>OY728136.1:693551275-703551275 GCA_963277665.1 Viscum album
GGAATACATTTAAAGAAATTTTTGAATCAAAGTGTCCCATACCACTTTGAAACTTTTGAAAGGAATTAACATTTTAAAAACATTCATGTCCATATAAATAAATCCTTAAAAACCCATTTTGAAGACATGGACATTAATGAGAAAGATTTAGAAGAATAAATATTTAAAAAATTTGAAATGATGATTTTGTAAAAAAATTCCTTAAAATAATCCCTTTGAAAACTCTTTCATGAAACATGGTCATGGATAATAAATATGTCCCATTAGATACTTACGTAAAAATAACCTCAGATAATAAAGAGATTGTGAAATTAACCCTTACCAATTTGGTAACTTATGAAACAAACACCCCATAAAAGAGGTATCATACAATGAATATGTAAATACACATAAATTAAAGTGTATTACACAAATAAGAAAATTATGGGAAGTACATATACCACAGAAAAGGTAATAGTGGCAATATGGCACGAATCTCACGGGAATCAGGAGTGAGATGAAAACCCCTTACCTTGCACTTTCCTTTAGTCGAGGGTAAGTTTAACCTCCTGTATGAAGACCATAGTATGTTATTAAATTATAACATAACCATATTAATATTTATGATATCATACATTATTCATTTATGAATTTTTACTACCCATTTAATAATAATTTCCATGTTAAATTAACATTTCGGGTAATAATCGCTTTCTTTATCGTACGTGTTTTAACTTGTTAATATTGATTGTATCACTGAGATCATGATTTTAATACTTCCAGAATATAAAACAGGATTTATATATCATATATATTTATAATATAATTATTTATAATAGATATATCTGTGAAATAGAAAACACCGTTTATGGAGACGGTAGTTCGTACGTACGCATAAACGTTGTTTTTGTTTTCATAATGTATTGAACAGAACTAATGAAAAAAATATTTGTAAGTACACACACACACACAGATATATATATCCAGTATCATTTTTATTTCATATATTATAAACATATTAGTAATATATATTTTTATAATCGTCGATGAATGGTGAATGTGGAAATGAATCTCATCGCGTTGTCGAGACAGTAATCCGTACGTACGCACGAGCAACGATATAATTTCCTTAAAGGTGTAGAATTGGATGGTATATTAATTTTACAGAGACATTATCATGTTATTTTATTTATTTATATACATATTAATCATCATTATATCCATCCAAATAACATAGTGTTGAATAACAAATTACACCACGACGTGGCGACGGTAAGCTGTACGTACGCACACATGGTGACATTATCATTCATAAGATTAATAGAATAATGAATATAATTGTGAAATATTTATAATAACATAACAATATATATAATATATTGGATTTATTATTTTATAATGGAAATAACAAATAAAGAAGAAGCGGAAGAAGAAAGGAACTTGAAAGAGGGTGGTGAAAACATTACCTCTTCTTCGGGTTCTTCCTTTTGATTTGATCAAAAGGGCCCCTTAGGTTGGATTTCTGATCAAAATAAGGCCTCTAAGTTGAAGTGATGGAAGTTGAGAGAATATTTGTGCAGGGTTTGGCCGATCAAAAAGGCTTTGAATGTGTGAATTAGTGAGAAGGGGGAGTGCCCTATTATAAGAGGGGTGAGGGGCACCTTATGAAAAGCTAGAAATATTATTTTATAATAAATTCATATTCGGTTTATAATGGCTCCAAAGTGGATTATTCAAAGTATAAAGTGGTTATAGGTCGAAAAAAACTCATCCAATATGTTTTATATAGGTTTGGGTTACATTATTAACTTTATATTTTAGTTTTAACTCTTAGTTAATTTGTTTGACATTCACCATCTCACTTTGTATTTTTATATTATATGGTTAATAAACTTACTATATAATTCCAAGTGACCCCCAAGTGGTCCATTAATGATACCCCTATAATTATATAAGTTCTTTTTTCTGAAAATTATATTTATAGGAAAAGAATATCAACAAATAATATAATATTTGTTTTAAAAACTCATTTATGTCAATTTTGACACTATTCAATAATTGATTTTTTTTAAAGTCATAAAAAATTTATTAATTCTAAAAAAATTTATTTAAGCAATAATAACATGTCATATTAACCAAAAAAATTATTTTATGGAATCAAAACTTTCAAATTATATTTATTTTAACATTTATAATACCAATTATTTGATTCTTTCATTAATAGGGAAAATACAACATCATTATTGTGTCATAAATAAATTTAATTATTAAATGTATAAAAATTATAAATAAAATACCATTATGTAGGAAATATTTTTATATTTCTATTTAATATTTATAGTAAAAAATATAACAAATATAACTCTATGTAAATTTTTTTTTTCTAAAAGATATATGCTTATGTCATTTTTGTATTTACTTTAACTTAATTAATATAAAGTGTCATTATCACTTACAAGTGGCTCCATGGGGTCCCAAAATCGATCCAAATATGCCCATGGTAGGACATGTATTAACCAATAGGGTTAGGACACGTTTTAGGTTAATTTATTATTATTATAATATTATTTTATTACCCCTATTTACTGGATTTACCCTTTAACCATAGTAAATAAAATATTTACCGATGTAATTATTCAAAATGTCTAAAAATAAGAGTTACCTATTTACAAAATTTGGAAATCCTAATTGGAAATATGGAATCCATTTACCCAAATTCAAAACACATAAGTGGTAGAAATTAATTTAAAAATAATTCCTGCTGTAAAAATAAAAAACGTGTTTTTAAGAGATAATAACTATCAAAAGATTAACACTTGTTTATGTCCGGTTTAAATGTGAAATTACGTAAAATGACCAAAATTGTATTAAATGGATAAAATATATTCTAAAAATACTTTCAAACCACTCAAACTTATAATTTATCACTATTAATTATTTCGATTAAAAAAGTTGTTTTTAATTAAAATTTAGTAATTTTCACTATTCATCAAAATATGAAAGTTATCAGAAAAGTACCAAAAATTCACCCTAAGCTAATTTTGATATTAAAAATCCAAAAATGAAGTCCATTTGAAAGATAAAATGTATAAATTTTCAAAAAGTGGGTATTAATTTTCATAACGGCTAGTTTGATTGGTTGTGGTGTGTGTTAGAACTTGAAGTTTCGTACAACACACGTTATCGTACCATGGAAGATTGGGGTGTTAAAATTTCCCCTCCATCAATAAATTTCGTCCTCACAATTTGAAATTTTTCTTTGGAAATAAAAGGTTGAAAATAGAAAATATATTTTTGTAAAACACACATCGGAAATAGGCTAATAAAAATACAACTTTAAAAGAAAGAAGGAGAAGTACAAAGGTCACCTGAGATAGACCATACTAGGATTATTTGAAAACATGGATATGGAGGAGAAAAAAACCATCAAGGTATGATGGAGAGTTGTAGAAAATTGGATTATGAGAAAGTTAACTACAAGAAAATCACAAACTTGTGATTGGTTAAACGGTCTTTGATTCTGTAGTAGGAAAAGTTAACCCACAACGTTTTGGTTTTAATTTACCATTAATAATGTTGAGGAATTTATTTATGAGATTTACTAAGAACTTAAGGAAATATACTTACTTGTCATATAGACTTTCATTCTTTACTAATTTTTTACCACAAACCCATCTTTCACTCTAAAAGGAAATAAAACTCAAAAATATTTTATTTATCCTAACTGTATCTGGTTCTAAAAATAAATTTATAATTCATCTATCAGAACATAAAAAAAAATAAAACTACATTATACACTCCAGGGACTTCATGTAGTCTAGTGGTAGGCGATAAATCCCAATTTTACTATGTTTGTGGGTTAGATTCCCGCAGCTTTGTCCGACGCGACGGGTTGTCACACGGTCTGCGTGTTGTCCTTTTTATAAATATCGAAAAATAACCTTAACAATAGTATCCAATGTAAAATATAATCCACACCAACCTTTATACTTATCCAAAATACTTCTATCCAAACTCTCAGTACAAAATTTATATGGAAGGTAAACATAATGTAGATCCGTTTTGCCACGTAATAACATGTGAATACCTTCATCATGTATTCTTATAAAACACTAAAACATCCTGAGTTTCCATAAAACCTTATTGATTACATTCATGCTCCCTTATTCCTTATAGAATACTGGATATACTTCATCCATCCAAAAAATTTTGTAAACTCCAACAATTATGGAATATACAAATCTTTAATCAGTTTCAAGGTAGTCAAGAACATCCAATATAATTTACCCAAATCACCATCTCTTATTCCAAAATCAGTATCTCAATATTAGGACCATATTAAGGTTTATCTTCCCTTCAAACATGTAATTTCCAAAAAGTTTAACCCACTGTAGACTCACTTTTCTTATTACCATAAAATTTAAAATCCTCAATGAAATAGTACTACAGTACAATCCTTATTTATTTCCAGTAGATCATTGGTACAACACTTCAATGAAATAATTCCTAAATAACAACATAAGAGCACTAGTCATTCCTCTTCATCTGGGGTATTATCATAACTTGATTATTATCCAATAGAATCATTTGCGGCATATTCTAATGACTGGGACATTGGTTCACGTAGTGTCCAAACTCCTTGCAGATGAAGCATTGTACAATTGAAACCATTTTCTTACCCTTGTAATCAGGTACTATGTGTCCTTTTTCTCCACACTTATAACAAACTCCCATTCTGTTCAAGAAAGTTCCAGGGTGTTTCTTCCCACAGTTATCACATATGGGAAAATTCTTCTGTTCCCTCTTCCCTTTATCCATCTTTCTCTCCTCTATCCTTTTCTTCTCTTGCTTCCTTTCAAATCCTTAGGACTTAAATAATTCTTTACTTATCTTATTAACACATGATACCATTTCTTCATATGTTGAGAAAACATGAGACACTAATCCCCTTATAAATGTTAGATTAATACAATGGAAGATATGATCCTTCTTACTCTTTGGATCATACGTATTGCTGGAGTTCACATTCCCTCTAATGACCACCATTTCAATATAGTGGCATAAACTAGGTCAGTTTATGAATTGTAATGAATACTTCCAAGCTTGTAAAATACCTAATGTAAATTGAACGGTTTATGGATATAATCCATAATCATAAAGATGTTTTCATTGAGGAAGTATATACTCATAAACCCTTCATAATGATTTGTAAATAAAATGAGAATTATCCTAAGAATATCCCTCGGGAGTGTTGTAACCAAGAGTGCAGCAAGGCCCATTGTCGTGAACCAGTTCCCATTCGAATCTAGATCAAAGCGGTGTTTTCGGGTTTTACCTTTAGTTACATCTGAGCCAAAGCCTCCTCTACCTGTTCGTATCCAAACAGGGACATATTTGCTTAGAAAACTCACAAAAATCTACACATTACCAAAATTTTAGGAATTTCTTCTATACTAATCCTCAAAGTCTATCTTAGGTCTATGTGCTCTAATCAGAGTTTATCTAAATCTAGCTTCTAAGGTTATTGCTAAAATTCCTCTGATACCAACTGTAACGCCCAAACCCCAGCTACCCAGAGTCGGTGCATTATTTTAATACATTAGCATGATTACAAGGAATCAAGTCCCGAAGGACCGATTAGTTTAGCTGTCTTGGAAAATAGATTACATAAAGGAATGTTACATTACAATTTATAACATACAAAACAAAATAAATAATCCTTTATTAACACCATTATTCCCTCGGCATAAACCTTTATAACAATCAAGCTACACTTCTTGGAATCCTGGGAAAAATAAAATATAGAAAGGGGTGTGCTCAGATGCTCAATAAGGATAACAATATAGAGGAAACTTTCATAAATAAACATAAACATTTAAGGAAATGTATAACTAAAACAAAAGCCTTTTAAACTTGAACTTCAGCATAATATGGAAAAAATAAAATGAAGTAATGCCATTTACTTATTCGCGTGGATATTCAACTAGTCGAATAATCACATGCAATATTAATAACCACTATCATAAGGATGGAATGCATAATGCCAGACTATCATAACCACATAGTCAAGGCCTTGTACCAAGACTAAAAATAAGATTTTGTCAAGGCCTTGTGCCAAGACACTAGTTTGTCTCATGAGACCTACCGATGCATCAAGGAGTTATAGCGGGCTCCACTCGTCACTTACTAAGTCCAATGCATTCCTCATATTAATAGGTTTAAACATAACATAAACATTCATATTAAAACTAGCATAAGAAATGTCAATAATTTATCCTTAAACCATGAATGGTATAAAAATAACACATACATATTCAAACATATCACAAAACTTTCAATACCGTATGGAAGATTTGTATCATAATAAATCATCTTCAAACAAGTTTAAAATCCATCAAAGGATGTTGACATAGATGAAAATTATTTATAAAACTCTTTGAGATAAATATCCCTTTTTCATGAAAACATTTAAAAGTATCACAATTTAGAAAGGAAGAAATTTAGAGAAATTTTTGAATCAAAGTGTCCCATACCACGTTGAAACTTTTTAAAGGAATTAAAATTTTAAAAACATTCACGTCCATATAAATAAATCCTTAAAAAACGATTTTGAAGACATGGACACTAATGAGAAAGATTTAGAAGAATTAATATCTAAAACATTCAAAATGATTTTTTTTGTAAAAAAGTTCCATAAAATAATCCCTTTGAAAACTCTTTCATGAAACATGGACATGAATAATAAATATGTCCCATTAGATACTTACGTAAAAATAACCTCGGATAATAAAGAGATTGTGAAATTAACCCTTACCAATTTGGTAACTTACGAAACATACACCCCATGAAAGAGGTATCATACAATGAATATGTAAATAAACATAAATTAAATTTTATTACACAAAGAAAACAATTATTGGAAGTACATACACCACACAAAAGGTAATATTGGCAATATGGCACGAATCTCATGGGAATAAGGAGTGAGAAGAAAACCCCTTACCTTGCACTTTCCTTTAGTCAAGGGTATGTTTAACCTCATGTATGAAGACTGTAGTATGTTATTAAATTATACCAGAACCATATTAATATTTATGATATAATAAATTATTCATTTATTAATTTTTACTACCCATTTAATAATAATTTCCATGTTAAATTAACATTTCGGGTAATAATCGCTTTCTTTATCGTACGTGTTTTAACTTGTTACTCTTGATTGTATCACTTATATCATGATTTAAATACTTCCAGAATATAAAAAATGATTTATATATCATATATATTTATAATATAATTATGTATAATAGATATATATGTGAAATTGAAAACACCGTTTATGGAGACGGTGGTCCGTACGTACGCATAAACGTTGTTTCTGTTTTCATAGCGTATTGAAGAGAACTAAGTGAATAAAAGATTTGTAAGTACATATAAATAAATATATATATATATATATCCAGTATCATTATTATTTCATATATTACAAACATAATAGTAATATATATTTTTATAATCATCGATGAATGGTGAATATGGAAATGAATCTCATCGCGTCGTGGAGATGATAATCCATACGTACGCACGAGCAAGAATATCATTTCCATAAAGGTGTGGAATTCGATGGTATATTAATTTTACAGAGATATTATCATGTTATTTTTATTATTTATATACATATTACTCATCATTATATCCATCCAAATAACATAGTGTTGAATAACAAATTATACCACGGCGTGGAGACGGTAAGCCGTACGTACGCATGCATGGTGACATTATCATTCATAAGATGGATAGAATAATGAATATAGTTGTGAAATATTTATAATAACATTAAAATATATAGAATATAATAGATTTATTATTTTATAATGGAAATAAAAAATAAAGAAGAAGTGGAAGAAGAAAGGAACTTGGAAGAGGGTGGTGAAAACATTACCTCTTCTTCGGGTTCTTCCTTTTGATTTGATCAAAAGGGATCCTTTGATTGGATTTATTATCTAACTAAGGCCTATATGTTGAAGTGATGGAAGTTTAGAGAATATTTGGGCAGGTTTTGGCCGATAAAAAAGGCTTTGAAGGTGTGAGTTAGTGAGAAGGGGGAGTGCCCAATTATAAGAGGGGTGAGGGGCACCTTAGGATAAACTAGAAATATTATTTTATAATAAATTCATATTCAGTTTATAGTGGCTCAAAAGTAGATTATTCATAGTATAATGTGGGGATAGGTCTAAAAAAACTCCACCAACAGGTTTTATATAGGTTTGGGTCCCTTTATTAACCTTATCTTTTATTTTTAACTCTTAGTTAATTAGTTTGACATTTACCATGTCACTTTGTATTTTTAAATTATATTGTTAATAAACTTACTATATACTTCTAAGGGACCCCCAGGTGGTCCATTAATGATACCCCTATCATTATATATGTTATTTTACTTATCATTATATTTTTAGGAATAGAATATAAATTAATAATATAATATTTGTTTTAAAAACTCAATTATATCAATTTTCACACTATTCAATAATTGATTTTTTAAGTCTTAAAAAATTTATTAATTTGAAAAGAATTCATTTAAGAAATAATAACATGTCATTTTAACCAATAAAATTAGTTTATGGAATCAAAACTTTCAAATTATATTTATTTTCACATTTATAATACCAATTATTTGATTCTTTCATTAATATGGAAAATACTACATCATTATTGTGTCATATATAAATTTAATTATTCAATGTCTAAAAATTATAAATAAAATACCATTATGTAGAAAAACTTTTTATATTTATATTGAATACTTATAGTAAAAAATATAACATATATAACCATATGTAATTTTTTTTCTAAAAGATATATGCTTACGTCATTTTTGTATTTACTTTAACTTAATTAATATAAAGTGTCATTATCACTTACAAGTGGCTCCATGAGGTCCCAAAATCGACCCAACGATTCCCATGGTCGGACATGTATCAACCAATAGGGTTAAGGCACGTTTTAGGGTAATTTAATATTATTATAATATTATTTTCTTACCCTTATTTACTGGATTTACCCTTTAACCATGGTAAATAAAATATTTACCGAAGTAATTATTCAAAATGTATAAAAATAAGAGTTACCTATTTACAAAATTTTGACATCCTGATTCCAAATATGGAATCCATTTTTCTAAATTCAAAACACATAAGTGGTAGAAATTAATTTAAAATTAATTCCCACTGTCAAAACAAAAGGCTTGTTTTTAAGAGATAATAACTATCAAAAGATTGACACTTGTTTATGTCCGTTTTAAATGTGAAATTAAGTAAAATGACCAAAATTGTATTAAATAGTAAAAATATATTCTAAATATACTTTAAAACCACTCAAATTCATAATTTATTACTATTAATTATTTCGATTAAAAAAGTTGTTTTTAATTAAAATTTAGTAATTTTCACTATTCATCAAAATATGAAAGTTATCAGAAAAGTACCAAAAATTCACCCGAAGATAATTTCGATATTAAGAATCCAAAAATGAAGTCCATTTGAAAAATAAAATGTATAAATTTTCAAAAATTGGGTATTACTTTTCATAACGGTTAGTTTGATTGGTTGCGGTGTGTGTTAGAACTTGAAGTTGCGTACAACACACATTATCATACTGTGGAAGACTAGGGTATTATATTCTCCCCTCATTCAATAAATTGCGTCCTTGCAATTTAAAATTTTTCTTTGAAAATAAATTTTTGAAAATAGAAAATAGCTTTTTGGAAAACCCACATTGGAAATAGGGTTAATAAAAATATAACTTTAAAAGAAAGAAAGAGAATTACAAAGGTCAAATTAGATATCCCATACTAGGATTCTAGGAAAAAATGGATATGGAGGAGAAAAAAACCATCAAGGTCTGATGGAGAGTTGTAGAAAACAGGATTATGAGAAATTTAACTACAAGAAAATAACAAATTTGTGATTGGTTAAATGGTCTTTGATTCCCCAGTAGGAAAATTTAACCGATAACGTTTTTGTTTTAAGTTAGATTTCATAATGTTGAGGAATTTATTTATGAGATTTACTAAGAACATAATGAAATATACTTACTTGTCATGTAGACTTTAATTATTTACTAAATTTTTACAACAAACCCATCTTTCACTCCAAAAGGTAATAGAAATCAAAAATATTCTATTTATCCTATCCGTATCGAGTTCCAAAAATAAATTTATAATTCATCTATAAAAACTTTTAAAAAAATGAAAACTACGTAATACACTCCAGGGACATCATGTATTCTAGTGGTAGGCAATAAGTTCCAATTGCACTATGTTTGTGGGTTAGATTCCCGCAGCTTTGTCCGACGCGATGGGTTGTCACACAGTCTGCGTGTTGTCCTTTTTATAAAAACATAAGAACACTAGTTCCTCCTCATCTGTGGTAGTATCATAACTTGAATATTATCCAATAGCATCATTTGTGGCATATTCTAATTACTCGGACGTTGGTTCACGTAGTGTCCAAACTCCTTGCAGATGAAGCATTGTAAATTTGAAACCTTTTTCTTACCCATGAAATCACGCACTTGGTGTCATTTTTCTCCACACTTATAACAAACTCTCATTCCGTTCAAAAAAGTTCTTGGGTGTTTCTTCCCATAGTTATCACACATGTGAAAATTATTCTTTTCCCTCTTCCCTTTATCTATCTTTATCTCCTCCATCCTTTTCTTCTCTTTCTTCCCTTCAAAGCCATAGGACTCAGAGAATTATTTATTTATCTTATTAACACATGATACTATTTCTTCATATGTTAAGAAAACATGAGAGACTATTTACCTTATAAATGTTGGCTTAATACCGTGGAAGATATGATACTTCTTACTCTTTGGATCATATGTATTGCTGAAGTTCACATTCCTTCTACTGGGTGCCATTTCCATACAATAGCATAAACTAGGTCAGTTTATGAATTGTAATGAATAATTCCAAACTTGTAAAATACATAAAGTAAATTGAATGGTTTATGGATATAATCCATAATCATAAAGATTTTTTCATTGAGGAAGTATATACTCATAAACCCTTCATAATGATTTGTAAAGAAAATGAGAATTATACTAAGCATATACCCCGGGAGTGTCGTAACGAAGAGTGCAGTAAGCCCCATTGTCATACACGAGTTCCCGTTCGAGTCTAGCTCAAAGCGGTTTTTTCGGGTTTTACCCCTAGGTACATCTGTTCCAGAGCCGGCTCTACTTGCTCTTATCCAAACAGGGACGTATTTTCTTGGAAAGCTCACAAAATCTCTACATTACCAAAATTCTAGGTATTTCTTCTAAACTAATCCTCAAAGTCTATCTTAGGTCTATGTGCTCTAATCAGAGTTTATCTAAATCAAGCTTCCAAGGTTATTGCTAAACTCCCTCTGATACCAACTATAACACCCCGACCCCAGTTACCCAGAGTCGGTTCATTATTTTAATACATTAGCATGATTACAGGTAATAAAGTCCCAAAGGACCGATCAATTTAGCAGTCTTGGAAAATAGATTACATACATGAATGTTACATTTAAATTTATAACATACAAAACAACATAAATAATCTTTTATGAATGCCATTATTACCTTGGTATAAACCTGCATATCAATCATAATACACTTCTTGGAATCCTGGGAAAAATAAAACATAGAAATGGGTGAGCTCAGATGCTCAGTAAGGATAACAATACAACAGAAAATTTCATAAATAAACACAAACATTTAAGGCAATGTATAACTAAAAAAAAGCCTTTTAAACATGAAATTCAGCATAATATGGAAAAAATAAAATCAATAATTTCATTTAATTATTCACATGGATATTCTACTGGTCGAATAATCACATGCAATATCACTAACCACTTTCGTAATGATGAAATGCATAATGCCAGACTATCATAACCACATAGTCAAGGCCTTGTGCCAAGAATAAAAATAAGATTTTGTCAAGGCCTTGTGCGAATACACTAGTTTGTCTCATGAGACCCACCGATGCATCGAGGAGCTATAGCGGGCTCCACTCGTCACTTACTAAGTCCAATGCATTCCTTATATGAAAAGGTTTAAACATAACATAAACATTTGTATTAAAACTAGCATACGAAATGTCAATACTTTATCCTTAAACCATGATTGGTATAAAAATAACACCTCCATAGTCAAACATATCACAAAACGTTCAATACAATATGGAATATTTGTATCATAATAAATCATCTTCAAACAAGTTTAAAATCAATCAAAGGATGTTGACATCGATGAAAATGATTTGTAAAACTCTTTGAGAGAAATATCCCTTTTTCATGACAAAATTTAAAAGTCTCACAATTTATAAAGGAATACATTTAAATACATTTTTGAATCAAAGTTTCCCATACCACTTTGAAACTTTTGAAAGGAATTAACATTTTAAGAACATTCTTGTCCATATAAATAAATCCTTAAAAAACCATTTTGAAGACATGGAAATTAATGAGAAAGATTTAGAAGATTAAATATTTAAAAAATTTGAAATGATGCTTTTTTAAAAAAGTACCTGAAAATAATCCCCTTGAAAACTCTTTCATGAAACATGGACATGGATAATAAATATGTCCCATTATATACTTACGTAAAAACAACCATGGATAATAAAGAGATTGTGAAATTAACCTTTACCACTTTGGTAACTTACGAAACATGCACCCCATGAAAGAGGTATCATACAATGAATATGTAAATACACATAAATTAATGTTTATTACACAAATAATACAATTATGGGAAGTATATACACCACACAAAAGTTAATAGTGGCAATATGGTAGGAATCTCATGAGAATAAGGAGTGGGATGAAAACTCCTTACCTTGCACTTTCCTTTAGTCGAGGGTATGTTTAAACTCATGTATGAAGACCATAGTATGTTATTAAATTATACCAGAACCACATTAATATTTATGATATCATACATTATTCATTTATTAATTTTTACTTCCCATTTAATAATAATTTCTATGTTAAATTAACATTTTGGGTAATAATCGCTTTCTTTATCGTACATGTTTTAACTTTTTACTCTTGATTGTATCACATAGATCATGATTTAAATACTTCCAAAATATAAAACATGATTTATATATCGTATATATTTATAATATAATTACTTATAATAGATATATATGTGAAATGGAAAACACCGTTTATGGAGACGGTAGTCCATACGTACGCATAAACACTGTTTTTGTTTTCATAATGTATTGAACGGGACTAAGTGAATAAAATATTTGTAAGTAAATATATATATATATCCAGTATCATTATTATGTCATATATTACAAACATATTAGTAATATATATTTTTATAATCGTCGATGAATGGTGAATGTGGAAATCAATCTCATCGCATCGTGGAGACAGTAATCCGTACGTACGCACGAGTGACAATATCATTTACTTAAAGGTGTGGAATTGGATGGTATATTAATTTTACATAGATATTATAATTTTATTTTCATTATTTATATACATATTAATCATCATTATATCCATCCAAATAACATAGTGTTGAATAACAAATTACACCACGACGTGGAGACGGTAAGCCGTACGCACGCACGCATGGTGACATTATCATTCATAAGGTGGATAAAATAATGAATATAATTGTGAAATATTTATAATAACATCACAATATATAGAAGATACTGAGTTTATTATTTTATAATGGAAATAACAAATAAAGAAGAAGTGGAAGAAGAAAGGAACTTGGAAGAGGGTGGTGAAAACATTACATCTTCTTCGGGTTATTCTTTTTTATTTGATCAAAAGGGATCCTTAGGTTGGATTTATGATTAAACTAAGGACTCTAAGTTGAAGTGATGTAAGTTTATAGAATATTGGGGCAGGTTTTGGCCCATCCAAAAGGATTTTAAGGTGTGAATTAGTGAGAATGGGGAGTGCCTTATTATAAGAGGGGTGAGGGGAACCTTAGGAAAAGCTAGAAATATTATTTTATAATAAATTCATATTCAGTTTATAATGGCTCCAAAGTGGATTATTTAAAGTATAAGGTGGAGATAGGTCGAAAAAAAATCAACCAATAGGTTTTATATAGGTTTGTGCCACATTATTAACCTTATCTTTTAGTTTTAACTCTTAATTAATTAGTTTGACATTTACCATGTCACTTTGTATTTTTATATTATATGGTTAATAAACTTTCTATATACTTCAAAGTGACCACCAAGTGGTCCATTAATGATAACCTTATTATTATATAACTTCTTTGTCCGAAAAGTATATTTTTAGGAATAGAATATCAATTAATAATATAATATTTATTTTAAAAACTCATTTATGTCAATTTTGACACTATTCAATAATTGATTTTTTTTAAAGTCTTAACAAATTTATTAATTCGAAAAAAAATCATTTAATAAATCCTAACATTTCATATTAACCAATAAAATTAGTTTATGTAATCAAAATTTTCAAATTATATTTATTTTAACATTTATAATACCAATTATTTGATTCTTTCATTAATAGGGAAAATAATGCATCATTATTGTGTCATAAATAAATTTAACTATTCAATGTCTAAAAATTATAAATAAAATACTATTATGTAGGAAATTGTTATATTTATATTTAATATTTAAAATAAAAAATATAACATATATAACCCTAAGTAAAAATTCTTTTTCTAAAATATATATGCTTATGTCATTTTTGTATTTACTTTAACTTAATTAATATAAAGTGTCATTATGACTTACAAGTGGCTCTATGGGGTCCTAAAATCGACACAAATATTTCCATGGTTGGACATGTATCAACCAATAGGGTTTGGACATGTTTTAGGGAATTTAAAATTATTATAATATTATTTTCTTACCCTTATTTACCGGATTTTCTCTTTAACCATGGTAAATAAAATATTTACCGAAGTAATTATTCAAAATGTCTAAAAATAAGAGTAACCTATTTACACAATTTTTAAATACTGGTTTTAAATATGAAATCCATTTTTCCAAATTAAAAACACAGAAGTGGCAGAAATTAATTTAAAATTAATTCCCACTGTCAAAACAAAATGCCTGTTTTTAAGAGATAATAACTATCAAAAGATTGATACTTGTTTATGTGTAGTTTAAATGTGAAATTACATCAAATGAACAAAATTGTATTAAATTGTAAAAATATATTCTAAATATTCTTTAAAACCACTCAAATTCATAATTTATCACTATTAATTATTTCTATTAAAAAAGTTGTTTTTATTTTAAATCTAATAATTTTAACTATTATCAAAATATGAAAGTTATCAGAAAAGTACCAAAAATTCACCCTAATCTAATTTTGATATTAAAAATCCAAAAATTAAGTCCATTTTAAAGATAAAATGTATAAATTTTCAAAAAGTGGGTATTAATTTTCATAACGGCTAGTTTGATTGGTTGTGGTGTGTGTTAGAACTTGAAGTTGCGTACAACACACGTTATCATACTGTGACAGCATGGGGTGTTACAGTTTCCACATCGCTACCTTTTAATAGTGCTTAAAAAAGCACTGATAAAGGGGGGGGGGTCTTTATCAGCACTAAAAAAAGCGCTGATAAAGAGGCGCTTTTAAATGCGCTAAAAAAATCACTTTTAAAAGTGACCTTTTATCAGAGCTTTTTTTAGTAGCGCTGATAAAGGGGGGATTTTTTAGCTCTTTTTCCTAGCGCTGATAAATTTTATATTTCAAAAACAAATCATGAAAAATAATATATTGTTATATAAGTATATTTATTTTGATATAAATATTATATGTATTTTTTAAATATGTTTTAGAAACGTATAAATTGGCTACTAGATTTAATATATAAGAAATTTAGTGAAAATGGATTTAATTTTTTTTAATAAATATTATTAATTAATAATTTACTAATTATCATCAATTAATAATCATTTAATAACAATTTGAAAACACCAAATCTCAAAAAAATTAATAAAAGATCTAAAATACGTTGAAAATGTAACACAAACTTCAAATGGACATACCTTTTGATCCGGGAGTCCGTTTGAGCTCTATAGCATATCAAATCGAAGCCTACGATGAGCTCTACGCGATAGTTACTGAAGAAAAGCCTCCATCACATTTTTCACAGCCAAAAAAGGCCCAAAAGGCCTCAAAAACTGAGTTTTTAGTCGGCATACTTTGATTTGTTAACATTCAAACAGGTATAACTTCTGATCCGGATGTTCGTTAGCCCTATACCACATATCATATCGAATATTGATTCATTTTATACAATATGACTGGTTGTAGAGTTGAAACGGGCTTCTGGATTATAAGTTATGGTCGTTTTAACATTCTATGGATGTTCAAATACACATATCTATGTATTTATTCATAAATATATATGTGTTTGTGTGTGTGTGTGTTGTATATATGTATGTATGTATTTATTTATAAACACACATAAAAAACTTTTGTAAATGTATTTAAAACTAATCTTATAAATATATATTAATATACAAATAAATATATGGATAAAAAATTCTAAATACAAATATATATATAAATAGATATTAATATACGAATGAATATATATATACTAATATATGAATAAACATATATGTATTAATATAACTAAATATATTTATATTAATATGAATCTATATAAATATACGAAAAAATATAACTATATATATATAAATAAATATAAATATATATTAATATACAAATATATATATATATATATATTTCTATATGAATAAATATATATGTATTAATATAACTAAATATATTTAGATTAATATGAATCTATATTAATATACAAATAAATATAACTATATATATATAAATAAATATATGTATCATTAAATAGATAAAAAAATGAAATGGCTTAGTGGTAAAGGTGTAGGCGCACAAGGGGGAGGTCGCGGGTTCGAATCCAGGTGGAAGCAAGGAGGGGAGTGTGGGCAAGTGTAGGATGCGTAGGCAAGGGCAGCGTGCGGGTGTGGGAGGGGGCCACCTAGCGCTGATAAAGGGGGGGGGGGGGGTTAAGAGCTGTTAAAATCTCCCCCCCGAATATAAATTATTTTTTATTTATTTATTTATTTTTGAGTTTTATCGGCGCTTTTTAAAAGTACTGATAAAAGTCTCATTTTACCAGCCCTAAAAAAATCGCTGATAAAAGACCCCTTTTATCAGCGCTTTTTTTAGCGCTCATAAAAGGTGTCTTTATCAGTGCTTTTCTGAGCGCTGATAAAAGGGACCCCCCTTTATCTTCGCCTCGATTAACAGTACTTTTTTTAGCACTATTAATGTGCTTTTCTAGTGCTGATAAAAGCCATGTATGTAGTAGTGTTTAAAAGAACCCTTTTAAGGTAAGGGGACTATCTCCTCTTCCTCTTTATTCATGAACATTGTTTTACTTATTCCTTTTAATATAAGATTTTTTATTTTGGAATAATTTTTTACACAACCCTTTACTATCCTAATGATGGAAAATTAATGAGATATCACCCTTTAATCTCATTAAACAGTTCCATGAACCTTTATGTACAAATGTTATACTTTTGAAATTATCATATGGTTTTCCATGAAAAGGTTTTGTGTTGTGGTTAAATACCCCCATTTCTAATCAATGTTATCCACCAAGATGTTGTGATCCTTATTTTATTTTAGACTTTCAAGTATTCAACCCAGAATTCGTAATTTTGGGACTAAAATTTATGAAATACATTCTTACGATGTATGATCTATGTGGCACACAAATTCTTGTACACAATATGAATGAGATGAGTATGTCTGAAATTGTATAGCCCTCTAATTTAGTGGGTAATGTTTTTTTATCTCATGATATACCATTTATGGTTAGTGTTAGGTTATCCTAATAACACTATGTTATGATATCTCATCAGGTATCCCTGACTTATGATCTGATATCATGTTTTATGTTGTTTCTATATTCCTATATTTCCTTGGTGTTATCATATTATATCATTAATAGATTCAAAAGTTTATGATTATCACAACATTTATGTGACCTTTATATGAATTTTGACTCACATTTATTACTTTCTTCATTTTTTTTGATAATTCCCCTACTGGATTTTATAGACCACTATTTCTTATATACACCCTTAGTTTATCCTATTCTATTTTAGAATATCAATTGAATATAATGTCATATTATGAGTTATTAAATAAATTCTTTGTATTATTATTTCAATTTATTATTCTATATATATAATTTCTGAAACATAGGAGGTTTGATGATCTTTTGGGATTGTATTAAGTGTATCCTTATGTAATAAATCATCAAATAAAGTTCATTAAATATATAGGTTGTCATAGTTCCTACTAGATAAAAGATTACTTGTTTTTAATAATTATTATTAGAATACTGTAGTGAAAGACTTGGTGACAATAATAGACATGGTAATTATAAGGCCCCATCCTTAAACCTTACTTAATCTTGAGTTATTACAAGATTACATGTTGAGGATCTTTTCAGGTTTAGAGTTTTAGAGGATTAGATCATGAAACTTGCATTACATTCCACATTTAAACAAAGTGGTTACATAAAAGATAGTATTCATTCTTCCCATCAACAGAAACATATTTAAAATAAAACATGGATTCTTTCTTGACACATCCTTGACACTATCATCACATCATGTACCTTTCCCATGACCTGTGAAAAACATTTCAAAAACTTGGGATGAGCATAAAAATCTTAGTAAGGGTTATAAAAATATGGAAAGGAAACATGAGTTCATATATACATAAGAATGAAATCATACTTTACCCATAAAACATAGGCACATTAACATACCTCATCAAACCATGAATAAATCATAGAAATCATAAGACATAAAGGTAACTTGAGGCATTCGTAACTTTCTTACGTAGGGAGTAACCCTCTTGGTTACGTTTGGAATACCCATCACAGTATATTCACTAAATCTCTTCGGATAAACCTTAATATTTCACTCCTTCGTGTTACCCAATGCATTGGAGAGCTATATCGGGCTCACCCGCCCTTAGTTTATCACGGAACCACCCGTTTTCATAACAATGCCCAAGAACCATAACATAAACGTATCACATAAAACATGCATAAAGGAAACATAACATTTTCACATTTCAATCACAATATAACATTTTAGTATATTGAAATAATGAATCCGTTCAAAAAGAAACCATTTCCAAAACCATTTAAAACATTTGATAAGGAGATTTTTGAATCAAAGTGTCCCATACCACCTTGAAGCTTTTAACATTTTAAACCATTAATATCCATATAAATAAATCATTAAAACCATTTTGAAAACATGGATATTAATAAGAACAAATCATTAAAACATTTAAAGCGATATTTTGGTTAAAGGGTTTTTACCAAAATTAGAGACACTTGAATACAATAATTGAGGAATAAAATTTAATCAGAACATTATAATATCATGAGAATAAATGTATTCATGATATAATATTCCAAAGGATAGTATATACACCATATAAGAGTGAATTGGTGCATAACAACAATGAAGTCTCAATAGGGATGTAAAATGTGATGAAATCCCTTATAAAGAAGGTATCCTTAAATTAAGGATAAATCAATCTCAAAATTATGTGTGACAAATATAAATACACCCAATATAAGTGGATATTAAGTGTTAAACAATAAAAGTCATTCACACATATTCGAAAGATGACATACTCAATAACTACATGTTGAACCCAAAGAAATCGAAATTGGGTTAAGAAGTTCCCTTGACAGCCTAACGGCGTCACATCAAAATGAGTTGATGAGAGATAAAAAGTGTATCTCATGACTTGGACATAAAATTTACATCAATAAGGATATATGAGAACATATCCCAACATAAATATATGTAAATTAAAATACCCAACAAAAGAAGTCTTTTAAAAAGAGGAGGGTTAAAGGTTCCCTTACCGACTTGGGTATCTTTCAGAACATACACCCCATGAAAGAAGAACAATACATCATTGATGTAAACACTCATAAACGAAAGTATATTATACAAAGAGTATAATAATGGGAAGTACATACACCACTCAAAGGAAATTGTGGCAAATGTAGCATAAATCTCACGGGAATAAAAGTGAGATGAAAAATCCCTTACAAAAACTCAGCAGCCTAACGGCGCCACATAAAACTTACAAAAATGGATTGATGAGATCAAATAGGGTATCTCATCATATTAACATAAAGTTTATAGAAAGAGGAATATAAAAGAACATCCAACAACATAACAAGGAGGAGCTTAAAAGAAGTTACATAAAGGAGAGTACTTAAAAAGAAAGAGAGAGGTTAGATCTCCTACGAAAATTCGGCAGTCTAACGGCGCCACTCAAAACTTCCAAAATGGATTGATGAGAGAGAATAGGGTCTCTCATCACATGAACATAAAAATTACAGTAGTATTAATATAAAATAACATCCCAATAACAATAAAGAGGAGCTTTAAAAGTAATGACATAAAAGAGTGTACTTAAAAAGAAAGAGTGGAGTAGGATCCCTTACCTCAAGTCCAACTTGTCTTGTTTGTTTCTTTATATTCCTGAATAATAAACTTTTTCCAATTAATAATTTCCTAAGTACCTCCTTTAGAGATTATTATTCAGTTCATATCACATATTATAATGTTATAATAATTTTTTAATAATGTTAGTTCATATCAGACGTTTTTACCGATGTTTGGTACATGAGTCAAAAATGAACTTGTTTGAATAAAGATTGCCCATGTAGTTATAAGTAAATAATTTCCAGAATAGTATTAATGATTAAAATATCATATATATCCAGTAAATATTCATTTTATACTATTCCATATCATTTGGAGACAAAAAACGAAAAGCACCGTTCATGGAGACTTTAGGCCGTACGTACGCATGAACGCTACTTTCTTTTTTTGTCATATTAATGGAATTAAAACAAAATGAGAGATATATATATATATATATGTTATAATTCCAGAATTATATCCATAATTTAGATGTAATATATTATATATATATCCATTATATATATGTACTTATAATAGTACATAACATTTTGAGATAAGAAATGAAATGTACCGTTCATGGAGACGGTAAGCCGTACGTACGCATGAACGCTACTTCGATTTCCATTTCATATTTAATGGAATTAAAACATAATGATACATAATATTATTTTAATTCCAGTATGGTATCATATATAATATCATTAAATATATCCTTTATATGTACCACTTATGGTATTAACGAATCAAATCACTTTGAGGGGGCGGTAGTCCGCACTTCCTTAAATGAAGATATCGTGTTTACCCATAATGGAAACCATAAAGGTATGAAATAAATGAAAAATAAAGAAGCTTAAGTAAAACATAAACATATCATATATCATATATAAAGATAGTGTCATCTTAATGGCCACCATTGAAGGTGTTCTAAGAATGTTGAATAATCATCGTTTCGTGAGGCAGAAATTCGCCATCCACAGAAACAGTATGTTCTTTAACCATTAGATGTAGGTGTGTTTAAGTGTAGCTCTAATACTTCTTATAAAAACATCCTAGTATATTTAAGATACTGTATTTGTTATAAAAGAAATTAATAAAAAGAGTTTAGGGGGTTGGAGAAGCAAAATAAAACAAAATGACTCAAGTGAAGACATTACCTTAAAATCGATTAACTCCCTTGGTTAGAGCTCAAAGGATTCCTTGGGAAGACTTCTGCCCAAAGTGAGGATTCAATGAGTAAGATAGGGAAGTGGAGAGACAAAATGGGCAGAGGTTGGCCGAGCCAAAGGCTTTGGGAGTGTGGGTAAGGAGGTAGAGGTGGGGGCCTTTTATAAGAGGAGAGGAGGGGCACTTTTGGAAAGTAAGAAATATTACTTTATTTGAAAATGTGTTTCGGTTTTAAAAGGTCACACATTGATATAATTCGTGTATAAGGTGATAAGGGTTCTAAATCCACCCATCCAATAAGTTTTGGACATGTGTATCTCATATAGTTTACATTATCTTCTCATTTTATTTAAATCGTCAGATAATGATGTCTTCACTGCATCATTATGATGTCATAAATAATTTAATTTATATAGTGACTAAAAATTATACAAAAATTACTATGATGTAGGAAATCTTTTTAGATTTCCAATAAATATTTATAATAAAAAATCTGACTTGTATAACCCCACTTAAAAATTGTTTTAGTAAAACATATCATGTTTGTGTCATTTTTACTTTTACATTAAATAAAAAGTTATTTATGTCATTTCCCAACCAAAGTGGCTCCATAGGGTCCCCAAGTTGACCCATGGCTTGTCTTGGTCGGCCATGACACATCCAATGAGGTTAGGACATGTGTCAAGTTCATTTCATATTATTAAAACATTATTTTTACCTTAAACTACACTAATTACCTCTAATCGCGATTAAAAACTTAATAAGTTACTATTCACCAAAAAATTATTTTTATCCCATTGAACCATATTTTACTTCTTAATTAAAACCATTTATATCGGATTTTTGAAATTCAAAACACAAAGATGGAAAAATTTTATTTAAACGGAAAAATCAGTTTTTATAAGTACCACTTAGTGGTGTCACTATTCATCAAAAAATGATGTTTTTCAGAAAAATCCCAAAAATTCACCCTAAGCTATATTTGATATTCCGAATTCAAAAATGAAGTCTATTTTAAAAAATTCAAAACATATAAGTCACATTAATTAATTTAATAATTAATTCCCGCTGTCAGAGCAAATAGCGTGTTTTTATGAAACAATAAGTATCAAAAGATTGACTATAGTTTAAGTCTGATCTCAAAGTGAAATTAACTCCAACGACCACTATTGGATTTAATGGTAAAAATATATTCTAATTTAAATTTAAAACCAATTCAAAATATAATCTAATCATATAAATAAATTAGATTAAAAAGAGGTTTTGAATTAAAATACAACATTTTACACTATTCATTAAAAAAATGAACTTTATCGGAAAGATACCACAAATTTAAACAAAGTAAATTTTGATGTCCCGATTCTTAATAAGAGTTTTATTTGGTCCAAAATAATATTTAAGAGTGAACTAAACTATATTTAATGACGGTTCACCATCAAAAGGCGATAAGTGAACCTTTAGTGAAAACTAGGACATATACGGCTAAAATTGAATTCTTTCCGTATTTTAAGCCTCTATCCTTTATTGGATAAATGTAAAAACATTTAAGAACATATATAATCATATTTTAGTTATTTTTATCCATTCCCGCCAATACAACGGCTACATGTTAACTACCATTTAAAATAATATTATTTTATTATTAGAGTGCAACACAAGATTCCCAAGAAACTCGTTGTTGCGTGTTGGGTACGCCATCGAGCATAGCGTCCCCTTTAAAGTCATAGTAATATTTTATTCATGAATATGGATAAATATAAAAATGTCATATTATTTATTTACCTGGGGTGTTACATCCTTCCCCCCTTTTGGGAATTGCGTCCTCGCAATTTTAAAATTGGGCTCGGAAACTTCATTGAAAATCCCACATCGAAACAAGAGTCGGTAAAACAATCACTTTAAAATAAAGAAAGATAAGTACAGAGGTCACCCGAGTTAACACATACTAGGATTCCATGTAGGAAAACATGGACATGGAGGAGAAAACATATGGTCATGTTCTGATGGAGAGTGATAGAAAACATGTTTAGGAGAAAGTTAACAATAAGAAAATCACAAACTTGTGATGGGTTAAACGGTGTTGGGTTACCCAGTAAGAAAAGTTAATAGACAACATTTTTGTTTTATGTTACTTTTTATTGAGGAATTTATTTTTTGAGCTTAACTAAAACATAATGAAACATTCTTACTTGTCATGTTGACTTTCAACTTTTACTAGATTTCTTACACAGACTCATACTTTCTCCAAAAGACGAGTATTTAGGAAGACTTGTTCGCATTAAGAGTACTATAAACAACTTCTAGAGGAGCACCTAATCCACAAAAAAAATAACTATACATTTCCCATGTCTTCAAACCTTAACCAAAACTAAAACCAAAAAGGTTACTACAAGATCAGATAATCCAGAAAAGGATAACCCTTTATAAAAATAAAATCTATTCTTAATCTCAAAATTTGTCCAAAAAAACACAAAGTTCAACAAGGACCATTCGATAACCAATTTGTCCATAAAAATTCTTCAAAGTAAACCAAACTAAGATTGAAACCCAAATATTTGAAGGATTTAGTCACATAGTCTTCCAAGCTAAATTGTAACATTTATCTCCAAACAACATCAGTTGCTCTTAATGTCTCGTATTGAAAAGTAATTAACCTAATCACATATCCTCCATGATAGGTTAATAAATTTCCATAGATAAACCAGAATCAACTTACTCTTAATTAATAAAATCATCTAACTAAAAAGAATCAGTCAAACTAACCAGGGACTTCACGTAGTCCAGTGGTAGGCGATAAATACCAGTTGCACTTTGTTTGTGGGTTCGATTCCCGCAGCTTTGTCCAACACGACGGGTAGTCACACGGTCTACGTGTTGTACTTTTTCCAAAACTATATAATTCTCAAATCATTCCCCAAAAAGGGTTAAAATCATCAAAAATAACCATAACATAATTTAACCTCAATTTTATCTCATGCCTTTCACTTCAATCATAACATATAGTAACCCATAATTACCTCAAAAGTAAGGATCATATAAACCCAAATGGTTCTTTATAACTATGTCCAAAAAAGAAAATATAACTATTCCTTGAATAAAATTTGCCTATATTAAACATCAGGGTTACACATAATATAAAAAGTCTTCTAATGTAACCCCATCATCAAAAGAGAGTTAATACTCTTAAGAATTTCACCATAACTCTTGAAGCCCTTATATGTTGACATCTTACTCATTAAACATTCCTCATGATCCATTAACCATTCCTATCCAACTTATTCTGAAATACTTCTTTCCTACAAACAAAATCATGAATCATATCCTAAGATTCCAAAATAGGAAAACAATAGTCATGAAATAGTACATACCTTTGATTGGTCATTGTCAGTTTCTTCATCCTCAATCGGAATGTCATTAGGTATTGGTAAACGAACATTTGTACGCTCATGGTGACCCCATTCATGAAACTTCTTCATAGGACATGTGTTTGCATAATGACCATGCACACCACATTTAAAACATTCAGTTGATCCCTCAGAAAGAACTTATTTCCCTTTCCTCGAGTCAACTGGATGCTTCCTTTTTCCATGGCAGGTTTTTGCTTTATGACCTTCATTTCCACATCTATAGCATATTTCTGTCCCTTTGAAACATTTTCCTAGGTGTTTCTTTCCACATCTTTGACACATAGGTTTTTGAACACACTTACCTTTATGATTATCACCTGTACTTCCGTAGGGATTTGTTTCTTGCATATATGATGCCTTAGAGAAATCTCCAAGGTTTAGGTGGTCAATCATGACTATAGATAGTTGGTTGAGGATAATCACAAGAGTTCTCATTGAAGCTCCCATATCACTCAGTTTCTTGCTCAAAAAACTGTCACAGTTTCCTTCACATCCACTATTACTTTGGTGCCTGCTAGATCCAGCCATTTACTAAAACAAAAAAGGTCAGTGTGAGTATATCAACAAAACCATCATGTACTAATGAGTAAGATAAACACTAAGATATACTTACTCATTCAATTTATCTAAAACTAGGACTCTTTCTGAAATCCTAACCATTATGGTAATGTCACTTATGCTTAAAGAAGACCCTAACCTCTAAAGTTATCTAAACCGACCTCGGATACCAACTATAAGGCCCCAGCCTTAAACCTTACTTAATCTTGAGTTATTACAAGATTACACGTTGATGATCTTTTTAGGTTTAGAGTTTTAGAGAATTAGATCATGAAACTTTCATTACATTCCACATTTAAACAAAGTGGTTACATAAAAGACAGTATTCATTCTTCCCATCAACAGAAAAATATTTAAAATAAAACATGGATTCTTTCTTGACACATCCTTGACACTATCATCACATCATGTACCTTTCCCTTGACCTGTGAAAAACATTTCAAAAACTTGGGATGAGCATAAAAAGCTCAGTAAGGGTTATAAAAATATGGAAAGGAAACATGAGTTCATATATACATAAGAATGAAATCACACTTTACCCATAAAACATAGGCACTTTAACATACCTCCTCAAACCCCGAATAAATCATAGAAATCATAAGACATAAAGGTAAATTGAGGAATTCATAACTTTCTTACATAGGGAGTAACCCTCTTGGTTACGTTTGGAATACCCATCACAGTATATTCCCTAAATCTCTTTGGAGAAACCTTAACATTTCACTCCTTCGCGTTACCCAATGCATTGGAGAGCTATATCGGGCTCACCCGCCCTTAGTTTATCACGGAACCACCCATTTTCATAACAATGACCAAGAACCATAACATAAACGTATCACATAAAACATGCATAAAGGAAACATAACATTTCTACATTTCAATCACAATATAACATTTTAGTATATTGAAATAATGAATCCGTTCAAAAAGAAACCATTTCCAAAACCATTTAAAACATTTAATAAAGAGATTTTTGAATCAAAGTGTCCCATACCACCTTGAAGATTTTAACATTTTAAACTATTAATATCCATATAAATAAATCATTAAAACCATTTTTAAAACATGGATATTAATAAGAACAAATCATTAAAACATTTAAAGCGATATTTTGGTTAAAGGGTTTTTACCAAAATTAGAGACACTTGAATACAATAATTGAGGAATAACATTTAATCAGAAAATTATAATATCATGAGAATAAATGGATTCATGATATAATATTCCAAAGGACAGTATATACACCATATAAGAGTGAATTGGTGCATAACAACAATGAAGTCTCAATAGGGATGTAAAATGTGATGAAATCCCTTATAAAGGAGGTATCCTTAAATTAAGGATAAATCAATCTCAAAATTATGTGTGACAAATATAAATACACCCAATATAAGTGGATATTAAGTGTGAAACAATAAAAGGTCATTCACACATATTCGAACGATGACATACTCAATAACTACATGTTGAACCCAAAGAAATCGAAATTGGGTTAAGAAGTTCCCTTGACAGCCTAACGGCATCACATCAAAATGAGTTGATGAGAGATAAAAATTGTATCTCATGACTTGGACATAAAAGTTACATCAATAAGGATATATGAGAACATATCCCAACATAACAATATGTAAATTAAAAGACCCAACAAAAGAAGTCTTTTAAAAAGAGGAGGGTGAAAGGTTCCCTTACCGACTTGGGTATTTTTCAGAACATACACCCCATGAAAGAAGAACAATACATCATTGATGTAAACACTCATAAACGAAATTATATTATACAAAGAGTATAATAATGGGCAGTACATACACCACTCAAAGGAAATTTTGGCAAATGTAGCATAAATATCACGGGAATAAAAGTGAGATGAAAAATCCCTTACAAAAACTCGGCAGCCTAACGGCGCCACATAAAACTTGCAAAAATGGATTGATGAGATCAAACAGGGTATCTCATCATATTAACATAAAGTTTATAGAAATAGGAATATAATAGAACATACCCCAACATAAAAAATGGGAGCTTAAAAGAAGTTACATAAAGGAGAGTACTTAAAAAGAAAGAGAGAGGTTAGATCTCCTACGAAAATTTGGCAGCCTAACGGCGCCACTCAAAACTTCCAAAATGGATTGATGAGAGAGAATATGGTCTCTAATCACATGAACATAAAAATTACAGTATTATTAATATAAAAGAACATCCCAATAACAAGAAATACGAGCTTTAAAAGTAATGACATAAAAGAGTGTACTTAAAAAGAAAGAGTGGAGTAGGATCCCTTACCTCAAGTCCAACTTGTCTTGTTCGTTTCTTTATATTCCTGAATAATAAACTTTGGTCAATTAATAATTGCCTAAGTACCTCCTTTAGAGATTATTATTCAGTTCATATCACATATTATAATGTTATAATAATTGTTTAATAATGTTAGTTCATATCAGACGTTTTTGCTGATGTTTGGTACATGAGTCAAAAATGAACTTGTTTGAAAAAAGATTGCCCATGTAGTTATAAGTAAATAATTTCCAGAATAGTATTAATGATTAAAATATCATATATATCCAGTAAATATTCATTTTATACTATTCCATATCATTTGGAGAAAAAAAATGAAAAGCACCGTTTATGGAGACGGTAGGCCGTACGTACGCATGAACGCTACTTTCTTTTTTTGTCATATTAATGGAATTAAAAAAATGAGATATATATATATATATGTTATAATTACATAATGATATCCATAATTTAGATTTAATATATTAAATATATATCCATTATATATATGTACTTATAATAGTATATATCATTTTGAGATAAGAAATGAAATGTACCGTTCATGGAGACGGTAAGCCGTACGTACGCATGAAAGCTACTTCCATTTCCATTTCATATTTAATGGAATTAAAACATAATAATACATAATAGTATTTTAATTCCAGTGTGGTATCATATATAATATCATTAAATATATCCTTTATACGTACCACATATGGTATTAACGAATCAAATCACTTTGAGGGGGCGGTAGTCCGCACTTCCTTAAATGAAGATATCACGTTTACCCATAATGGAAACCATAAAGGTATGAAATAAATGAAAAATACAGAAGCTTAAGTAAAACATAAACATATTATATATCATATATAAATATATTGTCATCTTAATGGCCACCTTTGAAGGTGTTATAAGAATGTTGAACAATCATCGTTTCGTGAGGCAGAATTTCGCCATCCCCAGAAACAGTATGTTCTTTAACCATTAGATGTAGGTGTGTGTAAGTGTAGCTAAAATCCTTATTATAACAATATCCTAGTATATTGAAGATACTGGATTTGTTATAAAATAAATGAATAAAAAGAGTTTAAGGGGTTGGAGAAGCAAAATAAAACAAAATGACTCAAGTGAAGACATTACCTTAAAATCGGGTAACTCCCTTTGGTTAGAGCTCAAAGGCTTCCTTGGGAAGACTTATGCCCAAAGTGAGGCTTCAATGAGTAATAGAGAGAAGTGGGGAGACAAAATGGGTAGAGTTTGGCCGAGCCAATGGCTTTTGGAGTGTGGGTAAGGAGGTAGAGGTGGGGGCCTTTTATAAGAGGAGAGGAGGGGCACTTTTGGAAAGTAAGAAATATTACTTTATTTGAAAATGTGTTTCGGTTTAAAAGGTCCCAAATTGATATACTTCGTGGATAAGGTGATAAGGGTTCTAAATCCACCCATCCAATAAGTTTTGGACATTTGTATCTCATATAGTTTACATTATCTTCTCATTTTATTTAAATTGTCAGATAATGATGTCATCGCTGCATCATTATGATGTTATAAATAATTTAATTTATTTAATGTATAAAACTTATAAACAAATTACTATGATTTAGGAATTCCTTTTATCTTTACAATTAATATTTATAATAAAAAATCTGACTTGTATAACCCCACTTAAAAATTGTTTTAGTAAAACATATCATGTTTGTGTCATTTTTACTTTTACATTAAATAAAAAGTTATTTATGTCATTTCCCAACCAAAGTGACTCCATGGGGTCCCCAAGTTGACCCATGGATTTTCTTGGTCGTCCATGACACATACAATGAGGTTAGGACATGTTTCAAGTTAATTTCATATTATTAAAACATTATTTTTACCTTAAACTACACTAATTACCTCTAATCGCGATTAAAAACTTAATAAGTTACTATTCACCAAAAAATTATTTTTATCCCATTGAACCACATTTTACTTCTTAATGAAAACCATGTATGTCGGATTTTTGAAATTCAAAACATAAATATGGCAAAATTTCATTTAAACGGAAAAATCAGTTTTTATAAGTACCACTTAGTGGTGTCACTATTCATCAAAAATTGATGTTTTTCAGAAAAATCCCAAAAATTCACCCTAAGATATATTTGATATTCTGAATTCAAAAATGAAGTCTATTTTACAAAAATAAAAAAATATAAGTCACATTAATTAATTTAATAATTAATTCCCGCTGTCAGAGCAAATAGCGTGTTTTTATGAAACAATAAGTATCAAAAGATTGACTATAGTTTAAGTCTGATTTCAAAGTGAAATTAATTCCAACGACCACTATAGGATTTAATGGAAAAAATATATTATAATTTCACTTTAAAACCAATTAAAAAGATAATCTAATCATATAAATAAATTAGATTAAAAAGAGTTTTTTAATTAAAATACAACATTTTACACTATTCATTAAAAGAAATGAACTTTATCAGAAAGATACCAAAAATTTACACAAAGTAAATTTTGATGTCCTGATTCTTAATAAGAGTTTTATTTGGTCCAAAATAATGTTTAAGAGTGAAAAAAACTATATTTAATGACGGTTCACTATCAAAAGGCGATAAGTGAACCTTTAGTGAAAACTAGAGCATATACGCCTAAAATTGAATTCTTTCTGTATTTTAAGCCTCTATACTTTATTGGATAAATGTAAAAACATTTAAGAACATATATAATCATATTTTAGTTATTTCTATCCATTCCCGCCAATACAACGGCTACATGTTAACTACCATTTAAAATAATATTATTTTATTATTAGAGTGCAATGCAAGATTCCCAAGAAACTCGTTGTTGCGTGTTGGGTACGCCATCGAGCATGGAGTCCCCTTTAAAGTAATATTAATATTTTATTCATGAATATGGATAAATATAAAAATTTCATATTCTTTATTTACCTGGGGTGTTACAGTAATATATTCCTAAATTTTGGTAATGTATATAGTATGTGGTTTCCAAGGAACAAAATATATGTCTTGATACTATAAGTGGATGTGGCTCTAGCAGAGTTATACATAGGTTTAGTAAACCCAAAAGGAAATATTGGATAATTACTTTATCATCACCTCGTACATAATAAATATGTATTGATACAGAACAATTTTAACACTCCCATGGTAGATTCTTTGGTTAATTTAAAATCTCTTTATAAACCGTTATGAAGGAAACAAAAAATGTAAATTAAATTTTATGTTGGGAAATTAACCACAATGACATATATTGGATCATATTAATTAATACATTATAGAATGTATGTTATTTATGAGTTATACCTTTTTTTATAGTTTCCCTTTTATTTTTTAATAGTTTAACAAAATTATACCATTTTTTACCTTTATTTTAGTTAATGATTGGAAACACTAAAAAATAAAAACATATTATAAGGTGTTATTTAGTGGGGTTATGCACAACCCCTTCTAAATTCATTTTCTATATAATTATAGGGGGTTATACACAACCCCCTTATAATCATCAACTCTAGAGGGGGTTATAAACCCCCTATAATTTTATTTTTGATGAGAATTAGAGGGGGTTGTCTACAACCCTCATTAATCATTGAATTTAGATGGGGTTATGGACCCCCTCTAATTTCATAAATTAGTGGGGTTTTTAAACCCCCTAAAAATTTAACATTATTTTTTTAATATCTAGTTGGATTTTAGAGGGGGTTCAAAAAACCTCTAAAGTATTAAATTAAAGGGGGTGGAAAACCACCTCTAATGTCTCAAAATAGAGGGGGTTCAAAAACCTCATCTGGAATTCTAATTAGAGGGGGTCCAAAACACCCTCTAATGTCTTCAAATTAGAGGGGGTCCAAAATCCCCTCTAACGTGTTAAATAGGGGTGGGGGTTCAAAACACCCTCCAATGTCTTAAAATTAGAGGGGGTTAAAACCCCCTTTAATTTAAAATATTAAATGGGGTTGTGAACTCCCATTGATAATAAAAAAGAAACTTCCATAATTTTTCTATATATAATTAAAACAAAATATATTAATGTATTTAAATAAATTATATTCACAAATTATATAAAATATTTATATGATTGTATTTAATTGTATTTATATGTATACATAAATAAAATTCTATAATATTATGTATATATATATATATTTATTTATAAATTTTATTTCATATAATATTAATTATTTATAATATAAAATCATAACCATATTATATAAATATACACATAAATATAATTTATTTAAAAAACATATCATATAAAAACCCAAGCTTGTATTTTTAATCAATTATATTATAATAATAATAATTATATTTCTATATAATATCTATATGCCATTATATTATATATAATTAATATTATATGAAATAGAATTTATATAAATAAATTTCTATTAATGTACACAATATTATAGATTTATATTTATTGAAAAAAATATATATTAAAGTACATAATAACAAATATATGCATTGAAATAAATTACATAAATATTTTTATAAATTGTATTTCATATAATATTAGTTATAAATAAAATAAAATTGTATTTCATATAATATTGATTATATATAATATAAATATTAATTAAGTGTAATATAATATTAATTATATATAATATTAACATTTGAATAAATTGTATTACATATAATAATAATAATATATTAATTTTATATAATATTATATATTTTATACAAATATATATGTATATATATATATATATTAATATAGATAAAAATATATATGTATTGAAAGAGATTGTGTAAATATATTATTACAGACCTTATATAAATTTTTATATAAATACTTATATATATATATAATTTAATGAAACAAATAAAACAAAATAATATAAATATGTATTTAAGTATATAAATAATTTATATAAATATATAATACAAATTTAATTAATATAATAAATGTTAGATATAAATCATAAAATAAATTTATAGTATTTATAAAACCAACATATAATTTTTATAGATTAAAAAATTGATGTAGTAACAATAATAATAATTAATAATATTATTGTTATCAAACACACACACACACACACATTTATATATAAGTATAATATATACATATATACTTTTGTAATATATTTAGGTGATATATAAATATATAATATATATTATATATAATTGCATATACATATAAATATAGTAAATAATATATATATATATATATATATATTATAATTTAAAGTTATTTAAAATTATTAAGATAATAATATTTATTATAATAAATAGTCAAATATAAATAAATACATTCATGTAATTCATATATAAAAATTCATTTTCCCTAATGGTTGGTGAGTTGTGTCATAGTGGTATTTGTTCCTTACGGTCCGTGGTGCAAATCATGTATGTCGTTATTTTTCTATATATCGCCCTTGAGGGTAGCAACACACCGGAGGGACTGGAGATGATGGGGGTGGAGATTGCAGTATGGGGATGAGTGAGAGGGAATAAGATTTGGGATGACTGCAGGAATAGGTGGGAGGCTGGGGGCGGTACTAAGAATGGGAGGGAAGGGCAAGGTGGAAACATGAGGGAGGGTGAGGGTGGGGTGTCATGGGAGAGTTAAGGGGGTGTGTATGTAAAAATTTAGAAAAATTGAAAATCTTTAGGGGAAGTTGTGAAAACTATCCCTAAATCCTTTCAATTCATGGTTGTTTCTGTAATAACCCCCTTACACAAAATCTTTTTTAGTGAATTTATATCAACATTAGAGGGGTTTTAAGCCCCCTCTAATGTAACCACCACTAAAGACACCACGGCTTTTCCATCACTTACTCAAAACTGCCACTACTGACAGTATGTGTCCACATTAGTGGCAGTTACACAGAACCACCACTAATGTATTTAAAAGGGGTTATAACCCCCTATCAAGTCTAAAATAACCCCCTCTAAAGTGGCCATTTTTTAAAGTTAAATAAGAAGAACTAAGTTAACAACTAATGTGATGGGGAATTTAATGACTACCCAAATAAAATATGAAACCCAATGGGAGAAACATATGATAATGTCAAGGTAGTACATACTAAATTTACTCAAGTTCTGATTATAAATGTAAATCAGGGGGAGATCCACATCCACTTAAGAAAGAAAAAGTTGTAGTTGAGACATTTATGTGATAAAGGCCTCTGAAATTCAATGATTTTCTGATACTTTAATCATGGTACAATAGATCAATTCCATTGAAAGTATGTTTTCCATCATTAAATTATATATAAAAAATAAGTTCATGATTCCTATTTATCATATGAAGTGTTAAACTGGTAAATGATGGATTTTGATCAAAATAAGAATCCATAGGTGGATATGGAAGATATGAAGTGAAAATAATTCTAGAAAATATATTTTTATTAATATTTTCCCACACTCTTTGACAAATAATGAAGATGGTGATCCTTAGCCTCAATAGAAATGATGATGAATTCATTGGTAGGTAAGAGGAAAATTTCACATTAATTTCATGATACGCCTTTAACTTTTTCATTAACCTTGAATGTTATCTAGAGTGATTCATTAGTGGGATAAAGGCGAATCTCTAAATATATTTTTAAATTACATACTTTTCCAGATATGTGGACATTTATAGACATACCATTAAAGTAAAAAGTGGATTCCATTGAATATCAATAGTCAAGATATAGGAATCAGATAATGGATTTTAATTTTTGTATAGCTATGGAGAAATATCATAGTGTCAAGAAAGTCAAAAATACCTCTTGTTAAATATGTGGGAAGGGGAATCCCGAAATTTTCATGATGTGGGAACATAAATTCATTATCTCTAGGAATGAATAAAACCTATATAGAGAATGTTTACCGGAGAAAACCATGAATTTGATTGATCAAATGAATGATCCAATCAATCCTCATCCTATTGTCTAATTTTTCAACTCTAATAAGAAATAAAACTATAAAATACAATGTAAAAATCCAAGTGTTAGTGATGATAAATAAAGATAATAACCTATATGGCTTAGAGATAAAGTTTGATGAAATTCCATAACTACTATTGAAGTAGATCCCAAAAAAAGGTGGTGAAAGGTACACTAGTTATTCATTTGATAATAGTAAAGAGACAATTTTATTTCAGTTATACACATTCTATTATATTACAAGAATTTTAGTAAAACTATTCAAAACTCACCTCAAAACATGGATTTAGAGCTATATGTGGAAGATATAAATTAGGAAATTATTGGATCCCATGTATATAGATTCTCCCTTATCCATATTTGTGGTTTGAAAGTCCCGATATTTAGTTGAATCAATAAATATATGGTTATGTGTTAGCTTTACTTATATAGATCTAATATAAATTGATTAGAGACAGAAATAACCAAATATATCACAAATTACCCTCTGATTGTGTACAAGTGAAAGGAGTATGATGAATCCCCCTAAGAATAATCTTCGAAATAACTAATATTATTTATTTATGAGTAATAATGTCTCTTTAATATTATTAATACTAATGAAAATGTCATCCTTTATGACATTCCCATTACGAGAGAATACACTAATGTGTTTCCTGAAGAATTTCTCGATGTTATTCCTCGCCGAGAGTTTCATTTACCATAAAAATTTATAGCTAGATATTTTCCAATATCCTAGACTGTATATAGAATGGATATTGTTGAACTTGAAGAGATAAATAAGTAAATTCCTATAGATACTAGAAAAGGTTTTATACAGTCAATTACTTCTCATGAGGTGTGATGGTCCTCTTCCTCAATAAGTTATATGGTTAAAATCACTTTAGTATTGATTATCATTATCTCAATAAGATCATGATAGAGAAAATTTATCATCTTCCTTGGATTGATGGATTTTCTGATCATCTATTTTGACCACAATACATCTCAATGGTGGATATTCAATTTGGATATTATTAAGAAAAACTAAATAAGGGGATATCCTCGAGACTTGTTTTGTATATGGAATAGGCACTACAAGTTCATAGTGATTCAATTTAGACTCACTAATTCTCCAGATATCTTCATGGACATAATGAATAGAATCATTTATGATTAACTCAAAAAATTTACTATTGTACTTATAGATGATATTATTATCAACACCAAATGAAAGGGGGGATATAAGGAGTAATTGAATAAAGTACATAAGACCTTGTGAATGAAATATAATATGTGAAGTACTATAAATTAATGTTTTTAATGGATTTCATAACATTAATGGGGAATTTTATCAACAATAATGGGATAACATTGGAACCTATAAAAAAGGAAACTGAAGGGTGTCTTAGAATAACATTTGTGAAGGAGACCCACCGTTTCCTTAGATCATCTGTGTATTATTATCAATTTGTGAGCAAATTATCAGGATTATCAAAACCACTAACCAAGGTAACTCAAAAGGGAGTGAAGATTTTTCTACGTTGATGAAATTGAGGAGATCTATAAAGAGTTAAATAAGAATATAAGTACTACACTTATGCACACATTACTGAACAGTGGAGAGGTATTTGTGCTCTACATAATGAATAAAAAAATTGATTGGGTTGTGTACTCATACAAGATGAAAAAGTGAAAGATTATGTCACCCTCCATTTAGATATCCATTAGTAGAAAATTCCAACCCATGATCTATAATTAGATAAAACGATCTTCACATTCATAACTAGGTGATATTTTTACTATGGGTAGGATTTTGACATCTATAAAGTTCATAAAAGTCTCAAGTATATATTCACACAAAAGGATCTCAATATATACCAATAAAGGTTATTATAGCTACTCAAGTTTTATGACTGTTCAATCCATTACTAGCCTAAGAAGGAAAATAAATTTTTAGATACTATAAATTGAATGGATCCCCCAACATGGTACATGATGAGTATTAAAAAGAATCCAATATACTTGGACATGAAAAAATTAAAATAAGACTAATAAATGTATCTTTTTTCTATCATTTTCAAATAACTACACAACCATTCATTCTTGAGGGTATCAAAGGGCCCTAAAAAGATGATGATGAGCTACAAATATAGGTTTCCAATATTCTATACTTCAACATAGGTAAATATGAAATTTTAGGTTTTGTAACCTTGATATGTGTCCCATCAAAATTAGTGCTAAAGATGGAATTTCTAGATGATGTTCATAGATATCCATTCTCTATTTATCTAGGAAGCAAAAGTTTGTGTAGATATCTAAATAAAAAATTATGGAGGGATAAAATGAAGTGGTATACTTTATATATTTTTTCTTAATGATTTTTATGAAAATAATTCATGGATGAATGAAAAAAGTCTTAGGGTATGACGAAACCAATTCCCATAAAAATATAGAAATGGGAAAACACAAATACGGCTTCATCATAATACTCCCCATGACAACTTAAGGCAATAACATTATTTGGGTCGTATTTTATCATCTTATAAAGTTATTTCATTTCTTTTATATCATGTAAGATTTCTATCTTTACCGAATATCTAAGATATATATAAGGAAAGTGGTTAGACTAAATAGTGTACCATTTTATATTGTGTTTGACTGAGATTTTAGGCTTACCTCAAGGGTTTATATAAGTATTCAATAAGAATTGGATATAGAGAAGAGTTTCATCACTACTTATCAACCTCAGATAGATTGTAAGTGTAACATCCCATGTAATTATAAAACAAACCATTTTAATATTTATTAGTGTTCCTGAATTATGTAGTTATAGTCATTATATATATATATTATGTAATTCATAAAATCAAAAATGAAATTGTTTTATTAAAAATTTTTCTAATAAGGTTATAATTAAAAGTTAATTTTTTCTAAATATATAATTTCAATTTGATAAAAAGAATTTTATTTTTAAATTAAAAATTTTAAAATTATCATAGGATAAATTTTTTATAATCTTTTGAAAATATTTATTTTTCAAATAATAATGAAAAAAATTGTTTTTTATTGAAAGCTATATTCCATTTCAGTGTATTTATAAGGTAAAATTATGTTTTGGATTAGTTTCAAATTATTATTAGTTATTTTTTATTTAAAATAATTCAATTATGTTTTTTAAAATCTATTTTATGTTTTAATTACATATAAAAATATTTTATATTTAAAAGGGAATTTTTCAGAATAATCTGTTTCTCATTGTGTTTTTACAGCTTGATTTTAAATTAAATACTAAAACATCAATGTTTTGATTTTGAAAAAATGGATTCGTTATTTTGAATCAGTGGGTCCAAATTTATTAAATTGGTCCCTTCTATTTTTGGATAATATGAATATTAGGATTAATAATTTTTATTACCAATGTAAAGGGTAAATCAGATGATTTATGTTAAAAATAAAGTAATCAGAACACTTAAATGAATCAAACACTAACCTAAATCTTATTGAATTAGTATATCTTGACCAGAATCATCTAAGGGTAGAATTTATGACCTTTTGAAGCCTCTTTAATGAGATTATAGACTTTTTAGTATTTTATTTAAAGAAAAGATAAACATGTCACATTTTTTTTAAAAAGTATAATATTGATTATTATGGTGTCATTAAGTAAATATGTTCAATAATAAATATTATTTTGAAATATAAACGATTTATTTTCATAATGTTAATTAATTTCAACTTTTAGTGAATAAATAATTAACTTTAATTCTTCCACGACGATGATGTAGTAAATATTCAATTAATGAAAAATAAAATAATTGATAGTAAAAATGTTAAAATAAATATAAATTGAGATAAATTATGTGATAAAATAATTTTTTATAAGGATATGATATTCTAGGGATATATTTAAATATTTTTTTCAAATTTTATATTTTTATTTTTATTATTAAAGTCAATGTAATGAATTGTTCTAAAAATTTTCATTATGGATATTTTATAGTAAATAATATTTTATGGAATGATATAAAATTTATAAATTATTAAATTATTCCAAATTATTATTATGATGTTAAAAATAACATCCATAGTCCATTTATGGGGTTTTTTTTTCATTTTATAGCAACTTAATTTATCCTCAATGTGTAAAAATTCATCTTTTCAAAGTAATAGTTTAAGGGGTTAAAACAAAAAAATAATGATATATATCAAGATAAATGTTATAATTTTTTTATATGAAAGGATTTAGACCCATAATAATATTATTTTTTAAATAACTAAATTTGGATCTACTTTGAATCAATGATTAATTTGTATTAATATATTAATATAATGAAATTCCATGAGTGTCCCTCCCCTCTCTTATGAAAGGGAACCTATTATTCTCATTACATTATACTTGAAAACCAATTTTTCCAATACATAATCAAATCAATTTATAGAATAACTAACCTCACTATATAGGTAATTTGTAGGCATATTCCCAATTTTATAGGTATTAAGGAGTTGTGTAAAAGAGGTTTTCTAGAGAATTGGCATTGTTTTTATCTGTATCTTTTAGTTTTATCTGTTATTCCACATCCCTTGAACCATATTATACCATGTGAAAATAATAACATAAGTATCCTCTATAAAACAATATGTTAATTTATTTTTCATGACCTATATCAACATCCTCTTCCATCAAATGGAAAATGAAACCATAATTTATGTGTATGGAAAACTACCTCCTTGCGAATGGATGCAATTAATTTTCCATCAATGTCTCTCAATATAGGTAATAATGATGAAATTAATATTTATATATTATATTCACAACATATTTATCATTATTAAAATATAATATAACATTTAAGTTATTACCTTTCTAAGAACAAAAAAATTATAAAATTGATTATTCGTATGTTTGGACTCCCTCCTCCAAGAAGAGACATGATTTTATTTTCATCACCACATCACATTGATGATATATATATAAATATATTTTAAGAATATATACAAAATTTATTATGATAATTCTATAAATATAAATTAACACTTACCTTCTTTCCATAATGATCATTTAAAAATGGAAATATTACTCATGTGTACGTATGACCTAACATCTCCCCGATTTTAACATAAATTATTTTTCATATCCATATTTCAACACCCCAAGATTCCACGGTACGATAACGTGTGTCGTACGCAACTTCAAGTTCTAACACACACCACAACCAATCAAACTAGCTGTTATGAAAATTAATACCCACTTTTTGAAAATTTATACATTTTATCTTTCAAATGGACTTCATTTTGGGATTTTTAATATCTAAATTATCTTAGGGTTAATTTTTGGTACTTTTCTGATAACTTTTATATTTTTATGAATAGTGAAAATCACTAAATTATAATTAAAAACAAATATTTTAATCAAAATAATTAATAGTGAAAAATTATGAATTTTAGTGGTTTTAAAGTATATTTAGAATATATTTTTACCATTTAATAAAATTTTGGTCATTTGATGTAATTTCACATTTAAACCGGACATAAACAAGTGTCAATCTTTTGATAGTTATTATCCCTTAAAAACAAGCTTTTTGTTTTGACAGCGACAAATAATTTTAAATTAATTTCTACCACTTCTGTGTTTTGATTTTGGAAAAATGGATTCCATATTTAGAATCAGGATGTCCAAATTTTGTAAATAGGTAACTCTTATTTTAAGACATTTTGAATAATTACTTCGGTAAATATTTTATTTACCATGGTTAAAGGGTAAATCCAGTAAATAAGGGTAAGAAAATAATATTATAATAACATTAAATTACCCTAAAACGTATCCTAACCCTATTAATTGATACATGTCTGACCATGGACATCTTTGGGTCGATTTTGGGACCCCATGAAGCCACTTGTAAGTGATAATGACACTTTATATTAATTAAGTTAAAGTAAATACAAAAATGACATAAGCATATAACTTTTAGCAAAATGATTTTTACATAGGGTTATATATGTTATAGTTTTTTACTATAAATATTCATTAGAAAGATAAAATGATTTACTAGATAATGGTATTTTATTTATAATTTATAGACATTTAATAATTAAATTTATTTATGACACAATAATGATGCATTATTTCCCCTACTAATGAAAGAATCAAATAATTTGTATTATAAATGTTAAAATAAATATAATTTGAAAGTTTTGATGCCATAAACTAATTTTTTTGGTTAATATGACATGTTAGGATTGATTAAATGAATTTGGTTCGAATTAATAAAGATATTAATATTAGGCCCCGACCTTAAACCTCACTTAATATTGAATTAAATGAATAATTCACATTGAGGATCTTTTCTGGTTTAGAGTTTTAGAGAATTAGATCATAACTATTACATCTCAAAAGATTACAAAGTTGACACTTCCACATAGTTACCTTTTTTTATAGAACATGAACTCTTAAAAAAAAGTTATGTCTAGTTCCATGTTTAAGACAACATGACTTTTCCTTGATCCCATCCTTGACCCTATTTCACATTATGTCCTATGAAATACATTTAAAAAAAAACTTGGGATGAGCATAAAAACCTCAATAAGGGATACACAAAGAAGGAAAACTATTAGTTTTTCAAAACAACAAGTAAACCATGTATACTTTAACAAAGTAATACTTTTCACCTTTATGAAGTAGTAAAACCTCTTCCCTGAATAAAAGATCATCACTTACCCTTTTGTAAAGAAAATATTACCATAAAATCCATATAAAGAACACATAACATATAAAGGTAACTTGGGATATAAACATACTTAAATGGAATAACCATACGGTCGACTTCCACACATATCACTTAATGGAATAGCCATACGGCCGACTTCCATACCCAATGCATTTGAGGTTATAACATAACCACCCATCCTGATATTCACGACACCACCTGTTATATGATTTATCACGTAACCACCCGTCAAATGTCCAAGTACCATTATAAAATCATAAAACAAATATAATGGACAGAAAACATTTCCACATTTCAATCACAATATATAACTTAAATATATTGACATAACCAATCTATTATAAAATCCATTTTCAATACCAAAATACATAAAAAAGTATATGGTATTTATTTCATTTTAAAAACATTACGGCTTGTTGAGGAAGCCAAAGACCAAATAGTACTTGCGGTGGTGGAAAAGTTCGTTGTCACTGCGTACATTAAAAGAAACATTCCTTTTTGTCATTTAATAAAACACTTCATAGAAACAAGTTTCCTTTTTAATTAAAGTAAAAGTCAAAGGGGTTTATACACCATATAAAAGAAAGTTGTGTATAAAACAAAATATGCCTCAATGAAAGGAGATTGAGACGAAGTCCCTTACAAAGATCATTTTTTTAAATAAAATAGATCTATTATGTGTATTCACTATAAGTACACATAAATAATATAAAAATACAAGATAGGACATAATAATATCATGACATAATTTGAATGTAGGAGATTAACCCAAAGAACAGAAATTGTGTTAAGAAGTTCCCTTACAATGATGGTATCCTTAGATTAAGGATAAATCAATTACATAATTATGTGTGAAAAATATAAATACACCGAATATAAGTTGATATTAAGTGTAAAAAAATTGGACTCATTCACACAAATTCATATAATGACATATTCAATAATTACAAGTTGAACCCAAAGAAATTGAAATTGGGTTAAGAAGTTCCCTTGACAGCCTAACGACGTCACTTTAAAATTCAAAGAAAATGAGTTGATGAGACAAAAAGGGTATCTCATAACTTGGAAATAAATTTTAAATCAATAAGTATATAGAAGAACATATCCCAACATAATAAGATGTAAATTATAAGAGCTAACAAAAGAAGTCTTTTAAAAAGAGGAGGGTGAAAGGTTCCCTTACCGACTTGGGTAACTTTCGAAACGTACACCCCATGAAAGAAGGACTGTAAAACATTGATATAAATACTCATAAACGAATTTATATTAAAAAAAGAATATAATAATGGTAAGTACATACAAAACTCAAAATAAATAGTGGCAAATGTTACATAAATATCACTAGAATAAAAGTGAGATGTATAATCCCTTATGAAAACTCGGCAGCCTAACGACGCCACATAAAACTTCCAAAAATGGATTGACGAGATCAAATAGGGTCTCTCATCATATGAGAATAAAATTTACATTAATAGGAATATAAAATAACATCCCCCAACATAATAAATAGGATCTTAAAAGAAATGACATAAAATAGAGTTCTTAAAAAGATAGAGAGAGGTAGGATCCCTTACCTCGTGTCCGACATGACTCGATCGTTCTTTAATCTCCTGAATAATAAAATTTGGTCAATTTATAATTGCTTAAGTACCTCATTTAAATATTATTACTCAGTTCATATCACATATTATAATGTTATAATAATAGGTTAATAAAATGAGTTCATATCAGACGTTGTTGTCGATGTTTGGTACATGAGTCAAAAATGAACTTGTTTGAAAAGAATTGTCCATGTAGTTATAGGTACATCATCTCCAGAATTGTATTAATGATTTAAAAATCATATATATCCATTATATATTCATTTTATACTATTCCATAACATTTTGAGATAAAAAATGAAAATCACCGTTCATGGAGACAATAGGCCGTACGTACGCATGAACTCTACTTTCATTTTTTGTCATATTAATGGAATTAAAGTTAAAAGAGAGATACATATATTATAATTCCAGAATGATATACATAAATTATATGTAATATATGACATATATATCCATTATATATATGTACTTATAATAGTACATAACATTTGAAGATAAGAAATGAAATGTACCGTTCATGGAGACGGTAAACCGAACGTACACATGAACGCTACTTTCATTTCTTTGGCACATTAATGGAATTAAAACTAGATAAGATATATATATATATATTATAATTCCAGTATAATATATATGTTATATAGATCACATAATTTCATAAATTTCATTCTTTAAACATCCCATGTATTGCATGAACGAGTCACATCACTTGAGGGGGCGGTAGTCCATACCTCCACAAATGAAATTATCGCATTTGCACAACTTGCAAAGCATAAAGGTATGTATTAAATATAAAATACATAAGCATAGAGAGGAAATAAATATAATATATATCATAAATAAATATAGTTCCATAATAATGGCCACCATGAGTGGTGGTAGGAGAAGATAGAACAATCTTCGTTTCGTGAGGCAGCAATTCGCCATCCACGGAAACAGTATATTCTTTAACCATTAGACGGATGTGTGTGTAAGTGTAGCTAGAATCCTTATTATAACAAAATCCAAGTATATTGAAGATACTGGTTTTGTTACAAAATAAATTAATAAAAAAAATTAGGGGGTTGGAGAAGCAAAATAAAACAAAAGAACACTAGGGAAGAATTTACCTTTAAATCGGGTAACTCTTTTTGATTTGAGCTCAAAGGCTTCCTTGGAAAGACTTATTCCCAAAGTGAGGCTTCTAGGAGTAAGATAGGGATGTGGAGAGACAAAATGGGTAGGGTTTGGCCGAGCCAAAGTCTTGAGAGGTGTGGGTAAGGTGGTAGAGGTGGGGGCCTTTTATAAGGGGAGAGGAGGGGAACTCTTTGAAAGTCTTGAAAAGTAACGTTATTATAAAATGATTTTCGGATTTTAAAGGTCTCCCAATTATATATTTCTAGGATAAGGTGATAATAGTTCTAAATTCACACATAAGATAGGTTTTTTACAAGTGTAGGTATTATATTTTACATTATCTTTTCATTTTATTTAAATCGTTAAATAATGAGGTAATCGCTGCATCATCATGGTGTCATAAATAATTTAATTTATTTAATGTATAAAAATTATAAATAAAAGTATCATGATGTAGGAAATATTTTTATATTTCTAATGAATACTTATAGTCAAAAATATGACTTTAATAACCCCATGTAAAAATTGTTTTAGTAAAACAACACATGTTTGTGACATTTTAATTTTAACTTTAAATAAAAAGTTATTATTGTCATTTTCCTACCAAAGTGGCTCCATGGGGTCCCCAAGTTGACCCATGGATTGTATTGGTCGGCTATTACTCATCCAATAAGGGTAGAATATGTGTGAAGGTCATTTCATATTATTATAACATTATCTTTACCTTAAATCACACTAATTACCTTTAATCGCGATTAATAAAACTTAAAAGTTACTATTAGCCAAAAAATATTTTCATCCCATTGAAACACATTTTACATCATAATGACAAACATGTATGTCGGATTTTTGAAATTCAAATCACAGAGGTGTTAAAATTTCATTTAAATGAAAAAGCAGTTTTTTAACTACCACTTAGTGGTTTCACTATTCATCAAAAATTGATGTTTTTCGAAAAAATACGAAAAATTCACCCTAAGCTATATTTGATATTCCAAATTCAAAAATGATGTATATTTTACAAAATTCAAAACATATAAGTTGCATAAATTAATTTAATAATTAATTCTTGTTGTCAGAACAAATAGTGTGTTTTTATGAAACAATATATATCAAAAGATTGCCACTAGTTTAAGTCCAATTTCAAAGTGAAATTAATTCTAATGACCACCATTGTATTAAATGGTAAAAATATATTCTAATTTCACTTTAAAAAGAATTCAAAAGATAATATAATCATATAAATAAATTAGATTAAAAAGAGGTTTTGAATTAAAATACAACATTTTCACTATTCATTAAAAAATGAACTTTATCGGAAAAATACAAAAAATTTACACAAAGTAAATTTTGATGTCCCGATTCTAAAGAAGAATTTTATTTGGTCCAATAGAATGTATAAGAGTGACCAAAACTATTTTTAAAGAGGGTTCACCATCAAAAGGCGATAAATCGACCTTTTGGTGAATATTAGAGTATTTATGCTTAAAATTGAATTCTTTTCTTATTTTGAGCCTTTATTTTTTATTGGATAAATGTAAAAATATTTGACAAAAATATATAATTATTTTTTAGTTAGTTCTGTTCATTCCCGCCATTACAACGGTTAGGCGTTAACTACCATTTAAAATAATATTATTTTATTATTAGAGTGCAATGTAAGATTTACAAGAACCTCATTGTTGCGTATTGGGTACTCCATCGAGCATAGAATTCCCTTTAAATTAATATTAACATTTTATTCAAAAATATTAATAAACATGAGAATGTAATATTATTTATTTACCTGGGATGTTACATCCTTCCCCCCTTTTTGGAATTGTGTTCTCGCAATTTTAAAATTGGTCTTGGAAACTTCATTGAAAGTCCCACATCGGGAAAAAAGAGTTAGTAATACTATTACTTTAAAAGAAAGAAAAGGAAGTGCAAAGGTCACCCGAGTTAACCCATACTACGATTCCATGTAGGAAAACATGGACATGGAGGAGAAATCAAAGGTTCATGTTCTGAGGGAGAGTGATAAAAACATGTTTAGGAGAAAGTTAACAATAAGAAAATCACAAAGTTGTGATGGGTTAAACGATATTTGATTCCCCAGTATGAAAAATTAACAGACAACATTTTCTATTTTAAGTTACTTTTCATTAAATAATTATTTATGAGCTTAACTAACACATAAGTAAACATACTTACTTGTCATGTTGACTTTCAACTTTTACTAGATTTCTTACACAAACTCATATTTTCTCCAAAAGACAAGTATTTAAGAAGACTTGCTCACATTAAGAGTAATATAATCAACTTCTAGAGAATCACCTAATCCAAAAAAGAGAACTATATACTTCCCATGTCTTTAGACCCTTACCAAAACCAAAATTGTTAGAACAAGATCAGATAATCTAGAAGAGGATAACCCTTTATAAAAAGAAAATCTATTCTTAATCTCCAAAATTTGTCCAACAAAACCCAAAGTTCAACGAGGACCATTCGATAAACAATTTGTCCATAAAATTCTCCATAGTAAACCAAACTAAGATTGAAACCCAAATATTTGATGGATTTAATCACATAGTCTTCCAAGATAAATCTTAACATTTATCTCCAAATAAGATCAACTTCTCTTAAAGTCTCGTATTGAAAATTAATTGGCCTAATCACATGTACTCCATGATAGGTTAATCATATCCATAGATAACCCAAAATCAACATACTCTTGATTCATAAAATCATCTAACTAAAAAGAATCAGTCAAATCTAACCAGGGAATTCATGTAGTCCAGTGGTGGGTGATAAATACCAGTCACACATTGGTTGTGGGTTCAATTCCCATAGCTTTGTCCGATACGACAGGTTGTCACACGGTCTGTGTGTTGTCCTTTTTCCAAAACTATATAATTCTTATAGCATTCCCCAAAAAGAGATAAAATCTTAAAAAATAACCATAACATAATTTAACCTCAAGTTTATCTCATGCCTTTCGTATTCCATCATATCATATAGTAACCCATAATTACCTCAAAGTAATGATCATATTAACCCTAATGGTTACCTTTATAATTATTACATGAACTTCAACATCGAGTTGGTTCTCTCATACATGATGCATTAGAGAACTCACCAAGGTTCAAGTGGTTGATCATGACTCTTAATATTTGGTTTAGAATAACCATGAGATTCCTCATTGAATCCCCCATTTCATCCAGTGTCTTAATCAAAGAACCACCACAGTTTCCTTCATACCCATTGTTACTTTGGTGCCTGCTAGATCCTTCAATTTACTAAAACCAACAATGTCAGTGTGAGTATATCAAAAAAATCATCATGTACTAAAGAGGAAGATAAAAACTAAGATATACTTATCCAAGTTATCTCAAACTCATTCAAACTTTCAAAAATAACAATGACTCCATCTAATATAATAACCATTTTGGTTATACACAACTTGTCACTTATGCTTAAACAACACTCTAACCTCTAATGTTATATAAACCGACCTTTGATACCAACTATAAGGACCCATCATTAAACCTCACTTAATATTGAATTAAATGAATAATTCACATTGATGATCTTTTCTGGTTTAGAGTTTTAGAGAATTAGATCATAACTATTACATCTCAAAAGATTACGAAGTAGACACTTCCACATAGTTACCTTTTTTTTACAAAACATGAACTCTTAAAAAAAAGTTATGTCTAGTTCCATGTTTAAGACAACATGACTTTTACTTGATCCCATCCTTGACCCAATTACACATTATTTCATGTGAAATAAATTTCAAAAAAAAAACTTGGGATGAGCATATAAATCTCAATAAGGGATACACAAAGAAGGAAAACTGTTAGTTTTTCAAAACAACAAGTAAACCATGTATAATTTAACAAAGTAATACTTTTCACCTTTATGAAGTAGTAAAACCTCTTCACTGAATAAAAGATCATTACTTACCCTTTTGTAACCAAAATATTACCATAAAACCCATATAAAGAACACATAACATATAAAGGTAACTTGGGACATAAACATACTTAAATGGAATAACCATACGGTCGACTTCTACACATATCACTTAATGGAATAGCCATACGGACAACTTCCATACCCAATGCATTGGAGTTTATAACGTAACCACCCATCCTGGTATTCATGGCACCACCAATCATATGGTTTATCACGTAACCACCCATCAAATGTCCAAGTACCATTATAAAATCATAAAACAAATATAATAGACAGAAAACATTTCCACATTTCAATCACAATATATCACTTAAATATATTGACATAACCAATACATTATAAAATCCATTTTCAATACCAAAATACATAAAAGATTATATGGTATTTATTTCATTTTAAAAACATTACAGCTTGTTGAGGAAGCCAAAGAACAAATAATACTCGCGGTGGAAGGAAAAGGTCGTTGTCACCACGTACGTTAAAAGAAACATTCCTTTTTTTCATTTAGTAAAACGCTTCGTAGAAAAAAGTTTCCTTTTGAATAAAAGTAAAAGTAAAAGGAGTTTATACACCATATAAAAGAAAGCTGTGTATAAAACAAAATATTCCTCAATGAAAGGAGATTGAGACGAAGTCCCTTACAAAGATAATTTTTTTAAATAAAATAGATCTGTTATGTGTATTCACTATAAGTACATATAAAGAAAGTAAAAATACAAGATAATCCATAATAATATAGATCTATTATGTGTATTCACTATAACTTTCTTGAACGGAATGAGAGTTTGTTATAAGTGTGGATAAAAAGGACACCAAGTACGTGATTGCAAGAGTAAGAAAAAGGTTTCAAATGTACAATGATTCATCTGTAAGGAGTTTGGACACTACGCGAACCAATGCCCCAGTCATCAGACTATGCCTCAAATGATTTTATTGGATAATAATAAAGTTATGATATTACCACAGATGAAGAGGAATGAGTAGTGTTCTTATGTCGTTATTTTAGAATTATTTCATTGAAGTGTTGTACCAATGATGTACTGGAAATAAATAAGTATTGTACTGTAGTACTATTTCATTGAGGATTTGAGATTTTATGGTACTAAGAAAAGTGACTATACAACGAGTTAAATTTTTTGGAAATTACATGGTTTAAGGAAAGATAAACCTTAATATGGTCCTAATATTGAGGTACTGATTTTGGAATAAGAGATGGTTGATTTGGGTAAATTATATTGGATATTCTTGACTGCCTTGAAACTGATTAAAGATTTGTATATTCCATCATTGTTAGAGTTTAAAAACATTTTTTGGATGGATGAAGTATATCCAGTATTCTATAAGTAATAAGGGATCATGAATGTAATCAATAAAGTTTTATGGTAATTTAGGATGTTTAAGTGTTTTAAAATAATACATAATGAAGGTATTCACATGTTATTATGTGGTAAAAAGGATCTACATTATGTTTACCTTCCATATAAATTTTGGACTGAGAGTTTGGATAGAAGTATTTAGGATTAGTATAATGGCTGGAATGGATTATATTTTACATTGGATACTATTGTTAAGGTTATTTTTGGATATTTATAAAAAGGACAACACGCAGACCGTGTGACAACCCGTTGCGTCGGACAAAGCTGTGGGAATCTAACCCAGAAACATAGTGCAATTGGGATTTATTGCCTACCACTAGACTACATGAAGTCCCTAGAGTTTATAATGTAGTTTAATTTTTTTTAAAAGTTTTTATTGATGAATTATAAATTTATTTTTGGTACCCAATACAGTTAGGATAAATAGAATATTTTTGAGTTCTATTACCTTTTGGAGTGAAAGATGGTTTTGTGGTAAAAATTTAGTAAATAATGACAATCTACATGAAAATTAAGTATGTTTCCTTACATTCTTAGTAAATCTCATAAATAAATTCCACAACATTATGAAAGGTAACTTAAAACAAAAACGTTGTCAGTTAACTTTTCCAACTGGGGAATCTAAGACCGTTTAACCAATCACAAGTTTGTGATTTTATTGTAGTTAACTTTCTCATAATACTATTTAATACAACTCTCCATCAGAACTTGATGGTTTTTTTCTCCTACATATCCATGTTTTCATAGAATCCTAGTATGGGATATCATGGCTGACATTTGTACTTCTCTTTCTTTCTTGTAAAGTTATATTTTTATTAACCCTATTTCTGATGTAGGTTTTCCAAAAAGATATTTTCTATTTTCAAAATTTTATTTTCAAAGAAAAATTTCAAATTGTGAGGATGCATTTTATTGAAAGAGGGGAGAATGTAACACCCCAATCTTCCACGGTACGATAACGTGTGTTGTACACAACTTCAGGTTCTAACACACACCACAACCAATCAAATTAGCCATTATGAAAAGTAATACCCACTTTTTAAAAATTTATACATTTTATCTTTGAAATAGACTTCATTTTTGGATTTATAAAATCGAAATTATCTTAGGGTGAATTTTTGGTAATTTTCTGATAACTTTCATATTTTTATGAATAGTGAAAATTACTAAATTTTAATTAAAAACTAATTTTTAAATAGAAATAATTAATAGTGATAAATTATGAATTTGAGTGGTTTTAAAGTATATTTAGAATTTATTTTTGCCATTTAATAAAATTTTGGTCATTTGACGTAATTTCACATTTAAACCGGACATAAACAAGTGTCAATCTTTTGATAGTTATTATCTCTTAAAAACACGCTTTCTGTTTTGACAGCGAGAATTAATTTTAAATTAATTTATGCAACTTCTATGTTTTGAATTTGGAAAAATGGATCATATATCTGAAATCAAGATTTCCAAATTTTGTAAATAGGTAACTCTTATTTTTAGACATTTTGAATAATTACTTCGGTAAGTATTTTATTTACCAAGGTTAAAGGGTAAATCCGGCAAGTAAGGGTAAGAAAATAATATTATAACAATATTAAATTACCCTAAAACATATCCTAACTCTATTGGTTGATACATATCCGAACATGGGCATATTTGGGTCGATTTTGGAACCACATGGTGCCACCTGTAAGTGATAATGACACTTTATATTAATTAAGTTAAAGTAAATACAAAAATAACATAAGTATATATCTGTTAGAAATTTTTTTACATAGGGTTATATATGTTATATTTTTTACTATAAAGATTAATTAGAAAGATAAAAATATTTCCTACATAATGGTATTTTATTTATAATTTTTAGACATTTAATAATAAAATTTATTTATGACACAATAATGATGCAGTATTTTCCCTATTAATGAAAGAATCAAATAATTTGTATTATAAATGTTAAAATAAATATAATTTGAAAGTTTTTTATGCCATAAAATAATTTTATTGGTTAATATTACATGTTTATATTTCTTAAATGATTTTTTTTGAATTAATAATGTTTTTAAGACTTTTAAAAAGTTCAATTATTGAATAGTGTCAAAATTGATATAAATGAGTTTTTAAAACAAATATTATATTATTAATTGATATTCCATTCCTAAAAATCTAATGTTCGGCCAAAGAACTTATATAATGATAGGGGTATCATCAATGGACCACTTTTGGGTCTCTTGGAAGTATATAATAATTTTATTAACCATATAATATAAAAATACAAAGTGACATGGTAAATGTAAAACTAATTAACTAAGAGTTAAAACTAAAATATAAGGGTAATAAAGTGACCCAAACATATATAAAACATATTGGTTGAGTTTTTTGAGACCTATACCCACCTAATAATTTGAATAATACACTTCGTAGCCATTATAAACCGAATATGAATTTATTATAAAATAATATTTCTAGATTTTCCTAAGGTGCCCCTCACCCCTCTTATAAAAGGCCACTCCACCTTCTCACTAATTCACACATTCAAAGCCTTTTTTCTTGGCCAACCCCATCCCAAATAGTATATCAAATTCCCTCAATTCAACCTATATGCATTAGTTTGATCATAAATACAACCTAAGGATCCATTTTGATCAAATCAAAAGGAAGAACCCGAAGAAGAGGTAATGTTTTCACCACCCTCTTTCAAGTTCCTTTATACTTACACTTCTTCTTTATTTGTTATTTCCATTATAAAATAATAAATCTAGTATCTTTTATATACTGTGATGTTATTATAAATATTTCACAATTATATTTATTATTATATCCATCTTATGAATGATAATTTCACCATTCATGAGTACGTACGGCTTACCGTCTCCCCACCGTGGTGTAATTTGTTATTCAACACTATGTTATTTGGATGGATATAATGATGATTAACATGTATATAAATAATTAAAATAACATGATAATGTCTCTTTAAAATTAATATACCATCCAATTCCACACCTTTAAGGTAATGAAATTGTCGCTCGTGGGTACGTACGGATTACCGTCTCCACGACGCGATGAGATTCATTTCCACATTCATCATTCATCAACGATTATAAAAATATATATTACTAATATGTTTGTAATATATGAAATAATAATGATACTAGATATATATATATATATATATATATGTACTTACAAATATTTTATTCACTTAGTTTCGTTGAATACGTTATGAAAATGGAAACAACATTTATGCGTACGTACGAACTACCGTCTCCATAAACGGTGTTTTCCATTTCACATATATATCTATTATACATAATTATATTATAAATATATATCATATATAAATCATGTTTTATATTATGGAAGTATTTAAATCATAATCTAAGTGATACAATCAAGAGTAACAAGTTAAAACACGTACGATAAAGAAATCAATTATTACCCGAAATGTTAATTTAACATGGAAATTATTAATAAATGGGTAGTATATATTCATAAATAAATCATGTATGATATAATAAATATTAATATGGTTCTGGTATAATTTAATAACATACTACGGTCTTCATACAGGAGGTTAAATGTACCCTTTACTAAAGGAAAGTGCAAGGTAATGGGTTTTCATCTCCCTCATTATTCCCGTGAGATTCATGCCATATTGCCACTATTACCTTTTGTGTGGTGTATGTACTGCCCATAATTGTGTTCTTTGTGTAATACACTTTAATTTATGTGTATTAACATAATCATTGTATGATACCTCTTTCATGGGGTGTATGTTTCGTAAGTTACGAAATTGGTAAGGGTTAATTTCATAATCTCTTTATTATCTGAGGTTGTTTTTACGTAAGTATCTAATGGGACATATTTATTCTCCATGTCAATGTTTCATGAAAGAGTTTTCAAAGGGATTCTTTTAAGCCACTTTTTTACAAAAACATCATTTCAAATGTTTTAAATATTTATTCTTGTAATTCTTTCTCATTAATGTCCATGTCTTCTAAATGGGTTTTTAATGATTTATTTATATGGATGTGAATGTTTTTAAAATGTTAATTCCCTTCAAAAGTTTCAAAGTGGTATGGGACGCTTTGATTCAAAAATTTCTTTAAAATTCTTCATTTTTAAATTTTGAGACATTTTAATGTTTTCATGAAAAAGGGATATTTCTCTCAAAGAGTTTTATAAATCATTTTCATCCATGTCAACATCATTTGATGGATTTTAAACTTATTTGAAGATGGTTTATTATGATACAAATCCTCCATATTGTATTGAAGGTTTTGTGATATGTTTGACTATGGATGTGTTATTTTTATACCATTCATGGTTTAGGGATAAAGTATTGACATTTCGTATGCTAGTTTTAATACGAATTTTTATGTTATGTTTAAACTTTTTCATATGAGGAATGCATTGGACTTAGTAAGTGATGGGTGGAGCCTGCTATAGCTCCTCGCAAGTTTGCTAGCTAGGAGATTGAAGAAAATTATTCCGAAAGTTATCTCTTAGGAACAACACGACTTTATCAAGGGATGGGGCATTCAGGGGGGCAATTGGTGTTGCCAAAGAGCTGGTCGAAGATATTAATAAAAGGGTGATTGGGTCCAATGACATCATTCAAGTGGATATGGACAAGTCTATGACAAAATGAATTGGAGTTTTATTATTCAGGTTATGAGAGGAATGGGATTCACCAAATGGGTGTGTGACCTATGCTTTCGATGTTATTCATCGCCATGGATTACCATATCTCTTATGGGGAAGGGATTCAGTTACTTCAAAAGTGTGCAGGGAGTGAGGTAGGGGGATCCATTGTCTCCTATAATGTTTATCATTTCCCAGGAGGCACTTTCACAGAATTTTCGCAGAGTCTTGGAGTAAAAGAGGATCCTTTCTTATCACTCCAAAATCTCGGATGGAACCCTTTCGCATATTATGTTTGCTGATGATATTTTAATTTTCTTCAATGGCAGGAGGTCTTCCATGTTGAATCTTTTGGGAATTATGGAGGTATATGGTCAGTTAAGTGGAAAACGTATCAATGGGAGAAAGAGAAGTGTATTTATTTCAGATAAATGCTCAAGAATAAGAGCTCGGGGCATACAGAATCTTTTAGGAATACCGAGGATGCAATTTACAATGATCTATCTTTGGGAACCTATTGATAAGGGGCGAGTTAAAAAATATTTCTGTGAGGATCTCATTAATAGAATGTTAGGGAGGATTCTAAGTTGGAATAACATATTTCTCTCCTTCAGAGGTCGGGTTTCATTGATAAACATTGTGTTTTCTACAATTCCAATGCATGTAATGTCCATTATTTCCCCTCCCAAAGGTACTATCTCATTGATGGAGAAAGCTATGAACTGTTTTCTATGGGATTTCAATTTCATGGACAATGTCATGACCCGTCCTCAGGGCCCGTGCCATGACTACCCCAAGCCCGCCTTCCATAGGCTAGGGGCTGGTGACTAGCACCAAAGGCGTAAATCCCGATAACTGGGAAGGAATTGCCTTTATAAAAGTAAACAAAACACCACAGAGTACAAGAGGAAGTAAAACACTAAGTACAAAGAGAAGTGCTGAAAGGTAAATGGGCCAGAATACAAACCCAAATGAAAGTACAACTACAACTGAACAAAGTAGAACAGAAAAAGACAACAGCTAGAAGCACGGAAGCAGCTCCTGGGTCGTCCTCCTCGAATCCTACCTGAAGGGTAGGTACAGATGGCGCAGCTCCTGGATCGTCCACCACGGATCCTACCTGAAGGGTAGGTACAGATAGCCTCCACAACACTCTCACCCGTCAACCTCCTCCGTGTGTCATCTCATCGCGAAGTCCACCTCCGGATACTGACTCGTCGTGTAGTCCACCTCCGGGTACCGTCCAGTCCTCGAACACTCGACTTCCGTCAGCACTGTCTGCCATCTGCAACCAACACAATGAGGTACAGGCATAGCTCGTGCAGGGGTGAGTATAAAGATACTCAGTAGGGACCCCAAGACCCTAAATGTCTCACTAAAACCAACATGGATAACGACAAGGAGGATCTCAACATATAACCTCTACTTAGGTATATGCTCATGCATATACCTATGTTATCAAGTAACCCATCTCAATCATGAGGAAAAAACCAAGATCATGAAATCAACGGATAACCACTACCCAGGTATATGCCCAAACATATACCTAAGTTATCAAGTGACTCATCTCAATCACGAGGAAAACACAAAGGTCATAGACTCAGCTCAAACCAGGATTTTCATTATCGAAACTGTAACTCCTGAAGATCCCCATCTATGGAGTGTACAGTGGTCCTGTCACGACTCTGAGGTACTGCTCACTAGCCTAATAATGCTGAGGTACTTCTCCTGTCGAGTATTGCGGGCCAGCGACCCAAACACAGTAGTGCTTCCCGCTGGAGTATGCCACCCAAACACAGTAGTGCACACCCCCTAGTAGCCTGCTGAGGTACTCTCCGGACGAGTACCGCAGGTCTGCACTGTCACACAGGTAGTGCTCCATCCGCCATGGGTCTGCACCCAAACAAAGTAGTGCTCTGTCCACTGGGCTAGTTGACTCACTCCAAGTCGAGTCGGTCAAGCAGTCGTCAGGTCACAGTCGGCTACACGGTCTCCGTACTCCGTATGCTCATATCCGGGAGGGTCCGCTCCACGAGCTATAGGTCGATACTCCGAGTATCTCAAAGTCCAATGAAGAAGTATCTCAAAGGACCGCCTCATCATAGGGGTCTCAACGCAACAGACGGCGCGTCAATTGGACGCCCGGTCTGTGTGTTATTAGCCTTTTCGTCCCAAGGGACCGGTTGCTTTCGTGAGCGAACCAACCCGGCCGTATCTCAACTGTACCCCTAACTCTAATAGGGTATACTCATAGGGACCGTTTCTCAACGTGATCTCCAACGCCGCTGACGGTTCGTCAAACGGACTTCTGGTCTAAAAGATAACATCTATTTCGTTCCAAGGGCGCGGTTGGATTTCGGGTACAATCCAACCCGGCCGCTATCCAACAGCAACCAAAACTCAGGCGAAGTATGCCAAAAGTTCCGTCTCATCAAGAGGAATTCAACGAGATAGACGACGCGTCAATCGGACTCCCGGTCTGTGAGTTATTGGCTTTTTCGTTCCAGGGTCCCGGTGGGTTTCGTGAGCGAACCAACCCAACCACACTCCGACAGCATCCAAACCTCAAGAGGAGTAAACCAAAAGATCTGTCTCACTTAGAGGAATCCATCAAAGTCGACGGCACGTCATTCGGACGTCCGGAGCTCAAGATATAAGCGTTTCCGCTCCAAGGGCCCGGTTGGTTTCGTATCCGAACCAACTCGGACGAACCCAAAGTGTTCCGAAACTTTGAGTGCGATATACGAAAATGACCGTCTCGATCCAAGGATCGCATCGCCACTGAAGGTGCGTCGATTGGAGGTATAATGCTCAAGATATGGGTAAAAGACCAAAGAGGGTCCGAAAACAGGGGGTTTGGGCCTGGGCCGACCCGGCCCGACCCCCCCTGGGTCGGCCCAAACCGGGTCGACCCAACCCGGATGGCTCGGCCTGGCCCGGCCGGCGCGGCCCAGCGCGGCCGGCTCAGTCCGGCCCGACCGGCCGGCCGCGGCTCGACCAGCGCGGCCGCGCGGAAGCCGTGGAGTGGGGTGCGCGGTCCCCCCCCTCACCGCTAATTGAAGCCGGCGGCGAACCGCCGCCGCCGCCGCGCCGGTGTGGCATGCCGCCCCCGCCTTCCGCGGACCACCAGACACGCTCCGGTGGACCGTTTCTCCTGCCGTCTTCGCCAACGGTCCTCCCCGGACCTGACCTTCACTGTGAAGGGATTCAAACACCATAGCGGTTTGCTTCGTCGTCGTTCGTTGATCCGAACATTGGTAAACAAGCTGCGGAGGGTTGTCGGGCTTTGTTTGTTCGGCCCGCGTCCTCCGCGTTAGGTGGTATCAATTGGCAAGTAATAAACACATGGTTTTAATCATGACGAGGGTGTAATTTATCCAAAATAAATTATACGAACACCTTGCAATAAAAAACCCACGCACGAGAGTTTAAAAATTTGATTGCGCGACGTGATGACGTCACGCATTCTTGCTGCTTGATCCTGCGCGGCGTGACAATGTCGCACATGCTTGCCGCTCGATCCCACGTGGTGTGACGATGTCGCGCATCCTTGTCGCTCGATCTGAAACAACAAGAAAAACAATAAGGGAGGGGGATGACCATGTTTGTGTGGTCCGGCCTCCTCCTGTTAATTGATATCATGCGGTCCAAATATCATGGATAAAAGACGGAAGAGAATCACGTAAGGAAAATCACGTAAACCCCTACCTCGAGCGTGGCTTGAACGAGGTTTTCGTCACGGAGAAATTCATCGCAGAGAAACCGTCGTGGGAAGAGACGTCGCAGAAAGAGGATTTGAAGACGTTGACGGAGATTGTCCGAGATGGAACGTCGTCTCCCTTCCTTTGACGTGGAAAGAAGAACAAAGGATGGCGCGTCGCAGGTATGGCGTCGCGGTAAACGGTCTCCGAGGGCTCAGCGTTCTTCGTTGGGAATTGTTCGTTCTTCGCGTTCTTCGTCTAAGATGAAGAAGATGATCTCTAAGATCCTTTCCTTCTTTTTCCCCCAAGTCCTCTCAAGCAACAAAGGAACTAACCCAAAATAAATTAAGCCACACTTAATTTATTAACTCAACATGGCTTTTGAAATTCAAGTGTTTGAATTTCAAAAACTCACATTAAACTCACTACATTAATGTTATAAGTTATTAACTTAAGTTAACAATATTAATGGTGAGTTGAGGGGGTTAGAGGATATGAAGGGGTGGGGTTCGTGTGGGCCCCACCACCCTCATAACCTCCCAAGGGAGGTTGGGTAGTTACCCAACTTCCTTCCAAAGGATTAAACACTTAGAGTAAAATAAAAATTGTTGTTAAATTTTATTTTTAACTTCCAAAATTTTTATCAACTTCTCTCGAGTAAACGCAACTCTGGAATAGGCGTTCATAAGTAAATACCAGCGCTGCGGTTCCATCGGTGCCCTCAGAATTTGATTCCGAGCACCGGTTCAAAAGTGAGAAATTCCCGCTCGTTCGTTCACTGAACGTACCCAAGCTAAACTTCGGAAATTGATTCCGGGCACACCGGGCCTCGGAATCAGGTGCCGTCAGAAACTGAGTTGTTGTAAAATTCCAAAGAAAATTTAGAAAAAATTTCCCTGGAATTTTACGGGTCTTTACATTACTCCCACCTCAGGGATTTACGTCCCCGTAAAGCTTCAACACAAACTAGGGTCACAAAAGTGGTACTAAGCACGCATCTGAGCCTCCCGCTCTCATGTGCTCACCTAGAGGTTCCTGTAATGCTAGTGAAAGTGCACCCGAGGTATAGACCATCCTCGTAGGATCTGATCCTGTCGATCCTCGATCCCCACTGGAACCTCCGTGGAAGACACCCCATCACCATCGTCCAGCTCCTCATGGTCGATGATATGCGAAGGGTCGAGCACGTATCTCCTTAGTTGAGATACCTGGAAAACGTCGTGCACCAGGTGCAACTGAGGTGGATGGGTCAAGCGGTAAACCACCACGCCTACCCGGCTGAGGACCTAAGAAGGTCCGCTGGACCTCAGAGATAACTTTCCTCCTTGGCCGCATCTCCGTAAACCTCATCGAGGTGAGACCCGTATAAGGATGTGATCGTCATCCTCGAACTCTAGAGGTCTCCAATTCCTATTAGAACTGAAACTCAAACGACTGCTGCCACGAGGGTATGGTTGACCGACTCAAGAGTGATCGGTCGCACCCTCCTGTGAAAGAGTTTATCCTGTGCTGCCTGGGGTTTCCTTTTCGCCGACTAAGGAAAACCCATTCTGACATCATAGTTAAACCACAACCTTATTTCCTAATACCATCAATCTATGTATGAACTGTGATTGCCCAGTCCATACTCAAACCAACGTCATAAGGCCTCGACGCTGCCACCAAGATATTCCAACCGAAACTCTCGCCTCGAGGGTCTGAACATACTGTCGGCGTAAGTGTGATTATCGAGTCTTCTCCCAAGGTATCTCCAGACATGAGGGTCAAGTCTATGGCTTACCGGAAACTCTAGGTCTGGGACAAGATTCGTGAAAGCAAGGAATGATTCATATCAATGTCCGTTACTACAACAGCTAGTAGTGGACACAGACTATCCCTTGAATCATTTTTAGAGCCATTGGGTCACACTCCTTGACCGCATGAAGACGCACTCTTCCTCCGCCCTCCAGCTCCCTGAGCCTGGCAGGGATAACTAAGGCGGGTGGTTGTTACATGTTAAGATGTACACCACCTCATTCTTCTCTCCTAGCTCTGCCTCTATGTCTACTGCTTCGCAGACTCATCTCTCCTTAAAGCTTCCTCTTCTTGAAACATTTATCACGCTCGAGTCTATAAGACTGGCACCGGTTTCCTGTTTCTTACTGCACTGTGCAGTATTCATCCGCTCCTGGATGATCTGCACCTTCTTTGCATACGATCTGAAGAGCTGCTAAAAATTTCTCCTTTTCCGAAAAGAGAAACTCGGTCTCATCCCCTGGATGAACCACGACCATTGCCTAATACAGTCAATCCCGACATGAATGATGCATTCATGCCATGGATGACGTCATAAAGCCTCGACGTAACTACCAAGAGATCCAACTATCACTATCACCTCCAAGGGTTGAGTCACACTGTCGACATCTGTGTGAGGTCACTCGGTCTCCTCCAGTAGAAATCTCGAAAGTGAGGGTGAAGTCAACAGTTTTAACCGGGACCACTCAGTATCAACCAAACAAAAGGACATGAAAGAAAACAAAGATAAGTGTCTTTTATTATTGCATCTCATAGTACAAAGACACGAATACAACAGAAACATGGAACTAGAAGTACAAGGGACGTATTTAGTAGTTCTGCTCCTGTCTACCTTATCCCGGAGCTCTACTGCCTTGTCCACTGCTCAGCTTTTTCTCAAGAACCCGCCGCTTCTTCTACCATGGTGGCTCCTCCAAAGCCTGCGGATCAACTGTATGAGGAGTCGGACAGTCACGTTCCAGGTGACCCTTTCTACCGCATGAGTAACACTGTCTGTTTCTGGCACGCCTAGCTCTTTCCCCACCGCGGGTGCCCCGCACCACCAATCCTAAAACCCAAGATCGCCCAACTGCTGGTCTGGTCCTCCGGGACCTCTGCATCATCTGTCTACTGCCCACAGATGACTCAGCTACTGGTCGAATAACACGCGACAAAGGCAGCAGCTCCTGAACACGCTCGAGGTGTAGAGATACTAGCACAAACTCCACCCTGAAGAAGGTCTCGAAGTCTTCCCATGCGAAGGTCATCCCGTCGCAAAACTAGAACAAGTGGCTCCACCACCTGCATGCTTCTGCCTGAAGAAGGCTGGCAGCAAAGATCACCTTGAAGTCTGCAGGTGTCCCCACTATCCGGAAGACTCTCACCACAGCCTCCAGCCAAACCTCAGCTGCCTGCGGGTCCGTCTCTCCCCGGAACCAAGGTGGCCTCTGGCGCTGGAACTCGTGCAGTGCACTCAAGTGGCGTGCATCGCCTACTGCTGGGGCTGGTGGCATCGGTGGCCCAACGTATGGTAGTACCGATGGTGCCTCAACTACGAGAGGGCCCTGTACCGAAGCCTCGTCGCTCTACAGGCTGTCAGTACGCACATCCCTCGGGGCTCTAGCTAGTGGTCTGAGAAAAGGCATCCAGAAAGAAACAACGTGACACGGTCAAACGATTATACCTGGTGAGATGACCTGGTTTCAACTGATATTTAAATAAAACTTCTGGAAACACACATGCAATCAATGTTTTTGTTCACAAAGTCTAAATTCAGTTGTCAGGGTCCGGGTGTATCGATATGTTGGCCGCCCGCACCAACACTGGACTCCCTGAACTAAAAACCACACTCGGTACTCTTAACACTATTGCTTCACAGAAAGAAAATATCAGAGTTATAAGATATGCGGCAGAACCGACGCCTCTGATACCAATTTGTCATGACCTGTCCTCAGGGCCCGTGCTGTGACTACCCCAAGCCCACCTTCCATAGGCCAGGGGCTGGCGACTAGCACCAAAGGCGTAAATCCCGATAACTGGGAAGGCATTTCCTTTATTAAAGTAAACAAAACACCACAGAGTACAAGCGGAAGTAAAACACTAAGTACAAAGAGAAGTACTGAAAGGTAAATGGGCCAGAATACAAACCCAAATGAAAGTACAACTACAATTGAACAAAGTACAACAGAAAAAGACAACAGCTGGAAGAACGAAAGCGGCTCCTGGGTCGTCCTCCTCGGATCCTACCTGAAGGGTAGGTACAGATGGCGTAGCTCCTGGATCGTCCACCACGGATCCTACCTGAAGGGTAGGTACAGATAACCTCCACAATGCTCTCACCCGTCAACCTCCTCCGTGAGTCGTCTCATCGCGAAGTCCACCTCCGGATACTGACTCGTCGTGTAGTCCACCTTCGGGTACCATCCAGTGGTCGAACACTCAGCCTCCGTCAGCACTGTCTGTCGTCTACAACCAACAGAACGAGGTGCGGGTATAACCCATGCAGGGGTGAGTATAACGATATTCAGTAGGGACCCCAAGACCCTCAAGGTCTCACTAAAACCAACATGGATAACCATAAAGAATATCTCAATAGATAACCTCTACTTAGGTATATGCTCATGCATATACCTAAGTTATCAAGTAACCCATCTCAATCATGAGGAAAACACCAAGATCAAGAAATCAACGGATAACCACTACCCAGGTATATGCCCATACATATACCTAGGTTATCAAGTGACCCATCTCAATCATGAGGAAAACACAAAGGTCATAGACTCAGCTCAAACCAGGATTTTCATTATCGAAACCGTAACTGCTGAAGAGCCCCGTATCTGGAGTGTACAGTGGTCCTGTCATGACTCCGAGGTACTGCTCACTAACCTAAGACTGCTGAGGTACTCATCCTGTCGAGTACCGCGGGCCACCCACCCAAACACAGTAGTGCTTCCCGCTAGGGTATGCCACCCAAATATAGTAGTGCACACCCCCTAGTAGCCTGCTGAGGTACTCTCCGGATGAGTACCGAGGGTCTGCACTGTCACACAGGTAGTGCTCCGTCCGCCATGGGTCTGCACCCAAACAAAGTAGTGCTCCATCCACTGGGCTAGTCGACTCACTCCAAGTAGAGTCGGTCAAGCGGTCGTCAGGTCACAGTCGGCTACACGGTCTCCGTACTCCTTACGCTCGTCTCCGGGAGGGTACGCTCCACGAGCTATATGTCGATACTTCAAGTATATAAAAGTCTCACGAAGAAGTATCTCAAAGGACCACCTCATCATAGGGGTCTCAACGCAACAGACGACGCGTCAATCAGATGCCCGGTCTGTTTGTTATTAGCCTTTTCATCCCAAGGGCCCGGTTGGTTTCGTGAGAGAACCAACCCGGCCGTATCTCAACTTTACCCCGAACTCTCATAGGGTATACTCATAGGGACCGTTTCTCAACGTGATCACCAACGCCACTGACTGTTCGTCAAACGGACGCCTGGTCTGAAAGATAACAGCTATTCCATTCCAAGGGCCCAGTTGGATTTCGAGTACAATCCAACCCAACCACTATCCAACAGCAACAAAAACTCGGGCGAAATATGCCAAAAGTTTCTTCTCATCAAGAGGAATTCAACGAGACAGACGGCGCGTCAATCGGACGCCCGGTCTGTGAGTTATTGGCTTTTTCGTTCCAGGGGCCCGGTTGGTTTCATGAGCGAACACCCCCGACCACACTTCGACGACATCCAAACCTCGAGTGGAGTAAGCCAAAAGATCCGTCTCACTTAGAGGAATCCATCAAAGTTGACGGCACGTCATTCGGTCGTCCGGAGCTCAAGATATAAGCGTTTCCACTCCAAGGGCCCGATTGGTTTCGTATCCAAACCAACCCGGCCGAACCCAAAGTGTTTCGAAACTTTGAGTGCGATATACCAAAACGATTGTCTCGATTCAAGGATCGCATCGCCACTGATGGTGCATCTATCGGAGGTCTACAGCTCAAGATATGGGAAAAAGACCAAAGTGGGTCCGAAAACGGGGGGTCTGGGCCCGAACCGACCCGGCCCGACCCCCCCTGGGTCGGCCCGAACCAGGTCGACCCGAACCGGCTGGCCTGGCCCGGATCGGCCGGCGCGGCCCGGCCCGGTCGGCTCGGTCCAGCCCGACCGGCCAGCCCCGACTCGGCCAGCGCGGCCGCGTGGAAGCCGCGGAGCGGGGTGCGCGGCTCCCCCCCTCGACGCTAATTGAAGCCGGCAGCGCGCCGCCGCGCCGGCGTGGTGCGCCGCCACCGCCTTTTGCAGACCACCGGACGCGCTCTGGTGGTCCGTTTCTCCTTCCATCTTCGCCAACGGTCCTCCCGGGACCTGACCTTCACTGCGAAGGGATTCAAGCACCATAGCGGCCTGCTTCGTCGTCATCTGTTGATCCGCACATCGGTAAACAAGCTACGGAGGGTTGCTGGGCCGTGTTTGTTCGGCCCGCGTCCTCCACGTTAGGTGTTATCAATTGACAAATAATAAACACATGGTTTTAATCATGACGAGGGTATAATTTATCCAAAATAAATTAGACGAAGACCTTGGAATCAAAAACCCATGCACGAGAGTTTAAAAATTTGATTGTGCGACGTGACGACATCGCACATTCTTGCCGCTCGATCCCCCGCGGCGTGACAATGTCGCGCATGCTTGCCGCTCGATCCCGCGTGGTGTGACGATATCGCGCATCCTTGCCGCTCGATCCGCAACAACAAGAAAAAAAATAAGGGAGGGGGACGACCGTGTTTGTGTGGTCCGGCCTCCTCCCGTTAACTGATATCATGCGGTCTAAATATCACGGATAAAAGAAGGAAGAGAATCACGTAAGAAAAATCACGTAAACCCCCTACCTCGAGCGCGGCTTGAATGAGGTTTTCGTCACGGAGAAATTCGTCGCAGAGAAACCTTCGCGGGAAGAGACGTCACAAAAAGAGGATTCAAAGACGTTGACGGAGATTTTCCGAGATGGAACGTCGTCTCCCTTCCTTTGGCGTGGAAAGAAGAACGAAGGATGGAGCGTCGCGGGTATAGCGTCGTGGTAAACGGTCTCCGAGGTCTCAGCGTTCTTCGTTGGGAATCGTTCGTTCTTTGCGTTCTTCTTTGAAGATGAAGAAGATGATATCTAAGCTCCTTGCCTTCTTTTCCCCCCCAAGTCCTCTAAAGAAACAAAGGAACTAACCCAAAATAAATTAAGCCACACTTAATTTATTAACTCAACATGGCTTTTGAAATTCAAGTGTTTGAATTTCAAAAACTCACATTAAACTCACTACATTAATATCATAAGTTATTAACTTAAGTTAACAATATTAATGGTGAGTTGAGGGGGTTAGAGGATATGAAGGGGTGGAGTTCGTGTGGGCCCCACCACCCTCATAACCTCCCAAGAGAGGTTGGGTAGTTACCCAACTTCCTTCCAAAGGATTAAACACTTAGATTAAAATATACATTGTTGTAAAATTTTATTTTTAACTTCCACAATTTTTATCAACTTCTCTCGAGTAAACACAACTCCGGAATAGGCGTTCATAAGCAAATACCAGCACTGAGGTTCCATCGGTTCCCTCAGAATTTAATTTCAAGCACCGTTTCAAAAGATAGAAATTCTCGCTCGTTCGTTCACTGAACGTACCCGAGCTAAACTTTGGAAATTGATTCCGGGCACACCGGGCCTCGGAATCAGGCGCCGTCAGAAAATGCGTTCTTGTAAAATTCCAAAGAAAATTTAGAAAAAATTTCCCTTGAATTTTATGGGTCTTTACAGATAGGACTCATTGGGCTTCATGGAACCGTCTGGAAAAGCCTATCGAAGAGGGAGGAGTTGGTCTCTGGGACATAGTCTTAACAATACAGTATATGCATGCTCGGTTGGCATGGGAATTTATTGTTGGTAAATGTTTGTGAGCCAATGTCCTTAGAAATAAAGACGGTCAGCATTGGGAGGAGTGGAACATACTGAAACTCTCCAGTCTGGGGAAAACCGTGCTACATCAACTAGAGATTCTTCAGGACCACACATGTTGGGTGGTGGGGAAGGGTGAGATCAACCTTTGGCATGACAACTGGGTCAGTGAGAAGATGTTTTTTCGGTTCTATCCTATGCCAGATATGAAGGTTATGGAGGCTTCAGGTTTTCCAAGACTTATGGATTCTATTTTAAATGATGATAAAATGATTCTATTCAAAGAGATTTAATTCAATGAGGAGGGGGATCGAGTTTTTTTTATAGGTTCTGGATCAGGGTATTTCAACGGGCATGACTATAGGACTCTCCTCCAGCATGGAGGAGATCGTGATGAGTGTGCAGCTCGGTTATGGTGCAAGGAGGCTCCGAAAAAGTTGAATTTCCTAGTATGGAGAGCCTGAAACTCCGCTCTACCAACAGAGGATAATATTCAGAGGAGAGGGATTCTCATGGCATCGTGATGCTATTGTTGTTCTAACCCGCAGTCCGGGACGACGTTCCATCTGTTTTTCAAGAGTGAATGGGCCAAAATTCTTTGGTCCAAAATGAGTAGCTGGGGATATTTTAATGCTTCCTACTCTTCCATACATGAATTATTTGTTTTCTAGTTTCAGGGAGTAGGGAATATGGAAAAGGAACGTAAGAGCCGCAATATCATTATTTTTTCTATATTCTGGACTTTGTGGGAGGCTCAGAATAAGACAAGGAGAGAGGTGAGACCATCAGTTTCATTTCTGAAGGTCAGAATGAAGGGGATCATGCATGAATTGGGATCTATGATGAAAGGCGGAAACCAATTATATATCATATGCAAGCTGTTTAACTAGTCAAATGAGTCAATTAGATCTCAGGGAAGCTGGATCAAATGGAGTCCACCGCTGATCGGGTAGAAACTAAATGTGGACGGATCTTTTATGAATGGTCAGATGTGTGGGGATGGTCTGTTGCGGGATGAGTGTGGATCAGTGCTGTTCTCCTTCAGTAGTTTCTACGGGCCAGGGAGTTCACTGGGTGCAGAGTTAAAGGCGATCCAATCAGGTATTAGGCTTTGCAAGGACCTAGAATTGAGGTGTTCAGAGGTTGAATCTGATTCTGAAACTACTATCTGAGCTGTAAACGGATATATTGATCCTCCTTGGCACTTATTGTATTTGGTTCACAGCTATGCGATGGAACTCAGACATGGTTTCTTGGTCCGACATGTGAAAAGGGAAGAAAATTTCGCGGTGGATTCTCGATCGCGTGGAAGTAGTCTGGATGAACCGTTGATGGTGTTCTCTAGCTTGGGATCCTTACCTCAGGAGTGTAATAATTTTGAGCAGGGGGACGCTCTCGGGCTACATAATTTTAGACCCCCATGACACAACTTGTATTTGGGTGGAGGAACACTTCTGATATAATTAAAAAAAAGACAATTTTCGATCGATCGATATTTCATGTGATTATTCTACTAGTAGAATATTCATGTGAATAATTTAATTGTATTACTTCATTTTATTTTTGCCATATTATGATGAAGTTAAAGTTTAAAAGGCTTTTGTTTTATTTATAAATTGCCTTAAATGTTTATGTTTATTTATGAAAGTTTTCGCTGTATTGTTATCCTTACAGAGCATCTGAGCTCACCCCTTTCTATGTTTTATTTTTCCCAGGATTCCAAGAAGAGTATTGTGATTGATATGCAGGGTTATGACAAGTGAATAATGGCCTTCATAAAAGATTATTTATGTTTTTTATGTTATAAAGTGTAATGTAACATTCATGTATGTAATCTATTTTCCAAGACTGCTAAACCGATCGGTCCTTCAGGACTTGATTCCTTGTAATCATGGCAATGTATAAAAATAATGCACCGACTCTGGGTAACTGGGGTCGGGGCATTACACATATGTAATATTTAATTTAAATGTATAATTTATGTAGTAAAATGATAACTATGTCATAATTATGAATTTCTATTTTTTAGTAATGTCCAATCTAACGATAATCAACCCACTGAAGTCATTTTGGACTAATGAACCAAATATACCTAAAACATCAGAAGTAAACATAAATGATTAAGTAATTGTTATAATATTGTAATAACTGGGATAAAAGGAATATTAAATCATATAATTTTTATTATTAATGTAGATAATTAATCTAACTATATTATTCAAAAAGATAAATAATATACCTAATAAGTTGGACACAAGGTAAGGGATTATTGTCACACTTTTATTTTTGTGGGACACATGCCATAGACACTACGTATTTCTTTTTTTGTGGAGTATATACAACTCATGAATTATTTTTATGATTATTTTCATGAAATTTATGGGATACACTAATACATATAAATAAATTCCCTTTTGGTGGATTATTATTAAAATAATATCAAATTAGTGAGAGGTTATTTCCCAATAACATCACTATTTGGGATTTCTTATGTTTAAGTCTCCATGGGAGAAAATTTCTATTCCATTTCCAAGATCCCTAAAAAAATTATTTTTTTATTATCCTATATTTATTTAAAATAATTTTCTCATGTTTGAATTTTTAAAAAATGGTTTGAAAAGAATCTATTTTCCATTTTCTAAGTGTGGTTATTTGTGAATTTTTGACAAAAATATGGAAGGAATGATTTTTTACCATATAAGTAATGAACAAATTTTCCCACCATCATGATTCCCCAATACTTTGAAGTTTCCATTACTTGTTTATAAGATTATTTTCAGATATTTGTTTTCATTTAAAAGTGTGTAGTTTTTTTAAATAGAAGTTATTTTAAAATAGAAAATTAATTATCTTCCAGAATTATTCCAAGTGATATTTCAAAATAATTTTCTATATAATTAGAAATACATTGATATTACCTATAATTTTATGGTGATATGATTATTGGATACCATCCTTATTATTTCCCTACATTTTTTATGTTTATGATAATAATTTAACATTTTTATAAATACCATTTATTTTTGTGGGTTGTAATATGATTTATGCTTTATGATATTATGGCATTTATATGTTTGGTTTACATTTTGTGATGGGTGGGATGTATATATCCCACCAATACATTAGATAAAATATTATATATCATGAAATATTTAAGGTCAATAATTTTATTTGATTCACTAGATGTGGGAAACAAGTCGATGTGATTGACCTATTATAGGAAACAATTCCATGTTCTTAATCCATTATAAGATATAGGTATTGATTCCTGATATGATGGCCTTGGTAATTAACCTTGACACATGAAATCATTTCAATACACATCGTGAATCCACACACATTTATGACATGAATATATAGTTCATTATTGATTTATGATCAATTATAAATTATTATGACTTGTGTATTATGATATGTTAATGTTTTATTCCATAATTCATGTTTATGATCATTTTCATACTGGTTTTGAACATTGAATTTTATATTCAAGATCTCATGAATTTACTCTTATCTTATACAATCATATGATCCTAAATTGATATCTCACATGTTTATACCTACTAAGTATTTGATCTCACCCATATATTATGTTTCCTTTACCCATGATATGAAGACGGTTTTAAGTAGGGAAAGCCTAAGAAGGGTTAAAGATGTGAAGAAATTTTATGATATGATATATATTTTTAGGTATCATTTTTTTCCAAGATAATTTATTGTATTCCAAATTCTTGAAAACACTAAACCAAAAAGTTCCTTTAGTATTAAGGTGATATAGTATTTCCATTAATTTTTTATATTTGTTATATTTGAAATTTGGTAACATTTATTGGTTTCAAATCCATAAATGTAAAGTTTATGTTTTTAGTAATGGATATGTGGGTATGGGTCCTGAGCTATTATAGTGGGTATCAAAGGTCAGTTTAGATAACATTAGAGATTAGGATATCATAAAGTGTGATAATTTGAAGTGTTATGAATATGACTTTGGGTTTATAATTTTATGATTGATCTTAATTTCAATGTCTTAGACACTCAATTTTGAGTTTTATGTCATGAAATCAAAAGGTGAATAATGATAATTTGGTGATATTTATTTTTGAGGTATATTTTACCCTTAATTATATCATGTGAAAATGGTTATTTGGAGAATAAGGATATTTTAATTTTGTGGACACAAGTTTAAAGTTATGGATAACCTTTAGGTTTTATATTATTTTTAATTTTTATGTAATTATGGGATATTATATTTTGGGTTGAAAATTTAAAGGCATAAGATAACATTTGAAGTTAAAGAATTTATTTAATGTTGAATATATTATGGTAAAATCTTAGGATTTTTTTCACATTTATAGAATTTTATAAGGATAATATCAATATAGTTTTATATAAATTACATCCCATGGGATGGGTGAGAACCTTTCACATCCGGAAAGTCTATGGGGATTGAACCTGCAACTAAAGGGCAACAATGGTGTAATGCCTACCACTATTGCACATGACGTCCCGGTTAGTATGAAATTGTGTTTAATTATTTAAACTATTTGAAAAATAAAATTTATGTTCATTGGAAAATATATTTTGTCATATAGATAAGCATGGTATTGGAAATTTATTTTTCATTTAGTGATTAATGTTATATCGGAAGAGATTCACTATTTTGAGAACCCTATATGATTAAGGTAAAAATAATATCATAGAATTTAATTTGAGGAATAAATATTGAATTTTATTTTAGATTAATATATGATTTTATTGTGTATTTATGGTGGTTGAGGTTATTTATGGAAATGATTAGTGCATCTGGAAGATTATATGTTTAGGGTGTATAGATATTGGGAGATAAATACTAAATTTATCTTGGAAGATGATGTAATCAAAACCTCCTAATTGTATGGTTTCATAATTATTCTAAAATAATTTAAATAATTTTAAGGATAATTATTTATTTAATGGTCTATGTTGAACTTTGGGTATTACAATTGAATTTCGGAGATAAATAGTCATTTTTCTCCATTTTAGGGTTTATTTATTTTAGGAATTATCATAACTTCTGATGATCATTTTTGTTTTGGTTAATACTAAAATGTAGGATGAATAAATTGTTAACCATTATAGGATATTTCAATCAACATAACATGAATATAATGTTTCATGAATGAAAAAAATCATCTTGAATACTCGTTTTTTGGATATAAAGATATTATTGTTGGAAAATTCCTTAAATGATGAAATTCTGCTATTCAAATAAGTATATTTACTAATTTTTATAGTCTATTAGTAAATTAATTACTCAAATATTGAAAAACAATCTCCAAAAAACATTAGTTGTTTACTTTTATTTCTAATAAACCAATATCTATTTAACCCATCACAAATTTATGGTTTTGTAATGGTTATCTTTCTCATAACCATGTTCTCTATCACTGTTTACCAATCCTTTGGTGTTAGATTTTCTCTCCTATGTCCATGTTTTCCTATATATAAACCTGGTATGGGTTATCTCACGTGACTATAAAACATTCCTTTCTCACATTTTAAGAGTACCCTTTATTAGTCTTTTTTACGATCTAGGTTTTTAATAAAGGCATTTAAAAATTCAAACACTTGTTATTGAGCCTGAGTTCAAAATTAAGAGGAATAAATTTCAAAAAGGAAAGTGGGATGTGAAAAAACTAATTTATGATAGAAAAACTCATATTAATATTTATTAGTATTCTTGGATTATATAGTTATATTACTTATAAATACATTAAGTAATTCTTAAAATAAAAAATGAAACGGTTTTATTAAATTCATTTATTACTATATTTTATTTGAAAGTTTAATTTTAAAATTTTATAATTTTTATTTGAATAAATGTATTTTTTATTTAAATTAAACTTGTGAAAATTATCATATTATTGTTTTTTTGATAATTTTCTAAAAATATTGATATATCAAGGAATTCTGAAAATACCAATTTTTATTAAAAAGTGTATCTTACAATAAAGTATTTAGAAGTTAAATTTATATTTTGGATTTGTTTTCACATTTTATTGGAAAATTTTCACTTAAATTAATCAAATTATTCTTTTTAAAAATGTATTTTAGACTTGAATTTATTATTGAAACATTTCTTATTTAGAAGTCATATTTTCAGAAAACTATTTTTTGTCGCATTTTTTAGTTTAATTTTAAAATAAATTCAGAAATATATGTGTTTTAAATTTTAAAAAAATGTATTAAATATTTTGAATAATAGGGTAAAAAATTATTAAATATGACTATTTTAATTTTTCACAAGATGGCTAGTAAACTTTGTGATTTTTATTACTACTGTAATGGGTAAATCAGGTAATTTATGTTAAAAATAAAATGTTAAGAACAATTTAATGACCCAAAATACATAAATAAATATTATTTTATTAATATTAATCATACATTATAATCTAAGGGTTTAATTTATGACCTTTATAGTCCACTAGGTGGAGAATATTATCTTTATAGTGTTTTATTTAAGGAAATGTCAAACAAGCCACACTCTGGTTTTTAATAAGTGCAATGTTTTTTAATATGGTGTCATCTAGAGGACGTGTAAAACTATAAATATTATTCTAAAATATAAAAGTCTAATATTTATCAAGGTATTTTTTTTAATTTTTTGTAGAAAAATAATTACCTTAAATTCTTGCACAATGCTGATGCGGTAATTATTAAAAAAATAAAAATTCAAATAAATTATATTTAAAATAATAAAATTAATATAATTAAAGAAAAATAATGTAAATTTTTTTTAGAGGACCATGAAATTATAGGGATATAATAAAATATATTTTCCCAATTTTAGATGTTCTATTGATGTTATTAATGTCAATGTAATAAATAGTACTGAAAATGTACATTAAGGATATTTTATATTAAATAATATTTTATTAAGTGATATAAAATAAAAATCACATTAAATTAGGCCACATAATTGAGTTAAAGTTTAAAATATCAATACAGTTCAATTTATGGGTTTTTGAAAAATTTATAGTAATTATATTAACCCTTAAAGTGTAAAAATCAATGTTATCATGGTAAGAGATAAAGTGGTTAAGTAGGGGTTAAAACCAAAATATAATGGTATTAATATAGTCAAAACATGTATATATTTTATATTATGCATTTATTTATACCTTTAATAATCTTATATTTTAAATAATTCACTTTATATTCCTTTGAAATGGAAATTTCATTTATATTTAATTTATATTTTTTGAATTTTCAGGATTACCCGTCCCCTCTCTTTTAAAAGGTAACCTATTATAATCATTAATTCAAACTTAAAAACCATTTGTTTCATCCAATACTAACCTAATTTAATTACTAGAATACATATATTAATTTTATATGTATCAGTTCTGGTAGAATACTAATTTAGATGTCTTATTGAGTTAAGAGAAGTAGGTTTTCCATAGAAGAGGTCTCATTTTTTATCTGCACACTTTAGTTTTGTTTCTTCATCGACATACCAAAAAATTTATTAAAAAATGATAAAATAATAGCAAAATTATCCTAAATATACTGATATTTTATTATTTTTGTGTCATTATCTGTATCCATCTCCTCTTCCATCAAATTAAAATCCATACTGTCATTAGTGTGTTCGACAAACTACTACCACATGAACTAATGTAATCCATTTTCCATCATCATCTCTCAAGATATGTTATAATGGTGGAATTAATATTTATATATTAAATTAATGATAAATTTATCATTATGAAAATATAATTTATCATTTATATTTTTACCTTTCCATGCACATAAAAATAATAGTATTGTTCGTGCAATGTGATTCGTTTTTTTCACCATATCACATGGATGATATATATAAGTGTATTATAATTATTATTATAAAATTTATAATGGTAAATATTTAAAGTTAAAATAATACTTACCTTCTTTCAATAATGATCTTTGAAAAATAGAAATGTTACTCATGTGTGTGTAGGGCCTACATTCTCCATCACTATAACTTAGCTCATTTTTCATTACCATAAGTAATGATTGAATTTAAAATAATAATTGATGTATAAAAAATATGATTATGGTATGAATATAATTTTTTATATATTTTATTAATGAAGACATTGACCTTATTCAACATGCTGAAGTCATTTTGGACTTATGAACCAAATATAACTAAAACATCTAACATGAACATAAATGATTAATTAATCACTATAAAATGGTAATATATGAGATAAGAGGAATGTTTTTTTAACTTATAAGGAATGAGTGGATTTTCCTACCATCAGAAAAAATCAATAAATTGAAGCTTAATTTAATATTTTCAAAGATTATTTTCAATTAAAATTTATTCAATTTAAATGTTTATGTTTTTTAAAGAGATGTGATTTTAAAAAGGGAAATTTATTTTCATAAAGAATTATTCCAAGTGATCTTTCAAAATCATTTTTCATCTGATATTAAATCCTATTATGTTACTAGTAATTTAATGGGGATAAAATTCAAGTATACCATACTTATTCATTCTCTGAGTGTTTTATGTTTTTTATGAAAAGATAAAATTTGTATAAAACCCCTTTATTTTAATGGGTTCTAATATGATGGATGTTTTATGAACTTGTGGAACACATATGTATGGTTTTCATAATGTGATGGGTGGGACCTATATCTCCCTCAAATTCATTGGGTAATTTATTATATCTCATTATATATTTAAGGTAAACAAGTCAATGTAGTTGATCAATTATGGGAAACAAGTCGACATGCTTGATCTTTTATTAGAAACAGGGGCTGATGACTAATCTAACAGTCTTAGTAGTAAACCTTGACATAGAAAATGTTTTCTATACTAATTATGATTCCACACAACCTTTTGATATGAACATATGGTTCATGATTAAGTTAAGACGAATTCTCAAATACTTTGATTAATTTTTTATGAAATGATAATATCTTATTTCATATTCAATGTTTATTACCTTTATATATTTGGGTTTGAACATTTTAAGTCTTTGTCTATATATCATTCCCTTATACTTTTATTATAATTCCGTCTTATCTAAATTTTATATATTTGATGTTTATACTTACTTAGTATTTAACTCACCATTTTATTATATTTCATTTCCCCATGATATAAAGATGTTTTTATGGTGGGTATATCTAATAAAGGTGGTAGATGTTATGAAATTCTAGGAGATAATATAGATATTTAGGTGCGAGTTGTTTATTATTCCAATAAATATAATATTGTATCATTATTCTTTAAAACACTAAACCTAAAAGGTCCTCTGTTAAGAAATTGATCCAATATATACTTTTATTTTTTAATTTTTTGATATATGAAATTGGTTCACATTGATCATTATGAAAACAATAAATGTAATGTTTAATTTTTTTAGTAGTGAACCTAGGAGTGTAGGGTTGTATTTTTATAGTCAGTCGAATATAACCCTTAAAACTGTATAGGTTATTTTGTGATCATTTTCAATGAATTTAAAATGATTTTAGGATCATCACATTCCCTAGAGGATTCCTCATTTCATAATAGTTTTTATTATCTCATTCAAATGGAATGTTATGAGGTTTAATATGGGATAAGGTGTTAGAATCTAATATTATGGGATGATGTTAGAGAGTGGAGGATCATGGGACCTAATAATATTCAGGATATGGAATCAAAATATCAAACCATTCGACATTATATGAAATCTATGAAAAATTAAACAAAAATATCTATAAACAATCATCAACAAGACCTAGATTTTGAGATCATAGATAAGGTGTGTCTTCATATATCAACATGGATGAATGTAATTAAGTTTGGGTATAAGGGAAGTATTATTCCAACATATATCATCCATTTTGATATCCTTGATCTCAATATAGCTATGTCCTATTGAGTATAACTCCCACCTAACATATCCCAAGTAGATGATGTGTTCCATATATCCCTCTTGGATTAGTACATATCAATACCCTCACATGTAGTAAATTCATATGTTATACCATTGTATAATTATATTTCATACATGGATCAGTTGGTAAAGAAATTATATCATAAATAAAATGTTCTATAAAAAATGACAACTCAAGTAGTAAAAGTGTTGTGTTGGAACAACATGTTTTAAGAAGAAACATGGGAACCAGAAGAGGTGATGAAACCAATGAACCTTCCTCTATTCTAATGTATGAAATTAAATTCATAGGGTGAATACTCTAAATGGGAGAATAATGTAATGATATTATCTTCTATTAATGAAATTCATATTTTAATTAATAAATTCCTTTTTAAGTAATGTAGTTATAGAAAACACATGCATTGCTTTGGTTATTTTGGAATATTATAATATGAATCCTATCAAATATTAAATTCCATTAAGAAATATACCAATTGATAATATGACCATTCTATAGTGACCAATATGATTATTATATTAATGGTTATGAATTTTTTTTAATATACATAGAAGGAAGAAGAGATGGCCTCGACCATTAGGATCGTACCCTATCAAGCCCATTAATATGAGATTATAAGAGAGATGAAATAAATGGGCTTTCCCTTGACCAATATCATTCCTAGATTCAATAACTAAATCTATAATGAAAACATTTATATTAGAAGTTCATTTTTATTAAAATCGTGGTGCTAATATTGTTTATTGAGCTATCTAAATAATGCACAACCATCACACACCTTATCCACAGGGAATACACATTTATAATAAGGGGTTATGTATATAGACCATAATAGGATGATATTTTATATTTTTTTATTACTTTTTATATACATATCTATTGATGTTGATGAAGATTATATTTTGATAAAAGGAAACCAAAATTATGTTATTGGAAAATATATGGTTTTAAATAAAAAAACTTTTGATCAATTAAAAAAATAGAAAATAAATATTTTATTTTTATATTTTTCTTATTAAACAATATTTAATTATAAATAAATTTGAAAATAATTTAATGAAGAGAAATAAAATATTTATAAGGGTCAGAAAATAGTTACTCTCCAAAAAATTAGTTTTATCAATAAATAATAATTTTGTTTTAAAAACAAAAATTATCATATTTAGAGAATTATCTTGATAAAATAAATATTATTTTTGAAATAATATAATCAAAATTATCTAATGGTAATTTTTTCATAATTTTTTGAGGCAGTTTAATTTTTAAGTAAAAATTAAATATAGGTAAAAATATATGTCTGTATTATGAAATCATAATAGCACAAATGTGTTTAAATAAAATTTATAAAGGGAATACAATACCTAAAATATATTTACCATTGAAAATGGTGTATTTTTTATGTTATTTAATTAATTTTATAAAGTAGTAATGAATAATACAAACCCAATATTATATTTCATGATTTTTAAATAAATTCTTTATGAGCATGATTTACTTCCATATCGCTAGTGGTATTATTTTAATGATTTTGGTTGTTAGGCTTATGAAATATTTAAATACACTCATATTTTTCTAAAACCATGGGTATATACCATGGTGAGGATTGTGGTTTCTATTATTTTATTATATAAAGTCCAAAACCTTAATATAAAAAATAATAAAGAATTCCCCTCTCTTTTTCTATAAATACCAACCCATCCACCCACTCCAATTCACTCAAAACCCATTAATCATGAAGTTACTCTCTATCAACCTATCTAAATCCCTCTCATGGTTTTACAAATCACTTAATAAGATCCTCTTAATATTTTAGAAGCACCCTCTCATGGTAAGGGGATTCTATCTTTCTCCTCTTTATTCAATCACTTTATTTATGTTATGCAGTTTTATTTCCAATGATTAATGTTTTAAATTCTTTTTACACATCCATTTACTGTCCTTATGATTCCAAATTAATTATTATTCACTTTTCAATCTCATTGAACCATTACATGAACATTTATGTATATTATCATGCTGCCAAAATGTTGTCCCAAATTTCTAAGCCAAACATTAATTTTTTGAATAACCATGACAATTTACACTAAAGGGTATTAATATAGATGAATGTATAGTTAATTGATTGAAAAATTATTTATATGTTAATCTTACATCTAAATTGCAGGATTTTTTTTTTGAAATACATTCTTATGTTGTCTATTCAATGTGGCACACAAATACATGTACATGATATAAATGTGAAGGGTGGACCCAGAATTAGATATCCCTCTAATACACTGGGTAATGTTTTTGTCTCATGAGATACCATATATGGATCATGAGAGTTTATCCTAAAGGCACCTTGTTGTGATGTCTTTATTTTTATACTTGACATATGCTTAGGATGTCATGTTTTATGTTTTTCACATTCCTATATTTCAATGATGTTATCATATTATATGATTCTTTGATGTTCAATTTTATGAATATAACACCTTTAATTTCACATTTATATGCCTCTAGTCTCACATTTATTACTTTAATCATGATATATTATGATTATTCTTTTACCAAGCTTTATATCTCACCAATTTCTTATCTACATATGCATGTTATGTTGTGCGGCTTTAAAAGATCAATGGATTAAAAATGATTGTTATGGTTTTATTATGTAATATCATTGTATTCTTGTTTAAAGTTATTGTATTATGTATCCAATTACCAAAAACACTTAGCCACACGATCCATTGGGATTTCATTAAGTCTATAATTTTGTAATAAATCGAGAAATAATGTTTATTAAGTGATATGGGTTGACATAGAAGTGTCTTACCTCCATCAAAATGGTGAGAAATTTTTTTCCATCATCATATCGAGAGAACCATTCTCCATAACACGAAAAATCACCATTATTCATTATTAGTTAGATCATTCACAAATAGATTCAGTTCAAGACCCCTAGGCCAAAGACAATGACAAATAGAGATATAAATAGAAAATGGGAACATAGGGATAAATAATAGACTATTCCTTAAATACACCATAAAACATCCATAAAAACTAACCCTTATATAAGGGGTTATAATGGGAGTAACACTTATAGAGGATCTAGTAAAATTACCCTCCATTCACACTTACCCACTCCTAAATCATGAAGGGGAAAACTAGTAAATGACTGATTTACACAGGATAAAAAAACCTCATTCACCTGGTCATGATGTGACCCCGATAGATCACCGCATGATTTCACCTAGGAATAAGGATTTTCACCTATTCTTATCTTTATCATTTCATGACCCTCCAGGGTCAAGGCATGACTACCCCAAGCATAGAGGCATACTCTTAGCCATCAACCATCACAGCACGACCACTATGGGTCATGGTACGACAAGGTCCTTTCTAAGAGAGGTTTAATCCCTAATGTAATGACATCACTTTCCACTTTTCAATAGATATTCATGCTCCCTCTCTTGGAATAGACTATAGAAATTCTATCATGAATCTTACCTCATAGTAAGATCTAGTGGTACATCTATATACAACTATGTAATTTTACCAAGGCCATCTAAACATTCCTCAATGTTCATCCAAGTACCCATAACATCTCTTAATCCTTAATCCACATCTAAAATTCCAATTTCCTCAAAAAATATTGACCTGTAAAATTTGAGGGCCATTATAATTCTTCATGCACAATAATAATAATAAAAATTTAATGTATACAATTAGAATAGATGAATATATAAATAATCATATATGATCAAAGTATAATTAGTTGATAATGAAATTAAAATTCCGGGATTTTAGATAATGATTTCTCTTGACACATTATAGGTGAAACCAATATCTTGACCAATATTCAAAAACATAATAGTGTTTTTTTCAAATGTGGCTATTATATTGCATTAAAGATTATAGGAGTCGGTATTAAAAAAAATGATTCTCAAATGAAAAATATATAATGACATTTTACTTATTTTTATAATGAAAGACATAATTTTGAGTGCAATTAAACTTTATGATGATGTAAGTAATGTTATTTTTAAAATAATAATTTTCATAATATAAATCAAAGAATATGGTTGAATTATCACCAATGAAGAGATAACATAAAGAAAAAAATTAAAATTTTAAACTCATAAAATCAATATTATTTCATAGCTAAATATTAGAATATATTATATCATAGAATTACAAGACATTTTTTCTAGTGAGGTAATATATTGATAAATAAGTAATAATCTAAAAGATAACTTCCTATTTTGAAAATAATGAGGGGATTTATTTGTGAAACATATCAGTAATAAAATATGGAAAATTATTTTCACAATAGGGTGTAAATTCATTCCAAGAATCTATTAAAATAGATTTATACATATTTTTATAGTCTTATGATACATTAATAATATAAATGTGATTATTATTCAATCATATTTATTTATTATTTCAAATCATTGACAATATTTTTGTTCACGGGGAAAAAATATATAGATATTTGGTTTATTAAAATATGTAATAAAGATTTAAAAATTCATTAAGGCACTATTGTAAAGAATTCACATATTTTTTTTGAAAATATCTTTCAAATAATGAAATAAAGCATGAATATATTTCACCTTACACAACTTAATGAAATTAAGTGGCTAAAATAAATAACATGAGTCTATTTGAGATAGTAAATAACTATGTTGGAAAAATATAAAATCATTAAATTAATTTGTAGATGATTTTTCCATAGCTTTACAAAATTATAATAATTTTTTTAAAGATTAATTATAATAAATCACCACATGAGCTATGGTACAATAAGATTCCTTCTATGAAATAATATTTATTATTTGTATGTACCTTATTGGAAAAAATTTAAAAACATAACATGTTGAAATTTGGTGATAAGGGAAAATGATATTTTCATTGGATATAATTTATATAAAAGTGGATATATGTACATTTAAAAATGTTACATATGTGTCTTAATTATTATGTTATGTCAATCAATGAGAACTTTCCAATTTAAAATGAAAATAATGTTATGGTTTATGAGGTAACACTATTTTATAGTGGTAAAATTTCTACTGGAATATATTAAAGAGATTTAAAGAATTTTAGAACAACTAAATACATCCATTATTCTTATAATATTTATGAAGATATTGATGTTGGTGACTCTAAAACATGATATTCATGGATAAAAAAACATATAAATGATCAAAATATAATTGGTAATGAAAATTGATCAATTCCACTAAGAAATAAGTAAAATATAACATACTACACAACTCTAATTTCATAAATAGAGTAAAAAATAGTTGATGAGTAAATTAAACATAAAGAATAATTTGAAACCATGTATGAAGAATATGATTAAGTTAAAAAGATCTATGCATAGGATATTATATCCAGACTAAAATGGAAAATATCATCAGAACTAATTGTATCTTCAAAAAGAAAATAAAGTAAATAGGTAAAGTGCTTATGAACAAGACCATATTGATTTTTAAAAGTTACTTAGAGGATGTTGGAGTACATTTTGAAGAAATGTTTTCAATTTTTGAATTGATAGAGGATATAAGAGTCCCCATGGTAATTAATAATCAAAGGAATTATAAATTTTTCCAAAAAAATTTAATTCTTTAATCTTAATTAGTAATCTATAAGAATAATTATACATTGAAAAACAATAGTAAATTATTTTTTATAGCAATACAATAATAATTTTCACTTTATGTAAGGATCTTTATGTTTTAAAACTATCTCTAATGGCCTAGTATTACAAGTTCATTTATTTTTTAAAATACATAAAATTTAAAAAGGTATCATGGAAAATAATATATATGTCAAATTGATGATGATACATAATATAATTATCATTTTTCATACGGATAAAAAAAATTGTAGGAGAACATGATTATTTTTTAGTGTTTTCTAAATGAATGAAAATAAATATGACATTTCAATGATTGGTAAGGTTATTTTTTCGGACTTTAAATGAAGAAATATAATAATTTTTTATTTTTAACACAAGAGGAACATTTTAGAGTGCTATTGAAAAATTTTGGAATATAAGGCTCCAGGAATATTTCAACACCAATCTTAATTGGCATATAATTGAGAAAAAAAAGGTTAATACAAGTGTTAATTACAGAAGATATTTAAAGCTTATTATAAAACTATTATACTTGAAAATATATAACAAATACATTTTATATAAAATTAATCTTTTTTAAATATTCCATGTTAATTATAAAGGGGCACACTTGACAATACTAAAATAATACTCCAACGTATTAATCAGGAACTGACATGTGTGATGTTTCATAAAAATCATAAACTGATCTATTTAGATACACTAATAATATTTTGGAAGGAAATTTAGATGGTTTTTTATCTAATTCAGATGGTATATTATTTTTTGGAAGGTGTGTGAGTAGGTATTGAATAAGTAAAATTGAATCCTAGTTAGTATTTCTTCTATTTATTATATTGTTACATACCAAATATGAATACATATCATGTAGATTAAAGAAAAATTTGAGTATATAAATTTTGAATTTGATTTACCCTTGATAATTTATTTTTATAATCAATTTTCAAATATTATAGCGCAATACTCATGCTAAAATCACATTGATACCAAATATCATTTTTTAAGCAATGACATGGATATTGTATTGACCTGAACTAGAATAACTTGTACATAAAATGTATTTCCACATTTCTATGTCATTTTTTGATTCTGTTAAAAAAATTGCATAACCCATATATATATGATAATAGTTCCAAAATAAATAGATAGTGTGTATGCCAAGGTATACCTATTTTACTTGTATAATAATACAACAACACCATCAAAATGTATTAAAAAATATACAATAAATGGGAAATGTTCCAGATATGAACTGATACAACAAATAAACTAATAGTAATGTAAAAAAAACTAAAGTTGTGATATTGTTAAGGCTCCTCTCACCAATGTCTTCCATCATCACTCCATGTCCGGATGGAAATCTAAAATACTACACTAACATAATCTTAATCCATGGAATGAACAAGAACCTGTCATAGTAAACTTATTTTTATGTGAAATATATTATGTGAGATAAAATAAAAACTAAGATGCATATATAGTATGTGAGTACATATCATAGTATATTACCATCAATAATTTCCCTGATATGATCATTTATATATATGAGTTCATAGATGATATGAAATGTTGTAGCAACATAAAATAAGAATAAAACTAAAACAATAACAAACAATTTATGCTATACTACTAAAGATTAATAAAACATAAACCCCTAGATCTAGTTCTCACATGCCTACTAAATCACTATGAAAACCATTGTACCTTCTTTAAGTAGTATTTGGAAACTAATCATACCTTATTTGAGAATATCTTGGAATCTGAAATGAAGGACAAAATCCTCTTGGTAAAATCACTCAATCTACATCCTCTTGATGTAGGGAAAATTCACCCAACGAAAAGATTGTATCCTCTCAAAAGAGAGAGAATACTATGTGCCTAAGGTACATGCGGATAAGGGAATGGGAAATACATCCTCTATGAACATATTCTCATAATGACATATCCATCAACAAACTACATAAACAACTGATATATATATATATATATATACATATTCCTTTCCACATACTAAGAATAATAAAACATTGTATACAAAACTAGTATAATAATAGCCAATGTGAATGACATGATAATATCAGGGTAACGACAACCAATTATTTTTTGATGCATTTATATGAAAACTCTAAAAAAATAAATATTCTATAACAAATTTTCCAATACAAGACAACACATGTTTATTATTCAATAAATGTTATATATATATATATTATAAAGGACTCATGAAATGAAAAATGTTTAACAAAAGTAATAAAAAATGAAACAATATAAATCATTCCATGAAAAAATTATGTAATCCAACAAAAAACATCATATAATAAAATAAAATCCTTTTAAATCAATGATACACAAAATAAAAAAATCTAATAAAAAATATTTAGAGTATAAATCCATTTTTTATATATAACACATTCAATGTTATATCACTACCCCTCTATAACCCAGAAAAAATATAACAATGAGGGAATAACTGTCTCTTATTAGATCATATAACATGAACCCAAAGGACCCCTCTTTTCATGGGAATGTGATATTAAATTTTTTCCAAGATGCATTATGAATGGTGAAAACGTCATTACAACATATTTCTAGACTTATCATAACAAAAAATCTTAAGTAAAAACATTTTTTTGGTAATCAATTATCTCTTATACCATAACTATGGTCCCAGACAAGGGAGAAAGTACCATATGGAACCATTCACTATAAATCTTACTTTATGAAGTAGATTTACAAACCAAGGAATCACTTTGAATTAAATTCCCTAAGTCTTTCTTAACCCATTACATGTAGGTGAATTACAATAATAAAGGAAATTAGTTAACACCATTCCATCTAAAATTTAATGCTTAATGAAATTTTATTTAGGAATGAATACCTTTTATAGACTCTAATTATTTTATAGGAAACCCTCATGCTCTAAAATAATAAATAGACACCATATAAGACAAAATGAACAACATTAAGTAAAATATTCATATTTCTATGATTTTTTTCTAACAGTACACAAACAACCGAGGCCTTATCAATATAATTTCTATTTACATGAACCCACTTGCCTAATATCCCCTTTATTACTCCCATAACAACATAGAAAATTCAATACATAATTCTAGGGAAAAACTACTATAGTTAATTAGAAGTTGGAACATTCATTATCATAGGATGAATCACACATGAATGCATAAAATTATAAAATTATATTAAAATTTAAATATTTGGGGATTGAGTGTGAAGTAAAATATAATATAATAAAAACTAATAGGAATTGGGTATGTATGTTTAGAATTTTTACAAATTTAGATATATTTTTTAATGAAAATCATTCGAAGGATATTTAAAAACGGGAGAGGATGGATTTAGGAAAGGAGAATGTAACATTCTACATGGGTTTGGTAGATAAAAATGAGGGTGTAATAAATTTATAATTTAAAATATTTTAATAAGGAGTTTATTTTTTTTAAAAAAATGGGTCTACCAAGTTTCCAGTACTCCAACGATGGGTAACCAGTAGTCAACTTCAGACCAACCCATTTTAGACATCTTACTAGGTACCCAATTCCATCTCAAGACCTTTACTAGATATAAAAACTCCTCTCAATATTTACCCAAACTTATAAAATATCATTAAAATATACCACATCTTGTTAGAACTCTCCTAAAATAGTCTTCCAGGTATGAAATCAAAGTATAAATCTCAAAAAAATATCCAAAGTCTAAATTTTCTCGAGACTAGTTTTTTCTAATTCAACTTAAAAAATGAACAAGGGTAATTAAAAAATCCCCACAATATGATTTTTTTATCCTCTATATGTATATGGGTACATCATTTAATTTGTATAATGTTTTTGATTCAAATATCACCTATATCTTTTGGTGTTCAGATGAAACATTCATGACAACCAAACACCTAATCAAAATAATTACCATTTCACTAAAACTTATAACTATGACACAAAATAACCCTTATATTTCACCCGAAGGATGTTACTAATGAAACATACATCTCATCATAGAAAAAAATTGCATAAATTTACCATTGAACTTCTTATCAAGATTAAAAAAGTACTCTTTGTGGAAATAATGATTCCTTAAACCTTATGAATTTCCCAAAAACCATATCACCAAATTCAAACATATACCATTCGATATCCCTAGTCTAATCTAAGCCACCCATCATTCAAATTTTCAATAAAGTATCACTTGATAACCTGACATCTCATTACTCAAATAGATTATCATTGAACCACTTCAATGTTAATTTAAATTATCCATCATGATGACAAAACCAACTAGATTCTAGAATTCCACCCCAGTTTGTTTGCAAACATACTGATTTATATTAATAATTTTATAAAAATATCTAATTTTAGGTATCTTTAATGAGTTATAAAATTTTCAAATTATTCATCAGCATACCAGTCCATTAATCAAATTCTACACAATTATCACCACCTTATCCAATTCTTAATGAATCATAAATTTATTAACATACTAACTCCAACATTAATATACTTTCCTCATGTAACCAATATTAATTTATAGGGAATATGATGTGAATCCTTAACAATAAAAAACATGGGTTTACCTAGTATATCAGCCATTATGTTCACCACACATCACTCCGGAAGAAGATATTGTTCTGATAAATTTTTTAATGTTCTTAGCCCTATATTATTTCCCTTTTATCTTTCTCCCTAAGTGGAAGATGTATTTTTTTCACCAACACCTAAGCACCTTCAATCATGAATCATATATACAACAATGTTGTTAACCCTATTGAAAATTATTACTCCTCATTACATGGGTTCATTTTTTTTACACTACTACAAACCCAAGAAATTTACTGATGGGATACTAGTTCTATTATTTATTATAAATTGTTTATAAATGTCTCATACAATCATACTAGAAGAAATTAGAACCAAAATTTACTTTGGGAGGAATATTTTTATAGATACTATAGTGGTTGGTAAAAACATTGAAATTGTAAATGTCACCACCCTACCTCATCTTATTCCAATCGACCACTAGATATTTACAAATAAAATAAGTGAATAAGTATATTTTAGTATAATTAATGGATGATTATTTATTTCCATAAGGTTTTAGGGAAAATGGATCATTATATATACTCTTAATAATCCATCAATACACTTTTAAAAATAATGTATTTTATGAATTCATTTCTTTTGTGGTAGATTAAAATCAAAGTGAAATTTTAAACATAGTAATATAAACTGTTAATGATAAACCAATCCATTAAATATTTATTAATTTCCAGAACATACCTAGGTAAAATATCTCTTAATAAAAAATCTTGTATAAGAAATAAATAATGGATATCTATCTAAGACACCTCACTTTATATTCATGGTCATTTACCATTTACATATGTATCCTTCCATATTAGTGACTGCCAAGAAGAAATTTTGTAAAGGTGGGGAAATCCCATTATATAAAATAGAAAACAAGAAGAAATAATGAAATTAACAATGTTATCTTTATTAAATAAAATTCTCATCCTAACATACCAATTCTTTATTATTTTTTCAGAAATCTTGCACTCTGAATCTTGTAAAGCTCCCCAATATATTCTTCTTCCTTATCTACATCCATGAACACTAATGTGTAGTGATTCCAATTTTCTCGCTTGTTGTAGAAGGATTTCAATGTTTGAATCATCTGAGCAAGAAGCCTCAATTTGTTGTTTTTTTGTAAACCAATCTGCTCTTCATTGGCGTTCTTCGTTGGATATCCTTCGACAGAGTTTGGAGAAAGGTTCGTCAAAGGAGAAGAGTTCTTCATTGGCGTTCTTCATTGGAGGATGTGTTCCTCCATGTTCTCCCAAGCTTCCACCTTTTCCAACAATTAATTTCCCCCCCAACCCACCAAAAATAAAATGGTAGAAAATATAATAGAATATGTTGTTTAATTTAAAATTGGCACAAAAAAGGTTAGCTTAATTAATTAAAGGTGGTGGTATAATTAATTAAGGGGTTGTATAATTAATCCAGGGGATGTTCAAGAGACCTCCACACATTTATGTGGGAGGTTTAAAGGGGTTTTAATATCAGGTGGTCCCGACCACCATAACCTCTCATGGGAGGTTTTAGGTTTGGTTTTCCCCACATCCATAACCTCAAAAGGAGGTTTAATTCTGGTGGTCCCCACCTCTCAACATCCACAAGGAGTTCCAAATAAAAATAAAAAAGTTACAGAATTTTATTTTTATTTTATTCTTTCACGAATATGTGAAAATCTAACATCAACCCTCGACCGACTATAGTCGAGGTGAAGGTCTCCTTGAGATAATACCAGTGTTGCGAGTTCAATGGTGCCCAAGATTTAAATTCTGAGCACCGGTTTAAAAGTTAGAAAACCCCACTCACACGTCTACTGAACGTACCCAAAAAAAAGTTCAGAAATTTATTCTGGGCATATCAAGCCTCAGAATCATATGCTGTCAATTTTCGCGGACTCATAAAATTCCCATTTATTAAAAAAAATTACCTGGAAATTCTGGGTCTTTACATTCTCCCCACCTCAGGGCTTTACATCATCATAAGCTACAACTCAAACTAAGGGAACAAGTGGGGGTACTAAGCATGCATTTGAGCCTCCCACATCCATGTACTCTTATGGAGGATCCCTTGATGCCAACGAATGCGCACCAGAGGAATCAACCATCCACAAAGAACCCACTCTTGTCGATCCTAAATCTCCATTGGAACCTCTAAAAACATCACCCCATCATCAATGTTCAGCTCACTATGATCGATGATGTGAGAGGGGTCGTCCACGTATCTCCTCAGCTGGGATACGTGGAAGACGTCATGCACCCGGTATAACTATATTGGAAGAGCTAAGCGGTATACCACCTCGCAAACTCTGCTGAGGACCTTGAAAGGTCTGATCAACCTCAAAGATAACTTGCCACCTCGTCCAATCTCCATAATCTTCATTGAGGTGAGAACTGTAGAAATACGTGGTCGACATCTTCGAACTCAAGAGTTCTTTGTCTCATATCGGAATACGACTTATGCCTGATCTTGTAGTCTTCATCTACTCCTAGATGATCTGCACCTTCTCTGTGGTAGCCCAAACCATCTTTGGTCCTACGTGTGCTGACTCCCCTAGGTTAGTCCAGCAAAAAGGTGATCTACAAGGTCACCTGTACAATGCCTCAAAAGGCGCCATCCCAATGGTGGAGTGATAGCTGTTGTTGTATGAAAACTCCACCAAAGGTATGTTATCCTCCCAACTGCGACTGAAGTCAAGGACACAAGCATGTATCATGTCCTCGAGGGTCTGAATGGTCCACTCAGTTAGGCCATCCTTCTGAGGATGGAAGGCGGTGCTCAAATAAAGTTGCATCTCGAAAGCCTCCTGCAACCCCTTCCATATACAGGAAGTTAATTGTGCATCACGATCAGAGATAATCGTTGAGGGTACTCCATGTAGCCACAAAATCTCCTACACATAGAGGTGTCCCAATCTATCTTCTGAACCCTGCTCTCTGATCGGTAGGAAGTGGGCCGACTTCGTGAGTCAGTCAACGATCACCCAGATAGAATCATGACCCCTAGATGTACATGAAAGTCTTGTCATGAAGTATATGGATATCCTATCCCAAATCCACTATGGGACCTCTGAATGCTAAACTAATCTTGCTAGTACATGATGATCCACCTTCACTTGCTTAAAAGTGTGGCATCGATAGAAAAACTCTGCAACTTCTTTCTTCATTCCCGGCCACCAGTGTTGTCTTCAGAGATCCTGCTACATCTTCGCCACTCCTGGATGTACCTCTAGAGGGGATGTATGGAACACCCAAAACACTTTCTATTGAAGTGGCACTGGTACCATGATACGTCCTTTGAAGAGAATGATGTGCTCCCCACCTTCAGAAAATCCATCGAGTTCCTGCCCTATGGATATCTAAGCACATCAAGCATCGCAGTCAGTGTCCCTATGCTGCGCCTCCCTGACTCGCTGAAGAATTGGGGGAGTGACTGTAAGATACTAAAGGAATGATTCTCCATTACGTTCCACTAAGGATATCTGCAAAGCGGCCAACTTCTACGTCACCTCACCTAGCAGCTGTATACCAGATCTCCTGCTGAGTGCATCTGCTACAACGTTCCCCTTTCTAGGAGTATAGAATATCTTGAAGTTGTAGTCCTATAGGAACCCAAGACAAAGTCATTGTCTCAGGTTCAGGTCCTTCTGATAGAAGATATACCTAAGACTCTTGTGATCAGAGTAAACTATAAAATGGTCACCCATCAAGTAATGTCACCACATCTTTAAGGTGAAGACCACTTCTGCTAACTCCAGGTCATGGGTATCATAGTTCTTCTCATGATGTATTAGTTGTTGAGAACCATATGCGATCACTGCTCATTCCTACATTAGGACATATCCTAGCCCGGTACCTAATTTGTCATAGTAGACTACGTACCCTACACCCTCCTCCGATAACCTCAAGATGGGGGCACAGGTCAGCCTCTACCTCAGCTCCTGAAATCTCCGCCGGTATCTCTCCATCCACACGAAGGGTTGCCCCTTCTTCGTTAACGCTGATAAAGGTGCTGCAACTCTAGAGAAATATGGCACAAATCACTGGTTGTATCCAGCCAAACCCAGGAATCTCCATATCTTAGTCACACTCCTGGGTGGCTCCCAGGAATGTACTGCCTCAATCTTCACTGGATCCACTGAAACTCCAGCCTCTGAGATGACGTGTCCCAGAAAGTGAGCATCTTGGATCCAGAACTGGAACTTTGAGAACTTACCATAAAGATGGTGATCTCGGACTGTGTCCAGTACTACCCGCAAATGATAGGCATGCTCTTCCTCAATAGCCGAGTAGATAAGAATGTTTTTGATGAATACTACTACAAAGCGATCAAGGTTTGGTTGAAAGATATTGTTCATGAGTCCCATGAACACTGATGGAGCGTTGGTCACGCCGAATGGCATAACCAAGAAATCTTAATGGACATACTGAAATTTGAAATCCGTCTTCTACACATCCTCTTCTCATACTCTGAGCTGGTGATATCCTGATTTGAGGTCTATCTTCAAGAACCACCGCGATCCCTTCAGCCGATCAACGAGATCATCAATCATCGGGTGTGGGTAATTATTCTTTAATGTCACCTGGTTCAGGAACTGATAGATGAAAAAAATACTCATTATCCCATCTAACTTATTGGCCAATAAAATAGGGGCTTCTAAAAGAGAAACACTAGGCCGAATGAATCCCTTCCCCTGAAAGTCCTCTAGTTGTACCCGCAGCTCACAAAGCTCTGCGGGAGCCATCCGATATGCTGGTATAGATATAGGTGACATCCCAAGGTACAAGTAAATGTAAAATTTCACCTCTTTTCAAGGAGGTATACCCAAAACATAATCAGGGAAAACATCCATGTACTGTTTCACCACTATAGGATAGATCAGACTCTCCACATCAACCGCTTTGAGGGTAAGGCTAGTCAAATGATGAGTAATCGGCTACACCCTCTTCTGGTTAAGTCCATTCTGTGCTGCAAAGACTCCCTTCTCACTGGTGATGGTAAACTTGGTCCCATACTTGAGAACACACAACAATTTTTCCTAATAAAGTCAATCTGATCATGGATTGTACATAACTAGTCTATACCCATGATGACGTCATAAGGCCTCGATGCTGCTACTAGGATATCCCAACTGAAGCTCTTGCATACTATAGTATGATCACAATACCGAAACCAGTGCATAATCCTCGAATCTGCTCCCATAGTAGTCTCTATCTGTAAGGATCGAGCCAACGGCTCTGTCGGAATCTCCGAGCTCCAAATCAGGGTAGTGTAAATAAATTAATGACCGGAACCTATGTCTATAAGTACTGTAGCTAAGGTGGAATAGACACAGATCGTACCACGTATCATCTCCAGAGCGTCGTGATCATAGGCCTCAGCTGCCTGGAGCTGAGCTTTCCCCAGTCCACCTGGTCCCTATGGTTGGGGTTGACCACCTGGTGGTGGTGGCAGTAACATCTCAAATTGTCAGCCATCGCCAGCTACACGACCATCTCCTCTACCATGTCGGCCTACTCCATGTGGACCGCCTTGGTCGAATCCCTGTCTAAGCCTAGGTGGTCCATTGACCATCTTCGGATCATCTGTACGGTGGGTCAGACAGTCAGGATCCATGTGATCCTACCCACCACATGCGTAACACTGCCCGCTCCTGGCATGACTAGTTCTACCTCAGGTTCCTCGCACAAATGACCCTGAATCCTACAGTCATCCATCTATAGGTCTAGTAGACTTGGACCTCTACGACATCTGTCTGATGCCAACTATAGAAGACTCCGCTATGTGATGACTGGTAGTGGGACTCACTGCTGGTGACTGCTCAGCAAGGAAACTCTCCACTAAAAGGTCTCTCTCTAAAACCCCCGTCTATGTCAGGATGCTGAGTGAGATCTTCGAAGCCCTAATCTCGCGCCTAAGTCCCTGCTTGAAGGTTTAGGTCCTGAAGAATGGGTCTCGCACCAAATCCATGGGGTAGCGTGAGAGGTCAGTGAACTTCACTGAGTACTGAGTCAGAGTCATGCTACTCTTCTTCAAATGAAGTAACTCCCATATGTGCACTATGCGAAGAGTTACTAAGACAAACTCTGCCCGAAATAGGCTCTCAAAGTATACCCAGAGAAGTGTCACCTCATCATGAGCCTGAAACATCAAGCTTCACTCTCTTCCTGCTGCTGCATGTAGAAGGCTGGCGGTAAGGATCACCATGAGATCGGCTGGTGTCCCTACTAGTCAGAAGACTCTCACCACAGCCTCCAGCCAATCCTCAGCCGCATGTGGGTCTGTCTCTCCCCTAAACCTAGGTGGGATCTGGCACTGGAACTCATGCAATGTGCTCAAGTGGCGTGCACCATCTGCTACTTGGGCCGGTGGCATCTGTGGCCCAACGAGTAATGGTACCGCTGGTACCTCTGCTGGTGCCTCTACTGGAAGAGGGCCCTAAACCGAGGCCTCATCGCTCGGTGGGCTGTCAGTGCGTACTACTATTAGAACCCTAGTTGGTTTAATGAATGAAGGCATACTGAAAAGAAACAAGTGCACCATGGTCAATATGTTATACCTAGTGATATGACTCAAAGAGTTCACAAAGAAGACTCTTGAAAATACACACGCAATCAGTGGTTTTTATGAACTGAGTCGGAAATAAGAAGTCAGGGTCCTGGTGTATGGATACATCAGCCACCACACTAACACTAGATTTCTTAAACTGATAACCACACTCACTAAACTTAACACTATTTCCATTAAAAAGATCAGATTATTATTTTCTATAGTTGAACCAATTCCTCTGATCCCAATTTGTCATGACCAGTCCCCCGGGGCTCATGTCGTGACTACCCCAAGCCCACATTCCATAGGTTAGGGGCTGGCGACTGGCACCGAAGGCGTATTCCCTAAAACTGGGAAGGCATTGCCTTTATAACCTGTAGGAACGCACAACGAAGAATATAGAAAGATTTGAACTCAAGTAAACTGAATAGTAAACATAGTGAGTACATAAAGGAAAAGGGGCCAGAATAAAAGCCCAATTGGAAAGTACAAGAAACTGAAAGTACAAAACAACTGATAGGTGGAAAGTAGCTCCTAGATCATCCACTGCGGTTCCTACCTGAATGGTAGGTATAACTCATGAATGACCATCTATGGGGTTCACCTCGTCTGACGTACACCTCCAAGCTACCTCTAGTCCTGGTATCCTCATCCTCAGTCAGCATTGTCCTTTGTCTGCACCAAAAACAACGAAGTGTAGGCATATCTCGTGCAGGGTTGAGTATAACGATACTCAGTAGGGACCCTGAGACGCTCAAGGTCTTACAAAATCCATAAAGGATAAAACACCAACAAAGGAAACAAATGATAACCCAAATTAGGTGTATGCCCATACATATACCTAAGTTATCATTTAAACCCATATTAATCATGAGGAAAACACAGAGTCCAACTCCAAATCCCTAAGCTCAACTGTTTCACAAAGGAAGTAATACCATTAAGGAGATTACCACACAGGTACGCCACACTGAAGAATACCACCAAGGTATTACCATGAAAGAAATTACCACACAGGTACCTACTCATCTCACACCAAGTATTTCTTAGGTACAGTAGTAGAGATTATTAGATGTAACTACTTAATCATATTACTCTATTAAGAAGCTCTATCGCTGACCCACACATGATCAATTAGTGTTAAACCACAGAGGATCTCTTGGTGCTGACCCACACAGGATCGCTCAGTGCTATCCCACACTAGATCACGAGCTGCTGACCCACACAAGATCGTTCGGTGCTGAACCACACATGATCGCTAGGTTCTGACCCACATAGGATCTCTCTTCATTCTTCATATCACATCCATCTACTAGGTTCCCGTTACACGCTCTCTTGTCTGTGGGAGGGTCCGATATACAATCCACTGGTCGATACTCCATCTGACACGAAGTCCCACAAAGATGTATCCCAAAGGACTTCCATGTCATAAAGGTATGAACTCAACAGAGGACATGTCAATTGGATGCCCGATCTGTGAGTTATTAGTCTTTTAGTCCCAATGGCTTAGTTGGATTCATGCTCGATCCAACCCAACCATTCCCTAACCTTATCTAAAACTCCAATGGAGTATACCAAAGGAACTGTCTCGCTCCAAGGTTTACTATGTCATTGACAATCCATCAATCGGACGTCTGGTGCCAATGTAATGGACAAAATAGTATAACACTCGTAGTTGGTCCGGGTTTGATCCAACATGGTCAGACCGACCCGACCTGGGCTGACCCGTCCTGGTTTGGGTCGTCCCGGCCCGCTCGGTCCGGGCCGGCCTGTTAGGCGGTCCAGCAGGCCGCGAGGGAACTCTGAGGTCGTGGGAGGTGATGGGGCCCGCGAAGGCCAGGGGGGCCATGAAGGACGTAGGTGGACACAAGGTCGTGGAGGGATGCAAGGCCGTGGGGTGGAACAGAGCAACCGTGAGTGCTGCAGTGCGAAGCGAGGACGTGAGTGCTATGGGGCGGTAGATGGTGCAGGGTGGCACGAGGCCACGGGGGTCGTGGGGTGGTGGAGGTCATGGGTGCTGCTGGATAACATGAGGCAGTGGGTGTCGCAGGACGTTGTGAGGCTGCGGGTGCCGTGGGGCGGCGCGGAGAGGCCACAAGGCGGTGCGGCGAGGCCACGGATGATGGAGCGTCGTAGGGTGGAGGGGATTTATGCCTTCATTGGTGGAAAACTTGACTAGCCGCCCCTAGTTCGTCACATTTGTCGTAGTTCTTGAGTTCCACCGGTGATAACTGCCGACACCGGTCGCCATCACCATCGCGAAGAACACACAAGAGAAACAAGATTTGTGGAGAGGATGATCCATGTTTGTTTAGCCTGCACTCTCTGCGTTAGGTCGGTAGAAAGAAACTATAATTTCGTCCTTGATTCATGAAGAATTTTCAAGAATAGGAATCGGAAAAATTCAACATCCACCCTAACTCGATGATTCAGTTAAATATTGTCTACGGTTGAGGTAGTTTGGAGTTTTTAGATCCCGTAACAAGTCTCCTTCAACAACATCGGTGGGGATAGGAAAATATGAAGTTGGTGACGACGACATTTCCTCAATCGTTGGTCCTTTCATCATTGGATATCCTTCGACAGAGTTTGGAGAAAGGTTTGTTGAAGGAGAAGAGTTCTTTGTTGGCATTCTCCGTTGTAGGATGTTTTCCTCCAAGTTCTTCTGAGCTCCCACCATTTCCAATGATTAATTTTCCCCCCAAACCAAGAAAAAGAAAAGGGTATCCGATATAATAAAATATGTTGTTCAATTTAAAATTGGCACAAAAAATGTTAGCTTAATTAATTAAAGGGGTGGGATAATTAATTAAGGGGGGTGGCTTAATTAATCAAAGGGAAGTTCAAGAGACTTCCCCACATTTAAGTGGGAGGTTCAAAGGGGTTTTAATCTCCGGTGGTCCCTACCACCATAACCTCTCAGGGGAGGTTTTAGGTTCAGTGGTCCCCACCTCCATAACCTCAAGGGGAGGTTTAATTCTAGTGGTCCCCACCTCTCAACATCCACAAGGAGTTTCAAATAAAAATAAAAATGTTAGAACATTTTATTTTATTTTATTATTTCATGAATATGTGAAAATCTAACTTCCAGCCTCGACCTACACCGGTACTCAGAATCATACGCCGTCAATTTTCGTGGACTCGTAAAATACACATTTATTTAGAAAAAATTTACACGAAAATAGGACTTTACAGAAAATGGGAAATAAATCTGTGTATTTTTAGATCTTGATAATTATATTGAGATTTGTTTTATAATAAAGGGTGTTTTGAGAAGGTATAATGTAATTTTTGAGGTTTGAGGGAGATTTAAAAGGTTGTGTGATGGTTGAGAGAGTTGGATTATTCTTTACTTTATATGAGATAAAATTGAATACTTGGTGGAACTATACCATATGGTAGATGGGAATCTTAGAAGAGGGGTTACCAAAAAACTGGCCATTGAGTTTATGATAGCTTTCTACTAGATACATAATATCCTCTAGTCTAATTTTATAAAATTTTAGTTATTAAATATTCTTATAAATTTAGTGAAGGAAACCCCATCCCTATTTCATAGAATGATTCTCGACCCACTTCCCATACTCTCTATCCTTATTTCTACTAGGTAATCATTTATTATCCAATTCCTAATCCATATTTAGTTTTTGTTACAGATAGATATATCATACCCTACATGTTTTTCTATTTCAATTTTCTATATATACTTGTTCTTAAATCTATATAATCCCATAGTATTCTATATTATGGGGTTTTTTAGTATTATTTTATTAATAAAGAATATGGATAAATGAAGAGAAAACACTGTAGTGGACAACTATCATGACTATATGGTAATTAAACCCTAACATATAAGAAATTTCTTGTAGTTTTTGTGAATTTAGTGTGCCTGTGTGTTAGGGAATTAATGGGAGAGACAACAGAATAAGTAAATATAGGGTATATGTTCATTAGATGAAATAGATAGATCATTATAATAATAGAACCGAAAAACTACAGTTTGGTTGAGTGATCTTGGGATTTCTTGATGATCGTGTCACCAACTGGATAATAGACTAGTTTCATGTGATAGACCATAAAAGGGTATTTGATTATGTGATAAATCTTGAAAGGGTTTTGTTGGAGTATTTCAGGCTGATTTGAGAAATCAAGTGTATGTAGTACTTGAGGTACTAGGTTGAGGAATTAGTCATGTATGTGGTACATTGGGATTTGTTGAACATGGAATATGGTATAATGAACTATGATTCTCATACATGGATATTAAATCCTTTTAGATAAATATTAAGAATATTAAAAAATTACACTATGGATGACTGTAATAGTTCATTGTCATTGGAAACATGGTAAAAAATCATGGAACATTGTGAAAGATATTAAAATATTCCCAAAAAGATCTTCCCAATTACTACTCCTACTTATAACTTTTCATTATAACAAGGGGAAAAGAAACATAATAAATAGTGAGCATAGATTCTGATTAAGGTTAAATAAAGGACATACATAATCTTAACATGAACATAAGTGTATCAGAACATGATCATAACATTTGAAGATAACAACCTATAAATCAAAGATCATAATCCTGATTCATGGAATAGATATTAGAAATTCATAAGAGTTGAATCATATAGAAATAAAAGAAAACAAGCACTAGAGAATAACATAGTAATAAAATAGTAAAATGTGGAATCTATATAAGAAGAGAAAATCATATGTCAAGGCTACCTAAAAATACCTTCAAAACACGTTTGTCTTGGGATAATCACCCCTGTACCAATTTTAGGCTTATGATGAGCTCCAATATAACATTTTATTTTGGTATTGGGGTGAAATCTTGTGTACCCTCTTATTATGGGATCCCGTTCTCTTTACCCTCTTGTTGTGGGATTGAGATGCCCTCCCAGATAACCTCTTGTTGCGGGCATGGGATACCCTCCTATGTACCATCTTGTTTCATGTTTGGGATGACCACTCATGCACCCTCTGAGTTTGTATAACTATTATCATTACCCAATGAATTATAGGGTGATATATGTGCCACTTTTCACATAATGAAATCATACATACAAGTTCCACAATACAATTAAACATTCATCATATCATGACCAATAATAATAGATGGGTATCATAAACATCATACCATAACTCATGAAATGAAATGGGTATCATAAATATTTCCTCAAACTATAACCTTTTGGAAAATATCTTGGTTTTATAATCATTTCAACTTAGAATAAATCATTAATGGAAGAAGGCTTCAAAATACTTTTTACATGGTATATCCCATGAAAGAGAAATGGGTTTAATAAAAAACATTCCATCTTAAACATAACCATTCAAAGAAATAATAAGATTGGTACCCTTAGACCATATCCCTAATAAGGCATGAGTAACACCAATGGGTGTCATCTTTGATGGAAAATACTTTTGAAACATCATTTAAAAAATTTCTTGAGTAAAATACCATATCCTCTATAAAAATGATTTTTAAAACATAATGAATTTTGAAAAAATATCAATGAAAAAAACATTGATAACATATAATGAAAGATTTGAAAACCATTTTTAATAACTATTAAAGAAAAAAAATTAAAATAATTTTCCTTAAAAATTAAATTAAAATATCCTTTTAATATATTCTTGAATACTCTTCTAGATAACATATTTTTGAATAAAATAGATTTCTGACTGATGATTGAAATAAAATCTTATTTTATTGAAAATACTTTTTTAGTTATATTAAGTGACATAGAGTTAAAAAATAGTACCATTCGTTCAATATATTATAAATAACATGAATATAATAATGTTCATCATAATTATTAATAGATAGATCATAATAATTCATCAATGTAAGTATAATCGTAAATAATCCTAATAAATAGTGAGATTTTAGCAATAAACTCTTACTACTAAAGCAACTTTGAGTAATAATTCTCAAGAAAGAATAATATTACATGAAGCTTGAAATATCATCAAAATAATTAGTGTCACAATATAGTATCCCAAGGCAAATTACATAAACCCTGCAAAATAATATAAGTGTATAACATAACATGTGTGTCAAGGAAGGCAAATTGAGACAAAATTCTTTTACCGATTTGCTAATTTTTGTAACATAAACATAATTAAAAATATGTAAAAGTGGATATGTGAAAAAAAAATATTTTAGGATAATAGCAATAATATTAATTCATGGGAAGTATATACATCACATAAAATAAAAAGGTGGTGGATATAACATTTGTCTCACGATAGTAAAAAGTGAGACATAAATGCCTTTATACTTGAGAAATTTTTGAATCATGAGATCTATGAAAGAATAAAATATATTGAAACATTTAATACATTAAAAAAATTAAAAAAATTAAATAAAATTTAATATGTAATTATATACAACAAAAATAATTAAATGAGTGCTGAATATAGCATAAGTCTCGCAGAAATAAAAGTGAGACTATAAATCCCCTTACCATAAGTCATGACTTCTGCCATGCTCATTAAAACCTATTGTATAAAAAGAATAATTTTATTATAAAACAATAAAATAAATATAATTATATATATAACATCATATATTATTTAATTATGTCTTTATATTACTTGTTTACTGACAACTCTTTTTTAAGTTATGTTTTGGGTAAAACCCGCTTTGTTTTTCATACATGTTTTGACTTTTTATTATTGTTTCTATTACTTAGATCTTGATTTATTTACTTCTATAATGCAATAAATGATATAAAAAACATATATATTCAATATATAATTATTTATAATAATATTTAAAATATATAAATAGTAAATGAAATACACCATTCATGGATATGGTAGGTTGTATGTACAAATGAACGCTATTTCCATTTTTTTATCATATTGAAAGAAATAAAAAATGAAATATCTATATCTATATATATATATTATCATTATAGTATAATTATTATTTTATATAAATTAAAATATTTATATTGAATCCATACTTAATAAATTCCATGTAAATCATAAGTGAATCACATTGCTTCAGAAGGCGGTAGTTCGCCATACACACGAACAATTTTATCATATTCCAAAAAATGGAAATCAGGAATGTATGTGTTATGTAAAAATTATATAATCATAAATATATTATAAATATCCTATATTTAATATATAAAAAATAAATACATCATTATTTCAAACCTTTTATGGTGTTTATGGAAGAACGAACAATATGGGTTCTTTAGGCCATACTCTGTTGTACACATGAATGATGATTATGTATCCAATTTGATGGAAGTGTGTAAAGTTTCTAGTAATAAATGTAACATAACTAATATCACTATAATTAAGATACTAAGTCTACTATATAATAATTATATAAAAATAACTTAATGGGTTTTAGGAAGAAACAAAATAAAAATTCACATTGATGAACGTTACCTATTCTCCAGGCAATTTTTTTTGGTTTGCACTGAAGAACATAATTGGTTATCTTTAATAAAAAATTTAGGATTCCAAGTTGAGAGGAGTAAATTTCGGAATATATTTATATAATTATAGGATGATCAAAAGGACTTTCAAGTTATAAATAAGTGGGGAGAGTGAATGACATTTTATAATCGAGGAGGAGCGACATTCTTGTAAATACCAAAAGGTAAACACTATTAGATGGTCTCCATTACATAATGGGTCACCAATAATAATTTTTTTTCTATAAAAGTGGGTATATGGTTGTAATATTCCCATAAAATAGGTTTTTTTACAAATTGATAGGTCATTTTCACTTTTAGTTTATTGTTTATTCCCATAGTAAACTCATTTTTATCTTAATTGTTGTGATTAATTGTAACTGTTTCACTAGTCATTATTATAAAAATTATGTTGGTAATGTTATAAATTATAAATAATTATTATTCAAAATATTTAATCCATTTTTCCAAATTAAAATCACAAAAAATGTAGAAATTAATTTAAAATTAATCTTGCATATGGGATGAGAAAGTGTTTTTTAAAGTAAAAATATTCAAATGCTTAAAATGTTTTTATATCCAATTTCCATGTGAAAATGAATATAGTTTACTAAATTGGATTTAATAATGTATAATTGATGTTATTATACCTTAAAATCAATTTAAAATATAATTTATCTATATAAATAAATTATATGAAAAGTCAATTTTCAGTTAAATTTAGTACTTTTCGATATTCACAAAAATGAAACTATATAAGAAAAATACCAAAAATTAAGCATAATATTATTTTGATATTAAAATTTCAAAAAACAATATTTTTTCAAATTAATTTTCCAAAAGTTTCAAGATTCATTTTTAAAATGAGTCAAAAAAATGGAAACAAAACCGATTTTTTCAAAAATAATGTTTTTTATTCTTAAAGTTGTATTTTTTTATTTATCTTATCTATGAAACTCATCGGAGTAACGCAAACTATTAAATTTAATAAATAAAATATTCATTTAATTAAAATCATTAACCAAAATTATATGAATTAATTTATAAAAAAAAAATTCATCAAATTATTTTCTATATGTTCAAATGGGTTTTATTTTCATTTCTAGTAAATTGGTCAACAACTAATTAATATTACATAAAGGCATAAACAATATTTTAATAATTTAATTAATCATATTCATAACATAAATTTTAATTTATTGGTTAAAATTATCATATTAGATAATAATATTTTAATAAAATGTCATATAGCTTCCCTCCCCTTGCGTCATTGAACGGTTCCCCAAGACGGTGGGCCACAAGACCTCTAGAACGCCTCCCTAAATGAAAAGGAACTACCATATAGTAGTGATATCCTATGTTGTGTCTATTTGGTGACTATTAAATCATATATTAGAGAGAGAAAAAGAAAAATAGTTTTTAATAAATAGCATAAATAGGAATAATGAACAAACATCAGTGTTAATAATGTAAATTAACCATGAAATATTAGTGAACACGTGAAATGTGGATGAGTAACATATATAAATGGCATTGATGATCATAATTATATACATAAATGAGGGTATAATGGGGTCTAATTATAAATTTATATAAATTTTTTTATATAAAAATACAAGAAATTCTAAAAATCTACTACAACCAACATCATGGGAATTTGTTTGGTCTACTACCGCATACAACAAAAAAAAAATTCCAATCATACATTGAAAGCTAGACACTTTCTATTATCCCTTCCAGTAATCATTAATTTTAATTGGGTATCCTAGGTAACCCAAGGATGGTGTGAGGTACAATATCAGTTGACCACCACTAATAGTGTCGAGATGAATCCATTTTGGGAAATAATAAATGAAAATTGTTCAATAAATGATATATGTATAGATATTTTTTTTTCAGGTTTATAAATGTACATCCCATCAATACCACCTTCGTTGGACTAGGTTGGATATCTGATCCAAAGTACTGATATAAGTTTTATTGTAAATGCATAAGCCATCATAAGTGAAGCAACTAATGTAGGAAGACCCCAAATTGTGCTTTGGCTTGATGGTCACATCCCCATGACAACATAGAAGCATGATCACTATATAAATATTTTACATCACTTATAACACAAAAATAAATCTATAAAATCCCATGATGGATTCTCGACCCATCCAAGGTGATCAATAAAAAATATCAATGGTCTCTACATGAGTCTATAATATAACAAATTACATAGAGTCCATCCAAGGTGACCCATAATGTTGTCCCTTATATCAATAATGGCATGGTGATCTTAGATCCCATACCAAGTATCTCACATAATGGATCAGGTATCACCCAATGAATGATATAACTATCTTTACAGTGATTCTATCCATGGTTTCTCACCTTGGGAACTAGTTCCACTCACGAGTACAAATAATGCACCCAACGATCCCATACATGGAAAGAGAAAGTTTCACTCTCAACATATCATGTAGATCCAACCAAGAAAAGTGAGTGAATCCATCACATCCTTAACTTGGTGATGAATAATAAAAACCAAGGAACTTATCACAAGACATAGATTATAAAATCACTTATCATCAGAAGTTCATGGAAAGGAAACTTTAATCAATATGGTCATGTCATACAATTCCAGCTAAACAATTACATCCCAAATTCGATGGAAACAAGAATAGGGCATCAAATTTGAGAATGTAGGAGAAAAGGTGTTTGATCTTATGAACCAAGGTATGTGGGAAAAAATAAGGCCTTCCAATTTATCTCACATCAATTTATGTATTTAATTCATTTAACTAAGTTGAAACACAAAAAATACCTGGTGGTTAACGATTTAAGGCATGGTAAAAGGGATAATAAGGTGGTCACACACAAAGGGGTGGCCAACTAAAAGGATACCAACCCACATATGATTTTTATCGTATGTTATACTCACATATTACATAAGTAACCACATAAATTAATTTATTTAACCTATTTGAAGCATCACTGAAAGGGTCTGTCATGTGGCAGAATAGTGCACCCATTATAAATAGACAAAATTAGCATGAGATAACAAGACCACCACCTTGATTTAGTAGAAATCAACTTGTTTTTTTGTCAAATCTTGGATCAAGTTAGAACTAGATAAATAAAATAAACTACCCAATGCCCTATAAATAAAGAAGAAAGAGGTCACACCTAAATAGTGAAAAATATTGTGGAAGTAAGGAGAAATGGATGGGAGAGTATCGTAGAGATTACCTATATATTTCCATTTCATTCAATGGATAAAGATTTCATTTCTATATGAAAGAGATAATTTATCCCTAACAAGGAGGAAGGGAGAGATCTATGAGTAAGGGAGGAGGAGAGATCTACTAGAAGGGAGAAAGGGAGAATAGGGAATGAGTTAAAACATTAATAATGGAAAAATCTGTTAATTCACCCACACGGGAAGGGGTACATAGATTGGATATGTGGTCATCCATACTTTGCACCAACCATTGACTATTATCTAATTCTAGGGTTACCTCGCATGGTCTATGAAAATGAATTGGTTAACTATACATAGCCAATGAAAAAAATCTCTGATAAAACTGTAGGTTTCCCACATAGAAATTTACCACAGGTCACTTGGATTGAGATAAACTATGCCTCATCAAGAACCCCTCCATCTAAAACTACCTAGTTAGAGAAATTTTGTCAGCTGGGTGGCATAGATTCTACTAACAACATGGCCCAGTGTATCTCTTCAAAATTCAATGCTCCGAACAAGCCACAATACCCCTAAGACCTCCTTCACTCCCTTAGGAATCATTATATTAGAAAAATATAAATTTAAACCAAAATAAATGTTCAGTACCTTTGATATAATCTAGAACATTACAACCGACTGTCCTTAAGATAACTTGTCCCACGTTTCACTTCCGAGGTTGATAACACATCGTCTGAGAATAGTTTCAACCACTGTGCATGTACAACCACATCCCACTCCTAGGCCTCATATAATACACGTCCATACTACTAGATCACCCAAACCAATGGAATAGACCTATCTCAAAGTTCCTTTATACTCTAATCAATGATATGTATCTGATGAACCTTGAAGGACACATCACCATCCATATCAATATCCTCAGGGTCAAATGAATGAGATGGGTCATCATGATACCATCTATGTTGTTATATGTTTAATAATTCTTGTGTGGAATGTTACCTATGAGGTAATAGTAACAAATATGCTATCGGCCTGACTCTCACCACTATCTCAATAGGCCAAATATAATGAGGTGATAAATTACCATGTCTCTGAATTCATGTATGACCTAACCAAGGTGATACACATAGAAAGACCTGATGTCCCACCTCAAACTCCAATGGTTTATGAAGATGATAAATATAATACTTATACACAGAATAAGCTATATCCATATGATTAAGAATAATATTTACATGCTCTGAATTATACTAAATAAGATGACGTCCCATTAGATCTTCTTCACCTACCTCTAACCATCATAAAATTGAACGGAATGGCCTAAAATAAAGGGCATCATACGGATCCATATGAATAATTTCATGAAAGTTATTTTTGTAAGGAAACTCAAATAAAGGAATCTGATTTTCCCTTAATCCCCAAAACCAAGGATGTAGGCCAAAGTAATATCCTCTAACTCCAATATCATTCGCTCAGATTTGTCATCGGACAGAGGGTGATATGTTGTAGTCAAAATCACCAGCACACCGAGTGAATTTCGTAACCCTTCATAGAAACATGATGTAGAACAAGAATATAAATCAGAAACAATAGACTGGGGAACACCATGAAGGTGCACTGTCCCACAGATATAAAGCCTTTATAGCTCATCAATAGAGTAGATTTCACATATATGTAGGAATTGTGTAACTTTAGTAAATATGTCAATGATCAGCCATACCTCACCACTTCCTCAAGGGGATATCAACAAGACTGTACCAAAATATGTGGGGATATTGTTCCACTCTCACATGGTAAGGTAGATACGATATATGATTCTACTAGGCCACTAGTTCTCATACCTCAGTTGTTGATAGGTGGAGCACTAATAGATAAAATATGATACCTGCCACTTCATACATGGCCAAAAATACTGATAGTAGATGTCTCGGTACATCTTGGTGAGACTAGGGTGAACTACCTATATGGAGGCAAAAGATTACTTCATCAAACCCAACTATATATATGAAGGTATCCAAATGTGACCACAAAAAGGGTAGTGTCTCATTAACATCAAAAACCCAACCCAGAAGTGGGTTCTCAACTGTGATGCTCTCCCTCAAAACAAGGCCATGAAAACATGACAACCGTCTCATCTAGAAATACTCCAAAAGGGAGGTTGGCACTTTTAGTGTAGATAGAACTGGTTTCCATTATTGTTCCTAAATATATAAATTCATCTTAGAGAACAGATCCCTCAACTTCCACTCACTATTGGCCTCTACGATTGCCTAGTTCAATGTTTGGAAGCTCAAGGCATTATCCACTGCATTACCCTTATAGGATGTGTATGCAAGATCAAATTTAAAAGATTTTAGTTATTCTACCCACTGAAACTACATCATATTCATGTCTCACTATATGGAGATATATTCAATACTTTCATGATCTGTATAAAAATTAATCACCCACCCAAAATATAGTTCTTCAAAAAATGTATAGAATGAACCATGGATGCTAGATCAAGGTCGTGTGTAGGGTTACTCCACTCATGAGGCCTCAGTTAACATGAACCATATTCCATTACCTGATAACCTTGCATCAGAACTGCACCTCATCCAATTCTTCATGAATCCAAATAAACTGTATAACATTTTCCCATCTATGGAATAATCAGGATTGGTACTAAGGTAATTCTCCTATTTAACTCAGGAAAGGATATCTCAGAAGCTTCATAATAGACAACCATCACACATTTCTTTGAAAAGTCTCTGAGAGGGACTACTAGGCCTGAGAAATCCTATATGAATCACCTAAAGTATCTAGTTACAACTAATAATCTGCATATATCAAAAAAATTCATGGAATTATCCTAGGAAACCATGATGATCACATTGTTAGGGTATATTCATACTCCTACATCAGATATTATATGACCCTTGAAGTGAAACATACTAATAAAATTTTTTCATATACTAAGCTTCACATAAATTTTGTACTCTCTCAGTATGCTTAGCACTATCTCAATATGGGTAGCAAGGTTGTGTACTATGATTTTGTCTATAAAGACTGTGATAAAGGAATCAACATACTGGTCAAACCCAGATTCATCAAAGCAATGAAGGTTGTCGGTGTATTCATTAGACCAAATGGAATGAACAGATTCTCATACAAGATGTATCTACTTTGGAATGATGTATGTGGTATATCTGATGGTCTTACATGAACATGACAATATCCCAACCTGAAATTAATATTATAGGAAAATGTTTCTCCTCAGAGATGGTCGAATAGGTTATCTATATATGGTAGTGGAAAATGGTTCTTCACAATAAGTTAGTTCAATCAGTGATAATCTATGCACAATCTGAGGGAAACATCCACTTTCTTGGTAGAAATTATTGGTGAACCCCATGGAGATGTGTTGAGTCAAATTAAACCCTTTACCACTACATCTTCAATCTACTTCTGGAGTTCTTTGACCTCTATTGGTTTCATCTTGTATTGAGGAATGGAAACCAGTTCCACACCTGGCACCATATCTATGCTGAACTCATCCTCTCTCTTAGGAGGTAAGATGGGGAAATCATTAGTGAATATAGCCCCAAAATGATCTACAATAGGAATGAACTCTACTAACTACATTAGCTGATCACTCATAAAGAGACTCACTAATTGAGATGCCACTCCTCCTATCCTAGTAATCTTAGGTCCAAATAGACCTTCATTGATATCCCATTGTATATTATGAATATATGTTCTTCCCTCAAGTGATTTAAAGAACACCTACTAGAAATAGGAATCCACTAGTGCTCGATAATGAACAAGATAGTTCATACCGAGAATGGTGTCGAAGCCGGTTATCTCAAGGATGATAAAACTCCTTCATAAATTTACCCACCAATCTCAAGGGATCACTTATATCATTGGTGTATTACCCTATAATAACCCCTAATGGAATATTGAGAGACATAAATCCACAAAATTAATCAATTTTAAGGCCCAACTATCCATAACTGCAGCAGATATAAAAGAGTGTGATGCACCTATATCAAAAAGGGAAGAAAATAAAGTAGAGGCTACCAGAATTGTACCATTGACCAAATATGGCCCTGAACTAGACTCCTCAGGATCAAGCAGCACTACATAGATGCAGCTGAAACCATAACCTGGATATGCTTCCAGACTAGATAGGGAATGTCCACTCTACTGACGTTGAAGTTCTGAACTATGACTACTTCAGCCACTGTCACCACAACCATAGCCTGATCAGCATGTAGAAGAACAAATCCCAGATTGACATGGAGTCATAGATCCTGTACATGATAGAGTTCATGGTATCGATGCCCTATCACTAGATACTAGAGGAAAATACTCGTAGAAGCACTGAAGTTGACCCATCATACTATAAGCTTGGAACTCAATCGGGTTCCACATACACTGGATGATCTTATAGCCTGAACTACTACTGAGGTGACTCACTATAGATCTATTCATGCATGTAACTTGGATAAAATCTCTCCCACATGAATTTTCAAAACGTGCCTTCCTATGCCTAGAAGAACCTTCACCCTACCATGAAACCGAACTACCTTGGCTCACATTTCCAGTATCTCTCATATTATGTTCTATAATAAGGTCCAGTTTCACACTCTCTATAATGGTATTTAACCAAAATACATTCACCTATGAGTTGATATTGTACCCAATATTATCCTAAAAATTCCTTTTATTTATCAACTCATCACCTGTTAGAGACAGAGTGAAATTCTAGAGCTCGGTGAAGCGAGAAGAATATTCTAGCATAGTCAAAGGACCCTGCTGAAGATCCATGAATTCCCTAGCACGATATTCCCTTAGAGTATATGACAATAAGTGATCGTATGGGGTCAAATATAAGTCTACATGGACCAAACCCCAATGGTTCTCATCCTAAGATATGATATCATACTAATGCTTGGCATATTCATATAACATTTATGTAGTGATATTGACCCTCAACCCCATATGAGTCTAAAGAACGCCATAGATATAAACCATATATTATAACCATTACTATGAAGACTGGTTTCTTCCATCCAATGAGAATGTGGGATGATGCCACTATTGAAAGTACCAATTTAGCTCTGGCATAGTTGGGTCAGTTTGGGGAGAACCATGAACATGTTTTATGAACTGAGGAAAACTATCCCAAAACTTAGCATCGATGCCTAGTGGAAGATCAACATGAGGTGCCTTAGGAGTCAATACTAGATGTACTAAATGTGGCTCATGGACCACCACATTTGGAGTGTACACATCACCAATCCCTTGGAATACAAAAGTATAACATCATGGGGGAATAGCTCTAAAATTTCCAAGAACACTCTACAAGAAATATTTCTAACATATTTGAAAAGAAGATAAGGAAAGAGATAAATAAGGTATAGGTATATGGACACCATTCTAATGGAAAAAACCACTCTAATTTCACTTATATTCATTTCTAGGAGGTTAGGAAATGTTATAGAAGGATCCTAAGAGATATGACCTACTTCCCATTTCTATGTTCGAGTTTGGGTGAAGGTCTTATATTTCTCATATAAGGTAACTATTTCATTTTTTGGGTTGTATTCAATTTAATTCATTTAACTTTTAATCTGATTTAATTGATGAATTATATGGATCACTTTTTCAAATTTATAAGGGATCATACACCTTATAAATTAAAAGTTAGTGTCCAATTAATCCTGAACATAACACGTTCCATCCCCTGTGACCAAGGGTCCATAGGTGATTATTCCATAACTGGCTACTTAAGGTGTCTACTTTAACCTATGCAGTAAAAAAATATTATGTTAAGGTAGGCACTTAAAGATTCAGTTATGTTTTCACATCCCAATATGAAGTGTCAACACAATTCCATATATATTATCAAGGCATTATAGTAATCATATGCATCATATTTAATAACCTCAAAAATAGATACGGAATGGCATAATGTATGGAATTTAAGTCCTATGGTACCTAGTATGATGAATTATTCAATAGGACCACATTTCATTAGGATATGGTAGAATAAATCCTATATTGTTAATAATTTTATCAATAATAATGATAGGACAAGCGCACCACCCAATAGTGAAATCCATGAAACTATATCAAACACAAATAGTTTCAACATTAATCCAACCCAGGAAATCTAGGTGTCCTTAATACTGGGGTTAGATACTCCCAGAAACAATATCATTACCAAATTATAATGTCCTAGTCTCTTATTTAATCAAAAATAGTTAGACAAAAGGAAGAAGTATCAGATACCACATTGTAGTATCCCACAGTGAGTTCCACTGAATGGTGACCCGATACAGTGGGCCACAAGGCCTCAAGCATGCCTCCCAGAATTCCAGAGCACGATGATCAGTAGTGAGGTACTATTGTGTCTCTGTGGGGAAACGATTCCCTCATATAGATCAGAGTGAGTAAATCAGCAATAATAGAAAATAAATATTGGAAACTATAATAAGAAAAAGACAACAGTGGTGATAATGAAAATAAACCAAGCAGTATAAGTGAACAAGCGAAAGCTAAATGAGTAATAGATATCAATGGAAATGATGATCTTGATTCTATATAAATATAAGGGTACATGGTGGTTAGGGGATGCTATTAAATACCACATGCTATAAAAAATTCTAAAAACACAAAAAACTATTACATAAATCATCATGATAACATGATCAGTCATTTATCCCTTACTCCCAACTAAAATTTCAATCCAACATCAGAATCTAGACACATCCAATTTTCCATACTATATTAATGAATTTTTCATGGGTACCATTGGGGCCATGTAGGGTGTGAGATACAATCTCAGTTTCCAGCGACAAATGGTGTATAGATGAATCTATTTTATGTAAGAATCAATTAATTATGTCGAATAAATGATAAATACAAAGAAATATATATATAGCACATGAATCTCATCCTAATTGGTGGGGACTCACTAGGTGCATCCAAAAGACTTGAGATCAAATCCGGGTGGAGGCATATTTTTGGGTTACTGAAGAAGCACTATAGCAGTACTGTACCAGACACTGTTTGGAACTGTAGCAGCCAGTACTATTCATCCATCTGGGGCTTCGGGCCACCATTTTGGTCCTCGGGTCCTACAAGGCTTTCGGGCCACCCAAGGCCTTCGGGCCAGTTGATTCTCAAGGCCTTCAGGCCACCTTAAGGCCTTTGGGCCACCCCAAGGCCTTCAGGGCCATATGAATGCAGGCCCTAGACACACTACAAAAAGGAGCTTCCCCAGAAGTGGATTCAGAGCAGGTGCACTCACCAGAGCAGAGCCAAATGGATTGTCAGAATGAGAGGGTATGGCTATACCATCGGTACCAGCCTGTGCTTGCATAGGAAGCCTAGCCAGACGGTCATGCAAAGCTGGAGAGCTACTATCTGGATGCAGATGCTTGGGAGGGGCTATTCATTCTAGATAGTCTAGATGAATTACCTAAGACCTTCGTGTCATGTAATCTCCTTAGCCTATGATCCATGTAATATCTGATCCTACGGGCCTTGTAAGGGTTCCCCCTCATCCCTTAAAAGGGGAGTTATCAAAAAATCAATAAAAATGAAGGCCTTAGGGCCATTCAAGAAAAGAAATATATATATATATATATAAATATACACTAATTTTTGAGTTCCTAAATGGACACCCGACTGATACCACCTGCTTTAAACTATGATAGATATCTTATCCAAGAAACCTATAAAAATGATATGGTAAATATGTATGCCATCATAAATGAATCAACCATGTAAGGAAGACCACAATATTGTGTTTTTTCTTGGTGGTAAAATCCCCATTACACCATGAAAGCATGATCAAAATATAAAGAAGTCACCTTACTTATTACACAAAAAATAAATCCATCAAATTCCATGATAGAAATATTTAGCTCATCCAAGGCGATTGATAAATAATCCCATGGGTTGCTAAAAGAGTCTCTAATATAACCAATGCCATATAGTTAATCCAAGGTAACCCATACAGACATCCCTTTCATTACTCATGTCATGGTAAACTATATGTTCGTACCATGTATATCACATAGGGGATGGGGTATCACTTGAGTCATAGCGTAGACATATGGACTATAATTCCCTCCCCGGTTTCTCCCATAGAGAACTTGGGTCACTCACGAGCATGAATAACTCGTACAGAGATCCCGTACAATGTAAATCAGTGTATCTATCCTATAGATTCAAGTATATCCAACAAATCATGGAATTTTCATCCATGATGTCCTTAAGTAAGAAAATGTGTTCTCTCCAGGCCTATAGCAGATGAAGCATAAAAACCAAGCCACATATCACAAGGAAAATAATATACAATCACATTTTGTCATAAGGGCATGGGAATAACACATTATATCAATATATCAAATTCATACAATTAAATCCAAACAATTATGGAATAAATTATGTGGAAACAGACACAAGGTATCAAATGTGAGAAGTCATGAGAAAATTTTTACGGTATAAAGAATCAAGCTAATAGGGTAAACATAAGACCTTCCAATTTATCTCATATAAATTTATGGATTTAAGGCATTTAACCAAGGTAAAACACACACACGCATGGTGGATACAAATTTTAGTCATGGATAAAGTCCAATAAGGTGTTCACACCCAAAGGGGTATCCAACGACAAGGATAAAAACCCACTTATGGTTTTCACCATAAGGTATGACCACATATGACATAAGGAACCCATTAAATTAATTGTTTTATCATATTTGAGGTGTCACTGAAAGGTTCCAATGCGTTGAATAGTGTTACAAACATTATAAATTGACAAAATGAGAAAGAAATACCTAGAACACCTATCTTAATGTAGTATCACTTCACTTATCCTTAGTCAAATTTTGGATCAAGTTAGAATGGGAGAAATCAAATAAATCATCCAAATTCGAAAAATAAGGAAAAATAGACCACCATTTAATATCATAAAAGATGTTGGGAGTAAGGATAAATAGAAGGGAGATGATTTTAGACCATACTTATAAATTTCTTTTTTTTCATACAGTGAGATATTTACTCTTCGGATAAAGGAGAAAACTTTATCCCAATCATGAAGGAAGGGAGAGCTCCATGTATGAGGGAGGATTAAAAAACCAATTTAATAGAGAAAGGGGAAGAGGGATTGATTAAAAAAATTAATAAGGGGTAAAACTAGCAATTCACCCCCACAGGTAGAGGCATATGGTTTGGTTGCACAATTGTCCATACTATTTGCCAAATATGTGCTATGCTCTGCTTCAAAGAGCTCCTTGCATTAACTAGGTGCACATTTCTAGTTAATAGTGTTTAACCCATGTAAAATTCCTCATAAAAAAACTATAAGTGGATTACACAGACATGCGCCCAGGGTAACACATTTTCGGTAAAATCATGTGACTGCTAACACCCAAATATCAAAATAACATGGTTAGATAAACAATGGTATCCTGGATGCATGATATTTAAAAACCATGAAACCTAGTGTGTATCTTCAAAATTCAAGTCTCTGAGCACTAAACATTCCTCAGATACCCCTGAGACCTCTTTGACTCCCATAAGCATCATTATAAAAGGCAAAAAAATAATTTAAACCAAAAAATAGGTATGTTACATTGAGAAAATATAATATGTTTCAGGTCTTGTTTCATTTAAACTCAATATTGTGTATAAATAAATATAAACCTAGTGTTTCATGTAACAAAGGATAATCCATTGTTGTTTGTATCACAAGATTAAATTTTGGTTTTGTGTAGCATAAGATTAACATTTTGTTGCGTGTAAGGAAATCCAATCATAGTTCATTCATATTACATAATATTTAATTAGTGATGTGTGAAATAAAAAATATTGAAATCATTAAATTATTTCAAAATATATATTTAAAAAATCCTGGGGTGTAACATTCTACCCCCCATAAAACTAATTTCACCCTCGAAAATCATCTGGTTCATCTAATTTTTAATACATGAATGTTCCTTTCATTGAAACCCATAATGTAAAAAATGATTATTAAAACATACATTAAAAAGGGAATTTGGAAAATATAATGTTTACCCAAAGTAACACATAAATAGGTTTAAACATAGGAGAACATAGGTGGAACGTTCAAACATATACATAGAAAAAAATCATAAATAACTCTAGAGATTGATATAGATCACTAATCATAAGAAAGTTGGTGATCCAAAATAGGTTAGTGACGAAAAAATAATATCCCATTTAAGTATGAACTTGTCATTTATATCATAAAAAAGGATGATAATATGAATTTGTTTATTTCAATATCATTTTCCAAAATTTAAATAATTTTCACAAGGAGATATACTTACTTTATTTCATTCAATTTCATGTGCACAATATCACCCTATGGTTTTACCTTGACAAATTGTAATATTGTATCTAACTCCAAAAATGTATGTGAATTTGTTGTTCCTAAACCACTAACATATCATAAGATCCATATGAATAATGATAAGTCATTTTTTCTATCTTCAGTGATCATCAATGAAAAATGTTTTTCATAGATTATACAATATTCTTACATCTTTATATGGAAAAATAATATTATAATCTCAAAAACCACATTCAAAGTTCATCATATATAATTTCATAAATGGTTTTACTTTTGACCGTTTCTAATGATGTAAATATAAAACTATAGAAATAAGGTAACAATATTTTAAAAATTAACTTACCATTAAATCCCCAATACCCCAAAAATTATCTCTTGATTTTTACACACCAAACATTTGAATTACTTCTTCATATATTTTCTTGAAACATGGTAATAACCTAAATAACCATAAATACTTAATGACAAAATGAACTATTTATTATTCAAAATTTTATTTGATATATTCCCTAAATAAAAATAAATAAATTCTATAAACTCTATCCATGGTATCATAAACCACATTGTCAATAAATCATTAAATTTTTTCTAAGGAAATAAGTATTATACTAATTTTTCTAAACCGATGTCCCTTAATCCAAATTAACCACCATTTTCTCATCATATAGAAAATATTATGGGTAACCTTCCCTTAATAGTGTTTTTTCATAAAATATGACCTTTCCATTAAATTATATTTTACACTCCACCTATACAATTTAGCATTTTCTTGAAAATACTTAATGAAAAAATTCTAAAAACAATCCATATATATATATTGATTCATATGAAATAATCCATGAATTCAAATACATTAATAATTCGATCATTACACATATTCTTTAATCCATTAACTAAGCTTCATAATCTTATTCCTTAATTCCTCTTTTTTCTCATAATTCATTCGTAGTCTATTAATAATTCGAATATAGCCATTAATCATACCCCCATGCTGATTCTCCTCATGATTGTTCCACTTAGGATATAGATTTTCATAATGCAAATATTTTACACATTTAAAGAATTCATCAATTGACAATAAATTAGTGGGGTTAATATTCCCACTCATTACTTTAACTTAACATTTCATTTTACCTTTTAAGTTACTTGCTTTGTGTCCTTATTTTCCATAGTAAAAAAATATTCCCTTCCCTCTTTGACATTCACTTGGGTGTTTCTTCCTACATTATCAACACATCGAAAAGTGAATATTATTTCCTCAATGTTCTCTACTACTTGATCTCTCTAAATATTATTTCCTTCCATTATTTGGTGAGTCTAATATTTGGTTAACATATACATTTTTAATCACGTTCCATTACAACTGATTAGGCATAATCACAAGTTACATCACTCTAGTCATCATACCATTTTCCTACTCACAATATAATAGTCTTTCACATTCAACATTAACCTAGTTCCTTTTGGTTCCCCTTATTGACTAAAACCTAAAGGCATTATTTAAGAAACACTTATCATATAATATTACCACATAATCCTGAAAATAACTTATAGTATGTCTAAATCATAACACCTACTTCTTTAATCTATGACACATTAGGTTTATCTGAAGTAATTCATATCCATACTCTATTTAAATATGTTATGATGGTTTATAAAGAGTTTATGAATTTTCAAAGATATACCCTTAGAGTTTAAAACTAGGTGTGTATCAAGGCCCATTTTCATGCACCAATTTTTGATCAAGTCTATCTCAATACGGTGTTTTTGGGGGTGTTACCCCTATGTACATTTTTGGAAGAGCCACATCCACTTATACTATCCATACACGGGTGTAACTTCTTAGAACCCACACTCTCAATATGTTTCCAAAATCCAAGGACATTTTCCTAAACATTGACTCATCCTTATACTTATCCTTGGAGATGTATGTAGACATAACCATAGAAATATCCCTTGGGATGTCAGTAATGTTTTTTAACGTAGTTTCAAAAGGTTAACTAAACCATTATTTTGATGATAACTATAGTGAACCGAGATTCTCATACATGGATATTAAATAATTTTATATTAATAATCATAAAATTAAAAAATTAAATTCCCAAGGACTATAATAGTTTAGTGGCATTGGAAACATGGAACACCATCTTCTAACTTGGTGAAATATCTTCAAATATTCCCAAAAAGATTGTCCCATTTTCTATTACTAAATAAAACTTTTATTCCAATCCTAGAGAAAGGAAACACAAGAATATGTGACCTCAGATTCTGAATAAGGGTAAATAAATTAGATATATAAGAATAACATGAATACAAGTGTATGAGAACATGATAAAAATGTTGAAGATCATGAATTACATATCAAATATCATAATACTGATTCATGAAATAAATAATGGTAGTTCATATGAAATGAATCATATGGATATAAAAGAATATAAATCATGAGAGAATAATATAGGATTAGAACATGCAATTTTGTAATACACATAATCCTAGAAAATCTTCTATCAAATCTACCTACCCAGACCTTCATAACATGTTTTCCTTGGAATAATCACCAATGTACCTACACAAGGCTAGGGATGAACTCCCATGTACCCTCTTGTTTCAGGATTGGTATGACCTACCATGTACCCTTTTATTGTGGTATTAGGGTCCCCTCAAGTATTCCCTCTTTTTGTGGGATTGGGATTCTCTTTGGTGTACCCTCTTGTTATGGTATTGGGATGCCCTCCCGTGTACCCTCTTATTTTAGGCTTGGGATGACCACCTGTGTACCATTTGATCTCGTATAACATTTATAATTACCAATGTATTGGAGGGATATATAAGTCCCACCTATCACATAATTAAATCATACATACTTATTCCATAAGATAATAAAACATTAATTTTATCATGAACCATAAAAAGATATGGGTATCATAAAAATCATACGATGAACCATGAAATGAAATGGGTTTAATAAACATTTCATCATATCATAACGTTTGAAAAAGTGGCAGGTTTCATGATCATTTCATCACATAATAACCCATGAAATTAATCAGGTTTCATAATCATTTTAACTTGGTATAGCTCATGGAAGAGAAATAGGTTTCATAAAAACTTGTCATCTTAGGTATAAAACATTAAAATAAATAATAAGATCGGTACCTATAAGAACCCAAATCTTCTTTTCAAGTATGTTTTTTATTTTTTCTGGAGTTTTTGAGAAAAGAGAAGTTTCTGGAAATTTTTGAAGTACATGTTGTTTACTTCCTTGCTACTGAAGGCCGTGTTCTGGCCGTTTAGGGGCCACACACATGACTGTGTAAGGGTGTTTGGAGGCTGCCTAAAGCGGAGTACAGAAAATGTGAGTACACGCCATGTACTCCAAAAGTACATGTCGTGTACTTTTTTTTCATTAAATGCATCGAGGTGGCGTCTAATGGACAAAACCATCTTCTTCTAGATGTTCTTCATCTGAGAGAGTTCGTACGACCATAGATCTTTGATGAATCCCTAAGCCTCCATCTGTTCTCTGAATCGACTGATTTCGATCGTGTTGGAACCACAACTATAAGCTCTTCCTTCTCCTAGAGCTTCGTTTTCCAATTTATTCTCCTTTTCAAGTTATCATGGGTTGAAAATTTTAGGCATTTTTTTATATCTTCATCATTTTAAGGTGATTCATGCCCTTTGGATCAAGTATATTGATCTCCTAACATCAAGGTAGGTGGTTTTTGCCTTTGTGTAGGAAGTATTTGAGTATTTATGTGCAAATTCCACCAATAACCTTGAACATGGTATTGTGTGTTTCATGTTTTTCCCTTGTTGTTTGTCTACTTTTCTTATATGCCTGAGTAGAGGTTATTGTTTGTGAATATGATAATTTATTGTGCTTTGGATATTTGGACCATGCATGTTGTGCCTGTTTATGACTGTTTGGTCTAGTTTTTCCGGTTTGGCTTTTTTATAGTTCTATGCCTAGTTTGTAGGATTGTGTGACTATTGTTCTTCCATGATGAGATGTTGTAGAATGCTAGAAAAGTAGTTCTTTAGCTTACTTTGGTTGTTACGTGATGTGATACTTGCTGACTTTACACAGGGTAGTGAGAACCTAGTGTAGTAGACTATAGGAAGAATGGACATAAGGGATTCTCCAGAGTGTCTTTATAATACAATGTGAGACCACATGGGGAATTGATGTTGAGTTCTTTCTCAGAGTATCTGTAGTTCCTCGACATGGGTCACAGGTGGAATGAGACGTTGAGTGGTTCCCTAGAGTGCCTTTAGTACGATACGAGACTATAAGGGTAATTGAAGGTGAGTGCTTCCCCAGAGAGTCTATTCTTTAGCTGAACCAGAGGGCTGAGACTGTGTGTGACTCCTAGAGGGTTGCTAGTACTTGTTGGTTGAACCATAGGGGTTAGTCTCTAATAACTACCCATAGGGTTACCTGTTTGTTCTACTTGCTTGAGTGTATGATTTCTTGTTTGTAAATTATATGCTACAAACTGTGTATTGTTTGCTGCAAAGTACTTTCATGTTTACGCCTTTCTAAACTTTTACCTTCCATATATTCATTGATTGTTAGGCACAGATCTTCGGGTGGTTTCCTACTAGGATTTTGTCTCACACCCTGTTTGGGTCATGCTTTTGGGCCCAAATAGATTATATTTTTGCAGATATAGATAAGGGAAATCACCCTTCTACTTCAGGTTCTTGATTGCATTTGAGCTGGAGAGCATGGGACCAAGATGAGGATTGTGATGATGAGGAGTTTTTTATCTGTTTTCCTTTTGTACATGGGTTTAGTTCTGTATTCATCATTGTTACTTGTTTGGATGTTTCCCTAGACGCATATGTATCATGCATCATTATATATTTTTCTCCAATTGTTTATTTATCAATCTTGCACTGTTTACGTTTTTTGGATATTTACTGTTTCCGCTATTGTATGTATTGTGTAATTCCACTGCATACTCTTCCAATGAAGGCATAGTTTCCCCATTATCACACCCAAGGCCATTGCTTCTAGTCAGTAGCCTCTGGTGTTCGGGGAAATGTGCTTGAGGCCATGTGACCAACCAGGTACGGGGCACCTCTGGGTGGCTTCCAGAACCAGGACGTTACAATGTGGTATCAAAGGTAGTTTCTTTTCTCTTGATTTACTATTTGGAGCCTTTAGCCAGGTATAAGAAGGAATAGGTACTTGGTATTAAGATGTTCCTGGGATTAGTTAACCCGTGTACAAGTAAGATCCATACTACCACATTTGTTGCAATTTTACTGGTTTTCAATTTTACAGTTGATTTGATTACACCGTTGGGTGATTCACATGCTTTGTGCTATTACCGTTGTTGTTATTACGGTTCTATTTATGTCGTAAACTGATGAGATGAGGGTGTGCCATCTCATGCATCATATATACACTTACTAGAAATCACATGTCATGCCTTCTTGCCATGCCTTGTATGATGCATTAGAAATTACATGTTGTTGTGATAAATTTTGTGTAGAATATGCATTTTGTTGTGATATATCCCTTGATAAAGATATTTTATTCTTGTTAGAGCTATGATTGTGTAAGGTTTTACCTGAATGAATTCCAAATTTTGGTTTGTGAGGTGTTATGGGCCCCCATTGACAAGAATTTGGGGGATCATTGAATTGTTTACCTTGTTTGTAACTTTTTAAAGATGCCAAAATTTTATTCATGGGGAGTATGGGCCCTCACGAATTGGAATTTGGCACTTCCAGTGTTCATTTCAGTGTTTTCTGGGCTTTGAAATAGTTTCTGAGGCTTATTGTCCATAAAAACCCAGAATACACGCCATGTAGTTTTGAATAAACGCCATGTGTTCTTCTATTCGGGAAGAAAGAATTTTTATTAATTACACATAGTGTACTTTATGTACACGCAGTGTATTCTCTAACCGTGTCACATGTCACGTGGGCAGAGACACAGGATAGGAAAAATCTCATGGCAATACACCGTGTACCGGTTGTGCATGCCGTGTAGTATAATCCTAGGAACCTGGCCGTGTAGCTAACAACACGGGTCGGTGGAGTCTCTTCTTATACATGCCGTGTCCCCCTTGAACACGCCGTGTAGTCTGAACCAGGTACCCGACCGTGTCACGAACAACACAGGCTGGTGTTATCCTTTCTCATACACGCCATGTCTGTCTGGAACACGCTGTGTAGTTCGAGCCATGTGTCAGGCCGTGTCACAAACAACACGGGCCAAGTGAGGCTTGTTGAGTACACGCCGTATCTACCTTGAACACACTATGTATTTTAGCCTTAGGAGAGCCATGTGGCTTAACCGTGTAGGACTCAGGAAGGGGAAGAGGATCTAGGTACACGCCGTGTGTTAGGATAACATGTCATGTAGTCATGTTTTGAAAAATTTGAATTCTTTCTGCCCCTATTCCCTTCTTACAATCCTAGTTTTCAGTCTTTGATTTTGTGATATAATGTGTTTGTTTGACCTTGTAGAGTCATGGCATCGAGACGTACTCGGGTTGTATGCCAGTTTCCAGGCAGTGATCAGACACCAAATATGGATGATCAAGGGATTCCCGCAGATCCTTCTGTCCTGCTAGTCTTGGAACCAGTCATTATACCTGATACAGGAGCAGATGAAAAATTTTGGGAGGGATTTCTGAGGATGATGCAGAACTTCCAAGGAGCTCCGCCTTCTGCCCCATCTATGGTAGAACTGACGCGGGTTTTCCAGTAGCAGCATCCTCCCACCTTCCCGGAGGAAGGAGGACTGCAGGCTGCAGAGTCATGTCTAAAATCCATGATGACGATATTCGAGCATCTGGAGATACCTCCAGAAAGGTGGGTCAAGCTCGCTACCTAAATTCTATGAGAATCCTCCAAGAGGTGGTGCTATGTGATCTCATAGGCGGGTCATCTATAGGTTATGGCATGGGTGGAGTTTTAGCATGTCTTTTATGACTACTTTTATCCGGAGACTTTAAGGGCCGACCGAGCCCAGGAGTTCATGATCCTAGAGTAGAGTAATCTTTCTATCATGGAATATTCATTTCATTTCACCGAGCTTTAGCATTTCACACCCCACTAGGGAAGTGTTGAGTTGTTCTTAGAAAGGAAGTTTGAGGATGGTATCATACAGGAGATCCTCTCTCAGGTGAATATCTTCATATTGACTTCCATCACTTCCATCATCAACCAGGATCTGATTGCAGAGCACAATCTGAGAGATTCTGGAGCTGAGAGCCAGAGCAGTTCCACTTTCAGAGTTAGTGCTTCACCAGCTGATAGTAGGAAGCACCATAGAGAGTCTATGCACGGTGATCCGTGGAAGCGGGACACATATTTAGGTAGCCAGGTGGTATGATACCATGTGGAAGTTTTGGGAATAAGAGGCCACAGTGCTAGGGAGACTTAGTGGAGTGCCAATCTTGCAGCAAAATGGGACACCTTCAGCGCTTCTATCAGGTTTTCTCACCAGCAGCTGGTGACAGGGGTTCATCCATGACTCCCCATTCAGGAGAAGCACCACTAGTTTCTCACCAGTCTGGGAATCAAAGTTCTTCTGGCTATTCGGGCTGAGGTAGAGGTTGAGACCGTGGTGGTTAGTGACCGGTCATTCAGAGTCAGTAGAGTGGATCAGCTCAGAGCGGTCAGGTAGGGTCACAGGGACGTGGTACAGGTCAGGATTTTGCAGTGGAGCAGACCCAGCAGGATCAGGATCTCGGACCCTCTATAGTTCTTGGTACGATCTTAGTAGCCTCAGTTTTATCTTCTACTCTTTTTTATACAGGGGCTTCTCATAGCTTTTTTTCTATTGCTGTTGTGTAGATCCTTGGGCTCTGCATCTTTTCCTCTACCGATACTTTGACTCTAGACACACAGTTGGGGACTAGGACGACTATTGTACGTCAGTGCAAGGAGTTCCCTCTAGAGGTGGATGTGTATCACTTTCTATGGGATCTCAATGTTCTAGAGATGATAGGATACAATCTCATTCAAGGAATGGACTGGCTAGTTACTTTCCAAGCTGTCATCGACTTTTATCACCTCAAGGTGAGTTTCATATCACCATTGGGTGGATCTTTTCTTCATAAGGGCGAGTGGGACGTCTAAGAGAGTAGAGCGGGTCCAGATCATCATGGGTTGGGGGAAGTTACAACCCAGATTTCTAGTCTTTATCTGGATGACCAGGGGACATCATAGTTAGACTTTCCTCCAGTGGTGGATCATTTCAGCGATGTCTTTCCAGAAGAATTTTTAGGTTTGCCTCCAGAGCGTGAGGTAGACTTTTCTATTGAGCTCATACTAGGAGTGACACCAGTGTCCATTCGTCCTTATAGGATGGCCACACCAGAGTTACAGGAGCTCAAGAAGAAGTTGGTGGAGTTACAGGAAAAGGGTTTCATCCGACCTAGTACTTCTCTTTGAGGGTTTTCCTAATATGTTTGCGAAGAAGGCAGATGGTACCCTCATGCTTTTTGTGGATTATCGGAAGCTGAACCAGTTGATGGTCAAGAACTGATATCCTTTGCCGAGGATTGATGATCTCTTTGAACAACTTCGAGGTGCCTGAGTGTTCTCAAATATTGACTTGATACCCAGTTATCATTAGTTGTCCATTAGACCATCTGATATACCTCTCACAGCTTTTAGGAGCAGGTATAGTCTATACGAGTATATGGTTATGTCGTTCGGTCTCTCTAATGTGCGTGTAGTTTTCATGGAACTGATGAATCGAGTGTTCCATACATACTGGGATTCCTTCATGGTGGTTTTCATGGATGACATCTTGGTGTACTTTCACACTCGAAACGACCATGCTACCCATCTTGAGGTCGTTCTGAGTACACTGAGAGAGCATCAATTATATGATAATCTCTTGAAATGCCACTTTTCCATGGATCCGATTCACTTCTTGGGTCATGTAATCTCGGAGACAGGAGTATCAGTAGACCTAGAGAAAGTGAGGTAAGTAGTTTCTTGGGATCATGTAAAGAATTTATTTGAGGTATTAAGTTTCTTAGGGGTGGGTGGATACTACATATGCTTCATACATGACTTTTCACGCTTAGTAGAACCGCTGACATGTCTGACTAAGAAGGGTGTGATGTTCTTGTGGTCAGATTCTTATGATTCATCCTTTCAAGAGCTGAAGGTGAGGTTGACGTCAGTACCGATACTAGTCTTTCAAGAACCAGGTAAGATATATACTATTTATTATGATTATATAAGTATTGGGCTAGCGGCTGTGCTGATGTAGGGAGATGGAGTCGTCATGTATGTGTCTCAGCAGTTGAGGCCACATGAGAGGAATTACTCGATGCATGATCTAGAGTTGGTAGCTGTTGCTCATGTCTTACGCTATTGGAGACATTATCTTATGGGGGAGCATTTTGTGGTTTTCACTGACCACAAAATTCTTAAGTACATCATCACTCAACGTGATCTGAATATGAGACATTGAAGGTTGGTCGAGTATCTTCAGTCCTTTGACTTTGAGCTTTATACACCTAGGAATGGAAACGCAGTGGCTAATGCGTTGAGTAGGAGGACTTATATACAGTCAGTCCAGGAGGTCAGTAGAGAGTATCACCTTATAGCTATGTTCTCTGAGATGCATTTGGACATGCACGACAGATAGGGGCATACTTTTCTATCTTTTTTAGCTATTAACTCTACACTTATTGATCAGGTATGAATAAGGCAGCTATTAGATTCTGAAGTCCTAGTCTTGTGGAAAAGTGTGTCATGAGAGGACCCTATTCTTGGATGGACCATAGGAGAGGATAAGATCTTGCATTTCTAGGGATGCGTATGGGTTCCAGCAGACATACGCGATGAGTTGATGCATGATTTTCATTCCTCAGTTTGGTCATTTCATCCTGGTGTCACAAAGATGTATCAAGATCTTCACTAACAGTTTTGGTGACCAAGTATGAAGATAGATGTTGTAGGTTTTGTCATGAGGTGTTCCGCTTGTCAGCAGTTGAAAGAGGATCATCAGTGACCAACAGGTCTTTTGCAGCAGTTACCCATTATAGAGTGGAAGTGGAATGATGTCGCGATGGACTTGGTGATAGGTTTACCGAGGTCACCTCATTGGAATGATGTTGTATGGATTGTCGTTGACAGGATTACGGAGGTTGCTCGCTTCTTGCTGATCAATGAGACCTTCAGTGCTGATGAGATGGGGTGGTTGTACATCTATGAGATTGTGTGTCTGCATGGATTTCCACACTCCATCACTTCAGATATGGATTCATGTTTTAATTCTCAATTCTGACAGGGGCTAGATAAATCTTTGGGTACGCATGTGCTTCTGAGTACAACGTACCATCCTCAGACAGATGACCAGTCTGAGTGTACGATTCAGGTGCTTGAGTACATGCTCTGAGTATGCATTCTGGACTTTAGAGGTTCTTGGGAGAAACAGATACCTCTTTTAGAGTTTTCCTACAATAATAGTTTTCAAGTGAATATTCATATGGCACCATATGAGGCTTTGTATAGTAGGCCATACCGATCACCCTTATATTGGCAGGAGGCAGGAGATGTAGCTTTGTTGGGACCTCGTCCTATTCAGGAGACCACAGAGTAGATAGAGTTGATTCGGAAGAGGATGGCTACTGCACAGTCTCGTTAGAAGTCTTATGCTGATCAGCGAAGATGACCTCTGGAGTTCGAGGTTGGGGATCAGGTTTTTCTACGCGTCACACCGAGGTTGGGACACAATCGGATCAGGAGATAGGGTAAGCATTCACCGAGGTACGTTGGACCATTTGAGGTGCTGGAGAGAGTTAGGCCAGTTGCCTATCAGATGTAGTTACGTCAGAGGTACCAGGCTATGCACGACATTTTTCACGTTTCTCAGCTCTAATGTTACTTTTCAAACCCATCTCAAGTCCTTCATCCCAAGGAGGTGGAGCTTGATGTGGACTTATCATTCACGGAGCATCTGATCCGGATTGTTGATCAAAGTACAAAGGTTCTCCATGGCCAGTCTGTTCCTCTAGTACGAGTGCTATAGCAGCACAGGCGGGTATAAGACGATATTTGAGAGAGGGAGGCTGATGTATGAGCACAGTGGCCAGAGTTGTTCGGGGTTTCTACTTCTACGTTGTGCTAGGGAAATTATGGGAAAAATTTCTTTAATGGGGGAAGTTTGTAAGAACCCAGATATTCTTTTCAGGTATGTTTTTATTTTTTTTGGAGTTTTTGAGAAAAGAGGAGTTTCTAGAAATTTTTGAAGTGAACGCCGTGTACTTTATGAGTACATGTCATGTAATTACTTGATGCTGAAGGCCGTGTAGGGGCACACACACGGCCGTGTAAGGGTGTTTGGAGGCCGCTTAAAGTAGAGTATGGAAAATGTGCGTACACATTGTGTACTTTCTTATTTTCATTAAATGCACCGGGATCATGTCTGACGGACATAACTATCTTCATATAGGTGTTCTTCTTCCGAGAGAGTCCGTAAGGACACGGATCGTCGACGAACCCCTGAGCCTCCATACTTTCTCCAAATCGACCACCGTCGATCGTGTTGGAACCGCATCAGTATGCTATTACTTCTCCTAGATCTTTGTTTTACAATTTCTTATCTTTTACATGTTATCATGGGATGAACATTTTAGGCGTTTTTGTAGATCTTTAAAGTTATAAGATGATTCAAGCCCCGTGGATCAAGTATATCGATCTACTAACGTCAAAGTATGTGGTTTGTTTCTTTTATGTAGGAAGTATTTGAGTATTTATGTGCAAATTCCCCCAATACCCTTGAACGAGGTATTGTGTGTTTCCTGTTTTTCCATTGTTGTTTTCCTGGTTTTCTTATATGCTTGAGTAGAGGTTACTGTTTGTGAATAAGGTAATTTACTATGCTTTGAATGTTTTACTGATGCATGTTTTTCTTGTTTATGACCGTTAGGTCTAGTTTTACCTGTTAGTATTTTTTCCAGTTCCATGCCTAGTTTGTAGGATGGTGTGATTGTTGTTATTCCATGCTGAGATGTGGTAGAATGATATCCAAGTAGTTCATGAGGTTACTTTGGCCATTACGCGATGTGATACTTGCTGACTTTACACAGGGATCTGAGAACCTAGTGTAGTAGACCATAGGGAGAATGGATGTAAGGGATTCTCTGGAGTGTCTTTATAATACGATGTGAGACCACAGGGGGAATTTATGTTGAGTGCTTCCTTAGAGTATATGTAGTTCCTCGATGTGGGCCACAGGGGGAATGAGACGTTGAGTGATTCCCCAGAGTGCCTTTAGTACGATAAGAGACTATAGGGGGAATTGACGGTGAGTGCTTCCCCAGAGAGTCTCTTCTTTAGCTGAACTAGAGTGGTGAGACGGTGTGTGCCTCCTAGAGGGTTAAAAGTACTTGTTGGTTGAACCATAGGGGTTAGGCTATGAGAACTTCCCAGAGGGTTACCTATTTTTTCTATTTTATTGAGTGTCTTCTTGCTTGTTTGTAAATTATATGCTTGAAACTATGGATTGTTTGCTGCTGAGTACCTTCATGTTTACTACTTTCTATACTTTTACCTGCCATATATTCACTGACTATTAGGCACAGATCTTCGGGTGGTTACCTATTGGTATTTTTTCTCACACCCTATTTGGGTCATGATTTTGGGCCCAAATAGATTATATTGTTTTAGGTATAGATAAGGGAAAGCGCCCTTCTACTTCAGGATCTTGATTGCATTAAAGCTGGGGAGCATGGGACCAAGATGAGGCTTGCGATGCTGAGGAGTTTTTATCTGTTTTCCTTTTGTACTTGGGTTTAGTACTGTTTTCAGCATTCTGACTTGTTTGGATGCTTCCCTATATGCATATGCATCATGCATCATTATATATTTTTCTCCAGTTGTTTATTTATCAGTCTTCCACTGTTTACTATTGTCAGATACTTAATGTTTCAGCTATTTTATGTATTTTTTACTTCCACTGCGTACTCTGCCAATGAGGTAATAGTTTCCCCATTATCACACCCAAGGCCCTTTCAGCTAGTCTATGGCATCTGGTGTTCGGGGAAATGTGCTTGAGGTCATGTGACCAACCGGGTACAGGGTGCCTCTGTGTGGCTTCCGGAACCGAGACGTTACAATACCGTTGAATAATATACCTAATAAATATGGAGTAACACCAACGGATGAAATATTTGATAGAAAATAATTATTAAATATCATTTAAAATAAATCTTGATTAAAATATCCTTTCTTCTTTGGAAAAATATTTTTAAAACATAAATAGTTGTGCATACCTTTTTCTTTGAAAACAACCTTGAAAAAATATAAAGGAATGTTTGAAACCCATTTTAAAATTTTTCTAAAACATAAAAAGTTATTAGAAATACTTTTTCTTGAAAATTTTCTTAAAATACAATATAAAAACAATTAAAACAATTTTAGAAAACATTATTTTTCAATATAACATATTTCCGATTAAAGAGAGAAATAAATGCCTATTTTATAAAAAAAATATAATTAATTATAATAAGTATCAAAGAGTGTTAAATTGGTACCATTACTCGAAAATATCATTAATAAAAATAGGATAATAAAGTTCATGAAAATTATTGAGATATTTATCATAATATTTAACCAATGGAAGAATATTCATAATCAATCCTGATAAATAATGAGATTGAAGTAATAAACTCTTATCCCTTTTACAGCTTTGAATAATAATCCCATGAAAGAATAACATTACATTAAGATTATATTATCATGAAAATAATTTAATTCATTATAAAATATTCCAATCGGTAGAACATAATCCTTGTAAAAGGATATAGGTACATAACATAACAAGTGATCAAAGAATGAAAATTGAGACAAAATGCCTTTATTGATTTAGTAATATTTAAACCATAAACTTTATGAAAGAGAGATCATGAATGGGTATGTGAATAAAAATAACATTTGTGATAATAATAATAAAATAAACTCATGGTCGGTATATACAACACTTAAAATAAATAGGCTGTGAATAGGACTTGTGTGTCACGAAAGTAAAAAAAGTTAGATGGAAGTCCATTGCACTTGAGTTGTTTTTCAATCATGAGACCCATGAAGGAATAAATCAATCTAAAACCTTAATTTCATTAAATAAATAAAATTCATGATATATCATGTCATATAGAAGTATATACACTAGAAAAAGAAACAAGTGTTGAATATGGCATATGTCTCACAGAAATATAAGTGTTACTAGAAATACCCTACCTAAAATATTGACTTTACTCGTACTCATTAAAACCTCATGTAAAATAAGTATATGTTTATTATAAATTTATTACAAATCCATATTCATATATATTATTTCATATATGATTTACTTATGACTTTATATTACCCTCTAATTAACAATTCCATGTTTATGTTATGTATCAGATAATAATTGCTTTGTTTTTCATACATGTTTGTACTTGTTATTCTTAGTCCGCTTACTTAGATCATGATTTCATCCTTCAAGAAATTTAATCCCTGATATCAGGATAATATATATTCACTATATATATATATATATATTTATAACAATCTGAAAAATATATAAATAGGAAATTAAATACATTGTTCATATAGATAATATGTTGTGCATACGCATGCACGTTATTTCCATTCAATTGTAAATTTGAAAGAAAAAAATAATATAAATATCTATATTATCATTATAGTATAATTACTATGTTATTTATATCATGTATTTAAATTAATCCCATCCTTAATACATTTCATGTAAAGCGTGAAAGAATCACATCGCTTTGTGAGGCGGTAGTCAGTTGTACACACGAATGATATTATCATATTTCTAAAAAATAAAAATCATGATGGTATGGGTAATATAATAAATAAAAAAATAAACTATAAAGATCATATATATTATATATTAATAATAAATACATCATTATTATCATCCTTTAAATGTGGAAATGGAAGAATGGACGACATGGGTTCGTGAGGCGATAATACAATGTACGCAGGAGTATTGATTGGGTATCCCATTTGAAAGAGGATTGTGATGTTGTAGGTTATACCATTAAAATAAAAAATACTTTAGTATATTTAATATTCTATATTTTTTTAAAAATTATATAAAAATAATTAATGGGGTTTGAGGAAGAAAAAAAATAAAAATGCTCGTTCATGAACATTCCCCCTTGTTCAGGTCATTCATTTTAGTTTTTACCAAAGGATGTACTTGGATATATTTATTCCAAGATAGAGGCTTCCAAATTATAAGGATTTAATTTTGTAATATATTTTTATAGGTATTGTATGATACAAATTTTTTTCAGAGGTGTGATGATGTTGGGTGAGTGAAACCCTTTTATGGTGGAGGAGGAGTAGCATTCTTGTAAATACAAAAAGGTAAACAGTAGTGGGAGGTCTCCTTAACATCATGTGGCTCCAAAAATGAATATTTTTTCTATAAGAGATGTTTTATGGTCTAAATATATCAAAAAATGGGGTTTTGACATGTTTTTGGGTCATTTTTTTTACCTTACGTTAAATGCTTAGCCCATTAGTAAACTTGTTTTCTCCTAATCATTATGATTAATTTTAACTATTTTCACAAATTTATAGGTTAAAGAATTATATTTTACTTATTAGAAATTTTATATTATGATTATTAAAAATATGAAATCCATTTTTACAAATTTCAATCACATAAGTTGCAAAAATTAATTTGAAATTTATCCCGTAGATAGGAAAAGAAAGAGTGTTTTTAAAGTGAGAATATTCAAAAGAATAAGATGTTTTTATATAAAATTTCAAAATGAAATTGATTACAATGAAATAAATTGGATTTATTGATGTATAATTGAACTAATTATTATTTAAATCTAATTTCAAATATAATCTATCTATGTAATTAAAGTAGATGAAAAGATAGTTTTCAAATAAAATTTAGTATTTTATACTATTCCTGAAAAAATGAATCTTAATAGAAAAAAATTACCAAATAATAATTTTGATATTAAACTATCAAAACTGAAGTTTATTTTATCAAATTATTTATATAAAAGTGTCAATAATTAGTTTTAAATTTAATTTTTCATAAAAAGGTGACAAAACCTGTTTTTAGGAAAAAATATTTTTATCTGTAAAGTTTGATTTATTCTTAACTATTATCTATGAATATAATATGATTAATGTTAAATATTTGATTGAATATAAAATATTTTCATTTATCTAAAATAATTCCCCAAAAGTGGTTTAATTAATATATAAAAATTGTTTTCTATCAAATTATTTTCAATATTTCCAAAAGGGTTTTATTTTCATTTATAATTAATTAGTCACCAAATAATTAATATTATATACATGTGAAAAACATATTTAAATATTTTAATTAATCCTATTAATAACTTATTTTCCAATTTCTATTTAAAAATTATCATATTAGATACTAATATTTTAAGAATATGCCATGTTTTATTTAAACTCAGTGTTGAGTATAACTCAAGATACATATAGTGTTGTGTGTAACTTATGATAGGATGATATTTCTTATAGTAAAATATTAACTTTTCATTTCATGTAGCACAAAATTAAAAATTTTGAATAATTAAATTTAATTCATACTTAGTTCTTTCTTATATCAAAATTTGTAATCAGTCTTGTATGAAATGGAAAATATAGAAAATATTAAATTAATTTAAATAATCATATATCACAAAATATTGGGGTTTTACATGTTGGATAGGTAAATTATTATAAGAGGGTCAATATATGTTTATTTTTTTGGTTAATATTCATTAAATTTCAGTGCGTTTATAAGGAAGTGGGTCTGACCTTTGGGATTTGATTTTTTTTCGTAGAGATGATAGAGGGTCTAAATTTTGATTTAGTTACACTAGACTATGGTGGATTGTTTTGTTTCCATGAAAAGGTTTTCTTAGAGTTGTCAAAATATAAAACCCCAATATGAACCATCAACGCAAGCCAAGTTTCCACACAAACTCATGTGCACCACACCATATAAAAGAGGTTTCTGAAAAGTGGCTAGGGCCTAAGGAACACCATGGGGACATTATTCCCTAAATATCAAGTAAACATCATAGTATAATAAAAGAAGTGGAAAAAAATAAAAAATATTGAATAAATAAGTACTCATCAGAGTAATGGATGTATAAAAAATAATAATCAATGAAGTATGAATATTTCTTGTCATATACACAAACAAAAACTAAATAAATGATTCTATGTATGAGGTAAGATGTTAAACCAAAGAAGCCACAAAAATATATCCAAAAATAATTCCATCAACATATTCATCCTCTTACTAAGCTACTAAAATATCCCCCATGGGTCCCTTACCCATCACCAGATCTATAAACATGATGTCTAAGAGAACATAAAATGTCTATGTAGGTTGTGAGTACAAGACTTAGTAGGACACCTCCAATGACCCTTAACATAAATGAAAAACATATATAGTAGGGAATACCCTTAAATTAAAAGTAAAAAATATAATAAAAAAGTACATTACACAACCACAAATACACATATTGGTTCCTCAGTGATCCTCTCTACATGATTTGAAACTATTATGGAAGAAAAATCATCTGATAACATGGAATATCTCCCTCAATGGGATATCACAAAAACATAACTGACACATCCCCCATAATGGGTTAATTCAATTCATTCTGAACACTTTTCAATAACATACCTCTCATGAGATCTTACAATGGAATCCACCATCTTTATCAACTATTTTTGAAAGAAGAATAGAACATATAATAAAATATAAAAATGTTAGATCAATATCACGTAAAATCATGTATGTTTTATACTCATCACAATACATATGCAGGAAATAAAATAATATATTTTAGGGATGAACACACCTAATGCTATCAAGAATCATATATAGGTATATAATGAAAACACATGCTTGCCAATGATCATTCCAAGAACCCATATAAAACATGTTCTAAAGAAAAGGGCTTCTTACATTATGTGAAATAATGATTTATGAGAAAGGTCACCATCTAAGTCCAAAAACATCACCAAATCTAATAACCAATCTTGATTCAACATGATTTAGAAACTATTATTTTATTTGTTATTATACCACACCCAAAGGGAAATTCAATATCAAAATTACCTATTCATACCCACTACTAAAAAAATTCTAGGTCCAGTTGATGTGCAGATTCTAAAACCCTTAAACTGGATGTTGGATATATTAATGATTATGAAAACCCTCATTAGACTATATAGAAATCCTTAGATTCAATCAATACATCTTGAATCTATTTGGTTTTTATTAGGGAGAATATAAGTGATTAAATATAAAATTAAGATGGAATAACTGGAAGAAGAATATAGGATTGATCCATCATTCATGTGTTAATTGGAGGTGCCAAAAGGGGATAGGATAGACCAAAATTGATAGAGGGGAGTTCCTACAATACTAGGATTTTTGGGAAACATGTGAAATTTTAAAATAAGGTATAGAGTATTGTAATTCCCCAGATACAGAAGACACCCAGAGGCACCCCGTACCTGGTTGGTCACCTGGCCTCAAGCGCATTTCCCCAAAAGCCAGAGGCTGATGACTAGCAGCAAGGGCCTTGGGTGTGATAGTGGGGAAACTATGCCCTCATTGTTAGAGTACATAGTGGAAGAGAAAAACAATAAACAATAGCGGAAGTAGTAAAAAATCCATACAAAAGTGAATAGCAGAAGACTAAATATGATAAATAGCAGGAGCACATATATATATGATGAATAATACATATGTCTAGGAAAGCAGCGAAACAAGTCACAATTCTAGAAATACATATAGTACTAAAAAAACAAGTACAAAAGAAAGATTACAACACCTCAGCATTGCAAGCCTAAGATTGGTCTCATGCTCTCCAGCTCTACAGCAAGTCAAGTACCTAAAGCCGAAGGGTGCTTGCCCTTGTCTATACCTGAAACAATATAGTCTGTTTGGGCCCAAAAACATAACCCAAACAAGGTGTGAGATAAATCCCAGTAGGCTACCACCTGAAGATCTATGCCTAACAGTCAGTGAATATATGGCAGGTAAAAGCACAAAAAAAATAGTAAACAAGAAAATGTTGAACAATAAACAATCCACAGTTCCAAAGTCAAGTAACAGCTAACAATCAGGAAAGTGCAATGGGTAATCCTATGGTCCTACCTAGAAAAAACCAACAACCCTCTGGGAAGTGCACTAAGCCTATCCCCTCTGGTTTGTTCATACAAAATTATAAAGACTCTTTGAGGAAGCACTCACAGTCAATTCCTCTTAAAGTCTAGGGTAGTCAGGAAATCTCTGAGGAAGCCCGCACAGTCAATTTCACGTATAGCCACAAGGTCAAGGACTCTCTGAGGAAGCACGCTCGATCAATTCCCCTTATAGCCTAGGTCATTCATAGAATCCCTAAGGAAGCTTAAATAGTCAATCCCTCCTATAGCCTATCGTAATCAGGTGATTCCAACAAACAAAACAGAGACTCTCTGAGGAAGCTCACACGGTCTATCCCCGTATAGTCTAAAATAGTCAAGGACTCTCTGAGGAAGATCTCAAGGTCTATCCCTTTATAGCACAAAGCAATCCTAGGCTCTCTGAGGATGATCACTCAGTCAATCCCCTTATAGCCTAATGCTCAAAGACTCTCTAAAGAAGCTCACTGGGTCTATCCCCTTATATTTTACTACTATCCAAAGGCTCTCTGAGGAAGATCACTCGGTCTATCCTCTTTTTGTCTATAGTACCAGGTTCTCATGGCCTCGGGTAGGTCAACACATAATAATGCTATATATCCAAAGTAACCATACGGAACTACTTGGATAACCAATCTACAACAACTCAAGCATGTCAGAAAACAACACTCCACCCTATGATCACAAGGCATGGAAAACAGGTAAACGACCAAAAATGATAAATAGGACTAGATGGTCATAAATAGAAAGAATCATGAGTAGATAAACCAAGGTATAACACTCAACCAAAAACATGTCCAATTTACCTCTACACAGGCATACAAGCATGGCAGACATACAATAGGGGTAAAATGGTAAACACACAATACCCCGTCCAAGGGTATTGGTGGAATTTGCACATAATATTCAAGGAGTTTCAACAGAAAGGCACAAACCACCTACCGTGGTGTTAGGAGTTCAATATACTTGAACCACGAGGCTTGAATCTTCTTATAATTTCATAGATCTATGAAAATGCACATAACATTCAACCCACGATAACTTGCGAAAGAAGAGGAATTAGAAAATGATGTTATAGAAGAAGGGAGAGCTTACTGCTGTAGTTCCAACGCAATTGACGGTGCTCGATTCAGAGAACAGACAAAGGATCAGGGGCTCGGAGAAGATCCACGGCGATACCCTCTCTCTTGAACGAACAAAAGCTAAAAGGAGGATTTTTTATCCGTCAGACGCAACCCCGGTGCATTTAAGGGAAAAACAATACACGGCATGTAATTTTAGAGTACACTACATGTACTTACTATTTCCGTACTCCACTTTAGGTGGCCTCCACATCACCCCACACAACCGTGTGTGTGGCCTTTACATGGCCAATAAACAGCCTCGCGCGACAACGAAGTACATGACATGTACTCATAAAGTACATGGCGTGTACTTCAAAAATTTCTAGAAAATCCTCTTTTCTAAAAAACTCTAGAAAAAGGAAAACATACTTGAAAAGAATGTTCGAGTTCTTACTAACTTCCCCCCTTAAAGAAATTCATCCCAAAATTTCCCTAGCAAGGCATAAAAGAAGAAACCCTGAATAGCTCCCATCACTGCGATCGTACATCGGCCTCCCTCTCCCAAGTATCATCCTGTACTCGCCTATGCTGCAATATCACCCATATCAGAGGAACAGACCGGACACAGAGAACCATCGTACTATGATAAAAAATCCAGATAGGATGCTCCTCAAATGATGTATCCTCTTCGAGCTTAACTTCCTCAGGTTGAAAGACATGAGACGGGTCCGAAAAGTAATGTCAGAGCTGAGAAACATGGAAGACATCATGCATAGTCTGGTACCTATGAGGTAATTACAATCGATAGTCAACCGACCCAACTCTCTCCAACAACTCCAATGGCCTGACGTACCTTAGTGAAAGCTTACCCTGTCTCCAAATCCTCTTGTGTCCCATCCTCGGTGTAACACGCATGAAAACCTGATCCCCGACCACGAACTTCAGAGGTCGTCTCCGCTGATTAGCATAAGACTTCTCTCGAGACTGTGCAGTATCAATCCTCTTTTGAATCAACTATATCTACTTTGTGGCCTCCTGAACAAGGCAAGGTCCTAGCAAAGATACCTCTCCTGACTCCAGCCAACATAAGGTTGATTGGCATGGCCTATCATACAAATCCTCATAAGGTGCCATCTGAATAGTTGCTTGAAAACTGTTATTGTAGGCAAACTCCACAAGAGGTATATGCTTTCCCAAGAACCTCTAAAATTCAAAATGCAAGCACATAACATATCCTCAAGCACCTGAATCATACACTTGGACTGGCCATCTGTCTAGGGATGGTAAGTTGTACTCAAAAGTACTTGTGTACCCAAATCCTTCTGAAGCCCCTACCAGACCCAAGAAGTAAAACATGCATCCCTCTCTGAAACCATGGAGTGTGTAACTCCATGCAGACGTACAATCTCTCGAATGTACAACCATCCCGGCTCATCAACACTGAAGGTATCCTTGATGGGAAAGAACTGAGAAACCTTCGTAAGTCTATCGATGACAACCCAAACATCATCATTCCCCCGAGGTGACCTTGAAAAACTGGTCACGAAGTCCATCGCAACATCATTCCACTTCCACTCTGGAATGTGTAACTGCTGTAAAAGACCTTCTGGTTGCTGATGCTCCTCTTTCACCTGCTGACAAGTGGAACACCTCATGAAAAAACCAGCAACATCTCTCTTCACACCTGGCCACCAATACTAGAGGTGTAGATCACGATACATCTTGGTGATGCCAGGATGAACTACCCAAACTGAGGAATAAAAATCCCACATCATCTCCTCATGTATGTCTGCTAGCACCCATACACATTCCTGGAAATGAAAGATCTCATCCTCACCCAATGTCCATCTAGGAAGAGGGTCCTCTCATAACACACTCTCCCAAAGGACTAGGCCTTCTGAGTCTGATAGCTGCCTCATCCGTACCCGATCGAGAAAAGTATAGGTAACATGTATAGAAGATAGAAAGTCTACCCCTGTCTGTCATAAACCTCCAAATGCATATAATAGCATAGAGCCATAAACATCCACTCACTACTGGTCTCCTAAACTACCTGTATTTGAGTTCTCCTACTCAACGCATCCTCCAATGCGTTGCCCTTACCAGGTGTATAGGCAAGCTCAAAGTCAAAGGACTGAAGATACTCGACCCACCTGCGCTGTCTCAGATTTAGATCACGCTAAGTGAAGATGTAATTGAGACTTTTGTGGTTAGTGAAAAACAAAAAATTCCCTCCCAGAAGATAATGTCTCCAAAAACATAAGGCATGAACAACAGCTTAAAACTCAAGATTAGGCATCAGATAATTCCTCTCATGTGCCTTCAATAGACAAGACCCGTACGCAATGACTCCATATCCTTGCATTATCATAGATCACAAATCGATACCAGAAGCATCATAGTAAATAGTATACCTATTTCCTGGCTCTGGAAAGACTAGTATCAGTGTTGACGTCCACCTCCCTTTTATCTTATGAAAGGGTGATTCACATGAATCTGACCACAAGAACTTCGCACCCACCTTAGTCAAACCTGTCAGCAGTGCTGCTAAGCATGAAAAGTCCTGTATGAAGTGTCTGTAGTATCCATCCAGCCGTAAGAAAATCTGTACCTCAAAGACGTTCTTTCGCTGCTCCCAGGAAACTACTGCCCTCACTTTTTTTTGGTTCTATTGATACTCCTGTCTCTGAGATGACATGACCCAAGAAGTGAATATGATCCATCCAAAAGTGTCATTTTTAGAGCTTAACATATAACTGATGCTCTCTCAGTGTACTCAAAACGATCTCAAGATGGGTATCATGGTCATGTCGAGTATGAGGGTACACCAAGATATCATCCATGAAAACAACCACGAAGGAATCCGAGTAAGTATGGAAAACTTGGTTCATCAGTGCCATGAAAACTGCTGGCGCGTTTGTGAGACCAAATGGTATAACCATATACTCGTATAGACCATGACATATCCTAAAGGCTATCAAAGGTATATCTGATGGTCTAACACACAACTAATGATAACCTGACCTAAAGTAAATCTTCAAGAACACCCGGGCTCCTCAAAGATGATCAAAAGATCATAAATCCTAGGCAAATGATATTGTTTATTGACCATCAACTGGTTCGGCTTCTGATAATCTACAAAAAGCCTAAGGGTACCATCCGCCTTCTTTACAAACATGACAGGAGAACCCCAAGGAGAAGTAATGGGTCAGATGAAACCCTTTGCCTACAACTCCTCCAACTGCTTCTTGAGCTCCTGCAACTCAGGTGTAGCCATCCTATAAAGAGGAATGGACACCGGTGCCACTCCTAGCACAAGCTCAATCGAGAAGTCTACCTCACGTTCTGGAGGAAAACCTGAAAATTCCTATGGAAACACATCTCTAAAATGATCCACCACTAGAGGAAATTATAACTGTGAAGTCCCCTAGTCATCCAGATATAGACTAGAAATCTGGGTTGTATCTCCTCTTAGCCCATTATGCTCGGATCCTACTCGACTCCCCTGGACATCCCACTCACCCCAATGAATAAAAGATCCACCCTCTGGTGATATAAAACTCACCCTTCGGCAGTAGCATTCAACGACTACTTGGAAGGGGACTAAACCATCCATTCCGAGAATGAAATCTTAGATCATCATCTCTAGGACATAGAGGTCCCATAACAAGTGACACCCTGTAACCTCAAGGGGGCGTTTTTTTCACTAACATACGCTAGATTTCCTCATTCCCAATGGTGTGTCTAGTGTCAGAATGTTGGAAAAAGAAAAGATACAGAGTTGAAGGCTCTCCACAACAGAAATAGAGATAAGATATGGGAAGCCCCTGTGTCGAAAATTGCAGAAGATAAAATTGAGGCTACTAAGATCGTACCTCAAATGGTGGAAGGTTTGGGATCCTGCCCCTACTGGGTCTGTTCCATCGCAAAATTCTAGCTTGCTCCACGAACCTATGACCTTGACTGACTGCTCTGAGCTGATCTGCCCTGTTATCATTGATAGACCGATGACTGACCACACTGACCACGACCTCCACCTCTACATGAACGACCAAAATAACTCTAGTTCCTAGACTGGTGAGAAATTTGTGGTGATGCTCCTGAACCCAAAGTCATTGAAGAATCCTTGTCTCCAGCTTCTAGAGAAAAAAACTGACAAAAACACTGGAAATGGATCATGTTGCCGCAAGATCAGCACTCCATCAGGTCTCTGGGGTAACATGGCCTCGTATTCCCACTCCTTCCACACTGGTAGCACATAATGTGGCTAATAGAAGGTGCATCTCACCTACTCTGATCTCATTGAGAAAGCTCTCTGCGGAGCTTCCTGCTATCAGTAGGAGGGACACTAGCTCTGGAGGTCAAACCACCCTGGATTACTGCTCTAGAATCCCTCAGATTGCACTCTATGATCAGCGCCTTGTTGATGATAGAGGATATCGAAGTCAACCTGAAGATGTTCACCTGGGAACGTATCTCCTGCCTGAGACCATCCTCAAACTTCCTAGACAGGAACAACTCATCACCTGCTGGGATCGGTGTGAAACCCTTCAGCTCCGTGAAATGAGAGGAATACTCCCTCACAGAAAGAGTACCCTGCTCTAAGCTCATGAACTCCTAGGCTCAGTCGGCCCTCAAGGTCTCTGGGTAGAAGTAATCGTAAAAGGGACACTGAAACTCCTCCCAAGCCATATTCTGGTGGGGTCCCGCCTGAGATATGGCATCCCACCACCTCTTGGCAGGGTCTTAGAGCATGCAGGTCATGAGCTTCACCCTCCTCTTTGGTGGTACCCCAAGATGGTCAATTTTCACCAGTATGGATTTGAGCCACGACTCTGTAGTCTAAGGTCCTCCTTCCCCTAAAAAGGTGATAGGATGCTGCTGCTGGAAAACCCACGTCAAATCAGCCATCGACAGGGCATGAGGCTACGCTCTCTAGAAGGTCTGCATCATCCTCATAAAACACTATCTAAACTATGCATCGACACCTACAACTGGTATAACCGCTGGTGCCAAGGCTGGCACAACAAGAGGATCTACAGCAAGTCCCTGATTAGCCATATCGAGCGTCTGATTACTCCCCTGTGATTAGCGGTCAACTGAAGGATGTCTAGGTGGCATGATTCTGCAAAGTCAAACACGTACCTTAGATCCAGTATTAACAAGGGCCAAAAAACTGATGGCACAAGAAGAAGCAGGAAAAATAAGGCATTCAAGTTATACAAAACATGACTACACGACGTGTTCTTTCCCTACACGACGTGTTCTCTTAAGTCATTCACATGGGCATTTACTCTGTTTAAACTGGTCATGTAACACCCCAAAACACATGGTGTGTTCTCAAACCACACAGTGTGTACTTGAACTATATTCCCCTGCCCAAGTCTCCCTACATAACTAACCCACATGGTCCTCTTAATCCTAGACTACATGGCATGTTCACTCAGGACACAACGTGTACTAGACAAGTTTCAACGACTTGTGTTGTTAGTTACACGGCCAGCTACATGTTTGACACCACACGGAGTGTTCCAGGAGTACACGGCATGTACGAGAAGAGGTAACACTCACCCGTGTTGTTCAGGACATGACCGGGCACCCATGTCATATTACACGGTGTGTCAAATACCAACACGGAGTGTTTGTGAAAAGATAACATGACCCGTGTTGTTCGTGACATGGCCCGAGTACCTATTTCATACTACACGGTGTGCTAAACTAGTACATGACATGTTCATACAAGATTTTCACAACCCCATGTCCCTGATCGCATAGTCAATGACACAACTATAGACTACGTGGCATTTATTCATAAAGTACATGTCATGTATTCTAGGTTTTTTCAGACAGTAGCCTCAGAAACTGCTCTGGAGCCCAGAAAACACAGAAAACCAGTGTTAAGGTGCCAAATTCTGATCCATGAGGGCCCATAATCTCTACAAATCAAAGCTTGACATCTTATACAAGTTATAGCAAGGAAACTAGTCAATGATCCACAAAATTCTGGTCCATGAGAGCCCATAACACCTCAATAACCAAAGTTTGGCATCCAGCTAAGAAAAGTACTGTAAAAAAAAATTCTCTATCAAACAGAAGAGATTCTATCAAATAATCTATCACAACAGCATGTATAATCTACACAAAATCTATCACAACAACATGCAACTGATAATGCTTCCTAGATGGCATGGAAAGAATGCATGGAATGCAATTTATAACAAGTTCCTATATGATGTATGAGATGTCATACCCTCATCTCATTGGGTTGTGATAGAAATAAAACCAGAATAACAACAACGGTAACAGAAAAAAGAATGTGAATCACCCAACAGTGAAATAAAATCAACTGTAAAATTTTAAACCAATAAAAATTCAATAAACGAGGTAGTATGGCTTTTCCCTGTACATAGGTTAGCTACTACCGGGAATAGCTTATTACCAAGTACTTATTCCATCCTATCCCTGGCTATAGGATCCAAACAGTAAGTCAAGAGAAAAGAATCCCTTTGATACAACTTTGTAACACCCTAGATTTGGAAGCCTCACAGAGGTACCTCGTACCTAGTTGTTCACCTGGCCTCAAGTGCATTTCCCCGAATGCTAGAGGCTGCCGACTAGTAGCGAGGGTCTTGGGTGTGATAGTGGAAAAACTATTCCCTCATTGGCTGAGTACACAGCAGAAGAGAAAAACAATAAACAATAGCAGAAGTAGTAAGAAATCCATACACAAGTGAACAGTGGAAGACTAAATATGATAAACAGAAGGAGCACATATATATATGATGAATAATACATATGTCTAGGAAAGCATCCAAAAAATTCACAATGCTGGAAATTCAAACAGTACCAAAAAAATAAGTACAAAAGAAAGATAACAGCACCTCAGCATCGCAAGCCTAATCTTGGTCCCATGCTCTCTAGCTCCAAAGCAAGTCATGTACCTAAAGTTGAAGGGAAATTTCCCTTGTCTATACCTACAACAATATAGTCTGTCTAGGCCCAAAACCATGACCCAAACAGAGTGTGATACTAAATACCAGTAGGCAACCACCTGAATATTTGTGCCTAACAGTCAGTGAATATATGGTAGGTAAAATCACAAAAAAAAACAGAAAATAGGAACATGCTTAACAATAAACAATCCATAGTTCCAAAGTCAAGCAACAACTAACAAGCAGCAAATCACAACGGGTAATCCTCTGGTCCAACCTAGAAAAAACCAACAACCCTTTGGGTAGTGCACTTAGCCTAAACCCTCTGGTTTGGTCATACAGAATTATAAAGACTATCTGAGGAAGCACACAGAGTCAATCCCCCATATTGTCTAGGGTAGTCAGGAACTCTCTGAGGACGCTCGCACAGTCAATTACCCTTAAATCCCCATGGTCAAGGACTCTCTGAGGAAGCATGCTCGGTCAATTCCCCTTATAGGCTAGGTCGTTCATAGACTCTCTGAGGAATATCACACAATCAATCTCTCCTATAGCCTATGGTAATCAGGTGATTCAAACAAAAAAATAGAGACTCTCTGAGGAAGCTCACATGGTCTATCCCCGAATAGTGTAAAACAGTCAAGGAATCTCTGAGGAAGCTCTCATGGTCTATCCCTTTATAGCCCAAAGAAATCCTAGGCTCTCTAAGGATGCTCACTCGGTCAATAACCTTAATGCCTAAAGCTCAAAGAATCTATCAGGAAGCTCACTCGGTTTGTCCCCTTATCGTCTACTACTATCCAATGGTTTTCTGAGGAAGCTCACTCGGTCTATCGTCTTTTAGTCTATTGTACCAGGTTATCACAGCCGTGGGTAGGTCAATGCATAATAATGTTATATGGAAAAAGTAACCCTACAGAACTACTTTTCTAACCAATCTACAACATCTCAAGTATGTCAGAAAACAACCCTCCACCCTACGATCACAAGGGATGGAAAATAGGTAAACAGCCAAAAAGGATAAACAGGACTAAATGGTCATTAACAGAATGAAGCATGAGAAGCGAAACCAAGGTATAACAATCAACCCAAAACATGTCCAATTTACCTCTACACAGGCATAAAATCATGGCAGGCATACAATGAGGGTAAAACAGTAAACACACAATACCCCGTTTAAGGGTATTGGTGGAATTTGAACATAATATTCAAGGACTCTCAAAAGAAAGGAAAAAACCACCTACCATGGTGCTAGGAGATCAATATACTTGAACCATGAGGCTTGAATTTCCTTATAATTTCATAGATCTATGAAAACACAGAAAACATTCAACCCACGATAACTTGTGAAAGAAGAGGAATTGGAAAATGATGCTCTGGAAGAAGGGATAGCTTACCGCTGTAGTTCCAACGCAATCGACAACGGTCGATTTAGAGAATAGACAGAGGCTCGGGGGCTCGGAGAAGATCTGCAACCATAACCTTGCTCTCAGAATAAGAAACGCTAAAAAGATGGTGTTCTGTCCTTCATACGCATCCCCGATGCATTTAATAAAAAAACAAACAAAATACACGGTGTGTACTTTTAGAGTACATGGCGTGTACTTACTATTTTCATACTCCTCTTTAGGCGGCCTCCATTTCACCCCATACGACTATGTGTGTGGCCCTTACACGATCAGCACACGACATCACACGACAACGAAGTACACGGCATGTACTCATAACGTACAGGGCGTGTACTTCAAAAATTTTCAAAAACTCTTCTCTTCTCAAAAACTCCAAAAAAAGGAAAAAAGTACAGAAAAAGAAGGTATGGGTTCTTACAAGTTTCATTTTTTAAGAACCCCTTATAAAACTTATGCCTTCACAAGGATCTGTGTGAAACCATTGATTAGTTGGTGGCCTCCACTAGCTATCTGGTGGCATCTAGGTTGAATTGTTCTACCTAGGAGAACCACCGGCTGACCGATTGTACTATTGTATAAAAAAATAATATAGTAATCCCCATAAACATGGATCAACTTAAATATTTCCTCCGGAATTCCTCTAAACTTCCTCTAAAGACTTAAAAAACTAGATTAAAGGAAGAATGTTTTTTGAAAAAAGGAATACTTGAAATAGAGGTGTCACAATTCTCCCCCTCTTATGACTTATTATCTTTGATATGTATCCCTAACTATTTTCCAGATCAACTTTGTCCAATAAGCATGAATGTTTGTTTCCCACTCCCATGACTCTTATGGAAAATCTTTTTGATGTCATTGAACATGAAAAAGGGGAATAGTTTATCTACACAACACCTTCTCCCTTTCTTCCATTATCTAAACAGTTTTCTCCATAAAATATATATCTAGATCTATCTCAACATCCTCATATTTTATCAAGAGAATTGGATTAGGCTAATAATTTTAAATATATGACATGTGGAATACATTTTGTATACCTTAATATCATGGAGAAATATTTAATAGATAGGCCACCACCTTAATGCATTTTATGATCTCTAACTTTCAAACTTATCATAATGATATCTTTATTTACCCCCTCAAATGCATATTCTATAGAAAATGGGACTCCAATAAGAAGAATTTTAATCCCATAAAGAAATATAAGGGATTATTTATCTTTTTCAACATAAAACAACTTCTTATTCAATTATCTAATGATCCATTTCTGTATCATCTTCACCCACTCGGAGTTATCTTATATGAGGCTCTACTCAACAACTTGATATTTACTTACCACTTACTAGAAGAGAAGTGAATAAAAAGATCGTTTTTATGGATCCTCAAATGAATCCATATGAATCAAGGACAAAAAGATGTTATGGTATGCGAACTCCACTAAATCCATGTGATTGTCCCAAGATCCATTTAAAATCTATAATACACACTCAAAGCATATATTATATATTATAGATAATAATTTATGACTTCCCATTAGTCTGAGGATGAATGATTGTACTCATATTCAATTGAATACCCATTTCCTACTGTAATGCTTTCCAAAACTGTGAGGTAAAATGGGCATCTATGTTAGATACCATGCCTTAATGAACTCCATAAATCCACCAAATCGTAAAAACATAAATCTTTCCTAGAACATCCATTTAATTAGTCAACTTAATCAATATGAAGTTACCCACATTAACCAATTAATCCAATAACACCAAATGTTGTCCTGGCCTCTTGAAATCATGGAAAACACAATAAAAAATTCTATGATCACTGTAATAGCCCAGAATCCAAACTTCTGAATTCAGCACTAATGACTTAAAATTTAAAAATATGACCCAATTTTTTCCATCAAAACATATAACATCAAAAAGAAAATAATGGATCACCTACTTACCCAAGGATCTTTTAGGTTCATTGTTTTATAGAGTTTGGAAAACTCTTAGAAACTTCTGTTCATAAACAACTAGTTCATAAATAAAAACATGTTATCTCCTGTTATGTCAATATCTTCTTTTTTCAAATTAGGTCTTCAAAATATTCAATGTTAAATAATTCTAGAAAAAAATCATTTAACATCATTCCTCTTAACCTAGGGAAAATAATTATAAGAAATGGCGAACTTAAATTATCAGTAAGGTTAAATAAGAGAGATATGTAAGCATAAACATGAAATAAATGGTATTTGAACATGATCAAAATAGTGAAATATCATACCCTTCATATCAAAGACCTTAAACAAGATTCATAAAATAGTGATTGGATGTTTAGAAGACATGAATCATAAAGAAATGTAGATAATCATCCATGAAATAATAACATATGAATACGACATGGAATTTGAGTCAGATAAGTAATAACATAATATGACTTCCATAGTAGCTAAGGAATCGCTTCCAATACTATCATAGTGGTCGATTACTTATACTAAACTGAGTTCACTCTTCATTCCAGCTATGTATTACTAAACCTGATTTACTTGTTGTTCCTACACTATATTATTGAATCAGATTTACAAGATGTTCCAGCCATGTCTATATCATGAGATACAAATCCTTACCCAATTCATTAGAGGGATATATAGTTCCCACCCATATCATAATAAAATTATTCTTATTTGTTTTACAATAACATAGATTTTTCATGAACCATTAAAAGAAAGAGGTTTTACAAAACACTTCATTACAACATAACTCAAGGAAAAGAAACAAAATTAATAAGTGCCAATACATAATAAATATAAAACTATAAAATAAATAATAATAATGGTATCATTGGTTCATATCCCCAATAAAACTTACGTAACACCATATAACATGGTCTTAGTTGGAAAATAATTTTGGGATAACTCTCGAAAATATTTCTTGAGGAAAAAATGCCATTTTATTTTAAAATGATTTTTGAACATAATTTATTTTTGGAAAACTTTTTATTTGAAAATAAATTTTAGAACATATAATATAAAACTTTAGAACATAAAACATTTTATTAAAATCATTTTTCTTGAAAAATAGTGGAAGAGATGTTTTAAAATCATTTCTTTAGGAAAATAATATTAAAAAATTTCAAAGTGTCTCATACAACTTTGAAACATTTAAATCACAATACCCATAAAATAAATAACAATAAAATAAGCTTATAATATCATGAAAAGAGTAATATTTCTCATATAACATGTCAACATTTACTATATACACCTTGTATAAGAACATAGGTGCATATCACAACATATATCTCAAGGATGGAAAATTGAGACAAAAACTACATTACTAATTTGGTAACTTTTGAACTATGAAACCCCATTAAATAGAGATCTTAAAATGTTTCTGTAAATACAAATAAATTGAAGTATAAAAGACATATAATACTTTCATGGGCATTATGTACACCATAATAAAAAATGAGTGGTGAATAAGGCATGTATCTCAAGAAAATAAAAAGTGAGATGAAATTACCTTACCTTTAGTCGGGGTTCCTTTGTACTTATCAAAAAAAATTCTATAATTGATTAAATAACGTTAATAACTTTTTACAAGACCATATTTATATTTTTTATATCATATGTTATTATATTATCACCCGTTTAATAATATTTTATTATTACACTTCTTTCAGGTGTTAATTATTTCATCTTTTTAAATATGTTTTACTATATAAGTCCAAAATATTATTCATAGTTGATAGTAATATAGTTTATATATTGAAATTAAGGTTTTATATATAATATTTATTCATAATATATGATTATTTAATAATTCATGATCGGTGAATAAGGAAAACTAATCTCATCGTGTGGTGGAGACGATAGTTTATACGTACGCACAATCGATAGTATCATTTCATTAATAGTAATAATTATGGAATTTAATGGTATATGTTTTGTTTAAATAATCAATATAATGTTTTAATTATTATATATGTGTATTAATTCTACCATTATACCCATCCAAATAAATTTGTTAGAAAAAATAGATTCCACCATGGCTTGGAGATGACATGTCGTATGTACGCACGTGGGGTGATTTCGTTTTTATCAATGGATGGATAGAAGGTGGAATATAGATGTTCCATAAACATAATAATATATCATAATTTAGTAAATACTGGATTTATTATATAATAACAGAAACAACAGAATAAGATGAATTAGACGAAGAAATGATTTTGAAATGCGGTAAGGAAGTTACCACTTCTTCGATGATCCCTCTCTAAATCTCATATTAGGAGCACTAGAGTTGGTCTTTTGAGAATATCATCACCTTTAGAATGTAAATTAGTATGTTTATACGGTAAATTTTCAAAAACAATTGGAGCCTCATGGCTCAAATGGGTGTGATGATTTGAGGGAGGAGGTGACATTTTGTAATTGAGGTGAGGAGAACTTTTCGAATTTCTAGAACAATTAATTTAAATTAATTTCAAAATCTATCCAAATACATCTAAAATGATATTTATTAAAATATAAGATATTATAATATTTTAATCTCATAAACTAATAAAATTTATAGTTGTTTTTATGTCAATTTAAACCACATATTTTTAATTAATCCTTAATTAATTATTTTAATTTTACTATAGTAAAAATGTTTTCATATTTAATGTTTTTAATTTTACTTATTTTATCTCCATTAAACTATAAATTAATAATTTATAATATTTTATAGCATATTAATATTATTTTTTAAGTATGTCTTATTATTTTTACGTAATTTAATAAAACATTATGTGGACTGAATACCAATAGTGTCAATTTTGTCAATATTCATATAATAAAATTTTAAAAATATCAAGATATTATTATAACATAGAAAAAATATCTTATTACATACTTAAGGGGTCAAGTTAATATATAAATTTCATTTAAAATAATAATTATACGAAATTAGATTTATTTTAATATTTTTAAAATCATTTATTTGATAATTCCCTTAATAAAATAATTCCTACATCAGTTTTGATTAATTATTTAATATATATATTTTCCACTAAAATTTAAAAATAAAATACCATGAATAATATAAATATTCTTGATTCTATAATAGTATTTATAGTTGAATTTATCTTTTTTTAACCCATTATTTAATGTAATATAGTATTAAAAAATATGATAATGACAACTTTGACTCTACTTTATTTAAAATAATATAAATGTAATAATTTTTTCTATGTGGTTCCAAATTTCCAATAACTCTACCATTGTATGTTTATGGTTGATATATACTTTACCAATAATATTTGGTCATGGTTTTTTTGTTTTTAATAGTTATAATCATTTTAATAAAAATTTGTTTATTGATTTTCCATCAATTAAATAATTTTTTACATCATCAATAAATATGCCTTTAAGGTATTTATTTAGTCTCTAAAAATTATAAATTAATTAACATGATTTATATTATTTCAATAAATTTCTAAAGAATATTTATTATTATTTTTATCATGTTTATAACTATATTAAAATTATTATATTTATAAAAAATAAGAGGGTGACATTTTGTCACTTTCTGGTCACTTTATTTTATTTTAATAATATTTATATCATTTTCAAAGACAAAAGTACATTAAATGATTCAATTTTAATCATTATTTCTTAAGGGTCCATGGTTACTCATCCAATAAGATTTATTTAGGGGTTAGGGTAATTTAATTTTCCTTATCATATTAATTTGTGTTCTAAATTACCCGATTTACCTTTAACAGTGTTAAATAAAAATTACATTAGTTACTATTCATAATATCCAAAAAAATAACCTATTTACATACTTTTAATCCACTAATTCCAAATATGGAATCCATTTCTCCAAATTTGAAACATGGAAGCTGTAGTAATTATATTAAAATTAACCTTGTTGAGGGAATGAGAAAACGAGTTTTTAAAATGTTAAAACCATTAGAAGATTAACATGTACAGAAATTAAATTTCAATGTTAAATTACTTACAATGACAAAATTCGGATTAAATGATAAAAACATAATGTAACTATAATTTAAAAACAATTATAAGGATAATATAACAATATAAATTAATTAGATGAAAAATTATTTTCTAATTAAAATGTAGAATTTATCACAATTTATTAAAATATGAAAGTCATCATAAAAATACCAAAAAATTATCTAAAATAAATTTTGATCTCCCACTTTAAAATAATAAGTTTATTTTATCCAATTTAACATCTAAAAAAATTCAAAAAACTATATTTAAAATCCATGCGCCATTAAAAGGCGGGAAACCTGTATTTTTTTTGAAACATACTTCTTTTATCTGAAAAAATTTAATTTTTTCTTAAATAATATCTAAAAAACATATAATATTAATTTTATTAATGTATAAACTCACTTAATTGAATTTAAATTGTTTTTTTCTGAAAAACAATTCCTTTTATTTAAAAAGATTTTTATTTTCATTTATAATTAATTTCTTACCAGAGAATTAAGAATATTATTATAATTTAGTTAATATTGTTCATACCATCAATTATAATTGTTATGTTATAAAGAAACATAATAATATTTAGTTTTTTACCTAAACTCTATTTTTATAAAAATGAATTCTATCAAATGAAATCAAAATTGTCTATAACGCAATCTATGCATAGTGTTTCATATACTGCAAGCTAAAATAGTATTGTGTGTAGAGAAAACTAATATTGGTGTAGCGCACAACACCCGACATCTTTGAAATTACAAATAACCTATCTCATAAAATCTTAGGGTGTTACATTATTCCCCCCATAAAATGAATTTCCCCCTCAAATTTCATCGGGGTTGTAAAACGATAGAAAGCCTCATCATAAAAAGGATTCATAAAACTATCATTTTTAATTAATGAAATACAATTATTATAGTCACATGAGATAACAACTTCTAGGGTATCATGTATGAAAACATGGATATGAAAAAAATGACCATCAAGTTTGGATTGAGGGTGATAGAAAACATTGTTAGGTGAAAGTTAATATTCACAAAATAATAAAAAATTTATTTGTCAAAAGAAATTTCATTTAGTAGGAGGAAAAATAAAGGGAACCCTTTATAATAACCTTTCCATAGTGTTGAGGAATTATATTAATACCTAGACTAAGATCATAAGGAAATATACTTACTTGAAATTTTGAGTTTCGCCCTTTAATCATTTTCCACCACAAACTCATCTTTTACACCAAACGATGAGTATCCATGTTGAATGTTTCGCATATAAAACACTAGAATAATCTTATATAGAATCACATAATCCACAAAAAATTAACTATATATTTATCTTATTTTTAGACATTTACCAAAATGTTAGTTCAAGAGAAGATAATTTCCAGAAATAATAAACCTTATGTGGAAAAAAACTAATTCAATATCAAAAATTCAATAGTAATAAAAAATGTTAAGAATATATCATTCAAAAAATAAATACCTTCAAGAATTTATTGACTAATATTGAATCCCAACATTTTGAAGAATTTGAGGACTTAATCTGTCAACATAAATTTTTACATTTATATCCATATAGGAAAAAACAATCTTAATTTCCTATACAAAAAGTAATTAACCTAATCATAGAATACACCTCAATTAAAATTCCACAATATTCAATTTACCTTAGTCGCATAATGTTCCCAAAATAGTGAATGTCTTCCAAAAAAACATTTACCATATAAATGACAAACCATTTTCCAATTCTAACGATATCCATTTGATAAAACATAAATTCCAAAAATAAAGTTATTCCTATTCCATAAACTCATTTAAAAAAAACTAAAAAAGTCATACTAATCAGGGAGATCACATACACTAGTGGTAGGTGATAAAGCCTTATCACCCTTCGATTGTGGGTTTAATTCCCACAGCCATGTCAAACATGGTGGATTGTCATCCTTCATATCCATTTTACTTTTTCTAAGACTACAATTGTTATATCATTCAAAAAATGAGGAAAAATCCTCAAAATAACCACAAAAAATTTTAACCTCAAAGCTTGGATCATACCTATCATTTTTCATTTAAAAAATACAATAACACTTAATTAACTCAAAACCATATGTCTCCAAAATACAGTTAGTCAACTAAAAATTTAAATAACCTAAGGCCTGAAAAGGGGGTTCTAAGACACTTATCTTATATTCAAACATTAAATTATAATCCCATGATGCTATGAATAACTATTAAAAAGATATAATAATATTAAAATTTGTCTAAACCCACCTCTAATACCTAGTGTAACAGCCTAGAATCCGCAACTTTGTATTCGGCACTAATGACACAATATTTACATATGTGACCCAATTTTTTCATCAAAATATACAATATAAATATGAAAATAATGGATCACTTACATAGACAAGGACCATTTAGGTTTATAATTTGAGAGATTTAGAACAAAATCATAAAAACATTGGTTCATAAAAAACTGGTTCATAAATAAATACACACTATCTCAAACTATGTCAAGTTTTTATTATTTCACATTAAGTCAATAAAATCATCCCTGTGAAATACTACTAGACCAAACTCATTTGACATATTTCCTATTAACATAGGGAAAATATACATAAGAAATGGTGATCTCAAATTCTTAGTAAGGGTAAAAAAGAGAGATATATAGGCATAAATATGAACATAAGGTCATGTGAACATGATCATAATATTAATGGACTATACCCCACATATCAAATATTATAAATTGGATTCATGGAATAAATATTGGAAGTTTATAAGACATGAATCATAAATAAATGAAGAACATAATCCATGAAATCAAAACAAATGAATATTATGTGGAATTTATTGAATAAAAATAAGTATATAATATGATTCCCATATTAGACATGGAATATTTTATATAACCATAATCTTATGAATTTTTTTTTACTGAACAGAATACACTCTTCGTTATATCTATGTATTACTAAACCTAATTTACTTGTCATTATTGCCCTTTATTACTGAACCAGATTTACTTGTCATTCTAGTTATGTATATCTAATGAGATATAAATCTTTACCAAATGAATTATAGTGAGATATATGTCCCACCCATCTCCTAATTAAATAATTCTTACATATTCTCTAATAATATAGATCATTAATAACTCAGGAAAAGAAATTGGGTTCATAAAACATTTCATCATAATATAACTTATAGAAATGAAACAGAATTCATATGTACAAATCCATAAAAAATTTTAACCAATAAAATAAATAATAATATCAATATAATTGGTTCATATTCCCAATAAAACATATGTAATATCAAATAAAATGGTCTTGGTTGGAAAATAATTTTGAGAAAACTCTTGAAGTAGTTCTTAAGGAAAATATCACATTTTCGTTAAAATATGACTTTAGAACATAAAAAAAAATAAAAAAACCTTTTTCTTTTAAAATATATTTTAAAAACATATAATGGAACAACATATAACATAAAGAGTTTATTTAAAATCATTTTTCTTGAAAATGAGTTTAAGATATCTTTTAAAAACATTTCTGGATTAAAATAATCTTCCAACATTTCAATGTGACCCATACCACTTTTAAACATAAGAATCACAATCCCTATGAAATAATGACAATAAAAAAAGATTGTAGTATCATTAAATGAAGGATATTTCTAATATAACATGTCAAATTGTAGTATATACACCTTGTATATGAACATAAGTGTATAACAAAACATGTGTCTCAAAGAAGGAAAATTGAGATAAAACTATCATACTCATTTTGTGAAATTTGAACCATGAACCCCCATGAAATAGATATCGTCAAATTAGAATTTAAATAAACTAAAATTAATGTAGAAATTCATATAATATATTCATGGTAAGTATGTATACCACACAAAATAAATGGATGGTGAATAAGGCTTGTATGTTAAGGAAATAAAAAGTGAGATGAAATTCCATTAATATAGGTCGAGAATACATTGTACATATCAGAAACATTTGTATAACTGATTAAGGAATGTTCTTATGTTTTTACAGAACCATTTTTATATTTATAATATCATATATGATCATATTACCACATGTATAATAATATTTAATTATTACTCTTCTTTTTGGTGATAATTGTTTCATCTTTTCTAAGCATGTTTTGTCCTACAAGTCCAACATTTTCTTAATAGGTTATAGTTATAAAATTTATAGAATATAATTAAGGTAGTATCTATCTTATTTATTCATTATATTAATTTATTTAATCCCTCCTGAATGGTTAATAAGGAAAACAAATATCTTCGCATCATGGATATGGTAGTCCGTACATGCGAACAAATGATTGTATCATTTCCTTAATAGTAATAATTATGGAAGTGAATGTTATATAAATTGTTTCTAGGATAAATATCATGTTAAAATTATTATATATATGTCTATAAAATCCATCAGTATACTCATCCAGAATTTTTTTTTGACAAAAAATAGATTACACCATGGCATGGACATGGTAGGTTGTACGTATGCACGTGTGGTGATTTCATTTTTTCATTGGATGGATAGAAGAGGGAATATAGTGATTGCATAACCATAATAAAATATCAAAACATAATTAATAATTTAGTTATTACATAATAATGGAAAAAACGTTTGAAGACGAAGTAGATGAAGAAATTATTTTGAAAAGTCAGTAAGGAAGTTACCTCTTCTTCGATGATCACTCTCTAAATCTCATCTTATGATCAATAGAGTTGGAATTATCATAAGTCCATCATCATTAGAATCTAAATATTAATGTTTAGAAGGTAAATGGTTAGAGTTTTTTCTATCTTGAAGGCTGCAAATGGTGTGATGATTTGAGGGAGGAGGTTAACTTTTATAATTTAGGTTAGAGGCACTTTTAGAATTTCTACAACTATTTACTTATATTACTTTTAAAATCAATAAAAATACCTCAACAATGAAATTAATTCGATGATAAGATATGATAATATTGTAATATCATCTACCAATAAAATTTAGACAAGTTTAGATGTCAATTTCAACTATATCTATTTAATTGAACCTTACTTAACTATTTTATATTTTTTCTAGGGTAACAACTTTTCCAATATTAACAGTTTTTAATTTTACTTATTTTACATAAATTAAATAATAATAGATTAATTTATAAAATTCTATATCACATTATTATTTTTTAGAAGTTTTAAATATTTTTTTTATTTTTAAATAATTTAATAAAACATTATTTTGACAAAATATAAATAGTTTTAATTTTGACACTATTCATTTCATAGATAATTAGAAATACCAAGATAAGATTCTAACATAGAAAAAAATATTTTATTATATCCCAATGAGGTCAAGGTTATCTTTAAAATTAGTTTTAAATATTAATTAACTCAAATTAGTTTTATTTTTATATTTTTAATATCATTCATTTGATACTTCCTGTAATAAAATAATTACTACATCTGTTTTGATTAATTTTATAATATACATATTTGCCCACATTAAAATATAAATAAAATAAAATGATTAAAATAAATTTATTAACTCTCGTAATATTATTTATAGTGTAGTATATATTTTTCTTTACTCTATATTGAAAATGATACAATATTAAAAATATAGAAGTGACAACTTTTATTCTACTTTAATTAAAATAATATTAATGACATTATCCTTTCAATGTGATTAAAAATGGTCAACAACTCTCTCCTTGGATGATTATGGTCTAAATATACTCTCTCAATAATATTTGGTCAATTTTGTTTTATCTTTTAATGGTTATTATCAATTTAATAATAAATCATTTATTGATTTTTATCAATTAAATCATTTTTTTCATCCTCATTGTATAATAATTTAAGAAGATTATTTAGTATATAAAAATTCTAAATAAATTACCAAGATGAAGATAAATTCATTTTATTTATGTATAAAATTTATTATCGACCTTTGGTCATCTTTATCACTATATTAAAATTATAATACATATATAAATTAAGTGGGTTACATTTTTTCGCTTTCTTTTATTTTAATAATATTTATATCATTTTCATAGATTAAGGTCCATTAAATGAGTCAATTGTGATCTTAGGTGTTAAGGGTCTACGGTTACTCATCTAATAATATTTTGGTATCTTTTAGGGTAATTTTATTGTCCTTATCATTTTAAAATGTTTCCCAAATCACCCGATTTACCTTTAACCGCATTAAAAAATAATTATAGTTACTATTCACAATATCCATAAAATAAAAGTAACATATTAAAATAATTCAGTCCCAATTATTCGAAATATTGATTTCATTTCTCAGAATATGACACACAGAACTTGCAGTAATTAAATTAAAATTAATCCAATTGAGGGAATTAGAAAATGAGTTTTATAAAATAAAATACCTCAAAAGTTTGACATGTGTTTATATCAAATTTCAAATTTAAATCACATAAAATGGAAAAATTTGGATTAAATGATAAAACATTTATCTTATTACAATTTAATAACAATTGAATATATTAGTTATCTATATAAATTAATTATATGAAAAAAACAATTTGGAATTTAAATGTAGTATTTCTCACTATTCATTAAAATACAAAAGATATCATAAAAATACAAAAAATTAATAATTTTCTTTGATATAAAAATTCCATATAAGAAGTTTTTTTTCTAAATATAACTTATAAAATTTCAATAAAATAGATTTAAAATTCATACACCATCAAATGGTGGCAAAACATCATTTTTCGAAACATACTTCTTTTATCCAAAAAATTGAATTTGTTCTTATATCATGTCTAGAAAACATATAAGATGAATTTTTAACATTATATTGAATATATTACACATATATTTAGTAAAAGACCTCACAATTTATTTTATTATTTTATAAAATCACTTATTTTCATTTAAATTGTTTTTTAGAAAAACATTTCCTTTTATTTATAATGGTTTTTATTTTCATTTATAAATAATTCATCACCAAAGAATTAAGAATATTTTCATAATTCAGTAAATAATATTAATACCCTCTATTATAATGGTATTTTTATAAGGTAACATAATAATATTTAGTGGTTCTCTTAACTCAGCTTTTCATAAATTGAATTCCATAAAAAAACAGGAAATTGTGTGTAACACAATCCAATCATAGTGTTGGGTATTCCTCAAGCTAAGATAGTGTTTCATATAGATCAAGTTAATATTGGTGTAGTGTACAACACATGACATAAAAAAATTTAAAATAATCTATCTCAAAAAATATTAGGGTGTTACATTCTACCCCCTTAAAATAAATTTTTTCTCAAAAGTTTTTGAGGTTTTAAAAGGATAGAAACCCAGATCATAAAAATGATTAATAAAACTATCATTTTTAACAAAATAAAATGTAAGTATGGTGGTAAGATGAGATAACATCTTCTAGGTTCTCATGTAAGAAAACATGGATTTGAAAAAAACAGACCATCATGTTCTGATGGAGAGTGATAGATAACATTGTTAGGTGAAGGTTAATAATCACAAAACTATAAATTTATGATGGGTTTAATGGTATTTGATTTTGTCGGAGGAAATGTAAATGTAAAAACACTTTTTTAGACCTTTTTCGTAGTGGTGAGGAATTATATTTCTACCTATACTATGATTATAGGGAAATATACTTACATGAAAACTAGTGTTTCATCCTTTAATCAATTTCAACCACAAACTGATATTTTCTTCCAAACAATTAATATTCAAGATTAATTTTTCACACCTCAAGCACTAGAATCAACTTCTAGAGAATTCCATAATCCAAAAAATATTGACTATATATTTCTCCTATCTTTAGAGATTAACAAAAATGGTTAGTTAAAGACAATATAATTCCTAAAAATAATAATCCTTATGAGAAAACTATTAATTCAATCTGCAAAATTCAACAATAGTACCCAACGTTCAACATAGAACATTCAAAATATAACCTCCCTCGATAATTTCTTGACTAATATTGAAACCCAAAAGTTAGAAAAATTTTAGCACATAACCTTTCAAGATAAATTTTAACATTTATCTCCAAACAACAGAAACCACTCTTAATGTCTTATATAAAAATAATTTAACTTAATCAAAGGTTAATCCTTAATTAAAATCCTATAGTATTATAATTACCTTAGTCATATAAATTTTCTAAAATAGTGATCATCTTCCAAAATAATATTTATCTCTTAAACCACAAATTTTTTTTCAATACTAAGGATATCCATTCGATAAAATGTAAGATCCCAAAATAAACTTTTTATTATTCCATTACTCATTTAAATAAAAATAAAAAGTAATATTGACCTAGTACTTAACATAGTTTATTAGTTGGTGATAAAACCTTATCACCCTTTGGTTATTGGGTCGATTCATGCAACCTTGTTCGATGCGATAGATTGTCACTCGTCCTACGAGTTGTCCTTTTTCTAAAACTAAATAATTCTTATATCATACCAATAATGAGTTAAAATCCTCAAAAATAACTATAAAATATTTTAACCTCAAGGGATGGATCATGCCTATCATTTTTCATCCAAAAAATTAAATAAACATTAATTAACTCATAACTAAATGTCTCAAAAATACCGTTAGTCACCTTACAATTTCTAAACCTAAAGATTCAAAATGGGGTTCTAATACACATATCTTTTGTTAAAACCAAAAATTATAATACCATGATGGTATGAATAACTCTAAAAAAGACATGATAATCTCCAAAGATGTATAAACCCTCCTATGATACCAAATGTAAAATCCTAGAATCCACACTTCTATATTTATCACCAAGGATATAAAATTTAAAAATGTGACATAATTTATTCCATCAAAACATACAACATAAAAAAAAAAATAATGGATCATATACACACCCAAGGTCAATTTTCGTCTAGAGTTCAATATAATTAGGAAAAATATGTAAAAACATTAGTTCGTAAACAACAAGTTTATAAATAAAAACATTGTTTCTCACATCAAGTCAATATTTACATATTTTACTTTAGGACATAAATATAATTCGTGTTAAATACTTCTAGACAAAACGTATTTAACATCTTTCCTCTTAACCTGGAAAAAAGAATAATAAGAAATGGTGAACTCAAATACTCAGTAAGGGTAAACAAGAGTGATATGTAAGCATTAATAAGAACATAAGGGTATGTGAACATGATCATAATAGTAAAATAATAAACCCTACATATTGAAGATCTTAAAAAGGAGTCATGGATTAAATATTTAATGTTTATAAGACAAGAAATGTAAGGAAATGAAGAATATTAACTATACAATCAAAAAATATGAATATTACATGGAATATTTAGTAGAAATATAAGCATGTAATTTCCTTATTAGGCTAGACACCGCTTCCAAGAACATAATATTTGAAAAATTAATATTCTAAACTGAGTTCACTTTTCATTCCAGCCATGTATTACTAAATTGGATTTACTTGTCGTTGAAGCTCTATATTAAGGAACTGAATTTACCTTTTGTTCTAGTCATGCATATCTTAGAATATATTAATCAATAACCAATGAATTTTTGGGAGGTATAGGTCCCACCCATCTCATAATTAAATAATTCTTACATGTTCCAAAAGAACATATATCATTCATAACACATGAAAAGAAATGGGTTACATAAAACACCTAATCACAACATAACCCATGGAAAAGAAAAAAAAAATCATAAGTACCAATCCATAATAAATTTAATACATTATAGTAATTAATAATAACTGTACCAATGGTTAATATCCCAAATAAAATATAAGTAACATCAAATAACATGGTCTTATTTAGAAAATAATTTTTGGGAGAACTCTTGAAAATAGTTCTTGAAGAAAAATCCCCTTATCTTTGAAAAATTATTTATAGTACATAAATTTTTTTAATTAAAAATGGATTTGAAATCATATAATGGGACACTTTATTACATAAAATAATTATAATAATTTTTATCTAAAATGAGCAAAATATATCTGTTAAAAACATTTCTCGAGAAAAATAATCTTCAAACATTTTAATGTATCACATACCACATTGAAACACATGAATCACAATCACAATGAAAAAATAAAAACAAAATAATATTATAATATCATCAAAACTAGTGTATTTTTATATAAAATTTCAAACAGTAGTATATACACCTCATATAAGAACAAATGTGCATAACAAAACATGTGTCTCAAAGAAGGAAAATAGAGACAAAAACTACCTTACCTGTTTGGTAACTTTTGAACCATGAAACCCCATTAAATTGATATCATTAAATGGGTATGTAAATGCCTATAAATTCATTTAAAAATTAAATATAATAAATTCATGGTAGTATGTACACCACTCAAAATATATCAGTAGTGAATAAGGCATGTATCTCAAGGAAATAAAAACTGAGATAAAATTCCCTTACATTAGGTCGGGATTCTGTTGTTCGTACCAAAAACTCTTGGGTAATTGATTAAAGAATGTTATGAACATTTTATAGAACCATATTTATATTTATGATATCACATATTATAATATTATCACCCATTTAATAATATTTCATTATTACTCTTCTTTCGGGTGTTAATTGTTTCATATTTTCGAGACATGTTTTGTCATATAAGTCCAACATATTCTGCATAGGTTATAGTTATATCATTTACATAATGAAATTAAGGAAGTATTATCATATTTATGAATTATATATACATTTATTTAATCATAAATGAATTTTTAATAAGGAAAATTAATCTCATCTTATTATGGATACGGTAGTCCATACATACACACAAGCAATAATATCATCTCCATAATAGTGATAATTATAGAAATGAATTGTATATATGTTGTTTAAAAAATAAATATAATGTTATAATTGTTATATAAATCTTTTAATTCCATTGTTTATATAATCAATATAATGTTGTAATTATTTTGTATTTCTATTACTTTAATCATTATACACATCCATATAAATTTGTGATGAAAAACATATTACACCATGTCTTGGAGATGATAGGTTGTACATATGGACGTGTGGTGATTTTTTTATTGGATGGACAGAAGGTGTAATATGGTCATTAACTAAACATAATAAAATATCACCATACATTAAATATTAGTGTTATTATATAATAATTTAAACAACATAAGAAGAGGATGTATAAGAAGAAATGATTTTGAAAAGTCGGTAAGGAAGTTACCTCTTCTTCGACGATCACTCTCTAAATCTACTATTAAGAACACTAGAGTTAGACTTTTGAGAATACCGCCACCATTATAATATAACTAGGAATGTTTCTAATAGAAAGGGTCAGAGTTTTTTCTAGCTTCAAGGCTCAAATGGGTGTTAAGATTTGAGGGAGGAGGTGCCCTTTTCTAATTGAGGTGAGGGGAACTTTTGGAATTTTGGAAACTATTAATTTATATTAATTTATAAATTGATACAAATACCTCCATAATGAGATGAATTAAAATCTAAAATAAGTTAACATTTTAATATCATAAATTAATAAAATTTACACAAGTTTGTATGTCAATTTAAACCTTATCGTTTTAATTAATCCTCAATTATCTATTATAATTTTTACTAAACTATCAACTTTTCCAATATTTTTTGTTTAATTTTACTTATTTTATTTAAATTAAACCATAAATTAAAATTTTAGAATATTTTATATTATATTATGTTTTATTAGGTATTTATAAATATGTATTATGATTTTTAAACAGTTTAATAAAACATTATTTTGACAAAATATCAACAGTGTCAATCTAGACACTGTTCATTTCATAGTGTTTTTAAAATACCAAGATAAAACTACAACATCAAAAAAATATTTTATTATATTTATAAGGGTTAAATTTTATCTATAAAATTCATTGTAAATATTAATTATCTCAAATTATATTTATTTTAATATTTTTAATATCATTAATTTGACACTTCCCTTAACAAAATAATCACTACATCGGTGTTGATTATTTATTTAATATACATATTTTTTCACTAAAAAATAAAAATAAAATAAAATGATGATGATAAATATTATAAATTCTAGAAGATTATTGATAGTCGATTATATTTTTTTAATGTTAAATTTAAAATGATATAGTATTAAAAATATGAATGTGACAACTTTTACTCTACGTTAATTAAAATAATTTAAATGTCATGATCCATTATATATAGTTTAAAATGGTCAATAACTGAACCCTTAGATGTTTATGGTCGATATATACTCAAAAAATAATATTTTGTCAAGTTTTTGTGTCTTGTAATGGTTATAATCATTTTATCAAAAATTCATTTATTGATTTTTCATCCAATTAAATAATTTTTTCATCATCATTTTATAAATGTTTAAGGTTTGTATGTAGTCTCTAAAAATTAAAAATTTATTACAATTATATATCAAATTTTATGAGATTTCTGTAGAATATTTATTATTAATATTTTATCATGGTTATCACAGTATTAAAATTATTATTCTTATAAGAAATAATAAGGCGACATTTTGTCACTTTTATGTCACCTTTTTTTATTTTAATAATAATTATATCACTTTCATAAAAACAAGTACATAAAATAAGTCTATTCAAATAATTATGTTTTAAGGGTATATATTTACTCATTAAGTAAGATTTTTATAGGTTTTAGGATAATTTTAATTGACTTTATCGTATTAATTTGTAACTTAAATGATCTGGTTCACCGTTAACCGCGTTAACTAAAAATTACAATAGTTATTATACATAAAATACTAAAAATAAAATTAACCTATTATAATAAATAGAACCCAAATAATAAAAATTTTGAATCCATTTCTCAAAATATTAAACATATAAGTTTTAGTAATTAAATTAAAATTAATCTCTTTGAGGGAACGAGAAAATGCGTTTTTAAAAAGTAAAAACAATTAAAATATAGACATGTTTCTACATCAAATTTCATCTTGAAATTAATTAAAATGACAAAATTTGGATTAAATGATAAAAAAATATTCTAATAATACAATAAAACTAATAAAAAGGATAATATTTCAATATTAATTAACTAGATGAAAAAGAAGTTTTGAATTAAAATACAGTATTTCTCACTATTGATTAAAATATGAAAGTTATCAGGAAAATACCAAAATATTTTCCAAAAAGAATATTGATGTCCCACTTCAAAATAATAATTTGTTTCCAAAATTTAACTTATAAAAGTGTCAAAAAATAGTTTTAAAATTGGTACACCATCAAAAGGCAGCAAATCTGTTTTTTTTAAAATCTACTTCTTATATCCCAAAAAAGAATTTGTTTTTCTGTCATATCTAGAAAAAATATTATATAAATTTTAAACATTATATTGAATATATTACCCATATATTTAAAAAAATCCATCAAGAGTGATTTAATTATTTTATAAACTCGCTTATTTGCATTTAAAATGTTTTTTTGAAAAACAATTCCTTTTATTTAAAAAGGGTTTTATTTTCATTTAAAATTAATTTATCACAAAATAATTAAGAAATTTTTCATAATTAAGTTAATAATGATCATACACTCTATTTTAATTATTAGGTTATAAGTTCAAATAATAATATTTAGTTTTTTTCCTAAACTCAGTTTTGAATAAAACGAATTTTATCAAAAGAACTCGAAATTGTGTGTAACACAAGCCAAGAATAGTGTTGAATATATCATAAGATAAAAAAATTTTGCATGTAGAGAAAGCTAATATGGGTGTATCATAAAACACATGAAATAAAATAAATAAAAAATAATCTATCTTATAAAATTTCAGGAGGTTACATTTTACCCCTCTTAAAAATAATTTCACCCTCAAAATTCCTCAGTGTTATAAAAGGATATAAAACCACATCATAAAAAGGTTTAATAAAACTCTATTTTTTAATAAAATAAATGGAAATACAATGATCACCCAAGGTAACATATTTTATGGGTCTCTTGTAGATAAATGTGGATATAGAAAGAAACATTCCATCATGTCTTAATAGAGAGTGATCGAAAATATTTTTAGGGGAAAAATAATAATCACAAAACTATAAATTTGTGATGGGTTAAATAGTATTTGATTTAATTGGAGTAAAATTAAATGGAAATCCCTTTTTAATACCATTTAAATAGTTTTAAGTAATTATATTACTACCTAGACTAATATCATAATGAAATATACCTACTTCAAAAGTATAGTTTCATCCTTTATTTAATTTCTACCACTAAATCATTTTTTCTTCCAAATGAAGAGTATTCAAGAATAATTTTTCATATCTAAATCTCTAGAATAAACTTCTATATAATCACGTATTACAAAAAATTTAAACTATATATTTATCTTGTCTTTAGACATTAACCAAAATGGTTTGTACAATAAAAGATAATTCCCAAAAATAATAAACCTTATGTGATAAAAAATTCAATCTATAAAATTCAATAGGAATAACAAATGTTCAACATAGAACATTCAAAAAATAATGACCTCAATAATTTCATGACAAATATTGACACCCAAAATTTAGAATAATTTTAGAACATAATCATTCAAGATAAATTTTAACATTTTTCTCTAAATAACATATTCCCCTTTTAATTTATTTTACCGAATGTATTTAAAATAATCACATATTACCCCTAAATTAAAATCATTTAGTATTATAATTACCTTAGTAATATAAAGTTCCAAAAATAGTGATTGTCTTCCAAAATAATTTTTATCACTTAAACCACATATCATTTTCCAATAATTTGGATATCCATTTGATAAAACACAAGTTCCCAAAATAATGTTATTCTTATTCCATAAACTATTTTCAACTAAAAATAAAAATTCTCAATGCACAAGAACATCACGAAGGCTATTGGTAGGATAAAATGCCTTATCACCTTTCGGTAGTGGGTCTGATTCCCACAACCTTGTCCGACGTGATGGGTTTTCACCCTTCCAGTGGGTTGTCCTTTTACTAAAACTAAATAATTCTTATATCATTTCCAAAATGAGATAAAATTATCAAAATTAGACATAAGTCATTTTAACATAAATGTTTGGATCATACCTGTAATTTAGCATCCTAAAAATTTGATAACCCTTTGTTAAATAAAAACCAAATGTCTCCAAAATGTTATTAGTCACATTAATTTTTCAAAACCTAAAGCCTCAACGAGTGGTTATGTGAAACTTATTTTATGTTTAACCCAAAAATTATAATCCCATGAGGGTATGAATAACTCTTAATAAGACATCCTAATCTTCAATGTTTTTTAAACCCTCCTCTGATACCAAATGTAATAGCCCAGAATCCACAATTCCATATTCAGAACTAATGAAATGAAGTTAACAAATGTGACCCTATTTTTCCATAAAAACTCAAAAAATAAAAAGTAAAATAATAAATCACCTACATACCCAAATACCTTATAGGTTTAGAGTTTTTAAGAATTTGGAAAAAATTATTTGAAACGTTGGTTCATAAACAACTGGTTCATAAATAAAAACACACTATCTAATAGAATGTTAAGATTTTATTATTTCAAATTTTTTCATAAACATCATCTATGTGAAATACATCTAGAAAAAACTCATTTAACATCTTTCCTCATAAACTATAATAAATAAACACCAAAAGGGGTTATGTGAAATGCTCTATAGGGATTAAAAAGGAGTGATATGTAAGAAAAAACAAGAACATAAGGGTATCTGAAAATGATAATAATAGTAAAAGATAATTCCCTACATATCAAAGATCCAAAGATGGAGACAAAGAATAATTAATGGAAGTTTATAGGATAAGATTCATAAGGAAATGAAGAACATAAGCCATGAAATCATAACATACTAATAAGACATGGAATTTGTGACAGACAAATAATCACATAATATGATTTCCACAGTATCCAATTCATCTCTTCCAAGACCATCATGGTGGAAAAAGTACTATATTTAATAGAGTTAACTCTTCATTCATCCATGTATTACTGAACCTGATTTACTTGTCATTCTAGTGTTGTATTACTGAACAAGATTTTCATTTCATTCAAGTCAGGTAAAGCTCATGGGATATAAATCATAACCCAATGCATTGGAGGGATATATTGGTCTCACCCATATTATAATGAAATCATTATTATATGTTCAACATGAACCTAGATCATTCATAACCCTTGAAAAGAAATGGTTTTCACAAAACAATTCATCATAGCATAACTCATGGAAAAGAAACATAAATCATAAGTACCAATCGATAATAAATTTAAACCATTAAAATAAATAATAATAATTGTGTCATTGGATAATATCCATAGTAAAACATAAGTAACATCAAATAATATGGTCTTAGTTGGAAAATATTTTTGAGAGAACTCATGAAAACCATTCTTTATGAAATTATCCCCTTTTCATTGATAATTGATTTTTAGAACACAATTTTTTTTGAAAAACTCTTTATTTGAAAACAGATTTGAAAACATATAATGTAACACTTTAGAACATAATTTTTTTTATAAAATAATTTTTCTTGAAAATAAGTTGATGATATATTTTTAAAATCATTTCTTGGGGAAAATAATCACCAGACATTACAAAGTGGACCATAACACTTTGAAACATTTGAATCACAATCCCCAAGAAATAATAAGAATAAAATAATCTTATAATATCCTGAAATAATATATATTTATGACATGACATGTAAAATTTAAGTATATACACCTCTTATAAGAACATAGGTACATATCAAAACAAGTGTCTTAATGAAAAAAAATTGAGAAAAAAACTACCTTACTCATTTAGTATCTTTTGAATTGGGAATCCCCATGAAATAGAGATCATAAAATGGGTATTTATATAACTAAAAATTAAATTAAAAAGGCATAGAGAATATTTTTGGGTAGTATGTACACCACACAAATGAAATGAGTGGTGAATAAGGTATGTATCTAAAGGAAGTTAAAAAGTGACATGAAATTACCTTAACTTTGGTTGGGGTTTTTTTACATATAAAAACCCCTATATAATTGATTAAATAATGTTATTATATTTTTTCAGAACTACATTTATATTTATGATATCATATTTGATCATATTATTACCCTTTTAATAATATTTCATTATTACTCTTCTTTTAGGTGTTAATTGTTTCATCTTTTCTAAGCATGTTTTGTCATATAACTCCAAAATATAATTAATAATTTATTGTTATATGTTTTATATAATGGAATTAAGGTACTATATGTCAAATTTACTCATTATATACATTTATTTAATCATTATTAAATGGCGAATAAGAAAACTAAATCTCATAACGTTGTGGAGACGATAGTCCGTATGTACGCACAAGCGATGGTATCATTTACCTAATAGTAATAATTATGGAAGTGAATGGTATATTTGTTTTTAAAGAAAAAATATCATTTTATAATTATTATATATTTATATTACTTCTATCGTTATATCCATCCATATAAATTTGGGATGAAAAACAGATTACACCTTGTCGTGGAGACTTTAGGTCATACGTACGCAGACATGGTGATTTCATTTTTTTTCATTGGATGGATAGAGGGTTTAATATGGTTGATCCATAACCATAATAACATATCAACATATATTTAATACTGGAGTTCTTATATAATAATGGAAACAACATAATAATAGAAATTATAAGAAGAAATCATTTTAAAAATTCAGTAAGGATGTAACCTCTTCTTTGACGATCACTCTCTAAATATACTATTAGGAACTCTAGAGTTGGTATTTTGATAATAACATAACCTTTATAATGTTACTATAGATATTCATAATGGAATGGTTAGAGTTTTTTTCGAGATTCAAGGCAAAAAGGGGGGATGATTTGAGGGAAGAGGCACCCTTTTATAATGGAGGTGAGTGGAAGTTTTTGAATTGTGGAAACTATTAATTTTTATTAATATGAAAATCAATAAAAATAACTCCAAAATGAGATTTTTATAAGAATATATATGATAATATTGTAATATCATCAACCAATAATATTTAGATGAGTTTTGATGTAAATTTAAACATTATCTTTTTAATGATTTCTTAATTGTCTATTTTAATTTTTTACTAATGTAACAAATTTTCCAATATTGAAAGTTTTGAATTTTACATATTTTATGTCAATTAAACTATAAATAAATAATTTAGAATATTTTATATCATATTATTATTATTTGGTATTTTAAAAAGATTTATTATAATTTTTCAAAAATTTAATTAGACATAATTTTGACAAAATATCACTATTGTCAATTTTGAGACTATTTGTTTTATAGATTTTTAAAAATTTCAAGATAAGATGATAACTTTGAAAAAAATATTTTATTTTATCCATAATTAGTCAGTTTCATCTATAAAATTCATTTTAAATAACAATTATCCCAAATTATATTTATTTTAATATTTTTAACATAATTCATTTGATACTTCCCTTAATAAAATAATTACCACATCAGTTTTGATTAATTATTTAACATACATATTTGTTAACTAAAAATTCATAATAAAATACCCTGAAGAAAATAAATTTTCAGATTTCTAGAATAGTATTGATAGTCAAATATATAAATCCTTACCCTGTATTTAGAATGATTCATTATTAAAAATATGAAAGCGACTACTTTGACTCTACATTTATTAAAATAATATAAATGTCATAATCCTTTCTATATGGTTAAAAATGTTCAACAACTCTACCATTGGATGATTATGGTTGATATATAATTGAATGCTAATATTTTTTCAAGATTTTATGTCTTATAATAGTTATTATCATTTTAATAAAAAATCATTTATTGATTTTTCTTCAATTAAATAATTTTAGCATCATAATTTTACAAGATATTAAGGTAATTATTTAGTCTCTAAATATTATAAAAAAACTACCATTATATAGATAATTTTATTATATTTCAGAATAATATTTATTATTAATATTTTATCATGTTTTTCACTATATTAAAATCATTATACTTATAATAAAAAAGAGGGTGACATTTTGTAACTTTCATGCCACATTCATTTATTTTACTAATATCTATAACATTTTCATGAACAAATGTCCGTTAAATGAGTCAATCCAGATCCTTATGTGTTAATATAAGATATTTAATCATATAATAATATTTTTGCAGTATTGAGGGTGATTTTATTTTCCTAATCATATTAATTTGTTACATAAATTACATGATTTACCTTTAACTGTGTTAAATAAAAATTATCGTAGTAACTATTAAAGATATCTAAAATAAATAAAAGAAACCTATTAACATATTTTGGACCCACTGATTCCAAATATGGAATTCAGTTCTCAGAATTTTAATCATAGAATTTTCAGTAATTAAATTTTAATTAATCTCATTAAGGGAAATACAAAATGTCTTTTTTAAAAGTAAAAACCATCAAAAGATTGATATGTGTTTATATAAAATTTCAATGTGAAACTACTTCCAAAGAAAAAATTTGGAGTAAAGGGTGAAAACATAATTTAATTATACTTTAAAACTAATTAAATGGATAATCTAACAGTATAAATTAATTAGATGAAAATACAGTTTTAAATTAAAATGTAGTATTCATCTCTATTAAATAAAATAAAAAAATTATCAGAAAAATACCAAAATTTTGTCCAAACTAAATTTTGATTTCCCAATTACAAAGAAGAATTTTATTTCTTTTAATGTAACTTATAATAGTTTCAAAACTATATTTAAAATGGTTGTTCCATCAAAAGGTGGGAAAACTGTATTTTTTTGAAAAATGCTTATTTTATCCAAAAAATTGAATTTTCCCTTATATCTCATCTACAAAACATATAAGATTAATTTTAAAAATTATGTTAAATATATTACTCATTTATTTAATAAAATTCATCAGGAGTGATTTTATTATATTATAAACTCACTTATTATCATTTAAACAGTTTTCCCCAAAACAATTTCATTTTATTTATAATGGTTTTTATTTTCATTTATAATTAATTTCTCACCAAAAAATTAAAAATATTTTCATAATTCAGTTAATACATTTCATAGCATCTATTAAAATGGATATTTTATAAGGCAACATAATAATATTTTTTCATTTTCTCAAACATGGTTTTGCATAAAATGAATTCAATCAAAAGAACTTGGCCTTCATTTGCAGACACATCATACAATGTGAAACAGAACCTACAATATATTTTCCTACTAGAAGACCATATATATTATTTGACATTGTGATACATATTTCTCAACCATAGGTTCCCTGATAATTACAAATCATTATAGGATCTAATCATATCCACTCTCATGGAATATCAAATTGTCTCCCTACCATGAATCATAAGAAATTCATGTCCATCCAAATCCTATCCTGAAATGGAACAATTTATTTCTAACCTCTTGCACATTGCCACAAACTCTTGTTCAAATTTTTGATTGGCCTTTAATCACTTCACTAATGAGTATTTAATTACTAATAGTGTGAAACCACTACCAATTGATCCTCAGCTACACCCAACTCCATATTTTCTATTCAAGAATGGCGCTTCCAACCAACCTCTAGCATTAACTCAATGAATTATTGTTTTTTCTTGATAATAACATCACTATCTACATTGTCTTTCTTGGGAGAATACTGCATTTAAAAGTAAAATGTTTTTAATAACTCTATGAATTTATATTTAATATGATTAACCTCATACTATGAGATATACTATATACCCTTTTAGTTGATATACATGGAAAGTCTCCCGCTGAATAGAAAGTGTCACTATAATTTTAACGCATGAACCATATCCACCCAATACCAGTCATGAGTAGTGTAGTTCCTCTTGTGGGGTTCTATATATTGAGACCCATAAGTGACTACCTTATCTGCCTATATTTGGATAGAACCCATTACAAAACCAGACACATTATAGTACACTATATAGATTACTCAAGTCTCAGGAATAATAAGGATTTGAGATGGCATCAGACATTCCACCATCTTTAAAAAATCCGACTTCTTTTTTCCTTCAAAAATTATTTCCTTAAAGGTATGTGTAGTCATGGGTTCTTCTTTGTGAGAAAAGTATTGAATGAATCTCTTATAGTACCCATAAAAATCAAGAAAACTCTGAATCTCAAACACATTCCTCAGTCATTCCCATGACATAGAATGACCACATTCTCTGGATCAACTGGTATTCCTTCATGAGAAACCAAATTTCCATGACCAAATTCTCTGGATCAACTAGTATTTGATTCTAATGTCTTGGAATATATCAGGATATCACCAAAGAAAAAAAAATGCAAAAAGAGACTACGTATGGGTGGAATACCTTTTTCATGATGGCCATTAACACTATTTCATCATTATTTAGTCAAAATTGAATGATTAGATACTCAAAAAATATGTACATTCTTATAAAAATTATATAATAGAATAAATCCTCTATGAATAAATGTTGATGGTTTCCAAAACCTAGATAAATCATTAAAAACTACTGGGTTCTCCTTAATTGATAAAATTGGTAATCTATTATGATAAATAGTTATATATTTTTATGGTGATTAGACTCATATTTTAGTATTATACACACAACAAAATAATATCATCTACCTTATTAGAAAATAAAAACAAATCACTCCAAGTAGAAGTGATTGGTCTGATGAATTATTTATCACTAATTTCATCCAGATGCACCTTGAGCATTTTTAACATAGGTGGTTCCATATGAAACGGTGTATTTGATATTGGTCAAGCATTGAGAATGAGATCAATGTCTACTTAAACTCCCTTATGTAAAGAAAACCCAAATTAATCGTTTGGAAATATATATTGGTATGTGTATACCAAAGGAGGAAAAGAATATGATATTTTCTAGTCCATTGAAAGGATCATGCCTACCACCTACACTGAAAAGTCTCCTATATACCAAGGGTTTGGTTTTACTACCTCAAGCGTTTTGAACACATGTGGTTCCATACGATATGGTGGAATTGATATTGTTTAATTATTGAGCATGAGATCAATATCAATTTATACTCCCTTATATAGAGAAAACCATGATAAATCCTTTGGAAACACATCTTGGTATATGTATCACAAATTAGGAAAAGAAGATGATATTGTCTAGTCCACTAAAAGAATCATGCCTACCACTTACACTAAAATGTCTTCTCTCTTCTAATGGTTTAGTTTTATTATTCATGCCTTGATATTCCACTTATTAGAAATCATGAAGCATTCCCCCTTAAGCAATGTGAAAGTCCCTCATATCCCTAACAGTTCATGGATACATGGTAACTAGTCAACTATCCCATGCTAAGGATTATATCATAAACTGTCATCTCTAAAATCACGAATCTCTATATATTCTCATAGCTGTAAACTACTATTTAAAACAAAAAACTTATTTGATAGATATCTATTTTCTTTCTAAAGGGTGTATCAACAGACCATAACTCGCAAATTAATTTTATTAGTATATTATACCCATCACACACCTAAGTCAAAATAAATGAATGAGGTTCCCCTATGCCAAAAAATAGATATATTATAATAAATTAGGATCATAACTCAAACTATTGAGGGTCCCTTTATTCAATAATATAAAGTCTAATCATCCATATATTCCTTGATATCTTTCACTCCATGACACCCCAAAGGGTTATAAGTCACTTGATTTACTATCCCTTATGGGGTATTCACATGCTATTGAAGACCTATGTCCACATTTGTTGAGTATAATGATCAATCCTTATCATAAAACCATTTTATATTACCAATCTTTCAATACTAGGGACAAGTCATGAATGAATAAGTACATTAATTGTGAAAGTATCTCATTCTCCCATATTTATAGCACCTTCCAACATCATCTACCATACAAGGTGTCAAATAACTTCTACTCTACTCTGAAAAAGTACCACCACACTAGAATACATCTTTTGACTTTATCTTATAATTTTCATAATAAAAAACTATTACCACACTAAATAAAGAACACGATGTACCACTGGTATTATAAAGGAAACCAATTGATATATCCTCTTTAAATCCCTTCTCAATCTTTATTTCCTTATGAATAACTATTGAATAGGTTGTTAAATCAATGTTCCTAACATTTTAGTTTACTTCTAGGTGAAGAATAATATCACTCATTTATTTCATCTTAACCTCATTCTCCACAATCATAAGTGAAAAATGGATCAACGTATTGAAGAATACTAAAAGGGGAAATGATTTTATCATCCCCTACTCGATCTATATAAACTTATGATCATGGTCCAGCATCAATACAACTAGGAAAATTTCCCAAATAAAATTTATTTAAAGGTATCCCAAGTCATATCTTCCCCTCTACCCATCTATAGAATAATATACCACCATTATCTAGTAGTTCCTTGAAGTATAAAGGTCCTAAGATTAACCATCCAATACTATGGAATCTTTAATAGGTTAAAGATCATATCAACAACACATATCTTTTCCCCTTCATCCTGAGGGGATATATCTCATTGGAAGGATGGGGGTTATAGAGAATAATGTCATGAGTGTAATTGTACATCATTGGATCAGACAAAGGATATCCTTCACCCTAAATAGGCACTACCTGAATGTTTCTTGATCAGACAAGTTCTATAGCTTGACCAACCAGCTACATCCTTTAACATAGTAGGCAGTGCAACTAGCTTAAAAAGATGTCTATGGGGTAGTGTTTCAAAAAATTATGGGACAAACCATAATAAAACGTAATATCTTAATTTGGAAGATATATAACTGACTACATGAATAGAAAAGGGTTCACAATTTCAACATGCATTTTATTATTTAGGATCTATATAATGAAATCAACAGGTATATGGCATGTGATCCTAAGTTCCAAAAAATCATGAACACACATAAAATCCAATAAATTAGCATAAATCATCATGTCCACATCCCTAGATGAATTTTATTGATGGTAACATCACACAACAAAAACATAATTTCCCATTTTTTGAATACTATGTGGTCCACTATATAGTTTTGGCTAGGTAGTGATATAGTTCCCACACCCTAGTCCCAACCGTCCTATCTCTTATCTGCCTTATCCCAAATCATAGTAAAGAAAAGAAAAAGTTAAAGAACCCTATACTTCAATACCATTTTGTAACACTTGAACTTAAACCACTAGGGCCAAGATGGGTTTCCACACTACCTCATGTGCACCTCCAAGTACACAAGGTTTTGTTAACTAGCGGTGAGGGCATATTGATTGATGTAAGAAGACAATAATCTCAACCCATAGTAAATATCAAAGTATAATAATGGTTATGTTAAAAAATGAATCAATAAACAATGAATGAATAAATTATCATCATATTGGTAAAAATATACATAAAATACCAATACGTGTAGTATCTATATGGAATATCAGATACATAAAAAACTAAATAAATGAAAAAAAATTCATAGTAATACTATAAATAATAGAACGATCATATATCATTCCCAAAATGCATCTATAAAAATCTTCATCTTCCTGCTAACCTGATCAACCATCCCAATTAGGTCCCTTCCCCTTCATCAGATCCATGAGCATAAAATCTATAAGTGAACCAAAATTCTTGAGTATGGTGTGAGTACATGAGTCAATAGAACACAACCAACTTCCTTTAGAATAATTTTATAACATATATATTGGTTCATGAAATGAAGGTAAACAAAATGTATATAAGTATCAAGTTTATCACACAAGCACAAATTCACATGTCAGGTCCTTAATGATCGGCCCAACCGTCTTCATCACCATACTTAAGGGAACATAAACCAATAGCTTGAAAAAACCGCTCTACCTAATAGGGTAGTCATAAAACATGGGATAAACAAATAATTTTATGGGATACTATAATTATTTCCGGCCACTCAGCTAATACATCCATCTTAATGGATAATTCAATACGATCCTCCTGTATTATCTACATTAGAAAACATAATAATAACACATATAATATGATATTCAAATGATAGAACAATATGATATGAAATCAATAAATTTTCATAGTCATGACAATCCATATATAGGAAACACAAGAATATGTCACATGGCTAAGCATGCACACCTCATGGGATAAATTATCATACATAGTTCTTATGGGGATTCTCACAGAGACCAATGATCATATCAAGAACTCAATTAAAATATTCCCTAAAGTCAATGGCTTCCTTAGGTGAAATAATGGATGATGGCTTGGGTCGATGTACAATTCTAACTACACCAATGATCCTAGAACCAGTCCCAATTAAACATAATTTAGAATCTATAATCATGGTTGAGAGGAAACCCCACCCAAATGGTTAGTCAGGATTCCACTTACCTGATATGAATCTCTATCAATAATGATCAAGGCTCAATTGGGCTATAGATTCCAAAACACATAATCCATATATTGGTTCTATCAATGATCATCAAACCCTTTTTTTCTATGTAAAAGACTATATATTCAATCAATACATTGATAATATCTTTAGTTTTGATCACTTAGTAGATAATGGAATTTGGGAATAAGGAAGAAGAGCTCACTAGATAAAGAACATATGATCGATACAACACTCATTCACCAATTAAAGGTGTCCTAAGGGGAGTGGATAGCTCAAAATCCTGGGAGAGGTGTTTCTAGGGTATTAGGGGTCAATGTAACCTACAATATTTAAAAAGGTTGTGGGAAGTTGCATTTTTAGAAAAATTCCTATAAAATAAACATTTTCAATGGGAATTGTATATGATTTATTTGGCTAGATGCTTGTTTTTGTGAAGATCTGGTTCTTCCTATGGCCACCACTAGCTTTCTGGTGTCTTCTTTATGGAATCATTTCTACCCAATAACCCCATCAATGTTTCGATTGGACTGTTGTAGCTCAAAAAATATATAAAGTCACCTATCCTTGCCCTGTCATAAATCTAACCTAATAAATACGTCTAGCATACTAATAAACATTAAAAATCTTAAAAGATAAATATGATTTGAAATACGTGTACATGAAATATATATGTCATCATAATGGGTTAAATTCATTAGTGTTTCTTCATATCAGCACCCTCAGAAAGATATTAGGTGGGGTCTAAGGATTTTTAGCCTTTATAGAATGAGAGGGAGATAGAGGGAATTAAGAAATATGACATGAGGTGGAATTATAAAATTCATTAGTGAGCATGGTGATTGTCTATCTGATGGTAATGGAATAGATGAAACAGTAATAGGTTTCCTTCCATTATTAATATATGGTCAGGTCTAGGGTACTAATATCAAGATGGTAAAACACTATAATGGTTATTTTTTAGGGTTCGTATAAGAATCAAGGATTATAGTAGTTTTATAGTATTCTTGGTAAGTTATTCTTTTTGGTGTGAGTAAAACTAAAATTGGTTCATCTTGGCACAACATATGAGACATGATTTGAATAACGGTTTTTTGCACTCAGAGTTGAATATGGGTAAGAAGAAATTGATTATTTGATAAACATAGTCTTGGATGATTGATCATCAAGAAGATAGAGTTAGAATGCGAGTTACCCATGATTGTATTATTACTAGATAATTTATATGTGTGTGAAGGGAAATAGCTAAGTGATAAGACAATGATTTGGTAAACCATGAATTTATTATTTTATTTATTATACTGATTATGTCGATGAAACATAAATGGTTTAGAAATGATTATCTTATATTATATATTATTAAATATTTTATAAAATCACTTTACTATGAATTACCTCTAACATGCAGATAAATTATCAAAAAATAAGATCAACCATCTAGATTCTCATTTTTTATGATTATAGGTAATTATTGTTTTGTGATTTACCTCCCAAATTCTAAAATATTCTTTTGGATTTTGTGTTGGGATCTATATCCCAAAAGCTAATTTTTTTAAGATTATTTTTTCTAACCATTCCCCTAACTTAATTACTATATCATACTCACTTTTTATGTTTTTTCCTTACTTTCTTGTGGGGGTAAAATGGACATAATTTACTATAAATTACTAGAATGTAAGGGACATGTGTCATGGGGGCTCGGTTATTACCAAACGATTAAAAATAATTCCTTACATGCAATTGGTAAGATATTTAATTCATTCTAATGTACACATTTTATATATTGTAACATATATTAGAGAAAAAATTTGTAGTGAACTATTAATATTTATTTCCCACAACCTACACATGCATCTTTGTAGACATTCAAATATTTTGTGTCGAATTTCTATTAGATTATGTATTTTTACAAGTCATAAACCATAACTAGCTTAGATGATTCATGGATAGAGTATTAAGGTGAATAATGAGGTTATATAGTAGGGAAACTTTATTTTTTAAGGTATATGTTTCACCTAGTTGGAAATAAGCCTTTATGTATGAAAGAATATACATAATGATTACATTTTTTATAGAATGTGGTAATTTATTTATATGTCTAACTCATAGATGTAATCACCTGACATGTAATAAAATGATTATTTTTTGATGTTTATATTATTTTTTTTATTTTTTTATCTATTATTTCCTATATTTATATTGAGATTATATTCACCCCAAGGGGTTTCGAACAATCTCACCACATATTTGTAACCTCTAATATATGTAAAGTCATGCATGAGGTCAAATTCCAACTCCAACTCAATTTCTATTAGGGTGATCATAGATGAGGTATTACACTCATAGACCTATCTAAAACTAGAATTCCATAAGTAAAAATATATATTCACCAAGATACATATATAGAATGAGAGTTCATAACTTAGCAGGTCACGACCAAAAGTGTCCCTAACATAATTATTTATATATATCAATTAATTCAATTAGATTTATTTCTCTAGAACCAAAAAATGGTGTTTTTATTAATTTATATTGTATTTATACATGAAATATTCTTATCACATATTGAATTTAATTCTACATAATTTATGCGATAATGTTCTTAACATTTTTTCACATCAATAAATTAGATCATTTCACCACTATAATGAGAATATGGAGGTTCCAAGAAAATATTCCTAAATATTTGTCCTAATATCTAGATACATTAGTTGTATAGGACATAGGTTATATTTTTATATCATATACTAGGAGATGATAAGAAAGAGAAATTCTACTTATTTTTTTCTTTAGTATGAGATTCATGTTTCTAGATGGTGGAAATTTGAATTCACTAGAAGGAGAAAATATTTGTGACCTTATTTATATAATCTATAATAAAATGTGGTAGTTATGATAATGTGTTAGTACACTATAAGATATAGTTTGGTACATGCAATTTGAACCATTGGATGTCCACAAAAATGTATGAAATTTTTTCAATATGTGATATCTTTAGAAGGAGAATAGTTGATCTACTAGTAATATTTTGGAGCCATAATTATTCAAACCAACAAACGATTAATATATGGATCTTGGAGAAGATATAATTTAGCCTACCTTGATCATATAGTGTTGGTGAATGGAAGTAGAAGAAGGTAAATTCTATATAATAAAGGGTGGAACACTTTTTATGATAGATTGGGACAATTTGAGAGAGTGATAAGATTTATATTTTTCGAATTTATACTTAATTAATTGAATAAAATGAACAATCTTTCCTTGGGGGATTGTGCTGGAAGCCTGAACCATGTAATATATTTTTTACCTTTCATGTTTTATTCTGTTCCTTTATTTAATTTGTATTTATTATATTTTTATGATGACTTACTTTATGGTGTAGTGACTTGGGTGTAGGTTTCTTCTATGTACCGAGCGACATACCTGGGTTTAATTCTAGATTTTTTGATTATTCCTATAAATTTTTGGTAAACATACTTTATTAGGTCTAATTAGAATCTATATGTGAGCATAAAAAGTGATATCTAAGCTCATATATAGATTTATTCTGGTGGAAGATAACCTAGTGAATGTAGTTCATATCTCTTTTCAACAAAATTCATTCTAACCATTCCATTTTAGAAGAATATTCATTATTAGTTCCATATATCTTTTATAACATTGAAAAATAGTAGTGAGAGTTATTAATTTCTAATGGGATGACATGAGATAAGGGTAAGGTCTGACAATAAAATTTCAACAGAATAGATTTTTAGATTTTTAAAATATAGATAGATGAATTTCTAAGGTATATATGACTCAGTCTTTAATTAAATATATTTATGTTAAAAGTTATGAAAAATGGGGGATGAGAGAGGATGGTTAATAAATAACATGGGTGGATGTTTTTCACACATTAATATAATGTGGCTTTCAATATTTGGGAAGTGAATAACACATTAGAAATCAAGAAAATATTAGCTTATACATTTAAGAATCCACAATGAATATATATTTATTCTTATTTAGTAGATAGTTCAACATGATGATATCATAAGGAATGCATGTGACCAATAATATAAATTACTTCAACATAGTTTGAAATCATATGGAATTGATAAAAATGAATTCATGGGATGAAATATTGTTATTTGTGAGTAATTCTAGTAGAAAGATGAATTTTAAGTTAACAGATGTCTGCTACACGATCATTAATGGATAAATTTGATGGAAGGAGACCCATGAATCTTCCAGTAACACCTATATAATGGAAGGAAGAGGGATACTACTAGATGGAAAATTCATTACAAGGGTAATGTTTGAAGAAGCCGAAGTAGGAGTATCTCAATAAAAGGTGTTCCCTTAAATTGGTATTATAGGAAGAAAGACCACCTAAAAAGGATTGTAGTTATTAGAGGGAGAACTTAGAAATATATAATTATAGAATTGGATCCACAAACCGTGAGTTAGAGGAAAAGATTACCATTCTCCCAATTACTACCAAATCACTTGAGAATTTGGAAAAAGAATCTATAGCTTCAATATATTCAATATCTAAGAGGGTGAGTATGAGTAATAATATATTTAGAATATTTTTTAGGAATCTTCTCATTGATGAGAATGCTATAGATATTATTGGCATGTGATATTTCTTCGCTTAGACAAGGAACATAAGTTTTCTGAATTTTCAAGGTGTTCATAACATCCATGAATTAAGGAAAACAATATTTTTTGCGGGATAACTCATTAAATTGGGTTTCTATATAATTTTCACATATGGAATATAGAATATTTGGCATGGATCTATGGTTGTATAAAATTGAGTGACGGATGGGACCATGTATAATGACCCATACATAACATAAATTTTTATTACTTCATAATTGAAGCACACTTATTATAATATATAACAAAACCATGATAGGATTGTCCAGGTATAGTGTCTTTAGAAAATCGGAAACATAAACAACTAGTTCAAAAATCATCTACATTGTCTCCTTATTATTTCATCATATCTAGAGTCCCTTTTGGAATACCCAACTTAATACCCTTCTTCCTGACATGGGGAAAGGAAAACATACAAAAGGGTGAGCTCAAATTCTTAGTAAGGGTAAACAAAGGAAATATCAATCATAAGAACATAACATTTTGAAAATCATAACCTGAAAAAGAGATCATAATATCATGACATGGAATAAATCATAGTAGAAAAATGTAATCCGAATAATCATATCATAAAACATGAAACATTGTGGCATACACACATAATTATAGAAAATCATTTCATATTAGTCAAGACTCATTTCCAAGACTATCATAGCAGACAAAGTCCATTTCTGAACCGAGTTCACTCCTCATTACAGTCCTGTATCACTGAAATGGATTAACTTTCCATTCCTACCATGTTTATCTCATGAGATATACATCTTTACCCAATGCATTGTAGGGAGATATAGGTCCCACCCATGCCATAATGAAACCATTCTTATGTGTGCCACAAAATCATAAATCATATATCATAGCATAACCCATGTAATAAAAACGGGATTCTTAAACTTCATGTCATTATAACATAATCCATGTAAGATAAAAGGACTTCATAAAAATAATTTCCTCATAACATAATCAAATCAATTTAAAAATAGGGATATAAATAAAACCCTATATTATCTTAGATGGAAAATAATTTTGATAAAACACTTGAACTCCATTCTTGAGGAAAATATCCTTTCTACTTCAAATTTTTTTTTCCTTTCTTAAAATTTCATACAATTTTAAAATAAAATAAGTTAATTAAAAATAAACTTGAAAACTTATAAAGGGGGCTTCAAGGAAATAATGTTCTATGAAATCATAAAAATCAATTCATGCCATAATAGTTAAAAAAATATTCATCTCGTAATTTTCCAGAAAGGTCAAAAAGTATCTCATCCTGAAAATGACAAAAGATTCCATTCATATATTTTACTAAAAAATACCAATAGGTAAAATTGGATTTTAAAAAAATTGTAGGAGGTTATAAATAATATTATATATTGAGGAAACATGGATGTGGATGATAATTATGCCCCAGTAAATTCTGAAGTATAAACAATCTCGGATTAAATTGAGATTGTCAGATTTTCCCTTACCTTAGGTCTGATATGCTTTGTACATGTCTGAACCTCCTGTATAATTTTTTAAATAATGTCATTGAATTATTCCAGAATCATACTCATTTTTATGATATCATATATGGTCATATTATTAGCTTCTTATTAATAATATTTCATTGCTACTTGTTATTCGGGTGTTCAATGCTTTATGTTCTTATGCATGTTTTGTCAAATAAATTCTTTTTCCTATTTTTAGGTTATAGATAAATCATTTAAAGAATGGTAATAATATATAATATATCATATTTATTCATTCAATTTGTTTATATAATCATGGTTTAGTGAAGATCATGTAGAACGAATCACATCGCATCATGGAGACGGTAAGTCGTACGTACGCACGAGCGATGATATCGTTCCCATAATTATTGAATGGTCTTGGAGTGGATGATATAATATCTCAGAATTAATATCATGTTATAATAATCATATATAGTTATTATTTAAACCATTATATCCATCCAAGTAAGGTGGTGGTGGAAATCAGATTACACCACGACGTGGAGACGGTATTCCGTACGTACGCACACACTGTGATTTCATTTTCCATAGGATGGATAGAAGGTGAAATAGGGTTGTCTCATATTTATAATAATATATCAGTATATTAGAGATACTGATGTTAAAACATTATAATGAAACAACTAAATAAGATGAAGTAGAAGAAGGAGGAAACTTGAAAGAATCGGTAGAAGATATTACCTCTTCCTCTATGTGCCTCCTTTAAACTTCCTCTTAAGGGAATAGAGTAGGTCTTTTGAGAAGACCAGAACCTCCGAAATATTAATAGGTAATTTTATAAGAGTAATGGACAAGTATTGGACGATCTTGAAGGCTCGATGTTGTGTAAAGATGATAGGGAGCAGGTTCCCTTTTATAAGGGAGGAGAGGGGCACCTTTGGAATCCTCAAAAATATTAATTTATAATAAATCAAGGCACAACTAAAAACCTCCAAAAATGACTCATATTCAACTATTAGATGAGGTGGGGTTGTAATCTAATCAACCAATAAAATTTATACATGTTCTAAATTTATTTTAAAACTTATCAACTTGATTTATCCTTATTTATTCTATTTAATTTTATTTGTGGTAACAAGATTCTAAATTTTAAATTGTTATAAATAAATACTTATGTGTTTTGAATTATCCATAATTGGATATTTAATGACATTATAGATCAGATAAATTTTAATTTATAATTTTTAAATATTTTTGTGATTTTTAAACAATTTTATATTATGTTATTTTTATAAAATATCAATAGTGTCAATTTTGACACTATTAATTTATTTGAATTTAAATAAAATCCAAAAGGAAGATATGTTCGAAACAAAATATTTAATAGATTCATAACATGTCATATTTATCTATAAAATTCATGGAGAACATTAAATAGTTCATATAATATTTATTTTAATATTTTTAAAACCATTTATTTGATATTTCAATCAATAAAATAATTTCATCATAACTATTGTGTCACCTTTAATGATAATTATTTAGTCACTAAAAATTATAAATAAATTCACATGATGTAGATAATTTTATTATATTTTAGGATACAATTCATGTTTGCTGTTTCATGAATTTTATCACTAAATTAAAATTATTATACTTATAATATTTAAGAGAGTGACCTGTTGTCACTTTTGTTGGTTTTAATAATAATTAAATTATTTTCATGGTAAAAAGTCCATAATATTAATCTATTCAGACCCTTAGGTGATATGGGTTTACTTTTAGTCATAAAATAGAATTTGTTCAGGTGTTAGGGTAATTTTATAATCTTATTTTTACACTTAATTACCCAATTTACCTTTAACTGTAGTAAATAAAAATTACCGTAGTTACTATTCAAAATGTCAAAAAAATAAAAGTAACATATTAACATAATTTGGACCCACTAAATCCAAATATAAATTCCATTTATCAAAATTCAAAACACATAAGTTTCATTAATTAATTTAAAATTAATTCTGTTGTTAAGAAAACAGGTTTTAAAAGTTAAAACATTGTCAAAGATTGAAATGTTTTTACCTATGAATTCAACATAAAATTAATGGTAATGAAATGAATTATATTAAATGTTAAAAATATATTCTATTTATAGTTTAAAACCATTAAATTTTATCATTTAACGATATAAAATATATTGATGAAAAATGTTATTTTTAGGAAAAAGTTAGCATATTTTTACTATTCATCAAAATATGAAAGTTATCAGAAAATTATCAAAAATTTATCCAATGTAAATTTTTATATACTGATTTAAAATAAGAAGTTTATTTTGTAAAATTTAACTTATAAACTTTTCAAAAAAATTTATTTAAAATGGGTGCGCCAACAAAAGGCGGTAAAACTGCATTTTTTGAAAAATACTTCTTTTATACAAACAATTGATTCTGTTTTCATATCTCATTCTAGAAAATGTGTAAGATGAATTATAATGTTATAAAATTAAAAATTCAGTTAATACTTTTCATAACAGATAGTTTATAATATTATAATAATATTTCATTGTTTAGTGAAACTCGGTATTGGGTACAACGCAAGCTATCGAGAAAGGTTGCTCTTTTCTTTAACGCAAGCCAACCCAGTGTTGTGTATAGTGAAATATTCTCTTGGTGTTTCATATAAAATAAAACATAAAAAATTATTTCTTATAAAATATCGGGGGGTTACATTCTACCCCCCTTAAAAAGAAGTTCACCCTCGAAATTCGTCACTTTTTAACAAATAGATGACGATACCTCTCCCTCATCATATCCTCAAGTTCCCATGTAACTTATTCTAATTGGTGGTTTCTCCATAAAACGTTAACCAAGAGAGTGTTCTTGTTTCATAGAACATTTTCACTACGATCCAGAATCTCTATCCGTTGTTCTTCATAAAAAAGATCTTTCTCCAGTGGTAAAACTTCTTAGATTAGAACCTGTGAAGGATCAGGTATGTACTTTCTCAGGATAGAGACAAGGAACACATCATGAACTTGAGAGAGATTCGGTGGAAGCGCCAATCGGTAAGCTACCTTCCCAACACGATCCGGTATTTCAAAAGGACCAATATAACTAGGGCTCAGCTTTCCCTTCTTTCAAAATCTCATTACTCTCCTCCAAGGAGATATTCGTAGGAACACTTTATCACCCACTTCAAACTCTAGGTCTTTTCTTCGGTTGTCAGCATAACTTTTTTGTCGACTCTGAGCTGCTCTTATGTGTTGTTGAATAGATTGGTCCCTTTCTTCCATCTCATCAACAAGATCAGGTCCTAATAGCTTTCTTTCCCCAAATTCATCCCAGTAAGTTGGAGTTCGGCATTTCATTCCATAGAGAGCTTTATAAGGAGCCATCCGAATACTGGAGTGAAAGCTATTATTATAAGAAAATTCCACCAAAGGTAGGTGTTGATCCCAACCAGCTTTGAAATCCATAGAGAAAGCTCTCAACATGTCTTACAAAGTTTGAATTGTCCTCTCAGACTGACTATCTGTCTGAGGATGATAAGAAGTGCTAAAACTAAACTCTGTATCTAGGGTATGATGAAGACTTCGCCAAAAAATCGAGGTAAACCTCAGATCCCAATCAGATATAATGGAAAGTGGTGCTCCATGCAATCTTACCACTTCTTTTACATATATCCTAGAAATCTGATCAAGATAGAAATCTTCTCTAATAGCAATGATGTGTGCCGGCTTCGTAAGATGATCAACTATAACCCATATAACATTATTGGATTTGGATGTTTTAGGAAGTCTAGTGACAAAGTCCATAGTGATGTTTTCCCATTTCCATTCTAGTATGGGTAATGGATGTAACATCCCCTTAGACTTCTATCTCCCAGCCTTAACTTACTAGAAAACCAAGCAACGAGAGACATACTCAGCAACATCTCTTTTCATGCCATCCCACCAGAAGTACTCCTTTAGGTCCCGATACATCTTCGTTCTTCCAGGGTGAATAGAGAATGAAGAACTATGAGCTTCGTCCAATATTTCCTTCTTTAATTCTGGGATGGGAGGAACACAAACCCGATTCTGAAATCTTATTATTTCATCACAATCAATGTGGAATTCAGGAACATTTCTCACCTTCTTTTGTAACTGTACATCTTCTTTCTATGCCACTTTAATCTTCACATGTATAGATGGTTGAACATTCATTTGAGAAAGATAATATTTTTCACCTTCCATTATAATTCCAAGATCCATCCTTTGTAAATCCATAAATATTGGATCTTTTGTGATCCTCATCATGAATAATCTAGCATGGTCTTGTCGACTTAATGCGTCTGCCACCTTGTTTTCTTTACCAGGGTGGTAATGAATTGAGCATCCATAATCCTTAATCCGCTCCAACCATCTTCTTTGGCGCATATTCAGCTCCTTTTGCGTGAAAATATACATTAAACTTTTATAATCAGTATAAATATCACACCTTTCACCATAAAGATAATTCCACCAAATCTTTAATGCAAATATTACCTTAGCTAACTCCAAATCATGATTTGGGTAATTTTTCTCGTGGATTTTCAACTGTCGTGAGGCTTAAGCTATCACCATATCATTTTTCATGAGAACACACCCCAACCCCTTCTTGGATGCACCACTGTAGATCACAAAACTTTCTCTACTACAAGGAAATGTGAGCACAGGTGCCCTGGCTAACATTATTTTTAGCTCTTTGAAATTATCTTCACATTCCTCCACCCAAACAAACTTGAATTTTTTCCAAGTCAATTTGGTGAGTGGGTTTGATAATCTCGAAAAATCATTCAAAAAAAAATCGATAGTACCCAGCTAAACAAGGAAAACTTCGGATCTCAGTTACTGTTGTTGGTCTTGACCATATTTCAATAACCTCCATTTTTGCTAGATCCACAGATATTCCCTCTTTTGAGATTATATGACCCAAAAATTCAAAAATTTGAAGCTAAAATTCACACTTGGTAAATTTGGCATAAAGATTATCCTTTTTCAAAGTCTTCAATACAATTCTCAAGTGATCTTAATGTTCTTCCTTGATCTTTGAATAGTCTATAATATAGTCTATAAAGACTACAAAAAACTGATTAAGATAGTCTCTAAGGACTCTATTCATTAGCTCCATGAAGATAGTGGGGGCATTAGTAAGACCAAATGGCATCACTATAAATTCATAGTGTCCATACCTTGTACAGAAAGCCGTCTTTGGTATATCTTCCTTTTTGACCCTTAATTGATGATACCCTGAACAATGATCAATCTTGGAAAAGTATTGATATCTGTGTAGTTGGTCAAATAAGTCATCAATTCATGAGAGAGGATATTTGTTCTTTATATTGATCTTGTTAAGTTCTCGATAATCAATGCAAAGTCTCATTAATACATCTTGCTTCTTAACAAACAGAATAGGTTCTCCCCAAGGTGATGCACTAGGGCTTATAAATCCTTTATAAAGATTCTCTTGGAGTTGCTTCTTCAATTCATGTAACTCAATTGGGTCTATTCTATAAGGTGTCTTTGAAATGCGCATAGCACTCGGTACGAGTTCTATTGAAAACTCAACTTCACGATTTGGTGGAAGACCTAACAATTCCTCTGGAAAGACATCATCAAAATCCCGTACAATGGGAATATTCTTAATCATGAGTTTCTCTCTAACAATTTGAGATAAATAACCTTCATTTAAAGGAATCAAGACCCATAATATAGAAGAAATTTTCACTGGAGGGTTATGTTCATCCTTGCATCGATAGATGATCATAGATTGATCTGGAATATGAAATGTGACTTCTTTTCTTTAGTAATCGATATGATCTCCATATAAGGAAAGTCAATCCATACCATGAATCACATCAAATTCCACTATAGGAAGGATCACAAGATTTTTAGGAATCACTTTCCCACAAACGTCAATCAGAGAATAATTTTAAACTTTTGATGCGACCGTTGTGGCATTAGGAGTTGTCACACCTAACTCAACATATAATTGTTGAGGTAATATAGAGATACCCTTAGAAAATTCTTCAGAAATAAAAGAGTGGGTTGATCTAGAATTAAATAAAACATTTTCTACTTTAGAGTGGATGGTAAGTGTACCTTTCACCACTCTATTATCATTTTCCACATCGTCGATAGAAATTGCATGTGACTTTCCTTTTTTTTGGGCTTAAGAGTTTTTTGATGTCGATCATCATAAAAAACCCTTGTATTAGGGCATTTATTAGCATAATGCCCCATTTCCTTGTACTTGTAACATTGAAGTGTAGGAGGTTCATTCTGTGTATCCTTTTCCTTACTCGCATCAATAGACATCTTTTTCCCATCATTGCGGCATTCAAATGCTCGATGACTTTCTTTTCCACATTTGAAACATTTACTTGTCCCTTTAAGACAATTCCCTCCAGGTTTCTTTCCACACATTGAGCATAAGGGAAAACTCATATTCTTTTTAGTGTTATCTTTAGATTTCCCTTTGAATTCCATTTTCCTCTTCTTATCAAACCCATATTACTGATGGCTTACTCCAATCTCCATATCAACCTTGAGAGCACATTAAACAATTTCCTCGTAGCTATTGAAGTCCCTTATGGATAACTCCCTTAAAAGACTTGGTTTTATGCCACTAAATAATCAATCAATCTTACTCTTTGGTTGGATAATAATTCTGGAAGCATACCTTGCATGTATTGTAAAATTTTCTTCATAGGTACCAACAGATTCATCATCCTTTTGCTTTAGTTCAAGAAACTCCTTCTCCATCTTTGTTCGAAGAATACGAGGGAAGTAATCACTGAAAAATAAGTTCTTGAACTCATCCCATTCCATGGACTCAATTTCATCTCTTTGCCTCGTATTCTTGATAAGATTCCACCATTGATCAGCTTCACCTTCCAAATGATATACTGCTAAGATGACTTTATCATGTTCAGAACATTGTAGAACTGAAAATATCATTCCAGTGGTACTAATCCATTGTTCATCCACTAATGGATCATAAGACCCACTGAATGAAGGTGGACGCTGCCTCATAAATGATTCAACAAAATGTTGCTCATTCCTTTGCTCATTTGGAAGTCCTGCATGATTCAGAGCTTGATAAAGTTGTGTGAGCATGACTACATGATTTTTCATTCCATCCCCCATAACATTTGGTTTCTCAGGGGGACAATCATTGCATTGCCCGTCGCATTCAGCATTAACACGGTTCCTTTGGGTCCCAACCATTGAATAAAACCAATAAGCATAGTGCGAGAAACACTAATCATAATAGGAAAACCACATAATCCAGAATAAAATTTCACACCTTATGTCTTATCATAGGTTATTCAGGGCCATTTCTAAAACACTAATATTGTGTTCTATGCTTAGACATATCCTTAGGGTTCTTTCTAAGGCTTTCACATCCTAGTTTCCAAAGGTTGACTATACCCTTCATCTGATACAAAATATAATGACCCATACTTAACATACATGTTATTAATTCATAATTGAAGCATGCTTATTACAAAATATAACAAAACCATGATAGAACCATATAGATATAATGTCTTTAGAAACTGGGAAACATAAACAACTTGTTCATAAATCATCTACATTGTCTCTTGCTTATTTCATCATATATAGATTCCTTTTTGGCATGTCCTACTTAATACCCTTCTTCCTAACCTGGGGAAAAGAAAACATACAAAAGGGTGAGCTCAAATGCTTAGTAAGGGTAAATAAAGGAAATATTAATCATAAGAACATAACATTTTGAAAATCTTAACCTGCAAAAGTGATCATAATATCATGACATGGGATAAATCATAGTAGTGAAATGTAATCACAATAATCATATCGTAAAACATGAAACATTGTGTCATACACACATAATCATAGAAAATCATTTCATATTAGTCAAGACTCATTGCTTAGACCATCATAGCAGACAAAGTCAATTTCTGAACTGAGTTCACTCCTTGTTCCAGTCCTGTATCACTGAATGAGATTAACTTGTCATTCCAGCCATGTCTATCTCATGAGATATAAATCTTTACCCAATGAATTGGAGGGTGATATAGGTCCCACCCATCTCATAATGAAACAATTCTTATGAGTGCCAGAAAATCATAAAGCATATATCATATCATAACCCATGTAATAAAAATGGGTTTCTTAAACTTAATGCCATCATAACAGAATCCATGTAAGATAAAAGGACTTCATAAAAATATTTTCATCATAAAATAATCAAATAAATGTAAAAATAGGGATAGAAACAGAACCCTATATTATCTTAGATGGAAAATAATTTTGATAAAACACTTGAACTCCATTCTGGAGGAAAATATCCTTTCCACTTCAAAAACATTTTTCCTTTCTTAACAAGTCATACAATTTTAAACTAAAATAAGTTAATTAAAAATAAACTTGAAAAATTGTAAATGGATCTTCATTTAATTAATGTTCTATGAAATCATAAAAATCTATTCATGTTATAGTAGTTAAAAAAACATTGTTCTTGTACTTGGCCTGAAAAGTCAAAAAGTGTCTCATCCTGAAAACGACAAAATATTCTTTTCATATATTTTACTAAAAATTAAAAAATAGGTAAAATTAGAGTTAAATTTTTTAGGAGGGTATAAGTAATATTACATATTGAGGAAACATTGATGTGGATGATAATTATTCCCCAGTAAATTCTGAAGTATAAACAATCTCAGATAAAAATGAGATTGTGATATTTTCCCTTACCTTATGTTTGATATGCTTTTTACGTGTCCGAACCTCCTGTATAATGATTTAAATAATGTCATTGACTTATTATAGAATCACAATCATTGTTATGATACCATATATGGTCATATTCTTAGCTTCTTATCAGTAATATTTCATTGCTACTTGTTATTCGGGTGTTCATTGCTTTATGTTCTTATGTGTGTTTTGTCGAATAAATTATTATTCCTCTTTTTAGGTTATAGATAAATAATTTAAAAAATGGTAACAGTATAATATATATCATAGTTATTCATTCAGTTTTTTATATAATCATGGTTTAGTGAAGATCATGTAGAATGAATCACATCGCATCGTGGAGACGGTAAGCCAAACGTACGTACGAGCGATGATATCGTTCCCATAATTATTGAATGGTCTTGGAGTGGATGATAGAATATCTCAGAATTAATATAATGTTATAATAATCATATATAATTATTATTTACACCATTATACCCATCCAATTATGGTGGTGGTGGAAAACAGATTACACCACGACGTGGAGATGGTATTCCGTACGTACGCACGCGCGATGATTTCATTTTCTGTAGGTTGGATAGAAGGTGAAATAGGGTTGTTTCATATTTATAATAACATATCAGTATATGAGTGATACTGATGTTATTAATTTATAATGAAACAACTAAATAGGAGAAATTAGAAGAAGTAAGAAACTTGAATGAATCGGTAGAAGAGATTACCTCTTCCTCGACGTGACTCCTTTAAACTTCCTCTTAAGGGAATATAGTTGGTCTTTTGAGAAGACCAGAACCTCTAGAATATTAATAGGAAAGTTGAGAAGAGTAATGGTCAGAGGTTGGTTGAGCTTTAAGGATAAATGTTTTGTAAAGAGGACAGGGAAGAGGTTCCCTTTTATAAGGGAGGAGAGGGGCACCTTTGGAAACCTCAAAAATATTAATTTATAATAAATCAGACCCCACTTAAAAACATCCAAAAATGACTCATATTCAAGTATTATATGATATAGGGTTTTAATATCATCGAAAAATAAAATATAGACATGTTAGAAATTTATTTTAAACCTTATCAACTTGATTTATCCTTAATTAATCTATTTAATTTTATTTGTGGTAATAAGATTCTAAATTTTAAATTTCTATACATAATTACATATGTGTTGTGAATTATCCATAATTGGATATTTTATGAAATTTTAGACCATATAAATTCTAATTTATAATTTTTAAATATTTTATTGATTTTTAAACAATTTTATATTATGTTATTTTTATAAAATAACAATAGTGTCAATTTGGACACTATTCATTTATTTGAATTTAAATAAAATCCACACAGAAGATATGTTCTAAATAAAAGATTTAATAGATTCATAAAATGTCATATTTTTCTAGAAAATTCGTGGAGAACCTTAAATAGTTCATATAATATTTATTTTAATATTTTTAATACAATTTATTTGATATTTCAATAAATAAAATAATTTCAAAATCACTATTGTGTCACCTTTAATGATAATTATTTAATCCTTAAAAATTATAAATAAATTAAAATTATGTATATATTTTTATTATATTTTTGTATAATATTTATGTTTGATGTTTCATGAATTTTATGACTAAATTAAAATTATTATACTTATAAGATTTAAGAGAGTGACATGTTGTCCCTTTCTTTGGTATTAATAATAATTAAATTTTTTTTCTGGTCAAAAGTCCATAAAATTAATCTATTCCAACCCTTAGGTAATATGGGTGTACTTTTAGTCATACAATATATTTTTCGTAGGTGTTAGGGTAATTTTATAATCTTATTTTTACCCTTAATTACCCGATTTACCTTTAACTATAGTAAATAAAAATTACCGTAGTTACTATTCATAATGTCAAAAAAATAAAAGTAACCTATTAACATATTTTGGACCCACTGAATCAAAATATGGAATCCATTTTTCAAAATTCAAAACACAGAAGTTTCATTAATTAATTTAAAATTAATCCCGTTCTTAATAAAACGGGTTTTAAAAGTTAAAACATTGTCAAAGATTGAAATGTTTTACCTATGAATTCAATATAAAATTAATGGTAATGACATCAATTATATTAAATGGTAAAAAATTATTCTATTTATACTTTAAAACCATTAAATTTTATCATTTTACCATCTAAATTATGTTGATGAAAAAATGGGTTTTAAGAAAAATTTAGCGTATTTTTACTATTCATCAAAATATGAAAGTTATCAGAAAAATATAAAGAATTTATCCAAGGAAAATTTTTATATCCTGATTCAAAAAAAGAAGTTTATTTTGTAAATTTAACTTATAAAGTTGTCAAAAATTATATTTAAAATGGGTGTACCATCAAAAGTCGGTAAAATTACATTTTTTGAAAAATACTTCTTTTATCTGAAAAATTGATTTTTTTTCATATCTCATTCTAGAAATTGTGTAAGATGAATTATAATGTAATAAAATTCAAAATTTAGTTAATACTATTCATAATGGCTAGTTCATAATATTATAATAATATATCATTATTTAGTGAAACTCGGTATTGTGTACAACGCAAGCTATCGAGGAAGGTTACTCTTGCTTGTAATGCAAGCCAAGCCAGTGTTGTGTGTAGTGAAATATTATCTTGGTGTTTCATATAACATAAGAAATAAAAAAATTATTTCTCATAAAATATCAGGGTGTTACACCCTGTATCTTATAGGTTCCTCAAAAGGTGTAATGCATGCCACAAAATTCACAATAACTAAACATTGGCATGACCATCTACGCCACCTTTCTAAGAAGGGAATTAATATTACAAATAAAATATCTGGTGTTCTATCATATATATTCACTACACTATGTGATATTGATCAATTATTTAGTATTAAAAGGGTGGGTTTACTTCATCAAGAACATGTCTATGGTGTTTGATACATTTTTATGATGGAGATACATGGTGGATAAAGATACGAGAAGATAGTTGAAGTGATTATAGTCAGATAATAATGGTGATTATGGAATTAGGGAGCTCCATAGGTTCATTTGTTGGAAGGGGATTCAATTTTAGATATTTTTTCCAGATAAAATCGACAAAAAAACATTACAAAGAAGAATAATAATACGTTAGTGTAAAAGTAAAGGAGTATTAGAATTAATGTAGGGTTCCACAAAGTTTGTTTGGTGGAAGTTGTGGACTATGTGGAAAACATAGTTAATAATAATCCATCTTCATCCACTCGGTATAAACTTTTAGAGAACTTTTTTTGTAGGGAAAGTTTATTTTAACTCCCTCGTAGTTTTTTGGGGCACTCAACTATACCCATGTTGATTCCAAGGAATGAAACTAGATAAAGGCTTAGTATTTAGTGTGTAAATTTATTGGATATAGTGTTGAAGAATTTTTATTTCCACTCTAAAATAATGACTAGATGAAAACAATTAGATGTTATTACATGATCTTCAATGAGGAGATCCCTTGGAAGGATCAGAACCTAGTGAGTATTTTGGATAAAATAAAAGAGCAATTGAAAGATGACGCTTAGTTAGATAGGTCACTTGAATATTATGAAAATATTGAAAATCTAGTAAGAATGATAGTTCATGAAAAACTAGTGAAAATTATTGATTTACCATAAGAATGGTGTTATGTTTTGATAGTGCTTCCTAGGACATAAGTACCAAAGGTTTAAAATTATTTAGAAGATAAATCACTATAAGGTCACTTGAAATAAGTTGATGTACCAGGAGGACCTAATCCATGATTATTTAAAAGGGAAATGTGTCAAGTGAAAAGGTATGAGATTAATTTTAATTTTATACTTCTAACAGATTGTAGCGAGAATGAATTCCCAAAGGTTGTAAGGATCCTCAAGTATTTGAATCACTGTGAGTTATTAATAAGTTATAAACCTGAGTCCCTCATTATTTCCAAAACATGGGGACTGAAGGAGTGACCTACTATTAAGATAGATTTTTAATATTTGAGAGATATATAAGCTGGACTATCCAAGTTTTTCTCATTGATGCTTTTAAAAATATAAAGTGTTATTAATTTTTAGATTATGGTATAAGAGTGAACTACATAATAATTTTTTGTTGTTCTTTACCTTTCATGATTTGTTTTGATCATTTTTTGTTATAATATTTTATATGTTCATCAGGTGGTTTTATGTTGTGGTGACGTGACTTGTCTACACATTTAATACAAATTTTGGGTGTGCTATGTGGGGTTAATTCTAGTGATATTTCGTCCATATGAGAATTAATAATACGTTTTCTTTAAGTGGTTTAATTAAATGTGGGTTGAGATACTAACAATATACTCATTTTGTGACCTCTAAGAATATAATTCATGACGAAATATCTATTTATATAAACACCATATTATGAACATGTCATTATATATTTCAATCCACTAGAATGTGCATTGGACCATAGAATTTTGATCCTTAGTAATTTTTATCATGATTTTTTTTACTTTGAATCATGATTAAAACCTTAATGGAATTACTGCTGGAGAAGTATATTACATCAGATGTATCATGTGTGATATGGAAGTAATTTAATGATTAACATGTAATTTTTCAATTTCAAGTTAATAGAAGAAGATATATGTGAAACTTTGATGCAATGAATGGTTTTAATTAAATTCCATGACCATGGTGATCTCCTATAACTCATTTAAAAAATTAAAAAAAAACATGAAACAAATAAGGTGATGACATTTATATGCATCCTGTTTGATGAGATGTTAGTTGATAAAGGTATTATATTAAACAATGTCATTTATCAGTGGTTTTCATTGTGATGAATCATTTTATCTTTTCCGGGACCATGATGTTTTTATATATACCAGACTTAGTCAATGGGCCCTACCTACATCCATTATAAAAAGACCTTAGAGTCTTAAATACTATGTTCATCTAAAATATCATTAGATTCAATTGAATATTTTTTTTAAGAATAAATTTATTCCTAGTTTGTAAAAATATGTTTTTTCATGTCATATTGATCATATATTCAATCACAAGATCATTAAAACCAATAATAAGTTATTTTAATTTTATCTCCTATTATTTCAAAAGATAATTAAATATAATACATATTCATGGGAATAGTTAATATAATATTTAATTATTCATTTATAATATATGTGAATAAAAAAATATTTATCCATAAGTAATGTGAATATTGTATTTATTTTATCAAAAAAAAATGCTTTTATTAAAAAAGTATCCATAATACTTATGAGAGGGTATGATCAAGTCAAATATTCTATTAATAAGTTGTAATATCATGTAAATAAATATTTTTTTACTAATTTGCGAAAGGTTATTGGAATAATACATTTCAAAAAAATAATATTTTTTATTATGATTTTAAGATATTGGGGACTAATAATTTTATTAGTTTCAAATTAAATGAATAGACTTGAATATAATTCCCTAAATTTATAACCTAAATTATTTTTTTCTTTCATGGAATCCCCTTCCACTAAATACCCCTCTAATGACCTATATAGAGAAGTAGACAGAATCATTCCTCTTCTATCAAGTTTCTAGCCCAAATGGAATGAAGGCCTTATATTTTTCGATTTTTCATAATAATCTATTCAAGGGGTGAGGGGGAACACTTACAAGGCCTGTAGGCTTAGTGGATTACATGAACCGAAGTCATTAAATTAACTCATCCCATATATGATTACTTGGAAATTCCCCTCCCAATAGTATAGATCATGAAGTCATATTCCCAGCTTCACATTTCTTTTTTGGCAAGCTATACCTGTGCATATGTTCACATGTCTGGTCCTAATGGTAATTTTTATACCCTCTCCTTATTCCATATCTAGTTAGATTTGTTCTGGTGAAATTATCTACGTTGAGACTTCATCAGGATCCAGTTCCCTTACTCTATCTAGTTGCATCTGCACTACATGATCTGAATGAGGTGGCTCAAAGTCTTTGAGGTGACCTGAATACATAATTGGCCCAAAGGCCTTAGGTGGCCCGAAGGACTTATGGACTCTATGCCCAAAAAGGTGTCCCAAAGGTGAATAGTTTTGTCTGGTACATTACCAAACAATATATTCCATAATACCTATTACAGTACTCCTATAGTAACCAAGAAATAATCCACCACTCAGATTTGAACCTGGGTCTCGTGGATTCACATGGATATTCCTTGCCAACTAGGCTGAGGCTCATGTATTATCAAGTTTCTAAAACAATAAATTATGTTATTTCGTCACATGGTCAAAGGAGAATGATGTGAAGCACTATTATTCAGAGAAAAATGAGATTTGTGGAACATGTGTATATATCAATATAGGAATTCTCATTTGGATTCTTGAAGTAAAAAAAGAATGTCAAGATGATCAGTGATCAGGTCATTTATTTAAACAATGAGCATAAATCTAGTCACGAAGTAAAATAATAAAGGTATATATTTTCAGTTAAATAATAAATTATAAATTACATGTCATGATTCTATTAAATTATTAAATCTAATTTTATCAAGTTCAAATGTAAAATTTTAAAAGGGAGTCCCATATTGTCAATTTTAATATGGTCAAAACCTTGAGGTAGAATGAGTGTGATCTAATTAACCTATTAGCGTTATTATGATTTGATTAATTCAAACTCATCTTAAGGGTCGAGTTAGGTCTCCAATGATAAATAACACATGTGAATCAGATCTCTTATAATCAATTATAGAACAATTAAATTTATATTTTATTATGAATATGTTTATCTTATATAATTAATTTATTAAAGTTAAAATAAAAATATATAAAATAAATAATATAATATATTTGTTTTTTCTATTCAAATCAAAGCTTTTGAGGGAAAACATTTTCATAAATACTTTATTAATCATTTTTATCATGTTGGGAGAGTTTAAAAAAGTTTGGTTGTAGTCTTGCAGATGGGGGGGGGGAATATTTTCATATTTTTCTCCTTAATTTTTTAAATTATGTTTATATAAAATACCAAGGAGAAACTTAAGTATTTACTTTAACTATAAAAATACCTATATTTATTTTCTTTAACTATATAAGGGCACCTACATGTTTATTATAACTCAAGAAAACTCATATGTATTTACTTTATCACTATGAATGGCCTTTATGCATTCCCATTGTCTTTGAAAAAACTCTTACCCATCACCCCATGACCCTTATGTATCCACTTTACAAATAAATGACATTTATGTATATCCTTGTGTTTTGAAATGAATTATATGCATTTCCTTTATTTTCGAATAACCCATATGTATTTCCCATTCTCTAAAATAACTATTATTTATAATTCATATCATAGTAAAGACCCATATGTATTATAATTTTTCAATAAATGACCCCTATGTTTCATAATTTTATCTTGTACTTTACTATAATTTATATATTCAAGATTCATATGATCAAAATTTAAGTGTCATACCCCTCTTCTAAATTTTCAATACATAAAAGTAAAACCTAGATATTTAAAATTAACTTTAAAAAAACTAGAGAAATTAGCAATGTCTAGAGTCCCCCTATAATATCTAAGTGTAAAAGTGTAAGATATAAAATAATTATATTGATTTGTAAGAGTCATCAAATTTTTGAATTATAATATGTAAGATTCATTTTCATCGACCCAATAAATATTTCCCTTCATATATAAAATTAAATTACCTCTATATATAGGATTATTTAATTTTTTAAATCTGATTTTCTTCAGATTTGGATTGGGTTTTATTTTATGATTAAAAAGTACATTTTTAATAATAAAACACTTAAATTAGGGATTTTATTATGAAATAAAATCCCCTTTTCTTTATATTTTTTAAAAGGTTGGGGCTGAAGCCACAATTTATTATTTTAATGAAAAGACCTCTTTAGACTAGGTAGAGGGAGACCCATTACATAGCCCGGAGGCCCAAGGCCAAGTGGCCTGAATACAAGGCGTGAAAGCCCATTTTTGGCCCAAAGGACCCCTCGGTGAACAGTACTGCTACAGTACCCGCATTGCTACAGAATCTACTACAGTACAGTATCCGCTACAATACCTGCTATAGTCCCTCCACCGCTACAGTGCTACCGCTGCTACAGTCCTGCTACAGTTCCCTACTGTAGTACTGCTATAGTAACTCGGAAATTCACCCCTGCCCAAATTTGATCCTGGGTCTTTTGGATGCCAAGATGGAGCCTTTACCACTATGGTACATGCTCGTTGGAAAATCCCCTTTTCTTTATATATTTATACAATTATTTTGTAAAAACATTTAATGACACCATGTGGTGGTAGTTATGCATCATGGTCCTCAATGGGTATATCAAAATAAGGTGATCTAGAGAATTTTTAAAATGGGTTAGTCCCTAGAGGATCACAGCCTGGTTTTATACATATAAATTATTAAATTAGGGGTTCCCCACATTTTGTTTTATGGTTACTTTATATATCAATGATATATGACTAAATCTATGACATTAATGATTTTTGAGATCTCTTAGACCAATCTTGGACCATGTTTACATGAGATTAATTTCATTGATCCAGGGTTGAGGCATTACGAGTTCTTCACGCTAGGATTATCTTTTTCTTCTTCTTGATCATGTTTAGAAAAACATTAATGCACCATATCAAGTAGTTAATTTCTAGTTTTTTTACCTTATAGAATATATTACACATGATATTTATTAATAACTTATAATATACTCTTATTAATCCTAAAATCGCTCATATTTTTAACCTGTTGAATCTAGTGGTCCTCGATAATTTTGATTGATTTCACTTCCAAATGAATCATTAAAATTACCACCATTCACTTTATTAAAACCATACCATTGTATTAAATAATATTTCATGTCTTATACCAATTTATTTTTTTATAATCTACCATTTAGACTCTAGAGAACACATTTAATATTTTCAATTATATATGTTCATGGTTTTTTATAGAATATATTAAATTTTACATGTGTGTGTCTATATATATGGGTTATAATGGAATGAGGTAAAGGCATGTGCATCTATTTATAAGAAATAATAGATTATAGTTATGAAATGTACACATATCCCTTGGTAGTGATGACATGTAGTTATTTCATTTTATTAAGATATGATGGATCTATATTATAGCATGAGTCGATGTGATGATGATATGTTGGTTGTGTTGTGGTTGTGGCGGTAGTGATATAATGATAAGATGATTACGTGGTGATGTGATGGTAGAGTGGTGTAAGTTGTTGTGATTTTATTATAATGATGAAATATAATTGATTTGTTTTTGGAAATTATATATCATTATTATGATTTTTTAACCTGAGAGCATCCTCATTTATTTTTATTACTTGGTGATTGTCATGTCATTGTTCAGTTTGATGCTAATGTTTTAAGGGACTCCACTTTTATTATTATATAAACTTGGAAATATTATATCGTTATCACTAATTATTTTTATTTAAAACTATTGATATGATATGGTAATTTTAGGTAATACAGTCAAAGGTTATGGTTATGTTAATATGTAAAATTAAATTAAATTTTGAGTTTTCATATATACTTAATCCATACCTCTTTTAACAAACTTTTTTAATTAATTTAACTCACTTATATATATTATGAAACATTTATTTCATATGAATATTTAATTTTTAACCATGATGTGTTTTAGTGGGGGTGAGTTTGAAAAAGTTTTTTCATGGAACAATTTTTATGATATTCAGTGGATCTTAGTGATAGGAATAAGTGATGTTTGAATGTGATAAATAGAAAAATAATTTCATTTAAACTAACATGCGATGGGGGTGTGGGACTAGTATGAATACATATATTTAGGTCTTCTTATAAAAAATTCGAAACCCCTTAAATTAGAGGAGAATTTTGAGGATCTATTTATTCTGTCTATTTGTTATATTTTAAAGCTTGATGGTGATATTTTATGGGCTTCATATTTTATTACTATATGACCGCACAAATATGAAAACATTGTTTCTAATTATTTTGATATAAAATTATTGATATAATTAGACTATTTTTGGTAATTCAACCAAATGTGTTGGTTATGTAAAATTGAATTCTGACTTTGCTTACTTTCATAGTTTATACATTTTCTTATGTAATGTTCCTCCATAGTTAAACTCACATATATCTATCCAAAAATATTTATTTCACATATATAGATAATTGTTGATAAATATTATCCTGCTGATGAAAATTCTCACCCCTCTAATGTTTTCTTGAGTTGTTTTGTAGGATAATTCGATTGAGATTGGGGAAGCTATTGTTTACGTAGCTCAAGTGGCCTGAAGGACTTCATTTTAATTGATTTTTGATAACCCCCCTTTCAAGGGATGAGGGGAACCCTTACAAGGCCAGTAGGCTCAGAGATTACATGGCCCGTAGGCTTAAGAGATTATATTACCCAAAGGTCTTAGGGAATTCAACCAGACTATACACAAGGAACTACCCCTCCTCAGCCTCTGCATCATGATAGTTACTCACCATCTCACATAGTCATCTTGCTAGGTTTCCGGTTCATGCACAGGCTGGTCCTGATGGCATAACAATACCCTCTCATTCTGAAAAATCCATTTGGTTCTACTCTAGTGAGTTCACCTTGCTCTAAATCCTCTTCTAGGGCTGCTCCTTTTTTGTAGTGTGTCTGGGGGAATTGCATGTGGCCTGAAGGCCTTGAGGTAGCCCTAAGGCCTTAATGGTTGCCTGAAAACCCTACTGACCCAAATTCCTGGGTGGCCCGAAAGCCTTAAGGACTCAAATCCCAAACCGGTGGCCCAAGGTAAATAGTTCCAACTGCTAAGGTACCGAACAATATCGGCTACAGTACCCACACAGTGTACAATTATGCTACAGTACCTGTACAATGTACAATTCTGCTACAGTACCGCATCGTGTATAGTATTGCTACAGTGCCTGCTACAGTACTACTATAGTACCCCCAGAAATATGCCTCTTACTAGTTTGAACCTGGGTCTTGTGGATGCACTTGAGGATACCTCACAAACTAGGCTGAGGGTCATGTGCTCTACGTAGCTGGAGTGGGGCTCTTGGAGTATAGAATGATATTATCCTTGGTTGTATTGCATACAATTTAATGTAGTTATAATTAAATCATGGGAAATTTTACCTCTTCATTTTATTAATATGGGGTTAATTGGTGGTCATGACATATATTCTTTGAATTTTGGAGGTATATGCCTCCCATTTTTGTGAAATATACAATTAGTGATAATTCTTAAATAGTGGACTATTAGATGTAGGACTTGAGGGTATCACCTATCTACAATGCTGGCCTGGGTGGGGTTTTATTATATAAGAATAATTTAAATTTAGTATCAGAGCATTTGTTTTATATATGAGGTGGGTTTTGGAGTTCAGAACATGTGATTCTTACGTGGGATTGCTAGGGAAAATTTTTATTTAATATAACAAGTGATGGAGGTGTGGAATTGACTAGACCACAAATATTTATATATAGTTATGCATGATACCATAAGCCTTAAATTCAGGAAGTTTGGTAAGGACCTTCACATCATGGCCCCCTATAATGTGTCATAAGGAACAAGATAGAAAACTATGTATGATTAGCTGAGATTACTTATATTACAAGGTATGAAAATTTTATAAGGGTGAAGGTATTACTTAAAATGGTTTAATTTAAGTTAAATTTATTTAAAATTAGGTTCAATGTGTTTATTTATGAAATCATATATTCGTATTATATCTTCGTTATAATTATTTTTCATTGATTCATAATAATTTAATCCATACTGTTTAAAACACGTATTCTTAAAAAATAACGACTTAAAATACTATTTGATTTTCTTAATATGCATTATTAGTTTTTAAATAAATGTTTTATAAACATTTGTTATATTAAAACATTTCTTAACATGAAATGTTATTTGATGTGTTAATCCAAACTAGTAAAAATATAAATTTTATTAGAAATAAATGCTAGTTGTATATATGAGTATATTTAATAAAAGGGAATCCTAGAGTTTTAGATTATCATTACTTAACTTGTGTATCTGAATTAAATATTGTGAAGTATTCCTATTATAGATTGTTCTTACATAAAATTAATATTTAATGGTTTAAATTGAGAAATATTTTAATATGAATGAATTGACTATTATATACAACATGTCTAACATTGAAAAATTGTATAACTTATATGATACAAAAGAATAAAAATTTATGTCGAAAGTTAATCATTATTAATTCCATGTTGATAATGATGTATTCCATGTTTTACAACATTATTTCAAGTTTTTAAATGACTTATATTTCCATTTTTTGATTATGTGTAAATAAAAAAAAAGAAACATGTTGAAATTTTTTTAATGAATAAAAATCATGATAAAACATTAAAATGATATAATTTGTTAGAAGTATCATAAGGTGATTAATATAGTCATTTGGTAATTATGAAATCATGAATATGAATATTTCAAGTTTCCCCATCATTAAAATTTACTAATAGGGATGGTTAATATTAAATGATCAATTATGTATTTTCTGATCTATCATTTCAAGATAAATTTTTTTAAGATAAATAATTGTAATGTTTTCATTGACATCCTTGGAAATATTCGATATAATATTTCATAGAGGAATTTGTTGATAATGAAAAGATCTAGTTGACCAATACATCTTGTGAGGATGAAATGAAGGTTGCATTGAAATGAAGGTGGTCGTTGGAAGTTAGAGGATGTTTCTTGCTCCTGATTATTTATTTTATAACCACTTATTTCTTATTTCTAGTTAAATTTTTATATTTTTTTATTTGATTGTTTTTGGCCTCTTAGTTTCATTTTTTCTCTACTTAACATCTTTATAAGAAAGAGTGCAACATTGTACATATTTATTTAATACATACTACTACTATTAGTTTTTGTCATAATTAGTTATGTTTCTTGATATAACCATCTCATAATAGATTAAATTAATAAATATTGCAATTTAATGTTTCATTTTAGATTTCATAAATATTGGATGATTGAGTTGGATCCTATTTCTCTAAAACATATACGTATTGATTTTAGAAGTGTTATTTGCTTATTAATCTTACTACTAGTGTTATTTTTTTATGTTCTTATATTCTATAATATATAACCCAACTTTGACTTAAAACATAAAATATGTTTCTTGGTTGGTTAATTATGGATCCCTTGTTGTGTTTTTATAATAATGCATTCCATTGAGCCAATCAAGGTGTTCTATGGTAGGTTAGTGATTTTATGATAATCATTTAACAATAGAAAATCATTAGCCTAAATATTATGAGGCTCAGTAAGTCTCTTGTTATTTAGTGGGTTCTTACATTTTCTGGAGTAATGTGTGTCACAGGTTGGTCACTATACACCATAATTTAAATAACTTTAAGATTATTTTATAGTTGATTCTAAAAGATATATTCTTTTGTATTACTTTTAAAAATGGAGGTTCTATTAATTACTTATTTTTAATTTATTAAGTTATATGGGAGTTCAAATAATTATAGGTGTAATATTGTGGATAGGGGGAAATTGTTTGGAATTTTCTTCCATTCTTTTTTTATTTGATTTTTGAAAATGTTTGGAATGAACCTTATGTATTTCTGTTAACTCTAGGATCACCCTTGTGTATTTTCATAAACTAGAGAAATACCCAATAAATTTTCCTTTAAATATATAAAAAAATTAATGTATTTACCATTTCACAAGAAAAGTTCTTTACGTATTCCATTTTTCAATTTAAAGGCAATTTTAAATCGCCACATGACCCTTATGTATCCACATTATCATGAAATAATCCTTAAATTATACCATGTGTTCTAAAATGACCTATAACTATTTCCTTTGTTGTGAAATGACCGATATATATTTCATTTTTTGGAAATTCCCCTTATATATTAATTAATTTGTAGAAAACTCACTTACATATCTTGCTTTTTAGAAAAATTACCATTATCTATAACAACACTGACCCATAATTTCCCATAATTTAAATATATATTATTTATATGATCGATTCATATGATCTATTAACCTTTAAAGAATTTTTAATATATAACAGTAAAACCATGATATGAGAAATAACTTTGAATAGACTTGAAAAATCATAAAATTACATTATCTTCCAATAAAAAGTAGTAGTGTAATTTTAATATATAAAAAAATGATATGTTAGAGTCATCTCTTTTGTATAATTTGAATATGTAAAATTTATTTACTTCAAATGATGGAGTCTTTCCCTTCATATATAAAAGTAAATTGTCTTCAGGTGTATGACTATTTCCTATGAAAAAATCTTATTTTTTTCATAGTGGGTTACAAATATATTTGATGACTAATAAATATATTTTGAATTTTCAAAACACCTTAAATTTGGGGTTCTATTAAGAAATTAAACCCCCTTTTTCTATTATATCAGTGAAATGGTTTGAAGGTATGAATAATAATAACCAAATTACGAAAAATATCTTGTATACACATTTATAAAATGAAATGATTAGTTTTCATATTTTTATAGTTAAAAATAAAAAAAATTGAAAATAAAAGTGATGTTTTTATGAAAAAAAACATTTTAAGGAGCATAATGTAGTTTTTATATTAATAAATTAAATTAATAACTATTATTGAATGATTTATACACAAATTTTATATTATTTAGCAGATAATTTTTTTAAAAAATTCAAAAAATATTTTTATAGGCATAAGAAATGAATAAGTTGAGTTTTATGCTTAAAAATGAATTTTTTAAAAACAATTTTTGTAAAATTTTTTGCACTTACAATGAGATAAATTTCTTACATTTATAGATACTGAAATAGATAAAATAATGTAATATTTATTATTATATAGTTAAATTTTTTTGAAATTGTTCCATTTTATCTGTCATTAGGAATAGTTAGAAGAGTAAAATTTATCACCTTGATAAAGGGTAAATCTGATAAATCTAGATTGAAAATAAGTGATTAGGGAATAATTTTTCACCATAATTATTATTGGATGAATGTAATTCGACCCTTATCACCTTATTCTCTACGTTCATTATTTTAATAGACAACATTCCATAAAAATTATTTATATATTGTTTAAATAAATAAAAGTTGCAAAATAGAAAATTTCAGTTTTAAAGGTCATCTATGTGTTCACATAGTAAAAATACTAGTTATGAATGACTATTAATATTAATTTTTTTAAAAAATGAAATTAGTGGTAAGCACCCCATAATACTACATGGAAAATGGGGGTTCAAAACCCATGGGGCGCAGGTTACTATAGCAGCACTGTAGCGATACTGTAGCAGCAGCGACACTGTTCATCAGCGGGTACTGTAGCGGCAGCAGGGCACTGTAGTGGCGGTAGGTCACTGTAGCGGCAACGATACTGTGCAGTACTGTAGTAGTAGGTTACTATTCACAGAATGTGAATTGGCCTTAGAATTTGGGCCTACGGGCTATGTAATGGGCTACAAGCCCACTAGGCCTTCGGGCTATGTAATGGGTTTCCCTATACCCAGTTAAAAGAGGACTTTGCTTTGATTTAATAATAAAAATGAGGCTTCAGCCCCAACCTTTAAAAAAAATATAATTACCTTAAATTCTTACACAATTCCAAACAGCATTTATTCAATTAATTTAAAAATAAAATAAATGAATTTAAAAATAAAAAAAGTTTTATAATTTGTGAAATTTATAGTGTTACATCAATTTTAGAGGTGTATATGAAATATTATTGTTGTGTTAAATTATTATATATGACTTGTAAATTTTTCCTTTAGTATTTTAAGTGAAATTAATTAAATATTTTCAAGATTGGCAATAATGATATTTTATCAAAATAATATTTTATTAAATTACTTCAAAATCATTAAAACCTTGAAATAATACAATGTGGTTTTGATATGGTATAACATTTCATAAATTTTACATTTATTTTCTAATTTTAATCTTATAAGTAAAAAAATTACTACTCCTTAATATTGAAAAATTTGTTACCGTAGTTAAAATTAAAATTGGTTAAATAAGTGTAAATTAAAATGATCAGGTTTAAAATGACACCAAAACATATCTAAATTCTATTATTTGATGGTTTGAAAAACCTTTCCTAACTTATTTATTTATATCAACTCATTTAGAGGCATTTTTCTTGGAAATTAATTTATTTTGATTTAATCATTTGGGAAATACCAAATGTGCCCATCACCTCAATTATAAAAGTAAAACTCCATTATTACTTATTTAACCCAATTTGAGACTTATATTTCAACCATAATATGGCAATATATATTCTTAAATACCCTACACACATCCTAGATATGGAATCCCACCTTTTTAATACATAAATTTTCATTTACATGGTACAAAGAGAGGATCTTTTAATGTTTAGTTTCTTGGAAAAAAGGATACATAAAACCTGAAAAAATAAAAATTATTATAATCCACTTTAAATGGTTTATAATAGTTTTATCCTAAGTAAATTTAATATATATCATAACCTGCATACATACATCTAAGGAAAGGGTGGGCATAAGTCCTAGTTATGGGAAGTAAGTTTAACAATTTCAATGTGATCTTGAGAAATATCAATAATAACTTGATGAATATCATAAATTCAGGAGAAATATGTATATAATAGTAATAATAACATTAATATTAATATGTAAATATGGCTAAATAATTTAAATGATACATTCATAATCATATCACCAAGGTTTTCCACTGAGGTATCATAAGAATTACCGAGGTTATTTCCCTAGGTATCGTATAACATGTTATCTCTAGAGATTAAATTATTTACCCAATACATTTGAATGATATAAGGGTGTACCTATAATATTTCTTAATTAATTTTATCCACATTCATCATAATAAAAAATTTAATAAATAACTCATGGATAATAAAATAAATAGGTTTCATATCAAAATCACGGGGTTTTAAAAAAGGTACATAGAGGAAAGATCTTTTTGTCATTATTAACCCAAAAAAAGGAAGCTGGTTTAATATATGATAATCTAATAATAAAATATTTTTTTTAAATCTTGGTGAATACCCTAGAAAAGAAATATATTTGAGTATTCACAAAAGAAAATAAGATAATTTCCTGAGAAAAGAGAGAAATTTTTAGAAGAAAATTTGCCAGTATAATGGGTATGAAACATGGTTTTAGAAAATGGTAAAAAGAGAGGGTAAATGTTATCACATTAGTAGGATAATCTTAATATAGTAATGGGATAGAATAAAATGGATAGTATGAAAATAGTTTATTAAATATGAAAGGCATACCATGTAAAAAGGGTGCTTGAAAGGAAAATAGAAGTCTAGATTTCCCTTATCATGAATAGTAACTCATATAACATGAATGTTGGGACCTTTGGTGCTTGATGAAACCTTCATAAGATTTGTTGGGAATTAAAAATAAATCATATATTCATAGAGGTTGAATTGGTAATGAAGGGAAAAGAATAAATTGGTGGGTAATAATGTAAAATGAGGAAGATTTGTTTATTAATTTTCTTGGACACCTAGGTAGTGGTAAATGAAAAGCCATGTAGTATTTTCTAATGGTATTGGATAGTTGGGACATTATTTTTTATTATATTTACCCAAAATGGGTGACTAAAATTTTCCATCACTTTTTTTGGCATGAAAAATTATATTTTTTTTACAAAATATCATTTTTAAAGATAAGGTTTCCATTTTCAAATATGGAAACTAAGTTATATATTTAGAACATGATTAAAATATATTAAAATACTTTATATTATTAAAATAACATATTTTATGTCATTTATTGTGATAAATTATTTATTACATCATTATGTGATAATTATGATGTCCTTAAACATACAGAAAAACTCAAACTGTACTTTTACTATTCATGAAAAATAAATTATTTTAGAAAATTCTCATAAATTCACCATATCCATAAATTTACATCCTAATTTCAAAAAAGATGATTATTTTATCATAATAATTCTCTAAATATGAAAATTTAAACGAATAAATATAAAAATAATTATTTTTAAAAAAAATACCGGATTAAAAATGCATAGAAAAATTTATATCACTTGAAAAAAATAAAATTATTTTGTCAATTATCTTTATATAAGAGTGTTTCAGTCATAGTATTTCACTAAAATATGCATTATTCATAATATATTATTTTATTATAGAAATTTTATATCATTTCTAGTAATTAACATTTCTGTCTAAAAAATCAATATGTCTAGTTCCCACTTAATTTAATTAATAAAAACAATTCTTAAAATGAAATTATTGGAAAAATAATTTTATTTAGAAAAATGGATTACACTTTAAATGACTATGTCCCAAACACATAGCCTCTTATAAAAACTATGTATGACCTAAGGGAAACATTTGCGATAGTGATAGATGTATGTGGTGGCTTAGCTAACATTGTCAAAGTGGCAATTTACACCAACATTAACCTCCCCCATATGATCTTCTTTCTGTATCAATTATCATTTTTCAAAATTTTACTTATAAACCCTATTTTTGAAGTTAATATTATTATCAATGGTATAGTTTCCAATGTTCATTAACCAACGGTCTAATTTACCAATGATAATTTAATGGTTTAAATATGGTGATCGCATTTCAATTTATACTCAATTCATTATTAATGACATATATTTATGTTGTGTATAATATAATATAACACATTTTTTAGGAAAAAATTATCATTCAAAAAGTTTGTGTCATTACATTCTTTCACCATAATAAATTTCATCAAAAAAATTTAGACTTGTTCTATCTGTTGATAAATGTTTTTGCTACTTATATCTCATTGTTTCCTCTGGTTCCTACATCGCTTCTTCATATTTTTGGTTCCTCCACAATACATTTATGAGATTGGTATTCTTGTGTGTATAACCTTGTCTCTACAGTCCAAGATGTCCACTGAATTCTCCTCAAATGAAAGTTCATTTTCTAGTTATACCACCTCCAAATTTAGTACATATTAAGGGTCATGTATGTACTTTCTCAAGATAGATATGTTTAAAATATCATGAACATGATCTTGGTTTGGTGGAAGTTCTATATGATAGGCCATTGATCCTCTGTGATCAAGGATTTCATAATGGCCAATGTATCTAGGGTTGAGATTCCATTTCTTCTCAAACAACATGACTCCATTATATTGTTATTTTTGAAGGACTTTGTCACCAACATAAAAACCCATGTCCCTTATATGGTTATCAATATATCTCTTCTGAAATATCTGAGCATCCATTATGTGTTGTGGGATGACATGTGTAAGACCATGAACATATTTAATTTTTAATAATAATATTTGAAAAATTATTAGTATTATTATTATTTTGTTTTTGTTTAATAATGGTGCATTTGAAATATGAAACTTGTAGAATAAAAATAAATACATGTTTTATTCAATAGGAATGCTGAAACATCACACTGTCATATGTCCAAAATACCATCACTAACCTAGAATACCAACAAGGAGACCAATCAGAATTACTAGGAGACAACCAAATAAACAAACAGACCAAGAAAATAGTGAAAGTCCTTAGGGCTTGTCATAATTAAGAACATTATAGAAAGAACAATGGAAACCATACTGATCATCAATGTGATGTAGATCACCATCTTCACTGAGTTGGTTTCCTTAATAATGTATTTAAAAATCCTTGAATTTAAGTACGACTATTGTTGTCCATTGAGGTCTTTATATGATTGTTGGTTATTATAACGGTCATAAATGTTTGGTAATTGTTGTGTATATTAAATAATTTTATTATTTTAAGTATTCTAAATATATTTATATTTTATATATTCTATGTATTTAACGTATCATAATTATTTTAACTACCATTAATACTGTATGGGTTTTGAATGATTGAAGTTATGATTTTAGTTAATTAATGTATGTATTCATTAAAATTTAAATTTTGGAAGGAATACCTCTCTATGTACTAAAAGTGTATAATTATTTAGATTCTAATAGAAATGAAATGTAATAAATTATTTTGTAATGAAATATATATATTTCAAATGTTTTTAAATGTTTTAAATTTATTTAAGTGTTATGTTTCATTAAAAAAAAGATATGGTTTAAAATTAAGGATGTAATTAATATTTAATTCATATTTGGATTTTAAAAATATAACACATTTTAATTTGAAAAATTTTATGACATGTCTTCATGCATGTTAAATTTTGTAGTTATATTTTTAAATTATTATATTTTAAAACTCAAATCTATAAAACTTATGAAAACTATAGTATATTTTGATTTTGGAAGTCTAAATTTTTTAAAATGATCTAAAATCATGTTTTCCAATAATTATGTACTTATGTATATTGTTTATTTTTTTTCAAGGGTTATCTAAAAAATATGACCCCTATGGCTACCCATATAGCCAGGTGGGGGAGACAGCCCGCACCACTCCCTAATGAGTGGGGTGGTTGAACCTTGGCTCCCCAACCAGCACAGACTGGCCATGAGGGTGTTCATACCCATATGGGCACATGGGTGTTGCAAGGAAGCACTACTGTGTGGGGAATCATGGCAGCATAGGGTGGGCGTAGAGTGCTTCGAAGGGAAGAACCGGTATGTGGTGGTACCGGGGAGGGGGAAGGGAGTTCATTGCCTTACCACAGAGGCATCGAGGTATTCATAGCGGTCCAAAATCACTCCCCAATTCTATATGGGATTTTGTTTTTAACGGGGGATCTATTCCTGTTCGTTCAATATCACTGTGTGAGAACTCGGTTTCCCAATCCATATGGCCTTCAAACCCCACCGTCATGGTATTTCAACCGCATTCTCTCTGGACCATCCAACTAGGGTCACAATTTGTAACATCCCAGGTAAATGAAGAATAAGTCCTATTTCATATTTATTAATATTTGTGAATTAAATATTAATTTTACTTTAAAGGGGTTTCTATGTTCGATAGTGTACCCAATATGCAACAACGGGTTTCTTTGGAATCTTATGTTGCACACTAATAATATAATATTATTTTAAATGGTAGTTAACTCCTAGCTGTTTTATTGGAGGTAATGAATGAAACTAACTATAATATGATTATACATGTTTGTTAAAGGTATTTACATTATAAAATAAAAAATTTAGAGGCTTAAAATGTGAATGAATCTAATTTTAAGCATAATTTATATTAAAAGGCTGATTTACCGCCTTTTAATGGAAAACCCTCTTAAAATATAGTTTTGGTAACTTTAATACATTATATTTGACCAAATAAAATCTTTATTTAGAATGGGGACATCAAAATTTACTTTTTGTAAATTTTTGGAATTTTTCCGATAAAGTTCATTTTTTATGAATAGTGAAAATATTTTATTTTAATTCAAAACTATGTTTTCATATAATTTATTTATATGGATAGATTATCTTTTTAATTGGGTTTAAATTTTAATTAGAATATATTTTTACCATTTAATCCAATGTTGGTTATTGGAAGCAATTTCACTTTGAAATTAGACTTAATCAGCTGTCCATCTTTTGATAGTTATTAATTCTTAAAAACACGCTATTTGTTTTAACAGTGGGAATTAATTTTAAAATTAATTAATGAAACTTTTATGTTTTGAATTTGGAAAAATAAAAATCATTTTTGAATTTGGAATATCAAATATAGCTTAGGCAGAATTTTTGGTATTTTTTTGAAAAACATGAATTTTTGATGAATAGTGAAACCACTCAGTGGTAGTTAAAAAAACTGACTTTTTCATTTAAATGAAATTTTACCACTTCTGCGATGTGAATTTAAAAAATTTGAAATACATGGTTGTTATCAAAAAATAAAATGTGGTTCCTTAAGATGAAAATAATTTTTGGTGAATAGTAACTTTTGACTTTTATTTACCACAGTTAAAGGTAAATAAGGTAATTCCAGATAAAAAGAATATTATAATAATTTAAAATTAAATAAAAACTTGTCCAAACCTTATTGGATGAGTATTGTATGAAAATGGTTATCCTTGGGTCTATTTCGGGACCCCATGGAGCCACTTATGAAAGATAATGACACTTTAGATTAATTAATTTAATGTAAAGACAAAATTGACATTAACAAAAATCTTTTAGTAATTAATTTTTATATGGTGTTATATAAGTTCTATTTTAGACTATAAGTATTCTTTGAAAATATAAAAATATTTCCTATATGATAGTATTTTTTCTTATAAATTTTGGACATCTAATAAATTAAATTATTTATGACCCAACAATGATGCAGTATTTACCTCATTAATAAATGATTTAGATAAATAAGATTATAATGATTAAAATATTATCAAAAACATCTCCAATTATGATTGGATGATTTTATTTCGAATATGAGTCATCTTAGCTTTGACCTTAATGTTTTTTTGACCATTAGCAACCAAATATCATTATATAACAAAGTAATATTTTCACACATTCATAAAGAGCCCCTCCTCTCCCTTATAAAAGGAGACCATTTCTATCCAATTCATAACACCTATAAAGAAATTTTTCTCATCAAACCTCTTCCCAATTAAGCTCCCTACATCCCTATCCTCCTCATAGAAGCCTTACCTTAGGCATAAGGCACTTCAAGAAGTCCTTTTGGTTTAAACCAATGGGAGTTACCCGAATTAAGGGCAACAATTTCTGTTAATTTGTTTTCTTTTATTTTACTTCTCCAACCCCTAAACTCTTTTTATTACTTTCTTTTGTAATAACACCAGTATCCTCAATATACTAGTATTTTGTTATGAGAAGGATTATAACTTCACTTACACACACCTCTATTTAATGGATGAAGAACATAATGTTTCTATGGATGGAAAACTAACACCTCACGAACTGATGATTGTTCAAATATCTCCAACTGCCTCTCATGATGGCCATTATGATGGAACTATATTTATATATGATATATATTATGATTATGATTTCCTTATGCTTCTGTACTTTCCATTTATAGAATTCCTTTATGGTTTCCATAGTGGGTAAATACGATAATCTCATTTGAGGAAGTGCGGACTACCGCCCCCTCAAAGTGATGTGACTCATTAATGCCTTATGTGGGATGTATAAAGGATAGAGTTAATGATATTATATATGATATTATACTGTAATTATAATATACATATGTATAATTATGTATTAATTCCATTAAAATAATAAATAGAAATGAAAGTAGCGTTCATGCATACGTACGGCTTACCGTCTCCATGAAGGGTGCATTTCATTTCTAACCTCAAAATGTTATGCACTATTATAAATACATGTAAATACTGGATATATATGATATATATGATATCTAAATGATTAATTTCATACTGGATATAATTAACTATTGACCACATGGACAACTTGAAAATACAAGGTGTTCATTTTTCACTTAAGTACCAAATATCGACAAAATGGACGTTATTAACTTAAATGATTACATAATGTTTATAACATGGTAATAATTGATATAAAATAAATAATAAACTTGAAAAAGGTTCTTAAGTGAGTATAAATTAACTTTAGTGTATTATTCAAGATATTAAATAATGAACGGGTCAAGTCGGACACGTGGTAAGGTACTTCGTCTCAATCTCCTCTCATTGAGGCATTTTTAGTTTTATACATGAATTAATTTTATATGGCGTATAATACTCTTTGAATTTTCATTTTATTCAAAGGGAATATTTTTATACGAAGCATTTTACTAAACGAACAAAAAGGAATGTTTCTTTTTTTACGTAAGCGGTGACAACAACCTTTCCGTCACGACTAGTATTATTTGATCTTTGGCTTCCTTAACAAGCCAGAATGTTTTTTATATGGAAAAATAAATACCATATACTTTTTTACATATTTTTTTTATTGAAAATGATTTTGAGAATGGATTTATTATTTCAATATCTTGAAATTATATTTTATTATTGCAATGTAGAAGTGATATCTTTCCTTTATGCTTATGTTATATGTTATGATCATGTTATGGTTCTTAGGTATTATTTACGTATATGGGTGGTTCCGTGATAAACCTAGGGCGGGTGAGCCCGAGATAGATCTCCAATGCATTGGGTAAAGTGATAGAGGTAAAAATTAATGTTTCTCTTAAGATATTTATGGAATATACTGTGATGGGTATTCCAAATTAGCTGCCTATTTAGCTGTGATAGTTGCAATATAAGTATGACATGGATGCCACAATTTACCTTTATGATTTATGATTTCTATGTGTATTTCATAAATCTTATGATTTAATGAGGTAAGTAAAATATTTCCTGTTTTGTATGTATTTATGAATTTTTTTTCATTCTTTGTTTTATAACTGTTACTGAGTTTTTTATGCTCATACCAAGTTTTGAGATGTTTTCACAGGACTTAAAGATGAATAGGATCTAGGATGGGATCAAGGAAAAGTCATGCTTTCTAAAACATGGAACTAGACATGACACTTCTTTTCAATAGTTTTTATTTTATGAAAAAATAGAAACTGTGTAGAGGTGTCTACTTTGTAATCTTTTGAGATGTAATAGTTATGTCCTAATTCTCTAAAACTCTAAACCTGAAAAGATCCTCAATGTGAATTATTCATTTAATTCGATATTATGTAAATGTTTAAGGCCGGGTCCTTATAGTTGGAATCATAGGCCGGTTTAGATAAATTTAGGAGTTAGGGCATTGTTAAATTAATATCCATAAAGTAATATTGATATCATATAGCATTTACAGATTACCATGATGATTCGCCTAAGATATTTCTTTATTAAGAATGGTTTTCCGCAGAGAAAATAGGGCAGCTATGTTGGGACGACATCAGGAGGAAGACAACCTTCCAAATCCACAACCTGAGATGGTCGGAATCGGAACTGAACAGTTTATTGCAGTGATGGAACAGTTGACTCCGGCTATAAATGGTGGTAGTATCCATGTACGAGATCAGCCAAATCAACCACAGAAGAACATGATAGTAGTGGAGCATTTGATGAGGCATCATCCCCCATCATTCAGAGGATCATCTGACCTGGTGCTAGCTGAAGGATGGATTAAAGCACTGGAGAAAACTTTTGATGTCATGGTTTGTTCAGGACATCCAAAGGTTTTTCTCACAGTTTACTGTTTTGTAGGTGAAGCTGATCAGTGGTGGTCGATGGTGAAAAATATCAGGGATAGTGAGGAGATTGATGCTCTTGATTTCGATGAATTAAATGTTATGCTTCTTGAGATATATTTTCCTAAGGTGGTTTGTCTTAGGATGGAAAAACAATTCCTTGAATTGAGGTAGGAGGATGACTCAGTGGCTTCTTCTGAAGAAAAATTCACATGAGTGGCAAGGTATGCTCCAAATTTCATATGAGATCTTGATAGTAAAATCAACCATTTTTTACTCAGGATTAAAGACAAAATATCGAAGGGATTCAGCTTCTCGTGAGTTCAAAAGTTATTAAAAACTTGTTCGTTGTGCGGAGAAGGTGGAAATGGAATTTTTTGATGATTAGGAATTATTTGAAAAACAATAAAAATAAGAGGTCGAGGAGGCAGGTGAAAGGGAAGAACTCTTCAAAAAAGTATGATGGTAAGAAACTTAAGTTTTCAGTTTGTAAAAATTGGGGTAAAAAGAATTCTGGGGAATGTCTTCTGAATTATAGTAAGTGCTACTGATGTCGTAAAATGGGACATAAGGCTCGTAATTGCACTGAAAAAGATCAGGGTAATGGTAAGAAAAAATCTAATTTACAGTCAGTAAAATGTTTTAAGTGAAATGAAATGGGTCATTATGCAAATGAGTGTCCGGAAAAGAACTCAATAGAAGGAAATTATCCATACTACAAGAAGAAAGGGGTGGTGAAATCCTTCGCAACTACTTCAGAAGATGTTGGGACATCAAATGATGTTGTATCAGGTACACTGTTTGTCTGTTCAGATTACGCCAATGTGTTGTTTGATTCATGGTCTACACACTCTTTCATTTCTGAGAAGTTTTCTAGTAAATTAGAAATTCTATCTCATGATATGAATACTGAACTTATGGTAAAAACACCTGGAGGAAATGTTGAGACAAAAAGAAAACATAAGAACATTATTGTCCTTGTGTGCGGAAAGAATCTACTTGGAAACCTTATTGGTTTTCCTCTAGTAGATTTTGATGTTATTTTGGGCATGGATTGGCTTTCTATTTATCATGATAAGATTGAATGTAGAGCTAAAGAGGTTTCGTTTTAGAAATATTTTCAGTTTGTATACAAAAATGAACCCTTGATTTTGATAACATATCAGGAAGATGAGAAACTAGTAAAAATAGAAATGAATTTTACCTTTCACATATTTTTGAAAACAAAGGAACTATTCAAATCAATGATGTGCCAGTGGTAAAAGAGTACATTAATGTTTTCCCTGATGAGTTTCCTGGTATTATACCTGACCGGGAAATTGAATTTATTATTGACTTAGTTCCTGATGCTAAGACAATTTCAAAACCCTCTTATCGAATGACTCAAATTGAACTTTTAGAGTTAAAGAATAAATTGCATGAGTTATTAGATAAAGGTTTCATTTGGCCTAGAACATCACCATGGGGTGGTCCTGTCTTATTTGTTAAAAAGAAATATGGTTCGATGAGACTTTGCATTGAATATAGAGCATTGAATAACATCACTGTTAAGAATAAGTATACTTTGCCTCATATTGATGATTTGTTTGATCAGCTCCAAGGAGCTTAGTATTTTTTGAAGATTTATTTGAGGTCGAGGTACCATCAGTTGAAATTAAAAGAAGTAGACATTCAGAAGAATGTGGTTCATACTAGATATGGCAATTTTGAATTTTTAGTTATGACTTTTGGTTTAACCAATGCACCTGCTGTATTCATGGATCTTATGAATATAATTTTCCATGAGTTATTGGATATGTTTGTGGTTGTGTTTCATTGATGATATTTTGGTTTATTCAAAAATTAAAGAGGATCATGAAAGTCATTTAACGGTCATCTTGCAAACCTTAAAAGAAAAGAAACTTTATGGGAAATTTAGAAAGTGTGAGTTTTGGTTACAAAAAATTTCTTTCCTTGGTCATATTGTTCCAAAAAATGGAATAAATGTTGATCCTGCTAAAAAAAATTTGTTGAAGAATGTCCAAGACCCACAAATATAACTGAGATTCGTAGTTTTCTTGGTTTGGTAGGTTATTACCAGAGGTTTGTTGAAATTTTTTCACGGTTATCTAGTCCAATGACTAAGTTAACTCGAAAAGGTGTTAAGTTCATCTTGACAAAAGAATGTGATGATTATTTTCCAAAATTGAAAAGAAGATTGTTGAATGATCTAGTTTTGGAAGTTACTTCTAGAAATGGTAAGTTTGTTATCTATAGTGATGCTTCATTGAAAGGGTTGGGTTTTTTTCCTAATTCAAAATGATCAGGTAATTGCTTATGCTTTACGTTAGTTGAAACAACATGAGTTAAATTACTCTACAGATGATTTGGAATTAGCTGCTGTTGTTTTTTTCTTTAAAAGTTTGGAAGCATCATTTGTATGGAGTGAAGTCTGAAATATATACTGATGAAAAATGTTTGAAGTATATATTCACTCAAAAATAATTGAACATGAGATAGAGGAGATGGTTGGAATTAATCAAGGATTGTGATTCCACGATCCTTTATCATCTAGGAAAAGGAAATAAAGTGGATGATGCTTTGATTCTAAAAAGTAATACTTCATTAACCATGTTACGTTTGTAATGAGATCTTTTGGTTTTTTATTTCATGAAATTTGGAATAGATGTTGATGTTGTAGGAAATTATTATTTTTTTGTATCAGGTGTTAATGAGATCATCTCTATCAGATAGAATAAAGCAATCACAAAAAGAAGACAGTGAGTTACAGAAAAAGGTATAGTTGGTTCAGAAGTGTAAGTTTCCTGATTTTAACGTTGATAATGATTGTGTTTTGAGATTTAGAAAGATATTATGTGTACCTTGTAATTCATAATTGAAGAATGAGTTGTTATGTGAAGCTCATAGTTCTCCGTTTTCAGTTCACCCTAGCAGCACTATGATGTACTGAGATCTTCGGGAGTATTATTGGTGTGATGGAATGAAAAGAGATATTACTGATTTTACTGTGAATTGTTTGACTTGTTAGTAGGTTAAAGCAGAGCAGCAGTTACTAAAAGGAATTTTTCAGCCTTTACTGGTACCAGAGTGGAAATGGGAAAATATATCTATGGACTTTGTTGTGGGAATACCAAAGAAATCTTGAGGTAATAATTCAATATGAGTTATAGTTGATCAATTGACTAAATCTGCTCATTTCCTTCTTATTCGAGATACTTTGTCTCTAGATCAACTTGCTCAGTTGTATGTTAAAGAGGTAATCAGGTTTCATGGAGTTCCCCTCTCTATTGTATCTGATCATGATCCTAGGTTTACTTCTAACTTTTGGAAAGTCCTTCAAAAGTCATTGGGTACTGAATTAAATTTTAGTACAACTTTTCACCCTCAATCAGATGGGAAATCAGAACGAACAATTCAAACATTGGGGGATATGCTTCATGCTTTCTCGATGGATTATCAAGGAAGTTGGGACCAGCATATTTCTTTGGTTGAATTTTCATATAATAACAGTTTTTATTCCTGTATATAGATGTCTCCATTTGAGGAATTATATGGAATGATTTGTCGAACTCCAGCTTTTTGGGATGAAGCAGGTGAAAGGAAGTTGATGGGACTAGAATTGGTTGAAGAGATGACATAGAAAGTTTAGTTGATTCAGAAGCACATGAGAACAGCTCAGAGCAGACAAAAAAGCTATGCAGATAACCGAAGGAAGGATCTTTATTTTGAGGTAGGTGATCATGTCTTTCTCAATGTTTCTCCAATGAAAAGTGTGATGCATTTTGGTAAGAAGGGAAAGTTGAGTCCGAGGTTCATTGGACCTTATGAAATGATGGAGAAAGTTGGATCAGTTGCATACAGAGTGGATTTACCTCTATGTTTATCCCATGTATACATTGTTTTTCATGTTTCGATGTTGAGAAAGTATATACCAGATCCATCTCATGTTTTGAGCCCAGAGGTAGTTCAGTTGGAATAGAATATCTCTTATGAAGAACAAAAAGTCCAGATTCTTAACCATAGAGAGAAATTGTTGCAGAATAAGTTAATTCACCAGGTAAAGGTTTTGTGGAAAAACCATATGGTTGAAGAGGCAACATGAGAATCTGAAAATGCTATGAGAGATAAATGCCCCCACTTATTTTGATAAGTGAATAAAAATTAGAAGGACACAATTCCCAAAAGGGGGGAAGGATGTAACATCCCAGGTAAATGAAGAATAATACATATTTAATATTTATTAATATTTGTGAATTAAATATTAATTTTACTTTAAATGGGTTGCTATGTTCGATAGAGTACCCGATATGCAACAACGAGTTTCTTTGGAATATTACGTTGCACACTAATAATATATTATTATTTAAAATGGTAGTTAACTCCTAGCCGTTTTATTGGAGGTAATGAATGAAACTAACTAAAATTTGATTATACATGTTTGTTAAATTTATTTACATTATCCAATAAAAAGTTAGAGGCTTAAATGTGAATGAATCTAATTTTAAGCATAATTTACATTAAAAGGCCGATTTGCAGCCTTTTAATGGAGAACCCTCTTTAAATCTAGTTTTGGTCACATTAATACATTCTATTTGACCAGATAAAATCTTTCTTTTATAATGGGGACATCAAAATTTACTTTGTGTAAATTTTTGGAATTTTTTCGATAAAGTTCATTTTTTTATGAATAGTGAAAATATTTTATTTTTATTCAAAACTATGTTTTAATCTATTTTATTTATATGGTTATATTATCTTTTTAATTTGTTTTAAAATGAAATTAAAATATATTTTCACCATTTAATCCAATTTTGGTCATTGGAAGCAATTTTACATTGAAATTGGACTCAATCAGCTGCCCATCTTTTGATAGTTATTAATTCTAAAAAACAAGATATTTATTTTAATAGTAGGAATTATTTTTAAAATTAATTAAAGACACTTTTATGTTTATAATTTGGAAAAATAAACATCATTTTTGAATTTGGAATATCAAATATAGCTTAGGCTGAATTTTTGGTATTTTTTTGAAAAACATCAATTTTTGATGAATAGTGAAACCACATAGTGGTAGATAAAAAAACAGACTTTTTCATTTAAATGAAATTTTACCACTTATATGAATTGAATTTCAAAAATCCGACATACATGGTTGTTATCAATAAGTAAAATGTGGTTCATTAAGATGAAAATATTTTTTGGTGAATAGTAACTTTTGACTTTTATTTACCGCGGTTAAAGGTAAATAAGGTAATTCAAGATAAAAACAATATTATAATAATTTTAAATTACCTTAAAACTTGTCCAAACCTTATTGGATGAGTTTTGGCCAACAATGGGCATCATTGGGTCTATTTTGGGACCCCATGGAGCTACTTATGAAAGATAATGATACTTTAGATTAATTAATTTAATGTAAAGACAAAATTGACATTAACAAAAATCATTTAGTAATTAATTTTTATATGGTGTTATATAAGTCTTATATTTGACTATAAATATTATTTGAAAATATAAAAATATTTCCTACATGATATTATTTTTTTATAATTTTTAGACATCGAATAAATTAAATTATTTATGACACAATAATGATGTAGTATTTACCTCATTAATAAATGATTTAAATAAATAAGATTATAATGATTAAAATATTATCCAAAAAATGTACAATTCTGATTGGATGATTTTATTTTTAATATTAATCATCTTATCTTCGACCTTAATGATTTTTGGACCATTAGAAACCAAATATCATTATATAATAAAATAATATTTTCACACTTTCCTAAAGAGCCCCTCCTCTCCCTTATAAAAAGAGACCATTTCTATCCAATTAATCACACATCTCAAGCCATTTGGCTCATCCTAACTCTTCCCAATTAATATCCCTACATCCCTCTCCTCCTCCTAGAAGCCTTAACTTAGGTAGAAGGCACTTCAAGAAGTCATTTTGGTTCAAACCAAAGGTAGTTACCAAAATTAAAGGTAACAATTTCCCTTAATTTGTTTTCTTTTATTTTACTTATCCAACCCATAAAATATTTTTATTACATTCTTTTTTAACAAATCCAGTATCCTAAATATACTAGGATGTTTTCATGAGAAGGATTATAACTACACATACGCACACCTCCATCTAATGGATGAAGAACATAATGTTTCTACTGATGGAAAATTAACGCCTCACGATACGATGATTGTTCAAATATCTCTAACCACCTCTCATGGGGGCCATTATGATAGAACTGTATTTATATATGATATATATTATTTTTATGATTTATTTATGCTTCTGTACTTCATATTTATAGCACATCTTTAAGGTTTGCATAGTGAGTAAATATGATAATCTCATTTGAGGAAGTGCGGACTACTGCCCCATCAAAGTGATGTGTCTCATTAATGCCTTATGTGGGATGTATAAAGGATAGGGTTAATGATATTATATATGATATTATACTGTAATTATAATATACCTATGTATCATTATGTTTTAATTCCATTAAAATAAGAAATATAAATGAAAGTAGCGTTCATGCGTACGTACGGCTTACCGTCTCCATGAATGGTGCATTTCATTTCCTACCTCCAAATATTAGGTAATATTATAAATACATGTAAATAATGGATATATATAATATATATTATATCTAAATAATTAATTTCATTCTATATATAATGAAATATTGATCACCTATAGAACTTGTAAATATAAGGTGTTCATTTTTGACTCAAGTACCAAATATCCACAAAATGGACGTTATTAACTTAAATGATTACATAATGGTTATAACATTGTAATAATTGAAATAAAAGGAATAATAAACTTGAAAAAGGTTCTTATGCAAGTATAAATTAACTTTAGTTTATTATTCATGATATTAAAGAACGAACGGGTCAAGTCAGAGAAGAGGTAAGGGACTTCGTCTCAATCTCATTTCATTGAGGCATTTTTAGTTTTATACATGACTTTATTTTATATGGTGTATAAACCCTTTGACTTTTAATTTTATTCAAATAGAATCTTTTTATACTAAGCATTATACTAAACGAAAAAAAGGAATGTTTCTTTTTTTTACTTAAGCGGTGACAACGACCTTTCCATCGCCGTGAGTATTATTTGATCTTTAGATTCCTTAACAAGCCAGAATGTTTTTTAAGTGGAAAAATAAATACCATATACTCTTTTTATGTGTTTTGGCATTGAAAATTATTTTTAGAATGGATTTATTATTTCAATATCTTGAAATGATATTTTATTATTGCAATGTGGAAATGTTATCTTTCCTTTATGCTTATGTCATGTGTTATGATCATGTTGTGGTTCTTGGGAATTATTTATGTATATGGGTGGTTCCGTGATAAACCTAGGTTGGGTAAGCCTGAGATAGCTCTCCAATTCATTGGGTAACGTGACGGAGGTAAACGTGAATGTTTCTCCTAAGAGATTTAGGGAATATACTATGATGGGTATTCCAAAGTTACTCCCTATGTAGCTGTGATAGCTACAATGTAAGTATGACAGGGATGCCACAAGTTACATTTATTATTTATGATTTCTATGTGTCTTTAATAAATCTTATGTTTTCATGAGGTAAGTAAAAGATTTCATGTTTTGTATGTATTTATGAACACATGTTTTCATTCTTTTTTTATAACCCTTACTGAGCTTTTTATGATCATCCCATGTTTTGAAATGTTTTCACAGGACTTAAAGATGAATAGGGTCAAGGATGGGATCAAGGAAAAGTCAAGCTATCTAAAATATAGAACTAGACATGACACTTTTTTCATAGTTTTTATTTTATGAAAAAAATGGAAACTGTGTAGAGGTGTCTACTTTGTAATCTTTTGAGATGTAATAGTTATGTCCTAATTCTCTAAAACTCTAAACCTGAAAAGATCCTCAATGTGAATTATTCATTTAATTCAATATTATTTAAATGTTTAAGGCTGGGTCCTTATACAATTAATCATGAATGCTCATCTGTTTTGAAAAAAACCATTGTATTCCCGTAACCATTCGATCATTACTCAGTTAATCTAAACCGTTCATCCATTTTTTAAACCTCAAAACATGCCGCAATCATTTGATCAGCCTCGGTTGATCTGGACTGTCAATTCTTTTTTCCACACCTTCTCATTTTATTCTTCTTCCTTGTGACTGAACCAATAGTTATCACTCTCCCCTCTTTTCTTCCATTAACTTTGAGTCCTCCATTCCCTTTCCATGACTCGGTCATCCACCTTTCCTCATTCCACATGTCTTTGCAAATTTTTATTTTAATATAACTTGAACTATATTCATGCATGTTTTATATAATATATATTTATTTTATTGAATGATCGGTACCTCTATGTTTTTCACAGACAAAGGTTTTTTTTTCTAAAATGTTGGATTTTATTAGATTTTGGACCCTTAGTTTATGTTTTTATGATTGAATCAGAGTGTGTATAAAATATATATATACAGAGTTTATATAAACCTACTTTACACCCATAGAACATATGGGTTCTTCTCCTCCCAACTCCTCAACAACCTCTTCTCGACTCAAATCAACATTTGAGTCCATGTAAGGGATTATTTTTCTTCATTTTCATTATGAAAACCCTTATATATATAATTTTGTGTATGTTTGGATATATATATATATATATATGATTTTTTATAACTTTCTATCATAACTCGTTGTTGTTTTTCTAAATGTTATTCTCAGTGTTTAACTAATGTTTTTAATGTGTATAACACTTGTAAGGGTTTACATGTTTTTGTGTTTATGTAAACCCTATTTATATTCTTATATATGTATATATGTTCATTTATAAAACAACCCTGTTATTTTTTTATGGTTTTCGAATGTCGAATATATGTTTCAAAATAATTTCCTTAAATACATGTCAAGCATGTAAGGATTCTATATTGATTTTTTCATTTGACCATATAAACAAATATGTGTATATATGATATATGTATATATACATATATATTTTATTTATAATCTAAATTAGGTTTTAAAAAACTGATTCTAGTAATTAGGTTATGTTTTGAGGTGTATGAAACTTAATTATCAAACTTTGTTTCGCCAATGAAGATCCCATGTATACACATTGAGAATATATGGTTTTATATAATTATCTAACCCATATATATATATAAGAATTACAATCTCATATAAACATTTACTAATTCATTTAGTATTGTTTAATGGTTTTAACCTGGTGATGATTTTATACAATACAAAAAGTGCAATTTTATATTGGCAGATAATAACAAAACCTTGTTTTGGTATTGTGTGATACAAAATTATAAAACAAGACATCACCTTGTTAACACAATTGACATTACATGTAAGAATTTCCATTTTACAAATTATAGGATAGAAGGTTTGAATAATACTTTGATTACACATAAATATAAATACATTCATAAGCACATGTTGTGAATTGTGCTTAATTATTTTCTTATGTGTGAATGCTTCACACAAAATATTGTTTTACATATATACATATTGTATTTAAATTCATGATGAATCTTCCATAATCAATGCTTTTAGTTATTTAAGATTACATTTTAGAGCATTTTGACACTTCCATTTATCAAGGCATGGTTTGAACATGTTTGATATCTATCATGAATTCAAAAACATGTATATTAATTCATTGAATATTTAATTTTATGGGACAAGGTTTTAAAGAATTATTATTTTATGTAAAAACCCCAAACAATGTACTGTTAATTTATCAATTATGATAATTTATGGATTATGATTTTAATTTTTTTATGTAGTATGGGACACTTCGAATAAAAGGAATAAATTAATTATTTGATCTGGTACGGGACACTTCAAATAAAGTACATAAAATAATAAATCGAGGCAGTATGGGAAACTTTTATTTAAATACATTTAAATATATGAGTAATGCATTGGACTTATTAGGTGATGGGTGAGTCCTGCTATAGTCTCTCGATGCATCGATACATCTCATGAGACTGGCCAACAAGGGATTGATAGAAAGATTATGTATGGTCCTGGCACGCGGCCTTGATAGAATGATATGATTGTCTAGCATTATGCATTTCTTCAATATGTGATTAATATTTAATCAACCATGGTATTATTCGACTAGTATAATATCCCTTGGTCATGAATCTTTTACATATAATAATTGTAATGAATTTATATGACATAATGAAGTATGGACATGTAATGTTTTTATAAGGAAAATGTAGCAACTATTATCAGAATTTTGATATAGAGGTTGATATTACATCTGTCATTTCATGAATTTCAATTTAATTGTTAAGTGAATCACAATAATATTACTTAATCAATTATAATAAAGTACTATTTCTTGTGCTCAATTTTTTTACATGTACCCTTCCAAGTCACCCTTTGTTTAGTTTGATAAATTTATGGTTATTATGTAAAAAACAAGAATTTTTTTAAAAGTATACATACAATGATATTTGTTTTATCTTTAGATCTTAAATAAATATATAAATTATTCTGTAAGATATTTTCCTAAAAAATATTTCAATTAACCTTTGAAAAATGTTGATGACTTGCTTTATGAAATTTTGTTTACTTTTTTGAAAATATTTTCAATTAATTAAAAGATTGTTTTAAAAAATAATATTATTAATTTGTTTTAAACCCCCTTACTAATCATTCTAAATTCTCACCCTATGTTTTCAATTTATTTTTAGAGGGTTAGTAGATTAGTCATTATTTGAGTACTCCTATGTTATGGAAACAATATGAAGCTAATCCTTGTCATTATTTTGAAGAAATGTATCAGATGTATCTTGTTTTCCAGAACCTAAATAGGAAATATTCTTTATGATGGAATGTGATGTGTAATATTTATCTAGTTGTTTTTATAAAAAAAATACACACCATGTTTTAGCCACCGACTCCAGGCCTCTGGTGTGGGGTTCTCACAACATAAACCTTTTTTGTCATGTCATGTATTAGATCAGGCTTAAGAAGACTTCTCTCACTATCTTAATCCCAACAAGTAGGAGTTCTATATTTATTCCCATATAGAGCTTCATGGGGTTCCAATTTAATACTCAAATGGAATTTGTTGTTCTGTGAGAATTAAACTAATGGGATATGTTGATCCCATCCACCCTAAAATTGCATTGAGTATGTTTTTAGAATTTCCTTAAGTGTCTAAATAGTCCTTCTAGATTGGATATTATTTTTTAGGTGATAGCCCATTATGAAATCCAATTTAGTATTTGTAGAATGTTAAACGATTATCTTCAATTTTTATGTGAAACTTGAATCATGATCAGAAACGATAAAAAGTGAAATTTCATGCGACCTCACCACTTACATTTTGTATATATTGTCGATATGGACTAGTGATAAATATTCATAAATAGAGATAAAATGGTAATTCTTTGTGATATGGTCTACTATAACCCATATCACATTATTTCCTTTCGGTGTTTTTAGGAGACTAGTGGAAATGTCCATAGTGATATTAACCCACTTCTATTTGGATAAGGGTTGTTGTTCCAGTACCCCATTAAAAAGTTGTCACACTTCCTTCACTTTTTTACATACTAGGATCCTTTTAGTGTAGTCAACAATCTCCCTTTTCATGTTTTCCCACCAATAACAATCAATAAGGTCACTATACATTTTAGTGATTCAATTATTTATAGAGATTATAGATCTATGAGATTCATCTATTAGATCCTACTTTATTTCTAGAATAGATGGAACACATAGCCTTTTATAAAATTTCAATACTCCTTCTTGATCAATATTGAACTCAAGAAACTTCACATTATTCATATCCTCTAACTTATTTGGCAATAAAGAATATTCTATTTGATATTTCTTGAATTTCTATAGTGATTATGATTGAAAAATAATTAGGGATACGGTTGCTGATTTTCCTTCCCTTACAATTCCCATGTCCAGTTTTACAGGCTCTTTAACCAAAGAATCACTTTGACTAGTCATCATTTTCAGAATAATAGGATCTTTCCTACTTAATAAATTAGTGACTTTGTTTCCCCTACCAAGATGATAATTAATTGAACAATCATAGCCTTTAAGAAGTCCCAACCATATACTCTGTCTCAAGTTCAATTAATTTTTTGTGAATATATATATCAAATATTTGTGTTCTATGTATATATAAAATTTCTTCCCATTAAGTTAGTGCCTCCATATCTTCATAAAAAAACAACCATAGAAAGATCCAGGTCATGTGTAAGATAATTATGCTCATGAGGCTTCAAAAGTTGAGATGCATAAGCAATCACCTTTTCATTTTTCAGGAGGACGTACCAAATCACTTTCATATATGCATTACTAATAACAACAAATCCTGCTCTAATATATGGTAGAGTTAACATTGGTAAATCAACTTGTCTCTTCTTTAGTTCTTGGAAACATTATTCACAATTATTTATCTAGATAAAATTATCCCCTTTTTGAGTTAACTTTGTCATAGAATTAGAAAGTTGTAAATAGTTTTTCACAAACCTCCTATAATATCTTATTAAACCAAGGAAACTATAAATATCAGTTACTATTGTAGGATAGGGCCACTCCTCCAAAAACATCACCTTCACAAGGTAAACTAATATTCCTTCATTACCTACTATATGCTCCAAGAAATAATCGTTTTGTATCCAAAATTCAAATTTTATGATGTTTCCAAGTAGCATATCCTTCCTAATATTTTACAATATAAATCTTAGATGATCCTCATTTTCCTCATGAATTTTAGAATATATCATAAAATCATCAATATAAACTACCACGAAGTCATCAAGGTATTCCTTAAATACTCTATTCATAAAATACATAAATATTGAAAGAGAATTATTCAAGTTAAAGGTCATAAAAAACTCATAATGGCCATATATTTATTTTATAGTTGTCTCTGGAATATCTTTCTTCTTTACCATCAATTAATGATAACTATATTTAAGATCAATCATAGGGAATAATTGATACACCAAATGTTGGTCAAAAAAATCATCAATCCTTGGAATAGGGTATATGTTCACAACTATGATCTCGTTAAGTTATCTAAAATTAACTCATTACCGCATTGATCCATCCTTCTTCTTCACAAATAAACAATGTGATCCACAAAGAGAAACACATGGTCGAATAAACCCCTTCTACAAAATATCTTGGATTTTTTTCTTTAATTCCTCTAGCTCAACATTTTCCATTCTATATGGGGTCTTTGATATCGACTTTGATCCAGGCATGTGTTCAATGGAAAAATATAACTATATTTCTAGGGTTGGTCTAGGTAACTCCTTAGGAAATATTTCAATGTATTCTTGAATTATAGAGACTTTTTCTATTCATCTATTTTTTTCCTTATTTATATTCAATGATCATTTACATAGAATGATATGGGAGGTGCATATGAACAAAACTATGGTCGATATATCACTCCTTAAAAAATAGTTGTAGTTATTCTATTCAAGACTACTAAGGTTTCCTTTCTTCTATATTTGATCTAATCATTGTACTTCGATAGTCTCTCCATTCCTAGTATAATATCAAATTCCAAGATGGGAATGACTAAAATATTTGTGATGAGATTGTTCTCTCCAAAGTGAATATTATATTTTCTATGAACTATTGATTCTTGGAATATCCCTCCAAGAGTCTTGATAGATAACTCTACTTATAGTATTCTATGGAATGATTTTATATTATTTGAAAACCAAGAGTAAATAAAGGAATGAGTAGAACCCGAATCAAACAAAGTACTTTATATCATTGATAGAACAATGAGAGTACCTACCCCCACTTCATTTGGAGCTTTAGCTTTAGCTTCCATGATAGGAAAAGACTGTCCTTTATCCCATGGCCTATGCTGATGTTGATTGTGATTCCCCAACATTAACTTCATAATTGAATAATGAATGAAAAAATTTCAAAGTTTTCCACACTTGAAGCATTGGAATTTAGGCTGGGCCTGCACCATATTCCCATTTTCATTAGTATTGAAAAGTTCAAGCTTCACCTCACTATGATAGTTCCTAGAAATATAGTGATCACATCCACCCATGTAATATTTCCCACTCCCACGAAAGTAGTACCCTGAATTCTTCTTCCAAAATTTATTGCATGTAGGAATTTTCAATCACTTTCCTCATCTTCAGTGATCCAAGTTTCTCCCTATACTTGGATATATTGGTCTATTTTTTTATTTTATCTACGGGACCACTACAAATATCTGGTGTATAGTTCAACCATAATAGAACTTTTCACTATCTCTTAGTAGCTGTCATAGTCTCTATTGTCTAGATTCTTCCATGAATGAGGTCATAATCCATCATAGAGTCTATCAACCTTTACGTTAGGATCCATGAAAAGGAAATATTTGTAATAGTAATGTCTTGTTTAGTTCATGTCATAGCTTCCCATTGATTCATTTTCTTTATAGTTACGCTCTATGAATTCATTGTCCATTTTTGTTCTAATCAAATGGGGGATTTTGTTTTGAAAAAATTCCCTTAAACTCTTAACACTCCATAACATTAATATCCATTCTTAGATTCATGTTTTTAATTAGTTTCAACCACTGAACAACTTGGCCCCTTAAACAGTAAATAGATAGGGTGAGTTTCTCTTATTCAGAATAATGAAGTATATAAAATATATTTTCTATACAGCTTATACATCGTTAAATAATCAATGGGTTGGTAGATCCACTAAAAGAAGGTGGTCATTGATACATGAAGGACTCAATGGAAAGTTGTTCCCTTAGAGTTGAATTTGGTCTCTCAGCTTTATTCATGTTATTTTTTATTACTTGAGTATGTGTATTCATCATTATCATAATGTTTTATATTAAGGATTCCATCAGAGGGTCTTCAGTGCATGGTCTATTGTGCTCACCAATTATGCAGTTTCTCATATTTTCACCCTTTTCTAAAAGATGAAAACCTAAGTGAGAAACTTTCTTCTTTTAATAATCATATAATTCTAAAATAATTTCATGTCTTAAAACATTACCATTAAATTCATTAAAAATAGTTATATTTTCTACATATCATTTATAATAGTTCATAAAAATATTGTAATTAACTAAAAATATCCATTGAGAGTGTAAAACTAGGTTCACATTAAGGCCATTTGTTATGTACCAGGTTACCCCAAGTCAGGACTGACAAACCTTGTGGGAGTTGTAACCCCAATGTACATTTGTGACAAGACCACACATAGTTGTTCTTATCCATATAGAGATTTCTTTTCTCAGAAACCAGGTACATAATATATTACCAAAATACCATGATGTTTTATAATATTTAATCTTATCACAATGGTTATTTTTTTCGAATCCTAATTTAAATATATAACATAGCTATCCTTTGATAAAAATAATGGCATCCATCTGTTTTATTACATAAATTTTCATTTACAAGGTACAAATAAAGGATCTTTTAGTGTTTAGTTTCTTAGAAAAATCGTACATAAAACATGAAAACACAACAAATTATTCAAATCAACCTAGAAGGATATAATAGGTTAATACTAAGTAAATTATTGGTGTCTCATAACCTAGGGACATACATCAAAGGAAAGGGTGAGCATAAGGCCCGGTAAGATAAAGAAAGGGAAATAGTTTTCATTGATATTTAGAAATATCAATAATAACCTAATAAATTTCATATAAAGTCATATAATAGTAATAATAACATGAATAATGAATTCAAAATGTGTCTAAAACATTTAAATGAGACATTCATTAGACTATTAGAATGTTTTCTCACTGAGGTGTCATAAAAATTTCCACAACTATTCACCAAGGTATCACATAACATGTCAGCTCTATAGATTAAATCCATACCCAATGCATTAGTGCACTATCAGGGAACACACTTCATATATATTAATAAATATGATCCATATAGATCATAATAAAATATTTCATAAATAAACCATGTAGAATAAAATAATTTTGTTTCAAATCAAAATCATGGAGCTTTAAAAAAATTGCTTAAAGACAAGATCTTTATGTCATTATTAACCTGTGAAAAAGGTAATAGGGTTTCATGTATGTTAATACTAGAATAAAATAGATAATTTTTACATTTATGTGAATAAACCTGGATAATAAAGATATTTTTTAATCAAAAAAATAAAATATGATAATTTCTTATGAAAAAGAGAGAATTTTGGAGAATATATTTCAGAAACATAACAGGCATGAAACATTGTTTTATAAAATGTTAAAAAAGGAGGTGAAAAGGGACTCCCAATAATAAAATAATCTCAATATAGTAACGAGATAGAATAAAATAGAAAGAATAGCAAAGTTTTTGAAATTTAAAATACATAAAAAATTAAAAGGGAACTTGAAAGGAAAAGAAAAGTTGAGATTTTTGTCACCTAGAAGTGTAAATACTAAAACTCGAATTTTGGGACCTTGGGGGCTTGGGGAGACATTAGGATAATTCCAAGGGAGGTAAAACTACCATATATTCATGTATTATTAATTGAGAGTAAAATAAAATTAAGTAATGGGGGTATTTAGAAAAAGAGAAGCATTTTTTTATTAATTTCATTTGACACCGAGGTTATGGTAAATGAAAAACTATGGGTTTTCCCATTGTATTTTTTCATTTATTTGACACATGGACACCATTTGCAAGGAATCAACCCCAGTTGCCCAATGTTGGTGCCTTATTTTATTACATTGGCATATAAACAAGGAATATTAATACCAAAGGGCCAAGTAGTTTAGTAGATTTTGGAAACAAGATATATATATATAAATTCAACAATACATCATGAAAAAAATAAAACACTAATTAATTCCATTAGAATCATACATGCCTCCTATATTATGCCTGAAAGTCATTTATAATTTACTTCTTCATATCATGGGAAAATGAAAATTAAGAAAGAGGTGAGCTCAAACGATCAGTATGAGTAAGATATACAGTGGAAGAAAACATAAACATAAACATTAGGTATAGTGAATAATTTAAAACACATGGCTTTAAAAATAATAAATATGAACACTTTATGGAAGGAATATGATCTGAGTAAATAATGCCAAAATAATAATGGTTATTATACTAATCTAATAAACACATGAAATTTAAATTACTTACTTCAAAATTATGGATGTTAATATGATAGACATTATGAAACATATTGTCAAAACCTCAACCAAGATATCTAAAAATGATTAAGGATTCAGCCAAAACCATATCTCAAATTGGGAAAGGCCTAGACCAATTTTACGTATATTTGTATCATGAGACCTACCAATTAATTGAGGGGCTATAGAGGTCCCCAAAAATCACATAATACGTCCAATTCATTCCTCATAAGATCAGGGATAAACATAAACGACATATACATTCATATTGAAACTAACATATGAAATATAAATAACTCTCCCCGAACATTAGCTTAAACACTAACCATTTAGAGTAAATCAATAAATGGTTTTAGGATACAAAATCCACAATAATATTAGTCATAAAACATAAAATTATATATGGTAGATGATATCATAAAATAATAATACCAATAATACATAGGAATCAACAAGTGTTTAGAAAAAGACGAAAATAGTCTTATAAAATCTCTAAGTAATTCTTGAGACAAAGGATCTTTTATTTTGATTTGAAGTGTTATTTTGGAAAAGTATTTGTATAAAACCAGAACTGAAGTAAGATAGTTTTTTCATAATAAGATTAATTTTTTTATAAGGGTAATGTTTTTTCAGAACATATTATAGAGTTCCCTATAAAATAGGAATGCATTTGAGAAATTCCCATGAATCGGGCTTCTATTTGAAGAATAATTTTTAAAGTTCCAATAAAAATGTGTATCCCTACATAAAATAAGGAAGGATTATGTTTGGTAAAAATATATAGGAAATTGATAAATTATTTATAAGGATTAAAAAATAATACGTAATAACTTTATTGAGGTAATTAGACAATAAAATTAACCCAAATGAAAATGGAGGTTCGGATGAAAAACCCTTACATTAAGTCTGAATGTGTTCCGTTCTTGAACTTAAGGTCCTGTAATATGACATTAGACTTACTAATAAATTATTTTATATCCTATTATACATTTATTTAGTTTATAATAATTCTTTTTATTTCATTTATTTCCTTATTTATAAGTTATTATATCAAATCCTTCCATTCTGAAGTGTTCGTTTTCTTGATTTTCATAATCGGATCACTAGTTTTTAAGTAATGAAGTTCATATGGAATGGATTTAAATCTCAAAAATTAAAAATAAATATTATTTATGAACATACCTAAATTTTAATGGTCATTTTTATCATTTGGTTACATAGAAATAGTATGAATCATTATATGAAATATTAATGACATTCACTTAGATTTTTTTAGCGGTATTCCTATTATTAAGAACTTGTTTGGTCATATGATTTGATAATATGTATGTATAATAGTTATTGAATATTAATTAGGTTGTAAAACATATATTATTGTCTGTTTAAACCATAATAATGTTTTCATAACCTGTAATGAAGGAGAAACTGAAGAATGAAACTTCGTCATCCATGGAGGTTATAAATTAGAACCACATGGGCGTTGATTTCGTTTGTAAAATAAAAGGGAGAGAGTAAGAATGTTGATGATAGTTATTAAATTAATATGATATAATTTTATTATATATATATGATATTATAGTCATCAGGATCATTTCGATAGAGACTATGGGGAGAGGATAATAAAAAAAATAAAATGAAATGAACCTAAATGAAAAAGAAGGGTGCTTTACCTCTTGAAATAACCTCCTAGAGAACCTCCTTAAAGGAAGAGTTTTTGGTATTTTGGAAAGACTGAGATATTATTGGATTTGGGGAGTGACTAGAGAAAGGAATTTTGTGAGAACTTTGAGGAGCTTCAAGGCTTATAGGAATGATGATAAGAGGGAGTGATGGGGTTTTTTATAGTGGAGGAGAAGAGTGAAATTTGAATACATTAATTATTATTTTATTATTTCCATCAATAAAAAAAATAGTATTGTTTCATGTTATCAATAATAGTAATAAGTTCATGTTAGTTTGAACCAAGTGGTCTTGAATCACTCATGATTTCATAAATGCTGTATTTAACTGATAATTTGTATATACGGTATTTTATCGTATTTCACTATTCATCAAAAATTCATGAATTTTAGAAAAATTACAAAAATTCTCCACAACCATTTATTAATGTGTAAAATTATAAAATGAACAACAATTTTCAAAAATAATTTTCTAAATATTATTAATTTAATTTCCAAATGAAATCATATTTAATGCAAAAAATTATAATTTTAAAGGTATAACAGGTTTTATATAACATTGAAAAATTGATTAATATCTCATTATCGTATTATATTAAGAAAATAAAATAATATAATTATTTAATATTCATAATGTTCATATTACTATTCATATTATAATTCATAAGGGTATGGTAATATTCACATAAAATCAACTTTGTTCTATCAGACTCCAATTGACTTACTGATCACAACACTAGATGACCGTTTTTCAAAATTTAAAACATAATAAGAAGAAAAGGTAAGTTTAACAACTAGATTATAAAATGTGTTGTTTTATAGGGACTCAATGTTTCATGGATTAAATGTTTATTTTCAAAGCTGTAGGGTGTTACATTCTCGCCTCCTTAACACAATTTCATCATCGAAATTCCAAAAATGTTACCTCGCAAAACGATTTGGGTATGTCTTCAACATAAGCTCCCAAATATCCCATGTTTCCTCTTTGATTTTATGATTTCTCCAAAGTACCTTTACCAAATGAGTCGTCTGATTCCTCAATACTAGTTCTTTAGTGTTCAGAATATGGATAGGCTCTTCACAGTAAGATAGGTCAGGTTCCAACTCTATAAGTTCCGAATTGAGGACTTGCGCTTTGTCTCACATGTACTTTTTCAGCAATGAGTCATGGAATACATTGTGTACATTGGTCAAGCTAGGAGGCATAGCCAAACAATATTAAACAACTCCAATTCTCTCTAGAAGTTCAAATGTCCCAATGTACCTAGGGCTGAATTTCCCTTTCTTTCCAAATTTTATAACACCATTCCATGGGGATACATTCAAGAAAATGTGATCTCCCACATGAAATTCCAGATCCTTCCTTCGATTATCAGCATATATATTTTTTCATCATTGAGATAATTTGATAGGACCTTTAATAGTGTTTACCTTCACTATTGTTTCCTCTACAAGCCCTGGACCCATAAGCTTCTTTTTTACAAAATCATCCCAACAAGTTGGTTTACGGAATCTCTTTCCATAAAATGCTTCATATGGTTCCATTTGAATACATAAATGGAAACTATTTTGGTTGGAAAATTCAATTGATGGAAAATATTGATCCCACATACCTTGAATGTCAAGTGAATATGATCTCAACATGTTCTCTAAGGTCTAGATCATCCTCTCGAATTCCCGTCAGTTTGTGTGTGGTAAGTAGTACTCAATCGAAGATCGATATCCAAAGAATTATGAAAACATTTCCATAATTTTGATGTAAATCATGGGTCACAATCATACACAATTGAGAGAGGTTCCCATGAATTCTCACAACATCATTGATATAGAGTCTTACAAAGTGATCAAGTGGCCAATACTCCATTATATCATGGAAATGTGCAGATTTCGTAAGTCGATCTACAATTACCCATATTGTAACATTCTTCCTTGGAGTTTTGGGTAATCCAGTGAAAAAATACATGGTTACATCATCCCATTTCCATGTAGTAATACGTAGATGTTTTATGACTCATTTTGGATGTTGCCTTTCAGCCTTAAATTTTTGAAAGACTAAACATTTTGATACATAATCCGCAATTTCCCTCTTCATGTAATCCTACCAGAAATGTTCCTTAAAATATCCATACATCTTAGTTCTACCAGGATGTATGGAAAAATTTGAGCTATGGGAATCATCCAATAACTCCCTTTTTTATCTTAGGTACAACTAGAACATAAAGCCTCTTCCCAAATTTTCGAACACCATCTTCACATAAAATGTAATCCATCTTCCCATATTTTAGAGCCTTAATTCTTTTTTAAAGGTTATCCTCTTCTGGTAGAGAAACTTTAATTATTTATAACAAATATGGTTAGTAAACAATTTGAAAAAGTAATGATTTTTCACCTTCTTTGGTAATTCCCATTTCCATCCTTTCTAGATCCATGTATGAAGAATCCTGGTCAATCCTCATTTTGTTGAGAACTCCATGATCCTTCCTGATCAATGCATCAGCTACCTTGTTTTCCTTTCTAGGGTGGTAGTGTATGGTACAATCATAATCCTTGAGTAGTTCGATCCATCTCATTTGTCTCATGTTGAGTTCTTTCTATTAGAAGATATACTTCAGACTCTACTGATACATATATATCTCAAACTTTTTTCCATAGAGATAATGTATCTACATCAACAGAGAAATGATTACCGCTTCTAACTTAATATCATGAGTGGGATTGTTTTTTCAGGGCTTTTTAACTGCCTTGATGCATAGGTAATAATTCTATCATTCTACACAATAACACAACAAAGATATATCTTGGATTCATTGTTAAAGATCACAAACCCATCATTCCTGATAGTAGGGTTAGGATTAGAGAACTCATTAACCTCCTTTTAAATTCTTTGAAAGAGACACCACATACATTTGTCTATACGAACAAAACCCCTTTACATGTAATCTGGGTCATTGGGTTGGCCAAATGGGCAATGTTCTGAAGGAAATGTCGATAATAACCTGCTAAACCAATAAAACTATTTACCTAAGTTATGTTGGTTGGAGTAGGTAGTTTTTTGAATAGCCTTTTTCTTTATTGAATCAACAAATATTCCATCTTTAGAGACAATATGGACTAGAAAGGAAACTGACTTGAGAAATAATTCACACTTGCTAAACTTTTCATATAATTCATTTCTTTTAAGATTCTTCAGAATAGCGCACGAGATATTTTCATAATCCCTATAACTTTTAGATTATACCAAGATATCATCAATTAATACCACAAATACATAATCCATATATTCATTGAAAACTATATTCATTATATCCATGAAAAAAGAGGGTGCATTAGTCAATCCAAAAGGCATTACTGTAAACTTGTAATGCTCATACCTGGTTTGAAATGTTGTTTTTTGAATGTCTTACTTCCTCACAAGCAACTGAAGATATCTAGATCGAAGATCAATATTCAAAAAATATTAGGCTCTATAAAATTAATCAAATTAATCATCAACACGAGGTAGGGGTTACTTGTACTTTATTATTTAAGAATTGATCTCTCTGTAGTCAATGAACAACCTTATAGAATAACCTTTATTCTTAACAAAAAGAATAGGGGATCCCCATAGAGAAACACTAGGGAAATAAATACTTTATCTCTCAATTCATCCAGATGTTTCTTCTATTCCACTAACTCCATAGTGTCCATTCTATAAGGTATCTTTGATATGGGCCTTGAACTAGGAATTAAGTCAATGTAAAACTCAATTTCCCACTCTAGAGGATGTCCAGGTAAATCTTCTGGAAAGACATCAACATATTCATACACAATAGGTATATCCTCTATCTATACATTCGCTTCCTCATCTATAGTTATTGCATTCCATTAAATTTGTAAGACATATAGATTCTGTTTTCTTTCTTGATTGCACATTAAACTATATCCTCATATGGTAAAAAACATTAGGAGACTAGTGCCCATCAGAGGAATGGATTTAAGACATCAAAGAATCGATCAATATAGGTACGTGCATTTTATATGTATTCCAAAACATGCCTTTATAACCTTGTGGTGTTAGCATCATACTTTACAAAATTCTAATCTTCATTTTCCTTCAAATTTAGAAACCAAATTTCCATATCTACTCGCTCTTTAGGAGGAAATTATTTCTATAAGAAGATTTACTTAAAGTACCTCTATTCTAAATCTTATATCTCTTCCTCCTACTTTGTGTTTTTGATTAACATCCACTACTAATCTGCATCTAATAATAGATGATAAACTTCCATGATGACCTTCACTCTTTCATTACATCTCAACGTGAGAAATATTTCCTCTAGGTAACATATCCACTGCTCAGCTACAAATGGGTTTGTAGTCCCACTAAATGATGGAGGTTGTTGTCGCATAAAGCGATCAAACAAAGCTCCTCCACGTGGTGGATATGGATGCCTCATATGGTAATGGTTTTTGTTCATAACCTGAGTAAGTTGTCCCAGTATATTTATAATTTTCTCTACGCCAGTTGCAGCTCCAAAGCCAACATCATTATATTCCATTGGAGGGAAATACCTAAATGGAATATGTGTGTACATTTGGTTTCCATTTCTTCTAAGAGTGTCCATTTCTAGAAAATGGAATTTACTATATTAGGTTATAAATTATAATCTATAATCGTAACTTAGTAAAATACTTAGCAAAAATTGAAATCATGTGCATGGCTAACCCCATAATTCTAAAAATGGTTTCTTTTAGGAAAAATTTTCATTTCAATCCTTCACAATGGCTTGTAAGGAAAATGTGAATTATCTTAAAAATTTCCCCCAGGAGTGTCAAACTAGGTGTGCAGTAAGGCCTGCTGTCACGTACCAGGATACCCCAGGTCAAGCCCGAAAGTCCCTATTAGATTTTTCACTCATAGGTATATCTCTGTGAGAACCATTTCCAGTTTTAGTATCCATACATGGATGTATTTTCTAAAAAGATACGATTAATTTATTCCTTACCAAAATACCAGTATGTTCTTGTATGATTATCCTCAAATATTATCTTAATTATATTTGTTCCATAATCTACATTTCTTAAATATAGTTTCCAGATTTTCTACTAAACTTCCTTTGATAAAAACTGTAAGGACCTGACCCCAGTTTCCCGAAGCTGGTGACTTATTTAATTACATTGGAATATAAAAAAATTATTAATCCTGAAGGACCAAGTACTTAGGGGATTTTGTAAACATGATACATATATATAATCAATATTACATCATGAAAGGAAATACAACACTAATTAATTCCATTATAATCATCCATTCCTCCAAGATTATGCTTGCAAGTTATTCATAATTCACTACTTCATATCCTGGGAAAATAAAACATAAGAAAAGGGTGAGATCAAATTCTCAGTAAGAGTAAGAAATATAACGTAAAATAACATAAATATAAACATTAGGCATGGTGAATAATTTAAAACACATGAATTTATAAATAATAAAAGTGAAGACATTGTGGTAGAAATATGAGCAGAGTAAATCATGCCAACATAATCATGACTATTATAATTATCAAATAAACAAATGAACTTTCAATTACTTGCTTCATAATGAGTTAAGTTTATATTCTAGACATTTCGAAACATATTTTCATGTCTTCATCCAAGACGTCAAAAATGATTAAGGCCTAAGCTAAAACCATATCTCAAATTGGGCAAGGCCTCGGCCAAGTCCACATCTATTTGTTTCATGAGACCTACCGTTGCATAGAGGGGATATATTGGACCCCATACATCACATAATATGTCCAACACATTCCTAACATGAGTGGGAATAAACATAAACAACATATAAATTCATATTGATACTAAAATATGAAATGTAAATAACTCTCCCCTAACATCATTCATAAACACTAACCATTCAGAGTAAATCGGTGAAGGGTTTTATGATAGGATATCCACAATAAAACTAGTAATAAACCATATAATTAAATATGGCATATGATATCCTAAAATAATAATCCCAATAATACATAAGAATCAACAAGAGTGTTGAAACAGACGAAAATAATCTTATAAAATCATTGAGTAATTCTTGTGATAAATGCTCATTTATTTTGAAAAGAAGAATTATTTTAGAAAATTATTTGTATAAAAATATAACATAAGTAAGATAGTATATCCCTTATAAAGTGAGTTTTTTTATAAAGGTTGTGGTTTCTGAGAATAAATTATTGAGTTCCCTTTAAAATAGGTGTGAAATTGAGAAATTCCCTTCAATCGGGATTGTATTTCAGATATAATTTCTAAGGTTCCATAAAAATTGTGTATCCCTCAATAAAATAAGGAATGATTATGGTTGGTAAACATGTATATAACCCTCACATGGAATTTAAAAAGGACTTCACAACAATACATAAGAAATACTTTGAGGTAAATAGGCAATAAATGTATCCAGAATTAAAATGGAGGTTTGGGTGAATACCCTTACCTTAAGTGTGAATGTGTTCCGCTCGTGAACATAACGTGATTGAATATGAAATTAGGATTATTAATGAATTATTTTAGAACCTATTAGTCATTTATTTATTTTATCATAATTATGTTTAGTTAATTTATTCCCATATTGATAAGTTGTTATATAGAATTTTGTTGTTCCGGAGTGTTCGTTTTCATGATTTTTATAATCGGTTCACTTGTTTTTAAGTAATGGAGTTCATGTGTAATGGATGTAAATATCCATAATTAAAAATAAATAATATTTTTGAACATACAAACATTTTAATGGTAATTTCTATAATTTGGTTACATGGAAAGAGGATGAATCATTAGATGAAATATTAAGGACCTTAATTTAGATTATTTTAGTATTATTTTGATTATTAGGAACTAGTTTGGTCATATGATTTAATAATATGTACGTATACTGGTTCCTGTATATTAATTGGGTTCTAATACATATATTATAGTCTTTTTAAACTATAAAATTGGTTTCATGACTAGTAATGAATAAGAAATTGAATAACAAAACATTGTCATCCCCGAAGGTTATAAATTAGAACCGCGTGGACATTGATTTCATATATAAAATAAAAGGGATAGAGTAAGAATATTGATGATGTTTCTTCCAATAACAAAATATAATTCTAGTATATAGATGATTCTTGATTTGTCATTTTTATTTAGTTATAGGGTGCGGGGAGAGGATAACAAAAGAAGATAAATTGAAATGAACCTAAATGAAAAAGAAGGGTGCTTTACCTCTTGAAATAACTGCCTTGAGAACCTACTTAATGGAAGGGGTGTGGCTCTTTTGGCAAGAAAAATTTGTTCTTGGACATGGGGAGTGACTAGGAAAGGGTATTTGGGAAGAAAGTTGAGGAGAATCAAGGCTTAGAGGAGTGAAGAGAAGAGGGAGTGATTGGGGGTTTTATAGTGGAGTAGAGAAGTGAAATTTGAATATTTTACTCATTATTTTATTGTTTCCCCCAAGACAAACAATAGTGTTTTTTAATGTGACCCCTAATAGTAATAAGTGCATGTGACTTTTAACCATGTGTCCTTTCATCACTCATGTTTTCCTAAATGGTGTATTTAACTGATAATTTTAATATATGGGATTTTACGGTATTTCAGTATTCATCAAAAGTTCATGAATTTTAGAAAAATACCAAAAAAATCACCCCTACAATTTTTGGATATTTAGAATTCAAAAATTAACTCCATTTTTCAAAAATATTTTTCTAAATATTTTTAATTTAAATTGTAAATAAAATTACATTTAATTTGAAAAAAACAATTTTAAACGTATAATTAGTTTTATATCACATTGAAAAGTTAATTAAGATATGACTATCTTAATATATTCGATAACTAAAATAATATCATAATTTACTATTCATAAGGTTAATATTACTATTCATAAGGGTATGTTACTATTCACTAAAAATCATGTTTGTTCTATCAGACTCCAAATGACGTACCGATCATAACTCTAGATGACCGTTTTTCAAAATTCAAAACATAGTAGAGGTAATTTTGTGTTTAAAGGATAGATTATAAAATGTTTTGTTTTTTAGGGACTCAATGTTTCAATCATTCAATATTTATTTTAAAAACCTTGGAGTGTTACACCTTTCATCTTATTTTAATTGAAAATATTCGATCATAATTTCATATTAATTATTTTGGCAAGAAGATATAAATTTTTCACAAAATAGCATTCAAGAAGTTAAAGATTCAATTTTAGAATTTGGAAAGAAAACTATATATTTGTAAATTGATTAAAATATATTAAAATACATTATATTTGTAAAATATAATATTTTAAGTCATGGATTTTGGTTTATTAGTTGTTAAATTATTGGGAAAAAATCATGGTATAATTAAACATTCCAAAAAACTCAAACTATATTTTTACTATTCAGGAAAAAAAGTATTTTAGAAAATTATGATAAATTCACCCACAACGTAATTATACAATCTAATTTCAAAAATGATATCTATTTTTCGATAATAATTATATAAACAAGAGAATTTTAACTTTTAAATGTAAAAATCCTTATTAAAAATAATAATAGATTAAAAATGCATAGTAAAATTTCTAACGCTTGAAAAAAATGAAATTATTTTATCACTTATTTTTAAATACCATTTTTATAATTATAAAATTTCATCAAAATAATAATTATTTATAATATATTAGTTTATTATAAATATTTATATCTTAACTATAAATTATAATTTCTGTTTGAAAAATAAAATTTTCAAGTTCTCGCTCAATTTTATGAAGAAAAATTATTCTCAAAACAAATTGATGGAATAAATTTTTTATTTAGACCAAGGGATTATAATTTAAATGAATACAACCTCGAAACATATCCTCCTATAACACCAATGTATGACCTAAGGGTAAGTAGTGTGATGGTGATTGAATCAAGTGGTGGCACAACTAATATTTTCTAAGTAGTAATTTATACCAACTTGAAATACTCTAATAGTAAATTTCATTCCAGATTCACTTGTTGAAGCTCATCTTTGGCTTGGTCAAGATTGAATCCTAGTGATGCTACCTCCCACCCTAGTTCTGAAAAATGGGATTCATGCAGAAAAACTCTACTAGTTGAGGTCATCGACTCTTATTTTGGTATCAATTATCATTTGACAAAATATTACTTATAAACGTTGTTTATAATGTAAAAATTATTAAGAGTATAGTTTCCAATGGTCATCTCAACCAATAGACATAATTGAACAACAATCATATAACAGTCGAAACTCGATGGTCACATTTCAATTTATACTCACTTCAATATTAATGAGACATAGTGTTGTTGTGTATAATATATTATAACACACATTTTATGTATGAAAATACCATTCAAAAAGTTTAGGTCATTGCACAATATGTTTTTTTCTTTCTAAAAGACCAACCCTATAGACCTTTATAGAAGATCTAAAGGATTTGTTTCTAAGATGGCATACACACCATACCCAATCATTTATTTCCTACTCTTATTTAACACCTCTAAGTCTATGATATTTAGAATAAATTAATAAATTAATTTTTCTTAATATGGCTAACTGTTATTAAAATTATGAAAACACCATTATAAACCTCGTTTTCAACAAATGATAACTGAAAGTATCACTCATGTGTACGTATTGTTTAACATCTCCATATAGCGATACAATTAATTTTTCTTAACCATATTTCATTGATGGGTATTATTATGTGTTTAATATTTATATATGATATTTATTACATAATTATACTTCATTAATTATAATATTATACTGAAAAACATACCATTCAATCCTTTGGGATTTGATAATGTCGTTCATGCATATTTGTGGACTATCACCTCCACAAAGCATTGTGATTTGTTTTCAATTTATATATAATTGGATGGTAATGAAGATGAATTTTATTTGTATATATGATATATATGATATTATAAATATCATTTTAGGGTTATCTAATATTTTTCATTCTTTCAACCTATCTTTAAAACAAATTAAATCCATGTCTATGTGTACATATGACTTCTCGTCTCCAAGAACAGTGTAATTAATTTTTATTTCCCTAAATTTTATAGATGACTTTAAATATTAATTTAATGAATTTATATGATATAAGTATCATGATTAATTTTCTTTACCGATGTAAGAAAGATAAATTTATAAGGACCAAAACTATTGAACTAAAATATTCATGATAAATGAAATAGTTAACATTTAGAAATAAAAAATTTAATAAGAAATTTTTTATAAAATGGGTATTTAAATGTTATGAAGGAATAATATATGATATTATAAGTATGAAAAATATTATTTTAGGGAAGTATGTTAAATTTAAATTTATTATACATGAAGTTAGAGTTGCTTTGAAGAAAAAAATACTTTAATTAAGGGTTAGTATTTCACAATATCATCATTATTTGGGATTTCATATGTTTAATACTAAGATGGGGAATATTTATATTCCATGTGAAAGACTTCTAAAAACATTATCATTTTTTAATATTATCTATTGTTTTTTATAAATTAATTTTTTCCCATCTATGAATATTTACAAATGTATTGAAATAAATCTACATATCATTTTCTGAATAGGGTACTTTATGACCTATATGGAAAAAAATGTGGCAAGAATGATTTTTAAACGTATACAGAATAAAGTAATATTCCCACCACCATGGCTAATTTTTACTTTGAATATTACTTTATATTTTTACAAATTTCTTTTCAAATTTTTTTTTTCATTTATAATTGTGTCATTTTTTTAATAATTAATTTTCAAAATGGAAATGATGTTTTCCTAAAGAATGTTTGATGATTATTTAATGGTATTTCTATTAATTAAGAGAAAAACGTTTATTTCACTTATGATTTATAAATTATATTTCAAAAGTATTACATCCATATTCTTTCTCATTATGGTTGATGAATATGACAAAAATATTCCTTCAAAATCTTCTGATTTTCCATGGGTTATGCTATGATGAAATAATGGAATGTTTACAAAACCATTTTATTTTCCTTGGGATTTATATAATACGATGTTTATGAAACCCATTTAATTTCATGTGATATAATATGATGAATTTTTTATGATCTTTTGTAACAAACATATAAATATATGTGATTTTAATTATGTAATGGGTGGGACCTATATCTCCCTCACATGCATTGGGTATTGATTGATATCTCATTAGATAAAATTAACTAGAATGGGGAGTGAAACTAGTTTTTAGGGACATTTTCCATTATGATAGTCATATAGGTGGACCTGGAATACTATGAGAGTTTTGGGGAGTGAACCCATTAAACTATTATAGTCTTTTCAAAAAACTTTTACTACTAATATAATAATTTTTTATGCTTTTTTGTATGCCAAAATTCTATGCATTATGTTAATATTATGCTCTCATTGATAATATTATTAGATTACCTTATGATTCATGTCTTATAAACTACCCAAATTTATTCCATGAATTAATAGTATGATCTTATATATGAGGGGTGTGGTTTTCAAATGTTATGACCATTTTCTTATACCCTTATACTCATGTTTTGTTTATGTGATCATAGATATATTCTATATTTACCCTTTATAAGCATCAAAGCTCACCATTTTATTATGTTTCCTTTCCTTAAGTTGTGAAGAATGGTTTTATTTATGATATGACTAAGATGGGTGATATTGATCTATGTGGGAGATTATGTGGAACTATTATGACCTATTTGTTTTTGTTTCCTTGTTTCAATAGATACTAATCCTATACGATTCAATAGTGGATCATTATGTTATGTTAAAAATATTCATCTATTTGGAAATTATATATATGAATGAAAATTATGGGTCACTATATACAATCCCTAGATTTTCTTAGTTATATAAAAATTAAGTGAGTGGCTAAATTTTTAAATGGGTAATTCCTAATAAGATTATGACATGGTTCTCTATATTTGAATTATAAAATTCAGGGTTCCAATCTCATGGTTTAATCTTTACTACATATATTAACCATGTATGTCAATATATATTCAATTAGAGATCTTTAATATCCCTTTGATTGTCCTAGGAGCTTAGATTTAGGAGATCAACCACTGTGATACAAGGTTGAGTCATCACTGGTCCTTGAATCTATGATTGTCTTTTTCTTTCTAATCCTATAGAAAGAAACATTGAATCTTCCCATAACGTAATGTATTTTTTAATTTTCTATAATATTATAGAATATATTTTGGTTAATATTTTGTGAAACCTTATAAGATACTCTTATTTATCCTAAAATTCCATCAATTGTTAGCCATTATAATATAATGGTCCTCAAAACCTTTGACTTATTTCCATTCAAAACAAATTATTGGAATTACCAGAATTTCATTTACTAAAACCCTACCATTAAATCCACTATGTTTTTACTTCTTGTAACGCCAATTTTTTAATAATGTACCCTTTATCAAAACTCTATAGAACATAATTGTGATATGAATTTATAAATGTACACAGACCTTAATGGATTATGGTAAAGTGGGAATATATATATAAATATATGTTTGTGTGGAATGTAATGGTCATGGTTTTGGGACTCATGTATATTTTTGTTCTAAAATGGTGTATCATTATGAAACGTAAAAATATCCTCAGGCTATGATGGATTGAGGTTATGTCATGATTGTGGGATGTCATGGATCTATGCCATAGAATTAGACAATTAGATGATGATGGAGTAATGTGGTGTTCATTGTGAAATTATTATATTACTTTTACTTTGGACTTTTCTTACTTTCTTAGATGATTCCTTAATCTATCCCATGTTCCTTATTAATTGAACCCATGGATTTATATCCTGTAAAATTTATTTCACATGGATGTAGAAGTTTTTAAAAATATGATCCAACTAATTTGTCTTAATTTCTCACATATCTAATGTTTTCTTGAATTTTTTTGAAGGATTGTTCAATGGAAATTGTGGATAAGGATATTTACATAGACGGAGTGGATCTGAAGGTGGATTGTCTTGAATTTTATTCAGTTTTAGTGTATACATTTTCATATAGTGGAAGTTTGAGAATAACTTTCTTAACCCTTTAGTTTATTAATATAGATTTTATTGGTGGTTTTAATTTATATTTTTGTGATTTATAAGGTTAATTGTTACATATGTGTTAATGATAATCATTGTAAAAGTCAAAAATTCATGGCCTATTAGAGGTAGACTTCAAGAGTCACACCTATCTTCACTATCCATGTGATATTTCAGAAGGGGTGGTTTTTGAGAATGTGGGGTTCAATTTTTTCATTTAATTTTAATTCTATTTTCATTATAATTATATAAATAAATATGTTTTAAAATATAATATATATATTTATATATTAATAATAATAATCATAATAAGTCAAATGGATCCCCCTTCACCCATCATCCACCTAGATACATGCCACCCTTTAAGACGACATTTATATAAAAATATAAAAAATAGGAGGCTAAGATTATAACTACCCCCTCCCCACCATTACACTATAATATATATAATATAATATAATATAATATATATAATTTTAGTAATATTTAAAATTTAAACAAAATTAATGTTATTTAATGTCCATTAATGTGCAATTTAAAGTTTGATATGGACCGTCATATGTGTTTTTGGATTTATTTACTTATTTAATTTAGCTATTCCTGGTTTTATTAAATAATTATTATTATTAAATTAATTTTGATGATCAATGTTTTTTTATCTTCCTCCTTTAAATTTTATAAGGGAACGTGTGTCCATATTTAGTTATTAAAATAAATTCTTGCTGCCTGAGTCCACCTCACTTGTGTGAGTATACAATTATAAAGATGAGGATTACCCAACAAGAAATTTCAAGAGAGGAAACAAAATAAAATTCAAACAAAGGTGATAAATTTATAAAAGGATAAATACAAGATAATGAAGGATGTTGTAACTCAATTCAAGTTAGAAGCATAGAGTTACACCCACAAGGGTCTTAGTTGTATGGTCATCACTTGATAAACATACCAATAGAATAAAGTTATTACTAATTCATGTTTATTTTCCATTTCTTGTTTAACTATTTCATGCAATTTTGATCATATAATTATGATAATTACACAAGAATGGATAGATGAAAATTCATAATAAATTTAGTAAAAAAATATATTTGTGTGGCTAATTATAAATGTTAGGCGAAAACAAAGAATAATTAACATGCATACCAGGTGAACTAGATTTAATTCATGTTTAAAAAAATCCTCCAAAATAAAAATATTAATTAAGTTAAATAAATTCAATTATATAAATTAGAATAAAAACATAGTTCAAGGTACTAGTATGACCACTGTTTATACCTTTTCCACTTATCATGGATTTATAATGAGAGTAAGTCAACCTAACTAAATTAGAAAGAGAAGTGGCTATAGAATACTTTGTGAAATTTAGAGACAAGCATTGAGTATATCTACATATATTATTTAAGGATTGGGGAGTTCGATAAAAAAATGAGTTGTTGTGAGTTGATGTAGTTAGAAAGAGTAAATCCAAACTAAATTCCATTGAGTTGAGGCATGTCCATAGTCTTGGTTACAATAATGGAAATATGGATCATTTCTACAATAGTATCCGAGAGACTAGATATTCTGAATCCAATTGTTAGGGATATTGTGATTTTATAAAATAGCAGGAGACATAAATGATTCATTAGAAAAAGAATTCAAAACTAGAAATAAAATTAAAATACTAAAATATTTTATGTATATTTATTATAAATAATGGAAAGTAATACAACAAACTCATTATCACTTCAATTATTTTTTTGATAGAGAATTATATTACTGGTGTTATTTTTATATGTGTTATAGGAGCATGTGTATTATTTATTTGATAGATGGGATTATAAACAACAAACAAAACACACACCCAGGCATTGAAATGGGTTATGTCTCACCCCTCTCACAAGTAATAATAAGCACTCAACAAACTTATTTTGTTAAATATGAGTTCCTTAAAGGTATAGTTTTCTAAATACATAGTTTAATGTTATATGAATTTCCATAGGAGTTTCCTATATCATTCTGCATCACCTGTTGTACTCCTTGAATCCCCCTTACAGTAGTCATTATATTGTGCTATTGGATTGAAGGATACATAAAAACCTTCCAAGAATCATTGTATCATTATTACTTATAACACGATATATAATGGAACCCCTCAAAACCATTTAATAGATCTATTTGAGAAGAGGATAATATGATTTTTTGTAAACACACACATATTTATTTTGATCTACCTACATGATGATGGCATTGTGGCACTCTACTATATCACCTATCAATCATGTTGCACCATATAACTAGTCCCAATATATTAATATCCATTTGGAAGGGTACCCATATATATTACATAATAAATCCATGGGGATGAATGTATTACTGATAGGATTTTGTGTGCCCATTCCACTTTCAAGGCCTCCAACCCAATAGTACCTATCTTTCACCATGATGCACCACCTTCCAATTGCACTGAGACATTTTTCTAGTCCCACCATGTCACCAGATTCTTACTAATCGTGTCTTGGTGGACTTATAGAATAAAATATCAAATAGGTAGAATATTTATATCTATATAGTAATGTTATAGTCCCCTCTACAATGTTTTCTACCATAAATATAAAACACTGATAGTGTACTTTGGTCTTATCAAGGAATTGACAATGTTAGCTCTAGCATATAGGTATGTTTTCTAAAAGAATTTTTTTATTTAAACATGATGTGTTAACAGGTCTGACTTTATAGAAAGATGGAATTTTATAGGATAAGTTTACCATATTGGGAGTTGTTTACTATTTACCAGTTTTAGTGGTTGAGGTGGTGTTGTATACATGATTTCAGAGGGTTGACCATGAATCTAGGATGGTGGTGCAAGAACTTCAAAAGATTGAGGATATATTTAAAATAGATTTAAAACCAAATGATGAGATTAATCTTGAATATTTTCTAATTGTGACTATGTTTAATTAATAGATCTTATTCTATGATGATTATATTCTTTGAAATTCTAGAGAAATAATTTTTTGGAATGTTCTGCAATTGATTTAGGATAAACTTACAAAATATGTAATCTTTGAGTGTCCACTTTAGTATTTTTTTTATTTTTTTGGTGTTTGAATATTTTCATGTGAGAATTTTGAAAGCGTATATGTGAGGTAAGACATAATGGTGGGGATTGGAGTCCAACATACTAACTAATTCTGGTAGAAAAAGGCATGTGAAATTTCAAAGGTTTGAATTCTATAAAGCAAGACTTTCAGTGTGTGTGTGATCTTCTATAGGACTCACATTCGATCTTTTAGTGATTACATGAATTATATATTCCCCAAAATTGGAATTAGAGCCTAGTTTGGATCTCAGTAGTTCACTCTCTGATGATCATGTAGAATTCACAGTTTCCTCAATGTAATATTTTTTTCATATGGGAGTACTATCAAGATAAGATAATATTTCAAAATAATTGAATATTTGAATTAAATAAGTTCAATGGAAAATATTTAATTTATTTTCAAAAAAAGATTGGGGATTATCTCATCCAAACTCATTTAAAAATTATCTTTGGTCGATTCAAGCTAGAAAAATAGGGAATTATCAATGAAAAAAGTGGGATAGAAAATCACTCAGATTTGTGAGGATTTTGTATCCTTGAAAAATGGTCTTCAGTATTTGGGATAAGATGAATATGTATGTTCTAATAGGGACCCTATAATATATATATATATGAGATACCAAAATATTAAATAAATTATTCCAAATGTGATATTTATTTAATATGAGGTTATTAGAAAGGAGTCTAGGGATGGATCATTTGAATGACTTTAACAATATCTTAAGCCAACGTGAATAAGTGAATATAACATTCATATATTATGTGAGGAAAAATATTCTTTTTTATCACTTATAAAGTCATGGGATGTAATATTCACAAATACTATTAATTCATGTATAAATAATATTTTTTTGAGGATTACATATCCAATATTTTTTCTGACTTTTTATTCTTTTGATTATAAGCCCACTGTTTCGTTATTCTTTCGATAATTTTAAAATTTCATGGTTTTAGGTATGATTTGAGTTCAATTATACAAATGGATCATAAAAAGTTTTTTAACTTTTTTTAATCTTTGGATTTATTATAATAAATCTTGCATTTAATTTCATTTGTTTTGGTGTTATTTTAGGAATATTGTAGAAGTCTTGTGTTTTTGGAGAATTTTAGAATTTTTAAGAATCATACATGTCCCAAACATGTCTTCATAGAGATAAAAAATATCCCAAAAACCTTACATATTATCATGATTATCATCTACAAAATCATCATTCTAACACTTTATCAACATCATTCAATTCTTTGTAAGAATCAATGCCGGTTTGTTCAATCATTTTTTTATATTTTTTAGGATAAATGGATTCCATATAAACATCATATATCCATGATAAACATCATTATTATTCTATATAATAATGTTTTCCTATTATATAAACATCAGAACAAGATTCCAAAACATCATTTCATCTCTGAAAATAGGTTTTTGGTGTGCACAAACATAATGTATTTATGAAAATCAATAAAAGGATGATATGTCAAATGAAATTTGTAAATATCATAAGAACATCAAGATAATTATTCGAGTTATAAAATCATCATTCATCGATTTAATTATAGTAGGACATGTATATTATAATATGTATTATATTTTGATCAATAACAAGGAGATTAAGTTATATTTTTTTTTGGAATGTGGGATCAAGGCTATGAAATAATTCCAAGAAAGAAGAAAAGATTCTAAAAAATATAAAAAAGAGAGGATATTTGGGGAATTTGTCTTGATAAATGTGAAGGAAACTGGAACTCTTAAAAAGATAAGATGTTGAAGGTCTGAGTTTATTGAGATTTCACTAGAGAGTTTCCTTGTATAGTTATTTTTTGATTTATTTTTTATTATATACTTTTCTTTATTTATATAATGGCTTATTCTTTATCATTTATCTCAATTACACTTAGAATAGAGGTGAAAAAATTTATGTTAATGGGTAAAGGAATTATATCCTTTTGTAATGACTTTGCCTTAAAACATTAATGAATAAAAGCTACCACAATTGTTAAATTAGTTTTAGTATTCAGAATAATTTTTTAATATCATATGAGATTGGGTTTGATTAAATCCTATTTATTTTTTATTTCCTTGTTTGATGACATATAATCTATCTTTAATCAAATTAACCCAATATATAATCTAATAAGATAGGGTAGAGGGGTGAAGAGCATTCCGACTAATAGATCATGTGGAAGGGGTAGTGGAAATTATTCATTTTATTAGTAAAGACAATACTTGATTGGGTATTTCTTAAGTATGCTAGATGTGCTTTGATATTTTATATTCCCACATAAAGATGGTAGACTGACTCACTAATATATATTAAGTTGAAGCTCACAAAAACTATTCAACCATTGCAGATAGGTTAACAATGAAGATAATTGTTTTCAAATTATTTGAAAATGGAATTTATACACGAACCATTGATTTTTGATTCTCATGCCTTAATATAATGTCCTACATTTATATCATTTACCCAAGAGGATTCTAAACCTATTTTTTCATATTTTTAGAATTATATATTTCTCCAAAGAACCAAGTCTTTCATGAATAACAATAATATACTAAAAAATTAGTAAAAACTTTGGATCATTATTGAATTATGTTATACATGATTGATTTTTTTCAAAAAAATCCATATGAAATTAAACTCTTATTTTTTATTACTTTGATATTTAACACTTAAAACTATTATCAAACATTAATTAAAATTTTAATAATCCATATAAAAATCCAAAAATATATATATACCATGCTCAAGAAGCTAGTATATGATCTAGGTTTATTTCAACTATAGGGGAAGGAAAAAAATGAACCGAAACAAAATATTTTTCATAATATTCTTAAGATAAATAAAATAAGGTATAAAAATTTTATGTTATTTATTTTTGTTAAAAATAATATGTGGAATTATGGAAAAAATTTCAATATATCATTAAAATCTAGTCATGAACGCCTTCCACTATTTTGAAGTAAAAGATAACCCAATTTCCCTCAAATATTTTATAACTAACAAAAATTATAGATCTGAATTCAAGATAAAACAATTTTATTAAGGGGTAAATATGTGATAGATATATAATTTATGATTAATTTTTATATGGTGGTATTACAAAGAAATTGAAGTGGAGTTTGGAGAACAACTAGTTTTGTTTTCAACCTGAAATCTTCTATAAAATCTAATGTACTAATGCTTTCTAGTAGGAACTATTTGGAATGAAGAATAAAATCTATTGTAAGAAAGGCCCTTGAACACAGAAAAAAGAACTAAAATAAATCCTACTATTGGGGAAAGTAGATCTTACACCCATTATATAATATTTATAATCCAATAAATGCCTTTGAGAGAAAAATAAAAGTAAAAAATTGGGGCTTACGGAAGGAAGAAAAGAGAAGAGCTAATACTTCCATTTAAATATTAAATAATCAATACATCAAATCAAAAATAAAATGTGTAGATCTGAATCAATGGAATAAGAATATATGGATGATTTCATTATTAATGTATACTAGAAATCATTAATTTTTCTACGATGAAAATATTCAATATCTACCTAAAACTTTTCTCATTATAACCCACCAAAATTAATCCATATAAAAACCATAAAATGTTAATATGATATGAAAAAATACATGTATTATTGGATTGAGATATATAATTCATCAAGTTGGACTTTGAATGATATTATAATGAGAAACAAATCTCTTGAAATTCATAGTTGAGTGATCGTTGTATTATTACAAAGAAATAAGATATAAATAATTATGTAAAGTCCGAAAAATTAGGAAAACATTATTGAGAATAAAGAAGAATATAGAACTAATTAGGTTAATTAGGAATGATACTATTGACAAGAATTATATACAAAGGAGAACTCACAGTGGATTTTGTTTGAATTTTTCTTTTTGAAATATTTTTTATGTTCACTTTTTTTGGAGTCATACAGTTAAGTGTGGGCGAATTGGCATAACCAATATATTTATATTTTAAAATTTTTATTCTTATGATTTTTATGCCATCATTTTATCAATTTATTGATAATTTTCACATTTCTTGTTTTTAGGAACAATTTGTGTTCAATTATGAAAATGGATTGAAACTTGATTTTTAATTATTTTATCTAACTTCATAATTTCTATAATAAATCTTATATTTATTTTTTTATTTTTTTAAAGTTATTCATGGACTATTGAATATATGTGTTTGGAAAAATATGGAATTCGTAAGCATCATACAAGTCAATTACTTTTCTTTATAATAATTTAACAATACTTAGACACCTTTCTGTAATAATGATACTCATCTGTGTAAGCATCATTTAAAACTTCATAACCATCATCCCTTACTTTGTAAGAATTATCTTCTATATTCTTAAGCATAGTTTTAATATTCATATAGATGAATGGATCCTGTATAAACATCATCCTGGCACCATTAACATAGTTTTTATTTTATGTAAGCCTCTTTTTAAAGATATGTAAACATTAGATTTGGTTATATAAACCTCATTTTATCTTTATAAACATGACTACAGATTTCATAAACATCACTCCCTTGTAAAAATAAGTTCAAGGTTGATGTTTCCAAGGGACTTTGTAAAGATCATTTTCATTTAAATGGGAGGATTCATCCTTCCACATCATCATTAATAGAGCTAATTATGGGAAACCATGTGGATTATAATTATCAATTTTTTTTAACCAAGAACAAAGAGTTGAATTTACATATTTTTAGGGAATATTATATCATAACTAGTAAAAAATTAATGAGAGAATTAAGATTTCTAAATAATTAAAAATGAAAGGATATTGGAGTGATTTAATAAACAAAAAGAGAAGGTAAATGTATATCTAATAAATAGGAAAATACCTAAGGTGAGAGTTTTTTGATAGCTTATTGTAGAGTCCAGTATTCTTGTAGTTTTTTACTTTAGTTATTTTTTCTATTTTTCTTTATTTCAATAATGATTTATTCTTCACACTTCATCCATTTTACCCTTAAAATAGAGGGTTAAACATTTGAGTAATTAGGGAAGGTATATCAATACTTTTTTAATGATTGAGTCTTTGAACATCGATGAATTAAATCTCTCTATTTTGTTTATAAAATTACTATTCAATAATAGTTATTAATATCAAATGAAATTATGTTTGATTTAATATTGTTTACTTTTCATTAGCTTTTCTAATGATCTATAATATGCTTCCATTAATATTAAGACTATATGTGAAGTAATTAGAAATAGCTGAGTGGTGAAGAGAATGGATATTGTCAGATCGTCTGAAAGGGGTAGTTGACACTCTTTGTTTTCTAATGAAGTAAATACCTGATTGACTATTTCCTAATATATGAGTGATTGTTTGTTTTAATTTCTAAAAAGGGAAGGAGGGTAGACTTAATTTTTGATATCTAATAAGTTGACTCTCACTAAAACTATTTAACCAACGGTGATAGTTTAATTGATTATCAAAACACCCACATACTAGTTAATAAAAAGGGAAGCCAATAACTAAAGGAATATAACTGTATTGTAATCATAATAAAAAACTTGACCCAATAATCCTTTCATCACTATTATCTCAAACTATTATTTCGCTATTTTGTTTTGTTTTCAACCTAAACAATTTTAAAACCCACATTTTTATTTAACAAAAGTTATAACTGATTTATGATCTCACCACAACAAAGAAAACCCTAGGGTTGCCACTATTTCTATATTTAGCTGAGGAAATAAATTCTTTTTAATGACACATGACAAGGGGTGTTCAGAGGATGTTCATAACTTAATCCTCAATAAATATCTCGAAATAAAAGTTGTTAAAATACATTCTAGTAATACATTGATTGATGAGGTAAGTAGATACTCACCTATGAGAAGAAATAATCAATGATATAAAGATAAATCAAGGGAGATAATTTGAGGAAAATCTACATGTCCATGTCTCACCTTTAAGAATTGTGAGAAGTGTGTAAATATATAGATGATTTTCAGAATTCATAGGGAAGTCACCCGATGGACAACCATCAGAATTTCAAAATCCATTAGAATAATTGAGGGAGGAAACAACATGTTGATTAGTGTTAATGTTACATTGGATTAATAGGAGACTAATTTTTTTACATACTTTTAATTAACAACACATCATAAGTGTATGCTCAATTGCGAATTTAGAATCATTAGAATGGAACTTCTACTGGAATATAAATCATTTAAATTCATTGAAAAACAATATGAAAATATATAGGAACATAATGGGTGTTTTATATGATTTAAATAAGTAATATGAATTCCATGTCAATAAAATAATCTCATTTCTATAGGATATTTAGATAATTCTATGTATCAAACTATATTTTCTACTGGATTCTGGAAAGTGACTCAAGGATACATGGTAGTGATGTTAAGATTAAAGATGATACACTTTACATAAATAAAAATTATATTGAAATTTTATTTGTTATAAATACAACATTATAATATCTATAGATCTTGAATTAATGATTTAGAATCCTAAATTAAAAGTAAATGAAGGTTTTAGAAGATAAAGGAATAGTAAATATATATTAAATAATCATAGAAAGTTGTGAAAGTTGTGCAATATGGAAACAACATTGGATTTTATTCAATTTGAATAATTAGAATCATAGATCACTGAAGCTAGAATTATTTCACTCGAACATATAGGGAACAATCACAGTTAGGTCTCGTGAAGGATCTCTCTACTTAGTCACATTTATTGATGATGGTATAAATAATTTCTGAGTTTACTATAATAAAAATAAATATTTTGTGTTTAGTTACTTTATATATTATGAAGAAATGTTTGAAAGAGAAAGTGACTAAAAGTTTAAGTACCATATATTAGATGGTAGTGGAGAGAACAGTGATAGAAACATTAGGAACTTTTATTGGATGAAATAGATAAGGAATGAAAGGACCATACCCATAGAAACATAATAATATGGTTTGTTAGTGATAATGAATTGTATATTGACTGAAAAAGGGAATATACATGCTTGTTCAGTCTATAATGCATAAGGATATTTGGGTGGAATCAATAAATAATGATATATAATTTACCAATATAATTTTGTTGTCTATTTTGGGACAGAGTATACCAGAAGAGTTATGATCTCATTAGTTACATGATTCTAGTCATCTTATAAACATTAGAAGTTTGGAATATATTCATATCAATTCAATAGAAGTATAAAAACTTGAGTATAAATCCGAGGTATTTTTCCTTATTAGAAAAGTAATGAAGACATTAGTTTTAGACTATGGGATGACATAAAGAGTCAATTAATGAGATGATAAAATGTTTTCTACAATGATAATTTCCAATAGAAGGAATAGAACCTGGATAAGTCTAAATTTATGACTAAGAATACAACTACTAATGTTCAATTTAATGTGAATGAAACCACCAAAAGATTTCAATTTCTAGTAATTGTATATGTCATCATAGATTCCCTAATTACATTCCATTAGTATACATGACAAAATAATCAAGGTATGTTGAAGCTTGAGGTAAATCTCAATAAGTTGATAAATTAATAATTGGTGTATCGAAATAATGGTAATGAATAATAGAAACACTATAAAGAGATGAATCTCAAGATATGTTGAGAAGATCTTATATAATTATGAGAAAATTGTAGATTTATGGAATAGATTTTATTTTCTCACTTCTAATAGATATTGGAGAACTATAATGCATGGAAGAATTAGAAACACTTAGTGAATCAAAATAATGGGAGTCTATAAATAATGAAGAAAATAATTCCTCGAAGTTTAGTGGGAATTTCCATCTAACTAAACTATGAAAGAGAATGAACTAGATAATAAGTGTATTTTTTATTAAAATAAAGAAAATAATTCATGTAGATGATAAAAATTGGTGCTAGTGGTGAACATATTCCCACAAAAGGAAGGAATAAATTTCTCATAAATTTTCTCTCTAGTTGTTAATAATACTACAATCCAAACTATGATGAGATTAGTTAATTATGATGATCAAAACATTGGAAATGTGTATGCCAATATGGATTTTGTTCATGGGTTTTTGGAAGAATTGAACTATATACACCAGTCCATATACTTTAAAAATAATCAAAAGGAGGGCCTTGGTGGTAAGTTTATGTGAATAATCTATAGATTAAAAAGGATCCCCTATAGTGGAAACAAAATTTTAACACATTTATACAGGAAGAAGTATTCAAATAGAGAGACTATGATCATTTTTTTACCAAAAGTAATTGAATTATTAGACCTTCATAATATTCTTTTCATATGTGGATGACATGTTACTAAAATTTTAAGAGTTTTAATCTATTTCAGATATGAATTGTAATTTTTGTAGAACATTCGAGATGAAGTATCTTAGAAAATTCAATAAAATATTTTATATGTGGGTAGTGATGGATAGTAAAACTAGTACCTTAGTGTTATACTAAAAAATAAAATATATAGAAAATCATTAGAAAGGTTTTGTTAACTGATTATAAATCTTTATTGACCCTTCTTTACAAAAACTTCAATATGTCAAAGTTAAAGAAACAAATAATGGAAGATGTGGTGCGATATATAGTGAACGATCCACTTACATCAGTTGTAAAATGTTTGATGTATGAACTGGTTTTCAAATTATTGTACATTTCCTTTCCAGGGTGTGATGAAAGTCATTTTATGTTGAACCCTAAAAAGAGCCTTAGGAAGTCATGAAGTGGAATATCTAATAATTAACAGGATCAGAATATTCAATTTTTCTATTGAGGAATATTATTATTTATAGTGAATCATCAATAAACAAATTTGGGGATTCAAACACATGAAAAACCATTAAATTATGTGAGTTTACTTTGGGTGAAACTACGAGCTATTAGATGTTTTAGATTAATCCTGGGGTTAGATTTTCAATTATGGATGAAGAATATATAAAATCTATAGAATATATAATGAAGTTAGTTTCTTTGATGAACTTACTAAGGATCATGGAAGGAGTCTAAAAGGACGAGTTTTATTTTTCAATAGTTATAGTGCTATTCACATTTCTAGGACTCTGGTGTTTCATTCAAGAATGAAATACATTGACCTAAAATTCCATTTTATTTAGAATTTTTTAGAATATGAACTATTATTTATATTGAATATAATTGGGAATAAAAATTTTGCTAACATGTTCATCATGGTCTTTATCTAAGACATGATAATATAGTAATATGGATTAGTTATACTTGGGTGATTAGAAGGTGATATAGAACATCTCCTAGTTGTATGATGAATATAGATAGATTCTCAATTTTTAATATGTGTTTGAGGGTTCCAAATAGATCCTTAAGTTAGTCTTCAAGTGGGCTGTTTTTGGGATTATGAATCCTTATTTAATTTTCTAGATTCTATTTAACTCAAGGATAAATGGGTAGTGCACATTGGTTTTGTTAAGGAAGAAATATTGTCTAATACGATAAATATGTATGTTTTCTAGAAGAAAGTATACTTACCAAGGGTTTTCGAGGCTTTTCTTGGTTCACCAGAATATAGTTCATGCTAGGATTAGTTGATAAGATTGGGATCTATGTAAAATCTACAAGTTGTAGTAGTTTATGTGTGTTGGATATAAGATAATGTGTGGTTGACCATACATCTTGAGTGGTAGTGAAACTTTTTGAACCGATTGGGGATCTCAATGAAATAGAGGTAGCACCATATGTTGACAATAATCATGGAAACTTCATAATTATGGCTAATTATAACTGATTGTAATCATGATATAGTGCTGTAAATCCTTCAACTTTATAGAAATAATGTTTTGATAGTTTTATACCATGGATGTAAGATAAAATTTTTAACCACACAATCCTTAAGTGTCTATTTTACTTTTTCTTATTTTTTCTTTACTTGATTGATTTTGTGTGATCCTTTTGAAATGGTTTGTATGAGGTTCTAATTAGTTTTGGTTATTAGGGTGTAGAAAAATTCATTATTATAATATACTAAGGTGTGGTATGTTTCATTGGTTTTAATTTCATAGAGTAATACCTTTAGTGTGAATGGTCTTTCTCCAAACCAATGTTTTGTCTTTTGATGAATTCATATATAGAATCTTACCAAAATTATTATGTAAAATATTCTCCAATAAATATTGATTCTCCTTAGGATTCACTTAAAAATGAGAAAAATTACTATTGGGGACTCATGGATGATACATTATGTGTAAAATGTATTATTAAATCATTGAAGTCAAGTGAGATTCAAAATAATCATAAAGATAAATATATATACTCCATGATATATTATACCATTGGGATTTACCCATAGAGAGTGAAAGAAAAGAAATTTAATATATCCAAATCACGTTTCATATGAAATTTAAGAGAGGGAGTGCACACCAAACCTCATATTCTCAATATGAGAGTGTACACTCTGCATTTTAAGAATTTTTGGTTTAATATGGACAATGATTTATCCAAAAATCTCATTATCTCTTTGGTACCTAAAATTTTATCATATTTTTTTATTAATTTAAAAATAAATAACATCGGGAAAATTCATTTAGATCTTTTTAAAATGGTCCATCATGATTAAAAATACATAAATAAGGATAATTATCTAGTTATTATGGTGAAAAACAAAAAATGGAAGTCTAAGAGACCAGGTACATGTTAAATGTTAATGGTTCAAAGAAATGTTCATTTAATAAAAATATGATTCCAAAAAAGGGAAACAAACAAGATGTTATTTTTTTAATGTGGTAATAAGGGCCACTTGAATAAGAAATACAATACAGTAATGAAACAAGTAATACTACATATATAAGAATCATTAAATACAATTTTCAAATTATAACGTTTTTTATGAAATAAATTTTGAATCCTGTACATTTGTATCATGATATAGGAACCAAGTCAATTATCAATTATTTTTACAAGTGATATGTATATTTAATATAATCATGGATAAAATATTTTTGCATTAATTATGAAATATTAGAATTTTATATTTCTTAGTGGAATAATTCTAATATTATTAAACTATTATTATGTGTTTATCATAACAACAGAATTATTTGTGCAATAAGGTTACACCTAAGTGAATTTGTTTCATGTTTAGAAAAAAAATATCATAAAATTTTATGGTAAAAACACATAAATAATACTTTTAACCTATATTTTAATTGGTAAATCCTAAATAAAAAATAAATGAAGAATTAAATTCACAAGACTTAGTGGGGGAGATTATTATACTTCATTAATTTTATTAAAATCATTATTTTATATAGATATGTCTATTTGGTGATTTATAAGTGACATTCCATTAATTTATGAATGAATATAAATATGAAGAACATAATAAATTTTATAAGAAAATAAACAAATTAGGATTATATTAGTGTCAAGAATATCATAATAAATCTGTAAGTGTTATTGAGTTTCTCAACTATTTTATATTACTTTTTTGAATGTGTAATAAAAAAATATAAATAATAAACCTGGTGTTCCAACCAAGGTGAAAACATAGGATTTCAAATGAATTAGAGAGTAAAAAATTCATGTTATCACATATATGTGTATTGTAATTCAATGTATTTTTTGAGATTATTTATAGAAATAAATTTTAATCATAAGACATGAAATGTGTCTTTAAAATATCATTGGAAAAAAATAGAAAGTACATATAGGGATATTGTATCCAAAAGAGATATTGGGATTAAGATATATATTAATTATTTCAAGGATCGTGATAAACAATAGTTTTTATGAGAATAAAAAACTCCTCGAGAAATTATTAGGAAAAACATTAGGATACTTATCAACCAGAACTGGTAGTATGGGATGGATACATATCTCCAAGATTTTGATAACTAAAACATCTAATTGACATGTTATGGATCCAATGAACCAATTATTTAGAAAAATTTAACTATCATTAATATCCATGTCTCCATGAAATGAAAAACCAATGCCTTCAGGAGAAGAAAAGGAACTCTCCAACTATAGAAATCAATTTTATATCTGTATTTGATAATTTGTTCCATCCAAATGAAAAGGTCATAGGTTTCTATTTAAATTTCTAGATAATCCCTTGTGACTTCCACATCTCCAACAATAATGGTATTGTACATATACTTGATTCATTTCCCATTCCTCTCACCCAACAAGTACCAACTTTTATAATATAAACCACCATTTCAATAAGTAATTCCAACAGGTCAACTATTGTCGTAGATATAAAAGAATGATATGATATGGTATCAAATAAATATGTAATTAGATATGAATTAGACAATAAAATAACTTTTATATTGTATTTTTCAACTTAAATATTATATTCCTTATCCACTTGATTGGCTACAAAGGGTTGACCCTTATCCTTATGGGGTATCTCTATATTTCACTAGGTTGTAGACCCAAATTAAATCACCTTATCCACCAACATCCCTAATACTTGTATTATATTGGATTATATTCCCCAATAAAATCATGAAAATAACACACTAAAATTATTTTAAATTGGAATGACTTTTATCACTAACGGAAATGATAATGTGTAATCATATTGTATTTACATAGCCTTATTTACTATATGGGAAATATACTAGAACCTTCCTACATTGATAAAAATATGACAAAATCTATGAAATATTATTTTAATAATGATTTAGTTTTATATTATAGAAATAAGAGACATCTCTTCCTACACCTGGTTGAGCAAGAAAAGTAAATTCTGACCAGTTATAAAAAATATCAACTTTTTTATGCAAGCATATTGACCATCATTTTATAGGTAGGTAGTTTTAGTAAAATAATTTTCCATCATATTTACGGTCATAATCATATCACTATAAGAAACTAGGTTTTAATATGAGGTATACATCCTTTTTATCTTGGTTTTAATGTTTAAATATGGCCTAATGTGAGTACCCAATTTGATCAAGGGTGTTTCAGGGGTGTTTGGGGATTCTTCAAAGCAAGAATCCTGACTTTTGTGTTGGAAATATTCTATTGTGTGATAATAATAAATACTATGGGGATGAAAACATGGTCTTACTAACCATGTGAGGATTGGGTAAAAAGTTGGAGGATCCTGCACATTTTTGACAAACCATGTGACTTTGTGTACACGGTCGTGTGGGTATGTCTTCTTTTTTTACCAGGTGTTCTACACTGTTCACGCATGATTAGTCAAACCATGCACATTAACTGTGTAGGGTGACCCTCCCTAAAGATAATAATTCATTGTTGTTTGACGGTTTTCCAACCACACCACATTAAATGTTTTTGTGAATATATCAATTTTCCCATATTAAATTTTTAAACATAAACCTATTTTCATTATCTTCTCATGGATAGAAAGCTCTAATTTACAGATCTCCCTTGAATCTATAAATTATATTTTGATCTTGATTCTCCATATAATCTCCAATTCAAGAATTTTTCATCTCGTTGGATGTATATCGGTTAGTTATCAATTCATTCTTAACTATTCTTCATTTGATCTGGTATCAGTTACGCCATTTAGGTGAAAGATAACATGCCTTAATTTCATGTTCTTTTTTTGTTCATCAATTTTATTCTAAAATGAGTCTAATATATAGTTGATAAAATATTATCACTCTAATAATGTGCTATGATAGGTGGTATACACATTTCAACTGAGTTTTTTCTTTATAGAGAAATCTGCCACTACACCGCTTTCCAGACATTTTGACGCAACCCTGAATTTAAATTAAATAATTGAATTAAATGAATTGAGACCTATTGGGGAATCCCATTGGTATAATTATGATACCTTGGTAGTTGTTATCCAACCAAGGACACCCATGTGTTGTGACCATACCATAAATTATCGATTAAAATACCCAAGGTTTTTGAATTGAGCATTCTAGGATAGCGGAACCCCATAATAATTTAAATGGAATTAAATTGTTTCCTTGTGATATGTACTACCTCCATGCCTAATGTTGACATGTTACACCATGCATGAATTAGTTTAATGGATTAAATTTAATTCTTTGAATGATTGGGTATAATCATTGGTAACCTTGAATGTGAATTGTGGATAATAAGTGGGTATACATATGGTTTGAAATGGTAATGGTTTTGATAGTTGAATGAAATGTGGTGTATTTTAAATGGTACTAGATACTATCATTGGTATACCAAGACTCATAATTCTATTTGGTTACATAGAAAATTACTCCGTTGATCTATACATGGTAGTGGATTACATGGATAGACTATTCTCATTGGGTTTGGATTCTATGGGATTCCTTGGGAATTATTATACCCTTGGATATGGACTTTCTTAGGCTCGCAATGGATATGGTTGGTAGACATGCTCCTTGGACCCCATATCAAGCCTAACCATGTTTTCATCGAGATTCATTTGGGACTCGATGAGGATGTCTTGGTCTTATACATCTAGTATTTGTCCCTTCATAGTCTGATACTTTGATTATATGCATGGAAATGGTAAATTGTGATATACTTGGTTGTATGGAACATCCATGTATGTTTTTAATCATTTTGTTATATAGAAAGGATGTGGTTGACACGATTTGTCAAGATGCGTGGTGAGACCATGTTGGTTGCCTCTATTTGTTATGGTTTCCTTGTTACAGAAGATGACCCTAGTTTTATAGGGATCCATGTATAGATATAAAGTATCACTCTCTTATTACAGATGTTCCAATGGCACTTTACTTTCATATTACTTATCAGCTTACCTTCACACACTTAGCTTATTGTATTGAAAATTCATGAATTAATATAGATCATTGGGTGTTTACCTACTGGGATTGTATCTCACAACCTGTTCAGGCCACTGTTGGGTACCAGGAGAGACTTTATGGATGTAGTTAGGGACCAAGGCAAGTGTTCGCAACTCAATTCTTGATATTGTATCATGCTTAAGAGAAGGGGAGTATAAGACCGATCTGAGGATCATTATTCTATCAGGAGATTGTAATGTTGGTATTTTTGGTATTTTGGTACATTTATATTGTAATAATATATATATTATTTGGAAATTTTATAGACACATGACATGTTCATCATTTTATATGATATACTTGGGGCATTTTTATCTATTCCTTCTCTTATTCAGTTGGCTGGTTTTAATACTACTTCGGCTATTGACTGTTATTGTTATTTTTGTGTGTGACACTCTAGTGAAGAGGAAATATCCTCCCCACTAACTCACATATACCACTTCTACTTACAAAAATCATTTGTAATTTGGGGATATGCTCTTGAGGCAATGTGCCCAATTGGTCTTGGGGCTCTTTTCACTGGCATTCTGGTCTGGGATGTTCCAAAGTAGTATCAAAGATTTCTGTTTTCTATTTTTTTATTTGGAGACATTATATAGGGATACGAAGTAATTGGAATATGGTAATGAGTTATGCCTGATAATATCTAACCCACATACAAGAAAAATCTAAATTTACTCGACTTAATTTATTGTTTTTGAATTTTGACTATTACAGTTTATTTGATTCCACTTTTGGGTGATGAACATGAATTGTGATGTTATTATTAATACAATTGTGGGTTATATTTCTGTCGTAACCTAATGAGATGAGGGTATTCCATATCATGCATCATTTTAGGCACTTGATAGAAATCACATGACACACATTATGCCTTTCCATATAGAATGCATTGCTTATTTTCATGTTGTTTTGATAGGTTTTTTGATAGATGTACCTAATGTTGTGATATATTTTTATGTAGTGGATAGAGGAAGTGATTCCATATTTCAGATCATTAGTAGTATGGTCCGTTATGGACTAGAAATTTCTATGCATTTTGATTCAATATTTTAAATTGAATATTATAATTCAAGTGAAAATGAAATAGAAATTTGAAATGATACCTAGAGAACTTGGCCTAGAACAATATTTCGAGTTGGTAAGAGGTGGGGTCTCTGGTGGCATTTGTGACTGTTCCTATTACATTCCTAGATTTGGGAGCAGGTTATATGGTATGACCCATTTATAAGATGATTTTGACATGTGTTGCCCTTTTGAACTATGAACATTTATATCATTATTTTTTTAGGTTTTTGTTTGGAATTGTATAGGCATTCCACCATGACAACCTTCAATTGTATGCTATGAGGGTGGAGATGGTGATGATATGGAGGTAGTGGGCCATGGGATACTAATAGATCCTCCATTAGTGCTAGATGTTTCACTAAATATTTATCCAGACAAAGGTGTTGAGGCATAGTTCTGCAAAGGGTTTTATCACTTCATGCAGATATTCTAGGGAGCACTGCATCCTTCCTTTTCTATGTCTTTCTGACACAGGTGTTCTAGCAGCATCATCCCCACATATTTTTAGGGTATGGTGGTCCACAAGCCTTTGATATATGGATTGAAACTATTCTGACGATATTTTATCATCTAGAGAAACCTTCTGAGAACTGAGTGAAGCTCACGACATATATGCTTCATGTGGAAGCAAAGTGTTGTTGGGATGTTCTCAACCAGGCTGACAGGTTTTGAGACATGGTTTTGGATGATTTCTAAACCAGGTTCTTGGACTAATTTTACCCTGAGACAATATGTCTAGAGCAGACTAGTGATTTTATGCATCTTTAGTAAGTCATGATGACGGTTATGAGGTACTCACAAAACTATATAGAGTTGCAACATTTTATACCAACCTATGTTTTTGATGATCTATTGAGAGTGAGACACTATGAGGAAGGTCTCTATCTTTCTATTAGTACATAGGTCACTGTTTTTATATTAACCTCTATTACTAAAATTGTGAATCAGGCGCTAGTTATAGAGTGAAACCTGAGGGAATATGGGGGCACATATTAGAGTGGTATCATTTCACGACCTAGTAGTTCAACATCCAATGGCATCAAGAAATGTTTTTAGGCTTCCAATTAGATGGGTATAATTCATTTAGCGAGTATTGTTAGATCGGTTTCCTGTCATCAGTGTGGAATCTAGGACCACATGAAGAATCAGTGTGATCATGAACCATTGGAGTGTGGAGAATGCAGAATTGTAGGACACATATATCATTTGTGTGGGACCTTCCCTCTAGTAGTGAGAGGCAGGGAGTATGCTCTGACACCAGGGTCAGGAGCGGGTTTCTCACCTCAACATTAGATAGGGATTAGAACTAGTTCTAGTCAATCAGGACAAGTAAGTCGTGGTTGTGACTGAGGTAGCGAGGCAATAGTTACACCGTGACAATAGAGTAGACCTTCTCTAGGAAATGAGATTGTATCACAAGACTATGGTTCACGATAGATATATTCTTTGTATCCTACCCCGAGGAGTAGTGAATTGAACCATATGCGGTGAGAGGTATGATCTTAGTAGCCTCTACAATTGCATCTTTTCTTTTCATTTTGTATAGGTTCTTCACATAGTTTAATATCTGCACCTGTAGTAGAAATACATGGGATCCTTATACTATCTCCTGAGAGAATTATGATTCTAGAAACTCCATTGGGAATTAGAACAAAAAATGTACACCATTTTAGGTATTTCCCTCTTGATGTTAGTGGGAGTCACTTAACCATAGGGTTTATTTTATACTCACAAGGGTGAATGGGATGTCAAGGTTATCCGAGGTGGAACACAACATCATGGTCTAGGTGGGATGATAGCCAAGATTACTAGTTTGTCTATGGATGATCTTAGAGTGCATCAGGAATACCTCCCTCCAGTGGTTGACTGTTTTAGGGATGTTTTCCCAGGTGACTTTTCTAGTTTACCTCTTAAGAGATAAGTTTATTTCTCCAACAAGAATGAGTCAGGAAAAACACTTGTGTTTGTTCCTCATTATATGATGGCTAAAATAGAGTTCAATTAGCTTAAGAGGTAGATAGAGGATCTATATTTAAATGGTTTTATTGGACACAGTATTTCTCTACAGGGTTCGTCGGTCCTTTTTGAAAAAAAGATATATGGAACCTTAATGCTATGTATGGATTATATGAAGTTGAACCAATTGAAAGTTAAGAAATAGAATCCTCTTTTTTTATGGATGATCTTTTCAACCATCTCTAAGGAGCTTGGGTTTTCTCCAAGAATGATTTCAGATTTAGTTATCAACATCTGTGTGTTAGATCATTAGACATACATCGTATAGCCTTCCATTGTAGGATTTTTCTATATTAGTATTTGGTTATGTTGATTGGTCTCATGAAAACACACTCATTTTTCATGGTATTGTTTAATGGAGTATTCAATCCTTATCTGGATTTGTTTGTGGGGATTTTCATGGACAATATATTGGTGTATTCTCATAATCGACATGGTTATGCCAAACACCTTGAGAACATTTTGAATATATTGAGAGAGCAATATTAATATTATAAGATCACAAAGTTACACTTCTGGATGGATTAGATTCACTTCATGGGTCACATTATCTTATAGATGGAATTGTCAGCTGACCCAGAAAATGTAAGGGCTATAATTTCAAGGGAACAGACCAATAATGAATTCAAAATATAGAGTTTCATAAGGTTTACTGGATAATATAGGAATTTAGTAATGGAATTATCATGCATAAAATTTATTTTTTTGGGATTGACTAAAAATGGTGTGAAGTTTCTATGGTAAAATACATGTGAGACAGCCTTTCAGAAGCTGAAAGGGAGATTGACTTCAGCACAGGTCCTGATTTTTCCAAAGTATAGCAGAATCTACATTATGTATTGTGATGTATCATCTATCGGGCTTGAATTTTTTCTGATGTAGGGGGATAAAATCAGGGAATATGGGTCATGGAAGCTAAGGCCATATTAGAGGAAATACATGGCACACAATCTCAATTTTTCTATAGTTGTTCATGTTTTTCACTATTGGAGAAATTAGATACAAGGAGTTTGTTTTTTGTGTACATAGGCCACAAAAGCCTCAAGTACTTGTATACCCTGCATGATCTGAATCTGAGGTAGTGATGATGGGTTGAATTCTTATAGAATTTTTATTTCGATCTTGCCTAAATTCTGAGTAAAGCTAATGTAGTGGTTGATGCACTATGTTGGAGAACTCAGATATAGGAAGTTTAGTGGGCTAGTAACGAGTGGAATCTCATAGCCTTGTTCATCATGATATACATGGTGGTGAATGATATTCAGAGTTATTCTTTTCTTTCATCCTTATCTGTTTCATCTACCCACATGGATAGAGTGAAGATGTGATAGCCATCAGACTCAGAAGGCCTATTTCTATGGGAGAGTGTGGTTGGTGATGAATTTTCTCCTGGTCAGAACATGGGCGAGGTTGAGATTCAATGTTTCCAAGATCGTGTTTGGGATATATTGGACATACATGAAGAGATTATATGAGAGTTTCAAGCCTCATTTTTTGTGGTTCACCCTAGTGTCACCTAGATGTACTGTGACTTGCACTATTAGTATAGGTGGTCGGGTATAAAAATAGAGGTAGTTGGTTTTGTTATGTGGTGTTCCAACTATCAGTATGTGAAGGTGAAAATTTGTTACTAGATGGAATTTTATAGTAGCTTCCAATTACCGAGTGGAAGTGGGATGATATCATGATGGATTTTTTGAAGGGTTTACAGAGGCCACCTTGAGGTAATAATGTTGTATGGGTAGTCGTTGACAAACTCAAAAATAATTCTCTTTTCCTACCTAACATGGGTATATTTTTGGTTCATGAGATTAGGTGGTTATATATCCATGAGATAGTAAGACTTCACAAGGTCCCACACAATATCATTTCAAATAGGGATGACCAATCTACATCTAAATTCTGGTAGAGTTTGTAGAGGGAATAAGGTATACATTTCCTTTTAATCATAACTTATACACTCAAATTGATGGCTAGTAAGAGCGTACCACACAAGTTATTGAGGAAATGTTCTGATGATTCATCCTAGATTTCAGGGGCTCATGAGAGTGGCATATACTGACTTTTTGAATTATCCAATAATAATATGTTCTAGGAAACTATTTAGATGGAACATTGTGATTCTTTGTACGGTTGTCCATACTGATCACCCTTATGTTGGTTGGAGGTAGGAGAGGTTAGCTATGATGGGAACCTGTCTTTTTTAGGAGACCACCGAGTAGATGTAATTGATTCAAAATTGGATGGCTACTATGTAGTCTCATCATAAATCTTATGCAGATCACCATAGAAGACCTCTAGAGTTTGAGGTTAGGGTTCAATTTTTCTTACATGTTTCACCGAGGATGGTACATTGGAATATTAGAAGGTAGGGTAAACATTAACCAAATAATATAGAGTTATTCAATATTATATAGTGTGTCGGTATGATAACACATTGGTTGAAATTAACTCTATGATATTGATCCATGCATCAGGTTTTCCATGTTTCTCAGCTATGACATAACTATTCAAACTCATTTCATTAGTTTCAGATCCACGTGGTTGAGTTCCAGAAAGATTATCCCCTCCAAGATCATCCTATTTTTATTTTGGATAGTACAATGAAGGTTCTATGAGGTTGGTAAGTTCCTATAGTACATGTTCTATGGAATCTAGGTCATTTATAGGATAATACTTGGGAGTGGGAGGCCGACTTATGAGCTTAGTGTCTAGAGTTGTTCTCAGATGAATCTAAACCATGCTGGGGAGGGTAATTTAGGGATGAATTTTATTAATGGGGGAGATTGTAAGAAACTGGGTTTTCATGAGGGGTAAGTATCCTTTTAATTTTTCTTTAAATGTTTTAATATATCCTAATGTGAGTACCCAACTTGATCATGGGTGTTTTGGGGGTATCTGAGGCTTGTTTGGAGCCTGTAACATTACTTTTTGTTGATAATAGAAGGGTGTATATTTAGAATAAACCATTCAGGGTAGGAAAAATGGTCTAACTAACCATATGATTCCTAGTGTTAGAGTAAGAGGATCCTGTACGGTTTAGAAAAACCAAGTGACTTGAGGAACATGGATGTGTGGGGATCTAAAAACGTAGTTACATTGGTTTTTTTCAAAAGAATTTTAACATTGGTTTTCTTCAAGAACCGATGTTTAAATTCATTTTTGGAATTTTTTATTTAAATAAATAATGCTAATAATAATGTTCGTGTTTTTGATAATTCTATTAGCTTTGATTTGACTAGTTGTGGAGCTAAAACGTAGTTACATATCAAAAGTTATGACTGTCACAGTTTGGACTTCTATATGTTTAGATAGATAGAAATAATTTCAAAGAAAACATTAGAAACATAAATGATAATTAAGAAAAACCAAATGAAAAAAATAAATATAAATCATCGAACAAATTTCAATTCTTTTAGAATTTTATATTAAATAGATATTTTTTATCATCATTTATATTATTTTTAGGGTAGAACTCAAGCGGCAATGAAAACGGTCATTAATAATGAATTTTGCTTCATGGTGGGTTAATATAATCTAGATGTTTTATATTCATAACTAAATTGTAATAATAAGTAATAATTATAAGTAAATTTATCACAATTTTTATCAATGAACAAGAATGATAATAATGAAATTAAAATATTATAATATATACCTTGTTCAAATCATCTATTGAAGACGCTTTGAAAAATTTATTGAATCGAATAGGTTGAAAATGAGGAATGATAGAGAATACAGATTTATATATAGAAAATGTAAATATTTTAAAAGGGTTTGTATTAACATTTCTTCATGATTTTGAAAAATTAAACACGTGTTGTGAAAAAAATTGAAATACTGATCCCGTGAATTTAAAATTTTAGTTTTAACATCGATTTTTATGAAAATAGATGCAAAAACGTCAAAAAACTAGGTTTGGTGTCCGTTTTTATAAAAAATTGACATCAAAAAGGACATTAAATATTTATCTTGTCTTATAATCTTTTATTTGAGTGGTCATTCAGATCAAATGGAGTTATTGATGAAAAGTTATAGATGTCAGAAGTTTTACTTCTCTAAGAGAAGTCTTAGAGAATCCCAACATTATAAGTTCGTATCTTTTAATTAAAAACTCCATTTGATCAAAATAAACCCTCAAATAAAATCATACAAGACTAGATACAAGTTTACTATCCTTTTTTATATCAATTTATATAAATAACTGATGCCAAAATCAAATTTTTGTTAACTTTTGGCATCCATTTTTTCTAAAACCAACACAAAAAGTTAATAAAACAATCTTATGGTGTCAGTTTTTTCAAAAAACTGGTGCCAAAAAGGACTTCAAACTTTTATATTTAATACTACGATTTTATTTTAGTGTTCATTTAGATCAAAAAAAGTTATTATCAAATTTTATGACCTTTTAAAGTGGGACATCTCTAAGACTTACAATAGACAAGTTCAACTTCTGACATCCATAACAATTGCTATGTAAGACCATTTTTGTGCCAATACCATTCAATTATAATCTTAAGGAGAATACTAAAAAAATTTAGTCATATTTGAGATAATATTTTGGAAAAAAACAATGCCAAAAGCTAGGATTTGTTAACTTTTGGCATCATTTTTTACTAAAATAGACACCAGAAGATAAGAAAACTAGATTATGGAATTGGATTTTTTTAAAAACCAACATAAAATAGGATTTTCAACTTGTATATTATCTTATAAAATTTTATTTTTGTGCTCATTTTGATCAATAAGAGTTATATATCAAAAGTTTTGACCTTTTAAAGTAAAACATCTCAACGACTTCTCTTAGAGAAGTTCAACTTCTGACATCCAAAACTTTTGATCTGTACGACCATTATTGATCCAAGACCAGTCAATTAGAAACATTGGAGGAATAATAAATCTTATTAATAATATTTGAAATTGGATTTTGGAAAAAACAAATTCCCAAAGAAAGGTTTTTTTAACTTTTGGTGTCAATTTTTACGAACACTAATGCACAAAATCAGCATTCAAAATGATTCTATGTCGGTTTTATAAATAACAGATGCCTAAATTCGTCAGGGAATAATTTTAATGTCAGTCTATACAAATCGATGTAAAAAAATCTGACATTAAAGACTATTTTTTACAAGTTCATGACCCTAAATTTAAATTGAACAACTGAATTAAGTGAATTGAGAAATATTAGGGAAGTCTATTGGAACCCGTGAGATACATTTGTGGTTTTTTTCTAACCAAGGCCACCCATGGTGTATTCCCTTTCTCTTAATTATTGATTGAATTTATCAGGGGGTGGGAATTGAGTTTTCTAGGTTTTATGAATCCTAAAATAAATTAAATGGAATTGAATTTATGTCTTTGGTGATATACTACCTCTATATCTTATGTTTACATGTTACGCCGTTCCCGAATTAGTTAAATACCTTAATTGGATTTGGTTTAATGAGTGGGTATACTCATTGGTAGCCTTGAATGTGAATTGTATATAATAAATGGGTATACACATGGTATGAAATGGTAATGGTTTTGATATTTGAATGAAATGTGATATATTTGAAAAGGAAGTGGGTTCCTTGGTTGATACAAAAAAATCATGATTCTATTTAGACTTATTGGATGTTACACCTTGGATATTGATGTGGTAGTGGATGCCGTGGATAGAGTATGCTCCTTGTCACTTGATTCTCTGGGATGTCTTGGCCATTTCTATCCCCTTGGATGTGGGTTGTCTTAGGCTCGTGATGGATATGGTTGGTAGACATTCTCCTTGAACCAAATATCAAGCCTAAATGAGTTTCCATTGAGATGATCCTAATAATTCATGAGGATTCCTTGGACTTCTACACCTTGTATCCTGCCCATCGTGGTTTGAAACTTTGATTATGTGGAATGTCCATGGAAAATTGTGATATAAATATTTGTATGTAAAGGATGTGGTTGAAATGATCCATATCTATGTATATCGAGGTTGTGTTTTTCATTTGAATTTTATATGGTTTACTTGTTACAGGAGCTAAAACTTATTTCAAAGGGAGCCATGTATGGTTTTACTGTATCACTCTCTTGTTACATATGTTCCAAGGGCACTTTACATTCATATTTCTTATATTATTACATGCACACTATTATCTTATCATATTGAACAACCAAGAATTTTCAGAGATCATTGGCTGGTTACCTACAGGGATTGTAACTCACCCCTATTCGAGCCACTGTTGGGTAATCCTACAGACATTATGGATGCAGGTATGGATTAGGGGAAGCGTCCACTGCTCGATGCCTAATATTGTACGAAGCAAAGGAGCAGAGGAGCATGGAGATGAGTTGAGGCTAATAATGCTATCAATATATCATAATTTTGGTATTTTTGGAATTTTTGGAATTTTAAGGACACGTATTGTATTTTACTATTGTATACCTAATTGGGTTGTTTTATTGACACATGGCATACTCATAATTTTATATGAGACACTTTTCGAATTTTTATCTATTACTACTGTTATTCTATTGTGTGACTATTATACTACATTTGAAATTGACTTTAATTGATATTATATTCTGTGACACTCTGGTGAAGAGGTCCTAGTCTCCCCACTTACACACATAAGACCTCACTTCTAGTTAATAGCCTCTGGTGTTTTAGGAGATGCACTTGAGGCCATCTGGCCAGCCGAGCTTGTGTCACTTTTGAGTGGAATCCCGTTTAATGGTGTTTCCATCACAAACTTTAGATCTTTAAGATATACATTCATCACAAGTTTTAATATATATTTTATAATATCAAAAAATGATTTATTTGTATTCCATCATTGGTATACTTTATTTCTTGGAATCTAAATATTTATCAAGCTCTAGCCAAATTTAAGTCATCTAAGAAATATTTCACAATAAATATCTTTAGGAAACAATTCCATAAAATATCTTTATATTTATTTACTTCTTCTATTGATTCCAACCATGTTTTTTTGTTCTATATAATAGATAGAAACTGAACATTACATTCATGGACTCAACTTTTTAAAATAACTTAAATATATAATTAATAATTCTAAGCCACTCATCTAATAACCATTTCCCAACATCATAGATGAATAAAGGTTGATGATTATCCATAAACTATTAGTTTTATTCTACCTCTCTTTACCCAACCAATTTATATTTTTTTCTCAATTGCTAAAACAGTTTTCATAATTTTTATCATAATTTAAAGATTTGAATGAGTGATTTCCACTAATTTTTATAGATTCCTATAAGAAAAAAATTGGAATTAGTTTATAATTAAAAATATTTTTCTTAATAAATATTTCCCATTAATCTATTAAAATATATATCTTGGTGTCTCTCAATTTCAAAATGTTATTAATAAAATAATCAGAACATCAAACAAGTTCTATTTTAGACATAATTTTCTAAGAAATTTTTTAAATTACCATAACATTGAGTCATTGTAATCTAGTTTTAAATTCATTTTGAAAACTATTTTCAAGTGACTTAGTTATATTATTCTTAGAACAATGCATTAACTCTTTAAAATCTTAACCACTTGTGTTAAGACCCTTGGAAAAACCAATGTTTTCAACGGCCTTTAGTTTAACTAGACTTCCCAGTAACTAATAGTTCACCATAAAAAGGATATTTGTGCCTTTTATGGATATATTTCAATATCCAATTATATTATTTTCCACACCTATTAGACATACCATTACTTAACTATGCTCTAATATATATTTTTAATGGCTCATTCAAGATGTCTAAATATCAATACCTGAATCTAATCTCCCCAAGACACCAAGCACATTCCCTAATCACTTAAGGGTATAAACCACTTTAAATGGATAAAATAAATGGTTAGAGAATTATATACCCATAAATTATAATAAATCCAAGAATTAATTCAGTGTAAGACACTTTTACCAAAATTTAATAGTTAAATATCTTTCAGTGGAAAAAATTCAGTTTTCGAAACCAATAATAAAATAAGACAACATGTGTACACAAGTATGATAACTTGACTCAATATCCAAACCACCAAATACATATGAAATATATCTTTCATGAATTCACATCTCATCACTAGTAAGAAATAAATTCTTCTTTTTCAATATCATTTCCAATGTCATATAAAAGTAAAATAAAATACATAAGTTGGTTATGAGTATAAACTTAGTATAATTTCCCTAAGACTCTAAAATAAACTTAAACATGAGTAATACCATCATTAATGGTTTACATAAATAGAAAATCAAAACCTTGGAAAATAAAAAACCATTTACTCTATCCTCCAATAAGGTAATAAAAAAAATTCAATTCAATCATTATAAAATAATAATCATTTTGTAACTCCCTCATCTTCTGTGTGAATGATAATGTAAGTACTAGATAGTTTTTGTGATGATTTTCAAGTTTTTTAATGATTGATACTAGGTTTTGGAATGTGCTGGAGGTTTTTAGATGCTTAAAAATGGTTTTTAGAGTTTCTTAAAAATAGGAAACACCATGGTCAAGATGTTTATAGTGCTAAACCAGGTGAGCATTAGTGTAAAATGGATAGGGGGGCCATGGATGAAATAACAATAAGTAATTGCAGGTCCCTAAATGGACCATGACTTGGGTGACCTTTCCATGCCAATGGTGGAGGGTGTAGTTAGGGGAAATGGACAGAATCATAGCACCACACTATAGTTGAAACTATTTCACTTGGAGTGTTCAAGAACACCACAACCATTGTGAGGTTGTGGTGGTGTCCATGTTTATTTGGAATCAGTCAAAACCATTGGTCTTATTTTGGATCTTGGTCATTTTAAAGTGGAAGAACTTGTGTCCCTGAATATGGGGTCTTGGATATATTTTTTAATTAGATTCCATCCTTTGTTAATGGATCAATTCTCTTTCCCATGATGGTTCTCTCTATCTAGATAAATTTTCGACAAGCCTTAGAAGAACCTGAGAAACCCTTCATGTGTTGAGGTTTCTTCCTTGATAAAACTCATTCTTCTTGAACATTCATTTTAAAACTTAACTGAATATCGAACCATGGGAGTTGGGTTCAATTATTTTTTATCTAGAATTATATAATCATGGATTCATTCTTCTCTGGTCGCTACTCTAGGAGCAGTAGGTCACCTTCTTTAAACTAGACTTGAATTCATCCAATGATGGTGTTTAATGTTGGTGATGCGTTTATTTAAGGACTTGGTTTTTTATTTCTTATACCCCGTTATAAAACCTTCCCTTGTTGGATTGGAACTGGATTTATGAGTTCTTATTGTGGTAGCATGTGTTGGTTGGTTTTAAAACATGGTTTAGGTGACAACACTCTCAAAAAACTTTGAAATTAATATTTATGATCATTTAATAAGAATTTACTTACCATTTAGGGTTGTAGATATTATGTTTTCATAATTTGGTTGTTTATTCTTGAAACTCATGCTTTATATATGTTTCATGTGGTTGTGTGAGTGGTCCTTTTAATACATCCTTGATATGTATTCTTATGTTTTGTGTGTAGCCTCTTAAGATTTTTCTTGACATGTCTTATAGTTCTTTATTATGATACACATTGTTTGTGGTATATCATATCCAACAAAACCTTTCACTAGGTATCAAGACGAATAGGTTGTTCAGTATTGTCGAGACGAACCCTTGGAGATGGAGTGTGATCATATAAAAAGGAAACTAACTATGGATCTTTTATTATATGATTTGAATAATAGTAATGTCGTCTGATGTATATTTCCATTCAGGGGTGAAATACACATCCAAATATGTTAAACATGTATGGTGGGACATTTCATCATACATGAATTGTGACCACCATCAGGGTAGGGGATATTGGGATAATGTTAGTGACCAACATCTTGGTAGGGTGTGTGTTTTTCCTTAAAATAATAACATGGAAACAACACATAAAGATGTATGGCACCAACCAATACTAGTAATTGAGGCATATCTTATGACATGTGGTTACATATGTTGACATCATTATATGCATTAGGCAAAAACAAGTGGGCCTAAGGTTCATGGAGGATTGGTTAGCACCAGATGTAATACCCTAAGCTTCATGATCTATTATTATTTTTGGTACTCTTATTATTATTATTATTATTAATTATATCTATAATTATAAAGAATGTTTCCCTATTTATCAAAAGAATTAATTCATTATTAGATATTAGACCACACAAGATATGAACCACGATAATGAAACATTATTCAATTATAAGGTAAAATTAAAATAAATTTATATAAAACTATGCATCACATATTTCATATTATTAAATATCAAGGATGATTACACCCATTAAAACTGAAAAAAATTAAAAGTGGACAATAAATTGATAAGAAAATACCTTCAGAACAATAAACTCCCATGGACCACCACCATCTTTAAGAATAACCATTATTATAACAAAACCTACTATGATAAAAAATATCATGAAAGGAAAAATCATGTTGTTTGTTCTAAAATTAATTCCATTTAAATGAGAAGTGTGAATGGAATAGGATTAGTAAGTCTATATATAGGAATGAAATTTGGTCATTGCAAATATGGAAATTGCACTTATAGTCACTACACATATTTTCATTAAAATTATTTTTTTTAATCATAGGTCCTATATAAATATTGAATTTGTATATTGTTAAGTGGGAATTTTAATACAATATAACACACAATGAAATAAAAATATGATATTTAATTACAAATATTATATATATATATTTATTTATTTATGTGTAAAATATGAATATTATTATAATTTCTATAGTAAGATATTTTGTATATATATAATTAAGATAAATATCTCAATATAAATGTAGTTGTAAAAACTATGTTTTAGAATAAAATAATTAATTAATGGTATTTGTTAAAGTATATTTAGTATATATGTAATATTTATTTCCAAATAAATGCTTCATTAAGTATTGTATATTTTTTACTAAATAAATAAATTAACACCATAAAATTTTATTATATATGAAATAATATATTAAAATCACATAAATAATAAATATATATAATAAAATATTGGCAACACATATTTCATAAAACACTATTTTCCAATAAAATCAATTTTTTTTACAATTTATATCATCTTTAAAATATAAAAAATATAACTTTTAGAATTTTATTTTAAAAATAAACATCATTTTTGAATTAATTTTATCTATATTACCCTATTAAGAATTTTTGGGTTTATTTTCAAAAATAATTGATTGTTAGGTTATTATTAAAAATATAAAATTTTCAAAAAAGTATAAATTTTATAATAGAAAAATAACACCTAAGTTTCTGAAACCATTTTTATATAATATATATATATTTAAAAATAATTTAAAAATACTATGTTTAGTTGATAAATCAAATTTATAACATTTTTGAAACCTAACTAATATTTCACACTAATTTTTTTATGTGCTTATAATAAAAACTAGTATTTACCACCATTTTAAATTAAATAAATAACAATGTATTTATTATTTTATTTGAATATTTAAATATTATTTTACAAGTTAAATTCAATTTTTTAGTCATAATGATTACATTAGTAAGATATGGGTTAATTATCATGATAATTGTAAAAATGTTTTTTTAATAATTTATTTAATAATGCCATGTGTTTTTTTATTTATTAAATCAAATTTTTCTAATTTAAGTTATGAAATAAATATTTTATTTAAACCCATATATAATTTTTTTAGATCGAAAAACTCATGTGGGGTTGAATTGTGTTTCCAATCAAATTTCTATTTGAAAACAATTTAAAATCTAAAACCACTAGTACAATAAAAAATCCCAGTTAACAAAAATAGTTGAAATTTATAATATTATAACTTAAAAAGTTACTCAAAAGCATGATCATATATTAGATATAATAATTTTTGAAATACTATAATGCTTTAAACTAATCTACTCAAATCAATCATAGTATATAAAACACTAATTTTAGTTAACTATCAAAGTTAAGTTTTGTTCATCAGTTTAGAACATAGTAAACTAGATTTTATTAAAAAAACAAAAACAAAATAACAAAGTAGTAAATTAGTTATAGAAAATATATCATGGTCCAATATAACAATGATTTTAATCACAATCCAAGATTTAACCATCTCCAATTGGAAATCACCTGATACTAATTATTTTATTATTAAATAAACTGATCCAAAACCTGAATGTGGTTTTACAATCAATGACTCTCAAGGTTATCTAGAAATATATACTCTTCCACAGTTATGCATGGGATAAAATAGAATTATAATTCACACAATACCACTTGCATAGTTGTTCATGGGAATTTAAAAGAAAATATTTGAGATATTATCAGGTACTCTCCATTTTTTCTCTAGAGACAGTTTTAAAATTTTACATAGTAAAAAACTGCATCTCAAAAGTAAAGACCAAATATAATGAAAGTGTTAAGAGATTATGAAATATAGTGTTCCTCAATATTAATAGATATAATTATTCTGAATTCCGTGGATTCATCTTTGGAAATGTCTTAAATAAGTTTTCAAAGAATTGCAGTGAAATACGGTGTCATGAATGTATTGAAAAGCTTCAAATTTGGGTTTCTGAAAGTATATAGAGCATCTGCACACATTTTCCACTTATTTATTTTCTCTCTACATGTAAGATTCAATGATTTAGTGTTCATCCATGTCTTTCTCAGTCACATGTGTGCCTCCTTTTTTCACAAGGATAGTTCTTATAAATTTTTAGTACTTCAAGACCAATTATCCATTAAAGAATAATATTGGAATAATTATGATCCAATTACTGATCAGAATATTTGATAATACTAACTTTTCCTTTATGAAAAACAAATATTTCATTACTAATAAACAAAATTAAATCAAAAAAATTCCAACATTAATTTCTTAAACTAGTTATTTGAGAATTATTTTTTAATTTAATTCTGGAAAGCTATAGTGGAATTCTGGCTAGAAGTAGATTCCGTAGAGGTAAATTCATCTAATGGTAGATATTTTTTAGGGTGGTTCCATTCTTATAGTATCACTATTTAAATAATGGTATCATCAAGTGATTGTATCACATAGTTATGGTGGCACTACTTGATGATATATCATTCAAGAGTTCATTATATTTTCACTGACTATAGCAGCATTGGATGTGGTGATATCATCACTCAATAGTATCTTCTCTTGGCAGTATAAGTACTATATAGTGGAAGATTTGAACTATTAGTAGATTGATTTTTATACTATGATGTATGAACGTGTTTTAGAATGTTAAGACAATGGTATCATGTATTAACTACTAGTATCTCATTATAATTGATGATTGTTCATCCCATAACTAAATTTCACAACTTTTATAGAAAATAACTCACTACTATAAAACATGGAATTCATTTGAATCATAAAAAAAATGATTTGTGATTGTTATAATAAAGAGGTTCTATATAATCTTCCCCTTTATGATGATCCAAAACCACAATATTTATATGCTTGTATATATATAAAAAAACATTAATAGATAAAAAACAAATACCATTTAATATTCTACTTAATAGTTCAATAAACTATAAAATGAAAAAATTTATCTATTCAATTCACACTAGTATTTATATATAATATTCCATGTGATTATTATATGAAATTTCATTCAATTATAATACCCATTTTTGGATTATAAAAACAATAAATAGAATATGAAATAAAATAAGATATATAAAGGTGAATAAAATTGGATATCCATTATAGATCAAATTTAGAAGATTATCCTACAATAGGGGAATAGAAGTAAAAAAAACTTCTTAAAATCAATTTAGAGTCTTAATATACATACACATTTCTGATAGAGGTAAGATTCACATTATATTTTCAGTTTCTAGTAGCATGAGGAACATAAGAGGAGGGAGGTGGAGATGTTCCCACAGGTGGATGAAAGATAGTTTCAGTAGTATCCACAAATCTAATATTTCACATAGATTTAGTAAGAGTAAGTCTGAAGGGCCTCACTAAAATTATGGTAGTTTGTAATGGTATAGAAAGTGATAAAGATATAAACCTAGTTTATATAGTGACTGGATGAGTATCTTTTAGAGATATCACTACTATCCTGGTGGCACACAATAAGAGTTTTGTCAACTATATATATTATGTGATGACTCAACCACCACAATCCACGACCTTAAATAAATATTCATTCGCTTCTATGAAAATATTGAGCAGAGGGGAAAAGTTATATAATTGAATAACCTAACCCATGAATCCCTAGTAAAAAGATACATTCTTATGTTTTTTATCTAATAATTTGTAATGATAATTAAGCTCATAGTTGGTATATATACATGAGAGATAACATTTAATACCCTAAGTAAGAGTCTCTATATATCTTCTTTCCCCAGATATACATTATCTTGCTAACATATAAATATGCACACCATGTGACTTGATTTGATGAAGCTCATCTAGGTTATAAGAAAAAAATAAATCTATCAATACTTTCATATCCTCTCTAAATAGGTATCTAATAAAATATAAATCCACTGAATTAAGATCTGGATGTTGTGGTGGTATGTATGAAGATTATCCAGAAATATAGAAACTCTCTAGCCTTTCCAAAAGAGATGTCTCTTAAATAGTAAATAAGGAACTTGTGTCCTATATAGTTCTTTTAATGAAATCCATATTCTCTGGAAACAACTTATTTTCTATCTCAATATCTTCCATCTTTATGAAAAGTTTAGTCTATATATAAGAAATAACCAAGCTGACTATCATCCTTATGTCCTATTCACTTTCCTTGGTATATTAAATTGAATAAGTCCTAAGAATTATAACAATATTTTTAATATTCTGGCATTAAATCCATCCAAATCATCTATAGTCACATTCCTAGAATGAGGAGAATGAATAAAATGAGGAGGAGTACTCTCCTGAATAAGCATAGATACATCCCCATGTGTAGTTTCTATAGAAGTCTCACAAAAATTAAATGCATCTAACTAACCTACCAAATTAATCATGTCTACTAATGATCCCTTAGGATCCCTTGGCTCAATCAATGTGGCAGGTCTACCATGATTTAATGAATTTCCTTGATCATCATCATCACCATAATCATCTATAAACTCTTAGTAATCTAAATAATTATGAATAGATCATGGTTATTTCTTCCTCTTATCAAGTAATTCATCCTCATATCTATTAGAGGTTACTGACTCAACATGAATGTTATATGCCAAAACATCTAGATCACCTCTAACACTAGAGTCCATGCTAGCTAGAAGAGATGGTACTGCATCCTTCCACTCACCATTGAAAGACCAGTTAGTCTCAATAACAAAGTGATAAGGATGAGAATATTCATACTTATATCTTCCATTAACATCATACTAAGAGTCATATTATAGCACCACTATTTCTTTAGATGGGTTATAAGAAGTCTTAAAAATATGATAACCAATAGATAATTTTTTCTTTTCTGAATAACCACCTTCCTACTGTAAGGACTCTCTGGAAAGAAGGAAAATTGGAGGACTAGTTAATCCTAAGGATGTAACAAGGCTCGTAGCCAAATATGGATCAATTCACACTTCCACTAAACATGATACTAAAATTTATTCCTTAGTTTTATATTATTCTACTTCTACTTTAGTCTCAACTTCCTCACTAGAAGATTATACGACAACCTCATTTGACACAAATCCAGGCTAAACAAAATATGCAGGTCTACTAGGATATTTCCCAGGGATAAATTACTCATAGATATTATCATTTCCTCCCACCAATTTCTTCAACCGAGGATTCCAATTAACCCTCATCCAATTTAAAGACACGTGAATTGGGTATAAACATCCACATTTGGTCTTTTTTTATTCACCTTCAAGCACTAAATCTAAAACATGTAAAATAGACAAAATTATCTTGTGGTACATTTAAGAGTTTTACATAGAATATTTCTTTCTCAAATCCCTCATATAGAACATCAAATATATAAAAATATTTAACCGATATCATATTTTTTAAAATAATTAAGAAAAACACCCCTCGAAACATCATGATTATAAAGTCCCCATTTCTTGGAAAAATCCCTAATTGAGTAAACTTGAATAATAAACAACACTCACCATAAATATCTATATTTGTTGGCTTTCAAAAAGAATCCTTCCAAGATAACCCCCATAAATAATCCTCATACAAAAAAGAATTATTATTACTATGAATGGAGCCATGAAAATCATCAGATATACCGCTATGAAAAAGATTAAAGAAACTTTCCCCATTTTTTTTAAGAAAAGGTTAATTATTTTCCATCAATAATTATCTTAATAAAATATCTCTTACCACTAAAATTTATTTATAAAAATAGATAAAACATATTAACAACCCAAGTTTAGAATGGTCGATCTTTCATTGGGAACCATTAGACCCATCCCTAGCCCTATATATCTTTTAACATAAGTGACTTTCTCGAAACCAACCACTCGGTATATATATCATTCTTAATGATGATATCTCTGGATGAGAGTTGGAGATTATTTGGTTCAACAATATATCGACTGGATTCATGTCATGGATTCTTTCAGGGATGTGATGACTAAAGAGATGACTTAATAAATATCCTTTAATCTCACTATTTCCATACTACATTTGGGGAAGAATAAAGGATTATGGATGGTTATGGTTCAAAAGAGGAAGGAGAAGGGAATGTTCAATGGGATAACATGGTATAAAGGGGATATAAAACTCTAATTTTATATAATACCTTATCATTTATGGATTTGAAATCAGAAATGTAAATAATATTAAATAAATACACCAAAATATAAAAAAAGAAACAAAAGTGGAAGCATATGAATGTGACCAATCAAACAGAGGCACCAGAACCATAGTAACTGTGAAGTAGAAAGAAATAGTTTAATATCAATAATGGATCACCAATAGTCAATCACCAATGGTATATCACTGATGATCAATAATTCTCTAACAGTTAATTTCCATTGGAATATCACCAATAGTCAATCACCAATATTGTGATTTTTCTACAGGAACTAGGAAAATTATAGGATAATACACTAACCAAAACTTATCATTCCAGGCTCATGTATGATACAGTTAAATCTTTAAAATTTCAAAATATTTTTCAATATGTCATCAAAATTAAGTTCTATACCTATGATATCAAGAGTAATATCACCCTTTGGAATATTTTCCATCAAAAAGTGATGTCTTATATCAATATGTTTTGGTTCTCAAATGTGACATAGTGTTTCTATAAGATTTAATAGAACTTGTATTATCACAATTTATAGGAAAATGTTGAAATTGATATTCATAGTCTAGTAATGTGTTATTTATCCATATAATATGTGCACAAAAACTACCTAAATCTTTGTATTCAACTTCAATAATGGGTGATGCACCAAAATTTTGTTTCTTAGTACACCAAGAAACAAGAAACTTTCCCAAAAAATTACATGTTCTGTAGGTAATTTTTCTATCTAATTTAAAACCGCAAAAATCATCATTTAAATTTCTCACTAATTCATATTCATTTAATCTAGAACAAAATCGACTAAAATTGATTTCACCATTGAGGTATTTGAAGATTATTTTGGAATCACGTAAATGTAACTGTTTTGGGTTTTATTGGAAATGATCACACGTGTACACACTAAACATTATATAAGGTTGGCTAATAGTTAAGTATTGTAAACATCCAATCATACTTCTGTAAGTAGTGTGATCAACCAGTTTCCAATCTTTGTCAAGATCAAATTTATATCTAGTAATCATGGGAGTATTTCCATCTTTAGTGATATCAATACAAAAACATTTAAAAACTATTTTTTACATTCTTTATTTAAAATAATTCCATATTTATTTTGAAAAATTTTAAAACCTGTTATGAATTTAATTTCACCCATTAAAATCATTAAAAATTCACTTTGCATACATTTTGAAAACATAGTAGGTAAAAGTTTCTTAAAGATTAAAAAATTATATCATCAAAAAAAAATTCTACATGTAAAACATATTTTTAAATTATTTTAATGAATAATTTAGGGGAATTTATCCCTTTACCAAAAAAATAGAAATTGAAAATGAGTCGAGCCTATCATACCAAGCTCAAAGAGCTTATTTTAAAACATATAATTATTTTTTTAATTTTAAATGCCTGATTTGGAATGTGATAGCTTTTAAATCTAGGTTTTTTTCAATAAAAATCCTTAACGATATAACCGTCTAGGAATGCACTCTTTACAACCATTTGATATATTTTAAAATTCAAATGCGCTGCATGTACAAGAAACATCTTGATATATTTAAGTATTCAACTAGAGAAAATGTTCCCCCATACTCAATACCTTCTTCTGAACTATATTCCTATGCAACTAGTCCTATTTTATTTTTAACTATTGTGATGGACTAATCAACTATGTTTCTAAACACCCATTTAGTACCAATAGTTAGGTAAACGTTGGGCCTTTCAACTAGTTCCCAAACTTTATTCTTTTCAAATTTATTTAATAATTATTTCATTTAAAATTTCTAAAATTCATCATTATTTTCATCATTGATATTATTAGGTTCATGTTGTTATAAGAGATCTTGATGTTCAACCTAATTTCTAATATGAGATCTAGTATGAGTTTCTTTTTATAGGTCACCTTTAACTACATCGAAGGAATGATATCTATGAGAACAAACAGCTCTAGTAATAGAAGTGTTTGACACCTCATTTTCATCTACAAGATTGAGTTTAGGATGATCATTAGAAGTGGAATAATTCTTTACAATATGTTTGGATGAATAGATATAAAAATTGGAAATTTCTTCATACAGAGTTTCTAAATTGGTTTTTGGATCATGTGGATCTTTCTCATCAAACATGACATATATAGATTCATCCACAATATGGGACCTTTTATTAAAGTCTCTAAAGATTTACTAGATGTATTATATCTAATTAAAATTCCATTATAAATATTAGAATAAAATATTTCTAAATTATATTTTGAATTATGTATAAATACTTTACAACTAAGTACTCTAAAGTAATTAAAAACTATATTTCTACCATTCTATAATTAATAAGAATTATTCATTAGGACAGTTCTAATTAAAAGTCTACTAATTATATAAAATGTTGTGTTCTTGAATTATGTCCAAAAATAAATAGGTAAATCACATTCCTTCATAATAGTTTAACAAATTTCTTAAAGTGGTCTATTTCTTCTATCGATAACACCATTCTGTTATGGGGTCCTAGGAGGATAAAATCTAAAACTAAAGCCTTGTTTTGAGCATAAATATTCAAACTCTTTATTTTCAAACTCATGTTCATGATCACTTCTTAATGTTTTAATTAATTGAAAACTAATATTTTGTATAGAACTTGGATATTTAGAAAAAAAAGGTTAGAGCTTCAGTTTTTATAGGAAAATAAAAACACTTATATATATCTTCAATAACCCTCCACTAAAACATAATAATAATTGTTTCTTGCTAAAATATAATGTCTAAAATATATAAAAAATCTATGTGAACCAATTCTATATTTTGAAAAGTTGAGACTTATTTATTTATTTTTAAAAATATTTTGTGTTTATATCCCTTTTGTTATGGAATACGTACTTCATCTGTTGGTAATTCTAGTTTGGGTAGATCCATAATTAAACCTTTACGAGTTAGTTTTCTAAGAGTGAGAATATTGAAATAGTATAGACTCCAATTTAAAATCCATAATTCTTTATGAAAGGTACTCAAACAGGAAACATTTCTAGAAAAAAAGGAATTCAAATCTATATCATAATCATCTACATTTCTCATAGCAGTAAAAACTAAAACATGTTTGGTTTCAAAACCCATTCTAACTTTATTTTCAAACATAACATAAAAACCATCATCAAATGATTATGAAATTATAAGTATATTACAATTCAATCCATATCAATATAAACCTTTATATAAACTAAAACTATATTATATTTACCAATTTATCTAAGTCTAGTAATTTTCTCTCTGGAATTGTCACCAAATGTGATGTATCCACAATCCTCCTTGATCAGGTTCATCAAAATTTAGTAGTTTCTAGTCATATTTATGGAACATCATTTATCCAAAAACCATAATTTCATAAAGTTAATATTTGAGTAGGTTTCTAGCAGAATAAATTTAAACTAAAAATTATTTTGGTTCCCATATTTTATTGGGAATAAAAATGTTTGTAACAAGTTCCTTAGGAATCCAAAATTGTCTTACTAGTCTAATATAAGATCTAATAAATTTCTATATTAGTACATTATTAGGTCTGATATAATAATAACTACTATCAAAACTGGTAAGACTGAAACATGGAAGAAATACTGTTTTATATGTCTTCCTTTATCCTGCTTGGTATTGAATTCCAGTAGTACATTTATGAGTATTCTATTTACTAAGAATATAGATAAGGACTTTATTTACATTTGTAAACCTCTCCCAATATTTCTTTAATTTATCATTAGATAATTTTATCTCACTATTTTCCTTAATTTTTTTATCATTTTTATCCATTTATATAGTAATATAAGTTTTAAAGTGAGTAGTCAAAGAATATTGCTTCATTAAACTTTTAAATTTATATTTTAATTTATTAAACATGTCTTTCAGAATGTTATAATCTTTTAATAATTCAACACTAGACATATTCTCAACATTATTTTTAGTCTCAAAAATAATATATGTATATATATTTTATTTTGAAAAAAAATTGTACCTCAGAAGTGTCTTTCATATAAAAAATATTAGATACTTCAAGTCTCTATTCTCTTCTTGAGTCTAAATCACTTGATCTGTATTATGAGGAACTCTAGGTTGCCTTCATAACTTTTTTTTATCTTATTTATTATTCCATTTATTTCTTATTATACATGATCTTGGGGAAGGCTTATTCTATATTTCTTTTACTTTTAAATTCATATCATATTATTTCACTAGAATAATCATATTTTTTTCATTTCTTTCTCCAATTCCCTTTATTACCATACTATTATCTATAATTGGATTTCTTGAAGAACTTTTTCTTTTTGTAAAACATCAAAATGCATTGTTCTATGTGTTCCATTTCATTATCACTACCAGTTAGTGATTTTTTATTACTTTAACTTTCATCTTGGATATTTGATGATATAAATTCATATGTATTAAATGCTACTAACTTCTTTTTAGGTTTATACATTTCCAATTTTCTCAATTTTAATTACTCTTAATAAATAATGATATTTATAATTAGCACATTTACTAAAAAATTATTATATCACATGATTCCATTAAAGAAACATAGGTTTCTCTATATCTGTTTGGTTGACATCTCAAAATTTACATGACCTAATCCTTGTAAGAAATTTTCATTCCAAGTGGAAGCTTCATGTTAACAATTTCATTATACATAATATAAATTTCATAAATAAATTAATTATGATTCTCCTATAAAGTATCATATATAATAGTATATACATTTAAGTACATTTCTTTAAGATTATATTTTCTTTCACTAGATATAACAAGGGTATCCCAAATCACAAAAATAGTATCATATGAGTATATTAAATTAAATTAAACTTTAACTAAATCATAGTTGCATCACTACAAGAAAATATAGCAACTTTAGGTTTGTCAAATTTATCTTCAATTATAGTCTAGATATCAAAGAAATATTTTTAATGAATTTTCATTTTCATTTTCAATTTAATATAATTTATTCCACTAAAATAAGGAGACTGATTTGTGGCATATCCTTCTTATCTATGATTATTGAAAAAGAAGTAAATTTAGATAAATCATAAATTAGTGATTATTATAGAAAACTAGTTCACTATAAATAAGATATTATGAAACTCCTTTGATACCAAATTTTGGTTGAAGTGGAAAAATCAAGAGGAGGTGAATTGAGTTTCTATTATAATATCTATTTAAAAACAATTTAAATTATAAATCCCCTAGTACATTAAGAATCACTGATTAAAAAAATAGAAAACATATAAAAAAATGTAAATAAAAAAAGTAAATTAGTTACATAAAATTTAGCACATTGTAATTTAAGAGGGGGTGATCTCAAGGCATAACTTAATCCCTACCAGTTGGAAATCGTCTGATTCTAAGAATATTGTTATCAAGAAAACTAATCCAAAACCTGGATTAGGTTTTATGACCAATATCTTTTAATGATGTCTAGGCATAGAGCATGTTCCACAATTATGTGCGGGCTAAAGAGAATATCAGTTCACATAGGACCTCTTCTGTAGTTTCTCATGGGAATACAAAACAAAATATTTGTGGTGGTATCAATTAATCTCTAGTTTAGCATTGAAGATTGTGTTTTACACATATAAAGATTAAAATAAATAAACTCAACATGATAGTAAATCCTAAATAGAAATATAAAGAGTTTAGGTATGGTGAAATATAGTGTTGATCAATCTGAATTTATTTAGTTGTTATGAATCCCTTAGATTCGTATTTGGAATGAGTTCAAATAGGTTTCATAAGAATTGTAGTGAAACAGGGGGTTTTGAAGTATTTAAATTATTCTTATTTCAGTCTATGAATGTTCAGGGAGCTTCTATACACATGTGTCCCTTATACCTTTTGACTCAGAATTTGAGTGTTAGTGATTTAGTGTTCATGACTGTTTATCTTAGTCATGTGTGTGTGTATCTTGTAACTTGAAAGGATGATTCCTCTGAATTTATAGTGCTTTAGGTATAATAATATAACGAAGGATAAAAATTGAGTAATTAGGATCTTTCTACAGATCAATAGATCCGAGAAATAGTTACTTTTATATACAACATCCATGGGGTTGTTTAATACTATTCATTTTTAAATCCATGTGGCTATTTCCATAATTAAAATTATAAATTATTCATTGAGTAATAAATTATAAAAATAATTATGGATAGCTATGATATCACTTTGGATAGTGGTATCTTAAATTCCGTTAGATCCATCAAATAGTATCTCTTTGAAATAGTTGCTCTACTTTGATGGTAGCACCATAGAGTTAATGGTTTAATCGAGTGATGATAGAACATTGTGATGGTAGCATTACTTTTTGGTAGATTGATTCAGTGGTCATTATGTTTTCACTGACTACATCATCATTGAATGTGGTAGTAGCTTCACTCAAATATATATTTTCTTGGTGCATGTAGTACTTGATGTTTGGAGAGTTTAAGTAGTGGTAGATCAATTATTTTGGTAGGATGGTTAAACTAATGGTAAAATGATGATCTAATGGTAGCATTCCTTAACTGAGGGTAGCTTATTATAACTGACCGTAGATCAACATATAGCTAAATTTCAAAAAAAATCCATAAAATGTCAAACTATATAAAAGTTTATACAATACAATCATAAAAAACATTATTTTTTATTATTAAAGAAAATGTAATGGTTAAAAGTAAATTTTCTACAAAAACTATTGTTTTGTATAATATATATTTTAATTTAAGTATTGATTTTATCATATATATAAATTTAATTATATTTAATGGATATAAAAGAGTGGTTCATGACATCAAAAAAAATTAAAAATGGTTACCAGATATTTTAAAAAATATATAAATTACTTTGTTAAAAAAACTAGTTACCAAAGTAAAAACCAAATTTATTTAAAAAACCCCCCATTTTAAAGGACATGAATCATTTTTAAAAAATGTGTGGGAATTATTATATGAGGATTTACCAACCCAATATCACCCCCACACTCCGTTATTAGGAAATTTGGGTGTCATTGAAGAAGGAATAGTTTAATGATATTAGGGAAGTGTAAAGTGTAATCCCAAATGTTCCCATTTCTTTGCTTATAAAAGGGGATCATTTACACCCATCCATGGTTACAAATCCCATTAAAATTTACATTAAAACTATTCCAAAACTACATATTCTATAATTCATTTTTTTATTATTAAGCCCATGTTCTCTATAAGTAATCTTAAAGCCTTCACAAAGAAGGAAATTTCTATCAGAATATCAAGTCTCCAACAAGTATTACCTACATTGAAATTTTTTTTAAATAGTAATTCTAATCAAAATATCTTATATCCATAAAAATATAATGATATAATTATCATTATTATAATAATATTCTATTATATTAATATAATATCCTTGATATATTCCTCTATATCTGCTGAAAAGTTTTTTTTGTTTGTTGAGAAGTCTACAACATCCATAAAGCGACATCATCTATTTTTCATGATCACCAATAATGGATGATAAAAATATGGTAATGAATTAATAAATATGATACCTATAATAGGATAATTATTATTAAATTTCAAGTTATTATTCACATTAATTACCACTCCTTCACTGAGAAATAGAAACATTAATCGTGTGTACATGCGAATTATCACGTCAAAGATCATTGAGTTTCAATTATAATCACCTCCCATAATGGTAAGATTTAATAATATATTAAATATATGAAAATCATTTACAAAAAACTATTTATATTATGTATATTTTCAAACAATTTTAAAATCATTCCTTCAGTGGTCAATATACATAAAGAGTTAAAAAAATTGACTGAATAACCCCAAGTAACCAATGTAGTTAGAAAACCAAAATTATAAATAATTAAAAAATTATAGTAAAGGTCCTTGTAATATTAAATATATACGAATAAGTTTCTTATTTATATATCATTTTAACATAATTTAATTATTTAGGATGTTAAGTTCTAGTGAAAAGTGCATTCATACATGAGGTAAGGGTACTTTCGCAATCATCATTCATTGAGTCATGATTTGATATAATGAACCAATATATATTTTTATGGTTTTTATTCCAAAAATATGATTTATTATATTATAAATTATAATTTAACTTTGAATCTTCATTTCCATCTTTGATCTTCCTTATAGTGGGATATGATTTATGTCTTCTCTAAAATATAAGGGTAATTTATAACACAATCTCATTTCTTGAGTTATAATGTTTCTCCTTGAGTTTCTTATTTCATTTAATATGGTATACCCAATGGGATTTAACTTTTATACAAATAACATACACTATTTATTTTTAATCATTTTTTAGAATGTAAGTTTGATAAGAATATATCTATTATATTTAAATGATAATTTATCCTCTATTTCTATAATTTTCCCTTCTCACTAATGTTCTCCTGTTAAATTTGAATCCTAATTAATTGTTATCACATGTGAAAATTTTATTTACCATCATTTATTTTGAATGTAATGTTTTATTATTATTTTTAAAATATGTTATTTTCAACAATGTTGTTTTAAAACATAGTAACGGTTCTTCCAGAACTCCTTTGGGACTTGCTAGTTACACGTTATCTTTCTTATTTTCCCTTTTCTTAAATTTTATTCTCATATACCTCATTTTTTTAATATAACATATATATATATATACCATTTTAAGTATAATTTTTATTGTTGGGGTTAATACATGTTTTTTTCCGTTTTAAATTCTCAATTTTAAGTTGGCTCAATTTATATGGACTTTCATGTTTCTATTCTCTCCTAAATAATAATAGCTATAAAATGTTTTAAAACCATTAATAGATTCTAAAACCACTCATTATTTTATGGATAACCCTCTTTGTTCAATTTTAGTTTTAGGTAAAATAATATGTTCTTTCCCGATTTAAAAATAATCATTACTTATTTCACAAACCACTGCCTAAGTGGTTTGATTTTATTTATTCTTCTCCAAGATCCTTATAATTAATTTTCTAGATCTGATCTCAATTTAAATTAATTATGTCACTTTTTAAATTATAAAGGTTAAAATTATTTAATTCCTTTTTCTCTTGGGAGTATTTATGATTTATCATTCAGTTATACCTTGAATTAGAATTATGAAACTCATCTCCTTCTCAAGGGGTTGACTATGCCTATGATTTATAAATGGTTTATTTTCCTCGTGAGGAAGTAATATGTATTATTTTTATCAATTTGAAATTTGGTAATGTAATTATATATCCCTCTGACACATTGGGTAAAGCTTTAAATATCATGAATTGTTATGTAATGGATTAGGGAGTAAACTTAATCCATGATGGGGGTTTTCCACTTTATGATGATAGTCTTAGAAGTGACCCTAGACGTATTTTTATAAAATTATATTTTATTTTATTTCCCTATGTTTATGATTCTATTATCTTATTATATCATTTTTATATGCCATATCTCTATGCTAATAATCATCATATTTTGGATATCATGTTATGCCTTTTGACATCCATGTGATGATTTATTTCTATGTTTATTCCCCTACAAGGATTTATCGACCAATCTTAATAGTGACCGAATCCTATTACACATATTATTATATGATTATTAACCTAAATATCCATAAAATACAAACTGAAGATTTAAAATCATTAATGTATTTGTAATACTAGGTTTTTAAAACAAAAAATAAAACTTCTTTATTTTAGTATCTATAATGATATTCTAAATTCCTTGAGCTCTTAAAACATCATCTGATAACTTTAATAATATATAAAATAAACGGGTAGCTAAAAATTCTAGTAATGGAATCAAAATGATAAGGAAAAATAACATGTGATTCATAGGTATAACATAATATAATAGAAGAGAATAGTCATGAGTAATCTAACAAGATAATAAAAAAGGAACATTATATCTATAAATTGTAAAATCACTATAAAATTGGAAGAAATATAACACTTGACATAAAAATAATTCAATTATAACCCATGAGACAACATCACATATTGGATAGTCCCATTATGGATTAGCTTCAATCCCCAATCCCATATATGATGCCTCATGAGACTAAAACATTACCTGATGCATTAAATAGATATATAATTTTGGGTCCACCCATCATATTCCATTCAAGTTAAGTCATATGTGTGAAATAAAAAAAATCTATCATAAATAATAAACAAATGAATCACCCATGGAAAGAAAACTGGTTTTATAATCTTTCATCATATCTGTAACGACCCAAACTTTTTTAACAGTATATTAACTTACTCTTAACGATTTAATAGAGATGTTAATGGTTAATGCAGAAAGAGGAGTCGATGGATTCATCCGGTAGATTCGAACCTTATGAAGCCAACTTATCAGAGCTTGGGAAGGAGGTGACATCTTTGGGATTCGCTTTGGACCAAGCCCAAGACAAACTCCAGTGTGTCAATCTTGAACGGAAACGCCTGCGGGAGAAGTTCAACTTAGTAGAGATTACTACTAGGGAAATGTTATCTAAGCCTCTCTCAGATTCTCTCACCATAGAACACCTTACACGTAGGTCATATGCTGGTGTTATAAGGGGCTATGTGACGAGACCGTAGCTTCTTTTTGTAATCCCTTGGGATGAATAAATTGAGATTCTTTCCTTTAGTGATGTTTGTGAAATTTCAAATGTCCATATAATTTTAGGATGTATTTTATTGATGAATTTTGAAAAAAAGGATATTTTGAAATATTTATGTAAACCTTAAATAATTAATGATGTGTAATTATTTTCAAAAAATGGTCTTCTACAATTATGTTCAGTACGAAATTTAGAGTCTAATAAGATCAACTTAATTTTTGATGAATAGTAAATTATGAATAGTGATTTTATGCTTAGGATTAGTAATCTGACCAAATGGATTAGTAATCTCACTTAAAGAATTTATAAATATAATCTAGGCACCTTGATTAAGTAATGTGATTCAATAAAATGGTTAAATAATGGTTTCATAAATTATTAGTCAAGTATTAGTTTTTTAAGGTGAATAGTGTTGTTTAATTAAAAAAAAATTAAAAATATTTAGAAAATTATTTTTATAAAATGGACTTTATTTTTGAATTCCGGACATCGATATTATACTAAGGTAAATTTTGGATATTTTTTCTGAAAAAAATGAAATTTCAATGAATAGTGAAAATACAGTTTTTAAGTTACGAGTGTTTAATGACATTATTAAATGATGTATTAAGTATGTAATAAATATGTTCAACTTATGAATAGTAATATATGGTTTTAGGTGTCCCAAGTGGCCAATACCAAGGGAAAATACCATGGGCAAGCCCATGGTTTCGCCAAAACCACCAATGAGGTGTCCCTTGGCCATTAATGCTTTGTCCCCTCACTTTCCCTATAAATACCAAGCCATCCTCTCATCCATTGGACTTCAAAATCATCCTCAACGAAGTTAGGGTTTCCTTACCTCCCAAGGAGTCCTCCCAAGGTGCCCCCAAGCCCTCAAAATCCAAAACTTAGAGTTTTAAGAGTTACGTTTTAAGGTAAGGGATCCAACCTCTCTCTTTCTTTTCAAGTAATATCTTTTATGTCATTTCTTTTATGATCCATTATCTTATGTTGGAGGATGTTATTTTATATTCCTCTTACTTCCATTTTCATTTTCATATGATTAGATACCCCCTATTTCTCTCATCAATTCATTTTAAGAATGTTTAAGTGGCGCCGTTAGGCTGCCGAAATTTTAAGGGATTCTTTCACCTTTCTCTATTTTCAAAGTTCTACTTTCAGGTCAAGTATTTCAAGTTCCTTTTTATTATGTTGGGGTATGATATCTATATATATCATACTGAAATTTTATTTTCATATTATGAGAGAACCTATTTGATCTCGTCAATTCATTTTTGTTGAAGTTTAAGTGACGTCGTTAGGCTGCAGAATTTTCATAAGAGAAATCTAATTTTTGTCTTCTTTCCATGTTTTTCATTTAAAATGGTATGTCCTTCAAATTTCATTACCATGTTCATATATCCTTCATATTCTGTCCCTATACTATTTTATAAGTCATTTATGGATGTTTTACTTATTTCCCCTCTCTTTTAAATGTTTTCTAAAACGCCGAAACATAGTCATTATGCAGTAGAATTTCCGTCTCAAAATGTCTCTCTCTTTTTCTAAAGTTATTTTATTTTATTAAGTGAATACTAAAATCTCTATCTTTTATATGGGTATTCACATATATACCAAAATTTTCTATTTTATATTTTGGGATTTACATACATGAGACCCACCATCCTTTTCTGTGGGTTTTAAAGTGACACAAACATCATGTCTTTAAAGACGTTTTTAAAATGATATGATTATGAAATGAAACCCATTTCTTTTATGTTATATGGGTTGTTTATGAAATGATTGATGATTATATATGTGTCTCACATGATAATAAAGACAAATTTAAGGGTGCGCCCTGATAGCGCTCCAATTCATTGGGTAAAGAATTAATCTCTAGAGATGACCATTTTGACGGATACCTTGGTGAATAACCTTGGTAATTTTTATTGACACCTTGGGGATGGACCATGGTAAAATGGAAATGATTGTCTTTGTTAAATGTTGTAGCCACATCTTCATTTTATGAAAAACATTATTTTATTATGATATGCCTCATGATTTCTTTCTCATGCCTTAAAGTTCTTTTCATGACCTTATTTAAGTATCTCAAGTTCACATGTAAAATGTTTCTCTTGTTTCCCTTACTAGGCCTTCTTCTCACCCTTTCTTTTGATGTATGTCCCCAGGTTATGAGATGCAGTAATGAACCTAGGATGAACTTAAGGATAAGACTTTCAAGTGTTTAAGAAGAATTTTTTATGTTCCTGGTTTCCAAGACACTAAACCCTAAAGATCCTCAGTTTTGTGTAATGAAATGAAAGATTATGTTATAAAATGCGGGATGTTATAGTTGGTATCAAAGGATGGTTTAGTTATTTGTGGAAATTAAGATATAAAACCATTATTAATTACCCTATATAAAAGTTTAAATATAGGAAAACATCCTGGTATTTTGGTAAGTATTGAGTAAGTGGTTTATCAAACAAATACATCCCTGACTGGATATGAGCAGGTAGAGGCGGCTCTAGAATAGATGTACATAGGGGTAAAACCCGAAAACACCGCTTTGAGATAGACTCGAACGGGAACTAGTGCACGATAACGGGCCTTGAAGCACTCTTGGTTACGACACTCCCAGGGGATATGTTTGGTTAATCACAAGATTTTTATGAATCATTATGAAGGAATTATGGAGAAATGTAATTGTCTAAGCATGAAGTCTTACTTAAAAGATTCATAAATGAAATAAGTTTCTCACTATGGTTTTACTCTTTTAGAAAATGGAGGGAAATAGGAGGAACTGTGCAGATGGTGACCGCAATTCACCATGTGCTGACGGCCCTCCGATGGAAGCCAGAATGAAAACATTCATGTGATTGATGAACCGATTGATTGAAGTTATGAGTAATAACTTGAATCAAGCTGAGAGGCCGATCTCACCACGAAGGGAACAACATTCTATTGAGTCCTTCATGCGTCAACACCACCAACATTCAGTGAATCTACTGACCCATTGGTTGTGGAACAATGGATTAGCTCCATTGAAAAGATCTTTTCTGTACTTCATTGTTCGGAACAAGAAAAAGTCACCCTTGCTGCTTACCGCCTAGAGGGAGAAGCTGATCAGTGGTGGTCACTGATCAAAAACATGAATCTACGAGGAGAGATGGAAGCTATCGAGTGGGAAGAGTTCTGGGGAATATTATTTAATAAGTATTTCCCTCGTTCCATGAGAACAAGAATGGAGAAAGAGTTTCTCGAGCTGAAACAGAAGGAGAACTATGACAACCATGATTTTTAATACAAACTTAAACATGATTTATTGCACAAAACTTCACTTGATACAACAAAAAAGATCGATAGGTTTAGTGTCTTTGGGGCTTAGGATCATTACATAAAAACTTAAAACATGAAATACACCATCTTTATTAAAAACTTCCTTTACATGACCACTACATTCCCTCGTACTTAGCATTGCATGGGATAACCTGAGGACATTCATAAGAAAATGGTGAGCAATAAATCCCAGTAAGGGAGTACACATGGAATAAAATGAGGAGTAAAATACATGTTATACAATAGGCATATCAATAGAGCATAAAAGGAACATGAACATAAAGGCATGATAACACATGATAATCATAACATGGAAATGTGGCAACAACACTTAACATGGAATTAGCATGATCCAAGGCTCATTGCACATCGAGCATGAGTAAATCCTCATTGAACATGAAGCACGAGTAAACCCTCGTTGCGCTTGAATTAGCATGAGTCAACACTCATTTCACATGATTTATCATGATACTATACTTTACCCAATACATTCGAGCGCTATATGGGCGCACCCTTCTTAAACATTTCATTTCATGCATAAGTGTGCCACACGGATCATAAAACATGGATTCATAAAACATAATCATTTATTCCACGATAAAGGAATGTGGAATTCATACATGAAACATTATAATAAATAATTAAATGTGCATAAAGGTGAATACCCTTGATGGAGAAATGGGCATGGTATTCACTACACAATGGCATTGGCTTAGAAAATCAGTGCGATTTCGGCAGCGTAACGGTGTGACATAAGAATTCATAAAAAAAAGTTTGATGAGAGAGAAAGGGTGTATAATCATATTTACATGAAATGAAAAGTAAGGTGGTCATATAGATACATGTCCAAACAATTTTAATGGAATTTAGATTCATGATACAAAAGTATTCCTTGAATGTAAAAGAAGTGAGAGAAGTTCCTTTCGGAATTTAGGCATAGTAACGGGTGTACATGGGAGAAATTTAATGAGAGAGAAAGGGGTCTCCCAATATTCAAACATAAAGAGGGCAGTAATAGGGAGGTTTGAAACCATACCCCAATATTCATAATTGAAATTAAAAGGGAAAAACAACTTAAAAAAATGGACAAAAAATGAAAAAGGAAGAAAAACCCCTTACTTGGAAGTGTGCTTCCAAAGGAAAGAGAGAGGATTGTGAGAGGCTTATTTGGAGCTTGGGGCACATTGGTAGGATTCTAGAGAGAGTTCGACAGAGGTGTACGAACTCCAAAGGCTTTGAGTGAGGAGGAAGTGGGAGCTTGGGTGGGTTTATATAGGAAAGGTGAGGGAATTCTTTATTATTTAGGTTTGGTCCCCCTTACATTAAATTAATCAAAACCACAAACCATCCCATGGTTTTTGCACATGGTTTTTGTAAAAGGGAAGAGGAAAAAAATATTTTATAAGACCAATTTCCAAACTTCTTAAAATATTAGGGTTGCTTATGTGGAGGTCAGTCACACTCCCATTGAAATTAATTTAAAAAGACAAGGTGTTTAATAAGTCTTGAGGGGTCCATTAATGCTTTGAAAAGTAAGTAAAAAAAACCCAAAATCACATTATTTTAATGGTAAAATATAAATTGGCCGAACATAAAGATTATAGTATTTTATTACATCACTATTGGGTCATTATGATGTCATAATACACATTATATATTTAAACGGTATTTAATTTTTACCCAAAAATTGGAATGTCTCAGAAAATGATGAAAAATTCAACGTTGGATAATTTCGACATCCTGATTCCAGAAATAACATTTATTTTATCTAAATAATTTTCTAAATATTTTAATTTTCACTTTTAGAATAAAAACCGACATTTATCGAAAATTCACGGGTTTTGACAGAAATGGCTTTCAAACATTAATAAAAATTATAATTGCATTCATAAAATTATAAGATCATTTATATTTAATAAAAATTAATTTAATAATAATATTATTATTTTATTAAAATATAATTTAATTCAAAAATCCCTTAATTTAATAAAATATAATTATTAATTAAATAATAACTAAAAACACTATTTGTACTTTAAAAACTATTTACAAAGTATCAATAATGGCTAGAAATTATATTCATTATTATATACAAAAATAATGTACATGAACATAGTACTAGTGATTCATTACATAACCACTTAAAATAGCCACATAAGACCTAAGGGTAAGGTGTGCGATGGTGACAGACTCTTGGGGTGGCTTAGCTAACATTGCTCGAGTGGTAATCTCTATCAACTTCCATTTTTCCCGTAGATGGTCCCGTTTGAGATTGACATGATGATGCACATCTTGGGTTTTGTCAAGGGAGAAGCCCAAAGATGCCACCTCTTTTCCGAGCTCTGACAAATGGGCTTCGTATGGGGAAATTCTACTGGATGAGGCCATCGCTTCCTTTGTCTGAGTAAATTGGACTTGTTAAAGTCCTATATTTATATTAATCATGTGATCACTGTTCAACAGCTATATTAGCAATGGTCAAAATTCTTAACATAAAACCAAGGAAGTTGAGATTTTATATAAACATAAAGAGACATTTAATTAGATCAAGAGGGATTTCCATTAATGAAACTTTGGGTCATTACAATTTTCCCCCATTAAGAAATTTCGCCCTTGAAATTTTCCTTTTCCCACACTAAAACAAATGTGGGTAACTCAGCTTCATCATATCCTCCGATTCCTAAGTCACTTCATCAAACTTGTGGTTTCTTCACAACACCTTGACGAGGGGCATTGTTTTATTTTGTAGAACTTTTTCTCTACGATCTAAGATCTTCACTGGTTGCTCCTCATAAGAAAGATCATCTTCCAATTGTACCACCTCATAAGAGAGTACATGTGAAGGGTCTGGTATGTACTTTATTAAGAGGGATACATGAAAGACATCATGTACTTTGGCCATGGTAGGTGGATGTGCTAGTCGATAGGCCACAGCCCCGACACGATCAAGAATCTCGAAGGGGTCGATGTACCTTGAACTTAACTTCCCTTTCTTTCCAAACCTCATGAACTTCTTACATGGAGATATGCGTAGAAAAACCATGTCTCCAACTTTAAACTCAAGGTCTCATCGACGATTATCTACATAACTCTTCTGTCGACTCTGGGCTGCCTTGATATGCTGCTGAATGGTTTTCACCTTCTCCACCATTTCATCGACCATTTCTGGTCCAAGCAGCTTACGTTCATCGACCTCATCCCAACATTCCGGTGTTCTGCACCTTTTCCCATGCAGGGCTTCATATGGTGCCATTTGGATGCTTGAGTGGAAATTATTTTTTTAAGAGAACTCAACCAGAGGAAGATGTTGATCCCATCCTCCTTTAAAGTCCATTGAGCACGCTCTCAACATATCCTCAAGTGTTTGGATAGTCCGCTCGGATTGGCCATCAGTTTGAGGACGATAGGCCGTACTGAAGTTCAATTCAGTATTCAGAGCATATTGAAGACTCTTCCAAAACATAGAGGTGAATCTTGGATCTCGGTCAGACACATTAGATAGTGGTACACCATGAAACCTTACCAATTCCCTGATATATATCCATGCCAGTTGATCCAATGAGAAATCCTACCAAATAGAAATGAAGTGTGCAGTCTTTTTAAGACGATCCACAACGACCCAGATTGAATTGTATCCTTTGGATGTCCTTAGAAGTCTGGTGACAAAGTCCATGGTGATGTTCTCCAATTTCTATTCTGGTATGGGCAATGGTTACATCATCCCCTTAGACTTCTGCCTCTCTGCCTTCACTAGATGACACACCAGGCACGTTGATGTATATTTGGTGATCACCTTCTTCATATTATCCCACCAAAAGTTTTCTCAGAGATCTCGATACATCTTTGTTCTCCCTCAGTGAATAGAGAAATTTTAACTATGTACATCATCCAAAAGTTCCTTCTTCAGCTCCGGACTTGATAGAACACATAGTCTTTTCCCAAACAGAACAATTCCTTCATCATTAACATTAAACTCTGAGGATTTCCCTTTTTTGATAGCTTCCACTTTTTCTTGAATTCCCACATCATCCTTTTCATCATCCTTTAACCTTTCCAAAAGATATGTTTGAGCAATCATTTTTGAAAGGATTGATGACGTTCCCTTATTTATGATTCCCATGTCAATCTTCATCAAGTCAAAGAAGATTGGATCCTTCTCAATTATCATCATTGATAGAATCTATAGATCCTTTCTACTTAGGGCATCTGCCACCTTGTTCGCTTTCCCAGGTGTTGGGTCGGAGGTGATGGCAAGAGGGGGGGGTGAATTGCCTTTTTAAAATTAATTAACAAATTAAAACAAATTTAAATGCAGCGGAAAGTAAAAAAGGCAAGACACAATTGATAACGGAGTTCGGCTTTAAACTCAAGCCTACGTCTCCGCTCCCAACTCAACCGTTGGGAGATTTATACGACCTCTTGCTTTTTAATGGTTATAGCAAGAAACCCACTAGCCGTTTTAAGGTAGGCTAGATCACCTTCTTACAGCTTGCTTTTTTATTATGGTTGTAGCAAGAAACCCAAATTGAAAGAAGGAAGAAAAAGGGTGGTTTGTTTTAATACAAACCCAATTAAGAACTAAACAATTGAAGTAAATAATTTAGAACAAACTAGAGGAAGCCTTGAGCGCCAAGAGGTGAGTGTAGTTGATGTAGAGGCAGCCCAAGCTTCAAGGATGGCAATTGGATCTCAAGTAGCCTTTGAGAATTGTCGCAGGAGCCTCAAATGATCAAAATAGATTTGGTATGCTTCGGTATATTATCGGTGGTGTTCCCGGCATCCATGGACGTCTATTTATAGGAGAAATATCCCCAAATACTTCAATATGGCCGTTGGAGGGCTTTCAGAGCCGTTGGGGGTCAAGTGGACAAGACTGGTCAAGCTCTAACGGCTAGTTTGACTTAGCACACCGGCTGGCCGGTGCTGATCCACCGGCTGGCCGGCGCACCAGACAGAAGCAAGGGATTTCTTTCTGGCTCCACCGGCTGACCGGTGATGAGCCACCGGCTGGCCGGTGGTCTAGATAGAAGGTATGCCATTCTGTCTGGGTTCCACCGGCTGGCCGGTGGTCTGGACAGAATGTATGCCATTCTGTCTGGACCCACCGGTTGGCCGGTGGCCAGACACCGGCTGACCGGTGGCACCTGGCAGAGGGCAGGGCCTTCTGCCTGGTCCACCGGCTGGCCGATGGGCTCGATCCGGCTGGCCGGTGCCCTTACCGGCTGGCCGGTGGTCTCACACCGGCTGGCCGGTGGACTTGAAAACAGTCCACTTTTCCTCCTTTTCCACTTCTTGCTCCTGAAAACATGCCTATTTAACAAGAACACTTGAAACAATATTAGATCACGATGAGAGTGATTGTGATCATTAAAATCCAAGAGAGAGGGGTACAACAATCTCCCCCTATTTTGATGATCACAATCACAAATGAGATAGCTATTAAAAAGGATATGCCAAGTAAAAAGAAATAAGAAACTTGGACATGAAAAATTTTAGAGAACATATTAATACAAGAATTTCATAGAGGTATCATGTTAATACAAGAATTTCATAGATGTATCATGTATTGAAAATGATATTAATCTTGAAAGGATTGAAATAAAGAGAATGGTTCATTTTGAAATTGTAACCATAGGTCATTTAAAAGAAAAAAAACTGAAATCAAAAACTTAACCATTTAGAAACAGATTTTGATGAAAGTAATAAATTAAAATTGAACTTTTAAAAAGAGAACTTAATGAAATAAGTAACTATGTAATAGAGAGTTTTTCTCCCCCTTTGGGATTATCAAAATAGGAGGAAAAGTATGAAAGAAAATTAGAAAAACAATAACAAGGAAGTACGCAATGAAAGATAAGACAACTTGAATTTCATAAAAGATGAAATGATACATAGGAAGTTCAAAATATAAATACAAAGACCAGCCAAAAAACAAGAAAGGCTCTATTCACTCCTAGAGGGCCGGGAGTGACGGCGATGCCTGAAGGTCGGCGGAGCTGGAGGAGCCTAGACCGCCTCAAAGCGACGATATAGAGAATCAATCCGAGAGTGGAGCTGATCAAACTGAGAGCTGATGTAAGAAAACTGCAAGTCCAGCTGGGTCTCAATCTGATCCTGGAAGCGTAGGAACTGATCAGCCGTCACCGGCAAGCCACCAGCATCAGCAGGAGGGGGCACAGCCTCAGCAGGCTCAGGTGCATCATCACCCTCTCCAGCCTCCTCATCAGCAGCAGCATCAGCCTCACCTTCGCTGTCACCACTTCCTTCCTCTTCATCATCATCACTATCCTCACTGTCTGAAAGAGGATAGGCAGCGGCAATAGCAGGAGGCATGGCATGGGCAGGAGGATGGGAATGAGTCTGAGGAGAGTAGGCCTTGAGAAGACCGTCCTTGTCGACAATCCATTCCTGACGCCAAGGGTGCCAACGGATGTTCATTCGTTGCACCATCATAAAATTCACTATGCTATCCTTCGTTGGCTGCTCGAAGGAAGTAGCATGAAGAGGCACATCAAGAAAGGAAAAGATTTTAGTCAAGAGGCGTCCGTAGGGTAGAGTTTTGGACCGGCGCGGGTGCTCAGCCACATAAGTCATGGCCCGGAACAGAAACCGGACCAAATTGAAGTGAATGCCTCTGGTGATAAAAGAGAGAAGATAAATATCAATGAATTTGACATTATCATGATCCCCGATACGGGGCGCAAGGGAAGTTTGAATGAGGCGCTCAATAATACGATGGTTAGGAGAGAGCTGGGAGAGCTTGACAATGGGATTTGTGGGCTGCCCTGTGAGATGCTCAAGGGATACGGCTATATCAAACTCACGGTCCCGAGGAAACTCCCCCTGAGCAAAAGCATGAGGTCCAACATGAGGAACTCCCAGCATCCGGGCAATTTCCACCGAAGTGAAAGTGATGGGTTGCCCAAGAGCAGTGGAGGAGATGGTATCAATGTCATCAGAAACGGACCACATCAAATGAGAATAGAACTCTTTGACAAGAAGAGGATAAATGACATCCTTTTCGGGTGGCTCAAAAAATGAATGCCAATGTTGATATTCAATAATTGAGAAAAGCTCAAGACGAGCAGTAGACAGCCAAGAATAATCAATTACTCTACCCGGAAAAATGACTTTGTCATGCCAAATGTCCGGGAGTTGAGGGATTGAAGGAGGAGGAGGAGCTTCTTGAGCGATTCCCTTGCCTTTGCGTGTAGAGCGAGGTCCCATGATGGCAAAAGGGAGAAAATGAAGAAAGAGATTAAGAGAAGAAGGATTTTGAGAGAGCAAGGAGGAGGAAGAAGGCTAGGGCAAGGAGGGAGAGGCTGGCTGGACGAGGCGCACGAGAGGGAGAGATAGAAATATGAGGGGAAGGGTTTAAATTAATTTTTAACCCTTTCCCCGGCCGGCCCAAAAAGCAAAACCCGACACCACCGGTTAACCGGTGATGTACCACCGGTTGACCGGTGGTATTGAAATTCACAAAAAATAAAATAAAATAAAAAGAGTTTAAATAACTTAAAAGGAGATAAAAGCAAGCCAAAAAGAGTCAAATATTTAGTAGTTCTCATTGACGAATCATTCCTAACTCCCCCTTAATAAAATCAAAACGTTCAACTGGGAGCGATTTTGTAAAGATATCAGCTAATTGGAAATCAGTGGAAATGAAGTCCAAAGTGATATCCCCTTTTTGAAAATGGTCACGAAGGAAATGATGCCTTAAATCTATATGCTTAGTCCTAGAATGTTGTATTGGATTCTTAGAGATACTAATGGAACTAGTGTTGTCACACCGTATAGGGACATGATCGTAGGAAAGGCCATAATCCAAGAGAGTGTGTTGCATCCAAATAATTTGGGCACAACAATTGCCAGCGGCTACATACTCGGCCTCGGCAGTAGAAAGAGCAACACAATTTTGCTTCTTGCTACTCCACGAAACAAGGGACTTGCCTAGCAGATGACAGGTTCCACTAGTACTCTTACGATCTAATTGACATCCGCCAAAATCAGCATCCGAATAAGAAGATAGTTCAAAAGAAGTATTTGAGAGATAAAATAAACCAAGATTTTTGGATCCTTTTAAATACTTAAAAATTCTTTTGACCGATTTAAGATGGGATTCTTTAGGATTGGCTTGAAAACGAGCACAAAGGCAAACACTAAACATGATGTCAGGACGGGTCGCAGTTAGGTAAAGTAGACTCCCGATCATACTCCTATAAAGCTTGTTATCCACCGGTTTCCCGGCTTCGTCTAACGTAAGCTTACATGAAGTACTCATGGGTGTACTAATTTCCTTTACTTGATCCATACCAAAACGAATTAGAAGCTCGTTTGTGTATTTTATTTGGCTTAGAGAAATACCTTTTGAATTTTGAAAGATTTGAAAACCAAGAAAAAATTTCAATTCTCCCATAAAACTCATTTCGAATTCTTTTCTCATTAAATCTGAAAAATCAGTACAAAGAGATTCTTTGGTAGAACCAAAGATAACATCATCAACATAAATTTGGACTATTAAAAGATCTTTTGAGGTATGTTTTAAAAAGATGGTACAATCGGCTTGACCCATTTTAAAATCATTTTCTAAAAGAAATTTTGTTAACCGCTCATACCAAGCCTGAGGGGCTTGCTTTAAGCCATAAAGAGCCTTGGTTAACTTAAAAACATGATTTGGAAATTTTGGATCTTCAAAACCGGGGGGTTGTTCAACAAAGATTTTTTCTGAAATAAAACCATTTAAAAAAGCACTTTTAACATCCATTTGAAAAAGTTTGAAATTTAAGTGAGCGGCGAATGCCAACAGGATTCTAATGGATTCCAATCTAGCGACGGGCGCGAAGGTTTCACCATAATCAATTACTTCTTCTTGATTATAGCCCTTAGCTACTAGGCGAGCCTTGTTCCGGGTTATGTTTCCTTGATCATCAAGTTTGTTCCTAAAAACCCATTTAGTGCCAATAATTGGATGATCATTGGGTCTTTCACAAAGAGTCCAAACATTATTTCGAGAGAATTGATTTAGTTCCTCTTGCATTGCAAGAACCCAATTCTCATCATTAATGGCATCATTAACGGTTTGAGGTTCTAGGTGAGAAATGAAGGCTTGATGTTCAACTTCATTGAGGATAGATCTTCTAGTTCGAGTACCGGCTTGAAGGTCACCTATGACATTTTCTAAAGGATGGTCTCTAGAAGGTTTCCAAACCTTAGGCAAGGTGGAATGCGAAGAAGGTGAAGAGGGTTCTTGATGGTCATCCTCCTTGGGAGGAGAAGAGGAATCATTCAAATGAAGCTTATCAAGCTTATCTTCAACATCCTCAATGACCGGGTGAGGTTTTGGAAGAGTTTCATCAAATTTGACATGAGATGATTCTTCAATGGTTTTTGAACGTTTATTGAAGACACGATAGGCTTTTCTTGAGTTGGAGTACCCAAGAAAAATACCTTCATCGGATTTGGCATCAAATTTCCCTAGGTTATCTTTTGTGTTAAGGATAAAGCATTTACACCCAAACACTTTAAAGTAACCAACTTTGGGCAATTTGCCTTTCCAAAGTTCATAGGGGGTTTTCTTAAGAAGGGGTCTTACAAGGACTCTATTAATAGTATAACAAGCAGTGTTTACCGCCTCGGCCCAAAAATATTGAGGGAGGTCGAATTCACTAAGGAGGGTTCGAGCGATTTCTTGGAGAGTTCGGTTTCTCCTTTCAACCACTCCATTTTGTTGAGGAGTCCTAGGGGCAGAGAAGGTGTGATTGTATCCTTGAGAGGAACACAATTCATCGAATTATTTGTTCTCGAATTCACCACCATGATCACTACGAAGAGATATGATTTTATATCCTTTTTCGTTTTCTACTTTCCTAGAGAATTTCAAAAAGGTTTTACAAGCATCATTCTTATGGGCTAAAAAGAAAACCCAAGTAAAACGAGAAAAGTCATCAACAATAACTAAGGTATAGGATTTTCCACCTAAGCTTGCTACGGGAGTAGGACCAAAAAGATCAAGATGAAGGAGTTCAAGAGATTTTGAGGTGGACACTTCCTTCTTATATTTGAAAGAAGACTTGTGTTGCTTACCAAGTTGGCATGGCTCACAAATCAAATCTTTCTTAAATTTATGTTTAGGAAGGTCACGAATGAGCTTGTTCTTATTAAGCTTTAGAAGTGAATGAGAGCTACAATGCCCCAATCTTCTATGACAAAGCCAAGACTCATTGTCAAGAGCACTTAAACATTTAACATTTTGGCTAGCTAGAGATTTTAAATCAATAATGTAAACATTTTGAAAACGGGAAGCAGAAAATATCAACTTGTTTTGAAAATCAAACACATTTCATAAATCATTTTGAAAATTGACTGAAAAACCACTATCACAAAGTTGACTAATGCTAATTAAATTATGCTTTAAACCTTTAACTAATAAAACATCTTTAATAAAAGAGGAGCTACCAAAACCAATGGTACTTATTCCGACGATCTTGCTTTTTGAGTTATCACCAAAGGTGACATATCCTCCATCGAATTCTTCAAGTGAGTTGAACTCGGAGGGATCGCCACACATGTGCCTTGAGCAACCGCTGTCGAGATACCACGAGCCTTTAGAGGTCCTACTCTTTTGGCGTTTATCCTACAAAATCAAGAAAGAAGAGATTTTGGTACCCATATAAGTTTGGGTCCAGAAAGATTAGCTAAAAGAGACTTTTGAACCCATAATGTTCTAGAGGGATTCCTTCTATGATACTCATCCGAGTAGGTAAGGGATTTGGGTCTTCCATACCTAGCATTTTTACAATCACATTCATAAATCATGTGACCGGTCTTTTTACAATAATTACAAAATTTGTATTGAGAGCTCCCCCTTACAAAAGTAGTGGGTGCCCTAGAAAAAGTGGATTGCTTGTTATAGCCAAGTCCATGTGTGGTTCTAGCCGAACGCTGAGAACCTAGCAATTTAGTTAAATTTTGTTCACCTTGGGTGAACTTGGCAACATATTTCTTCAAATCCTTAATGGTAGAATTTAAAGAATCTAAATTTGGAATATTTTTGACTTTAAGGGCAAGCTCCTCATTCTCTTTGAGAAGATTGTCTTTTTCGGAAATAAGAGTTTTGTTTTTCTTTTTCAAGGTCAAAAATTTAGAGGTAAGTTCGTGAAAACCTTCCTCTAATTGATCTCTTGAATTTTGGAGTTCTTCATAATACATATCATTATCAAAAGAGGAAGATGAGGAAGAAGAGTGAGAAGAAGAGTGAGAAGAGGATACCTCATCAAATGCCATTAGGCATTTTCCACCTTCATCGCTTGAGTCGCTTGAAGACATGGAGTCATCACTTGCACTCCATGTTGATGCTTTGAAGGCCTTCTTGTTTTTCTTTTCTTTTAACCTTTTCTTGAAAATGGGGCACTCCGGTTTGATGTGGCCTTTCTTTCCACATTCAAAGCAAGTGATTTCTTTCTCCGCATTTGGCTCTTCCTTTCGTGCCTTTTGAAATTTCTTCTTTTTCTTCATGAACTTGCTCATTTTCCTTGCTAGTTGAGCCATCTCGGATTCACTATCATCGGAGGAGCTTTCTTCCTTTGCCTTGAAAGCTATGTTCTTTTTCTCCTTGAAGATCTTTCCTTCTTTATCGGCTTGCCTCTTCATGGTAATCTCATAAGTCATGAGTGACCCTATGAGTTCTTCAACCGGCATCTTCTTGACATCTTTCGCTTCTTGGATTGCCGTCACCTTTGGTGCCCAAGAGCTTGGTAGGACCCAAAGAATTTTCTTGACCATTGTTTCTGCTGAAACATCATCACCAAGGGACTTTCTCCCATTGAAAACATCAGTAAAACGAGTAAACATTTCGTTGATTGACTCGTGTGGGTGCATTGTGAAACTCTCAAAGTCTTGATGATACATATCTAACCTAGTGTCTTTGACTTTGTTAGTGCCCTCATGGGTCACTTCCAAAAGTTTCCAAATTTCGTGTGAGGTGGTGCAAGTAGAAATACGATTAAACTCATTACGGTCTAACCCACAATGAAGAGCATTCATGGCTTTGCCATCAAGCTCAAAATTGGCAATGTCTTCGGGGGTCCATTTAGATTCATCCTTACTAGAAAGAGTGTAGCCTTGCATAACAATTCTATATATAGGATAGCCAATGCTTCTAAAAAAAGTAATCATTCGTGTTTTCCAATATGTGTAATCGGTTCCATCGAAGAATGGAGCCCGAGTCATGGAATACCCTTCGGGTGCTTGTGAGAAAGAAGCCATCACTATGGATTTTTCGTTTGTAAACAGTTAAGGTATTACACAAATGCTCCCTCTGATACCAAATGTTGGGTCGGAGGTGATGGCAAGAGGGGGGGTGAATTGCCTTTTTAAAATTAATTAACAAATTAAAACAAATTTAAATGCAGCGGAAAGTAAAAAGGCAAGACACAATTGATAACGGAGTTCGGCTTTAAACTCAAGCCTACATCTCCGCTCCCAACTCAACCGTTGGGAGATTTATACGACCGCTTGCTTTTTAATGGTTATAGCAAGAAACCCACTAGCCGTTTTAAGGTAGGCTAGATCACCTTCTTACAGCTTGCTTTTTTATTATGGTTGTAGCAAGAAACCCAAATTGAAAGAAGGAAGAAAAAGGGTGGTTTGTTTTAATACAAACCCAATTAAGAACTAAACAATTGAAGTAAATAATTTAGAACAAATTAGAGGAAGCCTTGAGTGCCAAGAGGTGAGTGTAGTTGATGTAGAGGCAGCCCAAGCTTCAAGGATGGCAATTGGATCTCAAGTAGCCTTTGAGAATTGTCGTAGGAGCCTCAAATGATCAAAATATCTTTGGTATGCTTCGGTATATTATCGGTGGTGTTCCCGGCATCCATGGACGTATATTTATAGGAGAAATATCCCCAAATACTTCAATATGGCCGTTGGAGGGCTTTCAGAGCCGTTGGGGGTCAAGTGGACAAGATTGGTCAAGCTCTAACGGCTAGTTTGACTTAGCACACTGGCTGGCCGGTGCTGATCCACCGGCTGGCCGGCGCACCAGACAGAAGCAAGGGATTTCTGTCTGGCTCCACCGGCTGACCGGTACTGAGCCACCGGCTGGCCGGTGGTCTAGACAGAAGGTATGCCATTCTGTCTGGGTTCCACCGGCTGGCCGGTGGTCTGGACAGAATGTATGCCATTCTGTCTGGACCCACCGGTTGGCCGGTGGCCAGACACCGGCTGACCGGTGGCACCTGGCAGAGGGCAGGGCCTTCTGCCTGGTCCACCGGCTGGCCGATGGGCTGGATCCGGCTGGCCGGTGCCCTTACCGGCTGGCCGGTGGTCTCACACCGGCTGGCCGGTGGACTTGAAAACAGTCCACTTTTCCTCCTTTGCCACTTCTTGCTCCTGAAAACATGCCTATTTAACAAGAACACTTGAAACAATATTAGATCACGATGAGAGTGATTGTGATCATTAAAATCCAAGAGAGAGGGGTACAACACCAGGGTGGTAATGTATTCAATAGTCATAATCCTTGATGAGCTCTATCCATCTTGTCTGGAGCATATTAAGCTCTTTATGTGTGAATATATATTTAAGCCTCTTGTGGTCATTATATATCTCACATTTCTCTCCATAGAGATAATGCCACTAGATTTTCAAGGCAAAGATCACAACTGCCAACTCTAGATCATGCGTTGGATAGTTTCGCTCATGGATTTTCAACTGCCTTGAGGCATATGATATCACTTTATCATTCTGCGTTAGCACACAACCTAATCCCTCCTTTGAAGCATCACTAAATACCACAAAAAGTTCCCCACTTGTGGGTCAAGTGAGCACGGGCGCAGTGATAAGACTCCTTTTCAACTCCTTGAAGCATTCTTCGCATTCATCACTCCAAGAAAACTTTACTCCCTTCTGAGTTAGCTTGGTAAGAGGGTTGGAAAATCATGAGAAATTTCTCACAAATCGTCGATAATATCTAGCTAACCCCAAGAATCTACGGATATCTGTTACAGATGTTGGCCTCGGCCATCCCACAATTGCATCTTTTTTGGAGGGTTCCATAGATATCCCATGCTTGTGATGATATGGCCCAAGAATAAGACCTCCTTCAACCAGAACTCACACTTTCTGTACTTTGCATAGAGCTTCTCCTTGATCAAAGTCTCTAGTATAGTTTTTCAATGCTCCTCATGATCCTCATTGGTTTTGGAGTATTTGAGAATATCATCTATAAATACTACCACAAAATTGTCAGGGCAATCTCTAAAGACTATATTCATCAAGTCCATGAATATTTCTAGAGAATTGGTGAGTCCTAAAGGCATTAAAATGAATTCATAGTGCCTGTATCTTGTATGAAAAGTAGTCTTGGGGATATCTTCCTTCTTCACCCTTACTTGATAATATCCCGACCGCAAGTCCACCTTGGAGAATTATTGTGCTCCACGCAGCTGATCAAACAATTCATCAATTCATGGTATAGGATACTTGTTCTTTATTGTGATTTTGTTAAGTTCAGGATAATCGATACAAAGCGGCATTGACCCATCCTTCTTCTTGACGAAGAGGACTGGTGCACCCCATGGTGAAGCACTTGGGTGTATAAACCCTTTATCCAGATTCTCCTGTAGTTGTTTCTTCAGCTCTTCAATCTCAACAACAGCCATTCTATATGGAGTCTTGGATATTGGTAGCACCCCAAGTATATGTTTAATTGAGAACTAAACATATCTTCTAGGAGGAAGACCAGGCAGTTCCTCGGGAAACACTTCAGCGAATTCCCTCACAATAGGCATTTCGTCAAGGATGGATTCTTCCTTGGACTCAATAATCTGAGCCAGATACGCATGCTCATAGGGCAGTAATATCCATCCTTGAGATGATGGAGCTAAAGGAGATTCATCTTCCTCCTAACACTTGTAAAGAATCGGGGGTCGATTCTCTATATAGAGTGTGATTGCCCTCTCCTGATAATTTATGTTCTCTCTATAAAAGGAAATCCAATCCAGGCCAAGAATTGCATCAAATTCCACTAGAGGGAGTATGATGAGGTTCGTCGGGAAATTCAATCCACAGACTATAACAAGGGAGGACTTATATTCATGGGATGCAATGATTGCCCCATTTTCCGTACTCACTGACATCTTTACTTCCATGATTTGTGGTGGTGCTGAGATTATTCTACTAAACATTCAAGATATAAAAGAATGCGTAGAACCTGAATCAAAAAGTATGTTCACTATTCTTGAATGAATAACTAGCGTACTTGTCACCACTACGTTGTCGGGGTTCACATCGGTATATGTGATGGAAAAAGATCTTCCTTGCTGCCTTGGAGGTTGTTGGTTGTCTCCGAAAACCCTGGGATTAGGGCACTGATTTGAAAAATGACCTGGTTCCTTCCATTTGTAGCATTGAACAATGCGTTGAGGTTCGAACAGAGCATTCCTCTCCTCTGTCATAGCCACGGGTCTTTCTTGCCGACAATTAACAGCTAGGTTCCCTTCTCTTCCACACCTGAAGCATTTCCTCGTCCCCTTAAGGCAATTTTCAGGGTGCTTCTTCCCGCAATTTTGGAAAGTGGGGTGCTGGATCTTCTTAGCACCATTGGATTTATCCATCGGACCACCATCATTTAAGTCCACCTTATTCTTCTTTTCCCCATGATACCCCTGTGATTCACCGATCTCCATTACAACCTTGAGGGCACATCAGACAATTTTCTTAAAGCTGTCGAAGTCATGGATCGCTAATTCTTTCCGCAATCTAGGCTTCATCCCACCAAAGAAGCTGTCAACCTTGCATTCAGGGGTAACGACAAAGCTGGAAGCATATCGTGAAAGCCTTGTGAAGTTTGCCTCGTACGCTCCAACAGATTCTTCAACTTTACGCTTGAGGGAAAGGAAGTCCCTTTCCATCTTAAGCCAGAGGGTGTGCGGAAAATATTTATCGAAAAACATCTTCTGGAAATCCTTCCATTCCAATGCCTCGATCTCCTCCTCAGGCTTCGTATTTTTGATCAACGTCCACCATTGATCAGCTTCACCCTCCATACGATAAGCCTCCAGGAGAACCTTCTCCTGTTCAGAACATTAGAGGATGGAGAATATCTTTTCAATAGAGTTGATCCATTTTTCAGCGATCGTGGGATCGGATGATCCACTAAAATTATAAGGCCTTTGTCTCATGAAGCTCTCGATAGAGACTTGTTCTTTCTTAGGGGGGGTTGAAAATTCCTCTTGACCCATGTTTCTATTCAAAACTTGAGTTAGCTGAGAGAGAAGCATGACAAAGTTCGTGATTCCCGCTCCCATTGGATTGGGCATCTCATTAGTACAGTCATCACACTGATCTTCACAATAGTTGTGAGCCTGAGTCCTCCTATTACCGGCCATTGGATGGAATAAAAGGATATTTAGGGGTAACACATAAAGGGTAATCCAAAGACAAAAGTTTACGACTTATAAATAAACTTTTATTTCCTTACTCAAGAGTCTATAGGCTTCAATCTAGGCTTTTTATGATCTATATTCTAACATATATTCTTAGGGGAATTTTTATAATTCCCTTAATAAGGGTTTATAATAAGCTTTTGAATTTATAAAAACATATCCCCTGGTAGTTTCGTAACCAAGAGTGCAACAAGGTTCGTTGTCGTGCACCAGTTCCTATTCGAGTCTAGATCAAAGCGGTGTTTTCGGGTTTTACCCCTAGGATACATCTGTGCCAGAGCTGCCTCTACCTGCTTGTATCCAGACAGGGATGTATTTGCTTGATAACCCACTTACTCAATACTCACCAAAACTTAGGGACGTATTTATTGTACTTATTCTTGTATCTAAGGCTTTACTAGGGTTTTCTAATCCTAATCCCAAAAATAACCAAACCTATCCTCTGATACCAACTATGAAAACCCTGATTTTTAATACAAACTTAAACATGATTTATTACATAAAACCTCACTTGATACAACAAAAAAGATCAATAGGTGTAGTGTCTTTGAGGCTTAGGATCATTACATAAAAACTTAAAACATGAAATATAACATCATTATTGAAAACTTCCTTTACATGACCACTACATTCCCTCGTACTTAGAATTGCATCGGATAACCTGAGGACATGCATAAGAAAAGAGTGAGCTATAAAGCCCAGTAAGGGAGTACACAGGGAATAACATGAGGATTACAATATATTTTAGACAATAGGCATATCAATAGAGCATAAAATAAACATGAACATAAATTCATGATAACGCATGATAATCATAACATGGAAATATGGCAACAACACTTAACATGGAATTAGCATGAGCCAGGTATCATTGCACATGGAGCATGAGTAAATCCTCATTGCACATAAAGCACGAGTAAAACCTCGTTGCACTTGAATTAGCATGAGTCAACAATCATTGCACATGACGTATCATGATACTATACTTTACCCAATGCATTGGAGCGCTATAAGGGCGCACCCTTCTTAAACATTTCATTTCATGCATAAGTGTGCCACATGGATCATAAAACATGGATTCATAAAACATAATCATTTACTCCACGATAAAGGAATATGGAATTTATACATGAAACATTATAATCAATAAGTAAATGTGTATAAAGTTTAATACCCTTGATGGAGAAATGGGCATGGTATTCACTACTCAATGGCATTGGCTTAGAAAATCAGGGCGATTTCGGCAGCGTAACGACATGACATAAGAATTCATAAAAAAAATTTGATGAGAGATAAAGGGTGTCTCATCATATTTACATGAAATATACAATAAGGGAGTCATATAGATACGTGTCCAAAAAATTGTAATAGAATATAGATTCATGATACAAAAGTATTACTTGAATGTAAAAGAAGTGAGAGAAGTTCCTTTCGGAATTTCGGCATAGTAACGACTATACATGGGAGGCATTTAATGAGAGAGAAAGGGTTATCCCATCATTCAAACATAAAGAGGGTAGTAATATGGAGGTGTGAAACCATACCCAAACATTCATAATTGAAATTAAAAGTGAAAACAACTTGAAGAAAATTGGATAAAAAATGAGAAAGGAAGAAAAAACCCTTACTTGGAAGTGTGCTTCCAAAGGCTAGAGAGAGGCCTGTGAGAGGCTTTTTGGGAGCTTGGGGAACCTTGGAAGGATTCTAGAGAGATTTGGGCAGAGTTTGGAGGAATACAAAGGCTTTGAGTGAGGAGGAAGTGGGAGCTTGGGTGGGTTTATATAGGAAAGGTGAGGGAATTCTTTATTATTTAGGTTTGGGTCCCCATACATTAAATTAATCCAAACCACAAACCATCCCATAGTTTTTGCCCATGGTTTTTGGAAAAGGGAAGAGGAAAAAAATATTTTATAATTCCAAAGTCCAAAATTCTTAAAATATTCAGGTTTCTTATGTGGAGGTGAGTCACACTCCCATGGAAATTAATTTAAAAAGACAAGGTGTTTAATAAGTCTAGAGGGGTCCATTAATGCTTTGAAAAGTAAGTCAAACCAACCCAAAATCACATTATTTTAATGGTAAAACATATATTGGCTGAAAATAAAGATTATCGTATTTTATTACATCACTATTGGGTCATTATGATGTCATAAAACACATTATATATTTAAACGGTATTTAATTTTTACCCAAAAATTTGACTGTCTCAGAAAATTATGAAAAATTCAACATTGGATAATTTCGACATCCTGATTCCAGAAATAACATTTATTTTCTCTAAATAATTTTCTAAATATTTTCATCTTCACTTTTAGAATAAAAACCGACATTTATCGAGAATTCACGGGTTTTGACAGAAATGGCTTTCAAACCTTAATAAAAATTATAATTGCATTCATAAAATTATAAGATCATTTATATTTAATAAAAATTAATTTAATAATATTATTATTATTTTATTAAAACATTATTTAATTCAAAAATCCCTTAATTTAATAAAATAGAATTCTTAATTAAATAATAACTAAAAACACTATTTGTACTTTAAAAACTATTTTCAAAGTATCAATAATGGCTAGAAATTATATTCATTATTATATACAAAAATACTGTACATGAGCATAGTACTAGAGATTCGTTACATATCCCCCTTAAAACAGCCTCATAAGACCTAAGGGTAAGGTGTGCAATGGTGACAGACTCTTGGGGTGGCTCAGCTAACATTGCTCGAGTGGTAATCTCTGTCAACTTCCATTTTTCCCATAGACGGTCCCGTTTGAGCTTGACATGATGAAGCTCAGCTTGGGCTTGGTCAAGGGAAAAGCCCAAAGAGGCCACCTCTTTTCCGATCTCTGATAAATGGGCTTCGTATAGGGAAATTATTCTGAATGAGGCCATCACTTCCTTTGTCTGAGTAAATTGGATTTGTCAAATTCCTATATTTATACTAATCATGTGATCACTATTTAATGGCTATATTATCAACGGTCAAAATTCTTAACATAAAACCAAGGAAGTTGACATTTTATATAAACATAAAGAGACATTTAATTATATCAAGAGGGATTTACATTAATTAAACTTTGGGTCATTGCAAGAACAAATCTGTTGGAAGCTACGAGATGCACTTCACCCGACTTTCATGATAAACTTCTAGCTTTGTCATGGATCCAAGTGGGAAGGTTGACAGATTTTTTGGTGGACTGAGAACTCATCTGTGGAAGAATCTAGCCAACCGGGACTATGATAGCTATGAGGAGATCGTGCGGAGTGCAATGAAAGTCGATCTAGGGTTTGGTGAGACACAGTGGTCTCATAAGCCAAATGACAAGAAGAGATCGTTGGGGCCCAGTCTAGGGAAGACTTTTGATCAGGGAAGAGGTGGAAAGAAAATGAAACTTACCACATGCAATAAATGTGGGAAGAAGAATCTGGGGCACTCCTTGATTGGAAGTGGAAAGTGCTACAAGTGTGGAAGAGAATTCCATATTGCTCAGAATTTTCATAGTGAGGTGAAGCCGCTACTTCCCAACACTAACGAAATAGGAAAGATGGTTCTGGCCCTACCCAAAGTCAAATGCTTCAAGTGTGGACAGCTTGGGCACTTTGTTAATCACTGTCCAAATCTGAGGTCAGTGGAGTGGAATCACCATCAACCTCAGCAAAGGCCAAGGGAGCAGGGTCGTGCTTTTTCTATCACAACAACTGAAGTTGAAGTTCCGAACGACGTGGTAGCAGGTACTCTTGTTGTCCTCTCAAAACTAGCAAGTACTTTGTTTGATTCTGGTTCTACGCATTCCTTTATTTCCTCCACGTTTGCAAAGAATATAGAATCAATCCCTGATCTTCTTGAGGTAGAATTGTCAGTCAATACTCCAAGTGGGATTATCCATGTATCAACGGTGTTTAGAGACCCTAGTGTTTACTTCAGTGACCACAATATTACCGCAAACCTAGTAGTCATTCCCATGTTGGAATTCGACGTTATACTAGGGATGGACTGACTCTCAAATTATAATGCTGAGATCAAATGCAGAACTAAGGAAATATTAGTAGTCTTGAATGAACAACCTAAAATTATCTTCCAAGGAGAGATATCCCGAACTGATCCCTATCTAGAAGAACCTCCTATAGCTTTCTTTATGGAGTTAATCGGTGATGATGAAGAAGGAAAAGGGAGTTTACAAATAGAAGATGTTCCGATTGTCCAGGAATACATGGATGTATTTCCTGAGGAGTTACATAGACCTCCCCCAGAAAGAGAGGTAGAGTTATCCATTGAACTCATACCAGGATCTCAACCGATATCAAAGACCCCATATAGAATGTAAAATGTGGAGCTATAAGAGTTAAAGAAACAAATCCAAGACTTGTTGGAGAAGGGGTTTATCTGACTGAGTGTGTCTCCTTGGGGAGCACCAGTTCTCTTTGTGAAGAAGAAGGATGGATCAATGTGGCTATGCATTGATTATAGAGAACTGAATGGGATCACAGTGAAGAACAGATACCCACTTCCAAGAATTGATGATTTATTTGACCAACTTCGTGGGGCTCAATTCTTCTCTAAGATTGACCTTCGATCTGGTTATCATCAAATGAGGGTGAAGAAGGAAGATATTCCAAATATTGCCTTCTGATCAAGATATGGGCATTATGAGTTTACTGTTATGCCCTTCGTCTTGACTAATGCTCCTGCTATTTTCATGGATTTTATGAATAGAGTCTTTAAGGACTACCTTGATAGCTTTTTGGTAGTTTTTATTGATGATATTTTGATATTTTCCAAAAGTCATGAGGAGCATGAAGATCTTCTTAGGGTTATTTTGAAAACACTGTGGAAGGAGAGGCTCTTTGGAAAGTTCAACAAGTGTGAGTTTTGGTTACAACAAGTGGCTTTCTTGGGGCACATCGTAACCAATGAAGGAATCTTGGTTGACCCTGCAAAGACAATGGGTGTGGAAGAGTGGCCTCAACCCACAACAATAACTGAGATTCGTAGTTTCCTTGGTTTAGCATGATATTATCAGAGGTTAGTGAAAAAAATTTCATAGCTTTCTAATCCACTAGCCAAGTTGACTTGAAAATGGGTTAAGTTCATCTCGACAAAGGAATGCGAGGAAAGTTTCCAAGAGCTGAAGAAGAGATTGGTCACTGCACCTGTGTTAACACTACCCTCTATCGGAGAAGGATTCATTATTTTTAGCGGTGCATCTATGAAAAGGATTGGGTGCGTCCTCATGAAAAATGACAAGGTAATAGCTTATGCATCTCGATAGTTGAAGATTCATGAGCAGAATTATCCTACGCATGATCTAGAGCTAGCGGTAGTTGTTTTTTTTATAAAGATATGGAGGCACTATATTTATAGGGAGAAATGTGATATATACACCGACCATCATAGTTGAAAGTATATTTTCATGCAGAAATAATTGTACATGAGATAAAGGAGATGATTGGAGCTTATTAAAGACTATGATTGTTCAATTCATTATCACCCTGGAAGAGCAAACAAAGTTGCGGATGCGTTAAGCAGGAAAGATCCTGTTGTTCTGGCAACAATGAGGATCCTAGGAGATCCCTTGATTAAATATCTAGTAAAACTGGACATTGGAATTGTAAGGAATGGGACATCATCAGCCTTATCCCAAATGATTTCTCAACATTCATTACTATAGAAGATCAAGAAGGCTCAAAAAGAAGATCCTTTGCTACAGGAGAAGTTTGAGGTTGTAAAGGAGGGGAAGTTCCCTGATTTCAATATTCATCAAGAAGGTGTATTTAAATTTCGTACAAGACTATGTTTTCTATCTATTCTGGAGATAAAGGAAGAACTGATGGATGAATCTCATAGCTCTACTTTCTCTATACATCCAGGAAGCACTAAAATGTATAGAGACCTTAGTGATCATTATTAGTGGGATAACATGAAGAGGGATATTTATGATTACACTAAAAGGTGCATGGTGTGTCAACAAGTAAAGGCAGAACGACAACTTCCTAATGGGGTATTACAACTGCTACCCATACCAGTATAGAAGTGGGATAATATCACTATGGACTTTGTAACTGGTCTCCCAAAAACATCAAAGAGAAATAATGTGATATGCGTTATTGTGGACTGTCTCACCAAGACCGCCCATTTTTTCTCTATTCGGGAAGATTTCTCTCTGGATCAACTTGCCAAGATATACGTAAAGGAAGTGGTAAGGCCGCATGGGGTTCCACTATCCATCGTGTCTGATCATGATCCAAGATTCACATCAAAATTCTGGAGAAGTCTTCAACATGCTCTGAATACTGAATTGAATTTTAGTATATCCTATCATCCTCAAATTGATGGCCAATCTAAAAGAACTATTCAGACACTCGAAGACATGCTGAGATTATGCTCAATGGAATTTAATGGTAGATGGGATCAACACCTCCCATTAGTTGAGTTCTCCTACAACAACAACTTCCATTCGAGTATTCAGATGGCACCCTATGAAGCTCTGTATGGAAAGCGATGTAGAAATCCTACTTGTTGGGATGAAACTGGTGATAGAAAGCTTCTTGGACCTGATCTTGTGCAAGAGATGATAGAACAGGTTCATGCCAGCCAACAACACATAAAGGCTACTCAGAGTCGGTAGAATAGCTCTGCTGACAACCGTCGAAGGGACTTAGAGTTTGGTGTTGGCGACAGAGTCTTCCTTCAAATTTCTCCATGGAAGAGAGTCATGTGGTTTGGGAAGAAAAGGAAGCTCATCCCTAGGTACATTGGCCCCTATGAAATCCTTGATCGCATAGGAGAAGTGTCCTATCATCTAGCACTTCCAGTGAACCTAGATCAAGTTCACATTGACTTCCATGTATCTCTCTTGAGGAAGTACATAGTCGACCCTTCGCATGTACTGAACCCAGAGGTTGTACAACTGGAACATGACCTCTCTTATGAGGAGCAGCCAGTGGAGATCTTAGACCATAGAGACAAGGTTCTACAAAACAAGACTACCCACCTTTTGAAAGTGCTGAGGAGAAATCATAAGTACGAAGAAGCGACTTGGGAGCCTGAGGAAACAATGAAGCAAAAGTACCCTCACCTTTTCGACTAGGCCTCAAGTATAAAATTTTGGGGATGAAATTTCTTAAAGGGGGAAGAATGTAATGACCAAAACTTTTTGAATAGTATATTAACTTACTCTTAAAGATTTAATAGATATGTTAATGGTTAATGCAGAAAGTGGAGTCGATGGCTTCATCCGGTAGACTCGAACCTTATGAAGCCCACTTATCAGAGCTTGGGAAGGAGGTGGCATCTTTGGTCTTCGCTTTGGACCAAGCCAAAGATGAACTCCAGCGTGTCAATCTTGAACGGAAACGCCTGCGGCATAAGTTCAAGTTAGTAGAGATTACTACTAGGGAAATGTTATATGAGCCTCCCTCAGATTCTCTCACCATATCACACCTTACACTTAGGTCATATGCTGATGTTATAAGGGGCTATGTGACGAGACCGTAGCTTCTTTGTGTAATCCCTTGGGATGAATAAATTGAGATTTCTTCCTTTAGTGATGTTTGTGAAATTTCAAATGTCCGGATAATTTTAGGATGTATTTTATTGATGAATTTTGAAAAAAAGGATATTTTAAAATATTTATGTAAACCTTAAATAATTAATGATGCGTAATGATTTTCAAAAAATGGTCTTCTACAATTATGTTCAGTATGCAATTTAGAGTCTAATAAGATCAACTTAATTTTTGATGAATAGTAAATTATAAATAGTGATTTTAGGCTTAGGATTAGTAATGTGACCAAATGGATTAGTAATCTCACCTAATTAATTTATTAATATAATCTAGGCACCTTCATTAAGTAATGTGATTCAATAAAATGGTTAAATAATGGTTTCAAAAATTATTAGTCAAGTATTAGTTTTTTCAGGTGAATAGTGTTTTTTAATTAAAAAATAAATTAAAATTATTTATAAAATTATTTTTATAAAATGGAATTTATTTTTGAATTCAGGACATCGATATCATGCTAAGGTAAATTTTGGGGATTTTTCTGAAAAAAATAAATTTCCGATGAATAGTGAAAATACAGTTTTTAAGTTATGGCTGTTTAATGACATCACTAAATGATGTATTAAGTATTTAATCAATATTTTCGACTTATTAATATTAAGATAAGGTATAAGGTGTCCCAAGTGGCCAATACCATGGGCAAATACCATGGGCAAGCCCATGGTTTTTCCAAAACCACCAATGAGGTGTCCCTTGGCCATTAATGCCTTGTCCCCTCACTTTCCCTATAAATACCAAAACATACTCTAATCCATTAGACTCCAAAATCATCCACAATGGATTTATGGTCTCCTTACCTCCCAAGGAGTCCTCCCAAGGTTCTCCCAAGCCCTCAAGGTCCAAAATCTTTGAGTTTTAAGAGTTATGTTTAAGGTAAGGGATCCTACCTCTCTCTTTCTTTTCAAGTAATCTCTTTTATGTAATTTCTTTTATGATCCATGATCTTATGTTGGAGGATGTTATTTTATAGTTTTCTTACTGACCTTTTCCTGTTCATATGATGTTATACCCCCTCTTTCTCTCATAAATTCGTTTTACGAATGTTTAAGTGGCGCTGTTAGGCTACCAAAATTTTAAGGGATTCGTTCACCTTTCTCAATTTTCAAAGTTCTACATTCAGGCCAAGTCTTTCAAGTTCATTTTTATTATGTTGGGGTATGATCTATATATCTATAATACTTAACGTTTATGTTCATATTATTAGAGACCCTATTTTATCTCATCAATTCATTTTTGTTGAAGTTTATCTGACGCCGTTAGAATGCCGAATTTTCATAAGAGAAATCTATTTTTTGTCTTTTTTCCATGTTTTTCATTTCAAATGGTATGTCCTTATAATTTCATTAACATGTTCATATATCCTTTATATTATGTCCCTCTACTGTTTTATGGGTCATTTATGAATATTTTACCCATGTCCCCTCTCTTTTAAATGTTTTCTAAAACCCCGAAACATAGTCGTTATGCTGTAGAATTTCCGTCTCAAAATGTCTCTCTCTTTTTATAAAGTTATTTTATTTTATTAAGTGAATACCCACAGATCTATATTATATATGTATATTCACATATATACCAAAATTTTCTATTTTAAATTCTTCTATTTACATATATGATACCCACCTTTCTTTTCTGTGGGTTTTAAAGTGACACAAAGATCATGTCTTTAAAGCAGTTTTTAAAACATTATGATTATGAAATAAAACTCATTTATTTTATTCTATATTGGTTATTTTTGAAATGATTGATGATGATATATGTGGCTCACATTATAATAAAGAAAAATTTAAGGGTGCGCCCAGATAGCGCACCAATACATTGGGTAAAGACTTAATCTCTAAAGATGACCATTTTGGCGGATACCTTGGTGAATAAACTTGGTAATTTTTATTGACACCTTGGAGATGGACCTTGGTGAAATGGAAATGATTTTCTTTGTTAAATGTTGTAGCCACATATTCAAGTTATGAAAAAAGTTATTTTATTATGATATGCCTCATGATTTATTTCTCATGCCTTAAAGTTCTTTTCATGACCTTATTGAAGTATCTCAAGTTCACATGTAAAATGTTTCTCTTGTTTCCCTTACCGGGCCTTCTTCTCACTCTTTCTTTTGATGTATGTCCCCAGGTTATAAGATGCAGTAGTGAACCTAGTATGAACTTAAGTAGAAGCCTTTCAAGTGTTTAAGAAGAATGTTTTATGTTGTTTTCATGTTTTATGTCCCTGATTTCTGAGACACTAAACCTTAAAGATCCTCAGTTTTGTGTAATGAAATGAAACTTTAGGTTATAAAATGAAGGATGTTATAATATCACAATCAAAATATATTTCTTAAATAATGAATTTGATAAATGATCATAATGAATACATTACCCCTTAAATGGAAGGGAAAGTGAGGTAGGAATATATATAATATACATATATATATATATATATAATATATAATAATTACATAACATTAAATGTTTTTTTTATTGAAGAATATAAATTATTTTAAAATTATTAGAAACAATATAGAGGAAATTTCATATCCACTTTTAAAAACACTTTTGAAAAACTGAAAAATCACAAAAAAAAATGTTGTAATAATTTTATTTAAAAATAACTATGTAAACATATATAGTTATGTTAAAATAAAATAATTGTCATGGTGGTCGTTAGTTTTCTACATGTCGTATAAGTTAAATAACATCCCTTCCACACTTAGGTAAAAATTCCAAAAGTAACACATTTCAAAAATTTAAGGAAGATTCCCTTTAAACCATTTTTTTAAATTAACATGGGGAAAAGTGAATTTAACAATCAAATAATAATATTAAAAAGCTTTTCTCTAACATTTTAATGAAAACATAGACATGTCTGAGAAAGGGATTTCTACCAAAGAGATAAATAAAGTATATTTTTCTTAAAAAATTTATAACACCATTACCAAAGAGGGGGAAAATGTAATATTACTTGAAAATATTTGAAATAATCAGAGGGGAAAAAGTAAAGGGTTTAAATACACAATGATCAAAAAATTTCCTCCTATGTAAATTCAAGCACAAATAATCCCAATTAAAATTTGATATAAGAATAAACACTTTACACCTTGATAACTATTGATTCATAATCCACATTAAAGAAGAAAGTGAATTTTAAATTAAAATACCAAGAAGTATGAATTATTCAGGATATAATATTTAAAGGGTCATTATATATAACAAATAAAATAAATTAGGTGTATAAAATAACATGTGTTTCGAAGAATGAAGTTTTGAGATAAAAACCCTTACCTCGAGTCCAAATTGTCACATGCATTTTTATATTCCATAATAATAATTTAATATTAAATATATACTTTATTTAAAAATATTTTTAATTTTATTACTCCTTTTATTTTATTTATTATCATGTTATATTCAATTACTAAATAATTTAGGTTTGTGTTGGATGATTTGAGGATATTCGTCTCATATATCTAAAATTGCATTGGTAAGATGACTAAGTTAAAAAATATTATTATTTAATAATACCTAAAATAATAATCATGATGTAGTTATAATTTTATACATCAATAATAATTTTGAAATCAACCATTAAATATTGTCATGAAAAATGAATTATGTTATGATCATGGTGACAGTCGGAGATACGTACGCTTGAGTAATGTTTCTATTATTCAAAGATAGTGATAGAATGAAGGTAGGTATTATATTATCTTTAATAAATTTCCATTATATCATAAATAAATTATTTTTTCATTAAATACACTAACATATCATATCCATGTGATGTGGTAATAAAAATGAATCACATCACTTCGTGAGGTGGTAGTCTATCGTACACACGGATGATGTTATCATTCTTCAATAGATGGTATGGTGTTAAAATAATATGATATGTTAAGTTTATATAGTTATTAACAATTAATTAATATATTATTTAAATATTAAATATTTCATCATTAATTTATGTGATAGGTGATTATTCAAAAATGAATTACAACAGTTTTTAAGGCAGTACTCCTCCGTACACATGAGCAATGGTATTGTTTCCCATTTGTTATAAGAGAAGGTGGATAAATATTATCTCATAAAAAATAAAATCTAATTATATATGATATATTTGTGTTATTATATGGTAATTTTTAAGACATAATTTAAGGTGTAAAAGGAATAAGTAAGAAAACAATCATAGTAAAGATGATTACCTTTACTTAGAAGAACCCTGATTAAATCTATTATTAAGGACCTTAAGGTTGGTATTTTGGGAACAAAAAAAGCTATAGAATGTAGATAAAGTTTTTTGGGAAGAATTTTTGTTTTATTTTGATATACCAAAAGTCATAAGACTAGGGAATAATTTATGGGTGTGGGTGCAATTTTATAATTGAGGAGGATTGGCATTTTTTAAATACCCAAAACAATTTAATAATGGAATGTCACTCTCTATAATTCCTCCAAATTGAAAAATAATTTTCTAAATGGTTTATATGGTCTATCCAAATCACCCCCACAAAAAATAATCCATGTTTTGAATTTTTTATCCCATTTATCTCTAAGGTTACTCACTTTTTATTATTTTACATTTTCACAATGATAACTATTTTTTTACAATTTTTAGTGTTCATTAAGAAAAAAGAAGTTCAACCTATTAAATAATATTAATTATTATTATAAAAATATTTAATCCATTTTATAAAATTAAAAATATATTATTGGTAGAAATGGATTTAAAATTAAACCTCCAAATATTTCAAAAAACCAGGTTTTCAAGAAATGTATTTCTCAATCATAAGATGATCTTAAATTATGTGTATGGAAATTTATAATAATTAAGTAAATTTAAATTAATATTTATATATATATAATAAATTTTATTTAATTAATTCCCCATTATTTTTTATTTTAACTAGTTAAAATAAAGAAACATTAGGCACTTTTAAAAAGTTTGAAGAAAAAATGTGTTTCTAAGCCTAAAAATAAACTTAAACAAAAATAAACTATAAAGATGATTTTAATTTAATATATTTAAATAAATATAAATAATTAATTATTATTATAATTTGAAATAAAATTAAATTAATGATGTAACATTTAATTTACTTAATTTATTAAAAGATATTATAGTTTCACAATAAAAATATATTTTTCACTATTCATTGGAAAATTGATATTTTTAGAAAAATATGAAAATTTTACCACAAGTTAATATAAATATTCTGATTTAAGAAATTATATAAATTTTATAAAAATATATTTCAAAATTTTCAAAAAAAATAATGATAATATTTTTTAAACAAGGAAAAAATATTTTTTGAGGAAAAAATATTTTTAAAGCAGAAGATGACATTACAAAAATTTGAGATACCATTGATTAGGAATTCATAAATACATTTATATTACATAAAACCTTTATATATAATTTAAAGAAATGGTTATTCCTATTCATACCACCAATTTTAATGACCAATTAATAACATGGATGATTAAATAATAATATTTTAATAACATATCACGGTCCATTTAATCTCACTATTTTGTCTTGTTTATTCTATCAAACATAATTTTCCTTTAAAATATATGTGTGTTACTCCCATTATATATTTTAGATAGAATATCCTATATAGTTTTAGAATGAATTTTGGAGTTCTGAAAACTATGTGTAGTGTTAAATAAAGATGATGTTTGTATGTTTAATATAATGAGTTTATATATATAATCTTCCTAAGAAACTAGACCAATAGATACTTGGAATGTATTGTTGGTAAAGTATGTTATAAACCATATAATAAATTAGGTTTTCAAGTATTGGGTTGACACTTCTAGTATAAGATAAAGGTCTAATTATTTTTGAATATTAGGATTGAAAATATTATTGAAACCATGAGGGATAAATCGTATGGATAAGACTAAGAATTTGATAACATATTAATATTTTGGTAAAGTACATATTTTTAAAATTTTATAATAAATAAATACCTATATCAATACAGGAAAGTGGATGTGACTCTGGAATATTTGTCCCTAAGGGTAATAACACTAGGGAGGTCATGTTAATTATTAACTCAACAATCACCTGATGCACTGCAAAAAGGCCTATGAATAGATACCTAGATAATAACTTATGGGATATATTATTTGGTTAATAATATAATATTTATGAATAGCTATTAAGTATTTATTTTATAGTTACATTGAAGGAATATTTTGGGAAATATAAGATAACCCAACTTAAAGTAACCATGGATAAACAAATATTGATATAGGTTGAACTAAAGAAATTATAGGATAATGTGATGATCAGAAAGGTTAAATGGTTTTAAGGTTGAATCCCTTTTATGTTATTGATCATTATAGTCCATAATATTATTTTAAAGGTTCATCAATAATTTTTGTTTTAGTTATATCTATAACTTAAGTGAACCGAGTTAACCTTGTGTGTAAGCGATAATGTGATGAATTCCTTGATTATAAAACAATTATTATGGGCGATAGACGGAGAAATATACCGATTTTTACTGACTAAATATCATGAAACATGATTAAAAATGTAACAACAGTTAAAATTTTGAGTGAAACAAATAATAGAAGGATGGGGGCTTGTGAAAATTTAGGAAATTTAGGTGGTGAAGGAAAGAAGAAACAATTTCCTACATGTAAAAAATGTGGAATGAAGCACCAAGATAGATTCACCAAGAGAAATAGAAAATATTTTACTTATGGAAGCGGGGTTAATAAAGTACCAAACAGTCATAGGAATATAATGAGGTTGGTTAACTTTATGGGAGTGGAAAACATACATCCAAAAGGACCACAAATGGATCAATTTCTTAAGTGTGGAAAACATGGTCATTATATGATTCAATTCCTTTATCTAAAGGATAATAAGGATTATAGGCATCAACAATATCCAAGTCTATGGTAACAAGAGAAAACTTATTTTATCGCAACGAAAAAAGTGATTTTTGAAAATAATATGGATTTAGGAACATTGATCATCCACCCAAGAACTATGATATTATATTTCTATCATGTTTAATTCAAAATTTCGAACCTATAAATTTTTCTACTAATGTCAAATTTTCACCTCCTTGTCTAGATATTGAATTACTAATAAAAACATCTAGATATATGATTATTTTATCCTAGTTTTTAGTTTATGGGAAATTGTCTTATAAAAATGTTATAATCAATCACTGATATATTTTATTTTATTTTTAAAATGGAATAGTTCACACCACTTAAAGGAAACAATATTTGGAATAAGGAGACCACATTTTAAATTTCATAATTATAGTATATGAAAGAATGATTATCCACACCATTTATAATAATATTATAAAATGTGAGTCATGAAACCAAATAATGATAGACTCTTGGATCGAATGGTTATAGAAAACACAATATCAAGGATAATCCTATTATAAAAAATATATATATTTCATAATTTAGTAAGGTTGATATCACTCATGAAATTAAATCCTGAGTCTCCTTATAAATAAACTTATATTAATTCACTAGTAATTAATAATTTAAATTATGAGGAAGAAATTTATTTAACAGGGGAAGAATATAACACCCTAGGTTTTTGGATGCTTACATACATTAAAATAGAAAAAATTAATAGGGAATAATAAATAGAAAATAATTATATTTTTAGAACTTTAAACTCTAATGGGCCACTATCACCTTTAGAAATCACCATAATTATAATAAAACCTACAATGAGAAAGAATAAACTTAAAATATAATGCAATTTGTTAAGTATAAAATGGAGACTATGGATATGAGAAGTGTGACTGGAATAAGTAATGTAATTTTATATATAGGAATGAAATTTTTTCATTAAAAAATAATGATTGTGATTATAGAAATTTAAAATATGGTCATTTAAATTATGGTCATTGGTCATATATCATATTGATATATTAAATTTTGGTGTTTTTAATTGGTAAATTTAAAATAATATGACTCACAATGAAATAAAAATATGATATTAATATTTTATAAATACATATTTATTTATTTACACATGATATATGAATATTATTATTATTTTTAAAACATGATAGACTGTATATATAAAATTCAAATAAACATTTCAATATCATTGGAGTAGTAAGAAGTAAATTTTAGAAAAAAATTAATTAATTAATACTATTTGTTAAATTGTATTTAGAATAAAAGTAATATCTATTTTCAAAGAACTATTTTATTGAGTATTATATATTATTTACTAATAAACTAAATTGAAACATTAAAATTTTATTATATTTGAAAAAATATATTAATATCACTTATGTTTGAAATCGATATAAAATAATATTAATAGCCTATAATGCTTAAAAATTCCATTTTTCAATAAAATCCATTTTATATATAATTTATATATTTTTTGAATATAAATAAATCAATTTTATTATTTTAATTTTATAAAATAATATCCATTTTTGAGTTATTTAAATTAATATTAACCTAAAATGAATTCTTAGGCTTTTTAAGAAAACCTATACTAGAATTAATTTACTCATCATTAATCCCCTGATCTCTATAATTTAACTTAAGGTCTTCACTTCCAGTGAAATCTCTAAGGGAAGATTAAGCCTCAAACACAAGCATTGCCATCTTCATAACTTGTACACACTAAAATTTTTCATAAAAATATCTTACATATATAATATAATAAAATCAGTTTCATTATTATAATTGAAAATTATTATATAAATATAATTACCATTATTTATTCATCTCTATCTTCTAAGAAAAAATAAATTGTCATTAATATGTTTCACAGACTACCGCCTCTACAAAGCGATGTATTCCGTTTTTCATCAGAAACATTCACTGAATATCAACAGTATGTAATGCATGAAAAAATATATTATATGTAATGTAAACTTTATTCTTAAATTTCAATTTATAATTCCTCTTATTCAATTCTCATTCTTTGAGAAATTAAAACATTAATGATGATTTTTTGTGAATTATCACACCCATGAGGGATGAGATTCATTAGACATCACCACCAACCATGGTTAGATTTAAAAATACGTTTAATATATAAATTTTTTCCCCATAACAATATTTATATTATGGATATTAAGTAACTATTCTGTAATGCTTTCTACTGTGATCAACATACATAAAGAGTTTCAAAAAATTCAATGAACAACTTCATGTAACTGACAGTGGAAAGAAACCCATATTATAAATAAAATAATATAATGGATAAATGACCTTGGAATATGAAATATAGATTATAAATCTTATCTTGTACATATATAACAAAATTTAATTAATTATTCAGGATTTAAGCGCAAGCTTTGAGTGATTTTGGACATGAGGTAAGGGTTTTATGACAACCCTTCTTTTTATTACAACTTAAACATGATTTATTAGATAAAAATTCACTTGATACAACAAAGAAGATCGAGAGGTTTAGTGTCTTTGAGGATTAGTATCATTACATAAAAACTTAAAACATGAAATACAACATCTTTATTGAAAAATTCCTTTACATGACCACTACATTCCTTCGTACTTAGCATTTCATGGGATAACCTAAGGACATGCATAAGAAAAGGGTGAGCTATAAAGCCCAGTAATGGAGTACACATGGAATAACATGATGAGTACAATACATGTTAGAAAATCGGCATATCAAGAGATCACAAGAAAAACATGAACATAAATGCATGATAAAGAATGATAATCATAACATGGAAATGTGGAAACAACACTTATCATGGAATTAGCATGAGTCAAGGCTCATTGAACATGGAGCATGAGTAAATCTGAATTACACATAAATCACGAGTAAAGCCTCATTTCACTTGAATTATCATGATTCAACACTCATTACACAAGACATATCATGATACTATACTTTACCCAATGCATTGGAGCGCTAATAGGGCGCACCCTTCTTAAACAATTCATTTCATGCATAAGTGTGCCACATGGATCATAAAACATAGATTCATAAAACATAATCATTTATTCCACGATAGGGGAATGTGGAATTCATACATGAATATTTATAATCAATAAGTAAATGTGCATAAAGGTGAATACCCTTGATGGATAAATGGGCATGGTATTCACTACACAATGGAATTGGTTTAGAAAATCGGTGTGATTTCGGCAGCGTAACGGCGTGGAAAAAGAATTTATAAAAATGGTTTGATGAGAGAGAAAGGGTGTATCATCATATTTAAATTAAATGGGCATTAAGGGGGTCATATAGATACATGTCCAAACAATTTTAATGGAATTTAGATTCATGATACAAAAGTATTGTTTGAATGTGAAAAAATAGAGAGAAGTTCCTTTCGGAATTTCGGCATAATAAGAGGTGTACATGGGAGGAATTTAAGGAGAGAGAAAGGGGTCTCCCATCATTAAAAAATACATAGGGCAGTATTATTGAGGTGCAAAACCATACCCCACCATTCATAATTGAAATTAAAAGGTCAATACAACTTAAAGAAAATTGACATAAAGGAGAAAGGAAGAAAAAACCCTTACTTGGAAGTGTGCTTCCAAAGGATAAAGAGAGGCTTGTGAGAGGCTTCATGGGAGATTGGGGCACCTTGGGAGGATTCTAGAGAGAGTAGGTCAGAGGTTGGAATAACTAAAAAGGCTTTGAGTGAAGAGGAAGTGGGAACTTGGGTGGGTTTATATAGGAAAGGTGAGGGAATTGTTTATTATTTAGGTTTGGGAATCCTTATATTAAGTTAATCCAAACCACAAACCATACCATGGTTTTTGCCCATGTTTTTTGGAAAAGGGAAGAGGAAAACAATATTTTATAAGGCCAAATTCTGAACTTCTTAAAATAATAGGGTTTCTTATGTGGAGGTGAGTCACACTCCCATGGAAATTAATCTAAAAAGACAAGGTGTTTAATAAGTCTTGAGGGGTCCATTAATGCTTTGAAAAGTAACTCAAACAAACCCAAAATTGCATTATTTTAATGGTAAAACATATATTGGCCGAACATAAATCTTATAGTATTTTATTACATCACTATTGGGTCATTATGATATCATAAAACACAATATATATTTAAACGGTATTTAATTTTTACCCAAAAATTTGACTGTCTCAGAAATTTATGAAAAATTCACCGTTGGATAATTTCGACATCCTGATTCTAAAAATAACATTTATTTTATCTAAATAATTTTATAAATATGTTAATTTTCACATTAAAAATAAAAATCATCATTTATCGAAAATTCATGGGTTTTGACAGAAATGGATTTCAAACCTTAATAAAAATTATAATTGCATTCATAATATTATAAGATAATTTATATTTAATAAAAATTAATTTAATAATAAAAATAATGTTTTATTAAAATATTATTTAATTCTAAAATCCATTAATTTAATAAAATAGATTTCTTAATTAAATAATAATTAAAAACACTATTTGTACTTTAAAAACTATTTAAATGTCTCAAAAATGACAAGGAGGTATATTCATTATTATATACAAAAACAATATACATGAACATAGTACTAGAGATTCATTACATAACCCCTTAAAACAGCCGCATAAGACCTAAGGTTAAGGTGTGCGATGGTGACAGACTCTTGGGGTGGCTCAGCTAACATTGCTCGAGAGGTAATCTCTATCAACTTCCATTTTTCCAGTAGATGGTCCCATTCAAGCTTGACATGGTGAAGCTTAGCTTGGTATTGGTCAAGATTGAAGCTCAAGGATTCCACCTCTTTTCCGAGCTCCCACAAATGCGCTTCGTATGGGGCAATTCTACTGGATGAGGTCATCGCTTCCTTTGTCTGAGTAAATTGGATTTGTTAAATTCCTATATTTATACTAATCATGTGATCACTGTTCAACGGCTATGTTAGCAACGATCAAAATTCTTAACATAAAACCAAGGAAGTTGACATTTTATATAAACATAAAGAAACATTTAATTATATCAAGAGGGATTTCCATTAATGAAATTTGGGTCGTTACAATATTCCCCCCTTAAGAAATTTTTCCCTCGAAATTTTCCTTTTCCCACACTAAAAAAGATGTGGGTAACTCAGCTTCATCATTTCCTCTGATTCCCAAGTCACTTATTCAAACTTGTGGTTTCTCCACAACACCTTGACGAGGGTAATTGTCTTATTTCGTATAAATTTTTCTCTACGATCGAAGATCTTCACTGGTTGCTCCTCATAAGAAAGATCATCTTCCAATTGCACCACCTCAGAATAGAGTACATGTGAAGGGTCCGGTATGCACTTCCTTAAGAAGGATACATGAATGATGTCATGTACTGTGGCCATAGTAGGCAGAAGTGAAAGTCGATAGGCCACAGCCCCGACACGATCAAGAATCTCGAAGGGGCCGATGTACCTTGGACTTAACTTCCCTTTCCTTCCAAACCTCATGACATTCTTCCATGGAGATATGCGTAGAAAAACCATGTCTACAACTTTAAACTCAAGGTATCGTCGACGGTTATCTTCATAACTCTTCTGTCGACTCTGAGCTGCCTTCATATGCTGCTAAATTGTTTTCACCTTCTCCACCATTTCCTTGACCATTTTTGGTCCAAGCATCTTACGTTCACTGACCTCATCCCAACATGCCAGTGTTCTGCACCTTTTTCCATATAGGGCTTTATATTGTTCCATTTGGATGCTTGAGTGGAAACTATTGTTATAATAGAACACAACCCGAGGAAGATGTTGATCCCATCCTCCTTTAAATTACATTGAGCATGCTCTCAACATGTCCTCAAGTGTTTGGATAGTCCGCTCAGATTGGCAATCAGTTTGAGGATGATAGGCCGTACTAAACCTCAGTTCAGTATTTAGAGCATATGGAAGACTCTTCCAAAACATAGAGGTGAATCTTGGATCTCGGTCAGAAACAATAGATAGAGGTACTCCATGCAGCCTTACCACTTCCCTGATATATATCTGTGCCAGTTGATCCAGTGAGAAATCCTCCTGAATAGCAATGAAGTGTGCAGTCTTTGTAAGACGATCCACAACAACCCAGATTTCATTGTTGCCTTTGGATGTCCATGGAAGTCCGGTGACAAAGTCCATGGTGATATTCTCCCATTTCCATTCTGGTATGGGCAATGGTTGCATCATCCCCTTAAACTTCTACCTCTTCTCCTTCACTTGCTGACACACCAGACACTTTTATGTGTATTCAGCGATCTCCTTCTTCATATTCTCCGACCAAAAGTTTTCTATGAGATCTCGATATATCTTTGTGATCCCTGGGTGAATAGAGAAATTTGAACTATGTGCATCATCCAAAAGTTCCTTCTTCAGCTCCGAATTTGATGGGACACATAGTCTTTTCCCAAACAACACAATTCCTTCTTCATTAACATTACACTCTGAGGATTTCCCTTTTTCGATAGCTCCAAATTTTTCTTTAATTCCCACATAATCCTTTTGAGAATCCTTTAACCTTTCCAAAAGAGACGTTTGAGTAATAATTTGTGAAAGGATTGATGATTTTCCCTTATCTATAATTACCACGTCCATATTCATCAAGTCTAAGAAGATTGGATCCTTCTCAATTCTCATCATTGATAGAATCGCTGGGTGCTTTCTACTTAGGGTATCTACCACCTTGTTCGCTTTCCCAGGGTGGTAATGTATTGAACATTCATAATCCTTGATGAGATCTATCTATCTTATCTATCGAATATTAATCTCTTTATGTGTGAATATATATTTAAGACTCTTGTGGTCAGTATATATCTCACATTTCTCTCCATAGAGATAATCCCGCCAGATTTTCAAGGAAAATATCACAGCCGCCAACTCTAGATCATGCGTTGGATAGTTTCACTCATGGATTTTCAACTGCCTTGAGGCAGAATATATCACTTTATCATTCTGAATCAGCACACAACCTAAGCCCTTCTTTGAAGCATCACTGAATACCACAAAAAGTTCCCCACTTGTGGGTAAAGTGAGCATGAGCGCAGTGACAAGCCTCCTTTTCAACTCCTTGAATCTCTCTTCGCATTCATCACTCCAAGAAAACTTTACTACCTTTCGAGTTATCTTGGTAAGTGGGTTGGACAATCATGAGAAATTTCTCACAAATCGTCGATAATATCCAGCTAACCCCAAGAAGATATGGATATCCGTTACCGATGTTGGCCTCAGTCATCCCTCAATTGCATCTATTTTGGAAGGGTCCATAGATATCCCATTTCTTGTGATTATATGTCCCAATAATGAGACCTCCTTCAACCAGAACTCACACTTTCTGTGCTTTGCATAGAGATTATCCTTGCGCAAGGTCTATAGTATAGTTCTTAAATGCTCCTCATGATCCTCCTTGGTTTTGGAGTATATTTTAATATCATCTATAAATACTACCAAAAATTTGTTGAGGTAATCTCAAATGGCTCTATTCATTAATTCCATGAAGATTGATAAAGAATTAGTGAGTCCGAAAGGAATTACTATGAATTCATAGTTCCCATATCTTGTGCGAAAAGCAGTCTTGGGGATATCTTCCTTCTTCAACCTTACTTGGTAATATCCCGACCACAAGTCCACCTTGGAAAAGTATTGTCCTCCACACAGCTGATCAAACAAGTCATCAATTCTTGGTAGAGGATACTTGTTCTTTATCGTGATTTTGTTAAGTTCATGATAATCGATGCAAAGCCGCATTGACTCATCCTTCTTCTTGACGAAGAGGACTGGTGCACCCCATAGTGAAGCACTTGTGTGTATAAACCCTTTATACAGATTATCCTGTAGTTGTTTCTTCAACTCTTCAAGCTCTACAAAAGCCATTCTATATGGAGTCTTGGATATTAGTAATTCCCTGGGTATATGTTCAATTGAGAACTCAACATATCTTCTAGAAGGAAGATCAGGCAGTTCCTCGGGAAACACTTCCACGAATTCCCTCACAATAGGGATTTCTTAAAAGATGGTTTCTTCCTTGGACTCAATCATCTGAGACAGATACGCATGCTCATAGGGCAGTAATATCCATTCTTGAGATGATGGAGCTAAAGGAGATTCATCTTCCTCCTTACACTTGTAAAGAATCAGGGGTCGATTCTCCATATGGAGTGTGATTTCCCTCTCCCGACAATTTATGTTGGCTCTATATAAGGAAATCCAATCCATGACAAGAATTGCATCAAATTCCACCATAGGGAGTATGACAAGGTTCTCCGATAAATTCAATCCACAGATTATAACATGGGAGGACTTATACTCATGGGATGCAATGATTTCCCCATTTTTCGTACTCACCGACATCTTCACTTCCATGATTTGTGGTGGTGTTGAGATTGTTCTACTAAACTTTTGAGATATAAACGAATTTGTAGAACCTTAATCAAAAAGTACGTTCACTATTCTTGAATGAATAACTAATGTACATGTCACCACTTCATTTTCGAGGTTCACTTCGGCATAAGTTATGGAAAAAGATCTTCCTTGGTGTCTTGGAGGTTGTTGGTTGCCTCTGAAAACCCTTGGATTAGGGCACTGATTTTCAAAATGACCCGGTTCTTTGCATTTGTAGCATTGAACAATGCGTTGAGGTTCGAACGGGGAGTTCCACTCCTCTATGGCAGCTGCGGGTCTTTCTTGCCGACAGTTAACAGCTAGGTTCCCTTCTCTTCCACACCTAAAGCATTTCCTCGTCCCCTTAAGGCAATTTCCAGGGTGCTTCTTTCTGCACTTTTGGAAAGTTGGGTGCTGGATCTTCTTAGCACCATTGGATTTATCCATCAGCCCACCAGCATTGAAGTCCACCTTACGCTTCTTATCCCCATGATACCCATGTGATTCTCTGATCTCCATTTCTACCTTGAGGGCACATCGGACAATTTCCTCATAGTTGTCGAAGTCACTGATCCCTAATGCTTTTTGCAGGCTAGGCTTCAGCCCACCAAAGAAGCGGTCAACATTGCATTCGGGGGTAACGACAAAGCCGGAAGCATATCATGCAAGCCTTGTGATGTTTTCCTCGTACACTCCAATATATTATTTGTCTTTTTTCTTGAGGGAAAGGAAGTCACTTTCCATCTTAAGTCTGAGGGTGCGCGGAAAATATTTATCGAAAAACATCTTCCAGAAATCCTTCCATTCTAACTCCTTGATCTCCTCCTCAGGCTTCGTATTTTTGATCGACGTCCACCATTGATCAGCTTCACCCTCCATACAATAAGCATCCATGAGAACCTTCTCTTGTTCAGAACATTGAAGGATGGAGAAGATATTTTCAATGGAGTTGATCCATTGTTCAGCGATTTTGGGATCGGGTGGTCCACTAAAAGTAGGAGGCCTTTGCCTCATGAAGCTCTTGATAGAGACTTTTTCTTTCTTAGGGGGGGTTGAACGTTCCTCTTGACCCGTGTTTCTATTCAAAACTTGAGTTAGCTGAGAGAGAAGCATGAAAAAGTTCATGATTCTCGCTCTCATTGGATTGGGAATCTCATTAGTACAGTCATCACACTGATCTTCACAACAGTTGTTAGCCCGAGTCCTCCTACTACTGGCCATTGGTTGGAATAAAAGGAAATTTAGGGGTAACACATAAAGGGTAATCTAAAGACAAAAGTTGATGACTTATAAATAAACTTTTATTTCTTTAACTCATGAGTCTATAGGCTTCAATCTAGGCTTTTCATGATATACTTTCTAACATATATTCTTAGGGGCATTTTTTTAATTCCCTTAATAAGGGTTTATACTAAGCTTGTGAATTTACCAAAGCATATCCCCCAAGAGTGCCATAACAAAGAGTGCAACAAGGCCCGTTGTTGTGCACCAGTTCCCGTTCGAGTCTAGATCAAAGCGGTGTTTTCGGGTTTTCCCCCTAGGATACATCTATGCCAGAGCTACCTCTACATGCTCGTATCCAGACAGGGATGTATTTGCTTGATAACCCACTTACTCAATACTCACCAAAACATAGGGACGTTTTTATTGTACTTAGTCATGTATCTAAGGATTTACTAGGGTTTTCTAATCCTAATCCCAAAAATAACCAAACCTATGCCTTTGATACCAACTATGAAAACCCTGCTTTTTATTACAACTTAAACATGATTTATTACATAAAACTTCACTTGATATAACAAAGACGATTGAGAGGTTTAGTGTATTTTGGGATTAGGATCATTACATAAAAACTTAAAACATGAAATACAACATCTTTATTGAAAACTTCCTTTACATGACCACTACATTCCTTCGTACTTAGCATTGCATGGGATAACCTGATGACTTGAATAAGAAAAGGGTGAGCTATAAAGCCCAGTAAGGGAGTACACATGGAATAACATGAGGATTAAAATACATGTTAGAAAATAGGTATATCAAGAGATCACAATAAAAATATGAACATAAAGGCATGATAAATCATGATAATCATAACATGGAAATGTGGAAACAACACTTATCATGGAATTAGCATGAGCCAAGTCTCATTGCACATGGAGCATGAGTAAATCCTCATTGCACATAAAGCACGAGTAAAACTTCATTGAACTTGAATTATAATTAGTCGACACTCATTGTAAATGACGTATCATGATACTATACTTTACCCAATGCATTGTAGCTCTATAATTCCGCACCCTTCTTAAACAATTAATTTCATGCATAAGTGTGCCACATGGATCATAAAACCTAGATTCATAAAACATAATCATTTATTCCACGATAGAGGAATGTGGAATTCATACATGAAGATTTATAATCAATAAGTAAATGTGCATAAAGTTGAATACCCTTGATGGAGAAATGGGCATGGTATTAACTACACAATGGCATTGTCTTAGAAAATCGGTGCGATTTTGGCAGCGTAACAGTGTGACATAAGATTTCATAAAAATGGTTTGATGAGAGAAAAATTGTGTCTCATCATATTTAAATGAAATGGAAAGTAAGGGGGTCATATAGATACATGTTCAAACAATTGTAATGGAATTTAGATTCATGATACAAAAGTATTGCTTGAATGTCAAAGAATATAGAGAAGTTCCTTTCCGAATTTCAGCATAGTAACGGGTGTACATGGGAGGCATTTAATGAGAGGGAAAGGGGTATCCCATCATTAAAACATAAATATGGAAGTATTATAGAGTTGAGAAACCATACCCCAACATTCATAATTTAAATTAAAAGGGAAATACAACTTAAAGAAAATTGAAAAAAAGGAGAAACGAAGAAAAAACCCTTACTTGGAAGTGTTCTTCCAAAGGATAGAGAGAGGCTTGTGAGAGCCTTCTTGGGAGCTTGGGGAACCTTGGGAGGATTCTAGAGAGAGTAGGGCAGAGGTTGGACGAACTCAAAAGGATTTGAGTGAGAAGGAAGTGGGAGCTTTTGTGGGTTTATATAGGAAAGGCGAGGGAATTCTTTATTATTTAGGTTTGGGACCCCTTATATTAAATTAATCCAAACCACAAACCATCCCATGGTTTTTGCCCATGTTTTTTGGAAAATGGAGGATAAAAACAATATTTTATAATTCCAAAGTCATAACTTTATAAAATAATAGGGTTTCTAATGTGGAGGTGAGTCACACTCCCATGTAAATTAATTCAAAAAGACAAGGTGTTTAATAAGTCTTGAGGGGTCCATTAATGCTTTGAAAAATAAGTCAAACAAACCCAAAATCACATTATTTTAATGGTAAAACATATATTGGCAGAACATAAAGCTTATAGTATTTTATTACATCACTATTTGGTCATTATGATGTCATAAAACACATTATATATTTGAACGGTATTTAATTTTTACCCAAAAATTTGACTATCTTAGAAAATTATGAAAAATTCACCGTTGGATAATTTTGACGTCCTGATTCTAGAAATAACATTTATTTTATCTAAATAATTTTCTAAATATGTTAATTTTCACATTTAAAATAAAAACCATCATTTATCGAAAATTCATGGGGTTTGACAGAAATGGATTTCAAACCTTAATAAAAATTATAATTGCATTCATAAAATTATAAGATCATTTATATTTAATAAATATTAATTTAATAATAAAAATAATATTTTAATAAAATATTATTGTAACATCCCAAGTAAGTAATGAGTAATATATATTTTTATCTATGTCTATTAATGAATTAGATAGTGTTTTAGAGGCTTAAAATTAAAATAAATCAAATCTTAAGCATGGAATACAATAATATTTTTAAAAGATTGTTTTACTACCTTTTGATGGCAAAACATTATTAAATCTATCTTTTGACAATTTTATAAGCTATGTTTATCAAAATTAACTTATTCTTTATGATTGGGACATCAAAATTTACTTTGTGTGAATTTGTTTGGTATTTTTCAGACAATGTTCATTTTTTAATGAATAGTGAAAAATACTGCATTTTACATCAAAACTTCTTTTTAATCTAATTTATTTATATGATTAGATTATCTTTTGAATTGGTTTTGAAGTGAAATTATAATATATTTTTACCATTTAATCCAATGGTGGTCATTGCAATCAATTTCACTTTGAAATTGGACTTAAAGTGGTGTCAATCTTTTGATACTTATTGTTTCATAAAAACACGCTATTTGTCATGACAACGGGAATTAATTATTAAATTAATTAATGTGACTTATATGTTTTGAATTTTTTAAAATATACTTCATTTTTGAATTCGGAATATCAAATATAGATTAGGGTGAATTTTTGGTATTTTTCTGAAAAACATCAATTTTTGATGAATAGTGAAACCACTAAGTGGTGCTTATAAAAACTGATTTTTAGTTTAAATGAAATTTTACCACTTCTGTGTTTTGAATTTCAAAAATCCAACATATATGGTTGTCATTAAGAAGTAAAATGTGGTTAAATGAGATTAAAATAATTTTTTGGTGAATAGTAACTCTTAAGTTCTTAATCGCGATTAGAGGTAATTAGTGTAGTTTAAGGTAAAAATAATACTTTAATAAAATTAGATGAGCTTGACACATGTCCTACCCTCATTGGATGTGTCATGGTCGACCAATACAATCCATGGGTCAACTTGGGGACCCCATGGATCCACTTTGTTTGGGAAATTACATAAATAACTTTTTATTTAATTTAAAAGTAAAAATGACACAAACATGAGATATTTTACTAAAACAATTTTTACATGGGGTTATAAAGATCATATTTTTGATTATAAATATTCATTGGAAGGATAAAAATATTTCTTACATCATAGTATTTTTTTATAATTTTTAGACTTTAAATAAATTAAATTATTTATGAAATAATGATGATGTAGTGGTGACCTCATTATTTAACGATTTAAATAAAATGGAATGATAATGTAAACTATAAGACCTAAACATGGCCAAAACCTATTGGATGGGTGGATTTAGAACCCTTATCACCTTATACTAGAAACACATCAATGTGGGACCTCTTAAATCCGAATACCATTTTAAAATAAAGCGACTTTTCTTTACCTTCCAAGAGTGCCCCTCCTCTCCTCTTATAAAAGGCCCCCACCTCTACCTCCTTACCCACACTCCCAAAGCCTTTGGCTCGGCTAAACCCTGCCCATTTTGTCTCTCCACTTCCCTCTATTACTCCTTGAAGCCTCACTTTGGGCAGAAGTCTTCCCAAGGAAGCCTTTGAGCTCAAACCAAAGGGAGTTACCCGATTTTATGGTAATGTCTTCTTTTGAGTCCTTTTGTTTTATTTTGCTTCTTCATCCCCCTAAACTATTTTTATTCTTTTCTTTTGTAAAAACTCCAGTATCCTTAATATACTAGGATGTTGTTATAATAAGGATTCGAGCTACACTTACACACACCTACACCTAATGGTTAACGAACATACTGTTTCCGTGGATGGTGAAGTTATGCCTCCCGAAACGATGATTGTTCAACATTCTTTTAACACCTTCGAAGATGGCCATTAATATGTCACTATATTTATATATGATATATAATATGTTTATGTTTTCCTTCAGCTTCTGTTTTTTTCTTTTTGGTCATACCTTTATGGTTTCCATTATGGGTAAACGTGATATCTTCATTTAAGGAAGTGCGGACTACCGCCCCCTCAAAGTGATTTGATTCATTAAATACCATATGTGGGACGTATAAAGGATGGAACTATGATATTATATATGATATAATACTTTAATTATAATATACCTTTATATCATTATTATTCCATTCTATAAAATACAAAATAGAAATGAAAGTAGCGTTCATGCGTACGTACGGCTTACCGTCTCCATAAACGGTGCATTTCATTTCTTACCTCTAAATGATTATGTAATATTATAAATGAATGTATATAATGGATATATATGATATATACATAATTATTATAATTCTGGATATAATGGATACATGAACAACATGTAATTATAAAGGGTTTATTTTTTACTAAAGTACCAATGATTTCTATGATTTATTCATGATTTGATGACGTATGTTAAAATGCTTATGTTTTATGGGTAAAGTATGATCTCATTATTATGTATATATGTACCCATGTTTCCTTTCCATATTTTTATATCCCTTACTGAGCTTTTTATGCTCATCCCAAGTTTTTTTGAAATGTTTTTCACAGGTCAAGGGAAAGGTACATGATATGATGATAGTGTCAAGGAAGTGTCAAGAAATAATACATGTTTTATTTTAAATATGTTTCCATTGATGGGAATGAAGAATACTATCTTTATGTAACCACTTTGTTTATATGTGGAATGTAATGCAAGTTTTATGATCTAATTCTCTAAAACTCTAAACCTGAAAAGATCCTCAATGTGTAATCTTGTAATAACTCAAGATTAAGTAAGGTTTAAGGCTGGGGCCTTATAGTCGGTATCAGAGGTCGGTTTAGATAACTTTAGGAGTTATAATTATATTAAATGATTATCAAAAAATATTTTTTTTTGTCAAATTGAAGTGATATAGTATTTGAAGATTATCATGTTGCTTCATCTAAGACATGTTTGTTCAGAATGATTTTCCACAAAGGAAATAGGGAAGTAGTGCTAGGAAGGCATGTAGAAGGAAATAACCTTCCGAATCAGCATCCTGAGATGGTCGGAATTGGAACTGAATAGTTTGTTGCAGTAATGGCGCAGTTGACTCAAGCGATAAATGGCGGCGGTATCTATACATGAGATCTGCCAGATCAACCATAGAGGAACATGTCAGTGGTGGAACATTTCATGAGGCAACATCCCCCATCATTCAGAGGATCATCTGACCCTGTGCTAGCTGAAGGGTGGATTAAAGCACTGGAGATGATTTTTGATGTCATGGGGTGTTCAAACAATCAAAAGGTTAGTCTTGCTATTTACCGTTTGGAGGGTGAGACAGATCAGTGGTGGTCTATGGTTAAAAATATCAGGGACGCCGATGAGATTGATGCCCTTGACTGGGATGAATTCAAAGGTATATTTCTTGAGAAGTATTTTCCTAAGGCTGTTCGACTTAGGATGGAAAAGCAATTCTTGGAATTGAGGCAAGAGGAAGACTCAGTGGCTACCTATGAAGAAAGGTTCACTCGATTGGCAAGGTATGCACCAAATTTTATCTGAGACCTTGATAATAAAATCAATCGTTTTTACTCAGTATTAAAGCCAAAATGTCGAAGGGAATTAGCTTCTCGTGAGTTTAAAAGTTATGAAAAGCTTGTTCGATGTGCTGAGAAGGTGGAAATGGAGTTTGTCGATGATCAAGTGTTCTATAACAACCAACAGAAGAAGAGACCGAGGTGGCAAGAGAAAGGTAAGAATTCTTCAAAAATGTCTGATGGTAAGAAAACTAAGTTTCCAGTTTGTGATTAATGTGGCAAAAGGCATGCTGGGGAATGTCTTCTGAATTTTGGAAAGTGCTACCGATGTGGTAAGATGGGACATAAGGCTCGTGATTGCACTGAAAAGGATCAAGGTGAAGGTAAGACCAAATTTGATTTACAGTTAGTGAAATGTTATAAGTGCAATGAGATGGCTCACTATGCAAAAGAGTGTCCGACAAAGAGCTTGAGTGATGAGAAGTATTTATACTACAAGCAGAAAGGGGTGGTGAAATCCTTCGCAACTACTTCAGCAGATGTCGGGCCATCAAATGAAGTTGTATCTGGTACTTTGTTTGTTTTTTCAGATTATGCCAGTGTGTTGTTTGATTCAGGGTCTACACATTCTTTCATCTCTGAAACCTTTTCTAGTAAAATGGGAATACCATCTCAAGAAATGACTCCTGAACTTTTGGTAAAAACACCTGGGGGGAATGTTGAGGCAAAAAGAATTTATAAGAATCTTCCTATCCTTATCTGTGGAAAGAACCTACTTGCAAACTTTATTGTTCTACCTCTAGTAGAGTTTGATGTTATCCTGGGTATGGATTGACTCTCTATTTACCATGCTAATATTGACTGTAGAGCTAAAGAAGTTTATTTTCAGAAAGAATTTCAGTTTGTGTACAAGAATTAACCCTTACTACTGATAAATTATCAAGAGGCCGAGAAACTTGTAAAATATGGAAATGAATGTTACCTTGCACACCTCGTTGAAAATAAAGGAACTGTTCAGATTAATGATGTGCCAGTGGTAAATGAGTATCCTGATGTTTTTTCTGATGAGTTGCCTGGAATAATACCAGATCGGGAATTTGAATTTACTGTTGACTTAGTTCCTGATGCTAAGCCAATTTCAAAACCCCCTTATCGAATGGCTCAAATTGAACTTTTAGAGTTGAAGGAGCAATTGCAAGATTTATTAGAGAAAGGTTTCATTCGACCTAGCACATCACCATGGGGTGCTCCTGTCTTGTTTGTTAAAAAGAAAGATAGTTCAATGAGACTTTGCATTGATTATAGAGCCTTGAATAACATCACTGTTAAGAACAAATATCCTTTGCCTCATATCGATGATTTGTTTTATCAGCTCCAGGGAGCTAGTATTTTTCAAAGATTGACTTGAGACCGGGGTACCATCAGCTGAAGGTAAAGGAAGAAGATGTTTCGAAGACCACGTTTCGTACAAGATATGGCCACTATGAATTTGTAGTAATGCCTTTTGGGCTAACCAATGCACCTTCTGTATTCATGGACTTAATGAATAGAATTTTCCATGAGTTCTTGGATAAGTTTGTGGTGATTTTTATTGATGATATTTTGGTGTTTTCTAAAAGTAAAAAAGAACATGAAAGACATTTAAGGGTTATCTTGCAAACCTTAAATGAAAAGAAATAGTATGGGAAATTCAGCAAGTGTGAGTTTTGGTTGCAACAAATTTCTTTCCTTGGTCACATTGTTTCTAAAGATGGGATAACTGTTGATCCTGCAAAAACAAAAGTTGTGGAAGACTAGCCAAGACCCACAAATATAATTGAGATTCGTAGCTTCCTTGGTTTGGCAGGCTATTACCGATGGTTTGTTAGAAATATTTCACGGTTATCTAGTCCAATGACTAAGCTAACTCGGAAGGGTGTTAAGTTTATCTGGAAAAAAGAATGTGATGATTGTTTTCCGGAATTGAAAAGAAGATTGGTGAATGTTCTAGTTTTGGCACTACCTTCCAGGAATGGTGAGTTTGTTATATACAGTGATGCTTCATTGAAAGGACTAGGTTTCATCCTAATGCAGAATGATCAGGTAATTTCTTATGCTTCACGACAGTTGAAAACTCATGAGGTAAGTTACCCTACACATGATTTGGAATTAGCTTCTTTTGTTTTCTCTTTAAAAATTTGGAGGTATCATTTGTATAGAGTAAAGTGTGAAATATATACTGATCACAAAAGTTTAAAGTATATATTCACTCAGAAAGAGTTAAACATGAGATAGTGGAGATGGCTGGAATTAATCAAGGATTATGATTGTACAATTCATTACCATCCGAGAAAAGAAAATAAAGTGGCTGATGCTTTGAGTTGAAAAAGTAATGCTTCATTAACAATGTTGCATTTGGAATGTGATCCTTTGGTTAAGGATTTGATGAACTTTGGCATAGAGGTTGTTGGTGCAGGAATTTCTTCTGTTTTGTTTCAGGTATTAGTGAGATCATCTCTATCTGATAGAATCACGCAAGCACAGAAGCAAGACAATGAGTTGTAGAAAAAGGTAGAGATGGTTTATAAAGGTAAGTTGCCTGAATTCAACATTGATAATGATTGCATTTTGAGATTTGGGAAGAGATTGTGTGTGCCTTGTGATTCACAGTTGAAGAGAGAGTTGTTATGTGAATCTCATAGTTCTCTGTTTTCAGTTCATCCTGTAAGTACTAAGATGTACAGAGATCTGTGAGAGTATTACTAGTGGGATGGAATGAAAAGATATATTTCTGATTTACTGTGAAGTGTTTGACATGTCAACAGGTTAAATCAGAGCGGCAGTTACTAAAAGGGATGCTTCAGCCTTTACCAGTGCCAGAGTGGAAATGGGAGAATATATGCATGGACTTTGTTGTGGGATTACCGAAGACATCTCGAGGTAATAATTCAATCTGGATTATTGTTGATCGCTTGACTAAATCGGCTCATTTTCTTGCTATACGAGATACTTTTTCCCTAGATCAACTTTACCGTTTGTATCTTAAAGAGATAGTCAGGTTACATGGAGTTCCTCTCTCCATTGTATCTGATCGTGATCCCAGGTTCACTTCTAACTTTTGGAAAGTCCTTCAGAAGTTGTTGGGTACTGAATTAAATTTTAGTACAGCTTTTCATCCTCAATCAGATGGGCAGTCAGAACGAACAATTCAGACATTGGAGGATATGCTACATTCTTGCTCTATGTATTATCAGGGAATTTGGGACCAACATATTTCTTGGGTTGAATTTTCATATAATAACAGTTTTCATTCCGGTATACAGATGGCACCATTTCAGGCATTATATGGGAAGCGTTGTCGAACTCCAACTTTCTGTGATGAAGTGGGTGAAAGGAAGCTGAAGGGACCAGAATTGGTAGAAGAGATGGCAGAAAAAGTTCTGTTGATTTAGAAGCACATGAGAACAGCTCAGAGTAGGCAGAAGAGTTATGCAGACAACAGGAGGAAGGATCTAACTTTTGAGGTAGGTGATCATGTTTTTCTCAAAGTCTCACCATGGAAAAGTGTGATGCGATTTGGCAAGAAATGAAACCTGAGTCCAAGGTTCATTGGACCATATGAAATTCTAAAGAGAGTTGGATCGGTTGCATACTGAGTGGCTTTACCTCCGAGTTTATCTCAGGTACACAATGTTTTTCACGTTTCGATGTTGAGAAAGTATATGCCAGATCCATCTCATGTTTTGAGTCCAGAGGTAGTTCAGCTGTAAGAGAACCTATCTTATAAGGAACAACCGGTCCAGATTCTTGACCACAGGGAGCTAGTGTTACGGAATAAGATGATTAAGCAGGTAAAGGTTTTGTGGAAAAACCACATGATGGAAGAGGCAACATGGGAATCTGAAAATGCAATGAGGGATAAGTACCCCCATTTATTTGATAAGTAAATAAATTGCGGGGATGCAATTTTCCAAAGGGGGGAAGGATATAACATCCCATGTAATTAATGAGTAATAGATATTTTTATCTATGTCTATTAATGAATTAGATAGTGTTTTATAGGCTTAAAATGAAAATAAATCCAATCTTAAGCACGGAATACACTAATATTTTTAAAAGATTATTTTACTACCTTTTGATGGAAAACCATTTTTAAATCTATATTTTGACAATTTTATAAGCTATGTTTGTCAAAATAAACTTATTCTTTATGATTGGGACATCAAAAATTACTTTTTGTGAATTTTTGGTATTTTTCAGACAATGTTCATTTTTTAATGAATAGTGAAAAATACTGCATTTTACATCAAAACTGCATTTTAATCTAATTTATTTATATGATTATATTATCTTTTGAATTGGTTTTGAAGTGAAATTAGAATATATTTTTACCATTTAATCCAATGGTGGTCATTGGAATCAATTTCACTTTGAAATTGGACTTAAACTGGTGGCAATCTTTTGATACTTATTGTTTCATAAAAACACGCTATTTGTCATGACAGCGGGAATTAATTATTAAATTAATTAATGTGACTTATATGTTTTGAATTTTTTAAAATATACTTCATTGTTTAATTCGGAATATCAAGTATAGCTTAGGGTGAATTTTTGGTATTTTTCTGAAAAACTTCAATTTTTGATGAATAGTGAAACCACTAAGTGGTACTTATAAAAACTGATTTTTCGTTTAAATGAAATTTTACCACTTTTGTGTTTTTAATTTCAAAAATCCGACATACATGGTTGTCATTATGAAGTAAAATGTGGTTAAATGAGATTAAAATAATTTTTTGGTGAATAGTAACTCTTAAGTTCTTAATCGCGATTAGAGGTAATTAGTGTAGTTTAAGGTAAAAATAATGCTTTAATAAAATGAGATGATCTTGAAACATGTCCTACCCTCATTGGATGTGTCATGGAAGACCAAGAAAATCCATGGGTCAACTTTGGGACCCCATGGAGCCACTTTGGTTGGGAAATGACATAAATAACTTTTTATTTAATGTAAAAGTAAAAATGACACAAACATGAGATTTTTTACTAAAACAATTTTTACATGGGGTTATAAAGATCATATTTTTGATTATAAATATTAGTTGGAAAGATAAAAATATTTCCTACATCATAGTATTTTTTTATAATTTTTAGACTTTAAATAAATTAAATTATTTTTGAAATCATGATGATGCAGTGATGACCTCATTATTTAACGATTTAAATAAAATGGAATGATAATGTAAAATATAAGACTTACACATGGACAAAACCTATTGGAAGGGTGTATTTAGAACCCTTATCACCTTATCCTTGAAACACATCAATGTGGGACCTCTTAAATCTGAATACCATTTTAAAATAAAGAGACTTTTTTTTACCTTCCAAGAGTGCCCCTCCTCTCCTCTTATAAAAGGCCCCCACCTCTACCTCCTTACCCACACTCCCAAAGCCTTTTGCTCGGCCAAAACCTGCCCATTTTGTCTCTCCAATTCCCTATCTTACTCCTTGAATCCTCACTTTTGGCAGAAGTCTTCCCAAGGAAGCCTTTGAGCTCAAACCAAAGGGAGTTACCCGATTTTAAGGTAATGTCTTCTTTTGAGTCCTTTTGTTTTATTTTGCTTCTCCAACCCCCTAAAATATTTTTATTATTTTCTTTTGTAACAACTCCAGTATCCTCCATATACTAGGATGTTGTTATAATAAGTATTCGAGCTACACTTACACACACCTACACCTAATGGTTAACGAACATACTGTTTCCGTGGATGGTGAAGTTATGCCTCCCGAAACGATGATTATTCAACATTCTTTTAACACCTTCAAATATGGCCATTAAGATGTCACTATATTTATATATGATATATAATATGTTTATGTTTTCCTTAAGCTTCTTTTTTTTCTTTTTGGTCATACCTTTATGGTTTCCATTATGGGTAAACGCGATATCTTCATTTAAGGAAGTGCGGACTACTGCCCCCTCAGAGTGATTTGATTCGTTAAATACCATATATGGGACATATAAATGATGGAACTATGATATTATATTTGATATTATACTGGAATTATAATATACCTTTATATCATTATGATTCCATTCTATAAAATACGAAATAGAAATGAAAGTAGCGTTCATGCGTACGTACGGCTTATGATCTCCATGAACTGTGCATTTCATTTCTTACCTCTAAATGATTATGTAATATTATAAATGAATGTATATACTGGATATATATGATATATACATAATGATTATAATTCTGGATATAATGGATACATGAATAACATTTAATTATAAAGGGTTTATTTTTTACTCAAGTACCAATGATCGTTAAAACGACCGTTATTAACTTAAATAATTACATAGTGTTCATGACATGGCAATAGGTGATATAAAAGGAATAATGAACTTGAAAAATGTTCTTAAAGAAGTATAAATTAACTCAAGTTTATTATTCAGGACATTAAAGAACGATCGAGTCAAGTCGGACCCGAGGTTTGGGACTTCGTCTCAATCTCCTTTCATTGAGGCATATTTTGTTTTATACACAACCTTCTGTTATATGGTGTATAAACCCCTTTGACTTTTACATTTATCCAAAAGGAATCTTTTTTATACGAAGCGTTTTACTAAACGAAAAAAGGGAATGTTTTTGTCGTACGTATGCGGCGACAACGACTTCTCTGCCGCCGTGACCGTTATTTGAGTTTCGACTTCCTCTATAAGCCATACCTTCTTTTTAAAAGAAAAATAAATACCATGTTCTAATTTTATTTTATTTTGGTATTGAAAATGGTTTTCATAATGTTTTTATATCAATGTGTTGTATTGATATATTGTGATTGAAAGGTGTAAATGTTATGTTTCCTTTATGCATGTTTTATGTGATACGATTATGTTGAGGTTCTTGGGAATTATTATGAAGACAGGTGGTTCCGTGATAAACTAAGGGAGGGTGAGCCCGATATAGCTCTCCAATGCATTGGGTAACTCGAAGGAGTGAAATGTTAAGGTTTCTACGAAGAGATTTAGGGAATATACAGTGATGGGTATTCCAAACGTAACTAAGAGTGTTACTCCCTACGTAAGGATGTTATGAATGCCTCAATTTACCTTTATGTATTATGATTTCTATGATTTATTCATGATTTGATGAGGTATGTTAAAATGCTTATGTTTTATGGGTAAAGTATGATCTCATTCTTATTTATATATGTACCCATGTATCCTTTCCATATTTTTATATCCCTTACTGAGCTTTTTATGCTCATCCTAAGTTTTTTTTTGAAATGTTTTTCACAGGTCAAGGGAAAGGTACATGATATGATGATAGTGTCAAGGAAGTGTCAATAAATAATCCATGTTTTATTTTAAATATGTTTCCATTGATGGGAATGAAGAATACTATCTTTATGTAACCACTTTGTTTATATGTGGAATGTAATACAAGTTTTATGATCTAATTCTCTAAAACTGTAAACCCAAAAAGATCCTCAATGTGTAATCTTGTAATAACTCAAGATTAAGTAAGGTTTAAGGCTGGGGCCTTATAATTATTTCATTCAAAAATCCATTAATTTAATAAAATATATTTCTTAATTAAATAATAATTAAAAACACTATTTGTACTTTAAAAACTATTTACAATGTCTCAAAAATGAAAAAGAGGTATATTCATTACTATATACAAAAACAATATACATGAACATAGTACTAGTGATTCATTACATAACCCCTTAAAACAGCCACATAACACCTAAGGGTAAGGTGTGTGATGGTGACTGACTCTTGGGGTGGCTCAGCTAACATTGCTCGAGTGGTAATCTATATCAACTTCCATTTTTCCCGTAGATGGTCCCGTTCGAACATGACATGGTGAAGCTCAGCTTGGGCTTGGTCAAGAGCAAAGCCAAAGGATGCCACCTCTTTTACGAGCTCCGAAAAATGGGCTTCGTATGGGGCAATTCTACTGGATGAGGCCATCGCTTCCTTTGTCGGAGTAAATTGGATTTGTTAAAGTCTTATATTTATACTAATCATGTGATCACTGTTCAACTGCTATATTAGCAACGGTCAAAATTCTTAACATAAAACCAAGGAAGTTGACATTTTATATAAACATAAAGAGACATTTAATTCGATCAAGAGGGATTTCCATTAATGAAACTTTGGGTCGTTATAGGTTTTGTCTCAATCAACCTTCATTGATGAATAATTTGGTATTGTGAACCCATTTTTATTTGTATATTATATCTAATACCCCCATAATTTAAAATAACATAAATTATTATAAAACTATGAAACTTTACTTCCATTCATGTTCTTCCTTACTGTGGGATACGATTGACGTCTTCTCTAAAAAAATAAGTGTATTTTATAAATCAATCTGATTTATCGTGTTATTATTTTTCTTCTTGAGTTTCATATTTAATTTCTTATGGTACAAAATATTCCTATTTTTGGGGATCACATTAATCTATATCTAATTTACGGGGGAATTTTAATCCTTTTTAAAAATTAAACAATATTATGAATAATTATAATTCATTTAAATGATTATTTCCTCACTTTCTCCACAATTTTCCATTCTCTCCAATGTAATTATTTTTATTTGAAACTAAATTAAGAGTTATATTTTGTGAAATATAAATATACCTAATAAAATTTTGTAATTAAATTATTATTATTATTTTTACATCGTCTTATTTTCAACAAAGGTGTCTTAAAACATAATAAGATATTTTACAAACCTACTTCGTAATATACCGATTATGGATTAAATTTATTTTATCCATTTAATTTAATTTTATTCTCTTGTACCCATTTTATTTTTATATATATTTCAATTAAATATATACCTATTTACATATTTGTTTCATTTATGGGGTTATATATGTTTTCTGTTGCCTTTGAAATTACCAATTTTAAATAAACCTGGTTTGAGGAAACTTTCATGTTCTTTGTCTAAAGTTGACGATAGACCCTATAAAATGTTTATAAAACATGAATATATTTTAAAACCCTATTTATTATATAGATAATTCAATTATTTTAATTCATATTTTATGAAATATAGTTTGGTATTAATTTAATTAATAATATGCTTTTCTAATTCCATAAAATATAACCCAATCGGTTCATTTTTGTTCTTTCTTCTCAAAGAACCTTATCATTAATTTTCTACATTGGGTTCCCATGTTCAAGAACTACATTCCATTTTAAATTATGAAATTTCAAATGATTCAATTCCTTATTCTCTTGGAAGTCCAAATGATTTATCCTTAAATTATTATTTGAATCATAATTATGAAACCAACTTTCTTATCATGGGTTTCACCATGCATGTAATTTTTTTATGATTTACTTCCATCATGTGGAATTCATTTGTATGATTTTTATTTATGTAAATTATGGGACCTGAATTTATTATCCCTACAATGCAATGGGTAAATAATTATATCTCATGACATGTTAGGTAGGGTATTAGGGAGTGAACCAAATCCACTATGAGACTTTTTAAACATTATGATGATGGACTTAGAAATTACGATTGACTTATGTTTATGATATCTTGTTTTATATTATTTAAAAAAATTTATTATTACATGTTATTATGATATGATTTCCTTATTCCAAGTTTATATTCTTATGATCATCTATTTTATGATATCATGATATACCTTTTGACACTCATCTCATGATTTATTTCCATGTTTATTACCTTAATGGGATTTCTATATCATCCTTAATCTTATGTATCTTCCCCAGGATATCCTATACAAGTTTATAAGATCTTTGTGAGTTAGGAGAACTATGTGGAACTTTAAATAAATATTATTTTTTACGTTTAAGAAAATTTATTTTTATATCTAATATTTCAAATACAACATACCTCTATATACTTTGCATGTATTATTGGGAAAGTATGTTATAAATCATAAGATAATGTATGTTTAAGTCTTGTTTCACTATAAATGATTAATTACTGTGTGTTTTTCTATATCATTACTTTTGCATTTATTTCATGTCATCACAAACACTATAATATTTATTATACACTCTTGTTAGGGATACATTGGTGGTGTCTTACAAGATTTATCCTCACAGCCTCCTTGACCATCTCGATTCATGTGAAATATTAATGATAAAGGACCCAATAAAGGGAAAAGGCCCAGTGATAAACAGCTACAAAATTAATCATGATGTTTGGAGGTGGTACCTAGATAGACTATGTAGGGATTTTATAGTTTTTAATTTACTTATATTTCATTCAAGTAATCTTTTTTGACCTTCCTGATTGGGTTACTTTTATTTATTATTCTATGTTACTTGATATACTTGTCATGCCTTATAATTTAGAATTTTTATGTTATTTTTTATAATTCTTTTATTCCTAATTATCATTTATTTATTTATTAAAAAATCAAAGGAATGGAAATAAAAGTACAAGAACCCTAAGGGGAAAATCCAAAGCCAAGGCCATCACGATACTAAGGAGGCCTGATGTAATGTTGCCCAAGGGAATCCCCACTAATCAGATCCACACCCTTAGGTTTCAAGAGATTAACATTTGGGACATAGTAAATATGCGATCCTTGTTATGCTATAGAGGCCAGGTGGTCTGCCACTATTTTTATAGCATACCATGTATGAAGCACTTTTATGTTGTTACTATTGAGAATCTAATGGTGTAGGATATCGACCACGGGACATTTCCCATTCCCTTTAAGGAATTTTCCAATATTAGAGAATTTTTCACCACTTCGGAAAGGTTGAAATTAGCCTGTTGACATAGAGAAAGGCTAGTAAGAGTAGACTTTTCTTCCACCTGAATGGAGGAGCCACAACCCAGATGAGCTGAGAAAGACAAAATGACCGAACCTTTGGAGTCCTGCATAACCCCACCACCTCTGATCACACCTTCACGGTAGGATTCATACATGTTAATTTTCAAACCATATGTCAGGGGAAGCCATAACACCCAAAGACCCCTTGGAATACTGACTTCCGGACGAGTTACTATAACATTGATAAGTAGTCGCTGAAGAGTAGGGGCCTCACACATGTCTATTAAGAGACAAACGAGATCGAAAATCTGGTTATAGATACAGACAGTGATGGATCTACTTGAGGTTTGGACTCCCTCAAACCATGACTTATTACATTCTTTCCATAGATACCAGCATCCCATGAGGAGCACAACCATACATGCTATCTTCTCTAAACCTGACACACTCATGCTGTTGAACAATCTATCTAGAAAAGGAGAATAGGAAATATGAAGCATAGATACAATAGTAAACTCACCAAAAAAAATTCCAAACCTCCCGCACCGAAATTCCTTTAAAAAAATTTGATCCATATGTTTTTAATGAGGCTCATTACAGCAACAACATATCAACGCTAGGCTAATCCCACATCTATATATGTTTTCATCTAAAGGAATTGCATTGTTGCAAATACACCAGAGGAGAAAGTTAAACTTTGTTAGAATACTTTTGCACCACAAGATAGTATCCCATCTATCTATATAAGACTAAGAATTCGAGGCCTGTCAAAAATCCCTCTCTGAAAAGGAACCCAAACTGGATGGAAAAAACATCTATTTGGGTCCTCAATAATGGTCATTAGGTCAAGAAAACCTTTTGTTTCTCCTCAAGAACAATTGAAATGAAATCCAGATACATAACATCCCCCATGAACTAGATGCCCTACACCAAGAATCATGGAAATCCGATGACCTCACCAGCCTTGTTTTGGTGCCAAAATGATATGTTTTCATTCCCCATAATCCACTATGTAAGGGGATGAAGGGTAGGGATAAGCGAGAGGATAGAGGAATAGAAGTGATGGGCATGGTGAACATCTCGGTCCAAGATCCCTCTACATCGGCCAACCATAGCCCTCCCCCAAATTGTTCATTACTCCATGACCTCCCAGGAAAATTTATCATGCATACAGTAGACAGTGTTGACCAGTCTCTTGATGTTGATACCACCTTGTTGGATGGGATGAGCCAGTTCACTCCAATATTCCCAATGTTGCTTTCCCACAAAGATGTAATCTTAGATAAAGCTTGCAAAAAACCTATCAATAATATAGATGACTTCCTTGGTCATGTAAACTGAGGATAAATCATGAACAGTGGGGTCCAGAAACACATTATTCACCAAACCAATCCTACCTACAAAGGATAGGAACTAATTATTCTAGTAGAGCACTCTTTTTGTTATCCTACTCACAATAATATCAAAATCATGAATCTAAAGCCTACCTGAGGAAATATGAGCTGCCAGATAATCCATCGGAAGATGGTCTCGTTGCATGTCGAAGCTATTATACAACGAGGATGCCCATCTAGTATTGCATATTTTGGAAATAAATAGGTTGCCATTTGCATTATTGACAATCTGACCACTCCATTGGCAGTAGACCTCCAAAACATTGATAAAACCCTTGACTGATCTTCTACTGCCATTAATGAAAATCATGGTGTCTTCAGAAAACATGAGATTAGAAACATAGAGGGAACTAATTATCCTGCTAAAGGGAATTATTTCACTATTGGACACACTTCTATTGATGAGCCAGCTCGGAACATCCTGTGAGAGGATGAAGAGGCTCAGGGAGAGAGGATCCCCTTGTCTTAAGATGAGGGAATCTTTGACGAATCTTTGAGTTTTTTCCATGTAAGAAACCTCCAGCCAAGAGGAACTAAAACACCTCAAATGGAGATCTGTATACCAAGAGGATAACCACATACCTGTCAGAACCATATTTATGAAACTCTACTCAATCCATCCATACACCTTATTCATGTTAATATTAATGTCTATATTGGAACCATGAGTCTTAGTGTTAAGGTCCCAGAGAAGATCCTGATCCTGGTCAATGGCCCTTTGAATGCACTTACCCTACAAAAATCCATGTTGTTCTATGGATACCCATCCTCACAGACAAGGATAAATCCTATAATTGATATCATTGGCCAGAATTTTATAATGCATGTTGCACATACACATTGGTCTGAAATGGAAAAGGGACGAGGGATTCCTAATCTTGGGAATGAGGAACAAAGTGGTAGAAGACATGATTTGTGGTAGGGAACCACCCCTAAATAATTCATGGAAAGCCTGGACAACATCAGATTCAATCACATCCCATGAGATTCTATAAAATGAGCATGGGAAACCATCCGATCTAGGCACACTTTCTGTATTTATGTTCAACATGGCCTCTTGAATCTTGGACTCATTAGGAATAGAACCCAGTGTATCATTGAAAAGGGTAGATCTTGTTAGAGAGTATTTGTTTGTACCTACACCAAGGATGTAAGAGGATATAACCAAGAATACTCTTATACAAAATCTAGTGGTTTAGGCTACAGAACCAATTCATCCAGTAATATTTTGGACTGTACACATACGCAGAGGAAATTTTTAGAAGACAATGATTAGTGATGCTTGAGACTTAAAACCTCAACATTCATTGGAATTTCAGATTACTAGAAGACCACAAGATGTATAGGACTAGATATAAATTATAAATATCATTTTTGATTTGTTACAAACTCCTATCACTAGTAGAGTTATGTTGGGGACATTTATGTTCCAAGGATATGCCAAGAGAGGGTGTACTGTAATGAATTAGGCTCGGATAAGAGAGTTTTTTACTTAGGTGACATTTAATGAGTTGTTCCTAGAGTAATATTTACCTATCATGGTGAACACATACCATTCCCAAGAGTTAATTTAGTTGTATTAGGGATCAATGTTTTAATATGTGCATTCAACTTGTTTCATGTAGTTGTTATTCTCCCCCCTCTTTAAGATAGAGATAAATCCAAAACGACCAAAATTTTCAAGATAAGACTCTTTATTAAGATTAAATGATAGGTTAGGTGATATGATTTAACATTATACCTAGAGTTATTGTTTAAATATCTGACTATTGATAAGGTACAAATAGAGTACATGGAAGCATGCATATTTCCAATCCGTAGTGGATAGGTGATGGAACTTCCTATCTCTACTAAAAATCCTCTTTTTGTAGTAGGAAGTGTAGAGATGATCATGAATATAAGGGAATCTATTAGAGGGGTCATAGTAGGAATTACTTAGTGTCTTATGTGGGAGATAATTATACCAAGTGCTTCAATTGTTGGAAAAGTGGTTGTCTAACCAATGCATACATGAAGCCTCATGTGAAGTGCCACTAATGTGGTAGGTCTAGTCAGCTTTGACATTTTTTATCAAGGTATTCTCAAAATAGATCTTGAAATTTAGGGAAAGTTAGGGTGTAGTACCTTAGAAGGGGATGAAAACTTCAAAACTACAATGTCATAGGGCCAAAGACATTGATCATATGCAGACTACACTTTTGCAATGGATCAGGATCTCGATGATGAAAATTAGGGACCTCTATGTTTTGAGCTATGTTCTTGATCACCTATAAGATATATACTACTTTATTTTACACTGGGAATTCACATTCTTTTCCCTCTTCACAAGTGGTAGTTGTACTAGTATTACCAGTTAGAATATCTTCAGAGATGATTTCTATCAACACATCCTTTGGAACTAAATTTGAACAAATTTAAAGGTTTTAAGAATTTCTTATAGTGATCATTGGAAACAAAAACATGTGGAATTTCATGATCTAAGTGATAACCATATTTGATGTGTTCTCTAGATTGAATGATATTACAAGATATCAGGCACATGATAACAGCTATCATAGATGGTTATCCTTTACCTCGCCAAAGGGGGAGAAGATTTTAATGATCGGTGAGTTAGAATTTGGAGCTGGTAGATGGGGTCATAATATGAGTTAGATTATAGATATTGTAACACAATTTGTAGTCTTAGCACGTTCATCAAGATTAGGGATAGAAACTTATCCTTCCCTCTAATTGTAGATCATTATCATGATTTCTTTTGAAAATAAATTGGGTCTAACTCAGGATAAATGGATTGAGTTAAAAATACAACTCATGTTGGGGGCACAAATAATGTCATTTACTCATTATAATATGGTGTTGGCCAAACTGAATGAACTAAAATTAATCCTTGATAAAATTGAGTAAAAAGGATTTATTTTGAAGATCATATCTCCATGGGGTGATTCAGTGTACTTTGATAAAAGGAAAGGCAATAATCTTTGAATATATGTAAATTATAGAATGTTGAACTAGGTGATGGTGAAGAACAGGTAAAATTTCCATTGATCAATGATCTATTTGATCTGTTATGAGGTGATCCTTGGTTTTTAAATTTTGACATATGTCCAGGCTACCATCAGTTGCAGGTTAGGGATAAAGATGTTCCAAATATTGAATTTAGGAGTACTAACGAGAAATATGAGTTCTTGGTGATGTAATTTGGTTTCATGAAAGCTCCAATTGTGTTCATGGACCTCTTAAACAATATATTTGACCCATATCTTGACTCATTTTAATGGTTTTCATTGAGAACATCTTCATCAATTCATGTAACTTGGGGAAGTATTCTAGGCACCTTGAGATAGATTTAAGTTCACTTCGAGATCCTCAAATTTATATCAAGATGTTGAGTTTTCAATTTTGGGTTTAGAATATGAATTTTCTAGGTTATATAGTTTTAGTGGCTAAAATTTCTATATGTCTAGAGAAATTAGAGTTAGTAATTTCATTTTTCTGTCCTTATAATGTATTTTAGATTATAATTTTTCTTAGTTTAGTAGGGTACTACCTTTATTTCATCTAGAATTTCTCATGTTTGTCCACTCCCATAGAACCTCTTCCTAAGAAAGGGTTGAAGTCAAAGGGGATGGGTTAGTGCCATGGAAGGTTTTTTAAGTTGAAGATGAAGTTGAAAATAGAATTGATGTTGACATTTATAGAACCTAGAATTGGTTATGTGGTGTTTTGTGAAGTCTCAGGAGTTGTTTTAAGAGTTCTTATAATATAGAAAAATCATGTAGTGGCTTATGGGTCATACCAGCTATGACCCAAAGAGCATAATTATCCTACCCATGACATCACGTTTTCAGTTATCCACACTTTGAAGAATTAGTAAAACTATCTATTTAGAGAATGGATTACTTTCTATAGGCACCATAAGAATCTCCAATATATCTTATCACAAAGATAATGGAATTTGAGGTAGAGGTGTGAGTTGGAGTATCTGAAAACATTTCAATTCAATATATTGTATGCACCAGGTAAAGGTATTATTGTTATATATTCACGTAGTGGGAAGACTTGGGATACCTAGGATGTTGGAGAGTGTTATTTAGTGTAAGAGTTGTATTTTATGTGTTTTTTGGATGAGTATTGTATGGATTAAATTTAGGAGTGAAGGGTGGTGACTTGTACAACTTTTCTTATCACTTCAACTTTACTAGGCTGGTTGAAGGCAAACCTGGTGTTAGACCCTCAGTATGCAGTGATGTGAGAGAGTTTGGTAGTATTTGATCATATATCAATTTTTCCAAAGACTGTATTAACATTCTTTATATCAATGGGAGTGTTATAGTTCTTATTATTATCCTGTAAAATCTTATGACAGACTCTCATGCCTAATGATGGATAGTGCATCTCAGGTTGATAATGATATACCATGAACATAAGGAATGGTGATGTTGTTTCAATTATATTTAATTGGTTGAATAAGGTTTCCCATTACAATATAATATAGGAGAATCATTATGTAGATGGGTTGGGAATGATATATTATAGTGATATTGTACATCTACGATGAGTTCCCTTGATCATTATATTACTTAAAGATGCACATTTCATATCACAGTTCTAGAAGTACTTACAGAAGGATATATGAAATCAGATAATATTGTGTATGGTATGTCATACATATATAGATCGATAATATAAGAGGAAAATCTATATTATTCATCATATTCTTGGATATTACATCTTAGACTTTGGATTTTTTTAGGATAAGCTTATAACCTTGATGGATTTTTCTCATAATAATAGTTACCAGAATTCTACCTATATTTCATCGTATAAAGCTCTATATATTAGACCATTTCACTCATCGTTTTGCTAAAATTAGGCTGGGGCGGTAGCTATTGTAAGACTGATCCTAATGTATAAGATTTTGGACAGATAATAGTTTATCTGGAAGCAGTTGGTTGCTTCTTAGAGAAGAAATTGATCACATGTCGACCATAGGAGAATACCATTGGAGTTTATTGTGGGTGATTCTATATTCTTGAGGGTGAATCATAGATAGGGGAATCAACATCTTCATAATAAAGTAAATATGGAAACAATATTTGTTGTAATGTTTGATAACATCAAGCGTAGAGGTATAGTGGTCTACCATTGGGGTCTTACACAGTGATACTGAGGTACGCATGATTAGTTACACATAGTTCAGCTTCAGATGTAAATTATTGACCATGTACATGTAATTTACTATTAGGAATTTGATTTGGAGTCAGACATATAATATGAAGAATGATCGGTCTATATAGTTGATCGACATGAGAATGTTTTATTTGTCAAGATAGTACTACTTGTTCAGAAATTATAGAGGTATAGACCAGTCTAGGAGGACACTTAGGAGAAGGAGTATAAGTTTTTTTCATATAGGAATGATTTATTGGACCTATAATATAGAGATTCATCACAACAATGTTAAGTGCTTATAGGGGAATAATTGTAACGTCATCATTTTCAGTGGGCATGTTAATACACATTCTAATATGTTTTAAGTGGTTTTCTTGAGCCTTTTGATGGTTTTTACATGGTTAAAAAAATTTCTAGAGGTTATTAGAATATTAAATTTTGTTTAATATTTTTTCAATATAAAATGGGAAACACCACGACCATAGTGTTGGCTACGGTAGCCCTAGTGAGCTTCGGTATAAAACATTGAAGGGGATTGCGGCCGGCGTGGTTGTTCCAATGTACATGGAGTGTTGAAATTCCCTTGGTGTACCTTGTCTAAAAAAACATAAATATTTCTCTGGTGAAGGGTTTCGGGGAATGGTATAATCTAAGTAACACTCTGCAATGGAAGGTCGTGTATCTCTGTGTTTTCAAGAACACAACAGTTTCGGTGAGGTAGTGGTGTTAGCCAAGGTAGCATCCACAAGAATTTTGAAATATTATAAATTGTTGGTATTATTCTCATATGTTGAACATTTTTAATTTGAAGCATGTTTGATCACGAATTTTAGGTCTTTAATACTTTTTTAGATTGATTATTACCTTTATTAATCAATCGACACTCCTCCACTTAGTGGTTCCTTTAATCTAGATGAATTCCAAATGCTATTTGGGTGGAATTAGGAAACCCCTTGTGGATTGAGGTTTATAGCTTGAAAAACATAATTCACATTAACACTTCCTTCACAACTTTTCTATAATATTTAACATTGGGTGTTAGGGCCTATTCTATTTGATCTGGATTCATGGAATCCTAACTTTGTTCTTCTATGGAAACTATTCTAGGAGAAACAATTTCATTCTTCCAACCAGACATGAATTCCTCTATTAATGGTGTTGCGATTTGGGTACGTTTTGCTTCTAAAAAATGGTTGTATCTTTTATTAGTCTCATTCTAGAACCATTTCATGTTGTATTGGAATAAATTATAGGTGTTCTTGTCATGCAGGCTTGGGCCAATTGGTTTGCGGATGTGGTTCAAGTGATAATGATCTCAACAAACCTTGGTGTTGACTTCTAAAATCATGAGGTATTAAGTTTCTTATCATATATGGAGTTTTATATGATAATTTCATAATTTTATGATTTAGGTTTGAAACCCCTGATTTCATTATTTTTCATGTGGGTGTGTGAGTGGCCCTTTTGATCCATCCTCGATATGTATACTTATGATTGTTATATATCCTCTTGAAAAATGTTCCTAATATCATTTATAGTTCCCAGATATGATATGTATTTCTTGTGTAATTTCATATCTTGTGGAACCCTCATTCAGGTATCAAGATTAACATTTAATTATTTATCAGTTAGATAACCCCTTGTAGAGGGAGAGTGGTGAAATGATAAAGGCCACATAATATTACTTGTTTTATGTATTGAGTATGATCATGGACATATCAGCTGATGTGGGGGTAGGACATGAAGTATTTTTTATATTCATTCAGCTAAATAGTAATATATGAGGTTTCCATGAAGGGGTCACATAAACATCCAAATACACCAAACATGTCAGGTGGGACTTACTAGAATCTAAGTACAATTACAACCATCATGGTGGGGCATGTAGTAATCTTATTAACAACCACCATCTATGTAGAGAGTGTGTTGTTACTTAATAGAGGAACATGGAAATTTTACCCATTGGATTAAGCTTCCAACCAATGTAGGGATACGGGGCATGCTTTTTTATGTACGATGATAGGCATTCAAATCCTTACTGATGTCATCTTGAAGTAGGTGGGGTTAGAATTTGTGGATAATTGGTTAGAATAAAATGAAGAAATGTGTGTATGGATGTATTTATACTTGTGAATTTAACCCATGTAATTACATATATTGTTTTATTAATTGTGGACATGGGTTAAGGATTCATTAGTGGTTTTCTACTAGGTTTGTACTCACACCCAACGTGGGCATCTTGATGTGTGAGTAGAATTCATGATCAGGGACCCAAGAAGGGGAAAAGCTATAGAGGTAGGGTTCTAGAAGATAGAGCATTGTGTTGGGAAGTAGTATTGAGAAAGAATTTGAAGATATTATATAGTGTTTTATTTACATATGTGACATGCTTGTACTCTTTTTGGCCTCCCGCATTGGGGGTATTTTGTTTATTATTGTATATTACTTGAGATACTTTCCATGACATATTATTTAGATTTGTTTATTTTTTTCATACAGTACTACTATTTAGGATTTTCCTAATGATAATTAGGTCATCCCCCCCCCCACTGGTGACATTCATTCCCTTGATACTAGTCAAAAACATCTTGTGTACGCTGATCCATGTAAGATTCCATGTGGCACTCTATCTTGAACCTGGTGATCTAGGTCAAAGAGTTAGATGATCTATCACCCTTATGTAATAAACAAAAATTAATCATATAATATATCATAGTATTTGATATTTTATAATTTTATATCTATACTAGCATGCTTAAATCATAGAATTTTGATTTTACTTAACCTAACCCTTTAGCATTAGGTTTCACAGGTTTATGCCCTTTTTTGTTTTACTTGCCTCAACCTTCAAGCATGAGTTTACAAATTTCAAACCATTATTTATACATGGGATCTTTTAAATGATTCAAATGTCATTGATAATAATTACATATCACAATGTTTCAATCACAATGATTCACATTGTAAGGATATAATCATATTTTTATGAAAAAATTAACTATTTTATCTTTTTATTCCAAACCATCATACATCATAATAAAAAAATATGAAAAAATTCCCATCCCAAACATTCACTTAAAATGAATAGTATGAACATATTCCAATAACTTAATTCATATATCAAATTGTCTTCAAATTCATTCCAACACCTTTTATCATAAGCCACCCAATTTTACAAAAAGATACAATAGATATAAAAACACATTTTTACAATAAACCACATTCTAAAAAACTGTTATTTATTCAAATAATAATTAAAACAACTCATTTAATGGTTTACCACAAAAACATTTTTAGAAAATCATTATTTTTAATGTTATCAACACTTCATATCAAAACTATCCAAATACAGGAAACATTTAGAGCCACCTATCTAGTTATGATTTACTTTTAATTTCTATATACCCTCAATTTAAATATCGGAATGGAATAAAACACAAAACAATCACCAAGATCCCCCTATAATTTATTATTCACCAACCAAATAGAGCCCATTTATTTTATATATAATTTAGTACAATGTGTACGTATTTGGAATGAACCTCACACTATGTTGGTACAACCAGTTTAATTTGACATGGTACCCAGGTAAATTTTTGTTTGAAAGTGTATAGACTCTAAGTTGTGTCATGGACCTAAAAATATTAGTATAGCCCCATGTTACACTTGGTTTTAAGTCCTATAATAAGATGGTGTCTGAGAATAATTATCTGATAAGTGGAACGAACTCGTTTCAAAAGGGCATGACACATTCCAAACGTGGTATATATTTTTTCTAATTATTTATTATTAATAATGTTAATAATAATAGTTTCATGACATTGAAACATTTATGAAAAATATAAATTATTAAAATAAATTATTTAAAATAATTTACACTACATACATTGATATTCCCAAATTATTTATCTAACTTTTTACCACTGTTATTCATGAAATCCTTTGAGAAAGTTCTATACAAGATAGAGATCATGGTATACATGTAACTATGGATGAAAGGTGTCAAAATAGAGAAATATTAATCACTATTAAAATTACTTTTTTCTCTCTTTACAATTAATCCACCATGTAAATCTATCCACAATTCATTTACATTATAAATTCATTATCCTATCTCTCCTTCCATTAACTCCATAATCCATCATAAATATTTTCTATTTCATGAACTACATTATAAAATTTCTCACCATTTCCAATAATTCAACAAATTTTACCAATATTAATATTTTTCATTTATGATAATCTCCAAACCCAAAATTAATTCAATGAATCAATCCCACCCTCGTAATAAACCACAATACAAAACACCCATATTATGAACTAAATATAACCTATCAATTAATTAAATTAATATTATATCAATGAGATCCCATTAATATTTTATGATTGTAATTCCATAAAAAAATATCAATGTTATTTCACATGAATTAAATCTTCAACCAAGATAGTTATCTAACTGTGAATAATCACGAGAAAAAAGTAATATATCTTAATGAAATAAAAAAAACAACAATTGAAAAAATGTTTTACTAAATCCAGAGAAAATTAATTATTTTAATATTCTATTAAAAACTTGAAAAATATTGAATAGGGGTGGATCTACAAGGAAGGATTTCCAATATATTTGTGTGATCAAAAATATTACAAATAACTCTCTCTAGAAATGGATATATAAAAAGGTTTACAGGCTATTGAAAAGTGATAGAAGTGATAATTATAGTGAAGTGACAACAACCATTAACCAGGTAACAACATGAAAATAACTAAAGAGAGTGTTCACGAATCATAGAGAAGACATGGAACAACTCAATTATGAAATTGGGGAATTTGATTTGTTGGTATTTATTTAATTTTTTGAATTTTTCTATTTATTCATTTATAAAAAAATGATATTGGATCTGGTTGTAAGAATTTGAAATATTTTACTAAATAAAAAATTATAGATGAATGGATCCTATAATTCCTCAACTAAAACATCCACTAATCACTAAAATGATGATACCAGTTATACATCAATATCAATATCTATTTTTTAATATTCTACCCTAAATGGTTTTTCCCATTCTTAGAAGAAATATAAGATGATCCATTAGATAGAAAAATGAAACCGGTAAAAATTTTCACTGGGTAATGATTTTCCAAATATATTTACTACTTGATGAATTAATAATAGGTTAATTTCCATCAATATGTTACACATGAATAAAGTAAGATTACTAAACTGTATAATTTCATTACCCTATTTTAGTTTTAGAAAACAAAATTTTTATATTATTAAAATATTTTAATAAATACAAAGCATACATTAAAATATAGGAAATAAAGAAATAATTATAGGTAAAAATTTCTCATTGGGAGACCTCTAAAATTGTGACCAATATCTACTGATGGTATGCTACCTGTTACTCTAATTATCTCTCTGAATGATCCTATGATGATTTATATATTGGAAAATCCTCTCTTGTATCTATGATTTATATTCAAATGATCCTCCCAGTAAATTTAGAATATTTTTTTCCTATAAATAATAGTGTGCACACCAAAAATATTCTTCGATCTAACAATCACAACACCTAAAATTTTTCCTCGACTCTACAAGTAACTTTAATTTTAGAACTCACTCCTCCATGGTTTATCTTTAAATTTAACACTTAGAAGTGACCATGATCTTGGTTTTGGATTGTCTCCACATGGAATGTTCAATGGTTGTGATAAATTGAAGGGGTGATCCAATCATCCATCCCTAATCTAGTTCACATGATCTCTTTTACTTTCAAACTTTTTTCTTGTTTAATGTAGACATAAAAAAATGAAGAAATGTTGACCTAGAGGTGGGAAGCTCAACATTGATAAATTAACTTCTCAATTTTTAAATTTTTATCCCACTTGAAACTTAAATTAATTTTAATGGGCCTAATTGTAGTATGTTTGGGCTTGGTCTTGCATTTGGGCTTGGAGGTCATTATTTTTCTTCAAAATCACAATTTTTTTGTGGTTTTTTGGTTATTTAGACTCATCCCTCTTTCTATAAACTTATAAAATTCATTTCATCTTCTTCATTACTTTAGTCCTATAATATAAAACCAATGAACATATATGTTCCTTCAATCTAATAAGAATTGTTCCAGCTTAAAAGTGGTGTAAATTTAGATTCTTACTTTTTTTGGCCTGCATCCCTCCATGAACTTGTAACTATAAGGCTCAAGAACTATGATACCCCTACAATTGATAATTTTGATTTTCCTCATCCAACAAAAACAATTCCAGACCCAAAAAAAACACATATTTTTTTAGAATCGTTATGGATCATATATTCCATCACAATTTCGGAATCCTAATAGTCAGGCATAAGATTGATTTTCGTGATCTTATATTGAAATTAGATCAATCGTGACATCTTTCTTAACCTCAGGAATAATTATCTTCAATAGGATGGCATAGATTATAAATCTTTAATTCCTTATGAATATTTTTTCAAACACAGTGAGTTCATCATCTCACTATACTGAAAATAAAAGATTATAGAAATGTTGATTCACCTTATTTAAAATGGCATCATTGTTCAAGGAGAAAAATAAATTTTCTAGGTCTAAATCAAATTAGGTATAATTAAAACATATAATCTTCATTATATATCAGTGACCATGGATTTATTCATTTTTATATTGGAGTCATCTTCAGCAAGCCTCATTTATCATGTGTTCTTCAATCATTGGAATCATCATCTTCTGCTAATTAGATTCTCTATTCTTCTTAATCACATTATGTTTGAGTCATCTATAACCTTATTCTATGTATAAATTAATTTCAATAGATTTAGGATCCTTAAAATTTATATTTATCAAATATATAGACAAATGAAATTAAAAATAATAGACATACCTAGATCCATTGAACCTTATTTATTTGAGTCTCTTTGGTTTTCTACCAATTAAAAAGATTTCAATCATTTTCTTATTATCACTTATACTATTATTTTGATAAATAATACCCAAATGGTTAATTGAGACATAATTGGAAAGGACATTATCCTTTAAACTGGGATAAAATAGTCTTCATGTGTGGTTATTTAATTAACTATCAAATTCCATCCATTTTTCAAAATTATCCCTCACTATCCCATTTTAAAAATATTAATCATAATATTACATGAGTTATTCCAAAATTCTCTCACTTAACTCTTGTGATACTACTTTATAATTTTTAATACATTCAACTGGACATTATTCAAGTTTATATATATTATATCATGCTTAAAAAATTCATCGTAATTAAGGATAATGTCCACATGAGTCATGGCGGATTTATATCCTCTATTAATATACTCTATTCATTATACTAAAATATTAAAATTTCTCCCTATCATAGTTAAAATGGGATACACATATATATATAATTGATACAATGGTAATTTATTTATTTAAGACTATACATATTATCATTATTTAATTCAATTATGTATATTTATTGAAAAATAGGCAAACGATCAAAATGTTTATTAATACAAGTATTAACTATAATAAAAAACATAGTCATTTCATTCAATAAAACATTCTTGGTAATAATTCCCATACTTTCAAAAATTCTTATAAATGTCTTTGGTTGAATCCCTTTTATCAAAGGGTCTTAAATCATATGATTTGTGCTAATATGTTCAACAGACACCATATGCTTCTAAACATCCCCCATAATGTAAAATTATATTAATTCCATGTGTTTAGTGACTTTTTAGTATTAATAATTCATTGAAAATAATAGTGTTATAGTGTCGTCATAATAACTTTCTAGGTCTTGGTGATGCTATCAATAATTCCATGTCCTCAAATAAAGTTATATAACCGTGTAAAATAAATTATAGACCCAAATTATGCTATAAATCAAGATTTAATGGTCAAAGTGGCTATAACCATTTTCTCACTTTCCCATTATATTAATCCTTTAGCAGAAGTTACACACAACCAAATTTAAAATTTCTTGTATCAAACCAATCAAAAATTATGAATCAGATTATCCATTCACTTCATGATCATTGGATATTTTATATGTAAGCATGTGAACCTTAGTTCCTTATAGATATCACTGAACGTTTTTTTCATCTCTCCAATGATCCATTATAATATTGATTTTGTATCTTCCCAAGAAACAACATCAAATATAATATATATCATTATACATGAGTAACCATACATCAAGCTTATTATAAAATATTAATAAATAATTCCTTCCAAATATTTTTATTAAAAAACATTTTTTATAAATTTATTAAGATTAAATTTATCACTTTTTAGAATTAGAATTGGTGATTTTTAACATTTTTTCTTCCTAAAAGTCACTAAAATTTAATTGATTTATGACTTTTGAGAAAAGGCTAATAAACCATGACTTAAATTATGAAATATTTCTATTCCAATAACATACTTGGATTCTCTTATTTCAATTAGTTGAAAATTATTATAGGATTTTCTTGGTATCACTTAATAGACCAAGATCATTTCTAGTAAGAAATATGTCATCAATATATAGAATGAAGAATATAAATTTCCTCCCAATTTTCTTCGAATATATAAACCAATAAATTATGTTTTTCTTAAATTAAAAAGATACAATGGAATCATTAAACCTATTATTACATTATTGGGATGCTTTTTTAAGTCTATATAATGAATTATTTAATTTTCATACCATGTGTTCTTTTCCTTCAATGTAAAACCCATTTGTTGATCCATGTATACATATTCCTCTATGTTTCCATTTTGAAAGTATGTTTTAACATCTTTTTTATGTAATTAAAAATAATAATGATCTACCAGTATCATAGTAATTATGAAATAATATTTCATAGAAATGAGTGAGAAGGTTTCCCTATAGTATATGAATTCATTTTGAGTGAATCCTTTAGAAAGAAGTTAGGATATGTAATGTTCAATGATACCATTAAAGTCACATTTGGTTTTGAAGACCCATTTACATCCAACACTCTTTCATCCTTCAGAAAATTTCATAAGGTCTCGTATATTAGTTTTTTTTGTAGAATTAAAGTATCATTTTATAGATTCTAACCATTTAATAGAATTATCACAATTTATGGCTTCAGAATAAGAAAAGTGGTAATTATAAATTACATGATCATTGTCTATCTCATATAGATAAATCACATAGTCATCTGAAATAGCATACCTTCATTCCATTTGGGGTCTTCTTTACACTATTTCATAGGATTCTTTAACTATTTATTCATTTTATATTTCGGAAGCATTATATTTTTATTTTACATGATAATTTTAAGATGCAGTAATTTGAGGAACAAAATCATGAAAATTTGGATTAAAAGAAAATAGAACTTGAATTATAACTTTTTTGATTTCTACATCTTGTGGAAATTAACTCTTACTGTATTATCTATTCTACATAAATATTTCATTTATAGATTCAACAATTCTCAAACTATGGTCAGGAAAATAAAATCTATAATGTTTGGATTTCTCTAGATAACCAATGAAGTATCAATTAATTATTATTGCCACCGGTTTTCTTTGATGTGGATTATATTCTCTTATTTCTTCCTAATATCCCCATACATATAGGTGTCTCAAACTATGTCTCCTACAAATCCAAAGTTCAAAATAATTATTTGTAACTACTTTAATAATAACCCTATTCACTTAATACACAACATTTTTAAAAGAATACATCCATATTGATAAGGGTGATGAAGAATTATTTAACATACTCTTGACCATGTACATTAATGTTATATTTAACATTTTCAATGAACTATTTTGTTGTGGTGTACCTAGAATAGTTCATTTCACATAAGCCATGAATTTCTAGAAATTTTTCAAATTGACTGGGGTTTTACAATTTTATAAAATCATCCATAAAATTCTCCACCCTTATCAAACCTTATGATCTTCACCTTTATATCTAATGGCCTCCCAACTGTATTTATATAAATTTCCATGGAATTCATTGATTTAGATTTTTTATACAATAAATAGACATATATAAAATGTAAAAAATTACTAATAAAGGTGATAAAATATTTTTATTCATAAAAATAATTGATATCAAAAAGTCTACATATATTGGTATTTATAAACTCAAGGAGTCAAGCACTTCTTGTGGAACTTTTGTTGTATGTTGTGTTTTTTCCCTTTAATAAAATTCACATAAATGTTTAGGGCCGTAAAAAAAATTTGGAATGATTTAAATATTAATCAATTTATCCAATATTTATTTGGAGATATGCCACAGATGTTTATGCGATAAATAAGAAGGCATTTCATTTACTAAACCATGTTTAGTAGAATTTTTTTATAAAAGTTCATAAGCATTTCAGCATAAAAATTATCAATATTTGGTTTCTATAAACCATCAAAAAATAAACTAGATCCAATCTTGTGTGTATGCTTAAACAAACTAAAATATCCATTCCCATAATATATAGTGTATCCATCATTATCTTATCTTAATAAATAAACCAAATTCCTAGATACACCAGGTATATAAAATATTTCACATAAATCCAAACTATACCCACTTTCAAGAATCAATCTTTACGTCATGATATGAACTTGTCCACACTCAGATGGTAATGATTTTCAAAAAAACTATACAAGGATACCTTCATCGACATCAATTTATAAAGACTTAAGTCTAGTAGTAATATGTTTCTTTTTATCAAAATGCTCAAGAGTTGTATTTAAACCACTAAACATCATTTTGATCAATGTACTCATTAGTATATTTTCAATAGATTTGTTAGTAGTTCTTGATCAGATATGAAATATTTCATAAATTCATTATCACTTTTTTTTTTGGGGAGATCGTACTTGATTTTACATACCATTATCATCTGTATGAACAAAAAACGTTACATGTTCGGTCTTTACCATGTTGAAAAATAAAATTTTTCATCATCACTATTATCATCCTTATTAGTATAATGTTACTCTACTTGGAGTGTCAAATAAAGATCCAATAAACCAAGGTAAAATATTATTTTCTCACTCTAATAATTGAAAATTAGTTCATTAAAGATCAAAAAGATTGATGCATGTGAGTGCAATGATGATGGAAAGCTAACTGTAATATATATATAATTAAATTTAATTCAGTGAATAATAATAATAATACATCAATTACAATAAATTATTTAACATAACATGTGTATTAGTGTTTTCCTTTGGGTGAAACACTAATATAAAATCACAGTCTAGACTAATTAATTTAACTTTATTTTGAAATTATATACTCATCAAATAGATTTATTCATTATCTTTATATATATATATATCATAACGCATATATATATAGCCAAAAATTATATTCATAAATTATTAGAATATGAAAATTACAATTAGGAAATTAATAAAAATATAATAATAATGAATTTCAATTACTCATAAAATATCAAAAAATATCCAATTTATGAGTAATAAATATTTTTTGTTTTCGTATAATTTTGGAAAATTTTAACATTATGATTTGAATAACTTGTAGATTAAAATATCTCATTTGATAATGTTCCAAATACAAAACCTCACAATCATGACATAATTATAAATAAAAAATTAATAGGCATAAGTCCAAATTTTATATAATCTTTCTTTAATTCATTTCTCATAAAATTTAAAACAATTACAATTATTTTAAATAATTAAGATTATTTTCCCATATTAAAAAATTAACAAAATCCATCATAACATACATTTATTTAAATACTAATAATAAATAGAATGAGAATACATAGCATATTCATATTTCAAAAAAAATTACATAGCCTATTCAAATTTCAAAAAAAAATCACAATATATTATGATTTTGGAATCCCATGACAATTAAGGGCTTGTCTATATATTTTTTTATATAAATTTTAAAGGAAAAAAAATAAAGTAGCCAATACGATGAAACTGCTAAATCCAATTTGTGAACATGGAAAACATAAATCATTTTCAAATGAGAAATTAATTTTAAATATGAAATCCATTTTATTATCAATTAATAATATGAATAATAATAACAATGTTAACAATCATAACCATTTTATATTATCTTCTCTAAATGTTTTCATACAACGTCATCTCTATCTCCAACCAACATGATGATTTCAAATTACCAACACAAACTATTATTTAAAAGGATAGGGAAGAGTCTTATTTATTAAAAAATGAAAAATAAATTCCATTCAAACTTGGAGGGAACCCATTACATAGAATATAAACTAAACCAAACAAAAAAATGATTCATCATGACTTGAAGGCCCAGTCGCCTGAAGGCCAAAATCAAAATCCCAAAGGCCCAAGTCTTGGGAGCAGAAACCCCCAGAAGAAGAAAGCCAATGAGGGGTGTCGTTGCAACTATTGTGGGCCTATACAACCAGAATCATCAAATCCAAATCACCTCCCATCACTACACATACCACCGTTCAAGTCAGATCACACCACCACATTCATCCCACATCTAGATTATAGGTTGAGCCACCGAGGATTCCCCCCGTCTTCATCACATTCCTTTTGATCTTGTAAGAATAGATGTGCCATGAAGATTCACCATCAAAGATGCCAACCCCATGAGAAGGCCATCGTGGATTGAGCCACCACCTAGTATACCTCTATTAGCGGATGAGACAATTCCATAGAGCAACACCTCCAAAGACCAACTGAAGAGACCAGCCACCTTCATCACTAGATAACCTGTGCCGACATACTGAGACCGTTGTCAAATTTTCCCAGATCAGCACTATAACCATCAACCACAGCCAGATCCAGACAACCACATCTACATGGACTCTGAGGACGTCAATGCTACCAATAAAAGAATGTAGAAGCCAACAAGTCGGGGTAACTGTAGGAGACAGAGAGAGCTCTCGACTATAGTTGTGATCCCTCTTTAACCCATCAGAAACAATTATTACTATTTTAAAGCACCATTAAAAAATAAATATATAGAAAACCAATTTTATTTATAACGTAATTCATATTTTCTTTAATTATTAATTTAACACAACAAATAAAAAATTTATATATATAAAAACAAAAACATTACAACCTCCCACTAATACCACATGTAAATTAATCTCAATTAATTTAGGACCTTTAATGTCAATATATATCACATGTCTATATAAATAAAATGAAAAGTTAAATACATATATTAATCCACTAAACCTTCTTGATTTGATTCTCTTATATTCTCACCCACTTAAAAATATTTCTATCTTTTTTTTATTCTATCTTAGACTATGATTTTGATGGAGCATACTGGAATGGTAATATGAGACCTCTTTAGCTATATTAGGACCCCTTAAATATGGATAAAATAGTTTTCATGATTTTTTATTTAATTTACTATGAAATTCCATCAATTTAAAAAAAAATACCCCATTATCCTATTATAATTTTATTAAACATAATATTACATGAGTTATTCTAACACCAATTTCATCATTTTGGAACTCATTTGAGATGGGTACATTTCGATCATGATAAATTTCACATTTTTAAAAATCAACACCTAGAAATATAATAAAGAGTGAAATTTATTCTTTTTTATGATCAGTTTTTTATTTTTATGTCAGTATAAAATATATTTATACGTTTATATACCTTAATAAGGGTCATCTGGTATGTTATATAGGGTTTATACTCACTCTTGTCATAGTGGTGAGCTCTAGAAAAAATTCACCCAAGAAATGAAATCAAATTCAACAATTTTCAATTTGAACAAAGCACAAGTTCTTGAAATATGAAATCTTCAAAATTCAAGCTTGGATTCAGAGTTAGCATTCGGTTATCTTCAGTCACATTTTATAAGTGGCATGGATCTTATATAGACATGGAATTATTTCAAAGGTAGTTCGATGTTTTCTTCCTGGTAGATCATGATACATAGTATCTTGATATTTTCACCATTCACAAAGTGAATAATGTCACAGCCAACTACAAAGACACCCAGTCACTTCAATTTTTTTTGCTTAATTCCATCAGCCACGGTTGATTGAGATTTTTTGTTAAATGTTTAGTGGGATTATATATTGTCAATTGAAATGAGGGGAATGATCGCTTGAGCTTTTGTCAAAATTTCATATTTGAAAGCTTCAAAATTAATACACAGTAAATTTGATTTCTTATAAAAAAATCATGGTTGACTAGAAATAGGGAACTGTCACTCATTTTATTTTCTATAATTTCTACTCTAATTTTTTCCTTACAAACAACCTAAGTGTTTTCCAATGTTGTGGTTATGTGGCCAGTTTTAATTTTTTTCTCAATGTGTGGTCACATGGTGAATTAAAAACTCACTACTTCTTGGAAATTTATTCATGTTTTCTATATGGGTGGTTTCAAACTTTTAACATATACATAATAATATGGAATTTTGAATTTATTTATAAATTCATAAAAACCATTTTAATATATATTTGGACATTATTATTTTCTCTATAAAATTATTTTACGAAAAAATATTCAAAATAAAATCATGGAATGATGAAATAAAATAATTTAAGAAATTAAAAATTATCAAAATAACATGACTAAGTATTGTTCAATGAAAATAATAAATGTTATTGAGTGAAATTTTTTCTTTAAAAAAAATTAAATGATTCAAATAAAGATATTTTGATAAAAAAACTAAAAACCAAATTTTTCTTTATAACTAAAATCTCCAATGAATAAAAATAAACAATCACAAAATGATTCTCCAATAAAATGGTAACTTGATGCAATGAACAATTGAGTTATTTCACATAAAAAAATTAAAAAAAAATAAAAATATTTTCAATTTATGTGTGGTGAAACCTATGGTTAGAAATATTTCAGTAATTCTTTATTATAATCACATTTTTACTTAAAATTAAAATTTTATTAATAAAAAGATGATAAAAATGTAATAAAATACAAGCTGTATAAAATTCCTTAACACTTAATTAGTTTCACTTCCATTTTATTCAATTAATTTTATTTATTTACAAACACTTTTATTGATAATGATTATCATTCCTAGGTTCAAATACCACCCAGAAATAAATACAATCAATGAACCATCCACTGCAAAAAAACATGCATTCTTATTATGTGAATCCTTCAAACTGCTATTCTGAAATCTAAGTTAAAATTATAGTTCTATGAGTGAATACATGTAACAATTAAGTAGAATAAAAACTTTTACAAGAACAACCTTCATTTTTCACTCATTCTAGGTTCGTCACACAAAATTTCTACTTTAAATGTCTTTGATAAAACAAAAGGATGATATTTATAAATCAATTTCACCAATTTTCTTCTATATTAAATATTACCTAACCATAATGAATTCAATTTTGACACTAAGGCACTTTTATTGAAATTTTTTCCAACCATGTATTTCTCACATCACTTTTAGAATATAAAAATATATTTATTTATTTACACAAACACATAATTCCCATTATATCATAGATTCACCAAGGGATATCAATTTCTCATTTTACTCTATTTAAAAAGGACTTTTATTAATCATTATTAAGTAGGATCACTAAGGTGTTCCATTTTAATAAGTATAAGTTTATTGGTTCATGTTTAAAAATCATGTTTTCTTAAGTTATAATTTCAATTCCATTAATATATAATGAGCCACACTCCCTTCCAAGATTTCAAATAGGATTTCAACAAAGCATTGGACAACATTACTATGAAATAATACAATTATGACAACTTAAAACCCAGTGGAATACATAAAAATTAACATTTATGTTTTCACCTATGTAGGATACATTGAATTTTAATTTGTTTATATTAAAAACAAATAAAATTTTCATTAATTTACAAAAACAAAATCCTAAAATTATGTTGAAGGTGAGGAAGTTTTGAAAATATATTGGGGTTATTTATGTGAATAGAATCGAATCACAGTTAAAGAATATTTTTCAGCCCATATCTCCTACACTTAGAACCCAAAATTATCTCCAATTATAAATAATAACGTGGGATAAAATTTTCATTCAATAATAATTTTAATTCATCATTTAACATATTGTTAGAATGGTTGTGTTTAAGTTCTAAAACACACATTTACCATACATTGATGGAAAATTCAAAACCATTTTCTTTTCACTTTTGAAATGTTAAATCTTTTAATTTTTATAAAAAAACACAATAACTCTCAATTTATCTCAAACGGAATTGTGATAAACAATTATGATCAATGATAGTTAAATAAAAAATCATGTTAGTAGGTATATAAAAGTTGGTAATGAATGTAAATTTGATTTTCCTTATTCTAGATATCAGTATGACACAACCACAGAAATAGATATTCAAAATTAAATTCAAAACAACAAAGGGAATTCCCCTACACTTCATTCCCATCAGCATGTGGTAAAATGAATCAAAAAGGTAGATTATAATATCACTTTTCTAAATTTGGAAGCCTTAACATTAAATTTTAAACAAATATTCTATACATTTTGTCTTTAAGAAGTCCCTATGATTAAAAATAAATAGTTCCTAAATAATGAACATAAGAACATAATATTATAGAATTTTGAATTTTAGAAAGAAAATGACTATAAGGTTGAATTTAGGATGAATTTATTTAAAAACTGTTTGAAATTAGCTCTTTTGAGACATTAATATTGGTTCAAATTTTATTATAGTGGATCGCATTGCATTTTGATCTTCATTAAACACTTTGGAGGTAAATATTAGAAGAAAAAAGATACGTAAAATTATTAATGTTATTTAAAATAATATAAATAAAAAAAACATAATAAACCACATGTTTTCTCTAATGAAGAACTAAGTTTTTAGTCTCTAGTTATACTTCAGTAATAGTCCAACTTTTAAACAAGGATATTCCAGTCCAGCCCTAGGGTTTCCCATATAATTGAGAATTTATTAGTTTCCTGTTGAGAAGAAATATTATAATATCAACTATAACTAAATCAAAATCCCTATTAACAATCACTTTAAAAATGGGGAAGGGTCCAAACCACTTGGTATTTTGTTTATTATGAAATAACGTAAAAATAAAATTAAAAAGAACAAAAGATCATCTAAAAAAAGTCACTATTCTTGATGATTGAGTCACAAAATTATTTTTCTCTCTCCATTGTAAATTTTGAAATTCTCAAAAGATACTCTCACCATTTCAAGGCATCTTGTCTTAATTCAAATCATTCCCATCAGAATGCTAAATATCTGGTTTTATGGTTTTTAATTCTTATTTTTCTCATTGATGTTTCCTTGTGTCCTTAATTAGTTTGATGATGGATGATGATGCTAGTGGGCTAATCATATTGGTTTTTCAAGTGTCAATTATAATGATAGAGTGTCATGTTGTTTGGTTCAAGGTTTGAAGTGGTTATTCAGTGGCTTCTCCCGTCTAATTTTGAATTTAGAATTTGGTAAAGTGGAGTTATGGCGGCTTGGGACATGCTATTGTTTCCCAGATGTAATTTTGAATATGTAATTTGAATTGTTATTGATATTTGTTTTTTAATTCAATTTGGGCAGTTTTGGTTTGGCTGATTAGTCTATGTTTTTGTTTGATTTCTTTTCATATTTGTAAGCAGTTAACAATCAACCTTATAGTGGATTTTTTAGAAAGTAAAAAAAAGATTAATTGGAGGACATCAATTTTGGGGTATTATAGGAAGTCTTATAATTCCAAAAAGATTCATCTAACAGGATTTACCTATATTTCCTAGATCTTGACTAAATATTCTATAAAAAATAATTTCATTGTTCAAAATTTTATATTAATCACTCAATTATGGGTGATATGTTTTACCAATGCTATCTTGTTCTAGTTATGTGTGAAAACCCATACTTTTTCATTAAATCCTTGAACTTTTAATTCTTGAAATGATTTCCATTATCTTTTGTGAACTCCTTAGCAAATATATACCTATAAAGGATCTTTTTCATGATTAAATAGAAACTACTAGAAGCAAGGTTTTTTTCTAAGAATCACTGCCTCATCCCAATTAGACACATATTCTATAGACATAGATATACATTAATTCACATAACAAGACTCTTAACATCCTTGAATATCGTAGTCTAGTAGAAACTAACCTACAAGACATTATAGGGAATAATATAACCCAGAAGTTATCCACCACATGGTGATGAGTGAAAGTTATCAATAATGGTAATTATATCCTCCTTAACCACACATTTCATTAGTCTTCCATCAGCACATATCCTAAAAAGTACAGTATCATTACCAAATAAATATACCAACCCAAATATGAATTTATTCAGTATATTTTTTGAAATATCTTTTTTCATGAAACCAATAGCCTTAAATTTATCATGGTCTGTAAAGCAAGATGAATTTCTTTTTATAAGTAACAAAAAATGGTTCATTAGGAAAGGATTTTTTAATTTATCTGGGTTCTTTGTAACACCCCAAGCTTCCACGGTACATTTCTCTTCGAATAATGCGATAGCGTGTGTTGTACGCAACCTCGAGTTCTAACACACACCACAACTAATTAAACTAGCCATTGTGAATAGTAATACCTACTTTTTGAAATCATATATATTTTATATTTCAAAATGGAATTCATTTTTGGATTCGGAATATTGAAATTAGCCTAGGGTGAAATTTTGGTACTTTTCGGATAACTTTTATATTTTGATGAATAGTGAAAATTACTAAATATTAATTAAAAAAAACTTTTTTAATCAAAATAATTAATATTGATAAATTATGAATTTGAGTGGTTTTAAAGTATATTTAGAATATATTTTTACCATTTAATTTAATGTTTGTCATTGGACATAATTTCACAATTAAACCAGACATAAACAAGTGTCAATCTTTTGATAGTTATTATCTCTTAAAAACACGCTTTTTATTTTAACAACAGGAATTAATTTTAAATTAATTTATGCCACTTCTGTGTTTTGAATTTGGAAAAATGGATTACATATTTTGAATCAGGATGTCCAAATTATGTAAATAGGTAACTTTTATTTTTACACATTTTGAATAATTACTGCGGTAAATATTTTATTTACCATGGTTAAAGGGTAAATCCGGTAAATAAGGGTTAAAAAATAATATTATAATAATAAAAAATTAACCTAAAACGTGTCCTAACCTTATTGGTGGACACATACCCGACCATGGGCATCCTTGGGTCGATTTGGGGACCCCTTGGATCCACTTGTATGTGGTAGGGACACATTATATTAATAAAGTTAAAATAAAAATAAAAATGGCATAAGCTTACATCTTTTAGAAGAACAATTTTTACATAGGGTTATACATGTTGTATTTTCGATTATAAATATTCATTATAAATCTAAAAAGATTTACTACATAATGATATTTTATTTATAATTTTTAGACATCAAATAATTTAAATTATTAATGACACAATAATGATTCAATGTTTACCTCATTAATAAATCATTTAAATAAATAAGATTATAATGATTAAAATATTATCTAAAACCTGTCCAATTCTTATTGGTTGATGTTATTTAGAATATGAGTCATCTTATCTTCTACCTCAATGATTTTTGGACCATTATAAACCGAATATAATTATATTATAAAGTAATACATTCACTCTTTCCTAAAGAGCCCCTCCTCTCCCTTATAAAAGGAGACCACTTCTACTCATTCCTCACACCTATCAAGACACTTGGCTAGTCCAAACCCTGCCCAAATAAGCTCCCCACATCCCTCAATACAACCTAGAGGCCTTAGTTTGATCAGAAAGCCAACCTAAGGAGCCCTTTTGATCAAATCAAAAGGAAGAACCCGAAGAAGAGGTAATGTTTTCACCACCCCTTTTCAAGTTCCTTTCTTCTTCCACTTCTTCTTTCTTTGTTCTTACCATTCTAAAATAATAACTCCAGTATCTCACATATACTGTGATGTTATTACAAATATGGTACAACCATATTCAGTATTCTATCCACCCTTTGAATAACATGTCACCATACGTGCGTACGTACGGCTTACCGTCTCCACGTCGTGGGGTAATTGTTATTCAATATATTATTATTTGGATGGGTATAATAATGATGTGTAACTCATGTAAATAATAAATATAACATGTTAATGATTCTGTATATATGATATACCATCAATTTATATATTATTTTAATATCAAAAGAATGATATTGTCGCTCGTGTGTACGTACGGACTACCGTCTCCACGAACGCGATGAGATTCATTCTCCATTGTATCCATTCAAGTATAATTATCATTTGATGATTTAAAAAAAGAATGTTGAAGGACTTTATATCATTATGGATATGAATAATATACAACCTATCCTTTATAAACATGTCGTACGTAACAAAACATATAAAAGAAAACAAGTAAGTTAACACCCGAAACAACGATAATTCTAAGATATTATTATCAAATCAATATTAAAAGATCATATATGATATCATATTAATGTATATGATTCATGTATAATTTAATAAAAATTATTTCACCATTATACAGGAGGTTAATCTACCCCAACCAAGGAAAAGTACAAGGTAAGGGTTATTTCACAATCTCTTCATTATCCGAGGTTGTTTATACGTAATAATCTACTGGGATCCCTTTATCATCCACATCCATATTTTCTTCAAAATGTATTTCAAAACATATTTATTATTTACAAGAATATGGGTTAAAGTCATTTATACCATTGTTTGACTTTTTATAAGAGGTTTATAAAGGAATCTTTCCATCGTTTTCAAAACAAGGTCCTTTTTAACCTTTTCGACAGAATTAGGGTAAGAATGTTTTTTTAACTTATACGGCGGGTGCGGCTATTTTCTGCTTATAAAATCTTCAAAGCTTCCCTTACAAGCTTATAAGAATATTTTCAAAGAAAATGTTTTATTTTATATGGATCTTAAATGATTTCAAAATAAAAGGAGATATGTCTTTAAAAAGAATTTTGATTTCATCTATGTCAACATCCTTTGATGGATTTTAAGATAATTTGAAGTTTATTTATTATGATACAAAACTTCTATATTGTATTGAAGGTTTTGTGATATGTTTGACTGTGGATGTGCTATTTTTATACCATTCATAGTTTATGGTGAAACTATTGACATTTCGTATGCTAGTTTTAATACGAATGTTTATGTTATGTTTAAACCTTTTCATATGGGAATGCATTGGACTTAATATGTGACGGGTGGAGCCCGCTATAGCTCCTCAATGCATCGGTAGGTCTCATGAGACAAACTAGTGTCTTGGCACAAGGCCTTGACAAAATCTTATTTGTAGTCTTGGCACGAGGCCTTGGCTATGTGGTTATGATAGTCTGGCATTATGCATTCCATCATTATGAAAGTGGTTATTGATTTTGCATGTGATTATTCGATTAGTAGAATATCCATGTGAATAAGTAAATGGAATTATTTCATTTTATTTATTCCATATTATGTTGTAAGTTCATGTTTGAAAGGCTTTTGTTTTAGTTATACATTGCCTTAAATGTTTATTCTTATTTATGAAAGTTTCCACTATATTGTTATCCTTACTGGGCATTTGAGCTCACCTCGTTTCTATGTTTTATTTTTCCCACGAAGTGAAGAAGTAAATTATGAATGACCTGCAGGGATATTATGTGGGTATATGAGTGTGAATTATGGAGACATTATGTTGTTGTAGTAGTTTTTCATTTTATGATGTAATGTAAAACTTATGAATATATCTAGTGTTTCCAAGGCTACTAAACCAATCGGTCTTTCTAGATTTGATCTTTCTTGTGATCATGCCAATGTTATGTAATTAATGCACCGACTCTGGGTAACTGGGGTCGGGGCGTTACAGTTGGTATCAGAGGAATTTTAGTACAAACCTTGGAAGCTAGATTTAGATAAACTCTGATTAGAGCACGTAGACCTAAGATGAACTTTGAGGATTAGTATAGAAGAACTTCCTAGAATTTTGGTATTGTAGAGATTTTGTGAGTTTTCCGAGCAATACATCCCTGTCTGGATACAAGCAGGTAGAGGCGGCTCTGGCACAGATGTACCTAGGGGTAAAACCTGAAAACAGCGCTTTGAGCTAGACTCGAACGGGAACTGGTGCACGACAACGGGCCTTGCTGCACTCTTGGTTACGACACTCCCGGGGGATATGCTTAGGATAACTCTCATTTTCTTTACAAATCATTATGAAGGGTTTATGAGTATATACTTCCTCAAAGAAATTTTTTTTATGATTATGGATTATATCCATAAATAGTTCAATTTATGTTAAGTGTTTTATAAGTATGGGATTATGTATTTTGATTCATAAACTGATCTAGTTTATGCCATTGTTTAGAAATGGTGCCTAGTGGAAGAAATGGAAACTGTATCAATTCACGCACTCCATGTAGGGATTTCCCTCCTGCTCAAGATAATTATAGTGGGGCTGGTGATGCAACTGGTGCCGATCAGCTAATCACCATACTGGGACAACTTACTCAGGTTATGAATAATAACCTTACCCGTATGGAGCACCCTGATCCGCAGCGTGGAGGATCAATGTTAGATCGATTAATGAGGCAACAACCACCAATGTTCAATGGGAGTACAAATCCCTTAGTAGCTGAGCAATGGATAAATTCCCTAGAGAACATATTTCAGGCTTTGGGGAGCAGTGAAAGGGAAAAAGTTATCATGGCAGTTTACCGCCTCACTCGAGATGCTGATCAATGGTGGTCATTGATTCAAAACATGAAGGAAGATGATGAAGTATCAAATATGGAATGGAGGGAGTTCAAAGATCTGTTTTTAGAAAAATACTTCCCTCGCGACCATCGAGCAGATATGGAAAGGAAATTTCTAAGTCTGAGACAGAAGGAGGATGAGAATGTCGCAAAGTATGAGGCTAACTTTACAAGGTTAGCAAGGTACGCTGGTGATTATATACGTAACCAAAGAAGTAAGATTGATCGTTTCTTTGATGGGTTAAAACCATTTCTCCGTCGAGCATTAGTCTCACAATCCTTTTCATCGTACGAAGACATTGTCTCATGTGCTATCAAGACCGAAAAGGAATTCTCTAAGTCTTATGAATTTAAAGAAAAGCAAGAGAAGATAATACCTGCTGATCAATCTGGGAATGGAAATAAGGGGAAGAAGGGAAAGGTTGAATATACATCCTGTGGTAAATGCGGGAAGAAACACCCTGGTACTTGCTTGAAGGGAATGGGAGTCTGTTACAAGTGTGGTGAAAAAGGCCACCAAGCTCGTGATTGCAAGGGGAAGAAGGAAGCTACCAATGTTCAGTGCTACAATTGCAGGGAGATGGGGCATTATGAAAATGAATTTCCTAAGCATCAGGAGAACTTACCTCAGAAAAGTCCAAGGGATCAAGGCCAGGCTTATGCTATCACTACTGCTGAGGTAGAAGCTCCGAAAGACGTGGTGGCAGGTAATTTAATGGTTTCCTCAAGTTTAGAAAATGCATTATTTGACTCTGGATCGTCGCATTGTTTCCTATCTTCCCAGTTTTCTAAGAAAATTAGATATTTCCAATTTGATTTAATAAGGGAGTTGTCAGTTTAAACTCTTAAGGGAAGTATCATTGCAACAATGTTTTGTGAATCAGTCCCCATTAGAGCACATAAATTTTCTTTATCTGCTGATCTCATCGTCATACCTATGATTGAGTTTGATATAATCCTCGGTATGGACTGTCTTTCGGACTATGATGTGAAGATTTATTGTAAGAAGAAAGAGGTTACGATTCTTGATGATAATGATAAGGAACACCTTATTTTTAGAGCAGAATCGTCACCACCTAATTCTTATTTAGATCCACCTCTAGTAGCTCAACTAAATTCAATTATTGGGGAGGAAGAGAATGAAATAACTGTCGGTGAGGAAAGGAATGTTCAAATTGAGGATGTACCTATTGTTAAAGAATTTCTAGATATATTTCCGGAAGATTTACCTGGACATCCTCCAGAACGAGAAGTTGAGTTTTCCATTGATTTGATTCCTAGATCAAGGTCTATATCGAACACCCCTTATAGAATGGCCACTGTAGAATTAGTCGAACTAAAGAAACAACTAGAGGAATTGAGTAATAATGGATTTATTCGCCCCAGTGTTTCTCCATGGGGAGCCCCTGTTCTTTTTGTTAAAAAGAAAGATGGATCTAGGAGTTTATGTATCGACTACAGGGAGATCAATGCTATAACGATAAAGAACAAGTATCCCCTACCTCGTATTGATGATTTATTTGACCAACTGCATGGAGCTCAATACTTTTCAAAGATTGACCTTCGATCTGGATACCATCAGTTGTGTGTGAAGAAGGAAGACATTCTGAAGACAGCATTTCGAACCAGGTACGGGCATTACGAGTTTACCGTAATGCCGTTTGGATTGACTAATGCACCCTCTGTATTCATGGATCTGATGAATAGAGTTTTCAAGGAGTATCTCGATGAATTTTTGGTGGTATTTATTGATGATATCTTGGTATACTCCAAAACCTACGAAGATCATGAAAATCACTTGCGCATTATCTTGAAGACTCTGAGGAGGCATGAATTATATGGGAAGTTTAGAAAGTGTGAATTCTGGCTTCAGGATATTTCTTTTCTTGGCCATATTGTCTCTAAAGATGGAATCTCTATTGATCCTTCTAAGACCAAGGCAATCCAAGAATGGCCAACACCTACGAGTATAACTGAGGTACGTAGTTTTATTGGTTTGGTAGGTTATTATCGACGTTTCGTCCAGAATTTTGCCCGATTGGCTAACCCATTAACGAAGCTCACACGTAAAGGGGTTAAATTTGTTTGGACAAAAGAGTGTGAAGAATGTTTCGAAGAACTGAAGATAATATTAGTCAATGCTCATATATTGACTCTACCATTGGGGAATGATGGGTTCGTTATTTATAGTGATGCATCAAAGAAAGGACTTGGCTGTGTCCTTATGCAGAATGATAGAGTTACTGCCTATGCATCACGACAGTTGAAAATTCATGAAAAAAACTATCCTACTCATGCTCTTGAGTTAGCAGCTGTGATCTTTGCTTTGAAGATATGGAGGCACTACCTCTATGGTGAAAAATGTGAGATTTATAATGATCACAAGAGTTTGAAGTATATTTTCTCACAAAAAGAACTCAACATAAGGAAAAGGAGATGGCTTGAATTACTCAAGGATTATGATTGCACGATACACTACCACCCGGGGAAAGCAAACAAGGTGGCAGATGCTTTGAGCAGAAAAGACCATGGTGTTTTGAACATGATGAGAATTGAAAGGGATCCAATTTTCATGGATCTAGTGAAGATGGACATGGGAATAACCAGGGAAGGTGAAACATCAATGCTTTTTCAAATGGTTGCCAAACCATCTTTACTATAAAAGATTAAGAGTTCTCAGACCAATGATGAAGAATTTCATAAGAAGATTAAAGCCGTGAATGATGGGAGATTGAGAGACTTTGTGTATGAAGATGGAATTTTGAAATTCGGGAAGAGACTTTGTGTTCCCGGTTTACCTGATCTAAAAAGGGAATTGTTGGATGATGCTCATAGTTCCAATTTCTCTATACACCCTGGGAGCACCAAAATGTATAGAGATTTGAAGGAACATTTTTGGTGGGACAACATGAAGAGGGAGATTGCTGATTTTGTGTCAAGATGTATGGTTTGTCAACAAGTGAAAGCTGGAAGGAAATAGCCTGGAGGAGTCAGGCAACCTCTTCCCATACCGGAGTGGAAATGGGACAATATTATGATGGACTTTGTCATGGGGCTACCAAAGACTCCTAGAAGGAACGACGCAATATGGGTTATTGTTGATCGTCTTACCAAGTCAGCACATTTTCTTGCTATAAGAGAAGATCTACCCCTGGAACGTCTAGCAAGACTATATATTAATGAAGTTGTGAGACTTCATGGAGTACCCCTATCAATTGTTTCTGATCATGATCCCCGTTTTACTTCAAGATTTTGGAAAAGTCTTCAAAAATCCCTGGATACTGAACTTCATTCGAGCAATTCTTACCACCCTCACACAGATGGACAATCAGAACGGACTATTCAGACCTTAGAAGACATGTTGAGATCTTGCTCACTTGATTTTCAGGGTGTGTGGGATCAATATTTACCACTGGTAGAATTTTCCTATAACAATAGCTTCCATTCGAGTATTCAGATGGCACCATATGAAGCGTTATATGGAAAGAGATGTCGTACACCAACCTGTTGGGATGACGTTGGTGAAAGAAAACTTGTAGGCCCAGAACTGGTGGAGGAAACGGTGGAAAAGGTGAAGGTAATCCAAAATCACATCAAAGCAGCTCAAAGTAGGCAGAAGAGCTATGCCGATAATCGAAGGAAGGATTTGAAATTCAAGTCGGTGATCATGTTTTCCTGAAGGTATCTCCGTGGAAGGGAGTCATACGTTTTGGTAAGAAAGGTAAATTGAGTCCCAGGTACAACGGACCTTTCGAAATTCTAGAAAGAATTGGGGTTGTAGCTTACCGATTGGCAATGCCGCCAAGTCTCTCCAAAGTTCACGATGTGTTCCACATATCTATGTTGAGGAAATACATGCCTGACCCAACGCATGTACTCACCTATGAAGAATTAGAACTGGAACTCGATATGTCTTATTGTGAAGAGCCTGTCAGGATTCTTGATACAAGAGAACAAGTACAGAGAAACCGGACGACGCGTCTGGTAAAAGTTTTATGGAGAAATCATAAGATGGAAGAGGCAACGTGGGAACCCGAGGAACTTATGATGAAGAACCACCCGAGTCTTTTTATACAGTAATACCCTAGAAATTGCAAGGACACAATTATTTGAAGGAGGGGAGAATGTAACACCCCAAGCTTCCACGGTACGTTTCCCTTCGAATAATGCGATAGCGTGTGTTGTACGCAACCTCGAGTTCTAACACACACCACAACTAATTAAACTAGCCGTTGTGAATAGTAATACCTACTTTTTGAAATCATATATATTTTATATTTCAAAAGGGACTTCATTTTTTGATTCGGAATATTGAAATTAGCCTAGGGTGAAATTTTGGTACTTTTCGGATAACTTTTATATTTTGATGAATAGTGAAAATTACTAAATTTTAATTAAAAACAACTTTTTTAATCAAAATAATTAATATTGATAAATTATGAATTTGAGTGGTTTTAAAGTATATTTAGAATATATTTTTACCATTTAATTTAATTTTTGTCATTGGACATAATTTCACAATTAAACCAGACATAAACAAGTGTCAATCTTTTGATAGTTATTATCTCTTAAAAACACGCTTTTTATTTTAACAACGGGAATTAATTTTAAATTAATTTCTGCCACTTCTGTGTTTTGAATTTGGAAAAATGGATTACATATTTGGAATCAGGATGTCCAAATTATGTAAATAGGTAACTTTTATTTTTACACATTTTGAATAATTACTGCGGTAAATATTTTATTTACCATGGTTAAAGGGTAAATCCGGTAAATAAGGGTTAAAAAATAATATTATAATAATACAAAGTTACCCTAAAACGTGTCCTAACCTTATTGGTGGACACATACCCGACCATGGGCATCCTTGGGTCGATTTGGGGACCCCTTGGAGCCACTTTTATGTGGTAGGGACACATTATATTAATAAAGTTAAAATAAAAATAAAAATGTCATAAGCTTACATCTTTTAGAAGAACAATTTTTACATAGGGTTATACATGTTGGATTTTAGATTATAAATATTCATTAGAAAGATAAAAATATTTCCTACATAATGATATTTTATTTATAATTTTTAGACATCAAATAATTTAAATTATTAATGACACAATAATGATGCAATGTTTACCTCCTTAATAAATTATTTAAATAAATAAGATTATAATGATTAAAATATTATCTAAAACCTGTCCAATTCTTATTGATTGATGTTATTTAGAATATGAGTCATCTTATCTTCGACCTCAGTGATTTTTGGACCATTATAAACCGAATATAATTATATTATAAAGTAATACTTTCACTCTTTCCTAAAGAGCCCCTCCACTCCCTTATAAAAGGAGACCACTTCTACTCATTCCTCACACATCTCAAGCCACTTGGCTAGTCCAAACCCTGCCCAAATAAGCTCCCCACATCCCTCAATACAACCTAGAGGCCTTAGTTTTATCAGAAAGCCAACCTAAGGAGCCCTTTTGAGCAAATCAAATGGAAGAACCCGAAGAAGAGGTAATGTTTTCACCACCCCTTTTCAAGTTCCTTTCTTCTTCCACTTCTTCCTTCTTTGTTCTTACCATTCTAAAATAATAACTCCAGTATCTCACATATACTGTGATGTTATTATAAATATGGTACAACCATATTCAGTATTCTATCCACCCTTTGAATAACATGTCACCATACGTGCATACGTACGGCTTACCGTCTCCACGTCGTGGGGTAATTGTTATTCAATATATTATTATTTGGATGGGTATAATAATGATGTGTAACTCATGTAAATAATAAATATAACATGTTAATGATTCTGTATATATGATATACTATCCATTTATATATTATTTTAATATCAAAAGAATGATATTGTCGCTCGTGTGTACGTACGGACTACCGTCTCCACGAACGCGATGAGATTCATTCTCCATTGTATCCATTCAAGTATAATTATCATTTGATGATTTAAAAAAAGAATGTTTAAGGACTTGATATCATTCTGGATATGAATAATATACAACCTATCCTTTATAAACATGTCTTACGTAACAAAACATATAAAAGAAAACAAGTAAGTTAACACCCGAAACAACGATAATTCTAAGATATTATTATCAAATCAATATTAAAAGATCATATATGATATCATATTAATGTATATGATTCCTGTATAATTTAATAACAATTATTTCACCATTATACAGGAGGTTAACCTACCCCAACCAAGTAAAAGTACAAGGTAAGGGTTATTTCACAATCTCTTCATTATCTGAGGTTGTTTATACGTAATAATCTACTGGGATCCCTTTATCATCCACATCCATGTTTTCTTCAAAATGTATTTCAAAACATATTTATTATTTACAAGAATATGGGTTAAAGTCATTTATACCCTTGTTTGACTTTTTATAACAGGTTTATAAAGGAATCTTTCCGTCATTTTCAAAACAAGGTCCTTTTTAACCTTTTCGACAGAATTAGGGTAAGAATGTTTTTTTTAACTTATACGGCGGGTGCAGCTATTTTCTGCTTATAAAATCTTCAAAGCTTCCCTTACAAGCTTATAAGAATATTTTCAAAGAAAATGTTTTATTTTATATGGATCTTAAATGATTTCAAAATAAAAGGAGATATTTCTTTAAAAAGAATTTTGATTTCATCTATGTCAACATCCTTTGATGGATTTTAAGATAATTTGAAGTTGATTTATTATGATACAAAACTTCTATATTGTATTGAAGGTTTTGTGATATGTTTGACTGTGGATGTGCTATTTTTATACCATTCATAGTTTATGTTGAAAGTATTGACATTTCGTATGCTAGTTTTAATACAAATGTTTATGTTATGTTTAAACCTTTTCATATGGGAATGCATTGGACTTAATATGTGACGGGTGGAGCCCGCTATAGCTCCTCGATGCATCGGTAGGTCTCGTGAGACAAACTAGTGTCTTGGCACAAGGCCTTGACAAAATCTTATTTGTAGTCTTGGCACGAGGCCTTGGCTATGTGGTTAAGATAGTCTGGCATTATGCATTGCATCATTATGAAAGTGGTTATTGATTTTGCATGTGATTATTCGATTAGTAGAATATCCATGTGAATAAGTAATTGGAATTATTTCATTTTATTTATTCCATACTATGTTGTAAGTTCAAGTTTGAAAGGATTTTGTTTTAGTTATACATTGCCTTAAATGTTTATTCTTATTTATGAAAGTTTCCACTATATTGTTATCCTTACTGGGCATTTGAGCTCACCCCGTTTCTATGTTTTATTTTTCCCAGGAAGTGAAGAAGTAAATTATGAATGACCTGCAGGGATATTATGTGGGGATATGAGTGTGAATTATGGAGACATTATTTTGTTGTAGTAGTTTTTCATTTTATGATGTAATGTAAAACTTATGAATATATCTAGTGTTTCCAAGGCTACTAAACCAATTGGTCTTTCGAGATTTGATCTTTCTTGTGATCATGCCAATGTTATGTAATTAATGCACCGACTCTGGGTAACTGGGGTCGGGGCGTTACATTATTCATCTAGGGTATTGGGTTTACTATACAAGTGGACTACTACCACATTATTAGTTATTTTATTATACTTGATTTCCAAGTCAATCCCATAAAAATAGATTTTCCATCTCATAATATTTGATTTGGGTTATTTATTAGTATCTAAATATTTAAGGCATGGATAATTAGTGAAAATTAAAACTTTAAACCTAATAAAATTTTATCTAAACTTTTATAGATTAAATATCATAGGATAAAATTACTTTTTAGTTGTAGTGTTATTTTTTCAGCAACATACAAAATCATCTAATCATAATAAATAACATCAAACATATTCTCCTTCCCATGACCCAAAAAACACCTATAATAACATTAATATCATCACTCATAACCTAAAAAGGTAACATCTAATTATGGGAAATGATAATGGGTGAATATGTGTTTTTATCCATGAGTAGGTTAAATGAATCTAACAATTTCTCAACAATCATGATAGGGTAATCCTTTATAATAAGTTATCCTAAAGGCCTTGTGATTTTTGAAAAAATATTTAATGAATATCTACTAAAATATATTATTGCCAAAAATATTCAAATTAATTTAACATTCCTAGGTAGTGGTAGCTTTTGGATCACAACAATTTGGAATTATGTACCTAAATACCTATATTATAAATCAAGTACCTAAAACATTTTCCACAGTTCCATTAATCAACAATTTTTCTAGTTTAAAATAATATGTTTTCTTAAAACCATTAAAATTTAGTTTCATTATTTTATAAGTAGTTATCAAATGTATTTATATCTATCAAAAAATTATCCACAAAACCCTCAAGAATCCTTATAATAATGTCTCATAAAATGGTCATCACACATTTTTGAACATTTTTTGGAGCACCACATAGGACACAGGGAATTTAATGCTCAGAAAATTTCCCTACTGGATATGTCAAAGTAGTCTCATTCTGGTCCTCATAGAAAATTATAATTGGGTTATAACAATAATATCCATCAAGAAACCATAATTAGTAATTTATATCCAACCTATTAAGAATATAATCAAGAAATTAAATTGGAAATTCATATTTTCTATTGGTTAAATTATGTTTCTTGAAATGAATGAAAACTCTCCACTTATTTGGTGTTATAATTGGTATTTGTTCACTCTTCTCATTTTTAAAAACAATGATTTGACTCTTATTAGTGAAAACATAGAAAACTTTTTCCCATGGGATGTCTAAAATGGGATATATAATCCTATAAATGATAAATACAATCAATTCCTCCTTAACCACATCATACATATTTTGTTTCAATCTTCTATGTGCTTTAACTCTATGTAAATGGTCATATTCCATGGGTATATTACGCATGATGTTTGAAAGACGAATTCCATTAATACCATCTATGGACTGACCAATTATATATTTAAACATACTCATAAAATTAAATAGAATTTCTTCTAGACATTACTCTAAATCAGATGAGATGATAATATGTAGTGAATATTTCATACCAAAAAAGGAATATTTCAAATGATCTAGATGGCGCTTGAGCTTCAGATCACGTTCTTTTTCAAAAGAGGGTAGACTCTTAGCCCTATTTTCTATTTTTTAATGTCTGTTCTAAAGATGAAAATATATCGAATTTTAAGGCCAGGATCAAAATTTTCCTCACTACTATCAAAAATGGACAACACATTTATCTCTAAACACATAGCATAATTTATGAAATGTTCTCAATAAAAACCATCAATGAGTTTAAAAATATCCCCCTCATCCTTTCTGGGGTTTTACTCTTTCTTTTTAGTAGGGAAGGGATCCAATAACAATCATAGTAATTTAATATACTCAGAGATATAAAATTAATCTTCTATGAAAATTATCACATCGAGGACATACCTGTTAACTTTCTCTGGAATAGTAATCAAAACCATATTTTAACATTCTCAACAAGATGGAAAGACTAAATTTCATATTACAAAGATATGTATTGACCCAAGAATTTCATATCAAAATCAATATGATCAAATTGTTACTTTAATTGAAGTAAATAAAATCTATAACAACTATCATTTGAAGGAGGTTGCTTATCATTTTTTATGACCTTAAACTCCTCTATTTGCTCTCAGAATATAAAAAACAATTGATTCTTCCTACATGAACATCAACGATAGGACATACTATGGATAAAAAGGTCTTAAAAAATAATTTGTAATTCCATGTCACACTCAGTATCTAGATTGAGAAAATCAATTATCAAGTTTAGCTTCTCTACTCTCAGTTGAAAATTATCAACTCTCTTGATTGGGTGAGTAATTGAATGATTAGCTAACTCAAAGTCACAAATGGTGTGTTGTGGTTATACTAAGCTCATTTATTAGAAAAATGAAAAGGTAAAAAATTTAATACTCACACCATGGTCACATATTAAATTAATTAAAAAAATCTCTCTTAGTTTTTATTAGATAAAAAATCTTCCTGGTGTTAAAGCTTAAGAGGCATCCTATCTTGAAAGACAGCGCTACACTTCTCTATGAGTTTGTAAGTAGGATATAATTCCAAAAAAAAATTTGGAACATATTTTCCTTAGTTACCTTATATATTATAGACCATGAATTATGTCTTCTATTGAAGATATAGTAATATGTTGTTTTTTAACAAGTTCAAAAAATTTGAGAACTTTTGGTTCATGATTTCTCTTTTTTGAATCATCCACAGGAAGGAATGGTGGAAGGAATTATTCAAAATGATTTAAAATACCTAAATTTATTACATATGATTATATTTTCCATTATTATATTTGTTTTTTAAGTACTTTTATTATTTCCATTTATAAAGAACAACTCGTTTTAATGACTTTTCATTTTTGTTTTCTATATTTTCAGATTCTAAAATTTATAGTTTTGGGTTTTAATTTTATCCATATTTTAATTTTTTAATATTTATAATCATATAATTCTTATTTGTGGGTTTAAATATCACTCCTAGTTACGGTATTTAAAACATTCTCCTCAGGATTTAGTTCGGTGGTGCTCATAACTTTACCCTTATCTCTACCTCTGAAATCTTAAAACAATTTCACCATTTGTAAATATATGGTTTTCATATTGGAATAAAATTTTTCTTTATATAAATCATATTATTAATTTTTTGAATAAAAACTTCTTATCAATTTTTTAAAAAATCCACTATCTTCATCTTTATAACAATAATGGTTAGAATTGTTTCCTAGGTTGTAGTTGGAGTCTAGGGGGAAAATTGGCAAGGCACTCCCTACACTCTTAAATAATGGTTTAGATGGTTCTTATAGCTTGTCTTGTATGTGTTTCAGAATATTTAATCCTTATTTTTCATTCTAGGACCATAGACAGAAAATTTTTCATCCTCAAGGACATAATAAGGCATGTCAAAGTTGGGGAAATAATATTGTGAATGACCAAACATTCCATAATACAGACATTTCTCCATAAGTGTGCTCTATTGATTTTAATTATATTTATAGTGACCCAACATTTTCTTACATTACTATTACATAATTTCAAAGATAAACAACATAATAGTATTACACATAGAGGATCCAAAGGTTTAGTGTCTTGGGAAAACATGGACCACAAAAAACAAATACAACATCAAGCATAAACATTTATTTCATTTCTTCTTCTCTAGAATCTTATTGGCACCTGTCCTCTACTTAGTACATGTAGCCACCTGAGGATATACATAAAAAGTGTTGATCTAAAAGCCCAGTAATAGGATAGATAAGAACAATATAGCATGTGGTGAGAATAATCATAATATAGGCAAAAGATCATGAACATGAGGGGCGCAGAAATAAAAGACTTGAAATGTGGCAATGCATAAAAATGAAACATCGTGTATTAGTGGTTAAATACCACACATACTTGTGAACCAAGATATCGTCTTGTTCACACATCATTTCAAATTTACCCATGAGATTCATCACTTTACCCAATGCATTGGAGCGCTGTATAATTCCAGCCACACCCGTCACATCATAACATTATCATCATCATGATTTATTCATAGAACACATATAAAAAATGTAAATAACTAACCCATGGAATGTAATGGGTTTCATCTCATAATAACACATTCATAAGCTTTGGGTTCCCAAAAGAAATAGGGAATAACATAGATGTTACAAGAACTGTCCACTTTGAGTGAGAAGTAAAAGGGGTGTTCTTAAAAGAAGAGTTCTTTTGGAAAATATATTGTTGGACATAAAAACCAGTGATAAACATTTATATCCCATAATAGTAAATAAAATTATGAACAAATTAACTTTAAGTTGTAACCATATCAAAAATGGAGTGAAAGAGGGAGAACCCGAAGGAAGAAAATTGGGTTTGAGATTTCCCCTTACCTTGTATCTGAATGCTTCCTTCACTTTATTGTCCTTTATAATGACATTACATTCATTAATTAGAAATTCCATAACCTTTTATAAATTAATAAGGTTAATAATGGTTTAATTATGTCATTTTATGTTCCACTGTAAGACTTATAGAGTTTAAAAATATTGTTTAGGGATGTTCCTTTTTATGGTTTTTCTTGGGTGGTTCACATGTATTCATAAATTGATATTTGGGTAGAACATGGGTAAAAATACATAAATGATATCAATTGCTATTAATTATATTACATTATTTTTAATTATATTATAATTAATTATATTAGATCCATGTGAAGGAATCATTAGATAAGAATTAAATGATGGTTATTTGAGTCAATTTGGGAGGTTTTTTGATCACAACGAACTTGTTTTAACTTATCACTTAGTAATATGGCCATTGGTTATTTCCAGAACTTTAAATATGACATAATACATATAAAATATTCTGGTTCAACCATAAAAAAGGTTTCATGACCATATCTGAAGGTAGAAATTGAAGAAGAAAGCATGTCGTTCTTGAAGGTGAAAATTTAACACATCACAAACAACATTCTCTTTAATAAAATAAAAGGAAGAGGGAAAGGGGGAAGTATGATATAATTTCGCATTATAAAAATAAAATTACATTATATTTATAATAATGGAGTTAAAAACCATTTTAATTAAGATACGTGGGGAGAGATCAATAAATGAACTTGAACATGAATGGAAATTAAAGGAGAAGAGGGAGAGAAATTACCTCTTGAATCCTTCTCTTGAGAACCTTTTTAAGGGCCTAATATTGGTATTTTGATAAGACCATCAGCTCTTGGACGTGTGGTAGGGGATAGGAATAGTTTTTGGGAAGATTTTAGAGAATTCTCTGAGCTTGAGAGGTGTGAGGAAATGAGGGTGTGAAGGGTGGCTTTTATAGTGGAGGGGAGAGGGGTTTCCTTAATAAAAAATTCATTAGTTTATTATTTCTTCACAAGACAAGGAATAGTGAGTATTCCATGACAAAGAATAGTAAATAAGGTATTTTAATTCGATATTTGGGTGCTTATATCACTTGTGATGTCAGGAATAGTGGGTTTAAATAATAATGTATTTATACGGTAAATTAATGTATTTTACTATTCATAAAAAATTCATGTATTTCAGAAAAATCCAAAAAATTTAACCCAATAATTTTTTGACATGTAAAATCCAAAAATGAATTCCATTTTTCAAAAATAATTTTCTAGAATTTATTAATTTAATATTTAATTAAAATCATAATTTGCTTAAAAAACAATTTTTACGATTAAAACTGATTTTATATGGCTTTCAAAAATTACGTAGAGTCTTATAAAATTATCTAAAAACTATTAGACATTGATTTGATAATTAATGAACACATTTTAAGAAAATAATATATCTTTTAAATTAATTAATTAATTATAATTAATAATTTATGACCTACAAAATACCAAAACGTTTACTAAGGACAAATTGTCACTTTTTAAGATGTCTAAATTTTATTTAATTATTTATTGTTAATGTTAATCTTATTTTGGATGATTTACTATTCATAAGGGTCATATTAATATTCATAAGGGTATGTTACTATTCATAAGGGTAGGTCACTATTCACTAAAAATTATTTTTGTTCCATTAGACTCCAAAAATCAACTTGAACATAGCCTTGTATATCAGATTCTCAAAATTCTAAACACAGAAGTGACGAACTTATGTTTAAGGTAACTTATCAATTATTAGTCCATTATGTTGTGTTTTCATGTTATTTTATGACATAAATATAATAAGGTAATATCCATTTAAAAACTTTGGGTCATTACATTCTTCCCCCCTCAAGAAATTTTGCCCCTGAAATTTCACTTTACATAAACAGGTGAGGGTGTTTCTCATTCATTTCCTCTTCTGGTTCCCAAGTTTCTTCCTCAAACTTATGATTCCTCCACAACACTTTGACAATATGGGTTGTCTTGTTGTGTACAACCTTATCTCTCTGATTCAGAATCTTTACTGACTTCTCTTCATAGGAGAGATCATCTTCTAGCTGCACCACCTCTAAGTTTAGTACATGTGAGGGGTCTGGTATGTACTTCCTCAGTAGTGATACATGAAAAACATCATGAACTTGAGACATATTAGGTGGAAGTGCAAGACGATAGGCCAGGGCTCCTATGGGGTCAAGGATTTCAAAGTGGCTAATATACCTTGGGATTAGCTTCCCTTTCTTCCCGAATCACATGACTCTCCTCCATGGAGATATTCGAAGAAAGACTTTATCTCCAATGTCGAACTCCAAGTCCCTTTGATGGTTGTCAGTATAGCTCTTTTGCCGACATTGAGTAGCTTTGGTGTTTTTCTAGATGACTTGAACCTTCTATAACATCTCTTTAACAAGATCAGGTCTAAGTAGCTTTCTTTCTCCAAATTCATCCCAACAGGTTGGAGTTCTACATCGCTTTCCATATAGAGCTTCATATGGAGCCATTTGGATACTCGAGGGGAAGCTATTATTGTATGAGAACTCAACCAATGTGAGATGCTGATACCAACCACTTTTGAATTCAAGAGAGCAGGCTCTTAGCATATCTTCAAGTGTCTGAATAGTCCTTTCATACTGGCCATCAGTTTGGGGGTGATAGGCTGTGCTAAAATTTAATTCAGTACTCAAAGCATGTTGAAGGCTCCTCCAAAATTTAGATTTGAACCTTGGATCACGGTTAGAGACAATTGAGAGTGGAACACCGTGCAGTCTCCCCACTTCCTTCACATATAACATTGAAAGTTGTTCAAGTGAGATATCTTCCCAAATAGCAATAAAATGGGCAGTCTTGGTGAGTCGATCAACCACAACCCATATCGCATTATTTCCCTTCGACGTCTTCGGGAGACCCCTGACAAAGTCCATAGTAACATTTTCCCATTTCCACATGGGTATAGGCAATGGTTGAATCATACCTTGGGGATTTTTTCACTCAGATTTAACTTGCTGACATTCCAAGCACCTTGATATATATTCCGCAATCTCCTTCTTCATGTTATCCCACCATAAGTGTTCCCGGGGATCACGGTACATCTTGGTACTCCCAGGATGGATATATAAATTTGAGCTGTGTGCATTGTCCAATAGCTCCTTCTTTATCCCGGGTGATGAAGGCACACAAAGAGGCATTCCAAACCGAATCACAACATCATCATCGATATGGACCTCTTTCAGCTTCCATTATTTATTGCATTCAACCTCTTTTGTATCTCGACATCATCCCTTTGTGCTTCCTTAATCTTATCCTGGATGGATGGTTGCGCAATAATTTGGGAAAGGTAGGATGTATCCCCAGCCCTTATGATTTTCAAATCCATCCTTTGCATATCTAAGAAGATAGGGTCTTTCTCAATCCATAACATGGATAGAGTAGCGGGTTCTTTTCTACTTAGAGCATCAGCTACCTTGTTCACCTTTCTAGAATGATAGTGAATTGAGAAATCGTAATCCTTGATTATCTCTAACCATCTCCTTTGACGCATGTTGAGCTCCTTTTTGTGAATATATACTTTAGGCTCTTGTGGTCGGTATATATGTCACACTTCTCACCATAAAGGTAGTGCCGCCAAATTTTCAAGGCAAAAATCATGGCTACCAGCTCTAGATCATGCGTCTTGTATTTCTGCTCATGGATCTTCATATTTCATGAGGCGTAGGCTATCACATTATCATTTTGAATTAGCACACAACCCAATCCTTTATTTGAATGATCACTATATATCACAAAACTTTCTCCACTTTTCAGTAGTGTGAGTATAGGTGCAGTGATCAGCCTTCTCTTTAGCTCCTTGAAGCTTCCCTCACATTATTCCGTCCAGATACTTTAGCCCTTTTTTAGTTAACTTAGTTAGTGGGATTGAAAATTGTGAGCAGTTTCTCAAAAAACGTCGGTAGTACCCACCTAATCCAATAAAACTACGGATTTCTGTAACACTAGAGGGCCTGGGCCACTCCTCGGCTGCCTTTGTTTTTGAAGTTCCACAGAAATTCCCTCACTATGACCACATGTCCCATGAAAGTGACTTGCTTCATCCAAAAGTCACACTTGCTGAACTTGGTGTACAACTTATCCTTTATCAATGTCACGAACACATGTCTAAGATGTTATTTATGTTCCTCCTTGCTCTTGGTGTAGATGAGAATATCATCAATAAACACTACCAAAAAAATTTAGAGGTAATGTCTAAAGACTCTATTCATCAAATCCATGAAGATTGCAGGGGCATTAGTAAGTCCAAAGGTCATCACCAAAAACTCATAGTTCCCATACCTTTTTCGGAAGGCAGTCTTCTGAATATCTTCCTTCTTTACCATTACCTGATGATATCTAAAACAAAGATCCACCTTTGAGAAGTATTGAGCTCCTCTTAACTGATGGAACAAGTCATAAATACTTGGGATAGGATACTTTTTCTTTATGGTGATCTTGTTGAGTTCCCGATAATCAATACACAACTGCATTGTTACATCCTTCTTCTTCACAAAAAGCACTGGTGCACCCCAAGGTGGTGCACTAGGGCATATGAACCCTTTGTCTAGATGCTCTTGAAGCTACTTCTTTAACTCCTCCAGTTCGATAGGGGCCATCCTATAGGGACACTACGAGATAGGAGTAGCTCTAGGTATAAGTTCAATTGAGACACTACCACACGATCCAGGGAAATTCTAGGTAACTATTCAGGAAATACATCACTGTATTCCCTCACAATGGGCATTTCCTCAAGGTTGGCACTTTCCTTTGACTCAACCATTTGGGTGAGGTATCCTTCTTCATAGGGAATCAACACCCACACCATTGAAGGATTTTTCAAAGAAGATTCATGATCTTCCTAGCATTTGTAGAGGAGCATGGGATGGTTCGGAATATGAAAAGATATTTCCTTTTCCCGAAAGTCGATATGTGCACTATATAACAAGAGCCAATCCATTCCCACTATAGCATCGAATTCCACCAAATGAAGTATTACGAGATTTTCCAGAAAAATCTCCCCACATACGCCAATAGGAGAAGAGTTAAACACTTGGGTTGCAATGATTACACCACTTGGTGTTTTTACATATATCTCTACTTCAAGGTTTTAGGGCTTTGATTCTATAGTTCTAGAAAACTTTCAATATATAAAGGAATGCGTAGAACCAGAATCAAATAAGAATTTTGCAATTCTTGAGTGAATATGAAGTGTACCTTGTATGACTTAATTATCATGCTCCACCTCCGCAGTAGTGATGGTATAAGGCTTCCCTTGTTCCTTTGGCTTTAGTGGCTACTGATTCTGATTACCCTCGAGAGCTCGAGGTTTAGTGCCCTGGTTTTCGTAGTGCCCTATCTCCCTACAGTTGTAGCATTGATCCATGAGTGGTTCTCTCCTTTCATCAGCTACATTCTACTTCCTTTTTGTGTCTTTTCGACACTCTTGAGCATGGTGTCCTTCTTTCCCACACTTGAAGCATTTCCCTGTCCCTTTGAGGCAGTTAACATGGTGAAACATCCCACATTTTTGGCATGTGGGTCATTGAGTTTTCTTCCCATTTTTGTCATTATATCCTCAATCTTGAAACTCCATCTTTCATTTCTTATCCCCATATCCATGGAACCATTCTCCAAACTCCATCTCCACTTTGAGGGCACATCGAACAAATTCTTCATAACTCCCAAAGTCTCTAATTGCAAGATCCTTTTTAAGGTTTGGTTTTAATCCACTAAAGAATCTATCAATTTTTCTATATTTATTGATAACAAAACCCGAAGCGTACCTTGCAAGCCTTGTGAAATTCACTTCATAGGTTGTGACATATTCTCCTTATTTTTTCTTGAGCTATATAAATTCTCTATCTATCTTCGTGTGAAGATTTCGTGGGAACTACTTATTAAGAAACATTATCTTAAAGTCTTCCCATTCCATCACTTCAATTTCCTCTCTTGGATTGGTGTTCTTAATCAACTCCCACCATTGATCGGCTTCTCCATCTAGACGATAAATGGCTAGAGTCACCTTCTTTATCTCAGAACAGTGAAGAACCGAAAAGAGATTCTCCATGGATTTGACCCACTGTTTTGCAACCAGTGGATCGGGAGATCCATAAAACGTCGGTGGTCATTGCCGCATAAAACATTCGATAGCTAGTTTCTCCTTCTTTGGTGAAGGAGGATGTTCCCCATTATTATGGTTATTGTTCATAACCTAAGATAATTCAGTAAGCATCACCATGAAGTTTTTAACTCCACCTCCCAAATCATTGGGGATGTCATTCGGTCAATCTATGCATTGTCCCTCGCAAAAGTTGTTGGCCTGATTTCTCCTGGTTCCCACTATTTTCTAAAATAGAAAAGGTTAGAAAAAAACATAAGTAAACAAGTCATGAATACATAAATTATTCATTTGAGAAATTTATACTAAAATCATAACATATGGGATCCCTATGTAAATATTTTTGTGTGCATATTTTTACTTAGTCTCATACTAGAGGTTTTCTCTAGGGTTCAATAATCCTAATTCCCAAATTAACTAAACCTTGCCTCTGATACCAACTATAGTGACCCAGCCTTTTCTTACATTACTATTACATCATTTCAAAGGTAAATAACATAATAGTATTACACATAGAGGATCCAAAGGTTTAGTGTCTTAGGAAAACTAGGACCACACAAAACAAATACAACATCAAGCATAAACATTTATATAATTTCTTCTTCTCTAGCTTCTTATTGGCACTTGTCCTATCCTTAGTACATGTAGCCACCTGAGGATATACATCAAAAGGGGTGAGATAAAAGCCCAGTAAGAGGATAGATAAGAACAATATAGCATGGGGTGAGCATAATCATAACATAGTCAAAATATCATGAACATGAGGGGAGCATAAATAAAAGACTTGAAATGTGGCAATGCCTAAAAATGAAACATCATGTCTTAGTGGTTAACTACCACACATACTTGGGAACCAAGCTAGAATCTTGTTCACACATCATTTCACATTTAATAATGAGATTAATTACTTTACCCAATGTGTTGGAGCTTTGTATAATTTTGGGTGCACCCGTCACATTGAAACATTCATAATGCAGTATATAATTCTTGGCGCACTCGTCTCATCATAACATTATCATCATCATGATTGCCACATAGAACAAATATAAAAAATTTACATAACTAAAACATGTAATGGAATGGGTTTTATCTCATAATAACACATTCATAAGCTTTGGGTTCCCCAAAGAAAGTGGGAATAACATACATGTTATAAGAACCGTCCACTTTGAGTGAGAAGTAAAAGGGGTGTTCTTAAAAGAATAGCTCTTTTGGAAAAAATTTTGTTGGACATAAAAACCAGTGATAAACATGCATATCTCAGAACAGTATAAAAAATGACGAACAATTTATCTTTAAGTAGTAACGATATCAAAAATTGAGTGAATGAGGGAGAATCCGAAGGAAGAAAATTGGGTTTGAGATTTCCCCTTACCTTGTATCTGAATGCTTCCTTCTCTTTAATGTCCTGTAAAATGGCATTATATTCATTGATTTGAAATTTCAAAACCTTTTATAAATTAATAGGGTTAATTATGGTTTCATTATGTCATTTTATGTTGCTTTGGATGACTTATAGAGTTTAAAAACATTGTTCGGGGATGTTCGTTTTTATGGTTCTTCTTGGGTGGTTCACCTGTATTCATAAATTGAAGTTTGGGTAGAACAAGGGTAAACATCCAGAAATTATATCACATGTTATTAATGAGATTACAGGTGTTTGAATGATCTTATAATGAATTATATTATACCCTTTTGATTGAATCATTAGATAAGAATTAAATGATGGTTATTTGAGTCAATTAGGGAGGTTTTTCGATCACAACGAACTTGTTTTAACTTATCACTTAGTAATATGGCCATAGGTTATTTACAGAATATTAAATAGGAAATAATAGATATAAAATATTCTGGTTTAAACATAAAAATGGTTATAGGACTAGATCTGAAGGTAGAAATTGAAGAAGAAAGCATGTCGTTCTTGAAGGTGAAAAATTAACACCTCAAGAACAACGTTATCTTTAATAAAATAAAAGAGGGAAAGGGGGGTAGGATGATATAATATCCCATTAGAATCGTAAAATTACATTATATGTATAATACTGGAGTCACAATACCACTTGGATGAAGATAGTTGGGGAGAGATCAAGAAATGAACTTGAACATGAAAGGAAATTAAAGGAGAAGAGGGAGAGAAATTACCTCTTGAATCCTTCTCTTGAGAACCTCATTAAGGGACTAAGATTGGTATTTTGATGAGACCATAATCTCTTGTACGTGGGTTAGGGAATAGGGAAGGTTTTTGGGCAGAGTTTAGAGAAGTATTGGAGCTTGAGAGGTGTGAGGAAAAGAGGGTGTAAAGGGTGGCTTTTATAGGGGAGGGGAGAGGGGTTTCCTTAATATAAAATTCATTAGTTTATTATTTATTCACATGACAATGAATAGTGAGTATTACATGACCAAGAATAGTAAATAAGGCATGTTATTTCTAAATTTGGGTGCTTACATCACTTTTGATGTCAGCAATAGTGGGTTTTAATTATAATGTATTTATACGGTAAATTAATGTATTTTACTATTCACCAAAAATTCAAGTATTTCAGAAAAATCCCAAAACATTAACCCAACCATTTTTGGATGTTTATAACCCAAAAATAAATTACATTTTTCAAAAAAAAATTCTAAATATTATTAATTTAATATTTAATTAAAATCATAATTTACTTAAAAAAATTAAGATTGAAACTGATTTTATAGTGCTTTCAGAAATTACGTAGAGTCTTATAAAATTAAATAAAAACTATAAAACCTTGATTTGATAATTAATGAACACATTTTAAGAAAATAATATTTCTCTTAAATTAATTAATTAATTATAATTACTTATTTATGACCTACAAATTACCAAAACGTTTACTAAGGTCAAATTGTCACTTTCTAAGATATCTAAATTTTATTCAATTATTCATAGGTAATGTTACTCTTATGTTGGATGATTAACTATTCATAATTGTCATATTAATATTCATAAGGGTATGTTACTATTCATAAGGGAATGTCACTATTCACAAAAACTTATTATTTTTGTTTTATTAGACTCCATAAAGTATCTTGATACAACCGTGTATGTCAGATTCTCAAAATTCTAAACACAGAAATGAAAAACTTATGTTTGAAGGGCACTTATCACTTAGTAGTACATTATGTTGTGTTTTCATGTTATTTTATGACATAAATATAAGAAGTTAATTTCAATTGAAAAACTTTGGGTCGTTACATTATTAACCTGAAAAAAAAATTATTCTTAGTGAGTATATTTGGTTTCCTTTATAATAAATTTTCTTCTCCTATAGAACTTATTTTGGGAGTTTTTTTCAAATTTTTTAAAAGTTTTTTGGGTTATTTATCAATTGTATCACTAAGTTACCTCTAGAAGTTGGATCATATAATGTTTGGTGTTATGGGATGTAAATTTTATAAAATGTTTCTATAATTATTTCTAGAGTGAATTTGTGGAAATAAATTACCTATGTAACCCCATTAATCTATCCTAATCATTTATAATATTTCACCTTTATCCTAGAGAAATCATGTGATTTTATGACTTATTTGAGTGATCATTCCCCTAGGAAAACATTTCATAAAAAATAATTGTATAGTTGGTCCTGATTATCAAATGGTTCATCATTAATTTTTCAGAAACAACAATTTTCATTTCCCTTCAAACAAAATGGGAAAACCCTTAGATTCAATCCCCCCACTCAACCCTCTTAGTGGAATCTAGTAGACTACACAATAGAAGTCCCTAATAATGTAATGATAATATTCATTGTGAATTAAATTTAATGATGGAAATATAAAGACGTGTAATTTTTAGGTATCCTATTTAAAAAAACATTGGGGTTATTTAAATGCTTGATATATTGCTTGAAATGGTCATTTACAGAAATTCCCTAAGTCTAACTCACTCAATCATCTCTTTACTAGGTTGAGGTGGGTTTTCATTTTATTTATATTGATTATTAATATTTTCCATATGATATTATATTTTTTTCCATTAGTTATTTTAAGTGTATTTAAGTGAAATTTGGACTCATGAATGAAGGAATATAGGTTTTTAGATGATGAACTAGTTTTTATGAACTCAATATCTTCAACACTTTTTTAGACCTTTTTTATCTAATCATATTTTCTATTCTATGATTTAAATATTTTTACCCCTTTCAAATTTTTTTATCAAATTGGTCACACATTCCATTCATTTCTAAAAATTCTAAAATTTGGCCAAACATTTCATTAAATATTGTAAAATGTAATTATTTATAAATCCTACTAAAAATAATTAAAACAATAAATAAGTTTCAATCTATATATAAGGAAATTAAATGTGTGTGTTACCAAGAATATTAAAAAAATCTATTGATAAAATTAAACCTCAAACTAAGAACAATAAATATAAAATCAATGATATTATTGATAATAGTAATGTGAGAATAGATTGTTACTAGGGAAGAACAAGTAAATCACAAAAGAGACAGATCACAAATCATAGAAAAATAGGGAATAATACAAATGTGATATGGGGAACTTCAATTTGTTGTTTTTTTTATTTGTTTTTTTATTTGTTTTTTTTTTCTTTATTCATTCATGAAAAATATAAATAGGTCTATTTATAAGAATATGAACAATTTTATTGAATGGCCAACATGTGAGTGAATGATCCTATAGTTCCTCAACAAGATCATACATTGTTCCTTGGAATGACAATACCAGTTCTACACCAAGACTAAACTCTTATCTAATCCTAATATGAAACCATTGATAAGATAACCCATTACTATATGGAATCCTAGATGATAAATTTTTTATAAAAATTTAACTATGAATAGTTTTCACTAGTTCCCAATAATTCAAAAATATTTACTACCTGAAGAATGAAAGAGAGGGTAGTTTCCATCAATACATTACACATGAATGAAGTTAGACTACTACTAACAATCACTATTTCATTCCCATATTTATATTTTATACAAAAATAATTATTATATTATCAAAAAAATCAATAAATAAAAAAACAAAATTTTCAATTGAGGAAATGAATAAACTGGTATAAAAATAAGTTCTCTATGGAAGAGCTCAGAAAATCCCAACATCCACTAATAGTCTACTTTATTCTACTCTAGTGATCTCTCTTATTAATTATCCAGTGATTTACCTCTAAAAACAACTCTAGTGTATCTCATATCAATCTATACATGATCCCCCATTTTGAGTCATGTTCTCCTTTTTCTATAAATAATGATTTGTGTGCTAAAATTATACTTTTAGCTAATAGTAAAAGGCCCTAAAATTATTCCTCGAATCCACATGGTACATTCACATTAAAAATTACTCCTCTCTAGTAACACTATCCAAAGTCCCATAACTAAATCTATTTCTATTTAAAATTTCATATTGGGAACACTAGTACAAGAATGACCTTTAGCGGCCACCAAAAGCCGTCACTAAAGGCCTATAGTAGCCACCTAGAGGCCGCCAAATGGTGGCCGCTTTTTCCCCGTCACTGTTACTATCAACGGCCGCCATTTGGTGGGCACTGTAGGCAAGCCGGGATGGTATTTAGCGGCCGCCAATTGGCGGCCGCTATTAAATTTTAATTTTTTTTAAAAAAAATTCAATTATACATTAATATATAGAATAAATCTCGGCTGTCATCTTCCAAGATCCGCATCCATCATCTCATATAACTACATAACAAAATTTAATAACAAACTTAGTACCGAATAAAACCTAGAAAACAAACATTTAACTTCAAACTTACTGTAACAGATCTAAAGTATTTGATTTTCAAAATAATATTCATAAATTTGATTACCATTTTATAAATTTAAAATCATTAATTCTATTTTTCTAATTGGATTGTTGTCCTGTGATTTCAGGTCAATCTGATGTCGTCCGCTAAGAGTTTGACCGTTAGACACCAGTTTTGGCCGTTTATGACACCAGAACGGCGTTCCCAGTCACCACGGGCACACAACACGTCCGATTGACGTGCCGTCTACTCGACCACATCACAATTCACTCACCCTTTGATGTTGTCTGATTTCAGGCCATTCGGACATCGTTCGGCCAGTTTGGACCCCCCCCCCCACGCGCGTTTATCAAGCACGCGCAACGCTTAAAAAACGCATAATGAGCCCTACCGCGTAGAACGCACGTCCGATTGACATGCCGTCTTCACGTGCACGTCGATCATATTAATTGTGTTGTTGTCCTATGATTTCATGTCAATCTGATGTCGTCCGCTAAGAGTTTGACCGTTAGATGCCAGTTTTGGCCGTTTATGACACCAGAACGGCGTTCCTGGTCACCGCGGGCACACGGAACGTCCGATTGATGTGGAGTCTGCTCGAACACATCACAATTCACTCACCCTTTGATGTTGTCCGATTTCAGGCCATTCGGACATCGTTCGGCTAGTTTGAACCCCCCCCACGCGCATTTATCAAGCGCGCGCAATGCTTAAAAAACGCATAATGAGCCCTACCGCGTAGACCGCATGTCTGATTGATGTTCCATCTACGCGTGCACATCACGAATAATAATTTTATTGTTTTCCTATGATTTCAGGTCAATCCGATATCGTCCGCTATGAGTTTGACTGTTAGACGCCTGTTTTGGCCGTTTATGACACTAGAACGGCGTTCCCGGTCACCGCGGGCACACAACACGTCCGATTGATGTGTTTTCAACTTGGACACATCAAAATTCACTCACCCTTTGATGTCGTCCGATTTCAGGCCATTCAGACATCGTTCGGCTAGTTTAGACCCCCCCACGCGCGTTTATCAAGCACGCGCAATGCTTAAAGAACGCATAATGAGCCCTACCACGCAGACCGCATGTCCAATTGACGTTCCGTCTACGTTTTCACGTTGAGAATAATAATTTTATTGTTGTCCTATGATTTAAGGTCAATCCGATGTCGTTCGCTAAGAGTTTGACCATTAGATGCCAGTTTTGGCCGTTTATGACACCAGAATGGCGTTCCCGGTCACCGCGGGCACACGGCACGTCCGATTGACGTGTCGTCTGCTCGACCACATCAAAATTCACTCACTCTTTGATTTCGTCCGATTTCAGGCCATTCGTACATAGTTCGGCCAATTTGGGACCCCCCCACGCACGTTTATCATGCGCGCGCAACGCTTAAAGAACGCATAATGAGCCATACCGTGCAGACCGCATGTCGGATTGATGTGCCGTCTGCGCGTGCACGTCTCGAATAATAATTGTATTTTTTTCCTATGATTTTAGGCCAATCCGATGTCGTCCGCTATGAGTTTGACCGTTAGATGCCAGTTTTGGCCGTTTGTGACACCAGAACGGCGTTCCCGGTCACCGCGGGCACACGGCACGCCCGATTGATGTGTCGTCTGCTCGACTACATCAAAATTTACTCACCCTTTGATGTAGTCCGATTTCAAGCCATTCAGACATCGTTCGGCCAGTTTGGACCCCCCCCCCCCCCCCCACGCGCGTTTATCAAACGCGCGCAACGCTTAAAGAACGCATAATGAGCCCTACCACGCAGACCGCACGTCCTATTGATGTTCTGTCTACGCGTGCACGTCGCGAATAGAAATTGTATTGTTGTCCTGTGATTTCAGGTAAATCCGATGTCATCCGCTAAAATTTTGACTGTTAGACGCTAGTTTTGACCGTTTATGACACCAGAACGGCGTTCCCGGTCACCGCGGGCACACGGCACGTCTCATTGACGTGGCGTCTACTCGAACACATCACAATTCACTCACACTTTGATGTCGTCCGATTTCAGGCCATTCGGACATCGTTTGGCCAGTTTGGACCCCCCCCCCCCCCCACGCGCGTTTATCAAGCGCGCACAACTCTTAAAGAACGAATAATGAGCCCTACCGCGCAGACCGCACGTCCGATTGATGTTCTGTCTACGCATGCATATCTCGAATAATAATTGTATTATTGTCCTGTGATTTCAGGTCAATCCGATGTCGTCTCCTATGAGTTTGACTGTTAGACGCCCGTTTTGGCCATTTATGACACCAGAATGGCCTTCCTGGTCACCGCGGGCACACGGCACGTCTGATTGACGTGCTGTCTGCTCGACCACATCAAAATTCACTCACCCGTTAATGTCGTCTGATTTCAGGCCATTCAGACATCGTTCGGCCAGTTTGGACCCCCCACGCGCGTTTATCAAGCGCGCACAATGCTTAAAAAACGCATAATGAGCCCTATCGCGCAGAACGCATGTCCGATTGACGTTCCGTCTGTGCATGAACGTCGCGAATAATAATTTTATTGTTGTCCTATGATTTCAGGTTAATCTGATGTCGTCCGCTATGAGTTTGACCGTTAGACGCCCGTTTTGGCCGTTTATGACACCAGAACGGTGTTCCCGGTCACCGCGGGCACACGACACGTCCGATTGATGTTCTGTCTACTCGACCACATCACATTTCACTCACCCTTTGATGTCATCTGATTTCAGGCAATTCGCACATCGCTCGGCCAGTTTCGACCCCCCCACGCGCGTTTATCAAGCGCGCGCAACGCTTAAAGAACGCATAATGAGCCCTACCGTGCAGACCGCACGTCTGATTGACGTGTCTTCTACGCTTTCACGTATCAAATAATAATTTTATTGTTGTCCTGTGATTTCAGGTCAATCTGATGTCGTCCGCTAAGAGTTTGACTGTTAGACGCCAGTTTTGGCCGTTTATGACACCAGAACGGCATTCCCGGTCACCGTGGGAACACGACACGTCTTATTGGCATGCCGTCTACTCGACCACATCAAAATTCTCTCACCCTTTGATTTCATCCGATATCAGGCCATTCAGACATCATTCGCCCAGTTTGGGACCCCCCCCCCCCCCCCCACGCGCGTTTATCAAGCGCGCGCAACGCTTAAAGAACGCATAATGAGCCCTACCGGGCAGACCGCACGTCCGATTGACGTTCCGTCTGCGCGTGCACGTCCAGAATAATAATTTTATTGTTTTCATGTGGTTTCAGGTCAATCCGATGTCGTCGGCTATGAGTTTCACCGTTAGACGCCAGTTTTGGCCGTTTATGACACTAGTCCGGCGTTCCCGGTCACCGCGGGCACACGGCACGTCCGATTGACATTCCGTCTACTATACGACATCACAATTCACTCACCCTTTTATGTCGTCTGATTTCGGGCCATTCGGACATCGTTCGGCCAGTTTGGACCCCCCACGCGCGTTTATCAAGCGCGCTCAACACTTAAAGAATGCATAATGAGCCCTACCGCGCAGACCGCACGTCCGATTGACGTTCCGTCTACACATGCACGTCGCGAATAATAATTTTATTGTTTTTCGGTGATTTCAGGTCAATCCGATGTCTTTCGCTAAGAGTTTGACCGTTAGACGCCCGTTTTGGCCGTTTATGACACCAGAATGGTGTTCCCAGTCACCACGGGCACACAGCACGTCCGATTGACATGTCGTCTGCTCGAACACATCACAATTCACTCACCCTTTGATGTCGTCCAATTTCAGGCCATTCAGACGTCGTTCGGCCAGTATGGACCCCCCCCCCCCACGCGTTTATCAAGCGCGCGCAATGCTTAAAGAACGCATAATGAGCCCTACCGCGCAAACCACACGTCCGATTGACGTGCCGTCTGCGCGTGCACATCACAAATAATAATTTTATTGTTTTCCTATGATTTCAAGTCAATCTGATGCCGTCCTCTAAGAGTTTGACTATTAGACATCCGTTTTGGCCGTTTCTGACACCAGAACGGCGTTCCCGGTCACCGCGGGCACAAAGCACGTCCGATTGACGTGCCGTATGCTCGACCACATCAAAATTCACTCACCCTTTGATATCGTCCGATTTCAGGCCATTCGGACATCGTTCGGCCAGTTTGGACCCCCCCACGTGCGTTTATCAAGCGCGTACAACGCTTAAAGAACGCATAATGAGCCCTACCGTGCAGACCACATGTCCGATTGAAGTTCCGTATGCGCGTGCACGTTGAGAATAATAATTTTATTTTTTTCCTGTGATTTCAGGTCAATCCAATGTCTTCCTCTATGATTTTGACCGTTAGATGCCAGTTTTGGCCGTTTATGACACCAGAACGGCGTTCCCGGTCACCGCGGGCACACGGCACGTCCGATTGACGTGCCGTCTGCTCGACCCACATCACAATTCACTCACCCTTTGATTTCGTCCGATTTCGGGCCATTCGGACATTTTTTGGCCAGCTTGGGACCACGCCCCCCCCCCCCACGCGCGTTTATCAAGTGCGCGCAACACTTAAAGAACGCATAATGAGCCCTACCACGCAGACCGCACGTCCGATTGATGTGTCGTCTGCTCAACCACATCACAATTCACTCACCCTAAAAAGATACAAATATTGAAAGAGTTCTTGGGCTTCTCCCAAGAAACAACTGTCTGGAGTTTATCTCCATACACTGACACACCTTCTTCTGAAATTATTTGACCAAATAACTATACCTGTATAATCAATACAAAACTGACATATATATAGCTTGATGTATAGTCAATAAGTGTAATTTGTATGATGTCAAGATGTTGGGTATGATCATAATCACTCTTGGAGTGCACGAAGATGTCATCCACAAATATTAAAACACACTAATCTAGGTAAAAGGAAAAGTATATTCATCAAGGATATAAAAAATTCTAAGGAATTCATCAAGACAAATGAAATTACCTCATGCATGGGGTTCATTCTCATCTGGATCACCAATATCACTGTGATTCCACCAGATGTATTTGGAGCCTACAATATATGTCTATATTATGTATCTTAAACATATCAATAAAATTCAATCTGAGTATGGTTTGTTTTATTTTTTACATGTAGCGCCACTTGTTGCGTCGTCATTTCATCGATATGTGATGACATCTGTGACAACCTATCCTCATACTCTGCACGTAAATGCTGAAACTGTGAATCAAAATTGCACTGCATATCCTGCATGGAAGCATCTATCTCAGCCTGTGTTCATATCCTTGACTCTCTGCATTCACTAATCACATCTGTTCTAACAACTGCACGTCGTGGGACACCGCCGCCATAAGTCAAAAAAATAACCATGACCGTCACGCCCCACGACACGGTGAAATATTTCATCTCTACGCACAGTACTACGACGTTGCTCCTCTGGAAACTATGCTAACTGAGTCTCAAACTGAGCCTGTAGCATATAATGAATCAATGAACAAATATGCATAATTTATATAAAATAAAAAATACATTTATTAATTAGTAAATAATTTTCTTACTGTAACACCGGCAACATCGGGATCACCCGCCCTACGAGTCCTCATCCCTATGGACATCTGATCAATTCGCTCGCCGTGTTGGTGTAACTATAATAAAAGGGGTTCACCATGTTATACTACAGTGTTTTTAAATATGAATGAAATAGTGAATTCTGAACTTACATCAATGTCTGAGCTATGACACATGTCGAGTGCCAAGTCTAGAAGGTGTGGCCTGCATCGCCCGATTATGTGAATGACGAGCAGACTCGGTCTACATTCAACGATTTACTTAATAGACATGTGAAAAATTATTCATTTATAGATTAAAAGTAATAAATCTTACCATCGCTGCCTCACTCGACCAAAACGCAACCAAATCCTGCCCACTGCGCAGAAGAATGCCCTGAGGAACTCACTGTAGAATGTCTGGCACACCCGCAAATGGTGTCCAGTGATCTCTCTTCACCCTTGACTTGTAATCCTTCCATAATTTTCTGCGTTTCGACATACCAAACAGCCCGAAACTCATCTGGACAGGATGTCAAATTATCCTGTAAAAATTTTGTCAGTAGATGGGACAATAATAATAACAATATCATGTAAAATTAAACATTGAATTTACCTGAACCTCCCTCCAAAATCTGTCCATCGTATCCTGAGGGAAAGAACTCCAGTCATGAGTCATCAGAGGGAATCTGTGTGAGTCTCATATCATATGCCCAAACTGACGACTCAATGCAGTAGCACCATCTCCAACTGGATGAAATGTGTCGTCAAATAACACATCCAATCGGGCTCCAGAGTTCCAGGATCGAACTCAACCAGGACCCCTGCGTCTGCTGGAAGAAGCAGTAGATCCTGATAAACATAAATTCATAATTCAATTACAATATAAATTAATGATTAGAAACAGTTAGGGAAATATAAACAGAAAATTGCAATCAATTAATTTAGAAAAATGAAAACATACATACCAACAACATCAGGTGAACCACTGTGACCACCCTGTGACATACCTTCATTAAAAGAAATTATAGTTAAATCAAGAAATTTTTATACATATATAACTGATAAGTATTTTTATTAATAATAACTAGGAATATAATTACAATTTCCACTAATAATGCAACTCTATCGTATCTCCTTCAACCGTCTCTCTGGTCCATTTTATATCTTCATCTCGTACAACTACTGTTGTTTGGTCAAGTGTTTGATCAGGAAATGCGACAAATTCTGGTTCCTCTTTGTCAATCAGAAAAACCCCTCTTCTAGACATTTTCACCACAACTTTCCAATCAGAATCAATGCCGACAAAGTACACTTGTTCTGCTTGCGATTTCAGTATGAAGGGATCATTTCTAACCCAGTCATCTTTATATAGCATATTGTTAAAGTTTACTAATGTAAATTGGAAGTTATCAACTTTCGTTCCATGAACTGGATCGACCCAATCACACCTTAACAATATGTGTTTTAATCCACGATCATAAATAACCACAATAATATCTCTCAACAATCCATAATAATAACCCACACCAACAAAAGAACAACCAACACCACTATTTTGTGTGGCTCGGTTCATGTCAACATCGCTAATATGAAATCGGAATCCGTTATAATCCAAAGACTTGTAGCGACGAGCTGTAATAAATGGACCATCAGCTAGTTGGTTGAGTTCTTCGCTCACATGCTGGGTTAAATCACGTAACTTTTGAATCTGCAAATTTCACATATATAGTTTGATGGATAAAGGATTGTGAAAATACAACGTAGTTGCGCTATAAAAATATTAATTCAATTATACGTACATGAGTCTTGAACCACTCATGAAATATGTTGAAATGATGTTTTTGGATTTGATACTCAGTTTCACGGGGCCTTTCACGTTTCAACTCAGTGATATGCATCCTAAATCACAACACAATATAAGGTAAGCAATAAAATAAATATATAAACAAAATACACATCAACTATGAAAATTACTGTATTAATGGCATAACTGATGGAGTGTTGAACAACACATATCGATGAGCTTGAACCCACTCATCGTTCCACATATCAAATGTTATTCCTTCTCCAATTGGACCCTCGTTAGTCTGGGAAAGTTTATCTATCTTTGTTTCAACCTCATCAATATATGAAGCACAACAATTAGTACACTCATCCATTAAATATCCCTTGGCAATTGATTCTTCTGGACGAGATTTCTTGCGCACATAACATTTCAATGTATTTAAGTATCGCTCTATTAGATACATCCACCTGAATTGAACAAGACTGCCATCAATGAATTCACCAGTTAAATGCACGGTCAAGTGAACCATGACATCAAAAAAAGACGGCGGAAAGAGTTTTTCTAGGTGACATAGTGCAATTACAATCTTATCCTGTAGATTTTTCAAATCACTCATGCGATGATTCCTAGAACAGAGCTGTCTGAAAAAATTAGAAACTCCAATCAACGACTCAACAACCTGGGAAGGTAAGCAATCACGAATTGCTATAGGAATTAACTATTGAAGCATAATATGATTATCGTGACTTTTCAAACCCTGTAATTTCATGCTCGTCATATTCACGTGCTTCGAAATATTAGAGCAATAACCATCTGGAACCTTAACAGTCTTCAAAATTGATAGAAATGTTTGTTTCTCTTTTTTACTCATTGTGTACTGTGCAGCTGGCATATATGCCTGATTACCTTCACCCAGCTGTAAATGTAAAGGTTTCATCAATCCCATTTCTTGCAAATCACGTCGAGCATTAGCACTATCATTTGATTTCCCCTTGACGCCTAAAATGGTGCACAAAATATTATCACATACATTTTTTTCAATGTGCGTCACATCTAAATTATGCCTTAAAATATTATATTTCCAATAAGGCAATTCAAAAAAAATACTTCGTTTCTTCCAATTATGACTTCGCTGTCTATTTGCAGCAGGAATAGAAGGCAATGCAGGAACCAATAAATCTTGAAAATCATACATTGTATGGATGTTTTCTTCATCAATTTGTGCACAAATTTCAACCCCAGATAGTATTTGTGGTGATGGTTCAAACTCTCTATTCCCATCAAACGATACACGGTCTTTTCTGAACCTATGCAATGGAGGAAGAAAGCGTCTGTGACCAAGATATGCCCACTTTCTAGAGTGCTTAATCCATATAGATTTTTTACTCTTATTACAATAAGGGAAAGCAAATTCTCCTTTTGTACTCCAACCTGATAAGTTAGCATACGCTGGGAAATCATTAATTGTCCATAACAAAGCGGCCCGAAGTCTAAACATTTCATTTGCTGCCGAGTCAAAAGTCATTACACCATCGGCCAAAAATTCTTGCAGCTCATCAATCAAAGGTTTCATATAAACATCGATTTTATCACCAGTTCCTCTCGGTCCATCAATTAGAATTGACAGTAACAAAAAAGGTTGCTTTATACATACCCATGGGGGAATGTTGTATGGAACCAACACCATTGGCCATGTACTATGTGTCACACCAACCATGGACCTAAATGGGTTAAAACCATCTTCTGCCAAACCCAGTCGAATATTATGATCATCTTGGGAAAAGTCTGGGTGTCTCTGATCAAACTCTTTCTATGCCAATGAATCTTCCGGGTGAGTTAATTTATTAACCTCTTTCTTTCTCTCTGAATGTCAAGTCATCAATTTAGCAATTTTAGTGGACAGGAAGAATCTCTTCAGTCTCTGTTTCAGTGGGAAATAACGCATCTGTTTAGCGGCAACTTGTTTCCCTTGATTCAAGACTCTCCCAGGAAGAATCTGACTACCTTGATTAATCTCATTGGTCTTCCACCTAGATTTATATCAAACAGTACAATTATTTAATTGTGCATTCTCTTTTCTGAACAACATACAATTATTGCGACATGCATCAATTGTATCATATGTAAAACCAAGATCATCGATAAACTTGCGAGCTTGATAGAATGACTCTGGAATCTTCGCTCCAACAGGGAGTACCTTCTTCAATAATACCAACAACATGTCGAATGAGGTGTCTGACCACTAGTTCAAGGCCTTCAGGTGTAACAATTCAACAATGAAAGACAGTTTACTAAATTTAGTGCATCCAGGATATAATTCAATACGCGCATCGTCAAGAATTTCAAAGAATTTCAATGCTTCTCCATCTACCGAAGAATGAGGATTACTCAATCCAACGTCGTCATTTACGACATTACTGTCTTCAGATTGAAACTGACGCATCATATCATTCAGCATTATGTTCATTGGATCAACTATTCCCAAATCAACATTCATATGAATATTTTCTGAGCGATGACATGAAACAGAATCTTCTCCATGACGCGTCTATGTCTTATAGTTTATCAAAAACCCATTCAAAAACAAATGTTCTCTAACACTATCTCGTTTGAATAGATATCTATTTTCACATTTTCTGCATGGACAACTAATCATATCGCTTGGAAATTTGTTGGTGAAATCGATAAATCACTTAATACCCTCATAATTTTCAGCTGAAAATCTATCTTGCATATCAATCCAACTCCTATCCATATCTGTATTTAATAGAAATCAAAAGTGAAATATCTGATTTAAATTCTAAAAAATACACATATCATTAGAATTTAAAAACCAAATTTGGATAAAAAACATTACCTGGGGAGGACTCGACCACGGGTAATGGGGTCTGACTCGATTGTGGATCCATGAGGGCGCAGTGAATTGATGACTGAGGTTCGACGACCGGACTCAAAAGGAGCGGAACCGTTGGACCGCGTGGAGGGTTCTACACGGAGGGGCACAATGGACCGGAAGGGTCCAACAGAGGCAGGAGGACTTTCCGGAGGGATGCAACGAGGCCGTGAGGGGACGGCGGCGGTGGGGCTGTCCAAAGGTGCAGCGCGGGCAGAGGTGGGGGTTGCTGGGTCACGGGGGTGTTAGGGTCACGGGGGCGCAGCGCAGAGGCAAGGCGGTGGGGGTCACCGGGGTGTAGCACGGGCAGGGGGTGTCGGGGTCACGGGGGCGCACCGTGGAGGCAAGGCAGTGGGGGTTACCGGTGGTGCAGCATAGAGGCAAGGGGGTGGGAATCGCCGGGAGGTCGACGGGAGGTCGGGGGTGCACGGAGGTCGCTGGGAGGTCGCCGGGAGGTCGGGGTCTCCAGGAGGTCGCCGGGAGGTCACCGGCAGCACGGAGGCAAGGGGGTGGGGTCACGGGGGAGCACCGGGAGTTGCTGAGGTCGCCGGGAGGTCGGGGGTCGGGGGTCGGTGTCGACGGGGGTCGGGGTCGCCGGCGGGGTTGGGGTCGCCGGTTGTCGGGGAGGGTCGCCGGGGGTCGGGGAGGGTCGTCGGGGGTTGGGGAGGGTGGCTGGGGGTCGGGGTCGGGGAGGGTCTCCGGGGGTCGAGGTCGGGGTCACGGGGTCGGGGAAGGGGGGGTCGCAGGGTCGGGGAGCGGAGGGAGGGGAGGGAGGGGAAATTAGGGGTTTTTAGGAAAAATTGCAGCGGCCGCCATTTGGTGGCCGCTATAGATGCCCCGCCTCCAAAACCAGATTTTCTAATAGTGGAAGTGACCATGATAATGATTTTGAATGGTCTCCACATAGAAAGTTTTATTTTTATTAATAAAAGGGTTTCTAGAACCGTCCTTCTGTGATTTAGTTATCACTATATATTTCACATGTGAACATGATTACTAATTCAATAAGAAAATATAAAAATAATAGAAGTAGAACAATAGTTGAGAATATCTTATTTGGGAAACTAATTTCCCCATTTCTTAATTTGTAGGTAACTAGAGATCTTTAATTAATTTGCATTCCCCTTATTGATATTGGTTTGGGACAAATATTTAACATAGACCTAGAAATAACTATTTCTATTCAAAATAACAATTTATTTTTCATTTAATTGGTCCTAGGGATTTTCCCTCTTATAATTAACATATCAAATTTATATAATCTCCTTCACCACTTTTTCCTTTTCGTAGAAAATAAGAAAACACATACATTTCATTGATCTATTAAGAAATATTCATGTTTAATAGTGTTTTTAATCTAGATTTAGTCTACATTTTATAGATTGAATCTCTCTTTGATCTTGTATACATAGGGTTCAAGAACTACAAGGGCCCCCGAATTTATAATATTGATTATCCCAATCCAACAACAATAATGTGAAACCAATAAACACAAATTTTTTTGGACATAGTTTAGACCAGATTTTTCATCACAATTTTTGAATAAGAATTGTTGAATTCAAGTTTTAATTTTATGTTATTGAAAATAAAAAATTAAATCAGGATTTCTTACTGAATCTTAGGTGGTGCGGTCTTCAACAAGAAGGTGTGGCTCAAAATAATGGAATTTCCTATGAGTATATTTTCAAACACTAAGAGTGCCTCTTCCCATGATACAAAAGCCACAAAATTTTGGAAATTTCAAACCTCATTATTAAATAATTCATACCTTAACAAGGAGAAAATTAAATTTATATTTCTTTAATCCACACCAGGATTTTCAATTCAATTCTTTATTTCAAATCCTCTTTTGGTTCTTAGAATTCTCTTGGTTTATGGTTGTTCTAGGACTGAATTTTAGTGCCCCTTGTTTTATTGATCTATGAAATTAGTCTTGGGGGTATTGGACGATAATTGGCCACATATTTTTTGAAAGGTATGGGGTGAGGTTGTGGTGTTTTGGAGATTGATTAGTGGCACTCCTAGTGGCCCCACTTGTGGGGTAAGTTGTTGAGGTGGTATGTACCCTTGATTTGGATTAGTTTTCGGGTGAAAAGGATGGTTTATTTTTAGAATTTTTATCCCTTATCCTTGGATTATCATTCCCCCATGGTATCCCCCATGGACCCCCCTAAAATTGTAGGACAATGGCTTGCTTTTGGGTGTCTAGAATGGGACACACGATTTACTAAATTGAGCAGGAAAACCATACAAGGGTGTCTGGGTCATTTAAAATATTTTGTAATTCACATTTTTACCTTCCGGAATAAACCCAAATCTTCACCATTCTTCCCTATTTCGTGACCTACCTTCATAGACAGCCTCCAAGCTCTCTCTCCATCCCTTTGAACTCAATTTGGAAGGGATATTTCATGGGGAAAATATCAAAACCATGAATGTAAGTAATTCTCTAATTGATTTCTTCCCTTAGGGTTTCTTTCACCCTTTCATTAGCTATAAAGTGTCCAAAAGCTATGGTTCATGGATTAGGTTTAACCTTGTGTCTTTTTGAAGTAATATTGTGGTTTTAGGTTGATTTTCACTTCCTTGAGGTGCGGCAGTGGTGTGGTAGATGTTTTGTACCAAGATTTGAGGGTTCTGACACTTTCATTAGGTAATTCCACGTGTAATTATTTTTTTATGAGTTATAATGTTTTATTTAATTATTTTTAATGTTTCTTATATGTTGTTCATTGTGTGAAAACCATTTTTGATGGATTTTGTTAAGTGGTTAATTTTATAGTTTCACTTTTGCTTCAAGTTGGGTGTTTTCCATTTGTAACTATTGTGGTAATGTTTCGGTTTATTTTATATCATATGAAAATGGTATAAGAAATGTTGTTTGGGATGGAATTTTTGCTTTGGAAGGGTCTTGATGTGATTTTGGCCTTGAAAGAGGGTTTTGAAATTTGTTTTGTTTGCAAAACATAGTTACACTCCTAGGGATAGTTTTGTGAAAATTGTAAATGATTTGTTGGGCTAAACAAAGTGGTCAAGGGATATTCATGTATTGTTTGGTGAGTTTGTTCACTTAATATTGGTTTTTGAAAGCTAAAGTGGTGATTTAAGATGTCAAACATTTTTAGAATGTTTTATAAATTGCTGAAATGTTTTATCAAATGGAAAGAAAGGTGTAAAACAAGTTTGTGGGTTGTTATGTGTGAGTGTGATGTCCAAAATGAATTTTGTGTATGAAAGAAGTATTATGTGATATGTGTGAGGGATGTCATGTGAATTGTAATATCTTTTAATGTTTTTATAAAATTGTCTAAATTATATTTCAAAGTGTTAAAGAAATCTGAAAAGTGTTGTGGGCTATTTTGGTGTGAGTATAATTTCAAAATGAATTTGAATGAAAAAGTTGATTATGTAACTTTTGTGATATAAATGTGGCATTTTTGGGTAATGTGTGATGTGCTAGTGGTATTTTCATGTGAAAATTATATTTCATGTCTTTTTTAACTTGTTTGATCACAATAGGGAAACCCAATTATCTATGTAGGAGGATGTGTACTAGTATGCTAGTGATCCTGTGGGGTTTGGCCTCAGTTTCATGTAGCAAGTTTGACATTGAAAACACTCACTAAACTATAATGATGAAGATGTTGGAGAACCTCTAGGTTATGGGTATCCTCCCTACTAGTGTCTTATGTGCATGAGAATGGATATTGTGATGATTACTTTCACCGAGGTATGAGGTACCTGGTACCCAGAGAGAGCTAGTGCCTAGGGGTTATTTCCCTTTGCTTGTGATCATTAGATGATTTATGCTTACCGTCAGCATACATTATGATTTGATGGAAAATTTAGTAGCTTTAGTATTTTATTTAAAGTAATTTATTCTTTAAAATTCCCCAATTTAGAACTATTTTTATTTGATGTTTCATCATTTAGAAAATCTTACTAGCATTTCATTTTTATAAAAACTTGAAAGATTTTTGTCTTTGAATGTTTATCACACATAATCTCTTAGTGGTGGTATCCTACTGATAATTGGATCACACACTACTCACACCATTGGTTGTAAGTAGACTTGGTTATTTTTGTCGTAGGTTTGGGTACAGATTATGTGCCAATGGTTCAGGTTTCTTGTTTTCCATTGTGGTTCTGTCTTGTGGAGATGGATTGAGGGTGGTGCATCATTCCATGAGGATGGTTCTTGGTCTATCCAAAGTGGTTTTCATCATTTGTTTTAGTCTTTTATAATTGTTCTAAATTATTTAATTCAATTCTAAAATTTTGTAAAAGATGTTTTGGTTTGAAAAATACAGATTTGTTTTATTGGATTCATTAGTTGATTTATGTTTATAAACATGGGTAAATTGTTCCCAAATTTCATTTTATGATACCCAAGAACTTGTTCCAGACCATGGGTATTAGGAACAACCTTTAAGACTTTTCACAGGTCAGGTTTGGTGCATGTTTTTATGGATACCATATTTTTTTCATGACACTTAAACTAGACTCAACACACCTAAAATAAAATATCTTCATCACATATCAGCACCCTCAACTTCAATTGATTTTCTGGTAGAGTTGTCTTCAACAATCCTCATTGGGATATAGTAATTAAAACACAATAATAATCTTATTTTTAAGATTTAATACTCAATTCATCCCAATTTCATCGAGTATGATTCATATTAAACCATGATTTGTGTTTATTATTTATGGAATTCATCTGATCTTGGTTTGGTTTGGTCATAATTTGTTTCCTATTTTTGAACATCATCGTATAGAAATATTACATTGGATACAAATTATTCCTTAGTGATCCAGGGTTGTTGTAATTAAATCATACTTAGATATATTCAGAGGTTGATATCCTTCAATAATTATTGTCTAGCTTAGCATTTGGGGTTAACCATAGTGGTTATCTAAGTGCATAGAACTAGTAGTAGACCTTCCTAACTACAAACACACCATCATCGATATTAAATCATATCCCAGCCATAGTTCTCCAATGTTATAATCATTAAAATTTAAACATGGTTTGGGAGTGCTCATTAGGTATTCTTCTATAATATCTGAGAGTGGGAATCAATCTATTACCACTTCAATTTTATTTTTAATTGAGGTGTTGGTTTTCATCATTATTGATCAAGTTTCATGTTAAATGGATATGTTCACCATGTGTTAGATAGAGAAAGGAATAACTGATTATAGAGTGGCATGATTTCTAAATATTTTCCATCATAGTCGAATCTCTTCTTCCATGGTCAATTGGGATTTTCCCTTTACAGAAAAACATGAATAATTTTATTGGATTCAAATGATCGGCATTGTTAGTTGAAGTGTTTTTCAAAATTTCAAATATTTTTTTTTTGAAAATCAACACACTGTCAATTTGATTATTTGTCAAAAAAATAATGCTCGGTTTATTGGAAATATGGCATGGTTTCTCATTTCTTTTTCTAGAATTTTAGCTTTAATTTTTGTCTTTATGGTTACTTAGAAAAATTTCCATAATTATGGGCATGCAGTTTGTTGTAATTTTTTCTCAACATGTGGTCACTTTGTGGGACGACCATGCCTGGATTATTTGAATTTTCTTTAATCGATCGATCCAATGGATTTCTAAATTTTACTATAAATTCAAAAACACATAATTGATAATTCATTTATCAAATCATAAAAACAAAAAAACAACATAGATTTTGAAATTACCATTTTCTATAAACACGATTTTATTAAAAAATGTTCAAAATAAAAAGAGGTACTAAGGAAAGAAAATGTTTAAATAGATTGGAAATTTTTAAAATAACTTGACTAAATATTATTCAATAAAAAATCACAATGAAGTCATCCAATGGATTTTTTTCCTCTAAAAAAATTGGACTGATTAAAATAAATTACATTTAATCAAATAAAACAAAAAAAATAAATTTTTTATAAAAACTAAAATTTCCTATAAATAAAACCCAATAATCCCATAATGTTACTCCTAAAATATGGGAATTGAAAGTGACGAATAATTGAGCTATTTTACACTAAAATTCACTTATTTTTATCATGATTTTCTATGAATGTGAATAGAAACCTTAGTTTACCAAATAAATTTATTTCTATATTATAATCACATATTTTACTTCAAAAACAAATTTAATTAAATAAAATGTTATGGAAAATAATAATGAAATACAAAACGCATCAACATTCCATGTCACCAACACTTAAACTAATTAACTAAATTCATAATACAATTTATTAAATAGAATTAACAATATGGGTGTTAAACAAAATGGATTATGAATCTATATTATTCTAATAAGGTATGAAAGTTACAAATTTTCATTTCTGGATTTAAGAAAGCATCAGTATTATCGAATGATAATTTTTATAAGCCTATAGGAGATTTTAATTTCATTTAAAATTAAACTGAACCTTGTATATATAAGAGTATTAATGAGAGTGTTATAATTTTTCATGTGATGTATGTTGAAAATAAAATACAATGGAAAATGAGATACTAGTCTTACATTCATTTAAGGCATGGTTAAATGAATTAATCTCTATAAAAAATGGGTGTAATGTCCTATATTTTTGGGATAAATATCTATAAATATTGATCCAAGAGGATAATTAATCTAAGTAAAAGTGAATATATAGACAAGGAACAAAAAGATACAAGTTATAAAAACATGGAGATGATTATTTCTTAGGTCACTTGAAATAAATAATGAGTAGTTTTCCTATTTTTCAGTTATTATATTTATAATTTATGTCATGTAATATACTAGTAAGTCAAGGAAAAATATATTGAAAATTAATTAAAAATATCTCAAAATAATAGTGGTTTTTAAGGATATTTTCATATTTTATAGATAATAAAATAAATTATTTGTGAGGGGATGCATAAATGGTTTCAAAAATGATTAGTTTGATGTTATATCCTAGATAAGATAATCTATAGTGAAGCTAATAATAGAATCTCGAAGTAACACACAATTTCAAATTCTATAAAATTCATATATATAAAATAGATTATGAAGAATATAAAGAATCAATATACATGTATTTTGGAAATATAATCTATTGTGAAGTTCTGATCAAGGTGATGAAGTCATATTTAGTAGTATAGACACACAGTTAAACATGGTATCCCTAGTCTCTATATTCATACCTCAATAGAATTGTGAATATAATTTGAGATATAACAATTTATGAAATGTTAGTAGTTGGATCTAGTGTAAGTGAAAGTATAATAGAGTTGGTTCTAGAGAACCAATGAATTTTTTATTTTTGATTATTTCATCATGTATTTATATATGTCATGTTCTCATTTTAAATTAAATTTTGTTTTTCATAATTTAGGTCATAATTTATATAGAATATTTATCATATCAGTAAGTTATAATGGGTTAATACTATAATAAGGAATTAGATATTTCATGAAAAAAGTGTTAATATATGTAGTGAGGTCAATATACATCACTCTGAATGGATAAAAATGATGATTTTATATAATTTGTTAGGGGATCATAAGAATTAAGACTTGTACTAATGAAGATCACACTCGATGATCTACAATAATGGGTGTTATAAGGATAGACCCTCTAATTTAAACACAACATTCTAATGTTTCATTGGATATTCATATCTACAAGCATGTTTATAGGTCTTTGGACTTTATATCATTCTTAATGTCTTTCAAAATTCACATACATCAATGTGTGATGAAAACTATGTTGTATTTACTCATGATGAACTAACTTGTGTCAGATGTCACATAATTAGTATGACATTAATTTAATTTTCATCATAGAATTCTCCCATTCTAGTTAAATGGAATAAAATATAAATGGACATTTATTAAAATGAAAGGTTAAAAACAAATTCCATGGAAATGGTGATCTTAGAAAATTCATTTCATAAAGTCAAAGAAGAATTTTTCAAATGAACAGGATAATGAAATGCATATGCAACCCATTTGACAAGATAGTAGCTGAAAATGGAATATAGTACACAATATCATTTTATTAGGTTTTCATTATGACAAACAAATTTCTTTTTTGGGAGCCATGATGTTTTTGTAGATACAACTCTTAGTTTACAAGTTGGACCTACTAATATTAATGAAAATTTACGACTATGTCACACATAAATATATCTTGAAACTAATTAGATTCATCTGAATTAAATTTTAAGAATAAATTTATTCTTAGTTTATGGAATAATATTTATTCAATTTATATTCATCATAAATTCAACCATAAGATCATCTTAGGAATTTATAAGTGATTTTTAATTTTATTTCTTATTCATTAGAAAGATAAATAGATATAATATTTATTCATTACTGGATTGAATATAATATTTAATTATTTATTTATAATCTATATTAATATAAGATATAATTATTCAAAATTTATGTGAATATAATATTTATTTTATTATAAGAACATTATTTTATTATTCAAGGTTCAATAATTTTTAGGGAGGATTCAAATTCAATAAATTATCTAATATGAATATTTTAATGTCACTTAAAAAATAATATTTATTTATTTAAGAAATTATATTATAATATTTCAGTTCCCTAATATAATAATAGTTATATTATTATTTTAAGAGAGAGGTGATAATATTTTCTATTAGAGTAAAATAAAAGGAAATATAATTATGGAATAAAGTATAAAAACTAAATTATGTTTTTTTGGTTAGACATGTGAATCCCATTATTTATAATTCATTTATCAATATCTAATGATAAAAATATATAAAATCATTTGTCTTATCTCTTGTTTCTGGATATAGAAACTAAAATATTTTTTCATATCTTTAAGATTGAACAACATGAAGCACTTGACTTCTATGATTAACACCTGAGATATTTAAAATTAAGTTAAAATATTTATGGAACATGTGTGGATGTCACTAAAGGAATTATTATTAATATTCATGATTCAACTACAAAGTTATGATGATGGGTGATTATGTTGATAGTGTAACCAGTAAGTAGGAATCAAATCTTAAATATATTAAATATATTTATTTTATTTAAATATATAATTTTAAGTTATGTTTGATGAACTAACTAAATAATTTGATCTAATTTCATAAATTTTAAATAGAAAAGTATGAATGGTCAACACATCCTACAACTTCATCTATAACCATATCCTTCACATGTATGATATGAAATGTGGTGGAATCATGAGTTAAGAAGACAATAAAAAGAAGCAATAAAATATTTAGCTGATTCTACTAAAGAAAAATAAAATGTAGACCCACGAATCTAATTTCAAATCCCTACTAAATCCATTGAACCAAATTTGATCCATGCTTTGGAACTAATAACACTTGATTCAAGCGTAAATTAATATCTGGAAAGAATGATTATATCTTCTTGGTCAAAATACTGATATAATATTCATCTTCATTAGGTATTTATCCTCCCAAATATGTGAAAATATTTCTTCATAAGGGACTACATCCTCCCATAATATGGTGAATCCCATGTTCGAATGGAACATGTGGAGAGATGAAATTAAACTATATACACTTTATAGATTTCTTCATCAATATGTTTCCTTTAATGACCTATTTAAATATTTCAACATTATATATATATATATATTCCATTCCACTTTATCAAAATAATAATGATATATATATATATATATAACAAGCATAACAATAGAGAGAAGTAATAACATGGTAAGCCTATAAGAACTACAAAAAATGATTCCAGATACCTGTATATGAAATATATAAGAAAAACAATATTTTATAATCCCTTTTAAAATACTGTTATAGAATATGTATGTTAAATAAAGAATAACATATATATACATAGAATATATCTTAAAAAATAATGTGCTCAAAAAATGTAATCATATATAATGATAATATATAAATCATTGCATGAAAAAATCACAATCAACTCAAGAAAACATCATATAATGAATGAATTTGTTTTAGTTTAATCATTTTAAAAATATTACAATTTTTATTATAAATATTTAAGGGACAAATAAATCTTACATAATGGACTCCATCCATCATATATCACTAGCTCAATATACCATGTAAAGCATATAAGATTTGGGGTACCACACTCTCTTATTTGATCATCTCTCACTAACACAAAGGACTAATCCAGACTTAGGAATCAAAGAATATGTTTTTCCAAGGTTATTTTTCAAAGGTGATAAGGTCATTACAACATACCTCCTTCTCATAACTAAACACCTTATGTAAAGGAACTCATAAACAATTTATAACCCATTTTACCCGTATTAATGTCCCACTCAAGGGTGAACAAGGCCATACAACATAATTCACTAGCAATATTAAGTTGCCTCCACAAGGACTCAATTTAATGTAAATACCCTTAATTATAAAAAATCCATTACCTAAATGTGACTTACCACTCTATATGAAATTTTAGAACAGCAATTATTTTGATATCTCAAGGTTAAACGATAAACTATTTCTAATTCAATATCCTAGATAAAATTTGATTTCGACTAATATCATCTCTTAAACTATAATAAAATAATTAAATACCATATAATAAATAATTCACCATATGTATTATTATATTTATAGTTCTAGGAAACCTTGGTTAACCTGACACAAACAATCTAGGCTCTATAAACAAAATATTGTGTCACATAACCCCACTAACCATATCTTACTATCAGAACGCTCATGTAAAGACATATAAGATTCTAAATAAATGATAAAAAATAATGGTAGTTTTTAGTGGTGGTTTCATAAACTATTTCTAAACAATTTTTCATTTAAATTTTAATTGCTTTTTAAAAATCACCATTGAATATCTAAAAAATAATATAAGAAAAACTTCATCCTCCCCCAAGCCATTCCTTCATTCCCTTACATAAAGTGATTTCTTCCATGTAACAACCCATTTAATGATAATAATAAATAAATTTATTTCATTATTAATATTATTGATTATATTATATGGATTCATTTAAAATATCATAATTTTATATGATTTTTTTAGTCAGAGAAAAAATCGTTTTATTCTTTCTAAAATGTTTTTAATAAAATATATGGTTCAATGAAAAATTAAAATTAAAAATTTTATAGTTCAAAATTGATAAAATTGAATTTATTTTTATATTACAATATTACAATTATAATAGATTTAATTTTTTAATTTTTCTAAAATGGATGATTTTTGGGTGAATAGTTAAATAAAAATATTTTTTAAAAAAACTTTCATTTAATTTTAAAGTATTTAAAAAATTATCATTAAATTCTGGATGGGTTTAAAAGATAAATTCGTTTCTTTTAACTGAAAATTATCCAAATAATTCTATGTGAATTAATATTATATTTTATTTTGTTATAAAATATTTTTATGCTTTAAAATAACATATTTCTAAAAACTATTTTTCATTGAATTTTTTCACATAAATTTTGAAATAAATTTATGAAACATAAGTGAAATGAACACTAAAAATGTAGTTAATATTTTTAATTAGGTATTTAAATTTTTTTAATATGGTAAATTTAATTTTTTTTATAATGAATAGTTACCATGGTAAAACATTACTACCCTGATAGTGGTTAAATAGGTTAATTAGAGTTAAACTAATAGATAATTAATAAAATATCTCTAAAGATTTTATAAATGTGATTGGTTGAGTCTGTTTAGATATTAAAATATGTTTTATTAAAAATATATATATTTTCACTGCACCTTGATAAATAAATTTATTATATTTAAAAGATTAAGTTATTTACATGAGTTTCACTCACCTCACTTATAAAAATGTGCCTCCTCTTCTAACTTCTTCGTACATTCTTGGACACTTAACTCAAAAAAAATATTATCAAATTTCTTTAAAATATCCCTCCCCATGCCCTAGAGTATTGTTTTCTCAAAATACCATCATTATAAGGATTAAGGTTTTGAATAAAAAGGGAAATTTGAGAAAGAGGCATGTGTCATAACCGAGCTATTTAATGTTTATTTATTATTATACCTCCTCAAAATATACTATAACCACTATATCATAATAGAATTATAATATTATCTATACTAAAAGTTTATTAGTTTGATTTAACCACTCTTTTTATCTCTTTACCATTATTTGGGAATTGAAAACATCGCTTGTGTCTACATAATGACTACAACCTCTATGAAGTGATGTGATTCTTTTTCCATAACCACATCACATTGATGGTTATAAATATTGAATAAATGTATATATAACATTTTTATAACATTATAATAATTTTTTGTGCATAATATATTACTTACCTTCTTACCCATTCTATCCATTTAAAATTCATAACGCTTCTCATGTGCGTGGTTGAAATACCAAATCCACGAAGTAATGTGATTCATTTTTCATTACTGATTCACACGGTTAGTCACAAAGAATTAAGTTAGTGAATAAATAAAAAATTTATAACATAGTTATTAATTTTTAAAATTAAAATATTATATATAAAATTTTTTTCACCATGTATAAAAATGATAATTTTTCTTATGTGTAAGTGTGGACTCCCTCCTCCATGATACTACGTATTTCATATTCACAACCACCTTACATGGATGGTTCTAAAAAACTTAATTTATAAGAATAAAAAATTTATAATTGTTAATATTATATATATTATGAAAATATAGTCCCTTTAATCTTAGTCAACCTGTCGATCTCATTTTTTACTTATAAATTGAACGTATTTAAAACATCCAATGCGAACATCACCATTTTAGTAACTAAATAATACATGGTAATAAATGAAAAAATTAGAATAATAATAATGTAATAAATATAAAAATCGTTCTTAATAATGAATAAAACTAATATAATTTTATTATTAACGAGGGTGTATAAATAAATGATATAAGTCAAGACTCAAGGTGAGGGACATTATTTTAAAAATATTGTTTGAATGTTTTCATTATTACTCTATCTATTTCATATTGATATTGTTTTAAATGTTTCAAGAATTTTAGGAATTATTATTCTATGGTTTATAATGTTAATTTTCAATAATTTATGATCTTTTTTTAAAATTGTTAAAAAATTAATCTTTTTAGTGTTTTTTATATTGGTTATTCTCAACTTCTAAAAAAAGTGAAAAAAAATAAAGTCTTATAATGTATATGAATCAAACACCCCTTCCCCCCAACAAAGTTATTATTCATTATTATGATTAAATTATAAATTTCCATTTTTATTTTTTAGAGAAATATCTTTCATAATAATATTTACAATTTTAGTTTCAAAATGTTATTCTAGAAAACATAAAATTCTTTTAATGTTTGTGAGATAACTAAAAGTGTCATTACTTATGGGACTAAGTTCTGATTCAAATGGGTTTTATGAATATAAATTAAGATATATGGTTTTTATTCATTCAATAGTTCTTATATATTATATATGATTGAAAGGTGATCCTAATATATCTCTAATAATGGGTAGGCCTAGTATAGCACTCTAGTGAAATTAGTAAGGTGAAGGATTTTACCGTATATAGGTTACTCCTAAGAGATATCGGTATTATCTAGTTCAGTTATTCAATTGTAAGTGTAATTCCAATGATGAATGTAAGGATAATTTCATATGGTAACTATATGATATTATTTAAATGTTTTAAGGAAATATTTTAATTTTAAAAGGTAAGAAATTGAGCTTTTGTTTTTAAGAAATGTTTATGACCTTTTTTAGAAAAAAAATGTAAGGAAATTTTTTATTGAAATGAATTCATGATTTTCCATGTTTTCTACGAAAACATTTTAATTTTGATTTTTTCTATAATTATTTCATATAAATTTTTTTATAAAATTTATTAATAGATTAAGTTGTTTTCCTAGAAAATTAAATGGATAACTCATCTCAAAATTATATTATAAAAATCAAAATTTTGTTAAATATTTTTCAGGTTTAAAAATTGAATAAAGGGTTTCATTTAATTTATTTTTCTTACTAATATTTTTTTCTCATACTATATTTCTAAATTTTTTTCACAATACTTAAGGATTAATAGAATTGTTAATAAAGTTATAGTTATGTTTATGGGAGATATCTTGAATGAATCATGTATGTATTTGTAAAGAATTTATTTTATGGAAAAATTGGACATTATCAAGAAAAGACCACTTTTTCATGTATCATATTTCAGAATTCATAAAAAATATAAACCAAAAAAGTTTTTTGGGATGTAATTGATGAAATATTTAATATAAATCATTTTTTTCCAGGTTTATGTTCAATATGTTATAGTTGGTATCAATGAAAGAGTTTAAGTAAGAATATTGATTAGGATGATGTTAAAAGATACTCATAGGACAATATAATTTACGATTATATATTCATGAGATATCTTTTAAGGATTTTCAAATTTATTTATCTAATTTAATTTTTATCAAAATGGTTTTCTACGTAGTAAATAGGGAAAATAAGGTAAAAAGTCATCCAAAGGATAATATCTTCTCAATCCAATGACCTAGAATGTTTAGATCTAAAAAAGAAAAATTTATAACTATTCAAACTTAGTTTGAATGGGATATTAATTAAGGTACCAATGTATATGACTGAACAAATTACCTATAAAAAATATTTCAACTATAGATCATTTCATGAAATAGTACCCTATAGATTTTTAAGTAACCACTTACCCAATGAAAGACAATTGATAGATTATCTCTTTAAAAATGATATTCAATGTTCTAGGATATTCGAAACATCAAGAGGTAAAAATTTATTAATAATTTGAAGGTGAAGATGGTCGATGGTGGTGTTTCATTAAGAATAATAAGAAAAAAGAAGGAATTGATTTCATGGAATGTATGGTACATGAATATATCTTCCTCAAAAATTATTATCCTGAAGTTATAAGACTTGGTATAGAAAGAAAATTCCTAGAGATGAATAAAAAATAGGTGGAATCTATTACTTCCTTTTAATCAAATTTTACAATATTGGATAGGTTTGAACTAAATTTTATTCTAAACTGTGATGGTGAAATTGAAAAAAAATTCTAAGGATTTAAGCTAGGTTTATGAAGGAATATGGTTACCTGGTTTTAAGAAGTTATTGGGATGTTGTATAGTTTTCTTATAAATTCATGAAAGATTGTATGGATGTTTATAGAAATAAGTACTAGAATAAAACTATGTGGTAGGAAATTGGGAATGCTTCATCAAAGAGACATTATAATAATTTCTTATAATATTTGGGATGTTTTTCCAATATACAAATCTTTAAAACATATATCATGACTAAAATGAAAATAAAAATGGTTATGGTCAAACTAATAATGGATGATGAATGTGAGATGTTTTAATTACAACGAGTTGGTATAGTAACTTAATGCATGTACAAATATTTTTACTCAAGGTAGGAATCATTATGATTAGAAAAGTAATGGTGAAGTAAATTATTTCTCTATTACTATGGTATATGTGAGACCCTTAAACTAAGTGATGACATCTCTAGGGATCATTTTAATTTTAAAAGTTTGATCTCAAGTTTAGGTACCATCAATAAATGGTGAAATAATTTAAAAATTTTAAGATGGAATTAAGGACTAAGTAAATCCATTGTGTGTTTTTAGTTATGCCTTTATTGTTAAAAAATAAACTCATTTTATTTATAAATATAATTAATATAGTTTTCTTGGATTATTTGGTTAAAATAGTCATTAATTTTATTAATGATATTATTGTTTACTCTAAAAGTTATGAAGAACATGAGAAACAACTATGGATTATTCTATATACTTTAAAAGAAAATAATTTGTCTGAAAAATTTAGTAAATGTGAATTTTTGATATAGTATATTTCATTACTTGGGAAGGTTGTTACTAAATATGGGTTAACTATTTATCCTCCTAAAACTAAAGTGGGGGAAGAGTGTCCAAATCCCACAAATATCATCAATTTTAAAATTTTAATTATATTAGAAGGTTATTACTGATGGTCAATTAAATACATTTATCAGTTATCTATCCCTCTAACTAATAAAACTTGAAAAATAATTAAGTCTTTCTGAATAATAGAATGTGATGAATGTTTCTAGGAATTAAAAAGAAGATTGGTTAATTATATTATATTAGCATTTCCATCTATAAATGGGGAGTTTTTTATTTATATTGATGATTATTTTAATGGAATATTTTGTGTATTGATACATAATGATTTGTTTATCATATATCCATCTCTTCAACTGAAACCTCATAGGAATAGCTATACTAAAAATATCCTTGATTGATATACAATAGTTTTTCTTTAAAAATATGATGACACTATCTATATGGAGTGAAATTAAAAATATATATTGACCATAATAGTTTAAACAATATATTCAATCCAAAAAGAGTTGATCATGAGATAGGTAAGATTGATATAACACATTATTTGTTATGATTTCAGAACTCAATATCATCTAGATTAAAAGAAAGTTATTTGATTCCTTGAGTTGAAAAGATAATTCATCATTAATTATGTTACATATGTAATTTGATCCTTCAGTTAATGATTTAATAAATGTTCAACTCTATATTTTATATGCAAAAAATAATTTTATTTTCACTTAATTAAATGTGTTATTATCCTTGGAAAAAACAATAACGAAGGCTAATAGAGAAGATTAGGGCTTGTAAAAAAATATAATCATTTCAGGAATATAAATTTCCTAACTTTAATATTAACAAAGAAGGTTTTATCAGTTTTGAAAGGTGGTTATGTGTTAAAGTTATTCCCATTTGAAGAAGTAATTTTTAATTAATTATCATATCTCTTCTTTTTTGGGTCATCTTAGTAGCACCAAGATATATAAAGACCTTTCAAAATATTATTGGTAGGAAGGTATGAAAAATGATATTTTTTATTTTACCATGAAATTATTGACATATCAGCATATCATTGTTTAATGAAAACTACTTAAGGGGTTTCTTTAGCCAATATCTTTTCCTAAATGGAAATGGGAGAACATATCCATTGATGTTTTGGTGGTATTACCAAATACATCTCAAGTTAATAATTTTGATTTGTTTTAATATTGATTATTCAACTAAATATATGCATTTTCAACATATTTAAGATATTATATATTTATATCAGATTTTAAAACATTATTTTAGGTATATAGTTAGGTTACATGGAGTTATCCTCTATATTGCATCAAATCATGATCCATGGTTTACGTCAAATTTTTTTAAAGGGCTTCTGATGTTAATGGGTACTAAATTAAAATTTGATATATCCTTTTATCCAAAATTTGATGGAAAATAATAGAGAAAAATTAATAATTTAAAGGATATATGTTGATATTTCTCATTATATTATTTGGGATGTTTGGATCAAATTTTTCTTTAGTTTAATTTACTTATAATAATATTTTTTAATCAAGCAAACAAATGACCCATTTTGAGCCATTATTTGGAAAGTAGTGTAGGACTCTGTTATATTGGGATAAATTTGGTGATTGGATATTTTTGGGACTATAATTGGTAGAAGATATATTTCAGTGTGTAAAATTGATTCATCACCATGTGGTTTCAGAACCAAGAAAAAAACATTGATCCGTATAACGGGAGGAAATGAATTTAATTTGAGGTAAGTGAACATTTTTTTAAGTATATCCATTGACATGTGTAGTGTGTTTTGGTAAAAAAAAGGTCAGTTGATGCCATGGTTCATTAGAACCTATGAAATTATATAGAAAGTGAGATTAGTTTCTTACCTAGTATACTTCCCTCTGAGTTTATCTTAGTTATATTATTTGCTACATGTTTCTTTTCTAAGGAAGTATATACCTGATGTATCTCATGTTTTGATTCATTGAGAGGTGGGATTACAGGAAAATCTATATTATGCAAAAAAATGGTTCAAATTATAAATATTATATAGTAGTTACTAAAAAAAGGAGATTTATTGGGTTAAGGTTTTATAGAATATCCAAATGATTAAGAAAATAGCATGAGAATCAGAAAAAGATATGAGAGAAAAATACCCTCACTTGTTTAATTAATAAATACGATTGAGAGGATACAACTTCTCAAAGTGGTGAATAATCTGACAACCCAAGTAAATCAAATAATAAATAAATTTCATGTCTTATTAATTTTCATAATTATATTTTATGTGTTCGTATATTATATGATAATTGTATGTGATTTTTGGGTCCAAAAAATAGATTTATTCTGGGTGAAATGTTTACCATGAGATAAATAGATTTTATTAAAATTTTACGTTTAAAATATGTAAATTTAGGAAATTAAATTAATTTATATATTTATTATATAGAAAATATATTAGTTTTACTTTTTGTTATTTTTTTGAGAAGATTGATTTTAGGTGAATAGTGAAAAAGTTTATTTTATGATAAATGACTATTTATTTTCAACTCTTAATTAATGTACCATTATATTTAGGATTGTTTTTAAAATTAAGTTAGTTCAATTTAACTATATATAATCCAATATATATATATATACCATTATTATGTTTTATTTTGGTATAAAACCGTTTTTATGCTTAAAATTAACATTTTTCTAAAAATTATTTATCATTGCGTTTTGTGGACATTTAATGAAATTATTTTCTTCCAAAAATTCAATTCTAATGTTTAAAAATATATTGCATATTTTTATTCAGGATTTTGATTTTATTTAATGTTTTATATCTCATTATTTTCATAATTGTTAGTTACCGGAGTAAAAGTGTATCACACCAATAAAGGTTAAAAGGGTAAATGAGGGGTTAAACTAAGATATAAAGAATAAAATATCTATAAAATACGTCCAAATGTGATCCTTTGAGTGTATTTAGAAATTATAATATCTTGTTTTAAAAAAATCATTTTTTCCACTTTACAATGAGAAATATGTTTTTGATATTTAAAAGTTTGAAGTATTTGCAAGAGTGAAACTCCCATCACTTATAAATGGGAAACTCACTTCCTCACTTCTTCACACCTTTTGGGCCAATTATATCAACCATGATCTATCCAAATAACATTACAAAATACCTCCCTACACTTTATAATTCCTATTCATCTTATAATACCAATCATATAAGGCTTGAGGTGTAATACATAGGGAGATATCCCATAAGGAACTATAAGTCCTAACCATCCTATTTCAAGTTTATTTCATCTTCTACCTCCTTAAAATAAGTTATAACCATAATAAAATAATTTAATTAGTATCTTATCTACACTAAAATTTTATTATGTTTATATACAAATTCTTTTCTAAATTATTTTAATCCTATGATAGATGTAATCATTAACCATGTGTAAATTTGGACTAACACCTCCATAAAATGATGAGTTTAACTTTCCATTAACACCTCATATGGTTGGTTATAAAGATTAAATTAATGAATATATAAGGTTTTTATGAAATTATAATATATCACTTACCTTTTTACTCTTTCCATCCATTAAAATTTGATAATATCTCTCGTGCATAAGTGTGCAATACCGCCTTCAGGGACAAATATGATTCATTTGTCACTACTGACTAATAGGATTGGTAATATGTATGGAAATAATGACTAAAATAAGAAATTTATAAAATTATTATTATTCTATAAAATAAAATAATATATATCATATTTTTGAAATCAATTAGAATAATGGGAATATCGCTTGTGTGTATGTGTGTACCACTGCCTCCATGATATGTCATTTTTCATTTTTTACATCCACCTTCCATGGATAGTTATGAATTTGTTTTTAATGTATAAACATAAAAATATTTTCATTATTAATATGATTTTAATGATGTTACTATGATCCTTTATATTTTATTCATCCTACAGATTCCATTTTTGACTAATAATCTGATTGTCCTTAAAACATCTAATGTGAACTTTACCATTTTTTATGACTAAATAAAATGTGATAAAAATAGAAAAAATGAAATAATGATAATGGAATAAAAATTAAAAAAATTAATAAATTATAAAACTAATAAAATTATATCACATGAGATTGTAGATATACAAACAAAATGAATTGTGACACGATGTAAGAGACTTTGTTTTAAAAATATTATTTTAAAGTTTTTTGTGTAACTCTTCATGTTCCATATCAAGGTTATTTAAAAAAATTCAAGAATAATATAAATTATTATTTAAACTTTTATAAATATTTTTTTCAAATAGTTTTGATTTTATTAAAAATTATTATGTAGGAATCATTTCAATATATTTTATATACATTATTTTTCAACTTTTAAAAAATATGAAAAAATATTTTTTTTAAACATATATATCTTAACCAACCTTTACCATAGTCATAATCATTATCAATTGTAAATATTAATTTAAAGTTGTACATGGTTATTTTAAAAATTAATCCATCCTCTAGATATTTTGATAATTTTTTGTATAAAAAATTAAGGAAATGGAAACATTTTCTCATATTTACGAACTAACTAAAATATTTATTGCTTATGGGAATGAATGATAATTCAAATTAGATTTATGATAAATGTATAGGATATTTGGGTTTTATTTATTTTATTATTAATGGATATTTTATTTTATTGTCATTTTAGTTGAATATAACTCTGATAATGGGTGAGATTTTTATATCTCTCCAATGTGTTGGGTAAAGTGGGAAAAATTATCACTAATAGGTTACTCATACAAAATATAAGAATTATCCAGTTAGTTTACTCATTATAGGGTTCATGTAAGCATGAATGAAAGTGTAATTTTTAAAGGTACCAAGATGATATTACTTTAATTTTTTAAAATAATCTCTTTTAATTTCAAATGATAAGAAAATGATATTATTTTAAGGAATGTTTATGACATTGTTTTAAAAGGGTGGAAATATTTTTGTTCAAATAATGGTATTCATGCGTATTAATTCTCTCTAATAAACCCTTAAGATTTTTATTTTTTTATTTTTTATTTTTTATTATATTTTTTATGAAATGTATTGATCAATTAAGTTGTTTTAATAAAAAATTAATTAGTTAATTGAGCTCAAATATTTATTTTTAAAAAGGTCAACTTTCCTATGGATTTTTTAATCATAAAAATGAAATATCAAGTTTATTTTCATTTATGTATCTTTCTAAGATTTTTTTTAATCACAGAACATTTTAAAATTCTTTTTACAGGACTTAAGGATGAGTTGAATTTTTAATAATGTCAATGATCTAGTTAAGTGAGTTTCCTAGAAAGAAGAAGGTGTATCTTTATAATAAAATTATTTTGGGGAAAAAATAGACACTATGTAGAAATTTACACTTTCTAATTTATTAGATTTCATTATTAACTAAAACTAAAAACATAAAATAGTATTTGGGATTTATGTGATGAAATGTATTCAATAAATCATGAAATTTATGGGGCAGTTTCGTTTGGGATTATATATTCCATCCCTATGTAACACCCTCCCATGATTTTTCACCTTCAATAGATTGGTTTTGAGCTTTATCCAGTTTGGTTGTGGTGAAAATAATTGTAAAAATAATAGGTAAGTCTTTGTAATACATATAATCTCCCTTATTATTCTATTTCTCTTTTCAAATGGATATAATATATTCCTAATAAATTATAAGGCTTCCTAAATTTATCATTTTATTCCGATTTCATATGGTTTGGTTATAGTATAAGGTTTTATTGGGTGATATCAAGGTTATGACTTTATTTTTTTTCTTAAATTTCTTCTTCCATATCTAGGAATGTTTAAGCTCTAATTCCTCAATATATGTATGATTTATTTAAGCTTCAAGTGGTGGTTTAATCTTATTTTTCAAAACATAATGAGTTATTCTACAATTAACTAAGTTGAAATAAAACACTTTAATTTCATTCCCTTTTATATATAGTTGGGTACTAGTATATGTATGAGAGAATTTAACTTAAATAAATGATTTTTAATTATTAATAAACTCTTAAATTACTTATCTCAATGAATAAGAATTATTTGTTAGTTCCATTGTATTTCACTTTTTTCATGCATGTCCTAATGATGCTCTTATTTTGTTTACTTATATTATTTCCCTTATATTGGTATAGAGAATATAATTTATAACCACTTACTTAAATAACTGGAATGGATACCACCATTTAAGTGTGTTGATATTATTAATAAAGACAACCAAGGATCTATGAAATAAAAAAGTGTTATAACAACATTAACTAATTTTATTAATATCTTTTTCCTAGATTATTAAGGATTTGATATCTCATTATCAATGATTCAGGGAGTTAATAGTTTTATTTATATAAAACATTATCTTATAACTATATTTTGTTTCTAAAATTCTGGGAACATTATGATACATTTATTAAAATAGGATCAAATGACCTATGAACACTCCTCAGTATGCTAAGGTTTCGAATGAAATTTTATATTTTTCAATTTCTAATCAATCCATGGATGAAAGAATAAAATTTACATATCTATAATTTAAATGTATAACATAGTTAAGGATACTTGAATTTTATGAACACTTTATTTCAAATCCATTCCCAGCTCAATATGGGAGGTGGATTTTTCAAATATAATTGAACATTAAAACAATTTTGAACACTAATGTCAATCATCAAAATATAAATGATATTTTTCCACCATTGGAGAATAAAATTAAAGACATGAAAATTATGATTTTTATAGTATAGAGAAACATACTCAATATAAAAACATATCATTATAATGAATCATGGTTGCTAAAAATATTAACTGGAATTTTTTTCAGAACTTTGGGCCAACTAGATCATGATTGTATCATATCAATGGATCCTCTTCCTGGTGATATAGATATTAATTCAATATAAATATTTACTGAGTAGAAAAGTGTATTTCATGAATTATGTGACGATGGAAACTAAAATCTCAATAGAGGATGTATCAAGAATTCAAAAAAAATCCACATAAGTTTTTCCATATCAACATCCCATGAGGAATTAAAAATAATTAAATGTCCATAGTAGAGTAGTTTTTACCAAAATAATTTATTTTGGATAATATCTATATGTATTTTATGAAATGAATACATTTTTTAATAATATTAGTATGAATTATAAAAAAAATACATGCTTCTCCCAATGATTATATGTTATATAAAAAATATGATCAGATTATAAATGGAAGTTAATAAGTAATTTTGAATTTCTATATTAAAATACCACCATGAGTAAGAATTAGAAAAGTAATCCTATAAATTATATGTATTACTTACCTTCAAAAAGGTTATTTCCAATATTATTCATGTCATCTAAAATAGATAAGCATGTAAAGTGAAATTCTTTGAAAAATTGATGGTTTAATGTGTCACACACTAGATTCAAAAGCATGTAAAACATTATATTAATTATATATATATTTCGTATTCGATCCTAGAAATATTGTATTAGTATTGGATACTTATGGTCTCAATCCACTTCATACTTTGAGTATCAGTTATTGCATTCGGTGAGTTATTTCGATCCCCTAAAATATCTCTTTGAGGATGTGTATGAAGAAACCATCCTTTGTTATTTTAATGATTATTCATAGAAAAAATTATGTTTGTTAAGAACATTGATGCATAACTTCAGCATCTAATTGAATAACTATAGGAGTTATGGAACAAAAATTTTGAAATAAATGACATATCTACAATAAAAATATTTTAAATGAATTTTTCTTTAATGTGTAGCATGACTGACTTCCCAAGTCTTGGAAACTTATTTAATTGGAACACATAAAATATTTTTATTTTTTATTTTATAACATTGATTTTAATCATGAATGAATACCTTAAAGTAAGAAACTCTATTTATTATGTAATCTCAGATTTATCTATACATCTCATAAATTTTAGAATAAGTAAAAACCCAATGGAATCATTGATCATATACCATAATAAAAGTTACTAACAAGTTAAAAAAAGATTATAAGAAACTAGTAAATGTTGAAGAAGAATTTAGGAAGATCCATCATTTGAATAATATTTGGAATATAATGACCCATATTTTACATACTTGGATATCTCATCTTTTTAAATGAATATTCATTATACTGAAAAATTATACACCTAAGAACCATAATAGTTTAGTGCATCTGGAAACATGGATCACAATATTATAAATTGTTGAATGATCTTAAATTTCTCCCCTAAATATATTACATTTTAGTACTTTTCAAAAACATTCCCTATATAAGAATATCATCATAACCATGGGAAAAGAAACATCATAAAAACTGATATTAGATTATTAAAAAGGGTAAACAAGGGAGATATGTAAGCATAACATGAGAATAACGATATGATGAAATGGGAATAAAATTTGAAAACTATATTTGGATTATCAATGATCATAATCTTGAATCATGTAATAAAGATTTGCAGTTCATCGGACATGAATTATAATATAATCAAAAAATAGGATCCATGAGAGCATAAAATTGTTATAATATAATGTTTTGTGGAATACACATAAGCATAGAAAATATTATATCAAGGATACCCACCCTGATATTCATAACATTTTAGTCTTCGTCTTACCACCTCTATACATGCTTTGGTCTTGATAAGTCCTCCCATGTAACCTCTTTCAAGATTGGGATAACCACCCATGTACAATCATTTTTTGTCTTGTACTAACCACTCATTTACCTAATTTGGTCATGGTATGACCTCATGTATACCCTCCTTCAAACTTTAGCTAACCATCAGTGTACCCTTATTTTTTAAATCTTGGGCTAACTATCCATGTACACTTTCAGCTCGTAGAACATTTATCATTAACCAATGCATTGGAGGTAGATATAGGAGCCCCCATTCTTATAATTAAAATCATTAACATGAGTTCGAAATATCATAAAATATTTACCATATCATAACCCAAGAAATGAAATGGGATTCATAAACATTTCAGCATATCATAACCCATAGAAAAGAGACATGTTTCATAATCATTTTCCCATTTTAACATAGCATAAACTACTAAAACAAGTGAGCATCACAAGATTACTATCATGGTATAACCCATGGAAAATATATGGGTTTCATAAATATCATGTCATCATAAACATAAACCATTTATGAAAATAATAAGATTGGAATCCATATAGCATACCCTCATAAAATCATAAGTATCATAAAAGGATATCAACATGGATGGAAAAAATGTTTTTAAAGATCACTTGAAATATTTTATAGGTGAAATAACCTTTAATTTAAATTCACTTATTAAAACCTAAATAATTTTCAAAAACCTTCTCTTTCAAAAAAATATTGAAAAATTCATAAAGAATATTTTAAAGATCATTCAAAACATTTCTTGAGGAAAATATTTTTTCTAATATAAAAAGAACTTTTTAAAATGTGAAACATTTTGAAAATAATTTTCCCTGAAATAACCATAATATTTTATAAAATAATATTCAAATAAAATATTTTTTTATGAAAAAGGGATGCTTCATTCACTATGTATATGTTAAAAACAAATATTCATTTCACATTTTTGGTAAAATACAAAGGGGTATTGTTTGGAAAAATACATTAAGATTTCTTTCAAAAAAAATTGTGAAAATTAAAACATGGTTGAATTTTTTTAAAAGAAATCATATAAGAATAATGAATATTTTGTAACCACATTTAGAAAACATGATTTTGAAAGAAAATGTATTTCCGAATAAAGATATAAATAAAGTATTATTTTACTAAAAAACATCAATTATCTTAAGTACCAAAGATTGTATAATAGTAATGTTATTTGAAAATATTATGATTATATAGTGGATAATAAAAAGGCATGATTTTATTAAAATATGGACTACAATATTTTATCATCTAAGACATAATCATAAATAATACCGATAAATAATGTGATCGTAACATAAAATCATTTCTAATTTAGTGACATTGAATCATAAGCCCCATGAAATAATTACATAAAATGAAACAAAATATATCATGAGGATAAATAAATTCATGATATTACATGTCAATGGATCTATATACAGACTTCTTAAAATGATATTGGTTTATAACATAACATATTTCTCAAAGAAATAAAATTGAGAGAAAAAACACTTACCACATTAATAATATTTTAAATCATAATAACCAAAAAATAATAAAATTAAATGAAATTAATCATCATTAATATAATAGTATTCATGATATAAAATGTCAAATTGGCATTATATACATCACAAAAAATAACTGAGTGGTGATTTTTCATAAGTCTCTCAGAAATAAAAGAGTGACTAGAAATCCATTACCTTAAGTCAGGACATCCATCATACCCGGTAAAACCTCTGGTATAATAAATATAAACATATTTTAAATATTTTAAATAACAATATTTTTTATATATCATATCATATATTATTTTCTTATGATATTGTATTACCAATTTATAAACAATTCCATGTTAAAGTCACATTTTGGGCAACAACAGCTTTCTTTTTCATGTAAATTTTTAACTTATTATTTATTGGAACTATTACATTGATGATGATTTCAGAATCTAGAGAATTTAAACCATGAAATAAAAATCATATATATATTAATTATATATGTATTTATATTAATCCATAATATTTATTTATAGGAAATGAAATACACCATTCATAGAAGAGGTAGTTCATACGTATGCCGGAATGCGGTTAGAATTTATTATTGGATTGAAAGAAAGAAAAGTAAGTGATATCTATACATATATATATATTCATTATATAATAATTATTTTACCATTTATATCACATATTTTCCTTAAAACAATCCTTAATACCTTCCTCGAAAAGTGTGAATGAATCACATCACTTCATGAGGCGGTAGTCTGTCATACGCACGAACGACAATATCATATTCCCAAAAATAGAAAATATGTAGGTATGTGTGATATGAAAACTAAATAACCATAATAACATAATAAATATCATATATATTATATATAGACAATATATGCAATATTATTTCTATCCTCGAGAGGAGGCAATAGAGAAAATCATGACATCGGTTCGTGAGGCGGCAATATTTCATACACACAAATGATTGTTCTGTAACCCATTTGATGGAAGTGTTTATGGTTTTAGGATATTATATTAATATAAAATAATTTCAATATATTTAATATATTTATTTTATTAAATAATAATGCTATAAAAAAAATTTAATGGGGTGTAGGAGGAAATAAAGCTAAAGCGCCTGTTGATGAATGTTACATGTTCTTAAAGTAACCTTATTAGGTTTGCACTAACATCATTCCGAGGAAGGTTATAAGAAGAAAATAAGGAATCCATGATGAGTAGAGAAAATTTTAGAAGTTATTTTTGATGGTTTTGTCTTAACCAAAAAGATATTAATGTTTAAATAAGAGAGGATAAGGGAGGCCTTTTATGGGTCGGGGAGAGGACACACTTTGTATTTTTGAAAAGTATTTTGCACTCCAACATTTTTCATGTTTTTAAGGGTCCAAAATGGGATATTATAAACCTTATAGGTTTTATTGTCGAACTATTCCTATAAAATAGTTTTCATAAAATCTTACATGTAATTTTAACCCTTATCTTTTTAGTTTAACCCCTGGTAAACGAATTTTTACCTTAATCATGGTAATTAATTTTTACTGCATTCAATAATCATTTTGGTCAAAATTTAATTTTAACTTATTAAATATGAAAAATTATTCTAATTCAAAATATAGAATCCATTTTTATAAATTCAATTCACATAAGAGGTAGAATTTAATTTAAAATTAACCGTGTAAACATGATGAGAAAGATGGTTTTTAATGAGAAAATGCCTACACATTTAGAAAGTGTTTATATCAAAATTCAATATTAAATTGATTCCAATGAACTAAATTACATTAATATATATAATATAAATAAATTTACTTAAATTAAAATTAATAATATAATTTAAATTTATGAATTATTTAAATTAAAAGTATGTTTTCAATTAAAATATTGTTTTCCCACTATTTATTAAAAATAAAATTTCCAAAAAATCACAAAAAAATCAATAATATTATATTGGTATTATAATTTAAAAAATTATTAATATTTTATCTAATAAATTTTTTAAATGTTTTTAAAAATAATTTTATAATACGTTCACCAAATGTGACAAAATCGCTTTTTATAAAAATTTTGTTTTAAGCATAAAATTATATTTATTCTTATATCTTTTCTAGAAAATATATAATATAAATATTAATAATTTTATTGAATATATATTATAAAAATTTAATTAAAATAATTTACTTATATTTATTTATTTAATTTATTAACTAAAGTTTTATTTTTTCATAAAAATAGTTTTTAAGAAGTAGAATTTCATTATTATCAAGTGTTATTTATTTTCATTAATATTTATTTAGTCACGAGAGAATTAATTATATATATATATAATATATTTTTAAAATTTACATAATCCTATTCATACACACCATTTAAAAGACTATGTGATAATGATTATAATAAATAATAATATTTTAATAGTATGACAAGCTTTGATTAAACTCAATGTTACGTGTACCACAACATAAGCTCAATGTTTCATGTGACACAAGAAAAAATCTGTGCTTCATGTAACATAATCTAAACTAAATATTTTTAATAATATAAAACATCATAAATATTAAATTAATTTTAAAAAAAAATTCACAAAATTTCAGGGTGTTACATTTCACCCCTATTAAAATGAATTTTGACCTTAAAATTCATCACATTGGTACCAAAAACTAGGGATACTTTTGCCTCATTACATCTTTAGGTTCCCACATAACTTCTTTAAGCTTTTGGATTCTCCAAAAAACATTAACTATGTGAGTGTTATTATTTCTTAAAACATTCTCTATTCGATTCATAATCTCTACTGATCGTTCCATTATAATAAATATCATGCACCAGTGGAAAAACCTTTATGCTAAAAACATATGAATGATTAAGAATGTAATTCCTCAAGATTTATACATAGAACATATCGTTTACCAAAGATATTTTAATTGGAATCACCAATGGATAGGATTCCATCCCAATATGATCAAGAATTTCAAAGGGGTCAATATACCTAGGGATAGGCTTTTATTTGTATCATAAGCATAATTTCTTATTTTAGTAGTGATTCGATCAATTTTCACTTCATCAATTTCTCCAAAAAAAGAAGATTAATTTTTTATGCTTAAAGAACTAAAGGATCACAATATCCATAAGATAATAAAATTTCATTCCTTAAATCTCTAAAAAATGTTACCATAGGTTATCTAATATTGTTAAATATTCAGAGGGTTATATAAAGAGTTAATATCTAAAACCTCATCCACATATAAAATTAAACTATTACATAAATGTTTAACAGTATTACCCTTTTAAACCATAATATTTTTAAATAAGGTTGTTAAATTTATCAAAAATAAAGATAACACCAATAATCCAAACAGCTTTAATCATCTCTCATTAGTCAAATGTCAAATATGTAAATACAGTGGTCATATATTCCCTAGAAGCTTGTTAATAACCAAAATTTCCATAAAAACTTGAATTATTCCTAATTCCTTGAATAAGACCATATATTATTGAAAATATTCAATATATCTCATAATGTTGTAAAGTCCATCAATGATAACATAAACCACTTTATCAAAAAAAATCCTTTATCATTTTTTAGGGCATCAATACAATCCAATTTACTTTATATAAATTAATCATCACTTCATCAAATATAAACATTGTTTCCTCAACATTCAGAACATATTAATAGTTATCCTCCCATAATAAAAATATTACCTTACCATTAAATCATTTTTCTTGTACATCGGTACCATTTAACATATTATTGAAAATCCTTATGGAAAAACATATACTAAAAAATTCTTATATATTTCATAATTCAAATAACATAATCATTGAATTAAAATACATGAATAATTCAATAACCCCACTCCCATCTCAAATAATTATCTAGACTTCATCGTATTATTCCTTAACACTTATTTCCTTTCATATGTCATTTGTAGTCTCCTCAACATTAGTAACATAACTATTACTTGTTCCAACATGTTGATTCTATTCACAAGATTCCCTCCTCAGAAATTGGCTTTTATAATGCTCATAATTTCTATATTTAAAGAATTATTACATTGATAATACCTTAGGGATACCAATATTACCATACATTATGTTACATTAACTCTTCATTTTTACATTTTAGTTACTTGCTTTGTGTTTTTATTTTCCATAGTCAAAACAACTTCTTATTCCTCAAATACATCCAGTTGGGTGTGTCTTCCCACATTCTCAACACATAAGAAATTGATTCTTCCTTACTCCATGGTCTTCACTACTAGAACTCTCATGGAACTCTTTCTTTATCTTATTTGGTGGGTCTGATAGTTGTTTAAGGTACACATTATAAATCATGTTCCATGGAAATTGATTAGGAATATTCACAACATCATTTACTATATTCATCATCTGATTTGGCTTTTCATTAGTAAATATTTTATCTCATTCAATGTTAACGTAGTTCCTTCTATATCTTTCAATCAACTAACACTAGAAAACACAGTGTTGGAAACACTAATCATAGAGTAAAACCAAATAATCATGAAGAAAAATCACTTATAGGATGTCTAAATCATGACACCTTATTTTTTATATATAACACCTTAGGATTATCCTACGTAATTCATAGTCTTCATCTTTTTAAATCATACATGAGGTTTCATAAAGAGTATGTGAATTTATAAAGCATATTCACTTGGAGTGTCACATCAGGTGTGCATCAAGGTATGTTATTGTGCACCATGTGACAATCGAGTAGAACTCAACACACCCTTTTTGAAGATATTTACCCCAGGTACATCTTTTCTAGAACTATAACCACTTATAGTATCTAGGAAGGGATGAAATTTCTTAAAAACCACCTGCCCAATCCTTTACCAAAATTCTAGGACATTTCTTACACACTGACTCGTCCTTATACAAATCTTTATAAAAGACTCTAAATATGTCCTTAAAAATGTCCCTATAGATTTTAAAAACTTTTTCTCGTCCTAGTTTCCAAAGGATAAATAATTTTTTCCTTTAATACTAACTATAATGAAATAGGTTATTCATACATCGATCTGGCATCCTTTTAGATGAATATTCAATACATTACAAATTTACATACCTGAGGACCATAAAATCCTAGTACCTATGGATACTTGGAACATAATCTAATTAATTGGCGAAAGATATTGAATATATCCCATAAAACTATTTCATTTTTGTACTCTTTAAAATCATACCCAATTTAAAACATATCTTCATAACCTAGGGAAAGGAATCATAATAAAGGGTGAGCTCAGGTGCTTGGTAGGGTAAACAATGAGGATATAAAATAATAACATGAGAATAATGGTATTAGGATATGAGTATGATATTTGAAAATGATTCCCTTCAAATGAAAGATCATAATAATGAATTATGGAATAAATATTGGAAGTCCATAAGAAATGAATCATAAGATAATAAAAGAAAAGGGAACCATGAGAGGATAAAATTCACATAAGAAATTGTTTTTTGACATACACATAATCACATAAAATATTATTTCTGGGTAACCCACCAGCACATTTATAACATTTTAGGCTTGGGATAAACACCATTTCTCCTGCTTTGGTCTTAGGATGACCTCATTTGTACCCTCTTATGGATTAGGCTAACCACCCATTTATCCTTATTTTTGAGTTTAGACTAACCACTTGTGTACCATATTCTAGAATGGGATGACCTTCTGTGTACACTCTTTCGGGGTTAGTTCAACCACCCATGTGTTATTATTTTAGGTATTGGGCTAACCGCCCTTATACCCTCTGAGATCATAAAACATTTATCATTTCCAAATGAATTGGAACAAGATATAGGTCCCAACCATAAGATAATGAAAATAATATTTATGTGTTCTATTGGATCATGAAACATTTATCATATCATAACTCATGAAATGAAATTAGATTCATAAAAATTTCATCATATGATTACCTATGAAGAATAGGTATGTTTCATAATCGTTTCATCGTTTCATCTTAGCATGACCTGTGAAAAAATCAGGTTTCATAAGGTTTTTATCATGTTCTATACCATCGAATAGAAATAGGTTTCATAAATATCATGTTATCTTAAACATAAACCATGAGAAGAAAGAATAATAATTGAATCGTTTGATTTTAACTCCAATAAATCATATGTATCCTGAATAGATAAAAACTTGGAGGCAGAAGGATTTTGAAAGATCGCATGGAACATTTCATAGGGGAAATAACCATTCTTTGAAAATAAATTTTTAAAACATAAAATATTTTCTGAATCCTTTTATATTTAAATAAAATTGAAAACATATTAATGAAGATTATAATGATCACCTTAAACATTTCATGATGAAAATATCCTTTCCTAATTTAAAAACCCCTTTTAAAATAGAAAACATTTAGAAAATCATTTTACTTGAAAATAAACTTGAAAATATATAGAATAAAATTCAAATAAAATAATATTCATGATGAAGTAAAATTTCATTCATGTTTTAGATATTAAAAACAAATATTCCTTTCATATTTTTGGAAAAATAAAAATAGTTATTGTTTTGAAAATTAAATGCAGATTACATTCAAAAAAATTGTGAAAATTAAAACGTGGTTAAAATTTTGTTATAAAGATAATAAGATAGTAATGATTAATTTTTGAAATTTTTTAAAATAAAATGGTTTTGAAATAAAACAGATTTCCGACCAAAGAGATAAATAAAGTTGGATTTTCTTGAAAACATTTTCTAAATCATCTTAAGTACAAAAGATTGGAAATGGAAATTTTATTTGTAAATATCATAAATAATTATAGGATAAGAAAATTCAATAATTTCTTAAAATATGAATCATAAGATTTTTTTTAGAAACATAATAAAAAACAATCGTGAAAGAAGATGAGATTGTAACAAAAAAATATTTTCCACTTTGGTAACTTTTAATCAGAATTCCCATGAATTAATAAGATAAAATGAAGCTTAAAATATCATGAGTATAAATAAATTCCTGATATTATATGTCCAATGATATTTATATAAACCTCATAAAATAAAATAGCTTCAGAACATAACATATGTCTTAAAGAAGGAAAATTGAGAAAAAAAATTCGTACCACTTTAGTAATATTATTAATAATATTACAAAATAAGGAATAAAATAAAATAAAGAATTATGTATCATGTAAATAATAGGATTTATAATATAACATGTCAAATTGTTTGTGTAAACCCCCAAAAAAATAACTCAGTGATGAATTTGTATATATCTCCCAAAAATAAAATGAGAGACTAGAAATCTCTAACCTTGAGTCTTGACATCTTTCTTACTTATTAAAAAATAAATTATAATAAATATAAGTTTATTATAAATAAATTAAAAACAATATTTATATATATATAACCATATATGATTTTTTATGACCTTTTATTACATGTTTATTAAAAATTCCATATTAAAGTCACATTTTAAAAAATATCTGCTTTGTTTTTCATGTAGGTTTTAACTTTTTATTTATTGGTCCTCTTACATAGATCATGGTATCATAATCTCTAGAATGTAAAAATATATATAAATATCATATGTATTCATTATATATGTTTTTATAGTAATCAGTTAAATTTATTTATTGGAAATGAAATACATCATTCATAGAGACGGTAGGTCGTACGTATCGTGAACGTTATTTCCATTTTCTTATCTTATTGAATAAAATAAGATTAATTAGTATATATATTGTTATTAAATAATAATTTTTTTCTTACATATCACATATTTTATTAAACCCATCATAAATACCTTCCATGTAATGTGTGAATGAATCGCATCGCTTCACATGGTGGTAGTCCATCATGTAATTGAACAACGTTATTATATTCCTAAAAAATGACAAATTTGAAGGTATGCATGATATAACAACACTAGGATCATAATAAAGTCATATATATCATATATATCATATATAAATAATAAATCCATCATTATTTATAGCCTCTTATGTGGTAATGAAGAAACGAAAGACATCAGTTCATATGGCGGTTGTATGTCATACAAATGAGTGTTGATTTTATAATTCATTAGATGGAAATCGAGATGGCTGGAGATCATAAACCTAACATAAAAAAATGTCAACATATGTTAGATAATTAATGTATAAAAATAATTGAAGGGGTGGAGGAACAAACAATACAAAAAACGTCGATGGTGAACGTTACATATTTTTCGGTTATCCTCCTTAGGATTGCACTAAAATCCTTCCTAGGGTGGATTTCATCAAAAAATATGGATTCTTAGATTAGGTTATGGAATTAATAAAAGTTATTTCATCTGGTCTTAGATAAAACAAAATGGTTTAATGTTGAAAAAAAGACAGGAGAGTGGGTGGTCTTTATATGTAGGGGAGAGGACACACATGCTAATTTTGAAATGAATGGAGTGTTCCCATGTTTTTAATATGTCAAAAGGGTCTGAAATGGTATATTATCTAACCTTATAGGTTTCATTATCGAAATATGGACATAAAAAAGTTTTTAAACAATTTCATAGGTCGTTTTTATCCTTATTGTCTTAGTTCAACCGGTGGGTAAACACATTTTTACCTTAAAAGTGGTAATTAATTTGTAATAGATTCACTATTCATTTAGTAAAAATTTGATTTGAACGAATTTGAATTTATATTTTATTCTTATTAAAAATATGGAATCCATTTTTTCAAATTAAATTTTTAGTAATTTCAAATTTTAATTTAAAATTAATCCTTCAAACATGATGGAAAAGAAAGTTTTTAAAGAGAAAATATCCAAAAGTTTAATGATTTTTTATATAAAAATTCAATAAAAATTGATTCCAATGACCTAAATTGATTTAATAGATATATAATTGCTATTATTTTACTTTAAACCCAATTTAAAATATAATTTAACTTTAAAAATCATTTAAATGAGAAAGATGCTTTCAATTATAATTCCGTATTTTTAATATTCATAAAAAACGAAACATTTCCAACAAATACCAAAAAATAACACTTAGATAATTTTATTATTCTAATTTAAAAAATTAATTTTTGTTTTATCAAATTAATTTTCTTAATTATTTAAAATTAATTTTAAAATAGCTTTACCAAATCTGAAAAAACTTCATTTTTAAAAAATAAAATTTTAATCATAAAATTGGATTTATTCTTATATCTTGTCTAAGAAATAAATAAGATTAATGTTAAACATTTTATTGAATATATGATATATAAATTTCATTAAACTAATTTACATACATTTATTTATTTATTTTATTAAATGAAAACATGTTTCTTCTTATAAAAGTAGTTTTTCTGAGTAAGTTTTCCTTTATTTTCAAGTGGTATTTGTTGTCATTTATATTTAATTAGTCATAAATGATTAATTATATATAAATTTATAAACCATATATTTTCATAATTTACTTAATATGTTTCATACACACCATTCAATTTTCTAAGTGATGAATATCATATTAAATAATAATATTTTAATAGTATAAAAAATTTAATTTTAACTAAGTATTGCATGTGCTGGAAGCTAAGATCATTGTTTCATGTAACATAAGCTAATATCATTTCTGCATATAATGAAACATAAACTCAATATTTTTTATAACAAAAAATATTTAAATAATTAAATTCTTTTTAAAAAAATAACTTCATAAATTCTCATGGTGTTGTAGGGAAAGAAGTTTGAAGTACATCTGCAGTTGAATTTTGGATGATCCAGTAGGACAAGTCATTCCTAATAGAGTCAGCTTTATAAAGGAGGAAGTGAAAGATTTTTCATAAGGATATATTGATTCCCTCTCATTTTGGGGCCTAGTAAAGCTCATTCAACCACTTGTATCACCTGAATCTATGTGATAAAACTCCATATCGGTTTGTCACAAAGAAGATATGGTGGATTGGGTTTTTGGGGTGACTATTTGATTTAGAGGTCAGTTGTAGCTAGTGTCACCTGACGATTCAGTCACCAGTTGAATTGAACGGTTTGGTTGTGGTTTTTTGTTTCTTCCACTTCAATACTTTTTTTGGTTTGTTTTCTTTTTTTGTAGTTCTTCAAGCACTCAGTGTATATTTCCTGAACTAATGGTTTCAGAGAAATTTGTTTGTGGTTCATCCAAACATCACCTATCCTTGGTTTGGCCTAACCTATTCAAAATCTTCTCTTGCCTTATGTTTTTTCTTACCAAGCGATGTCGGTTACATGTTTTGGTTATTTTTGAGGTTTTGGGATGGTGTTTATTGAGTTGTAATGGGATTTTCTTAAGGAGAGACCTAGATTTTGGTGTTTTTTTGTCCTGGTTTGGTGAATTTTTCTTAATTATCATAGTCAATTTTAGTTTTATTGTATTATTCCCACTATTTTTAATCCTTGATATAGGGGATGTTCTATTTCCTATTTTTTATCTCAATAAAGATGCTGGTTTCTAGTGAATTAGTTTCTAGTATGTTTTTGACTCCTTTTCGTGATGTCATCAATGTTGGTTGGGTCTCTTCCATTGATATTATTATGATGATGAAGATGGTGATTGCTTTCTAGGGTGTGCTTCATGAGGGCCTCATATGATGACATGTGATGTATTTTTTTTTTTGAATTTTCATGTACATGTTGGGAACTTTATTGGAGCCTCCTGATTTTGGTATTTTTTGTCATGGTGTAATGTGTTTTGGGAATCGCTTTTGTGAGGTTCCCAATTCATCCAGAAAAGTGACTTTAGTCTGAAAATGAATAAAGTGTGATTTTAAGGATGCCAAATTATAACATAAATAAGAAATTATTTAGACACATACATAACTAAGAACTTATTATTTTTAGATCATAAGATTAAAGAAAACCCTTTACTTAACTAAACTCATTCATATAATGTAAATTTTTCCCATTAAATACCAATTTAAAGATTCAATAATAATTCTTCAATATATTCCAAACAAATCTCCACACATGATGACCTTTTAAAAGTTTCATATGTATTACTCTTATTTATAACCTAGGAAAATCGAAACATAAAAATGGGGAGCACAAACTCTTTATACGGGTAGTGTTCAGTGGATGCTATCATAGAGGGAAAACTTTGATTAAAATAGAAGAGTATATAATGAATAATTTTTCTATATACTCAATAAATTGACCATTAAATATAACCATGGAAGATATAATGTTATAAATAACTACATGGACATTAATAATTGTCTTCATAATGATGAAATTCATAATATCAGACATTTTAATCATACCATGAAAGACTCGTGATAAGACATATTATATAACATCAAGGATTTATTCCAAGGAATTATCATTATATGGCACAGAATATGATAAGAAATGACTATTTTGGTTTCTCTAATGGAACCTACCCGATGCATTACGGGGTTGTATAATTCTAGTGCCTAAATGTCACATGAATAATCCAAATTCATTCATCATATTCAAAGGAATGAATAATGTATAAAATGCATGAAAAACCTGATTTGATAATAAATAATAATATATATTGAGATAATAGATTTAAATGTTTCTTATTATATAATCAACCATCATTTATAAGTAAAAATTCATCCATATGGAATTCAAACGTATATGTATTATCAATATGTCACCAGTTAAAAACTGAACAATCATTATTGTGGGACACCAACCAATCTTATTCATCAATTATAGGTTATTAACACCATATAGCGTACTGAGTATATGGTTAATTTAACACTAGAAACAACTTATAATAAATAAATGAAAATAAATAACATGGACATGAAGGAGAAAAATGAATTCAAATTGGATATAGAGAGTGATAGTGAGTATAATCACAAGGAAGTGAGTAAACTGAGAATTATACTATCACACTAACTAAGGTATAAAATAAAAAATTAATGTAATGAAAGGATACAAAAAATTAATCCTAAATAAAGGTTTTTTGTAAAGAAAAGTTTAGTGGAATAAAGAGAGGAAAAATGGGAGCAATGCTTTAAAAAAAATTCCTTAAATATTTTATATGTTTGTTTTAAAAATGAAGTTAAAAGTAACTTACAAAACTCATTTCCTGATATTTCTTGAATAAATTTTAAAAATTATTTGTAATAAAATTTAAAAAAATGGAATCTTTAAAATGAAATATAGTTAAGTAATAAAATGCGGAATGAAAGTTAAAAATATACATAAGTGGAATTAAATCCATTTTTAGAAATTTTATGAAAATAATATCCTTCTATTTAAAAATAATACTATAACAATGGGAATATATATTATTTTTTAAACTCATAAAAACTTATAAAGTAAGATAAATAATTATTAATGGTCACAACAGGAATAAAATCCATTCACGTGGAAAAAGTTTCAAATATATTCATTTTAAACATTTATAAAGAAAATAAAAAAGGACTTTCTCAAAAAACATTAAATAGATTACATTTAAACTTTTTATTAGAAAGTAGGAGTTAATATAAATTGACCTTTAAATTTAATTTAGGTATATAAAATTACACTCTTGAAACAAAATAAATAATGGGGGTATGGTGGGAAACAATTACAGACCAAAAAGGAGAAATGAGTTTGATGTTTCTAATAAATATTTTTCAACATGTCTGAGTAACATATATGCTTAAAATATTAAAATTACTTAAAACCCCCCAAAAGAAAAATAGGATAATAAAATAAATAGATTTTATGAGATAAAGAATCTAAAATTCCCCTAATTAAAATCACAATATAATTAATATTAATAATAATTGAGAGTGTAAAATAAACCCTTATGAATTTCATAACACTTGAATAAAAACACCTTTAAATATATAACATTAAATGGAAAATTAATTTCTTTTATTAAAGAGTGGGTCATGATATAATATTTCAAACAGGTATAATTTATACTATATAATGGAAATAGTTTTCTAATTCAAAACATGTCCCAGAAAAGGATGTTTGAGATGAGAAACTCTTAGCTTGGATTCCTTCTTAGTCGTACATTCTCTAAATTCCCTATATAATTAATTTATATTAATTATACATCTATACCAAAATCATATTTACATTTATCCTTTTATATACCATTCACTTATAATTTCTTACTACCCGCAAAGTAATAATTCTACATAAAATTCAACATTTTTGAGTTGACTATTATGTTTTTCATGCATTTTATGATATAGAGGTTCCCGTCCTTGAGCCATGGCCATGGTTTCATCATATTTATAAAGTTAATATTTTTTATATTGTATTTTTGATATGTTTATTGTGTTACATGGCCAATTTAGGGAACTCATGGTAAAGATTTTAATAGAAATCTTAAAAATATAATTTTTTATAAATTATGGTTATATATGAATAATTGATTTTATAAGTGAATAATAATATATATTAAATGAAATTGATAATTTTATAAAAATCATATTTATAAATTTGTAGTTCGTGGGGGGGTAGTTCACACATACACGCGAGTGACATTTTTATTTTCTAATGAATATATTCCAAGGAAGATATATAAAATATTATCTTAATAGAATCGTAATTATTCCATAAATATCATATTTAGTCATTAAATACATATTTTATAACTATCCATGTAATTCTTTGAGTAGAAAAGAAATACATTGTTCGTGTAGGCGGTAGTCTTAATGTATGCACAAGTGAAATCTTTATTTTCTAATGGATAGAAAAAGTGGTAAATTATAGTTATAAAATCAACATAATAATATTACAATAGACTAATGAAACTTATAATATTATTTTATTATGGATACAGAATATTTCGATGAGTTTTAAGAAGAAATAAACTTGAATGAACTCGGTTAAGATAATTACTTCTTCCCTATATATCTTTCTTATGTCTCTTCTTATGCCTTCATAGGTTGGTCAATTGGAGAGACAAAAACCTACAGGTCATTTATATGGTTTGGGTAATTAATTTATGTAGATATGTTTTGAGATAAAGTGCTCAAAGTGGGTAGGGAAGTGAGTAGAGGAGGGGTCCTTTTTATAAGTGAGAGTGGTGACATGTTTATAAATACTCTCAAATTTGAAATAATATAAATGTATTTCTCAAGTTCAAGTGCTACCAAGGAAGTAAAAATTTAAATATTGGATAGTATATGTTAAAAAAAATTGAACAATAAAATTAAAGCAGTTTTTTTGTGTTATTTCAAACCTTATCGCTTAGTTTAACGCCCTCATTAACCCTTTTAACCCTTATAGTGGCTACTAACTTCTACTTTAGTTACTAAATTTAATGAATAAGAATGGAATTAAACTTATTATATAATATATATATGATAGTTAAAATTAAATAATCCATTTTATACTTTTCTATTTCAATAGGTGATATAAAACATTTTTAATAAATGCATCAAAATTATAAAGAAGATTTGTTTTTTATAAATTGTGTTTTAAGCGTAAAAATGAATTCAAACCAAAATAATTTATTAAATTTATCCCCATGAAATTTAACGGTTTATCACTAAAAATGAGATTTATGTGACATTGAAACCAATCCAAAAATAAATGTAAGCATGTAAATTCTTAATTAAAGAAACGAGTCGAAAATACTTCTCTTATTAGAATAAAATGTCACTTTGGTTTTAAAATATCAATCATAGGTTTATAAATTCAACATAATATTTTAAATATTATTATTTTAATTCATAAAAATAATTTTTCAATAAAAAAATGTTTAAAAAGGCATTTAATTCATTCTTATATCATCATGATTCCACAAAAGTGATGTTATCTATAAAAATAGTATTTTCACTATCCAACTAAAAATCACCCATTTTAGAAAAATCTCATATTTTCACCATAAGATAAAATTTATATTCTGAATCCAAAAATTATGTTCATTTTATAATAATAAAATTCAAAAAATTATAAATTTATTTTTAAAACAAAACATAAAAAATATATAATAAACACTATTTTTTAAGCAAAACAGTTTTATTTAGTCGTGAATAATTAAATTAAAATTACTTATAATTTATTAATTATTATATGAATGTTAATAATTTATTTTAAAAATTATTAAAAAAATTATTAAAAAAATATTTCTATAATTTTCCAAAAATTAAATAATTTAACAAAATTAGGTATTTCATGGAAACACTTTCTTTATAATTAATGGTTCATACCTAAGTCAAATACTAACCATTTAATTTTAAAAAATTATTTATTTTTTCAATTATGATTCATTTTAATATCTAGTAATTTCTTTCATTTTTTATTGTAATAAATCATTATTCACTTTATTTTGGTGTTTCATGTATCACTAGTTATGATATATATATATATTTTTATTTAAAGTAGAAAACATACTAAAATAATAGGATGTTATATTCTCTCCCATTAAATATATTAAATCCTCATCATTTTAATTTTTTCATACAATAATGAATGTATCTGGACTCATATTTATATTTTACCATTATAATTAATTTCTATGTTACTACTAATAATCATTATATTTTTAAATTAAGTATTTCTAAAACCATTTATATACAATTATTAATTTCATAGTTGTTAATTAGTTTCCAAAAGTAAACCATGATAGATAAGTGATATTTTCCACATAAGACTTGATAGATTTATCTTCCAATTGATTTATTTTAAGGAATTATTTTTCCATTAAGATAAAGAATATAAGAAAAAAATACTTAATTGATTTCATTCGGTCTTATATGGTTAATTTCATCCTTTAGTTATGTTTCAATAGGGTTTTCACTTCTACTTTATCTCGCATTATAAATAATAAATAAACTTGATGAATTTTATATTCTTCAAATATGTAAATCAACTATTAATTGATCATAATATCCCGATAATAATGATAAGTTATTTGTCCTTTATTTATTTATTTATTTAAAAAATGGTTTTCAAAAGTTAAGTAATACTTAAAATTAAAAAACCTTCATGTGAATAAGAAATAAATTAACTAAAGAAATATAAATAATAACACCAAAATTTCAACTAAAATTATTACAAAAATAACTAAATCGTCAAAATCTTCAAAAAATTCTTGACTAAATCAAAAATGAAAAAAGAAAACATATTCAAGAATAAATTTTTCTTAAATCAACTTACCTTTTACCTAAAACAATTTTGAAACTCATTAATCATTAAAATTATTCCATAACAAATTTTTAAAAAAAATAAATTATGGAAATAAATTATCCGATAAATATATTAACCACCCTAAAAACAACATGAATCACCTTCACATCAAATTACTCTTATATCCCCAAGGTTATCGATTCAAATCAACATGTATTCCAAAAAATCACTAATCTCAATGTCCTAATTAACCATAATAAATTAAAATACCAACTCAAATTGTATTATATACCATAATAATTTATTATTATAAAATCCCCACAAAAACTTCCCCAAATATCATAATCACATAAGAATATAATAAAATAAGACCTCAAAAGGTGTATTTATTTATTTAATATTATGATTAACCTTAATCTTATTAGCCCTGATGTTTTGAAAAACATTTAAATTATACTTATTTGTTATATTAATAAGATAAAATGTTATATAAACCCTTATCTGATTTTTAATAAGACACCTCAGACCCATGATCATGGATATAGTGTTAAAAAATATAATATTTTCCCACTGTCTTTGATATCTACTCAAATGACCCAATTAAAACAAAAAAATAAATTATTATTACACTTATATAACGATTTTATTTTTTATTTTTTTAGATTTAGACAATTAAAAAAATGTTTTACCAAATAAAACTAATGTATTTCTTATTTATTTACCATTTTTTCCATTATAACCATATTTTCTAATACCATAATAAGAATCCAAAATCTCCCAAAAAAATCTCCATGAGTTATATCCTTATAGATATAACCAATATATTACTCTTCTTCATAACCTGGGAAAATTTAAAAACAATAAGGGAGATCTAAAATAATCAGTAAGGGTAGTTTTCAGTGGAATCTATCATATAAAAACAAATTTGAGTATTATGGAATATTAAATAATTAATAAATTTTTCATATAATCAAAAATTGGAACATTAAATATATCCATGAATGATAAAATAGTACAAATAATCACGTGGAAATCAATAACTACATCAATAATGATTAAATTCATAATGTAAAACATCTTAATCTTACCATCAGGACCTCATTCCAAGACATCTTATAGACCATCAATTCCTTGTGCCAATACATTATCATTTTATGGGATCACATACACCAAGTTATATCCATTCTAGTTTATCTTATAAGACCTACTTAGTGCATTGAGGTGTTGTTTAATATTAGGCCCTAAATATCACTTGAATAAGTCCAATGCATTCATCGGAATAAAATGTACAATATATGAACAACCTATCATGATGATCAATAATTATCCATATTAAGAAAACCAAAATTTTAATGTATCCCAATACATGATAAATATTCCTTTATAAATCAATACTCATCCATATAAAATTATACATATTATTAATATTCTCTGAGCTTATAACTAAACAATCATCCTTGATGAAAACCCCCCAATCATATTATTGTTTTTAAGGGTAATCACACCATATAATGTAATGAGTGCATAGTTAATTTAATACTATAAATGATGTAGAATACATCCCTGATAATATAGAACATGGAAATAAAGGATAAAAATTAAGTCAAATGGGATATGGATAGTGATAAAGAGAATAATCATAAGGAAGAATGTAAATTAAGAAAAATAATTTCATACCAATTAAGGTATAATATAAAAATTCTTAGGGAATTAAAGAGGACTTTCAATTTATAATAAATAATGGTTTTTTCTAAATAAATGTATTTTTGAATATATATAGGGAAAATGGAGAGAAAACATTAAAACGATTCTTCCATAAATAATTTGTAACTTTTTCATAAAAATGAAGTTTATAGTAACTTCCAAAACATATTTTTTGAGATATGGAGAATAAATTTAAAAAAATTGAAAAAAAAATTATAATAAGGGAATATTGAAAGAAAAACTAAACATAAGTAAAAAAATGGGAAGTAAAAAATAAATAAATAAATAAGTGCAATGAAATAAATTTTCAAAACATATAAGAGAATAATATTATTTTATTTCAAAAAATTCATATAAAAATAGGATATGTATTACTTTTTTAAACCATAAAAACATATAAAGGAAGATAAATAATGAGTAATGCTCAAGATGGTGTGAAAATTTAATCATGGGAATAACATCTAAAAGATATTTCTTTCATACTTTTGAAAAGAAAGTAAAAATGATGCCTTATTTAAAAAACATTATAAATATTAATTTTAACATTTAAATAGAAATACATATCAAATAAAAATTGAACATTAAAATTATATATTTATATAAAATAATGTTCATGAAAAAAAGATAAATATATACAAATATATGAATGAAAATATTCCATACTGAAAAGAATAAATAAGGAAAATATTCCATATAAACATTATTTGTTGTAGATTTTAGTACCAAATAGATGAAAATTTAAAATAATACATAAAAATAAGATAAATAACCCAATAATAATATAATATATTTGTTTTATGAGAGAAATAACATACAATTACCTGAAAGTAAATTGAAACATAACCAATCTTGATAAAAAAATAAGTTTGAAAAATAAACCATTACAGATTTCATAAAAACATGAAGTAAAAATTTTTACATGATAGAACTTAAAATGAAGATTTAATTACCCTTAATAAATAGTGTATCCTTATATAATGTTTCAAAGTGGAATCATATACACCATATAATGAAAATTGGTGTTTTTTCAAAACATGTCTCGAAGAATGTTGTTTTAGATGAGAAACCCTTACTATAGAAACCTACTTAATCAGGCATGCTCCTAATTCCTTGTACATTAAATTTTAATTTATTATACATATATATTATAACCATATTTTTATTTATCTTAATATTTACACTGTATTAAAAATTTATTATTACCCCCTTAGTAATAATTCCTTGTTAAAATTAATATTTTTGTGTTAACAATTCAGTTTTCCATGCATGTTCTGATTTGGTGATTTTGGTCCCTAAAAAATATTCATTGTATATTTATATATATAATATTCATTAATTTTTATAGAATTTATTTCATATAGTTTTTTAGTTCCATTTTCACCTTATGGAACTCATGGTGATGATTCACATTCAAATATTAAAATTATAATTTTTTATACTTCTCAATTCAATCAAATTAATTTATTTTATTAGTTAATGAAAATAGTTATATAACTATTATGGAACCTTAATAATGTAATAAATATCATATTTATTCATTACATCAATTTCTATTACCATACATGTCATATGGTGGTGGAAAATGAAATATATCGTTCGTGAAGGCAGTAGTCTGCACGTACACACGAATGGCATTTTTATATTCTAACAAATGGGAAGTTAGGAAGGTTGATGATTGAATATATTTAGAAATAATAATTACATCCAAAATATCATATTTATTTATTAAATAAATCTTTTATAAAAATACATGTATGGTAGTGATAAAAAGTGAAATGTGTCGTTCATGCAGGTGGTAGCCCGCATGTAAGCCCGAGTGAAATTTTCATTTTCCAATGGACAGAAAGGAGGTAGATTATGGTTTTTACATTAATATGATAAATTTTTAGAAATCTAATTATATATATATATATATTATGTTAATATTTTTCTATAATATATTTATGATATGGAAAAACGAAGAAACTTCAATGAACTTTGTTAAGATGATTAACTCTTCCTTAGGTATCATCCATTGTACCTCCCAATAAGCCTTGTTGTGTTGATATTTTTCTGATAAAACCCTCTATTTAATATATAATGGTGTTTGTAAATTATTTTGTTATATTTTTTTCAAGATAATATACATAGTTTGGGTGGATAAATGAGGACAGAAGGGGACTTTTAATAAGTGAGAAGGGAGACACTTTTATAAGTACTCATAACCTTAAAACAATATAAAGTTATTTATCATGTTCAAGTGACCCAAAGTAAACCAAAATGTGAAGATACTATAGAATAGGTAAAAATAAAATCTACCATTCCAGTTAAAGGTAAGGTTTTGTGGAATTTTAATCCTTTTCTCTAAGTTTAACCCCATCATTAACCCTTTTAACCCCTACCATGTTGACCAACATTTACTATGGAAAATTAATTTTATAAATATAAATGAAATTGGACATACTAAATAATTTTAATATAATGATTTCAAATATTTGATCCACTTTAAAATATTCAATTTTTAAAGTAGGTAAAAATTAATTTTTATATAAAATTCAAAACTCAAAAAAACTTTTTTTATAAAATTATCTTTTAAGTTTAAACAATTACCCAAAATACTTTATAAAATTTATCCCCAATAAATTATTGGTTTATTAAAATAAAATATATATTTTATTTACTCTAAAACCAAACAGAACTCAAATTTAACCTTATAAATACTTATTTCATAAATATGATCAAAAATATTTTTTTTATTAGAATAAAATATCATTTTGGTTTTAAAATATCAAACATTGGATTCTAAATTAAACACAATATTTTTAAATTTTTTATTTTAATAATTAAACATATTTTTTATCTATCTAAAAACATTCATATACTTCTAACTCATCATTATATCATGATGATTTCATAAAAGAGAAGGTATTCATAAAAATATTATTTTCATTATTCGCCTAAAAATCAGCCATTTTAGAAAAACACTAAAATTTTATTGAATGAAATTTTAACAAGATGAATCCAAAGATGAATTTAGGTGTATAATACTCAAATTTTGAAATTCATAAATTTTTATTTTAAAAAAATATAATATATAATAAAAAAATGTTTTTGAATAAAACATTTTTTTAGCCATCAATAATTAAATTAACATTATTTATAGTTGATTAATAATTCAATCGAAGTTATTAATATATTTTATTAATCATCACTAGAATTTTATCAATATGTTTTATTGATATCATTTTCCAAAAATCATTAAATTTCTCAAAAATACACAATTCACTAAAATTCTCTTTATAATTAATGGTATTTTCTTAATTAAAATATAACCCTTTTAATTTTAAAAAATTATTCATTTTTTCAATTATGATTCATTTATAAAAATATTAATTGATTTTATATTCTATTTTAATAAATAATTATTCTGTTTTGTTTTGTGTTTCATGTATCACATGATATTGTACATACTGGTTTTATTTAAAGTAGAGAACATACTAAAATCTGAAGCTATTAGAACATTATTGCGCTAACATAGAAGGAGGTCGTATTTAAGAGAATCTTAAAAATAGTATTTATCTATGTATTAAATTTAACTATATGGGAAATAACATCATAAAAAATACATGATAAAGGTTGGAAGAGAGTAAGGTCAAGGGAGAAAAATAATCTCGCTAAAGAAAGCTCCTTGGATAACTTGGAGTATCCTATAGCCCAAACAAAAGAAGAAAATTTATAAAATCCACTATATATGGGATTTTATATTCTGTTTTCATATTCTAAAAAAATGAGGACTTCTAGAATTTATCTAATCTTGAAGAAAATCTAATATCTGATGAGTTCTTATACTCAGGTTTAGAAGAAGGTAAAAAATAAATTGTTGCTTTAGGGGAGTAACATTCTACCTTACCCTTAGGTATTCACCCTTATTAGTTATTGATAGTACCTCCTTACTATATTTTTGATCATTTTAATAGGTTATATAATGGGAAGTTTAGTGTTTAGAGGAGAGGGAAATCAAATCTTGTCTAAATGGTGGCTACAGAAGACCACCAGCTTGCCAGTGGCATGATTAAAGATTGGATTTCATATAGGAACTCCACCAAAAAACAGTGTACACCCAATATATAATTTGTGGTCTTCCAGTTGTACATACACTTTTTCTATCACCACCAACTATCCTATAGTGTCCTTCGGTTAGCTAGTGGTGTTGGGAAGGGATAAATAAGTGAGGGGTGGATTACTCTTTTTTAGCATGAAACCCTATTTTATCACCTATAATCCTCCCCTTAGCCCTAATTTACCTTAATCAAATATAGGGGCTCTATAGGGTTGTCTTGAGATCTCTCTGTCACTATTGTGAGTCATGTTGATCTCTGATCTATTTTGTGTTCCCTCAATGGTATGTTTGATTGAATCCATGTTGTTTCCCATGTTTCTCTTTGAATTTGCATTTGTTATTGGTAGAATTAATGGAATATATTGATCATGTTATGATATCTAATTATCTATTATATATTCATCAAGATTTGTTTCTTCAAGGATGTATCACATGTTGGTTGTGGTGTAGTACATGTGACCATTGAGGTATTTTTTGATCTATCATCTCCACTGACCTTATTCTTATAGAAACATTATTCTAAGATGTGTGGGTTGATGTTTAGTTCCTCATATTAATATCTCTAGTGTTCCCTTTCTTTCGTTGTGTGGAACCTGTTTAGGTTGGTATGTGACCTTAGTGTGAGTTAGTTGGCTCTGTCACTAGTATTTTTTAGTGAACCGTAAATGATCTTCATTTTCTAGATGGATTTATAAATGATGTTTGCTAGAACACTTGCTATTTATAATATGAATGAATAAATGGTCTTTGATAAAAGATTAAGTTTACTTTAATTTTATTAAATGAAAGTTACTTTCAATTTTTGGAATTAAATATTTATTAAATTGGTTTTATAATAATGATTTCGATGAAAAGGGTTATTTGGAAATTATCTATGAAAATGTTATAAGCTCTTTGAAATGAAAACTGATTTGGCATACCCAACACATGGGATCTTTGAGTTTCTAGGAGAGGGTTTTTGTATTTATTCTTTCCCTAAATTCAGTAAGGCGTTCACACATGGGGTGTTCTTCTATTCCCAAGTCCCTATTATTCCAAGGGCATTATTCTCACACTCTAAGGGGTTTATCCATGGGCTATTCCACTATTTCCTAATCCATGTTGTTCTAGGGAATTTTTTAGTGCATACTAGTTGTGATTAATCATTAAGGTGTGAGATTCCTAGATATCATGGACCTATGTAATCCTAGGTGATATCTCTATTATGCTTTGGGTTTTCATTTTTTTTTATGTTTTTGATATGTTATATGATGCATTATTTAATAAATGTAAAATGGTGTATTTAAAATTATATTTGAAACTATATTATCTATATTTTTATTATAATTGTAAAAATGGGGAGACATTTTACCATAATTTTTATATAAATGTGGAATTGTTTTCATTATTCCATGGTTTTCATATTTCAAGTATTCTTTGGTTATTTGATATAGAATTTATATGGAACTCTTGGGTGGGTTCCTAATATATGTTTTTACTCACCCACAACATAATTCCTCAGGGGTGTGTAGACCATGTTTTTTAATATAGGGAAGGGAAATCCATTGTAGTGATGCAACCAATTTTACGTCAGCCGAGAATGGGTAGCTACTGGTGAGATGGTGGATGTTTCCCATGCCTCACATGGATTATTTATTGACAGTTTTGGTTGTCTGTTTTTGGTTTGTTTTTTAGACATGTACTTTGGTTTTTGGATTTTTACCTTGATTTTGTCTTTACCACTATTCTTCTTTGACTATAGGGTATTTATTTTATGGTTATCTTTCATTATATGTATATCCTGAATGTTATTTTATTCATAGAAAATAAGTTTCTCTAGTCATTATTAGATTCTTGGGTGCTAGTCATTAGCCTATGGGGATAGAGAATTCCCATAAGTTTTTACCATAGTCTGGTTCAAATCTTAGTTTGATGGGTTTTCTAGGATATTTCATGACAATTTGTTATTAATGGGATTTTTTTCCTTGTCTTGGTAATTTTGTAGACATTAGACTATATTTTTGAGACATAAGGGGTATATTTCAATTGAGTACCTAACTAGATATCATCATAAAAATCCTTAAGTCTCTATGGGATGTGAGGTTATGTGTATTGATCAAGATCAGTGTTTATACTTATGTTACTCGGACTTTGAACTGGGAATATTCTATTTTTTGATCATTTATATATTTTTTAGTATGTAGAATCTTGCCTTTGAGATACCTTTTAGGGATTCCTCTTAGTGGTGGAGTGAGAAATGCTACTCAAGATAATCATCCCTTTGATTAGTATCTCCTAAAGGTTATCATAATTTTAGTTCATGTCATGGATTAGAATGATATTTCTTTTTGTAACCATGTTAAATAGGAATAACTTTGATACAAGTATCAAGTGTTTGAGTTCATACCATAAAATCATCAATATTTTAATAGAATAATGAACCACAAGACATGGAGAACAGGATAGAAAAAATTGATCTGGTATTTGAATTCCTAGAGACAGGTGAATCTGTCAAGGTGAATTTTGTAAAATTTAAGCATGAGGGCCCTAGAAATGGGTGGTGGGAGTTTATAGTTCAGAGGAATTGGAATGTGGTCTTGGAGACGAAAGACATAAATATCCTTTTATTTTATAAATAATATTTAGGATTTTTGATAATGTAAAATTCATGGGAGTATATCTCCTTTTTGAATGGATATTATTTAGTGTTGGGGTACACAAACCATTTTGTTTAGTTTGTTTATTTTTATCATGATGAGGTGATGAATGATAATATAAAGGCTAAAAAATACCTTTAATTTCACGAACTGGATCTGGTCGACACCATCAATGGCACCAAACCCGGCCCGTGGCAAGGCCCGAAGGGATTTACCTATCCCCACGGGCTGGCACGAGTGCCCGGGTATCATTAATTTAGGTTTGGGAATGATTTACCTGAGTATGAAAGCATAAAACATTAAAAACAATCCATAATATAAATATGAAATTTTTGATCCAAACAAGACTTAAGTAAAAACTAGAACTGAATACATTGGTTTAAAGTTAATACAAGTGGTCCAAATAAAAATAATTATAGCATCAAGATATCCCCAAGGACTCCACACGACTAGGGGTCATCGCCCCCAAGCTGTCTCCACAACTCCGCACCAAGGATGGGAACTAACACTCTGAACTGTCATCACCCTTACCCTTTCCTTTACCTGAATCAAACATAACCAAGTCTACTTACACACAAGTGGTGTAATTAGGGGGTGATCCTAATCCCAATAGGATACCACCCAATGATTCCAAGGAGTAAGAAATACAATGTGAAAAAGCAAGCAGTTTTCATATGCAAGGAAAAGTAGTGTTAAAATTTCAAGAAATGAAACCTCCAATTGAAAATAGTTTTCAATCCAAAATTTTCAGAATATTAAAAAATTAAAATAGAAATGTTAGATACTGTAATTTACTTCCAAACACACCCTAATACATGGGTAAATACAACAAATCCAATGAGCAACAACATTGGGAACACCCTTAGGCACTAGGTTGTCTTGGGCCCTATGTACCTCGTACCTCGGTGTAAAGTAACCATAGAAAAATATGTTCTCGTGCATGAGCCACTAGTAGGGAACATAACCATAACCCAGTGGTCCCCAATAATCATCCAAATAGTTTAGTTAGAGTTGTCGTTATCCAAATTCTAAGTAAAACAGGGACAAAACTCATCCGGTCCACTAGCCGTACTAGTACAAATCCGCCCCACCTAGGTACTCGGGCTTCCCCTTTTGTGCTCAATCAATTTCAGCATGAGACATATACAAATTATCATATAAAACACCATTACTGGTCAAACACAACCAATACAATAGACATCACATTTTATACCACTTAAAACATGCAACAGAACACCTAGATTTTTCATAAAACAATTCCTCAAAATCCCATAGTGTTTCGGACGCAAAACTCCTTATAAACCTCACTTGCATAATATGTGCACATTTTTATGTTTCCAAAAAAGAAATGGCAGCCTACTACATTTCAGTGGAAACACAAAATCATTTTTAGGGTAGCCTCAAATGGTTCATGAAATGACATCATTTCAAAATCTCCATTTTTACACAACACAGATCTTAGAATTTCATGTGGTTCACAAACACCATTAAAACCAGATTTTGCAGCAAAAAACACAAGATATAATCATTAAAACAGTATTTTTATCCCTATTATAGTTCAATAAAATCAACTAATTACTTATAGGGTATCCCTAATTAAACTAATAAAACATTTCTATGAAAAACCCCCAATTTCACATGAAATTGCCATTTAGGATTCATTTTAAATACAAACACCACTAAAACTATTTTTTTCAGAAATAATAAAATTAAATAAGCATGATAATTCCATAAAAAAATATCCAATTCACAAATATTTCATACACAATGGAATCACCTACCAAATTAAGGAAAACCCTTGAATCACCGTGCAGAAATTAATTCACACCACCGCCGCACCAATAAAGACCTAGAACAACCCTAAAACCACAAGAATTGGAAAAGAAAACCCAATTTTAAACCTTATCTTAGAAACCCTACCCACTGGTCATTTGGTACTTCAAGGAAGAGTGAAAAAACCCTAATAAAAACAAATAAAACCCTAAGCAATTTGAAAGAGGAAATGAATTAACTCACTTGCTTGAAGTATCTTGAAGTAATCACTCCAAAACACTAGTATCTGAACTTTAAAACAGCCAAAACATAAGACTCATTCTAACAAGAAGTATAAGGTCATTTCGGAACTATAATGGAGGAAAAATATTGAGAATTTAGTGAGTTATGAAAGAAAGGCTTTACATCTTCAAATCTGGGCGATTTAAGGAATACTATGAAGTTCGGCACCAAATTGCGAATTACCAGAGCTCCAAAGAGGAGGTAGATAGTTCAGAAGCGTGGATGGGTTACTTGTTCTTGGTTGAGACTTGAAATCACCGAAAAAGACCAAAAATTAAATAAGTTATAACATAATACATATTTATTTATAAAACAGGAATTGGGCTTTCGGGCAGGCCCAACCCCTTAGATAAAAACCCAAATACACCTTGGTTATGGATTTCTAAAAGCTCCAAACTACCTTGGTGGTGTTAATAGGTTAGGGGTGGAAAAGTAGGAATTTTAATGGATGAACAATTTTGAAAAATGAAAAAGTTATAAAAGATACAAAATTTATTTTTCAATCTGGAATTGGGCTCACGGTTTGGCCCAATTCATGAATATTCATCTATTCCTCCCTAAAACCTAAGGAAACCCCAAAAAAATGCAATGATGTAAATTAAATGAAAAAATACCTTTAAAATATGTCATGTATTTAACAATTATCCCCACCATTATGGAATTTCCACCCCGGAAAGTCAACATGAAGCTTGGTTGGAAAACAAGAAGGGGTACTCTTCCTCGACCCATGACTTTCGCTCCCATGTCTCATGTGTATCATTACCATGCTGCTATAGAACTCGGACTAAAGTAATAGACTTCCCTCAATGTATCTTCTCTTGGGAGTCCACTATTTTCACCGGCCTCTCAACAACAGACAAGTCAGGCTCTATCTCTAGTTCTTCCCAACTCAACACATGGGATGGATCCGGGTTGTATTTCTTCGACTGAGAGACGTGGAAGACATCATGGATAGACCTCAACTGAGAAGGTATGGCCAACCTGTAGGCCACCTTGCCAAAATGCTCAGTGATCTCAAAGGGCCTGACATACCGTGGCATCAGCCTACCTTGCTTCCCCAATCGACAATGGCCTAGACGAGGGGCCACTTTTAAGAATACCCTGTCACCCGTAGAAAACTCTAGGTCTCGACGCCTCCGGTCAGCATAAGATTTATGACGACTCTGAGCTGTCAATAAGTGCTTCCTGATCAACTTGACCTTTTTAGAAGTCTCATGCGCAAGGCTTGGCCCCAATAGTGAAGTCTCTCCAACCTCAGCCCAACATAAGGGGGACCGACATGGCCGACCATAGAGCGCCTCAAAAGGGGGAATTCAAATTGAGGATTGGTAACTATTATTATAATCAAACTCAACCAATCCCAAATGGATATCCCAAGAACTACAAAGTCAAGGACACATGCACGAAGCATGTCCTCCAAAATCTGATTTTCCCGCTCTGTCTGACGCTCCGTCTGAGGGTGGTATGCAGTGCTCATCTTAATCTAAGACCCCAAGGCCTTCTGAAGGCCTTCCCAAAATCGATAAGTGAGGTGGGGGTCTCTATCTGAGACAAGATCTGATGGTACACCATGGAGTCTCACCACTTCCTGAAGATTCAAATGGCCCAACTCATCCACTTTAGTTGTATCTTTTATTGAAATGAAGTGGGATGATTTGGTCAGACGATCAATCGCCACCCAAATGGCATTCTTACCTCGAGGTGTACGAGGTAAGCCAACAATGAAGTCTATGGCAACCTCGTGCCACTTCCAGGTAGGAATGGGTTGTGGCTGGAGCAAACCGGAAGCCCTTTGGTGCTCTTCTTTCACCTGCTAGCATGTGTAGCATCTCAAAACAAAGGCCGCTACGTCTCGTCTCGTACCAGGCCACCAAAACTTCCGACGGACATCATAATACATCTTAGTGGAACCCGGATGGATAGCCCACTGAGACTGGGGGCTATCCTGCATCACCACCTTCTGCGGAGATAATGGCACTACTGAACGGCCATTGAAGCACAAGATGCCCTCGGGAGATGATGACCAATCAGAGGATGTCTCCCCACCATGAAGAAACTGCTTCTACTGTTGACACAGCTCATCACTGGGTTGTTCCCGCATAATAAAATCCAATAGAGAAGGAGTCAACTGGACGCTCGCAAAGAATTCCCCTCCACTGTGTTCCCTGGTCTCCACATGCATCTGTGAAAAGTGCCCCATCAAGGTCCACTCATCACTAGACTTCCTTAATGCCTGCACTGGAACTCTTCTGCTCAAAGCGTCAGCCACCACATTTCCCTTTCTTGGGGTATAGACAATGTCAAAGTTGAACCCCTTCAAGTACTCGATCCAGCGACGCTGCCTCAAGTTGAGGTCCTTCTGCGAGAAGATATAAGCCAAGCTTTTGTGATCAGAGAATACCACAAACTTCTCCCCAAAGAGGTAGTGACGCCATGTCTTCAAATCATGCATCACCACTGCCAACTCCAAGTCATGGGTTGGGTAGTTATTTTCATGTGGTCGGAGTTGGCGAGAGCCATAAGCCACCATGTGATCATCCTACATAAGCACGCACCCAAGACCCATAGCTGAAGCATCACAATAGACCACATATCCCTTTCAAGATTCTGGAAAAATCAGCACAGGGGCGGTAGTCAACCGCCTCTTCAGCTCCTCGAAGGATGCCTGACAATCTGGGCCCCATAAAAACTTCACCCCTTTCCGGGTGAGTGCGGTCATCGGCGAACTGAGCTGATAAAAATCCTGAACGAATCACATGTAATAAGCAGCTAGGCCAAGGAAACTCCAGATCTCGAACACATTCTTCGGTGGCTCCCACGACATGACCACGCTAATTTTCTCAGGGTCCACTAAAAATCCATGCTCTGAGATCACATGCCCCAGAAATCTCACCTCCCTGATCTAAAAAGTGCACTTCGACAACTTTGCATAGAGGTGGTGATCCCGTAATGTACCCAAAACGATCCTCAAGTGATGTTTGTGTTCCTCCTCAGAGCAAGAGTATACCATAATGTCATCCACGAACACCACAACAAAGGAATCAAGATACTGATGGAACACCCTATTCATAAGTGCCATAAAGGCTACTGGAGCATTAGTCAATCCAAAGGGCATGACCAAATACTCAAAGTGGTCGTACCTGCATCAGAAGGTTGTATTTGAGATATCTGACTCCTTCACCCTGAGTTGATGATACCCTGAACGCAGGTCTATCCTTGAGAACCACTTTTCCCCCTTAAACTGATCAAACAAATCATCTATTCTGGGAAAAGGGTATTTGTTTTTAATTGTTACCTTATTCAGCTTCCGGTAGTCAATGCACAACCGGAGGGATCCATCGGCCCTTTTTGCGAACAACATAGGAGTGGCCCAAGGAGAGACGCTCGAGCGAATGAATCCTTTGGATTATATGTCATCCATCTGTATCTTTAATTCCCTTAGCTCGGTGGGGGCCACGTGATAAGAGGGAAGAGATATCGGTTGTGTTCCTGGTGCCAGATCAATCGAAAACTCCACATCCCGCTCTAGGGGAAAACTTGAAAAATCATCCGGTAATACCTCCAGAAACTCATTCACTGCATGAGGTAGGGAACCATCAGGGGAAAGACCATCTTCTAGCATGAGAAAAGATAATTGGAATATAACACTTCCCAACTCTGGGAATGGAGGCCCTGTGCGACCAGACCGAGGATCCCATTCTCCATGAAAAACCTGACGACTCCCATCAGGTGTCGTGAAACTCACACGACGTCTGTAGTAATTGATGTGTGCCAGGAAGTGTACTAGAAAATACATCCCGAGTATGACATAAAAAAGGACCATATCTAATACCAATAAGTCCCACCCCATCTCGACCCCTGACACAGAAAGCGCACACGAGGGCACCTAAGGCCCTTCTCCTTCTTCTTTCCCAGCGGTGTCACCAACTCCATCGCAAAAGACATCAACTCGGTTGAAAAATTATGAATTTCCACAAAATGGGAAGAAATGAAAGAAATAGAGGCACCAATATCAAAAAGAGCTGTATCTATAGAATATGCGATCAGAACGGTACCTCGAACTGTCGACGGTCCTGCCTCTGATCCTGCTGGTGACTGATCCACTGCATGGAGATGTCCAGTATCTGCCTGAGGAAGACCGCTAGTCTATGGTTGTGCCCTGAATTGGATCTGCCTAGAAGATGATCCAGACCTACCACCATGACCACCAAATTGAGATCCCCCAGTCCTTGATGGCTCGGACTGTGCTGGCACTCCTCTTGAAGCCACTGACCCTGCCCTACTTGGGAGTGGAAGTGCCACACCGCAGAAGCACTGAAAATGCCCTATACCTCCACACTGGTAACAAGGCTTTGGAGGAAGTGGAAATGCTAGTCAGATATGCCAAGGCTTCCCACATTTGTGGCACATGACTGATCTCGCATCAGAAGCTACAGAAGAAAACTGCCTGGAAGAGTGGCCTGAACTGCCCCCTCCTTTCTTCACATGATCCTCATGCTTCCTTTTCTTCTCTGAGGAGCTGCCACTGCCCACTGTTGATACTGAACCATAGAAACCAGCCCTGCCTTTCCTATCAATCTCCACCATGCACGCCCTATCAATGACCTTAGCATAGGTATTTAGTTTAAACAAGAACACCTAGGAGTATATCTCTGGTCGCAAGCCTTTCTCAAACCTCCAGTCCTTCGCTTTCTTATTAGAGACAATTTCTGGAGCATACTAAACCTACTTAGTGAAACGGTTGACATACTCCATCACAGATATATTCCCCTGAACAAGTTCCATGAACTCTCTAGACCTCGCATAAGCCAAGACCTCAGGGCAGTACTGTTCATTGAAGACAACCTTGAAATCTCCCCAGCGCATCTCCTCATTCTTCCCATCCTGAAGCACTGACTCCCACCATTTATGGATAGGACCCTCCAAAAGAAAGGAGGCACACTTCACCCTGACCTCCTCGGGTGTTTCTTGGAACTCAAACATACGCTCGATCCTCTCGAGCCATTCCTCTGCTTCTTGGGGTTCTGAGCTGCCTCAGAAGGTCGGAGGATTATTTTTTAGGAACTCTTGGGCCTTGTCATTTCTAGGACCAGTCTCATCCTCTCTAACATGAGCTGGAACTGGAGCTGGTCCATATCCTAGAGCATGGACAGCCCGGACCATAGCCTCGACTAGCCTCTGATCAATTGTTGTGGGAGAACTCTCTTCGGCTTCCTCCCGTGGGTGCGTGAGAGCTTTCCAGGTAGGCATGTTGCTACAAAATGCAACAGTCACAAAATAATAGTCAATACCAAAATTCTAAAAATTGTAATCAAATACATCAAATATAAATAATCTAAACACATTTCAGCAATAAAATAAACAACTACTCCACATCCACCTGATGTCCACATGTGGTCTGCAGCCCACACGTCTCACCTAGAAGTGAAGTCAATCCGTGAATTCTAGCATCCCCTGGTGACTCATGGTCTACCATGGGAGGTGCGGGCTAGACACCCTACTCATAACCAAAACCCAGAGCCCTGACAGTCCTAGCACCAGTTTATCCCGACTCATCCCAAAATAGCAATATAACACAAAAACTTTAACCTCCTCTGATACCATTTTATCATGAACCGGATCTAGTTGCCAGCATTAACGGCACCAAACCTGGCCCATGGAAAGGGCCTAAGTGAATTCCCTATCCCTACGGGCTGGTACAAGTGCCCGGGTATCCTTAATTTAGGTTTGGGAACAATTTACCTGAGTATGAAAGCATAAAACATTAAAAAAATCCATAATATAAATCTGAAATTTTTGATCCAAACAAGACTTAAGTAAAAACCAGAACTGAATACATTGGTCTAAAGATAATACAAGTGGTCCAAATAAAAATAATTATAGCATCAAGATAGCCCCCAAGGACTCCACATGACTAGGGGTCATTGCCCCCAAGCTTTCTCCACAACTCTGCACCAAGGATGGGAACTAACACCCTGAACCGCCATCACCCTTAGACTTTCCTTTACCTGAATCAAACATAATCAAGTCTACTTACACCCAAGGAGTGTAAGTAGGGTGTGAACCTAAGCCTAATAGGATACCACCCAATGATTCCAAGGAGTAAGAAATACAATGTGAAAAAGAAATCAGTTTTCATACGCAAGGAAAAGTAGTGTTAAAATTTCAAGAAATGAAACCTCCAATTGAAAATAGTTTTCAATCCAAAATTTTAAGAATATTAACAAATTAAAATATAAATGTTAGATACTGTAATTTACTTCCAAACACACCCTAAGACATGGGTAAATACTACAAATCCAATGAGCAACAACATTGGGAACACCCCTAGGCACTAGGTTGTCTTGGGCCCTATGTACCTCGTACCTCTGTGTAATGTAACCATAGAAAAATCAGTTCTCGTGCACGAGCCACTAGTAGGGAACATACCCATAACCTAGTGGTCCCCAATATTCATCCACATAGTTTAGTTATAGTTTTTTTAATCCAAATGCTAAGTGAAACAGGGACAAAACTCATCCGGGCCACTAGCCGTACTAGTACAAACCCGCCCCAAATTTTTACCTGGGCTTCCCCTTTTGTGCTCAATCAATTTCAGCATGAAACAAAAATAAATTATCATATAAAACACCATTATTTGTCAAATACAACCAATACAGTATCTATCACATTTTATACCATGAAAAACATGCAACAAAACACCTAGATTTTACATAAAACAATTCCCCAAAATCCCGTAGTGTTTCGGACACAAAAATCCTTATAAACCTCACTTCCATACTATGTGCACATTTTTAAGTTTTCAGAATAGAAAGGGCAGACTACTAAATTTCAGTGAAAACACAAAATCATTTTTATGGTAGCCACATATGGTTCACAAAATGACATCATTACAAAACCTCTATTTTTACACAACACAACTCTTAGAATTTCATGTGGTTCACAAACACCATTAAAACCAGATTTTGCAGCAAAAAACACAAGGGATAATCATTAAAATAAGTATTTTTATCCCTATTATAGTTCAATAAAATCAAATAATTACTTATAGAGTATCCCCAATTAAACTAATAAAACATTTCTATGAAGAAACCCCCAATTTCACATGAAATTGGCATTTAGGATTCATTTTAAATACAAACACCACTAAAACTATTTTTTTCAGAAATAATAAAATTAAATAAGAATGAAAATACCATAAATATAGTATCCAATTCACAAATATTTCATACACAATGGAATCACCTACAAAATTAAGGAAAACCCTTGAATCACTGTGCGGAAATTAATTCACACCACCACCGCACCAATAAATACCTAGAACAACCCTAAAAAACAATAATTGGAAAATAAAACCCAAATCTAAACCATAGTTTCAAAACCCTACCCTCTGGTCATTTAAGACTTCAAGGAAGAGGAGAAAAACCCTAATAAAAACAAATAAAACCCTAAGAAATTTGAAAGAGGAAATGAATGAAGTCACCTACTTGAAGTATCTCGACGTAATCACTCCAAAACACTAGTATCTTAAATTTAAAATAGCCACAACTTAGGTCTCGTTTCAAAAATAATTATAAGATCATTTAGGAACTGGAATGAAGTAAAAATATTGAGAATTGAGAGAGTTATGAAAGAAACACTTTACATCTTTAAATCTGGGAGATTTGAGGAAGCCTATGATGTTCGGAATCAAATCGCGATTTACCAGAGCTCTAAAGAGGGGGGAGAGAATTCAGTCGCGCGGTGGGGCTAATTGGTCTTGGGTGAGACTTAGAATCACCGAAAAATCCCAAAAATTGAATAAGTTATAACATAATAAATATTTATTTTTAAAATAGGAATTGGGCTTTCGGGCAGGCCCAACCCCTTAGATAAAAACCCAAATAAACTTTGGTTATGGATTTCTAAAAGCTCAAAATTACCTTGGTGGTGTTAATAGGTTAGGGGAGACCAAGTAGGAATTTGAATGGATTAAAAATTTTGAAAAATGAAAAAAGTTATAAAAGATACAAAATTTATTTTTCAATCTGGAATTGGGCTCACGGTTTGGCCCAATTCATGAATATTCATCTATTCCTCCCTAAAAACTAGGGAAACCCCCAAAACAATGCATAGATGTAAATTAAATGAAAAAATACCTTTAAAACGTGTCATGTATTTTACAATTAATGATTTTGTATGGATATAAAATTTTAAGTTTATATACTATAAATTACTATCTATGATGAGATGGTCAATAATTCTATGATGGTAGAGATTGATATAGTGTTAAAGATGGGCTTGTTCGGACTTCCCCTTCCACCCTTTGGTAGTTTATGTAGAAAATATGGAAATAATAGGAAGTTTAATGATAGTTAGAATGGTTTTGAAGTTTGTTCTTAGATGTAGCCTTTTTCTACCCCATAACTAGTGTCTAGTATTGTTCCCATTACTTTAAACTAGTGTGGAAAGGTAGGTCACACCTGATGATTTTCCCCACACCTTTGAAGACCTGCAATACATATATTTGCAGTGGAAATCTATATAAATTCTATCAATATTTCTCTTAACATTGATATAGTTATAGAACATTATATCTAAATGGAACTAAATCATAGTAAAATAATTTAAATTAAACAGGGCAACCTCCATAGGCCTATGGAGTAAATTAATTTTATTTAGTGGAGTAATTACAAAAGGAATTTGATGCTGGTCTAACTACAGTGAGAGGTACCATTTTTGTTTCATATTCTATAGAAATATCATTTTTTGATATCGTTCCATCACATTATTTTATATCTTCTTGTTTTTTGGATGTGTTAAAAAAATCAACAGATATCATATCCTGATTTATGGAGTAGGAAAAGACACTTGGTTTGAGGAATAAGAAGGGGCTTCATTTTCCGTGATGTTCTCTCTTGATAGTCAGTGTTGGGTTAGTTTAGAAAATTCATAGTTATTAAACTGTATCATTTCATCATCATCACTGGAATAGATTGGTAGATTTCACATATATTTGATATTTATTTTTATCATTTAAGACTTTCATTTTTAATTGATGGGGGAACCCATGTGTTCTAAGTATAATGGAATATATAGTCTAGTCATGTGGAAATTCTCACCTAGATCTTAGAAATTTGTTTTCTACTGATATGGATGAGCCCGATGAAATATCTTGTCATATTAATCTTACCTTGGTTGTTTAAGATTTTTCTATGGTTTTCCTAGAATATTATTCATGTCTTCATCCAGAAATGGGGGAGGAGTTATCCATCAATCTATTTTCTGGTACACAACATATTTTTGTACCCTCCTATCATATGAATCCTACTGAGTTAAAAGATCTCAAGACTCATTTTGATTACCTATTAGAAAATGACTTTGTTCAACATAGATTTTCTATGTGGGTGGTCACTATTCTCTTTTCCAAGAAGGTTGGTGGTTCTCTTCATATCTATATATATTATTAGAAGATTAATGAGGTAATAGTTAATAATAAATAACCTGTATCCGGGGTGGATGACTTGTTTAATTAGTTAAAGGGGAAACAATTATTTTTAAATATCAATCTTCAGTCAGGTTATCGTCATCTTGGGGTTATAGAGTCATGAATCCTAAATGAAACTTTCAGGAGAAGGTATGGACACTATAAATATATTGTAATTTAATTTGGACTAACCAATGCTCCTATTGTGTCCATGGCTTTAATGAACCAAATATTTCACTAATATCACAATATATTTATTGTGGTATATATGGATTATATCTTGGTATATTCAAGAAATTAGAAATAACATGAGTACAATATAAATATTGTTTTCAAAAATTAGGGGAGTTACAACCTATATAAAAAATTATAAAAATGTAATTTATAGATCTGGAAGGTGAGGTTCTTACAGCATGTTATTTCAAAATATAATATCTTAGTTGATCTTATAATGGTGAGGGTACTATTATCAAGGGAAGAACCATGGAATATAATTGATATTTAGATATTATTTGTTCTTATAGTAGATTATCGGTAGTTTGAAAAGGATTTCTTGAATCCAGAATCATATTGGACTAATCTTAGCAAAAAGAAGTGAGATCCTCATGGGATGCTAACTGTTATGTCTATTTTGATGAGTTGAATAAACGTTTTACATTGGATTTTATTTTGATCTTTTCAAAACCTAGTAATATATATGTAGTAAACTTTGATTCTTTCATTTCTATACCGTTTTGTGTGGTTATATGGGATTATCATGTGGGGTGGTATGGATCTATTCATCGTTTACAACATTAAAAAATATCCCACTCATGAATTAGAACTCACCATTATAATGCATTAACTAAAGTGTTGGTGATACACAATTTTTTGGAAAAGGTTAATTTTATAATATAATCAAAATACCTTGAGTTATATATTCTCTCAGAGGGACCTGAATTTATAGAATAGGTAAAGGTCGAAGTCCCACCAAATGTTTAAAATTGACATTACATATATATCTAGCAAGGGAAATGTGGTTGTTGGTGCTCTCACTAGGAAATTGCATCCTCATTCAATCCTAGAGTCTAAAGTGGAGTGGAATATTATGTGGATTTTTTATCAAATACATCAGAATGTGTAGGAGGATGATTCAAGTATGGTTCTAAATAGTGTTCAGTTTTCACTATCTCTCCTTAAGTTGATTTTATGGGAACAACAATAGGATGTTGAGTTCAAAGGAATTTGGAAATCCTTATACAGTGGGGAGGAAAATCCTAATTGTTCTCTCCCCTGTGATAGAATAATTTATTTCAAGGATAATTTAATCACCCCACCATCTTCCTGGAATTCATTGATTCTTGATTTTAATAGTTCTTCATGGTTCATCCATCCACGCACTAAGAAGACATATTATGATATGTGATAAAGTTTCTAGTGGCCAAGTAGGAAATGTGATATTTCTAGTTATGTGTCTAATTTTTACACCTATTAATATATTAAGGAATATCTCCAAAATCATTCTAGTCTACTTCATTCTCTTTTGGTTCATGTATGTTAATGGGTGAAGGTATCAATGGAATTCATAATTAAATTTCCACATACTCTCCTTGGAATTAATTATACCTGGGTGGTTACTTATCAGTTGATGAAATTGGATCATTAAATTTTGATTAAATACACCACCATTTTTGAAGATCTGGGTAATCTGTATATGAATAAAAAATTTAGGTTTCATGGGGTCCAAGTAACATCCCAATATTTTAAAATAAATATATTACATTTGATAGCATATAAGACACACAAGACCAAGCATAAAAGTGTATATAAAACTCTATGTAATATTTATTTTCATATAATATATTCAATAATATTTTTAAATTCATCTAATAGATTATGGTACACATGTGATATGAACAAATCCAGTTTTACACGTAAAAAGGCAATATTTTTATAAGGAACTTTTTCCACCCTTTAATGGAACTCCAATTTTAAAACAAAAATTTGAACCATTAATAAATTTTATTTGAAAAATAAAATTATTTTTTGAATTTTTATTTTAAAATTAACTTATAGAGAATTTCTTTTATTTTTCTGAGTAGTTTTATTTTTTGAGGAATAGTGAAAAAAATGAATTTTAGTTAAAAATGAAATTTGGTTTACTATTAAAGATAAATTATATTTTAAATTAGTTTTAAAGTAAAAATAAACCAATTATATATCTATGAATCAAATATTGGTCATTAGAATCATTTTTATATTGATTTTTTATGTTAAAACACTTTAATCATTTTAACATTTTATCTTAAAAAACATCTTTCTCTCTATTTTTACGAGATTAACACGAATTCTAGTTTTTTAACTTATGTAAATGGAATATGGAATAAAAATATATGTATTTGGAATCAAAATAATATTTGTATTATAATATAATAAACTTAATGTTTTACCATAATAATTAGTTAAATCAGTTAAAATTAATTATAGTGATTAAGGTAAAAATGTGTTTACTAAGTGGTTAAACTTTAATATTAGTGGAAAAATAACCTAGAGGCAATTCCAATACACATTTTATGGAATTATTTTGATCCTTTTAACCATATTTTCTAATTTTATGACTTTTTTATACACTATTCCATGAAGGTGACCTATATAATAAGTTAAGCAAAGAAAAAGACAAAAACGGAACCTTCCTTGCCTTTATTATCTATTAAGTTATGGGGTAGTGAAACAAACTAACTAGGTTTGGATATAAATATTATATTTAAATTAAAAATATTCTTTCATCATAATAATTTATTTATAATTTTTAGAGATGAATTAGCTACTTAAAATGAGAAAGAAATTCCAAAGATGTAATTATTTAGTTAATAATTAACCAAAATAAATTATAGTAAAAATATTAATAGTGAATTAGATTGTTCGAATTATTATCTTAGATTAATTTTTAGATGAATATATCATGTTATAGAGGTATTAAATTAATATATTAAAATTAAATCAAGTTTGGTTATTTTTAAATTTAAATTAATTAAATAATGTCAAAATTGGCGTTAATGTTATTTTATAATAAATGATATTTTATTAAAATATTTAAAATTAATAAAAGTCATATATTATTACAATAGGTTTTTAAATATCAATAAATATAAAATATGTTATATTTATAAAAAAATTGATCTTTTAAAAATAATATAATGACCCCTAAACAGTAAAAACATTGTTAGAACGATTCAAATTAAAGTAGTGTTTTTACGCGTTACATGGACTTTTATTAAAATTAATTTACAACACAAATGGGATTTATTATTTTGTAAATTTTATATAATATTTATAATTAAATGGTTTTATATTATCTAATCTATCATTATTTAATTTAGTATTAATGGTTAAATTACCTAGGTTAGAAAATTAGTTACCCTAGTGAAAACCCAAAATGGTAAAAATAGGGAAATTAGAAGTTAAGGAAAATAATAATAATAATATGTTCCTTTTCGTGTGTTTGAAGTGTGTATTGGCCATAATTTTACTTTAAACCACTATTCTATAATTTTTGTAGGCACATTATGTAAGTAAGGCCTCTCAATATAGTTTAGCTTTTAATATTTACAAGAATGCAACTCCACCTCCACTATAAAAAGGCATTCACCCACCTCACTTCTTCACACCTATAAATCCTTTTGTCTTATCCAAACCCAACAGAAATAAAATCCTAAAATACCTACCCTTATCCTATAATCCTCAATTTTAGTATAAATAAAAACATGTCTTTCGGTATAAACCAAAATGAGTTACCTGAATAAGAGGTAAAGTTATTTAACAAACAATTTTGTTTTATTTCTTTCATCACCCCTTAATTTTTTATATCACTGATATATAGTTACCTAAGTATCCAAAAAGTGATAATATAGTCTTATATTTAGGGTACAACCTACACCTTCCCAAAATTCCACCAAATGGGATACAAAATCATCATTCATGTGTATAGTGGACTACCGCCTTGTAAACCGATGACGTTTGTTCTTCTATTACCACCACTCAAGATTGGGAATAATGAACAACCTGATATTTTTATATGATATATATGATATTTATAATGACTTACACTACTAGAAAATATTCTTTTAATAGCACTAGAATTTATCAGTACTAGAAAGATGCATTAATAAAGTCCATCTTTATAAGTGCTAAATTAAGCATTGATAAAGGGATCCCTTTATCAGTGCACATAATGGTTGCCCTTTATGAGAGCTTTATTTTTAATGCTGAAAAAGGTTTAGAATAAAATAAAATAATCCAACAAAAAATTATCAATTTCGTTAATTAAATAATTATTGTTAAAAAAGAATAAATTGAATATAAATAAATGTAAATTTAAAAATTAATAAATAGTATATATTAAATATACAGATATATTAAATATACAGATATATAAAATGAATAAAATTAAATAAAAAATAAAATTAAAAAATTAAAAAATTTATTATACATATATATATATTATAAATATTAATAAATAGTATATATTAATTATAAATATATAAAATGAATAAATTAAAAATATTTAACGAAAAAATTTAAAAACAATAAATTATAAAATGATTGAAAATATTATTAATGAAACCATTATTAATAAAAACTAATAAGTATAATATATATATATATATATATATTAATTATAAATAGTAATAAATAATATATATATATATATAATGAATAAAATGTTAATTAAAAACAAATTAATGTCTTATTTATTTATAATGTAGTATAATTTTTCAATTTAATATAAATTTAATGACATGTGTTACATTAATTTCACCAGTGTATATATATATATATATATATTTAATTAATTAATTTATATATACAAACAGGCACACAAATATATTTACGCAATATATAGAAACACATACACCAGATATTTATGTAATTTATCCAAATATTAGTATATTTTATAATTTCATTATAAAATAATATATTTAATATATTATTTTTTTTATAAATCAATTTTATTTGTTTGTTTTTAATCCTATTATGTTTAAGGTATTAATTTTCAATATTTTTTATATTTTATTTTATTTTTGAAATTGATCATTTTCTATTATTTATTTATATTTATTTATTTAATATCTTTTAGTATTTTTAATATGTATTCATCAACTTCAATATATATATCCATATTTTTTAAAAGAAATTTATATTTAATTAATAAAACTTAAAAAAAAATTAAATATTTTTTATGTGTACTCATTTTGAATTATTAAATTTCACTAATTTTTAAAAGGCGTGTATTTAATATTATATATACCATAATAATGTTGAAAATATATTGGTAAATGAATATTTATAAAAAATATATTTATAAATATATATTTACTATATTTATAAATTTATATATTTTTAATAATTATAAATAAATAATTATAAAATTATAAAAAAATATTTAGATAATAATAATAATAAATCATTTATCAGTGATAAAGTTTTAGTGCTGATAAAGGGAACATTTATCAGCTTTGTTTTAGAACTAATAAATATCAACCTTTATAAGTGCCAAAACAGCATTGTTAAATGAAATATTTATCGGTGCACCTGTAGTGATAATAAATCTATAGACTTATCACCAATAAAAGAGCACTAATAAATATCCTATTTATCATCACTTATCAATTTAGTGGTTTTGAAAGGGATCTTTATTAGTTCTTTTCTGAAACAGATGTTAAAAGTGTCCTCGACCTACTTAAAAGAAACCAAACCATGACTTAGTCATTCGCGATTATCAATCTCTCGTAGATCTTCTCTACTATCAACATGACTCCCCTATGTTCCCATGGATTAAGCAATGCTAGAATCTAATGTATGTAATTATTTACTTTTCTTTTATTGTTGTTTGATTTTTTGGGTTTCGTGTTTTGATTTTTTGCATTGTTCTTAACTATGATGACCCTGACATCTTATCTCCTCACTATGGAAATGAAACAAGTTGTTCTATTTCATATTTTTCTTCCATGGATAATGGTTTCAAAGAAAGAGAATGATGTTTTCATATTGTAATGTTAGTCAATATATATGTATGTGCCTATTTGTATAAATAGAATATTTTTTGCACCACATTCTACTATAAAGGTAATTCAAGCTTTATATCGTGATCAAATTGATTTTAGGTAAACATTGAATAGGTTAACCCATTTCTCAAACATGTTATATATATCCCTTATCATTGACCTAAGATTTTAGTGATTGGGAAGTGTGTCTGTAGTGTTGTGCTGACCTGAATTGGGAATGATTTGGGTACTATGTAAAAAATGTAACAAAATGAAATTAGATTGAAACAAGAGATATTGGTATTGATTATATCCAGAAGAAAAAAATTTCTAAACATAATAATTAATCTTATAAAATGTATGGAAATCATTATTTTGTTGGATACTTGAGTTACCATATGAATTCTAGGTTGTTTTTTGTTTATTTTTTCCTTCACTTATCTTCTCCAGTCTCATGCCTCTTATTTAGGAGTTGATAGGTAGGAATCAGTAAAATTTTATGAAATTTTACATTCTTATGTGTCTTTGTTTAATATTTTTTTTCTATAATCAATTATAAATTTATATTAATTGAAAAATTAATAATAAATAAATAATTCATTCTAATTTACATCTTAGTGATGATTAGGTTTATATGACCTATAAATTGATTGAGTTTATTTAGTAACCCCCTTTATCAATACTATTAGTTAGTTTTTTCATACCTATATTTCAAATAATTCTTCTAACATATTTTAAATTATATATAATGTATAAAAAGACTTATTAAATAGGAAATTAATGGGATAGTGGGGCATAGGGTTCACATATAATATAGATTACTTTGTGCCTATTTATGAAAGTTTTTTGTTTTTTTAAGGGAAAAATTATATGAATCTCTATATTAATATATAATATCTCACCACTAAAAACAGTATATCTACATATGAAGGATCTAATGAAAATTTTCTTTATGGAAGAATTTATATTAATGCTCATTTCCTAGAGGTAATTATAGATCTACTTAAAGATATAAGGTATAATTTTGAATGATGGGAACATATAGTATCTATGGTTCCTACAAGATTTTATGGTAATATATTATAATAAAAAATTTAGTATTACATTGAATAAATTAGTTTTATTTATAAGAGTAAAATAGTTCTAGATCAATAATGAGCATAAGTTGAAAAATTATCCCCTTAAAGGGATGTATGTTATTGGAGGGATCTTATGGTGGATTAAAAAATATCCATAATCGGAAGGTGCAGAATCAAGAGTAGACAGAAGTGGTGTCAAATGTAAGTGGGGTGAGATTCATTTCTTCAAGACCATTAGAGTTTTAGTATTCTAATTCCTCTTTAATTGAGTAAACATTTTGAGTGATTTCATCTGTATAGGTTCCTAGGACACTTTAATCTTTATTTCCTCTTTGATGAGAAACATTTCTATTGATGTGGTTAGTTGGTGAAACTCCAATGGTTCTTCTATAGTGATATGTACAATCATAGTATATTATACTCTTGCTGATGGACATAGGACACAGAAGGTTCATATTCTTCATTTATGAGTATCTTATATTTCATCTGGGATTGGGATTATAATGTATTTCTAATTTAATTAACCTCAATATTCTTTATAAGTAAACATATGGAAAATGAGTAATTAGTGTCAATTTTATACAACAGTGGTAAGCACAAGTGGGTATATATTTCTGAATTGAAATTGAAATTTTCCTCAAAGTTGATGAGTATTGGTACACCTAGATAATATGGATGTAATATGCAATAGATTTATAAATTAATATATTATAATGGGTATATATAGTAATTTTGGTAATATTTATATATAATAAAATAAAATCCATGCAAAAAATTACATAATTGCATGTATCTTTCATGGAAATCATTACTATCTTTAATAGAGATATAAAACATCAATACTATAGTTAAAATAACCTTCACTGCCTTAATTTAATCGATCTTCAGATTATCGATTTCCTTTAATCCCATGATAATGGATTGGAATCCCTCTTTAAAACTACCCTTCCTCTAATTATTGTGCAACCAATGTTAGTTGATTACATACCTCTCACTCAGATTGTATTCATTACTCTCCATCAAAGTTATTTCCATGGCTTTGACTATTGCATCTCCAACTCATTGTTCAACTCTTTCAACCTTTCATACTCATCATTTACTACATCCTGAGAACACAAAAAATGACACCAAAAAATTAATCAAAAAATAATGAATGAATTTTTTTGGAATCTTGATATGAATTTTTTTATACGAATCACCCAGTTACATTTGAAAAAACATCATAAAAATTTTCTTTTATTTTTAGTGGATCCACATTGGATCCTATTAGAACTCTTCAGTTAAGTATACTTGTACAAGAATACTAATATGATGAGTGAACTCAATAAAAAACTCATGTTGCAAATTTTTTGTGAAAAAACATGCCAAACACACCTTTTGATTCTCTTCCACTTCACCCTTGAAAATTTTAGAAGGCTTCCAATCTTACTCTCAAAGGTATTCCTACCACAATAAGAAGATCTATCGGGCCCTATTCTAAACTTCATCTTTAGTATAATTTCTCTTTGAAGCATGGAGAAATGGTCAATTTTCAATATCTCTCATTCGCCTCACACTAATACCACCAAAAGATTATATCTCCTCTAAGACCGATCAAAAAAAGAAACATTTCAGATGATGTGGAAAATAATACATGTTTGTGAGTGGAAGTAAATTATTTTTAGTGGAAGTCATGTGGATTTAATGTTCATTCCACCATTTTTGTAATTTAATATGTTAGAATACATTATTAAAATTTCATTTATGTTATTTTTTAACATCAATTGAAAATCAAATTTCATCTCCCAAATAGTTAATTTATCATTTTGTTGTATGAGACACATCCCTCATCTCTTATATGTTGTTTTAACTATTATGAGTATTAGTCATCCAAAATTATAACTAGTACATGGTATAGGATGAATTATGGTTAGAGTAGTTATGGAAACCAAGGTGGATGTCCATAAAAGTTAGGAAATAAATATGAAACAACAAAATTCAATAATAACTATTCGAGAGGTATGTAATCAATGAACTCTAGAACCAAAATGTTGGGAGGAAGGCTAGTTTGAAAGAGTGAGTACAATCCATCATCTAGAGATGGGATGAAATCAATGTACGAGTATGTATTAAATAAATATATTGATGGTTAGTTGTACTTTATTATTGAATTATTATATCTTTGTTTAATAAAGTAACAATTTTTAGGAAATATGCAAGAAATTGTAGTCTTTTATGCATTATGTGTATTGTATTTTTCTTATTAAATAAAAAGAAAAAGTTTTACTACCCATGTAGAAAATGTCTTATAAACATCATGATGTTACTGATACCAAGGAAGAACGAAATGTTGATTATAAAACTGTGGAATTTTTAGGGGATCAACAACATGTTGATGTAAAAAAAACAACAATGTAGTATAACGGTTTTGAATAAAATTCTCAAGGAAAGAAGTCAGGGTATAAAATTTGAGGTTGGTTAGAATCAATATGGCCAACCTATTGACACCAACAATTCAACACACATTAGTAATCTTGGGGTCAAAATGAGGAAAAATGTACTGATTGCTATTGACTCATTGGGACACATCCAACTTATAATGAGGGAAATACTGTGGAAAGATATAATGGTAATGTTTCAATATAATTTCTCTATTTTACTAAAAAATACATAATGAAATATTTATTTAATTTTTATTATTCCTTGTATACTTCGTTTATTTTAGAATACTTCCACAAGATATTTTTCTTAATGGCTACTATAAATACCCAAAGAGGCTTCCAGAATCGTTTGAAGAAGTTACATATTAGGGATGTTAAGGGGAAAATAAAGATCCACCCACCACTTAGTTATGAACAAATTATAAAGTAGGAAACATCGACTGCTTTCATCAATCATTGCAATTATAAATCATTTCTGGTGCATTGCAATCGATAATATTTTATTTTAAATTATTTATTTCTACCAACTTAATTCAAAATTGTTCATTTATGATATATAAAATGAGTGTTGAAAATAAATGATCATGAATCCAGACCAATGTAACCCTATCGCAAAGGAGGGATGGGGTACACTACATTACATAAAAAATTGATATATATTTAAAATCAATATTACAAGTTTAACAATGTGATATGAAACAACATATGTTCCTTTATTTATATTTATATTTATTAAATGAAATATAAATCCACTTCCAACCCACTCATTGTTGTACAGAAGGCAGTTCATGTAAATAAATATGGTAAATTAGTTTATGAAAACACTAAAGCAGTATGGAAAACATGTCTAAGTATGACATAATTGTAATTTATAATGATTTATAACAATATTACATAAAAATATCTATTTATACTTATATTTATTTATATGGTTTAGACATAAGAATCAAAAATGGTCATACTATAAGAAAATCTACTTAGGGTATCTTTGAAGTGGCTTGAATAATATGGTCGTGGTAGAACAATGTATAAGAATGTTTTAAAGTGAAAAATTAGTGGAGCAAAGATATTAACATGAACAAAATTATCTCACTAGCGTTGAGGAAATTCATTCCCCCAGTCGCATACCTTAACTGGGGTGATCAATTTTTTCATAAAACATTCTTTTCAATGTGAATCAAACAACATATGATAAATTTATATTACTAAAATTATATAGGGTACATTTGTATGTGATTTTTATCTATTAATGCCCACAATATACCGGGTTGTGATGGGTATACTATGTAACAAACTAGAACACCACCTACATAATCAAGACCTCCCAAAATATCACATTATATTGGGGATTTAGGAATCTTATGACCCAACTACTGATTTTCTTATTCCACTTGATTCTTTGGATATTACAATAGTCATATCTACTATATGAGCTTTCATAGCATGGTCATCTAATATTATAAAGATACATTAGGTATGTCTTTAACAAAATTTTTCATACGAAAAACATGTACTAATTGATTATAAAATGTTTAATGAGAGTTATGATATTTCATATGGATAAAGTGGGGGATAAACGGAAGGTTGAATTAAAAAAATCTAGTGTATCAACCTAGAAAACAAAACAACCTTTCAAGAGTACCTTCTCCCCTTTAGTTCTAGAGAAACATTTATTATCATTAAAAAATCATGCAGAAATCACATTTAAAGATAAAACTATGTCTTATATTGAATACAAATAAAAAAATATATTGATATTTTTTCCCAAACGTTATAAGCCTCGAGACTCTAATTGAGATACTAAGGCATGAATGGTTGGGTATCTTAGTTGTTAATATATACATTAGGTACATTTTCATAATATTTCTGTTAAATAGTGATATAATATGTTTATTAAAGTTAATAACTATTAATATTTTGTACATAAATTTATATCACAACTATATAAAGTGAAGATCCTACACAATATGATTTGGATTCATTAATACCTATATTATTTCTACACCAGAACTTAATATGAATATGGAACCAATTAAGTAAAAAAAGTTGATTTACTCAAAGAATTTAATAAAATTACCAGATGATAGAATCTTTTTTATGCCTATAATGCAAAGGTAAAACTATACAATCGAATCACATAAAATATATTTTTATTTTTTTCATTACTTATCTTTTTTTTATGCACTGGATGCTGATAACAGTCAATATAGACACCTAAATATTTATTTTTTCGATCCAATGCATGGACATGCAGCCAACCGACCACACATGAGGTGTACTATAAATATATAATACAATACAATCAACATTTAATAAATAATCTTAAAATTATATGTTCATTATGGTGTCTAATAAGAAGTTATTTATGATAGGGTGGTTGCTCAATACAGGATAGATCATGGCATTGAGTCGGTGTCTAAATGGATAAAGCCCTTGGATAACTACAAACGGAAAAAAAACATTTTTTATATATTGAAATAATTAACTATCAAAACATTTAAAAACAATTTACTTATTTCGGTCAGTGTTTCTATAGTGTCTGAAAGAATGTAATTACCTCTATTGTGGATTTTATATTTGTAAATTTACGAGACAACTCATAAATCATGAAATTACTAGCATCCCTTAACTGGTAATTTTTTAAGGTAAATACAATTTCAATAAAAATATTCAATAATCGTTTATTTTTCTATATTTTCTCAGTACTATCATGATTTTTACAACCTAGTTACTCTAAATAATAAATAAATTTGTTTATAGATGAATGGGGAGCATACTTTTTCCCTATTATATATCAACCACAAATTTAGGTGATTACCTGCTATTTTTGTGATATAGTATGAATTATGACATTATAAATATATTTGGGGTGTGAAGAATTAGTTTCAGAATGCTATTATATTTTTTTTGATTTATTTCTCAATGATAAGAATAATGGGGGAAATTAATTTGTTTAGAAGCACTATCCTGAAAATAATAAAATTTTTGGGAAATCACAGAGGTGGAGTTGTAGGGGATAAATGGGTGAAGATATAGGTTGAGAAAAAGTTGAAGGCAGATTCAGAGGCATATTTGGAGTTGGGGACCGATGTGGAGGAGGAGGTAGGGGAAAACACCTACTTTTAGACTGAGGAGGAGGAGGATAAGAGGAATTGGCCTACAAACAATAAAATTTTTGGGCAATGAAGTAAAATGAGGAACATAGAATTATTAGGTTTTAGAAAAAAAAAGAAAAAAACACTTTTTACTTAAGATAAGATCCACTATAGAAGTGTTTCATGTGGCTTATTAAAATAATGCCTTTCACCGCTTGTTTAAGTTGTTTTATATGGGGTGGTAATCTACTTATAAGAACATTCTATGTTGGAAGATTCATTTTCTCCACAAGTCTTTTGAAGTTTCATTTATAAAACTCCCAATCATCAAATAATTATATAATTTAACTTAAATGTTTGAATAAATATGTGTGTAATTACTCACTGAATCTAGTAGGTCTATGAAAGAACTATTGGAGGAAAACTTAAGTTGATATAGTGTGGTCATAAAAGAGGTTCGGTTTCAAAGTGTGTGTTATCTAAGAAAACATTATCTTATTATCTTGATAATATTAAAAATGATTCATAATACAATTTTGATTTTATGAATAATTCTCATGTAAAACCCACACACAATCCCACCTGTATGGATGAAAGTGCGTGTTTCCGGTTTAAACTGACATTTTAGTAAAAAAACACAATTGGAGTACTCAAAAATGAAGAAAAATATTCTGATTATTTTGATACATTAGTAATATTATCCATTAGTCATTTGAGATGTGTAGGATGTAGCTTTACACCAATATGACACATGATGTGACCGGTATGACTCTAAGTGCATATTTTTATTCCAAATTGACATTGATTTTAGTGAAAAAACAAAATAAATAATCAAACCTAATAAAAGTATTTAAATTTTTTTTGATAATTTAGTAAAATTATGCATAAGATATTTTTTACATTTATCAATTTTTCAAACCTCAATCTATTTCATGGTGTGACCAGTTTGATTATAAGTGTCCGTTATCAGATTAAAATTGACATTTTAATAAAATATTGTCACTCACTAAAAATTTAGAAAATATACGCAAATTGTATTTATAATTTTGGAAAATTATTCATAATTAATTTAATATTTGTATTAATCTATCTCATGTCAAATGCACACATGATTCCACCTACATGTGTCAATTTGTGTGTTTCCAGTTTAAAATGAAATTTTAGTAAAAAAAACATAAGTAGCATACTAAAAACTAATTATACACATTGTAATTGTTTTGATACTTTATAAAATGATCCATGAGTCATTTGTGATGTGTATCAATCATCTAAACCTTAATATTACCCACGATGTGACCGGTATGACACCAAGTGTGTCTTTATATTCAGAATTAACATTAATTTTAGTGAAAAAAATAAATCACATACTCAAATCTAGGAAAATGAATTCGTATTGTTTTGGTAATTTAAGATAATGATACATAATTAATTTTTTATGTGTAGGAATTATTCTCACCTCAATATGATGCACGGTGCGACCAGTATGGCTCTAAGTGGATGTTATCAGTTTAAAATGGATATGTTAATAAAAATTACAATAACTCACTAAAAATGAAAAAACATGCTTGGATCGTCTTGATAATTTTATAAAATGATTCATAATTTATTTTTTATGTGTATGAATTATTCTCATGTCAAACCCACAAAGTATGCCACCTATGTGGCTCAAACAGCATGTTTCCAACATAAAATGTCATTTTAGAAAAAAACACATGCGGTATACTCAAAACCAAGAAAAAAATTTATTATTATTTTTTATATGTTATAAAAATTATCCATGATTCATTTGGGACATATAAGAATTGGTTTCACCACAATTTGATGCACGGTGTGACCAATATGACTCCAAATGCATCTTATTATTCAAAATTAGCATTAATTTTAGTGAGAAAAACAACTGCCATACTCAAAACTGATCAAATGAATTTATATTGGTTTTTTAATTTTGGATAATGATTCATAAGTAATTTTTTAGGTATAGGAATCAAATCCACATCAATCTAATTCATGGTGTTATGGGTATGGCTATTAGTGTCTTTTATCACATTAAAATTGATATTTTAATATAAAATATGTGTCAGTCATTAAAAACAGCGAAAATTCACTTGGATTGTCGTGATAATTTTAGAAAATTATTCTTAATCAGTCATGATTGTTCCTTTAATTTCTCATAAGATTAATTATTTCTCATCTATACAAATCTACAGATTGGTATAACTTTTGGATCCAACTTACTGGTTCAAAACAGATATGAGCACTTTCTAAAGAGTAAAAAAACTTCAGAAATAAACAAGAGGTTAATTCTCCCACTGATACTTACTCCTATCCACTTGATAATCACCTGCCACCAAGAATTTTAATTTAATAAATAGTTGGATTCACACCTTGGATCAAGGTTCACAACATCACACAAGGCTATTCAGGTCACACCTGACCTCTACCACAGTTATTCATTGAAAAAACAAAAAAGATGTCACACTTGACCTCTTCTAATGTTCTACGTAGGATATAAAAGATAATAAAAAGAGTGATATTGATAAAATTAGGAATACTCTAGTTATGCACATGAGTCAGTGTGTGTGTGGGTAATAGATAGATACACACACTATTTAAAAAAATGTAAACAAAAGAACACAACTGAGATAAAGATTTAGAATAGAGTTTAGAAGTCTTTTTGTGCTATGCAATGAAGTTATGGATTCTTCTAATGTAGAAAGAATGAATTTTGAGTCCTCTTCTGGAAGTCGGCTTCAAAACAGTGCACCAAAAACTTTGTGGTTTGGTTTTTTGAAGGATTGTGAAGAGTTCAGCACTTTGGTGGAAAGATATTCAGTGCAGTTCAGCAGGTCTTTCTCGTCTTATTGATGTTCTCGTATGTTCTTTCTTTGAGTTCTTGGGAAATCAAATAAAGCTCGAGTGTTAAAAAAGTATTATCAGTTCTTTTGTTCCTTATTCTTTTTCTTTTCAACATATTCCTCATCATCTTTTAAAGGATCCAGTATGTAATTATTTTATACTTCATGATCCATCAGGCATGAAGATCTCCCCACGTGTATGTACCTTGTACTGTCAAATTAGTTTTTTACAGATAGTATTAAATAATTTCAGAATCATTAATTTCTCTAAATATGATTGTTAAATAAAAATTTGAATTAAAAATATAAAACTAGACTTTATGATTATCTATGAGTCACAAGTATCAGTGAATCGTTTGCATTGGTCGGTCATCATTGGTCAGTTAGCATAGGTGACTCCGTGTATCAGTGAGTCCTATCCATCGGTATTGGTGACTCATTTATAACTATCGGTGTGAAAAACATCGATGACTCACTTGAACAATCATTACGACCAATCAATGGTGAGATTAATGAAATAACAGTGACTCATATGAACGGTGAGTCCTTCCTCCTGTTAGTGAGATAGTTGAGCCATTGGTGACTCATTTTAACTGATGTTGAGTCCTTACGTTAGTATCATCATGCAACGATAGGTCACTTGAACTAACGGTTGGTCATTTTCATCGGTAACATGTGCAACAGTGAGTCCTTTTTTTGTCAGCATTACATCCAACAGTGAGTCCTTTGTAATGGTGTCAGCTTCACGTACATTGAAAATATGTCTATTTGATCTGTCTGTCAGTAAGACATATGTCTGATGGTGAGTTCTCAGCTTATTAGTGTTAGTGACTTATACATAGAAAATTTTAGATGATCAGTCTCATAATTTAACAAATTTAAAAACTGGTAATCCTCTTAATTACCCATATACAATCAATTAAAATCTTGTTTAGACTAAAGCACACATAAATAGTTATATGAATTACAAGATCTAATATTCAATACAACTTTATTCCATAATATAATATTTAACATCAAATAATATATATGTTAATATATGACATGATTTGTGATAATTAAGATCTAAAATGAAATAATATATACGTTAATATATGACATGGTTTGTGATAATTAAAACCTTTAGTTAGATATAGTGGCCAACATCATCTATGGGATAATAGATTCCTTAAGAAAAATAATCTAAAGAAGTTATAGTAAATTTCCATTAAAGTAAAAAAGATGTTACAATATATTTAATGTAACTCTTGATAGTTGGTGATGAAAAATATCCATATTCCTCCATTTTTATATTATTTATTAGTGAAGTTCCAACAGTCAAATCCACAAATCTTAGTTGTGGTTGTAATGACCTCGGTCAAAGTCCTTCTTTACTTGAATGGAACTATATCATCATGTTCATGCATTGCACCTGGTTTTCTACTTTTTTTACAGTGTATCAGGATACCATCTAGTTGAAACAGAAATTCTTCATCCATACAGATAACATTTCTTTCTCCAACAAATTTAATGAATTTTTGTCCGGAGAACATGTATGTATCTTTATGATAAACCTCATCTGATAGTCTTGATATAAATTTTTCTAGTGTAATTAACCATATGTAAAGTTTTTTACTTATATAGATCACCATCTGATGAAATATATATTCATCATTAAAATAATCTAAAACATGCAAATTCGATTAAATAAATAATTGTTGGTATGATGATCAAATATATGTATTATGAAAAATAATTATATCTAAAAAATTTATATTCTATTATCTAAAAAAATATTTTTCTACAAAAAAACTTATGAATAATGAAGTATAAAAGTTAGTAAAATACTAACTTTTAAGCAAATTTATAGTGATGTTCAAAATTATCTTAGAAAGTGATAAAATATGTTATTTTGACTCAAAAATATCCACCTTTCTAAAAAGAACAAAAAAACTATTAATATAGAAAAATAAATAAATAAAAACATACACTCCCAGTCTTATATTACTTACCTTTTACCTCTTTTTCCTTTGTCTTATTCTCACCTTCTGTTTTAAAATTTTGGAACAATACTTCTAGACCTTTTACACTTTTTCTTCAAAAGTAACAAACCATTCTCTTAAATAAAATTATACATATTCTCTTCAAAATTTCTTTACCATTCTCATCCTTTGTTATTTTTGAAAAGAAGAATTTAGAGAAAGTGTTCATAAAATATCATGGAAATAAATTTTCTATACAACAAAAAAGTTTAGAAAAATAACATAGAATATCATTCATCCAAAATTAATAGAAATATATAACCAATAAAATTTTAAATCCCCCAAAAAAATATTTAGATGAAAATGAATACAAACTATACATTCATGAAGAAAATACTTGAGTTATTATAACATGTTCATTATGTGTTAAGAAAAAATATCATTCTTTCTTCATGATAATATTTATAACCATATTCATTTTTGTCGAATATTGTTGATATTTCCCTGATCCTTCTATGACATATTTCAACATTGGAACATATTCTTAAAGAAATGAAACCTTCTTATTTTCATTCTTCTAAATCATGATCTATTCCAATAAATATTGTACTTTGAAACTTTCTACTATATCTATTAAATAACTACCATTGTCTTCCTAAAATTTATATATTCATATTCTAGAGTATGAACTTTGTTGTTTTCATCCTAAACTACTTCTTGAACAACACTTTATTTATTTAATTTTTTAATGACTTTAAAATTTTATTCAATATTATTTTTTTGGTTTTTAAACTCATCATATTGATTCATTACAAGTAATTTGACAATATCAATTTCCCTTTAAGATTTTACAACATCAACAATAATACCTATTGATAGGTTTTTGTTTTATTAAAATATAACTAAAATTTCATCATTTTTTTATCATAAAACTTCATATCTCTATCATTATTTTTTATCCAATGAATTAGTTCTTTCAAATTTATTCTATAAAACTTAATTATTCCTTTGAAATATTTAAATTTAGCTTCATTTTTTATATCAACTTCAGCATGATGTTTTACTATATTTTTAATTCCCTAACAACTCAAATTTACCTTGTAAAAAATTTCATCCAACTTAATTGTCTTGGAAAATTTCTAAAATACCATCCAACTAATGAATTACCTCACTAAGGTAATTAATTTATTCATTTCCATTCTTTAAATAGAATTACAAGGAGGTGAATTTATTGAATCAGAAGAAGGACTTGGTACTGAAAGCCCAGGTGGTATAGATGGTCCACGTTTCATAGAAGGTTCATCATTATATGATAATTTAATCCCTTAAAATCAATCTCCAACATTATCACCATTATTAGAATAATGTTCTTTAAGTCATGGGGTTGGAAAAATTTTCATTTTTTCCTTATGATGATTATTTTTCTATAGCATTATCCAATGAAACACCTTTCATAGATTTTACTGATATAGAAGTTAAAAGGGGTTCGGATAAATCTTCAAGTTATATATGATCTTTTAACTCTTTAATAATACGAAATTTATTATTAAAAATATTTTTCTAGGAAGATGAGTTAATTATTTCTCCAGAAATTTTTTGTCATTGCTTCTTTTTCATTTCCAACTATTTCATGACAAACTAAATCTTCCTTACTTTTTTCCACAACCAGAGGGGGTATAGAAGTTAGAATCAGTTATTCTTTTAAGATTTTTGATATAGGTTCTTCTAGATTACATGATAGAGAACCATTTACTTCAATGACTACTTCATTTGTTAACTATATCAATTCATTTCTTTTAAGAAAATATTTATAATACTTCTCTTTCCTATCTTTTAATGCCTTTATATATTTACCGTATACCTCATAAAGTTCTTGATAAAATTTTTATTTAACCTTTAAGTATGTATCCTTATTAAATCCAAATTATTAAAGTTAGTACATTTAACTTATTTATTATTCATATAAGCATTAAATAATTCATATGAAATCCTTTTGTACTCTATCCATGGAAGAGGATATGATTCTTTAACTTTCTTTCTCTCCCTAAATTTTTCCTTAAGTTTCTCAATATTTTATTCAGGGGGTTATTCTTCCAATTTTTCAAAAAAAATAATTAAAAAGAACATAACATCTATTTAATCATACTAATTGTTTCTTATTCATTTAAAGAAATATTCTTTCTCAAAACGGTATCTTGATTCATGATTTTTTCTACATTCATAATTTTTACAAGATTATTACAGATAATTATTGGATATATAATTATTTTCAATTTTATAGATCCATTATTTACATCCTCAATAATTTTGATCATGTACTTCACCATAATAAACTACCTCATATTGCAAAAAAAATCTTACACAAATACATCTTTCACATTTAATGTATCCCTATCACCTTTTCTATGGATAAGAAAATTTTGAACCTAGATTGAAATGATTATATTTTCTCGATTTAGATGAAAAACCTTCCAAACATTTTCATCAGATGAACAAAAAGAGGATTAAACTTTTTTCTTCTCTAATGTTCCAAGATTATTTTAAAACTTATAAGTTACAAAATTATCTTATCCTTCAAATGGAATTTTAATTAATTTAGTAATCTGTTTGATATTCAATTTATATGTTTTTCCAAACAATTTAAATGAAAAAATTAAACTAACTTCTTCACTAAAACCATAAGATGATTATAATTATCTTACCAACTCAGGTTAATGTAATTTTAATTCATCTTTTTCAATACAAATTTATTCACATCCTTGAAAATTTATTACCTTTTTTAGTATATATTCATAATTATCAACCCATACTTTTTCAATATATATTGGCATGATTGAAACCCTATTGGAGATATCACTTGAGAATTATATTTAATTAGAAAACAAAGAGATTCAGATAAACCAAAAAATCTCATACCTAGGAGATTAAGAAGGGAAAGAGCTCTTATTGACTTTAGGTGGTGAGAAAAGGGAGATGGCCCATTACCTCTTTATATATCCTATTTAGATAGAGACACTTCTTATTACTCGTATTAAATGGTTTATAATGAGAATATAATATAGATATATTTCTAATTTAAATATTCAAAATATTCAATTAAAAGATATTGAACTATTGAATTTTTATTAGTTTTGATATAGGTTTATTGGTCGAACATACAAACCGGTAAAACATATATTTTTTTAAAATATTTGTAATAAGAATAATAAACATAGAAGTAATAAAAAAACTATAATTATCAAAATATTTAAGAATAAATATGGTATAATGATGTTTAAACATTACTTTGAAATTTTCAATATGATCTTCATGAATTTTGAAAATTTTATGATCTAAATAAATTTTTAAAAACCATATTTAATCAATTTATTTCAAATAAAACAAATGCATAAAGTTTCTAACCAAATATTATTCTTGAAAATATTATAACAATTCTTTTTCCTAAATCATTTATAACAAATAATATTGTCATTCAAATTTCTTTTCATATTTTTTTTCGAAAAAAATATTGTATGAAGTTTTTAGAAGAAAAAAATTTATTCAATGTGAAAACAATTAAAATAAGTAAAATATTTACTCTCCTTTTTAAAGATTTTATTACTATAAAGAGATGGTTTAAAAAAAGTAGATAAAAATTATTGTTTTATATTAACCATACCTTATGTTTAATGTATTTATATCTATCATTTTTTTGTGGTTTTGTAAAAATATCAGCAAGTTTCTCTAAAATAATGATAAATTGTAAAACGATATATCATTTTTGTGTTTGATAATAAAAGAAATTGTGTATTATATTTATGTTCTTATCTCCTGAGTGATGTGCTGGGTTTTTACATAATTATATGAAACTTTTATTGTCACACAAAATTGGAGTCTTACTAAAACTCATTCCAAAATCTGTGAGTGTGTTTTTTATCCAAGACACTTAAGTAAAAAAAACTTTCCATATGTATATATTTTTATTCAATAATGGAAAGTGATATAGAATTTTGTTTCATACAAGACCAGGAAACTAAATCTTCCCTTAATAAATGATAATTTTGATGTACTTTTTATATCCATTTTATATTCAGTAAAACTAGCATCTGAAAAATATCTAAAATGAAATAATTTTTAAATTAATAAAATAAACTAATATCCATAGTTACTTTAAGATAACAAAAGAGTTGTTTTATAGCCTAAATATGGGACTCTTTTTTATTTGATTAATATTTTCCACATATGTATTTGGAAAACATTAAGTATGGATAACTATCTGTTAGGTATTGTAAAATACCAATAATTTCTCTAAAAATATTTAATCAACTGTTTTCCTAGGTTCATCAATATAAAAAGTATTTGAGGTTTACATAGAAGTAATAATAATTTTATTATTTTCATATCCAAACTTTTTAAGAAGATACATAATATAATTATGTTGATATATAAAAGTTATTTCTAGTTTTTGATAAATTTGAAAACCAAGAGAAATTTTATTCACCGATTATGTTCATTTTAGAAATTGAATTTCATAAAATCTGAAAAGGATCATTTAAGATACAATTTTGTTGATCCAAATATAATGTCATAAACATAAATTTCAATAATGAATTTATCTTTGAAATAATTTTTATTAAAATAATTTGATCCACACTTCCCTTAAAAAATTATTTTGTGGTAAAAAACTAGTTCGTATATTACACCAGCCTCTAGGGGCATGTTTAAGTCCATAGAGTGCCTTAGTAAGTCTAAAAACATGTTCAAAAAAAATTTAAAACAAATTGGTTGTTCTATATAAACATCTTCTTGTACTTAACCATTAATGAAATCACACATCACATCCATTTGAAAAAGGGTAAAATTTTGAAACTTTTTATATCCATGAAGTATATGAATAGCTTAAATAATGGATACTGAAGAATAATATTCTTCATATTCTATTATTTCATGTTTATTACAACCATCTTTAAAAATTCTACTTTTATGCCTAACTATAGCTCCATTTTCATAAAATTTGTTTTAGAAAAACCATTTTACAACAATTATAGAAACATATTTAGAACATTCAAACAAATTCCAAACTTGATTCATCTCAAGCTCATTGAGTTCATCTTGCATTAATTTTATCTAATCACCATCACCTAAAGATTTTTCAGGAGTCTTAAGTTCAAATTTTGATATAAATAAATATTTCTCAAATTAATTTCATAAGTAGCTTCTAGTTTTAACTAGTTAATCTCCATCACAAATAATATTATCACTAGTATGATTATTAATGATTTTTTAATTCATTTTAGTTTTAAAGGGTTGTTCTCCAAAAATTGGTGGTATTTATTCTTCAGTTATATCATCAGAAAAAGTTTCTTCAGTTGTTCTCTCATAAGAATAATTTTCAAATATGGGTTGAAAATAAATTATTTTAAAACATTTGAGGATGTGTTTATAGGTTTTTTGAAAATTAAAGGATCAGTTTCATCAAATTTGATATGCATTGTTTCTTCAATAGTACATGATTTTTTATTAAAAACTCTATAAGACTTACTATTTGTAGAATAACCAACAAAACCTTATTCAAGTTATATTAGAGAAACATTATGTAAATTAACTTTAGACATCAAAATGAATAATTTTCATAAAAAACTACAAGTTAATAATGTTTTGGTTTTCATCTTGTCCACAACTCATAAAGAGTTTTTTTAATAAAAGGAGTATGTAAAAAAATTGATTTATAGTATAGTAGGTTGTACTAATGTCATACGCCCAAAATGGTATAGAAATTGAGTATTCACTCAACATAGTTCTTTTATTGTCATCCAGAATACTATTTATTTTTTCAACTACACCATTCTTTTGAGGTGTTCTGAGAGATGAGAAGTGATGCATTATTCCTTTTTCACTAAAAAAGGATCAAATTTATAATTTTAAAATTCTTCACCATGATCACTATGAATATTTAAAAAAGGTATATTTTTATCATTTTTAACAAGAGATACATAATGTTTTTTAAAAGGCTTCTAAATTTTTAACTTGAAAATATTCTAATGTGTATCTAGTATAGGCATCAATAAAAATATATACATATTATTTTCCAATAATACACAGAGTTTGTGTAGAACCAAATAAATCCATGTGCACTAATTAAAAAGGATAAAATTTGGAGACTTCACTAATATATTTAAAATTATGTATCTATTGATTTCCATATTGAAAAATATCACTAAATTTGGTTTAATTTAGCAAAAAATTTGGTTGATCTCAAACTCTTTTTTTCTTAGTGATTTTTAATAAGTTTTTTACATTAAAGTGTCTTAAACTCCTATTCCATTACAAATATTAGTCTTCCAATACACTAAGGAAAGGTATGTTGTGGATCCTAAGGTCTTATAACTTAATTGTGGATATGTTCTCATGCTTATCAATAGAATTAAAAAACTTACCTTATGAAATTTGAATACTAAATTTATTATTCATGAAGTTCACAAGGTAACCTTCACCGCATAATTGACTTATACATATAAATTTTTTATTAATACCTAAAACAAGTAAATTTTTATAAATTTAATGGTATATTAAGAATAAAAATATTACCTAGTCCATAAATTTATGCTTGAACATTATCACCAAAAGTAACTTTTACACTTTTCATCAATAAAATATTCTGTAAAAAATCATTATTTTTTATCATATACTTTGAACATCTACTATACATGTACCAAATTTTGTTTCTCTTGGTATAATCCTTTTTTTCTAAAAATAGAAAAAGTTAGACATTTGGAACCTATAATATCTTGGGTCTAGTGTTGTTACAAAATAAAATCATAGTAATCCACATCTGTTCAACTCCACTTTTTTGAAAAAATTTCAATTATTTAGAAAAGTAATGTTTGTGAAATAAAAAATATTGTACATTATAAAAAGAAAACTTGTTCCTAATATCCACCCCTTTGAAAGTTAGTTCAAAAAGGTGCACTTCTTGGAACAAAATAATTATTTTGGTAATGTGGTTTTGGATTTGTAACACCAATACCTAATTTACTTCTATGAGGTCTATATTGTAAGTACATATTTTCAAAATTTTCCTTTCTAAAAGTAAATTTGGATATTAATTTCTTCAGACTCAAAATTATAGAATTTAGTTTTACAACTAAATATTTATTCTTATTAGTATAATTATAAATGCATTTATTATACAGTTACTTAGTATGATTATTAACTTCTAGGGAATGTTTTAAAATCATAGAATTTTTATTCTAAGGATCTACCTTATCTTGTTCATATTTTTTAGAGGCTTTACAATTTTTTCTCTAAAATTTTATCAGACCAAGATACTTCTTCAAAATAAGGTAAAGAATCATCGTTATTAGATGAAAATTAATATTTCATTAAGAAGAAGAATAATAATTATCATTATCATGATAAGGATAATTTTCATTTCATATTAAATTTTTAAGAGATTCAATTGATAACTTTTCCATGAAGCATTCATTAGTCTTTAAAATCTAAACATAAAATCTGATTACTTTCTTACTATCAAAACTTTCATTATATGAATTATCTGAAGAACTATCTCCTCCACAAGAACATCATGTGTTTATATATTTCATAATTTTAATTCCCCTCTGAATATAATAATTTTTAGAAATTTTTTATTTCTTATCCTTTCTTTTGATTTTAGGAATAACTACTCTAATATTACCATGTTTCGTATACTCAAATCATATCAACTTGTAAGAATATTTCTTCTCACTTATTTCTTTATAATTTTACTTATATTTGTAACATAAATACTTCATTATAACTATGTTATTCATCCCCTTTGAAATATTAGCAAGTTCATTTTAACTTCGTTCAAACTAACTACTTTCTGTATTATATTTAGATTTATTTTACTTAAATATTTTTTAACATTATAAGATGATCTACCTTTCATAAAAAATTTTGAAGTAGAAGTAAATGCTACTCCATTTTTCATAATTAGTCTTCTACCATCTCTTTTCAGGCTAGCATCACACTCTATTATAGTTCCAATAATATCATTTAAGCATATATTTGTAATTTTATTAGAATCATCAAGAGTTGTTCTCTTATATTATCATTCACTATAAATAATATTGAAAATATTCACTACCAAAATTTAATCATTCAAATATTTATCACACAAATATTGAAAACTGATTAAAATTGACATAAATGTTTCATACATCCTTCCAATAGATTCTCCAAGTAGAAAATCAAAAACATGGTAGTAAACTCTCAGTATAACTCTTATGGTTACATTATCTTTAGTTGTTCCAAAGTGATTAACATAAATTTTCCTTTAAATAATATTAGAAACTTTACTAGAATAAATATACTATATATGTTCCTTTTCATCGCTCATAAAAAAGTGTTTCTAAGTGTGAAATTTAGTTGATACTCAAGCTTCTCATATTTATAAAATTTATTAATATAATTACTAGGAATCTGGTAGTTTCCTATCAGCATGAAAAAATTTTATACTCTACTAATTATATCAGAATTATTCATTCAATATCTCTAATACACATAATCATCACCAGAAAATATTGGTGATATGCATGGATTTATATTCCCAAGAATTCCAATAAACAAACCTTCCATAATTACAAACATCAAAACACACTCTTTATTAAAAATAAATGTCAGTTTAAATATTTTATAACAAACAAAACAAATGATATAAAATGTATCAGTTTATAAAAAATAAACTAGTATAAATAATAGAACCTCCTCTGATAGATAATATAGGATCAAAAGAGTAAGTAATTAAACTACAATAGGGGTAAATTTTAGTTTAAAAAATAAAACTATTGATTTTCATGACATAAATCTATAGGTAAATCGGATAGATACGTTTTCTGAATTATAGGGTATATATATTAGATTGAAAGTTTGTCTCATTTTTATTGTTCAGAAAAGTTTGGAATATGTAAAAAATTTCTATAAAATTTCACAGTAGAATTAAGAAACTGTAATGGCCCAGACCATCCTGGCCCATTACTTTTCCAAAAGTGAGGTTCCACCAAAACAGTGGCACCGTGAGGGTGACACCATGACGGTGGCACCGTGATGGTGGCACCGTGACGGTGACACCATGTCCCCTCACCGAGCCTTTCGTTCTTCTTCCAGTAACTGACTTTTCCGCTCCTTCAACGTAAGTTTCTATGTAAATTAATTCTTTTACTTCTTTTAAAACCATTTAAATCCCATAATTAATTCCTAAAAATCCCGAGAGACCTCCGTGTGTAACTGCCCAGCCGCGTGGTCAACCCACGACCCCCGCGCCTTACGCGGTTCTGCGTTCTCACCTCAACCGTCTATGGCTCTTATAAACTAAGGGTTAGTCGTGGTTTCTCCTTTCCTCGATCGTGGATTTTCACAAACATCTTCTGGTGCATCGGGCGCGCCGCATCATTATCCATGAGGTTTCGCGCCTGACCTAAAATGTCGACTATCTATCAACAGGTAGGGAATTTCTCCTTTGCCTCTCCCTTTTGTGTATCATGCGGGGTGGGTGTGCTTTTGATTCTGTAGGATTGGGTAAAACGGACCTAATTAAAGATAATGAATGAATTCTATAAAGAAAGAGGGGGTTGTGATCGTTGATGCTATCTTATTTTTTTTGATGTTGTTTATTTTATGACCATCTTGTTGAGTTGTGCTGGCTTATGCCTCCTAAAAATCGAGTCCGTTGGTGGTCGTTGTTTGTGCACTAATGAACCCTGCTGATGTTTTAAATGGATTGTTTGTGGTTGTAAACTCTTGCTGTGAAAAGTGAATTAGTTAATCACGTATATTCGGCTGAATAAATTGAAACAACCAGGATCAACCCTTCTGTGATAACTCCTGGTTAGAACACACGGAATTTGAAATCATGGAGTGTGTTAAGTCGTTTAAATCTGAAAATCCCTGACTAGTGTTGGTGGTGGTAGTTGTTTGTTTTCCTTTCGGGTCGATTGCTGGAGATATGGGAGGGGATGGGATCCCCTGTTCTTTTATACTTTCGGTGGTTGTGAGTTCTAAGACCGGTTGGATACTTGTTTATATCACGAATTGGGGTGGAATCCTCTATTGTTGAGAACTGGGTGTGGGAATTTTGGTTGATGTTTGACTGTTTACTTTCCTGGACTTATTCCTATGTCTACTAGTTTCCCAGTAGTTCTTAAACATAAACATTATTACTGAACGTGAAATAAGAAAGGGGACAAATGGGTTGTTAGCGTGAGTCGTGACTCGGACTTGAGTGTTGTTGTGATTTGTAGGTTGTCTGAAGAAAAACCTAGCTTTGGGTGAGTGCTTGTTACCTATATATATATACATTTAATTTTTTGTTTCTTATTCGTGCCCCACCCAAGTTGAGCACTTAGTGTCGAACACCCCCATTTCATGGGGGAGGGTGTTTTCCCCAACACTATTCTTAGTGGCTGGTTACTAGCTCCTTTTATGCTCCCTTTCCTGGATAGACCAAGTATCTTCGGGCAAGCTGTGATGGCCTAAGGTCCATTATTAGCCCAATAACCTTTGTGTGGGGTAGTGTGGTGGTCGGCCAGGTGTGTGTGGCAGGTGGTTTCCCAAGTGTCTTCGGGATGAGGCCCAGGTGTCTTCGGGCGTGGCAGTGGATCCTTTAGCCCAGGTGTCTTCGAGCGTGGTGGTGATTGTTCTGTCCTAGGTGTTTGCAGGCATGGTTACATGTGATAGTTGTGGCCCAGGTGTGTGCGGGTGGTATTCGGCAGTGGGACTGCGTGTGGTTGTGGCCCAGGTGTGTGTGGGCGGGTGTGGCAGTGGGACTGCGGTGAGAATGGAGGGATTGGTCCGATGCGTAGGATGTCTCAATAACCAGTGGGAAAGTGATGCGGGGTACCCAAACATCGATGTTCTCTGATTATATATATTACTTGACTTGTGTTATTTGGGGAGTGTTCCTTGGTGAGGCCTCGGGTGGATATTTTACCTTGATAGGTGTTTGGTTTACTCTTTTCTCACGGAACTTTAGTACGTTCCCCCACTTGTGCACGAGAGTCTTTGGTTTTTCCTACTAGGTATACTTGTATGCTCACCCTACGTATATAAAACTGCTTTCAGGTTTTCAGGAGGACTTCGGGGATCACACAGGACCTTACTAGCTCGGACCTTTGGGGCAGTTGCAGTTGTTGTTTTTCTTCTTTGGTACTTACCTTTGTAGTCACCCTTTGTACTTGTGGCTTTACTTTTAGAACATGCATGTGGGAATGGTTTATTTTCTTTTGGTTTTACTTTTCTTTTACCTTGGTGTTGTTGAGTTTCATCATCTCATCTCTCGGTCTTATAAAACAAAAAGGGGTAATGCCTTCTATTTGTGAGAAATTTCTATACCCTTGGTGCTAGTCGCCACTCCGGGACCTATTGAAGGTGGGTCTCGGGGGTCATTATCTCTCCTTCAACTTAAAGAAGGAAGGGGGCCTGGCAATCTGATGACCCTTCCCTCCTTTTGGTGAAGGTGGGTCATGACATAATGGTATCAGAGGTTATGGTTGAGAGATAGGATGGAGTCTGGAGTTAGGCACAGTAAGGATTGCATGGGATGGTAAGTAAATAGATTTGGGTGACCTTGGCGCGTGAATTAGGCCAGGGAAGACCGGCTAGGACATGGGATTTTAGAGCCCCCCGTGATCTGATGCAAGGAATCTGGACCTACCAAACGACAAAGTGAGGCCACACTGATTGCAGGGTAGAGACCCTAGGAAAGGTACATGCATCATAATGACTAGTGTTCTTGTGTTTCTGGGATGTCTTGGGGATTGAGAATAAATTAAGATTTTAAGAAGTTTTAAGGACGATATTCCGCACTACTTGGGCTTAGGCATTCCTTGTTTACCTTGCAGCTATGACACCTAGAAGGCGACCATGTATGGTACAGGCGATCGAGGCCCCGGAGACTACTTTGGCTGATCGACAGAGAACCGGTCGACAAGAAGAGGATGACCAGTGGCAGAAGACTCTTCGGGCCTTTCAGCGACAGACCCTCGAGAAGTATGAGGGTAGCACCTCCGACATGAAGACGGAAGGCTGGCTAGAGGAGTTAGTTATAGCTTTCGGCCTAATTTGGGAACCGACTGAGTATTGGGTTCCTCAGGCCATCAGCCAGATGCGGGGAGCGGTGCGTCAGTGGTGGACTCTTTACCTGGGGGAGAGGAGAGAGTCTGAGGTGGCTTGGGCGGATTTCGAGAGGGAGTTCCGGGCGGAATTCCTCTCCACGATGATGAAGGCAGAAAAGAGGCAGGAACTACTCTCCCTCCAGTAGGGTAGTATGTCCGTGAGAGAGCTAGGGATCAAGTTCAAGGACCTCCTACGTTTTGCTTTGGACCTCTTTCCTGACGAGGAGTCTCGGGAAACACGTTTAGAGGAGGCACTCCGACCCTCCTTCCAGTATGTTGTTACCCCCTTTACCCTGCCTACGTACTTGGAGGTCCAGAAGAAGGCCGAAGTGGTGGAGAGGATGCATGCTCTAGGAGGAGTGTCGCGAGAGGGGATCCAGCTGGGACCATTGAAGGGGAAGGCCGTCAGCACCAGGCCTCCAGTGTCAGGACCCTCCAGGTTCCGACCAGCAGGGAGAAGACCGCAGCAGTTTCAGTTTCGATCCCCCAGCCCTCGCCCGTTTCCTTCGGGCCCGGGACCGCGGTGCTTCATCTGTGGGAGCCCTGGACATCTCTGAAGTTAGTGCCCGGACCGGCTGCAGTACGGTGGTAGTGGACAACCCCACCACCCCCCGCAGCAGCTTCCAGCTAGACCTTTCCAGCAGCAGCAGTAGGGACAGCGAGCTCCCGCTCCTCCAAGGCCAGACGTAGGAGGAGGAGGCCGACCTCAGGGCGCTCCATAGGGACCTCGACCAGGGCGTGGTCGGGGAGGTGGCTAGCAGTCGAGGGGCAGAGGAGTTGGGCGTGGACAGTTGCAAGCCGCAGAGGCAGCAGTTTCAGCAGGGCCAGAGGTTGTTCGAGGTATGATCACTCTATTTATCACTCTTGCTTATGCTTTGTTCGATACCGGAGCTTCGCACTCCTTTTTTGCACCCAGTCTATCTCATGTCTTGGGTCTAGATGACGAGAGACTTCTAGCGCCCCTGGTGTTGAGCACACTAGTCGGAGGTTAGACCGACTTGTTGTTCGTTTGTCGGGGATGTAGACTGATGATAGGGCCACATCAGTCAGTTAGGTATCTTCTCCTGCTACAGATTCAGCCATACGATTTCATCCTAGGCATCGACTGGCTATTTTCTGTGTGTGCCATCATCGACTGTTTCGGAAGAAGGGTGGTGTTCTCAAACATGGAAGGCCAGCGTGTTACCTTCACCAGCGAGCATAGCAGTCCGAAGGGAAACAGGAGAGAGGAACCTCTCCTCTCATTGTTGACCGAGCTGATAGTGGAATCAGTAGATGCTGAAATGGTGGAAGTGCCAGAGATCATCTGTGAGTTTATGGACATATTTCCGGAGGAGGTGACGACTCTACCCCCTCGACGTGATATCGAGTTCCGGATAGACCTGCATCCCGGTGCTCGTCCAATCTTGATGGTTCCTTACCGGATGGCACCTTCGGAGCTACGGGAGTTGCGGATACAGATTGACGATTTGATGAAGAGAGGTTATGTTCGACCGAGTGCATCACCGTGGGGTGCTCCGATCTTGTTTGCAAAGAAGGAAGATGGTGGTCTCAGGTTGTGCATAGACTACAGGAGGCTGAATCAGGTGACGATCAAGAATTGCTACCCTCTTCTTAGGATAGATGATCTTTTCGACTATCTGAAAGGGGCAGGATGGTTCTCAAAGATTGACCTACGGTCTGGGTACCACCGGTTGAGGGTGAAAGAGAGCGACATCCCGAAGACAGCGTTCAGGTGCAGGTATGGACACTTCGAGTTCATAGTCATGCCCTTCAGTTTTACGAACGCCACGGCTGTGTTCATGGGGCTTATGAACTCCATCTTCCGGGAGTACTTGGATAGATTCATGGTTGTGTTCACCGATGACATCCTGGTCTACTCAAGATCAGAGGAGGACCATGCAGAGCACCTGAGGATAGTTTTGGAAGTCCTCCGACAATAGTAGCTCTATGGGAAGTTGTTGAAATGCAAGTTCTCGACACGAGAAGTGCACTTCCTCGGGCACGTGGTGTCCGATCAGAGAGTAGCGGTGGACCCGTCAAAGGTTAAGGTGGTTGTTTCTTGGGAAGAACCCAAGAATGTGGCAGAGGTCTGTAGTTCCCTTGGGCTAGAAGGTTACTATCGGAGGTTCATACCCAACTTCTTCCGAATTGCGGCCCCTTTAACAGCCCTGAACAAGAAAGACCTTGCTTTCGTGTGGAGTGAGCAGTGTGAGTCAGCCTTCAGCTATCTGAAAGAGAAGTTGGTTAGTGACCCGGTGCTAATATTACCAGAATATGTAGTGACCTATGAGGTGTTCTGTGATGCTTCAGGACAGGGCCTGGGATGCTTGTTGATGCAGCGACAAGGGGTGATCTCTTATGGGTCCAGGCAGCTACGCCCCCATGAGCGTAATTATGCCACCCATGACCTGGAGCTTGCAGCGGTCATTTTTGAGCTAAAGTTATGGCGGCACTACCTCATCGGGGAATGCTTTGTGGTCTTCACGGATCACAAAAGCTTGAGTTATATCTTCTCCCAGCGGGACTTAAACTTGCGACAGCAGAGATGGGTGGATTTCCTCTAGGATTACGACTTTGAGATCTCTTATACTGAGGGGAAGGGCAATGTAGTGGCTGATGCCTTGAGTAGGAAGACGCATAAGAATGTGGTCTGAGAGTCGGCGGACGCTTGGAAGGCAATGGAGGAGTTGGCTGCCTTACACCTAGATGCGAAAATGGATAGCGGCTGAGGCTTCCTATATAAGATGATAGTGCAGTCATCTCTGTTTTGGAAAGTGGAGGAGTCTCAGTGGGGAGACCCATAGTGCGAAGTGATGCGTGACCAAGTTGACAAGGGCAATGCTCCGGAAGGATGGACAGAGGATTGTCAGCACCGGATGCTTTTCTAGAAAAGGTTGTTTGTTCCAGGAGTGATGCGCGGCAAGGTTCTCAGTGAGTTCCACAAATCACCCCTGGTAGTACACCTAGGAGTTTTCAAGATGTACCAGGGGCTGAAGAGGCAGTTTTGGTGGCCCGGAGTTAAGCGAGCGGTGGCAGAGTTTGTGGCCAAGTGCTTAGTGTGTCAGCAAGTGAAGGCTGAACACCGAGTTCCAGGCGGTCTACTACGTCCTTTAGATGTCCCCGAGTGGAAGTGGGATGATATCTTGATGGATTTCGTCATGGGACTACCCAAGGTCCAAGGATGGTATGACGCCATCTGGGTGGTAGTGGACAGGTTGATGAAATCGGCTCACTTTCTGGAGATCAGGGAGTCGAGTGCTGTGGATGCTTTGGCACGAAAGTACGTGGATGTGGTGGTGCGGTTGCATGGAGTTCCGAGGTCTATAGTCTCTAATAGGGATGCACGGTTTACCTCGTGAGTCTGGAGAGGATTGCTACATGTGTTTGGCACACTGTTACGCCTTATCACTGCTTTCCATCCCCAGACATATGGAAAAACAGAGCTCACCATCCAGACCTTTGAGGATATGCTACAGGCATGTGTTATGGACTTCGAAGGATCATGGGGGCGACACTTTCCCCTGGTAGATTTCGCCTACAATAATAGCTATCACTCAACCATCGGTATGGCCCCATTTAAAGCCTTGTATGGGAGGCCATTCCGTTCACCTGTGTGTTGGGCCGAAGTAGGAGAGGCAGGAATCCTTGGCCCAGAGGTGGTGCAGAACACAACAGACAAGGTTCAGCTCATACGGGAAAGGATGAAGGCGGCCCAGGACTGACAGAAGTCGCATGCTGATACTAGGAGGAGGCCCTTGGAGTTTGAGGTTGGGGACCACATGTTCTTGAAGGTATCCCCTCGGCGTGGGCAGCGGAGGTTCGGAAATGGGAGTAAGCTTTCCCCCAAGTTCATCGGACCCTTCGAAGTGTTGTGACGGGTCGGCGAGGTGGCTTATCAGCTAGCGTTTCCACCGCCGCTACTGAGGATACATGGTGTCTTCCATGTGTCCCAGCTCTGTCGGTATCTGCATGATGATTCACACGTCCTTGACTGGGGTGAGCTGGACATCGAGGATGGCGTGACCATTGTGGAGAGACCAGTGATGATCGAGGATCGCAAGAAGAAGGTGCTTCGTGGGCGAAACATCCCCTTGGTTTGTGTGTTGTGGAGGCATGGTGGGCTTGAGGAGAGTACATTGGAGAGGGAAGCATAGATGCATACCCAGTACCCAGAGTTGTTTTGAGTTTTGCTCCTTGTTATACCTGTTGTGGTAGAACGTTTTGTCTTTTGGCTATGAAATGTACTGGTTTTTCTTCCTCTGGATGCGTGTGAAAATCCCTGGCTATGGGGAGGAGAGAACCTGACCCCTAATCAAGACGCATTAAGGTGGATGCGATTAAACCCGTGCGGGCAAGTCAGTGCCGCCCAAAGCGGATAATATCTTGACATGGGGGAGGAGACTCCCCAACCCACATGCCTGGGTAGTTTGACATGGTATGTTGCTTGGCTCTTGACAGGGAAGTGTTTTTGGTTAGCATGGGTTCACTTCTAAGAGGTATCTTTCGAGTTGGTTGTTTGGACCCTCTCTTTCCTTCTTGGTTTGTTTTGATTCTTGAGGACGAGAATGGTTTAAGAGTTATCTAATGTAATGGCCCGGACCCTCCTGGCCCATTACTTTTCCAAAAGTGAGGTTCCACTAAAACAGTGGCACCGTGAGGGTGACACCGTGACAGTGGCACGGTGACGGTGGCACCGTGGGGGTGACACCGTGACGGTGGCACCGTGACGGTGGCACCATGAGGGTGACACCGTGTCCCCTCGCCGAGCCTTTCGTTCTTCTTCCAGTACCTGAATTTTCCACTCCCGCAACGTAAGTTTCAACGTAAATTAATTCTTTTACTCCTTTTAAAACCATTTAAAGCCCATAATTAATTCCTAAAAATCCCGAGAGACCTCCGTGTGTAACTTCCCAGCCGCGTGGTCAACCCACGACCCCCGCGCCTTACGCGGTTACGCGTTCTCACCTCAACCATCCGCGGCTCTTATAAACTAAGGGTTAGCCGTGGTTTCTCCTTTCCTCGATCGTGGTTGTAACGACCCGAAATTTTGAATAAATCTTGTTTCCTAATTTTATGTGTTATTCTATTTTATTTTTATACTCAACAAAAATGTTTCATTGGATTACATGAGTATAATTAAAATGAGACCGTTGGGTTTTGACTGTTATATGACCATTGGTCAATATGACCATTGGAAACTAAACGTTTTGATTTTTGTCTCTAAATACAAGTAATCTTGGTTAATTACTATAGAAAGAAGATTTGATGGCCTCACCCAGTAGTCTTGGACCGGTCGAAGCCCATCTAACAGAACTTGGGAAGGAGGTAGCACCACTGGGCTTTGATCTGGACCAAACCAAAGCCGAACTTCATCATGTGAAGCTAGAACGGAATCGCCTTTGCGAGAAGTTCAAACAGATAGAAATTACTACTCATGCGATGTTGGTCGAGCCTCCCTCAGATTCTCTCACCTTAGCACACCTTACACATAGGTCCTATGCTGGTGTGATAAGGGGCTATGTAAAGAGACCGTAACTGCCTTGTGTAATCCTTTGTTTTAAATAAAAATTGGGATTTCTTCTTATGATGAAGTTTATGAATTTTCAAATGACCGGATAAATATAGTACGCATATTTTTTATGAATTTTACAAAAAGGATATTTTAAAAAATGTTTATGTAAAACATAAATAATTAAAAATGTGTAATGATTTTCAAAAAATGATCTTCTACAATTATGTTCAGTATGAAATTTGGAGTCTAATAAGATCAACTTAATTTTTGAAGAATAGTAAATTATGAATAGTGATTTTATGCTTAGGATTAGTAATGTGACCAAATTGATTAGTAATCTCACTTAAATAAAGTATTAATATAATCTAGGCACCTTGATTAAGATATGTGATTCAATAAAATGGTTAAATAACGGTTTCATAAATTATTATTCAAGTATTAGTTTTTTTCGAGTGAATAGTGTTTTTTTAATTAAAAATTAAATTAAAAATATTTAAGAAATTATTTTTATAAAATGGATTTCATTTTTGAACTCAGAGCATCGATATTATGTTAAGGTAATTTTTTGGGAGTTTTCTGAAAAAAATGAATTTTCGATGAATAGAGTATTTATTTAAAAAATGAATTAAAAATATTTAGAAAATTATTTTTATAAAATGGAGTTCATTTTTGAAATCAGAGAATTGATATTTGGTTAAGGTGAAATTTTGGGATTTTTCTGAGAAAGTTGAATTTTCAGTGAATAGTAAAAATACCGTTTTAGGGTTTTAGTATGTTTAATGACATCATAACTGTGTCATGATGATGTCATGAGATATTTTAAGGGTTGGCCGACCAAAGGTGATGAATTATTGTATTTGGGGCCCCATGTGGCCTAAATTCATGGGGAATGTCATGGGAGAGCACATGGTTTTGAGAAACCCACTTTTGAGGTGTCCCTTGGCCATTAATGCCTTGTCCCCTCACTTTACCTATAAATACCAAGCCATCCTCTCTTTTCATGTCATGTCTTTCAAGTTCATATTTATTATGTTGGGGTATGATCTCTATATCCTTCATACTGATATTTTATTATCATATGATGAGAGACCCCATTTGATCTCTTCAATTCAGTATTTTGATGTTTTAAGTGGTGCAGGAAGGCTGCCGAATTTTTTTAAGTGGTTCTTTCACCTTCCTCCTTTTTCAAAGTTATAATTCCATGTCAAGTCTTGAAAGTTCCTTTTTATTATGTTGGGGTATGATCTCTAAATCTATCATACTGATCTTTTATGATCATATGATGAGAGACCCTATTTGATCTCTTCAATTCAGTATTTTGAAGTTTTGAGTGGCGCCGTTAGGCTGCCGAATTTTTAAGTGGTTCTTTCACCCTTCTCATTTTGAAGTTCTACTTTCATGTCAAGACATTAAAGTTCCTTTTTATTATGTTGGGGTATGATCTCTATATCTATCATACTGAAATATTATGTTCATATTATGAGATACCCTATTTTATCTCTTCAATTCAGTATTTTGATGTTTTAAGTGGCGCTGTTAGGCTGGCGAATTTTTAAGTGGTTCTTTCACCCTTCTCGTTTTGAAGTTCTACTTTCATGTCAAGTCAATAAAGTTCCTTTTTATTATGTTGGGGTATGATCTATATATCTATCATACTGAAATATTATGTTCATATGATTAGAGACCATATTTTATTTTTTCAATTCATTTTTGTTGAAGTTTAAGTGACGTCGTTGGGCTGCCGAATTTTCATGAGAGAAATCTTATTTTTGTCTTCCTTTCATGTTCTTCATTTCATATGGTATATCTTTCAAATTTCATTACCATATTCTCAAATCCTTTATATTCTGTCCCTCTACTGTTTAATGGGTCATTTATGAGTGTTTGACCCATGTACCCTCTCTTTTCAATGTTTTCTAAAACCCCAAAACATAGTCGTTATGCTGTAGAATTTTCGTCTCAAAATACCTCTCTCTTTTCTCAAAATTATTTTATGTTATAAATTGAATACTAAAAGCTCTTATTTCTACAGGGGTATTCACATATATATCAAAATGTTCTATTTTAAATTCTGGGATTTACATACATGAGACCCTCTCTCCCCTTCTGTGGGTTTTAAAGTGACATAAAGATCATGTCTTTAAAGCAGTTTTTAAAAGATTATGATTATGAAATGAAACCCATTTCTTTTATGCTATATGGGTTGTTTATGAAATTATTTATGATGATATATGTGGATCACATGATAATAAAGGAAAATTTAAGGGTGCACCCTGATAGCGCTCCAATGCATTGGGTAATGATGTAACCACTAGAGATTACAATTTTCACGATATCTTGGTGAATAACCTTGGTAATTTTCAAATGACACCTTGGGGATGGACCTTGGTGATATGTTCATGATTTTCTATGTTAAATGTTGTAGTCACAGATTCAAGTTATGAAAAATGTTATTTTTATTATGATATATCTCATTATTTCTTTCTCATGCCTTAAAGTTCTTTTCATGACCTTATTGAAGTATCCCAAGTTCACTTGTAAAATGTTTCTCTTATTTCCCTTACTGGGCCTTCTGCTCACCCTTTCTTTTGATGTATGCCCCCAGGTTATGAGGTGCAGTAATGAACCTAGGATGAACATGATTAGAAGCCTTTAAAGTGTTTAAGAATAATGTTTTATGTTTTCATGTTTTAAGTTCCTGGTTTCCAAGACACTAAACCTTAAAGATCCTCAGTTTTGTAAAATGTAATGAAAGTTTATGTGATAAAAAGGTGGGATGCTATAGTTGGTATCAAAGGATGGTTTATTTATTTTTGGAAATTAGGATATGAAAACTCTAGGAAGATCCCTATATAAAAGTTTAAATATAGGAAATCTTCCTGGTATTTTGGTGAGTATTGAGTAAGGGGTTGCCAAGAATATTCATTCATGTCTGGATATGAGCAGGTAGAGGTGGATCTGGCACAGATGTACATATGGGTAAAACCCAAAAACACCGCTTTGAGCTAAACTCGAACAGGAACTGGTATACAACAACAGGTCTTTCTACACTCTTGGTTACGAAACTCCCAGGGGATATGCTTTGGTAAATCCATAAGCTTAGTATGAACCATTATTAAAGGAACAAAGATAAAATAAAATAAAGATTCACATAAGAATATATGCTCATGGATAACCTAGTTTGAAACCTAGGGGATCACAAGTTAGGGTATACTTTTCTTCTACAAGTTATCCTTATATGCTTTAAGTTTCTTTTCATGATTATTGGTTAAGTATTTAAGCCTCTAATTATACTTTATCTTCTTATTTAATGGTGGGAAATGGAAGAACATGTCCCAACAACCAATGTGACAGGAAATGTGACGATTTCCATATTAATATGATATAGATGATTAGGGGATTAAAAGAAGATTATTATTTTGTAAGACGTTCACTATTTTGGGGACCCTATATGATCGAGGTAAATAGATTACTACGGTATTTTCATTGAGGAGTAAGGTTGACTTATATTTTGAAGAATCGATGAATTTAAGGTGGACTTATAGTAATTTATGTTACTTATGGAAATGATTAACCTATCTCCGGTAAAATATGTTTAGGTTAGCTACTTTTATTATAAGATGTTAGGAGTGGTTGATGTGTTTTGGAGATGAACAATGAAGTTTATTTTGGAAGACTACATTATCAAATTCTTCTTGTATTTGGGTTTCAATCTTAGTTCTGTTTATTTTGAGAAATTTTAAGAACAGTTATTTATGGAATGGTCTATGATGAACTTTGAGTAGTACCATGGAACTTTGAGGATTTAAAAGTAGTTTCCATTCCTATGGGATTATTTCTTTTTGAAGAGTTGTTTTACCTTACCCTTTCTATTTTTTGGATAATGGTTAAAGATAGAAGAAATAGATAGTTATTCTTTTGTGGATTATGTGATTCTCTAGAAGATGATTCTTGTGTTTTGATGATACCAAGTAGTTTTGAATGCTCATCGTTGGGAGAAAATATTAGTTTTGGTAGAAACTTATTAAAGGATGAAACTCTACATGAAGGTAGGTATATTTTCTTATATTTTTGTTCTATGTAAATGAATACCTCAAAATTATGAAAAGGAACGTAAAACGAAAACGTTGTTGGTTTACATTTCCTACTAGGTAATCAATGACCGTTTACACACATCATAAGTTTGGGATTTTCTTATGGTTAACTTTCTCCTAATCATGTTTTCTATTACTCTCCATCAAAACTTAACCCTTTGTTTTCTCCTCCATGTCCATGTTTTCCTACATGGAATCCTAATGTGGGTTAACTCGGGTGACCTTTTTACTTCCCTTTCTTTCTTTTAAAGTAATAGTTTTACTGACTCCTTTTCCGATGTGGGACATTCAATGAAATTTCAAAACCCAATTTTAAAAATTGCGAGGATGCAATTTCTTATGGGGGGAAGATTGTAACGACCCGAAATTTTGAATAAATCTTGTTTCCTAATTTTATGTGTAATTTTATATTATTTTTATACTCAACAAAATTGTTTCATTTGATTACATGAGTATAATTAAAATGATACCGTTGGGTTTTGACTGTTATATGACCATTGGTCAATATGACCGTTGGAAACTAAACGTTTTGATTTTTGTCTATAAATACAAGTAATTTTGGTTAATTACTATAGAAAGAAGATTCGATGGCCTCACCCAATAGTCTTGGACCGATCAAAGCCCATCTAACAGAACTTGGGAAGGAGGTAGCACCACTGGGCTTTGATCTGGATCAAACCCAAGCTGAACTTCATCGTGTGAAGCTAGAATGGAATCGCCTTTGCGAAAAGTTCAAACTGATAGAAATTACTACTCGTGCGATGTTGGTCGAGCCTCCCTGAGATTCTCTCACCTTAGTACACCTTACACTTAGGTCCTATGCTGGTGTGATAAAGGGCTATGTAAAGAGACCGTAACTGCCTTGTGTAATCCTTTGTTTTAAATAAAAATTTGGATTTCTTCTTATGATAATGTTTATGAATTTTCAAATGACCGGATAAATATAGTATGCATATTTTTGATGAATTTTAGAAAAAAGGATATTTTAAAAAATGTTTACGTAAACCTTAAATAATTAAAAATGGGTAATGATTTTCAAAAAATGGTCTTCTACAATTATGTTCAGTATGAAATATACAGTCTAATAAGATCAACATAATTTTTGATGAATAGTAAATTATGAATAGTGATTTTATGCTTAGGATTAGTAATGTGACCAAATGGATTAGTAATCTCACTTAAATAAAGTATTAATATAATCTAGGCACCTTGATTAAGTAATGTGATTCAATAAAATGGTTAAATAACAATTTCATAAATTATTATTCAAGTATTAGTTTTTTCGAGTGAATAGTGTTTTTTTAAATAAAAATTAAATTAAAAATATTTAGAAAATTATTTTTATAAAATGGATTTCATTTTTGAACTCAGAGTATCGATATTATGTTAAGGTAATTTTTGGGAATTTTTCTGAAAAAAATGAATTTTCGGTGAATAGTGTATTTATTTAAAAAATGAATTAAAAATATTTAGAAAATTATTTTTATAAAATGGAGTTCATTTTTGAAATTAGAGCATTGATATTTGGTTAAGGTGAAATTTTGGGATTTTTCTGAGAAAGTTGAATTTTCAGTGAATAGTAAAAATATCGTTTTAGGGTTTCGGTATGTTTAATGACATCATAACTGTGTAATGATGATGTCATGAGACATTTTAAGGGTTGGCCGACCAAAGGTGATGCATTATTGTATTGGGGGCCCCATGTGGCCTAACTTCATGGGAAATATCATGGGAGAACACATGGTTTTGAGAAACCCACTTTTGAGGTGTCCCTTGGCAATTAATGCCTTGTCCCCTCACTTTCCCTATAAATATCAAGCCATCCTATCTTCCATTTCGGCTCCCCACTCTCCCCCAACGAATTTCTAGTCTCATTACCTCCCAAGGAGTCCTCCCAAGGTTCCCTCAGGCCCTCAAGGTCCCAACCTTTGAGTTTTAAGAGTTACGTTTTAAGGTAAGGGATCTGACCCCTCTCTTTCTTTTCAAATGATATCTTTTATGTCATTTATTTTATGATCCATGTTCTTATGTTGGAGGATGTTATTTTATATTAATTATACTGTCCTTTTTATGTTCATAGGATGAGAGACCCCCTCTTACACTCATCATTTCAATTTATAAAAGTTTAAGTGGCGTCGTTAGGCTGCCGAAATTTTTGTAACGGATTCTTTCACCCTTCTCATTTTCAAGATCTATTTTCATGTCATGTCTTTCAAGTTCATATTTATTATTTTGGGGTATGATCTCTATATCTATCATACTGATCTTTTATGATCATATGATTAGAGACCCCATTTGATCTCTTCAATTCAGTATTTTGATGTTTTAAGTGGCGTCGTTAGGCTGCCGAATTTTTTTAAGTGGTTCTTTCACCTTCCACCTTTTTCAAAGTTGTAATTCCATGTCAAGTCTTAAAAGTTTTTTTTATTATGTTGGGGTATGATATCTAAATCTATCATACTTATCTTTTATGATCATATGATGAGATACCCTATTTTATCTCTTCAATTCAGTATTTTGAAGTTTTGAGTGGCGCCGTTAGGCTGCCGAATTTTTAAGTGGTTCTTTCACCCTTCTTGTTTTGAAGTTCTACTTTCATGTCAAGACATTCAAGTTCCTTTTCATTATGTTGGGGTATGATCTCTATATCTATCATACTGAAATATTATGTTCATATGATGAGAGACCCTATTTGATCTCTTCAATTCAGTATTTTGAAGGTTTAAGTGGCGTCGTTAGGCTGCCGAATTTTTAAGTGGTTCTTTCACCCTTCTCGTTTTAAAGTTCTACTTTCATGTCAAGTCATTGAAGTTCCTTTTTATTATGTTGGGGTATGATCTATATATCTATCATACTGAAATATTATGTTCATATGATGAGATACCATATTTGATTTTGTCAATTCATTTTTGTTGAAGTTTAAGTGACGTCGTTGGGCTGCCGAATTTTCATAAGAGAAATCTTATTTTTGTATTCCTTTCATGTTCCTCATTTCATATGGTATATCTTTCAAATTTTATTACCATATTCTCAAATCCTTTATATTTTGTCCCTCTACTGTTTTATGGGTCATTTATGAGTGTTTGACCCATGTCCCCTCTCTTTTCAATGTTTTCTAAAACCCTGAAACATAGCCGTTATGCTGCAGAATTTTCGTCTCAAAATGCCTCTCTCTTTTCTCAAAATTATTTTATGTTATAAAGTGAATACTCAAAGCTCTTATTTCTACAGGGGTATTCAAATATATATAAAAATTTTCTATTTTAAATTCTTGTATTTACATACATGAGACTCGCTCTCCCCATCCGTGGGTTTTAAAGTGACATAAAGATCATGTCTTTAAAGCAGTTTTTAAAACGTTATGATTATGAAATGAAACCCATTTCTTTTATGTTATATGGGTTGTTTATAAAATTATTGATGATGATATATGTGGCTCACATGATAATAAAGGCAAATTTAAGGGTGCGCCCTGATAGTGCTCCAATTCATTGGGTAATGATGTAACCACTAGAGATTACAATTTTCATGATATCTTGGTGAATAACCTTGGTAATTTTCAAATGACACCTTGGGGATGGACCTTGGTGATATGTTCAGTATTGTCTATGTTAAATGTTGTAGCCACATCTTAAAGTTATGAAAAATTTTATTTTTATTAAGATATATCTCATGATTTCTTTCTCGTGACTTAAAGTTCTTTTCATGACCTTATTGAAGTATCCCAAGTTCACTTGTAAAATATTTCTCTTGTTTCCCTTACTGGGCCTTCTGCTCACCCTTTCTTTTGATGTATGTCCCCAGGTTTTGAGATGCAGTAATGAACCTAGGATGAACATGAGGAGAATCCATTAAAGTGTTTAAGAAGAATGTTTTATGTTTTCATGTTTTAATTTCCTGGTTTCCAAGACACTAAACCTTAAAGATCCTCAGTTTTGTAAAATGTAATGAAAGTTTATGTGATAAAAAGGCAGGATTCTATAGTGGCTTTTCACAAAAAGCTTCTGGTGCATCGGGAACACCGCATCGTTATCCGTGATGTTCCCCGCACACGACCAAAAACGTCGACCATCTATCAACAGGTAGGGAATTTCTCCTTTGCCTCTCCCTTTTGTGTATCATGCGGGGTGGGCGTGCTTTTCATTCTGTAGGATTGGGTAAAACAGACATAATTAAAGATAATGAACGAATTCTATAAAGAAAAAGGGGTTGTGATCGTTGATGTTGTCTTATTTTTTTTGATGTTTTTTCTTTTATGACCATCTTGTTGAGTTGTGTTGGCTTATGCCTCCTAAAAATCGAGGTCGTTGGTGGTCGTTGTTTGTGCATTAATGAACCCTGCAGATGTTCTAAATGGCTTGTTTGTGGTTGTAAACTCCTGCTGTGAAAAGTGAATTGGTTAATCACGTATATCTGGCTGAATAAATTGAAAGCACCAGAATCAACCCTTCTGTGATAACTCTCGGTTAGAACACACGGAATTTGAAATCATGGAGTGTGTTAAGTCGTTTAAATCTGAAAATCCCTGACTGGTGTTGGTGGTGGTAGTTGGTTGTTTTCCTTTCGGGCTGATTGCTGTAGATGTGGGAGGGGATGGGATCCCCTATTCTTTTATACTTTCGGTGGTTGTGAGTTTTAAGACCGGGTGGATACTTGTTTATATCACGAATTGGGGTGGAATCCTCTGTTGTTGAGAACCGGGTGTGGGCGTTTTGGTTGATGTTTGACTGTTTACTTTCCTGGACTTATGCCTATGCCTACTAGTTGCCCAGTAGTGCTTAAACATAAACATTATTACTGAACATGAAATAAGAAAGGGGACAAATGGGTTGTTAGCGTGAGTTGTGACTCGGACTTGAGTGATATTGTGATCTATAGGCTGTCTGAAGAAAAACCTAGCTTTGGTTGAGTGCTTGTAATCTATATATATATATACTTGTAATTTTGTGTTTCTTATTCATGCCCCACCCAAGTTGAGCACTTAGTGCCGAAGACCCCCATTGCATGGGGGAGGGTGTTTTTTCCAACACTATTCTTAGTGGCTGGTTACTAGATCCTTTTCTACTCCCTTTCCCGGATATCCCATGTATCTTCGGGCAGGCTGTGATGGACTGAGGTCCATTATTAGCCCAATAACCTTCATGCGGGGTAGTGTGGTGGTTGGCCAGGTGTGTGCAGCAGGTGGTTTCCCAAGTGTCTTTGGGATGAGGCCCAGGTGTATTTGGGCGTGGCAGTGGATCCTTTAGCCCAGGTGTCTTCGGGCGTGGTGGTGATTGTTCTGGCCTAGGTGTTTGCAGGCGTGGTTACATGTGATAGTTGTGGCCCAGGTGTGTGCGGGCGGGATTCGGCAGTGGGACTGCGTATGGTTGTGGCCCAAGTGTGTGTGGGCAGTTGTGGCAGTGGGATTGCGGTGAGAATGGCGGGATTGGTCCGATGCATAGGATGTCTCAATAACCAGTGGGAAAGTGGCACAGGGTACCCAAACATTGATGTGCTCTGATTATATATATTACTTGACTTGCGTTATTTGGGGAGTGTGCCTTGGTGAGGCCTGGGGTGGATAGTTTTCCTTGATAGGTGTTTGGTTTACTCTTTTCTCATGGAAATTTAGTACGTTCCCCCACTTGTGCACGAGAGTCTTTGGTTTTTCCTACTGGGTGTACTTGTATGCTCACCCTACGTATATAAAACTGCTTTCAGGTTCCCAGGAGGACTTCGGGGATCACATAGGACCTTACTAGCTCGGACCTTTGGGATAGTTGTTGTTGCTGTTTTTCTTCTTTGGTTCTTACCTTTGAAGTCGCCCTTTGTACTTGTGGCTTTACTTTTAGAACATGCATGTGGGAATGGTTTATTTTATTTTGATTTTACTTTTCTTTTACCTTGGTGTTGTTGAGTTTCATCATCTCATCTCTCGGTCTTATAAAACAAAAAGGGGCAATGCCTTCCATTTGTGAGAAATTTCTATACCCTTGGTGCTAGTCTCCACTCTGCGACCTATTAATGGCGGGTCTCGGGGGTCATTATCTCTCCTTCAACTTAAAGAAGGTCCTGGAAATCTGCTGATGCTTCCCTCCTTTTGGTGAAGGCGGGTTGTGACAGAAACTTATAAAACCAAGTTATAATAAATATTTATAAAAATAATCATAATGAATTAAAATAGATTTATAAAATATTTCCACACATTTATATTAAGTGTAAAAACAGCCAAAAATTGCGGATTTGGGTATCCATGAATTTCACATAACCCTAAGTTATATACTTCTTATAATAATGATTTCCTCAATAATCAGATTGGATACAGCACTCTATCCCTATACTAAAAATCCTATAATCAGTAAGATCAGACAAATATCAATCTTTCTATCCTCAGAATATTCAATCAACAACATCATACAGACAATTGGAAATCAAAAAATTTAAAAAATAATTTAAAAATTATCCCCTCATGGAATCATTAAGAAATAGACTCTCAAAATGTTATAGTAAATCCCTCTCAAAAAATTAACTTGTTAAAAACTCTTTATAGAAACTCTTTATTATTGGTGAAGAAAAATCTTCCTATTCTTGGAATAAAGATCTTATATATATGAAAATTTCAAATGGTCCTATCCACAAATATCTAAGGTAATTTCAATGGCATCAGAAAAACTAATTCTTTAAATTATAGGAATCAACGCTTAATATTTTCCAAATTCTTATAAGGTTTCTACAACATTATAGTGTATTACATATCATTAAAATACAAATTATTACCTTGTAAAAATGATATTTATAAATAAAATGAATTTAATGAAGGTCCACCTAGATAAAAATTTTGTGTCTATTCGATAAACATCATCTGATAGTATCAATATAACTTTGTCTAGTGGACTTGTTTGTAATTTTAATTATATGCGTCTATAAACCTATGGATGATGGAATATATAGTTGTCAATAAAATGTTCCAAAACATTTATGTCTGATAAACTAAGTAATAATTGGTACAATGTTCCAAAATATGTATGTCAAATTATGGAAAATTATTTTATTTAATAAATTGATATTCCTCTATCTAGAAAATATTTTTTCTGTAGAATCATACTTAAATATATGTAAGTATAAATATTATTAATATAAAAAATTTAATAATATGTATTTTGATTTTAATAATAAGGTTATAATGTGTTGAAATATATTATTTTGAATCGAAAATAGTATATTGAGATGATTGAATATGAGAAGAGGTGTAGTTTCTTGATTTTGTTTTTTTGTGTGTGTAGAAGCTCCATGCCTTTTCCATTTTGAGTAGTATTGTAACAGTCGATACCCAATACAAGGCATAGTCACTTGTTTTTTTGTTACATGGAAGTTCCATGCCTTTTTCATTTTTTTGAACTATTTTTTTACTATGGTCGATAAATGCCATTTGCAAAAGTTTATCACCACTCCATGGTTGTGGTCGATCTATAAGTTTTCCATTTTTTGAGTGGCTAGATTGAAAATAACATCATGCAAGCGATTGGAGGAGAGGTATGGATGGTCAAATTTCTATAATTTCCATTGCAAATTGACTATGTATAGGCTCTATATCCAAATTATCAACCATGATTAGTGTATTTCCTAGGATTTTAATTCATCACTTGCAGTTGATTGCATTTTTTGTGTGGCAGATTCTTCATTTTTTCCTTTTTACAGTGGTTAGGTCAACCAGAAGAAGATAATTCATGGTTTATCCATGACTATCAAGATTTTAATAACCTGCAAAGCATGCTTTTTTTTGTAATGACATATTTAACCCAGAAATGATAATACAAATTAAAATCAAAGTTTCACCCATTAAAAAATAATTTCAAATTCATTCAATAAATCAATTAAAATCTCATCATTAAATGCTCACACACTGATCCAATTTTTTCACTTCAAGAACAAATATCTACATAGGAAAATATTATTAAATAAAAAAATATCTTATGTCATTTACAAATGTTGACCAGATTATCAATGGGTCACTAAAAACTATAAATTTACTTGGAAATTTGATTAATGTTGGGGTATTTTTAATGAATAAAAGTAACAATATTGAAAATAAGTGCTTATCGTTAATTAAATAATTTATATCCCATACACATGAATTATTTTACTCCCATGGAATTATATAATCATATTCAATTATTTTTTATTATAATTCCAAACATTAAATACAAATCCAAAATTGAAGGTAATCAAAGTATTCATCCACTAAATGGTCATTACTTCAACTAAATGGTCATGAATCCTATGTGAATTTCAGACACCAATTCACTTCCATTCACATTTAAGTTCTATGTCCATTGGTAAATTAGATATATTTAAGTGGAATTAAAATTTTAAAAATTAGAACTTCATTATATCCTTTGTTCAAGTATTCCTAAACCAATGTAAATTTTAAACCATCATTGATAATCCTTAAATGATATTTTTATAATTCAATGTCACAAAATTTCTGTCACCTAAATGAATTCATTTTTTACAAATGGGAACTTAATTAATTTTGTTTAAAAAAATCAATCCATGTATGAGTAGATAACTATGCAAAATCACATATTCAAATTTATACAGAGGACTACCCACACACATAGTATCATTATATTATAGATTCATTATGGGATCCCCATTTCCGATTTTAATCTAGGTTCAAATGACTTATATGAATTTATTTTGGTGGATCGTTGTGGTGTTATTAAATCAAAATGTAATTTTGGCAGATCATTGAGGTGTTATTCAATCCCAATGATAGATCACTCAAGATTGGGTTCAAAATTCTAGTGACCACATGGTATAAATCATATTCCTCAAAGATATTATTTTCTTCTATATTTCCATAGTATTTAAACAAAATTTTCATTTGACAGTGGCTATGTTCACTTACAAATCATTTACATTCAATAGTTTTAGAATCAATCAATCTATTAAATCTATCATGGATTATTAATGAGTTATAACTCCATGGTTGTTCAATTTTCCTATTTCTTTTAATTTTTTTAAATAAAAAGAATGGTATTAACATCCAAAAACTACTTTTTTCCAATACCACACACTTTGTTAAAACATGCTTATTTTTTAATTTAACATAAATTTGTTTAATGAAAAATAATTAAAATTAATTATCCATATTTATAATGTGGGAAAGGGAAGACCAGACATTTATTCATTCAACATTAGTAGGGGGATTCGGGAATCCACTATAGGTTATTTTCAAAAATCCTCCTGGTACTTATTTAATTATTATTCACTCACCTTCAATGGATGCTCTAAACTATCCCCTTGATTCTCAACTTCACCAAAAGGAAATGTATTAGTCACTATGTATGGCTCTATCCACATGTAACGAAGCTTACTAGGGACAAGCTTCATCCTTGAAGAAAATAACAAAAATTTGTCTCTAAATTGGAATTCTATTCTCTAGATAAACTTATCATGAGTAAGCTAATTTTTTCCTTATAAAATATTGAGTTCTCATATGCTTCCCCTTTCATCTCCTCCAACACCATCATCCATAGCTTTTTATTTTCTCCATTTTTTCAAACATCAAGATCACTCTTTTCATAGTCTAGTAGGATTTGTTTAACAGCTTACTAGGCAACTGATAGTATTTAACATAAATACTTTTTTAAGTTGAAATGCATAATGGGTTCTTTCAGGTGGTTTTTTATTCCCAAAGTGCATCCTCCAATTTCATACCATGGTTTTTGAGGTTGGGTTTCACTATTTTATCCAAGATTATTTTTAATTATTTATTGGACACTTCAACTAATCTATTTCTCAATGGGTGGCGGGTTGTATATTTTTTTGGGGAACTCAATATTTATTCATGAGGGACTATATGTTATTGTTTGAAAATTTAGTTCCCCGGTAACTAATTATAGTTTGAGGTATTAAAAACCTATAAAAAATTGATTTTATAAACTGAATCATTGTTTTTGAATCATCAATTCAAGTAAATATTTCTTCAATCCCATTAGAAACATAATCCACAACTAATAAAATTTATGAAAATTAAAATGAAATAATAAATGGGCCAATGAATTAAATTCCCCATACATTAAATATCTCACATAAAATCAATGGTATTGTGGTTGTAATGTACCTTTTGTAAATTACACCATTAAAGTAGAATTTGGGAATTTGTTTACAAAAAAGCATGAGTTTTTTGAAAAATGAAGGGCTAAAACAATCCATATTATAAAATTTTTATAGAAATTATTTGAGGTCTAAAATGGGAACTGTGTGTATGTTTATAGAAAAAATAAAGCATAAAGTTAATTTCTTTTTTAGGCATTCACCACCTAATGAATTTTTAATTGAAAATTTTTCATAAATAAGGATACACCCAAAAATAATAATTTGATTTAGATTTACATTTAGAAATTTCATTCTTATAAAAGGATGGAACCTTTAATCTGACTAAAAAATTCAATATTTTATCATACTAGGGAACTTGGGTGAGGTTGAACAGTTGGTCACTGGGGAAGGTATCATCTAGATTAGCCTTGGGGATTGGTTATACCTCGACTGTGTGATGTAGCCAACTCATGTGGTCTACTACCATATTCTCACAGCCCTTTTTGTCCTTAATCTTCAAGTAAAACACTTATATAAGGAACATCCATCACACTAGTCTGGGATTTTCATCATATTTCTTGATCAAATATCACAATGTTGCATGATCAAAATAAACAGTTACTTTACTCCCTAAAATATAAGAATTAAATTTTTCTTAATCAACCAAAAAACCAAAAACTATTTCTCTATTTTTGTGTAGTTGATTTGGGTAGTATCTAGGGTCTATTTAGTTTTAGATACCACTAATAGAGATCTATTAATCTGTTGTGAAAGAACATCCCATATAACTCTATAATAATAATCACACAAAATATAAAAGGAGAAACTTTAGTTTGGTGGAAGTATTATGGGGGAAGTTATCAAGCATTAATTTAATTTTTCAAAAGTTTTCATTCGAAAATCATTAAAAAAATCATGTCTCTTCTTGATTAGGTTATTCATGTGAAATTAAATCCTTCTTAATTCTCTAATAATCCTATTATAAAATTCAACAATGCCTATAAGTTGTTCAATGTATCTCATATTAGGGGTTAGTTAGTGTGGGAATAACATCAACTTTCTATTTATCTACTTCAGTACCAAATTTATAAATTAAACCAGCCTAAAACAAAATCTTTTTCTACCATAAAATGGAACTTTTCAAAATTTTAAATCATTTTTTTCTCAATAAATTCTTTAAAACACTCCACCAACAGTCCAAATTATTTTGAAATTAATTTCAATATATACTGAATTCATCAAGTAATATGTCTAAGAAACACTCAAAAATATACGATAAAATACACACCATATAGTGTTGAAAGGTATATATGGCATTGCAAAGATAAAAATGAATCCTTATAAAGGAAAATGTAGCAATGGTACATATGAAGGTGGTCATTTCTTGGTCTTAAAGAGATGTTAGATCATATAAATACCCATAAAATCCATCAAGGAATAAATAATGACCCATCCTAGCTGGTCTCTCAGACATTTAGTCGAAAAATGGTATGAAGAAGTGGGAATTTATGGTAACATGGTTCAATATTCTATAATATATAAAAAATATCTAGCTAATTTAAAATATTGTGGGAAATAGCTCATTTTTTTCATTTTTCATAATTGTGTAACCATTTTTTTATGAAATATTGGATGGGACTCACCCATTGTGATTCTAAGGTGGGGAGGATTATTCGAGCTCCTAAAATTCTTACTACCTCTTTTTTAATACTTGTAAAAGGGATAAGTGATCCTTATTTAGGTATATTTCAGTGGTTTATATGAATATTATAGTAAAATCATATTCATTTAGGATGTAGTGATAGTCTCTAGGATATAACCTAATATAAAACTTATTTCCCTAATAATGTGTTTGCTGAATTTTCAAAATTTGGTGTTCTTGTTTAGGCTCTAAATTATTTAATATTATAACTTATAGTTTCTCATTTTACTTTAAAAATAAATATTTTATGTTTTATTGAATGATTTTAAGTTACATTTTTTGGGATTTTCCAAATATTATTTCATTTTTTAGTTTACCATGTTGAAAACCTACACATGTAAGGTAGAAATATTAGTAGTAGATTTGAGTAAGTCATAAAAATATCTTTCATCAAGATTATAAAATTTAACAACAATAAAAACTATCTCTAGAATAATTTCATTTTCAAAAATAGATTTATTAATAATTTTGGGTGTTTTCAAGGATTATTATAATCTAATTATATCATACAGTATCTCAAATTATTCCATCGAATCCTAGGGTAACTCAGAATGTTTTATTATAAAAACATATTTCTCTTCATGTTGGTGTTTTATTGATTCAATAATTTTTAAATCCACTTCTTCCTCATAAAAATTCATAGAAAGTGGGACTTTATTGATATTTATTATGGTCTTATTAGTTTTGAGTGATTTTATTCCCAAAATAATGGGCGAGTTATCCATGTTGTTTTCCTATTCAATATTTATTGTATAGAATTAAGTAGGAAATGGGTAACTTTATACACTAACCATGACATATTCAAGAGCACCTATTGGGTATGCAGTGGCTTGATTAGTGAGTTTCACAACCACATGGATACATTTATGTTATCATATCTACAAATAAGAGTGAATGTAATAAGGAATTATATTAATTTAGGCTCATAATTCCCATAGTGCATTGGAAAAAGTGATTTCTCATATGGTTCATGGGATAGAAAAGATACCTAGGTCTTGATTTTGGGGGGGGGACTTATGGGGTATGAAGGGAATAAACATTCTTACATAATCTTACTTCATCATTGAATAAAAATATTTGTCTCTCAATTCACATTCCTTTAATTAATTTTGCATACCTATTGATTTTGTTGATGGCCTCAAAGAGAGGGATGTTGATCCTTAATTTCATGAATATTTCCAAAATCTATTATTTTAGTGTGTCATCATTGTTTTTATTTGGATTTTTAATTTATTAAAATAAGGATATTGTCATTGACATGGATCACATATCTTTCACTTCCCTTTTCCCTTCTTCATAGGGGCGTCCTTATAGATTCCTCCTCAGGTTCCTTTTCTTAAGTATATTCACCAAGTACATATTGTTGTTCACTTATAGATTTCTTCTACGTGTGTGATTAATTACTTAATTTTATATCCTTTTCACTCCTTCATGTGATAGAATTAATATTTAATTTATTATTAGGATTTGGTCAAGCAGGAAGCTTACCCGAGTCATGATTTACCAGATTATTGAGTGTGGTCATGGGTTAGCCAAATTGTGTTTTTTATTCCTTTAACTCTGATCATGAGCAGTGAGAGTGGGATGTTGACTATTTTATGATTATATTACCTTTTCCTACATGTATTTTATAGAATTAACTTTTTCTTGTCATTTCTAGTAACTTGTTTATAGTTGAAAACTTTTTCTATAGAACAAAGAGGATGAAAAAGGATATTTATAAGTCCATTGGACTTGTGGACTTTGAGTATTTTGGCTCCCAACTCAAAATTTATTAGTGGAAAAATATAAAAAAAAATTACACTTTTTGATTATGTAACCGCCTCTAGAAAATAAAATCATATATTTTATTCCCTTGAACTTAAGGAAATCCATTGGTGAAATGTAATTGATAATAATATAGCTAGACGAACTAAGGGGGTGTGGTGTGTGATGACTCCTGCACCTTTTTCACATCTCGCTATCTTGTAAAAGATGATTTTTATTTAATTTTATAATCTAGTAATGGTGATTTTTAAATCTTTACCTCTTGTACACATCTAGTTGTAGATCTCATACTAAATTCTTGGGAATTTTAAGAGATTCTCCCAATCATTCTATAACTTCAACAGGTAATTTATTGGTCAGTTCTCCTCAAGTAGATGAATCAAGTAGATTACAGTAATTCCCCATCATTACATGGTAAAATAATACTAATAATTGGTGTTTTCATAAGGATTGTGTGGAAAAGATATGGTAAGATTCTTGAACCTTTCCCAAAATTCATAGAGATTTTATCTAATTTACTGTCTGATTTTGTAGAACTTCTTGTAAGATGAGTAATCCCTAATGCAAGGAAAACTTTATATTGGAAGTAACTCTATAGATCATACCATGATTTGACATTTATAGGTTTAAATTTAAAGATACACTCCTTGGATTCCATTTTAAGAGAGAAGGTGAAATCATTCTAGCTATTTTGAGCCTCAGTGACTCCTATGGTTTTGAATCCATTGCATAATTTTTTCAATGCTCAAAAATTTTTATTGGGGTTTTTACCTGATAATACAAAAAAATTAGGAATAATACTTATCATCCCAGTTTTGAGTTCATAGTATTTTTCATTCAGTTGAAACTTTTGGTTATTAGTGTTTAATTTTAGTGAGAACCTTTCTCTCAATGTCTTTTTCACATGGGAAAGATTGTCATCCATATTTTCATTATCTAATTTAAAAGAAATTGAGTATGGGGAGTTACCCTATAGAATGGTGAAAAACTTTTTCCCTCTTGATTTTTTATTTTTATAGTTCCAAATCTATAGAGAAAAATTAACTCAACATCAAGATCAAAACCAATAAGGCTGTAAGAACTAGATATGGTCATTTGAAATCATTATAAACAAAATTTAAAAAAAACATTATCCTCCCCAGATACAGTTCTATGTTTGATATAACATATCGTTACCCAATTTAAGCTATTTATCTTCTCTCTTTTTGTTTCAATTTTTATTTGGGTACAGTATGGGGTTCATGATGATGGAGCGAATTTTTTGGGGAAAATGTCCTACAGTATGGGCATGTATGTTTTCTTGAATTAATGGATTATGGGTACATAAATTTTAAAGTATTTTCAAAATTATCCCTGAGTTCATAGATCACTAGAGTTGGTTTGGGTTTTTAGGATAAATTGGATTTTTTACTATCTTCACAATAAATATATGCCATGTAAAGTTTTTACAAGTCATGTATTGGTCACTCGGTAGATGACTTGAGTTCAATTAAGAGCATTAAACTCTTGCACATCATGAGAAATTTAAACACCATGTAAACTATTTACACATCATTTTTTGGGTGTTAGGAATATTTCATGACCTTATACAGTGTCTGAATATTACACAAATTGAATATATATTACAACCCATGTAATGGTAAAATCAGGATTTTTAACCCAAGCATATGGGGTTTTTCAGTGTATTAGGGTTTCTTGGAATACAGAGTGTGAAAAATGATTACATGCTATGAAATCCTCTCTATTTAGGATTTTAGGGTGGTACATGGATGATTTATTTTTCATTCATCCATAGGACTCTCCACTCTCAATCTATGAGCTCTCCCAAAATATTTGCAGGTCCTTCTCTCCTTCCTGATCATTTTAAGCAATTAATCATCATTGCAGATGTCGTGTGTTTCTCTGGGTGAGTTATCCATTATCTTCTTAATTAACATTGACCTTATTTGTTCCATTATATATTTTTTATTGGATCTATTGATCTATGATGACAACATTATTGGTTCCTTTTATATTCACTATGTGATATTCCTTTGAAGGCCTTATGTTTTTTATAGTGTGGTGAGTATGTTTCTTCAATGTATATTATGATCTGACCTCTCCACCAAATGTATTTTCCATTTTAATCAATATTGAAATGTGAGGATTAATTATTGGGATTCCTAAATGGTATTTGTTTTTTCCTTGTTGGTAGATTCGATTACGGGCATTTCCAACCCTTGTTTGAGGTAGCTCGTTCTGTCTCTTGCCTCTGTTGGATGTATTTTATTTCCCCAGTTTTGAAGAAAAAAATTGTTTTATAAATGAAAAGTCATTATTGATTAATTGATATGTGTTTAAAGAAATTTTTTTTAGAAAATATGGTTTTCCCCTTATTTTAGTAAAATAAAAGGCATTTCCAGGGCATTTTTAATTTGATTTATAAAATGTTTTTCAATAAGTTTTTTTATGAAATGGTTTTGAAAATAGAGCTCATTATAAACCTTAGGTAATTAGGAGGACGGTGTTGTAATAAGCCTCATCTATTTGTCAGGTGGTCCACTCATGGTGTGTTACTATACTCCCTAGGCCCATTGTTCTAGTGAAATTATAGACCTATTGGCGGGTTCACTTTTTGGAGTGTTCCTCTACTATCTATATTTGATGCATATATCTATATTTTATGTATATATCTAGATACATATGCATGTGATTGCATATGATTATGTTTGAGTGTCCTCGCTATCATGGCCTATAGTGGTCTTTGGTATGACGTCACATGTCCTTTGGATTATATCGTTTTAGCATGTACTATCATAGATTTGATATGATATATGATACCTGATTTTCTTTGATAGGATATATGTGAGATTATTTTAACTGTTTTAACTATTATATCGTAGAAATGTGGAAAAAGGGGAAATGAATTTTTTTTCCCATGCTTTTGATATAAAAAATACTTAACAATTTATCATGCCTTGTTTTCTTTAAAGTTGAGAATTAATAATATTTTTATATAAATAATTGATATTGAACACGTAGGTGGGAACATAAAAATCATGTTAGCAAACACTCTGCAGACCCCTTTGGTGGTATGTAGATCTTTTTGTGTCTTTAGATGCTGGGAAATGTAAGGAACTATAGTGAGGTGGAGAGGTTTTTATCAGCTGATTTTAGGTAGCTTATGGTGAGATGGTGGAAGATTTCCCATTCTATTACATGGAGTAATAAGTTTTCTATTTTATTAGTCCTTTTATGTTGGTCTTATACTCTGGGATGTTCTAACTACTTTTGATTTTTATTGTTTTTGCTATCTTTATTCAGTTATGACTTATATTATCTATTATTTGGTTTCACTCTATTATAAATAAATATATATATATATATATATTCCTTGTTGTTACTTCTGGTAAGTTAAAATAATTTCTTTTAGTTGTTGTTTGGTGTAGGGTTCTAGTTTTCAAGTCATGGGAATCGAGAATACCCTTCAAGGATGTGATGATTCAGGTCGGGTGCCAATTTGAGAGGGTATTTGAGTCGAGTTCACCAAAATTTTGTATCATAGGTGGTCTATCCTCAAGGTTTCATTTCATGGAACATTTGGTTGAATGGGGATAGGATTTTCAGAACTTGAGAAGTAGATTGCAGTGAGTGTCTAGTTAGCTCTTACCATGATAAGAGTCAAGTTTCCATGGGATGTTGGGATGTGAGTCTATTGTTTTGTGTTCTACATATTAATCTAAGATTTTTTATTATGTTTTTTGAGTTTTAAATAATATTATTTTGTTTTCTGGTTATTTATTATATTTTTGTGTGTAGTGATATGCCTCTGAGAAGTCTTTCAAGGGTACATCGGGAGGGTGAAGTGGATGATCCTCAAGGGAATCCTCCTATTGATCATAATCTTAATAGGGATATCATGTAGGAATTTCATTATATCAACCATAATATACCTCAAGTGTTGAATTCATTTGTTGGGGTACATCCAGAAGCTGGAAGAGAAAGAGATCAATCACGAGAGTTCATACATGAGAAGCCGCCATCCAATAATGGTACGAATGAACCATAAGAGGCATAGTATGAGATAGACAAGATCGATCATATCTTTGACTTCATGGATATGCCTATTAGTTTGAAGTTGAAGTGTGTAGTGTTCAAACTTAAGGGTACCATGAAGCGATGGTGGGATTCCATGGTAATAAAAAGGATATACTTGTGGTCTTGGACTGAAAGGGTTTTAAGACACTATTTTTCTAGCAGTTTTTTCCAAAGTTATTGATGATGGTGAAGTCTCTGGAGTTCCTCTTTTTATAGTAGGGGATAATTTGGGGTTGGAATACACCAATAAATTTGCTAAGATGGTTTTCTTTGCTCCATAGGTAATAAATAATTAATATTTGAAGGCTTAAAAGTACCTGTAGGGTTTGCAACCAAATATCATATTATAGGTATTTATGCAAAATATTTCAACCTATGAGAAAATAATGGATAGGGATATGATGGTAGAGATGAATATAGAAAGTAGGTTTAGTTATTATACTCCTTCTCTTCCACCAAGTGGAAACATTTACAGCACATGAGGGAGGAAGATGAAGTGGCAAGATCATCACTGGAGTGGTGGAGGTGTTTCTTAGCGACAAGCCTCCTCCTCACCTTCGTTTATAGCTAGTAGTGTTCACTCTACATGATACTAGAGTTTAAAGGTCATACTCAATAGGATTTCTTGTTATGAACCTATGATGATGTGTAATAATTATGGATGATATGGTTATCTATATAATTTCTTTCTGGCTATGTCTATTCCCCAATATGGTCAAGGATCGTCATCTCCTAAGGCTATTGTGGTGTAGTCATATGCTTTAAAGAATATGGGGCTCTGACTATAGGCCTTAGGAGTGAAGCACCTTTATGCAGTTTTTAAGATTATGGAAGATGTAAATGTGGGTCCAATGATAGTGAGTGGTACCTTCTTTATTTCATATTCAGTAGTGATTTCTTTATTTGGTACTGTTTCTTCCCACTCATTTCTATCGGTCCATTTTCTGAAATTTTTAAACTTCCTATGGAGATCATGTCATTTTTATGTATTTAAAAACACATATTAGGAAGATGAAAGAGTAAGGGTTTAAGTTTCCATATTGTTCACTATAAATATTTAATATGTAGTTATTCTAGTATTTCTTCATTCTCAATCTAAATCTATTTTTCGTCATCGTCATGATGGATATACTTGTTTATCATTAAGATAGGGTTTATTATTATCACTAGCATGTCTTATTTCTTATGGTCTATGGGAGATCATAGGTGTTTTAGGGAGTGTGTTATCTGAGGATTGGTCGTGCAGGACCTTGTCATCCATATCTCAAGAGTTTCTTTGTTATAGTATTTGATCCTAATGATGTTTCTTCTATTGTTGATCTCAGTGATATGGTTTGGGATTTTATGGATGTTTCCCAGATGGTTTCTCCAATCATTCTTTAGAGAGGGAGTTAGAGTTTACAATTGACCAAGTTCCAGGTATGCAGCTAATTTCAATACCCCTTATTTTATGTTACCAATAGAGCTAAAAGAGCTCAAGATTCTGTTGGATGACCTAATGGAGAAAGGTTTTGTTGTGACTAGTGTTTAAACATGGGTAGCTACGGTGCTTTTTTCCCAAAAGGCAAATGGATCACTCTGATTTTACATAGACTATCACCAGTTGAACTAGGTAATGGTTAAGAATAAGTATCATTTTCCTCATTGGGTTATTTTTTGGATTATTTATAGGGGAAAGTGGTTTTTAAATATTTATCATCGATCGAGTTATCACCTACTTCAATTTTTAGTGTTTGATACACCTAATATGTCTTTTAAAAGTATGTATGGTCATTATGAATATCTTGGGATATTTTTGGCCTAACTAACACCCCTTTATTTTTCATGGATTTGAAGAATTAAATATTCCATCAACATCTGGACACATTTTTTGTAGTGTTTGTGGATTATATTTTATTTTATTTGATATTCGAGCACAAGCATGAGCACCATTTGAGTTTGACTCTTGAAATCCATAGGAGTTTCAATTTATATAGAAATATTTAAAAATGGAGGTTTTTTATCCAAGAAGTTAATTTCTTGGGGAATATGATTTATAAACAGGGATTATCAATTGACCCTAAGAAGGTAAAGGTTTACTTATTGTGTGTATATCCATAAAACCTCTTATATGTTTCGAGTTTCCTTGTTCATGCTGGTTATTATCGATGGTTTTTTTTAAGTATTTCTCAAATTTGGTGTCAAATTTGATGACTCTTACAACAAAATGGTGAAATTATCATGGGATGAAAATTGTAAGTCTTCTTTCTATGATCTAAAATGACTTTTAAAATCAACTCATATCTTGATCTTACTTGATCTCAGTAATGGGAATGTGGTTTTCTATAATGTTTTAGGTGTCAGTCAGGTTTCATGCTTATTTAGGATAATCATGTGGTGTCTTGTGGATCTACCTACCTTTAAATGAATGAGACTAATTGCCCTAATCATGAAATAGAAATTTTTATGGTTATAGAAGAGATTATATTTTTGTGGTGCTATATTTTTGGGGAGAGATTTGTGGTATTTTCTAACCATATGAGTCTAAGAAATATATTTTTTTAGAAATACTAGAATCTCATACAGAGGTAGTGGGTGGAAGACCTTTAGAAATTTCAATTCAACCATGCATACACCCTAGGAAATGGGAATTCCATTGTAGATACACTTAGCATGAAAGTATCATCACATTATATTTTGGAATTAATGGAAGATTTGAACCTTATGGTACTCTTTTATTAATTTTACCTAGATGGCTTGGATGATGTTTTAAGAATGGTTCTAAGTAATGATTAGTTATAATCATCTTTACCTAAGTATTTTATATAGATTCATCAGCAAGATGATGAGTTCAAAGTAATTCGAGAAACCATTTATAGTGGGGAGACTATTTCTGGTTGGTCTCTCTCTTTAGATGTTATACTCTATTATGGGGATCAGTTTGTCATCCCCTTAACTTTATGAAGCTCAGTTTTGTTTGAATGGAATAGTTAGTTATGGTTAATTGATACCCACACTAAAAATATTTATTATGAATTGAAATGGAAATTATAGTGGTTGGGTATGAAGTATGAGATTGTAGATTAGGTGTCCAATTTTTAAACCTTCTAATATATAAAGGAAAAGAATTTTAAACCTTATGGTTTTCTTTAGCTGCTTCTAGTTCCAGTTTTGAAATGGGACAGGGTGTCCACATATTTTTTTCTATATTACTATAGACTTTCTAATGGAGTAATGAAATTCGGGCAGTGATTAATCAGTTAAAAAATTTATCTCATTTCATTATAAATAGAGACACCACTAAAGTTGAAGATCTGGTTAAGCTATATGTTCCAGAGATCATGATGTTGCATGGTGTTCTTTATGACATTGTTTATTAAGGAGATCCTAGGTTTAATTCAAGATTATTTAGGAGTATCTAAGAGGAAATGAGTATTAAGATCAAGTGATTACAAGTAATTATCAAAAGATAGGTGGCTGGATGGAGCATGCTATTTAGATCTTAGAGGATATGCTCAGTTCCTGCATCTTGGATTTTGAAAGATATTAGGATATCCAACTGAGATTGGTTGAGTTTTCTAATAACAAAAGTCCTCATTAATCGATCATTATGGATTATTTTTAGGATTTCTATATTCACCCATGAAGATCACATCTTTTTTGGTCATATGTAGGAATAGTATATTTGGTGGGATTGAGTCTCATTCAAGAGGAATCAGTGAGGATTTAAAATATATATTAGCATCTGGTTATAGCTCAGAGTTGATAAAAATCATATACAGATCATCAACTTCTTGCTTTATAGTTTTCCCTAGGTGGTCTTGTTTTCTTCAAGGTATATCCTTGGTTGGTTAGTTGTTAGGTTGGAAATAAAGGAAAATTGGCTCTGATATATGATAGATTTTTTGAGGTCACTGAGCAGCATGAGAAGCTTTCTTATCAGTTGGAATTTCCAATTCAATTGATAGATATTCAGGATATTTTAAACATATCGAAGCTCAAGAAATTCCAACTTTATCCCTATCTTGTTTTAAGCTAGGAGGAGATTTATTTGTATCTATAACTTTCTATTGTAGAGTATCCAATAGAGATCGTTGATGATCAGGTGAAATTATTTCATATGAGGTAAATTACATTGATCAGAGTGTTATGGCATGATAGATCATATTCTCAGGATACTTGGGAGCATGATTCGATGATGAGGAAGCAGTGGCCTCTCTGATTTCCTAGGAATCATTCTTCCACATGACTTCCTAGGGATTGAAATTCTTATGGTGTGGTATTTGTAACATCATGTTTCCAAATTTTAGGTATTTATATTCTCTATTTTCATTTCATTTTTTATTTGGATATGTTCTAGAGATCTTGAGGATAATGAGAATCTACTGGTGGGAAATGACCTAAATATATGGGATGTATGTATGTTCGAATTAATGAATTCCAAGTAAAAATTTGTTAATGGATTTGTGGGATTCTCCCAGTGTTCAGAGAATACTGAAGTTAGTTTGGGTTTTTTAGGTGAACCTAGGATATTCACTATTCATAGGATATATTCATGCCATATATTGGTCCTTAAAAGGATTTTATAAGTTCATATCATTGATCGAACCTCTTTCACATCATGAGAAGTTTACACATCGTATAAACCATTTACACGTCGGGTATTGGGTATCAGGTAGATATTGTGAATTGGTATAAGGTGTGAATATTTCACAGAGTGAATATATATTATTTTCCTTGTAATTGTAAGATCATTATTTTTAACCAAAGGAAAAGATTTATTTGGTGTATTTGGGTTTCAAGGATTACATGACATGAAAAGGGATTACACACCATGTAATCCTTGGAAATTTATATTTTAGGGATTTGAAAGTTTGATTATTTCTTTCATTTTACCATAGGTTTATCACCTATTGACATATGGTCTCTACTATGAAATTATGTACACCTTTGATCCTTTCAGATCTTCTCATTTAGTGATTAATCATCATTTTGGTTGCGTTGTATTTCTCGGAGTGAGAAATTCTTTAGTTTCTTCATTGTCTTTGATCTCCATAAAATTGTTGTGTTGAATTATTTGATCTTTTGATTTATGATGATAAAATTCTTGATTCTTTAATTATCTGTTATGCCATATTCCTCTAGAATCTAACCCTTATACTGGTTGTAGTGGTAGTGTGTGAGTTTCATTTAGTTATGTTGTGATATATCCTCTTTTTCAAACATCTTTTATTGTTGAATCAAATTTGAGATGTCAGGAATGATTCAGGGGTATCCATCATGGTCTTTGTGTTCCTCCTTATTTTTGGATCTCGTTGTGCTAATTTGTGGAATGAGTTTGAGGTAGGTGATTTCATATCTAGCCTATGTTGGATGAACAATATTTATCTAGTTTGGATAAATTATTTTATAAATTAAAAGTTATGATCTATTTATTGATTTTTTTGTGAGGAAATTTATTTTCAGGAAAAGATTATTTTACCATTATTTTTTTTTAAATAATAGGTATTTTCATATAATTTTGAAACAGATTTATGAAAAAAAAATTAAATTATTTTTTTGATGAAATTATTATGAAAATAAAGCACATGGGAAGACTTGGATCTTTGGTGGAATGTGTATTAATAAAACTCATCTATTTTTAATGGGTTCACTCATGGGGTTTTCCTCTACTCCATAGGTCCATTTTTTAAGGGATGTGGTTGAAATATTAGGGGGTTCACTTTTGTGGGTGTTCCTCTTCTCTTTAGATTAGATCCATATATCTAGATACTTGATGTACATGATTGTCTTTGTCTAAGTATGATTGTCCTAACTATCTTGAACTATAGTTAGTCATGGCATGATGTTACCTATTCTTTGGATTGTACTATTTTATCATGTACTTCTATGGATTTGAAATGATATGTGATACATGATTTCATTGATTGGATATATGTGAAATTCATGGAACTATTTTACCTAGATTATCATTGAAATGTGGGAAAAGTAGAAATTAAATATTTTCCATGATTTTGATATAAAAAATATATTTCTATTTATCATGACTTGTTTTCTTTAAATATTATCATTGTTTATATTATTATAATAATACCTAATATGGGACACCATGTTGGGATCCTACTAAACTTGTCATCTCACACCATGTTCACCCCTTTAGCGATGAAAATACCATTGTACATCTTTGTATATATGGAAAAGAAAGGATTCATAGTGAGGTGATAAGGTTTTTTTTCAATTGAGTTTGTGTAGATAGTGGTGGGATGGTGGGAGATTGCCTACTCTATGACATGGAGTAGTCAGTTTTCTATTTTAGTAGTCCTTTGATGCTGACATATACTCTGGGATATTTTGACTGCTTTTGAGTTGCATCATTTCTTCTATATTCTCTCAGTTATGGCATATATTATCAATTTTTTCTGTTTCACTCTATTATACATATATATATATATATGTGTGTGTCATATTGTTTCATCAGGTTGGGAAAATCATTCCCTCTAGTGGTTATTTGATGTTTGGTTTTTGGCATCAAATGTGTGGGGATCGGGAACACCCTTCAGGTATGTGTCAATTTGGGATGGGTACCAGTTTTAGAAGGTACTATTATTGGTATTATTAATTTAAGGATATTATTATCAGGGTGTTCTCAACAAACCAATTTGTTAACCCTGAGTAAAATGAAACAGTAGTGGGACTCATGTTTGTATCCAAAGAGGATAGTGTTATGGTTGTGTTTTTCTTTTGGTTGGTGGGATCAGTTCTTGAAACAGGTTAATAGGTTGATCTAGATCATTTTTAATTATATTTAGAATAATTTAAATATCTTAGGATATTCCATTACATCCCCTATCAAATCATTATTCCAATTTTATTGGTCTCTTGTTTCCTCTCTAATCAAGTGAAATATCATTCAATAACTGTCAACTAGAATGTTTATTTTAACTAGGGGATGAAAAGATCACTACAACCTCTAGTCTTACATATCCTAGTAATAAATGATCTAGGATTACCCATAATTCATACCAATACTCATGATTTCAAGAAATGAAAAAGGACTCATGTGGCCTCTACATGCGATCCCGTGAATTAGATAATAATAATTCAAAATTAAAGAAATAAAAATATCAAATTGTATGAATAGTTCTAATAGATCTAGATATTAAAAGATAAGGTCAAACTATTGAAATTATTAATTAATTATTAGGGGGTAGGGAGAATATACTTGAATCAGTAACTAATTGATTATTTCCCCATCATAATAGGTATTACAATGATAAAATTATAAAGAAACACCCCCATAAAAAATGAAGCACATCTGGTTTGATGGTTCTCCTTTAGTGATGTGATAATACAAAACTATTCTTTGGATGGTGATGAAGTTTTCAATTCAGCTGGTTTCAATTATGCTATGGTCGATCGAGATGATCAACTATGGGAAGGGGTATGGTCACTTTTTTTTATGTTTGGAAGCTCTATGCCTTTTCCATTTTGAGTAGTCTTGTGATATTTTATACCCAATAAAATCCATGGTATCTTGTTTTTTTATTATGCGTTAGGCCCATTCCCTTTTCATTTTTTTTATTTTAGTTGGTTAGTTATTGTCTTACGGTAATGAATGCTTTTTCCAAATATTTCCCACCACTCCACAGGTGTGTTCGATCTAACCTTTTTCAATTTTCATAGTGGATATATCAAAAATCACATGATGTTCTCAATTGTTGTATAGGTTCATTTGTTTTCCTTTATAGAGTTTCCATTACATGGATCAACCATTGAGAGGGTCTATAGAAAAATGATCGATCATGAGAAGGGTATTTTAAATGAGTTCAATTGAGTACTTGTGGTTGATTAGTTTTTTGTGAAGAAGATTCAACAATTTTATATTTTTACAATGGTAGGATCAAATGCAAGATGATAAGTCACGATCAATCGATGCCTTTTCTAAAATTTGAATGACCTTCACAGAACACTTTTTGTACCATGTAGGATTAAATTAAAAATTATAAAAAAACATAAAATCATAATTTTACCCTCTAAATAATTATTACAAATTAATTCAATCAATCAATTAATCTCACACAAGTAAATTTTTATGCTTTAATCGAATTTTTCATTTCAAAAACAAAATCACAATATGGGAAAAAAGTGATTTAATAAACAAGATACACACATTAATACATTTACAACTTAGTTTTATATTATCAAAGGTTAGTCAAAAACTATAAATTTACTAAAAAAATTATTAAATTGGGGGTTTTTTTAATGAATAATAGACATAAAAGTTTGATAAATTTGGGGTTGAATCAATAATTTTCTTATAGATTAGTTTCATAAAATTTGTCATGATATTTTAAAATAAATGGTTCTTTTATATTCTAGTGAATGTTAAAGTTAATTATTCAAATAATCTATGTGTGAATTCCCTTGGATGTGCATTTTGTTTTGATATAATTTTTGTGTTTCAAATATAAACATTTATTAGAGATGTTTTATTATGCGTATTTTAATTTTGATGTTTAAAATTGAGTGTAACATGTATGACTGTGTCATTTTTAACTTTTTAAATTAGAATTAAAACTTACAAGGGACTCCATCAGTGTGTATATATGGTCTCTAATAGCTATAACTCGTTTATATGTTATATCTTATTTTTTCATGTATTTTTTATGTAACAGTTTCTTTGAAAGGTTTTCAGTTTTTTAGGTTGAATTCATTTTTATAAATTGATTATTTAAATGGGTTTTCCAAAATATTTTTGATTTGTTTTTTAAAATATTTTTAATAAATAGTTTTTATATATTTTATTATAATGTATACAAACCTATTAATGCAAGCATGGTTCCAGATAATCTGTATAGTGTATATACAATATAGATATGAAAATATATATTTGAAATAAATTTGTTCTAGTTTTAGATTTAAACTATTTTTTTAGATTTCTTAATTCATATAATATTTCACTATATAATTGAGATTATATTTAATTATTAATTATATTTAATAAAACCAATGAATTATGTAATTTGTGGGAATCTTTTAGGTTTTTCATTGAACATTTATGAAATGGGTCCATTAGTGTATTTAAATTTTCTAGAGAATTTATTTAGATATATTGGTGTGTGTAGAATCTATTTCAATATATATATATATATATCAATATAAATTCTTATGTTGGTTTGAACCACTGCTAAATTTTTGACATATATCATGATGGTTTGAACTTTTTCTAATTAATTGTTTTTATGGCAATTTAAACCTTCACGTGAAGTAAATGAAAAATGAAAATCAAACATGTCACAAGATAACTAAAAAAAATCCATTAAATATTCATTTTTGGACACTTCCATAACACTAAAACATAATTTTAAAACCCATAAAAATTGTAATTCCCCAAACCCAGTTACCCATAGTTGGTGCATTATTTTAATACATTGGCATGATTACAAGGAAACAAGTCCTGAAGGACCGATCGATTTAGAATTCTTGGAAAATATATTACATACATGAATGTTACATTACACTTTATAACTTACAACACAACATAAATAATCCTTTATGAACTCTATTATTCCCTTAGATTAAAACTACATATCAATCACAATACACTTCTTGGAATCCTTGAAAAAATAATACATAGAAAGGGGTGAGCTCAAATGCTCAGAAAGGGTAAGCAATACAGCGGAAGACAACATAAATATTAATCATGGTGAATAATTTAAACCACATGCCTTTACTAATAATAAACATGAATAATTTTATGGTACGAATATGAGCTGAGTAAATAATTCCATAATAAAACATAATCATGGGTATTCTACTTGTTGAATGACCACATGAACCATCAATATTATTTATATAATGAGATTATTTATAATGCTGAAGTTTAATTTCTATGTCATGGCATCGTTCCAGGACCTAGGGGATAATTGTAACCGGACCCCAACCCGAAGAGCCTCTGTAACCAGACTCCATCCCGGAGAGCCTCTATAACCAAACTCCAACCCAGAGAGCCTCTGTAACCAGACTCCAACACAGAGATCCTCTGTAACCAGACTCCAACCCGGAGGTTCTGCTGTAACCGGACCCCAACCCGGAGGGCTTACTTTTACCGGTCCCCAACCCGGAACATACTAGTCCAATACATTTATCATAAGAAAAGGTTGAAATATAACATAAACATTCGTATTAAAACTAGCACAAGAAATGTCAATACTTTATCCATAAACCATGAATGGTATAAAATAACACATCCATAGTCAAACATATCACAAAACATTCAATACAATATTGAAGATTTTTATAAAAATAAATCAACATCAAACAAGCTTAAGATCTATTAAAGGAGGTTGAAATAGATGAAAATGATCGATACAATGCTTTTAGAGAAATACCCCTTTTTCATGAAATCGTTTGAAAATTCTAACAATTTATAAAGGTAGTCATTTAAAATGGATTTTTGAATCAAATTGTCCCATACCACTTTGAATCTTTTTAAAAGAATTATCATTTCAAAACATTCATGTCTATATAAATAAATCCTTAAAACCAATTTTGAAAACATGAACATTAATGAGAATGATTTAGAAGAAAAAATATTTAAACCATTTAAAATGATTATCTAGTTAAAGAGTCCCTTAAAATATTCCTTTTGAAAATATTTTTATGAAACATGGATGTGGATGATAAAGAGGTCCCAGTAGATACTCATGTAAAAACAACCTCGGATAATGAAGAGATTGTAGAATTAACCCTTACCTCATTGTAATCAATCGAGTCGTATGAAAAATAGTCAATAACAACCAAATTAATCATATAATATCATTAATATAAAGATAATAATGATAATATATATCAAATGGAAGTACAAAATATACCACATCAAATAAATAAGTGCTGAACAATGGAAATATCACGGAATTAAAAGTGAGATAATAAACCCCTTACCTCATGTCCGACTTGACCCATTCGTTCATTAATATCTTGAATAATAAACTATTGTTAATTTCTACTTTCTTAAGAACATTTTTCATGTTCATTATTCCTTTTATATCACATATTACCATGTTATAAATATTATTTAATCATTTAAGTTAATAACGTTCGTTTTGTCGATATTCGGCACTGGAGTAAAAAATGAACACCTTATAGTTACAAGTTGTTCACATGGTCAAAATTTAATTATATCCATAATTATATTAATGATTTAGATATCATATATGTCATATATATCCAGTATATACATGTATTTATAACATTACATACCATTTTGGGGTAAGAAATGAAATTCATCATTCATGGAGACTGTAAGTCATACGTACTCATGAACGCTACTTTCATTTCTATTTCTTATTTTAATGGAATTAAAACATAATTATACATAATTATATTATAATTCAAGTATAATATAATATATAATATCATTAAATCCGTCCTTCATATGGCCCACATATCGTATTAACGAGTCATATCACTTTGAGGGGGCGGTAGTCCACACTTCCTCAAATAAAATTATTGCGTTTACCCATAATGGAAACCATTAAGTTATGCTATAAAATAAAAATACAGAAGCATGAAGAAAACATAAAGATAATATATATCATATATAAATATAGTTCTATCATAATGGCCACCGTGAGAGGCGGTAGGAGGTGATTGAACAATCATCGTTTCGTGAGGCGTTAGTTTTCCATCCAGAGAAACATTATGTTCTTCACCCATTAGAAGGAGGTGTGTGTAAGTGTAGTTAGAATACTTCTCATAACAACATCCTAGTATATTTAGGATACTGGTTTTGTTATAAAATAAAGTAATAAAAATATTTTAGGTGTTGGAGAAGTAAAATAAAAGAAAAAAGTTTTGAGAAATTGTTACCTTTAATTTGGGTAACTTCCTTTGGTTTGAACCAAAAGGACTTCTTGAAGTGCCTTCTGCCTAAGGTAAGGCTTCTAGGATGAAGAGATTGATCTAGGGAACTTAATTTGGTAGTTTCTGTTTGATCCTAAAGGCTTGATAGGTGTGAGGAATTGGTTAGAAGTGGTCTCCTTTTATAAGGGATGGGAGGGGCTCTTTAGGAAAGTGTGAAAATATTATTCTATTATATAATGATACTTGGTTTATAAAGGTCCAAAAATAATTAGGGTCGAAGATAAGATGACGCATGGTCGAAATAAAATCATCCAATAATAATTGGACATGTTTTGGATATTATTTAAATATTTATAATCTAATTTATTTAAATCATTTATTAATGAGGTAAATAATGCATCATTATTGTGTCATAAATAATTTAATTTATAAGATGTCTAAAAATTGTAAAAAAAATACCATGATGTATTAAATAATTTTTTATTTCCAATGAATATTTATAGTCAAAATTATTACTTATATAACACCACATAAAAATTAATTACTAAAATATTTTTGTTTATGTCAATTTTGCCTTTACTTTAAATTAATTAATCTAAAGTGTCATTATCATTCATAAGTGGATCCATGGGGTCCCAAAATCGACCCAAAGATGCCCATGGTTGGTCATTACTCATAAAATAAGGTTAGGACATGTGTTAAGGTAATTTTGAATTATTAAAATATTCTTTTTACCTTTAACCGTGATAAATAAAATTCAAAAGTTACTATTCACCAAAAAATATTTTCATCTTATTGAACCAAATTTTACTTACTGAGGTTAACCGTGTCTCTTGGATTTGTTAAATTCAACTCACATAAGCTGTAAAATTATGTTTTTTTCAAATTTCCAAATACTACTAGGAGGTGGGTAAAAGACTGTAAAAAGTTCGATAAAATTTTTATATACCTAAACATCTTATAAAATGACTCCAATGAATTATTTTGAACATATATAGGTATTATGTATCTATTTTTACCTAAAATAAATTTAAATAAAATAAATAATTATTTAAATAAAAAGTCGGTTTTAACCAATAACTCAGTGTTTTTCACTATTCATCAAAAATTGATGTTTCTCAGAAAAATACCAAAAAAAACAGTCTAAGCTATATTTGATCTTCAAAATTAAAAAATGATGTGTATTTAACCAAATTGAAAACATATAAGTTTCATTAGTTAATTTAAAATTAATTCCCATTGTCAAAAAATAGCGTGTTTTTAAGTAACAATATCTATAAAAAGATTGATACTTCTTTATGTCCAATTTCAAAGTGAAATTAATTATAATGACCTAAATTGTATTAAATGATAAAAATATAATCTAATTATACTTCAAAACCAATCAAATTCATAATTCAATAGTATAAATTATTTCGATTAAAAAGTTATTTTTAATTAAAATTTTGTATTTTTCACTATTCACTAAAATATGAAAGTTATTAGAAAAATACAAAAAATTTATAAAAACTAAATTTTTATCTCCCTATTCTAATAAAGAAGTTTATTTTGTCAAATTGAATATATAAAAGTGTCAAATATTGGATTTATAAAGGGTTCTCCCTCAAAAGGTGGTAAAATTTCATTTTCTAAAAAATACTTCCTTTATCTAAAAAATTAAATTTGTTCTTATATTATGTTTGAAAAACACTTAATATGGATGTTAAAATTATATGGAGTATATAGAATTAAAAATATATTTAGTACTATTCATATCCTCTTTTGAACGGCTAGATTGGTAAGTCGTGGTGCGCTTGAACTCGGTGTTGCATGTAGTGCAAGTTATTGAATTACTTTGAAGAAATAACGTAATATGAAATCTTGGGGTGTTACAAAAATCCATTGATTCATTATTTCACATCATTTTATAATAATTATTGTGAAACCATTTAACGTAATTTTAAACTACTTCTAAATTGAAGAAACCCCATCACAAATGACAATTTTTTCTATAATAGTTTAATGTAAAATTCAAAGGACCACATACCATAGTTACATGGTAGCATACTTCTCCATTATATCAAGACTATTCAAACTTGAACACTTAAAATATAAAAAGAAAATGCAACCCCACAAATTTTGGGGTTTAGGGTGAAGCCACATGAAACAAAAGAAGAATATGAGGAAAGAGGTCACATAGATTTAGCCCTACCACTAGGATGATACTATTTTAGATGGATTAACAAATAGATATGATCTAAAGGATATTAAAGAATATGATAATGGTGGGGGAAGGAGAAGAGAGGATTTGGAGCTCTCTTGGTCATACAGATGTAAATGGGGGTGATACAATATTAATTTTAAATAATTCAATAAATTTATTGATTTTTTTAAAAAAACCTATATCCACCAAGTTCCTAGTACACCTCCAATGGTTAATTGTTGGTTTATTATGGTCCACCCCTTCTATAAAACTCATCATGTACCAAATTCCCAGTAATAACCTTTGGTAGATTTAACACCACCTCTCAACCGTCACCCACCTATGAATGACCGTTGAAATCTATAAACTAGAATAAAACCACTTTAAAAACAATATTTTGGGTTTCAAATCAAATTAAAAATCTCAAAAATAAAAATCAGTATATATTTAAATATTTTTAGTCCTATTTTTCTCAAATTAAATTAATAAATGAGTCATGGGTTATTATAATTTTATCAAAGAGAAGGAAAATAATGGAGAAGTAAGGCTTGAGTATGTTATAACTAAATAGAAAATTATGGACATTATTACATAGTAATTTCCAAAAGAATTATTTCATAGTCTACAGATGAAATTTAATATTTAGAATATCCCTCTTACTTGAGTAATGTTGGAATAACCCCACCACTATATATTTATTTGGATTATATTATCAATGTGGTGGAAGTGATATAAATCCACTATTATGGAGAGAAAATACCTAAATATTATGTAACCTATTGATGTATTGTTACCTGGAAATTTGATGATATTTTTTATAAAAAATAAGCGGTGATAACACAGTATTTCATATGAGTTTAAAAAATATAAATTAGTAATGAAAATAAAATGGGGGGAATAAAAAACATAGAGACGGAGAGACCAAATAAGAATAGAAGAAAAAAGGTTGTGGTTTTTTGTGAAGAAATTAAATTCAATAAAAAACTGAATAAGTTATGTCAAAGATTTATGGAATTGACAAAAAATAAAAGGAGGATATTAAACAACCCAGGGATTATTGGGGATACTAAAATATATTTAAATAGAGATTGGATTTCACATGGAGTCATTATAGCATGTGTTTTCAATAAATCATAATAAAACTCAATATATTATTATAAGACTTTATTAAGAAATATTTTATACTATACATGCATTTAGGATTAAACATGAATTTATAATAAATTGAAAGTGTATGATGTAATCATGTATTAAAAGAGTTAAAAATGATGATATTATTATTTTATGAATATTTCATGATGTGACAAGGCACTTCGGAAGGCTAAAACATATAGTCATGATAAAATTATTTGTTTTTTTCTAAATGAATTGAATATTCTATCAAAATACATGGAATCATAGAGAGAGAAACTTGGGTAATTTCTAACACCTTTCTTGAAAATATGATCAACACTTTCTCAACTTGAGGAACAAGTTTATTAGTTATTTTTAATTGTTTTTTTAAGTATTCTATAAGAAGCTAATAGTTCCCAAAAATAATTTCAGAATAATATATATGAAAAATCATAGAAGTAATTTATGCCAGTTAGAAATTGTAATATCCCCAACACTAGTAACCCGAAGTTATTGTTTACATTATTACATTAGTACAAGATACATGGGATCACACCATGTAGGATTGATCAGTTTAGTAGTCTTGAAAAACTAGATACATACATGATTCCCATATTTAAATAAAAATATAAAAAAACATATCATACAAAAAAATCATTTATAAAATCATTCAAAATATGCTTCTTTATAGCCTAAAAAGGTAAAAAATAGTGAGCTAGAGTGATCAATAAGTATTATATATATTGGAATTCATCAAGAGTAAACAAGTCATAATCAATATGAAAGAGTGGATAATAAAAACACATGTCATTTAATCAAAAAAAAATAGTTCAATGAACATCCATAACTAATATCAACATAGAAAAATAAAGGATAATATAATTTGTAAAGTTAATAAATAAAATTCATAAATAAATAAAATCATGAACTTTTTATCAAGGCCTCGATCAATTTATCATAAATTTTTCTATCGATGCCTCATATTGGACATCATTCATAATAAATATGTATTTTTAAATCAGATACCCATCTAATATGGAATGCTTGCAATTTTTTATCATGAAACATATTGATGCATCGAGGTGATATCTATAACTATGCCCCACCTATAACTTGAATGTACTATGAATTCATCAGTTATTGAGTTATAAATACAATTCATTCTTAAAATAACTTATAGATAAACATTTATCTCTATTGAATCATGATTCAGAATATTTCCCAGTGTAATGAAGTAATTATTCCCAATAAACATCCTTCAAATGATACCATACATAAAAGTGAAATATGGTCAAGAAAAAATCAAAGCGGTATAAATTAAGTTCTTTAGATCCATGATACTTAAAATATGGTCATTTAGTAGAAAATAATGTCAAAATAAATGGTGGATTTTGATAAGTGATGTGCTCAAGAGAAAGTTAATGATAGTAAAACCATGAATATGTAAAGGATGAAACATGACCATAAATTCATAAGAAATGAAGGTTTTGTAGTAAAACCATACCTTTTTTGAGTAAAAATTATACATGAATAAAAAAATTAATATAACTTCCTTTTAACTTTGTGTAAAAAGAAAATTATAAATCATTTTAAAAAAAATCATTCTTTTAATAATATAATATGTGTTTCCTTGGGTATCTTTGAAAACTAAAAATTCACTGAATATCAAGAAAAAAAATCTATTAAAACGACAATAGAAATTTTTTAATTAATATTAATAAAAAATAACATCTATGATAGTTATAAATAGTTTTCAAGTTGTATACATTAATAATACATTCTTTCTACACTTTTGTAAAATGTTTAAAATCACACATATGAAAAATGTGGACAAGTTTAATTTTTAATTCCATGTAATGAAAGTAAAAAATGATTTAAAAAGAAATTTTTTAACCTTTTAATAATAATTAATAATATTCTATAAACATTTAAAAAAACTTTGATAAGAAACAAAAACAGTTGGAATGAAATTTTTAAAATAATATTTTTAAAATAAAACCCATTACACATAACTTACTTGATTATTATTAATATAAAAAATGGAAGAAATGAAATATATGATTTAAACCCCAAAAATAAATATATTATAATAAAATATATGGGTTTTAAGAGGTTAATATCATATAATTTACCTAAAGTATATCAAAACAGAAACAATCCTGAAATAAAATGAGATTATAACAAAAAACCATTAATGATTTAATAACTTTTGAATCAAAACCCCTTAAAAGAGTAAAAATTTATTGAAGCTTAAAATAAAATGAATAAACATTAATTAATTATATAATAGTTAAATGGGTCAGTATATAAATCATATAACTGAAATTAGATGCATAATAAAAACATGTCTCATAGAAGTTGAAATGATACGAAATTTCCCTTACCTTGGGTCACTACATAGTCATATGTGTTTGAAAATAACATGTTATGAATTTATATTTATTATATATATTTTTAAAAACCATTTTAATATATACTCCATTTTTTATGTTTCTTTTATAATCATTTCAAATCCATTCATTGAATAGTTCTTTATTATATTGACAACTTAAGTTTGTTCAGCCAATTTATCCACAATTACTTCTGTAACATCCCAGGTAAATAAGGAATATTATATTTTCATATTTATAAATAGTTTTGAATAAAATATTAATATTACTTTAAAGGATATTCTAAGTTTGATGGTGTACCCAATACGCAAGAACGAGTTTCTTTGAAATCTTACGTTGCACACTAATAATATAATTATTTTAAATTGTAGTTAACATCTAGTCATTTTATTGGAGGGAATGAATACAACTAACTACAATATTATTATAGAAGTTTGTTAAATGTACTTACTTTTAAAATGTGACAAACATGTATTGTTTTACTAAGACAATTTTTACATGGGGTTATACAAGTTATATTTTTGACTATAAATATTAATTAGAAATATAAAAGGGCATCCTATATCATGATATTTTTTTTATAATTTTTATACATTAAATAAATAAATTTATTTTTGACACCATGATGATGCAGTGATTACCTCATTAATGAACGATTTAAATAAAATGAGAAGATAAAGTAAAATCTAAGACTTAAACTTGTCAAACCCCTATTGGATGGGTGGATTTAGAAACCTTATCACATTATCCTCTAAATATATAATTGTCGGACCTTTAATATCCGAAAATCATTTTATAATAAATTAACTTTTCAAAACTTTCCAAGAGTGCCCCTCCTCCCTCTTATAAAAGGCCCCCACCTCTACCCCCTTACTCACACCTCTCAAGCCTTTGTCTCGACCAAACTCTACTCAGTTTATCTCTCCACATCCCTCTATTAATCCTAGAAGCCTTACCTTAGGCAGAAAGCTCTTCAAGAAACCCTTTTGGTTCAAACCAAAGAGAGTTACCTGATTTAAAGGTAATGTCCTCTCTTATGTTCTTTTGTTTTATTTTTCTTATCCAACCCCATAAACTCTTTTTATTCCTTTATTTTTGTAAAAAAACCAGTATATTCAATATACTATGATGTTTTTATGATAAGTATTCGAGCTAAACTTTCACACACCTCCATCTAATGGTTAAAGAACATACTGTTTCCGTGGATGGCGAATTACTGCCTCACGAAACGAGGATTGTTCTATCTTCTCCTACCACCTCTCATGGAGGCCATTATGATGGAACTATATTTATTAATGACATATATTATATTTATTTCCTCTCTATGCTTCTTTATTTTACATTTAAAACATACCTTTATTCTTTTCATGTTGTGAAAATGCGATAATTTCATTTGAGGAAGTGTGGACTACCGCCCCCTCAAGTGATGTGACTCGTTCATTCAACACATGCAATATATAAAGAATGAAATTAATAAACATAAGTGACCTATATAACATATATATTATACTGGAATTATAATATATATATATATATAAATATCATTTAGTTTTAATTCCATTAAATATGAAAAAGTAATGAAAGTAGCATTCATGCATACGTACGGCTTACCGTCTCCATGAACGGTGCATTTCATTTCTTACCTCTAAATGGTATGTAATATTATAAATAAAATTATATACTGGATATGTATGATACATATAATTTCTACATCATGAATATCATTCTGGATATAATAGATATTTTACCACATGAACAACTTGTAATTATAAGAAGTTTATTTTTGACTCAAGTACCAATGATCGACAAAACGACCGTTATTAACATAAATAATTACATAATGTTCATAACATGGTAATAAGTGATATAAAAGGAATAATGAACTTGAAAAGGGTTCTTAATCAAGTAGAAATTAACTCTAGTTTATTATTCAGGAATATAAAGAAACAATCAAGACAAGTCGGACTTGAGGTAAGGGATCCTACCTATCTCTTTCTTTTTAAGTACCCTCTTTTATGTAGTTTCTTTTAATCTCCTCGTTATTATATTGGGGGATGTTATTTAATATTCCTATTATTTTAATTTATATGTTCATATGATGAGAGACCCTATTATATTTCATCAATCCATTTTTTTGATGTTTTAAGTGGCGTCGTTAGATTGCCGAGTTTTCGTAAGGTTTTTTTCATCTCACTTTTATTCCCGTGAGATTTATGCTACATTTTCCACTATTTATTTTGAGTGGTGTATGTAATTCCCATTATTCTACTCGTTGTGTAATATACTTTCTTTTATGGGTATTTACATCAACGTTGTACGGTCCTTCTTTCATGGGGTGAACGTTTTGAAAGTTACCCAAATCGGTAAGGGAACCTTTCACCCTCCTCTTTTAAAAAGACTTCTTTTGTTATGCCATTTAATTTGCATCATATTATGTTGGGATATGTTCTTTTATATCCTTATTGATGTAAATTTTATTTCCAAGGGATGAGATACCATTTTCTCTCTCATCAAATCATTTTCTAAATTTTAAAGTTACGCCGTTAGGTAGTTGAATTTTTGTAAGGGAACTTCTTAACCCAATTTCAATTCTTTGGGTTAAACCTCTATTCTTGATTATGTCATGCTATGAATATGTGTGGATGACATATGATTCTTTTACACTGAGTATCCACTTATATTTTGTGTATTTATATTTGTCACACATAATTATGTCATTTCTTTATCCATTCTCTAATGGTATGATCCTTGATTGGGATTACATCTCAATTTCTTCTCATTGAGACATTTCTTAATGATATGCACTTTTATTCTTTTATAAAGTGTATATATATCCCCTTTGATATTCCATATCCATATTATGTCTATAATAAAGTCATTTAAATGTTTTGAAAATGGTATACGTTCATGTGGATTATAATTGAAATGTTCAAAATGGAAAAGGACTCTTTTATTAAAACATTATTTTAAATGGTTTTAAAGATTTATTCTTTTAAACATTTATCATCCATTTCCATGTTTTAAAAATGGTTTTAAGGATTTATTTATATGGTCATGACTGTTTTAAAACCCTTTCAGAAGTTTCTAAGTGGTATGGGACACTTTGATTCTAAAATCTCTTTTAAATGTCTTCTTTTAATATTTTCAAAGTATAAAGGGATTTTTCTCTCATAGAGTTTTAATGATTTTATTAGATGTTTTTATTTATGATAATATCATGATGTGATCTCTTGTGATTGAAATATGGAAATTTAATGTTTCTTCTATGCATGTTTTAAGTGTAATGATTGTGTTATGTTTTTTGGTCATTGTTTATGAATACGGGTGGTTTCGTGATAAACTAAGGGCGGGTGAGCCCGATATAGATCTCCAATACATTGGGTAACGTGAAGGGGTTAAACTCTAAGGTTTATCTGAAGAGATTTAGGGAATATACAGTGATGGGTATTCCAAACGTAACCATGAGGGTTACTCCTTACATAAGAATGTTATGAATGCCTCCAGTTACCTTTATTTCTTATGATTTTTATTGAGTTATGCATAAATCTTATGATTTCATGAGGTATATTAAATTTCTTATGTTTTATGAGTAAAGTATGATTTCATTGATTCTTATGTATACATGGACTAGGACATAAAGTGGAATAGGGTCAAGGATGGGATCAAGGAAATGTTATGCTGTCTAAAACAAGGAACTATACATGACTCTTTTGTTCAAGATATTTTATTTTGTGAAAAAATGGAAACTGATTAGATGTGTCAATTGTGTATTCTTTGATATGTAATAGATATGTTGTAATTATCTAAAACTCTAAACCTGAAAAGATCCTCAATGTGAATTATTCATTTAATTCAAGAATATGTATTGTATATAAGGCCGGGTCCTTATAACTTCAATATATTTTATATGGTAAAAGGAGTTAAGAAATGGTTTAATAATTTTTATAATTTCTATAATTTTAATAATTTCAGGAATATAATTTTTATTCATTATATTACATTTTATCATTATACACAAATGAGAGTAATAGGAAAATGATTCACATCGCTTCATGGTGGGGGTGGTCCACATGTACATATGAGTGACATTATTATTTTCCAACTGATGGTAGGATAAAAAGGTAAATGATATATTATATTTAAAAAATAATAATTTTTAATATATATAATATATATTCAATAATTATACCTTTATAACTATCTAATAAAATTGGTGATGAAAAATGAATTACACTGCTACGTGGAGACAGTAAGTCAAATGTATATAGGAGAGATGTTTTCCATTCCCATGGGATAGAAAGGAGGTGTAAAATGGTTGTCCCATTATAATAATAACATATTGGTATGTTATAGATTCTATTAATTATCTATTGATGTATATAACTGATTTAGTGGAAGTATGATAAAAATAAACTTCGATAGAATCGGGTAAGATAGTTACCTATTCTTTGAGAGATCTCCTTTCGCTTACACCTTATGCCTTCCAAGGATGGTCTAAGGGTATAACCAACAGATAAAGAATGAAGTAAAGTAATATATGATGTTTCTTTGCAACATCTGGGAAGATCCATTGGGATCAAAATTTCTAAATAAGGAAGGATTGTATAATAAAGTGTTTTTTATCTTTAATCCTTACCTCTATTGGGAAGGAGTGTATAATAAAGTGTTTTTTATCTTTAATCCATTGGGATCAAAATTTCTTAATAAACTGTTTTTTATCTTTAATCATTACCCCTATTTTTTAACCTTTTAATCTCATTTTACTCATAACAAAGGTAACAAATATTTACCATGGTTACTATTCATTAAAACAAAAAGTTATATTAACCATAATACCTATTTTTAATTGTTGTTGTTACAAATATGGAATTCATTTTATATGATTAAACTCTTAGAATTGTAATAAATTTATTTTAATTTATGTTCACAAATAGCAGTGACAACTTTTTTATCAAAATGGTTGTTTGATATAATAAAATTAGTTTCTAGAAAAATAATGTATGTTAATTAAAATGAAATTAAATGTATTATTTTATAAAAAATAATTCTTATATGTCTTTCAAGAAAAACAATAATTGAAAAGTACCTTGTAAATAATTGCTTATGATAAAATAACTAGAAAAATTATATGAATAGAAACATTGCATATATTTCCAAAATGATAAGCATATATTTATATGTTCAAAATTATATTTTTATAAGAATTATATTACTTATTAAATAAATTTTTGTTTTTGGAATTCTAGTGCTATTTTTTTGAGCGATGAATCCCACTCTAGGTGAACAGGTAAGAAACCCTACTCCAGCTCCAATAACTTTCAAATATGTGGTTGTTGGAAGGAATTCCAATAACGCCGAGCATAGTGAAAATGATTCCGCATAACCTAACCCTAATATCTTTCATCACCACGGACATTAGGTGATTTCTTTCTCATCAAATTGAGGTATATCTTCCCACATTATATTTAAGATTTTTTATTGTTACAAAGTTTCCTAAAAATGGACTATATCTAATATACTTAAGAAATTCTTTATAAACCATTGGATTTCTGGGTTCTCATCTCAGCCTTTTGAATTCTTTAAACATTATTTTTTGACTCTCCTCTGCAGATGATTATTATAGACTTTGGGCAAAAAAATCTTGGTTTTTTGGGGGATTTTCTATGAGTAATCTCAAATATACCCATGATTTGGATCCCAAATCTGAGTCACCCATTGTCCCGATATGGATTGGCTTCCCTGGTCTATCACTCCACTTATTAAAATAATAAGCCTTGTTTCTGATTTCTATACTCATTGGAAATCCTATAATTTTTTATTTAGCAATGAGGAATCTCTCAAGAACATCAGTTTCAAGAATTTGTGTTGAAATTGATGTCTCTAAGGATATTCCTTCCCAAATTTGGATTCAGAATGTATAGTATAGTTTCCTCAAATATATGGTTTATAAATGAATACCTGATTATTATTACTCTTTACTTAATCTTGGGAATTATTAGAAGGAATGTGATTATAATTCCACATGTATTGAGGCCAATAAAGACACTTGGGTCAAAAAAGGCAAGCAGAATCCTAAAACAGATGAGATTAAGGTTAGTCACTTAGCTAATGTTAGACCCTATACTTCTAAAGGGAAAACATTTTATGAGAACAAGGAGATGATGGTATAAAATTCCATTTCTTCTCAATCTACATGCCATTCTATTCAAATTTCAGGCTTTTCTAATGTTCTAGGGCTATAAGTGATAGTACCGCTCCTTTCACCTGGTAGATGAATAAGAGAAACATCTTGAATCACATGATATAAAAGATAAAGAGCAGGGTGAAATCCTTGATTCTAGTTTATCTGTGCTAGAGGTTGATGATCAAACTAATCAAATTGAGGAAGCCTTCGTAAAATCAAGTGATATAAGAGGAAAAAACCAATGGTGGATGCTGATGTATACATTACCCCAAATCTTAGAAAAATAAAGAAGCATATAGACTACTCCCACCTCAAAAACAACAATCATCCCAAGATCTATTGAAGCAAATAGAAAGTAGATTTGACATCCAACCACTAAGAAGGATATTTCACCTCAAAAAATCCAATCTGAGGATGATCAAAAAAAGACAACCTCTTGTTTAGATGAAGAAAATGATGAGGGAAACAATAATCTCATGTATAGAGATGTATACTGCAATGAGGAGGAGGTGGAGGAAGTATGTGATGCCAAGATAGATGAGAAAAATGTGATCACAATCCAGATTTATCAATATTGTGTCATTACTACTAATAAATAATTTAAAATAAGAAAATGGATGTTTATTAGGATGTTGGATGAGCATAAAAAATCCTAATTTCAACTTCAAACCATACCCTGGGAATGATTTTTTTCTACTAATTTATTCTTCTCTTTTATGTTTACTCTTCTAGGTAGTTCCTTTTTTACTATGAAATGCGGTGTTTTTTTGGGCCTCCTCCCCTTGATGAACTTGTGGACAACAAGAAGGATCCTTTTTTGTTGGGAGTTAATGTTTTTTTAGAGTGTTGTATAGATTGGGCCTTATATCTTCTTTCCTCATAATGTTTTCTTTGATATTTTATTATTTGCATCATTTGCGTTCAGTTGACACTACCAAGAAAGTCCATAAGGTTACTATTATGGAATCTTACTTTCATCACAAAGAACTAAATGTTTCAAAATGTATCAAGATCTTTGGACATATTTTTAAGCATGTTTTTTCTGGTGGTGGTCTATATGTTGTTGACTCTAATGACTACCTAGAAGATGCCATGTAAATATACATGGAAGTATGGTTTTGAACTGGGATTTGTCCTCTCCACCTGTTGCGAGACCTACCTTCATGTTTTGGGTTCTCCTACTTTCATGTGCTGCCTTGTTTTATCATGTTGTTGCTACTATTTTTTTTGGAGCGTATATTTATCAATGCTTTTCTACTACCTCCGACCATAATCTACATGTTATACATCTATGGGATGATGAGGATTTAGGACCTACATCAACATTGGCTTATGGATTGATGATATGTGATACTCTCTTACTATTTCACTTTCAGTCTTTTTTTTCTTCACTATTGGCCTTATCTTATTATGTTTTTTAAATTCATTGTTGGTGTAAGTATATTGCACCTCGTGGACTCACTTTATACCTTTCTTTTCGTTGATAAATTTAGGGGTGTCGGTTGGGTTACTGACTAATGCTCAATCTTTCTCTAAAAAAATAAAAAAAATTCAATAAAAAATGTTGCATAAATTTCAAGTTATTATTATATCCTTATAATTTAAGGGAAGTGACACTTTTAGTTAAATAGGAATTTTCACTATTTATCCAAAAAATCAACTATTTCAAAATTATCCAAAAATTTAACCATAAGATAATATATATATAATAATCTCAAAAATGTAGTTAATTTTTACAAATAAAATTTATAAAAATATCATAAAGTAATTATAATTATTCACACATAAAACATCTAAAACCCATTTTCATGAATATTGTTTTCTTATTTATTCATATACATTACCTAATAACAAAAATTAGATGAATGTAAAAAAAATTGATTAAAGTCATTATTTTTATTAAGGAAATCCTTTATACATGTATTTAATAATTTGGTTGTTTTTATTCATACCCACCAACTCAATAGCTAAGTTATAATAGTCATATTTAAATAATATTATTTTGGGGTTCATTTAAGCTTGAGAATGTGTGTGGTCCATGCTGTCTAACATAGTATTTAATTAAAGGAAACTAAAATATTGGGGTGTTACACTCTCCCCACCTTAAATAAATTACATCCTCGTAATTTTAATTAAATTTGAGCATATCATGAAAATTTAAGATATTTTCTCATGAATTTTAATTTCTAGGTTCTGACTATAAACCTTATTATTTCATAAATAAACAATATGAAAACATTTATAAGATATTAACTTCAAAATGTGTTTCTACAAGAGTACCTAAAAATTAATTAATACTTTCCAAATACAACATAATATATTTAAAATACATTTATTGAGTTTGAGGAAATATAATAAGATATACTTACTTTATTCCTTTCAACTTTTTAAGTGAAATCTATTCCATTTGATTGAGTATTTGAATTAGTTTCCAATTATGATTCAAATGATGAATGACTGTGATGAATTTTCATTCCTAAAGCACGATAATAAACATTTAATGGATCATGGGAACATTAAAAGAACTAAAATCTATTTCACCTATAATTGGAAAATATATATATATATAACCAATAATTGAAAATAGGGAATAGTTGTTCCTATTGATAGAAACATCTCAATAAATTATCATTAAAAATAGATGCCTACTATGTATCTTGATTGAAAATTCCTTCCTCATAGTTTCAAGGGATTATTTGACATCCAAGAGAAATATAAAAGAGTGTACAAATCCAAAATCAATAAATCATGAGTTTATGATCAAATTAACTGTTTTCATAGCTTGATGGATTTCAACCTCAGTTATAATAACTGCATAATCTTGGACTTTCCCCTTAGTCTTTTCTAATATAAATTCTCTTGATTCTTATAGATTTCATTTTCATAGTTCATTATCTCTTTATAGTTTAAACACTATAAATTGGTGTCATCATTCTGACCTTATATCCATGCACCTGATGACATTTTTATCCCTCCTTGAAGAAAACTCTCATTCCCTTTAATAATGTACCATGGTGTTTCATTCCACAACAATCACATGTGGTATTTTCTATTCTTCCCTTATTTTCCATCACTTCATTTATTTTTTCTTAAATCTCAATCATTCTATAATTCAATGGAATTTTTTTTAAAATATATGACTATGATAATTCAATCTTCATCATGATGTCACTTAATTCCATATCATCATATGATGAAAAAAAATTTAGAGACTAGTGATCTTCATAGGGATTTTCTTAACCCCATAAAATAAATAATCAATATAACTTTTTAGATTATGTATATAATCCATATCATGCTTTGATAATCTTATAATGTTTTCCTAATAATCAGTAACAAATTCCTCTTCCTTCTATCTAAGGTTAACTAATTACCTATCTATATCATCTCATTTCTCATGAGGACGGTATTATTTGAAGAATATCTACTTAAAAATATTTCATTCTTTTCTCACTATCTTCTCATCCTCCTTTATATTTTGAATCAATGACCACCCTGGATCAGTATATTCCTATTAAAAATTCACTTAAATAATAACCTTATCCCTTTCTTTACTTCTCAAAGATAAAAAAATATTTTCAAGGGACTTGATCCACTATTCATCGAACAATGAATTAGTATTTATATTAAATTATAGAGTCTTCTATCACATAATGAGATCCAATATAGGTACATAACACTATGTAACAACAAGTTTCTTTATATGGGTAAGGTTATTCATCATAAACCGATTCAATTACCCTAATATGGATAGGATCTACTCAACTCCAACACCAGTTGTATTGACTTTTTCAGTAGGGGAATCCCTATATTGATTACGGGTGTTGAAAATTTTATCATTCTTCATAATAGGAACAATTTATAAACTATGAAATACACTATATTATCTCAAAAATATTTTAATTTTAAATCATTGTGTATAATTCTAAATCTGGTGTAACACTTGAAAATTTAAGTATCGTTAATCTCATAATCATAATCTTAGTGTAACGACCCAAACTTTTCGAAGAGTATATTAACTTACTCTTAACGATTCAATAGAGATGTTAATGGTTAAAGTATAAATATGAGTCGATGGCTTCATCCGGTAGACTTGAACTTTATGAAGCCCACTTATCAGAGCTTGGGAAGGAGGTGGCATCTTTGGTCTTCACTTTGGACCAAGCCCAAGCCGAACTCCAGTGTGTCAAGCTTGAACGGAAATGCCTATGGGAGAAGTTCAAGTTAGTAGAGATTACTACAAGGGAAATGTTATCTAAGCCTCCCTCAGATTCTCTCACCATATCACACCTTACACTTAGGTCATATGCTGGTGTTATAAGGGGATATGTGACGAGACCGTAGCTTCTTTGTGTAATCCCTTGGGATGAATAAATTGAGATTTCTTCCTTTAGTGATGTTTGTAAAATTTCAAATGTCTGGATAATTTTAGGATGTATTTTATTGATGAATTTTGAAAAAAAAGGATATTTTAAAATATTTATGTAAACCTTAAATAATTAATGATGTGTAATGATTTTCAAAAAATGGTCTTCTACAATTATGTTCAGTACGAAATTTAGAGTCTAATAAGATCAACTTAATATTTGATGAATAGTAAATTATGAATAGTGATTTTATGCTTAGGATTAGTAATGTGACAAAATGGATTAGTAATATCACTTAATGAATTTATTAATATAATCTAGGCACCTTGATTAAGTAATGTGATTCAATAAAATGGTTAAATAACGGTTTCAAAAATTATTAGTCAAGTATTAGTTTTTTTAAGTGAATAGTGTTTTTTAATTAAAAATACTTAGAAAATTATTATTATAAAATAGACTTTATTTTTGAATTCAGGACATAGATATTATTCTGAGGTAAATTTTGGGGATTTTTCTGAAAAAAATGAATTTTTGATGAATAGTGAAAATACAGTTTTTAAGTTACGGGTGTTTAATGACATCATTAAATGATGTATTAAGTATGTAATAAATATTATAGAATTATTAATAGTAAGATAAGGTATGAGGTGTCCCAAGTGGCCAATATAATGGGCAAATACCATGGGCAATCCCATGGTTTTTCCAAAACCACCAATGAGGTGTCCCTTGGCCATTAATGTCTTGTCCCCTCACTTTCCCTATAAATACCAAGACATCCTCTCATCCATTCGACTCCAAAATCATACTCAACAAAGTTATGGTCTCCTTACCTCCCAAGTAGTCCTCCCAAGGTGCCCCCAAGCCTTCAAGGTCAAAACCTTTGAGTTGTAAGAGTTGTGTTTCAAGGTAAGGGATCCTACCTCTCTCTTTCTTTTCAAGTAATCTCTTTTATGTCATTTCTTTTATGATCCATGATATTATCTTGGATGATGTTATTTTATATTCCTATTACATCCCTTTTCTTGTTCATATTATTAGAGACCCCCTCTTTCTCTCATCAATTCGTTTTAAGAATGATTAAGTGGCGTCGTTAGGCTGCCGAAATTTTAAGGGATTCTTTCACTTTTCTCAATTTTCAAAGTTCTACTTTCAGGTCAAGTCCTTAAAGTTCCTTTTTATTATGTTGGGTTATTATATCTATATCTATCATACTTAAATTTTATGTTCATATAATGAGATACCCTATTTGATCTCGTCAATTCATTTTTGTTGAAGTTTAAGTGACGCCGTTAGGCTGCCGAATTTTCATAAGAGAAATCTAATTTTTGTCTTCTTTCCATGTTTTTCATTTCAAATAGTATGTCCTTAAAATTTCATTAACATGTTCAAATATCCTTCTTATTATATCCCTCTACTGTTTATTGGTCATTTACGAATGTTTTACCCACGTCCCCTCTCTTTTAAATGTTTTCTAAAACCCTGAAACGTAGTCATTATCCTGCAGAATTTCCGTCTCAAAATGTCTCTCTCTTTTTCTAAAGTTATTTTATTTTATTAAGTGAATACTATAAGATCTCTATTATATATGGGTATTCACATATATACTAAAATGTTCTATTTTAAATTCTTGTATTTACATACATGAGACCCACCTTCCTTTTCTGTGGATTTTAAAGTGACACAATGATCATGTCTTTAAAGCAGTTTTTAAAACGTTATGATTATGAAATGAAACCCATTTATTTTATGCTATATGGGTTGTTTATGAAATTATTTATGATAATATATGTGGATCACATGATAATAAAGAAAAATTTAAGGGTTCGCCCTGATATCGCTCCAATGCATTGGGTAAAGACTTAATCTCAAGAGATGACCATTTTGACTGTTACCTTGGTGAATAACCTTGGTAATTTTTATTGACACCTTGGGGATGGACCTTGGTGAAATGGAAATGATTGTCTTTGTTAAATTTTGTAGCCACATCTTGAAGTTATGAAAAATTTTATTTTATTATGATATGCCTCATGATTTCTTTCTCATTCCTTAAAGTTCTTTTCATGACCTTATTGAAGTATCTCAAGTTCACGTGTAAAATGTTTCTCTTGTTTCCCTTACTGGGCCTTCTGCTCAACCTTTCTTTTGATGTATGTCACCAGGTTATGAGATGCAGTAATGAACCTAGGATGAACTTATGGAGAATCCTTTAAAGTGTTTAATAAGAATGTTTTATGTTGTTTTCATGTTTTATGTTCCTGGTTTCCAAGACACTAAACCTTAAAGATCCTCAGATTTGTGTAATGAAATGAAAGTTTACGTTATAAAATGTGGGATGTTATAGTTGGTATCAAAGGATGGTTTAGTTATTTGTAGAAATTATGATATAAAAACTTTAGTAAGAACCCTATAGAAAAGTTTAAATTTATGAAAACTTCCTGGTATTTTGGTAAGTATTGAGTAAGTGGTTTATCAAACAAATACATCCATGTCTGGATACGAGCAGGTAGAGGTGGCTCTGGCACAGATGTACATAGGGGTAAAACCCAAAAACACCACTTTGAGCTAGACTCAAATGGGAACTGGTGCACGATAACGGGGCTTGCTGCACTCTTGGTTATGACACTCCCAGGGGATATGTATGGTTAATCACAATATTTTTATGAATCATTATGAAGGAATTATAGAGAAATGTAATTGTCTAAGCATGATGTCTTAGTTAAAAGATTCATAAATGAAATAAGTTTCTCACTAAGGTTTTATTCTTTTAGAAAATGGCGGGCAATAGGAGGAACCATGTAGATGGTGACCGCAATGCACCATGTGCTTACGGCCCTCTGATGGAAGACGGAATGGAAAAATTCATGTGAATGATGAACCAACTGACTCAAGATATGAGTAATAACTTGAATCAAGCTGAGAGGCCAATCTCACCATGAAGGGAACAACATTCTGTTGAGTCCTTCATGCATCAATGATCACCAAAATTCAGTGGATCTACTGACCCATTGGTTACGGAACAATGGATAAGATTTATTGAAAAGATCTTTTCTGTACTTCATTGTTCGGAATAAGAAAAAGTCACCCTTGTTGTTTACCGCCTAGAGGGAGAAGCTGATTAGTGGTGGTCACTGATCAAAAACACAAAGCCACGAGGAGAGATGGAAAATATGGAGAGTGAAGAGTTCCGGGGAATATTCTTTAATAATTATTTCCCTCGTTCCATGAGAACGAGAATGGAGAAAGAGTTTATTGAGCTGAAACAGAAGGAGAACGAATCTGTCAGAAGCTACGAGATGAACTTCACCCAAATTTCAGGATATACCTCTATCTTTGTCATGGATCCAAGTGGGAAGGTTGACAGATTTTTCGGTGGACTGATACCTCATCTGCGGAAGAATCTATCCAACCGGGACTACGATAGCTATGAGGAGATTGTGCGGAGTGCAATGAAAGTCAAGCTAAAGTTTGGTGAGACACAGTGGTCTCATAAGTCAAATGAAAAGAAGAGATCATTGGAGCCCAGTCTAGGTAAGACTTTTGAGCAGGGAAGAGGTGAAAAGCAAATGAAACTTACCACATGCAATAAATGTGGGAAGAAGCATCTAGGGCACTGCTTGATCAGAAGTGGCAAGTGCTAAAAGTGTGGAAGAGGAGTCCATATTGCTCGGAATTTTCATAGTGAGGTGAATCCTCAACTTCCCAACACTAATGACAGAGGAAAGATGGTTCCGACCCTACCCAAAGTCAAATTCTTCTAGTATGGACATCTTGGGCACTTTGCTAATCACTATCCAAATCTGAGGGCAGTGGAGGTGAATCACCATCAACCACAGCAAAGGCCAAGGGAGCAAGGTCGTGCTTTTGCAATCACAATAACTGAAGTTGAAGTTCCAAACGACATGGTAGCAGGTACTCTTATTGTCCTCTCAAAACAAGCAAGTACTTTGTTTGATTCTGGTTCTACGCATTCCTTTGTTTCCTCCAAGTTTGCAAAGAATATAGAATCAATCCCCGAACTACTTGAGGTAGAATTTTCATTCAAGACTCCAAGTGGGATTATCCATGCATCAACAGTGTTTAGAGACTCTAGTGTTTACTTCAGTGAGCAAAATCTTATCGCAAATCTAGTAGTCATTCCCATGTTGGAATTCGGTGTTATACTAGGGATGGACTAGATCTCAAAGTATAATGCTAGGATCAAATGCAGAAGTAAGGAAATATCAGTAGACTTGAATGAACGACCGACAATTATCTTCCAAGGAGAGATATCCCAAATTGATCCCTATCTAGAAGCACCTCCTATATCTTTATTTATGGAGTTAATCGGTGGTTATGAATAAGGAAAAGGGAGTATACAAATAGAAGATGTTCCGATTGTTCAGAAATACATGGATGTATTTCCTGAGGAGTTACCAGGACCTCCCCCAAAAAGAGAGGTAGAGTTCTCCATTGAACTCGTACCTGGATCTCAACTGATATCAAAAACCTTATATAGAATGGCAAATGTGGAGCTAGAAGAGTTAAAGAAGCAACTCCAAGACTTGTTGGAGAAGGGGTTTATCCGACCGAGTGTGTCTCCTTGGGGAGCACCAGTTCTCTTTGTGAAGAAGAAGGATGGATCAATGCAGCTATGCATTGATTATAGAGAACTGAACAAGATCACAGTGAAGAACAGATACCCTCTTCCAAGAATTGATGATTTATTTGACCAACTTCGTGGGGCTCAATTATTCTCCAAGATTGACCTTCGATCTGGTTATCATCAACTGAGGGTGAAGAAGGAAGATATTCCAAGGAATGTCTTCCGATCAAGATATGGGCATTATGAGTTTACTGTTATGCCCTTTGTCTTGACTAATGCTCCTGTTATTTTCATGGATTTGATGAATAGAGTCTTTAAGGACTGCCTTGATAACTTTGTGATAGTTTTTATTGATGAAATTTTGATATATTCCAAAAGTCGTGAAGAGCATGAAGATCATCTTAGGCTTATTTTAAAAACACTGCGGAAGGAGAGGCTTTTTGGAAAGTTCAGCAAGTGTGAGTTTTGGTTACAACAAGTGGCTTTATTGGGGCACATCGTAACCAATGAAGGAATCTTGGTTGACCCTGTAAAGACAATGGTTGTGGAAGAGTGGCCTCAACCCACAACAGTAACTGAGATTCGTAGTTTCCTTGGTTTAGCAGGATATTATCGAAGGTTTGTGAAAAACTTTTCACGGCTTTCTAATCCACTAACCAAGCTGACTCGAAAAGGGGTTAAGTTCATCTGGACAAAGGAATGTGAGGAAAGTTTCCAAGAGTTGAAGAAGATATTTGTTACTGCACCTATGTTAACACTACCCTCTATCGGAGAAGGATTCGTTATTTTTAGCGATGCATCTCTGAAAGGGCTTGGGTGCGTCCTCATACAAAATGACAAGATAATTATTTATGCATCTTGACAGTTGAAGATTCATGAGCAGAATTATCCTACGCATGATCTAGAGCTAGTGTCAGTTGTTTTTGCTCTAAAGATATAGAGGCACTATCTTTATGGGGAGAAATGTGATATATACACCGACCATAAAAGTTTAAAGTATATTTTCACATAGAAAGAATTGAACATGAGACAAAGGAGATGGTTGGAACTTATTAAAGACTGTGATTGTTCAATTCATTATCACCCTGGAAGAGAAAAAAAAGTCGTGGATGCGTTAAGCAGTAAAGATCCTATTGTTCTGGAAACAATGAGGATCCTAGGAGATCCCTTGATTAAAGATCTAGTAAAACTGGACATGGGAACTGTAATGGAAGGGACATCATCAACCTTATCCTAAATGATTTCTCAAACTTCATTACTAGAGAAGATCAAGAAGGCTCAAAAAGAAGATCTTTTGCTGCATGAGAAGTTTGAGGCTATAAAGGATGGGAGGTTCCCTAATTTTAATATTGATCAAGAAGGTGTATTGAAATTTCATACAATACTATGTGTTTCATCTATTCCAGAGATAAAGAAAAAACTGATGGATGAAGCTCATAGCTCTACTTTCTCTATACATTCTGGAAGTACTAAAATGTATAGAGACCTTCGTGATCATTATTGGTGGGATAACATGAAGAGGGATATTGCTGATTACTCTACAAGGTGTCTGGTGTGTCAACAAGTAAAGGCAGAACGACAACTTCCTAAGGGGGTATTACAACCGCTACCCATACCATAATGGAAGTGTGATAATATCAATATGGACTTTGTAACTGGTCTCCCGAAAAAAATCCAAGGTAAATAATGCAATATGAGTTATTGTGGACCGTCTCACCAAGACCACCCATTTTATCTCTATTCGGGAAGATTTATCACTGGATCAACTTGCCAAGATATACGTAAAGGAAGTGGTAAGGCTGTATGGGGTACCACTATCCATCGTGTCTGATCGTGATCCAAGATTCACATCAAAATTCTGGAGAAGTCTTCAACATGCTCTGAATACTGAATTGAATTTTAGTACGACCTATCATCCTCAAAATGATGGCCAATCTGAAAGGACTATTCTGAAACTTGAAGACATGCTGAGATTATGCTCAATGGAATTTAAAGGTGGATGGGATTAACACCTCCCATTAGTTGAGTTATCCTATAACAAGATCTTGCATTCGAGTATTCAGATGGCACCCTATGAAGCTCTGTATGGAAAGTGATGTAGAACTCCTACTATTTGGAATGAAACTGGTGATAGAAATCTTCTTGGGCCAGATCTTGTGCAAGAGATGACAGAACAGGTACATGTCATCCAACAACACATAAAGGCTACTCAGAGTTGGCAGAAGAGCTATGCTGACAACTGTCGAAGGGACTTGGAGTTTGGTGTTGGCGACAAAGTCTTCCTTTGAATTTCTCTATGGAAGAGATTCATGCGGTTTGGGAAGAAAGGGAAGCTCATCCCTAGGTACATTGGCCCTTATGAAATCCTTGATCGCATAGGAGCAGTGACCTATCATCTAGAACTTCCACCGAACCTATCTCAAGTTCACGATGTCTTCCATGTATCTCTCTTGAGGAAGTACATACTCGACACTTCGTATGTACTAAACCCAGAGGTGGTACAGCTGGAACATGACCTCTCTTACGAGGAGCAGCCAGTGGAGATCTTAGACCGTAGAGACAAGGTTATACAAAACAAGACTACCCACCTTGTGAAAGTGTTTTGGAGGAATCATAAGTATGAAGAAGCGACTTGGGATCCTGAGGAAAAAATGAAGCAAAAGTACCCTCACCTTTTCGACTAGGCCTCAAGTATAAAATTTTGGGATGAAATTTCTTAAGGGGGGAAGAATGTAACGACCCAAACTTTTTGAATAGTATATTAACTTACTCTTAACGATTCAATAGAGATGTTAATGGTTAATGCAGAAAGAGGAGTCGATGGCCTCATCTGGTAGACTCGAACCTTATGAAGCCCACTTATCATAGCTTGGGAAGGAGGTGGCATCTTTGGGCTTCGCTTTGGACCAAGCCCAAGCCGAACTCCAGCATGTCAAGCCTGAACAGAAACGCCTGTGGAAGAAGTTCAAGTTAGTAGAGATTACTACTAGGGAAATGTTATCTGAACCTCCCTCAGATTCTCTCACCATAGCACACCTTATACTTAGGTCATATGCTGGTGTTATAAGGGGCTATGTGATGAGACCGTAGCTTCTTTGTGTAATCCCTTGGGATGAATAAATTGATATTTCTTCCTTTGGTGATGTTTGTGAAATTTCAAATGTCCGGATAATTTTAAGATGTATTTTATTGATGAATTTTGAAAAAAAAAGCATATTTTAAAATATTTATGTAAACCTTAAATAATTAATGATTTGTAATGATTTTCAAAAAATGGTCTTTTACAATTATGTTCAGTATGAAATTTAGAGTCTAATAAGATCAACTTAATTTTTGATGAATAGTAAATTATGAATAGTGATTTTATGCTTAGGATTAGTAATTTGACCAAATGGATTAGTAATATCACTTAAAGAATTTGTTAATATAATCTAGGCACCTTGATTAAGTAATGTGATTCAACAAAATGGTTAAATAACAGTTTCATAAATTATTAGTCAAGTATTAGTTTTTTCAGGTGAATGGTTTTTTTAATTAAAAATTAAATTAAAAATATTTAGAAAATTATTTTTATAAAATGGACTTTATTTTTGAATTCAGGATATCGATATTATGCTAAGGTAAATTTTGGGGATTTTTCTGAAAAAAAAATGAATTTTCGATGAATAGTGAAAATACAGTTTTTAAGTTACGGGGGTTTAATGACATCATTAAATGATGTATTAAGTATGTAATCAATATGGTAGACTTATTAATAGTAAGATAAGGTATGATGTGTCCCAAGTGTCCAATACCATGTGAAAATACCATGGGCAAGCCCATGGTTTTGCCAAAACCACCAATGAGGTGTCCCTTGGCCATTAATGCCTTGTCCCCTCACTTTCCCTATAAATATCAGGCCATCCACTCATCCATTCGACTCCAAAATCATCATCGACGAAGTTCTGGTCTCCGTACCTCTCAAGGAGTCCTCACAAGGTGCCCCCAAGCCCTCAACGTCCAAACCATTGAGTTTTAAGAGTTACGTTTTAAGGTAAGGGATCCTACCTCTCTCTTTCTTTTCAAGTAATCTCTTTTATGTCATTTCTTTTATGATCCATGATATTATGTTTGAGGATGTTATTTTATATTCCTCTTACTACCCCTTTCATGTTCATATTATGAGATACCCCCTCTTTCTCTCATCAATTTGTTTTAAGAATGTTTAAGTGGCACCGTTAGGCTGCCAAAATTTTAAGGGATTCTTTCACCTTTCTCAATTTTTGAAGATCTACTTTCAGGTCAAGTCTTTCAAGTTCCTTTTTATTACTTTGGGGTATGATATCTATATCTATCATACTGAACTTTTATGTACATATTATTAGAGACCCTATTTGATCTGGTCAATTCATTTTTTTTTTGAAGTTTAAGTGACGTCGTTAGGCTGCCGAATTTTCATAAGAGAAATCTAATTTTTGTCTTCTTTACATGTTTTTCATTTCAAATGGTATGCCCTTCAAATTTCATTACCATGTTTATATATCCTTCATATTCTTCCCCTAAACTATTTTATGGGTCATTTATGAATTTTTTACTCATGTCCCCTCTCTTTTAAATGTTTTCTAAAACCTCAAAACATAGTCGTTATGCTGCAGAATTTCCGTCTCAAAATGTCTCTCTCTTTTTCTAAAGTTATTTTATTTTATTAAGTGAATACTCAAATATATCTCTTATATATGTATATTCACATATATACCAAAATGTTCTATTTTAAATTCTGGGATTTACATACATGAGACCCACCTTCCTTTTCTGTGGGTTTTAAAGTGACACAAAGATCATGTCTTTAAAGCAGTTTTTAAAACATTATGATTATGAAATGAAACCCATTTCTTTTATTCTATATGGGTTTTTTATGAAATGATTTATGATGATATATGTGGATAACATGATAATAAATACAAATTTAAGGGCTCACCCTGATAGCACTCCAATACATTGGGTAAAGACTTAATCTCTAGAGATGACCATTTTGACTAATACCTTGGTGAATAACCTTGGTAATTTTTATTGACACCTTGTGGATGGACCTTGGTGAAACGGATATGACTGTCTTTGTTAAATTTTGTAGCCACATTTTCAAGTTATGAAAAACATTATTTTATTATGATATGCCTCATGATTTCTTTCACATGCCTTAAAGTTCTTTTCATGACCTTATTAAAGTATCTCAAGTTCACATGTAAAATGTTTCTCTTGTTTCCCTTACTAGGCCTTATGCTCACCCTTTCTTTTGATGTATGTCCCCAGGTTATTAGATGTAGTAATGAAACTAGTATGAACTTAAGGAGAATCATTTCAAGTGTTTAAGAAGAATGTTTTATGTTGTTTTCATGTTTTATGTTCCTGGTTTCCAAGACACTAAACCTTAAAGATCCTCAGTTTTGTGTAATGAAATGAAAGTTTATGTTATAAAATGTGGGATGTTATAATTAGTATCTTTGAAAATATCTTCATAAATAGCATGTGAATCAACCTAATAATATTCCATAAGACTATCTATAAAAGGGTGTTATCTTAGGCATTCTAATCGATCATCGATTGAAGATCGAGTTGATACTCAACGAATATTTTTTAGGATGCTTTCCCCTATGCACATCTCTTTAAAATCCACATCCAAGTTCTAGTATCTAGAAATGGATGTAATTTCTAGAAAACCACACATTATCTACCTTAAAAAATATTCATGATACTATATTATACTAATAAATATCCTTAAATTCTTTCATGGTGGTTATATTCCCTAATCAATATTTTCCTAAATCTGGTTCCCAAGTTTAATACTAAACTTCCTATGATACCAACTATAACAACACCAAATCTAGTAACAAATATTCATTGATTATTATCTTCTATTGGTACAAGATACAAGGGATTTTACCATTGAGGATCGATTAGTTTATTAGTATTATAAAACTATATGTAAACTTGATTCTCATATTACATTAGAAATAAAAAAATATCATAAGAAACATTCTTATATCCATAAAATTAATAAAAATGTCCATCTTTCTATCCTAGGGAAATAAAGATAAACAAAGGTATTTATAATATGCTTTTAAAGGATTATGTGCAATAGAATATATCATGAGTAAATAAGTCATAATCAATATGGTATATTTTACATTCAAAACACATTCTATTCAATCAATAACATTAGTTTAATGAACATACATCGATAATATCAGTATAGGAATCTCATGGACAATGGAATCTGAATTCTTGATAAAGTAAATGCATAAATAATAACATTCATGAACATCCCATCGATCCCTCGGTCAAGTTATCATGAATATTATCATAAATTCCTTGACCCATACATCATTCTTAATAAATTGGTAGATATAAACAAGATATACATATAATATAGCATGCCTATTTTTATCTCATGAGACCTGTTGATGCATCTATGGGAAATATATAATTTTTCCCACTCATCACGTGAACTTAATATTAATTCACCATATATTTAATGATCACCAAAATTCATTATCTAAAAAACTTATAAATCAATATTTATCAACATTGAATCAATAATGTGTAATATTTCCCCAGTCGACAAAATAATAATTCTCAATAAACTTTATTCAACTAAAAACACATATAAGAGTGTTATATAGTTAAATTATAATCAAAGTGATAGAAATTATACCATTTAAATCCATAATAATTAAAATATGGACATGTAGGGGAGTACAATCTCCAATAAAATAATGTAACATGATAAAAAATGAGATTATGAGAAAGTTAATGACCAAAAACCATGAATCGGTAATGGATGAAATAGTACCATCAATTTATCATAAATAAAGAATTTTATGTTAAAGAAATAATTTTGGGAATATAAAATAAATTTTAAGAAAAATAGAAAAATTAACATCCTTTTTACATTATTTAAAAATAAAGTTATAAATCACTTTCAAAATTATTTTCATTTCATAACTAAAATAATACTCTTTTATTTTGTAATCTTTTAAAAATATAAATTATAAGAATATTGAAAAATATATTTTCTTTGAAAATTAAATTGGATACTTTTAAAAGAATCTTGATAATGAATAATGGCTATGATGATAGGAAAGGTAGGTCGAGCGACATATATTAAAAACGTTATTTTTGAACTTTTTTAAAAAGTTGAAAATAACCCATATATAAAATATTAAAAAGATTCATTTTTAATCCTCTGTAAAGAAACTAAAAAAATTATTTGAAAGTAACTTTATCATCCTTTTAATAAAATTAATAATATTCTAAAAACATTTAAAATAACCTCTGTAATGAAGAAAATGAGTTGGAAGGAAAACATGAATATAATTTTTTTAAAAGAAAGTCCCTTACTTGTAACTTAATTATTGATTCTTAATAAATCAAGAGGAGAAATGAAATTTAAATAAATAAAACAAAATAATAACTATGGGATAAGAAAATATTTGGGGTTTTAAAGTTTTGGGTTATATAATGTTTTCAAAGGAAATCTAAACATAAAAAATCATGAAATTACGAGATGGTAATAGAAATATCTTAAAATTTTAATAACTTTTGAATCAAAATACATTAAAATATTAAACATAAATTAAAATTATAAATACCATAAATAAAGATTAATTGATGGTATAATATTTAAAATGGATATAATATACACCATATAAATTAAATTAGGTTCACAATATAAACAAGTCTCAATGAAGTAGAAATAAGATAAAATTACCCTTACATTGGGTCTCCACTTAGTGATACGTGGTTGATCCTTCTATATAATGAATTAAAATTTATTAAATAATTCATCAAGAACATTTTGAACTTATATTAAATTTTTTATGGTCATTTTAAAATCATTTTAATCCATTTGTTGAATAGTTATTGCTAACATTGACCACTTAAGGTTGTTCGGTCATTTTCTAAAAAATTACTTCGGTATATTGTCAATGGTTAAAGATGTTTTGAAATGGCTTCATCATGTACACAGTTTTATTAATTTCATGAATATAATTTTTATTCATTATATAAAATTTTATAATCATCCATTTATGGTGGTAATAGAAAAATTAATCACATCGCTTCATGTAGGTGGTAGTCTACACGTACATACGAGCAATGTTATTATTTTCTAATGGATGAAAGGATAAAAAATAAGATGATATATTATAATTACATTATAATAATTATGTCATGTATAAAATACATATTCATTAGGTACATCCTTATAAAAATAAAAGTAAATTAGAGATAAAAACATTAATTACATCACTACGTGGAGATGGTAGGTCATACGTAGACATGAGTGATGTTTTCATTTTCAATAGAATGAAAAGAATAAGGAAAATGGTTGTCCCATAGTCATAATAACATCTTAGTATATTGGTTATACTAAATTAATTTTGTTAAAATTGATACAATATATTTATAGGAATTAGATGAATAAATAAACTTTGAAAGATTCAAGTAATACGATTACCTCTTCATTGAGAGTCCTCCTTTTGTTTACACCTTAATCCTTCTTAGAATGGACCAAGTCTAACGAAGAAAAAATTTATAAATAAAATTCTCTTTTAAATGAATAAATTCCTTATTAAGTAATATATTTATAGAAAACACATTCACTAATTTGATAATTTTGGACCATTATAAAGTATATCATGTTAGATTTTAAATACTATTAAACATCATAAGGGTTGATAACATAGTTATTATATAGAAACCATTAAGATTAGTATATTAAGGGTTATAACAAATTCCAATTGAAAAATAAAGAATAATTGATGGCCTAAACCAATAGGATCATACCCTATGAAGCCTATTTATCACATTTTACAAGGGATATAGCTTCAATAGTCTTCGCCTTTGACCAATCCTAGTCTGAGATTCAACAACTAAAGCTTAAGTGAAACTGTTTACAAGATAAATTGATGCTTATCAAAATCATATCCCAAACCATGTCCACCAAACCACCCTAATAAACAACTACTATCTCACAAAATAACCTTAGGTAATACACTATGGTAATAAAGGGATATGTATCTAGACCCTGGTAGTGTCAATTTTATATTTTTCATATTGCTGTATATTTACAATTATATATTGTTTTATGAAAATTAGATTTTGATATAAAGAAACCAAAATTATATTCTGCCAAAATATATGGTTTTAATTAAAAAACAATTTTCAATTACTTAAATAATTCCTAAAACTATGTTATATTATTTTTATATTCCATTTATTTATATACAAATGATAATCTAATTTAAAAATTTCTCACATAATCTTTATAGGGGTTAAAAAAATGTTCTTGTCATAAAAACAGTAATTTTTAATAAATTGGGATTTTCATTTAAAATTATAAATTATCCTATTTATAAAAATATATTGATAAAATAAATATTTTTTTGAAATAAAAACTTAGAAATTATCCAATGTTGAATTTTCATAATTTTATGAGAAATGGTAATTTTTGAGTAAAAATTAAATACATTATAAATATATGGTATCTATTAAGGCGTTATAATAGAAAAAAAGTGAAGTAATAAAAACTATAAAGATAATATAAAACTGAATATATATTTACCCTTCAAAATAATGTGTCTTACATTTATTTAATTAATTTTTTAAACTTTTAATGAATCCTCCAAAACCAATATTATGTTTTAAATTTTTAAAATAAATTTGTTATGAACATGACTGAATTCCACATCACCAATGATATTATTTTAATGAGTTCAATTATTAGAAATATAAATTATTTATAAAAAAAATCCAATTTATAAGAAACCAAGGCCAAAAACTTTAGTAAGGTTTGTAGTTTTGATTATTTTATCATATAGAGTCGAATACCTAAGTTTATAAATTAATAAAGAAACCCCTCTCTTTTACTATAAATACCAACCCAAACTACTATTATTATTCACTAAAAACTCATTGATAATTATTTTTCTCTCCCTATAACACTCTAAATCCCTTATAAGGTGTTCCTAATATCTAAAGAATCTCTTACCAAGAATTTATAAGTGACCACTTAAGTAAGGGGATTCTCTCATCCAACTCTTTATTTAAGCACTTTCTTTGACTTTTTCCTTTTTATATCCAATTTTTCTTATTGTAACATGTTTTTACACTTCACTTTACATTCATTAAAATTAAAAATTAATGAAAGAAAACCTTTAATTCTCATTAAATCCTTCCATGACCCTTTACGTACACCTGTTATGTTGTCGAAATTAACCTGTGTTTTTAAGACATGCTTTTGTGTTGTGAATAACCATCCCCATTTCCATGATAATCACCAAGATGTAATTATAATTAATTTATTGGGTACTTCCATTTCTGTAACTCATACTATCTAATTATGGGATTGATGCAATACATTCTTGTGTTGTATGATATATGTGCCACCCAAATGCATGTACATGATAAGGATGAGATGAGTTGTCCTGGAATTATATTTCCCTATAATTAATTGGGTAATATTATTTATATCCTAATATACCATGTATGGTTAATGGGAGGTTATCGTAATAACACTATGTTATGATGTCTCAGTGGTTAGTCTTTATTTATGCTTATGATTTCACGTTTTATGTTGTTTCCACATTCTTATGTTTTCTTGATTATATTTTCTTATATCATTCTTAAATGTTCATGTTTATTATTTTAACAACTTTTATGTCTCCTTGATATATCTATTTAATCACATGTATTAATTTTATCATTTTATACTTCTATTATTAGCTTATTGGTCTTTATATCTCAACCATTTCTTATTTACATATCAATGTTAACATGTGCAGTTTTAGAATATTAATGGAATATATGGTCATGTTATGGAGATTTGAAATAAAACGATGTATTATTGTATCATGTTAATTTTCTATGTATATAATTACCCAAAGACACTAGGCCTCATGATCTTTTGGGATTTTATTTATTTTATCCTTATATAATAAATTATTAAATATAGTGTATTAAAGATATGGGTTTTCAAACTTAGTAGTATAAAAATGTCGAGTTATTTTTAGGGATTAGGATTAGAAAGCCTTAGTGAAAAACTTAGGGATAAGACTAAACCTCTTATAACATCCCAAAATTTTTGTAAATTATAGAGTAATTGGTTTCCAAGAAATGAATTCAATCTCTGTATACTACAAGTGGATGTGGCACTATCATATTTGTACTTAGGGGTAATAACCTTGAAATATGATCATTGGTTGTTAACATGGTCATCGCATAGTGCATGAAAAATACTGATTTTTTCACACCTAGTTTTAAACTCCTCAGGGATATGATTTTGTAAATTTAAAATCTCTTTATGAACCATTATGGGGGAAAACATTCCATGAAATTAAATGTTATGAAATAGAACATGGATGACATATATTAAAACATAGAAATTAATAGGTTAGGGAATTTATTTTATTAATGATTTATCCATTAAGAATTTATATTTTACTATTTATGTGTTTAATAGTTTAAAATTTATCATCCATAATTTTCCCTTTATTTTAGTCAATGGATGGAAATTGGAGGAATTGTGTCAACAACCAATGTGATGGGAAATATGATGACCACCCAAATGATATTCTCAACCCAATGAGAGAAAACATTGAGAAATTAATGAAAATACTTACTCAATTAACTCCATTTATGAACAAAAACTTTAATCAGGGGGAAACCCATTTTCTATTATGAAAGATCAAGTTGCAATCGAGACATTTATATAGTAATGGTCTCTAAATTCAATGGATATTATCATCCTTTAATCAAAAAACATTGTATAAACTCTATTGAAAAGTCTTCTCCACCATTAAATGATCATAGAAATATTATTTTTTTGATTATTGGTTATATCATAAAGTGATAATCTATTCAATGATATATTTTGATAAAAAATATACAGCCCAAGGAGGAGATAAAGGTGATGGAGTGGAAAGAATTATGGAAAAAATAAAAAAAATTACTCTACCTATAAGAATAAAATTTGTGAGGGTGTTTCTTGGAATCAGGAAAAATGAAAAAGAATCCATCATTTTGTGAGAGAAAAAAATCACAAGACTTGCGTGATATGGCTCTAACTTTGTCATTGACCCTAAAATTAAAGTTTACTACTTCTTTAGTGGTATAAATCTAAATCTATGAAGAGATTTGGAGTTTCGAGACATTTATATAAATAATAAAATTTTATAATGTGAATTCAATGTTTAAATGGAGGTCAGTGAATCACAAGGGTTAAGAGATAGGAAGCAGAGAATGGATTTTAATTCTATAGGAGTGGGGGAGAAATATCATTGTGGAAAGAAATTCCAACATCCCACATGTCAAAAGTGTGGTAAAAAGCATCCTAATAATTTCCTGAATGAGATAAGTAAATTATTTAGGAGTGGGATTTAAGTATATATATCTAGTTAATGATGACGAGAAACCCACCAATGTGGTGAAAGAAAGGAATACTCTATTCAACCCTCAACTTGTTTCCCAATGTTTCAAATGTAAAGAGAGAAAATTATGCAAACCAATACACAAATACAATGGTTTTTAATGATAACTAATGAAAATAACCTTCAAGGACTAGAGATAAAGGGTGTAAATATTCCATTGAAGTTGTTGAGGTTTATCCCAACAATTATGTGGTGACGGATATTCTTTTTATTCAATCAGGTGTTTGAGCATACTATTTTATTCATTTTTTATGCATTCATTTTTATAACACATGTTTAGTATAACTATTGAAAGGCCACCTCAAAACAAGGTTATGGGACAATCGATGAAAATAGTAAATGGGGAATATTATTCCATCCCATGTTTATGGCTTCTCCACTACCCATATTTATAGGATTAACTTCCCAATGAACCTTGTGATACTCTCTTAATTGTAATTTTATTCAATTATGGGTATGGATTGGAATTACATGTATAAAGGCAACATAAATTGATGAGATAAAAAAATTACCCTCCAGTTATGTAAAATTTAATGAATGAGGATTAATATCCTTTAAAATCATTATCTAAAGAATGGTTTCTATTAACTTATGATCAATAACATACAGGTCAAATTGTTGAGACTAAGGAAAAGATCATTCTTGATGACATTCCCATTGTGAGGGAATATGGTAATTTGTTTCCTAAATAATTGTCTGGTCTAATTTCAAACTAGGAAGTTGAGTTCTTGATCAAAATTATACCCTAAAATTCTATAATATCAAATATTCTATATAGAATTACCATTTTTGAACTTGAAGTGGTGAAGAAAAAACAATAGAAGAATCTATATAAAGAGTTTATACTCCCATGTTCTTCACTATGGCGTTCTTCAATACTATTTTTCAATAATAATGATGTGAAAATGTTCCTCTTCAATGATTATTATGACTTCAATTAGATCACTATGAAACATTATCCTCTGTCATTGGTTGATAAATTATTCTATCAGTTATGTGGATCCCATTAATTCTATAAGGTGTATATTTGGTTGGGATAATATCATGTAAAAGTGAAGAAGGAGTATATCCCCACGGACAATATGAATTCATATTGATTCCATTTGGACTCATTAATGATACAAATACCTTTATGGACTTAATGGATAGATTATTTAGGGACCAACTCATAAAATTTGTAGTAGGATTTATAAATGATATTCTTATATAATCCAAAATCAAGTAGGAACTTGAGTTTTAATTGAATGTTGTAGAGAATACCTTGAAAAAGGTAAATTTTAAATACATATTATACTAAATGTGATTTTTGGATAGAGAAAGTAACATTCATAGGGCATGTTATCACCAAAAAATAGATATTTATAGTTCCATAAAAAATAAAGTCAATAGAAGGATGGCTTAAACCAAAATATATGATGTAGATATATAGTTTCTTTATATTAATTAAGTACTCTTATCAATTTTATAGAAACTTATCAAGATTTTGAAACCTGTTAACAAATATAACTCAAAAAAGAGTGATGTTTTTTAACTAATGAATGTTGGAAGAGATTTTATGAGTTAAATAAAAGGTTAATCACTACACATATTCTCACATTACCTACCAGTGGGAAGGTATTTTTATCAACAATGATGTGTCAAAAAAGTTATTGGGTTGTGTACTCTTGTAAGATACCAAAGTGATAGCCTATAACTACTTCCAATTAAAGATCACTGGGTAAAAATACCCAACCCATGGTCTAGAATTGGATGCAGTGATCTTCATGTTGAATATTTGGAGACACTATCCATATGGGGAGAAGTGTGACAAATATAGTGTTTAAGAAAGCCTTATGTATATATTCAAACAAAAAGATATCAATATGTTCCAATAAAGGTGGTAAGATCTGATCAAGGATTATGATTTTCTAATGTGTTACCATCCTGGGAAGGGAAAAAAGTTCCATATTATCTTAGTATAAAAGATCCGGAAACCCTATCCATTATGAATATTAAAAGGGATCTAATTTTATTTAAGATTTAAATAATGGAAATGGGAATAATAAAAGGATATTAATACAACCATTATCAAATAAATATTTAACTATCCACTCTAGAGATGTTCAAGTAGGTCTATAAATATTATTAAGAGAAATATAAAAATTTATCCCATATTCTAGTGATTAAAATTGTTAAATATGAATTTATAATGTTTCAAACTCATATATGTGTCCCATAAAAACCATAGTTGAGGATGGAACATCTGGATGATGTTTATATCTCATCCTTCTCTATTCATCTAGGATTCACTAAGATATACATAGATTTAAAGAAAAACATATATTGGGATAACATAAAGAGGGATATTTCTTAATTTGTATCTTGATTCTTAGTATTCCAAAAAGTCAAGGTTGAATGATAGAAGTCTAAGTTTATGATGCGTCCATTTTCCATACCAATATGGAAGTGAAAAATAATAAGTATGGATATCATCATAGGAGTCCCTAGGATATCTAAAGGAAATAAAACCATCTGGGTGGTAATCGATCATCTTACAATGTCATCACGTTTCATTATTATCATGCAAAATTTCTATCTTAACGAACTCGCCAAGGTATGTATAAGGAAAGTGGTAAGACTACATGGGGTACAACTCTCTATTTTATCTAATTTATATATAAGGTTTTACTTAGGGTTCTAGAGAAGTATTCACCAAAATTATAGGACATTATTTTAGGCTTATCACAAAAGTCTATCTTAGGGTTATGTAACCAAATATTTTTTTCCAAATCTATTTTCCATGGTTTCTACTATACATGATTGGATACCAACTATAAAGACCCCAACCCTAGTATCCTAGAGTCAATTTCTTACATTATTAAATTGGTAATATGAATAAGTGTTATCATCCCAAAGTACAGAATAGTTTATTATCCTTAGAAATCCAAATACAAAAATAATTGTTACATTACAACATGAAAGAAAAAACAACATATAAACTCAATTAGAAACACCTATAAACTCCTATATTATCCATAATAGTCATTCATAATATACAACTTCACATCCTGGGGAAAATAAAACACAATAAATGGGTGAGATCATATGCTAAATAAGGGTAAGAAATAAAGTATAAGCTATAATGTATAAACATAAACAATAAGGCAAGTTTAATAACAAAAAAACACATTCCAGTAAAACATAATCTTGAGCATAATATGGCAGGAATAAAAGATTAATAAATAATTAAATAAATTATAAAATGAGAAAGAAACTTAACCAGGGATATTCTACTACTAAAATAATCACATGGAATATCAAATACTATTATCATAATTAGGGAATTCAAAAATTCCAAACATCATAAACATACTATCAAGGCTTCGACCAAGACACCATTAATAAATGGGTAAAACCTGGTCTAGTTTGTCTTATGAGACCTACTGATGCATCAAAGGTCTATAAGAGGCTATGCCCATCACTTTCTATATCCAATACATTCCACATATGAAAAGGGTGAATCATAAACAATATAAATATTTTCATTTAAAAAAGGCATATGGAATGTGAATACATTAACCAAAAACCATGAATGGTATGAAAACAGAACATCTACAATCAAACCGATCATAAAACCTTCAAAAAAATATTGTGGATGGTATAATAAGAGATTAATCTCAATGAAGTATAATATTAAACAACATAATTTGACATATGTGAAGTTACATTTAAATTACACCATTGAAAAATTCATAATGAAAATAATATTTGAACATTCCAAAGTGTCTCAAGAAACTTTGAAACATTTAAATCATAATCCTTATAAAATAATATCATTAAATGAAACTTAGAATATAATAAGAATAATTAGACTCATGATATGATATATTAAGGGTTATTAAATACACCACACATAAAAAATAAGTGGTGAAAAAGTCATATATCTCACATAATTAAACGTGAGACGAGAAAAAACCCTTTTTACTTTAGAAAGAAGAGTTCTTTTGGAAAATCATTTTTATTTGTCATAAAATCAGATTTTAAATATGTATATATAATAAAAGAAAAGGTAATAAGAATGAAACCATGTTTGGGGAATAAATTATGTCCAAATCAAGTGAAAAGATGTAAAAAGTGTTTTTATGAAAATTTAAAAATGGGCCACTTTAGTGTAGTTTAATAGAAAATATAAGAGGCTTTAAAATGGAAAAAATAAAAATTATCTACACAAAACCAGAAATAAAAAAATAACTTTTTCATAACAAAAATAGTGATTTTATAAAAAAAAATTGTCTAAAAATATATTATAGTTGGTACTTGAAAATGGGTAAAAAAAGGGAAGTTTCATTAATCGAGCTTTCTTAACAGGAAGAATTGAGAAGGAAACCTTATAAAATGTGTATTTTCACATAAAATAAAGATTAAATGATCTTTATACATTATTTTTTATCATATTGATTTAATTTGTAAAAATTATATTAAAATAAATAATAATTACATTGGGATAAACAAAGAAAAAGTGTAACTCAAATGAAAAATTTTGGTTTTGGGAGAATCTCTTACCCCTTTTTAATCAATCTAAGTGTATGTCCCATTAAATTAATAAACATTAAATAAAACATTAAATAAAACATTAAATAACACGAATATGATGATATTAATGATATTAAACAAAAAAGGGTGGTAGACTTACACCATACATGAGAAATAGTAGTGAATAAGGAATATCTCACATAAATGAAAGTGAAAAGAGAAAACCCATATGATATGTCCAAAAGCATTCTGCACTTGTACTTGACATCTAGGATAATGAAATTAGATTCATTAAAAATTTAATTCATAACCTATTCAAGATGTATTTGATTTATTATAATTTTATTAAGTTCATTTTTGGTCATTTTGATGAGTTATCCCAAGTGAAAAAACAGGATTTAACGTCGGTTTTTATTTTATTTTTTATGTCAGTTTTTAACCAATTTTTATAAAGGTGATGTAAAAAATATTATTTTTTATGTTTGTTTCACAAAAACCGACACCAAAAATCATTTTATTTAAGGGTTTTGGCACTGGTTTTTTAAAAATCAACACTGAAAATCATTTCTGTTATGGATTTTGGCATTAGTTAATTAAATAAACGATGCCAAATTACTCACAGAGGAGGGTTTTCAGCGTTAGTTTGTAAAAACTTGATGCTTAAAACCCACTCTTACTATGTTTCGATGTAGTTTTTTAAATAAACCTACGGTGAAAACCGAATAATTTTTTAAAAAAGTCGTTGTTAGTTTTTAAAAAACTAATGATGAAAGTAAAGAAATTATAAAATTGAAAATATTACTATTCTAAAATAATAGAAACCCCTGTAATAAAAACACAATATAAAACAATCAAATTCCTATTATATAAAAAGAGTTTGTTTTTTGAACCCATATGTAATATTATTCATAAATATTAGAATATGCATACCTCAATTATTAATCAAACATTACAAATAGTTCACAAAAAATAGATTGAATATGGGTAAAATCAGATTGAGAATAAGAATGGAAATTATTGAATTCCTAAAAAAACATTGAGTGATATGAGATAAAAAATAGACTAATATTGTAAAAAATATAAAAAAATAATGAAACTAACCTTATCAAAGTTAGTAGTTTCCCCGGTTTTGATTATCTCATAGATGAATCATAGAATATAATAACCACATTCAACATAACCATTTTGATGATGACACAGCAGTTATAAAACATTAAACTGATAATAATAATCAATATATAATAAAAAAATTCGAATAAAAACTGATATAAATACTAATTACGTATACTTCTAAATATTTTATTTTTTGCTGTCTTTATCAACATGTATTCCTTTTAAAATATTTTCCATTAAATACATTTTCATATATATAAACTAATAATACATGTCTAAACCATGAGAATTAAACATAATGAGCTTATAAAAAAACTTACCTATCTAATATGGTGGAAAATATTTTACGAACATTCAATGATAATGAGAAAACCCAATATAAGATGCATTCACATGGGAACAACAAACCTAACATCCAATGCCCCCTACAAAACAAAAATTTCCTAATTAATGACATTATAATTATCATTAGTTCATAATTATGTTTTTGTTCTTACTTATTAAGAAATTGAAAAAACCAACACTCAATCTTTTTATGTGAAAATCTCTCACATATATATGCAACTCTATCAAGATTCTTCACATATTGCACTTTCATGGAAATGAATTCTAGATCTATAAAACCATAAATGCATGAAATTTCATGTTATAGAGGAAGCGTGTATAGATACAAAATTAAAAAAAATATTGATAGTCAGTTTAAAACCATATTCTATTAGTGAAATACAAATTAAAATTTCAATTTAGTTATATGGGAAAAATTTGCACTGCATTCAGGTCGAGATCTTCAAAATCAACTAGATGCATGATATATTCTTTGAGTAAAATCAATAGATGTTCTCTTCAACAAATATCATCCTTCATCTAAAATTCATAGATATAATTAAATGAATAATAAGCTAGAGAAAATATTCATATCCAATTATAAATATCAAAAGTATCTACAGTCGATTGTTACAGAACATTTTGTTTCATTTGTGCAGTTTATTTTTCTTTTAGATAATCCTATATAAGTTGAATGTCAAAAAACATTCTTAGTAATATTGAATTTTTTTTAATTAATATTAAAAAAACACATACCTTATATGAAATATAATAAAGAAGATCAGTTGTACAAAGTAAATAATGACCCCGAAAATCCCCAACTCTGGTGATCTCCTCAGTAAAAAATGGTACTAGACCATTATGATCTATAATATCAAGTATTGATACTCTAACCTGACCCATATTTATAAGATGGTGATATACATAATCACCCAAAAAAATCATGAGTCCTAACACAACAATATTTATATTAGGATCTCTAGCAAACAAATCACAATATACATTTTTGTCCGAGCGATGTGGTGGAGGATCATAGTAGGAAGATGGTGCAGGGTAGTCCGAATGAGTAGTCTGGGAAGGATGAAAAATGAAAAAATTATATTAGTGTTAATAATTTATAAAATAGAAAAATTTATGATAAATAAATAATATATGGATGGGTCCGAGTGAAGAGGTAGAGGATCGAAGTAGGCAGATGGGGCATGGTGGTCCGGATAATCAGGCTAGGAAGGTAGAAAATTAAAAAAGTTGTATTAATGTTTATAATTTATAAAATAAAAAAATTGATGACAAACAAATAATATACCTAGGAAGGCTTCACATAAAGGGTAGGGTAGGCATATGGGTCCGGGTAGTCCAGGTGATCAGGCTCGGAAGGCTGAAAAATGAAAAATTTATATTAGTGTTTATAATTTATAAAATATAAAAATTTATGACAAATAAATAATATACATGGGATGGTTTAAATGACTGTGAAGATATTTCCAAGTGTTCTAATAAATCCTTCTATATTTCTGCTTGAATTTGATCACCCATAGACTATTTCATATCATTCCGCTCGATTTTTAAGGATTCTATTTTCGGTTCTCTTGATTTATTACCCTGACAAAAAACCTTCTGAATACTAACACCTACTTTATATCCTTTAACACATCAAGGTTGTTCTTCCATTCCCAAAGTGGTGGCTAGGATTTCCATCCTACCCTTAGGGATAAAATATCCTTTTGTCTCTTTATCCTAAAGTTAATCCTGAAATGAAAATGAAAAATTTATATTGGTGTCTAATGTTTATAAAATATAAAACTTGATGAAAAATAAATAATATTTATTTAAAATTTTATAAGCTACTTGCTTAGCTTCCTCTATAAGATACTATTCATTTTTCCTTCTTCTTTCTCAATATTATTTTTCATGGTGACTGGGAAGAGATGGAGGACCAAACTAGACCTCTTCTGAACCACTACTAGATCATACTCTTAATGATTCAAAAATTTCTTCAATCATTTTCTACTCCAAATACAGATACCCCCCACAAGATAAATTATGATAGTATACATTTCTCAACTGATTCTCTTGATAAGATCTCATAGAGGCCAATTATATAAAAATAAACTAATAGGTAATTATAAAAATATATAATTAATTTTACAATATAAAATAATTATCAAACCTGAAATTTTTCTTCACGACGATTGTCAACAAATCACTTCTATGTATCTTCATCTAGAAACTGATACTTGAGGCATGGTTTTTCAAACCTTCTCTTTCCAAAAACATAATTTTTTGTTAGTTTTGTTTTAAAATCTCTTCATCAAACTACCGCTGAAGATATTTTTATTTTCTTAATTTCTTTGGTATCCTCAAAATTGAAAACCATTTTTAATTGAATAAATTAAATATGTCATTTAAAATATTTATTATTCAAAAATTAGATAAAAGAAATAAATTAAGATATTTTACCATCACGACCTCCCAAATCCGTTGATTCTCCATCATGTCCACTGACTTCTAATCAAGATAAAAAATAATAGTCATGAAATGGAACTACATTGATATATAACTAATAAATTGAACTGCATTTAGGCCAGTCACATTATTATTATCTTCAAAATGGATGTGCAATATGTCATCATCCTGAGCAATTGATAGTTTTGGTAATCATGTAATACCACTTTAACCATCTTTAAAACTTTATTTTTTAGTAGTAATAGGATAAGTCTCCTCCATCGAGGACACATCAGTATTACTGCAAAAAAACTATAAATTAAAAGTTTTATTTCATTAAATAAGTATATTACTGAATATTTCATAATATAAAAAAGTATATATACTTCAGTAACTGCTCCACTCTATCTGTATCTAACATTAATACTTCAAAGTGTAATAAAATTTTGTGTATATTTATATCATTAGAAAATTGATTATTTAGAAACAAAAAAGAAAAAAATAAGTAATAAAAAAAGAGGCATGAATTTGTAAGATTTAAAAAAAAGAAACAAAATATTCATATTTTCCAGAAATATTAGGACACCAATTTAGTGTTTTCCCACATTCCTTCATCATTATAATTACATATTACAAGAACTATGTATGTCTTATAATCATTACAATCATTTTAAAATTATTGTAAATCAATAATATCATCAGCATCATCCTCATCACCCAAATGATATCTTTTTCCTTGCAAAATGATAGACCACTGATCTTTTAATGGATCAATGACATAGAATACATGTTTTTAATGTGTTTCCATGATAAATGTTTCCTCATTTTAATTAAATATTTTCAAATCAACTTATTTAAACACATATTCATCATGTTTCACAACACTCTTAGTATCATCCCAATTACACATAAATACGGTGACTCAAATTTTAATATAATCAATATCCCATATGTATTCAAGAACTACAAAATATGGTGTTGATGTATAAATTGGGTTTTTATCTTTGGAAATTGAAAAATGCACTACTTCAGTGAAAACCATAACACCACTATTCTGAATGGAACTCTTGTCATCCATTTTTTTTTTGTAAAATGTGTAACCATTAATATCAAAACTAGACCATGTGATCGCATTAAGAGATGATCCCCCTGCTAAGAAATTCAATGTTTCTGATGAAGATTTATTTTTGGTGACTTTCTCTTTAAACCAAGAAACTATGCTCAATTATCAAAAACTTTTTATTTCTTTTCTGATATAATAACATTAATCCAGTAATATGTGAGGATATATATGACTAAAAATCATATGTGTTGTTCAAAATGTATAAATGTGCCTGCATCACTTCATCACGTGGAATGAACAATAACTTTAAGTCTCTAACCCCTCTGCATTCACTATCAATTTTAAGATATTGAGATATAAGGAGATCAATATGCTCCACCTCATACAAATAATCAGCACATAACTCAATCACCTCTTCTAATACATATTTTTGAACAATATAGGCCTCTCGTCGATAAGTATTTTTAATATATCTCATGAAAAGTTTCATATATCATTCAAAAGGAAACATCCATCATAAATAAACATGCCCACATATTATTATCTCATGCACCAAATGAATTACCAGATGAACCATTATATTAAAAAATGTAGGTGGAAAATTCATTTCTAGTTGACAATGAATAATAATTTCTTCATTCTCTAACAAATAAAACAAATTTGGATCATTTAATTTTCTAAAAATGGAATTTTAAAAATTAAAAAACATGATAATAGTCTTTATGATATATGTCAGTAATATACCATGCACTTCTACTAGTAGAATTTGTTCTGTAAATAAATGGAAACAATGAGATTTCATACCTATTAATTTACAATCCTTCAATGACACCAAATTATTCACATTTTAATAAAAAACATTGGGTACTTTAATACCATGAAGAAACTGAAAAAAAAATATCTTTTCAATATTACTTAATGTGTGACAATCCAGAGGAAAATATATTTTGTTTCCTATCATAGTGGGAGCTAACTCCAAAAGTATTCTCATTAACATCAAGTCTAATATAGAATGTAATCTATATTTTTTCTTTCCTTTTATATCTAAAATAGTTCCAATAAAACTGTCACATATGTTTTTCTCACCATTCATAACATCAATGTAATGATTTATCTTTAAAAACTTCAATAAGGAAGTACAAAAAAATAGGCTCCTTCTTCCAAATATTTCATTGAAGACCAGAACATCTTTTCATTCTAAATTTCAAATTAATATTTTTCACCCTATCATAATATTCATCAGCTGACAATGGATAAAGTGGAAGGTTTTATTCTTGAAAACCATTCCATGATTTTTTTAATCTATGATAAGGATGATCAATTTGAAAAAATCATTGATGTCCTGTGTACATTGTATTTCATCCATTATCAAATTGATAATATGACGTTTCTTCATCACAAATTGGACATCTTTTATGTCCCTTAACACTATATCTATATAAGGTATTATATGTAGGAAAGTTTTTTATAGTGAACATTATCATAACATGAAAAAGAAAATACTCTTTCTTGTATGCATCAAAAACTTTAACACCTTCCTCCCATAACATTTTCAAAACATCAATCAATGGTGAAAGATACGCATTAATATCATTTCCCGATTATTTTGGTCCAAAAATCATTAAGCTCATCATAAAATATTTTTTTCATATATAGATATGGGGATAAGTTGTCAACTACCTGTAAAATAGGCCATGAACTATATTGGCTACTAAGGCTCTCATATGGATTCATTCCATCAGTAAAAAAACCAATTCTGATATTTCAATCCTCACTTCCAAAATCATGAATTTTTAATTCAAAACTCTTCCACTTTGGTGATAGGTAGTGTGACGTAAGTTACCATCTAAGATGTGCTCATCTGAATGTCATCATAACCTTTTTGTGTCAATTTAATTTTCAAATATATTCTTTAAATGAGGAATTATTGGAAGGTACCAAATTTCATTAGTTGGATTTTTGATTCTGGTACCTAAGAATAAATCACATTTAAATTAATAGAACTGTGTGAAAAAATATTGGATGATATCATTAGAAAGTACAAAAAAAAATCATGATGATAGATGATAGTACCTAAGAATGAATCTAAGTTGAATTTCATATCTATCTTATAGTGTGTTATCCCAAATGTAGGACAATTTGATAAATATTTATATTCTTTCCTATACAATACATAATAATTGGGGAAATAATGCATCTTTTTATACCTAAATCCCATTGGGAATAATATTTTCTTCATCTCATACTTGAAATCTATAAGCATGTTTCCTTCTGGAAGTATCTCATTTAAAAGCTCAAGTAAGATGGAGAAACTTTTATCACTCCACCAATTTTTTTTAAGTTATCTAATCTCAAAACTGTTGATAACACTGTATATTTACTACAACCTAGTAATAATGATTTCTCAGAATCTCTATACAATAATTCAACAATTGTTGTTTTTTTATGGTTTCAACACCTAAATCGTGAATTAATTCTTCATTACGATCCTCTACCTCATTATGAATATTTTCGTCAATATTGGATGTTGAATTTTCAATTCTTTCACCATGCCAGATCCAATGTGTATAATTAAGGCTAAAACCATAACAAATGAGATGGTCCTTGATTTATCTAGAGTTTAACATTCTCATATTCAAACACTTTACACGTGGATAGAAAATCCAATCAATGTTTTTAATATATCGTCTAGAAAATTCCAAGAATTCATCAACTCCTGTTTCATATTCACTAGTGGTTCTTCGTAAATGTATCCAATTATGATAAATTACGTTCATGATATCACAATATAATTGGTGAATATATTAAAACATATAAACATTTTTATATATATATATATATATTGATAAATTGTAAACACAAACACATTTAATAAATACTATTGATAATCAGATACAAAACATCAGATATAAAACACATTTACAAATAGTAAACTTTTTTATTTTCATATTATATACATGTGTTATATTTATATTATAATTTAATTATAATATAAATATTCTAAAATTTATTAGTTCATTTTACATAGTTGTTACATTATTTTGATGTTGAATGTGTCAAACTCATTTAACATTGCATTAATTTAATGAGCGAAAAATTAGTTATTATTAGTAATAAGAAATAATAATAAGAGTAAATGTTCATATTATAAGTGAAATAAATCCTAATACTCCCAAAATTATGACATATGAAATTAAATACAAAATGAAATTGGTATATCTTACAACATATTTGATTAATTATTATTTTTTTATATCCTGAAATTATTATTATTATTATTATATAAAATAAGAAATATAACATTTATACCAAATGAGGAAACACAATAAAAACATTCATTCATTTTTAAATAATTTTATATTAATATAAAATACATATCCTAGTAAAATAAACCATTGAATATATAGGTTTTCTATCATTGGATGGTAAAATATAAATTTAGTTCAATTAGACCGATTCCAACATTTTATTTAGCCCAACAGTGCATGGAAATTATATCAAGGAAAGACATTAAAAGTAATAAATAAAAGAAAACATGATTTATAAGTATAGATGCATAGAATATAGCCATGGATTACTAATTAATCACCTAAATATGTAAAGCACATGGGAACCATTAATAAATCGATAATAATCATGCACACTGCAACAAGTATAGGTAGGAATGCTAGATAATCACCAACATAAAAAATATGCATGTAAGGTGGCTATATAAGTTGGAAACACTCTAGCATAGAATATAATCAATGCATGGTAGTTATATAATAGAATCATGCTATTAAAACAATAATTCTTATCAATTACCTAAAAATGATAATATTATGTTTTCTTATAAAAATCCTATCATGCTATATAAATGGCATTCTAATGAAACAGACAAGGTATATTAGTAAATTTAAAATAACATGGTAATGCAACCTACATGGAATGTCATATGCAATACATGTTAATCTTTATATTCTTATAAAGTTGCATTTAATTCTATATATTTCTTATACTAAGACAACTATAAATACCATAAATATCATAAATCTGTAAAAAGAAGAATATTATCACATCAGTTAAGGTGAAACCATAAGAAACTATAACAAAAATCTGCATAAACAACAATCACATCTATTTCCTCTAAGACTTTTCACCGTATATGGAATGATCACTCTTAGGGATGATTATTAACCATGTTCCAGCACATTTGTATCAAACTATAAACTAATAATTAAAGCAAATAAAAAACATAATTAATGTTGAGTCAATAAGGTTTTCCTTATGACTTTTCCATTCCTTCTTGTTTTGAAAATCACAAACACCTTATCTTTAAGGAAAATCGCTTTTATAAGGAAAATCGCTTTTATAAGGAAAATTACTTTTATAAGGAAAATCGCTTTTATAAGGAAAATCAATTTTATAAGGAAAATTGCTTTTATAAGGAAAATTCCTTTTGTAAGAAAAATTATCCTTATCATATTTTAATTCATATATTTCTTAAGTATAAGTTTCGAATTCATTTCCATATTCTCGGAATCATTTGAAACCTTGATATGAAGCATTCTGTTTTAGGCTCCGAATTCTGGATAAGAACTGTAATGAAGTTCTACTCTGAATTCTGGATACGAAATCTCATTACGAATTCTAATGATGAATTCTCATTACGAATTCTGATGATGAATTCTCATTACGAATCCTGATGAATAATTCTCATTACAATTTCTGATGAAGAATTCTCATTACGAATTCTGATGACAAATTCTCATTCCGAATTCTGATTCCGAATTCACCTATTAAACAGAATCTGATCATCTTTGTTTTATACACTCCGAATTTATTTAGACTCCGAAAATTATTTTTGGTTAAACTCCGAAATTTCATTTTGCTTAGGCTTTTATAATTTCCCTGCTCTTTAATATTTTTCTTACACTCCGAATCTTCACTCCAAACTTTTTTAAGTTAGACTTAAAACGATGTCGTACATTCTGTTACACTTGTTTTGTTATAAAACGATGTCATATTTTCTGTTATAAACTAACTATTGGTTAAGTTACACGTGTACAGGTCCCTCCGATTTTTAAGGAAAATATGACCATTGGAAAGGAGGCCGACCTTGCCTATAAATAGGAGCTCATTTGAAAGAGCTCAAGGTTAGCTGAACTGCTGAAAGGCTGACTGATCTTCGACTCATGTGATTACATTCTTGAAGTTATTTCTAGAGAGAGAGGCTCTTATTAACTCTCAATGCTTCGTGCGACTCCGAATGTTGGTGATTACATTCGAGGACTTCCGGGGATAGGAAGACAGAGGTTTCCAACACCTTGAAGTTAAGGGCTTCCTTGCTAAGGAAGACAGAGGTTGCCAACTACCTTGAAGTTGAGGGCTTGCGGGGATAGCAAGACAGAGACTCCAATCTTCGTATCGAGGGCTTACCCTAGTGTGGGTAAGACAGACTTTCTTGAAAGTATAAATCAGGGGACCTTTATCCAAGGTTGTTGGATACCCTTCTCTTTGGGTTAAAAGACATATATCTTGTTACTTGTAGTTTTACTACTTGTTTGTTTCTACTGTATTTTGTCTTATAAGGAAAGTATAACTTTCTTATAATTCCTTACTTGTACTCTATTTCTTTAGATTCTATACGCTTTAAGGTAGAATCTCATATTGTAATCTTTTGTTAAGTTTCAATTTCCGGAACCATATTTCCAGAACCTACTTTCGGATTCTCTTTCCATGTTTTCATTTGGTGTTAGAGGTGTTGTGAATTTTCTTAGTTTAACTTTGTTAAACTTAGCCCTTTCCTTTGCTTAAGGAAAATAGAGTTATTCATAATTAACTTTAAAGGTTCCAAAGGAATTTTTAAAGTATAAAATTCACCCCCCCCCCCTCTTGTATATTGAGCATCTACATCATTATTTCGATCCTACAATTAAATGATAAATAATTTATCTTCAAAATTTATAAAAAAACTTACAAAATTTGGACTCTAACAAGAAAATTGATCCCAATCTGAAATTTGATCTATAGAATGCATTGGAAAATAAAACATTAGAAGATATATATAAAAAAATGATTGTAAAAACGAAAAATAAAATTAAACAAAAAATTAAAATCAAACCACTGTTGAATGTCACCTTAAATAGGTTTATTAAGAAAAAATAATCTATAGATAATGAAACAAGAGGATAGAATTGAGAACGCAGACTGTAAATCATGAAAATAGAAGAAAATCGACAATAATGCTTATTAGAGATCACAAATATTCCCTCTGAGTCGTCGTGAATTGAGAGGAGTCTCCATAGGTTTAGCTTACTAAGATATGAAAACATGGGGTTTTCTCTATCCCAACTATTTTTAAAAGAATTTCAGCATCAGCGTTTACAAAAAAACCACTGCCGAAGAGTCCAAAAAAAATCAGAGTAAATTTTTGGGAAAACCGACGCAGAAAATATTTTTTTTTAATATATGGTCTCAGTTTTTATAAAAACTGACACTGTAAGATCCCAAGATATAGATTTATGATAGTGGTTTTTGTAAAAACCAACACCGAAACTTTTTTTTTTATTTATGGCATTGTTTTTTCAAAAAACTGACACCATAAATAATTACTTTTGGGGTTTTTGGCATTGGTTCTACAAAAAACAAATGCCAAAAACCACATTTTAAAATTTTTGGTGTCTATTATACTAAAAACCGAAGGCAAATATTTCTCACACATACTATTAGTGTCAATTTAGAAAAAAAATCTAGCATCATTACTTCAACATTAAATCTAGTATTTTCACTAGTTTATAAGATTCAATTTTGTCTTCGGAAGTGTTTGTTTCTTTGTTTTTCATGATTGTTTCACATGTATACATATACAAAAGACCATGTTAAATGGGAATAGTTATCCAAAATTTAAATTATATGATACTAATGAAATTATAGAAGATTTAATGGTCTTATATATCATTTTTTAACCATATACGATGATGATTCATTTGATAAAACATTACTGATAACCGTTTGGATTATTTTGGTGTTTTTTTATCATCTTGTTGTAGTTTTGTTTTATTAGTTAATATTATAAATATATACTAGATAAATAACATTAAATATACTATAATATACATTTTATAATCTTTTTTTACCATAATAATCATTTTATGACCATCCTTGATGGGGGAATTGAAAAACAAAAACACATCATTAATGAAGGCGGTAAATCGGCACCTCATGAATGATGTTTTCATTTTTAGAAAAAAAAAATTGAAGAGAAGAAGATTCTTGGGGGATTATTTTTCATTGAAATGATAAAATTATAGTATATATAAGATATTTTAGTTATCATGAATGTTTTTATAGAGTAGTTTTGAAGACTATAATAAAATAAAATAAAGAGAAAAGAAAATAAAGAAAGATAAGAAGAATTTTACCTCTAGAATTCTTATCCATGAGAACCTCCTTATGGAAATTTTTTTTGGTCTTTTGTTCAGAAAAAAAAATCCTAGATATGTGTAGGATTATTGGGAAAGTTATTTGATAGAAATTGGACTATCCTCATGTATTAAGAGATATGAGGAGAATAGGTGGTGAGAGGTGGTATTTATAGTGGAGGAGAGGGGTGTTTTTTGATTATCTTATCGATTAGTTTATTATTATGGCCTAAAAAAGAAATAGTGATTGTTACATGACTCAATATAGTAAATAAGTATTTATAGTAATATATTATGGTTCTTAAATCAGTGATTAATCAAGGAATAGTGTATTTAACTAATAATGAATATATATTGTAAATTGTTGTATTACACTATTCACAAAAATTCAACTATTTTAGAAAAATCCCAAAAATTCACCCTAACCAATTTTTAAAGGTTAGAATTTAAAAATGGACCCCATTTTATGAAAATAATTTTATAAATATTAAAATTTGATTTTTTTAATTAAAATCATCATTTAATCAATAAATATCGATTTTAATATTATAACTACTTTTATGAAACTTTGAAAAATTAATTAAGGTCTCAAAAAATTATATTATAATCATAAGAAACAAAAATATTAATTTATGAATATTTTTTTGAAAATAAATTTTCCTTTAAATCATTATAATATTTATAAAATTGTAAATAAATTTTTATGTTTTACAAACATATCAACACTAAATTTATGATTTTTAAAACATTTGTTTATTAATTTTAAGAAATAAATATGTCATATTTTCATTTATAAGATACCAAATTCTTATTTACACTTTCATAGGTGATGAAAGTATACATATGATAAATAAACTATTAATATGAAGAAAATGAAAGTTTTATAGAAATCATGATTTTTCACTATTCACTGTAAAATAAATATTTTCAGAATAATACAAAAATTTTACCCTAAGATAGTTTTAAAATTATTTTTCAAAATTAAATTTTTTGTTGGTCAAAATAAATTTTTAAAAGTGTCAAAAGTTAGCTTTAAAACAAGTATGCCATTAAAATGTTGTGAAACTTCCTTTAGAAAAATATAGCCTTTTAATGTGTAGAATTAGATTTATTCATATCTTATGCCTATAAAATCATTTAGATGAATGTAATAACATTTTATTAAATATATAATATATAAATTTCATTAATATTATTCCTTCCCACCAATTTGATGACTTTTTTATAATTCTTGTTTTAAAATAAAAATATTTAATTGTATATATTGTTCATTTAAGCTTGGTGTTGTGTAAAACCTATATTGTCGAAGAAATTAAATTCAAGGATACATACCATAAAATATTGGGGTGTTACATTTTTCCATCCTTCAATAAATTTAATCCTTTCAATTTTGAAATTGTACTTTAAAAAATATATGGACACTTCAAAATTTCTTTCTCAGAAACCCATATTGAAAATAGGGGTAATAAAATATCTTTTTAATAAGAGGGAAAAGTAAATGTTCACATCCCCACAAAACTAGTATTTTAGGTTGAAAATCATTACTGGAAAGTGATATAATAGACATCGAAGAGAAAAACAACTATCATATTCTGATGGATAGTGTTAGAAAACATGGTAATTATAAATTTAACCATCACAAAAACATAAATCCTATAATCAGTTAAAAGACCATTGATTTCTAATAAAGAAAAGTAAATAGGTAACATTTTTGTTACAAAATAGTTTTCCTAGAGGTGATGGATTATTTTAATATTTAGATAAGAAATTGAGAAAATAAATTTACTTGATTAGTTTCCATGTTATAAGAATAATATCATTATTTTTTTGTTCTTCGATCTATTTTCACTTCATCCCTGACACCTGGAAATGAATGTTCAAGGTGAATTTTTCATTCATAAAACACTTTTAATGAATAAAATGGATTTTAAGTCATTCCTTTTAAATTTAAATGTTTACTGAAATCAAAAAGGATAGCACTGGTTTTCCAACATGATAAATCATACTTTAATCTTAATCAAGGATATCCTTAATCCATTCAATAATTTGTTAACCTTAAGACAAATCCAAAATATGTCTTCCAAATTCAAAGACCAAAGATTTAGAACAATGGTTACATAACAACATACTTTACCCCCAAAAAATAATGCTACTCTTATTATCACATAACAAATATTTGAATACCTTAATCACCATTAAACCTTAAATGAAAACATGGATTCTTCCAAATTTTTAAAGAAGATGTAATTCAGTACAATACTTATATATCTCATTATTATTATAACTCAAACATCATAACATAATTATCTAATCCAAAAATAAAAATACATTAACTATTCCACTTCGATTGTAGTAACAACATAAGCTTGACCTTGATCCCTTTACTTTTTTGGAGCTATAATTCATTGACTTGTAGGGCATAAATTTGCATAGTGCCTCATATCCCAATAGTTGAATCATTTAATATTTAAAAAAAATTCCTTCTATTACAATTATGAGTATGGTGGCCTTTTTCTCCACTCTTTAAGCAACCTCCTTTTCCTCTATACCAAGGTATTTTCTTTCACAATTATCACTTGTGGTAAAATACTTCATTCCCTTCTTCCCTATATATCTCTTTTTTTTATGTCATCCCTCTTCTTCTCTTTCTTCCCTTTAAAATAATAAGTCTTGGATAATTCATTCTCTATATTTTTAGAATATAATATTTTTTCCTCGTATTATGAGAGTATTTGGGATACTAACTCCCTTTGAGATATTTTCTTAAGATCGTAAAGGATGTAATCATTCTTCCTCTTTATATCTCATGCATCCGTGAGGTTCACATTATTTCTACAAGATTCCATTTATAAATAATGGAATACTCTAGATTAGATTATATCATTATGAAACACAATTTATTATCCCAAAATTATGGAAATACTTAACATAAATTGAAAAACTTATGCATAACTAACATCATAATCATAAACATGGTTTCTTTGGAGACTTATTTACTTTTAAATCCTTCATAATGGTTTGTAAATAAAATGAAAATTATCCAAAGCATAACACATGGGAGTGTCAAACCAGGTGTGCAGTAAGGCCTATTGTCATAAACCAGGTTACTTTGAGTCAAGACCAATGCACCTTGTTTGAGTTTCTAACCTGTAACAACGCGATATTTTGTAAAAAAAATCTAATTAATTTAATATTTTTGATATTTTTTATTTCACTCAACACAAATAAAGTTTATTTTATATTAAATCACTATATCTAGATTGTGTTATATGAAATAGAAATTTTATTGGGCACTACAAGTAATATAAATTTTATCTTTCTGTATATGGAACACTAATGTTAGATTAAATTACACAGAAGACTTACTTTCCCTGATGGCTTATGTAACATGCAAGACCGAGTGTTACCGAACAATGATACATTATTAAAATAGTATTATATAATAAGATATTACATAACTAATAAATTGAAGATTATATGATCTGATAAATTATGAATATATATAGTTGAATTCACTGGTTTCCTAATACTTAGGAAAGAATATAGAAACCAACTAATTATAAAGAGACTGGTTTTACAAAAGACTATTTTTATGTGAAAAATATGATTTATATTAATAAATTAAATTAATAACTAATATTGAAACATATTAATTAAATTTATATTTTATATATTCAAAAAAATATTTTTAAAACCATCCAATATATTTTATAGATATAAGATAAGAACAAACCCATTTTTATGCTTAAAACATATTTTTTTATAAGGGTAGCTTTATCGCCTTTGAATAGAGAACCCATTTTAAAACAAATTTTTAAACTTTTATTGATTAAATATCTCAAAATAAACTTCATATTTGTAGTTTAAACATAAAAAATAGGTTAGGATAAATTTTTTATATTTTTCTGTGTGATTTTATTTTTTAATGAATAGTTAAAAATAGTGAATTTTAATTCAAAACTGTTTTTTCATATAATGTATTTACAAGGTTAAATTATATTATAAATTAATTTTAAAGATTAATTAGATAATTATTTTATAAATTAATCCAATTTTGACCAATGATATCAATTTTACTTTAAAATTGGGTATAAAAACATGGAAAAAATTTGGATGATTTTACTTTAAAAACCCTTAATGTCGTTTTATCAATGGGATTATTTTTAAATTAATTCCTTCCAATTATATTATTATAATTTGAAAAAATATACACCATATTTTTAATCATAATAATTTATAATGTCTAATACGGTAAAAAAATTGACCAAAAATATTTGTGAAAGTGATTAAAATTATTTATAATGATTAGGAGAAAAATTTGCTTAACAAAGTACTAAACCTTTAATTTAAAACCCAAAACGACTTAAAAAATTCTAAAACACCCATTTTATGGACATTAATAGACAATTAACCTTAAAGTATTTATTTTTTATGTTTTTTATGAATTTTTTAGGTAAAAACATGGGTACACCAAACTTGTTTTCAGAAATGCCAAGTGTGTCCTTTCTCTTCCCTATAAAAGGCCACCACCTGTCCCTCTTCTTAAAATCTCTAAAACCAATTATTTTACTCCAATATATTCTTAATAAACATACCCAAATCCCTAAATTCCTCTTATAAGACTCTGATTTGGTTTAAATCAATCCAAGGAAGCCTTTTGGCACAAACCAAATGGAGTTACCCGATTAAGAGGTAACGACTTCTCTCAAACTCCTTTATTTTATTTTCATTCTCCAACCACTCCACTATATTTATTCCAAGAATGTATAAAGAAATTGTATATTCAATATACTATGATGTTTTAATTATAAGGTTTCTGCCTACACTTACACACATCTCCATCTGATGTGTAATGAACATATTGTTTATGTGTACGGAAAACCACCACATAACTAAATGATGATTGTTCATTTTTCCATACCACCTCTCATGGTGGAAATTATGATGAACACCCTATTTATATATTTTATATATTATATTTATTATGTATTTAGTATTATTCAATCCTTTTACAACAGATATCTTTATACATTCCATTTTATGTAAGTTCTATAATTTCATTTTAGGAAGTGTGGACTACCACCCCTCAAAGTGATGTGATTCATTCACACGATATGTGGAATGTATTGAGGATGGTTTTAGAGAAATTATATGATATATATGACATCATAATTCTATGTTAATAATTATATATATATATAAACATATTTTATTTAACTTTTTTCTTTCAATACGACAATAAAAACAAAAACAACGTTCATACGTACATAGGGATTATCATATCCATGAATAGTGTAATCTGTTTCATACTTATATATTCTATAGATAATTATAACACACATATACTGAATATAAATTATATTTATATCATTATGTAAATTCTGTAAATCATGATATAAGTATAAGTTCTAAATATAAAACAAATGTATTAGATACAATAATATAGTTCTTTGATAGATTTATAATATACTTGTACTTATTATATCGTAGTTTTTTATGAGTACGATGAGAATAAAGACACAATGTAATGGAATTTCATCTGACTTCTCACTACAAGAAAACTATCGTTTAGCGGCGGTTTTTTCACGGCAGTTTTAAAAACCACCACTAAACGCGTTTCGGGCCGCCATTTCGCGGCAGTTTTTAAACCGCCGCGAAATGCCATAAATTTTTTTTATTTTTTTATTTTTATTTTTATTTTTTTATTTTTTATTAATTTTTTCGAGGATTAGCGGGGGGTTTTTTAAAAAACCGCCACGAAATTGTGGCGGTTTCGGTAAAACCGTCGCGAAATGAAATGAAAAAATAAAAAAACACGAGAAACCCCGAAATCACTAAAATGACCATAACTTTTGATTCGAGCGTCCATTGGAGCACCACGACCAGTAAAATCGAAGCTCATGAAGAGATATAGAGGCTCATATAATCAAAACCGTGAGACGGTCTAAGGTGCGGAAGATATTAGAGTTATAAAAAAGTTAAAAAAAGTTCTCCAACTTCAAACGGCCATAACTTTCGCTCCGGGTGTCCGTTTGGGCTCTACCACAAATCAAATAGAAGCCAGCAAAGAGAGCTACGCACCAGTTTGATACAAGAAAGATTATGTCATGTTTTTTAACCCAAAAAACCCCTCTAAAGGCCGCCTAAACTCCATTTCCGTCACCGGTGTCCCGTCGAACTTGTCTTCAAACGGACCTAACTTTCGATCTGCGTGTCAGTTCGGACTCCTCCACCTGCCAGATCATAGCTCGTTTCATGAGCTTCAGTTTGACTGGTTGTGGTGCCCATATTCACTCCTGGATCATATGTTATGGCCTTTTTAGTGAGTATCGGGTTTGTTATGTTTTTCGATGCCTCGTTTCTAGCACCCGTTCCCCCATCATCTTTTTTTTAAATGGTTGTAACTTCTGATCCGCCTGTCCATTCGGACTCTTTCACCTTTTAGGTCGAAGATCGTTTCAGGATCTTTGATTTGACAGGTCACGGATCTAAAACGGACTCTCGGATCATAAGTTATCTCCATTAATATGAGTCCAATGTTTTTGTCTCTTTATGACCGTTTTGACGATTTTTAACGGTTGCTCCATTTATTACTTTTTATTTGGGTTTCCATGACTTGTTATCTTTATCAGTGGTTTTTTGGGGGTTGTTATGATGATTATGTTGAATTACTAAGGGGTTTTCCAAAGTTGTCATGAGTTTTCATGCATTCTCATTCTTTCTAATGTCTCATTCTTCATATGCTTCTCCATCCGTTTTCATGTGTTTTCATGATTTTTCATCCCTTATCACGTCTTTTCATACTTTTTCATGTGTTTCCTTTATTATTTATTATTTATTATTATATAATATACTTTAATTTATTCATTATCTATTATTTGTAACTGGTAATTTATTATTTATTATTTATTATTTATATTTATTTATTATTTATTATCTATATTTATTTATTATTTATTATTTATATTTATTTATTATTTATATTTATATTTATTTATTATTTATTATTTATAATTATTTATTATTTATTATTTATATTTATTTATTATTTATATTTACTTATTATTTATTATTTATTATTTATTATTTATTATTTATTATTTATTATTACTAATAATAAAATATTATTATTAATAATTATATTTGTTACTGGTTATTTATTATTTATTATTTATTATTTATTATTTATTATTTATTATTTATATTTTTATTTATATTTATTATTTATATTTATTATTTATTTATTATTTATTTATTATTTATTTATTATTTATTATTTATTATTTATTATTTATTTATTATTTATATTTATTTATTATTTATTAATTATATTTATTTCTTATTTCTTATTTCTTATTTATTATTTATTTATTATTAATATTTACTTATTATTTATTATTTATTATTTATTATTTATTATTTAATATTACTAAGAATAAAATATTATTATTATTATTATTTGTTACTGGTTATTTATTATTTATTATTTATTATTTATTATTTATTATTTATTATTTATTATTTATTATTTATATTTATTATTTATATTTATTATTTATATTTATTATTTATTTATTATTTATTATTTATTATTTCTATTTATTTATTATTTATATTTATTTATTATGTATTATTTATTATTTATTTATTATTTATATTTACTTATTATTTATTATTTATATTTATTATTTATTATTTATATTTATTTATTATTTGTTATTTGTTATTTATATTTATTTATTATTTATTATTTATATTTATTATTTATATTTATTATTTATATTTATTATTTATATTTATTATTTATTATTTATTATTTATTATTTATTATTTATTATTGATTATTTACTTTTTATTATTTATATTTACTTATTATTTATATTTATTTATTACTTATTATTTATTATTTATATTTACTTATTATTTATTATTTATATTTATTTATTATTTATTATTTATATTTATTTATTATTTATTACTTATTATTTATTATTTATATTTATTTATTATTTATTATTTATATTTATATTTATTTATTATTTATATTTATATTTATTTATTATTTATATTTATTTATTATTTATGATTTATTATTTATTATTTATATTTATATTTATTTATTATTTATATTTATTTATTATTTATTATTTATTATTTGTTATTTATATTTCTTATTTATTTCTTATTTATTATTTATTATTTATTATTTATTATTTATTATTTATTATTTATTATTAATTATTGATTATTTATATTTATTTATTATTTATATTTATTTATTATTTATTATTTATTATTTATATTTACTTATTATTTCTTATTTCTTATTTTTTATTTATTATTTATTAATTATTATTTATATTTATTTATTATTTATTATTTATTATTTATTATTTATATTTAATTATTATTTATTATTTATATTTATTATTTATTAATTATATTTATTAATTATTTATATTTTTTTATTATTTATTATTTAAATTTATTTTTTATTTTTTATTTTTTATTTTTTATTTATATTTATTTATTATTTATTATTTATTATTTATTATTTATTATTTATTATTTTCATTTATATTTATTTTTTATTTTTTATTTTTTATTTTTTATTTTTTATTTTTTATTTTTTATTTTTATTTTTTATTTTTTATTTATTATTTGTTATTTATTATTTATTATTTATATCTATTATTTATTTATTATTTATTATTTATTATTTATTATTTATTATTTATTATTAATTATTTATATTTATTAATTATTTATATTTATTTATTATTTATTATTTATTATTTATATTTATTTATTATTTATTATTTATTATTTATTATTTATTATTTATTAATTATTATCTATTAATTATATTTATTAATTATTTATATTTATTTATTATTTATTATTTATATTTATTTATTATTTATTATTTATATTTATTTATTATTTATTATCTATTATTTATTATTTATTATTTATTATTTGTTATTTATATTTTTTTTATTTTTTTTTATTTTTGATTTATTATTTATTATTCGTTATTTATTATTTATTTTTTATTATTTATCATTTATTATTATTGAGTTTATATCTATTATTTATGAATTATTTGTTTTTTCAATTAATATATATAAGTATATTAAATTCTGTTTATTAACCACATGACGAGCTTGCTGGAGTGGTAATGTCTTTAGAAAATATACAAGAGGTTAGAGGTTCAAATCTCACCAAACGCAGTATTTCTTTATATTGCATGTGCATGGGATGTGCATGCATGGACAAATAAAGTAAATAAAGTAATACGAAATAAATAAAATAAATAAATAAATTAAATTAAATAAATAAATAAATAAATAAATAAATAAAAATTAAAAAAATTAAAAAACCGCCGCTAAATCATTTAGAGGCGGTTTAAACCGCCGTGAAAGGTTCTGCGACGGTTTTAAAAACCGCCGCGAATAGTTTCCCGACGCACGATTTCACCGCGGTTTTTCAAAACCATCGCCAATCTATTTAGCGGCGGTTTAAACTGCCGCTAAATCGTGATTTTCCCGTAGTGTTTTATTTCTGCGAGATACATGCTTTATTCGCCACTCATTCCATTTTTGTGGTGTGTATACTGCCAATGTATGTATTCTATAATTATTATAATTAAATTTATGGTTATTTACATATCCATTTTATTATATTTCTTTCATTGTGATTGTGTTTAAAAAGTTACCAAATTGGAAAATTGTTTTGTCTCAATTTTCCTTCATTGAGACACCTAACATGTTATGCACATATATTTTACCACGTGGTGTATATACTACCCTAAAAATATTATATCACAAATATATTTCTATTAATTATATTTTAAGATTCGTGAAATTTCATATTCTTAAAAGGGGATTTTGGTTCAAAGTTACCAAGTGGTAAGAGTTTATTGAAACAATCTCATCACTTTTCAAGATTTTTTAAGATTATGCTTCCTTTGATGAAATATTTTGATCCATCTCTCAAGAACACTAATGAATTTATTATTCATTAATTATTTACTATATCTTTATATATTGGTACCATTTATTCACTCTTTGGTACGTAATATTGTAAAGAAATTGTTTTTAAGAAATTCTGAATTTACCTCTCTCTTCAGTCGGAAATCTATGTTCCATAAAAATGATATTTTTTAAAAGGTTTTCAAAAATATTATTCTATTATCCTATTATATATAAATGAAAAATTTAACCATTTTTTACCTTTTTTTAAATTGTTTTTAAAAACAAATCTTCTTATCGTTTTCCGGTCATGGCACTTTTCTAAACTTTTTAAGGTGCAGAAGGAATGTTCGGCACGTACAGATTTACCCGTCTTTATGACCATCATTCAATAAAAGATTCCTTTAAAATATTAAAATGTTTTTTTAAAGAAATTTTTTTCTTAATATTATATAAATTCATTTTTTTAAATTATTTTTCAGTACAATGGTTTTCAAAATGTTTTCAAGCTTATTTTTTAATTTTTAAAGGAAAAGGGGGTTTCCAAAACATTTTCATGGTTATATCATAAGTCTTCATATAAAAAGATTATAAAAGTGTTTTTATGATTTCTTTATAATTTTTTAAATTTATTTTCGAATAAATGGTTTTCGAAACATCTTCAACATTTCGTTGAAGTTTTCAATGATATTTTCTTAGAAATATTTTTCAAAACATTTTCAAGATTTCATTATAAGTTTTCAGAGTAATTTAAATGAAATGGTTTTCAAAACATTTTCAATATTTCTTTTAATGTTTTCAAAGTATTTTAAAAGATTTTTTTTGAAATGTTTTGAATCTTATTCTTTATATTTTTCAAATAAAAATGTTTTCAAACTCATTTAAAACATATTTATAAGTTTTCAAGGTATTTTATATGAAAATGATTTTCAAATGGTTTTATGTATTAAAAATCATTTTTAAAAGACAAAAAGATATTTTCATTAATAAATATTTTTTAAAAAGATATTTCAAAATTATTTTCCACTTAATATGATATATGTTGATTTTACTCATACCTTTTAGAAAATTATATAAGGGTTACATTCATATTCCTTCTCTGAATGGGTTATGCTTATTGGCATGGCCTTTATGAGGAATGTTTCTATTTTATATGATATATGTTTATGGAAGCTGTTTTCCTTTCATGGGTTATGATTTTGATAAAATGATTATGAAATTTGTATCTTTTCCATAGGTTATGATATGATCTCATATTTAAGATATCCATTTCATTTCATTGGTTATGATATGATTGTTTATGATTTTGTAGCACATGTATGTATGATTTTATTATGAGATGGGTGGGACCTATATCTCACTCCAATTCATTGGGTAAAGATTTATATCTCATGATATATACATGTATGAAATAAGAAATGAACCTGCTTATGTATTATAGGGTTGGAATGGGAAATGAACTCAGTTCAGTAATATAGGGCTGGAATGAGGAGTAAACTCGGTTTAGTAATTCAGGTATGGAACAGGGTGTGTAACCAGTTTAGAAACGGACTTTGTCTACTAATATGGTCTCTGTTGGGAAAAAACTTTCAAGGTAACATTGCAACATTTTTGGGTTGCTTGTGTTTTTTGACAACGCAGGTTTCCATGGTGAATTGTCGAGTTCCAAAGATGTTGTTGACAATCCATGTTGACAAAGAACCATGACAAAGAACAAAAAATATAGAGGTGGTACAAAATAATAGATACAAGGTGGCGCTTTTTTCCAGTGTTTTCCAAATTTTTGGGGTCCAAAATTTGGAGTTTGGTGAGCAATGAAAAATATGGATTTCCTTGATGATCTCATAAAAATATGGCAAAGGCATTAGTTTCATGAAGAAGGGATTCGTGATGTTGATTTCGTGAAGATATGAAGAAAGTTGATGGTGTTCTTCATGATTACCATGTGCTTCATGAATGGCAGACATGAAGGGCAATGCAAGGGATCTTTGCAGTGGTGGAGTGAAGTAATTAACAGAATTCTCTGCAATTACTACAAGCTCAGTGATCTGAAAATTGTCATGATGCTTCACGATATTGAGATAATTTCCGCAGGAATTTAGGTGCTTTGTGATTTGAGTTGACATGGAACTGACTTTGCGTAGAAGATTTAATGGTTAGTGGAATTTCCAATAAATAGGCCTCGACCCCCTACAGAGAATTAGAGTGTTTTTTACAAAAAAAAATTATCTCTTGAATCATGAAGGAGGTTTGAGTAGGTTGATTGCTTTGAAAAAGAATGATCTTTGCGATGACTAATCTAGCTCTGTAAAAAGGTGTGTTTCGCATTGGCTGAGTGAGATTCATGAAGGAAGTCACTCTGTGATTACTTGATCTTTGTGAAGTAGTGTGCTCCGCAAGGCAGTGAGCTTTGCAAAGGTGTGTGCTTCATGAAGAGGTAGGAACTTCGCGAAGGCTTGTTTGAGCTTCATGAAATTGGGATATTCTTTATGTAGAGTGCTTTGAAAAGGTAACTTTCCAAATTTTGTTTCCCAATGGTTAGTGGAGAAGGTTTATTCATCAATATATGAAATTTGGACATCAATAGAGTATCTACATATAGTGGAGGATGCATTCATTAGTGATAATGAAGAGACCTACAGGTCTATAAAATATGAGTGGATCTTCTGAAGAAGTATTGAGCTCACTTTAGTTAAGGGAGCAGTGAGTTCTCAAATTTTGAGTGCTTGTAAACCAAGAGGGACAATGATTCCACTTCGAACTTTTAAATAGCAGTGCACTTATAGTGGATTTGGTACATTGAACATAGTCGGTGTATGCTCCATGGACGTAGCCCAGTGAGGGTGAACCAAGTAAAATTGTTATTCCTTGTGCATGCTTTAAGATTCATTCATACTCTACATTGATAAGGATGTTGATAAGGGAGTTTTTTCTAACAACAAAAAAAGATCAAAATGGGTGGTTGTTTTAATTTGTCATACCCTAATTCACCCCCCCCCCCCTCAGGGAATCTTTCCTAGTGGACCTAAAAGACTCAAAATAAATGCCTTTAATACTATAAAAATAATTATATATGCTTATGTGTCTACCAAAATTCCATTTTTTATTCCTATGTTATGCTTTTTATAGCTTATGTTATTTATTTCCTTATGATTCATGTCTTACGAACTCCTATGATTTATGCCATGATTCATCTTTATGATCTCAGATATGTGGAGTATGATATTCTATTTTTATGATCATATTCTCATAACCTTATAATCATGATTATTCTTATGTATCTCCCTTGTTTAACCTTACTGAGAATCTGAGCTCACACCTTCAATGTTTTATTCCCCCATGTTATGAAGATATGTATTATGTTTTATGTGTCTAATAAGAGTACTAGTTAAGAATAACCTAGTGGAAGATAATTTAGCTCATATATGTACTAGTGTTTATGTTTTCATGTTTCAAAAGGCACTATACTAGTATGGTCTTTTGGAATCTCTTTGCATAATATTCTTAATTATTTTGAAAAGGTTAGGAAATGTTAATGTACGAAAAGTGATTGTCATTGTAGTTGGTATCAGTGAAAAGGTAGAGTTAAAATTTGGAAACTATTATGAGCAAACATTAGTGAGAACCCTAAGGACACATCTTTTGATAAGTATAAGGATAAGTAAAAGTATAAGAAAATGTCATGAATTTTTGGTAAAGAATAGAGTGAGTGGTTTTCAAGAAATGCATCCATATCTAGATAATACAAGTGAATGTTGATCTCATATAGATATACTTCGTGGTAACTACTTTGAAAAGTTCTTCTGGTCCAGACTTGGGGTAATATGGTACATTACAATGGGTCTTGATTCACACCTAGATTGACACTCCTAGGGGACATGTTATGGAAATTCACAAACTCTTCTCAAACAATCATAAAGGATTTAAATATAGGTTGGCTATGAATGACCTACGATGAACCAAGGGTGTCAAAGATTAAGAAAGGTTTCATGATTTTGACATCCTATAAGTAATTATTTTCATTACTATGTGTTTTTCTATTATTATAAGTAATGCTCACACTATACTTCTAGTTTTATTCAATAGAAGAAAGTAGAATAAACTGGATTAACATTTAATTTTTTGGAAGATTTTCTGATGATAAATCAATTGGGATGATAATTTGAGTAAAATATGTTATAATCATGCCTAATTAGTTTTCACAGAACATGATAAACAACACGCACCTTAACCAACTCTAGGACTTTCCAAGGAAAATAAGGAAAGAGTTTCTGAGATTTAGGGTTAGAGAGACCATGGGGGAAAGAATATTCAGTTTTTTTATGTATATAATGAGGAAAGAGTCACCAAAGTGAATGTCTTAGATGAACAAGAAGATGTTTTGACTGTGAAAAATAAGCACACAAATCAAGTGACTACAAGGGAAAAATAAAGAGTTTGGTTAACAAAATGGATAAGAATATTGTCCTATCTAAGGCCCCATTGAAGGTTATGTGTTTTATGTGTGGAATAAATGGTCATTATGCAACTCAATGTCCCAATAAGAAACCTCTTGAAGAGAATGAACAAGGTAGTGTGAGTAATGGTTATAATGTTGAAGATGATGAGACTATAAATGAAATTTTAAAGGAAAGAGGTATTAAGTAATAGGATAATATATTCTTCTTATGTATTATTTATGAAGTATAATAATCAATGTTTTTATATATTTGGGATCTATGAATTATGTTATATGAATGGTGAAATAAACAAGGTTTGTCCGATTTATATTTTCGCTAATGATTTATCATATTATGTTGAATGTTTCTGATGGAATGGAAAAGTGATTTAATGACAAGGTGATATTTTGACTAAGTTAATATAACCCTTAAAATGTTACTTATGTTAAGATATTGTTGTTTTGATAATGATATGTGAGATATTAATATGTAAATTGGACGGTATTGATTATCTTTGAACTAATTAAGGACTAGTTGAACAGTAGTTCATTCTCTCATATATGAATTTTAAAACTTCTTAGATTTATTAATGAATATATTAAATAATCTATGGAATAAGTAATGATACATGTTTTTCAAAAGGATTTATGGTAATTCATCTTGTTACCATGTTCTATGTGAATTTACCATGAGGTCATTAACATGTTTGGAATGAAAAAATAAAGAGATACTCTGCGGTATATTGGGGATAAATGTTAAGATGGTTTCATGAATGACTTTATAAATTATTGAACTCATCTTTTAGAAGGTTTATAAGGGTAACCATTTATGAAAAGATTAAGTTAAACTTCAAAAGAGGTACTTATGTATTGATACTGTACTAAAAACCTTGGATAAATGTCTATTTAGTGATTGACCTTATTTCAATTATGTCCATCATATTTATCCTGGAAATTATATTAGGCTGGTTTTAGAAAAGGACATCATATATGTTTGGTGACAACTAATTATTTTTTGAAAGGTTTCGGGTCTTGAACCCATGACCAAAGGACGATAACGGTTTCATTCCTACAACTGGCCTACATGATGTCCAAGTTAATGTATAATTATTTTTGATGAATAAATATTTATAATGAAACAATAGTGTTACTTTTTATGTTAAGAGATTAATGTGTTAACCATATTGATTTTTTAGAAAAGTTGTAGATAAATAGTTATACTTTTCAATCTTTTATGGGACATAATATTTGCTAAAATTGAATTTTAGTGCTTCGGGAATGAAAGTTAATTTATGGACATCTATTTCATGAATTAATGGATAAAGTAGAAATAATTAAAATAAAAAACATAGAATGAATTTTTTTAGAAATATATAAATCATATTTCCTTATATTCATTTTCAATAAAATAATTACTCAAAGATAGTACAATGATCAAAAAAAATGTTGTCATAATACCTTAATTTTTGCTGAACTGATGGCCTTATAAATCATCATAGATTTATGACTTCGAGGCCCTTAAATTTTCTTTTATCATTCACTTGTTAGTCATTGATGACCCCAATCACTCCCTGTGAATATTTACATTTTTATTCTATGTACCTGATTTTACTTACAACTTATGTTATCCTATGTGGAACCCTGGTTGTATTTTACTTTGGGTAACCGGTATGTTTCCAACAATCCCTTTTTACAGGAAGTTGTAGATTCAGTTTTATGATGTGGGTTTCTATGAAATGAAATTTAAACTATTAAAACTCTGATAACCCATATGAATTTCAATGGTGAAATTCATTATAAGGGGGTAAAATGAAACACCACGAGATTTTGTGAATTATTTTTTTGAATTAATTTAATATTTTTTATATTTTTCATTTCACGAAATACTGAAAATAGTGTATTTTATATTAAATCACTATGTTTGGCTTGCGTTATATGCAACAAAAAGTTAATCATGCACTAAAAAACATAAATTTTATCTTTCTCTACATAGAACACTAATGATAACCTATATTACATGCAAGACTAACTTTTCTCGATGGCTTACATAACACACAAGACCGATTATTACCAAACAAAAATTCATTATTAAAATATTATTATTTAATAGGATATTACATGACCATTAAATTGAATATTATAATATTAAATAAATTATAGACTATATATAGGTTAATTCATTTTTCACCTAATACTTATAAAGTAATACAGAAACCAAATGAATATAAAGGGATTAATTTTATAAAAGTCAACATTAAAGTAAAAAGGATGATTTATATTAATAAATTAAATTAATTACTAATAATGAAAGATATTAATTAAATTTATATGTTATATATCCAAAAAATGGTTTTTGTAATCATCCAATAGATTTTATATATATAGGAGTGCCAGTGGTGGAGATTCTTCTGATGATTCTTCAGAATATCAATCTTCTGGGAAAAATAATATTGGTCTAATATCCAGAGCTCCATTTCAAAATCATTGTCTTATGGATAAGGTACAAACTGCTGAATACTTAACCAATATGTCTTTAAGTGAAAATTTTCCAGATAAAGGTTTTTATTTAGATGAAGAATCTTCTTCATCAGATAATGATAATGATTTTCCTTCCTATGAGGAAGTTTCTAGATTTTCTAAATTGTTAGAAAAGAAAAATTGTGAAGTTTCTAAGAAACTTGACAAATAAAATTCTAGAAAATCTACTTTAACAAAAGAAATTTTGGATATTTCCAAATATCTTGATGAGAAAAATGTTGTTTTAAAAAATCTTTCTAAGAAACATGAAGAAGTTAATTCTGAGAAGGATAAACATTCTAAGGATCTTAAAAATATGCTTTTAGAAAAAGTTGTTTTAGAGAATAAACTTAACTCTAAATCTATTATTCTTGAGGATAAGAATTTAGACTTGATACTAAAATCTCAAATATTTTCCTTAAATAAAATTCTTGCAAATTTTACTTCTGGTAAAGAAAATTTTGAAAAGATTAAAATCATATCTGACCTCATGGTAATATTTAGGGATTAGGTTATTCTCATGAAAAACCTATTTTTAAAAATAATTATTTTGTTCCTTCTAGATCCCCTTTTTGTACTAAATGCCAAAGTGGGGGGTATTGGAAGAAAAAATGATCTTAAAATAAAGTGAAATCCCTTGGGTTTCAAAAAGATTATTTTTCAAAACAAATATGGTTACCCAAGCTCTTATTATCAAATAATTCTGGATCCAAGAAAGTTTGGATTCCAAAAGCCTAACTCTTTCTTTTTAAGGAAAATTAAGTAAGTACTAACAACCTATAGTACATGGATAGTGGATGTTCCGGGCATATGACTGGCAACAAAAACTATTTCAAGAATATTTTAAAAATAAAATATGGGAAGGTAACTTTTGGTGATAACTCTCAAGGAGAAATTTTTGGTATAGGTATTATTATTCTTCTTGGTAAAGCTGTTATTTCAAATGTTCTTTTTGTAAAAGGCCTTAGGCACAACCTCATACGCATAAGTCAATTATGTAATGAAGGTTACCTTGTGAATTTTAGAAATGATAAATGTTTAGTTCACAATTCCAAGGATGAGTTTATTTTCTCTAACCTTCAGCATGAGAATGTGTACAATTTAAACCTAGACGATGATAGAAGTCAAGATTTACCGTGCCTTAGTGTATTTTAATATCAATCATTGATTTTACATAGGAGACTTGGACACTGTAACTTAAGGAATCTTATTAATATTTCTAAGAAAGAACTTGTTCAGGATCTACCAGAACTTAAGTTTGATTCTTCAAAAGTCTGTGATCCTTGCCAATATGGCAAGAAACATAAATCTATCTTTAAATATATAAGTGAAGTTACAAGTTCAAATTCCTTATAGTTAGTGCACATGGATTTATTTGGTCTAACACAAACTGGAAGTATTAGAGGAAAATACTATGTGTTTTTCCTAGTTGATGACTACACAAAATTTACTTGGGTTTATTTTCTCACAAAGAAATCTGAAGCTTTTTCATATTTTAAAATATTTAGAGCTCAAGTTAAAAATTAGATAAACCTACCATTGATAACTATTCATAGTGATCATGGTGGAGAATTTGAAAATTCTGATTTTGAAACTTTTTGTAGTAAAAAAGGTATTATTCACAAATTATCATCTCCAAGAATTCCTCAACAAAATTTTGTTGTCGAAAGAAGAAATCACATTCATCAAGAGATGACAAGAACCATGTTGAGTGAATATTCTATAGCTAAACAATTTTGGGATGAAGCTGTAAGTACTGCTTGTTATACTATAAATCGAGTGTTAATAAGACCATTTCTTAATAAAACACCTTATGAGTCGTGGAATGGCCGAAAACCAAAAGTTTCTTACTTCAAAGTTTTTTGTTGCAAAGTATTTATCTTTAATACCAAGCATAACTTAGATAAATTTTCACCCAAATCCGATTAAGGAATTTTTTTATGTTAATCTACAAACTCTAAGGCATATAAAGTCTTTAATAAAAATAGTTGCACTGTGGAAGAAAACATACAAGTTAATTTTTATGAAAATGATCCTTTTGTTTTCAAACAACCGAAATCATTTCCCTATATATTTTCCAAAACTGATCACTAACCTTCGACAGAAGATCTTTTAGACAAGGATAATGTTCAAGAAAATTTTTCTGAAACATTTCCTCCTAGAGATTTTCTACCTTATGTTGATGAATATGTTTTTCAAAATCCAAGTCAGATGTTACTTAGGAATCATCCCAGGGATAATATCATTGGAAATGTTAGTAAACCAGAAAGAACTAGAAGTTCTTTAAGAAATTAAGTTAAACAAATTTCATTTCATTCCCAATTTGAACCAAATACTCCTAAAGAAGACTCAAGAGATGAAGATTGGATAAAGGATATGCAAGATGAACTCAATGAATTCGTAAGAAATCAAGTTTGGACCTTGGCTGAGAAACATAATAAAACTTCTCTTATTGGAGTAAAATGGGTTTCTAGAAACAAATGCGATGAAAATAGATTTATTATTAGAAATAAATCAAGATTGGTTGCAATAGGCTATAACCAACAAGAAGGCATAGACTATGAAGAAACCTATTCTCTTGTAGCAAGACTTGAAGCTATTTGTATTCTTCTATCCTTTGAATCATTCTTTAATTTTAAACTCTATCAAATGAATGTTAAGTGTGATTTTCTTAACGGTTATGCAAAGGAGGAATTCTATGTAGATTAACCCCTGGCTTTGAAGATACAAAATATCCTAATCATGTTTATAAACTTACCAATGCTTTATATGGACTTAAAAAAGACCCTAGATCTTGGTATGATAGACTTTCAAGATTTTTGCTTCAAAACATCTATTTTAAGGGAACTTCTGATCTAACCCTTTTCATTAAGAAAATTAATAAATATGTTTTGATTGTTCAAATTTATGTTGATGACTTCATCTTCAGATCAACTCAGCAAACCTTAACTGATTTTTTGCGAATATCATGAAATCTGAGTTTGAGATGAGTATGATGGGTGAGTTAACATTTTTTATTGATTTTAAAATTTCACAAAAACCAGAGGGAACTTATATATCTCAACATAAGTATATCAAATATCTTTTAAAGATGTTTGGGTATGACAACACTAAGAGTATAAGTACTCCCATTGAAACCTCTAATACTCTTAATATTGATGAATCTGGGAAACCTATAGATCAAACATCTTATAGAGAGATGATAGGAAGTTTACTATACTTAACAGCTAGTCAACCTGAATTAATGTTCTCAGTATGATTATGTGTAATATTTCCAAAAAATCCTAAAGAATCCCATTTAAAAGCTGTAAAAATAACTTTCTGGTATTTAAAGGGAAATTTAGATTTGGGACTATTTTATTCCTCTGGAAATGATTTTGAACATAAAAGTTTTTTAGATGCTGACTTTGGTGGTCATAAAATGGACAAAGAAAGTACATCCGGAACTTTTCATTTCTTAGGAGATTCCTTAGTTTCTTGGTCATGTAAGAAACAACATTCTGTATCACTTTCCACTGCTGGAGCTGAGTATGTAGCAGTTGGAAGTTGTTGTGCTCAAGTGTTGGGGATGCAACACACACTCACAAACTATGGTATGAGTTTTACAAAGATTCAAATTATTTGTGATAACACAAGTGTCATTTCCCTAAGTAAAAACCCTGCACATCACGCTTGTGAAAAGAACATAGATATTAAACATCACTTTCTTATGGATCACACACTTAAAGGAGATATTATTCTTCAATTCATCGGAATGCAAGAGCAACTTGCTAATATTTTTTAAAAAAACTTTAACTTCTGATAGATTTGAATACATTAAACAGAGGCTCAAAATGATTTCTGTAAGGTAATCACTCATATCTACTTCTTGTTTAAATCATTTACTAATATTAAACTACTCATTAATTCAGGGGGAGTACATATGTTTTTTTATTTTATTTCTTTAAAATATTTTTCTTTTCTTAAAACTTTAATATTTGAAAATTTTTTATTTGAAAATTTTGGATTTGAAAATTTCATATTTTAAAACTCCCATGAAAAATTCTTATAATACCGATAAATCTCTCAGAGTATTCCAAAAGGTAATCATTCTAACTATTTATTTTCTTTATCTTAAGTTTTATTTTTCGGTATTTCAAAATTTCTTAAATTCCGGTTTATCTTACTTCAAAAGATCAGAATTCATATTTTCTATATCCATTCTCAACCATCAGATCAGGTCAGGTTTTTTGTTAGCCGCCTGATTATCTTATGGAATATGAAAAGTCATAGCTATGTCTATATAAGGAGTGCCTCATTTTCAAGTATCACGCCATCCTTACTGATCTCAGTGCCAAAGTTCTATTGCAGTCAAAGCTTTCATTCCGAAGTTCTCTATCACTCTGAATGACTCTGGAATCCTCAGAAGATCAGATGCCAGTTAACAAGGAGATTAAGGACTGGTCAATATTTAGGTAAAGGTTAGTGTTCCCTATGTTCTTTGAAAAATATGAATCCATTATTTCTGCGGTGGTAAGATCTAATGGATGGGAAAGTGTTTGTGTGGTTAAGTGGAAATCTTCAGATCCAGTTTATCCTAACCTCCTTATTCAATTATATGAATATGTTATGTTCTTTCAAAAGAACGGTAATGATCTATTTAAGTTCAAATGCTACAATAAATCATATACAGTCCCCTATAAGAAGGTATCAAATGTTATTAACATACCGTATGAAGGGGAGGCTATTATTTTCTATCAAAAACATCCTGAGAAAGAAGTCTCTTTTGAAAAATTCAAGGCTTTGGATTTTCTCAGTCTTAAGTATGTCAAGAATCCAAAGATTAAAAATCTTACAACAAACCGCAAGATGGTGGCTCTCTAGATGCAAGGATTTCTTATTCCCAAAATGAGATATAAGGATTATATAAAGATTTTTGATATCTTTCCTTTAGATTTTCTTATCAACTTAAGGAAGATCAACTTAGTGAAATACATCTTTCTCACTATTCAGGAAATAAAAGGTGGAACCATCAGATATCAGATCCTTATGTATCCAACAACTATTTCCAAGATATTTTTTATGTTTCTTCAAGAACAGAATGTTCCATGTCGATCAGTCTCAAAGCCTTTCATGATTTTGTTGCTTAGTGATGACACTCTAAGTAGGATGAAAGTAAATTTTATTCCAGAATCAAAAAACTTTGAGGAAATGGTTGTCCAGAACAAGGGTGATGTTTTGGAATCTTCAAAGTCAGTTCCTAAGAAAAAAAACTTGATGAACCAAGCTTGCCAGTACTAGTTCCTGTTTTTCCGGTTTCATCACCTCCTCTTGAAAAGAAACCAAAAGATTATTCGTATGGAATAGTTACAAAGTGGAGATAAATGGAAGCTACTATAAAGGAAGGAGATCCTTCTTTTGGTCTAAATCCTGCAGAGTCTAAGGTTTTAAAAATCAAGCATGCTAAAAATATTGAGAAATAAAAAAAGGAGAAGAAGTTAAAGAAGAAATATTTGGAAGATCAAGTTTGTCAATCTCTTCTAAAAGATATAAAAATGAAATATCATGAAGTACCTGAATCTCAAGTTGTTCATAATAAACTGGTGACCACTCTGGAAATCCAGAAAGCTAATAAATTCCTAGCTTTATCAAAACTAGTTCAAGAAATGGATGATCAAGTAATCCAAGATGATGATAATGATGTTTTAAGGGAAGTGGAAGATTGTGTTATAACTCCTTCAAGTTTAGTTTCTAAATCTGGTTTAGTAGAACAAGTCGAAGAACAAGTTAAAGAACTTGAGGAAGAAATAGAATTTGAGGAAGAGGTTGAATTTGAAAATAAAGAAGAAGTTGATTTTGAACTAGAAGAAGAAGTATAGAAAGAAAAGGTTGAACAAAAAGATGAAGAAGAGGAAGAATTTCAAGAAGAATAGTGACAAGGAGGATCTCAACATCATGAGTTTGAAAAAGAAAAAAATGAACAGGGAGATCTAAATGTTTTTCAAGTTTCGAATGAACAATCTCCAATTAGAGACCCTGTTAAAGGAAGGAATGTACTTATTTCTTCATCTGATTAGGAAACGCCTCAGAAGTCCGCTAATAGAATAGATAGACTATATTTATTAACTCCAAGAGGAGTTGAGAAAGGAAAATATGTTTTAGGATATGAGTCCTCTTCATCTGTCGAAAATGATTATGTCAAGTTATCTTTAAGAAATTTGGTTAGCACCATTCCGGTTCTTTCAAACATAGATGCCCGGAGTCAAATGATGCAAGAAACCCTGAATCAAAAGACGGAATTGACCAATATGCTGATGGACATGGTTTTCAAGCAAGAAGAAGACTTCAGTAATCTTTTTATTGATTACAAAGCTCATAGGGTGACTTGTAATAAAGTCTTTAACCGTACCAAAACTATCAATAAAGAGCTAAGACAGTTTGGTGACTTCACGGATTCAACAAAAGGAGATTTTAATACTTGTGAAACTATGTTCAACAAGGTCAATACATCAATCTCTGAGAAAGTTATTGAACTCAATTCTTTTGTTTGATCTGTTAGCAGTGAGAAAGAAGTCATAGCCGAATTAGAAAGAAAGGTGGTTGATCAAGAGGAAAGGATCTTTTCATTAGAGAAGAAGAATCAAGATCAGGGGAACTTATGGAAAACGTTTGAAGAATATCATAAGGATGTGAAGAAACACAAATCCCTGATAAAGAAGATGTTTTCTGATCAGAAGAATAACGGATGACTTTTCATTACATTCCAATGTTTTGTTGTAATATAAACTTTATTTCTAAAATTTTCTTAAGAAATTTCTTGCATATCTTTCTTTTATTTTCAAATTTATGATTTCTTAACCTTATAGGTACATCTTATACTTCTCCATTCATTTACCTCTTTTTGAAAATCACAAAGAGGGGGAATTTATTTAAAGGAATAATTTAATCTCTGAGAAGAAGAATTTAGTAATGGGGTATAGAATGAAAGGATAATGTCCAAGTAAGGGGGATTTTTCTTGTAAGAAGAAATTTTTATCTAAGGGGGAGATATTATCTTAAGAAAACCCTACTTCAAATATCAAGAATACGATCCTTGGGAAACATAACCTAAGGGGAGTTAGTCGTATTCATCCAAAATCTTATTCAAAAGGGGAGATAAGTTTTTTTATACTTTTTTATCTAAGTAAAAATATTATTCCTTAGCATAGTTGTTTGTTATTTCCAAAAAAGGAGAGATTGTTGAGTCAATAAGGATATCATATGAATTTTCCATTCCTTATGGTTTTATGTTTTGAAAATCACAAACACTTTTTCTAAGTTCTGAATATTTTTTTAAGTTATGTATTTTTCTTAAGATCTGGAATTGTCATTCTATTATGCTTATAGATATATCATTACATTTTGTAATTATGTTAGACTTATAGATATGTCATTCCATTTTTTCAATTCTATTATACTTATAGATCTATTATTATGATTTTACATTCATCTTTTATGATTCTGAATTTGGTGTATATGTGATTCAGTTTTTATGATTCCGAATCCAATGTATATTTGATTTAGTTTTTATGATTCTGAATCCGGTGTATATGTGATTTAGTTTTTATGACTCCAAATTCGGTTTATATGTGATTCATTTTTTATGATTCTGAATCCAGTGTATATGTGATTCCGATTTTGTGATTCCGAATCCGGAACAAATGAGATACCTATTTCAAAAACTGATTTACTTTTTCTTATGATTCTGTTTTCTTGATAATGTTATTCTTAAGAATTCATTTTCTTGATTTTATAATATTACGTTTTCTTGATAATGTTATATTTGGTTAAATGTATCATTCTAATGATATCGGATTTTAATTTCTCTTATACTTAACATTTATCTTTAACTTAACATCGTTTCTATTACTTGAAATGATGTCATACAATCTGTTATAAACTAACCATTGTATGTTTGAAACGTGTCCAGGTAACTCCTAAATTTAAGGAAAAATATGACTGTTGGAGAGGAGCCGGCTGTTGGGAAGTTTTGCCTATAAATACAATCTCATTTGAACGAGAAAAGGACTTAAACTTCGACAACTGACTTTGACAAGAAAAAGTTGTGAACTGATTTATAGAGAGAGAGGCTCTTATAACTCTTAGTGATTTATGTGGATGTCATGAACAAATTTTTTAGGCATGAACAACTTGTTCAAACTTGCTTTGTGCAGACTCTAATTGTGCTGATCATGGTATTCTAGGTTTGGAAGATAGAGGTTCCGATTTCCTTCTAAATCGAGGGCTTGCGGGGATAACAAGATAGATACCGATCTTTGGATTGAGGGCTTACCTGGGTTTATGTAAGACAGACTTTATTGAAAGTATAAATCAAGGAACCTTTATCTAAGGTTATTGGATACCCTTCTCTTTGGGTTAAAATAATCTTATTGTTACTTGTTTACTATTACAAGTTGTTTTAATTCCGTTGTTGTATGTTAACTTTGTTAAAGTTAGGAAGTATAAACTTCTTATACTTTATAATTCCATTACTCTGATTATATTACAGATTCTATATGATGTAAGGTAGAATATTTCTTTTAAGAAAATAGAAAAGGTTTCTTTAAGTGGTCTTGTGAATGTTTGTTTAACCTTTTTAAACATAACTTTAAAGGTTCCAAAGTAATTTTTAAAGTATACAATTCACCCCCCCCCCCCTCTTGTATTTGAGAATCTCATTTTTACATATTCGATCCTCACATATATGTGAGTAATATGTGATGTTGTAAAGGGTTTTTTCTACAATAGGGTGTTATGGGAGAGGGTGAGTTATTTTTTGTGCTTTTTTCCTCAATCTTCCCATACAATCCACCACATTTGTGGTCATAGGAAAATGGATAACTAGGTGGTATTATATATTTAAGTTTTACTATTTGGTATGGAGGCCTCTAGTGTAACATATATCATGATATTAGACATGGTGGGGGTTGTATCAATGATGTTGGTGTGGGATATGTGAGTGGTGTGTATTTGGTAGACAAATAACACGCAATAATTAGTCCTACATTGGTTTGGTAAATTCTAGATCATCTAAAATTATGATCTAGGTTAGATAACATGACACATGTTCCTTGACTTTTGGATTGAATAAAGGATTATTATCTCATGTTTTATTGTAATTTCAACTTAATTATATTATTGTGGCAGACTAATTTCATTTACATTCATTATTTGCCTCATGATGGGTGGTGCATTCCTAGTGGTATGAATTTCACTTGTGTGTGGATTGATTCATTTTAAATGGTTTTTAAAATTTTTTTTGGGAACCATTTTTAAATTAAAGGTACCAATTTTTTGTTTTAATATTCGGTATTGAAATGTTTGTTTTGACTAAAAATGGATAATTCTATGTAAATTAATTCAAATTGATTTTTTTCATTTAATTAAAACAAAAATGGAATGTTTTTCAAAAATGTTCATGGACTTGATATTGGATTTCTTGTGTGTATATTTGAAATAAATCTATTTTTTAATTATATTTTAAATTAGTGTTGATGAATTTCCACATGCATGAAATCTCATGGATTCCTAGGTGACATCCTACAATACATATTAGATTACATACTAAAAATATATTTCTGTGTATTTTTAGCTCATATTATGTGTATATGTTCTAGATTCATCCTTTTTTATAATCATCTCATGTATTTTATAGATGGTTGATTGGGGGTATAGTGAGAAATATGATATTCTATAATGGATATATGAGTATAATTGATTTTTTTATTTTGTTTTAGTATTTTCTTTTATGATTGTAAACTATTCCTAATGTATTTTTATTATACTTTCATTTAATATAATTTTTATAGATCATTTTTTTAATTTTTAATTGATGTTAATTATGTTAATCTCATTTGGGTTATTTATCTTTTTTACTTATATTTATTTGATGTTTCATGGATTTATAACAAATGGGTGGCCCATTCTAGATTCTTAATAACTTATTAAATGTCTATAACATAGTATTGAGGATGAAAACGTAAGTAAAGTGATGTTTTGTGATGATCTGGTAGTAGTTTCTAGCCAGTAGTGATCAAAAACAACTTATGTGATATTTTTTGTTACCTCTCTACTTTTCATTTCATTTTAGATCACTATAATTAAATGTATATACTCACCAATTCTTGAAGTATTAAATTCTATATTCATTAAATAGGTTCAATAATCCTCTTGGACTAAACCAATCCATTTTATTTTCCCTAAACATTCTTTTTTTGGATTGTCTATTGATTGTAAAGAAACATCATTCCTTTCTATTTTTATGAAGTTGCAAAAATTTCAATCCAAATTTTTGGCCCTGGCCCAGAATCAGTTCTTTTGTAAAAAATATAAATTCTCCATTGGTTTTGGGTATGTTTTTCTCCATTTAAATTATTTTCATTTTTTAATTTATGGATTTTTGGGCTTTGAGTTTTCTAAGATTTTTCTTATGTATTTTGGACCTCACTTCAATGGTTTCGGGTTTCCATTGTCAAAGGTGAAAATAACATTTATACATAGGTAGGAATATACATATATAATTTCACCCATATATATATATATTCACTCATGGAGATATGGATATATATATTTGGTCTAGGTGTGATTATATATATATATATATATATGTAAAAAACGTATACAAGTGTAAGGTAAAAGAGTATATGCATGTATAAGCATATATGTAAGGATCCCCTTGTACATATTTGTCCATGAAAATATGTACATAGGGGATATGTGTCCTTATATATATGTGAAATTTCATATGCCTAAAATTGCTAAATGGAAGATTTGAGTTTCCATCTTTATAAATAGAGTGCGTTGAGTTTTAGGTAGGTTTTCTTATGAATTGGACATTGAAAAAAAAAAGAATCATTGATTGCTTGTATTTCACACCATGTTTTTGTACTGAATAATGATATATATTACTTAGAATAATTTATTGATATGAAATGAATTGTTTACCGAATTGAATCGAATCAAATCAATCTAACCAGATCCAAATCAAAACCAACAAAATTAAATGAAAACAACATGAACTCATTCAAACTAAATTGAATGAAATATGACATAATATAACTAGGAAAAACCAAAATAATGTTAATTTTATAAACTATAAAGAGTAAAACTGAATATTCCTAAATGAGTCTATAATAAATTAAATTCAATTATACCGAACAAAAAAATTAAAACTAACTAGATCTAAAACAAATCACATCATTTAATACTGAATCGAATCATACATAATCAGTATAATCTAGTTAGATCTCTCTTGACCTGCCTCAATTAAAATTGAATCAAACATAAAAAACAAAGATAAACCCTAGGAAACCAAACCAAATAAGATTATGAAGAGTAAACCCAAATTATTTTAACTAAATAAAGTGTCACCATAAAAACCCACAATTGATAGAATAAAACCAAATAAAAATAGAATGAAACATTTTAAAAATAATCACAATCTGAACCGTAATGGTATAAATATAAATCTGATCAACAAAAATTGATCTAGAATGATAAAAATCAAGAAAAATATAATTCAAATAAAAAAATTGAATGAAACTAAATTAGTCCAATTCAAACTAATCTAACTTGAAAAAATATGATATTAAAAATGATGAATCAAATTAGAACAAATATAATTAATAAAAACTAATATAACTGAATAAGACATGAACTAAAATGAACTAAAACAATTTTCTATGAACCAAATTTAATCAAATATAATCGATTTGAACTAAAATAAATGAAATCTTCCAAGATAATATAAACAAAAACAAGATAGACTAAATCTAATAAAAATGTTTCCAATATACTTGTATCGAACAATACTAGATGAAGTTGAAACTTGATCCAAACTAATTGTATACAATTAATAAGAAGAGTAATTGTTAATTAATAGGAATTTACTATTTTATATTAAAATTTTGAAACTTGGATATGTTTCCCCCTTGCTTGTATGAACATGATTTTACCCATGGGGCTTTGTGGTTATTATATGATGGGTGGTGACTTGTATAGTCACAAGAGATAGGTATTTTGTACTTTAGTTTTTATTTTTTTTATTTATCACATTGGCCTCATAGTCCTTTTACCACTCTATAAGGATGGAGGGTAGTTATGTTCTAAGAACGGGGCCATAAGTGCACTAGAGGCGACAACATGATTTTTTTAGGGGAGGGAGTTTCGGGGAGCAGAGGGATTAATTAGTTTGTTTCATCCTTTTCTACCCTTATACCATGTTGCTTATGTTTATTTAATTTTCCTTCAGTATAGGCATATAATGTATAGATGGGTCATGAAAAAATTTTATTTATTTTCCACTGCTGTTTTAATTAATTTTTTGTGGGTGAAATTGTTTCCAAGTGGGGATTCCTTAATTCCCGAATACTTCTGTTAGTTTGTGGGTGTATCCAATCCACCTTAATCCATCCAAGTCATTCCTATATTAGAGTCTAACTAGGTCATTACTGTGTTTGAACCATGGGAGGGCCCAGGAAACATGGAATAACTTTGGATCTATTAGGAACATCTTTATAATTATACACCTCCATTAGTCTAGTTGTGACACCACAAAAATATAAAGTAAGAGCCTTGTATTCGATAGCGTGTACGACATGCGACACCAAGCACGTAAGGTAATATAATATCTAGATACTTTATAATTTATTTAATACTTAAAATAGATTCTATATATTTCAATGCATATAACACTATGTTATCTTTCATTACACACAAGAGTGACCTTCCTTGATATCTTAAATTACACATAAGAGCGACATTCTATGATAGCTTGCATTACAGGCAATACCGAGTTTCACCATATAATAATGTATTAATAAAATATTATTCTTTAATATAATATGACATAACCTAACCGTTAAGTTATTGGTTATGAATAGTGTTAAATATCTTATGAAATTTTTTCTTTTATCTAAATATAAAATAAATTCACGTATTACCAACTACTAATAAACAAAAATAAGAACTAATTAGATATAAAAATAAATATTTTTATTTTTATTCTTTAAAAAGAGTTTTATCTTAATAGAAATAATTAATTACAATTAGTGAATTATTTTAATGAAATATATATTTCATATATTCAATCAAACTTTCTTTATATTTATCCATTAGGTTTTATAGATATAATATAAGAACAAACACTATTTTGCGCAAAAAAAGAGAAATTTTTTTAAAGGCAATTTTACTGCCTTTTAATGGAAAACCCATTTTAAATCCAAATTTTGACACTTTAATTGATTTAATATGTAAAAATAAACTTCATATTTTAAATATAAACATAATAATTAGGTTTGGTGAATTTGTTATATTTTTATGAAACTTTTTATTTTTCAATGAATGGTTAAAAATTCTAAATTTTAGTTCAAAACTCTTTTTCAAAAAAATTATTTATAATGTTAAATTATATTTTTAAATGGTTTTAAAGTTAAATTAGATAATATTTTTATCAATTAATAAAATATATGTAAATTTAATAAATTTTAATTTGAATTTATTATAAAAATATAGAAAATGTTTGGATGTTTTAACTTTAAAAACCTGCATTGTCATCCCGCCTACGGGATTAAATTTAGATCAATTTCTGCCACTTCTATGATTGGAATTTATAAAAAAGGATTAAATATTTTGAATTTGTATAATTTATAATTTATAATAATAACAAATATTTTTTGACCAAAAATATTAGTGAAATTGATTAAAATTAATTACAATGACTAAGGTAAAATTATGATTTATCTAGGATTAAACCTTTACCTTAAAGCCCAAAACGACCTATAAACATGTCCAATACCTATTGTATGACCCTATTTAGACCCTGTACTATATTGTATCTAAATTTCAACATTATTGGATCCACTAGAAATATTAAAAATGTGCATGGAATTCCTTTGTTAAAATATTACAAGAGTGTCACTCCTCCTCCACTATAAAAAGGCATCATCTCCTCCCACTTCCTCACACATCTTAAGACACTTTGGATCAACTAGATCTACCCAAATAGCTTATAAAAATCCCTCCCCTAATCCTATAATCCTATTATTTGGAATAAGTCAATCTAAATAATATTTTTGGTTTAAAACAAAATAAGTTACCAAATTAAGAGGTAGCGTCTTCCCTCAAGCTATCTAGTTTTATTTCCATTCTACAGCCCATCAACACTTCTTATTATATTCTTATATAAAAAACTAGTATCCTCAGTATACTGTGATATTTTTATACTAATTTTTATACCAACACTTACACACAATTTCTTTTAATGGGTAAGGAACATACTATTTCTGTGTACGGCAAACTATTGCCTCACTAAACGATGATTGATCATTTTTCCTTTTCCACCTCTCATGTTGGCCATTATGATGGACTCTCTATTTATATATGATATAAATTATATTTATTATTTCATTGTACTTATTTAATCCTTTTATTAGAAATACCATTAATACTTTCCATTTTACTTTAATATGATAACATCGTTAGACGAAGTGTGAACTATTGCCCCACCAAAGTTATGTGATTTGTTCACACTATACATGGAATGCATAAATGACGGTTACAATTAAACATATATTACATAAAAAATTTCTATATGTTATTAATGACAGAATTACCTATCATGAAATATACTATATATATATCATTTTATTCATTACCCTTTCGCACACTTAAAAAGTGATAACATCGTTCGGGGAAGTGTGGACTATTACCTCCTCGACATGATTTGATTCCTTTTACATCACAAGAATTATATATATAAGTTTATATGAATAAATAATATGGTATTTGTGATTTAATTATCAATATGTAAATATATTGTCTTATTAACCTTATTTACATAACGATCATTAAAAAATTAGAATGTTACTCGTGTGCACATACAACCTACCATCTCCATGATTGTAATGTTGGTTTATTTTTCAAATCCATATTTAATGATACATTTTAAAATTATAATTAATGTATAAATATAATAATTATTTTATTAATTTTATTCTTGATATTTTATATAATGACACCATTTGACCATAGTTGACCTACAAAAGTTGTTTTTGAAACATAAATTGAATTTGGTCAAAACACCCAGTGTAAACATAATCGTTTAAGTAGTTGTACACAACATGGTAATAAGAAAAATAAAACTAATGATATACATTAAAAAGGATATCAGTCTAATATTAAATTAATAATATTTTATTATACAATATGTTAAAGTTTGTTCACCTAAAAGGAAACTCAAGGTAAGGTATTCTCATCTTGTATTTTACATCTATGAGATAAATGTCATGTTCACCAACTACATTATTTGTGTGGTGTATCTAATACCCATTTTTTGTATTATATCATTAATAATATTAAATTCATGGTATTTTGAAATTTCATTTAATTTTATTCCTTATTTGGTATTATTATCTAAAATGTTTCAATGTGGTGTGAGACACTTTGGAATATTTAATGATTATTTTCCTAAACCTTAACTTTAATGATATTTAAATAGTATTTCCATTTGATAAAATTATATGAAAATTATTCAATAAAACTATTCATTTTCTCTTATTGGGTAATTCATGGTCATATTAAATTTTTAGAACCATTTTTCTACTCTTTGGTACTCAAAATTTTTTAGAAAAATGTTTTTAAGAAAACCTGACTTTAATTCTATCTTTAGTCGGAGAACATATTTTCTCAAAAAACCATGTTTTATTAAAAAAATTTCAAAAAATATTTTCAAATGATTTGGTAAATATATTTTTACCCTTTTTATCTTTTTCAAAAAAATTTAAAGGAATCTTCTTATTCATTTCTGAAAAAAGGAATTTTTACAACCTTTAACCGCACAAAATGAATGATTTATTTACCTGATATGGCTTGTACGGATGTAACCACCATCATTTATTTGAAACTTCCTTTTCATGTTTAAAAAGATACTTTTTAAATAAGATATTTTCAAAATGTATTTTTAAATAAATGTTGTTCAAAAGTTTTTCTATAATAAAAGAATATTTTCTTCAATAATGTTTTCAAAAGATTGTTTTACAGTATTTCTATTCATCAACAACTGAACTTTTTTTACTTCACTTGGGATTTTTGTATTGACACCATCCTTATTATTCATCTGGACAGTTTATTATTTATTTAGACAAGGATAGTATTCACTTTCACTTCCTTGAATATTTTTTTATTCTCTTTGAAATATTCTATCTTTTATAATCAGTGAACATTGAATTTCCCAATAATTATCCATTTGTATAATCAAGGATATTACTATTGTCTAAACCATATAACATTTTATAAATGGTGTATACTTTGATAGTTATTTTATTATTTGGGGAAATATTAATAATTTTGTGTTCATTATTCAATACTGATATTTGATAAGGAATATTATTTATTTTGATTAATTGATATGAGGAATGATTTGGAATGCTAATTATGGGTGGGGATTGGGATTTATATATCCCATCGATGCATCAATATGTTCTCATGAGACAAACTAGTTACATGAATTAAATAGGTTTTTATCCACAGTTTTTAACCTTCTTGTGAAAGGTCTTACCAGTATAGGATTTAATGTGACTTGGACATGACACCCATTAAGAAATCATTACCCACATATTATTTCTAGTTATTATTCATCCATCTTTTTTATGTCGACGTATCTATAGGTACATTTTATTTCCAATTCATTAATTAAATGGCATGGTTTTAGTTTCTTACCTTTAAATATTTATTGTTTCCTATCTATTTATTTTAATGGCATGTGTTTCTAGTTATTACCCTTCCATATTGTTTACGCACTTCCCTCTCATTTTATTGATTATATGAAATGTGAGTTCAGTTATTTACTATGTCATGATTAGTATTCTCATGGATTCATTATTTATTCCACTTTATTTTTCCTTTACTGGTCATTTGAGATCAATTTTATTATGTTCATTTCCCTAGTAATCTAAAAAGTATACTATGAAAGATATTAATGGATTTACTAGATGGAATAAAATTATAATCAAAGTTATTTATTTAAAAAGAACAAAAAAAATGTTGTAATTAGTGTATTATTTTCCCATGTATGCATCCAGTTTACCAAGACTATTAAACTCTTTGTCCTTTGGGATTTAATTCCTTGTAATCATGCTAATATAATTTCTAGTAGACACCATCTTCGAAATATCTAGGGTCTGGTCGCTACATTTGGTATTAGAGAAAGTTTAGATAAAACCTTGGGAACTAGATTTAGGAAAACCTAGGTTAGTGAACTAAACCCTATAGTAGAAATTGAGAATAAATAAAGGATAATATCATAGAATTTTGGTAAGGTAGAGATTGTGTGGGTCTTACTAGAAATGCATCCCTATCTTGATATTATAATTGGAAGTGGTTCTGGAATAGATCTACCTATGAGTAATAACTCTAACAAGGTGTTTTGAGCCTGAATCAAGGTAATATGGTACACGACAATTGGCCTCACTACACACCTAGTTTGATACTCCATGGGGATCTACTTAGGATAACTCACATTTTCTTTACAATCCATTATGAAGGATTTGGATAATGAAAAACCTAGGTTTAACCTAAGGTTTTTAGATTTAAAAATAAGTTGTCATGACTTAGAAATCCTACAAATGATATTATGGATAAACCCTAGACTAAGGAATGACCTATGTGGAAATAAATGGATGAAGTATTTATGTGTTAGGGTTGTATTGAAAACCTTTATAAAAATACTATTTAGTGAATAACCTTATTTCAAGGATTTCCATCGTATTTATTTTGGTAATTATATTAATTTGGTTGTAGAAAAGGACGACTTGTAAGTAGGTTGACAACCAATAAGATCTGGAAAGGTCATGGGTCTTGAACCAATAATCAAAGGACGATAAGGGTTTCACTCCAACCACTAACATATGCAAGGTCCTGGTAAATTTTTCCTTATTTTTAATTAAATAATTTGATGAATAAATATTAATAATGAACTAGTAGTATGAATTTTTAGGATTAGAGATTAATCTATGAACCATATTGGTTTTTGAAGATAGTAAAAGATAAATATTAAGACTTTTCACTCTTTTATAGGACTTATGATCCATTAAAAAATTCTATTAGTGCTTCAGGAATAAAAAAAGTCATTATTGGTAATTAACTTCTAGGAGTAAAAGAATGAATTAGAATTTGATTAAAGCACAACCAGAATTTAAAATTGTTCATATTAAATTGAATCCTATCACGTAAGAATATTTCCTTATATTCTTAGGTAGTAAAATAATTTCCCAAAATTAGGAAAATTACTTAAAAAAATTCCTAATTCATTAATTTTGATTAAACCGATAGTCTTCTAAATCATCCAAGATTTATGGATTTGAGGTCTGCAACTTTCAATTGATCATTCACTTGTTTGTGATTGATGACCTCATTCACTCCCTATAAATATTTTCACTTTTCCTCTATGTACGTATCTCTACTTTATACTGATGTTCTTCTACTTAGAGGCTTAGTGATATGGTAGTCCATGTGACCTCTGTACTTTCCATTATCTCTTTTATAGAGGATGACTTATGAACCCTTATCATGATGTGGGATTTCAAAAATAAGAATAATAAAACCAACATTCACCAGGATCGAGTAAAAATTGTGAGGACACAATTTAAATAAGGTGAGGAGAATGTGACACCCCAAAAATATAAAGTAAGATCCTTAAATTCGATTGCATATATGGCACGCGACACCAAACATATAAGTTAATATAATATCGGGATACTGTATAACATATTTACTATCTAAAATATATTCTATATATTTAAATTTTAACAACGCTGAGCAATATTTCATTACATGAAAGAGTGACCTTCCTCAACAGCTTTCATTACATGCAAGAGTAATCTCCCATGATAGCTTATGTTACACGCTAGACCTTGTTTGACCACACAACGATGTATTATTAAAATATTATTATTTAATATGATATGATATAACCTATATGTTATGTTAGTGGTTATGAATATTATCCACTATCTTATTAAATTTTATGGTTTATATATATATAAAATGAATTCATGTGCTACCAACTAATGATAAATGAAAACATAAACCAATTAGATATAAAAAATACTTTTATTTTTATACTTCCAAAAGAGTTTTATCTTAATAAAAATAATTAATTAAAATTAGTAAATTATTTTAATGAAATATAAATTTTATATATTCAATAAAATATATTTTATATTAATATATTATGTTTTATAGACATAAGATAAGAAAAAACTCTATTTTTAACATAAAAACATATTTTTAAAGCAATTTTACCACCTTTTAATGGAGAACACATTTTAAATCTGAATTTTGAAAAATTAATTTATTTAATTTGTAAAAATAAATGTCATATTTGAAAAATTAAAATAATAATTATTTTATTTTAAATTTTTAATATTTTTCTGAAACATTTCATTTTTTGATGAATGGTAAAAAATAGTGAGTTTTAGTTCAAAATAGATTTTTCATAAAATATATTTATAAGGTTAAATTATATAATTAATTGGTTTTAAACTTTAATTAGATAATATTTTTATCAATTGATACAATTTATGTAATTGGAATCAATTTCGCTTTGAAATTAATTATAAAAATAGCAAACTTTTGGATGTTTTTACTTTAAAAACTCGCATTGTTAGCCTACCTGAGAGATTAAATTTAAATTAATTTATGCCAATTATATGATTGGAATTTGGAAAAATATATTCTATATTTGGAATAAAAATAATTTCTAATTTCTAATAACACCAAAAAAATGTCCAAAAATATTAGTGAAAGTGATTAAAATTAATTTCAATGATTATGGTTAAATAAAGCTTAGTAAGGGACTAAACCTTAACCTTAAGGCCCAAAATGACCAATAATATTTTCCAAGATGTATTTTATAGAAATATTTTGACACAATCCTCTCTTGGATCAAAATTTTACCATTATGGGATCCACTTGCAACATGAAAAACGTGCTTTGAATTCCTTTGTCAAAATATTACAATAGTGTCATTCCTTTTCCACTATAAAGAAGAATCCTCTACTCCCACTTCCTCACACCTATCCAGCCACATTGAATAAGAAAAAATTTGCCAAAATAGATCCTCAAAATACCTCCTCTCTTTTTACAATCATTCTCTTGGGACGAAGTCAATCCAAATAAATCATTTGGTACAAACCAAAAGAAGTTACCTGATTAACAGTAAATGTCTTCTCTCAAACTATCTAGTTTTATTTCCATTATCTAACCCATAAAACCTTCTTATTATCTGAATTTATAAAAAAACCAGTAACCTAAATATACTGGGATATTGTTATTATATGTTTTATATCTACACTTACACACAATTCCATCTAATGGGTAACGAACCTATTGTTTCTGTGTATGGTGAACTGTTGATCCATGGAATGATGATTGTTCATTTTTCTTTTACCACCTCTCATGGTGGCTATTATGATGGACACTATGTTTATATATGATATAGATGATATTTATTATTTCCTTATACTTATTAAATATTTTTATTACATGTACCATTAATACTTTCCATTTTACATTAATACAATAAAATCATTTGAGGAAGTGTCGACAATCACCCCCTCAAAGCGATATGATTCGTTCACACTATTTATTGAACATATAAATGATGGTTTCAATTAAAAATATTTGACATGAATAAAATATATATTATATTAATTAATTAATTAAATTTCTATACACATAATATATATATATATATCATTTTTTTATTACCCTTTCACACACTTAAAAAGTGATAACATCATTCATGGATGTGTGGACTGCTGCCTCCTCGACATGGTATGATTCCTTTAAGATCAAAAGAATCATATAAATAAGTAGATATAATTAAATAATATTGTATTTATGATGTAATTAACATTATTAAAATATATATTCTTATATACCTTCTTTCCATATAAATCATTGAAATATGGGAATGTTGCTCAGGCGTACATATGACCTACTATCTCCATGATCATACTATTGGTTCATTTTTCTTACACATATTTAATGATATATTTTAAAAGTATAATTTATGAATAAATATAAATATAATTTCATTATTATTATTCTTTAGAGGTTCTATAATGACCCCTTTGACCATAGTTGACATACCAATATTTTTATGACACATAAATCAAATTTGTTCAAAAAACATGATGTAAACTTAATTGTTTAAGTAATTGTACACAACATGGTAATAAGAAAAATAAAATTATAGATAAATCTGAAAAAGGTTCTGAATAAAGTATAAAATTAACATAAGTCTATTATATAAGAAGGTAAAGTATGTTCACTTGAAAGGAAACTCAACGTAAGGGATTATCATCTCACATTTTACATCTGTGAGATAAATGTCATGTTCACCACTTACAAATTTTGTGTAGTGTATCTACTACCCATTTAGGCATAATATATCATCAATAATTTTGTTTTCATGGTATTTTAAATTACATTTAATTTTATTCCTTCCTAAGGATTATTATTTAAAATGTTTTAAAGTGGTATGGGACACTTTGGAATGTTTAAATATTATTTTCATCAATAATAACTTTAATGAACTTTAAATGGTATTTCCATTCAAGGAAATTATATGAAAATTTATTAATAAAACCATTAATTTTCTATTATCTAGTTATTTATGACCATTTTCAAGTATTATAACCATTTTCTACTCTATGTTACACAAAATGTTTTAGAAAATGTTTTTAAGATAACCCGACTTTATTTATCACTTTAGTCAGAGAACCTGTTTTCTTCTAAAAACCGTGTTTAATTAAAATGTTTTCAAAAATGATTTTAAAATGATTTGGTAAAGACATTTTTAAACTTTTTTTATTTTTCTAATGTTTTCAAACGAATCTTCTTATTGATTTCAAAACATGTCATTTTTCTAACCTTTAACCACACAAAAGGAATATTCTTTTTACCTTTTACAGCTTGTATGAATATACTCACAATAATTTCATTTAAGCTTCCTTTTCATGTTTAAGATGTTAAGTTTTAAAGACAATATTTTAAAATTTTATTTTCAAAGAAAAGGTTTTTCATTGTAAAATAATATTTTCCTCAAAAAAACATTAAATAATTGTTCTATTATATTTTATTTATCATCATTAACAACCATTCATTTTTACTCAACTTGCGATTGTTGTATTAATACCATTCTTGTTCTTCATCTGGATGGTTTATTATTGATCTGGATAAGGATATTATTCACATTCACTTCCTTGAATCATTTTTTATTCCCTTTTAAATATTAAATCTCCTTTAATCATTGAACATTGAGTTTCCCCATAATTGTCCACTTTATTTATCATGAATATTAATATTTCCTAAACTGTATATCATTTTTCATGTGGTGTATACATTAATAGTTATTTTATTATTTGTGGAAATATTTACTATTCTATATTATTTATTCAATATATAGATTTTATAAGTAATATTATTTATTTTGATTAATTTATAAGAAGAATAATTTGGACTGGTAATGATGGGTGGGGACCAAACTTTATATAGCCCATTAATGCATAAATAGGTTCTCATGAGACAAACTAGTTGTGAAAATTAAATGGGTTTTTATCTGTTCTTTTAAATCATTATGGGAAAGGTAATTACAGTATAGGTTTTCATGTTCCTCAGACATGACGTTCCTTAAGAATGTATTTCCCTTATATTAGTTCTAGTTATTATTCATCCATGAGATTTTTTATCGAAATATCTATAGTTACATTTTATTTTCAGATCACTGATTAAATGGCATGTGTTTTAGTTTCTTACCATTATATATTTATTTTTCCTTATCTAGTTATTTAAATGGCATGTGTTTCTAATTATTACCTTTCTGTATTTTTTATTCACTTCCCTCTTAGTTTATTGATTATATGGAATGTGTGTTCTGTTATTTACCATGTCATAATTATTATTCTCATTGATTCATTATTGATTCCATATTATTTTTTCCTTACTGAGCATTTTATCCCACCCGTATTATCTTCCTTTACCTAGGAATCCAAGAATAATTCAATGAAAGATATGAAGGGATTTACTATATATAATAAATTTATCCTCAAAGTTATTTTTTATAAATAAGAAGAAAAAAAATATTGCAATTGTTATATTCTTTTCTCATTTATGTATCTAGTTTACTAACACTACTAAACTCACGGTCCTTTGGGATTTGATTCATCGAAATCATGCCAATATAATTGATTATAGACAACATCTCCAGGCTATCTAGTGTTGGGTCACTACACTGGTTCACATATACTATCTAAAAAATAAAATAGAAGACACAATCCTAGGATCGTAGAATCAAGAACTAAATCTATTTAATTCTTGTTATCCTATTTTATATCCAATGATTCATATGCTTTTTATTTTTAGTTATGAGGCATCAACTATAGATTTTCTCAAGTATACATATTCCCCTAAAAATCATTCCATGGTTCATTATTTTGAATTCATATACTATACATGTATAAAAAAATTGATTATAACTATCCCAAAAAATACTCAAATGTTCCTGACTCCAAACACTATCCAAACAAATTGAAAAAAATTGTCACATCCAAAATTTCATGCTAGAAAACTCACTAATTTCATCTTTAATATGCCAAGATCTAGAAACAATTGTTGAGGTATCCACAAAAAATTATATAATACATTGCATCTATATATAAAATTTCACATATTATCATTAAACATTGTCCACTATAATATAAATGAATTATCAACCATTAAATATAGAATATAAATATACAAAAAGTGGTAAATAATGTTACTACTAAAATAATTTTTTTATTAATCATGATCAATCACTTTTAGTTTTTTAGTAAAAACATTCAAAAATACAAAAACACTGGGAAGATGAATATACATGCAGCATGATCCAGAAAATCAACAAACTAAGAAAAAAATCATTTTCCATCACTGAAAATTATACTTTGAACAGACTAAAATTTCTAGGAAATGTATTTCATATCCACATTTTAAAATATATAAATATGGTATTATTATATTATGAAAATATATTTCATGATCTTAGGCATATCATCATAGGAAAAAATTAGAAAATTTCACTTCTTTAATGGGCTAATACAATTTAGGGGACAAAAAAAGGATTTTGGCCTTATCAAGGCACTAAGTATCCTCATCCATTTAATCATTCCCTTCTCATCCATAGACTATTCAAAAATAAAATTCTTAACTTATTAAAATTTCTGATAACAAAAAATGGAAAATTTATTATATAGGTCATTCATTTTATCTGCGAAAAGGAAGGAAAAAATCAAAAATCAATTGGGTTTCTAATTCCCCTCGAGAATTTTCATCCTTTGAATCCCTTAATATATCCAAACCAAATGCTAAAGTAATATTTGATGACACTATCATGGAAGAAAAACTAAAGGTCCTTTAATACTCACCTACTTTTTAACTAGAGATGATGAGTCATCTTCTTCTTCTATTCTTAAGTTGTTTTCCATATGTTCAACAACATCCTCATAAGCTTCCCATGCTCCCTCATTTGTGGGGTTATTTTCTGGATTCATAGCTATCAAATATACATAAATTACCTTTTAATTCTCTTTCCCAACATATTTATGAGGAACAAAATTACCTATTATTCCCGAAGACACATGTCTAGGTGTCTTGGAAAATCCCCTATTACAGGTAGCCTCACCTTCCGATCTAGTAATCATTGCCCATCGTAAATTCGAATAGTCTTTTAAATTCCTAGATTTTTTCCCTTATTGATTAGGTATCCCCCTATATCAAAATCTTTATTCTTAAATTTTTTTTTACCTAGATGGATATAGTACATGGACAACCTATCCACCTCAGAATCAGAGGAAGCTACGGAACAAAGATCAATGATTTTATTTTACTCAATAAGAGTTTCCTCAGTAGGACCTTGTAGTCCTTTGGATAATACCTCTAAACAACTAACAATTTCATTAAACCCTCTTCTTATATTACTTTTTCATTTATTAATTACATTATAACATTCATTTATATCACTATTATCCATTTTTATGCTTCCAACTGCATGAAAAAATTATGTAGATGAATACAAACCTTCTCTGGCTTCTATATAGTACCCTTATAATCTAGTACATCATGCTTGAAAACTTTTAAGGACATATGTATCACAAATACAGATTAATTGATCTCATCATAAAGGATTTACATAGTTTCTTTCTCAATGATATGTAGGGGAAGAAGTGCTTCCACATTGGTTGACACTCCATTTATATGAGATTAACTCTCTAAAAAACATGAGATGAAAGATTTTGGGATGTGGTATTGGAAGAAAAATCAATATTGATTCAATAAACCCCCTAATAGAATATACTATCTTATTCCACATTCAAGTTAGAGGCATCAATAAATTATAGCATAAGATCATTATATTTCTCCTCATCAATTCCATTTGGAAGAACTTTCTAGTTCTAGTGTAACATTTTAGAAACTTTCCCTTATCAATTGTAGAGTTGGAGAAATTATAATGAATACCATAAGTGAACATAATGTTTATACATGTACTAGCCTTCAATTTCATCAGAGGTATAATTCAACGGGGGAGTTAATATGTCAACCTCCATGAAAATACACATATTGATATGATAATAGAAATATTGAGTTCTACAGTCTAAACATAGATAATTACCAATCATGTTTCCAATCACCCTATGCATGGAAAAAAATTTAAAAGGGAGGGTTGGGATATGAAGACTTACCTAAACCACTGAGAGGGATAATCACGCATCAAAAGATATTCTAAAGACTATATGAGATAGTATAAATTCATATATTTGATAAAATTATGGGTGGAAGACATAGAAGTAATCATGTTTTCACATTTGATTAAATTGATGAGAATTTTACAATAGTTAATTAGTGCCACCATTAGGTGAAATGTGAATCCCCCTAAAACCATTGATGGAATTGTTAAAATTCTTGATCGAGGGGTGTTGGTGGCCAAACCAATCTAACATATTGTATAAATGGAGGGATGATGCATCTGATAACTCAGAATTGGTAAGAAAAAGATTGGGATGACCCCTGAAAAGTTTAAATACCATCACCTCCACTGGTTATAGGGGAAATGTTTACAGAATATAGATTCATAAACCGAATAAAACAGTGTGGGGGGCATAACTAGTGGTCAAATCAGATCCATAAAAAGTGAAAGAGTGGGAGGTCTGATTACTATTTTCTAGCGGGTATCGTTATTACAACAGTTCCATAATATAATATAATACAAACTCGATAACCAGATATAAATAGCACATCCAAAATAATTATAAGAGAGAATACGGATGAAATAAGTGTGATCATTATAATTAAAACACTATTCAAATATCTACCTTTTCTATAATCAATCTCTACCATAAAAGAATATTCCACCATTTTTAAAAAATGATCTAGATCCATATTGGTGAAAAAAAATTCCCATGTCTACATTTAGGGGGCGAAATAACAACCATCACAATTTTACAAATTAGTGAGTTGACTCCATGGATAACAATTTTCTACACACATGATCAGTAAACACAGGTTAAATAAAATAAGCATAACAACACATCCTCTCCAATCATAAAAATATTATAATGAAAACATATGAAGACATTTATATATCACATTCATAATAATCACTAAAGGATAATAATTATATATAATTATAGATATACTCACACTTCATAAACATAAGAATAAAATTGGGGCCCTTTGAACTATATCCTACTATAGATGTAAAGGTAATGTAATATCTATTTGGTATCCCTATCATTAAATAGTGAAATCTAGTCATCACATTGTATTTATCCATTCCCACCACATCTGAAATATTGGAATTCTTCTAACCTACCTATATTTTGAAGTCAAAATTTTAAATAACATCATAGAAATAATATTGACTTCACAACCCTTTATAGTTTTCCTAATAAATTATTCACCATAGATGTTACTTAATTAAATGATAGAGGAACAAACATTTCTAATAGTCTTTTCATAAAAATAATAGAGGAATTTATATCTACAATAATCTCCCAACATAACTAATATCAAATATCAATTTTACCTCAAACCCTCTATTACAGGTTAAAATGATATAATATTATGTATCAATTTCAACCTTAATCCCATAGTTATGAGAGAGAAAGATTATAAAAACTCAGGTGAATAATTATCATTAAAAATTCAGAGTCTTCAAAAAATTCTTCAAATCATAGAAAATATAAGTTTCTTGAGTGTTGTAAAATTATATAATAATAGATTTCATGGAATAATTCATATAGGCACTTGAATTAAAAGTTATCATGTGTATAGGTGCTTTCATGTTTACAGGTTCTGGAAGTGGTGCATAATGGACCTATGTTTTTTTATAGGGAGAAGAGGATATACTGATGGTTTACAAAACCATTGGTATATAGTTTAGCCTAATGGACTAGAGAGAACAGTGTATACCAATGGTTCTGCATACTTTTCATATACAGTTATATTGGACAGTAGGTATACAACGGTTCTTGAATCGTTGGTATACATATATCCCAATAATTTCATTGAAACCATTGGAATAGAGTAACTTGAGATAGCCTATACCAATGGTTTTATAGAAACTTCTGGTATAAGAATATCCTAGGAGCCCAAATACCAATGGTTCCTAGAACCATTTGGATAGAATATCCCAATAGTATCAGTGAATATCCCAATGGTTTGAAACCATTGGATAGGTTAAATTTTCATTGGTGCTGAGAAAGAACCACCATCGCACACATTACCCTTAAGGAATATACAAGTGTAATAAAGGATTATGTAAATAGGCCCTATTAGTATAGATTTTTATATTTTCCTTATTAATTTATATATACAATTATATGTGGGTTGATGAAAATTATATATTGATATGGTGAAACCAAAATTTTATTTTTGAAAAATATATGGATTTAATTATACACACTTTTCTATAAATTTAATAATTTTAAAATAACTTTTTTATTCTTATAAATAATATTTATTTTTATACTAATGATAATATTATTTAATGAAGTCCAATATAATATTTATAAGGGTCAGATGATTTTTATTGTCATAAAAACTGATATTTTTTAATAAATTAGGATATTTATCTAAAAGCATAAATTTTCATATTTGGAGAATAATTTTGATAAAATAAATATTATTTTTTAAACCGGAAATCTAAATTATCCAATGGTAAATTTTTCTTAATTTTTTGAGACGGTTTATTTTTTGGGTAAAATTAAATATGGTATAAATATACAGTATATATTATAATTTCATAACAGCCTAAATTGATGTAATAAATACAATAAAATGAATAAATTACCAAATATATATTTACCCTTTAAAATAATTTTTTTAAATTTATTTTATCAATTTTATAAACCTTTAATTAATCCTCTAAAACCTATATCATATTTTGAGGATGTAAAGTCAATTCTTTATAAACATGACTCACTTCCACACCACCAATGGTATTATTTTAAGAAGTTTAGTTATTAGAGTTATATAATATTTAAAACTAATCCTATTTAAGATAAACCATGTTAAGGTTTTTGTTTTTTTTCTATGGAGTCCAAAACCTAAGTCTATAACTTAATAAAGAATTATCCTCTATTTTGGTATAAACACCCACCCAACCTCCAATTCCTCTTCACTCAAAACACACTGAGAATGAATTTACTCCACCAATCCATCTTTAAATCTATATCAAAGTGTTCCAAATATCTTAATAAGATACTTTTATTCTTTTATAATTGACCTCTCTAGTTAGGTGATTCTCTCTTCCTCTTTATTAAATCACTTTCTTTAAGTTATGCCTTTTTATTTCAAATTTTTTTCAATGCAATATGTTTTTAAAATTACTTTTAATATCATAATTATTCCGAAGTAATGAGATACCAGATTTCACTCTCATTAAACCCCGTCATGAACATTTATTTATACCTATTATGCTGCCTAAATTATCCTATGATTTTCCAATACAAACTTTTGTGTTGTTAATACGCATCCTCATTTACACTCAAGTTTACTCACATAGATGTAAATATCCTTCATTAATTGGGGAAAACTATTTATAAAACCCAAACTCTTTAATCATGGGATAATAATTAATTAAAGACATTCAAATATTGTATGATCTATGTGGTACAAAAATGTATGTACATGATATTAATGTGATGGGTGGGCTCAAAATTATATTACCCTCTAATGCATTGGGTAATGTTTTTTTATAACATGAGTTACCATGTACGGTGTATGAGGTATTATCCTATGCACACTATTTTATGATTTCTTGGTGGTTATCATTGACATATTATTATTATTTCATGTTTCATGTTGTTTCCACATTCATATGTTTCCTTGGTGTTATCATCTTATATTATGTTTTTATATTCAATTTTATGATTCTTACCAATTTTATGTCAACTTAATACACCTATTGACTCAAATGTATTGATTTCATCGAGTTATTCTTTGATTATTCCCTCACTAGGATATATAGTTCACCCCTTTCTTATGTACGCCCCAGGTTATCCCATGTAGTTTTAGAAGATCAATGGAAGGGAATGTTATAGATGTGTTAAATAATATCATTGCATACTTATATTAAGTTATTGTTCTATGTATCTAATTACCCAAAGACACTTGATCTTGTGATATTTTGTGATTGTATTAGGTGTATACTTATGTAACAAATTATGAAATAATGTATATTAAAGGTATGAGTTATTATACTTAAGGTAAGACCAAGATCTCAAGAATTAAGTAAAGTAAGCTATGAAGGTTTTAGGCTAGGTCTTTCATAATCTAGAGGGTTTAATTATTTTGAATATGGGAGGAGAATAGGTTCCCTTTTATAAGTGAGTGGATTCACAAACAAGGAAATACTTAAAAGAGTAAAATAATATAAATTCATTTTCTTGTGAATGTGGAACCAAATTGTCATAACATCAAAGATGATAAGGTTAAGGTCAAAATATGACCGTCCAATGTGGTTTAATCAACTATTTTGTGTTATCCTAAATCCTTATCCCTTTATTTTTAAACTTTTTTACTCATTTTACCATTAACTGAGGTGATCAGTATTTACCATGGTTACTATTCATTTAGAACAAAAATTAAGTTGGAATTATTACCTAATATTAATTATTTTTCATTAAAAACATGGAATCCATTTTAAATTATTCAAAAACTATAAGTGGTATAAATTATTTTTAATATATGTATTGAAAATGCAACAAACACATTTTTGAAAAATTATTGTTTTAAGCATAAAAAATATTTTACAGAAAAATAATGTATATATTTTATTCTAATGGGATAAATTATATTAAGTTAAATAAAAGGATAATTATTTTTATTTCAAACCAATCCAAAATATAAAATACCTTATCATGACCCCCTCCCTCCAGAGATGTTGTAATGAAGGAAGATGGATAATAACCCATGAGTCCCACCTCCAGTAGGTTGCGGGTTGGTGAAAAGCATTGAGGGTATAAAAATCCCCCATTATGGGATTAATTACCCTCTATAAATGAAACACTATCAAGTTATATGATAGAAAATTCCAATAAAACCCAAGAAATAATATAAAGGTAAACCAGAAACCATCCCAAAATGCATTAATAAAGTAAATTGTTTCATATAATAGTCTCCAAAGTAAATACCAAAAGACAAGTCTATATAAATGACTTAAAAACAACTAAAACCCAGCTAGTAATGTCCATATCAGACCTCAAATTCCACCTAGAGACATGAAAATATAACAAAAATGTTCTTTATTACACTTTAATAGATGATTTATTAAATAATATTACACTAAATACAACCCAAAATATCAATAAGTCTAGAGTATTTCGGAATTAGGTACATATCATAACATCATGAACATGGGATACAACAACATTATTTAAAACTTCCTTAACATTATTCTAAAATTCCATTGATTTTAAAACTACACAGGATAACCTATTGAAATACATAAGAAATGGGTGAGATATATATCCTAGTAAAGGAATAAACATGTAATAAGTTAATACATGTTATACAATAGGCATATCAATAGGGAATAAAAGGAACATTAATAATAAAGTATGATAAAGCAATATAATCATAACATTGAAAATGTGGCAAGAACTTAAATCTCTACGTCATAAACATATGTCAAGACTAAGTACTAATAAATTATGATGGAAAAAGTACCATAAAGGAATCTGGTTCAATCACTATACTAATAAGATGTATCATTATAGTAAGCATCACCCAATGCATTAGTGTGCTATATAATTTTGGACGCACATATCACATTCATTTCACTCTTATGCTTAAGTGTTCCACATAGATCATACACCAAGGATTAATTCATCATCATGTCTTATTCCAAGATTATGGAGTGTGGAATAAATACATGTAATTCCTAATTCAAAGAATTATAATTGTATAAATTTTAATTTCCTTGATAGGAAATGGGTATGGTATTCATTACACAATTGTTTTGGCATGGAAAATCATATTGAAATTTTGACAGTATAATAGATTCACTTAATAATTCATAAAATGGGTTGATGAGAGAAATATGTTTTGGAACCTCTAAAATATAGTGGTTTTCATAATCACAAATAATTTCAACATAAAAATTCTATTATCTCTAAGTAAATCAATTATTCTATAATGTACAATACATTTCAATAAGTCAATAAACTATATTTATCCTCCAATAAGTTTACTAGTGTATATTTACATGTATTTATTGATTTCACTTAATCTAGTAGTGTTATGTGTAATAAAGACACTTCATAAGTTTCTCAGAGTCCCTGACACATTTATTTCAATTCAACTCACCAATGGATGGCACACCAATGGTCGACTCACTGATGGACGACACACTTATGATCGACTCACTGAAGGACGACACACCGATGATCTACTCACCGATGGAGGACACACCGATGATCGACTCACCGATGATCGAATCACTGATGAAAGACACATCGATGATGGACTCACCAATGGATGACACACCGATGATCGACTCACTGATGGACGACACACCGACGATCAACCCACTGATGGACGATACACCGATGATCGACTCACTGATGGATGACACACCAATGGTCGACTCACTGATGGATGAGATACCTATAGTACAACATGATTCAATGATGACAACTCACTGATGTTGACACACCGATAGCACAAACAACTCATTGATACATTCAGTCACCAATACTTATAGAAATAACTCACTGATACTTAGAGTCACTGATCCTGACAGACTGATGCTGACAGACCGATGCTGATAGACCGATGATGAAAGACTGAGAAAAATGATTCGAAGATACTTATGTCTCATATATAGTCATAAAAACTGTTTCAAATATATTAATTCAAATTTATTCCTAACGGTAATATTTAGACTAATTAATGATTCTGACATTATTTAATGTTGACTGTAGGACTACCTGTAGACAGTATGAGGTACATGCACATGGGGAGATCTTCATGCCTACGGGACATTGAAGTATAAAAGGATTACCAGGTAAACCTTAATGAAGGAGAGACAGATCTTGCGAATTTTATAAATAGTTAAAATAGAAGAACTCGAAAAGTTGTGTTCAAAATTCGAAGAACTCAAAGCTAGATTAAACAAGGATTTAAATAATATAAGCAAGAATGCACTAAATTTATCTAATAATACTAACATCAAAGAGCTTAACTTTTCACACTTGGAAGCTAGAATATAGAGGTTTTAATACTCTGTTCTAAATCCACCTTCTAGAAGAGGACTCGAATATCATTTTCTCTACTTCAATCTAGTCCATAGCTTCACTGAATTACACACAAATATTTCTATAAATCTACTGTGGTCTTGGGTTTACTTTTTCAAGTAGTGTGTAAATCTATTTGTTTCACACACACTATCTACTAAGTATAACAAGAGGATACTTAATATCTGCACAGTCATTCTCTTCTCACTTTTGTATCCCACGTAGAGTAGTGGAAGAGATCAAGTGTGATCTGTTTGTTGCTCTTCCCAAAAATAATTGTGGTAGAGGTCATGTGTGACCTGTACAGCCATGTGTTCTATTATAAACCCCAACCCAGGGTGTGGATAAAAAAAATATTAATATAAACTGCTTGGTGGTAGGTGGTCACCAAGTATAGAGGACTAAGTCTTAGCTAGAGATTGAACCTCTTGTTTTTATCTGCTGTGTATTATCCTTTTAGTATAATCGGATCTATGTTTATTTCATTACAAATAAAACTAAATTAAAATTTGATAGTTATTTTATCATGTTTTTATATCTATTTTTAATCAGTAGATTAGTTTCAAAAGTTTGACTAATCTTTAGATTGGTAAAGGTGAGAACTAATCAATCATCTGAGAAATTAATTGAACATTCTAGACATTTATAAATTCACTACAAACTGACGTTGATTATATTTTAATTGGGTGATATTTCTTTTAAGAATCAATTCTTATAGAAATTTTAATAGATACTCAAGTCACCCCCCCCCCTCTATTGAGAAATCTACTCCAACCAACATTTTGTTTTAGAGGCATTAAAAATTATTATTTGTTTTCAACTGGGATTATAGTTGTTTTCAAAGATCTTAAAATTTCTGTTATTTCTAAATTTTTTTCTCTTTGAAATTATTTAACAATTTATACCATGGATAATTGATTAGAAGGGGTTTCTACCAATAGACCACCTTTATTTAATGGAACTAACTATGCTCAGTGGAATCTTAAAATGAAAATACATCAAGAAAGCATGGGAATTGAAATCTGGATTACTATTGAAAGTAAATATGGAATTATTGAAACTACTAGAAACACTTGGGATGAACCTAATAAGATTGCCTATAACAATAATTGTAAAGAAATTAATTCTATGTACTGTGCACTAGTATATGAAGAGTTTAATCGTATTTCTTATTGTAAAACTGTACATGAGATTTGGGACACTCTTTCTGTTTCTCATGAGGGAACATCTAATGTTAACTAAATGAGATTAAATACTTATACTGTTAATTATGAAAACTTTAGAACGAATCCTAATTAATCTATTTATGATATTTATCACAGGTACAACAAAATTGTGAATACAATTATTTCTCTAGGAAGAGAAGCCACAGCCAAATAGAATATTATGAGGATTTTACGATGCTTACTAGAAAGATGGTGAGGGACATTCGTATCAATTAGGGAATCATGCGACCTTGATAAGATTCCAATAAAGAAGTTTATTGGAAAACAAATGATGTATTAAGAGGAATTAAAGGTAAATCAAGAAGAGGATGAACCAAAATGAAAGTCTTTATACTTCAAGAATATTGCCTCTAAAAATAAAGGAAAAGAAGAAGTTCAAGTGGCAGTTGAAAGCTTCAGTAGTTAGAATCAATTTCAGATAGTGATGATGAAATGGCCCAGTTGGCCAGAAGATTCAAGATATTTTACAGGAAAAAGAAGTCTTTCAGAAATCTGAATTATAAAGGGAAGTATGATAACAAGGAAAACTCGAAAAAGGATTTGAAGTGAAATGAGAAATCAGAAGAGATGGTCTGTTATGAATGTAAAAGGAAAGGACATGTCAAGGATGACTGTCCAAATATGAAATAAAATAACAAGTGTGAAAATAAGGATAGAAAGTATAAGAAATCAATGAAGGCCACCAGGAGTGCATCTGAGGACAACTCTATTAAATTTTCCTCTTCTCATAATGAGAATGATGAAATGGATAGTATTTGTTTTATGAAAAACACAACTGAGGTAACCTTAAACTCTCATGTATGTAACTCCTATTATTCTGAAAAAGGAAGTGAGTCTGAGAATATGAAAAATGATGAATTATTTGAATATTGCAACATGCTAGAGGAAACATGAAATGAGTTAAATGATAAGTATAAATCTTTTAAGAAACAACATGCTCTTACTATGACTGTTAGATCTAAACTTTCAACTGAAAAAGAGAAAAATTCTCAACTTCTCAAGGAAACAAAATGGGTTACAATTGTCCAATGAGCAATTAAAGAAGGACATATAAAAGTTTACCCATGGGAAAAATAACCTTACTCAAATTCTTGGTAAATAAATAGCTCCTTATTATACTTCTGGGATAGGATATCAACCAGGTCAATGAAATTTATCCAAACCAAATTTTTTAACCAAATATCAAAAATCAGATTTTTTCATCAAAAAACATAATTTTATTGCAAGTTCCAATTCGAAGAATTCTTTTACTATGTCTAATTCTTCAGGACCAAATAGAGTTTATTTTTCAAACACTCTATATTATATATATAAGAATCCCATAACATAATTTTGGGTTCCTAAATCTTTTATTACTAATGTATGTGGACCCAGACAAATATGGGTACCAAAACCATTTCTTGGATGAACTGTTTTGTAGGTAAACTGCCAAAAGAGCTCCTGTAGAAATTTGTGGTACTTAGTGAGTGTTCAATACATATGATAGGATATTATTAAATATTAAAAAGTCATATAAATATTTATGTAGCACATGTGATATTTGGTGACAATGGTAAAGGAAAAATCATCGACCTAATCCAGATTGGTAACTCTAACTCTATTTCAGTTTTAAAGTACTTTATGTTGATGGATTAAAGTATAACCTGCTCAGCATATCTCAATTGTGTGATGATGGGTTTAATGTAAAATTCAAAAATGATTCATTCCATGTTTTTTATGCCAATAATAACTTATTATTTACTTCTCTTAGAAATGATTATGTATATGCTCTAAATCTATACACGCTAACCTCACAGAATGTTTCTTGTCTAAATTCATTTCACAAAGAGTCTTGGCTCTGGCATAGAAGACTAAGACATTGAAACATACACTCTCTTAAGAATTTAATTAGAAAAGGTTTATTTAATAACCTACCCAAATTATATTTTCTAGATAATAAGGTGTGAAATCCTTTTCAAAAAGGAAATAAATATAAAATCTCCTACAAACCAAAGAAAGAAGTCACTACTTCTCAACCTCTTGAGTTGGTTCACATGGATTTGTTTGGACCATCTAGTGTTTTGAGTCTCAATGGGATGTACTATGTTTATGTTCTTATAGATGATTTCTCTAGGTATACCTCGACATTTTTCTTAACTCAGAATAGTGAAGCTTGTTCTCACTTTACCAAGTATGTTAGGACTGTAAGAAATCATAGTGGACTTAAGATTAAATCATTAAGAACTATTCATGGCCATTATTTTGAGAAAAATATTTTTAATCTTTTTTCTCACAAAATGGCTATAACCATAACTTATCTTCCCCTAGGACACCTCAATAAAATAGTTTGGTGGTAAGAAGAAATAGAACCCCACAATAAATTTCCCAAACTATGCTTAATGAATACGACCTACCGATTTATTTCTACGCTAATGTTGTTAATAAAACATGTTACATAATAAATAGAGTTTTAATCATACCCATCCTTATGAAAAATACTTATGATCTTTGGAATAATATGAAACCCAAAGTAAGTTATTTTAAAGTGTTTGGATGTAATGTTTATATTCTCAACACTAAAGAAAATTTAGAAAAATTTTCCTCCTAAAGTGATGAAGGAATATTTATTGGATATTCTACATCACGAATAGCCTATAGAGTCTTTAATAAGAAAACAAAATGTGTGGAGGAATCTGTACATGTCATGTTTGATGAGACAAATCCACATGGGTCCAAGACCTCTCTGGAAAATATTGAAGATGATATGTTCAATCATGATAATAATGATAGAAACACAAATCATCATGTGAAGGAATCTATGAAAACTTCCAGTACTGTAAATTCTCTAGATCCTAGCCATAATGAACCAGATCAAAATGACAAACCTAAAATAACTAGTCCTACCTTTTCTAGAAAAACAATAACATTTAAAAATCATCCCTTATATGTTGTTGTTGGAGATTTATATAGAGGGACCCAAACTAGAGATTCCAGGAGAAACCATGTTGAACATAAAGCTTTCTTGTCACAACTTGTACCTAAAAAATTTCAGTGCTACAATCAATGATAAACTTTGGGTAATGGCCATGAAAAAAGAACATAACCAGTTAGAAAGAAATAAATTTTGGAAACTTGTAGATAGACCAAAGGATACTTTGACCATAGGAACCAAATGGTTGTTTATAAATAAAGTGGATGAAGCTATAAATATAGTTAGAAACAAAGCTATGTTGGTTACACAAGGATATAATCAAGAATAATGAATTGATTATGAAGAAACCTTTGCACTAGTAGCTAGACATGAATCCATTAGAATCTTACTTGCTTATACAACACATTTGGAATTTAAAATTTACCAAATGGATGTCAAAAGTAAATTCTTAAATGGTTATATAATTGAGGATATTTTTGTTGAACAACCCCCGGGTTTTAAAAATCCTCATTTTCCAAATCGAGTGTTCAAATTATCTAAAGATTTATATGGTTTGAAACAAGCTCTAAGATCTTGGTATGAAAGGTTAAGTAATTTCCTTATTTCTAAAGGCATTACAAAAGGACTTGTAGATCCTATATTTTTTAGAAAAATAATTTCAAAAGAAGTTTTAATAGCTCAAATATATGTAGATGATATTGTCTTTGGATCTTTTAAATTTTTTTATGTAAGGATTTTTCAAAAAATATTCAATGTGAGTTTGGATTGAGTTCGATGGGTGAACATAAATATTTTCTTGGATTTCAAATATTTCAAAAGAAATAAGGTATTATTTTAAATAAAAATAAGTACACTAATGATATTTTGAAAAGATTTGGCCCTAATAGCATTAAGATTAGTAACCCCCATATGATTTATACATGGAAGTTAGATCTTGATGAAAATGGAAAATACTTTGATCAAACTGTATATAGAGGAATGATTAGGAGTTTGTTGTACTTAACTGCTAGTAGGCCAGATATTATGTTTAGTGTGTGTATGTGTGCGAGATTTCAGTCAAACAAAAAAGAGTAACATTTAAATTCCGTTAAAAGAGTTTTCAAATACCTCAAGTACACAACTAATTTAGGATTGTTTTATCCTAAAGGATAACCTTTTGATTTAGTTAGTTATTTAGATGATGACTTTGGGGGATGTAATTTAGATAGAAAGATTACCTCTAGAACATGTAACTTTTTGGGAAAGTCTCTAATATCATGGTTTATTAAAAAGAAAAATTCAGTTGCATTATCAACAGCTGAAGCAGAGTACATTATTGTTGGCAGTCGCTGTGAAAAATTTTGTGGATGAAACACACCTTATTAGACAATGGGTTTCAGTTCAGAAATATCCCCCATAAACATTGACAACACAAGTGCTATTAACATTTCTAAGAATCCAATTTCTTGTTCTAGAAAAAAAACATATTGATGTAAGATATTTATTTTTGAGGTATCATTATCAAAAAGGTAATATAACTCTTGAGTGCATCAGGACTGAGCATCAAATTGTTGAAATATTCACTAAACCATTAAACTATGAGAGAATGAACTACATCAGAAATGTAGTGGCTCGGTTTTGGACCTGTCAGACTTTGGAATATCCCTATGAATGATTCTAGAGCTAGGCACAAAGACAGCGTGCGATTCCAAGGCCCGGTGTGCCTGGAATAAATTTTATAAAAATATTTAAGTATTTTTATACTATGCACGTGGAGGGGGTGTGTTATCTCCTAAACGGTAGCTCGGAATGGGAATATGAGGGCACGGTTGCATCTAGAGCGTGTCGTTTACCCTAGGAGGGGTGTAAAATTTGCGGGCGCGGGCCTGTTGTGAGAAAAGCCTTCAGGGGCATTTTCGTAAATAAATGGAAAAGTTTCTTTATGAGAGTCGGCTCAAATAACTCTTGAACGGAGTCTCAGATCGCAAATCTGAGTCCACTATTGTGTTTAGAATAGTGCTTTTACCCTAGGGGAAACTTAATTTTCCCCGCACCGGGAGGTCTGGACTAGGGTGATAAATTAATTAATTAAGTGATTGATAAATATCAATCACCACCCAATTCCCCCATCTCCCTCCTCCCACAAGCGATGTCCCTCCTATACCTCCTCCACCATTTCTTCTTCAAATCGAGCCATAGACGACCGTTTTAAGTGCTGGTTTTCAGCGAATCGAGCATCAGGGCGTCGTGGGCGACGTTCTGCACCCGAAGCTTCGGCGATCCGCCAACAGGTAGGTGTTTTGAGTTTTGAAATCCCGGATCCCATTTGATTTGGTTTTTCTCCATTTTGAGATTTTAAATGCATATATCTGGTATCGAGGGGTGCACAGATGGATTTAGAAGCGTGTTTGGACCCCCGGGGTGCCCCCGGCAGCCCTCGGAAGCTTCGCTGGTGCGGCACCAGCGCGATGGCACCGGTGGCCCACGGCGGTGGCCCGCGGTGGAGAAAGCAAACCGCCACCCCTGTGGTAGTCCAACAGCCAATCACCGGTGACCCCGCGAGCAGAGGGTTGGCCGCGCGCACGCGCAGTGCCGCGCCGTGGCGGAGCGGCCAGTGGTGGCGGCGGCCGTGTCGGCCGGTGCGGTCCGGCCCTCTTCTGGTACACAGGGGGTTTTAAAACCCTTGAATCATGCTCCCTAGAGATCCAAATATCATGTCGTCTATGGAGAGGGGACCCTGGTGATGAGGCAAACCCTTAGGTGTGGGTTTCAGGGTTTTCAAGATTGGTTTTGTGGCCCGGGTGCTAGAAACGTCGAAGAAAATAATGATATTTTATAATTATTCGACTTCGGGTCATTGTATCTTCTACCCAGAGCATCCAATTGGCATGTCGTCAGTGGCATTGAGACCCTGATCATATGGTGGACTTTTTTTGATTGTTTTCAGGTATTATGACCGAGAACAGTGTGCGGGCTCCATGAGACCGGGTTTTGGTGTTTTCGGAGATACGCAACTTTTCTGCCAGTTGTCCGTTTTGGATGAACAAGTAGTCAATCCCATGTGTTTTTTAGAGGGGATCGCAATGGTGTGATCTTCTGGATGATTTTTGGGATCATGGAGTTGTCCCCACCCAAGTTGGCTATGATGAATAGTACCTTTTTCACCGGGTGTCTGTTTTGGATGATCGAGTAGTCGATCTCGTGGGTTTTTCTGAGGGAATCGCAATGGTGTGATCTGCTTGATGAGTTTCGAGATCATGTTGAGGGACCCACATGGCCTAGATATAGTGAATAGTTCCTTTTTCAATGTTTTTCCGATTTGGGTGACTAAATAGCTTATCCTGCGTGTTTTTTCACGTAGATCGTGATGGTGGCCTCAGTATCGGCCTTGGAGGTGTGCGGTGTGGCGTTGTGGTAGGTTGCTCGGGTTACCAACATTTGGACCAGTAGTGGTTGAGGGTACTCCCTTAGTTCGTTCCTACGAGGGTTTGTGTGGCATCACATCCTTAGTATAGGTTTGTGATCCTCTCAATGGGATGTTTAATATCTTAGAGTTGTGGCATCCCTTCGGTGGGCGCGGAGCGAGATCCTCTAGCATCATTTCCCTAGATCGGGTTCTTGGTATCATTTTGACCGCTTATCCATGGGAAGCGATCCCCTATCTAGCAGGTTAACCCCGTAGGGTTTGTGGAATTATCGGGAATAGGATCCCCTATGCAGTGGGTCGTGTTCAGTAGGGTTGTGGTATCATTGGTTATTTGATCCCCTACTCAGCACGTGGTGTTGGTAGGGTTGTGGCATCATTAGTTTGATCCCCTACAGCACGAGATGTACCAGATAGGGTTTCGGTATCGTCGTGACCATCGTGACACAGGTGATGATCTTCTATCTGAGTGACATGTTTCTGTCGAGTGCCAGATCGGGTTGTGGCATCCCCCAGCAGATCCTAGGAGTGATCCCCTATCTGTGAGATCTACGAATGCCATATCGGGTTGTGGTATCTCCCAGCGGACTCTGGGAGTGATCCCCTATCTGGGAGATCTTTGTATACTGGTGTGGGTTCTAGTATCCCCTAGAGGACCCTAGGAGAGATCCCCTATCTGAGGAGTTTGGTGTTTATGTTGTTTCAGTGAGGTTTCCTTAGTGACAATATCCAATAAGCGTGATCTCTCGGGTGAGCATCTGAAATGTTTTTTGGGACCTGATGGAGTGTATCCCTCGAACGAGTGTCATCTGGGATGATAGTGATCATGAAGTGTGCACTCCTGGTTGTGAATCATTGCTGGTGATGAAGTTGGTACCTCATGTGGCTTGGTGCGTGAGCTGACTATATCTAAATGTTCATGGTGTATGTATGGGAATCAACTTGGATTGAGCTGACTAGTTGTGTTTAGCCTAGGATGGTCACGAGATGGAGTTTATCTCTTTTCTGGGTTTCCTCTGGCTGGGATGAGCAGACTGTTGCCTTTCAGTTGCTCTCTTTTGGTTTGTGTTTTTGGGGTGCCTACTGAGTATTGTTATACTCACCCCTGTACAGGATTTTCTCGCACATGTTTGTGTCTTGTGAAGACCACAAGGCATTCGATGGTGTCCCAGGAGGACCCAGAGTAGGCGGAGTTGAGTGAGCGAGACTGACTATGGAGTCTTATTAGAGTTGTGCCGAGGAGCTACCTGGTGGTACTTTTGGCAGCGTACCCTTTCTTCCGAGCAGGATGGATGCTTTTGTAGTTTTCTATCGGTGGGCCCTAATTTTCCCTTTTAGTACTGTTGTTGCACTCTAGTTTGGGATAGTTTTATGCATGAATTTACTTTTCAATTTTATATATCTCTGAACTATTGCATTGAGGTGTTTGTGGGTGTGTGTGTACAGGTACCTTAGGCTAATGCCTCCCATGTGTGTGATAGCCTACTCGGCGCTAGTCGCCATCCCCTGGCCTATTAGAGGCAGGCTTGGGGAGTCATGGCTCGATCCCCATTAGGTTGGGTCATGACAGAGTGGTATCAGAGGAGGTTCTACCTTTGGGATATTAGAGCGTATCTAGTCTAGCTATGAGTTTGTTTTGGGTTTCATAGCGGTAGTGTCAAGATGTTTCGAGTTCGACTTTCAGGCCAGGGACTCTAGTGTTAGTGTGGCGGCCGACGTATCCATTCACTAGGACTCTGATAACCTTCCTTTTGACTTGGGATATTTGGACACTAGTCACAGGGACATAATGGTACATGCATCATATAGGACTGGGTTTGGGGTTTTGCCCTATCCTTCTTAAGTCAGCTCTCCAGATATGCTCTTTGACCATGGTGCATCTTGATTGTATTTTAGGATGCCTCCATGAAAATAGCTAGCGAGAGTTCCATAACGAGATTGTGGTGATGATCCGCCCCATTTAGAGGTTGTGGACCAGGGCGTAGGTTCTGAGGCTGGACCTCCAGGTGGTCCGCCAGTTGTGCCACCACCTGTCGATCAGCTGGTTGTGCCGGCAGTGCCGGATGAGGTTCCGCAAAGGATGAGTGCACTGCACGAGTTCTAGAGGCAGTGACCTCTGATGTTCCGGGGTGATCCAGACCCTCAGGCAGCTGATGACTGGCTCGAAGCAGTCACCCATGTTTTCCGCCTGGTGAGGACACCCTAAGATCATATGGTGGTCCTAGCGGCGAGACTTAAGCATGGTTCGGTCGAGCGATGGTGGAGTTTGGTGACACAGTCCCACAATGAGGATATTCTCACATGGTCAGTGTTTGAGTGGATCTTCAGGGAAGAGTTATATCCGGTGATACTGAGGTCAGTGCAGATCCAGGAGTTTCTACAGCTTCGATAGGAGGGCATGACCGTGTCGGAGTACTCAGCGAGGTTTACAGACCTGTCATGAAACTCCTTGGATATGGTTCGAGACCCGTTATTTAGGGCTCGGACCTTCGATTAGGGACTACACAGAGACATCCAAGAAGGTGTGGTTTCCTTGTGTCTTCCCACCTATACTGTAGTGCTGGAGCGAGCCTTGGTGGTGGAGAGCTTTCTGGCTGAGCAGATTCAAGTTGTCAGTGTTGGGCACGTGGCAGCTGAGACGTCAGAAACTGGTAGCCAGTGGTAGGCGCAAGGGTCTGGACGTGGCCGATGTTTCAGGAGGCGACCCCAGGATGGAGGATCTAAGGCTCAGGCTCGCAGGCCAATTTTGGTTAGCTGCAGGAGAGGCGGTGTTACGCTTGCGATGGTTGGGGACATATTGATAGAGATTGTCCAACCCATCGTGCTTATAAGATGGGTCTAGTCGATAGGTTGCCTTGGCAGTATCCACGTCTCAAGTTTGGAGGTCTTCAGGGTGGCAGGCGTGGCGTTGGAGCTGGTGCAGCAGTGGGAGGTGGTAGGCGGTATCAGTTGCCACCACCCCCACCCCCAGGTGGCCCACGCCATGATCAGGGAGCTGGAGGACATGGGTGAGGATAGCTGTGTGCCCTAGAGGCTATTGACCAGAGGCTTCATGGATGGATAGAGGTATGCCTTGTGTCCTTTCTACTTTTTGCATTAGTTTTAATAGATACTAGTTAGCAGTACTCTTACCTTTCTGTTTCTTGCTCGAGTTTTGTCCAAGACATTGGTAAGACCTTGTGTGGGTGTTGTTCTGCGTGCTTCGAATGCATGAGGAAGAGGTATCCTTCCCCCACCGAGACGTGTTTTTTTTTTACACAATCAAAACCGTCTGGGTGAGTCAGTGCCGCCCAAATCAGATAGTGATGAGGTGTGGTGGATGAGTCCCTCTTACTTTTTTGTTCAGGTAGGGGTGTTTGTTGGTGGATTCACTAGTGTTGGAATTCCAGTGCGGAGTCCACTTTATTTCCCTCGTACTTATGGATTTTTTTGAATGAAAAGTCTTGAGGTGGGGAGGATTTAGTGACTCGGTTATGGACCTGTTATACTTTGTAATATTCCTATGAATGATTCCAGATCTAGGCGTGAAGACGGCGTGCGATTTCGAGGCCCGGTGTGCCCGGAATAAATTTTATAAAAATATTAAATATTTTTGTACTATGCACAAGGAGGAGGTGTTTCATCTCCTAAAAAGTAGCTCAAAATGGTAATATGAGGGCACGGTTGCGTCCGGAGCATGCCGTTTACCCTAGGCGGGGTGTAAACATTGTGGGTGCGGGCCTACTGTGAGAAAAGTCATCAGGGGTGTTTTCGTAAATAAATGGAAAAGTTACTTTATGAGCATCAGCTTGAATAAATCCTGAACAGAGTCTCATATCGCAATTCTAAGTCTTCCATTGCGTTCATAATGGCGCTTTTACCCTAGGGACGACCTAATTTTTCCCCGCGCCGGGATGTCTGGACTGGCGTGATAAATTAATTAATTATGTTAATTAAGTTATTGCAAAATATCAATGACCACCCTATTCCCCCTTCTCCATCCTCCCACAGGTGATGTCCCTCCTCTCCCTCCTCTTCCATTTCTTCGTCAAATCGAGCTGCGGATGATCGTTTTCAGCGCTGATCGTCAGCGGATCAAGCTTCGGGGCGTCGTGGGCGACGTTCTGCACCCGAAGCTTCGGTGATCCGCCAATAGGTAGGTGTTTTGAGTTTTGAAATCCTAGATCCCATTTTGTTTAGTTTTTCTCAGTTTTGAGCATGCAGATGCATAGATCTGGTCCTAGGGGGCCGCACAGATGGCTTTGGAAGCACGTTTGATCCCCTGGGGTGCCCCCGGCGGCCCTCGGAAGCTTTGCTGGCGCGGCACCAACGTGGCGGCGCCGGCGGAGGCGGCCTGAGGCGGCGGCCCGTGATGGAGAAAGTGGATTGCCACCCCTGCGGCGGTTCGGCCACCAATCAGCAATGACCCAGCGGGCGGGGGGTCGGCCACACTCGTGTGCGCTGGCCAGCGCCGCAGTGGCGCGGTCCGCCGGCCGGAGCAACCCTCTTCTGGTACACGGGGGTTTTAAAACCCTCGTCTCTTGCTGCCTAGAGATCCAAATCATGTGTTGTCTATGGCGACGTGACCCTGACGACAAGGAAAACCCTTCAGTGTGGGTTCGGGGGTTTCAAAGTTCGGTTTTGTGGCCCAAGTGCTAAAAATGTTGAATAAAATAATGATATTTTATTATTATTCGACTTTGGGTCGTTGTATCTTCTACCCGGAGCATCTGATAGACATTCTGTCAGTGGCATTGAGACCCTAATGGTACGATGGACTTTTCGTGATGGTTTTTGGGTGTCCTGACTGAGAACAGGGTGTGGGCCCCACGAGGCCGGGTTTTGGCGTTTTCAGAGATATGCAACTTTTCCACCGGGTGTCCATTTTGGAAGAACGAGTAGTCAAACCCGTGTGTTTTTCGGATAGGATCGTAATGGTGTGATCCTCATGACGAGTTTTGAGATCATGGTGTGGGCCCCACCTGGGCTGGCTATGGTGAATAGTACTTTTTTCACCGAGTGTCTGTTTTGGACGATCGAGTAGTCAAACTTGTGGGTTTTTCAGAGGCGATCGCAATAGTGTGATCCAATTGATGAGTTTCGGGATTGTGGTTAGGGCCCCACATGGGATAGCTATTTTGAATAGTACCTTTTTCACTAGTTATCCTTTTTGGGTGAGTAAACATCCTATCCTACGTGTTTTTTCACGTAGATCGCGATGGTGGCCTTGGTATCAGCCTTGGAGGTGCGTGGTGTGGTGTTGTGGCGAGTCGCTTGGGTTAGTGATGTTTGGACCAACAGCGGTTGAGGGTACTCCCTTAGTTCATTCCTATGAGGGTTCACGCAGCATCACAACCTTAGTATAGGTTTTTGATCATCTCGATGTGATGTTTAATCTGTTAGAGTTGTGGCATCCCTCCGGTGGGCCCAGAGCGAGATCCTCTAGCATCATTTCCCTAGATCGAGTTCTTGGTATCACTATGACGGCTTATCCACGGGCGGCGATCCCCTGTCTAGTAGGTTAACCCCATAGGGTTTGTGGCATCATCGGGAATATGATCCCCTATGTAGTGGGCCGTTCTCAGAAGGGTTGTGGTATCATTGGTTATTTGATCCCCTACTCAGCGCATGGTGTCGGTAGGGTTGCGGCATCGTCAGTTCGATCCCCTACAGCATGAGATGTACCAGATAGGGTTTCTGTATCATCATGACCGTCATTACACGGGTGACGATCCTCTATCTGAGTGACGTGTTTCTATCGAGCTCCAGATCGGGTTTTTGTATCCCACAGCAGATCGTTGGATTGATCCCCTATTTGTGAGATCTACGAATGACAGATCAGATTGTGGTATCCCCCAGCGGACACTGGGAGTGATCCCCTATCTATGATATCTTCATATACTGGTGTCGGTTTTGGTATCCCCTAGCGGACCCTAGGATCGATCTCCTATCCGAGGAGTTTGGTGTTTATGTTGTTTCATCGAGGTTTCCTCAGTTATGATATATGACGAGTGGGGTATCTCAGGTGAGCATCTGAAATGTTCGTGTGAGACCTGATGGAGTGTATCTCTCAAATGAGTTTCATCTGGGATGACAGTGATTTTGGAGTGTGCTCTCCTGGTTGTGAAACGTTGTTGGTGATGAAGTCGGTACCTCATGTGGATTAGTGCGTGAGATGAGTATATATGGATGTTCATGGTGTATGTATGGGTGTACACCTGGATTGAGCTGACTAGTTGTGTTTAGCCAGGGATGTTCATGAGATGAAGTTTGTCTCTCGTCTGGGTTCCCTCTAGCTGGGATGAGCGGACTGTTTCCTTTCAGTTTCCCACTTTTGTTTTGGGTTTTTGGAGTGCCTAATGAGTATTATTATACTCACCCATGCACGGGCTTTGCCCACACATGTTTGTGTCTTGTACAGACCATAGGCCATTCGACGGTGTCCCAGGAGGACCCGGAGTAGGCGGAGTTGAGTGAGCGGGACTGACCATGGAGTCTTACCAGATCTGTGTCGAGGATCTTTCTAGTGGTGCTTTTTACAGCATTCCCCTTCTTCTGATAAGGTTGGACACTTCTTTAGTTTTCTTTTAGTGGGCCCTATTTTTCCCTTTTCGTACTTCTTTTGCACTCTGGTTTGGGATAGTTTTATTTATGCATTTACTTTTCAGTTTTATATACCTCTGCACTGTTGCATGGAGGTGTTTGTGGGTGATTTTGTATAGGTACCCTAGGCTAATGCCTCCCATGTGTGTGATAGCCTACCCAACGCTAATCGCCAGCCCCTGGCCTATTGGAGGCGGGCTTGGGGAGTCACGGCTCGAACCCCGTTGGGTCGGGTCGTGACAGATTGGTATCAGAGGAGGTTCCACCTTTGTGATCATAGAGCGTAGATGGTCTAGATGTGATTTTGGTTTAGGTTTCATAGCGGTAGTTTCAAGATGTTTCTAGATCGAATTTCAGGCCAGGGACTCCAGTGTTGGTGCGGTAGCCGACGTATCCATTCACTAGGACTCTGAAAACCCACTTTTCAACTCGGGATGTTTGGACACTAGTCGTAGGGACATAATGGTACATGCATCATATAGGACTGGGTTTTGTGTTTTTTCGTTGTCCTTCTTAAGTCGGCTCTCCAGATATACTCTTTGACCATGGTGCGTCTTGATTTTATTTTAGGATGCCTCCATGACGATAGCCAGTGAGAGTTCCATAGCGGGATTGTGGTGACGATCCTCCCCATGTAGAGGTTGTGGACCAAGGAATTGGTTATAAGGCTGGACCTCCAAGTGTTCCGCTAGTTGATCCACCACCTTTCGAGCAGCTGGTTGTGCCAGAAGTGCAAGATGAGGTTACGCGCAGGCTGATTGCGCTTCATGAGTTTCATAGGCAGTGGCCTCTGAGGTTCTGGGGTGATCCAGACCCTCAGGTAGCTGATGACTGGCTCAAAGCAGTCACCTGAGTTTTCCTCCTGGTGAGGACACCCCCAGATCAGATGGAGGTCCTAGTGGTGAGCCTTCTGCATGTTTAGGTCGGGTGATGGTGGAGTTTGGTGACACAATCCCACAATGAAGAGACACTCATGTGGGTAGAGTTTGAGCGGTTCTTCAGGGAAGAGTTCTATCTGGTGATGCTGAGGTCAGTGCAGATTCAAGAGCTTCTGCAGCTTTGACAGGAGGGCATGACCATGTCAGAGTACTCAGTGAGGTTTACAGACCTGTCACACTACTCCATGGATATGGTTTGAGACTCGTTCTTTAGGTCTTAGACCTTTGAGTAGTCCCTACATAGATACATATGGTCAGTTGTGGTTTCCTTATGTCTCCCCACTTATGCTGGAGTGTTGGAGTGAGCCTTGGTGGAGGATAGCTTTCTAGCTGAGCAGATTCAGCCTATCAGTGTTGGTCGTGTGGCACCTGAGACATCAGGAACTAGTAGCCAGCAGCAGGCACAAGGGTCTGGACGTGGCTGACGTTTCAGGAGGCGACCCCAGGATGGAGGATCTGAGGCTCAGGGCTTGCAGGCCAGTTTTGGTCAGTAGCAGGAGAGGCGATGTTACGCTTGCAACGGTCAGTGAAATCATGCTAGAGACTGTCTGACCCGTTGTTCTATTGAGAGGGCTCCAGTCGACATGCCACCTTGGCAGCAGCAACGTCTCAAGTTTGGAGGTCCATAGGGTGGTAGGCGTGGCAATAGAGTTGGTGTAGCAGTGGGAGGTGGTAGGCGGTATCAGTTTCCACCACCACCACCCCCAGGTGGTCCACACCAAGCTTAGAGAGATGTAAGACATGGGTGAGGATAGCTGCATGACCTAGATAATGTTGACCCAGAGGCTCCATGGATGGATAGAGTTATACCTTGTGTTCTTTCTACTTTCTGTAGTAGTTTTGATAGACACTATTTAGCGGTACTCTTCCCTTTCTGTTGCTTGATCGAGTTTTGTACAGGGCATTGCTAAGACCCTGTGTGGGTGTTGTTCTGCGTGCTTCGAATGGATGAGGAAGAGGGATCTTTCCCCCACCAAGAAATGTTTTTTTGTGACGTGATCAAAATCATGAATGCGATTCAGTGCCACCCAAAGCCGATAGTGTTGAGGCGTATTGGATGAGTCCATCTGACTTATGTGTTCGGGCAGGGGTGTTTGTTGATGGACTAGCTGGTGTGGTAATTCCAGTGCAGAGTCCAGTTTCTTTCCCTCGTACTTATGGATTTTAAGGAATGAAAATTCTTAAGGTGGGGAATATTTAGTGACTCAGTTTTGGACCTGTCAGACTTTGGAATATTCCTATGAATGATTTCAGAGCTTGGCGCGAAGAGGGCGTGCGATTCTGAGGCCCGGTGTTCCTGGAATAAATTTTATACAAATATTAAGTATTTTTAAACTATTCACATGGTAGGAATGTGTTATCTCTTAAACGGTAGCTCATAATGAGAATATGAGGGCACGATTGCATCTAGAGCGTGTCGTTTACCCTAGGCGGGGTGTAAACATTGTGGGTGTGGGCCTGCTCTGAGAAACGCCACTAGAGCCATTTTCATAAACAATTGGAAAAGTTTCATTATGAGTGTCAGCTCAAATTAATCCTAAAAGGAGTCTCATATCTCAATTCTGAGACCGTCGTTGCATTCAGAATAGCGCTTTTACCCTAGGGGCGACCAAATTTTCCCCGCGCCGGGAGGTCTAGACCGGGGTGATAAATTAATTAATTAAGTTAATTAAGTGATTGATAAATATCAATCACCACCCTATTCCCCCATCTCCCTCCTCCCACAGGCAATGTCCATCCTCCCCCACCTCCTCCATTTCTTCATCAAATTGAGACGCAGATGACCGTTTTTAGCGTCAATCGTCAGTGGATCAAGTTTCAAGGGGTCGTGGGTGACGTTCTGCACCCGAAGCTTCGGCGATCCGCCAACAAGTAGGAGTTTTGAGTTTTGAAATCCAGGATCCTATTTGGTTTGGTTTTTCTTCATTTTGATCCTAAAAATGTGTATATTTGGTCTCGGGGGGCACGCAGATGACTTCAAAAGCACGTTTGGACCCCCAGGGTGCCCCGGGCGGCCCTCTGAAGATTCACCGGCGAGGCAGCGCAGGCGGCGGCGGCCCTCTACGATGGTTCATGGTGGAGAAAGAGAACTGCCGCCCCTATGGAAGTCCGAATGCCAATCTATGAAAACCCCCATGGGCGAAGGTCGACTGCGCGTGCGTGCACTTCGCCGCGCTGCGACGACGACAGCGGCCGGGTCTGCCGGCGCGGGCCGACCCTCTTCTAGTACATGGGGGGTTTTAAAACCCCTATATCCTGCTCCCTAGAGATCCGAATCACGTGCCATCTATGGAAATACGACCCTAGCGACAAGGAAAACCCATTGGTGTGGGTTCGGGGGTTTCAAAGTTTGGGTTTGTGGCCCGGGTGCTAGAAACGTCGAATAAAATAATGATATTTTATTATTACTCGACTACGGGCCGTTGTATCTTCTACCCGGAGCGTCCGAATGACGTGTCGTTAGTGTAATTGAGACCCTGATGGTATGACAGACTTTTCTTGATGGTTTTTGGGTGTTCTGACCGAGAACAGGGTGTGGGCCCCATGATGCCGGTTTTTTGGCGTTTTCGGAGAAATTAAACTTTTCCGCCAGGTGTCCGTTTCGGATGAATGAGTAGTCGATCCCATATGTTTTCTCAAGGGGATCATAATGGTGTGATCCACTTAACGAGTTTCGAGGTCATGGTGTGGGCACCACCCGGGCCGACTAAGGTTAATAGTACCTTTTTCACCAGGTGTCTATTTTGGATGATCGAGTAGTCGATCTCATGGGTTTTTCCGACAGGATCGTAATGGTGTGATCCGCTTGATGAGTTTTAGGATCATGGTGAGGGACCCACATAGTCTAGTTATGGTGAATAGTGTATTTTTTCACCGGTTGTCTGTTTCGGGCTAGTAAACAGCCTATTCTGCGTGTTTTCCCGCATAGATCGCGATGGTGGCTTCGGTATCGGCCTTGGAGGTGCGCGGTGTGGTGTTGTGGTGGGTTTCTCGGGTTAGCGACGTTTGGACTAGTAGTGGTTGAGGGTACTCTCTTGGTTTGTTCCTACGAGGGTTTTCATGGCATCACAACCTTAGTATAGGTTTGTGTTTCTCTCGATGGGATGTTTAATTTGTTAGAGTTGTGGCATACCTCAGGTGGGCCCGAAGCGAGATGCTCTAGCATCGTTTCCCTAGATCGAGTTCTTGGTATCGCTGTGACCGCTTATCCATGAGCAACAAAACCCTATCTAGACGGTTAACCCCATAGGGTTTGTGGCATCATCCGGAATATGATCCCCTACGTAGTGGGTTGTGCTCAGTGGGGTTGTGGTATCGTTTGTTATTTGATCCCCTACTCAGCGTGTGGTGTCGGTGGGGTTGTGGAATCGTCAGTTAGATCCCCTACAGTGTGAGATGTACCAGATAGGGTTTCAGTATCATCTTGACCGTCGTGACACGGGTGACGATCCTCTATCTGAGTGATGTGTTTCTGTCGAGTGCCAGATCGAGTTGCGGTATCCCCCAGCAGATCCTGGGAGTGATCCCCTATCTGTGAGATCTACGAATTCCAAATTAGGTTGCGGTATCCCCCAGAAGACCCTGGGAGTGATCCCCTATCTGTGAGATCTTCATATACTGGTGTGGGTTCTGGTATCCCCTAGTGAACCCTAAGAGTGATCCCCTATCCAAGGAGTTTGGTGTTTTTGTTGTTTCAGCGAGGTTTCCTCAGTGACCATATCTGAAAAGCGTGATCTCTTGGGTGAGCATCTGAAATGCTTGTGTGGGACACGATGAAGTTTATCTCTCAGACGAATGTCATCTGGGATGGCAGTGATCATGGAGTGTGCTCTCCTGGTTGTGAACCGTTGCTGGTGATGAAGTTGGTACCTCATCTGGCTTGGTGCGTGAGCTGATTATCTAGATACTCATGGTGTATGTATGGTCATACACCTGGATTGAGATGACTAGTTGTGTTTAGCCGAGGATGGTCACGAGATGGAGTTTCTCACTCATCTGGGTTCCCTCTGGCTGGTATGAGCGGACTGTTGCCTTTCTGTTGCTCTCTTTTTTTTTGGGTTTTTGGTGTGCCTACTTAGTATTGTTATACTCACCATTACATGGGATTTTCCCACACATGTTTGTGTCTTGTGAAGACCTCAGGCCATTCGACGGTGTCCCAGGAGGACCTGGAGCAGGCGGAGCTGAGTGGGCGGGATTGACTATGGAGTCTTACCAGAGCTGTGTAGAGGAGCTTTCCGGTGGTGCTTTTGGCAGTGTACCCCTTCTTCCAAGCAGTTTGGACGCTTTTGTAGTTTTCTTTTGGTGGGCCATGTTTTCCCCTTTTCATACTGTTGTTGCACTCTGGTTTGGGATAGTTGTATGCATGAATTTACTTTTCTATTTTATATATCTCTACATAGTTGCATGGAGGTGTTTGTGGGTGCGTGTGTATAGGTACCTTTGGATAATGCCTCCCATGTGTGTGATAGCCTACTCAGTGCTAGTCTCCAGCCCCTGTACTATTGAAGGTGGGCTTGCGGAGTCACGGCTCAAGCCCCGTTGGGTCAGGTCATGACAAGACATGAACTAGGAATGATAAATCTCTAATGTCTTATAAAACCTCTTCTGCATTTGAAAATATCTATTTATCTATGAAACTGATCAGGTGAACCCAATTAGTGAAACCGATCAATTGAAACTGATCGTGTGAAACCGATCCTATGAAACAGATGCCTTTAAGGAACCTTTCATAATTCTGTCTATTTTAATTAAAATGACACAGTTTTGTGTTCTTTTTACAACTTTTCAATTTTTTTATTTATGATTTACAATCCCTAAATGATATAATAAATTCAATCTATTTCTACCTTTCACCTTCCTCTTTGACTTTAAACCTTCTTCTATTCGACATTATACCTCTATACCCTCGACCATTCAACTCCATTCAAATCTGAACCCTTGAAATGTCAAGGACAAAACATGTGATGGATGATCTGAGTGAATATCCATTAGCTAAGCATCATAAGGGTGAGTCTAGTGGTACTACAAAGCCAGGTTTGGGAAGCTGAGTTGTTATAGCTGAGAAAGAAGTTTTTTCAAAATGGATTTTGTCAAGCAGGTCACTCTTGTTGAGGGTTCTAGAATCTCAAGGATGGATAAGCTGGTTCTAGAAGAAAGTAGAATCATTTTATTCCCAGCTTGTGCTGGAGTTTTATCTCTACTTGAAGATATTTATGGATGGAGCTAAAGAAGCACTGATGAAGTCTGTAGTAAATGGTAAAGATATAAATTTTTCATCCAAGTAATGGGTTGAATTCTTGGAAATGCCTCATGAAGGCGTCTATGTATATTATCAGGGTAACATTTCACATTCCTCTAGTTTTTATCGTATGAGGATTCTCTAAAAGAGGTAACTGTAAGTGAAGAATCAAGTGGAACTACTGCCAGTGAATTCGATGGAGAGGCAAGGTTACTCTTTAAGTTTATTTAACATCAAATCTTCTCAAGGAAGGGATATTTCTCTACTGTGACGTATCAATATGTATTCCTGATTTACGTATAAAAAAATGGGATAAAGATGAATCTTTTTAGGTATATAATAGTTCACATTTATGATATGATAAAACCATCAATGAAAGCAACATGTTTGTACTATTATACTTTGATCTCTACCATGCTAAAGGAATTGGGTTGTGTGGAAGATGAAGATGAAATGATTAGTTCCTGCAATAGTTTCTACCTTCAGAAAAATATTTTCGAGAGAATGGAGATTTTCTAGAACCCATAGAATAAATGTTGGGTAGGAGATAAGGAATGACTGTATGAGGATTTCAATCTTATTGAACATCCTACCAGAACAAAGGATCAAGTTTATCCAGGCCTAAAACAAGGATAGGAAGCTATATATTCTGATGAGGAAGATGAGGATGAGTTTCCAAGGGAAGAAGGATCTCCTTTTGATGACAAGAGTGGTCCTGATATTGCTGAAAGCCCAAAAGACATGTCTTATGGACTTGCTAGTCCACCATTGGATTTACCCTCAAGGGAACCTTTTTTAGGTGATGAGGATGAGGAAGAGATAGAGGTCACAGGTGTGGAAGGATATGTAAGTAAGTCATATAAGTAGTCTGATGATGATGATGATGGTGAAGAAGGAAATGATGAGCATGTCAGTGATTCTTTGAAAGTGGGTCAATAAGTAGTTGACAGATCCAATGAGGAATCTGTATATATAGTTTCTGATAAAGCTGATGGATAGTGTGGTGTTGATCCTATTGAAAAGTAAACTATTGATCATGGAGATGCTAATAATGAGGACAGACCTCACCATCCTAATTTTAAAAATCAAGAAATCATTTAGGAAATGAATGAAATTATGGTTGGTGGCCATGATGAAGAGGCTGAGGATAAAGTTCCTCAAATAGAGGAAGTTCCTGGAGAATTTGAAGTGGATGGAGTGCATTCAGAACCTCAAGTTCAATTAGTACCGGTGGGTAGAAATATTGTTTTTTCCAGAGACCAGGATGAAGAGAATGATGAATCTAAGACAGTACCTAAGCCTTAGGGAAAAAGAATCAGGATTGACACTATAGATCCTAGACACTAGACATGTACTGTTGAGTGGAACAGAAATCCAAACCTCATTCTTTATGGGCTAGATTATGATTCTGATGAGTAGATAGTGAATCCTCCTCCTCCTCCTGCTCCACTACCTGAGTTCAAGCTAAACCCATTGCACCTCATACAGTTGATCCAGTGGCACAGAGAGTGCCTACTGACTATGTGACTATGTCTGATTTAGAGCAATTCAAAAGTAATATATGTGCATCAGTGAGAGCCTCAGTTGGATCCAAAGGTGAATCCTATACTTCCATGAGTATTTTAGATATTGATGCTTCAAAAATTAGAAGGATAGTGATCCATGAGAACTATACTAATATCATTACCACAAATGAAACCATCATTAGACATAATACTTTACTGAGATAAGAAGTAGGGAAGATGAGAAATGAGTTAAATTATCTAACCACTAATTTCAAGACCTCTTTTAGAGGTGTGATGGAAGTTCTTAGGAACTTATTGAAAATATACTGAGTGTATATTTGAAGAAATTAAAAGTGGATTCGGTAAGATGATCATTGGTCCATATAGTTCTAAAGGTGGGAGAGGTGTTGTTGCTGATTTGGAATCTCTCATGGTTGTGATCAGAGAAGAACTCAAGAATCTTCAGAGTGATTCAGAGAATGAAACTCTTGAAAAGGTACATATAAATACAAACCTTGACTATAATATGGTAAGTTAGTGCACAAATGAATCCTCTTCTACTCAGAAAGAGACTATAGAGAAAGTGGATAAGTATTTTACCAAGATATGTACCAAGTATGATCTCATAAATAGCTTCAAGTTTTTAGCCAAAAATGTCAAAATTCCTCGAGTAATAGAAGACTTCTGGAAATTAGTGGATTGATTAAAGAAGTTTACTCCTCTGCTGAATAAATTCTTAGAGAATAAAGATTATTTTTGAGAAGTCCATGCAATGTGGTGGTGAAATCATTAATGATTTCATCAAGCTCCTCAAGTCATATCTGTATGTTCAAGCTGAAGCGATCATGGTTCCTCCTACTACTTCCATTGGCACTACCTCTCAGCCTCCTTCTCAAATGAGTGTCCCTCAGGCCCTTTCCCAGATTCTACTAGTCATTACTGAGCAACCTTAGAGTCGTGTGTTGTCAGAATGGAGACCTAGCCTTGCAGAAAATGTCCTTAAAAGTGTTACCTTGTCTGGTGTTGTCATCAGACCACCACTTCCCACTACCAAACCAACACCTACTGATCCTACTCCTAATCCTTCAGATAAACTAAAAGCACCTCGGAAGCTAAACCTGTAGTGGTGGATTGTGTATTTGATTGGGATTTGTATATTTATTTTTCTGATTGTACTCTTTTGAACCATAATGGAAATTCTTTTTGTCTTCACTATGTTTCTCATTTTCTTTCTATTATTTCCTTTTTTTCTAATCCCAAAATAGGTAGAACAGTATAGTCATACCTTATTAATTTTAGTAATTTTATCGGAATACCTTATTAATTTCTGGGGGAGAAACTCTGGCATAGGCCACATGGAATGTACTCAACATAATATATATACATCTATTTCCTCTGATCCAATCATTGAGGGAGAGTTTTGTTTTAAAAAACACAAACAAGGGATAATCACAGGTATATTGAACAATCACATTCAGTGAGGTATGCTATGTCAATAAATTATTATTCCTTAACATCACATGTATTCCATAATTTTTTATTATGAAAAAGGGGGAAATTGTTGGACCCTCTAGGATATAGTGGTTTCATAATCACAAATAATTTCAATATAAAAAATTCTATTATCTCTAAGTCAATAAATTATTCCATACTATATAATAAATTTCAATATGTTAATAAACTATATTTATTCTTAAATATGTTTACAAGTGTATATTTACATGTATTTATGGATGCAACTTAATCTAATAGTCCTCTGTATAAGACACACACTTCATAAGTTTCTCAGAGTCCCTCGCAACGTTAGTTCAAATTTACTCAGTGTTAGAAGACACACTGATGATCAATCCACCGATGGACGACACACCGATGATGACTCACCTATGGACAACACAGAGATGATTGACCCACCAATGGATACACACCGATGATCGAATCAACGGGGGACGACACACCGATGATTGACTCACTGATGGATGACACACTGATGATCGACTCACCAATGGAAGACACACCTATAATCAACTCACCGATAAAAAACACATTGATGATCGAATCACCGATGGATGACACACTGATGCTTGATTCACTGATGGATGACACACTAATAGTACAACATGAGTCACTGATGAAAACTCACTGATGGGGACACACCGATATCACAAATGACTCACTGATACACTGAGTCACCGATACCGATGGAAATAACTCACCGATACTCAGAGTCACCGATGATGACAAACTGATGCTGACAGACCGATAATGATAGACTAATGAAAATGAGTCACTGATACTTATGACTCACCGATAGTCATAAAAATTGTTTCAAATTTATTTATAACAGTTATATTTAGACAAATCAATGTTTCTGACATTATTTAATGTTGAATGTAGGACTATATGTAGATAGTATGAGGTACATGCATGTGGGGTGATCATCATGCCTATTGAACCTTGATGTATAAAAGGATAAAAATGTAAACCTTAAAGAAGGGGAGATAGACCAGGCGAATGTGATAAATCATGAAAACAGAATAACTTGAAAAGATGTGTTCAAAATTCCAAGAACTCAAAGATAGATTACACAATGATTTCAACAAGACAAGAAAGAATGCGCTTAATTTATTTGAACATCCTAACATCAAAGAGCTGAACCTTTCACACCTGGAAGCTAAAATACAGAGGTTGAGATACTCTGTTCTGAATCCACCTTCCATAAGAGGACGCGAAGATCATTTTCTCTACATCAATCTTGTCCAGATCTTCACAGCATGACACATAGAGATTTCTAAACTGTATTATTTGTTTATAACTCTGTTGTGGTCCTATGTTTACTTTTTGGAGTAGTGTGTGCATCTATTTTTTTCACACACACTGTCTTATGAGCATAAATGGAGGATAATTAATATACTCACACTCACTATTTTATTACTCTTGTATCCCACACAAAATAGTAGAAGAGATCAAGTGTGATATTTTTTTCTTTTCCCACAAATAACTCTGGTAGATGTCAAGTGTGACTTGGACAACCTTGTGTGCTATTGTAAACCCCGATCCAAGGTATGGATCAAAAATTTTATTAATATAAATTACTTGGTCGTAGGTGATCACCAAGTAGAGAGGACTAAGTCTCAGATTGAGACTGAACCTATTGTTTTTACCCACTATGTATTTTCCTTTTATTTTAATTTGATCTATGTTTATTTCATTTCAAATAAAGCTAAATTGAACTTTGATAGTAAGTTTATCAAGTGTTTATATCTATTTTGAATCAGAAGATTAGTTTCAAAAGTTTGACTAATCATTAGATTGGTAAAGCTGAGAACTAATCAATCTTCTAAGAAATTAATTAAAAATTCTAGAAATTTATAAATTCACTACAATATGACTTTGATTATATTTTAATTTGGGGATATTTCTTTTAAGAACCAATTCTAAAGGGAATTTTTATAGATATTCAATTCATCCCCCTCTTGAGTAATCTATAGTGACCAACAATATGGATATCTCATCCTTTAGAAATCAAATAGATAGTAATATGGATATGAAAATACATATCCCAACATATGTAATTGGAAATATAAGGAATTAGATAATAAGTAAAGATGAATAAATAAGAGAAGTTGAGGATCCCTAACTTCAATGTGTGACTCCAAATGCTTGTAAGAAACTTCATAAGAGCTTGGGGGAACCTTGGGAGGACTATATAGAGGGAAAGTTAGAGTAAGTATATGATCCAATTATTTTGAGTGAAGATAAATGGGATCTTGGGTGGGTCTATATAGGAAATTATTGGGGATTTCTTTATTATTTCTCAAACATAGGTTTTGTCCAATATATAATAAAATAACCAAAACCACAAACCTTCCTATAGTTATTTCCCATGGTTTCTAAAAAATGATATTGTTTTTAATTATTTTATAATTTTAAGGGATGGAGATAATAAAATAATAACCTTGATTATGTGGAGGTGAGTCGTACTCTTAAAGAAATGATTTTAAAACTATAAAATATATTATAGGTTTTGGAGGATTCATAATGGATTTATAAAATTAATAAAATAAAATTAAAATGTAATTTTTTTAATATAAAACATATATTTGGTCTTTTATACCATTTATAATATTTATTGTAATTCCCCGATCCCAGTTACCCAAAGTCGGTGCATTATTACATAACATTGGCATGATCACAAGAAAGATCAAGTCTGAAAAGACCGATTAGTTTAGTATCCTTGGAATAACTAGATACATTAATAAAGTTTAATATTACATCATAAAAATGAAAACTACAACAACATATTCTCCATAGTCTACACTCTTATACCCTCATACTATCCCTGCAGGTCATTCATAATTTACTTCTTCACTTCCTGGGAAAAATAAAACATAGAAAAGGGGTGACCTCAAATGCCCAGTAAGGATAACAATATAGCGTAAACTTTCATAGATAAGAATAAACATTTTTAAGGCAATGTATAACTAAAACAAACGCCTTTTAAACTTGAAATTCAACATAGTATGGTAAAAATAAAATGAAATAATTCCATTTACTTATTCCCATGGATATTCTACTAATCGAATAATCACATGCAATATCAACAACCAATTTTATAATGATGGAATGCATAATGCCAGACTATCATAACCACATATCCAAGGCCTCGTGCCAAGACTACAAATAAGATTTTTTCAAGGCCTTGTGCCAAGACACTAGTTTTTCTCATGAGACCTACCGATGCATCGAGGATCTATAGCGGGCTCCACCCGTCACATATTAAGTCCAATGGATTCCCATATGAAAAAGTTTAAACATAATATAAACATTCGTATTAAAACTAGCATATGAAATGTAAAGACTTCATCCATTAACCATGAATGGTATAAAAATAACACATCCACAGTCAAACATATCAAAAAACCTTCAATACAATATAGAAGTTTTGTATCATAATAAATCAACTTCAAATAAGCGTAAAATCCATTAAAGGATGTTGACATAGATGAAATCAAAACTCTTTTTAGAGAAATATCTCTTTCTATTTTGAAATCATTTAAGAGTCATATATTTATAAAATAAAACATTTTCTTTGAAAATATTCTTATAAGATTGTAAGGGAAGTTTTGATGATTTTATAATGGCGGAAAATAGCTCCACCCACTGTATAAGTTAAAAAACATTCTTACCTTAATTATGTCGAAAAGGTTAAAAAGCACCTTGTTTGGAAAACGACGAAAAGATTCATTTATAAACCTCTTATAAAAAGTCAAACAAGGGTATAAATGAATTTAACCCATATTCTTGTAAATAGTAAAAAAAAATTGAAATACATTTTTAAGAAACATGGACGTGGATGATAAAGAGATCCCAGTAGATTATTACGTATAAACAACCTCGGATAATGAAGAGATTGCCAAATAAAGCCTTACCTTGTACTTTTCCTTGGTTTGGGTAGGTTAACCTCCAGTATAATGTTGAAATAAATGTTATTAAATTATACAAGAATCATATATATTAATATGATATCATATATGATCTTTTAACATTGATTTGTTAATAATATCTTAGTATTATCGTTGTTTCGGGTGTTAACTTACTCGTTTTCTTTTATATGATTTGTTATGTAAGTCGTGTTTTTCATGGATAGGTTGTATCTTATTCATATCCAGAATGATATCAAGTCCTTAAACATTATTTTTAAATCATCAAATGATAATTATACTTGAATGGATATGATGGATAATGAATCTCATCACGTTCGTGGAGACGGTAGTCCGTACGTACGCACGAGCGACAATATCATTCTTTTGTTATTAAAATAATATATAATTGGATGGTATATCATATATAAAGAATCACTATCAAGTTATATTTATTATTTAAATTAATTTCAAATCATTATTATACCCATCCAAATAATAATATATTGAATTACAATTACACCACGACGTGGAGACGGTAAGTCGTACGTACGCACGTATGGTGACATGTCATTCAAATGATGGATAGAATACTGAATATGGTTGTACCATATTTATAATAATATTACAGTATATAGGAGATACTGGATTCATTATTTTATAATGGTAATAACAAATAAAGAAGAAGTGGAAGACGAAAGGAACTTGAAAAATGGTGGTGAAATCATTACCTCTTCTTCGGGTTCTTCCTTTTGATTTGATCAAAAAGGCTCCTTAGGTTGGCTTTCTGACTAAAGGAAGGCCTCTAGGATGAAGTGAGGGAAGTTTAGAATGTATTTGGGCAGATTTTGGACGAACCAAAAGGCATTGAAGGTGTGAATTAATGATAATGGGGGGTGCCCTTTTATAAGAGGGGTGAGGGGCACCTTTGGAAAAGCTAGAAATATTATTTTATAATAAATTCATATTTGGTTTCTAATATTTCCAAAGTTGATTATTTAAATGTTAAGGTGGGTATGGGTCGAAAACCACTCAACCAATAGAATTTAGACAGGTTTGGGTCATTATATTAACCTTATATTTTAGTTTTAACTCTTAGTTAATTAGTTTGACACTTACCATGTCACTTTGTATTTTTATATTATATAGATAATAATCTCACTATATACCTCCAAGCTACCCCAAAGTGGTACATTAATGATACAACTATCATGATATAAGTCTCATGGCTGAAACTTAGATATTTAGGAATTTAATATCAATTAATAATATAATATTTGTTTTAAAAACTCTTTTTTGTCAATTTTGACACTATTCAATAGTTGATTTTTGTAAAAATCATAAAAGAATTATTACTTAGAAAAAAGTCAATTAAATCAATCCTAATATGTCATATTATCCTATAAAATTATTTTAATTCATTAAAAGTCTCAAATTAAATTTATTTGGGTATTTATAATATCAATTATTTTAATTTTTCACTATTATGGTAATTACTGCATCATCATTGTGTCTAAAAATTATAAATAAAATATAATTATGTAGTAAATATTTTTATCTTTATAATGAATATTTATAGTCGAAAATCCAACATATATAACCCTTTGTAAAAAAATTTGCTAAAAGATATATGCTTTTGTTATTTTTGTATTTATTTTAACTTAATTAAAATAATGTGTCCCTATCACCTACAAGTGGCTCCATGGGGTCCCAAAATTGACCCAAAGATTCCCATGGTCGTACATGTATCCACCAATAAGGTTAGGACACGTTTTAGGGGAATTTATTATTATTATAATATTTTTTTTAACCCTTATTTACCAGATTTACTCTTTAACCATGGTAAATAAAATATTTACCGAAGTAATTATTCAAAATGTCTAAAAATAAAAGTTGTCTATTTACACAATTTGGACATCCTGATTCCAAATATGGAATCCATTTTTCCAAATTCAAAACACAGAAGTGGCAGAAATTAATTTAAAATTAATTCCTGCTGTCAAAACAAAAAGCGTCTTTTTAAGATATAATAACTATCAAAAGATTGGTACTTGTTTATGTCCTGTTTAATCGTGAAATTATGTACAATAAACAACATTGTATTAAATGGTAAAAATATATTCTAAATATACTTTAAAACCACTCAAATTAATAATTTATCACTATTAATTATTTTGATTAAAAAAGATGTTTTTAATTAAAATTTAGTAATTTTCACTATTCATCAAAATATTAAAGTTATCCGGAAAGTACCAAAATTTCACCTTAGGCTAAATTAGATACTCCAAATCCAAAAATGAAGTCCATTTTGAGAGATAAATTTCTAAAATTTTAAAAATTAGGTATTACTATTCATAACGGCTAGTTTGATCGGTTGTGGTGCGTGTTAGAACTCGATGTTGCGTACAACACACGCTATTGCATTATTCAAAGAGAAGCGTACCGTAGAAGCTTGGGGTGTTACATTCTCCCCTCCTTCAAATAATTTCATCCTTGAAATTTCTAGAATACTACCACATGAAAAGACTCAGGTGGTTCTTCATCATAAGTTCCTCGGATTCCCACGTTGCCTCTTCCATCTTATGGGTTTTCCACAAGACTTTTACCATACGAGTCGTCCGGTTTCTCAGTACTTGTTCTCTCATATCAATAATCATGACAGGCTCTTCGCAATAAGATAGATCGGGTTCCAGTTATAATTCCTCATAGGTGAGTACATGCGTTGGGTCAGGCATGTATTTCCTCAATAGAGATACGTGGAACACATCGTGAACTTTGGAGAGATTTGGCGGCATTTCCAATTAGTAAGCTACAGCCCCAATTCGTTCTAGAATTTTGAAAGGTCTGATATACCTGAGACTCAATTTACCTTTCTTACCAAAATGTATGAATCCCTTCTATGGAGATACCTTTAGGAAAATGTGATCACCGACTTGAAATTACAAATCCTTCCTTCGATTATCAGCATAGCTCTTTTGCCTACTTTGAGCTACTTTGATATGGTTTTGGATTACCTTCACCTTTTCCATCATTTCCACCACCAGTTCTGGGCCTACAATTTTTCTTTCACCAACGTCATCCCAATAGGTTGGTGTGCGACATCTCTTTCCTTATAACACTTCATATGGTGCCATATGAATACTCAAATGGAAGATATTGTTATAAGAAAATTCTACCAGAGGTAAATATTGATTCCACATACCCTGAAAGTCAAGTGAGAAGGATCTCAACATTTCTTCTAAGGTTTGAATAGTTCATTCTGATTGTCCATCTATTTGAGGGTGGTAGTCAGTGCTCAAATGAAGTTCAGTATCCAAGGCTTTCTGAATACTTTTCCAGAATCTTGAAGTAAAATGGGGATCACGATCAGAAACAATTGATAGGGGTACTCCATGAAGTCTCACAACTTCATTAATATATAGTCTTGCTAGTCGTTCAAGTGGTAAATCTTCCCTTATAGCCAGAAAATGTGCTGACTTGGTAAGACGATCAACAATAACCCATATTGCATCGTTCCTTCTAGGAGTCTTTGGTAGTCCCATGACAAAGTCCATCGTGATATTATCCCATTTCCACTCAGGTATGGGAAGAGTTTGCAATACCCCACTAGGTTGTTGCCTTCCAGCTTTCACTTGTTGACAAACCATACATCTTGACACAAAATCCGCAATCTCCCTCTTCATGTTATCCCACCAAAAATGTTCCTTCAAATATTTATACATTTTGGTGCTCCCAGGGTGTATAGAGAAATTGGAACTATGAGCATCATCCAGCAATTCCCTTTTTAGATCAGGTATATCTGGAACACAAAGTCTCTTCCCAAATTTCAAAATTCCATCTTCATACACAAAGTCTCTCAATCTCCCATCATTCATAGCTTTAATCTTCTTTTGAAGTTCTTCATCATCGGTCTGAGAACTCTTAATCCTTTCTAGTAAAGATGGTTTGGAAACCATTTGAAAAAGCACTGATGTTTCACCTTCCATGGTTATTCCCATGTCCAACATCACTAGATCAATAAAAATTGGATCCCTTTCAATTCTCATATTGTTCAAAACTCCATAGTCTTTTCTACATAAAGCATCTTCCACCTTTTTGCCTTCCCCGATGGTAGTGTATCGTGCAATCATAATCCTTGAGTAATTCAAGCCATCTCCTTTGCCTCATGTTGAGTTCTTTTTGTGATAAAATATACTTCAAACTATTGTGATCAGTATAAATCTCACATTTTTCACCATAGAGGTAGTGCCTCCATATCTTCAAATCAAAGATCACAGCTGCTAACTCGATATCATGAGTAGGATAGTTTTTTTCTTGAATTTTCAACTGTCATGATGCATAGGCAATAACCCTATCATTCTGCATAAGGACACAACCAAGTCCTTTCTTCGATGCATCACTATAAATAACGAACCCATAATTCCCCGATGGTAGAGTTAATATAGGAGAATTGACTATTATTCTATTCAGTTCATCGAAACATTCTTCACACTCTTTTTTCCAAACAAATTTAACCCCTTTACATGTGAGATTTGTTAATGGGTTAGCCAACTGGGCAAAATTCTGGACGAAATGTTGATAATAACCTTCTAAACCAATAAAAATGTGTACCTCATCTATACTCGTCGGTGCTGGCCATTCTTGGATTGCCTTGGTCTTAGAAGGATCAACAGAGATTCCATATTTAGAGACAATATGTCCAAGAAACAAAATCTCCTGAAGCTATAATTCACACTTGCTAAACTTCCCATATAATTCATGTCTTCTCAGAGTCTTCAGGATAATGCTCAAGTGATTTTCATGATCCTCGTAGCTTTTGGAGTATACCAAGATATCATCAATAAATACCACCACAAATTCATCGAGATATTCCTTGAAAACTCTATTCATCAGATCCATGAATATAGAGGGTGCATTAGTCAATCCAAAAGGCATTACTGTAAACTCGTAATGCTCGTACCTGGTTCGAAATGATGTCTTCAGAATGTCTTCCTTCTTCACACACAACTGATGGTATCCAGATCGAAGGTCAATCTTTGAAAAGTATTGAGATCTATGAAGTTGGTCAAATAAATCATCAATGCGAGGTAGGGGATACTTGTTCTTTATTGTTATAGCATTGATCTCCATGTAGTCGATACATAACCTCATAGATCCATCTTTCTTTTTAACAAAAAGAACAGGGGATTCCCATGGAGAAACACTAGGGAGAATAAATCCCTTATTACTCAGTTCCTCTAGTTGTTTTTTTAGTTCAACTAATTCTACAGTGGCCATTCTATAAGGGGTCTTCGATATAGGCCTTGATCCAGGTATTAAATCAATGGAAAAATCAACTTCTCATTCTGGAGGATGTCTAGGTAAATCTTCCGAAAACACATCTACATATTCTTTCACAACATGTACATCCTCAATTTGAACATTCCTTTCCTCACCCAATGTAATTTCATCCTCTTCCTCCCCAATAATTGAATTTAGTTGAGCTACTGGGGGTGGATCTAGATAAGAATTAGGTGGTTATGATTCTGCTCTAAAGATAAGGTGTTCCTTATCATCATCATCAAAAATCGTAACCTCCTTCTTCTTACAATAAATATTCGCATCATAGTCCGAAATCCAATCCATAACGAGGATGATATCAAACTCAATCATAGGTATGAAGATGAGATCAGCGGATAAAGAACATCTATGTGCTCTAATGGGGACTGATTCACAAAACTTTGTTGCAATGATACTTCCCTTAGGAGTTTTAACTGACAACTCCCTTGTTAAATCAAATTGGAAATATCTAATTTTCTTAGAAAACTGGGAAGATATGAAACAATGGGATGATCCAGAATCAAATAATGCATTTCTAAACTTGAGGAAACCATTAAATTACCTGCCACCATGTCTTTCGGAGCTTCTACCTCAGCAGTAGTGATAGCATAAGCTTAGCCTTGATCCCTTAGCCTTTTCTGAGGTAAGTTCCCATGACGCTTAGGAAATTCATTTGCATAATGTCCCATCTCCCCTGCAATTGTAGCACTGAACATTGGTATCTTCATTCTTCCCTTTGAAATCACGAGCTTGGTGGACTTTTTCACCACACTTGTAACAGACACTCATTCCCTTCAAGCAAGTATCAGGGTGTTTCTTCCCACATTTACCACAGGATGGATATTCAACCTTTCTCTTCTTCCCCTTATTTCCATTCCCATATTGATCAGTAGATCTCTTCTTCTCTTTCTTTGATTTAAATTCATAAGACTTAGAGAATTCCTTTTCTGTCTTGATAGCACATGTGAAAATGTCTTCGTACGATGAGAAGGATTGTGAGACTAATGCTCGACAGAGAAATGGTTTTAACCCATCAAAGAAATGATCAATCTTACTTATTGGGTTACGTATATAATCTCCAGCATACCTTGCTAACCTTATAAAGTTATCCTCATACTTTGCGACATTCTCATCCTCCTTTTGTCTCAGACTCAGAATTTGTCTTTCCATATCTACTCTATGGTCATGAGGAAAGTATTTTTCTAAAAACAGATCTTTGAACTACCTCCATTCCATATTTTATACTTCATCATCTTCCTTCATGTTTTGAATCAATGACCACCATTGATCAGCATCTCCAGTGAGGCGGTAAACTGCCATGATAACTTTTTCCCTTTCACTACTTCCCAAAGCCTAAAATATTTTCTCTAGGGAACTTATCCATTGCTCAGCTACCAATGGATTTGTACTCCCATTGAATGTTGGTGGTTGTTGCCTCATGAAGCGATCTAACATGGATCCTTCATGCTGTGGATCAGGGTGCTCCATACGGGTAAGGTTATTATTCATAACCTAAGTGAGTTGTCCCAGTATGGTGATTAGATAATCGGCACCAGTTGCATCACCAGCTCCACTATAATTATCTTGAGCAGGAGAGAAATCCCTACATGGAGTGCTTGCATTGATACGATTTCCATTTCTTCCACTAGATGCCATTTCTAAACAATGGCATAAACTAGATCAGTTTATGAATCAAAATACATAATTTCATACTTATAAAACACTTAACATAAATTGAACTATTTATGTATATAATCCATAATCATAAAAATGTTTTCTTTGAGGAAGTATATACTCATAAACCCTTCATAATGATTTGTAAAGAAAATGATATTTATCCTAAGCATATCCCTCGAGAGTGTCGTAACCAAGAGTGCAGCAAGGCACGCTGTCGTGCACCAGTTCCCGTTCAAGTCTAGCTCAAAGCGGTGTTTTCAGGTTTTACCCCTAGGTATATCTGTGCCAGAGCCGCCTCTACCTGCTCGTATCCAGACAAGGATCTATTGCTCAGAAAACTCACAAAATCTCTACCATACCAAAATTCTAGGAAGTTCTTCTATACTAATCCTCAAAGTCCATCTTAAATCTATGTGCTCTAATCAGAGTTTATCTAAATCTAGCTTCCAAGGTTTGTACTAAACTTCCTCTGATACCAACTGTAACGCCCCGACCCCAGTTACCCAGAGTCGGTGCATTATTGTATAACATTGGCATAATCACAAGAAAGATCAAGTCTCGAAAGACAGATTAGTTTAGTAGCCTTGGAATAACTCGATACATTAATAAAGTTTAACATTACATCATAAAAATGAAAAATACAACAACATATTCTCCATAGTCTACACTCTTATCCCCTCATACTATCCCTGCAGGTCATTCAAAATTTACTTCTTCACTTCCTGGGAAAAATAAAACATAGAAAAGGGGTGACCTTAAATGCCCAGTAAGGATAACAATATAGCGTAAACTTTTATAGAAAAGAATAAACATTTAAGGCAATGTATAACTAAAACAAAAGCCTTTTAAGCTTAAACTTCAACATAGTATGGAAAAAATAAAATTAAATAATTCCATTTACTTATTTCCATGGATATTCTACTAATCAAATAATCACATGAAATATCAATAACCACTTTCATAATGATGGAATGCATAATGCCAGACTATCATAACCACATAGGCAAGGCCTCGTGCCAAGACTACAAATAAGATTTTTTCAAAGCCTTGTGCCAAGACACTAGTTTGTCTCATGAGACCTACCGATGAATCGAGGAGCTATAGCGGGCTCTACCAGTCACATATTAAGTCCAATGCATTCCCATATGAAAAGTTTTAAACATAACATAAACATTCGTATTAAAACTAGCATAAGAAATGTAAATACTTCATCCATAAACCATGAATGCTATAAAAATAACACATCCACAGTCAAACATATCACAAAACCTTCAATACAATATAGAAGTTTTGTATCATAATAAATCAACTTCAAATAAGCGTAAAATCCATCAAAGGATGTTGACATATATGAAATCAAAACTCTTTTTAGAGAAATATCTCTTTCTATTTTGAAATCATTTAAGAGTCATATATTTATAAAATAAAACATTTTCTTTGAAAATATTATTATAATCTTGTAAGGGAAGCTTCAATGATTTTATAATGGTGGAAAATAGTCTCACCCACCATATAAGTTAAAAAAACATTCTTACCTTAATTATGTCGAAAAGGTTAAAAAGCACCTTGTTTGGAAAACGACAGAAAGATTCCTTTATAAACCTCTTATAAAAAGTCAAACAAGGGTATAAATGAATTTAACCCATATTCTTGTAAATAGTAAAAATGTTTTGAAATACATTTTTAAGAAAAATGGATGTCGATGATAAAGAGATCCCAGTAGATTATTACGTATAAATAACCTCGGATAATGAAGAGATTGCAAAATAAACCCTTACCTTGTACTTTTACTTGGTTGGGGTAGGTTAACCTCCTGTATAATGGTGAAATAATTGTTATTAAATTATACAATAATCATATATATTAATATGATATCATATATGATCTTTTAACATTGATTTGTTAATAATATCTTAGTATTATCATTGTTTTGGGTGTTAACTTACTCGTTTTATTTTATATGATTTATTACATAAGCCGTGTTTGTCATGGATACGTTGTATCTTATTCATATCCAGAATGATATCATGTCCTTAAAAATTATTTTTAAATCATCAAATGATAATTATACTTGAATGGATACGATGGATAATGAATCTCATCGCGTTCGTGGAGACGGTAGTCCGTACCTAAGTATGAGCGGCAATATCATTCTTTTGATATTAAAATAATATATAATTGGATGGTATATCATATATACAGAATCAGTATCATGTTATATTTATTATTTACATGAATTACAAATCATTATTATACCCATCCAAATAATAATATATTTAATTACAATTACACCACGACGTGGAGACGGTAAGTCGTACGTACGCACGTTTGGTGACATGTCATTCAAAGGATGGATAGAATACTGAATATTGTTTTACCATATTTATAATAATGTTACAGTATATAGGAGATACTGGATTCATTATTTTAGATGGGAATAACAAATAAAGAATAAGTGGAAGACGAAAGGAACTTGAAAAAGGGTGGTGAAATCATTACCTCTTCTTCAGGTTCTTCCTTTTGATTTGATCAAAAGGGCTCCTTAGGTTGGATTTCTGAATAAATGAGTGCCTCTAGGATGAAGTGAGGGAAGTTGAGAGAGTATTTGGGCAGAGTTTGGCCGAACCAAAAGGCTTTTAAGGTGTGAATTAATGATAATGGGGAGTTCCCTTTTATAAGAGGGGTGAGGGGCACCTTTGGAAAAGCTAGAAATATTATTTTATAATAAATTCATATTTGGTTTCTAATGGATCCAAATTGGATTATTTAAAGTTTAAGGTGGTGATGGGTCTAAAACCACTCAACCAATATAATTTATACAGGTTTGGGTCATTATATTAACCTTATCTTTTAGTTTTAACTCTTAGTTAATTAGTTTGACAATTACCATCTCACTTTGTATTTTTATATTATATAGTTAATAATATTACTATATACCTACAAGCTACCCCCAAGTGGTCCATTAATGATACAACTATCATGATATAAGTCTCTTGGCCGAACATTATATTTTTAAGAATTTAATATCAATTAATAATATAATATTTGTTTTAAAAACTCTTTTATGTATATTTTGACACTATTCAATAGTTGATTTTTGTAAAAATCATAACAGAATGATTACTTCAAACAAATTCAATTAAATCAATACTAATATGTCATATTATCCTATAAAATTAGTGTAATTCATTAAAAGTCTCAAATTATATTTATTTGGGTATTTATAATATCAATTATTTTAATTTTTCACTATTATGGTAATTATTGCATCATCATTATGTCCAAAAATTATAAATAAAATATCATTATGTAGGAAATATTTTTATCTTTATAATGAATATTTATAGTTGAAATCCAACATATATAACCCTTTGTAAAAAAAATTTTGCTAAAAGATATATGCTTTTTTCATTTTTGTATTTATTTTAACTTAATTAAAATAATGTGTCCCTATCACCTACAAGTGGCTCCATGGAGTCCCAAAATCGACCCAAAGATGCCCATGGTCGTACATGTATCCACCAATAAGGTTAGGAAACGTTTTAGGGTAATTTAGTATTATTATAATATTATTTGTTTAACCCTTATTTACCAGATTTACCCTTTAACCATGGTAAATAAAATATTTACCGAAGTAATTATTCAAAATGTCTAAAAATAAAACTTACCTATTTACACAATTTAGACATCCTGATTCCAAATATGGAATCCATTTTTCCAAATTCAAAACATAAAAGTGGCAAAAATTAATTTAAAATTAATTTCCGCTGTCAAAACAAAAAGCGTGAATTTAAGATATAATAACTATTAAAAGATTGGTACTTGTTTATGTCTGGTTTAATTGTGAAATTATGTCCAATGACCAACATTGTATTAAATGGTAAAAATATATTCTAAATATACTTTAAAACCACTCAAATTCATAATTTATCACTATTAATTATTTTGATTAAAAAAGTTGTTTTTAATTAAAATTTAGTAATTTCCACTATTCATCAAAATATTAAAGTTATCTGAAAAGTACCAAAATTTCACATTAGGCTAAATTTGATACTCCTAATCCAAAAATGAAGTCCATTTTGAGAGATAAAATTTATAAAATTTTAAAAAGTAGGTATTACTATTCATAACGACTAGTTTGATCGGTTGTGGTGTGTGTTAGAACTCGATGTTGCGTACAACACACGCTATTTCATTGTTCAAAGAGAAGCGTACCATATAATCTTGGGGTGTTACATTTATTTAATCACTTTTGTATCATTATTAGGTCATAATACACAAATTATATTTATAAAGTATTTATTTTTTACCCAAAAATTCGACTGTCTCGAAAATTTATGAAAAAAACATCATTGGATAATTTTGATATTCTGATTCCTATAATAATATTAATTTAATCTAAATAATTTTCTAAATATTTTATTTTTATCTTTTAATATAAATTCCACATTTATTAATAAATTTTGGGGTTTTTTACAATAAGAGTTTTTGAACCCTTATAAAAATTATATTTGACTTCATAATAATAATATAATAATTTGTATTTAATAAAAATTATTTTTTAATAATAATTTATGAAAATATTATTTATTTCAAAAATCCATTAATAAATCAAAATAAATTCCTTTATTGAATTTTAATATTACCCAAAAATACTATTTGTGTTTTAATATATCAAAATAAAATCATTTATAATGTAACAATAATAGGATGAAAATAAATTCCCTATTCTATAAAAAATAATATATATAATAATATTGCTAGTGTCTTGATACCGATCCTTTTAATACACCATCAAACACCCAAAGAGTAAGGTGTGCTATGGTGATACTTTTATGGGGTGGCTCGACATACATAGTTTGGTTCATGATCTCGATGAGCTTGAACTTATCCAATAAAAGGTTTTTCTCATGATTGAGTTGTTGGATATCATATTAGTCTTGATCAAGGGAAAATATCAGATATTTTTTCTCTGTCATAAGATCTAATAAATGGGCTTAATAGAGTATGATCATACTGGTTAATTCCATCACTTCCTTTTTTGTGTCAATTAGATATGTTAAAAGCCTATATTTATACTAATCATGTGATCACTATTAAAGGGATATATTATCAATGATAAAGATGCATAATAGTCTTATAAATCTAAAAGGATATAATAAAACCAAAGTAGTGCATGTGTTTTCTATAACCCTATTATATAATAAAACATTTAATTCAATCACAAGTGGAATTTTATTTATAACAGTTCGGTTCATTACAATCTTCCCCCCATAGAAATTTTTCCCTTGAAATTTTCATTTCCCACACTAAAATAGATAAGGGTAACTTTGTTTCATTGCATCCTCTGATTCTTACATCTCTTCTTCAAAAATTTGGTTTCTCCATAGCACTTTGACTGGGTGCATTGTCTTATTTCATCAAACATTATCTCGATGATCTAAGATCTTCACCAATAGCTCTTCATATGAGAGATAATTCTCCAACGGTACCACCTATAGATTGAGTAAATGTGGGGGGTCTTGTATGTACTTTCTCAAGAGGGATATATGGAATTATTTATGTACATGAGATTGGTTAGGTAGGAGTTCTAGTTGGTAGGACACTACATCGATGTGATTAAGAATCTCAAAGGAGACGATGTATCTTGGACACATATTTTCCTTCTTCCCAAATCTCATCACATTCTTATATGGAGATATATATATATAAGAATATCATGTCTCCAAAATCTAACTCTATGTCTCATTAACAATTATCAGCATAGCTCTTTTTTGACTCTGAGTAGCCTTGACGTGTTGCTGAATGGTATTAACCTTTTCCACCATTTCCTCAACCATTTTAGGACATGAAAGTTTTCATTCCCCAACTTCATACCAACATGTAGGTGTTATGTACATCTTCCCATAAAGGGCTTCTTAGGGAGACATTTGGATGCTTGAGTGGAAACTACTATTGTATGAGAACTTGACCAGAGGAAGATGTTGATCTCATTATCCTTTAAAGTCAATTGAGCATGCACTCAACTTGTCCTAAAGTATCTAGATAGTCCACTCATATTGTCCATTAGTTTGAGGGTGATAGGTCATGATGAAGTTCAACATTATATTTAGATCATGTTATAGACTCTTCCAAAATATAGAGGTGAATCTTAGATCATAATCGAATACAATCAATAATGGTACTCCATAAATCCTTACCACTTCTCTGATGTATATTCATGAAAGTTTATCTAGTGATAAATCCTCTCAAATCCCAATAAAGTGTGAAATATTTTTAAGATGATCCAACACTAATTATATAGCATTATTTCCTATTGATTTCTTCATAAGACCAGTGATAAAGTCCAGGGTGATGTTTTACCATTTCCATGTAGGTATAAGTAATGGTTGTATAATCCCCTTGGATTTTCTCCTTTCAACTTTCACTTTAAGACATACAAGACATATTGATTTATATTTTAAAATCTCTTTCTTCATATTTTTTCACCAATATAGTTCTCAAAGATCTCGATACAAATTTTTGCGTCTTCGATGGATGACGAAGTTTGAGTTATGTGCATCATCCAACAGCTCCTTCTTTAAATCATGATTTGATGGTACACATAGTCTTGACCCAAATCTTGAAAAACCTTCATTAATAGTGAACTTTGAGGATTTCCCAGTTCTTATAATTTTCAATTTCGTCTAAATTCCAACATCAACTCTTTGATCATCTTTTATCCTCTCTAGAATGGTTGGTTGACCAATCATTTGTGAATGGATTGATTATGTTCCTTTCATTATGATTTCTACGTCCATCCTCTTCATGTATAAGAAGATCAGATCCTTATCAATTCTCATCAATGATAAAATTTCTAGATCCTTTCTACTTTGAGTTCCTACCACTTTATTCACCTTCTGAGCATGGTAGTGAATTGAGAATTCATATTCCATCATCATCTTTAACCATATTAATTGGTGCATATTTATATCCTTCTATGTGAATATATACTTGAGGATTTTGTGATCCATATATATTTCACACTTCTCTCCACAGATATAATGAAGGCATATTTCTAAAGAGAAAATAATTGTAGCCAACTCTAGATCATGTGTTGGGTAGTTATTTTCATGAACTTTCAACTGCCTTGAATCATAGGCTATGACATTGTCATTTTTAATTAACACACATCTCAATATATTCTCTTAAGTGTCAGTGAATACCATGAAAATATCTCCACATGTGGGTAGTTCAAGCATAGGTACAGTGATAAGCCTCCTTTTAAACTTCTTGAATCTCTCTTACTATTCATCATTCCAAGAAAACTTGATTCCCATCTAGGTTATCTTGGTTATAGAGTTTTACAATCATGATAAATTTCTCAAAAATCAATGATAATACCCATCTAATCCAAAGAAACTATGGATATCTCTCACAAATGTTGGCCTCATCCACCCTTCAATTTAGAATTTATTTGATGGGCCCATAGATATCCCATTTATTATAAATAAATTCCCCAATAATGATACTTCCTTCAACTAGAACTCACATTTGTTATACTTGGCATAATGCTTCTTCTTCTGTAAGGTCCTTAGAATAGTACTCATGTGCTCCTCCTTATCCTCCTTGATTTTATCGTATATTATTATATCACCTATAAATACAGCCAAAAAATTGTTGAGGTAATCTCTAAAGGCTATGTTCATAAATTCCGTGAATATTAATGGATAATTGGTGAGTCTAAATGGAATTACTATGAACTCATAGTGCATGTACCTTTTACAAAACACACTCTTGAGCATATCCTCCTTTGTCACCCTAACATGGTAATATCCCGACTATAGATCCACCTTGGAGAAGTATTGTGCTACAAGTAGTTGATTGAAAAAGTCATCAATATATGGTAAAGTATATTTGTTCTTTATTGTGATCTTTTTGAGCTCATGATAATCAATTCAAATTCACAATGACCCAACCTTCTTCTTTATAAAGAGGACTGGTGCACCCCATGGTGAAGCACTTGGGTGAATGAACCCTTTATCCTGATTCTCTATTATTTGTTTCATTAGATCATAAATTTCCACAACAGCCAATATATATAGAGTCTTGTATAATGGTAACACCCCAGTTATAATCTCAATTGAAAATTAAACCTCTCAACTATAAGGAAGATCATGAAATTCCTGGGGAAACACACTAGAATATTCCCTCATAATAATTATGTATTAGAGGATGGTTATTTCCTTAAAATCAATAATTTGAGCTAGATAATATTTCTTGTATGTCAATAATATCCAGTCTATAGATTTTGTTGTTAAAGAAGATTCATCCTCCTCCTTTCACTTGTACCAAATCATAGTTCTATTCGTAATACTGAGAGTTATTTCCTTATCAGGGAAAAATTATGTTGGATCTATATAGGTAAATGCAATGCATACCAATAATTGAATAAAATTCAAAAAATGGAGTATGAAAATATTTTCAGGGAATTTAATCCCGCAAATTTTTATAGGGGTGGAGTTATATACTTAGGATGCAGTAATTTCACATTTTTCATTTTCACTGATAGCTCTACTTCCATGCTTTGTGGTTGGATTTGAATAGTTCAACTAAAATTTCAAGATATAAAGGAATATCTTGAACTATAATCAAAAAGTACATTCACTATTATTGAATGAATAACTATCATACCTATCACCAATTCATTTTTTAGATCCTTCTTAGTAGTTGTAATGGAAAAGGCTCACCCTTTATTCCTTAAAAGTTGTTGGTTGTCTCCGAAAACCATTGGTTTAGTGCATTGGTTTGAAAAGTTCCCTAATTTCTGGAATTTTAAGCAATGAATAATATGTTAAGGAATAACTATAAAATTTCTTTCCACTTTATTATTAGTGGGTTTCTATTGTTGTAAATAACTAGTCGGGTGCCCTTCCTTTCCATACATAAAGTATTTTCCTGCCCCCCTTGGGCAATTTATGGGGTGCTTCTTTAAAAACCTTTGACAAGTGAGATGTTGAAATTTCATGGCACCATTATATTTCTCTATCAAACTGCCAGAATTAAACACCACTTTCCACTTCATATCTGTAACGACCCAAACTTTTTAAATAGTATATTAACTTACTCTTAACGATTTATTAGAGATGTTAATGGTTAATGTAGAAAGAGGAGTCGATGGCTTCATCCAGTAGACTCAAACCTTATGAAGCCCACTTATCAGAGCTTGGGAAGGAGGTAGCATCTGTGGGCTTCACTTTGGACCAAGCCCAAGCCGAACTCCAGCGTGTCAAGATTGAATAGAAACGCCTACGGGAGAAGTTCAAGTTAGTAGAGATTACTACTAGGGCAATGTTATCTGAGCCTCCCTTAGATTCTTTCACCATAGCACACCTTACACTTAGGTCATATACTGGTGTTATAAGGGGCTATATGATGAGACCCTAGCTTCTTTGTGTAATCCTTTGGGATTAATGAATTAAGATTTCTTCCTTTAGTGTTGTTTGTGAAACTTCAAATGTTCGGATAATTTTAGGATGTATTTTATTGATGAATTTTGAAAAAAGGATATTTTAAAATATTTATGTAAACCCTAAATAATTAATGATGTGTAATGATTTTCAAAAAATAGTCTTCTACAAAAGTGTTCAGTAAGGAATTTGGAGTCTAATAAGATCAACTTAATTTTTGATGAATAGTAAATTATGAATAGTGATTTTACACTTAGGATTAGTAATGTGACCAAATGGATTAGTAATTTCACTCAAAGAAAGTTTTAATATAATTTAGACACCTAGATTAAGTAATGTGATTCAATAAAATGGGTAAATAACGGTTTCATAAATTATTAGTCAAGTATTAGTTTTTTCGGGTGAATAGTGATTTTTAATTAAAAATTTAATTAAAAATAATTAGAAAATTATTTTTATAAAAAGGACTTTATTTTTTGAACTCAGAGCATCAATATTATGTTATGGTAATTTTTGGGGTTTTTTCTGAAAAAAAATGAATTCTCAATAAATAGTGTTTTTATTTAAAAATTAAATTAAAAATATTTAGAAAATTATTTTTATAAAATGGAGTTCATAAATGTAATTAGAGCATCGATATTTGGTTAAGGTGAAATTTTGGGATTTTTCTGAGAAAGATGAATTTTTTCAGTGAATAGTAAAAATGCAGTTTTAGGGTTTCGTTATGTTTAATGACATCATAACTGTGTCATGATGATGTCATGAGATATTTTAAGGTTTGGCCGGCCAAAGGTGATGAATTATTGTTTTGGGGGCCCCATGTGGCCTAACTCCATGGTAAATTCCATGGGAGAGCGCATGGTTTTTAGAAAAGCACTTGTGAGGTGTCCCTTAGCCATTAATGTCTTGTCCCCTCACTTTCCCTATAAATATCCACCCTTTCATCCTTTATTTTTCACTCCCAACTCTCCCCCAACGAATTTCTGGTCTCCTTACCTCCCAAGGAGTCCTCCCAAGGTGCCCCAAAGCCCTCAAGGTTCAAACCTTTGAGTTTTAAGAGTTACGTTTTAAGGTAAGGGATCCGACCTCTCTCTTTCTTTTCATGTAATCTCTTTTATGTCATTCATTTTATGATCCACGTTATTATGTGAGAGGATGTTCTTTTATATTCATCTTAATTCCATTTTTATGTTTATATGATGAGAGATCCCCTCTTACTCTCATCATTTCATTTTATGAAAGTTTAAGTGACGCCGTTAGGCTGCCAAAATTTTAAGGGATTCTTTCACCCTTCTCATTTTTCAAGTTCGATTTTCATGTCAAGTCTTTCAAGTTCATTTTTATTATGTTGGGGTATGATCTCTATAACTATCATAATTATCTCTTATTATCATATGATGAGAGACCCTATTTGATCTTGTCAAATCATTTTTTATTGATGTTTAAGTGACGCCGTTAGGCTGCCGAATTTTTATAAGAGAAATCTTATTTTTGTCTCACTTCCATGTTTTTCATATAGTATATATTTCAAATTTCATTACCATGTTCTTAAATCCCTTAAATTATTTCCCTCTACTGTTTTATGGATCATTTATGAGTGGGTTACCCATGTCACCTCTCTTTTCAATGTTTTCTAAAACCTTGTAACATAGCTGTTATGCTGCAGAATTTTCGTCTCAAAATGCCTCTCTCTTTTCTCAAAATTATTTTATGTTATAAAGTGAATACTCAAATCTCTTATTTATACAAGGGTATTCACATATATATCAAAATGTTATATTTTAAATTCTGGGATTTACATACATTGGACCCGCTCTCCCCTTCCGTGGGTTTAAAGTGACGTAAAGATCATATCTTTAAAGCAGTTTTTAAAACGTTATGATTATGAAATGAAACCCATTTATTTTATGCTATATGGGTTATTTATGAAATGTTTGATGATGATATATGTAGCTCACATGATAATAAAGTCAAATTTAAGGGTGTTCCCTGATAGAGCTCCAATGCATTGGGTAATGATGTAACCACTAGAGATTACAATTTTCATGATACCTTGGTGAATAACCTTGGTAATTTTCAAATGAAACCTTGGGGATGGACCTTGGTGATATGTTCATGATTGTCTATGTTAAATGATGTAGCCACATCTTCAAGTTATGAAAAATGTTATTTTTATTATGAAATGCCTCATGATTCCTTTCTCATGCCTTAATGTTCTTTTCTTGACCTTATTGAAGTATCTCAAGTTCACATATAAAATGTTTCTCTTGTTTCCTATACTGGGCCTTCTACTCACCCATTCTTTTGATGTATGTCCCCAGGTTATGAGATGCAGTAATGAACCTAGGATGAACTTAAGGAGAATCCTTTCAAGTGTTTAAGAAGAATGTTTTATATTGTTTTCATGTATTATGTTACTGGTTTCCAAGACACTAAACCCTAAAGATCCTCAGTGTTGTGTAATGTAATGAAAGTTTATGTTATAAAAAGGCGGGATTCTATAATATCCCCATGATACCCTTGAACTTCTCTAATCTACATTTAAACTTTGAGGTTACATCTCATAATTTCCTCATATCAATCAAAGTCTCAGATCACCAGGTCTTTCCATAGACTAGGTTTTATCCCACCAAAGAAGCAGTAAACCTTGAATTCAGGGGTAATGAAAAATCTAGAGGCATATTGTGAAAGCAGTTTGATGTTTTCCTCATATGTCCCGATTGATTCATCATATTTTTTCTATAGTTAAAAGAAAATCCTTTCCATTTTAAGTTGGTGAGTGTGAGGAAAATATTTATCTAAAAACATTTTCCATAATTCCTTCCACACCATCACTTCTATATCTTCCTCAGACTTTTTATTCTTGATCAATTTCCACCACTAATCTGATTTTCCCTCTATATGATAAATTGACAGTAGAAACTTCTCTTGGTGGAAACATTGAATGATGGAGATGATCTTCTCAATAGAGTTTATCTATTGTTCCACGATTAAGGGATTAGATGATCCATTAAAAGTTAGAGGCCTTTATAACATAAGAGACTCAATTATAGATTTTTATTTCTTAGTTGGATATGGGAACTCCTCTTAGTTGAGGCTTCTATTCAAAACATGAGTCATCTAAGAGATTATCATCCCAAATTTTTCAATTTATTCTCTCATCATGTTAGGCATATCATTGGGACAGTCATCACATTTCTCATCGCATTGATTGTTAACCTGATTCCTCCTATTTTCAGCCATTGGATATAATAAATGGAAAATTAGGGATGATTTTTTTAAAATATTAAATGCATAGAAGGGAATCCAATGATATTAAAGTGATAACTTATAATTTACATGTATTTCTTTAACTTACGAATTTCTAGGATTCAATCTACGTTATCCATTGTCTATTTCCTAACATATATACGTAAGGAAATTTTTTATTCCCTTAATAATGGTTTTTAATGATATTGTGACTTTACCAAAGCGTATCTCTAGAAAGTTTAAAACCAGGAGTGTAGTAAGCCTCGTTGTCATGTACCTGATTACTTTCAGTCAGGCCTGACACACCTTGTCGGAGTTATCAAATGTTGGTACATTTGTGCTAGAACCGAGTCCACTTATAGTATCCAACCAGGGATTCACATTCTTGATAAACCACATACTATATAATTACCAAAATTTAGGTATGTTTTCTTAAAATTATTCTTATTTCTAAGTCTTTCACTAGAGTTTTATAATCCCAGTCCAAAAAATACCAAAACGTTTCTTTTGATGCCAACTATAACAACTTTGATCTTTATTATACTTTAATACATGATTTATTATATGATATTACACTTAATAAAACTCATAATATTGGTAATTATAGTGTATTTTGGAATTAGTTACATATAATAACATCTTGAACATGGGATACAACAACATTATAGAAAACTTCCTTAAAATTCTTATAAAATTCTATGTAATTTAAAACTGCATGGGATAACCTCAGGAAATACATAAGAAATGGGTGAAATATAAATCCCAGTAAAGGATAAGCTTGGAATAAGGTAATACATGTTATACAATAGTCATATCAATGGGGAATAAAAGGAACATGAATAATAAGGCATGATATATCATGAAAATCATAACACGGGAAATATGTAAACAACTTAAAACACTACATCAAAAATATAGGTCAAGGAAAAATGACAAGGTATCATGATGGAAAAAGTCCCATAAAGGAATCAGGTTCACTACCTATCCAAAAATTACATCTCAGTATACTAAACATTACCAAATTCATTGGATCACTATATAATTATAGGAACACTCATCGCATTCATTTCAATCTCATGCTTAAGTTTTCCATAAAGATCATACAACATGGATTTTTTCATCATCATGTTTTATTCCATGATCCAAGAGTGTGAAATTAATACATGTATGTCCCAACTCAATTAAGTATAATTGTATAAATGTGAATTCTCTTGATAGTAAATTGGTATGGTATTCACTACACAATTGTTTTGGCATGGAAAATCACAATGAAATTTTGGCAGCATAATAGCATCACTTTCTTATTGAAAAAATTGGTTGATGAGGGAGAAAGGGGTATCTCATAATTTTACCATCAAATAGGCAGTAATAGGGACATGTAAATATATATACCAAATTAATTAACTGGAAATAAAATTCCAAATATAATAACGAATCTTGAATAAATAAGAGAATGTGAGGATCCCTTACTTGAGTGTGTAACTTCAAATGCTTGGAAGGAGCTTCATTAGAGCCTGGGGGAACCTTTAGAGGACTCTAGAGAGGAGAGGTAAGATTAAGGATGTGATATAAGGATTTTTTGTGAACATAAATGGGAGCTTGTGTGTGTTTATATAGAAAATGAGTTGAGATTTCTTTATTGTTTCTCAAACTTAGGTCTTGAACTCTATATAATAAAATAACAAAATCTAAAAAATCCAAGTTTTTTGCCCATATTTTCTACCAAATGGGAATGGCTTTCAATATTTTATAAGTTCAATGGATGAAGATAATAAAATAAATCCCTTGATTTTGTGGAGGTGAGTCATACTCTTAAACAAATGATCTTAAAACCTTAAAATATATTATAGGTTTTGGAGGATTCATAATGGATTTATAAAATTAATAAAATAAACTTAAAATATCATTATGATAAATAGAAAACATATATTTGGTCACAAATACATTGTACAGTATTTATTTCATCACTTTTGAGTCATTATGGTGTCATAATACACATAGTATATTTATACAATATTTCATTTTTCACCCGAAAAGTCGACTATCTCAGAAAATTATGAAAAATTCACCATTTTATAATTATATTGTTCTGATTCAAAAACTAATATTAATTTTATATAAATTATTTTATAAATATGTGAATTTTTAATTTTAAAATAATATCAACATTTATTAAGAAATGTTGTATTTTTTTGACAATAATATTTTTCAAACCCTTGTAAAAATTACATTTGTATTCGTAAAAATTATATAATCATTTATATATTATATAAATTATTTAATAATTATATTTTATTAAAATATTATTTATTTTATAAATCCATTAATTTTTCAAAATAAATTCCTTAATTGAATTTGAATATTATTCAAAAATACTATTTTTGTTTTATTGTATCAAAATAAAATCATTTATAAAGTAACAATAATTGGATGAAAATACAATCATTATTATATAAAAACTAATTTTCATAATATTATTTATAGTTTCTTGACCCATATCCATTTAATACACTAGAAATTTTCCTAAGAGTAAGTTGTGCAATGGGGAGACTTTCAAGGGGTGGTTTGGTGTACATGGTTCTGGTCGTGATCTCAATGAGCTTGAGATTCTCCCATAAATGGTTTCACTCATGATTAAGTTGTTGGATGCATGCTTGGTCTTGGTCAATGTAGAATCTCATAGATTTTACATCTCTTATAAGCTCTAATAAATGGGCTTCATAGGCGACCATCCTACTGCTTGAGGTCATCACTTTCTTTATCTGTATCAATTGGATTTGTTAAAACCCTATATTTATACTAATCATGTGAAAACTATTCAATGGCTATATTATAAATGGTAAATATAATTAATGGAATTCTAAATCCAATGAGATATAATAAAACCAAAGGAGTTCATGTGTTTTTATAATCATATTACATAATAATACATTTAATTAAATCACAAGAGCAATTTTATTTATAACAGTTTGGGTCGTTACATAAAAAAAGTTTATATACGTAGGGTGATCATACAAGTATACATAGTAGGGACATGACCAAGGACTCAAGTAAACATGTGACAAGAGTATGCTAATGCACTGGTGAATAAACAACAGAACCAACAAGCACTTATACAAGAAAAATAACCAGAACCTGGCCTCATCATGGCTCTCTCACCAAATCACACTTCCATTATAGTAATATAACATTAAGTTAATAATAGAACAAGGCACCACCTTTCCTCTTTCCCATCGATTTGTGGCTCCCATGGCCCAACATCGAACATCTGGTTCTCCTATCACTTCTATACATACCATAACACATCACATTGTATTGCATCACATATCATCACATACTGTCCATCTCTGATGTGGGTTGAGACACATCCCTACCTACCCCACCCTCTAATGGTCTAGCATCTGGTGCTTGCATTAGGAGTCAAAACATCCCATCTCGCCTAAATAAATCTAGGTCGTAAAAACACATCTCGCTCACAGAAACCTAGTATATCTCAACACATATCACACATAGACACCTAGGTCATCACAATAGATCTTTCCCATAAACACCTAGCCCATCACTACTAAAGGAAAATAAGGGAATAGGGGGTATCCATCCATCTTTATCACCACCATTATGGATGTTGCGGAAAACACCTGAAACCTATAACATTATAGATTTGGTAAGGTTATCCAACTTGGGTAGGTCATGTGTTGAAATATCATAAACATACATGAAATATAGATAGCATGCCTTACCCAACCTATGGGTTCACAAAAATATCACTAGCATACACCATATCATGAATACCATACCAAACATAAACCATAACAACCACTTCCACCACTATATACCATACCACACACACATCGCAAAAGCCACACAACTTTTACAACATTCAATTACTAGTTTCACCACTTTCTAGATATAAAAAGTTTCAATATGTTTCATTACAAAGGAACTTCATTCATTTTTACCACACATATCAATTCCACCCCTTCATTTTCATTTCATTTAGAATCATTTTTTATTCCATGGATAACCAACAAACTATCATAACCATACCACATAAAAATTATCCCAACCCACACAACCATCTCCACAACACCAATCATCTACCATCGTCACTATGCCACATCAACCAATCCATCTCACCATAAAAACAACACATCCACATCCCAAACACATCCCACAACACAACTATTGCACACAACAATCACACATCATATCCACCATACACTACAACCTCATATCACAACTTCTATGCACCACATCCACTACGCATATACACCACGTCACTCAACTGGACACCTCACATCTATTCCAACCAACCACCACATCATAGCCCCATGCACCACACATTCCATTTGATCTCCACCGCTATCTCAAAATATCCCACAACACACAAGGAAACACAACTAGCAGAACCACACAATGAAACACAACAAGAAACCACACACAATATAAAAAAATATGATATTACACATTTTATTCAAGGAATTTCAATTCATTACTTCTTTATTTATCATGGATATTATCACACATAAAATGTTTCATGGGAAACCAGTTATTTATCTATATATATGTTCTTTATCATTTTATTCCTCATGAGATTACACAAAAATATAGTAAGGTTCTTAGAATATATCATCTACAATATAAAAAAGGATCCCAATCGCCATTATTTTTTTGTATTAGCAACAAGAATGCTCAATAACATCATCAACATATATCAAAGAAACAAATCAAGCAATATCTCCCTCATACCCATCAATTTTAAACATGATAATTTATTATCTTGTTATAAAAATCCTTACTATCCACCCAATGGAAAGGAAATCATAGAATCCACGTGCATATCATGTAGAGGTAAGAATGAGTATCCCATACCTCAAAGAAGCTTTCTGATCTCATTGTGAACCATATTGTGATGATGAAATATCCCACAAACCACAACCGCACAAGAAAACCCCGGATCAACCTGAACCACACCAAAGGATTATCAAAAAAGTCACTACAACACACCCCAAACCAAAACCAAAAATTCCACAATGAATTTATGAAGGGAGAATTTAAAAAACAATGGAAAAGGGAGGATGGATTACCACAAAACACATAAACACCATGACTAAAACCCACATATCAAAGAAGGAGAAAGGGGGGTGGAAGATATCCCATATCCCCTAGGGTTTTTTAAGAAAAGAGAGATATGTTTGCTGAATGATGAGATATTTGGCCAAAATGAAACTTATAAACAACTTGGGAGTCTCCCGATTTATGACACAAACCATTCACTTATGGAATAAAAATAATAGGTTTCATGAAACATATGCTGTAAAATAAAATCTTAGGCCATAAACCCATTTTCTTGTAAATACCATGGCACTTTGGGCTGGAATTAACTTATGTCATAAAACCCCTTCTTACGACATAAACACCTTTCACACCCATCACCTTACCAAACACAAAACATAAAGAGGTTGGCCACACAAGTTGTAAACCACCATCGTACGTCATAAATCCATCTTTTATAGTGTAAACAACCAGTTGTAAATCTTTTATAGCTCCAAGTCCACTAAACCTCCTCAAGACTCTTTTTAACACCTATGATTAGCTCAAAATGGAAACGTAACGGGATGGGAAGGCACATACCATTACATTAGATGCTTCTCAAAGGATTCCCATCCTCGAGAATCAAAACCAAACCTGAATAAAATAAAGTGGTCTAAATAACAACCCCAAGAGATACCTCTCATGGATCTCACTACTCCTCAACACTGCCACTATCTAAACACACCAAACCAAGGTACCGAGAAAACATCCCATGCAACTACATCACCACACAACCACACCACAACCTATCACCAAGAACAACACCACAAATTTGGTACTAACCACATGCCACCACTTTCCTCACAGTCATCCACATCAATATCTCAACCTCCGCACATCCCAAACCAAACACTTCCACAACCAACACAAGCACTACTTCAAGCACACAAATCCTGGAATTCCTTCTTCCATGTCATGATATTATCTTCTTTGGGAAGCACTAACTTTCCCACATAATTTTAATCATGTTAGAGTATTACTCATATTGATTAGGATTTTGGTACTCCCCTTTTCTTATGTCAGAATATTTACCACACATCATAAATAAATAAGAAACAACATATCTCATAAAATAGAAAGATCCATACATCACATCATTAAAAAAATGTAAAAGAAAAGATCAAAACAACTCTTGGTATTGGGTATACATCAGGGTCTTGCACTCCCATGTCATCTCTTCTAGGCCACCATGCCTCCACAACACATGAAGCAAGGGAATATTTCATCCACACAACACCGTCTCTTAATGATCATGGATCTCTGTTGGTATATCTATGAATTTCATGTCATCCTCGATATCCAAATCTCCCCAATCGATGATGTGGGAGTCATTAGGAAGATATCAATGAAGCCGACACACAATGAAGATGTTATGGATCCTCTCTATTTGTGGTGTCAATTATAATCAAAATTTCACCAGACCAACACTCCCCAACACCTTGAAGGGCCCAAAAAACTGAGAAGAAAGCATACTCCCCCTACCAAACCTCTACTTCCCATTGTGAGGGGAGAATCTGGAGAACACCTGGCCTCCAACCTCAAACTTCAGGAGCCACTTCCTACAATCATAGTAATCCTTCTAATAGTCCTACACCACTATCATCATATCTTGAACCAACTGGATCTTCTCAGTCATTATCTTCAATGCATCAGGACCAAGAACTTTTGACTCCCCAACCTTAGTTCTGTATAATTTAGAATAACACAGACACCTGTAAAACACCTCAAACATGGCCATTCCAAAGGAAAAGTGATATATATTATTGTATGAAAAATTAGATAGAGTAAAGTGTATTACCCATGATCCACTAAAGTCTAGGATGAAATCTCACAACATATCATCTAGCATTCAGATGGTTTTCTCTGTCTGCCCATATGTCTATGGGTGGAAAGAAGTGTTAAGGCACAAGTGAGATCCAAAATAATGTTATAAACCACTCCAGATTCATGAGGTAAAACAAGGATCCTAATCCGAAATGATAGAACCTAGAACCATGTGAAGCCTAACCACATCATCCACAGACCTCCTAACCAAAACATCTATAGCACTCAACTCATAGATTCCCAAAAAGTGAACCAACTTTGTCAAATGATCCACTACCAGCTAAACTATATCACAACCTTTCTGATCCCAATATAACCCAGTGAATAATTTCATCGATATGTCTTTCCATCTCAACTCAGAAACATCCAAGGACTACAACAAACCCCAAGGAACATGGTACACTACTTTAACCTATTGACAAACTAGACACCTCACCAAAAACTCTTCCACTAACATTTTCATCCTCATTCACCAAATGTGTCACCTAAAACCATGATACATCTTTGTCACGCTAGGATGAACTTCTATAGGGGATTTATGGAAATCACAGAGACCTCCCTTATGCATCACTTGTGGAATGAAAAACCTATCATAGAACAACATCTGGTTCTGACCATCCTCTGACCATCCCTTAGAAGCATCACCATAGCCAACATGGTCATGCATCACCCCCACCTGCCATGTAAAAGATAACTCCATGGTCATCTCATAAAGAAAAATCTGGTCATTTGTCTCTTCAACATAAATATGCACCACATTAAGCTCTTATATCCCTTTCCAGACATCCACAGACTCTCGAACCACATCCCCTTGGGACATATGAATCAACGCATTAGAAACCCAATTCTCTTTTCCTAGGGTGAAATAGATCTCAAAATCATAATACTAAAGAAACTCCATCCACCTCCACTGGCGTGGATTCAGATCCCACTAAGAGAAAACATATCTCATGCTCTTATGGTCTGTGAAAACAATAAAGCGCTCACTAATGAGGTAGGGTAGCCACAACTTTATCACAAACACTATTGCCACTAACTCCAGATCATGGGTGGCATAGTTATGATTGTGGGGACGTTACTGTCTATACCCAATTATAATAAATTTCATTAAATAATAAATATATTTATTATATTTATAATTATATATAAATATTTTTAAAATCTATATATTTAGAGTTATAATTATAAATAAATATATTTATTTATTTAATTAAATAAACATATGTTTCCAATGAATTTGTTTAATAAATATATTGATACATGTATATAATTGACGTTTATATGTTATGTATTCATCATAAATTGTCATTTACATATTATACCCTCATTACTATTCATGTTGTCCATATGTATGTGATTAATTGTTTTTTATGATCTATACTTGACTGGGTATATATATATATATATTTAAAATTATATAAAAATATTTATAATTATATATATATATATATATGTAAATAATTACAAAATTATAATAAATATATTTATTATACTTATAACGTTATATATATATATATATAATTAAATAAATATATTTATAAATATATGTTTTTTATTACTTTCATTATAGCAAATATCTTCATTTCAAGTTTCAAAAGTGTTTAATCACTAATTGGACTTTTCAATGGTTTTTTCATTGAATGGAAGAAGTTTTATTCCTTATATGTAGTATGATGTGATTTGGTTTCATTATTGTTTGGATAAAATGGAAAAATATTATATTATAATGTATTTCAATATATTTATTTATAGTTATAATTAGAAATATTTATATATATATATATGCAAATAATTATAAAATTATAATAAATATATTTATTATACTTATAAAGTTATAAATATATATAATTAAATAAATATTTTTATAAATATATAAAAATATTTATAATTATAATTCTAAATAAATATAGATATATTTAAATAATTATAAAATTATATATGTAATAAATAAATTTGATATAATTTTATAATTATTTAAATATATATATAATTATAAATATATATATATATACATATATTTATTATAATTTTTTAAATATAAATACTTATTTATTTATTCATTCATATAATTATAAATATATATATAATTAAATAATTATAATATTATAATAAATATATTTATTATAATTATAATGTTAAATATATATATATATAATTAAATAAATATATTTACAAATATATAACAATATCTATAAATAAAGAAAACTATTTATAATTGTAATCCTAAATAAATATAGATATATTTAAATAATTATAAAATTATAATACTATATAAATTATATATATTCATAAAATTATAAGTATAATAAATATAGTTCTTATAATTTTATAATTATTTAAATATATATATATATATATAATTATTACAATAAATATATATATATTTATTATAATTTTTTAACTTATATTTTTATATAAATATATAATTTTTATATATTTATTATATATTTATTATATTTATAATCTTATAAATATATATATAATTATTATATTAATTATATATAAAATCATAAATACAAGAAATATAGTTATTATAATTTTATAATTATTTAAATAAATATATATTAATTTATAGTTATTAAATAATTATAAAATTATAATAAATATAGTAAAATATTTATCATTATATTCTAAATAAATATAGATATATTTTAATAATTATAAAATTATAAAAAATATATTAATTATAAATAATTATAAATTTAATAAATATATTTATTATAAATTTATAATTATAAATAAATATTTACTTATCTATTATATTTATAATCTTATAGATATATATAAGTATATTCATATATATTTATTATATATATAAATATAATTAAGTATATATTTATTTATTGTTATTATTATAGATATATATATTATACATATAATTTATCAATATATATAAAAATATAAAGAATTTATTATCATTATAGTTTTATCAGAGCTAAAAAGTGCTGATAAAGACATGTTTTATCAGTGCATTCTATTTTGGCACCGATAAAACATAAATTTATCAGCACTTTTTAGCTAGCATGGATAAAAATGTTACCCGCTTTTATAAATTAACCCTAATAGTATCCTCCTACTCTCACACACCTCAATCTCTCGCAGAAGCAGACCCCTAACGCTGAATCCTCCTCCTCTGTTGTCGACTCCTCTTCCTTGACCCCTCCTCCACCATCATTAATCCATCCTTTACCTCCATGAATCCCTCCTCCTCCATGAACCTCGCCTCCATTGCCGAACCCCACATCTACTACAAACCTCACATTCACTGTGAACCCCACCTCCGCCACGTGTCCAACCCCACCTCTACTGCGAAGCCCTCCCCCTCTGTGAACCCACCTCCACCGTAAACCCCTCCACAACCTCTACTACCGCTGCTGCTGCTGCCTACCCCAACTCCACTGCCGCTTGAGTAACGACAACAATATACATGTTTGTAGTTTCTTCATTTCTCGTTTATGCATGTTTCATTTATCTATCATGGTGATCTTTGTTTTGGGATTCTTTTCATTGCATCTAACGAGTGTTGTTAGATCATTATAAACCTAAAAAAATTAACTTCATCTATATTTGGATCCATTGGGATTCAGACAATATTCATATGAACTTATTTTAAATCTAGTGGATTGACTACTTATATATTTTTTGGATGGGCTTCTTTTGGTGGATTCGATGAATCCAGTTGTTCAACTCATTTGCATTGGGTGGATTGACTCATCTATATATGTTGTAATGTCTTAATTTGGTGGATTGGTTCTCCTTATAGAATTATTTTTTCTACAAATGGTGAATTATAAAAATCTTGTGGATAGGTTTTCAATTGATCTATTAGCTTCATTGGAATCAAATGGATTGACTTCTCAATATATGCCATCTTAAATTTTTTTCTACTAATAACCTAGAATAATGAAAGCCTTAAATAATATTTTGGTGAAATATTTATCTACTTCTGGGGTGGTAATCTTCTATTTTCAAAAACTTATATAATTATATGTGTATGGAACCATATATAATCATCTACCATGGACATTGAATAATGAAATCCATTAATAATCATTTGGTTTATTAACCATCTTTTGTATTGGTTTTGCTGAGGTTATTGAATAATAAGAAACTTTGTTGTAACTTTTGATGAATTCATAGACATTAAAGAGTTTGGATTCTCAATAATTGGATATTGGAATTTTTCCATTGCTTGGTCATTGAATATGATACAATGATAATAAACCAGGATAGCTTAGTTTTAAAAAAATAAGTTAGGTTTTCAAATTTTTTCTTGGTTGAACATACATGATATAATTCAAGTGTTTACTAAAGAACTATATAGATGGGGTATTACTCAATATGAAAACATTAATAATAAGATTAATGATTTTGAGATAAAGCATCATAGTATTCGTTGAGTTATTTTGAATGATGTTTCTATTCACAAAATTTCATACTAAGAAAATTGAATTGATATTAAACTATTAAATAGAGATTAAAATTGGTATTTGAGATCGGGGATTTCTTTTATTAATGAATTATATAAAAAATCATTATTTTATCAAAAATACATTGTTATATTAAGGAATAACCACATTCCATGTTTAAAGGATGATAATGGTATGTGGATTGATACAAATGAAGGAATTAATAATTTAATAAGATGTTTTTATCAAATCATATTTTCTTTTTAGGATAATTTTATATCTAAATATATAAATTATTATTTTATTACAACATTAACAAATTATATGAATGAATTATTAACTGTTGATATTCAATATTATGAAGTGGTCATGGAATTTAGTTTGATGCATCCATCAAAGGTACCTAACCTATATTATTATTATGAAATTTTGTTTAAAAGTTTCTATACTATTTTTTTACTTGATGTTGTGAACCTCATGAATGAGTTTTGGAGAGGTAAGAATTATCTTGAGACTTATAATGATACACTCATCACATTGATTATAGAGGATACTCATTTGAGTTTAGTTAAGTATTTTTGAATGACTAGTTTTTGTAATGTCATTTATAAAGTATTTTTGAAGATTTTATAAAATAGACTATAGAAAATCATACCATATATTAGTTTATTACCATAGTTATTTTTTTATTTTGACTTGAGACATGATTTGATCAAATGTATTTGGAAATAAACATAGTTTCTTCTAGTGATGAGTGGCATATGGAAATTCTTTGTGTGAAAATAATGACACTTGGGAAATTTTTTATTATGTAATGGGTTCATGTTTATAGATTTTCATAGATGTATTTATAAAAAAAGGAACCAATATTACTTATTATGAGATAAATATACATTTTTATTGGGATGTACAACTAATTGATTTGGTATGGTCCAAGGATCATCGGGATAATGCAGTGTTTGTAGTAAATTGGAACACGAGTGTTTCATGGTAGCGAGTGTGGACCTTGAATATGGACCATATCTATTTGGAATCTTGTGTTTTGGTGAAGGATAATTGATATAACTAGACAATGGAAGCATGGAAAATCACAAATTTTTATATAAATTACAACAAGGACCATGTTATAGGTTTATTTTTATAAATATTATAGCTTATAATTAACAATATATGGGTCATAATAAAATTTAAGTAGAACGGTACTCACTAGACATGGATAAGGGATATCCAATGGTGGGGAGGACAATATAATATACCTATGGAAAGTATTATTATTACACAAAACATTGGAATAATTTGATATAATCATACTACACTGATAGATTTGGGATGAATCAAGGTGTTTTCAATGTATAGTTTTCTAATATATATTTGAAATTTTATCTTGTTTAATTATGGATGTTTATGTGTGAGTAGATGATTCAATGTATGTTATACCATATTGACATGATAAACCTTTTATAACTTTATATTTTATAAAATGTTGGTTATTTTTTATTCATATACCATTTATAAAGTGCCTCTCTTTGGATTTATGTCTTTGTGAAAATGCTTAAGTGGCTTATTTAAAATGATTAAAGTGTTTTGAAATGTTTATTAAAAAACTATTTGTGTTCAACATACAATTTTTTGGTTTTAAAAAGCTTTAAAATGATTTAAAAACTTGGAATGGACTTATATTTCCTACCAAGTGTTTTTCAACTCACTCAATTGGCTTTTATAAAGGGATGTAAATGGTTTACAAGCATATTTAATGTTGGTTTCATTTTAACAAGGGGTGTGTGAAGTTTTAAATGAAATTTTATAATATATAGAAGGTTGCATATAATTTTAAATGATTAATATTTTTGGTTCATGAAGTTTCCTTGAATGATTTAAAAAAATGAATTTTGGTTTTATGAAAGAGTATTTGGAATTGATTGGTTTAGTTTAAAAAGGGTGTGTTATTTTAAAGAAGAATTTGTGTAAATGTTTTGTTTTTTTAATGGTGTTTCAAGTGTGATTTTATAAATAGTTTTAAAAGGACATATGAAATGTATTTTTTTCATAATATTTTAAGTCTATATTTTAATATAATTATCAAAACCATTACATTATATAGGTAAGGCAAATAGATCTATAATAACACCATGGAAAGGGAATGTCACTAACTCTATCCAACCCATAATATATCCATCATGACCTCACTCCCGAAAAAGGTGAATAAATTTGTAACCCCATTGAGACTCCTAAACCTACTTTCCATCCAACATCACATGCATAGTTTAAATTAGTAGAGTCCTTTACAATTGTATCTTCTTTATGGTTTACTGTTAGCTTATAAGGGGATGAGTCTTAGGAAAAAAAATAAAATAATAAAAATCATTCAAATGTTGAGATCCCCTTTTTTTAAAGTCCCTTTTTTTGTTTTTATTCTGTTAAATATTAATATTACCAAATCAAATAGGATGTATGTGAATAAATAATGGATTGATTCCAATCATCTAACAAAATAGTATAAAGATGAAGTGAAAGAGTTCATCATGTTTGCAAAATATCATGCATACGACCCTTCTCAAATATTTTCTCTATGTTTACACTTTTTTTATTCAAGACAAGTTAGTATTAATGAGTTGTAAGAACACTTGATCTATCATGGAATAGATTGAAGTTATAAATGTTGGAATAAACATGGGAGAAAAGTGAATATAACTAGTGGTTGAGATAGCACTACATTTTATGTATCATCTAATATTATTACAAGTGTGGAAAATGAAGAAGATAGTATCAAGTACATGATTACAGATGTTAATGGTGATGAATATTGTATTGAAGAAATGACAAGGACAGTTGAAGATGAACTTTACTATTTCACAATATTGTTTGAGAAATTAAAAAGTTGTGATAGAGACCATTGTATTCTGGTTGCACTAAATATACAACATTATCAGCTATACTAAAGTTGTATTATTTGAAAATGTTCAATAGATGGAGTGATTATAGTTTTACGGAACTACTTTATCTCTTGAATGACATGATCCCAGAAGATAACGAGCTCTCAAGCCGAACATACAATTCCAAACGAATGCTATGCTCGACGGGTATGATCTTTGAAATAATGCACACTTACTCAAATGAATGTATACTATTTCTCAAGGAAAGAAATCACTTATATAATTCCCAAAGTGTGGAACTTCTCAATACAATAAAGATGAATCCAGACCTACGAAACTTGTATGGAACTTTCCAATCATTACTAGGTTTAGGCACCTATAAGGAAGTGAGAATACTATAGGGAAATTGACGTGGAATACATATATAATAAATAAATATGGGAAAATAAGTCATCTGGTAGACACTTCACATTGGATGAGAATTGATCATGTGTATCTAAGATTTGGAAATGAGAATAGAAACCTTTATCTTGTGTTATCTACAGATAGAGTGAATCCTTTTTTTTCAAAGTATCACTCATAGTATATGGAAGGTTATACTGGTAAATTATATATTGTCGCCATGGTTATGCATGAACCAAAAATACATCAGGTTATTTGCACTTATATCAGGACCAAAACAACTAGGTAATGATATTGGTGTTTATTTGGCACCATTCATCGAGGATTTGAAATTATTGTGGGATTCAGGTGTTATGTTGTATGATACTCAAAGAAATAAATATTTCAAGATGGAATCCATGTTGTATAGGATGATAAATTACTTTCCTAATTATGTAAATTTTTCAAGATATATCATTAAAGGAACTCAAGGGTGTCTCATATGTGAACAAGGTGTACAGTCAATTAGGTTGAAACATTCATCAAAAACTATGTTTCAAGTACATCACATATTTCTACCCCGACGACATAAATACCAATCTTGGAAGACATTATTTGATGGATGTTCAAGAGAATTTACAACACCATTTCTACTAATGGGTGGTCACCTATTTGAGAATTTAAAATATGTGGACACTATTTTTGGTAAACCATTTTTGAAATATCTTACAAAAACTGATTGGAAAAAGAAATCAATTTGTTTTAATTATCATACTAGAATTTTCTGTACGTCAGACATTTTCTTGATGTTATGCATGTTTACAGAAATGTATGTGATAGTGTCATAATCATGTTGTTAAATTCACCCAGAAAACAAAGGGTGGAATTAAGGCTAGGTTGGATGTGGTTGACATGGGAATATGAGAAGATTCGGTGCCAGTGAATGTTGAAAAATGAACTTTTCTTCCTCCATCTACTTACACTCTTTCCAGATAGGAGAGATATTAGTTTTACAACTTCTTGAATGACATAATTTTTCCATAAGGGTATTCATCGAATATCAAGAACATCATGTCAATGACTGATTTAAAGTTTAAGGGTATGAACTCACATGATTTCCATTCTTTTATGCAAGATCTAATTCTTATATCTTTACATAGAATTTTTTCCAAGAATGTACATCATACATTAACCAAGCTCTATTTCTTTTTCAAAGTTATATGCAACAATGTTATAGAATCGGAAGATTTTATAACTATGGAAATAGAAATTGTCGTCATGTTATTTGAATTGGAAATGTTCTTTCCACCAACATTATTTGATATGATGGTTCATTTGATGGTTCACCTGGTGAGAGAAATCCGACTATGTGATCTTGTACATTATAGATAGATGTACCCCATTGAATGATATATAAATATTTTGAAGGTGTATGTAAAAAATAAATTTCTATCAAAGGTTTATATTATAGATGGAAATATTGTTGAGTAAGTTGTTGAATTCTATACTAAATACCTATCTGATGTGGAAATAATTGGTCTACTGAAATCTCATCACACTGGTTGGCTTAAGGGTGAAGGTATTTCTGAAAGATTTATTGTCACCATCAATATTATAGATCGAGAGCAGGCCCTCCATTAATTTTTTCATAATAGTTTATAGGTTTCCCCATTTGTTTAAACCCTCTAATAAATTATTAGGTATTTGAATCCATCAATAGATGAAATATGGGTATCATATACACATAATAAATAGTTAATAGAGTGGTTTAGGAACCATATTTTTAAGGAATTAGATGAAAATCCGAATTTAATTTCAAAATGACTTCAATGTCTAACCAGAGGAACAAGTTTGTATGTATTATATTATAATGGTTATATAATAAATGGTTATACATTCTATACAAATGAACATGATGAAGGTAGCACAATGAAAAATAGTGCAGTTACACTTGTGGCTAAACAGATGCATGTTTCTGGTACTAAAGACATAAATCCAATTTACATGAATATGTTATACTTTAGCATCATAAAGAAAATATGGGAGTTGGATTATGCAACATTCCAATCAATTATTTTTTAATGCAAGTGGGTTCATAATAGAACTGTTGTTAATATAGATGAATTGGGATTTGTGAAATTTGATTTCAAAAAGTAAGAGTAAAAATATGAACCATTTATAATGGCATCATATGTGGTAAAGGTATTTTATTTTTCAGATCATGTAAATTGAAAGTGGTGAACTGTTTTGTTATCGACCTAAACCACTGAAGGTTCGGATGAAAATTCAACTGAGGATGACCCTTTCATTGGGTTGTCATAATCATTTTTCAGTGATTCCAATGTAGATGGTGTTTTGTATGTTATAGGAGACAATAATGAAGGTATTTGGATATTCTATAGAGGGGTAAAATCCCTTCAGTATTTAAAAAAAGAGTTCAATAATCATGTTTTTTTGTAATGTACATTGTGTTACCTCATGTTATTATCGCTGCTATATTTATATAATCTATATTAAATGTTAAACCACCTATGAAGATAACAACTTATACATGTGATGGTGCTCCCAATCTTGAAGTGCAACAGGTCTCTCAATCTGCTCCTGCTCGTAGTGCAGAGGCTCAACGTGTTGGTGCTCTCATTCTTGAGGAACAATAGGTTTCTCAACCTGTTGCTACTCCTAATGCAGAGGCACAAGAACCATCTACACATGCTGATGATACCACTCCAGAGGAAGATCATATTGAAGATGTTAAATCCAATGAAATTGTATGCGATGAAGGACTGACGATGCATAAAAAAAGAAGCACTATAGTTTCACAGTGTTATCCAAACCATTAAAGAGAAAATCAAAGGTATCAAATACAAAGTTAGATAGAATGCATGAGGCTATCATGTTGACACCAAAAAGGCCATGTTTAGTAGTTATATTTAAATCTTCACTTGAAACATGTGTCAATTGATTTATATTCATGGCACTATTTTTTGATCATGCTCAAGACACTAATGTGTTAAGTGATTATGGTATCATTATGATATCATTTATTTATTTTTCTAAAAAATAGAATAATAAGATATTGACTTATTGAAAACCAAGAAAATGAATTTTAATTGTTTCGATATTTTATTAAAATAATCCATGAGTCATTTGTGACTTTTAGGGATCAACCTCACCTCAATCCGATGCACACTATGATTGGTATGACTAAAATTTTCCATTATCAGATTAAATTTTTTACTTTAGTTCAAAATGTGTCAATCACTAAAAATCAAGAAAACATGCAATAATTATCTTGATAATCTTGTACAGTGATTCATAAGTCATTTTTGACATGTATGAAGAAGTATCACATCAAACTATTACACGATGCGGTCGGTATGACTCATAATGCATGTTTTCAGTTTGAAATAACATTTTGTAAAAAAACACAACTAGAATACTGAAAACCAAGAAAATGAATTTATATTGTTTTGATAAATTAGTAAAATGATCTATAAGTCATTTTTTACATATAGGAATCATCCACACCTCAATAAGATGCATGGTGTGGCTGGTATAACTTAAATTGTCTCTTTTTCTTTAAAATTGACATTAATTTAAGTAAAAACAACAAGTGGCAAACTGAAAACCAAGAAAACCCATTTGGATAGTTTTTATATTTTGGTAAAATGATCCATGATTCATTTTTTATGTGTAATAGTCAACCACACCTCAATAATACATATGGTGTTAACGGTATGACTCCAAGTGTGTATTTTTCTTTAAAACTATTTAAGTAAAAAGAACAAGTGACATACTGAAAAATGAGCAAACAAATTTGGATTGTTTTGATACATCAGTAAAATGATCTATGATTCATCAGTGACATATAAGAATAAACCAAACCTTAATTTGATTCATGATGTGACCGGTATGACTAAAATTGCCTATTATCAGTTTAAAATTGACATTTTAGTTCAAAATGTGTCACTCACTAAAAACCAAGAAAAAATGCTATGATTGTATTTATAATTTAGTATAGAGATTAATAAGACATTTTTGGTGTGTATGAAGTAGTATCACATCAAAATGACACATGATGCAACTGTTATGACTATAAATGTATGTTTCTAGTTTGAAATGATATTTTAGTAAAAAACACACAACTGGAATACTGAAAACTGATCAAACACATTCATATTGTTTTTTATACATTTTTAAAACATTATATAAGTCATTTATAACATGTATGAATCATATTAACATTAATACGATGCATGGTGTGGCTGACAAAACTCAGAGTGTCTCTTTTTATTTAAAATTGACATTAGTTTAAGTAAAATTAAAAAGTGAAATACTAAAAACCAAGAAAATACATTTGGATTGTTTTGATATTTTAGGAAAATGATACATGAGTCATTTTTTATGTGTAGAAGTCAACATCACCTCAATACAATTCCTGGTTTAACTAGTATGACTCCAAGTGTGTCTTTTGATTTAAAATTGACATTAATTTAAGTAAAAAATAACAAGTGACATACTGAAAACTGAGAAAATGCATTCAGATTGTTTTTATATTTTAGTGAAATTATCCATGATTAGTTTTTTATGTATAGGAGTCAACCTAACCTCAACAAGACATACAGTGTGACTAGTATGAATCCAATTGTGTATTTTTATTTAAAATTGACATTAATATAAGTAAAAAAGAATATGTGACATACTGAAAACCAAGTAAACATATCTGGATTGTTTTGATACTTTATAAAAATGATCCATGAGTCAATTGTAACATATAGGAATCAACCAAAACTCAATCCGATGCATGGTGTGACCGGTATGACTAAAAGTCCCTATTATCAGTTTAAAATTGATATTTTATTTCAAAACATTTCACTCATGGAAAACCAAGAAAACATGCTCCAATTGTCTTAATAATTTAGGAAAATGATTCATAATTCATTTTTTATGTTTATAAAGAATTCTCATGTCAAACTAACACACGATGTGACCAGTATGGCTCATAATTCATGTTTCTAGTTTGAAATGACATTTTAGAAAAACAAAACAAAACTTACACACTAAAAACTAAGCAAACACATTCAGGATGTTTTGGTAATTTAGGAAAATAATCCATTGGTAATTTTTGATAAATAGGAATCATTCAAACCTCAATATGACACATGGTGTGACTTATATAACTTCTAATGTGTCATTATTTAAAATTGACATTAATTTTAGTAAAATAAAAAGTGACATACTCAAAATTTTGTTTTGACATTTTTGAAAAATGATCCATCACTCATTTGTGACGTTTAGGAATCAACCCCACCTCAGTAATATGTATGGTGTGACCGGTATAACTCTAAATGTATCTTTTTTATTAAATATTGACATTTTATTAATTTATTCTTTCGTATTAATTTTTAATTTATTAATTTATAATATTACAAATATAATATTTGTTTTTTTATATTGGTTGAATCTGTTGATCGGGGTGAGATGATTTTTTCTGCAACTAATACCATGGGAAAACATTTTTGAGAGGATATCACAGGCATCAAAAGATGAAATATTAATGTTTTAAGTTTTTTTGGATAATTGTAAATGTAATTATATAAAACATTGATTGAAATGTAAATAGTGTTTTTTTTTATATACCATGGGTGTAAATTTTTGTATTCATGATCTCAATTAAATGTGTATAGAATTGTTTGAAATTACTGTTTGTATATAGAAATGTTTGAAATTATAGGTTTTTGATGGGTGTGTTGTTGTAACTAGCTAGGCCTTTATCAGCACTATTATTAGCACTGATAAAGGGTGTTCTTTATCAATGTTTTTTTAGTGAGTATAAATCCCCATATCATCACTATGATTAAAAGTGCTTTTTTAGCACTATTAAAATCATATTTGTGAGTTGTTGAAGGGCATATCTATAGTAGTGTAAGAAGGTTGTAACTCAAGAGAAATTGGGTACAAGCCTTAGATAATAGACTGTGTGGCCAATGAAACTATGAACCTCAGTCTTATTCTTGGGTGATTCCTAAGAAACAACTACCTTATCCTTTGATGGTTCCAAAGATAAACCAAGATGAGACACCATATGTATAAGGAAATGCACCTCTCATATCAATAACTCACACTTGGACAACTTTCTATAGATATTGTGGTTTCAAATGACCTAAAAAATATCCCTCAGAATCTTGGCATGCTCCTCATATGACCTCGAGTAGATCAAGATATCATTGATGAATACAATGATGAACTAGTCCAGGAACTCAAGGAACACATAGTTCATAAGACACATGAACATGGCCAGTGTGTTTGTAATATTGAACATCAAGACTATAAACTCTCAATGTACCCATACGTTCACCTGAATTTAGTATTTGGGATATTCTCTTCCTTCACCCTCAATTCTGGATATCTAGACTACGAGTTGACCTGATAAAACCAACTAGCTCCTCTAAACTGGTTGAACAGACCACTGATTCTCAAAAGGGGGTAACAATCCTTGATCATTACCTGATTTAACCTCGGGTAGTATATACGCAACCTTATACTACCATATTCATTATTGGTGAACAGCACTAGATCACCCCATGGAGAAATTCAAAGTTGGATAAAACCCCTCTGCATTAGATGATCCACTTGAAACCTCAACTCTCACGGCTCTATAGGCATCATTTGATCGGGGTCCATTGAAATCGGAGATGCGCATGGCTGCAACCCTATCCCAAACTCGACATCACATTAAGGGGGTAGTGTCATAATATCCTATGGGAAAACATCTATTAACTCCTCCACAACCCTGGGAATACCCTCAACCTACGATTCACCAGATAGCTCCACCAAATGTGATAAATGAATCTCCACTTACTTACCACTCATAAAATAACCTCGCTTTCCAATGAACACCAATCCTTTTCCCTCTACATTAAAAAAAACTATCCTCTTGAAATAGTTTTTGACTACATGAATGGAATATAGATAATCCATATCGAGGATTAAATCATATAGTTATGTCTGCAATAAGAATAAGTCTCCCATAAACTAGTATTTCCCCATCACCAGTCTACATCCTGGGACACATCAAACAAGGAATTCTAACCTCCAACCAGTGTAGATAACACCATGGGCACACAAATCCTCTCCACATACAATAAAAAATAATGAAATAAATTAGGATCAACAAAGGAGAGTGAATCTCTTGGATAAAATAATCACATAAAAGGGTATATGATAAGCTAATTGTACCTCAAACAACTCTACGCTATGTTGGTGCTACTGCATCTAATAAATGAATCTAACCACACCCAGCTCCTATACCTATCTATTGTTAGAATCTGAGACTATATTCTGGCCTAGGTCCCTATGGGTGGGGACCATCACGAGGCTTACCTCTATCAACACCATATACTCACATCTACTGAACATGTTTTGATGGTCCCTACCACAGAAACTACCTTAAAGGCAATGTTGTTGCCACTAAAAAGGGTCCTGAACACCCACCTAATATTGGACTCCCTGGGTAGTCAAACACTATGAATGGAGTTTTCCATGTCACCCATAGACATAACATGGTAATTAGAAACCTCTGATAGGTTATTGAGAGTCATCTACATCTAAATAATGGGAAGGGAGATTCCACAACTGACTCATCACTAGCTGGAAACCTAAGTGCCCGAACAACTACAGCCCACTGCTTGAAGATTTTCTCCTCAAAATTCCCTACTATCCACTCTCTTGTATCTCAAATCCCAAGGAAGTCATCCATATTATAACATCATCATTTTTATATACCTCTAGATATGTAGGGAGTGTAAACGGTGTAACCTCATACCTAATCAGAAAGCGAAAAGGCTCCTCCAGATGTCTCACTCTAGACTCCTCATCTAGAAAAAAAAATATAGAGTAAGTTACATAAGGTCCTTAAACCTGATCCCAGGCTCCTGAACACTCATAATCTCTTTCAAAAGGGAGATCATATCTTGCCTCTTTGTTTCTTTCATCTTCGATGATGGGAACTCCACCCAAAACTCCATTTCAAAGTCAGGCCACAACACATCTTCCTCCTTACAGTTGCCAAGAAATAGCATCCACCATTGATGTGTAGATCCCCATATCTTACTCACTACCAATGACCCCTATAACCAAGCTCATACTTAGATCAGACTAAAATCAATCTTGATCGTATCCTATAAGTATCTCTAGATCATAGATGATCCCCTCATACTTTTCCAAACTATACTGCTGAAAAGCATACAAATATCTCTTATAAGCCTCATCTTCCTCTATTGATTCAACCTCCGAAAATCAATTGGATCAACTTGCTAAACCTTGAATATCTAAACCATTCAGTGGCGGCGAATAAGATCCATTCTAGTAAATCAAAGAGAATATCCTAAGACTAGTATCATGAAATTTTATCATAAATTATTTATTTATTTCATTTTATTTTACAAAATAACCAAATTCAAACATGAAAAAAATAAATCATGATACAAGTACCTCTACTAGGTCTATTCCCTAAAAATAGGTCCACCTCACTTGGTTATTCAATAAGATTAGATTCCATAAACTGGATCATGGGGGGCTAAAATTTCATGTCCTATCCAATCTCCCTAACCAATAACATGCACCAAGATCAAATGGTACCATTCTATAACAAACCATAAAAACCTCACAGTTACTAACTCTAAAATCCATCTTATCTCTCAAAAATACCTATATTACCACTCTGTCATAAACTCCTTACTTCAAAATTCTGCAAAAAGGAAGATAGATAATAACCCATGAGTCCCACCTCGAGTGGGATTGGGTTGGAAACTAGCATCGAGGGTATAAAAATGTCATAGTATTGGAGGAATTACCCTATATAAATGAAACATTATTTGGAGATAGGATAAACAACTACCAAGAAAATCTAGTGGATAACATAAAGTTGAACAAAAACTATGACATAATTCATGAATAAAGTAAACAGATATATATGAAAGCCTCCAAAGTAAATACCAAAATACAAATCTACGACAGAAACTCAACAACATCTCCAACCTAGTAAGTATTTTCCAAATCATTTCAAAAATTCCTCCTAGAAACCTAAAAAATAGTTTATATATATACGGTGAGCATAAAAGTATCTCATTAGGGACATAACCAAGTTCTCAAGTGCACAAGTTAAAAGAGAATGCTAATGCGCCAGTAAAAAAACAGAAGAAACAATAAGCAGCTATACAAGACAACTAACAAAATCTCATCCTCACCATGGCACACTCACCAAATCACATATCCAATATAAAAATGTAACATCAAGATCATAACAAAACAAGGTTCTTCACTGCTACTTCCCCGCTAATTTTTCACTCCAATTCCCCAATGTCAAACATTATTTACTCTCATCCCTTCTATACATACCAATTTACATCAAATAATATTGCCACACATATTATCAAATATCATCCATATCTAATGTGGTTTGGGACATATCCCTACCTAGACCACGCTCTCATGGTATAGAAAAAAATGCTAGTATTAGGAATAATCACATCATGTCTCACCTAAAAACACATGGGTCATCACAACACATCTCACCCGCAAACACCTAGACCATCATAACACAACTCATCTATAGCCACCTAGGCCATCAAAACACTCCTCATCCATGAAAAACTGGGACATAACTGATAAAGGAAGAGTAGATAAGAGGGGGTATCTAGCCCTCTGTATCAACACTATCCTATATGTTAGAGAAAACACCTAGATCCCAAAACCTTTGATATTTGGTAAGGTTATCCAACTTAGGTTAAGAATGTATAGAAATATCATAAACGTACCTTATATATAGATAGAACGCATTATCCAACCTATGGGTTCACAATAACTACACCAGAACACACCACATCACAACTATTGTACCACACATTAATCATCATAATTACTTCCACCATTATATGCAACACCACACAACCACTACACAATCCACACAACATTTTCCACTTTCAATTAAATATTTCAACACATTCCAAATATAACAAGTCTTTCTAACATTAATTACAAATCCACTTAATTCATATTTACCACATGTATCAATTACACCCATTCATAGTCATTTCATTTAGCATCATTGTTTATTCCATGACTAACTGGGTAACTATCATAACCACACCACACAAAAATTGGCCCAACTCACATAACCTTTGCCACAACACCCTGAATCCATTGTTATCATCACACCACATCAACCAAGACATCTCACAAAAGCAACCACACATCCACATCTAATAACACAACTTACACACACAACAACCACACATCATTTCCACACATAATCACCATCGTTCACCAAAATCTCACATCACAACCTCTATGAACCATATCCAATACTCATTTTCACCACATCACACAACTTCCCACCTCACATCCATTCCAACCGACCACCGAATCACAACCCCACACACCATAGAGCCCAGTCGTCCTTTACCACTTCGCACAACATCCCCCAACACACAACGTAACATAACAAGCACAACCACATAAGGCAACACAAACCACACACAATAGAAACACATCCTAGATTCCACATTTTATTCAAGGTATTTTATTTCATTACATATTAATTTATCAAGGTCATTATCACACAAAATAGGTTTCATGGGAAATCGGTTATTTAGCCATATATACATTATTTATCATTTTATTTAGGGTGAAATCGCACAAAAACATAGTAAGGGTATCAACATATAACATATAAAGCATAAAAATGGATTACAACATCCATTATCATCATTATTAGAAACATGAATGCTTAATAACATCCTCAAAATTTATCAAAGTTGTAAACCATGTGATATATCTCCCATACCCATAAATTTCAAACATGAATAATTATTATCTTATTATTCCAAAACTTAATATCCATCCAATGGAAAGAAAAATCTTGCAATACCCACAAATATCATGTAGAGGAGAGAATGAGGATCCCCTACCACTAAGAATATTTCAAGTCTCTTTTTGTACCATAGGGTGAAGAAGAAACATCCTACAACCCACAACTACACAAGAAAACCATGGATCAACCTGAACCACACCAAAGGGTTATAAAAAATTCAACACAACACACCACAAACCAAAACCAAAAATGCCGCAATAAATACCTAAAGGGAGAACATAATAAACAATATAAAATCAAGGAGAGATTACCATGGGACACCAAAACACCATTACTAAAACCTACAAATAAAAATAGGAGGAAGGGGTGGAAGATCTCTTAGAGCCACTAGCGTTATTATAAAATGAGAGAGATACATAAGTTGAATGAAGGGATATTCAGTTGAAAAGAAACTTACAAACAAACTGGGATTATATAATGACCCAAGCCTTTTACACATATTATTACATGGTTTTAAGTATAATTATCTATAAAATAAAAACCAAGGATCAAAAAGTTTAGTGCCTTTTGAAGACTGGGTACATAATTAGTAAAAATTAAACTAAAATAAAACATATTTTTATAAATATTCATAATGAGCTCCTAATTACGTTTGAAATAAAAAAACATCATAAGATAACCTGGGGAATACATAAGAAAAATGGATGATCAAAAAATCCTTGTAAGGGAATAAACATAGGAATGAAGCATTGCAATTGAGTTAGAAGGTGTAATATGATAACATAAAAGGCATGGATCATGAATAAACATAAGAAAACATTGAAAAAATAACATGTAATCATATGATCTTGTTAATATAAGAAATTGGTAGCAACATATAACATGACATAAACATGAGTCAAGGGTAACTTCCAATACTTTATCACATGGTGGATATAGTCCCATAATGAATTAGGTTTACTCCCTAATCTCATACATAGTGTCTCATGAGAGTAAAATATTACCCAATTAATTATAGTGATTTTTGTGTGCACCAATCATAACATGTTTAGGCATATGTGTTCCATATAAAGAATCAAAAAATAAGTAGTAAACATAAATGTTACCCATGGAAATAAATGGGTATCATAATCATGTCATAAGGCATAATTGAAGGGCATAAAACAATGATATACAAGAAAGAGGGAATTTAAATCATTATTGGATATTAAAAAAGAATATATAAGAATATATAATTGTAGGGTCCTGAAAATTCTTCAAGGGTGAAATCCAATTACCCCAAGATTTGGAAAAGGACCGAATCGGTCCGTGTACCGGATCCCAGCAATAGTACGTGGCCGGTTCGGCGAACTGCCCTCCCGCGGATGCTGTCGTTCGCAAAATGGGGGTGGAGCGCCTATGCGGGTGCAAACCAGGAAGACCGTCGGATGTTAGGCCGGTCCACCACCATGAGCCGCCACCTCTGCAGACCGATGTCGTTCTCGGGACATAAGCAGAGAGGTATGCAACCGCGGAGAAATCCTGCAGATCTCGGTTCGAAAAATCCCTGGTTGACCGAGTCGTCTGCGGGTGGGGGTTCCTTCATGGGCTTCTGCAAAAAAGTGTCATGTGACCATCAAAACAGCCTCTTCATGACTCTATAAATAGTCAACAATGGGGCACAAAAGAGGAGGGGAAGGACGGGTGAAAACTTATGGGGAGACGCTGGAGAAATCGCTCCCAGCAGTAATGTTCTGTGACCATCTGCGGACCCCATATCGTCCGCGGATGCACTCTTCCGCATAGAGGAGAAACCAAACTGAGAACCACATGCATCCATCTCTTTCGTGTCCACCCCCTCCACAGACTAGTTTCGTTCACGAAATGGAGGCGAGAACCCCTCCACGGGTGCGAAGTAGGACGGGCGTCAGCCCCTCTGCAGATGCCCTTCGCGGCCATTTCCTTCAGGTCCATCTCATTTGCGATCATCCTTCGCGGATAGCCTCCTTTGCAGAAATCCTCCTTCGCGGACATCCTTAGCGGATGGCCTCCTTCGCAGACATCCTCCTTTGCGGGCCGGTCCCTTCGCTACTGTCACTGACCCCCATGAAAAATGGAGAGTTGCACCGTGAACTTTTCGGGTCGGGTCAACAGTATTTTACATTTCACCCCTGCGCCGCCCCAACATCCATCCTATACATGTCATGAGTCAAGATACTACTCATGAATATCCTATAACCCCATTTCCTAGCTCATTTTTGTAGGTTCATCCAAAAAGTGCCGCCCTTGCATAAGTCCCACACCAACCATTTCTAGGTCTCTCCTACCTAGTCGTCCTGACCACATGAATTTAAACTGTATGGCACTCATCCTGACCACATGATGTTAAACTGTATGGACCTCATCCTGACCACATGAAGTTAAACTATATGGGCCTCATCCTGACCACATGACGTTAAACTGTATGGCCCTCATCCTAACCACATGACGTTAAACTATATGGAAATAGTCCCTGCAACATGACATTAAACTGTGATTCCGTAGTCCTCTCTACATGACTATAAACTTTATTACACCCTATGTTCCAATAACAGGATGCATCTTGTTCCAAGAAAGAGATTCCTTATGCTCTAATCATAAGATTCCTCATTCCATGTTTACAGTGGTATAATTTCAAGAGTGCTGGAATCTGTTCAAACATTCCATCACTCCGCCTCACGCTTTGTGTGTCCTTAATTTGGATCTTCATCCACTTCCAAGTCAGAAGGGACCCCCTAACGGCTTGGTCCCATGCTGCATCGTCTCACCTACCGTCCTGGGCCAATGCCCCGGAAGACTTTTGACAACACTTAGAGTCAGGTCCTATGTTTCAAACATGGTCAGCAGTCGACCCTCCTTTTTTTATCCCCATTTCAGGCTAACGTGATATGGATGCTGTGTTTCGCACATGGTCAGTAGTTATCCTCCATCATCATGCCACCCACATTGCATTCCAAATGTTGGGCATGTAATTCAAACTTTTCATCTCCCTTTGTTCGGACTGATTCCAATGCCCTTGGCATTATCCTGCTTGTGCACTTGTGCATAGGCGTCGGCCCCCATTATATGCCTCAACCCACCAGTGAGTTGGGATGCCCTCATGGCCAGGCATGAGGAAGGCACATGGGCATCCACCTCAAAGTAAGCCCTAACTTTATGGGCCGCCTCTATGCATAAGCCCCACTCCACTTCCCACGGACGCACCTTTTGCGACGTGATCGTCTGGTCCCTGCTACCTCTTGTTTCTCACACCGAGCATGACTCACGTGGGCTTAGAGTAAGCATCGACCATGACATCCTCTCATGGACCTCCTCAGAGTGTAAGTCCCAATCCATTATTATGGGACTCCTCAGAGTGTAATCCCCAATCCATTACTATGGGTCTCCTCAGAGTGTAAGCCCCAATCCATCCAAACTATGTGGGCTTTGATTCCCAACCACAGGGATACGTAGGAAGCCACCAAGAGGTTCAAGCCTGATCACCACCAAACCCCCGGTTCCACATTCACGTCGGCTCTCTGACACTCTTATTTGAACTATGTGGACTTTAATCCATGTCTCCCAGGCAGGGTACGTAGGAAGCCTCCCTAAGGTTCAAGCCCAACAACCGGTCGATCCGACTATCTTCACGTCAATTCACTGAGCCACTCCTAGTGCTACCTTAATGATTCCAGACTCCTCGGGGTCATTAATCCAACAAGGGATGGTAAACCTCAGACATAAATGATTCTGAACCCCTGCGTTCAGCTGTCCATTTCCAACCAGGAGTAATCTGTGGATACTATGATTGGGTATAAACCAAAGATTCGCAAACATATGAATACGTCTTAAATATATAATATATTCCCAGAATAGGCAATAATTCCCCCCAAAAGGGTGCGATGATCCCGACATCCCATCCTCTCAACCAATGTGAGTTCTTAAGTGTCGCTGGCCAAATCGCCCAGTGAACGCCTGCCTTTGGAAATCAGGTCCACACATCATCAGATATGGAACCGTTGGGATTTTCGAACCAATCCAAAATAATAATTAATAATAAATACCAATTGAAATGAAAACATTAAAAATATTGGTTAGGAAACTTTAGAAATATTCCCCTTAAGAACAATTTTAAGGAAAAGAATAAAGAGTCTTTAAAGATGATTAAGGAATAATTATTTCCATAAAACCATAAATTAAATAAAATAGTTTTTCATGATAAATTGAAATATTTTATAAATATATTTTATTCCTAAAACATTTTATGGATTGTACTTGAAAATGGGTAAGAAAAAGATAATATCCCTTTAATCAGGTTTGTTTATCAAGGGGAATTGAGAAGGGAACCTTATAAAACATGTAATTTCTCATAAACGAAAGATGAATTGAGATACATACATTTTTGTGGTACATATACATAGAATATCGGATAATTATATAATAATAATGAAGGAATAAATTGAGGTAAATTGGTGGAAAGCGTAATGCAAAGGACATATGGAGGCTCAGAGAGATCCCTTACTGTATGTATGAATATGTTCTACACTTGAACCTAATGGACTGGATAATAAAATTAGATTCATTAATTACTTAATTCAGAATCTATAAATCATGTTTTTTATTTATTTTAATTTCATTAAGTTAATTTATGGCCATTTTGATGAGTTTTAAGTTTCAATTTCATTATTCTGAGAGTGCTTATTTCATGGTTTCATGGTCATTTAACTTGTGTATAATTATGGAAGTTCTAGTAAAATAAGAATAATATTATAAAATTGAAATTAAATGATATTAATAAACTCTAATAATTTTATATTTTCAAATGTATCAATTTATTTTTTGACTTGATCATGATTTATTTTATAAAACATTAATGATAAATGTTTAATTTATTTTGGCAGTTTTTCCATCCATCACAAACTAGTTTTTTTTATTTAATATTATGTCTATATATTAGTTTAAGAACATGGAATAAGTTATAATATACTGATTAAAATATTATTTAACCATAATATTTTTAATACCATCCTTTAAGGTGGTAATTAAAAACAAAAACACATTGTCTAAAGAGATGGTTAATCGCCATAATTTGAACAGTGGCTTCCTTTCTTTGAATAAGTAGAGATGAAAAAAAGGGTTGGATATAAAATATTACATTAGAAATATTAAATTCCAGTATATACATGATACTATAATTATTATTATTTGATGAATGAATGATGTGAGGAGAAGGTAGAACAAGAAAAGAAATTAAAATAGGTGGTTTGAGAATGGTACCTCTTGAATATCATCTCATTGAAGGACCCCTTGAGGAACATGGAATTAGTCTTACAGTGATACATGTAGAACATGGAAATGTAAAGAGTGGGAGTTAAAGTTTTTGGTAGAGATTTTTAAAATATTTAAGACTTTTATGGTGTGAGGAAAGGGAGTTTTGGGGGTGGTATTTATAAGGGAGTAGAGGGGTGTTTTTTAAATTTCTCAAAATATTAAATTATAATAAATTCATTTTCTACCCAAATAACACCAAATGGTCATGGATTAGATAATAATATAATATAAGGTTTCAATATCGTAAAACAATATAATTTATACATGTTTTGGTTTTATTTTAAATCTTATCATTTTTATTAACCCTTAGTTAACCAATTTTAATTTTAACTAAGATAACAAATTTTTCAATATTAAATGGTTATAGTTTTTAATTATATTGTTTAAATTGGATAATAAATGTTAAATTAATAAAAATTAAGATCATATCATAATTAATTTTTATTTTTAAAAATATTTTTATGATTTTTAAATAATTTAATAAAATATAAGTATCATTATTGTCAATTTTGATACTATTCTTTACATTGACATTTAAAAACATAAATATAATAAGTAAAATTAAAAAAAAAATTATTATGTCCTAAATATTTCATGTTAATATATAAAATTCATGTACCAACTTAAATATCTTAATTAAATTACTTTTAATATTTTAATTATTATTTATTTGGTTTTTATGTTAATTGAATAATTACTACATCAGTGTTGTATAAACATTTAGGGTAACAAATTAATCAATAAAAAATTAAATAAATTACCATGATGATGAAATATATTTTATATTTACAAATAATATTTATAGTCAAGAATATCTTATAGTTAACCCCATATTTAAAAATATTATACTTATTGAAAATAAGAGAGTGACATTTTATCACATTCTTTGATTTTAATAATGTATAAGTAATTTGCATTGAAAGGTGTCCATTAAATAAATAAATTTAGAACCTTAAGTATTAAGGGTCAAATTTAATTCCTCAATTAATAATTTTAATGATAACTTATGTCTTTATCACTTATTTTTAATCTAGATTAACCTGATTTACCCTTTACTGAGATGATAAATTTTACCATGGTTACTGTTCATATTGAGCAAAAATAAGAAGGTTTTATTTACTAAATTTGGACCTCCAGATTAAAAATATGGAATCCATTTTTCAAAATTCAAAATACAAAATTATCATAATTTAATTTAATATTAAACTGGAAAAATGCAAAGAAAAAAATTCTAAAAATTGACTTTTTAAGTATAAAATATTTTTATACTAAATTCATGTATAAAATTCATTTCAAAGACAAAAATTAGATTATTTATAATGAAAATTAACTAATTATAGTTTAAAACTGATCCAAAATATAATTTAACTTTTTAATTTTTTTAAAATAATATGTATTTTTTAGTATAAATCAGTATTTTTCACTATTCATTAACATTTCAAATAAAATTGAAAATTCCTAAAAATTAATCCTAAGATAGTTTTGACATAATGAATTCAAAAATAGAGTTTATTTTTTCAAATAAATTTTTAATATTATTAAAATTAAATAAATTAATTTTCTTATAGAAAGCAATATAACCATTTTTTTGAAGAAAGCAAATTTTAAAAAAAATGACTTTATTAAAAATTATTTATTTATTTCCTAAGCATTAATTTATTTCATAATATGGTTTTTCCTATTCATAACCCCTAATTAAATGGTTGGGTTATAATATTTTAATAGTGTATCATTGTTCATTTAAACATGATGTTGCGTACAACACAAGCTATCAAAGAAATTAAATCATTTAAAGAGAAATATCTCATGAAAAATATCGGGGTGTTACAAAATTCCCCCATTATAAAATTTATGCCTTAAAAATTTTTTTTACATACTAAGGTGAAAACAAGTGACGATACTTATCCTTCATCACTTCCTCATTTTCCCATGTTTCCTCTTCATTTTAGAAGTTCCTCTATAGTACTTTAACTATGTGAGTGGTATTATTGTGTAAACCTTTATCTCTATGGTCTATGATATTCACTGGGTGCTCCTCATAATAGAGATCATTTTCTAGTTTTAACAACTTTGAATTCAGTACATGTGAGGTATTTGATATGTACTTTCATAGAAGGTATAAGTGGAATGCATCTTGTATATGATACATGGTTGGTAGAAGTTCTATTCGATATTCCATAGCTTTTATGTGATCAAGAATCTCAATGTATCTGATGTACTTAGGACTTAGTTTTACCTTATTCTTAAATATCATTACTATCTTCAATAGAGATATGTGGAGGAATACCTTATCTCTAACCTCAAACTCTAAATCTCGTTAATGATTGTCTATAGAGATCTTCTATTGACTTTGGGTATCTCAAATGTGATGCGGAATGAAATTAACCTTTTTGACCATTTCCTAGAGTATTTTAGGTTCTATTAGCTTATGTTCAACATCTATATCCCAGCATTCAGGTGTTCTACATCATTTATCATAAAGAGCTTCAAATGGATCCATTTGGATGCTTGTGTGCAGACTATTGTTATAAGAGAACTCGGCCAGTGGAAGATGATGATCCCATCATATATTGAAGTCCATTGATCATGCTATCAACATTTATTCTAGTGTCTATATGGTCCTCTCAAACTAGACATTAGTTTGAGGGTGATAAGATGTATTGAAGACCAGTTCAGTGTTAAGATCATTTTGGAGACTTTTCTAGAACTTGGAGGTAAATCTTATATCTCGATTGGATACAATTGATAATTGTACTCCGTGTAGCCTCACCAATTCTCTAATGTATATCCTTGTAATATGATCGAGTGATAATTCATCTCAAATTGATATAAATTGAGTTGTCTTTGTAAGACTGTCCACAACAACTCATATAGCATTATGTCTTATGGATGTCTTCAAAAGTCTTGTGACAAAGTCCATGGTGATTTTTTCCCATTTACATGTAGTTATAGGAAATTATTTCATCATCCCCTTATACTTTTTCCTTTTAAATTTCAGTTGTTGACATACTATAAACTTTTATGTATATTCAACAATAGACTTTTTCATATTGTCCCACCAATAGTTCTCTCAAAGATCTTGATATATCTTTGTGCTCCAAGTGTGGATGAAGAAGGTCGAGCTATGTGCATCATTCAAAATATCCTACTTTATCTCAGGATTTGATGGTATAAATAGTCATGACCCAAATCATAATACTCCTTCCTCGTCAATTTTAAACTTCAATGATTTCCCATTTTCAATAGATTCCACCTTCTTCTGAATTTACATATAATTTATTCAAGCATCCTTTATCTTTTATATAAGGGATGGTTGAGATATAATTTAATAAAGGAATGGTTATGTTTATTCCCTTATGATTCACATGTCCATTCTGAGTAAGTCTATAAAGATTAGATCCTTCTCAATTCTCATCATTAATAATGTTTCAAGATCCTTTCTACTTAGATCATCTGGCACATTATATTCTTTACCAGGGTGGTAGTGGATTGAGCAATCATAATCCTTAATGAGATCTAGCCATATTCTTGGAAAATATTTAAATTATTCTGTGTGAATATATATTTGAGTCTCTTGCGATCAATATATATCTCACACTTCTCCCAAGAGATATAATGTCACCATATTTTCAATGCAAAGATGACAACCTCTAACTCCAGATCATGTGTGGGATAATTTTTCTCATTATCTTTCAAATTCCATGAGTTGTAGGATAATACATTTTAATTTTTCACCATTAAACAACCCAATCCCTTATTTGAAGCATCGCTATATACCATAAATATTTCTCCACTTGTGGGTAGTGTGAGTACTAGTGCAGTGATTTGCCTATTTTTTAACTCTTTAAAATAGTATTCGCATTCATTGGTCTAGAAAAAAATTACTCCCTTCCAAGTCATCATAGTTAATGGTTTTGAAAATCATGTTAATTTCTTCACAAATCATTGGTAATACCTAACTAGATCAAGGAAACGATGGATCTCCATTACAAATTTTGTTATGGGACACTTCTCAATTTCCTTTATCTTAGATGGGTCCATTGATATCCCTTTTTTGGTGATAACATGTCCCAATAATGATATTTCCACCATCCATAACTCATATTTTCTGTACTTTTCTTATAGTTTCTCCCCTCACAGAGTCTTTAGCATAGTATTCAAATGCTCCTCGTTCAACTCTTTTCTCTATAAGTATATCAAAATATTATATATAAAGACAATCATAAATTTTTTTATATAATCTCTAATGACTCTGTCGATTAAGTGCAATAATATTTTTAGAACATTCGTGAGTCTGAATGGCATCACTATGAACTTATAGTTTCCATACCTTATTTCAAATGCAGTCTTAGGAATATATTCTTTTTTCAACATTAATTAGTGATATCCCAACCGATGGTCCACCATAGCGAAATACTTATCCCCACACATTTGATCGAATAATTCATCTATCCATGGAATGGGTTACTTATTCTTTATCGTGATTTTTTCAGCTCATGAAAATCAATGTCTAGGTGCATTGATCCATCATTATTCTTGACAAAGAGGACTAGTGCACCCCAGAATAAATCACTCAATCATATGAAACCCTTGCCCATATTATATTGTAATTTCTTCTTCAATAACTCCAACTCAATAGTGATCATTCTATATGGTTTCTTTGATATGGGTAGATATATTAGTATAAGTTCATTTGATAACTCAACCTCTCAATCAGGAGGAAGACTGAGAAATTATTCACAGGAAACATTAGTATAGTCCCCCACAATGGGCATGTCTTCAAGCATGATCCTCTCATTTATCTCAATAATCTGAGGAAGATATGATTTCTCAAAATGAAATAATGTCTACAATTGATTTGATGATTCTAAAGGAGATTCATCCACCTCCTTACACTTGTACATAATTAGAGGATGACTTGAGATATGAAGAGTGATCTCCCTATCCTGATAGTTGATGTTGGATTTTTATAATGATATCCAATTCATGATCAATATAGAATCAAACTTTATAAAAGGAAGCAAGAAAATATTTTCTAGCAGTTTTAGCATATAAAAATTGACTAGAGAGGAGTTATATACTTTAGATGCAATAATTTTCCCATTTTATGGACTCACGGATAGCTCAACCTCCATATTTTGATGTGGTTTTTGAATAGTTCTATTAAAATTTAATGATATGAAATAATGTGTGGAACCAAAATAAAATAGTACGTTCACTATTCTTGAATGAAAAACTAGTGTTCTTATCACCACATCATTGTCGAGATCCACCTTAGTAGTAGTGATATCATATTCCCTACCATACTATCTTAGAGATTGTCATCATTGATTGTCTCCGACAACTCTTGGATTTGGGCATTAATTAACATAATTCCTATGTTACTTTCATTTGAAAAACTATAATATATATTGATTGTTGATCTAGATCATCATTTCTTCTTCAATGTTATTGGGATTATTCATATACATTTGGTAATTATTAGCATAATTCCCCTTTTTCAACATTTTAATCACCACGTAGTTCCCTTTAGATAGTTCCCAAGATACTTCTTCTCACATTTTTGACGCATGGGATGCATGGTTTTATTTTATCCATGATATTTTTTTTTTTGATTCTGGAATTTTAAACTCCATCTTCCTCTATTTATCTTCAATTCCATGAGACCATTTAGAGTCTCAAATCTTCATTTCAACCATAAGGGCACAACATAAAATCTCCTCATAGTTTTCAAAGCCTCAAATCACCGATGATTTTCATAGAATCAGTTTTAATCCACTAAAGAAGTGATCCAAATTGATTTATGTGTTCATAAAAAACCATAGACATAACATGAAATCCTTATAAATTTTTTCTCATACGATTTGATAGATTTATATTCCCTTTTATTCTGTTCGAGAAACTCCCTCTCCATCTTAAGATAGAGAGTTTGGGGAAACATTTTATTGAAACTTATTTTCTTGAATGCTTCCAATTCCATGGAATCAATTTCCTCTTTAATATTTGTATTCCTTATCATTTTACACCACTGATCAGCTTCCCCATAAAAATGATAGACTCCTAGAAAAACTTTCTATTCTTATGAGCATCAGAGGACTGAGAATATTTTCTCAATTTATTTAATGCATTTTTCTCAAATGAGGTGATTAAAAGATCCATTAAAGATATAAGGCCTTTGTCACATAAAGTATTCAATCAAAACTTGATATTTTTTAGGATAATGATGTTTCTCCACATGATTCAAGTTTTTATTCATAACTTGAGGTAGTTGATCTAGTGTAGTCATAAAGTTATTAGCTACCATTACCATCAGGTTTGGAATATCATTAGGGAAATCATCGCATTTCCTATCACATTGGTTGTTAGCATTGTTTATCTTATTTTTATCAATTAACTAAAAAATAGAATTAGGGGGGCTTGAATACTTAGATAATGAGCATATAAAAAGGAATTTTGGAACATAGATGGATAAACTTATAAATGAAAAGTATATCCTAGGTTGTGATTCCCTATGTTTCAATATAGGTTATCCATGGTGATATATTTATCCTTGGGTTTCTTAATAAATTTTTCTAGTCCTAATACCCAAAAATAACTAGGCCATGGCTCTGATACCAACTATAATGACCCAATACTTTTACATATATTATTAAATTATTTTAATCATAATTATCCATAAAATACAAACTAAGGATTGAAAAGACTAGTTCCTTTGGGAGACTTGGTACATGATTAGAAAACATGAAACTAAAATAAAACATATTTTTATTAATCTCCATAATGATATAATAACTCCCTTTGATTACCTAATACTTTATAGGATAACCTAGGGAATACATAGATAGAGGGGATAAGCTAAAAACCATAGTAAGGGAATAAACATGGTAATAAAGCATAGAACATTAGTTAGAAGGAATAAAATTATGACATAAAACAAATGTATCATGAAAAACATAAGGAATAATAACATATAGAATATGGAATGAAATGATCATGGAAATATAGGAAAGTGGTAGAAACATATAACATGCCATAAACATGATTCAAGGATAACTGCCAAGACTATATCACATAGTGGACAAAGACCCATAATGAATTATGTTTACTCACTAATCTCATACATAACATCTCATGAGACTAAAAAATTACCCAATGCATTGGATCACTATCTAGAATCACTTATTATAACATGTTCATGTATATGTTTTCCACATAATGAATCAAATATAAGGAATAAACATAAGGGTTTCCCATTGAGGGAAATGGGTATCATAATCATATCACAAGGCATAACCAAAGGGCATATAATAATGGTATCCCTAAAATAAGGGGTTTAAATAATTATTGGACATTAATAAATGAAATATAAGAATAGATCATGAATAATTAAGACCTATATAAGTTAAAACAATAAAAATATTGGTTAGATAAATTTATAAATGTGCCACTAAAGTGTAGTTTTAAGGAAATGAATAGATAGACTTTAAAGAAGATAAAGGAATAATTATTTTAATAAAACCAAAAATGAACTAAAATATTTTTTTTATAAATTGAGTGATTTTAGAAAAATATTGGAGGCTTAAAATATTTTATGGAGTGTACTTAAAAATTGGCAAGAAAAATAGAAGTTCTCTTTAATAGGGTTTAGTTATCAAGAGGAATTGGGAAGGGAACCTTAAAAAACATTTAATTCCATATCAAAAAAATATGAATTGAGATACATAAATTTATTTGGTACATATACACAGAATATAGGATACGTTTATAAGAATAATGAAGGAATAAATTGAGGAAAATAGGGATAAAGTGTAACCCAAAGGAGATATGGAGGTTTGGAGAGATCCCTTGTCTTATGTCCAAATGCATTCTAGAATTGCACATAATGTCCTGGATAATCAAAATAGATAAATTATTTTCTTAATTAAGAACCTCTTACAAATTTATTTGATTTATTATAATTTTATTAAGTTCATTTTTGACCATATAGATGAGTTATAAGGTTCAATGTCGTCATTTTGAGAGTGTTCATTTCATGGTCATTTCACTTGGGTATAATTATGGAAGTTCTTAGTGAATGGAAATATTATTCTATAAGTGAAATGAAATAGTATTCATACACTTAAAAAAAATTAAATGGCAACATATATAATTTTATTTTCTATCATGTGGATGATTCATTTGATAAAACGTTAATGATAAATGTTTAGTTTATTTTGTTACTTTTTTAGTTCATCACGAACTAGTTTTGTTTTATTTAATATTATATCAATATATTTGTTATAGGAACATGGAATAAGTTATAATATAATTATTAAAATCTAATTTAACCACAATAGTTTTTTGACCTACCTTGAAGGAGGTAATGAAAAATGAAAACTCCTTATCCAAAGAGACGGTTAATCGCTATAATTTAGACAATGGTTTCCTTTCTATGAATAAGAGGATATGATAAAAAAAGGGAAGGATAGAAAATATACCATTATTAATATAAAATTATAGTATATACATGATACTGGAGTTATTATTCTTTGATATATGAATTTTATGAGGATAAGGTAGAAGAATAATTGAAATTAAAATTGGTAGTTTGAGAATGTTACCTCTTGAATATCACTTCCTTGAATGACCCCTTAAGGAACTTGGAATTAGTATTTTAGTGAGTCCAAGAGCACTTGGATGTGGGAAAAGTGTGTATGAGAGTTTTTTTAAGAGATTTTTAATGCTTGGAGGCTTTGATGGTGTGAGAAAAAGGGGTTGTGAGGGGTGGTATTTATAAGGGAGGATAGAGGTTTTTAAAAAATCACTCAAAAATTTAAATTATAATAAATTAACTTTCTATCAAAATATCACAAAATGCACATAAATTAAAATATAAGATAATATAAGGTTTTAATATAATTGAAAAATTAAATTTAGACATGTTTTTTATTTTAAACCTTATCATTTTGATTAACCCTTAGTTAACATATTTTAACTTTAACTATTGTAACTAATTTTTCAGTATTAAAAGGTTGTTATTTTTACTTATATGCTATAAAGTGGACTATAAATTTCATATTAATAAAATTTTAGATAATATCATTATTAATTATTATTTTTAAAATATTTTTATAATTTTTAATTAATTTAATATAATAAAAGTATCATTATTGTCTATTTTGATACTATTCACTACTTTGACATTTAAAAACCTCAAGACAATAAGTAAAATTAAAACCAAATAGTTTGTTGTATTTTAAAAATGTCATGTTAATATATAAAATTCATTAAACACATTAGATATCTCAAATTATAATACTTTTAATAATTTAATTATCATTTTATTTTATTTTTTATTTATTGAATAATTATTGTATCGGTGTTGTATAAGAATTTAGGGAAATTATTTAATTTATAAAATTTTAAATAAATTACAATAATTAAGATAAATATTTTATATCTCCAAATAATATTTATAGTCGTGAATATATTTTAGTTAATCTCTTATTAAAAATAATATACTTATTAAAAATAAGAGTGTTACATTTTTTCCATTCTTTAATTTTAATAAGGACTAAGTAATTTTCATGAAAAAGTGTCCATTAAATTACTCAATTAAAAAAATTAAGAGTTAAGGGTAGAATTTAATTCATACATGAAAAAATTTAATTAAAAATTATGGCATTATCACTTATTTTTAATCTAGATTAACCAGATTTACCCTTTTCTGAGATAATGAATTTTACCACGGCTTATAATCCTATTGAAAAAAAAATAAAAGGGATGTATTTAATAAAATTGGATCTCATGATTTCAAATATGGAATAAATTTTTCAAAATAAAAAATATAGAAGTAGAATTATATAATTTAAAATTAAACTAAAAAAATACAATTAAAAATAAATTTTCTGAAAAATGTTCTTCTTAAGTATGAAATTTTTTTATACTAAATTCATGTATAAAATTAATTTAAAAGACCGAAATTATATTATTTACAATAAAAAGTAACTAGTTATATTTTAAAACTAATGAAAAATGTAATTTGATTTTTTAATTGTTTTAAAAATATATAAAATTTCAATGTAAATTAGTATTTTTCACAATTCATTAAAATTTATATTTTTTTTAGCAAATTCCAAAAAAATTATCCTAAGATAAATTTTAGATGATGAATTAAAAAATGATTTTTATTTTGTCAAATAAATTTTCTAAAATTTTCAAAATTAAATATATTTATTTTATCATTGAAAGAAATAAAATCATTATTTGAGGAAAAAAAATTTAAAGAATAAAATGACTTTATTGAAAATTAAGTATTTATTTACTAAGAATTAATATATTTCATAATATGGTAATTTCTATTAATACCCTCCAATTCAATGGTTGGGTTATAAAATTTTTATAATATATCATGATTCATTTAAACATGGTGTTGCATGTAACACAAGCTATAGAAAAATTAAATTATTTAAAGAGAAATATCTCATAAAAAACATCAAGGTGTTATAGAGTCCCCCAATTTATGGAATAAACCATACTCTTATGGTTTAAACCCCATAGGTTCTATAAAACATACACCGTAAAATGAACTCTTAGGTTGTAAAAACTTTTTCTGGAGAAAAGCATGGTGTTTCAGGATAGAATTAACTTATGTTATAAAACCCCTTCTCAAAAAATACACAAAATCCATATCCAACCCCTTTCCAAGAACAATCCATAAACTGTCTGGCCAGACAAGCTGTAAACCACCATCTTACGCTGTAAATTCCCCTTTTATTGTGTAAATAGCCTGTTGTAGTTCTACTACAACTCCAACTCCACCAAACCTCTTATATAGTATTAAAAATCTATATACTAACTAAAACATTAAAAATAATAGGATAAGAATTAATTGACCATTACATACCTTATAAATAATTGATTAAGATAAGAGAACTAAAAATAGTTTTTATTTAAATAAAATCATTACTTAGATTTCCAAAATGATAAGTATATATTTCTAAGTTAAACATTGTATTTTTATATTTTTTATATTAATTCTAAAAAATATTTTTTTTTTGAGAAAAAAGTTTTCAAAATAATTCAAGTTATTCTTATATCATTATAATGTCATAAAAGTGAGAGTTTTTTTGTAAAATAATATTTTTTGCTATTCACCCAAAAAATCATCTATTTTAGAAAAATACCAAAATTTTACCCTAATATAATATTGATATTCTAATTTAAAAAATAATGTTCATTTTTTAAAATAAAATTTCTTAAAATTACATAAATTAATTCAAATTATTCACACATATAACACTTAAAACCCATTTTTATAAAGAATGTATTCTTATTTATTCTTATACTTTTCCTAGTGACATCAATTATATGAATGAAATATCTTTTTAATGAATTAAATGTTTATTGTAAGGAAATCCTTTATAAAAAAATTTAAAAAGTGTTTTATTCATATTCATACCCTTCAACCCAATGGTTATGTTTTAACATTCATATTTAAGTAATATTATCTTGTGGTTCTTTAACCTCAGGGTTGTGTGTGGTTCATGTTATTGAATGTAATAATCATTTAAATAAAACTATAATATTGGGGTGTTATATTAAATATGTTCCATAAAATATTTATTGATATTTTTTACATAGAAATAGAGTTGTGTGATGTAGAAATGGAATTTCATGATAAAAAAATAATGTTTTGTGGGTGAAATTGACACGCCTGAATAAATGTGTGAGTTATAAACTAGAAAGTTACTCAACAAAATGAGATAATTGAGAAAATTTTAAACTATAAAAATATAGAAATAACATGGTTGAAAAATTTTTTTACACAAAATCAATGAATGAACATTATAATTTCCTGAAACAAATTTGAAGTTGCATGTGACAGTTTTTTATGATGTGTGAAACAAAGTTCATCATTGAATTAGATGTATGGGACACTATTTAAATATATGTGGGAAAATATCACCTAATATTATCAATTTAAATACCAAATTCAATAATTTAAATTCTTATTGAGTTGTTTTCATTATTTCAAATAAGAAGGGAAACAAAAATATTATCCAATATTTCTAGATTTTTAAAAGATAAAATTTTAAAATATGAAAACTATAAAACTATGTGTTTTTAAATATATATTATAATTAAGATATTTTAATATTGATAATTATTTTTTTATGAGATTTAAGGGTTTAAACTAGATTATCCTTTATCTATAAATTTTAGATAAAATAAAGAAAAATGATAAGAAAGTGATAATTTTGATCATGAGGGAATCTAGTTGATGTAAATGAAAAACCTAGAAATATAGAGAGAGATTTAAATATATATTTTTATATAGAGAGGAATTTTTATCGATAGAATGATATACTCTTTAACCATGGGGTCTTTCCATACAACTAAAGAAGAACACCACTTTGATGAACATGAACGTCCTTGTAAATTTGGTGTTCATTTTAAAATTACTTATTCCATAATATTCCATTTATATTTATTCTATTACATCAATGTAAAATCATTAGAGTTATTTTATCATGATCAAATTTTATTTTTTTGGTCTGGTTTTTTCTTTCCTTGGTTGGACTTTTTCGTGGTTATTTATCTTGGACTGTTGTGTTTAGTTTTCCTCCTATTTTATTCATCTTGTTGTTTGTCTATATTGCCTCATCATTGATCTTCTATTTCATTAATCCTAGTGGTTGATCATATTTATCACCCTTTTGATCTGGGTTGTTCATCTATTTATCATACTTCACACTGGTTATTCAGTTAATCCTCATGGAACTTTCTAATTGGTTCTAGATTTTTTAGCTACTTTCTACTTCTGTGCTATGATGAGGGGAATTAATAAATATGTATACTCATTGTTTCAATTTACTCTATTAGTTTCTCCCTTAAATTTTTTTCTCTCATTTATCTATGAAGAAACACTAGTTTTCTCCTTGGTAGATTCTTTATGAGAGATAGTAAATCAGTGCTTGTCAACATCCTTATGCATCACTGGTGCGCTGCATATGTTGGAGCTTAAGGGCGATCCTTTCTAGACAAGACATGCAGCCATTTTTTCGATCTAGAGGTGTCGATGGAGATACATACAATGAATTATTGGGCGTGAATATTCAAATACCAAATTATTTGATCGATCCAGACTACTGGATAGTTTTAATTTTCCATCCTTTTATGTTCTTTGTATCTTCATATTCTTTGTCTTTAAAAGAGTATATATGAAGTTATTTTGTTTTACATTGATTTTATCAAGGATTTTATCTTTTATTAATTTTATTTTGATCTTAATAAAACATGTGTGTGTGGGTGGTGTTATTATTGTGCATATAGGTCAAAAACAGACTGAATTACATTAAATCTCATGTCTATCATAACTTATATCTTGTTGCTTATTTTGATTTTGGTTTTTATTTTTATACCACAACTTTATTTCATATTAAATCATCAAATTCCTTCTTTATTTGTAACTATAATCAATGTAACCATGATAAATCCTTCAATATCAAATACTTAATTGAACCTAATTGCATATATATGAATCTTGGCTATTTCTTGGGGATGTGCTCCTCAACTTCATTCCCAATAAATTGGTATCAAATCCATTAGATAAACAATAACTTCAACTAAGTATGAAATAAAAAAATAATGGTGACAATGATTTTAATTTGCAGAGAATTAAAATTAGGGTCATTCATGTACAACAATGGAATATAAATGCTATGCATGACCCAAAGAAACTTGTTTCTACCTATTCTAATGATGGATAGACCTATACTATTTATAAGGATATATCTTCTAATATCCTGGTTAAATCCCATAGTTATTTATTTCTATCCCCAGGTGGTAAGTTCCTTAGGTAAGTTTCATATGAGCCCATTGTAGTTGGAGTTTGGATTAACCTAGAGAAATTGTACATGATAGCTTCTTTAGTTGGTAGATTATACAAGAAAAATAGAATGTTCACTTTTAAAATGTGTTCTAGTATTTATATTAATGATAATTTATATGATTTTAACAAAATAATGCTTGATATATCAAATATTGATGTACAAGTTGATGATAAGGATCAAACAATGATCCTACTCATTTCTATTGATAATTATTATAATGGTTTAGTGGAAACTATAATATATGGTCAAGACTCATTGACTCTTTAAGAAGTAAAATTTGTCTTAATCTCTAAATAATTGAGCTTTAAACCTTAAATCAAGGGTGAGGATGATAGTCTCTTTACCAAGGGTGGGAATTAGACTAAGGATAAGAAGAAATGTTATAGTAAATTTAAAACTACGAACACTAAGTTGCCCAATCCTAGGCCTAAGTCTAGTTGTAGGTAGGCTTACAACTATAATTATGGAAAACCTAGTCATATTAGACTTTAGTGTAAAATACCCAGGCATCATCTTAATCCTAATGAACCTATTAATCAGACCTTTTTAGTGGATGATGGTTATGATACTACAGAAGTCCTAAATGTGTCTATTTATGTGGTTAATAGTGACTGGGTCCTAGATTTTAGTTATTAATTTAATATGTGTCATGTTAAAGAATTATTCCTTGAATTAACTAAAATAGTAGAAGGAGAAGTGATCTTAGGAAACAATATGAGATATAAGGTCTTAGGTTGAGGTTCTATTTTGATAGAACTAGATGAGTATTCCATTGTCAGTTTTCTTGATGTTTGGAGGGTCACTAACATTCATAATAATTTGATCTCCTTATGGTTTATAGGAAATAAAGGGTTTTTCATCTGGTATGAATCAGGTTGTCTTAAAATCTCTAAAGGATCTAGGACAATTTTCAAGGGTTCAATAGTAAGTGGTATTTATTTCTTGAATATAAAAAAACATTGTAGAAAATTGGTAGTGCATATGTTACCAACACTAATAACGCTTTGTTTTGTCATAGAATATTGGTGAATTTAAGCTTAAGGGGTCTTAAGGAACTTATTAAACGAGGCTAGTTGAATGAAATCACACATAGTAATATCCCTTTTTGTGATGATTGTGTGATGGGTAATTCTAAGAGGGTTAGTTTTAGTATGTCCTCCTTTAAATTCAGTAATATTTTTTAATATATATATATTCTAACCTTTGGGGAACTATTATAACCACCTACCATGGTATGGGATCTAATTTTTTTACCTTTATTGATGACTATTCTAAATATTTGTGGCTTTACATCCTTAAAAACAAGTATGAAGTTTCTGAAACATTTAAAACATGGAAAATATTTGTTGAAAATCAAGTGGGGAAGAAAATCAAAGTAATAAGAATGAATGATGGGATTTAATATCTATCTACTAAATTTATAAAATTCTTTGAATATGAAGGAACGTATATTAATTAAACTATTAAGCAACCCCCCTAACATAATGGGATGGTTGGAAATATGAACCGCACAATTCTTGAGTAGGTTCGAATCAAGCTTGCATGCCCGAACATGACCAAATCCTTTTAGAGAAAGGCTGAAACAATTGAAATATATTTAATTAATAGATTCTCTTCTAGTTGCAGTCAATTTAAACCTCCATAAGAACTATTTAATAATAAACCTCCTTTATTCAACCACCTTAGATTCATTTGGTGTGCTACTTAAACCCATGTCAAAAACTAATAAATTAGAACCTAGAGATTTTAAGTATGTGTTTGTTGTCTATCCTGAGGGGGTTAAAGGGTACAAATAATTGGTTGATAAACCTAGATATAAAAAGTTCATAATTAGTAGAGATGTTATATTTAAGGAGGCCTATAATTCTAATACGAAAGGTGTCACTAATGAAAGTAATGATACACCTCACACTAAGGTTGTTTAACCTAGACCACCTACCCAATTTGAGGCTCTTATCATGCCCTCTCCACTTGAACCTCAAATTGTGACTTGATCCAAATATAGTTCTGATTTAAAATCTAAATTTTAACCTCCTAATGAAAACAGTGACCGTAAGTTGACCTGAGACATAGCTAGAAGGTTTAGTAGACCCCATGTAAGGTTTAACCAATATGATATGGATTCATTTTCATTCAATTTATCCCATTATATTCTTGATTATGACACTCAATTATATAAGAAATCCATAAATAAAATAGATTATAAACATTTTTTCTCTATCATCGATGAAGAAATGAAATCCTTTAATAATTATCACACTTCGTCTATTTTTTATAGACTTATTAATACCAAAATTATTGGTTGTAAGTGGATTTATAAAATAAATGAAGATATCAAAGTATAAAATACAATCAAATATAAGGCCATATTGTTTCTAGTGTATTTATTCAAAGATAGGGAATTAATTATGATTAAATCTTTTCACCTATTTTTAAACATTCATACATTCAAGTGTTGTTTTCATTTTTTTCTTACTATGATCTTCACTTTGAGTAATTAAATTTCAATGCTCAATTCCTTCAAGGTTACATTGATGAGAAATTATATATAAAACATCCTCATGGGTAATTTATAGACTTCAATCAGAACTAGGTATTCCTTTTAAAAGTCCTTTTATGTCTTAAAATAAGTTTCTAGGAAATGGAATAGGAAGTTTTATTATTTCATGCATAATAACAAGTTTAACAACAGTAGACATGATGCTTGTTTTTATTTTAAAACTATTAAATGTAGCATAATTTACTTGTTGTTGTATAAAGATGATATGTTAATCATATGAAATAATTTAAAACTCATTCTTTCTATTAAGTCGCAATTTAAGAATAAATTTAAAATAAAATACTTAGCTACATATAAATAGATATTGGGCATGGAAATAATAAGAGATAGAAGTAATAAATTATTGCACTTATATTAACAGGCGTATATTCTTAAAGTGCTTAAAATTTATTTACTTGATTCCCTAAAACCTATGAATGTTCCTTTCTCACAAAATATCACGATTTAATAAAATCAATCACCAGTTACTATTGTTGATGTTAGGTATATGTCTAAAATCCCTTATGTTAGTATTGTTGGTAGCATAATGTACTTTATGATATGTGCCATGATTGATTTATCCTTTTCCATTTTTTCTCTTAGAATATTCATGGCCAATATAGTGAATCCACATTGGAAAGACCTAAAATGGATTCTTAGGTATATAGCACACACAAAAATTGGTTCTTGGTGAAGTGGAAGTGTTTAGTGGTGGGAAATATATTGGAATTTATTTTTATAATCATTGCCTGAAATGAAGAGCAAGGATCTTGCATGTAAAATTTATAATTTATTTATTACATATTTGATGATATAAATACCTGGGATTAGGAAACTTCTTCATTGGTGAATTTTGATCATCCATAAATACCTCTTAGGATTACCTTCATTGCACTATGAGAATCCAAGGATAGAATCCCTCAAGTAGTGATCCACACATGCTCTTATGATCTTCAAGCAACACCAATTAATCTTTATTTTCTATCACAACATTTCAAATGTCTTGTGTTATTCATTCTTGATCACTCATTATTTGGTCCTAAAGAAATATATCTTGCGCTTCTTGTTCTTGAGAGCAAAGGAGAATGAGGAGTCAAGAAAGAATTCATTGTGTGCAACAAATCTATATTCTCAATTTTTTTGATACTCTGCACAATATAAAAAGATGTCTATTTATAGAGTTGGGATTTAAGTTAAAATATTATTTAATTGCATATTAGCCATTAAATAACATTTATTACATTTAATAAACCTCATTACAATTAATAATAATTATATTATTATTATTTTGTGGTGTGTGCCAACTTGCGCAATAAAAAACATTATTTAACCGACTTGTTAATTGATTTTTGTCACCAGACATGGTCATGGTCTGTTCGGACTCTTCTTTCATTTATTAAACACTTGAAAAAAAATATTCATAAATAAATAAATCATTCACATACTAGAAAATAGATATTTATTAAATATTCAATAAAATAAATAAATATATTTCTATTCACATGCCAACGAATAAATATTTATTTAATTTATGAAATCAATATAACCTGAATAAAATTATTCCTAAAACTTGGGAATAATATTTATTCCATTAATTAAAATCAAATAGAATTTAATTAGGGTCAATAGAAACACTTAGTGTGTGGACCACTATGACTCTTTCTCATTTTTATTAGGTGAGATTGCCAAAATTTCAATATTACAATCTAGAAATGGGTCATGGAAACCAAGAGAAATAACTTAATGTCATAATGTCAACAACCACATATAAACTCTCACTATTTAATACAATCCCTTTATAAAAATATCTCATCAAGAAGGCTACATGATGGTTTCATCAATCTATTTACTCAATACTTCCTTCTTTGACTATTTGAAATAAACATGTCATTACACCATGGCCATGGAATTTAATGCAAAGGTTCTATTCCAATCAAAGAGTTGAGATGTCTACTTCCATAAATATGGAAGGGACAAATCCTTATTTCACTTACCCATTAATGGAAATTCAATCATGATGAACCCAACATACCCTAATTCTTACCAACATATGTCATAACAATTTTGGTTAGTAAATATAACTGTGTGAGTCATGAAATTCATTAATGACAATCTCAATGTCTAAGGACCATTACCCATTCTCTTGGATAGGTATATATGATAATACCAAAACATGTGGAATTTCTACTGGCGGGTATGTTCTCATAATCCCCTATCTTGGAGATTACCAAGTGCACAATTCATGAGAATAAGCCTCATCCACTTATGAGAATATGCATCCAATGGTATAAATACTATGTATCCCATAATAGTATGTTATCCAACTATAGAACTATATTAAGAATAATTTCATATCACTTCAAAGTTCTCATCATAGTGGGGAACTGATATGAATTTATTAATGTGACAATACTATAAGACATTATTACATTAAATCCATGCAGAAACAATTAAAAATATGTAATAATATGTTAAATAAATATTCAATACATAAAATATACATGTAATAAAAGTAAAATCAGTTGATCAAACGACATAAACTCAAACAAACTCTAACATTGACAGGATCTAACAAACTACAACTTTCAGTATGCTAAATCTCGCATGATAATCATGTTTCTGCTGAGTTAAGGATTAAGTTAAGGGGTCCACCACATTTTCTTATGTGGAAATACTACTTACTATAACATCTTCTCTCTATGAAAAATACATCAAGATATGATACTTATAATGTAAGTGCTTCATCTATTAATGTGACATTGGCTCTTTTTCGAGAGCCACCACTACAGTATTATCACAAAAGATTGTGATAGGATCTTTACTACTAGGTACCACATCAAGCTCTTGGATGAAGTTTCACATATATACTACTTCCTCAGTTGTCTCAGAATCTGAAATATACTTAAAATATGTTGTAGAATCTATAACCACATCATTTTTTAAGCTCTTCTAGATCAAAAAACCTCTATTCAAAGTAAATATGTATCTCTTTTGTAACTTCATGTCATATTTATTAGTTTGGAAACTAGAATCTGCATATCATTTGATGACTAGTTCCTCATCTCTTCTATAGATTAGGAACATATCCTTAGTATGCCTGAGTTACTTAAGGATAGACTTTATTTCCATCCAATGGTGGTCACCTGTATCAGCTTGATATCTACCTATTTCACTCAATGTGTAGGAAACATCTAGACTAGTATATAGCATAACATATATGAATGAAACAATTGATGATGCGTATAGAATCCTTTCCATTATTTTTCTTTCCTCATGTGTCTGATGACACATTTTCCTATAAATATGAATTCCATTTGACATTAGAAACAATCCCCTCTTGGATTGTCACATACTAAATCTCTTCATTATCTTGTCAATATAGGTACTTTGACTTAGGTTGAGTGGTATCTTGGATATATCATGATGGGCCTTGATCCCAAGAATATATGCTACTTCTCCCAAGTCCTTCATGGAGAATAATTTATTCAACCACATCTTAAGAGACTGTAATACTGGTATTTCATTTCCTTGGAGTAATATTCCATCAACATATACTATTAAGAAAAAAATTTCATTCCCACTAAATTCTTTGTCGACACAAGATTCACACTTATTCTTTATGAAACCAAGTTCCATTATGACTTCATAAAAATTTATGTTCTATGACAGTGATGCTTGATTTAATCCATCAATGGATTTTTTCAATTTTCGCATCTTATTAACATCATTTGGAGTAACAAACCCTTTAGGTTGTTTCATATATAAATATTCTTGAAGGTTATTGTTACATAAGGATATTTTGACATCCATTTTCGAAATATCATAGTCATGGTAATATGCAATGGAAATTATAATTTTGATGGATTTCATAATTACAACTGGTGAAAAGGTTTCATCGTATTCAATTCCTTGATATTTTTTAAACCATTTTGCAACTAGTTGTTCTTTTATGGAACTAACTTGTCTTTCCATTTCTATATTCTTCATGAATACCCATTTTCAACCAATAGTTTTTACATCTACTGGAAGGTCTACCAAAATCCAAACATTGTTTTGGTACATGGAATCCATTCTAGAATTTGTGGATTTTTTCCACTTGTAAACATATATTCCACATATTTCTTTTAGGTTAGAGGGTCATTATTATCAATTAATAATGATTCACCATCCTTAGTGACTAGAAAACCATAACATTCTAATTATCTAATCTCTCTTATACTCCTACGTAGTAATTGTGTCTCCAGAATACATTCATCTTCTATGGGGATTTTTTGAATCTATTCAGGTACCAACTCTTGTGTTCCTTGAGCCTAGACTTCATCGAAGTCTATCTCACTCCCACTATCTCTTCTATAGATGTGATCCCTCTCAAGTAATATGGAATTTATTGCTAGAATGACCTTTTTATGTGGTTTATTATAGGTAATATCCCCTCTTTTTCTTGGGGTATCCAATAAAGGTACACTTTGTGCCTCAGGGTTCAAGTTTGTTACCTAAAGTGGCCCTAACAAATTATTCAATTCCCCACACATGTAAACTAGATAACATGGTTTTTATTCCACTCCAAAATTCATGTAGAATACCATTTATTGATTTATTTGGTACATGGTTTAGTATATGTGCTTCTGTTTGTAATGTGTATCCCCAAAAGGATAATAGAAGACCCACATGACTCATTATTTATCTCACCATGTCCAATAGGGTATGGTTAATCCTTTTTCTTACACCATTTCACTGAGGTATGTAAGGAATATTGAGTTGGGATAGGATCCCATACTCTCATAAGTAATCAATAAAGTCCTGATTAAGATATTCTTTGCCATGTTCTGAGTGGATTTTCTTAATATTCATTCCAATCTAGCTCTCAACTTCATTCTTGTATTCCTTGAATTTATCAAAATAATCTAAATTATACCTTATTATGTATACATATCCATATCTACTAAAATAACCATTAAAAATTATGAAGTATGAGTACCCACATCATTCTTTAATAGGAAATTGTCCAAACACATCGGTATGAACTAATTCAATAATCTATTTTTCCCTTTCAGCTTTCCAACTAAATGGGGATTTGATAATTTTTTCTTGTAAACATGCATGACATACACCAAGTTTTTTTAGTTCAAAAGAATTTATGTATCTATCTAGATATAAAATAGTCAGTGATTTTCATTTACATGACCTAGCCGATGATGCCAAAGTTGGGTGTGGTATGAGTCATGTGAAGTAACTTCGTTATCGATTACCATTACTTGGTTCATGTAATCCAACACATAAAGACCATTATTTAAATGTTCCTGACCATAAAAAATGAAATCTTTATAAAAGAAGAAATAGATATTGAAAAAATTAAAAAAATCTATATGTATTGACTCTGGATATAGAAATATTGTTTTTGCTAATAGATGAAACATAATAACATCCTTTCAAACCCAAGATTATTCTGATCAGAAACATGAGGTGGTAGTCCCCGATAGCTATAACAGTGAGTTTAGCTCTATTAGATACTCATATATCTACCTCCCCTTGGTCAATCTTTTTTAATCAATTTGCTTCCTATATTTCAATACATATTTGGGAACCAAGTTGTATATCTAATATCCAATTTGTAAAAATAGATAAATTTCACTCGATAAAAAATGCACCTGAAGCTTCCCCTTGTTTCTTTGGATAGGTGCAGTTTTTCTTCTAGTGTCCCTTCTTTCCACATACGAAATGGACAACATCATGTTCCCTTGCTTACCCCCTTTATCTTTTTTGTAGTGAAGAAGCATTAGGCTTAATTATCTTTTATTTCCCTTTCCGTTTGTTCACCATAAGTATGGAAGGATTTTCACACTACGTATCATTATCTACTTGGTGAAGAAGAGTGAGAAGATATAGAAAAGACTTCTCAATGGTTTTTATATTAAAATTCACAAAAAATATTGATAATATCTAAGGTAATTATTCTATAATGAGAACGGTTCCTAGTTCATTGGGGATTTTAATCTCTGGAACATCTAGGCACTCAATATGGCTGATGAGTTTGACTACATAAGGCCTATCTAGTGCACCATCCTCAAGTTTACTCTGAAAAAGTGCTTTAGAAATCTCAAACCACTCTTTTCTATCTCTATCCTGGTTCTAAAGAATAGTTTGGGATATACCTAACCCTGAGAGTGGGGGTGAATTAGTGTTAGGGACTTTTTTATCCAATTCATATTTTTATACCATTACCTCTTTTACCTATTAGGATCTCAATTCTCTTATTCTACATTCCAAGTTTCATACAAGAATATTAAATAAATAAATACAAGAACATGATATTTTTAAAAGGATAACTACTCAATAAGAGTATCTAGTCCTTTTCAGGGTTAGAAATAATCCTGACCACACAATCCACTAGAAAAAAATCCTTTTGTGTGGATTACAATGAGTAGGATATGACCTTATACTCATGTAGAACTATATAAACAATCAAATAGTGTGTGTTTTACATCACTTGGATAGATCTTTATACTTCCTCCCAATGAATAATTCTCTTTGTCGACAAGGTTTTGTAACACCAATAATGTCCTCCACCTGTTGATTCATGTCGGATGTCACAGTTCTTCTTTATTCTTCCACAACCTTCTTTTTCACTTTGTTGCCTTCATATAAACTTGAAAGAAACTCCTCGAATCTCTTCCCAGTAGAAAAATTTATAGCTGCACAATCATCTTATTCTATCAGTCATAGAAATATTAATGTTTTGTAGAATAATGAATACTGAACTTTCTCTGACCCCAATTTTAACCAACTGATATCAATTTGGACAATAGTTTCCTATTCTCCCTCTGATCTATGACACACAAATATAAGAAGTAGTATATTAAAATGACTTTGTTGGTCAGAGTGGATACTCAATAGGGGGTGAAATGAGTTCCAATTAAAATTTCTGTTAAAAACATTATGATTAAAAACCCCCAAATTAAATAAAAATTAAACTGTAGTGAATTTATAAAGATTGTAAGTTTTAAATTAGTTTATCAAGAGATTTATTATTTCTCAGTTAACTCAATCTGAGGATTGATTAAATTTTGAAACTAACTTACTAGCTAACAAAAGTTATAAACACTTGCTGGTTTAACTATCAGAGTAAATTTAAAATAGATTTATATTTCAAAGTACTTAGCAATGGAATATTCAATATAGTTTAAAACAAAATAAACAAGCACTGTAGTTTTAACCAAGAGGTTCAGTCTCAAGATGAGACTTAGTCCTCTCAAATAATTTCTATAAACTTTGATCCACACACTGGATCGGGGTAAACCACAGTACATAGATTGTTTAGGTACTAAGACCTCTACCACGGTTCTTCGTGGGAAAAACAAAACAATATCACACAGGCTATCCATGTCACAGTTTACCTCTACCACTATCCACAGTGAGAAACTAGAGAGTATGGGAAAGATTGAGTGAGGATTTATGAATCCTCCAATTCAGCATAGGATACAGTGTGTGTCTAAAAATACAGAGCACACACCCTGCTCAAAATGTAAATATATGAAACATGATAGAGATAAACAGATAGAGAAGAGTTTACAATGATCTATGTATTTTTAGTGAAGCTCTGGACTCCTTGGATTGATGTAGATGCATCTTTGAGTCCTTCTCTGGTTTTTTTCAAGAAAAACATAGTATCGTTTTTGTATTTGACTTCCAGGTCCAGGTTAATCATTATGATCAGCTTGAGTGCAAGTGAGCTCATTGAATCTCTTTTCTCCTTGAATGTTCATGTTGTAAGGATTCAGTATGTATTCTTCCTTCTTCTTCTATGCGTGTAATTCCTTGAGTATCTCCAGAAGATCGTCTCGTATGTGCATGGAAAGACTGATCAATTCTTGTCACTTTATGTAGTTGTTCAAGGTTCCCTTTTATATCTCATGTGGTCTGACAAGAGGTATGATTACTTCTGTAGGTACGAGGTATGGTTTCCTGACATTCAATATACATTAATTAATTAATAGCAGTTACATTAAAAACATCAAATATGACTGTTTCTAAATAAACAAATAGAAATAGAGTTTAGAGAAATAGTGATTGGTTTCCATCGGTAGCTGTTACTCCTTATAATCAGTAGCTTGCTTGAATCGGTCGCTCCTTCTATCAGTAGATCCTCCTATCGGTAACTCCTTCTGTCGGTAGCTCCTCTTATCGGTAGCTCCTGTATCAGCAGACTTGTATCGGTAGACTTTGTCTTTCTATATCGGTGGACTTCATATCGGTAGCTGTGTAGCGGTAGACTTTGTCTTTGAATCGGTGGACTTCATATCAGTGGTTGTCTGTCTATCTGTTTGTATTGGTAGCTTGTATCGGTAAGTCTGTATCAGTCTACTTGTGCATAGCGGTAGACTTATTCTATTGGTAGCTCAGGTGTAATGGTGAATATCTGCATACCGGTGACCTTATCCATATCGGTAGACTTGTATACCGGTGTACTTATCCTTATAGGTATCTTTTGTGCATATCGGTGGACTTTGTCTATCGGTAGGCTATGTACCGGTAGGTCTGTATCAGTGACTCAACACTTAATACTTATCTATTCTATACCAATCATATTCAGATTGAGTTATTAACATTTCTAAACAAGTATAAACATAGATAACCATTTATTAACAAATTCCAATGATCATTTTGATATTTTATCAACTTAATAATATGACTTCATAGATTGAAATAATAATTATTATAAAGATAAACATTATTTGGGATTATCAAAGCATATTAAAGCATAATTGGGATTATCAAAACAGGTGAGGTCAACAACCTTGATCTCTTTTCATTATTATGTTTGAAACCAACTTCACTAAATCAAATTCTTCTAATCTTTCTAGAATCACAAAACTCCATTGTGATTTTCAGAACAATAATGATCTTCTCAACATAGCATCAACACATTTGATATGGCCTAAATAAATAAACATATATTTTCCACTCTATTCTTCTTCGTTGACACTCAATAATATGGAATAGTGAAGCAGTATATTATTATCTTCCTTAAATACTCAATACCAACTCATGAGTGTATTGGTTTACTTTATTTTTTTGTGGTGAAGATATGAGTTTAGTTTCATGTCTGGTTCTTCTTCACACAAACAAACTATGTATGTTTTCTCTTCTATGTCTATTGTGTATCAACCAGTTACACACATAGACTTACTTCTTGAAACAAATTTGGGGTATTATATCCAAACACTAGTTATATTAAACAATATATTAAAAACTACATTTCATAAAGCTCCCTCATAAAGCTCACAACCTTCATGAAGCAAACTACCTTCATGGAACAAACTGCCTTTGTGATACTCACAACCTTCATGAAGTAAACTAACTTCACAGAACAAACTGCCATTATGAAGATCGCTGAGTCAATGAAAAATATCCTATAATTTCAAATCACTCATTAATTAGAAGCATTGAAATATATCAAGAGTTAGGTAATCTTTTCACGATGCTCAAGCTCACATAGAAAACCCTCTTCACGGAGCTCTTATACCTTCATGAAATCAGATTTATTTCATATTTTATCTGATTATTTCTATATAAATGAAGTGGGGGTCACCACACATTTATAGGTTCACCCATTTGTGATTCTCCACCACCTCTAGTGGATTTTTTGGATCACTCAAAAAATATCTTCACAGTGCTTCTCCATTCACGATGCTCCCTTAGTATTTGTCATTATCTCAAAGATCACCATGAAACCATCACGCACTCACGATGAGCTAATTATCGTAATTTTAGAGATTACCACCACAATTAATGATTTTTCATATATTCGTGGAATTCATGATGCTTGTCATAATATTTGAGATTTCTGTCAAAAACATTACATCTTCATGAACCACTCTTTTCTTGCAATGCTTATCATAATCATGGAGATTTCCATCAAAACCTTTGAATCTTTGTGAACCAACTTTGTGAATCCCATTCTTTTCAAAACTCATGCCTTTTCCATATTTTCATAAGGAATTAAAGGAAATCCATCTTTCCCAATGTTATCCCTCATTCGAATTTTAGACCCCAAAAATTTGGAAAACACTAGGAAAAAAAGTCACCTTAAAAATCTACTTCAGAAACACCAACTATACTAATTTATGATCATTTTATCTCATCCTAAAATTATTATATTTTGATATATAACCTTTTCTTGATCACATTTATAATTATCATATTTTCCAAAGAAATTATTATAACTTCTCTATCTTCCCACAACATCTTTATTTCCAATCAAACCTAAATATGATTGGAAACACCTTTACTCCCACTTTCCTTCATAAGGCTTGCCTCAAAAATTATCCATACTACTTATGATATTTTTGAAATACAAATCATCAAAGCATAAACATATTTACTAAAATAATTATTCAACCATGACATTCAATGTCATCAAATGAATCCATAACAATTCTCCAAGAATCACCTTAAAACTCAAATTCTTCAAACCATTCACAAGTTTCTTGGAATATGAAGACTTGAGAAAACTATCCAATATCCATTAACTTTGGATCTGCTTTATCATATTTAATAAAATTAGATCTTCTTATCTCATTTAACACCATTGATAAACAATGAAAATTAGTTGACAACAAATACAATCCATACACAAAGTGGTCTCTTCACTGGTAAAGACCACAGAGATATTCAAGCATGATATATGCATCCATGTTTTTGTGAGACTTAATGAGTTCAATAAACATAGATTAAATCATCAAACATTGGACATTGGATAATTCATTCATATGTTTTTCAAAGAATACGAACTCTTAATCACTCGTCTCTTTAGCAGGCAGATCAGCCATTAAGGATTCTAGCACATAAGATTTTCATTCATGGCATAGAATAACCCAAAGGTGTTTTTACCATTCCTCAAAGTTACTACGAATTATGAGGTTTTATGTATATATATTGATAATAGGGATAATGTGGATGAAAATATTTCAATTTTATCCTACAATAAAAAAGATCATATTATTATTACTTTTCTTGATTACAAATTATGTGAGAAATCATAAATTAATTAATTTTATTAAATCTCTCACTATTTTATCAAGTCCCAATATCCCTCACCATTGAACTTGGAATTTATAATTTCTAGGAAATTTTAGTGTAAAGGATCCATCTTTACATTCGCATAACCCCAACAAGGGTTGATTAAGCTACTTGAAGGTGTTTAGGTAGGTAGGTCTTTGCCCACTGCAGGATTACAACTCCTTGGTCCATTGAGTGGATTCCCTGATCCTAAAATCCTGACTTGTATTTTCTCAAAACATGCCTCAAAATTACACAAATTATTTCAAGTGATACTCCTCTTAATGTAAAATGCTTAAGTCTACCCAAAACCTTTATAAGAACACCCCTTATAAAAGTAAGTGTCCCAGTAAGGGTTGGTCAGACACTTAGTTCTATTGAGTTTTGTTCCTAATAATGTAATGGAAGTCCAAGTCTGACTTAGTATTAGGTTTGATGGGTTTAAATTAATTTTCCATAAAATTTATCTTATTTTATCATTTATATGTGTTGTTAATATTAATTGGATGTTACTTAATTAATTAAATGTGTTAGATAAAACATTTATTCATAATAATTTTATTTAATATATTATTCATAAATTTTATCTTGTTTTATCTTTTACATGTCTTATTAATATTAAGTGCATGTTACTTAATTAATTAACCATGCTGGATAAAACATTTACGCATAATACATTTATTTAAATTAAATATTTTCACATTAATTAATTTATTTATGTGATCTTGATCTTGCATCCATAAAATAAATAATTTCATAGATATAAATAATTAATTAATTAAATGACTCATGCATTGTCTTTATCTAATAGTTTATTTAATGAGCATACATTAAATCAACCTATGACCTAGGGGAAATAACTCCATTTTTCAGTCTTGTCATGATTTGAAGTATTCCACCTTTACACATGTGTATCACTTAAGTTGGCATCATTATCATTCTATCTTGAACCACCTCCGCACACCATGGGATACTCCATTAATTACATTTATTTATGACTCACATTCATATGAGAGGAACCAAATGATTAGTTAAAATGGGATTACATAAATACCATTGGACACGCAATTCCTATATAATAATGGATAGATGGATGACACGTAGGGAATCATATTTAATTTAATAATAAATAATTGTAAACTTATGAAATAAATTAAATTTAAACATCCAATACATACATAAGTCTTGAAATATATCATTAACGGTCATACATGCAATGAATAAGAAAAAAGTAACTAGATAGTATTCATTTCTTTATTTATTATTTATTATTTAAGATGAAATCACTTGCATTAATAAGTAAATTAATTAATTAATTTTCTATCATCTTAATGATCATCCAAACATAATTGGAGATTCCCTTCATTTATTTCATTCATGGAAAATTAATGGAATAACCAATAATGACATATTAATTACAATAAATTGATTGAGTATTTAATATTATTTAAAACCATTATTAAATTTTCAAACATACATCAGTGTGTCAATCACTAAAATAAGGTTTTAATGCTTTAATTTTCAATTTAATATAATTTTTAATTTTGTCATATAATGGGAGACTAAATTGAATGTACAGTTTAGATACATACCATGTACCTTGATTGTCATTTATCTGGGTCACATGGCTAGGGATTTATCATGTTAATGCATCTGGACTACACAGAGTGTACAAGCCAGCTACATGTCATGTATCTGCTTTTTGTGTATCGGGTTAGCCTGGTCAACACATGGTGTGTATTAAATTCACCACGTGTAATTAACTGCTTGGCACATTAAAGTAAAAAGTGCATGGGTGCACGACTTGTGCTCCGACTATACGCCATGAAACCCAATTTTACCATCCAAAGATTTTATACTTCCCAATGAAATCTTTAGTTATTCTTTATCTATTCTTAAACCTTTAAGAAAAAGAAACACTTAAATAACATGGTTAATATTTTGATAACATGTTAATTAAAATCAAATTATATGACAAATAACATGAAATAAAAATATAACTACAAATGTTCATAGATTAATAATCAAATAAATTGTTATAAATTTAAACATGAACCCTCTTGTAGTGTCCCACCCTGGATTCCACTTAATGGTACCATGTAACGGTGGATACAAGACCTCAACTATGGATCCTCATACACCAACGGATTCTAAATAATAGTGAGGTCCTAGTGTGTACCCTTGGGGAGACTATTCCCATATTGATCAGAGTATGGCATAGAAATATATATAAAATATAAGAAATGGCATAAGTGGATGTTATATGACCGGACCAGTAACTTTCTATAGTAGAAGCAGTACAAGCAGACAGACAATAGCATAAATAGTGATGATAAACCGTTCAAGATAATAATAAAATGGCAAAAGATGAATAATCCAGAATAGATACCAAAATTATGAGGATGACATGTCATGTGTCTATAAAAAAGTGTATGTGGGAATAGGGGATACTGGAATATACTACATGTTATCAAAAATACAAAAAGTCCAAAAAGCTAATACTACTAGCATCATGAGCATAAGCTCAGTCCCTTACCCTTGTACTCTAACCTATAACTATAAATCAAACATCGGAAGCTGGTTGCTTCCCTTTACCAATACCTAAAATCATGAAGTCTACTTGGGTACCAAGTGCTACCCAAGAAGGGTGTGAGGTATAATCCTAGTATGTCACCACCAATGATGTCTAAATAAATCTAGTTTGTGCAATATAAATTGAATAGTGTACCATTAAGATTAAATTTAAGGTAATAATTAAACAAATAAATACATCAGTATGGGTTCCTAAGCAGACACCCAACTGATACCACCTGCTTCAGCCTAAGCTGGTTTTTTGAACCAAGAGAACCTATACAATAGTGATAAGGTGTATACATGTGTCATCACAATTAAGGAATTAATTATGGACCAACCCCAAGCTTGTGATTGGTCTTGGAAGATGTGTCCCATTCACATAAAAAAATTATAATTGATAACAAGGCATTACATGTAAACCAAAAAATGCATCCTTTAAATCCTATAATGTCATTATAATCCCATCCAAGGTAATCCATAAGGAATCCCAAGGGTCACTATTGAAGCCTATGATATAACCAATACCACAGATTGCATCCAAGGATACCTATGATGGTGTCCCTTATATCACTCTTGGCAAGGTAAACTCTGAGCTCATACTTGGTATCTCACATAGGGGACCGAGTATCACTTGAGGCATGGAATAACCATCTTTCTAAATTTCATATCCATGGTTTCTCCTCTAAGGAAATGGTGTCACTCAATATTATAAGTAATACACCCAGTGAGCATTTCTATTTCAATCCAAGGGTCTCTCTCGGCACATCCAATAGATCCAAACTGAGCATGATGAGTCCATCCATTGAGTCCTTATGTCGGGAATCATGTTTTTTCTCGACCCCTAGCGGGTAAGGAATATCATATAAAATAGGATAAGTAAGCTAGGAAATTCAAATTAATTTAATCTAAATAATCATGGAATATGGATGCAATCAAAAATACTAATCATTTCATCCAACCCAAGCAATTATGTCATATAGCATAAGCACAAGGCACATGGCATAAGACATAAGCATAAATCATATGGATTAAAAAACTTAAATAAGAAAGTATGCATGTGTAATGAAGTATGAGCATAAGAATCAAGGAAATGGGATACTCATGGTCTGTCATTTATCTTAAATCAATTCATTAATTATTGAATTTATTTAAAGTGAAACACACACACGCACATGGTGGATAACATCTCAAGGAATGTGAAAATAGTCTGTTTAGGGTGGGCACACCCAAGGGGTGGATTCTAACATTTATAACACCCGAAAAATGGGTTTATCCACACACTAAGGACATAAAAAACATGAGTACCCATTTGTATTAATTTATTTAACATATTATAGGCAACATCATAAGCTTTCGGCATGCGCCACAATAACACACCATAGGAAAAGCGATGAAACATTGGGAATGAAAATAGACCACCTACATTTTGGGTGTATAAGACAACTCATATATTATTTTCCATTGAATTGATATAGAATGGAATATAATTATGAAATGTTCCAATTCCCTCAAGTTATCCAACTCTTCTAATGGCACTTTATTTAAATCTTGGATGTAGGAGAAACAAAAATCCCTAGATTTAGAGACAGGAGCTCTTATGGGTGAAAATAGGGGGATTCCTATGATAAAAAATGGATAAGAAGGAGGGAGGTGAGGTAAAACATTAATTAAGGGAAAATTGGAAATTCAATCACACAAGAAGGGGTTCAAGGTTTGGTCGCACAGTTTTCCAAACTATGCACCAACTGTGCGAAAGGCTACAATCCCATAGGTCTTCAACCGTACACAGATGTGCATCTCGAGTTGCATGGTTTCAGAAAAAACATGTGGCCCCCATAACCCCACTATATCAATCCAAATGGTTATAGAAACTATGTGGAATAGACTTCATGGTTTCTACTAACTATGTGGCCTAGTCTTCCTTCTCTGAAATCATGGCTTCGAACAAGACCCGGACACCCCTGTGACCTCCTTGACTCCCTTATGCATCATTATTAGGGACAAACCAAAAAATTTAAACTAAAAACAAATAGAACATACCTTTGAGAAAATTTGGGATGTTATAACCTCCCCTCATTAAGACAACTCATCCTAGATTTTCCCTTTTAAGGGTAGTAAAATGTCATCAGAGAAGAGTTCTGGCTACTGTGCATGTACATTATTTTCCCACTCCTAGGTTTCATCCTGAGCCTGTTTGTGATTCCATAGAACCTATACTAGAGGAACTAACCTTTCTCGTAGAGCCTTCATGATCTGATCAATGATACATATCATATGATCCTTGAAGGACACATCCACCTCTAACTCAATATTCTCAGGTTCAAACGAATGAGACGAGTCGGTATGATAACGATGAATCTATGATACATGGAAGATGTTGTACATGGAACGGTGCCTATGAGATATCTATAAATGATAGGATAATGGACTGAATCTTTCCACTATCTTGAATTTCCTGAAATATCGAGGTGATAACATTCCCTATATTTGAATTCATCTAGGACCCAATCTGGGTGATAACCACAGAAAGTCCGAATATGCCACCTCGAACTCTAGAGGTTGATGTGAAAATCTGTATAAGTATTCTTCCTAGAATGAGCTATATTCATGTGATTCGGAATCATATATACATTCTATGAAGTATTGTAAATGATATTAGGACAAAGTATCATTGCATCACTTACCTCTAACCATCACAGAGGTGAATGACATGGCCTACCATAAAGGGCCTCATAAAAAGCCATATAAATCATTACCTGAAAGTTTTTTTTGTAGGAAAACTCAATCATATGTATTTTATTTTCCCATGAACCTCTAAAATCAAGGATACATTCCTAAAGCATGTCCTCTAATACCCGTATCATCTGCTCGAACTAGCCATCAATCTAAAGGTGATAAGTTGTACTCAAGAGAACATGTGAACCCAATGCCTTATTCATCCCCTACTATAACCATGAAGTAAACTGGGTGTCCAGGTACAAAATAATAGAATGGGGAAAACCATGAAGTTGAACTATCTACTGGATGTATATTCTCCCAAGATCATCAACTAAGAAGTTATCTTGGATAGGTAGGAAGAGTGCGGCCTTGGTCAACCAGTTGACGATCACCCATACTACATCGCTGCCTCAAGGGGATCTCGAAAATCCTATCACAGGATCTATAGTGACATCAATCCATTTCCACTCAGGAATTGATAGAGGATATAGAAGTATAGAAGGTCACTAGTGCTCTTCCTTCACCTGCTGACAAGTGGAGCACTGAGTGATAAAGCTCGCAATATGCCTTTTTATACCTATCAATCAGTACTAAAAATCATGTATCGGTACATCATGGTGAACTATCTAAATAGAGGCATGATATTCCCTCATCAACTCTTCCCATATCTCATAAGGAATCCAAATAGACCTGTATAATATTATAGTCTCACTCTCATCAACAACCCAACCATAAGGTGAGTTCTCACCTATGATGCACTCCCTCAAGATGAGGCCCTTGAAATCGGATAGTTTCCTCATCCTAAACCACTCCAAAAGGTTATAAGATACTTCCATAGATACTAAAATAGGTTTCCCATGATGTTCCTAAACCTTTAAGTATAACTCAGAAAATTGAACCATCAATTTTCACTCATTTTTGGCCTCCATGATGGAATGGGTCTATGTTTTCTAGCCCAAGGTGTCATCCACTTCATTACCCTTACCAGGTGTATAAGCAATCTCAAAGTAAATTTATTATAGGTATTCAACCACCTACACTACCTCAGATTAAATTCTCATTATGTGGAGATGTATTTGATACCTTTTTTATCCATGTAAATAATGAATCACTCACCCAATAAGTGGCACCTCCAATAGTATAGAGAATAAACCACAATGGATAAATTGAGTTCATGCTTAGGATAGTTCTTCTCATGAGGCCTCAGCTGGTGGGACCCATATGCCACAACCAGATCACCTTGCATCAGAACAACTCATAGACCGATCACCAAAGCATCACAGTAAACGGTAAAGCCTCTACTCAGCTCAGGAAGAATCTGGATCAGTGCCAAAGTCAATCTTCCCTTTAACTCTTGAAGATGCCTCACAAGATTCAGACCAGATGAATTTCATGCCCTTATTTTTCATAACTATAAGTGGCACTTCTAAGCAGGATAAATCCTATATGAATTGTTTATGATAGCTACCCATCCCCAAGACATTAGGAATTTCAAACACATTCTTGGGATGGTCTCAAGAAACCATGGTTCTCACCTTCTCTGGGTCAATAGATATGCCTTCCTCGGAAATTATATGACCCAAGAAGGGAACCTTGTTGATCCAAAAGTGTCATTTTTAAGCTTTAAATATAGTTAGTTCTATTTAAGTGTATCTAGAATGATCTTGAGATGGTTTTCATGGTCATTTATATTGAGATAGTGCACTAAGATGTTGTCGACAAACACTACCATAAATGAATCAAGATAAAAATAGAAACCCCAATTCATCAGATCCATAAATACTGTCAACACTTTCATTAGACCAAATAGTATAACCCAATACTTTTACAATTAATACCTTCTCTAAAACACTATATGTGGTTTTCCTGATGGTCTCACATGCACCTGATAATATCCCAACCTCAAATCAATCTTAGAGAAAATTGTTTCTCCTCAAATATGGTTGAATAGGTGTTCAATATGAGGCTGTGGATATCAAGTCTTCACCATAAGTCATTTCATTCAATGGTAATACACACACAAATAGAGGGTATCATCTGCCTTCTTGGAGAAAAGGATAGGTCACCCCAAAGAGATGTGTTGGGTCATATAAAACCCTTTACCTCTATATATTCAAGTTTCATCTTGAGTTCTTAGAACTCTATAGTTGACATCCTATAAGGATGAATAGACACTAGTGCCACACCTGGAACTATCTCAATGGTGAACTAAACCTCTTAGGAGACAATCCAAGGAAATTTTCAGGGAATACGTCCCTAAAATGATTAACCATGGGAGGGAATTCCTCAAGCAACATTCCCTGGTCACTCATAAAGAGACTCACCATCTGGGTTGTCAGACCACATATCCCAGTATGCTTGTGCCCATCATGACTTTCCAAGATGTCCCATTCACCCTTATAGATATATGTGATTCCCTTGGGTGATGTGAGTGACACCCATCAGCAATAGAAATCCACCTAGGCTCAATACGGAAAAAGTCATTCCATAGAAAAAATGAAGTCAAATCTGATCATCTTGAGTTTGAAGAAATTACACATAAAACGGTACCAACCTATCTCAAGTGGAACTCCCTACCCTGGTGTATACCCTCTACCTTCACTCCTAATAGTGTTTCAAGATTCATCACGTCGCTAGAGTACTCTATCATTAGTTTTGGAATTCCCATAGTTTCATAACATAGAAAAGAGTGTGAAGAACATATATTAAAGAGGGATGAAACTAGATTAGAGGTTAATAGATTAGTACCTATAACCATATATGGACCTAGACTCAACTCTTTAGGAGTATGATTAATGGAATAGATATAACCAAAACTGTAGCCCTGAGATATTGTCTGACTATCCTGAGTAGGTCCACTCTACTAACGTTGAAGCTTTTAGGCCTAACTGCCTCATACATGGCTACTCCCTCAGCCAGATCAATCGGTAGAGGACCAAATCCTATCCTGATGTGGAGTCACAGATATTGTACTTGATATAGGTGTTAGTATGGATCCCATATCACTAGATACTGAAGGAAAATACTAGCAGAAGCATTGAATTTGGCCCATTCTACCGCAAACTCATCACTCAATCAAGTTTCTCATGCATTGAATAATCTTAAAACCTAGACTACCAAACTTATGACACACAACATAGTTGTTGGTGTGTGTCACCTAGATGGAATCTCCTCCATGTTCACCCTTGAAATAGTGCTTCCTACTACCAGATAAATAGTCTCCCTACCTCAGAACTGAACCACACAGGCCCACATTTCCATATTTTTTGGGGTTTCGTTATGTAATAAGGGACTGGTTCACTATCTAAGTAATTGTATTGAACCAAAATATGTTCACCTATGATGTAATAGAATACTCAATCCCATACTCAAAATGCCACGTAGTCATCAACTCATCTCCAGTCAGTGCCGAAGCAAAATGTTGAAGATTGGTGAAGCAAGAAGAATACTTGAGCATGGTCATAGTTTCCTTCTAAAGATGCATGAGCTCCCTAGAACAATCCACTCTTACAGTATGAAAAAATAATTGATCATAAAAGGTGGTCTATAATTCTTCCCAAACCATATCATGATGTCACTCTTCCTGAGATATGATGTCCCACAAGCGCTTGGAGGAATCACATACCATGTAAGTAGCAAGCTTGACCCTCCACTTTAGAGGTGTCTCAATATGGTCATATATCGACACCATGGATTCTAATAATGAATCAGAAACCTAGGGTCCACATTCCCTTGAGAAGGTGGGGAAATTCTTCTGCTAAAAATCTCAGTTCATTACTACCATAGTAGGGGGAAACCGGACAGCACCCTGTATTAACTACATAAACTGGAAAAAACTATCCTAGAATTGAGCATCAGCATCCAGTGGAAGATTATCAAGAGGTGCATCAGGAATCACTACAGAAGGTACTATAGGTGGATCAGGGACCACCACCTCTTAATTATTCCCATTTCCAATTCCATGTTGTACAACACGAGGACTTCATGGTGGAATGGCTCTACAATTGTCAAGAACACTCTCTAAATATAATTTATAACAGATGGGGAAAGCGATAAATAAATGACATGTACAATTACTTTCTATATAAGAAACAAACCCCTATATATACTCATAATTATATGTCTAGGTGATAATAAAGGTCATAGAATCCTCATGAGATAAATCCTACTACCTAGTGCTAGGTCGGGTCAGGTTCTAGATCTTGTATCACACATATATGATGACAATTTCATTTTAATGATATACTCATTCAATTTCGTATTAATTTATGTACATAAATCCAAATAAATGGTTTAATTAGATGGTTATCCATTTCTAATTTATAAGGTTCCATACACCTTATATATTAAAAAATAGTGTCCACTAATCCTAACTATAACACATTCCAGCCCATGCGACCAATGTTCCATGGCTCAACATGCCATAACTGACTAGTTAAGGTGTCTGCTTTAACCTATATAGGAAAACACTGTTATGTTAAGGAATACACTTTAAATGTCAATTATGTTTTCACATCATTTCAAGGAATAGAAATAAGTCACTAAAACAAGCACATGTAATACACTCAATGCATGCATAAAAGCTGATAGGGCATGTCATAATGCATGTAATTTTATGTCCTATAGTTCTAGCATGATGCATGATTATTAACTTTCCCTAATATCCTCCATCCAGGGTAAAGAAACCCATGATATTAGTAATAATTATATAAATAATAATAATAACATAAATTAATTACATCACCCAATGGTGAAATCCATAAAACTGTAACAAAAACAATATGGAACTACATTTACCCATCCTTGGTAATATGGGTTTCCCATGTATGTCAGTTAGCTACTCCCTAGCATAGGTTCATTACCAAATTCCAATATCCTAGTCTCCTATATAATACCAAACAGTAATAAAAAAGGAAAAATAAACCCTTTGATACCAATTTTTATCATCTTGCTCTAAATGCCACTTAATGGTGTCTTGAGATGATGGCTACAAGACTGCAAGAGTGCCTCCTCATATGCCAGAGGCTTCCGACTGAGAGTAAGGGCCAAGAGTATTCCCTTGGAGATACTATTCCCACATAGATCATAGCATGTCATAGAAATATATATATATATAGTATAAGAAAAAAGTATAATAAAATTCTATATGACCGTACCAGTAACCCGCCATAGTGAAAGCAGTAAAACCAGGCAGATAGCTATGGAAATAGTAACAATAAATCATAAAATATAGGAATATGAATAATCAATAAGAGTTACCAAAATGATGATGATGAAATGTCATGTATATATACAAAAGTGTGTGTGGGAACATGGGAAATAGGCATAAACCACATGCTACCAAAAATAATAAATGGTCAAAAAGTTTCTACTACAAGCATCTTGAGGATAGGCTCAGTCCCTTACCCCCATACTCTAATATATAACTGTAAATCAATAATTAGAAGCATGATGCTTCCCTTTATCAATACCTATAATTATGAATAATTCTTGGGTACCAAAGGAAACCCATGCAGGGTGTATGATATCATCCCAGTAGGACACCACTAACCATGTCTAGATCAATCCAATTCATTCAATATAAATTGAATATTGTTCCAATAAGAGTAAATAAAAGGAAATAATTAAATAAATCAATTATTTGGTTTGAGTTCTTAAATGGAAACCTGACTGATACCACTTTCTTCGCATTAATTTGAATGTATGAACCAAGGGAACCAACACCATAGTGATAAGGTGTATACGTGTCTCATAACAATTAAGGCATTAAGTATGGATCAACCCCAAGATTTTGGTTAGGATTGGTGAATGTGTCTATTTCGCATAAAATAATAAATTTCATAATTGATTACAAGTCATTAAATATAAACCAAACAAAGAATCCATCAAATCCAGTAATGGTGTCTTGATCCCATCCAAGGTGATTCATAAGGAATCACAAGGGTCGCTACTGTAACATCCCAAGTAATTAATGAATAATAGATATTTTTATCTATGTCTATTAATGAATTAGATAGTGTTTTAGAGGCTTAAAATGAGAATAAATCCAATCATAAGCATGGAATACACTAATATTTTTAAAAGATTGTTTTACTACCTTTTGATGGCAACCCATATTTTAAATATATCTTTTGACAATTTTATAAGCTCTATTTGTCAAAATAAACTTATTCTTTATGATTGGGACATCAAAATTTACTTTGTGTGAATTTTTGGTATTTTTCCGATAAAGTTCATTTTTTAATGAATAGTGAAGAATGTTGTATTTTAATTCAAAACCTCTTTTTAATCTAATTTATTTATATGATTAGATTATATTTTGAATTGGTTTTAAAGTTCAATTAGAATATATTTTTACCATTTAATTCAATAGTGGTCATTGGAATTAATTTCACTTTGAAATTGGACTTAAACTAGTGTCAATCTTTTGATACTTATTGTTTCATAAAAACGCGCTATTTACTCTAACAACGGGAATTAATTATTAAATTAATTAATAAAACTTATATTTTTTAAATTTTTTAAAATAGACATCATTTTTGAATTCGGAATATCAAATATATCTTAGGGTGAAGTTTTGGTTTTTTTCTGGAAAACTTCAATTTTTGATGAATAGTGAAACCACTAAGTGGTACTTATAAAAACTGATTTTTTGTTTAAATGAAATTTTACCACCTCTGTGGTTTGAATTTCAAAAATACTACATACATGGTTTTCATTAAGAAGTAAAATGTGGTTCAATGGGATTAAAATAATTTTTTGGTGAATAGTAACTTTTAAGTTTTTAATCGCGATTAGAGGTAATTAGTGTAATTTAAGGTAAGAATAATGTTTTAATAATATGAGATGAGCTTGACACATGTCCTAACCTTATTTTATATGTCATGGACGACCAATAAAATCCATGGGTCAACTTGGGGACCCCATGGAGCCACTTTGGTAGGAAAATGACTTTAATATCTTTTTATTTAATGTTAAAATAAAAATGACACAAACATGAGTTGTTTTACTAAAACAATTTTTACATGGGGTTATACAAGTAAGATTTTTGACTATAAATAGTAATTGGAAACCTAAAAAGATTTCCTACATCATAGTATTTTTTTATAATTTTTATACATTAAATAAATTAAATTATTTATGACACCATGATGATGCAGCGATTACCTCATTATTTAATGATTTAAATAAAATGAAAAGATAATGTAAAATATATGACCTACACATGTCCAAAACCTATTGTATGTATGGATTTAGAACCCTTATCACCTTATCCTTGAATTATATCAATTTGGGACCTTTTAAATCCGAAACTCATTTTAAAATAAAGTAACATTTCTTTACTTTCCAAGAGTGCCCCTCCTCTCCTCTTATAAAAGGCCCCCACCTCTACCTCCTTAACCACACTTAAAAAGCCTTTGGATCGGCCAACCCCTACCCATTTTTTCTCTCCACATCCCTCTATAACTCCTAGAATCCTCACTTTGGGAATAATTCTTCCCAAGGAATCCTTTGAGCTCAAATCAAAAAGAGTTACCTGATTTAAAGGTAGTGTCATCTCTTGTGTTCTTATGTTTTATTTTGCTTCTCCAACCCCCTAAACTCTTTTTATTCATTTCTTTTGTGACAACACCAGTATCTTACATATACTAGGATTTTGTTATAAGAAGGATTCGAGCTACACTTACACACACCTACATCTAATGGTTAAAGAGCATATTGTTTTCATGGATGGTGAATTTCTGCCTCACGAAATGATGATTGTTCAACACTCATATATCACCTTAAAAGGTGGCCATTAAGATGTCACTATATTTATATATTATATATAATATTTTTACATTTTACTTAAGCTTCTGTATTTTTCATTTATGGCATATCTTTATGGTTACCATTATGAGTAAACGTGATATCTTCATTTTAGGAAGTGCGGACTACCGCCCCCTCAAAGTGATTTGATTCATTAATACCATATGTTGTACGTATAAAGAATATATTTAATGATATTATATATGATACCATACTGGAATTAAAATACTATTATGTATCATTATGTTTTAATTCCATAAAATACGAAATAGAAATGAAAGTAGCGTTCATGCGTACATACGGCTTACCGTCTCCATGAATGGTGCATTTCATTTCTTACCTCTAAACGTTGTGTAATATTATAAATGCATGTATATACTGGATATATATGATATATATGATATAAATATCATGATTATAACTCTGGATATAATGGATACATGAACAACTTGTAATTATAAAGAGCATATTTTGACTCAAGTACCAATGATCGTTAAAACGACCGTTATTAACTAAAATAATTACATAGTGTTCATGACATGGTAATAAGTGATATAAAAGGAATAATGAACTTGAAAAAGGTTCTTAAGCAAGTAGAAATTAACTCAAGTTTATTATTCAGGAGATTAAAGAACGATCAAGTCAAGTCGGATATGAGGTATGGAACTTCATCTCAATCTCCTTTCATTGAGGCATATTTCATTTTATACACAACTTTCTTTTATACGGTGTATAAACCCCTTTGAATTTTACGTCTATCCAAAAGGAATATTTTTTATACGAAGTGTTTTACTAAACGACAAAAGGAAATGTTTTTTTTGTACGTATGTGGCGACAACGACTTCTCCGCCGTCGTGACCATTATTTGAGTTTTGGTTTCCTCTACAAGCCATACCCTTTTTTAAAAAAGAAAAATAAATACCATGTTTTACTTTTCTTTTATTTTGGTATTGAAAATGGTTTTGATAACGTTTTTATTATATCAATGTGTTATTGATATCTTGTGATTGAAATGTGGAAATGTTATGTTTCCTTTATGCATGTTTTATGTGATACAATTATGTTATAGTTCTTGGGCATTGTTATGAAGACGGGTGGTTCCATGATAAACTAAGGGTGGGTGAGCCCGATATAGCTCTCCAATGCATTGGGTAACGCAAAGGAGTGAAAATTTAAGGTTTCTCTGAAGAGATTTAGGGAATATACTGTAATGGGTATTCCAAACGTAACCAAGAGGGTTACTCCCTACGTAAGAATGTTATGAATGTCTCAAGTTACCTTTATGTCTTATGATTTCTATGATTTATTCATGATTTGATGAGATATGTTAAAGTGCCTATGTTTTATGGGTAAAGTATGATTTCATTTTTATGTATATATGAACTCATGTTTCCTTTCCATATTTTTATAACCCTTACTGAGCTTTTTATGCTCATCCCACGTTTTTGAAATGTTTTTCACAGGTCAAGGGAAAGGTACATGATATGATGATAGTGTCAAGGAAGTGTCAAGAAAGAATCCATGTTTTATTTTAAATATGTTTCTGTTGATGATAAAAATGAATACTATCTTTTATGTAACCACTTTGCTTAAATGTGGAATGTAATACATGTTTTATGATCTAATTCTCTAAAACTCTTAACCTGAAAAGATCCTCAATGTGAATTATTCATTTAATTCAATATTAAGTAAGGTTTAAGGTCAGGGCCTTATAGCTACAGGAGCCTCTGATATAACCAATGCTATATATTCCATCCAAGGATACCCTTAACAGCATCCCTTGTATCACTCTTGTCAAGGTAAACACTGAGTTCATACTAGGTATCTCACATAGGAGATCAAGTATCACCTAAGGCATGGCATATCCATCTTGCTAATGAGACATCCATGGTTTCTCTCCTAGGGAACCAGTGTCACTCAAGAGTATATGTAATCCTACCAAATATCCCATCCAAGGAAATCCAAGGATCACTCTCAAAACATACACTATATCCAAATCAATCATGGTGAGTCCATCCATGGCGTCCTTAAGATGAGGCCCCTATTCACTCTCATCCAATAGAAGGTAAGGAATAGCATATACAATGATATAAGAAAGATATCTTATTCAATTTAATTTAATCCCAATAACCATGTCATATGGAAGAAATCAACAAGACTAATCATTTCATCCAAGCCAAGAAATTATGGTATAAGGCATAAATACAAGGCACATGGCATAAGACATAAGCAGAAATCATAGGGATTAAACAACTTACATAAGCAATTATGCATGTACAATGAAGTATGAGAACAAGCATTAAGAAAAAGGGAAAACTCATGGCCCATCATTCATCATAAATCAATTCATTAATTATAGAATTTCTTACAAGTGCAACACAAAAATACATGGTGGATAACATCTCAAGGCATGGATAAATAGGTCGTTTAGAGTGGGCACACCCAAGTGGTGGCTTCCAACATGGAGAACACCCCACGTGTGGGTTTTTTCACACAATAAGATCAAAAAAAACATGATAACCCACTCAGATTAATTTATTTAACATCTTAGTGGTGATTTTAGAAGGTTTCGGCGTGCGTTACAATGGCGCACCATACGAAAAGCGATGAAGCATTGGGAAAGAAACTAGACCACCTACCATTGGTGTGTATAAGTCCACCCATCCGTTATCATCCATAAAATTGAACTAGAATAAAATATATATAAGAAACTATTCAATGCCCTCAAGGTATCCAATGCTTATGATGGCACTTAATTTGGAGCTCAGATGGAGGAGAAACAAAAATCCTTAGATTTGGAGGGAGGAGATCTTACAGGTGAAAATGGGGGGTATTTCTCCACTAGAGAAGATAGAAAAAGGAAGGATGTGATGTAAAACATTCATTAAGGGAAAAACTATCAACTCACCCACAAAGGCAGGGGTGCATGGTTTGGCCGCATTGTTGGCCAAATCATGCGCCAACTGTGAAAAAGTCCATTATCCCATAGGTCTACAACCTTGCACGGTCATGTGCCTGGGGTCGCATAGTTTTAGACAAAATATGTAACACCCATCAACCCACTGTCTTAAGCCACATAGTTATAGAAATTGTGTGGGTTGTTCTGCACAGATTCTACTAACTGTACAACTCAGTCTACCTTCTCAAAAATTGGGGATCTGGGCTCTGAACAGGCCCCATACATCCCTATGACCTCTTTGACACCCTTAGGCATCATCATTAGGGAAAAACCAAATAATTTAAACTAAAAAATTGGTCTATACTTTTGAGAAATATCGAGACGTTACACCTCTAAAACCACTTATTAGTTCCGGGTGCAGCGGAAGCATGCAATGGTGGGCGATATATTAGAATTTCCTTTAATAATCATTCCTCAAAGCCAAGATCAAGGATATTTCACATCAAATTTATAATTTTTTTATTTTAAATTTGAAAAAATAAATACCTAGAATTAGGAACTTTCTTCATTGGTGAATTTTGATCATCTAAAAAGACCCTTTTAGAATACATTCATTGCATTGTGAAGATCCAATGATAGAATCCATCTAGTGGTGATCCACACATTTTCCCATGATCTATGAGAAAAACTACTTTATCAGCATGGAGGTTCAAATTTTTTCATTATTTGTTCTTCATCGCTCATTCTTTGATCTTGAATAAATTTCTCTTATGCTTCTCGTTCTTCAGATCGAGAGAGAATGAGGAGTCGAGAGAGAATTAATTGTGTGAAACAATTCTCTATTATGAATTTTTGGATTCTCTACACAGTAGAAATATTCATCTATTTATAAATTTAGTATTTATGTTAAAATATAATTTATTTGCATGTCATCCATTAAATAATATTTATTACCTTTAATAAACCTCATGCCACATAATAATAATTATATTATTATTATTTTTTGGTGTGAGCCAACTTTCACAATAACAAATATTATTTGACCAGCTTGTTAATTAATATTTTTCATCAGACACTATCTTGGTCTGTTCAAACTCCTCTTTCATTTATTTAACACCCGGATAAAAATTTTATTCATAAATAAATATTTCATTCACATGCCATTGAATAAATATTTATTAAATATTAAATAAAATAAATAAATAAATTTTTATTCACATGTCAGAATATAAATATTTATTTTATTTATACGATAAATATAACTTGAATAAAATTATTTCTCAGACCTGAGAATATTATTTATTCCATTAATTAAACCCAAATGGAATTTAATCGAGATCAACAAAAACACTTAGTGTGTGACCCTCTAGGATTCATTCTCATTGGCATTAGGTGGGCTTGCCTAAAGTATAATATTATTATCTAAAAATGAGATAATACACTCAATAGAATGAACTTAATATCACAATGTCGATAACCAAATATAAACACTCACTATGTTATATAATTCCTTTTTCAAAATATCTCATCAAGTAGGTTACACAATGATGTCATTAACCAATATACTTGATACCTCTTTACTGGACTATCTAAAATAAACACGTCGTTACACCATGGCCATAGAATTTAATACAATAATTTTATTCCAATCAAATGGAAGGGATATCTACTTTCAAAAAGATAGAAGAGAAAAAAAACTCTCCACTTTTCCATTAATGGCATGTCAATCATGATGCACCCAACGTACCCTAATTCCTACTAAAATATGGTGTGACAGTTTTGGTTAGTAAATCTAATTACATGAGTCATGACATACATTAATGATAAAATTAAAGTCTAAGGACCATTACACATGATCAGGGATAGGAATATACGAAGACACCAAAACATGCACAATTCTTACTAGCAAATCTATTCTCACAATCTCACATCTTAGAGATTACCAAGTATGGACATAATGAGAAGAAGCCTCATCCTATTATGAGAACTTTCACCTGATGGTCTAAATAATATGTGTCTCATTATATTACATTATCTAACCATTAAACTATATTAAGAATATTGTCATTATACTTCAAGGTTTTCATCGTAACGGAGAACTGCTATGAAATTATCAATGGGACAATACTCTCAGACATTATTAAATTAAATCCATGATAAAACAATGAACAATATGTAATAATATGTTAAATTAATATTCAATACATAAAATATACATGTAATCAAAGTAAAATAAGTTGGTCCTAGGACACCAACTCAAACAACAAAAACTTTATTGTTGTGTTGCTGTAAAAATGTGAATGTTAATGAGTTGGTGGAAGGCTATCTAGATTATTACTATATGGTAAACATTGACAAAAAAATCCTTACTGGATATGTATTCACTACTTTTAGAGAACTGATATCCAAGAAATGTAATATGCAGTCTATTGTAGCTCTTTTAATGACAAAACTCTTGAACATAGACTTGATCGAGGATTTCAAGGAAGTGATATGGTTGAAGGTTTTCTTTCTGAATGTGACTTTTATAATTCTATGTTTATCGTTTATTGTGATATCCAATTAACTATGCATTTGTCTAGAAATTTAGTATTTTAGGGAAAATGTAAACACGTGGACATTAGGTTACACTTTATTAGAGTCATTATTGACTTTGGAACCATATGCAAGATACATACTGATAATAACCTAACTGATAGTTTGACTAATATCATGGTATTATCTAAATTTAATCACTACTTAGATAAGATTAATATTGTTATGATTCAATAACTGTATGTGGAATAACATTGCCATTTTATGTGAAAATGGTGGATATTTTTGAATTCGGTTTTCATATTAAAATTCCTTGATCTATAATCTATCATTTATATTTTATGGGGGTGTATGCCTCAATGTTATCCCCAAAAATCCTGATATTATTTTGATCTTTCTTTTTTATGTTTGAAATATATTATTGATCATGAGATAAGGTCATGGAACTATTTGTTTGAGTCGTGGTCAAGTGGTGCTCATCACTAGCCTCTACATTTAAGAGACTGGGGTTTGAATCCTGACATCCCCTTTGGGGATTTAAGGTGAATGTTTCGATGCAGGTAGGTGGTGATGCTAGTGGTAATGTAATATGGTGACACAAGACTGATGCGAGCAGAGATACATACCCATGTAAACAACTTTCAGGTCAATAGGACTTTAGACCAATCAATGTAATGGGATTGCTATGAATTGGGTCAACCATTTGGTGGGGGTATAACCCATCCTTGAGGCACCAATGGTGTGTATTGTTTATTTTACTTGTACCCTTAAGAACATTATATTATTATAAATTCTTACAAACTGGTGGTAGGATATATTGATTATAACTATACAGGAAATGTTGACACCAGAAAATCCCTTACTAGATATGTCTTCACTATTTGTGGAGAACCCATATCCTAGAAATGTAAGATGTAGTATCTTATAGCTATTTAAAACATAGAATCCAAGAACATAGTCTTTATTAAGTCTATCAAGGAAGAGATATAGTTAAAGGGTTTGGTTTCTGAACTCAACTTATATAATTTTATGTTTAAAGTATACTATGATAGCCAATTGACCTTGAATTTTCCTAAAAATTTAGTATGTATTGGAAAATCTAAACACAAAGACATTAAGTTTCACTTTATTAGAGACATTATTGAACCTTAAACTATATGTTTCAACAAGATACATATTAATAGTAATCTGGTTGATAGTTTGACTAAGGTCATGGTATTATCTAAATTTAATCACTACTTAGATAAGATGAATTTTGTTTTGATTCAATAATATTATGTTCAAGAACATTTCCATTTTATATAAAAATAATCAAGATTTGTGAATTTAGTTTTCAAATTAAAATAATTTACTCCACAATCAGTCATTTCTATTACTTAGGGGTTGTGAATTTTTTGTATTCGTGTTTTTTTAAATGCATTTATTTAATTAAATTTTTTTTTGAGAATTTTTTTCACAAATGGATTTTGTGAACCATAAAGTACCCATACACTATATGTGTGTCCCTTGACATCTACCTCTATAATGTGATGTTAGGAATTTTGGGAGCTCGTTTTTCACATTAAAAAAATAGTGAGCAACACTGCTTCCCTGGAGGAGCACAATTCATCTTGGCTGAGAGGGAGGGAGCTTAGCCTCACCGAGAGAGAGTTGTGACATCATCTCCTTAGTCAGGTATTCCTTCTTCGATGAGAAGGATTGTGCATAGACTCCATTATGATTTCATGAGGTAAACTAGCTCAGCTGGTTCAAATCTCCAAAATAGTTCACTAGATTGGGCATCCTATTCAGCAAGAGAGTGGATTTGTGGAGGTTCATCATTAGTTTGTAGTGGATTTCTTATTTTTCGAAGGAGTAGTAGTAGTGGGGGTGAACTGCATCAACATAAATGTTAGAGGAGGAGTTGGAATGAGCTCTTGGAACCTCAAAATTATTGTTTCATGCAGATTTTAATGGTGAAGAGTAAGGAGTTCTTGTTCTTGAACTTTAAGGATGATAAATATAGCCATTTCTGAACTCAGATAGATGTTGTGGCCTTGGATAGTAGTGTCATGCACAGACAACGACTCTTGTTCTTGGAGTTATAGGATGAAAAATCCTAATAGTGAATATCTCAGACTCTGGATGTGGAACCGTAAAACATGACCACAACATTTTCTACACCTTCCATGAACTTATTCCTTGTAAAAGGTGAGACCAAGACCCAGTAGTGGGGACTCATTATTGAATTTTATTTGTTGATTTTTATGATGTATTGTGATTTTTTCTTGGTTTTATCCTGTGTAGTGTTTTTACCCTATATAGTTTTGTTCATACCTATGTTTTTCATCATCTTCATGTAACCTCCTTTATTTTCACATAGTTAAATATCAATGATGATTCTACCCATGCATATAGGACAAATGGTTGAAGCATGTAAATCTTGTTGTCCTTTTACTTCTTTCCTTTCTACATTTTTTCGACCTATAATATCTTAATGATTCGCTAATTCTTGAATATTAAATTTAATTTTTATTTTTAATTTAATTTTTTATATCAAAGGTATCATGAACTCTCTATTTTTTGTTGGTTTACTTTTCTGTAGCTCTCTTGTAATTCTGGTTTGTTGTTTATTTATTCTATAAATATAAATGTGATTTTGGAAATCTAATCCTCATGTTGTTTGATTATATTTTAATTGAATCATCATGTTTATAGATTATGTATTAATTTTTATGAGAATTACTGCAAGATTAAATGTTGTAATTTCCACTGCAGGTGATTTATTCTACTTACAAGTGTGTTATTTTCACTCTTGGCTTGTGCATTAACCATTGTCCAGTGCATGTGATTTGTTCACTATTGATTGTATTAATTTGATTTATTCCTCATGTTGGAATATAATATGAACCTTCTATTATAGGTTTATTAGTTTGTATATAATAAACTAAAAATAAACATTATTGTCGGTTTTGAATTTTAACTAACCAAAACACCCAATAGATTCTGGGATATTGCATGGGGACCGTCACTCATATAGGGAAATCCCCCATAACAAAGTGGTATCAAATCCTAATTGATTTTAAGTTTTTCTTTGTTAAATTATTAAATTGATTTATATTTTCTTTCAAATGATTTTCTAGTGGATTTTACCTATTGTAGTATGAATTTTTATTCTGTTTAGCTTGGTCATGTGCTCTCTTGGATTATAATTTCATTCTATTGCTGATAGTTTGTTTCCTTTCAATTTTCCTATTTTCTTTTCCTTTCTAATCCTCAAAGATTCATCTTGGAAGTTGTTACCTATGTGTTTTCATGGTTTTTGGTTAGGAATGGGTTATGTGTGATGTTTACCTATGTTTGGGAGGTGGTTAGCAGTAAGGTCTTGGAAATATATTATGTCTCTAGTGTCTATCTTTTACCTAGTGGATGATCTTATGTTTGCTCCATTATGTTTCTCTGCTTCCTTTTAGACTTTTTTCTTTGGGTATAGACCTGTAGTGAGTTTAATGTTTTGGATTTGGTGGCTTGTGGGGGGCATTTCTTTGGTTTGTCACTTGGTTGGCCACCAATATTCTTTGTTTGATGTTCAACCCTATTTAGTAGGTTTTTCTAGTTGAAACCATAATATTAGGAACCATGTTCCATTAGTAAATCTATTCTATAATGTGTTTCCCTTTATTTTCTTGTTTCCCCTAGGTTTCTATCTGATTCCCAACCTTTGTTCTCGCATATTATAGTTTCCATAATATGTTTGGACTACATGCATATATCCTTGTAGTTTTTCTTTATGTGATGATTTCTCCTTATGGATTTTTTTTAGGAATCTGTATCCTTGGGTGGGGATTATAAATCTATCTTTTAAGGATCTTATGGTTCCTTTCATCGAGAGTATTCCTATTGAGTTTTCAGGCATCATGTCTCGACTTAATGTTGAAATTGCTTGATGATTTGGTCTTCTTATGTTTTATGGGTTTAAGTGGAGACCCCTTTCAGTTATTTCCTTTCCTATGAATGATCTCTTTGTCATTTCCTTCTTTTCTTCTCTTTTCATGATTTCACTTTTGTTACTGAGTTGCATTCTTTGTGATTTCTCTGAGTTTTTTAACATGTTTTGTATGAGGGTGGGTACTGCTCTATTTTTTTGGTGTTCAACATGCACAGGTGATATAACACCCCAATATTTAATGGTATGTCCTTAAATAATTTCATCTCATTAGATAGCTCACAATGCACATAACACTGAGTCTCTGTAAAATAAACACTTTGTTATAATCAAGAAATTAATCTTAATATTTTCACTTCTATGATTTGAATTTCAAAAAACAGACATACACGGTTTCGATCAGTAAGATATTTAGAGCCTTATAAGATCAACTTAATGTTTAGTGAATAGTAGTGCACCCTAATGAATAGAAACTTAACCCTTATCAATAGTAATGTACCCTTATGAATTGTAACTTTACCCATATGAATAGTAATGTACCCTTATAAATAGTAACTTCACCCATGTAATTATAAATAAAATTTAGGCACCTTATAAATGAGAGTGAATATTTTAAAAATAAATAATTAAGTGTTGGTATTTTTGTGAGAAATAAATAATTAATTACAATTTTATAATTAATATATCAATTTAAAAGATAATTCATTTTCATAAAATGTATTCATAAAAACAATATTCTACTTTCCATTAATTTTGGGATAATTTAATGAGACCTTAGTTAATTTTTCAAGGTATTATAAAATCAGTTATAATTTTAAAAACTGTATTTTTTTGAGTAAACGGTGTTTTTAATTAGAAATTACAGTATCATATTTAGAAAATTATTTTCATAAAATGGAGTTAATTTTTTGATTCTAAATGTTGAAAAATGGTTAGGGTTACTTTTTTTGATTTTTCTAAAATACTTGAATTTTTGTGAATATTAAAATGTGGTAATTACAGTATAAATATGTTATAAGATAAATAAACTATTCCTTAATTCATGGATGATGTAAGAAACCATTATTTAGAACTCACATGTACTAATTACTATTTTTAGTCACAAGGATCAATACTATTCATAGTCTTGAGTCAAAATAATAAACTAATTATTAAAATAATGCAAAAACCCTCCTCTCCTCCACTATATAAACCACCCCTCACCCCCTCTTCCTCTCACACCTCTCAAGATTTCAGCCTTGCCTATGTTTTTTCAAATACTCTTACCAAGCCCTCCTCCACGTCCAAGGCCTACTGGTCTCACCAAAATTCTAAAAACAAAATCCTTAAGGAGATTCTCCAGGAGGATTACTCAAGAGGTAAACCTCTCTTCCTTTTTCTTTCAACTTATTTTACAAGTTACTTTATTTTGTTTCTATATACTCACCTCCCTTTATCCAAATGCTATTATAATTCCAGTACCTTACATTTAATATGATTTTATTATGGTAATGTAATATTTCATCATCATCTCTTTTCCTCCTCCTCTTATACTAAAAATGAAAACACCGTCTGAGATGTGTTAATTTAACACATTCAAGCACGACGAGTTTTCAATTTCTATTAATTTATACAATTATGGTCATGAAACCATTTTTATGGGTGAACCAAATCATAATATATTTAATATATTCTATTTAATTTTCTATTATCATTTTTTACACATGGTATTTAATTATAAAACAAAATGAGTTTGTGGTGATCGAAAAACCATCAAAATCATCCTTGCATTTATCATTAAAATTTTATATAATTATTCATCCTTTACCAAAATAAAAAATGGATTTATATGATCATTTAACCTTCTAGATTATCATTAATAACTCATATCTTCAATTCTTGATTTCACTTTCCATTTTACATGAACTTTCATACTCTTATACAAGCAAACTGAACATGAAAACTAAGAAAATGTACACTCCCAAAAGATGGAATTGAATCTATTAACCCATGTAAAATGAAATAAATGATCTTAATTAAGAAATAATAAATCAATTAAATTTAGATAATATTATTTAATTTTTGATTAAAAAATCTAATTTTATTATTCAAGACATTAAGATCAAGTGCATAATACATTCAGATTTAAGGTAAGGGGTTTCTCATCTCGCTTTTATTTCTGTGAGATATCCATTATTTGGAACTTATTTCTTGTATGTGGGGTATATATAATAAAAATTGATATATAATATCATGATTATCCTTATATTAATGGTATTCAATGATTCATTTGATGTTTATTAAGTTTTGGTCATATGATTGGATTGATTACAATGTGGTAAGGGACTTTGTCTCAATTTCCATTTCATTGAGACTTACTTGGTATTGTGCATCTAATCATTACTATGTGGTGTATCGACTACCCCTTTGAGATAATTTTTCATTTGAAATTATAATTCTTTTAAATATCAATATTCATGTATCATGGATATGATTATTGCCTTAGCCAAATTTCATTTTACATATGGTGTTTATTTTGAATGCTATTTAAACTAGGGAAATATTGATGAATCGATATCCTTTATTAAATACGAATATCAAAAAGGAATATTTTTATTGAATTAAATCTATGTATGAAGAATGATTTGGACTTTTAGTGATATTTTGGGCCTGTTACATCCCCTCGATGCATCAGCAGGTCTCATGAGACAAAACAGTTGGCAACAAACTCTACTTGTTTGTTTCTAAACAGAATCAGATAGGTTTCTACCCACATACTTAAACTATCTCAACTGTATAATGGTTCATGTTCCATATACATTACATACACTAAATAATAATTTTCTTCATTCAGTGCTCATTTATTACTTTCCATGGTATTTTCACTATGATAAAATATATGGATGCATTTTTATTCCTAGTTTATTAATGGAATGTGTTTTTCATATTATTTACCTTCCATAATGTCTATGCCTTATTGAATTTATTTCTCATTTTATTGCTTCATGTATGCATTACTAAGCATTTGAGCTCACCCTTATCATATTGTCTTTCCCTGGGTTATGAAGAATAAAATACTGAATAATATTTCAAGGATGTAGTATATTTCATATTGTTATGTACCATGTTGTATTTCCTATCTTTCACAACGTACTATGGGTATCATGTATGTAATCTGGTATTCCAAAAATACTAAACTAGTCATTCCTTTCGGATTGATTTCTTTTAATCATGCTAATATAATAAAATAATGCACCGGCTTTGGATTTTTGGGTTCGTAGCGTTATATTTTGTATCAGAAGAAGTTTAGAAGAATTCTTAGAAACTAGATTTAGGGAACATGGTTTAGATGAAATAACCCTATGTTAGACTTTGAGGATAATCATAGAAGAACATCCTATAATTTTGGTAAAGTAGAGATTATGTGGGTCTTCCTAGCAATAAATAACTATTTAGATACTACAAGTGGGTGTGGTTCTTGCACAGATGTACTTAGGAGTAACAACTCTGATAAGGTGTTCTGGGCCTGACTCTGGGTAACATGGTACATGACAATAGTCCTTGCTGTTCACCCAATTTAACACTATTAGGGGATATTATTAATATAATTCATGTTTTCTTTATAAACCAGTATTAAGGGTTTCAAAGTAAATATGTAATCAGTGAAACAATATTTAAAGTTGTAAGATTAGCTATGCATAAATTTTCAATTTATGTTAATTATTTTTTAAGTTAGAAAATTATAAATTATGATTCATAACCTAATTTAGGGATGCCATTGTTTAGTGATGGATCCTAATAAAAGAAATGAAATAAATACCCACAGACAATGTATGGATTTCCCCACTGAGCAAGCCAACATAGTTAGTGTTAGAGTTGAGCAGATCATGAATATATTAGGACAACATACTTAGGTTGTTAAGAATAACCATACTACACTTATGTTGGATCATTTCATGTGACATAAGCCCCCATATTTTAGTGGGACTACTAATCTGGTGGTATATGAGCATTGGATCGATTCCTTTGAAAAGATATTTCTAGCCGTGAGATGCAATGAGAATGAAAAGGTTGTACTAGAAATATATTGTCTCGAGGAAGATAATGATCAATGGCATTTATTGATCCAAAATACTACAGAGGAAGATGAAATATAATACATGTATTGGATAAATTTTAAGGAAATATTCTTCAAAAAATACTTCCCTCATGATCAACAGACTAAAATAAAGAGGAAACTCTTTATCTTAAAGCAAAGGTAAAAAGACATTGTTGTAGAGTATGATGCTACCTTCATAAGACTATCCAGGTATGTCATAGATTAGATACGTGACTCAAAAGATAATATTGATCATTTCCTTGAGGTCTTAAGCCCAGTCTTCGAAGGGCACTAGCTTCTCAAACATTTTCATCATATGATGAAATTGTATTTAGTGACATCAAAACAAAAAAAAATGAATTTTATGGATCAAATTTTTTCAAGGGAAATCAAGATAAGAATAGGTGTTCTCATAACTGTGAAAAAGGTGAAGAACCAAAGAAAAATAATGGAACAAAACAATTTCCATTATGCGAGAACTGTGGAAATAATCATCCTGGGAAATGATTGAAAGGAATGGGAGTTTTCTATAAGTGTGGAGAAAAGGGTTATAGATCTATTGGATGCAAGGGGAAGAAAAAATCCAATGATGTTCAATGATACAATTGTATATAGATGGGACACTATGAAAATGAGTGTCCTAAGCATCAAGGAAACTTGTCCCAGAAAAGGCCAAGGGAGAAAGGCCAAGCTTATGATATCTCAGTTGATGAGGTTAAAATTCTTAATAATGTGGTAGCAGGTACTTTAATCATTTCCTCAAACTTAGACAATGCCTTATTTGATTATGTATCATCACATTATTTTATATTTTCCTAGTTTTCTAAGAAAATTATACATTTGCCTTTTTATTTAATAAAGGATTTGTTATTCAAAACTCCTAAGGGAAGTATCATTGCAATAAAGATGTGTTGGTCAATCCCCTTTATGACACATAAATGTACTTTAGTTTCTGACCCTATCATCATACCTATGATTGACTTTGATATAATTATATTTATGGATTGGATATGAAATTATTATTTTAAAATCTATTGCAAGAATAAGGAAGTCACAATTTTTGAAAATAATGTAGAATACCTTATCTTTAGAGAAGAAATGTCATCATCTGGATCTTATCCAAATCCACCTTTAGTATCACTTCTAAATGAAATTATTGGGGTGGAAGATAAAACATCATCTATGGATCTTCAAATTGTAGATGTACCTATTGTGAAAAAATAAATTGATGTATTTCTATATGATTTACCTAGACATCCTCTAGAGTGGGATGTTGATTTCTTTATTGATTTAATTCCTGGTGAAAGACCTATATCAAAGACTCCCTATAGAATGGACATTGTGGAATTAGTGTAACTATAGAAACAAATAGAGGAATTTAGTGACAAAGTATTTATTAGACCTAGTGTTTCTTCATGGGGAGCCCATGTTCTCTTTGTCAATAAGAAAGATGGATCAATGAGAATATGCATTAACTATAGAGAAATCAATCATATTACAATAAAGAACAATTATCATCTACCTCGGATTGATGATCTATTTGATCATATTCATGAAGCTAAATATTTTTTGAAGATTAACCTTCAGTATGGATATCATTAGTTGCATGTGAGGAATGAATATACCCTAAAGACAGAATTTTGAACTAGGTATGGTTATTAAGAGTTTACAGTAATTCCATTTTGACTGACTAATGCACCCTCTATTTTCATGGATCTAATTAATAGAGTTTTCAAGGAATATCTTCACGGTTTTTTTTATGGTATTTATTGATGACATATTGATATTCTCAAAAAGCTATGAGGACCATTAGAACTACTTTCATGTTGTTCTAGAAACTCTTAGAAGAAAAGTGTTATATGGGAGGTTTAGTAAATGTGAATTATGGATTCAAGCAGTCGCTTTTATTGCCTATATTTTATCTAAAGATGAAATCTCAATAGATCCTATGAAGACAAAGGAAATACAAGAATGGACTATGCCAATGAATATAATTGAGGTACGTAGTTTTATTTTCCTAGCAGGTTACTATCAACATTTCATTCAAAAAATTTCTTAATTGGCTAACTCGCTAAACAAGCTCACATGTAAAGGGGTTATGTTCATATAGACAAAATAATGTATATAATGTTTTGAATAATTAAAGATAATATTGGTCAATGATCCAATTTTTACTCTTCCCTTTGGAAATTATGGGTTTTTTATATATAGTGATGCATCAAATAATGGTATAGGTTGTGTTCTTATGCAAAATGATAAAGCTATTTATTATGCATCAAGGCAGTTGAAGACACATGAACAAAATTATCCAACTCATGATCTTGAGTTAGATGCTGTAATCTTTGCTCTGAAAATATAGATACACTATCCCTATGGGGAAATATATGAGATATATACTGATCACAAGAGTTTGAAGTACATTTTTACACAGAAATAACTCAACATGAGGCAAAGGAGATGGCTCGAGTTACTTAATGATTATGATTTTCCTATACAATACCACCCTGGGAAGGAAAATAATGTATAAAATGCATTAAGTAGGAAATATCATGGACTTTTAACCGAAATGTGGATTGAGAGAGATCCTATGTTCATGGATCTGATAAATATGGATATTGTAATTGTTAAAGAAGAGAAAACATCATTACTTTTTCAAATGATTCTTAAACTGTATTTACTGGAGAAGATAAAAAGCTCTCAATCTAATGATGATAACCTTCAAAAGAAAATTAAAGCTATTAAGTATGGAAGATTGTTAGACTTTGTGTGTGGAGATGGAGTTCTGAAATTTGGAAAGAGGTTATGTGTTCCATCAATACCAGATCTAAAAAGGGAACTATTAGATGATGCTCATAGCTCAAATTTCTCTATACACCCTGTTAGCACCAAGATGTATAGAGATCTAAAGGAAAATGTTTGGTGGGATAATATGAAGTGAGAAATTGATGAATATGTCTCGATATGCCTTGTTTTTCAACAGGTGAAGGATGAAATGCAACACACTAAAGGTTTCATGCAACCTCTTTTTATACCTGTGTGAAAATGGGATGACATTACGTTGGGCTTTGTCACAGGACTACCAAGTACTCCAAGAAGGAATGATGCAATATGGGAAATTTTGGATCTTCTTACCAAATCAGCACATTTCCTTTCCATAAGAGAATATTTACAACTTGAGTTCCTAGAAAGACTCTATATTAATGAATTTTTAAGACATCATGGTGCACTATTATCGATTTTTTCTTATCTAGATCCCCGATTTACATTAAGATTATGGATGATTCTTCATAATTATTTGGATACTGAGATTCGTATGAGTAATGCTTATCATTCTTAAATTGATAGACATTCTGAAAGGACTATTAAAAAATTAGGATACATGTTAAGATCATGCTCACTTGACTTTCAAGGTACGTGGGATTAGTACCTACCCTTGGTTGAATTTTCCTACAATAATAGTTTCCATTCTAGTATTAAAATGGATCCATATGAAGAATTATATGGAAATATATATCAAACTCCAACTTGATGGGATGAAGTTGGTGAGAGGAAACATATTGTCCAAGAACTTATTAAAGAGGAAACAACAAAGTTAAAGAAAATTCAAGACCATATTAAAGCATCCCAAAGTAGGTAAAAGAGTTATGCTGACAACCGGAGAAAGGATTTTGAATCCCAAGTATAAGATCATGTCTTTATAAAAGTATCTCCATGGAATGGTGTCATAAGTTTTGGTTATAAAGGAAAACCGAGCCCTATGTAAATTGGACCATTTTCAATTCTAGAAAGAATTAGAGCCGTATATTATGGTTTAGAAATGTCGTGAAGTCTCTCTAAATTTCATGATGTGTTCCACGTTTCATTGTTAAAGAAATACATTCTAGACCCAAAGCATGTACTCTCCTATGAATAAATAGATCTAGAACCTAATTTTTCATACTGTGAAGAGCTGACATAAGGGAGAAAGTATAGAGAAATCAGACAACATGACTGGAAAAGATTATCTCAAGAAACCATAAAATAGAGGAAGAAACATGGGAACCAGAAGATGTTATGAAGAAGAACCAACAATATCTTTTAAGGGAGAAATATACATGAAAAATTTCGAGGAAGAAATTTCCAGTGGGAAAAATATAATACCCCAATAATTAATGGTATTTCCTTCTTAAATAATTTCAACTCATTAGATAGCTCACAATGCACATAACACAGAGTCCCTGTAAAACAAACACTTTATTATAACCTAGCATTTAATCATAATTTTTTCACTTTTGTGATTTTAATTTTGAAAAAAGGACATACATGGTTGCGATCAGTAAGATATTTAGAGCCTGATAAGATCAACTTAATTTTTGGTGAATAGTAATGTACCCTTATGAAAAGTAACTTGACCCTTATGAATATTATTGTACCCTTACGAATAGTAACTTGACTCATATGAATATTAATGTACCCTTATGAATAGTAACCTTACCCATGTAATTATAAATTAAATTTAGGAACCTTATAAATGATAGTGAATATTTTAGAAAATAATAATTAAGTGTTGGTATTTTTGTGAGCAATAAATAATTAATTAAAATTTTAAAATTAATAGATTAGTTTAAAATATAATTAATTTTAATAAAATATATTTATAAAAAAATATTTTTTGTCCTATAATTTTGTGATAATTTAATGAGACCTTAGTTAATTTTTCAAGGTATTATAAAATTATTTATAATTTTAAAAACTATATTTTTTTGAGTAAATGGAGTTTTTAATTAAAAAATAAAATTCCCATATTTAAAAAATTATTTTCATAAAATGGAGTTCATTTTTGTATTCTATACATTTAAAAAAATTTAGGGTGAATTTTTTGGATTTATTTGAAATACTTGAATTTTTTGTGAATAGTAAAATATGGTAATTACGATATAAATACATTATAAGATAAATACCCTATTCCTTGCCTCATGGATGATGTAAGAAACCATTGGTATAAACTCACATGCACTAATTACTATTTTTAGTCACAATAACCTATATTATTCATAGACTTGAGGCAAAATAATAAACTAATGATTAAAATAAGTAAAAATCATCCTCTCCTCTACTATATAGACCATCCCTCACCCTCTCTTCCTCTCACACCTCTCAAGATTTTATTCTTTCCTATATTCTGCCAAATATTCTTCCCAAGACCTCCTCCCATGTCCAATACCTTCTGTTCTCACCAAAATTCCAAAAACAAATGCCTTTGAGAGATTCTCAAGGAGGAATACTCAAGAGGTAAACCTCTCTTCCTTTTTCTTTAAACTTCTTTTTCAAGTTCCTTTATTTTTTTTTCTCTCTACTCAACTCCCATAATCCAAATGATATTAGAATTCCAATACCTTATGTGTACTGTAATTTTATTATGTTAATGCAATATTTCATCATCATCTCTTTTTCCCCCTCCTCTTATACTAAAAATGAAAACACCATCTGAGATGTGTTAATTTATCACATTCAAGGACGACAGATTTTCAATTTCTATTACCATATACAATTATGGTCATGAAACAATTTTTATATTTAAACCGGATCATAATATCTGTAATATACCTTATTTAATGTTCTATAATCATTTTTTACACATGGAATTTAATTATAAAAGAAAATGAGTTTGTGGTGATCGAAAAAACATCAAAATAATCCAGGTGTTTATCATTAAAATTTTATATAATGATTTATCCTATACCAAAATAAAAAAAAAGTATTTATATGATCATTTAACTTTTTATACGATCATTAATAACTCATAACATCAATTCTGGATTTCAATTTCCATTTTACATGAACTTTCGTACTCTTATTCAAGCGAACTGAATATGAAAACTAAGAAAACGTGTTCTTCCAAAAGATAAAATTGAATCTATTAACCCATATAAAAGTACATAAATGAACTTAATGATTATATATTAAATAAATTACATGTATATAAGGTTCTTTAATTCATAATTAATGAAACTAATTTTATTATTTAAGGCATTAAGATCAAGTGCAGAATACATTCGGACATAAGGTAAGGGGTTTCTCATCTCACTTTTATTTATGAGAGATATCCATTTTTTCCACTTATTTCTTGTATGTGGGGTATCTATAGTTCCAATTGATATATAATATCATGATTCTCCTTATATTCATGGTATTCAATGATTCATTTGATGTTTATTAAGTTTTGGTCATGCGATTCGATTGATTACAATGTGGTAAGGGACTTTGCCTCAATTTCCATTTCATTGAGACTTGGTATTGTGCACCTAATATTTGTTATGTGGTGTATCTACTTCCCCATTGAGATCATTTTTAATTAGAAATTATAATTTTTTTACATATCCATATTCTTGTATCATGGATATGATTATTTCCTTAGTCATATACCATTTTACATATGGTGTTTATTTTGAATGTTATTTTAACTGAGAAAATATTAATGAATCTGTATCCTATATTAAATATGGATATCAAAAAGGCATATTGTTATTGAATTAAATCTATGTATGAATAATTATTTGGACTTACAGTGACTTTTGGGGGCCTCTACAGCCCCTCAATACATCAAAATGTCTCATGAGACAAAACAGTTGACAAAAAACCCTTTGTATTTATTTCCACATAGACTTAAACCATCTTGATGTTATAATGGTTCATATTTAAGATATATTACATCCACTAAATAGTAATTTTCTTCATTCAGTACTCATTTATTAATTTCCATGTGGTTTTCACTATATCAAAATCTATGGATGCATTTTCATTCCTAGTTTATTAATGGCATGTGTTTTTTAGATTATTTACCTTTCCAGATTGTCTATAACTTGTTGAATTTACTTCTAATTTTATTTATTCATGTATCCCTTAGTGAGAATTTGAGATCACCCTTATTATGTTTCTTTTCCCCAGGTTATGAAGAATAAAATCTTGAATAAGCTTTAAAGGATTCATTTTATTTAATACTATTATGTATCATGTTGTATTTTATATATTTCCCAATGTACTATTGGTATCATGTATATAATATAGTCATCCAAAACTGCTAAACTAATCATTACTTCAAAATTTATTTCTTGTAATCATGCCAATATAATAAAATAATTCACCAGCTCTGGGTTTTTGGGGTTGGGACATTATAGGTGAGCTATTTCAAGAACCCCTATTAGCATGTGATTTTTCGGTCCTATTTTCCTTGTTGGAATCATCTCAATGTGTAGCTCAGGTAAGTGTAGGTATGACCTTTATCATGCATTTGTTTAGCCTAAATGGCCCTAAGTCCTTCATTTTTATTTATATTTTGATAACTCCCCTTTCAAGGGATTAGGGGGAACCCTTACAAGGCCCTTAGGCTCAGAGATTACATGGCCAGTAGGCTTAGGAGATTACATGACCCGAAGGTGTTAGGGAATTCAACCAGACTATCTACAAGGAATTGCCCCTTCACAACATCTGCGTCATGATAGTAGCTCTCCACCTTTGCAAGGCCATCTGGCTAGGCTTCTCGTGAAAACACAGGTTGGTTCTGATGGCATAGCCATACCCTCTCATTCTGAAAAATCCATTTGGCTCTACTCTAGTGAGTGCACCTTGCTCTGAATCCTCTTCTGCGGCTGCTCCTTTTTTGTAGAGTATGTATGGGGAAACTGCTTGTGGCCTAAAGGCCTTGAGGTGTCTTGAAGACCTTAAAGGTGGCCTGAAATCCCTACTGACCTAAAGGCATGGGTGGCCCGAAATCCTTAAGGACTCCAAGCCAAAACCGGTGGCCCAAGGTGAATAGTTCCAGCTGCTATAGTACCAAATAGTACCTGCTACAGAAACTGCTACAGTGCTGCTGCAGTACCCAAACAGTGTACAGTTCTGCTACAGTACCTTCACAGTGTACATTTCTTCTAAATTACCAGCATTGTGTACAGTTCTGATATAGTACTGCTACAGTTCTTGCTACAGTACTTAAAAAATATGCCTCTGTCTGGGTTTGAACCTAGGTCTTGTGGATGCACTTAAGGATACCTCACCAACTAGGTTGAGGCTCATGTGCATGCATTATTTTAGAATTGTTTAATTTTGAGCATTTTTAGAAGTTTAAAATATCATTCAACATATTGGAAACATGTGTCACATTGATACATGGTGGGGGTTGTTTGGGTCATACTCTAATAGTTATTTCCTATTTAGGATAAGTTGATGATATTAGGTGGTTCAAGAATCCTCATGTGGCTGGTTTTTTTAATTTGAAAGTTGGAGAGTGTGATGTTGTTGCATATTAAAATTGTTCATGCATTTAATTTCCAATGTGGATATTTGTGAATTTTTATATTCATTTTTTTTAAGAAATGAAATTATTTAACATGATTTTTTGTTGAGAATTTGTTTCATAGGTGGATTTTGTGAACTATCAAGTTCCCCAGCACCGTACGTGTATCCCTTGACATCTACGTCCCTCATGTGATGATAGGGATTTTGGGAGCCTATTTTTCACAGAAAATAAAGGGTGAGTAGTGTTGCTTCACTAGAGTTGTGCAATTTAGTTTGGCCAAGAGAGAGGGATCTCAGCCTCACTAAGAGAGAACTACAACATCGTCTCCCTGATCCGGTGTTCCTTCTTGAGTGAGAAGGATTGTGCGCATCAGCTCCATTCCAATGTCGTGAGGGAGATGGTCTTAGCAAGTTAGGCTCTCCAAAATAGAGCTTTGGATTGGGTATCCTATTCACTAAGAGAGAGGATCCATGGAGGTTCATCATTAGTTTGTGGTGGATTTTTTATTTGTTAAAGAAACAACAACAATGGAGGTGCACTTCATCGACATCACTGTCAGAGGAGGAGCTGCAATGAGCTCCTGGTGCCTCCAAATTGTTTTTGCACATAGAGTTTAACCACGAAGAGGAAGGAGTTATTGTTTGTTAACCCAAACGATGATGAGTCTATCCTTTGCTGAACTCAGATAACTATAATGGCCTTAGACAACAGTGTCGTGCACAAACATCGTCTCTCATTCTTGAATCAAAATGATGATAAATCATGATAGTGAAGATCTTGGATTGTAGTTGTGGACACTAAAAACTCGACCATAATGTTTTTCACACCTACCAAGAACTTATTCCTTGATAAAGGTGATACTGAGCCTCGGTAAGGGGATCTCAATCCCATATTTTCATTATCAATTTTTATAAAGTATTGTGTTTTCTTCTTGGTTTTAGCATGTGTATTCTTTTTCCCCTGTCCAGTTTTGTTTGTCCCTATTTTTTTTATTTGCTTATTATAGCCTCCTTTCTTTTTTTATAGTTAAAAATCAGTGATGATCATACCTGTGCACATAATCCAAATGGTTGAATCATGTAAATCGTGTTTTCCTTTTACTTCATTCCCTTTAAAAAAAATTTGACTTGTAATCTCTGATTGATTTACTACTTCTTGAATATTAAATTGAATTCTGATTTGGAATTTAAATTTTTTATATCAAAGCTATATTGAACCTTCTGTTTGTGGTTGGTTAACTTTTCTACTATAGTCTTGTAGTTCTGGTTTTTTGTTTATTTATTCTAGAAATATATATGTAATTCTATAAATTTAGTTCTAATTTGTTTTATTCTGTTTTAATAGAATCATCATGTGTATAGATTATGTATTCTATTTTATGAGAACTAATGGATGATTGAATGTTTTAATTTCCACTACATGTGAGTTAGTCCACTTCCATGTGTGTTATGTTCACTCTTGGCTTGTGTATTGAACATTTTCTAGTTCATGTGATTTTTTCACTACTAGTTGCATTAATTTAATTTATTCCTTGTGTTGGAATACAATACGAACCTTCTATTATATGTTTATCAGTTTGTATGTAATAAACTAAAATTAACACTATTGTTGGTTTTAGAATTTAACAAACTAAAACACTCAATATATCTAGGGATATTTCATGGGAACTACCTCTCATATAGGGGAATCCCCCACAACAAAGTGGTATCAGAGCCTAATTGTGTTTAAGTTTTTTTTTGTTAAATTTTAAATTGCTTGTTCTTTTCTTTCAAATGATTTGCTAGTGGATTTTACCTATTGTAGCATGATTTTTTGTTTTATTCATCTTGGTTGTGTGCTCTCTTGGGTTGTAATTTCATTGTATTATTGATAGTATATTTCCTTGTCAATTTTCTATTTTATTTTCCTGTCTGAGCCTCAAATATGCCTCTTGGTAGCCGTTACTTATGTGTGTCTATGGTTTCTAGGTAGTAATGGGTTCTATGTGAGGTTGACCTATGTTTGAGAGCTGATTAGCAGTAAGATCTTGGAAAGATCTTGTGTCTCTAGTATTTTCATTTTTACTATCATATGAGCTTATGTTAGCTTCGTTGTTTTCCTCCATGTCCTTTAGGACTGTTTAATATGGGTATGGATCTGTAGCGAGTTCAGTTCTTGAGCATGAGTAGCTTGTGGGTGCAGTGCTCTAGTTTGTTGCTTGGTAGTCCACCAAGATTATTTGTTTGTTGTTCCATCCTACTTAGCATCTTTTTCTTGTTAGTATCATCATATTAGGAACCATGTTTCATTAGTAAGTCTATTATAATATGTGTGTCCCTTTAGTGTCTTGTTTCCCTCTAGGTTTCTAGCTGACTCCCAACCTTTGCTCATGCGTCTTAGATTTATCCTAGGATGTTGGGATTGCTTACATCTGTCCTTGTAGTTTCCCTTTGTGTGTGGATGTCTCCTTATAGATTTGATTTAGGCGGTCATCTCCTTAGGCAGAGATGCTGAATCCATATTTTAAGGATCTTCTGGTACCTCGCATCGAGAGTCTTCAGGTTGAGTTTTCATGAGGCGTGTCTTGGATTAAAGTCAACGATGCTTGGTGCTTCAGTACTCTTATGTTTATATGGGTTTAGGTGCATACCTATTTCAGTTGTTTCCTTTCCTATGCATGCTCTCTCTGTTGGGTTCTTCTTTGTTTCTCTTTGTATGATTGAACTTTTGTTACTGAGTTTCATTATTTGTGGTTTCTCTGAGTTTTTTTTCCTTGTTTTGTGTGAGGGTGGATTCTACTTTATTTTTTTGTGTTATGTAGGCACTGGTGATCTGTTACAAGGACTCTTGTTAGCATGTGATCTTGTAGTCCTATTTTCCTCATTGACATCATCTCAGAGTGTGACTTAGGTAAGTGTATGTATGACCTTTATCATACATTTGTTTAGAATTGTTTGATTATGAGCATGTTTAGCAGTTTAAAATAGCATTCAACTTATTAGAAACATGTGTCACATTGATACATGGTAGGAGGAATATTTGGGTCATACTCCTATAGTTGTTTCCCTTTTAGGAAAAATTGATGATGTTATATGATGTAGAATCATCATCTGGATAGTTATTTTAATTTTCAAGGTGGAGAGTGTGATGTTGTTGAATATTAAAATGATTCATGCATTTAATTTTCAATATAGAGATTCGTTATTTTTTTATATTCATATTTTTTTGTTAAAGAAATGCATTTATTTGATATGCTTTTTTTGTTGAGAATTTTTTTCACAGGTGCCTTTTGTGAACTGTCAAGTGCCCTAACACCGTACATGTGTCCCTTGACATCTACCTCCCACATATGATGTTAGAGATTTTGGGATCCCAATTTTCACAAAAAATAATGAGTGAGTAGTGTCGCTTCACTAGAGTAGTGCATTCGGTTTGGCTGAGAGAGAGGGAGCTCAACCTCATCGAGAGAGAGTTATGACGTCATCTCCCTGGTATGGGGTTCCTTCTTCGGCAAGAAGGATTGTGCGCATTGGCTCTATTCTGATTCCGTGAGGGTGACAAGATCAGTTGGTTCGGCTCTCCAAAATAAAGCCTTGGATTAGGCATTCTATTCACTAATATAGAGGAGCCACTGAGGTTCATCCTTAGTTTGTGGTGGATTTATTGTTTGTTGAAGGAGTAGCAGCAATGAAGGCGCACTGCATCGACATCATTGTCAGGGTAGGAGCTGTAACAAGCTCCTGGAACCTCCAAATTATTGTTTTATTTGGACTTCAACTACGAATAGGAAGTAGTTCTTGTTATTGAACCCAAATGATGATGAGTCTAGCCTTCACTGAACTTGGATAACTACAGTAGCTTTAGACAGTAGCATTTTGCACGGACAATATATCTCATTATTGGAGTCATAGGATGATAATTCATGATAGAAAATATCACTTACTATGGTTGCAGACCCTAACAATGTGACCATGTCATTTTCCACACCTTCAAAGAACTTCTTCCTTGACAAATATAAGACTGAGCCCCAGAAAGGGGGTCTCAGTCCCATATTTTATTTGTCAGTTTTTATGAAGTGTTGTGTTTGCTTCTTTGTTTTATCATGTGTAGTGTTTGTCCCCTATCCAGTTTTGTTCATCCATGTGTTTTTACTCTTCTTCTAGTAACATATTTTCTTTTTTATAGTGACAAACTAGTGATGATCATGCCTATACATGTAGGCCAATTGGCCAAAGCAAGTAAATCGTTTTGTCCTTTTACTTATTTCCTTTTCACATTTGTTCGACCGGTAATATTTGATCAATCTGCTATTTCTTGAATATTAAATTGAATTTAAATCTGGAATTTAAATTTTTTATATCAAAGATATCTTGAATCCCTTGTTTGTGGTTGGTTTACTTTTCGATTTTTGTCTTGTAATTCTAGTTTGTTGTTTATTTATTTTGGAAATATATATGGGATTCTAGAAATTTAATTATCATGTTGTTTGATTTTTTTTAATAGAATCATCATGTGAACAGATTATGTCTTCTATTTTATGAGAATTAGTTACATCTTGAATGTTTTAATTCCCACTTCATGTGAGTTATTCCACTTTCATGTGTGTTAAATTCACACTTCGGTTGCATATGTCTTTGGTTGTGTATTGATCATTGTCCAGTGAATGTGATTTTCTCACTGTTGGTTGTTTTAATTTTATTTATTCTTCATGTTGGAATGCAATTCAAACCTTCTATTATATTTTTATCAGAACATCATTGTTAGTTTCAGATTTTAATGAATGAAAACACCCAATAGATCATGGGATATTGCATAGGGACCATCTCTTGTGTGGGGGTTGTAGACACCGGAAAAGTCCGTTGTTCCCAAACGAAGCTCCGGATGCGGAAAGCGAGGTCATATTTGGAGTCGGAAGCACGTTTCGGAGGGCCCGGAGGACTTGCGCGGAATTTTGGAGGCCCGCGCGCAAAGTTGATGAGCCGCGCGCAAACCTCCCGGGATGCGCGCAAAGCGCTGGGCCGGCGCGCAATTTTGCGCGCCAGTGGCCCGCGCGACTCCCTTGCGCGCCGGGCCCGATTCCGCGCCCGTGAAGAGAATTTTGCGCCCGCGAACTGGATTCTGCGCCCGGGGTTGCCTATAAATATAAGGCGACCCCCGACATTTTGAAGGTTTCCAGAATTTGAAAGGTCTCTCGTGCGCGCAATCCAACCCCTTCCGCGCGCAATGCCGATCTTCAGGTAACCTCTTTTCTTTCGCGCAAGAAAGCCTCGGGGTTCGCCTTCGCGCGCAATCCCTTTGGCTCCTTTCCTTTGAATAACCCTTCACTCAAAGGCATTTGCGCGCAAAAGAAGCCTCTTGCGCGCAATTGCCCCCGGGTGCGCGCAATCCAGCCCGATTGCGCGCACCCCCCATTTCCAAAGTGGTCGTTCATTAAAGAATGAGCCGTTGCCACCGTGCGCTATCCGAAGCCCGGTGTGCACAATCTCTATCATTCGCGCGCAAAGTGCTGGCCCAATTGCGCGTCAGCCCGCCCATTTGCGCGCCGACCCGCGGTATTGCGCGCAAAGCTCCTCTTTTGCGCGCAAACTGCCAGGGTCGCCCCCTTTGACCCCCTGAGGGTACCCGCCTGCGTGGCGCCCGACGACCCTCATCCCGGGTGCCCGCACCGTGCGTTGTCTTCCCGTGCGACCCTCCAGGCTCGCGCGAAGTGACACGGACCTATCGGCGGCTTCAACGTCCCGCACGACGTTAAACTGCATTCGTCCCACATGACGTTAAACTGCACACGTCCAAGCTGCACGACGTTAAACTGCCTAGCATATCGTCCGAGCTACAAGACGTTAAACTGTTCAGCATTCGTCCTGCAGGACGTTAAACTATACTTCGTCCGCGCGATAAGACGTTAAACTGCCAAGCACCTTCGTCCTCAACACACGACGTTAAACTGTACTTCGTCCGGCAAGACGTTAAACCGTCCGCTTCGTCCTCAACACACGACGTTAAACTGTACTTCGTCCGGCAAGACGTTAAACCGTCCGCATCACCTGATCCCGTGTCTCGCACGCAGGATCCCCCCGGTCTGGGTGTGGCCCCCACCCGCGCGTCTCTGCAGGGATGTCGGGATTGGAGCGGCCTTCACCCACGGGGGTAGAGTGTTACAGACAGAATGAACTACGTGGACTTTGATCTCTGTCTTCTAAACAGGGTACGTAGGAATCCTCTCCGAGGTTCAAGCCCACCACCTGGTCGTCCCGGTCGTATTCACGTCGGTTCGTCCATCCGTGGGCCCCTCCCGGGTTCACATTCGCATCGATTCACCTATGAATCCGCCCCTGTGGGAGACTGCATGTGTGTATCTCCATTGTGCTTCCTCACTGCCCCTTTTTCTATTTCTCCTTTTATCGTCCAGCATGACGTGAAACTGTGATTCACCCGGCCGTTCCATCCCCCCTGTGCGAGGTGGTTCGGTTCGATCCTTCTCCAGGCAGCCTCGATCTCCTTGTGAGTCGGCTTGCCAACGTCCAGCATGACGTAAAACTGTGATCCACCCGGCCGTTCCATCCCCCTCTGTGCGAGGTGGTTCGGTTCAATCCTCCGCCCGGCGGCCTCGACCTCTTCGTGAGTCGGCTTGCCGACGTCCAGCATGACGTTAAACTGTACATCCGAACTACGCTGAATTTGATCCGCGCTAACGCGCGGTACGTAGGAAGCCCCTACGGGGTCCAAGCTCCTCACTCCATCATCCACCCTGATCCTTACCCGGGCCGCCACATCCCGGTGGGGTCATGCCATTTCATTCCACTCCACTTCACTCGGGAAGCCGCCCATGTGCTGGCCCCAGCGTCGGAGGTTCCCCGCAAGGGGTTCTGTCATCTGATCCACTCCTCGTGTTGATCAGTCCGATGCCGTCCCCGCTGGACGTTAAACTCGCGGCATACCCCGTGTTAAACATGGGAAGCTGAGGAAAACCTCAGGTAACACAGTTCCCCGCACCCAGTGCGGGATGCCTCAGGCCATCACGCCTTCGAGAAGCCCTATTAGGGACGGAAGGCAGACATGCAGAGGCGCAGTGTCAAGACACGCCCCCAGCACCCGGAGCCACCCGGTCTCCTCACCGCAGGTTGCTGCCCCGACCAGACTCCTTGGAGCGTCCGGGCGGAAGCAGCGTAATTAACCGGTGTCCATGAAGAGATGGCGCCGGGAACGAGATTCACGAACATTCTTAAATCTATGAGGGAGACCCGGATTAGGCGACGAGTTCCGAGGAGACGTCCACGGAAGGAGGAGTCGACATCCCATCATCCCGGTTTCGATCAAGGAGCAGACGCCCCTGAATAAGGGACGAATGCCGCCCGCCCTTGGAAAGCGGGACTGCGGGGCCACAAGCCGCGCGCCCATCCCCTCGGGTCGACGGGTGCACGCGCGAACGCGTCCTAGCGGAACAGCGTAACCCGACGCACATCCGCACCGAAACAGGGGTATCCCTGCAACAGGGGTGTACGCATCAACATTGTCCCCAAAAATCTTAATTTTGGTGTGATATTTCACTTTATTGTTGGGACCAAAAAAATTTGGACCACCAGTGTAGCGATAATCACAAGATAAAATAAAGTGAAAAAATGAAGAAATAAATGGACACCAGATGTAACGTGGAAAAACCTCCAAAATGAAAGGGGTAAAACCACGGAAAAATAGAATAATCACTATGGATAAAAGTGGGTACACACTCCCTAAATTATTACAAATAGTAAACCCTCATAATATCTCTCTTGAATAATGGGAAAAAACCTCACAAATACCGCTCAAAGGTATGAACCGTCGGTGATGAGAAGCTGAAGCAGATGGGGTGCTAAAACTGATGGGAGAGAGCTCTTTATATAGTTTTCTCTCCCATTTACATCCTCTATTTTTTGGATTAATTTTTGGGGTTGGCCACCCACCACACACCAGTCAACTACCTACCTCCCTTGACAAAATGTTGAGAGACACCATCTTTGAAGAAAAAAATTTCTGACACATCTCATACTTTGAGATTTGATTAAGAACCAATCACATATTCACATCCTTTCTATCTACCAAACCATTTTGCTCATGTCTCTGCAAGGACTCTTGAGGATCTACACTATCTGAACATATCAGAGTCAAGAAACTTCATCAAAAAATATGCCATATTTCTTTAGTATGAATTTTCATCATGTCTATGAAGGTTTCGGGCACAGCGGAAGCGTGGTTGGGACGAAACCCAACTTTAATTTTTACCATGATCAATGAATATTTTGGGATCAATACGAAGATGAATGCCAATCTCCACAAAAAATAATCAAATATTTAGATAAAGAAGAAAGGGACCTGAAACCTTTAGAGAGGATCTTGCACATCATATTTATAATTAATTTAATTATTTTCATAAAGAAAAGAATACTTGCATCTTCAGTATTTTTTTGTTGATGATGTTGATCATCTGGAACGACCCTTCTGAAATATCATGTTTCACTTCTGAGGATCTAAACTAGAATCTCTCTAGCGGTGATCCACACATGATTTGATGGCCTCTGATCAACACCACTCGTTCTTCGGGTGCTAGCGCGGTGAAGCGAGTGTCTTGTGTCTTTCATTCTTAGTTACGTGTTCTTTGGCCTTGAAGAAAGTCTCTAGTTCTTGAGAGAGGAAGTAAGAGGATTTGAGAGAGAAATTTTTTAGCTCAAAAATTCTCAATTTACCAGGCATGCAGTTTGGTATGTGGCACAATAGACGTACATGTCTATTTATCGACATGGGGCTTCAGTTACAATATTTAATTGCGTAACAGCAATTAAATACATTCATAACCTTATAGAAATCTCATGATTTTAATAATAATACCGCATCATTATTTATGGTGCACCAACTTGCAAAAAAAATTATAAATAAAATTCATCATCACAAAATATTAGCAGCGTTATTATTATTTTAACATGTGCCAACTAGTTAAATAATTATTTATCATCTTGAAAATAACTATTTGACTACCAGACCGGCCTTGATCCAGTTGAACTCCACTTCCATTTATTGAACACCCAAATAAATAAATAAATAAATTATTCTCTTAAATAAATATTTTATTTAAAAACTAGTAAATAAATATTTATTAAATATTCAATAAAATAAATAAATATATTTTACCCACAATCCGGTGAATAAATATTTAATTTATTTATGAAATGATTTTAATTTGAATAAATTTATTCCAATGTATTGATAATAATATTTATTCCATTAAGTATATTTAAATATAATTTAACTAAGACCACTAGAAACACTTAGTGTGTGACCCTCTAGGATTCTTTCTCGTTCGCATTAGGCGGGCTTGCCTAAAGTCCAAGAGTACTGTTTAGAAACGAGTCAAGGAATCCAAGAGAGAAAACATAGTCACAACAACGACATCAACATATGAATGCTCACTGTGTAATATAATCCCTTTGTCTCAATATCTCACCAAGATGTTTTCATGATAGTGTTATCAATCTTTATGCTTGATACTTCATTCTTTGACTACCTGAAATAAACTCATCATTACACCATGGCCATGGAATTTTGCGTGACGGTTCTATTTCAATCCAAGGGTCGAGATATCGGCTTCTATAAATGGAAGGGACAAATCCTTTCTCAACTTATCCATTAATAGCATGCCACTCGTGATGCACCCAATGCACCCTACTTCTTGCCAACTTTCGGTGTGCCGGTTTTCATCAGTAAGTCAAAGTGTGTGAGTCGTGACACATATTAATGATAATCTTAAAGTCTAAGGATCATTACACAAGCTCACAGCTAGGAATATCTGATGACACCAAAACATGTAGAATTCCTACTAGCAGGTCTGTTCTCATAATCTCATGTCTTAAAGATTACCAAGTGCAAACTTTATGAGAGGAAGTATCATCTGATTATGAGTACTTGCACCTGATGGTCTGTATACTATGTGTCTATTTATAGTATGTCATCCAACCGCATAACTATATTTAAGAATATTGTCATAGCACTTCAAGGTTCTCATTATAGCAGGGAACTGCTATGACCTTGTCAAAGTGACAAATACTCCAAGACATCATTACACTATTGTCATGCAGAACAATAAACATTATGTATAAGATGTTTAATATTTAAATTTATTAAAGTTTCATGTAATCAAAGTACAACCAATTGGTTATAGGACACCAACTCTTACAATCTACACTTTCTTCCACCACCACATTCGGACAATGTGATATTGTACCCCAATGTGTTTCATCCTGGAATTAAAAGATGGATTTCTTGCAATGTCAAGGCGCTCTGACTGTCACAAAACAATAGAATCTACTCTTATTTGTGTCTGATCTCCTCCAACAACTTTCTCATCCAAATCGCCTCTTTACAAGCCTGTGTAGCTGCCATGTACTCTGCCTCCATCATGGATAACACCACAATTGATTATAACTTTGAAATTCAGCTCAAAGCTCCTCCTGTAAGAGTAAACACATAACCAGTAGTGGATTTCCTCCAATCAGAATCACCTACAAAATCTGAATAAACATAAACACTGATAGTAAAATTTGATCCTTCATAACATAATGTGGAATTTGAGGTCTCCTTGATGTATCTCATGATCCTCTTCACTTTGCTCCAATTCTCCCATCCTAGACTCACCATGTACCAACTAACAACTCCAATTACATGTGCAATGTCTAGTCTAGTACAAACCATAGCGAACATCAAACTCTCCAATACTAATACATATGGTACTCGAGACATCTCCATCCTTTTTGTTTCACTACTAAGACTCGTCATTGGGGATAACTTTAAATTAACGAGAAGAGGGGTAGATATTGGCATACAATCTTACATGTTAAAATGTTTCAAGACTCTCCATAAGTAATTCTTCTATGATAGCCATATCTTCCCATTATTTCTGTCTCGGTAAATTTGCATCCCAATAATCTTGGTTGATGGTCCCAAGTCCTTCACATCGAACTCCCTAGCCAATTGTGCTTTAATCTATTGGATCTGATCATTTTTGGGGACTATAACCAACATTCCATCCACATACAACAAAATAATGAGGAAATCATTACCATTAAAACCCCTAAAATATACACAAAGATCTAAATGAAGTATATTTTATCCAAGACTCGTGATATAGGAATCAAATCTTTTGTGCCAACACCTCGGCACGTGCTTGAGATCGTACAGATAATTGTTCAACCTGTAAACAAAGTTCTCTTTTCCTTCTTCTAAAAATCCTTCTGGTTGGAGCATATATGTAACACCCCGAGATTTTATGAGAAATATTATTTTTAATTTATTTGATGTCTTGTGTTGTACGCAACACCAAGATTATCTTGCGCTATACGCAACACCGTATTAGCTTGTAGTATATGAAACACTATTCTTGGCTTGTGTTACACGCAAGAGTATCCTTCCTTGATAGCTTGCATTGTACGCAATACTGAGTTTCACTAAACAACGATATGTTATTAAAATATTATATAAACTAACCATTATGAATAGTAATAACCACTTTTTGAAATTTTATAAATTTTATCTTTCAAAATGTACTTCAATTTTGGATTCAAAATATCGAAATTATCCTAGGGTGAATTTTTGGTATTTTTCTGAAAACTTTCAATTTTTGAGGAATAGTGAAAAACACTGAGTTATAGTTTAAAACCGAATTTTTATTTAAATAATTATTTATTTTATTTAAATTTATTTTAGGTCAAAATAGATATATAATACCTATATAATTTCAATGTAATTTATTAGAGTCATTTTATAATAATTTTATATATATATAATTTTTATTGAACTTTTTATCGTCTTTTACCCACCTCCTAAGAGCATTTGAAAATTTACATAAAACTTAATTTTATCACTTCTGTGAGTTGAATTTTGAAAATCAGTGAGACACGGTTAATATCAAGTAGTAAAATGTGGTTCAATAAGATAAAAATAATTTTTGGTGAATAGTAACTTTTTACTTTTATTTACCATGGTTAAAAGTAAATAGGGTAATTAAAGGTAAAAGTGAAATTATTATTAACCTAACACATGTCCTAATTCCATTGGATAAGTTTAATTAGACCTAAAACAACCTTAGAAATAAAATATGACCATTTAGGTCCACTTGGATTAGATTAAGACATTTATTATTATTTTATTTAAAGAAGAGTTAAAAGAGTTAAAATCAAAGTTTAATAACTAAAACATTTTTAATATAGGGTTATACATAAGATAAATTCAACTATAAAAAATCATTGGAAAGATAAATATATTTCATGTATAATGGTATTTTATTTATATTTTTTAGACATTAAATAATTTAATTTATTTATGACACAATGATGATGCAGTAATTACCTTATTAATGAAATATTAACATAATTGATATTATAAATACCAAAATAAATGTAATTTGAGACTTTTTATGAATTGAACTAATTTTCTAGGTTAATATAACATATTAGGGTTGGTTAGATGAGTTTTTTTCGAAGTAATAATTCTGTTATGAATTTAGGGAAAACAAAATACCAAATAGTGTCAAAATTGACATAAAAGAGTTTTAAAAAAATATTATATTATTAATTGATATAATGGTCCTAAAAATATAAGTTTTGTAAAAATGACTTATATAATAATATCTATGACATTAATGAACCAAATGGGGTTCTATTGGCAGTTTATAGTAAGTTTATTAACCATATAGTGTAAGAATACAAGAAGACACGGTAAAAGTTAAATTATTTAACTTAGAGTTAAATCTAAATAATAAAGTTAAAATGGTAACCTAAACTTGTCTAAAACCTATTGGTTGAGATAATTTCTACCCATCCCCACCCTATCCTCTAAATAAGTCACTTTGAATCCATTATAAACTGAATATCAATTTATTATAAAATAATATTTTAAGTTTTTTCTAAGGTGCCCCTCACCCCTCTTATAAAAGGGCACCTCCTCCCTATCCTCATTAAACAATTTTGAGCCTTCAAGATCAGAAAAACCATACCAATTTATCTTCTAAACCTCTCTATTTATATCATATAGGTTCTAGTCTTCTCAAAATACCAACTCTAGTTCCCTAAGAGGAAGTTTAAAAGGGGCATGTTGAAGAAGAGGTAATCTCTTCTACCGATTATTTCAAGTTTCTTTCTTCTTCTACTTCCTCTTCTTTAGCTGTTTCATTATAAAGTAATAACATCAGTATTATTTATATACTGATATTTTATTATAAATATGAAACAACTCTATTTCACCTTCTATCCATCCTACGAAAAATGAAATCACCGCGCATGCGTACGTAGGGAATATCGTCTCCACGCCGTGGTGTAATATGTTTTTCTTCCACCACCTTACATGGATGGGTATAATGGTGTAAAGAATAACTATATATGATTATTATAACATGATACTAATTATGAGATATTATATCATCCACTCCAATTCCATTCATTAATTATGGGAACGATATCATCGCTCGTGCATACACACGGATTACCATCTCCACGACGCGATGAGATTCATTCTCCATGTCAAACATTAAAGAATGATTATAAAGTATATATAATGAATAATAATGAAATATGTGACATAATAAAGCTACTAGATTTATATATATATATATATATGTCATCTACTTACTTCCATTCAATTCAATAAGGAAAGGAAAACAACATTCATGCATATGTACGGCATACCATCTCCATGAACGGTGTATTTCATTTCATTTATCTATCTATTATATATATATATACTGAATATATATGATATATAAATCATGATTTACATTCTGGAAGTAAGTAAATCATGATATAAGTAATAATAATATCAAGAACAACAAGTCCAAACACGTACGATAAATGAAACGATTTTACCCAAAACACTTCTTTAACATGGAATTGACAAATGAACGATTAATATAAAGTCATAAGTGAATCATATATGATATCATAAATATTATTATTATTCTGTTACAAGATAATAATATGTTTAAACCCACTATACAGGATTCTTGAACACATACGAAAGAAATTGGACATAAGGTAAGCGATAATTATCCCAATCTCATTCTTATCCGAGATTGTTTATTCGTAAGTATTTACTGGGGTTATGTTTATCATCCATGTCCATATGTTATCAAAATGTTTTCATAAAATGTTTACTTTTCTTCCATGTATTTTTAAAGTCATTTTTACCCTTTTTTTAATTTTACCACATGGTATGGAAGGAATATTTCTTTTGTTTACCATACGAGGTAGTTTTTGACTTTTCTGACAAAAGTACGAGAAGAATGTTTTTTTTAACTTATACGACATGAATGGATTTTTACGGTTTAATAACACCTTATTTTCATGAAGCTTCCTGTACAATATTTCATGATTATTTTCAACAAAATAATTTTCTTTTAAGATTTCATGGCATTTTGAGGAAAGAAAATAATTTTTAAGAAGAAAGGATATTTTCCTCAAGAATTCGTTTCAAGTGTTTTATCAAAACTATTTTCCATCTAAGATGACATTATTTAGCATGTTTATGTTTCAAGTATAATGTCTATATTATTTACATGGTTTTATTCTTCTTATGATGAAATGATATCCATTTGTTTTATATGGATTATGTTATGATGGGATGATGTTTATGAAACCCATTTTATTCTTTGAGTTATGATGAATGATTTATGTTTATTTTATGGCACAAGTAAAAATAATTTCATTATGAGATGGGTGGGACCTATATCTCCCTCCAATTCATTGGGTAAAGATTTATATCTCATGAGATAGACATGGCTGGAATGGAAAGTAAAATCTGGTTCATTAATACAGGGCTGGAATGGCAAGTAAACCCGATTCAGTAATGGACTTTATCCACTATGAGGGTCTTGGCAGCAATGCTTTGACTACTTGGAAATCATGTCAAGTGATTGATGGTTTTCCAGAATTACATGTTTTTTCCCATGCTATTTTATCATTATTGATTTTACATTATGGTTTATGCCTTATGTACTGCCAAGATTCATGTCATTGCTCAAGATTTTGATGTATTATGTTCATGTTTTTACGTTCAAATGTTTATGGATTGTTTTATGTTCTCCATGTTTACCCTTACTGATCATTTGAGCTCACCCTTTTTTTGTTTTCTTTTCCCCAAGATATAAAGAAATGTTTTAGGTAAGAAAATAAAATGGGAATATCTTTATGGGAGATGTTGAAGATCTGTCAACATGATTAGAAGTTTATGTTCCAAGTTTCCAAAGACACTAAACTATTACGGTTCTTGGATGTAAGTTTTTGTTATGTATTAAGTATTATGCAAAAGTAATGTAAAATTAATGTAATGTCCATGTACGTCAGGTTTGGGTCTCTACAATTGGTATCAGAGGAAAGTTTTAGTCAACCTTTGGAAACTAGGATGCGAAAACTTTAGTGAGATCCCTATAGATATTTCTAAGGTATGTTTAGGGATGTCCCTAAGGTTAAGTATAAGTATAGGTTATTGTCCTAGAATTTCGGTAACAATCATAGAATTAAACCTAAGATGTTAGATATTGAAGGTAATCCCCCTTTATTATGTTGTTTTCCTAGCATGATTTTTTCCTCTTACACTATTCTTTTTGGGTTTTAGACGATGGTTGGAACCCAAAGGAACCGTGTTGATCAATGTAATGGGAAATGAAATGATTTTCCTCCTGAACAAACCAATGTTATGGGTGATGGAGTGAAAAATATTATTGTTATACTTACACAATCTATGAATCATTCTGGACTTCTGAATGAGCAGAGAAGTGAACAATATTCTATTGATTCCTTCATGAGGCAACGTCCACCTTCTTTCAGTGGGTCTTCTGATCCACTTGTTGCTGAACAATGGATCAGTACCATTGAAAAGATATTTTCCATACTTCGATGTTCGGAACATGAAAAAGTTATTCTGGTTGTTTACCGTTTAGAAGGTGAAGCAAACCAGTGGTGGACTCTAATTAAGAATACAATGGCCCAAGGTGAAATTGAATCCATGGAATGGGACGAGTTTAAGAACTTATTTTTCAATAAGTACTTCCCTTGTATTCTTTGAAAAAAGATGGAAATGAGTTCCTTTAGCTTAAGAAAAAGGATGATGAATCTGTTGGTATATACGAGGCGAATTTTACAAGGCTTGCAAGGTATGCATCTAGATTTATCATCCAACCTGAAAGTAAAGTTGATTGATTCTTCAGTGGATTAAAACCAAGTCTTATAAGGGCATTAGATATAAGAGACTTCAGTAGCTATGAAGAAATTGTGCGTTGTGCTATCAAGGTAGAACTGGAAGTTGGTGTTACATATCCATCTCATGGTTTTGACAAGAAACGAAAGATGGAGTTCAAGGAAAAATCTCAAAACAATGGTGAAAAGAAGACGAATGTTTCTTTATGCTCAAACTGTGGAAAGAAGCATGGTGGAGATTGTCTTAAAGGGACTAGAAAATGTTTTAAGTGTGGAAAAGAAGGTCATCGAGCAGCTGAGTGTCGGAGTAATAGAAAAAGGGTAGCTACTGATGTGAATAGAGAAAAGACTACAGAGAATGCACCACCAACACTTCAATGCTTCAAGTGCAAGGAAATGAGGCATTATGCTAATCAATTCCCTAATCCAAGGGTTAATGATGATCGATGTGAGAAACCTCTTAAGAAAAAGGACAAAGGGAAGTCACATGCGATCACTATTGGTAATGTTGAATATGACAATGATGTGGTGGAATGATTAAGTGTTTATGTAATGGGATTCCAAAATAATGTTGTATATAGTATCGTGGAATATTAGAATATTTATGTATTGGTCTATTGTGGTTTTTAATAATTTTATGGTATCGGTAACCATGAAAAGTGATTGAAATATTTTTGGAAAGCAGATGAAATGGGCATAATGAAGGGATAAGGAGAAAATGAAATGTTTGATATTATTCTTTAGCTCATGACTGATATAAGGACAAAGTGACATCATGGTTTTAGTATAAAGAATTTTTGGGATTTTGGTATGTGGAAAGAGTTAACTTTTGATAGCATTCATTTTTTCACTAAAGTTCAATGGGTATTAATTTTTCAAGAGAATACATGATTAAGGTATTCACATATTTGGAATGTGACCAACAAGATATATCTTATGATATATGAGAGATAAATGATGGTATTCACATGCTTGTTATGTAAACTGTCAAGTAATCGTTTTCTTTATACTATGATCTTGGACTAAAGTATTTTGGATAAGCTTAAAGATTGGAATGAATTAAGTTAGACATAAGATAGTATTGTTTAAGGCTATAACTTTTTTCGATATTATTGCAGTAATGTTATAATAATGTAGTTTTAGAAAAGGGGACAACCTGCAGGACGGGCAACAACCCATCGCGTCGGATAAGGTTGCGGGAATCAAACCCACAACCGAAGTGCGATAGGCCTTTATCGCCTACCACTGGCCTACATGAAGTCCCTGGTTAGTAGAAACTAGTTTTATTTTATTAAGTGGTATGATAGATGAAGTATAAGTCCATTTTTTGGAACCATATATGATTAATCTCACCATAAGATGGACTTATGTATATAACTTTTGCTAACCTTATGTTTGAGACAGATGGAATGACCTATCATTCTATCGCATGATCTGCTAACACTTCACGGAAGACAAATTCAACTTCATTTCTTTAAGAGATGAAGTGGAAATTGTTCAAGGCACAAAAAACAGTGAGATTGTACCAAAATCAAGTAAGTATTGCTTTTAATTCAAAAATTCTTCAACATTGGGGAAATGATCTTGAAAACCAAAAAAATGTTGTCCTAGTGCTCTCTGATGAATCAGATGGTACCTTAGATCATCACAAATGTATGGCTTTATGATTATTGGCTTTTTCATAGCCATGTTCTCTACCAATCTCTATCAGAACTCGATGGTTAGATTTCTTTTTCATATCCATATTTTCACCTATATTCTCCTATGTGGAAACCCAGTGATGAGTTGCTTTGGGTATTCGTTATGTATCTAACGTTCCTTTTTAAAATGATGTTTTAGCATTCCTTTTTATGATGTGGGTTTCTATGAAAGAAACTTTCAAGTAGAAAATCATTTATAACCCCGACGAATTTCAAGGGAGAAATTCATTTTAAGGTGGGTAGAATGTAACACTCTGAGATTTTATGAGAAATATTATTTTTAATTTCTGTGATGTCTTGTGTTGTATGTTACACCAAGATTATCTTGCGCTATACGCAACACCGTATTATCTTGTAGTATATGCAAAACTATTCTTGGCTTGTGTTACATGCAAGAGCAACCTTCCTCGATAGCTTGCGTTGTACGCAATACCGAGTTTTACTAAACAGTGATATGTTATTAAAATATTATATAAACTAGCTGTTATGAATAGTAATACCCACTTTTTGAAATTTTATAAATTTTATCTTTCAAAATGGACTTCATTATTTGATTCGAAATATCGAAATTAGCCTAGGGTGAATTTTTGGTATTTTTCTGAAAACTTTCAATTTTTGATGAATAGTGAAAAACACTGAGTTATAGTTTAAAACCGAATTTTTATTTAAATAATTATTTATTTTATTTAAATTTATTTTACGTCAAAATAGATACATAATACCTATATAAGTTCAATTTAATTCATTAGATCCATTTAATAATAATTTTAGATATATAAAATTTTTATTGAACTTTTTACCGTCATTTACCCACCTCCTAGGATCATTTGCAAATTTACATAAAACTTAATTTTACCACTTCTGTGAGTTGGATTTTGAAAATCTGAGAGACACAGTTAATATCAAAGAGTAAAATGTGGTTCAATAAGATAAAAATAATGTTTGGTGAATAGTAACTTTTTACTTTTATTTACCACAGTTAAAAGTAAATAGGGTAATTAAGGATAAAAGTGATATTATTATTACCCTAACACATGTCTTAATTCTATTGGATAAGTGTAATTCGACCCAAAACAACCTTGGAAATAAAATATGACCATTTAGGTCCACTTGGATTAGATTAGGACATTTATTATTATTTTATTTAAATAAGAGTTAAAAGAGTTAAAATCAAAGTTTAATAACTAAAAAAATTTTAATATAGGGTTATACATAAGATAAATTCGACTATAAATATTCATTAGAAATCTAAAAATATTTCCTACATAATGTTATTTTATTTATATCATTTAGACATTAAATAATTTAATTTATTTATGACACAATGATGATCAGTAATTACCTTATTAATGAAATATTAACATAATTAATATTATAAATACCCAAATAAATGTAATTTGAGACTTTTTATGAATTAAACTAATTTTCTAGGTTAATATAACATATTATGGTTGGTTAGATGAATTTTTTTAGAATTAATAATGTTGTTATGAATTTAGAGAAAACAAAATACCAAATAGTGTCAAAATTGACATAAAAGAGTTTTTAAAACAAATATTATATTATTAATTGATATAATGGTCCTAAAAATATACGGTTAGGCCAAAAGACTTATATAATAATATATATGACATTAATGAACCAATTGGGGTTCGATTGGCAGTTTATAGTAAGTTTATTAACCATATAGTGTAAGAATACAAGAAGACACGGTAAAAGTTAAATTATTTAACTTAGAGTTAAATTTAAATAATAAGGTTAAAATGGTAACCTAAACTTGTCTAAAAACTATTGGTTGAGAGGATTTAGACCCATCCCCACCCTAGCCTCTAAATAAGTCACTTTTCAACCATTATAAACTGAATATGAATTTATTATAAAATAATATTTTAAGTTTTTCCTAAGGTGCCCCTCACCCCTCTTATAAAAGGGCACCTCCTCCCTCTCCTCTTTACACAATTTTGAGCCTTCAAGCTCGGCCAAACCCTTCCAATTTCTCTTCTCAACCTCTCTAGTTATATCATAGATATTCTGGTCTTCTCAAAAGACAAACTCTAGTTCCCTAAGAGGAATTTTAAAAGAGGCACGTCGAAGAAGAGGTAATCTCTTCTACCGATTCTTTCAAGTTTCTTTCTTCTTCTACATCCTCTTATTTAGTTGTTTCATTATAAATTAATAACATAAGTATTAATTATATACTGATATGTTATTATAAATATTAAACAACCCTATTTCACCTTCTATCCATCCTACGAAAAATGAAATCATCATGCGTGCGTATGTACGGAATATCGTCTCCACGCCGTGGTGTAATATGTTTTTCTACCAGCACCTTACATGGATGGGATAATGTTGTAAAGAATAACTTTATATGATTATTATAAAATGATACTAATTCTAAGATATTATATCATTCACTCCAATTTCATTCATTAATTATAGGAACATTATCATCGCTCGTGCGTACGCACGGATTACCATCTCCACGACGCGATGAGATTCATTCTTCATGTTAACTATTCAAGAATGATTATAAAGTATATATAATGAATAATAATGAAATATATGACATAATAAAGCTACTGGATTTATGTGTGTGTATATATATGTCATCTACTCACTTCCATTCGAGTCAATAAGGAAAGGAAAACAACGTTCATGCGTACGTACGACCTACCGTCTCGATGAACGGTGTATTTCGTTTCATTTATCTATCTATTATATATATATATATATACTGAATATATATGATATATAAATCATGATTTACATTCTGGAAGTAAGTAAATCATGATATAAGTAATAATAATATCAAGAACAAAAATTCCAATCACGTACGATAAATGAAACGATTTTACCCAAAACACTTCTTTAACATGGAATTGACAAATGAACAGTTAATATAAAGTCATAAGTGAATCATATATGATATCATAAATATTATTATGATTCTGTTAGAAGATAATAATATTTTTAAACCCACTATACAGGAGTCTCGGACACATATGGAAGAAATTAGACATAAGTTAAGGGATAATTATTTCAATCTCATTCTTATCCGAGATTGTTTATTTGTAAGTATTTACTGGGGTTATGTTTATCATCCATGTCCATATGTTCTCAAAATGTTTTCATAAAATGTTTACTTTTCTTCCGTGTATTTTTAAATCCATTTTTACCCTTTTTTGACTTTTACCACATGGTATGGAAGGAATCTTTCTTTTGTTTACCATACGAGGTAGTTTTTGCCTTTTCCGACAAAAGTACGAGAAGAATGTTTTTTTAACTTATACGGCATGAATGGATTTTTACAGTTTCATAACGCCTTATTTTCATGAAGCTTCCTGTACAAGATTTCATGATTATTTTCAACAAAATACTTTTCTTTTAAAATTTCATGGCATTTTGAGAAAAGAAAATGATTTTTAAAAAGAAAGGATATTTTCCTCAAGAATTCGTTTCAAGTGTTTTATCAAAACTATTTTCCATCTAAGATGACATTATTTAGCATGTTTATGTTTCAAGTATAATGTCTCTATTATTTACATGGTTTGATTCTTCTTATGATGAAATGATATCCATTTTTTTATATGGATTATGTTATGATGGGATGATGTTTATGAAACCCATTTATTCTTTGGGTTATGATGAATGATTTATGTTTATTCTGTGGCACAAGTAAGAATGATTTCATTATGAGATGGGTGAGACCTATATCTCTCTCCAATGCATTGGGTAAAGATTTATATCTCATGAGATAGACATTTCTGGAACAGAAAGTAAAATCTGGTTCAGTAATACAGGGCTGGAACGGCAAGTAAACCCGATTCAGTAATGGACTTTGTCTGCTATGATGGTCTTGGCAGCAATGCTTTGACTACTATGGATATCATATCAAGTGCTTGATGGTTTTCCACAATTACATTTTTTATTCCCATGCTATTTTATCATTATTGATGTTCCATTATGATCTATGACTTATGTACTGTCAAGATTCATGTCATTACTCAAGATTTTGATGTATTATGTTCATGTTTTTACCTTCAAATGTTTATGGATTGTTTTATGTTCTCCATGTTTACCCTTACTGAGCATTTGAGCTCACCCTTTTTATGTTTTCTTTTTCCCAGGATATAAAGAAATGTTTTAGGTAAGAAAACAAAAGGGGAAGATCTTTATGGGAGATGTTGAAGATCTTTCAACATGATTAGAAGTTTATGTTCCAAGTTTCCAAAGACACTAAACTATTATGGTCCATGGATGTTAGTTTTTGTTATGTATTATGTATTACACAAAAGTAATGTAAAAGTAATGTAATGTCCATGTACGTCAAGTTTGGGTCTCTACAATATAGATATCTTCATCAAGATCACCACGGAGAAAAGCATTCTTCACATCCAGTTGATCTAGATGTAAATTGAATGTAGCACACATCGCCAAAACTAACCAAACAGTTGTCAGTCTAACAATATGAGAAAAAATTTCATCAAATTCAATATCTTCCTTCTGAGCATATCCTTTGACCATCAGTCTTGCATGATATCTTTCCACCTGGTCCTTTCCACCCCACTTGATCTAAAAGACCCAATTGTTTTCGATAGGCATCCTTCCATGAGGTAATGGAACAAGATCCCAAGTCTTGTTCTTGTGTAGGGCTTCAAGTTCATCATACATCACTGTCATCCATGAGGATACATTTGGACACTGGTTCGCCTCCACAAAAGAAGATGGCTCTCCATCCTCCGTTAATAAGCAGTATGCAATATTTCTCTTAGTAACATAGTTTGAGTGTCACACTGGTTCTTTTTTCTCCTGAGTTTACCATTGTGGTCCAGACTCAACTGATACTTGATCATCATGCTCTGGTATTGCCTCAGAGGAAACTTGTTCTTCCTTGGATTTTTCCTCTACCCCAACTGTTGTAGTTTCTGTATTCTCCTATGTGTCTCGATCAATTGTCATTTTCACCTTTTCTTCTGTAAAAAGGAAATCTCTGCTGATGATAAGTTTTCGGGAAGTGGGGTCCCACAAACGATACACCTTCACACCATCAGCATACCTCAAGAAGATACATTTTCTAGATCTCGAATCCAACTTTGATCTTTCTTGATCATTAAACAATGCATATACCGAACTGCCAAAATTATGTAACCGAGAATAGTTAGAAGGTTTTCCAGTCCATATCTCCATTGGTGTCTTCAAATCAATCACCAGTGAAGGAGATATATTGATCACATAATAGACAGTATTCACTGCTTCTTCCAAAAATGTATTGGAAATTTCTATAGTCTTCAACATTGCCCTTGTTATATCCAATAAGGCCCTGTTCATCCGTTCTTCCACTCCATTATGTTGAAGAGTGTACGCCACCGTGAACTGTCTCTTGATTCATTCATGTTGAAAAACAATACCATTGTTAGTCCTCAGACACTTCTTCTTTTCAGATTCAATTTCCTTCCGCACTTTGAATGTTTTGAAGACTTCAAAAACATCTGTTTTCCCTTGATTGGGTACACCCAACATCCCCTGGAAAAATTATCAATGAAGGATACAAAATATTTTGCTCCTCTTAGGGATATAATCGTTGCTTGCCAAGCGTCGGAATAAATCAACTCTAAGATCTCTTTGCTTCTTGTGGTTGATGTCTTAGACTTTAACCTGTGTTTCTTTTTCAAAACACAATGCTCACAAAATGGAAAGGATACCTTTGTAAGCCCAGGTAGAAACTTCTGATCCACAAGAATCTTCAGGCCTCGTTTTGACATATGATCATGCTTATGATGTCATAACATCATCAACGCTTCAGTTGAGGTAGTTGATGCAACAATTATCTTCGCCTCCTTGTACCTTTCACCCATAAGCACGTACATATTCTTTGAGGTCTTCTCCACCTTCGTTGTCACAAGCATGCCCTTCACAATTCTCATAACTCCATTTTCAGCACGAGTCTTGCATCTAATATCATCAAATTGTCTCAAAGACAATATGTTATTCTGAAATCCCTTCACATGGCGTCCTCCTTGGATGGTTCGAACAATACAATCATGCATCTTCAGTTTGATTGTACCTACTGCAACGATCTTCAAGGAGTGATCATTTCCAATGTACACAAGTCCTTTTGGGATAGTTTCATACTGATCAAACCATTCATGTCAAGACGTCATGTGTCATGTTGCTCCTAAGTCGATAATCCATGCATCGTTGAGATGCTTCCTGCTTCCAACAGTCGTCGCTACTTCACCAACAACTATATCTCCACTTCCAGAAGTACTTGCCACATTTCTGTCTATGTCATGATTCTGGCTCCCATTGGAACCACGCTCCATCGTTACATTTGTTGGTCTTTCGCCAATTGTCAGTCGACAATTATCCTTCCGCTACACTGTTTTCATCTTCATTTTCCACAACGAAAAATTATTCCCATTAAATTTTTTGATCTTGAATTTTGTCGTCATCTGGACACGTCGTCAGTCCAGAACCTCCACTGTTTCACAACGGTGTATTTAATAATTCCAATAAAAAAAATTCTGATGTGAAATATCAACCGGAGTCGCAATCACAGAGCATACTCAAAATTATGAGAATTATTAATACCTGAAAATGAGAACAACACTGGGCCAAAACATGCTCTCCGATACCACTTGTTGGGACTGAAAAATGATTGTCCCACCGGTGCAGCGATAGTCACGATATAAAATAAAGTGTAAAAATGAAGAAATAAATAGTTATCAGATGTAATGTGGAAAAACCCCAATATGAAAGGAGTAAAAAACCACAGAAAAATAGAAGAATCACTATGGATAAAAGTGGATATACACTCCCTCGCTTATTATAAGAAGAAAACCATAAGAAGTAAACTCTCGTAATATCTCTTTTGAATAATGAGAAAACAACCTCACAGATACCGCTCAAAGGGATGAACCGTTAGTGATAAGAAGCTGAAGGTGATGGGATGCTAGGGAGAACCCTTTATATAGGGTGTCTCTCTTTCTGCCATCCTCTCTCCGCTGGATCAATTGGTGGGCTGCCCGGATGTCCCACCAACCAACATCCGCGTCTCCCTCAACTAGATGTGGCTAAGCCCACACCCTCCGCCCTTTGATGGCTGAATATCATTATTTAATACTACAAGATATCGCCCTCTATATAATTTAGTTATTTATTTATATTTATATATATGACAGTTTGAAATAGATAAATAAATAAATTGGCGAGCTGGATCGGGTGTCGGCCGTGTGGAAATTTGCGGCATGCTGTTGATGATCACGTGCGCCGAATCATTCCAATAAAAGCATTTCAATATGTATTTCCTGCACCCGACCTCGTACCTTTTTTTATTAAAATACCGCCCACAAATTGCTACATTATTTACTCACCGTTGCGATAAATTATTAGCTATGATCCAAAATTCAAAGGACAAATATGTCATTTGGCACAAAAAACTATATATATATAAATAAAAATTACGTATGAAAATACACCACCGATATTCTTAGTGATTGACTGTTTGATTTTCTTCTCTATATTCGTCTTTAATCATTGATTTTAGCTGGAAATGATAATAAAGTATTTTGGCAAGTTTTAACTATGATATTAAAATAGCTTTATTTTATGAATTTTGTTAGATTAAGCTTATACATCACTCCATTGATCAGTAAACCACAAATCTTACAATCCTAAACTCATACTGATTAGAAGTGTTACCTTCATAATAAATAAAATGCCCTTACCCACTAAGTGCATGTATTAATTGAACCTTTAAAAAAACTCATAACTTGATCCGTTTTTTAATCGGATCTTAAAATACAACTATATTCTATGAAAAAATATATAATAATCATTTTTTTAAAATTATAAATATATAACTTTATTTTTTATTTTTTAAAAAATATTAAATATGTCATTATTGGCAAGTGGTGTCCCCCATTGTGATCGGATCACACCTCAAATGTTAATCAGGCTTTGAAAATGTACTCATTTATTATTCACGACACCATATTTTGACCCAACAATACATTTCACTACAACATACAGTTCCTTTAACAGCACACAAAACGGGTTATAACAGTACTAAAAATGCATTGTTGTCCTAGACACCATTAAAGGGAGTCTCTTTATCAGCGCTGATAAATGCTCACTTTATAATGGTGATAAACGACACTCATTATCAACGCTAGAAATAGCACTCATAAAGGTCATACTGTTGCAATATGTTGTTTGACTGACATCACTGTAATGACCCGGGTTTTTGGGGTCCATTACTTTGTGAAAATCTCGTGTTGGGTTTTCTGGTCTGAGAATCTCGGTGAAGTGTGGCGTAACGGTAGGCCTACCGGTAGCCTTAACCTATCGGTAGCAGGCCTACCGGTAGCCCAATCTACTGGTAGCCACAGCCTACCGGTAGCTCTGTCTACCGGTAGCTCGGTCTACCGGTAGCCGCAACCTACCGGTAGCTCTGTCTACCGGTAGCTCGGTCTACCGGTCGCTACCGCTATCGGTAGCTCTGTCTACCGGTAGCTCGGTCAACCGGTCGCTGCAGCCTACCGGTAGCTCGGCTACCGGTAGCTGACAGCCACCGGTAGCTCTCCTACCGGTACCTGTCACCTACCGGTGGCTTTGGCCTACCCCGCGGGTTCTTTCCAGTGGCGCTCCTTGCGCAATTAGGGTTTTAAACCCTATTTTGACTCCTTTAAGCGTGTTTTAAAGCCCGGTAACACCCATAAATGTTTTAATTAAGTATTTAATGAATTAACCTGGTGTGTGTGCGTCGGTTTAAACCACCCGACCCCTTTAATAACGTGTGGGGCCGCATGGTCAACCCACGACCCCCGCTCCTTACGCGGTTTCACGTTCTTATCTCAACCACCCCAAACCCTTATAAACTAAAGGGTTCGCCGTGAGTTTCTTCTTTTCTCGTTCACCCTACGCGAGATTACCCTTCCTTCAGGCGAGCCGCATCGCTATGCGTGAAGTTCCGCACCCGGTCTAAGCGTTGACGAGGCAATTTTCGTTCAGGCGAGCCGCATCGCTATCTGTGAAGTTCCACGCCAAGCCTCAACGTCGATCGTTGACCAACAAGTAGGGAATTTCTCCTTCGCATCTCTCTTTTGTGTATCATGCGGGGTGGGAGTGCTTTTGATTCTGTAGAATTGGATAAACCAGAACTAAATAAAGATAATGAACGGATTCTTTAAAGAAATAAGGGGGGGGGGGCTGTGATCGTTGATACTGTTTTATATTATGATCTTCTTTCTGAATTGTGCGACTTACACCTACCGAAAATCGAGGCCGTTGGTGGTCGTTGTTTGTGCACTAACGAACCCTTACCTCCGGTGATGTTTAAATGGAACGTGTTTGTGGTGGATAACCCTTGCTGTGTAAAGGAATTTTGTTTAATTACGTATATTCGGCTAAATGAATTAGAAGCACCAGGATGAATCCTTTCTGTGATAACCCCGATTAAAGCACACGGGAATTGAAATGATGGAGTGTGTTAAATCTTATAAATCTGAAAATACCGACATGACCCTGCTTTGTGTTGGTGGTAGTGGTTTGGTTGTTTTCTTTTACGGGCCGATTGCTGGAGATGTGGGAGGGGATGGGATCCCCTGTTTTTATACTCTCGGTGGTTATGAAGTTGGGGATGAGATCCCCTGTTGTTATGGATTCGGTGGTTGTGAGTTTTAAGACCGGGTGATTACCTTGTTTATATCACGAGTAGGGGTGGGATCCTCTGTTGATGAAAAACCTTTTTGGGGGAGGGGACACGGGGTAGTGTCTCGGGGTTGTCTTTGGTTCCAGTACTTCGAGGGATCTCACTTTTTTCCTTTGCTGTTGTGACTTTACAAGAGAACCGGGTGTGGATACTTAATTGACGTTTGGTTGGTTTCTTTTCCTTGGTTATGCTTATGGTGTTAGTTGCCCAGTAGTGCTTAAACTTATTTGAACATTATTACTGAACATGAAAACAAGAAAGGGGCAAATGGGTTTGTTGGCGAGAGTCGTGACTCGGACCTGAGTGTTGTTTGTGTCCTTTAGGCTGCCTGAAGAAAAACCTAACTTGGGTGAGTGCTTGTTACCTATATATACATACTTGTAGTTTTGTGTTTCTTATTCGCGCCCCACCCAAGTTGAGCACTTAGTGCCGAACACCCCCATTTCATGGGGGATGATGTTTTTTCCAACACTATTACTAGTGGCTGATTATTAACTCCTTTTCTGCTCCCTTTCCCGGATAGCCCAAGTGTCTTCGGGTAGGCTGTGATGGCCTGAGGTCCATTATTAGGTCAAGAATCTTCGGGCAGGGTAGTGCGGGGGTTGGCCAGGTGTGTGCGGCAGGTGGTTTCCTAAGTGTCTTCGGGATGAGGCCCAGGTGTCTTCGGGTGTGGCAGTGGATCTTCTAGCCCATGTGTCTTCGGGCGTGGTGGTGGTTGTTCTGACCTAGGTGTTTGCGGGCGGGATTCAGCAGTGGGACTGCGTGTGGTTGTGGCCCAGGTGTGTGCGGGTGGGTGTGGCAGTGGGACTGCGGTGAGAATGGCGGGATTGGTTCGATGCGTAGGATGTCTCAATAACCAGTGGGAAAGTGGCACGGGGTACCCAAACATCGATGTGCTCTTATTATATATATTACTTGACTTGCGTTATTTGGGGAGTGTGCCTTGGTGAGCCTTGGGTGGATAGTTTACCTTGTTAGGTGTTTGGTTTACTCCTTTTCTCACGGGACTTTAGTACATTCCCCCACTTGTGCATGAGAGTCTTTGGTTTTCCCTACTGAGTGTACTTGTATGCTCACCCTATGAATAAAACTGCTTTCAGGTTTCCAGGAGGACTTCGGGGATCGCGCAGGACCACACTAGCTCGGACCTTTGGGGCAGTTGCAGTTGATATTTTCTCTCTTTCTTTGGTACTTACCTTTGTAGTCACTTTTGTACCTTGCTGCTTTTACTTTTTGGAACATGCATGTGGGAATGGTTTACTTTCGGCTTTACTTTTATTTTAGTTTTGGTGTTGTTGGGTTTCATCATCTTATCTCCCGATCCTATAAAACAAAAAGGGGTAATGCCTTCCATTTGTGTGTAATTTCTATACCCTTGGTGCTAGTCGCCACTCCGGGACCTATTGAAGGCAGGTCTCAGGGGTCATTATCTCTCCTTCAACTTAAAGAAGGAAGAGCCTGACAATCTGCTGACCCTTCCCTCCTTTTGGTGAAGGCGGGTCGTGACAGAATGATATCAGAGGTGATGGTTGATAGATAGGATGGAGTGTGGAGTTAGGCACAGTGAGGATTGCATGAGATGTTTGGGCAACAATGTTGGGTGACCTTGGTGCGTGAATTAGGCCAGGAAGACCGGCTAGGACACAGGATTTTAGGGCCCCCCGTGATCCGATGCAAGGACTTTGGACCTACCGAACGACCAAGTGAGGCCATGCTGATTGCAAGGTAGAGAGACCATAGGAAAGGTACATGCATCATAATGACTTGTGTTCTTGTGTTTCTGGGGTGTTTTGGGAATGAAGAATAAATGAAAAGTTTAAGAAGTTTTAAAGAATGACATTCTGCACTACTTGGGCTTAGGCATTCCTTGTTTACCTTGCAGCTACGACACCTGGAAGGCGACCGCATGTGGTACAGGCGATCGAGGCCCCACAGACTACCTTGGCCGATCGGCAGAGAGCTGATCGGGAAGAGGAGGACGACCAGTGGCAGAGGACTCTTCGGGCCTTCCAGCGACATACCCTCAAGAAGTATGAGGAAAACACCTCTGACATGAAGACAGAGAGCTGGCTAGAGGAGCTGGTGATAGCCTTCGGCTTGATCCGGGCTCCGAATGAGTACTGGGTTCCTATGGCCGTCATCCAGATGCGGGGAGCGGCGCGTCAGTGGTGGACGCTTTACCTGGGGGAGAGGAGAGAAGCTGAGGTGGCATGGGATGATTTCGAGAGGGAGTTCCGGACTGAATTCCTCTCTTCGACGATGAAGGCGGAAAAGAGACAGGAGCTACTCTCCCTCCAACAGGAGAGTATGTCAGTGAGGGAGCTAGGGATCAAGTTCAAGGACCTCCCACATTTTTCTCCGGACCTCTTTCCCGACGAGGAGTCTCGGGCAAGACGTTTGGAGGAGGCACTCCGACCCTCCCTCCAGTATGTTGTTACCCCCTTTACCCTTCCAACATACTTGGAGGTCCAGAAGAAGGCCGAAGTGGTGGAGAGGATGCATGCTCTAGGAGGAGTGTCACGAGAGGGGATCCAGCTGGGACCATCGAAGGGGAAGGCCGTCAGCACCAGGTCTCCAGTGTCAGGACCCTCCAGGTTCTGACTGGTAGGGAGCAGGCCGCATCAGTTTCAGTTTCGATCCCCTGGTCCTCTCCCTTTTCCTTCGGGCCCGGGACCGCGGTGCTTCGTCTGTGGGAGCCCTGGACATCTCCGGAGTCAGTGCCCGGACCGGGTGCAGTACGGCGGTGGCGGACAACCCCACCACCCGCCCCAGCAGCAGCTTCCAGCCAGACCTTTCCAGCAGCAGCATCAGGGATAACGATTTCCCGCTCCTCCGAGGGAAGACGTAGGAGGAGGAGGCCGACCTCCGGGCGCTCCTCAGGGACCTCGACCGGGGCGTGGTCGGAGAGGTGGCCGATAGCCGAGGGGCAGAGGAGCTGGGTGTGGACAGTTGCACGCCGCAGAGGCAGCAGTTCCAGCAGGGTCGGAGGTTGTTCGAGGTACGATCAGTTTGTTTAGTACCCTTGCTTATGCCTTGTTCGATACCGGAGCTTCGCACTCCTTTTTTACACCCAGTCTAGCCTGTGCCTTGGGTCTAGATGCCGAAAGACTCCCAGCACCCTTGGTGTTGATCACACCAGTCGGGGGTCAGAACGACTTGTTGTTTGTTTGTCGGGGATGCAGACTGATGATAGGGCCACATCAGTCAATTAGGGATCTTCTTCTGCTACAGATACAACCATACGATGTCATCCTAAGCATCGACTGGATATTTTCTGTGTGTGCCGTCATCGACTGCTTTCGAAGAAGGGTCATGTTCTCAGACTTGGGCGGCCGGCGTGTTGTTTTCACCAGCGAGCGGAGCAGTCAGAAGGGCAACAGGCGAGAGGAACCCCTCCTCTCCTTGTTAGCTGAGCTGTCAGTAGGGTCAGTAGATGCTGAAATGGTGGAAGTGTCAGAGATCGTCCGTGGGTTTATGGACGTCTTCCCTGAGGAGGTGACGACTCTACCCCCTCGACGTGATATCGAGTTTGGGATAGACCTGCAGCCCGACGCTCGTCCGATCTCGATGGCTCCTTACCGAATGTCACCTTCAGTGCTACGAGAGTTGCAGATCCAAATTGACGATCTGATGAAGAGGGGTTATGTTCGGCCGAGTGCGTCACCGTGGGGTGCTCCAGTTTTGTTCGCAAAGAAGGTAGATGGTGGTCTCAGGTTGTGCATAGACTAAAGGAGGCTGAATCAGGTGACGATCAAGAATCGCTACCCTCTTCCGAGGATAGACGATCTTTTCGACCAGCTGAAAGGGGAAGGATGGTTCTCGAAGATCGACCTATGGTCTGGGTATCACCAGTTGAGAGTGAAGGAAAGTGACATCGCAAAGATGGCGTTCAGGTGCAGATATGGACACTTCGAGTTCGTAGTTATGCCATTCGGCGTTACGAATGCCCCAGCTGTGTTCATGGGGCTTATGAACTCCATCTTCCGGGAGTACTTGGATCGGTTCGTGGTTGTGTTCATCGACGATATCCTGATCTATTCGAGATCAGAGGAGGACCATGCAGAGAACCTGAGGACGGTTTTGGAGGTCCTCCGACATCACCAGTTCTATGGTAAGTTGTCTAAATGCAAGTTCTGGACACGAGAAGTGCACTTCCTCGGGCATGTGGTGTTCGAGCAGGGGGTAGCGGTGGACCCGTCAAAGGTTGAGGCAGTTGTTTCTTGGGAAGCACCCAAGAATGTGGCAGAGGTCCACAGTTTCCTCGGGCTGGCAGGTTACTATCGGAGGTTCGTACCCAACTTCTCCCGAGTAGCAGCCCCTTTGTCAGCCCTAACCAAGAAAGACCAGGTTTTCGTGTGGAGTGAGCAGTGCGAGTCAGCCTTCAGCCATCTGAAGGAGAAGTTGGTTAGTGCCCCAGTGCTGAGATTACCAGAATAAGGGGCAGCCTATGAGGTGTTCTGTGATGCTTCAGGACAGGGCCTGGGATGTGTGTTGATGCAGCGACAATGGGTGATCTATTATGGGTCCAGGAAGCTACGCCCTCATGAGCGTAATTATGCCACCCACGACCTGGAGCTTGCAGCGGTCGTTTTTGTGCTGAAGTTATGGCGACACTACCTCATCGAAGAACGCTTTGTGGTCTTCACAGATCACAAAAGCTTGAGGTATATCTTCTCCCAGCGGGACCTAAACTTGTGACAACAGAGATGGGTGGAGTTCCTCCAGGATTACGACTTCAAGATCTCTTATACTGAGGGAAAGGGAAATGTAGTGGCTGATGCCTTGAGCAGGAGGACGCAGAAGGATGCAGTCCGAGAGTCGGCGAACGCCTGGAAGGCGATGGAGGAGTTGGCTGCCTTACACCTGGATGCGAGGATGGATAGTAGTAGAGGTTTCCTGTATTAGATGATAGTGCAGTCGTCTCTGTTTCAGCAAGTGGAGGAGTCTCAGTGGGGAGACCCAGAGTGCGAAGTGATGCATGACCGAGTTGACCAGGGCAATGCTCCGGAAATATGGACAGAGGATGGGCAGAACCAGATGCTTTTCCAGGGAAGGTTGTTTGTTCCAGAAGTGATATGCGGAAGGGTTCTCAGTGAGTTCCACAAATCACCCCTGGCGGTACACCCAGGAGTTTCCAAGATGTACTAGGGACTGAAGAGGCAGTTTTGGTGGCCCGGAGTTAAGCGAGCGATGACAGAGTTTGTGGCCAAGTGCTTAGTGTGTCAGCAAGTGAAGGCTGAACAACGAGTTATAGGCGACCTACTACAACCTCTAGATGTCCTCGAGTGGAAGTGGGATGACATCTTGATGGATTTAGTCATGGGACTACCCAAGGTCCAAGGGGGGTATGACGCCATCTGGGTGGTAGTAGACCGGTTGACGAAATCGGCTCACTTTCTGGCGATCAGGGAGTCGAGTGCAGTGTATGCTTTGGCGCGAAGGTACGTGGATGAGTTGGTGCAGTTTCATGGAGTTCCGAGGTCTATAGTCTCAAACATGGATGCACGTTTTACCTCACGAGTCTGGAGGGGGTTTGTAGCATGCTTTTGGCACCCAGCTACGTCTTAGCAGTGCTTTCCACCCCCAGACAGATGGGCAGACAGAGCGCACCATCCAGACGTTGGAGGATATGCTGCGGGCATGTGTTCTGGACTCACGGGGATCATGGGTGCGATACTTGCCCCTGGTAGAGTTTGCCTACAATAATATCTACCACTCTACCATTGGCATGGCCTTGTTTGAAGCCTTGTATGGGAGGCCATGCCGTTCACCTGTGTGTGGGGCCGAAGTAGGAGAGGCAAGCATCCTTGGCCCAGAGGTGGTGTAGAGCATGACAGAAAAGGTTCAGCTCGTACGAGAAAGGATGAAGGCTTCCCAGGACCGACAGAAGTCGTATGCTGATACCAGGAGGAGGCCCTTGGAGTTTGAGGTTTGAGACCACGTGTTCTTGAAGGTCTCCCCTCGGCGTGGGCAGCGTAGGTTCGGCAAGGGGAGTAAGCTTTCTCCCAGGTTTATCGGACCCTTCGAAGTGTTTCGGCGGGTCGGCGAAGTGGCTTATCATCTAGCGTTACCACTGCCGCTACTGAGGATACATGATGTATTCCATGTGTCCCAGCTCCGTCAGTATCTACACGAAGATTCACAAGTCCTTGATTGGGGTGAGCTGGACATCGAGGATGACGTGACTTTTGTGGAGAGACCAGTAATGATTGAGGATCGCAAGGAGAAAGTGCTTTGTGGGCGAACCATTCCCTTGGTTCGTGTTTTGTGGAGACATGGTGGGCTTGAGGAGAGTACGTGGGAGAGGGAAGAATAAATGCGTACCCAGTACCCAGAGTTGTTTTGAGTTTTGTTCCTTATTGCACCTATTGTGGTAGAACGTTTTGTCTTTTTGGATATGAAATGTACTGGTTTTCTTTCCTATGAATGCGTGTGAAAAGCCCTGGCAATGGGGGAGGAGAGAACCCAACCCCCAGTAAAGACGCATTAAGGTGGATGCGATTAAACCCGTGCGGGCGAGTCAGTGCTGCCCAAAACGGATAATATCTTGACATGGGGGAGGAGACTCCCCAACCCACATGCCTGGGCAGTTTGACATGGTATGTTTCTTGGTTCTTGACAGGAAAGTGTTTTTAATTAGCATGAGTTCACTCCTAAGAGGTATCTTTTTGAGGTGGTTGTTTGGACCCTCTCTTTCCTTCTGGTTTGTTTTTGATTCTCGGGGACGAGAATCGTTTAAGAGGTATCTGATGTAATGGCCCGGGTTTTTGGGGTCCATTACTTTGTGAAAATCTCGTGTTGGGTTTTCTGGTCTGGGAATCTCGGTGAAGTGTGGCGTAACGGCAGGCCTACCGGTAGCTCAGTCTACCGGTAGCCGCAGCCTACCGGTAGCTCTGTCTAACGGTAGCTCGGTCTACTGGTAGCCGCAACCTACCGGTAGCTCAGTCTACCGGTAGCCGCAGCCTACCGGTAGCTCGGTCTACCGGTAGCCACAACCTACCGGTAGCTCTGCCTACCGGTAGCTCGGTCTACCAGTGGCTGCAGCCTACCAGTAGCTGTCACCAACCGGTGGCTCTGGCCTACCCCGCGGGTTCTTTCCAATGGCACTCCTTGCGCAATTAGGGTTTTAAACCCTATTTTGACTCCTTTAAGCGTGTTTTAAAGCCCGGTAACACCCATAAATGTTTTAATTAAGTATTTAATGAATTAACCTGGTGTGTGTGCGTCAGTTTAAACCACCCAACCCCTTTAATAACGTGTGGGGCCGCATGGTCAACCCACGACCCCCGCTCCTTATGTGGTTTCATGTTCTTATCTCAACCACCCCAGACCCTTATAAACTAAAGGGTTCGTCGTGGGTTTCTTCTTTTCTCATTCACCCAGCACTAGATTACCCTTCCTTCAGGCGAGCCGCATCGCTATGCGTGAAGTTCCGTACCCGGTCTAAGTGTTGACGAGGCGATTTTCGTTCAGGCGAGCCGCATCGCTATCCGTGAAGTTCCACGCCAGGCCTCAGCGTCGATCGTTGACCAACAAGTAGAGAATTTCTCCTTCACCTCTCTCTTTTGTGTATCATGCAGGGTGAGCGTGCTTTTGATTCTGTAGAATTGGATAAACCAGAACTAAATAAAGATAATGAACAGATTCTTTAAAGAAATAAGGGGGGGCTGTGATCGTTGATACTGTTTTATATTATGATCTTCTTTCTGAATTGTGCAGCTTACGCCTACCGAAAATCGAGGCCATTGGTAGTCATTGTTTGTGCACTAACGAACCCTTACCTTTGGTGATGTTTAAATGGGTCATGTTTGTGGTGGATAACCCTTGCTGTGTAAAGGAATTTTGTTTAATTACGTATATTTTTCTAAATGAATTGGAATCACCAGGATGAATCCTTTCTATGATAACCCTGGTTAAAGCACACAGGAATTGAAATCATGGAGTGTGTTAAATCTTATAAATCTGAAAATTCCGGCATGGCCCTGCTTTGTGTTGGTGGTAGTGGTTTGATTGTTTTCTTTTACGGGCCGATTGCTGGAGATGTGGGAGGGGATGGGATCCCCTGTTTTTATACTCTAGGTGGTTATGAAGTTGGGGATGAGATCCCCTGTTGTTATGGATTCGGTGGTTGTGAGTTTTAAGACCGGGTGGTTACCTTGTTTATATCACGAATTGGGGTGGGATCCTCTATTGATGAAAAACCTTTTTGTGGGAGGGGACACGAGGCAGTGTCTCGGGGTTGTCTTTGGTTCCAGTACTTAGAGGGATCTCACTTTTTTCCCTTGCTGTTGTGACTTTAGAAGAGAACCGGGTGTGGATACTTAATTGACATTTGGCTGGTTTCTTTTCCTTGGTTATGCTTATGGTGTTAGTTTCCCAGTAGTTCTTAAACTTATTTGAACATTATTACTGAACATGAAAACAAGAAAGGGGAAAATGGGTTTTTTGGCGAGAGTCGTGACTCGGACCTGAGTGTTGTTTGTGTCCTTTAGGCTGGCTGAAGAAAAACCTAACTTGGGTGAGTGCTTGTTACCTATATATACATACTTGTAGTTTTTTGTTTCTTATTCGCGTCCCACCCAAGTTGATCACTTAGTGCCGAACACCCCCATTTCACGGGGGAGGGTGTTTTTACCAACACTATTACTAGTGGCTGGTTATTAGCTCCTTTTCTGCTCCCTTTCCCGGATATCCCAAGTGTCTTCGGGTAGACTGTGATGGCCTGCGGTCCATTATTAGCCCCAAGAATCTTTGGGCAGGGTAGTGAGGGGGTTGGCCAGGTGTGTGCGGCAGGTGGTTTCCCAAGTGTCTTCGATATGGGGCCCAGGTGTCTTCGGGCGTGGAAGTGGATCTTCTAGACCAGGTGTCTTCGGGCGTGGTGGTGGTTGTTCTGGCCTAGGTGTTTACGGGCGGGATTCAGCAGTGGGATTGCGTGTGGTTGTGGACCAGGTGTGTGCGGGCGGGTGTGGCAGTGGGACTGTAGTGAGAATGGCGAGATTGGTTCGATGCGTAGGATGTCTCAATAACCAATGGGAAAGTGGCACGAGGTACCCAAACATTGATGTGCTCTTATTATATATATTACTTTACTTGTGTTATTTGGGGAGTGTGCCTTGGTGAGGCTTGGGTGGATAGTTTACTTTGTTAGGTGTTTGGTTTACTCCTTTTCTCACGGGACTTTAGTACGTTCCCCCACTTGTGAAAAAGAGTCTTTGGTTTTCCCTACTGAGTGTACTTGTATGCTCACCCTATGAATAAAACTGCTTTCAGGTTTCCAAGAGGACTTCGTGGATCGCGCAGGACCATACTAGCTCGGACCTTTGGGGCAGTTGCAGTTGTTATTTTCTCTCTTTCTTTGGTACTTACCTTTGTAGTCACTTTTGTACCTTGTGGCTTTTACTTTTTGGAACATGCATGTGGGAATGGTTTACTTTCGGCTTTACTTTTCTTTTAGTTTTGGTGTTGTTGGGTTTCATCATCTTATCTCCCGATCCTATAAAACAAAAAGGGGTAGTGCCTTCCATTTGTGTGTAATTTCTATACCCTTGGTGCTAGTCACCACTCTGGGACCTATTGAAGGCGGGTCTCGGGGGTCATTATCTCTCCTTCAACTTAAAGAAGGAAGGGCCTGGAAATCTGCTGACCCTTCCCTTCTTTTGGTGAAGGCGGGTCGTGACAATCACACTGTAGCAACAACATGTATATAGCATCAACCTGTATATTAAAAATTCATAATTTAATTGAAATGAAAATTACATCACAAATACATAAAAAATCATTATATTATAGACATTTCAAACAATATTTTTTACAATTACATTATCATGTACCGTCACAAAAATTCAAAAACATCAATATTTCATTGCCTTTGGAACCCGATCTCCTCTAAAAAATTCACAATCATGATATCAATTGTTGAAAAAACCATCACAACTCGAGAAAAAAAATTACCTGTATAAGAAATAAATTCTTATGTTAGTAATTCTATAAAGAAAAAAATTAAACATAAACATGAAATAATACATTAACAAAATGTCAATTTTAAACTGAATCCACACAATTTGAGTTATACCGGATACACCGTGTATCAGATTGAGGTATGATTGATTCCTACACTTCACAAATGATTTTTGGATTGTTTTCCTAAAGTATCAAAACAATCTGAATATGTTTGATCGGTTTTGAGTATGTCATTTTTCTTTTTTATTAAAATGTTATTTTAAACTAAAAACACTCACTTTGAATCATGCTGGTGACATTGTGTGTCGGTTTGTCATGAGACTGATTCCTACACATCACAAATGACTTATGAACCATTTTCCTAAATTATCAAGACAATCTGAGCGTGTTTTCTTAGTTTTCAATAAGTGACACACGTTTTGAACTAAAAATGTCAATTCTAGACTGATAACGATCATTTTGAGTCATATCAGGAACACTGTGTATCAGATTAAGGTGTGGTTGATTCCTACACATCACAAAAAACTTATGGATCATTGTCCTAAAGTATCAAAATAATCTGAATGTGTTTTCTCATTTTTAAGTATGTCACTTGTGTTTTTTACTAAAATGCCAATTTTAAATAAGAAAAAACACCTGGAGTCATAGCGATCACATCGTGCGTCAGATTGAGGTGCGACTGATTTATACTCGTCACGAATGACTCATGGATCATTGTCCTAAAGTATCAAAACAATATGAATACGTTTGCTCAGTTTTGAGTATGTCACATGTTTTTTTACTAAAATGTAATTTTAAACTGAAAACACGCACTTTGAGTCATAACAGTCACATCGTGTGTCGGTTTGATGTGAGACCAATTTCTGCACGTCAAAAATGACTAATGATTTTTTTTCTTAAATTATCAAGACAATTAGAGTGTGTTTACTTGGTTTTCAATGAGTGATACATGTTTTGAGCTAAAATGTCAATTTTAGACTGATAACAAACACTTTGAGTAATATCAGACACACCGTGTATCAAAGTGAGCTGTGGTTGATTCCCACACATCAAAAATGACTTACGGATCGTTTTACTAAATCATCAAAACAATATGAATGTGTTTACTCAGTTTTGAGTATGTCGCTTGTTTTTTTACTAAAATTTCAATTTTAAATAAAACACACTTGGATTTATAACAGTCATACCATGTGTCGAATTAAGATATGGCTGATTGCTACATATCAAAAATGAATTATGGATTGTTTTACTAAAGTATTAAAACAATCCGAATGTGTTTTCTTTGTTTTGCGTATTTCAATTGGTTTTTTTCTCTAAAATGTCATTTTAAATTGAAAACACGCACTTTGAGTCATACCGGTCACATCGTGTGTTGTTTTGAAGTGAGACAGATTCATACGTGTCAAAAACGACTTATAAATTTCTATCCTAAATTATCAAGATAATTGGAGTGAGTTTTCTTTGTTTTCAGTTAGTGCCACACATTTTGAACTAAAATGTCAATTTTAAACTGATAACATACACTTTGAGTCATACCAGACACACCGTGTATCAAATTGATGTGCGGCTGATTCCTAAACATAAAAAATGACTTATAGATCATTTTTCAAAAGTATAAAAACAATCTGAATGCATTTTCTTGGTTTTGAGTAGGTCACTTGTCCTTTTTACAAAAAATTAATGTCAATTTTAAATAAAAATATACACTTGGAGTCATACCAGTCACACTGTATGTTGGATTGAAGTGTGGATGATCCTTAAACGTCAAAAATGACTTACGGATTATTTTACTAAAGTATCAAAACAATCCAAATGTGTTTGATTGGTTTTGAGTATGCCACTTGTGTTTTTTACTAAAATGTCATTTTAAACTGGAAACACATACTTTGAGTCATACCGGTCACTTTGTGTGTTGGTTTAATATAAAAGTGATTCCTACACGTCAAAAATGACTTACAAATCGTTTTCCTAAATTATCAAGACATTCAAAGTACATTTTCTTGGTTTTCAATGAGCGACACACGTTTTGAACTAAAATGTCAATTTTAAACTAATAACAGACACTTTGAGTCATACCTGACACATTGTGTATCATATTGAGGTGCGACTGATTCCTACACATAAAAAATGACTCATGTATCATTTTTCTAATGTATCAAAACAACCTGAATGCGTTTTCTCAATTTTGAGTAAGTCAATTCTCCTTTTTACAAAAATTAATGTTAATTTTAAATAAAAAGACACAATTGGAGTCATACCGGTCACATTGTATGTTGGATTGAAGTGTGGATGATACTTACACGTCAAAAAATGACTTATGGATTGTTGTCCTAAAGTATCAAAAAAATTTGAATGCATTTGATTGGTTTTGAGTACGTCACTTCTGTTTTTTACTAAAATGTAATTTTAAACTGGAAACACACGCTTTGAGTCATACCGATCACATCGTGTGTTGGTTTAACATAAGATTGATTCCTAAATGTCAAAAAATGACTTATAAATCAATTTCTTAAATTATCAAGACAACCAAATCATGTTTTTTTGGTTTTTAGTGAGTGACACACGTTTTAAACTAAAATGTCAATTTTAAATTGATTCCGGACACATTGAGTCATACCGGGAACACCATGTATCATATTAAGGTGCAGAAGATTCCTACATATCAAAAATGATTCATGGATTGTTTTCCTAAAGTATCAAAACAATCCAAATACATTTTCATAGTTTGGATTATGTCACTTTTCTTTTTTACTAAAATATCAATTTTAAATAAAAATACACACTTGGAGTTATACCGGTCACACAATGTGTCAGATTGAGGTGAGACTGATTCCTACACATCAAAAATAATTTATGGATCATTTGATTAAACTATCAAAACAATCTGAATGAGTTTGCTCAATTTTGAGTATGTCACTTTTATTTTGTACTAAAATGTCATTTCAAATTGGAAACACACACTTTGAGTCATATTAGTCACATCGTGTGTCAATTTGATGTGAGACTGATTCCTACATGTTACAAATGAATTATGAATAGTTGTACTAATTTATCAAGATAATCTGAGCACATTTGTGTGGTTTTCAATGAGTGACACGTGTTTTGAACTAAAATATCAATTTTAAACTGATAACAAACACTATGAGTCATACTGGGAACACTGTGTATCAAATTGAGGTGTAGTTGATTTCTATATGTCAAAAATTACTTATGGATTTTTTCCTAAAGTGTCAAAACAAATTGAATTTTTTTCTTGGTTTTGAGTATGTCACTTTTATTTTTTACTAAAATTTTAATTTTAAATAAAAAGACATATTTGGAGTCATACCAGTCACATCATGCATCAAATTGAGGTTAGGATGATTTCTACATATCACAAATGATTTATGGATTATTGTCCAAAAGTATGAAAATAATTTGAATGTGTTTACTCAGTTTTGAGCATGTTGAAGGACCCCAGAACACCCTGAGAGGTGAGGGGTGAATCAGGGTGTCAACCTTTTCTTTTTAAAGTTGTAGATCTTGTTCCCAAGTTTGTAGGAACTTGTTAAATCTATCAAACAAAATAAAGTAGAGAGATAACACAACACTTTTACCTGGTTCACCGCAATGGGCTACATCCATGGAGCATACACCGAAAGTGTTTCGGTCGTACCTAAATCCACTAAGCTTTACTAGTTTGAGGATTACAAGATTCAATCACAATCACTCTGTTCCATGCACACTGCCTTTACAAAGGTTTAGGGATAGCTTATTGCATCCCTTAGATCACTTCCCTCAACCCCTAGATCACTGCCTTGAGATAAGTCAAACTTAGTTTATCGACATGAAGGTCGCTTCAATAGATTTTCATTGAAGCCTTTGTCTCTATTCAGCACGAAACACTACCTGCATCAAAGTCCTGGATTGATGCAGCACTAAACCACTGAACCGAATATTCAGAACATGCAATCAGCTTACACTGACAATTGCGCACAAAACCAACCATGTGCGTGCAAGCTCTTACTTTTGCGCGCAAGATTTTCTTTTCACGCGGAAAATATTTCGCACAACTACACCTTTTACGTGAAAATTTAACTTTTGCGTGCAACATAAAATTTTATGTGCAACATCAAATTTTACATGAAACATTAACTTTTACACGCAACTTCATCTTTTCCGCGCAACTACAACTTTTCCGCGCAACTACAACTTTTCCGCGCAACTACAACTTTTGCGCGCAAGTCCCTTTTTTGCGCAAATTTTACGCACATCAGAACTAGAATCTTCTCTAAGTCTTCAGCCTAGCAAAATGAGGGGGGTCACCTCTTATTTATAGGCATCACTAACCCCCGCGTGCAAAAACCACCATGTCATGCAAAACCTCTCATTCTGGCCACAATTATTTTTGCGCAAGAACCATTTTCCGCGCATAACTCTAGATTTTTCATGAAGCTCATGACTTTTCTATTTTTCGATGTTCTGATCCCAAAACATGAATTACAGAAAGTTTACATAACACCAAAAATTTTGCGCGCAACTTTCTTTTCCAAACAAACTTTTCTCTATTTTCTGATTTTTAGACCCAAAATTTTTGCGAACACTGGGAAATGATGCCACCTTCAAAACTGTTATCCGATTGAACTATATGACCCCTTTACTAGAAAACATTTGGAACTTCCAATGAGGATTGAAAACAAACACAAACTATAATCCATTTATTGTATAGAATAGTCGTGGTTCCAACAATCTCCCCCTTTGGGTTTGTTGGAAATCACCAGATAAATTCAACAGAGCACCAACCATAAGAAAAACCTGAAATGAAAGAATCAACTCAGCCAACAATCTAAGTCTACATGAGAAATGATCGGTGTAGAAAATAAGAGGGGAAGAATGAATTGGGTTCTTGTGTTTTGGAATTCTTAAAGATGCCCAAGCCATTCTCTTAATGTGTCACATAAGCATTACACGCCCTGAATGTATTCCTTCTCCTCCTAACACCGAATTCTCATCGTGTCACATAATCATTACATATCTAATGTATTCTTTCTCCTCCTAACACTGAATTCTCATCGTGTCATAGAAGTATTACTTTTCCATATCATGTCTTGAATTTAATCCTTCTCCCTCATTGATAATAAACCCAAATACTGGTATTTGTTCATTGTATGGATCAAAATACCCCTAGATAGTATCTCCCCCATAAACCTGCATCACATCCACAAAAATATTGAAAAAAGTTAATATAATTAGGGAGAGGGGAATTTTGTAACCACCTTATGCACTGAGAGGTGGCTAAACACTGAGGTTCAACCGATGTTTCTCAAACACAGCCATTGACAGTGGCTTGGTCAGGATATCAGCCACTTTCTCATCAGTTCCCACATGATCTATTTTAATCATGCATTGTTCAAATTTTTCCTTGATAAAATGATATCTGATTTCAATATGTTTTGTACAAGAATGCTAAGCAGGATTCTTCATAAGATCAATTTCTCTCTTGTTATCATAGTAAATCACCACTGGTTATTTCACCTCATCACCAATATATGTCAGTTGTTGCTTCATCCATAGAAGTTGAGTGCATGACTTGTGGTGGAGATATACTCAGCTTCAGTAGTACTAACAGAAGTAATTTCTTGTTTCTTGCTCAACCAACCAACACATTTCTACCCAATATAGAATGCTCCACCACTGGTGAACTTTCTATCCACTACATCTCCAGCCCAGTCAGCATCAGAAAGTGCTGATAATTCACTGTCCCTTACTACAACAAAATATAACCCATAATTATGAGTGCCTTGAATGCACCTCATGATTCTTTTTACTACTGTAATATGTTATTCCTTTGGATTACTCTAAAATCGGGCCTCTAAGTAAGTTGTAAAGACAATATCAGGTCGTGTCACCGTTAGGTATAGTAAGCTTCCAATAATCCTCCTGTACATGGTGGGATCTACAGAAGTCCCATACTCATGCTTTCCAAGTTTGGTTCCAACCGCAATCAGAGTTGACATTGGTTTGGATACAATCATATTAAATTTATTCAACAACTCTCTTACATACTTTTCCTGAGAAATGAAAGTCTAATCCTTATTTTGAGTCACCTATAGCCCCAATAAATATGTGATCTCCCCAATCATAGACATTTCAAATTATGATTTCATGTGATTGGAAAATTCATCCACTGATTTCTACCTACTTCCACCAAATATAATGTCATCGACGTAAACTAGAACCATGAACTGATCTTTAGGATAATTCTTCACATAGAGATTGTGATATACTCATCCCCTTTTGAATTCCAGCTTCTTGAGATAAGAATCCAGCCAGGAATACCATGTTCGTGGTTCCTGCTTCAAACCATACATGGCCTTTTTTAGTTTACAAACCTTTGTTTCATCAGTATCAAGAAGAAAACCCACTGGTTGTTCGATGTAGACTTATTCTTCGAGAAAACCATTCAAGAATTATATCTTGACATCAATTTGATATACTTTATATCCTCTTTGGATTTCCATGGAAAGAAAAATCCTATTTGACTCCAGTCTAGCCACTGGAGAAAATGTTTCTTCAACATCGACACCTTCAATCTGTAAATATCCTTTACATACCAGTCGTGCCTTGTTTCTGATAACACTTCCATGCTCATCAAACTTATTCTTAAAAATCCACTTTGTACCAATCAAATTGTGACCTTTGGGTCTCTTGACTAGATCCCATGTCTGATTCTTTTCAATCTGATCTAACTCTTCATTCATGGATTTCACCCATGATTCATCCTTTGCAACTTATTCAAATGAGAATGGTTCTAAAACTAACAGAAATGCAGATTGTGTGTTATTCCTCATTCTCCTTGTTTGTGTGGGTACAATCCAATCCCCAATAATGTTGGATTGATCAATTTATGCTCTTCAATTACTTCTTTGAGATTCAACTGCATTCTCTCCAGCAAAGGTTTCCTCTTCAGATTCTTCTTCTGAGTCAACATTATGATGTGACTCCTGATTGTTTTATACACCTTCCTCAATTTCTGTAATTGTATTTACTCCACGTTCACTTTATTCATCATTTTTTATCACATCAGTATATGAAATCCTTGAATCATTTTTGGTTTTCTCTTAAATGATTTTAACATCGCTACTTTCCACAATCCTTCCTAAGTGCTTGTTGAAACACTTGTAGGCTTTACTGTTCGTTGAGTATCCAAAGAAAATCCCTTCATATGCATTATCACCATACTTCCCTTGATTTCCTTGTTTATTTCTAATGAAGCATTTACTTCCAAAAACACAAAAGTATTTCAAAGAGGGATTCCTTCCATGCCACAATTCATATGGTGTTTTCATCTCACCCATATAAAGTCCTGTTCGATTTTGAATATACACTGCATCTTGAATGATCTCTTTCCAATAATGTCATGGAATATGACTCTCAACCAGCATAGTTCTTTCCATGTTGTTCACCTGTCGATTCCTATGCTCAAAAACATTATTTTTTTGCAGAGTTCTCACAACAGCTACCTCAAGTTGAATCCCATACTTCTCTAGGTGATTTTAAAATTCAATGGATGTGTATTCCCCTCTATTGTCAGAACGTAGCAATTTTATTATTCATCCAGTATCATTCTCGGCAATTAGATGATATGTTTTCATGCAGTCAAGAACTTGTTTTTTCTTGTGTATAACCATTAAACATGCCATTATATTGTAATAATATATGAAAAGGACAAAATACCTTTCTCCATGAGTTCTGACAGCATTTATCGGGCCACATACGTCTATATAGATGAGATCAAGAATATGAGATTCCCTTTTCTTCTTTGGATGATAATAACTATAGATCAGCTTCCTGTGAATACAAGCATCACAAGACTTTTCACGTTCATGCTTCAGGTTGGGAATTTCTATGACAATATTCAATTTTGATATTTTCTCCATGTCTTGTTGACTTATGTTTCCCAATCTCCGATGACGCAATTTATTTTCTTCCTCAATAGTCATGTAGCAAATGCTTTCTTTACTATCAACCTGATATAGGTTTTCTTCTATTCTGCATCTCTTGATAAGTGAATTTCCTGTCTTTCCCTTGATAGTGTAGCCTTTCTGATTAAAAGTAACTATAAGTCCTGAGTCACATAGTTGACTCATGCCAAGGAGATTATGACGTAGTCCATCCACATAAAGAACTTCAGTTTTCTTTATCTCTCCATTAGCTAGTTCAGTACTTCCACTGCCTTTTATTTTTAGAGCTCCATCATTACTAAACTGTACTATTCCATCAACCCTCCTCTTGAAATCTGTTAATAGGCCTGCATTACCTGTCATATGAGATGAACAACTTCTATCTAGAATCCAGATGCTGTTTCTTTTTGTATATTTTAGGGCCACCTCTACAAGGTTGTATTTCTCAATTTTATTCTTTTCTTTCCATGAAACATTAGATTGAGTGTAGGACACTAATAGCCTTTTAATTCTCTCTTCCATGTACATGGATTATTCATAGTCAAAATATTTATCCAGAGGAGCAAACCTATTTGTAATAGAAACATTGTCTTGTTGAAGAGCTTTGACTTGTCTCGGACTCTGGTATGAGGTGTCCATGTCCCTCCTCTGCCTACAATCAATAGCCTTGTGGACAAAGTCAGAACAACGAAAACAATATCCATATAAATTTTTTCTTCTAAAAGAATTAGGATATCAATTTTTATCTTTTTTTTAACTCCCATATCTTCTCCATTCAAATAGATTCTTTCTTCTTCGCAGTAAGACATGGTATGGCCCAGATATCCACAAAACTGACACTTCATGAGAGGAAATGTATTCTCACTTCTGTTTATCCTCATTCATTCTTCCATGGGATAATAGTTTGACTGCCTCTTATTCTTGGAGGCTCGAGTATAGTCTTATGTTATTCTTTAAGATTGAATTGGGGGTTTCTTTTTCAGCACTTCAAGTGACTTTTCCACATGACTCACTTTCATCTTGCCTTTATTTTTGTCACCTTTATTTGAAGCATTTGATGATTCATCCTCACAAATAATTCCACTATTTCCCATGTAAGTGGGTCTTTGATCATTCAACATCTTTTCAACTCCATTAGAACCACATTTTTCTCTCTTCAATAGCTTAGCATATGGAAACCTTCCAAACTGTATTTTCATCCTTGGTTCTTTTGAAATTGATTCACTCTTAAGTTTAATCTTAAGAGTAACAAATTCCTCTTAGAAAACCTCAATTGTCTTGTAATTTTCTTCCACTCTGAAGGTGAGGTAATTGATTAAATTTTCCTAATCTTCAATTCTAGCTTCAGATACACTACATCATCATTTCTTTCAAGGATTTTAGACTGTACTTTCACAAATTCCTATAATCGTTCAATTTCAGCTTCGAGCTGATCAACATATTTAGATGATTCTTCTACAATTGATTTCCACTTGTTGCAACTCTTAAAATTAATCTTAAGCTTACTAAAAGTATCCTTAAGTTGTAACTCAGGATTTTCATTAGTTTTTAACTGATTGTATCCACCATTATCTTTTAATGGTTCTGATTTTTCCACAGTGGCCATCATGGAAGCATGGTTTTTAGTTTTAAATTCTGGTTTTTCTTCTTCATAGAATTCATTATCATCACCATCCTATTCATAGACAAAACACTTTTTCGATACTTTTTTTCTATATTTAAAGTCTCCCTTTTTGAAAAACCTTTTCTGAGGCTTCTCAATGTTTTCAGATTCTCTATCTTTATCATCTATCTTTCTTAAGCACTGAGAGGTAATGTTCTTAACTTTGCAACAACAAAAGCAAGATAGAGGTAACTTCACTTTGAATTTACCTTTTCCTTTCTGAAACTTCTTAGCAATGAGAGAAAGAATTTATTTTCCTCATCATCTTCACCATGAATTTATTTTAAAATTTTCAGTTTCTCCACGTCTTTGGACGTCATTTTCTTGCTCACTCGAGTCATAGCATCTTCTGGTTTGACTCTCATTTCATATGCCACCAGGATTCTCATCAGATCATCTAGAAATTTTTTGGAGAGATCTCTTTCCTCAAGGGATGACACCTTTTAATTATACAGGGGTGGAAGTATTCTCAATATTTTCTTTACAATATCAACGTCTTTGATTTCTTCGCCTAGACCTAAAATTACTCTAACCACTCCAGTAATTCAATTGAAGGAGTCTGATTCTCATCAGGATACATCTTCAGATCATCAAACCTATCGTGCAGGACTTGTAGTTTCACCTCCTTCACTTTTATATCTCCTTTATAAATTTTTTCAAGTTTATCCCACATGGACTTTGCTGATGTGCAAATCATCAACTTTAGATAGATCTGATCAAAAAGGGATGCAGTGAGAGCATTCTGCGCTTTAGCATCTGCATCAAGAATTTTCATGTCTTTATCAGTCATAGCCAGTCCTGTTGAATCAGTAACTTGTATTCCTTGAATATTAGAAAATAGGACTTCCATTCCAAGGGATCTTAGATGAGATCTCATTCTGTTCTTCCAAATCTGAAAATTACTTCCATCAAAGAGTGGGACTCCCCTAACACTGGATTAACTCTCCATGACGGTATAAGACAGATCAAACATCAGTAACCTACCTCTGATACCACTTGAAGGACCCAGAAACACCCTGAGAGGGAAGGGGTGAATCAGGGTGTTAAAATTTTCTTTTTAAAGTTATAGATATTGTTCCCACATTGGTAGGAACTTTTTAAATCTATCAAAAAAATGAAAGCAGAGAGATGGCACATCAATTTTACTTGGTTCACCGCAAAGGGCTACATCCAAGGAGCATACGCCGACAGTGTGTCGGTTGTACCTAAATCCACTAATCTTTACTAGTTTGAGGATTACATGATTTAGTTACATTCAATCTGTTCCAAGCACACTACCTTTACAAAGGTTCAGGGATATCTTACTGCATCCCTCAGATCACTTTTCTTGACTCCCCCTAGCTCACTACCTTGAGAGAAGTCAAACTCAGTTTATCGTCATGAAGGTCACTTCAATAGATTTTCATTGAATTCTTTCTCTATTAAACACGAGACACTACCTGCATTGAAGTCCTGGATTGATGCACTTGAAAGCACTGAACCACTAAACCAGATATTTAGAACATGCAATCATCTTACACTGACAATTGCACGCAAAACCAACCTTATGCGTGCAAGTTCTTACTTTTGTGCGCAAGATTTTCTTTTCACGTGGAAAATATTTCACGAAACTACAGCCTTTATGCGCAAATTTAACTTTTGTGTGCAACTTCAACTTTTACACGCAACATCAAATTTTACGCGCAACATTAACTTTTACGTGCAACTTCATCTTTTCCGCGCAACTACAACTTTTCTGCGCAACTACAACTTTTCCGTGCAACTACAAATTTTGCGCGCAACTCCCTTTTATTGCAACTTTTATGCATATCAGAACTTGGATCTTATCTAAGTCTTCATCCTGGACAAATGAGGGGGGTCACCTCTTATTTATATGTGTGGCTGACCCCATGTGAAAAAAACCACTGTGTCGTGCAAAACCTCTAATTTCGCGCGCAATTCTTTTCGCGCAAGAACCATTTTTCGCACACAACTCCAGATTTTTCACGTAGCTCATGCCTTTTTTATTTTTCGTTGTTCTGATCTCGAAACATGACTTGCACACAAGTTTCCATAATACAAAAAATTTTTCGTGCAACTTTATTTTCAAAACACACTTTTCTCTATTTTCCGATTTTTAGGCCCAAAAATTTTACAAACACTGGGAAATGACGCCACCTTCAAAACTGTTGTCCGCTTGAACTGTATGATCCCTTTCCTAGAAAACATTCAGAACTTACAATGAGTATTTACAATAAACACAAACCATAATCCATTTATTTCCTAGAATGGTTTTGGTTCTAACACATTTCACTTATCAATTTTACTAAAATGTCATTTTAAACTAGAAACACACACTTTGAGTCATACCGGTCACATCAGGTGTCATTTTGATGTAATATTTATTTCTACATGTCCAAAATGAATTATTAATACTTTTACTAAATTATCAAGACAATCTAAGTGTTTTTTCTTTGTTTCTGGCGAGTGACACACGTTTAAAAAAGTTATTTTTAAACCGATAACAAAAACTTTGAGTCATATAAGACACACTGTATATCATATTGAGGTGCAGATGATTCCTATATGTCACAAATGATTCATGAATCATTATCCTAAAGTATCAAAACAATTTGAACGCGTTTTCTCTATTTTGAGAATGTCACTTGTATTTTTTTTACTAAAATGTAAATTTTAAATAAAAAGACACACTTGGAGTCATATTATTCACACAATGTGTTAGATTGGGATGCAGTTGATTCCTACACATCAAAAATGACTTATGAATTATTTTCCTAAAGTACCAAAACAATATGAATGTGTTTGCTCAGTTTTGAGTATGTGTTGTTTGTTTTGAACTAAAATATAAATTGTAAACTAAAAACATATACATTGAGTCATACCAAGTACACTATGTATCAGATTTAGGTGCGATTGATTGAACCATTTCCTTATTACCATTATCTCAGTTTCAGCCTCGGAGTCCAATATCTCATGAGCATGAGTAGCTTTGAACAAACCACTCCAACTCGAGAAAAAGAATCCACTTGTATAAGAAAACAATTCTTATATTAGTAGTACTATAAAGAAATAAATTAAACATAAATATGAAACAATAAATTAATAAAATGTAAATTTTAAATCGAAATTACAAAATTTGATTCATACAGGGTACACCGTGTATTAGATTGATGTATGGTTGATTCCACCATGTCCTTTTATCTTATAGTGCATTCAACATTTTGGGTTATCTAACAATATTTCTATTTGATAACCCAAAATGTTGAATGCATTGGAGAATAAAAAGAAATTTTCATTATCATGAGTGCACCATCCTTGTTGAGTGCATGATCATAGTACATGAGTGAATCATCCTTGTTTATGAAGTAATTTATTCGTTATATCTATGAAAATTAAAAAAATAAGTATTAGATAAAAATGATAAGTAAATTAACTACAAAAGTAGATAAAATGATGAAAAAATCAACTAAATTAGTAGTAGGAAGTCACATATTCATGATATATGTGTACATTCTGACACCAGGTATGTTTTCTAGTCATTTATAAACAAATCTATTTCAACCTATGAATATGAGGACTTTCTACACTCATGGTTGTACTGGAAAAATATAAACACACAAAGGATTAATAAATATTTTAAATGAAATAACAATTATCTTTTAAAATATCTCTTTGGGGATACTAGTTTGTTGATGGTATATGATATCTCTCATAAATTTACAAACATAGTAACCACAATATTTACTATTGATTTGTTTTGGAAACTACAAAAACAATGAAAAAAATAAATAATTTGTTTTGATATATGTTTTGATAGTGAAATCTTATTATATATACCCTATTACTTATCCACTTTTAGAATTTTATAGGCTCCTTGTATGCATAGACTATCCTCATGCCATGATTTTGATGATATTTAAATACCACCTTATCATAATAGAAATCTCATTAAAATATAATATAAAATATAAAACTTGAAAATTAGTTCTAAAAAACTGGATATAGTGTATTATAAATTTAAAAACATCATCACATGTGGATGATTTGTTGGGTATCCATGCAGTGAATCCAGAAAATAAATCATTGGAGTATCCAAATTGAATACAATGAGTAACCAATGGTTCCTAAAAAACAAAAAGGAATAAGTAATGAAAGGAATGAAAATAAATTTGATATGATTAAATTGTAGAGTTTTACCCCTGCATCATCAAAAATAAGAGGAGTCTGTCATCTGTAAGGTTACTTTCAAACACTACAGCTAGTTTTTCCACCATTGCATCAATTTGATCTGAATCCAATGTGGTTATTTTTTTAGAACTGATGTGAGGACTAATGAGTCTATAATTATGTTTACAGGGTTTTCCCTTCAAATAGTATTGATATAGATTCCTGTAAAAAATATGAATTGTATTTATTCATAATTAACAAAGTAGATCATCTATTGAAAAAAAAATCATAAAAACACACCTCATGTATACATTTAGAACTGAGACTCCTATCTATTCATACATGGGGATTTCATTTACACTCACAAGATAAATTTAGTCTATAATGACCTCTCCAAACATTTGTTCTTAAAAATCAACTATGACATTACTACCACTTTGTAACCTTGCATCCGTAAGAACCTTCAATGTTAGTAAATGATGATATTGAATGGGTGGGGTATAATTGGTTTGTGAAGATATTTTTGATTGATTGGTTGATCCTTTAGAACATTTTGATTTGACCTTTAATATCACCACTTATATTTGTCTATCTGTAATAACATTCATCAGTTCAGACCTTTTTTCATTAATTGCTAAAAGTTTTGCATGAAAAATAAATTATAAATGAATACATCCTCGTCGACATGTTTTTTAGAAGATCTAACATCCATGATATGAATGATCCCATAGCTTGATCCACCATATAAATATCTGTTTCATCAAGTGGAATAGGTATCTCGACACTCAGCTCATGAGATACACTAATCCCCACTCTCACATGACCTGTTGGAAGTTTTCTATTGTGTAGAATATCTTCTTGGATATTGAACATGATATCCCTTAGAATAAGGAGATGTGTGGGTGTTGATAAATATAAAACACAATCATTTTCACCTTATAGAATATCAGTACAGGAAAGGTATCATTGTTTACCTAATTCACATTTCACATAAAAAATTATGATAATATTGATTATATTATCTAAGACAACTCTTTGAGGGGAATATCTCACCTCAAAGCTTGTGGGGTGGGGGTGGGGGGGGGGGGGATCACTATGAAGTGGTTGTTCTTGAATTTTTTATTCTATTTTCTTCCTTCCCATAACATTTTATAGCAAATTAGACTGATAATTAAATTTTTATTTAAGATAATCTAATTGTGCCTGCATCTCTTCCATTTTTTATCTTTATCCTGATGTTAATTTATTTTCTCAAAATATGTTTGGGGTGTTACCCCAAAACCCGCACCTCTGATGCGGCCATACTATTCTGGATGCTTCAAGGACACTGATAGCAGTTTATCTATTAAAACTGATGATGATTCCTATTTCTAAGTCAGATAAAAAAATATATCAAAATAAGTAATCCTTGTTATGTAATACCGATTTAAATATTTTTTTATTATGCTATACTTACACATGATTTCTGCACTTTTTGTGTGTTTTCATATATTATTATCTCATCATTATTTACACATGACTCATTCCATAGACATGACATGGGATGTAAGTGTATTTGAATACGGATTCATCAATATTTATATAAACATAGGAACATAATTATGTTGTTGTTTCATGTCATATAAAATTATTACAGTAGATTTAAAATCCATACATTTTTTTCCAAGTGAAGCATACCCCATCCTTCTTTTACGGTAGGGGTATGTTGGTTTTGCTACCCATTTCTTATTTTAGCACCCAGTAACTATTTCATAAATTAAAAATTCTTAATCAAAGATATTAATACATGTATTTCTAAACAATGTATTTTTAGCTATAATGTACCTGAAAATATGCCTCCTTACGATGACCAGTAAACGCATCCCACACTTCTTGGTTTATCAGGTGTGCAGACATTTGTGGTGGGTAAGAGTTTATTTTCCCTTCATCATATTTGAGATAAAACTTCATTATAATTGTACGAAATCCTCTACATGCATTTCTAGTAAGCATTAATAAAATTTTTATTCGGGAGTCATCTACTATAAATTCAATCTGTAAGGGATAATGAAGAGTAATTCAATGTTTCATTATTTTATTTTTTAGAAAAATAAAGAAATAATATCATAATGTTACCCTAATATTTTCCAAAATTAGTATCTTAATCACAATTACAACATTGTTCCATGAATCTATATCAATCAGTATGCACTACCAAGTGGTGAGCCCAATGAAACTACTAAACATGGCCTTGTTGGGGGTTAACAAACTGACCTTGTGGATTACAACCAACCTAGAATTTTTTGCATTTGATTATCACATTAATAAATTTTTCAAACACCATCATGCTATGAAACTCCTACTTTTATAGTATACCAGTTGTTCTTCACCTACCTTTTCCTCAGGTTCAACATTGTCAATACGTTGTTCCTCTAGACTGGCAACATCAGTATGTGCAAAAGGTTGTTGTTCCTCTGCATTGGGAGCACTAGCAGGTTGAGAAACCTATTTTTCCTCAAGATTGGGAGCATAAAAATATGCATAAGTCATTTTCTATAGAAGTTGTTGAACATTTAATTTAGATTACCTAAATGTAGTAGTGAATTGATAATAATATGAGGTAACATAATGTATATAACAAAAAAATATAACAAGATTATTGAACACTTTTTTAAAAGGTTGAAGGGAATTTATCCCTCTATTGAGTATCCAAGTTCCTTAATTGTGGTCTTATATAACATATAAGACCTCGTCTACAATAGGGCCACTAAAAAATGACTATGATGTCCAAATGAAAGGGTCATCCTTAGTTAAATTTTCATCTGACCCTTCAGTGGTTTGGGTCGATAACAGAACAATTGAACACTTTTAGTTTGTGGGATCTAGAACATAAAATAATTTCACTTCCTATAATCACATTATGAACTATTCATATTTGTACCCTTCCTTACTGAAATCTACTTTCATAAATCCCAATTCATCTATTTTAATAACACTCTTGTTATCAACCCACTTGCATTGAAAAATTGACACTTGGAATATTGTATAATCCAACTCTCATATTTTTTTGATGATACCAAAGTATGAAATATTCTCATAAATTGAATTTATGTCCTTGGTACTAGATACATTCATCGCTTCATCCATAAGTGTAACTCCACTATTTTTCATGGTACCACATTCATCATGTTCATTTGTATATAATATATAACCATTAATTACATAAAAATTATAAGATAATATATGAAAACCCAATCCTCTCTCTATCCATCTAATTTGTTCTAAAATTAAATCTAGATTTTCAGCTGACTACTTAAAAATATATTCTCAAAACCATCCTATAAACTGTTGATTATCTATATTTGATATCTAGCTTTTATCCTTTTATGGATTCAAATTCATAAGAATTTATTTGTGGGCTTCAAAACATAGGGAAACCTCTAAACTATTATGAAAAATATAAATATAGGCCTACTCCCAATCTATAATAGTGATTGTGACAATATCTATTCCATAAATTCCTTCACCCACAAACTACCCAGTATGACGAGATTTTGGTAGACCAATGCTTTCTACACCAGACAAGTATTTGGTACATAATTCAATATCTTCCACAACAATATATTTATCCACAATGAAACCTCCTAGATGAATTTTATTTTTGACATACCCTTTCAAAATATTCATATATCTTTCAATGGGGTACATCCATCTATAATGTACAGGACCACATAGTCGAATCTCTCTTACCAAGTGAACCAAAAGTGAACCATCATATCAAAGAATGGTGGTGGGAAGAACATTTCAAATTCACATAATATGATGAAAATTTCCTTTTCTATAGTTGTAAATTTCATTGGGTCTATAACATTGCTATATATAACTTTGAAAAAGAAACAGAACTTAGTTAATATATGATATACATTCTTGTCCAAAATTCAATGTAAAGCTACAAGAATTAGATATTGCATCAAAACATGACACTCATGTGATTTCAGAACCTTTAAATTTTAATAATTCATTAACATGATATTCTTTATATTTTATGAATATTCCTATGGAACCTTTACATCATTTAAGAAGTTGAAAAACTAATATTTATCCCTCCTAGAAAGAGTGTAAGTATCTAGAGGAAGAAAATCCCGTTTCACCCTTTTGTGGTGTAAAATATTTCCATATTCCCATGTCAATCATGTACAACTTAGACTTAATTCCATCCTTTTTTTACCAACTGAATTTGGTAACATTCCAATGAAACTATCACATACATTTTTTTCGACAGGCATAACATCAAGAAAATTCCTGATGTACAAACAATTCAAGTATAGTAATTAAAAAAAACTGATCTATTTTTCCAATAGGATTTTGTAAGTTTTTTTGAAAAATGTTTACCAAAATCAATGTTCATATCTTTTACTTTATCAAATAGTTGGTCACCTATTAGTGGATACAGTGTTTGTATGTTCTTCTAAACTCCTAAAGAATTATTTTTTCCAAGATCGGTACTTATGTCATCAGGGTAAATATTTGTGATGTCCTAGAAACACAGTCTTCAATGAATGTTTCAACCTAATTAACTATGTACCTTGTTCACAAATGGGAAACCCTTGAGTTTCTTTAATGATATATCCTAAAAAATTTATATAATAAGGAAATTCATTTATCATCCCTTACAAAATGGCTCTCAATGTGAAATATTAATTTCTGTAATCTTCATAAAACATAAAAACTAAATCCCACAATAACTTTAAATCTTCAATCAATGGAGCCAAATAAACATCAATATCATTACCTGATTATTTTGTTCCTAATAAAAACATAGATAACATAATGTATTTTCATTTTTTTTATAACCATGGTAGAAATTTATAATTTACCAACATAATCGACCAGGTATTGTGTGTGCTACTTTGAAAACCAGAACGATTCACTCCATCAATAGATAACATAAGACAAAGGTTTCTTAGCTTGTTTCCAAATTTAGGATACTTGTAATCAATTCTATTCCACTAAGAAGAGTTTTCTAGGTTATGAAGTTTCCCATCTTTATTTCTTGCATGTTCCTACCACATCAATTGCCTTGTAGTCTCCTCACTTCCATATAGGTGCCTAAACCTTGGAATAATTGGAAAGTACCATAAAACTTTCATAGGACCTAATTCATATTTCTTGAATCAATAATAACCACACTTTGAGAATTATTTAAGTGATTTTTGGTCCTTATGAAATAGTATACAGTCATTTGAACATGTATCTATTCTTTCATAGATCATTCTCATTGAACATAACATTCATTTAGTGTCATATGTTTGAATAGGAATCTCATTATCTTATGGGAGCATATCATTCAAGAGTGAAAGTAGTTTAGTAAAATTGGAATCACTCCATCTGTTTCAATATATTAAATTATACAGCTTTAGTTTGGTTAATAATGCTATATATTTCGTACAACCAACATACAATGATGTCTTTTTATAACACTTTAACTTCTCAAAAAAAATTTAAACAATCATGAAGTTCATATTCAACTATCATTATCATTTTCTCAATATGATCTTCATCACCATTCGCACTTGTGATCACATCCTCAATATGATATTATTTATTTTCCACACTTCTAATAGTATCATATGATCCATAAAATGCAGTGTTATCCCAGTCACTAGCTATATTCACTTTTTCCCCATGTTTTCCAAACATTTATAACTTTTATCTATTCCATAATAGATTAAGTGTTCATAAAACTCCTCTAGACTAATTAGTATTGAATAAAAATAGGGTAAACATGGAAAAAAGATTTGACAAGGGTAATATGCATGATGTTTTTCAAACTTGATGAAATATTTCACCCCATATTCGTACTCTTTTTTTATATGATTGGAATCCATCCATTTTTATTCATATCCATCCTATTTTATTTGGAAATATTAATATTTAAGAAAATAATTAAATAAAAAAAATGGGCCTTTCAAATAAGGGGAACCCAACATTTGAATATTTCAAATAATTTAAGCCCGATTTAAAGGAAATTGGTAATGGAATTTAAGAAAATAATTACTCTACCGGTGGTAGGTGTTATCTTATGGAGTCATCCATAATGATCACTGGTACTTGTTATGGGATGACTACTACTAAGGGTAGGTCAAGTAACATAAGTGAATGTCTAGAATATATGGGGATGAGTCTCAAAAAAAAAAAAATGAAATAATAATTATTTAGAAGATGATGTTGATGAGGATGAAAGTCGTCTCCTTAAATATAAATTTTCTCAGGTTAGTGAGTTGGTGAAGCACCAAAAAAAATTTATTAGTTTGCTGTATAAAGTTGAAAAAAGAACCAGCATCAGTATGACCTCTAAAAGGGGCTCCTTGATTGGTGTTACCATGAGAATGATTGATTGGATGGTCTTACATGCACTCATTCTGATACAACCATTTCAGTTTCAACATTTAAATCAAGACTTTAATTACTCCATGAAAAGAAAAAGTCTTTTGGTTTAAGGACTAAATTTCAGTAGTTCTTAGCTTCCCTTGAGGCTATGGTTTTGGGAGTGGGGTCATGATGGATATCCTATGGGTTGTATGGAGTTAGTGACATACCCTTTCCATAATGTTATTATCAATATATATTATGTATAAGGTGTGTATCTAGGAGGTATCTGAAAGTTAATATGATCACATATATATAGATACCACCCTTTTTTCCTTACACATGTATGAATTTATAAATATATATACCACTCATCCCATTGAATTTATAAATATAGAAACCACTAAACCTTTTGACACATATTTTAAAGAGTGTTTGAAAAGGAAAAGGAAATTAGTAAGTGAGTGGATCAAGGCTTTAATCAATAACAAAGGTTAATTTATAAAGAGTAATTGTAAATTAAAATTTGTATCACTTATTTATCTCACCTTATTAGTGATACATTACCACTACCCTAGAATCTTTAATAAGGGGTATTACTCAGAAATATAGGACTATATGCTCTCATATAATAATCTTATTCAACTTTTTCATTTTTACAATATCCCTATAAATTCCAATATGGTATTAGGCCATTAAATATTTTTTGATCCTTCAATGTTAATTAGGTTTGGTTGGAGTGGATGGTTTTCTTAGATGATACCAAGGTAATACATTGTTTCCCTATTCTAGTTTCAAACTTAATATTAAAAAAAACAATCCCTAATTTTATGGATGTATTTTGATAAGAGGTCGTGACCAAAGTGAAAATATAATTCAAGTGGGTGATATGAGAAATTAATTCAACTTATTTCTTAATGCAAGAAGACAATTATGGAATAGAAAATATGATCATCTTATCCAAAAAACATGAATAGGATCACTTAAGGTGAAAATGATTCTGACCTACCAATACTAAAAAGAGAAATGAATATGATATCCTCAATATGCTTAAAGAGAAAAATTGTTAACTCTTCACAAAATATTTTGGAGATAAAATCCACCCAATAACAGAAATCATTTATTTATATAATTGTGGGACTATGATTAAGTATTCAAAAAATAAAGAAAAGTATATTATTTCAATTATTGGTAAATCCACCAAAATTAAATCTATTTTCTTAGTGAAATATAAATCATAGGATCAAAATATATTTAAATGTTTTATAAGATTAAATAGTCTTATATATAATGTTTCCCAAATATGAGGATGATTCATTTGATAAAATGTTAATGATAACTGTTTAGATTAATTTGGAATTTTTTTCGATCATCATGTCTTAGTTTTGTTTTATTAATTAATATTATGTACACACACACACACACACACACACACACACATATTGGTTCCAAAACACTAAATAAGTTGTAAGATTAATATTATAATCTAGTTTAACCATAAAAATGGTTTTATGACTAGACTTTAAGGTGGTAATGAAAAATTAAAACTCATAATTCATGATAGTAGTGAATTGACACCTCACAGATGATGTTTTCATTTTTATAACAAAAGGAGATGAGAATAAAATTGATGGTGTATATACCATTAAAATAATAAAATTAATATATATATATATATGATACTGGAATTATCATTTTACTTTGTATAGGGTATTTGAGTAAAGGATAAGAAAATAAAATAAATTGAAAGAGGGAGAGGGAAGGTTTTACCTATAGAGTGTCGTCTCCTTGAGAACCATTTTAAGGGACTTGGAAATGGTCTTTTGGTGAGACCAAAAAGACTAGAATGAGAGAATAGGTTTGTTATAGGAATTATTTATAATATAATAAATCTACATGGCTTATAATATGTTAGGAGAATAGGTTGTGGGGGGTGGTATTTATAGTGGAGGAGAGGGATGTTTTTTGATTATTTTATTCATTAGTTTATTATTTTGGATCAAGCCTATAGATAGTGATGATTCTGGTGACTATGTACTATAAATAGTGTATGTGAGTTCAAAATAATGGTTTTTAAATTATTTATACACCATCCATGACTCAAAAATTCTTTTATTTGGCTTATAATTTCAAATACTGCAAATTACCATATTTCATTATCATAAAAAATTCAACTATTTTAGAAATATCCAAAAAAATCACCCTAACAATTTTTCTATGTGTATATTTTAAAAATGGATTCCATTTTATAAAAATAATATTTTAAATATGAGAAATTTAATTTTTAAATAAAATCATCATTTATTAAAAAAATATCGATTTTATGATTATAACTGATTTTGTGACACATTTAAAAATTAATTATGGTCTCATAAAATTATCTTATAATTAAAATGAAACAAACTATTAATTTATGAATCTATTTTATGAAAATAAATTTTCATTTATATCATTTTATTAATTATAAAATTTTAAATAAACATTTAAGTTTCAAAAAAATAAAAACACTTAATTTATCATTTTTAAAACATTTATTTACTTCTTCCAGGATATAAATATATCATATTTTCATTTATGAGATACCTAAATTATATATATAAATTCATAGGTGAGTTTATTATTCTAATAGACATATTAATATTCCTAAAAATTACATTAATATTCCAATAGTCACGTTAACATTTAATAGTATATCACAATTTTAAAATCGGCGTTTCATGAAACATATGCTATCGAAGATGTTAAATTTAAAAGAGACATACCATTAAAATATTAGGGTCTTACACTTGATCCTTGGGACATCTTCATTAGACCTATGAATAAGGGGAAATCTCCCACTGGATCAAATCAAGCTTTCATTAAATATGATGTAAAGGTTTCTAGGGGTTTACCACTAAATTTAGGGATTTTGGGAGGCTTCGCTTCCCTTAAGGATTTCCCTCCACAACGAATGGTTAATAATGGTAATATTTCTCATTTCTCAGCCTCTAATGGACTTATTTTTGAATATCTTAATATCTATAAGAATTATTTTATTGCTCAAATCTTACTCTCTAAAGGCATAAAGCCTTAGAAGGTTCCTGACCTTGTTTTCCATTTTCCATAGATATGGGGATTCAGTGATTGGAAGTTCATATCCCTTGGTCATTGGGTTTTTTACATCCTTTTCCCATTATATTAGTTAAATGGAATGATATGGAGCTTTGGTTTGGTCAATTTAAAACATGGAACACTGAGGATCCATGATTGGAATCTCAATTTTAATTTTCATGATTATAAGTAGAAATGTGTACAGGTCTAGGTCCGTATTTATGGATTGATTTGGGTGTTATGGTACCTTGAAATCTTATACAACATTGCATCTTCAATTGGAATCCCAATTAAAATGGAAAATTCCACTAAATTGAACATATTTGGACACTTTGATAGGGTCCTCATTGAGGTTTTCCTTAGTATCACTCTAATTAATAGATTTTTACTCTCCACTCCTCAAGATGATATTAATATAAAGATTGCGTATGAAATAATTCCATATTTTTTTATATTTGTGGAATTATTGGTCATTAAAAATCCAAATGTAGAAATGAAATTATCTGTTCTAATTTCCTTGAAATAGGACATGAATCATCTCATTGTAATAAGAAGGCTGAAAATACTAGAAAAATAAATAATGCTCAGTACATTGGAATTTTTCCAAGGGATGAGGTTCAAAACATGGATTTACAAGATCCTACTGCTCCCAGGTCTAAAATTGAGCAACAAAAGGATGGGTTTTTAGGTATTCAAATGGATCCAGACACTATTACCTTAGTTCATGGGATTATGGTTGATGATATGATCTATGCTTCTCCTAGGGAATTCATTCAAGATTCTTTAATTCATGGCTTGGTAAAGGATAAATTTATTAAGGATGAAAATAAAAGGAGGTAGTTAGTTGAAGGTGATTTTTAGGCTAATGAATAGGTTGTTTTGGTCTCTATTCATGCACCTTTGATTCATGGTAATGGTCTTTGGGTGGACCTTATAGAAGAGGAGGAGAGGAAACATGTAAGGAATTATTCCAAAGATGATCTTTACAAGGATATTAAGAGTGAGGATGAAGAATTGAATGTGAAAAATGAGGTTGATCCGGAGTTGCAGCAGGAGCATAAAAATTATACTGCAAAAGGAAAAGGTATGATTAAGACGATATGTTCTATTTCAAAAAGTAGGAGTCCAACTGGATCTACCCAGGTGGAAACCACCAATCATAAGGGGACCAGGAGCTCTGATGGAACATGAATTTCTAATAACAATAGAGTGGAGAAGGATAACTAAAAAGGGAGATTCACCCTTAACTCAGGTTCAACCAAAGGTAAGCTAACACTCAATCTATTTACTTGACATATTAAATAGTTCCAACATAAGGGATGTTTTCTTTGAGATATTTGGTAGTTTTCATGGAATGTTCCATGTTGACAGACAACCCCTAAGCACTGAGGTTGTCACTGAAAAGATAATCTTTGATATGAAGACATTACTAGAGGGTTCAGGTCCGCCTGGTCCTTGACATCTTTAGGATCCTACCTTAAAAAATGACATCTTTGAACCTCATGATGATAAGACATGAAAATATCTAAATACCTGTAAGAGGGTCCATCATCTGAGTGGTAGGGGTGGTGGCCACTCTCAGCTTACAAGATGAACTCTCTTCTTGTGTTTATGAGGAAGTTGTTTTCCTTATAATGTATTAGCGTACTTTCACTATTTTCCACATACATATTCTTTGTACTTTATACATGTTTTTTTTCAATAAATTTTGGGATCATGGGCTACAACCCATGGTTATCACCGTTTTGAGAATAAAAATTATTTTGTGAGAAAACCTATGTTTTCAAGATAATTCAAATTGAAATATAGAAGTTGAATATGGTTGTATTATTATTCTCAAAAAATGATTATACAATCTGGATATTGCTTTAGTGACCTCACATAGAACCTTAATTCTCATGACTAGGCTATCCTAATGATCTTTATTAAGTAATTATTTAACCACTTCAAAGGTTCTTAAACCTCATGTGTGTGACCTTTTGTTTCAAAAACCATTGACTGAAATGTTCTGGTGGTCTCATTAAGAAATCATAATCACTTTTTTGAAAGTAAAATCATTCAAAATTTCTTTTTCCAAGAAAAAAATTAGAAGTAATGTTTTCTAATGTCTCATATTCAAAGTTAAGAGTGCGTAAGCAACCTAAAAACATGCATGTGATTTTATTTGATCACATAGAAAATTGACCAATTAAATATATAATTGGACCTTCTAATTTTTTTTGGTGTTAACGATCCAGTCTATGTTTGGAAAAAGAAAGTGTGTAAGTGATGTCAAAACCATGTTTGTAATATAACAGACCGCTTAGGTAATTGAAGATTCTTGGGTGCATCAGAAGTTATGGGACACGATGCTCATTTAAAATTTTACATTCTAAACTCTAAAAATGGTCCCACAACCTTTAATAGGATCAGCACAAATAATTTTAAATTAACTATATAAATAAAATAAATACTTGTATTATTTTATTTTTTATTTTATTTTCACTCATCATTGACTCTGCTGAACAGATCATCGATCATATTAATATTGTCACTACTTTTTGAATCTAAGTGAGGATCAATTTAGATGTATCCACATGTGCTCCAAAAATATTTGAATGAATTATTTAACTCTCGAGTGCTAGTGTTAGAAGAGTGTAACACCCTAATATTTCAAAAGAGGAACATTATGTTTGATATCATATTTGACACCCAACACTGAGCTTAAATGAACCATAAATATATGACCATTATAACCTAGTTGTTAAATTGGAGGGTAATAATAATATTAACTACTTTATGAAATGTATATAAAGGTAATACTAAATATAAATTTATTTTCATTAAAGTAATATTTTTCATCAAAAATATGTTTTCTTCAAAAATTATTTTCATCTCTTATTGTGAGTAAAACATGATTTCTTCAGAAAATATTGATTTTTTAGTGAATAGTAAAAAATACCAATTTTTATAAAATTGTATTTTTTTCAATAAATTAAGTAATTTAAAAGTACTATTATGATTTTAAGTTTGATTTAAAATAAAATAATAATTATTTATTTGTATTTAATACAATTAATTACATTTAAATCATCTTTATACTAGCTTTTAGTATAAGTTTATTTTTGGGTTTAAAAACACATTTTTTTAAAAACTGTTTTAATGTGCATAATGTTTCTCCATTTTAATTAATTAAAAAAAACCCCTAATGAGGAATATTTTAAATTAAATAAATAAATATATATATATATATAAATATGAATTTAAATTCATATAATGATGGTTACTAGTCAAATAGTTGATATAAAATCATTTTGTGCTTGAAAAATAGGTTTCTTGAAAAACTATTTTTTCATTGCGTCTGCGGGTTTAATTTTAAATTAAATTATTACAATTATATGAACCAAATGTGATAAAATATATTACATATTTTTAATAAAAATAATTTATATTATCTAATAAGTTCAACTTAATTTTTGATCATAATGAATAGTAAAAATAGAAAAAAAATCTTTTACCACGGTTAAAGTTAAAACGTGTATGCTGGGGGTTAAACTAAAAATATAAGAGTTAAAATAACCTAAAAAATTATTCAATTGACATTTAGAGACAATATTTTGACCCTTATTATCTTATGATCTATTTTTATGTTATTGTGGGACACTTTTCCCTAAAATTGATCAATTTAATAATTTAAGTAAATAAAAAGATAGTGTCACCCTCTTGCTTTTAAATTTCAATTATGTGTTCACATAGGGAAAAAATAAAATTTTGAATGAATATTGATGATAATTTTGAGAATAATGAAATTATTTTCATTTGGTTAATTTATTTTTAATTTTTATTAATTATATAATTACTTTAAATTTTTAAGCAACACCAATGCGATAATTATTTAATTAATATAAAAACAAAATAAATGATACTAAAAATGTTAAAAGTATTATGAATTGAATGAATTATTATAATAAATGATTTTTTTATTAATATAACATTATATATAGGTGTGAAACTAATATATTTGAATTAAATCTTTTTCTTAATGTTTTTAAATCAAATTAAATGAATAGTGTCAAAATTGACATTAATGTTATTTTATAATAAATAATATTTTATTAAATGATTTAAAAGTACTAAAAATTATATCCTCTAACAAGTAATTTGTATATGCATAAAAATATCAATAATGGTTCATTCATGGAGCAATGGTCCTTTTATAATAATTATATTGACCCCTAAATAGTAAAAAAAACATTGTGACCATGGTAAGGGGTAAACCGGGGTTTAGCATGTTTTATGCGCTTGTGTTAAAATTAATTTTTCAAACACATTATATTTTTATTTTATAAATGGGATTTAATATTTAGAAAAATTGGGTATAAATTATATAATAAGGATCATTTTATTTATAGTATTAAATGATAAATTACCAAGATAAAAATGTTTGTTACCATAGTGAAAACTAAAATGATAAAAGTAAGGAATCTTAGAAGTTAAAGAAAAACATGTTTAAAATATGTGATTTTCTATGGTGGAGGTGTGTATAGACCATATCATCCCTTTAATAATTTAATTATCAATCTTTTAGGAACTTGGCGTGAGAGTGAAATCCCATTATTGAATAGTTTTGGGTATTTAGAAAAATGAAACTCCACCTCCATTATAAAAGGCCACATCCTCCCCTTACTTCTTCCCACCTCCTAATACATTTGGATTGATAAAGCCATACCAAAATACACCCAAAATATTTATAAATGTTTTAGAACTTCTATTCTTCCCAAAATACCAACCCTAGGGTTCTTAATAATATATCTAAAGGAGGTTGTTCTAATCAAAGGTAACTGTCTTCACTAAGTTCTTTCTTTTTTACTCTTAGTCTTACCAACTTCTTTCATGTATTAATAATTAATATATAATAACACAAATATATATCATATAAATAGATGTTATTATATTTATAACATAACATATATCCATATCTTTTTCCATAAAATGGGAAACAAAATCTTCATTCGTGTGTACGGCGGACAACTGCCTCACAAACCGATGTAATGCATTTTCCATCACCACCTCTCACGACTGGTTATAATGATGGATTTAAAGTGTGTGTATATATATATATATATGATATTTTTAACATAATTATACTTCTTTAATAATTATATTACATAAAACTTCTTAATTTTAATTCTTTTGGGGGTATGATAACATTGCCCATATGTACGACAAACTACCTCCTCACGAAGCGATGTGATTCGTCTTTCACTAACACTTTAAATAAAAGTTAATAAGGATAATGTTAATGAATATATGTTATATATATATAAAAATTATAATATTAATTACATATTTATCATTCTTGAAATATAATATATCATTTTCTTTCTTACCCTTCCACTCACTAAAAAATGATAACGGTGTTCATGCATACGTGTAGACGGTCAACTTCACGAAGTGATGTGATTATTTTTTCATCACCACATCACATAGATGATATATGTAAGTATATTTAAATAAATAATATGTTATTTTATGATATTATTATAATTATAGAAATATAAAATAATACTTACCTTCTTTCCATAATTTGAAAAATGGAAACGTTACTCATGTATATATAAGACCTACCATCTCCATGATCGTAGCGTAGTTCATTTTTCATAACTATATTTCATGATTAGTTTTAAAAGTAAAAATTAAATATAAAATTATAATTATGTAATGATTATTATTATGGATATGATGGACCAATGACCTCTTTTACCAAGATCATTACATCAAAGCTGTTTTGGAACAATGGATCAAACGTCTTCGAAACACTTGATGTGGACTTAACTGATTATGTATTTAAATATGACATTAAAAAAAATAAAAATAAATTATTTAACTACAAGGTATTAAACATGTAAAATTTTCTTAAGAAATCAAATAATTGATATAATTTTATTATATAGGAGTTAAAAGACAAACATAGAAAGTCTGGACTTGAGGTAAGGGATTTTCATCTCATTTTTATTTTTACATGATATATGACATATTCACCACTGATTTTATTGTTTACTATATATAATAACCATGAATGTATTTTATTATTATTTTCATGAAAATTATTGTGATTTAAAAATCCATTTTAGTTTCCCCCTTCCATGTGGTTTTGATCTAGAGATTACTAAAGTAGTAAGAGACTTCATCTCAATTTCCCTTCATTGAGACATATTTTAATGTTATGCACCTAATTTATTTTATATGGTATATATTCTACCAATTTTACATTTAATATCATTAATCCTTAACATATCATGGTATTTTATGTTTCAATTTGAATTATTTCATCAAAGAGGATTTGACTTGAAAGTTTCCAACTGGTAAAGAATTTCATAACTCAATTTATTTTCCTTGGGTTATATTACTTCTTCATTGTATTTTATATTATAATATTTTGTGTGTAATGAATTTTAATTATATCATATTTTATTTAAAGCTGTTTTTTGTATTTATGTTTGATACACATAATATATTTTTGATTATGTAACATCCCAAGTTTTTGAGCGGGTTGAAATTCCCAACCTTTTTGATATTTTTTGAGTTTGGTGAGCGGGACAACTCTTCTATTGAGATTTGAAACCTAATTGTAAGAGTTTGGTTAACCTAAGGAGTTATTTTTAGATAGGGTTTAAGGCATGATAAGTTCCTCATAGTTTTATATGAGTTTCAAATGCATCATCCCCCAAAAACTCAGTTTTGGGAAAGCACAGACAGAGATGCATAGTTTGATCAAACCGTGTGGCCTCTTAGGAAAAACCATGATGACCAACATTTTAACTAGACATGGTTTTTTAAATATTATGGGTAGGGGTGCATGAACATGTAGAAACTCTAAAGTTTTTTTATAGAGAGGATACACATGGTCTGCACACAGTTTGGAAAATCATGCACCTAGCCATGTGAGGTGTGGTGCTTGGATAGTGAGCACCACACGATTGGAGCACGATTAGCTAAACCATGTGAAAAACTGTGAAGGTCATTAAAAATCAATAAATTATGAAATTCCCCTCCCTTATATTTAGATTTTTCTTCCACTTTCTCCTCTATTTCCATCATATGCACAGGGGATCTTCATTTCTCCTCCTCCCTTTAGGCTTTGGCCTCCTCTCGTCGTCCGAGCGTTGAACTGATCTTCATCAGTCTTTTTGGAAGTGTATTAGTAGGGCCTTAAATATTTTATTTTATCTTATTTTTTAATCTCACTACACAGAATGCTAAATCCAGGCAAGCTCTTTTTCCCTATTTTTAAAGCATTTGTCTAAAATACAATTTTCTCTCATTTCGGCTCGTGTTAGAGGATGATATCTGATGAGTGATCACCTATGAGTATAAGGTAAGTGGTTCCTAGAATTGTCCTTAATTTTATGGGTGTTTTGGGGTGCGTTCCTAATTATGCATGTTGGGTTGACGAAGTGAGATCCCTAATTAATCAATGCTTATATTTTTAATTGATTAACTATTGTTATGGGATACCGTTGAGCATTACCTATCCTATTTATATGAACCAAGATGGGTAAGGTGATTGTGACTAACTAGGTGGATTATGCTAGCTTTTTATTTAAATTAATTAAATGTGTTATGATTTTATTGTTTCCATGGGAATGTGATGGGAATGGCTTGAGGATTGAGGTGATGTAGGTCACTTGAAATGAGGTGACATGGTCATTAGGATGATCACCGGTTTGAGGTTACTTTGTTGTTAGGATTGAGGTGATGAGGTCATAAAGATTAGGGAATGGCTCTTGGGAATTGAGATGGTGTTAACCCTTGGGACTTAGTAATGTGGTAGCAAGTACATGAGGTTCTAGATGACTTGGATTAGGTATGTTGGTGATTCCCACTCATCATTGTTTTTTGATGCACCATTGGAGTCATGTTCACAAAAATAAGACTCATTTGAGGTGGTTTTGAACACTCATGTGGGTGGAGGCCTCTATAGATATCACGACTTAGGGGATGGTGTTGAACATCAGTTATGTTTGAGGTAATCATCATATAAATCCATGTGGATGGTGATAGACCATTGGGAGATGGTGTTGAGACCATCAGTTGGGGGTTGAGGATCACTGTTATACTTGAGGCCGATGGAACAAGATTATGAGAGGATGGATATCAACGTACCTTAGGAAGTCGGCTATTGAGATGACATTGATTATTTTACATATTATAGGAAGGATCTCGTTGTGCCTCAAGACATTTTGTTATTGAGTCGACATAGACTTTTTGAGTGGTGTTTTGAGGGACCTGGGACTTCTTACTCGATTATGGATACAAGAGGTGTTAGTCGATATGAGGTGTCAGTACCATGTTCATAGGTGGAACCTGAGGGTTCACCTGGTATGATATTATTCAAGGGATTCCTGGGAACTAAGCCATGGGTCCTCACCATTGTAAATATATATATGAAGAAATGTATTTTATTCTAAATATATATTTGGGGGAACATGATCAGAGATATTATGACATTGGATGAAGAAGGTACATGATCACTTGTGGTTGTTGAGCACAAGTGGAGAGGGTTAATTATTAATGTGTGTGCATTGCCTTTTTATTTATATTTCATATACACCTTCATAATTATGGATGTAAGATAGGAAAACATTGGTGGTGGCCTATTGAGTTCATTATCAGACCCTACATGCGCCCCTTGAGATGCACATAGGCTTTATGTCTTTGAGATCAGGAAAGGGATCAAGCTCAAGAGATGGACCTTAGTGATCTAGACATACCTTTTTCATGGGATAGATGGCATTGGACCATGGTGGCTATTTCATTGAGATGGAGTTCCTTTTTTATATTTTTCATGATTTATATGTATGTACTATTATGGTTGACCATGAGAGACCTTTCTTATCTATTTCTTATATGACCTATTATGACATGTTTATCATCTACAAATGGTATTATGCCTTCAGGATTATTTATTGATTCCACTATTTATTATGCTTCCAATTTTTTATAGTATTCTTTTTCAATGTTATATACATATGGACCACTATTATTATCATCACTAGAGGGTATAGTATTCCCACTATCACCTAACCAGACCCTCGCTGCTAGTCAGTATCCTTTGGCATATTGGGAGGTGTGCCTAAGGACCAATGGAAAACTGGCCTAAAGCATATTTGGATTTGAAAATCGGGTTGAGATGCTACATGTAGCAACTTGGGTTTTTGGCCCTGTCAGAATTTGGAATATTTCTACGAATAATTCCAGAGCTAGGCGCGAAGACGGCGTGTGATTCTGAGGCCCGGTGTGCCCGGAATTAATTTTATAAAAATATTAAGTATTTTTTTTATACTATGCACGTGGCGGGGGTGTGATATCTCCTAAACGGTAGCTTAGAACGGGAATATGATGGCACGGTTGCGTCCGAAACGTGCCGTTTACCCTAGGCGGGGTGTAAACTTTGCGGGCGCGGGCCTGCGGTGAGAAACGCCACCAGGGGCGTTTCCGTAAATAAGTAGCAAGTTAGTGTGCGAGCGTCGGCTCGAATAACATCTGAACGGAGTCTCAGATGGAAAATCTGAGACCGCCGTTGCGTTCAGAACGGCGCGTTTACCCTAGGGGTGACCTTACTTTTGTTCGCACCGGGCGTCGGGTCCGAGGCGGGTTTGGCGCCGGCGGGCGGCTGATATAAATATCAGCGCCCCCCCCCCCTTATCGTTCCTCTCGTCGTTCTTCGCCGTTCTTTGCCGCCACTCCGCTGAATCGAGCAAACGAGTCTCCCACGAGCTCGAATTTCGACGGCAGACGTTCCAGGAGCGCGCAGCGGAAGCTCTGGAGCACGGATCTGAGGCAGAACGTCGGCGTTTCGCCCGCGAGGTAGGCGGTTTGAGTTTTACAATCCCGGATCCCGTTTTTGTGTTGTTTTTTTCTTCAAATTTTCATATGGGTTGTATAGTTCGGGTCCTGAGCTTTCCGAAACATGTTTCGGATTTGAATTTGGAGCACCGGGGTGCTCCCGGTGGCTCCCGGAAGTTTTCCGGCGAGACCCGCGGCGGCCATGGCGGATTCCGGCGAGTTCCGCGACGGCGCGGCGGCGACGCGGTGGTTTCCCGCTCCGGCACGGCGGAGTCCGGCGGCGGCGCGGTGGTTTCCGGCGACCCTGCGGTGGTCCGGCCAGAATGTTCTGGGGGTTCTTAAAACCCCCGTAACTCGCAAACCGTAACTCCGATTTGCGAGCCGTTTGCGGCGACACACTCCTTGCATCGAGACGGACCTTTTGAACTCACTTTGAGGGTTTAAACGTTCGGGATCGTGGCCCGAGAGTTAGAAACGTTGTATAAAATAATATTATTTTATTATTTACGACTTCGGGCCGTTGTAACTTCTACCCGGAGCGTCCGATTGGCGTGCCGTCAGTGGCGTTGAGACCCTGATGGTACGACGGACTTTTTGAGATGGTTTCCGGGTGTTGGGACTGAGAATGGGGTGCGGGCCCCACGAGGCCGGGTTTTGGCGTTTGCGGAGGAACGCAGCTTTTGCACCAGGAGTCCGATTTTGGCGGATGAATAGTCAATCCTGTGTGTTTTTCCGAGAGGATCGAAATGGTGCGATCCGTTCGGTGAGTTTCGGAAATCCAGGCGTGGGCCCCACCCAAACTGGCCTTCGGTGAATAGTACCTTTTTCACCGGGTGTCCGTTTTGGACGAGCGAGTAGTCGATTCCGCTTGTTTTTCCGAGGGGATCGCCATGGTGTGATCCGCTAGATGGGTTTTGTAACACCCCAAGATTTCATAGTGTGTTATTTCTTTAAAATAATTAAATAACTTGCACTACACGCAACACCGAGTTCAATCACACCATGACTTACAAAAATAAGCCATTAAAAAGCGGTTATGAATAGTATTATCTAAATTTTAAACTTTATATAATCCTTATAATTTTAGAATCCATATTATGAGTTTCTTTGATATAATGCAAGAACAAATTCATTTTCAGTATTGCACTTTTATCAACTTTTAATAGTGAACCCTTTTTAAATACAATATTTTAAACATATTGACTAAATGGGGACATCAAAAAAATTTAAAATGAAACATCCCAAGCTTCCACGGTACGCTTTCCTTTGAATAATACAGTAGCGTGTGTTATACGCAACTTCGAGTTTTAACACACACCACAACCGATTAAACTAGCCGTTGTGAATAGTAATACCTAATTTTTGAAATCATATATATTTTATATTTCAAAATGGACTTCATTTTTGGATTCAGAATATCGAAATTAGCCTAGGGTGAAATTTTGGTACATTTCGGATAACTTTCATATTTTGATGAATAGTGAAAATTTCTAAATTTTAATTAAAAACAACTTTTTTAATCAAAATAATTAATAGTGATAAATTATGAATTTTAGTGGTTTTAAAGTATATTTAGAATATATTTTTACCATTTAATATAATGTTGGTCATTGGACATAATTTTACAATTAAACCGAACATAAACAAGTGTCAATCTTTTGATAGTTATTATCTCTTAAAAACACGCTTTTTGTTTTAACAGCGGGAATTAATTTTAAATTAATTTCTTCCACTTCTGTGTTTTGAATTTAGGAAAATGGATTCCATATTTGGAATCAGGATGTTCAAATTGTGTAAATAGGTAACTTTTATTTTTAGACATTTTGAAAAGTTACTGTGGTAAATATTTTATTTACCATGGTTAAAGGGTAAATCCGGTAAATAAGGGTTAAAAAAATAATATTATAATAATACTAAATTACCCTAAAACGTGTCTTAACCCTATTGGTTGATACATGGTCGACCATGGGCATCTTTGGGTCTATTTTGGGACCCCATGGATCCACTTGTAAGTGATAATGACACATTATATTAATAAAGTTAAAATAAAAATAAAAATGGCATAAGCTTACATCTTTTAGAAGAACAATTTTTACATAGGGTTATACATGTTGGATTTTCGATTATAAATATTCATTAGAAAGATAAAAAGATTTCCTACATAATTATATTTTATTTATAATTTTTAGACATTAAATAATTTATTTTATTTATGACACAATGATGATGCAGTAATTACTAAAATAGTGAAAAATTAAAATAATTGATCTTATAAATACCCAAATAATTATAATATGAAACTTTTAATGAATTAAACTAATTTTCTATGATAATATGATATATTAGGATTGATTTAATTGACTTTGTTCGAAGTAATCAATCTGTTAGGAGTTTCACAAAAATCAACTATTGAATAGTGTCAAAATTGACATAAAAGAGTTCTTAAAACAAATATTATATTATTAATTGATATTAAATTCCTAAAAATCTAAGGTTCGGCCAAGAGACTTATATTATGATAGGTTCCTCATTAATGGACCACTTGGGGGTCGCTTGGATGTATATAGTAAGTTTATTAACCATATTATATAAAAATACAAAGAGACATTGTAAAAGTGAAACTAATTAACTTAGAGTTAATACTTAAAGATAAGGTTAATATAAGTACCCAAACCTGTCTAAATTTTATTGGTTGAGTGTTTTTAGACCTATCCCCACCTTAACCTTTGAATAGTCAACTTTGGATCCATTAGAAACCGAATATGAATTTATTATAAATTAATATTTCTAGCTTTTCCAAAGGTGCCCCTCACCCCTCTTATAAAAGGGAACTCCTCCTTCTCATTTCTTCACACCTCTAAAGCCTTTTGGTTCGGCCAAACTCTGCCCAAATACTCTCCCAACATCCCTCACTACAACCTAGGGGCCTTAGTTTGATCAGAAAGCCAACCTAAGGATCCCTTTTGATCAAATCAAAAGGAAGAACCCGAAGAAGAGGTAATGTTTTCACCACCCCTTTTCCAAGTTCATTTCTTCTTCCACTTCTTCTTCCTTTGTTGTTACCACTCTAAAATAATGACTCCAGTATCATTTATATACTGTGATGTTATTATAAATATGGTACAACCATATTCAGTATTCTATCCACCCTTTGAATAACATGTCACCATACGTGCGTACGTACGGCTTACCGTCTCCACGTCGTGGTGTAATTGTTATTCAATATATTATTATTTGGATGGGTATAATAATGATGTGTAACTCATGTAAATAATAAATATAACATATTAATGATTCTGTATATATGATATACCATCCATTTATATATTATTTTAATATCAAAAGAATGATATTGTCGCTCGTGCGTACGTACGGACTACCGTCTCCACGAACGCGATGAGATTCATTCTCCATCGTAACCATTAAAGTATAATTATCATTTTATGATTTAAAAATGATGTTTAAGGACTTGATATCATTCTGGATATGAATAATATACAACCTATCCTTTACAAACATGTCTTACGTAACAAAACATATGAAAGAAAACAAGTAAGTTAACACCCGAAACAACGATAATACTAAGGTATTATTATCAAATCAATATTAAAAGATCATATATGATATCATATTAATGTATATGATTCTTGTATAATTTAATAACAATTATTTCACCATTATACAGGAGGTTAACCTACCCCAACAAAGGAAAAGTACAAGGTAAGGGTTATTTCACAATCTCTTCATTATCCGAGGTTGTATATACGTAATAATCTACTGGGATCTCTTTATCATCCACATCCATGTTTTCTTAAAAATGTATTTCAAAACATTTTTACTATTTACAAGAATATGTGTTAAAGTCATTTATACCCTTGTTTTACTTTTTATAAGAGGTTTATAAAGGAATCTTTCCGTCGTTTTCAAAACAATGTCCTTTTTAACCTTTTCGACAGAGTTGAGGTAAGAATGTTTTTTTAACTTACACGGCGGGTGCGGTTATTTTACGCCGTTATAAAATCTTCAAAGCTTTCCTTACAAGCTTATAAGAATATTTTCAAAGAAAATGTTTTATTTTATATGGCTCTTAAATGATTTCAAAAATAGAAAGAGATATTTCTCTAAAAAGTGTTTTGATTTCATCTATGTCAACATCCTTTAATGGATTTTACGCTTATTTGAAGTTGATTTATTATAATACAAAACTTCTATATTGTATTGAAGGTTTTGTGATATGTTTGACTGTGGATGTTCTATTTTATACCATTCATAGTTTATGGTGAAACTATTGACATTTCGTATGCTAGTTTTAATCCGAATGTTTATCTTATATTTCAAACTTTTCTTCAGATGAATGTGCTAAACAAGTATGTTCCGGGTTGGGGACCGGTAAAAGTAAGCCCTCCAGGTTGGGGACTGGTAAAAGTAAGCCCTCCAGGTTGGGGACCGGTTAAAGTAAGCCCTCCAGGTTAGGGACTGGTAAAAGTATGCCCTCCGGGTTGGTGTCCGGTTATTAGAGGCACTCCGGGTTGGTGTCCGGTTATTAGAGGCACTCCGGGTTGGTGTCCGGTTATTAGAGGCACTCCGGGTTGGGTTCCGGTTAGAAGTAACCCCTAGGTCTTGGGATGAGGCCTAGACAAAGAAATTAACGTTTATCATTATGCATTCCAACATTATGAAAGTGGTTATTGATTTTTGCATGTGATTATTCGATTAGTAGAATATCCATGTGAACAAGTAAATGGAATTATTTCATTTTACTTTTTCCATACTATGTTGAAGTTCAATTTTAAAAGGCTTTTGTTTTAGTAATTCATTGCCTTAAATGTTTATGCTTATTTTGAATGTTCCGCTATATTGTTATCCTTACTGGGAATTTGAGCTCACCCCTTTTCTATGTTTTATTTTTCCCAGGTAGTGAAGAAGTAAATTATGAATGACTTGCAGGGATATTATGAGGGGTTAATAGTGTGGATATGAAGACTTTGTTGTTGTAGTAGTTTTTCACTTTGAAATGTAATGTAAAACTTTATGATTATATCTAGTGTTTCCAAGGCTACTAAACCAATCGGTCTTTCGAGATTTGATCTTCTTGTGATCATGCCAATGTTACGAAGTAATGCACCGACTCTGGGTAGCTGGGGTCGGGGCGTTACAGGTTTCGGGATCGTTGTGTGGGCCCCGCACGAGCTAGCTACGGTGAATAGTTCCTTTTTCACCGGTGCTCCGTTTCGGGCGAGTAAACAACCTATCCTGCGTGTTTTTCCGCGTGGAATGCGATGGTGGCCTCGGTTTTGGCCTAGAAGGTGCGCAGTGTGGCATTGTGGCGGGTCACTTGGGTTAGCGACGTTTGGACCAACAGTGGTTGAGGGTTCTCCCTTGGTTCGTTCCTACGAGGGTTTGTGTGGCATCACAACCTTCGTATGGGTTTGTGATCCTCTCGATGGGATGTTTAAACTATTAGAGTTGTGGCATCCCTCCGGTGGGCCCGGAGCGGATCCTCTAGCATCTTTACCCTAGATCGGGTTCTTGGTATCGCTGTGACCACTTATTCACGAGCGGCGATCCCCTATCTAGCAGGTTAACCCCATAGGGTTTGTGGCATCATCGGAAATATGATCCCCTACGCGGTGGGTCGTGCTCAGTAGGGTTGTGGCATCGCCGGGTATACGATCCCTACTCAGCATGAGGTTTATAGTAGGGTTGCGGTATCATGGGTTATACGATCCCCTACTCAGCGCTTTGTGTCGGTAGGGTTGCGGTATCGTTGGTTATTGATAAAGCGCTGTCGTGGGCTCCCTCAAATGATTAGTATGATTTTGGGGTACTTAGGTGCAGCAGAATGGCTGACCAAGGTCGTCTCTCAAAGGAGGAAGTGAATTAAAACAATTTTTAGAGGTATTCTAGAAGTAAAATAAAAGAGAATAAAAACACTACTTGAAAGGATGGGGGTGGTTTCTTATAGTTTATGAATCTAGAAGAAGTTTCCTGGAAGAAGATTGTATTTTTTTTGTTTTTAGTTTTGAAATGAATTTTGATTAAAATGACACAACAAGAAGATGTTTTTTTAGAAATCTATTTAAAAGACGTAATCGATCTAACTCTACCTCTTCACTTTATTATTAATAATTATCATTTAAATTAACATTCACTTAATTATGATCCCTTAATTTGTTAAATCACGAACCCTACGAGAATTAACTTTACCATGAAGATTGAAGTGAATTTAACCTTAGGCTAACTTCGGGACATGCAATCGCAACACCCTGCTTTGATTGATGTTCTAAGATTAGCTTATGGTCAGTGGTAAATTAAGGCACATATTCACTCTGGAAATGAGGATGAATTGTGTTTAGGGATTATATTTGAACTCTACAAATTTATCCCGTGTGGTCTTGTATTACCGATTAAGATCGCACTCTCACAATTTACACAAAATCCCGACCTCACGTGTTTTTGTGTAAATTGTTCAATTGCTTGCTTAGTTTCTTACAATTTAAAAACACAATTCATGGATCATATTAATTGAATTACAGTAGCTCATTTATTCAAAATAATTAAATGAAGAGGGTAGAAGATAGATCGATTATTAAAAGACTACTCTTCCATGGGTGGCGTAATCATCGTAGAAGCGTTTTGCATGTGCAAAGGTTTAAAATGGGTATAACCCAATAACGCTTCTACTAAAGAATTCCAGCCCAATTAGGAAGATTAATAGAAGAATAAATTTAAACAAAACAGAATAAAATAGAAGAAATAAAATAAGAACAAAAAAGTTTATTACATAAACAAAATCATTACAACATGGAGGAGAAGAAGAAGACTTCGTCGAAGGGATCCTTGATTCAAGAGCTACCCTTATTGAAATGGTTGGATAATTGGAGTGGATCCACTTCTTCTCTTCCCTCAACTTCCCAATGCACGTCCCAACCCCTCCAAATGAGAAAAACTCCAATTTATAGAGGGGAGGGGAGGATAGGTTATAAGTGGTTTCAATTGTGAATGTGGAAATTCGGCGAAATATTTTATGCCAAACTGTACCGACTATTTGACCACCAAAATGCGTGAATTGGCCGGCCTTCCAGAAGGATAACATGTTCGGATATGTGTCTTCTATCTCATCTCAAAATTTGGGCTCAATAAAGGCCCATATGAAGGTGTTATGGCCGAAATACAGAAGCTTCTCCATTCTGGCGAGCTCAGCCCAACTTTGACTTCATGGCCCAATTTCAACAACCAAATGAACTCTTTAGCTCTAGTGTCCTGAATAAAAGTTGTAGATAATTAAGTTAGGAACACTTTTAAAAAATTTAAATTTCAAATAATAAATATAAAAATATTTATATTCGAAATACTACAGTGAACTATAAAGGGTAAAACTGGAATTTTCATCAAATATTCAAATGAACGATCTAATCCCAAATATTTTATAAATAAACATATTTAACACAATGTGAGGAAATTATATCATTTATTATCAATAAAATATTCAATAAAATAGTGTTTTATCAACTCCCCCACACTTACCCTTTTGCACACCTGGGCAAAACCTCATATCAAGTAAACATCAATATCAAATCAAAACCAATTTTAAAACACATATCCTTAAGATCAATCAATTTCACACCAAGAATAAAAAGATATCATGCCTCATAAAAAACCTTATTTCAAGTTCTCCATTTATATCATTGTAACGACCCAATCTTTTTGAGTAGTATATTAACTTACTCTTAATGATTTATTAAGATGTTAATGGTTAATGCAGAAAGAGGAGTTGATGGCTTCATCCAGTAGACTCAACCCTTACAAAGCCCACTTATCAGAGCTTGGGAAGGAGGTAGCATCTGTGGGCTTCGCTTTGGACCAAGCCCAAGCCGAGCTCCAGCGTGTCAAGCTTGAACGAAAACGCTTGCAGGAGAAGTTCAAGTTAGTGGAGATTGCTACTAGGGCAATGTTATCTGAGACTCCCTCAGATTCTCTCACCATAGCACACCTTACACTTAGGTCTTATGCCAGTGTTATAAGGGGCTATGTGATGAGACCCTAGTTTCCTTGTGTAATCCTTTCGGGTGAATAAATTGAGATTTCTTCCTTTAGTGATGTTTGTGAAATTTCAAATGTCTAGATAATTTTAGAATGTATTTTATTGATGAATTTTGAAAAAGGGATATTTTGAAATATATATGTAAACCCTAAATAACTAATGATGTGTAATGATTTTCAAAAAATGGTCTTCTACAAAAGTGTTCAGTAAGGAATTTGGAGTCTAATAAGATCAACTTAATTTTTGATGAATAGTAAATTATGAATAGTGATTTTACGCTTAGGATTAGTAATATGACCAAATGGATTAGTAATTTCACTCAAAGAAAGTTTTAATATAATTTAGACACCTAGATTAAGTAATGTGATTCAATAAAATGGTTAAATAACGGTTTCATAAATTATTATTCAAGTATTAGTTTTTTCGGATGAATAGTGTTTTTTAATTAAAAATTTAATTAAAAATAATTTGAAAATTATTTTTATAAAAAGGACTTTATTTTTGAACTCAGAGCATCGATATTATGCTAAGGTAATTTTTGGGGATTTTTCTGAAAAAAATGAATTTTCGATGAATAGTGTTTTTATTTAAAAATTAAATTAAAAATATTTAGAAAATTATTTTTATAAAATGGATTTCATTTTTGAAATCAGGGCATTGATATTTGGTTAAGGTGAAATTTTGGGATTATTCTGAGAAAGTTGAATTTTCAGTGAATAGTAAAAATACAGTTTTAGGGTTTCGGTATGTTTAATGACATCATAATGGTGTCATGATGATGTCATGAGATCTTTTGAGGGTTGGTCGGCCAAGGGTGATGAATTATTGTTTTGGGGGCCCCATGTGGCCTAACTCCATGATAAATGCCAAGGGAGAGCACATGGGTTTGAGAAAAGCACATGTGAGGTGTCCCTTGGCCATTAATGCTTTGTCCCCTCACTTTCCCTATAAATACCCACTCTTTCCTCCCTTAGTTTTCACTCCCAACTCTCCCCCAACGAAGTTCTGGTCTTTTTACCTTCCAAAGAGTCCTCCCAAGGTGCCCCAAGCCCTCAAGGTCCAATCCTTTGAGTTTCAAGAGTCACATTTTAAGGTAAGGGATCCGACCCCTCTCTTTCTTTTCATGTAATCTCTTTTATGTCATTCCTATTATGCTCCATGTTTTTATGTGAGAGGATGTTCTTTTATATTCCTCTTACTTCCCTTTCATGTTTATATGATGAGAGATCCCCTCTTACTCTCATCATTTCGTTTTATGAAAGTTTAAGTGACGCCGTTAGGCTGCCGAATTTTTAAGGGATTCTTTCACCCTTCTCATTTTTCAAGTTCGATTTTCATGTCAAGTCTTTCAAGTTCCTTTTTATTATGTTGGGGTATGATCTCTATATCAATCATACTGATCTCTTATGATCATATGATGAGGGACCCTTTTTTGATCTTGTCAAATCATTTTCTTTTGAAGTTAAGTGACGCCGTAAGGCTGCCGAATTTTCATAAGAGAAATCTAATCTTTTTCCTTCCATGTTTTTTCATTTCAAATGGTATGTCCCTAAAATTTCATTACCATGTCCATATGTCCTTCTTATTCTTTCACCCTACTATTTTATGTATCATTTATGAGTGGGTGACCCATGTCCCCTCTCATTTCAATGTTTTCTAAAACCTCGAAACTTAGCCGTTATGCTGCAGAATTTTCCCCTCAAAATGCCTCTCTCTTTTCTCAAAAATTATTTTATGTTATAAAGTGAATACTCAAAGCTCTTATTTATACAAGGGTATTCACATATATATCAAAATGTTCCATTTTAAATTCTGGGATTTACATACATGAGACCCGCTTTCCCTTTCCGTGGGTTTAAAGTGACGTAAAGATCATGTCTTTAAAGCAGTTTTTAAAACGTTATGATTATGAAATGAAACCCATTTATTTTATGCTATGTGGGTTATTTATGAAATGTTTGATGATGATATATGTGGCTCACATGATAATAAAGGCAAATTTAAGGGTGCGCCCTGATAGCGCTCCAATGCATTGGGTAATGATGTAACCACTAGAGATTACAATTTTCACGATACCTTGGTGAATAACCTTGGTAATTTTCAAATGACACCTTGGGGATGGACCTTGGTGATATGTTCATGATTGTCTATGTTAAATGATGTAGCCACATCTTCAAGTTATAAAAAATGTTATTTTTATTATGAAATGCCTCATGATTTCTTTCTCATGCCTTAAAGTTCTTTTCATGTCCTTATTGAAGTATCTCAAGATCACATGTAAAATGTTCCTCTTGTTTCCCTTACTGGGCCTTCTGCTCACCCTTTCTTTTGATGTATGTTCCCAGGTTATGAGATGGAGTAATGAACCTAGAATGAACTTAAGGAGACGCCTTGCAAGTGTTTAAGAAGAATGTTTTATGTTTTTTTTATGTATTATGATCCTTGTTTCCAAGACACTAAACCTTAACGATCCTCAGATTTGTGTAATGTAATGAAAGTTTTTGTTATAAAATGGCGGGATTTTATAGTTGGTATCAAAGGATGGTTTAGTTATTTGTGGAAATTAGGATATAAAAACTTTAGGAAGAACCCTATAGAAAAGTTTAAATATAGGAAAACTTCCTGGTATTTTGGTAAGTATTGAGTAAGTGGTCTATCAAACAAATACATCCCTGTCTGGATACGAGCAGGTAGAGACGGCTCTGGCACAGATGTACATAGGGGTAAAACCCAAAAACACCGCTTTGAGCTAGACTCGAACGGGAACTGGTGCACGATAACGGGCCTTGCTGCACTCTTGGTTACGACACTCCCGGGGGATATGTTTGGTTAATCACAAGCTTTTTATGAATCATTATGAAGGAATTATAGAGAAGTATAATTGTCTAAGCATGAAGTCTTAGTTAAAAGATTCATAAATGAAATAATTTTCTCACTAAGGTTTTATTCTTTTAGAAAATGGCGGGCAATAGGAGAAACCGTGCCGATGGTGACCGCAATGCACCATGTGCTGACGGCCCTCCGATGGAAGCCGGAATGGAAACATTCATGCGAATGATGAACCAACTGACTCAAGTTATGAGTAATAACTTGAATCAAGCTGAGAGGCCGACCTCACCACGAAGGGAACAACTTTCTGTTGAGTCCTTCATGCGTCAACGACCGCCAACATTCAGTGGATCTACTGACCCATTGGTTGCGGAACAATGGATAAGCTCCATTGAAAAGATCTTTTCTGTACTTCATTGTTCGGAACAAGAAAAAGTCACCCTTGCTGTTTACCGCCTAGAGGGAGAAGCTGATCAGTGGTGGTCACTGATCAAAAACACGAAGCCACAAGGAGAGATGGAAGCTATGGAGTGGGAAGAATTTCGGGGGATTTTCTTTAACAAGTATTTCCCTCGTTCCATGAGGACGAAAATGGAGAAAGAGTTTCTCGAGCTGAAGCAGAAGGAGAACGAATCTGTCGGAAGCTATGAGATGAACTTCACAAGGCTTTCCCGTTATACCTCAAGCTTTGTCATGGACCCTAATGGGAAGGTTGATAGATTCTTTGGCGGAATACGACCACATCTGCGGAAGAATCTAGCCAACAGGGACTACGATAGCTATGAAGAAATAGTTCGAAGTGCTATGAAAGTTGAACTAGAGTTTGGGGAGACACAGTGGTCTCACAAATCTAATGAGAAGAAGAGAACTCTAGAACCGATCCTGGGAAGAAGTTTTGATCAGGAAAGAGGTGGCAAGCATATGCAACATGCCACATGCAATAAATGTGGGAAGAAGCATCCGGGGAACTTCTTGATCGGAAGTGGCAAGTGCTATAGGTGTGGAAAAGAAGGCCATATTTCTCAAAATTGTCGTGGTGATGTGAAGCCTCAACTTCCCAACACTAACGACAGAGGAAAGATGGTTCTGGCCCTACCCGAAGTCACATGCTTCAAGTGTGGACAACTTGGGCACTTTGCTAATCAATGTCCAAATCCGAGGGCGGTGGAGGGGAATCACCATCAACCTCAGTAGAGGCCAAGGAAGCAAGGTCGTGCTTTCGCTATCACAACAACTGAATTTGAAGTTCCGAACGATGTGGTAGCAGGTACTCTTGTTGTCCTCTCAAAACTAGCAAGTGCTTTATTTGATTCTGGTTCTACGCATTCCTTTATTTCTTCCAAGTTTGCAAAGAATATAGAATCAATCCCCGAATTGCTTGAGGTAGAGTTGTCAGTCAAGACTCCAAGTGGGATTATCCATGCATAAACAGTGTTTAGAGACTCTAGTGTTTACTTTGGTGAGCACAATCTTATCGCAAATCTAGTAGTCATCCCCATGATGGAATTCGACGTTATACTAGGGATGGACTGGCTCTCAAAGTATAATGCTAAGATCAAATGCAGAAGTAAGGAAATCTCAGTAGTCTTGAATGAACGACCTACAGTTATCTTCCGAGGAGAGATATCCCGAACTGATCCCTATCTAGAAGCACCTCCTATAGCTTTCTTTATGGAGTTAATCGGTGATGATGAAGAAGGGAAAGGGAGCTTACAAATTGAAGATGTTCCGATTGTTCAGGAATACATGGATGTATTTCCTGAGGAGTTACCTGGACCTCCCCCAGAAAGAGAGGTAGAGTTCTCCATTGAACTCGTACCTGGGTCTCAACCGATATCAAAGACTCCGTATAGAGTGGAAAATGTGGAGCTAGAGGAGATAAAGAAACAACTCCAAGACTTGTTGGAGAAGGGGTTTATCCGACCGAGTGTGTCTCCTTGGGGAGCACCAGTTCTCTTTGTGAAGAAGAAGGATGGATCAATGCGGCTATGGATTGATTATAGAGAACTGAACGGGATCACAGTGAAGAACAGATACCCTCTTCCAAGAATTGATGATTTATTTGACCAACTTCATGGGGCTCAATTCTTCTCTAAGATTGACCTTCGATCTGGTTATCATCAACTGAGGGTGAAGAAGGAAGATATTCCAAAGACTGCCTTCCGATCAAGATATGGGCATTATGATTTTACTGTTATGCCCTTCGTCTTGACTAATGCTCCTGCTATTTTCATGGATTTGATGAATAGAGTCTTTAAGGACTACCTTGATAACTTTGTGGTAGTTTTTATTGATGATATTTTGATATATTCAAAAAGTCGTGAGGAGCATGAAAATCATCTGAGGGTTATTTTGAAAACTCTACGGAAGGAGAGGCTCTTTGGGAAGTTCAGCAAGTGTGAGTTTTGGTTACAACAAGTGGCTTTCTTGGGGCACATCGTAACCAATGAAGGAATCTCGGTTGACCCTGCAAAGACAATGGTTGTGGAGGAGTGGCCTCAACCCACAACAGTAACTGAGATTCGTAGTTTCCTTGGTTTAGCGGGATATTATAGGAGGTTTGTGAAAAACTTTTCACGGCTTTCTAATCCACTAACCAAGTTGACTCGAAAAGGGGTTAAGTTCATCTGGACAAAGGAATGCGAGGAAAGTTTCCAAGAGCTGAAGAAGAGATTGGTTACTGCACCTGTATTAACACTACCCTCTATCGGAGAAGGATTCGTTATTTTTAGCGATGCATCTCTAAAAGGGCTTGGGTGCGTCCTCATGCAAAATGACAAAGTAATTGCTTATGCATCTCGACAGTTGAAGATTCATGAGCAGAATTATCCTACGCATGATCTAGAGCTGGCGGCAGTTGTTTTTGCTCTAAAGATATGGAGGCACTATCTTTATGGGGAGAAATGTGATATATACACTGACCACCAAAGTCTAAAGTATATTTTCACACAGAAAGAATTGAACATGAGACAAAGGAGATGGTTGGAGCTTATTAAAGACTATGATTGTTCAATTTATTATCACCCTGGTAGAGCAAACAAAGTTGCGGATGCGTTAAGCAGGAAAGATCCTGTTGTTCTGGCAACAATGAGGATCCTGGGAGATCCCTTGATTAAAGATCTAGTAAAACTGGACATGGGAATTATAAGGAAAGGGACATCATCAACCCTATCCCAAATGATTTCTCAACCTTCATTACTAGATAAGACCAAGAAGGCTCAAAAAGAAGATCCTTTACTGCAGGAGAAGTTCGAGGCTGTAAAGAATGAGAAGTTACCTGATTTCAATATTGATCAAGAAGGTGTATTGAAATTTTGTACAAGACTATGTGTTCCATCTATTCCGGAGATAAAGAAAGAACTGATGGATGAAGCTCATAGCTCTACTTTCTCTATACATCCGGGAAGCACTAAGATGTATAGAGACCTTCGTGATCATTATTGGTGGGATAACATGAAGAGGGAGATTGCCGATTACACTACAAGGTGCCTGGTGTGTCAGCAAGTAAAGGAAGAAAGACAACTTCCTAAGGGGGTATTACAACCGCTACCCATACCAGTATGGAAGTGGGATAATATCACCATGGACTTTGTAACTGGTCTCCCAAAAACATCCAAAGGAAACAATGCGATATGGGTTATTGTGGACCGTCTCACCAAGACAGCCCATTTTATCCCTATTCGGGAAGATTTCTCTCTGGATCAGCTTGCCAAGATATATGTGAAGGAAGTGGTAAGGCTGCATGGGGTACCACTATCCATCATATCTGATCGTGACCCAAGATTCACATCAAAATTCTGGAGAAGTCTTCAGCATTCTCTGAATACTGAATTGAATTTTAGTACGGCCTATCATCCTCAAACTGATGGCCAATCTAAAAGGACTATTCAGACACTCGAAGACATGTTGAGATTATGCTCAATGGAATTTAAAGGTGGATGGGATCAACACCTCCCATTAGTGGAGTTCTCCTATAACAACAGCTTCCATGCGAGTATTCAGATGGCACCCTATGAAGCTCTGTATGGAAAGCGGTGTAGAACTCCTACTTGTTGGGATGAAACTGGTGAGAGGAAGCTTCTTGGGCCTGATCTTGTGCAAGAAATGACAGAACAAGTTCATGCCATCCAACAACACATAAAAGCTGCTCAGAGTCGGCAGAAGAGCTATGCTGACAATCGAAGAAGAGACTTGGAGTTTGGTGTTGGTGACAAAGTCTTCCTTCGAATTTCTCCATGGAAGAGAGTCATGCGGTTTGGGAAGAAAGGGAAGCTCAGCCCTAGGTACATTGGCCCCTATGAAATCCTTGATCGCATAGGAGCAGTGGCCTATCATCTAACACTTCCACCGAACCTAGCTCAAGTTCATGATGTCTTCCATGTATCTCTCTTGAGGAAGTACATACCTGACCCTTCGCATGTACTGAACCCAGAGGTGGTACAACTTGAACATGACCTCTCTTATGAAGAGCATCCAGTGGAGATCTTAGACCGTAGAGACAAGGTTCTACGAAACAAGACTACCCACCTTGTGAAAGTGTTGTGGAGGAATCATAAGTATGAAGAAGCGACTTGGGAGCCTGAGGAAACGATGAAGCAAAAGTACCCTCACCATTTCGACTAGGCCTCAAGTGTAAATTTCGGGGACGAGATTTCTTAAGGGGGGAAGAATGTAACGACCCAATCTTTTTGAGTAGTATATTAACTTACTCTTAATGATTTATTAAGATGTTAATGGTTAATGCAGAAAGAGGAGTTGATGGCTTCATCCAGTAGACTCAACCCTTACGAAGCCCACTTATCAGAGCTTGGGAAGGAGGTAGCATCTGTGGGCTTCGCTTTGGACCAAGCCCAAGCCGAGCTCCAGCGTGTCAAGCTTGAACGAAAACGCTTGCAGGAGAAGTTCAAGTTAGTGGAGATTGCTACTAGGGCAATGTTATCTGAGACTCCCTCAGATTCTCTCACCATAGCACACCTTACACTTAGGTCTTATGCCAGTGTTATAAGGGGCTATGTGATGAGACCCTAGTTTCCTTGTGTAATCCTTTCGGGTGAATAAATTGAGATTTCTTCCATTAGTGATGTTTGTGAAATTTCAGATGTCTAGATAATTTTAGAATGTATTTTATTGATGAATTTTGAAAAAGGGATATTTTGAAATATATATGTAAACCCTAAATAACTAATGATGTGTAATGATTTTCAGAAAAAATGGTCTTCTACAAAAGTGTTCAGTAAGGAATTTGAAGTCTAATAAGATTAACTTAATTTTTGATGAATAATAAATTATGAATAGTGATTTTACGCTTAGGATTAGTAATATGACCAAATGGATTAGTAATTTCACTCAAAGAAAGTTTTAATATAATTTAGACACCTAGATTAAGTAATGTGATTCAATAAAATGGTTAAATAACGGTTTCATAAATTATTATTCAAGTATTAGTTTTTTCGGATGAATAGTGTTTTTTAATTAAAAATTTAATTAAAAATAATTAGAAAATTATTTTTATAAAAAGGACTTTATTTTTGAACTCAGAGCATCGATATTATGCTAAGGTAATTTTTGGGGATTTTTCTGAAAAAAATGAATTTTCGATGAATAGTGTTTTTATTTAAAAATTAAATTAAAAATATTTAGAAAATTATTTTTATAAAATGGATTTCATTTTTGAAATCAGAGCATTGATATTTGGTTAAGGTGAAATTTTGGGATTATTCTGAGAAAGTTGAATTTTCAGTGAATAGTAAAAATACAGTTTTAGGGTTTCGGTATGTTTAATGACATCATAATGGTGTCATGATGATGTCATGAGATCTTTTGAGGGTTGGCCGGCCAAGGGTGATGAATTATTGTTTTGGGGGCCCCATGTGGCCTAACTCCATGATAAATGCCAAGGGAGAGCACATGGGTTTGAAAAAAGCACATGTGAGGTGTCCCTTGGCCATTAATGCTTTGTCCCCTCACTTTCCCTATAAATACCCACTCTTTCCTCCCTTAGTTTTCACTCCCAACTCTCCCCCAACGAAGTTCTGGTCTTCTTACCTTCCAAAGAGTCCTCCCAAGGTGCCCCAAGCCCTCAAGGTCCAATCCTTTGAGTTTCAAGAGTCACATTTTAAGGTAAGGGATCCGACCCCTCTCTTTCTTTTCATGTAATCTCTTTTATGTCATTCCTATTATGCTCCATGTTTTTATGTGAGAGGATGTTCTTTTATATTCCTCTTACTTCCCTTTCATGTTTATATGATGAGAGATCCCCTCTTACTCTCATCATTTCGTTTTATGAAAGTTTAAGTGACGCCGTTAGGCTGCCAAATTTTTAAGGGATTCTTTCACCCTTCTCATTTTTCAAGTTCGATTTTCATGTCAAGTCTTTCAAGTTCCTTTTTATTATGTTGGGGTATGATCTCTATATCAATCATACTGATCTCTTATGATCATATGATGAGGGACCCTTTTTTGATCTTGTCAAATCATTTTCTTTTGAAGTTAAGTGACACCGTAAGGCTGCCGAATTTTCATAAGAGAAATCTAATCTTTTTCCTTCCATGTTTTTTCATTTCAAATGGTATGTCCCTAAAATTTCATTACCATGTCCATATTTCCTTCTTATTCTTTCACCCTACTGTTTTATGGATCATTTATGAGTGGGTGACCCATGTCCCCTCTCATTTCAATGTTTTCTAAAACCTCGAAACTTAGCCGTTATGCTGCAGAATTTTCCCCTCAAAATGCCTCTCTCTTTTCTCCAAAATTATTTTATGTTATAAAGTGAATACTCAAAGCTCTTATTTATACAAGGGTATTCACATATATATCAAAATGTTCCATTTTAAATTCTGGGATTTACATACATGAGACCCGCTTTCCCTTTCCGTGGGTTTAAAGTGACGTAAAGATCATGTCTTTAAAGCAGTTTTTAAAACGTTATGATTATGAAATGAAACCCATTTATTTTATGCTATGTGGGTTATTTATGAAATGTTTGATGATGATATATGTGGCTCACATGATAATAAAGGCAAATTTAAGGGTGCGCCCTGATAGCGCTCCAATGCATTGGGTAATGATGTAACCACTAGAGATTACAATTTTCACGATACCTTGGTGAATAACCTTGGTAATTTTCAAATGAAACCTTGGGGATGGACCTTGGTGATATGTTCATGATTGTCTATGTTAAATGATGTATCCACATCTTCAAGTTATGAAAAATTTTATTTTTATTATGAAATGCCTCATGATTTCTTTCTCATGCCTTAAAGTTCTTTTCATGTCCTTATTGAAGTATCTCAAGATCACATGTAAAATGTTCCTCTTGTTTCCCTTACTGGGCCTTCTGCTCACCCTTTCTTTTGATGTATGTCCCCAGGTTATGAGATGCAGTAATGAACCTAGAATAAACTTAAGGAGACGCCTTTCAAGTGTTTAAGAAGAATGTTTTATGTTTTTTTTATGTATTATGATCCTTGTTTCCAAGACACTAAACCTTAACGATCCTCAGATTTGTGTAATGTAATGAAAGTTTTTGTTATAAAATGGCGGGATGTTATAATCATTCAATATATTTCCACTTTATTTATCCGCTCATGCACAAAACACTTACCTCACTTGAATTTTCTCTCATCACTCAAATATCAATTTTTTTTTGCAATGTCTTTCTCATCCAAACTCATAAAAGGGTCACCATAGGCTTGATAGATTCCTACATCACCACCCGATGTGAGTCAAGGACATATGTTTATCATGAGGACTTTTCAGGGTTGTTATGTGGCTTTCGGTTGGTAGGATTAAGATGTGAAAAACTCTAAGGCTGAATGAGGAGGGCTTGACTCTTTTGAAGCAAAATTGCATCAATCTAATTTTCACTTAAATATGGTCTTTTATTCAATCCCCATAGTATCAATTCAGCTCCATCATCATGAAAAGTCATGAAAGGTTTACACCATTCATCATTTCAGCATAAAAAATGTCAATCTTCTCAAACATGATTTTCTTGAAAGCTCCAGATGGGCACAACTTTCCACCTCAATTAGAAGATCCAAAAAAAGGAACAGCTTCACTTGTCATGAAAGCTCCAGAAAAGGCACAACTTTCAATATAATGAATTTCTTTACCAGCAAACACATCTCTTCAGAATTTAATTTTCCACCCAAAGTATCACAGAATGTGGTGGCAAAACCCAAGACAACTTCCCCCACACTTAATCTCAACTAGATTATGCAATTTCACTTTAAGAGTTGATTGGATAGGGAAAATTGTCTTGTAATGTGGCTTAACCTAACAGGCTATGCATGGCTTCTAAGGGATACAAGGATTAAATATTCAAGGTAGGCCATTATAAAAAAGGATTCTTTGAAATAGGGGATTTAATACCAAACAAATGCCTCAATCATTTAAACATATGTACCTCAATCCCTCAAGTTTTGATAGGAATAGATCAAATTCTGGTTAAATCAAGCATGGTTTGGTTCTCTCAAGAAGTGAGGTGAATGTAAAGAATATGAAAATAATGTTTTAGAAGCCTCACAGGAAAGTGATTTCAAATATAAAGACAGTGAGATTGGCATGGGATTCAAAATTCAGCGTACTTTTCATGAAATTACTAAATATTTGAACTTGAAACAAAGTCATTTCAGCATTCATTTAAGCTTAGTTTCAAGGGGTAAATTGTTTCACTTATTGATATGGATTTAAAAATGGTTATGAGAATCATTTTAGCTCAAAATGTTTCAAAAAACACATAAAATTGTAAAATAAACACACAAAATTTGAAAAACACACAATTTTTTTTGGTTTTTTTTAAACAGGAAAACAATTGAAATTACTAAACTAAAAGGTTCCCTCCCCCACACTTAAAATATTGCATTGTCCTCAATGTGAACCCGTGAGATGATATATGCACATGAAATGCAGAATTTTTAAATAGGACAAATAATATAAAAGTGAAAGGGTTAGGAACAGCCTGATGTGATCAAGTGATGATGGGGTCATGCAGTGTGATAAAATCCACTACATCAGTAGGATGTCCCTCAATGTATCTCTTCAAACGTTGCCCATTGACTGTAAAGCTCCTTCCAGTGTCCTCTTGTGTGATCTCCACTGCACCATAAGGAAAAACATTAGACACAATATAAGGACCTAACCATCTGGAACTCAACTTACCAGGCATCAACTTCAGTCGTGAACTATAGAGAAGGACTTTCTCTCCAACATGAAACTCCCTTTGTTGGATCATTTTGTCATGAGATGCTTTTGATCTTTCCTTGTAGAGCCTTGAGTTCTCATATGATGACAGTCGAATCTCCTCAAGCTCTTGAATTTGCAACTTCCTTTGAATTCCAGCTTGGGCCAAATCCATGTTACATTTCTTTATAGCCCAATATGCCCGATGCTCGACTTCCACGGGGAGATGACACGCTTTCCCAAAAACAATCCGAAATGGGGACATACTAATGGGGGTCTTGTATGCTGTCCTATAAGCCCATAATGCATCATCCAAGCGCTTGCTCCAATCCTTCCTATTTGGCTGCACGGTTTTCTCCAAGATTTGTTTCAACTCACGATTTGAAACCTCAGCCTGGCCATTTGTTTGGGGGTGGTATGGTGTTGATGTTTTGTGTGTCACCCCATACTTTCGAAGGAGGGAAGCAAAATTCCTATTGAAAAAGTGTGTCCCTTGGTCAATGATGATGGCCTTTGGTACTCCAAACCTGCAAAAAATCTGTTCTTTGACAAAGTCCACAACAACATGAGAATCGTCAGTCCTGGTGGACTTGGCCTCCACCCATTTACTCACATAATCAACAGCAACCAAAATATACAAGAAACCATATGAACTTGGAAAAGGACCCATAAAATCAATGCCCCACACATCAAAAATCTCACAGAATAGTATGGGTTGTTGGGGCATCTCATGTCTCCTAGAAATATTCCCAGTGTGTTGGAAACGAGAGCATGACTTACAAAACACATGGGCATCATGGAATAAACTAGGCCAATATAATCCAGAGTCCAAAACTTTCCTAGCTGTCCGTTGGGGTCCAAAGTGTCCACCACATGCAAGTGTATGACAGAATTGCAAAACAGACTCAAACTCATGATCGGGAACACACCTCCTAATGACTTGGTCACTACACATGCGCTAGAGGTAAGGATCATCCCACACATAAAATCTTGACTCACTCTTTAATTTTTGGACTTGATGTTTCTTTAAATTTGCAGGGATTTCAGAATCAACAAGGTAGTTAACTAAATCAGCATACCAAGGATGCGTACCTGAGATGGTATAGAGATGCTCATCGGGGAAAGTGTCCCGAAGTGGTACCTGGTCCAAGGTGTCATCCTCTAGTGTGTGAGTAAGCCTAATAATGTGGTCTGCCACCAAGTTTTCTGACCCCTTTTTGTCCTTTATCTCGATGTCAAACTCTTGAAGAAGGAGCATCCAACGGATAAGTCGTGGCTTTGCATCTGGCTTCTTCAGGAGGTACCTCAAAGCTGCATAGTCAAAAAAAACAACTACTTTAGAGCCCAATAAATATGAACGGAATTTATCTAAAGCAAATATGACAGCAAGAAACTCTTTTTCCATAGTTGTGTAATTTGATTGGGTTGAATCCAGTGTCCTTAATGCATAGGCAATCACATGTGAACGTCCTTCCACCCTCTGAGATAAGACAGCTCCAACCGCGAAGTTGGAGGCGTCACACATAAGCTCAAATGGAAGGTCCCACCGTGGGGGCTGTATGATAGGTGGAGTGGTCAGACACTTCTTTAGCTCATCAAAGGAAGTCCTACAAGAATCATCAAACACAAAATCAGAATCTTTTTGAAGTAATCGTGACATAGGAAGAGCGATCTTACTAAAATATTTGATGAAGCGCCGATAAAATCCTGCATGCCCTAGGAAAGATCTAACATCACTCACACATGAAGGATGGGGTAAGGATGAAATAATGTCTACCTTAGATCTATCAACCTCTATCCCATGTTTTGAAACCACATGCCCTAAGACAATGCCATGCTCTACCATAAAATGACACTTTTCAAAGTTCAGGACCAGATTCTTCTCAATACAACGATTCAACACCTTTCCCAAACTACTTAGACATTCATCAAATGAAGACCCATACACTGTAAAATCATCCATAAATACCTCCATGCAGGTCTCAATAAAATCAGAAAAAATAATCACCATACATCTCTAGAAGGTACCTGGGGCGTTGCAAAGTCCAAATGGCATCCTCCGGTAGGCAAATGTTCCAAAGGGACAGGTGAATATAGTCTTCTCCTGATCCTCTGGAGCTATAGGAACCTGAAAATATCCAAAAAATCCATCCAAGAAACAATAGTGTGTTTTCCCAGCTAGTCTCTCGAGCATTTGATCAATAAATGGGAGGGGGAAATGGTCCTTGCGAGTGGTCTGATTTAGTTTCCTATAATCAATACACACACGCCAACTGTTTTTCACCCTCATTGGAACTAAATCATCTTTCTCATTTTTAACAACAGTAAAACCAGTTTTCTTAGGCACAACCTGAATTGGACTTACCCACTGTGAATCTGAAATGGGAAAGATTATACCTGCCTCGAGCAATTTCTAAACTTCCTTTTTAACAACTTCCAGGAGGGTGGGATTGAGTCTCCTTTGTGGTTGTCTCACCGGTTTAGCCCCATCCTCCAAGAGAATCTTATGCATGCAAATGGAGGGGCTAATACCTGATATGTCAGCCAAGGTCCACCCAATCGCCTTGATGTTCTCCCTCAAAATATTCAAAAGCTTTTCTTCATGTTCAAAAGGGAGATTGTTAGCAATGATAACAGGTAATCTCTCACCACTCAACAAGTATGAGTATTTCAGATTTGGTGGCAATGGCTTGAGTTCTAATGAAGGAGGGTGTAGTATGGATGGAGACATTGAAGGAACTGAAATATGTGCACAAAGAGCATCAATATCAGAATAGCCATCATCAAAATCATAGAATAACGCATCAAATCCATCAGCATACTCAACAACCATTTCATAATCAGAGTGAACATGATCAAAATCAGAATATGAATCCACATCAAAATCAAATCCAAGATAGGATTGTGTATCAGAAACATGTGCGGAAGTGCTCTTAGACATCAAACTCGAACCAATACTCATAATCTCCCTAAGCATAGGACAATCAAATTCTATGGAGTTTTTATTTTGTGGTTCAAAATGGGAGATAACAAAAGCAGAATGGTCCTCAGAGGGGTACTTCATGGAATCCATAACATTAAATATCACAACTTCATCCCCAAATTCCATGGAAAGTGTACCCTCATTGACATTTATGATAGTTTTTGCAGTTTTGAGGAAGGGCCTACCTAAGATAATGGGGGCATGAGAACTTACCTGATCATCCTCCATGTTAAGCACATAGAAGTCTGCTGGAAAGATCATGTCTCTTACCCGGACAAGTACATCCTCAAGGACTCCTGCTGGATATGTCGTAGCTCTATTCGCCAATTGCACCACTACTCTTGTTGGCTTCAACTCACCAACCTGCAAGGAAGAGAATACAGAGTGAGGCATCACATTTATGGAAGCACCTAAATCACAAAGTGCATCAGAAAAGTGCAACTCCCCTATGGTGCATGGGATGGTGAATGTCCCTGGATCCTTGCACTTTGTTGGCATTGCTAGAGTTGGTGAAATGAGTGCTGAGACATTCCTTCCAAGGTTTATCCTCTCATTTCCCTTGAGCCCTCTTCTATTGGTGCAGAGTTCTTTTAAGAATTTGGCATACCTTGGGATTTGCTTAATGGCTTCAAGTAGAGGAATGTTGATCTCCACATGCTTGAATGTGTCCAAAACCTCCTTTTTCATTGCTTCTTAATCCATCTTCTTGGTTTGAACAACCCTGTTTGGAAAAGGAAGGGGTTTAGGAGGAACATCATCAATCTTTTTCTTACCTTTATCTTTCTCCTTGTATTGCTCATTAGTTGGTATGGAATGCGGCTTCTCTGAAGTTGAGGTGAATCCCGGTGGAATGGTAGGTGTAGATGTATCGTTCATTTGCTTCCCACTTCTCAATGTGATGGCACTAACATTCCCCTTTGGATTTAGAGTGGGTTGGGAAGGTAGATTTCCAAAATTTTTACTCACAAGTTCATGGAGGGCGGTGGCAATCTGGCTCATTTGAGTCTTCAACTCCATCAGCTCCGAACTTTGACTCTTCAGGTCATTCTGTTGATTAAGAACAATTTTCTTCAAAAGATCATCAGTATTAGAATCTACCTTTGGTGGATGATTCCCTTGTTGCTGACTTGTTGATGTTTGAGCTTCAAATCTCCTTTGGGGTTGTTGGAAACCCTGCTGGTAAGGCGGAGGCTGCTGGAAGTTTTGTTGAAAGGGTGGCCTTTGTTGTTGTCCAGAGCCATACCTCATGTCCGACTGATCTTTCCACCCTTGGTTGTATGTTGGATCAAACTTCTTTTGGGGATATGGTTGTTGTTGTTGCTGCTGAAATGGTCTCCCAGGGAACACTGCTGCACAATCTTCTATTTCTTGGAGTTGTGGGCAACAGTCAGTTGGGTGGCTTGTCACAGCACAAATACCACAAGTCCTTGAAGGAGGGGGTAAAGATGTCTTTTTTTCCAAAGCAATTTGCCTCACCATAGTGGTCAATTCTTCCAACTTAGTATCAATCAAATGACTTTCAAGAGAAGAAGGACTTACCTGATGTACTCCCCTGACATGTGGTGTACCTCTATCACCAAATTGTTGGGAGTTTTGGGCCATATTGTCGATCAACGCACGTGCAGCTACTGGTGTCTTGTCCACCAATGCTCCTCCAGCCGCAGAATCTACCATGATTCTCTCCATAGGTGTGAGTCCTTCATAGAAGTACTGAATGAGGAGTTGCTCACTGATTTGGTGATGTGGGCAGCTTGCACACAACTTCTTGAATCTCTCCCAGTACTCATACATTGAATCCCCTTGGGCTTGCTTGATCCCCGATATCTCCTTTCGAATGGATGTTGTCCTTGATGCTGGAAAAAATCTTTGCAAGAAAAGACGTTTCAAATCATTCCAACATGTACATCTTCAGGTTGCAAATAATACATCCAATCTTTTGCAGCTCCATCAAGTGAGAATGGGAATTCTCTTAATTTAATTTGATCTTCAGAAACATTTCTTGGTTTTAAAGTTGAGCAAACCACATTATATTCCTTAAGGTGTTTGTTGGGATCCTCACCAGATAATCCATGAAACTTTGGAAGAAGGTGAATTAATCCAGATTTCAATTCAAAGTCCGATTCGAGATTTGGGTATGCAATACAATTTGGTTGATAGTTAATATCAGGTGCAACCAATTCTCGAATGGTTCTATTAAGTTCATTTCCATTGTTTTCAGCCATTGGTTCCTCTTTTATGTTTGAATTTGAATAGCTTCCAATTTCAATGTTTCCAGAAGAGAGGAATTCACCAACTGGTTGAATATTGAAACTTCTCGTAGATTGAGAATGTCTGATTCGTGCCCTAAGGCTACGTTCAATCTCAGGGTCAAGATCTAATAGATCTTCGGGATTAGTTCGTGTCATAGATCAAATAAAAATGAAAAGAAAGAAAGTGGACCATAGTAAAGTAAAAATGAGAAGTTTGAGTTGATGGTCTAAAAAGAAGTAGAAGAAAATAAAAGAAGAAGAAGAAAAATCAGATTGGGTAAAGAAGGAAGAAAGAAGAGAGGAAGAGAATAAAATGTAAAATAAAATAAATACCTCTAATTGGTTGAAATAATTACTTGCCTCCCCGGCAACGGCGCCAATTTGATAAAGCGCTGTCGTGGGCGCCCTCAAATGATTAGTATGATTTTGGGGTACTTAGGTGCAGCAGAGTGGCTGACCAAGGTCGTCTCTCAAAGGAGGAAGTGAATTAAAACAATTTTTAGAGGTATTCTAGAAGTAAAATAAAAGAGAATAAAAACACTACTTGAAAGGATGGGGGTGGTTGTTTATAGTTTATGAATCTAGAAGAAGTTTGATGGAAGAAGATTGTATTTTTTTTGTTTTTAGTTTTGAAATGAATTTTGATTAAAATGACACAACAAGAAGATGTTTTTTTAGAAATCTATTTAAAAGACGTAATCGATATAACTCTACCTCTTCACTTTATTATTAATCATTATCATTTAAATTAACATTCACTTAATTATGATCCCTTAATTTGTTAAATCACGAACCCTACGAGAATTAACTTTACCACGAAGATTGAAGTGAATTTAACCTTAGGCTAACTTCGGAACATGCAATCGCAGCACCCTGCTTTGATTGATGTTCTAAGATTAGCTTATGGTCAGTGGTAAATTAAGGCACATATCCACTCTGTAAATGAGTATGAATTGTGTTTAGGGATTATATTTTAACTCTACAAATTTATCCCGTGTGGTCTTGTATTACCGATTAAGATCGCACTCTCACAATTTACACAAAATCCCAACCTCACGTGTTTTTGTGTAAATTGTTCAATTGATTGATTAGTTTCTTACAATTTAAAAACACAATTCATGTATCATATTAAGTTAATTACAGTAGCTCATTGATTCAAAATAATTAAATGAAGAGGGTAGAAGATAGATCGATTACTAAAAAACTACTCTTCCATGGGTGGCGTAATCATCGTAGAAGCGTTTTGCATGTGAAAAGGTTTAAAATGGGTATAACCTAATAACGCTTCTACTAAAGAATTCCAGCCCAATTAGGAAGATTAAGAGAAGAATAAATTTAAACAAAACAGAAGAAAAGAGAAGAAATAAAAGAAGAACAAATAAGTTTATTACATAAACAAAATCATTACAACATGAAGGAGAAGAAGAAGGCTTCGTCGAAGGGATCCTTGCTTCAAGAGCTACCCTTATTGAAATGGTTGTAGAATTGGAGTGGATCCACTTCTCCTCTGCCCTCAACTTCCCAATGCACGTACCAACCCCTCCAAATGAGAAAAACTCCAATTTATAGAGGGGAGGGGAGGAGAGGTTACAAGTGGTTTCAAGTGTGAATGTGGAAATTCGGCCAAATATTTTATGCCAACTTGAACCGCCCATTTGACCACCAAAACGCATGAATTGTCCGGCCTTCCAGAAGGATCAAATGTGCAGATATGTGTCGTCTATCTCCTTTACAAATTTGGGCTCAATACAGGCCATATGAAGGAGTTATGGCCGAAATACAGAAGCTTCTCCATTCTGGCGAGCCCAGCCCAACTTTGACTTCATGGCCCAATTTCAACAACCAACTTAACTCTTTAGCTCCAGTGTCCTGAATAAAAGTTGTAGATAATTAAGTTAGGAACCCTGTTACAAAATTTAAATTTCAAATAATAAATATAAAAATATTTATATTCGAAATACTACAGTGAACTATAAAGGGTAAAACTGGAATTTTCATCAAATATTCAAATGAACGATCTAATCCCAAATATTTTATAAATAAACATATTTAACACAATGTGAGGAAATTATATCATTTATTAGCAATAAAATATTCAATAAAATAGTGTTTTATCAGTTATGCGATCCCCTACTCAGCGCGTGGTTTCGGTAGGGTTGCGGCATCGTCGGTTCGATCCCCTACATCGCGAGTTATACCAGATAGGGTTCCAGTATCATCGTGACCATCTTTATATGGACGATGATCCTCTATCTGAGTGTGGAGATTCTGTCGAGCGCCAGATCAGGTTGTGATATCCCACAGCGGATCCTGGGTGTGATCCCCTATCTGTGAGAACTACGTATGCCAGATCAGGTCGTGGTATCCCCCAACGGATCCTGGGAGTGATCCCCTATCTGTGAGCTACGTATACCGGAGTGGGTCTTGGTATCCCCCAGCGGACCCTAGCGGCGATCCCCTATCCGAAGAGTTTGGTGGTTATGGTGTTTCAGCGATGTTTCCTCAGTGATGTTATCCGACGAGCGTGGTCTCTCGGGTGAGCATCTGAGATGTTTGTTTGGGACCCGATGGAGTGTATCTCTCGGATGAGTTTCATCTGGTATGACAATGATCATGGGGTGTACTCTCCTGGTTGGGACAGTTGCTGGTGATGAGGTCGGTTCCTCTTGTGGCTTTGTGGCGTGAGCTGAGTATATCTGGATTGTTCAGGGTGTATGTATGGGCATACACCTGAGTTGAGCTGACTAGTTGTGTTTAGCCGAGGATGGTCATGAGATGTAGTTTCTCTCTCGTCTGGGTTCCCTCTGGCTGGGTTGAGCGGACTATTTCCTTTTAGTTGCTCCCTTGGGTTTTGGATTTTTGGGGTGCCTACTGAGTATGTTTATACTCACCCCTGCATGGGCTTTGCCCGCACATGTTTGTGTCTTGTGCAGACAACAGGCCTTTTGACGGAGTCCCAGGAGGACCCGGAGCAGGCGGAGCTTAGTGAGCGAGTTGACCGGGGTGTTTACCGGAGCTATGCCGAGGGAGCTTTCCGGCGGGTGTTTGTGGCAGCGTTCCCCTTCTTCAGAGAAGGTTGGACGCGCTTTGTAGTTTTCTTTTGGTGGGCCCTGTTTTTCCCTTTGTACTTTTGCTGTTGCTCTCTGGTTGTGGGATAGTGTATGCATGCATTTACTTTCCAGTTTCTATATCTCTGCACTGTTTCATGGAGGTGTTTGTGGGTGCGTGTGTACAGGTACCTTAGGCTAATGCCTCCCATGTGTGTGATAGCCTACTCGGCGCTAGTCGCCATCCCCTGGCCTATTGGAGGCGGGCTTGGGGAGTCGCGGCTCGAGCCCCGTTGGGTCGGGTCGTGACAGAGTGGTATCAGAGGAGGTTCCACCTTTGGGATCTCAGAGCGTAGCTGGTCTAGCTGTGAGTTTGGTTTGGGTTGCATAGCGGTAGTGTTAGGATGTTTTGAGTTCGGCTTTCAGGACAGTGACTCCAGTGTTGGTGCGGCGGCTGACGTATCCATACACCAGGACTCTGATAACCTGTCTTTCGACTCGGGACATTCGTACACTGTTCGCGGGGACATAATTGTACATGCATCATATAGGACTGGGTTTTTGGTTTTTCCTTTTCCTTCTTGAGTCAGCTCTCCAGATATACTCTTTGACCGTGGTGCGTCTTGAATGTATTTCAGGATGCCTCCACGACGACAGCCAGCGAGGGTTCCGCAGCAGGATTGTGCTGATGACCCGCCTCGTGTAGTGGCTGTGGAGCAGGGCGTAGGTTCTGAGGTTGCACCTCCAGGTGGTCTGCCAGTTGAGCCACCACCTGTCGAGCAGCTGGTTGTGCCGGCGGTGCAGGACGAGGTTGCGCGAAGGCTGAGTGCGCTGTACGAGTTCTAGAGGCAGTGACCTCTGAGGTTTCAGGGTGATCCAGACCCCCAGGTAGCTGATGACTGGCTCGAGGCAGTTACTCGAGTTTTCCGCCTAGTGAGGACACCTCCTGATCAGATGGTGGTCCTAGCGGCGAGCCTTCTGCATGGTTCGACCGGGCGATGGTGGAGTTTGGTGACGCAGTCCCATGATGAGGAGACGCTCACGTGGGCAGAGTTTGAGCGGCTCTTCAGGGAGGAGTTCTATCCGGTGACGCTGAGGTCAGTGCGGATCCAGGAGCTTCTGCAGCTTCAACAGGAGAGCATGACTGTGTCGGAGTACTCAGCGAGGTTTACAGACCAGTCGTGCTACTCCCTGGATATGGTTCGAGACCCGTTCTTTAGGGCTCGGACCTTCGAGAAGGGCTTACGTAGGGACATCCGAGCAGGTGTGGTTTCCTTGTGCCTGCCCACCTATGCTGGAGTGCTAGAGCGAGCATTGGTGGTGGAGAGTTTTCTGGCTGAGCAGTTTCCCCCTGTTAGTGCTGGGCACTCAAGGGCTGAGAATTTTTCAGTCAGATCGGCATCTGGTAGCCGACGATAGACTCAGGGGTCTGGACGTGGTCGACATTTCAGGAGGCGACCCCAAGATGGAGGATCTGAGCCTCAGGGATCACATGGCTCGCAGGCCAGTTTTGGTCAGCCACAGGAGAGGCGGTGTTACGCTTGCGATGGTCGGGGACATCTTGCTAGAGATTGTCCGACCCGACGTGCTGCTGAGAGGGAGCCGGTCGATGGACCGCCTTGGCAGAGGCAACATCTCGAGCAAGGAGGTCCGCAGGGCGTCAGACGTGGCGTCGGAGCTGGTGCAGCGGGAGGCGGTGGTAGACAGTACCAGTTGCCACCACCCCCACCCCCAGGTGGTCCACGCCAAGCTCAGGGAGCTGGTGGTCGAGGGCGAGGACAGCTGCATGCCCTGGAGGCAGTCGACCCAGAGGCACTGCGGATGGATAGAGGTACGCCTTGTGTCCTTTCTACTTACTGCAGTAGTTTGTCAGACACTGTTTAGCGGTACTCTTTCATTTTGTTGCTTGCTCGAGTTTTTTTCAGGGCGTTGGTAAGACCCTGAGTGGTTGTTTGTTGGTGAGCTCGCTGGTGTGTGAGACCCAGTTGAGAGTCCAGTCGCTTTCCTTGTGCTTAGGACTTTTCGGGGACGAAAAGTTCTAAGGGGGGGAGGATGTAGTGACTCGGGTTTTTGGCCCTGTCAGACTTTGGAATATTTCTACGAATAATTCCAGAGTTAGGCGCGAAGACGGCGTGCGATTCCGAGGCCCGGTGTGCCCGGGATTAATTTTATAAAAATATTAAGTATTTTTTTTATACTATGCACGTGGCGGGGGTGTGATATCTCCTAAAAGGTAGCTCAGAACGGGAATCTGAGGGCACGGTTGCGTCCGAAACGTTCCGTTTACCCTAGGCGGAGTGTAAACTTTGCGGACGCGGGCCTGCGGTGAGAAACGCCACCAGGGGCGTTTCCGTAAATAAGTAGCAAGTTAGTGTGCGAGCGTCGGCTCGAATAACTTCTGTACGGAGTCTCGGATGGAAAATCTGAGACCGCCGTTGCGTTCAGAACGGCGCGTTTACCCTAGGGGTGACCTTACTTTTGTTCGCATCGGGCGTCGGGTCCGAGGCGGGTTTGGCGCCGGCGGGCGGCTGATATAAATATCAGCGCCCCCCCTATCGTTCCTCTCGTCGTTCTTCGCCGCCACTCCGCCGAATCGAGCAAACGAGTCACCCACGAGCTCGGATTTCGACGGCGGACATTCCAGGAGCACGCAGCGGAAGCTCTGGAGCACGGATCTGAGGCAGAACGTCGGCGTTTCGCCCGCGAGGTAGGCGGTTTGAGTTTTACAATCCCGGATCCCGTTTTTGTGTTGTTTTTTCTTCAAATTTTTATATGGGTTGTATAGTTCGGGTCCTGAGCTTTCCGAAACATGTTTCGGATCTGAATTTGGAGCACCGGGGTGCTCCCGGTGGCTCCCGGAAGTTTTCCGGCGAAAAACCCGGTTTTCCGGCGAGACCCGCGGCGGCCATGGCGGATTCCGGTGAGTTCCACGGCGGCGCGGCGGCGGCGCGGTGGTTTCCGGCTCCGGCACGGCGGAGTCCGGCGTCGGCGCGGTGGTTTCCGGCGACCCTGCGGTGGTCCGGCCAGAATATTCCGGGGGTTCTTAAAACCCCCGTAACTCGCAAACCGTAACTCCGATTTGCGAGCCGTTTGCGGCGACACGCTCCTTGCATCGAGACAGACCTTTTGAACTCATTTTGAAGGTTTAAGGGTTCGGGATCGTGGCCCGAGAGTTAGAAACGTTGTATAAAATAATATTATTTTATTATTTACGACTTCAGGCCGTTGTAACTTCTACCCGGAGCGTCCGATTGGCGTGCCGTCAGTGGCGTTGAGACCCTGATGGTACGACGGACTTTTTGAGATGGTTTCCGGGTGTTGGGACTGAGAACGGGGTGTGGGCCCCACGAGGCCGGGTTTTGGCGTTTGCGGAGGAACGCAGCTTTTGCACCAGGAGTCCGATTTTGGCGGATGAATAGTCAATCCTGTGTGTTTTTCCGAGAGGATCGAAATGGTGCGATCCGTTCGGTGAGTTTCGGAAATCCAGGCATGGGCCCCACCCGAACTGGCCTTCGGTGAATAGTACCTTTTTCACCGGGTGTCCGTTTTGGACGAGCGAGTAGTCGATTCCGCTTGTTTTTCTGAGGGGATCGCCGTGGTGTGATCCGCTAGATGGGTTTCGGGGTCGTTGTGTGGGCCCCGCACGAGCTAGCTACGGTGAATAGTTCTTTTTTCATCGGTGCTCCGTTTCGGGCGAGTAAACAGCCTATCCTGCGTGTTTTTCCGCGTGGAACGCGATGGTGGCCTCGGTTTTGGCCTAGAAGGTGCGCAGTGTGGCGTTGTGGTGGGTCGCTTGGGTTAGCGACGTTTGGACCAACAGTGGTTGAGGGTTCTCCCTTGGTTCGTTCCTACGAGGGTTCGTGTGGCATCACAACCTTCGTATGGGTTTGTGATCCTCTCGATGGGATGTTTAAACTATTAGAGTTGTGGCATCCCTCCGGTGGGCCCAGAGTGGATCCTCTAGCATCTTTACCCTAGATCGGGTTCTTGGTATCGCTGTGACCGGTTATTCACGGGCGGCGATCCCCTATCTAGCAGGTTAACCCCGTAGGGTTTGTGGCATCATCGGAAATATGATCCCCTACGCGGTGGGTCGTGCTCAGTAGGGTTGTGGCATCGCCAGGTATACGATCCCCTACTCAGCATGAGGTTTATAGTAGGGTTGCGGTATCGTGGGTTATACGATCCCCTACTCAGCGCTTGGTGTCGGTAGGATTGCGGTATCGTTGGTTATGCGATCCCCTACTCAGCGCGTGGTTTCGGTAGGGTTACGGCATCGTCGGTTCGATCCCCTACATCGCGAGTTATACCAGATAGGGTTCCGGTATCATCGTGACCATCTTTATATGGACGATGATCCTCTATCTGAGTGTGGAGCTTCTGTCGAGCGCCAGATCGGGTTGTGGTATCCCCCAGCGGATTCTGGGTGTGATCCCCCATCTGTGAGAACTACGTATGCCAGATCAGGTCGTGGTATCCCCCAGCGGATCCTGGGAGTGATCCCCTATCTGTGAGCTACATATACCGGAGTGGGTCTTGGTATCCCCTAGCGGACCCTAGCGGCGATCCCCTATCCGAAGAGTTTGGTGGTTATGGTGTTTCAGCGATGTTTCCTCAGTGATGTTATCCAACGAGCGTGGTCTCTCGGGTGAGCGTCTGAGATGTTTGTTTGGGACCCGATGGAGTGTATCTCTCGGATGAGTGTCATCTGGTATGATAGTGATCATGGGGTGTACTCTCCTGGTTGGGACAGTTGCTGGTGATGGGGTCGGTTCCTCTTGTGGATTTGTGGCGTGAGCTGAGTATATCTGGATTGTTCAGGGTGTATGTATGGGCATACACCTGAGTTGAGATGACTAGTTGTGTTTAGCCGAGGATGGTCACGAGATGGAGTTTCTCTCTTGTCTGGGTTCCCTCTGGCTGGGTTGAGCGGACTGTTGCCTTTTAGTTTCTCCCTTGGGTTTTGGGTTTTTGGGGTGCCTACTGAGTATGTTTATACTCACCCCTGCACGGGCTTTGCCCGCACATGTTTGTGTCTTGTGCAGACCACAAGCCTTTTGACGGAGTCCCAGGAGGACCCGGAGCAGGCGGAGCTTAGTGAGCGAGTTGATCGGGGTGTTTACCGGAGCTATGCCGAGGGAGCTTTCCGGCGGGTGTTTGTGGCAGCGTTTCCCTTCTTCAGAGCTGGTTGGACGCGCTTTGTAGTTTTTTTTTGGTGGGATCTGTTTTTCCCTTTGTACTTTTCCTGTTGCTCTCTGGTTTTGGGATAGTGTATGCATGCATTTACTTTCCAGTTTCTATATCTCTGCACTGTTGCATGGAGGTGTTTGTGGGTGCATGTGTACAGGTACCTTAGGCTAATGCCTCCCATGTGTGTGATAGCCTACTCGGCGCTAGTCGCCATCCCCTGGCCTATTGGAGGCGGGCTTGGGGAGTCGCGGCTCGAGCCCCGTTGGGTCGGGTCGTGACACTACAAATGGTATTAAAGAAGTTTATTTTCATTTTTGATCTTACTCTTTGGGATATGGAAGACCAAATACTAGGATGTAGTCAGAACTAGGTACATAACTTGTGTTTGGGTTCCTATAGCACCATTCATAGGAGACAACCCAAGTTTCTAGGGGTGTGGAATTTATGTTCTGATATGGTATTTTACAATTGATTTGATTTCCACCTCAATTAGTGAACTCTGGTGCAATTCTTATCTATTATGTTGTTTGACCCTTATCCTGATATGGTAATGGGGGATTTTTATGAATCATGGTAGGAACATAGGGTGAAATTATATATACATGTTCTTGTAATTAATTTCTTAGAACCTAGAATATGCTAATAGGGGTTGGGATGTTTATAGTATCAATAAATAAGATAAACAATGTTTTCTTGCTTAGTATTTTTAGTGTAATTCTACTCATCCAACCTAGGTATGTGGTTTATAATGAGGCTGAAATGTGATATATGGTTCTGAATCTCTTATGAGTAGGTAGTGATGGAAAAGGGGGTGAGTTGTTTAAAGTGTCAACAAAGAATATTTTTTTTCCTGTATAGCCTTTTTGGTGGCATTCTACCAAGATAACCTAGATTGATATATATGATATGAGATTCTTGACATTGTTATGGGAAGGAAAGGGGCCATGAGGCTAAATTATATGTGATTCATGACTCTATTATGGGTATGAAAGGGGCCATGATTCCAGTTGATATATGATACCTGACTCTGATATGGATAGGTAAGGGTCCACAACGCCGGATGTCATGTGATGTGGGTGTGGTAGGAGAGTGTAAGGGTTGTGATATGTGCTTCCTATTAAAAATTTCCCTATATATGATATATATATATATACATACTGTTATGGATGTTTGAACATGGTATTGGTATTCCACATGATTCCAAAAAGACAGATTCTGGTGGAGCATTAGGAGGGTGAAGATATGGTGCTGGATGAGAATGCATGAGATGAGGTTCTTAAGGGTTGAGATGAGGCCTCAGAGGGTTATATTTATCATGAGCCATAGGTACAAGCTCCGGTATAGGTGGGAAAACCACCACAGATAGAAAACATTGGGCCATGGTTAGATGAGGAGCTCAGGGAGAGCTTAGTCCGGGTCATAAAAAGAATCAATATGGGAGATCAGAGAGTTAAGTTGTCTATGGATTATTTGACTTATGAGTTCCAATATTAGCACCCACATTTGTTTCAGGGTGAGGGTGGACCAAAATAATAAGATAACATGATTGATTCATCCCATACTATCTTCGATCATCTTCAGACATACCCAGGTCAGAGGGTGAAGTTGGCGACTTACATGCTGAGAGGACCAAAAAAGTGATGATGGGATGTATAGGTTCAGGTAAGAAGACACGAGGGATGAGTTTGGAAGGATTTTGAGGCCAGGTTATTTGATAACTTCTTCACAGAGACACTGAGGGTGGACCAAACCCATGAGTTCATAAACCTAAAGTAGGGAGATACATCCGTTATGGATTATGAGGAAAATTTCACAGATCTTTCTTGAATCTCACCTCTATGGTGGGAAAAACATCAATAGGGTGTTATATTTTTTGGATGGTTTATGAAACACCATCAGGGTTCTTGTGAACATATTTAGACTGACATATTTTTTAGATTTAGTAAATCTGGTGCTGATATCCAAGGAAAACTTGATGGATCAGTCTTATTCGAGCTAGGTGACGACGTCAGGTGAGCTTAGCGGTGGTGTTTCAGGTAGCTAAAAGTAATTCTGTGAGAATTATCAGTAGGTAAGTCATGCTATATATTAAGAAAGACCATCAAGGAGTAGTTTGGTGTTTTTTTACTTCTAGTGTGGGTAGCTAGGGTATGTTCTGACCCAATGTGATCGGGTTCCGATGGAGTGACGAGCATATGGATAGATGGGTCATCTTGTGTAATGACCCATTTTTCATGAAGGTATGACTCATTTTTTTGGTTTAAATTTATTTAAATGGATCTTATAATGTTACCCAAGGAATTCATGGGGGTTACAAGGGTGTCTGGGGCTTGTTTAGAGCCCGAAACTCTGAGATTTTGGAAAAATAACTGGGTAGCATGGTTAGTAGAAACCGTGCAGTCCAGCCCGCAAGGTCTCTATTAATCGTATGGGGTGAGAAAAAGGAGAATCAGGGGATGCACGGTTTTTATACAACCATGTGACCACAATAACATTAATATGTGAAAGCTGAAGAGTTTTTATAGAGTCATTCAGCATGGTTTGCACATTGTTAGAGAAATCGTGCACCTTAATCGTGTGGGGTCTCTCATTGGGCGGTCGTTTGAGCACTGTTTACACATAGTTTTTCCAAACAGTGTGACCAAACTGTGTGCCCCTATATTTGAAGGCGAAATTAATTTTTCTCCCTTAATGAATCCAATTAACCCTTTCCCTCTCCACCCTCTCAATTTCCAATGGTTGAAATGTTCCTCCTACTCCTGTGAGCCTTTTTCTCCTTCAACATAGGTTCTTATAATATCTTCGATCCAAAGTCCAAATCAATATACCAATGAAGCATCAGATAGCTAGAGGTATTCTCTAGATTCCTATACCTTTCTATTTCAATTTATCTTTGGATCCATTATGCTATTTAGGTGTAATATCTTTTGACCTATTTTTAGTGCTTTAGACCATTTCTTTGATATCTCCCAACATACTTCAAATATGAGGCCTCCATCTGACGAGGACTCATAAAAGGCCTTAAGGTATGTGGTCTCATTGTTTTCCCCAAGATATTTGGTGTTTTCATATCTTTTACATTATGCCACATGCCAACCTTCACTACATTTTACCTTTTAATTGAGTTCTTTATATTAAATTGATCTACACACCATGATATAAACATGCTGATCCTTGTTTAGCAGGTTAAAGGATGTTGGCCTTAGTTATGGACACCCCTTGGGTGTTCTAACATAAATATCCCTTTATAGTTAATTTCTTAATTGCTCAGAACACCTTCTAAGTGTTTAGTTTAGATCATAAATGGAAATTCCCCTATTATATAATTGTTTAGTGAACCCAAGGCACATCCTAAGTTCTTGGACCAACTTATAATTAGAATTTTCCATGTAGGTAATTTTTTTATTGACCATGGAACCTTCTAAATGCCTCTTGAGCCTTATAAATTTAATTTCCATGACTTTTTGAATTAAATGGATTGATCACATTGAATGGATTGTTCAAGGCGGTTATCCCTTAAATAAATTAAATGCATTTAATGAAATGAATTATAATGTTTGGTAAGGCCACACCACTTGTTTATGATTTATTAAATGCTCAGTGTGAATTGAAATGTATTGTTTTTATTATACTTGACTAATGAGATACATGAGAGGTAATTCCTCATGTATTATATTATAAAAATGATTACATATTGGTATAGGATGTGGAACGATGGTAAGGGTTCTATTGGGCATGAAGGTTTCATGATCCCATACATCAGGTGTTGATCATGGAATCTCACACCACTATCACTATTTAGATGGTGGGCATGACGCACAATGTCCCTTGTTTCAAGTGACGACATGATGGAACACTCACCATATAGAGTGATGAGCATGGATTCTCCCACTCATTATGAGATTTAGGATAAGTACCCTATTTATTGAGATTATAGGCTTATTTATACTGGTTATGGATGTTTGAGTCACGCCCTGGTCCAACCAGCACCTAGTATTCCAGGTATATGGCCATTAGTGTCCACACACACTTGGTCCATATAGGCGGATTCAATATATAAATTTAATATATATAAATATATGTATATATTATTACTATATCTATAGTTACTAATCATAAACTCTTTATCGACCATGAACTGAAGCAGGTAGATCCACCAGGTGTCCTTTTGGAACCCGAGCAGGCTATTATTTATTTATTTAGCAATGTCTATTATTTAATTTATACCTGTACACTATTTATCTATATGCACTGATTAGATTTATTCAAGACACCATTGGTGGTGGCCTACTGGGATTTAATATCACACCCTACTTGGGATACCTTTGGTACCTAAGAAGATTATATGACTACAAGTATGGATAAGAGAAAGCACCTTGCTTCAGATTTTTGATATTCTTTACCTTTAGATGGATCACGGGAGCAGAGGACTAAGCATACACTCAAGATGCTAGTGTAGAAGTTTTTTGTTCTTTTTTGTAGTTTTTTGTATATTCCTACACTTGTTCACTTTTTTTATATCCGCATGCCATGAACCCATGTATATGACACCAGCTAGTGGGTTTTGATTATTATTCAATTGTTAAGTTATTTATTCTTTCAATACCTATTTATTATATATATTTATATATGGTTCCTATATTGCATGTTTATGGTTTTATCCACTATGACACCCTAACATGAGGGTATAATATCCCCACTATACCACCTTTACACCCTTACTGCTAGTTGGTAGCCTCTGGATTATAGGGAGGCGTGCTTGAGGATATGTGACCAACCGGATCGGGGAACGAGTTAAGTGGATCCTGGGTCAGGATGTTACAAAGTGGTATCAGAGCATATTTTTCCATTATATTAATGTTTGGGGTACTATAAAAGAGACAAGAAGTTAAAGTAATTTGGAAACGACACTTTTATTGGACGTATCTAACCTATGCGTAGGGGAAACCCAAATTACCTGGGATGGGAAATCATTATTATTGATTATGTATTTTATGATTGATACGACTTCACTATTGGGTGATGAAATTGTTTTATGGTGTTATTATTATTATTATTATTATTATTATTGAAATGGTGATTTATTTTACCTATGCCTGATGAAATGATGGCATTGCATTACATGCATCATCATAGGCATAATAGGACTAATATGCCAAGCATTTTTCCATGCCACATTTATTTTCAACATTCATCTGCTTGTTTCATATTATTAGCACTTTGATTATCTATGAAATTATGATAACTTTACTTGAAGTATTGGAAAACATAATTGATACTTAAAGTTCCTGCCTTAACCTAACGGTGTTTTTCTATATATGTTAAAGAATAAACCTTAAGTAGTCAGTTATAGCTTGTTGATCCATGGACCATTGGTCGTATAAGTTGGAACGTGTTGTGGTATGGGTTAAGTGGATGCCATATTTTGGTTCATAAAAAATATGTCCCCTTATGGATTAGAAATGGTGATCTATATAATTCAATAATTTAAAGATATTTAAATATTTGAATGAACAAAAATTTAAAATGAATATGAACTTTAAAGTAAGAGTAGCCATCATATATATGTGAAACTAAGAATTAGACCCAAACCCAAAATTAGTAGTCTTTATTGGGGTATCTATTACATTATTATGACCATTATAGTCTTTTCTACTACATAGTCCTGGATTTTGGAATAGTCATAGAGGCGTGATCATTCGTATAGGAAGGCTATGCACCTGTCCTAGTTTTATATCTATAATATTTTCAATTGTTAAGATCTCTTCTGAGGTGTTCATTTGGAATTGTAGTATCATGACTCTATGATTTCCTCCAATCGTACGCCCGGAAGGAAATGATGACCATGCATCGAAGGTGGTAAGCCTTGAGCCAGAATGATTCCTCCTGTAGTGCCACTTATGTAACCTCTTCCTATTCTTGATATGGGCACTGATTCCGAGTTATGAGAGGGCTTTCTAAGTATGTTGTATAATATGCAAGGTGTTGTTCGACCTGCCCTGAGCATGTAAGAGTTGACTCGGGAGTTCCAGCAGTAACATCCTCCAAAATTTTTGAGGAATGGCGGACCAAATATTTCTGAGTCTTAACTCGAAGCTATTATTTCTATATTCGAGTATTTGGAGATGCCTTTAGAGAAAAGGGTCAAAATTGTTGCATATATGCTATGTGATTCTGCCAAGTGGTGGTGGGATGTAATCTCCTAGGTATATCAGCATAGAGATATGGTTTGGTCAGATTTACAGATAATCTTATACAACGATTTCATTCCCCAAAATTTGAGGTTTAGTAGAGCTAGGGAATTCATGAACCTATAGTAGGGAGGTATTTCCATGGTGGAATACTCTGCCCACTTTACAGAGTTGCAACAATTCACTCCGACTCTAGTGCGTGATAATCTTATGACTGCCAGGTGATACGAGGATGGGATGGTATACAACATCTGATCACATGTCAATGTATTCAGGCAGACTATTATTTCTAAAATAGTTAACCAATACCTTATTACATAGAAAAATTTGAGGGAAGATAATGGTTTGAGTCAGGGTTATTTGACACTAAGATTTATCAACATTTCTTCTTCTAGGTGAAAGTGATGTTTCAAGGATACTCGTAGAGGTAACAGTAGTTAGGCTCTCCGTAATGACAACTTTATGATTTGTCACCAGTGCAGAAAGCCAAGACACACTAAGCCTCAGTGCTTATGAGATCCAGTGGAATGCAGAGGATATGGTAGGATGGGCCATATCTAGCATTTTTTCATAACTTTTTTCATTAGCACTTAGAGAGTGAGGATTTAATCCTACTCCACATTCATGAGTGGGGATAATAGGATCACGTCGGGCAAGAAGTTGGAATACCACTGGCCACTTGGGATAAGGTGGAAGTCAAGGAAGAGGTAGTTAGACTCATGATTCTCAGCATTAGTAGAGAGGGCATGCTCAGGGCAATTAGGAAGTGACTCAAGGCCGAGGTATAAGATGTTTACATGCAATCCAACCTATTCCAGAGGAGTAGATCACCAAACCTTCTATATTTCGAGGTATTATCCTAGTAGCCTCCACTTTAGTGTTTGATTTATTGGACATAGGCGTGTCTCACTCATTCATATCCAAGGAAACCACAAAAATCTTCAGTCTTAAGATTGAAAAATTTTATGGAATTTTGACGCTAGATATCTTGTTAGGTATCTGATTAGAGGGAATTATCTACCCCCTAAGATAGGGGGATATATCTTTATGTGGAATCTTTTCATCCTTGACATGATGGGATTTTAAGTAATCATTGGGATAGACTGGTTAGTTCTCTATCAATCCCACATTTACTAAAATCATCATAGGGTGATTTTTTCATCACCAGAGGTCATTAGGAACGTGCATAAGGGAGAATGGAATGTTAGTGCGAATAGTGCTGGACTCAAGCATCAAAGGTTGGGTAGTGTGATAGCATAAATCACCAGTCTTTTCCTAGATGACTAGGGGATATGAACCACTATTTTACCTCCTATAGTGAAGCATTTTGGGGATTTATTTTCTTAAAACTTTTCTGGCCTACCTCTAGTGTGAGAGGTAGAGTTCACAATTGAGCTAGTTCCAAGAGAAACACCAGTAACCATTCCTCCTTATAGGATGACACTAATAGAGGTTCTAGATCTCAAGAAGCAATTGAAGGATCTGGAGGATAATGTATTTATATGACCCAACACTTATTCTTTGTGTTTATCGGTCCTATTTTTCAAGAATGTGGATGGTACCATCATACATTGTGTAAATTATGTTCAATTGAACCAGATCACGGTAAAGAATCAATATCCACTACCTAGAATAAAAAAACTCTTTGATCACATCTGAGTAGGGAGAGTGTTTTAAAATATATATTTGATTTCAGGCTATCATTAGGTGCACATAAAGTCATCATGGATACCTAACTCAAATTTCATGAGCAGGTATGGTCTATAAAAGTACCCAGTCATGCCATTCGGTCTCACAAACACACCTTCTATTTTCATGGCACTTATGAATAAGGTTTTTCACATGTATCAGGATTCATTCATGGTTGTCTTTATTAATGAAATATTAGTGCAATCAAGCTCCAGAAATGACCATACCAACTATCTTGAGATCATGCTAAATACACTGAGAGAGAATCAACGCTATGTTAAGATAAATAAATGCCACTTTTGGATCAACAATGTCCACTTCATGGATCACATTATTTCAGAGTTAGGAGTTTTAGTAGACCTAGAGAAATTGAGAGCCATAGTTTCCTAGGAGAATCCCAAGAACATATTTGAAATTTTGAGTTTCTTAGGGCTAGCTGGGTATTACAGTAACTTCATTAAGGATTTATCATACCTTTTAGTTCTGACTACAAAATTGAAAAAGAAGGGTGTGAAATTCATATGGTCAGAATCTTGTGAAGAAACCTTTTAGGGTTTAAAGGGAATATTTACTTCATCACCGATACTAATTCTTCTAGATCTAGGAAGGACCTATATAGTTTACTATGACACATCAAGTATTGGTCTTAGAGATGTTATAATGCAGGATGAGTGAGTTGTCGCATATGAGTCTCGTTGGTTGATGCCTCATGAGTGGAATTACCTGACACATGACCTTGAGCTAGCTGTTGTAGTTCACGCTTTATGCTGTTGGAGACATTATCTACTTGGAGAGAATTTTGTGGTATACACTAATAAAAAAATACTCAATTACATATTTACACAGCAGGATATGAATATCAAGTAGCGCAAATAGTTTGAGCACCTACAGTTGTTTGATTTCAAGATTGCTTATATGTCTGGGAAAGGCAATGTTATAACCGATGCTCTGATCCATAAGATACAAGTGTAGGTAGTTCAGGAGTCCATAAGTGAATGGAAGCTCATATCCTTGTTCTAAAATATTCACATTGAGTTTAGAAGGATCATGGTTAGACTATCCTTACAGATTTAGCAGTGACCTATACTCTTCTGGAATAGGTAAGAATGAGGTAACTATATGATCCCAAAAGACTCATCCTAAGGGAAATAATCTGAGTTGACGATGCGTCTTTAGGTTGGACTGTAGATGGGGATGATACCTTACTATTCCATGGGTGTGTATGGGTCTCAACAGACATCAAAGTGGAGTTGATGTGGGAATTCCACACCTCAGCATGGGTGGTTCACCCCAGTTTCACCAAAATGTATCGGGATCTACGATGCCATTTTTAGTGGCCTGGTATGAAATGAGAGATTACTGGCTTTATCACCAAGTGTTCCACCTATCAGTAGGTGATGGCAGAACATCATTGAATTATGGGGATTTTACTACTATTTCCTATTCTCATGAGGAAATGAGATGATGCTTTGATGTATTTAGTGACTGGTTTACCTAGATCACCTCATGGAAAAAAATACAATGTGGGTTTTTTTTAATCGTTTGATGAAAGTCGCATGCTTCTTACCTGTGTGAGAGACATTCTTGGTAAATGATCTATGGGGGATGTATACTAGGGAGGTTTTACATCTTAATGTATCTCTAAATCTAACATTTCTTAAAGAGATGATTTCTTTACGTCATAGTTCTGGAAGGGGATGCAGAAGGCCTTGGGTATACAAGTGATTTTGAGCAGGACCTATCACCCTCAGACTGATGGATATACAGTGTATATGATTTAGGTTCTATAGGACACGTTCCATGCATATGTTCTTAAGTTTGGAGGTTCCAAGAATAAACACATTCCCCTTGTTGAGTTATCTTATAATAATAGCTTTCAGTCTACCATTGAGATGGATTATTTTGAGGCCTTATATGGTATGCATTTTTGATAACCTCTGTGCTAGCTAGAGGTAGAGGAGGAAGATATTCTTGAACCACATCTCATACAGGAGATTACAGAGCATATCCATTTGATTAGAAAATGCATTATGATAGATCAGTCTAGACAATAATTGTATGCCAACCAACACTAGTGACCTCTTGAGTTCAAGGTCAGAGACCGAGTTTTCTTGTGATTTTTTCCCAAGTTGGGCCATAAACACGTTCATAGGTAGGTTAAGCTCTCTCCTAGGTTCATTGAACCATTTGAGGTTGTGAAACAGATCAGACCGGTAGGTTAACAGATATAACTTCCTCAGAGATACTGGTCTATTCATGATGTATTTATGGTATCTCAGCTTTTCCGATACTATCCAAACATGTTACACGTTTTTCAGCCTATTGAGTTTGAGCTAGATTTCGATGCTTACTTCAAGGAGTATCCTATTCATATTGTATATTGGAGTGTGAAGACAATATAAGGTAGCTCCATTCCTTTGGTATGGGTTCTATAGTCACATGGATAAGTAAAATATGAGACCTGAGTGTAGTAAGATGATATAAAAGCTCAATGACTGGAACTCTTCACCGACTATACCGCTTTACCGTTATAAGGCCAATTCAGGGACAAGTTGATTTAAAGAGTTGAGGTTATAATGACCCGTCTTTTCATGAATATACAACTCATTTTTTTGTTAAAATTCTTTTAAACATCCCTTATAATGTTACCCAAGGGAGTCATGGGGGTCACAAGGGTGTCCAGAGCTTGCTCAAATCCTAGAACCTTGGGATTTTGAAAAAATAATTGTTCCACATGGTTAGAAGAAATAGTGACACCCAATCCACACTGTCTCTACTAACTATGTGGGGATAGATAGAGGAGAAGTAGGGGCTGCATAGTTTGTTTGTTACTATGTGACCCTAGGAACATGACCATGTGAAAACTGAAGAGTTTTTGATAGAGGAATTTTGCACAGTTTGCGTACGGTTAGAGAAACTGTGCGGGGTATCTCCTTGGGAAATCGATTGAGCATGTTTTTCACATGTTTTGGACAAACCACACATCCAAACCATGCACCCCTATCTTTAAGGGTGAAATTACCTTTTCTACCTTTCGCTCCCCCTCTCCATTTCCAGTAGCTAAAATGTTTCTCCTCCTCCTGCGAGTCATTTTCTCCTTTAACCTAGGCTCGTCTATATCTCTCCTATCCGAAGTCCAAATCAAGATACAAAGGAAGAATTATACAACTAGAGTCATGGTCTTGAGTCCTCTCCCTTCCAATTTCAATTTATCTTCAGATCCATTGTTCTATTTAAGTAGAAGCTCTTTTTTTTCTAATTTTAGGTATTTGGACCATTTCTTAGATTTCTCCCAACATACTTCAAATTTGAGGTCTCCATTGGATGTGGATTCATCAAAGACCCTAAGGTAGGTGGTCTCATCATTTTACATAATATTATTTGTGTTTTCATAGATTTTATATTATGCTGCATGACAGACTTTGTAGTGTGTCACCATTTAATTGAGTTATTTATATTAAATTGATCAATGCATCATGATATACACCTATTGATCCTTGTTTAGTAGAATAAAGGATGATTGCCTCAGTTATGGACACCCCTTTGGTGTGAAAACTTGAATTTACCATTACAGTTAATTACTTAATTTCTTGGAATGCCTTCTCAGTATTAAACTTAGATTATAAATGAAAATTCCCATTTTATATAAATTATAGTGAACCCAAGGCACCTCCAACATTATTGGACCAATTTATAATTGGAATTTCCCATATAAGTAATTGCCTTATTGACCATGGAACCTTTTCAATGCCTCTTGATCCTTATAAACTGAATTTCCTTATCGTAGTGAATTAAATGGATTGAACACATTGAATGGATTGTTCAAGGTGGTTTTACCTTCCTTAAATAAATTAAATGGATTAAATGAAATTAATTATAAAGGGTGGTAAGGAAACACCAATTTTTTATGATTTATTAAATGACCACTATGAATTGTAATGCCTTGTTGTGATTGGGATAAACTAATGAGATACACAAGAGGTAATTCTTCATGTATTATATTATATATGTGATTACAACATGGTATAGGATATGTAATGATGGTAAGGGTTTTTTTGGGAATGATAGTTTCACACTCCCTTACATCAGGTGTTGAGAATGGCATCACACACCACTAACAGTATTTGGTTGGTGGGAATGACACACCATGTCCCTTGTTTTGAGTGATGACATGATGAAACACTCACCATATCGAGTGATGATCTTTGAGTCTCCCACTCATTATGAGATGTAGGCCAGGTATCCCATTTCTTGATATTATAGGCTTGTTTATATTGGTTATGGATGTCTGAGTCACACCCCAGTCCAGCTAGCACCTAGTATTCCAACTATATGGACATTAGCATCCACACGCACTTGGTCCATATAGGTGGATGAAATATATTACTGTACTATATATATATATTATTTCTATATATATAGTTAATGATCGTACACTCTTTCCTAGCCATGAGCCAAACTAGGTAGAGCCACCAGGTGTCTTTTAAAAACTTGAGTGGGTTGTTATTTATTTATTCAGTGTTTTCTATTATTTCATTTATACCTACAAACTGTTTAGCTATAATAATTGCTTGGATTAATTCTATACATCATTTGTGGTGTCCAGTTGGGATTTAATATCACACCCTACTCGGGATGCCTTTGGTACCTGAGAGGATTATATGACTGTAGGAATGGATAAGGGAAAACACTCTACTTCAGAGTTTTGATATGCTTTAACTTTAGATAAAGCATAGGATCATAGGACCGAGCATACACTTGAGATGAGTATTGAGTATCTTTTTTTTCTTTTTGTAGTTTTTGTATATGCTTATCCCTAGTTCCTTTTTTATATCAACATGCCATGAATCCATGTATATGAAACTACCTAGTGAATTTTGATTATTATTTAATTTTTCAGTTATCTATTCTTCTACTGCTTATTTATTATGTCTATTTATATATGCTTCCATTGTTACATGTTTATGGTTATATCCACTATGCCACTCTGATAAGAGGGTATAGTTTTCCCACTATACCACCTTCACACACTCTCTTCTATTCGGTAGCCTATGATATATGGGGAGTCGCGCTTGAGGCCATGTGACCAATCGGCTTAGAAAGCAGGTTAAGTGGATCAGAGGTCGGGAAGTCACATCTTGAGAGGTTCTATAGGAATCCTTCTCAGATAGTTGGGATTTAGGGACCAGTTCAAACTTTAGGATCTGATGTAGGATTGGGAGTAGTACTAAGAGATGGTAGTTGGGATTCAGGTGTACGTAGAGGTCATGGTAGATACAGAGAAACCCAACAATGGGGTCAGTGGCTGGTAACTGGTGCAGCTCTACGGGGTGGTCAGGCCATAGGTAGTTGGGCTTCAGGCTAGTTTCATGTTATTGATTTTATAGGTTCAGAGCAGGCCAGGGATCCGATGATAGTTAGAGGTACGCCGTGGCCATGACCGAGTTCTCTTTTATTTTGACATGCCTAGTTTTGGTGCATGAGGTGAATGTGTTATTTTTTGAACTAACTAAGAGCTAGTTAGTATTTTAGAATTAGTTATGACATGTTATATATATATATATATATATATATATATATGAGGTACATAGGTAACAAGATTTATTGTGGGCATCAGGTGCGATACATGGCTTATATGAGGTGCATAGGCATTGGGATTTTGGGTGGGAATGTATATATATATATATATGATGCAGGTTTATTGTGAGCATCTGTTGAGGTGTATAATTTATGTTCATCTGATGAGATATTATATTTGATGAGTGTCGTGTATGGAACATGTATGATATGGGAATCTGTTGAGATGCATGACATGATGGGTGTCAAATATGACACGGTAATGAATTAAGAACCTGATGAGGTGAAAGAATGATGGTACATCATGGGAGGAATTATATGTATGGGTATGGTAAATTAAACCATCAAAATGTTGAATTTTGGGTTGAGAAGTGACTCGATAGGTAATTCCTAAGTGGGGAGCACCACCAGGAGAATTGAACATGACTAATAACTAGGGTAGACCAGGTTAATGTAAATGAGATGGGTATGTTTGGAACCATCTTCGAGTAAATCTTGATATCTTAGGGATGAGCTATTATAGGGGGGGGGGGGTTGTAATGTCCTGAGTTTTTTATAGGTTTAAAATTCCTAACCTTTTTGATTTTCTTTATTTTTGGTGTGTAACAACAAAAATATTTATCAATGAAAATTCCCTTCTTATAATTATGTTATATAGTATAATTCATATAAAATCACATTAATAACACAATAAAAACTTTATAAATGAAGAATGAATGAAATAATAAGTAATTCTAAAAGTTAAGGAACCTATATTGATGAAATAATAACTTGACCTTTAGAATAGTAATGTGACCCTTATGAATAGTAAATCGACCAATATAATAGTAACCTTACCTATGAAAGTATAAATAAAATTTGGGTATCTTATAAATTAAAATATGATATCATTATATCGTAGTTTAAGTAAATAAATGTTTTAAAAATTATTAATTAAGTGTTGTTATTTTATAAGTCATAAATATTTAACTAAAATTTTATGATTAATTTTATAATTTAAAAGAAAATTTATTTTCATAAAATATATTCATAAATTAATATTTTTTGTCTTATTATTTTAATATACTTTTATGAGACCTTATTTAATTTTTCAAAGTGTTATAAAATTAGTTATAATTTTAAAATCTGTATTTTTTGAGTAAATGATGATTTTAAGTAAAAAATAAATTTCTCATATTTAGAAAATTATTTTTATAAAATGTAGTTAGTTTATGAATTCTAGTTTTCAAAAAATTGTTTGGGTGATTTTTTGGTATTTTTCTGAAATACTTGAATTTTTTGTGAATAGTGAAATACGACAATTTATGGTATATATACATTATAAGTTAAATACAATATTCGAAAAGTAATTACTGATGTAAGTACTATAATATCAAACTTCCCTTAATTATTTTAATATATTTATTGATAATTCTAAAACTATTCATATTCTTGAGGAAAAATAATAAACCAATGAATAAAATAATGAGAAAACACCCCTCTCCTCCACTATAAATACCACCCCTCGCCACCTCTTCTCCTCACACCTTCTAAGCTTTTAGCCATGTCCAAATTCTTAATAATACTCTTCCCAAGACCCTTCACCCATTCCATAAGTTCTTGGTCTCATAAAAATACCAAAAACTTTTCTTTAAGGAGGTTCTCAAGGAGGATAAATTCAAGAGTTAAATTCCTCTTTCTTTTCTTTTAATTTATTTTCAAGTTCTTTTCTTTTCATAATCTATCCAAAACTCCCCTCATAAAAATGGAATAAAAAATCCATTACCTTACATATAATTTAATTTTATTATGATAATTGAATAATCCATCATCAAACCCCTTCTCCCCCTTTTATTCTAAAAATAAAACCGTCGTCCGTGAGGTGTTGATTTATCACCTTCGTGGACGAAAAGTTTTCATTTTCCTTTATCTTCTTAAAATATGGTCTTAAAACCATTATAATGGTTGAATTAGATTGTAATTTTTTTAACACTTTTTATGTTCTGTAACTAACATATATACATAATACCAAATGATAAAACTAAATGAGTTTGTTGTGATAAAAAAACTGATACAATTAATCTAAACGATTATCATTAACATGTTATCTAATAATTCATCCTCATATATAAAAAAATTATAATATATAAGAAAAAAATAAAATTATGGTTGTTATTTAATAACATATAATTTGAATTCTTGATAATTATACCCATGACTTCCATACTCATATACAACGAACCGATCATTAAAACTAAGAAAATGAACACTCTTGGACTATGAAATTGAACACTATAACTCATCAAAAAGGTTATAAAGTAACTTAATAAGATTATAATAAATCAATTAAATTTAAAAAAGGTTATATAATTATTAATTAATTAACCTAATTTTATTATTTAGGACATTAAGATCAAGTTCAGAACCATTTCAGACATAAGGTAAGGGTTTCTACCCGAACCTCCATTTTTTCCTTCAGGTTATTCTTTATCTCTATTTAACCCAATTTAATTTATATTTTTTAGGTAATTATTATAAATTATTTTTATATTTCTCAAAATAATTTATCCATTTCATATCATCTTTATTTTATGGTGAAATACATGTTTTAAAAAGGTTCCCTTCTCAATTTTTCCCGATAAGCATTCCTATTCAAGGGAACTTCTCGATTTCTTACCCATTTTCAAATGCGCTTCATAATCTATTTTAATTAACCATTATTTTTATAAAATCAAAAAATTTATCAGGAAAAACTATCTTGGTTAAATTCTATTATTATACAAACAATTATTCCTTTTCCATTTTAAATAATCTTGAAAGTTTTCCCTTAAAACCGTACTAATATGTTTTATTTCTAAAGTTTCTTAAACAATTTTTTTACATGTTTTCACATCAGTTTGAAATCACTTATCATGATATATGACTATATTACCTTATTAATTTCCATTTATGTTTTAAATCTATCCTTTCATGGGTACCATTATGATATTCCCTTTTGATATGCCTTTGGACATGATTGTGATACCCAATTCTTTCCATGGGTAACTCTTATGTTTATGTTTGATTTCTTATGTATGATTATTTATGTGGAAAACATATTCATGAAAATTTTATTATGGATTCTCCCAAATAGTTCTCCAATTAATTGGGTAATGTTTAGTCTCACGAGACATCATGTGCAACGGTCTCGGTGGTTAGCCTTGACTCATGCTCCATATGCAACGACCTTGGTGGTTAGCCTTGCCTTGTGATAATCCATGTGAAATGAGCCTTAAATCATGATAAAGTCATGTTTTATGTTGATTACACATTACTATGATTCCATTATTATATTATACCATGTTTAATAATGTTCTGTGCCTTTTTATATCATTATGTTATGCCTTCTAACCCATGTTCTAAGCTTTATTTTAATGTTTATTTTCTTACTGGGATTTTTAGCTCAACCATTTATTCAGGTATTCCACTAGGTTATCCTATGAATATTTAAGGGCTCAAAGGAAGTTATGAGCTCATTATTAATATTAAATAAAATATGTTCTTATTTCGAAACCATGAAGTTTAATTATGTACCTAATCACCAAGACACTTGAATTTATGATCCTTGTTTTGTAATTTGATGTTTAAGTATGCTTAAAATCATGTAATAATATGTGTAAAAGGATAGGGTAGATATTTTTGGAATCATAGGAAGATCTAATTATTTTTGGAGATTAAGAATAGAGAAATTTAGTAAAAAACCTAGGGATAAGACTAAGTATGATAAAAAATCCTTAAATTTTGGTTAGTATAGAGTAAGTGGTATATCAAGAAAATATATCCTTTTTTTGGATAGTACAAGTGTATGTAGTTTTGGAACAGACATACCTAGGAGTAACAACTTCGACAAGGTGTTCTGGGATTGACTTGGGGTAACCTGGTACATGAAAATAGGCCTTATTACACATCTAGTTTGACACTACTGGGGGATATGATTTGGTAAATTCATAATATCATTATGAACCATTATTAAGGGAGAAAGAAAATATTCCCATAAGAATATATTTTTGGAAACAGATCAAGGATAACCTAGATTGAACCCTAGGGAATCACAAGTTAGGATATACTTTTCTTTTACAAGTTTATCCTTTTATGTTCAAATTTTCCTTTTGTTATGCTTATTAGTTAATTATTCAAGAACCCTAATTGTACTTTCTTTTTCTTAGTTAATTTTTGGGAAAATAAAAACTCATTCCAAAAATCAATGTGATAGGAAATTTGACGATTTCCCTAATGATATGCCAAATATAATGGGAATGGGTGCTCAAAACTTCATGATAATACCTGCTCAACATGATCAATCTATGAATAAAAACTTAAATCATAGAGAACAACCTCCTTCTCTTAAAATAGATAAAGTTTCCATCGAATACTTTATGTGGAAAAGGCCTCCCATGTTCAGTGGATCTTTCGACCCCCTCCTCATATAATAGTGGATTAACTTCATTGAAAAGATATTCTCTCTCCTCCAATTCTCAAAAGAAGATAAAGTTGTGATGGTGGTCCATCATTTTGATGGGGAAGATGATTATTGGTGGAAAATGATAAAAAACATGAAGTCTAAGGAGGAAATTGATTCCATGGAATGAGAATATTTTTAGATTATTTTTTTCAATAAATATTTTCCCTGAACCCTCCATCTCAATATGGAAAGGGAGTTACTTATAATTAAGAATAAGGAATATAATTCTATTGGGGTATATGAATAAAAATTTACAAGGATTGTAAGACACATATTAGAATTTGTCATGAACACAAAAAGTAAGGTGGATCACTTCTTTAGAAGACTAAAGACAATATTACAAAAAGTGTTGGCAATTTGAGACTTCTATAGCTATGAAGATATTGTACATTGTGCCCTTAAGGTTGAAATGGAGACCAGAGAATCTCAGTGGTCTCATGGTCCCAGTGAAAAAAAGAGGAAAATAAAGTATATTATGGATGGATTAGTAGATAAATACCTTCATGAAAAGAAAACTCAATATTCCACATGTCAAAATTGTAGGAAGAAGTATCCTGGGAACTGTCTAAAGGGAATGAGGAAATGATTCAAACATGGAAGAGTGGGAAATCTGGCTAATAAATGCTGAAGGGATATGAAGAATCCCACTAATTTGGAATAATAAGGGAAGGTTCATATCAACACTCATCCTGCCGTGATGTTTTACAACTGCAAGGAACATAGGAATTATGCAAGCCATTGCCCTAAGTCAAGTGTTGTTGGAGGCAATCGATAATAACAACCTCGAAGGTATAAAGGAAGGGAATAATCTATCACTACTTCTAAAGTGGATCTCAACAATTATGTGGTGATAGGTACACTAATTATTCATTCAATAATAGTGAATATACTATTTGATTTTGGTTCTACACATTCTTTCATATCTTTCTTGTTTAGTAGAACTATTCAAAAACCAGCTCAAAATTTAAAGGTTGAGTTATCCATGTAAACAGAAAATGGGTAAATTGTTACATCCAAAGTTTATAATTCCACCATGGTTAATGTTTGTGGAATGAACCTCCCATAAAATCTATTCATACTCCCTTTGGTAGTGTTTGATGCTATTTTGGGCATGGATTGTATATTTTTTATATAAATCCAATATTAACTGTCACGAAAGGGAGATTACACTTTACATACTGAATCATCCTCTAATTATATACAAGTATAAGGAGGAGGATGAATATCCTTTATAATCCTTTCCTCAAGTATTGATATTAATGCCTTATGAGAAAGCATATCTAGCTCAAATGATTGATAAAAAGGAGAGAAACATGCTTGAAGACATGCCCATTGTGAGGGTCTACACTGATGCGTTCCCCTAAGAGTTTCATACTCTTCCTCCAGATCTATAGGTTGAGTTATCGATTGAAATTATTCATGGATCTCTAACTATATCAAATAAACCTTATAGAATAGACACCATTGAGCTGGAATAACTTAAGAAGCAGTTACAAGAGAATTTGGACAAGGTTTTTATAGGCCCGAGTGCTTCACCATGGGGTGAACCAATCCTATTTGTCAAGAAGAAGGATGGATCAATGCACCTATGCATTGATTATCATGATCTCAATAAAATAATGATAAAGAAAAAATTATTCCCTACCATAAATAGATGACTTGTTCGATCAGTTATATGGGGTTAATTATTTCTCTAAGGTGGAACTTCAGTAGGTATATCACTAATTAAAGGTGAGGAATGAAGATATTCCAAAGACTACCTTTCTAATGAGGTATGAACACTATGAGTTCATATTTATTCCATTCAGACTCACTAATTCTCTATAAATTTTCAGGGATTTAATGAATAGTGTCTTTATATATTACCTCGAAAAATTTGTGGTAGTCTTTATTGATGAAATTATAATATACTTCTAGAGAAAAGAGGATCATGAGAAGCATTTGAATACCATACTGAAGACTTTTCGAAGGGAGAAACTGTATTCAAAGTACTATAAATGTGAGTTCTAGATAGAGGAAGTATAATTCTTGGGGGCATGTTATCACTAGTATAGGAATATATATGGACTCTTCAAGGACAAAGGAAATCAAATAGTGGCCTAGGACAACATCTGTAATGGAGATCTGTTGTTTCCTTTGTGTAATAGGGTATTAACAATGATTTGTGAAGAAATTACCATGATTTTCAAACCCACTAACCAAGATGAATTGAAATGGAGTAAAGTTTTTCTAGATGAGTGAATATGAAGACTACTTTAAAGAGTTGAAAAAGAGTCTTATCATTGCACCAGTTCTCACACTACCAACAATTTGGGAACTCTTTGTAGTATACAAAGATTCTTTAAAGAAGTTATTAGGTTGTGTACTAATGAAAAATGATAATGTTATAGCCTAAACCTTAACTCATTTAAAAACTCATGAGAAAAACTATCCCACACATGATCTGGAGTTGGAAGATGTGATCTCTACATTGAAAATATAGTGACATTATCTCTATAGGGAGAAGTGTGAGATATTTACTGATCATAAGAGTCTCAAATATATTTTCACATAGAAGAAGATTAATATTCACCAGGGAATATGGTTAGAGATCATCAAGGATTATGGCTTCTCAATCCACTACCATCATGGTAAGGAAAATAAGGTAGTAGATTCTCTAAGTAGAAAGGATCCTGTATCTTTATTAATGATGATAATCGAGAATGATCCAATCTTCTTATATTTTCAATGTATGTACATGGAAATCGTTAAGGAAGGAACATCATAAATCCTTTCTCAAATGATTGATCAACCATCCCTTATGGAGAAAATAAAGGATGCTCAAACGAATGATGAGGAAATAGAAAAGAAGGTGGAATATATGAGAAAGGGGAAATCATCAAAGTTTAAAATTGATGAGGAAGAAGTTGTAATATTTGGGTCATGAATATGTATACCATCAGATCTAGAGTTAAAGAAATAGATTTTGAATGATTCACATAGATCAACCTTCTCTATTCACCTAGGGATCACAAAGATGTATCGAGATCTCTGAGAGAACTATTGGTGGGAAAATATAAAGAATGATATCACTAAATATACCTCAAAGTGCCTGGTATTTTAGCAAGTGAAGTATGAAAGAAAAAAGTCTAAGGGGATGATGCAACCACTACCCATGACAACATGTAAGTGGGAGAACATTACCATGGATAATAGAGACCCAGTTTTTTCCTTATTAGACTTTGAAATATTTCTAGGAATATTTTCAAAGCTAGGTGCTGAGATGGTGTAAAATTATGAGGCCCGGTGTGCCCAGAATAAATTATAAAAAAATATTAAGTATATTTTATACTATGCACATGAATAAAATTGCATATCTCTTAAATGGAATCTCATATCAGAATCTGAGGCCATAATTGAGTCTAGAACGTTCCGTTTACCCTAGGTGAGTCATAACTTTTGTTGGTGCATGAATTCTCTGGGAAAAGTCACCCAGGGGAAAAATTGTAAATAAAATAATTAAATTTAATTGTTTTATCTCGAATTCCAAATCAAATAACTTTCCAATGAGGACTTTTATTGAAAATATGAGATCTCCATTGAGTTTGGAATGAAGCTTTTTACCTTAGAGAGACATAAAAAGAGGGGGCGCAATAATTTCAGACTTTCGCGCCAACAGGGATTCTATAAATAGAAGTTTAAGAATTAGAATTAGGGTTAGCCCTTAATTCTCTCTCTCTCTCTATAAAGCCTCTCTCCCCTATCTCTCTCTCATCCATTCTTTAACGAATCAAGAATGGATCATTGGAGGATCGAAGAAGAAGCAAGGCGAACACATTGGCGACGTTGAGCGGATCAAATTGAGGTATGATTTCTTCTTCTTTTGAGTTTTTATTCAAGTTTTGAATTGAAAATCCTTCATTTAATCTTTGTTTATTCATTTTTGAATATCATCATTGATGGACGCACTAATACGACCATCAATCCTTACTGAGAATCACTATTTGTTTGTCACGTTCTTTGCCCATTCTTCGGGTTTACTAACATGTAAATTTTGGCATTTCAAAAATCCAATGGATTGTTGAGAGAAACCCATGGTGATGAAGAGCTCATCTCAAGCTTCCCCGAACTGGGTCCAAAACAATTTTTAGACGTCTGGTGTGGTTGTGGTGGCCCAAGAAAGGGGCTACCAAAGTAGAATCGACGGTGGCGGCTGATGGTGGCCCAAGACAGCAGCAGGCCATGGAAAGCGGCGCACATCGGTGTAATGACATGTGTCGGAGGCGGACAATACAAGGGAGCCATAGGGTGATGTGGTCGTCTGTCCGTGGAGCGGAGCATGGTGAAACCCTGGTCGAAGGAGGTCAGGATGGCCGGGCGGCACGATGGGCATGACCGGGACGACGAGGCAGATAGGTGCGTCTGGTGGCTAGCGTGTGAGGTGGAGGAGGCCAGATCAAAGCGGGCTCCTATATGATACGACATTGGTGGACAGTGGGCCACTAGGGAGGATAGGTAGGGGAACTGTGGGTGGAAAGAGACCTGAATCCTGTGGGTTGCACGTTGAAGAGGAGTAGAGGGGGTCCCAAAGTGGTCGACTGCCAGCGGGGTGCGGGCCACGGCAGGCGGGCTAGGCAGTGGCAGAATAGGCTGGGTCTACAGATGGGCCATGGGCCAGTGATGCAAATCAGGCTGACTGAGGTGGGATGACCCAGGTGAAGGTGGTCTGGCTAGATTTGGGCTGGACCGTCCCAAGTTGGGTTAAGCTCCCTTTAAATGGCTGTATCTTCTAAACGACGTGTCCGATTGACGCGCCATATATGGACACACATCCCTCTCAATGAGACGGACCTTTTTAGATCAATTATATAAATTTAAGGTCTGGTCTTAAGACTCAGTTAAAATAAACACATGATTTTAAATAATAATAATATAATTATTATTATTAAGAAATCTTGTAATGAACATATCTTCTAAACAGAACATTTGTTTGATGCACTGTCAGCGGTGGTGCAGTCCTGGTCATTGTACAAAAATTTCTAGACTACTTTAATGTATTTAAAATAAAGACTAGGTGTAGGCCCTATGAGGCCCAGTTCACATGTGTTTTAGTGAAATTTAGATTTTTCATCGGTTACCCATTTTGGATGAATGAGTAGTTTTTTCTGTGTGCTGTTCTGTGGGGATCACAATGGAACAATCCATATATATTGTTTTAGGATCGAGGCATGGGCCCCACAATATACTTTTCAATTGAAATGTGGTGGCATAAAACTTTTATATTGGATGTCCGTTTGGGAAAAATAAGTAGTCAATATTGCGTGTTATTCCGTAAGTATCACAATAGTGTGATACATTTGAAATTATAGAGCCTTGTTCATGATCTCATTAAATGTAGAAACATGAAAGAAATATTAGTGGAATATCCTTATATTGTGTTTGAAGAGAACCCACAGCCCGGGTCAGCTTCTACTCTTGTGAGAGTGTAGAATATGTATGAAGAGATGCAGTCAAATGTTCTAGTCTGTTGAGGAGGAATGTTAGAAAAGTTATGTTTTTGACCCTCCATAATAATGAAAAGAATTGTACACTCTTCAACCTTTTTACCAGGTGTTCCATATACTCTGGGGGTACTATGGAATGCCTAAGGGTACTTGTTCATAGTTTATTACCCGAGAATGGCTAGGTGCATGACCAGGTGACGAGGCAGGGCCACATGACTTGTGGGCCCTACACATTCCATGTACCACTTTATGAATTATTATATCTCTCATAACCCCTTCTTATAAACTTGAATATTGTTATGTGTGTATCCTATCCAGAGTTTTTTCCACATAGAATGCAATGATGATCTCCGTAGTGGCTTTGGAGTTATGATGCAAGATGTTTCGGGTGTGACGTCTATCTGGGGCGACACCTGATGAATGCAGTGGTGTTTCTTTTCTGAGAGGTACCATCTAGAAAGGATGGATAATGGGTATCCTCTACGACTATTATCAGAGTGGAGTCCCCCCAACACATCAGGGTGTGGGTAGCCTCTACGACTACTATTAGAGTGGAATCCCTCTGACGCATCGGAGCATGGGTAGCCTCTACAACTACTATTAGAGTGGAATCCCCTTGATGAATTAGGGAATGGGAAGCCTCTACATATCTTATTAGAGTGGAATCCCCCTGATGCATTAGGGCGTGAGAAGCCTATATGAATTCTATCAGAGTGGAATCCCCTTAATGCATCGGGGTGTGGGTATCCTCTACTTTGGTTTTAAACCTTGGCTCTTTGAATCCATGGTGAGATTCACTTTGATGATACCTTGGACTCATGAGTAATAAGGGGTATTTCCACACTAAGAAACATCCTTGTGACATGACATAAAATTGTGTGGGTGAGTCAGTTCTGCCAAAATCAGATAGTATCAAGGTGCGGTGATTGAGTACCTTTGACTTGCAGTTTAGAGTTGATGTGTGGGATGCTAGGCATTGATGGTGGTTACTTATAGAATGGTTGGTGACTCTTTTCATGGGATGAGTAGTGATATGGAAATCCACTTACTCTATTGTTTGGGTTTCTTGACTGAGCATATATATATATATATTCTATTTCCAGGACCCACTCCTTGGATTTTGGTTACCCTCCTTCTAGGAGAGGCAAAGACACATGGGATATGACATGTGCTTTCTCTGTCTAGATTCTCATGGTTGGATGAGTCTACTCTCCTACTATAGTTAGAGAAGACTCGATGATAAATTCACATTCTCATCATTTCTTGCTCCTTTTGTTTGGATGAGTTTACTTTAGTCTCTTTTTGGGATGAGATACAATAATTTTACTATACCTTGTTCTATCTATTGTTCCCCTCTTTAGTACCTCTCTTTCTACTCCCTTGAGACTTCGGGGCATCCTACTGAGTATTTTTATACTCACCTCTTCTTGAGATTTTCCCGCACTTGGTGTGCCCTTTCAGATGACAGATAGGTTTATCGTGACATTAAAGGGGCTTAGGGATACTGGGTTCTTGGATAGAATGCATGGGTCGTATCTTGGGATCCAAGAGTGGGGCTCCCTCAGCTATTTTACTTTTCCATCTGTTATTGGGTTATGGAACTTTTCTAGTGGGTTGTTTATTTTTCCCCTTTACCTTTCAGTTTAATTTATAACACCTATATTTATAATTTTTAGAGGTCGATGCATGTATGTGGTTTATATATAGAAATTTTTTATCCTGTTTTCCTTTCCCTCTATACTTTTGTATTGAGTTGGATGTGTGTGTGTGTACTGGTTCATAGGAAAAGTCCTCACTAAATTTTTTGTGCCTTCTGCGCTAGTTGTCAACACCTAGTCTATGGAGGTGGGATTGGGGTAGTTGCGGCTCAACCATCGATGTGGTTCGGGTCGTGAAAAATTGGTATCAAAGGTGGTTTGACCCCTAGGATGTTGTTCAGACATTTCCCTAAAATGGTATTGGTTGGGTTTAGGGTAACAGTGTCGAAGTGTCTTGAGAGAAGCTCTCAGGTCAGGTAGTCGAGTGATGGTATGAGTTGTCGATGTATCCATTCACCAGGATGATGATTACCCTCTTGTTGGCTCATCACCTTAAGACACTCATTGTAGAGAACAATGGTACAAACATCATATAGGATTGAGTCTTTGACTGTCCTTCTTGAGTCATCTCTCGATTTTTGTTGTTGATATATATATGTTTATCTAACCGCGACACTCCTTGATAATATTCAATATGTCTCCAGAATGACAGCCAACCATGATACTAGCTCCAGTTCATGATGAAGATTCTATGAGCGAAGAGGCTTTAGTTCAGGACCCATCATGTGATCCCATTCCTATAGGTGGGTAGGTAACACCACCTCCACCTATTGAGAAGAAACAACTGCAATAGAGCGAGCTAAGGAAGCGCGCAGGCTGAGTGCACTTCGCAAGTTTCAATGACAGAGACTTCTGAGGTTCTATGGTGATCCATACCTTTAGGCAGTAGAGGTTTGGTTAGAGTTGGTGGTCTACCTATTCAGGCTCTCATGGAAATTGATAGATCATATTGTGAATTTGGTATCCAACCTTTTCCATGGAGTAGATGGACGTTGGTGGAGCTTCGTTACTCAAATTCACGATGAGTCATAACTCTCATGGGATGGATTCCAGTAACTGTTTTGTGAGGAGTTATTCCACTCATGATTGCGATCCATTTGACTTTAGGAGCTCCATCAATTTTAACAAGGAGGGATGATGGTGACTGCGTGTACAACTAGGTTTATAGACCTTGCACACTACTCTCTTGACATGATCCATGACGCTACTTCCAGGAACAGAAGTTAGAGCAGGGACTCTATAGAGAGATATGTGCTATCATAGTACCGTTGTGCATCCCCACCTATGCCAAGGTGTTGGAGCATGCATTGGTGATAGAGGTTTTTCTATCAGAGGGATGTTATACAACTGGTTGTGTTAATGAGATCAAAAGAGCTGAGACATCTACTGTAGCTAGCAGACGCCAGTCGAAAAGATCTCAACGTAGGATGCATCTCCATAATCAGTCTCAAGAATAAGGTTGTATGGGTAGAGGTAGCACCGAGAACGAGGATAGCCTAGGGAGGGCCAGTGCTATGCTTGTGACGGGCGAGGTCACATGGTATGAGACTGCTCAACCAGACATGCTGAGAATACCAGGCAGGTAGTAGGTGGACCACCACGGCAGGTACAACACTATGATTAGGGTGGTCCCTAGGGAGTTGGTGATAACAGAGGAGTAGGAGAAGATGGAGGTGGGGGAAGACGTTATGAGGTCTATCCACCACCACTAGGTGGCCCACGCTAGGCTTAGGAACCTGACAGCTCAGACTAGAGACAACCACAAGCTTTAGATTTCTACGATCCTGCAGAGCATGATATGATAAGAGGTAATCCATTTTTCTTTTATAATTTTTACAGTGTAACTTGTTAGAAATTTTTGAAAGTACTCTTTTCTCCATGATCCTTGTTAAGGGTTTTACCAGGGCGATGTGGGGTGTTGGTGTTACCCTGGGTCAGTGTTGTTTGATGTACCTTTGAATGCATGAGGAAGAGGGATACTTCGACCATCGAGATACTTATTTGTGACACGAGAAAAACTGTGAGGGCAAGTCAGTTCCTCCCAAATAGGATAGTATCGAGGTGTGGTGGAAGAGTCTCTCTAACTTGTGTTTTCATGGAAGGGTTTTGTAGTGGAGTTCCAGAGCAGTTCTTGGAATTACCAGTGTAGTTTTTCTGCTTAACCTCCTTTTGCTTGATATGCCACTAGTGGGATCAGTAAGGTGTATGTTTTGGGGATTACTCTCCTTAAAAGAGGGAAAAAAACACATGAGGTATGCCATGTGATTTCTGTGTCTAGCCTCTTGTGGTTGGATTGTTTTACTCACCTTCCCTGTTCGTTGGTACATTCTGTGCTCAACATTATGTCTTGATACTATAGTTATCAAGCACGGTTTCAGGTTATGGAGACTCCATGAACAGAATGATGCGACTCACTATGTGGTGCTGGTAGTGGTAGTATTCACCCTGAGAATGTGGAGATGCTACCATCTGGGGGAGTGCTTTGTGGTTTGTTCAGATCACCAAAGTCTCAGGTATGTCTTCACCCAGAGAGACTTGAACTTGAGGTGGTGACACTGGTTGAACTTTCTACAGGACTATGACTTCGAGATAGTTTATATTATAGGAAAGAAAAAAATTGTAGTATATGACCTTAGTAGGTAGTCCAAGGATTTCCTAGTGTGGGAAGTTTGAGAGCAGTTAACTTCCCTACAACTGACCTTGGTTGGGCAGGAGGGTGCAATTTTTCTCCATTCGATGGTGCTGACTTCTTCGCTTATCGAGCGTGTAACAAAGTCACTATTGTGAGACATCGACTATGAAACCTTGTGGGATTATATATCCTTAGGTGTTTCACCATATGGATATTCTAAAGGAGGGAATTACAAATAGTTATTCCAGCCACAACACATGATATAGAGGTTCGGTCGGGGAGACAAACTATCCCTTGAGTTTCTTTGGGATGTTTAAGACCATGAAAAGAGATTTCGATGTTTCCTACCACCTTGCCCTACCCCTAATAGCTAGAGTGGTAGAACAAAATCTCCCACGTGCCCCAACCGAGGTGATACATGCATATTTCTATGCACTTCATCGGTAGGAGATGACCTTATTAGGACATACCATGACTTTGGTTTGCATGTTGTGCCAGCATGGTAATGTGCATGTTTTTTTGGGAGTGAGAGAGCCTAGTGTGAGCTTAGTATCCAGAGTTTTTTTCCATAGTTTTGATTTTTGGGGATGAAAATATTGAAGGAGGTAATGATTTAGTGACAAGTTTTTCGCCTTTTAATACTTTGAAATATTTCTAAGAATATTTCTAGAGCTAGGTGCTGATACGACGTGCAATTCTGAGGCCCGTTGTTCCTAGAATAAATTATAAAAGATATTAAGTATATTTTATAGTATACACCTAAAAAAATGGTATATCTATTAAAATGTAGCTCAGATTAGAAATCTGAGGCCATGGTTGAGTCTAGAACATGACATTTACCCTAAAGAGACATAACTTTTGTCTGTGTGGGACATTTCTGAGAAAATTCAACAAGGGGAAAAATTGTAAATAAAATAATTAAATTTAATTATTTTATCTTTAATGAAGAATCAAATAACTTTAAAACATGGATTCGAATTGAAAATATAAGACCACCATTGAGTTCAAAATAGTGCATTTTATCTAAGCGCGACATAAAAATAAGGGGTGTGGGAATTTCAGACTTGCGCACTGAGTGGGGCTTATATAAATAGAAGTTTAAGAATTAGAATTACGGTTAGCCCCTAATTATTTCTCCCTCTCTCTAAAAAACCTCCCTCACCTATCTCTCTCTCTTCCATTCTTCAACTAATCAAGAACGGATCATTGGAGGATCGAAGCAGAAGTGAGGTGAACACGTTGGTGATATCGAGCAGATCGAATCAAGGTAGGATTTATTCTAATTTTGAGTTCCAATTCATGTTTTTAATTTAAAATACTTCATTGAATCTTTGTTTTTTCATCTTTTAATATCACCGTTGATGACCACGCTAACACTTCCATCAATCCTCACTAAAAATCGTTGTTTGTTCGTCGTGTTCTTCACCCATTCTTTGGGTTTATTGACGTTTAAATTTTGGCATGTCAAAACTCCAACGGATTGTTGAGATAATCTGATGGTGCTAAAGAGCTCATCCTGAGCTTCCCAGAACTGGGACTAAAACAATTCTCAGATGTATGTCATGGTCGCGGTGGCTTGTAGAAGGGGCCACTTGAGTAGAACTGTCACTGGCCCAAGGCAGCGGTGGGTTGTGGGAAGTGGCGTATAGTGGCAGAATGACGTGTGTCTGAGGAGGCTGGTGCAAGGGATCCGTGGGGTGGTGTGGCCGGTTGTCGGTAGAGCAGATCATGACAGTGCACTAGTCAATGGAGGCTAGGATGGCCTGGCGGTGTGGCGTGCATGACCGGGATGATGAGGCGGCTGGGGGTGTTTGGTGGTTGGCATGCGAGGCGGAGGAGGCTGGAGCGGAGTGGGCTCTGGCGTGCTGCGGCATCGACGGACGGTGGAAAACCAGGGTAGACAGGTGGGGGGACCGAGGCTCGATAGAGACCCGTGTCGTGTGGGTCACGCTTTGATGCAGAGTATAGGGGGTCCCGAGGTGGTCGACAACCAGCAGGGTCAAGTGCCAGCGGCGCGCGGACCACGACATGTCTGACTAGGCTGGTGGTAGGCTGTCCGGGTTGCGGAAAAATAGGTCAGGCCCATAGATGGGACGAGGCCTAGCAATATGTACTAGTTCGACTGAAATAGGCCGGACCAGGTGAAGGGGCTCCGACCAGATTTGGGATGGACCGGCCCAAGTTGGGAAAACCCCCCTTTAAATGGTTGTATCTTTTAAATGGTGCATCTGATTAACGTTCCATATGCGGCCACACATCCCTCTCAACGAGACAAACCATTTTAGATCATTTCAATAATTTTAAGGTTTGGTCTTGAGATTCGGTTAAACAAAACTTCTGAGTGCAAATAATAATAATATAATTATTATTATTAAGAAATCTTGTAATAGACCTATCTTCTAAATGGAACATCCGTTTAACACATCATTAGTGGCAGTGAAGTCCTTGTCCTTGTGCAGAATTTTCAATATACTTTTGAGTGTTTGAACTAAAGATGAGGTGTGGGCCCCATGAGGCCCAGTTTTCACGTGTTGTTGTGAAATGCATCTCTTTCACTAGTTACCCATTTTGGATGAATGAGTAGTCCTTTCCATGTGATATTCCATGAGGATCACAATGGTTCGATCCATATATTTTGTTTTGGGATCAAGGCATGGTACCCACGTGCCACTTTCAAGTGAAATGGGGTGGAATACAACTTTTCCATTGAATGTCTATTGGGGTAAAATAAGTAGCTGATCTTGAGTGTTTTTCCGCAAGGATCACAATAATGTGATCCATTTGAACTTACAGATCCTTGTCCGTGATCTCATTTAATGTAGAAACATGAAAGGAATATTAGTGGAAGATCTTTCTGCTATGTTTGAAGAAAACCCACAACTTGGGTTAGCTTCGACTTTTGGGAGAGTGGAGAAGATGTATGAAGAGATGCAGTCAAATGTTATGGGCCATTGAGGAGGTGTGTCAGCGAAGTTACGTTTTTGACTCTACAGACTAACGATGAGCGTCGTGCACTCATTGACCTTTTGACTAGGTGTTCCATGTACCTTGGGGGTACCTTGGCATGCCTAGGGATACTTGTTATTTGTTTAGTACCCAATAATGTCTAGGTACACGTCCAGGCGATGAGGTGAGGCCACATGATGTGTGGGCCCCACACACGCCATGCACCACTTTACGAATTCTTCTATCTCTCATAACCCCTTCTTCTGAATACAGATATTGGAATGTGAGTATTCTATCCTGAGTTTTTCCACATAAAATGAGATGATTCCCCCTGTAGTAGCTTTTGATTTACGATGCGAGGTGTTTCGTGTGTGACGTCTATCCGGGGTGACACCTGATAAATGAAGAAGTGTTTATTTTTTGAGAGATACCATATAGCAGGGATGGCTAGTGGGTAGCCACTGTGACTACTATTATAGTGGAATCCCCCTGATGCATTAGGGAATGGGTAGCCTCTATGACTAATATCAGAGTGGAATCCCCCAGATGCATCACAATGTGAGTAGCCTATGCTACTACAATTAGAGCAGAATTCCCCTAACACATCATGTCATGGGTAACCTCTATGAATACTACTAGAGTGGAATCCCCTTGACACATTAGGGCATGGGTATCATCTATGAATCCTACTTGAGTGGAATCCCCATGATGCATATAGCATCCCATCTTTTTATAACATAACTTTCATTCCATTACACGGAACTGAGGATCTTTAAGGTTTAGTGTCTTGGAAACAAGGAACATAAAACATGAAACAAAAAAAAAACATTCTTCTTAAACACTTGAAAGGCTTCTCCTCATGTTCACCCTAGGCTCATTACTGCATCTCATAACCTGGGGACATACATCAAAAGGAAGGGTGAGCAGAAGGCCCAGCAAGGGAAACAAGTGAAACATTTTACATATGAACTTGAGATACATCAATAAAGTCATGAAAAGAACTTTAAGGCATGAAAATGAAATCATGAGGCATATCATAATAAAAATAAAACTTTTTCATAACTTGAAGATGTGGCTACATAATTTAACATAGACAATCATGAACATATCACCAAGGTCCATCCCCAAGGTGTCATTTTAAAATTACCAAGGTTATTCACCAAGGTATCGTGAAAATTGTAATCTCTAGTGGTTACATCATTACCCAATGCATTGGAGCGCTATCAGGGCGCACCCTTAAATTTGCCTTTATTATCATGTGAGCCACATATATCATCATCAAACATTTCATAAATAACCCATATAGCATAAAGGAAATGGGTTTCATTTCATAATCATAACTTTTTAAAAACTGCTTTAAAGACATGATCTTTATATCACTTTAAAACCCACAGAAAAGGAAGGTGGGTCTCATGTATGTAAATCCCAGAATTTAAAATAGAACATTTTGGTATATATGTGAATACCCCTTTAGAATAAAGAGCTTTGAGTATTAACTTAATAAAATAAAAGAACTTTAGAAAAAGAGATAGACATTTTGAGACAGAAATTCTGCAGCATAACGGCAATGTTCCGAGGTTTTAGAAGACATTAAAAGAGAGGTAAAATGGGTCAAACATTCATAAATGACCCATAAAATAGTACATGGATAGAATAAGAAGGATACATGATCATGATAATGAAATTTCAAGGACATACCATTTGAAATGAAAAACATGGAAGGAAGAAAAAAATTAGATTTCTCTTATGAAAGTTCGGCAGCCTAACGGCGTTACTTAAACATCAACAAAAATGATTTGAAAAGATCAAATAGGGTCTCTCATCATGTGAAAATAAGAGTTAAGTATGATAGATATAGAGATAATTCCCCAACATAACAAAAAGGAACTTGAAAGAATTGACATGAAAGTAGAACTTCAAAACGAGAAGGGTGAAGAACCACTTAAAAATTCGGCAGCCTAACGGCGCCACTTAAAACATCAAAATAATGAATTGAAGAGATCAAATGGGGTCTCTCATCATATGATCATAAAAGATCAGTATGATAATTTAGAGATCATACCCCAACATAATAAAAAGGAACATGAAAGACTTGAATGAAAATAGAACTTGAAAACGAGGAAGGTGAAAGAATCCTTTAAAAATTCGGCAGCCTAACGGCGCCACTTAAACATTCTTAAAACGAATTGATGAGAGAAAGGGGGGGTATCTCATCATATGAACATGAAATAGGCAGTAGGATGAATATAAAAGAACATCCTCCAACATAAGAACATGGAGTATAAAAGAAATGACATAAAAGAGATTACTTGAAAAGAAAGAGAGAGGTCGGATCCCTTACCTTAAAATGTAACTCTTAAACCTCAAAGGTTGGAACCTTGAGGGCTTGGGGGCACCTTGGGAGGACTCCTTGGGAGGTAATGAGACCAGAAATTCGTTGGGAATGAGTGGGGAGTCGAATGGATGAGAGGAGGGCTTGGTATTTATAGGGAAAGTGAGGGGACAAGGCATTAATGGCCAAGAGACACCTCACATGTGCTTTTCTCAAACCCATGTGCTCTCCCTTGGCATTTATCATGGAGTTAGGCCACATGGGGCCCCCAAAACAATAATTCATCACCCTTGGCCGGACAACCCTTAAAAGATCTCATGACATCATCATGACACAATTATGATGTCATTAAACATACCGAAACCCTAAAACTGCATTTTTACTATTCACTGAAAAATTCACCTTTCTCAGAAAAATCCCAAACTTTCACCTTAACTAAATATCAATGCTCCGATTTCAAAAATGAACTCCATTTTATAAAAATAATTTTCTAAATATTTTTAATTTTATTTTTTAAATGAATACACTATTCACCGAAAATTCATTTTTTTCAGAAAAATCCCCAAAAATTACCATAACATAATATCGATGCTCTGAGTTCAAAAATAAAGTCATTTTTATAAAAATAATTTTCTAATTATTTTTAATTAAAAAACACTATTCATCCAAAAAAACTAATACTTGAATAATAATTTATGAAACCGTTATTTAACCATTTTATTGAATCACATTAATTAATCAATGTGCCTAGCTTATTTTAATACTTTATTTAAGTGAGATTACTAATCCATTTGGACACATTATTAATCCTAATCATAAAATCACTATTCATAATTTACTATTCATCAAAAATCAAGTTAATCTTATTAGACTCTAAATTTAGTACTGAACATAATTGCAGAAGACCATTTTTTGAAAATCATTACACATTTTTAATTATTTAGGGTTTACATAAACATATTTAAAATATCCTTTTTCTAAAATTCATCAAAAATTTGCATACTATATTTATCCGGTCATTTGAAAATTCATAAAAGAAATCGAAATTTTATTTAAAACAAAGGATTACACAAGACAGTTACGATCACCTTACATAGCCCCTTATCACACCAGCATAGGACCTAAGTGTAAGGTGTGCTAAGGTGAGAGAATCCGAGGGAGGCTCGGCCAACATCGCACGAGTAGTAATTTCTATCAGTTTGAACTTCTCGCGAAGGCGATCCCGTTCTAGCTTTATACGATGAAGTTCAGCTTGGGTTTGGTCCAGAGCAAAGCCCAGTGGTGCTACCTCCTTCCCAAGTTCTATTAGATGGGATTCGATCGGTCCAAGACTACTGGGTGAGGCCATCGAATCTTCTTTCTATATTAATTAACCAAGATTGCTTGTATTTAGAGACAATAGTCAAAATGTTTAGTTTCCAGCGGTCATATTGTCCAATGGTCAAATAACAGTCAAAACCCAACAGTCTCATTTTAATTATACTCATGTTACCAAATGAAACATTTTTGTTGAGTATAACAATAACACATAAAATTAGGAAACAAAATTTATTTAAAAAATTCGGGTCGTTACAATGCATCAGTGTGTGGGTATCCTCTATGACTCCTTATAGAGTGGAATCCACTTGACATATCAAGGAATGGGTAACCTCTATGACTCATAATAGAGTGGAATCCCCCTAACGCATCAGGGAGTGGGTAGCCTCTATGACTCCTATTAGAGTGGAATTCCCCTAATGCATCAGGGAATGAGTATCCTCTATGAATTTTATCAGAGTGGAATCCCCCTGATGCATCAGGGTATGGGTAGCCTCTACTTTGGGTTTACACCCCAGCTCTTTGGATTAATGGTGAGATGCAGTTTGATGCTACCTTGGACTCATGAGTTAGAGGGGTGTTTTCCCCACTAAGATGCATCCTTGTGACGCAACTAAAACCGTGCAGACGAGTCAGTACCACCCAAAGTAGATAGTATCAAGGTGCGGTGATTGAGTCCCTGACTTACAGTTTAGAGTAGACGTATGGGATGCTTGTCATCAATGGTGGTTACTTCTAGAATTATTGGTGACTCTTTTCCTAGGATGAGATGTGAGATAGAGATCCCCTTACTCTCCTTTTTGGGTTTCTTGAATGAGCATATATATATATATATATATATATATATATAATATTTCTAGTACCCACTCCTTGGGTTTTGGTTACTCTCCTTCCAGGAGAGATGAAGATGCATGAGGTATGCCACGTTCTTTCTGTTTCTATATTTTCATGGTTAGACGAGCTACTATTCTGCTATGGGTAGAGAAGACTCGACAAGAAGTTTATATTCTCACCATTTATAGATACTTTTGTTTGTAAGAGTTTACTTTACTCTCTTGTTAGGTTGAGATGCACTCCTTTTACTGTACCTTATTCTCTCTACTGCTCCCCTCTTTAGTACCTCTCTTGATAGTCCCTTGAGCCTTCGGGGTATCTTACTATGTATTTTTATACTCACCTATACTTGGGATTTTTCTACACTTAACGTTCCCTTGCAGACGACTGACAGGTTGATCATGACATCATATAAGATTAGGGATACAGGGTGCTTGGACTGTGTTCGGTGGTTGTAGCTTGGGATCCTGGAGTGGGGCCCCCTCAGCCCTTTTACTTTTCCACCTGTTTCCAGGTTGTGACTCTTTTCTGGTTGGTCTTGTATTTTTTCCCCTTTACCTTTTAGTTTACTTTACAACACCTATATTTGTACTGTTTATAGGTTGATGCATGTATGTGATTTGTAAATAGAAGTCTTATATCTTTTATTCCTTTACCTCTACACTTTTTTATTGATTTGGATATGTGTGTGTGTATAGGTTTATAGGAAAAGGCCTCCTCGAGTTTTTTGTGCCTTTGGAACTAGTCACCAGCCCCTGGTCTATGGAGGTTGGCTAAGGACAATTGCATCTCGAGCCCCGGTATGGGTCGGGTCGTGACACGAACTTTGTCACTAGAATTCGAAAGACATCTAGAGGAAACAAAGATATACGGGTTGTTGTGGATCATCTTAAAAAGACATATAACTTTATTGCAATTTTAGGGGAATTCTCACTGGATAAACTTTCATGGATATACATCAAAGAAGAGGTATGGATGCATGTATTACCATTATCGATTATATCCAATTGAGATGTGAGATTCACCTCTAAGTTCTGGAAAAGTCTTCAACATACTCCAATCACTGAGCTGAACTTCAGTATGGCCTATCATTTTCAAACCGATGGCCAATCTGAGTGGACTATTCAAACACTAGAAGACATTTTGGGAGCATATTCTATGGTATTCAAAGGAGGACGGGACCAAAATCTACCACTGGTTGAATTATCCTATAACAACAGTTTATACTCAAGCATCCGAAGGTCTCCATATGAAGCCATTTATGGTAAAATATGTATAACACCAACATGCTGGTATGAGGTCAGTGAACATAAGCTAATAGGAACTAAAATGGTCAAAGAAATTGTGGAGAAGGTGAAAACCATTCAGCATCACATCAAGGAAGCTGAAATTTGACAAAATATTTAGGCAGAAAATCATCGATGAGACCTTGAGTTTAAATTTGGAGATATAGAATTCTACCGCATATCTCCATGGAAGAGGATCATGATATTTAAGAAGAAAGATAATCTAAGTCCTAGGTACACAAACCCCTTCGATATCTATGATCATGCCAAAGTCGTAGCCTATTGACTAGCACTTCCACCTATCTTGTCTCAAGTACACGAAGTATTCCAAGTATCCCTATCGAGGAAGCACATGCCAAATTACTCACATATACTGAATTCATACGTGGTAGAATTGGAGAATGATCTCTCTTATGAGGATCAACTAGTGAAGATCTTGGACAATAGAGATAAAGTTCTATGCAACAAGACTACTCACCTCGTCAAAGTACTATGGTAGAACAATAAGTATGAAGAGACAACATGGGAACCAAAGGAAGAAATGAAAAAGAAGTACCCTCACCTATTTTCCCCATAATATGTAAAACAAAATTTCGAGGGAAAAGTTTCATAAGGGGGGAATAATTTAATTACCCAAAATTTTATCAATGAAAATTCCCATCTTATAATTATGTTATATAGTATAAATCACATAAAATCACATTAATAACACAATAAAAACTTTATAAATGAAGAATGAATAAAATAAGAAGTATTTATAGAAGTTACGGTACCTATACTGATGAAATAGTAACTTCACCATTGGAATAGTAATGTGACCATTATGAATAGTAAACCAGCCAATAGAATAGTAACCTTACCTATAAAAGTATAAATAATTTTTTTTATCTTATAAATGAAAATATGATATAATTATATCATAGTTTAAGTAAACAAATGTTTTAAAAATTATTAATTAAGTATTGGTATTTTATAAGTCATAACTATTTAATTAAAATTATATGATTAATTTTATAATTAATAAAAAAATTATTTTCATAAAATGTATTCATAAATTAATAATTTGTTGTCTTATGATTTTAAGATAATTTTATGAGACCTTATTTAATTTTTAAAAGTGTTATAAAATTAGTTATAATTTTAAAATCTGTATTTTTAGAGTAAATGATGATTTTAATTAGAAATTAAATTTCTCATGTTTATAAAATTATTTTTATAAAATTGAGTTTATTTTTTAATTATACATGTCAAAAAATGGTTTGGGTTAATTTTTGTGATTTTTCTGAAATACTTGAATTTTTGGTGAATAGTGAAATGCGATAATTTAAGGTATATATACATTATAAGTTAAATACAGTATACCATGAGTCATCATTGATTTAAGAACCATAATCTCTAATTACCCTTAATTATTTTAATGTATTTATTGATAATTCTCAAACTATTTATAGTCTTGATGAAAAATAATAAACTAATGAATAAAATAATGAGAAAACACCCCTCTCCCCCACTATAAATACATCCCCTCACCACATTTTCTCCTCACACCTTACAAGCTTTGATCCTTGTCCAAATTATATCCAATTCTCTTAAAAAATCCCTCCACCATTTATAGGAGCTCTTGGTCTCATCAAATGACCAAAACCTTTTCCCTAAGTAGGTTCTCATGGAGGATAAATTCAAGAGGTAAATTCCTCTTTCTTTTCTTTTAATTTCTTTTTAAGTTCTTTTCTTTTATTAATATCTTCTCACCCCCTCATATAAAAGGAATGAAAACTATATTACCTTACATATAATATAATTTTATTATGCTAATGTAATAATCCGTCATCAAACCCCTCTCCCCTCCCTTTTATTCTAAAAAAGGAACTGTCGTCCTTAAGGTGTTGATTTATCACCTTCATGGATGGAAAGTTTTTATTTTCCTTTACCTCCTTCAAAAATGGTATTAAATCCATTATAATGGTTGAATCATCTTTTAAAACTTATTTTTAACCCTTTTTATTTTATGTAAATAACATATATACATAATACTAAATGATAAAATGAAACGAGTTCGTTGTGATCGAAAACCGATAAAATTAATCTAAACGATTATCATTAACATGTTATCTAATGATTAATCATCATATCTAGAAAAATAATAATACATAATACCAATTAAACTTCTTATTTTTCATTAATAATATATAATTTTAATTCTTTATAATTATACCCATGAACTTCCATATTAATATACAAGTGAACCGATCATTAAAACTAAGAAAACGAACACTCCTGAATAATGAAATTGAATTCTATAACTCATGAAAATGGTCATAAATGAACTTAATAAAATTATAATAAATCAATTATATATATAAATGTTTATTTAATTATTAATTAATGAATATAATTTTATTATTTAGGATATTAAGATCTAGTTCAGAACTGTTTCAGACATATGGTAAGGGTTTTTACCCGAACCTTCATTTTCTTCATTTGGGTTATTATTTATCTATCTTTACCCCAATGAAATTACTCTTTATTTTTATTTAATTATTATAAATTCTATTCATATGTTTCAAAATATTGTATCCATGTCATATCATCTTTATTTTATGGGTAAATACGTGTTTTAAAAAGGTTCCCTTCTCAATTATTCCTGATAATCAAGCCTATTCAAAGGAACTTCTCGATTTCTTACCAATTTTCTAGTGTACTTCATAATCTATTTCAAGTTATTTTTATAAAATAAAAAATTTTATCATGAAAAATTATATGGATTCAATTATGGTTTTATACAAAAAATTATTCCTTTTTCATTTTAATGAATCCTGAAAGTTTTCCTTTAAAACCACACTAAAATGTTTTATTTCTAAAGTTTATTAAACACTCTTTTTACATGTTTTCAGTTCATTCAGACATCACTTATCATGATATATCACTATATTCCCTTATTAATTTCCATGTATTATTTAAATCTATCCTGTCATGGACACCATTATGATATTTCCTTTTGATATTCCTTTTTACATGATTATGATACCCAATTAATTCGATGGGTAACCCTTATGTTTATTTTTGATTTCTTATGTATGATTCTTTATGTGGAAAACATTTCATGTAAATTTTATGATGGGTACACCCAGATAGTTATCCAATTAATTTATTAATGTTTCTTCTCATGACACATCATGTGAAATAGTCTTGGTGGTTAGCCTTGACTCGTGCTCCATGTGCATTGATCTTGGTGGTTAGCCTTAACTCGGGATCCTCTATTGCAACGAGTCTTGACTCATGATAAAGTCATGTTTTATGTTTCTTCTACTTTACTATGTGAAAGAGCACTGTCGTGGGCGCCCTCAAATGATTAGTGTAATTTGGGGTACTTAGGTGTAGCAGAGTGGCTGACCAAGGTCATCTCTCAAAGGAGGAAGTGAATTAAAACAATTTTTAGAGGTATTATAGAAGTAAAATAAAAGAGAATAAAAACACTACTTGAAAGTATGGAGGTGGTTGTTTATAGTTTATGAATCTAGAAGAAGTTTGCTGGAAGAAGATTGCATTTTTTTTTGTTTTTAATTTTGAAATGAAGTTTTGATTAGAATGACACAACAAGAAGATGTTTTTTTAGAAATCTATTTTAAAAGGCGTAATCGATCTAACTCTACCTATTCAATCATTTATTAATCATTATCATTTAAATTAATATTCACTTAATTATGATCCCTTAATTTGTTAAATCACGAACCCTACGAGAATTAACTTTACCACGAAGATTGAAGTGAATTTTAACCTTAGGATAACTTCGGAACATGAAATCGTGACACCCTGCTTTGATTGATGCTCTAAAATTAGCTTATGGTTAGTGGTAAATTAAGTCACATAACCACTCTGGAAATGAGGATTAATTGAGTTTAGGGATTATATTTGAACTCTACAAATTGATCCCATGTGGTTTTGAATTACCGGTTAAGGTTGCGCTCTCACAGTTCACACAATTCCCGACCTCGCGTGTTTTGTGTTAACTATTCAATTGCTTGCTTAGTTTCATTTAAATTAAAAACTCAATTAATAGATCATAATATGTGAATTACAGTATCTCATTGATTCAAAATAAATGAATGAAGAAGGATAGAGGTCGATCGATTACTAAAAAGAACTACTCTTCCAGGGGTGGTGTAGTCATCGTGGAGACGTTTTGCATAAGCAACGGATTGAAAGGGTAGAACCCAATCTTGTCTCCACTCTTTATTCCAACCCAATTAAGAATATTAAGATAAAAAGAAGAGGGATGAACACAGAATATTATTTGAAGAAAAATTCAAGAAACAAACATGAAAGAAAAGAAATACAAAGAAGAGGTGAGAGAGGAGAGCCTTTTTGGAAGAGAGGTTTGCACAAAGTCTTACTTCTTCCAAGAGTTGTGAGGGGCTCCCAAGAGACACCCTTTCGGCCACACCTTCCCAAAGCCTCCACCATACCTCTCAAATATTTAAAACCCCCTTTAAATAGAGTTTGTGAGGGCTAGGGATACATAACTTTTTAAGTGTGAAATGAAAATCTCGGCTAAATATTTTATTCCAACTTGCACCGCCAATTTGGACTCCAAAACGCGTGAATTGACCGGCCTTCCAGAAGGATTATTTTTGCAACATCATGTCCCCGATATTTACTCAAAATTGTGGCTCAATCCAAGCCCGTATGTAGAGGATATGTCCCAAATATAGAACCTTCTCCATTCTGGCGAGCCCAGCCCAACTTTGACTTCATGACCCAATTTCAACAACCAAATGAACTCTTTAGCTCTAGTGTCCTGAATAAAAGTTGTAGATAATTAAGTTAGGAACACTTTTACAAAATTTTAAATTCAAATAATAAATATAAAAATATTTATCTTTGAAATACTACAGTGCACTATTAAGGGTAAAACTGGAATTTTCACCAAATTTTCAAATGAATGATCAAATCCCAAATATTTTATAAATAAACATGTTTAACACAATGTGAGGAAATTATATAATTTATTATCAATAAAATATTCAATAAAATAGTGTTTTATCAACTCCCCCACACTTACCCTTTTGCACACCTGGGCAAAACCTCATATCAAGTAAACATCAATATCAAATCAAAACCAATTTTAAAACACATATCTTTAAGATCAATCAATTTCACACCAAGAATAAAAAAGATATCATGCCTCATAAAAAACCTTATTTCAAGTTCTCCATTTATATCATTCAATATATTTCCACTTCATTTATCCGCCCATGCACAAAACACTTACCTCGCTTGAATTTTCTCTCATCACTCAAATATCCATTTTTTTTTGCAATGTCTTTCTCATCCAAACTCATACAAGGGTCACCATAGGCTTGATAGATTCCTACATCGCTACCCGATGTGAGTCAAGGACATATGTTTATCATGAGGACTTTTCAGGGTTGTTCTGTGGCTTTCGGTTGGTAGGATTAAGATGTGAAAAACTCTGAGGCTGAATGAGGAGGGCTTGACTCTTTTAAAGCAAAATTGCATTAATCTAATTTTCACTTAAATATGGTCTTCTCTTCAATCCCCATAGTATCAATTCAGCTCCATCATCATGAGAAGTCATGAAATGTTTACACCATTCATCATTTCAGCATAAAAAATGTCAATCTTCTCAAACATGATTTTCTTGAAAGCTCCAGATGGGCACAGCTTTCCACCTCAATTAGAAGCTCCAGAAAAGGCACAGCTTCACTTGTCATGAAAGCTCCAGAAAAGGCACAACTTTCAATATAATGACTTTCTTTAGCAGCAAACACATCTCTTCAGAATTTAATTTTCCACCCAAAGTATCACATAATGTGGTGGCACAACACAAGACAGCTTCCCCCACACTTAAGCTCAACTAGATTATGCAATTTCACTTCAAGAGTTGGTTGGATAGGGAAAATTGGCTTGTAATGTGGCTTAACCTAACAGGCTGTGCATGGATTCTAAGGGCTACAAGGATTAAATATTCAAGGTAGGCCATTATAAAAAAAGGATTCTTTGAAATAAGGGTTTTAATACCAAACAAATGCCTCAATCATTTAAACACAAGTACCTCAAACCCTCAAGTTTTGACAGGAATAGATCAAATTCTGGTTAAATAAAGTATGGTTTGGTTCTCTCAAGAAGTGAGGTGAATGTAAAGAATATGAAAATAATGGTTTAGAAGCCTCACAGGAAAGTGATTTCAAATATAAAGACAGTGAGATTGGCATGGGATTCAAAATTCAGCGTACTTTTCATGAAATTACTAAATGTTTGAACTTGAAACAAAGTCATTTCAGCATTCATTTAAGCTTAGTTTCAAGGGGTAAATTGTTTCACTTATTGATATGGATTTAAAAATGGTGATGATAATCATTTAGGTCCATAAGTTTCAAAAACACACAGAAAATTGTAAAATAAACACACAAAATTTGAAAAACACACAATTTTTTTTTGTTTTTTTTGAACAGGAAAGAAATTGAAATTACTAAACTAAAAGGTTCCCTCCCCCACACTTAAAATATTGCATTGTCCTCAATGTGAACCCGTGAGATGATATATGCACATGAAATGTAGAATTTTTAAATAGGACAAATAATATAAAAGTGAAAGGGTTAGGAACAGCCTGATGTGCTCAAGTGATGATGGGGTCATGCAGTGTGATAAAATCCACTGCATCAGTATGATGTCCCTCAATGTATCTCTTCAAACGTTGCCCATTGACTGTAAAGCTCCTTCCAGTTTCCTCTTGTGTGATCTCCACTGCACCATAAGGAAAAACATTAGACACAATATAAGGACCTAACCATCTGGAACGCAACTTACCAGGCATCAACTTCAGTCGTGAACTATAGAGAAGGACTTTCTCTCCAACATGAAACTCCCTTTGTTGGATCATTTTGTCATGAGCTGCTTTTGATCTTTCCTTGTAGAGCCTTGAGTTCTCATATGATGACAATCGAATCTCCTCAAGCTCTTGAATTTGCAACTTCCTTTGAATTCCATCTTGGGCCAAATCCATGTTACATTTCTTTACAGCCCAATATGCCCGATTCTCGACTTCCACGGGGAGATGACACGCTTTCCCAAAAACAATACGAAATGGGGACATACCAATGGGGGTCTTGTATGCTGTCCTATAAGCCCACAATGCATCATCCAAGCGCTTGCTCCAATCCTTCCTATTTGGATGCACGGTTTTCTCCAAGATTTGTTTCAACTAACGATTTGAAACCTCAGTCTGGCCATTTGTTTGGGGGTGGTATGGTGTTGATGTTTTGTGTGTCACCCCATACTTTCGAAGGAGGGAAGCAAAATTCCTATTGCAAAAGTGTGTCCCTTGGTCGCTGATGATGGCCTTTGGTACTCCAAACCTGCAAAAAATCTGTGCTTTGACAAAGTCCACAACAACATGAGAATCGTCAGTCCTGGTGGCCTTGGCCTCCACCCATTTACTCACATAATCAACAACAAACAAAATATACAAAAATCCAAATGAACTAGGAAAAGGACCCATAAAGTCGATGCCCCATACATAAAAAATCTCACAAAATAGTATGGGTTGTTGGGGCATCTCATGTATCCTAGAAATGTTCCCAGTGTGTTGGCAACGAGAGCATGACTTACAAAACACATGGGCATCATGGAACAAGCTAGGCCAATATAATCCAGAGTCTAAAACTTTCCTAGCTGTCCGTTGGGGTCCAAAGTGTCCACCACATGCAAGTGTATGACAGAAATGCAAAACAGACTCAAACTCATGATCAGGAATACACCTCCTAATAACTTGGTCACTACACATGCGCCAAAGGTAAGGATCATCCCACACATAAAATCTTGACTCACTCTTTAATTTTTGGACTTGATGTTTCTTCAGATTTACTGGGATTTCAGAGCCAACAATGTAATTAACTAAATCAGCATACCAAGGATGCTTACCTGAGATGGTATAGAGATGATCATCGGGGAAAGTGTCCCGAAGTGGTACCTGGTCCAAGGTGTCACCCTCTAGTGTGTGAGTAAGCCTACTCATGTGGTCTGCCACCAAATTCTCTGAACCCTTCTTGTCCTTTATCTCAAGGTCAAACTCTTGAAGAAGGAGCATCCAACGGATAAGTCGCGGCTTTGCTTCTGGCTTCTTCAGGAGGTACCTCAAAGCTGCATGGTCAGAAAAAATAACTACTTTAGAGCCCAATAAATATGAACGGAATTTATCTAAAGCAAATATGACAGCAAGAAAATATTTTTCTGTGGTTGTGTAATTTGATTGGGCTGAATCCAGTGTCCTTAATGCATAGGCGATCACATGTGAACGTCCTTCCACCCTCTGAGATAAGACAGCTCCAACCGCGAAGTTGGAGGCGTCACACATAAGCTCAAATGGAAGGTCCCACCGTGGGGGCTGTATGATAGGTGGAGTGGTCAGACACTTCTTTAGCTCATCAAAGTAAGTCCTACAAGAATCATCAAACACAAAATCAGAATCTTTTTGAAGTAATCGTGACATAGGAAGAGCGATCTTACTAAAATCTTTGATGAAGCGCCGATAAAATCCAGCATGCCCTAGGAAAGATCTAACATCACGCACACATGAAGGATAGGGTAAGGATGAAATAATTTCTACCTTAGATCTATCAACCTCTATCCCATGTTTTGACACCACATGCCCTAAGACAATGCCATGCTCTACCATAAAATGACACTTTTCAAAGTTCAGGACCAGATTCTTCTCAATACAACGATTCAACACATTTCCCAAACTACTTAGACATTCATCAAATGAAGACCCATACACTGTAAAATCATCCATAAATACCTCCATGCAGGTCTCAATAAAATCAGAAAAAATACTCACCATACATCTCTGGAAGGTACCTGGGGCGTTGCAAAGTCCAAATGGCATCCTCCGGTAGGCAAATGTGCCAAAGGGACAGGTGAATGTAGTCTTCTCCTAATCCTCTAGAGCTATAGGAACCTGAAAATATCCAGAAAATCCATCCAAGAAACAATAGTGTGTTTTCCCAGCTAGTCTCTCGAGCATTTGATCAATAAATGGGAGGGGGAAATGGTCCTTGCGAGTGGTCTGATTTAGTTTCCTATAATCAATACACACACGCCAACTGTTTTGCACCCTCATTGGAACTAAATCAGCTTTCTCATTTTTAACAACAGTAAAACCAGTTTTCTTAGGCACAACCTGAATTGGACTTACCCACTGTGAATCTGAAATGGGAAAGATTATACCTGCCTCGAGCAATTTCTCAACTTCCTTTTTAACAACTTCCAGGAGGGTGGGATTGAGTCTCCTTTGTGGTTGTCTCACCGGTTTAGCCCCATCCTCCAAGAGAATCCTATGCATGCAAATGGAGGGGCTAATACCTGATATGTCAGCCAAGGTCCACCCAATCGCCCTGATGTTCTCCCTCAAAATATTCAAAAGCCTTTCTTCATGTTCAAAAGGGAGATTGTTAGCAATGATAACAGGTAATCTCTCACCACTCAACAAGTATGAGTATTTCAGATTTGGTGGAAATGGCTTGAGTTCTAATGAAGGAGGGTGTAGTATGGATGGAGACATTGAAGGAACTGAAATATGTGCACAAAGAGCATCGGTATCAGAATAGACATCATCAAAATCATAGAATAAAGCATTAAATCCATCAGAATACTCAACAGCCATTTCATAATCAGAGTGAACATGATCAAAATCAGAATATGAATCCACATCAAAATCAAATCTTAGAGAGTATTGTTTATTAGAAACAGGTGTGGAAGTTCTCTTAGTCATTAAACCAGAACCAATACTCATAATCTCCCTAAGCACAGGACAATCCAATTCCATGATGTTTTTACTTGGTGGTTCAAAATGGGAGATAACAAAAGCAGAATGGTCCTCTGAGGGGTACTTCATGGAATCCATAACATTAAATATCACAACTTCATCTCCAAACTCCATGGAAAGTGTACCCTCATTGACATTTATGATAGTTTTTGCAGTTTTGAGGAAGGGTCTACCTAAGATAATGGGGGCATGAGAACTTACCTGATCATCCTCCATGTTAAGAACATAGAAATCCGCTGGAAAGATCATGTCTCTTACCCGGACAAGTACATACTTAAGGACTCCCGCTGGATATTCCGTAGCTCTATTCGCCAATTGCACCACTACTCTTGTTGGATTCAACTCACCAACCTGTAAGGAAGAGAATACAGAGTGAGGAATCACATTTATTGAAACTCCTAAATCACAAAGATCATCAGAGAAGTACAACTCCCCTATGGTACATGGGATGGTGAATGTCCCTGGATCCTTGCACTTTGTTGGCATTGCTAGAGTTGGTGTAATGAGTGCCGAGACATTCCTTCCAAGGTTTATCCTCTCATTTCCCTTGAGCCCTCTTCGATTGGTGCAGAGTTCTTTTAAGAATTTGGCATACCTTGGGATTTTCTTAATGGATTCAAGTAGAGGAATTTTGATCTCCACACGCTTGAATGTGTCCAAAACCTCCTTTTGCATTGCTTCTTCAGCCATCTTCTTGGTTTGAACAACCCTGTTTGGAAAAGGAAGGGGTTTAGGAGGAACATCATCAATCTTTTTCTTACCTTTATCTTTCTCCTTGGATTGCTCATCAGTTGGTATGGAATGCGGCTTCTCTGAAGTTGAGGTGAATCCTGGTGGAATGGTAGGTGCAGATGTATCGTTCATTTGCTTCCCACTTCTTAATTTGATGGCACTAACATTCCCCTTTGGATTTGGAGTGGGTTGGGAAGGTAGATTTCCATAATTTTTACTCACAAGTTCATGGAGGGCGGTGGCAATCTGGCTCATTTGAGTTTTTAACTCCCTCAGCTCCGAACTTTGACTCTTCAGCTCATTCTGTTGATTAAGAACAATTTTCTTCAAAAGATCATTAGTATTAGAATCTACCTTTGGTGAATGATTCCCTTGTTGCTGACTTGTTGATGTTTGAGCTTCAAATCTCCTTTGGGGTTGTTGGAAACCCTGCTGGTAAGGCGGAGGCTGCTGGAAGTTTTGTTGAAAGGGTGGCCTTTGTTGTTGTCCAGATCCATACCTCATGTCCGACTGATCTTTCTACCCTTGGTTGTATGTTGGATCAAACTTCTTTTGGGGATATGGTTGTTGTTGTTGCTGCTGAAATGGTCTCCCTGGGAACACTGCTGCACAATCTTCTGTTTCTTGGAGTTGTGGGCAACAGTCAGTTGGGTGGCTTGTCTCAGTGCAAATACCACAAGGCCTTGAAGGAGGGGGTTGGGATGTCTTTTGAGCCAATGCAATCTGCCTCACCATATTTGACAATTCTTCTAACTTAGTATCAATCAAATGACTTTCAAGAGAAGAAGGACTTACTTGATGTACTCCTCGAACATGTGGTGTACCTCTATCACCGAATTGTTGGGAGTTTTGGGCCATATTGTCGATCAACGCACGCGCAGCTACTGGTGTCTTGTCCACCAATGCTCCTCCAACCGCAGCATCTACCATGCTCCTCTCCATGGGTGTGAGTCCTTCGTAGAAGTATTGGATGAGGAGTTGCTCACTGATTTGGTGATGTGTATAGCTTGCACACAACTTCTTGAATCTCTCCCAGTACTCATACATTGACTCCCCTTGGGCTTGCTTGATCCCCGATATCTCATTTCGAATGGATGTGGTCCTTGATGCTGGAAAAAATCTCTTCAAGAAAAGACGTTTCAAATCGTTCCAACAAGTTACATCTTCAGGTTGCAAATAATACATCCAATCTTTTGCAGCTCCATCAAGTGAGAATGGGAATGCTCTTAATTTGATTTGATCTTCAGAGAAATTTCTAGGTTTTAGGGTTGAGCAAACCACATTAAATTCTTTCAAATGTTTATTGGGATCCTCACCAGAAAGGCCATGAAACTTTGGAAGTAAGTGAATTAACCCAGATTTCAGTTCGAAGTCCGATTCAAGATTTGGGTATGCAATACAATTTGGTTGATAGTTAATATCAGGTGCAGCCAATTCTCGAATGGTTCTATTAAGTTCATTTCCATTGTTTCCAGCCATTGGTTCTTGTTTTATGGTTGAATTTGAATTGCTTCCAATTTTAATGTTCTGATATTGGAGTAATTCTCCAACTGGTTGAATGTTGAAACTTCCCATAGACTGAGAATGTCTGATTCGTGCCCTAAGGCTACATTCAATCTCAGGGTCAAGATCTAAGAGATCTTCGGGATTAGTTCGTGTCATCAATCAATGAAAGATTAAAAGAAGGAATGTGGACCATAGTAAAATAAAAATTAGAAGTTTGAGTTGATGGTCCAAAAAGAAGTAGAAAGAGATAAAAGAAGAAGAAGAAAAAAAAATCAGATTGGGTAAAGACGGAAGAAAGAAGAGAGGAAGAGAATTAAAATGTAAAATAAAATAAATACCTCTAATTGGTTGAAATAATTACTTGCCTCCCCGGCAACGGCGCCAATTTGAAAGAGCGCTGTCGTGGGTGCCCTCAAATGATTAGTGTAATTTGGGGTACTTAGGTGCAACAGAGTGGCTGACCAAGGTCGTCTCTCAAAGGAGGAAGTGAATTAAAACAATTTTTAGAGGTATTATAGAAGTAAAATAAAAGAGAATAAAAACACTACTTGAAAGGATGGGGGTGGTTATTTATAGTTTATGAATCTAGAAGAAGTTTGCTGGAAGAAGATTGCATTTTTTTTTGTTTTTAATTTTGAAATGAAGTTTTGATTAGAATGACACAACAAAAAGATGTTTTTTTAGAAATCTATTTTAAAAGGCGTAATCGATATAACTATACCTCTTCAATCATTTATTAATCATTATCATTTAAATTAATATTCACTTAATTATGATCCCTTAATTTGTTAAATCCCGAACCCTACGAGAATTAACTTTACCACGAAGATTGAAGTGAATTTTAACCTTAGGATAACTTCGGAACATGCAATCGCGACACCCTGCTTTGATTGATGCTCTAAAATTAGCTTATGTTCAGTGGTAAATTAAGGCACATAAACACTATGGAAATGAGGATTAATTGAGTTTAGGGATTATATTTGAACTCTACAAATTGATCCCATGTGGTTTTGAATTACCGGTTAAGGTTGCGCTCTCACAGTTCACACAATTCCCGACCTCGCGTGTTTTGTGTTAACTATTCAATTGCTTGCTTAGTTTCATTTAAATTAAAAACTCAATTAATATATCATAATATGTGAATTACAGTATCTCATTTATTCAAAATAAATGAATGAAGAAGGATAGAGGTCGATCGATTACTAAAAAGAACTACTCTTCCATGGGTGGTGTAGTCATCGTGGAGACATTTTGCATAAGCAACGGATTGAAAGGGTAGAACCCAATCTTGTCTCCACTCTTGATTCCAACCCAATTAAGAAGATTAAGATAATAATAATAGGGATGAACACAGAATATTATTTGAAGAAAAATTCAAGAAACAAACATGAAAGAAAAGAAATACAAAGAAGAGGTGAGAGGGGAGAGCCTTTTTGGAAGAGAGGTTTGCACAAAGGCTTACTTCTTCCAAGAGTTGTGAGGGGCTCCCAAGAGACACCCTTTCGGCCACACCTTCCCAAATCCTCCACCAGCCCTCTCAAATAGTTAAAACCCCCTTTAAATAGAGTTTGTGAGGGCTAGGGATACATAACTTTTTAAGTGTGAAATGAAAATCTCGGCTAAATATTTTATTCCAACTTTCACCGCCAATTTGACCTCCAAAACGCGTGAATTGACCGGCCTTCCAGAATGATGATTTGTGAAACATCATGTCCCCGAGCTTTCATCAAAATTTGGGCTCAATCCAAGCCCGTATGTAGAGGATATGGCCCAAATACAGAACCTTCTCCATTCTGGCGAGCCCAGCCCAACTTTGACTTCATGGCCCAATTTCAACAACCAAATGAACTCTTTATCTCTAGTATCCTGAATAAAAGTTGTAGATAATTAAGTTAGGAACACTGTTACAAAATTTCAAATTCAAATAATAAATATAAAAATATTTATCTTTGAAATACTACAGTGCACTATTAAGGGTAAAACTGGAATTTTCACCAAATTTTCAAATGAATTATCAAATCCCAAATATTTTATAAATAAACATGTTTAACACAATGTGAGGAAATTATATCATTTATTATCAATAAAATATTCAATAAAATAGTGTTTTATCACTATGATTTCATTATTATATGATCCCATGTTTAATCATGTTCCATTCCTTTTTATATCATTATTTTATGCCTTCTAACCCATGTTATAAGATTTTTTTTAATGTTTATTTCTTTATTGAGAATTTTAGCTCAACCCTTTGTTCATATATTCCCCCAGGTTATCCTATGAAAATTTAAGGGCTTAAAAACGTTATGATATATTTATGAATATTAAATAAAATATGTTCTTATTTTAAAATCACAATGTTTAATTATGTACCTAATCTCAAAGACACTATAATTTGAGATCCTCATATTGTAATTTGATGTTTAAGTATGCTTAAAATCATGTAATAATATGTGTAAAAGGTTAATGTTGCTATATGTTTAGTGGTCCAACTATTCTCTTGGGATTTAAAACCTAATTCTTTGAGTTTTATTGACCTAAGTTCTTGTTTTTAGATTAGTTTTAAGGGAATGAAAATTACCTAGGGTTTTAGATGAGTTTTGGGCACATCAGCACCTAGAAAATTAGTTTTGGGAAAGCGCAGTGGTTTTTCAAACCATACAGGTAGGGATGCACAAAAATTTTCCAACTCTACAAGTTTTTAATTAGGGGATACACATGGTCTACAAATATTTTGGTAAATCATGTACTTAGCCACGTGAGGTGTGGTGCTTGGATAGTGAGAACCACATAGTTAGCACATGGTTATCCAAATCATAAGGGTTATTAAAAAGTAATAAATGAAGGGATTTCCCCTCCCTTTTATTTAGGTTATTCCTCCTCTTTCTCTTCCATTTCCACCTAATTCATAGGGGATCTCCATTTATCATCCTATCTTTGGATTTGGACTCCTCTCATCATTTGATATCCAAATTGATTATTGTTTCACTCATTAGAAGCTTATCGGTAAGGCCTCTAATTTTTTAGATTCTCTTCTTTTGTTATCTCACCACAGATAATGACAAATCCATGCGAGTTCTTTTTACCTATTTTCATGAGTTTTCTAAAATCCCAATTTCTCTCATTTCATCTTGAGTTACAGTATAATGTTAGATGATCGAGCGCCTATGAGTATAATCTAGGTTTCACCTAGATTTATCCTTAATTTTATGGGTGTTTTGGGGTGCCTTATTAACTTTTCACATTGGTTTGACTGAGTAATACCCCTAATTAATTAATGATTGTATTTTAAATTTATCAAACATTGTTATGGTATATCACCGAGCATTCACTTACCTATTCCTATGTGCCAACCTAAGTAAGGGGATTGTGAAAAAATAGGAGAGTTAGGATATTTGTTAATTTAAATTAATTAAATGTGTTATGCTTGTATTGGTTTTGAGGGAACATGATAAGAATGGATCAAGGATTGATGTGATGTTGATCACTAGGACTGAGGTGACACAATAATTAGGCTGGGGGAATGACCCAATATACATGGGGTGATGATTATGAATAGGTTGAGGTGAATTGGTAATTAGGATTGAGGCATTGAGGTTTTTAGAATGAGGGAATGGATTATGGGACTTGGGATGTTGTTGACCATTGGAACTTAGTAGCATGGTTACAGGGGAACGAGGTTCTAGATGATGCAGCTTAGGTATGTTGGTGATTTCTGATCACATTTTTTGGATGATTCACCATTGGAGTTGTGTAAACATAGATAGAACTATGTTGAGGTGCCATTGAGGACTCATTTGGGTGGAGGCCTCTGTAGGTATCACATCTTAGGGGATGGTGTTGACCATTGGTTATGTTGGAGGTGATCAATATATAAATCCATGTGAATGATGATGGACCATTTAGAGATGGTGTTGAGACCATTGGTTGGGGGATGTGTCTTGTCATTATACTTGAGGCTGATGGGCTAGGATTATGGGAGGACATATATCATCGTACCTTGTGATGTCGGTTATTAAGCCTATGGTGATTGTTTTATATATTGGAGGATGAATCTCACCATGGATCAGGATGTCAGGTTGTTTAACCAACATGTAATTTCTGAGTGGAGGTCTAAGGGACCTAGGAATTATTTATGGGAAAGTTGTTGGGATGCCAGATACTTGACTATGGACATAGGAGGTGTCGGTTGGCACGAGTTTCTGATACTATGTTCACAGGTGGAACCTAAGGGTTCACCTAGTATGATATTCATCAGGGGAAGCCTGGAAACTATGCTATGGGTCATTTCCACAATAAATATATATATGAATACATGTATTGTATTCCATATATATATAATGGGGAATATGATCAGAGATATTTCAGCGTTGTCCGAAGTAGGTAAATGGTCACTTGTGGCTATTGAGCATAAGTGGATTGGGTTAATTATTAATGTGTGTGAATTTAATTTTTATTTATATTTAAATTACACTAGAATAATTATGGATATAATATAGGAACAAATTGGTGGTTTCCTATTGAGTTCATTCCCACACCCTACATGATCCCATCAGGATGTGTGCAAACTTCATCTCTTTGAGATCAGGTAAGGGATTGGGCTTGAGATCTGGAACTTAGTGATCATAGATATAACTTTTTCTTGGAATGGATGGAATTGGAACATGGTGGTTTTTAAATCAAGATGAAGCACTATTTGAGTGGAATATTAGGTTAGGACACTATATATTAATTCTCAAATTCAATGGTATGATCTTTGTAAGGGTTATTCATCTCAAATTTTCTATCTTTGAGACATACATTTATGATAAGTACTATATTAATTTGTGAGGTGTATATACTAACCTTTTGACATGTTATATCATGAATATACTTATATTCATGATATTTAAATTTTCATTTTATGTTATTCTTTCATGGAGCTTATGATTGAAGAGTTACCAATGTGGAAAAGGCTTTAGGTGATAATATTTTTTTTTAGTTTATGATGAAGGTTATTTTGGAGGAAATAATATGATATTATCTTCTTGAACCACATATATTTTCTTCTCCTATAGTTATTCATGTTTTTTCAAGTAATTATACCATTTTCCTCTCTCTAGTACTTAAAATGATTTAAGAAAATGTTTTTAAGAAAATCAGACTTCATTTCTCTCTTCGGTCAAAAATCATTTTTCTTCCAAATATATGTTTTCTAAAAAATGGTTTCAAACATGTTTTAATATGACTATTTAAAGTTATTTTTTCTCATAATTGTCTTTTTAAAAAATGTTTTAAAATAAATCTTCCAATCATTTTCAAAATGAGGAACTTCTTGAATTTTATTGAAAATGTAAAGGAAAACATACTGAACATGAACATTATCTCCCATTATCATGACCACTCAATGTATTAAAGATTAATTTTTAAGTTTCAAAGGTTATTTTAAAGTAAAATTATTTATTTAATGTTTGATAATTTTTTATATTTTAAATCAATGTTTTTAAAATTAATCTTTTTTACACAAAAAATGTTCCAAGTGATATTTCAAAATTATTTTTCATCTAAGATGACATACTTTGAAATTAATATAAGTAAAAAAAGGTTATTTTCCTATATAATATTTTAATAACATTTTAATGGTATTTCCATTCATTAATGTCAACAACCCTTGATATTAATTATTCTCTACTCAGATATGTTGAAATGACACCATCCTTATTATTTCTCCAGATGGATAATTCTTGTTTCAAGAGATTTTCATGGAACCAGTTTATTTTCCATGGTTCAATGATAATATGAAAGGAATAATGATTGTTTTTAAGAATTTTATTTATAAAATGATTCTTGGAAATTATTTTATTGATATTTTATCCCCATTATAGCTCATGAGTGAGCATAATACAACTTATATGATGGGTTGAGCCCCATTATAGCTCACAGGTGAGCCCTATATAACTTATACGAAGGTTTGATCCCAATTATAGCTCATGAAAAATGAGTGAGACTGATATAGCTTATATTAAGGGTTGATCCCCATTATAGTTCTCTAATGCACTGGGTAATTATTATGTTCTCCGGATAATTATATTGGAAGTTGGATGCATGGTTATTCCAATTGTAAGATTTTTGTAAGGGTTTTATGAGAATGATGTTCCAAGATACCAATATGTTTTATTTATGCTTTATATGGGTTTTAAATGTTTCCTTTGATCAATATTGACACCACATGGCTCATGATTATTGATGTTCATGAGTCTTTCCTTTGTTAAAGCTTTATACTATACAATATTTTTATTGATCTAGGCTTGATGGGTATAATTTATATTATGTTATGATCATACACTTTGATTCTGTCATTATACCCTTATTGTATTCTTATTCTCACTTATGAGATTCAATTTTTAATGCTATTTTTACCCGTATTGATCATTTGACCTCACCCTTATTATGTTTCTTTTTTCCCAGGTTATCAAGAATGATGTTAAATTAATTATGTATAGAAGGGTTTTATATGGATGATGATGATGATCTTATATGGAAAATGAAAAGCTAGATGTAGTGGTAAAAATACTATATTTAAGTACTGAGTGTTGTTCATGTAAGAGTTTTTTCTAATTCTCTATAACTATAAATGTGAAGAACCTAACCCAGACACCCTATCAAATTGGTACCTAAACCAAACCATCACATACCTAAATGGAATTCCTGACCCCAATGGGCTGTTGACTAGCACCCATGAATCATAAATAACCAGAGGGAATGATTTTTACCAACCTGAATAAGACAATATGGTATATATTTACATAGTGGGAAGAAAAAAATAGAAGATACAATAGAAAGTACATGACATAACAAAAGGAAACAACAGATGCAATACAACTCAATAGTATCTAAAAAATCTCCAAGATACATGTCCAACAAAAAAGGACATCTAAAAACAAAAAAACTACTCCATGTGATATCATGGGAAAACTCCCACCATCCCACCATCAGCTACCTAGGAAAAACTAACAAAAACCTTATCACCTCACTAAACATTTACTTTCCCTACATTGAAAGACATATAAAGGTATACACATCTTTGAAGGGGTGTGCAAAGTTTGATCTAATAGGCTTAGCAAAATCCCACCTAGGAATTCTTATCAAGTCTCTGTATAAAAATCTAAATAATCTCAACTTAAAAAGAATCGGGTCATGATAAATAGTTAAACATTTTGTATATCAAAATCATGATAAAACATTTACCCATTTCCCACATTTCCAAATAATCCTGGTAAAACAGCTTCAAATCATTTCATATATATTGAAGTAGTCAAAATAAATCTTGTATCGCATATTATATCAAATAAATGGTGGTATAAGCTAAAACAGTACAAGCCAAAGAATAGTTAACATCACACCAAGGACCTCTAAAGGCTATCATATCTTGGAAACTCATACCCAGTCATAAACAATCACATCAAGTCTCTAGATATATGCATTTAATCTAGAGAGAATAGGAACACCCCAGTTAGTGAACCTCCCAAAAGGTCTAACAAGTCCCTAGACCAATAGGCATAGAGAGTAGAGGAACACCCCATGAGTGAACCACCTAAAAATATCAACAGACAAGGGATATTAATACACCTTTCTCATAAGTTTCCAAGGCTTCCCATGTGATACATTTTATATACCATTTCATCAAAACCATCCTTTGAAAACCATTTCCTAAATCCATTTCACGATTCTTTAAAAATACATTTTATTTTACCAAAACAAGGGGAAAACCATATTTTATCAAAAACCCATTTCCACACACATAAATTAGTTAATCAATCATACCAAAACATTTATAATTTTTTAAAAGAAACCATATATTTAGAATTCATTGAACATAGTCTAGAGACAGAACTACCTACCTCAATCACAATACACACACACGCACAATGAGATCCACCAATACAAAAGAATGCAAGGACTATAATAGAGGTCCTAGAATCAATAATTACATCTCAAAATGAAAAAAATAAAAGCATTCAATAGAGGATATATATCAAAACAAATACGTCAAAAAATTCACACACCACACCACAACCAACACAAAGGTAAACCTCTAGAAGAATATCACACAATAGATCTAGAAAGGATCAAGAATATTATCATCATAGATCAACAGATCCATAAACATATAACAATGGTTCTATCATGATCAATGGTAATGAATAAGTAGAAGGATATCTTAACTAGAGAGACACAACAAAACCACCATAATGATAAATCTTTGAATGAATGATCCATAAGGAGCATAGATCTCTAAAATCACCTAGGATAGATCCTCGGTCTCGAGAGAGAAACTGCATGTCAAATGAAATATTAATCACCCACATAGATCCCTACGAAAAAATAAACAAGAAACATGTATGATGTTAAACCCTTTCATGATGTGAATTTCTCAATTAATATAAGACACTGAAAAGCACATCAACTCAGATTAAAAATACTGAATGAAGCCTTTACATGACGTGAACCCCATTCAAAATGTGTAAACCATTAACTCCTTGAACCAATTCACAACATCTTCCCTGCAAATATTTCACATCATGTAAACTGTTTATGTTGTGAAAACTTTCTGAAGGTAATAAAAAACCCAGATTTTGAAGGGAAACTTCTTAAACATTTTACATGTTTATACCTAAACTCCATTAATTTTAATAAACATACATCCTCAAACATTACGTTATTTTCCCTAGCAAAGGTTCCCTACCCTAAGATGTCCAAAAACGCACCCAAATAAATAGGGAAATGAAAATATAGATAATAAAATACATAAAAAAGGTTAATGGGATGTTATAAAATCCCCACTATAATACTTTATATCTCCAAGAAGTCATGTGGAAGAATGGTGTTCAGAAAGAGGCGAGGCAACTACTCCCTTGTCAATGAATCGTACACCCAAGTATCATGATAATTTGATCCATGTTACCATAATAATCTAAAAAATATAATATAATTCCCATAAAATAATTTTACCTGAGAGTCAATGATCTCCATTGGATTATCTACATTAGAAACATCTGACTTTATCTCAAAATCCTCCCATATCAAAATATGAGAGGGATTATGATGGTATTTCTTGAGACGAGATATGTGGAATAAATCATGAATACATATCAATAAAACCAATAATTCCAACCAATAGGTAGCATGCACAATCCACTCAATGATGTCAAATGGTCCAACATATCTTGGAGTCAGTTTTCTCTATTTTCCAAGCCAACAATGACCCAACTGAGGAGAAACTTTCAATAAAACCCCATCACCAATGGAAAACTCAAAATAATGATGTTGAAATTCATAACATGATTTATTAATACTCTTTATTGTAACCAGATGTTGATTTATATCTTGAATTATCACTGATGTCTCCTGGAAAAGACTCAGTCCCACCCAAGAGGCCTCTCCCACCTCTACCCAACAAATGGGTGAACTGTATTGGTGACCATACAAAGCCTCAAAGGAAGCCATTATAATCAATGAATAATTACAATTGTTATAATAAAACTCAACTAATACAAAATGTCTATCCCATGATCCATAAAAATACAATATATAGGAATAGAGTATATCCTCCAAGATCTGAATAACATGCTTCGTATGGCCATCAGTCTGTGGATGGTAAGATGTACTCAACATGACCTGAGTCCCAATCACCTCCCAAAGGATCTTCTAGAACCATGAGGTAAAACTAGGATACCTATCTAAAACTATGGTCGAGGGAATCCCATGTAACCTCACAACCTATTTCATATACAACTTACCAAAGTATTCAATTTTAGTGGTGTCCCTCATCAGAATGAAGTGGGCTGATTTTGTCAACTGATCAGTCACCACCAAGATAGAATTCCTCTCATAGGGAGTCCACGAAAATCCAAAAAAAAATTTCATGGTTACCTTTTACCATTTCTAAACTATCACTATAAGAGGCTAGAGAAACTTAGAAGGTTTCAAATACTATACTGTTATCTATTGGTAGGTGTAATAGCGAGACACATATTCTGCAATGTTACAATTCATACCCAGCCAACATAATCACTATCTCATGCCATAATAAAAATTCATAGATCCCAGATGAATAGTCCATGAATAATTATGATAGTAAAAAAATCTAAACTCCTCATAGATGTTAGGATGAAAAATCAATCCCCAAAATGGAGAATACCATCTGAAGGGAGAGACCAACAAGAAATGGTCTCCCCACCATATAGGGGCTCTCAAATTACCATGAACTCTTTATCCTATTATTGATACTTTAGAATAGAATCATGGAGAGATGATGATAATTTTGAACTAGTCGGAATCATACATGAACAATAGGAATTTATTATAATTCTGATGGTGCATTTGCGATGGATTCTCTTCGCAAATGACTTCTTGCGACAGGTGTCCGTCACACATATCCCATCACAGAAGAAGGCATCAAAAATATAATTATTTTAGAAGTTCCATCATAGAAATTTTTTTTGTGATATATAAACATTTTTTTTCAAAAAAACCCCAAAATATTATTTATAACCCTTTTGCGATGGTCCGTTGCAAAAACCTTTTGTGACAGATAAGTAATCCCTCACAAATAACATTTAAAAAAAGGAATAATTAAATTATTTATAAATAAATAAAATTAAAAATATTTAAAAAAAATTAAAAAAGATTTAATAAAATTAAAACACACATAAAGGTAATACATCATTTCAAATATAATATGTCTGTCATACCAAATTACCAAACAGTCCTGAAAAATATTCAAAAATCATAAAAAGACATCAGGTGGAGGATGATAACTTGATGGACCAGGAGGAGGAAAATGCATACCAACGCCACACACAAGTCTCTTTATATACTCCATCATCTCCTCATCTCTCAAACACTGCTGCTCAAGATCCTCCTCCCTCCACTTCTGCATCTGCTGTATCATCTCACCCATATCTCTCAACCTCTCCTCATAATGTGAAGATGGTGTCGATGGTGACTCTCCATAATCTCCCTTCACACTCACTATGACATCATAGAATTACCATAATAACTCTTAGGTCTTAGTCGAGAACCAATACCAATCACTTGACCTTTCTCAACACCCTATGAATTCACCTGTATCCAAGCACCCTCATCAAAACCCGAATCAGTAGTGACATCTTGTTCGACCTCATCTTGACTCCCCCGTGAATGAGAAGCTACAACCTATTATGTTTCTTTTAAATATAATGAAAAATTAGAATAAAAATAAAATTAATATTGATGAAATTTTTCAAAAAAAATCACTAACCACAATACGACGCTATCATTCGCCTACAACTTCTCGTGTATGGGGATCAGAATACATCTTCTCATAAACTTAAAACTCTTTAATAGATAGGTCAGTAACAATCTATATAATATAAAAAAAATGTTATAGTTAAAATAGATAAATATTAATAAATAATGTCACTTAACATATGTCGTCGATGTATTCCAAATGTATAACTCCTGGCCTTATGGGTGACCTATTGCCTCCCTCAGCTTTGACATCCAGATGCTGATCTCCTCCTAAAAGTCACTCCTAGCCAGAAGAAGAACAACCCATCCCATACCTGAGATGATATATAGTCAGGATGATAGGAGACACAAGAATGATCGAAGATGGTAGCACAAGCTTTATTCGTAGCATTATTTTTGATGTTTCATAGAAAATGATGAAAGTTCTTGCGTATACAAGTATCCCATGATTTTTAGATAGGACCTCTCTAACTATCAGAAATCAGGGAAAATAAATTCTACAATACAATTAAAAAATTTTGTTAGTAATTAAATAATTTTTAAAAAATTATATATTATTTAATAACGTACAATCCAGTGGTCGAATATTTTTTCAGGCACGATGATTGGTACCGGGTCCCATGACATCCATGGCTCAAAAAAATAATTTTTTAGAATCACACCAGCCTGGACAATGGATAAATGAGAAAAAATATGAAACTTGAAACAAATATATAATAATAAAATGATTATCAAAATTAATACACTTAGTTAATATAAAATAATTTTTTTATTAAAAAATTAAACATACCTATGTAAACGTAGATCAAAATAAATAGATGGTCATCTCTCTGGAATAGGATTCTAAATCAGTAATCAAGCAAAACTGCACCCCTCCCAGTAGGCGTACCAGCCTGAGGAGGAGTAGCTGAATCGGGCCCATCATTAGGAAGATCGACATCAGTGAGAGAATGTAATAAATCATCATGAGGATCATATCTAGCCTTCTGAAACAAAAATTCTCACCACTAAGAGGTTTTTAAAACATATATGAAATATAAAAAACTAATGAATGTCAGAATAAAATAATGTTACCTATACTAGATTGTTAATACACATATGAAATTTAAAAAACTAATAAATGTAAGAATATGATAATTACCTGTAACTAAATGCCTGAATATAATAAATCAATCACCATATTCATCACCATTTTCATCGACATCTATGTCTTCATCCTTATCTTCATCATTGTCAACTTCCATATGAATTTCAGTTACATCATCCCTTATTAATTCATCAACATTATCTATATCATCAGACCTTAACTGAGGGGTTTCATCATCAATATTTATATCCCATTGGGTAAGAGATATATTTTGGGATGTTTCTTGAAATTTTTTAATATGTTTCACTTCCACATAACCATTTTCATTTTCAATAAACTGATTCTCATGTGATTTCATTTTTATCACACTCCACCAGTACTTCAAATCTCTCAAAACATCATATAAATTTTCATAGTAAACATGATATTCTTGATGTTCCAACACAAATGGTTCATTTGATGCAAGAATACTGTTATTTTTAATGTCGACAACTCCATGTCATGGATAAACTTTCAACCCCCGATCAGTATCAAACCAATGACATTTAAACATTGTAACCTAATTTGGTTCTAGATAACACAACTCAATTATTTAATCTATCATACCATAAAATTCAACTTCACTTTCCTTATGATGGTATCTTTTCAAACAAACACCACTATTCATTTATTTCTTTGAGTCACCATATATACATGTATGGAATCGAAATCAATTAACCACATACCCATTATAATATTTTACCAATTTCGATGGAGGGTTTTTGAGCACACATATTCGACTGTCTATTTTATTTTTATGTGTGTTACCTATAAACAATAAAAATTATCAATAGTAGATATCCTTGAAAATTTGATTTATAATTCCATAAAAAATCTTTACTTACTAGTCTTTGAAAAAAATATGCAAAGTTTTGTTACCAATGTTTCTCAAGAGCCGTAGATGTAATTTTTGGAAATTTATTTTTGATATGGTCATCATATAGTCTATAAAAATATTAATTTCAATAAAAATATATTTTTTAAATATTTAACAAAATAATAAAAAAGTAATACTTACTGCAAAAATCATTTCATTTTTTCACAATTCAGTAGAACATTAGTATGATCTCTCTGCATTTCTTCATCTGCAATCCATCGCTCACAATAACCACCGAAACCAAGATCAGGATGATAAAAAAATAACAACTAATGGTATATGAAATCATCAACATTTTTCACATTTTGAACCATATGATTTTGTTTTAAAGGATATTCTGAATGAAAATAATAAGAGTATAAATTTTAAATTTACTCCTACAAGTATGCTTATGAAACCAACCCTTTAACTAATTATTTGTTACGTACTTTCTTCTTTAATTTTTTCATACATATCTCAAATGGATAAATCTACTAGAATTGTAACAGCCCTACACATTTAGTTTTATATGTAAAATTAAATATTAAATGTTCCATGGAATCAAAGAAGCTCGGTGGGAATATTTTCTCTAATTTACATAAAATGAAAATATTTTTAGGAAATTCAATGCATTATAATCCAATTTTCCCACAAAAATATCATTGAAAAAAATAATATTTCGGTCAACGCATCCCAGATTAAGGAATTCGACAACCCTCTAAGACCAACAGACAGTAATCTTTCAATTATGACATGACAATCATGGATTTTTAACCCAGTAATATTCCCATTTGTGATGCAACAATACAAATTAGAAGCATAAAGATTTGGTAATATCAAATATCTAATCCATTGACATAATAATAAATTGTTTTTTTACTAAGTGAGTAAGATGATTTTAACTTAATTAACTTGTGTGATCTTTCATCTTCAAATAATTCAAGTTTAGGATGTATGCAAATTTGTGGAAGATCTAACCGTGACTTTACATTATCTTTGGTCTTACCAGCTATGTCCAAAATGGTATAAAACATGTTATAAAAAACATTATTCTCAATATTCACTACATCTAACACGTGACAAACCAACAAATCAGACCAATATGGAAGGTCCCAAAAATTACTCCAGTTTATCCAATTATGATCTATTCCAAATCCATTTATCTTTTGCTCATTTATGGTTCATCCAAAACAAACATGAGGTAATGAAGAGATAATGGATTTTACTTGATTATCTGAGAGCACTGCTGGAGGTGCGTCTGTTTCAATTCGACCTTTTGTAAAATTAATTCTATTTCTTTAAAAAGGGTGATCCATAGGAAGAAATATCCAATAACAATCGAAATAACTAACCTTTCTACCATTACAAATCATAAACTATTTGTTATCAGTCATGAAATATGAACATGGTTTTAGACTATGTGTGCTTTATCAAGATAACATACCATACACCGGGAAGTCACTGATCATCCATATTAATGCAACCTTCAATATAAAATTCTGATCTATAGTTATGTCAAATGTAGTCAAACTGTTTTTCCATAATAAAAATAACTAATCAATTAGTGGTTTCAAATAAACATCAATATTCTTCTTTGGATGTACTAGAATTAACAGAATCAAATATATATATGGTTCTTTGATAAACATCCAAGGAGGAAAGTTGTAAGGAGTAATGAAAATAGGCCAATAAGAATATTGACTGATGTAAGCACAAAATAGACAAAAATAATCATTAGAAAGGCCCAACTGTAAGTTACGAGGTTCTACAACAAAATAAGGATGCTTCTGAGAAAAATGTTTCCATGAGTCACCATCACATGGATGATTTAATCTTTTTGTGATGGATATATTTGATTTATGCCATTTCATAAATCCAGCTGTGTTGCGAGACATACATAAATTATGTAAATAATGTGTAATTGGAAAATATCTCAACTATTTCCTAAGAACTCTGGAATTTCCTTATTGCACCTCTATATACCTTGATTATCCACTTGTTGGAAAATTAACCAAAGATTTATATTCACCATAATATAAGATACAATCATTTGAACATGAATGGATCTTCTGATAACTTAGACCCAAATTATGAACTAACCTTTTACTTTCATAGAAACTTGTAGGTAATTGTAGACCCCAGAAAACGCATCCCCAAAATTTTACAAATGCCTCCATACATGATCCAAGATCGTAGTCCATTTTTCATGCTTCGATTTGGTAGGTCGTAGGGCCCGAATGGAGTTACGGATTATGAGTTATGGACATTTGAAGTTTGGATGGAAATCTGGTTCGCGAAGCCCATTCGCGAAGCCCCCCTCCGTGATCGCAGAGCGCCGCCGCGAAGCAATGAGGCGGGAAGCTCTACGAACCTGTTTGATGTTCGCGATGCGCCGCGAAGACCCGCCTCGAAGCTCCGGAGGTGGTACCTCTCCGCGAACGAATTTGATTTTCGCGAGCCCGCCGCGAAGCTCCGGAGGCGGTAACTCTTCGCGAACGACTTTGACGTTCGCGAGCGCGCCACGAAGCACCAGAGGAGGCACAGGAGTTCTTCTTCGCGACGCCCCTTGCTTATAAATACCCAGCTCACCCCCCATATCCAGACGGATGGCCACGGCCACTTCTCCCCATGGGCGGCCGAGCGGAGCTCCGCATTGCGGCTCCGCGAGGCCATGCTTCGCGAGCAGCTTCCTTCGCGTTGCTGCTCCGCAAGCCGAGGATCTGCGAGGCCAGGCTCTGCGAGCCCATGCTCCGCGATGCTGCTCCACGAGACCATACTCTGTGAGTCCATGCTCCGCGAGCCTATGCTCCGCGATGCTGCTCCGCGAGACCAAGCTTCGCAAGAGCCCTTTGCTCCACGAGACCCCTTTGCTCCGCGAGAGCCCTTTGCTCCGCGAGACCCCTTTGCTCCGTGAGAGACCATTGATCCGCGGGGCCATGCTCCGCGAAGCTACTTCGCGAAGACCTATTCTTTGCGAGGATCCTACCTTCGCACCCACCGGTCCATACCGCGGGGGCTGCGCTCCCACACCCCCGCTCGGGGTCAGTGCCGGGCAGCGGTCTTGGCCCTCCGGGCCTATCCATTCGCTACCGTCACAGACCCCCATGAAAAATGGAGAGTCGCACTGTGAACTTTTCAGGCCAGGACGTCGAGATTTTACATTGCGCCCTTATGCGCTCCCACCTTCAACCTATGGAATACCATGATTTGATACACTCCTCCACACACCATGAAATACCTTGAATTGATGTATTCCTCTTGGTTCATTTCCTATGTCGTGAGTTGAGGTTCTCATCATCAATTCCCCGAGTACCATGAGTCGAACCATTCCTCAGGAAACTCCTCCTAACCCTATCACTTGGCTCCTATGTCAGGTTGAACCATAGAGGGCCTCCCTTGCGTAAGACCCAACACCAGCCATACTAAGCGCCTGATGCCAGTAGTCTTATCTACATGACTATAAACTGTAGTAATCCCTATGTTCCAAACATAGGATGCCGATTTCCCTATACGAGAGATGCCTTATGCTCCAAGCATGAGATGCCAGTAGTCCTATCTACATGACTATGAACTGTAGTAATCCCTATGTTCCAAACATAGGATGCCTCTTTCCCTATACGAGAGATGCCTTATGCTCCTAGCATGAGATGCCAATAGTCCTATCTACATGACTATAAACTGTAGTAATCCCTATGTTCCAAACATAGGATGCCTCTTGCCCTATACGAGAGACGCCTTATGCTACTAGCATGAGATGCCAGTAGTCCTATCTACATGACTATAAACTGTAGTAATCCCTATGTTCCAAACATAGGATGCCTCTTGCCCTATATGAGAGATACCTTATGCTCCTAGCATGAGATGCCCGTAGTCCTATCTACATGAATATAAACTATAGTAATCCCTATGTTCCAAACATAGGATGCCTCTTGCCCTATACGAGAGATGCCTTATGCTCCTAGCATGAGATGCCATTAGTCCTATCTACATGACTATAAACTGTAGTAATCCTTATGTTTCAAACATAGGATGCCTCTTGCCCTATACGAGAGATGCCTTATGCTCCTAGCATGATATGCCAGTAGTCCTATCTACATGACTATAAACTATAGTAATCCCTATGTTCCAAACATAGGATGCCTCTTGCCCTATATGAGTGATGCCTTATGCTCCTAGCATGAGATGCCGGTAGTCCTATCTACATGACTATAAACTGTAGTAATCCCTATGTTCCAAACATAGGATGCCTCTTGCCCTATACGAGAGATTCCAGTAATCCTATCTACATGACTATAAACTGTAGTAATCCCTATGTTCCAAACATAGGATGCCTCTTTCCCTATACGAGAGATGCCTTATGCTCCTAACACGAGATGCCAGTAGTCCTATCTACATGATTATAAACTGTAGTAATCCCTATGTTCCAAACATAGGATGCCTCTTGCAGTCCACGAGAGATTCCTTATACTCCTAGAATGAGATGCCGGTAGTCCTATCTACATGACTATAAACTATAGTAATCCCTATGTTCCAAACATAGGATGCCTCTTTCCCTATATGAGAGATGCCTTATGCTCCTAGCATGAGATGCCAGTAGTCCTATCTACATGACTATAAACTATAGTAATCCCTATATTCCAAACAAAGTATGCCTCTTTCCCTATACGAGAGATGCCTTATGCTCCTAGAATGAGATGCCAGTAGTCCTATCTACATGACTATAAACTGTAGTAATCCCTATGTTCCAAACATAGGATGCCTCTCGCACTATACGAGAGGTGCCTTATGCTCCTAGCATGAGATGCCATTAGTCCTATCTACATGACTATAAACTCTAGTAATCCCTATATTCCAAACATAGGATGCCTCTTGCCCTATATGAGAGATGCCTTATGCTCCTAGCATGAGATTCCAGTAGTCCTATCTACATGACTATAAACTGTAGTAATCACTAAGTTCCAAACATAGGATGCCTCTTTCCCTATACGAGAGATTCCTTATGCTCCTACCATGAGATACATTATGCCATGCTCACAGTGGCGTAATATCAAGAGAGTTGGAATCTATTCAAAAATTCCATCACTCCACCTCACGCTTTGCGTGTCCTTCATTCAGATCTTCACTCACTTCCAAGTCTAATGGAACCCTGTAACAGTATGGATGATAGACCTACGGTCCGCCTGCTGTAACAGTATGGATGATAGACCTTTGGTCCGCCTGCTGTCCTGGGCCAATGCCCCAGAAGACTTTGGGCGACACTTTGAGTCAGGCCCTGTGTTTCGAACACGGTCAACAATCGACCCTCATTTGTTTGTCCTCATTTCTGGCTAACGTGATATGGATGCTGCATTTCCACCACGGTCAACAGTTATCCTCCATCACCACGCCACTCTCACGACGTTCGGAATATTGGTCATGTGATTCACATTTTTCATCTCCCTTTGTTCGGATAGATTCCAATGCCCTTGGCGTTATCCCGCTTGTGCACTAGCGCCTAGGTGATTACCTCGACCCGCTAGTGAGTTGGTATGCCCTCATGGCCAGACATGAGGAAGAAACTTTGGGCCGCCTCAGAGCGTAAGCCCCATACACTATGGGCCGCCTCAGAGCATAAGCCCCATCCACCTTTTCCGCTCCCTAGCGGCACCTGGGCAGCACCCTTGCGTAAGCCCCAATCCTCCCCGAACTACGCGGACTTTGATTCCCTGCCACGGGGATGCATAGGAAGCCTCTTCAAGGCTCAAGCCCAACTTCACTGTCGCCCCTGTGATGGTCCCATTTCATTCCGCCTCCACTTCATTCATCCATCCATCACCCATCCTGATTCTCACCCGGGCCGCCACATCCCAGTGGGATCATGCCATCCACCTCCTCGCTGATCCTAGAGGCGCATGGGCCGCTTTCCATGTGTAAGCCCCAACATATCTCCGGGTCGTTGTCTTCTGTGTACACCCCGATTCATCACCCCTTTGAACTACGTGGGTTTTGATCCCTTTCCTCTACACAGGGTACATAGGAAACCTCCAAGAGGTTCAATCCCAACCAATGGTAATGTAGCCCATCCTGGGGTGCACTTCCCCTGATCCGCCCTCAGTGGTGTTCAGATCAGCCATTACGGTGTGACATCTCCCCTCTACGGGGCACACCACCATCGATCCGTCTCTATGGGACGTTCTGATCACCCTTATTTCATCTCCGCAAGATGTTAAACTCGCGGCCTACATTGTGATAAACATGAGATGGCTGAGGAAAACCTCGGATGGAAGGCCTTTGGCGTAACCGTCTTCGCAAGATGTTAAACATGCTGCATACCTTGTGTTAAACATGGGAAGCTGAGGAAAACCTCAGGTACATGCCTATGGCATATGATTCCCCACATTCGACGTGGGATGCCTCGGGATATGCACCCTTGAGATGCCCTCTCATGAGGAAGAATACAGGTTCCCCAATGTCCATGCACCCAGAGATGCCCTGACATGCCTGATGTTGCCGTCTACTCCGACCGAAGGTCTCTACCATGTCAAGACCCTATGGAAAGTCTTGATGGAAGTAGTGTAATTAACCGGCGTCCATGAAGATATGGCACCAGGAATGAGATTCATGAACAACGTATTAAATCTATGAGGGAGACCCGGACTAGGTGATGAGTTCTGAGGAGGAATCCACGGAAGGAAGAACCGACATCCCATCACCCCATTTCGATCAAGGAGCAGACGTACCTGAACAAGGAATGGATGCCGCCCACCTTTGGAAAGCGGGAATACGGGGCAACAAGCATCGTTCCCTCCCCAAAGACGGATGCGCGCGCCCCAGCAAAAGCGTTGGAAACAGAAATGGTGAACCCGACGTGAATCTCTTCTCCTTCAATAGTGAGTAGAACAAATGTGTCGGGAAGATTGAGGCATCATCCATGTGTCGGGAAGATTGAGGCATCCTCTCCATTATATGTGAGAGGATGAGTAACATTCGATGTTTGAAGACTACAGTCCATCGGCTCCTCGCCGACTCCGCCGCCTCAAGAGGCCGTGTAGGTGGCCCCGCCACCTGACTCCATCAACTCCACGCCGACTCCGCTGACTCAAGAGGCCGCGCAGGTGGCTCTGCCACCCCACTCAATCGACTCCTCGCTGACTCCTGCCGCCTCAAGAGGCCGCGCAGGTGGCTCCGCCAACCAACTCCATCCGCTCCTCGCCGACTCCCGCCGCCTCAAGAGGCCGCGCAGGTGGCTCCGCCACCCAACTCCATCGGCTCATCGCCGACTCCGCCGCGTCAAGGGGCCGCGCAGGTGGCTCCACCACCCGACTCCTTCGGCTCATCACTGACTCCGCCGCCTCAAGAGGCCGCGCAGGTGGCTCCGCCACCCGACTCCATCGGCTCCTCGCCGAATCCCGCCGCCTCAAGAGGCCGCACAGGTGGCTTCGCCACCCAACTACATCGACTCCTCGCCGACTCCGCCGGCTCAAGAGGCCGCGCAGGTGGCTCCGCCACCCGACTCCATCGGCTCCTCGCCGACTCCGCCGCCTCAAGAGGCCGCGCAAGTGGCTCCGCCACCCAACTCCATCGGCTCCTCACCGACTCCCGCCGCCTCAAGAGGCCGCGCCGGTGGCTCCACCACCCATCTCCATCGGCTCCTCACCGACTCCGCCGCCTCAAGAGGCCGCGCAGGTGGCATCCGCCACCCGACTCCATCAGATCCTCGCCAACTCCGCTGCCTCAAGAGGCCGCGCAGGTGGCATCCGCCACACTACTCCATCATCTCCTCGCTGATTCCGCCGCCTCAAGAGGCCACGCAGGTGGCATCCGCCACCCAACTCCATCAGCTCCTCGCTGACTCCGCCACCTCAAGAGGCCACGCAGGTGGCTCCGCCACCCGACTCCATCGGCTCCTCGCCGACTCTGCCGCCTCACGAGGCCGCGCAGGTGGCTCCACCACCCGACTCCATCGGCTCCTCGCTGACTCTACCGCCTCAAGAGGCCGCGCAGGTGGTTCCGCCACCCGACTCCATCGGCTCCTCGCCGCCTCAAGAGGCCGCGCAGGTGGCTCTGCCACCCTACTCCATCGGCTCCTCGCCGACTTTGCCGCCTCAAGAGGCCGCACTAGTGGCATCCGCCACCCCTCTCCATCAGCTCCTCGCCGACTCCCGCCGCCTCAAGAGGCTGCGCAGGTGGCTACGCCACCCAACTCCATCGGCTCCTCGCCGACTCCGCCGACTCAAGAGGCCGCGCAGGTGGCTCTGCCACCCATCTCCATCGGCTTCTCGCCGACTCCCGCCGCCTCAAGAGGCCGCGCAAGTGGCTCCGCCACCCGACTCCATCGGCTCCTCGCCGACTCCGCCGCCTCAAGAAGCCGCGCAGGTGGCTTCGCCACCCATCTCCATCGGCTTCTCGCCGACTCCCGCCGCCTCAAGAGGCCGCGTAGGTGGCTCCTCCACCCGACTCCATCGGCTCCTCGCCGACTCCGCTGCCTCAAGAGGCCGCACAGGTGGCTCCGCCACCCAACTCCATCGACTCCTCGCCGACTCCGCCGCCTCAAGAGGCCGCGCAGGTGGATCCGACACCCGACTCCATCGGCTCCTCGCCGACTCCGCCGCCTCAAGAGGTTGCGCAGGTGGCTCCGCCACCCATCTCCATCGGCTCCTCGCCGACTCCCGCCACCTCAAGAGGCCGCGCAGGTGGCTCCGCCACCCGACTCCATCGGCTCCTTGCCAACTCCGCCGCCTCAAGAGGCCACGCAGGTGGCTCCGCCAACCTACTCCATCGGCTCCTCACCAACTCCGCCGCCTCAAGAGGCCGCGCTGGTGGCATCCGCCACCCCTCTCCATCAGCTCCTCGCCGACTCCCGCCGGCTCAAGAGGCCGCGCAGGTGGCTCCGCCACCCGACTCCATCGGCTCCTCGCCGACTCCACCGGATCAAGAGGCCGCGCAGGTGGCTCCGCCACCCATCTCCATCGGCTTCTCGCCGACTCCCGCCGCCTCAAGAGGCCGCGCAGGTGGCTCTGCCACCCGACTCCATCGGCTCATCGCCGACTCCGCTGCCTCAATAGGCCGCGCAGGTGGCTCCGCCACCCCTCTCCATCGGCTTCTCGCCGACTCCCTCCGCCTCAAGAGGCCGCACAGGTGGCTCCGCCACCCAACTCCTTCGGCTCCTCGCCGACTCCGCCGCCTCAAGAGGCCGCGCAGGTGGCTCCGCCACCCAACTCCATCGGCTCCTCTCCGACTCCGCCGCCTCAAGAGGCCGCGCAGGTGGCTCCGCCACCCGACTCCATAGGCTCCTCGCCGACTCCGCCACCTCAAGAGGTCGCGTAGGTTGCTCCGCCACCCAACTCCATCGGCTCCTCACCGACTCCTGCCGCCTCAAGAGGCCGCGCAGTTGGCTCCGCCATCCAACTCCATCGGCTCCTCGCCGACTCCGCCGCCTCAAGAGGCCACGCAGGTGGCTACACCACCCGACTCCATCGGCTCCTCGCCGACTCCACCGGCTCAAGAGGCCGCGCAAGTGGCTCCGCCACCCATCTCCATCAGCTTCTCGCCGACTCCCGCCGCCTCAAGAGGCCGCGCAGGTGGCTCCGCCACCCGACTCCATCGGCTCCTCGCCGACTCCGCCACCTCGAGAGGCCGCGCAGGTGGCTCCGCCACCCGACTCCATCGGCTCCTCGCCGACTCCCGCCGCCTCCAGAGGCCGCGCAGGTGGCTCCGCCACCCGACTTCATCAGATCCTCGCCAACTCCGCCGGATCAAGAGGCCACGCAGGTGGCTCCGCCACCCATCTCCATCAGTTTCTCGCCGACTCCCGCCGCCTCAAAAGGCCGCGCAGGTAGCTCTGGCACCCGACTCCATCGACTCCTCGCCGACTTCGCCGCCTCAAAAGGCCACGCAGGTGGATCCTTCACCCAACTCCATCGGCTCCTCGCCGACTCCTCCGCCTCAAGAGTCCGCGCAGGTGGCTCCGCCACCTGACTCCATCGGCTCCTCGCCGACTCCGCCGCCTCAAGAGGCCGCGCAGGTGGCTGTGCCACCCGACTCCATCGGCTCCTCGCCGACTCCGCCGCCTCAAGAGGCTGCACAGGTGGCTCCGCCACCCGACTCCATCGGCTCCTCGCCGACTCCCGCCGCCTCAAGAGGTCGCGCAGGCGGCTCCGCCACCCAACTCCATCAGCTCCTCGCAGACTCCCGCCGCCTCAAGAGGCCGCGCAGTTGGCTCCGCCATCCAACTACATCGGCTCCTCGCCGACTCCGCCGTCTCACGAGGCCACGTAGGGTAAGTCCTTCCACAACTCTATTGGCGCTTTGTCAACCCTACACCATTTTCTATGGCAACTACGGAGATGCTCCTCCTACCACCACTATTCGGTACGAAGGCTTCCACGCCTTTTGGGCTCCATCGCCCCGTCGTACCGACGTTCGAGGCTTCCACGCCTTCCGGGCATCATCGCCCCGTCGTACCGACGTCGAGGCTTCCACGCCTTCCTGGCATCATCGCCCCGTCGTACCGACGTCGAGGCTTCCACGCCTTCCGGGCCCCGTCGCCCCGTCGTACTGATGTTCGAGGCTTCCACGCCTCCTGGGCTCCTTCACCCCGTCATACCGATGTTCGAGGCTTCCATGCCTTCCGGGCATCATCGCCCCGTCGTACCGACGTCGAGGCTTCCACGCCTTCCGGGCATCATCGCCCCGTCGTACCGACGTCGAGGCTTCCACGCCTTCTGGGACCTGTCGCTCTGTCATACCGACGTTCGAGGCTTCCACGCCTCCTAGGCTCCTTCGCCCCGTCGTACCGACGTTCGAGGCTTCCATGCCTTCCGGGCATCATTGCCCCATTGTACCGACGTCGAGGCTTCCATGCCTTCCAGGCCTCGTCGCCCCATCGTACCGATTTCCAGGCTTCCACGCCTTCCGGGCATCATCGCCCCGTCGTACCGACGTCGACGCTTCCACACCTTCCGGGCCCCGTCTCCCCGTCGTACCGATGTCCAGGCTTCCACGCCTTCCGGGCATCATCGCCCCGTCATACCGACGTCGACGCTTCCACACCTTCCGGGACCCGTCGCCCCGTCGTACCGATGTCCAGGCTTCCACGCCTTCCAGGATCCATCTCCCCCGTCGTACCGACGCTCCTAGCTTCTTCTCCCCTCCAGATCGAGGTAATGTAGTCATCCCTACTACTCTTGCGACACTCTGTGTCATCAACCACAGATGTCCTCCCTGTGGCCTTGAAACCAGTTCATAGAAGGATAATCATGATCAGGGGATTTTAGGGAATTCCCATCATATAGATTCCCCCCTCATCCCAAACCACAAAGATGGGGTAGAGATGACCATTCATCTACTGACACAATTCATGTGTTTTAACGTCCCAGTTGCAAGATGTTAAACTACGTAACAACCATGTCCTAGTTGCACGACATTAAACTGCATAACAATCTTCATCCTGCACGACATTAAACTGCATCATCATCCTGCATGACGTTAAACTGCTCATCTTCGTCCGTCATGACGTTAAACTGATCATTATCGTCCTGCACGACATTAAACTACATCATCGTCCTGCATGACGTTAAACTGCTCATCTTCGTCCGTCATGATGTTAAATTGATCATTATCGTCCTGCACGAAATTAAACTGCACAATCGTCCTACATGACGTAAAACTGTTCATCTTCGTCCGTCATGATGTTAAACTGATCATTATCGTCCTGCACGACATTAAACTGCATCATCGTCCTGCATGACGTTAAACTGTTCATCTTCGTCCGTCATGACGTTAAACTGGTCATTATCGTCCTGCATGACATTAAACTGCATCATCGTCTTGTATGATGTTAAACTGCTCATCTTCGTCCGTCATGACGTAAAACTGATCATTATCATCCTGCATGACATTAAACTGCATCATCGTCCTGCATGACATTAAACTGCTCATCTTCATCCGTCATGACATAAAACTGATCATTATCGTCCTGCACGACATTAAACTGCATCATCATCCTGCATGATGTTAAACTGTTCATCTTCATCCGTCATGATGTTAAACTGATCGTTATCGTCCTGCATGACATTAAACTGCACAATCGTCCTGCATGACGTAAAACTGTTCATCATCGTCCTGCATGACGTTAAACTATTCATCTTCGTCCGTCATGACGTTAAACTGATAATTATCGTCCTGCATGACATTAAACTGCTTCATCGTCCTGCATGACGTTAAACTGCTCATCTTCGTCCGTCATGACGTAAAACTGCACATTATCATCCAGCAAGACTTTAAACTGCACCTAGGTCCAACACGAACTTAAACTGTATGGTCCAACACGACCTTAAACTGTAGGGTCCTACACGACCTTAAACTGCATCTTCGTCCGGAAAGACGATAAAATGTAAAATGGTCTGAGCTATATGACCTTAAACTAAGATATCCCCCCATCCTTACTGTAAGACGTTAAAATGCAAGCCGATCAGGCCTTCCTGACCGAGGCTCAGCCTTAGGCCCCTTGGCCTCCTCAGGTCCCCGGCCCCCCGTCCTTACTGTAAGACGTTAAACTGCAAGCCAGTTAGGCATTCCTGAACGAGGCTCAGCCTCAGGCCCCTTGGCCTCCTTGGGCCCCCGTCCCCCTGTCCTTTCTGTAAGACGTTAAACTGCAAGCCAGTCAGGCCTTCCTGACCGAGGCTTAGCCTCAGGCCCCTTGGCCTCCTCGGGCCCCCGACCCCCCATCCTTACTGTAAGACGTTAAACTGCAAGCCGGTCAGGCCTTCCTGACCGAGGCTCAGCCTCAGGCCCCTTGGCCTCCTCGGCCCCCCGGCCCCCTGTCCTTACTGTAAGACGTTAAACTGCAAGCTAGTCAGGCCTTCCTGACCGAGGCTCAGCCTCAGGCCCCTTGGCCTCCTCGGGCCCCCAGCTCCCCGTCCTTACTATAAGACGTTAAACTGAAAGCCTGTCAGGCCTTCCTGACCGAGGCTCAGCCTCAGGCCCCTTGGCCTCCTCGGGCCCCGGCCTCCCGTACTTACTGTAAGACGTTAAACTGCAAGCCAGTCAGGACTTCCTGACCGAGGCTCAGCCTCAGGCCCCTTGGCCTTCTCGGGCCCCGCCCCCCCCATCCTTATTGTAAGTCGTTAAACTGCAAGCCAGTCAGGCCTTCCTGACCGAGGCTCAGCCTCAGGCCCCTTGGCCTCCTCGGGCCCCCGGCCCCCCGTCCTTACTGTAAGACGTTAAAATGCAAGCCAGTTAGGCCTTCCTGATCGAGGCTCAGCCTCAGGCCCCTCGGCCTCCTCGGGCCCACGACCCCCGTCCTTACTGCAAGATGTTAAACTGCAAGCCAGTCAGGCCTTCCTGATCGAGGCTCAGCCTCAGGCCCCTCAGACTCCTCGGGCCCACGGCCCCCGTCTTACTGTAAGACGTTAAACTACAAGACAGTCAGGCCTTCCTGACCGAGGCTCAGCCTCAGGCCCCTCGGCCTCCTCGGGCCCACGACCCCAGTCTTACTGCAAGACGTTAAACTGCAAGACAGTCAGGCCTTCCTGACTGAGGCTCAGCCTCAGGCCCCTCGGCCTCCTCGGGCCCACGACCCCCGTCTTACTGCAAGATGTTAAACTGCAAGCCAGTCAGGCCTTCCTAACCGAGGCTCAGCCTCAGGCCCCTCGGCCTCCTCGATCCCACGACCCTCGTCTTCACCGCGAGACATTAAACCACAAGCTGGTCAGGTCTCCCTGACCGCGGTCCGGCCTTAGGCCCCTTGGTTTTCCCCGACTTACCCTCTTGCGGGATTGAACGGTATGGTGTGGGACTACATCTTCATTCATGTCAGATTACTTTCCATACCTTACATATCCCCAAATGAGATGCATCCTCGTCCCACATGACGTTAAACTGCATCTCAAGAACTACGTATAGCTTGATTCCCATCCTAATGGGATACGTAGGAACGGCTGGACATTTCGTCCATTGGCCCAGCCCAAAAGCCAAAATCTTCCCCTCGGGTCAAGACATGTCAGGGTGCACACTTTTTCCCCAACTCACATCGAGCAAGCCTCGACCCGACTGCACATCCCCCTGGAGATGTTTGCCTCTTTCGTGGATGGATACAACTATGCTTCACCCACTCCTTGACTGGGATTCCATCATTTTTCACACCCGGAGGGACCCCCAAGAACGACCTGGATACTATGCCCAAGGGCTCTCCTACCGATACGGGCCAACGCCCCCGAGGGTTTTCAAGCAACAAGATGATACAAGTCCCGCGTTGCGAATTTGGTCAGCGGTCGACGCTCATTTGTTGCTCCCATATCGGGTCACCATGGGAACGTTGTGTTTCAAACATGGTCAACATCGTCCTGGATCTTCGGGTCCACCCCGAGATATCCCAGACATCGAGTGCAGTGATTCATTCTACCCCATCCCGAAGTGACAAATTTCTTCCCGGGTGGTGCTAGCGATCGGGCCCACGACCTCGATTCCCCATAGGGGTGTACGGTGTGGTGTGGGACTACTTCCTCATTCACGTCGGGATAATGTACCACGCCGTACGCCTCCCCTTATGAGGCCCAGCCTCAGGCCCCTTGGCCTCCTCGGGTCCCCGGCCCCCGTCCTCATGTAAGACGTTAAACTGCAGATCAGTCAGGCCTTCCTGACTAATGCCTGACCTTAGGCCCCTTGGCCTCCTCGGGTCCCCGACCCTCGTCCTCACTGCAAGACAATAAACTGCAAGCAGGTCAGGCCTTCCTGACCAATGCCTAACCATCAGGCCCCTTGGCCTTTCCGGGCCCCGACCCAGCTTCTCTCTTATAGGAGTGTATGGTGTGGTGTGAGGTTATTTTCTCATTCATGTTAGTCTCATAATGACCACGCCATGTACCTCTCCCTACTAAGCTGTTTCGTCAATCCCTTTTCGGCGGTTCACCAATGTGCCTAAGAGTACTCTGGTTTATTACCTGGAATTCCAAGCTTTACTCGGACACGTCCGCACCCGCTTTCCAGGCTTTGTGTATCCCTGCATCAGGGCTTCCATCATCTTTCACACCCGGAGGGACCCCCAAGAACGGCCTAGATACTACGCCCAAGGGCTCTCCTACTGTTACAGGCCAACGCCCCCGAGGGTTTCAGACAACAAATCGATAAAATCCCGTGTTGCGAATATGGTCGGCGGTCGATGCTCGTTTTTTGTTCCCGCCTCAGGCTAACGCGATACGGACGCTGTGTTTCCACCATGGTTAACAGTTTTCCTCCATCGCCACGCCAACCCATTAAGCCCAAAATGTCGGGTACACAATTAACACCCTTCATCACTTCATCATGTCCAAGTAGAGTCTCGGAACTCTTGGTACTTTTCCTCTGTGCACGTCCGCATGTTGGGGGAACAAGACGCGTGAAAGGTGTCCTTAGGGGCTCTTTTCTGACTCCCCTTTGATGGAAGCCCCAAGTATTGCAATAAGGATTCCCCCCTTGTTTCCCACACCGAGTTTAACTCACCTGGGCTTAGGGATCGGGTTGTCATCTGTGCTTACTCGGGAATTTTTCACCATCCACGGTCCGAGATCTAAGACCATAAACTAAGATTCTCATCTGGAACTACGTTCAGCTTGATTCCCATCTTAATGGGATACATAGGAATGCCCAGACCCCCTATCTTTGGGTCCAACTTGAGTTCAGATAATTTGCCTCTTTGGTCCTGCCATCGGGACCCCGACTACGCGACTGCGTGGCGTAGTGTGGGATTATGTCCTCATTCACGTCGGGTTTGCAATAGCTGCACCACGCACACCCCCGTTCTGAGAGTTAGCCCTCCTATTCCTTGTCCCGCATGACATTAAAAGGAACCCTTCAGAACTACGTGTGGATTGATTCCCATCCTCATGGGATACGTAGGACCACCTGAATGTCTAGGATTCGGGTCCAGCCCCACCTCTTAGAGATATCCCGATCTCCCGGTCACCTAGGCCACTTGGTCTATCCCTCTCCAGGAGGGGGATATGTAGGTGTGATACAAGGTTTTGGGCACCATGCCCCCTTCCCTCGGGAACCCGCCATCTCTTGGTTACCCTCAAGTTTAGTCTCTTGACCCCTTTTAGTGGTTCACCCATGTGTTAAGAGTAATCTGGTCTAGGACCAAGAGTGTCAGATTCAACTTGATCAAGTTCCTTCCACTTGTCAAGCTTCGTGTTCCCCTCCATTCGGGCTTCCATTACCTTTCAAACCCGGAGGGACCCCCAATAACGGCCTAGATACAATGACCAAGGGATCTCCTATCATTACGGGCCAACACCCCTGAGGGTTTTCTACAAAAAATCGATAAAATCCCACGTTGCGAATACGGTCAGCGGTCGATGCTCATTTGTTTGTCCCCATTTCAGGCTAACGCGACAGGATGCTATGTTGCGAACATGGTCAGCAGTAATCCTCTGTCGTCATGCTAGCCCCTTCAGTCCTCGAATGTTGGTTGCATGATTCACATCATTTTCCACCCCATCATGTCCAGGTGGAATCTCAACACTTTTGGCGCTATCCCTCAGCGCACCTTTGCATGTTAGGGGGACAAAGCTGCAATACGGCGTCCTTCGGGGCTCCCATGGTCCGAGATCTAATACCATAAACTAAGATCCATCTAAGAACTACGTGTGGCTTGATTCTCATCCTTATGAGATACGTAGGAGTGCCCGGGCACTTCCCCGCGGGCCCATCCTATCCTTTGTGTTTGGTCCCTCAACTCGAGCATTTCCCCAGAGAACGCATGGTAAGTAGGGCTTAGGTCCTCCTTCACATCAGGTTTTGTTGCCATGTGTCCCCTGCTCCCTTTACCCGTTTATGGTCTAAGGTCCATCAAGAACTACGTGAGGATTGATTATCATCCTTATGAGATATGTAGGAGCGCCTGAGCACTTCTACCCGAGCCCAAACTAACTTTCGCTTTTGGTCCCTTGACCTAAAGCCTCTCCCAAGGGGGTCGTGCGGTGTGATATGGGATTACGTCCTCATTCACGTCAGTTTGTTCACCGCACCACACACACCCCCCTATTCCCATTCACGCCAGGTGTTTGATTTACTCCACCATGTGCCTCTTATGTCTCCTCCCATTCATGGTCCGAATTCTACGACCCTAAACTAAGATCTCCCTATGGGAAAGGACTCTGCTCCCCCAATCTGATACGTCTCGTTGTCATATTCAGATGTGTTTTGACAAAGAGCCCAAAGTGTGGTATTTTCATGGGGACATTCCCCTCATCCCATGACCAAGATTCGTGAGCTCGCTATTTGGATCCTCATCCTCTTCCACATCCAAAAGGACCCTCAAACGACATGGATACTAGGCTTAAGGGCTCTCCATGAATGCTGGACCTAAGGGCCCTCCAATGGTTTCAGGCCAACGTCCCTACGGATATCTGACAACATTTTTGACATGGTCCTGTGTTTCGAACATGGTCAACGGTCGACCTTCATTTGTCTGTCCCCATTCTAGGCTAACGCGACAGGATGCTGTGTTGTGAACACGGTCAGCAGTTATCCTCCATCGTCATGCCTCCATCATCGTGATCTGAATCTCGAGCACCATGATTCACACATTTCCACTTCCTCATGTTCAAGTGGAATTCCATCATACTTGGCTCTTTCTCTTCGCACATCTAGGTGCACTAAATGATCGTGTTAGTGTCATTGGGCCGGTATTCACCGAGCATCCCCCTGCCCTAACCTGACCCTTTCTGTATCGGGAAATTCCCACCACTACTTCTTGTTTCCCACACCGAGCACGACTCACGTGGGCTTAGTAGTTTTGGCGGGATGTGTACCAACACGGCCAGTCTTACCTTCGTCCCGAATGACATTAAACTGCACTTTCAGAACTATGTATGGCTTGATTCCCATCCTCATGGGGTACGTAGGAATGCCCGATCACTCTGCTTCGGGCCCAGCCTAATCCTCACTCTTGGTCCCTCGACCTGAAGAGTTTCCTCCGGGGGTACGTGGTGTGATTTGGACTCCAAGTCCTCATTCACGTCGATTTCATATCTACCGCACCACACGCTCCCTGGGATCTTCCCTTTTATTCCACATCCTATCGTATGACGTTAAACTACAGGAGTCCATATGTCCTCAATGCATGACACTAAACTGTGGTTCTACCCTGAACAAGTTCAGGATGCCCCATGTTAATCATGGGATGCACCACAACCTCTACCAGAGAGGATTTCACCTATCAGTGTTGGTCTATGACGGCACTATGCTTCCAGAACTACGTACGACTTTATTCCCATCCTCATGGGGTACGTAGAGACACCCAGGCATTTCACCTAGGGTCCAGCCCCAGGAATCGCAAAATCCTGTTCCTCCCCATTTCCAGCCCTCTGGCTTGACCCCTCGGGGGGAACCATATAGCTGCAATTTTTCCCTGAACTTGTTCAGGATTCCCCAAGATCCCATTGGGAAGCGGCAGGCCCCATCTCCAGAGAGGCCCTATCCCAAAGAAGGAATGATCCATGATCAGACCAATGTGCCCATATGGCGTACTCCCACCAAGGTGGTGTAATTACATGAGTGTTGGATTCTGTTCAGATAAAACATCACTCCATATTCCACGCTTTGCGTGCCCCTTATTCGGACCCTCGTCCCCTTTCATGTCTAAAGGAACCCCCTAACGGCCTGGTCTCATGCCGCATATGCTCACCTACCGTCCTGGGCCAACGTCCTGGAAGACTAGTCATGTTTGGAAGGACCCCCTAACAGTATGGATGCTCGACCTAGGGTCCGCCTACTATCCTGGGCCAACGTCCCGAAAGATTGACCGAAAACATTTGTGACATGGTCCCGTGTTTCAAACATGGTCAATGGTCGACCCTCATTTTTTGTCCCCATTTCAGGCTAACGCAGTAAGGATACCGTTTCTCTGCCACGGTTAACGATTGTCCTTTATTGTCACGCTGTCCCCATAGTGTTCCTGATTTTGGGTATCATGGTTCACACCTCCCACTTCCCTCTGTTTGGATTGATTCTAACGCCCCTGGCGTTACCCCGCTCCTACACTAGAGCAGGGTGGGAAAAGTAGGTCGACTGTTCAGAGAGCCATGTTCTCCAGCCGTGACCCCTCTCTCTTTCAGGATTCCCCCAAATGGTGATTGATGTCCCATGTCGATCCCCTCGCACCTTCCGTTGTTTTACACTCTCGTACAGGAGCTCCTATTATCTCTTGTTTCCTGTACCGAGCATAGCTCACACAGTCTTAGAGATTTAGTTTATTTTATCCTCAATGCGATCGAGGTACAATTTACCCCAATGCACGTGTTTTCCTTAGTCGTTTCTTAAGAATGTGGCCTGCCTCGCCCTTCTCGTCCTCGTGGGACCCCGTTCTTAGGGGTGGATTTTGTAGACCCCGGAAAACGCGTCCCCAAAATTTTCCAAATGCCTCCATACATGATCCAAGATCGTAGTCCATTTCGCATAATTTGATTTGGTAGGTCGTAGGGCCCGAACGGAGTTACAGATTAGGAGTTATGGATGTTTGAAGTTTGGCTGGAAATCTGGTTCGCGAAGCCCATTCGCGAAGCCCCCCTCCGTGGTCGCGGAGCGCCACCGCGAAGCAATGAGGCAGGAAGCTTTGTGAACCTGTTTGACGTTCGCGATGCGCTACGAAGACCCGCCACGAAGCTCCGGAGGCGGTACCTCTCCGCGAACGAATTTGACGTTCGCGAGCCTGCCGCGAAGCTCCGGAGGCGGTAACTCTTCGCGAACGACTTTGACGTTCACGAGTGTGCCGCGAAGCACCGGAGGCGGCACGAGAGTTCTGATTCACGGCGCACCTTGCCTATAAATACCCAGCTCACCCCCTTTCTCTAGACGGATGGCCACGGCCACTTCGCCCCTTGGGTGGCCGAGCGGAGCTCCGCATTGCGGCTCTGCGAGGCCATGCTCCGCGAGTAGCTTCCTTCGCGTTGCTGCTCCGCGAGCCCAGGATCCGCGATGCTGCTCCGCGAGACCATACTCCATGAGTCCATGCTCCGTGAGCTTATGCTCCGCGATGCTGCTCCATGAGACCAAGCTTCGCAAGAGCCCTTTGCTCCGCGAGACCCCTTTGCTCCGCGAGAGCCCTTTGCTCCGCGAGACCCCTTTGCTCCGCGAGAGACCATTGCTCCGCGAGGACATGCTCCGCGAAGCTACTTTGCGAAGACCTATTCTTCGTGAGGATCCTACCTTCGCGCCCATCGGTCCATACCACGGGGGCTACGCCCCTGCACCCTCGCTCGGGGTCAGTGCCGGGCTGCGGTCCCGGCCCTCCGGGCATGTCCCTTCGCTACCGTCACAGACCCCCATGAAAAATGGAGAGTCGCACCACGAACTTTTCAGGCCGAGATGTCAGGATTTTCCATTGCTCCCTTATGCGCTCCCACCTTCAACCTATGGAATACCATGATTTGATACACTCCTCCACACACCATGAAACACCTTGAGTTGATGTATTCCTCTTGGTTCGTTTCCTATGTCGTGAGTTGAGGTTCTCATCATCAATTCCCCGAGTACCATGAGTCGAACCATTCCTCAGGAAACTCCTCCTAACCCTATCACTTGGCTTCTATGTCAGGTTGAACCACAAAGGGCCGCCCTTGCGTAAGACCCAACACCAGCCATACTAGGAGCCTGATGCCAGTAGTCCTATCTACATGACTATAAACTGTAGTAATCCCTATGTTCCAAACATAGGATGCCTCTTGCCCAATACGAGAGATGCCTTATGCTCCTAGCATGAGATTCCAGTAGTCCTATCTACATGACTATAAACTGTAGTAATCCCTATGTTCCAAACATAGGATGCCTCTTGCCCTATACGAGAGAAGCCTTATGCTCCTAGCATGAGAAGCCAGTAGTCCTATATACATGACTATAAACTGTAGTAATTACTATGTTCCAAACATAGGATACCTCTTGCCCTATACGAGAGATGCCTTATGCTCCTAGCATGAGATACCAGTAGTCCTATCTACATGACTATAAACTGTAGTAATCCCTATGTTCCAAACATAGGATGCCTCTTTCCCTATACGAGAGATGCCTTATGATCCTAGCACGAGATGCCAGTAGTCCTATCTACATGACTATAAACTGTAGTAATCCCTATCTTACAAACATAGGATGCCTCTTGCCCTATACGAGAGATGCCTTATGCTCCTAGCATGAGATGCCAGTAGTCCTATCTACATGACTATAAACTGTAGTAATCCCTATGTTCCAAACATAGGATGCCTCTTGCCCTATACGAGAGATGCCTTATGCTCCTATCATGAGATGACAGTAGTCCTATCTACATGACTATAAACTGTATTAATCCCTATGTTCCAAACATAGGATTCATCTTTCCCTATACGAGAGATGCCTTATTCTCCTAACATGAGAAGCCAATAGTCCTATCTACATGACTATAAACTGTAGTAATCCCTATGTTCCAAACATAGGATGCCTCTTGGCCTATACGAGATATGCCTTATGCTACTAGCATGATATGCATTATGCCATGCTCACAGTGGCGTAATATTAAGAGCGTTGGAATCCATTCAAACATTCCATCACTCCACCTCACACTTTGCGTGTCCTTCATTCAGATCGTCACTCACTTCCAAGTCAAATGGGACCCCCTAACATTACGGATGATAGACCTACGGTCCGACTGCTGTAACAGTATGGATGATAGACCTTTGGTCCACCTGCTGTCCTGGGCCAACGCCCTGGAAGACTTTGAGAGACACTTTGAGTCCGGTCCTGTGTTTCGAACACGGTCAACAGTCGACCCTCATTTGTTTGTCCTCATTTCTGGCTAACGTGATATGGATGCCGCGTTTCCGCCATGGTCAACAGTTATCCTCCATCACCACGCCACTCTCACGAAGTTCTGAATATTGGTCATGTGATTCACACTTTTTATCTCCCTTTGTTCGGATACATTCCAATGCCCTTGGCGTTATCCCGCTTGTGCACTAGCGCATAGGTGATTACCTCGACCCGCTAGTGAGTTGGGATTCCCTCATGGCCAGACATGAGGAAGACACTTTGGGCCGCCTCAGAGCGTAAGCCCCATACACTATGGGCCGCCTCAGAGCATAAGCCCCATCCACCTTTGCCGCTCCCTAGCGGCACCTGGGCAGCACCCTTGCATAAGCCCCAATCCTTCCCGAACTACGCGGACTTTGATTCCCTGCCATAGGGATACGTAGGAAGCCTCTTCAAGGCTCAAGCCCAACTTCACTGTCGCCCCTGCGATGGTCCCATTTCATTCCCCCTCCATTTCATTCATCCATCCATCACCCATCCTGATTCTCACCCGGGCCGCCACATCCCGGTGGGATCATGCCATCCACCTCCTCACTGCTCCTAGCGGCGCATGGGCCGCTTTCCATGTGTAAGACCCAACATATCTCCGGGTCGTTGTCCTCTGTGTACACCCCGATTCATCAGCCCTTTGAACTACATGGGTTTTGATCCCTTTCCTCTACACAGGGTACGTAGGAAACCTCCAAGAGGTTCAATCCCAACCAATGGTAATGTACCCCATCCTGGGGTGCACTTCCCCTGATCCGCCCTCAGTGGTGTTCAGATCAGCTATTACGGTGTGACATCTCCCCTCTACGGGGCACACCACCATCGATCCGTCTCTATGGGACGTTCTGATTACCCTTATTTCGTCTCCGCAAGATGTTAAACTCGCGACCTACCTTGTGATAAACATGAGATGCCTGAGGAAAACCTCGTATGGAAGGCCTTTGGCGTAACCATCTTCGCAAGACGTTAAACATGCTGCATACCCTGTGTTAAACATGGGAAGCTGAGGAAAACCTCAGGTACATTCCTATGGCATATGATTCCCCGCATTCGACGTGGTATGCCTCAGGATATGCACCCTTGAGATGCCCTCTCATGAAGAAGAATACAGGTTCCCCAATGTCCATGCACCCAGAGATGCCCTGAATGCCTGATGTTGCCGTCTACTCCGACCGAAGGTCTCTACCATGTCAAGACCCTATGGAAAGTCTTGACGGAAGTAGTGTAATTAACCGGCGTCCATGAAGATATGGCACCGGTAATGAGATTCATGAACAACGTATTAAATCTATGAGGGAGACACGGACTAGGTGATGAGTTCTGAGGAGGAATCCACGGAAGGAAGAACTGATATCCCATCATCCCGTTTCGATCAAGGAGCAGACGGACCTGAACAAGGAACGGATGCCGCCCGCCTTTGGAAATCAGGAATGCGGGGCAACAAGCAGCACACCCTCCCCACAGACGGATGCGCGCGCCCCGGCGAAAGCGTCGGAAATAGTAATGTATTTCCGTCAGGAAACAATGATTTAACCAAAGATAAAATATGATCAAAACAACTATTATACATTATAAAATTTAATTTAAAAGCCATAAATTTTGTAACATCTTCAAGTTTTCTCATCTATCTTCTCAGATATAAGGCCTCCTCAGCAGATTTCAAAAAATTATAAAACTGAGAAGGTTTAGATTGAGAATTTGGATTGTCAATTTGAGTTGTTGTTTCAGAAATTGATGGACCAACGACCTCATGTATTAAATTCTAAAATGATGGATCTAGAACCAAAAAATTTGTATATTCTACTAAACCTTTTTCACCATGTTGATACCAAAAAATAAAATCTTTCTAAAAATTGTAATGTAATAGATGAAGTCCAACATTGTCAAAAGTTTTGAATGTCCTAAGACAACATTTTTGACACAAACATTTGATTGTTCCTTCAGAAAAAATATGAATTTGATGATGCAAATGATATAAAGGTGTAAAAACCTTCAATGTAGATAGGATTTAAACCAGATCCATTTGGATTTTTGCGATTATTTGTCCAATCACGATCACGTAATAGATATTTTTGTCTACTTCTAGAGTCCATAGTTATCTAAAAAATAACAAGAATAAGAATAATTATTCTAGATCATTTTGATTCGTTGTAAATTATTATAATATTTTACCATCTTGAAATATTCTATGAAATATGAGCAGAGTGAGGCACTGGGTTAGCACTTGTTTATGGGGATCGTAGAGGCTCAGTGTAGATAAAAATAAAAATATTAAAAATATTATATAAGAAACATGCTAATTTTTGGAAATAATAGAATATCTCTTGAATGGTGTCACATATGATAAATTGGAGATCACTGTTGTGTCTGAGATGTGGGGTTTATCCTAGACACGACATTAGATTTGTGAGCATTAGGGAGTTACATTGTAGGTGAGGGTAATTCATTTAATATTTTTATTATAAATTATTATAAAAATTCAACATATATTTCAAACTATGTATCACATGATAAATCAGAGATCACCGTTTGGTCCATAATGTGGGGTTTACCCTAGGCATGATGTAATATTTGTTAGCATTGACTATTTCATTACATCTCACGTAGGGGTATCATTTTTAATATTTTATTAATATTATTTATATAATTATTTATTTTTATCTATAAATATATATTACAATATTAATACAAATTATTAATACAAATTATTTTAATTAATTAAACATTTATATGAAATGATTATTAATTAATTAATAATTACTATATATATATATCACAATTAATTATAAATTAATTAATGAATATTATTAATTATGTAATGATTATTATTATAAATTACGTAATGATTAATTTTTTTTAAAGGTTGGGGTCGAAGCCTCATTTTTATTAATAAAGCAAAGCAAAGACCTATTTTAACTGGGTAGAGGGAGACCCATTACATAGCCTGATGGCCCAGTGGGCTTATAACCCATTACATAACCTGTAGGCCTTAATTTTTGGCCCAATTCTCATTCTGTGAATAGTAACCCGATTGCTACAGTACCACACAGTACCGCCGTCGCTATAGTGCCCTGCCGCCTCTACAGTGCCCGCCGATCAACAGTACCACCGCTGCTATAGTACCGCTATCGTACTACTACAATACTACTACAGTACCTATGCCCAATGGGTTTTGAACCCCCATTTTTCATGTAGTATTACGGGGTGCTTACCACTAAGCCAAACCCCAACTACAATGATTAATATTTATTATTATAAATTATGTAATTTTTATTATGTAATGGTTATTATTCATTATTTAAATTATTATAAACTATGTAATGATTATATATATATAAATCCAAATTTCTTAAATTATTATTGTAATTTTATTATTACAATTTTATTATGTAATGATTATTATTATTACAATTTGATAAATTATCTAAATTATTAAAAATTATGTAATGATTATTATTAATTTATTTAAATTATTATTACAATTTTAATAATTACTATATATATGTGACAATTTTTTAATTAATATAAATACATCAAATATATTCTAACTCATTTTTAAACAAATATATAAATATAAAATCTATATATATATATATATATATAATTTTATTACCTTGAATTTATAATTTATATAAATAATTTAAAAATAAAATTGAATTCCAATTTTGGAAATAATAATTTATTTGAATTCATAATTATTTATAATTAATAAATTTTGAGTTAATAATTTTTACTCTAGATGTATTATAATAGTTGTGCGAGTCGGGTGTTTTTTCAACATTTATATGAAATATTAATACTAATTATTTTAATTAATACAACATTTTATACGAATTATTATGGATTTCTAAACTTTGTTATATTTTATTATAATTTTTTTTAAAATTATTATAATTTTATAATTATCACTAATATTTACAATTTATAAATTATAAATACTCATTAATAATTACATATTATAAATTATTTATTGATTTTTACTAATTATTTAAAGTAATACTACATTTCTAATAATTAATATTTTTTTATGAATTTATAACAATTCTTTATATTTGTTGTATTTTTTTACAAAATATTACAAAAATTATCCTAATTATTATTAAATAAGTTTTTACAAAATTGTACATATTTTAAATTGTCATTTTTATTCAATTATACAATTTTTTAACATTTTTTTATAAAAAAAATTCTTTTAAATAACATTTTATTAAAATGTTTTTTTAAGTTAATTTTATCATCATTATTAAAAATCAATAAATTATATTTAGATATACAATAATTTAGACATACATACATACATGCACGTGTGCCAAAAAAAATATTATAAAAAAATATTATTATAGACAAATATTATTGTAAACAAATATTATGCGTGCATGGAAAAACAATTAACATAACAAATATTTATACATAAAAATATTTAGACATACATATACGCACACAAAATAAAAAATTTGGAACTGGGATACAAATGAAAGGAATAATAAAACCAAAAAACAATATGAAACAAAGAATACATAAACTTATAATTAATTTCAGCAACCCTAAAACACAAAAAAATCAAAATAAATATAAGTGTTAAAGAAACCAGTATATTTGTAGACAAATACAAACTTCCAACATATTTTAATAATAATAATCATATTTCAGATAATAAAAAATAATAATGTTTCAACAACCCTAAACACCCAAAAAAATTTATATAGTTTAAATATCAAACATTGTGTAAAATACTGTAAATAAAATTAAAACAATTTGTGTATAATTAAAATACTCAAATATGCAATAAAAAATTTAGACTAAAACAACATGTTAAATAAATCATCAAAATAGGGTAAAATTTTAAACCTAGGTTTTTTCAATTTGTCAATCTAATGAAAATACACAAAAAAACTGATGAAGGATTGAAGCAGAGTCCATACCCTGGAGATTTTGTGTAAAATCACCAAAAAATCATAAGAAACAGGGCTTTCTGGGGTAGCATTGAGTGGGGAAGCTGGTAGGGTTCCACTACATTCAGAAGAGGGAAGGAAGGAGGAAGAAAATAGGATGAATAAGAATGGAGTGGTGCGACTTTCTAAACCTCGAAAATTTTTGCGACGATATAGTAGCAACAAAATTAATTCCATCACAAATACTGTCGACTCAAAGGGTATTTGCGACGAATTATTTAGTCCATCACAAATTCCCGCCACAAATGATTTTCATGTTAGGTAGCTGGAAATCCTGCCAATTTTTTTTGAGAAGGATTTATAAATCCATTGCAAATAGTTACTATTTGTAATGAAATCTCACCTCCTTCACAAAATAGGTGTTGTCTGAAGACTATTAGTGACATGAAATTTGTCCATCGCAAATGTACCGTCATAAATACTTGAAATTTTAGTTGTGAGAAAACATCCTCCCGAGCATCCTGGTGTAACTGAGTGAAGATACCCATAAGGTTTTACTCCTCATTCAATTACTAAGCATCCTAAAATGGTATTTTTCTACTGAGAGCATCTGTAAGAATATTCCCCTTCCCCTGGGTATAGACGATGTCGAATCCAAACATCTAAATGTATTCCACCCACCACCTAAATTTGAGATTTAAGTATTTTTTAGAAAATATTTAACTCAGAATCTTATGGTTAGAAAAGACTATAAACCTCTCACAAAAAAATACAATGCTGCCAACATTTAAGCACATGCATAACCATGGAAATCTATAAATTATGAGTGGGGTAATTATTATCATGTAGTCAAAGTTTACAAGAGCCAAAAACCACCACATGATCGTCTTTCCTAATTACATAATCTAAAGTAACACCATAAGAATCACAGAAAACCAAATGCCCCTTATCAAGATCAGGTAAGATTAGAATAGGTGATAATGTTAGAAGTCATTTCAGATCATTAAAAGAAGACTGAAACTTTTCACCCTATATGAATTCATCTCTTTTCTTGGTACAACTTTTCAAAGGTGACACTAACTTTGTGAAATCCTTAAATAACTTTCGGTAGTATCTAGAAAGACCAAGGAAGATCTGAATATCAAAGAAGTTATGTGGCTCTTACCATGACAAGAAAACCTTCACCTTCTTAGGGTAAACTAATAAGCCATGCTAAGAAATTACATGCCCTAAGAACTTCACTTCTTGGATCAAAAAATTTAATTTTAAAATATTTCCATAAAAACAGTGACTCCTTAATATTTCCCAAACCTAACTCAAATGGTGATTGTAATTGGACTTAGATCTTTAATAAACCAAAATATCATCCACGAACACTACTAAAAAAGTGTCAAGATACTCTTGGAATATCCAATTCATCAAATCCATAAAAATATAGGAGCGTTATGTTGGATTTGGTTCCTAATAACCAACTTCTATGTACTTTATGATAACCTAAATTAATTATTTTTAATATTAATAAACTCTTTATCAAATCATGATTCTTCTTCTTCATGACATAATATGTGATAATAAGCTAAGAGTAGTTGTCGCACTGAAAGGTCATAGAATTTCCCCTCTATGATGAGAACCCAAAAGTGCCATGAAGGAATTATTAAATATATTTTCTATATCTAGATGAAATAATTTGAGGGATACAAATGATACATGCAATTAGGGGTAGAGACTCATAGGTCTTTGAGGCAACCTCTCATGGTGTACGCCCATGGTAACATCTAGTGTATGATTTTATATAAATGATACCTTCTAGTAAGAAATACACATTTATACGTGTCATTGGATGTTCCTATATATGGACATGTGTATTGATCCATAGACTTTGTTATTATTATTAATGAGTGTTATAAGCCATGAATTTTGATTTATTAATGAAAATTATGATGACATATGTTTTCGGTGAGGTGGGATGTGTTGGGTGCACCATGAGAAATATTTTATTAATGAATATTTCAAGAAAGGATTTATCCCTTATGTTATTTAATGGATTTTGATATCTGAGACCCTTTGATGGAAATTATATAGCCTAAATAAATCAAAATCCATGGTATTCTATAGGCAAGTTCGATTTTTGAAAAGTCAAAGAAAGAGACATCAAGAACATAGTGATGAAACCAACATGTAACCTACTTGATTAGAGATATCATGATAAAGAGATTATATTAGGTAGTAATCATCCATATAAAGTTTTATTTCATTACTACATTAACACCTTTCTCTACAGATTCCTTAGAGTGTTGTTAGATGCTAACCTTGTACTTTAGGATGCTTTTCTTAATTTAACTGAGAAAATGGCCTAGAGGGTCACACACTAAGTGTATCCAGAATCTTAATTAAATAATATATTGTTATTTTTATTTAAAAAGTTGAATAAATATTATTCCTTCACATGGTTTAATAATTATTCCTATTTTTCTGATCACTTCTATTTTATATCCTGTTATTCAAAAGAATATTATGTGAGCATAATATTTAATATTTTTTTTATATTTAGTGAATATAATATTTATTTATTTATTGGTTAATAATGAAGTGATATTTATTTAATAAATAAATAGTCATTATTTAAGACCCGATAAATATTCTGTAGGAATGAAAGATTCAATTTAATGTTCTGGTGAGAAATATATTAAATATTATATGAATAAATAATATTTAACTTAATTTGAAAGTTTAGCACATATGAAGAAATAATAATAATAATATTATTATAGACATGGGGTTCTGAAGGGATTATAGAAATAATAAAGGGTTGATGTGCAATTATTATTTTCTAACCCTAGGTAGTATATAAACCCAATTATATTATTTTCTTATGAGATCCAATTCATTTGTGTTGTGTTCAACAATATCTAGAGAAAATACTCTCAAATACATATAGAGATCCCTCTTTAAGAAAGAACTCAAGAACGGAGAGAGATCCTTCACCACCACCACTCACATGTCAATAGAGATTGATGATAACCCTTCCATGAAGTGGTTCTTGGGGTGATCAAAGGTAAAAGACACAAGTGTTAGGATTTACCATGCTAGCACCTGAATATTCCTATGACAACATTTGGAGGTTCATGAAACATGTGTGCATCATCGTTCGTGGAAATCTATTCTTTATTCATATATTTCCACAATGGTATAATGTACAGATGTTGTTAGATCCATCACTGAAGAAAGAATTTATCGTAAGGTAATTATTTAATTTTTAAATTAATTATAAGTAATACATGATGATCCTATACTTTAGTTTCGATGTAAATAATTTTCCATATTCTTTGATTCAATTTTGTTGGTCATGGAATTTAATTTTTGGCATTTCCCTTATGACTCTTCTACTACAACCAAAACCTTCACATGGTATCATAGGGGTCACATAATTATTTATAATTTTTTAAATATTGTTGATTGTTTTATGCATATATTATCAGTTTTCAGTTCAAGTTTAATCATTATTTAATCCAAATTGAGAGATCATATTTTTCCCTTTTTCCATTTCTCATAAATACAATCAAATTGATTAATTTTATGAATAAAATGAATTTGAAGATCTCATCTTGAGGTTTCAAGGAGTCTGTCTGGAAAACACCAGAGTACACACCATGTAACCCAAAGGTATACGCTATTTACTAGTGTTTAATGCACCATGAATTGATTCAGAATTAATTCAAGGTGTGTGAATTTATCATACAAAGTGAATTTAAGTATACACTATGTGTTGACCAATCCATCATGGCACATGGTCAGCCGAAGTACACACTGTATAACTTTGATACATGATGTGAAGTCCCTTGGTCATATATGGTCCATGTATCCTCTTACACAGCCTACATAAATGGTATTCGTGTAACATGGAGACCAAATTCTATATAGCACATGTACACACCATGTAATCTAAAATTTTTGTGGCACGGTTACACACCAAGTCCCTAGGTATGTACTATAGATATATAGTGATAATAATAGAATCCATGTAGCTTTAATGTACACAACCCGTACTTTTACCAAATTATGTAGATTTAAAAATTAATTTATTATACTATGAAAATATTATCAACATGTTTTCTATGTGGTCATTAAGTTTATAGTACAAACAATATGAAGATATATATATATATATATATATATCTAATTAATTTTTGTGTAATGTTCAAATATAAATATCATGTATATGTCATATTATAGTTATTTTTCTATATACATATAATCACAACACTCTATGTAAATACCATGTGTTCTGTGTGTTCATTAAGTTGATAGTTTATGATTTGAAATTATGTGATAAGTCATGTATGCCAAATGTCACAAGATTAAACAATATAAAAGTATAATACATGTTGGTTAGTTGGGATGGGTACTCATCATGTTTCATCCAAGGTGATTTTTTGTATACAATTTATTTTAAATTTTTTTAAAATTTTTATGGATGATAATCTCAAGGAAATTCCAATGAGAATTAAGAAAAAAGAACTGATTAATTAAAGAAGACAATTAATTGATTCGATCGTGATTTATCTTAAATAATATTTATTAGAATTGAATGCTAATTTTATTAAATGTACAATTTTTTTTCATACATGTGGACTATCATGAGCCTAGAATAGACCTTTGTATTTGATTATTTTAATTTAATTTTTTATTAAATTAAATTATTGGCCTACATTACATCTATCCTTTCACTATGTAAGGGCTTGTGTGCCCATGGTTTCTTTTATGTAAACCCCTTAACCAATCCTTTAGTTACCTCACCTAAGTGTGTGTAAATTCATATGTAATGGATGGAGATCCCAATCTAGTGGGGGAAGTTTAAGTTGGAGGTGAGGTGAAACCAATCAAAGTGAGATACATTGGTGGATAGGTGGAAAGCTATAACATGAACCATAAATGGTTCAAGGTGTTTTCTCCCTAGACCAATGGCCATTTTATCATTAGCTAGATATAATAACAATTATTAAAAGATCATGATCATATCACTTTATTATTTTAAATTTTTAAAGTTTCATGGTTATTTAATTATAGATATTTTTTCATGATCACACAAATTAATGAATTAATAAAAATTCAAGATAGAACTAAAATAAACTGGATTGTGAATAGACATTATATATGACATATTTAATCACTTAAGTAAATCCCCTTAATAATAACAATCATATAATGAAGACAATAATTGGAAATTTACTCATAAATTATAAAATCCATCAATTATATATATTAAGTTAGTATAGCCTTCCACTACATTAGTTAAAAATAAAACTATAGTTCAAAGTGCTTGACCAGACAAAGTTGGGGTGTTTTCAATTATTGGGGAATTCTAACATGAAATTTTGGGTTGAATTTACTTAGTTCACATCAAGAGTTGACTAAAAATTAATGACTTGGTGTAACTGAGTGGAAAATGTTGATAAAATATAATTTAATGTTTCCAGGATTGGGGAGTCCACTCAACAAATTAAAAAACTACGATTTAATGCTATTGGACTTTGGAATACCTACCTAAAACCCTTTAAATTTATTGATTGGAAAAATTCAGGGTGATGATAAGGGCAATATAGATCTTTTCCAATAAAATTTCCAAGAAATGTGATATTATGAATCCAATGATGAAGAATATTGGGTTTCAATAAAATAGTGAGAGATTAATAAGTATAATATTTAATTTTTTGTCTAAATTTTATTAGATAAATCACTAAAACTATGTTCATCATATTTATTGAAATAATAATAAAATTAAATTTAGACATATCACTATGATCAATACTTGGTAAGGATAACCTTCCCACTGAAATGTTTTTCCAAGAGTGGCGAAGGAAATTACATATTATCTTACTCCATGAAAAGAAATTTTATGTGTTGGAAGAACCTATTATTCATACACTTGGTTAAGAGGCATGTGATGAAGATTTTAAATATATATGAGAGTCATTTGAATAATTCCATAGATCCCATACTTTCATCACTACCAAATTCATTATCTAGTTTAATTTTTATTTATAATATGAGAAATAATGAGAAGAGTCTATCATAACTTCTTCATATGATTCGCCAAGTGGATAAGGAGACGGGGCATGAAAAAACCATAGTCCTTATAGTGAATTAGAGAAGTAAGAACAAGGGTAAGGGGAAAAAGAATCATAAAATGTCTAAATCTACCAAGAATCATACTCCTAAGAATAAGAACATCCAGAGGCAGGGTAAGGAAAAAGAGGAAGTATGTTTTCAAGTGAAAAACAAGTCCATTAGAATAATAACTACACCAAGAAGTAAGGGGAAGTTAAAGGTGTGTTTATTATCAAGTGTAATATTTAAATTTCAACACATTAGGTATTATATATAGATTTTGGTGCTCACATATATATCCAAATGAAATAACCAAGTATATTTTGAAATTTATCTAGAGGATTGGTCTATTTTCAAGCTACTAATGGTTTGAGGCTAGATTCTCTAGCCACTGAACACTACCACCTTTCATTGGCTACGTGAATGATATTGGTTTTAAGAGATTGTTATTATGTTCGAATAGTTACTATGAACATAATTTATATATCCTTCCCAGATACCTATGTGTTTATTTTCAAAATTGTAAATAAAAATTATTTCTTTTATAAAGAAAAAATATGTCATAGTATAGAACATTTAAATAATGGTCTTTATGTATGAAATTATGAAACAAATTTATTAAAAATAAGCAAAGAATCATGTTCACATTAATTATATAACACCCAACTATGGAATCACTATATCAGTCATATAAATGAGAAGTGCTTGACAAAGCTCTATCAAGAGGGTTATTTAAACTATTTTGAGTTAAAAACACTTGAATGATGTCATGATTGTTTATAAGAAAAAATGACCAAACCTCCAGCTTATGGATAAGGTGAAAATGACATAGAGATTGTAGGATTGGTATACAATAATGTGTGTGGAATATTTTTAATATAATATAGAGGTGGGTATTATTACTTCATAGATTTTACTGATGATTTGAGTAGATATGTCTATGTCTACTCGATGAGGTAAAAGTATGATTCCTTTGCAAAATTAAAATAATTATTAAATGAATTAGAGAATCAACTTGGAAATATGATAAATAATATTAAATCAAACTGATGTTGTGGATATATTAACTGAGAGTTTATCAACTTTCTATGGGAGTTTTGGATTCTATCTCAACTCAATCCAACTTACACACTATAGTGCAATGATGTTATAAAAAGAAGAAACTATACCTTGTTATACTTGGTAAGTTTGATGATGAGTTATGAAGATATTTCATTTATGTTTTGAGGATATGAATTATAAACTGTGGAATACACACTAAATTTAGTACCAAATAAAGTAGAAAATATAATTCCCTTCGAGTTATGAAGAGTAAAGAAACCCATTTTATCGTATACATGTGTATTGGGTTGCGAGGATTTTGTTAAGGTATTCTCAAAAAACAAACTAGAACGCTAGGGAAAAAGTGTATCTTTATAGGGTATCCTATGGAAACAAAGGGATAATACTATATAACCCTTAATATAAGAAAGCGAATGTCTCCATACAAGCCCTATTTCTTGAGAGGAAGCACATACTTAAAAAGGATAGTGGGATAAAGATTGACTTAGATGAATTTGATGCTCAAGATATACAAGAGTTCGTGAAGGAATAGATTCCATAGGTCCCCATGAAAGAAGTATTTACTAAAACATAAGTACTACATATGAGCACTAGATAGTTAAGAGAACCAAAGAGATATGATTTTATAGTCACCGAATATGGTGATTCATTATTGTTTGATAATGATGAACCTATTTCTTATAAGGAGGTAGTAGAGATATTAGAATCTATAAGATGGAAAGAAGCCATGAATTATGAAATTAATTCCATGTATCATAACCAATTTTGGGTGATGCTCGATGTGCTAGTTGATGTAAATCCTGTAGGGAGTAAATGTGTATTCAATAGAAAATTGGACATGGAAGGTAAAGTAAATACCTATAAATAAGGGATAGTGGATAAAGGGTTTAAAAAATGTTAAATATTTGAATATGATGAAATTTTTTAACCAGTTTTCATGTTTAAATCCATCCAAATTCTACTTATTATAGTGACTTACCATGAATATGAATTTTTTCAGATGGATGTAAAAACAACTTTACTTAATGGGAACTTTTAGGAAGATGTCTATATGACATAACTAGAAAGATTTATGACTCCAAAAGATGAAAAAAAGATTTAAGAGTTGTATATATCCATTTATGGATTGAATCAATCATTTGGGTTATGTAACATTCAATTTTACGAATCTAAAAAAGAATTTGGTTTCATTCGGAATGAATGTGAGACATGTGTTTACAAGAGGTTTATTTAGAATGAGGTATTTATCCTAGTAGTATATGTTTATGGTATATTACTTATTAAAAAACATACCAAACTTACAGTCTACTAAGGACTAGTTTAACAAGTGTTTCTCCATGAATTAATTAGGTGAAAAAGTCTATATTCTAGAGATCAAGATCATTCGTGATGGATCCAATAGGCTTCTTAGACTAAGTCAAAGTACATATATTGACGAGATACTAAAGTGATTTAGTATGAAAAAATCCAATAGGGGATTGGTTATAATGTCACATGGTATACATATTTCTAATAAAATGTGTCTACAGACACAACATGAGAAAGAGAAAATGAGTAAGATACCATACACTTTAGTGATATGATCAATCATTTATGCTATGTTATATAATAAACTTGATGTTTCTTATGCATCGATCATGGTGGGTAGATATCAAAATAATCTAAGATAACTTCATTGGTCTACCGTTAAGGATATATTTATGTATATGAGAAGAACTAAGGATATATTACTAATTTATAGAGGAGACAAGGACCTAGTCATTTGGGGTTATACTAATGTTAGTTTTCAAATAAAATAAAATGATCCAAATTAGTAGTGAGGATGTGTTTTCTATATCAATGGAGTAACTATGAGATAGAAGAGTTCAAAGCATCAAGTTATTGATGATTATAGAGTGGAGTTCGAGTATATAACAACTTTTGATGAATCTAAGAATGCTATTTGGATATGAAACATTGGTCAAGATCTTGTTGTAGTACCCAACAATAAAGATCCTATCATATAGTATTGTGAAAATACTATAGTGGTGGCTCTTACAAAAGATACAAGGTCACACCAATGGATAAATAACATACTTCGGAAGTATGAACTCTTAATATATTTTTCTCAGATGGGTGAATATAAAATAATTATAGTTACTACAGAATAAAATGTGGTGGGAACCTTGACTAAACTCCCATCTCAACAAAAGCATGAATATCATATGAGAGTTAGCAGTCTGAAGTTTGTTAGTAGTTGGATCTAGTGTAAGTTTGAGTTTTTTGGAATTGGTTCCCTAGAACCAACTTATGTATTCTTTGTGATTACATATATTTATTTATATTATTAATAAACTCTTTATTACATCATGATTGTTATTCTAAGTTACATAGTTTGTTATAATGTCCTAAGAGTAGATATAGAAATGAAAGGTTATAGTAGTTCACTACTACGATGAGAACCCATAAGTTCCATATAAGTATTATTAAATATGTATTCTATAGCTAGATGAAATCAATTTAGGGACACAAATGATACAGGCTATTAGGGGTGGAGACTCATAGGACTTTGAGGCACCTTCTCATGGTGTATGCCCATGGTAATATCTAGTATAGGATATTATGAGAATGAGATCTGCTTATAGAAAGTCCATATTTATATGTGTCATTGGATGTTCCTATATATAGATGTGTGTATTGATACTTAAACATTAAGATTATTATTAATGAGTGTTATAAGTCGCACACTTTGATGTATTGATGAAAAATATGATGACATTTGTTTGTAGTGAGGTAGGATATGTTGGGTACATCACGAGTAATATTTCATTAATGAATAATGTAAGAAATGATTTGTACCTTATATTCTTTAACAGAAGTTCATATCTTAAGACTTTTTATGGAAATGATATAGCCTAAATAAATCCACGACCATGGGTTTTTATAGGAAAGTTCAATTTCTATAAAGTCAAAGAAAGAGACATTGAACACTAGGTTAATGGCATCAACATGCAACCTTTTTGATTAGAGATATCATGATAAAGGAGTTATATACACAGTAAAAATATGCATGAGGTTTTATGTCATTATGACATTAAATTATTTCTCTATGGGTGACTTGATATGTTGCTAGATGCTAAGTTTTGACTTCAGGCTGTTTCACCTAATACCACTGAGAAAGAGGCCTAGAGGGTCACACACTAAGTGTATCCAAAATCTAAATTAAATAATATATTATTAGTTATTATTTAACAAGATAAATAAATATCATTCCCAAATGTGGTTTAATAATTATTCATGTTTGCTTGATCACATATATTTTGTCACCAGTTATTAGAGAGAATATTATGTGAGCAGAATATTTAATAAATATTTACTTACTATTTAGTGAATATAATATTTATTTATTTATTAGAGAATAATGTAGTGATATTTATTTATAATATAAATATTAATTATTCAAGGCCCTATACATATTGGTGAGAAATGAAGGACTGAGTTTAATGGTTTGGTGAGAAATAATATATATTTAATATTATAAAAATATATAATATTTAATTTAATTAAAGAGTTTAGTACATATCAATAAATAATAATAATAATATTAATATAGACATGGGGTTCCACAGTGATATGGGAAATAATAAAGGGAACACATTTAATTATTATTTTCTAACCCTAGTAGTATATAAGCCCAATTATATTATTTTTTTATGAGATACAATTCATTTGTGTTGTGTACAATAAGATCTGAAGAGAATCCTATCAAAGCTCAATAGATCTACCTCTCCCAGAAATATCTCCAGAAAGGAGAGCGATCCTCCTGCACCCCCACTCTCAGTTCAAGTGAGATCGAAGAGAACCCTTCCTTGAAGTGGTTCTCAGGGTGATCAAAGGTAAACGATGCAAGTGTTAGGATCTGCTGTGATGGCACCCAAACATTCTTATAGTGATGTGAGGTGGTTCCTAGAACATGTGTGGATCACTACTAAAAGAAATATATTCTTTATTACAACAAAAACATAATGTTATGATGTACATACGTTTTTAGATTCATTAATGCAGAAATAATCTCTCACTAGGTAATTCTTTAATTACTTAAATTAATTATAAATAAAATGTGATAATCCTGCTCTTTGGTTCTGGAGTTTATCCATTGTCTATATTATTTTATTCAATCCCATTTATCATGAAATTTATCATTATGTTAATCTTATATTAATCACCAATCATGAAAAAAAATAAAAGGTGGGTATGCCCCATCCAATGCTTCCGCTGCACCCAGAACCTTCACACTAGTCAGACCAAACAATATCACAAGTTATTCATAATGTCCATAACTACTCTCGAAAGGCCTATTCAGTATATCAGACTCCCAAACTCTAAGATGATGATAACCTGAATGAAGATTGATCTTTTAAAACCACTTTCCCCCCTTTATTTGGTTAAAAAATCATCAACATGGGGCAAAGGATACTTATTCTTAACCGTTACCCAGTTCAACTTTCTATAGTCCACATATAATCAAAGTGAACCATAAAAATTCAAGGAAAATATCATACTTATGTACAAGGAGAAAAAATAGGGTGAACCAAACCCTTTTCCATCTTATCATACAACTGGATCTTGAGCTCTTTCAGCTCTACTAGTGCCATTCGATAAGAGTGTATCGAGATCAGCAGCATACCTAACACCAGATCAATTGTAAACTCTACCTACCTCTCCTAAGGAATACAAGATAAATAATTTTGGAAAACATCAAGAGAATACCTGATAACCAAGGTAATATTACCCACAAAAGAAACACCATTCGACTCAAATGTAATAATAGAATAAAAAATCCCAAGATCTGGGTGGGAAGGCCCTACAAGACTTGACCTTGGATCACATTCTCCCTGAAACACCCAAGAGCTCTCATAGGCCCCAAGAAATGATACATGCTGACAATAACAATCAACCTCATAATAATGAGAAACAACCCAATCCATTCTGATGATGGAAATAAACAGATCTATTCCGAGAATGAGGTAATCCCAGACTAACTCTACATCGGTTATCGATAGAGAACAAAGACACAAAAAACCCTACTCTTTCATATTTACAAGATGTTTCATTAAATTCACAACAATGGACATACTATAGATTGGAATATTAAGAATATAAACAAAACATATAGATATAAACCAGTGGGAGGAACCCTTATCAAATAAATTAGTCACTACCAAAGATGTAATAAAGATGGAACCTCTCACTATCTATGCACCCCCATATACCTCTATAGGAATCTTATATACTACGTGAAGATTCTTCAATCCTGAGGCCTGTAGTTAGATCCCTGTTTTCCTTAAAACATCTAACTATTCTATAGTATACTTTAGAGTTGATGATCCTTGAACATAACTAGGAATAAACATATCCTCACTAAAATGCTACAGATGACCATAACATCCACAACTATTACACATATTTATAAGTGTGGAACAAGAATTCTAGGTGTTCTCAACCTTTCCACACTGACATAAAATTATGGGTACACTATTGGATGTAACTAAAGGAGTAGAGGAGGGCTTCTGCTGAGAACCACCCCCACCACTCTTATGATGATCATTCCACCTCCTCTTTCTTCCCTGCATGCCACTTAAGTTTCCACTAGGTGGAAGAGGAGCATAATAACCAACCTCTCATTACATATCCATATCTTCCATAATAATACTATCTACCATCTCTTCAGAATTTTAAATATTGAGTATAAATACCCACAATTTGATATCTGGTTGCGAACCGTGAAGGTACTTTTGAGCCTTCACCTAGTCATTCTTTACTACCTATGGAGAAAACCGAACCATATCAATGAACCGATTTGTGTACACTGAAACCAAATGCTCTCCATACTATAATAATAGGAACTAAAGATACTTCACAATCATTGATGACTCTATAAAAAATTTATAGAATAAGTGGGTCTTGGAACCCATCCAGTCCAAGCCCACATGCCTATCTACCTATACCATAAAATCCCACCATTTATTATTGGGACCCTTGAGTCTAAACACCGATAACTTCACCTTGATATTATCAGGTGTATCCTAGAATTCAAAGATCTGATTGATCCTGTCCAGCCAATCCTCCACCTCTTGAGGTTCATTCATACCCTTAAAGGATGCTGGATTATCATATATAAACTCCCATAATTGATCCATTTCTCTCCCAACTATTGGATTCACATCGACAATGGAATTATAGAATTTCATTACATTTTGGTTGAAAAAATGAACTACCCACATGATATCCTCGATAAGATTATGATCTAGAGGTAGATTCCCTTGAAGACCATCTGTAACACCCTCCTAAGGAACCCATAGAAGATTTCTCAGAGGCACACTACTATATAGAAAAATAGAAGAAATGACCATATAATAAGTTAATCTCAGTTCAAATAAGAAAATACTAAGAAAAAACTATGATTAAAATCAAGAACTCATAATAGGTGATGCACGTCCCAACATCCCATGGTAATTTGAGTCTTGTTATTGAAAGAGATGGCCAATCACTCACCAAAACCTACCTCTCAAGTAACAAAAAATCCTATCTTTGGTCAACCAACATCCCAAAACAGAGCACAAACCACCTCTGATACCAAATTGCGATGAACCTAACCCAGATACCCTCTCAATCCACTACACGAACTGAACCATCACATAATCAACAGAAGTTCCTGACCCCATGGGTTGGCAACTAGCACCTGGGCATCAAAAACAACAATAGGGAAAGATTTCTCCCAACCTAAAGCAAAAAACATGGTATACATATATATATACACCATAATAAGAAAATAGTTAAAGAGATAACAGAAAGTATATACCAATACAAAAGAAAAAAGTAGAAGAAATACAAATAAATATTAGCTAACCAATATCTAAGATACATGTCCAATAATAAAGAAAATATAAAACCAAAACAGCTACTCCATGTGATAGAATGGGAAATCTCCCATGATCTCACCACCTTCTACCCAAACATATCTAACAAAAACCTTGCTACTTCTCAATGGTGCCTTTCCTTTCACTGTATCAAATGACTTAAAAACTTTTACACATGACTGAAGGGGTGTGTTGGATGTGAGATAATAGGATCAGTAGGATACCACCCAGGTGTTCTATATCAAGTCTCTATACAAAAATCTGAACATGTTCAAATTTAAAGAAAATATTGCATGATAAATAGTTAAGAATTTTTTATATTAAATGTATGGTAAAACATTTCCCCCTTTTCCACATTTTTAAATAATTCATTTAAAATAGTTTCAAATCATTTTACATATATTGAAGCAATAAAAACAAAGTATGGATCATATATCATATCAAATTCATGGAAGTAGAAGCTAAAAAAGTACAAGCTAAAACACAGGTAACATCACACCAAGGATCACTATTGGTCAGGCTAGCTAGGACACTCATACCCAATCATAGACATTCATGCACATCAAGTATCTAGATATATGTATCAAATCTATAAAGAAGAGGAACAACCCATCAAGTAAACCTCCCAATAAGTTTAAAAATTCCCTAGAATAATGGTCCTAAGGAGAAAAGTAACACCCCATGAGTGAAACCCCTAACAGTATCAATGGAAAAGGCCTATTATTACTCCTTATACTTGAGTACCCAAGTATTTCTATGTGCTACATTTTTTAAATAACTTCACCAAACAAATTTCCTAAATCCATTTAATGATGATTTTAAAATGCATTATCTTTTACGAAAATTAGGGAAAAACTATATTTTCTCAAAAAACCATTTCCACGCACACAAATTAGTCAATAAATCATTCAAAATTATTTATAAAAAAATTGATAAGAAACCAGAGCAATATAGTTCATACCGTATAATCTAGAGACATAACCACCAACCTCGAACTTGGGCTTCATATGCTCACAATATGATCCACCAATATGGTAGAACACTAGGACTATAGTGAAGGTCCTAGAATCAATCCTTATATCTAATAATCAATTCAATAAGTAAAGTGGCCAACAGAGGAGACATATCACAACACATACCTTAAGAAACTTGCACACTGCACCACAACCAATATGAATGTCAAAATCTTGAATAATATCACACAACTGATCTATAAATTATCAATAATATTATCATTATAGATAAAAAATCCATAAACATATCACAATTATGTTACTATGATTTAAGTAAATGAATAATTATAAGGATCTCTTACCCGGAGTGACACTACAGAACCTCCATGATGATCAATCATTGAATGAATTACCTGGAAGGAGTGAAGATCCCCAAAATCACCTAAGAGATCTCCTAGGTAATGAGAAAGAAGCATCACATAAAATTAAATATTAATCACCCACATAACTCACTATAAATAACTAATCTTGAAACATTCATGATGTGAAACATTTTCATGATTTTAATTTGTTAATCAATGAAAGCAATCAAAAAACATGTTGCCTCAGATTAAAAATCCCAACTTCAACATTTAGATGACCTTAACCCTATTCATATCATGTTAAAATTTTATGCCATGAATTAATTCACAACATCTTCCCTATATATATTTCACATCATGTAAACTGTTCATGATGTGAAAACTTCGTACAAGAAGTAAACATCCTAGATTTTGAAGGGCCTATTTTTAATTATTTTACACATTTGTACTTGAACTGTAATAATTACAACAAAAATACATCCTCATACATTATTTAATTTTCTACATCAAAGGATCTCCATGCTCGTAAGTCCCAAAATACAATCAAATAATAAGGGAAACAAAAAGATAGATGAAAAAATACTAGAAATAGAATAACAAGATGTTACACTAAACCGAAAAGGTATTTGGGTATGTAAGTGATCCAATATTTCCTTTCTATGTTGTATGGTTTGGATGGAAAAAATTGTGTCACATTTATCTGTATTAAATCTAGAAATGTAAAGTTTATATTTTTAGCACTGGATCTAGGACTGCAGGTCCAGGAATGTTATAATTAGTATCAGAGTTGGGTTTATATAACTTTAGAGATTAAGATGTTTTCATGTGAGGTTTTCTTAAGAGTTATGGATTCCATAATGGGTTTATAAGTTTAAGGTTAATAATATTTTCAAATCATTAGACACCCTTCTTGAGGTTTTAAGTGATGGATGTCTAAGATGATTATGAATATTTTGGGAGACAATTTATTAGGTTAAGGTACATTTAACCATTTGGATAATGATGATGTATTATTTAAGGAATAATACCATTATTGTTTTGGAAGTAAGTTTAATGTTATTGGTGAACTTTAAGGTTTGTACTATATTTTATGTTGAGTTAACTATGGGTTATTACATTTAAGGGAACATTATTTGAATAAGGAACATACATTTTTTGGTATGATACTTTAAAATTAATTACTTTTATTTGAAGATAAATATTAAATCAACCTCAAAAGAAAATACGATTTATTTTCTAAACACAAAGTAGTTTTTGAATATTATTATGATATTTTGAAGATAATATAGTACTTAAGAGTCCAATGAGAGTATGTTTAGACATTGAGATGTTTATAATTAATATAAGAAGGATTATACTAGTCAAAAAATAAATTAAAATATCACTTTCAAGGAAAAGTTTTATGTAAAAGTTTCCAAGAATTATGATAAACATAGAAAGAGGTATATGTAGACAAAAAAAGTTATCATCATCATATGATTTGATGTTGTGGAGTTAATAAGTTTGAATATGTTTAAGGATTTGAAATTTAGGAATATAATTCCTAAGTCTCACCATTATTCAAACTAGATTCCTTCATAGATGTTCCCCACTAAATATTTTAGTGAAAAGGTTTTATCATATGGTCATGTAGAGATGTGGAAAAAAATATATAGAGATGTAATGAGGATAAAAAACCCCTAAATGTGCAGAAAAAAGATAAACCTTCCAGTTAGTCATATGTAACATGTTAATACAAAAGACTATGTATTTTTTTTAATTTTATTAAAATAGGATTAATAATATAAAATGTATCATGTTATATAAATTTCAATCACCAATTTATTATCTTTTCACATTAAATACATTTGTGTCTGTGTGTGTGTATATATATCATGAAGTCAAATTGTAATTTAACTCTCAAAGTATGAATTTGAGTTTATCTCTAATTTATTTTATTAATAGATTATTATTAGTTAAGAATAATTGTTAAGGTTAGAATGAGTATGATTATTGTATCAGAATGATGAATATTCTCATGAGGCACAAAACAGGTTTTGTGTGCTAGATGACCCTTGATGCATATCAGATAGAGTGTTTTATTCTATTTATTTGGTATATAAGTAGTGTATGTCTCATACATAGAGTCCCCAATGACCATGGTTGGAGAGATACCAAGAATAAAAACATCCATAATTTGATACCTTTCTTATAAAATAATTGAGGCTTATCTAATTAGGGGGTAGTTTGGTATGTTTTTGATCGAGTCATCTATTATAACTTAACCAATATGGGACTTTTACGCTCATATAATGAGTATGACATATAGGTCCTAAATTGAGATAGATTGAGGAAGTGTACAGTCATTCCGAGATATTATATACGATGTGATTATAAATTTAGGTTAAGGTTATGTGATTTGATCATCCATAATAATGAATGACATGTAATATATTCATTCACTAATTCAGTCTATACTCTAAGAATTGAGAACGTATGAGTTATATATATAAGATGAACATACTTAATTTCCCATGGTCACTTAATGCATTAGAAAAAGGTACCATATAAAAATTCATTCTAGTACATGATCTAGATAGTATAAACAAGTATATAGAAACTTGAGTTTGATAGAGATCATGCTGAATCTATTTTTATCTTTAGTATCATTGATTCTTTTCTAAAGGCCACTCTTTTATTATATTTATGAATTTTGGAATTCATATTTTTTTCAATGCTAGAAATACCCATGGGGTTACACATTATAGTCGACAGTATGAGGATTGAGTTTTTCTTTGATATTTTCTCTAAAATAGTTTTAATGTTTATCCAAAACGAGTTTTATTTGCTAATTTACAAGGTAGTGTATATGATGTGATGAAAGGTGAAGTTGATGATAACTTTTAAAAAGTTTTTTTGAATATATACAAATTGATTTTTTATATGGTTTCATAAGTTATTGTATATAATAAAATATAAGGTGAAATGACACAAAGTATATGGGGATTTGGGGAAAGCGGTATATTAATAGGTATATTCCTTTAATCCCATAGGCTTGTGATGCATTTAGGCTATATCATAGGAGATGAAATGGGTATATTGTAAAGGTATGTCATATTGATATCATTCTATAGTCTTCATATATATCGTATTGTATGCTATATTGGTATAATAGTACTATGAAGAATTTATGATTATTCATGGAAGAAATAGGGTAAAATTTATCCTTTGTTTATCTCTCTCACAATATATCTTTAATTATTAAGATTTTATAAGATAAAATATTTTGGATTTTATTTCAATGGTTTACAAACAATTTTTAAACAAGTGAAATTCACTCAAACAACAAATAACATTTGAGTAAATTTATAGAGGCTTGGGGAAAACCCTTTAGGCCTATATAAAGGAAATCATTATGAGATGGAAGACATCTGAGCTCACCCAAGTATTAGTCGAATCTCTTTCCCCCTCACAACTCTCATTTTACCTCACCCTTTATCGTGAGATATACTAGAATATTGTGGGAGTAAGGACAGTACTGGCCATGTGATGGGTGATTTAGAACAACCCATGGATATACCAGGGCGAAGGTAATCATTCGAATACCTCTATAAGATATCCATAAAGTATATTGATAAAAGGTAGTTAAAATTGCAGTTTATTAGTGAAATATAAATATTGTCCATCATTTTAGTTCATATAAGGATTTGGGCTTCATACATGGTTGATCTTGGAAATTTTAGGTAATAATTTCTTTCACTTCCTTGATTAAGGGTTAACTGATCTTTATAAACCCAATAATAATACTTTATTTTGAATCGAGTTGGGTTCATGTACCTCTTATAGGGTACCCAAAACCCAAATATTTTTTAATTCATAAAAAAATACAATGTGATACACCATGAACACATATTATATTTGTTTATATATTTAATTTTAATTAATTTAATGTTATTATGGGTTTTAATCATGATATGGAAATACCATTAATTAAAAGTAATGATTTCTTAATCATGTAATTCATTTAAAGTAATTATTTATTGAAATGTCTACCTTGCTGACCTACCCCTATGTTGAATTATATAAGGTCCTTCCACATATAAAAATGGTCACCACCTTTAAAAATAATAATAAAGGATATAATGAAAATATAAAAAAATTAAAAAATTATAATTATATTAAATGGGTTCATAAAGAAATTGGTATTGGTTTTATTCTTACAATCACATTCTTGTATTAATCATAAAACTTAAATAGTTTTTGTTTTTTCTATGGATATCAACTTGTTAAACAGGTTTAGGTTCGGGTAACTTCATTTTGACTGGTACCTAACCCATTTCCATATCTACCAATAATGATTTAATTTCATTTATTAAATAAACATTTTATTTGAAAAATATTAAAAAATATTTATTGAATCAATAACTCGATATGAATAATCCCATAAATTATCAAAATATGAATAATGAAATAATTTTTTGATAAAATAAATAAATATTATATTCACTAAACTTGTGAATAAATATATATTTTTATATATTCACATGACAACAATAAAATATTTATTTTATAATATTCAATAAAATTAAGAATAAATAAATATTAGTTTCATTAACTTGTGAATAAATAAAGATTCTATTAAATTCAATTCACTTATTTTAAACATGAATATCTTGTGTTTGAATTTTAGGATCAACATAACCTGAATAAATATTATTATAATAGTTAATTATAAATTTATTCTTAAAATTAAATTCAATATAATTTAATGTGATTTTATATACACTTAAGGTATATTGGCCAAACATACCTTAAGTATAATATTAGAGGTTAACAAGATGTCAATAAACTCATAGAGAAAGAAGTTATTATATCAACTACAAAAACCTTCTTATGAACACTATGAATAAATATAATCCCTTTACCAACCGATATCTCATCAAGAATGATTCATACATTTTCTATCATCCCCATTACTTTATCTATCTTTCTTTGAATTCCTAAAATGAACTTGTCTCTATAATACCAAGGATATAGATTTATACCAGAAGCTTTCATTTTAATTGAAGGGAAAAAGATAACCTCTTATTATAGTCAAATAGGTAAAATACTATATTGAATATTCATTTAATTCCACACCAATCAAGACACAACTTTCTCAAGATACTTATCCATGGGTAAATATGTATGGTTTTTATCAAGCATCAAGTTACAAAAGTCATAACATGAATTAATAATGATCTTAATTCCAATGACTAATACAAAAGTTCATATATAAGAACAATCATTAACACATATGTTACATGAAATTACTATTGGAAAGTCTACTCTAATGACCTTCCTTCTTAGAAATCACCAAGTGTGAAATTCCTGAAAATAAATATTAATGATTATGAACCCCCACCACATGATAGTCAATCATCTAATGTGTCCCATTATTATGATGTATCTCAACCATAATACATATCTTTAATAATATTTCCATGAAATCTCTAGGTTCTCATTATAGTGTGGTACTACAATAATCTATTAATAATATGATTACTCTATGAACATTATCACATAGATTTATAGAGAAGTAAAATCAAATAAATGAAAAATATATGTATAAAGTGAATACGTGATACAGTCTTTGAATATAGAAAATATAGTTGGTTATAAGGAACCAACTCCAACAAGGTGATTTTTTCTAGTTTACTAAATTTTCTAATTTGTTTATTCATACCGAATGAAATTGGTAATTAATATTAGAATAAAAATTAAAGATATTATCATGAAAATAAATTAAATTATTGTATCTAAGAGTATAAAAATACTTATACCCCAATATAAAATAATGTAGTTAGTTTTTTTTGAAATTACATTGAATTATTATTGGATTAGTTCATTAGAGTCTCACATGAAAATACATTAAAAGATAATGATTTATAATGTATCAAATTAGACCCTTCTCATAATTTTTTAATATTAAATTTTATATTTTATAAATTTAAAATTATATATACCAATTACAATAATTATCATTAGTTTATAAAATCATATTATTAATGAAAAATACCTAAATAAAATATCTTAATTAGAGGTATGAGATTCTCGATAAGCTAGATGCTCAAGAAACATTAATTACATGACCTTAAAATTATAAGTATTTGTTAAAATAATTTTAATTTAATTTCATGTTAGAAGTAAATATATATAATTGGGAAAAAGTCAAACAAGTATAAAATATAAATGATTGGAAGCATCTAGGAGAATCTAACAAGTCTAAATATTTTAAAAAAAATAATAAAATAAAATAAAAATATCGATTGGTAGAGGTTAAGAAGAAAATAAATTACAATGAAGAACATATAAAAGTGTTTATATTTGTATTTATTGATTCTAGTTATTCTTTTCAGATAATATATAAAAATAAATAAAAAACAACTCATGGGATTTTTCCTTAGAAAAAAATCTACCAAACACATGAATCTTGAATCAAATTCATTTGATATCTCTATAATCTATGGAATAATAGTATATCATAAGAAAAGAAGAAATAGAGAATAGAACTACAACCTAGGGAGTTATACTACTATCAGATCACATGTATCCTATAAATTGACTTGATGTTTATTATATACCACTTCCTAATTAAATAAAGAAGGATTTAAGAGTTTTAGTATCAAAATAGTTTTAAATTATTTTGATGATAGTACACCATATATATTATAATGTACTACATTATTATATTAATATCTTATTAATAATTTTACACTTAAATAATTAATAAATAATGTTAGTTTTCATTAATAAAAATCATATAATTATACATTACTTTAAATAATGATAACTTATGTATAATGAGGTAGTGCGATACATAGTATAGTATACCCAACTTATTATATTGCACCATGTGTTATAGGTTTTGGTGAAATATCACTTTCAATATCCAAATTAAACTAAATGCCTAAAAAATTTATTTATTCTTTATAGTATTCTATATCATATATAATAAGTTTTTTAAAACCATACCTGAAACTCTTTTATAAATATGGTATCATATAAAATATCTTAGATTTTAGAGAAAAATTTTATACCAAAATAAATCCTCATTTACTTAGCTTTATGTGTGATCATGTGATCCTTTTAAATAGTAAAATTGATTATTAATTCCTAATTTACAACCATAACCAAGGATCAACCACTAGAAAAGAATTAACTCAGATTATAAAGTGATCTGATATGGTTTCTATGAAATAAATGTATCTATATAAAATTTTAACCCATAGCTGTATCTCTATACTAAAATTTAATATAAACTAAATCCTATATCATGACCAATAATATTGGACATTTCATTGTTAGTGACATGTACTACATTAATTGAAATATTTTCCATAAAATGATATCACATCTATGCTGTTTCATAAGTTTCTGGGTAAAATAAATTTTTATTTAGATTATAAACTTTTAGATAATGAAATTATTATAAAATAATGTTTTTTTTAATTATTGATATTTTAAATAACCATTTTATTAATGAATAAAATATGTTATAATGAATATAATTTATTATTATAGAATATTATCATTTTAAAAATTCTTAAAATAGATGAGGCTCCTTCTTTAATTAAGGATTTTTATAAAATGGGACACATGATTTCATTAGTAAATACATGTGATAATAGATCAAAGATAAAATTTCCCAAAAATCTATTATTTTTTTTGGTTTTTAATTTACTATGATGAAGATAATATCATACCATGGGATGGAAGAAATAAAATTCTAAATTGTTTATAGATTTAACATTCTATGGATAACCTTTATAGGGAAGAACAATTTGGTTGTTTCTATGTGGTTATCATCAATCAAATGAGTTAAAGATCTACTATACAAGAGGAATATCATTATTTATTCTCTATATGTATTTATTATTTCATTTTTATAAATTCATATTAGATTGGGATTTATGTCTCTATTACCTTTATAAATGTTTGATATAATTAAAACCCATTAGTGGTATTTTAGAAAATGATAAAGGTTATGTGATTCTTGGGAATTCTCATGCGTGAATGTGTGACTATAGGTTTTCACCCAGGAACTCCATTATTGATGAAAAGAGTTACATAACCCAAGGATTTGAAAAAATAGAGTTCTATGACAGGTTCATTTTGATGTCATACTCAACATGTTTATATGATATATATGACCCCTCCACCCATTTTTGGTATTATAACCAACCATAGTGAAGGAATAATAAATCTTTCATTTTAGAAAAAATAAGATTTTGGGAATATCATATGGAATACAATAACTGATATGAAGATTATACAATATACCTTATATTTATTATTATGTTAACCAAAATCTATCCATTTATCATGATATTTTAAAAATTGATAGTAAATATTTATATCTGTAATATATCTGAGTCACTCATCTGGTAATAAAGGTCTATATCAATGTACCATTATCTTGGTATCATTACATTTTATATAGTTAAAAATATGGTTTTGGATTAATTCTAGTAGGTATGTGGAGTTATCATTTCCTATGATTTAAATGTTGTGTGTTGGTCATGAAGTGAAACTATTTATATTTTTATTGAAACTAATGTTATGTTGTATCACAACTGGAAGTATGAATATAATGTCATAAGATAATTTTATGACATTTTCCCATCATTATATGATTAAACTATATCATGAACAATGATATGGTATCTCATTGTCTATGATATAGGGTTAAAAAAATCCACATCTCCTTAAATTTATGAATTTATCATGTATTTATTTAATTCTCTATATAAATATTTATAATTATGATTTTTTTGTTATGAATATTTATATAGTTGAATTTACATTTTTAAATTATTTATTATAAATATTAGATACCATGCATCATATATTTCCATGATAGTTATAATGTAAGGTTTAGTTTTGTTCAACTAAAATTGATGATATGTTAGTTATATTTCTAAATTATTTTTTTTCTATAATTAATCTTGTTATTTGGTATTATAATTATACTATAATTTAAAATCCCTTTTAAGAAATGATTAATAGATTTTGGGAATTTTGATCAAACTTTCTACTCTCCTAGGAGCTTAGAATATACTCTATAAAAGTGGGCATTGACTACCTTTCATACCATACGTGATCCCGAGTAATATGTTGGTTTAATATAATTTTAATCCATTATTTTAAAAGAGTTTCATATAACATATGCATGTGATGTATATTGAGACATGTTGAATATTATAATCAATTTTAAACCTTATATAAATAAAAAATATTATTCGTCTTATAAAAGTTATATACTAATTCGATTAAAACATGTTAATATAGTTGAATGCATTAGATGCATATGTCAAATTTCTAAAATCATTCATACTTATAAGGAATGTTGGAGAGGTGTATAGGAAGTGGTTAGATATTCAGAAAACCTTTAAAATAATATGTTTTGGATTCCTTACAAAGTAAAAACTCATTTAAATATTGATTTTTTAATACAGGTGACCCTACAATTTTGGTGTCCATGGATTTTACTGAGTAATTCAGTGACCTAGAAATTTAATGTTTAATATTTTGTGGAATTGTCGAGGTTATTTTTATTTTTTATCTTTAAAGGGTGAAATATAAATTTACCAAGCATAGAATAATGTTTTGAGTGTGCTATTGTATTTAGGATATAATATTTACCCTTGGGAATAATTTTGGTAATTTTCTACGGTAGTTGGATTTTTTGGTTAATTTCAAGTTTCAGTAGAATTGAATGATTTATTTATTTATTTATGATGCATTATAATTTATTATTTTTATTAAATTAATAATATTAATTAAGTAAAATATTTTGTGGTGAAATTGACCTAGGATACTAAAGGAAGATAGGTGGATGAATACTTTTTTTAGTCAATATCATGAGGCGTTATCCTGATAATAGTTTAATGAGATATTTTAAGTGGGAAGTCAGAGAAGGTACAAATTTTTTATGGATAATTATGACATGATGTTTGAGGGAGAATATAATTTTGAGTGTAGGGGGGATTGAAGAACCCTTGAATATTATAGATTTTATGTGACCTCATGAAGTGATTTTAGAAAGGGAGAGTTGATCTCAACTCATACATGGCCAACATAGTGTTGATATTTTTATCGAGAATTGGTGAACTATTCAAACACTATTTTATGGTGTGGTGTGGTGTTTAAATAACCCCTATAATGGAATATTTATTTTAATTGTTTCTTGAGTTACTTTATTCATGATTTTTGAAGGTACTTTAAGGTTGTATTTATTGAAAAAATCTCATGGACGAGTTGAATATCATTTTTTCATGACATATGAGAAAAGAAATGAATAATTCATGAGATAAGTAATTCGTCAGTTTAAAAGGAACTTTATTGTTGTATTTATTAAAAAAATTGAATGGATTTTATGGAGGCTAATTGTGGCTAAGTGAATAGAAAAAGATAAGATAATTATTTTTATAATTAATTAATTATTTTTGGAGGTACGTTCAAGTTGTATTTATTTAAAACATGCTCATAGATGAGTTAGACACTAATTGGATATAATTTAAGAAAAATAAATAAGGAATTGTTTAGTTAAAATAAATTATGGTGTGAAAGATTTCATTACGGAATAATATAATGGACCAAAGCAGAAATGTAATCTTACATAAAAAAATGATTCCACAACCATAGGTGTTATGTTGTAAAGAGTAAGGAGTGATTTACACTTATGTAGAAAACCACACCATAATCATATGAGTCACACCATGATGACTATTCTTGAATGTTTTTTGGGTTCAGAATATTCTATAAAGGTGAGACCATAAAAATTTAGTGTTTTTCTCTCTAAGGATCTAAAGTATATCACATTGAAAATAAGGAATCACACTATAATAGATATATTCATACCACAAATAATGAGGCCATGAATTTTTTCATGCATGATTTATTGAAATATAAAACATGCACACCATAATCCAAGGTCTTACACTATAGTATTTCTTCTATAGATATGATTAGACAAAAATATAATACTACAATTAAATTGGGAATTTCATAATTAGTGGAGTGAAATTTGTGGATATTTTAAGATATATAATTTGGGTATTTTGTATATGAATATCACACTAAAATCCAGGGAGTCAGGATGCAACACATGTTAAGTATATAAATATTAGGTGACTCAACCAAATTAAAGTGTGATTAAAAAATAACAAAACCATCTTCCCATTCAATGGATATTTTTGAAAGAATGTGGAGAAGAAAAAGGGTGCACACATGATCTAAATTCTAGATCCACTTTAGGTTAGGATGTGAAGATTGATCAAATTATTATCTTTAATTATTTTAATTGTATATCAATACCATATTCATAGTATATTACTTAAAAATATTGATAATAATATAAGAAATATGTAGGGGGATAACAATCATTTTTCACCAAGGATTAGACACTTGATAATAAGGCCGAGTGAACCTTATAAAAAACCCTTATGACATGTGTGTTATTTCTCACTCCAAATGTCACCATCATATCATTTTGTTTTTAATACTTAAAATTAATTATAAATGAAAAAATGATTTTGAGATTTGGGGTTTTAGTGACCAAAAATTCACCACCTCTTAGTTTTAGTCTACTCTCACATAGGCCCTACACTTGGTTTCATAGCTGCCTGCAGTCCTATCAAGATGGTATGTCAAAAAGATATTCTTTTGGATTGTTTCATAGTGGTTATAAGTATTTTCCAAAGGATATATGTTTGTTTTTTATTAATAACATATTTTTTATCAATTATATATATTTAAAACATGAACAACATCAAATACAAAGGATTTTCCATGTTTTATGGGAATGTATTTGATCTAGAAAATGATAAGATGGTTCCATATCTTCTTTCTCCTAGATTAGAAATTCTTAGTATCATTGAGAATTGTATATATATTCCTAACAATGGGATGCCAAATACTCTTTTGTCAAAGAAGAATATATAAGATAATGGGAGAATGTACAATGATTTACTTTTATCCATCTCATATAAGTAGTTTACACAAGTTATGGGATTGAATATAAACTATAATCTAGCAGAAACTTGATGATATCCATGAATGAGACTTGAAATTAATGGAATCATAATTACAAAACTTCCAGGATAAATTTGAAGATGTTTTAATTAGAAAAGGCTAAATAGTGTATGGAATCTTTATTTGAGTGACCATAATTATAAATTTGATGAAATCTATGTAGAAGTTAATGAGGATTCCATTTTTTAAATAAGTTGATGATAATTATATCAGATAAATTTAATGTGATTATTTATACCCTAGATTACGAAGTCTTGTATGATTAGACCCTTAGTAAGATCAACAATGTCTTGATAGCCTATGAGATGACAAGAGGGATAACCTTAAGGAGAAAAGGAAAATCTGAGAAAAATATTACTTTCAATTTATTAAAGATTTTGAAACATTGTGATCCTAATAAGTCTCATGAGTAGAAAACCAATGCTGAAGATGATCTAATGAATTTTATTGAGTTCTTATCATTATTTTAAAAAAACATGAAATGTGAAATAATAAATATAAGGGTAAGATTAATTTTATTATTTTCAATTATAGTGATATTAGATACTTTTTATAAAGTTTCCTAGAGAGAAATAATAGAGAAGAAAGTGATAATTGATATCAAATATAATTAGGGATACATAAGGTTTGAAGTATAAGTAATGGAGAAAATTACTTTAAAGGAAAGGGAAAGGACACCAAATCAAGGAAAAAGAACACTCTCTTAAAACTGTATAATACATCTTATCATAAACAAGTGAGAAATAATAATATGATTATGAAGAGTACGGAATAAAAAATTATATTATCAAATCAAAATAGTCCAAGAAATTCTCTATATAAAAAATAAAAGACTAGTGAAGAGGGGGTTTTCGATGATGAAATTGAAGATGAGTAAACACTAAAACAATTCCAATTAAGGAATTAAATTTTTTTATATTTGAAATAAATCAAGAAAATATAAAAGTGGAGAATACTCTAAGTAATAATAATTAATCACTTAATAATTACCTTGATACCTCAAAAGTTAGGGAGTTTAATTAGATAGAAGTGGAGTTTTCAAAAAATATGGATGATATCAATGAAATGATTTATGTAAAAGACAATCTTCATGAGATTACAGTAAAATAAATACTTTACAATAATTTGGAGTTAAAACAAATTAATGTGAAATTAGTTGATACTGAAAATTCCTTGAAAAAAACTCACATTGAGTCTTATAATTATATCACAGAAGTTAGTGAAAGTTATAAATCATATAGAAAAGTTTTTATGCACCCAATAAACATGTAGTTGTCTTATGTGACCAAAAACTATCATATTGTACACTTAATATTATAACCAAAACAAGGAAATAAATTAAAATAAATAAAATAAAGTGATTAATTCACCTAAGAAGTTGAATAAACCCATTATAAAATCATGTGGATGTTATGAATATCCTAAAAACAATAAAATCTATAATAATAAGTAAGATATGAAGATTCCTAAGGAAAAACATAAGGTAAGGAAGAATTATTCTAAGCAATATGAATTTGAAAAACATTAAAGGATTTAAATTAAGAATAAAAGTTATTGAGTATATTTTTAGGAACTATATTTACAATTGAGTAGATTTAACTTTTTAAGAATATGTTAGTAATATAGATATTATGGACACAAATCCTATATATACTGGTATAATATTACTCTCCCTTTATTGAAGATTGGATATGAATCAATTGAGAGTTAACCTGAATATTTTAGAGTATAGTTGAGAAAATATTATAAAGAGAAGGAAAAACTGTGAAATTAATTTCATTATATTAAGGAAACTGGTGGGAGGTGTGATCATATGAGGCACACTACCCACAAATGTATCACTATACTACTGGAATAATTGAAAAAGAATGTGTACTCCAAATATATTAAGATTAGGATTGATCATGAAAATGAATAAATGATTAAGGTGTCTTATAAAATAGTGATTGGTTTAAAGTCTTATATTTAGGATAGTGTTTTATTGTTTCCCATGTATGAAAACAAGAAACTCTCAAAATATATACAAAGGTACAATGAATGAGTTTTTAGTTTCAAACATAATGGATCAATTAATGCAAAAGGTGTTAGAATAACTAAAGTTAGTGAGAATAATCTTGAGTCTACTGATTTTATCTTAGTCTTTGGGATGATACAAAACCTTACACGTGTCTCTTAGATTTTTAATAATTGGAACGGGTTAATCTTTTTCAAGAATAACTGTGACAAATGGAGATTTAAGGATGAAATAATAATACTACAAGGATAAAAGACCGACGATAAATAATTTCATATTTCCAATGATCAAAGTTCATAATTCTTAAGAATGTAATAGGTGAATGATATTTAACATATAAGAATTATCTATTTGTGTAAAAATAATTTAAGTGTGTCTATGAATCAAGGGGGAGTTAACTTGAATTTTTATAGTCCAACTGATACAATATTATAAAGATAAGGTACACTTGTGTAATTAATTTTATTCTCTTAAAGAAAACTCATGGGAGGTGTTATCAACCTAGACACACTACCAACAAGTTTCTCACTATACTACAAAAATAATTGAAAAGAAATGTGTACTAAAAATATATTAAGAGTAGGAGTGATCATGAAAAATAATTAATGATTAATATGTCTTATAAAGAAGTGATAGGTTGAGATATTGGATTTATTATAGTGTTTTCTTATCAACCATGAATTAAAATAAAATACTCTAAAAAGGTATCCAAAGGTATCTGGAAGGAGTTTTTAGTTTCAAATATGATGGATCACATAATTTCAAAGGAGTTAGAAAAACTAAAAATAGTGAGAATAATATTAAATCTAGTGATGTTCTATTTATTTTTGGGATGATACAAAACCTTATGTGTGTCTCTTAGATTTTTAATAATGGGAATGAGTTGATCATTATAAAGAATGGATGTGACATATGGATATTGAAGGATGAAAAAAATAATTATATAGTGATAAAAAACCAGTGGTAAATAATTTCATATTTCCAATGATCAAAGTTCATTATTTTTAAGAATGAAATAGGTGAATGGGATTTGGAATATAAGATGTATCTATTTGGGTAAAAATAATATGTAAATTTAAGGTTGTGAGAAATCAACCAAAGTTGAATCATAAAAGACTCAATACTAATTAAACACTTCACAAAGGAAACACGGTAAAAAAGAGTCATAATGTGGTGGATATTAACACAAATAAACTTCCTGAGTTGATACATTCATATGTGTGTGGTCTTATGAGATTGAAGTTGACTAAGTGTGATAAATATTTAATTAAATTTTAATGATTTTACTCATATAACTTGGTTGTATTTTTTATCATCTAAATTAAAAGTTCTTGAGTTGTTTAATTATTTTTATAGATGTTCTTAATAAAAAATGAGACGTTATATCAAAATATTTTGGTCCAAAAATAGATCTTAATATAAGAATAAAGAATTTTAGGGATATATTAAGAATAATTTAGTAAGTAATGGATATAGTTTACTGTAAACCCCCAAAAATTACTATATTTTAGTGGAGTTTTCGTAGTCTGGTAGGTATGGGAAAAACCACATTATCAGAGAATAGGAACTCTAAGTATTTTTAGAAAAATCCAAAATAAAACATAAATTTTAAACTAGTTTATAGTTTTACCTAATTCAATGCTTATGACTTATTATATTTTTTTTGGGAAGAAACCTAACATAATTATTTTAAAGGTATTTGATAGTCCATGTAACATAAATATTAAAGGAAGATATTTGGGTAAGTTTTATGTTAGATATTATGAGGTTATATTCTATGTATATACACACTATGGATGAAGTTATAAATGATAAAAAAAAATATAAGGAAAATAATTGAAATATATAAAGTTATTGTTTTATAAAATCAAAATTCATTTTAAACATCATTACCTATTGATGTTGAGATGGAATAAACTCAAGGAAAAATCCTTAGATAATAGGGAAAAAAATTGAATGTTGCATCAAATTTTTAAGGATATGATATGGATTATAAAGTCTCTAGTAATGAGGGAGGCCTAGATAAAAGAGTATATATGTTCCAATGGCTTAAAAAATAGGTTAAGACTGGAAATATCCTAAGATGTGATGATAAGGGTGTGAAAAACAAATGAATCCTAATAATTTATAATCAAAAAAAATTTCTCTCACAAGTTGAAGAAAAAAGTGTTGCATATGTATTAATATTGAGTGTATTATTACCACTTCACTTAATCAAATTTTGATAATTATAAAACCAATTATAATTTCAAAAACTTCTCCCGTCATTTTGAAATTATCACAAATATTAAAAAATAAAACCATTAAAACATTTATTTCCCCTTTTAAAAATATTAACTCCCCTTTATTTCATCACGTGTGAAAGTAAGTTTTAAAATATAATAAAATATTTTATTATAAAATTTTATTTAGAATATATTTCAAGGAGAAATAAATTTAAACATTAAAGATCCCCTAATTTCATGCATTATAAAAACATAAAAAACTGAAAATTAAATAAAAATAGTAAAGTGAGAAGATAGATAATAAAATAATTGAAGGCCACCTTAATATATATATATATATATTTCTGTTATATATTTAAACAATAGAATCTTAAAAAATAGGTATGAAAATTTTTAATTAGCAACTTGTAGAATTTAAAAAATGATCATATAAATCAGTGAAACATCCTCTTGAAATATAATGTAGAGTCTATAAGGATTAAAAAAAACATACATAAATAATAAAATAATTATATTAGTAATCAATAGTGATTAAACATTCTAGTAAACCATGGAATGGAATAGATTTCATGCACAATGAATATAAAAATATTCAACACCAAATCAAAAACTGATTTAATTTCATGTTAGTGAAATAATATTAAGCATGATTACTGACAAAAGACACTATCATTTCCTATGATTAATGAATTTAAAATTAATAGAGTTTTATTAATGTGGGATAATGATGTTGAAATAGTTTTATCCTTTAGGAAATATATGGTGGCCACAAACTGATTCTTCAAGCATATTATTTTTAAAATTTAATTTTATATTTTAATTATGAAAAGTTCATATTTAATTTTATAAAACTTAATTTAATATAACCATTTTGTAAATATATTAGCTAGTTCATTATCAATTGGAAATATTAAAAACAAATTTAACCTATTTAAACATGTTATCTAATAAAATGATATCTAAATTCTATATTTTTTGACATATAATTCTGTAAAGGATTTCTAGAAATAACAATGGGAGATGAGTTATCACAATAAATAGGCAACTTATCAAAATTAACATCAAAATATTTTGTATTTTTATTAATCCAAAATTATTGATCACAACAAGTTACTATATCTATACATACCACTTATGTATTATACAATGAATCTGAAAGTTTTTTATTAGAACTCCAAGAAAGAAATATTTTTCCTTGAAAGTGAAGCATTACACTTGAATTTTTTTTATGTATTTTACAACCACTAAATTTGGAATTCAAATATATTTTTATATAAATAATAGTGATTCTAGGATAAAACAAAACATGGTTCACCAAACCTTTAACATATTAGATGATCTTTTTGATAAATTTTAAGTGGATTTACTTTGGTTCAATATGAAATCTTTAACATAGGCATACCCTAAAAATTAAATGAGATAAATAAGTAGATAAATTTAATAAAATACATATAATACCTCTAAAAATATTATTATTTATGGGTTTTATAGATTTATCATAATATAGTTTATATGAAGTACTAAATCCTAATCAACTTATATTCCTAAAATAAATTAACCTATTTTCCAAATTAACATTAATTCCCACAAAATAAAATCATATATTAACTCAAAAGGTTATATAAATCCTAATCAAGTAACATTCCTAAAAAAATAACATTTTTCAAAATATCATTATTTACCCGAAAATACAATCACATAATACCTCGAAAGGGGTATCTATGCCTTCGATGTTGTGATAAAACTTAAACTTATTGACCCATGATTGTATGAAAAACTCTCAAATTATCCTCATTAGATAACATTTTAACCTTTAATGTTATTTAAACCTTATTTTGATACCAAATGATACAACCTTGATCCATACTCTCAGATCTAGTGTAAAAAAAAATTCATTTACATACTTTTATAATACTAACAAAAGTAACCCCAATATAATAATCCATAATTAAAATATCAATAATAAATATTAAGTCACATATACAACAATAATTTTTAGGTTTTGAGTTTTAGATAATTATGAAATACCATCAACTAAAAAATCCCAATTTTTTTCCATCAAATGGAATTTTTCCCCAAATCAAGGATTATTTATTTTATAATAAATCTTTAACATTCACTTGATACCCATCTAGACACATAATATATTAGACTCTTCTTTATAAATTGGTAAAATATAAATATAATAAGGGGTGATATAAAACACTTAGTAAGGTTAAACCATAATGATATCAATCAAATATCATAAGTGAACATAGGATAAACATGTCGGTGAGAGAAAATAATCATGGTACATGAACATGTCATAAGAAAATCATAACTGATAAAATATGGATCATAATCCATGAATCATAAAAATTATTCTTACATAATAAGTATATATCATATGAACATGTAATCATAAGAATGTGAAAACAACAAAAAAAACATGACTTCATAATAATAATTGAAGGATCATTTCCATGACAAAATAACATAGTGGACCGAGTCCCATAATCTATTAGGTTTACTCTCCATTCCATTAAATTTAATATCATTAGATATAAAACATTATCCAATGCATTGGAGGGATATATAACTCTTTTCTCACCTATCACATCATAATATCTATATGTATACATGTTTCACAAAAGAAAACAATCATAATTCAATCAAAGCATAATTAAACCAAGAAAGAAATGGGTTTCATGATCATAATAAATCTATATAGAGAAGTTGGATGGTATTAATAGAGTATGTCTCTAGTGAAGAAAAATAATGATTATAGGAAGTTGACATGGATGAAAAACACTTATATAACTATATGGGTTATGTAACACTTTCAAATGACATCATATAAGAATAGATCATTAATTGGATCATTTGAAACCAAAAGTTAAATCTCCCAAAATAAAAAAATTATAATAAATTTTAGAGGGTGATACATGAAACATAACTCTATAGGAGAAATATATTTTAGAGTTTTAGAGGAAAATTTAAGTGAAATTATAAAAAGAATTTTCATAATATTTTGTAACCTGGTTCTAAAAGAAAACTTATAATTCACTTAAAAAATCCATTTCAGATGGATGAAAAAGGACACTAAAAACTATAATTTTAGAAGAACACAAAATATTGAAACCAATCCTTTAAAATAAATGATGTTAATGGTTAGATATATAGTGTAATAAATAAGTATATATATATATATGGAATGAAATACATTTATCTATTCTTCTCAAATATTAACCTTTATTTTTTTTAATTTTTTTTTTAAAAAATAATAATATAAATTTATTTAGAAAACCATGAAAAGTTGAATAGGTTGATTAATTAATAAAAAATTACCTAGAATAAGGAAAAGGGATTCATGAAAAAAGCATTAAAAAATTAGATTATTTTCATATTTTTTAAAGAAAAAAATACCTATGAGAATAATGTTATGAAAATTCCTTGTAATTTTTTAAATAAAGTAAAATATAGTTAAAAATGACCTTAAATAACCATTCAAGTATATATAATAATGTTCTTGAAACATTATAAAGAATATTGATATGGAGAAGAAATATCCCTAACCATAAATAAGAGATAAAGTTATCTCCACTTACAAGAAAAATTTTCATTGGATCATGAACTAAAGGGAAATAAAATTTTAATAAGACTTATAAACCATAAGAATGACCAGTGGAGAAGAAAATAGATGGGGTTTAAGAGATAAGATAATACAATATCTATAAATTGAAACTTAGTCCTAAAATATATAAAATTCCAAATGATATGGGAAATAAAACCATTACAAACAAAGTAAAGAATGAACTATAAATACATATGAAAATAAGTAAGACCATAAATTAACCAAAAATGAAATTAATATTAAATTAAACATTTAATAACTTGAATTTGATTTATACAAGAGAAAACATGGAATTTAAATACCATACTTGATGTGATTGGAGACTTGGAAAGGAATCCCTTACCAATAACATAACATGTGAAATAAGAAAATATAAAAGCGGATATTATATGAAAGAAATGTAAATCCATAAAAAATAATTCCAACTAAAACACAAAAATATCAATGGTTATAATTCATATAATGTTAGTGCAATATATTTAATTAATAAAAGATATAATTCCATGAAAGGAAATTGAGTTAATAATCCCCTTATGTGTTTACTAATATATGAATCAAAATCATATGGAAAGATTAAATGAAATAGAGTTTGAAATCACATAAATAAAATTTGATTTATGATAATGAAATTTAGTGGACATTGAGTACAACATGTCAATGAAAAATAGTGAAAATGATCCAATAGGCGTGGAAAGAAGGTGTGAATCAGTGCTTTGAAATTATTTTGGGATAAAAAATATAATACCTTCTACTTCTTTAGTATATATATAACCAAATATTCAAATATGATAATATTTAAATCATAAAATATTTTTTAAAATGTTTTTCATCTATAAGGAGTACTATGTCATAGGTGTATTGTGGTTTTTATCCCCCCCATAACTAATTTTTTACTATCAAGGAAAGATATATGAAAGAGTATTGTCTTAATTATGCTATATCTACTGGAACCAACCAATGAATAATGATCACATATGACTTTTTGATCCTCCTCACATACTCCATAGAAGTATATCTTATTTTTCCTTGCACAAAAATCTCCTATGATTATTCTCAATTTTTCTCACTCAATACAACAGTGTATTGGTTCTTCACTAAAATTATCACCATGCCATTTAATTCATTTTGTAGTCCTTATAATAAAAAAAATAATATGAATATATTTTCTATAACAGTTATAGAAATATTAATTATTCTTGGTAGGTTCTTCTCACTTTCATTCTCAATTTTCCTCAATCTTCTTGAAGACTCAAGCTTCACACAATTCATCCTTTTTATCTAGATGAAGACTCCACCTTTTTCCTTTTCATGAAATTTTAATTAAAATTTCTTTCAAATTCATTTAAATATTCTACACGAAACCATAGTTTTAGTTCACTTGAAATTTCCATGTAATCTTTGTAATATGGCATCTCATTCTACAACATGAAACCCTCTCTGCAACATTTTATTCTCTCTTAGTTGGTTCTTCCTTGATCTCTACATAAATCATGACCGTATGATTGATCATTATGTTTGATAATGGAATATAAATATAAAATCATCCTCCTATTTATTTCTACCCATTAGAAATGGATTCTGTAAGATCATATAATTAAATTTGTAAAATCTTGACTTTTCTTATTGATTTTTTTTGATATTTGACTGAATTTGGAACCCACATGTAACTTCCTACCTTTTCTAAATTTTTTAAATTTTTTTTATATAATTTCAAAACCCATACAAAAATATATGAACCCTTACAAAATTCACCTTAAAGGCTTATGAAATGTATGATTCCTTATAAAATTTGTGAACCCTTATAAAATTCATGAACCCTTAAGAAATTCATGAATTCTTACAAAATATTTGAGATGTAATACCAAAATTATCCAAGAACTAAATATTAACCATGATGTAGATAATAAATCATATTTAAAAAACAAATATCAACTACATGTTTTAGTCTGGATTGAACACATGTAAAACTCAATGGTTCTATCATATGATTAATTGAATGACCATGAGGATCGAATGTTATAAGTTACCTTATGAAGAAATTTCACAAAAAGATCCAATCGACTACAAAATATTTCCAATAAACCATACAAATAACCTAATGAACATTTTTTTTCTTTAATTACCATATTATATTGAATATATATTATGAATAAATCCATAATTGAATACATGTATTGATATAATACATAAGTGACCTATAATCATGTCTAATAAACTTAATCATATGCACTTTATCCATTTAAAACATCTTCATACCTTATTTAACTCAACTGGAGGTCTTTTCAAGATCCTTATATACTGTTGTAGATTGTGATCAACACATGTATTTTCTTCCTTGAATATTAGTACAAAAAATAATCACAATTAAACAAGTATTTTTAATAAATAAAATAATATCACTAAAGGTTCAATAATCTCCCACTTTGGATTTATTGGTAATACCACTCAATCCTCTCCCCCTTATTAATAAAAAACCAAATCGTACATAATATAGGGAACACTCTAACCAACTCAAATCAATGCATCATGAAAAATAAACTCTATATATATATATATTAGAATGATATTTATATAAATAAGAGTGATTAAACCATTCATCAATACTATCCAAAATAATAACTCATATCAACCATTTTGTTCTCAGAAATATAAATTAACTTTTATTTTTTAAAATGAATTTCTTTTCTATAACACTCATCTTAAACATTAATGAAATTCACATATAAGTGAAATAAAATTATACCCCTATAAAAAATATCTCATCAAAGAGAAAAATAAAATGATAGAGGAGTAAACTCAAAAATTTCACACCTCAGTTTTGAGGTATGAGGTGAACTCTCATTTATAGCATTAGTTTCTAAAATTGTTTTGTTGTGAGTGATTTTTTATAATATCATCCAAATATTCCTTGGAAGGAACAAAATATAGTTTTAATATACCTTCTATAACCATCACTTTTGAATTTTTTTTATAATAATATGTTTAGACTTGTAATTTTTTACAAAATTCTTAGATATATTTATGAAACTTCATTTATCACATTAAAAAAATAATAGGGTACTCAGATTCAAAACTCAAATCATGCTATTGTGTCTTCATCCACATTAACTATGTAGCTTCCTATGATGAAAACATATACTCAATTTTAGTTTAACATAATATAACTGATGGATACAGCTTTTAATTCCATAAAACATAGCTTTTACCAATAAAATACTCCAGGAGATGTGGAATTCTTTCCATGTAGAACTCCTACCTCATTATAATTATTAAATCCTATTAGATTTTATTCACCTATTCTATTTTATATCATCCTTTAGTTAAAATAATTTGAGGTTTATATCTATATCCTCTTTTCTTTGAACATATTAGATTCCTTTGGGTTAGATAGGAACATGTAACAAAGAGTGATAACATATACAATATTAGGTATGGTGGTTTTCAAATACACATGACTTATAATCAATCTTCTGAAATATATCTCATTTAAAACTTGTAATTCATCATCCTTACCTAGTTTTGTTCCCAATTTATTTTGTGTTAAATTACCTTTAGGTACCTAAATTTCAAATTTCTTTAAGATTTCTCTAGCCTACTTTTCTTATGAAATAAATATATAATAAGTAGATTGGGTAACCTATAAAACCAAGGGAAAAATTATTTATCCTATAATAGACTTTTAAATCCTTTCCTTCATGTGTCTTGAGAACTCCTCACAAAATCTTTATTTATTTCTATAAAAAATTATATCATCAAAATATACAATTAAAATGAGTGTTGTGGTGTTGGTTTTTTTCACAAAAAAGTTTTTTCCCACTTTCCCCCTGCTGAACTTCTTGCTCTTTAGATATTCATAAAGTTTGAAATATTAAGATCTTGGATCTTGTTTTAGTCCATAAATAGACTTATTCAACTTGAACACATTTCTACCATTATAGACAAAAATAAATACCTTAGGATAATCTATATAAACTTCCTCATCATATGCCCATTTATGAATTATATATAACATCCATTTGAAATATTTTAAAGCCTATATGGACTGCTATATAAAGAAACATTCTGATGTACTTGATTTTAGCCAATGGTGAAAAGGTTTTATCAAATTCAAACCCTTAAATATTTGAGAATCCCATAAAATCCAAACCCAATTTGTTTCTAGCTACTTCAACATTCCCATATAGATTATTTCTAAAATCCCTTTTAGCTACAATCACATTATTTATAGTAATTTTTAGAATAAGTTCCCAAGATTAATTCTTTATAATCTATTCAAGCTTCTCATTCATTTATTGAACACACTCATTATGTTCAAATGAATCCTCATCCATCTTAGTTTAAACCTTAGATAGTATACTGGTATGATCAGATGAAATTATCCTCCTCATAGTATTTACACCATGATTTTGATGACCAATTATATTTTTAGTATTCAAATGATTTTCCAACCTCAACCTTGCACCTATAATCTTCTAATTTTCTTTATTATCAATAGTCAATGAATAATCAATATCATCTTCTGAGGGTTGCATATTCTCTTAGTTTTCTTCTATATATCTAAAATTTATAACATATTCTTCATATTTAGTCACAAAATAATTCTTAACACATTATTCCTTTTCAAGAACAATAACATCATCACAATCAATGTATTTTATAATGTTTTGTAATAATATATATAAGAACTTCCATTTTGTGTATTACCAAGGAATATTACCTTAACCTCTTTTTCATAAAACTTACTTCAAGATCTTTTATTTTTTATATTAAAATTTTACTCCCAAACACTATAACGTGTTTTATACTTGAAATATCCCCAAACCACATTTCACAGGGAAACATATCTGAGTTGGACCTAAAAAACACATGTTTTTAATAATTCAAACAGTTGTTATTTCTTTTAACAAGAAAAATCATAATGTATCATGATTAATAGGAATTTATCTAGCCTTGTTAAAAAAGATTAAATTATTCCTTTTAGCTAACCCATTTTTTTGAGGTGTTTATGTGGAACTGGAATCACATATGATCCCATATTTATCCAAATATTCCGAGAATTTTCTATTAGAATATTTAGTGCCATTATATAACATCAACTTTATTTAAAGAGAAAAAACTTGTTTTTGTCCATACTTATAATGGTTTCAAATATACTTTGACATAACAACTTGATATCTAATCTTGTTCATAAGACATCCACCTTTTCTAGATATAACATCATTTCCATCATCACAAATTCATAATACACTTAATAGGTTGTACTTTAAGACAACAAAAAATAGATCATTTTTAGGAATAATATGGTTATTACCAATATTTCCTCTTCCAACACCTTTAATTTAAAGTGAGATATCATTTCTAAAGGTGAGAAAATCACCATCATATTTCATTATATTCATTAGGTTATTCTGATCTTCAGTCATATGATATGAACATTTTTTATCCATTATGCATAGATTATCTATTTTTCATTCATTAAAAAAAGCTCGACTGTAACGCCCCGACCCTAGTTGCCTAGAGTCGGTGCATTATTACATAACATTGGCATGATCACAAGAAAGATCAAATCTCGAAAGACCGATTGGTTTAGTAGTCTTGGAAACACTAGATATATTCATAAGTTTTACATTACATCATAAAATGAAAAACTACTACAACAACATAATGTTTCCACAGTCCACACTATAATCCCCTCATAATATCCCTGCAGGTCATTCATAACTTACATCTTCACTTCCTGGGAAAAATAAAACATAGAAAAGGGGTGAGCTCAAATGCCCAGTAAGGATAACAATATAGCGGAAACTTTCATCAATAAGAATAAACATTTAAGGCAATGTATAACTAAAACAAAAGCCTTTTAAACATGAACTTTCAACATGGTATGGCATAAATAAAATGAAATAATGTCATTTACTTATTCACATGGATATTCTACTAATCGAATAATCACATGCAAAAATCAATAACCACTTTCATAATGTTGGAATGCATAATTCTAAACTTTAATTACTTTTCAAGGCCTCGTCCCAAGACCTTGGGGCTAACTGTAACCGGAACCCAACCCGGAGTGCCTCTAATAACCGGACACCAACCCGGAGTGCCTCTAATAACCGGACACCAACCCGGAGTGCCTCTAATAACCGGACACCAACCCGGAGTGCCTATAATAACCGGACACCAACCCGGAGGGATTACTTTTACCAGTCCCTAACCTGGAGGGCTTACTTTTACCAGTCCCCAACCTGGAGGGCTTACTTTAACCAGTCCCCAACCTGGAACATACTTGTCCAACACATTCATATGAAGTAAAGATTGAAATATAACATAGACATTCTTATTGGAACTAGCATACGAAATGTCAATACTTTCACCATAAACTATGAATGGTATAAAAATAGCACATCCACAGTCAAACATATCACAAAACTTTCAATACAATATAGAAGCTTTGTATTACAAAAAATCAACTTCAAATAAGCGTAAAATCCATCAAAGGATGTTGACATAGATGAAATCAAAATTCTTTTTAAAGAAATATCTCTTTTTATTTTGAAATCATTTAAGATCCATATAAAATAAAACATTTTCTTTGAAAATATTCTTATAAGATTGTAAGGAAAGCTTTGAAGATTTTATAACGGCGTAAAATAACCGCACCCGCCGTATAAGTTAAAAAAAACATTCTTACCTCAATTCTGTCGAAAAGGTTAAAAAGGACCTTGTTTTGAAAACGACGGAAATATTCCTCTATAAACCTCTTATAAAAAGTCAAACAAGGGTATAAATGACTTTAACCCATATTCTTGTAATAGTAAAAATGTTTTGAAATACATTTTTAAGAAACATGGATGTGGATGATAAAGAGATCCCAGTAGATTATTACGTATAAACAACCTTGGATAATGAAGAGGTTGTAAAGTAAACCCTTACCTTGTACTTTTCCTTGGTTGGGGTAGGTTAACCTCCTGTATAATGGTGAAATAGTTGTTATTAAATTATACAAGAATCATATATAATAATATGATATCATATATGATCTTTTAACATTGATTGTTAATAATATCTTAGAATTATCGTCGTTTCGGGTGTTAACTTACTCATTTTATTTATATGTTTTGTTACATAAGCCATGGTTGTTGTATCTTATTCTTATCCAGAATGATATCTAGTCCTTAAAAATCATTTTTAAATCATCAAATGATAATTATACTTGAATGGTTACGATGGAGAATGAATCTCATCGCGTTTGTGGAGACGGTAGTCCGTACGTACGCACGAGCGACAATATCATTCTTTTGATATTAAAATAAAATATAAATGAATGGTATATCATATATACAGAATCATTAACATGTTATATTTATTATTTACATGAGTTACACATCATTATTATACCCATCCAAATAATATTATATTGAATAACAATTACACCACGACGTGGAGACGGTAAGCCGTACGTACGCACGTATGGTGACATGTTATTCAAAGGGTGGATAGAATACTGAATATGGTTGTACCATACTTATAATAACATCACACTATATGTGAGATACTGGAGTTATTATTTTAGAATGGTAAGAACAAAGGAAGAAGAAGTGGAAGAAGAAATGAACTTAGAAAAGGGTGGTGAAATCATTACCTCTTCTTCGGGTTCTTCCTTTTGATTTGATCAAAAGGGCTCCTTAGGTTGGCTTTCTGATCAAACTAAGGCCTCTAGGTTGTAGTGAGGGATGTTGGGAGAGTATTTGGGCAGAGTTTGGCCGAACCAAAAGGCTTTGAAGGTGTGAAGAAATGAGGAGGAGTGCCCTTTTATAAGAGGGGTGAGGGGCACCTTTGGAAAAGCTAGAAATATTAATTTATAATAAATTCATATTCGGTTTCCAATGGCTCTAAAGTTGACTATTCAAAGGATAAGGTGGGGATAGGTCTAAAAACACTCAACCAATAGAATTTAGACAGGTTTGGGTACTTATATTAACCTTATCTATAAGTATTAACTCTAAGTTAATTAGTTTCACTTTTACAATGTCTCTTTGTATTTTTATATAATATGGTTAATAAAATTACTATATACATCCAAGAGACACCCAAGTGGTACATTAATGATGAACCTATCATGATATAAGTCTCTTGGCCGAACCTTAGATTTTTAGGAATTTAATATCAATTAATAATATAATATTTGTTTTAAGAAATCTTTTATGTCAATTTTGACACTATTCAATAGTTGATTTTTGTGAAACTCATAACAGATTGATTACTTCCAAAAAAGTCAATTAAATCAATCCTAATATATCATATTATCCTAGAAAATTATTTTAATTCATTAAAAGTTTCATATTATATTTATTTGGGTATTTATAATATCAATTATTTTAATTGTTCACTATTATAGTAATTACTGCATCATCATTGTGTCATAAATAAAATAAATTATTTAATGTCTAAAAATTATAAATAAAATATCATTATGTAGGAAATCGTTTTATCTTTCTAATGAATATTTATAATCTAAAATCCAAAATATATAACCCTATGTAACAATTGGTTTTCTAAAAGATATATGCTTGTGTCATTTTTGTATTCATTTTAACTTAATTAAAATAAAGTGTCATTATCACTTACAAGTGGATCCATGGGGTCCCAAAATTGACCCAAAGATTCCCATGGTCGACCATGTATCAACCAATAGGTTTAAGACACGTTTTAGGGTAATTTAGTATTATTTTAATATTATTTTTTAACCCTTATTTACCGGATTTACCCTTAACTATGGTAAATAAAATATTTACCGCAGTAATTATTCAAAATGTCTAAAAATAAAAGTTACCTATTTACACAATTTGAACATCCTGATTCCAAATATGGAATCCTTTTTCCTAAATTCAAAAAACAGAAGTGGCAGAAATTAATTTAAAATTAATTCCCGCTGTCAAAACAAAAAGCGTGTTTTTAAGAGATAATAACTATCAAAAGATTGACACTTTTTTATGTTCGGTTTAATTGTAAAATTATGTCCAATGACCAACATTATATTAAATAGTAAAAATATATTCTGAATATATTTTAAAACCACTCAAATTAATAATTTATCACTATTAATTATTTTGATTAAAAAATTTGTTTTTAATTAAAATTTAGTAATTTTCACTATTCATCAAAATATGAAAGTTATCCGAAAAGTACCAAAATTTCACCTTAGGCTAAATTTGATATTCCGAATCCAAAAATGAAGTCCATTTTAAAATATAAAATATATATAAGTTCAAAAGTAGGTATTACTATTCATAACAGCTAGTTTGATTGGTTACGGTGTGTTAGAACTCGAAGTTGCGTACAACACACGCTACTGTTTTATTCAAAGGAAAGCGTACCGTGGAAGCTTGGGATGTTTCATTTTAAATTTTTTGATGTCTCCATTTAGTCAAAAAGTTTAAAATATTGTATTTAAAAAGGTTTCACTATCAAAAGTTGATAAAAGTGCAGTACTGAAAATGAATCTGTTCTTGCATTATGACTAAGAAACTCATAATATGGATTCTAAAATTATAAGGATTATATAAAGTTTAAAATTTAGTTAATACTATTCATGACCTATTTTAATGGCTTTTTTTTGGTAAGTCATGGTGCAATTGAACTCAGTGTTGCGTGTAGTGCAAGTTATTGAATAACACACTATGAAATCTTGGGGTGTTACATTCTCCCCTCCTTCAATAAATTGCGTCCTCGCAATTTGAAATTGTTCTTCAAAAATAAAAGGTTGAAAGTAGAAAATATATTTGTGGGAAAACCCACATCGGAAATTGGGTGACTAAAATTTAATCTTAATATGAGGAAAAGAGAAATCAAAGGGTCACCACCAAATTATGATCTTGATTAGGAGAACATTGGTGGCAATTAGAGACATATAATTGGAGGAAAACCGTAAATATTTATAGGTAGTGATTGAGGTCATCAATCACAAAAAGTATAAAATTGAGGTCCTTAAACTCATCAATCTATGATGATTTGAAGTACCATCGGTTCAACAAAATATAGGGTATTGGGATTACACATTTTTGACGTTTCGAAGTATCTTAGTTGAAATCCCACATCGAAAAATGAATTAATGAGGCCTCTATTTAAAATAAAGAGTGGAAAGTATGAAGATTACCGAAAATAACACATACTAGGGTTCCATGTAGGGAAATATGGATATGGAAGAGAAATCTAACCATCAATTATCTGATGGAGAGTGGTAGAGAACATGGCTATGAAAAGGCCAACAATCCCAAAGCCATAAATTAGTGATGATTTAAGGTACCATCTAGGGAAACATTTTTGTTCTAAGTTCCTTTTATTAATGTTGAGGAATTTATTTATGAGATTGGCTAAGATCATAAGGAGATATACTTACTTTATAATCAGATTTTTATCCATTAATAAGTTTCTACCATAAACTCATCTTTCACTCGTAAAAAAAATTATATTTATACTATTCGTACAGGGTTCCAAAATAAACGAATTTATAATTCATCTACCAGATCTTTTAAAAAAACTACATTATTTAATCCAGGACATCTCTTGGGCCAGTGGTAGGTGATACACCCTTGTCGCCCTTCGGTTGCGGGTTCAAGTCTCGCAGCCTTTCCGGACGCGACGGGTTGCCGCCCGACCTCGGGGTTGTCCTTTTATGGCAATCCAAAATAATCCAAACTAGAACTATCCAAAATACTTCTATCCAAACTCACAGTCCAACATTTATAAGGAAGGTAAACATAATATAGATCCTTTTTACCCCGTAATAGCATATGAATACCTTCATCATGTATTACCATATTCCTTATTGATTACATTCATGCTCCCTTATTCCATATAGAATGCTGGATATACTTCATTAATCCAAAAATGTTTTAAACCCAAAAAATGATGGAATATACAAATCATTAATCAGTTCGAAGGTAGTTAAGAATATCCAATATAATTTATCCCAAACAATCATGTATTATTCCAAAATCACTACTTCGGTATCAGAACTATATTATGGTTTATCATTGTCTCAAACATATATTTTCCAAAAATTTATCCTGCTATTGAGTCACTTTTCTTTGTTCCACATAATCTCAAGTCCTTAATGAAATAGTACTGCAGTACAATCCTTATATACTCCATAATTATTATAACAAGTACATTGTTGATACAACACTCAATTGACATAATCAACATAAGAACTCTAATCATTCCTCTTCATCTGTGGTAGTATCATAACATGATTATTATCCAATAGTATCATTTGCGGCATAGTCTGATGACTGAGGCATAGGTTCGCGTAGTGTCCAAACTCCTTGCAAATGAAGCATTGTACATTTGAAACCATTTTCTCACCCTTGCAGTCACGTACTTTGTGCCCTTTTCCTCCACACTTATAACAAACTCCCATTCCATTCAGGCAAGTTCCAGGGTGTTTCTTTCCACAGTTACCACATATGGGAAAATTCTTCTTTTCCCTCTTCCCTTTATCCATCTTTCTCTCTTCCATCCTTTTCTTCTCTTGCTTCCCTTCAAAGCCATAGGACTCAGTAAACTCTTTACATATCTTATCAACACATGATATTATTTCTTCATATGATGATAATACATGGGAGACTATTTCTCTTATAAATTCTAGCTTAAGACCATGAAAGATATGATCCTTCCTTCTCTTTGAATCATGTGTATTTCTGGAGTTCTCATTCCTTCTACTGGGCGCCATTTCTATACCATGGCATAAACTAGATCAGTTTATGAATCAAAACACATAATCCCATACTTATAAAACACTTAACATAAATTGAACTATTTATGGATATAATCCATAATCATAAGAATGTTTTCTTTGAGGATGTATATACTCATAATCCCTTCAAAATGATATGTAAAGAAAATGAGAGTTATCCTAAGCATATCCCCCGGGAGTGTCGTAACCAAGAGTGCAGCAAGGCCCATTGTCGTGCACCAGTTCCCGTTCGAGTCTAGCTCAAAGCAGTGTTTTCGGGTTTTACCCCTAGGTACATCTGTGCCAGAGCCGCCTCTACCTGCTCGTATCCAGACAGAGATGTATTGCTTGGAAAACTCACAAAATCTCTACAATACCAAAATTCTAGGAAGTTCTTCTATACTAATCCTCAAAGTTCATCTTAGGTCTACGTGCTCTAATCAGAGTTTATCTAAATCTAGTTTCCAAGGTTTGTACTAAACCTCCTCTGATACCAACTGTAACGCCCCGACCCTAGTTGCCTAGAGTCGGTGCATTATTACATAACATTGGCATGATCACAAGAAAGATCAAATCTCGAAAGACCGATTGGTTTAGTAGTCTTGGAAACACTAGATATATTCATAAGTTTTACATTACATCATAAAATGAAAAACTACTACAACAACATAATGTTTCCACAGTCCACACTATAATCCCCTCATAATATCCCTGCAGGTCATTTATAACTTACATCTTCACTTCCTGGGAAAAATAAAACATAGAAAAGGGGTGAGCTCAAATGCCCAGTAAGGATAACAATATAGCGGAAACTTTCATCAATAAGAATAAACATTTAAGGCAATGTATAACTAAAACAAAAGCCTTTTAAACATGAACTTTCAACATGGTATGGCATAAATAAAATGAAATAATGTCATTTACTTATTCACATGGATATTCTACTAATCGAATAATCACATGCAAAAATCAATAACCACTTTCATAATGTTGGAATGCATAATGCTAAACTTTAATTACTTTTCAAGGCCTCATCCCAAGACCTTGGGGCTAACTGTAACCGGAACCCAACCCGGAGTGCCTCTAATAACCGGACACCAACCCGGAGTGCCTCTAATAATCGGACACCAACCCGGAGTGCCTCTAATAACCGGACACCAACCCGGAGTGCCTCTAATAACCGGACACCAACCCGGAGGGCTTACTTTTACCAGTCCCTAACCTGGAGGGCTTACTTTTACCAGTCCCCAACCTGGAGGGCTTACTTTAACCAGTCCCCAACCTGGAACATACTTGTCCAACACATTCATATGAAGTAAAGATTGAAATATAACATAGACATTCTTATTGGAACTAGCATACGAAATGTCAATACTTTCACCATAAACTATGAATGGTATAAAAATAGCACATCCACAGTCAAACATATCACAAAACTTTCAATACAATATAGAAGCTTTGTATTACAATAAATCAACTTCAAATAAGCGTAAAATCCATCAAAGGATGTTGACATAGATGAAATCAAAATTCTTTTTAAAGAAATATCTCTTTTTATTTTGAAATAATTTAAGATCCATATAAAATAAAACATTTTCTTTGAAAATATTCTTATAATCTTGTAAGGAAAGCTTTGAAGATTTTATAACGGCGTAAAATAACCGCACCCGCCGTATAAGTTAAAAAAAACATTCTTACCTCAATTCTGTCGAAAAGGTTAAAAAGGACCTTGTTTTGAAAACGACGGAAAGATTCCTTTATAAACCTCTTATAAAAAGTCAAACAAGGGTATAAATGACTTTAACCCATATTCTTGTAATAGTAAAAATGTTTTGAAATACATTTTTAAGAAACATGGATGTGGATGATAAAGAGATCCCAGTAGATTATTACGTATAAACAACCTTGGATAATGAAGAGGTTGTAAAGTAAACCCTTACCTTGTACTTTTCCTTGGTTGGGGTAGGTTAACCTCCTGTATAATGGTGAAATAGTTTTTATTAAATTATACAAGAATCATATATAATAATATGATATCATATATGATCTGTTAACATTGATTGTTAATAATATCTTAGAATTATCGTCGTTTCGGGTGTTAACTTACTCATTTTATTTATATGTTTTGTTACATAAGCCATGGTTGTTGTATCTTATTCTTATCCAGAATGATATCTAGTCCTTAAAAATCATTTTTAAATCATCAAATGATAATTATACTTGAATGGTTACGATGGAGAATGAATCTCATCGCGTTTGTGGAGACGGTAGTCCGTACGTACGCACGAGCGACAATATCATTCTTTTGATATTAAAATAATATATAAATGAATGGTATATCATATATACATAATCATTAACATGTTATATTTATTATTTACATGAGTTACACATCATTATTATACCCATCCAAATAATATTATATTGAATAACAATTACACCACGACGTGGAGACGGTAAGCCGTACGTACGCACGTATGGTGACATGTTATTCAAAGGGTGGATAGAATACTGAATATGGTTGTACCATACTTATAATAACATCACAGTATATGTGAGATACTGGAGTTATTATTTTAGAATGGTAAGAACAAAGGAAGAATAAGTGGAAGAAGAAATGAACTTAGAAAAGGGTGGTGAAATCATTACCTCTTCTTCGGGTTCTTCCTTTTGATTTGATCAAAAGGGCTCCTTAGGTTGGCTTTCTGATCAAACTAAGGCCTCTAGTTTGTAGTGAGGGATGTTGGGAGAGTATTTGGGTAGAGTTTGGCCGAACCAAAAGGCTTTGAAGGTGTGAAGAAATGAGAAGGAGGAGTGCCCTTTTATAAGAGGGGTGAGGGGCACCTTTGGAAAAGCTAGAAATATTAATTTATAATAAATTCATATTCGGTTTACAATGGCTCCAAAGTTGACTATTCAAAGGCTAAGGTGGGGATAGGTCGAAAAACACTCAACCAATAGAATTTAGACAGGTTTGGGTACTTATATTAACCTTATCTATAAGTATTAACTCTAAGTTAATTAGTTTCACTTTTACAATGTCTCTTTGTATTTTTATATAATATGGTTAATAAACTTACTATATACATCCAAGCGACACCCAAGTGGTACATTAATGATGAACCTATCATGATATAAGTCTCTTGGCCGAACCTTAGATTTTTAGGAATTTAATATCAATTAATAATATAATATTTGTTTTAAGAACTCTTTTATGTCAATTTTGACACTATTCAATAGTTGATTTTTGTGAAACTCATAACAGTTTGATTACTTCCAAAAAAGTAAATTAAATCAATCCTAATATATCATATTATCCTAGAAAATTATTTTAATTCATTAAAAGTTTCATATTATATTTATTTGGGTATTTATAATATCAATTATTTTAATTTTTCACTATTATAGTAATTACTGCATCATCATTGTGTCATAAATAAAATAAATTATTTAATGTCTAAAAATTATAAATAAAATATCATTATGTAGGAAATCTTTTTATCTTTCTAATGAATATTTATAATCTAAAATCCAACATATATAACCCTATGTAACAATTGGTTTTCTAAAAGATATATGCTTGTGTCATTTTTGTATTCATTTTAACTTAATTAAAATAAAGTGTCATTATCACTTACAAGTGGATCCATGGGGTCCCAAAATAGACCCAAAGATTCCCATGGTCGACCATGTATCAACCAATAGGTTTAAGACACGTTTTAGGGTAATTTAGTACTATTATAATATTATTTTTTAACCCTTATTTACCGGATTTACCCTTAACCATGGTAAATAAAATATTTACCGCAGTAATTATTCAAAATGTCTAAAAATAAAAGTTACCTATTTACACAATTTGAACATCCTGATTCCAAATATGGAATCCTTTTTCCTAAATTCAAAACACAGAAGTGGCAGAAATTAATTTAAAATTAATTCCCGCTGTCAAAACAAAAAGCGTGTTTTTAAGAGATAATAACTATCAAAAGATTGACACTTGTTTATGTTCGGTTTAATTGTAAAATTATGTCCAATGACCAACATTATATTAAATAGTAAAAATATATACTGAATATTTTTTAAAACCACTCAAATTAATAATTTATCACTATTAATTATTTTGATTAAAAAAGTTGTTTTTAATTAAAATTTAGTAATTTTCACTATTCATCAAAATATGAAAGTTATCCGAAAAGTACCAAAATTTCACCTTAGGCTAAATTTGATATTCCGAATCCAAAAATGAAGTCCATTTTAAAATATAAAATATATATAACTTCAAAAGTAGGTATTACTATTCATAACAGCTAGTTTGATTGGTTACGGTGTGTTAGAACTCGAAGTTGCGTACAACACACGCTACTGTTTTATTCAAAGGAAAGCGTACCGTGGAAGCTTGGGATGTTTCATTTTAATTTTTTTGATGTCTCCATTTAGTCAAAAAGTTTAAAATATTGTATTTAAAAAGGTTTCACTATCAAAAGTTGATAAAAGTGCAGTACTGAAAATGAATCTGTTCTTGCATTATGACTAAGAAACTCATAATATGGATTCTAAAATTATAAGGATTATATAAAGTTTAAAATTTAGTTAATACTATTCATGACCTCTTTTAATGGCTTTTTTTTTGGTAAGTCATGGTGCAATTGAACTCAGTGTTGCGTGTAGTGCAAGTTATTGAATAACACACTATGAAATCTTGGGGTGTTACATCGACAATATTTTCTTATTATTTTTTAATCTTATTCTTTCCAAAATTATGATAAAAATTAAATTAAACTGATTTAATAGTAACATATCCATTTGATGTGTTCCCATACTCCCCACATCCTCTATATGGCACCTTTAAACACCCAACGTTGTTTCTTATCCCAAAATTATATTCAGGCTGTTGATGCTTAAATATTTTCTTCACACACTCTTGCTATTTTCCCCTTGAATCATGATCTCTCCATAGTCCTGGAAGATAAATATTATACCATTAGATGTTTTGATATTCTTTCACCAAACCCTCTTATGAACATATTATTTATATATCTAAGATTGGAATAAATATTTTCTAAAGAAATTTATCTTTCCTAATATGAGAATATTTTTTATATTAATTCCTAAATATCTTGATGTGATCAGTTTATATTCTTATTTAACATCACGATAATTCAATCATTCTATCTATGGTGATATTTTAGCTATAATTTTAATTCCACATTCACCAAATTGAATATCAAATTTTATAGATCTATATTTTTTTATAGAATTAAAAATTAAATTCAAAATAATTCTTAAATCTATATTTATTTTTCCCTTCGTTAATTTTTAAATCTAAATATTTGTTTTCTTAAATATATTAGTATAATTATCTTTGATAATAATAGTTAAAGTCAAATAATCAATATACCACTTATTTTATGAATTCATAAAATTTAATTTTTATATTTCTTCAGCATAATTCTTTTTATCATTCTTAAACAATTTAAGTTTTTATGAGTTCTTCTTGAAATGTGAGTTCTCATTTATCAATCATACAATCCTTTTTAGACACATTTTAATTTCCATACTAAAGGTAGATTATTTTTTTAGATCAAATTCTTTAGTATTATATTCATTTTTAGTGTGTTAATAATTATCTTTTGAATTATTTACTTCTATTTTATTTTCCATGAGAATTATATGATAGAGATATGAATGTACCATTTTATCATTATTAAATTCATCACTATGAGAAACTCCTTCTTCAATAGATAAGAAACTCTTGAAAAATATTGGGAAGATTTTCTTCTTCCCATTCTCCAATGATTAGAATATTTATAGTGGTATCCCTTTTAAGAATGAGACCCTTTCAGTCACCTCATTTCATTCTTCATCATTGAATTTCATGGGATAGTCATTAGATAAGGGGATAACCTTTTTGTAGTTGAAGCATGTGAAAGTTAGCTTACCTCTATACTTACCTCTTCATTTTTTGGTGAATCTTCTTGAAATTAAAGAAATTGACTCAACATAGGATTCTATATTTCATTCTATAACTGAAAATATTTGTTTATCATCAATATTAAATTCTTAGAGATAATTGAAATAAATTTATTTCCACTTATTCCCTTTGTTATTAAGAGAAGATCCACTTCTCATTTAATAATTGTTAAGAGTGCTATGCAACTCATCAATTGAAAACTCGTCAGGATATTTGTCTTCCCATGATGATACTTTGACATAAAACTTGTCAGATATAATTCTCATAATCATATTGAAAATAATTGAATCATAAAGTTTATGCCCAAAACCTTTTAGTGAGTTCATAATCATATTTAATCAACAAATTCACCTTCTTTCATTCCAATATCTTTAAATTTTTGTCTACTAAGTTTTACTTTTACTTCCTTAACCTTTTTTTCCTTTATTGATGATATGAATTTTTTACTATATTTTATTAGTAGTCATGTTTCCCATAATCTTTGTTAGTTATTTATCTAATAATAAAGATAGTAGAATATTTATATCATTTCCATTATTCTCATCATTCAAATTGTTAGTAGGATTCTATGATGCAATTCCCATTAGCATAATGAAATATTGAAGAGAAGCACCAAGAACATCCCGTCACGGGGATAAAAAACAAGGAATCATCCTCTCATTAAAAAATTGAAATAATTTTTGATAAAATGTGGGATCTCAATTCTGATTAAGTTCTAGTTATCTATAGTAAATTGGCTACCCTTGATATTTGGAATATATATTTTTTCTATAAATTCATACTATGTTCAATAGCTTGTTTAACACACAATACCGTGATAAAACAAGATGTGACATATTGGATGAGTATTATTAAGAAAATTTAATAACAATAAAACCACTAGTAAATAAAACTATTTTAATCAAATATAAATTCATACGAAATACAATTATCAAAACATAATGTTTTAAAAAATAAATATTTAATGAAATAAGTTTTTCTTTACATTTATTGAATTTTAATTTAAAAGATAAATTTAAAAATTTAAAAATTTAAAAATTTTACTTTTAAAAAATTAAATTCACTTTGTAATTAAATATATTAAAGTTATCTTGAGGTGAATTTTTTTATATTTTTCTAAAATAATTGATTTTTAGGAGAATAGTAAAAAAACCGATTTTGCTAACACCATCAATTTTTTGACATTATAATAATAAAATAATTAATTAAAAGTCATTGAAACCTTTTTCTATAAATATAAATCATTTTTATACATTTTTGAATTTATGAAGCTAATGTTAATGTTTTGGAAACTTAAGTAATAATTTACTTTAAAACCCATTTTTATTCGCATATATTAAAAATAAATTTTAAAATATTTTATAAATTAATAAAAAAGGATTTATATTCTATTTAAAAATTTACATATTTTGAAATCCATAAAATTTCATTCTAGATATAAAAATATGATTACTAGGATTAAAGTTAATTACCACGAGAATGGTAAAACTATTATTTGCAAAGAATTGTTTTATTAACATTGTTTAATTTTTATTTAATAAAATAAATTAATAAATTATAAAAAATGACTATAATATAATTATTGGCCTATATATATATTAACATTAATTTAATTTTAAATTAATACTAAATAATATTAATAATATTTAATGGTTTTTTTCTACCAGATAGTTTTTATCTATATTAAATGTTTTAATTTAAAAGTCAATTTTATCTTATTTGGAAATTGAATTATTCTATATGGGTTATATGTTTAGGATTATAAAATAAATTTTTTGTTATAATGGTTACCTTATATATTTAATTAAATATAAACTACTAATGTAAATACTATGTACCAAGGTAAAAACCAAAATGGTAAAAATGTAAAAAACAAGTAGTAAAAGGATTGAAACATGCTTAAAGCATGTGTAAAAATTAGTGGTGGAAAAATTATAGAACAAATATCACTCCCAATACTTTTTTAAATTTTGGAGTCTTATTGACATGTGAAACATATGCTATCTTTACATCAAGTGGAAATATCTATATAAATGACATTATCACCCCTTATAAATGGTGCCTCTCATCACACCTTCAATAAAACCCTAAAAAATATGTTTCCTATTATAAATTTACCGTCAATAATTATCCTAAAATATTATTTCATTTATTTGAGACTATTTTCACAAGATATTTTCTAAATACATCAATTTCCAAGGATTCTTCTTTGGGAAAGCCCAAGTGCTCAATCAAATCCAAATGCTTTAGTGGAAGTTGGGAATTTTGGTAAGAGTTTCATGCTGAAAATATTCAACTACTTCATCGTATTTATTAATATACAACTTGTTTTATTTTGAATTTTTTATATACTCACCTTTAATATTTTTTATCATGAACCTCTCATTATTCATGGTATTTAACATTTCATTTGAAAACCTATCCCTTAGGAGAGTTTTGATCCATAAATTTCTAATGTTATAAGAGTTTATTTCTATAAAATTAAACTCGTTGGGAAATTTTTCTTATTATAAACAATAAAATATCTTATATGATGTGATTACTAACTAAATATTTTCGTTTTATATATTCATGAAATTTATTGGGTTTTAAGAGCTATATAATGTTCTTTCTTTAAATGGATTTTGATTCAAAAGATACTAATGTTGTGATGGTTTTATAAACTCAAATCCATTTATTGTATTATAATGTATCTTATTGAAATTATTTCTTCAAATATTTGTTGGTTAAACCCTATGATTTTATTTTAAGGCACTTTAAATTCCTCTTTATTGAAAATTAATTTTTAATGTGACTTGTATGTTTATCTTTTATAAGTGTGGTAAAAACATTTTCTAAAAACTATTTTACAATTTATCTCACCTTATGAGTATTATTCTTTACAAATTTTCCATTCCATATATTAAAATGGTTTTAAAAATGATTTTAACTCTTTATGATTTTGTAAAAATTAAATATTTTTATATTTCTTCAAAAGTAAAAAAGTTATTTCAAAAGAAATTATTGATTTTAAAAGCGATTTTAAAGTCCTATGTTTTATAAAAGGAATTTTCAAGTATTTTTATATCTTATAAATGAAAGTTTATATAAGAAAATTATAAAACTCCAAACTTTTCTAAAGATTCATTGGGATCATTTATAAGAACACTTTTTTCCTGTGTTAAGTAATGTTCATTTGGATTTTACCTTGGGGTGTTTTTGGGTGATTTTTTTAGAAAATTGGAAGAAATTGGGAAGTTCACAGTTGGAAAACGGTTTTCTTAACCGTTCACCCTAGACCAAAAAAACCATGAAAAACTAAACATAGGGTTTGTTTTCATAGCTGTTGCATGTTTTTCAAACCATGTTACCTAAAATTATAAACCTTAGACCACCCAATAAGAGGCATACGATTAGGAGAAACCGTGTGCATCGAGTAGAAAACCATGCATATGAGATTTTAATCCCCAAAAAATTATTAAAAAAAATCCCAAAACCCCCATGGTTGTTCGACCTCTGTTCTTCACTATTCGAAGCCCGTACCAAAGATCTACACCCCTCCCAATAAGTGAATCCTATCCCACTCGGTTCCTTGTTCCTCTTACTTTCTTCTATCATTATAGAAATGGTTATTATTCTTATTTTTATTAGATATAGATCTAGGATTTTGGATCTAGATCTAGAATTTAAGGATCTTGAATTTTTCGATATTGATTTAAGGTTTTAGATCAGGATATTATTATACGTCGTTGTGCTGCTCAAATTTTGGGGATTTTTGTTGGGAAATCATTCATCCAAAAATTTAGATAGGTGGTATAAAATTCAAATCTTGTATTCTTGATTGAAATTATGGGTATGTAATTATATAATTTATATTTAATGATTAATAATTGAATTTTTTATTAATTAATTAATTTGGTGAATTAGTTAATTAAGGTAGATGTGATATTGGGGATATTTGAGATTATAGATTTGAGGTAATTAATTGTCTAATTAATTATGAGATATTAATATATATGAATTGAGATAATTAATTTTAGAATTAATTATGAAATTATTGAGATTTTGAATGAGATAATTAATTTTTGAATTAATTATGAAATATTTAAAATATTAATTTGAGATAATTAATTGTAGAATTAATTATGGGTTATTGAATTTATAGATATTGATTAATTAATTCATGAATTAATTAAATGGGTTGATGTGATTAGTTAATTGGGAAATTAATTAAGGGGGGTTATATGATGAAAAAAATGTTGAATTACCAATGGAGTTGACATTGATAATTAATTGATGAATTAATTATGTGCTTATGAATGGTATCATGGTAATTAAATTGTGAAGTTATGAATGGTATCATGGTCATTTAGTTGTGAGATAAAGAATGAGAACATGTTTATTAAATTGTATAAAGTATGAATTAAGTAATAAGAACAAGGTCATTCATTTGTATAGTTTATGTGTGATAACATGTGCATTCAAGTATGAATTAAAGAATGGGAACATGACCATTCTATTGTGTGAACTATGAATAGTAACTTGGTCATTCAATTATAAATTAAAGAATGGAAACAATGGAATTATAAAACAAGATATCACTTGGGAATAGTATAGAGTCCGACATGTGCCGAAGAAGGTATTGAGATACAGGTGTTCATGGGAACCCGAGGGGTTTATGTGTTTAAATAAAGAGTAATGGATAATAAGGTAACTATTTACATATGAATTATACTCATTTTTTACACAACTGCATACACTATTATTTAACTAAATATTGTTTTAGCCACCATTGGTGTTGGCCTTCTGAGTTGTACTCACACCCTACTCGGACAACCTAATCTGTACCTGAATAGATTCATGGTTGTAGGAAAGGTTAAAGGTGAAGGACCAATGTTAGATGGATGATTTAGGATAAATCATGGATGAGGGAACCATATGTGGTTTAGAACCCAATTGGTATTTTTCAGTGTCTTTACTTTTGAGTTTCATTTTGACATTTGGAACATACTTTATCATGGTATATCTACTTTTTAGTTTTGAAGTTATATTTATAGTTTTGGTCATCTTGTGATATTGGAATCCTTTAGGTTATGATTATATATTTGGATATTTTTTATATATTTTCTACTAGTATTTTACTTTAACAAAGAGGGTATAGTCTCCCCATGAATAATATTAGACCCTCATTTCTAGTCGAAATCCTATGGTGTATGGTGAGGCACACTTGATGTCACAACCGACTCGGGGCACTAGTGCACAAAACTTAGGTTGGGACGTTACAAAGTGGTATCATAGCCCTATTTTTTATTAATATTTGGAAAATATAGAGAAAATAGTAGAAAGAGTCAAGCCTTGGTTATTATCTCCTTAATGGGAGTAGCTATCCCATGTATGGGGGTGAAGCCAATTACCTAGGGTGGGATTGTTGATTATTCTATTTTCTATTATAATTGAATACTGTTTAACTTTGGGGGACACACTTCTTATGTATTGTGATTATTGATGTTGATTTTTTCTGATTTTTGACACATGGACTAATATGGAATTAGAGTTGAGTATGCATGCACCAACCTAGGCACTGAGGGTTATTTTGTGACATGCATAATTTTTAGGCATGCATAGTATAACAAGTTATGGGAAAGTTGTTGAACTTGAACTATTTTTCCTTGCTTGTGAAATACTTGACCTTTTAGTGACTCCTACTGATAAGTGGGTCAAGTTGGATGCTTATATTATATGGAGGTCTGTGAAGTCCTAGTGGGAAATTCAGACGCACCCTGGATAGGCTGATGGTATATTTTAGAAGGAATTTTTGGAGAGGTTATTTGAGTAATTCTATCGAAAGATGCTGAGGTAGGAGAGTGAAATTGAATTCATGTTGTTAAATTTGGAGAGAATGTCTGTGATGAACTATGAATGATGTTTTAAAGACATTTAACTCTTTGATCCATCATTGAAAGTGGATGAGATGGCTATGACAATACATTTACAGAATGAACATAAATGTGAGGTTAATTCCCAAGTTAACTAATTTTAGATAAAGAAGTTTTTTGAGGTGGTGGATCAGGCTCTCATAGGTGAGAGGATCCTAAAGGATGCTTCCAATGTATAGAAAATAGTTCTAGCTATACGATCAGGAGAAACTACTTATAATAGAAGGAAGCATTGCTACCACAACATTAGATAGGGAACTGGGAAACAATGTGAAAAAATAGAGGGATCATATTCTCAATATCTTACTTGAGTGATTTGTCACTAATTTGATATTCTGGGATACTTCCAGTGACAGTGCCCCAATCACCAGTAGAGTAATGATCTTTTGAATAGATGGGACATCTATAGAATTTCCATAGGACCTAGTGACTGAAAAGTAGTGGTATATGAGGTATATAGAAATAGGGTAAATAAATGGGATCTTCTACACCATATCAGTCTAGCAGATGGAGTTCTACTGGATGAGGTGGTATAGGTAGTGGATGTAGTGTTTCGAAGAAATAATGCCCGTATCACCATAGTGTTACAGTACATGGGACTCAGATTGTATCACATGGAAAAGGGGAATGATAGTTGCATGTGGTGTAGCCTATACTTGTGGATATAGAGGCTAGGCCATCGATAGTGAGAGGTATGATTATTAAAGACTCTACATTAGATAGTTCCTTATTTGATTCTGTCACCTCTCACTCTTTTATTTTTGTACAACTTATGAACATTTTGAGCCTGTTGGTGGGATTCATGAATGGAGTGTTGAAAATAGACACACCTCTTGGAGTATGGATAGGGGACATATGCTTGTGCAAGGGATGTTCTCTCAAAGTTTATGATTATCATTTTATATGGCATCTCTATATGCTTCACATGTCAGGATTCAACCTAATTTAGTGTATGGAATGGTTAGTAGCATTCCAATCCTATATATATTTTTACCAGAGGTGGGTGATGTTTACGTCTCCTAAGGGTGAAAAGTACATTCACCATGGAGAGTGGGATATCCAGGAGGGACAAGTAGGGCCAATTCATCAACAATTGGGAGAGCTCATAGCCCATGTTTATATTCTATTGACAAATGATGGAGGTGTAAAGAAGAATGTATTTTTACCTATAGTGAATTGATTTTAGGATGTTTTTACTGATGATTTATCTGGGGTTCCCCTCAGGAGATATATGAAATTTACTATCAATCAAATGCTCAGGGATGAGATAGTTTATATTCCACTATAAAAATGGCACTGATAGAGATTTAGGGGCTCAATAATCAGTTGGAGGAGTTGGTGGGTAATGTATTTATCTTCCCGAGTACATAATCATGGGGTTCTCTAGTGTTATTTTCTAGGAAGTTTGATGAGACTCTACACTGTTGCATCGATTACTATAAGTTAAACCAGATGAATATGAATAACTAGTATAATCTTCTATATATCGATGATATATTTGACCAGTTGATAAGTGACTATGTATTTTTCAAGATAGACTTGAGATCAGGGTTTCATTAGTTGAGTGTTCAGACTTCTGATATTTTGAAAACTACTTTCAGAAGTAGGTATGACCTATATGAGTTTGTCGTAATGTTTTTTGGGTTAACAAACTCACTAGAAGGGTTTATAAACTTTATAAATAGAATAATCCCTCTGTAAATGGATCAATTTGTGGAAGAGTAAAGGATAACATATTGGTGTACTCCAATACTCAAGAAGATCATTCCCAACATCTTTACATCATGATGAGTACACTGAGAGAGCATCTGGTATATGCCACACTATCTAAGTGTCTTTTTGGATTGATCAGGTACACTTCCTAGGTCACATCATCTTGGAGAAATTTATGTCAGTGGACCCATAGAAGGTTTAGGTAGTGGTTTCTTGGAATCATCTCAAGAACATATTCAATATATGTTGATTTTCAGGTTATCTAAATATTATCAGATATTCATCCAAAACTTTTCCCATTTGGATTTTCCACTTTCAATCTTGACAAAAAAAGGGGTAAAACTTGAATGGTTAGAAGAATGTGATAATTCCTTCTTAGATTTGAATAAATTATTGACATAGAAACCAATTATGATGCTACCCAGGTTAGGTGAGGAGTATATGGTGTATTGTGATGCTTTGGGGATAAGAATTGAGGCCGTGTTGATGTAGAGAGATCATGTTGTGCCATATGGGTCTCAGAAGTTAAGTCCACATGAATGGAATTACCATATGCATGACCTCGATTTGGTAGTATTTGTTTATGATTTGAAGTGTTGGTGAGATTATTTTTTGGGTGACATGTTTATAGTTTATACTAATCATAACAGGTTAAAGTAAATCTTCTCACAGTAAGACTTGAATCCCCGACAATGGAGATGGTTTGAGTATATGTTTTCATTTGATTTGAGATAGAATATAAAACTGGAAAGGGGAATAATGTTATTGATGCTTTGAGCAGAAAACGTAGAGTCATGAGTTTCAAGAGTTTAGTGTTGAGTGGAAGATAATGAATCTACTAGTTGAGATGCACATTGTGGTTTACGAAAGTCAGGAGATTATGAATCCAATATCAGTTTTAGTGGAGTAGACACTTTACAGATAGATCATGGATAGAACCTATAAGGATCCAGAGTGCTTGAACTTGAGATAAATACTTGATGGTGGGAGGTCACCTTCTTATTGGGCTATAGATGAGGCTGAGTTCATATATTTCAAGAATTAATTTGTTGTGCTTACGATTATGATGGAGGAGATGATGTGTGAGTTTCATACCTCTAAGTGGGTGATACATGAAGGTGTAACTAAAATTCCTTGTTACATATTTAAAAAATTATAGTGGCTGACCATGAAAAAGGATATATCAGGGCTTGTGACACGAAACTACACCTATCAGATGGTGAAGGATAAACATCAATGACTTGGTGGTTTACTACATCCATTGCACATTCCAAAAATGGAAGTGGGATGACGTTACTATGTCATTTGTGGTGTGTCTCTCAATGAATCCTCTGAATAATGACACTGTTTGTGTTGTTATGGATAGACTGATAAAGGTAGAACATTTCTTACATATATACAAGACTTTCTTAGTGGACCATCTGGGAGATTTGTATGATTGGGAGATAGTCCATCTACATGGGGTGCCACAAACTATTTTTTCATATCATGATTCAAGATTTACTTTTCACTTATGGTAGGTATTATAGATGGTTCTTGGTAAACAAGTATTATTGTGTATGACATTCCACCCAAAGACATATGGGTAGTTAGAGCGTACTATTCAGATGATTGAGGATATGCTATGAGCATGTGTTCTAGATTTTGATGGATCTAGGGAGAAGCATATGTCACTTGTAAAGTTCACCAATAAGAATAGTTGTTATGAAGCTATTAAGATTGAACCATATGAGGGTCTTTATGGTAGGCCATGAAGATCACCTCTATACTAGATGGAGGTAGGTGAGTCTAAGTTGTTGGGATCAAGTCTTGTGCAGGAGACGTCAGATCAGGTACAAATGATTCAAAAACATAAGGCCATAGCTTAAAGAAGGAAAAAGTCATATGGTGATAGATGTCAATGACACCTAGAGTTTTTAATGGGTAATTTTTTATTCCTTTAGGTGTTTCCTAGACCGGGTCACCGCTGGATATGATGATAAGGAATGTTGGAACCTAGGTTCATTGGACCGTTTGAGGTTTTGTAGAGAATCATGATGGTGATATGCCGATTATCTCTTCCATAGAGATATATTGTTATGAATGAAGTTTTCCATGTGTCACTACAACGATAGTATCACCGCCATCATTCTCATGTGATTGATATCGATGATGTTTATCTTGAGTTAGATGCATCCTTTAAGGAGTATCTAATATGTGTATTGGACCACAGTAAGAAAGTGTGAGGGGAAAAACCATTCTGATAGTTGTTGTATTTTGGAAACATGGCCGAGTTTAGGAGGAAAATTTGGAAAGAGAGGTATATATGCAGGCTCAGTGGCCCGATCCTTTTGACTTATAATATTATAAATGCTTGGGAGTACATCTCAAGGACGAGATGTTATAAGGTGGGTATATTGTAAACCCACTATCTTTTCTGGAGATGTATTGGGCTCATTTAAAGGTACTATTTTTTATTCTATTGACTATGTGTCACTTCAGTTTTAACTTGGGGTGTGTTTGGGTGAAATTTTGAGAAAAATGGAAGAAATAGTTCAATGAAAAGTGGGCACACAGTTTTCCCATACCGCGTGCCTGGACCAGCCAACCGTGAAACCCCATAAAAAGGGGGTTTTTATGGATGGTGCATGGTTTGTCAAACCATGCAACCTAAAAGTAATAACCATGCACCCCTATAAGAGGCACACAATTAGAAGAAAACATGAAATCTAAGAAGAAAACCATGTGTACGGAATTTTAATCCCACTAAAATTATTAAAAAAATTATAAAACCCCCATATTATACCCATAAATTTTCTAGCTCAACCCATAAATGATTTCTTTTAATTCCATATTCTCTCAGAGGGATTCCAAGGCCATCTGGCCTCCATTATTCATGATTTGAAGCTTAGATCGAATATCCCCAGTATCACATCTCCCAATTCCTCTTCATTTTTTCTCTCATTCTTGGAAGGGTTATTCTATTAATTTTGATTAAATCTAGATCTATAATTGTGGATAATCATCTATAATTGAAGGATATTGATTTTTTCTATCTTTATTTAGGGTTTTAGATCAATATCTTGTTCTATGTTGTTGTACCACTCAAATTTTTGGGATTTCCATTGGGTGATCTTTCATAAATGAATTAAGGTAGGTGGTCATTAATTAAAATACCATAGTCTTGATTGCAATTATGTCTACGTAATTTTAGAATTCTAAATTTATTATTAAAAATTGAGTTTTTTACTAAATTAATTAATTTGAAGAATTAATTAATTAATGGAGATGTGGTAATTGGGATATTTGAGATTATAGATTTGAGATAATTAATTATGATATATTAATATTGTTTGAATTGAGATAATTAATTTTATATTTAATTATAAAAGTATTGAGATTTTGAATTAGATAATTAATTTTTGAATTAATTACGAAATATTTAAAATACTAATTTGAGATAATTAATTGTGAAATTAATTATGTGTTATTGAATTTTTAGATATTTATTAATTAATTTTGGAATTAATTAATGGGGTTGATGTGATTAATTAATTGGAAAATTAATTAAAAGAATTATGCGATGAACTAATTGTTGAATTAGTAACGAGATTGATGTTAATAATTAATTGTTGAATTATTTATGTGTTGATGAATGGTAACATGGTAATTCGATTGTGAAGTTATGGATAGAAACATGGACATTTAGTTGTGAAATAAAGAATGGTAACATGTTCATTCAATTATATAAAGAATGAATGATAACATGGGAATTTAAGTATGAATTAAAGAATGGGAACATGCTCATTGTACTGTGTAAAGTTTGAATGGTAACTTTGGAATTCAAGTATTAATTAAAGAATGGTAACAATGGTGTTCTAATATATGATATCACTTTTGAATAGTTAAGACTCTATAATGGGCTGAGGTAGGTATTGAGATATGGGTGTTCACGAGAACCTGAGGGTTTATGGGGTTAAATAAAAATGAATTGATTATTTAATAACTATTTATATATGTATTTTATTTATTTATTTATATAACTACATACATTATTATTTGACTGAATATTGTTTTAGACACCATTGGGTGTGGCCTATTGAGTTGTTCTCACATCCAAATCGGGCTTCCTGATCAGCACCCGAATAGATTTAATGGTTACTTGATATGTTAAAGGAAAAGGCCCCATGTTAGATGGTTGAGTCTGGAAGGAGCATGGATGAGGGAACCATACATGGTTTGAGAACTATTAAATATTTTTCAGTGTCTTTACTTTTGAGTTTCATTTTATACTTTTCATGTACTTTTGGATGGCATATATACTCTTTAGTTTGGAAGTTGTATTTCCAGTTTTGGTCATCTTGTGATATTGAAATTATTCTAGTTATGGTTATATATTTGTTTATTTTTTATTTATTTTCCACTAGAATTATCTTTGGAAAAAAGTTTATAATCACCCCATGATGAATATTAGACCCTCACTGTTAGTCGGTAGCCTCTGGCATACATGGAGGTGCACTTGAGGTCGCATAGTGGACTAGATCAAGGCACCAGGGTATGAAACCTGGGTTGGGATGTCACAAAAATTAACTTCATTTAATTTTCTAAAATATATATTTTGGTTTTAGATGATTATTTTTAAATGTTTTATAAATATATAGTATTTCATTTTAATGAATCTATTTTAATGGAGTTTTCAAGCCATTCCGAAAGGTGATATTCCATCTTATTTTTCATGTGATTTATGTAAATATATTAAAAAGATATTTTAAATATATAAAATCATCCTTAATACTCCTTATGTCACAATGAGTATATTTTTAATCCACCATCCAACTTCTTTCTCTAGATGTATTAGGGAATATTCTAGTAATGTTTTTCATGAAACCCTCCTCTTTTTGAGGTGTTAATTAAGTGATGTTTTAAGTATGAATGATTTCATGTTCTAATGAAATGATTATGTATGGATGATTATTATGTGATAGGTGGGGTTCTATATATCACTAAAATTAATTGGTTAAGGATTTATATCTCATGAGATAATGATGTTATGTGTGAAAATTTTGTTTGTTCACAACATGAAGTATGGACATTTTATTTTTTCAAAGTGTTATAATTTCACCGTCATTATATTTGTGTAAAACTTCTATATTTTGATATGTTCCTAAGGAATGTTACATTTTCATATAATATTCCTATGTTATAATCTCATGGATAATGTTCATTGACTAATGTTCCCACACACTTTTGATTCATGTCATATGATACAACATGCCTTATGAAATGACTTGTAATTTAGGATCTATGATTTGTTGGGTATTATTTTATTATATATCTGTATTATACCCATATGATCGTCTTATTCTCACTTCTGATATTTTATAGTTATTTATTATGTTTATCCTTAATGATAAAATGTGCTCACCCCTTTCTCATCTTTCCATTCCCTAGGCTTTGAGTATGATCATAACACATGAGGAGTCTAGTATCACTCAATTATGAAGTATTTTTCTCAATTGATATATAATAATTTATTTATGTTTCTAGTCCTCAAAGACACTGAAAATTCAATTATTGTAATTGTGCGTTTACTTTTGAGATTTAATGTTAAACTTATGGAAGTGATATAAAATAAAAATAGGTTCATCTTATATTGTATCAAAGCCTATGTTTAAGGAAAATATTTTTGATAGCGGACCTAGAAGTGTAGATTTGGTGCACCTTAGTGTGCATGAGAGCAAGGATTAGTTATTTTGAGGACTAGTTTAGTTATTTTAGGGATTATTATAGGATAAAATTACTGAGAATCCTTGGGATAAATATATGGAATACGTTAAGTTTAGGATACCATCATGTAGTTTTGGTAAAGTAAAGGTTGTGTGGTTTAAAATAAATTGAATCCCTGTATGGATAAGGGAAAGTGTATATGACTATGGAATTGATTCACCTAGGGTTAATTACTCTAAAAAATGCTGTTTGAGTATCAAATTAATCTATACTTTTGTTCATGATGTGTGGGCTTAAGACTGCACACCTAGATAAACACTCCCATGGGATATTATTTAGTTAATCACAACCTTATTACAAACTAATGTAAATTATTTAAATATTTTTTAATTTTATGATTTGTTTGGTTGGGGAACATAATAGGAAAATTAACATAGAAAAACTAGGTTAACCTGAAGAAGTGATAGGTTGATCTAATTATATCCTAGATGAACGAGAAGTATCATAGGTTGAAATGAAGGTGTAACTGGATAAGGAATATTAGGATTGAGTTTTCATATTAATATGATCATTTACCCAAGTTTCATTGAACATTATCAACACCTTTTTGGGAATTGTATTTGGTTGGAAATAATAACACCAAAATGAAGTTGTAAATAGTATGTCCCTAATTTCTCTTAAAGAAATATATTTGGGATAAATAATTTCCTAGTATTACTAAGGTTAATGAGGTGGATATATTAGTAGGAGATATCTTGAGTTTCTTATGGATTCATTATATCATCACATTAATGAAAAATAATTAAAAATGATAGGATGCAATTTATTTATGTAGGGGAGAATGTATCTCCCCAAAATTTTGGAATATATATTTATAAAAATTAACACTATTTTCAATAGATTATTTCACATGGAAAAACATGATAAAATCGTAGAGACTCGGGTTTTGGACCTATCAGACTTTGGAATATTCCTATGAATAGTTCCAGAGCTAGGTGCGAAGATGGAGTGTGATTCTGAGGCCCGATGTGCCCAGAATTAATTTTATAAAAATATTAAGTATTTTTGTACTATACACGAGGAAAGAATGAGTTATCTCTTAAACAGTAGCTCAGATCAGATGTACGAGGGAATAGTTGCGTTTGGAGTGTGGCGTTTACCCTAGGTAGGGTGTAAAATTTGCGGGCGCGGGCCTGCTCCAGAAAAAGCCACCAGGGGCATTTTTGTAAATAAATGGAAAAGTTTCGTTACGGATGTTGGTTCAAATAACTCTTGAACGGAATCTCAGATTTTAAATCTGAGACCGTTATTGAGTTTGTAGCTTTGTGTTTACCCGAGGGGTGACCTCAGTTGAGAGGGCGCGAGAGATTCGGATTTTACGTCTGCCGACAGTTTTCTATAAATAGGGAGTTAAGGAAATGAGCATGGTTAGCTCATTTCCCATCTCGGACAGTGAAGCTCTGGCCGATGAAAATTTGACGTACAAACGATTTTGGATCATGACAAAACATCAGATGCTGATTGATCAGGGCACAAGGAATGTAATGGCGAATCCAGATTCTAGGTAAGCGACTTATTTTGGATTATGCATCTCCCCGATTGAGGTTTGGTTGTCGTTTTTGATTTGTGTCCACTTCTGCTACTTTTCTTGTCTCTCTCGATGGCCAAAACAACAACAACTATTGTTAGATTGAGTTTTTTATTGTGCGTTCTTCGTGTTCTTTGTTTGTTCTTCACATTCTTCATCTATTAAATTTTCACCTCGCTAAATCATCAACGAATCGAGGAGCATGACATATGTTTGCGAAGCTCTCAACCCAAGGAGTCCCGATCTGTGCTCGGCTTCGAGTTTTGGGCGCCGAAGGAAGTGCAGCGGCGAGTAGAAGCGGAATTTACTTTTCATGATGCTGAAACGAAGACAGATTGTTGAGCGGAGGCAAGCACTGTAAAGGTGTCATCCCAAGGATTTCAGATCTGGTCTCAGATCGTGTTTTGGACCACTAGAGTGACCGTGGTAGCCCGCGGAAGTTTTCTGGCAGTTCCGGTGGTTTTCTGGTGACTCTAGAAGTGGTCCAGTATCTCCCGTGGTGGTCTAGTGGTAGCAGATTCCGGTAGGCAGTGGCGGTCTGGTCAGGCATGCAGTGTTTTCCGGTGACCTTGCAGTGGTCCGACCAAATTTTTTTGGGGGTTCTTTAAACACTCGTAACTCACAAAATGTAACTCCGATTTGCGAGCTGTTTGAGGAGACACGTTCCTTGCGTTGAAAAAGAACTTTTCAAATCACTTTGGAAATTTTATGATTAAGGTTCCTAGCCCAAGGCTATGAAACATTGAAATAATAATATTTTATTATTATTCAACTTCGACCCACCGTAACTTTTACTCAGAGCGTCCAATTGACGTGTCGTCAGTGACGTTGTGATCTTGATAGTAAGGCAGACGTTTCAGGATAGTTTCCAGGTTTTTGGTTGGATATTACAATGTGGGCCTCACGAGGCTGCTTTTAGACGTTTACAGAGAAACACAACTTTTCCGCCGGGTGTCTGTTTTGGACGAACGAGTAGTCGATACCATGTGTCTTTTAGAGGGGATCAAAATGGTGCGATATGCATGATGAGTTTCGAGAGCGTGAAGTGGGACCCAACCGGGTTGGCTTCGGTGAATAGTACCTTTTTCACTAGGTGTCGGTTTGGGATGATCGAGTAGTCAATACCGTGTGGTTTTCTAAGGGGATCACAGAGGTATGATCCGATTGATGAGTTTTGGGATCGTAGTGTGGGCCACATGGGCTAGCTATGGTGAATATTCCATTTTCCACCATTTTTCCATTTCGGGTGAGTAAATAGCCTATCCTACGTGTTTTTCCACTTGTATAATGATGGTGGCCTCGGTATCGTCCTTGGAGGTGCGCGGTGTGTCATTGTGGTGGGTTGCTCGGGTTAGCGACATTTGGACCAGCGGTGGTTGAGGGTACTCTATTGGTTCATTCCTACGAGGGTTCGCGCGACATCACAAACTTATTATAGGTTTGTGATCCTCTCGATAGGATGTTTAATCTGTTAGAGTTATGGCATCCCTCTGGTGATCCTAGAGCGGGATCCTCTAGCTTCGTTTCCCTAGATCGAGTTCTTGGTATCGCTATGACCGCTTATCCACGGGCGACGATCCCCTATATAGCAGGTTAACATCGTAGGGTTTATGGAATCATCTGGAATATGATCTATGACTCAGTGGTCCATGCTCAGTAGGTTTGTGGCATCATTGGTTACACAATCCCCTACTCAACATGAGGATTATAGTAGGGTTGTAGTATCGTTGGTTATACGATCCCCTACTCAGCGCATGGTTTCTGTTGGGTTGAGGCATCAATAGTTCGATCCCCTACATCACGAGATGTACCAGGTAGAGTTTTAGTATGGTTGTGATCATCATGACATGGGTGATGATCCTCTATCTGAGTGACGTGTTTCTGTCTAGCGCCAGATCAGGTTGTGGTATCCCCCAGCAGATCTTGGGAGTGATCCCCTATCTGTGAGATCTATGAATGACATATTTGGTTGTGGTATCCCCCAGCGGACCCTAGGAGTGATCCTCTATCTATGAGATCTTCTTATACTAGTGTGAGTTCTGGTGTCCCTTAGAGGACCCTAGGAGTGATCCCCTATCCGAGGAGTTTGGTGTTTATGTTGTTTCAGCGAGGTTTCCTTAGTGACAATATTCGAAGAGTGTGATCTCTCTGATGAGCATCTGAGATGTTTTTGTGGGAGATAATGGAGTGTATCTCTCAGATGAGTGTCATCTGGGATGATAGTGATCATGGAGTGTGCTCTCTTGGTTGTGAACCATTACTGGTGATGAGGTGGTTACCTCATGTGGATTGGTACGTGAGATGAGTATATCTGGATGTTTTTAGTATACATTAGAGCGTATATCTAAGAGGATGTTCAAGGTGTATGTATGGGAATACACCTGGATTGAGCTGAATATTTGTGTTTAGCTGAGGATGGTCATGATATGGAGTTTCTATCTCATCTGGTTTCCCTCTGGCTGGGATGAGCGGACCATTGCCTTTAAGTTTCTCTCTTTTGTTTTGGGTTTTTGGGGCGTCTATTGAGTATTGTTATACTCACCCCTATAATGGATTCTCCCACACATGTTTGTGTCTTGTGTAGACCACAGGACTTTCAACGGTGTCCCAGGAGGACCCGGAGCAGGCAGATCTCAGTGAGCAGGAATGACCATGGAGTTTTACCAGAGGTGTGCCGAGGATCTTTCCAGTGGTACTTTTGGCAGTGTTTCGTTCCTTCTGAGTAGGTTGGATGCTTTGTAGTTTTCTTTTGGTGGGCCCTGTTTTTCTCTTTTTGTACTGCTGTTGCACTCTGGTTTGGGATAGTTGTATGCATGCCTTTACTATTCAGTTTTATATATCTCTACACTATTTCATGGATGTGTATGTGGGTGCGTGTGTACAAGTACCTTAGGATAATGCCTCCCATGTGTGTGATAGCCTACTCGGCACTAGTCTCCATCCCTTGGACTATTTGAGGCATGCTTGGGGAGTCACAGATCAAGCCCTGTTGGGTTAGTTCATGACAGAGTGGTATCAGAGGAAGTTCCACCTTTGGGATCTTGGCGTAGCTAGTCTAGTTGTGAGTTTGGTTTGGGTTGCATAGCGGCAGTGTCAAGATGTTTCAAGTTCGGATTTCTGGTTAGGGACTCTAGTATTGGTGCAGCAGTAGACGTATCCATTCACCAATACTATGGTAACCTGAATTTCGACTCCGGAAATTAGGGCACTAGTCGTAGGGGCATAATGATACATGCATCATATCGGACTGGGTTTTGGGTTTTCATTTTTCTTCTTGCATCATCTCCCCAGATATACTCTTTCAGTGTAGTGATTCTTCATTATATTTGTGGATGAATCAACGAAGACAACCAGTGAGGGTTCCATAGCGGGATTATGGTGACGATCACCCCCCATGTAGAGGCTGTGGACCAGGGTCCAGCTTCTGAGGTTGGACCTCCAGGTGGTCCGCTAGTTGAGACACCACCTGCCGAGTAGCTGGTTGTACCGGTAGTCTAGGGTGAGGATGTGTGTAGGATGAGTGCACGACATGAGTTCCAGAGGTAGCGACCTTTGAGGTTTCAAGGTGATCCAGGCCCACAGGCAGCTGATGACTGGCCTGAAGCAGTCACCCAAGTTTTCCACCTTGTGAGGACACCTCCAGATCAGATGGTGGTCCTAGCAGCGAGCTTTCTACATGGTTCAGCCGGGCGATGGTGGAGTTTGGTGACACAGTCCCACGACGAGGAGAGGCTCATGTGGGCTGAGTTTGAGTGGATATTTAGGGAAGAGTTCTATCTAGTGACACTGAGGTCAGTGCGGGTTCAGGAGCTACTGCAGCTTCAACAGGAGGGCATGACTATGTCGGAGTACTCAGCGAGGTTTACAGACCTGTCACGCTAGTCCCTGAATATGGTTTGAGACCCATTATTTAGGGATCAGACCTTCGAGTAGGGCCTACACAGATACATCCGGGTAGGTGTGGTTTCTTTGTGTCTTCCCACCTATGATGGAGTTCTGGAGCGAGCCTTGGTGGTTGAGAACATTCTAGTTGAGCAGATTCAGCCCGTTAGTGTTGGGCATGTGGAAGTTGAGATGTCGACAGCTGGTATCCAGTGGCAGGCACAAGTTTCTGGAAATTTCCAATGTTTCAGGAGGAAACCCCAGGATAGAGGACTTGAGGCTCAGGGCTCACGGGGCTCGCATGCCAGTTTTGGTCAGCCGTAGGAGAGGTAGTGTTACGCTTGCGTTGGTCAGGGACATCTTGATAGAGATTGTCTGACCCATCGTGATACTGAGAGGGAGCCAGTCGATAGGCCGCCTTGGCAGCAGAAATGTCTTGAGTTTGGATGTCCGCAGGGCGGAGGACATGGCGACAGAGCTGGTGCAGCATTGGGAGGTGGTAGGCGGTATCAGATGCCACCACCACCACCCCCAGGTGGTCCACACCAAGCTCATGGAGATGGAGGGTGAAGGCGAGGAAAATTGCATCCCCTAGAGGTTGTTGACCCAGAGACTTTGTAGATGGATAGAGGTACGCCTTGTGTCCTTTCTACTTTCTGTAGTAGTTTTGATAGACACTATTTAGCGGTAATCTTCCCTTTCCGTTTCTTTCTCGGAGTTTTTTTCAAGGCATTGGTAAGACCCTGTGTGAGTGTTGTTCAGTGTGCTTCGAATGAGTTAGGAAGAAGGATCCTTCCCCCACCGAGATGCATTTTTGTGACGTGATCCAAACCGTGCGGGCGAGTCGGTGCCTCCCAAAGCGGATAGTGTTGAGGTGTAGTGGATGAGTCCCTCTGACTTATGAGTTTAGTTAGGGGTGTTTTTTGGTGAACTCGATGGCATGAGAGACCCAATTGAGAGTCCAATTTCTTTCCTTGTGCTTATGGATTTTCAGGGATGAAAAGTTCTATGGTGGGGAGGATGTAGTGACTTAGGTTTTGGCCCTGTCATATTTTGGAATATTCTTATGAATAAATCCAGAGCTAGGCACAGAGACGGCGTGTGATTCAATTTCTCTCTCTTGTTTTGGGTTTTTGGGGTGCCTACTGAGTATTGTTATACTCATCCCTGCACGGGATTTGTCGGCACATGTTTGTGTCTTGTGCCGACTATAGGCCTTTCGACGGTGTCCCAAGAGGACCCAGAGTAGGCAAAGCTGAGTGAGAAAAACTGGCCATGGTGTCTTACCAGAGCTATGCCGAGGAGCTTTCCAGTGGTGATTTTGGCAGCATTTCCTTCCTTATGAGCAGGTTGGACACTTTGTAGTGTTCTTTTGGTGGTCCTTATTTTGCCCTTTTTGTACTGTTGTTGCACTCTTGTTTGGGATAGTTGTATGCATGCATTTACTATTCAGTTTTATATATCTCTGCACTGTTTCACGAAGGTGTATGTGGGTGTGTGTGTACAGGTACCTTAGGCTAATGCCTCCCATGTGTGCGATAGCCTACTCAGTGCTAGTCTCCAGCCCCTGGCCTATTGGAGGCGGGCTTGGGGAGTCACAGCTCGAGCCCCGTTGGGTCAGGTTGTGACACAAATGATTTGTAAAATATTAGATGAGTATTATTAAGAAAATTTAATAATAATAAACCATATAATATTAAAAATATCCTAACCAACTGGAATTCATACTAAATATAATTAAGAATAGTTAAATTTTTAAAAATGAAATTTTCAAAAAAAAAATTCCTTATATGTATAGAATTTTAAATTAAAATATAAATTTATAAATTTATAAATTTTAATTTTAAAAAATTTAATTCATATTTTAATCCAACATTTGAAAATTATATTAATGTGAATTTTTGAGATCTTTCAAAAATAATTAATTTTTATGTGAATAGTAAAAAAATACCGATTGTTGGCCACATCTAGTTTTAATGCTCACAAATCATGCTTCATCAAGTTAAATCAAGTTAAATTATAGTTATATCATGTTTAATTATGTTTACTCTTGTTTACATATAATCATAATTTATTATGTTATCTTTTTACATCATAAGATAGGATGATAATATATGTATAAGTATAAGTCATCATTAAGGTGGACTCACTATCACTGTTAATGATGAGTCACCATTAAGGTGAACTCACTGTTGTACATATCACTAATGGACGAAATGTGTCTAAGTATGAGGTGCCATTGATATAAGATCACTGTTAAGATGTCTCACGATCAACTATATTAGTGTCAACACATTCTATGAATTCTAGAAAAGGGCGAGACGTAATTGTTCGACCGACTATCAATAGCTTTTCATATTTTTTACAAAGGATGAGTCACCATCACATCTACCTACCGACATAATCCATTCATAATTTTCGCAAAGTATAAGCTTTTGATAGCATGAGTCACCATCAAGTGGACCTGGATCATAATGATTTACCGATCCTAAGTCATCAATAATTGAATCAACCTTCATGAATATAGAATGAATTAAGTATAAGTCACCATTCAAATCCACCATTCCTCTAACATTATTCCATCTCACCATTCAGAGACACTGTCAATTCATACTTTTTCATTTAAATTCAAATTTTTTTCTAATGGTAATATTTGTGAAACTTAGTATATATAATTATTTTAATGAATCTTTCTACTTTTTTTAGAAAAAATTTAATAGATTTTAGACTATAGTACGAGGTACAAGGTACCTAGATACAACTGAGATTATGCTTCTTATTAGATGCACCATATAAAGAAAAAAGTAGATCCAAAAGAAGAGCTTCTCATGGACCTAATAATAATAAAAGATAATTTCTAGATCTGGATACTTGAATATACTGCTGAAAACTCAAACAAAATAAAACATTGCAGTAATAATCTAAGAAAGGAGAAAAACTCATCAACCAAAATTTGGAATCAGATGTTTCTTAATTTTTTGGGATTCATAGTTTTAAAGTTTTCAAATCCTTTCAACTGTAATTTATGTTGTGTTTTGAAGATTTCAAAATTTATGTCAGTTCAAAATTTCTAGTTCTTTATTTTTTTATACATTAACATGGATAATAGACCGGAAGATACCTCTACCAACATACCTTTCTACTTCAATGTCACAAATTATTCTCAGTGGAAAATCAAAATGAAAATAAATTTAGAAACCATGGGTTTTGAAATCTGGTATTCATTTGTAGATGAATGTAAGATCCCTACTACAACTAGAAATACTTGTAATGACCTAAATAAGGTAGCCTATAATAATAATTTCAAATCTATGAATGGATTATATTGTGATCTGGGTGATGAATAATTCAATTGGATTTTTGTATGTAAAACAACCTTTCAGATTTGGGATACTTTAACTGTTTCACATGAAAGAACCACTAATGTTATTGAAATAAGGCTTAACACATATAATATTAAATATGATAACTTCAAAATGAATCCTGATGAGACTATATCTAAATTGTATCTCTAGTTCAATGATATTGTAAATATAATGATCTCACTAGGAAAAACAATCACTACAAAAGAATAGATCATGAGAATCTTGATATATATTCAAGAAAGGTGGAGAGGGACCTCAAAATCAATTATAAAATATTGTGACATCATTTCACTACCTATGAAGGAGATCATAAGAAATTTTATGATGTATGAGGAAGAGTTAAAGGTTAATCAATAATAAGATGATGAACCTAGAAGAAAGTCATAGGCTTTCAAGACCACAACACCCAAACGGAAACGGAAAACTTAAGATCCTACTGAAAGTTATAATAATAAAGATTCACCAAATGATAGTGATTATAAAATTGATTATCTAGCTAGGAGATTTAATAAATTCTCACGAAATAAAAAGTTCTCTAGAAAGTCTATCTATAAAGGGAAATATAAAAATAAAGGTAACTGAAAAAAGGGATTCTAAAATAAGTGAGAATATAAATGAGATAATATGCTATGAATGCAAAAGGAAAGGACATGTGAAGGATGAATGTCAAAAACTAAAGTATAAGAAGAAATTTTAGGACAAGGATAGAAAATACAAGAAGGCCATTGAGGCTACCAAGAGTGATTTTGAGGGCAGCTCCAGTGAATATGAATCATCTCATGATGAATATGTTGAGAAATGCAACATGGGTTTTATGAAAAACACATTTGAGGTAACTGTAGTATCTTCTACACATATTTATTACTATTCTGGAGATGAATATGAATCTCAAACTTCTAAAAATATTACAAATAAATAGATGTTTTAATACTACACAATTCTTGAGTATACTTACAATGAGCTAAAAGATAAATATAAATCCATCAAGAAAGAATATGATCTTTCTACTTCTTTTAAATCTGAAATCACTATAGAAGAAGAGAATAATCCCAACTACTCAATGAGAATAGCAAACTTAAGCTTTCTAATGAGTAATTATTGAAGGATATTTAGAAATTTACAAATAGTAAAATGACTTAACTCAAATTCTTGGAAAACAAGTTTCTCCTAAATATCCCACTTGCATTGGTCATTAACCTGGGCAATGATTTTTTTTTAAAAACAATTTTGTATCCAAATATGAAAAATTTAGGTTTTTTCCCGGATCTGAAAAAATTTATTTGAGTTATAACACTGGAAAATCCTTTACTACTTATAACTCTTTAGGACCTATTGAGGTTTATTTTTTTAAAACATTGAAAACTTCTTACAAGAAAACCATGAAGAAAATATGTGTTCCTAAATCCTTAATTAATAATATTATTAGACCTAAGAAAATCTGGGTACCAAAGTCTTTTTTTGTTTAAACTATTTTTATAGGAAAGTTGTTTGAAGATATCCTTTAAGAACTTGTGGTAATTGGACAACAAGTGTTCAAGACACATGAAATGGGATTAATCTAGCGTCAAGAACTTCATAAATATTGATGGTGGACAAGTCACCTTTGGTGACAATGAAAAAGGGAGAATTATTATCCTCATCCAAATTAGTAACAAAAATTTAGATTTAATTTATAATTTTTTTTGTTTATTGACAAAAGTACAATATTCTTCTCATTTCACAATTATGTGATGATGGTTTTCAGGTTAAATTTGAAAATTATGCTTGTAATGTTTTCAATTCTAAAAATAATTTAGCGTTTACCACCTTTAGAAATGAAAATTTTTATGCTGTTCATTTGGATTCCTTAGTCTAACAGAATGATTCTTGCTTAAGGGACTTTTATAAAGATTCTCGTCTTTGGAACATAAAACTAGGACACTATAACATTGAATCTCTTAGAAATATTTCTTGAAAAGGATTATTCAAGGATCTACCTTAACTAGAGTTTACAAATGATAAGTTTGTAATCTTTATCAAAAAGAAAAACAACATAAAATATATTTCAAACCAAAGAATGATGTTTCAACTTCTCAATCTATTGATTTGGTTTACATGGATTTGTTTAGACTATCTAGAGGTTTAAGTTTAATTGGGAATAACTATGTCTATATTTTAGTAGATTAATTTTCAAGGTGTACATGGACTTTCTTTTTATATCACAAGAGTGAGGTATGTTCTTATTTCACCAGGTATGCCAAATTAGTTGGAAAATTAAGTGGAATTATAATCAAAACCTTAAAAAGTGACCATGGGTGTGAGTTTGAAAATAAATAATTTGAATCTTTTTGCTCATAAAATTATTATAGTCATAATTTCTATCTTCCTAGGACACCCCTACAAAATGGAGTTGTGGAAAAGAGAAATAAAACCATCAAAGAGATAGCATAGACTATGATTAATGAATATGATCTACTTGCTTATTTTTAGGTATAAGCTTTGAATACAACAATCTATATAATCAATAGAGTTTTAATTAGACCTATCCTAAAGAAAACACCACATGAGTTGTGGAATAATAGGAAACAAAAGTTAAAATACTTCCATGTTTTTTTTCAAAGTCTTTATTCTTAATACAAAGGATAATCTTGAAAAATTTACCTCCAAAAGTGATGAAGGAATTTTCCTAGGTTATTTAATATCTAGTAAGGCCTATAGAGTCTTTAATAAGAAAACTAAATGTGTGGAAAAAGCTGGGCATGTAAAATTTGATGAAAAATATCTATATGAATCTAAAAACTTCTTAGATAATATTGACGATAATCTGCCAAATCTGGACATAAATCCTAAATCCTCTGATTCTATTATTAAACAAGCAGAAAAATCCAAATATGGAAAATTTATAGATTCTGACCAGAAGTAACCCCAACCTATAGAAGAACCTAAAGAAACCGACCCTTATCTTTCTAGACATGTTATAACTTGTAAAAACCATCCTTTAGATGATGTAGCTGAAGAAATAGACAAAGGATCCCATACTAGAGATTCTCTAAGAAACCAGGTTAAACATCAAGTCTTTTTGTCACAACTTGAACATAATAAAATCAATGATGTAATAAATGATGAATTATGGGTGATGGCTATGCAAGAAGAATTAGATTAGTTTAAAATAAATAAATTATGGAAACTTGTTGATAGACCCAAATAAACCTTACCATAGGAACTAAGTGGGTGTTTAGAAATAAAGTGGATGAAGCTGGAACTATAGTAAGAAACAATATTTGATTAGTGGCATAAGGTTATAGTCAAGAAGGTGGTATAGACTATGAAGAAACTTTTTCACCAATAGCCCTAATTGAATCTATTAGAATTCTGATAGCTTATACAAAATATCTAAATTTAAAACTTTATCAAATGGATTTCGAAAGTGAATTCCTAATGAGTATATTTTTTTGGACGTATTTTTTGAAAAAAACCCTATTTTAAAAATAATCATTTTCCAAAGCATGTTTTCAAGTTATAAAAATATTTTTATGGTTTAAAACAAGATTCAAGAGCTTGGTGCGATAGATGCAACAATTTTATTATTTCAAAAGTGTTTTCTAAAGGAATATCTAATACTACTCTTTTCATACAAATAATATCAAAAGATTTTTTAGTTTTTTAAAATATATGTTGATGATATTTTTTTTGGATCTTTAAAAAATTAATTATGTATTGATTACTAAAAGGATGAAAAATGAGTTTAAAATAAGTTTAAGGGGTGACCTCAAATTATTTATTAGATTTAAAAATTCTAAAAATAAGGAAGGTATTATTTTAAATCAAGGTAAATATACTAAATATCTTTTAAAATGTTTTGGCTTTGATAGTACTAAAAGTAGTGATACTCCTTTGAGTACCAATTTTAAATTGGATCTTGATGAAAATCAAAAATCAGTGGATCAAACCAATTATAGAGGTATGATTGGAAGTATTCTCTACTTGAATTCTACCCGACCTAATATTATGTTTAGTGTGTGTATGTGTGCTTGTTTTCAAGAAAATCCTAAAAAGTCACACCTTCTTACAGTCAAAATAATTTTCAAATACCTCAAATATACTACCAACTTAGGATTTTTCTATACTAGAGGACTATCATTTGACCCAATTAGTTATTATGATGCTGATTTTGGTGGTTAGAAGTTAGATAGAAAAAGAACCTCTAGAACGTGTCACTTTTTGGGAAAATCTCTAGTTTCATGGTATAGTAAAAACAAAATTATGTTTCATTATCTACTACTGAAGCTGAATAAATAGTTATTGGTAGTTTTTGTGCCCATTTTTTTTGGGATAAAACACACTTTACTATACTATGGATATCAATTTAGTCAAGTCCCTATAAACTATGAGAAAAAAGTGCTATAATATTTATAAGAATCTAGATTCTTATTCAATAAAAAAGCATATTAAATTAAGAAATCACTTTTTGAGGGATCATTATCAAAAAGGTGATATAACTCTTGAATTTATTTGAACTGAACATCAAATTTCTAAATTTTTTACTAATCCATTAAATTCTAAGATAATGAGTTACATTAGAAATGAGTTGGGGATGATCAATTTTTATTGACTAACTATTGATGACTCACCGTTGGGACTAACTATTGATGACTCACAATTGGGACTAACTATTGATGACTTGCTATTGGGACTAAATGTTGATGACTCAATGTTGGGTCTAACTATTGATGACTCACCATTGAGACTAACTATTGACGACTCATCATTGGGACTCATTATTGATGAATCACCATTGGGACTCACCTCTGATTACTCACTATTGGGACTCACTATTAATGAATCACCATTGGGACTAACTGATGATGAATCATTGATAGGACTCACCATTGTGTCTTAAAAATCATTAAATTGTTATTTTTTTTGGACCATACATAAAATACCTATTTTATTTATTTAAATTTATTTTATTACAAATTTTAAATTTATGATTTTGAAATCTCTAAATGATAAAAATTGAATTGATCTAAATCATTTTTCACTTACCACTCTCCCCAAACCAAACCTTTCTCTTTGTAACTCATACTGCCTTCTTTCATTGAACCAAACCCTTATAATGTTTCAAATAGGATGAGTAAGTCATTTGTATGATAAGTCTCCAAACAATATTCATCCTTTGAAGAATAAAAAAAGGTGAAACAAATGGTCCTAAACCTAAACCTGTTTACCCTAATCTCGCAAACCGAGTAGTCATTCTTGGAAAGGAAGTGCATGTCAACTGGATCTTGTCAAGTAAGTCTCTTATATTGAAACTGTTGACAGAACAAGTTTGGTTGGAATGGTTCTCTAACCTCAAGTGGCCTCTATATTCAAAGAAAGTTCATCATTTTTATTTATATGAAGAGTTCATTCTTGAGGGCACAAATAAATTTTGGATAAAGGCCAAAATAGATGGGAAAAGGATTTTATTTTATTCTAGGCAATGGGATAAGTGTCTAAATGTACCACATGAAGGTATTCATGAAGATGAAAATGGTAGTGATCCTTATGTAAGTGATATATGTAGTTATGAAATATAATTAACTAAGATAACTAGTGATGGAATTCCCAAAAGGCCTATAACAACTAAACTGGATGGAGAATGCAGATCGATGTTTAAGTTATTTCAGCATGAATTGTGTCCAAGGAAAGGTGACATTGCCTATTTGAAGTATCAAGATGTTTATTTGTTGTATATTTTGAAAGAAAGACGAAAATCAACCTCTATATACATCTTACAGTCCATATGAGTTATATAATAAAGACTCATTCCAAATCAAACTCCCTATTTTATTCAAATCTTATTGCTTCCATGTTAAAAGTTAAAGGAGTGGTGACTGAAGGTGAAGAAACTATCACAAATTGTGATGGATTTTTTATTATATAGGCTATATGAAAATGAATGAGGATAATTTAGAATCCTTGGAAGAAACAATGGGTAAATGATAATGAGAAAATCTATGAAGAGTTTAATCCAATTCAACACTCCACAGAACCAAAGGATATAGTTGACCATAGTTTAGGACCAGATGATGTTTTAAAGTATTCAAATGAAGAGGGAAATAAAGCCAAGGAATATAAAGAAAAATAATCCCCTATTAATGAAATAAGCGATCATGAAATTATAGGAAGTCATGAAAGAATCACAAATGATTTACCTAGTTCTCCAAAATAACTTCCTACAAGAGAAATTATTTAAAGGGATGTTGCTGATGATGAGTAAATTGAAGTATCTGAGGATGTTGAATATGCTAGTGGAAGTGTATTCCAAGAGTAAGAAGAGAATGATGAAAAAGAAGATAATGAAGAAGAGTAAGAAAATGAAAATTGGGAAGATGAAGAAGAGGAGGAAGAAGAAACTAGAAAAGGAAGGGAAAGTGATGTAAATGAAGAAGAAGAAAAATAAGAAAGCTGTAAAGCTCATCAGGACTTTGGTGGTGAAGTTGATCTTACTAGTTGGGATCCAGGTCATAATATAGAACCAAAAAATACTGCTCAAATCATTTTAGTGGAAATGGGACAAGTCTTGGATCCCCAAGAGGCACTAGACTCAATTTTAGTAGAGGAATAAGTTCCATATGTTCAAATCAAAGATGAAGCTCATGTTTATAAGGAAGAACCTATTGAGGTGGAGAAATTGTCTCGAAGAGTTAAAATTTCTACACTTACCCATTTTGATTTGACAGCAGTAGATTAATTGGAAAAATATCCTGAATATTTCATGTGGGGCTTTGCCTATCTAGATCCTGATAATGAGTCAAATACAGTAGTAGATTCTACTCCTCCATTTGTATCATTACTTACTAACTATATGATTAAGAACGATTTAAATGTTTTTAAGGAACAATTGTGCTCAGTTGTTACAAATATCATTCAACCTCAACCAGTCTCAATGTCAAGACACAGTGAGACCGATGTTTATGTGACTTCAAATAAAGTTAACTCACAGATTCAACCTCAAATTATTTATACGATTCAAGAAGTTATAATGGAGAATAAAAATTGAGTGATGAACTGACTTATCTAATTCATATATGTAAAATCAAGTCATCAGAATGTAGAGAGTCATTATATAATGTTATAAAAAGTCTTGGAGATACATATTCTGAGGGTGATACACCTCAGCCTCTAGATATTGAATTGTATATATTGAGATCCGTTATCCAAGAGGAATTAAAAGGTGGCTCAACCTCTGCTTCTATTGCTCATAATTTTAACATTGATATGATCAGAACAGTGATAAGGGAAGATATTCCGTCTTTGATTGGTGTTGTTGATCAATTGGGCCTAAGAAAAATTCAACATAACAGTAACTATATGCATGAAATGGTTCAAAATTATATTAAAGATACACGAGAAGATAAAGAGGGAATCAAAAAGAAGGTGAATTATTATTTCTCAAGTATTTACAAAAAGAATCAGCTCACTTCTCATTTTAAGTACTCAACTGAGAATTTTAGGATACCTCCTATCAACAAACCCTTCACGGGACAAGTTAGATATCTCAAGGAGCTTAATCTTACTCTTCATATGTTCATGGAAAATAAATATGATTTTACCAAGGAAATGAATAAAGATGTGAAGATTATTATGGATTTCATCAACCTTTTGAAGCCATACCTGCATATTTAGATTACTAAAATTGTAGCACCAAAGGAATTTTCCATTAGACCTTTGACTAATAATATGACTTCAATTTCTATATACCAATCAGTTGGTCCTCGGTTCAGATATGCATTCACTCAGAACCCTTTTTCTCCTCTTCTTTAAACCCTTAAACATTTTCTTATATCTCCAAATCAGGATCTTAGTCATCTAAGGCTTGTTATCTATTAATAAATTACATCCCATCATTATTTTACTCAAAGTCTTACCTATAATATTCCTTATCAATCTCCAATTAATTAGATCTATAATTTGGTAGCTTCCGTACCTTCTCATCCTCCTCCAATTTCTTCTGAAAAGGGAAAGGCAGCCATGGATCCTTCCTTAGAGAAATTTTGATTGGATTGATCTTTGATAGGGATATATTTTCTAACTTTTAATCATTTAATGTATTATCTCCTTATCATATAATATATTATCTCTTTTTATCTATTCTATGTTCTTTCTCTCTTATTATCTTGTTCTCTTTTTGATAATCCCAAAAGGGGGATAAGGAGTATGAAATTTGGAGAATGAGTATGGAATTAAACCTGAGAATGGGAATTAGAATGATATTTAATTCTATTTAGTTTTTTATCATATAATTTAATCTTTCATAATATGTATGACATGTCAATTGGAACAATTGTCTTTTTTACTTTGATCAATATGAATAAACTATTAATTCCATGATTTTTGATCATCAAAAATGGGGAGATTATTGGCCTCCTCTTTTTTTAATGATCAAAAATCATGTTTCATCAAGTTAAATCAAGTTAAATTGTAGTTAAATCATGTTTAATTATTTTTACTCTTGTTTACATATAATCATAATCAATTATGTTAGAATTTTACATCATAAGAAAGGTTTGAAATATATGTCTAAGTATGAATCAAAATTAATATGGACTCACTATCACTATTAAGAATGAGTCACCATTAAGGTGACCTCACTGTTGGACATCTCACTGATGGTAGAAAATTAGTTAACTATGATCTACCGTTGATATAGAATAACTGTTAAGATATCCCACTATTAACTGTCTCACCGTCAGCAAAGATTCCGAGTTCTGACAATGGGAGAGACACTGTTGTTCAACCCACTATCAATAAATTTTAATATTTGTTGAAAAGGATGAGTAATTGTCACATCGAGATACCAACAAACTCCATTCATAATTTTCCTAATGTATGAGATACCGATTGCATGAGTCACCATTAAGTGGACCTATGATTAGAACAACTTACCGATCCTAAGTCACTGATACTTGAATCAACTATCATATAAATACCTAACTTAAAACAAAATACAGAAGATCTCACAATTCTCTCTTTTGCAGTCTATTTCTGAAAGTCAACCAAAGATATATTCCAACATAACTTCTAGGAGTCACGAGCTGCATTAGCAATCACATAGATCCTTATAAATCTATTATCTATATTTTTTATCTTCTTTTGTACTATTTTTACATTTTGAACAGTTGTTTCTATTTGTTCTATGATCACACATTAACTACTATGAAAATTTGGAAGTCACAAATATATCTTCAAAAACCATCTTTTACACCTAACATTACCCACAAATAATAATATAAGAGGTCCCAGCATGACTTGTTTTTTGTTTCACTACCACGAAAACTATGGAAGAGGTCTTTTTGAACTAGACAGATGTGTATACTTTTGTTTACCCCGATCTAGGGTGTGGATAAATGTTTATTTATAAGCTTCTTGGTGGCGGGTGATCTATAAGTGGAGAGGATTAAGTCTCATCTTTAGACTGAACCTCTTTTTTTTTTAAATTCCAATATGTTATTTCATATTTAGTTTTCTCTGGTTTTGTTTATTTAAATCAAAAGACTTAAATTTACTTTTATACTTAACCATAGATAGATTTTTTAATTAAATTTTTTGAGTAGATCAATTTCAAAAGTTAAAGTAATAATTCATATTGTTTTAACTAAGAACTAATCAATCTTTGAGAAATACTTTGAATAACCAAAATCATTTATAAACTGATCCTTTAGTTAACTGGACTATTTTTTTTCAAATTGGGGAACTTTTAAATAAATCTTTTTATAGAAATTTTTAAAAGAACTCAATTCACCCCCTCTTGAGTGTCCTATTCCGACCAACACTGATTTTTTAAATACTGTTACCTTTTTAACCTTATCATAAAACAAGAATGACTTAAAATTAATTAAAACCTTTTTTAATGAAAATATATTTTTATTAAGTTAAATAAATAATTTAAAAATAGTCGATTGAATTTATTAAACCTATGATTAACATTTTGGAAACTTAAAAAATATTTTTCTTTAATTTTTTTTATTCACTTATAATGAAAATCAGTTTCAACAATTGAATAAATTAAAAAAATGTATTAAATATTCTATATCATCATATTCTATATTATTTAATAAGTTTAATTTCATTTTAGGTCCAAAATATGATTACTTATATTAGAGTTAATTACTACGAGAATGGAAAAATATTATTTTCAACAAAATGTTTTATTGACATTGTGTAATTTTTATATAATAAAATAAATTAATCTATTCAAAAACTAATATAATATAATATTTGATCCCATATATAAATATATTAACAATAATTAAATTTTTAATAAATACTAAATAAGACTAAGAAGACTTAATGATAATTTTTTTACAAAACCGTTTTCTTATATATGAAACATTTTAATTTAAAAGTAAATTTTATATTATTTATAAATTTAATTATACTACATGAAGCCTAAATTTAGGTTTAGAATAAAAAAAATTGGTTATAATTTTTGACTTATAATTTAAATAAAATATAAACTACTAGGGTAAAAACTAGTTACCAAGGTAAAAACTAAAATGGTAAAATGTAAAAATCAAGTAGTAAAAGGTTTGAAACATGTTTAAAAAATGTGGGAAAATAAGTGATGGAGGAAATACTATGTTTATATCATATTAATATCCATTATATTAAATTTTTGAGTGTTATTTACATAAGAAACATTTTCTCTCTTTATATTAAGTTGAAATATTTACAAAAATTTGATTGTCACCACTTATAAATGTGGCCTCTCGCCACCCCTTCTAGACCACCTTGAAAATTTGGTTTCCTCTTGAAAATATTACCTTTTTCATTAACATATAATCATATTTTTTTTTCAATACCCTCTATTAAATATATATTATCCTAATACCTCTATTTTAAATGAGTTTTCTAAGGGAAATCCCATGTCTTTAATGATATGTAAACGCTTCAGTGGATGTCAGGAATTAAGATAAGGATTTATTGTTTCAAATTATCACCAGTTGAGACATATTTCTTATTATAAAATATTTTTTTAGAATTGTGTATCTAAAACCCTTTAATATTTTTTTATCATGATCCTCTCATTAATTATGGGTTTTAATGTTTTATTTTGAAATCATATACTTTAATGGGGTTTTAATTCAAAAGTTTCTATTGTAATAATGGGTTCTTTGTATCAAATTAAAATCCATAAGAATTATATCATATTATACACCATGAAATATTTTATATGGGTTAATTAATTCCTAATGAATTATTTTTTCCCTATTTATGAAATTCATTGGGTTTGAAGAGCCCTATCATTTTCTTTATTTAAATGGATATTGTTTTAAATATTCAAAAAATGTAAGGTTTTTATTAATTCAACAACCTTAGATGAATTATGATACATCTCATTAAAATTATTTCTTTAAATATTGGTTGATTCCTCCCTGATATTTTATTTTATTGTAATTTATATTCCTCTCTAGGGAAAATGACTTTTTAATGTGACTCATAACATTGTCTTTTATGTGTATAATATTTTTTTATAAAAAAATAACTTTTATCATATCTCACCATATGATCATTTTTATTTATAAAGATTCCTTTCCATATTTTAAAATGGTATTAAAAATGATTTATTCCAGTGATGATTTTTAAAAGAGAATAAAATATAAATATATTTTTTAAAAGAAAAAAAATTTATTTTGAAAGGAATTATTGATTTTAAAGAGGATTTTAAAGTCTTGTTTTTAAGAAAGGATTTTACATTATTTTTGCATCTTCTCAAAAAAAATTATTGAAAGATTATTTTTCATATAATTTTTTCTTATAAAACCCTTTTTTTTAAATTATTATTTTTAAATGTTTTATCATGGTTATGGATTTCATTATAAAGATAACATTTTAAGGTGTTTTTAAGCCTTCTAAAAAGGGCATCTTCCATCTAATTTTTCAAGTGATTTATAAAAAGATATTAAAAATTTATTTTTCATTTATGAAAACATTTTTAATTATCCTTATATTATATTTGGGATATTTTTAATCCACCATACAAATTATTTATTTGGATGTATTTCAGAATATTCGAGAAAAGTTTTTCATGAAACCTACATTTTTTAATTGGGTTAATTAAGTGATGTTTGAAGTTTGAATGTTTTCATATTATAATAGAATTTATATACATGGGAGATTATTATGTGATTATTGGGGTCGAATATAACAATAAAATTCATTGGTTATATATTTATATATTATGAGATAATGATGTTATATATGAACATTTTGTTTGTTGAAAACATGAAGTGTTGACATTTTGTTTCTTTACAACATGAAGTGTAGAATTTTCTTTTATTAAAAATATGAATAATTAGCAATTTTTTTTATTATTAATGTCATAATTTATTTGTGATTATTTTTTTCTGCAGTTCTTTTTCATGTTACATTCTAAGGGAATATTCCATTTTCAAACAATATGCCAATGTTATACCCTCAAGGCCTATGTTTATTGAATAATGTTTCCAAACTCTTTAACTTCTTATCCATTGTTATGAAAATAACTATACCTTGAATAATGATTTATGATCAGTTTTTTTGGGTAATATTTTCTCATATATCTTGATTATACCCATATATTAAAATTATGATCACTTATGATCTTTTATTTTTATTACTCATGTTTACCCTTAATAAGAATAAAATCTCACACCTTTCTTATATATCCATTTCCTTGGATTTGAGGATGATTATAACTTATGAGAATTCTATAAGGGATTCTATAATCCCTCAATTGTGAATAAATATTCTCAAGTGTTGTAGAATAATTTGTTTATGTGTCTAGCCATAAAATATTCAAAACCTTCCATTATTAGGAATGTGTGATTACGTATGAGATATAATGTTTAACTTATATAAATGATGTAAAATAAAAATAGGTTTATCACACCTTATGTTAAAGATAGTGTTTATATAAAGTGTTTTTAACACCAAACCCACAAGTGTAGATATGGGGTGCCTCAGTTGGTATCCTAGAAATGTTCAATGATTTTTTAGGATTAGTTTAGTTTTTTTGAGTATTTGGATGAGAGAAAATTGGTGATAACCCTAGAGATAATTCTAATATACTAGTATAAGTGTAGGATATCATCATTAAGTTTTGGAAAAGTAGATATTTTGTGGTTTTTGATAAATCACTTCTCTATCTAGATACTAGAAATTGTATGTTGCTGTGGCATAGATTCACCTAGTGGAAATCCCACTAAAAAAGGATGGTTGAGTATAAAATCAATATTTTCTCTTGTGTACGATGAGTGAGACTAATATTTCACACCTAAATAGACAATACTAGAGGATATGCATTGGTTAATCACATTATATTTATAAAACCACATGCTTGATTTTAATATATTTTAATTCGATTATGAGTTAGGTTATAGAAGCTAATAAGAAAATGGCCATAGAAAATGTAGGCTAAATTTAATTAGTGATAGGTTGATCTAATTATATCATAGCTAAATGAAAAGTTTCATAGGGTGAAATGAAGGTGTCATTTGAGAAAATATCACAGGATTGGGTTTTCATATCTAGATAATCATTTACCCGGATTTTATTAGACATTATTATACCATTTTTTGGTTAGAGTACATGGTTGAAAACAAGATCATGAAAATTAAGATTTGAAAGGTATTCCCCTAATAATGGTTAAAGAAACACATATGGGATAAATAGTTTCACAGTTTTACTAAGAATAGTGATGCGAATATCTCAATAGGAGATATATCTTGTGTTTATTAAGGATTTCATAGCTTCTTACATTAGTTAATTATAATTGAAATTATGAAGTTGTAATTTACTAAAGTGTGTGTGTGGGGGGGGGGGATTTAACACCCTTTGATTTTGGATTTTTTTTCAAAATTAATATTATATTAAATATATTGTTTCACATGAAATGCCAAGCTAAAATGATCTGCATCATAGTAGATGAATATTATTTATACAATTTAATAATAATAAGACAAGTAGTAAATACAAAGATTTTAATCAAATGATAAATTCTGAAAAAATATTATTAAGAATATTTAATTCTTTAAAAATAATTTTTTAATAAAAATAAGTTTTTCTTTATATATATTGAATTTTAATTTGAATGAAAAATTTATAAAATTTTTAATTTTAATTTTAAAAAAATGGACATCATTTTTGAATTATATATACCAAAATTAGACCAGGGCGGTTTTTTGATATTTTTTTTAAAAATTGATTTTTAGGTGTATATTAAAAAATACCAATTTTGCTAATACTGTTACTTTTATGACATTATAATAATTATTTAATGACTTAAAAGTAATTTAATTTTTTTTATAAAAATAAATATTTATAAAGTAAAATTAATCATTTAAAATCACTTATTTGAATTTATGAATCCTATGTTTAACGTATTCGATACCTAATAAATATTTTACTTTAAAAATTATTTCTATTTTATTATATTAAAAAAATTCAGCACTTATAGAAATTAATTTTTTTTTTCATATTTTAGTTTAACCTGGTAAGATTATTTAATAATTTCTCTTTCATTTTTAGGAACATAAATATTATTATCAGGATTCAAGTTAATTACCACGAGAATGGTAAAATTGTTATTTTCAAAGGATTGTTTATTAACATGGTTTAATTTTTATCTTTTCAAATAAATTAATATCTTATAAAAAATAAATTTAATATAATTATAAACCTATATATAAATAAATTAATATTCATTCGATTGGTAATCGTTACTAAATAATATTAAGAACACTTTATGGTAAAAACAATATTTTTCTACAAAATTGTTTGTCTAAAAAATAGTTTTCCTATATATTAAATGTTTTAATTTAAAAGTTAATTATCTTTTATTTTTAAAATTATATATAATATATAGATTATTAATTTAGGTTTATATAATAATTTTTTATAAGGGTTTACTTATTTTTTTTAATAAAATATAAACTACTAGTGTAATAACTAGTTACTATGGTAAAAACTAAAGTGGTAAAAAAGTAAAAATCAAGTAGTAAAAGGATTGAAACTTGTTTAAAATATGTGAAAAAATAGTGGTAATGACTTGATATACCTTATATCATTCACCCAATCCATTATTTTACATTTATGTGTCTTATTGACAAGTATAAAATGTTCTATCTTTATATTAAGATGATGTATTTAGAAAAAATATATTCTCACCACTTTTAAAAATGGCCTCTCACCACCCCTTAAATACAACCATAAAAATTTGGTTTTCTCTAGAAAATTTACCAATTTTCCTTCCCCTATAATCATATAGATTTTACTTGAGCCTTGGGTAAAAATATATTATCCTAAGACCTCTATTTCTATGTAGTCTATAAAGGGAAAGATCAAGTCCACAATGAGATCGAAACACTTTAATATAAGACAAGAATTAAGGTAAGAGTTTCTTATCCCAAATTTTCACCCCTTGAGAAATATTTATTACTATAAACCATGTTTTAATTGTAATGGTTTATATAACACCCCTTTAATATTTTTATAATGATATTATAATTATTTATGGAATTTAATGTTTCCTTTGAAGTCATATACTTGAAGGGGTTTTTTATTTGAAAATTTCAAATGTTGTAGGGGATGTATGTCTAAAATTAAATTACTTGAGATATATTTCTTGTTATAAACAATGAAATATTGGATATCATGTGATTATTTCCTAATGAATTTCATTTTCTATATTCATGAAATTCATTAGGTTTAAAGATCGATATAATGTTCTTTATTTAAATGTATTTCAATTCCAAATATACCAAAGTTGTTTGGGGTTTTTGTTAGATCATACCCCTTGACTTATTTATAATGAGTGTTTGTGAACTAATTTATACAAAAATTGGTTGATTTCACCCTAAGATTTTATTTTAGGGAAATTTAACTCCCTCTTAATGGAAACCTACTTTTGAATGTGACCTGTAAATTAATGTCAGGACCTGACCCTACCCGGGGTCGAGCCGCAACTACCCCAAGCCCGCCTCCATAGGCCAGGGGCTGGAGACTAGTGCTGAAGGCACAACAACTCAGGGAGGCCTTTGCCTAAGTACCTGTACAGACACACACAACACACTCAATGCAAAAGTGCAGAGTAAAAGAAAAGACAAGTAGAGTAAAAGAGCAACTGCTATATATATACCAAAAATGTGCATCAACCTCTAAACAGTACAAGTAAAGTGATGAAAAGGAAAAAGGGCCAAAACACGCGCCCAACTAGAAAAGTGCCACAACCCGACAACAGGTAAACAAAACAAACAGCCGGAAGGGTCCCCCACATGGAACCCGACTACAACCACCGCACACGGTCCAAGATCCCGAACTCCTGTGCTCCACTGAAGTTTCGACCAACCTGTCCGTCGTCTGCAAGGGCACACCAAGTGCGGGAAAAGCCCAAACATGGGTGAGTATAAAAATACTCAGTAGGATACCCCAAAGTCTCGAGGGAGCAACAATGGAGGTACCGAATGGTGATCAATAGAGCGAACAAAAAAAGTAGAGGTGTACAACTGAAAGTGTAGTAAGGAGTACAATAAAGAGTCCAACTCAACCCAAAAAGAGAAAGGATATAGACTCATCTAGACACAAGGAGCTGGAAACGGTGAGAAGATGAACTTCTCCTCAAGTCTTCGCTACCTATAGCAGGAGAGTAGACTCGTCCAACCATGAGAAGCTAGACACGGAAATCATGTGGCATACCCCGCACGTCTTCGGCTCTCCTGGAAGGAGAGTATCCAAAACCCAAGGAGTGGGTACTGGAACAAGGTATATACATATCTTTATGCTCAAAAAGAAGCTCGAACAACATCGTAAGGGGATATCCATCCCATAGCTCACCCCAAAAAAACGAGTCGCCAACAGTCCCAGAAGTAAACTCCATCGATGCCCAACATCCCATACGTATACCTCGAACTGCAAGCCAAGGGGCTCAAACACTACACCTCGACACTATCCTCTTTGGGAGGAACTGACTCGCTCGCATGGTTTTAGATCGCGTCACAAGGACGCGTCTCAGTGGGGGAAATACCCCCTCGTACTTGAGAGTTTCGGGTTAAGTCAAACCACACCTCGTCACTGACCTGCAGTTGAGAGGTCTTCTCAAACTCAAAGCCGTCACAAAATTGACCCGTATAACCAAGGGTCCCGCTCAGGTAATCACGGAGGAAAACCTCAGACTAGCCTAGTAGAAAGGAATGAGCCTGGAATGCCAACAGGTGTCCCACTGCCCAGCCCTGCTGGAGGGTAATTTATAACCAGATATCGGGTGACCCACTGCCCAGCCCTGCTGGAGGGTAAACCATAATACATCATCAGGAGACCCAATTCCCAGCCCCGCTGGAGGGTAGACCTTAATACATCATCAGGCGACCCACTGCCCAGCCCCGCTAGAGGGTAGACCTGGAATAAGTTGACAGGAGACCCACTGCCCAGCCTTGCTAGAGGGTAGACCTAGAACTAGACGACGGGAGACCCACTACCCAGCCCTACTGGACGGTAGACCCTAAGAGGTCGTCGGGTGACCCACTGCCCAGTCTCTGCTAGAGGGTAGACCCTAAGAGGTCGTCGGGTGACCCACTACCCTGTCTCTGCTAGAGGGTAGACCCTAAGTGCATCGGGTGACCCACAACCCAGTATCTGCTGGAGGGTAGACCCTAAGAGCGTCGGGTGACCCACTACCCAGTATCTGCTGGAGGGTAGACCCTAAGAGCATTGGGTGACCCACTGCCTAGTCTCTGCTGGAGGGTAGACCCTATAATCCAATGAGTAACCCACTGACCAGCCCTGTTAGAGGGTAAAACTCAGAACTGCTCTGGCCATCTCCACTGGAGGGTACAACACTGGCCAACCGAACACGGAGTGGGTATCACACAACCACCCAACTCCAGAACAACTCACCCAAAAGAGGTTCAGCACCTGCCCCATCACTGGGTGTCACTAGAACCTCTACCGGCTGATCCATAGAGAATGAAACCAGGGGGAGACCACTCAACCCTACTGGTCAAACAAACGAGCACAGAGCCGGGGGAAAACTCCACCCTTCTATTCAAACGAACGGGCACAGAGGGACCCTCTATGTCACGAGAGGTCAAGTACGAGAACCAAAGCTCGACACGCATCTGGGGCCCACACAACGTGTGGCCCCATGTTAACCCCAACCAAGCGCACGAACGTCTCAGGTACAAACCACACGTACCTCCAAGCTCTCCCGTATACTCCCAGAGTATACCATGTCTCCTGCCATAAGGCTATTATGCACCCGTCACCCAATGTCAATGCGAAGGAGTGACGCAACAGCTCCAACTTACCGCCACAACGACTGGGGCACAGACAACCACATTTCTTCACTCACACGGGAGTGCACGCGATCACACGCCAAAGGTTCTCTGCAAACACGGCGAGGAGAACTGCCATTAGAGTGCCTTTCACATTTCCACATTTTATCAAGATCGCACAAGAGGATCCACGCAACCAAATAGATCGCACCATTGTAGTCCTCGCGGAAAAACATACGAGATCGACTACTTACTCGCTTCCAATGGATATCCGACGGAAAAGTCACCAACACCGCCTCACGCCCGAACGACGTCCCGTGATCCCAAGCCTCGACCCCAAAAATAGTCGGGCGCCTCGCACCATTGATATCCCTTCAAGAAAACACGTCAAAATCACAACTCACTTGAGTGCAACGGATATCTGGAGAAAAAGATGCATTCCAGCGTGCCTCGCGGCCCCCTTCCCCTTGCCCTACGCCGACGCCGCCGACCGGGATCCCGCCTCGCCGCCGTCCACGCCAGTTGCCTACCGGAGCCACTCCGCCTAGCCACCACACCACCGCGACGCCCCGCGGCCGCCTCCTCTGCTGAACTCTGAGCCGCCGCCGTGCCAGGGGTCGCCGGACGGCCGCAAAACCCCCAAAAACCTCCCGGAGCTTCGTCGGATCCATGCGATCACCTCCGGACTGGGAATTTTGATCCGAAAAGTGAGATAGAAACCCCAGATCAAAAACTACACAACTAAGGGCTTCAATCGATAGGAAAAACAGCGATTCGATGCAAAAAAAAAACATTCCAAGGGAGTTGCGGATAAGAAAATGAAGAAAAACACAAACCCCTACCTCTTGGGCGATGCCCGGAGCTTCGCGGGTGGTTCGTCGGCGTTGTCATGCCTCACCGGAGCTGACTCGCTAGAGTAGAGGAGGAGAGGGAGGGATCTGCCGCCTGCCACTATCCAGACGAAGAAGGAGGAGAAGAAGAGGGTGGAGGGGGGGTGCGTTTAAGTAGAAAACACTTAAACCCCCCTGCCCGACACGCCCCCGACTACGCTACCGATGCAGACAAAAATGAGGGTGCCCCTAGGGTAAAAAAGACCTCCCGTGCACAACGGAAATCTCATAATTTTAATCCAAGACCCGTTAAAAAGTTATAAAACTCAACGCCCGAGGGCACCAAATTACGAAAACGCCCCTGGGGCCGTTTTTCATAGACGGCCCGTGCCTGCAAAACTTATACACCTCCTAGGGTAAACAGCACACTCCGAACTCAAAGGTTCCATCAGTTTTACAATCTGAGCAACCGTTTAATAGATACATGCGTTTCAACATTAAATGAATTAATTAATTTATTTAATCCGTTTAACGTTCCAGAAGCGGGCGAGGGGTCCAAACGTCCCGCGCCGACAAGTTTTATGTCCTTACTAGGGTAAAAACCCCATTCCGGACCCATCCGTACACTCGGATCCCTGATCCGGATCACCATTTAGGAGTTATCACATTTATTTGGTGTTTCTAGTTTGAACGCACTGGAAATTTAATTCCCGCCACTCCGGGGCTTGGAATCGCACGCCTTCTGAAGGCTCTGCTCTGGAATAACATCAAGAATATTCCAAAGTCTTTAGTATAAAAAAAGGGTTCTTAAATAATTCCCTCCTTTAATATTTTCATCCCTAAAAAGAAAAACTAGGGAGCAACACAGGGTACTAAGCCCACACCTGGCTTTCCCATACCCAGAAGAACCCATGCACAGCTCTGCGTCACCACACACAGACCAAAGAATTGATCCGTTCATGTGATGTCGGCCCTTGCTGATGTCGTGCACACACTCCAGACTTTGGGGTTAGGGCAAGGCGGTAGGGAACCTCACCGTCCCTTTGCACAGTCTCAAATGGCCCGAAGGCTCTCTGGGGTAGCTCACCTCCCCGACCGAACCTCTACGTCGCATGCCGCGACTGGAATCACCGCCCGCACCTGGAACAAGGCACGATGATTCCCTCCTCCAGAATATCCATATGGTGAAACACCCAAGGATATCAGGTCACACAAGATTCCACAACCGAGGCTCTCCCGAAAGGCGAAGGAGTCAACACCATCGTCTAAAGGAAAAGGTCCCACGACCTTTATCATACCAACAAAGGATTACACCGACGCCCTGTGCCACCCTAGTAACCCCTCAAGAAAGGATCATGGAAGAAATAATTCCACACACAGAGCCTATCAATTCTACTGAAATAATTAGAAGAGTTGCTGAGCGTACCTCTTATCACCACATGCTCTGTAGGATAGTAGACATCCAAAGCCCGTGGGTGTCCGTGGTCCCAACTGTCAGCTCTTGGAGCCTGACGTGGACCACCTAGTGGTGATGGAAAGACCTCGTAAAGCCATCCCCTACTACCAGTTCCTCCCGATCCTCTGCTAGCACCACCTCTCTGGGTACTACTCTGATCATGGCGCTGCCTCTGTCGTGGTGGTGCACCTGCTGTCTGCCCAAAGTTCTCTGCATGCCTGGTCGGGCAGTCCCATGCCAGGTGAACTCGCCCATCGCAAGCATAGCACCGACTCTATCTGTGTTGTACTGGTGCCCTCCTACGCCACTGTGGTGCACGACCACGGGCCGGGATCCACTCACGGATGGGCATCCTCGACTGAGGTCCTTCACTTTTCCACCATAGTGGTATACGACCACGTCTCCGAAACCGGCAGTGGAAAGGCCGCCTGCGTCGAGGTTCTGCTTGCCGACGCCCGCTAGCTGCGGCAGACGTCTCGGCTCCAACGTGCCTGCTGCCACCACCAACTCTAGAACGTGACAGGAAGATCTCTGTCACCAGTGCCTACTCTAGCACCCCGACATATGTGGAAATGCCCAAGGGTACTATGACAGCACGAATATCTCAGCGGAGACCCTGCTCAAACTTCTGCGCTCGGATGTTGTCACCATAGACCAAGTTTGGGTAAAAGAGTGCACGGTCTGCAAAACTATCCGCGTACTCAGCCACTGTCATCCCTCCCTGCTGAAACTGCAGGAGCTCCTGAATCCGAACGGAGTGCAAGCAGGAGGGAAAAAACTCCTCACGGAACAACAACTGAAATTCACCCCACAAAAGCGGCGACTCATCAAGAAGTTGAGTCACCAGACTCTACCAATGCCAAGCCACTCCACGAAAAAAAGGGTGGCTGCCAAATCCACTCTTTGATCTATCGGTGTCTGCACAAACCTAAAAAGGTGAAACACTGCCTCGAGCCAAACCTCTGCTGCCTGAGGTTCTGGCTCACCACTGAACCTCAGCGGTCTCTACCGCTGGAACCCACGGAACGTGCTCAACCTGCGCTCAAGCTTAGCCTGCTCTGTTGAAACTTCCTATTGCTCAATAGGTGGGGGTACTGCTACCGGCCCACCCGGAGAAAGGGGCTCGCATGATGGGTCCTGGACTGTGGCCTCGTATCTCACAGGGTCATCGTGACAAACCATAGCTGGTATTCTTACTGGTTGTCTTCGCGGAGACATCCTGAATATTATCAAGGAGTGTCGCGGTCAGATGAGCATATATGTATATACCAATGACAACAACGATGGGGAGTTGACTCAAGAAGGACAATCAAAGACTCAATCCTATGTGATGCACAAACAAATTTTTCCCTGCAACAAGTGTCTCAGCATGCCGAGTCGACAAGAGGGTTAGCAAGGTCCTGGTGAATGGATACGTCGGCCGCCGCACCATCACTGGACTCCATGGTCTGAGATCCGCTCTCGAGACACGTTAAAACTGTTTCCCTAAATCCCAACCAATTCCTCTTTATTTTAGGGACATCCGAACAGTGTCCCAAGGAATGAACCACCTCTGATACCACTTTGTCAGGACCCAACCCTACCCGGGCTTGAGCCGCAACTACCCCAAGCTGGCCTCTATAGTCCAGAGGCTGGCGACCAGCGCCGAAGGCACAACAACTCGGGGAGGCCTTTTCCTAAGTACCTGTACACACACACACAACACACTCAATGCAAAAGTGCAGAGTAAAGGAAAATACAAGTAGAGTAAAAGAGAAACTAATATATATATACCACAAATGTGCATCGACCTCTAAACAATACAAGTAAAGTGCTGAAAAGGAAAAAGGGGAAAACATGCGCCCAACCAGAAAGGTGCCACAACCCGGCAACAGGTAAACAAAACAAACATCCGGAAGGGTCCCCCACCTAGAACTCGACTACAACCACCGCATGCGGTCCAAGCTCCCGAACTCTTGTGCTCCACTGAAGTCACGACCAACCTGTCCGTCATCTATAAGGGCACACCAAGTGCGGGCAAATCCCAAGTAGGGGTGAGTATAAAAATACTCAGTAGGATACCCCGAAGTCTCGAGGGAGCAACAAAGGAGGTACCGAAGGGTGAGAAGTAGAGAGAACAGAAAAAGTAGAGGAGTACAACTGAAAGTGTAGTAAGGAGTACAATAAAGAGTCCAGCTCAACCCAATAAGAGAAAGGAGATTGACTCGTCCAGACACAAAGAGATGGAAATGGTGAGAAGATGAAATTCTCTTCGAGTCTTCGCTACCTATAGCAGGAGAGTAGACTCGTCCAACCATAAGAAGCTAGAAACGAAAAGCACGTGGCATACCCCGCGCATCTTCGCCTCTCCTGGAAGGAGAGTAGCCAAAACACAAGGAGTGGGTACTGGAAAAAGGTATATACATATCTTTATGCTCAGCAAGAAGCCTGAACAACGTCGTAATGGGATCTCTGTCCCGTAGCTCAGCCCAAGAAAATGAGTAGCCAACAGTCCCAGAAGTAAACTCCATTGATGCCTAGCATCCCATACGTCTGCCCCGAACCGCAATCCAAGGGGATTAAACACCGCACCTCAACATTATCCGCTTTGGGCAGCACTGACTCGCCTGCACGGTTTTAGATCACGTCACAAGGACACGTCTCGGTGGGGGAAAGCACCCCTCATACTTGAGAGTTTCGGGTTAAGTCAAACCACACCTCGTCACTGCCCTACAGTCGAGAGGTCTTCTCAAAGTCAAATTCATCACAACACTGAACCATATAACCAAGGGCCCTGCTCCGGTAATCACGAAGGAAAAACTCAGACTAGCCTAGTAGAAAGGACTGAGCCTAGAATGCCAACAGGTGTCCCACTACCCAGCCCTGCTGGAGGCTAATTCATAACTAGATATCGGGTGACCCACTACCCAGCCCTGCTAGAGGGTAAACCATAATACATCATCAGGAAACCCACTGCCCAACCCCGCTATAGGGTAGATCATAATACATCATCAGGCGACCCACTTCCCATCCCCACTGGAGGGTAGACCTGGAATAAGTAGACAGGCGACCCACTGCCCAGCCTTGCTGGAGGGTAGACCTGGAACTAGACGACGGGCGACCCACTACCCAGCCCTGCTAGAGGGTAGACACTAAGAGTTCGTTGGGTGACACACTACCCAGTCTCTGCTGGAGGGTAGACCCTAAGAGGTCGTCGGGTGACCCACTGCCCAGTCTCTGCTGGAGGGTAGACCCGAAGTGCGTCGGGTGACCCACTGCATAGTCTCTGATGGAGGGTAGAACCTAAGAGCGTCGGGTGACCCACTACCCAGTCTCTGATGGAGGGTAGACCCTAAGAGTATTGGGTGACCCACTTCCCAGTCTTTGCTAGAGGGTAGAGCCTAGAAGCCGATGAGTAACCCACTGCCCAGCCCCGCTGAAGGGTAAAACTCAGAACTGATCTGGCCTTCTCTACTGGAGGGTATAACACTGGCCAACCGAACATACAGTGGGTATCACTCAACCACCCAACTCCAGAACAACTCACCCAAAAGAGGTTCAACACCTGCTCCATCACTGGGTGTCACTAGCACCGCTACCGGCCAATCCATCGAGAAGGAAACCAGGAGGAGACCACTCAAACCTACTGGTCAAACAAATGAGCACAAAGTCAGGGGAAAAAATCCACCCTGCTTGTCAAAAGAACGGGCACTGAGGGACCCTCTATGTCGCGATAGGTCAAGTACACGAAGCAGAGCTCGTCACGCATCTAGGGCCCACACGACGTGTGGCCCCAAGTTAACCCCAACCAAGCGCACAAACGTCTTAGGTACAAACCACACGTACCTACAAGAGCTCCCATATAGTCCCAGAGTATACCACATCTCTAGCCCTAAGTCTATCGTGCACCCGGCACCCAACGTCAACGCGAAGGCATGACATAATAGCTCCAACTTGCTACCACAACGACTGGGGCATGGCCAACCGCATTTCTTCACTCACACGGGAGTGCACGCGATCACACGCCAAAGGTTCTCTGCAAACACGGCGATGAGAACCGCCATTAGAGCGCGTTTCACATTTCCACATTTAACAAGATCGCACAAGAGGCTCCGCGCAACCAAACAGATCGCGCTGTTGTAGTCCTCACGGAAAAACATGCAAGATCGACTACTTACTCGCCTCCAACGGATATCCAATGGAAAAGTCACCAACACCGCCTCACACCCGAACGACGTCCCGTGATCCTGAGCTTCGGCCCCGAAAACAGTCGGGCGCCTCGCACCATTGCGATCCCCTCGGGAAAACACGTCAAAAGAAAAACTCACTTGAGTGCAATGGATATCCGGAGAAAAAGATTCATTCCGGTGCACCGCACACGAGCGGTTCCACGTGGGACCCGCATCTTGGTCCCGAAACTCAAAGAATGGATCACACCATTGCGATCCCCTCGAAAAAGCACACAAGATGGACTATTCACTTGTCCAAAACGGTCGCCCGGTGATAAAGATGGAAAATCACCATCGACGCTCAAACGACCCTCATGGGCCCCACACCATTGTGCCAAATTAGAGCGGACAGATTCACCATTGCAATCCCGTCGGAAAAACACCCAGAATCGACTACTCGCACGCCCCGAACGGACCTCCGATGAAAAAGTCGTGAAACGCTACACGCATCTCAAAAGACGGGCCGTGGGGTCCGCACATCACCTTCGGCCTCAATGCCTAAAACCACACTGGAAAGCTTCACCCCGGCGCCAGGGTCCCAACGCCACTGACGGCACTTAAATCGGACTTCGGACGCGTCCGTGCCGTCCAAAACAAGTTTCCCCCAGAAAAATGACAAAACACTTAAAGACACGCTGCGCCTCTGAGGCCCCTCATTTCGAGAATTAAAAATTCTAGAAACTATCTCAAAACATTCCCCTCGACGCACGGTCCGCGTTTTCGCTGACGGAGCGCAAAATGGACGTTCGTAGATTTCTCTATGGCCGTCATAAATTCTAAAGGGGGAAACCCCCTTGGGCCGGACCGGCCCGGTCCGGCTGGTCCGCCCACAGCTGGCCCGCGGCCCGGCCATGGGTCCGGTTCGCTCCGCCGTGGCCTACCTCCACCGATCGGTCATCACGGCCGGTCTCATTTCCCGCAGGGACCCGTGATACGCGGGCCGCGGTCGCGCCGCACGGGGCCGCTTGCCTCGCGGCCCCCTTCCCCTTACCCTACGCCGGCGCCGCCGACCGGGATCCCGCCTCGCCGCCGTCCGTGACAGCTGCCTACTGGAGCCACTCCGCCTGGCCACCGCACCACCGCGACGCCCCGCGGCCGCCTCCTCCGCTGAACGCCGAGCCGCCGCCGCGCCAGGGGTCGCCTGACGGCCGGAAAACCCCCAAAAACCTCTCGGAGCTTCGTTGGATTCCTGCGATCACCTCCGGACTCAGAATTTTGATCCAAAAGTGCGACGGAAACCCCAGATCAAAAACTACACAACTACGGGCTTCGATCGATAGGAAAAACAGTTATTCGATTAAAAAAAAAACAATCCAAGGTAGTTTTAGATATGAAAACGAAGAAAAACACGAACCCCTACCTCTTGGGCTATGCCCGGAGCTTCACGGGTGGTTCGTCGGCGTTGTCATGCCTCGACAGAGCTGCCTCGCCAGAGTGGATGAGGAGAGGGAGGGAGCTGCCGCCTGCCACTATCCAGACGAAGAAGGAGGAGTAGAAGAGGGTGGGGGGTGCGTTTAAGAAGAAAACACTTAAACCCCCCCGCCCGACATGCCCCCGACTACGCTACCGATGTAGAGAAAAATGAGGGTGCCCCTAGGGTAAAAACGACCTCCCGAACACAATGGTGATCTCATAATTTTAATTCGAGAGCCCGTTAAAAAGTTATAAAACTCAACGCCCGAGGGTGCCAAATTACGAAAACGCCTCTGGGGCCATTTTTCACAGACGACCCGTGCCCGCAAAACTTATACCCCTCCTAGGGTAAACGGCACGCTCCAAACTCAATGGTGCCCTCAGTTTTCCAATCCGAACCACCATTTAGGAGATACCTGCATTTCAACATTAAACAAATTAATTAATTTATTTAATCCGTTTAACATTCCAGAAGCAGGCGAGGGGTCCAAACGTCCCGCGTGGACAAGTTTTTTGTCATTCCTAGGGTAAAAACCCCATTCCGGACCCATCCGTACACTCAGATCCTTGATCCGGATCATCGTTTAGGAGTTATCACATTTTTTTGGTGTTTCCAGTTTGAACGTACCGAAAATTTGATTCTGGCCACTCCGTGGCTCGGAATTGCACGCCGTCTAAAGGTGCTGCTCTGGAATAACATCAAGAATATTCCAAATTCTTTCGTAGAAAAAACCAGGTTCTTACAATTAATATTTTACTACTATGATAATTTTTTTTATAAAAACTATTTTATTGTTTCTCTCAACATATGAGAATTCTAAATTATGAAACTTCAATTCCATGTTTTAAAATGTTTTTAGAAATTATTTTAACTCTTGATAATTTTGAAAATAAAATGTAATATTATTATTTTTTCCAAAAGTGAAAGATATGATCCCAAAAATAATTATTTAAAAAAAATAATTTTAATGGCTTGTGTTTTATGAAAGTATTTTTAAGTATTTTTATATATTATTAAGAAATGTTTTTAAAATAATGTTTTTATTATATTTTTTTTTATAAAAAACCACTTTTTTTATTAAACGATTATTTTTAAATGTTTTTTAAAGGTCATGTATTTCATTTTAAAGAACCATTTTTAATTAGTTTTCAAGTCTTTCCAGAAGGGAGAATTCCGTCTTATTTTTCAAGTGATTTATTCAAAGATTATAAAATGTTATTTTTCATTTTTGAAAACAGCCTTAATTGTATTTATTTTACACTGGTTGTATTTTAAGACCCCATCAAAAATATTTCTCTAGATGTATTATGGAATTTTCTAGGAAATATTTTCATGAAATCCATTACTTTTTCATTAGTTAATTAAATGACGTTTTAAGTATGGATGTTTTCATATTATAATGGAATGTATATGTATGGATAATTAATATTAAATGGGTGGGTTCCTATATCACCCTACAATTAATTAGATAAAGATTTATATATCATGATATAATAATGTTATGCATGTAAATATTTTTCTTTCACAAAACAAAGCATTGACATTTTGTTTCTTCACAACATGAAGCATGGGTATTTTGTTTGGTTACAACATGAATCATGGAATTTTTTTTCACAATGTTATAATTTTTCTATGATTATGTTTTTTAAAAATTTGTTTATTTTTCTCTTTTCCAATGGAAATTTAAATTTCCATACCACATGCCTACGTTATTGTGTCATGGATAATGTTTGTTGACTAATGTTTCCACACTCTTTTGATTCAAGTATTATTTTATTCCAATCCTTATTCCATGACTCGTGATTTATTATCTATGATTTTTTGGGAATTATTTTCTTATATATCTTGATTATAAACATATGCCCATATTATGCTCGCTTAGGATATTTTATTATTATCAGTTATGGTTACCCTTAATGAGTATCTATGGTAACCTCTTTCTTATGTTTCTATTCTCCAAGTTATGAGGATGATTATAACTTAAAATAATTCTAGAATGGTGTTTAGTATCACTCAATTATAAATTAATGTTTTTAGGTGTTTGAAAATAATTTTTTTATGTGGATAGTCCTCAAATATAGTGAACCTTATATTCTTTGGATTGTGTGTTTACTTGTGGGATATAATTCTTAGCTTATAGAAATTGTGTAAAATTAAAATAAGTTCATATCACCTTATATCAAAGACAACATTTAGATAAAGTTTTTTTAGAATTCAATCTAGGATTGTAGGTATATGGTGACTCAAAACCAAATTGATATCTTCATGGTCATTCCTCACTCAGGCACCAATTGAAAATGATCTAAAAAGTGTAAAAAGAATAGGGGTTAGGGTGATTCAGTGCCTTAAAATTATATTTAGATGAAACCTGTAATCCAATATGATTATTAAATAGATATACCACCAAAATTTTAAATTATATAATAGATGATTAAAAAATTATAATGAGGTTCAACTTCATATAGATTATTATATACCTGGTGTGTGGATTTTTTTATCCTATTCACACAGACAATATTTTATATTCAATAAAATCTATAGGCAAGAGTATGATCTTGAAATCTCTAAACGTATGGAACCAACTAGTGAAACATTATATTATAAAAAATGAATAGTTTCTCATAAATAAGGGATACCAATTAATATATGATCCTCATCACAGATTCCATTGAAGTAGATATTATTTTTCCTCACACAACAATATCCTATGATTATTCTTTGTTTTTCTAACTTGATATTTCCATATACCTATTGTTCCCTCAAATTCTCCTCATATATTTTCCTTCATTTTTTTCTTTATATGCAACTAAAATCATTTGAATATAATTTACATAAATATTTATATAAATCACCTTTATTCTTGATAGGTTCTTCTCGTTTTCATTCTTATTCTTCCTCAGTCTTCCCAAAGACCCGAGCTTCACACAATTATTACTTTTTATTTTATTGAAGGCTCTTTTTATATTTTTTTTGTTTTTAATTATCATTGTATTACTCTTAACTAAAATCTTCCCTAAAAAATATTTGTTCATTTCACTTGATATTTATATATATATTCATGGTGATGTGTCATATTATTCCATGACGTTGACCCTTTGAACATCATCTTCTAAACTCTTGGATGGTTCTTCCTTGTTTTTTACATGAATCCTAATCCCATTATTAATCACAATATTTTAAATATCAAGATACTTATGAAAGTATCCTATGATTTATTTATACTCATTAGAAATGAATTTTAGAAACTAAAAAAATTAAATCCATATTATCTCTACATTTCATCCAACAATCATTCTGAAATTTTACAATGTTTTAACCCATGAAAAAACTTCGTTCGTTTTTAAAAATTTAAAATACATGATTTTTATAGGATTTATGAACCATTATGAAAATATATGAACCCTTAAAAAATAATCTTAAAGTTTTAAAAATATGTATAAACCCTTAAAAAATTAATTAAACCTTAGGAAATTCATGAACCCTTACCAAATTCATGAACCATTATGAAATCCATGTGATATACTTTAAAAATTATATAATAACTGAAGAAAAAATATGAGTTTTGGGAATTAATGTTCAAACGATGGCTCAATAGTATTTTTCAATCTTGACTGAATATATATACAATTCAATGTATCAAGGAAATGTTTATTGAATTGACCATGAGGATGGACAATGATTATTAAATGCATAAAGAGATCAAATCAACCACATGACTATTATGATGGACTATATGAACAATATAGTGAATTTGTGTTTTCTGACCTACCATATAGTCTTGAGGATACCAAAAAAATCTAACATCAGCTTCAGTTATTGATCAACCGTAATAATAATATATAATTTGTTCTTCTATACTTCTCTAAATTAACTTCATCCACATCAAATATCTTTATAACTTATTCAACTCAACCGAATTACTTAAGAACTTTAAATGACTATATACAGTGACCAACACATGTATTGTCATATTTTAAGATCACTAAAAATAACAATCACACATAAATTGGTATTTTTGAAAAATAAAATAACATCACCCAAGTTTCAACACATAGGTGAAATTTTTTAATTATATATCAAGAGATGAAAATTAAGACAAATAAAACTTACATAGGATTCCCCCTTGCTCGAACATACTTTAAATTCAAGTTTAAGTAACTAATAATAATTATTCATATTTCTCATAACATTATTAATATTTATTAACTTCTACATTAATTACTTATATTCATTTATTGCTTATTTGTTACTTATTTTTAATTAATATTAATCATCAATTTTAATAGTTTTTACTGCTGCTTATCCAATTTAGTATACCAATTTTTATTATTATTATATGTTAATGAGTTAAGAATCTCCAAGATTATATATTTTTATATTATTTATCATTATAATTTCATATAATTATACATCTTAATATAATTTCTAAAACAGATTCAAATATGAAAGATATTTCGACTTATTCATTTTGGGTTGTTAAAATCACTATGATCATTTATTGTTAATATAATTAATATAATTGGAAAACTATGTTTAAAGAATATTAATCATTCAATAAATATTATATTTATTAATGAAATATATTTTTATTACCATCCATGTAAACTAGTGATGAAAAATAAAATATGCCATTTGTAGAACTGGTGAACCGACCATAATACATGTGATGTTTTCATTTTTTTGAATGGATAAGAGGAAGGTCGATAATGGTTTTTCAATTAACATAATAAAATTTTATTATACTAATGATTCTAATTTTATAATATTAGTATGGGTATAATAATCTTGGAGGAGGTATAAGAAGAAAAGTTAAAAGAACAAAATTGAGAAATTGATTTGGGGTTCTTACCTTACTGCATCAAAAAACTCATTTTAAAATTTGATTATTCTTTTCAAGGGTTGTGTTTTAATGATAAAAGAACCTATAAGAAATGGATAAGAGTGTTTGGAAAGGTTTTTGGATAATATATTTTGAGTTAATAAGCTTAAGGTTTCAGGATGAATGGGGTGGTGAAGGGGTCCTTTTATAAGTGAGAGAGGTGAAATTTATTATTGATATAAAGTTATTAATATAAATGGAAATTCATATTCAAGTCAAGTGGATAAAATATTTATAAATATAGATCAAAATATAATATAATTTCTTTTAATATCTCATTCATCTATTTAGAGATAAGTTTTTGTGGCATTTTTATACCTTATTCATTGATTTAACATTTTCACCTCATTTTAGCCTTTACTACTGTGACTAAATTTTACCTTGGTGATTTATTTTTGTGCTCCAAATTTAAATTTACCTTATTAAATAAATTTATATATTGATTCCAAATATGAAACCCATTTAATTTAATATAATTTTTATAGGTGATAAAATTTAACTTCAATATACGTATGCATAACATGATAAAATTTTTTTTAGAAAAATTTATTTGTAAGCATAAAATGAATTCATAATAACTTAAGATAATAATATTAATTAAAATTTAATTTATTGGTTTATGATTAAAAAATTATGTTTTTTTGTGTGTTTCAAATCAATCTAAAACTGAGTGGAATATTGTGAATATTTAATTAAAGTAGAAGGACCAAACATAGTTTTTTTATTTGAATAAAATATAAATTAGGTTCCAAAATGTTCATAATAGGTTAGAAAATATGTTTTATCAATTTCTAATTATTTCTTAAATCATGATAATGTCATAAAATCTATAGTATTTGTAAAAACTATATTTTTTACTATTCAACTAAATATAAATCTTTTTAGAAAAATATTATAACTTGAGTCTAATATATTATTGAAAAAAATAATTCAAAAAATAATTTCAATTTTTCAAATTCAAATTAAAATATTTTAGAATTTAACTTTTAAATGAAAATATAACATATATTGGAAAATAGTTTTAATAGGAAAATGTCTTTTTAAACTTAAAGTGTTATTAATATTATTTCAAATGTATTAAAAATTAAATTAGTGGTAATATTATTTTTTCACATAGAAATTTTTTATTAGAATAATAATTTTAATGTGATCAATTTAAATTATGATAAAAAATAGACATAACCTTTAAAAAACACTTCTTTGAACATTAAATGATCTTAATAACATACCCTTTATTATTTATAAATGCGTTGGATTAGAGGAAAAAATATTTATAAAAAAATAATAATATGTAAGTAAATAAAATACATTTTTTATAATGAATCATTCTAAATGATTAAAATATTTTAATATAATTTATTTCTTACTCTTCTTGTAATTTTATTAATGATACTTCATATTTTATTCTCATAGTGTATTAATGATCATCTTGGATTGTAATAAAATATTTCATGGTTTGTTTTAGTTCAGTATTGAGTGTGATACAAACTATTGAACCTAATATATATTTAAAGGAAAAAAAGATAATGAAATATTCGAGAGTTTCATATTTTAATCGAATATTCTTTAATAAATGAGAATAACATAAATATATTGAAAAATACCTTAATGAAGGTTTCCTATCAACTCTTAAGTGTGTTTCAGGGATTCTATTATATCCCAAAATCTCTATAAGTTTTCTACTTTATTTTTCCACTTTCATTCTTTGAATTTTTCAGAAAATAGGGGATAATAAAAATTATATATTATTACAAAGGGGGATATATTTTATTTATTTTAGAAAATGATGATCAAGGGGTGAATAAATTTTTTGTCTTTTCGGGGGATAAATGAGGAGTTGACAGTGGAAGCTTAAAGAGGATCCCAATTATTGATTCACATTTTTTCAACAAATATAAATTTATATAGTGATGATATAATAGGATTATATTCAAGATCCCTTGATTATTAAAGAGTTAATGAGCCCTCATAAGGTGAATGAAAAAATGGGTAGGTGATATCAGTTGATAGATGGTCAATATAGTGTCGATCTTTACACTAACCGTTTGGGAATTATTAAAAACAAAAATCAATACTATGGTGTGATTTTTTGATAAATTCTATAGTGGGATAATTTTATTACTTGATTATTAAGAAAATTTATTAATGAGTTTTGAAGGTATATTTATGTTGTATTTATCAATAATATTCTCAAAGACGAGTTCGAGGCCAATTGAATCTGAGTAAAGGGAAAAGGAATGAATAGTTCTTGAGATAATTAAGTCATGAGTTTTAAAGGTGTTTTAATCTTTTATTTATTAAAAATATGGTCATGAATGAGATCGATTCAAATTATAGTTGAGTGAGAAGAAAATAAATAAAGAATTCATGAGTGAAAAGATATTATGATGTTAAGGATGTCATTATGTCATGATATACTAGACTCTTTAAGCAATATACTCTTATATAGAAACTTTACACTGTATCCTTAGACATTATTCCATGAATAGGAATAAAATATTTATCCTTACATAGTAGAACACACTATGGTGGTATGATTTACATCATGAATACTTTTCCTAAAGAGTTATGAGGTTTAGATTGGATCATGATAGTGTGATAGTGAAATTTTGGGGTTCTGCTATCCAATGAGATGAAAGATATCATAGAAAAAACAAGGAATTATATAGTAATATATGTGTTTACATCAAAAAGTACATGGCCATGATTTTGTGGTGTGTGGATGTATTAGAATAAAAAATTTTCATGTTTCATATCAAAGGGTGATACTAAAATATGTAATATATAGATATTATTAGATATAAATACTGTGTTGTGATACACCTGGGTATATCACAATTGCTGGAGTAAAATTTATTGATATTTTAGGAGATATAGGTTGAGTGGTGTAGATATTAATATCAAACTATAATCAAGGTAGCCATGTTTCATTGTGTATTAGTTATATATATATATACAGTCTATCTCACTGGACGAAAAGTGTGATAAAATTTTGATATAACTCGAAGCCCATTCCAAGGGGGTTTAGGGAGATTTTAGTTATAATAAGTAGAAGAATAAGGATTCATAAAATATTCATATTCATGAGGCACTTTAGGTCGAGAAGTAAGGATTAATCGATATATTGATGATTTTTTTTATACTTGGTGTTTAGGACCATCTTCCTACTATATTCCTTGTTCTTATAGATAATAAGATAAAAACATTTTAAATTACATCATACCATTATTATATAATTATTTTCCACTTGATAAAATGAGTGAGTGAACCTTTTAAAATAACCATGTTACTTATATATTCTTCCTCACATTATATCTCATCATCACATTATTTTATTTGAGATCTTTTACCACAAATGACGATGGGAAAATGATTATGGGAGTTGGTGTTTTGGTAAAAACTGATTACCCCCTCTCATTGGTGTTTACTTTGATATAAGACTTATGCTTTGACTTTCATTTTGGTCTATTTCCCACATAAATTACTTCTTTGTTTTATCTCTTCTCTTAATAAAAAATACCTTAGTATTGATTTATGGTGAAAAAGTAATAGAAATAGAAGAATAGTAGATGGAAAATTAGTTTTTTGTCATTTTATAATTCTGTAATGTGATACAAGATTATCATCTTTCATTAAATTATATAAATACATCATGATTTTTATGCTATGATTTGTAGATAATTTATGATAACACGACATAAATATTATATTGTTAAATTGAAAATAAGTATTGAGGAATATGTTATTGATGGAATTTACTCAATATAAATAATTGGAATGATTATAAATTATAATATAATGTATTTTTGGATAAATTTAATTAATGGTTGAAAAGTGATTATAAGAATACTTTTTATGATTCTAGAAATTAATTTTTTATAAATCATGGTGTATTAATAGAGGTGTTTCATATATAAATGATAATTAAAAAAATAAATACATAATGATAATTATGTTGATCTATTTTTTATGATGATTTTTTGGTGGTAATTATTTATAGTTAATTTAGGAATATTTTAAGAATATTCAAAAATTATTTTATGAATTTTTTTTTATTATGTTTATAAAAAAATTATTTAGAGGAGAGATTATACCACTTTTGAAATGGGTTATTCAAATTTGGAAGAGGGTTGGAAATACTATAGATAATTTTATAAAATGAGAGTTTATCATTAGATAGAGATGTAGTGAGTTTCATATGGATCATTTAAAAGGACATGTGGTTTATTCCATATTCTAGTAAATAAGGACATCTAACTGTTGAGATATATGAGGGTGGTGTATATTTCCACATGGATTGTGACATATTCAGCATGAGTCCTGCCACCTCATGCTTTATTTCCTTTAATGTGTATAATAGAGCATATATGATGTGTTGATAACAACGATGATGATAATATATCATATAAAACCTTAAATGAACCTAAATTGTGTACATAAATGAACATGTAAATATATAATGGTGTGGTAGATGATGATATTATGTTGAAATGGGTTTTGTAATATGAGATGGAAAATGATAAAGATTTGGAACTTGTGAATACACATGATATGAAGAATATTAAGGATGTGATAATTAACACCCTAGAATGGTATAGATAGATAGATAGATAGATAGATACATACATACATACATACATACATACATACATACATACATACATACATACATACATACATACATACATACATACATACATACATACATACATAAATACATATATATATATATATATATATATATATATATATATGATAAGATCATTTTTCCTAGGACCATTGAATATCTGGTTGACCTAGACAAAAGATAAAAATAGATGATGGACATCTATATGTATTTACGATGTTTGGTGATGATAATGATGATGTAATAGAAGTGGTTAACTAATTTTTGGTGATGGTATAAATCTAATTATGATACTTGATTAGGATGATATTGATTATGCGATGATCTATGGTGGTTATATGTGATGTGTGGTGGTAATGATATAGGTTGAGGTGGTAACATTACCTATGGGTAGATAGACATAAATGAAGAGATTCCCTATGAGTGGATAACTATCCATATGGTAAGATCCCATATTTATATAGGTACATAACTATTTAACTTTTGGTTAAACCTATTTGAGTTTTGTTAAATCATTAAGAACTTGGAAATAAATCCCTTATAGCAGGATGTGTTAGTGATTCCAAGGCATTTATAGGTAAAAAAGAGGGGAAGATGGAATCTGTATATATGAACTATTAACATTATGAATTTTTATTTCATAATGGGAATGGATCTATGCAGACCCCATGAAATTCATTTAGTGTGTGAGTAATTTTATGGTTAAAATAAATTCATGATGTAAGATGTCATTAATTTTTTGAATTGGTTTTCAAGGGTTTAAATCTGAGGTGATAATTTTTTTAGATTATGTTTAAATACAAGTATTCATGGTGTGAATTACAAATTCAGGGCATGAATAGAGTGGGTCCAGTAGATTTTTCTCTTAATTTTCATACCCTACATTTCTCCCATTATTCATTCTCTATTGTCTCAAATTCCATCCAACCCTTTGGATATTTTAGGATTTATCTTTGATCTAAAGGTAGATTCTGTTGGATCATGGTGTTCTAGACCAAGATATTGAAGGAAATTCTCTCAGTTCTTCTTCACATTCTTTTTCCATTACTTTTCCCTTTGGGGGAACACTTGTTTGAGACTTACAAACCCATATATATTATTGAATACTTTTTTTGATAGATTGTTTTGGTATTCATTAAAGTAATAAAAGGAATAATCCAGTTCTACATTGGTCATTGAGGAATTTATTTGTCTTCTCTTATTTTGATGTGTGTGGTCTAGAAAAACTTCGAAATGTCTATTAAATTTTTTTGTAGTATATGAAATAAGTAAAATCACACTGAAATTCTAGGAATTAAACCTTACATAATTAGTAACCCACTAATTTTTCAAAACTATATGGATATAACTCCCTTAGACTTTATTGGATCTATTGGGATTGAGACTGGGACTTATAACCACATTGTGGTTGTACCAACCCTTGAATCTAGGATGGATCTTGAACGGAATGAACCTAGACCCCCTTTATTAATTTTAAATTGGTTATTATTTGTCTTAAAAATGTGAATTGGTTTATCATGTGAATTAATAACATATATTGACATGTAGATTGATTAACATGGTATTCATGGTGATTGGGTTGAGAATAAAAAACATAGATTAAAATAGGTAATTTGGAATGTAATTTGTATTGGTAAAATGGCATGATGAAATAGAGATATGATGAGATGTGAAATGGCATTGTTATTAAATTATAAGTGAAAAGGGAATAATTACAATTATTGTGATAACTGGTAACTTTGTCATTGCCTTATATTTGGTTATTGTCATGAGCTTCATAACTGGAGTAAATGGCCTGATAAGAGGATAATTTATGAATTTACTAATAATGTTTTTGAAAATATGTTTTGAATATTGATGTTTGGGATTATAAATGTATTTCTTGTAATTTTTTTCTTATTATAAATCCTTGGTCACTTTTTCCTGCAGATAAAATTATGCGATTGACATGGAGTTCCTCCCTAGATGAAATTATAGTTTGGACATGACATTCCTTCTTGAATAATATTTTTATTTGGATATAGAGATCCTTTCCGGATGAGATTATGGATGGACATGGTGATCCTTCTTGGGTGATATTATAGGGTGTAACTGAAATTACTTTGTATATAAAATTATAAGTTTGGAATATGATCCCTTCTTGGATGAAAACAATAGAATTAGAATTGGAATTCCCTCCTAGATGAGATATTGGATTGGATAGGGTGTTCCCACATGGATGATATATTGGGTTGGACATGAAATTCCATATTAGGTGAGATTATGATATGTATATGGTGTTATGTCTAGATATTGCACTATATTTTAAGGATATAGACATCTGACATCATATTATATTAGATTTAGTAGACCTCGGGTGTTAACCCATAACTCGAGGGTCATCATGTTTATTTGATATTCGAAATTAATTTTTAAATTAATTAACCTTTTCATCCTAATATTGAATTTACTATTTATTCTAATTTGATTTTTTAGACACTGTGGTGTTAGCCTAATGAGTTATACTAATACCTAATTCAGCTTCCATTTTCAACCTGGGTAGATTTCATGGACGAAGGCTTATAAAAGGGAAAGGGGACTTGTACATTATTTTATTTTATTGCCCGATGTGATTGGGGAATGGATATGGGAAAAAGAATGGGGTTTGAAATATGGTTTCTTTGATCCTTTATTTAGAGTCTATTTTTAGTTTTTTGCATGTCTTTCAGTACATCATTTAGATTGGTATACATTATGGAATAACCCAATTTATTATTATCATTGAGATTATTTTGGTTTTATCCTTTATTTTTCATGAGTGGAATAATTGATTATTTATATGATTTATTTTTTTGTTGTAACTTTTTACCATAGGGTAAAATTTTCCCACTATATTCCTAAAACCCTCCCTACTAGTCAGTAGCCTCAAGCATATTGGGAGGCAAGATTGAGGTCATGTAGTGACCCAACTTGGTTACATAGGAGAGTACTGGGCCAAGGATGTATCAATGTTGTATCAAAGGGTTGGTATTTTCTATTGATTTACTATTTAGGAAAGGTAGATAAGAGACTAGGATATTTCAGGTCTTGGTAATGAGCTCATTCAGGGGAGTAGAAAACCGTTATGTGGGAAAAAATTGAATGCTCGAGGATGAAATTATTTTTCATGCCATTCACTTGTTATAGTTTTGGTGGTATTTCACCTTGGTTGATTCACTTATTGTGTGGTGTTACTATTTATTGATATTTTACTCATGCTCCAATATAGAATGAGCTGGGTATGCATGCATCATCATAGGAACGTGGGGATACATGTTGAAAAGCAATGTTCATACTAGGGACACAATTATTTCATGTGAAATATCTTTTTATTTAATCCATAAAGGGTAATATGGTGATTTATTTGAGAAAAATAAATCAAAGAAACTATTATAATATGGTAATAAAATAGTTAATCCAAATAGAAAGCATCCTTGATCTAGTGGTTCTTGATTTTTTTTAACTCTTAAGGATGATATTACTGCATATACTATGTTATAAAGATCATGTTGAAACTTGTAGAGAAAATTCCTCCACATCGTCTTTGAGTTGAGTGTTAGGTGAGTGGTAATAAACTCACTCCTAATTTACCAAAGTCAGAAATTCCTAAAAATATGGGAAACCAGATGGATGATCATCTTTATGATAGTTTCCTATGTGTTATGAGATCGATGGAGAGGGAGACTTCTTAAACCATACCTTCATTGTTTGACCTATTGAGAGAGTTTTAGCTATCATACCCACCTAAATTCACTAGATCATGTTGGTCCAGATAATCTTTAAGAACCTAGAGAAACCTATAGATAGGAGGGTGAAGCATACTGCTTATATGCTATAAGGACCGACCAAGCACAGGTGGGACATATTCTAACGACCTACAATTTTATAAATGAAATTCCATTTTTAAATGATTTAATACCTTATTAAGTAATGTAGTCATAGAAAACACATGCACTACTTTAGTCATATTGGTTATTTATAACATATAATATTTAAAAGATCATTAATAATCATAACCATTGATAATATATCCTTTGTATAGTGACTATTAAGATTAGTATATATTAATTGTTTTGATGAAATCTAATTAACACTGATCAAAGAAGCGATAGCCTCAATCGGCATGATCACACCCTATAAACCACATTTATCAAAGCTTCTGAGGGAGATGAAATCAATGGTATTTTCCCTTAACCAAACCCAAACCAAGATTCAAAAACAAAATAATGATTGAAATTGTTTTTGGGAGAAGTTCAAACTTATCGAGATCATGGCCCAAACCATTTTCATCGAACCACCCCATGAATGTTTCACCATCACAAACCATACTCTTAGGGAACATGCTTGTGTAATAAGTATATATGTATCTAAACCCTAAAGGTATGATTTTTTATATTTTTATTTTTAATTAAATAATTATTATATTTATTCATTTTTATTATTTCTTTACAAATGATTAAATAATATTTTTAATTAAAAAGTAGATTTCGATATGATGAAATATAAATTATATTTTTGAGAAAGACATAGTTTCAATCAAGAAATTATTTTTTAAGAATTCATCATTTTCTAAAATAAATTTTATTTTAATAATATATTTTTATTAAATTATAATGATATTATTATTTTAGGAAGTTAAATGTAATTTTTATAAGGGTTATAAACTATTATTTTCATAAAAACCCATATTTTTCAATAATTGTGAATTTTTTGATTTAAAAGTGTAAATTTTCATATTTATAGAATTATTTTGATTAAATAAATATTATATTTTAAGTCATCAAATCGCAATTATCCAATAGTGATTTTTTTTCATAATTTTCTGAGATAGTAGAATTTTTGGGTAAAAATTAAATATGGTATAAATATATTAAATGTATTATGACATCATAAAATCCCAAAAGTGATGTAATATGTACAATAAAGAGTATCCAAGACCAAAAGTATGTTTCCTTTTAAAAATAATTCATTTTTTAATTTATGTGATTAATTTTATAAATACTTAATCAATCCTTGAAAACCTATATTATATTTTATGGTTTTAAAATCAAATTTTTATATAGATGAATCACTTACACATCAAGAAGGTTATTATTTTAATGATTTTAGTTTTTATAATTATAAAATACTTAAAAACACTCAACTTTTTAAGAATACATGGAAAAACCATTGTATGGTTTTTGGTTTGGATTAATTTATTATATTGAGTCTAAAACCTAAGAATGGAAATTAATAAAAATCCCCCATCTTTTTTTATAAATTCCCACCCATCCTCCCACTAATAGTCACTAAAAAAGTCCATTTTTCATGACTTTACTCTCCCTATCCCTCTCTATATCCCTCCCATTTTTTTTCTAAGCTCTTATGAAGCTCCTCCTAATATTTTAGAAGCGCCATATCAAGGTAAGGGATCCTCTCATTATACTCTTTATTCAAGCTCCTTATTTATATTATTCCTTTTGATTTAAAAATTTTCAGTATGGGATATGTTTTTACACATTCCACTTACAATACTCATGGTTTCTAAGTGATTATAGACCCCTTTCACTTTTATTATATCCTTCTATGAAGCTTTACATACCCCCATTATGCTTCCAAAATTATCCGACAGTCTTCTATGCTAAACATTTGTGTAGTGAATACCCATACCCATTTCCACTCAATGGTATTCACCTATATGCAACTATCCTACATTGATTGTGTAGTTTCTTTTATTTAACCCAAATTCTTTAATCTTGGGATTAAAATTGAAAAAAGTTAACTCTATGTTGTATGATTAATGTGACACACTTATGAATGCGCATGATATGAACATGATGGATGGGACATAAATTATATAGCCCGCCAATGCATCAGGTAATGTTTTTATCTCATGAGATTTCATGTATGATGCAGAATAGGTTATCTTAAATACACTATGTTATGATGTATCAGTAGTTATCCTTGACTAATGTTTATAATGTCATGTTTTATATTGTTTCCACATTCCCATGTTTATTTTATATTATCATCTAATATGATGCTTTGATGTTCAAGTTTATGATTTTAACCCATCTTATGTTACCTTGATATTCCTATTAACTCACATGATGTAACATTCTGTGTTTTGAAAGGAAATTTTTTTAAGGAAATTATGTTTTTCCATTATCTGGGCAGAACGTTTTTAAAACCGAGCATCAAGACCTACTTCTATCTAATAGTTAACACTACAATGTGTCTTCTAAATAATTGAATTAAATAAAATAGGTTAAAAATAATATGTAAATAAATTAAATGAATGGGAAAAACCTTCTTTATCACTTTGAAATATTCTATGAAATATTTTTAGAGTTATATGCTGAGTCAGTATGGGATTTCGAGACCAATAGATCCTCGATGGACTACTACAAAAACGGCCTATATCAGCACTCAAAACATGCTTTAATAGTGCTAAAAAAGCGCTGTAAAGCTCAATGATAATATAGGGGGGGTCCCTTTTATCAGCACTCCAAAATGCCCTGATAAAGGTCCATTTTATCAGCCCAAAAAAAGCGCTGATAAAAGACCCCTTTATCAGCGCTTTTTTAGCGCTGATAAAAGGGACCTTTATCAGTGATTTTAAAAAGCCCTGATAAAAGTAAAATAAATAAATAAAAAAGAATTAAATAATGTGGGGAGAGATTTTAACCACACTTGACCCCCCCCTTTATCAGCATTAGGAGGTCTCCCGTGCGCTGCCCTTCCCGCGCATCCTCACACGCGCGCACCCCTTTGCGCTTCCACCCAAACTCGAACCCGCAACCTCCCCCTTCCGCGGCTACACCTTTACCACTAATCTATTTCATTTTTTCTATATTTAATGATATATTTATTTATTTATACATATATAGTTATATTTATTCGTATATTGATATAGATTCATATTAATATAAATATATTTATTCATATATTAGTATATATATATTCATTCGTATATTAAATATATTTATATTTATTTTTTTTTATATATATTTTTAGTTATAAATTTTTATCTGTATATTTATTTTTATATTAATATATACTTAGAAGATTAGTTTTAAATACATTTATGAAATATGTTTTTTATGTGTGTTTATAATTAAGTAAATAAACAAATACATACATATATACAACACACACACACACAGACACATATATATTTACGAATAAATACATATATACGTGTATTTGAAAAACCATAGAATGCTAAAACGATCGTAACTTATAATCGAGAAGCCTGTTTCAACTCCATAACTAGTCAAATCGAATAAAATAAAAAAATATTCGATATGATATGTGGTACAGGGCTAACGGACACCCGGATTAGAAGTTATACCTATTTTAATTTTAACAAATCAGGGTATCCCGACTAAAAACTCAGTTTTGGAGGCCTTATGGGACTTTTTTGGCCTAAAAAATGTGACAGAGGCTTCTCTTAAGTGACCGATGCATAGAGATCATCGCAGGTTTCAATTTGATAGGCTGAAGAGCTCAAACGGACACCCAGATCAAAAGTTATGTCCGTTTAAAGTTTGAGTTACATTTTCCACTTATTTTAGATCTTTTATTAATTGTTTTGATTTTTTGTGTCTTCAAATTGTTATTAAATGATTTTTAATCGATAATAATTAACAAATTATTAATTAATAATATTCTTTTAAATATTTTAAAGAAATTTCCATTAAATTCCTTATATATTAAATTTAATAGTATATTTATACGTATCTAAAACATATTTAAAAAATATATATTATATTTATATCAATATAAATATACTTATATAACAATAATTTATTTTTTATGATTTTTTTAAACTTAAAATTTATCACTGGTAGGAAAAATTGCTGATAAATTCCCCCTTTATCAGCGCTACTAAAAAATGTGCTGATAAAGGGGCAGCGCTTCCCTTGCCCATTTTTGTAGTGGTGATGGTGATAGAATAAAAATATTAAATTTTTTTTTTCTAATATATGTGTATTTATTTTCAAAAAAATGATGTAATTCTCAAACAGTGCATCATATGAGAAATATGAGACCACTTTTAGGTCCAGAACACTAGGTTTACCCAAGGTAGGGTATAACATTGACGTGTGTTGGGTGTTTTGAAACCTCACATGTGATAATACCATCTTTATTTTTAATTAATTTATTATTCTTTTTTTATATAATAAATAATTATTTTTTCACAAACAATGTGTCATATGAGAAATCTAATACCATTGATAGTTTTGATATTTGGGGTTTACCTGAGGTAGGGTATAACTTTTGCGAGCATCAGACATTTTTTCAAATCGTAACCGAAGATAATTTAATTGGGTTATAAATTTTTTTATTGGGAAGTTATAAATAGTAATAATAATTTTATCATTAATACTTTTATTTGCGTTGAAGACAAAAAAATAAAAATGTATATTCACAATTATTAAATTATGTCATAGTGTAAATAATAAGTGGAGAATATAATGATTATGATATTATCAATTATGAAAATTATATTTAAATGTGCAGTCAATATTAATTTATTACGTGTTATCTATTTTTATAGTTGTTGTAATTAAAATAATAATGGTGTCATTGATGAGTTGTATTGAATATTAATAATTTTAATTATTGTTATTATTATTATTTTGGGACAAAAACATTGATATATATATATATATTTGTGGGGATTAAATATATATGTAGGTATATATACATGTTCGGGTGAATATATATGTTTACACAGATGTGTGTGTGTTTTTTCTATATATATATATAACACGTATATATGTATATGGGTGGATATTTATTATTGGGATAGATAAAATATTATGAATTTCCCACATAAATGCTTGTAACGTCTCAACTTAAACCAAGGTGCGTGCCATTTAAATTCTCAGTCCAAAATTTTAAGGCGACCCATGGCACGCGCCTACACACCCTATTGCGGGTCCTAGGAAGCTATTAAAATTAATTAAATAATTGATTAGGTTTTGTGTAAAACTTTTAAATCATGCCCTAACACAAATTTCAAGTTAAAAATAAAGGGATTAAAAAGAAATAAAAACAATTTTAAGGAAATTAAAATAATTTGAGGAGGATAAAAAAAAAATAGAAAAAAAGTGATTGTAGAAAAAATGAAAATAATTAAAATGGGATAAACCCATTTTTATTAATTATTTTCCTGTCTCCCCCCATTTTTATGGTTATTATTTTATTTTTCCTTTTCTTTATTTTCCTTTTTTCTTTTCCTTCTTCTCTCCTACTCCTCTCCCCTCTAGGTGCATCACCCCATGTAGCACCCCACCATTGTGGTGTGCCTCATCCTCTCCTCTACTCCTCCGGAAGCCCATTGTAACTCCATATCTCATTCGTTTTCTTCACCGTCAATTGAGTATTAAAGATATCAGTAAGACTAACCTTGTGAACCAATAATTTTATGATATCCTTCTCTATCCATCGTGCGATCTGCCATGGAATGTTTTTATCCAAAATCAGGGATTTTTGAAAATCATCTGATTTCTTCCATTTTAGGTCAAATAAAAGATCACTATCCTCTAAAAGTACATGGTAGGGAATCTACTCTATTTCCCTTTTTTTCATTGTGTAATTTTAAAATTCATGTTGTGCCACTCATTGGTGCCTACCAAAGATGTTCATTTTTACAAATTCTAATTTAATTAAATTGTTCAGCTTAACTGTTTCACCCTTGTTTGAGATAAATTAGTTGTTTAAATTTGTGTAACATCGTTGAATTCCCCTTTGGGTGTTCCAACGTTCTTGGTCTCATTTTCTATTTTCCCCAAATAATTAAATTATTTAATTTCATGTGTTTCATAACCCCCTTTTAGGCTGAGCATTAAATTAAATAAATTATTTGGGATTATTGTGAACCATAAAACTTGAGCTTTATTGGTTATCTATGCTTGATGATTTTATTCCTTGTTAAATTATTATCCTTTCGTGCCATTATAAATTAATATGTGTGTTTTTTCCTCTTTCGCTGATAAATTATGTTGGCTATAATTGTCTGACTAGAATGATCATTAATATGTGGCTTGAGTTTCTTATATTATTTTTTTTGAAATTATAACTGTATAACCTATGATATATACTTATTTGAAATATAATTAAATTAACTGCAATAATAAAATGTGGGTTCTGTAGTAAGGACAACACAAATACCCTATTTTCATGACCGATTACACATTACGTCAAGGAGACAATGTCTTAGGCTTTTCTAGATGAGGGTTTCCATGGGTTTCTAAATACTCATGAGTGATACTAGTTCCCAAAGGGACATTCAAGGATTAACCTGTTGGAAAAGTGGCTACACCATGCCTCGTGTGATACCTTACCCCTTATTTGTGATATTGGGACATACTCATGATAAAGCCACTCCTCGAGTGATTATTGGTCTTTAGGAAGATTTCCTTGGATGGGCTCAGTGGTATTTGATAAATTAAAAGATGTGCCATAGTGATTCCTTCGAGGCTGGTTCAGACTCTAACTTTCATCTTGAACATAATGATAATGATAATGTGTTGAAGGTTATTATTGATACTACTTGAGTTCCTAGTGAATTGTGATATCTTTTTGTTCTTTGAAGCACACTTTGTTGACACATAAATTAGACCCAAGCTAAATCATAATCTTGGGGTATATTTAATTTGTTTTCATTCTGTTTTCTAGATTATATATATATATGCACATATATATATATATATATGAATTTTGATTATTACATGTACCATATTCAGATTATCGGCTTAGGTTGAAGCAGGTGATATGGGTTGGGTGCTGTTTAGAACCCAGATCAAGTTATATTTATTTTATTATGGTTATTTAATTACATAATTTTATCATATATTGGTACATTATATTAGTTTACAACATGAAAGGGAAAGGTTTATACAATGTGTGTGCCGAACTACTAGGATTTTATCTCACTCACTTCTTGGGTGCAATTTGGTACCTGAGTAGAATTTATGCTCGCAGGTATGGATAGTGAGAGGTATGCTACTTCTGGTGTTTGAGTATTGCTTACTGCTTAGGATGGGGATTTGGGACAGAGGATGAAGCCTTTTCTTTAGATGAAATTTTTTCTTTGTGTCCTTTCCTTTACAGCTTTGACTGCATGCTTGTATTCTTGTTTTCCAAACGTTTACTTTAGTATAGGAATCATAGCATGACCTCATTTTTTATTTGGTTTTGTTTGTCAGCATCCGCACATATTATGTATTTATGTGGGGTTATTTATTTTCTTCTGATGTAGTTTTCTTATTTATATTCTTCCACTATTTGTTATAATTTGTGGTTTTTCTACTATGTATTACCTATTACCTATGAGGGCATATTCTCCCCCACATGCACGTTAAAAAGGCCCTCACTACTAGTCAGTAGCCTCTAGAATTCGAGGAGATATGCTTGAGGTCATGTAACGCACTGGTCTGACCACCGTCTTATAGGTGAGCCAGGTCGGTACGTTATAAAGTGTTATCAGAGGGGTTATTTTTTTTGTCTTACTATTTTGGGTTCGCAAACAAGAGACTAGGAATGTGTCAGCACTTGGTTAATAGCCATACTTGGGGATGATCAAACCATGTGCAAGAAATAACCAAGTGGTCTGGGTTAGGAATTGATTTTTATTATTTTCAATATTACAATTGATATGATTTCCCTTTGAGTGATTGGTGTAATTTCCACTGCTTATGATTTATAGAATTTACATAAATTTACCCTTGGTCTGGTTTGTCAAGGATAAAACATAGAATGAATCATACCAGGCACATTGAAATTCACATTTCTTGCATACTTCCACACCATGTAGTTTCATTTTATTTTACCTTATGATACGATTGAGTGCATTGAATTCTATGACATGTCTAGTATTTATTTAGGATTCCTCTTTATAAACCATGTTTTGGTGTCATATTTAGCATAATAGTATGTTTCCATGTTTCCTGTTTGCTAACATATCTTCCTTGTATCATTCTTTTTTTCTTACTAGCAAGTCTCTATGATTAAAATTTTATGCTTTGTGATTTCAACATGTTCTCTCTGTTAGCTACTTTTAGTGACATGCTAGCTTGTTTAACATGTAATTGGTTTATTTTTCTAAATTTTATTAGTTGAAATTAAATGGGATCTAAATTCCACATGTAATGTGTATGGGTGCTTTATGGATTGGTATATGGACAACCATATGACTGGACTATTGAACATGTTCATGTTGTATTATAAAATGGGTTTAAATGTAAAGGGATTGGAAATAGAACATGTAGTGGTGCCCTCTATTTAAGACCCTTGTATAAGAGTTTATAAATATTATTTGAGTTGCCTTGGAATGGAAACATGAGTGTTTTCCAAATGAAATTTTTCTTTTATCAAGGACTTAGATGATCGTCTTTTGAGGATAACGACTTCTTTGAAGCATGACTCGATGTTAGTGTCAACATTATTTCTTCAAAAGGGGCTAGCCCATGGTAGGTAGCACCCTTTGGACCTAAAATTCTTAGTAATTCCATTAGTTTTTTTCCTTTTTGGCATCGATCGTGTGTCTTTGTCTCTAGTTGGACCCCCCTTCTTAAAATGACTCCCTTGTTCGAATGAGTGGCCTTTTATCCCTTGAATTTTGTTTTGGGAATAAGGATTAGGTAATGATAATTTTTAGTAGGTTGGACATGCCTTGGGCATGGTCAGATGCTTCATAAGTCGTTAAACTCTCTCTTCTCCATTGTTATGGATGACTCAATACATATTTATCCAAGTTAAAAGTCATCTTACTTTTGTATCACCTCAGGGTAGTGTGAATTCATGTACACGGTGCCCATCGAGTGCTTAATGTTGTTACAAACTAGACATGTTCAATGTAATCTTCAAGATTTATGATGTTAAATACACCTCAGGTCATCTATGTAGTAGAGTGACTTGTGAGTTAAATAAATCAAGTTCATTACAATACTAGAGATGACTTCTAGAGACTTGGGTGTTTTGACATGACAGTTTGTTTGGTTGAGTTTTCATGCCTTTTTTAAACGTTTTCATTCCTGTAATCTTCTAATCCTCTTAGTGTACTCTTCCTTAATAGATGAGCATGTACTCTATCTTTCCTCTTTCCTTGATTCACTAAGAGAGCGTCGTCCAAACTCCATGCTAAATCTTTAAAAGTTTTTGGGTTGATTTAGTGGCCTTCTAGTTTTTCACACTAAAAAAATGGTTCTTATCAAATCTTGGTTTGTCTTGAGTGATGCTTGGATTCTTGTGTAGGAATTACTTGGATGAACTCTTGAACACTAGTCATTTATGCTAATTTGACTGCCAGACTGATGTCACTCTAGGCTCAGTCAATGACCTAATGTAGATGTTTTGGGATTTGTACCAACGTATCACTTTGGTAGATGTTGATGTAGTGAATGTGAGATAACATGGAAGAAGATAATGCAGTTTAGTTTATATAAACACCAGCCATCTAGGACAAGAATCTTCTTGAATGTGAGATAACATGAAAGATTGTCTTTGAACACATTGTCAGGTGGAGATGAGTGTGGTTTGTGTCAACCAATGATTTTCATGAAAAGTTGGCTCGACTTGGGCCTTGAAGTCATTGGGGAATCGATCGTTTTATCCATTTTGGAAATCACATAAGATGTGTCACTAGAACTATTAAGGGCATGTCTAGTAGGCAATTCCAATGGTGGAAGGTGCCATGGATCAGAAATTTCCCCTTTATAAAGTTAAAGCCTAAGGTGGTAAGTACCTTTGGCCATATGTTTAATGAGATGATCACATGGTCATGTATTTAGCTAAATGTGCTCAGGTAAGTGTTATATCGGTGTTTCAATTGGAAAATGTGGTTGGGCTTAGATATTCATTCCTTAGGTGCCACTTTCCTAACATATGTTTGAATGTGTGTTTGGAGTTTGGATATGCAATGTGAACTTTTGTATAAGACTTAATGCCCCTATAGATCAGGTGAGAGTTACGTTGTTCCTGAAGGATTATCAGGGATGAAATGTTCTAAGGTGGAAGGTTTTAATGTACCATTCTTTGAACCAAACGAAAAAGTGATGAAAATTATTATTTTTTCATTAGTTGGGAAAGTCATTTTTTAAATTAAGAATCAAAAACTTCTTCTATTTGATAGTTGAAACTGCAATATGTCTTATAAAAAATTGAATTAAATTTATTAGATTAAAATTAAAAATGGAAATAAATTAAATGAAGGGGAAAAACCTTCTTTAGCTCTTCAAAATATTCTAGAAAATATTTTTAGAGTTATATGATAAGTTATCACAGGATTCTGAGACCAATAGACCCTTGACATTGATAGAATAAAAATATTAATATATTAATTCATACACATGTGCGTTTCTTTAAAAAAAATGATATAACTCTCAAATGGAGCATCAAACTAGAAATCTATGACTACTGTTAGGTCCGGAATGCCAAGTTTATCCTAAGTAGGGTATAACTTTGATGCATGTCAGGTGTTTGGGAACCTATCATGTGATAATTCCATCTGTTTTTTTTAATTAATTTATTATTCCTTTTTTATATAATAAATAATTATTTTCTCACAAACAGTTCATCGTATGAGAAATCTAATACCATCGATAGTTCCAGGATGTGGGGTTTACACTAGGTAGGGTATAACTTTTCCGAGCATCAGAGGTTTTGTCAGATCGCACCGAAGATAATTTAATTGGTTTATAAATATTTTTTTTGAAAATTATAAAAAAATAATAATAATTTTATTATTAATATTATTATTTTTATTGAAGACAAAAAAATGAAAATTTACTTCTAGAAATAATATATTGTGTTGTGATGTAAATAATAAGTGGAAAATGTAATAATTCTGATACTATTAATTATTAAAATTAAATGAAAATGTGCAATTAATATTAATTTATTAAGTGTTATCGATTTTTAATGGATGTTGTCATTAAAATACTAATGGTGTCATTTATTGGTTGTATTAAATAATAATAATTTTAATAATTTTTCTTATTATTAATTTGGGATAAAAACATTGATGTTTATATATATGATATATATTTGTGGGGATTAAATATAAATTTAGGTATATATACATGTGCAGATGTATATATATGCTTATAGAGATGTGTGTGTATGTTTATATATATATATACACAAATATATATAACATGTATATATATGGGTGGATATTTATTATTGGGTTAGATAAAATATTATTAACTCCCACATAAATGATTGTAATGTCTCGACATAATCCAAGGTGCGGACCATTTAAATTCATAGTCATATTTCTTAAGGTGTCTCAGGGCATGTGCATGTGCACTCTGTTACAGGTCCTCAGAAACTATTAAAAATAAATAAATAGTTGCTCAGGTTTTATGTAAAATTTTTAGGTCACACCCTACGATAATGTTCGGGTTAAAAATAATTAAAAAGGGATTAAAAAGAAATAAAGAATAATTTACAGATGTTAAAATAAATGAAGGGGGATAAAAATAAATAATAAATTTAAAGCGGTTGAAGAAATTTTTTTAAAATAATTTAAATGGGATGAATCCATTTTTACTAATTATTTTCTTTTCTCCCACCTTTTTTATTTTTATTTTTATTATTTTATTTTACTCTTCCTTTTCTCTATTTAATTTTTTTTCTATTAATTTTTCTTCTCTCCCACTCTTCTCACCTCTTGGTGCATCGCCCCATGTACTGGCCCACCATTGTCGTGCCCCTCCTCCTCTCCTCTCTTCATTCAGAATCCCATTATGACTCCATCTATCATCCATTTTCATCGACGTTAGTTGCGTAGTAAAGATATATGTAAGGCTAACCTCACACACCAAGAATTGTACTATATCCTTCTCTATCTATTGCATGATTTTCTATGGAAGGTTTTTACCTGAAATTGGGGATTTTATAAAATCATATGATATCTTCCAATTTAGATCAAATAAAATATCTATGTGGAGAATAGAATTCTCTACAAGTATGAGGTAGGGAATCTACTATCTTTCCCCTCATTTCATTTCATATTTTAAAATTGCTGTTGTGCCGCTCGTTGGTGCCTACCGACAATGTTCAATTTTACGTATTCAAATTTAATTAAATTGTTTGGATTAGTTATTGCACCCTTGTTTGAGATAAATTACTTGTTTAAATTGTTGGAAGATCATTTGATTTCCCTTTGGGTGTGTCAACATTCTTGGTCTCATTTTCTATTAGCCTTGAATAATTAACTTATTTAATTTCATGTTTTGTGTGACCCCCTTTTAGGTTGAGATTTAAATTAAATAAATTATTTGGGATTATTATGAACCACAAACCTTGATATTTTTTGGTTATCTATGCCGAATTATTTTCTTCCTTGTTAAATTATTATCCCACCATTCCATTATAAAGTGATATGTGCCTTTTTTCCACTTTCACTAATAAATTACTTTGGCTGTAACTGCTTTACTAGAATGATCATTAGTATGTGGCTTGAGTTTCTTATATTATTTTGTTGCAATTATAAATGGATACCTTGTGATATATTTTTCCTTTATTTATAATTAAATTTAGGGCACTAATACAACTTGGGTTACGTATTGAGGACTACACAAGGACTTTCCTTTCCAGACTGGTTTCACATTACACTAGGGAGATGATGTCTTAGGATTTTCCAAATGATGGTTTCCCTAGGTTTTTAAATATTCATGAGTGATACCAGTTTCCAAATGGAAATTCAAGGATGGACCTATGGTAAAAGTGGTATTCCATGCCTCGGGTGATACTTGACCTCTTATGTGAAATACCAAGACATACTCATGATAACGCCACACCTCAATCGAAACTTGGTCTTTTAGAAAATTTCCTTGGACGAGCTTGGTGGCATTGGATAAATTTAAGGATGTATCATAGTGATACCTTCTGGATGAGATCATATTTTAACTATCAACTTGAAAATAATAATAATGATAATGTGTGGAAGGTTATTATTAATACTTCTTAAGTTCTGTGTGAGTTGTGATATCTTTTGATTCTTTGAAGCACACTTTGTTAACACATAAATTAGACCCATGCTAAAGCACAAGCTTGGGATATATTCCTTTTTTATGCCTTCTATTTTTTTAGCCTCTATATATTAATATATATATATATATACACATCCTACTTATTACAAGTACTGTATTCAGATTCCCAGCTTAGGCCAAAGTAGATGATATGGGATGAGTGTCGTTTAGAACTAGGACCAAGTTGTATTTATTTAGTTATGGTTGTTTAATTTCTTAAATTTATCATATATTGGCACCTTGATTTTGTATACAACATGAAATGTAAAGGTTTAGACACCTTGGGTGCTGACGTACATGTATTTTAGCACACTCCATGCTCAAGAACCATTTGGTACCCGAGTAGACTTTATGCTCGTCTGTATGGATAGTGGGAAGAAGCCTACTTCTAATGTTTGAGTGTTTCTTTATTCTTAGGATGAAGATTGGGAGTATAAGACCAAGCCTTTACTCAAGATGTAGTTGTTTGTTGGTGTCATTTCCTTCACATATTTTACTGAATCTTTGTAATCCAGTTTCTCAAACCTCTACTTTAGTATAAAAATCATAGCATGAAATCATTTTTTATTTGTTTTTTTATCAACTTCCTCACTTATTATGTATTTAGTTGGGATTATTTATTTTCTTCTGTTTTAGTTTTATTATTTATATTCTTTTTCTATTTTTTATAAATTTATGTTTCTTCCACTGTGTATTACCTATTACATATGAGGGCATAGTCTCCCCCACAGACACGTTAAAAAGGCCCTCGCTGCTAGGTGGCATCCTATGGAATTTTGGGAGATGCACTTGAGGTCATGTGACCCACCAGTCTAGCCACCGTCTTAGATGTGAGAAAGGAAGGGAAATTACACATGCAATTCTTTACCTTATACTATGTTTTTATTACTCCCTTACTGGGGTTTAGAGCTCACACTTTTCTTATAACATTCCCAGGTTTTCTTGTGTATTTTTAGAAGATCAAAAAAATATAATGTCATGTCTTGAAGTTTTTAAATAATGATTTTATACCCATATTTCATTTTTTATGTTATGTATATAATTTATCAAATAAAATATACCTCATGATATTTTGGAATTGTATTAAGTACATATTTGTGTAATAAATCATAAATTAAGGTGTATTAAATATATGGGTTGTCATGGATGTTATTAGAGAAACATTTATTTATTTTTGGGTATTAGGATTAGAAAACTATAGTGAAAGGCTTAGTGATAAAAAAATAGTAAACCATCACTAAATTTTAGTATATTATAGAGTAAGTTATTTCCAATAAAATACATCCCTATTTGGATATTACAAGTGGATGTGGCTTTTGAATACTTGTACCTTGGGGTTATAACCCTTAAGGGTGCATGTGGCTTGATTTAGTCATCACCTATTACATAAGAATGAGGCATTTCTAAAGACCTGGTTTGATACTCCCATGGGATATGCTTTGGTAAATTCAAAAACTTCATATGAACAATTATTAAGGGAACAAAAATGCCCACACAATTTTATTTTAGTAAATAGATAATGGATAACATAGATTTAGACCTATAAATTCATAGGTTAAGGAATTGATGTCATTTATGAGTTATCCCTTTAATGATCATAGTTTCTTATTTATGTTTTTAATAGCTTAAAAATTCACATACCTAATTTTCCCTTTATTATAGTAAATAGATGGAAATAAGAGAAATCGAATCAACAACCAATGTGTGGGGAAATGTGATGAATTACCAAATGAGTTTCCTCACCTAATATGAGAAATAATCAAAAACTTCTAGATGATACTTTCATAACTAACTGAAGCTCTGAATAGAATATTAAATCAAGGTAAAAACCCATATCCCCCTAAGAAGGATAAAGTTTCAATTGATACCTTTATGTTATAAAGGCCTCTAAATTTTAGTGGATCATATAATATTTAGATATTGAAATAATTGGTTAAATCTATTTAAAATATTATTCTCTATTATTCAATTCTATGATTGAGAGAAGTTTGTGATCAATTTTTATCATATAGAGGTAGAATCTGATCAATGGTGGATGTTTATAAAAGATAAAAATAACTAGGAGGAGATTGAAGTGATGTAGTGGAAATAATTATGTATTTTTTGATAAATATCCTCCTCACACTCTCCAACTAAAAATGGAGAGGTATTTATTTATCCTTGATAAAAGGGATGATGAGACCATAATAGTGTATGAGGTGAACTTCACAATACATTCATGATAAATCTAAATCATTTTCACTGAATCTGAAATTAAAGCTAACCACTTATTTAGTGGGATAATCATAAGTTTAAAAAAATACTTTGTGATTTGAGACTTTGACTTCTATGATGAAATTGTATGATGTGCCCTCAAAGTCAACACATAGACTGGAGAATCTGATGGGTTTGAAGATAGGAAGTAGATGATGCATTTTAATTCTGGTTTTATGATGTAGAAATCTCAGGAGGGTAATAAATTACAACATCCCACTTGAAAAAAGTGTGGGAAGAAGCATCCCAGAAATTTACTAAATGGGAAAATAAAATGATTTAGGTGGAGAAAGGAAGGGCACCTAGATAGCAATTTCTGTTGGGAGAAACCCACCAATGTGACGGGAGAAAGGAATGCTCCAACCAAAGAGAATCATGTTGTCCATTTTTTCAACTACAAAGAACAATGAATATATGTGAATCAATATACTAAGTTAATGGTTATCAACTACAATCGATGAAAACAACCTCCAAGTCCTAGAGAGAAATGAGGATCTTTTTCCATCACAACTATTAAGGTTGATACCAACAATGAAGTGGTGGAATGTATGCTAATTATTCATTAAAAGATAGAAATAATTATATTTTATTATGGTTTTACTCATTATTTTATATCACACAAGATTAGTAAAACTATTCAAACACCACCTCCAAACATGGAAGTCAAGTTATTAGTTAAGATGAAAAATGTGTCAATCATTTCATTCTAATGATATTACTCATCCCCTATTAATATTTGTTGGATAAATTTCCTAGGAAACTCTTTTATACACCCTTTAGTATAATTTTATGTAATTCTAGGCATGGATTGTATTTTCCTATTTAAAGAAAACATAAATTTCTAAGATAAGGAAGTCACCCTCCATATAAAAAATCACCCGTCAATTTTATACAGGTGAAAAGAGGATGAATATCCTTTGGAATAATCATCTCAATAATGGATATTATTACCTTGTGAACAAGAATATCTAGATTAAATGATTATTAATAAGGTAAATATCATCCTTTATATAATTAAAAGAATTCACAGACGTGTTTCTAAAATAATTATGTAGCATTCCTCATAACTGAGAGATTTAGTTATCAATAAAAAATTTACTCAGATATTTAAAAATATCCAAGACTCCATTTTAAATAGCCACTATTGAACTTCAATAGATGAAGAAGAAACTATATGAGAATCTAGATAAACTATTTATACAAAAATTTTATTTACTATGGTGTACACTATCCCTTTTTTATGAATAAGGATGGGTCATTGAGTCTTTGAATTAATTATTGTGAGCTCAAAAAGATCACGATAAAGAAAATTTTTCCTCTAAAATATATTGATGACTTTTTCGATCATCTATATAGAGACTAGTACTTACCTAAGGGAGCACTTGGTCAGGATATTACTAAGTACATTTGAAGATTTAGGACATTCTGAAGTCTATTTTTCATAAAAGTTATGGACACTATGAGTTCATATGGATTCCATTAAGACTCAAAAATCCTCCAGCTATCTTCATAGAATTAATGAATAGAGTATTCAGATATTACATCAATAAAGTTTTGGTAGTCTTTATTGATGATATTCCTATATACTCCAAAATAAATAAGGAACATGATGAGAATTTGAATTCTGTACTAAGGACCTTGTAGGTGGAGAATTTGAATTAAAGGCACAGTAAATGCATGTTTTGGAGGAATAAAGTAACATTATTAGGGCATGTTATCGCCAACATTGGGATATATATGAATCCTTAAAAAACAGAGGCAATTTAAGGAAGTCCCAAACTATCATCTTTGAAAGAAATCCATAGTTTCCTTTGATTAGATGGGTTCTATCATTGATTTTTGAGAAAATTATATTGATTTTCAATATCACTAACCAAGATAATGAATAAGGGAATCAAGTTTGTCTCGATTGATGAATGAGAATAGATAGTTAAAGATTCAAAAAAAGGCTAATCACTGCACCTATTCTCACATTACCCACAAATAGGGAATAATTTTTGATATATAGTGATGCATCCAAAAATTGATTGGGTTGTATACTGATAAAAGATGAAAAATTGATATACCTTGTATCCAAACAATTAAATATATATGAGAAGAACTATCCAAAACATGATCTAAAATTTTCTAAATTGATATTCATGTTGATGATTTGGAAATATTACCACTAAAGGGAGAATTCTAGCATATATATAGACCAAAAAAATTCTCAAGTATATATTCACACAAAAGGAGCTCAATATATACCAAAAAAGGTGGTTTGAGCTGATAAGGGATCATAATTTTTAATCCATTACCATCGTAGGAAGGTGAACGAATAGTCATATACTCAAAGTGGAAGGGATAATACAACCCTATTCATGATGAGAACTATAAGGGATCCAATATTTTTGGGAATTAAGAGTATGGACATGGTAATAATAAATAGATATTCATCCAACCTTACCCAAATAACTAATCAATCATTTTTCTTCTGAGGATCAAAGAGGCTAAAAAATATGAATAGGTACTATAGAAAATGGTAGTGAATATTCTATAGTTAAAATTTTCTAAATATAGATTTATAAGGTTCATATCTCAGATATGTATCTGATAAATACCAAAGATTACAAATGAAATTGTGGATTATGTACATAGTTCATCATTCTATATTAATCCAGGAAGTACTAATATACTTATAGTTATGAATAAAAATTTCAGGTGGGATAACATGAAAAGGGAGATTGTAGAATTTGTATCTCGATGATTGGTATACTAACAAGTCAATGTTTAATGATAAAACTCTAAGGTTTTGATGAAATCATTTCTCATAGTTCTATTGAAATGAGAAACATAACCATGTATTTCATTTTAGGAATCCTCATGACATATAAAGGAAATAATTCCATCTAAGTGGTATTTGATTGCCTAAAAAATGTATTACATTTCATTACTATCAAATAAGATTTCTCACTTGACCAACTCACTAAGATATATATAAGAGAAGTGGAAAGACATCATAGAGTGAGACTATAAATTGTATCTAATAAAGATTCATGGTTTACATTGAGGTTTTAGAGAAGTATTAAACAAACATTAAATACAGAGATGAGTTTTAGTATCACTTATCACCCTTATATGGATGGATAGTATGAGAGAACCATTCAAACTCTAGAAGATATTCTGAGATTATGCTCAAATGATTACCCTGGATATTAGGATAAACACCTTTCTCTAGTGTAGTTCTAATATAACAATAATTTCCATTCTAGCATTCAAATGTCAACTTAGAAGGCTCTCTATGGGATGTAGTGTCAGACTCTATTATGCTGGGATGATGTTAGAGAGTGGATATTTATGGGACCTGAAATTTTCTCAAATATGATAGATAATATAAAAACCATTAAATATCATATGAAATCCAAAAAAATATAACATAAAATCAATGTGGATAATCATCTATGATACCTGGAGTTTGTGGTTAGAGATAAGGTGTTCCTACATATATCTTTTTTAGAATAAAGTCATGAGGTTTGGGATGAAGGGAAATCTTACTCAAATATTCATCATCCCATTTGATATCCTTGATCACATTGGAGCTATGAACTATCGACTAGAAGTCTTTCTAAACCTATATTAAGTACATTATGTGTTTCATTTATCCTCCTTGAGGAATTACATACTAGATCCCGCACATGTGCTAAACCCATAGGTGGTACTATTTGAGAATGAAATTTCATAAGAGGAGCTTCAAGTGAATATCTTTGATTCTAGAGACAAAGTTCTATGAAACAAGACAATTAACCTTATTGAAGTGATTTGGAAGAGCTATACGTTTGAGGAAACAAATTGGGAACGAGAAGAAGTGATGAAACATAAGTAACAAGATCTATTTTAGTGTATAAAATTAAATATCTAGGGAGAAATATCTAAAGGGGGAAGAATGCAATGACACAATTTTTTTTAAATGAAATTCCATTTTTTAAATGAATAAATGATTTATTAGGTAATGTTGATATAGAAGACACATACATTACTTTATTTTTTTTACACAGTTATAACCTATCTAATTTTAATGATATTTAAGCATAATAACCATTGATAATATATCCATTTTACAATAACTGTTAATATTATTATATATTAAGGGTTAAGATAAAATTCAATTGATAGAGATGAAAGAAGCGACGACTACAACCAATAAGATCATACCCTATGAAGCCCATTTTTCAGAGGTTCTGGGGGAGATAGAATCATTGGGCTTTACCCATGACTCATCCCAAGCCAATATTCAATAACTAAACCATGTGTGAAACCATTTATGTGATAATTTGAATTTTATTTGGAATATGACCTAGGAAATGTTCGCTGAACCACCCCATGAAACTGTCACCATCGCACACGTTACCCCTAGGGAATACACATGTTTAATAAGGGGTTATGAATATAGAACATAATTTATATTTCATTAAAAAAATAATATTTTAATATATAAATATATTTATATTGATATAAGTATAATATATATTTTTTAAATATGTTCCAGATAAGGTAAATTGGCATTTACACTTAATATATAAGATATTTAGTGAAAAGAAACTGATAAAATAATTTAAAAATATATTTTTAATTAATAATTTTCTATTTATTATCGATTAAAAATAATTTAATAACAATTTAAAGGAAAAAAATTATTAAAAGATCTAAAATAAGTTGAAAAAGTAACCCAAACTTTAAATGACCATGAATTTTGATCCGGGAGTTCGTTTGAGCTCCACTACATATCAAATTGAAGTCAGTGATGAGATCTATTCCCTTAAGGATATATGTAAAACTCTATCACATTTTTAAAGTCTGAAAAACTCCCATAATGCCTATAAAATGAAGTTTTTAGTTGGTATACCCTAACCTTTTTTAACATTTGATGGATTTTTAGGCTCGTTTATGGGGGTATTATTTCCCTTTTTCGGTGGGGACTAATTTTTTTACCAGGTATATAATTTATATTGATATTATGGTTTTAATATTTTATCATTTTTTATAATGTCCTATTATTTATAATCAAATATATAATAATATATTCACACATAAAAATTTAATTTTATAAATAAATAATTAAACATATTTACATATAAAATATATTTATTACTATTTAAAAATATATATAAATATATGGATAAAAAATCTAATATAAATATAAATATATAGATATATCATAAAATGTGAAACAAAATAGTATAGAAGAGTGGAAATGGCTTTGATGTATATGTTGGAGGTCTAGGTTTTGAAACTCACTGGAGTCATGAGCACACATGGGAGGGTGGGATTATCTAAAGCACTAATAAAGGGGTGGTAGAGTGATGATAAAGTGGTGGGGAGGGGGGTAATCACTGATGAAGGGTGTGGGTGGGATGTGGGAAAAAATTATATACCCTCTATCAGCGTTAAAAAATGATGATAAAATGGGTCTTTAACATTACTAAAAAAAGTGCTCTTAAATGACCCTTTTAATTGTTATTTTTTCGTGCTATTAAATGGGAACTTTAATAGAAAATTTTTAGCACTGGTAAAAGATTTGGGCCTTTAACAACGCTCAAATTCTTAGTGATTTTTTAGCACTGATAAAGGCATATTCTAGCGCTATTAAAGGTCATTTTTTTAATAGGGTTGTTTCTTCTCTTATATTGGGTTGGGATAGGTTTGAAAGGAGATATGAAATTTGAACTCAGGCAGGGGAACTATGATAGTGCCTGGACATCACTGAATAGTGGACCTCTGAGTTTCCATAAAGTGGGAAATTTATATTCTGTTGTTACTATTGATTCACCATGGGTGACACACATGATATTATATGCGACTTCTGAAATTTATTATATGTTTTTGCATCATGAATAAGCACATAGGTTTAGATTTAATATATATACCTATTGTTGTTATGAACAGTAGTTTATTTATTAAATGCCTTAATTTATGCTATCTGTTCAAGATAGTTTATCTGTATGATATATTTGTGTTTCAATGTTGTGTGATATATCATTTTTGGTAAAAATTATTTAAATAGAGCATGAGTTTGTTTTAGAATATATATGATGGTTGTAAATAACATGCAGGGACGAAAACATGGGTTAATGCTAGGAGGGGTATACATTAGGTTAAGGGTATACTTCTATGAGAACCTTGTTTGATCCCATAGGCTATTGGGAATTACTGTGTTTTAAATTCACCTTTTGTTACAGAGTCACTGTATCAGAGACTCTTTATGGAACCATAAGAATTGGAAACTCAGGATGATCCCGTTCCAGCACCTGTGGTACTGGGGGATATACCCCAACATGATCATGTACCTACACAGGTAATCCCGGACACATAGCTTGATCAATTGGGAATTTTTCGATTGGGTTATATCTAGGGTGGGGCTATTAAAAGGACTATGACTGACCATGATAGGGATTTACAGCTTCATCATCCTTTGACATTCTAGGGTATTGGTGGACCATAGGATGAAAAGGATTGGATATACTATATCAAGATCATTTTTGAGCTAGTCCAGACCCCTGAGGATGGGCGAGTAATTATGGAAATATATATGTACCACGGACCCTCCATGATATGGTCGACTGCTATGAATCAAGCTGGGAGATGAGAGGGTCTTACATATATTACCTTCAAGGATTTCTTTCTAGAATAATACTTCTCTGACATGATGAAACTGAACCATGCCTAGAAGTTCATGGAATTAGAAAAAGGTTTTATGAATGTATCTACTTACTTTTCATGTTTTAATGAGTTGATTCACTTTTCTACTTTGTTAGATAGGAACGAGGAAAATAAATATTGGAAGTTCAAGATAGGTCTATGAACGTAGATCATACACATTGTTATGGGATTTGACCTGATGACATACTCTCATGTGCTTCGCAAGGCCCTGACCTTTAGGAAGGGGCTAGAGGAGGATAAGGAAACATGCTCACTTCTGAATCATGGTGGTCCAGTGACTAGGTTTTCACTTACTACTATCGGAGTCCCTTTAGATAGTAAAAAGATAAAGGTAGAGAAGTAACATTAGAGTGATAGAAAATCTGGTGATAACATAAGTTCTTCAGACAGGTGATGCAATTGTGCGATATGAGGGGATTATAGCTGCACTTGCAGGAATCCAGTATTGGACTACCACCTGTGTGGAAAGGCTGTCCATCTTCAACATTTTTTCTCAATGGCTTCCCATAGTTATTCTAATAGGTCAGGACATGATGGGAGTAGGGAAACCTTGTAGAGTATACAGACTCCCTTGATGACGATGAATCAATAAATTCATGAATATGATCATGGAGTTGAATTAGACCATGCCTATGATATGGATCTAGCACTGTAAGATGGTGATAAAGATCTTTTTTACTATATGAGGTACAGACAAGAGCACGTATTTGATCTTCTACCTTGTTTTAATGCTTTCATTTTCCTTATATCTACGACCGATGTCTGGACTTGACTTAACGAAAGAGTTATGTTTCCTTGACTTAACTTCCTCAAATACATCATTGATCGATGAAAAAAACATTAGTGTATGAGAGAGTTATAGTTAGTGCTTCTTTTAGTGAGAGACTGAAGAGATACTCACCTAGTGGATAGGGGTAGTAGCATATCATTTGGACCTCCCTTTTCACTGTCATGGTATACATGATGTGTTCCACATTTCTATAATTCATTTTATGATGAGTAACCTATGTGTATTATAAATTGGATTGAGAAATGACTATATGAAAAATGATACTACTAGTCTAGATTTAGTGGATAGATCCAGGAAGTGATGTGAAAATGTGAGTCTGACGTTCGAGCTTAGTGGTCTGGGTTGATTGATCAAGACTACTAAAAATTCTTCTCAATGATGAGAAGTCGATATAGGGGGATAATTGTAATATCTTATTTTTTCAATGATAATAAAATCCTTCTTGTGATAAATTATTAATACCCTAAGTGGAAAAAAATGATTAATCAATGAAATAAAGGGTGTGCATAAGAGAAAAATCTTAGTTAACACTTTGAAATATTTAATGGAATAAATTTGGAGTCAAAAATTGAGTTAGTGCAAGATTCTAAGGCCCGTAGAGCCTCAACGACGATGAAATAAAAATAAAAATATATTATTTTAAGTATGCACAATTTAATTATAATTATTGAATAACTCTAGAATGGTGGGTTGTATTAAAAATTAAAGACCATCATTAGGTCCGAAACATGGTTTTTACCCTAGGAGGAGTATAATATTCGAAGGTGTTAGATGTTTTTATGCCTCACTCGTGAGATAAAGTTTTTAAATAATATTTAATATATTATTTTATTGAAAATAATTAAATATTTCCTAAATGATGTCTTGTATGGAAAATCTGAGACCACCAATAGGTCAAGGATACAATGTTTAAACTAGGCAGGGTATAACATTTGTATGTTTTAGATATTTTGATGTATAACTAGCGAAAATAACCATTTTTGAATTTAATTAATTTTTAATCTATTTTTTTTGAATATTAAATAACTAATATCTCACAAATGGTGTGTCTTGTGAAAAAGTAGAGACCACAGTTAGGTCCATAATAGGGGGTTTACCCTAGGATAGGTATAAATTTTATGCGTGTTGGGTGTTTGGAAATATCGCACGCGATAAAACCCTTTTTATTTTCAATTAATTATTTAATTCATTTTTTAAATAATAAATCGTTAATATCTCTCAAAAGATGCATATTTTGAGAAATATGAGACCAAAGTTAGGTTTGGAATGAGGGGTTTACCTTATATGGGCATAAATTCTATGCACAATAGGCGTTAGGTGTTATTTAATTTCTGGGTTAAATAATTAATTTTATCCAATTATTTAAAAGGAATTTAGCTCTTCTCTAACCTTATGCCAAAAACTCCAATATTTCCCACAAAAATTTTATCACTCTTTCAATTTACATTGTTTTGACCAATTTAAAATATGAAATTCAATTAATGGATGAATTTAGACACTCCGCCACTGTCTTTACATTAAATCATGGTATAAACAAGCATTTTAAATTTATGGCATTTAATGACGATTTTTGTTGAAATGTAAATGGTGATAATGATTACAGGTAAATAATAAGAAAAATATAATAAATTATTATTATTATTATTATTAATTATGAATGATAATATTTTAATGGTTTGTGATTGTTATTATTAATTATAATAATAAAGTTTGGTAATTATTATTATTTATAATATTAATAAAATTAAGAGTTAATAAATTAAATAGGGATGAAGAGAAGCCTAGAGATAGATTGTGCATAAAAAAATGTAATACCCTGACTCCATTTACTCAGATTCGGTGCATTATTACATAACATTGGCATGATACAAGGAAACATGTCCCGAAAGACCGACCAATTTAGTAGCCTTGGAAGTACTAGATACATTCATATGTTTTTCATTACATTATAAAATGAAAAGCTACAACAACACTGTTTCCATAGACCACACTCCTATTCCCTCAGGCTATCCCTACAGGTCAGTCATAAAATACTTCTTCACATCCTGAGAAAAATAAAACATAGAAAGGGGTGAGCTAATATGCACAGTAAGGATACAAATATAGCGGAAACTTTCATAAATAAGCATAAACATTTAAGGCAGTGTATAAGACTAAAACAAAATCCTTTTAAACTTGAACTTCAGCATAGTACGGAAAAGATAAAATAAAATAATGCCATTTAATTATTCACATGGATATTCTACTAGTCGAATAATCACATGAAATATCAATAGCCACTTTAATAATGATGGAATGCATAATGCCAGACTTTATAACCATATAGTCAAGGCCTTGTGCCAAGACTACAAATAAGATTTTTTCAAGGCCTTGTGCCAAGACACTAGTTTGTCTCATGATACCTACAGACACATTAAGGAGCTATAGCGGGCTCCACCCATCACTTAATAAGTAAAATGCATTCCTCATATAAAAAGGTTTAAACATAACATAAAAATTCATATTAAAACTAGCAAACGAAATGTCAATACTTTATCCATAAACCATGAATGGTATAAAAATAATACATCCACAGTCAAACATAACTAATTCAATAAAATATGGAAGATTTTATTATAATAAATCAACCTCAATTGAGAATAATGAAGGATATTGATGTAGATGAAGTTAATCATCAAAACTATTTGAGAGAAATATCCCCATTTTTCTTTAAGACATTTAAAAGTCTCACTATTTATAAAAAAGATGTTTAAATTATGTTTTTGAATCAAGGTGTCCCATACCAGTTTGAAACTTTTAAAATAAATTTTAATTTTAATACATTAATTTTCATATAAATAAAACATTAAAACCATTTCTAAAACATGGACATTAATGAGAATTACTTAGAAGAATAAATTTTTAAAACATTTAAAATGATATTTTAGTTAGAGTTCCTAACAAAATGAGAGACGATTGAATAAAAATAATTGAGTAAATAAAAACATTAAAATACCATGATAATAAATGGATTCATGATATACTATGTAAAAGTACAGTATATACACCAAATAAAAGTGGATTGGTGCATAACACCAAAAAAGTCTCAATGGAATGTAAGATGGGAAGAATTACTTTATAAAGAATGTATCCTTAGGTTAAGGATAAATCAATGAAATAATTATTTGTGACACATATAAATAAAATCAATATGATTGGATATTCAATGTAAATAAATCATAGGACATTCACATATATTTTTGTAAAAACAACACCAATGACATGGATGTTTAACTCAATGAATAGAAATTGAGTTAAAATTACTCTTATCAAGTTTATATCGATGACTTTAGAATTTATCAAAGGAGTGATTATGTGTATCAAAATTATATCCATTCAAAAGGGAGTGGAAATTACTATATAAATAATAAATAGTGAATCTACACATAATCTTGGAGTAAAATAATCAATGAAGTATGCGTAAATCCCACTGAGTGGAAATTGAAATTTGAACTTCCCTTACCAATTTGGTAACTTATGAAACATACAACCCATGAAAAAAGGATCATAAAATTAATATGTAAATAATCATAAATTAAAGTATATTACACCAAGAATACAATCATGGACCGTACATACACCACACAAAAGGAATTAGTGGCCAATATAGCATGAATCTCACAGGAATAAAAAGTGAGATGAAAAACCCTTACTTCGTTGTAATCAATCGAGTCGTATGACAAAAAGTTAATACCCACCAAATGAATCACAGAATACCATGAATATAAATATAATCATGATAACATATATCAAATACCAGTACACAATACACCGCTTGCAATAAATAAGTGTCGAGTAATGAAAATCTCACTGAATTAAATGTGAGATAAGAAACCCCTTACCTTGTACTTTTCCTTGGTCAAGGGCACATTAATATCTTCTATAATGGTGAAATCATTGTTATTAAATTATAAAATAACCATATACATTAATATGATATCATATATGATCTTCTAATATTGATATTTCAGTATTATCGTCATTTCGGGTGTTAACTGATTCGTTATCCTTTATATGCTTGGTTAGCTAAGCCATGTTTTTTAAGGAAGAGATGTATATTATTGATATTAAGAATGATATTAAGTCTTTAAACATTAATTTTAATCATAAAATGTAAATTATTTTTGAATGGATACGATGGGGAATCAATCTCATCACGTTTCTGGAGACGGTAATCCGTACATATGAACAAGTGAAAATATAATTATTTTGATATTAAAATCATAAATAATTGTATGGTATATAATATATACAGAAAAATTATCATTTTATATTTATTATTTACACTAATTATAGATTATTATTATACCCATCCAAATAATAATGTATTGAATAACAAATACACCACGACGTGGAGATGGTAAGCCGTACGTACACACGTATGACGACATGTCATTCAATGGATGGATAGAATAATAAATATGGTTGTAACATATTTATAAAAACATACAAGTATATAGAAGATACTGGATTTATTATTTTATAATGGAAACAACAAAGAAATAGGAAGTGGAAGAAGAAAGGAACTTGAAAGAGGTGATGAAATATTTACCTCTTCTTCAGGTTCTTATTTTTGATTTGATCAAAAGGGATCCTTAGGTTGGTTTTCTGACCAATTTATGGACACTAGGATGAATTAAGGAGAGTTGGGAGGATATTTGGGCAGGGTTTTTCTGAGCCTAACGTCTTTGAAGGTTTTAATTAGAGAGAAGGGGGAGTACCCTTTTATAAGAGGGGTGAGGGGCACCTTATGAAAAGCTAGAAATATTATTTTATAATAAAATCATTTTCGGTTTATAATGGCTCCAAAATGAATTATTTAAAGTATAAGGTTAGTATGGGTCTAAATCCACTAAACCAATATGTTTTAGATAGGTTCAGGTCACTGTATTAACTTTATCTTTTAGATTTAACTCTTAGTTAAATAGTTTGACATTTACCATGTCTCTTTGTATTTTTATATTATATGGTGAATAAAATTACTATAAACTTCCTAGATAACCTCAAGTGGTTCATTAATTATACACACATAATTATATAAGTCTTTTGACTAAACCTTATATTTTTAGGAATATAATATCAATTAATAATATAATATTTGTTTTAAAAACTCTTTTATGTCAATTTTGAAACTATTTGGTATTTTGTTTTTTATAAATTTATAATAGCATTATTACTTCAAAAAAAATTCATCTAACCAACCCTAACATGTCATATTAACCTATAAAATTTATGTAATTCATAAAAAGTCTAAAATTAAATTTATTTGGATATTTATAATATCAATTATTTTAATATTTTATTAATTATGTAATTACTGCATCATCATTGTGTCATAAGTAAATTTAATTATTTAATGTCTAAAAATTATAAATAAACTACCATTATGTAGGAAATCTTTTTAACTTTCTAATGAATATTTATAGTTGAATTTATCTTATGTGTAACCCTATATTAAAAATGTTTTAGTTATTTAACTTTGAATATAACACTTTTAACTCTTCTTTGAATTAAATAATAATAAATTTACTAATCTAATAAAAGTGGAAATAAAGGATCATATTTTATTCCTAATGTTTTTTTGGTAGAATTACACTTATTAAATAGAATTAGGACATGTGTTACGGTAATAACAATATCATTTTCCCCCTTAATTACACTATTTACTTTTAACTGTGGTAACTAAAAGTAAAAAGTTACTATTCAAAAAAAAAATTATTTTCATCTTATTTAACAAAATTTCACTTATTGATATCAAACTTGTCTCACAGAGTTTTGAAATTCAACACACAGAAGCGGTAAAATTAAGTCTTATGTAAATTTGCAAATGCTCCTAGGAGCTGGGTAAAAGACGCTAAAAATTTCAATAAAATTGTATACATGTAATTTTATTATAAAATGACTCCAATGAATTAAATTAAACTTATATAGGTATTATACATATATTTTGACTTAAAATAAATTTAAATAAAATAAATAATTAATTAAATAAAAAGTCAGTTTTAAACTATAACACAGTGTTTTTCACTATTCATCAAAAATGGAATATTTTTAGAAAAATACCAAAAATTTACCTGAAGATAATTTTGATATTATGATTTCAAAAATGAATTCTATTTTACCAAATTAATAACATATAAGTTTCATTAATTAATTTAAAATTAATTTCCATTGTCAAAACCAAAAAGCAGGTTTTTAAAAAAAGTAAAAACTATCAAAAGATCGACATGAGTTTATGTCAAATTTAAATGTGGAATTAATTATAATAACCTAAATTGTATTAAATGATAAAAATATAATCTAATTATACTTACAAACCATTCAAATAAATAATTTAAAACTATAAGTTATTTCTATTAAACAAGTGTTTTTCAATTAAAATTTAGTATTTTCGAGCATTCATCAAAATATAAAAGTTATTAGAAAAGTACAAAAAATTTATCCAAAATAAATTTTTATGTAAAGATTCTAAAGAATAATTTAATTTCATTAAATTGAATAAATAAAAGTGTCAAATATTGGTTTTAAAAATGGTTTTCCATTAAAAGGTGGTAAAATTTCATTTTAAAAAAAATACTTCTTTTATCTAAAAAAATGAATTTGTTCTTATATTATGTCTAAGAAACAGATAATGTGGATTATAAAATTATATGGAATATATAAAATTCAAAATTCAGTTAATACTATTCATAACTTCTTTTGAACGACTAGTTTGGTAAGTCATGGTGCGCTCAAACTCGGTGTTGCATGTACCACAAGCTATTGAATTAAAGGAAATAATATAATACGAAATATTGGGGTGTTACATTATTCTCCACTTTTGGAAATTGCGCCCTCGAAATTTTAAAATTGTCCTTGGGAACTTTATTGAAAGTCCCAAATCGGAAAAAGAGTCAATATAACTCTCTTTAAAAGAAATAAAGAGAAGTACAAAGGTCCCTCGAGATTACCCACACTAGGATTCCATGTAGGAAAACATGGATATAGAAGATAAAATAAGTGTCAAGTTCTAGTGGAGAGTGATAGAAAACATGATTAGGAAAAAGTTAAGAACAATAAAACCAAAAAATTTTGATGAGATAAACGTTCATTAGTTTCCTAGTAGAAAAATTAAACAGATAACGTTTTTTGTTTTAAGTTAAATTTTATAAGGTTGAGGAACTTATTTATGAGATTGACTAAGAACATAAAGAGATATACTTACTTTTTAAGTAGAGTTTCATCCTTTAATAAATTTCTACCACTAAATCATATTTTTTTTTCAAATGATGAGTATTCAAGATGACTTGGTCACACCTAAAGCGCTAGAATCAACTTCTAGAGAATCACATAATTCACAAAGGATAAACTATATATATTTACCTTGTCATTAGAGATTAACCAAAAACAAAATGGTTAGAACAAGATCAAATGATCCCTAAAAAGGATAATACTTTTGAGAAATAAATACTTATCTTAATTTATAAAATTAAACAAACAATACCCGAAGTTCAATAAATACCATTAAATAAACAATTGTTCTTAAAATCCATCAATATAATCTAAACTAATATTGAAACCCAAAACATAGAAGAATTTGATTACACAGTCTTCCACGTTAAATTGTATTTCCAAATAACATCGACTACTCTTAAAGTCACATACTTAAAAGTAATTAACCTAATCAAATATTCTCTATTATAGGTTAATAATTTACATAAATAACCCAAATCACTATAAATCCATAATAAATACATAGATAAAAATCCACCATTACTCCTCAAATGAAATCCCACAGTATTTTATGTTCCATAGGCATATAGTATTCCCAACATGATGAATGTATTTAAAAATAAAATTTATCACTTAATCCCAAAATCATTTTACTATATCAAGGATATTAATTTGATAAGACATAAGATCCCAAATCAACTTATTATTGATCAATAAAATCATTTAACTAAAAATAATTAGTCACACTAACCAGGGACTTCACGTAGTCCAGTGGTAGGTGTTAAATCCCAATCGCACTATGGTTGTGCGTTTGATTCCTACAGCTTTGTCCGACGGGAAGGGTTGTCACACGGTCTTCATTTTTTCCATTTTCAAAAAAACTATATTTTATAATGTTCCCAAAATGAGATAAACTTCTCAGAATAAATATAACATAATTTCATCACAAATGTTATCTCATACCTTGAATTTTCATCCCAAAATTTTATAAAATGTAATTGCCTCAAATTCAAGGATCATATAAACCTAAATGGTAATTTATAACTATATCAACAATAGAAAACACAATTCTACCTAAAATATAATTTTCCCATAATAAACTACAGGGTTACACATAAGAGAAATGTCTTCCAATGTAATCACATCAACAAAGAGCACTAATACTTTTAAACCTTTCACTATCCATTTATTTCCACATAGGTTCTTCCTTGACCAAGGTGTTATCCCATAGAATAAGGAATTCACTCAGGTAATGCCCAGGTCCCATATATTTACGGAAAATGACTGTAAATTGATTCTTGGGATCATTTTTATTTTCTTCTATAGTACTATACATTTTTTCACAACAATTCTTTACTTTATGTCCTTCTTTCTGACACATAAATCTTTTCTTTGTTCCATTGAGACACTTCCCCAGGTGTCTCCTTCCACATTTCCTACATGATGGAAATTGAGATTTCTTTTCTCCATGGTCTCCACTCCTGCAACTCTTATCATTCAATGCCTTTCTCTTCTTTGTTGAGTTCAGGAGTTGGTTAATATAAATGTTGTTGATCATATTTTTGGAAAACTGATTCGGCATGAACAATATATCTTTTACACCTATCAACATTCCATTCCATTTCTCATTTCCTCCACCATGCCCACCTTGTACATCATGTGCAATGTTACTATAACATCCTTGGAATCCAGCCATTGAATAACACAAGAAATCATAATGTGAGTCATAAAATAATTTATATAATATCATAACACCTTATTTTCAATCTAAAACACCTTGGGATTAACAACAATTATTTATTCTCATCTTATATTAAAATACTTCAAAACGATTTGTAAAGAAAATGTGAATTATCCTAAGAATATCCCCCGAGAGTGTCTTCACCAAGAGTGCAGAAAGGCCCGTTTTCATTCCCATTCGAGTCTAGCTCAAAGCGGTGTTTTCGGGGTTTACCCTTTGGTACATCTATGCCAGAGCTGCCTCTACCTGCTCGTATCTATACAGGGATGCATTTTTTGGAAAACTCACAAAATATATTCAATACCAAAATTATAGGAAGTTCTTCTATACTAATACTCAAAGTCTGTCTTATGGATATGTGTTCTAATCAGAGTTTATCTAAATCTAGTTTCTAAGGTTTTTAATAAACATCCTCTGATACCAACTCTAACGCCCTGAACCCAGTTACCCAGAGTCGGTGCATTATTACATAAAATTGGAATGATACAAGGAATCATGTCCTAGAATACCGATTAGTTTAGTAGCCTTGAAAGTACTATATACATTAATAAGTTTTACATTACATTATAAAAAGAAAATCTACAACAACATTGTTTCCATAGAACACACTCATATCTCCTCAGACTATCCCTGCAGGTCAGTCATAAAATACTTCTTCCTGTTATGGATAAAATAAAATATAGAAAGGGGTGAGCTTAAATACTCAGTAAGGGTAACAATATAGTGGAAACTTTCATAAATAAGAATAAAAATTTAAGGCAATGTACAAGACTAAAAAAATCATTTTAAAATTGAACTTCAGCATAGTATGGGAATGATAAAATCAAATAATTCCATTTAATTATTCACATGGATATTCTACTAGTCTAATAATTACATGCAATATCAATAGCCAATTTAATAATGATGGAATGGATAATGCTAGACTTCATAACCACATAGTCAAGGCCTTATGCCAAGACTAAAAAAAAGATTTTGTCAAGGCCTTATGCCAAGACACTAATTTGTCTCATGGGACCTATAGACACATTTAGGATCTATATCGAGCTCCACCTGTCACTTACTAATCCCAATTCATTCCTTATATGAAAAGGTTTAAACATAACATAAACATTCGTATTAAAACTAGCATATGAAATGTCAATACTTTAACCATAAAAAATGAATGGTATAAAAATAACACATCCACAGTCAAACATAACTCATTCAATACAATATGGTATATTGTATTATAATAAATCAACCTCAATCGAGAATAATGAAGGATATTGACATAGATGAAGTTAATCATCAAATCTATTTGAGAGAAATATCCCCCCTTTTCTTTAAAACATTTAAAAGTCTCACTATTTATCAAAAAGATGTTTAAAATAGATTTTTGAATCAAAGTGTCCCATAACACTTTGAAAATTTTAAAAGGAATTTTAATTTTGAAACATTAATGTCCATATAAATAAAACCTTAAAACCATTTTTAAAACATGGACATTAATGAGAATGATTTAGAAGAATAAATTTTTAAAACATTTAAAATGATATTTTAGTTAGAGTTCCTAACCAAACGAGAGACTCTTGAATACAAATAATTGAGGTAATAAAAACTTTATAATATCATGAGAATAAAAGGATTCATGATATACTATGTCAAATTACAATATATACACCAAATAAAAGTGGATTGGCACATAATAACAAAAAAGTCTTAATGGAATGTAAGATGTGATGAATTCCTTTATAAAGACTGTATCCTTAGGTTAAGGACAAATCAATGAAATAATTATGTGTGACAAATATAAATAAACTCAATATTATTGGATATTCAGTTTAAATCAATCAGAGTACATTCACATATATTCTTGTAAAAACAACACCAATGACTTGGATGTTTAACTCAATGAATAGAAATTGAGTTACAATTTCTCTTATCAAGTTTATATCGATGACTTGAGAATTTATCAATGGAGTGATTATGTGTATAAAAAGTATATCCATTCAAAGGGTAGTGGAAATTATTACATAAATAATAAATAGTTATTCCACACATAATCTTGGAGTAAAATAATCAATGAAGTATGTGTGAAGCCTATTGAGTGGAAATTGAAATTTGAAATTCCCTTACCGATTTGGTAACTTATGAAACATAAAACCCATGAAAGAACTATCATAAAATTGAGATGTAAATACTCATAAATTAAAGTATATTACACCAATATAACAATCATGGACAGTACATACGCCACACAAAAGGAACTAGTGTCTAATATAGCATGAATATCACGGGAATACAAAGTGAGATGAAAAATGCTTACTTCGTTGTAATCAGTCGATTCATATGAACAAAAGTTAATAACCAACAAATGAATCATAAAATACCATGAATATAATTAGAATCATGATAATATATATCAAATGGTATCACATAATACACCACATGCAATAAATAAGTGGAGAGCAATGGAAATCTCACTGAATTAAATATGAGATAAGAGACCCCTTAACATGTAGTTTTCCTTGGTCAAGGGAATGTTAATATCTTGTATAATGGTTAAATAATTGTTATTAAATTATACAATAAACATATACATTAATATGATATCATATATGATCTTGTAATATTGATATTTCAGTATTATTGTCATTTCAGGTGTTAACTGATTTCTTCCCCTTTACATGCTTGGTTATGTAAGACATGTTTAATATGTATGGGATGTATCTTATTGATATTAAGAATGATATTAAGTCTTTAAACATTATTTTTAATCATAAAATGAAAATTATTCTTGAATGGATACAATGGGGAATGAATCTCATCGCGTTCCTGGAGTCGGTAATCCATACGTATGCATGAGCGACAATATCATTCTTTTGATATAAAAATCATATATAATTGGATGGTATATCATATATAAACAATAATTATCATGTTAAATTTAATATTTACACCAGCTATACATCATTATTATACCCATCCAAATAATAATGTATTGAATAACAACTACACCAAGACCTGGAGACTGTAAGCCGTACGTACGCACGTATGGTGATATGTCATTCAAAGGATGGATAGAATAATGAATAGGGTTGTACCATATTTATAATAACATCACAGTATATATAAGATACTGGAGTTATTATTTTAGAATGCAGACAACAAAGAAAGAGGAAGTGGAAGAAGAGGGGAACTTGAAAGAGGTGATGAAATATTTACCTCTTCTCCGGGTTCTTCCTTTTGATTTGATGAAAAGGGATCCTTTGGTTGGATTTCTAACTAAAGTAAGGCCACTAGGATTAAGAAAAGAGATTTGGTTGGATATTTGGTTAGGGTTTGGACGAGCCTAATTTCTTTGAAGGTGTTAATTAGAGAGAAGGGGGAGTTCCCTTTTATAAGAGGGGTGAGAGGAAACTTAGGAAAAACTAGAAATATTATTTTATAATAAATAAATTTTCGGTTTATAATGGCTCAAAAATGAAATATTTAAAGGATAAGGTGGGTATGGGTCTAAAACCACTAAAAAAATAGGTTTTATATAGGTTTGGGTCACTATATTAACTTTATCTTTTAGATTTAACTCTTAGTTATACAGTTTGACATTTACCATGTCTCTTTGTATTTTTATATTATATGGTTAACAAACTTAATATAAACTTCCAAGTGAACCCCAAGTGGTTTATTAATGATAAAACTATTATTATATAAGTCTTTTGGCCGAAACTTATATTTTTAAAAACAGAATATCAATTAATAATATAATATTTGTTTTAAAAATTATTTTATGTTAATTTTTACACTATTGGGTATTATCTTTTTGGTAAATTTATAACAACATTATTACTTAGAAAAAAATTCATATAACAAACCCTAACATGTCATATTAACCTATAAAATTAGTTTAATTCATAAAAAGTCTCAAATTAGATTTATTTGGATATTTATAATATCAATTATTTTAATATGTCAATAATTAGGTAATTAGTGCCTCATCGTTGTGTCATAAATAAATTTAATTATTTAATGTCGAAAAATTATAAATAAAATACCATTATATAGGAAATATTTTTATATTTCTAATTAATATTTATAGTTGAATTTATCTTATGTGTAACTCTATATTAAAAATGGTTTAGTTATTAAACCTTGAATTTATCACTTTTAACTCTTATTTGAATTAAATAATAATAAATGTCCTAATCTAATCCAAGAGGACCTGAAGGATCATATTATATTCCTAAGGTTGTTTTCGGTTGAATTACACTTATCCAATAAAAATAGGACCTGTGTTAGGGTAATAATAATATCATTCTTACCCTTAATTACCCTATTTAATTTTAACCGTGGTAAATAAAAGTAAAAAGTTACTATTCACCAAAAATTATTTTCATCTTATTGAACCAAATTTTACTTAATAATATCAACCGTGTCTCTCAGATTTTTGAAATTCAAATCACAGAAGCGGTAAAATTATGTTTTATGTAAATTTGCAAATGCTCTTAGGAGCTGTGTAAAAGACAGTAAACATTTCAATAAAATTTTATACATCTAATTTTTTTATAAAATTACTCCAATGAATTAATTTGAACTTATATAGGAATTATAAATATATTTTGACTTAAAATAAATTTAAATAAAATAAGTTTAAATAAAAAGTCAGTTTTAAACTATAACGTAGTGTTTTTCACTATTCATTAAAAATTGAATGTTTTTAGAAAAATACCAAAAATATACCCTAAGGTAATTTTGATATTACAAATTAAAAAATGAATTATATTTTACCAAATTCATAAGATAGAAGTTGCATTAATTAATTTAAAATTAATTCCCATTGTCAAAACTGAAAAGCGGGTTTAAAAAAAAAGTAAAAACTATCAAAAGATTGACATGCGTTTACGTCAAATTTAAATGTGAAATTACTTATAATAACCTAAATTGTATTAAATGATAAAAATATAATCTAATTATACTTCCAAACCATTCAAATACAAAATTTAACATTATAAATTATTTTTATTAACAAATTTGTTTTCAATTAAAATTTAGTATTTTTTAGTATTCATCAAAATATTAAATTTATTAGAAAAGTACCAAAAATTTATCCAAAATAAAATTTTATGTCCTGATTCTAAAGAAGAATTTAATTTCATTAAATTGACTATATAAAAGTGTCAAATATTTGTTTTAAAAAGGTTTTTTCATTAAATGGTGGTAAAATTTCATTTTTTGAAAAATACTACTTTTATCTGAAAAAATGAATTTGTTCTTATATTATGTCTAATAAACACCAAATGTGGATTTTAAAATTATATGGAGTATATAAAATTCAAAATCCAGTTAATACTATTCATACCTGCTTTTGAACGGCTAGTTTGGTAAGTCGTGGTGTGCTCGAACTTGGTGTTGCGTGTAGCGCAAGCTATTGAATTAATGAAAATAATTTACTTTGAAATATTGGGGTGTTACAAAAAAACATGATGGGGATCCACCGCCTTCATAACTACCAAGATATGTAGGGATCTAATATACCATTTTTTTGATAATATCTTAATAAATGAAAAGTGATAATATTAAACCAAAAATTGTAAATGGGTGTAGCGCACATGGAGAGCCCATCATGGCTTGAATAGTGTTGTAAATATGTTTATATTAATAATAATATTAAATTAATAATATTAATATTATTTTTGTTAAGAAATCATTTTCCTCTGTAACTTATTTGTATGGTGTCAGATTGACACACCATCAGCAGCAGCATGACCCTAAAATTAAGGCGGTCATTTCAAGACCGGTTTTGAATATTTAATTCAGTCTCATGGTATAGGTCCACGAAACTCCCAAAACGATGATGGGTTGGCACATGGAATTAATAAGAAAATTTAATAAATAGGTGATTCAATTAATAAATTTTACTAAATTGATTAATGAAAAAGTATTATAAATTAGATCTGGGGCGGTACATATAACATGGGAAGGGATCCAATTATTTTTATTCATATTTAATTAAATTTTTTTAATTACAAAAAATAGAAATAATTATAAATAATTTTGAAGTATGGATGGTTTAAGGATTTTTTGGTGTGATATCGTCTTTCGATTAGGTGCGAGCGTGGTTCGGGTGATGAAAACCTTTGTAAACCTCGACATCGAATAGGAAAACCCTAAGGTAGGAAGTTCCTTAACCTTTTGGTCTTGTTTACAAATTATTTATATTAATATGATTTTGTGAAAACATGTTTAATGACCATTCTAGATAGTGAATAGATGTGGGTATGTGTGTAGCCCTAGAAACTCTATGTTACACTTGATTCCCTGAGTATTTGTGTCTATTTATTAAAATTTATACGTGATTATGTGTACCTTGTGTGCTACTTTACTCATGAGTATGTTCTATTATTATATATATATAAATAAATATCCTATTATGCTTTTTATGCCTTGTGGTTTTTCTCTTGGAGCCAAGATAGGGGGACCGTCAACTTGCGTTATCCTTTGGAAAAGGGATGCACATGAGTGGTGACAAGGGTTCGATGCTTAGGGTAATCACATGATAATGCCTTGGGGATGCCATGTAATGAACCACCACAACTTGTTTTATCCTTTGGACAAGGGATGCGCATGAATGACTACGAGGGTCCAATACATGAGGAAGGCACATGATGATGCCTTGGGATGAAATCAGTGAAGAGGGGACATTGATTAACTCTCGGTCCCTAGTATGCTAATTGAAGTTGTCCATAGATGACTAAAGGATTCTGATTATATCTTGATCCTCGGTATGTCAAATCAATGATTAAGGGAAGTTGATTATATCTCGTTTCCCTAGAACAGACAGAATACATATCTTCTTGCAGAGTTTTTATACTGCGTCGTACGAAGATTCCAAGAAACGTGATTCATTATCCTAGTGCATAATCGTTGATTCATATGAAATATTGACTATCCATCCCGAATAGAGACAAAGTAGGTACATCCAGGGGTTGCGGCTTCTCGGTTAGTGAACAACCACTTAGATTTGGATTGTGTGTTTACTTTGCATTATTTATTATGGTATACCATTTTATTTTGAGAATATCTAGTTTTGGATGCCTTGGTGGTGTCCTATTGAGTCTTGTACTCACACCCTACTCAGGAATTTCAGTTTACTTGTAGATTTCATGACCAGAGTTCCTGTGAAGGGAAAGGGCCATATGGAAGATAGTTCAGCGGTGGAGCAGGGAAATGGAGCGAATTAGGATAGACACTAGAGTACCTCGTAGATAGTTGTTTATTTAGTTTTATCTTGTATTTATATACTTTTTTATATATTGGATTGTCTTACCACTTTGTGATCTCTTATATCTATGTCATTAATTAGTTTTCGAATTTACTCAGATTATTTATTGTTTGATTTATTCATTATTATCGATCCTATGACATGATATAGAGGGTATAGTCTCCCCATGGTTTTACTTGAGACCCTCACTACTATTCAGCAACCTCTTGCATACAAGGAGGCACTTATGAGGTCATGTAGCATTCCAGATCAAACTTGTTGGTTCAAGTCAGGATATTATAGATTTTTTATAAAAAAATTCATATTATGTGTTTTGTTAATTTAAAAATATTAAAAGATAAAATTAATTAGAAATAAAATTTCACAAAATCTTAGGGAGTCACATTCTACCTCCCTTAAAATGAATTTTGGATTTGAAATTCATTTGGGTTATCAATGGTTTAATACTGTAAGGTTTCTTTCATAAAAAACCACATTGTAAAAATGAATAATAAAACTACCTTTAAAAAGGGAAAGTTAAAAACAAAATGGTTACCCAAAGTAACTCTTAACTTGGTTCCCACATAGGGGTACATAGGTGGAAAGTGAAAATATGGACAAAGAAGAGAAATCTTACTATTAAGTTATGATGAAGTGTGATGGAGAGTGTGTTTAGGAGAAATTTAATGATCACAAATCCATAAACCAAAGAGATTGAAAAAAGTCATTGATATCATTGAAACTGATTAAAACATGAAATCATTTTATTTCAAGACCCATTTTTCTAAAATTAAAGAATTTTCATGAGAATATATACTTACATGATTTTAGGAAAACCTCACCCTTTTTTGTGCCAGGGTCAATTTCTACTTCATCACTTATTCTATGAACTAAAGGTGAATGTTTCATTCTTGAAGTGTTAGTAAATCACGAGATCCATAAATAGAATGATAGGCCATTCTATCAGTCTTTATCACAACAATATGGTTAGAAAAAGTTATCAAATATACATAAATCCTTATATGGTGAGATAATACTTTAAAAAATAAAACCACTTCCAAAGTATAAATTAAACCATTCCATAAATGTTTAACCTTATAAACCTTCCAAAATATGAAAGTCCAAAATGTTAGAAATGGGGACACAAAATTTCTCAAAAACTTCTTAGAATTGATCCCCATATATCATAAAGTGGATCTTGTTTGTTACATACCAAACATGCGAATGCCTTTATCATGTATTCTTTTGAATCATGGTAATTACCATAAATCCTTTTAGAAAAAGTGAATTATTTCTTATTCCATTGATTATTGGTTATATTCCTTATGTAAAAAAATGTCATAAACACCATCCATGATAACATAAACAAATTTTTCAAGAAATTCTTTATTAGTTACAAGGTAATCATTATCATCCAATTTACAAATTCATATCCAATAAATATTTATCTAAACTTCATTATCTTAACATTAGAAACATATTTAGGGTTATCTTTCCTTTAATCTTGTTTTTCCCACAAATATCACCTTACCATTGAATTACTTTTCTCATCCATCAAAACCATTCAACATATTATTGTAAATCATTAGAAAAAACATAAACTGAAAAATCCTTATATATTTCTCAATTAATAATTCTTCAATCATAATACACAAACAATTTGATTGTTCCACTTCATACTTAATCCATTAACAAGGATACCTCATCCTATTACTTAATACCTCTTTCCTATCCCATTTTACCTATAGCCTCATCATCATTGAAAATTTAAAAATTAATCATACAATATTATTAATTCTCTTTGTAATCTTTTCACTAAGGACATCAATTTGCATAATTACCATTCATTCCACATTTAAAGCTTTCAAATATTGATGATATATTAGGAATTCCATTATTCCCATACACTCTGTTAACTAAACTCTTCATTTTTTCCATTTAAGTTACTTGATTTGTGTTCTTATTTTCTATATTGAAAACATCTTCTTATTCTTCTAAGACACTAACTTGGGTGCTTCTTAACAAATTCTTTACATGTAGAAAACTGAATCTTCTTTCCACTATGGCATCCATTACCCGAATTCTCTTTGAACGTTTTACTTCTCTTCTTTGAAAAGTCCAAGAATTAGTTAAGGTACACATTGTTAATCATGTTCCATGAAAACTGATTACACATGATCACAATGTCCTTTATTCCAAAAGTAATCCAATTTGACTTCTCATTAGCAATTTTCCCTTAACATTTAATGTTAATCTAATTCCTTCTGGTTCCCACTACTTACTGAAACTAGAAAGCATAGTGTGAGAAACACTCATCATAGTGGAAAGCTACATAATCAATGTACATTACGTATAAAATTTCAATCTATAATACCTTAGCTTTAATCCTATATTATTCATAATTGTCAGAAAAACTCTATGATTGTAACCTATACTTAGACATATCCTTAGGGATCATAATAAGGTTTTCTCATCCTAGTTCCAAAATTTTGAGTAAATATTTTCTCTGATACCAAAAATAACATCCTCGGATTTTCAGAAATAGATATTTCAACTTTTTAGAAGAATATTAATTATATTACGCAAACATATGAATGAGGACCATTATGGTTTAGTTCCTTTCAAAACATGGAACAAGTTATTCTAATTTATTTTAAGATATTAAAAATATACCTTAAAGATATTCACCTTTAGTACTATTAATTAAAACCATTATATAAAACTCGGCGAAAAGAAACATAAGAAAGGGTGATCTTAGATGCTTAGTAAGGGTAAAAATGAAAGATGCGTAAGCATAACGTGAGCCTGATGGTATAGAAATAAGTGCATAAATTTTTACAAGAATACCTTGTATATCAAATATAATGTTCTTGAATCATGGAATTAATGATTAGTAGTTCATAAGACATTAATAATAAGATAATAAAAGCACATGAGCCTTGAGAGTATAATAATGACATAAAACATGGAATTTGTGTCATACTCATAGTCTTAAAATATATAATGTCAATGATACCTACAAAGACATTCATAATATGTTAATATTTGGGTAATTAAATTTATACCTACATCAGGATTCAGATGAAATCCTTTGGACTTTCTAGTTTTAGTATTATAAAGACCTCCTGTGTACCCTCTAATCACATGCTTAGGATGTCCTCTTGTGTACCCTCTTATTGCAAGATTATGATGACCTCCCATGCACCCTCTTATTGCTGGATTAAGATGACCTCCCGTGTACCTTCTTGAGCACAAAAAAAATTTATCATTACACAATTTAGTGAAGGTATATAGAGGTCCCACTCATCACATAGTGAAATTGTACTTATATTTACACAAGATCATGAATCATTCATGATGTCAAAAATAATGAAAAAATGGTTTTCATAAACATTTCATCATAACATATCTAATTGAAAATTTACAAGATTCATAAACATCATTCCAAAAAATCATAAACCATTTAGTGAAATAATATTATTTATATCCTTGTATTATATTCCCAATAAGGCATGAGTAAAACCAACAGATTTTATCTTAGATGTAAACTAATTTGGAAATATCTTTTAAATACATTTCTTGGGGAAAATATCCTCTCCACTTTGAAAAAAGATTTTTAATTCATAAAACATTAATAAAACCGTTTTTTAAATATAATTTAAAACTTATAATGTAATATTTTAAAACCATTTTAAATATATTTGAAATACTTTGCCTTGAAAATTCCCAAAAGATCATTTTAAACCATTTTTGAAAATATTTTCATTAAACATGGTTTTGGAATAAGACAAATTTCCGACCGAAGAAAGTATAACATTACCTGAAACTTATAATATCATGAAGAGATTGATATTCATGATAAAAAATGTCAAATATAAATATATATAGCTCATAAAATAATATAGGTTCAAACATAACATGTCTTTTAATGAAAGAAAATTGAGACAAAATTACCATAAAAATTTGGTATCTTTTGAACTGTAAACCCCATGACAGAGAGATAATAAAATGGATATGTAAATAACAACAAATTTAATAATAGAAATAATATATTACATTCATGGGTATTATATAAACCACAAAAAAGAAAGATGTAGTGTATGAGGCATGTGTCCTACAAAAATAAATGTGAGACAAAAATATATTACCTTAAGTATTGAATTACTTAATACACAATCAAACCAATTTTATAATAGATATAAGTTTAGTATAAATCTACCATATAAATATATAAATATATATAATTTTATATGTTATTTACTTATTAATTTATATTACTTTCTTATTAAAAATTCAATGTTAAAGTTATGTTTTGGATAATAACTGCTTTGTTTCTTGTACATGTTTTGACATTTTTTGTTGGCAATATTAATTAGATCATGATATAAAAATATAAAAAATGATATAAATGATATAAATAATATATATATTCATTAAATATTCTTTTATCATGAAATATAAATGTTATAAGTAGAGAAATAAAATATAACTTTTATGGAGATGATTGGTCGTACGTACGCATGAACATTGTTTTCATTTTTTGCAGAATAAAGAAAGAAAATTATATGATATATTATAATTATATATTTATTTTTATGATATATATATCAAATAGTTTTATTAAAACCATCTTCAATACATTCCATGGAAAGTGGGAATGAATCACATCGCTTCATGAGGTGGAATCCTTTCGTACACACGAACGACTTATTGTATTCCAAGAAAATGGAAAGCATGATGTTATGTGTGATATAATAGTTCCAAAATCATAATAAAATTATAAAAATAATATATATCATATATAAAATATAAATCCATCATTATTCCCAACCATTAAAGGTGGAAATGGATGAATGAACGACATCGGTTTGCAAAGGAGTTATCTTCCGTCCACACGAACAATGATTGCATATCTCAATTGATGGAAATGTGTGAAGGTTTTGGGAATAAAATTAACATAAAAACTTCTTAATATATTTAATATACTTAGGTTATTATATAAACATGAAATAATAATAATCAAATGGGTTTAAGTAAGAAATAAACAAAAATTTTCATCGATGAACGTTACCTCTTCTTCGAGTATCTCCATCGGATTTTCACCAAAGAACTTACTTGGTTGGAGTTATGCACAAATAAAGGATTATATAATGAATTTATGAATTTTGTGAGGATATTTGGAAATATTTTTTTTCCGAAAAATAGGTTTTTATGTGTAAAGGAAAGATAAGAAGATGTACCCTTTTATAAGTGGGGGAAGGGGAACATTTAGAATTTCTCAAAAGATTGATTCATAATAAATTAATTCTCAAGAAAAACACATAAAAAAGTATTTGGATTAAAATATAAGATGATATAGGGTTTTAAAATAATAAATATATTTTATACATATTGTAAAGACCCGAAAATTCCCTGAAAAAATGAATCAAAGGTTGGGGGATTAATTTCATTTGAGTGCCTTATTCTTCGTTGGGAGGGGAATTCTTCATTGGAGTTATCCTTTTCTCCCAAGTTATCCTATTCTCAAAGCACCCAAGGTTTCCACTGTAATGAACAATGCTAACCCAAAAATAATAATAGTTCTATTATTTTAAGTGTTGGCACAAAATTAAAAAAAAATGGAGAATTAATTACATGGCTCCCCTTAATTAATCCACGTGTGTTGGCACGAATTAATAAAAAGGGATTTGGCTCCATTTAATTAATGTAAAGGTGGAGAGGCTCTCCCTCATTAATTAGGTAGAGTTGAGAGGTTTTAATCTCCTCCATCAATTGGGGGGTTTATCCCCATGTGGTCCCCACGACGTAACCTCTCGCAAGAGGTAATGTTCGGGTGGGACCCACCACCAGAACCTTTCATGGTAGGTTAAGGTGTGGTGGTCCCACCTCCAACTTCCAAGAGGAGGTTTCAACTACCATTAATCCACATGGTGGCTCAAATAAAGTAATTTGTAGCTCACTTTATTCTATTATTTTTTTTTATGAAAACCCAAAAACTAACTTTTATTATCGACCAACTACCATCAAGGTGAAAGTATCCTTAAGAGAATACTGGCGCTGCGAGTTCAACGATGCCCTCATATTTTAATACCGAGCAATGATTAAAAAGTTATTAAAACCCTCTCGTATGTTTACTGAACGTACCCGAAAAAAACTTCAGCAATTGAGTCCGGGCACACTAGGCCTCGGAATCATGCGCTGTAATTTTTTGCGAACTCGTAAAATTCCCATATATTTAAGAAAAAAATTTCTTGGGAATTTCCAATTCTTTACATTCTCCCCACCTCTGGGCTTTATGTCCCTATAAGATACAACTCGAACTATGGGAACAAGTGGGGGTACTGAGCACGCATTTGAGCCTCCCGGTCCCATGTTCTCTCTTGGAGGTTCCGGTGCTTCCAGTTAGCACACACTAGAGGTATCAAACATCCATGAAGGACCCGCTCCTATTGATCCTCAATCTCCACTAGAACCTCCGTAAAAGTCACCCCATCGTCGATGTCCATCTCCCCATGGTCGATGATGTGAGAAGGGTTATGCACGTATCTCCTCAGCTGAGATACATGGAAGAAGTTGTGAACCTGGTGCAACTGAGGTGGAAGAGCTAGGTGGTAAGCTACCTTGCCTACTCTTTTGAGGACCTAGAAAGGTCCAATGAATCATGGAGATAACTTGCTGCCTTGGCCAAATATCCATAAACCTTGTCAGGGTGAGACCCGTAGAAAGACGTGGTTGTCATCCTCAAACTCTAGAGGTGTCCATATTCTATCAGCATACGACTTTTTCCTGCTCTGTGCAGTCTTCATCCACTCCTAGATGATCTGCACCTTTTCTCTAGTAGCTCGTACCATCTCTGGTCCCACCAGTGCTAACTCCCTAGGGTCAGTCCAGTACAAGTGTGATCGACAAAGTCTCCCATATAATGCCTCGAAAGGTGACATCCCAATGGTGGAGTGGTAGTTGTTGTTGTATACAAACTCCACCAAAGGTAAGTGACACTCCAAGCTACGACCGAAGTCGAGGACACATGCATGGAGCATGTCCTCAAGAGTCTAAATGGTCTGCTGATTCTGACCATTTTTCTGAAAATGGAATGCGGTGTTCAGACGAAGCTGCGTCCCGAAAGCTTTCTGCAACCCCTTCCATATCTAGGAGTTAAACCATGCATCATGATTGGAGACAATAGAAGAAGGTACTCCATCTCGCCTCACAACCTCCTACACATATAGGCGTCCCAAACTCTCTAGTGAGCCCTACTGTCTGATCGATAGGAAGTGGGCCATCTAGGTGAGTCGGTCAACGATCACCCAAATCTAGTATTGTCCCCTAAATGTATGTGGAAGACCCATCACAAAGTCCATGGATATCCCATCCCACTTCCACTATGGGACCTCTAAAGGATATACCAAGATTTCTGGTACATGGTGCTCCGCCTTCACGTGTTGACAAGTGAGGCATCGAGAGATAAACTCCGCTACCACCTTCTTCATACCTGGCCCCCAGTGCTGTCGTTTGAGGTCCTGATACATTTTTGCCACTCTTAAATGTAATTATAAAGGAGATGTGTGTAACTCCCTCAACAATTTTTCCTGAAGTGACACTGCTACCATAGTACGTCCTCTAAAGAGGATGACGTGCCCCCCACCTTCAGAAAATAAATCAGGTGCCTGCTCCGTGGATATCTGGGCATGTCGTGCCTCGCAGTCTGTATCTCCATGATGTGCCTCCCTAAATCGATGAAGAAGTGGGTGAGTGACTGTAAGAGACTGAAGAAAGGCTACTCTATCTCTATCCACAAAGGATATCTGTAAGGCAGCAAGATGCTCTGTCGCCTCCCCTAATAGCTGTATACCAAATCTCCTGCTGAGTGCATCTGCTACAACGTTCCCCTTTCCAGGAGTATAGACTATCTCAAAGTCATAGTCTTGGAGGAACTCAAGCCATTGCCGCTATCTTAGGTTCATTTCCTTCTGAGAGAAGATATAACTGAGACTCTTGTGATCAGAGTACACCTTAAAATGTTCTCCCATCAGATAGTGTCGCCAACTCTTCAAGGCAAAGACCACTACTTCTAATTCCAGGTCATGGGTAGAATAGTTCTGCTTATACCGTCTCAGCTACCGATAACCATACGCGATCACTGCTCGATACTGCATTAGGAAACACCTGAGTCCGGTCCCTGATGCGTCACAATAGACTTCGTACCCTAAGCCTTCCTCTGGAAGCCTCAATATGGGGAAACAAATCAGCTTCTGCCTTAGCTCTTGAAAGCTCTGGTGGCACCTCTCTGACCACACGAAGGGTTTCCCCTTCTTCGTCAAGGTTGATAGCGGTGCTGCAACTCTAGATAAGTCTGGAATGAATCTTCATTTTTACCTAGCCAAACCTAGGAAACTCCATACCCCTGTCACACTCATGGGTGGATACCAAGAAAGTACCACCTCAATCTTTTCTTGATCCACTACAACTCCAACCTCTGAGATGACATGACCCAAAAAGTGAACCTCTTAGATCCAAAACTGGCACTTTGAGAGCTTAACATAAAGACGGTGCTCTCAGAGTGTGTCCAGTACTACCTGCAAATGGTAGGCATGCTCCTCCTCAGTAGTCGATTAGATCAAAATGCCGTCGATGAATACTACGACAAAGATATCGAGGTATGGCTGGAAGATCCTGTTCATGAGTCCCATGAACACTGCTGGAGTGTTGGTTACGCCAAATGGCATAACCAAGAACTCATAGTGGCTGTACCGACACAGGAAGGCCGTCTTCTGCACATCCTTGTCTCGAACTCTGAGCTGATGATAGCCTGATCTGAGGTCTATCTTTGAGAACCATCGAGCTCCTTTTAGCTGATCAAAGAGGTCATAAATCCTTGGGAGTGGGTAATTATTCTTCACGATCACCTGGTTCAGGCGATGGTAGTCGACATAATGCCTCAAGCTCCCATCCGCCTTCTTAGCGAATAGAATCGGGGCTACCCAGGGAGAAACACTGGGCCAAATGAATCCCTTATTTTGAAAGTCCTTTAGATATACCCGTAGCCCGCGAAGCTCTGTGAGATCCATACGATATGCTGGTGTAGATATCAGTGCCATCCCGGGGTAAAGATTAATATAGAAGTCCACCTGTCTGGGAGGAGGTAGACCTGGGACATCATTAGGGAAAACATCAGCGTACTGATCCACCACTACAAGATAAGTTAGACTTTCCACATCAACTGCTCCAAGGGTAAGGAAAGCCAACTGATGAGTGATTGACTGCACCCTCCTCCGAGTAAGTCCGTCCTCTGCTGCAAAGGCTCCCTTCTTTCTAGTGAAGGTAAAACCGGTCCCATCCGTGCGGACACAATACACTTTGCACCTACTACAGTCGATCTGAGCATGGCCTATAGATAACCAGTCCATACCCAAGATGATGTCGTAAGGCCTAGATTCCACTATGAGGAGATCCCAGCAGAAGCTATCTCCTTCTAGAGTAAGATCACATTACTGAAACTAGTGTGTAATCATCGAGTCTGCTCTTGTATAAGTCTCTACCTGTAAGGATCGAGCCAACTGCTCCATCGGAATCTTCGAGCTCTGAACAACGACAGTGGAAATGGAAGAGTGACTAGAACCTGTGTCTATAAGAACTGTATCTATGGTGGAGTAGACATAGATCGTACCTCGAATCATCTCTAGAGTGCCTGATCATAGGCCTCAACTACCTGGAGATGAGCTTTCCCCTATTCACCTGTTCCCTGTGGTCGGGGTGGACCTCCTGGTGGTGGTGGTGGTGACACCTCGAAACATCATCCACCGCCAGCTGCATGGCTAACTCCTCTGCCACGTCCGCCTACTCCCTGTGGACCGCCTCGATCGAATATCTATCTCTTCATGGGTGGTCCTTCGACCATCTTCTGATCATCAATATGGCTGGTCGGACAGTCACGACCCATGTGACCATGCTCGCCGCATGAGTAAAACTACCCGCTCCTAGCAGGTCTGTCTCCACTTCAGGTGCCCCGCACAACCGATCCTGAGTCATGAAGTCGTCCACCTGTAGATCTAGTCCTCTTGGACCTTTGCGTCATCTGTATACTACCAGTTACAGAAGACTCCGATGCATGTCGACCAGTGGTGGGTCTTGCTGCTGGAGGCTGATCAACAAGGAAACTCTCCACTAAGAGGGCTCGCTCTAACACCCCCGCCTGCGTTGGGATGCTAAGAAAGATCACAGAAGCTATGATCTCTCACCTGAGCCCCTGATCGAAGGTCCGATCCCTGAAGAATGGGTCCCTTACCATATATGTGGAGTAGTGAGAGAGGTCGATGAACCTCGCTGAGTACTGTGCCACCGTCATGCTGCCCCTGTGGTAGATGAATTATCTCCTTTATCCTCACTGCATGTAGGGTGGTTGGGAAAAACTCCGGGCAAAATAGGCTCTCAAAGACAGACCAGAGTGGCATTATCTCATTATGTAATTGGAGCATCAGGATCCACTATCTTCCCACTGCTGCCTGTAGAAGGCTGGCAACAAGAATCACAATGAAGTCGGGTGGTGTCCCTACCAGTCTGAAGACTCTCACCACAGCCCCTAGCCAATCCTCAGCTGCCTTTAGGTCCGTCTCTCCCATGAACCTAGGTGGACTCTGGCACTGGAACTCATGCAATGCTCTCAAGCGGTGTGCATCGTCTTCTACTAGGGCTGGTGACATCGGTGGCCTAACAGGTAGTGGTACCATTGGTTCCTCTGTTGGAAGAGGGCCCTACACCGAGGCCTCATACTTCAGCGGGCTATCTGTGCGTACGAATCTCAAGGTGCTAACTGGTCATCCATGGGGAGGAATCCTAAAAGAAATAGATGCGACACAATCAAAAGATTATACCTGGTGAGATGACATGGTTGAGCTGACTTAATGAAAAACTTTTGAAAACACTCACACAATCTGTGTTTTTGTGCACCAAGTCAGAAATCAGATGTCAGGGTCCTGGTGTATGGATATGTCGGTCGCCGCACCAATACTGGACTCCCTGAAATAAAAACCACACTTGGTACCTTTAACAATATTTTTTCATAAAAAAGAACGATCAGAGTCCTAAGTTCTGCGGTAGAACCGACTCCTTTGATACCAATTTGTCACGACTCATCCCCCGGGGCCCGCTCCGTGACAACCCCAAGCCCGCCTTCCATAGGCCAGGGGATGGTGAATAACACCAAAGGAGTAAATCCATAAGACGAGAAGGTATTTCCTTTATAAATTGTAAAAAGACACAGATTACAAATTGGAAGAAAACACTATGTAAAAACTGTATACAGAAAAGAGTGGTGAAAAAGTAAAGGGGGCCGGAAATACAAGCCCAAATGTAAAGTACAAGGAAACTGAAAAGAAGTACAACATAAGAAAAGGGGTAAAATAGCTACTGGGTTATCCTCTAGGGATTCCTACCTAAAGGGTTGGTACAGATAGCCTCCTCAGCACTTCACATCTGTTAGTCTCCTATGTGTACCGACTCGTCATAAGGTCCACCTCCAGGTACTATCCAGTCCTGCTACTCTGATCCTCAGTCAACGCTATCTGTCGTCTACAACCAAAACAATGAGGTGTGGGCATAGCCTATGTAGGGGTGAGTATAACGATACTTAGTAAAGACCCCAAGACCCTCAAGGTATCTCAAATTCCAACTAGGATATACCTAAAAATATGAAATCAACAGATAACCTCACTTATGTATATTCCCATACATATACCTAAGTTACCATGTAATCCATCTCAATCATGAGGTAAACTCAAAAGTTACTGAATTAGCTCAACCAGTAATTTATTCTAGGGATAGTAACATTTGGAAACCTTGGCTGCTGGAGAACTCCTCCTCTATCGAGTACAGTGGGCCTTCCTTCACAACCAGACGCTTCCCACTAACCATGGACTATTGAGGTACTCCTCCTATCAAATACTGCGGGTCTGCTGCGTCACAAAGAGGCACTCCCCACCATAGGTATTCCACCACAACCAGTCCCTCCCCCTCAAAGCCCACAGAGGTACTCATCCTATAGAGTACCGCGGGTCTACCTCCATAATGAGGCGCTCCTCCACTGTGGGTCTGTGGCCACAACCAGGCACTCCCCACTACCCATACGAGTCACTCCGAGTTTCTCGATCAACAATCGTCAAGTCTCAGCCAGCTACTAGGTTTCCATTCAAAGGCCTGCTCGTCTCTGGGAGATCCAATCGAAAAGCTACTGGTTGATACTCCAAATATCACGAAGTCCCACATAGAAGTATCTTAAAGGTCCACCTCCTCATAGGGGTCTTAACGCATTAGATGGTGCATCAATCGTACACACGGTCTGTGAGTTATTAGCTTTTTAATCCCGGGGGCCCAGTTGGATTCATGTATGATCCAAACTGATCATAACTCAATTAAACCCCAAACTCTAATGGGGTATAATCAAAGGGACCATCGTACTCCAGGAAATCCAGCGCCGCTGACGGTTCATCAAACGGTAATTCAGTGCCAAAGATATGGCCAAATAAATTAAAGGGTCGGTAGTGGGCCCAGGTCCGGTCCGACCCGGTCGGACCAACCCGGCCCAACCCAGACTGGGCCTACCTAGTCTAGGTTGAACCAGTCATACCTATTGGGTCTAGCCCAGCCCCTTGGATGGGCCAACCTGTTAGGTTCGGCCCAGTCCGCTGGGCCCGACCGAGCGGACTACGAGTGCGGTTCGGCCCGGAGGTCGCCGATTAGGCGACACGTTCCGGAGGCCGGGGCTGGTTCGACCAGCGACACTGCATGGGACGCTGTGGGCCATCTTGGGAGGCTGGTGTGGCTCGGTCGGTTCGGTCGAAAATCAAGGCGCAGCCGGGTGGCGGCCAAGCAGGGCACTAGGTAGGCCGGCAGGTCAGCCGGGAGGGCGCGGGGCAGGCCGAAAGGTCGGCCGGGAGGGCGCCAGGCAGGCTGCAGGCTGGGCATATGGGAGGCTGGCAGGGCGCCGGGTAGGCCACGGCAGGGTGCACAGGAGGCCGCGGGCAGGCCGGTACGGCACCAGGCAGGCCGCGACAGGGCGCGCGGGGTGCAGGCAAGCCATGGGCAGGCCGGTTCGGCATGGCTCGGGCCGACGGTGTTCGACCGGAAGCACCAGAGCGCCGCGAGAGTGGCACAATTCCTGGAGGCCATAGATAGTATGACCTTTTTAGTTTCCACATTTGTCACCTTGTTGCCACTACATTGTTACATCACCATTCCGAAGAATGCCACAAGAAGGAAAATCGATGGAAGATGTCAGGCCATGTTAGGTTGGCCTGTATCCTCCGTGTTTATGGTGATAGTGAACGGTTCATAAGAACAAAGTTCAAAAACCTTCATTATCCAAAAATGAGGGAAGAGCATGCCACTCAAATGAATTTTATCCCCTACCTCTGATTCGTCATTTGTCGTTCATTGACGGAGTCGCAGAAGTTGGTCATCGAAGACGTCTCATGACAGTTGAAGTTTCGAGAAAGAAGTCAAAGAAGGATCAACTTCCTTAGTTCTTCATTCTTCGTTGGGATGGGAATTCTTTGTTGGAGTTCTAATTTTCTCCCAAGTTCTCCTCTTCTAGAAGAACCCAAGGTTTCCACCGTAATGAACAATGCCAACCCAAAAATAATAACAGTTATATTATTTTAGGTGTTGGCACAAAATTCAAAAAAATGGAGAATTAATTACATGGATGCCCTTAATTAATCTACGTGTGTTGGCACGAATTAATAAAAAGGGATTTAGATCCATTTAATTAATGGAAAGGTGGAGAGGATCTCCCACATTAATGAGTGAGAGTTGAGAGGTTTTACTCTCCTCCATCAATAGGGGGGTTTAGCACCGTGTGGTCCCCATGACGTAACCTCTTGTGGGAGGTTATGTTCGGGTGGGCCCCACCACCATAAACCTCTAATGAGTGGTTAAAGTGTGGTGGTCCAACATCCAACTTCCAATAGGAGGTTTCAACTATGAGTCATCCACATGGAGACTCAAATAAAATAAAGTGTATCTCCCTTTATTCTATTACATTTTTATGAAAACCCAAAAGCTAACTTTTATTCTCGACCAACTGCCATCGAGGTGAAAGTCTCCTTAAGAGAATACTGGTGCTAGTTTTTCAACGGTGCCCTCAGATTTCTATTCCGAGAACCAGTTCAAAAGTTATAAAAACCCGCTCATACGTTTACTGAAAGTACCTGAACAAAGCTTCAAAAATTGATTTCGAGCACACCGGGCCTCAGAATCATGCACCGTAAATTTTGGCAGACTCGTAAAATTCCCATGCATTTAAGAAAAAAAATTTCAGGGAATTTCAGGGTCTTTAAACATGTTTTGGGGTCATTTTAAACATTAACATTTTTATTAACCCTTAGTTAACTTATGTTAATTTTAACCATGGTAACAAAACATTCAATATAAAAAGGATGTGTTTTTTACTTATAAAGTTTCAATGGGACCATAAATGGACAATTTAGAATATTTTAGAGTATAAATAATTCTATATTACTTATTTTATATTTTATATTTCTAAATAATTTTATAAAATATTATTTTCATAAAATATCATTAGTGTTAATTTTGACACTATTCATTACTTTGACTTTTAGAAACTCAAGAAATCAAGATACATTAATTAAAATAATTTAATACACACAAAAAATATCATACACATCTATAAAAATCTTTTATAACTTAAAATAAGTCAAATTATATTTATTTTCAAATTTCTAATATAATTTAATTGATTGTTTAATTAATTGAATAATTACCGTATCATCATTATATAATTATTTAAGATATTTATTTCTAAACTAAAATTTAAAAATACATTTCAATGGTGTATATAAATATTTTATATTTATTAATGTTATTTATATTCTAGAATATTTTATTTTTAACTCCTTATTAAAATATTATACTTATTAAAAGTAAGACTGTGACATTTTATCATTCTCTTGGATTTTTATAACATATAATTCATTTTCATGAAATATTGTCTAATAAATAAATAAATTTTGAACCTTAGGTGTTAAGGTTATAATTTAATTCATCTCATAACCTTTTTTAAAGTGTTAGGGTATTTTTATAACATTTAAAATATTATTTTTACCATTAATTACCCGATTTACCCTTAATTATGGTAATAAAAATTAATAGGTACTATTCATATTACTGAAAAATAAAAGGGACATATTTAATATTTTTTAACTTATTATTAAAAATATATATTCAATTTAAAAAAACAACATAAATGGATAAAATTAGTTTAAAATTAATCCCGTAGGTAGGGTAAGAAAACAAGTTTTTAAAGTGAAACCGTTCAAAATATTGAAATTTTTTTATATCAACATTAAATTTGAAATTGATTCCAATGAACTAAATAAGATTATAAGATATTAAATGGATATAATTATACTTTAAAATCAATTAAAAATAGAATTTAATACTATAAATTATTTAGGCTGAGAAGCTATTTTCAATTCAAATTCAGTATTTTCACTATTCATAAAAACATGAACGTTCTCATAAAAATTTGAAAAATACATGAAAAGAAAATTTTGATATTAATATTTAAAAAAAATTATTTTTTCATATAAAAATTATAAAAATTATAAAAATCAGATTTAAAATGTTTTTTCCATTAAAAGGATGTAAAATTACCCTTTTGAAAAATACATGTTTTTATTCCTAAAATTGTATCTATTCTTATATTATGCTTATAGAATCTATTTGATAATTGTTAAAAAAATTATTTAATATTTAATATAAAAATTTTATTAAAAACATTCATCAAAAGTGGTTTGATTAATTTATTGAGTTTATGGAGTTTTTATGAAGAAAAATAGTTTTCATAGAAAATGAATTTATTTATTCTCAAATAGTTCTTTCTTTCATTTCTAACAAATTTATTAGATAAGGAATCATTTTATATATATTTGTAAACCATAGTTCCATAATTTTTTAATTCTCATTCATATATTAAATTCTAACAACTAGGTGATAATTATAATAATAATTTAATCATAATAGTAATATTATATTGTAGTTTAATAAAAATTGGTCTTGTGTGTAACACAAGTTATTGAAGGGAATCAAAATTGTGTGTAACACAAGATAAACATAGTGTTGTGTATACCAAATTCTAATCTATGTATTGTTCGTAGTGAAATATTAATTTGGTGTTGTGTATAATGCAAGCCAAACATAGTGCTTTTGTAATATACCGATTATTACACTAATAATAAAAACCCTCTTGTGATAAATTATTAATACATTAACTGAGAAAATCTTATATTAGTGAAATCACTTAATAACGTGTTAAAGGTTGTACATAAGAGAAAATTCCAACATAACACTTTGAAAAATTAAATTGAATATTTTTGAAGTCATACACTGAGTTAGTGTGAGATTTTGAGGCCTGTAAAGGATTGGCGAAGACAAAATAAAAATATTAAATATATTATTTTAAGTGAAAACTATTTATTATAAACAATTAAATAACTCTATAAAGGTGCATCATATGAGAAATATGATACCACCATTCGGTACAAACATGGTGTTTACCCTAGGATGAGTATAACATTCTAATGTATCAGATGTTTGTATGCCTCACTCATGAGATAAATTTTTCAGACAATATTTAATATATTATTTTATTGAAAATAATTAAATATCCATAAAACGGTGTTTATTATAGGAAATATGAGACCACCGATAGGTCTAGGACCTTGGTGGGGTATAACATTTGTAAGTAATAGACGTTTGGATGTAAGCTCACAAAAATAATTTTTTTTTCTATTTAATTATTTTTAATATATTTTTTAAATATTAAATAATTAATATATTATAGATGGTGTACCATATGAAAAATCTTAGACCATAGTTATTTATGAAATATAGGGTTTACCATAGGTGGAGTATAACTTTTATGCACTTCGGATGTTTGGAAACATCACACATGATAAAACACTTTTAATTTTTAATTAATTATTTAATTCGTTTTTTAAATAATAAATAGTTAATATCTCTCAAAACATACTTTGTTAGAAAAATCTGAGACCACCATTAGCTCTGGAATGGGGGGTTTACCCTAGATGGGGCATAACTTCTATGTATAACAGATGATAGGTGATATTTAGTTTTTCTATTAAATAATTAATTTTACTTAATTATTTAAAAGGAATTTCACTCATCTCTAACCTATAATGCAAAATCTATTATTTCCCACCAAAAGTTCTTCAAACCTTCAATTTATACTATTTTGACCAATTTAAAATATACAACACCATTGATGGATTAATTTAGATACTCCACCATACACTTTACATTAAATCATGTATTAAACATGTGTTTTATATTTATGGTATTTAATGATGGTTTTTGATGAAATGTAAATGGTTCCAATGATTAGAAATAACTAATATTAAGAAATAAGACATTGTTATTATTATTATTAATTATGAAAGATAATATTTTAATAGTGTGTTACTATTTTTATTTTTAATAATAATAATATAGTTGTGTTATTATTATTCATAATATTAATAAAATTAGGAGTTAATAAATTAAATTGGGATGAAGAGGTTAGTAGAGATAGAGTGTGCATGCAACACACATGATGGGGAGCCACATCCTTCATTACTTTCTATGGATGTGGGGATTTAATATGCCATTTATTTAAAAATATAATAATAAATTAAAAGTGATATTATTTAAAAAATCACTGTAAATGAGTATAGGGCACATGTAGAGTCCTTACTAGCTTGGATAGTGTTTAATATATATAAATATATTAATAATAGTAAATAATAATAATAATTACTATTCTCAACATCTCATATTTCGGATTGACGTTCCATTAATTCTGTTAGATTCCTCTCGACAAGTAGAAATTTATTCCTAAGAATTTTTTTGAAGGTAGTGAGGTTTTTTTGTTCATACTTAATTAAATATTTTTAATTATCAAATATAAAGATAATTATAAATAAAGTTGAAGTGGTAATGGTTCAAGGATTCGTTGGCATGAAATCATCTTCCAGTTAGGTGCGAGCATGGTTCAGGTGATGAAAACCTTTGTAAACCTTGACATCGAATTGGAAAACCATGAGGTAGAAAGTTCCTTAACCTTTTGGGCTTCTTTAGAAATGATTTCCATTAATATGACTATGAGAAGACATGTTTTATGACAATACTAGATAGTTAATGCATGTGGGTATTTGTGTAACCCTAGAAACTCTATATTACACTTGATTCCATGAGTACATGTAGCCGGTTATTCACATTTCTATGTGATTACGTGTTCATTGTGTGCTACTTTACTCATGATGATGTGTTATTCTTGCATATATATATATATATATCCTTCCATGCTTTGTATACCCTATGGTTTTGTTCTTGGAGCCAGAGATAGGTGGACCGTCAACTTGCGTTATCCTTTGTAGGAGGGATGCACATGACTGATGATGAGGGTCTGATGCATGGGGTATGCACATAACGATGTATATGGGATTCCATGTAAGGGATCACAATGAATTATGTTATCCTTTGGATGAGGTATGTGCATGACTGATGAAGATGGTCCAATATATAAGGAAGGATAACGATGATGGCTTGGGATAAACTCAATGAAGAGAGGATTCTAATTAGCTCTCAGTCCCTAGTACGTTACTCAACAACATGCTTTGATGAATAAAGGAAACTGATTAGCTCTCGGTCCTTAGTATTCCAACTCGATGATTAAGGGAAGCTGATTAGAACTCGTTTCCCTTGCACACACATAGTACATATCTTCTTTTAGAGCTTTGATACTATGTCTCGTGATGATGTCGAGAAACATGGTTCATTTTCCTTGTGGATAATCATCGATTCATCAAACCCCATGGTTATACATCTAGCATAGATCCAAAGCAGGTACGAATGGAGGTTGTGGAAGCTTGGTTAACACACAACTGCTCAGTTTTGGATTATATGTTTACTTCATATTACTTGTTATGGAATAAACTTTTATTATGAGCACATCAGGTTTAGTATGCATTGGTGGTGTCCTACTGAGTCTTGTACTCACACTATTGCCGGACATTTCAGTGCACTTGTAGATTTCATGACTAGAGATCCAACGAAGGGAAAGGGACCAATGAAAGATGGTTATGCGATGGAGATTAGAGTTTGAGAAGACTGTGATAGAAACCATATTTCACCGTAGATAGATGGTTATTTACTTTTATCATGTATTTGTCTATTAATTTATACTCTGGACAAGATTACCACTTTGGGAGCTCTTATATGTATGTCATTATCATGTTTCATCATTTATTCTGATTGTTTATTATTTGGTTTATTCATTATTATCGATCCCCTGACATGATACAGAGAGTATAGTCTCCACAAGGTTTGAATTAATACCCTCACTACCAGTGGGAAACCACTTGTATATGGGATTCGTGCATGAGGCCATGTACCATTCCATCTCAGACTTAGTGGTTCGAGTTGGGATGTTACAAAATAGTATCAATGGATCTGGAGCCACTAACTTACACAACTACAAACTGGGTTTATCTGGTGCTAGGGCTTTAACAACACTATCTAAATTTTTTGTTAAATAGCCCCTTAAAAAACACTAAAATCACTAATAAAGGGGGCCTTTAAATGTGATAAAAAATCAATGTTAAAGGGGGCCTTTATCAGCACATTTTTACATGCGCTTATAAAGGCCCACCCTTTATCAACACTTTTTTAGTAGTGCTGATAAATGTATACATCAAAAGAAATTATATTTCCCTAAAACTAATATATTAATATATAAATATATTGATATTGATATGAATATAATATATATATTTTTAAAATATGTTTTTGATAAGGTAATCTGGCATTTACACTTAAGATATAAGATGTTTAGTGGAAATAACTAATAAAATAATTAAAAAATATTATTAATTAAGAATTTTCAAATTATTATCGAGTAATAATAATTTAATAACAATTTTAAGTCAAAAAAATATAAATAATAATAAAAGATCTAAATGAAGTTGAAATCATAACTTAAACTTAGAACGACCATAAATTGTGATCCGAGTATCCGTTTGAGCTCTACCACATATCAAATCGAAGCGTTTGATGATATCTATGTCCTCAGTGATAAATATAAACCTATTTCTCATTTTTAGAGGCCAAAAGGACAAAAATTTCTCTAAAATAGAGTTTTAATCAGCATACCATGATTTTTTTAACATTTGATGGATTTTTAGGCTCGTTTATGGGGGTATTATTGCCATTTTTTATTAGGGACTGAATTTGTTCTTTGGTATTACATTCATATTAATATTATGGTTTGAAAATTTTATCTTTTTTTGCAACTTATTGTTATTTATAATCAAATATATAACAATATTTACATATTTTTTATATATTCACATATAAAAATTTAATTTTATAAATATATAATTAAAAATATTTACATATAAAATATGTTAATTAATATATAAACATATATATTAACATATATATTAACCTATATATAAACACACATATATAAAAATATATATATAAAAATAAATATAAATATATGGATTAAAAAATGTAATAAAATATATATAAATATATAGATATATCATAAAATGTGAAACAAAACCGTATAGGGGAGTGGAAAAGGAATTAATGTATGTGTTGGAGGTCTAGGGTTCGATAGTCACTAGAGACAGGGGCACACATAGGAGGGTGAGATTATCTAAAGCACTGATAAAGGGTTAGGGGAAGCGTGGGTAAAGGGTAGGGGGGAGTGCTGATGAAGGGGGGTGGTTGGAGAATGGAATTTTTTATATACCCTATATCGGTGCTTTTTTAGCATCGTTAAAGGTCCCCTTTAACAGTGGTAAAAAACACTAATAAAAGAATAATTTAACAATGATAAAAAAGAGCTATTAAAATACATGTTTAACATCACATTTTTAGCACTGTTAAATGGGGCCTTTTATAGTAATTTTTTTGAACTAATAAAATATTCTGGCCTTTAATCGATCTCAAATTATCGATACTTTTTTAAGAATTGATAAATGCCTTTTCTAGCACTGCTAAAGTCCATTTTTGTAGTAGTGTGGTTTATTATCTTTTTCTGGTTTGAGACAGGTTATATAGGAGATAGGAAATTAGGACTCAGGCAGGGGAACTATGACAGTGCCTGGCCAACATTGAAGAGTTAACCTATGAGTTTTCATAAAGTGGGGAATTTATGTTCTGTTGTTACTACTGATACCCCTTGGGTGTCCCAAATGGTATTATTTGTGATTAATGATATTTCATGTATGTTTTTTCATTAGTAATAGGAACATAGTTTTAAATTCCATATATATACCTGTTGTTGTGCTGCATAGTAGTTTGTTAATTAAATGCCTTGATTTATGCTATATATTTTGATTGTTTCTCTATATGATATATTTGTGTTTCCATGTTGTGTGATTTATCCTTTTGGTATTAATTAGTTGAAAAAATAATGCTATTATATTAGTAATTATATGATGGTTTTGAATAATACGTATAGATGAAAACATGAGTTAGTACTAGGAGGGTTATACCATGGGTTAAGGGTAGACTCTTAGGAAAACTTTATTTGATCCCATAGACTCTTAAGAAACATTTTTTTCTCAATTATCTTTTCGTTACAAAGATGTAACCTTAAATATGTTTCATGGAACCACCAGCTATGGAAACTAGGGATTCTTCTATGCCACCACTAGTGGAAAAAGGGGATATACCCCCAACATGATTATGTATCAGAATAGGTAATCCAAGCCATAGAGCTTGCTCAATTGAGACTTTTTCAGTTGGTTCCAATGTAGGGTGGATATATTTCAAGGAATATGACTAACCATGCTTGGTATTTCTAGATTCAACATCCTATGAAATTCATGGTTATTGGTGGCCTATAGGATGTAGAGGATTGGATAGACTATATCAAGATCATTTTTGATCTAGTCCAAACCATTGAGGAATGGTGAGTAATTCTAGAAACCTTTATGTTCCAATGACCCTCCAGGAGATGGTCCACTATTATGAATCAAGTTTGGAGATGAGAAGGACTTACATGGAAGATATTTAAGGATTTCTTCTAGAATAGTACTTCTCTAACAGGATGTACATGGACCGTGCCTAAGAGTTCATGGAATTATGAAAAGGTTATATGGCTGTCTCTGATTAATTTACATGTTTTTGGGAGTTGATTCTCTTTTATAATTTTTTAGTTGGGAATGAGGCATAAAAATATAATAATTTTGAAATAGTTCTATGATCGGAGCTCAGACGTTTGGTTAAGGGATTTAACATGATGACATACTATTAGGTGCTTCATAAGGCCCTGACATTTAAGAAGGGGCTAGAGAAGGACAAGGAAACAAGATTACTTTCGACTCACGATATGCTAGTGATTAGTATTTCACTTACTACTATAGGATTCCCTCATGTCAGAATAGAATTTCTTTAGTCATGTGACACAATTTTGGGATATGAGGGCATTGCAGCAGTACTTGCAGGAAGCCAATGGTGTACTTCTAGTTGTGTGGAAAGGCTATCCATCTTCTATATTTTTGCTGAAAGGTTTACTAGATGAGTTCTAGGAGGTCAGGACATGCTGGGAGTAGATAAAACTAATAGAAAATATAGACCCCCTTGATGAAGATGTCTCAAGAAAGTTGTAAATATGATCATGGAGCTAAGGAATACTATCTATGCTATGGATCTAGAACCAGTAGATGGTGATAATGAACATTTTTACTATATGAGGTATGAACTATAGCACGTATTTGATCTTCTTCTTTGTTTTAATGATGTTGTTTCCTTATATCTATGTGCCATGTCTAGACTTGACTTAACGAAAGAGTTATGTTTCCCTAACTTAACTTTCTCTAATACGTCATTGAACGATGACATAAAATCCTAGTATATGAGAGAGCGATAGTCAGTTATTCTTTTATTGAGAGACTAACGAGAGGATCACTTAGTAGATAGGGGTAGTAAAATATCATTTAGACCCCATTTATCACTATTTAGGTATGCATGATGTGTTCCATGTTTCTTAGCTTTAGAGGTACATGTCCAATCTTGAGTATATTAAACATTGAAAGGATGTTGAGTTAGAATATATTTCATTTTTTTATGAGTGTCATGTGTGTATTATAAATCAGAGTGCGAAATGACTCTAGGGAAAATGATACTATTAGTCTGGCTTCAGTGGATAGATCTAGAAAGAGATGTGAAAATGTGGGTCTGACATTCGATATTAGTGGTCTAAGTTGATTGATCAAGACCACTAGAGATGATTCTCGAGGGAAAGAAGTTTATAGAGGGGGGAAATTATAGTATCCCAATTTTTACAATGATAATAAAATCCATCTTGGGATAAATTATTAATTGATTAAGTGGAAAAAATGATTTATCTGTAAAATTAATTAATAATGTTTTAAAGACTATGCATAATATAAAACATATAGTTAACAATTATAAATATTCAATGAAATATTTTTGGAGTCAGGCACTGAGTTTTTACAAGATTTTTAGGCACTCAAAGCCTCAATGAAGACGAAATAAAAATATTAAATATATTATTTTAATCTTTCACTATTTATTCAAAATAATTGAATTACTCAAAAACGTTGCATCGTATGATAAATCTAAGACCACTTATAGGTATGAAATACAGTGTTTACCCTAGGAGGGGTATAACATTCAAATACATCAAATGTTTGGATTCCTTGCTCGTGTGATAATTTTTTTAAATAATTGTTAATATATTATTTTATTGAAAATAATTAAATATCTCCCAAACCTCATGTTTTATGGGAAATATGAGACCATAAATAGGTCCGAGATGCTGTGTTTACCCTAGGTGGGGTAGAAAATTTGTACGTGTCAGAAGTTTGGTTGTCTCGCTCGTGAAAATAACCATTTTTATATTTAATTTATTTTTAATATGTTTTTTTAATATTAAATAATAAATATCTTAGAAATGGTGTGTCTTATGATTAATCTGATACCATGGTTAGGTCAGGAATGAGGGGTTTACTATAGGTGAGGTATAACTTTTATGAGCATCAGGTGTTTGGAAACATCGCACGTGATAAAATAATTTTTATTTTTAATTAATTATTTAGTCCGTTTTTTGAATAATAAATAGTTAACATCTCTCAAATGATGTATTTTTTTTTGAGAAATATGAGACCTCCACTAGGTCCAAAATCAGGGGTTTATATAATTTGGGGCATAGATTCTATGGACAACATGCGTTAGGTGTTATTTAATTTTTGTGTCAAATAATTAATTTTATTTTATTATTTAAAAGGAATTTCACTCTTATCTAACCTTATGCAGAAAAGTCCATTATTCCCCACCAAACGTTTTTCAAACCTTCAATTTACATTGTTTTTAATAATTTAAAATATGCAACGCCATTAATGGATGAATTTAGACACTCTGACATTGACTTTAGATTGAATCATGGATTTAACGAGCATATTATATTTATGGTTTTTAATGATGGTTTTTGTTGAAATGTAAATGGTGAAAATGATTAGACATAACTAATAATAATTTTATTATTATTAATTATAAAAGATAATATTTTAATGTTGAGTTATTATTATTATTTTTAATTATAATAATAAAGTTGTGTTATTATTATTTATAATATTAATAAATTTAGGAGTTAATAAATTAATTAGGGATAAAGAGGTTCTTGGTGATAAATTGTGCATACATCAAAAATGATGGGGCACCACCTCATTCAAAACATCCTGGAGATGAAGGGATTTAATATGACATTTTTTGATAATATCATAATAAATGAAATGTTATAATATCAAATAAATAACTGTAAATGGGTGTAGCGCACATGGAGAGCCCATTGTGGCTTGGATAATGTTTTAAAAAATATTAATAATAATATTATATTATTATTATTATTGTTGTTGTCAAAATACCATTTTTTTGTTGTAACTTCTTTGTAAGGTGTTGGATTGACATGGCATCAGTAGCAGCATTACCCTAAAATCGAGGTAGTCATTTCAATACTAATGTTGAATATTTAATTCGGTCTTGTGGTAATAATCCATAAAATTCTCAATATGATGATGGGTTGGTGCATTGAATTAATTGGAGGAGTCCATAAATAGGTGAGACAATTAGTAGATGTTACAAAATTTATTGATGAAAAATTATTATAAATTGGATTTGGTCCTTTGCTCATGGAATGGGTAGGAATCCCATTATTTTTTTCAGATTTTGTTAAACATTTTTAATTATCAAATATATCGATAATTATATATAATTTTGAATTGTGGATGGTTCAAGGATTCATTGGAATGCGACCGTCTTCCAGTTTGGTGCAAGAATTGTTTGGGTGAGGACAGCCTTTGTAAACCTTGATGTCCACTTAACCAACCATGAGGTATGAAGTTCCTTAACATTTTGGGATTGTTTACAAATGTTTTACTTTTAATTTGATTACGTGTAGAAATATTTAATGAACATTATAGATAGTGAATGAATGTGTGTATTTGTGTAGCGCTAGAAACTCTATATTACACTTGATTCCATGAGTACTTATCACTGTTTATTCACATTATTGTGTGATTACGTGTACATTGTGTGCTACTTTAATCATGATGTTGTGTTGTTCTTGAATTTATATATATCCTTCCATTATATTTATACCTTGTGGTTTTTTTCTTGGATCCAAGATAGGTGGACTGTCAACTTGCGTGTTTTCTTTCGGAGGAGGGTTGCACATGACAACCGATGAGGGTCTGATGCATGGGGTAGGCACATGATGATGCTTATGGGATGCCATGTAATAGACCACCATGAATTGTGTTGTCCTTTGAAGGAGGGATGCACATGAATAATGATGAGGGTCCAATATATGAGGAAGGTACACGATGATGCCTTGGGATGCACTCAATGAAGAAGGGACACTGATTAGCTCTCAATAGCTAGTTTGTTACTCAAATGCGTGCTTTAATGACTCAAGGATGACAATTATATCTCGATCCTCAGTATGTCAACTCGACGATTAAGGGAACCTGATTAGATATTGTTTCCCTTGCACACATAGATACATATTTTCTTGCAGATATTTGATACTATGTCACACAATGACAATGTGAAACATGATTCATTTTCCTAATGGCTAATCATTGATTCATTTGACACATTTGTTGTCCATCTGACATAGAGCCAAAACATATACTACCAGGGGTTGTGGTAGCTTGGTTGGTACACAATTTCTCGGTTTTGGTTTGTGTGTTTAATTCACATTATTTATTATGAAGTACTACTATATTTTGAACATATCAGGTTTAGGACGTATTGGTGGTGTCCTATCGTGTATGGAACTCACACACTTCTCAAGAATTTAAATACACTTATTGATTTCGGGACTAGAGATCCAGTGAAGGGAAAGGGCCCTATGACAGATGACTGATCGGTGGTGCATGGAGATGGAGAAGACCCGAATAGAAAAATGATTACCCCTCAAATAGTTGTTTATTTGATTTTATCTTGTATTATTTCCAATCCTTTATACGTTGGATATGCTTACCACTCTAGGATCTCTTATATGTATGTCATTATCTAGTTTCCACATTTACTAATACTGTTTATTATTTGGTTTATTCATTATTATTGATCCAATGACATTATACAAAGGGTATTGTCTTACCTTGGTTTCACTTGAGACCCTCGCTACTAGTCAGAAACCTCTTGCATATAAGGAGGTGCACATGAGGTCATGTAGCATTCATGATCAGAGTCGGTGGTTCAAGTTGGGATGTTACAACTTTATTATAAAAATATTTATATTTAGTTTTTTTTGAATTTTAAAATATCAAATAGATAAAATTAAGTTGATACAAAATTTCCCGAAATCTCAGGGTGTTACATTCTACCCCCTTAAAATGATTTTTTTTCTGTGAAATTCATCTAGGTTATCAATAGTTTTATACTTGAAAGTTCTTTTCATAGATTTCCATATTGTAAAAATGAATATAAAAACTAACTTAAAAATGGAAAGTTATAAACCAAATTGTTACCTAATGTTACTCATTACTGGGTTTCCACATTGGAGCACATAGGTGGAAGTAGAAAATATTGACATAGAAGAGAAATCTAACTTTGAAGTTTTTATGGAGAGTGATAGAGAACTTTTTTAGGAGAAAGTTAATGATAAAAAAACCAAACCCAAAGTGCTTGAAAAAAAGTCATTTATAACATAGAAGATTATTATAACATGATATTTGTTTATTTCAAGATCGTTTTTCCAAATGTTGAGGAATTTTTATGAGAATATATATTTACATGATCTTAGGACAACCTCACCCTTTTTTGTTCCATGATCAATTTCCACTTCATCTGTTATTACTTGAAATAAAGGATAACTTTTCATTCCTGAATCATTAGTAAATCATGAGATCCATAAATAGAATGATAGGTCATTCTATCTATCATTATCAAAACAAAATGGTTAACACAAGTTATTCAATATTCATAAATCATCATATGGTGAGATAATTATGTAATATCTAAAACCTCATCCGAAGTTTAACATAAACCATTCCATAAATGGTTAACCTTATAACCCTTATAAAATATTAAAGTCCAAAAGTTTAAAAATGAGGTCACTAATTTTTTTAAAAGCTGCATAGAATTAATCCCTAGTATATCATAAAGTACATCTTGTTTGTCACATACCAAATTTGTGAAAACCTTCATCATGTATTCTCTTGAAACATGTTAATTACCATAAATAATTATTGAAAATATGCATTATTTATTATTCCAAAGATTATTGGATATATTCATTATGTCCTAAAATTTCATAAACTCCATCTATGATAACATAAATCACTTTTTCAAAAAAATCCTTAATCTGTTCCAAGGTAATTAGTACCATCCAATTTAATTATTCATTTCCAACATATATTTATCCAAAAATCATTTTCTTAACATTATGAACATATTAAGGGTTATATTTATTATAATATTATGTTTCCCATGAATATATCATTTCCATTAAATCACTTTTCTCATCCATAAGAATCATTCATAACATTCTTTTAAATCCTTATAGAAAAACATAAATTGAACAATACTTATATATTTCACAATTCATTATTATTGAATCTAAATAAATAAACACTTTGACTATTACAATTCATCATTAAGCCATTAACAAGGATACATAATCCTATTAATTAATACCTATTTTATTTTCACACTTCACCTATAGTCTCATCATGAACAGTAATATAAACATTACTCATACCACCTTGATGATTCTATTCATGAGATTTTCACTTAGGACATAGATTTTTCATAATGCCCATTTATTCCACATTTAACGAATTCAACTAATAATGATGTATTAGGGAATCCATTATTCCCATTCATTATGTTAACCAAACTCTTAATTTTTTTACATTGTAGTTACTTGGATTTTTGTTCTTCTTTTCCACAGTCAAAACATTTTCTTATTCCGCTAATAAATTCACTTGGGTGCTTCCTCTCACATTCTCAATGTGTTGGAAACTGATTATTATTTCTTATATGGTATCCATTATATTAATTTTCTACAAACACTTTCCTTTTATACTTTGGCGAGTTTGAGAGTTAGTTTAGGTACACATTGTTAATCAAGTTTCATGATATCTGATTAAACGTGATCACAACATCTTTTACTTATGAAATCATCCCATTTGAATACTCATTTGCAATTTTTCCTCCACATTCAATGTTATCCCTGTTCTTTATGGTTCCCTCTATTGACTATAGCTAGAATAAATAGTGTGAGAAAAACTTATCATTGTGAAAAACACATAATCAAGGGATATTACTTATAAAATTTTAATCTATGATACCTTAGGTTTAATCCTAGTTTATTCACTATTATTAACAAAACTATAGGATTATAACCTATAAATAAACTTATCCATGGGGATCTTACTATGGTTTTATCTACCTATTTTCCAAAGGTTGAAAAACCTATGCACTAATACCAATAATAGTGACCTAGGATTTCCAAAAATGGATATTACATAATTTTATATAAATATTCATTATATTACACAAACATATGCCCGAGTTCTATAATAGTTTAATTCCTTTGGAAACATGGAACACATTCTTGAATATTTGTGAAAGATCTTTAACATCTCCTATATAGATCTTCCAATTTAGTACTCCTACTTAAAACAATTATTTATAACCCTGAAAATAGAAAAATAAGAAATAGTGATATCAGATTCCCAGTAAGGGTAAACATAGAAGATATGTAAGAATAACATGAGCATAAGGGTATGAACACTTGATCATAGCATTTGAAAATCCAACCATGCATATCAAATATCATAATCAAGAATATTGGAATTAAATATTGACAGTTAATAAGACATGAATCATAAAATCATCAAATCACATGATCCATGTTTGTATAGAAATGGCATAAAACATAGAATGTATGGAATACACATAAGCTTAGAATATCTTATGTCAATGATGCATACCAACACATTCAATGTATGTTGGGCTTGGAATAATCACTCAAGTAACTAATTCAGGCTTGGGATAAACTCTAGTGCACCTTCTAGTTTCATGCTTAGGAAGACCTCCCATGTACCCTCGTTTTGCTGTATTAGGATGACCTCTTGTGTACCCTTTTGTTGTGGTCATAAAATGACCTCCCATGTACCCTCGTGTTGTAGGCTTAGGAGGACCTCCCATGTTCAATCTTGATATCATAGAACATTTATCATTACCCAATGAATTAAAGGGAGATATAGGTCCCACAGTTCACTTAATTTGATAATACATATGTGTTCCATAAGATCATAAATCATTAACCGCTTCATAAATCATGAAAATAAATGGTTTCTGTAAATATCTCCTCATAGAATATCTCATTGAAAAGTAATGAGATTCATAAACATAATTCCATAAAAACATAAACCATTGATTTTTTTTTTAATGGAATACTTTGATCATAAAACCAATAAGGTATGAGCAACACCAATGGATTCCATCTTATATGGAAAATAATTTTGAAGGATATTTTTAAAACATTTATTTAGGAAAAAATCCTTTCCACTTTGAAAATTGACTTTTAATTCATAAAACATTTATCAAATATTTTTAATTGAAAATTACCCTTAAACATTTGAAAGGATCATTTTAAACCCATTTTAAACAAATTTAAAATCTCTTTTCTTGAAAATTATTAAAATATGTTAAAAACATTTTTCAAAACATTTTTAGAAAACATGGTTTTTGAATAAGAAATTTTTTCGAAGAATAGAGAATAAAATTAAATAAAACTTATAATATCATAAAAACAAGGATATTCATAATAAAACAAGTAAAATTGACTTTTATACACTTCATAAATGAATATATGTTCATAATACAACATGTGTCTCAAAGAAGGAAAATTGAGACAAAATTACCTTACCAATTGGGTGACATTTGAACCATAAACCCCATGAAAGTGATATAATAAAATGTTTATGTAAATACACTTATAGTTAAGGATAATTATCATATATTACATTTATGGGTAGTATTTAAACTAAATAAAATAAACAATAATTGAATAAGTCATATGTCCCATAGAAATAAAAGTGAGACAAAAAACCCTTTCCTTAAGTGTTGACTTCCTTCACACACATTAAAGCATAGCTGTATAATAAATATATGTTTATTATAAAACTACCATTGGAAAATAGTCCTATATATAATAATATATATGATTCACTTATTACTTTTTATTACTCACTTATTAATAATTCCACGATAATGTTATGTTTCGAGTAACAACCCCTTTGTTTCTCATACATGTTTTTTCTTTTTATTCTTGGTCATCATACTTTGATCATGATTTAATTTTATAAATAATTATAATCATGATATAAATATCATATATATTAATTAAATATTAATTTATGGTGATTTATAAAATTTATAGGTAGAAAATAAAATACAATGTTTATGGAGACGGTAGGTCGTACGTATGCATGAATGATATTTTAATTTTCTTATCAGATTAAAGAAATAAAAGTATATAATATTTTATCATTATAGAGTAATTTTTGTATTATATATATCACACAATTTTATTAAAACCAACCTTAATACATTCCATGTAAATCATGAACAAAACACACCACCTCATGTGGTGGAAGTCCACCGTACACAGTAACGAAATTATCATATTCCTAGAAGATGGAAAGAATTAAGGTCTATGTGATATAAAAATTATAAAATAATTATAGAATTATGAAATTAATATATATCATATATAAAATATAATTAAATAATTATTCCCAACTATAAAAGGTGGTAATGAAAGAACAAACGACATCTGTTCCCGAAGTGGTTGTCCACTAAACAAACAAATGACGATTGCGTATCCCATTTGATGGGAGTGTGTGCATTTTTAGGTCATAAAAATATCATAAAAAAATATAATTATATTTATTATACGGATTTTATTATATAAAAGTTAAATAAAAATAATATATGGGGTTTAAGGAAGAAATAAAACTGAAACTTTTTTTGATGAACGTTACCTCTTCTTCAAGTTTCTTTTTTTGATTTGCACCAAAGGAATTACTTGGATGGATTTAGGCACAAATTAAGGCTTAAAAGATTAAGTTATAGAGGTTGGGATGATATTTGGATATATTGTTTCGGAATAAAATTGGTTTTTATCTTTTAATAAAAATGGAATAATATGAGCTCTTTTATATGAGAGGGGAGTGACACTTTTGGAATTTCTTGAAATATTATTTTGTAATAAATTAATTCTCAATGAAAATAAATCCAAAAGGACATGGATTAAATTTTAAGATAATATACGATTTAATATAATCAACCAATATATTTTAGATAATTTTTTTCATAATTTTAAACCTTATCAACTTGATGAACCCTTATTTAACCTATTTTAATTTTAAATAAGGTAACAACTTTTTCAATATAACAAGAATGTGATTTTAACTTATAAAGTTTTAATTGGAAAATAAATGGAAAATTTATGATATTTTAGAACATATATCTTCTCATTTTTCTTTATTGAATATTTTTATGATTTTTAAATAATTTAATAAAATATTATTTTCATAAAATATCATAATTGTCAATTTTGAAACTTTTAAATACTTTGGATTTATGCAACTCAATACATTGAGATATATTCAAAAAAAAAAAATTTAATAAACCCATAATATATAATAATAATCTATAAAATTATTTTATCACCTTAATTAAGTCCTTTTATATTTATTTTAATATTTCAAATATCATTTTATTAATTGTTCCATTAATTGAATAATTAGTGCATCGTCATTGTGTTATTATTTATGAAAAAAACAATTTTCACTAAATTTTTTAATTTTTTTTAAAATATTTTTATACAAAATTAATATTTTATAATAATATTTATAGTTGAGAATATCTTCTATTTAAACCCATATTAAAAATATGATACTTATTAAAAGTAAGAGTGGGGCATTTTTCCACTCTCTTTGATTTTAATAATATCTAAGTTATATTCATGGATAAGTATCCATTAAATAATTAAATTTAAAACATTTTGTGTAAAGGGTTGAATTAAATTCATCCAATAATAGTTGGGAATGTCTTAAGGTAATTTTATAATATTTATATTGTTATTTTTACCCTTAAGTACCTGATTTACCCTTAACTATGGTAATAAAAATTATTAAAGTCAATTTTCATATTGTAAAAAAATAAAGGGGACCTATTTAATATATTTTTACATAATGATTACAAATATGGAATACCTTTTTTAAAACTAAAAACACAAAAATTTCTAATATTAATTGAAAATTAATCCTGTAGATGGGGTGAGAAAATGAGTTTTAAAGTAAACATATTCAAAATATTGAGTGGTTTTTATATCCAAATTCAATGTGAAATTGATTTTAATGACCTAAATTGGATTAAATTATATATAATTTATCTAATAATACTTTATAACCATTAAAAATTATGAATTATCACTATAAATTATTTAGACGAAAAGGTTATTTTCAATTAAAATTCAGTAATTTTACTATTCATCAAAACATGAAACTTCTCAAAAATTGTACAAAAAATTCATCAAAAGTAAATATTGATATTAGGATTTCAAAAATAAATGTTTTTTTCATATAAAAATTATTAAATTTTCTAAAATTATTTTTAAAATGGAATCTATTTTAAAAGGAAGAAAAATTACCCTTTTGAAAAATACATCTTTTTATTCGTATAATTAAATTTATTCTTAAGTTATGAATATAAAAACTATTGTGCGAGTGTCAAGAAATTTTATTGAATATGTAATATATAAATTTCACAAAAAATATTCATCAATTGTTTTTTTAATTTATCGAAATAAAATGGTGTTTGAACATTGAAAAATAGTTTTATTAGAAAATGAGTTTCTTTATTCTCAAACATTTCTTGCTTTAATTTCTCACTAATTTATAAACAAAGGACTAATTTTATAAACATTTTTAATCCTTAGTTTCAAAATTAATCAATGTCATTCATATCTTCCATTATAATGACTATGTGATAATTATAATAATATTTTAGTAATAATATTAATAGTATATTGTAGTTTGGTAGAACTCAGTCTTGCTTGTTAAAAAAATCATCGATGGGAATTGGTATTGTGTGTTACACAAGACAAACATAGTTTTTCAGGAACTGTATGCCTATATAAGTTTTTCATTTTGTGCAATATTAACTTGGTGTTTCATTTAATGCATTATAAACATAGTGATTTCGTATAAGAAAATCTATATTCAGTGTTGTGTGAAATGAAAAATATAAAAAATATTAAATTATTCTGAAAAAATATCAAAAAATATATAGGTGTTATAGGAAGACCTGTAATCCAATTAAATGTCTAAAATCCTTTTTTTCAAGAGTCCACCCAAGAGAAGGTTCTAACTCTCAATTCGAGTATTAATCACTTCTTAAATTTTTTTATTTTTTATATTTATCCTCCAAACATATTTGTTACCATTATTGTATAATGAAAAAAATTATAATTAATAAAATAAAATTTTACTACGTTATTAGTATAACTATTATCTACCATACCCGCTTCTATAGAAAAATGATAATGACAATCAAGAAGACATATATAGTAACACCTCAAGGAAGTAATATATTTCATTTTTCATAACCACCTTAAACAGATGGTTATAAAATGGTATTTAATGAATAAATATAAAATTTATAAAATTTTTATTATTCTAAAAGTATATACTATTTCCCATCATTTCCTATTCAATGGAAAAAATAAAACACTGTTTATTTGTACTTGCATACCACCTTCTTCATAAGACGGTTTATTTATTTCTCATTTAAACCCAACTTAGATATTTATTAGAATATCTATGATGAAAAAATGATTTTTATTACCTTTTAATTGTTCTATAATACTGATATTGATATTTATCATGATATTAACTTACTAACTTTTTTCCAAAAAATTACCGAAACATGGTCGTCATCGATCTTGTCTTCATAAATTGTGACAAAGATTATCATGGAATGAAATTAGAAATTTATAAGTCATTATAAAGAATATATTAGAGTACCTTGTATAATTTAGGAATGATTATCTTGGTATCAATGAATTTTTATCCTCATTGAAAATTTAAATAATGTATGAAACAATCAAAATCATGGACATATAATGATGAAAATAAACCAAAACTATCAAATAAATATATAATGAATGATTTTAAATAAATATTATATATGGTAATATATATCAATATGGTCATTAAATTGGTTATTAATATGGTTATTTTCATTATACATGTGGTTAAAGATATTTCATGGAAGTCGTGAGAAAAAGGTCAGGGGTTTTCTAGACCCAATTCATAATTATTCTTATTCAACTATAGTTTTACAATATGATGTTATTCTATTATATTATGATATTATAATTACTTTATTACTTATTTTATGAGTAAATTAATTGATATTTTATCTTTATAAATTTTTTTATCTTAATATTAATTCTCATTCTCCAGAAATGATCTATTTATTTTCCATATCATTGTTTACTCTTCCCATCAGTATTGTCCTTTATTATTTTGAAATCAAAATTTGTTTTATTTATAGTGATATTAAAATTTTTATTTACCTATTTTCAATATTTACCACTATATTTACAAAGTGTGTTTCAATAAAGTAATTATTAGAAATTTTGAAATGGTTTTCCCTTCTTGGATTTATATTTTATCTTCCAGTCCACATTTTCCATGGAAAAAATTTATGTTTTTTAGTGCCCCATTATTTTTATTTCTTTTAAAGTGGTATTTTTATTTTTTTGTGATTCATTATTGAATTTCATTTTTTAATGTTTTTTGTAATTTATGTTTCTTCATATAAATGTTAAGAAGTGTATTATAAAGACTGTTTTACATTTCACTTCCATTTTTCTATTTATCTCCAAAATTAATATATCTCATTTGGAGTTATTTTTTATAGTTAACCCTCAAAATGATCTTATGAAATAATTAAATTGAGAGTTTTATCTTTTTGTATCATCCAACATAACTCTTTATGTCTTTTTAAGTGATATAATTTGTGTAATGTTAGGGAACCCATATTGTTTCCATGGGGTTTTCATAATATGATATATTATTGATTTTTTAAAGAATTATTATGTATTTATATTGATGGGTGTGGAACTACATATCCCTTAAATGCATTGGTTAAGGTCATTAATCTCTTGAGATACTAATGGGACAAAGTTTTTTGAAATCTATGACACTAATGGCCTATAGGTTTATGATTCATAAGACACTAATGGGATATAAATTGTAGATACATATGTCACTAATGGTCCATAGGTTTGTGATGGATACTCCACTATATAATGATTCCCTATGATTATAATTGTTTCATCATTTATGGTTATGATAAATTTCCATGAAATTCCATTTTTTTATGCCTATGATTATGCTCCATGTATAATGTTTATTATATCACCTTTCTATCATATTATTCCATAGTATCTATTATATCATTTGATATTACATGTGTTTTTATAATTTTTTATGGAAAACTATTATTTTTCCTTGTTATTTTTAACAATATATTTTCCCCCATGATCATGTTTTCTCAAATTCTTATTTTCTAAGTGTTTATTACCTATTTATATGATTTTCCTATCTACGTGTTTGAGATTAACCCTTAAATTTTTATTCCCCATGTTATTAATATTACTACAACCTATTGGGGGTCTAGCATAGAGTGTAGAGTGGTTTATTTAAGGAAAAATGTTGACAAGTATTATAAACATATTTTTAAATAGTTAATAATTAAATCTTAAATAACTTCTTTTCTTTAGGTTTTGTGATTATACATGATATTAAATGACTATTTTTTATAAATTATTGGAATAAGTGTGTTTATTTACGATGATTTGGTAATGTAGATATTGTGTAGTATGCCATAAATATTTTACCTTTCTGAATACAAACAAGTAGATAAAATCTCTATAATATATGCACCTAGGGGTAACAACCCAAAAATGGATTGTTGGGTATTAAAATGATCTTTACCTTGTTTATGAAAAAGAGGCATAAATTCACACCTAGTTTGACACTCCTAGGGGACATTCTTTGGTTAATTATCATTCTATTTATGAACCATTATTAAGGTTTAAATAAAATTTATATGGTATGTCTAGGGATCCTAATAGAAAGTATATAATGAATGACCTAGATTGAAACCATCAAATTTGTATGTTTGGGTATACATGTCATTTAAGATTCATTGATTTTATGTTAAATTTTTTACTTTTTCTAGGATTAACAAAATATTATTTTTAACTTTCATTTTTAATGAAATGGTCATAGAATGAAGAAACTAAGCTAACAATTGGTGTGATGGAAAATATAATTATTTTCCTAATGAGAGACCAGACAAGATGGGAGAATCAATACATAATCATGAAATTATTCTAACTCAACTCTCCCATGCTATGAATAATAATGAAAACCATATTGATCTCTCTAATTCCCCAAGGGTGGAGAAAAATTATATTGAGTACTTTATGTGGTAATGTACTCCCTATTTTAGTGGGTTGTATAACCCACTAATCGGTGAGAAATGCATTAATTCTATAGAGAAATTATCTTCCATTATATAGTTTTCATACCAATGAAAATTCTACCTTAGTTTTGTATCTTCTAGAAGGTGAGGCTGAATAATGATATTCCCATTTTTACAATACTATGAATAAACCATTAGTTTAAGCTATATCATGGGAATAGTTAAAGAAAAAATTCTTTAAAAAATTTGTGCCATGAACTATTCACAAAAAAATGTATTGAGAATTACTAGATTTGAAAGAAAAAGTGGATGAATCCATTGGAACTTATAACGATACCTTTAGGATACTCATTGGGTATGCCTCGAGTTTTATTACTGATCTCAAAAAAAATATCTATTGATTATTTTTTTATCAATAATCAATGTATTATAAAAAATTAGCCATAATATAATTTGGTAGATATAGAGAGATCATTCTATGTATACTTAAGGTGTAAATATAATCCAAGGAATCCCATTATTACAGAGAGAATAAAAAGAATATGGAATTTCATAGAACATTAGATAAAAAATAGGTGGGTAAGGGAGTTAAATTAAATACATTTCTAAAGTGTGGGTAGAAACACATGATAAAGTGCTTTAAATAATCAAGAATATGTTTTGTGTAAAATAAGGTTATTAAGAACATAATTTTCAATTAGGGGATAAGTGGCCAATCAATGCAATAGATGAAAAGAAGGTCCCTACTAATGCACCACCCACTATTCAATGATTTAAATGACATTTGTTTGGGAATCATGAAAATAAATTCACCTATCTAAGGGTTAATGGGAAAAATTAGCCTTAGAAACATCCTAGGATAAAGTAATATGGAAGAGTTTCTGATATCATTACCACTAAGTTGAATGACAATAATGAAGTGTTTTAAGGTAAAATTACTCTCTACTCCAGATCTGTGAATTCCTTATTAAATTATGGTTTTCCACACTCATTTATATCATATATGTTTTGTAAGAGTTTTGAATCACCACCTATAACATTGGATATTAAAATATCTATAAAAACAATTGGTGGCATAAATATTGTGTCTAAGATATCTAGACAAGGTTTGTGGGAAGGTACTTCCTCTAGATCTAGTTCTTATTACCTTGATTTAATTTGATAAAATATTGGGTATAAATTGGTTTTCACTACATAGAGAACATATACATTTTTAGGTTAATGAAATATAATTTTATATCTTGAATCATTATGTTATCAAATATTGTGGTAAGGTTTATCATGGACATCCTTTGGAAAAAATCCTATAATATGGGTCCTAATGCCGAACAAGGAGGGTATTTTTATAAAATGATCATGGAGGAATTTAACATTGGTGAAAAGCCTATTACATGAGAATATAATGACGTATTTCTAGATGAAATACTTGGTATTCCCCAAGATCAAGAGGTTTAGTGTTTGATTGAACTCATTCCTAGATCGATGACTATCTCAAACAGTCTGTAGAGAATGGTTCCCATTAAACTGGAAAAATTATAGAATCCACTTCTAGAGCATATGGATAATGGATTTGTATGATCAAGTGATTCTACATTGGGTGAAAAAGTAATCTTAATTAGGAATAAAGATGAATCAATTATTATCATTATTGACTATCATGAACATAACAATCTCACAATCTGGAATAAATATGCTCTACCCCATATTGATTATATGTTAGATTGAATATGTGGTGATAAATATTTCTCAAAGATTTACATTTCATCTGGATATCATAAATTAAGGGTAAGGAGATAGATATATCTAATATATATTTCCACACAAGATATAAAATATTTTATTTTATTTTTATTCCATTAGGAATTTCAAATAATCTTTTTATATTTATGGATTTTATGAATATATTATATATAAATTACATTGTAAACTTTTTGGTAGTGTTTACGGGTGATATCCTCATATATTGTAAGAGTAAGGGAGAACATGGAGAGCATTTGATAATTTTTCTAAAAATACTAGGAAATGATAAATTATATGAAAAGTTCATCATTTATGAATTTTGGATGAAAAAATTATTCTTACGTCAAGTTATCACCAGTGATGTTATATTTATAAACATATCAAATAAAACCATAATTATAGACTTATTGAGACCAACCAATGGGATAGTGATCAAGAGTTTTCTTGGATTATCTTGACATGTCCAATATTTTTTGAGAAATTTATCTTGGTTTTATAATTATCTAACTAAGTTAAAAAAGAAAGGCGTGAAGTTCATATAGAAATTATAATGCGATGAAATATTCAAGGATCTTAAAGAAATATTGGTCATTGTACATGTACTTACATTACCCTATAACAGAGAAGGGTTTGTAATATAAAATGATTCTTCTTTAAAGGGTTTGAAATTCATCCTCATTATGAATAATAAGGTTATTTTTTATGCATCATTTGAATTAAAAATTCTTGATAAAAATTATCTGTTGCATGATTTGGAGATAATGGTAGTGATCATTGCATTAGTCACCCAGGTAAGGAAAACAAGGTGTATGATGCTCTGAGTAGGAAATATCCGAACACCTTATCCTTGATAAGGGTTCTAAAAGACAACATAGTCCTGTATTTTAAAAGGAAAAATATTGAAGTCATAATATAAATAGATAAATCATATCCTGGCCAAATTTCTGATTATCTATCCTTGAATGTGAAGATCAAAGTATCATAAAAAGATAACATGGAGTTACAAAGAAAGAATAGAATATTTCATAGTTTATACTTGATAAATATAGAGTTATATGGTTTATAACCTTGATATATGATTCATAAAAATAAAAAAACGGAAAACTCTTGGATTATGTGCATAACTCATCTTTATCATTAATCCAAAAATTATGGGGAGGTATAATGATCTAAATAAAATCATCTGGTGGGAGATTATAGAGAGATAAATTGTAGAAAATATATCTTGATCCATGGTATTCCCAGATGTTAAGTCTGAATGATACATATCTAAGGTAATGATGCACCAATTACCCATACAAGTATAAAATTATAAAAATATCACCATGGAATTTTTCATAGGACTCCAAAGGATATCTAAAGTTGATAATTAAATTTAGGTTGTAGTCGATCACCTTACGATGTCAATTCATATTATTACCATCAAATAATATTTTCTTCTTGACCAACTCACCAATCTATACATAAGATAAGTAGTAAGGTTTAATGGAGTTCCAATATCCACTAAATATGATCAATATCCATGGTTTACTTGAGGTTTTTGAGAAGTCTTCATGAAACATTGGAGAAATTATTAAGCTTTAGAAATTCTTATCACCCTCAGATTGATGTTAATTTTGAAAATACCATTCAAACTCTTGAGGATATACTGAGATCCTGATCAATAGATTTAAAAGAATGTTGGGATCAACACCTCACCTCAATAGAGTTCTCATATAACAACATGTTACATTCTTAAATTCTGATGGAACTATATGTGGATCTATATCTGAAGAGATATAGAAATCTAACATGTTTGGATGATGTTAGAGAGAGTAAGATTTTTGTACATGACCATGTCCAATAAATTATGGAGAAGGTTCAAACCATTTAGTGTCATAAGAAAGTGGAAATAATGTATCGAATAAATATGTAGATAATCATTGATATAACACCCTATAAATTATAATACATTTTATAAACCCATGATGAACTCTTTGGAACAATATTAGTATTTTTCTAAAAACTGGTTATTATGTGTTATATATTTATTATTTTAGAATTAATTTTTATCACTTTAGAAAGTTATTACTGAAAAATATTTTTCATAATTGAAATTTTAGTACATAAATTATCAAATAATTTTTATATTATTTTATTTAAAAAAATAACTTACTAATGGTAAAAAAATATTTACTGTGGTAAAAGTAAATTTTGGTAAAAGTTATAACAAAAGATAAAAAGCTCAAATAACTCAAAAATAGTCTGCAAATGAGTGGTGGAAAAGATGTAATATGTAAAATATTATTGTATCCATTATTTTACATTTCTAGATCCATTTTATCTTTTAATAGATAATTAAAATTTTATATTATTACAAAAATTTTAGGCCCTTTTCTTATAATAGGATCCATCACCATCCCCCTTCTACTTACACCCCAAGAGTCTTAGATTAGAAAAACTTCTACTACATAACTCTCCAAAACTCCTAAAAATATTATATATGTTATTTTATTCTCAAAATACTACCTCCCAAAGCCTTAATCCAATTTTTTAATATTCTCTTCTGAGAAGCAATGTAAAATTCATAATTACTCATTTTTCATTTATTTTCCTTCCATTCTTATTCTAACAATTGAAAATTACTATTTTCACAATTTAATATAATAATATAAGAATAAATAATATATTTAATTTTATTAAGTTTATGGAATAATCTTCAACTACCCTTGAACCTTTTTTACTTACAAAATTTATAACATTATTTGTGTGTACATACAAACTACCGCTTCCATGAATGACATGTATCATTTATGATCTATAAATTAAATGGATGGTATTAAAAGTTTATTTAATGAAAAAATATTATATTTAAAAAATTATTAATATTATTATAAAAAACAATTTCATAACTTTCGCACGTTATATAGAAAATTAATACATCCTCTGTGTGTACATATGGATTACCTCCTCTACACAATGACATATTTTGTTTTTTATCATCACCATATTTGGAAGATTATAATAAATAATTAAATGAATAAAAAATTATATCCATAACATTATTAATGTTCTAGAAATTATATAATAATATTTTTAGTTCTATTAATAAAATATATTTTTTCTCATTAAAAATTATCAAAATAATCTCATCACCAATTCCATATTCATGAATAACAAATAAAAAATTCATGGAATAAAATATAAACTATATAAATCTTTATAAAAAATATATTCCAATACCTAAAATTATATAAGAATTATGAAATTCTATATAATAGAATAATGATAATCATTATCATTAAAAAACCTATTAGGAACAAAAAAACCACTAGCATCTAATGGTTAAAAGAAACCTTGAAAAGACAATGAATTAATAATGAATTATTGTAATTAATGTTTAGAAGTTTTGTTAGATATGACTAATTTTATAAAATATTTTATTAATATTTTTTTGTATATTTTATAGTAGGTTAAATATCTTTTTTAGATTTTGATAATTTAGGGTAAGGGTTTTTGTGTTAATTTCTATTCATCAACACATGTTTTAAAGTTAAGCTCCTATTATTATTTTATATGTTTCAATTACTTCCCCATTAGATTATATTACATTTATTAATTTATCCTTCATGGGATATAAATTTATTTTCTTTAATCCATCCTTCCAACTATTTTGATCCACGTGTTACTAAATGCATAAGTGTTTTACTAACTCAACTTTAGTTCATTATATTGTTATTATTATCTGAGAGATTTATTATTGTAAGATGGGAATATTATAACTTATTACTAGATTATATTATTCTTACACTTTATTTTTTTGGATTTAAATTTAATTCTCATAAAATCATTTTTGTAGGATTATTACATCAATGTTTCTTCTTTGATATATCTCTATCTTCTTAAAATTAAACATTGTTGAGAATAATCCCCATCCTATTTATTGGATATTTCTACTCCATATCCATATTAGATATTTCCACAAATTTTTTAATTTATTATTTTCAACCCAAATATATATTTTAATATTGGATATTTTTATTTATCTTTTTAATTTTGTAAAAGAATGTTTTTTATCCTTTTTTATGATGTGGGTTTTTAATAAAAGAATTTTGAAATATTAAAAAGGCATTTCCTTTAAAAATAATATATTTTATATTCCACTATAAATTTACTCTACAAAATGATTATATAATTTTCAAGGATATATTATTAGGATTTATTTTTTATTTAGTTTTTTTAAATGGAGTTAATTCCACCTTTTCATAAATTTCTTGTGAATAAGACTTGCAACGTCCTCTTTTTACAGAATTATTAAAACATTTTATAAAAACACATTTATAATTTCACTTCAATTTTTCTCTTTATGTTAGAAGTATTTTACCTCCATGTAAGTGATTCTATTATAATATTTTATTTTGGGGGATTTAACTCATATTGTTAACCAATTCAATACTTTATCTCTTTTTACATGATACAGATTCGAAATGTGGTTCTTATAGAGGTGTTTTATATTTATGGAAATTTTTTCAATGTTCTTATATTTCACTTGTGAAATTTTGTAATGATACCTAACACCTTATTTCTCTAGATATCATATGATCATGTAATATAATTTATTATTTGTGGAAGGTATTAACAACTCATATATATATATTTTAATACACATGTTTGTTGATTACTAAGAAAATTTCACTATGTATTATATTTTTTATTAATTAAATTTATATGGTGAATGAATTAGAATTATTTTTTAATGTTTAAGAATTGAAATACCATCCTGATGCATCAGTAGCTATCATGTGGAAAAATAACATGAGTATTTTTCACGTTCCTTACATAATTGTGTATGATTTCTTTGAACGAGGCCTTGATGGTTAGATTATGATGTCTAGAATTATGAATCTAGTTTTTTATGGTGAATTCATTGGAATTATGGGTTGAATGGAAGGGACAATAATAACCCCTAGATTTATCAGTATTTATCATCAGATAAACCAGCTTGTGTATTTATAATACGCCTTGCCTATTTTTGTATGATGTCTTTGTTAAAGATATGATAATGATAATTAGATGTCCAAAATCATGAATTCTGTTATTGCGATATTTTTTAATGATTTTGAATTTGACTATTTTTATTGTTATATCATTCATGGATAAATTTCAAGATGATATGATCAGTTATAAAGAAATATTTTATTATTATTTATTCATTCTATTTTATTCATGATTTGTTTATTCTATGATTTTTTTAATATAAGTTATTGCCTACTAAGAATTTTATCTCACCCTTATTATGTTTCTATTTACCTAGGTTATAAAGAATGGTATTAACAAATATTTTTATAGAATATTAGCATGCTTGGAGAACTATATGGGAGACATTGAAGATTCATTATATAATATGGTATTCTTAGTACAGTGAGAAAAATTCCCACCACATGGGAAATATGTGGGTTTTGTTAGTTATTTTTCTCTAACTCCATAAAACTCTGAACATAAATAGAACTTTTATTGTAATTGAATAAGTAATTTTAAGATAAATTGTAGTTATGGATGGTTGTGTTTGGGTATCTTTGGTCGAATTGATAGCTGATATGTAAAAAATATTTCTATGAGTGAATGATTCTAGGAATGTGGGTTCAGGTCGTCATCATTGGTAAAAATGAAATTTTTTAGAAAACTTTAGAGGTTTGTAAGTGTAAATGATCAAGGTATAGATTTTTTTTCAAATAAGTTTAGGATATTTTAGAAATATACTAATATTTTTCAAGAGTATATAATATTAAAGTATATATTTATTGGTATGTGATTTTATATTATTTGGGGATTAGGATGAGATAAAATTAGTGAAAACACTATTAATATTCTAAAGATAGGAAAAAATCCAATTTTTTTGGTAATGTATATAATGTGTAGGTTCATAACAATCACATCTTGGTTTGTATAAAAACAATGGAACACAATCTCTAGTAAAAATGCACATATGGATAATAACCTTAAAAAGACTAGTTGGGCGCAAAATTGATCTTTACCTACTACATGGAAAATTTACATAACTAAACAGTTCATTTGACACTATATAGGAACATTTTTAGATGATTAAGAAGATATTAATGAACCAATCCAAAAGATATGAATATATTGTTATTTTATTTTATTATTCAATATACAACTAGTTATGTTAGAGATAGAAATTGTAAATGACTATAGATAACCTATATTTAAACCTAAATATTTATAGGTTAGGTTGTGAAAATCATTTTTAAAGTACTTATTTTATGTTTATAGTTTTAATTTTTATGAAATTATTAATTTATGTATTCTTATACCTCAAATTTATTTTATTTAAATTAAGGAATGAATCCTATAATAACCAAGTTAACAATGGGTACCATGGACAATGTGGGGTTCATACTAAAAAAATTGAACAAGATATGATACTAATAGAGAAAATTTATGGTTATGCTTAACCTTGTATATAGGTTTATGGTTAACCATTTAATAATAGTTGAATTTATAATCACACAAAATTATAGAAAAATAGTATTTCATGGAATTTCATATGATGAAGACTATATAGAAAAGAATATTTTATTTCCTATATGTCAATAGTTTTTTAGAAGCACCCAAGTATGTGTCTCAAATGAACTAGAATTTGTTTTATTTTTGAAAAGGGAGGTCTTGAAGAAACCAACTTCTATGGAAGAAAAAGATTTTTGTTAACATGATAGAGGATAATAAAGTTAATCTAACGTCACACTTATCTTCCATGCTAGATTTGTGGATTTTTGTATTGAGTTTCGATTCTAGGAACACTAGTATATCTTGAAAGTTTTTTGAGAGAATCAAGCCCCCACACTAATGATTTAATATGTTATTTTCAAATAAAAGTTCTTTTTATAAGATTATTCTACCCCAAATAAAATTTTAGGAAATTCTATTTGAGAGAAAACTAATTAATTCTTCCTTTATATGAATTTAATGCAATTATAGAATTGGATGGGCTATCTTTACATATATTTTATATTAAATACCAAAAATAAGGATGTCACTTTTTCATAGCCTAAATTAACATATGATCATCCGTCATTAAAAAATTGACTTTGAATTCTCAATAAAGATTAAATATACCATATGGGTCTTAATACTCTATCATGAGATTGGTTTCTTAGTCCCACTCAAGTTATTAAGGTTGATATATCTCTTGAAATTATATCCTGAAGCATGAATATATTTTAGATACCCTTAGTGATTTTCATTAATAAGTGATAAAAAACAATGGGAGGATGAAACTTATTCATGGTTGGAGTCAGTGAAACAACCTAGAAATTATAATTCATTAATGTTATGGATATCTTGTATCACACACAATAAAAATTAAATCATTATAAATTTTATTAAGATAACCTTATAATTATTAAATGTGGCCATTATAATATACACGTTGAATTAGTGGGTAAAAATAAAAGTAATAAAATATTGAAATATGTGATGAAATAAATATATATATAAATTTTATTATTAGTTAATTGATAAAATTAAATTAGATAATATAAATAAATAATATGACGATTTTATGGTTAAAAATGTATTTCCCTAAAAATTTCCTTTTTAAGCATTATTCATTTTTATATTTTAATAAAATGAATATATTATATTTAAATAGTGATAAAATATATTGTTAATATGAATAAATTATTAACACTAATTTAATTATTAATTGATTTATAAGAGAATAAAAATAGTTAATATTTAATAATCCATTTATCTATAAACTTAGTTTTTATTTATATTTAATAATTTCATTTAAAAGTTAAATTACTAAATTTAAGAATTTTAATTTTACAAAATGAACTTAATTTTTGGATTCATAATGTAAGAATTATCTAAATATGATTTTTTGGATTTTTTTTGAAAAGGTTTTTTTTAGGTGAACAAAGAAAATAAAATTTACAGATATACCTCATGTTTTATGACATTATCATAAATTATGGATGAGTATAAAATGTATGAAACATTTTTCAGATATAAATTTATATAAAAGGAGTAAAATTATTCATTTAGGATAATATTATGAATTTATAAACCCATGATGAACATTTTGGAACCTAATTAATATTTTTTAAAAAACTGGTTTTATGTGTTATACATATATAATTTTTAAATTAATTATAATAACCTGTAGAAATTTAATATATTTTTTTTTTCAGAATTTAAATCATAATACCTAAATTATATAACAATTTCCATTTTATTTTATTTATAAAATAATTTACTAAGGTTTTAAAAAGCGTTACTATGGTTAAATTATTTTTGGTAAAAGTTATAACTAAAGATAAAAAAGCATAATCACTCCAAATTTGCCTCAAAATGAGTAATAGAGAATAGTAAATAATTAAACTCCTCCTTTATCCATTATTTTCCATTATTATATATATTTTTCTTTTAATAGTGGCTTTAGATTCTATATTATTACAAATATGCTACTTTCTTTATTTATAAGAAGATCCATCACTACCTCCCTTATCCACACACACCAAGCCTCTCATATTTCACCAAAAAATTCCCAAATAACAAAAAAAAACTCCTAGACACAATATAGAGATTTTTATTTTCTATAGACCACATCTTATATCCTTAACCCAATTTATAAAGGATTTATTCCAAAACTTTAGGTAAAATTATTAGTTACTCTTTTTATGTCTTTTTTCCTTTCTTTCTTCTTATTACCCCTCCAATTATAAGTTTAAAATTATTATAAAATTATATTATTTTTAATATAATATTTAATGTTATTATGTTTAAGTAATAATCATAAACTATCCTTTCACATTTTATACTTAGAAAAATAAAAATGTTGTCTATGCGCATGTACAGACTGTCGCCTCTATAAATGACATGTCTTATTTTTCATCTATGAATTACATGGAAGGTAAGAAATATTTATTTAATGGAAAAAATTATATATTTAAAATATAATAAAAATTATTGAAATAAAAAACATTTCATACCTTACTCCAATTATATGGAAAATTCTTATGTCATCTGTGTGTGCGTACAAACTACCGCCTCCACATAACGACACAATTTTTTCATCATGGCCCTAAATGGATGAATATAATAACCAATTTAATGAATTAAAATTGTATCCATATTATTATAAAAGTTATAAATGTTTCATAATTATATTTTTATAATTATTAATATAACACATTTTTCTTGTTTAAAGTTATCAAAATAATCTCATTACCGACTCCATCTTCATAAATCGTAAATAAAACATTCATGTAATGATACATAAAAATTATAAATAATTAAAAACTATATATTCTAGTAACTTTAATGATATTTTAGTTATTAACTTATATTTAATAGAATAAGTATCAACATATTCACCAGAAAATCCATTAAGAGTGAACCAAACTACTAACATCCAGTGAAGAAAATAAGCCTCAACGAGATAATAAATAAAAAATTTATGGTTATAATTAATGGGTATAAATAGTATTTGATAATAATGAGGTTTTTAAATAGATTATTATTATGGTAATGTTTATGATACAAGAGGTTAAATCAATTTTATAGATGTTGGGAATTTAGGGTATTGGTTCCTTTCTCAATTTATATTCATTACAAGATATGCCCAACTTAATCACCTATTTATATTTTATATTGTGTATCTACTACCCAATTGAATTATATTTTAATTATTAATTTTTAATTAATCATGTTTATGTGTCTTATTTTGATTCACTCCTTCCAACTTTTTTGATACTCATGTTACTAAAGATGTAAGTTTTTTGCTAACTAAATTTCAGTTAATTGAGTTATGGTGATTATCCTTAAACTTTATTATAATAATATTGGTAAATTAAAACTTTTTATTGAATTATAATGTACTAACACTTTATGTTTTTTGCATTTATATTTCTCTATATTGAACATGTTTTATAAACATCATTACATTAATGTTTCTCCTTTGATATATTTTCATCTTCATAAAAATTAAATATTGTCTAGAATAATCCCCATTCTCTATAATGTATATTTATGCATAATATCTATATTATTTATTTCTATTTTTTTAAAACTAAATATAAATTTTCTTAAGTGATCTTATTATTTTTTTACCACTTTTCAATAGAATTTTTTGTTATTCTTTTATAATATGAGTTTATAATAAATTTATTTTGAAATATAAAAAAGGAATATCCTTTAAAAATCATATATTTTATCATATATAAAAATTCTACTCTAGAAAACATTTTTTTATTTTCAAGGATAAATTATTATAAATTTTTTAAATTTTTTTTGAAATTTTTTTTTGAGATACCTCTTCAAAAATAACCTCTAAAAGTGACAAATAACATCAAATTTTTATAGAAGTGTTATTTTTTTTATAACTACACTTTTATGATTTCACATAAATTTTATGATTTATGTGAAATGGATTTTACCACTTTGGGAGTTATGCTCTCATACTATTTTATTTTAGTGGATTAATCTCATGATATCCAACAATTCAACTCTTAATCCTGTATTACGTGATATCGACTCACAGTGTTCTTCTTACGAAGGTGTTTTTAATATATGTTAACTTCCTAAAAATTTATTATGATTCACTTATGATATTCTATACTGAAACCATACACCTTGTTTCTCTTGGTAGATGATGATCATGTTATACCACTTATTGGTTGGGTAAAGTATTGAAATACCATATGTTTGTATTTAAATATGATTGTTTATTGATTAAAAAGAGAGTTGATTATATATTTTATTGTTATTAATTACGTTAGTATAGTGAATTAATTAGACATATCATGTAGTGGATGGGGCCTGTAATAAAACCTCAATGCATTAATAGGTTTTATGAGCCAAACTAGATTGGGTATTTGGCATATAACTGACATAATTGTGTATAATGTATTACCATGATGCATTAGTGATGAGACTATGAAATCCATAATTATGCATTCAATTATTGTTTGAGATTTCATTATACTTGTTAAGTGTTGTGAAGTGCCCACAATATCCCCTCAATGCATCTGTAGGCCACAAGAGACAGACTAACATGGGCATTTTCTATACTCCTTACCTATTTGTGTATGATATCTTGTATAAATTGTTTACAATGAGAATTAAATGTCCAATATTATGCATTTCATCATTATGAATTTAGATATTAATTATACATGTTATTATTTATCTTATTAATCCATCCATGGATATATTTCAAGATCGCATGATCAATTATATTTCATTATTTGATTCTTATATATTCTTAATATATTAATCAATTATTATTTAGTTTATGATAACTTATGGAATACATTACCCCTTACTAGCAATATGATATCACCCTTATTAGGTTTCCATTTCCCTAGATTATGAATAAAGGTATTACGTATGATATATTTTGAAGGGTATCATGTGTGGATAACTTTTAGGGAGATATTGAAGATTCATTATAGAATAAGGTATTCTTAGAATCGTGAAAAAATGGACATTAGAAGGAAATGATATGGGTTTTTTTAGTTAAAATGTTTTCATAACTGACTAAAACTGTAAAACAAAAAGGTACTTGGAGTGTAATTTATTCATTATATTTTAGTGATATTGTAATTTAAGATGTTTATGTTTCAGTTACATGAGTTGATTTCAAGGATGGTATGCAAAAAATATGTATATATGTACCAGATTATGGGAGTGTTGGGTTGGGGCATCATAATTTATGAGTTATATATTTTAGGTTGGTGAACATTTATTACTATGGATATCACCCTAGAAGTAAGTTATAAGTTTTGGGAATAAATGAAATTTTTTCCCTAGGTATAACATTTCCTTTAAGATCCTTGATCATATCAATGATGTATCTTATCACATGAAAATCCCTAAGGACCTCTCCAAAGTACATTATATACTTCATGTATCACTTTTTATGTTGTATATACCGAAACCATCACATGTACCAAACTTGAAATAATTTTAATTATAACATGATCCATCATATGTGGAATAACCAGTGGAGATACTATATTGATGTGATAATGTATTACGGAATAAGACCACTCATCTGCTTAAGAATCTATGGATGAATCATAAGTTTGAGGAAGGTATGTGGGAACCTGAGGATGTAATACGACCTAAATACCCTCCATTTTTTTACCCTAGAAAAAAAATATAAAGGAATAATTTTTAAGGGGGGTAGAATATAACAACCCAAAATTTTATTATTTATCTCTTGTTTAAAATAACGTTATGTTAATTAGATTGTTTGCAATACAACATCAAAGGAAAAAAAAATCTTGAAACATTTTAATAAGTAAATATAACAATATAAAATATTCATTCAATTGGTGGATATAAATTGAGGGTACCTTATTATGAAATATATATAGAAATTTAAATAATGACTAATTTTAGTAGTAATTCATTCATGAAATTCAATTATCACAATAACAAATATGATCTTTTTATACCAAAAAATGTTTCCATTTCTAAAATTATCTCATCCTAAATTATGGATTTTTATTTTAATAAACTAATTATATTATGTTTATATTATGATAAAATATATTTTTTATAATTTAATAATAATTTAATTAGTAAATTATAAGAAATATTAATAAAAACCATTATATTTGAAAAGTATTTTCCATACAAAAAGAGATTCTATATATTTTATATTTTTATTTAAAAGTTAGAGTTCAAAATGTTATAATTTTAATTAAACAAAATGTACATAATTTTTGAATTCTAAATGATTATATTATCTTAGGTTAATGTTTTTTGGATTTTTCTAAAAAAGATTGATTTTTTAGGTTAACATTTAAAAACACTTTTTCTTCAAATACCAAGACTTTTATGAGATAATTAAAATAAAATAATAACTTAAATTTTTGAATACATTTTCTTAAAAAATATATTATATATAAGTAAAATTTTACATTTAAAATATTAATATTAATATACAGTCCTATTTTTTACATTTAAAAAATTAATTAATATTTTTTGATGAATTTTTTTTATATGGTACACATTTATTATTTTAAAATAAATTTATATCACTTTTATATAATTGAATATTAAAAAATTATATTCATATTTTTAATAAAAATATCCATTTTTTTTTATTATGGGAAACTTTTTTTATCAATAAAACTAATTACCATGGTTAAAAAAGGGTTACCATAGTAAAAGTTCATTTTCATAACAAATTAAAATTATTTCTAAAAAGCCTAAAATGACTCAAACATTGTATAAAAATAATTTTTTGAGAGTATTATAGAAAAATAATCATACCCTATCCATTATTTTCCACTCTTGGTTCCACTTTCCTTGAACATTAACTTTGTCTTTTATATTATTTTAAAAATTCCACTCTCCTCACTTTTAAAATCATACTTCATACAACCTTTTATATACACAATTTTTTTAATTACTCTTCAAAATATCTAATATTTAATTCCCCTATATCTTTATCCCATTTTTGTTTCCTCTTGATCCAATAATATCCCATAAATCCTACTTTTTCAAGAGGTCCTCCCAGAGAGGGTTCAAAATGTCAATGCGATTATTAATCACCTATTATACTTTTTTATTCTAGAAATTTTTCCTCAAAATCTATTATGGAACCTTGGGTAATTTTTTAATGATTAACTTGGTATTAAAGAACCACTATTAGCGTGAACACTTTACTGAATATTTGAAATAATCCAATTTGATAACATGTGATGTCGAAAATAAATTACAACTAACCAATAAATATAAAATAAATGATTATAATTAAATAGTATATAGGGTAATAGATTTGAATAAGGTGTTAAAATAGGCTATTAATATGGTTTTTTTATTATAATTGGGTTTAAATGTATTTCATAAAATTCAAGAGAAGAATCTAGGGGGTTTTCTTGACTCAACTCCTTTTATTAAGTCATAACTATTCTTTTTTGACTATGGTACTATAAGATGGTTTTATCATATTAAATGATGACGTTATATTTCATTTACTCCTTTTTATGAGTAATCACATTGATGTTTTTCTTTGTTCAAAAAAATTTAGGATGTTCAAAATAATTTTCATTCCCCATAAATGAGAACTTTCTCTTTCATATCCATTCTCACTATTCTTGTCTATGTTATTATTACTTTTTAAAAATACAGGTATATTTTGCTTCCAGATATCTTAAAATTTATCTTTAAATGTTATAAAATTATCAATTTCTTTATGATATGGGATTCAGAAATGGTTTTTAAAAAATATTGAAAATGTTTTTCCTTTATTGACTCTACATTTTATCTTTCACTTTAAATTTCATCTAGAAAACCATTATATTTTTTTTTCAGGGCACCATTATTTTAGTTTATTTTTAAATTGTTATTTTAAAAAGGCTTTTATAGTAACTTCTTGAAATGATTTTAAATAGTGATTAATAATTTCATCTTTTTAAGAAATTGTTAAGAAGTATTTTTTCAAGACTCTTTGGAATTTATATTTCATTTTCCACTTTATCTCTAAAAATATATCTTCTTTGGAGTTATGTTTTATGAATAACCCTTAAAATGATATTATAAAATAATTATTTTGGGTGATTAAACATTTGGTATTAATTGATACAATTCTTTAATTCTTTTTAAGTGAAAATATTTGGGAAATGTTACTAAAACCATAATCCTTTAATGGGGTATTTATGATATTATATATTTTTGATTTCTTATGACAAAATTTTGTATGAATATTGAAATATGGTGTATTATATAACCCTCCATTTAATTGTTTAGGGTTATATGTCTCAAGAATATTAATGGATCACAGGTTTGAGGAACCTAATCCACTAATGGGACATAATTTTTTGATATTTAATCCATAAATGGGATATATGGTTTATATAAAAAATTCACTAATTGGATACATGTTTGGAATTTTTAATCCACCTTATATTGATTCACTATGTTTATATTTTTACTATAGTTTATTGTTATGTAACATTTCTGTGAAATTCCATATATGTATGACAATGATTATGCTTAATGGACAATGTTTGTTGTCTAGTGTTTTAAAATTATTATGCCATGGTTTATTTTTGGTCATTTGAGATTACATGTCTTACTATCACAGCTTGTAGAGAATTATTATTATTCCAGGTTATTTTTGTTAAGATATTTCTCACTTTCTCATGTTTTCTTAAATTATTATGATATAACCTCTGATGATATATTAATATTATTTCCCTTATTAAGAATTTGAGCTCACCCTTTCTTATTTGTCTATACTTAATTAGATGAACATGATTATAATCTATTAAGAGACAACAAGGGGGGTCTGGAGTGTTATATTATGGAGGAATGTTCACAAGTATTGTAAAATAAGTTATTTATGTTGAAAATATTCAAAGTAACTAAAACATCAATTCTCAAGGTAGTATGACTATGTGTGAGATGAAATGATTATTCATATAAAATAATACAATGAGTGTGTTTATTTAACTTGGTTCACCTAAATTTCTCCAAAATAATGTCTATTTACATGAAAAAGAAGGGAGATAATTCGGATATGATATTTCATAATGAAATAAATCATGTTTTATTTGATATTATTGGTTTAGTGAAACATTTGGACAGTAGGATATAGATTATTAAAATAAAAGATAGATATTAAAATAAAAAGAATGCCTATATTAAGGGAGAGGAAAGTTGAATTCATGATAATCCTATTGAGTTCATTTAATTTACATAGAAGAAGGTAAATTTATTTACTTTTAACAGATTTGAATTTCTAAAGAACTTCTATGGAAGTTATAATAAAAATTGGTCACTATGATTTTGATTGGTGGTTTAAACCTACAAAAAGGATTCATTTACTACAAAAGTAAGGTGACCATGAAAGATAAAGAAAAATAAAATGAAAAAAATATGATGAGTCTACCTTTGGGTGTGTGAAAAATGAGGATAATAAACAAAACACACCGAAAAATAATATGAAAAGGATGATATACTAAAGAAGAGATGCTTATATTGTGTAAGGAAAGGTCACATTATGGATAGTTTCTAGAAATACATGAAAATTAACATTAAAGAAAAAAATACGGAACAATAAAGATAATAAATCCATGAAAGGATAAATTTGAATGGTTTAGTTAAAGAAATCAATGAAAAAGAATATAAAATTTATTAGAAGATTCTAAAAAAGGTTATAAGTCATTGAGGTAATATTTTTTATATTAAAATATAATGCTCATAGTTCAAAAAATTTCATGACATTACTACCAAGGTAGGAGAAGTGGTGGAATTAATAGAAGCAATCACCAAGGGGGTCATGTGATTTAAAGGTTTTTGGGTAGGAGAAATTTACAAACAATGAATTTTTTTATCATTTTTATAATGAATAATTGATTAAATGTATAGAACTATTGGAGATGGAAAATAAGATGAATAAATATAAATAAAAATCAATTTCCTTACTAGATCTTATGAAAATTAAAATTGAACAATATAATAAAATTAAAAGTAAATGAAAAAAAACTATGATGCCTAAGGAGATTAATGTTTAGAAAATAAAGTGTGAAATCATAAATAAAAGTGGAGCTAACAAGGGAGGAGTTTCTAAGTTGAGAAATATCTCTCAACCTAGTTTTTATGACTTATACAAAAGAATATAAAACATATTATTCCCATTTATATAGTGTTTTCGTTATTATGTAAGAAATTTATGGCGATACATGTATTTAGGGGGATACATAAAGTAATGGGTACTTTAGAAGTCAAACAACAACCAAAAAGATATCCATTATGAAGTAATTTATTTCAACTAACATCAAGAATGATGTAGTAGATTGATAAAGTTTACACCTTGAGGGGGAGTTTAGATTTAATAATATACAAATATTAATATATCATATAAATTATAATTTCTAGTAAATTTTTAAACTAATGAATATATAAATTTAGTATGATTTAGTAAAAGAGAAAAAATCCCAAACAACCAAAAATTTTAAGTTTCATTTATTATAGTTTCAAATGTTAGAATTATTGATGCAATGATACTATATAATGAAAATAAAGAAATTGAAAAATTTCCTTGATGAGTTTTATTGGTTATATTATTTTATCCTTATAATAAAACTCAATCCTAAAACTAAAGGGGAGATATTTATTATTTGATGATAAGAGAAAACAATACTTAAAATGGGAGAAAACTACTTTAGTTTTAATGTTTTTAATATATTTAATTAATTATATATATTAGATACATTAAAAATATATTGATAAACTACTAAAGGAATATTTATGATTCAACATCAAATAATGAATTATTTATAGATAGATTTGATGTCTAAGATAATATCTCCTATTTTCTATACTGATCAATTCCCACATAAACTTAAGTTTTGTTATTTTATTGATTAATGCCTTAATAAAAGTGATTTAATACTTAACCCAAGTAAATAATGTTTTATATTAAATATAAAGGAAGATATGGGAGGATATGAATTTTCCAGTCAAGATTGGAGAATGATATGTTGGTCTATTTCCCAAAGAAAAGAATATCAAAATAAGAGGTTAAAAGAACCTTTATATTTTTTAATAAAGGGGATAAAAACTAAGAAAATATTATTGGGAAAATTATAATGATATTGAATTTAGATTTAAAATATGCATTGAAAACTAATACAAATTTGGAGATTCAAGTACCCTAATATATTGTGATGCATAGTGTTGTATTGAATGAGAAATAAAATAAATGAGAAGAAAAGTTCAATATTATTATTGACACATCATTTTTTCAAGGGGGATGAAAATTTTATGAATAGAAACTTAAATATGTAAAATATCTAAATATACACAAGGAGAATAAAAGGGACTTTTCCAGGTCAACTTGAGCACACACCCCTATGCATCAGACAGCCCGCACATCCCCCCTTCACGAAACTAAATGGCAGACCACCCCAGTGCGGGGAACCTGCACCAATCCCCTTTTCCCATGACCAACACTGAAAAACTTATCCAACTAATGTCCCTTATTTTACAATAAATTGGACCCCAGGTATCCTCATTGGGAGAACTGGAAAACCAGAAGAATCCCTTGAGCTCTTATCACACAACTCCTTTACCCAGGTCTGTAAGAAATTCGCAGGTAGTTCTCCAAAACCCAAGAGAATATATAATTAAAGGGGATAGGTTATATAAATATCCTTAGTGGGTCTCAAATACATGACACTTACCTGAGGACTCCCCTTCTCCCATAGACAACAACCACCTGTGGAAGGCCCCTTTCTTTAACAAGAGACTTATGCGAGACCCATTTAGAGACACTTGATGAGACACATGGTGTATAGGATAAAGAATCACCCATGTGTTATTTTCTAGGTGGTCCATTCACCAAGGTATATTCATCTTGCACAGGAATATCCCCCTTGCATGAATCACTACCAGCTCCTCCTAGGACCTACATGAGGCACATTTTCCTTTTTTATGAAGACATGCATGAGCCCTTATTTGAGTCCTCTTCTAAGACACCTATAGTTTCAATTTTCTCTGACAAAAGGGACAAAATTGAAACCATAACTAAGGCCTTCAGATTTGGAAAACCATATATAGGTTCACACCAGTGTGTCTCTAATTTGGATATGCATTCCTAAGGTCATAGGTTTCCCGAATTTGTCCCACTTGATGAGAAGCATCCTTAGGGTGAACATGGAAGTGAATTCCTATGGTCATGAGGACTATGACCCTAGGAAATGTGTCAGTGGACTCCCAGTCATGAATATAAGTGCTAGGTCCATGTTCACCCTTCTCATCTCTAAGACCCAGAGCCTCCGGTTCCAAGCAGGGAGGATGAGAGTCACACACGGGTTTCTATTAAACATGGAATGAGATCCTCCACACTTACTATAGATTTTTTAGGGCATCCCTCTTTGAGTAAGCCCCTATCCTATCTTGTATGACCTCTCCTACTTTGTTCCTTCAATTTCTATCCAAGTTACCAAATTGGGAGGGGATATAGGTATTTTCAAAGACCTTTCTCTCTCCCTTTATGTCTAGGGTACAATGATGGGAGGTATGTTCCATCAGCCTATCCTATTCCACTTGAAGAAGAGGGATTGTGTGGTTTGCTGAATCTTATGCTTCTTCTTATGTCTCACATTAAAGCATGACTCATCATGACTCATGTGGTATTAGAGGAAATCCCTGATCATGAAATCTACACAGTTCGATGCATGTTTTGGTAGAGGAAATTATCATGAATCTTTCTCTCAACCTTCTTCATAGTTCCTTCATAGGAACGATTCCTCAAGGTCATGCGTCCAACCATAGGAATAATAATATCATGTGGTTCCTTTAATCTTCTACTTCCTTTTGTTTTTTACACCAAACATGACTCTTGTGGGCTTAAAGGTTGGTGGCAGTCATTACATCTAAATGATCCCAAAACTTTTGGGAATCATCCTCAAGAGTAATCCTCAATCAAAAATATCCATGGGAAATACTCCAAATGCAAGTCTCAACTCATAAATGGTCCTCCTACTTGGTATAAGCCCCAACCTTCCATAATATGAGAATCCTACTCAGGAGAAATCCTCAATCAAACCCATCCATGGGAACCCTTATTAATAGTATTCCCTAATTATAACTCCCATTCACTAGGGTATACTCCTCATGAGTAAGCCCAAAAATCAAATCTTTGGACCTCCTCTTTATAAATAAGCCCCAAACATTTCATCATATACTTACATGGGAATCCTCCATAGGTGTAAGACCCAAACAATCTTCCAAATCACCATGAGTTGAGACATACCTCATGATCCCTTTCATAGGGAATCTATTTTTGGAATAAACCCCAACTTAATCATCTTAGAGGGAAATAATCCCCTATAAGACAAACCTTTACAGGTCCTTCATAATTGAGGGTCTGTGTCTTCTAAACTATGTGGGTTTTGATTCCCAGCCAAATTTCATATGTAAAAAGGCTCTTGGAGTTACAAACCTATAACCCCAATTCAAAACTAGTCACTCTAAGTCACATTATCAGTAAGGAATAAATTCAACCTAGAAATTCATATTCATTATATGTTCCATAGGCAACTCTCTCATATATCTCAAACTAAACTTTGACTAGGCACCATCTACCTAGACGTCCTTACCACATGACACTAAATTGCACTGTTTGATTCCCATATCATGGTGCTGATCCAATCATTAAAATAGATCCTGTCTCCCTAGATGATAATAAACTTCAGATATCCCCACTATGTGGATGAATGATAGAATCATCATAACAATGACAAAAAAAATATCTAATCGGTACATAAGAGAATAAAATTAATTGAAATACTAATATATATATATATATATATATATACATTGATATCTCCATTTATAAAAAACTTGAGATATATACAAGAAATTCTAAACCCCATACCGGATACACAATGATTTTTAATTCAAGGGTGATCCACATCATGATTGGGAATTAATAAAGGATTGATCATATATATTAAATCTATAAGAGAGTCCCATTGTAGGTAACCCCCCCAGGGTGTGATGAGACCAACCTCCCATCCTCTTGACCAAAGTGAGTTCTTGATCATCATTGGAAAATCAAACCAATGAGCACCTGCCTTTAGAAAGAAGGTCCCTCATGGATATAGAAAAGTTGGGTGTTTCTAGTTCCATAAAAAACCCTATTGGAAACCATTCGGAAATAGTAGACATGACGTTTTTGATTTCACACAATTCAAACCCTTATAACGAACCAATAGAAAACTAGGTTTTCTTTGGAAACAAAAAATGGTAAACCATAAATGAATCCTTAACCAAGATGATAATGTCACCCATCTGTCAAGCCCCTATTTCTTTCAAAAATGAAAGTAGTCCAAACAAGACAATCAATCATGCATATGATTGTTTGAATGAGGTGACTCTTTAATAGTGTTATCTTGTTTTTGTTTTCCTATATTTCCAGACACTTTCACTCTAGACCCCCTTTAATCCAATGGAATCTTTCCAGATTTCATCAATGTATGGCCTAACTATTGTTCATGTCCATCTTCATCCAAGTGAAGGATGTCGTCACCAACCTATCCTCTTAAACGATCTATCTTGAACACACAGGTCTGGGAGTACCACCAAAATAGAAAAATCCTGACATTAGAGGATTCTTGATAGGTCCTCCAGGTCATAAATCCCCATAAATTTCCAAACTAGTGGAGTTTAATGGTCTAGAAGTAGGCAACACCTATCACCATCTTAAACAATTTCAAGAGATTATCCTCAGAATACTACAACCATTCCCTCCCTTATTTCAGGGATATAGATAAAGAGGACACATATGGAATCATCCATAAGCCACATGGATACTTCCAAAGGGGTTTTTCTAATATTCACCACCACCAACATCGTGTGGTAGTAGACCCTCAATATGATAAGGGTGACATTTAAGGCCATCCAACCTAGGTCATTCAGACCCAGTCATGAAAGACGACCCACTAGGGGAAAAACTAGTCAACAAGGATGAAGGTCACACATATTTCCCTCTAGATAATCCCACCAAAAAAATTTGGTGTCAAAATTAAAGCATTAACATACACTCTCCCCCTTTAATTCAGCCATCCAACATATTTTTTCTATAAGAATTCAAGGAATATCACCATTCAAATATGGAGACAAACTAAGAGCAGGAACATAAAACTTTTCTCACTAATCAAGCCTAATATAAGAATCGTCTAAAAAATTCAAATAATCCCTTTAAATAAATATGGTGGAAATACATAGGTAGGAACACACACCTACATTCACTCATCAAGCCTTCCAGTTTCCTCATCTAGAGGTGCTCGAATAATTTAATCAAAAAGTCATGACAATAAATCGGGGGAGAACTAACTCTCTTCACCCACATATGAGTTTTGTTAGTATAAAATAGTAGGGAAGGGAGGATAAGAGAAGTCACATACCCCTTTTCCAAATGATTAATGGGAATATATACTCGTTCCAGTTGCCAAATCCACTAAGAATATTCTAAAAACATGAAAGGGAAGATGTAAATCTATGGACACATCCAACACAACTTCCATGACATTATCATAGTGACAAAATTTGTGATAAGGGGATAGAGACACATCTCCATACCCACAAATTGGGAGGCTCATCGGTATGTCACCTTGACATAAACACACACCTCTTCTCCCATCCAGGAGGGTCGTGGGGGAAAACACCCCGAAAATATACGGACAACTGGATCAAGAAAATATAACCATTCCAACATGAGGAAATTTTTCCATTCCAATGGCCACTACAAGCGCTCACATACCCCTTCCAAAATTTAATAATCTTTTCATAAAATTATGGTAGAAAAATGAGTGCTAGTTAAATGAGCTTCCATGCATGAAAACCACTCTCCCCATCAAGTGTCCCTAGTCACTCTAAGGAAGTAGTCCAAGAAGAATCCTCACTAGAGACAACTTGAAAATGGAGATCTATTCTAAAAACCTGATCTAAAAAATGTTGGAGTTCTTGAATCCCTCAAATGGTTATATATGGAAGATAGAGCTCCTAATCTCTAATTACGAAATTATGGGGGAAAATGCAGTAATTTTAAAGGTCTTTCTCAGACACTTGACCAAGAAGGATTTCTTTGTGACCATAATCTGATCGATATTGATATCCAATATTTTGATGAGATTCAGAACATTTATCCGCATAGGAAGAAGATAAATGATTAATAGGGTTTCCCACTTTCTATAATCAACCATATTATTCCACCCCATGATATAATACATTGTGAAATTTCTCTCCACAATAGTGTCTCACATCATGAAAAGGGTCCTCCCTTTGGAAATTTAGTGATGAGAAATCCCTCCAACCATGAGGCACTTGGGAAAAAAGGCCATCCATGTCTAATTACATGTCATTGAAAAGTAAAATTCTTTCTCAAACCAAAGATAGTTCAAGGAGAAAGTCATTCTATGAACCTATTTTGGATTTCATGCCTTCCAACATAAGAGAAAAATCCCCCACAGGTATCACCATTTATGATAAAGTGAGAGAAAAATCTCCCCTTTGGTTAGACCAGGTAGAGGTAAATCTAGAGAAAAACAAACAAGAAATGTTAAACATATGGAAGCAGCTAGGTATGGATGACATACTAGTCATGTTATAGCCTTTATCCACCCCTTAACATATCATTCCAGAGAAGTTTTTTTGGAAGATTGTGCATATGAAATCCTTCTAAATATATTGAAAATTGTTCTTCACTTGAGAGAAAACATATTAACCTACGAAGAGTATCAAATCCACATCAAAGTAATTGATGGGATTTAACAAAAAATTGACTTAGATTCTCTCTTGGAGATATGGTATCCAAATCTCATGTAATAGTAAGGAGACCTTCAACGTGCATGGATTAACATATTAGAAATATTGAGATGGTTGATAAAACATACCCTATATGGTATTCATATTAGTGTATATGGTTGAAAAGAAGTGTTATATTTACCTACACTATCCATCTAGGAAATCCCACTAAAAGTGATATCATGAAATTTTATAGCTTCAGGATGACTACAACAAGAAGAAACTATTCACAACCGACGATATTCTAAAAAAAACAGGCCCCGATCGACTCTCAACAATGTTAGTCTATAAGAGAGAAGGTTTTTAAAATACTTTTTTTATACATCTATGAATATCGAGTAATACTCCTACTTGGGAGAATATAGATATAATATTACGCAAATATCAAAAATAACACAATGATATTTTGATGTGGGTGATCCACGTCCATACCAAATGATGCACCCAACCCATGTTCAGAAAAATATCTATAAAATTAAAAGGGAATACACAGAATTAGAATCCCTGATAGTTTAGGATAAACCCTAGCCTATTAGGCTTAGCAACTTTTCAACCCAACCTTCGAGGATAGAAAACCTGTCCAGGATAGCTATGAAAGCGTAATGGAAAGAGTCGCAACCCTCAGGGATGGGGGATTTTCACCTATATAACCTTCTCCTTAGTGGTAATTAGTCTTCTATAAACTAGGGAAAATTATTTAGAATAGACTCCCAGTTTTTCTCATTCCGTGATTTGAGGCCTTCACTAGGAACACTTACAACTGAATTGTTTGGAGATTCCCTTCAGATTAATGCCCACTAAGATGCTCCTAGAGACTCATTAAAAGAGAGGACAAGAACTTGGGGAGGAAGTATGAAACTACCATCTTGTAAAGATACTGATAGAATGACTACCATGCACTATGAATCGGTGAATGTCCTCAACAATGCCCTAAAAAATTCTACATAACACGAGGTGAATCTAGAGAAGGATTTAGAGGAGGAATCTGGCTCATAATGTGGTCCAAATATAAATAATTGAAGGAGGTGTGCATACCTAGAACCATAGGATTTCCATAAATTTGATAATCACTTAAAAAAATCCATCACTACCCTATTGAAAGGAATCCAACAATGAAAATGGTAAGGGTTATATTGTGCCTCGTCTACCTCTCAGAGTGGTTAGGCCCCTTTCACTTGAGGAATGATTTTTTCAACAGAAGGATGAGATGGAAGAATAGAGGATACTCAAGGGGGTCTGGAACATCTGCTCAAAATGGGGTACCATCCACTAATGTACTTGGAACCCGAAATAGTATACTGGGAGTTACCTCTATTGGGTGTACAAAAATAATGGGTCTAGGTGAATTCTTACCATCTTGAACCTATATTTTATCCATAGAATACAATAGCAGTGCCACCATAGATGGCCTTACTGGCCACCTAACATGTTCAAGCTCTGACCCATCTAAACATTCCCCAAAGGCTCATTAACTCTCTTAAGTCATTGATGGATAAATTGGAAGCCATGGAGGAGTAGTGTATGATGATACAACTAAAAAAGAAGCCTTACCCTGAATGAGTTTATCTAACTCTTCCACATAAAACTTTGGGAATAAAACATTTCAAATTTTTAATGGCTCGAGATACCTATAGAATCATTTGACACATTTCATCTCTCCCGGTGATCTTATTATGGGGACCCCTGAATAATAGAAGGCAGTAAAAATAAGGTGATTAATGAAATAAATACAGGGACCATACATTATATGGTACATGAATTCGAAGGCACTATCAATTAGAGGGGGAGATCTCCTTTAGAAGTATCTATTCAAGTTCAACTTGATAGTGTAGAAGACAATAGTTCTGAACTATTTAAATTGAAAATAGTAGGAAAATGAAAGAGTCTCATATTTTATTTCTCAATATAATGTATTTAAGTACTCTTTTAAACCTAAATATTCCTCAAGAATACTTGTTTCCCATATGTATAGAGAATCTCAATTACTAGTTTCATGTTCCACTTATCCCTTTGAAATACACTGGAGGGTATCAAGACCTTATCGTAATCACTAAAAGAGTGGAAGGCTATGTCGTAGAGACTAAATAAAAGGCTCAAGTAATTCCATCATCTTAGAGAAAGAGAAAAAGGAAGGCACAGGCTACCATTGTTACACTTAACTAGGCCTCTTTACCCACTCCCACTCCAAAGACCACACTATATCGTGTATCTCTACATCCCGAGTGTCAGCAATAATGCCTGCCTCATTAGGGAAATCAAAGAGAGAAAAGGAGAAAACATTTTGCGGGTATGAAAAACAAGATGTATTCATTTTGAAATGACCAAGTCCTTGACTACATCATCATGGCATTAAAAAATTACACGACCAAGTTTCCAATCTAAAGAAGCCTAAAAAAAGAGGTGATAAAGATATCCCAAACTATTTCCCCTTCCATAAAGTATTGGGGAAACACATCCATGAGTGTTTTGTTTTCAAAGAAATCCTATAAAATATGGTGGACTCATTGAAAGTGAAGTTGATAAATTCACCTATTTAGGTAGTGTATGTTTCTTCCACCAATCCATAGAATGAAAATGAATGGAAAGAAGTTAACAGAAAGAATACATAGAATTTTGGTGACTAAATGGTTATAAAAACGATAAACCAAACTCACGATATTCTTCAAGAATAGTTGAAATATCCAATTGTACAATGGAACACTTCTTCTACGACACTACCAACCCCTTTGGTGTCAGAATCCACCAATGGATAGTCTTCCAAAAAGAGACAAGACCGAAAGTGAAAGAAGAAAGCAAAAGAAGATGAGCCCATGAGAATTAAGAAATATCCCTTAGCATTAGAAGACATTATACCTATATTACCAGAAGTATGTGAACCAACCTAAAAGATGGTACAACAAGGTTCTAACCACTATATGGAATATCCATCATATAATGAGTTAATATTTTATTCCATTAATTTTATTCACTTAATGGATCCCCTCTCAGATTATGAATTTTATTATGAACCCAAATTCATTACACTTGATTGGGGAACTAGGGGGAGAGACTATCAGTGTCTAGGATATAGGGAAACCTGAATTCATGCTAGGAGTCACCACTTTAACCATGTCCCTACTCAAACTGTCTTCATGACCAAAACTCGTTTGAGAGCTCTCTAGTAAGCCCAGTAGGAGAAAGGAAGTCCCACCATGAATGACAGGGTCTAACCTAACACAGTCATCCTATAAGATCTGTTAGAGGATACCTCATTTCCTAATCAACCTTGGTGTGTAGGTTGACCTAGCTGATCTAATCCACCAATAGTAGAAGTACATTCATCTTTTGTTATTAGGTATTATTCATCTATATCAGGTAATTTATCTCCTAAAGCACCTACAAAAAACATTTCCCTACTAAAAAGCACAAAAATTTAGACAAAAAATTATGATGTTTTGAATAAATTAGCCTTAGTTCCAGCCATGTTGTCAATTTTGGATTCTTTATGTCTAGTAAAATATCTCTGAGAAGTACTCATAGAGGCCTTGTTGAACCCTCAAGAATTTGAAGTTGAGGTTGTAGCTACCTAAGTGTATCATAAAGTGAACAATCTTATAGAATACCACATGATTATATCTTTCATAGAGTAGGATGATGATTCTATTATATATTGATATGTTAGAACCTTGTATATATCTGGAATGATAAACAACATTGATATCAGATGAGACTTCCTTGAAAATGGCTTAGAAGTTGGTATCCTTCAAATATGAACACTTCATCAACTAGGTTTCAATGAATCTCATATGTCCCCCTCTAATCTAATGTTATAGGGTTTTGAAAAAAATGAGAAAAAGTCTACTGGTGAATTCATACACATAACTCAATTCATGGATCTTATGTATGACTCTGAATTCATAGTTGTTAGATTGGATTCGACTATCAATGTTATGTTGGGAAAACCTCAACTACACTAACAAGTGAATATTCCATCATCATACCAGCAATGTCTCAAATATTGTATCAATGTATTGATTGGGAAATTTCATGGTGAAAAAACCCCTTTTATATTATGTGATTCATATTATATTGATGCATGATTCTACCACAAAGGAAAGAAATAATACATGGTGGATGAAATTGATCAAATTAATGCCCCAAATGGTCTGGAGATGATTCCAGATAACCCTTTCAAATAGATCAGTGAAGAGTACATTATCTCCAGAAACCAAATCAAATAATTGGGTTTGAATTCAAGCACACATCTTGTGAATCTCATGATGTAAATTTTGATAGCTAAGCCTGATGTCATTGGAGAAGTTGTAAAATCTTTGATTAATAATGAAAGGTTGGATGAAAATGCCTTGATTCCATCCCCCAAGATTCAACACATACCTGTTCCATCATCCATGTTGGAAGAAGTGATCATGTCATTGGTAGAAACGAAATATTATCATTTCATGTCCCTCATCTCTCCTTTAGATACCTAAAGAGGCCTTGATCCATTAACTGTGCAAGAAATGGTTGCTTTATCTTTTTAATGTCCAAATATTAACTCCTTACCTAGCTATGATAGTCTTGATTCATCACCTAATTATTAGGAAATGTTATAAGAGGTAAGGATGGTGGAAGAGGAAGACCTCAGGGACACCCCTCCAACACTGGAGGAAGGTGTATCCACCACTATTGATGAGATTCGGGAAATACATCTGGGTGAAGAAGATGCTCCATGACCCACTTTGATAAGTGCGTCCATAACTTCCAAAGAACAAGAGATATATAATTTCTTCCTGAAGAAACATCCAGGTGTGTTCACCTAGAATTACACAGAGATGACATGCCTGGACATTGAGGTGGCCACCCACCACTTGGGTTTTCTAGAAGATCATCTGGGATAAAAATAGGAATCTAGAAGGATATATCCAACTCATGACTCAAAAATTGAGACTGAAGGGGACAAGATCATCAAGGATGAATTTATTCAGGAGGTACAATATTCGAAATTGTTACCAAATATCATATCAATAAAAAATGAAAAATAAGAGTTTCATTGAATTCAAAGATATCAACTGGTACTATCTAAAAGACAACTTCACCTTTCCAATCATAGAAATTATGATTGTTGTGACAACCATTTATCATGACCAATCCTTCAAGGTTGGCTATTTAGGGTACACCAATGTTCATATGAACCTAAAATAAAAATAAGCTAAGCCATCAGGGTCCCCTATGAAGTATTATGCTATTGGGTGATTCCATCTGGCTTAAAGAATGCCCACACCAAATGTCAAAATGCAATGCATCACATCTCTAAACCCTTCAAGGGTTTTTTTTTCAAATTATATGTTGACGATATAGTTGTAAGTTATTGATAATGTTATAACCATCTAGATTACCAAGAAAACATCTTTAATAAGATACAACAACTTAGCCTGATGATGAACCCCTTAAAATGTGATTTTGAGTTAAGCATGGGAATGTTTCTTAGCTTGGTCGTACAACATCATGACTTAAGTGTCAACTCTAAGAGAAAAAAATCTATCCTTAGCATGTAACCTCCTTTAAACCTAAAAGAGTTCTGAGGAATTCATGGAAACTTCGACTAAATCTGGTGATTCATAGCCAACCTTACAGTCATACGTTTTCTATTCCCCAAACTAATGAAGAAGGGGGTCATATATCAGTGGACCACTGACTACTAGGAATCATTTTACAACATAAAGAAACACCTCTTAATCCCTAAAGTTTTAATTCCACCTATTGAGAGAAATATACTCATTCTACACATGATGGCCCTGGAGAAATCAATGGGTGCCTTTTTCACACAAAATAATGACGTTGAGAATGAAAATAACCTTTATTATCTTTGTTGAACAATTCACGATGCCAAGACAAATTATTTAAATATAAATAAAATCTATCTGGGATTAATATTCATAATTTAGAATATGAGATACTAAATATAACACAACAAGTTTCAATTTATCTCTCACAATAACTCGCTCAAATATATCCTCAGTTGTCCTATGTTGATTTAACGTCTAACATGGTGGGATGTTTTTCTATAGAAGTTTGATATACAATTCATTCCCTAGAAAGAAGTGAAAGGCTAGGCCTTGAATTTTTTTTTGTAGAACACCCATCAACAAAAAAGACATTGTTAAATAATTAACATCCAAATGTAGATTTATTCTCTATTATAGAAGACCCCAAACATGGGAAATGTATTTTGATAGCACGAACAGGATCCAAAAATGGAGGATAAAAGAAGAACCTAAGAACAAAAATGTTGGGTTTGGGATCATGCTAATTTTACTAATAAAGGAAGTTTTACCTTACTCCTACTTATTGTCATAACAATTTTCTAACAATTATGTGGAATATTTGGCCCTCATTACAAGTATGGAACTGTCACTCCAATTACCAATGGATCACATAGATGTGAAAGGAGATTCATAGTTGGTAATAAACCATATCCACAAGGATTAAACCATCATAAAATAAGAGATGAACCCCCTTCTTGACTATGTACATGGTTTAATGGAAGAATTCCCCTTAGAACCAATATTGAATCATGTCTCATGACCAAAAAATTCCCATGAATATTAATTGGAAAATGCATCTAAGACATTGGAAGATCCAAACGAGGATGAAAAAATCATCAACATTTCCCATCATCGAATTATATCACCTTTGGTTTAAGTTAGAATGGAAGAGATCAGTAAATTCAAACTTATCCTTGAACTGTATGGTCCTACCACAGAGTGGATGATTCCCATCAAAAACTACCATCAATATGGAGTTGTCCCACCAGATAGATCTGGGGAAGAAAAAATTCAACGATGAGTGGCCAACTTCACCCTATATGAGGGCCCAAATCACTAGAAAGTCCACTATAAGTGAGGGTTAGATGGAATCTTTCTCAGATGTATCAATGGAGAAGAGAAAATTGTTGTCATTGAAGAGGTACACTTGGGACCATATGGTTCCCACTATCTAGGATGCATGCTCTCTAATCGAATCTGAAGGCTTGGATACATCTATTCTTCAATGATTCATGATTTCACCAGTTTTTCCATGAAATTCCATTCCCAATAGGTGCATGAAAGCTTCATCCAACAACCAAAAAATTTTCTACATATATCAAAATACTCCTGACCATTTTACATATAGAGAAGGGATATTGTGGGTCTATACCCTCTAGTTAAGACCAATCAGTTGAAATTCATCTTAACTGCTTCTGATTTTTTCTCCAAATGGATTGAGTCAATACCCCTCAAAGAAGTCAAGGCCAAAATAATTATCAGCTTCATGAAATCCAATATCATTACCATATTTTATGCCCCTCTAATGATACTAATGGATAAAAAATCCAATTAATGTTCTTCTAAGGCGGAGAAGCTATATCAGGAATACAATATCAAGTGCAACCATTTGTCCCACTACCATGTAGTGGTTGACAGATAGATATAGGCCTTCAAAAAGACCCTACCAAACATACTCTTAAAAATGGTGGATAAAGATAAAAATTCATGACCTGAAAAGATCTTTCATTCCTTATGAGATTCCCAAACTAAAACACGTACCATTACATGGGAAATCCCATACTCACTGGTATATAGAACATAGGTAGTCTTACCCATAGATTTTCAGTTGGCATAAATCTGTGTTATCATCTGTGATCAAATATTTTTAGAAGAGAAATATGAGAAATGACTAGATGTATTTGAGAGACTGGATGAAATGAATATTTAATACAATATATCACTTGTAGGTATATCAAAATCAGATAGCACGAGCCTTGAATAAGAATGTTCACCTCTATTATTTACTCCAATGAGAACTTTTATTGGTCCTTATAACTCTGATGATACCAAGAAAGAAGCCTCCAAAGAATGGAACAAAGTGGAATTGACCTTACTCCATACACAAGGTATACTCTAGAAAAGATTATTAATTAGTCTCATTGGATAGAGAGATCCTTGCAATACCAACCAATTAGTGATTCACAATGAAATATTTTGTGCAATCACATGAATAACATCTCATCTACAAGACATTAAACTACATAGTGGGTCATTATCACATGACTATAAAAGAAATAACATAGAGTTTGTGAAGCATAATGATAAACCACCTAGAATCATTGTCCGTGTAATAGGATAATGAATTCCACAACATAAGGTCCTAGTTGTATGACCTAAAAATACAAGACACCATATGTCCCCACCGTAGGATATTGAATTTCATAGTTAACATCCCTCTTATTCGACATTAAGAAACCCCTAAAGTACCACGAGTTGAGACACGCTTCATAGGTCCCTTAAATATAGGCCTCTATATCAGGTGTAAGACCCAATCACATCCCTCTAACCCCTCAACATGTCGAGTTTCCATCTCACCCAGAAATAAGAGAAAAATATGGGAAAATCCCTAAGAATAATACCCACTCACGTCATTTTCACTCCATAGTGTCACTTGGGCCTCCTTTATAGGTATAAGACCCAAAATTATCACATACAAATAATTTGATGTTAAACTTCATGATTCATTTCCTTGTTTTATGGAATAAAACTAAAAAAATTTGATTCAAGTTTGAACAAATCATAATATACGGTGATAGTGACCCAACCATGCCATTATTCCATTACTAAGTGCAGAATGATTCCAATTCCAATGAGATACGTACTGATTCATGAATATATAATTCTAGGTCTAACCAAAATAGAAAAAGATCACCCTTTTCCATATGTATGAATCATACCTGCACATGGAAGTTTTTCTAAACTATGTATGGCTTAATTTTCATTCCAATGAGATGTGTAGTGATTCCCAAACCATATTTTTTAATCCCAACCATCATTATAGTAGATATCAAATACCCCTTTCCCCACATTAGAACCTGATTTACGTGTGTATATATTTTCATGAAAAATGTGTGTCTTGACTCTTACATCAACTAGATACGTAGTGACACATGAATCCTACCCATGGTCCAACCACAATACCCCATTAGATACATGGAATCCTATATCCATACCACATGATGTTAAACTACACTGTTCTTCAAGAACTACATGTGGCTTTATTCTCATTCCAATGAGATACACAGTGACTCAAATCCCCAATATTAGGCCTATACACAATTAAAATAAATTTTCCCTTTCTCCTATCTACAAATCAGACCATCACACAGAACTTCTCTAAAACATATGGATTGATTCTCATTCTAATGAGACACTTCGTGATGTCTAGACCTCATGTATTAAAGTCATGCATCATTATAGATAAAATTGAAGCCCTCTTTCCCCACATCGAAGCTTTATTTATGTGAGGAATAATTATTCAATAACTATGTGTGGATTTATTCTCATTCTAATGAGATACACAATGACGCTTAGATCATAACTCCTAGCTATACCGCTATAAAAATTTAAGTACCCCTATACTTTACTTATGTTTCCTTTGTGAAATGGAAGAAACCGTTACCACTCCTTGTTTCTCACACTGAACATAGCTCGTGTGGGATTAAATATTTTAGTAAAATAATTCTATACGTAATTTAGGCATATCAAATCATAATGGAGTTATCATGGTCTGAGATATAAGGCCTTAAAAGGCACACCAAATGTCCTCATTGCATGACACTAAACTTCACAATTTCTCCAAGAACTATATATTAATTAATTCTCATTCAAGTGAGATACATAGGGATTCCTATATTCTATCATGGGGATCAGCCATAAAATTTTCCCGCTTTCACATCATTTCAAATTCATCCTCACTACATGACGTAAAACTACATGGGATTTCAAAATTACATGTGGCTTGATTCTCATTCCAATGAGATATATAGTGGCGTTTGGATCTTTATTCTTGGGACCAGCTGAAACATAATATGAGAAATTCCCCCTCTCTTCTATGTATGATTCATATCTATATAATAGGATTCAACATGGTGTATCACCCCATATGTGAGCCCGTATTAAAAAAGCCCATGTTTTATCAATAAATGAATTCAATTAGTATGGAAAATTATTTCTAGAACTATGTTTGGATTTATTCTTACTCCAAAAATATATGTAGTGACACTCATGCCCTATACCCTAGTTCATCCACAATAGTCCTTTGTTTTTCATGTCGAGTTACCTACGTCCTTACCGCATGCATTCAAATTGTAGGGTTAACATCCTCACCACATGACTTCAAACTGCATCACTAATGTCCTAGCTACATGAATTTAAACTACATGGTGGCTAAATAACTACACGTGGCTTGATTATCATTTGAGTGAGATACATAGCGACACCTAGGCCTCATTTCCTATTCCCAGCCACATGGTAAAAATCAAATACCCCCTCTTCTATGTACAAAAAAATGATCTATACAAGAGATATTAATTTTGGATCCCTCATGAGGGGGTCCACCATAGAAATATAGATATCCCACTTCTACATACGATTAAAATCTATGTAAGTAACTTTACACTTCATGGAAAATATCATTCAAAATGCTTCCTTTGTGCCTGGACATATCCCTTCCACACGTCATACTTCTAATATTGGATGATTTCAGTTCATCATACCCCTTTTACAGCTCTATATGGTAGAATGACTAATAGTTGAGGAATACTTTGCCTAACTATGTTGTAATATTCCCATTTTTCTTCTCATAATTTGACCAAAAAATGGGCCTGTTAGCCAAAGGATTCCACTATTTGAATATGTTATAATATGCCCCAGTAGGATTTTTATAAAGTATCCCACAGAATAGGTTTTTAACTAGGGATAAATTTGTCTTTCATAAGAAAATCTTCTGTATTCATAAGCTTTTAATGAAATTATGTTGGAACCTATGATTTGAATCAATTATTAGACATCCCTCACATATTTGTCCCACATAATTTCTACTGATTTTAGAACCCCCAATACCATGGTTTACAATCCCCACCTTTATGTTTGAAGTATGTAATTACAACCTTGGTCTGATAAGTCACATATTGCCTATTATTTCCATAATTATATAGTCCTTGTCAGATAAACTAAGACTACATGCACCATATTTACTTTGCTTGGATAAAACCTTCATAAGGAACCTATTCACAAATTATTTGAAAATTTTGACTTAAAATTATTTTTATTTGTTCCATTACTATCATTCCACAAAACCAAACTTTGTGTTTGGGGAGATCTGAATATTCATAAACGTTTTTTGGATGTTAGTAATAGAATGTTAGAATTCCAAAGAAATTCTTTTTCTGACTATTCTATAACATTACCCAGAAGGATTTTCAAAATGTATCCTAAAAAATAGGTTTTTTCATCCAAAGGATTCTACTACTGACTATGCTGTAACACACCCCAGTTGTCTTTGTATACAGTATCTGACTAAATGATTTTTTCAACCAGCGATAAGTTCATCTTCAAAAGATACCTACTCTATCACCGTAAGACCTTTTTTTTCATACCACTCTTTAGATCTAGAGATCCCAGGATTACATCATACAAAATTAACCTCCTAATATTTTAATATAATAGAACATTATCAGTCAGATTAATAAGAATAGTAGAATCACAAACATTTCGGTCAATGTTAAAGACCATAAATTATTTACCCTAATTTTCTTATTGTATGACCTTAAAATATATATCAAAATGTAATTGTCATATGAATTTAAACTACATATTATAATGTCTTTTTTGTATGACTTTAAATTGCATGAAAAGACATCCTAGTCACAATATGTTAAACTGTAAAAACAATTTCCCTGCCAAAAGATGTTAAAATACATGGTCAATGTCTTGGTCACACAACATTAAACAAAACAATCATTCAACCTTTATAAAAAATGGTCCTACCCAAAAACATCAATCATTTAAAAAAATGTACCCTCCTTCACATAAACAAAATTCATGTAGTATTGGTTTCCCATTCATGAAAAATGCTAATATAGACACTCTCTTCATTCTCAGAAACCTCCCTTTAGAAAAACCACTTATCATGCCCTTGATAAATCCAAACCTCAATGAACTTCCTTCATGTTTTAATAATAGAATGTCAGAATTCCTGATAAATCCTTTACCTGACTATACTATAACACACCCTAGTTTGATTTGAAAAAGTCTCCCATAAAAGGTCCTTCCAACTTAAGGATTCCACTATTTTACTATGTAATGATATACCATAGTTTTATTTTCATAAAGTATCTTGAAAAATGGGGTTTTCAACCAGTGGTAACCTCTTTCTCATGAGATACCTCCTTTATTCACAAATATCCTATTTTAGAGGAGGGAACCACAAAATTAGGGTTTAAGATGAACCGCTAGGTATCTAAATATTGGTAGAATATTATTTTCCAACAAACCTTGTTTGGGTAATCATTTCAAAACTTCGGTAAAAATTTTTTAACCTAAAAAACTAGTCTAATTAACCCATATTTACTAAATTTAAACTAATCACAAAAGATATAATACTTTGTAGATTTAAAACTAAAAAAAAGAATTCTAGAAAAATTTTGAGTCTCATCTCGCAAAACTTGAATCCCGCGTGGTCTTCAAAAAATCATACACTGAAAAGATAACAAGAAAAAAACATTTTTGGACAAAATTTTGAAAAAGGGTGGTCAAATAAAAATAAAATAATCACTCACTAATTATTACTTATATTAGACTTAGGGTAAAGTTTGGGTGATGAAATAAAAAACACAATGTTTGTAAGGCTTGTTCATATAACCTTAGAAATTGTCAAAATAGGCTCACTTTTCCCAATGAATTAGAAAAAAAATTGGATCACCCTCTCATAATTGTCATTATCATTATAACACGATGAAATTAAACAGGAAGTTTCAATTATCATCAACTCCATAAGGTCAATAGGAAAAAGGTTGTGAATTAACTAAAATAGGTAGTAACACTCACCCATTATTGAATCAACTGTGGGAATTCACACCTCTCTAGTTCCCACAACCTCAACTCCTAGAGAGAGAACATCATATTGAGAAACATCCTCCTGAGTTTTCTCAGAAACTTAGATTAGAGTCTCTTGAGGATATCCCAATTCAATATTCTCATCCCTTACCCCCAAGGTAACATGAGTAGGGTGGAATTGTATGCCTTGTTCATGAAGTTCCTTAGATATATTCTCTTCCAAAAAAGTTGGACACATTTAACTTTCACATGAAGAATTATGGGAAATATGGTCGACTATTTTTGAAAAAATAAAGGTATGATAAAACACATGTCTATCAAATTTCTTAATAAAATCCAAAAAATCCTTGAGGGAACCTATAATATTAATGTCTAGATAAATTAGGTCCATCATTTATTGACATATGGCATTAAGTATCACAACATTATCACCAATAGGGATATCTAAGATGCATTGATAATGACCCAAATCGGCTCTGTTATTGATCTACTATACTAACTCCTCATTATGAACGACATCATTAGGAGCTCAAAAGTTAAGGTCAACATCAACACCTTCATCAGAATGTTTGATATCCCCATCATCCCCTTATTGGGAGAAAGTGGGACAAACATTGACTCATACAAGGTCCTTCTGTGTAGGAAATAGATCTAAAATATCATGAGAAGAGGAAAGTCTGAAACATCACATGACACATAAAGGGGTGAATTTGACATTACCATGGCCCTCTCACCTCTCTATAATACTGGGGGTATACATAGTTACATATCTTGATGCTCTATCCATCAAAATAATGGATTCATCATTATGAGTCCATGCATCCCCTAAGGTACCCTCTTTGATCCTTGAAGGACCAATGTCAGATCCCTAAAGGGAGGAAAGTAAAAGAGATTCTACAAAAGGATAGTATGGTAAGAAAGAGAATATTAAGAAATTCATGATATCAAATGAAATCATAATAAATTACTACAACATGTGTTTTGAGACAACTTTGTTCCACCTTTTCACTTCCTATATCCAGATGACAAATGTCCCATATCAGTATGTTTTCCAACAGAAACTTGATGTGACGATCGATGAATTAATGCCTCTATATCCTCCATCATGGTATTTTGACATGAAGATAGCTATGGGGAATCAAGGGACTCATATATTTCCCCAATGATGGATCATGTGATCCCATACCTCTATGACTCAAGTGCCTTTATCGCTGCTCCTTCTCCATCTTCTCCTTCTTCTCCTTCTTCTCCACCAATCTACAAAATAAATCCCATCAAGATTAATAATGGGGGATGAAGTAGAAAAAAATATATTGGATAAAATATAAATAAATCATCATTGCTAAGTTAGAAATCCCATTCCATGTTATTAGTACTATATACCCCCTCAATCACTCCTTAGTCCAGTATATCAGATACTATATTTATGAGTGGGATCTGATCATCAGTTTCATATATCAAAGCCTCAATCTCCTGAAAATAAGTTTTCACCTCGGAAAAATCACTGTCAGGGTGGATATTAGAGAGTTCCCTAATAGCTCTCATATATAGGATTCACATGATGACCTAGAGAAATAACCATTAATATCCAAAATCATAATTTACTCCCTCAGAAGCTTGGACCGATAATGGTCACACATAATTTGTATCTGATGTGGCTGGCTGCGAGGAAGACCTAGCACCCTTTGACTTGGAAGCCTCATTAAGCCTATTTTTTCTCATGGATTAATAAGTGGAAGAAACAAGAGTCTCCTCCCAATGGTGATGAATAAACTTCCCTGGAGCATGAGGTGTGGTAATATCAACCATAGCCTACTTGATGGTCTTTTCTTGAGATCACCTCAAAGGCTCCATAGATTCAATATCATCATCTTCGGCTTGATCCTTTTTACCATGTATTCCATGAACAAAAGTTATCATGGTCTTCACTTGGTAAATTCCTTTTATCAATACCCTATGATGATATGAAGAGATCCATTCCATGGAATACCTAGCCTTCATCCCCATTTATGCATCCGAAAATGGTATCATGATTGAAATTTTGGATACCAATATGGCTATCTAGATCAAGAACTATCGGGCTGCTAATATATGTTTCTCAAGACAGTCATTATTAAGGGGAAAGATTCTTGACTATTGAAGAAGTTTAAATTGGAAGGTAAATCAATACAGCGCATAATCACCGCAGATGATCTTACTGTCCATCCGAGCCACCAGTACACTATCTCCAAATGCTATCATATATGACCTTAATACGTAATTATATTCCTTTCCATAATAGATAAAAGTACATGTTAGTGGGTTACCATATAAAAAGAATTTTAATTCTATGAAAAAATTTAGTATCCATAGTACATCATCATACATCAGGTTTAGAAGTTGGATTCTAGGGAAATCCTGAATAAATGAGCATAATCAACTAATGAAGACTTAAACTAGGATAAGAACAACATATGAACTGAATTGTGTTGTGATCCACCCCCAAAACACTTGAAATGGACCTAAAATTACAAATGGGGTCTTCCCGTTGTCTGTATGCATGATAAAAACATAGGAAAATTCTTGATACGATAGAAGATTGAAACCCTATATACCTCCCCTTTACAAATTTGGTAATGATGAAAAAACTACCTGGTCCCACAACACCTTTGGACTCGCAGACCAAAAGTATATAAATTCATCACCATAGAGTGAGGAATCCAACCAAGAGAGTCATTGCATCAACCTTGGGATTGAACTTATAACCCCAAATTATAAATTGGCACTTCTTCAGTGTAGGGGAAAACATGCCAGGAGCACCACGATTCTTTACAATAGATAATCTTATATGACACCCACAAGTGATACCTTCTCCCGCTGGTTCCAGAAAATGATTCATCCATGTTATAGGATAGATATCACCCTTTGGGAGAGGATATTTGTTCTGAAATTTATTTATCACATTGAAAATATCAAGGGCCAAGTGTGGTGTCCTTTCAGCATCATCCCACATATTATTTTGTGGGATGAACTCATTATACATTTCCCTAAGAATGGGAGATCCTATAATTCAATAGACATCCCATAGGCTAATACCAACCTCTCAATGTGTCAGATGAAAGGAATATGTCTACAGATTCCATTGGATAAATAGTTCTGGAATGATCCCCAAGTTATTATAGATATAATTTTTCAATACCCAAAAATTCTAATAGATATGGATGCCTTAGAGTTCCTTTTTGAATTTTGTGCATGTTTGGCTCATTCGGTACACCCACATCCACTAAGGCGTGACTCTATCTTTATAATGAAAATCCCAGTCCCCCTTCAACCTATGTGGTTGATATTTCTATGAATCATGAAAGGTTGAGTCATAAAAACGAGGCTTAGATTCTTGTATGTTTAGCTTCATAGTTGGAGGGAAACTACTATGATGCATGATACAACTAATAGGAACTGTTCCCTGGTTAATAAATACTCCCTTGGAGGAAATGTTGGTGGAAGGGAAGTTGGTGTGCTTCATAAACTAGGAATTTGGGAAATAACACTGAACCCTAGGGATGAAAGAATCCTTCCAAAGTTTGTGATCATATAGTTTAACACCCCAATAGTTTAAGGTATTTCTCTTTTTAAATTTAACTTAATAGCATACATTTCATGCTGCATCGAGCTTAAACGGACCACAATGTACTATTAATATTATTATTTAAAATGAAATTATATACTAGCCATTAAATTGGTGGTTATTAATATGATTAAATATCTAATAAAAAATATTACTTAATTAATTTGTTACAAATTAATTAGAAATAAATATAACAACCAATGTAATATGATGGAAATGTTTTTATAAAAACTATTTAAATGCCCACAAATGTGTTTTATACTAATAAAATAAAAAAATAATTTTTTATTATATTAATGAAATATATATAACATATTAAATTTAATTTTTAACATTCATCCTATGTGTTTTTTTTATATTATACAAGAACAAATCTAACTTTACACATAAAATATGTATTTTTATAAGATGAAAGTTTTACTTCTTATTGAAGGGAAACATCTTTTAAATATAGTTTTGACACATTTTTAAATTATAATTGAAAAAATAAAATTCTTCTTTTAAATATTAATGTAAAATTTTAATTTGGTTTGATTTTTGGTTATTTTTTGATAAGTTTTTTGTTTTTATGAATAGTAATAAAAAATTATATTTTAATTGAAAATATTTTTTTTCATCTAAATAATTTATTATGATAAATTAAATTTTTTATTCATATTAAGTTATATTTAGATACATTTTATATCATTTAATACAATTTAGGTCATTAGAATCAATTTTATATTAAAATTGGATGTAAAGGCCATTAAATCTTTTGAATGTTTTCACTTTAAAAACTCATTTTCTCATTCCATCAATGAGATTAATTTTAAATTAATTACTAAAAATTTTGGGTTTAGAATTATGAAAATTGGATTCCATAGTTGGAATATGTGGGAAAAAATTATGTATATAGGTTCCTTTTATTTTTTGACAATATGAATAGTAACTTTACTATTTTTTTAATTACCACAATTACGGGTAAATCTGGTAATTAACGGTAAAAATAATATTATAAGTATTATAAAATTATAGTAACACTTGTAATAATATTATTGTATGAGTTACTGTTGACCAAAATCATCCTTGGGCTGATTTTATGTCCTCTTGAATCCACTTGGATGACTTTATGCCTTTTTAGTATTTTATTCTAGGAAAAGTAAACATGTTACACTAAGGTTTTTAATAAATGTTAAATTTTTTATAGGTGGATATTTAGAATATTTATTTGACTATAAACATTTATTTTAAATATAAAATTATTATATTCATCATGGAAATTTAGTTTTAATTTTTAAGAAATAAATAATCGCTTTAAAAGCTTACACAACGATGATGCATTAATTGTTTAATTGATAAAATATCAAATAAATGATATTAAAAATATGAAAATAAATATAATTTGAGATAATTAATGTCATATAAAAATTTTATAGACTACATAATAATATTAGGGATATATTAAATGTTTTTGTGAGGTTATATTGCGTATTTAGATTTTTTAAAAAGTCAAAAAATGAATAGTGTTAAAATTGACATTAATGAAATTTTAATATAAATAATATTTTATTAAATGATATAAAATTCATAAAAAATATAATTATATTAAATAATTTTTATAAGTTTTAAAACTTCATACATGACCCATTTATGGTTTTTTTTGTCATTTTATAGAAAATATATTAACCCTTAAAGAGTAAAAATGCCAAGTTGTCACCGTAAGAGTTAAAGGGTTTAACTAAGTGTTAAAGCCAAAAGATAAGTGTAATAATGTGGCCAAAATTTGTATAAAAATTATTATTTGAGAGTATTTATACCGATAATCATATTATATTATAAATAACTCACTTTGGATCATGTTATTTTTGAAACATAATGTGTATGAATTTAATATTATGAGATTTTCTAAAATCGCCCCTCACCTCAATTATAAAAGGGAACATCCTACCTCACTTATTCACAGCAACTTGATACTTTTATATCTAAAAAACAATGAAAATTTATCCTCTCAAAATCCTAATCCATGTTCTTGGGGTCTTGGTCGTCCAAAAAGACCAACCTAGATCCCTTAAGAAGAGAACTAAAGGAAGTCCATCGAAGAAGAGGTAATTATTTTTACTAACTCATTCATGTTAATTTATTATTATACTTTATATTCATGTATTTTTCCATGATAAATTAATAAATCCAAAATAATATATGTTCTAATATGTTATTATGATTATGGTACAACCATATTCTACCTCTTATGCATCCTATGAAAAACGAAAGCATCGTGCATTTATACATAGGGTTTATTGTCTCTGTACCGTGATTTAATATGTTTTTCATCACTGATTTACATGGTCGGGTAAAATTATGGAAATAATTTATATATAAAAAGTTATCTATAAAATGTAATATACTATACACTTCCTTACCATTTCACCAATAATATAATGATACCATCGCTCTTGCGTACGTACGACCTACCATCTTCACATCACGATGTGGTTCATTTTTCATATCAATAATTAAACAATGGATATAGAAATGTATTAAATGGTTAAATATTATATTTATAACATTAATAAAATTATATATATGTTTTATCTATATCTTATTCAAAATAACTGAGACATTAATGAAAAAACATGCATAGGAAAATGAAGCAGTTAACAATTGAAACAAGGGTAATAACAAAATATTATCAACCAAATGGTGATAAAATAATATAATTCTATCATATATGATATCATAAATATGAATAAGGTTATTATATAAGTTAATAACATGTATAAAACCATTATAAAAGAGGTTAAATATTGTTTGACTAAAGGAAGTCTAAGGTAAGGGACTTCGTCTCAATCTCCTTTCATTGAGGCATAGTTTGATGTTGTACACCCACTTTATTTTATTAGGTGAATCTTAATATCCTTTGAATAATCATGTCATTAATTTATTTATTACCATTTTATTTAATGTTATTTTAAATTTTATTCTTTCATGGGTATTATGATTTAAATGTTCAATGTGGTATGGGGCACCTTGAATGTTCAAAAATTTAATTATCAAATATTTTTATCCATGTCAATATTCTTGATATTTTTTAACATATTTATTTATATGGATATTAAATAAGTAAAGATGAAATTTTATGTCTAATTTTAATTTCATTAAATGGTTTTTAAATGGAATATTTTTACATGTTTTCTACGGAATGTTTTAATAAAAGACAAAATCAATGTTTTATTCTTAATGTATATAGCGATAATGAATTTATTTACTACCTTGAATATTAATTATTTTAAAAAATCCTTTTAAATACTACATATTTTATTAAATGAAAAACCCTATTACCTTATTTTTTGAATATTTGAAACTGAAAGTGGTTATATTTAAATAAAAGGGTATTTTAATATGAATGTGATTTTCATATGTGTTAAGAAAGAGTTTTTTTCAGTTATTTGTCAATTATTTTATTAAAATATTTCATATATATAAACATAATATATTGAATATTATTCTTAATTGAGGTTGATATCTTATGATATCATTTAACCTATTTTATTTAATGGTTAATGATACAGTCTGACCATCAATGTGCTATTTTGATACCACTCATAGTTTATAGTCAAAGTAGTCACATTTTGTATTATAATTTTTAATATGAATGTATATAATGATTATATTTCACCCATTTCATAAGATAAATTCATTTTAACTGGTAAGTTTCAGGACAGGCTCGCTATAGACCCTCAATGCATCGATAGGTCTCATGAGACAAACTTGTTTGTGTTTTGGCTAATGACTTAACTGATTTAATATGGTTTCTTGGATGAAGGCTTAACGATATATTAATGATGTCCCAAATTATGTATTTCCTAATTATGAGATTAGTTATTGATATTCCATGTGATTATTATACTAGTTTAATATCTATGATTATGTTTATTTCTAATGGGATTATTTATATGGCCTTATTTTATTAGCTTTTATTCCAACCATATAATGCTCAAGATTATGTTTTAATGGAATGTGTTGTTAGTTATTCACCATGAATTATTGTTTATGTTTATTAATGATAGCTTCCACTATATTATTATCCTTACTGAGCATTTGAGATCACCCCTTTCATATGTTTCATTTTCCCCCTAATATTCCAAGAAATATATTATGATTAAAATGCATGGTTACACAAAGGGGGAATAATGAAAGACTCAATGAAACCCCTTTTTTATTTTATATTTTAGAATTTAATATTTATTTAAAGTATGTATATAGTTTACCAATAATATTAAAATATTAATTAATTTGGGATACCATTCCTTTAATATTATTCCAATGTAATAATGTAAGGCACCAGCTCAAGGATTCTAGGGTCTGGGTCCATATAGTTGGTATCAGAGTAAGTTTATTAGAAATCATGGGAACTACATTTAGGAAATAAATATTAAAAAAAATAACCTTGTTACTAACACTGAGGACGAGTCTATGTGTAGGATAACATCCTTTAGTTTTGGTAATGACAATGGATATTTTAGGTTAAACTTAAAGACACCTAGATTAAAAATAAGATACCATGATTTAGATATCCGGAAAATGATTCTTCAAGACTACATCCCTATGATTAGTGTTTCTGAAATTGTGCAATGGGTTTTGATCAATGGTTTGAATTAACATGTTTATATAATTAATGGTCATAATTATAATGATGAAGAGACTACAAAAGAAAAAATAATAGAAGGATTTAATAAAGAATAAGATAATTAAGCATAGTTAATGGTTTAAGAATTAAGTGGAATGATTAATGTTATTGTGTATTTGGATTGAAAAATTATGTTATGATATTCTGGTTATAAAAATCAAAATATATATAAGGGTTGGACTATAATACTTCTTCTTTACAAATTTAGATGAATTCCTGTTTTTATTAAGGTTTTATGGTGATCAAGGAATTCATATATTTGGTATGTGACAATAAGAGATATATTATGTTGTTTGGAGAATCTAATGTTAAGATTTATTTTGGAAATTTAGAGTCCTTTTTTGAATAATAATTTAGAAAAATGTATTTTGGACGTGTCTTAATACTGTAATGAAGTAAGTTAGACATTGGATATTATTTTTTGATGTTAAAGAATGATTTCTTAGATACTATGTGCTAACCTTGTCCATTTCAAAAAGCATTTTGAGGATGAAGGAATTTCTTATTGATATTATGATTCATTAAAGTTATTTAGGAATAAAATTTCATCTTGAATATCCATATATAGTTATATGAAATGAAGTCAAAATAGATCAAAGAACAACCAAAGTATGATATTATGTTCACGAAATAGAAATTAATGAAGTATGTTTATAATATCAAGTTATTATATGAATAGTAAAAGAGTCCCTAAAATATGGTAAAATTTTTTTGGAACAAAAATGTTATCCATTAACTTTTTATTATGAGAAATCAATTGTATTTATCCAATCCCAAATCCATTGATTTGTGATGCTTAACTTTCTAATTACCATATTCTCTATCACTATCCATCCGAACTTGTTAGTTATATTTCTCTTTCATGTACATGTATTGAATTTTCACTAATTTTGTCCTATTCCAAATCCTAATTTTGTGGTGACCTTCACATTTCCCTTTCCATCTTATTAAGAGGATATTTCATTAACCATATTTCCTATGTGGGTTTCCGACTAATAAATTTTCAAGTATGATTCTTTGATTTTTGAAGTTCAATTTCAAATTTTTAGGATATAATTTATTGAAGTAGGGAAGAATGTAATAGCCCCAGATTTTATACTTTTCCAGTCTAAAATTCAAATTCTTCGATATCTTATGTTTCATGAAACACTGAGCTTACACAGACCACAATATACTTTGAATATTAATAGTTAAAATGAAATTATATCCTAGACATTAAATTGGTGGTTATGAATAATGTTAAATTTTTTATGAAAAAATATTATTGAATTAATTGGTTAAAATTTAATTGGAAATAAATATAAAACCCAATTTAATATAAAGGATATGTTTTAATAAAAAGTATTTAAATGTGTACAAGTGTGTTTTATACCAATAAAATTAAAAAATTACACTTTTTTGGATTATATTAATGATACATATAATATTAAATATATTTTTTAAAATTCATCCTATGTGTTTTATAGACATGATAGAATAACAAATCCAATTTTACGCATAAAAGATATATTTTGATAAAAGACAAAATTTACACCTTTTATGGTGAACTTATTTTAAATATAGTTTTTTACAGTTTTATAAATTTTATTGGAAAAAATAAACTTCTTATTTTGAAGTGTAATATAAAAATTTACTTTTTTTGTATTTTGTGTTTTTTATGATAAGTTTTACTTTTTGATAAATAGTGATAAAATATTGAATTTTATTTGAAATCAATTTTTTTCTAAATAATTTATATTGTTAAATTATAGTTTTAATTTATTTAAAAATATAATTAAAAAATTTATTCCATTTTATTCAAAATTAGGTCATTTTAATTAATTTCACATTGAAATTATATGTAAAAACTTTTCAAACTTTTAAATGTTTTCACTTTAAAAACTCATTTTCTCATTCCTTTAATGGGATTAATTTATAATTAATTATTGAAACATATTTGTTTTGAATTTTGAAAAATATATTAAATATTTTTAATCATTGGTTCCAAATTATATAAATATATTCCTTTTATTTTTTGGAAAATATTTATTGTAACTTTGGTATTTTTTTTAATTACCACAGTTATGTGTAAATTAGGTATTTAAGGGTAAAAATAATATTATAGGTATTATAAAATTACCCTAAAACTTGTGATAAATTTATTGAAATATTTAGGGTAAAAAAAAATCATGATTTCAATGATTATATAACATATTGGAGACACTTGGACTACTTCAACACTTTTTTTAGTATTTTATTCTACAAAAAGTTTAGTATGTAATAGTCATGTTTTTCATAAGTATTAATTTTTATTTATTTATTTTCATTTAGAATATATACTTGAATATAAATAGTGATTTTAAATATAAAATGATTATATTAATCATGGAAATTTATTTTTAAATTTTTAGGCAATAAATAATTATCTTAAAGGCTTACACAGTTATAATGCATGAATTGATTAATTAATAGAAATATCAAATAAAAGATATTAAAAATATTAAAATAAATTGAAATTGAGATAATTAATGTCATAAGAATGATTTATGGATTAATTATACATATTTGGGATATATTAAAGTTTTTTTCAAAGTTATTTTACGTATTGATATTTTTAAAAAGTCAATAAATGAATAGTGTCAAAATTGACGTTAATGATATTTTAAAATAAATAATAATTTATTAAATGAATTAAAATTAATAAAGATATAAAATTAATCAAATGGATATATATGTTTGAAAATGTTATCAATGACTAATTTTTGGTTCATTTGGAATTTTAAAGTAACAATATTTACTATTAAAGTTTAAAAAGCCAAGTTGTCACATTATGAGTTAAAGAGTTTAACTAAGGGTTAATGAAAAAAATATAAGGGTAATAATTTGACCTAAACTTGTATAAAAATTATTTTTTGAGATTATTTATACCCATAATCATATTATATTTTAAGTAACTAACTTTGGATCAATTTTTAATTGAAAAATAATATGAATTAATTTAATATTTTGGGAGTTTCCAAAAGTGTCGGTCACCTCAATTATAATAGGGAAACACATCCCTCAATTATCCAAAAAACATAAAGCCTTATATATCGACCAAATCCTGAAAATTTAATCTCTATATATGTTTATCCAAGTTCTATAGATCTTATTATTCCAAAAAAATACCATCCCTAGATCCCTTAAGAAGAGATCTAAACGAAGTCCATCAAAGAAGAAGTAATCATTTTTACTAACTCTTTCAAGTTCATATATTATTATACTTTCTCATAAAGTGTTTTTTATATGATAAAGTTATAAATTTAGGATCACAAATATGATTAGATTTTATTATTATCATGGGAAACCAATATTCCACCTCTTATCCGTCCAATGAAAAATGAATGCACCGTGTATGCGTACGTACGACTTACCATCTCCACATCATGATGTAATCTATTTTTCATCACCTCTTTACTTAGTTGGGTAAAATAATATAAATATTGGAAATATATAATAAATATGGAATGATATTGATTCTGTAATAATTAATATACCATACCCTTCTTTACCATCTCACAAATAATGGAATGATACCATTGCTCACGCGTACGTATGATTGACTGTCTCCACAACGTGATGCGATTCATTTTCCGTATCCAAAATTCAATAATGGGTAAAAAATTAATTTAATGATTAAATTTTAAATTTATAACATTAATATCATTCTGGATATGTTGTATATATATCCTATAAAAAATAACCAATATGATCATGACCAAACATGCATAGGAAAATGAAGTAGTTAACCCATGAAGCAAGGGTAATAATGAAATATTATCAACAAACAGTTGATGAAATAGCATAATAAGATCATATATGATATAATAAGTATTAATAAGGTTTTTATATAATCTAATAACAAGATTAAAACTATTATACATTATGATAAATCATGTTTTACTGATGAAAGTGTAAGGTAAGGGACTTCATCCCAATCTCCTTTGATTGATGAATATTTTGATGTTTTACACCCAAATGTTTTATAAGGTGTATATACAACCCATTTGAACTATCATTTCATTATTTTTTTATTTTAATGTTATTTAGTGTTATGTTAAAATTTATTCTTTCATTGGGATTATGATTTAAATGTTCAAATTGTATGGGTCACCTTGAATGTTTAGAGATTTGATTATAAAATATTTTTCTCCATGTCAATATTCTTGATATTATTTTAAATATTTATTTATATGGATATAAAATGAGTATAAAGGAAATTTTATGTCTAATTTTAATTTCATTCAAAAATTTTCAATAGTAATATTTTTATGTGTCTTATACCGAACTTTTTTACAAAATAGAAAAAAAATGTTCTATTCTCAACGTACAAGGTGACACCAACTTTCCCATGAACAAGACTATTATTTAATTTATATGTTCCTTTGAAATATTACTTATTTTATTAAATGAAAAACCATATTCCCATATTTTTTTGGGATATTTTTTTGAAAATGGTTATATTTAAAAGATAAGGGTATTTTTATATGAAAGTGCTTTTCATATGTGTTTAATAAGAATTTTTCCTCAATAATTTTTAATGATTTTATTAGAGTATTTCATCTATGTAAACAACCTCCATTGAATATTATGCTTAATTGAAGTTTATATTTTATAATATCATTTACCATATTTAATTGAATGGTTTATGACATAGTTCAACAATGAATATGCTATTTTACTACCATTCATTATTATGGTTAATGTTTTCACATTTTTATGCTAGTTTTCAATATAAATGTATATGTTGAGTATGTTTTACCCCTTTAATAAGAGGAATGCATTAGAATTATTAAGTGTTGATCAGGGCCCACTATAGCCCCTCGATGCATTGGTAGGTCTCATGAGACAAACTAGTTTAAGTTTTGGATAATTTCTTACCCAATATTTATAGTGTCATAGAAGACCCCATGATGGTATGTTTATGATGCCACTCATTATTCCCTGACCCTTAATAATATTAGTTATTAATAATCCATGTGATTTTTGACCATTAGAATATCCATGGTTAAGTATATTTCTCATGTGATTTTTTATATAGCGTTATTTGATCAGCTTTTACTCCTACCATATTGTTCTCAATATTTTGTTTTAATGACATGTCTTTTTAGTTATTGAACTTGAATTATTGTTTATGTTTATTTATGATAGCTTCTAATATATTATTATACTTAATAAGCATCTGAGATCATTGATTTTTATGTTTCAATTTTCCCCAGGATTCAAGAAGTATAATTTGACTTATATGAATGGCCATAGAAAGGTAAATAATGGAAGACTCAATGAAATTCCTTTTCCATTTTATGCTTCATAATGTTATGCCGATTTCATTTCTGTTTCTTGTTTTCCTATAATACCAGACTATTCGGTCCTTTTGGATGTGATTCCTTTTATATTATGCCAATGTAATAAAGTAAGTCACATGATCCAGGCTACTGGAGCTTAGATATTTACATATAAGAGAAGGTATTTGCTTTGTGAGTATGTGCATTGATATAATACAAAAATAATTTACCAGACCCAGCAAAGTAGACTCAATCATGCCATAATAATCTAGACCGACATCTTTTATCATCTTAGAGGAACATGCAACATATTATTTATTAGAATTCAACATTGCATCCATAGAGAACCTACAAAAGGGAAACAAATTATCCAAGTAATAAAAATTATTGACTTAGGTAATTTGAACTTTTTACTTGGAAGAATTAAGAAGTTTGTAAAAATAAAGAACTCTCACATTCCATTTGGCTAGTTTCTGTACATAGCCCTCTCAATTAAGCGACGCACACATTCCCCTCGACTAGATGGACTATCTAGGATCCTAATTGAGGTGACTCCATGGAACATCACACAAAAGTCATTTTACCATATCAAATTATTTAAGAGATTTACATGAAAAGAGGAGAACTGTAAGGTTGGGTGGATGAACTACACGGTGAGAGAAAAAATCAACAACTTAGAATTTGAGAAAAGCAGAAATGAGGCTATCTATATTTATAGATGCCACTGGTCAGTGCACTAGACCTGCACTTGGGATCTGTGGAGTTAACTTGTATACCAGACCTCTACCAATGACCTACATTGATGACCTATTTAGTTTACCAGCCCCACCTTTATAATCATTCCCCCATTCTACCTCATAAATAAACACTCTTCTTTCGATCAGATCAACTCCTGGGGGGGGGGTCTTTTGTTGACACTTCATTTTTTCAATGGGGTGAAAGGATTATTTAGGAAACCTTAAAAATGTTAAAGCACTAATGATCCCAAAGGACAATCAAATACACTTTCCCATGTTGACTGGAAGACAAACACATTTGCACCGGATGGTTTACAGAGCCCCCCCCTGTGTGGCACCAAAGGGATGGTCACCCATGAGCAGGGTACCTGCACCGAGCCCCTACACTCAGGAACTATATGGGGAACCTTATTTGACTAGGGTCCCAATTTTACTATAAATAGGACCCTAGAGATACACCTTGGAAGAACTAGAAAATCAGGAGAATCCCTCAAACTTTGGTTGCAAAACCCCTTCACCAAGATCTCTAAAAATCCCTGTGATAGATCTCTAAAACCCAAGTGAAGAGAGAATTAATGGGTATAAGTGATATCAAAGTCCCTTCAGGGTCTAAAATTCAAGACACCTGAAAGAGGATCCCTATTCCCCCCTTCTCAAAAACCACCTTCTCAAGGCCACTTTCTTTACAAGGGACCTGTAAAAGACCCATCAAGGGACACCAGAGGAGACTCATAGTTCCTAAGATAAAGCCTCTCCCATGTGTCATTTCTTATATGGTATATTTTTTAAGGAATATCTTGATCCCATAGGTCTATTCACCCCCTGCGAGAAGTACTTCCAGTTCCTCCCATGCCCTACATGAGGCACCTCTTCCCTTTAATCCAGGACCTACACAATCCCCTCTTTGAGTCCTCTTACAAGACAACAATGGCATGACTTATCTTCCATTGAATCCATAATCCAAAAGGTACCAAACTGAATCCTACCCCAAGGGATCTAGATCTAAAAAATCATGTATATGGGGCACAACCAGATGCCTCCCATTTGGATATGAATTTTTATGGTTATATGTTTCCTTCATTTTTTTCACCTGACAAGAAGGGTGCATGGTTTGAATGTGGATGTGCCTTCCCATGGTCACTTGGACCCCGAACCTAGGAGAAATATCATGGAACTCATGGTATTTGATACAAGTAAAACAAAATGTTCTCCCATTACCATATCAAAGACTCTAAACCTACATTTCCAAGAATGGAGGGTGAGGATCACACTTGATTTTCCATTCAACAAAGAATAAGACCCTACTACCTTATTATGGAACCAATTTTAGGAAATCCCTCCTAGAGTTAGGCCATATTATTTCTTTCAGAACCTCTCCTACTTCATCCCTTCATCTTTATATCTCGGTTAATAATATGGGATGGGAGATGATCATTTTCAATGCCCTTTCTCTCTCCCTTTGGGTCTAGGGTAAAATTACGGGAGGGATGTTCCATCACTCAGGTATATTCCACCAATATAAGAGGTATTATGTGGTTCTATAGATATTATAATAATTCTTGTTTCAGATATTCAATCCTATCTCATCCTATCTTATGTGGTCTTAGAGGATAGTCATGATTATGACATCCACCCAGTCAGATGCATATTTAACCATAGGATCTTCTCCCAAATATTTCTCTTGCCTTCCTTCAGAGTTCCTCCCTAGGCAGAGGTCCTCAAGATCATGTATCGAACATCAGGGGAAATTAGATCATGTTATTCATTGGATATTGTTCTTTCTCTTGTTTCTCACATATATCTTGACTCACATGGTCTTAGAGGTTGATGATGGTCAATACATATACAATACCCAAAACCTATTAGGTAACCTCCATAAGAGTAATCCCTAATCGAACCTATCCATTGGAAAAATTCCATGTGTAAGTCCCAACTCATAAATGGGCCTCCTACTTATTATAATCCCCAACCTTTGACAATACATGCATCCTCATCAAGAGTAATCGCTGGTCAAACCCATCCTTGGGCATCCTTCTTAGGAGTGATCCCCAATCACAACCCCCAATCACTAGGGAATCCTCCTTTGAAGTAAGCCCTGAAATCTTACCTTGGGTCTTCTTCTTCAAGAAAAATATCCAGTGAAATCACCATACCCATCTATGACCCTTCTCTTTAATTGTAAGCCTCGAAAAATCATCCAAATTACAATGAGTCAATAAATCCCACATATCCCATTTCATAGGGGATCCTTTTTAGGAATAATCCACAACTTAATCCTCTCAAATATCCATACCTTCCTACAAGAAAAACCTTCACGGTGCATTTACTAGTGTGGGACTACACCATGTGAACTATGTGTGATTTGATTCCCATCCAAAAGTGATACATATGATGCCTCTTAGAGTTCTAAAACCAATAAACCAAATTCAACACAATTATATAAAGTCAACATTAATAGTTGTGTCTAAATTTGACTTATAAATTCAGATCAGTTCTAGGTTCCCTAGGTCACTTTAGTATAAGTCATGCACTAAAATTTGATTAGGAACCTTCCTTATGAACATCCTTTTTTAGTGATTCTAAACTGCACAGTTTGGTCCTTATCACATGAACATAAAAGGTAAGATGTATCTCATTAAGTGGAACTAAACTACATGGTTTCTAATTCATTTCATAGGGACACATAGGAATCTCACCTCATGGTCCCAATCCCAACAACAAAACAAATATCATCTCATTAGAAGAAAATATACCCCAAAGCACCCCACTGAGTGGATGAAAACCAACATCATTGTAAAAAAATAAAACAATCTCTAATCAGTACATGATAAGATACCGTTGAAGGAGAACCTCTGATGCACACTAATATATTTGTTGATGAAGAAACTTAGATACATATAGATTATTCTAAACCCCATCCATTCTAATAATTGATTGTTAATTTAAGGTTGATCCATGTCATGATTGATAAATAATATAGGATTCATAAACATATCTGAAATCTATTAGAGATTCCTAGAGTAGTAAATAATTCTTCCAAAAGGGTTTGATAAGACTGACCTCCCATACTATCAACCAATGTGAGTTTTTAATCATTATTTGAAAAAACCCCCCAATGAGTTCCTACCATTAGAAAGTATGACCTTTTTTGATATAGAACCATTAGGTATTTCTATTTCCACAAACAAACCAATTAGAAACCATTCAAAAATAGTGAACCCAACATGTATGATTGCACCAAATTTAATCCCCTGAAATAAACCATTGGTGAACCAAGTTTTCATTTCAAATAATATTCTAAAGGTAAATATAGAGAATTAATTAGAACCGAAAGTAAAATAATTTTTTCCTAAGTTAACACTTTAAAATATATATATATTCCTAATCTACATTGGGGAGGTAATACTGAAGGTGATTAAGAGATCAAAAGAACAATCCAAATGGTAAAGGAGAATATGTATCTAGAATTAATGGAGTTAAAAATATTCAAGATGAAGTTAATGTAAATTTTTTTGAATTGAATATTTTATGAAGAAGTTATATCTAATGATTATTGAGTTATACTTGTGAATCCATGAAAAGTAATGATCATTGAAAAAACCACTATCTTGCTGAATTTATGTTTGAATATTGTGAGAACACACCCTTTTGTTTCCAAATTATGAAAAATAATATTTAAAATGAACTACACTTGGATTATGTTGAAAGAATTTAATTTAAGTATGATTGGTTTTAGAAGTTTTATATGTAATCCACACTTATAAAAGATATATGGAAATACATGAGGCTATCTTTAATTCCACCAAGGAAATAAAATTTAATAAAAATTTAAATCACAAAAAAAACTACTATTTAGCCTAGTAATTTGAAGTTGGAGGTTGATCCCATGAGGCCTAGGTTGAGAATATTATAATAAAATAAAAACATACAATTGAATTAAATTACTATATAATTAAAATAATATATATTGATGATGATAAAATAGTGGAAAAGAAAAGTAAAGTCAAACACTCCAAAAATAGAAGATCCAATTTCATCCACTTAATAAAGTGTTAAGGTTAATAATTATTTAAGTTTTCCTCCAAATTAAGTCCAATTATTTCCTTTGGTCTAGGTGTATATTATCTCTCTCACAAAATTTCCCTTTTTTAATGGCCATATAAAACAGTTAATTAGTAAAATAGGTAATACTAAAACATATTTAAATTTGGAATTAAACCCACCCAATGGTCATAGATAAGGCCTAAATCTAGTAATCACATTTAAGTCATCACTCCATGACTTTGAAAAACAAGGGTCATGCATGGAAAAATAAAAGAGCTGAATTAAAAGAATTTAAAAAAGAAGAAAACCATACTAAAATGATTCATAAAACCAATTATTTATTAATTAAAATTCCACTTCAAATATTTCTCAAAAATAAAATAAAATAACCCTATAATTCTAGTCATGAGAGGGTGATGGAAAATAAAGTTAATAAGACATAAAAAAATGACTGATAGAACGAGAGTAGTAGTCTGTCCTCTATAATAATACTTCATCCTATTCTACTCAAGATACATTTGATGTTCACAAAAACCTCTTATATATAGTCATAACATCAAAAATATATATATATTTTTATCATACTATTTAACTTATTTATTTTCTATATCACATGAATTGTGGAGGCTCAAATTAAATATCACAATAGGAATGTTTGAAAAATCACGTTAAAAACACTACCTATTTTAATGATAATGTTTTACCCTAAGTACATAAGATCCATTCATGGATCTAGTTGAATTAAATATTTTATTTTTTATTTGTCTTTATTTTTTTGACAATTTATTCCAATTATAAGGATAGATGAAAAGGTTATGGTCTAATCATTGAAGTAAGGTCCAGATTGACGAATCCAGTTCATAATTGACTACTGGGACCATTATATTCATGAAAAATTTAAAACAAATTTAGGGTATTCTGAAAAAATATGTGTACAATGATATGTATAGTTATTTCACAAAATTTCAAAGGAAAATATGAAATATAGAATATTTTATGAAAAAAATACTAGAGTTAAATTTAAAGGGTATAATTGATTTTTCCATATAGTTTCCAAAATTTATATATTTTATACTTCTTTTCACCAAATTAATGAAACCATGAATCATTCGGTAAGTTAAATAAAAAAAAGTAACAAAATTTTTCAGTTAAAATTAAAAAATATGTATGCAAGAAAAATATTAATAAAATATCCCCACACTTAAACTATGATTGTCCTCAAGCATAAATCACAAATTAAATCATCAAGAAGACCTATGCTACTAATATTCAATCCTAAAACCAAAAAAATCAAATAATTATCAATGTGGAGAATAAATTTCAAGTATCATAATTTAATATTAATCCAACTTCTCACTTTTTAAAGACACTTTATATCAATGTATTTACTTTTCTCCTTTTAAAATTGATTAAGATTATCCTAACATCCATTCAAGCATCTCAAAAAAATATTTACTAAGAATGATATTTGTAATATACCTTACATGAACTATTTTCTCTCATCGCTCAAGGTAATAATATACATGAAGTTATGATCAGACCTCAGCTACATGCCACTAACCAATCGATTTTGTAGGAAATAAAATTTTCACTTTTTAAAGGATAAGATCATAAAAAATCAAGAGGGGTTTGAATTAAGTTCAAATTACTCTAAGGATAAATGTAGGAAGGTATTGATGCTAAGAAGTATAGGCTTAAAAAATGATGTTAATCTCATAATCGCAATGCGTAATATTCAAAGTAATGTGTAATGAAAATATCCCATTGTAAAGTGACATCACCATCTTTCCAAAATAAATGTGAAGACCATAACATAATTAATGGTAAATTAAATATGTAAACCCACTTGATTTCTCTTGATTTTTTTCTATATTTTTTAATTTTTTATTTTTTATGAGAGTAAAAATTAGGAAAACTCACACATCTAGAAATCAACCACAAATGATCATGATCATTAATCAAGTCATGTTGATTTTGACCCTCCAAATACACATTCCATTTTTTACATTTTTTTAAAATTTCAACTCATTTTTAATTCATTATTATCAGAGGGGTAAATAATTAAAGAAAAATTAATTATATCATTAACCCCTTCTCCAACATAACATTAAATCACACCCTAATATTTTGTCCTCATTAGAGTGAATCCATTCTACTACAGTCTACATCTCCCCCAAACTTCAACTTGTGAATATCATGAAAAATATAAGATTAGTATAGGATATGATATAAAAATATCCTAATGTAGATCTTCCCTAAAAATATAATTCATGGATTATAAGGGATTAAAAGATGGATAAATGTAAAAGGTTAGTCTAAGGAAAAATTATATAAAAAATTAGTAAATAATTTTAAATTTGGATTTATATAATCATATATTTCAAATAGAAATTCTAATAGGTGACATATCCCATATTCACTCAAGAAATATTCTCAATAAGGATAGAAAGTATCAAAATATAATACTATAAGGAATGGAAACATATAATATCAGAAAATAACTCATTCTATGATGAATAATAACATATTAATCAACATGAACTTGATCCTGTAAATAATGAAAAAGGTAGTGAAATTTCATTTATGTAAATCAAATGGATTCCTAAAATCATGACTTAATAAATTAATACTCCTATTCTTATATCTACTCATTTAATTCATCATTTTATCCATTCAATTATATCAATATTTCGATCTCAAACATGGAATCATGGGGTTACTGAGTAATACATTTTGTCACTTAGATATGTAAGTATAACAACAATCCAAAATTAGGGTATTCAATTTACTTTATGCTAAAAAATACATTTCAAAATAATTTTTGAAAGAATAATATAGTAAATTTAATGTGTTCCCCTATCCATATATATCAATTTCCTTTCCCCATTTTCTACTGGGATTACTTGTGCTTTAATGATGGAATTACAAATGAAAAAACACAGGTGAAATAATAAGTTCTATTATATTAAGATCAAAAGTGATATGGGGAATTGAAACTACATCCTAATATATTTATAAAGTAAATTCAACGAAAAATCTAAATTCTTAGAAGGAAATTTAAAAATTCGAGTTGCCTCCCAGATGACTCTCTTGGTTATGGACATATATGTCAACCTTATATCGAAATATCACTTAAGTTTAGTATGATATAGAGATATCCATACCATATTTTACCAATTTAAACTTTTGTGTGTGTTCAGTGTGGCTCTTATACTTTTCATTTTTTTAAAACATTAACAATGAGTGAGCTAAGTAGTTGGTTTATATTGAAAAAAATAACTCTTTGATTTTACACACTTGGTATCATTACTCTTTCTCCATTACATATGGATTATTTTTCGTAATTTTTTCAATGATATCTTCAAGTTTACCGACTTTATCTTCCTCAATGTTTTTTTCAAGATTCTATGTATTTTGTTCTAGATGTTTTTTGTTCAATATTTTTGAGATATTCCTCCCCCACCATTGTCATCGTGTCATTAAAAAACTCAATATCCATAATCCTCTATTCCTTTTTGTTTTATTCCATGATCATTGGGTATTATTATTATTATTATTATCTTGAATATTTCTTCCTTTTCATCCCCAAAATGTGTGATGGTGACTTTCATTGAAAAATCATACTAATTTTTAGCCTTATAATTTGAAAGAGTGATTACATATGAGTTGGCTTCATTCTCTTTAATGATCTAGATTGGTTATTTTATTTCTTCTAGAATGTGAACTTCCTCCTTAGTCTCTAGGATTTTTCACGTAAGAAATTACAAGGCCCAATATACCTCCTTGAATATGAATTCTAATCCGTAGATGAGTGCCTCATCACCACTTGTGTATGTTTGTGTGATAAGTGTTTGAAGTCTATTTTTAACAACCATATATTTTGATATTCCTTTTGATTTATTAAATTTTATTGGAAAAATAATCCATTTTAGTTGACAGTTGATCCAATTATTCTATCAATATTTGCACCCTCACCATCATAGAAAGTAGTATACCCAAGAGTAAGTGTGATATAAGATAAATTTAAAAGAAAAACCTAAGATAAACTCATTAAATAGAAACTGTGGTGGGAAAAGTCTTTTTATAAACTAATTATTAAATGTATCCTTAACACATTGTCTTCATAAACAATGGAAAAAATTTGGTACCATCTGAGGGAATCCTTAATAATGTTAGTAAAATAGTTTATATATTTATAAAACATGAAACAAACAAAACACTAAACTACTGGGTAGTATAGTAATTTCAAGTCTGAGGTATACCAGAAGTAATAGGTTGAAATTACAATTATAAAATAGAAAATACCTAAACCATGAGTGAATTAAATTAATTGATAATTTAAATAAGATAGATTGATGATGATGAGAGGGTGGAGAAGAAAATTAAAACCAATTGAAACAAGAAATATCGATCTAAGTTCATACACTGATTAAAGTTAGAAGGTTAATGATTCATTTTAATTTTTATCAGAATTATGTCCTAGTAAGAACCTTTGTTTGTGTGGATATTCTCTCTCTCTCATAAACCATCCCTTTTCTATTGGATATGTACTATGGTTAATTAGTAAAAGTGGTAACTTAAAATCTTATATAATTGTAGAATTAATGTTTTACAATAGTTATATTAAAGGCCTAATTTTAGTAATTGTATTTAATTTATATCTCCCCCAAATTGATAAATAATTGTCATGAAAAGAAAAATAAAATAATATAATTGAAATAATTTAAGGAAAAACAAAAAAACCCAACTTTGATGAAACATAAACCAAATTTTTATTATGTAAAATCAAACTTCACATATTTCTTAAAATAAATAAAATCATCCTCTTATGATAGTCATGAGAGGGTGATGAAAAATAAAGGAAACATAACCAATAAAAAAAGAGATAGATAGATAAATAGATTAGCACTATTAACTCAACAGGATTCCTTCAACATCCTCCAGTTTATATCCCTTTGATTTTCACAATATATACCAATTTATAAACAAATCGTCACCATGATATGTATATTTATCTCACATTATCATTATTTTACTTTCTCTATCACATGCATAGGGGTGGATTGTATTAAATATAAAAAATAAGAAAGTTTTAAAAATGAAGTAAACACAACATACCTTATTGTTTTGTCACGTGATTGACACTTAATGTGCTAGATCTAGTCATGGTAATAGTTGAATTAAATCTTAATTTTTTAGTTTTCTATATTTTGTCAGTGTTTCAGTAAATTTTGTGGATGGATGAAAAATTTATAGTCCAATCATTTAAGTAAGGTCTAGATTGACGAATCTTGTCGAAATTTGACTTCTAGGCCCATTATCTCCATTAATCACTGTGAACAGGCTCTAGGTATTCTTACACCATATTTGGCATGTGATATTTAGAGTTATTTCATGAAATTAAAAAAAATGATACATAGAATTTTTTTGACAAAATTAGTTTTCTTTAATTAAAAGGGAAGAACTGTAATTTTCATGTTGTTGACACAATTTATATCTTTAATACTTCTTTCCATAAAATAAAAAAACATGAATAATTAAGAAATAAGAATTAAATAATTAAATAGTTTAAATATAATGAAACCTATATAATAATTATCAGAAATTTTAATATGATTAACCTCAATATAAGGATGAATAACTTATAGTTTTATTGAAATAAGTTTTATGATGCTGAGATGTACTTCCAAATTTAAAAAACACTATTCATAAGTGATTATTTAAGATTATACTTTAGTAAGTGGTGAAAAATATTGACTGGGGATTAAATGAGAATAATTCTTAAATAATTCAGGCTTTTTATAATATATAAAGAATCAGGATTATGAAATTGAGAAAGTGAGGAATTATTAGAGTTCACCCTTCTATATTACACATAAGTTCTAATAATCTATGAAAACCTTGAAAAGTGAAATTCATAATCTTAAAAGGGTTGATAATCAAAGGGATATTATGTATCCAAAGAAAAATAAGAATTCATGTTATATAATATTATTTAAATTTTGGGGGAAAAGTTAGTCTGACTAGTATGTTTCAGAAGATAATATAAGTCAAATAATAAAAATATTTTCTTTTAAGTTCATTAAAACGATTAAAAAGTTTTAAAAGTTCCAAAATTATATATTTGAGAAGATTATAGATGTCGAGAAACTAGAATTTAGTGAGAAATACCAATGGTCAACAAAAACATATAGAATTTTCTAACATTAAAATAGTTTAAGGAGAAGAAGTTTCAAAAATAGAGATTCCAGAGCTGATCAAGGCTGATAGTTCACATAAAAAATAGGGTCCTAATAATAGTACTCTTAATATGTTTCCATGGAAAATGTTATGATCTACAGAAAGAATAAATTTTGGAGGAATTAATGAGGTGATTAAGACCAGTGATCCCAATCTGTTATAAGTTTTGGTCATTCATGTTCTCAAATAATTGATAATGTGCTGATTTGAAAATATAGTGAATTTAAAATTAAAGATCATCATTTTTCCTGAAAGTAAATAAATTAAAATATCCAAATAAATACAATAGTTCTTTCACACTTTGTTGGAGTAAAATTAAAGACTAGATTAGTATAATATAATCATGAAAAAATGGATTTTATGGGGAGCTAACGTTGGGTTAAGGATGATACCCTTCCAAGGGTTAAGGAAGATACCTTCCCACCCTTTATATGTGTTGAATCAAAAATGATACCTTCTAACATTTGTTAATCACTTCATATTATTAGTGATAAAATATTGTCTCAGAATAGTCCTAAAAATTACCTGGATTAGATACCCACACTAATATTGAAGCTTGTAAAAATACCATGTACTCTGATCTATTTACCTTTTTTATACATTTGGTGTGAATGTGTTGGTAAAAATATGAGACCCATTCATCCAAAAATATACAGTGGTAAAAATACTAAAGTGGTAAACATTAAGTGAAAAAAATTTAGTAAATCCTTTCTATATTGATTCACAACCCCTCTAAGTGTGACTACATGATCCACTGATCACTAAATTTTTTATCATGATAGATCATGAGAATATGAGTTTCTATTTATTTTTATTACATTAAATTTGTTTCATTCAATCTTAAGAAATTCATCTACGTTATCATGGAATCACCTTGTTTTTGGATTCTATAAATCTCGTTTAAAAAGAATAATTCCATTATCAAATTTAATATCATTCTAGATATCATGGAAAATTATATATAATAGAATCATGGTCTGTCTTGTGACGCGATATATTATAATACAAAAAAACTTTATCATGTATGATATATTATATCATAGTAGAAAATTTAGTTTAAATACTTTTGTTTAGTTGTATAATATCATATAGTATATCCAATCATAGTAGGCGATTAATGAATTTACATATTAAAAAATAGAGCTTCACATCAATTAATTGATATAGGTTTTTTCATAGAATAAAATTATGAGGTGTATAAGGGTTAACATTATGTTGTTTGAAACGTAATATTCATATGAACCACTAGTTTTTTTCATACAGAGATAATATAATAAGTAGGGATCACTATGATTAGTTACTCTTATTCATTCCACCAAAAGTGCCTTGTTATTTTTCCATAGGTCACATGTAATAATTAAATATAGTCTAGTTCATGGTATTAGTGTCATTTTTTGTTGAAGCATGTATTTAATATCACAAAAGAACTTGTCCTAGCCTATGATAACCAATCCACATGAGTTGTTCTTATGTGACAATAGTTTTATATTATGCAATCCACCATGACTATCATTTCCACCGTTATCAATAATTGAATATGACTCATAAGTCTTAAAAGGGTTTAAGGAAATATGGATTATCTATTTTAACATATTATCTATAGTGTATCATTAAAAATTATATTGTACATTTTTTTAGGAATTTTAATTGTGAATTAAATTGAATAATTTATATTTTTTTTATAAATTATGGAAAAATGTATTTTTATATTTACTAATTTTAAAAAGTTTTATAAATTAATTAATTATAAAATTATAATAAATAAAAAAATAATTTTTTTGAATGATTTTTTGAATAAATATTTATAAATATTAAATCCTAATATTAAATACCTTTTTCAAACTATATGTCGTAACTTATAGTTTAGATATATATGGTTTATATGGGAATTAGAAGTATAATATATATTTTTTATAAATTTCAGAAAATGACATAAACATTAAAGTATTTATATTAATTATTATTAACATTTCATAATAATTAATTTGAATAGTTCAAATTAAAATCCTTATTTGATAAATTATTTAAATCATATGAAAAAAACTTTTGAAAATTTATTTGGTTAGGGTTTAAATAATATTAAATATTCGATAGTGAGATTATTTAAAATTTTTACATGATATAATAGAAATATAAAATATTTATATTTCACATAATTTTTTATATTTGAAGTAAAATTCCATATAATGAATATTGTGAGGGAATTCAACTTTGAATAAATATAAAGTTTTTATATTTATATAAATATTGGAAAAAATATAATGTGCTTATCTCATGTATAAATTGATCAATTATTCATTTATTTAGTTTACTCATCACATTAATCCTAAATATAATTTTTAAATTATGAGTATGTATTTTCTTTAGTTTAAGTTACAACAATTATTTGAACGTATCATAAATGCGTCGTAGGAGTTACATTCTAGGGAAGACAATTAATTTAGTTACGTTATACCTTGACGTTGGATTTTATTAAGTCCTGATCTTGAATTAATTAGTTAGCTATGATTTATATACATTTGATGTTACAACTATTATGGAGTTAATAAATCTCCTATGTAAAGTATACTTGGTTAAATAGACATTTTTTTTGACTACTAACTAGGTTGGAAGCTTATTCCTTGTCTAGAAATGTGGGATTGTCTATCAATCACTCCATGCATACTATTTTGAGAAATATTGATTTCACATGATTGCAATCCTCTACATGAAAGGGTATCATGTACCTTATGCATAGGATTCACTTAGATATGTATTAATATAGTTGAAATTTTATTTTGATTATTAACACAATATATGAGTTATATAAAGAGTTACACATCAATATGGTTTGAACATATTGATTTAGTGGGAAGAATGATATTCTAAAATGAATCATTACAAACATGAATTAAGAAGGAAATAAAATGAGATATTATGGTGAGATTAAATAACCATTAAAAAACGGAGTTCCATATTTCTTCCAAAGGAAATACATGCCAAGACCACAATCATTTAACTATTTTGGTTTTTCAACTACATGGTTCCCATGGATTAACTTTTTGAAGGCATAAGGGAAATGGATAACCCTAAGAGTTGTGAAACCAAATATTTCTATGAGATTTGGGTTACACTAAGTTTGTGTAACATAAGAGATAGAACACTATAGAAATTTTGTTTAGTTTATTCAAATGATGGATTGGAAAAAAAATTACACATAGCCACTAGAAATCCTAATATGATATGATTGGGAAGGTGCCCAACCTAAATAACTAGGCGCTGATAAGAACAAAAAAGTATACTCATTTCCTAGTGAAATGTGAATATTGTCCCACTAATGGCGATGATGTGTTTAAAAGTGGGAATAATATTTATGGGATAACATTTAATTAATTTCCTCATTAAATGTTTTCAAATCATGATACTCATCTGGAAGGATCGTCTATCATATATAACAATATCATTTTAATCTAACATAAATTTGACTTCAATATAAAATAGAAGCATAATATAAGAAACATATCATACTATTACAAGACTTAAGGATTGTTCTTAAGTTAGGAATATTTATTTGTGTTTGATAAAATAACTTACTGAGTAACAAAGTATTAATTTAGTTCAAAAAGTAGACATAGATACTTATCTTAATTTAAAAAGAAATTAACTTCTGGTTTTTTTCTATATTTTTCTCAAAATGTTAATAAAAGATGAAATGGGTATGTGTTGTCCATGTTTTGGCACTACGATGGTAGTACAAGTGGGTCAAATTGAAAATCAGAATAAGAAATGTATGTTGGAAATTATAATAATGTTTATTTTGAATAACCATTATAGGTCATTAAATAAAGTTTCTTTAAAAAATAAAATTAATTATTCCATTGGATGGAATTTTTTATCATATTTCATGGGTTTTGTGAAACTCTATGGAATTTCCATTATAGGTATAGTGTTATATAAATAAATTCATTTTTTTGTTAGGGGTATTTTATTTTAAATTTATATTTTTTAAATTTTTTAGGAACATAAGATTTAAATATCTGTGAAATAATTGATAAAAATTGTAGTATTTTTTGAAATAGTAAATTAAATTGTTACATAAACATGGATTTGAATGAAAAGGAATATTATCAAGATTATATGGATCTAAATTAAGGATGTGTCTTTTCATCTTAGTTCCCTAATATGATATGATATATGATGTTTTTACATATAGTGTATAATAAATCTGAATCTATAACACATTTCTCAAAGAATAAAAGAAAAAAATGTATTATCTAAGATAAAAGTGTTTATCCAAATTTTAGTTAAAATATAATTAGTATTACCTCACAACCCTTCAGTGGTGTATTTTAATGAATAATATTATTTTTAAGAAGATTCTACAAATAATTTTAATACTACATTTGATATTGAAACTATAGTTCTATTGTTAAATATTACCTAAACGGAAATTAGTGTTATTTTTTTAACGTAAATGTGTTTTTGTTTTTTAGTGTGATATTATGAAGTGAATACATAGTCTAAACATCTATTGCGAGTATGTTTGAACTAATAAAAATTAAAAATTTAAAAATAAAGGATAATTCCAATCAAAGTAAAAAGTGAACATCACATTGAAGGGGAAATTTTGAAGGAATGAATTCCAAGAATGCTGATGATGAAAAACATAGAAAGAGTTATAAGTAGAAAATATAAGTTGTGACATCATAATATCAAATTTTGTGGAATTAAATAGTAGGAATATGTTTATAGAGTTAAAATTAATGAATATGATTCATATGTCACAAAATTATTTTAAAGAATTTTTTTAGAGATGTTACACTATATAGAGTTTAATGGGATTATTTCATCAAGTGTCCACAAAGTGATATGGTTTGAATTTTATACAGATGTAATGAGTTTGAAAAGCCCCTTAAAGTGCATAAAACATAAGGCTAATCTAACAGTATATCAAATGGTACATGTTAGACATGATCTTATATAAATTTTGGTTTATTTATTCTTAATGAAGTTTAAGGATTGATAATGTATCAAGTTATAAATAGGAAATCTCCACTTAATCATTCAATCATATTGGTTATATATATATACTATAAAGTTAAGTGATAATTTACCTATAAAAGTATGAATTTGATTTATCCCTAATCGATGATCATCATGGAGTATTTTAGGTTATAATAAAATGTTATGGATAACATGAGAAATATTCCCGTATCAAGATAAAAAATATGCTCATGAGGCAAAAAATGAGTTTTGGGTGTTGGATAACCCACAAAGTATACATCATGGAGTATAATACACTATGTATTTGGTATAATAGGGTTTATGGTTCATATTTTTAGTGGTGAATATCTGATATTAGAAAAATAAATAGAATGATAACATTCAGACTTTGATACAATTCTTATTCAAGCATTGAGTATTACCTAATCAGGGTGTGGTTGGTTATGTTTTTGATCATGTCATCGGCTAGAGATTAACTAAGAAGGAATTTTCCCTCTCATATGAAAGATATAAAAGATGGTTCATTTATTGAGATAGATTGTGGAAGTGTATGAGTATACCAAGATAGTACATATGATGTGATTATATATTCATATAAATGGGATGTGATTTTACTATCCATAAAAGTAAAATGACATGTGATATATTCATTGACCAAATCAGTTTATTCTATGGGAATTGAGAATATATTAAGAGGATATATGGTATTGATATACTCTCTATCCCATGGTCTCTTAATTGTTTGGACATAAAGATCAAATGAAGATGAATTATTACATATGATGGTATTGGAGGACATGGTAATAGAGTAACATATTTTTTATGAACATCACACCATATCTATTTATATCTTGAGTAGCACTGATAATTTTCTATAAGTCTCTATTTTATTCCATTTTCGAATTTGGTAATCTAAATTTTTTGGTTGACTGAATGGGGATTGAATTTGACTTAAGACTTACATTAAAAGTGTTTTATATGTTATCCAAAAGGAGTTCTATATGGTTATTCACAAGGTATTTCACATGATGTGATACATGATAAGTTTCATGAAATCGTTATAAAAATATGTTATTTAAATATTCAATAATAGTTTTGGATATGGTTTCACATGTTATTTTATAAGATAAAATATAAGGTGAAATGACACCAATTCCATGATACTTTTATTCAATGTGGAGATTGAAAGAGATATAACCTAAATCACTTGAACATGAAATGTGCGAAGACTATTCCATATGATATGATATAGTTATATCATATGGATTATTATTATAATATATTCCAATGTCCAAATTCAATCGTAATGAATTCTTTAGTAATACTATATTCTTGGTTTCTAAATATCTTAATATAGTATTTTGTGTTTCACAACTCAATGGTAAATGTTATAAATCAAGAATATTTTTTAAAAATCAATCAATAAAACATTTAATGGATGGGAACTCTAATGCATTGATAAGATGAATGTATATTTTGAAATGGGTTTATAAATAATTGATAAGCATACGCACAAGTCATATGTTCCATACCATATAAATCAATTCATGGATGACACATGTCTCCCCTCAGAGGCTATAAATGGAGATGATCACCATGATATGGGATCATATAGACCTACCCAAGCATTGATATAATTATTATTATACTAAATCTATCTTCCTCACCCATTCATCTGAAACTTGAGTGATATTATATTATCATGGATTTTAAAAGGGTATTTCTTATATGATGAGGAATTAGACCTCATCATGCAGATAAACCACAAAGGAGGGAGACAATCAGATTCCTCTTGGAAACCATTATCAAGGATGATGTAGAGAGTGAAATAGAGTCATTTTCGTATGGTTCATAATGTTTTCTTAATTTCATACAAATAATGGTTTTAGTTTTTAGCATGGTGGATTTTGGTAATATGGGTTTCAATTTGTTTCTACTTCCTTGAAAGTGTGTTATTATGTCTTAGAAAACCATCACCATTTTTGGCCTCTATGTATATCATTTCAAAGAATACATAGGGTGTGAAGGTAGGGTATGAATATTTATGGACTACCTCATTATTTTCATTAACCTCCTAAATATATTTTTTTATCATAGCATCAGGATAGATGGTTTCCGATAGCACTAGAAGAAGGTGATGTTGTAATATAACTTCGTGGAAGATATCAAAGTCCTTAGGTTTATATATATGATAAGATAGGATGTTGAAGTTGGATACATGTATAAAAATGGGATTATTTTTTTAGGGTGAAACTCCAAGATATAAAATTTAAAGATGTTGATAGACTAGAGTTAATTCTATGTAAAATTTTCATTTAATCAACTTATTATTATTTTTTATTGATACCAGTGTTTCAATATTTTCTACCACCCCATACCTAGTTTATGTGTCAACACTTCCAATATTGGGCCTTTAGAGTACAATTGAGTTGAATACTCTTTTTTTGTTCATATTAGGTTGTCTAAGGTGTGCTGTTGTAAGCTAGTTTTAGAATAATATGTGTTTTCATGGAACATAGTCTTTAGATAGATGCAACCATATAATTTTGTCTTTTTGATGGATGGGTTGTACTCTATACATGATTTTATTGATTACCATTGATGAAGGTTTATTTTCTATTGTTTTGATGGAGGTCACGTGTTTTTCATTTGGGAAAGATATTTCCACATAACATTGAGTTAGAATGAACCATAGAGTATTACAATCGATATGGTGAATTTTATTTTTTGTGAACATTAGGTGATGATGAATGGTATTCTTATGGTTTTAATATATTATTCCAATTTAATTTTAGTTGACGTTATAAGTTTATCTCTGAGGTGTGAGATTGAGTTTTGGATAGAGTTATAGGAAAGTATTTTCCTTATTACTATGGAATCTTATTGTATATAACCTATAGATATTTAAGTGTATAAGATTCAAATTAATGAATTATTGAATCAATATTTTATTCATCATTGTTTTTAATTATATTTGATTCTAGTACTTTTCTCAACTAAATCTAACAAATGTTGTAGGTTATGAATAGATTACTGAATGTTAAATTATGGGATGGTCTGAATCATAATCCTCTTCTTAGAATATGTGATTTATTTTATTTTTTAAAATGGGGAAGTTAGTTTTCCAATATTGATTTTTGATTTAGATATCACTAGATGTAGGATAAATATGAATACATCCCTAAGGTAATGTTTCTGCATTGTTATCAGAAGTTTAATATTTTAGTAATTCCATTTGTGGTTATGAGTGTCCCAGTATCATTTTTGAGTCTTATGGATATGGTATATGAATTATATCTTTATGATTTTTATGGTGTTCATTAATGAAATTTTAGGTTATTCCATGATAGATAAGCATCTTGAAGATAATCCCATGATTTTTTTAGAGTTTCTTTAGGAAAATCAGTTGTATGAGCAGATATAAAAGTTTTGATTCTAGATATGTGAGGTACAGTTTCATTCTCATGTAATTTTATATCATAGTTTAATTGGTGACCTATGAAAGATTAATGTGTTTATTTCATTAAATTTATAAAAGTATTATTTAAAAGTATGGAGTTTTATTAGTTTATCTAGATATTTAAAGAGTATTTTTTTGGTACCAATTTGTATGTGGGAGGAAGTTTGGAGAGTTTTATTTTGTAGAGTGTTGTATTTTGTTGTCAAAGGGGATAAGTCAAATCTCTTTGTAAAATAATTGGAAAACCAGATGATGATTTTTCATTTTTTATTTACCAAATATCATAAGTTTAGAGAACTTGTGATGCAAACCTATTGATGGAATGGGGGAGAAATGTTGATGCCAATCATATTCAATTTTGATCAGAAATAGTGATATTTCTAGAAGAAAGGGAAGTTGGAGTACATTCTGTTGAAAATATGATGATTCTAAAGGTGATCAGTCAATGATTAAATATCAAGAGAGATAAGGATCAAGATGATAGAATCTAATTATTGAAGAATCTAGATGACAATGAAGATACATGGTTGGTGTTTTTCAAAGATAGGTTTTTAAGGGGGAACAATTTCCCAGTGTTTTACCAAATTTTGGGCCAAAAAATTGGTAATTCATGTTTGGAAATGCAAGGTCTTATTCATAGGACTAAATAGTGTTAAAAGATGGAACAAAATAAGAAAAGGATGAGAAACATTAGGCTAAGTACATGGACTACATACCATGTATGAGAAGGGATCACAACCACATACTAGGAAGCGAGAATGATATGCGGGAGTGGTCCACAAAACTGAAAATGGTTCATAGTAGAAGGTGATGTGGTATGCAGATGGCTTATTTCTGATGGAAGAGATGGACCGTGTAGGAGAAATGGAAGTTCATAGATCGGGAGGGAAAAATGTTACGTAGATGGCTTGTGGTTTGCGGTAGGGGAAGCAATATATAGTGAAGGCTATAACACATTAAAAATTGTGGTAAAATAGATTAGCTGATTTTTTGTAGTTATTTTCCAATATAATGGACCCTAACCCAATCATAATAAGTGAGTAAATTTTATAAGAATAGATCATTGCTACTGAGGAATTTTAGTGAAGTACAAAGAGTTGTAGGAATAGGATTCTGCATAGGAAGGAGTTTGAAGAATGAAATCCCACGAATAGAAGTGGTTTGAGAAAGAGAGATTCTACATAGGAATAAGTGGTCTGTAGAAGATAAGAATGTTCATAGATTAAGGGGAAATAGTTTGCGGAAGATTATATTTCACATATATGGAAGCATTATGGGAAGGCGATACGTGGAGTCAGAAGTAGTATGAAGAGAAAAGGCAGTTTGCAAGAGAAGATTTGTCTGCATAGCATTCCCGATATACGGTATATAGAGGATAGAGGTAGTATGCGGGAGAGGTAGGATTGTTCATGGAGGAGGATGGTCATTTAATAGAGGTCTGAAATAAGTTTCTACCAGCTTCTAAGTAAAATATTAAAGAATTAATTTGAAAGATAAAATTTGTGAATACTAATCAAGAAGAACCAAAACATATAGTTACCATATTTGTGCTAAGAGGGAGCACACAAGCTTGTAGATTTTTTTTCAATTGCTACAATAGTGTACAGGAATATCCTACTAATTGTATTCAACATTAAAGGATTTTTTTTCTATTGTATTGTGTGGTATTGGATTGTTTTTGTAAAATAATAAAGATGTAGCAACTCTTATTGAGTAGTGAACCTTGTAAATCTTATGTTCTTTTAGATGTGTGTTTTGATTGTGTTCAACAGGGAAATAACTCTTTCACATGAGGAAAAGGTTTTTTCAAAAAGAAGGAAACATAAAAGAAAAAATATCACTGATTCACCCCCTCTCCATCTCAGTGATACTTGGATATTGATTGGGAAACTTCAATTGGTATCAGAGGGATAAGTTCCCTTTGTTTTTTCTTTTCAGACGTTGTGATGGAGAATCTGAATTGCATGAATTGTACGAGGATTTCAATATTTTATGCGATGAATTATCATATCTGGAAAGATAGAATGATGCCTTATCATATTTATCTTGGTTATAAGGCTCTCGAAGCTACAATAGATGGATTTCCTACTATTTATGACCAAGTTTCTCTTACACCTATTGATAAGAAGAATCTTGAGAATGATGGAAGAGATATAAATGCAATAACCTCATCGATTTCTAAGAGTGAGTTTTTAAGAGTGAAAGGTGTCGCTACCACTAATGGAATCATGGATAAGATGAAGAGTATCTATGATGGAAACACAAAAGTGAAGAAGGAAAGACTTAAAATATGGAAGATAAAGTATGAAGGCTTGAAAATAGGTGAGCTTGAATATTTTAGGGACATCTTCTAAATGGTAAACAAAATTGTTAGTACAATCAGATGTCTTAGTGAAAAGTTGGAGGACTATATAGTTGTTTAAAAGATATTGATAATTCACCATGACAATTTTGATGCTAATGTTTCATCATTGGAAGACAGAGATCCAGAAACATTATCTACAGATTATTTCAGTAGAACTCTCATCACATATGAAATGAGAAGGGAGAAGACTATTAATATAAAAAAAAAATTGACAGAGAAATATATTTCAAGAAATCAAAGAAAGAGAAGTTAAAGAATATTCTTTATTTAAGATAATTCTAGTGAATCTGATTCTAAAGATGAGGTATGTCAAAATTTTGATAAAATTTTGTCCTTGTTTTCTAGGAATATGAAAAGTGGTATAGGGAAATACAAGGGGAAAATCCACTAGAAATGTTTTGAATGTGGAGCTATCGTGCATTTTGGGGTTAACTGTTCTTAAATAAAGTAATAAAAAGACAATTATGAAGATGAATGAAGGCCGAGAATGTCATGGAAAAAACATGGTGACAAAGATAAATATTCTGTCATAAGAAAAGATAAAATGTTCATCAAATCAAAAAAAGAATCTTTTTGACTAAAGATGATGAAGAATATGATAATGATGCTGAATCTGAAAAATAATTTTCTAAGAAAGCTAGAGACAATACCTTTATTATAGTAGTAAATAATGAAGATTACAAAAGCAAAAATTTTGAAGAAGAAGAAACTCAACTTGAATATCATCTGAAAGAATATTTTAAATAATTTTTGAGAAATTTCAGAAGGATTGAGAAGGAAAACATGAAGTTGATAAATATATAGACCTCATTAAAAAATAAATAAAATTTTCATGATGAGAAAGTCAGATTGGAAAAGAAGACTGATGATCTGAATAATTATCTTGAGAGTGAAAAGAATCATAATGAACATTAGGTTGTAAAGTAGAAGGAAAAATATGAAGAGTTAGAACTTGTTTGACTGAAACTTTCTGAAGCTGAAAAAAGGAATATAAGTTTCAATAACTATATATATAAATCTGGTGAATGTTCAAGTAATATTGAACCAAATAATGATCTATAAAAGTTAACTTCAAAGGGTTCAAATAAATATGGACTTGTTTCTAATAAGAACAAAGCTGTAAAGGATATGTATGTGGACAGAGTTAGAAATACAGAAAACTATTAAGTATCTAAAAATATTGAGTCAAAAAGTATTTATACTACATCTGGTTCTGATAATTATGAACAAAAATTTGAGCTGAAGAATAAATTTTAGGATTGGAAACATGATGTGTGATGGTCAACATAGTTCTATTAAGAATAGTGTTGAGAAGCATGTTCACAACTCTGGTTAGTATGGAAGTTTTAAAGGTAAATATTTATTCTATGGATACTTCTAGTATTGTGGTGGATTCATACACATTGAAAATATGTGTTGGTTTAACCCGCAAAATTACTACTATTATAAAAGTTATGAAAGATAAGGTCAGAGGGGGTGTCAAACCTCTCAAAAGAAGAAGTATGAGATGGAAGTTAAGAAGAAATCTAATAAGTCTAGTGTGAATTTTGAAAATAGGTACCAACCATTGAAAATTATTTTTGATATATGTGAACAGCCTATAAATCTTGCTAAGTTATGTCTCTTTTTGTTTCCATCACAACAAAAGGTTCTCAAAAAATCTCAGAAGCTGGTGGTGAAGAATGAAAAAGTATAATAGAAAGATATTGTTGTTGAAATCGCTTTTGAAGATACAAAAGGAAAAATTCCACGGATTATTGATAGTGGGTGTTCTTCTCATTTTATAAGAGACTTAATCTTTCTGAAGAATGTGAAAGACATCTAAGAAGGAACAATGACATTTGGAAACACTACTGGAAAAAAGGCCTATACCCACGGTTCAAAACCGTGGGTATAGCCCCCAAAACCGTGGGTATAGGCTATACCCACGGTTTTGGGAACCGTGGGCTGGAACGGTGTCGGTATAGGGGTATTGACCTATACCCACGGTTTGGTAGAACCGTGGGTATAGGTGTGTCACACAGCAACACCACGCTGTACAGCGTGGCAGGCATTTTCCCCACGGTTTGAAAACCGTGGGAAATATATTCATTTTAAAAAAACAGCCTAGCAAGGTTTGAACCCTGCACCCAGCACCTGAGAGCGAAACCCCGAACCAACCGAGCTAGGAATTTTATACATTATATATGCATATATAAGATTATATATATTTATCCGCTGCACATCGCGTATTCAAAAAACGCGGCTTGTGGGATTCGATCTCACGCCTCCGCAAACAAGTCACGCGCCGCACCAAGCGACCAACCAGCCTATCGCCGTCATTGGTATATATTGATAATTTTATTTTAATATATTAATATAACAGTTATAATGGAAAAGAAAAGCTTTCCGGGTTTTGAACCCGCGCTTCCCATCCCCTAGACAGTAACAGCGACCAACTGAGCTGACATCCCAATTGATATATAGTTATAATTTTGCATTCTTATAATAATATATCTGCTACAATCGGAAAAAAAATTAGCGGGATTTCGAACCCGCGACCTGTCCTAAGGAATATGAGGGAGTGACCAACTGACCTAAATATCTTATACGATTTAATATTTGATATCCCTATATTTATATTATTTCATATCGTCTTTTCACCCAAAAAAAATTCGGTCCCGCGTAATTTTTCGTTCCCGCCATAACGCGGGAACGAAATACCCACGGTTTTGACAAACCGTGGGTATAGGTCTTTGAAAAATATACCACCTATGCCCACGGTTTTCACAAACCGTGGGTATAGGTCTGTAGAACAACATCTATACCCACGGTTTTGGCAAAACCGTGGGTATAGGTCTTCAAAAAAAACCTATACCCACGGTTTTTCCAAGAACCGTGGGTAAAGGGGACCTATACCCACGGTTTTGGAGAACCGTGGGTATAGGTCCCAATACTATCCCTATACCCACGGTTCCCAAAACCGTGGGTATAGGGGGGGCCTATACCCACGGTTTTATGTAGAACCGTGGGTATAGACCCATTTTCCAGTAGTGAAATGATGAATCTATGAGGATCAAAGGTGTTGGGTCAGCCATCATGAGGAATGAAAAGATGAAATACATGAAAAAATTATATATTGATGGGATGAAACACAATCTTTTGAGTGTATCACAACTCTGTGATGAGGGAAATAATGTGATCTTCAGAAAATATGGATTTTTTTTGTGAAAAATGAAGATGATGGAAGAGTGGTTACAAGAGTCCAACATATAAACGGGAACTTTTTACAAGTTGGAGTAGTATATAACTCTTGTTATATGGGTACGGTGGATGAAAATTAGTTATAGAATAAAAGGATGGGACATATTTGTCAGAGAAACATGTTCAAGTTATCAACATGAGACATTTTCTAAGATATACTTGATTTATCAAGAAAAATAGATTGGTGTTGCACTATTTTTGAGAAAGGTAAGACTGCAAAATCTGTGCATAGGAGAGTTGACATTCATTAAAAATGACCCTTAGAACTTACACATTCTGATATATGTGGACCAATGAGAAATCAATCAACAAATGAAGATATGTACTTCATTACTTTCATTGAAGTCTTTACTCTCATTACTTGTGTTATGTACATGATACATAAGTTATATGCTCTAAAAATGTTTAAGAGTTTGAAGAGGAAAGAAACGAAGGAATGTGAGTATTCAGTGAAGTAGTTGAGAACTGATAATGGTGGAGAGTATAAGAATGAAGAGTTTGAAAGTTATCTTGAGAAGCAGGGAATTTGACATGAGTTTTGTTCACCATACACACCTAAAAAAATGGGGTTGATGAAATATTTAATAGAAGTTTGGTTGAAATGGGGACAACTATGTTACTTTAAAATAATCTTTCTCATTATTATTAGAGGATATCCATGATCACTACTGTTTGTATTTATAAGCAATGTTTCCAAAGGATAAATTCATATATGAATCCATATGAAATGTTCTATGGAAAAAATCCAAGTTTTAAACATTTAAGAGCTTGTGGGAGTCCATGAATTATAAAGAATAAAGGTGGGAAACTTGTAAAGTTTGAGTAGAGAGGATATGATGAAATTTTTCTTAGATATTCTCTAGAAGGAAGAGGATATAGATGTTTCAATAAATAAATAGGGATAATCATCGATTATTATGATGTGAAAGTTTTTAAAATTATTGTGAAAGAAAAACAAACTTTTTTCAACATAGAAGTTGAGAAGAATAAGGAAAGTTTTGTAAAAAATTCCGATAATGATTCTGATTGTGGTAATCCTAATAAGGAAGAAGAATCCAACTCATCAATTTCAAGTGATTAGTTTGAAATTCAAACAAATCATCCTAGGACAATGAATCAAGTGGAGGCTTTGAACATTATTGGTGATCGACATCAGAGGGTTCAAATAAGAAGAGAAAAAAATGTTATTACAAATACTTATTTGTATTCAAAATGGGATCCAAATGATGTGAATGAAGATTTTGAGCATCTAGGATGGGTTAAAGTGATGAATAAAGAGATTAATCAGGTAGGAAATATGGATACTTATGAACTTATACCCAAACCGGAATAAAAAAATGTTACTGGTAAAAAATTGGTTTTTTCGGAACAAGATGAATAAAGAAGGTGAAGTGATAAGGAAAATGCATGATTAGTGTGTAAAGGTTACTCATAGATTGATGACGTTGATTTTGATGGGACTTATTCTGCAGTGGCTATATTGGAGAAATCAGAATATTTCTTCCTATTTCTTCACAATGAGGGTATTTTTTTTCAAATGGATGTGGAGCCCTAATTTCTAAATGAGAATCTTGATAAATATGTTTACATTAAATAAACTTGTGGCTTTATTGTTGAAAAAAACGTTATGCTTGTAATCAGAATGAATCCTTTTATGAGCTAAAACAAACTCCAAGAGCATGGTATTAAAAGATGGATACATGCTTAAGGAAGATTATTTTCAAGAAAGGAAGTGTAGACAAAAATATTTATATCAAGTAACGTCAGGTGTTTTCTCTGATCATAATTTTTTATATTGAGGACATTACAATTGATGGGAATGAAGAAAGATCTTGTGAAGGATTTGATTGGGAGATGATTTTTTTAGATGTTTATTTTTGGAGAAATAAAATATTTTCTTATGTTTAAAATCATATAAAACAAGAAAAATATTTTTCTTTCTCAAGAAAAGTATGCAAAGGAGATTCTGAAGAAGTTTGTAATGGGAAATTTGAAACCAGTTTCCACACAAATATTTTGTGGGAACCAATGTCACAAACCGAATCTGGTCACCACCAAAACCGACACCAAACCCAGCCCATTACAAGGCCAGAAGGTCGTTCCCGATCCCCACGTGCTGGTACAAGTTCCTGGGTATCATAAAATGAGAATTGGGAATGATTTACCCGAGTATAGAAACATAAAACAACAAAAGAATCCAATAAAACGAATCTGGATTTTTCAAACCAAAAAATCCTTTAAAAAAATTCAGAACTGAAGTACATATTTTAAGACAATTCAATAAGACTATAATAATGGTACAAAACCAAAAGGAAACATCCCAAGAACCCTCATGGCAAGGGGAACCACCCTCAAGCCATCTCCACAAGACTTCACCACCAAGGACCTGCTAGAAACTCGAATCACTAGAACTAAAAACATTGTACCCAACCCGCGACAACAAAAATAACCAAATTTACTTACACATAAAGGTGTAAGTAGGGTGTGACCCAATGATTAGTAGGATAAAACCACTAATATATTCCATGCGATAAACATTAAAAGATGAAAAACATGTAGGTTTTCAAAAACATGTAATTTCTAGTTACAATTTCTAGAAAATGAAACTTAAAAAAAAATCAGTTTTCAAGTGGGATAATTTAAAGAATAAACACTTTTAAAATAAATTCCAAAGCTACTGAATTTTCCATCCAAATATACCCTATTCTGATGGTATGTATAAAGGATTTAATGAGCACAAAAAATAGGAAATAACCCCTAGGTACTTGCTCATTGTGGGTCCCAGGTACCTTGTATCTCGGTGAGAATAACTATAAAAAATACTCGTTCTCAGGCACGAGCCACTATTATGGAACATACACATAACCTAGTGGTACCTAATCATAATCATCATAGTTTATTCAATGTTTTTATCATCAATATTGCTAAGTGAAACTGAGGCCAAACCCCACAGATTTACTAGCATACTAGTACATGTCCACCCACCTAGATACACAGGTTTTCCCTTTGTGCTCAAAAAAGTTCAACAAGTCAAGAAATGTACTTTTCACTTGAAAATATCATTTCATTATAAAAAATTCACCAAACAGCTCACATGTATACCACACAAGTCACAAAAGTACACTTTTCATTCAAATTGATTTTGAAATCTGAATCACGCCCAAATAGCCCACAACACTTTTCACATTTCATTAAAACATCCACAAATCCTTTAAAAAACTTTTATAAACCATTCCAAGACATTATAACTCACATAAAAATACACTCAAATATCATAAAATACCTCTTTCATCAACAAAATTCATTTTTCACAACACACTCACAAAAAACATCCCACAACCATGTTTTCCAGCTCTCTTTCCATTTTCTAAAACATTTTAGCACATTATAAAACATTATAAAAAAATATTTGAGTTCCTAAATAACCACGTTACCTTTCAAAAACCCATATTAGGTGAAAAAACCCCCAAATAGTACATATACACCCTTTTACCCACTTTTTTTCACCAAACAAAACATTCACAATTTTCATAAAACAAACTCAAGAGGTGTAACTATGTCTTGCACTCAGAAACCATTTCAAAACCCCCATTTAAGACAAAAACCATACCAATTCCTATCCAAAATATAATTTTCATCCCTAGATACATTTATAAACTCACATTCAAGTGTTATAAAATAATATTGAATAATACCACAAAAGATACAAATGAAAACACACATTTTCTTAAAATCACCTCAATAAGTATAACAATGTTTTACACATAAATACTTTTCAAAAACCTTATTTTTAGGACCTCATGACATTAATAAATTACCAAACCAGAATTTTCTGGCCAAAAAATATTTAGTAAACCAATTCCATAAGTTATAAAATGCACCAAAATAATACCCCATGAGTTATACATGAAAACACCCAATTTCAAGTTAAAAAGGCAACTATAAAATTTAACACTTAACCAAATCAATCATAAACAGTTTTCAAACCACACCCAATATTATAGGAATATTAAAAATGAGAAAATACATCAGGATAAATCATCAATAATTGTTTACACATGGAACCACCTACCTTTTGAGTCAAAATCCATGAATCTTGGTGCAAAACCTCAACTGTACCTCCGCCGCACCACCAGAAAGTGAAAATGAACCCTAAAACATAATATTTCACCAAAAAAACTCCAAATCAAACCATATTTATGAACCATAACTTATGAAAACTCTATAAATTTATGAAAGAGGGAGGAAACCCTAAAGAGAAGGAAGGAATTGAAGAGAGAAACACTTACCCAAACAAATCTTGAATAAAATGACCCAAAATACACTAGAATATGAATTCTAAAATATCTAAAAATTTTAGGGAGTTTCCAAAAAATATGAGGAGGTCATTTTGAAACTGGAATGGGGGAAAAAGAGTAACAATAGAAGGAGTTATGAAAGGATCAATTTACCACTTCAAATCTGGGCGATTTGTAAAATCAAGAGATATTTCGACCACTTTCGTGATTCTATTGACTCCAAATTGGGGGAGGAGAGAATGGGCGCGCGCCTTAGGAAAGTGGGCTTGAGTGGGAGTTGGAATCACCAAAACAGAATAAAAATAGAATGAGTTATTAAAGAATTAAAAATTATTTTTAATGCAGGAAATGAGATTTCAGGCAGGCCTAATCCCTTAAATAAAAACTAAAATCCACCATGATTATAGATTTCTAAATGGTACAAATTAATTTTGTGGTTTTCATAGGTCAGGTTATGAAAAGTTGATATTGGAATGGACGAAAAATGTTGAGCAATTAACGAGTTATAAAGGAATCAAAAGATATTTTTAAATCTAGAATTGGGCTCACAGTTTGGCCCAATTCATTAAAAAAATCACCCATTCATCCATAAAAGCATGGGAAACCCCCAAAACAAAGCATTAATGGAAATTAAATGAAATTTAACTTTAAAATAAGTCATATATGTGACAATTCTCCCCACCATGAAAACTTTCCATCCCCAAAAATCCACAACAAGGCCATATACCAAAACAAAACCCAACCGATAAACCAAGATGTACTTCTTTTCCAAGCTTTTCCCCCAAGGGACAAAACACCTCCAATGATCAATTAAATAAGGATTAATCTCACAACCCAAACATACACAACTTTCCTGAATTTTTCAATCACATTCATTCTTTATCCCAAAAGAAAACTCCTCATATATTATCCGAACAAACTCAATCAATTCACCGAAACGAACAACAACTTCGAACAAGCTTACACATACCTTACTTTAACTAAACCATTGGGCACTATAAAATCCCAATATTTACTCAAGAAAGATGTTGGTAGATAGATAGTTCTGAGCAAGACTACCTACTAAAAAGCCAAGAACATGGATAAATCTGAGCTATTGGTACGGGGAACACAAATAAGCACCTCACCATAAGAGACAACCTATATTTTTCCGAGACAGAATCAGGACACTAATAGGGGGAGGCCTGAACGGACTCCCTAGTACAAAGGCTAGAATTCCATTAAAAGTTTACGAAGGAACATACATCAGAATCATAGTGGGTGTCCCCACCATAAGAACCAATCATCTTAACCGACCAGCATGGGCCGACGCAGAAAGACCAAAAAAAATTAAATATTTGGAAAGGGCGCAAGGTTAGTCCCCACAATTTGGGAAACTGTGCACTAACTGTGAAGATCATTCTTTCTACATGGATTCCTAGCACACGAACACTACTAATCATGCACAAACTATGTGCTTATCCATGAAGACACCAGAGGTTTGAACTATTCCCATCTCTCATACTAAGGATAAGACTTTGTACAAGGGTTTTAATGACTCTATGATTTTTCCTGACTATGAGCCAACTTCTCTCCAAGACCTATGGATAGATGTCAATGATTGAATCATTTTGGCCTCATAGTTAGTATTTGGGATCCCCATGAATGAGAATTCTTCCATCAGTGCAACCAACCACTACACTTCAATCCCCAATAAGATTGACAAGACATAAAAAATTCCAAACTCACATTACCCTAACCCGATAATTCACTAAAACAAGGGCTTAGAAGATGCACAAACATAACACCTTGTTTGTTTGGGTGAGAAAAATAGAAGTAAAGAACAACTATAATCACCATCCTCTAAAATAGAATATTTTGATGTTTTTTTGAGGGATACAATCTCCCAACATAATAGAGACTACCAGAGGATTGCACGACTTTCACCTTTATGGTCAATCGAGCACATTACATCATAAGGCATCACTGAACATGACCATTGTGACTGATAAAAACAATTCATTAAGAGGGACCTTATAACACATCCCAAAGCAACACAAATTTCTAGAAAGTTGCGACAATATCCTCTCATGAACAGATTTCTCACATTGGTAGTTTAATGTGAGAGACTGAAAAAGGACCTAGAAAACCTCTTAGACACCATCCATATACTCATCCATGCTAACAACCCCATACCACTTCCACCTACGACAATTAAGGAAATGTAAGGAGCTAAGGTCTCTTTGAACCTTCCATGATAACTCTCCCGCTACAAGAGGATACAACAAACCATGAAAGGAAAGGGTGTAGAATCAATCTAAAAACCTCAAGAAAAATATTCCTTATATTGATAAACTGGAGGGTCTTCAAATGGAGAAACAATTCAGGTTGCACTTCAGTCAAGCACTAACCCTTAATGGGGAGTAACTTATTCAATGATTCAACCCAATGACCCAACCAAGATGGTCTATTGGTCAAGATATACCGCAAACCAGATCCAAACACATGAAGAGAACCACTGTAAATGTGTCCCAAAAAATATCATATAAGAGACCACTAACCGGTCCTTTAATGAAGATTACCGACCAAAAAAAAACCCAAAACACAGTTCAAACAGGAGGGGTTCTTGGACTCAAAACATCCCACAACATCAACCTTTTAAAAAACAAATAATAAAAAACATAACAAACTAGTCATCAAGACATCAAGTTTTTCCTTTAAAATCATATTTTTTAAAATAATTTGTTCAATGGTTAGCGTATCCACCAATGGTACCCCATGGGCCTCACATATGAATGTTTCTGTGCCACACCGGGCACCCTCCTCATATCCATCCTGAAACTAATCCAGTCATACCATTAACCATCCACCATCCCATATAACCCCATGCATGTGGTCGCTCAAGAAAATACCAAAGGTTAATATAAAAACTCATTCCACTTTTCAAAACCAAAAAAAAAACAAAATCAACCAATACTTCATTTTTCTCAAGACCGCTAACCATGAAATCGAACCAAAATTACTGCATTAAAAAAATTTAGAAAGGCACAATAATTCCATTGAAAAATCACTTTCAGGTTATTCACATCAATTTCAAAACATATCAACCCATTAAAACACCTTTTAATAGTTTAGAAAACTCTATTTGTAACACTTTTTCAAAACCAACCTTGATATAGTTCATGCTTTCAAAAGAGGTGAAAACACACCATTTTCCATTCCAATACAATCCTGAAAATTCAATTCTCAATTTTCAAAAATTTTACCATTCCCTATTTATCAGATAATTATTTCACAAAAACATTACACTTCTTAAAATGAAGTCAGTTCAAAAACCAAAGTTCCAAGATTTCAAAACTAAAGAACACAAGACAATGCGAGAAGAAACTTGTTTCAGTGGGTGACTTGTAAATATGGTTGGCGGAAATATTCCAATCACTTAACTATCACAAAGAGTGTTATAGAGAAATATCCATGGCTCCACATGGCTTTCCTGACACTATGAGCTCACTGATACCATTAACCCCACTTTCTTTTCATTTCCGCTAATCATCATCAAACCAAGAAAACCAAAGGACTCAGAAAAGTCTCAACCTCCCATGGAAACTTGAATCTCATCATAAGGTGTGGTGATCTGACATACTAATCCTAACCAGAATGCCAAGTCCCAAAAATCCTAACCACAGACTATCCCGACTGTTCCCCAAATAATATGACCCAAAGAGAGTGAACCTCCTATGATTCCATTTTGTCACGAACCAAATCTGGTCGCCGCCAAAAACGCCACCGAACCCATCCCATGAAAAAGCCCGAAGGGAGTTACCGATATCCAAAGGCTGTCACAAGTACCCGGGTATCATAAAATGAGAATTGGGAATGATTTACCTGAGTTTATAAACATAAAATAGAAAAAGAATCCAATAAAACGAATCTGGATTTTTAAACCAAATGATCTTTTACAACAATTCAGAACTGAAGTACATATTATAAAACAACTCAATAAGACTATAACAAAGGTAAAAAACCTAAATAAAACATCCCAAGAATTCTCATGGAAAGGGTAACCACTCCCAAGCCATCTCCACAAGACTTCACCACCAAGGGCCTGTTAGAAACTCAAACCACTGTTAATAAAAAAATTGTACCCAACCTGCAACAAAAAAAATAACCAAGTCTACTTACACCCAAAGGTGTAAGTATGGTGTGATCCAATGACCAGTAGGATACCCCCAAAAAGATATTCCATGTGATAAAGATTAAAATTTGAAAAGTATGCATGTTTTTAAAAATATGTAATTTCTAGTTATAATTTCTAAAAAATGAAACATAAAAAAATCAGTTTTCAAGTTGGATAATTTAAAGAATCAACAATTTTAAAATAAATTCTAATGCTACTTAATTTTCCATCCAAATATATTGTATGCCAATGGTAATTATAAAGGATATAATGATCACAAGCAATAGGAAATAACCCCTAGGAACTATCTTGTTGTGGGTCCTAGGTACCTCGTATCTCGGTGAGAATAACTATCACAAATATCCATTCTCATGCAAGATCCACTAGTAGGGAACATACCCATAACCTAGTGGTCCCCAATCACCATCATCATAGTTTAGTTTGAGTTGTTAGCATCAATCTTTCAAAGTAAAACTGAGGCCAAACCCCACTGATTCACTCGCATACTAGTACTTGTCCACCCACCTAGATACTCAGGTTATCCCTTTGTGCTCAAACAAGTTCAACAAGTAAAGAAATGTAATTTTCACATGAAAATATCATTTCCATATAACAATTTCACCAAAAATCCCACATGTATACCAAACAAGTCACATAAGTCCACTTTTCATTCAAATTGATTTTCAAATCTGACTCACACCAAAATAGCCCACAACACTTTTCACATTTCTTTAACAGTTCCAAAAATCCGTTAAATTTTTTTATAAACCACTCCAAGACATTATAACTCACATAAAAGTCTAATAAAATATCATATAATATCTCTTTCATCAATAAAATTCATTTTTCACAACACACTCACACAAAACAGCCTACAACCATGTTTTGCAGCTCTCTTTCCATTTTCTAAAACATTTCACCACTTTATAAAACATTCTAAAAAAATATTTGACTTCTTAAATAACCACCTTACCTTTAAAAAACCCATATTAGGTAAAAAAACCCTCCAAATAATACATATACACCCTTTTACCCACTTGTTTTACCAAACAAAACATTAACAATTTTCACAAAACTTACTCAAGGGGTGTAACTTTGTCTTTCACACAAAACCCATTTCAAAACCCCCATTTAAGACCAAAACCATAACAATTCCTATCCAAAACAGAATTGTCAGTGCTATATACATTTATAAAACCACATTCATTTGTTATAAAAAAACCTAGAAGAAAACCACAAAAGATACAAATGAAAACACACATTTTGATAAAATGATCTCATGAAGTATAACAATTTTTTACACATCAAAACTATTCAAAAACCTTCTTTTTATGAACACATGACACTAATAAATTACCAAAGAAGAATTGGTAGGCCAAACAATATTTCTTAAACCAATTCCATCAATTATAAAATACACCCAAATAATACCCCATGAGTTACACATGAAAACACCCAATTTAAAGTTAAAAAGCAACTATAAAATTTAAAACTTAACCAAATCAATCATAAACAGTTTTCACACCACAAACAACATAAGAGGAATATGGAAAATGAGTAAATATAGCAAGATAACTCATCAATAATTTCTTACACATTGAACAACCTACCTTTTGAGTCAAAACCCTTGAATCTTGGTGAGAAACCTCAACCACACCTCCGCCGCACCAAAAAGAAGTAAAAACGAACCCAAAACCATAATATTTCACCAAAAAAACCCCAAATCAAACCCTAGGTATGAACCCTAACTTATGAACACTCTATAAATTTATTAATGAGGGAGGAAACCCTAAGAAGAAGGAATGAATTGAAAAGAGAAACACTTACCCAAAACAATCTTGAAGAAAAGAACCCAAAATACACTCGAATATGAATTTTAAAATAGCTAAAATTTAAGGGAGTTTCCAACAAGTAGGAGGAGGTTATGTAGGAACTATAATGGGGGAAAAAGAGTAAAAATAGAAGGAGTTATGAAAGGATCAATTTTCCTCTTCAAATCTGGGTGATTTTTGAAATACAGAGACGTTTCAACCACTTTCGTGATTCTATTGATATCCCAATTGTAGGAGGAGAGAATGAGGGCGTGCCTTAGGTAATTGGTCTCAGGTGTGAGTTAGAATCACTGAAAATAATTAAAAATAGAATGAGTTATTAAATAATTAAAAATTATTTTTAATGCAGGAAATTAGCTTTCAGGCAGGCCCAATCTCTTAAATGAAAACTAAAATCTACCAAGATTTTAGATTTCTAAATGGTAAAAAATTAATTTTTTGGTGCTAATAGGTTAGGGTAGGACAAGTAGAAATTGTAATGTATGAAAAATGTTGAAAAATGAAGTAGTTATAAAGGAATCAAAATTTATTTTTAAATCTGGAATTGGGCTAACACCTTGGCTCAATTCCTGAAAACTCACCCATTCTTCCATAAAAGCTTGGGAAACCCCCAAAACAAAGCATGAATGGAAATACAAGGAAATTTAAATTTAAAATAAGTCATTTATGTGACAACCAAGTTGTCTTAATAAGTATAAGTATAGGAAGTTTATTAGAAAGAGTTTTTAAACTGATTGGATGTCTCTTATATTTTATTTCCTCAAGACCCAACATTGTCTACGTTGTTACCTTATGTTAAAGACTTCAGAGCCCACCTAAAGAATCACATTTTATTTCTAGAAAAACAATTCTCAGATATATCGAAGGAACAACAAATCTTGGAATCAGGTATGATGGCTCAAAAAATATTGATCTGTTTGTGTATTCAGATGCTGATTAGAAAGGAAACCTTGATGGTAGATGATCTATATACGGCAGAGTTTTCTTTATTGGGAAAAGTTGGTTTATTTGTATAAAAGAAACAGAATTTAGTGACTCCTAGCATGGTAAAGCTGAGTATCTTTCTACCAATCAAGATTCAACCCAACTTATGTGGATAAATACTCAGATGGAAGATCTACTTGTTGAAGTATAGATACCCTTGATCTTGGGTTGGGACAATCAATGTGCAACCAATATTACAAAGAATATGGTACTTAATTCTCGTTCAAAACATATTTACATAATGTAATAATTAATCAGATATAATGTGGAGAATAATGAGTTAAAACTGGAGTACATTCCTACATCAAAACAAGTTTCTGGCATATTCACAAAACCATTACCGAAGGAACCATTTTTTAAATTGAGGTTTAACATGGATGTACAACCTCCCGTACATCATGGTTGAGGTATGTGTTTCTATCCCCTATCTCTTATTACCATTTGATAGTGTTGTCAAGTGGGAGAATTGTTTCATAAATCTATTGTAACGACATGAACCAGAACAGCCACCCGAACAGTGCTAAACGGGTCGGGTGCTACTACCTTAGGCACACCTCCTCAAATGCCAAAGGCTGCCGAATAGCAGCGAGGGTCTGATAGGTATAGTGGGGAGGCTATACCCTCTCGGAGGATAATAATAATAGTACTGGTCAAAGTATAATAGTAAAGATACAGCAGAATAAATGACTCAGTAGACTCAAACTAGACCTGCCTAGCGGAAGCACAATCAACATCAATAAACAGTGGAAGCAATAAATATAACAACAACAACAGAAATAAACACAACAATATGCTGATCACATGTAATGACTACTAAGAAAAAAACATGCATCCAAAATAGGTCATACATGTCTTTATATATAAAATGGCGCCAATGGATATCCAAGTGTAGCTACATAACAAGTAAGCATGCTCATACAGGAAAGAAAACAAAACAAGATAAACTCTAGTTAGGCAAGACCTCAAGCTCCAAACTGTATCCATGCAACAACAAATGAAGCCTAGCTCTTGAATCTGACATCTTTCTTAAACATAAATCCATAAATTCTATACACATCCCGAAGGGCCCATGCAGGGTGTGAGAAAAATCTCAATAGGATACCACCCAATGGTGCGTACCTAATATAAGTGTTTAACTAAGAATGAATTTATAAGGAAAGAAGTAAACATAACAATGCAAAAATTAATAAAAACTCCACTGGCGCTCAGCAGCCACCATAGAGTGTCACCTGCTTCGGCCAACGCCGGAATCTCTATCGTTTAACCCGGCACCATGTGCCCCCTGACGCTACGTGTCTCAAGTACCGACATCCTAAAGGCATGCCAAAGAATATGAACCCGATACCTTGTGCCTACTAACACTTCGTGCCTCAAGTACTGACGTCCCGACGTCCTGACGACACGCCCAAGAAGTAACTCAGAGGAACATCAATGTCTGTACTCAAATAAATATCTGGAGGGGCAACGATGTCTGACCTCAAATAAATAGATGGAAAGACAAGGATACCTTCCCTCAAATCAAGTAACAGGAGGGACAACGATATTCGCCTTCAAATAATTAATCGGAGGGACAATGATACCTGCCCTTACATCACAGTGAGCCTCAGCGCCCAACCCGATAGCCTCAAGCTATCCCATAGAGGCTTTTCACCTCCCACGTGGCTTCCTATGGCTAGCTCCCCCAACCAAAGTACCTAAACCGCATCTACAGGGGCCTCTACCCACACAAGTGGTCCAAAACACCTCATCCCAGAGTATCTTTGTGTTTACACTACTCAAAGTTCCAGGTGAGTGGTAATTACTAAAATAGTACCTAAGACACCACACATCTGACAGCTCATGTCTCTGTGACCAAGCTGCTCAAGTCTGATGGCCTCACCATCCAAGTAACCCGGGCCATGCCCAACCTAACAGTCCTATTACCTCAATCCGACATCCATGACGCCCAATCCCATGGTAAAAACTACCCAATGTTACCCAGGCCAAGCCCAACCTGTGATCAGCATCACTCAAGAATATTCGGTCTATGACCAACACCACCCAAAGGGTCCAACAGATGCAATTAAGAAATTTCATATATAACATATTTAAATAGAAAACATAAACAGGAAAAACATTCAAAATAGTTGAATTTCCCTATGCAAGGTGATGTCCCATACCAGCACTGAGGTCTTTAATGCCTCTAAAAAATTTATATCAAGTTCAATAAATTAAACTCAATAGTTTAAAATAGTATAAATCAAATATAACCATTTTGGAATCCCCCGGCCAAAATTCCCCGATGAGCTATGACCCCTCGACTGACCCCGCTCACGAAAAACTGGTAACAAGGCATACCCAATAGCATCCCATATGTCCAAAAAACAATTCAATATGTAAAAGAAGATAAAATCGGTCCCACTCAAAATACCCAAAAATGCGCTGAAGGACGCATCACCCAAATGACCACGAAAACACAAAAAGAGGTATGCACCACCTACCTCATACTAGTATGATGTTACTCCTCTGATGATATCCTCTAATTAGGTATAAAATGCGGTTGATCTATAAAATAATCAAAACTTCTCAAACACCCAAAACTCATTCTAGAACAGAAATCAAGAAAAACTGCTCACGGGGAATCAAGGCCTTACTGAGGGGGTTCTAACGCATCAAACGATGTTCAAAACATGGTTTAGACAAAGATATATGTAGGAATTGATGGTTCGGACGACTCTCCCCACATGAGCCATGAATGAGAGGAAGAAAATAAGGAAAAATGAGAAATCCTGAGTGGCCCGGGACATAGATTCTCTAACTTTAAGTGGCTACACGGTTACCCCACACAGTTTGGAAAACTATGCGCCAACCATGCGGTTGCCACTACCTCACCCAAGGACTTCGCACGACCATCCCGTAGGGTTTTGACAAACTGTGTGCCACCCGTGCAGAGCCCACTGTCTCACCCAGAGACTTTGCATGACATTTACGCACAATTTGTTCATATTGTGCGCCAACCGTGCACACTATCGTACTGAGTACGAAAATGCCCTGGCTATCCACACTAGAATCAAACCACTATAGAATTTCTACAAGGTTGTCTATCTAAATTCTTGGCCTGAATGCCCTATTGTAACTCATCCTATCCATGCTTCTTACTGTCTGAAGCGTCACCTGAAGCCACCGCCCGACCAAACTGGGGCCTATCCCTCTGATTTCCCTCCACTATGAGCACATGATTCACCATCTATGAGAAATAACCTAGCTGGAAGATATTTACTGGGATCTAAATGGTGTGTAATATTCCATCCTGGAAGCATCTTACCCTATCCACATCGTCACTTAACATACTGGGTGAAAAGCGAGACAACTCGGTGAAAGTAGCTACATAGTCCATGACAGAAATGTTTCCCTTCTAAAAACTCAAGAACTCTCGAGCTCTCTCTTCCCTCTGTGTATCTGGGTAAACGTGCTTGAAGAAACTATCCTCGAAGTCCTTCCATGCTAGTCCCTCATGCCTATGATCCTGAACCTACACATCCCACCAACGCTTTGCCGGTCCTCTCATCATGTACGTCGCCAGCTTGACCCTCCGCAATGAAGGTGTCTCAAGCTACTTGAAGATCATCTGAATACTCTCTACCCAGTTCTCAGCAACCTACGGACCACCGTCACCCTAAAATAGCGATGGGTGCTGCGACTGGAACTCCTACGTCAGGTATTCCATAGATGGCTCTGTACCCTACGCACCTCTGTCGATCCCCTATAAGACATGTACCAGGCTAGATCAAAGCTTCTCATCGAGACATGTCCCAAACACAGCCAAACCCGACTACTGTCCTGCCTGCACTAGATCCCAAACATGATCCTATTCCTGAGCCTGTACATGGAGCTTCTACTCTTCCTACACCAGATCCTGAACCAGATCCTACACCTGTGGCACTGTACAATCTCCCGTCTGACACTCCATCTGAGTCACCCAAAAAGGAACCCGCTAAATAACATAAATGGTTAGACAAACCATATAAATATATAACAATATTTATTCAACACGGATAAGAAATAAATAAAAGGCAGTGCATAACTACTTCCCTTAATCCCCCCAATGCAACCCATGCCCCATGGCATCCTGGCCTCATGGGCTCCTTACCCTCCCATATCAGGGCCAAGTATCAAAAGTACCTCAGGCCATGACCGTCCTGACAACTAAAGTTTCCTCAAACCGACGACCGAGTCGCCCAATCTAGGTGATTAAAATCACCTCAACCGATAGGACCTGCCTTCTCGTACCAGAGCCATACCCAAAAAGCCTGTCACATGCAATTCTACACATATATAAAGCATGGCATAAACATTTCAACAACAATAAATTCTATAAGAAATTTCAACTATTAACATTTCAAGAATACAAATCATAACAATTGATATTATTGATATGGTATTATCACATCACAAAGAATACACACAATTATGAAAATGAAATACCCTAAAAATGTGCCTATCAAAATACAAGAAAACAAGCCTTGCCATACCGGTCCAAGGTCTAATTCTCCCTTACCACACTGAGTCAAGGGTTACATATCACAATCAATAACATCACACACCAAGTGAGACACCAAGTTGGAAATAATATAAATGGTAATCCTAGAAAAAATAAAACAGCAATTCCCACCCATGGCAATTTGGTCCATCCCTCATACCTGGGGCTGCAGGCACCCAAGCACAAGATAGAAACCCAGTTCCAATAATAACCTATCTTCAGTTTACCACATCCCAAATAGTAAAACCAGCAGAAATAAAAGAGAATTCTCAATCTCATTAGTAGCCCGTAAAACACTGCTACTAAATCCTTGTCAAGAACTCATTTGATACCACTTTGTAAGGACCCGAACCAGAACAACCACCGTAATAGTGCTAAACGGGTCAGGTGCTGTTACCTTAGGCACGCCTCCCCGAATACCTAAGGATTCCGACTAGTATAGAGGGTCTAATAGGTATAGTGGGGAGGCTATACCCACTCGGAGGATAATAATAACAGTACTGGTCCAAGTATAACAGCAAATATGCAGTAGAATAAATGACTCAATAGAATTAAACTAGACCTATAGAGCAGAAGCACAATCAATATCAATAAACAGTGGAAGCAATAAATAGAACAACAACAATAATGGAAATAAACAAAACATCACGATGATCACATGTAATGACTACTAAGAAACAAACATGCATCCAAAACAGGTCATACATGTATTTATATATAAAAAGGCACTAATGGATATCCAATTTTAGCTACATAACAAGTAATCATGATCATACAAGAAAGGAAACAAAAAAACATAAACTCTAGCTAGGAAACACCTTAAGGTTCATACCATCTCCATGAAACAGCTAATGTAGCCCAGCTTCTGAAGCTGGCCTCTTTCCTGCACGTAAATCCATAAAGTCTCCACGCGTCCCAAAGGGCCCGTGTAGGGTGTAAGATGAATCTTAGTAGGATACCACCCAATGGTGAGTACCTAATACAAGTGTTTAAGAATGCATGAATTTATAAGGAAATTAGTAAACAAAACAATGCACAAGTAACTACATACTCCACGGGTACTCAGCAGCCACCATGGAGTGTCACCTTCTTTGGCCAACGCTGAAATATCTTTTGTGTAAACCGGAACCATGTGCCCCCTGACACCACGTGTCTCAAGTACTGACATCCCTAAGGCACCCCAAATAATAGTAACCCGGAACCATGTGCCTCCTGACACCTCGGGCCTCAAGTACCGATGTCGCGAAGGCACGCCCAAGAAGTAACCTGGAGGAACAAAGATGTCTGTCCTCAAATAAATAATGTGAGGGACATCAATGTCTGCCCTCAAATAAATAGCCGGAGGGACAATGATACTTTCCCTCAAATCAAGTAACAAGAGGGACAGTGATATCCCCCCTCAAATAAGTAACCGGAGGGACAACGATACCAGCCCTCAAATCACTGTGAGCGTCATCCCCCAACCCGATAGCCTCAAGCTATCCCCTGGAGGCTCCTCACCTCCCATGTGGCTTCCTACGGCAAGCACCCCCAACCAAAGTACCTAAACCACATCTACTGGGGTCCTCTACCCACACGAGTGGTCAAAACCATATGATTATAGAGTATATGTGTGTGCACACTAATCAATGTTCCTAGTGAGTAGTAATCACCAAAATAGTACGTAAACCACCACACATCTGACACCTCGTGTCCCTACGACCATGCCGCTCAAGTCTGATGGCATCTCCATCCAAGTAACCTATCCCATTCCCAACTTGATAGTAGTAATACCTCAAGATGATGTCCATGATTCCCAATACTGTCGTCAAAAACACCCAAAGTTACATGGGCCAATCCCAACCTGTGTCCAACATCACTCATGAATATCCGGGCCATTCCCAACACCACCCAAAGGGTCCAGTAGATGTAATTCATAAATTCCATATATAACATATTTAAACAGAAAACATAAACATGAAAAACATTCTAAACAGTTGAATTTCCCTCTTCAAGGTGTTGTCCCATACCAACACTGAGGTCTTGAATGCCTCTAACAAATTTATATCAAGTTCAATAAATTAAACAGAACAGTTTATAATAGTATAAATCAAATATAACCATTTTTCCATCGCCTGACCAAAATGACCCAATGAGATACGACCTCTCACCCAGCCCCGCTCATGCAAAACTGGTAACATGGCATACCCAAAGGAATCCCATAGGTCCAACAAACAATTCAATATGTAAAAGCAGATAAAATGGGTCTTGCTCAAAATACTTGAAAACGCACCAAAGGCCGCGTCACCCAAATGACCAAAAAAACACAAAAAGAGGTATGCACCACCTTACTCATACTAGTAAGATGTTACACCTCCAATGAAGCCTCCAATTAGGTTTAAGAAATGTTATATCTAAAAAATAATCAAAACTGCTCAAACCCCAAAACTCGTTCTAGAACAGAAATCAATAAAAACAGATCAAGGGGAATCAAGGCCTTACCGAGGGGGTTCTAATGCATCAAACAATGTTTGAAATGGGGTTCATACGAAGATGTGGAAGGATATGAAGGTCCGTCCGACTCTCCTCATGTGATCCATGAATGTGAGGAAGAAAAGAAGGAAGAATGAGAAATCCCGAGTGGCCTGGGACTTAAAAACCCTAAATTTAAGTGGCCGCTTGGTTACCCCCATGGTTTGGAAAAATGTGTTCCAAACATGCGGTTTCCACTAGCTCACCTAGGGACTTCGCACGACCATCCCGCAAGGTTTTGAAAAACCATGCACCACCCATGCGGAGCCCACTGTCTCACCCAAAGACTTCGCACGGTATGTCCGCATGGTTTTTTCAGATCATGCACCAACCATGTGCTCCTGCATGACCTCACCAAATTTTTAATAGTTTTTCCCCAAAACATGTAAAAATTCGAAACAGGGTCGGGATTTGACCCGTTCTAAAAACCCGGGTTCTTATATCTATCCTTATGGTTGTATGCATAAAGAGGGTGTTATGGTTAAGTTGTGAATCCAATGTGTAAGTGTGTGAACTATTCTAACTGTTTGTTGGAGTGTATATAGGGGACCAAATTCTTGTATTTCAAAAAATCTTAATAAGAGAAGAATGCTAAGGTAGAATCTCAGAAGATGTTATGAGTAAGGTTGAGTAGAACTGATAATGAAACTCCATAGTCACTAATTTTGGATAGCACGGTTTGGATGTAAAAAATTCTTGTTTCCTACAATTAGTTAGCTCACTTAGGCTTAGAATTATTTATAAGTAATCTATTTATTGAGATGAAAGAGTTCAGTGATTTATAAATCTTGGTTAACAACAAAATCCAAATGGGGAGATTTTTGGGACCAAGTTGGATGGAGAATGAAGTTTGGAGAGTCTTCTTTTTCATAGTGTTGTATTTTTTTTGCCAAAGCGGATAAATCAATTCATTTTGTAAAAGATTTGGAAACCCATAATATGATTTTATGATATCTATTTTTCAAATAGTATATGTTTGGAGAACTTGTGAAACCATTCTTATGAAGGAAAATGGGGGAAAAGGTGATTCCAATCATATTCATTTTTGACCAGAAAGAGGGATGTTGTTGGAAAACAGAGAAGTTGTAGTACAATCCATTGCAAATATGATGATACTAAAGGTGATCAGTCAATGCCGAAATATCATGAGATATTAGAATCATGATGAATGTAGTTGATTAATGAATATTCCACATTAATGTGAAGAAACATGGTTTTTGTTTTACGAAGACATGTTTTAAGGTGGTGCATTTTTCTAGTGTTTTCCAAATTATTGGGCCTCAAAATCAAGAATTTTTGTTTTGCAATGAAAGTTTTTTTCATAGGACTGAATGGTGTGAGGAACAGTAAATGAAATTAGTAAAGGAAGAGAAATGTGGAGTCTAGGACATGGACCACATACCATGTTCGAGAAGGGTTTGTGGTCACATACTAGGCAATAAGAACGATATGAGGGAGCGGTCTAGAAAACCGAAATTGGTTCACAATAAAAAAAGTGATGATGTATGAGAATGGATTATAATTTAAAGAATAGATGTACTACATATGAGAAACGGAATTTTGTAGACCGGGACGGAAAAAATGGCACACCGAAGGCTTGCGTTTCGCGGTAGGAGAAATAGTATGCGGTGAAGGTTGGACCACATTGAAAATTGTGGTAAAACATATTAGTAGATTTTTCAGAGTTATTGCCTATATAATGGACCCTAATACCACAGTTATATGTGAGATAATATTATAAGAAGATATCATCATTGTAGAAGAATTTGGGTAAAGTACGAGGAGTTGGAGAAAGTGGATTCCATGTTGGAAGGAGTTCACCGAATGAATTTTTACGAATAGAAGTGGTTCACAAAAGAGAGATTTCGTGTAGGAAGATGTGGTCCATAGAAGATAAGTTGGTTCAATGATTAAGGGGAAATAGTCCATAGAAGAAGGGATTCTACAGAAGGTGAATTAGTATGAAAATGCAGTATGTGGAGTTTGAAGCAGTACGCGGAGCAGAGGCGGTTTGTAGGAGATGATCCATCCACGTAGCATTCCTACTACATAGTACCCGAAGGACAGAGGTTGTACGAGGGAGAGGAAGGATAGTTTTCAGAGGTGTCTGGTCCATTCCAGGAGGACTGCATGAAGTTTCTTCCAACTTATGGGTAAGAAAGATAATACTTAATTTGAAAGATAAATTTTTTGAATACTGATTAAGATGCACCAAAATATCAAATTACCATATTTGTGCTAAGAGGGAGCACACACACACTTGCTGATTGTCTTCCAAGTGATACACGAGTGTAAGGTCATATCCTACTCATTACATTCCACACCAAAGGATTGGTTTCTAGGGGATGGTGTGGTAATAAATTGTTTTCGTACCATACGAAGGATGTAGCTACTCTTATTGAGTAGATAACCTTGTAAATATTGTGTTCTTGTGTATGTGTGTTTTGATTGTGTTCAGTAGGGAAATAACCCTTTAACAGAAGTTGAAGGTTGTTTCCAAAATATAGAAACATAAAAAAAAGATATCATTGATTCACCCCCTCCGCCTCTCAATGATACTTGGATCTTGACTGAGCAACTTAATATTTCACTCAGTTTTTCTTAGATTGTGATTCCATTGCCATTATTAACTGTTAATGTTAATTTTCTTACCTAGACAAGGGAATGAGAAGTGAATTTATATAGTTTTAAATGGATTTTTATGAATGTATCATTTTTTTAAATTTCTAAAAGAAGTTATTCGTTAAGAGATATATAATGACACATCTCATCAAGGATTTGAGTGTTCCTTAGTTCAAGAGATGGTAATAATTACTTATTGGTCAATATTGTTCTATTCCTATGATATTTACTATGCTACTCATAATATAGACATTATTACCATGGTGTTTGTGCATATGATTTATAGGAATTCTTTTCTTGTTGAATACTTTATGGTTTATATAGATTATAAGAGTTTTAAATGTAGATTTTCACAAAATAATTTGAACTTTCTATTGAGAATATGGTTTTAATTTATCTAAAATTAGGACTTTGAGATCACTAATATCCCTAGGAAGGGTAATATGGTAGTTTATGACTGGATTCAGTTGTATTATATTGATTTCACTTGTCGGGCGAGTGTTTAATGTAGATCTATGAAGATGTTATCATATTTAGATCTTAGATTTAATATGATTGATGAGAAGTCATCACTTTTGCAAAATAAATATGACATATTCATTAGTATAGTAGGTGGAATATTCTTAGTTTATAGATCATGAGTTTGTGGTGTGGAGATATAGTATAATAAATGATGATGATTTTGATGCTTGAGTGATATAGTGTATTTTTACATGAGTTTAATAGTTCATCTTTTGAAGTATATCTAGGTTATGAAAATATTTATTTTTAATTAAAGCAATAGTTTTAGTAGATTATTTTAAGAATTTCGTGGTTGATTTTATATCTTTGTTTCTTATATTATAGTATATGAAAGATAAAAATCAAATTCCAATGGGGTTGTTGTGTACTTTGGATGTTGTGAAGTTGAAATGAGATGATATTTCCATGGATTTTGGTACAAGATTTACTTGTTCATTTAGAGTATATAATGCAATTTAACTCATTATGTATTGATTTATAAAGTAGGATCATTGACTTAAAATTAAGGAATCATGCTTAGTATATAGTTTTGAAAAATTCTATGAGATTAAGGTTGTGAAGATTCATAGAGTTACAAGGGAAAAAAATATTTTATTATGATTCTCAATGTTCATCACATATGTGGGGAGGATTAAAACATGATTTTAGTATAAATTTATACTATAACACTACATTCCATTCACAAACTAATGGTCAAACAAACCTACTGATACATGAAAAACCCATACCCAAATCTCCCAGTCCAAGTCGGAATTTTACATGACCTTAATTGTGACTCCCTTTCTGTCATAGGCTGCCGACTATAAGTGAGGGTCAATGTAGAGTCATAAGGAAACTATAAAATCTATTAGATCACCCAATAATAGATAAATATACCCACATCTTAAAATATAATATATAGTAAAAAAAATAAGAAGAAAATTTATCTATAAATGAGATGAAAAATATATATACTCAACATTAACACAAACACAATAACAATTCACGCCCTAGGCCAGTCACATATAAGACAGAAAAAAATTAAAAAAATAAAAGAGGATCTATAACAAAAAACCTCACCTCATATATATCTATAGACACACAGTGTGAATTTTTGATCATTGATCAAACTTGGTCCTCAACCCAACTTGTACCAACGATAAGTGAGGGATCCACGAACACCCATGTTCCATGGAAACTTGAGAAGGGTGTGAGTACAACTCAGTAGGACACCACCAATGTGGTTATTCTCATGACCTGTATATGTAGTGTTTGTGCATGTGATAATATTAAGATAAAGTAAAAAATAAATATATGAATGTAAAAAAATATCATAATCACCAATTCACAATCAAGAAAACAAACACCCATGTTTTGAGTGGATGTGAGATCAACAGGCTGCAACAAAACTTGACCATACCTACTCCGGATCCATTCAAGAGGAAAAAGGGCCCTCCACCTAAAAAATCCCCCCCTTAATTAGGGATAGTCCCTTACATGGCTGACACATACCTTCATCAAGGGATTGTCCAATGTATGCCCAACTCATTCCTAATACATCCCTCTCTGGGGGATAGTCCACTAAGCTTGACTTGCATGATCAATTGCATAAGATAGAACAAAACACATATAATATAAGATGAAAATGAAAAATCAAAGATCACATAAAGTTAATATGTATTTTAATCATAAAAATACACATGGAAGAATCATCAAGCATAGGTCAATGAGGCTACAAGAACACATCGTGTCATCAAACATCAATATAGGCTATGTAGTAAACAGATATAGATATGAATAACCATTCAATCCTCAGTAATCATTAAATAGGAAAAAATACATCGCATAATGTTCAATGTGGCCTTGGAAACTTTTTAGTTTATTAGGTATATAGATTTAATTAGTTATGACATGGAATTCAATAAATAATTAGGCATTGAACTAGGGATCCTATTTTAATTGATCATCATAATCAATTATAATACCCCTAAGAGTTCCATTTAGTTTTTCCAATAATTACATTATTATTAAGGTAAAACACCCATAGAGGCATGATTACATAAAAAATGGAAATAAAGTAATCATAAACCTTAGGTTCATATAAATAGAACCATATACTTTAAATGGATCTATCTCCAATTCAAGAGAATCTAGTTACTTTTTCCAAGTAGTCCAAGCCAATTTAATCTCCAATAATGCTATAAGGTTCGAATCACATTAAAAAATACCAAAAATAATTAATTATAAATAAATTATAATTAATTAAAATAATAAAAGAGAGAATATAACCATGGTGAATCCATACTTTTCCAAATGACTTATCATATTTTACCTCATACCCAAAAACCATAACCACCACCCATGGAAGGTATGCCACATGATTCCAACATCATTGTGGGGAAAAATTTATTTTATAACAACAAGATAAAGGATAATTTTTATGAATTAAATGGGAAATTATAGAATAATTCAATAGGTAAACATACCTTTATTGAAACATTATCCAATTGAGTATGAGAAAATCCTGACACACTCATAATTCAAAGAAAAAAAGGACCAAATAAATTCCATTATCAATGGTAAATTCAAAATAATTTTCCTGAAACAAAAGAAGAGGTCACCAAGGGAAATACCATCATAAAATAACCAACCAATAGAATTTATTAAATTCCACAATATATCCTCATTCTATATAATTAAAAGAATCATAGTACTAATTAAATTCCATTCAGGATCCATTGGAATTGGAATCTTATTTATATAATTATAATAAAGGCATGGTCAATTAGAATATTAACATAAATGGAGGTCAAGGAATTTCAAGGTATAAGACTTACCAAGAGAGATCCATCAGATTAATCAGCACTTCAAATGGTGAAGAAGCGATATTGGAGGAGACCTGGATGGACAAAACACCCCATTACTATCCCAGTTCTCATAAGGGATTTAGGGGAACGAAATATGAGGGTTTTGGAGCAAGAACAAAACTTTTAAAAACCTATAAAACTAGATAGAATATTTTCATGATGTGAAACACGGTTTCACATTGTGATATTTCAAGACAAAACCTCACATGAACATTACCATTATTTTCCACATCCAATAACCTCTATGTTTAGATCCTGAACCATTTTGACTTCAGGAATACACTATTCATGATGTTTATAGGTTAAATCTGTAGTTTTATATTGTCTCAGGCCACTATAAACTCTTCTGGAGGCCTCAGGGACCTTTGGTGTAATCACCCGAACATTATACCAAATCCCAAAACACCCTTCATAGATGTTAAGAATCTCAGAACCTTGTTTTGATTCAATGTGATAAAAATGTAACTTTTTTGGAAAATGTGAGTTTCAAAAATTCTAGTTAAATTCCAAACCATAATGAAATGGGTTGTTAAAATCACCCCGCTATAGCACTTCTTGTCCTCAAGAAGTTGTAGTATCATGTGAAAAACATCACCTAATATTATATGATCATCGTTCATAAGGATTTATCTATGTTCCAAACCCAATATACAACTCACTAACCTCATCCTATATTAAAAATTTAAATCTAATCATTCTCACACTTGGTAACTCGTATAAAAATCATTATAAGCTGATCTAGTAGCTTTATTTCACCCAAAATCAATACCATGATCACTGTATCTGTCCAACTAGACATGTTGTAGTGTCTCCTACCGATTCGTATTAAAAATATATATACTACCCACAATATTAATCACCTCATGAAATAGTATTTTGGATGTTCAAACACAATCCCAGTGAAGTTCAATTACATCATGTTCAATCAGCGCAAGACATGGGTTAGAATTTGGTACCCAAACCCCATTCTCAGTTGCATGTTAAACCTGTGAGTCTCTACCAACTAGAACATACCCAATAAAGAAAACCATTCCAAAAAGTAACTATCCAATTTTGAACACCTATTCGTACTTTATTTGATGGTCTTGGCATGGTTCCAAACAACCATATTTCTGTTCACATGGAATCACCAATTAATAATTCCCAACCATTTACCTACAGAGGTGCTTGGTCTAAGAAACTAATGCTCCATGAAGCCAATAATCACAATATTTTAATCCTCAGAGGCATCATTTAAATAGATAAAAATACCCACTAAAGTATTTACTGACTTTGTAGAAGTTTCACTAATTGGGCATGGATCCACTTTCTCCAACAATAAGTCTCTCAACCATGATTTGATGCACTAATGATCCGACTCCACCTCAGATCACCCTGATTTCCTCTTGATTTTAAATACCACATATTATTTTCTTCATATTCTATATCATAATAATTTTTTTTTCATTTAATGAAGAACCAAATACACTCAAGTACACTATGAATTAGTGTTATAAAGTCAACATAATAGTTCAATGGTTATCTTTCACAAGACCATGACCATTCCCAAAAGAGAATTTATTTCACATATGTAATTTTGAAGATTTCCAACAAAGAAGGATCCTTATTATTTCCTCGTAATACATACATTGGTCCATTTGGCTCAAAACTAGTTCATTTGAAAAGGAAATAAACAAACATGAACGTATGAATATATCTGATTTCCATGAAGGAACCAAGAACTTCACACACCTAGATTTCTTAGAATATAGTCCATTATGTCCAATAATACATTCTCAACATGTGTAACATTATAAAATAACCTAGGAATAGGTTATGAATCTTGAACTATATGGTCTCACCCCCTTTTTCTAGACACTATTTCTAACCATGACATCTTTATCTATGACATCCTTAGGTTAACAATTTTTTTTACCACAATCCATTTCCAATGTTATCTTATTCCATAGATAAAACATTTTAAGTGTTAACCACATAGATGATAAGCCCTAATATATTATTTCTAATGCACCCGTTTCATTCTACAGGGGTGAATCTGAACTGATTTAATCAGTGACCTTACACCACTACCACATCTGGGTTCATACATAGAACCAAGAACCTTTTAAATGACTAGATCACCACCCCACTTTATTGATTCATCTTTCCAGACATTTAACTACTACATGAACACTCACACATTAAGGTTATCTAAATAAGGAAAGGCAATATCATTGGTTACTACAAACATAGATTTTTTGGAATGACCTAAGGACATTCAAGCTAGAATCATTAACCTTTCTAGATATCTACACACCACGAGGCACTAGAACCACAAGAACGATCACTCACAATTCTTATATTTATAAAAGAAACACTTTAATACCAAGATTCACCACACACCACCTGTCAGACTAGTATCTATTTGGTACACAGAGCATCCAACCATTCTTTAACCCTCTTAGATTTGATCACACATGATCTTCACTTAGAAGACAATGAGAGATTCATTATGAACAAAAATATTGAAACTATATTATTTTAAACTTATTATTACCTTATTTTAAGCATAAATATCATTTAAATACCAACCAAGGATCGAAAAGTCTGGATTATTTGGAAGACTAGGTTTATAATTAAAAATCCTAAAACCCAAATATAACATATTTCCCATAATGAGATCCTAACTCTATTTTATCTCCTATAACATCATAGGACAACCTAATAAATATATAGAGAAAATGGATGATCTAAAAATCCCATTAAGGGAATAAATATAGGAATAAATCAAAACACACGTGTTACAAAGAAAAACATGACGGAATAAAAAGTCATAGAACATGAATAAACATATGGAAGCATAACCTATTAAACATGGGATGATGTGATCATAGAAACATTGGAATGTGGAAGCAACATATAACATTAAATAAACATGAGTTGAGGATAACTTCATTTACTATATCAAATTGTAGAAAAATTCACATAATGGATTTAGTTTACCCCATAATCCCATATATGATGTCTCAAGAGAATAAAAATTACCTAATTAATTAGATAAATATCTAGGTACACCCATCATAATATTATCATTGATATGTGTTCCACATAAATAATAAAAAATATGCAATAAACATAAGGGTTACCCATGGAAAAATGGGTTTCGTAATCATGCCACAAAGAATAACCAAAAGGTGTACCATAATGGTATACATGAAATAATGAATTTAAATAATAAATTGACATTCACAAAGGAAAATAATCATATATCAATATAAATTATATGTAACTAATTTAAAAACATGTAAAAATAGTGGTAAGGAAATTTTGGAAGTGTGCCGCTTTAACACAGTTTAAGGAGAATAATAAAGAGTCTTTAAAGAGGATAAATGCACAATTATTTGCATGAAACCAGAATTGATCTAAAATAATTTTTCATGATAAATAAAGTTATTTTAAAAAATATTCATGCCTTAAATTATCTTTTGGAGTGTACATGAATATGGGTAAAGATTAGAGAAGGTCCCATTAATCGGGCTTGCTTATCAAAAGGTATTGAGAAGGGAACATTATAAAACATGATTGTTCCCTTAAAATAGAGATGAATTTAGATATATAAATATGTATAAAATGTTTAAAAATAATTTAGGATAATTATATAATAATAATGAAGAATTAAATTTGGGTAAAGAGAGATAAATTCTAACCCAGAGTAAAAATGGAGGTTCAGAGAGACCCCTTTCCTTACGTTCGAATTCATTCTAAAAATTCACATAATATCCAAGATAATAATATTAGATTAATTAATTACTTAATTAAATACCTATTATATATTTATTTTATTAATTATAATGTTATTAGATCTTTTATTACCATCTCGATGAGTTATAAAGATCAATTCATCGTTCTGGGAGCATTTGTTTCACGGTTTCACAGTCGGTCCAATTGTGTAAAATTATGAAAGTTTTATCTAATGGGAACAATTCACCAAAAATTAAAATATATATTGTTAATACAATTATAGAAGTTTAAATTTTCCCATATATCATTTTTTTGGCATTAAGATGATCCATTTGATAAAACATCAACGATAAATGTTTATTTTGTTTTGGCTATTTTTCCGGCTATCACTAAATAGTTTTATTTTATTTAATATTATGTCCATATATTAGTTTCATAACATTAAACAAGTTATAATATAAATATTAAATTATTTTTTAACCATAATAATCTTTTTATGACCAGCCTCGATGGTGGTAATGTAAAATGAAAACTCTTCATCCACGAAGGCAGTGAACCGACATATTACGAATGATGTTTTCATTGTTAGAATAAAAGGATAAGAGAAGAGAATTGATGATGGAAATTAAATTAAAATAATAAAATTATCGTATATATTTGATAATATAGTTATCATTACACTTTGGATAGATTAGTAGAGGATATGAAAAGAAAATAAGATGAATTAAAAGATAAGGATTGAGGATTTCACCAATCGAATGTTGTCTCCTTGAGAACCTACTTAAGGAACATGGGTTTGGTATTTTGTTGATACCAGAAGTTACTAAATGAGAGGAAGAGTATTGATAATTTAATTGGGTATAATATTTATATTATACAAGGTTTATAAGGTATGGGGTGAAGATGTGTTATTTACTGGGGAGGAGAGAGGTGTTTTTTATTATTATAATCATACGTTTATTATTTTGGATTAAGAATATCAATAGTATTTATTAATATGACTAAATATTGTAAATAGTTCAGGATATTTCAAACTAATGGGATCTTATATAATTAATATATCATCCATGTCTCAAAAATTCATGTATTTAGCTTATAATTTTAAGTATAAAAAATTACAGTATTTCACTATTCGCCAAAAAGTCCAATATTTTAGAAAAATCAAAAAAATTCACCCTAAATGTTTATGATATGTAGATTTAAAAATGAAATCAATATTATGAAAATAATTTTCTAAATAAGAGAAAATTAATTTTTAAATAGAATCATTATTTATTCTAAAAATAATGACTTTAATATTATAATGGATTTTATGAACCATTGAAAATATAATTAAGGTCACATGAAATTATGCTGTATTTTTAAAACAAAATAATATTAAATTATGAATCTTATTTTGTGAAATTGAATTTTCTTATAAATAGTTATATTAATTATAAAATTTTAAATACACATTTAGATTTTATAATAATACCAACACTTATTTTATCATTTTTAAAACATTATTTTTCTTATACCAAGATATAAATATATCATATTTTCATTTATAATATGACTAAACTTACTTCAATAGGTGTTATTACTATTCTAAGGACTGGATTACCATTCCAAAATGTCAAATTACTTTTCCAATAGTCAGGTTACTATTCTATTAGTGTATGTTTTTGAATTCATATGAATATCACTTATTAATACATCCTATATTCACTAAATTTCTCTCCTAAGTTTATATAAAATGTCATATTTAATGTTAATAGTATATTATTAAAATTATGTTTTGTTTCTATATCTTTGTTCGTGAGTGCAGTAATTTTAGTGGATCAAGAAGATCCATATTTTCCTATTCATATTATCTTATTTTATATTTATTATCCTTCTATAATATTTTTCATTATTATTGGATTATTATTTGACTAATTCAACATTTTAATTTAATATAATAAAGTTTTATTATTTTTTTATAATTATAATAAGGGAAATTTTATTGATAAAATTTTGTGTAGTTACATTCTTCCCCCTATCAAATTTCACCCTTGAAATTTTGTTTTACATACTAAGGTGAAAAAATGCGAGGGTATTTCTCTTTTAATGCTTCATACTATTCCAATGTCTTCCCTTCATATGCGTGGTTTCTCTATAGTACCTTTACCAAGTGTTTGGTTTTGTTTCATAGAACATTGTCTCTATGGTCCAAAATCTTCACTGTTTACTCATCATAAGAGAGGTCATTTTCCAACTATACAATGATAGGTTTTAGTAAATGTGAGGGTTATGGTATGTTCTTCCTTAGGAAGGATACATGGAATACATCCTGTACTTGAGACATGGTTGGTGGAAGTTTTATTCAATAGTACATAGATCCGAACCGATCAAGAATATCTAAGGGGTCGACATACATGGGACTTGGCTTTCCCTTGTTCCCAAATATCTTGAATCTATTATATAAGGATATTCTGAGGAAAACATTGTCACCAAACACAAAGTCTATGTCCCAAAATAAATTATCTGTATATCACTTCATTTGAATGTGGGTATCCCAAATGCTTTGTTGGATGGTGTTTACCTTTTCTTCCATTTCATCGACTATTTTAGGTCCCAAAAACTTATGTTCACTGACTCCATACCATCATATATGTGTTCCACATATTTTTCTGTAAAGGTATTCATTTGGATCCATTTTCATCCATGCGTGGAAACTATTATTGTAATATAACTTGACAGGTGGAAGATGTTTATGCCATAATTCTTTAAAGTCTTCTGAGAATTCTTTCAACATATCTTATAGTGTCAAAATAGTTCATTCATATTGGAAATTAGTTTGAGGATGATAATCCATACCTAAGTTCATATCAGTTTTTAGAGCATGTTGTATACATTTATAAAATTTAGAGTTAAATATCAAAACACAATCAGATATAATCGATAATGGTAATCCATGTAGCCTCATAACTTATTTGATGTATATATGTGAAAGTTGGTCATGTGATAAGTACTCTCAAATTACTAAAAAGTGAGAAGTATTTTTATGATGATCTATAATGATCCATGGAGATTTATCTCCTATAGATGTGTTAATATGTACAGTAAAAAATTCCATATTGATGTCTTCTAATTTCCATGTAGGTATGGGTAATGGTTGAATCATACCCTTAGAAATTTTTCCTCTCAGAATTCACTTGCTGGCATACCAAACACTTTGCAGAATATTTAATGATCTCATTATTCATATTGTCCCACAAAAAGTGATTTCAGAGATCTTGATACATATTTTTGATCCATGGGTGGATATATAAGGTTTATCATTGTGTACCATTCAATATATATTTATTTATCTCATGATTTTATGGTACAAATAGTCATGAACCAAATCTTATGACTCCTTCCTTATGATTTTTTAATTCTGTGGATTTCCCATTTTTTTATAGCTTCAATGTTATTTTGAATTTCCACATCATCTCCTTGAGAATCCTTTATCTTCTCTAAAAATGATTATTAAGAAATCATTAGTGAGAGGAATGATGATTTAACTTCCTTTATGATTCCCATATCCATCCTTTATAAGTCTATGAATATTGGATTTTTCTAAATTCATATCATTGATAAAGTTACATCATCCTTTATACTTAGATCATCAAACACTTTATTCACTTTACTAGGATGATAATGGATCTATTATTCATAATCCATATTCACTAGATCATATTAATATCATTCTATGTGAACATAAATTTGAGGATTTTATGATCAGTATATATCTCACACTTATCCCCATGAAGATAATGCCACCAAATTTTCGATGTGAAGATCGTAGCCACCAACTCTAGATCATGTGTGGGATAGTTTTGATCCTAAACTTTCAACTACCTTGAAAAGTAGTCTATTGATTTATTATTTTCCATTAGAACACAACCTAATACCTTCTTTGATGCATGACTGTATACTAAAAAGGGTTCCCACTTGTGGGTAGTGTAATAACTAGTGTATTGATTAGAATGTTTTTTAATTATTTGAAGTAAAATTCACATTCAATGGTCTAGAAAAACTTTACTCCATTCTGAATTAGTGTGGTTAGTGGGTTTTCCAATTGTTTTAATTTATTCATAAATCATCAATATTACCTATCTAGACTATAGAAACTATGGATATTCCTTAAAAATACCAGTCTATGTCACTCCCCAGTTTCCTTTGTCATATAAGGGTCCACAGGTCCCCCCTTGATGGTGATAACATGTACTAAGAATGGTAATTCCTCTATCTAGAATTTTTTTTTACTATAATGTGCATATTGTTTCTCCCTTCCCAATGTCTTTAGTAGGGTATTCAAATGATCATAGTTTTCCTCCTTGCACTTAGAGTATATCAAAATATCATCTATATAGACTACTGAATTTTGTTTTGAGTTAATCACTAAAGACTATATTCATTAAGTCAATGAAAATTCATAGAGTGTTTGTGAGTCCGAAGGGAGTCACTATGAACTCATAGTGTCCATACCACATTTGAAAGGTAGTATTGGGAATATCTTCCTTCATCACCTTTAATTGGAGATGTCCCAACTGATGGTCTCCCATAGATAAATAAATGGTGCGATATAGTTTATTGAATATATCATCTATTTTTGGTAGGGGACAATTTTTCTTTATCATGATTTTGTTATGATTCTGGTAATAAATGCAAATGCACATTGATCTATACTTTTTCTTGATAAAGAGAACTGGCATACCCCATGGTGAATCACTTGGGGGTATAGAACCCATATCAATATTTTTTATAACGAATTATTTAGTATCACTAACTCAACGGTGGATATACTATAAGGATTCATTGATATATATAGATATCTAGGAAGAATATCAATTGAGAACTCATCCTCTTGGTCAGATGGATGACCATGAAATTATTATGGGAACACAACAGTGTAATATCTTACAATAGACTTGTCTTCTAGAAAGATTCAATACTTTGCCTCAATCATTTGAGCTATATATTCTCACTCATTAGAAAATAATATCCACCATTGAGTTGATAATTTGGAAGGATATTCATACTCCTCCTTTCACTTGTATAGAATTGAAGGATTCCTTGGGATTTGAAGAGTGATCTCCCTTTCCGAACAATTGATGTTTTTCTTGAATAAATATATCTAATACATTCCAAATATTAAATAAAACTCCACCAAAGTAAGTAATATGAGATTTTATTGGAGGTTAAGTCCAAAAATATTAACTGGGGAGGATTTATATACTTTAGATGCAATAGTTTATTTATTCACTATTCTCAAAGATAACCCAACCTTCATATTTTGAGGTGGTGTTAGAATGGTTATACTAAAATTGAAATATATAAAATAATGTATAGAAATATCATCAAATAAAACATTCACTATTTTTGGGTGAATAACCAGTATACTTGTCATAACATCCTTATTCTACTCCACCTCATCAGTAGTGGTAGCATATGACCTTCCTTGCTTCCTTGGATGTTGATGTATTAGATTTTCCCTAACAACCCTAGGCATAGAGAATGGGCACACATAATTCCTATGTTCTTTACAGGTAATGCACTAAAAAATAGGTACAATGTTCATCTAAACCTTCCTTTCCACTTTCCCATTAGTTTGTTTCTTTACTTCACATCATCATTTATTACCTTTGTGCCCCTATTTTCCATACTTGAAGAACCTTCTAGTTTCTATTAGTTAGTTTCTGGAATGATTCTTCCCACACCTTTGACAAATGGGATGATGGGTTTTTTTTCCTTTATAATATTTTTTTATTGGTCCTCCTGAAGAGAATTATATATTATCTTTCTTGTCTCTAGTACCATGAAACCATTGAGAATCACTGATCTCCTTGTCAAGGTTATAGGAACAATGAAAAATATCTTCATAACTGTCAAATTCCTAAATTTCTAAGGCTTTCTATAGACTCAGTTTCAATCCACTATAGAATCAGTGCACCATACTCTAAGTACTAATAAAAAATTTGAAATCATAATATTTAAGACTTATAACATTTTCTTCATGTGATCTAATAGACTCATCTTTTTTTTTGATTTTTACCTAAGAACTCCCTCTCCAACCTAAGACAGAGAGTTCAGAGAAAATATTTACTGAAAAAAATTCCCTTGAATTCTTCCCATTTGGTGGAATCAATTTCTTCCTTATGATTTTTTTATCAGCTTCCACCAATGATAAACTTCCCAATCAAAATGATAGTCTTCTAGTATGACTTTTTTCTTCTTGAGAGAATTAAATGACATAGAATATCCTATCAATGAAGTTAATCCATTTTTCTGCATGATGGGATCGAAATATTCTAAAAAGATAGGAGGATTTTCCATATAATATATTCAATTGAAACATTCTATTTCTTATAATAATGAGGGAGTTTTACATGATTCAAATTATTATTCATAAATTAGGCTAGTTATTATATTACTATCATTATGTTCTAATCTCCCGTTCTTATCAGATTTGGAATCTCAATAAATAAATTTCCACATTAACTACCATGTTGATTATTGGAATATGTTCTCAATTTGAAAACATTAAATAATAAAAAAAATTAAATATATTTAGGGTGATTTAATACTTATCTAACATGAATATAAAAATGAAACTATGAATATATAAGAATAAACTTATAAATGAGAAGTATATACTATCTTGTGATTCCCTAATTCTAAATCTAGATTATTCATGGTAATAGAATTATCCCTAGGATTATTAATAAAATTTTATATTACTAATACCCAAAAATAACTATACTATTCTTTCATAGAAACTATAGTGACCATATCCTTTTACAAATGTTATTACATGATTTTAAGCATGAAAATAATTTAAATAAAAACAAATATAGAAAAGTCTAGTGTATTCTGAAGACTATGTACAAAATTAGGATACATGAAACCATAATATAACATCATTTACATAATTAGATACTAATTCCATTAATGATCCTAAAATTTCATAGGATAACCTAGGGAATATATAGAAAAAAGTGATGAGTTAAAAGGCACAGTAAGGGAATAAACATTGCAATAAATCATAACGCATGAGTTAGAAGGCATTACATGAGGAAATAAAAAGGCAAGGCACAAGAATAAAAATATGGATGCATAACATATTGAAAATTGGATCAAGTGATCATATAATATTAGGAAAGTGGAAGCAACATATAAAATGACATAAACATGAATCATGGATAACTTCCAAGACTATATCACATGGTTGAACAAGTACCATAATGGAATATGCTTACTCCCTAATCACATACATGACATACAAAGAGACTAAATAATAACCAATGTAGTAGATTCCTATCTAGTTTCACCCATAATAACATGTTATTTCACATGTGTTCCACATAAATAATAAAACATATGGAATAAATATAAGGGTTATCATTGGAAAAAGTGAGTTTCATAATCATGTGACAAGGCAAAACCAAAAGGTGTATCATAAAGGTATAAAATAATGAATGTATTTAAATCATAGTTGGGAATTAATAATGGAAAATAATCAATTTTAAAGATTTATTATGTCTGAATGTAGTAAAATCAAGTAAAAAGAGAGGTTAGGTAACTTTGGAAATGTGCAGGCTTAACACGGTTTTAAGGAAATGGATAAAGATTATTTAAAGAGGATAAAGTCATAATTGTTTACATAAAACCATAATTAAACTATTTTTTTTATTAATTATAAAATTATTTATTCTATAAAAAAATTGGCGCTATAAAATAGTTTATGGTGAGTATATGAAAATGGGTAGGAAACTGAGAATGTCCATTTAATCAGATTTTATTATCGAAATGTATTGAGAAAGAAACATTTTAAAACATATATTTACCCATAAAATAAAGAAGAATTTAGATATATGAATATGTGTGGATAATTTATCCAAAATTTAGTTTAATTATATAAAAATAATGAAGAATTAAATTTTGGAAAATGGGGATAAATAGAAACCTAGAGGAAAATTGGAGGTTCTGAGAGATACCTTACCTTTTGTCTAAATGTGTTATATACTTGAACTTAATTTCATTTATAATAAAATTATTTTCATAAATTAATTAATTTATGACCTATTATATATTTATTTTATTTATTATAATTTTATTAAGTTCATTTATGACCATATCAATGATTTATAAAGTTCACTTTCATCATTCCAGGAGAATTCATTTCATGGTTTCATGGCCAGTTCACTTTTGTAAAATTATGGTAGTTCATGTAAAATGGGAATAATTATATATAAGTGAAATTATAATGTATAAATGTAATTTAAAAATGTTAAATGGTCCCATATATGACTTTTTTGTACCATTATGATTAATTTTATAAAACATTAACGATAAATGATTACTTTATTTTTGTGGTTTTTCTTAATATCATGTACTAGTTTCCTTTTATTTAATATTATGTATATATATTATTAAAAAAAATGAAACAAGTAATAATATTAATATTTAAATATATTTTAACCATAATAATGGTTTTATGACCGTCCTTGAAGGTGGTAATGGAATAAGAAAACCCATCGTCAATGAAGGCGGTGACCAGACATATTACAAACGATGTTTTACTTTTTAGAGTAAAAGGAGAAGAGATGAGATTTTATGATGTAAATTGCATTAACATAATAAAATTATCGTATATATATTATACTATATTTATCATTACATTTTTTTATTGGGAATGTGAGTAGAGGATAATAATAGGAAAGGAATTAAAAGTGAAGAATTGAGGATTCTACCTCTTGATTATCGTGTCCTTGAGAACCTCTTTAAGGAATTTGGATTTGGTCTTTTGTTGAGACCAATATCTCTTGGAAATATGGAAGAGTATTTTGAAGGGAATTGGAAAGAATATTGACAAGATAAAAGGCTTATAATGTGTGGGGATAAGCAGTGGCATTTATATGTGGGTGAGGGGTGTTTATTATTATTATATCTATTAGTTTATTATTTTGGCTGCATACTGTCAATAGTGTTAATTACTATGACTAAATACAGTAAATATTTCTTGTTATTTTGCACCAATGGGTTCTTAAATCATGAATACATCATCTATGACTCCAAATTTCATGTAATTAGCTTATAATTTTAAATATCAAAAGTTAATGTATTTCACTATTAAAAAAATCAACAATTTTAGAAAATCCCAAAAAAACACCTTAACCCTTTCTAGGCATGTATATTTTAAAAAACAAATCTATTTTATTGAAATAATATTCTAAATATGATATATTTAATTTTTAAATAAAATTCTTATTTATTAAAAACATTCTGATTTTAATATTATAATCGATTTTATGGCCCTTCGAAAAATTAATTAAGGGAAGAAAAAAAATCTTATAATTTTAATACAACCTAAGATTAATTTATTAATATTATTTTATAAAAATTAATTTTGTTGTAAATAATTATATTAATTATAAAATTGTAAATAAACATTTACATTTTAACAATATATTAACAACTAATTTATCATTTTTAAAACATTTATTTACTTATACCACAATATAAATATATCATATTTTAATTAATAAGACTCCTACATTTTATTTATAATTTTACATGTGAGGTTCCTATTCTAATGTTCAGATTACTATTCCTAACAGTCAGATTAATATTCTAACGATAAGGTTACTATTCTAATGGTATCAATTCATTAATTTCTAGAAATACAACTTATTTAATTTGGTCTCCATTAAATTCTATTTTATATCAATGTTACATATACTTTTATATTTAAAATTAATATTATATTATTAACATTATACTTAATTTCTATTAATTTTTTCAGATGTGAGGTCATTCTTATGGACCAATTTGATCCAAAATTTCTTGTTATCATTATCTTGTTTTATATTTATTATAATTCTATACAGGTTTTCATTTTTATTGGATTATCTTTTGACTGATGTATCATTTTTTTATAATAATAATGTTTTTTATTATTTATTCAAAACTATATGAAGGGAAATAAAATTGATAAAATTTTGGGTCATTACCATATAGGTAAGGAAACCCCGGGTCTTGTCCTCTATACAAAAAGAATCTGAGAGTTCCAAAACCAAATCTTTTATAATGAGTACTAACAATCAAATTACTCTATACTCTAGAGATTTAAGTAAATTTTAAAGTTATCACATTACTATTTTCAAAGGTTAATTACATCCACAAGGTATTCCCATCAATGTATACCGCACTTAAGGTATTACCCTTGACTAGCCCTTTATAAGGAACATCCTTACCCAGGTTACTCTCATACAGAACATGACAATGACTTGTTGATAACCGAGGTGAAACTTTCGATTCTATAATTTCTCAGACAAAAAACTAGCATAAGGGTTTTCTATGGGTTACAAACCCACACAAATCATATAAGAACATATATAAGGACATTCCATGATGGATTATCTCTTAGACTAGACATGTTAAGAGTCAAGGATACCTGGTCTAGTTTAATAAGATGCCACTAGTTTCTATAAGGACAAATCCATATAGATTATAGTTGGATCCTTAATAAAACAGACCTATCAAAAATATTCTCACAAAATAAATCTTACTAAGGATGTTAATTCGTGACAACGACCAAAAAAGGTACTCCACACTGCCCATGCATAGAAGGAATGCATTAGCTTCACCATCATCACCACTATCATTGTTTCCATTATCATTTCCCAGGTGCAACGCACTGTAGAATCACATAAACTACTATTAAAAGTAGATAAGAATAAGGTATCATAAAAAAAATTTTCACCAAAAGATCATATTTTCTTCCATAGTACAAGTTGTGTACACTAAGAAAATGAATCCTCTATCGTCATTATAATCCCACATAAATATAAAATATGTCATGTGAAACCTAAGTTCCTAATACGATGCATGAAATGCATCCTTTTGACATATATATGTGATTCCATTTTATAATAAATCATGAACCAAAAAAATCAATGTGTATTAAATGAGGTAAAATCATATAAAAACATAAAAACACAAACTATGAACATAAATACCATGATTTGGTAACCTAAACTACCCTAAAAAATAGTGTTCACAATGTACCTATCCTATATTTATCAAAATATCTGACCCATCCCTATATCACCTATCTACCAACTCCCCAAAAAATAAAAAAATAAGACAACATCCTCTGCTAAAATCTTCCAACAATGTAAAACAAATAATTAGGTCTAAGATGGAATGCCACATTACCTCAACCACACCTTCCCATATGCCAGAGGCCACCAACTAGAAGTGTGAGTCTACCTAGGGTTGTCGGGAGACTATGCCCTCCACCATAGTTCACAATAACATATAAATAACCATAAATATAAAAATATTTGATAGAGTAATGGATGAATAAAAGTTATTCTATATAAATTAAATGATATAGTATAAAGACTCAACTTGAATACAAATACAATAACCAATTACCCATAGGGCCTAACACATAAAATATAGAAGAAAAATAAAAATACAATAGGTTATGCCATACCAAACCTCACATCATCCTATTATTTAGAATTTCAGTGAGAAGTCCTGATTATCAATTAAAATTGGGCGCAACCCAACTTGTACCTTCAACAAGTGACATAGCTCTAGCAGCCAAGTCCCTTGGCCACCCGAGCAAGGTGTGAGTACAACTCAGTAGGATACCACCAATGCAGTTATTCACATGAATAGTTTTTGTATTTTTTTTGAATGTGATATGATTAGTATAAAGTAAATATAAAATAAATTATTTCATAAACATATTATAATCACCAATGAACAATTATGAAAACAAACATCCATGTGTTGAGTGATTGTGCACTCAATAAGATGCAATGAACCCCAATAATACCTATTTTGGCTCTATACTGGAATAAACATCAGTCATCCTCTTGATACCCCCCTCAATAAGGTATTGTTCTAAACATGACCGACATATCCCTTAATAAAGGTATAGTTCAATTCATATCGATCTCAGTCCTAAAACATCCCTCTTAGGGGATATTCCATTAGGCTCTGACTGCACACTTAAATAAAAAAGATAGAAGACATAACATTCTATATAATTTTCAAATGATAGATAAAACATCACATCAAGTCATGTCGTATCATAATTATTGAAATAAACATGAAAGAAACATTAATAATAAGTACATGAGGCTAAAAAAAATCAACATATGACCGAACAAAAATATAGGGTCAACAATAAAATAAAATAGACAAACATAACTTATCAATATTTGACCATCAATGACTAGATAGAAAGAACGTATACAAGGTTAAACAAGAAATTTTCACCTTTTTAGTCTATTAGAAATATCCATTTAATAATTTTTTACAATGAATTAATTTACTAATTATCCATGGAACTAGGTCTCATATTTTAATTGATCATATATATTAATTAAAATATCATTCTAAGTGTTCTATTTAATTTTTCTAATTATTAAATAAATTTATAGTTAAATATTTGATGGTTGAATGTCTGCATATATAATTTCAATAAATTAATAATAAATTACTGGATCTAGTATATATAACCAAACACCTAAAATAGATCCAACTCCCATTCAAGAAAAACCTACTACTTTGTCCAACCCATCCAAGTCTATTAAAACTACAATAATACAATGAGGTATTACTCACATACAAGCATACAAAATTAATTTATGACAACTAAATTATGATTTATCAAAATAATATAAGGTATCTTATTAGAAAATGTGATGAAATACTTTTCCAGTCGACTTATTATATGCCATCATGTGATTAGATCCATGACTATCCAACCATGTAAGGTCCTTCTCATGCCTCTGATGTCCTTCTGAAAAAATATAGAATAACTAAACATGGTGAAATACCATCTGGTAAACTTCATAAAACATAGTTTAATCCACTCTTGAGACACTCCTCGTTTTAGAACAAGAAATATCCCCAAATAAATTGCGTGTTTTGATGTTAAATTAAGAACAATTTAACAAAAACCAAAGAATATATCACCATGGTACATACCTTCAACAAATATCTCACAAAATACACATGTTTATCTTTATGGGACAACCTATTTTTATAAGATCCAATTTATCATCATTCTAAAAAAATTATATTCAAGATCGGTCGGAAATTTAATCTAATTTCCCTAATAAAGAAATTATTAATATAAATTAAAATATAAATAGACATCAAGGAATTTCATGGTATAATAATTACGATGGGGGATCCATCACATCAAACGAAACTTCAAATAATAAATAAACAATATTGATGGAGCACCCAGAGGCCAAAAACCTTTATTTCCATCATAATTTTAATAAGGGATTTTGGGGAATAAAGTATGAGGGTTCCAAATCAATCCCATCACTTTTAGACACCCATAAAACCACCAAAGAGTAGTTCTTCATTAGAAACACTATTTCACATCTTGATATTTTGGGAAAATACCTCACCAAAACGGGGTAATTATTTTTCATTTCCTAAAATCTCTCGGGCCACCCCCTGAACTATGTTCACATTGTGAATACACTATATATGATGTGAATGCATTTCTTATACAAGGTTCAATAGTCATGGGCTATTGGATACTCCTCTGATGGCCTCCAAAACCCCTGGGTAATCACCCAATTCTTATACCTCATCCAAAAACACCCTTCCCTGATGTTATAACTCTTGAAACCTCATTATTATTCCAGATTCCCAAATAATATCATTTAGAAAATGATAGGTTAATATATTTACTTGAAATTCCATTCCATAAGAATATGGGTAATTATAATAAAAATGTTGGGTGATATATCAATGGTGTCTTTGTATTTTAGTGGAATGTGCATAGATAATTTACCATTAGCTGTGTTTTTTTATAATAACAATTTTAATTTTTCTATTTATGTGTCTTTGTTTAAGAATTTTTTTTTATTGAATGCTATGTTAGGTTGAGATTAGTGAGTCAACTACAGTTGGGTCGAAGATTGAATATAATACAGTGGAGCATGTGCAGATTTCTCGAGATCTCATAAGTACTTCCCAAAGTAAGAAAAATATTATATAGTTCAATGGTAAAGCCTATTGCAATATTTTTTTACATAAAATATATTTTTACTAGTTTTTCCTCAACATGTATAGACATGGTTTAGAAAATTATTTAAGATATTTCCAATATTTATTAGTGTTTTAATGTGTTTGGGCTTGTTGGAGAGGTTCCTTATCGGTTTTCACTACCATTATGGTTAGAAAGGTTCCAAGACAAGTTGCACATGTCCCAAATTTGTAATTATTATCAGGATCCTTTTCATGTTATTGATATGTGAGATATTGATATTGATGGGGAAATGAATTTTGTGGAGTATCTAGTGGAAATATATGATTTTGGTGAGATGGTTCTATATAGATAAATTATTACCTTAGTGTGATTTCTTCAATAAAATGGGATAGTTGAAAGCACTTGGTAAAGGGAATCAAATATTTAAGTGCAATATTCTCAATTGTTTTAATTTATTATTGATGTCGTTGATATGGTAAATTTTTATAATGTTGAATGTTAATGTAAAGATAATTCTAATGAAATTATTTCTTCTTTATATACATGGTGTTGGATTATATATGTTAAAGATTTATAAAAGTTTTGTGTAATATTGGTAACATATAATTATATGTTTGTGAAATTCTTGAAGTTGGTTTAATAATTTTGATTATAGAGGATAAAAAGTCATTCTACTAATCCCTGAATGGAATTTTGATCACATCAATGGATTTAGAATGTGATATTTACCCTTGGTTAGAATTTATTTTAATTTTCTATAGTAATTATAATTTTTGGTTAATGATGTGTTGAGGCCAAAATAATTGGTTTATTTATTTATTTAACTCCTTAATTTTAATGGGTTATTTTTATAAATTAAATTTTATTAATTTTTTGATATATTTTATGGTTTCACTGATCTATAATATTAGAGGAACATAGTTTGGTGAAATTTTTTTATAGTAAAAGATATGAAGTGTCATCTTAAAATCATTTTAACGATATATTATCAATGAGAATCAATGGGGGCTATGAAATGTTTTAAATGATGATTATGACATGGATTTTTAGGGAGAATTTATATTTAACTCTCATTTTTATTTTTCTTACACAAATAATTTTTCTAAAATTTCTATATTCTATACAGGAAGAATTCATTAGAATAAATGTGTCATGGAAAATCAAATAGAGTTGGATGAAAAATGGGAATATATGAATGATTGATGGTGATTATGGATTTTTGATTATCATGGAATTGAAATAGGTGTCATGATATTCTCATATTTCATTAATTTATGTGAATTTATGATGGTTTTTTCAACCATGATGAGTAGATACTACATGATAATATAAGATAAATATTATATTGTAAATTAAAATTATATTGTGATATACTAGCGATTGATGGATAATATAATAAATAAAAATAATTAGAATAATTATAAACTGTGATATAATGAAATTTAGGAGGAATTTGATGAATAGTGTAAAAGTACTTATGAGAATGTAATATATAATTATAAAAAATTTATTATTGTGAATCGTGGTGATGATTGATATATAGTATAGAATTATTAAAATAACCAAATAAAAGATTTATTTTTATATGTTTATTGTTATTTTTATGGTGATAAGTGTTTATAGTTAACTCATGAATATTATTATTAAATCTAAAAGTTTTTTTTACATTAATTTATGTACAGGTTTATAAAAAATTCTTAAGAGGTTATATGTGTTATTTATGACTATTTTTTCACATAGGTTATGCCAATTTTACATTTGGTTCATACCAATTTACTGACAATTTTCTCACCAAATGGGTTATCATTATATTGGGAGATAATGTGTTAAAATATAGTCATTCCAAATAAAGCATAGGTGGTGATATATTTAGGAAATTATAACCTTTCTACCAGGAGATACATAGGGGTGGTGCAGGGTTCCACCTAGATCATATAATATTCAATATGATGGCATATTATATTGATCATAAATGTACCACCCAAATCTTTAATCCAGTTTTTATAGGTTTGTATAGGGGTTCTCATGGGATTAGTTGGTAGGGGTTATGACATTAAAATCTCTTATAAAAACTTAGAATAGACTATATTTTGTGTATAAGTTGATATGTGAACATGGATGGGTGGAAAGATGATGACATACATTGAAATAGAATTTTGAATATGTTATGAAAATTGATGAAGATTTAGAACATATGAGTATGTAGGATATGAGGAATGTTATGGATAAAATAATTAACTTCTTGAGATCTAGTTTTTGTAGTCTCAGGTGGAAGTTTAGTTTATCAACAAGATTTAATTATCTATTCGAGGACTTTGGTATGTGTGTCCATCCTTGGATGAGGATAAAAATGGACGGTCAGTGTATAAATCCATTTTAATTGTTTGGTGATGATGTGATTTCCATGATGAAGATAGGTAATGTGTGGTGGGTTTAAAATCCATTTATGATACTCAATGATTAAAATTTTGACAATTTTTGTATGCTATGGAGGTTATTTATGATGTGTACTAGTGATGATTTAATTTTAGGTGGGAAGATCCCTTGGGGTGGATAAATAGAAATCATGTGAGTATATATAGGTGAAAAAATACGTAGTATATATATATATATATTAGAGGAGTTTTATTGAGGTGGGGGAGTCCCCAAGGGTAGACAACCAGTAACAATGAGATTCATTTTATGTGGATAATTTCCCAACCAATATATATATATATATATATATATATATATCATAGCTCGATCTCTATGGGTGGATAGATACATGGTTATTTTATAGTGAGGTTTTTTCAGGGGGATAACTACTTAGTTTTTGGATGAAAAATTTACGTGGAATTATATGGTCATTGTTATATGATGTTTTCTAATTCAAAAAGTGTGATAGACATGAGGTGTAAAAAATGATCTAGTGGTTGGTCACGAGAATTATTGTTTAATAGTGTTGAATTATTTACTTTATCTACGGATGCACTGACATGCTTTATTAACAAGGTAATGTGAGAGTTTTGGGGAGGAATATACTGAGAGTATTTATATGCTCACCTCTAATTTATATATAGAATTTTTTTTTCATATTATCTAGATATTTTTTGTGGTGAAGTCAAGCGAAAATAGCCCTAGTCATGTCAAACTTATTGGTAGAGGCTGATTATATTATACTTCACTAGAGGTATAGAGGATATGATTATATTTTATGATGTGTTACCACTTATTTTGGCTTTGTAAGGAATGATATGAATTTGGTATACATTATTTACATATTTTAGTTGGGAAATGTATTGATATTATATATGGTGATGTGGAGTTTTTTTCAAAGGGTAATTCCTCTTATATATGTGTGATTGTATACACTTGGTGCTAGTTTCAAACTATTGGTGCATTGAAAGCGGGATTGCGAGGTAAAAATCAATTTCATTTTTGGCTCCTGAGGACTCATAGTTGGATTGGGTCAAATAATGTAAGGAATGTAATATATTAGTAACCCTAAAATTTAGGAAACTTTATCTGATTGTGTAATTTATGTTTCCCTAGGACGAATAATACTAAAAGTCAGGTACCCATAGAAATGATGTTATGATGATTTATTTGATATGTATAACAAAATTATTATTCTTCTAAATATCCAGGATTTATAATTGATATGATTGATGATATTATCTACTGAATAACAATATATTGAGATAAAAACTCAAGTAGACTCAAAGTATAGTGAAATGTAAATATTTTAAAACTAAAAAATATGATTTAAGGGGTTATTCATATAGTGGGATTATATTCAATAAAATTACTTATTGAATATTTTGAAAAACCTAATACACACTGGTTATATATCACTATTATATATTAATCATTAAATATGAACTTGACTTTTAATTATTTTATAGGATTGTTTTATAATAATCAATATTTGTATTATAGATTAGGAAGACTTATATTTTATAAAGAGAAGTTTCATGCACACAAAGATTCAAAATCTATATAAATAATATTTTAATAGGAATTAGATACTGATTTTGAATCACAATTTTTTTTTAGGTATAAAGACTTAAAAATGCTAGAGAATTTTCTAAGGGATAAGTAGATATATGTAGTGGAAATGGAGAAATGATTATTGTATTATAGGAAATAATTTATTATATTCATCTATCAAGTAGAATGGTTCTATAATTATAAAACTAGTACTTTATCTTTGAAAAAAATTTATTTGTATTTTTTGGATAAAATTATATTAATTCATTATTAAGTAAAATAATTTTTTTACATACATGAGTGAAATGTTTTATGGAATTAAGGAAAATGTTTAATGGTTTATATATTATATAAACGGATAATTCGACATATAACATTAAAAATAAGAATGTTAAATCAAATTATTCAAATAACATTTACTTTTATAATATTCTCTTTAAACACATAAATGGGAAATACATCCAATAACTATATGAGGATAGATAGTTTATGTCATTTGATTTTGAATCATTTGATATATGATAATATTTTTTATTAAGAAAAATAAAAAAAATATTTGAAAGGGATAAAGAGATAATTATTTTATGTGATTAATACATACAAATGTATACAATCCACTGAGTGAAAAAACAAATAGTGGTTATCATTTCTTTATAAATTTAACTAATGATTTAGGCTAGTTGAGATTTTTGTATCTTATTAAACACAATATTGAAGCATTTTGAATATTCAGGGAGTTAAAAAATTATGTAAGTAATATCATATTGGAAATATTAATAAGATACTTTGATCATATTAAGGTCAAGAATGATTAAGCCAAGAGTTTATATATCATCTAGGAGATTATGGAATTGTTTTACAAATAAATCCTCCAAGAACATTATAATTGAATGATGTGTCTAGAATGATGTATCATACCTTATTATAATTTTTCAATGAAAGATGAGTTAGTTTTATTTTCATATTTATTTTTGGGTCCATGCTTATAAAAAATGATTTCCTACTTAGTAACATTTCATATAAGGCTATTATAAAGGAAACATATGAGATATAAACATGGATATGTTTCAAATTTTAATTCTTTATAATTTATTGTTACCAAAATTATTTTAATTATAATTATTTATATAAAATTGATATTAAAAATAATAAGTGAATATTTTTTGGATATATTATCACAATGAGAAGAGGAACGACCCCCAATAGTGAGGGGAGGTAGTAGGATTTTTCTATCATTCCCTATTATTCTTTAATTCATTTTTTTTATTTTAGAGACCCTATTTAATATTTGTTGAGGGGGAAATAATATGATCCACCATTTTCCATGGGATGGGGGATTCCCTACAAGAATGAACAACTCCCCCCAAATTTACATGGGATGGAGGCGCGTGGGCGGGGGGGGGGGGGTAATTATAAAATAACTAAAATGGATTGTAAACATTGTCTCAAAGATAATGAAGTCTGCTGCATGCCATATCCATAAGAGGAAAACACCCATGAAATATCACCCAAACCGTACACCTTCCATAATTTTTTTAACCATAATGACCTAAGACTCCACACATTATTCCAGCCATTCCATTTGTGTCATCACTTATCCTCATAGTTGAACCACCTCCATTTCCCTTATCAGTGAAAAAATAACTCAGGAAGATGCCAAATAACTTCAAGGGTCTCTGGAGAGACTGAACACCATAGATAGGATGAAATAAGAGTTGGTAATTAGGATAAAATAGAACACCATAGAAAATGGTCTTTCCACTGAGGACATACCTCCAAGATTAGAAAAAAAACAACCACAACCGGTAACCAACAGAAGTGAAAGACTACCATTGAAGAAGAAAACATGGAATCCAGGTAAATCAAGAGTGAAATCCACCAGTACACATTCCCACCCATATGATCCCAAAAAACCAAGGAAACTGAAAATCAAAACTAATATGGGGTAATTCCTGAATGACCTGATCAAAATGGAATATAGGGTGGAAAAAATGAATATGGTCTATAGAGACTAAAAAAATAAAATGAAACACCAAAAATGATATTAATTATAGTTAAAGTATTCTATGTTATTGTGTTATCTATAGTCAAACACAAGGATTTCGTTATAATAAAGCCGTACTATATGGTTATAAAAATTAAATTTCCTTGAACCTCCATTAATTTTTCTATAGACATGACAACTTGGAATAGGTATTATGGAATATTATTCTGATTGGTCTCCTTGTCCCATTCTTGATCATCATTATGAGTTTGTGCAAGGATGATGTTGGTTAGAGTGGATAAATTAAGTGGGGGTAGTGAATTGAGTCCCAATAATATTTCTGTTAATTTTTCTTAAAAAACAAAATCCCCAAAATTGATAAAATCATCGAGTTAAAAAAAATAGAAGTAGTATATAATTTTATCTCTGGAAAAGGTTCTCAAAAGCAATATCATAGCTCAGTTAATATTATTTAGAAAATACATAATTTTTTTAAAAAAATATACTTATATCAAACAAAGTATATAAAAAACAAATTTAAGTTAACTATTAGAGTAATGTTTTTAATAAACTAAAAACAAGGACTAATATGATTTTAATATAAATAAAAATATATATAGATAACACAATAGAAATTTAAGAAGTGGTTCATTATAAAGATAAGTTTTAATCCCCTACACTTGGAAATCACCTGCTACCAAGTAGTTTGTTATCAAATAAACTGATCAATAACCTGGTTTGAGGTTTATAGAAAATAGTACACATTACTATCTTGCAACATAGCCTCTTCCAGATATATACATGAAAAAAAGATACCACACCATACATGATGTCTTCTAATATTGTTCATAAGAATACAAATAAAATGTTTTAGAGAGTATAAATTACTCTCCAGTTTATCACATGAGAGTGTCTTTTACAAATATACAAATAAATAAAAAACACAACCCAAAAGTAAAGAATAAATAGAAAGAAAAATAAATATGAGATAAATAAATGTGATACAACTCAATCCAAATATATATGGTTTTCTGAATTCCTTGAATTTTATTTTGGAATGAGATTGGATACATTTCAGAGTAGGTTTTGGAAAACAAAGTGTCATAGATATTTATGAATGATTCTTCTTTTTAGAATAGAATACTCAGTTATTCTATATAATAGTATATGTTCCACAACACTACCCACATGGATGGGGTTTCCATTATTAATAAGATCTTAATAAAGAATTATCCATTGGTGAATAATAAATGTTATATTAAATTCCCTAACAGTTTAAACAATGCATAAAAAATTAGCTTTTGGGGATTTAAAATGATCTATTTCTATGTTAAACAATACATTTGTCTTCACTTAAGAAACGGTTAGTTAAGATTGAGGTCATTTGGAACTGTCATTTGGTTCAAATATTTTTTATAGTCAGTTCAATCCTTTATGAATTTAGTTAATTTTCTTACACATTATGTTCATCAATTCATGTGGTATCTTGTTTCCTCATAAAATTACTATAATAAAATAATGAATTGTATATTACATAATGAAAATTTTACATACATTGTCAGGTTAGCATGATTTCTTCATGAGGTAGGTAGTATAATTTATGTTTCACCTCATAAATTTTCATACTATCTTCATTTCATTGTATGATTAGTTTTTTTATATGCATGGTTGGTAGAACTATGTTTCATGGTAGGATGATTAAACATTTAGTACTTTGATATTAAATGCGTGGTAAGATCAACCACAATTCATGGAAAGTTTATTACTTTTATAGAATTGGTTCGATGAAACAAATTAAGTAGAGTGTAAAAGTGGTCAAGTGAAGTATAACATGCGGTTAGGTGACTTGGTCACATGAACTTTATAGTCACTTCAAAGTCCTCACATAGTAATATGGCATAATAAGGCAAAAAATTATCCATTTCACAAGTTTTGGATATAAAATAATTTAATAATAGAAAACATAAAATTAATTATTAACACAATAAACATGATTTAGTATCATTAAAATAAGTATTTGCTCATCTAATCAAAAAATATCCCCATTTTTGATGATACAAAGTCATGACATTTATATTAAAATGAATTGAATACAAAAAAAGTAAACCATGTAAGGTTTTATAATGGATTCAATTGATTTTAATTTATCACTACATTATATATTTATCCTATTTTGGGATAATAAAAAAGTATGGAAAAAGGAAAATTAAAAATAATAAATTAATAATAAAATAATAATAAAAGAGGATATTTCATTAATATATAAAATGATATTACAAAAATATTAAAAATAGATACAAAAAGTCTCTACCATAGATCTAAATATGAATAAATAATTGGGATATCTAAGATATGTATAGGAAGGATATGATCCTTTCCTTTGGATGTAGAGGTAGGGGTAAAGGTATTATAAGGATTAGAGGAGTAGGAAGGCTCACTAATGACTATAGACTGAAAAAAATGTCACAATTACTAAAAGGATTTCCCATGAGTCAGGCTGAAATGATTGATGGTAAAAGAGATATTTGTTGGATTTTGGGACATATGAATGGATAAAGGATCTATCATAACTATATAGTAAGTGTAAATATATGTTTATATTAATTTAGTAAAATCATCGACTTCTTTAGATTTTGGATTCAAATATTGAAGGAAATCATCTATATTATCCCTGAATGCTTCCAAAATTGGTTTCATATCCCAGAGTTTCTCATCTTTTTCTTAAAATATTGATTCAAGGGTATAATATTGAGGTACAAGTAAAGGATTATGAACATACCATTTAAACTATACATTATAATGGTGTCCCGAAGATAGTAATCAATAGCCTTATTATTTGTTCCTCTCCCTTGACCATCCTGCTTGGAATCCTATTGAATCACTGCCAGAGTTTTGGATGCATGTGCTTGAAAACCATTAACCACATCTTCTTTAGTCATTGTGAAATAATTAATAATAAAATTAAAATCATCCCTAATTAGTTTTTTAATATACTATTCATAAAAAAATAACTTAACTAAAGGAGAAGAGGGAGGCACATGAGTAGGTTGAAACACAACATTCATAAACCTTTCCTCAAACTAAATCATCATATCATATAGATTATTCTATAGTGAAATAACCTGAGGTCTCAAATCATAAATATCATTATACACCATTTTAATTTTAAAATTAAATCTTTGATGAAGATTAGCTATTAAAATTGTAACAAATCATAAATTTCATCTTTTGTAACTTTTTGTAAGGATTTTTAAAAATTAATAAAAAATAATACTTGAATATATCCATAATCTCTAATTTGAACACACCCATGTTATCTATAGCATCCCGCCTTTTTATAACATAACTTTTCATTACATTTTACAAAACTGAGGGTCTTTAAGTTTTAGTGTCTTAGAAAACCGGAACATAATACATGAAAACAACATAAAAAATTATTCTTAAACACTTTAAAGGATTATTAATTGTTAAACCTAAGTTCATTAGATAATATCATAACTTGGGAGCATACATCAAAGAAAAGGGTGAGCAGATGGCCCAATAAGTGAAACAAGAGAAACATTTTACATGTGAACTTGAGATACATCAATAAGGTTATGATAAATAACTTTAAGGCATGGGAAAGAGATCATGAGGCATATCATAATAAAAATAACGTGTTTCATAACTTTAAGATGTGGCTACAAAATTTAACATAGAGAATAATTTCTATTTCACCAAGTTCCATCCCGAAGGTGTCATTAAAAATTACCATGGTTATTCACCAAGGCGTCGTTAAAAATGGTTATCTCTAGAGATTAAGTCTTTACACAATGCATTGGAGCGCTATCAGGGTGAACCCTTAAATTTGACTTTATTATCATGTGAGACACATATATAATCATAAAAAATTTCATAAATAACCCATATAGCATAAATGAAATGGGTTTCCTTTCATAATCATAACGTTTTAAAATCTTCTTTAAAGACATGATCTTTATGTCACTTTAAACCCACGGAAAAGGAAAGTGGGTGTCATGTATGTAAATCCCAGAATTTAAAATATAACATTTTGATATATATGTTAATACCTATGTAGAAGAAATATATTTTAATATTCACTTAATAAAATAATATAATTTTATAAAAAGAGAGAGACATTTTGAGACGAAAATTCTGCAGCATTTTGGCTATGTTACAGGGTCTTAGAAATATTGAAAAGAGAGGGGAAATGAGTCACCAACTCACAAATGATCCATAGAACAGTATAGGGACAGAATATAATGGATATGAGAACATGTTAACGAAATTTTAAATACATACCATATGAAATGAAAAACATTGAAGGAAGACAAAAATAAGATTTCTCTTATGAAAATTCGGCAGCCTAACGACGTCACTTAAAACTAAAAAAAATAAATTGACGAGATCAAATAGGGTATCTCATCATATAAACATAAAATATAAGTATTTTAGATATAGATATTATACCCCAACATTATAAAAAGGAACATGAAAGACTTGACATGGAAATAGATCTTGAAAACGAGAAGGGTGAAAGAATCCCTTAAAAATTCGGCAGCCTAACGACACCACTTACACATTCTTAAAATGAATTGATGAGAGAAAGAAGGGGTATCTCATTAAATGAAAATGAAAAGGATAGTAGGATGAATATAAAATAACATCCCCAACATAAGAACTTGGGGATTAAAAGAAATGACATAAAAGAGAGTACTTGGAATGAAAGGGAGAGGTAGGATCCCTTACCTTGAAGAGTAACTTAAAAATCTTGATGTTTGGGACCTTGTGAGGATTGAGGGAACCTTGGGAGGACTCCTTGGGAGGTACGGATACCAGAAATTCGTTGAGTATGATTTTGGAATGGAAAGGATGAGAGAATGTCTTGGTATTTACAGGGGAAGTGAGGGGACAAGGCATTAATGGCTAAGGGACACCTCATTGGTTGTATTGGAAAAACCATGGGCTTTACCATGGTATTTTCCCATGGTATTGGCCAATTGGGACACCTCATAACTTATATTACTATTCATAAGTTTACCAGAATTATTAAATAATTATTACATCCTTAATGATTTCATTAAACACCCGAAACTCGAAAGTGAAAATTCACTATTCACCGAAAATTCAACTTTTCCAGAAAAATCCCTAAAATTCACCTTAACATAATATCGATGCTATAAATTCAAAAATGAAATCAATTTTATAAAATTACTTTTCTAAATATTTTTAATTTAATTTTTAAATAAAAAAACTATTCACCCGAAAAAACTAATACTTAACTAATAATTTCTGAAATAGTTATTTACCTATTTTATTGAACCAAATTACTTAATCAAGGTGCCTATATTATATTAATAATTTTTTTTAATTGAGATTACTAATCCATTTGGTCACATTACTAATCCTAAGCATAAAATCACTATTCATAAATTACTATTCACCAAAAATTAATTTGATCTCATTAGACTCAAAATTTCTTACTGAACACATTTACAGAAGAACATTTTTTGAAAATAATTACACATCATTAATTATTTAGGGTTTACATAAATATTTTAAAATATCCTTTTTCCAAAATTCATTAATAATATACATCCTAAAATTATCCGGACATTTGAAAATTCACAAACTTCACCGTAAGAAGAAATCACAATTTTATTTATCTCAAGCGATTACAAAAAGTAGCTAAGGTCTCATTACATATCCCCTTACAACACCAGCATATGAACTAAGTGTAAGGTGTGCTTAGGTGAGAGAATTTGAGGGAGGCTTAGATAACATTGCCCCTGTAGTAATATCCAATAACTTGAACTTCTCTTGTAGGAGGTTCCGTTCAAGCTTGACACGCTGGAGTTCGGCTTGGGCTTGGTCTAAAGCAAAGCCCAAATATGCCACCTCCTTCCCAAGATCTGATAAGTGGGCTTCATATGGTTCGAGTCTACTGGATGAAGCCATCGAATCTTCTTTCTACATTAAGCATTAACATCTCTATTAAATCATTAAGAGTAAAATAATATACTATTCAAAAAGTTTGGGTTGTTACATTCTTCCCCCCTTAAGAAAATTTTCCCCCGAAATTTTAAACCAAAGGTCCAGTCGAAAAGGTGAGGGTACTTTTGCTTCATTGTTTCCTCGGGCTCCCATGTCTCTTCTTCATACCTGTGATTCCTCCACAACAATTTCACAAGGTGGGTAGTCTTGCTGCGTAGAACCTTGTATCTATGGTCTAAGATCTCCACTAGATGCTCCTCATAAGAGAGGTCATGTTCCAGTTGTACTACCTCTGGGTTTAGTACATGCGAAGGGTCTGGTATGTACTTCCTCAAGAGAGATACATGGAAGACATCGTGAACTTGAGATAGGTTTGGTGGAAGTACTAGACGATAGACCACTGCTCCTATGTGATCAATGATTTCATAGGGGCCAATGTACCTAGGGCTGAGCTTCCCTTTATTCCAAAACCACATGAATCTCTTCCATTGAGAAATTATAAGGAAGAATTTGTTTCCAACACCAAACTCCAAGTCCCTTCGACGGTTGTCAGCATACGTCTTCTACCGACTCTGAGCAGCCTTTATGTGTTGTTGGATGGCATGAACCTTTTCTGTCATCACTTGCACAAGATTAGGCCTAATGAGCGTTCTCTCACCAGCTTTATCCCAACAAGTAGGAGTTTTACACCACTTTCCATATAGAGCTTCATAGGGTGCCATCTGAATACTCGAATGGAAGCTGCTGTTATAGAAGAACTCAACTAATGGGAGGTGTTGATCCCATCCACATTTAAAATCCATTGAGCATAATCTCAGCATGTCCCCAAGTGTCTGAATAGTATTTTCTGTTTGGCCATCAGTTTGAGGATGATAGGCCGTACTAAAATTCAATTCATTATTCAGATCATGTTGATGATTTTTCTAAAATTTTGATGTGAATCTTGGATCATGATCAGATACGATGGATAGTGATACCCCATGCAGCTTTACCACTTCCTTTACGTATATCTTGGCAAGTTGATCCAGAAAGAAATCTTCCTGAATTGAGATAAAATGGGCGGTCTTGGTGAGACGGCCCACTATAACCCATATTTCATTGTTCCCTTTGGATGTTTTGGAAGAACAGTGACACAGTCCATAGTGATATTATCCCACTTCCATGCTGGTATGGGTAGTGGTTGTAATACCCCCTTAGAAAGTTGTTGTTATGCCTTTACTTGTTGACATACCAGGAACCTTGTTGTGTAATCAGTAATCTCCCTCTTCATGTTATCCCACCAATAATGATCAAGAAGGTCTCTATACATTTTAGTGCTTCCCGGATATATATAGAAAGTAGAGCTATGAGTTTCATCCATCAGTTCGTTCTTTATCTCCAGAATAGATGGAACACATAGTCTTGTATGAAATTTCAATACACCTTCTTGATCAATACTGAAATCAGGAAACTTCCCATCCTTCACAGCCTCAAAATTTTCCCACAACAAATGATATTATTTTTTAGCCTTCTTGATCTTCTCTAGTAATGAAGGTTGAGAAATCATTTGGGATAAGGTTGATGATGTCCCTTACCTTACAATTCCCATGTCCAGTTTTACTGAATCCTTAATCAAGAGATCTCCTAGGATCCTCATTGTTTTTAGAACAACAAGGTCATTCATGCTTAAAGCATCTGCGACTTTGTTTGCTCTTCCAGGATGACAATGAATTGAACAATCATAGTCTTTAATAAGATCCAACCATCTCATTTGCCTCATGTTCAATTCTTTCTACGTGAAAATATACTTTAAACTTTGGTGGTCGGTGTATATATCACATTTCACCCCATAAAGATAGTGTCTCTATATATTTAGAGCAAAAACAACTGCCACTAGCTTTAGATCATGCGTAGGATAATTCTGCTCAAGAATCTTCAACTGTCGAGATGCATAAGCAATGACCTTGTCATTTTTCATGAGGACACACCCATGACCTTTTAGAGATGAATTGTTGAAAATAACGAATCCTTCTCCGATACAGGGTAGGGTTAACACAGGTGCAGTAACCAATCTCTTCTTCAGATCTTGGAAACTTTCCTCGCATTCCTTTGTCCAGATGAATTTAAACCCTTTTCGAGTCAGCTTGGTTAATGGATTAGAAAGCCGTGAAATTTGTTTCACAAACCTCCTATAATATCCTGCTAAACCAAGGAAACTACGAATCTCAGTTACTATTGTGGGTTGAGGCCACTCCTCCAAAACCATTGTCTTTACAAGGTCAACCGAGATTCCTTCATTGGTTACTGTGTGCCCCATGAAATCCACTTGTTGTAAACAGAACTCAAACTTTATGAACTTTCCGAAGAGCCTCTCCTTCTGCAGAGTTTTCAAAATTACCCTCATATGATCTTCATGCTCCTCATGTATTTTTGAATATATCAAAATATCATCAATAAAAACTACCACAAAGTTATCAAGGTAGTCCTTAAAGACTCTATTCATCAAATCAATGAAAATAGCCAGAGCATTAGTCGATCCGAAGGGCATAACAGTAAACTCATAATGTCCATATCTTGATTGGAAGTCAGTATTTGGAATATCTCCCTTCTTCACCCCCAGTTGATGATAACCAGATCGAAGTTCAATCTTGGAGAAGAATTGAGCCCCATGAAGTTGGTCAAATAAATCATCAATTCTTGGAAGAGGGTATTTGTTCTTCACTGTGATCCCGTTCAGTTCTCTATAATCAATGCATACCCGCATTGATCCATCCTTCTTCTTCACAAAGAGAACTGGTTCTCTCCAAGGAGACACACTCAGTCGGATAAACCCCTTCTCCAAAAAGTCTTGGAGTTGTTTATTTAACTCCTCTAGCTCCACATTTTCCATTCTATATGAGGTCTTTGATATTTGTTGAGATCCAGGTATGAGTTCAATGGTGAACTCTACCTCTCTTTCTAAGGGAGGTCTAGGTAACTCCTCAAGAAATACGTCCATGTATTCCTGAACAATCGAAACATCTTCTATTTGTATACTCCCTTTTACTTCTTCATCCTCGCTGATTAATTCCATAAAGAAGGCTATAGGAGGTACTTCTAGACAAAGATCAGGTCTGGATATCTCTCCTTGGAAGATAATTGTAGGTTGTTCATTCAAGACTATTGATATTTCCTTACTTCTGCATTTGATATTAGCATTATACTTTGATATCCATTCCATCCCTCGTATAATGTTGAATTCCATCATGGGAATGACTACTGGATTTGCGATAAGATTGTGCTCACTAAAGTAAACACTAGAGTCTCTAAACATTGTTGATGCATGGATAATCCCAATTAGAGTCTTGACTGACAACTCTACCTCTAGAAGTTTGGGGATTGATTCTATATTCTTTGCAAACTTGGAGGAAATAAAGGAATGCATAGAACCAGAATCAAACAATGTACTTGCTAGTTTTGAGAGGACAACAGGAGTACCTTCTACCACGTCATTTAGAGCTTCAAATTCAGTTATTGTGATAGAAAAAGCACAATATTTATCCCATGGCCTTTGATGAGGTTGATGGTGATTGCCCTCTACTGCCCTAGGATTTGGACAATGATTAGAAAAGTGTCCAAGCTGTCCAAACTTGAATCATTGGACTTCAGGTAGGGCCAAAACCATCCTTCCTCTATCGTTAGTATTGGGGAGTTGAGGATTCACCTCACTACATCAATTCCGAGAAATATGGCCTCCTCTTCCACAATTGTAGCACTTTCCACTTCCGATCAAGCAGTGCCTCAACTTCTTCTTCCCACACTTATTTCGTGTGGCAAGTTGCATTTTCTTTCCACCTCTTTCCTGATCAAAGCTTCTTCCCAGGCTTTGTTTTAGAGCTCTCTTATTCTCATTAGATTTGTGAGACCACTGTTTCTCACCAAAATCCAGTTTGACTTTCATAGCACTCCACATGATTTCATCATAGCAATCATAGTCTCGGTTGGCTAGATTATTCCGCAGATGAGATCTCAGCCCACCGAAGAATCTATCAACCTTACCATTTGAATCCATGACAAAGCTAGAGGTATATCGTGAATATAAGGTGAAGTTCATCTCATAGCTTCCGACGGATTCATTTTCCTTCTACTTCAGCTCGAGAAACTCCTTCTCCATCCTTGTTCTCATGGAACGAGGGAAATAATTATTAAATAATATTCCCCTGAACTCTTCCCACTCTATAGCTTCCATCTCTCCTCTTGGATTCTTGTTTTTGACCAGTGACCACCACTGATCAGCTTCTCCCTCTAGGCAGTAAACAGCAAGGGTGAATTTCTCTTTTTCCGAACAATGGAGTACAAAAAATATCTTTTCAATGGAGCTTATCCATTCTTCAGCAAGCAATGGGTCAGTCGATCCACTAAATGTTGGTGGTCATTGATGCATGAAGGGCTCAACAGAATGTTGTTCCCTTCGTGGTGAGATCGACCTATCAACTTGATTCAAGTTATTTCCCATAAATTGAGTCAATTTTTTCATCATACGCATGAATGTTTAAATTTCAGCTTCCATCGGAGGGTCGTCAGCACATGGTGCATTGCGGTCACCATTTGCACGGTTCCTCTTATTTCCCTCCATTTTCTAAAATAATAAAACCTTAGTGAGAAACTTGATTCATTTACAAATATTTTGACTATAAAGGATTTTATGTCTTAAAACATCATGATTAAACTATATTTCTCTATAATTCATTCATAATGATTCATAAAAAGATTGCGATTAACTAACCATATCCCCCAAGAGTGTCATAACAAAGAGTGCAGAAAGGCCCATTTTCGTGCACCAGTTCCGGTTTGAGTCTTGCTCAAAGTGGTGTTTTCAGGTTTTACCCCTACGTGAATCTGTACCAGAGCCGCCTCTACCTACTCGTATCCAGACAGGGATGTATTTGTTTGATAAACCACCACCACAATACTCACCAAAATACCAGGAATATTTCATATTTTTAAAATTTTCTATAGGGTTCTTCCTAATGTTTTCATATCCTAATTTCCAAAAATTACTAAACCAACCTCTGATACCAACTATATCAACCCGCCTTTTTATAACATAACTTTTCATTACATTTTACAAAACTAAGGATCTTTAAGGTTTAGTGTCTAGGAAAACAGGAACATAATAAATGAAAAAAATATAAAACATTCTTCTTAAACACTTGAAAGGATTATTCATTGTTCAACCTAAGTTCATTACAGAATCTCATAACCTAGAAGCATACATCAAAGAAAAGGGTGAGCAGATGGCCCGGTAAGGGAAACAAGAGAAACATTTTACATGTGAACTTGAGATACATCAATAAGGTCATGATAAATAAATTTAAGGCATGGTAAAGAGATCATGAGGCATATCATAATAAAGATAACGTGTTTCATAACTTGAATATGTGGCTACAACATTTAACATAGACAATCATTTTTGTTTCACCAAGGTCCATCCCCAAGGTGTCATTAAAAATTACCAAGGTTATTCACAAAGGCGTCGTTAAAAATGGTCATCTATAGAGATTAAGTCTTTACCCAATGAATTGAAGCGCTATCAGGGAGCACCCTTAAATTTTCCATTATTATCATGTGAGACACATATATAATCATAAAAAATTTCATAAATAACACATATAGAAAAAAAGAAATGGGTTTCCTTTCATAATCATAACGTTTTAAAAATTGATTTAAAGACATGATCTTTATGTCACTTTCAACCCATGGAAAAGGAAAGCGGGTGTCATGTATGTAAATCCCAGATTTTAAAATAGAAAATTTTGATATATATGTGAATAAACCAGTATAAGAAATATCTTTGAGTATTAACTTAATAAGAGAAAAGAATTTGAGAAAAATAGAGAGACATTTTGAGATGAAAATTCTGTAGCATTTCGGCTATGTTATAGGGTTTTAGAAAATATTGAAAAGAGAGGGGACATGGGCCACATACTCATAAATGATCCATAAAACAGTATAGGGATATAATATAATGGATATAAGAACATGGTAATGAAATTTTAAAGACATTCCATATGAAATGAAAAACATTGAAGGAAGACAAAAATAAGATTTCTCTTATGAAAATTCGGCAGCCTAACAACGTCACTTAAAACATAAAATAAAAATAAAAAAAATTGACGAGATAAAATAGGGTATCTAATCATATGAAAATAAAATATTAGTATGATAGATATAGAGATAATAACCCAACATAATAAAAAGGAACTTTAAATACTTGACATGAAAATAGATCTTGAAAACGAGAAGGGTGAAAGAATCCCTTAAAAATTCGGCAGCCTAACGGCACCACTTAAACATTATTAAAATGAATTGATTAGAGAAATAGGGGGTCTCTAATAAAATTAAAATGAAAAGGATAGTAGGATGAATATAAAATAAAATCCCCAACATAATAACTTGGGGCTTAAAAGAAATTACATAAAAGAGAGTACTTGGAAAGAAAGAGAGAGGTAAGATCCCTTACCTTGAAGAGTAACTTTGAAATATTGATGTTTGGGACCTTGGGAGGCTTGAGGGAACCTTGGGGGGACTCATTGGGAGGTAAGGAGTCCATAAATTTGTTTAGGATGATTTTGGAATGGAAAGGTTGAGATAATGGCATGGTACTTATAGGGGAAGTGAGGGGACAAGGCATTAATGGCTAAGGGACACCTCATTGGTGGTATTGGAAAAACCATGGGCTTGCCCATGGTATTAGACACTTGGGACACCTCATAAATTATCTTACTATTCATAATTCTACCAGAATTATTAAATAATTATTACAACCTTAATGATTTCATTAAACATCCGAAACTCTAAACTAAAAATTAATTATTCACCGAAAATTCAAGTTTTCCAGAAAAATCCCAAAAATTCACCTTAACATAATATCGATGCTCTAAATTCAAGAATGAAATCCATTTTATAAAAATAATTTTCTACATATTTTTAATTTAATTTTTAAATAAAAAACACTATTCACCTGAAAAAACTAATACTTAACTAATAATTTCTGAAACAGTTATTTACCTATTTTATTGAATCACATTACTTAATCAAGGTGACTATATTATATTAATAATTTTTTTAAGTGATATTACTAATCTGTTTGGTCACATTACTAATCCTAAGAGTAAAATCACTATTCATAAATTACTATTCACCAAAAATTAAGTTGATCTTATTAGACTCCAAATTTCTTACTGAACACATTTTCAGAAGAGCATTTTTGGAAAATCATTACACATCATTAATTACTTAAGGTTTACATAAATATTTTAAAATATCATTTTTCCAAAATTCATTAATAATATACATACTAAAATTATCCTAACATTTGAAAATTCACAAACTTCACCATAAGAAGAAATCAGAATTTTATTTATCTCAAGCGATTACACAATGTAACTAAGGTCTCGTTACATATCCGTTTACAACACCAGCATATGAACTAAGTGTATGGTGTTCTAAGGTGAGAGAATTTGAGGGAGGACCAGATAACATTTCCCCTATAGTAATCTCCACTAACTTGAACTTCTCCTGTAGGAGGTTCCGTTCAAGCTTGACATGCTGGAGTTCGGCTTGGGATTGGTCCAAGGTGAAGCAAAAATATGCCACCTCCTTCCCAAGATCTGATAAGTGGGCTTCATATGGTTCGAGTCTACTGGATGAAGCCATCGACTCTTCTTTCTACATTAACCATTAACATCTCTATTAAATCGTTAAGAGTAAAAGAAATATACTTTTAAAAAAGTTTGGGTCGTTACATTATCCTTAGAGACATATTAAGTAGAAGGGTTAGAGGTAAATAAATCATAATCCTTTTTTACTAAAATCTAACTCAGAAACAACCCCCACTTTTTCAGATCTATCAACCTAAACATCATGTATGACATTAGCAGTAACTTTTTCTTCATGAAAAATAGGATCATCATCCTTAACATCTTCACCATGAGGACTAACTTTCTCATTCTCTTCACTAACTTTGGTGGGTGTTTGAATAAAGATTTCATGGAGAATTTGATCAAATGAAGGTATTATAAGAGATAGTTCAAGTATATCATGAGATTTTATAGCGGCAATAAGAGATCCCTCTAGTTCCCTCTGAGAAGAATTGATGGAATGTACACCATGTCTATGTGAACTACCCCCATCATCATTTTAAAAAAGGCAATATGAACCCAACAAAAGATATTATAGGAAATTCTCATACATTAGGGTTCATCAGGAATAGGTTTCCTATGAGTACTTCCAATCATAGGTTATCCATCTGAACTAACTTAAACACTTTTAGAGTCATCAATATCATCCAATTCAGGTCCATAACCACTCGTAGAAACCTCTGTGTTAGCTAGATACTCAGACTCAAGCTCTTATTCATATGATAGAAATGGTATGGGATATCTAGGAGATCCAAAATCCAGGGAAGGATATGATTCCCTAATATTCCCAAGAGAATCTATTCTTCTCCCAAGTAAACCATTTCATCTTTATCCTATTATTATTTGTCCCCAACAACCACCACATAATCTAGATACATACATATCTCACCAAGTTCAAGAACTAGATCAACAAGATCCCTAGGTCTAACTTGGTACAATAGATGATCAAATTTTTTATAAATATTTTTTGGGCCAGCTACCCATTTCATTCTCCATGGGTTCCAATTTACTTTTATCTAATTATAATTTTTTTATGTAAGATAGATACCATTTGATGAGGTAATTATTCCCCCTAAAGAATTAATCCTTTGTTCACTAACAAAGTCGAATTTAGATTTGGGAAAGGTATGAAACTATAATTTTATGTAGGCTTACCCAACTAAACCATATATCACATGAAATATCTACATAGGTTGACCTGAAAACCATTATTCATAAAAAACAACAAATATAGGGCCCGATACCAAATGATATTGAATTCTATATTTCTAGGACAAATTAAGTGTTGGATAAACTTAACCATCATTCTAAAATCACCACTCAATTCAACATTCAAGGGTATTTGTGGAGTAATATTCTTAGTGAGTTGATCTAAAGTATTATGGAACTCAAAGTGAGCTTGATTATCTGGGAATGATCTCCGGTAATATCCAAACCCCCCTTTGTGTGGTACCTCAAAACACTATTTCAATCACCTTAAAAATAAATAAAAAACTTCACCATTAATCATTGATTTATATGTATCATTTTTCTATCTAGGGAATAAATAGAGGTGCCTAATTTCTCTTAATAACCTTCAGATATTAATGCTTACTATTTTCCTTAAACTAACCTACCATCCCACCGCTATTTCTGAATCACATTCTAGAACAAGGATCTATTTGATTTCAACCATTTTACATTGATTTCCTTTTCCGAAGTGATAGGATGATCAACTAGGTTTGGATTCATCAAGTCCAATTTCACACTCAAGTTAACTTTTTTACTTTTTCAACTCATTTAAAGGAGGTAACTTAAGAGGAAAATTGGTGTCCAACACATGTTTCATCCTTGACATATTTAGTTTGGTTTTCATTTAGAAGGCTTAGATAAAAGATAAAAAATAAACACGTTTGTTTTGGAGAGAGTGAGAGGTTTGAGATAGGAGAAATCATTTCTCTAAAAATATTTCAAAAGGATAGAGAAGATATAAGGGAAAGTATGGGTTTCAATTAAAATTAAAATTTGAATCCTTTTTAAATAACAAGTACTTCACCCGTGTAATTTCATAATTCTATAAATCAATAGTTATTTTCAATAAAAGAATGATATTTTAAAAAATAAATAATATTTATTAATATTGAAAATATTTAAAACAAAAATAATTGGTACATTATAATGGAATAGAGGTTAATAAATTGTTTTGACATCATACACATAGTAGAAAATTTTTAGTCGAATTATTGTGGAATAAAATTTTATTTTGGGCATTAAAGGTGGAGAAATAAATGATATTAATGAAAAATTATTAAATTGGATAATTAAAATCCTAAAACTAAAGTAATACAAGATCTGGATATGAATAAACATCACATGAATAGACATAAATAATAGTATAATTATTTCATCATTGCAAATTGTAGGGTATAAGAAGGAAAAGCTACGAAATTTCCATTTGTCTTGTGAAAAAAAGAAAAAATTGAATGATAAAATATAACCCTTCAAGGAATGAAACCATTATAAAGTGTAAAAAGATTGAATTTAGACACTAATAAAACTCTTTAAATTTACATTATAAAAAACTGAAAAAGAGCACTTGTTTTTGAAAGTTGAGTTTGACAGCAACTGAAAAATGAATAACTTTTCTTAACAAAACTATGTTTAAACATCACATGTTGAAGTTGTAGAATCGAAATTAGAAACATGTAGAGGTCAATCTTCATCATGATACAGGTTGAACATACTAACTAGTTGAAAAACTAACTAATTCCATCAGTAGATAAAATATGATATACTTGAAAAATTATATATTGTAGTCTATGAAAATACCATATTTTATTTTTCCCACATAATTACTTGATGGAGTGTTTAGAGATAGAATTAATCATATATATATTTTACCCCACAAATTACTTACTCTAATATTTATATAACATACTATAATACTAAAATATGTAAATATTAATACCATCTTTATTAAAAACTAGCCAGCTATATATTATGAAGCCAACAGGTCTGCCACATTTTATAAAATAGTTCTAAGATTAGTATATATATTTGTGAATAAAATGTATGAAAATTATTCAAATAAAGTATATTTACAAATGGGAAAACCCGTAATGGAAGCACATTATAATGAAAATGCAGACACATGAATTTACAAACATAGTGAACATTTCAGTATAAAAATATATATTCTTATTGTAAGTGTAGTTAATGATGCATATTTAATAGTTTGAGCCTTAACAATGATTTTTGAAATAACATTTAATTCAATAGATTAATAGTTTAAAAAGTAGAAATATCAATGGAGAAGCAATTTCATGATGGATCACACTAAAAATGGTAAAATATACCAAATGAAAAATATTTCAAGGAGGAACCACCTCAATAAAAATTCCCATCCATGGAAGAACTCTTCTTAATTTAAAGTCATTTGTCAATCCGGTGGCCTTCTATAATGGACCCCAACTCCAAAAGTAGGGTAACTTTAAAATCAGAGAGGATGAATTTAGTTATACTCCTCCTCATTATTCTCTTATATTTCTTCAACAACCTCAAGAGATTACTATTTAATAGCAATCTATTGAAATATGTAATAAAAATTTATTTATTTTACTCTAAGTTGCACATTTTAATTTGTAAACGGTATATGAAAAACATATTCAAGACTAGAAAAGTGTGAAAAAACTGTTCAAATAATAGCTATATAAAATTGAATTTATGATACTATAGTTACAAAAAATAAAAATTCAAAGAGGAAGTTAAAGATAAATCAAGAAATAAAAATTCAATATTACCTTATTGTCACATCACAAAATGTCAGTAATTTTTTTGTCTTCTTTTTTAAGATTTCCTTCATAGAGTGTTTCAGTTCATTATCAAAGATTGTAGTGGCCACAAAGTCTCCAAAGATTACAATATCATGTAGCACTGCATCCTATCCATCAAAATCATGAAATAGGGTTTTCTAAATAGTGAATGGAATTAGAATATCAAATATAAAATATTAGTGAAAAATAAAATTATAGATTCAAAAATAATTTTTTTAACAATATTAAATTGAAAATAATAAACGAATTATATTTTTAAACATAGAAAATATGAAAATGATGGAAAAAAATGCATATTTTTGAATTTTAATGTTTTAGAGAAAATAATAGTCAATAAGAAGTATGAAGATATTCTTGAGAATATGAAATGCGCACGATTGATTTAATAAACCCAATCCCAGTGCTACACCTAAGTCATAATGATCCATTGCTCGGATTCACTTATGAAGGAAGTATAAATGGAATATTCTATAGAAGTAGTGTTTATTTTTTAATTAGTGAAATTTACAAAATTAAAAATAGTAGTTCTTGGTTATGTTCAATGCTTATATTAAATTATAAATATCCAATGCTCTAATTATATTATATAATAAGGATAAAAAGAGAAATGTGTTGTGTATTTTTTAATAAATGCAATTTAAGATATTAAATTCAATAGTACCTAATAATATTAATAGATGTGATCAAAATTCCAGATTTAATTTTCACTCTCAGTGACGAAATAGACTTTTTAGGTGTTTTGTTCCAAAGAATAGTGATGGTTCTAAATGTTGTAATTTATTATTTCATTAGATAACCAAACTCTCTTGGATTTGAAAAAATTTAACTCTAGAGGAAAACCAAACTCATCATTGTTATAGTTTGAAAATTTATAGCCATGTTAGTTTAAATAAACTGAAAATGTATTGACATAATGTAAAAAATTTATTATTTTTACCTATATCAAAGCATCTCTCAAATACACAGGGGTTTTAGTTAGAAATTTCATTACTTGTTTATCAATGAGATCAACTAAAAATTAGTCTTCATGATCAGTCACCAGCAATTTCACATTAAAACTATTGAATTTAATATTTTGTCTTGACATTTATTCATATCATATAATAAAATAAAACAGTAACCAAATAATATAATAATAATATGTAATAAAGAAAAAAGAACTAAAAAACTGGGAAAAGTGCTATTAAGAGGGGATTTACAACTCTGGACAATAAAAAATGGAATTTCAGAGCGGTTTCAAAAAACACCGCTACATGTTTTACTAGAATAAATTTAGCGGTGTATTTTTTAGTAATGATTTTAACAAATAAAACTAAATTTTTTTCTGATATATATATATATATATATATATATATATTGATTTTTTGATTTTTTAAAAAAAATCTAATTTTTTAGTGGTGATTTTTTAAGAAACTGATGGGAAATATTGCCAGTTTTAAAAAACCGCCACAATATTAAATGAATTATTTTTTAGAAAAGTATTTATTTATGATTTATGATTTATGATTTATTATTTAATCTCATATATTTTTTATTATTTATAGTTTTAATTAATTAAAATGTGTTAATTAATAAATATGTATAATTATTAGTTAATAATAACATGAAACCTAAAAAATATATTCAATAATTTGAAAATTAGACTTCGATATCAATTGACCATAACTTTTGTTCTAGGAGTCCATTTTAGCTCCACAACTAGTCAAATAGAATCTTACGAAATTGACTAAAACTATATTAGATTTAAATATTGTACTAATTAAAAGAATAAAATTTATTATTGTTTCAAGAAAAGTAGGAAATCGAACTTGAATTTCAATGACCACAACTTTTTATCAGGGTATCTTTTTAGGCTCTACCACATATCAAATTGAAGCACATGATGAGCTCTATGACAGAGAGGGATAAATTGAGCTCTATGAGATTTTCCAATTTTCTAACACACCAAACAGAAAATAAGATCTCAAAAACTGAGTTTTTAGTTAGGGAACCCCAATTTTTTTAACATTTGATGGATTTTAAACCTCATTTAAGGGGGGGGGGGAGTATTATTGAAAATTTTTGATGGGGACTAAATTTATTCTCAGGGATTACATTCATATTGATATTATGGTTTAGAAAATTTATCATTTTTCATAATTTAGTTTTATTTTTAATTAAATATATGAATATTTTATTTATATTTACTTATAATAAATCACTTGTATAAATACATATTTACATAGAAATGTATTTTTAAGTATATAAACCAAATGGAAATAAATATTTTTATTTATTTCATTTAAAATAAATAATTATTGAATTTATATATATTTATAATTATTTATACATGTTTATGTTTATATATTTTTATATCACATATGTGTAGATATATATATATATATATATATATATTTACTTGTGTGTGTATATATATATGTATATATATTGATTTAAAATTATATATAAGAGTGTGTTTATGTATATTTATGTAACATAAATATGTATTTATGTATATTTATGTAAATTTTGTTATAAGTATATATATTTATAGATATTTATATCCATTTATTATTTTATCATTTTAATATTCGTTTTTTAATATTTAATATTTATTATTTTAATAATTATATATAATTGATTTGTTATTTATTGATTTAATTTTATAATTAATTTAATATTAAACGAATATTTAGTATTCATTTATTATATATTATATATTATCATTTATTATTAATTATTATTCATTTATAAATTTGGTATTATTTATTGATTTTTTGTTTTTTATTTATTTAATATTTAAATATTTTTTTATTTATTGCGATTTTATTATTTATTTAACATTTAGTTATTATTTATTTATAATTTATAATTTATTTATAAATTATTATGCATCTAACATTTATTTATTATTTATTATTTCTGTATTGTGTGTTATTTATTTATTATTTATTTATTGAGCTGTTTATTATTTATTATTTATTATAAATTATTTATTAGTTATTATCATTTATTAGTTATTATAAATTATTATCAATTATTATTATTATTTATTTTATTATTATTATTTACTGATTATTTATTCATCCATCATTTAAATATTATTTAATTATTATTTATAGTCTATTTACTAATATATCTACTATATATTATTTATAAATATATTATTTATTTATTAATTATTTATTATATATTCACTATATATTCATTGTTTATTATTATTTAATATTATTATTTGTTTTTTATTTGTATATATAAGTATGTTACGTACTGTTTACTCACCTGATAAAGAGATTGCTAGAGTTGTAATGTTTTTGCAGTATATCCAAGAAGTTATGTGTTCAAATCTATCCCATTGCATATATTCTCCAGATTTATGCATGACATTCATAACATGCATAGAATATGCATGCATTGTAGAATAAATAATAAGTAATATTAATAAGCAAATAGAAAGTAAATAATAATAAGTTAGTAAATAATAAATAACAAATAATAAATAAGAATAAATAAATAATATATATAAATAGATAAATAATTAATATGAACAAATAAATAAATAAATATTTTTAATAATAATAAATAATAAATAATAATAAATAATAATAACAAATAATAATAAAAAATAAAAAAATTATAATAATAAATAAATAAGTAATAATAATGATAATAATAATAATGATAAAAAAAATAAAAAAATAAAAAAATAATAATATTAATAAATAATATTATTTATATTAATAAATAAATTAATTACGTAAATAAAAAATAAAAAAAAAACAAAAAAACCGCTGCGAAATATGTAGCAGTGGTTTAAACTCAGGCTAAACAAAACACTAGGAAATAGAAAATAGCCATCCAAAAATATTTTCAATATGATTCTCGACATGAAAATATATAATTAGTTTAGAAAGTATCACAAATCATTTAGCGACGGTTTAAACTGCCACTAAATGCCAAAAAAAACTGTCGGGGAATGCCTATTTTTGTAGTACTGGAACTAAATATTTCCATCAAAAGTGTCAAATTTTGTCATGAAAGAGTTGCATGATTCATAATACCAATTTTGGGTGATTTGAATTTTTTGTATTATTGTTACAATTAAACACATTGTAAGCTAAAAAAGTGAGCATAGATTATTTTCATGAATATAACAGAAAAAAGTTGAACATTATCTAATCTTATATATTGAAATTTCAATGTTAAAGACATATTACTAACTTCTTGATAGTTTTTTATATCATTAATTGTTTTTTTTTATTTTTCCAGTTCATCATAGGCGTAACATAATTGTTCAAATGTGTTTTTTGGTGGACTAAGAAATTGTGTTTGCAAGAATGATGCTGACTTGATATTTAAAAAATATACAAAATTATCAGTTATAAATGTAGAGAATATATCCATGATCTAAAAAATTTGAAACATAATTAATTACATGTAATTTTTGGTAATATGAAACATTCTTTGGAATAATTTGACTATTGGAATATCTAAGTTGGAAATTTATTTCATTACATTAAAGCTACTTTTCCCCATAACAAAACCTGCATGAAATTCCAAAACATCTATAGAGTGTAAAACGCGGAAGAAATTTCCAAAATGAATAATAAATATAAAGATAAAAAATGTACTAAATTAGTAGAAAGATTACTTCCAAATCTGTTTTCCCTAAAATGTTGTAATATAAAAAATGTAGATGAGTTATTGTTGTTTTCCATGTAATTGGACATCTAGTTAAAAAAATCACCTCATAAACTAAAATTTACTTGTAATCCTTTGTAACAAAATTGAGAAAAATGTGTTAACTGTAATTTATTAGACTTGTATTGTAATATGAGAAAATGGAAAATCGTTCATCCTCTAGAAAAATTTCCATATTTAATCTATAATTATCCATATTTTAAATAGAATCAAAATAATGAAGAAGTATAATAATGTATCAACCATATAAGAATAAAATAAAAGTTATTTTATAAAAATAACAACTATGTTAAATCCAATTTCAATTGTAATAGATAACATTTTATTACATATAAATTAAAAATTTAATAGTATTAAGCGAATGAGTTTTGTATACATGATTGTTTGTTTTTTTAAATTTAGTAAATGTGTGTTGAAAATAAATAAGATGGTAAAAATTGAATTGGAAATAATATTTATCTACTAGATGTTGTTTTGGAACCCAATTTTGAATAATGTCATCGAAAGGCATAAAATTAAAAAGAGAGAGTGGCACTTGAGCATCACATGAAAAAACATGGGCGGTATGTAAACATAATTCTGCACACCAGTCTTGTTGCAAAGAAGTTGACCTGATTTCTCGATATTTGATTTTTTTTATAATATAGCATAAACCTTCACGAAACAATAGTTTGGACTTTAAGATTATTTTATGGCCACTAATTACGCAATGAATCATTGTTTCCGAAAAAATTTATTTTAAAATTTAAAACAAACAGTGAAAAACCCATTATTGTTTTTAATCATTATATAATAATGAAAAAAATATCTTCATGTAATAACAAAATAAAAATAAAAAATGAAAATATTTTTTTTTTCATTTTTATATGTCTAAGTCACTATTTCTTTACCAAGAATGTGGTCAACACCAAAAAAATCATTTAAGTACTTAGAATATGAAGAAAACCACAAATTGAAAACACAAACTTGTATTGTTTTAGTTTCATTTTCTTTAAAGGTAATTTCATTTAATGGAGTTATTGATCCTAAAATTCATGAAGCTTCGAAGAATTTGAATCAATGTACAAATAAAAAATAGTAATAAACAACGAAAACCATGATAGTTTATATATTTTCCATTAAAAACATAGGGAAATTTTAATAATGTAATGTATTGGATACCTAAGACAAGTTATAAAAAAATTCCTTGTATAATTTTTTTTTGGAATTAGAGACCATGTTATCTTTATCATATATTACTATTTTAAAACACTTTTTTGATGTGACCCTAGATATGAAAACATATAGTTCTCCAAGATATAACACATGATTTCAAGGATATAACCCAACAAAAGAAATTTATTGGACTTTGATTTTGTTAACAATAAATGAAAATGAAATAATCAATGGATACAGACTTCTTTGTCGTTTTAAAGTCCATTTATAGTCAATGTGTGTCATATTAATTATTATAATGAATGTATGATTTCTATAATAAAATCCACATAAAATTTATTCTCCAATGAAATGGTCACCCACATGCATAATGATCATCAGAGTACTATTACATAAATCTGTTGAGTGATCTACATTTATAAGAAACATTATGGGTACCAAGATCTTCAATGTAATTTTTTGAGCAGGAAACCCAGACACATTGATACCATTTAAAATGGTAATTGTGTATATTTTCTATGGCCTATCATTATCAAAATATGAATTGCATATAGAACCATAACTAATGTAATCTCTAATTTCATTTGTAGTAAAAGATTAAATGTAGATATTTATTTACTTGAACAACATAATGGGTTAGTTCTAATTTTTTGCAGTCCTACAAGTAACACACTTCTTCATAGTTGTCAATGAATGTTTTGTATGTGTATTCAACAATTGCATTCATTGTGTTTTCAAGTAATATAAGGAAACATGTTGATGGAATTTGATTGACTAGTTCACCATCATTTAGAACACAAATTAGACCTTCACCAATATCCAAATTATAATTAATTTTTTTTCTCTTCATGTAAATCATCACTGAAGGTAGTTAAATGCAATACCATGTTCTTTTTCAGTATTAAAACCTGACAGTATCACCATTGTTAAATTGCATTTATACATTCAAAAAAAAATTCTTTTTTATTTTCCACCTAGTATTAAATATAATATTTTACTAAAATCCCTCCAAGATAATATATATTCCATCAAAAGGTAAGTATGAAGCATTATTATTTTTTACAAACCTTATATAACTCAATTATGGATCAAGAGATTCAAAAAAGGTTTTATTCATCCTTGGATCATCATCCCAAATAATCATTTTTTAATTAATGATGTTCTGAAAGATCACTACCTTGCTGAATATTTCAAATTGATTGTTCATTAACATATAATAGAATATAAAATTTTGAGAAGGTAATCCTACCACGTGGAAGTAGTAATGATGTTATTAAATAATATAAAACTGGTATAGGAGGACAACAATAAAGATACTTTTACTCCTATAAGAGAATATGTAGTCCAACACATAACATAATTTCACCCAAATGATGATGAAAAGTTATATGGACGATGCTAAGTCGATGACATGTTTAAGGCCCCTACGCACAAACAATCATTGTTTCATGCATCAAAGGATCATTTCACACAAGCCTATTTGACAACCATACTAGTTTCATTCCAAATACGACATCAAACTAGTGGTGTTTCATGGCCAAACATCAAGGGAAAAGGATGAATAATTTCATATAAGTAGTTTCATTGACCAGGAGTTATGTGCCAACAGTCGAGGATTTCAACTATAAGTATATTCTCACCCAACATTGAAGAGGATATCTAGAAGATGGAGTGATCTCTATTGTGTGAAACTCCCATTTACCCCCGACAATGCACAAAACTAGGGACCATGGATTCTGAAAGGCAGTGAATTTACATGGAAGACCTCCTGTGGTCCCAAACATGACTTTTACTACTATAGAGTATTCCTCACTCAATGTCCCGTAATTCCAATTGGGTGAACACAAATAGATGTCTTATGCACAAAACCCTGATCTTGATGGAACCCAAAAAATTATGCACAACTATTACTCTTGAATCCACCATCTTACTTTGTTCTGGAGACCCATACTCACAAAAAGTTTTCACATGACCCAACCTAGTTGTGCTCAAAAACCTCCAGGCCCCTACCTGACATCCCCTATGCCTTTAGTGCATCCAATACCCTTCCCTTTACTTCTATGAATAGGTACCCAAATGTGTGTTTATTTTTAATCATAGGGAGCCTAACATCAACATAATTTTTGAACAATCCTCCATGGTAATTCCAACGCCTTTCTTATCTAGAGGCACATGAGCATTGGTCATGAAATCCCTAGGGGTAAGAAATGAGTCCCACCACATCCGACCTACATGACATAAAACTTCCCAGTTCCATGTCCAAGTCTTACAACGTTAAAATGAATACAACCCCCATTTCACATGAAGTAAAATTGTATCCTTACCATATGTGAGGAACACAATATTACCCATGGTCAATCATCATGGGATTCCACATTCTCCCCCATAATGGGATAAGAACCCCGTAGAGGGTAGATTCTATGTGTAATCCCCATGACATCTCTCATAGACACTCCTTTTGTTATATTAGGGTCCCTACCACATGATGTCAGACTACCTGGATTAGTCCTATCTCTTGAACATATATAGCAGAATAAAACAATATGTGTTTTGATCCTAGTATTTTAAATAGGGTACATAGGAAGCCTTCTTGAGGTTCAATCCCAACATTAGTAAACTCTCCCGGTTTTCCCTTCTAGGGAAATACCTCCTAGATATGCCTCCAACAAGCATTCTGATCTATTAGTAAACTATCTAGGAATTCCCTCATAGGGAAACACCTCCTAGATCAGCCTTTACAGGGTATTCCAATCCATTGGTAAGCTATCCAGGTGTTCCCTCTAAGGGACACACCTCCTAGATCCACCTAAAAGGGGATCTCTAATCCAATGTTAAACTATCCAGGTGCTCCCTCCAAGACAAAAAACTACCAGACCTGCCTCCAATGGGCGTTAAAATATATTGGTGAACTATCCAAGTGTTCCCTATTAGGGAAACACCTACCAGATCCTCATCTATCAATCATCTGGATCCAAATTTACTGATCATCCTCCATGGGGAATTCTGATTCATTAGTAAACTCATGTGGGGCATCTTCCCTCCTAGGTAATCACCTTTGAGTTCTACCTCTATGGGGCGTTATGATCCATCAGTAAATATAGGTGTGACATCATCCATATTAGTAACACACCACCTTGATCCACCTTCATGGGGTATTCTTATCTAACATCCCATATCCAGATGTCCTTAAACTCATTCCCAAATTTTTTTAATAGGAAATTTATATCCCTATCCACACGTTAAAAAACTAGTGACTTGACCCAGAATACCTAAATTATGAAATAAACATGGGATTATGGGGGTAAAAATCCTTGTAAGACTTTTTACTATATTTTCAATTACCTCATCATCGACACAGTATGCCTTGGGTTCCAAAACTAGGAATCCTCATATGAGATTCCCTCTTAAGAGGAATATTTACAGGTTACAAATGTGAGAAATGTCTAGGTACTCCCATTGATTCCCAATGTGGCTGCTCTCTTGATCTAAGGTTTCATGCCTATAATCATAGAAGTAGTGTAATTAACTATCACCCACATAGATATGGAACTGGGAATGAGATCCATGAACATGAGTTAATATACGAGGGAGACCCCGAATTGGAAATGATATCCAAGGAGGAATCCCTATAAGTAGTAACTGGAATCCCATAATCCTGTATCAATCATGGAGAATAAAATAATGACGAAAATGATGAAAGTATCCTACCTTTGGAAATTCGAAATGTGAGGTAATGAAAATAGACACTATGTTCACGCCTTGATGAAATCATCAGAAACATCAATGGTGAAATAAATATGAAACTATTATCCTTAAATTACGGGGACTAGTAAATTTGGACAATAGATTTTTGTATTGGACTCAGATGTTATTGTCATTGGGATTTACCATGGAAATCATGAACCAGATGTCAAACTCTTCTCCTTCAACCATGGGGACTAGTAGATTTTATTGAATCAGCTGTTTTTCATGTCACTAGATTAAAAAATTTTTCACCAGGTACCAGAAGTAAACTAGTGGTACTAACATGAAACTCACCTATCCATTGGTGTAGATAGAATTGGGAATCCTTGTTCACTGACATCATCAGTATATATTCTACTCTACTTCAAAATATTTGATGATGTTAGGGAACTGGGAATTGATTTTTTAATACATGAACTATTGGATTAATCCAAATTATATAGAGAAATAAATAAATGGGAATATAGAAAACCAATTTTTGCAAGTACCATAGTAGGAGAAACATTGATGCGACAATCATTCACAACTCTTCCTTTTCCATGACTTCCACCACAACTTCAGCTATCAGGTGACCATACCCATTATCACCCTCAAAGTTCATATATAAGAGAGTAATTGTTTCTATAATTTTATAGTATGATAAATAAGGGGTAATTTCCACTAGGGACATTGCCCTCTAAGTCATGGAGGTGTTAGTGCCTTGTCAACACCACTGCCTCCATGGGCCGCATAGTGGTAAACCACCCCCTTCTGATGAAAAACCGCTTTAAGAGTATCTCCCTAAAGTGTTCTAATGATTAAATCCCCTACTCCAAGGAGGTATGGGAAATTATATTCACACATACCATGACTAACATATGAGATCTTCCAAAGAGGGATCCCACCAGGCTCCATCAACACCAACACTGATAGGTCCCACATGCCAAAGAGCAGGTAGACTTCACCCCTTCTCTATCGGTCTTGATCCAAAGCACTAGATTCCAATATTGGGGGAATTCACAGGATGATTACCAGAATGGAGAATATTCCAAGGATCAAGTATTCCCTACCATTTTCAGTATATACTTTGAGATCCCTGTGATAGAAAAACAAGGATCTAACTTTTCCCAACTAAGAATGAGACCCCATCCACCTCATAGGATGGATGTGTTGAATCTATCTATAATCGACACTATTGATATATATTACATGAAATATCATGATGTGGATAAGTAGTTTTTGGGTTATACATGTTCTCCTGCTAAAGAATGTGGATGTACCTCCCACTCTATAAATTTCCATTACAGAGGTAATCCTCATACTCCCACCAATCAACCAAGGTCCTACCCATGACGACACAAAATAGAGGGAAGGTCCTATGAACTTCTTCACTAGTCAGTGAAGAGTTCCTCCCCATTTTACCCCCATCTAGCATAGAGTTCCTCCCCATCCAATGTTAAACTATCCAGGTGCTCCCTCCAAGACAAAAAACTACCAGACCTGCCTCCAATGGGCGTTAAAATATATTGGTGAACTATCCAAGTGTTCCCTATTAGGGAAACACCTACCAGATCCTCATCTATCAATCATCTGGATCCAAATTTACTGATCATCCTCCATGGGGAATTCTGATTCATTAGTAAACTCATGTGGGGCATCTTCCCTCCTAGGTAATCACCTTTGAGTTCTACCTCTATGGGGCGTTATGATCCATCAGTAAATATAGGTGTGACATCATCCATATTAGTAACACACCACCTTGATCCACCTTCATGGGGTATTCTTATCTAACATCCCATATCCAGATGTCCTTAAACTCATTCCCAAATTTTTTTAATAGGAAATTTATATCCCTATCCACACGTTAAAAAACTAGTGACTTGACCCAGAATACCTAAATTATGAAATAAACATGGGATTATGGGGGTAAAAATCCTTGTAAGACTTTTTACTATATTTTCAATTACCTCATCATCGACACAGTATGCCTTGGGTTCCAAAACTAGGAATCCTCATATGAGATTCCCTCTTAAGAGGAATATTTACAGGTTACAAATGTGAGAAATGTCTAGGTACTCCCATTGATTCCCAATGTGGCTGCTCTCTTGATCTAAGGTTTCATGCCTATAATCATAGAAGTAGTGTAATTAACTATCACCCACATAGATATGGAACTGGGAATGAGATCCATGAACATGAGTTAATATACGAGGGAGACCCCGAATTGGAAATGATATCCAAGGAGGAATCCCTATAAGTAGTAACTGGAATCCCATAATCCTGTATCAATCATGGAGAATAAAATAATGACGAAAATGATGAAAGTATCCTACCTTTGGAAATTAGAAATGTGAGGTAATGAAAATAGACACTATGTTCACGCCTTGATGAAATCATCAGAAACATCAATGGTGAAATAAATATGAAACTATTATCCTTAAATTACGGGGACTAGTAAATTTGGACAATAGATTTTTGTATTGGACTCAGATGTTATTGTCATTGGGATTTACCATGGAAATCATGAACCAGATGTCAAACTCTTCTCCTTCAACCATGGGGACTAGTAGATTTTATTGAATCAGCTGTTTTTCATGTCACTAGATTAAAAAATTTGTCACCAGGTACCGGAAGTAAACTAGTGGTACTAACATGAAACTCACCTATCCATTGGTGTAGATAGAATTGGGAATCCTTGTTCACTGACATCATCAGTATATATTCTACTCTACTTCAAAATATTTGATGATGTTAGGGAACTGGGAATTGATTTTTTAATACATGAACTATTGGATTAATCCAAATTATATAGAGAAATAAATAAATGGGAATATAGAAAACCAATTTTTGCAAGTACCATAGTAGGAGAAACATTGATGCGACAATCATTCACAACTCTTCCTTTTCCATGACTTCCACCACAACTTCAGCTATCAGGTGACCATACCCATTATCACCCTCAAAGTTCATATATAAGAGAGTAATTGTTTCTATAATTTTATAGTATGATAAATAAGGGGTAATTTCCACTAGGGACATTGCCCTCTAAGTCATGGAGGTGTTAGTGCCTTGTCAACACCACTGCCTCCATGGGCCGCATAGTGGTAAACCACCCCCTTCTGATGAAAAACCGCTTTAAGAGTATCTCCCTAAAGTGTTCTAATGATTAAATCCCCTACTCCAAGGAGGTATGGGAAATTATATTCACACATACCATGACTAACATATGAGATCTTCCAAAGAGGGATCCCACCAGGCTCCATCAACACCAACACTGATAGGTCCCACATGCCAAAGAGCAAGTAGACTTCACCCCTTCTCTATCGGTCTTGATCCAAAGCACTAGATTCCAATATTGGGGGAATTCACAGGATGATTACCAGAATGGAGAATATTCCAAGGATCAAGTATTCCCTACCATTTTCAGTATATACTTTGAGATCCCTGTGATAGAAAAACAAGGATCTAACTTTTCCCAACTAAGAATGAGACCCCATCCACCTCATAGGATGGATGTGTTGAATCTATCTATAATCGACACTATTGATATATATTACATGAAATATCATGATGTGGATAAGTAGTTTTTGGGTTATACATGTTCTCCTGCTAAAGAATGTGGATGTACCTCCCACTCTATAAATTTCCATTACAGAGGTAATCCTCATACTCCCACCAATCAACCAAGGTCCTACCCATGACGACACAAAATAGAGGGAAGGTCCTATGAACTTCTTCACTAGTCAGTGAAGAGTTCCTCCCCATTTTACCCCCATCTAGCATAGAGTTCCTCCCCATGATAAAGACATTATCTTCCCTGAGGTACTGTCTCAGAGTAGGAGGGACAATACTCACCGTCGAAGTAAAATATTGTGAAACTCCAAGTCATCATTGACCTTATTAATCTCTCAAAATTTGAGAGGAAAATGACTTGATAATTCAGTGTCCACCCAAAATTTAAAAGTCTTGATTATGAGACCAAAATACAAGATTCTCAATCCCATAATCTGAGGTCCATAGGATCCCTAGATCCCTCTATAGGTACTTGAAGGTAGAGGATGTTGTAGCTCCATTCTAGGGGCATGTATTGAATTATCATTTTTTAAAACTAGGCTTGTTTTCTTCCACCTCAACATTATAATTTGGAGGGATATCGGGGTCAGAGATGGAACCCTCAGACAGAGATAGAGTATGCTATTGAGATACATATTAACACTACCTCCCTTGCACAATAGGTATTGGTGAACACCTTATACAATAGGGATGTGATGATGTGGTTGGAACCCCCCTAGAAGGACACTACATGCAGGGAATATGTTACTCATGCAAGGACAACTATCCTGGTCAACCAACCGTAGAGCCAATCTACATCGGTGATACCACCCATCTCTTAGACAACACCGACCATAGCTTGGTTTGTCTAAGAACATAGACTTTTTTCTAAGTAATAGGGCATATGGGAGGCTCAAGTCACCAAAAATCTATTAGTAATATTCTAGAAACCTAAGAATTCAAAAATTGACATCCTGAAATCTCGTACAGAGGTCAAATCCATTTGTTTCCTCCAAATAATTTGGGTGACGTTGCAATGCCTCTATGATCATCGGTTGACCCACCCAAGAAGACAAGACCACCTTGAATCTATTAACCCGTAGCACAGAAGAGTTATAATGGTAGCACTCCCAGTTACTCAGTGCCCTGGGTCATATTGTTGCTGACATACCCTTCAACAAAGAAGTGTGAAGTGCCTCACCATGATCCCCTAAGTCATGGAAGCAGTGTATCTGCTTGTACATATTAGAGACTGGGACAACATACTACTATCTATCTCATACCTATATTGAGATAACTCTTCCTCTCCACCGATGATGAAAGATCCCCTCCGACTATCACAATATTTAATATAGTTTTCAAGGATCTATATGAGAATTAGAGGTATAGGGCCACCAATGTGAAGTAATAAATGGAAAAAACACCTGAAGGGGGAGTATAACACCAGTTCGACTTCCCTGTAGGTTTCCTTACTCATTATCATAGGTAGACACTTGGCCTTGGAGATCCTTCCAATGGGATATTTCTACCCACCCTTCGGCTCCGCGACAAGGGTGAGGGGCATACTGAGTCCTCTGATCCATTTGAGGTTGCACCAAAAATAGAGTTGAAGCCTATGATATTTTTCTTGTTCGAACATCTCTTAGATCATAAGAGGCTCATCACAAATATCATTGATGATTCGTTCCATAATTATGGAACTTCCATGTTAGACCCTATATCTCCTAAAGTGGGGAAAAAAGTTCTCCTTGGACAGATACCCCCAAGAGAGCTTAGGGGACCTGACCATATGGTTATGGATTAATTCACTGGATATTGTGAGATACCAATATAACAACAAAAATTTTCTGAATTATTTTTTTTCAATTTAATTTTAGGTTTTTTTTTGATATTTTTCATTTCATGCATTGTTGGAAGTTGTTTACTTTATATTAAACCATGATGTTTTACTTGTGTTATACGCAAAACCAAGTTAATCATGCACTACACACAATTTTTTTTTTCTTATTCTACATAGAACATAGATGTTAGCTTGCATTACCAAAAACAATAACATTCCTCATTGGCTTGCGTAACACACATGGCCGATTTTTACCGAACAATAGCATATCATTAAAATGTAATTATTTGAAATAATAAGATATGAATTAATCATTAAATTAGATATTATGAATATTATTAACTAATTTATGAAAAAATATGGTTTACATAAATATAATATGATTTAATAGGTTACCAATTAATTAGAAATGAATATGAAAATCGATTGAATATAAAGGAAAATATTATTATTTTTATTGTCACAAAGTTATTTTAACCTAATAAATTAAATTAATTATAATTAGTAAGTGATATTAATGTAATATATGTTATATATTAAATAACATATTTTTTATATTCATATAATAGATTCTATATACATAATATAAGAACCAAATCAATTTTATGGATAAAAAAATATTTTTTATAATGGTAGTTATACCGTATTTTAATGGAGAACCCATTTTAAATCCATTTTTTGGATCTTTTATAGATTTAATATGTCAAAATAAAATTTATAATTGAAATTTAATCTTAAAAATTAAATTAGAATAAATATTTTGGGTATTTTTCTATAAGGTTTTATTTTTTAATGAATAGTTAAAAATATTGGATATTAATTCAAAACTGTTCTTTAATTTAATTTATTTATATGGTTAAATTATGTTTTAAATGTGTTTAAAAGTTTAATTAGATAATAATATTGTACATTAATACAATTTAGGTCATTTTAACCCATTTAAAATTGAAATTGGATATAAAACATTGAAACTTTTTGATCATTTTTACATTAAAAACCCACATTGTCGTTCCGTCAGTGGGATTATTGTTAAAATAATTTCTGCTACTTATGTGATTGGAATTTTGAAAAATTGTTTCCATATTTATAATAATAATCATTTATAATGTCTAATTTTTTAAACACAGTCTTAGGAAAAAAGATTAATGAAAGTGATTAAAATTAATTACATCGAATAAGGTTAAATTAAGCTTAATAAGGGACTAAACCATAACCATAAAGACCAAACGACCTATAAAATTGTATAAAATCCATTGTATGGAAATATTACTACAATATAATCCCTTAGATAATATTTTTATAATTATTTTATCTATAGGAAACATGAAAAACGTGGGTGGAATTATCTCTTCAAATATTTACAAGAGTGCCACTCCGCCTTCCCTATAAAAGGACACCTCCTCTCCCTATACTCTAGTGCTCTCAAAACAATTAGGCTCAACCAATATATTCCAAACCCACATAAAAAATATCTAAATTCCTCCTTTAATCCTTCCTTTGGGAAGAAAATATTATATGGAAGACTTTTGGGAAAAACCAAAAGGATTTACTCGATTAAGTGGAAACACCTTCTCTCAAGCACCTTTATTTTTTTCCTTCTCCAACCACTCTACTCTATTTATTCAATTGCTGAATAATAATAGTAGAATAATAAATATAATTGGATTTTATTTATTCTAGGGGTTAAACATACACTTACAGACACCTCCATTTAATGGGTAACAAACATATTGTTTACGTGTATGGTGAACTACCGCCTCACTAAACGATGATTGTTTATTTTTCATTTACCTCCTCTCATGATGGAAATTATGATGGAAAATATATTTATAAATGTTTTATATTATATTGATTATATATTTAATCATATTTATTAATTTTTAAAAATGTTATTTTATACATTCTATTTTGTGTCAATACGATAATTTCATTCGAGGAATAGTAGACTACCACCCCCTCAAAGCGATGAGATTCATTCATTCAATGCATGATATAGATGGATTTAGTGATTATATATGATATATCAATGATATAATAAATATAATTTACTAATTAAATATATATATATATATATATTTACATATATATATATATATATCTTTTTCTTTCTTTTTTTCAACAGGACAATTAAACAAAAATAGCATTTATGCATACGTATGAATTATCATCTCCCTGAATGGTGTATTCAATATAAAACATATATACTATATAGATTATTATAATACATATATAAAATATATAAATTATATTTATATCATGGTTTACTTTCTAGAAATCATGATATAAGTAAAAGGACCAAATATATAAGAAATTAAGACTCATGCGGAGAATTAAGAGAATATTACTCGAAGTGAAAACTTAGCATATGATTTTTAACAATAATTTAATATAAAGTCATAATAACACCTTATATGGTATTAGATAAAAAAATATTTTTCTATATAATAAATTTATATTTATTATATTGATTTTTTTACGAGTATGAAGAGATTGAAGACACAAAGTAAGGGGATTTTATCTCAATTTTTATTTCCATGAGATACATGATTTATTCACCACCCATTCCTTTTGTGTGGTGTGTATACTTTCCATGGATGTAATAATTGATTTTTATTGTTAAATTTATGGATATTTATATATCAATTCTATGAACTTTATTTCATGGGGTTTAAGTTTCAAAAGTCAATCAATATAATAGTTTTGTCTCAACTTTTCTTCTTTGAAACTCATGTTTTGTTATGTTTCTAAATTAATTTTGAGGTATATATAATTTTATTTTACATGATATATCACGAATCATCATATTTTCATGATATTTTCATCTTCATTTATGTTCATTTTCTTACATGGAAAGTATGATCCCATGTAACCATGTGGTAAGCGTTTATTGAAACAATCTCATCTCTTTTCGAGATTGTTAATGATTATACTTATTTGATGAAACATTATGATCCATATATCAATAAAAATAATAAATTTTCTTATCCTTTTGTTATTAATTATATATTCTTGTATTTTTACCATTTTTCTACTCTTTGGTACATAAGATAGTTAAGAAAGTGTTTTTAAGAAAGCCAACGTTTCCCTATAGTTGGTCATAAATCTATGTTCTTTCAAAACCATATTTTCTAAAAAGGGTTTCCAATAATATTGTACCATTATCCAATAATATTTAAATGAAATTTTTACCCTTATTTTCTTTTACTAATCTTTTAATAGGAATCTTATTGTTTCTTTCTAAACAAGGATTTTTTCTAATCTTTTCACCATGAAAAAGGAATTTTCTTTTTACCTAATACGACATGTATGGATTTACTATCCATCATTTCTTTGAATATTAATTTTTATTTTAAAATGGATAATATTTATGATTTTTTTAAAAGTAATTTTATCAGAATGTTTTTATAAAAAGGTTTTAAGCTTATTTTATATGTTTTTAAGGATTGTTTTTTTCAAAAAATTCAAGCTTCTGTAATAAGTTTAAAAAGAAATCAAGCCTTATTTATATGTTTTCAAATTATTTTCAAACAAATGTTTTCAAAAAAAAATTTAAATCTTTCATTATTAATTTTCAATGTATTTTCAATGAAATGGTTTTCAAAATATTTTCAAGCATTATTTATAAGTTTTCAACGAGTCTTTAAATAAAATGTTTCTTAAAATGTTTTGAATATTATTTTTTATATTTTCACGGGAAAAGGGTTTAAAAATTATTTCAAGTCATATTTATACGTTTTCAAGCTATTTTATAAAGAAATGGTCTTCCAATGGTTTTATGTATTAAAATGTATTTTTCAAAGAATAAATGATATATTACACAAGAAATGTATTTAAATTATGTTTTAAAATTATTTCCCATCATAGATAACATCCATTTATATTGTGTATTTAATTCTATGAAATAATCCAAAGGTTCCATTCGTATTCTACCATGAATGGTTTATGTTTTGATAGAATGATGCTCATGACACCTGTTTCTCTTTCATGGGTTATATTCTTTTCAAACCCACTTATTTACCCGGGCTATTCATATGATGATGCGATTATGAAGCCTGTATCATTTTCCATAGGCTATGATATGATTACATGTTTATGATACCCATTTCTTTTCATGGGTTATAATATGATTGTTTGTGATTATTTGGGACATGTATGTATGATTTTATTATGAAAATGGTGGGACCTATATCTCTATACAATTTATTGGGTAAGGATTAATATCTCATGAGTTAGACATGGATGGAATAATAAATGAACTTGGTCTAATATTATAAGGTGAGATTGAGAAATGAACTCAGTTTAGTAATACAAGGCCAAAATGAGAAATGAACTAGGTTCAGTAATATAGGGCTGGAATGAGAAGTGAACTCTGTTTAGTACGTAGGGTTGGAATGGGGTGTGAAACTTGTTCATTAAATGAAGTTTTCCACTAATATGGTCTTATATGAAATGCCTTGACTAATGTGAAAATATTTTTATATGGTTATCCATCTATCAAAATTCAAAATTTTATTTCTATATTATTCTTTAATGTCTTATGCTCTTTATTTCCTTATAATTCAAGTCTTATGAACTTCCAAGATATATTCCATGATTAATGTGTATGATCTTCAATATGAAGTGTGTAATCTTCAAATATTATGATCACATTTTATACCATTTTGTTCATGATATACTAATACATTCCTTTTATTTACCCTTACTAAGAATCTGATATCACCCCTTTCTTATGTTTCCTTTCCCCAGGTTATGAATAATTTTTTTTAGGTTGAAGTACTAAAGGTGTAGATCATTATGGTATATATTGAAGATCTTTCAGTAAGATAAATGATATTGTTTGAAAGTTTAGAAAGACACTAAAATATTACAGTACATGGGAATGTATTTTTGTAATGTATCAAATATTCTTCTAAAATAATGTAATATCCATGTATGTTAATCCTGGGTCGCAATAGTTTGTGTCAGAGGAAATGTCTAGTCAACCATTGGAAACTGGGATGAGAAAAATGTAGTGAGATCAATAGGTATATTGCTAAGGACATGTCTAGGGATGTCTCTAAAGATAATTATAAGGTTGAGTCAACATTTACGAAAATGTCATGGAATTTTGGAAAAGGGTAAAGTGAGTGGTTTCTTGGAAATATATTCATGTTTGGATACTAAAAGTGGATATAGATCTAGAAAAAATTTACCCAAGGGAGAAAACTCAGACTATATGTCCCAAGATGACTTGGGGTAATCTAGTACATGGAAACAAGCGTTGCATCACACCGAGTTTGACCCTCTTAGGGAATATTTTTAGAAATTTAAAAACTCTTCATAAACCATTATAAAGGATTTGAATAGAATATTACTATAAATAACCAGGGATAAACATAAGGTGTCATCAATTAGAAGTTAGGTGTCATGATTTCGGTATCCTATAATTAATGTTTCATGATTATGTGGATTTCTTATATGATATGTGTTTCTCACCCCTTTAATTATGTTTTTAGTCAATAGAGGGAACTATAAAGAACATGGTTAAAATTGAATGTTTCATATGTGAAAAGTATGGGAATTATGAAAATCAGTTTCCTAAGTTGAAATATCAATAGAATGAGGAAGGTGGCGTGATTATTGGTTATAATTATAAAGATAAATAGAATGAAAATAACATTTGAACAGTATGTGATGTTATTCTAGTATTTTTATATTGATTATAATAAGAATGATTATATTGAGGTTTAGGAACCATAATACATGATTCATATTTAATTTTATAGGAAAGGATTATTAAGGAATAACATGGCAGATTCTGAGTAATGGTTTATGAATAAATCTATATTAATAAATTATTTATGTTTTTGAATTCAAATATTATGTTATATAAATCCTGAAATGGATAAATATTTTTAGTATAAGTTTTCATTAAGGATTGAAAATCACTTATTTAATGGAGATGAAGACATAGAAAAGTGATTTCACGGAAAGGAGTCATTTTTATTAAGGTAAGGTAACCCTTAATTAATGCCTGAAATTGAGATAACGGTCTTTGGATAATGATATGTTGGATATGAATAAGTAAATTGAATGGTACAAATTACCCTAGAACTGATTTTTTTAAAAAATGGTCTATGTCATCAAGGATGAAGTTTACAAGTTTTTTTATTTAAAGAATATATCCAGTAATCCTTAGAATAAGGAATCATGCATGTTTTATGAATGGGTTTCTGGTAATTAAAGTTATTACCATGTTTCAAGGGAATATATGGTGAGTTTATTCACATATTTGGAATGTGACAACCAAGTGATACTTTGTGATATACAAAAGAATCAATATAAATATGATTTCTTGACTTTATTTCTAAAGTTAGAGATTTTCATCTTTCATAAGGGTTATAAGGTTAACCAATCATGAAACTTTTAAGCTAAAATTTTTAGGAAGTATTTATGCACTAAGTTTTTATCGAAAAAATCGGCTAAAAGTCTATTTAGTGACTAAAATAATTTTATAGATGTCCACCTTATTTATTTTGGAAATTATATTAGTGCAGTTTTAGAAAATGACATCATGTATGTCAAGTGACAACCAATGAATTCCAATAAGGCCATGTTTGTGGAACCCATGATTAAAGGAAGATTAGGGTTTCACACCTACCACTATCCTATGTGATGTCCTGGTTATTATGTAATTTTTTTTATTGAATAAATATTAATAATGAACCATAACATTACTTTTTATTTTATAGATTAATGTATTAACCATATTGATTTTTAAGAATATTTAGAGACAAATATATATAGTTTCATTTATTTTATAGGACATAAGATCTACTAAAAGTTTATTTTAGTACTTAATAAATCAATGTTAATTTCTGGACATCTATTTATTGAAGGAATGTATGATTTATAAATAGTTAAATAAACAATAATAGACAAATTTTTTTCATAGAAATATATTAATTAAGTATATTTCCTTATATTCATGGCCAATAAAATAATTATTCAACATTAGGATAATTATAAAAAAATGTGTTGTCCTAAGACCTTAATTTTTTTTTGAACCGATGGCCTTTAAATCATCATATATTTATGAATTTAGGACCTCAACATTTCTTTTATTATTCACTCGTCTATGATTGATGACCAAAATCAATCCCTATAAATATTTATGATTTTACCATATGTCTAATCTTTACTCCCAACCTATGTTGTCCTATGCAGAAAGCCATTTATATGTTACTTTGGGTAACAGTTATGGTCCCAACATTCCCTTCTATGGGATGTTTTAGAGTTAATTTTTTCGATGTGGGTTTTAATGAATGAATCTCTAAATTATTAAACCGTTGAAAACCTAGATTAATTCCACGGGTGAAATTCATTTTATGGGGGTAGAATTTAACAACCCAATATTTTGTGAATTATTTTTTTCAATTTAATTTAATATTTTTGATATTCTTCTTTTCACGCAACACCAAAAATTATTTATTTTATATTAAAGAATGATGTTTGGATTCCGTTATATGCAACACCAAGTTAATAATTCACTACACACAGCATAAATTTTAGATTTTTCTGTAAAGAACACTAAGGTATCTTGTGTTACATGCTGAATTGACTTTCCTTGATGACTTACATAACACACGTGACCGATTATTACTGAACAATAGTATATCATTAGAATGAAATTATTTATAATAATAAGATATAACCTAACTGTTAAATTAGTGGTTATTAATACTAGTAACTAATTTATGAAAATATATGGTTTACACAAATATAATATGAATCCTTGGGTTACCAATTATTTATAGATGAATATGAAAACCGATAGAATATAAAGAAAAATATTATTATTTTTTTAGTCACAAAGGTTTTCTAACCTAATAAACCAAATTAATTACAATTATTAAGTGATATTAATTTAATATATATTTTATATATTCAATCAAATACTTTGGATATTCTTTTAATATATTAGACATACATAAGATAAGAACAAACTAATTTTTATTTATAAAAAACTTTTTATAATGGTATTTTTATCTCCATTAAACTGAGACTCCATTTTAAATCCACATTTTGAAACTTTTGTATATTTAATATTTCAAAATAAACATAATATTTTAAATATAAACATAAATTTTTTTGATAAAAATTTGCGTATTTTTCAGTAATGTTTCATTTTTAATGAATAGTTAAAAATACTTAATTATAATTTAAAACTGTTTTTTATTTAATTTATTTATAATGTTAAATTATATTTTATATTAATTTAAAATTTTAATTAGATACTTAATCCAATATTTTTCATTAGAACAAATTTCACATTAAAATTGGATATAAACAACTTAGTAGACTTTTGATCATTTTTACTTTAAAAACCTGCAGTGTCATCTTGTTAGTGGGGATTATTTTAAAATTAATTTCAACCAATTATGTGATTGGTATTTTTCAAAATGGATTCAATATTTTTAATAATAATAATTTATCATTTCAAATAAGGTAAACTTCATTTTTACCAATAATATTAATGAAATTTATGAAAATTAATTACATCAATTAGGGTTAAATTAAGCTTAATAAGGAACTAAAACATAACCTTGATTCCCAAAATGACCTATAATGTTTTTTCAAAATCCATTTTATGACTGTATTAGAATTTATTTAATTTTTATCATTATTTTATCCACATTACACATGAAAATAATTGGTGGAATTCTCACTTGAAATATAAACAAGAGTGCCACTCTTCCTTCCCTATAAAAGGTCATCACCTCTCCCTCTTCTTCACACCTATCAAACTAGTTAGGTTCGCCCAATATCTATACAATACAATTCCAAAAATCCATCCCTTAATTTTTAAGAATCACTTTGGTTTGAAAGTCTTTCAATGAAGCCTTTTGGAACAAACCAAAAGGGGTTACTCGATTAAGAGGCAATTCCTTCTCTCAAGCTCCTTTCTTTTATTTTCTTTGTCCATCCCTAAATTATATTTATTAAATGGTTTAATAAATAAAAAATTATCCTAAATATTCTAGTATGTTTTTAATATAATTTTTCAACCAAATATTACACACACCTCCATCTAATGGGTAACGAACATACTATTTACGTGTACAACGAACTACCGCCTCACTAAACAATGATTGTTCATTTTTCATTTCCTACCTCTCATGGTGTAAATTATGATGAATTTTTTTTATATATTATATATTTTATTTATATTATGTATTTAATATTATTTATTCCTTTTAAATCACATTTCTTTTCAATTTCCATTTTGTGTTAATATAATAATTTTGTTTGAGGAAGTGTGGAAAACTGCCCCCTCAAAGCAATGTGATTCGTTCATACACTATATGGAATGTATTAAAGATGGTTTTAGTAGACATACATGAAATATATATGATATAATAAAGAAAATATAATAATAAAAAAAAACATATACATATATATACATATATATCTTTTACTTTCCTTCATTCAACATGACAATTAGACAGAAATAGTGTTCATGCGTACGTACGACTTACTGTCTCCATAAACGATGTATTACAATTAACAAGTATATGTTCAATAGATTATTATAATAAAAATATACTATATATACATGATATTTATATCATGTTTTACATTCTGGAAATCATGATATATGTATAAGGACAAAAGATATAACAAATTAAGACTCATGTGAAAATGAAGCAAATATTACCCAAAGTGAAACCTTAACAAAGGATTTTTTACAAGAGGATAACATAAGTTCATAATAAAAACATAAATGTTAATATATATAATAATATGCATTTTTAAAATATTTATAATAAATTTTTATTTATTATACATTTGTTTTGTATGAGTATGAAGATATTCAAGACACATGGTAAGGGGATTTCGTCTCACCTTTCATTTCTGTGAGATACATTCTTCATTTACCACCCATTCCTTTTCTGTGGTGTGTATATTACCCATGGATGTAATAAATTATTATTAAGTAAAATTTATGTTTATTTACATATTTATTCTATGAACTTTATTTCATGGGGTTTATGATTCAAGAGTTTTCAAATCGGTAAAATAGTTTTTTCTCAACTTTCTTTCGTTTAAACTCATGTTTTTTATGAGCCCAAAATCCTTTGGATGTGTATATACTTCCATTTAAAAGTATAAGTCATGAATATCAATATTTTAATTATATTTCAACCTTCATGAAATTTTACTTTCTTACATGGAGAGTATCATCCTTTGTAACGACCTGGAAAGAGTTTATTGAAACAATCTCATCGCTTTTTGAGATTGTTAATGATTTTTCTTGTTTAATGAAATATTTTGAACCATATACCCATAAAATTAATAAACTTTCTTATCCTCTAGTTATTCAAGATATATTCATGTATTGGTACCATTTTTCTACTCTTGGGTAGATAATATAGTTAAGAAAGTGTTTTTAAGAAATTCAGAATTTACCCTCTTTTTAGTCGGAAATTTATCTTCCTTAAAAACCATGTTTTCTAAAAAGGATTGCCAACAATGTTGTACCATTGTATGATAATCATTAAAATAAATTCTTACCCTTTTTTATTTTACCCATATTTTCAATGGAATCTTATTGTCTCTTTTTGAACAAGTCATTTTTCTAACATTTTTACCGTGCAAAAGGAATGTTCTTTTTACCTTATATGACATTTAAAGATTTAACCACCATATTTTAGTTGATGATTCATTTTCATTTTCAAATGCATATTTTTTATGAAATTTTTTAAAAAGTAATTTTCAAGGAAAATTGATTTCAAATTTTTTTCAATGTAATTTAATAAGTTTTCAAGGATTTATTTCCAAATTTTTTTATGAATCTTTTATAAGTTTTCAAATAAATGGTTTTAGAAGCATTGTCAAGATTCACTTATAAGTTTTAAAATTATTTTCATAGAAATGTTTTTCAAAAATGTTTCAAAAATGTTTATAAATTTTCAATGTATTTTAAATGAAATGGTTCTCAAAACATTTTCATGATTTCTTTATATGTTTTCAAAGTTCCAAAAAAGAAAATGGGATTTAAAATATTTTGAATATTATTTTATAATTTTTCAACGAAAATGGTTTCAATTTTTTTTCTGTATATTTTTAAAATTTTCAAGGATTTTTTTTCAAAATTATTTCAAGTCTTATTTATATGTTTTCAAGGTATTTTATAAAGAAATTATTTTGAAATGGTTGTAATTATTAAAATAACCTTTTCTAATAAAAAATGGTATATTTCTTGAGATACATTTTTAAAAGATCTTTCAAAATTATTTACCATCTAAGATAACATCTGTTGATGTTACTCATTCCCTTTTAGGAAATTATAAAAAGATTTCATACATATTATTCATTGAATGGTTTATGTTTTGATGAAATGATTCTAATGACACATGTTTCTCTTTTATGAGTTATATGGTTTTGAAACCCACAAGTGATTTTGAAACCTGTATACTTTTTCATAAGTTATGAAATGATTACATTTTTATTATAACTATTTCATTTTATTGGTTATTATAGGATCGATTATGATTTTGTGGAACATGTATGTATGATTTCATTATGATATGGGTGGGAATTACATCTCCCTCAATTTCATTATGAAAATATTTATATGTCCTTACATAGACATGGCTTGAAGAAAAAATGAACTCTGTTAAGTATTATAGGGATGTAATGATAAATGATCTCGATTCATTAATTTAAGGATGTAATGAGAAATGAACACAGTTTAGTAATAAGCTACTAAAATTAGGAGTGAATTCGGTTTAGTAATACAATGCTAGAATGGGGTGTGAACTCAATTTAGTAAAGGACTTTGTTTACTAAGATGGTCTCAGTAGCAATTCCTTGACTACTATGGAAATCATTATATATGTTTATGTGTCTTCCACAATTGAAAATTTTATTCTTTTGTTATGATTTCAAGTATCATGTTATTTATTCCCTTATGATTCAAGTATTATTAATTTTCAAGATTTATCCCATGGTTCATGAATATAATCAGTGATATGTATGGTATGATCTTCAAATGTTATGATCATGTTCCATACCCTTTTGTACATGTTATGTTTATGAATTACCTTTAATTACCATTACTATTCATATTAACTCACCCCTTTATTATGTTTCTTTTCCCAAGGTTGTGAAGAAATATTCTAGGTAGAATTACTAAAGGTTGAGATATTTATGGGAGTGTTTGAAGATATTTTACTAGGATAAGAGATTTTGTTTCCAAGTTTCTATAGACACTAAACTATTATAGTCCTTAGGAATGTATTTTTGTAATGTACCATATATTGATGTAAAATTATGTGATATCAATATATGTTAATCCTATGTCTTTATAACCATGGTACGAGTCACAAAACTCTCAAGAGTAGTGTAATTACCTCCTCCAGATCTGGGTCGTAATATTTCTTGAGTTGATGAGTCTATTTTCTAGGCCGATGAGACTATCAATGCATTAGTTCCTAGAGACACCTCACTAAGATATGAATCCTTATCAATATGACTTGATATCATCTCTCAACACTCGCCTCAAGGCCCTAGAGCCATGCTATGTGGAAATATATCCTAATGGAAATCCATACCTGACATGGGTAGACAACATATGAGCACCCCTAGAGTTTTAAAATCCAATATTTTCCAAATTCAATGGTATGGGAGACCTATTGCAGAATATAGATCACTTTATTTAATGGTTTGGACCAATGTTAGGGACCCTAAAATTGTAGGAGGCTACGAAGATCTGGTGTTTTGTTCAGATGATGTAGATAATTGTGTTTGTTTGGTAAAATAAGCTATAGGTAGGCTCATTTTCTAGTTGGGAAGACCTTCATAGATAGTTCTACTACTAGTTCAACTCCACAAAAAACAAGAAATGTATTGATAACCACTTCAATTAAAAAAAGGCTTGATGAGCATGTCATGGATTTTTTATCTCGATGGAAAGGCCTCACATATTCAATCAACAAGAAACTATCCTAATATAACATACTAAAGAAGTGTATGGAGAATTTGAGGGGTGAGATAGTACCAAACCTCCTCACCTAGAACTTTACAGGTGGATTCCTAGAGTTTTTCAATAACTCCTTATGCATAGAGGATACCCTGATGTAGACTAAATAGTCACACTTGTTTTCTATTCATCCTCCCGCAAGAAGGTCTTCAAATGAAAAGACTTCCACCTATGTGCATGAAAATCCTCGATGAGATGGTATACGTTTTGGGACCATTTCTAGGAGAGACTCACCGCGTGCATCTTCCCAATCAAGTGTAGCATCACCTTACACAAAACCATCCAGATCCACCTCATCAGTCCGGACTAACTAGATGGGAAAATGTGACTCTAATACCTCATCAAGGCTATGATTCTAGAGTTCCCTTCTCAGATTGAAGGAACCATACCTATTCCTTCATGGATTCATAGGTCCCAGGATATTTCATATATTCCTTACAAAAGGGGATTTTGGAGCTACAAGTGTGAAAAACCCCAAAGAAGACATACTTATTGATTTTTGTGATCTTTTACCGCACCAATGAATCCTAAAATCCCCAACAACATCTATGTCATAGTATTACAAATCATGTAAGAATATACACAAATGGTGTAATTGGATTCAGAGTCCCCCGTCCATGCTGAAGCCATCTCAGATCCTTAGTGATTTCAGGCCTTTTGAGTTGGGGAGTGCGCCCAGGGTGTAACACCCCAAGATTTTATGATTTTTTTTTACTTTCATTGATGTCTTCTATTATACAACACACCAAGTTTAGCTTGTACTATACGCAACACCGTATTAGCTTGCAGCATACACAACACTATTCTTGGATCGTGTTACACACAATTTCATGTCTGTTTTATAATAGTCATTCTACGCAATGTTGAGTGTATATATATATATATATATATATATATATATTCAATGTATAAATGAAATATGGTTGGATTCTGTTATACGAAACAATGAAAGATTCTTTCACAACACGCAACCCTGACTTGGCTTTCATTACACGCAATCACGACCTTCCTCGATAGCGTGTGTTGTACGCAATACTGGGTTTTACTAAACAACGATATATTATTATAATATTATTATGAACTAGCCGTTATGAAAATTATTAACTAAATTTTTAATTTTATAACATTATTATTCATCTTACAAATTTTCTAGAACATAGTATAAGAACAAAATAAATTTTTCGGGTAAAATAAGTATTTTTCAACAAATGCTGTTTTGCCGCCTTTTGATGGCGCACCCACTTTAAATCTAGTTTTTGACATGTTTATAAGTTAAATTTTACAAATTAAAATTATTATTTGGAATCAGGATATAAAATTTTACCTTGGATAAAATTTTCATATTATTCTGATAACTTTCATATTTTAATGAATAGTGAAAACACGCTATATTTTAATTAAAAACAACTTTTTTCATCATAATAACATATGTGGATAAATAATGATATTTAATGGTTTTAAATTATAAATATAATATATTTTTACCATTTAATATAATTTATTTCATTAGCCTTGGTTTTACGTTGAATTCATAGGTTAAATAAATTCAATCTTTTGCAATGTTTTAAACAAAAACCCGTTTTCTTTCGACAACGGGATTAATTTTAATTTAATTTCTGTAACTTCTGTGTATTGAATTTGGAAAAATGTATTCCATATTTGGAATCAGTGGGTCCAAATAATATTAATAGACTACTTTTTATTTTTGGCCTTTATAAATAGTAACAACGGTAAATTTTATTTACCCTAGTAAAAGGTAAATTGGGTAATTAAGGGTAAATATAATATGATAAAATTATCCTAATACTTGTCTTAATACAATTGGATGATTATAATCTGTCTTAAGTCATATTTGGGTCGAAATGGAATCCATTAGAACCCACTTGGAGGTGATTAAGACCTTTAGTTTATTTTATTTAAAGGAAAGTGAAATATGTGTCACTCAACTTTAATAATTAAAGTATTTTTAATATAAGTTTATACAGAATATAAATTCGGTTATAAATACTCATTTGAAATATAAAATGTTTTTTTTTTCTGTAATGGTAATTTATTTGTAATTTTTAAGAGTTATTTAATTACCTTATGATCTTATATATTAATGATGCAGAAATTATTTATTTAGTGAAAAATCAATAATATAGTTTTTATTGAAATATTAATACATATCAAAAGGCCCAAAAATCTGCAAAAAACTTTTTATTAGTGTATATATAATCCCTAATCATCCACTGGACAAATGTTTGACCATTTGGATCCTTATTCAGGTGATTATGACACTTATATTATTTTATTTTAAATGATGCCAAAGTTGTCACCTTCATAATTTAATAAATATAACAGTTTAACTATTGTGATTTTAAGATGATAAATTCGAGTAAAAGTATTATCGTGAAAGGTAATAGATTTATCTTTATCATAGGATTTTATTTTTAATTTTTTTTGCAAGAAATATGTATATTTAATAATTATACAAAAATGTTGTAGTAATTATTTTATTAAGAGATAAACAAAAGAAATGATATTAAGAATAATAAAATAAATATTATATGAACTATTTAATGTGCTCCACTAATTTTATAGATACATATGGACTTTTATGAATATATTAAAGATTTTAGTTAGAACATATCTCCTATATATATTTTATTTAAATTCATATAAATGAATAGTGTCAAAATTGACACTATTGTTATTTTATAAAAATAACATATTATAAAATTGTTTAAAAATCACAAAAATATTTAAAAATTATAAATTTAAATTTATATGGTCTAAAATGTTATAAAGTATCCAATTATGGACAATTCACAACAAATAAGTAATTTTTTGTTATAATTTAAAATTTAGAAGTTTATTAGCACAAATATAATTAAATTGACTAAGTAAGGATAAATCAAGTTGATAATGTTTAAAATAATTTCCTAACATGACTAAATTTTATTTTTTGATGATATTAAAACCATATCTCATCTTATATTTGAATATGAGTCATTTTTGGAGGCTTTTAAGTGGGGTTAGATTTATTATAAATTAATATTTTTAGGAATTCCAAAGGTGCCCCTGTCCTTCCTTATAAAAGGGCACCTCCTCCCTCTCTTCCTCACACCAATTTGAGCCTTCAAGCTCTGCAAACCCCTACCAAATTCTCTTCTACACTTCCCTAGAAACATCCTAGAGGTCTTTTTATTCTTCAAATACCAATTTTAGTGCCCTAAGAGGAGGTCTCAAAGAGGCGCTTCAAAGAAGAGGTAATGTTCGTTACCGATTCTTTCAACTGTATTTCTTCTTCCACTTCTTCTTATTTAGTTGTTTCATTATGAAGTAATAACATCAGTATCACTCATATACTGATATGTTATTATAATTATGAAACAACCCTATTTTACAATTTATCCATCCTACGGAAAACGAAATCACCGCGCGTGCGTACGTACGGAATACCGTCTCCACGCCGTGGTGTAATCTATTTTCCACCACCACCTTACTTGGATGGGTATAATGGTCTAAATAATGAATATATATGATTATTGTAAAATGATATTGATTCTTAAATATTATACATACACTTGAATATAATTCCATGTTCATGGGAATGATATCATCGCTCGTGCGTACGTACGGACTACCGTCTCCACGACGCGATGAGATTCATTCTCAATGATTAACCATTCATGAATGATTATAAAGTATATATAATAAGTAATCATGAAATATATGACATAATAATGATACTGTATTTATGTATATATATATGTATGTCATCTACTTAATTTCATTCAATTCAATAAGGAAACGAAAACAGCATTCATGCGTACGTACGACCTACCGTCTCCATAGACGGTGTATTTATTTCCATTTATCGATATATTATATATATGTATATTCTGAATATATATTACATATAAATCATGTTTTAAATTCTGGATATAAGTAATCATGATCTAAGTAATCATATGAATAATTACAAGTTAAAACACAAATGACAAATGAGACGATTCTACCCAAAATGCTACTTTAACATGAATTTACAAAAGAACGGGTAATATAAAGTCATAAGTGAACCATATATGATATAATAACAATGAATATGATTCTTTAATAAGTAAATAACATTATTTAAATCATTATAAAGGGGTTTCAGATACGTACGAAGCATGTCGTACTAAGGTAAGGGATAATTTTGCAAATCTCATTTTTATCCGAGATTTCTTATTCGTAATTATTTTCTGGGGTAATTGTTATAATCCATGTCCATGTTTACTAAAAATGGCTTCATTTTTGTTTAAATTCCTTTTTACCCACTTTTTACTTTTACTATATGGTATGTAAGGAATCTTTCTTTTGTTTACGTTACGAGGTACTTTTTGGACTTTTCTGACAAATGTACGATAATAATGTTTTTTTAACGTATACGGCATGAAAGGATTTTTATGGTTTTATAAAGCCTTATTTTCATGAATATTCCTTGAAAATATTTCATGAATATTTTCAACAAAAACCTTTTCTTCTAAAATTTCATGACATTTTGTGAAAAGAAAATGATTTTGAAGAAAAAAGGATATTTTCCTCAAGAATTCATTTAAAGTGTATTATCAAAACCATTTTCATCTAATATGACATTATTTAACATGTGTATGTTTCAAGTGTAATGTCTCTATGATTTACATGGTTTCACTTTTCTTATTATGAAATGATATCCATTTCTTGTATACGGATTATGTGATGATGGGATGATGTTTATGAAACCCATTTTATTTATTGGGTTATTATGAATGATGTATGTTTATTTTGTGGCACAAGTAAGAATGATTTCATTATGAGATGGGTGGGACCTATATATTCCTCCAATTCATTGGGTAAAGATTTATATCTCATGATATAGACATGGCTGGAACGGCAAGTTAAACCTGTTTAGTAATACAGGACTAGAACGAGGAGTGAACTCAATTCAGAAAGGCACTTTGTCCACTAAGATGGTCTTGGCAGCAATGCCTTGGCCACTATGGAAATCATATCATGTGCTTAATGGTTTCCACAATTACATGTTTTATTCCCATGCTATTTTATCATTCTTAATGTTTCTTTATGATTTATGCCTTACGTACTTCCATGTTTTATGTCATTGCTCAAGCTATTGATGTTTAAACATTATGTTCATGTTTTTATGTTCAAATGTATATGGTATGTTTTATTTTATCCATGCTTACCCTTAATGAGCATTTGAGCTCACCCTTTTTATGTTTTCTTTTCCCCAGGATATGAAGAACGGTTTTAGGTAAGAAAAAAAGGGGACGATCTTTATGGGAGATGTTGAAGATCTTTCACCACGATTAGAGGATTACGTTTCAAGTTTCCAAAGACACTAAACTATTACTGTCCTTGTGGGTCTGTTTTTGTTATGAATTAAGTTTTCCGCAAAATTAATGTAATGTTCATGTATGTCAAGATTCAGGTTTCTACAGTTGGTATCAAAGGAAAGGTTTAGTCAACCTTTGGAAACTAGGATGTGAAAACGTTAGTGAGATCCCTAGAGATATTTCTGAGGGATGTCTAGGGATGTCCCTAAGGATAAGTATACGTATAGGATATACTCCTATAACTATGGTAATGATCATAGAATTTAACCTAAGATGTTATATATTGAGGGTACTCCCCCTTTTCTATGTTGTTTTCCCTAGCATGATTTTTGCCTCTCACACTATTCTTTTTATGTTTTAGAAAATGGCTGGAAACAGGAAGATTCATGATAATGGAGGATATAACGGACAATGGAATGCTATTCTTCATGAGAAGCCAAATGAAACTAGATTTGGAAGTCCAAACATTATTATTATGCTGAATCAGCAATCTCATAATATGATCAATAAACTTAAATTTTGTAAGTTTCCTGACTCGGCTAATAAGAGAAAGATGGAGTTTCATGATGATCATAGAGGAAAGAAAGTTCAATTTCCCCTATGTAAATCATGTGGGAAGAGGAATCAAGGAGAATGTTTCAAAGGAACTAGAAGATGCTTTGGGTGTGGAAAAGAAGGACATAAATCCAGTAAGTGAAAAGGAAAAGGTTCAATTAACACCATGGATGAGGATAATGGTATTGCTACGACATCAAAAATGGTTAAATGTTTTAAATGTGGAATGTATGGACATTATACAAACCAATGCCCTAAGGGAAAGTCTCATGAAGAGAATCAGTATGGTCATATGGGTAATATTTATGTTGATGATGATGAAGAGACTACAAATGATATGTGAGATGAAAGAATTGTTGAAACTCGGTCAATGGTTTAAGAAGGTAGTGGAACGATTACATGCTTATCAAGTGTAATGTTGTATACGTAATCTCATTGTACTATGGAATAAATAGACATCTAAGGATTATTACACTGTTTTATTTCCTTATGTTTTGAAAGTGTGTGATAAATGGTACCAGTATTTTTGGAAAGTAGATGATATGTGCATAATGAAGGGATAGGAAGATAATCAGATGTTTGATTGTATTCATGAGCTCATGACTGATATAAGGACTAAGTGATATTATGGTTTGATTATATAGAAATTTTGGGATTTTGGTATGTGGAAAGAGTTAACTTTTGATAGCATTCATGTTTTCACTAAGGTTAAATGGGTATTCATTTTTCAAGAGAATACATGATTAAGTTATTCACTTGTTTGTAATTTGATCAACAAGATATATCTTATGATATATGGGGGATAAATGATGGCATTCACGTGATTGTTTTGTGACATTTCAAGTAATCATTTTCTTTATACTACGAGTTTGGACCAAAGTATTTTAGATAAGCCTAAAGATTGGAATGGATTATGTTGGACATAAGTTAGTATTGTTTAAGGATAGAACTTTTTTTCGATATTATTGATGGGATGTTATATTAATGTAGTTTTAGAAAAAGGACAACCTGTAGGACATGCGACAACCCATCACATCGGACAAGGCTGTGGGAATTGAACCCACAACTGAAGTACGACTGGCCTTTATCGCATACCACTGGCCTACAAAAAGTCCCTGGTTAGTAGAAACTAGTTTTATTATATTAAGCAGTATGATATATGATGTATAAGTCCATTTTAGGAAACATATATGATTAATCTCACTATAGATCGACTTATGTATATTTAATAACTTTTGATAACCTTTTGTTTGAGATAGATGGAATGACCTGTCATTCTATCACATGACCTGCTAACACTTCACGAATGACAAATTCAACTTCATTTCTTTAAGAGATGGAGTGGAAATTGTTCAAGGCACAAACAACAGTGAGATTGTACCAAAATAAATTAAGTATTTATTCTAATTAAAATTCTTCAACTTTAGGGAAATGATCTTGAAAACCAAAAATATTGTACTAGTGCCCTTATATACAATGAATCAGATAATACCCTAGATCATCACAAATTTATGGCTTTGTGATTGTTGGCTTTTTCATAGACATTTCCTCTACCACTCTCCATCAGAACTTGATGGTTAGATTTTTCTTCCATATCCATATTTTCACCCATGTTCTCCTATATGGAAACCCAATGATGAGTTACTTTGGGTAATAATTGCATTTCAAAATTTAGTTTTTAAAATTAAGTTTTAGTATTCCTTTTTACAATGTGGTTTTCTATGAATAGTAAACGATTTATAACCCCGACGATTTTCGAGGGAGAAATTCATTTTAAGGGGGGTAGAATGTAACACCCCGAGATTTTATGAAAAATATTATTTTACTTTCATTGATGTCTTCTATTATACAACACATCAAGTTTAGCTTGTACTATACACAACACCGTATTAGCTTGCAGTATACACAACACTATTCTTGGATCGTGTTACACAAAATTTCATGTTCGTTTTCTAATAGTCATTCTATGCAACATTGAGTGTGTTTGTATATATATATATATATTCAATGTATAAATGAAATATGGTTGGATTAGGTTATACGAAACAACGAAGGATTCTTTCACAACACGCAACCCTGACTTGGCTTGCATTACACGCAATCACGACCTTCCTCGATAGCGTGTGTTGTACGCAATACCGGGTTTTAATAAACAACGATATATTATTATAATATTATTATGAACTAGACGTTATGAATATTATTAACTAAATTTTTAATTTTATAACATTATTATTCATCTTACACATTTTCTATAACATAGTATAAGAACAAAATAAAATTTTCGGGTAAAATAAGTATTTTTCAAAAAATACTGTTTTGCCTCCTTTTGATGGCGCACCCACTTTAAATATAGTTTTGACATGTTTATAAGTTCAATTTTACAAAATAAAATTATTATTTGGAATCAGGATAAGAAATTTTACCTTGGATAAATTTTTCATATTATTCTGATAACTTTCATATTTTAATGAATAGTAAAAACACGCTATATTTTAATTAAAAACAACTTTTTTCATCTTAATAACATATGTGGTTAAATAATAATATTGAATGGTTTTAAAGTACAAATAGAATATATTTTTACCATTTAATATAATATATGTCATTAGCCTTGATTTTACGTTGAATTCGTAGGTTAAATAAATTCAATCTTTTGCAATGTTTTAAACAAAAACCCGTTTTCTTTCGACAACGGGATTAATTTTAATTTAATTTCTGAAACTTCTGTGTATTTAATTTGGAAAAATGGATTCCATATTTGGAATCAGTGGGTCCAAATTATATTAATAGACTACTTTTTATTTTTGGTCATTATGAATAGTAACAATGATAAATTTTATTTACCATAGTAAAAGGTAAATTGGGTAATTAAGGGTAAATATAATATTATAAAATTATCCTAATAATTGTTTTAATATAATTGGATGATTATAATTTGTACTAATTCATATTTTGGTCGAAATGGAATCTATTAGAACCCACTTGGAGGTGATTAAGACCTTTAGTTTATTTTATTTAAAGGAAAGTGAAATATGTCTCACTCAACTTTAATAATTAAAGTATTTTAATATAAGTTTATACAGAATATAAATTCGGTTATAAATACTCATTTGAAATATAATTTTTTTTTCTCTTTCATGGTAATTTATTTGTAATTTTTAAGAGTTATTTAATTACCTCATTATCTTATATATTAATGATGCAGAAATTACTTATTTAGTGAAAAATCAATAATATAGTTTTTATTGAAATATTAATACATAACAAAAGGCCCAAAAATCTGCACAAAACTTATTATTAGTGTATATATAAACCCTAATAATCCACTGGCCTAATTGTTGACCATTTGGATCCTTATTAAGGTGATTATGACATTTATATTATTTTATTTTAAATGATTCCAAAGTTGTCACCTTCATAATTTAATAAATATAACAATTTAACAATTGTGATTTTAAGATGATAAATTCGAGTAAATGTATTATTGTGAAAGGTAATAGATTTATCTTCATCATAAGATTTTATTTTTAATTTTTTTTTCAAAAAATAAGTATATTAAATAATTATACAAAAATGTTGTAGTAATTATTTTATTAAGAGATAAACCAAAGAAATGGTTTTAAGAATAATAAAATAAATATTATATGAACTATTTAATGTGCTCCACTAATTTTGTATATACATATGGCCCTTTATTAATCTATTAAAGCTTTTAGTTCGAACATATCTTCTGTATATATTTTATTTAAATTCATATAAATGAATAGTGTCAAAATTGACACTATTGTTATTTTATAAAAATAACATATTATAAAATTGTTTAAAAATCACAAAAATATTTAAAAATTATAAATTTAAACTTATATGGTCTATAATGTTATAAATGATCCAATTATGGACAATTAACAACAAATAAGTAATTTCTTGTTATAATTTAAAATTTAGAATTTTATTAGCACAAATAAAATTAAATTGATTAAGTACGGATAAATCAAGTTGATAATGTTTAAAATAATTTCATAACATGTCTAAATTTTATTGGTTGATGTGATTACAAACCAATATCATCTTATATTCTAATATGAGTCATTTTTGGAGGTTTTTAAGTGGGGTTAGATTTATTATAAATTAATATTTTTAAGAATTCCAAAGGTGCCCCGCTACTCCCTTATAAAAGGGCACCTCCTCCCTCTCTTCCTCACACCAATTTGAGCCTTCAAGCTCGAAACAACCCTACCAAATTCCCTTATACACTTCCCCAGAAACATCCTAGAGTTCCTGGTCTTCTTCAAAGACCAATTGTAGTGCCCTAAGAGGAGGTCTCAAAGAGGCGCTTCAAAGAAGAGGTAATGTTCATTACCGATTCTTTCAACTTTATTTCTTCTTCCACTTCTTCTTATTTATTTGTTTCATTATGAAGTAATAACATCAGTATCACTCATATAATGATATGTTATTATAAGTATGAAACAACCCTATTTCACAATTTATCCATCCTATGGAAAACGAAATCACCGCGCGTGCGTACGTACGGAATACCGTCTCCACGCCGTGGTGTAATCTATTTTCCACCACCACCTTACTTGGATGGGTATAATGGTGTAAATAATGACTATATATGATTATTGTAAAGTGATATTTATTCTTAAATATTATACATACACTTGAATATAATTCCACGTTCCTGGGAATGATATCATCGCTCGTGCGTACGCACGGACTACCGTCTCTACGACGCGATGAGATTCATTCTCAATGATTAACCATTCGTGAATGAATATAAAGTATATATAATAAGTAATCATGAAATATATGAAATAATAATGATACTGGATTTATGTATATATATATATATATATGTATGTCATCTACTTAATTCCATTCAATTCAATAAGGAAACAAAAACAACGTTCATGCGTACGTACGACCTACCGTCTCCATGAACGGTGTATTTCTTTCCATTTATCAATATATTATATATATGTATATTCTGAATATATATTATATATAAATCATGTTTTACATTCTGGATATAAGTAATCATGATCTAAGTAATCATATGAATAATTACAAGTTACAACATGAACGAAAAATGAGATGATTTTACCCACAACTCCACTTTAACATGAATTTACAAAAGAATGAGTAATATAAAGTCATAAGTGAACCATATATGATATAATAAAAATGAATATGATTATGTAATAAGTAAATAACATTATTTAAATCATTATACAGGGGTTTCACATACATAAAAGCATATCAGACCTAAGGTAAGGGATAATTTTTCAAATCTCATTTTTATCCGAGATTGCTTATTCATAATTATTTTCTGGGGTTATTATTATCATCCATGTACATGTTTCCTAAAAATGGTTTCATGTATGTTTAAAGTCCTTTTTACCCACTTTTTACTTTTACTACATGGTATGTAAGGAATCTTTCTTTTATTTACGTTACGAGGTACTTTTTTGACTTTTCCGACAAAAGTACGATAAAAATGTGTTTTTAATGTATACTACATGAAAGGATTTTTATGGTTTTATAAAGCCTTATTTTCATGAAGCTTCCTTCAAAATATTTCAATACTATTTTCAACAAAAACCTTTTCTTCTAAAATTTCATGACATTTTGTGAAAAGAAAATGATTTTGAAGAAAAAAGAATATTTTCCTCAAGAATTCATTTAAAGTGTATTATCAAAACCATTTTCATCTAAGATGACATTATTTCACATGTGTATGTTTAAAGTGTAATGTATTTATGATTTACATGGTTTCACTTTTCTTATTATGAAATGATATCAATTTCTTTTGTATCGATTATGTGATGATGGGATGATGTTTATGAAACCCATTTTATTTATTGGGTTATTATGAATGATGTATGTTTATTTTGTGGCACAAGTAAGAATTATTTCATTATGAGATGGGTGGGACCTATATCTCCCTCCAATGCATTGGGTAAAGATTTATATCTCATGAGATAGACATGGCTGGAACGGCAAGTTAAACTGGTTCAGTAATACAGGACTGGAATGAGGAGTGAACTCAATTCAGAAAGGGACTTTGTCCACTAAGATGGTCTTGGCAGCAATGCCTTGGCTACTATGGAAATCATATCATGTTCTTAATGGTTTCCACAATTAAATGTTTTATTCCCATTCTATTTTATCATTCTTAATGTTTCTTTATGATTTGTGCCTTATGTACTTCCATGTTTTATGTCATTTCTCAAGCTTTTGATGTTTAAACATTATGTTCATGTTTTTAAGTACAAATTTATATGGTATGTTTTATTTTATCCATGATTACCCTTAATGAGCATTTGAGCTCACCCTTTTTATGTTTTCTTTTTCCCAGGATATAAAGAAAGGTTTTAGGTAAGAAAAAAAGGGGAAGATCTTTATGGGAGATGTTGAAGATCTTTCACCACGATTAGAAGATTACGTTCCAAGTTTCCAAAGACACTAAACTATTACGGTCCTTGTGTGTCTGTTTTTGTTATGTATTAAGTTTTCCGCAAAATTAATGTAATGTTCATGTACGTCAAGCTTTGGGTTTCTACACAGGGTCCATACAAAACTATATGAACTTATTGATAATGAGTATGGCTCTGTTAAAGACATAGAGTTAGTAGAACACTGCATGATGTCTGTTATTGAGGAATACCCTTCAAGGCCCATGGATTCCTACAGCCTACGACGTAGAATGAAATACTGAGGGCATGTGAGCTATCTGAATTCTTAGGCTCATGCCTCAAATTTTCACATACATGATTTTGATACTAGGATGTTAGTTTTTCATAAATTATATAAATCAATTTCTTCACAAACCACTCTTTTTGGTACAACTCTATAGCCGACCATTTTTGTAGACTGAGTAACTCATCCATGACCATGCCATGATCGGACTTTTCTATCTAGAGCAAGACCTCAGCTAACTAAAAACTAGATTCTAGTGGTTTATACATACAAATATAGTCAGTAGTTGAATGTTTCCAGCACTCGCTAAAACCCAGTTATTCAACCAGTAGTACTCGTTGTTCCCATTTCCATGGAGCAACCCCCTGTGGCCAAAATAATTCTTTTGGCATGAAATCTCTACTTGTTAAAGTGAATCACAAACATACCTTTGAGTAATTAAATCCTTAAGGACATTCACTTATCAGAATAAATGAGTGAGGACCTTGAAGAATCTCTGAAAATGCCCATCCAATTCTATGCAGAAATAGTTGCCACAAAGGACTACTTTGTAGAGGAGGTCAAACAAGAATAATAGAAAGATGTCATCTCATATTCTGGGGAATGAAGATGTCACCATTAGGAAGGGTAAAATATTCTAGAAGTATGTTACATGATAGATTAATGGATTGGATATCCACTACTACCTATTGTGCCCAATTTATGGGATCTTCCCCACCCCAACCAAGACATTCCACAAGTTTTGACTTATTGAATCCGATCTGACTCTGAACAACATGAAAATTCAATGTTATGATTGCAGTGATAAAAATATGTGGGGTGTTTTTTGAAGATCCATTTTTTAGATAGATATTAATCATTGAATTTGTGGTATTTTCATAGGATACAACATACAATGTGCTAGTGGGTAGGTAATGGGTTCATTTTCATTTAGCGGTCCCCTCCTTGTATCAACAATGCCGCAAGAACTCCCTTAATAGTTGAGTGGGAGAACTACATGATGATACATACCCCTTTTAATCCTATGAATCCCACTATCTAGATGTCAACTATTAGAAGAGATATGGTAATAATGTCCAAACTAATGTGTTTGAGCACATTAATGATCCCAGTGATCTAACTTCCCCTACAGTCAATCCATAGTTAGACATGGATGAAACCTTCATTATGATGATTCATAGGTTATAAGCCACAACACCGAACCTGGTAGGTTTCTTCATACTCTCTAAGGAAAAGGGTTTTGGAATCATAAAAAAAGAAAGAGTGACTACATATTGCCTCGTACTCTTACCCTAGATAGGCCTTAGTGATACCAGAGGCCCCTAATCCTATTAATTAATAATAATTTCTAACTATGGACAATATTTCATGATATTATCACATGTTACATAGAGAAGGGCTGAATCAATAGAAGATGACTCATTCCCACTACTTTGATAACTAAAATGGACCTCATAGTCGACAGCCAAATAGAATGGGTTTGACGACATCTATCACCACGGTTTTAGCAAAGTTGGACCCCTTAGTGTGGATTTTGTGTCCTCTTATGTAGGCACCGGTGAAACCAGTATATTGGATAGCCTATATGAATCACCTCCTCCTACTGATTGTATTGTCTCATAAGACTAATAGATTATGGAAGATACCCCTCCATCATTTGAAGAGTGTTTTTCCACTACCATTGATAAGTTGGTTTAGGTGAACCTTGAACTGAAGGAGATCGAGGGCCAATGCTAATCAGTGAAGCAATGTAACCAATGAAATAATAATAGTATATGGATTTCTTGAAACAATAGTGTGATATATTTACTTGGATTTGTGATGAGATGCAAAGTCTAGATCTTGAGATTGTTTTTTTATCTTTTTAGCTTCCCAGTGAGTCATTGCAGGTTTAATAAGACTCCAAGAATGATGCAACCCTTTCACAATGTTATGGCCATGGATGAGGTTGAAAATTTTATCAAATACAACTTCTTCATGGAAGTACAATACCCCTGATGGATAGAAATCATTTCCCCAATTTGGAATTAGAATAGAAATATCATATTCTTTATCAACTTTTACGACCTAAAATACCATTTTACGAAGGATGTTTTTCCCCTGTTGATGAAAAATATGTTGATTGATGATATAGATGGGTTCCATGACCTCTTGTTTATGGATGGATACTATGGGCATAATCAAATTCAGATGATCCTTGAGGATAAGGATTAAACTAACTTCAAGAAACAATAATGTAATTTATGCTATTAGGTGAATCTCTTTGCCCTGAAGAATGAAAAAGACACTTATTACCTATCCATGTACTAAATCTTCAAACACATTCTCAAGAAGTTGGTGGAATTCTATATATATGTGTTGGTGGTTAAATCCCACTAGTTTAAAGACCATATAAATTATTTGGAGAAATTTTTCATCTTCCCCCACTCTCAACATTTGAATATAAACCCTATATAGTATGCATTCGAGGTCACCTCTACGATGTTTCCTGGTTTCATCGTAAGATACATAGGCATTGAGATCAACCTAAAGATGATTAAGGCCATCATCCAAATGCCTCACTTGAGTAATATCTAAGAGTTGTGAGGCTTCCAAAGACACTTAGAATACATACATCGATACATCAGAAATATAGATATAAAGTGTAAGCCCTTTTAAAGGATTATGAATAAAGGAATCACTTACCAGTGGGATGGGGAGTTCAAGACCGCATTTGAGGAAATTTATTAGTATCTACTACAACCTCTAATTCTGATACCACCCATCTCAAAAAATCCTCTAGTCTTCTATGTGACCTCCCACAAATGGTCCCTCAACACCTTTATCTCCTAGAAAAATAACGATGGAAGAGAAAATACTTTATACCATCTCAGTCACATGCTCCTCAACACGAAGACCATATGCTACCATTTCGAGAAGATCTTTATCACACTAGTTTTTTCAGTGAAAAATTTGTGTCATTATCTATAACATCACGATATATAGTTGGTTTATTGAGCAGATCAATGGATTTATATTCTAAATCACCCCATAATGATAGGATGATTGACATTCTTGGTAGTGATACTATAATAGTTTGACCTTAGGTTTGTTCCATAGAAGGACTTCAAGTGTAACTCATTGGAAATACTTCTACCACCCATCCTTCCTCTAAAAAACTAGAACTAGGTGTTTATTTCCTTGATTATTATATCGTATTTGTGGATTAGAATATTCCATGATGGAAGATTCATTTAAATAGTGCCTCCTAAATATAGAACAGTAGAAGGAACAACAAACAAAAGTTTCATATAGTGGGCCTAGGGATTGTTTTCATCACTCTGGTATAGGCCACACATCAATAATTATTCATGATGTTAGAATAATTTACAAAAAATGAGGTAGAATATTAAGCTCTTATCACTGGACATGTGCTACCCATCAAGATTGATGCCCCCTACTTTCTTATGTAGGGAGGCTCTGAGCTGGTCCTCAAATAGATCAATGGTGACTATGTTGTCAGAAAGCAAGGGAAAATTCCTCTATTGGAGTTAGATCATCATATAATAGCCTAGGTCCCTACTCACCTGTAGGTGACTTATGTTCATCTATCACTGAATGGTAAAGACGACCCCTTGGAAAGCCTAAGCGTATCTCTCGAAAACCCCCGAACAAGATGAAATGGTCACCTATGTGGCACATCGAAGGTTCATCACCCCCATAATGTCAGATGATAATGAAAACCAACCTGAAAATCAACAGTATACTAGTTCTTCTATTCTAGGACACTCTGGTCCCACCAAAATTGGGGAAATATCTGATTGGACAACTCCCTTCTTTGAGTACCTGCATCGTGGAATTGTCCCACTAGACTAGCCCTAGTATGAGAGAATCGATCAAAATGTAGTGCAGTTCACCGTCAAAAGAGGTAAAAACTTTGAGAAGACTCTTATCGAACTTGGGTTTTCTTTAATTTTCCATTTTTTCATAAAAGGATATGAGATACCTCAGGTTATGATGGAAGTCCATGCTAGGTTCTGTGGAACCCATCAGCCAAAACTGAAAATATCCCATCAGATTTGGAGGCTGGGATACTTTTAGCCCACCATGGTCCAAAACTGCATTCAGTTCTCCAAGAGGTTTCATTCATGTCAGATCCATGCATGTTTTTTTTCATCGACTGCCAGAGCTTCTCCACACCACCAATTATTCTTGGCCCTTTTAAGTATGGGGGCTTGACTTTGTGGGTCCATAATTGCTAGTGATAACTTTCTAGTGTATATTTATTATAACCTCGATGAAATTATTCTTCATGTAGGAATAATCCATTCACCTAAAGGAATTCAAAGCCTTGTCTATGGACAAGCTCATGAGGTACCACTTTATCCATAAATTTGGAGTTCCACATGCTATTCGCATTGAAAACAACACCAAATTTTGGGATGATGAGTTGAATAAATTATAGGCTAAGTACACTATCTGGTCCAACCACACCTCCTTCTATCATGTATAAGAAAATTGATATAATGAGTCATTCAAAAATACCCACTCTAACATTTTTTAGAAGATAGTGGTCCAAACCAAGAAACTTTTGTTGGAAAAGACCCCCAAACCCCTTATATTCCTATCAAATAATTACTCATAATTCCACCCAGGTTACCACATACTCCATAGTGTAAAAAAAGAGGTATTCATTCCCATTTTGGTTCTGTTTCCATCACTATGAACAACATTATATGGACAAGATATGCTAGAAAAATGGTAAAAGTCATTTTGGATGAGCTGGAATCCAATGAAGAGAATAGGATCTAGGCCTTACAAAATTTAGATATACTCTATAATAATATATAGAGAGTGTTCAATAATAATGATCACTTATTTTCCTTCCTCAAGGGCGACATGGTGCTAGCTCTATGATCACTGATGATACTAGGTACAAAGACACCATTTTTTGACTATAAGTGGAAATGAACTTATGTTACTCATAAGGTCTATTGAAATGGTGCATACACTTTGATTACGAAGGATGGGGAGCATATCAAACCTCCCAACAACACCATGTTTCTCAAGTGATACATCATGTGAGGAGATCCAATTCCAAGAATCATGATATTAATCTATGTGTGAGTTTCCCCCGGGAACATGCTGTGTAGAGTTGGACCGCACTTGTCCCTCCATTAACATTGGGTTTTTGCACTCCACTACACTACATATCCATTTGGTATACTCACCCCTTGGTCCAAACTCTATGATAAAAAAATAAGATCCCATTGGTGAAAACTCTATGACCATAAACTAATTTTCAATTTTTACAAACTTTACAACCTTAAAGTGATAAGTCATTTTCCTGAACTATATGATCGTAAACTAAGTGCTCATTCTTCTAAACTATATGAACTCAAACCCAGATCCCATTAGTCCAAACTCTATGTCCTTAAACTAAGTTACCATTGTTTTTAACACTATGAACTTAAACTAAGATCCCATTGGTCTAAACTCTATTACCTTAAAATAAGAGATCATTGGTCCAGGCACCATAACATTAAATTAAGTGCCCATTAGTCCAAAATATATGAACACAAACAAGGAGACCATGGTCTAGACTCCATGACATTAATCTAAGATCCTTGTTCCAATAGACAAGTCATTAAACTAGTTAAAATCTACCCATAAATTATGACCTTAAACTATTTTCAACCCATGTAGTCTGAGTTTTATGAATTTAAACATTAAATAATAACATCATCAATGTACAATGTTAAACTGCAATTTTACCCCTTTTATGATCATGATGCCTCAAAATGTGAGATGAGTTTCCCCCGCACATCCAAGAGGCCTCATAGGATATGTATGGGATGGTATAAGAAGTCATACCTCATTTTAAATCAGGATTCCTCATGAGATATGAGATGAACAAAAGATTCCTCCCCACATGAAGTTAAACCATAGACTCAACCAATCCTCAAAATATGGGATTCTCCCTGAGAAACATGGGATGCCTCAATTCACTTTTTGAATAGTATTTCCCAAATCGGTGTTGGTCTTCTACTATGTTGTGTTCTAGAACTATGTGTGACTTGATTCACATACTCATGGGATATGTAGTGACACCTATATTTCCTTCTTTGAGACCAAAAACAATTTGTAAATCCTTAATCCCTTTTTCCCATTTTGGTTCCATCAAATTGACCTTAAACTATTCTCTATTCATCTCAAGGTGTTTATGTGGTACACGATCCCCTTTTATCATTTAATGATGGGTTTTACGTCTTCCATGCCACACATATACCCTTGAAATGAACATTCCCATCCACATTCTGGGCCTCAAAACTATAATCTGATTTTCAATTTCCAAATAAACATGAAGTTAAAATATTTTTCATTGTCCTGGTTTTATGACCTTATGTTGTGCACAACCATTTTTATGATCAATTCTTGTGGGTAAAGTCCTCATTGTCTCCATTCAAGATGGAAATTAACTCTTACATTATGCAAACATCCACATAACCCCTCCCAATGGTCTTATTATTGTAGCCTTAAACTATTTAAAATAAATAGAAAAATCCTATTTCCACAATTTAAAATCATGGCAATAGGCCCCAAAACCGTGGCCGTAGGCTACGACCACTCTTTTGGCCAACTGTGGCTGCTATCTCCATGGAAGTAGGTCTCGACCTATTGACAAGATTTTAAACATGGCAGTATCTTCCTATTTCCATGGTTTTGAAAACTGTGGAAATAGGCCTAAAAAATCACCACAGTGGATGTTGTCCTATAGCCACAGTTTAAACTGTGACTATATCCTTTGAAAACCATGGCAATAGCCTAAATAAAAAATGCACCCGCTGAGTTTTGTTCCCTGCACCTCCCATTTTCCAACCTGCGATGCCTACCACTATATCGTCGAATTCTTCATGGATATATATATATATATATATATATATATTAATAAAAACCATGGAAATAGCCACAAAACCATGGTAGTAGGCCTTCCCACCAAAAATTTGGCGGGATTTTTTTTTTCCGGCGGAAGCCCTAGAACCCTATAGGCACAGGTTGGGAAAACCATGGCTATAGGTATTTGAAAAAAATTGCCTATAGACATGATTTTTAAAAATGTGGCTATAGGCCATGGAAAAAAGACCTGTTGCCATAGTTTTAGAACTGTAGCTATAGGCTCTAAAACTGTGGCTATAGATACCTATAGCCACAGTTTTAAAACCGTGGCTAGAGGTATGTGGAAGTAGATTAATTTTCAAGTAGTGTAACATAGGACCAAGATTTATAACAAAAAATAGGATCCTTTGTTTAAAAACTATGATTCTAAAATGTGAACATTCACCTCTAATTCATATAGTAGGATTTTTAGAAAGTCTATGTATCCACCCTATTTATATAACTACGTGAAAATTGATTCCAATCCTCATGAAATATATAGTGAAGCCCAGATGATTTATCCTATGCCCAATCCTCATTGTTGAATCATTGTAGGACTTTCTTACCTAGTTTCATGCTATCAATTCAAGCTATTTTTTTGAGTTTATTGTGACATTGGGCCCCCATGACCTTCCACTCAAGTCGGTTTATCAATCTTTCATGTTGCACAAACATTATTGGGACTCCTATATTCATTGGTCAAATATACCAGATATTAAGCCAATAAATTTCTCTATAGTCTAAGTTCTATGAATTCAAACAAGTAAAAAATCCAGTCTAAGTTACATGACACTAAAATGACAAGCCTAATATCCTCAGTGCTATATGTTAAAATGAAGCATTACCCCATCTAAAATAGGAATGACTCATATGGTAAGTATGATCTGGAAATTATCCTATATAAAATCAAGAATCCTCAAAATGGGAGATGATCTGATATCCTCACCAGAGAGGACATAATTCTACCTACATAAATGTTACCATGTCATGCCTCAAAACTATTTATGGATTGATATCCATACTTATGGGATATTCAGTGATTCCTAAATATTCTATATTAGGCCCAACCCTTCCATTGACTTATTTATGGGACATTTCCCACTTCTGTTTCAGTTCTTTGTTCTTTCATCAAATGAAAACAACATTGTACTATATATTGAAAGATAATCCCAACAATAATGGTCTCATGAAAGACTGGATCACCTACCATCCTTGTCTCATGCCTCAAATGATCTTCAATAGAAAATAGTGGATCCCATGTTTCAAAAATAATCAATGGTCAATCCTACATTTTACTTGTAACGACCCAACCATTCATTAATGGAAATACCTCTTGATCTAATTAAATATCTATTTATGTAAATATTTTATATAAAATTTCAACTTATTTGGTTTTATTTTAAGAATTTTGATAGTTTCTAATATATCCCTTGAACAGTGATCACATGATTAGTATAAATATAGGGTTTTAAAAAATCCAAATTTACTCTGAAAAAGGAAGCAACGACCTCATCCAGTAGAATTCTTCCATACGAAGACCATTTTTTAGAGCTCAGAAAAGACGTGGCTTCATTGGGCTTCGCTTCTAACCAAGACCAAGCTAATATTTATCATTTTAAGCTCGAACAGAACCATCTACGGGAGAAGTGGAAGTTGATAGAGATCCCTACGCATGCAATGTTATCCGAGCCACCCCAAGAGTCTGTCACCATCGCGCACCTTACCCTTAGGTCTTATGGGGCTGTTTTAAGGGGTTATGTAACAAATCCCTTGTACTATGGTTATGTACCTCATATTTTTATATAATAATGAATATAATTTCATTTTATTATTGTTACCTTGTATATAGTTTTTAAAGAACAAATAGTATTTTTAGTTAACGTTCAACTAAGAAATCTATTTTGATGAATTAATGGATTTTTAAATTAAATAATATTTTAATAAAATATTATTATTATTATTAAATTAATTTAAATTAAATATAAACGATCGTATAATGTTATGAATGCAATTGTAATTTTTATTAATGTTTGAAAGCCATTTTTTTCAAAACCCATGAATTTTCGATAAATGTTAGTTTTTATTTTAAAAGTGAAAATTAACATATTTAGAAAATTATTTAGATATAATTTATATTATTTCTAGAATACGGACATCAAAATTATCAATGGTGATTTTTTCATAATTTTCTGAGACATTCAAATTTTTTGGTATAAATTAAATACCATTTACATATATAATGTGTTTTATGACATCATAATGACCCAATAGTGATGTAATGAAATACTATAAACCTCATGTTCGGACAATATATGCTTTAAAATTACAATAATGTGATTTTTTGTTTAATTTATTTTACAAATCTTTAGTGGACCCTTGAAGACTTATTAAACATTTTGTCTTTTTAAATAGTTTTCCTTAGGATTGTGACCCACCTCCAAATAAAGAAACCCCATTATTTTAAGAGGTTCAAACTTCGGCCTTATAAAATATTGTTTTGAACATCCATTTTCCAAAAACGATGGGAAAAAACCATGGGCTGGTTTGTGGTTTGGAATTGTTTAATGTGAGGGTCCCAAACCTAAATAATAAAGAATTCCCTCACCTTTCCCATATAAACCCACCCATGATTCCACTTCTGCCTTACTCAAAGCCTTTGGAGTTATTAAAACCTCTGGAATTATCTCTCTATAATCCTCCCAAGGTTCCCCAAGCTCCCACTAAGCCTCTCTCAAGCCTTTGGAAGCATACTTCCAAGTAAGGGGGTTTTTCTTCCTTTTTCATTTTGTCCAATTTTATTAATGTTGTTATTCCCTTCTAATTTCAATTATAAATTTTAGGGTATGGTTTCTCACCTCCCCCGTACTTCCGTCTTTATTTTTGAATGATGTGAGAACCCTTTCTCTCTCATTAAATGCCTCCCATGCACACCCGTTACAATACCGAAATTCGGAAAGGAATTTCTCTCTCCTCATTTACACTCATGAAATTATTTTGTATCATGAATCTAAATTCAATTAAATTTGTTGGGAAATGTATCTATATGACACCAATACTTTCCATGTCATGTAAATATGATGAGATAACATTTCACTCTCATCAACCATTTTTATGAATTCTTACGTCACGTCGTTACGCTGCTGAAATTGCACTGATTTTCCAATCCAATGCCATTATGTAGTGAATACCATACCCATTTCTATATCAAGGGTATTCAAATTTATGTGCATTTACTTATTTATTATGAAGTTTCATATATGAATTCCATATTCCTTTATCGTGTAATAAATTATGAGGTTTTATGAAACCATGTTATATGATCCATGTGGCACACTTATGCTTGAAATGAATGGTTTAAGAAGGGTGCACCCTTATAGTGCTCCAATGCATTGGGTAAATTATAGTATCATGATACATCATGTGTAATGGGTACTGACTCATTCTAATTAAAGTGAAACTATGTTTTACTCATGCTTCATGTGCAATTAGGACTTACTCATGTTCCATGTGCAATGAGCCTTGGCTCAAGCTAATTCCATGATAAGTGTTGTTGCCACATTTCCATGTTATGATTATCATGATTTATCATTCCTTTATGTTTATTATTCTCTTGTTCTCTATTGATATGCCTATTGTATAACATGTATTGTATTCCTCATGTTATTCCTTTATTATTCCTTTACTGGGCTTTATAGCTCACCCTTTTTTTATGCATGTCCTCAGGTTACCCCATGCAATGCTATGCATGAGGGAATATAGTGGTCATGTAAAATAATTTTTCAATAAAAATGTTTTTTTCATGTTTTAAGTGGTTATGTATTGATCCTAATCCCCAAATACCCTATACCTCTTAATGTTATATGTTGTATCAAGTGAATTTTATGTAATAAATTATGTTTAATTGTGTAATAAAAGAGAAAGGTTGTAATATTACTACCCATATTTAACTGATGAAGGTGTAGAACCTGTGTTTGAAACATGGTCAAAAGTTGTTCCCCTTCTAAAAGTTATTCCAGTTTCACTATCTAAGTCACGAGTGTCACAATATCCCTTATTGGATTTATTAGTCACTTACTCCCCTCATTAGGTTCTCCCATTCAAGCAATGGAAACTCCATACCACTTATTTTTTCTAAGACCAAGCATGAATCATGAAAGATTAGAAATTAGAATGGGGTTATCCTTAAATAAGGTTGAGCCACATGAGAACCCCATGGTCTGAACTCTATGACTATAAATTATGAATCAATGATATAAGCTTAATGACCTTAAAATAAAATCTATTGTTCATGAATAATGACCATAAAATGTATGCAAGTTATCATAGAATAATTTTGTGTGATATGCGGTGGCGTCATAGGCCCCTCCGTTCACATCGAGTTATCATCCTTTGATGTCATACATGTTTCTTCGAGACATTCCTTCCTATGATAAAAGCCTAGTGACATTAAATTATATACAACCTACCACTCCAATTTTTTATTCTACATGGCCTCTCTTATCCCTCATTCATGTCGGGTTACTACTCTTCTCTACCATGAAAAACACTTTAGAGTACACATGGCATAAACATTATGACCTTAAACTATGACTCAAAATGAGTCCAAGCATTATGAATTTAAACTGTAGGTCTATCTTCATGGAAATGTTTTCTGTGATATTAGGTCCTCCTGGCCCTACATTCATGCTAGTTTGTAACTCTCTCACACTACACATATCCTTTTAGGAAACATAACCTCATGGTCTAAAATACCTGACCATAAACTAAGAGCCTATGTCTAAGAATTTTGACTCTAAACCATGTGTAGGTCTCCTCAGGAATGTTCCATGTGGTTTAAGTCCTCTTTGTACCCTCATTCAAAATGAGTTTTTCACTCTGCTGCACTGCACATTTCCTCCTAAGATGATCCACCCTACGTTCCAAGCTTTATAACCTTAAAATAAGATTCATGCTCCATGAATCATGACCGTAAACTGAATGCATGTTGTCACATAAATTTTTATGCAGTACAAGGTGTCCTCCTAGGTCCCTCCATTCATGTTGTGTTATCTTATTTAAATTCCACACATGTTCCTATGAGGTATACCACCAATGGTCCAAGCATTCATACCTTACACTATATTCCAACAGTTCTAGCCTTATGACTGTAACCTATTTTCCCTCCTTAGGTCCAATATTCAAGACCTTAAACTATTTTCAACTCTCTGTAGATAATTTCTTTTATTTTAGGGTCTTTTATAATTCCCTTTCTTTATAAACCTCTATAGGAGTTCTATCATCATGCTACCCTTCTATTTCATCTTCTACTATGATGAGGTTGGTCTAATTCACATTAGTTCATTTGTCCTTATGAATGATGTTATACTGAAACCCTAGCCCCTTAAAGGAACATGAGATACCCTATTGACCTCACACAAGGAAGAAATAATGGGAGAATCAGTGCATAACCCCCCTCCACACTATGTCCTGATCACACAATAATAAACATTGTGATACATCATCCTTTACATACAATGTTAAACTACATGTCATAATTCGTCACTAGATGATGTTAAAATATGTGTTTATAATCTCCATTGCATGATGTAAAACTATGGATAATATTAGGCCCTTATTTGAGGGAACCTTTACTCCGTTGTTGGTTACCCACCACATAATTCAGGATCTTCAACCCTTGATCGACATCTAAGGTGACACTCCCATGGTAGACAAGTTTTACATTTTTTCAGATCAATATGCTTACCCATTGGTCTCTAATTCATGGTTTTATAATTCCAAGAGTGTCGAAATCCATTAAAACATACCATCAAAACATATCCATAGATCTGGTGCCCTTTATATAGATCCTCATCATCTTCAATGTACGAATGGGCCCTCTAATGGTAAGGGTGCATGGACAAAATGGCTCACCTACCATCCCCGACCAACACACTGAGGACTTTGGATGACATTATGAGACATTCTCCATGTTTCAAACATGGTGAGTGGTTAAACCTAATTTATTTTTCCATATTCATAGAGAAAATTGCAAGGATGTTGTGTTTTTAATATGGTTAGCAGTTATTTTATATCATCACAAAATTTCATTCATGTTCCAGATTTTGGGGGTCATGATTCAATCTCCCCATTCCCTTTTCTTCGGGTAGAATTAAATTCTCCTAGAATCACCCCATTAATGCACTAGTACAGTTTTGAAAATAATTTTGGTCTTTTAGAGACCCCATTCTCCTTCCATAACCCTCTCATCCCAAACAATCTTAGTGGTCAGTCAACAGTAGAAGACCCTGAGTGCAAGATGATTGTCTAACACTCTCACTTAAATGAGTAATCATAAGATCTTCCCTTGTTTCTAACATCGATTTTGACTCTTTTGGAAATAGGGATTGGTCATACATTGTTTGAATATTATAATGTAAGTGAAATAATAAAATTCAATGAAATAAATATGTCCATGGATGTGGAAATTTTAAAATAAATAATCTTCGAAATTAGATAGTGTCATCCAAATACTGGAGCCTATATTAAGTCTTAGAAAAACCATCCCTACATCTCTACCCAACAGATTGTCTGATCTAGTACCACCATCCTTTGGTGAATTCCTTCAGGGACCCACTTTTATGTCTCGATCTATACTTCCTCTTTTACATCCATAGGATCATTCTCATCATCCCTGATCTTCACCTGATCACACTCATATTAGAACATGTCTATCAGATATATCACATGCCTTTCTTTATCCCCATCGACCGCCAGATGAGCCCCCAATTGGATGACAACTTATTCTTGAGAATTAAAGAAGAAAATCATGATAATTATCCTATTAATATAGATAATGAATTTATTGTTTGAAATTTTTATAGGCACTATCCATCGAGTTGTGCATTGTATGCAATAACAGTTGAGTTACCAAGAGTGAAAGTTCCGCACAAAAAATGGAAATGAACAACTCTCTTTGGTGTTACCCATGGAACTAGACCTTATAATCCCCTATCAACTCAGATTATGAGGGTTGGGGATTTATTGGAATACAAATATCATCTATGACCTCAAATAGCGAGTTTTGGGTGACAAGGATGAATGAACCAACCCAAAGGACCATTCAAGGGAAGATGAATAAGTTGCGTGCATATTTATGGGAGTGTACAAAAGGATAGAGTTCCACTCACAAAAGACATTTCTCACCAAAGAATAATCATACTTACACATATGTTTCTATCTATGATGACACACCTAGGTCCCAACATGAAAAAAAAACATTGTTGTATGCTATAAATGAGCATTTCAAGAAAATAATTTTCACCACCATTCCAGTTGCATTCCAAATAAGATGTCAAAATGGTGGTTTTGTGTGGCCAAACTTCAAAAGAAAAGGATGAAGAAGCACACAAAACTACTTTTGTGCCCATGGATTTGCACACCAAAAACTGAGGATTTCATATGTAAATAGAATCTCACCCCAACTCTCGAAGAGGCTCTCCATAAGATGAAGCGATGTTCTGATATGTAAGGACTCAAACCCAGTTGCTCAGTGCCAGTGCCTTATTTGATTACATTGGTATACAAATAAGGAATATTCATCCAAAAGGACCAATTAGTTTAGTATTATTGGGAATATGATACATATATAAGTTCAACATTACAACTTGAAAGGAAAACAAAACTAATTTATTCCATTAAAAATATCCACGCCTTCTAGATTATGCTAGAAAGTCATTCATAATTTACTTGTTCATAACCTGAGAAAACGAAACATGAGAAAGGGGTGAGCTCAAACACTCAGTAAGATTTATCAATATAGCAGAAGATAACACAAACATTAGAAATAATGAATAATTTAAAATAGATGCCTTTTAAAAAAATAAAGTTGAATATAATATGGCAGAAAAATGAGCTGAGTAAATATTTCCATAACATAAAATAATCATGGGTATTCTAATAGTAGAATAACTACATGAACTCTCAATACTATTTACATAATGAGGGAATGAATAATGCGGGACAACATAACCACACCGTCAATGCCTCGTTTGAAGACCATAAATAATCATTTTTTCAAGGCCTTGTGCCAAGACCATAGTTTGTCTCATGAGACCTACCGATGCACCGAGGGGATATAGCAGGCCCACCCCGACAATTATTATCTCCAATTCATTCTTCATATGAATGGGGAGGAATATAAACAAAATATACGTTCATATTGAAATTAATATATGAAATGAAAATAACTTTCCCCGAACATTAAGCATAAACAGTAACCATTCGAAGTAAATTGGTGAATGATTTAAGATTTCACCTCCATAGAAAAAATAATCATAAACCGATAAATTAAATATGGTAGATGATAACATGGGATAATAATCCCAATAATACATAAGAATCAACAAGAGTGTTGAAATAGATTAAGATACTCTTATAAAATCTTCGAGTAAATCTTGAGATAAATTGTCTTTTTCTTTGAAAAGAATAGTTCATTTGGAAAAATATTTTTATAAAACCATAAGTGAAGTAAGAGAGTATTTTCATAATAAAATGAGTAATTTTATAAATATAATGGATTCTAAAAATAGATTATAGAGTTCCCTTTAAAATATGTAGGAATTAGAGAACTTCCCTTGGATCGGGCTTGTATTTCGGAAAAAATTTCATAAGTTCATTTTAAAACCTGTAACCATCCATTAAATAAGAAAATATTATAGTTGATAAACAAATATATAACCCACAGATATAATTTTTGAGGAGTACATAATAATGGATGTTTGGGTGGAAAAACCCTTTCCTTAAGTCTGGATGTGTTCCGCTCTTGAACTTAATGACCTGGAATAAGAAATTATATTTATTAAAAAAATAATTAATAACATATTAGACATTTATTTAGTTTATAATAACTCTTTTTAGTTCATTTATATCCTTATTTATTAGTTATTGTATAGAATTCCGTTGTTCCACAGTGTTTGTTTTCTTTATTTTCATATATAGTTCACTTGTTTTTAAGTAATGGAGTTCATGTGGAATGGTTGTAAATATCCAGAATTGAAATTACACATTATTTATGAACATAAATAAGTATTAATGTTCATTTCTATCATTTTGTTACCTGGAAAGTGGATATATCATTTGATGAAATATTTATGAAATTCACTTAGATTATTCAGCGGTATTTTGATTATTAGGAACTAGTTTGGTCTTACGATTTAATAATATGTACATATACTAGATACTTAATCTTAATAAGGTTATAATAAATATATTAATGTATGGTTAAAACATAAAATGGTTTCATGACCAGTAATGAAGGATAAATTTAAGAATGAAACTTCGTCATCCACAAAGGTTATAAATTGGAACCTAATGGACATTGATTTCGTTTATAAAATTAAAGGGAGAGAGTAAGAATATTGATGATGGTCCTTCAATTCACATTATATAATTACAGTATATATATGATAATGGATTTATCATGGTCATTTGGATAAATTATGTGGGGATAGGATTTCAAAATAAAGGAACTTGAAATGAAACTAAACGAAAATGAAAGGTGCTTTACCTATTGATATAACCTCTTTGGGAACCTCCTTAAAGGATGGGGTTTTGGTCTTTTCGAAATACCAAGACCTTTTTGGACGTGGGGGTGACTAGGGAAGGGTATTGGGGACTAAATTTGAGGAGCTTCAAGGCTTAGAGTAGTGAAGACAAGAGAGAGTGGTGGGGGGATTTTATTGTGGAAAAGATGAGTGAATTTTGAATATTTAATTTATTATTTTATTATTTCTATCAAGACAACCAATAGTGTTGTTTCATGTTACCCATAATAGTAATAAGTGCATTTGAGTTTGATCCAAGTGGCCTTAAATCACTTAAGATGTCATAAATAGTGTATTTAACTGATAATTTGTATATATGATATTTTACCGTATTTCACTATTCATCAAAAATTTAATAATTTTAGAAAAAAACCAAAAAATTCCCCCCTACCATTTTTCAGCGTGTAGAATTTAAAAATGAACTCCATTTGTCAAATTTTTTTCAATGTATTATTAATTTATTTTTTAAATAAAATCATAGTTAATTCGAAAATAACAATTTTAAAGGTATAATTGGTTTTATATCACATTGAAAAATTAATTAAGATCTCATTATCTTATTACCTTAATAAAATAAAATAAAATAATTATTTACTATTCATAAGTTTCATATTACTATTCATAAGTTTCATATTACTATTCATATTACTATTCATAATGGTATGTTACTATTCACTAAAAAACATGTTTGTTCTATCAGACTCATAATAACTTACTGATCCCAACTCTAGATGACCATTTTTTAAAATTCAATAAATTGTAGAGGGAAAGTTGTGTTTAATGGATAAATTATAAAAAGTGTTATTTTTTAGGGACTCAGTGTTTCATGAATTCAATATTTATTTCCAAATCCTTGGGGTGTTACATTTTCCCCTCCTTAAAAAAATTTCATCCACAAAATTCACAAAATGTAACCGAAAAAGATTCGAGTATGTCTTAAACATAAGAACCTCAAGATACCATGTTGCTTCCTCTATATTATGGTTCTTCCAAAGAACATTTACCAGACGAGTCATCTGATTTTTCAATACTTGTTCTCTGGTATCAATAATCTTGATAGGCTCTTCACTATAAGACAGATCGGGCTCAAGGTATATTTCTTCATAGGTGAGTACATATGTTGGGTCTGACATGTATTTATATAAAATTGATACGCGAAACACATTGTAAACTATGGAGAGACATGGCCGCATTGACAAAAGATAAGCTAAGAATCCAATTCGATCCAGAATTTAAAAAGGTTTGATGTACCTAGGATTTAATTTCTCCTTCTTACTGAATCGTATAATACCCTTCCCTGGAGATACCTTTAATAAAACATGACCGCCTTCTTGAAATTCCAAATCCTTACTTTGGTTATCAACATTTCTCTTTTTCCTACATTGATCTATTTTGATATGTTTTTGGATAATATTCACCTTTTCAATTGTTTCTTCAACATGTTCTGGGCCCACGATCATTCTTTCACCAACATCATCCCAAAAAGTTGGTGTACGACATCTCCTTCCACATAATGGTTCATAGGGTGCCATCTGAATACTTGAATGGAAGCTATTGTTGTAGAAAATTCTATGAGAGGTAAATACTAATCCCACATACAATGAAATTCATGTGAACTAGACCTCGACATGTCTTCCAATGTTTGAATAGTCCGTTCTTATTGTCTATCAATTTTTGGGTGGTTTGCAGGGCTCAAACGAAGATCAATATCTAAGGCCTTCAGGAGACTTCTTAAAAATTGATGTAAAATGGGGATCAAAATCAGAAACAATTGATAAGGGTACACCATGAAGTCTTACATATTCATTAATATATAGTCTTTCTAAACATTCAAGTGGTAAATCTTCTCTTATAACAAAAAAATGTGTTGATTTTGCAAGACAATCAATAATGACCCATATCGCATCATTCCTTCCTGGAGTCTTTGGTATCCCCATGAAAAAGTCCATTGTAATATTATTTTATTTCCACATCATAATAGGAAGGGGTTGCATGAATCCTCTAGGTTTTTGTCTTCTATCCTTCACCTGTTGACAAACCAAACATCTGGACACCTAATCAGTAATCTCCCTCTTCATGTTTTCCCACCAAAAATGTTCCTTTAGATCTCTATACATCTTTGTGCTGCCATGGTGTATAAAGAAATTAGAGCTATGAGCATCATCAAAGAGTTAAATCATTAGCTCACGAATAGTGGTAATACAGAACATATTTTAAAATTTTAAAGTGCCATCTTAATATGCGAAGTTATTCAACTTCCTATCATTTATAGCTTTAATTATTTTTGAAACTCCTCATCATCAACCTGAGAAATTTTTATCCTTTTCAGTAAAGAAGGTTTATCAACCACTTGAAAAATTAGTGATGTGTTTTCTCCCTTGATAATTATTATATCTATCTTTACTAGATCAATGAACATAGGATCCCATTAAACTCTAATCTTGTTCATAATTTCATGGTCATATCTACTCAAAGCATATGATACCTTATTTTCCTTCCTTGGGTGGTTGTGTATTGTGCAATAATAATCTTTGAGTAGCTCAATCCATCTCCTTTGTCTCATGTTGAGTTCATTCAATGATAATATATATTTTAAACTCTTATGATCCATATATATCTCAAAATTTTCTCCATTTAGGTAATGTTTTGAAATCATTAAAGAAAATATTACAATTGATAACTCCAGATCATGAGTTGGATAGTTTTGTTCATGAATTTTTTGCTGCCTAGATGCATATGCAATTACTTGATCATTCTGCATTATGATACAACCAAGACCTTTCTTTGATTCATCTCTATAGATAACAAACCCATCATTACCTAATGGTAGGGTTATGATAATAAAATTTAGTAACCTCTTATTCAACTCTTAAAAACATTCTTTTCATTCCTTTGTCCATACAAACTTAACCCCTTTTTGTGTAAGCATGGACCTTGGGTTGGCCAAACGAGAAATGTTCTGAATGAAATTCCAATAATAACCTACTAAACAAATAAAACTATGTACCTCAGTTATATTCATTAGAGTAGGCCATTCTTGCATAGCCTTTGTCTTTTCAAGATCTACAGAAATGACATCCTTAGAGACAATGTGACTTAGAAAGGAAACTGATTAGATCCAAAAATCACACTTGATAAACTTCCAATATAATTCATTTCTTCTCAAAGTCTTTAGAATAGTGTGTATGTTATTTTCATCATCTTCATATATTTTAGAGTATACTGAGATATAATCAATAAAAACCACCAAAAAGTCATCAATATATTCCTTGAAAACTCTATTAATCAGATCCATGAAAACCGATGTTTCATTAGTTAGACCAAAATGCATTACTATAAACTCGTAATTCCCATACCTGGTTAAGAATAATGTTTTTGGAATGTCTTCCTTCCTTACAAGAAACTGATGATATCCAGTTCAAAGACCAATCTTTGAAAAATATTAGGCTCCATGAAGATGATCAAATAAATAATCAATTTTTCGAAAAGGATACTTATTATTTATTGTAATAGAATTTATTTCGCTGTAATCAATGCACAATCTTATAGACCCGTATTTCTTCTTAATGAAAAGAACAGGGGATCCCCGTGGAGAAACACTAGGGATAATAAATCCTTTATCACTCAATTACTCTAGTTTTTTTTAGCTCAACTAACTCCACAGTGGCCACTCTATAAGGGGACTTTGATATGGGTCTTCAACCAGTAATTAAGTTAATGGAAAACTCAATTTTTTGCTATGGAGGATGTCCAGGTAAATACTATGGAGAGTCATCAACATATTCTTTCACTAAATGCACATCTTCAAATTGAATATTTCTTTCATCACCCATAGATATTGGGTTATCTTCGTCTCCAATTATTTAATTTAGTAGAGCTAATGGGGGTGGATCTTGATGAGAATCATATTGTGATGTTTCTGCCCTATAGATAAGGGATTCCACACCATTCTAAAAAATTGTAACTTCTTTCTTCTTACAATATATCTTCGCATCATAATTTGACAACCAATTAATGCTGAGTATTATATCAAATTCAGTCATTGGTTTGATGATAAGGTCATAAACTAAAGAAAATTTATGTTTCATGTGGGGGACTAATAGACATGCCTTTGTTGCAAGGATATATCCACTATGGGTTTTGACGGATAACTTTTTTATTAAATCGAATTGAATATATATAATTTTCTTGGAAAACTGGGAAGATATAAATGAATGAGATGATCCAAAATCAAATAAATAATTGGCTAAGTCTGATGAAACGATCAATATACCTGCCACCACTTTGTTAGGAACTTCGACCTTAGTGGTCGTGACCAAATAAGCTTGGCCCTGCTCCCATGGCCTTCATTGAGGAATGTTTCCCTAACGCTTAGGGAATTAATGTGAATAATGTCCTATATCCCTACAATTGTAGCACATAACATTGGTAGCTTCTTTCTTTCCCTTACAATAATGAGTTTGGTGGCCTTTTTCTCCACACTTGTAACAGACTTCCATTCCCTTCATGAAAGTTCTATGGGTTTTCTTCCTACAGTTACTACATGATGGAAATTCAACTCTTCCCTTCTTCCCCATTTCCTTATTTCCATTCCCAGAGTTTTCAGCAGCCCTCTTCCTCTCTTGATTTCCCTTAAATTCATAAGACATAGATAATTACTTTTCTATATTGAAAACACATGAAACGATATCTTCATATAATGAGAAATTCTGTGAGACTAGTGCCCTTAGGAGGAATGGTTTTAAACCATCAAGGAATCGATCAATTTTTGTCCTCAAATTTCATATGTAGTCCACAAAATTTCATGATAACCTTGTATTGTTAGCTTCATACTTCTCAACATTATCATCTTTCTTTTGCTTTAAATTCATAAACTTTTTTCCATTTTTTCTCGTTGTTCATGAGGAAAATATTTCTCTAGGAATATTTTCTTAAAGTACCTCCATTCCATCTCTTCTATCTCTTCTTACTTATTTGTGTTTTGGATTAATGGCCACCACTAATTCACATATCCTGATAGATGATAAACTACCATGATGAGGATCAATCTTTCATTACATCCCTAAGCGAGAAATATCTTCTCTAGTGATCTTATCCACTGTTCAGCAACAAATGGGTTTGTAGTCCCATTGAATGATGGTGGTTGTTGTCACATAAAGAAATATAACAAATCTTCTCCATATGGAGGATTTGTATTCTCCATACATGTAAGGTTATTGTTAATAACCAGAGTTTGTTGTCCTAGTATAGTTATATGCTGCTCTGCACAAGACGCAACACCAGATCCTACATCATTATCTTTAATCGAAGGGAAATCCCTACATAGGATATGCATGTTCATGATGTTTCTATTTCTTCCACTAGGATCCATCTATAGATTATATCATACACTAGATTAGGTTACGAATCAAAATTTATAATCTTAACTTAACAAAATACTTAGCATAAATTGAGATCCTACACATGCTGAATCCAATAATCAGAAAAATGTTTTCTATGAGAAAATTTTACATTTAAATACTTCATAATGAATTGTAAAAAATGTGAATTATCCTAATCATATCAACCGGGAGTGGCGTAACTAAGAGTGCAATAAAACCCATTGTCGTGTTCCAAGATACACCAGGTGAAGCCCGAAACTCCTTGTCGAAGTTTTCACTCCTAGGTGCATCTGTGCCAGAGTTTTCTATACATGCTCATATCTAGACATAGATGTATTTATTCAAGGATCCACATTATCTATTCCTTACAAAAATACCAGGATGTTATTTTATTTTTATCCTCAATGACTATATTAGGTAATCTTCTATAATCTACGATTTCTAGATCTGGTTTCCATGTTTTCTACTAAACTTCCTCTCATACCAACTGTAAGGACCCAACCCCAGTTTCCTAGAGCCGGTGCCTTATTTGATTACATTGTCGTATAAACAATGAATATGCATCACAAAGGAAAAAGTAGTTTTGTGTTATTGGAAACATGATACATACATAAGTTCAACATTACAACCTGAAAGGAAAACAACATTAATTTATTCCATTAGAAATATCCTGTCCACCAAGATTATGCTAGCAAGTCATTCAAAATTGACTTATTGATAACCTAAGAAAATTAAACATAAGAAAGGGGTGAGATCAAATTCCCATTAATAGTAAGGAATACAACGGAAGATAACATAAACATTAGACATGGTGAATAATTTAAAACACTTGCCTTTAAAAAAATAAAATGAATATAATATGGCATAAATATGAGATGAGTAAATACTGCCATAACATAACATAATCATGGGTATTATACAAGTCAAAAAACCACACGAAACATCAATAATAGTTTCATAATTAGGGAATTCATAATGCGAGACAACATAACCATACCGTCAGGGCCTCGTGCCAAGACCATAAATAATCATTTTTTCAAGGCCTTGTGCCAAGACCATAGTTTGTCTCATGAGACCTACCGATGCACCGAGGGGCTATAGCGGGCCCCACCCAGCACTTACTATGTCAAATTAATTCCTTATATAAATGGGGATGAACATAAACAACATATACATTCATATTTAAATTATCATATGAAATGAAAATAACTTTCCCTAAAAATTTAGCATAAACACAAACCATTCGGAATAAATTGGTGAATTGTATTAAGATAGAACATCCACAGACAAAATAATCATAAACCGTAAAATTAAATATAGTAGATTATAAAATGGGATACTAATACCAATAATATATAAGAATCAACAAGAGTGTTTAAATAGATGAAGACACTCTTATAAAATCTTCGAGTACATCTTGAGATAAATACTACTTAACTTTGAAAAGAGGAGTTCTTTTGGAAAAATATTTGAATAAATCCAGAAGTGAAGTAAGATAGTATATTCATAATAAAACGAGTGATTTTATAGAGGTAATGGTTTCCAAAAATAGATTATAGAGTGCCCTTGTAAAAAGGTAGGAATTAGAGAAATTCCCTTGGATTGAGCTTGTATTTCGAAAACAATTTCGTATGTTCCTTTTAAAATGTGTAACCATACATAAAATAAGGAAATATTATGGTTGTTAAACATATATATAACCCACACACATAATTTTTTAGGATTAAAAATTAATAAAAAAGATTTTCATTGGGGTAATTATACAATAAGAGTAACCTGAATGAAAATGGATGTTCGGGTGGAAAACCCCTTACCTTAAGTCTAGATGTGTTCCAATCTTGAACTTAAGGTCCTGGAATATAAAATTTGATTTATTAATAACTTTTTTAATAAAATATTAGACGTTTATTTATTTTATCATAATTTTTTTATTTCATATATTCCCTTATTGATATGTTATTGTATTGAATTTTGTTGTTCTGGAGTGATCGTTTTCTTTATTTTCATATTCGGTTCACTTATTTTTAAGTAATGGAGTTCATGTGGAATGGTTGTAAATATCCAGAATTGAAATTACATATTATTTATGAACATAAAAAAGTGTTAATGGTCATTTATATCATTTTTTACATGGAAAGTGCATGAATCATTAGATATAATATTTATGACATTCACTTCGATTATTTAGCGGTATTTTAACTATTATGAACTAGTTTGGTCATACGATTTAATAATATGTACATATACTGATTCCTGAAAATTAATTAGGTTATAATAAATATATTAATTTCTATTTAAACCATCAAAATGGTTTCATGACCAGTAATAATGGATAAATTTAAGAACAAAACTTTGTCATCCATGAAGGTTATAAATTGGAACCTCTTGGACGTTGATTTTGTTTATAAAATAAAATGGAGAGAGTAAGAATATTGATGATGGTACTTCCATTCACATGATACAATTATAGTAAATAGATGATAATAGATTTATCATGGTCATTTGGATAGAGGAGGTGGGGAGAAGATTACAAAAGAAAGGAACTTGAAATGAAACTAAACGAAAAATAAAGGTGCTTTACCTCTTGATATAACATACTTGGGAACCACCTTAAGGGAAGGGGTTTTCACCTTTTGGAAAAACCAAGAGCTTCCTAGACGTGGGGATTTACTAGGGAAGGGTATTTGGGAATAAATTTTAGGATATTCAAGGCTTAGAGGAGTAAAGAGAAGAGGGATTGGTGGGGGTTTTTATAGTGGATGAGAAGAGTGAATTTTGAATATTAATTTCATTATTTTATTATATCCCTCAAGAAAACCAATAGTGCTGTTTCACGAGAACTATAATAGTAATAAGTGAATGTTAGTTCGAAGAAAGTGGCCTAACATCACTTGTTATGTCATAAATAGTGTATTTAACTGATAATTTGTGTATACAGTATTTTACTGTATTTCACTATTCATAAAAAATTCAAGAATTTTATAAAAATACCAAAAATTCACCCTTACCATTTTTAATGTGTAGAATTAAAAAATGAACTCTATTTTTCAAAATTAATTTTCTAAATATTATTAATTTAATTTTTAAATAAAATCATAGTTAATTCCAAAAATAATAATTTTAAAGGTATTATTAGTTCTATATCACATTGAAAAATTAATTAAGAACTCATTATATTATTACCATAATAAAATAAAATAATATAATTATTTACTATTTCAAAGAGTCATATTACTATTCATATTACTATTCATAAGGGTATGTTACTATTCACCAAAAATCAAGTTTGTTCTACCAAACTCCAAATGACTTACTGGTCACAACTCTAGATGACCGTTTTTTGAAATTCATAACATAATAGAGGCAAAGTTGTGTTTAATGGATAGATTAAAAAATGTGTTGTTTTTTAGGGACTCCATGTTTCATGCATTCAATAGTTATTTTCGAAACCTTAGGGTGTTACATGCTATCTGTAACTTCTATTCTTCCATGATAATATGAAAAATAAATAACTATGGATCCTAAATGGTAGATCATTTGAACAGAAGACCTATATGGGACCAAACATGAATTGGCCTATATTAGAGTAATCCTCACACAAATATATTTATGTTCATCCAGGTTCTCACAAATAGAAGCTACTTTCACAGAACCCTAATCTACACAAAACCCCAAAAATTGACTGCAACTATGCCGCTTTAATTCATCACTTAACCTTATGATAGAGCCCATTTATTACACTAATATTACATGTGACCCAACCTAGTTGTGTGAAAAAACTTCCTAGTCCCCTATCAGACATCCACCATACATCTAGTTCAACAATTTTCCTACCTGTCATTTCTACGAATATGTACCCTAATTCATGTTTCTTCCAAGAATAGGGAACCTAACATAGAACTCCTAATTGAACACTCCTACATGGATGTTCCATCATCTTTCCCTTCCCAGTGGTGCACGAGCAGTGGTCACATATTCCCAAGATGTGAGAAATGAGTCCCTAGACATTTAAGCTATGTGACATAAAACTTCATAGTTCCACATCATGATTGTACGATGTTAAACTACACAAGAATGTCCTCACCACATGATGTAAAGCTACAGTCTTACCCTATGTGATGAAAACATGATTCCCCAAGTACGATTATCTTGGGATTCTACTGTATCCCCCACCATGGGATGGGAAACCCAAAAGGGTAGATTCTAGGTGTAATCCCCACCACATCCATTGTAGACCCTCCATTTTCAACAAAAATATCCTTAATGATGTTAAACTTCATGTATTTGTCCTGTCACAGAACCTTAAACTGAGACATGAAACTATGTGGGTTTTGATCTCCATCATTCAAAATAGGGTACAAAAGATGCCTCTTGGAGGTTCTATCCTAACATTGTTAAACTATCCATGTGTTCCCTCTTAGGGACCCACCTCATTAACCTACCTCTATGAGGCATTCTGGCCCACTAGTAAAATATCCAAGTATTTCCTCTTAGGAAATGCCTCCCAAATCTACCTCCATGGGGGGGGGGGGTTGATCTAATGGTAAACTATATAGGTGTCTCATCCTAGGGACACACCTCCCATATCAACCTACATGGGGCATTATAATCCATTGGTAAACTATCCAAGTGTTCCCTTCTGGAGACACACCTCTTGGATCTGCCTCTATAGGGAGTTCTGATCCACTAATAAACTATCTAGGTGTTCCCTCCTAGGAACGTAGCTCCTAAATCCGCCTCTATGGGGTGTTCTAATCCACAATATTGGATCTTACTCTATGGGGATTTATAATCCATTGGTAAACTCAGGCAAGGAATATTCCCTCAAAAGAGACACACCTCTTGGATATTCTTCCATAGGGAATTTTGATCTGTCTATAAATTTATGTGTGAAATATTACATCCTTGGGACACACCTCCCAGATTCTAGACCATGGGAAATTCTGCTCAACCATGACATCTCCACAAGATGTTAAAATTGTTCCTTGATAAATCTCAACATGACTTTTAGATCCTTATCCACATGACTTAGTTCTTATGACATGACCTAAAATACCTACCCCATGTCGTAAACATGTAATTCTTGAGGGAAAAATAATTTCATGACTTATTCCTATAGCATAAATTATCTAATGATTGACATGGGATTCCTTGAGTTCGGCATTTAAGATTCCCCATATGAGATTACCTCCCTTGAGGAAAATTTACAGGTGACCAATGTGCCCAATGTCTGGTCGTTTCCAGATATTCCCAATGTGAATACTCTCTATACCGAAGGTTTCTTCCCTTTCAAGATATAATCAATGCAATTAAACAGAATCCACATAGGGATGGCATCATGTATGAGTTCCAAAAACATGACTTAATCTACGAGGGAGACCCATACTAAGAAATGAAATCCAAGGAAGAATCAGTTGAAGGAGGAACTGATATCCCATCATCTTATTTTGATTAAGGATTTGAAATTCGAAAAGAAAGTTATGAAATTTACCCACATTTTGAAATTGTGAATGTATGGAAATGAAAATGCATACCACACGTAAGAAACTTTGAATGTTTTAGAAAATGATCATCATGTATGATGAAATTATATGTATTAAGTTACAAAATGAACCAAATAATTAAAATTTAATGAGAAAACTATATTAGTCTAGGTTTGAATCATTTCCATAATTATAAAAATAAAATATAATAAATAAGACATTTGAAAATATTATGTTATAAATAGATTATGAAACTAAATGATATTCAAGATATGTTAAACTTGTGTACCATGTTTTTCCATTAAATATATAACACAAAAAGAACATAATCATATATATTACAAGAAATTCTTGCAATTTCAAATGATATTAAATGACTTAATAATTTATGGAAAAAATTTGTACAAAATTTTTCATATAATAGTTTAAAAATAAATTCAACATGTATTTAAAATTTTTGATGTATCAACAGGTGTGTGTTATAATTTTTTTTATAAGTACTATGGTATATTAATGTTAATATTTTGAAGAATATTTTTACTTATAAAATTATAAAATCTCAATACTAGAATGAAAAACGAAAATTTAAGAATAATTTTAATAGATCTGTACAAATTACATGAAAGAAAATACATAAATTATTTATCATTTCTTAACATATAATGTAAAATGTATAGAAATATAATGTAACAAAATAGTTATACCAATATATTATGATTATATATAAAATCTCAGATACTATGAAATTACATACCTTGTATTTTTATACTTTTTCATTGGACTTATAGAATATCTTCACTCAAGATTCTATAGGTTTAATTCCTAGGAATATCAAGATGAGAAATATTATCTGACAATAACACATTGGAAAAGAGTATGCGAATGGAATTTCCCATTATCAAAACATTCACCTATTTTAGAGATTCAATAAACTCTTTGTCATCTGATAATAGTCCAAACAGATAACTGGACCCTATGAATTTATGATGAGTAATTTTGTTCACTATTTGAATATCTTGATATGATGTTTCCCATGTGATCATTTTAAGAAATATTTTAAAGTAATACAACTCTCTAGTTATGGGCAACAAATAATATAATCTAATAATACAGGATCCCTGTTTACAGAGAAATCATTTATTTTCATGAGAGTTAATAACAAATTTTTTTGGGAATTTAACATATATTAGACTTCAACCTTCTAGGTACATTAAATTTTCTTCAAACTATGAAGTAAAAATTATTTTATTTATGTTGATTTTACTCAAGATATCCTCAATATTATCACCATAATTGTAGGTCACAATGTTTTTCTTGGTAAGAGGAAATAAAATCTCTATACTGGAGGATATCTATAATAGATATCATAAGAAACAATCTTCTAGGAATATTTGCAAGGTGATATGTATAGAAAGTCATAATAAATTTTGAACCCATCTACATTTTTTCTAGTCAGGTGACTTCTATTGGGATCATAAAGTTCCACTGTAACTCCATCAAGACCCATGATGATATATTTAGAATGGTATTTAATAGAAGAATATTGATTTCAAATATATAAATTTCTACGAGCTTGATAATTTCACAATACAATAGGATTATAAGGGAAACAAACTGATTATCCATATAAACACAATTCTTGAGTACCATAATTCTATAATTGCTTCTTCAATAGATGACATAACCATCAACATAAATTATTATTTGACCAAAAAATTTAGATAAATATTTTAACAATTTCTATTTTTCATACAAGGTGATCAAAAATTAGAATCCCCACATAGGACATGGATCATAAAATTTTTAATAGCTTCATGAAGTATTGGGTGGCTACCCTTATTTAGAATTTTAGTAGAAATTTTTTTTATATCCGTTGGAGTAATGATTTTTTTTCATGATAAAGAAACAATGTAATGTGTACATTAGGCACCCCTAATTTTTTAAATTACACCATATGAAAAATTCAAGTAAAAGAGTTGGATTTCTAAAATGATGTGCAACATGATACAATAATAAAGGATATTCTAAATTTTAATAATAGTAGCTTCAAAGTCCATTACCTACTAAAGACATTCCAAAGAAATATCATTCTCAGAAATATTTTACAAGATGGTCAAGAATCATATTGAATATTTTAGATTGTATTTGTGGAAAATCAAGAGGTCCAAGATTGTTATTTGTAAAAAATCTAGATATTAAAGGCCACATTGGATTTTATGTAAATGTTAAAAAAAATTAGATAGCATTCCCAATTAAAAATAAACATCATATCTTGGTAATTTTGAATCATATACCTAGGTATACTAGTAAAGTTTGAAGGTAAAGTGATATTATTTTCACATAAAGAGCCATTTTGATCACCTTTAAGGTATGAATCTTGAAAGACATTTTAAATTTCATCTCTCATGAGTTTTTTATTAAAGAATATAAAATACAGTCTTTGATACTCAATCATTGTATATGTATCTATAATAAACTATTGCAGTATCCAACCTGAATGGAGTAGAGTTTATGCATAAAATAAATATAATTGCAAGTGAAACGAGAAATAATTTTTCATAGATACATTATAGAGTTTATTACATTAATTAATGGATGTAATAAGATGATATATTTTATCAACATATCCATACTCAACACCTATGAAAATTAACGGATATTTTAATGGAAGGTAGAACAGGTGAAGCAGATATATGCATTGTATATCCCAACCTTTTCTTTGAATTATTATATTCCTTTCATGCTTAGATATTCAACGTCACTGACATAATGCATTTCAATTTAAGAATTAGTTGATAAGTTATATGTCATTATATCGACTCATCATAGTTTAAGAAGGTGTGAAATTAAATTTGAAATTTCATGTGAGTGAATAACATCCCTTTCTGTTCAGGAATGATGAGATAAAGCTTTTTTCTCATAAATTATTGGTTTTAGTTTTTAAAAAATATTATAATTAATAGTTTATTTATGGTTTGTTTCATCAATGTTACATACAAAAAACATTATACTTTTAACTAAGAAACATTTTATCAATGAATAGGTTAATAAAATTTCCAATTACTTTAAGGACTGCATTTTATTATGAGCCTCATTTATAGTGTAATACATGTAAAGTTGAAAAAAATTGGTGGTTTTCTATCTTGATGACATAAAGAACCTATTTTGTTGTAGTTTTTCCCTTTAATATAAATATGTATGGACACCAACCATTTTCTATTGATCTATCAACCTTGACACCCATTTATGTGAATGAAAACATAGAATTGTAAATGTGGATGTGCTCTTGGAATGTACTTTCCTAGGTAGATGTATAATTGAGACTGAATTTTATAAGGTATTTTGGAGATTCATGTATTAAGTTCATCACAATATTTCCCCTTGAGAGTCATAAATAGAAGTGTGGGTTATAGTATTTACTTCATTTTCTATATCTATCATCAAACCATAATTTTTAATCACTCAATTGGTTTCCATTAAAAGGATCACCAATATCTAAATATACTGATATGAGAATGAAATATAAGAATAGATGTTAATGTAAAACTAATAATAATATCAGAAACATTGTAACTATTTGATTATAGTAATGAGATAGTTTAAGTTATTAAACTAACCCATGTGTTCTGTAGTTTGTAGAAATAGTGTGTTTTCTACAGTAACCAATCTTATTATAACTATTAGTATTTTTTATTTGGTAATATTAATGAATATGGTAAACATTGAATTATAATAAATAAATATTTTATGTGGATATACCTGTAAAATCAACAATGGGATGTATGCTATTTCTTATTTCATGTCTTCTCGATGTTATATGATTCCTTGAATATTTCACATGTGAAAATTATCTAGAACATATATAAAAAGTAGAATTCTATCCTTATTAAAACATAAATTATACTATAAAAATTTATAATATACAATTCACACATATGTATTGGTAAATTGTAATATCTGAATTATAATTTTTAATATACCTAGTATTGAAAATGAAGTGAAATTGTGAATAAAAATATCAAGAAATCATTTTCTTTTAATAACGGAATGGATAATAAAAAATAATAAACCAATAGATAAGACATTGTGTACCTGAATTAGTTTTACTTATTGTGATGTTGACGGAAGTGTTGATTTTTTATGAATATTTTCATCATTCCTCAAATCTAGCATGAGTAATAAAGTAACATTCAATGAGTACATAACAGTCGTATATATTCTACAAAGTATTCATCATAATACAATAACATCATACTTACAAATTTAAAGACCATGTTGTAACATGGTATATACCCTTTGTTTTTTCTTGGTTGATCCAACATATATGGTTAAAAAATTATCTTATTATTGAGGCACCATAAATTAAAGAGAAGTAATTTCTTACTAATTTAGTGTAATTATAATTTAATAATAAAAGAAAATAAATTTTACCACTAAAGTTTTGTTTAACGAACCATTGAAAGATATTGGTGATAATGGAATGCATGCTATTCTCCATGTTCTATCATATGGTGAAAGTGTTTCAGGTATAGGAGTATGATAAATTCTAGTCTATGTAATCAAATAATTTCATAGATAGATTGAACTTGTAATTGTGGAAAAGAAATATATATATATATATACATATAATGAATGGTAAATTACTAAACAATATCTTGTAAAGAATTTTTTTTTATCTGACATCATTTTTTCCATTGTTTTCTTAGTACTCTCCCATGGAACCATGTTTTTCTAGTACTTGACGGAGATTTCATATTTATATTGTTTATATTTTTATTTAATTTTGATGGATTTTAAAAAATATTTGTATGAATAATTATGAGTATACAAAATATAATATAAATTTTAATGAAAATATAAATTACATTATGCATGTAAACCAACACCTTTAAAAAAATAAGTAATCAACAGTAAGTAAAATGTGTAAGAGAGAAACATAAATATTTTTGTATATAATCTATAATTCATAAAACTAGTTTGGATTACCTAAACTGCAACACATTTTTATGTGTGTAGAAAATAAGTGTGAACCCTAAAAAATTAATTGATTAATAAATAATTATTGGATGAATGAAATAGATGTCATAATTATAGAATGGGAAAAATAGATATCTTGTAATATTGTATGAAAAATTGATGTACTAAAATTTTTAGAACATAGATAAAATAACTACAAAAGGTATGAATAATAATAGACCATATGAAGAGTAGTGGAGGTTAAAGGTTGGAAATCCACATATATCAAATTGATATTAAATTAAATCATTCAAAACTAGAGGGATACAGAAGGACCATAGTTGCAGAATGCATTGAAAGGGGAAGAAATATCTATGATGAATTATTTATACATGAATATGGGAATGTGTTGAATATACCGTAAGGTGAATTATTGAGCCTTATGAGACATTGGAGAAATAAGGTGGATAGATAATTACCATTTTAGGTAAAACTCTAGATTAAGACAAGATGTAAAGGTAAGAGAGGTCAGAATCCAGTGGTCTAGTGAGGAAGAGATAATTTGATGAGGTGCGAAGTTGGACATTTAAATTAGTGAAGAAGTTGTATTTGTGGGTGTGGAACATTGAGCAGGGAGAGCAGTTAGGAGTGTATGGGCTACATAAAAACTAGGTTGAGAGGATGGAAACATATGAAAGGGTGTGTGTATTAGAGGAAATGAGTAAGAGGAATTGGTTTGGAGGGAAAAGAAATTACCATGGGAGAATATGTGTGCGTTGGGAAAGCCATATTTTAACTATATATTAGATATTGGGATTAAAAAAGGATAAACGTAAATGACATCCATTCAAAATATTTTTATGAAAAAGCCTATGTTTATAGACATGACAAGTATAATAATCATGAATATGTGAGACCAATGTTAGAGTAGGCATGCTGATTGTGATCTCATGGTAGTTATGATAACTACATAGATGAAATTTTCATAGTATATAAAGTAAACTTGTTAGTTTATACTCATGGAATGTATGGTGACCACAAAAGGCATACTGACTACATGAACAAAAACTCATGGTTGGTATACGAACTGTGTCAACTTCACTTCATAGATACTTCTAGAAAAATCTTGAAAACCAATGTTAAACAATTCAATATAATAATTAATAACTAATGATAAATTAAATCATTTAGAAATAATTTATCATGTCTAATTCATGTATCATATAATTTATTTTCTCAACATTCAAAATATTTGTAGATATATCAGTAGTATGATATCCAGTACTAATGATGTCAAGAGTTATATCACTATTTTAAAAATGATCTACCAAAAATTGATGTCTTATACCAGTTTCATTTTTTTTAGAATGAGGCATAAGGTTATTAAAAAGTTTTATCACACATGTATTATCACAATTTATATGCACATGTAAGAGTTGATATCCATTTTATATTAATGTATGTTTCATCCACATTATATGTTCAAAACATATACCTTTACATATTCATTAAAATTTAGGAATGGAATGTGAGACATGGTTATATTTCATACAACACCACGAAACTGGAGACTATCCCAAAAACAGAAATGTTGATCAAGTTCAACTTCTATCTAAATTATAACCAATAAAATAAATATTTCAATGAATAACTAAATCAAATGCTTTTCCTCCTGATTACAAAAAATCTTATTTTGGTTTTATTTTTGAAGTTTTTGAATATTAATTTCATATATAGTAAATGTGACTCTTTTTAGGTTTCTTAAAAATGGGAAAAAATACACAAAAAAATTATATCAGGCCTGCTAGTAGTTATATTTAGTAAACTTCCAACAATACATCTGTAAGATGTTTGGTAAACAGATCTTCCAGTTTCATCAAGATCCTATTTATCCCTTGTACTAATGGATGTATGACTACCATTAGTGTTTTCCCTTCCAAATTTTTTTAATGTATTATCAGTTTAATTATTTTGATTTAAAATAAATCCATATATATTTTGAAAATTTTGAAAACTAGGAAAGAATTTGATTTCACCCAACAAACTCTTTTAAAATCGATTCTATATCATTATTGAAAATTATGCACAAATAATTTATTGAATATCAAAAAAAAATATATTAATTATAAAATTTTAAGGAAAAAAAATCTTCTTAAATTCACTTAATAAATAGAGTAGGGACAATTATTCCTTTAAAAAAACCTTATCAAATCAAAAATGAGTTGATCAAATGATACTAATAATTAAGTTCTTGTTTTATACCATATAATGATTTTGTGAATTTTTAAAAAAGATTTGGAATGTGTGGGTTTTTAAATATAGGGGTTGTACAAAAAAAGTATTTTCAACTTTATAACCATTTATTAATGCGCTCTCAATGGCCATTTGATATATTTGTAAATTAAAATGTGTTTAATAGGAAAGAAAACACATGATGGCTTGATGACTAGTTATTGGTAAAAAATTTTCCTCAGAGTCAATACCTTATTCTTGAATATATACATTTATAACCAATATTTCTTTTTTTAATTATTATTATTGAATCATCAACCTTATTTTAAACACCCATTTTGTTCCAATGGTTAGGTAGTCCTTGGGTATTTCCACTAGTTCTTAGGAATTATTTATTTTAAACTGATTGAGTTATTCTATCATTTCCACTACTCCAAATTCATCATTAATTATTAGGTTTAATATTTGATAAGAAATATTGATGTTTAACATGGTTTATAAGTAAATCTATAATCTATATCCCTTTATCATATTATATTATAACTTCATATGAGGGATGATATTTATGAGTCCTAATAGATATATATGTAGAAGTTTTTGACACCAAGTTATTATTTATAGATTTAGGTTTTGGTTGTTCATCAAAACTAGGTGATTTAATACCCAAGGTCTAGAAGTATTTTCACTTGGTTTAGCATTTATCTCTATGTTGGAAAGATCATCCAAAATTTTTTCTAAAGGGTCCCTAATCTCATGTGGACCCATTTCATAAAACATGACATATAAAGGTTCTTCTAAAATATGTTTTCTTTTATTAAATACCATGTATGATTTACTGGTTAAAGAATATCCATGCAAAACTCTTTTATCACTATAGGAAGAAAATGTTTATAAAGTCTCTTTTATATAGAGTTTAAATAATTTATATTGAGAAACTGTAAATTAATTACCTTTTGGATTTTCTACCATTACATAATTCATATAGGGTCTTATTTAAGATAGGTTTTATGAAAACTTTATTAATTATTTATGATTAGATGTTCCCAGAATCTACCAAAAAAAGAATAGGAAAATCATACTCAATGATTATGGTCTGGGAAATTATGTGAAGGGTTCTATTTCTTATCTCTATTACACCATCCTACAATGGGATATTAGGTGTATGAAATTTATGATTATATCCATTTTGGGAGTATAATTATTTAACTTCTTGATTTTAAAACTCATGACCATGATCACTTATTAAGGTATAAATTCTAAGTCCACTATTATTTTTAGCAGATCTATAATATTTAGAAAACTATAAATAATCTTCACTTTTATGATAAAGGAAAAAAACCCATATATATCTAGAGTAACAACCCACTATTATATAGGAGTAATTTTTTCATTATAAAATATAAACTCCAGAAGGTTTAAAAAACATGTGAACCAAATGATATGTTTGAGTATTTGAAACTTATTTCATTAGTTTGAAAGAAATTTTATGTGGATTTCCCTTATAATAGGGATTGTAGTCATTGTCTATTGGGAATTTGAGTTTATTTAGATCCTTAACTAATCATTTCACTGTTTTTTTCTAAGTGAATGGATATTTAAATTTTCTAGAATTCTATGTAAAATCACATGTCATTTTTGAAAGGCACTCAAATAAGAAACATTTTGAGATAATTCTAGTCATATGTATAGAATATCCACTATATAGATACCATAATTTCTTACTAGAACACTTCAACTTGGTTACCTAAAATATAGATTTAAACCAAAAATGATTTTGGTACCCATATTTTCTTGGGTCCATAAATATTTTAGTAATAAATGATCTAGGAATCCATTATTTAATAGTATTTTCGTAAAATAAATCCTTAAATTGTAGAAAATAGATTTTTTATTAGGTTCAGTAGAATAAGAAATATCATTAGACCTAGAACTTGGGAAAACTATATTTTTATATATTTTCTTATGTCCAATTTTATAATCTATTCCTATAGTATAATTATGAGTAGTCTAATTTCCAAGAATCTATATAAGAATTTTTCTAATATTTTTAAATCTTTCCAAAGATTTATTTATTTTCTCATTAGATAATTTTATCTCACTATTTTTATTTAATAGTTGACCATTATTTCCTTCTCTATCGTAAGACTAGTTTTAATGTGAGAAGACATAGAATGCTTCTTCTTTAAAATTTTATATTTATGTTTCAATTTATTTAATGTGTCTTCCTGTATATTACATTATTGAAATAATTCATCACTCGACATATTTTCAGAATCATTTATATTTTTATAATTATTTGAAATATGATCAAGAGATTCCATAAAATCATTCAGAACCTCGAATATGTTTGTCTTGAAACACATATTAGATTTGTATTTTCTATCTTCTTTACTAGAGTTAGAATCTATTAATCTTTCCTTAAAGGAACTCTATATGAATTTCACATAATTTTTATACTTTTCCCTCTTCCTTAACACTTCCTATATTTATTCATACAAAAATACTTTTTGATGTGTCTTTTACTTTTTCACTCAAAGTAGATCAATTCATTTTTAGAATCACCCTTCCTCTATTCATTCTCCATTTGCCTTTATTCTCATAATTTCCTCTATAACTAGATATCTTGAAGAACCTTATCTTCCTGTAAAATTTCTTAAATTTTTTGGCTAAATGAACCTTCTCTTCATTACCACCCAAAGAAGATTCTTCATTACTTTAACTTTCATCGTTGACTTTATCCTTTACCTTTATGTCAGAAGACTTGATGTCTAATAAATTTCTATTTGGTTTAGCTGTCTCCTCAGTGTTCTCTTGTAGTTCATTTTCCTACCACACAAACTTTACAATTAGCTACTAAATGTGAAAAATAATCTTATCTCATGAATCCCTTACAGAAACAGAGGTTACTATTTATTTATATAATAGAAATATCACAATTTACAAGACTTGATCCTTGTCCGCAATTTTCATTCCCATGAAGGTGTCATGTTAAATAATTTCATTGAACCTAAGATACATATTAAAAATGGATTCATCATGATTCTTCTTGAAATAATCCTATTTAATAGTCTATGTTTTTAGGTGGATATATTTAATATTAGATGTTCCTTCAGGGGAAACAGCTAGAGTATCCCAAATCTCAAAAGAAGTACAACATACTGAAATAATGTTAATTCATCTTCACCAAAAGAGCAGTATAAATTATTTATATCTTTATAGATACAATCATATGATACCTTAGTAGAATCACTCCAAATAGATCTAGGATCTTGTTGTTTTTCATATTTATATTAAATTATATTCCAAATTTAAAATCCTATACAGTCTAAATGAATTTTAGTTTTTTATTTTCCATTGATTATAATTTCATCCATTAAAATAAGGAGGTGGATTAGTAGTAGTTCCTTCAAGACTAGTTTTATCCATAAAGAATGAAATTTAGAAAAAATAAATTTATGATCTTTAAGTAAAACCAGATCACAGAAAAAAAATATTTCTAAATTCATTTGATTCCAAATTTTGATCAGAGTGGAAAACTCAAGAGGGAGGGGGTGAATTTAGTTTCTAATAAAATAACTATTTTATTTTTAAAAAAAAATTAATCCCCCAATTTGATAAGAACACATATTTAAAAAATGATATAAATATATAATTTTAACTCTATAAAGGGTTCTCAAAAGATATATCAAAACTATATTAAAATAGTTTGGACGATCCATTAACTTTTAAAACTAATCTAACAATATCACTCATGGTATATAAAACCCCAATTTAAGTCAACTATGTGGGTATAATTTTTTCCGTAACCTAAAAATAGAAACTAATTTTATTTGAATGTAAATAAAACAAAATATATAGAGTTTACATAAAAAATTTAACAGGGGTTCATTCTCTTGTCAAGACACAATCCCCTACACATAATAATCATACACTACAAAGATTTTTTTTATTAAATAAATGGATACAAAATGTAGATCATGTTTTAGAGATAATGGTATAAAGGAATTTCTAGACACAAATCCTCCTCCACAGTTATATTTGGGATAAAACAAGATACCAAGTCACACAAGTCCTCTTCTACTATTTTCCAGGGGAACCAAATAAAATATTTGAGAGAGTATCAAGTAATATCTATTTTTGAAAAGGGGACTATGTTTTAAATAAATATATATATATAGTGTAATTAAATAACATAGTTAAAAATTAAATTATCAAAAAAAGTGAATGAGATATAAGATAATTAAATATGATTCTTCTTAATATAAATAGCTTCAGTTTTCTATAATCATTGAATTCTTTTTGGAAGGAGTTTGGACCAGTTTCAAAAAAGGTTTAAGAAAATAGACTGTCTTTGAGATTTCTGAATGAGACTTATTTTTTAGTGCATAATCCTTTTTTATGTGAGAAAATATGTTTTAAAATACAACCCACATTATCATTTTTCCTTCTTAAGATGATCTTCATCCAAAATGTTTTTTTTGTGAATAATTAATGCAGTAATAAATACACTGACACATAAATTATAGCTTGAATAACTTGTCATTGTATATTTAAAACACTCCACTTCTACATTGGACATGGAAATATATCTTTAGTTAAAGAATGATTAGTTTATCTAATGGTTGATTGACTCCATTATTTAGAATGACATCTTTTCACATTTAGTTCAATCCTTTATTCAGTTAGGTAATTTTATTATTCGGTAGGTTCATAACATCCTACGGTATCTTGTTTCCTCATGTGGTCACTATAATAAAAGACACAATGAATATATTACTTAATGAGAATCTTACATAACATTGAATTGAAACTTGATTTCATCATGTGTTTGTTGTTTTCCTTTATGTGGCCAATTCAATGATTCACATGGAATCTTTATTTATTTGCATGACTAGATCATTTATACTAATGGAAAGTAAAAACCTATCACACAGTTAGATTATTGATCATGAAGTGAGGTGATATTCAATGAATAGTAAGATCCACTTCAATTCATCATAGGTTCGTTACTTTGATAGATTTTTTTCAATGGCACATATTAAATATAGTGCACAAGATTTCAGGAGAAAGATAACATGTGGTTAGGTGACATAATCACTGGACTTTTACGATTAGTTAAAAGGCTTCACATGGTAAGGTGTTACGATATGCCACAAAATTTTCAATTTTCACATGTTTTGGTTAGAAAATCATTTACTAACAAAAAACATGAAATTAATTAGTAAAATTATAAACATGATTTGGAATCATTAAAATAAGGAGGTGTGGGTCTAATCCAATAGGTGAATTTTTACTTCTTGGTCTCATGCCGCATTTCATTCAAGTATCATCTATTTTTTCTAATGAATGTATATTCAAGTATCCATAAAAATAATGATACATCCACTATATCTATTTTTATGAAGTTTTTTTGATATATTTTTATTTTCATAATGGGGTTGTTTTAATAAACTTTTAGAATTAAATATAATATATCTTAAGGTGGATCCTTGACCCCCTTCCTCTAATCACCATGTTCTAACAAGGGTCTTCATCAACATTACTTTATATCTCCATTTTTATACCCTATATATTTTAGTATTGATAGTGGGAGTATAATATTCTATAATATTTAATGTATATATGTGGTAAAAGTTTTCTTCTTACAATAATTGAAGAGTCAGTATGTTCAGTAGAGGAAAAAACACATTTAACATCAGTTTTTTTTTCTTTAAAAAATTGTTAAAAAGAGTAATTAATATAGGTGACATAGAAAGTGGGATGTTCAATGTTAAATTTTATTAATTGACTTTGAATATTCTTATACAAAAAAAATATTAAAATTATTTCACTTCAGATTTTCTGAACAATGGTATTGAAGGCTATTATACAAATATTTTCATGTTGGGTCTCGATAAAAATAGCGAGTAAAGAATAGTATGAGGGAATTCAACATCTATTTGAATAAAAAATGTGTAAATAATTATAGAATATAAAAAATAAAATTAATTCCACATCATTTTTACTGATAACCGATATTGAAATCCATCCAACTCTTCTTTACACATCATTTGTAAGTAAAACCAACATTAAAAGATGATTTTTTTATAAATATAGAAAAAAATGATTCTAGATATATAAACACAATGTGACTACTAAATAGCACCAAAAAAATAGTACAAAAAGAATAAGAAACAATAAAATGCATTGAATACTTTCAATTTTTTTTACAAATACATATCTAGATTTAAAAAAATCTCAAACTAATTTAAACATAGAAAACACTCTACAAGTAAATTTTGAAGGTCTTTCATGTTATTTTAGGAATAGAAAGGAACATTATAAAAAACATAGAAATTAAATTTTAATGAGATTGAAAATATAACCTATTTGTTTAAATTATAATATTTAAAATGAAAAAAACCTTTTCAAAATATGTTGTTGTTCTAGTCATGATTATCTCATAAATAAACCACAAAGAATAATACCCATTTTTGAAAATCCCTAACTAATGATGAAACTACATTTTAGAAATAATATTTTCAAAATAGAAAAACTTGACGTGTAAGGAAAAGAAGTATTCATTTATATAAAAGTTATCTATATGAACATCCCCATATTAATTTTTTTTCTAGTTCCAATGTTGAATAGTGTACCCTATTGAACTCAATCAATGACCTATTGTAATTTTAAATTTTAATTACCAAAAAATATATAAAACAATATAAATATTAAATAAATAAAATAATATAACAACACTTAATTCTTTAATAAAATTTTAATTACTCTTTGATAATGATCTAATATTGAGCATAACTAATATTCTATACATTCATTTGGGAAAAATATGCATAACATCAAATTTCCATTAAATTACAAAAAATTCAGAATTAATAATAGTATAATTAATAGTGTTTCAAAATTATATATGTGTTCTTACTAGTAGATAAATTGAAAATCCAACTTGTAGTATTTGTGTATTGAAATATTTTAGATATATATTCAATTCTATTATTTAAGTCCTAGAATTTCACAATTATTAAAATATATGATGGATTTATAGAACCATAACAAATTTAACTCATAATGAAAGAAAAAAGTGTGTATATACATGATTAGGAAAGAAATTAATTAATTCAATACAACATATGTTTACTTAATGAAGTAAAATTTATAATTTAAATTTACTTACATGGAAAGAAACTGCAACATGGGTACAGTAAGCCACTCACCCTTTTCAACATCCATGATGTCGGTTTTAAATATATTGAAAATATAATTGCTTTAACATATATCATCACCCATCATAAAATTATAATAATTATCTAATATATAAAAAAATGTGTGATAAAATTGTTACCCCATACGCATCCTCAGGAGAATTTGAAGGCACTAAAACCTAAATATTTCATTTCTATTATAGCGAATCCTTATATTTCACAAACTCTTATATAAGGTAAGTGTAAGAAAATATTATAAGTAATTATAAATTTAATGATATATAAAAAATGAAAAAAATTAATAAATAATAGTTCAAAGGATGATAAATATAATCTTGATAAAGTAAAAAATAACGAATACTTTTTCCAACTATAGACACCTTCTCATTAGGCAGTGATATTAGAGTAGTCAGATCAATAATATTATTTACCACTACTCCTAATAGACCTGACCATATAATCTAATTATATTATTAATCTTTATATATTTTGAAATTCTATATACTAAAATATATACATGGGGACCCCTGTCCTAAAACTCACAATATACAATCTAGTTTGAACAAGGAGGAAAATATGGGTGGGTAGGTAGTATAGGATTTTTATGTCTCATAAATTTTGAATGAATTTATCATATAAATTATTTAATTATATCTTATATCTACTAATTTAGGTTTCATATCAACAATCAATTAATCTATTTATATCTCTTATTTTCTTCCCCCATTGATACCACACTTGGGGAAAAGACAAAAACTTTTTTAAAAATTGATATCCTTCTTATAACCTCTAACGTGACCTGAATGTTCAAGAATTTCCTAAGGTAATTGTAAGTATATCTCTCTTATCCTCTTGGATAAAAATATATTATTATATTTTCTCCCAAAGGGTGTTTGGAAATAATATTTTCAAATGCTATATTATTGAGATAAATTAGAAAAATAGTAATAATACGTAAAATTAAAAATTAATTTCCTAGAATAATATCCACTACTTATTTTATTGGTTTAGTAATATAGTTCCCTTTTTTACTCTCACAATTTTCAATTTTTTAACATAATGGGAAGGATATTAATGGTTTTGTGGAATCGATTTTGAGCTACTACTTGACTTATCTCTAAATTCACTAAATGTGACAATAATCATTTTCTTCTCTAATAAAGGATACACTCTGCATAACAATTAATTGGGATATATATTCTGATAATTTACCTCTTAGTGAATTTAATAGAGTATTTTTATATAAGAAAAAAAATAAATAATTTATAAAATATATATATATATATAAACAAATTTATTTTAAAAATAAAAAAACTACAATGTATTCCTCTTACTGATCGAAGAATTTTTCCCCTTTTCTTGATATCTATAAACCAAAACTTATGGCCTTCATATTTTTTGTTTTTACTCCCAAAAATATAAAATAATGTAAAATTTGAAATAAAATTTTTATATACAGTTTCCCCAAAGTATAAATAATTTCTCTTGATCACTTTTATCACTTAAAAAAATGTAAAATGTAATTAAATTGAGAAAATACTTTGAAATGTATAACATTTAATCCATTAAAAGACTAAATAAATAGGTTTAATAATTTTATCATTATATAATCCCATAATAGAAAATTCATCAGTTGGATGTTGAGCCTCTTTTCAGGGAATAATTTAATTATCCTACAATAACTATGTGTTTCTAGGTATGTTCTAATGTTCTAGGAATTTAGGCTAGTTGAGTGGTCATTCTCTTCAAATTTAATTATCAATGTGTGCTCTCCATGTGTGAATGAATGTTTTTATAAATTTGTGATCCCATTCCTACCATATTTAGGGAATATCCTCTCTAGATAAAAATAAATGATATACATTATTTTAATAAATACATGATCTATTTCATTAAATAATTTAATTACTATAGATGTAAAAAAAATTATAAAAAAACGTGCATACCTTAGTTACCCTACCCCCATGTATGTCATTTATAAAGATATATTATATTGAATAAAAGTATGTGTACCTATATTTGATTGAAATTAAAGAATTTTAATAAATAAAAATTGATTGTTCATAGTATAAAACTAAACATCATTTGTTGTATTTTTCATCTAAAAAATGTGTAACTAAATATTGTGAATATAAAAACATAATAATAAATTTATAGAGATGATCATATTCTTAAGATGTGTAATATTTTGGTCCATTATTTAATTTTAATAAATAAATTTTATAAGTAAAAAATTTAATTGTTCACAATGGGAAGAGAAATATAAATATATTATTGAATAAAAGTGTATTCCTGAAAATGAAGAATCCAAAAAAAATAGTCATAGAAAAATGATGAAGGAATTTTTTTAAATGATAATATATATATCTGAATATAATAAATATAAAAAATAATATAAAAATCATTTTAATTATAAAAATAAATATTTTTAAATATCACAGATAACGAATAATGTTTTTAATTGTGTCGGTTAAAAAAATATTACCTGATTAATTAGTAGAGTAATGAAGCATTTTCCTGTATACCTTCTATATGATCATTTCATGTTGTATGGAAAATGGAAACATCACAATCATTGTTATCATTGATTAATCGAGTAGTAAGTAAAAACATTCCCGATAAGACTTCAATATCATCAACATTATCATCACCCAAATGATTTTTTTACCTTAAAAACAAAGGACCACTTGTTTTATTTATGGTATGACAACATAAAATATTTGTTTATCATAAAAAATCATTATATATGATTCCTAAATGAAATTATATATTTTGAAATCAAAATTAAAAATCCATACTCATCATGTTTTACACCACTATTAGCATCAATCAAGTTATAATTAAATACTAGTACTCAAAATTTATTATAATCAATCTTCCATATATTCTCAATAACTCTAAAAAATTATGTTTATAATGGTCCATAAATCTCATACATCGATATGAAATCTATATAGAATAATATTAATTACATAACATAACAAAACAATATGAGAACCGTAGAGGTTTAGTTTCTTTTTAAACTTGGAAACAAAAACAACAGATTCATAAAACCTCTAAATTGTCTCCCTCTTAGCCCTTTATTATTAAAACCCTTTTGACACATCATACTTAATACCTTTTCTAATATAAAGGGGAAATAAACATAATAAATGGGGAGGTAAGATGAATAAAAAGGATAAAAAGAGTGATATCAATCATATCATAATCATGAAACATAATAACATAAACAAAACATTTGAAAATTATATCATTCATATCAATGATCGTAATATCATGTCATGTGATAAACAATAGAAGTTCATAAATAATTAAATAAAATATTACATAAGAGAATAACATAAGAAATGGATTTTTTGCATAGACATAAGCATATAAAATCCTTTCCATATTAGTTAAGGTCATTTCTAAGGCCATCATAGTGGAAAAAGTCCTTTTCTATACCTAGTTCACTCCCTATTCTAGCCCAATATTACTTAATCGAGTTCACTCATCATTAAATTCTTATCTATCTCATGAGATATAAATCATTTCCTAATTAATTGGATAGAGATATAGGTCCCACTAACACATAATTAAAACTATACATATGTGTTCGAGAAGATCATAATTCATTCATTATATTATAACTTATAAAGATAAATGGGTTTCATAAACATCATTCCATCCTAACAAAACTCCGGGGAAAAAATGAGTTACATAAATATCATTACATCATAAACATAAAACTATAATAGAAATAATTCAGATAGTATCATTGAAAAATAACCCCAGTAGAGCATAAGTAATAGAAAATAATTTTTTATCACATGGAAAATAATTATGAGAGATCACTTGACAATAATTCTTAAGGAAAATATCATTTTTATTTTGAAAAAAATGAATGAAATTTTAATAGAAAAAAATTATTTAAAAAAACATTACAATATTGTAAGGTAATATTCAATTTATTGAGACATTATTAAAGTGAAAAATACAGTCATTATATATAATTTAAAAAAACATTCCATTTGTACTTTTTCTAGAACAGTCACAAAGTACCTCATTTGGAATACGACCAAAATAATATTTTAAAACCATTTTTATAAAAATTCAGAAATAGGTAAAAATGAATTTAAATAATATTATAATAATAGAAAAAATATTTTGTAATTTCTTTAAGAATATTGTGAATGGAAAATAAATATTCCCTAGAAGATACTTACGTATAAACAATCCTGAATAATAATGAGATTTTAAAATAAACCCTTACCGTTGGTCTAATTTTCTTTATATGTATATACAACTACTTTATAATGGATTAAAGAATTTTATTAACTTATTCCAGAACCATATTCATATTTATGATATCATGTATGATGCCCTTATATTATCTTTTCACCTGTTTGTTAATAATATTTCATTATTACCATTCTTTCAGGTGTTAACTGGTTCTTTTTCCTATGAATGTTTTATCATAGAAGACCTAATTCTTGTGCATAGGATATAGTTATGTAATTCCCATTAATCATATTATGGTAATATATATCATATTTATTCATTATATACATTTATATAATAATTCTTGAATAGTGAATATGGAAAATTAATCACATAATATTGGGGAGACGGTAGACCGTATGCACGCATGAGCGATGATATCATTCCTGTAATGGTAAAATGGTATGGAAATGCATGGTGTATCTTTTTTATAGAATAATAGTTTTTTATAATTATTATATATATATCTATTATTTCCATCATTATACCCATCAAGTTAAAGTAGTGATGATAAATAGATTACACCACTTTATGGAGACGATAAGCCATACGTACGCACGCGTAGTGATTTTTTAATAAGATTAAAAAAAGATTTAATATGGATGTTACATAATCATAATAACATATAATAATATATTTGATATATGATTTATTAATTTATAATGGAGAAAACATATTCAAAGTAATTATAAGAATAAATAATCTTGTAAGAGTCGATAATGATGATTACCTCTTCTTTGGTGAACTTCATTTAGATATCCTCTTTGAGAAAATAGGGTTGTTTTTTTGAGAAGACCATCACCTATATAATATATCTAGGAAATTTTTTATGTGAAATTGGCAGGGTATTTTCAATATTAAATGCTCAATGTTATGTGAATAAGTGAGGGAGGAAGTTCCATTTTATAATTGACGTGAGGGGCACTTTTGAAATTTATGAAAATGTTAATTTATAATAAATTCATCCTTAATTAAAATTACATAAAAATGACTTGTTTTAGAGTATAATATGATATAAGGTTTTATTATCCTAATCGAATATATTTTAGATGTGTTTTGTTATTATTTTAAACCATATCATTTTGATTAACCGTTAGATAATCTATTTTAATTTTAACTATGGTAACAACATTTTCAATATTAAAAGGTTTTAATTTTTACTTATGTGATATCAATTAGACCATAAATAATAAATTTATAAAAAATTGAACCATATTATTATTATTTTTAACTTTTAAATATTTTTTATGAATTTTGAATAATTTAATAAAATAGTATTTTGATAAAATATCATTTGTTTGTATTATGACATTATTTATTACTTGGACTTTTAAAAATATCAATATAAAAATGTAACTTTGAAAAAAATATTTTTTTATATCTGTAAGATGTCATGGTCATATTAATTTTATTTACCACATTAATTATTTCAAATTATATTTAATTTAATATTTTTAATAACATTCATTTGATATTTCCATTAATAAATTAATTACCGCATCTATGTTGTGTAATTATTTAATACACATATTTATTCTCTAAAAATTAAAAATAAAATTCCATGATGAATATAAAAATTATATATCTCATAATAATATTTATATTATAATATATCTTTTTTTAATACAATATTAAAAATTATATACTATTTAAAACATGAATAAAAAATCAATAAAATTTTATTAAATAAAATATTATAAATATCAAAATCATTTATAAGTGGCCAAAAAATTCAAAACTAAGTTAATATCATGAAAATAAGTATATTAAGTTAAAAAATTATATTTATATTCATTCATATCATACCTTTTTCCCCATGTGGATACATAATAGATATTTAAGACAAACAAAGTTATATTTTGTGACATTCTTTGATTTAAATATCATATAAACCATTTTCATGGGAAAGTGTCCATTAAGCAACTTAATTTTGATCCTTAGGTTTTAAAATTATAATTATATTCATAAAAAAAATCTCCATGTGTAGGGTCATTTTATTGTACTTATCATTTTATTTTAAACCTAAATTTCCCAATTTACCCTTTACTGTGGTAACAAAATTTACCAAGGTTACAATTCAATTTTTTCAAAAATAAAATGGTAACTATTCAAAAAATTTGGAAATTATGAATCAAAATTTTGAATCCATTTTAAAAAAATACAAAATAGAGAGATTTCAAAATTTAATTTAAAAAAAAACTAGCAAAATTCCTTGAAAATAGTTTTTTCGAAAAAATTCCATTTTAAAACAAAAAATGATTTTATAATAAATACATGTATACAATACTTTTAAAAACCCACAATTGTGTTATTTTAAATTTAAATTAACTAACTAAAATTTAAAACTAGTTGAAAACATAAATTGAACTTTTAAATAATTTAAAAGAATATATAATTTTCAATTAGTATTTTCACTATTTTTCAAAAGATGAAACTTATCAGAAAAATACCAAAAATTCAACCAAAGTAAATTTTGAAAATCCAATTTTAAAGAAGAATTTTCTTCTTCAAAATTTATTATAGAAAAGTATCAAAACATTATTTACAATAATTGTTCAATCAAAAGGTGACAAACATTATTTTTAGAAGAAAAACTAGTTTTTAAGTATAAAATAATATTTATTTTTATATCATGTCTAGAAAACACATAGGATGAATTTTAAAAATTAGATAAAATATTATAAATTTATGTATATTAATATAATATAACAATAATTATTTTATTATTTTATTCGTATAAAACAAAATTGTGTAAATTTAAATAGTTTTTCAAAAAAATATTTCCTTTTTTTTAAAAATTATTTTACATATGTAAACAAAATTTTTGTTATTCAATTAATACTATTCATACCTTCCATTCTAACATATAGGTTTTAATTTTATTTTTTAAATAATTATAACAGAAAAATTATGTTTTATAGAATCACAGTGTTTCATGTAATGTATGATAAGCTCGTACTGCATGCAACACAATACATCCAAGAAATCAAATTATTTTAAAAAAACATTTCTTAATGATCATGTGGTATTGCATTCTACACCCATTAAAATGAATTTCATCCTTGAAATTCATTACTCTTATACAAAAAATGAGGACACCCATACCTTATAATATCCCTAAGTTCTCACATTGCTTCATAAAATTGGTGGTTTCTCCAAAACAAATTACCAGGTGAGTGGTCTTATTTTGTAGAACATTATCTCCATGATCCTGAACATCTACTGAATTTATTTATAAAAAATATCTCACACCAATGGTATGAGCACTGATTTTACTACATGTAAAGAATCAAGTATGTACTTCCTTATATGTTATTCATGGAACACATTATGGTCTTGAGAGAGATTTTGTGGAAGCACCAATCGATCTTATGTTGTTCCGATACGATCAAGAATATAACCAAAATCATGTCCTTCCAGTATAATGTTTTATATAGAAAATAAAATTTGTATTTTTTAGAATTTATTTTTTGGAAACAAACATCATAAAAATGAATACTAAAACTTGAATTAAAAAATGGAAGTTGGAAGATTAAAGGTTATCCCAAGTAACTCATAACTGGGTTTCGACATAGGAGAACACAGGTAGAATGTGAAAACATGGAAATAATAGCGAAAAATGATGATAATGTTCTGATTGAGAGTGATATAGAAAATGGTTACTATAATGTTAAGCATCATATAATGATAAATCTGTGATGATCTGAGGGACTATTTGATTCATTTGAAATGAAGGTACCATGGTAAAATTTTTGTTTCAATATATTGTTCATAACGTTAATGAATTTTCAGAAGAATATATAATTTACTCATTTAATTAAATTTTTTAAGCACAATATCATCCATTAGTTATTACTTGATAAATTTTCGCTTCATCTTTCACTCCAAGAAATGAAGTTGACGTTATAATGATTATATAATTAGTGTATCTTAAGATCCATTATGGGGTGAAATTTTTTTTCCTTCTGTATCTTGTTATCATTACAAAATGGTTATCTCATGTAGTCCAATATTTATAAATATTCATAAGGTTAAGTAAAACATTAATCTCTAAAACCACATATAATGTAAAAAATCCTAAATTTTTATCCTAAATATCCTTCCAAGAAATAAAATCCAAGGATTTTAAAACAAGGTTACTAAAATTATCATTTATCCTTTAAAAACATGATATAGCTCATAATTCTCACATACCAAACATGAGAATAACATTATCATATATTCTCTTGAAACATGGTAATAACCTTAATTACCTTTAAACCTTGTTGAAAACATTCATGCTTTAAAAAACTAACTCTTTCCTTATACCATAAACCCAAAAATTCTATAAACTAAATCCATGATATTATAAACCACCATTATATCATATTATTAATTAGTTCCAAAGTAATAAATTTGATACAATTTATTTTTTCACAATCAAACATATATTTTGTTCATTATCCCAACATCATGCACATATTAAGTGATGTCCTTCCCTTAATCACATGTTCTCCAAAAATATCACCTTACCACCTTAATTAATTTTCATGGTTACCAGTAACATTCCACATATTATCTATAATATTTATGGAAAAACTAGAGTGGATCAATCCATAGATGTCTCATTATTACATAAAATCATAAAAGTACTTCTTCAACATTATTATTTAATTCCATTACATAAAAACTCAACCATTTCACCACTCTGTTGTCATACTCCACATCACAAATAGTTATCTCATGAAATTTCCATATATATTTGAATTTAAGAGGTTACTGATGTTGATCATATGGCACTGATTAGCATAATGTCCATTTTACTTTCACTTTAAGAATTGGTGTTTTGGAGTTGTATTCTATGTAACCTTTTTTTTATTCACATCATTTGATATATTTTTCTTATCACTTCGATATTATATTTACTGATGACCATCTTTCCAACCAATTAAAAAATTTCAAGTCCCTTTAAGATTATTTTCCCAATGTTTAATTTTACACTTTGAGCATAAATGAAATCTCATATTATTTTCAAAATGGTTTTTATATTTGAATTACATTTTTCTATTCTTATCAAACCCATAATATTGAAGGCTAACTCCAATATAAATACAAACCTTGAGAGAACATCAAGTGAGTTATTCATAACTACCAATGTCCCCTATGGATAACACCCTTCAGTGACTTGGTTTTAATCCACTAAATAATCGATCAACCTTAATTTTAAGTTACATGACAATTATAGAAGATTACATTAAATTCCTTTTAAAAATTTATTTATAGGTAATAACATTTTCATCATCTATTTTCTCAATTTCAAGTAACTCCTCTATATTGGTATGAAGAATACTAGAATATTACTTGTTGAAAAATATGTTCTTGAACTCATCCCATTACATAGAGTCAATTTCATATTATTTCCTAATATTCTTGGTGAGGTTTCACCACTAATCTGTTTCAACGTCTAAATGATAGACTATCATAATTACTTTATCTTGTTCTAAATAATACACAACCAAAAAAAACTTTTATCTGGTACTGATCTGTTTTTTAGAAAATAGTGGATTAGATGGTCCACTAAAAGAAGGTGGACGCTGTCTCATGAAATACTCAAGATAATGTTGTTCTATCCTTTTATTATGTGAAAGTTATATATGATTCATTACTTGAGATAGTTGTTTGATCATACAAATAATTTTTTTATTGATTCTTCCATAATATTTTTCTTCTCAGGAGTAAAATCATGCATTCCCATCACATTCATCATTAAATTGGTTCATTCAGGTTCCATCCATTGACTTAAAAACAAAAGTATAGTGTGAGTAACATATGTAATATTAGGAAAACCACATAATCATGGGAATTAACGTTCTACCTATTAAATCTTAGGTTTAATCACAATTTATTCATGATCATCACTAAAACTCTAGAATTTTATCCTATACTTAGACTTAGACTTAGAGTTTTTACTAAGGTTTTCTCATCCTAGTTTCCAATGGTTAACTAAATCTTGCTCTGATTCCAACTATAATGTTCCATAATTTTTATATATAGATATTTCAATATAAATAGTATAATATTCATTATGTAAGATAAAAAACCACACCACAACTTTATAGGTTTAGTTTTTTTAGAAACATGGAAACATAAACAACTGATTCATAAAACATCTACAACATCTCCCTCCTATTCAATCATTACTAGAACCCTTTTGACACATCTTACATAATGCATTTCTTCATATCCTCTAGAAAGGAAACATAATACAAGGTGAGATCAAAATCCCTATAAGTGTAAACAAGGGTGATATCAATAATATCATAATTATAATAAATAATACCATACTAAAAACATTTTAAAATTATATCCTCTATATCAAGGATAAATCATAGAAGTTTATAAATAATCAATGAACATATTCAATGAGAGCATAACATAAGACATGGAATTTTTGAATACACATAAGCATAGTAAATAATTTTCATATTAGTCAAGTCTCGTTTCCAAGACCATTATAGTGGTCAAAGTTCTTTACTGATCTAGATTCACTCCCGGTTCCATACCAATATTACTAAACCATTTTCACTCCTCATTCTAGTCATTCATGTATCTTAAGATATAAATATTTAAGTTATGAATTATAAGGAGAATATAGGTCTAACCATTCACATAATAAAAAATATACATATTTTTTCCATGGGAACTTAATTTATTCAGCATATTAGAACCAATAAAAATAAATTGGTTTCATAAACATTATTCCACCATAACGCAAACCATGGAAAGGAAATGGGTTCCATAAAGATCATTACATCATAAAAATAAACCAAAAATTCAAATAATAATGATAATATCCTTGATAAAAATCTATATTATAGCATATGTAACAAAAAATAATTTTTTTAGATAGAAAATAATTCTGAGATGCCACATGAAAATAATTCTTCAAGAAAATATCTTTTTTGTTTTGAAAGCCTTTTTTTAAATGCTGCACATTTTTTTTAAAAAAATTCTTTGAGAATAAAAATTTAATCTTATAAGGAAAGACACAAGGAATTAAGTCATCCTAAAATCATAAAAATATGTTCATTTTATATAATTTTAAAAAACAGTCCTTTATACTTTTTATAGAAAAGTCACAAAGTACCTCATTTGGAAAATTACCAAAAGACTTCTTTTAAACCACTTTGTAAAAATTCACACATGGGTAGAAATGAGTTTAAAAATTTTTATAAGAGTATTAAGAATATTTTTCATAACATTATTAAGAAAAAATATACATAGAAGATAAATATTCCCTAGTAGACACTTACATATTAACAACCCCAAATAATAATGAGATTGTGAAACTTACCCATACTATAGGTCTTATTTCCATCATACATATCTGAAACTAATGTATAATGGTTTAAATAATGTTATTAACATTTTATCAAACCATATTAATATTTATGATATCATATATGATCCTATTATATCATATTATGTCATATTTGACCCATTTTATAATAATATTTCATTATTATCCTTTTTTCGGGTGTAAACTTCTTCATTTTCCAATGAATATTTTATCATATAAGTCATAGTTCTTGTTAATAATATATAGTTATGTAATTTAAAGAATTATATTAAGGGTATTTATATCATATTTATTCATTATATAAATTTATAAAATCATTATTCAATGTTGAACATGGAAATTGAATCACATTGTGTCGTGGAGAGGGTAGGTCGTACATACTCACGAGCGATGATATCATTACCTTAATGGTAAATGTGTAAGGAGGTTTATGAAATATATTTTTCCAGAATCATCATAATGTTATAATTATTATATATATCTATTATTTATATCATTATTCCCATCCAGGTATAGCAGTGATGATAAAAATATCACACCACGATGTGGATACAGTATGCTGTTTGTATGCACACATGGTGATTTATCGTAGGATGGATAAAATGTTCAATATAGTTATTAAATAATCATAATAACTTCTAAAAATATATTCTATAATATATAGATTAATTTATAACGTAAACAACACATTTATAAGAAGTAGAATAAGAAATAATCTTGAAAGGGTCGGTAAAGACGATTACCGCTTCTTCTATGAACATCCTTTAGATATCCTGTAAAGAACACTAGTGTTGGTATTTTGAGAATAAAATAACCTATATAATGTGTCTATGTAATTATATAATATAAATTTGTAGGTTTATTATCGATCTTGAATGATCAAAGTGATGTGATTAAGTGAGGGTGGAGGTTCCCTTTTAAAATTGAGGCGAGGGGCACTTTTAGAATTACTCAAAATATTAATTTATAATAAATTGAATCTGAATCAAAAAACCTAAAAAACGAAATTTATTAAAAGATAATATTATATAATTTAGTAATATCATCATCCAATATATCTTATACATTTTTTTACTTCAAACCATATGATTTTGATTGACACTTAGTTAATCTATTTTAATTTTAACTATAGTAATAACATTTTCAAAATTAGAAGGATATAATTTTTATTTCTAATGTGATTTAAATTATAGAATAAATGAAAAATATATAAAATTTTGTAAGATATTACTATTATTTTTATTTTTAAAGTAGTTTTTATGATTTTTAAATAATTTAATAAAATATTATTTTGATAAAACGTCATTAGTGTCAATTTTAAAACTTTTCGTTACTTGGAATTCTAAAAATATCAAGATAACAAGTTAAGTTTAAAAAAAATATTTAATTATATACCTAATATTTCACAGTAATATAAAATTAGTTGATCACATTAATTATCTCAAATTATATTTATGTAATATTTTTAATAACATTTATTTGATATTTACATTAATAAATTAATTACCGTATCATAATTGGGTAATTATTTAATATACTTATTTATTCCCTAAAATTAAAAATTAAAAAACCATGATGAAGTTAATTCTTCTATATTTTATTATAATATTTGTAGTATAATATATTATTTGGCTAAACCTATATTAAAAATTATATAGTATTCCAAATGTGAACGTAAAATATTTAAATTTTAATTAAATGAAATATTATAAATATGCAAATATCATCGAAGTGGCGCATAAAATAAAAAATAAATTTATATCACGAATATATGTTTATTAATTTCAAAATTTGAATTTATAATTTTTCATATAATACCTTTTTATCGTTGTGGATACATAAGGGATATTTTAGAAAAAAAGTGACATTTTGTGACTTTATTTTATTTAAATATTATTTAAGCCATTTCCCATACAAAGTGTCCATTAAAAAACTTAATTTATATCCTTATGTGTTAATGGTCTAATTAAATTAATACAATAAAATATTTCCATCCGTTGGAGTCATTTTATAGGGCTTATCATTTTATTTTTAACCTAAATTACCCAATTTACTCTTTACCATGATAACAAAATTTACCCTGGTTATTATTCATATTGGAAAAGATAAAAAGGAACTATACATGAAATTTAGAGCTTATAAATCCAAATTATGAATAATATTTTTAAAATTAAAAAAACAAAAGTTTTGTAAATTAATTTAAAATAAAATTAGCAAAAGGACATAAAAATAGTTTTTTCAGAAAAAATTGAAATATAAAACATAAAATATTTTTATAATAAATTAAAGTATAAAATACATTAAAAAAAACCAAAATTGTAGTGTTTTAAATTAGAAATAACTAATTCAAATTTAATACTAATCCAAAACATAATTTTACCTTGTAATGACGTTAAAAGAAAACATAATTTTCAATCATTATTTTCACCTTTTATCAAAAGATAAAACTTCATAGAAAAATACAAAAAACTAAACTAAAGTAAATGTTGATATTAAAATTTCAAAGTATAATATTATTTTTTCATATTTAATATATTAAATTGTCAAAATATAGATTTAAAATAAGTGCACTATCAAAAGGTGGAGAAAATTCTTTTTAGAAGAAAAAATATTTTTCAAACATAAAAGTAGATTTATTTTTATATCATGTATAGAAAAAACAAATTATGAATGTTAAAAATTAGGGATATATATATATATATATTTATCATTAATATAATCCAACAAGTGTGATTTTTTATTTTATTTGTACAAAACAAACTTATGTGCTTGAAATAGTTTTTCATAAAATGATTCCCATTTAATTTCAAAAGGGGTTTGCATGTGTAAACCATAATTTCATAAATCAGTTAATGTTTTTCATACTAACCATTCTAAAGGATAGGTTATAATTTAATTTTTTAAATAATCATAATAATAAAATTATGTTTCATAGAAACCCTTTCTTTCATGTAACACAAGCTAAGTTGATGTTTCCAATAATGTAGTGAATCAAATAAATAAAATTATTTTTAAAAAATATAATTCATAAAAATATAGGGGTGTTACAATTATGATTGAAAAACTGCTTTTTAGTCATTGTAACATGAATACGTCATTACTTTAGTAAAAACCATTTCTCCATTATTTTGAACATTAGTCTTGTCATCTATGTTTTTTTTTGTAAAATGGGTTACACCTAATATCAAAACCAGAGAATGAGATCACATTAGCACTTGGTCCCCAATATAATTTTTTTAATATTTATAATATGGATAAATTATAGAGGATTTTATCCTTAAACCATTAGGAAAATTTATTTTTTATTCATTCATAAACCACTTTTAATTTATTCTCACATATCATACCTTTAATCTATAAATATTTAATGATTTATATAATTAAACATCACCTTTATTAATAAAAATGAATAAATGTGCATGTACCACATTATCACATGGAATTAAATTTACCGTTGAGCTAAATATCCCTTTATCTTCACTATTAATTGTCATATGTTGAGATATAGGGAGACTGGCATGTTCCACTTCAGACAAATAATTAGTACATAACTGAATTACCTCTTTTGATATATATTTTTAAAAAATAGATTCCTCTATTTGATAGAGGTTTTTAATATATCCCTTCTAAATTTTCTTATATATTTCAAAAGGGCACATACAACATAAATAAATAAGCCAATATATTCTTATCTATCATATATAAATGATTTAATATATAAAACATTATATAAAAAACAATAGTGGAGAAAACATTTTTAGTTTGAAAGGTATAAGGATATATTCATTATTCAGTCCAAATAAGAATTATAAATCTAAAACAATTATGAAAATTTAATTGAAAGTGTAACACAGCATGATGATAGAATTTTTAAAAGGTATCAGAAATATTCCCCACATTGAAACAAGTAGAAATTGTTGTATCAATACATGCAAGTCATGTGAATTCATACCTATTAAATTTAAATAATTTAATTAAACCAAAATTTTAACATTTAAAGAAAAACCACTTATTATATTAATATCATGAATTCATTGACTAAATTATATTTTCTCATTCTTTCTAAATGTGTGAGAAAATGGAGAAAATTTTGTTCTCTTTCCTTTAATTGGGGGAGCTAGCTCCAAATGTATTCTCATGGTTATTAAGTCGTGTCTTTATTACAATCCTTCTTTTTTATTTCCTTTTATATTAAAAAATGTTCTAATTATTCTTCAAAAAATGTTTTTATCAAAAAAAATTCATTATTATGTTTTATGTCAAAAAATTTATAATAAGGTAACTCAATTAAAATGATTTTTCCATCTATTTATTTAATGATTATAACTTCTTTTATTTCCAAATATATCATCAATTTTTTTAAACGTTTCATAATATTGTTCACCTAAAAATGGCCATGGGGAATAATCATACTCTTTTAATCTGTTAAAGTTATTTTATTTATATTTTATATGGTTAATCCATTCCAAAAAATCTCTCGTATCACATATTTACTATTTTTCTACCATTCTGTAATTGACGATATAAAGTCGCATCTTCTTAAATTGTGCTAGATTTATTTCATTTGACACTATATCCATATAATTTTCCATATAATGGAAATTTTTTTATAGTTAACATTATAATATATTACTAAAGAAACTAATCTTTACTATATGCTTAAGATAGTGTTACACTTATCTTCCATATAAATTTCAAATCATCATACAATTGTGATTGATAAAAATTAATTTCATTACCAAGAAGTTTATATCCATAAATAATAAATCTCATCATCATGTATTTCCACTTCATATTTATTTGGGGTAATAAGATTTAGAAAAACAACATAATAAAGCAAAAACTATGTCAACTACAAAGAATATGATATGGATTTATTTCATCTATCTGTATACGCATTCTAATATTTCTATCTTCATTTCTGAAATCATATTTTCTTGATATGATATTTTCCATTATGCTGATTTTTTGTGTGATATAGGTTCCATCAGAGTTGAAGTAATATGTATAATATCATAGCATATTTACAAAATTTTAATTTTCAAGAGGATACTTAAAATTAGGAATTATAAGATGATTCCTAATTTATTTAGTGGGAGGCTTGTTTTGGGTCCTTTAGAAAAAATCATAGTTGGAATTTTAATCTATTTTATATCATCATATCCCACATTTTGGAAATTATCATAACATTTTACATTCCTTCCTATATAGTACATAGTCGTTTTGGTAATCAGGTATCATTTTACACCACAATCCCATTATAGATAATTTTTCCAAAATAATTGGAATATAGAAGCCTAGTGCCTTCTAAAATTATCCCTTTCAATATTTCAAGAAGCTCATTGAATATTTTATCAACACAACCATGTCTAAATTCATGTTAACTAATCGTATCACAATATAGAACTATTAAAATCTATTATAACATGAGAAAAATGGTTTCTCAACATCTTTATACAACCATTCAACACTTTTTAAATGGTTTGAACACCTAAATCATGATTTAGTTTTTCAAGATGATCTTATATCTCATGATGAGCATATTTAACATCGTTAGATCTTGATTTGTTTATTATTTCACCATACCTTACCAGACATGTTTAATTGTGACAAAACCATAGAAAATAAGATGGTCTTTTATTTCTCCACACCCTAGTTTACTCAAAATCAAACAATTCACAGGTGGAAGGAAAATCACATCTTTGTTTTCAAGATCTCATTTAGTATGTTCCAAGAAATTTTCAACCCCATTCTCATATTTATCATTATTTATTCATGTATTTATCTAATTAGGATCCAATAATTACATAAAATTTAACAATATAATAAATTAATATATTAATTCATGTAAAAATTTTAAATTATATATAAATAAAAAAAATTAAAACACATCAGCATATAAATAAATAAACATGCATAAATTTGTAACACACAATTTATTTCTTAAAAAAAATTTATAAATGAAATGAATTTTACCAAGAGATGTTTTTTTTAATTCCATTGTAATTATGACAAAAATAAAACTAATAAATGAAATAAAAAGTAAATTCTATGAAAAAAATATTATAATGATAAAAAATATATAAATAAATAAAATTAGAAATAAAAATTGTTTTAAACACAAAAAAATTACAATTAAAGATAATTTATAATCAAAAAAACATTATAACATGCAAAAAAGTTAAAGAAAAAAAATTTTAATTGCAAATAAGCTACACTAAAAAAATAAATTTATGAATACAATTTATAACTAAAAAATTAATTAATATTAAAAAAATAAAAAAATAACTCAAAATATATTGAGGATAAAAAAGGAAAATATATATTAAATTCCAATTCACTCGAGAGTGGTGTAAATGGGGAAAAAATACAAGATTTAAGAGAATACATTTACATAAATAAACAGAAAATCAAGAAAAATAAATATTAGAGTGATATTTCAAGTCAAGGAGATTTTTGTTTTCATGGAAAAAATAATGTTAAAGGTCATAGATGAAGCATGAAGGATTGAATAATGATAAGAAATAATGAAAAAATAAAGTGAAAATTGAAGGAAATTTGAAGATCGAGTGTGGTCAGGGGACGTCATGAGTTGAGTGTATGAGGGTTTTAAAAAGATCATGTAAAAAAATGTGGATATTTCCTAAGATTTAATTTTGGTTTAACAACCTCTATTATCAATTTTTTTTAAACACATGTTAAAGGGATCCCACATTAATTTTAACATTGATTATTTAAAAAACTCTATCAAGGATCTGATGCTAAATAATATTTTTCTACTTGTGGATGTTTCTTATAAAAGGTGGTTTAAAACCATGAGGGCCTCCTTATACGTTCGAGATAGGAATGAGATGTAAGGAAACATCAATTATTTGTCTAATCATTCAATTTATGAATTTCTAGTTGAATTAACATTTTCAATAATATCAAAAGCGATCAAATGTTTTTTCAAGAATATTTTGATATTAAAGATGGATCAATTAATTATTTTATACTATTCTATAATACTTTACCCCCCCCCCCCCAAAGGAGGCAATTAATTGACGTGGTAGAAGTTGCTAATACTCGAACTCATGATTGAGAACATGTGAACTTTCAAACTATGAAACATTTATCTATGTTAAATGATATAGCATAAGATATAAGTATGGATTATATTTTTTCTTATATTCATAAATTGAAAACTTTTATTTATAGTGTTTTGTATTTTGAATTACTTGTGGGTCCTTTAATATCTAAATAGATGTTTTTTAGTTTATAACTGGGGTATGCACAATAAAATTTATGGTCGTATTTTTCTTATTGTGACGAATTTTCAACCAATAATCATGTGCCAATAAATGGATGAGTTGTGTAGATCTAATAATACTAGTCCCTGAACCCTTATAAGGATGTAAGAATGAAGCAATTTTATTAAAACCAATCATGGAAGTGGTTACCACTAGGTTAGAGGTTATTGATGAAGATCAATATATGTTATTTTATACTATTTTTAATAGAGGAATGATTAAGGATGCATTATTGTATGTTTTATGGTATATAATGAGAGCCTCACTCCATCTACCGTTATGCAATGATTTGATATCAAACATTATCAAAACTTCCATAGTGTTAAAGAAGCTATTTTAAGTCTAGATACAATTATTTAATAGATTGGTTAACATATCAACTGACATATCATTGTAAAAAATAGTACAACCATTTATCTTGAGCATAAGATATAGGAGTTTTTTATAGATGTTTACATAGGTGAAATTATAAAATTAAGAAGATTTTGACCATAAAGGATTATTGTTCATTAATAATGAATCATCATTGAACACAATCAATGAATCCCAAATTAAAATAAGTCTTGGATTTTTCAAGAAAAATTTAAATGTGATTTAAAATTATCAAGGATTAAATGTCCTCTAATCATTTTTATATTATGTTCTATTAATAATCATGGTATTCTTGTAGACAGTACCTTTAATGTGGATATTTTATAAATTATTCTTATTAAAACTATTCTATTATAAAACAAGGTATTTTTGATTTTTTGTTTTTGTATTTATCTAGAGATCATATATTTCTTAAGATACAAGTGGGTTTAAGGTTAATCTTATAATTTTTTTCAGACAATAAATTAGAATTATTATGGATATATAAATTAAATGGTACCATAAAAATTTATGAAAATGAGACATAGTAAGATATCATAATAATTTATAGGTTTGGTAGAATATTTTAGGAATTTGAGTAAAATATATATCTTATAGAAAATTATGTGATATTTTTTGTTATAAATGTTGAATTATTCCTACCAATAAGCAATCAATATGTTTTATTCCATTAAATTATTAGCTTAAATGAAATTTGAAATAATATATAAATAAAAAAGTCATAATTCAAAAATATTTTATGGAGCTAAAGGGATAGAAACTATAGAGGTTAATTTTTTTATTCAATAAAAACAAACAAGTATTGTAGAGGGTATACCAATAAAAAATTCATGGCGGTGAAATGTTACAAGAAAATCCATGGAATTCATAATAAAGAAACCATTTTAATAACAATTATAAAAATTATCATTCATATTTTTCTCACTTTAACAACTCTTTAGGGTTATGAGATTTATAAAATGGATATCAAAATCATTTTCTTTAAAGAAATTATATTTGAGGATGGGTATATGATATAAATAAATTTCATTGAGGATCAAAATATATTTAGTAATTTATAAATTTTTAATTATATAAATGGATAAAACTAAGTTTCTTGGGGTTGGAATTTATTTTTTATGATGAAATCAAATATTTTTGTTTAAAAAAAATTATATGAGTCCTTTTTATATATGGTGGATTTTGGTATAAATTATTCACATATAATGTGGGTTATGAATGAAATAATACTCATTTAAAATGATATCATACCATTTAAGGTTGATAAAATATCTTTTCAAAGATGAATCCCAATAAAATTAAAGGGAGACGTTGTCTTTTTACTCAATATAAGGATCTTTAATGATTGGTCTATGATGATCATTAGTCCGAGTAATAACCCATATATTAGTAAAATTCTAATGAGATTTATCATAGAAAGTTTCTATAAGATAATTACACTAGTGTTATATTGAATGAGTATAAAAATAATCAATATCATTCCATTGACATATAAAGTAGGCACATTAATAATATTCTATATGATTTGGAAATAGGATTAATCACATATTCCATGTTGTGAAAGTTACCCAATATTTATTATTGATTGAGATTAAATACCAATTATATCTAGGTGAAATTTTATAGATTACTATTAAGATAATAATTAAGTATATTAAAAATATTATTGATGCAATTAAATTCATTTGAGGTGTGTAGAAGTTCATTGTAAATAGTTATAATGATTTAAGATTTTATAATTACAAGGATTATTTAAAATATCAACATGGATTTGTGTTCAACCGCAATGGAAAAACCATTTGCTCGAAGAGTCATAAGAAACCAATGGTAAATGATTTTTTTAATGAATGTAGAGTATATCAATTCATTATATATTATAAAAAAAATTATTTAGATCAATCTTTTCATTTCTTAATAAGGTGTAGTACCTAGAAATTTTTAAATGATAAGTCTCTATTTCAAAAATAAGCATGATTTATTTCAATCGTAAGAGACATATTCTTAAAAATGGACAATTCAAGTTATTTCCAGATACCATATCATTATATAAATAATTGAGAAAGTATATGTAATTATTTTTATTTGGATATAAAGGATAATATAATAGGTCTATTGAAAAAATCATAAAACGAAAAAAAACATGATGATAATGTACATAGGTACTTGATATTTGAGGGATTTGATCTAATATAATTTGGATTTTTATGAATTTAAAATGTTGTTGATGTGTTATAATTTTTGTGATTGAATAAAGTTTCATGTTTTTATTATTAAAATATATTTTTAGATTAATATTTTCTTATGTGGGTTTTATTTATTTCATTTGTGTGAAATGATGATTAACCACTCATAATATACCTTTGATTTATTACTAACGGATGTTTGTCAAGAAATTTCCCAGGATGAGACAAAATGTTATGATTTACGGATTAGGGTACTATATTGAGATAAATAGAATACCCATCACACATAATAATGATTTATTATCATGATTTATATATTAAATTATACAAAATATAATGTCATACAAAATGTATTTAATATAAATAGGGATGTATATTTTGCATCAATTTCCATTACGTGAGGATAAAATGGTCCCAAATTATGATCCTTCATGCTTTAATTTTTTTTCTTACACCATGCTTAATGTTTATCTAATAATGGGGGGATTAGGCTTGTTATTAATCATGTAGTGAGTTTTTATTAACCTTAGTGATATTTAGTTTCTTATATAATTATTTGATATATTGTCAATTTATAGAATTTAATATAGGAATTTCATAACCATGCTTATCTGATTGATATATGAGTTACCCATATTATTTGATGATTGGTATGTGGTGTATTCATCTAGCTTGGTCACTAAATCTTATATAATTTATAATGTATGAGTTATATTATAACAGATTAACATGTTCTAGATTTTTTGCTAATATCGTGTATGATTGAATTATTTATGTATAAATTTAATGTAGGGAGATACATATGGTCATCATGTTCATATGGTTAGAATTTTTTTATGGAGATCATTTTATATCTCAGTGTACCTATAGTTACAGTGATTATTTCTAAGATATAACTCCCTTATTAGGAATATAAATCAAGAAATCATTTTCATTATGATCCTTAAAAATTTTCAAAGGATTACACAATTCAATTCAATTGAATATGAATTTATTTTAGTAAAAAAAGTTTGTCCAAAATATGATATTTTATGATAGATTATCCAAAATTATTGTTAAATTTACATAAATCCATTTATGATTTAGTACAAAAGGGATATTAAACATAAATTTTCAATAAATCTTATATCCTGGATATTGGTATGGGTGGGAACATTTTTCTTGATAATTATCACATGAATTAAAATATTTATGATATGGGGATGTAACTTTTGTAAAATTTATTTTATTTCCACATAAGAATAATTTCCTTTAGTATATAAATCATTGAATTATTCATTAATTATATTGTAATGTTTATTTGAATATTTTATGAGACCAAAAATAGTTTCAGTAATGAATCATATATGTCCTAATTTTTAACATTTATTTTTCAAACATCTGAGCATATGTGAAATTATCAAACTCCATAAATATGGTTTTTTAATGAATGATATATATAAAGGGTTTTCATGACATCATTTATAAATACAAAAGATACTAAATTGTAGATTAGATGATACTTAGTGGTTTAAAATTCTTCTCTACATCTCTCTTATTAGGGGATCAACCCTTGATCAGATAAGTTAGGATTATTTTTGTGTATTTTTATTGTGAATATGTGGTATAAGGTTGATAAAAGCATTCCGATAGGGGTTATTAGTTATTAAATCAATGGATGATCCAACAATGGATATTGGAATAAAATGGGGATGGGATCAATGATTGACCATCTCCATTTCTTTGGGACTTTAGGTCATCCTTTGAAAAATGAGTTCAACTAGTGAGGATTATAAGATATATGTGAACAACATGAGATCTTGGAGGGAATAGACCAAAATCCTATTAAAAAACATTATATTTTTAAGCTTCTGTTGGGTAATACATTCTGTTAGGATAACATGTTGGTATTGGTCATGATCCAGTAGCCCCACATTCATGATTTCCAAGAGTGGTGGGCTTTCAACCCTCAGGAGTTATGGTGTAGGCTTCTTTATCAAAATGGAATGATGGGATGTCGACTCCAACATTCATGGAATCCTCCTTAGAGTTATTCACCTATTACGGGTCTCCCTTATAGATCTTATACGTGTTCATTAATCTCATTCCTAGTTAAATTTTGTAGCGGACATTGGCTAGTTACACTACTTGCTTCCATGAAAGGGTGACTACCATACAACTAGATATGATGACTATATTGTGTATGTTAGGTATCTATAATTATAATTCTCATGTGAGATGGGGAGTATCTCATACTCATTGAAGAATGTATCTTAGGATAAAAATCAAAGGCATGTTTTTATCATCATAAGTAAACATACACTCACTGAATAAGGACTTTTTGGCTCATCACATAGTGAATTATGCACTCACCACATAAGGTAACTCATGTTCATCACATGAGGCATCCCACACTCATCACCCATAGTGACCTATTATCATCATATAAAAATTCCTATTTTCACTTAGGTCATGTCGTGCTCATCACATGTGGTATAAAACTATGGTCATCACATAAGGAAAGGGAAGAGAGATCCAATGGTCCTCATATAGGATTCTTATTCTCATTACATGAAGAATATTACACAAAACACATGAGGTAGATATATTATGATTGTTATCTCAATAGGGGTAAAATAAATCTTATACAATCCATATAAGATTGTTAGGATCATCACCTAAGACATCATAAGAACATCACACAGGGTTGAATTTCATATGTATCAGCAGGGGTCACATATTCCGTGTCCTATGTGGACCATCCCATATGTGATAATTTTGTATGGGCCAGTCACAATTTTAATATAATATGGGGATACACATTGTTATAAATTCAAATGGATGGATTCTTGACATATATGATCATCACATATTAGGTTGTACCTATTTTAACTTCTTTATGTGACCCTCATATATATAGAGTCCAGTGGGGATGGTTTGATATATGCTCTTCGTGTACAGTCCTATCACATGTTTAAGATCTAGATTGGGTTCCCATCGACTTAATTTATAGAAGAGGGATACTTCTTATATACAATCAAGACTTATTAAGATGAATACAAGTTAATTTACAATGGTTATTCCAAATTCATACGAGACTTTGGGTTTTTTTGTTAGAGGTTTATCATACTATAGAGAGATAATCAGGCTTCAGTGCTACCACCTCCCATGGAGGAAATGGAATAATGTTAATTTTGGGGTTAAAAATAAATGGAGCATCCTATATATCCTATTTTATAAGATAAATGGAACCCCATGTTGTTCAAGGTGTTAGTTTAAGGTCATGTGATAAGACCACACCAATTTTTTACATGATGTATTAAGTACACTTCCATAATGGAATGAGATAAGACAAGTAATGTAGTGGTGATTATGTGTTGGTTCCTCTTGGAAGACGAAGGGAATCATCTCACACTCATCACATGAGGCATCACATTCTTGTCAGATAGAGAATGACGGTCTTGTACCCTGGGGGATCCTATGATCACCAAATCAGGTAAGTCTACAATTTAACATTTTTAGGATAAGGATATTTCTATTCAGTTTAACATCATGAAACCATGATTCTATTATATATAGTTTTATGTTTTATAGTTTAGAGGTACATTATATGAAATAGGAAACAATGAGGGGTTTTGTGAGGACCATGAGTTAATTTTCCCATTACCAATAAGGGTTATCGGAGATAAGGATACATGGATCTTATAGTTTCTTATTGAGGTAAAAAATGGGTGAAATCCCTTGATAATAAAATAGTTTGGACATGTATATACATTTCATAGGTTTCATTAGAAGGAAATAGATATGAATGATTCTTGTTTTAGGTAACATAAAGGTTTTCCATATGTGAAGGTCCATAATATCAATTTTGTATATAGATTTTTCATGAGTAAAACCAAATCAAATGGATGTGTTATTCATGAGAACTAAACCTTAATAAATCTTTGTTTCCTGAAGGAAGATATTTCATAGGGGTAACTGATATGATATTTTCGAAATATGATAGTTTTATAAAACATGGATTTTTTTTGGACAAGGTCTTTAATATTAGTATTCACTATAGACACCCATTAAATGGGTAAAAGAAAATATAGAGGTCTGATAAGGCCATGAGTCATGAAAAGGCAATTCTCTAAGTGTGAAATATGTTCTTCATGGATTAGAGTTTTATGGAATTCATGCCAATAAAAATCCAATACTTTAAACTAAATATATGTGGCAATTTTTGAAGGATCCTTACCAATTGAAATCCATAGGTATTTAAGTTCATGAATGCATAATTTCTAAAATTTGAAAGATTTAGTTAGATGTATAAAGGTCATTGGATACATGAAATAGAGAGCCCAATGTATATTTTCAGGATTTGGGAATGTCAAGGGATGGTTCCAGTGAAATATCCACGCTTCTGTGAAGGTTATATCTTTGCATCACACCGATGAATATTCACAGAACTTCCTATTCATACACAATTGGTGAATTTTGTAGTGATCTTATGATTCTTTGTGGAACTCAAAGTTTCAAACAGAGTTGTGTGTCTTGAAATTTTTTCCTTAGCCTTTGAAACTGATCTAATTAATTCATAATACGATTTTATGGATACTTTCCCAAAAAAACCATTCTTTGACCCAATTTATAGCATCAAACCCCAAATATAATTTAAATTGATGAAAAATAGTAGGATCAAATTTAGGTAAAAATACTGAAATTATCAATGTTTGGCCTCCTAATTCCCGAAACACAAGTTGAACCATCACCAATAAATAGTGGAGGTTTAAAGAGGGGACCATGAACTAGACTTGAAAGATTTATTATTTTATTTAATTTAGTGAAATGATAATATTCATGAAAATAATTTGATATAAATCATTTTAATTAGAAATAATTATTGTTACATGAGGCTAGTTCAGTAATTCATAATTTTATGTGACAAAAATCCAAGTTTTGTAAAACTATGTATTTTTAGAGTCTCTAATTTCATGAAAATTAATATTTCATGAATATATCCAATAAAATAGAATTTATATGACCAATTTCCACTAAATGGGATGAGGATGCTACAACATGAAGAAGGGATATGATTCATTTGGAGAATCTGATCACAATTTTAAAATGACACCCAGACTAATTTTCTTATAGAATAATAGATGGAGGATTTGTTTCTCAAAAAACATCCTTTATATGGTTTTAGGTTATTATAAGATTTCACAAGCCCAAAATTAAATCGTGATTTTGATTTATACTGGTTAAAATTATCTCTAGATCACATCAAGTGGAACATGTCTATAGTTGCTCACCTCATAAGGGATCATAACCCTACAGTTTCTTTCACCTTATAGAATCTAGCCAAGACGATAAATTGGGAAGAACCATTTAATGATATTTTTTTAGTATAGTTATCAATAATATTCAAGGTGGGCCTAGAAGACCACCACTAAGGCTGGATAGATTAATAGGACCCACACATCAAAGTCTCTTTCACTAATAAGTGGGATGGAAAAATATGGTTTTCAAGATGTGAAAAAGATCTGGGACGATCTAAAATTCTTAAGGATTAATAAATATACATGGAGCTCCATGTTTTATGTTTACCATATCTCAAATATGGATAAAAAATCTACTGATCTAGTTTTTACTGGAAACAAATTTAGTTCACCTTCACTATAGGAAGGTTGACATCAGTATGTGGGATCTTGACTTCATTGGAGGGATCCCTATCTCAGGGTATATGAATAATGAATTCCTCATGATAGAGAATGTTTGGGAGGACTAAAGATAAGTGAAAATTCTTGTAGGATAACTACTAAACATCATCATTGGACCCTAGTGAAAGAATTCTAATATTTTCTTAGACATATAGTTCAATTGGTGGTTCCACCATTTCTTGAACAAGTCTCGACATTTTCTTCTATGAAGTTTGAGAAAATGTCTAATGGTATTGAAACATGAGAAACACATGTTATACGATATGGTCATGTAAAATGGGGAATAATAATTGTGGGGATAAAAGATGAATTTATAAAGATTGTAGTATAGTTATCTAATCGTTTTACACATATTATTACATAATTTTAAGCACAACTGTCCATGAAATAAAATCCAAGGATAGAAAATTATAGTGTCTTCAGACGACTAGGAACAACATTAGAAAACATGAAACTATAATAAAAAACTTTTTATTAATCTCAATAATGAGCTCCAAACTCTATTTGAGCTCTTACAACTACAAAGGATAGCTTGGGGAATACATTGACAAAATGGATGTGCGAAAATACTAATAAGGGAATAAACATGGGAATGAAGAAATGAAGAAGGGATAAAAGGAATGGCATGATAACATAATAGGTATAAATCATTAATACACATATGGATGAATAACACATAGAACATGGAATTATATGTTCATGGAGACATAGGAAAGTTGAAACAACAAATAACTTGACAAAAACATGAGTCAAAGATAACTATCCAGACTATATGACATGGTGGACAAAGTCCCATAAAGGATTACGTTTACTCCCTAATTGCATCCATAAAATCTAATGAGACAAAAACACAACCCAATTCCTTGGATCACTATATAGGAACGCTCATCATTAAATTTACATGCATACGTGTCCTACAAAAAGAATAAAACATAAGGAATAATCATAAGGGTCGCTCACAAGAGGAAAGAGTTATTGTAACCATGTCTTAAGGAATAACCAAGGGGAATATAACAGTCGTATCCATGAAATATTGGATTTAAATCATTATTTATCATTCATAAATAAAAAAATATGAATAGATCAAGAATAATGATATATAACTAAAGTGAAATTATAAAAAATAGTAGTTTGGTCACATTAGAAATATTCCATTTTATTGTGGTTTTAAGGAAGTTAATAAAGATTAATTAGAGAGTATAAAGGAATAATTACTCTATAAAACAAGAAATTAACTAAAATAGATTCTAATGATAATTTTACTTAATTTTTTTAAATATTTAAGGCTGAGTCGTTTTATGAAGTGAACATTAAAATGGGTAAGAAATAGAGAAGTTCCATTTAACATGGTTTGCTTATCATGAGGAATTGAGAGGGGAACCTTTTAAAACATGTAATTCCCAATAATGTATAGATAAGTTGAGATACATAAATATTTTTGGTTAATAGAAATAGAATATAGGATAATTATATAAGAATAATTAATGATTAAATTGAGTAAAATATAGAGAAAGTGAAACCCAAAGTAAATATGGAGGTTCAGAAAGATCCCTTACCCTGAACATTCTTTCAGTTTAACATTATTTAAACTCTGGAATAATGGGTTGGATAAATTTATTAATTTATTATATAAACATATTCATATAAATTATATCATATATAATCCATATATAACCTCTTACCACCCTCTTTTAATTAATATTTCATTATTACAATTGCTTCTGGGTTTAGCCGCTTCATTTTTTCATGTGTGTTTTCTCAGGAAACCTTCAGATGATGTACATAGTATATTGATTCAACATATTCATAATGTTAATAATTCAATAAGTAATATATTTAATTATTTAAAACATCTTGGTAACCATTATTTAAAGTAGTATATATACAATGCGTCTCATATCTTTGTGAAGATGGTAGGCCATATAAACTCATGACAAACAATATCATTACCAAAATGGTGATTAGGTATATAAATGGATGATATATTAATTTTATAGAATGAAAATAATGTTATAATTATCATATATATCCATTATTTTCATGATATAACCATCCAATTAAAAAAGTGATGAAAAAAATTACATTGTTACGAATAGACGACAAGTTGTACGTACACACATGCGGTGCCTTTGTTTTCATAAGATGGATAAAAGGTGGAATTTGGTTGTATTAAAATCAGAATAAAATATAATTATATATATTATTTTGGATTTAATATTTTAGGATGGTTGTAATTTATTAAGAGAAGGTAGAAGTGGAAATAATTTTTATAGAGTCACTAAAGACGATTACCTCTTATATGAAGGAGATCCTTAATAAATTCTTTTACGGGACCCAGGGTATGTGTTTTGGAAAGGCTAGGAATGGAAGAACCTAATTAAGTAAGTTTAGAAAGTAAATATTCCTAGATTTTTTTGAGATATATGGATCAATGTGGTGTGAATAAGTATATGAAGGGGGACCATTTTATAATTGAGGCAAGGGGCATGGTTTGAATTTCTCAAAATATTAGAATATAGTAAGAATATTCTCAATTAAAATGCTTCGAAATGAACAATAAATTCCCAAGGTATGAATAGTTCGGCCATATATTATCCCCTTTGTGATTATAAATTATATTTATAATTTTTAAATAATTTAATAAAACATCATATTCATGAAATATTGTTATTGTCAATTTTGACACAATTCATTACTTTGACTTTAAAAACATCATAAATATAAGTAAAATTATATTTTTTTTATTATATAACAATTATGTGATGTTCATATAGGGAATTAATTGATGAAATCAAACATCTCAAATTATATTTATTTTTATATTTTCAATATCATTTATTTTTTAATCAATTGAACAAATACTTCTTCATCATTGGGAACAAATTTAAGGTAATAAGGCATTCCCTAAAAATTAAAAAAATAAATTCCCTGATGAAGATAAATATGATTGATTTTAAAATAATTATTTTTAAAATATATATTATGTATTACCATATATTAAAAACGTTACACTTATTAGAAACAAGATTGTGACAAATTTGACTATTCATTAAATAAAATATTATAATGGTCATAATATAATACAAGTGCCCATAAATGGAAAAAAATGTACCACATGATGGTTATAGTAAAAATAACACATCCAATAAAATTTGGTCAAGTTTTAGGAAAATATCATAGTCCTTATCATATTATTTGTACTCTTAGTTACCATATCTACATTTTTTTGTGGTAACATACATTAATAAGGTTTCTATTATTATTTTCCGAAAACAAAAAAATGTAAATTTACTAAATTTTTACCTCCTGATTAAAAGCATAGAATTTTTTTTAAAATTTAAAATTTATAACAAGTATGATATAATTTAATATTAAATTGAAAAAATATATAAAAAATATTTTTTTCATAAAATTTCAATTTAAGTATAAAATGATTTAATACTAAATTCAAGTGTAAATTTCTTTTAAAATATCAAAATTATATTATTTATAATTAAAATTAACTAATTAATGTTTAAAATTAATTCAAAATATAATTTTACTTTATAATTGTTTGAAAATAAAATATAGTATTTAATATAAATCAATATTCTTCACTATTCATTAAAATTTATAACTTTTTTAAAAATTATTTAAAATTTATCTTAAGATAATTTTTACATTTTGAATTTAATAATGAAGTTTATTTTTTCAAATAAATTTTATAAAAGTGTCAAAATTAATTATATTTATTATTATATAGAATGAAATAAAATCGGGATTTTAAAGAAAACATATTTTCAAAGAATAAAACAACTTTAAAAATATTTATGTATTTATTTCACATGTTGTAATAAATAAATATATTTCATAGTATTGTTATTCATATTCATACTCACCAACTCAATAGCTAGGTTATAATTTATGTTTTATAATTATAATATTTTTATTGTATATCGTAGTTCCTTTAAACACGATGTTGGGTGCAATAGAGGATACTAAGAAAATCAAGTTATTTATAGATAAATATTTTTTAAAATATCTAAAATGTGTTACATTATTAACCCCTTATGAAATTTCTCTGATGAAATTTTATTTTTAAATTATTAGGTGAAAACAAGTTAGGGTACTTCTCATTCATCGCATCCTCTAGTTCCCATTTCTCCTCTTCATATTTTTGGTTCCTCCATAATACTTTAACTAAGTTAGTGATATTTTTTCATAGAAGATTATTTTTATGGTCCAAGATCTTTACCGGATGATCCCCATGAGGGAGATCATTTCCAACTTTACCACCTCTAAATTCAATATATGTAAGGGATTTGGTATGTAATTCCATAGGAGGGATACATGGAGTACATTATGTACTTGAGACATGGTTGGTGGAAGGGATAGTCGATATTTCATATTTACGATATGATCAAGAATCTCAAAGGGGTTGATATTACTCGTAAATGTCTTTCCCATCTTTCCAAATCTCATGACTCTCTTTTATAGAGATATGCAGTGTAATACCTTAAATCCAACATAAATCTATAAGTCTCATCAATGATTGTCTGTATAGTGCTTCTATCAACTTTCCGAAGCATTGATGTTCTATTGAATAGACTTTACCTTTTTATCATTTCTTCGCCCATTTCAGGTCCTAGTATCTAATGTTCTGAAACTTCATCTTAGAATGAATATGTCATACATATCTTCCCATAAATGTGTTCATATGGTGATTTTTGGATATTTAAGTGGAAATGGTTATGGTAAGGGAACTCAACCAGTGGAAGATGCTAATCCCATCATTCTTTTTAGTACATATGAGAATTATCTCAACATATATTCCAGTGTATGAATGGTCTCAAGAGAATTTCCATCAGTTTGAGGGTGATAAGCTATACTAAAGTTCAACTCAGTTTTTAGAGAATGTTGGAGGCATTTCTTGAACAAGGAGGTAAATCTCGAATATCAATCAGATACAGTCCATAATAGTACTTAATGTAGACTAAACACTTCTATAATGTATATCTATGAAAGTTGATCAAGTGATAATTCATCTCAAATTAAGATAAAGTAATATATCTCTAGAAGATGAAGTATAACAACCCATATGAAATTATTTCTGAATTCATGTATTCAAAATTCTGGTGACAATGTCCATGGGGATGTTTTCTCATTTTCAAGCAGGTATAGATATTGGTCGCATTATTTCCCTATACAAATTCCATCTAAACTTCAATTTATGAAATACTAGGAACTTTGATGTATATTTATCAATCTCCATCTTCATATTTCCCACCAATAGTTCTCTCATAGATCTCAAAAAATTATTGTGCCCCCTATGTGTATGGACAAGGTTGAACTATGTGAATCTTTAAAAATACTCATCTTACTCTCAATATTTTATGGTACAAAAATTCATGAATCAAATAATAAAAATCTTTCCTCGTCAATCTTGAACTCTGATTATTTCCCATTTCTGGTAGATTCCACCTTCATCTAAATTTATAAATTAGTTATTTGAGTATCATTTATGTTCTCCATAAGGGGTGGTCGAAAAGTCATTTGAGAAAGGAATGATGATGTTCCTTTCCTTATGATTTCCATATCAAGTCTTGTTTAGTCCTATAAAATTGTATCCTTCTCTATTATCATCATTGAAAAGTTGCAGGATCCTTTTTACTTAGATCATCTTCCACTTTATTTTCTTTCCTCAAATGGTAGTGGATTGGGTTGTTGTAAACCTTGATGATATCTGAACATATTTGCTAGTTCATATAAACCTCCCCATATGTGAATATATATTTTTATGATCTTGTGATTATTATATGTCTAACACTTTCTCCATGGATATATTTTCATAAGATCTTCAACATGAAGATCACAACTGCCAAATCTAGATCATGCATGACATAGTTTTTCCCATGAAATTTCTGGTGACTTAAGGTGTAGGATATTACTTTATTAGTTTTAATTAGTAAAAAACCTAATACCTTATATGATACATTTATATATACAAAAAATAGTGCCCCACTTGTGTGTAGTGTATGTACTGGTGCAATGATATGCCTCTTTTTCAACTCTTGGAAGCTGTCTTCATATTCATTTGTCTAGACAAATTGAACCCTCTTTTGAGTCAACTTGGTTAATGGGTTTCATAATAGAGATACGTTCTTCAAATATATTCAGTAATACCTATATATAGCAAATAAACTATATATCTTCACTACAAATGCTATTATAATCCACTCCGCAGTCGCTATTATCTTAGAATGGTCCATATATATCCCTTGGTTGGTGATAACATGCCAAAAGAACGATACTTCCTCCATCCAAAATTCACATTTACTATACTTTTCTTATATTTACCCACTTCACAATTTCTTTATCATAGTATTAAAATTATTCTCATGATCCTCTTTACTCTTGAAGTATATTAGAATATCACCTATAAATACTACAACTAATTTGTTAAGGAAATCTCTGAAGACTCTATTCATTAAGTTCATGAAAATTTACGGAGAATTAGTGAGTCCTAAGGGAATCAATATGAAATCATATTGTCTATACCTCGTTCAAAATCCAATCATAAGAATATATTCCTTATTCACCTTTAAATGGCGATATCCCAAGTAAAGGTTAATCTTAGAGAAATACTTGGAACCACATCATTAATCAAACAATCCATCTATCTATGGACGTTTTTACTTGTTCTTTATCATTATTTTTTCTATCTCATGATAAATAATACATAAGAACATTTATCCATACTTCTTCTTGATAAATAAGAATGGTGAACCCTATGCTGGAGCACCTGGTCAATTGAATGCCTTGTCCGGATTCTCCTATAAATAATTATTCAATTATTCAAACTCAATGGTGTCCATTGTAAAAGGAGTCTCTAATATTGGCATTGATCTAGGTATAAGTTAAATTGAGACCTCAACCACTTCGTTAGGAGGAAGACCTTCCAATTATTGAGGGAGTACATTAGTGTAGTACCTCACAATGGAAATGTCTTCAAGCACATGAACTACAATATTACTCAAACATTTGAGATACATATTCTTTCTCATAAATAAATAATATCCACACCTGAGTTGATACTTCTGAAAGAGATTCATCATCCTCCTTACATTTTCAAAAATTTGGAGGATACATGGGATGTTAAGGGTCATATCCCTATCGTGAATATAGATGTTGGATTTGTATAAATATATCCAATCCATGTCCAAAATAACATCAAACTCAACCAAATAAAGTAAGATGATATTTATGGGGAGGTTAATTCCACAACAATTGAATGTGTATGATTTATATATGTTAGATTAAATAATTTTTCCATTTGATAATTTTAAAAACTAACTCAAGTTCCGAATTTTGAGTTAGTTATTGAATATTTATACTAAACTTTAAAGATATGAAAACATGTTTAGAACTAGAATCAAAATGTATGTTTGATATTCTTTAATGAATAACAAGCATACCTGGCACGACATAATTTTCAATATCTCCATCATCAATAGTGGAAGAATATGCCCTTCATTTCTACTTTGGATGTTGTTGTCATTGATTGTCTATAAAGAACCACGTCTTAGGGCATTGAATCACATAATTAACATTTTCATTATATTTAAAATCTTGAACCATTGACATAATGTTGATATAAAACTTCTTTTCAACTTCTAAATTAGCGGGATTCTTCTAATACAATTAATAATGATTATACCAATTCCCCTATTTTCAATATTTAAGCATCATCGAGTTCCATTTAGACATATCCCATTATGCTTCTTTCCACACTTTTAACATATAGGATTTTGGTTTTCATTCCACCATGGGATTTAATTGTTGATACTCCCATATTAAACTCCACATTCCTCTTTTTATTTATGATCCCATGAGACCACCATGAGTATATAATCTTCATCTCAACCTTAATGGAACAACGAACAATTTTCATATAGTTTTCATAGTCTCAAATCACTTGGGATTTTCATATAATCAGACTTAATCCCCTAAAGAAGTGATCCACCTTTCTTTATATGATCATGAAAAATCCAAAGTAATATCTTGAAATATTTGCAATTTTTTCCTCATATTCTTAGATAGACTCATATTACCTTTTATTTAGTATTATGAAATTTCCATCCTTCTCTTGATGGTGATTTTAAGGAAAATATTTATTGAGAAATATTTTCTTGAATCGTTCCCAATTCATAGAATCAATTTTATCTATAGACTTTGTCTTCTTGATAAGTTTTCCCATCAAAATTATAGGCCAAAAACATTCCTTTATTGTCACTTGAGAAATGGAGGAAAAATAATATATTCTCAATGTATTTAATCCATTACTCTATGGTGAAGGGATAATAAGATTAACTAAATATAAGTGTATTTTTTGTATAGAGGATTTGATGAAAAGTATCACTCTTTTTAGAAGGGGTAATTCCACATGATTCATGTTATTATTCAAAATTTGACCAGTTGAGCTAGTAATATCAAGATGTTTTAAGCCCCTATTCCCATTAGGTTTGGAAACTCACTAGAGAAATCATCACATTTCCTATCACACTGGTTATTGGAATGGGTTATTTTATTTCCCCCCCTTAATAGGAAATTAAAAATAAAATTATGGGGCATGATTATTTAGATAATGAGTATATAAAAAGGAAATAATGAAAATATAAATAATTACATATAAACAAAAATTATATCCAAAATTAATATTCTCTATGCTTCACTCTTGGTTATCTAGGGTGATATAATTATCCTTATGGTTCTTACTAAAGTTTTATATTCCTAACACCAAAAATAACTAGACATATATTTGAAACCAACTAGATAAAAAAACCATATATAAATATTCTTACTTTATTTTAAGAATAATTATTAATAAAATACTGACCATTGACTAAAAAGTCTAGTGTATTTGAAAGAATATGTACATGGTGATAAAACATGAAACTAGAATGAAACATATTTTTATCAGTCACCAAAATGAGATCCTAACACTCATTGAGGTCTTAAAACTAAAAAGGATAACCTCTGTTATACATAGACAAAAGGGATGTGCTAAAAATTCCAATAAGGGAATAAACATGGTAATGAAGTGGAAAACATGAGTGAAAAGGCATGACATGATAATATAAAAGGAATGTATCTTGAATAAACATATAGGTTCACATCATATAGAACATGGATTCATATGATCATGGAATCATATGAAAGTGGTAGTAACATATAACACGACATAAACATGATTCGATGTTAACTTCCAAGTCTATATCACATAGCATAAAGAGCCCCATAAAGTATTATGTTTATTACCTAATCCCATACGTAATTTATCATTAAAGTAAAAAAATAATCCAATGGATTGGATCACTATCACGATGCTCTTATCATAACATGTACATTCATATTTGGTCTACATAGATAATCAAACAAAAGGAAGAAACATAAAGGTTACCCATGGAACAAAATTTGTATCGTAATCATGTTATAAGGCATACCCAAAGGGTGTATAATAATGGTATCCATGAAATAAGGGATCTAAATCATTCTTTTTCATTAAAAAATTAAAAATAATAATAGTTCAATAATAATTAATTCCAAATGAACTGAAAAAATTAAAAAAAAATTATTATGTAACATTATAAATGTGCCACTTAAGTGTGGTTTTTGGGAAAATAATAAAGAGACATTACAAAGGATAAATGTAGAATTATTTCCATAATACTATAAGTGAACAAAAATAAATTTTCATGATAATTTTTTTATTTATATATTTTTGGATCAAATAATTTTATAGAGTGTAATTTATAATGGGTGATAAATGGAGAAGTTTCCTTTAATCGGGTTTTCATATCAAGAGGAATTGAGATGGGAACCTTTTAAAACATGAAATCCCTCATACAATAAAGATTAATTAAGATACATAAATATTTTTGTAACATATATGTAGAATATAGGATAATTATAAAATAATAATTAAGAGATAAATTGGTGAAAATAGAGAGAATGTGCAACCCAAATGAAATATGGAGCTTTGATGAGATCTCACCAAATAGCCTTTCCTTTTGATGAATGTGATTTAAGCTCATGTATAACGATTTAATTAATGTTATTCATTTATAAAATAATCATATTAATATTTATTGTGTCATATATAATCCTTATTTAACCTCTTAACACCCGATCGTTAATAATATTTCATTACTACCATTGTTTTTGGTGTTAACCGCTTCATTTTCCATTAATGTTTTTGAACATAAGTTGTGATTAATGTAAACAAGATATAAAATAACTATATATATAACTTTATTAATTATATAAGTATCATATTTAATGGTTTAATATATTTTTATATCTATTATTTAATGTTGGCTATAGGAAATGAGTCACATCACTTCTTGGGGATGATAGGTCATACGAACACATAAGCGACAATATCTACCTTAATGGTGAATGGGTAGAGAAATGTATGATATATTAATTTTCTAGAATAAATATAAAGTCATAATAATAATATATATCTATTAGTTTAATCATTAAAACCATTAATATAATCTACTGATGAACAATGAATTACACTACTATGTGGAGAAGGTAATTCATACGTTTGCATGTGCGATGTATTTGTTTATTCATTCGATGGATAAAAGGTTGAATATGATTATCTAATATTAATAACTAAATATAAGTATATATATATATATATATTATAGTAGAGTTATTTTTTATTATGTGTATAACATTTTAAGGGGTGGTATAAGAAGAAATAAATTTGAAAATGTTGGTAAAGATGATTACCTCTTCTACGAAGGTTCTCCTCTATAAAATATATTAAGGGTCCAAGGGTAGGTATTTTGGAATGTATAGGACCAGAATAATAGAACATAATATTTTTATAAGATAAATGTGTAGAGTTTTGTTGATATAGATGGCTCAAAGTGGTGTGAAGAAGTGAAGAAAGATGTTTCCTTTTATAATTGAGGAGTGGGGCACTTTTGAAATTTTGAAAAATATTAAAATATAATAAGATAATTATAGATCCAAATTCAATTAAATGGACTGTAAATGAACAGAGGGTGAAATTTTCAAAAATATCTTATCCCATTTGTAATTATGTCGAATTTATTATGATTCTAAACTAATTTAATAAAAAGTTGTATTCATAAAATATCATTATTGGGAATTTTGACACTATTCATTACACTGACATTAAAAACAAAAAAAAAGAATAATTTAAATTAAAAAGAACTATATTATTATATAATAAACAAGTCATGGTCATTTGGTTAATTTTTGGAAGAAATTAAATATCTCAAATTATATTTATTTTAATTTTCTCAATATCATTTATTGTATTTTTTTACATTAATTGAATAATTACAACATCAACATTTTTGAAGCATTAAAATAATTATTTCTTACCTAAAAATTTAAAATAAATCACCATGATTACTATAATTATTTTATCTTTTAAAATATTATTTATAGTTGTACATATATTCTTTGATTTCCATGTTTTGAAGATATTACAATTATTAAAAACAAGATTGTGGCATATTTTTCTTTTCATTACATAAAATATTATAAAGGTCATAATACTATCCATATGTAATAATATTCTAAAACTTATACCATTGTATGATTATTGTCAGAAATTACTCATCCTTTAAAATTGGAGAAAGTTTGAGGATAATTTTATAGTTTTTGCTATAAAATTTTTACACTTAATTAACCAATTTACACTTCAATGTGGCAAAAAAATAATAAGTTTACTATTAATATTGAAAAACAATTAAAGGGATATATTTATCAAAATTAAATCCTAAAAATTACAAAAATAGAATCCAATTTTTAAAATTCTATACATAGAAGTGGTATAATGTAATTAAATATTAAACCTAAAAAACACAATGTAAATAAGTTTTTCAAAAATGATCACTTAATTATAAATATTTCATATATTAAAATGATATATAAATTTTATTTTAAACAAAAAAAGTATATTATTTATAACCAAAAATAAAAAATTAATGTTAAAACTAATAAAAAAATACAATTTTACTTTGTAAATGATTTAAAAGAAAATATTATTATCAATGTATGTCAGTATTTTTCATTTTTCATTAAAATATATAATTTTTTATAAATTTATATAAAATTAATCCTAATATAATTTTATCATGATTAATTAAATAATAATGTTTATTTTTTAAAATAATTTTTCTAAAATTTTGAAAATTAATTATAATTACATTCTCGTAGTAAACAAAAAAATCATTTTTTTGAAAAAAAATATTTGTGAACAATAAACTAACTTAATTAAAAGTTATGTGATTATTTTCTAAGAATTAGTAAATAAAAATATTTAATAATATGGTTGTTATTATTTATACACTCTAATTATATAATTATGCTATAACGATCATGTTATAATAAAAATATTTTAATTGGATATCGTGGATCGTTTTAACTTGGTGTTGCATGCAAGGTAAGATACCTAAGAAAGAAAATTATTTAAAGAGTAATATTTCATAAATAATCTTCGGGTTTTACATTCAAGTTAGGATGGAAGAATTATAGAATCATTCTTGAATTAATGGTTGTAACCAATTCTGTATACCAATTGGGGGGGGGGGTGTCTGAGCATGCTCATCTTGGAGACATATTTTAAAATAAGTCCATATATCAACTCATCCTTCAAAATGCTAGAAAAGTTTTAATAGGGGATGAAGAACAATAAAAAATAGAGACCCCCTATATTTGTAAGGTGCATTCCACTTTTTTATGGTTGAATATCCACACACTTCAAGTGGAATGAATATCAAAACCCTATTAGCCCTCTGGATATCGACCTCTGACCATTACTAAATATATTATTTGGAGTCGTGTAATCAAACATACTAATGGAGTATACTAGTGAGAAAGAGTAAAACCTATTTACACAGGGGGGTCACCCCTATGATTGGTGAGGATAAGATACATGTTGTAAGGGTCTTAGTCATCATGTAAATATAGGGTGATAAAAGGAATTTGTAGAAGGTCCTGGGATGAAAAACCTAGGCATCCCTATATATCCCATGATTGGACTAAAGACATATGTTGTTCCTGAGGGTGGTGTTGTAGGAGACTAAGAAAAGATGCTTTTTCCTCTTTAGTGAGAGTGATAACCAGGTTCTGTAGTTTTAATTTTCAAAAGATGTTATCTATATAGTATAATATATTACTCTGCAAACTTGTATGTTATGTAGTTTAAAGTCATCAAAATAAGACTAGTTTTCTATATCTTAACATCACTTGACCAGAATATTGGATGTGAAATTTAATAATGTAAGTTGTCGAAGAAATTATATTAATTTTTAAGTTGCACAACTAGAACTGTATATTGTATAACATAATAGTATACGACTGAGATTATATGAATTGATATAATTTTATGTAAAGTACATCTTGTGAGACTATGAATCAGTGGCAAGTTTGATATACTCCCTATCCATAGTGATCATCGAGTATGCACCATTGGGGTAAAACTTGTTTATGTTGATGGCACCATCCATTTAGGCTCCATCATTGGAAGTTTTATTCTAGGTATCATTGACATTTATTGTTCCAGTAACAAATTAACTTTTCGGAAAATTCATTAGAGAACCTTATTATTGAAATCATAGGCCACACAATTCTGGTGGAACTTAAGGTTGTGTAGCACTGGGATCCTATTATAATTACTGTATTTCAACACAACTATATGATCTTGGGAACTATTATAAGAAGTTTTTTGGTTTTATATATCCATCTATAGAGATGTGATATAAACCTCAATAGAAAAATCTACATTGATTCTATAAACCAAGGTGTGTCAAGTCATTTGGGTAGAGGTTTGAGTTATTGTCTGTTAAGAACATTGGGAATTAGAGAGCCTTGGTAATATATCATTTTTCTCCCAATATAACATATTCAATAGAATGTTATAAAGGTTCATTCTAAAACCCATGATTTACCCATTTTATCTTACATGGAATCATGATGCGTGGTTAGACCAAATTCTATACATAGAATAAAATTTCTTTAGATCAAAGACTTGGATGCTGGTTCCATTCTCTGTGATAATTGTGGGAGGGATCCCAAACTGATGGATAATTTGGAATTTGAGGAACAAAATCACAAACCATGTCTTCAATTTCATTATGGGGGTTGCGTGGTGACTCTTTCAGAAGTATTTAGTGGTGGTAAACATGAGACACTACTGGAAATTCGGGCTATAGCCACGGTTCTAAACCGTGGATATAGGCCGTCAAACCGTGGCTATAGGTAATAGCCACGGTTTGAGGAACCATGGCTAAGTTTGGCGTGGCTATAGGCCTAGACCTATAGCCACGGTTTGGAACCGTGGATTTAACTCTATAGCCATGGTCCAAACCGTGGATATAGGTTTATAGCCACGGTTTAAACCGTGGAAGTATACCTAATGCCACAGTTTCAACCGTGGCTATACTAAAGGCCGGACAAAATCTATAGCCACGGTTTTAAACCGTGGCATTATGTCTATAGCCACAGTTTAAAATCATGGTAATAAATAAATAGCCACGGTTTAAAACTGTGGCTATAGGGTGTCCAAATCCATAAAAAAATACCCCCTGGACACACCCTGGACACCCCCCTGCCACCCCCGGCCAGTCCCCCCTGCCAGTACCACCTGCCAGTCCCCCCTACCAGTCCCCTCTGCCACCCTCCTGCTAGTCCCCCCCTGCCAGCCCCCCCTGCCCCCTGCTTGTCCCCCTGCCAGCCCCCCTGCTTGTCCCTGCCAACTCCCCCCCTGCCCCCTGCTAGTACCCCCCGCCAGCCCCCCTGCCCCTTGCCAGTCCCCCCTGCCTGGACACCCCTCCCCCCCTGCCTGGACACCCCTCCCCCTGCTTGTCCCCCGTTCCACCCCCTGCCAGTCCCCCCTGTCCCCTGACACCCCCTGCTAGTCCCCCTGCCCCCTGCTAGTCCCCCCGCCACCCCTTCTTGTCCCCGTGCCACCCCCTGCTTGTCCCTCTGCCAGCCCCCCTGCCAGCCCCCCTGCTTGTCCCCCTGCCAGCCCCCCTGCCCCTGCCAGCCCCCTGCCCCTGCTTGCCCCCTGCCAGCCCCCCCTTCCCCCTGCTTGTCCCCCTGCCAGCCCCTCCTGCTTGTCCCCCTGCCAGCCCCCCTGCCCCTGCCAGCCCCCTCTTCCCCCTGCTTGCCCCCCTGCCACCCCCTTCCCCCTACCAGCCCCCCTGCCCCCTTCTTGTCCCCCTGCGAGCCCCCCTGCCCCCTGCCAGCCCCCCCAGCCCCCCCAGCCCCCTGCCAGCCCCCCCTGCCCCCTGCTTGTCCCCTTGCTAGCCCCCCCTTCCCCCTGCCCCTGCTAGGCCCCCTGCCCCCTGCTAGGCCCCCTGTCAGTCCCCTAATAGTCCCCCTACCCCCTGATCTGATAACTAAGCTTATCTGCTCTGATAACCACAACATCTTCAGCACTGCCAGATTCAGGTTTAACAGGTACCAATTCACCAATTCTGGCATGTTTAGCAGCATGAGATAAGACAGGAACAGACTGAACTACATCAGATTTATAGACCATGTTTAGCACCCCTCCCCCCTGCTGGAAACCCCCCTGCTGGACACCCCCTCCCTCTGCTGGACAACCCCCCTGCTGGACACCCCCCCTGTCGGTCAGCATTGCTACAGTTGCGGGCCACAAGCATTCGGCCCAACCGGATCGGGCAACACCAATCCAACAAAATCCTCATCCGCGACAGTTGCAGGCTACAAGAATTCAGTAGGGATTAATGGAAGAATCAACATGAATACAATGACAAATATGTTCCTTTGAGGAACAGATTTCAGGGGCTACATGTAGAAAACTCCTATGGTGAGAGTAATGTAAAAAAACTCCAAGACTAGTTCTAAAGCACAAACCTCGTGGAAAGACACAAAAAGGGCTTGGAAGCATGAGAAGAACTCACATGATCCTAAAACTAGAAGGATTCATGTGAAATAGGTTCCCCAAGGAAAGGTATGTACTGAAAATGCTTACAGGGACAGTCCAAGCAGCAAGGTGATTTGGAGAAAGAAAAATCAACCTATAGTGAAAAGAAAAATCCTTGGTGGTAAAGCTGTCCAAGGAAAAATAGGTTGTGTTTTGGGTTGTGAAGAAGAGAACAAACCTAAATAAGTGGAGACACAATCCATGGGGTAAGTGTGCTCACAAAGCATATATTTTAGAGCTGAAAACAGATCTGGTTTAGAGCTGGAAGTTGCATGCAGCAATGGTATCAATTCGTGCTAAAAGTGGTATGTCACACACCATTTGTGCTTTACAGTTTATATACTAACAATTTGGTGTGAGTTTGGTTTAGATCACAAGATTGTTGAGAAAATGGAAAGGTGAAGCGGCATTGGAGAGCCCTCTTGCACCCCCACTGGACCCCCATGCCCCCCCTAGACAGCCCTTTTGCACCCCCTGGACAACCCCCTTGAACAGACCCATTGAACACCCCCCGCACCCCCATGCCCCCCCTGCACCCCACTGGAAAACCCCCATGCCCCAACTGGACAGCCCCACTGGACACCCCCTGCACCCCCTGGACACCCCTCCCCCCTGCTGGACCCCCCCTGCCGGACACCCCTCCCCCTGCCGGACACCCCTCCCCCTGCCGGACACCCCTCCCCCTGCTGGACACCCCTCCCCCTGCCCCCTGCACCCCCTGGACACCCCTCCCCCAGCTGGACACCCCTCCCCCCTGCCTGGACACCCCTCCCCCCCTGCCTGGACCCCCTGGACACACCTGGACCCCCTAGACATCCCTTGCACCCCCTACACACCCATGTGCCCTTGCACCACCACTGCTGGACAAAACCCCCCACCCCTGGACAAACACCCCCCTAGAAAGCAGCCCTACTAAGACTCAAATGTAGTGACCCCACTAAGACTGTACAACCCCTCCCCCTGCTGGACCCCCTAGACACCCCATGGACAGACCCCCCCCAAACCCAGACCCCCCAGGACAGACCCCCCCCCCCAGACCCTGGACACCCCAGGACAAACGCCCCCCCACTGGACCCCCTAGACACCCCATGGATAGACCCCCCCCCCCAAACCCAAACCCACTCCCCACCCTTGACACCCCCCTGCACCCCCAGTACCACCTGCACCCAGCATTCCCATCAAAATGGATAGAGCAACTGAGGAGGCACATTATGGGTATTTTGCTAGAATAAAGTGCATTTTTCTAGAGTTCTTCTAGAAGTGGACCTTAATTCCACCCTCATTGATCGGGTTGTGTTATCCACAAATGAAGATTACTTGTTTTTGAAAATTGAGTATGAACAACTACCTGCATTTTGTTCCAAGTGTCTGTCTATAGGGCAATCTAAAGAGAGATGCAGAATGAAACTTGTCTGCTCTTTTTTCTCGCAGAAGGGAAATGATTTTCAGACATTCCGTAGGAAGAGAAAGAATGGTACTGGAGCTGGGAATGGATCTGGTCAGGCTGTTGTAGGAAATGGAAGTGTGGAACTTGGGCAGGGTCTTGCAGGAATAGGTTGTGATCAACCAGGGACTGGAGTCAACAATATGAATGGGAATGCTTCTGATATTTCAGGTGAAGGTTTTCAAGAGGAGGTGAATTTTGATGATCCAGATTTGCAACCTGGACTGGGGCTGGTGAGGTTCAGGGGAAGGGAAAACTAACTGTAGCAGGGGCTGTTAGTGGCCGGATTGAGGATGAAAATCAGAGGCCAGGAGCAGATAAGTCAAGGTCAGAGTTTGATGTTGCCTCTCAGCAGCGGGGTCAAGGTCTGATCTCATCAGGTGTACAGGTGCAGGTAAATGTTGATGATCCAGGCTTGGAGGAACCTGGAATTGGGTCTGGAGAGGTTAAATCTGTTCAAGGGCAGAAGAAAATCTCATTAGCACGGGCTGATTGTGTCCAGTTTGTGGATGAAAATCAGCGGGCTGTTGACTTCCAGTCGCAAGGACCTGCAGGAGAAGGAACAGGAGATCCAGGCCCTGGGCCTAGGAGCCAGTAACCTGGGTCAGAAGCTGGGTTCTTCACTGGGGCAGCCTCATTATGGGTCTGAGCAGCATGAACCAATGGTTCAACCTTCTCAGATCCAGGAAGAGATCAATCGGCAAATGGAGCTTAATAATATAGGGGGAAGTTGGGCCAGAATAGAAAATGATGATTATGCCCATAGAAGTGATCCATGTAAGGATATTTTAAGCAAGGGAAAGTTTCCTTTAGTTGATAAAGAGGGATTTCAAATTGTCTATTCAAGGAAATCAAGGAAGAAGAAAGACTGCTCTCAATGGAGAACAACGATGGTGACTAGGTCTCATAGCTCATCTACCTACAACTTGGAATGGGATGATGATGTCGGGGAGGGTGGTTATGAAAATGAAATGCTTTATTATGAAGGCAATTTTATCAATGTCTAGCCCCATATCCTCTCTTATGTCATCTTTTGTTTTTAATAAAATGGCTTTAGAGCCTTTCGGCTCGAAGCTTCTTTCTGTTTCGATGGATTTGGGGAGTTTGAACATCTCACATAATAGTTTAATTTAAATGGTAAACGATTACTAATGGGATTGAGCCGTACACTCCAAATGAGATGAAACGTTTGGGACATTTGTGTAACGGACCATGAATAGGCTGAACATTTTGAGGTTCTCGAAGGCCTATATGAATTGGTTCAATTCCTATGCAAGTGGTTGCACTTGATGGATGAGATCATGTGATCGTTAGAACTCCTCAAAGCCGATTCTCTCTAGCTCTTGTTTCTCTCCCACCTTTAAACAAGGTTCTAACAGACTGTGGTGTTGAGAGAGACCCTACCTAAGCATCGGGTGATTCCCATGAACCTTGGATACCTTAGAAGGAGTCGTTCGGTGACTTCTCGGAGATCTCGATCAAACGCTTGTAAAAACTTCGACAAGCAGGAAGGACTGGTATTGAGAGAGGTCCTACTAAGTGTCGGGTGATTCCCATGATTTGTGGATACCTCTAAAGGAGTCTTTCAACAACTTTTAAGTGATCACAATCAAACACTTGTGAAAAGCTTCGAAAGACTGGATCGAATGGTGTAAGGTACACCATTCTTATTCTTTGTTTAGATTGATTACAAACGTATAGATATATTTCGGCGTGACTGCGGCGTGACAGCAGACACCCCTCCCCCCTGCTGGATGTGGTTGGAGCAGGGCCAAATCATGGCGTGACTGTGGCGTGACCGCGGCGTGACCGCGACGTGACCACGGCGTGACCGCGGTGTGACCACGGCGTGACCGCGGCGTGACCGCAGCGTGAACGCAGCGTGTTGGCCCGATCCAGCGACATCCGCAGGGCAGCATCTTCCGACCAGGAGCGAAGGGAGCGGGAGGAGGCTGGAATGCGGGTGGAAGGGGGTTGGTTCCAGATATCAATATACTCAGGATAGTGCACGGCTTCTTCATACACATCCATGAAGGAAAGTTATAAATGTGAATGAAAACAGGCCAAGTACTGTGTGCAGTATGCATTTGAAAAAATGGGTTGAAACCATCACAGGATAATCCCAATCTAACATTTCGTGGGTCGGCTGCAAAATCAGGATGTAACCTATCAAATTTCTTCCAAGCCAACCCATCTGCATGATTCACTATTTCATCGTAATCCTTATTTCTTTCATCTGCATTCCATATCATATACATTGCCATTTGTTCTGACATAAGAACTTTTTGAATCCTGGGAATTAAAGGGAAGTGCCACATCACTTTCTTTGGTATGCATGATTGAGATCCATATTTATTAGTCTTCCACCTTGATGTGCCACACTGTTTGCACTGACTCAAGTTTTCATTCTCCTTCCAGAACAAACAACAGTCTTTGAGACAAGAATGAATCTTACTAGATGAAAATCCAAATTTGTTAACCAACTATGATGCCATATAATCATTTTCTGGAATACATGCATCATCAGGAAGTAAATCCTTAATAAATTTAAGGATATAGTCGACTGCAGTATAACTAAATCCATACATTGTTTTCTGATGATATAATCGCATTAAAAACTCAAGTTTGCTCATTTTTCCACATGCTTGATATACTGGGGTATTTGCATCTTCCATCAACTTTCTAACACTCTCAACGTCATCATCCTGATTAATAAATGAGAACTGTGTTCCAGTATTCATTTCCTCTTGCACTGGTCTACATGAGGAGCTAGCTTCAGAAACAAAAGGAAACCGATCAGAAATCATATTTTTCATACCAATCTTTTCCGCTGAATCGATGACATTCAACACTTGAGCTTTTTCTCCATTGTGATACCACACATGATAATTTTTTTGGAAACCACTTTTAGTGATATGGTAACTCACTTCCTCACGAGTTAACCAAGGTCTTCCAACACAATCAAAAAACGGGCATCGAATCAATCCGCCATCTGAATCATTATTGAATGAAAAGTCCAAAAAATATTGTAACTCCTTCTGAAATTCATCAGTGATCCGATCAATGTTGTACATCCAGTATCTATCCATTCTGAGGCAGATAAAAATACATTAGATAAATAATCTAGAAAATGACTTAACATTATATGTATTGTTTCATAAGATATTAAGTAATCATCAATAACATGTTAATAAAAAAATTATAACAAATATATTAAAATTATGGTTTAGGGAATTCATAAATGTTTTAAATTATAAAAATTCACGAATAGTCATACATAAGTTCCAATAATGAGGACTGATTATAGTAAAAAGAGTTTATATGAAATCTAAGAGATAATAATAATCAATTCCCAAAAGTGTTTGGGTTAATTCATAACGAGTTCTGATGTTCTGTATTAAATCTACAAAGATTTATTGAAATTTAGAGACATTTTGAAAATATAACCCATATATACAAAGATATGTTGCCATTCTACTAAAACCCTTGGGAATTTCTGGTGTGGTTGAGTTGTTTAGTGATTTTTCTCAGTTTTCTTTTATGCGTTACCCCGCACCCCATTGAGTAGTGGTAGATGACGGAAAATATAAACCATATCTACAAAGATATGTTGTCATTATACTAAAATCCTTGGGAATTTCTAGTGTGGTTGAGTTGTTTAGTGATTTTTCTCAGTTTTCTTTTATGCCTTACCCCGCACCCCATTGAGTAGTGGTAGATGACGAAAAATATAAACCATATCATAAAGAAATTAATAATAGAAATCATCATTATTTATCTTTGAGAAGGAGAGAGACATTTCATAGAAAATAGTTTTCTTCTTGGTTGAAATTGAAGGTGGAAATATTACTATAATAAATTAATTATATCAATATTTAATTATGTTCAATATCCATTTATATTATATGAACTAGAGGTAAATCCATTTTGATATAGGACTTCTAAGGATATTATTTTTTTGAAGGTTGGGGACCCACCTTACATCAAGTAAGTGGATGATGGATTGATCATCTTACTCTATTAGAATAGAGTCTCTACCCTCAACCCTACACCTATTATTATTTCCTAAAAGGACATACCCTTCCAACTTCTTGAATAGATTCAAAAAAGACTCTATATATAGACACAAGTTACAATAATATCCAGAGTTGAGGACCCACTCATGATTGAGTTTATGGATGGATATATTCCGGAATTCAATAGCATAATATCTTGAGTCAACCATAAAAGGCTGGTCAGTTGGTTTTTTGTGTTCTAACTCTCACATGAGTTTCCTACACTTGGGATTAATGTGCATGGGTTTAACATAGTGAAAACATGTGACTTTTCTATCCAAGGAACTAGTTTTTGATTTGGGTTCTTTATTACACTTGGAAAGTATGTTCACTACCACCATAATGACATCAAATCCTTGAGATCGGGGTAAACTAGATATAAAATATATATAAATATCCTCCCACACTTATTCAATAATTAGTAATGGATATAATAATATTCATGAAAGTTGGGATAAATATTTTTGTCATTGGAAATTGCAGAAACCACGGCTGATGTGTCCCCTTTACTGTCCACATGCTCATGATCTTCGTTATTACACAGATGGTGCTAATGTGGCAGTTCATTAAGCAGGGTGTTGATGTGACAATTATGTTTAGAAGGTTGTAGCATTAGTTATGGGATGAAAGCTACTAAACATTATAATGAATTTATGGTTAATATTTTTGATGAAGTGGTAATATTAGAACAAGTAAAGATTCTATGATTCTATACCAATAAAAATAAAATAATTCCAAGATGGATTCCTAAATTAGAGGAATTCCAATTGAATGTAACAGTGAACAAATCACAAACCAGTAGAAAATCCATTAATGGAATGCTTGCATATTTCTCATAGAAACATAAACAAGAATCTACACAGACTGATTACCCTAAAACGAGGGTCAAAAACATGAGAATACAATTCCAAAACATAGGAATTTACCAAGTTAATAAGAAATATAAACCAATAAAGGTAAAATAATTTGGAAATAGATTCCTAAATTCCAAGAATTCAAAATTATTATAATGACACCAACGAAAAAATTACAAAACAATGGAAAATACAAGTAGTAAATGCTTGCATAATTCTCATATAAATAGAAATAAGAATCCTTACAGATTAATTTATCTAAATCTTGGATAAAAAACCGAATAATATTATAAAACATTGAAATTAACACATAATATTTACCCCTGTCATTTCCAGAACCAATAAGCATGTTCTTGACACAAATAATCATCTACAATAATAAATAAAATGAGGGCTGCAGCAAGCAGGGATTAAATGAGTCATAACAGAATTTATTTATAATAGTAAATAGAAAATGTGTTTTAGAATATATTTTTTTGAGATATTTAACATGGTTAGAGGTTTTAAGGTGATTCCCAAACATCTAACATTATCTTTGAACACCTGGTGTGTAGGGTAAATAGGATTATCATCCATGCTCGATGGAAGTAAAGATTCTTTGACTCTAAACCTATTAACATAAACTAATTCCAATATGGATTTATAAATTCTAGGAATTCAAAATGATGGTACAAACCAGTGGAAAATTCATGTATGGAATACATGGATACTTCTCATAGAAAAAAAATACGAATCTACATAGACAGATTCACATAAAATCTGGGTAAAAAACATGAGAATGCAATTCCAAAACATAGGAATTTACCATGTTCATAAAAAATATAAACCAATACAGGTTAAATAATTCAGAAATAGATTCTTAAATTCTTGGATTTCCAAATAATTACAATAAAACCAGTGAGAAAATCTCAAAGTAGTGGAAAATACAAGTAACAAATGTTTGCATAATTCTAATATAAATTGAAATAAGAATATTTGGATATTGATTTATCTAAATCTAGGATAAAAAAACCTATGAATGTGATTCTAAAGAATTTTAATTGACACAACTTATTTAAACCTTTCATTTCCATAACCAATGATCATGTTCTTGACACAAAGAATCATTTATAGCAATAAAAAAATGAGGGCTGCATCAAGAAAGGATTAAAAGAATCATAAGAATTTTTTATAATAGTAAACAGAAAATGGGTTTTAGAATACAAAATAATTGAGATATTCAACATGTTTTGAAATATCAAATTGTTTCTATACAACCGAAGGAGTCAAAACATAACCAGAAACAAAAAATTAAGTTATTTTCAATTCATTAGTGCTATCAAACAGACCCTAAATACATGTTCAAAACATCAATTCAACAAAAAAAGAGTATCAAGAGAGAGTTAAGGGAACACATCTAACGGAAAAAATAACGGATCAAGACCCCTTTTCATGGGATTGGTCTAACCTTCATCACACTCACAGAGCATGCTGGGTAATGGTGTTAAATTTAACTTCTATTTCATCCTTCCCCCCCATATGGGGATTTTGCGTGAAGATGTCGGTCGGGAACGGGGAGGGGGTTCGCGCAAAGATGTCTCAGGGTGACGTCGGCCAAGATCAGGGAGGGGCATTCATCAAGGAGGTCCATTGAATGACAATAGGATTTACTATATTCATAATAAGAATCCACCATCTCAATGTAATTAGAAAAATAAATAGTTTTAGGTGCTTATATATTGCTATTTTCATGTATATAAATACCATTATTTTGAACAAGGATCTATATAGTTATGAGGTAAATATAAATTTTTATAGTTTCCCACTGACTCAATGAAGTTGGATAACAGGAATCATGGTGGGTGGATACAATAGAATGAGAAGAAGCACCAACATCATCTGAAGGTAAACACCAAAATCTCATATTTTCAATGGGAGGACCATAATAAATAGATTCTATTATATGATTCTAATTCCTCAAATGTTCAACTATTTCCCTTTATATCCCCTTCAACCTCATGAACTGGTTGATAGTTAGAAACATGATCCAATTTTTCTATTTGATAACCGAGATATAATTGTTTCCAAGATTTAGTGTACTTGTATGTGTATACTGAATACATAATACTGATAGATGATGAATCTGAAATAACATTTCATCGTGAGTGAACTATACCCAGATATGTTGAGCCACCATTCTATTTTCTGATGAAGTGTAGTGTTGCTGTTTGGAAAACAACTCCTCTAGATATTGTAAAATTGATATGTAAATCATCATGGTTCATACTAATCACAAAAAAAATCATCATTAATTCATGATATAATGACACAATTTATCAAATAATTGTGATACCCTCACCTGGAATGATAAGAACCCTAGAACACCCGAAGGAAATTGCAAACAGGAGGAGGAGGAGGGGGTTCGAATAGGTGGATGAACTGTAGAAAAAAAAAACAAATTACCGAGGAAGACAACTGCAGATGAGGAAAATGTGTCGGGAGGGAGATGGGGGTGTCGACCTCGGCGTCAGAAGAGAGCCGTCGGGGAGGAGCCGTCGAGGAGGAGGGCGCGACGAGGAGGGTGCGGCGAGGAGGAGGCATCGGGGAGGAGGACACGACGAGGAGGAGGGCGCGGCGAGGAGGGCGCGGCAAGGAGGAGGGCATGGCGAGGAGGGCGCGGCGGGAGGAGGCGTCGGGGAGGAGGAGGGAGCGGTGAGGAGGAATTGCGAGGGCGGAGGAGGAGGAGACGTGGTCGGGAGGAGGGTGGTGTGTGAATCGGGGGAGGAGGGCTGCGGGAGGAGGAGCCCGATAAAAGATTGGAGAAAAAAAGGATGAAACAGATTTAGCCACAGAAGAAAAATTTAACCGTGGCAATATAATGGCTATAGCCACGGACCTACCAAACCGTGGCTATAGGTCCGTGGCTATAGCCTGGTTTTGTAGTAGTGAGACTATACTGTCGGGTTATCATTAATGGTAGGAAACCATGACATCATGTCACCATATGAGAAATGGCCATGAATACTTAGTGTCATGGATAAAATCTTTCACTTGATACATGATGTTGGAGAGAATTTGGAAATCATAGAACCTCATTGTAATTTCCATGTCGTCATAAACAATGGTTGGAGATAAGTAGGCCAACACTCAAATATGGTGGGAGATCTTCAAAAATGAATAGTTAGACCCATGTGTATCAGAATGGACCACTCGAAAAACCTATTACATTTCATTTACATGTATTAAATGAATAATCATTCCATTGAAGTTTCATTTTTAGAGGATCTTCTTTATCTTCCGACCATCACAATGAAATAAATTCACCATGCAATGGTGGATTTTTTCAAGTTCACCTCGGTTGAATAGTAGTGTTTTGTGCTCGTGGAACCAGTTCATAGGAGTCAACTAATCAGATTCCTTTGTTTTCATGGGGGTGTATAAGGGTCCTTACTTGGAAGTTCCAATGATAAGTTGATTCACCATATGGCCCCCTAATTGAGAAAAACCAGTATTATCACCATATTATACTCTATTAGGATGACAAGACCATCATAGTGAGACTCGATGAGGGATGAAAGAAGATTTTATAGAGTATCTATCCAATCATTATGATATCATTGGAAATGATTCGCCTTTAGTTTATAGGGAAATTAGTACAAAATATCAATGTTTTTCTTGATTGATGGGATGATATCTTAAGTTATGAGAGTTTATCCATCATTGATCATCTTTATGACTTTCATAGAATTACCTTTCACATGAATCAACTAAACCATAATCTCGAGGGATAGATCAATATTTTTTATGAGATCCCAGTACTTGGACACGTTGTTTTTAAATCCTTTTGAAATTATTAATGAGTATGGTATATCAGAATGTGAGGGAGTGATAGAGAAAATCCGATGGACAAACCTATTGAGATTAGGGTTGTTGAGTCTTTTATCAATCCAGATTTGGGAGGCGCTGTCGATTAATCTACTAGAATGGCATAGATTGATCAATTTATAAGATGGAATCATCCAAGAAGTATCCATTTAGAGGAAACATCACATATGATGGTAGTGCGAAGAGGAAATATGTTTGTGCTTATCCCCAGAAATACTTCTTGGGGATGAACATGGTATCTAATTGTGGTAGGATAACTTCATATTATGAAAATTTCCCGATAAAAATATGATTATTTGAGATATACATCAACTAATCTAATTGTGAATCTAGATGGATTTCATGGTTCTATAAATAATTTCCCAATTTTTGGATAGATAATACGAAGGTGATATAGTTATTCTCAAATAACATCTGATCTCAGTGTTAAGAAACATGTGGCTAATATTATAATTTATATTATCCTTATCATCATTATTTATCTTATCTAGAAGGGATTTGAGGGACCATTCAAAAATTGTAATATAAAGTGGTGAAGTTGTTACTCTATTTGGGGGAATCAAAACCAGTGGAAATAGCTGATATTATTTGATTTCATTGAACATGTTTTGGAATAAAATATGACACTGATAATTTTTTTTCGGTGATTGGAAAAGGGATTACATTTCCCTCAAAGGTTGTGAAGAAACTCTGCATATAGAAGATATATATTTGATGTACTAAAATATTTTGGATATTTCATGGAGGAGGCATTCCACAGATGTGTGTGATATTTTCGAGGTTGATCTTGATGCCTCAGTACCATAGAAATGACCATACTGAGGTAACCCTAAATACGAGCTTTCAAGGGTTCAACTTTTGTTGGTGTACATGGAAAATTCCAAACACTTTTAAAGGTATTTGAGATTGTCCTCGAGTTGATAGGAATTGACCTCTAAGTATTCTAAATAACATTCCAATAGTACATCAAGAATTTAATTGAAGTTGTGTTTCATAGAATGCTAATTATTTTCTCTAAAATGATTCAAAAAAATGGCATAAAACAGTAGTAGAAACTTTTTAGTGGTTCCCTGAATCAAGTGTCTTATTCATCTTTAGAATCCATCTATATATGGTTTTATCGAAAGTACTATCATATAGAGTAAATGGTATGAAAGTAGAAAGTTCCATCAATCGACAACTCCATATATAAAAAGGAAATTTTATCCTTTGAGAAATATAGACTAAGGTCCAAAAAGTAAATACATATTCTAATATGTCCATTCTTCATTCTAACTAGGATGGTTTGGGTAAACCACTTGGTCTATTGGACTTACTTAAAAAATATTTCCTTAATAATATTTTCAACATCATCCTCAAACATGTAACCATGGGAGGTGTGAATGTTTTTGGGATCCTTCATGAATCCATGGTGTCTTATAATAATTATAATATAGTGGATATAAAATTTGGATTCACGCCACAAAATTTCCTTATAGTTCCATTAAAATAAGTCACAATTACATATTAAAAATATAATTTAATAGATGTTATCATTATGAGTCACGAAAACATGGATTATTATTGATATAAGATTTTCCTCATTATTGAGGTTCACCTATGTTAGATCAATTATAATGGAAATGTCTCCGTCTTCATGACATGATGAGATTTATCCAAACCAACTTCATTAACAGTATTAAGACTAGATGGAAGATGTAACACTCCAGGTAAATAAAGTATATGAAATTTTCATATTTTTCCATATTTTTGATTAAAATATTAATATTACTTTAATGGGAATGCTATGCTCGATGGCGTACCCAATACGCAACAACGAGTTTCTTTGAAATCTTACATTGCACTCTAATAATAAAATAATATTATTTTAAATGGTAGTTAACACCTAGCTGTTGTAACGGAGGGAATGAACAGAACAAACTAAAAAATGATTTTATATTTTTTTCAAATATTTTTACTTTTATCCAATAAATGTTAGAGGCTTAAAATTCAAATGAATACAATTTTAAGCATAAATCTTCTAACATTCTTTAAAAGGTCGATTAACCGCCCTTTTGATGGAGAAACTGTTTTAAATCCACTTTTTTTACAATTTTATGTGTTATATTTGACAAAATAAAATTATTCTTTAGAATCAGGACATCAAAATTTACTTTGTGTAAATTGTTGGTATTTTTTCGATAAAGTTCATTTTCTAATGAATAGTGAAAAATGTTGTATTTTAATTCATAACCACTTTTTAATCTAATTTATTTATAAGATTAGATTATCTTTTGGATTGGTTTTAAAGTAAAATTAGAATATATTTTTACCATTTAATCTAATAGTGGTCATTGGAATTAATTTCACTTTGGAATTGGACTTAAACTAGTGTCAATCTTTTGATATATATTGTTTCATAAAAACACGCTATTTGTTTTGACAGTGGGAATTAATTATTAAATTAACTATTGAAACTTATATGTTTTTAATTTTGTAAAATATATGTAATTTATGAATTCGGAAAATCAAATATAGCTTAGGGTGAATTTTTGGTATTTTTCTGAAAAACATCAATTTTTGATGAATAGTGAAACCACTAGGTGGTAGTTAAAGAAACTGATTTTTCGTGTAAATAAAACTTTGTCACTTCTATGATTTGATTTTCAAAAATCTGACATACATTGTTGTCATTAATAATTAATATGTGGTTCAATGAGATCAAAATAATTTTTGTGAATAGTAACTTTTATGTTTTATTAATCGCAATTAAAGGTAATTAGTGTAATTTAAGGTGAAAATAATGTTTTAATAATATGAAATGACCTAGACACATGTCCAACCCTCATAGATGTGTCATGTTCGACAAATAAAATCAATGGGTCAACTTGGGGACCCCATGGATACACTTTGGAAGAAAAATGACATAAATAACTTTTTATTTAAAGTTAAAATAAAAATGTCACAAACATGAGTTGTTTTACTAAAACAATTTTTAAATGGGTTTATAAAAGACATATTTTTGACTATAAATATTCATTATAAATATAAATATATTTCCTACATCATGATATTTTTTTTATAATTTTTATACATTAATGAAATTAAATTATTTATGACACCATGATGATGCAATGATTACCTCAATATTTAACGATTTAAATAAAATGAAAAGATAATGTAAAATCTAAGACCTACACATGTAAAGAACCTATTATATGGGTGTATTTTGAACCCTTATCACCTTATACTATAAATATATCAATTTGGGACCTTTAAAATCCGAAAATAATTTGAAAATAATGTAACCGTTTTGGGCTTTCCAAGAGTGCCCCTCCTCTCCTCTTATAAAAGGCCCCCACCTCTACCACCTTACCCACACCTCTCAAGACTTTGGCTTGGCCAAAACCTGACCATTTTGTCTCTCCACATCCCTCTCTTACTCCTAGAAGCCTAACATTAGGCAGAAGTCTTTCCAAGGAAGCCTTTGAGCTCAAATCAAAAAGAGTTACCCGTTTTAAAGGTAATGTCTTCCCTAATGTTCTTTTGTTTTATTTTTCTTCTCCAACCCCCTAAACTCTTTTTATTTTTTTCTTTTGTAACAACACCAGTATATTAAATATACTAGAATGTTTTTATGAGGATTATTCGAGATACAATAACACACACCTCCGTCTAATGGTTAAAGAACATACTGTTTATGTGGATGGTGAATTACTGTCTCACAAAACGATGATTGTTATATCTTCTCATACCACCTCTAATGGTGGCCATTATGATGGAACTATATTTATTTATGATATATATTATATTTATTTCCTCTCTATGCTTCTATATTTTATATTTAATACATACCTTTATGCTTTTCATGTTGTGAAAATGCCATAATTTCATTTGAGGAAGTGTAGACTACAACCCCCTCAATTGATGTGACTCGTTCATGCAATACATGGAATGTATAAAGAATCACTACTGAAAAAAAAACGGCCTATACCCACGGTTCAAAACTGTGGGTATAGTCCCCAAAACTGTGGGTATAGCCTATACCCACAGTTTTGGGAACTGTGGGATGGAATGGCGTCGGTATAGGTCCCCAACCTATACCCACAGTTTTCCAAAACCGTGGGTATAGGTGTCCTGCCACTATGTCACCAAAACATATCCAATTTCCAAGGTGTCAATGGCTTTTACCCACGGTTTGGAAACCGTGGGTATAGGTCCTAAAATAATGCAGGCACCGAGTTTCGATCCTGCAACCTCTTCGCTGTAAACACCGCGACTAACCACTACCCTAACAGCACCTATATGTATATATATATCTAGTAAAATATAGTTATAAAAACCGTGGGTATAGAGGGAAGAACCGTGGGTATAGGGTTCCCGCAAAAAAAAATTTCCTTCCCGCGGGAATTTTTTTCCCTCACACACAAAAGTGACCTATACCCACGGTTTTTCATAACCGTAGGTATAGGTATTTTAGCCCAGACCAATCCCCACGGTTTTCCCCAAAACCATGGGGATAGGTACCCCTATACCCACGGTTTTGGGAAACAGTGGGTATAGGTGACTTTTCATGACCTATCCCCACGGTTTTCCAAAACCCTGGGGATAGACCCCACTATACCCACGGTTATGGAAAACTATGGGTATAGGTCCTGAAAAGTCACCTATACCCACAGTTTTCCAAAACTGTGGGTATATGGGGTCTATCCCCACAGTTTTTGGGAAAACCGTGGGGATTGGTCCATTTTTCAGTAGTGAAAGAAATTGAAGAACTTATGTGATATATATAACATATATATTATACTGGAATTATAATATATATATATATATATCTCATTTAGTTTTAATTCCATTAATGTGCCAAAGAAATGAAAGTAGCGTTCATGAGTACATACGACTTACCGTCTCGATGAACGGTACATTTCATTTCTTATCTCCAAATGTTATGTACTATTATAAGTACATATATATAATGGATATATAGGTCATATATTACATCTAAATGATGGATATCATTCTGTAATTATAATATATATATCTCTCTTTTAACTTTAATTCCATTAATATGAAAAAAAATGAAAGTAGTGTTCATGCGTACGTAAGACCTACCGTCTCCATGAACGGTGCTATTAATTTTTTTTTTATCTCCAACTGTTATGGAATAGTAAAAAGTGAATATATACTAGATATATATAATATTTAAAACATTAATACTATTCTGGAGATGATGTACCTATAACTACATGGAAAATTATTTTCAAACAAGTTCAATTTTTACTCATGTACCGAACAGCGACAAAAACGTCTAATATGAACTCACATTGTTAACCAATTATTATAACATTATAATATGTGATATGAAATGAATAATAATATTTAAAGGAGGTCCTTAATCAATTATAAATTGACCAAATTTTATTATTCAGTAGATTAAAGAATGATCGAGTCATGTCAGACACGAGGTAAGGGATCCAACCTCTCTGTTTCTTTTTAAGTACTCTCTTTTATGTCATTTCTTTTAAGCTCATATTTCTTATGTTTGGGGATGTTCTTTTATATTCCTCATACTGTACTTTTTATGTTAATATTATGAGAGACCCTATTTGATCTCATAAATCCATTTTTGGAAGTTTTAAGTGGCGCCATTAGGGTGCCGAGTTTTCATAAGGGATTTTTCATCTCACTTTTATTCCCGTGACATTTATGCTCCGTTTTCCACTATTTCCTGTGAGTGGTGTATGTACTTCCCATTATTATACACTTTGTGTAGTATAATTTCGTTTATGGGTATTTATATCTTCCTTGTATGACCCTCCTTCAATGGGGTGTACGTTTCGAAAGTTACCCAACTCGGTAAGGGGACCTTTCACCCTCCTATTTTTAAAAGACTTCTTTTGTTATGTCTTTTAATTTACATCTTATTATGTTGGGATATGTTCTTCTATATCCTTATTGATGTAAATTTTATGTCCAAGTTATGAGATACCATTCACTCTCTCATCGACTGATTTTATGAATTTTGAAGTGATGTCGTAAGACTGTCGAATTTTTACAAGGGAACATCTTAACCCAATTTCGATTTCTTTGGGTTAAACTTGTACTTATTGAACATGTCATACTATGAATATTTTTGAATGACCTATGAGTGTTTCACACTTAATATCCACTTATTTTTTTGTGTATTTTTATTTATCACACATAATTATGTGATAGATTTATCCTTAATTTAAGGATACCATCTTTATAATGGATTCCATCTCAATTTACATTTCCATTGAGACTTCATTGTTGTTATGTGCCAATTCACTCTTATATGGTGTGTATACTGACCTTTGACATATTATATCATGAATCCATTTATTCTCATGATATTATAAAGTTCGGATTAAATGTTATTCCACAATTATTTTTTTCAAGAGTCTTTCATTTTGTTAAAAAATCATTAACAAAAAATATCGTTTTAAATGTTTTAAAGATTTATTATTCTAAATATTTATCTTTAATTTCCATGTTTCCAAAATGGTTTTCAGTATTTATTTATATGGACATTACTATTTTTTAAATTGTAATTCCATTAAAAGCTTCAAAGTGGTATGGGACACTTTGATTCAAAAATCCATTTTAAATGGTTTTTGAAAATGGATTGATTAATTCAATATCTTGGAATTACTTATTGTGATTGAAAATGAAATGTTGTTATTGAAATTTTTATATTTTCAATATTTTATGGGTAATGATGGTATTTGGACATTTTACGGGTGGTTACGTGATAAACCATATGACAGGTGGTGCCGTGAATACCAGGACGGGTGGTTACGTTATAACCTCCAATGCATTGGGTATGGAAGTCGACTGTATGGATATTCCATTAAGTGATATGTGTGGAAGTCGACCATATTGTTATTCCATTTAAGTATGTTTATGTCCCAAGTTACCTTTATATGTTATGTGTTCTTTATATGGGTTTTATAGTAATATTTTGGTTACAAATGAGTATGTAATGATCTTTTATTCAGTGAATATTTTTTTTACTACTTCATAAAGGTGAAAAGTACTACTTTGAAAAAGTATACATGGTTTACTTGTTGTTTTGACAAACTAAAAGTTTTCCTTCTTTGTGTATCCTTTACTGGGCTTTTTATGCTCATCCTATGTTTTTGAAATGTTTTCCACAGGACTTAAAGATGAATAGGGTCGAGGATGAGATCAAGGAAAGAAATTCTATCTAAAATATGGAACTAGACATGTTTCTTTTTAAGTGTTTTTTTATTTTATGGAAACTTAGTAGAAGTGTCTACTATGTAATCTTTTGAGATGTAATAGTTATGACCTAATTATCAAAAACTCTAAACCTGAAAATATCCTCTTTGTGAATTATTCATTTAATTTATGATTAAGTAATGTTTAAGGCGGGGGCCTTATAGTTGGTATCAGAGGTCGATTTAGATAACTTAAGAGGTTAGGGTATTAGTTAAGCAAAAGTGACATTACCATAATGGTTAGGATTCTAGAAAGAGTCATAATGTTTAGATAAAGTGAATGAGTAAGTATATCTTAGTGTTTATCCTCCTCACTAGTACTTAATGATTTTGCTGATATACTCACACTAACATTTATGGTTTTTGTAAATGGATGGATCTAGACGGAACCAAACTGACAATGGGTTTGAAGGAAACTGTGGTGGTTCACTGTTTAAGAGACTAGATAAAATGGGGGATTCAATGAGAAATCTCGTGGTTATTCTAAACCAAGTATCAGGAGTCATGATCAACCACATGAACCTTGGTGAGTTCTCTAATGAATCATGTATGAGAGAACCAACTCAACATGGATGTTCAGGTAATAATTATAATGGTAACCATTAGGGTTTATATGATCCTTACTTTTGAGGTAATTATGGGATACTATACCTTATGAACGACATGAGATAAACTTGAGGTTAAATTATGTTAGGGTTATTTTTGAAAATTTTATCGCTTTTTGGGGAATGTTATAAGAATTATATAGTTTTGGAAAAGGGACAACACGTAGATCGTGTGACAACCCGTCGCGTCGGACAAAGCTGGGGGAATCGAACCCACAACCAAAGTGCGACGGGTATTTATCGCCTACCACTGGACTACGTGAAGTCCCTGGTTAGTATGACTTATTCTTTTTAGTTAGATGATTTTATGAATTAATAGTAAGTTGATTTTGGGTTATCTATGGAAATTATTAACCTATCATGGAGGATATGTGATTAGGTTAATTACTTTTCAATATGATACTTTTAGAGAAACTGATGTTATTTGGAGATAAGTCTTAATTTGTACCTTGTAAGACTATGTGACTAAATCCTTCAAATATTTGGGTTTCAATATTTGTTTGGTTTAATTTGATGAATTTTATGGACAAATTGTTTATCGAAGGGTCCTCGTTGAACTTTGGGTTTTGTTGGACAAATTTTGGAGATTAAGAATAGATTTTCTTTTTATAAAGGGTTACCCTTTTCTGGATTATGTAATCTTGTTCTAACAATTTTGGCTTTGGTAAGGGTCTAAATACATGGGAAATATATAGTTCTCTTTTGTGGATTAGGTGATTCTCAAGAATTTGATTATAGTACTCTTAATGTGAACAAGTCTTCCTAAATACCCATCATTTGGAGAATGTATGAGTTTGTGTAAGAAATCTAGTAAAAGTTGAAAGTCAACATGACAAGTAAGTATATTTCCTTAAGATCAAAAATAAATTCCTCAATGAAATGTATCTTAAAACAAAAATGTTGTATATTAACTTTTCCTACTAGGGAATCGAATACCGTTTAACCCACCACAAGTTTGTGATTTTCTTGTGGTTAACTTTCTCCTAAACATGTTTTCTATCACTCTCCCTCAGAGCATGACCCTTTGCTTTTTCTTCCATATCCATGTTTTACTACATGGAATCCTAGTATGGGTTAACTTGAGTGACCTCTTTACTTATCTTTCATTCTTTTAAAGTGATTTTTTTACTGACTCTTGTTCCGATGTGAGACTCTCAATGATGTTTCCGAGCCCAATTTTTAAATTGTGAGGACGCAATTCCCAAAAGGGGGGAAGGATGTAACACCTCAGGTAAATAAAGAATATGAAATTTTCATATTTATCCATATTTGTGAATAAAATATTAATATTACTTTAAAGGGAATGTTATGCTCGATGCCGTACCCAATACGCAACAACGAGTTTCTTTGAAATCTTAGGTTGCACTATAATAATAAAATAATATTATTTTAAATGGTAGTTAACGCCTCACCGTTGTAATGGAGGGAATGAACGGAACTAACTAAAAAATGATTATAAATGTTTTTAAAATATTTTTAATTTTATCTAATAAATGTTAGAGGCTTAAAATGCAAATGAATCCAATTTTAAGCATAAATCTTTTAATATTCTTTAAAAGGTCGATTAACCGCCCTTTTGATAGCGTACCACTTTTAAATCCACTTTTTGACAATTTTATGTGTTATATTTGAAAAAATAAAATTCTTCTTTAGAATTAAGACATCAAAATTTACTTTGTGTAAATTTTTGGTATTTTTCAGATAAAGTTCATTTTTTGATGAATAGTGAAAAATGTTGTATTTTAATTCAAAACCCCTTTTTAATCTTATTTATTTATATGATTAGATTATATTTTGGATATGTTTTAAAGTGAAATTAGAATATATTTTTACCATTTAATCCAATAGTGGTCATTGGAAGTAATTTCACTTTGAAATTGGACTTAAACTAGTGTCAATCTTTTGATATATATTGTTCCATAAAAACACGCTATTTGTTTTGACAGCGGGAATTAATTATTAAATTAATTAATGAAACTTATATGTTTTGAATTTTTTTAAAATAGAAGTAATTTTATAATTTGGAATATCAAATATATCTTAGGGTGAATTTTTGGTATTTTTCTGAAAAACTTCAATTTTTGATGAATAGTGAAACCAGTAAGTGGTAGTTAGAGAAACTGATTTTTCGTTTAAATGAAACTTTTCCACTTCAATGATTTTATTTTCAATAATCCGACATACATTGTTGTCATTAATATGTAAAATGTGGTTCAATGAGATCAAAATAATTTTTTGTGAATAGTAACTTTTAAGTTTTATTAATCGTGATTAAAGGTCATTAGTTTAATTTAAGGTGAAAATAATGTTTTAATAACATGGAATGACCTAGACACCTATCCACCCCTCATTGGATGTGTTATTTCTGACCAATACAATAAATGGGTCAACATGGAGACCCCATGGAGCCACATTGGTAGGAAAATGACATAAATAACTTTTTATTTAAAGTTAAAATAAAAATGTCACAAACATGATTTGTTTTACTAAAAAAATTTTCAAATGGGTTTATAAAATTCATATTTTTGACTATAAATATTAATTAGATAGCTAAAACGATTTACTACATCATGATATTTTTTTATAATTTTTAGACATTAAATAAATTAAATTATTTATGACACCATGATGATGCAGCGATTACCTCATTATTTAACGATTTAAATAAAATAAAACGATAATGTAAAATCTAAGACCTACACATGTCAAAAACCTATTGGATGGGTGGATTCCGAACCATTAGCACCTTATCCTCTAAATATATCAATGTGGGACCCTTAAAATCCTAAATGCATTTGAAAATAATGTAACCTTTTTTGACTTTCCAAGAGTGCCCCTCCTCTCCTCTTATAAAAATACATCACCTCTACCATCTTAACCACACCTATCAAGCCTTTGGCTCAGCCAAAACCTACCCATTTTGTCTCTCCACATCCCTCTCTTACTCCTAGATGCCTAACTTTGGGCAGAAGTCTTTCCAAGGAAGCCTTTGAGCTCAAATAAAAAAGAGTTACCTGTTTTAAAGGTAATGTCTTCCCTAGTGTTCTTTTGTTATATTTTTCTTCTCCAACCCCCTAAAATCATTTTATTTATTTCTTTTGTAACAAAAAAAGTATATTAAATATACAAGGAAATTTTTATGAGGAGGATTCGAGCTACACTAACACACATCTCCGTCTAATGGTTATAGAACATACTGTTTCCGTGGATGGCGAATTACTACCTCACGAAATGATGATTGTTCTATCTTCTCATACCACCTCTCATGGTGGCCATTATGATGGAACTATATTTATTTATGATATATATTATATTTATTTCCCCTATATGCTTCTATATTTTATATTTAACACATACCTTTATGCTTTGCATGTTGTGAAAATGTGACAATTTCATTTGAGGAAGTGTGGACTACCGTCCCCCTCAAGTGATGTGATTCGTTCATGCAATACATGGAATTTATAAAGAATGAAATTGATGAACTTATGTGATATATATAACATATATATTATACTGGAATTATAATATATATATATCTCTCTCATTTAGTTTTAATTCCATTAATGTTCCAAAGAAATGAAAGTAGCGTTCATGCGTACGTACGACTTACCGTCTCCATGAACGGTACATTTCATTTCTTATCTCCAAATGTTATGTACTATTATAAGTACATATATATAATGGATATATATTTCATATATTACATCTAAATTATGGATATCATTCTGGAATTATAATATATATATCTCTCTTTTAACTTTAATTCCATTTATATGACAAAAAATGAAAGTAGCGTTCATGCGTACGTACGGCCTACCATCTCCATGAACGGTGCTATTAATTTTTTTATCTCCAAATGTTATGGAATGGTAAAAAGTGAATATATACTGGATATATATAATATTTAAAACATTAATACTATTCTGGAGATGATGTACCTATAACTACATGGAAAATTCTTTTCCAACAAGTTCAATTTTTTACTCATGTATCGAACATCGACAAAAACGTCTGATATGAACTCACTTTATTAACCAATTATTATAACATTATAATATGTGATATGAACTGAATAATAATATTTAAAGTAGGTCCTTAAGCAATTATAAATTGACCAAACTTTATTATTCAGGATATTAAAGAACGATTGAGTCATGTCGGACATGAGGTAAGGGATCCAACATCTATCTTTCTTTTTAAGTATTCTCTTTTATGTCATTTCTTTTAAGATAATATTTATTATGTTTGGGGATGTTATTTTATATTCATCATACTGTACTTCTTATGGTCATATTATGAGATACACTATTTGTTCTCATAAATCCATTTTTGGATGTTTTAAGTGGCACCGTTAGGCTGCCGAGTTTTCGTAAGGGATTTTTCATCTCACTTTTATTCCCGTGACATTTATGCTATGTTTTCCACTATTTCCATTGAGTGGTGTATGTACTGCCCATTATTATACACTTTTTGTAGTATAATTTCTTTTATGGGTATTTAAATCTTCATTGTATGACCCTTCTTCCATGGGGTGTACGTTTCAAAATCTACCCAACTCGGTAAGGGGACCATTCGCCCTCCTCTTTTTAAAAGGCTTCATTTGTTATGTCTTTTAATTTACATCTTATTATATTGGGATATGTTCTTATATATCCTTATTGATGTAAAGTTTATTTCCAAGTTATGAGATACCATTCACTCTCTCATCGACTAATTTTCTGAATTTTGAAGTGACGTCGTAAGGCTGTCGGATTTTTACAAGGGAACATCTTAACCCAATTTCGATTTCTTTGGGTTCAACTTGTACTTATTGAACATGTCATCCTATGAATATGTGTGAATGACCTCTGATTGTTTCACACTTAATATCGACTTATATTGGGTGTATTTTTATTTCTCACACATAATTATGTGATAGATTTATCCTTAATTTAAAGATACCATCTTTATAATGGATTCCATATCAATTTAAATTTCCATTGAGACTTCATTGTTGTTATGCACCAATTCACTCTTATATGGTGTGTATACTGACCTTTTACATATTATATGATGAATACCTTTATTCTCATGATATTATAAATTTTGTATTAGATGTTATTCCACAATTATTTGTATTCAAGAGTCTCTCATTTTGTTAAAAACACTTTAACAAAAAATATCGTTTTAAATGTTTTAAGGATTTATTATTCTAAATCGTTATCTTTAATGTCCATGTTTTCAAAATGATTTTCAGTATTTATTTATATGGACATTAATTTTTTAAAAATTTAATTCCATTAAAAGCTTAAAAGTGGTATGGGACACTTTGATTCAAAAATCTCTTTTAAATGGTTTTTGAAAATGGATTGATTAATTCAATATATTGGAATTACTTATTGTGATTGCAAATGAAATGATGTTATTGAAATGTTTATTTTTTCAATATTTTATGTGTAATGATGGTACTTGGACATTTTACTGGTGGTTACATGATAAACCATACGACGGGTGGTGCGGTGAATACAAGGACGGGTGGTTACGTTATAACCTCCAATGCATTGGGTATGGAAGTCAGCCGTATGGCTATTCCATTAAGTGATATGTGTGGAATTCGACCGTATGGTTATTCCATTTAAGTATGTTTATGTCCCAAGTTACCTTTATATGATATGTGTTATTTATATGTGTTTTATGGTAATACTTTGGCTACAAATGGGTAAGTAATGATCTTTTATTCAGTGAAGAGTTTTTTTACTACTTTATAAAGGTGAAAAGTACTACTTTGATAAAGTATACATGGTTTACTTGTTGTTTTGAAAAACTAACAGTTTTCCTTCTTTGTGTATCCTTTACTGAGATTTTTATGCTCATCCCGTGTTTTTAAAATATTTTCCATAGGAATTAAAGATGAATAGGGTCAAGGATGGGATCAAAGAAAGACATTTTATCTAAAACATGGAACTAGACATGTTTCTTTTTAAGTGTTTTTTTATTTTATGGAAACTTAGTAGAAGTGTCTACTGTGAAATCTTTTTATGTGTAATAGTTATGAACTAATTATCTAAAACTCTAAACCTGAAAAGATCGTCTTTGTGAATTATTCATTTAATTCATGATTAAGTAATGTTTAAGGCCGGGGCCTTATAGTTGTTATCAGAGGTCGGTTTAGATAACTTAAGAGGTTAGAGTATTCTTTAAGCATTAGTGAAATTACCATAATGGTTAGGATTTCAAAAAGAGTCATAGTTTTTAGATAAATTGAATGAGTAAGTATATCTTAGTGTTTATCCTCCTCATTAGTACGTACTGATTTTTTTGATATACTCACACTGACATTTATGGTTTTTGTAAATGTATGGATCTAGAATGCGCCAAAGTGTCAATGGGTTTGAAGGAAACTGTGGTGGTTCACTGATTAAGAGACTAGATAAAACGGGGGATTCAATGAGAAATCTTGTGGTTATTCTAAACCAACTATCAGGAGTCATGATCAACCACTAGAACCTTGGTGAGATATCTAATGCATCATGTATGAGAGAACCAACTCAATATGGATGTTCAGGTAATAATTATAATGGTAACCATTAGGGTTTATATGATCCTTACTTTTGAGGTAATTATGGGATACTATACGTTATGAACGACATGAGATAAACTTGAGGTTAAATTATGATATGGTTATTTTTGAAGATTTTATCGCTTTTTGGGGAATTTTATAAGAATTATATAGTTTTGGAATAAAGGAAAAAACGTAGATCATGTGACAACCCGTCACGTCGGACAAAGCTGCAGGAATCGAACCCACAACCAAAGTGCGACTGATATTTATCACCTACCACTAGACTACGTGAAGTCCCTGGTTAGTATGACTTATTCTTTTTTACTTAGATGATTTTATGAATTAAGAGTAAGTTTATTTTGGGTTATCTATGGAAATTATTAACCTAACATGGAGGATATGTGATTAGGTTAATTAATTTTCAATATGAGACTTTTAGAGCAAATGATGTTATTTGGTGATAAGTGTTAATTTGTACCTTGGAAGACTATGTGACTAAATCCTTCAAATATTTGGGTTTCAATATTAGTTTGGTTTACTTTTATGAATTTTATGGAAAAATTGTTTATCGAAGGGTCCTCGATGAACTTTGGGTTTTGTTGGACAAATTTTTGAGATTAAGAATAGATTTTCTTTTTATAAAGGGTTACCCTTTTCTGGATTATGTAATCTTGTTCTAACAATTTTGGCTTTGGTAAGGGTCTAAAGACATGGGAAATATATAGTTGTCTTTTTTGGATTAGGTGATTCTCAAGGCGTTGATTATAGTACTCTTAATGTGAACAATTCTTCCTAAATACTCATCATTTGGAAAAAGTATGAGTTTGTGTAAGAAATATAGTAAAAAATGAAAGTCAAAATGACAAGTAAGTATATTTCCTTAAGGTCAAAAATAAATTCCTCAATGAAAAGTAACTTAAAACAAAAATGTTGTCTATTAACTTTTCCTACTGGGGAATCGAATACAGTTTAACCCACCACAAGTTTGTGATTTTCTTGTGGTTAACTTTCTTCTAAACATGTTTTCTATCACTCTCACTTAGAGAATGACCCTTTAATTTTTCATCCATATCCATGTTTTCCTACATGGAATCCTAGTATGGGTTAACTCAGGTGACCTATTTACTTCTCTTTCATTCTTTTAAAGTGATTGTTTTACCGACTCTTGTTCGGATGTGGGACTCTCAATGATGTTTCTGAGCCCAATTTTAAAATTGCGAGGACACAATTCCCAAAAGGGGGAAGGATGTAACACCCCAGGTAAATAAAGAATATGAAATTTTCATATTTATCCATATTTGTGAATAAAATATTAATATTACTTTAAATGGAATGCTATGCTCGATGGCGTACCCAATACACAACAACGAGTTTCTTTGAAATCTTACGCTGCACTCTAATAATAACATAATATTATTTTAAATGGTAGTTAACTCCTATCCATTGTAATGGAGGGAATTAACAGAACTAACTAAAAAATTATTATATATGTTTTTCAAATATTTTTAATTTTATCCAATAAATTTTAGAGGCTTAAAATGAAAATGAATCCAATTTTAAGCATAAATCTTCTAATATTCTTTAACAGGTCGATTAACCGCCCTTTTGATGGCTAACCTCTTTTAAATCCTCTTTTTGAAAATTTTATGTGTCATATTTGAAAAAATAAAATTCTTCTTTAGAATCAGGACATCAAAATTTACTTTGTGTAAATTTTTGGTATTTTTCTGATAAAGTTCATTTTTTGATGAATATTGAAAAATGTTGTATTTTAATTCAAAACCTCTTGTTAATATAATTTATTTATATGATTATATTATCTTTTGGATTGGTTTTAAAGTGAAATTATAATATATTTTTACCATTTAATCCAATAGTGGTCATTGGAATTAATTTCACTTTGAAATTGGACTTAAACTAGTGTCAATCTTTTGATATAAATTGTTTCATAAAAACACGCTATTTGTTTTGACAATGGGAATTAATTATTAAATTAATTAATGCAACTTATATGTTTTGAATTTTTTAAAATAGAATTAATTTTTGAATTCGGAATATCAAATATATCTTAGGTTGAATTTTTTGTATTTTTCTGAAAAACATCAATTTTTCGTGAATAGTGAAACCACTAAGTGGTAGTTAAAGAAACTAATTTTTCGTTTAAATGAATATTTGCCACTTCTATGATTTTATTTTAAAAAATACGACATACATTGTTGTCATTAAGAAGTAAAATGTGGTTCAATGAGATCAAAATAAGTTTTGGTGAATAGTAACTTCTATGTTTTATTAATCGCGATTAAAGGTAGTTAGTGTAATTTAAGGTGAAAATAATGTTTTAATAATATGAAATGACCTTGAAACATATCCAAACCTTATTGGATGTTTCATTTCCGACCAATACAATCAATGGGTCAACTTGGGGACCTCATGTATCTACTTTGGTAGCAAAATGACATAAATAACTTTTTATTTAAAGTTAAAATAAAAATGTCACAAACATTAGTTGTTTTACTAAAACAATTTTTAAATGGGTTTATACAAGTCATATTTTGTACTATAAATGTTCATTAGAAATATAAAATGATTTACTACATCATGAGATTTTTTTTATAATTTTTAGACATTAAAGAAATTAAATTATTTATGACACCATGATGATACAGCGATTACCTAATTATTTAACGATTTAAATAAAATGAAAAGATAATGTAACATCTAAGACCTAAACATGTCAAAAATCCATTGGATGGGTGGATTCCGAACTCTTATCACCGTATCCTCTAAATATATCAATGTGGGACCTTTAAAATCTGAAACGCATTTGAAAATAATGTAACATTTTTTACTTTCCAAGAGTGCCCCTCCTCTCCTCTTATAAAAGGCCCCCACCTCTACCACCTTACCCACACCTCTCAAGCGTTTGGCTTGGACAAACCCTGCCCATTTTGTCTCTCCACATCCCTCTCTTAATCCTAGAAGCCTAACTTTGGGCAGAAGTCTTTCCAAGGAAGACTTTGAGCTCAAATCAAAAAGAGTTACTCGTTTTAAAGTTAATGTCTTCCCTAGTGTTCTTTTGTTTTATTTTGCTTCTACAACCCCCTAAAATCTTTTTATTTATTTATTTTGTAACAACAACAGTATATTAAATATACTAGGATGTTTTTATGAGGAGTATTCTAGATACACTAACACACACCTCCGTCTAATGGTTAAAGAACATACTGTTTCTGTGGATGGCGAATTACTGCCTCACGAAACGATGATTGTTCTATCTTCTCATACCACCTCTCATGGTGGACATTATGATGGAACTATTTTTATTTATGATATATATTATATTTATTTCCTCTCTATGCTTATTTATTTTATATTTAATTCATACCTTTATGCTTTTCATGTTGTGTAAATGCGATAATTTCATTTGAGGAAGTGTGGACTACCGCCCGCTCAAGTGATGTGACTCGTTTATGCAATATAAGGAATTTATAAAGAATGAAATTGATGAACTTATGTGATATATATAACATATATATTATAATTTAATTATAATATATATATACCACATTTATTTTTAATTCCATTAATGTGCCAAAGAAATGAAAGTAGCGTTCATGCGTACGTACGGCTTACCGTCTCCATGAACGGTACATTTCATTTCTTATCTCCAAATTTTATGTACTATTATAAGTACATATATATAATGGATATATATGTCATATATTACATCTAAATGATGGATATCATTCTGAAATTTTAATATATATATATCTCTTTTAACTTTAATTCCATTAATCTGACAAAAAATGAAAGTAGCGTTCATGCGTGCGTACGGCCTACCGTCTCCATGAAAGATGCTATTAATTTTTTTATCTACAAATGTTATGGAATAGTAAAAAGTGAATATATATGGGATATATATAATATTTAAAACATTAATACTATTCTGGAGATGATGTACCTATAACTACATGGAAAATTATTTTCCAAGAAGTTCAATTTTTACTCATGTACCGAACATCGACAAAAATGTATGATATGAACTCACTTTATTAACCAATTATTATAACATTATAATATGTGATATGAACTGAATAATAATATTTAAAGGAGTTCCTTAAGAAATTATAAATTTACCAAATTTTATTATTCTGTAGATTAAATAACGATCGAGTCATGTCAGACACGAGGTAAGGGATCCAACCTCTCTCTTTCTTTTTAAGTACACTATTTTATGTCATTTCTTTTAATATCATCTTTCTTATGTTTGGGGATGTTATTTTATATTCCTCATACTGTACTTTTTGTGGTCATATTATGAGATACCCTATTTAATCTCATAAATCCATTTTTGAAAGTTTTAAGTGGCGCCGTTAGGCTTCCGAGTTTTCGTAAGGGATTTTTCATCTCACTTTTATTCCCGTGAAATTTATGCTATGTTTTCCACTATTTCCTATGAGTGGTGTATGTACTACCCATTATTATACAATTTGTGTAGTATAATTTATTTTATGGGTATTTACATCTTCATTGTATGACCCTTCTTCCATGGGGTGTATGTTTCGAATGTTACCCAACTCGGTAAGGGGACCTTTCACCCTCCTCTTTTTAAAAGACTTATTTTGTTATGTGTTTTAATTTACATCATATTATATTGGGATATGTTCTTCTATATCCTTATTGATGTAAAGTTTATTTCCAAGTGATGAGATACCATTCACTCTCTCATCGACTAATTTTCTGAATTTTGAAGTGACGCCATAAGGCTGTCGAATTTTTACAAGGGAACATCTTAACCCAATTTCGATTTCTTTGGGTTCAACTTTACTTCTTGAACATGTCATCCTTTGAATATGTGTGAATGAACTCTGATTTTTTCTCAGTTAATATCCAATTATATTGGGTGTATTTTTATTTCTCACACATAATTATGTGATAGATTTTTCCTTAATTTAAGGATACCATCTTTATAATGGATTCCATCTCAATTTCCATTTCCATTGAGACATCATTGTTGTTATGAACCAATTCACTCTTATATGGTGTGTATAATGACCTTTGAAATATTATATCATGAATCCCTTTATTCTCATGATATTATAAAGTTCATATTAAATTTTATTTCGCAATTATTTGTATTCAAGAGTCTCTCATTTTGTTAAAAACTCTTTAACATAAAATATCGTAATAAATGTTTTAAAGATTTATTATTCTAAATCTTTATCTTTAATGTCCAGGTTTTCAAAATGGTTGTCAGTATTTATTTATATGTACATTACTATTTTAAAATTGTAATTCCATTAAAATCTTCTAATTGGTATGGGATACTTTGATTCAAAAATCTCTTTTAAATGGTTTTTGAAAATGGATTGATTAATTCAATATCTTGGAATTACTTATTGTGATTGAAAATGAAATGCTGTTATTGAAATGTTTATATTTTCAATATTTTATGTGTGATGATGGTACTTGGACATTTTACGGGTGGTTATGTGATAAACCATATGACGGGTGGTGCCGTGAATATCAGGACGGGTTGTTACGTTATAAACTCCAATGCATTGGGTATGGAAGTCGGCCGTATGGCTATTCCATTAAGTGATATGTGTGGAAGTCGACCGTATGGTTATTCCATTTAAGTATGTTTATGTCCCAAGTTACCTTTATATGTTATGTGTTCTTTATATGGGTTTTATGGTAATATTTTGGTTACAAATGGGTATGTAATGATCTTTTATTCAGTGAATAGTTTTTTACTACTTCATAATGGTGAAAAGTAATACTTTGATAAAGCATACATGGTTTACTTGTTGTTTTGAAAAACTAACAGTTTTACTTCTTTGTGTATCCTTTACTAGGATTTTTATGCTCATCCCAAGTTTTTGAAATGTTTGCCACATGACTTAAAGATGAATAGGGTCAAGGATGGGATCAAGGAAAGACATTCTGCCTAAAACATGGAACTAGACATGTTTCTTTTTAAGTGTTTTTTTATTTTATGGAAACTTAGTAGAAGTGTCTACTATGTAATCTTTTGAGATGTAATATTTATGACCTAATTATCTAAAACTATAAACCTGAAAAGATCCTCTTTGTGAATTATTCATTTAATTCATGATTAAGTAATGTTTAAGTTCGGGGCCTTATAGTGGAGGCAATTCTTATGATGCAAGAGACTATGAGGTCGCATCATATTTTTGGGTATGAGGATAATACTCAGAAGTAGCTTCCTAACCCTCTATCTCTATAGAGGCCATGGAAACATATGATGCAGATCTAATCACATATTGAATTTATCAACATATTCTTCCACTGAGAGTGAAACAATAATTCTTTTCCACTTCCAATGGGTTAAAATACAATTCAAAAGACATGGAAGTGACACAAGTTTACAATAATGGGTAAACAAGTATAGTAGGCATGTGGGTAGGTTCTGGGGATTCATAAGAACATTTCTTTTATAGGAGTATGAGTTGATCTGAGTGAAATAATTTTTCTTGGGACTGATGAAAGAGTTCCCAATATATAGACTCATCACTTCTAGGTGGGGAATTGGTAGGAACAAACATTCCTTAAGATAAACCTAAGGATATAATAGTGTATCTGTCAATTCATTAGAAGCATCTACATTCTCATCTTCTTCATCTAAGGGTTTCTTCACTTCTATATAGTAATAATCAACATCTAGATATTGAACTTCACATGATTCAAAACCAGAATTTTCACCATGGAGTGTCTTGACTCGAACCTTAACAGAGTACTTGACACACGAAAGACATAATGAGGGGACCACCACATCAAGGTGAATCCAGGGTCTTACCAGTAGGGAATTGTTGGCCCCATATTGTGAGACAATAAAGAATTCAGTATTCAATACCAAATCTCTAAACATGGTCTTCACCTGAATCTTTCCAATTTTTTTTTCTCTTATCCTATCCATTAATTTATAGGATAGATGGGTTCATGTTAGCCTTGGTGAGTCCCAACATGTGGAGTGTTGGATTTGGGATAAGGTTGACCCCAGATCCAATTTCCACTTCAAACTAACAAACCTCTACACCATTATATTATCGCAAGATATAGAGAATGCATATGTTCCCCTGAATGATATCACCTTCATCTTATATAGAGAATTAAATTATGTTCTATTGATTTTTATTATTATATTCCACTACATGATAGAATTAAATAGACACTTCCTCAGTTTCAAACTAAATAGAGAATTTTATGGCCTTTTGAGGGCTACACGAAGTTCTATTGATCGGTAGAGTTTTTTTTCAAGTATTGATATCTAGGATGGAATACTAGTGAGGTTATTGATCAAATAATATGTTCATGATACAAGTATGTTCCTACTCCCTAGGGGTTTATCCTTGAAAGGAAGCATGGTGGGATAGAATAGCTTATGTGATGGTGAATAGATGTTAACTATCCAATTCTAATTTTTTGTTGGATAATCAAGGCTAAGCTATAAATAGTTATAGCTGAGCCTTTGATGGGTGTGATTGAGCCTTTGATGTCTATGGATAAGACAAGTGGTCAAACAAATAGATAGGTTATAATGTTTCATTGGAAGGTGTTACAACAAAAGTATGATCTTATTGAGACATAAGCAATACATATCTTATCATCTCAGTGGCGCAGACCACATCATTAGGGATATTTCCTCAAAAAAATTTATTTCTATAATGAAGTTTCACTTTTCCTTGAAATATTCATCTAGAATTACATGAATGATATATATGTCAGAATTTATCCCGGATTTTTCACATTGGTGCACCAATATAATAGAATTGAAGTAGTAATATTAGTTCTTTTCATCAAAGGAGACTTATAGGATCCAATGGCTAATGGAACCTCCTCCCAATGCAAGGAGTTATTCCATGAGCATTATAGTTTTCACTATCGGTAGGACCAATGTGGATCTTAGTAGGCACTATTATATTGGGAGTAACTTAAGATAATTCAAGTTCTTCAGCATATAGAGTACCAATATAATGTATACTAGTGAATCTAGTGGTAGAGAGGTTTTTCCGAGCATGACCATTAAGCTCGTTGGTATCAATCTGATCCTAGATAAAGCATCTGTCTTTTCCTTGGTGAGGGCGGTTCCAAATTAATAATTGGTGGAAGGGAACATAGAATCTCTTGAAGTGGCATTACACTAGGTTTGGTTGGCATTCTCACCCAAGTGTGGATTAAATGTGGTCTGAATACGAGTAAGAAGAGACGGGTTGGGAAAACCAATCCATTTGATGGTGGGGCCACCCTGTGATTTGAGTGATATAGGGTGGTGGGATTCTACATTAGAGAATCTCGATTGGTAGTTGGATCCGTCACAATATATATGTAACCTAAATTTTTGACATAGGACAAGGAATATTCAGAGTGTTCTAGGGAGAGGCTCCTAAAATGGTTGAAATTAGAAATGGGGGAGTGTAACACTTTATGATTTTGTGAAATATTTTTTTTCCAAATTAATTCAATCTTTTTGATATTTTTCATTTCGCACAACCATGGATATCGATTTTTTTATATGAAAGCATTGGGAATGTCTTGAATTATACACTATAAAAATATAATATTTTGTTATATGAAACACTAATATATTCTTACGGTACACATAACACTGACTTTGCTTTCCTTACATGCAACACTAAGTTTCTTCGAAACAACATTTTAATATTATAATTATTTTAATGAGATAGGAATAAAATTTTCATTAAAAATTGTAATATTAATAGAAATAAATAATTTTTAAATATTATTTATAATGTTTTTATAAAAATAAAACATATTTATAACAAAACATATAATTTTTTCTAAAATATTTTTATGTTTGAAAAAACTATATCCTCAAATGAACGTCGTTTTTACATCGATTTGTGAAAAATAATAAAAAAATTGTTACAAATATCATAAATATAATTTGATAATTTTTTTTCGAAATGATAATGGTAAAATGATCTTTTGGTGACTTTTTGGGATTTTTCTGAAAAACATTATGTTTTGGATAAATAATGAAAAAATACTTAAATTTAATTCCAAACTTATTTTTTATTTAAATTATATATATTGTTAAATTATATATTAATTTTTTAAATGTGTAATTAGATATATTTAACATATTTTTATAAAATTTATGTCAGTATAATTTATTTCAAATTGAAATGGGATATAAAATCATTTCAGAAATTTACACATTTTCTCTTAAAAAACCCGCTGACGCAACGCATCTCCAGGACTAATTTCAAATATATTTCAAAAAATTATGTGATTATAATTTGAAAAAAATATTCCATATTTTCTAAAAAAATAATTTATGATTTATAATATGGTACACTTATTTTTTTGTCTAAAAATATTAGTGAATTTAATTAAAATTAATTTAAACGGTTAAGGTAAAAACAAGATTACCTAGTGGTGAACTTTAATTTAAGGCATCGAATAACCTATACACTTGTAAAAAAGATGTTTTATGGACATATTTTTACCAGTTAAAAAATTTTAATGAAAAATTACTATTATTTTAGGCACATGATGTAACGGATCCCTCTCAACAATGCTTAAATTTATATATTTATAAGAATGCTACTCCGCCTCCACTATAAAAAGGGAACTCACACCCCCATAGTTTTTTACACCTGTAAAGGAATTTGGATAGAATAACCCTTACCAAACATCCTAAAAGAATTACTCACATAATACTAGCATCCTAACTTTGGGCATAATTCCAACCAAGGAAGCCCTTTTGTGAAAACCAAGAGTAGTTACCCAAAGTAGAGGTAACATCCTCCCACAAGCCCTTTGGTATTATTTTCATTATCCAAACCCTAAATAATAATAATTATATTATTATATAATAAAATAAATATCCTAAATATTCTAATATGAATTTATTATAAGGTTTTTACCTAAACCTACACATGATTCAATGAAATGGGTAACAAACTTATATATCAATCTTGTGTACGATAGACTACCACCTCACGAAACAATGTCATTCATTTTTTTTACCACCTATCATGGTAGGGAATTATAATTTACATAATGTTTTATATGATATATATGATATTTATGATGTATTTATTATCATTTAATTATTTTATCAAACATACCTTCATGTTTTCCATTTTTCGTAAATGTGATAACTTTGATTTTAGATGTGTGGAGTATCATCTACTCAAAGCAATGTGATTCGTTCACACTTTACATGGAATGTATTAAGGATGGGTTTTGTAAATGTATATGATATGTATGAAATATTAATTATAATTTAATAATATATATATATATGGAATTTAATTTCTTTCTTTCAATATGAAAATAAAATAGAAACAACGTTAATGCATACGTACGACCTACTATCTCCATGAAATGTGTTTTAATTTTCATATTTCTATCATCTATAAATTATTATAAATATTTATATATTAAAAATATAAAATTTATATATCATGTTTTACATTATATAAATAATTATATCATGATCTAGTCAAGAGGATCAAGAATAATAAGCCAAAACATATATGAAAAAAACAGGATATTGCCCAAAACGTAATATTAACATGGAATTGTTAATAAATGGGTGATATAAAGTCATAATAAAATAAAATATGGTATTATATATAACAATAAAGTAATTATTTAGATTTATAATAAACTAATATTTATTATATAGGAGGTTTGAACATGTCAATAGAATTGCAAGACTTTAGGTAAGGGTTTTCCAATCACACTTTTATTTTTGTGAGACTCATGAATTATTCACCACTCATTTCATTTGTTTGGTTCATGTAATTACCATGAATATATAATAATATTATTATATTTTAATTTATGGGTATTTTCATGTCCATTTTATGATCATTCATTCATGGGGTTTATGGTTATGAAGATACCAAATCAGTTAAGTAATTTTATCTCAATTTTTCTTCTTTGGGATACATGCCATGTTATGCACATATATTTTTTATATGAGGTGTATATAATTACATTTGACCTGTTGTATAATGAAGATCTTTATTTTAATTATATTTTAACATTCATGTTATTTTATTCATTTCAAATTATTATGATTCAATGTTATCAATGTGGAAAACGTTTATTTCTATAATTTCATCGTTTATCGAGATTTATTATGATTATGCTTAAATTGGAAAAATATTATGATCCATTTCTCAATAAGTCTAAATAATTTTATTTTCCTATGATTATACACTCTATATCTATACATTGGTACCATTTTTTCACACTATGTTAATTAAGATAATTAGGAATGTTTTTTAAGAAAATATGACTTTATTTCTCTTTTCAGATGGAAATTTATTTATTTAAAAAACCATGTTTTGTAAAAATGATTTACTATGATTTTTAAAATACATTTTTACCCATGTTTTAACATTTTAATAAAAAAAATTTAAAAGTAATATCTTTCTCATTTTTTGATCAAGGCACTTTCCTAAACGTTTTATGGTGAAAAGAGGAATGCTCTGCATGTACAGATTTTCCCGACATCATGACCTTAATTTCCATAAAGATTCAATTGAAAGTTTACATGGATATTTATAATGAAAATTATTTTTCTAATATTCTTGAAATTAATTATTTTCATGTATATTTTAAAGAAAAAGTTTTTCAATATTTTTTGTGATTAAAAAATCATTTTTCAAATAAGAATTGAGATTTTCTAAATAAATGTTTTAAATTATTTTTAAAAGAATTATTTATATGTTTTTTAAAGTGGGTTTTTATAAAAATGATTTTTAAAATGTTTTATGTTTTTAAATGTTATTTTGAAATATATTTTATTTTCCTTAAGAAATGATTCATGTGATCTTTCAAAATCCTTCCCCATATAAGTTTACATCCTTTTATATAGTTTATTCTTAACTCGAGATTTGATCCAAGGACACTATTCTTATACTTTTATTGAATTATTTTTGTTTAAGAGGAGATGTTATTTATGAATCCCATTTCTCTTCAATGGGTTATACCATGGTAAAACAATTTTTTAACCCACTTCCTTTCATAAGTTATTCTATGATGAAATGATTATGAATCCTATCTAATTTTTCACATGTTATAATGTGATTAAATGTTTTTAATGCCCTTTTCATATCATGGGTTGTAATAGGATGTTTTTGAAATCCATATCTTCTTATGGTCACGATATGTTGAATGTTTTGTTATCTTGTGTCACATTCATGTATGAATTCATTATGAGGTGAGTGGGACCTATATATACCAATAATTCATTGGGTAACTATTGATGACTCATGAGTATATTTGTTATGCATGAATCTGATTACATGTTTTCAAGGTTATGGATGGACCTGGTTGAATATTCTTAAGTTTATATGTAATCCTGATTTCATGTTTATAATGATATGCATTAACTTGATTACATATTCAAAATTTTAGTTGTGGAATTGGATTCACGTCCATAAGTTTATGTGTACATGTTCACAATGTTATGCATGAACCTGATTACATGTTCACAATGTTTTGTGTGGACCTAGTTTCATGTCTATAATTTTATCTGTTGACCATATTACATGTTCAACATTATTTTGGGTGAACCTGATTACATATTTACATTGTTATTATTGAACCTGATTACATGTTCAAAATGTTATGTATGAACCTAATTACATATACATGATGCTATGTGTGGACCGTGTTTCATGTCCATAAGTTTATGCGAGGCTATGACTTCATGTCCTAAACCTAATGACTGAACTAATTTCTGTTGACACATGTTCGTAATGTTATAAGTTGATGTGTTTTCCACAATTATATATCTTATTATAATATTATTCTCTCATTACTCATGTTATTTGATTTCCTAATGATTCATGTCTTCTGAACTACTAATATTTATTCCATGATTCATGTTTATGATCTTTGATATGCAAGGTATGATCTTCCAAAGATATAATCATGTTATCATAACCTTATGCTCATGTTATATATAAGAACATGATTTTTCACTCAAGTATGGATAAATTTAATTTTATACTAATTCTATTTTATGGTCTTAATATGGATGCATAAGGAGTTTGCGAAGGTCTCAAGGGTGTGTGGGGAATATTTGGAGTCCGGAATGTATTTTTTGGGAGAAAAAGGCTTGTCACATGGTTTGAAGAAACCGTACAGGGAAGACCACATGGTTATTTAAAGCCATGAGAGTCTCGAATGTGGGTTAGTATATGTTGCATAGTTTTCCCAAACTATGAGCTAAGGGCCACACGACTATGCCAAAAATAAAAACAAATTGTAGATGTTTTTAACATAGTTGGTGTATGGTTTCCCTAACTGTGTGGCCCAACCATGTGAGTACCCCCTCCCGATAGAAGAAGATTCACTATTGGTGCATGGTTTCTTTAAGGATGTGGCTAAACCATGTGAGGATTTTTTTCATGTGTTTTTTTCTAAAATACACTTAATGACTTACTTTCTTAAACCCTTTACTACTATTTGTTTTTTCCATCATATGACCCCATCTAAGTTCTTATATTTTACTCATTTTTAAGGGCTAAACAATTTTTTGATACCGATCATCCATCCAACGTATCATCGATGCACAATTCATCTCATTAGATCCGCACTGTTAGGTTCTTAGCTCCTTTTAAGATATTTTTTATTATTCTTTCTATCATAGATGTTATTTAGATGCAAGATCATATGCCAAATTTTTATGTTGTTGGTCAATTATTCCTATCTCTTCCAATCCAAGCTAAATTAGAGGATAATATTGGATGAGGATAGTCGTAGGAGTATGAGGTAGGTGGTCTATAACTCATCCCCCAAGTTTCTTTATTTTATAAATCATCATTTATGTGGGCCAATTTCATCAAGCCTCACATGTTTAATTAACATTACTTTCTGGTAGTCCTTAGAACTGTATTGTAGGACTCTATTTAAATATGTTATCCATATTTATAGGTTGTTACCTCAATAAGGACCACCACATATAGAGTGTATTCATAGTTAATCCTTTTGATGTTTGTAATGTGCCTATGTGCTAATGTTTGGGTGTGCTTTGGCTAGACCCTTATAGTGGAAAAACATTCCTTAAGAAAATGAATATTGAATTTTTATTTGATAAATGGATTGTACCATATTTCCTTCCACTTGAACCATATAAGTTAAGTGCTTCAATTTGTAAATTAAATCTAAAATGAAATTGGAAAGTATATTGTATAAATATGCCCGAATGGACCAAAGGCCTCATTTTTATTTTATTATGGATAATACCCCTTTTAAGGGTAAAAGGGGAACCCTTACATGACCTATAGCCCCAAGGTACAAGACTAGAAATGACTTAAAGTCCAATACATGACCCAAAGGCCCATAGGTATACTATGACCATTACATGACCCGTAGGACCAACCCAATAGAACTGCCCATCCCCAATTTCTGCATCATTGATAGCCTAGCTCTCCACCTTCCATTGTTGATCAGCTACCATTGCTTCATATAAAGTTGCACAACACCTGGTCTCGATGGAAGTTTCTATACTATCTCATTCTTCCAATCTGGTTAGCTCTACTTCTGGTGACTACTACTCTTTTGTGATTTGATCCTCTTCTAGGTAATCCTCTATGTGTATTAGGATACTCCATGGTCTATGTGGCCCGAAGGCCCTGAGGATCGAAGTCCTTTGATGACCTGAAGGCCCTAAGACCCATAGGCCCAATCCAGTGGCCCGAAGGCCCAAAGAATTTGAATAGTTCTGGATGCTATAGTACTGAATATTACCTACTACAGTATCGCTATAGTAACCCAGAAATTCACCACCACCCAGTTTCAAACCTGGGTCCCTTAGATGCCAAGCCGGATCTCTTAACACTAGCGCACATGCTCATTCGATTGTATAAATATGACTTGTCTTGATTGAATATAATTGAATGTATTGCTTGTACATTCATAGAACCCCTTTCCATGTAAATGTAAGGTATAAAAGTGAACCTTACTAAATTATTATAACTTATATAAAATGAATTAAATTACTTCAGGACCCTAATTCTTGTCACACTAAAAAAGGGTGGGGCTTGAACAAAATGAACTTATTAAATGGAATAACTATTACATATTCGTAATTACTAAATAAATTAATTTTAAGTGTCCTTTTATACAAAACATGACATTATTATATGAGTCTTCAAACTTGAGTTATCTTTTTGATTCACTAGGTAATTCCTTGATCACTTGTTGTGGCCATTCTGATTCAATGAAGTCGAATTCCAGGGGTGATTCCAACCTAGGAAATCAATCCTTGTCAACCAGTGGATGCCTGATATGACACTATCGGAACCCAACATTACTAATATAAGATCCCTCAGATACACTCTTGGGATCCAACATAGCTTCTATGAAAATGAGGCACCATGGTTAAATCCTTGGGTTTGGCCATTTCTTATCCCGTTTTACCTTGGAGGTATTCCTTAGACTTAGTTATATTCATTATTATAGAATTACTTGGACAATGGTCCTTGGATTAAACTCTTAACCCTTTTCAAGGTTATAGTTATCTAATGAGTTAGAAACCCTTGAGGTCTAGGTTTCCTTGGTTATTACCTTGGAACCACTTTATTATTAATATCATTAGGATTCCCTATTAAATTATAGATCCATTATTATATCATCATGTCTGGATGTCAGTGTCAGTATTACCAAACATAATCTATTTATATAATCTAGATCAGAATTAATTAATGAATTGGTTACATGTTCTAACACCAGCTGTTGGATGAAGCAGGTACTTGGGTATTTACATCGCCTTACTCCTTTAATTTCATATATGCATTCTTGAACTCTATTTTATATTATATTTAATGGAATGATTTTTATAGAGCCTATTTGGGGTGGAATACTAAGATTTATCTCCCACCCTTTCTGGGAACCATCAGTACCTGACTAGACTATATGTTTCTAGGTGTTGACAAAGGGAAGCGTACTGCTCCAAACAGTTTATTGTTTGCTTTCTTAGGATGCAGCTTGTAGCAGATGACTTATATGGGGCTTAGGATGCTGGAATTATTTTTTGGATTCAATTTTTATACTTTTTTCTAGAATTTATTATCTTCTTCCTTGTATCCATGTTTTACATATTTTTGGATACATGAAATATATCATCATCATATTCTTTATATTATTATCAGTTGTTTATTATTCACGTATGCTTCTATAGTTCAATCTGTTTATAATTAATTATTTCTCAATTTACTTGATATTCATTTATAATCCCTGCTACACTCTATTAATGAGGTCATAGTCTCCCCTTAGACACACCCAAGGCCCTCACTACTAATCGGTATCCTCGGGCGTTCGGGGAGATGTGCCTGAGGGCATGTGGCCCACTAGGCTTGAGAAACCTTTGGCTGGAATCTGGGTCCAAGAAGTCCCAAGGTGGAGTCAAAGTGGTTCCTTTATTTCTTTACTATTTAGAGACAATATATTTGATATTAGGAATTCTATGGAACTTGGTTATAAATCATGATTAGGTGTAGCTGACCCATGTTTGGTGTAAATTTCGAGTGTCATGAATTATAATTATTGTTCTATTTTTTCTATTAGAGTTGATATAATTTCCCTATTGGGTGACACACCTACTATATTAGGTTTATTATTATTATTCTTATTAATAGTTTTTTCATCCTTGGGTTGATGAAATGAGAGTAAGTAGAATTGTTCATTTATCGTTATAGGAACCTAGAATTCACATGTCATACATATTTCCATGCCATATAGGTGTATTTCACTTTTTTTTACTTGATGTGATTGTGATTTTTGATTGGATATTATTTGTATATATATTATTGTTCTACTATTAGTTATGATTGAATGATTACCTATTTCAATTCATGAGGTGTTTGGGCCCTCATGGTTAGGAATGAGTAATTCTTCAAGTCCGGCCTTTTATTGGATTTTTAATGGTTGTTTATCTCAGAGATAAGGTGTATGGGCCCCAAATCATTGAGATGAAAAAATCATTTTAAATGAATATTAATATTTTAGAGGCAACCTTGTTTTTTTTTGATAATTTGGATATGATTCTAGAGAGGAGGGTCAAGTTTTCTGTGTACATTTTTTGTGAATCATCCAAGCACTTGTAGGATGTAGTTACCTAGGCTAGTCTCCATTAATGGATGGTATGAGATGATTTATAGATTAGCTCCTATTATCAATTCCATAATAATACATTGAGAGATAATAGATTTAGAGATTTCATGTATCTCGAGTAGGGTTCTATGTCAGTTATGGTATATTCAGTGTGTTTGATAGAGTTACATCACTCTGCACCACTTATAGCTGATGATGATCTTTTTGTGTGCAAGAGGATTCAAGGATGGGCTCATTTATTCGAATTTTACTCATGCGAATAACTTTATCCTACCTAACCACTCTGAAATAGTAAGAAAGGTTCTTATAACTGGGAAAATATGAGGGATGGTTACAGTATTGGGTATTGAGGATTATTGTCGAGGGAGGCCATTAGTTTTTCCAATAGCAGGAAATGTTCCCTTGAGGTTCCTTATTAGGAAAGTGGTTTCCAGAGTAACTATACTGATAGATCAATGGTGTGCATCAGTGTAGATGACAGGGTCACATGAGTCCTTAATGTGATATAGACCATATGGAGTGCCATTCCTATGGAAGTATGGGGAACCTCTAAATATTATGTCAGACCATTCTATCACCTTCCAGTGGAAGAGGTTCTGAATCACCTCCACCATTTAGGGAAGGTTCTATTATGCTACATTAGGTGGGGAGTTGGAGTTTCATCAACAGGATTGACTAGGTAGGAATTTGTGGCTTTGGTACCCAGAATCTTGATCACCAATAATTTTAAAAAATTAATTTTGATTGTGGTAGTCCAGTTATTGCACCTAGTTATGAATTAGGTCATTTTCATGTATTACAGTCGATACCCGAGGATTAGGCTATAGGGCCATCTACAATACAAGGCACTTTTTCGGTAGCCTTCACTATAGTATCTACTTTATTTGATATAGGTTATTCACACTCATTTTTCTCCTTATCTATCAGGGAAAGTCTCAAACTATACATATAATAATACTATGGTGTAATGACCCTCGATATACAATTGGGAGTATGGTCAAAGGGAATATGCTAGTGAAATGGATTTCCCCTTGAGGTAGGGAATTACCCTTTATTGATGGACCTATTTTTTCATGATTACTTACTTTGATGTCATCCTCAGGATAGATTGGTTAGTTCTGTATAATTTCTTTGTAAACTATTATCACCACTAAGTATCATTTAAATCACCATAGGGAAGTAGTTATTTATACAAGGATGAGTGGGATTTCTAGTCTAGTAGAACTAGACTAGAGATTCATGGGATAGGTAGAGTGACCACTGATATTGATGATATCTTCATGGAGGATTAAGGTTTATATTAGGATAAATTCCCTTAAGTAGTATATCATTTCAGGGTTGCATTTCCCGATGTTTTTTCTGGATTAAATCCTAAGAGAGAGGTAGATTTTACAATTTATCTCATTTCTAGAAAAGATCCACTATCCATTCCTTAGTGAAGGATGGAACCCACTAAGATCCTGGATCACAAGTGGTAGTTTGAGGATATCATGGCCGAAGATTATATATAGACTAGTACTTCCTCTTGGGGTTTTCCCTTGATTTTCAATTAGAAGGAGGATGAGGCCCTTGACATATGAGTGAATTAAAAAGGGTTGAACCAGCTTACTATCAGGAACATATATCTACTTACTTCAATAGTTTATCTTTTTTGACCATATCGAAGGATCTAGGGTTTTTTCTAAGATTGACTAGAGATCTGGCTATCATCAGGTTTAATTTAGTCCATCATGAAAAAAATTTATAGCATTCTATAACAGGTATAGTCTACATGAGTACCTTTCCACATTGTTTGTGCTTACGAATGCACCCACCATTTTCATGCATCATATGAATAGGGTATTCCAACCCTATCTAGATTCTTTTTTCGTAGTCTTTGTGGAAAAAATCAGTGTATTCTAGCACTCATAAAGGCTATGCTAAGAACCTTGAGATTGTTCTGGGTACACTAAGAGAGAATAAGCTTTATGCCAAGCCTACTAAGTGCCACTTTTTTATCAACAAAGCTCAATTCATGGGTCATATTATCTCCAAATCATAAGTATATAATAAAACCAGAATAGGTGACTGATGTGGTTTTCTAAGAGCATCCTAATAATGTGTTTGATATATAGAGTTTCATGGGGATATCTGGATATTATAGGAATATCATTTAGGACATATCACACATTTATTCAAAACTTAATAGTCTTACGAAGAAGGGTTTTATTTTCTTGTGGTTAGAAGAGTGTGAACAAGCCTTTCAAGAGCTGAAAAGAAGTATTTTATTAGCACATATTTTAATTATTGCATTTTTAAGTAGAGGGTGTATACTATTATAAAATTCATTAAGCATCAGAATAAGAGTAGTGCTGATGTAGTAGGATATATTTTTTCCATACAGATCTCATCAGTTAAGTCATCATGAGAGAAATTATATGACACACAACCTTGAGCTAGCAGTAGTTGCCCATGGCTTATGTTGCTGGAGACACTATCTATAATATGAGTACATCATGGTGTATATGGACCAAAGAGACTCAAATATATCTTCATAAAATGTGACTTGAATATTAGATAGTGGATATGGGTTGAATATATTCATTCCTTCATTTTTTGAGCTTTCCTAAATGTTTGGAAAAGGCAATGAGGTAGCAGATGCACTTAGTTAGAAAACTCAGGCACACTCCATACAGGAATCCAATTGTGAATAGAAATTGTTAAACATATTCTCTTAGTTTCATATGGAGTATCATGATAGTCATGAGTAGTATTATCTATCATCCTTGATAATTACCTCTACCCTCATTGATAAGGTGAAGAGTAGGAAATTTTCAGATCTGGAAGGCTTGGTTCTCTGTGGGAGTATTTAAGGAGAGGACACACCATAGAATTGTTTGGTGGATAGGGACGGTATCCCACATATTCATCGATGTGTCTGGGTTCCTACAGTTATGATAAAGGAATTGATGTGTGAGTATCAAGCTTCTCAGTGGGCAGTTCATCCTAGAATCTACAATATGTATTGAGATATGTTATGCCAGTATTGGTCACTTGGGATGAAACGTCATATCATATGCTTTATCACTATGTATTCCATCAGTTAGCAGGAAAAGGAAGAGCACTAGAGACTAGAAGGATTATTATAGCTACTTTCATTCAAATAATGGAAATGGGAAGAAATTTCCATGGATTGTATAGTCAACTTACTAAAGTCACCTAGAGGTAGAAATGTTTTATTGGTAGTAATTAGCTGAATGATAAATGTCACCCACTTACTTCTTATTTGGGAAGCTTTTTAGTTGATGGTATGGGAAGATTTTTTTATTTGATCATTTGACTATATAGGGTCCCTCATAATGTCATTTAAGATGGGGATTCTTGTTTTATTTCCTATTTTTGGTAGGGGTTGCAGAAGGGTATGGGTACATAGGTGTTTCTGAGCACAATATTTTACCACCAGGTTGATGGACAATCAAAACTGACAATACATGTTTTAGAGGACACACTACAGGCATGCATTCTTTATTTTAGTTGTTCTTGGGAGAATTAGGTTCTTCTCATTGAGTTATCCTATAACAATAGCCACCAGGAGACGATTAAGATCGATCCTTTTGAGTCCATGTACACTATACCGTGGCATTAACCCCTTTGTTGGATATAGGCAAGAGAGGTATCCCTACTAGGTCCTTATCTCATTCATGAGACTTCAAAATAGATTTAGTTGACCAGAAAGTGTCTTTTTACTACTCATTCTAGAATGAAATATTATGTCCATACCCATTGAAAAGCTCCAGAGATTGAGGTTGGGTATCATGTTTTCATGTGGGAATCGCCCATGCTAGGAAATAGATGGATACAGAGGTAGGAGAAGTTGTCTCATTATTATCTAGGGTTGTTTGATATTCTAGAGAGAGTTGGTCCTGTATCTTATCATTTTATACTATCTTAGAGGTACCATGCCATGTATGAAGTATCCAAAAATTAATATCTTCATTGTTTTCATTATGACTTGTGTCATTCGTTTGATCGCAAGGAAGTTGAGTTAGATGTTGATGTCACCTTTGAGGAGTATCCTATATGCATAATTGATCAGAGCATGAAGGTTCTCTATGGCTAGTGTATCCCTCTAGTACATGTGATATGGAAGAATGATTGTGTTTAAGATGAGACTTAGGAGTGGGAGGATGATGTATGTGACCATTCAAAGGAGTTGTTCTTAGACAATGTTTCTCCTCCCTTAGAAGGTGAACCTAGGGATGAGTTAATTTAAGGGGGGATGACCAAAAGGACAGAATTATTCATCGAGGTATGGATCCTTTTAATATTGGTATAATTCTCTTTTATGGGCCTAATCTAGATTCCTAATTAGATCGTGAAGGTATAAAGGGTTTCCAAGTATTTCTTGAAAGCATGAATAATTTTTTTGGTTGAAGAAGACATATTTCATGGTTATAGGAAAATATTTGGGGAATCACACATGGTTTGTTCAAACTATGTGAGGCTAGAAAGTGGGAAGGTATAGGGTGCATGATTTTCTATAACAATGTGCTAGGAGATGCTTGGACATGCCCAATACTATAGACATAGGTGTTTTTCCTGATTGGTGCATGGATTCCCTAACTATGTGGCCTAAACATTCGAGTACCCCTCCCTATAGTAGAAGAAGAATGGTTGGTGCACGAACTCTCTAACCGTGCGGCCAAACCCTACAAAAGTTATTTTTGGGTGATTTTACCAAAATACCCTTAAAATCATATTTTCTTAAACCCTATTCTACCATTTATTTATATATTGGATAACCCACTCAAAATTCCACTATTTTCTCCATTTAAAGCTATAGGTTAGTTTTTTTCTAAATCATCCATCCATAGTTTTATTGAAGTACTATTCTTCTCGTTGGACCCACACAAGTACATTTTTAATTAATTTTTAGATTTTTTCTATTCTTATTTCTATCGAAGATTCTATTTAGATGTTGGATCACATGCCATATTTTTAGATAATTGATCTATTATTTACAACTCATCTAATATAGGAAAAATTATATGTTGAATGTGGAAGAGTATAGTCATACGTGTACGAGGTGGGTGGTCTATAACTCATCCCTAAGGTTTCATCAGATTAGAAATTTTTGAATGCGCACATTAATTTCATTAGGCATTGTCTGTTTACATAATATTATTTTTTGTAGTAATTACAACTATATTCTGAGACTCCATTTAAATATGTTATCCATTGTTGGAGTATGTGACCTCAACAAAGCCCACCCCATATAGGGTGTTTTCAAATTTATTTATTTCAAAGTACGTTATATGTGTCTGTGCCACCGTGCGGGTGAGATTCGGCTTAACCCTTCCATTGGTAAGTAATTACATAAATAAATGAATATTAAATTATGAATTGATAAATTGATTGTATCATGTTTCCTTCCACATGAACTTCCTTAGGTATGTGCTTAAATGTGATAAATCAATCTTAAATGGAAATGGAATGTATATTGTATATATATGAATTGGCCTAATTGAATATAATTGAGTGTATTGGATTAACATACATAGAAATTTTTTCCATGTTAATGGAAGTTATATGAGTGAAAATAATTAAATTAATATGACTTATATGGAATTAATTAAATGGTTTCATTCCCCTTAGCCTTATCACACTAATGAAGGGTGTGGATTAAACTAAGTGAACTTATTAAATGGTGTGACTACTATGTGGCCTTAATTACTAAATTAATCAAATTTAATGTTCCTTGTACAAATACCACAACATTATTATAGGATTTTATAAACATGGGTTGGCTTTTGGATTCCTGAGAGAATGCATTGAGCACTCGTGGACGTCATTCTAATTCAAGGATGATAGTTTCCAAGGGTGAGACCCACATTGGAACTCGATCCTCATCTATCAGTGGATGCCCAATATGACACTATATGATTCATCCTTTACTATTATTGGATTACTTGGATACAATCCTTGAATACATAATGGATTCTAGGGACATGAGATGCCTTGGTTATATCCTAGGGTCTTTCTATTTCATATCATGTTTTACCTTTGATGTATTCCTTGGACTCAGTTAGATTCATTTTTATGGAATGACTTGGATGATGCTACATGGTATTCAATCTTACCCCTTATTCATACTTCATTTATATACATAGTTGGTGACTTTGTGGTCAAGGTTTCCTTAGTTATTAACTTGGAACCTCTTCATTATTAATATCACATGGATGCCTTATTTTATCTTGAATCCTTAATGAAATCATATTTTTAGGATTTCAATACTAGTATTACCCCACATGACCTATTTATATAAACTGGAACCTAATAAATTAATGGACTATTTATATGTTCATACACCAGCTAAGGGGTGAAGATGGTACATTCTTATTTACGTTACTTTCTGATTTATATTTATATATGCACTCTTCCTTACTTTTTTATTTTATATTACATAGACTAGATGTTAATAAGATTTATCTCACACCCTATCTGTATTCCATTGGTACTCGAGAAGAATAATTTTATGTTTGTGTTGACAAAGGGTAGATCACTGCAGAAGACATTTAATTTCATTCTTGCTTAGGATAGAGATGGTAGAAAAAGACCGAGATGGAGCTCGGAAAGTTGAGGATAATTTTTGGATTCATTTTTCTAATATTTTTATAGCTTATATTTTATTTTTTATTTATAGATATGTTTTCCATCATTATATATACATGATATATATCATCATTAGCTATTTTATATTATTACCAATTGCATATTATTCTTGTCTTCTTCTGTTGTGCTATAAATTTTGTATTACTTCTTCCAGTATTTAACTTGTATTTTACATATCCTATAGAATACACTCTGGTAATGAGGTCATAGTCTCCCCACAAACTCACCCTAAGCTCTCACTGCTAATATGAAGCGTATAGAATTTAGGTAGATGCACACGAGTCCTTGTGGCCCACCCGGATCGAGGAACGACTGAGGGAAATATAGGTCCAGGATGTCACATTATAATTATATATCTCCCTTTTTACCCTTATTGAGCATCTGAACCCACCCCTTTATGATTTTTGTTTTCCCTAGGTTATGAATAATGGTTTTAGGTACAATTATTGAAGGGGTATATTTTTGTGGGAAACATTTAAGATATTTCACCAAGTTTGAATATTTTATCCAATTTTATAGATACACTAAACTATTATGGTCCTTGGGAATGTAGATTTATAATGTGATAAATATTCATCTAAATTGATGTAATATCCATGTTTGTTAATCCTGGTCAGTAATAGTTGCTATAAAATTAATGGTTTATTCAACCTTTAGAAACATGGATGAGAAAACTTTAGTGGTACCCAAATGATTTTTAAGGATATGTCTATGGTTGTCTCTAATGATAAGCCTAAGGTGTCATAATATGGACATCCTATAATATTATTTTCATTATTTTGTTGTGTTTTTCTATGATAATTGATTCTTATACTACTTTTTATTATTTTATTAAATGGAGGGAACCGGAAACAATTGTGTTAATGTTGAATGTAATGGACTATTTTCTGATAAGTAGTCAATTTGGATGATCACTAGAGTTAGGGATGTTGTGATCATGCATAATCAGTTTTCATAGAACATGATTTACATTGTGTACTTTAACCAACTATCAGACTCAAAAAAATAAGAGGATGAATGATTTCACTACGATTTCAGGTAATGGATACCATGGAAGAAATATGATTTTTTATTTTTGTCAAGAATGTGGAAAGAATCACCCACGTTATTGTATTAGACTAATAAGAAAATGTTTTGAATATAGAAAATAAGGACACAAATCAGTTAACTACAAAGAAGAAATAAAGAGTTTAGTTAACGTAATGGATGAGAATACTGGCCTCCCTAATACATCATCAATAGTTAAATGTTTTTAGTGTGGAATGAATGGTCATTGTGAATATAAAATTCCGAAGTGGAAAGCCCATGGGGAGAATCAGAATGATGGTATGAGTAATGGTTATATTTATAATGATCATGAGGCTACATGTGAAATGTTAATGTAAAGAGGTAATAAGTAAATGGATGAGGTATCCTTATTACTGGATTAATTATGACGTAGAAAAATTGAATTGTTTATTTATTTATATTAGATAATTTTAAAATATATAAGGATTGATAGGTTTATGTTTTTTTATCAAAGGATTTAAAAGAATTTGTTGAATGTTTCTAATGGACTATAATGCTAATTTAATGGAAAATTGATATTCATAGAAAACACAATATTAAGGGAAAGATAAAACTTAATGTGTTCCTGATATTGAGATAATGATGTTTGGATAAAGATATGATACAAATGAATAAGTATTTTATATGATACTTATTACCTTGGAACTGAATAAGGATTTATCTATAAAGTGATCTATGTTATCATCGATGAAATTTAGAACATTTTGGATTTATGGAATATATATAATTAATTTTTGAATAAGGAAACTCACTTGTTTTAAATAAGGATTTTTATAAATTACCATGTTTCAAGGGATTAAAAGATGAAGGTATTCACATGTTTTTAATGTGACAAACAATATCAAATTTATTACTTATGGGGGATCAATGGGGAGCTATTTTTGAGAAATTTAGTAACATTATGTTTTGGAATTTCATCTTTCAAAATGGTTATAAGGTTGACCATTTGTAGAATGGTTTAAGTTAAAATACGACGAGGTTTCAAAGATTAATGTATTGTATAATAATATGAGGATTTATTTATATTGGATAACTTTTGATAACAATTTATTTTTGATAAATATTGATGGAATGACTTATAATTATATTTATTGATCTCATGATATGTTAGTACTTCAGGAATGACAAATTCACCATCATTTAATAGGTAAGAGATGAGGTGTAAATTGATCAAGGAACAACCAAATGGAGAGATTGTGCATATGAAATTATATGAAATCAAGTGCGTATATTTCCTTATGTTCTTAGTGAATAAAACAATTCCTCAATTCTTGGAAAAAGATATTGAAAATGATTTATCCTAACACATTCATTTAAGTTGAACCAATAGTCTTATAAATCATCATACAATGACAGATTTGAGGCCATTAACATTCCATGGATATTTTACTTGCTAGTGATCAATGATCCTTATCACTCCCTATATTTATTTAAATTTTTCTTCCATTTCTAATCTTCACTCTCAACCTATGTTCTATTATATGGAAACCTGGTTATTATTTAATTTGGGTAACAATTGTGGTTCAAAATTTCCCTTTTTAAAGGAAGTTTTAGTATTTATTTTTACAATGTGGGTTTCTATCAAAGGAAATTTCAATTATTAATATTTTTACAAACCAAATGAAATTTGAGGGTGAAATTCATTTTAAGGGTGGTAGAATGCAACTCTCCTAGATGTTGTGATATATTTTTGATCAAATTAAATTATTCTTTATGATATTATGAGTTTCATAAAAAACTAAATATTGATTTTTATATAAACTCACTACATTTTTATTTAATTATATGACACACCAAGTGAATATATCTTTATACACTACACAAATATAAACACGTTCTATAGGAAACACCAACTTCGCTTGCATAACATGCAATATTGAGTTTATATGAAACAACATTTTATTATCGTAATTTTTTTAAATAATATAGTTATAACATAGATGTAATTTTTTTAATATGAATAGAAATAAATAATATTTAAATAATATTTACAGTGGTTTTATAAAAATAAAAAATATTTACAATCAAAAAAACTATTTTTTATAAAGTCATTATCTGTTTAAGAATACTATTTTCTCAAATGAACTTCTTTTTATGTTTTTCTATGAACTATAATAAAATTAATTTCAGAAACTTTTAAAAAATTAATTTTATAAAACAATCTTTATTTCTGAATTCATAATGTCAAAATTTTATTAGGGTGAATTTTTGGTATTTTTCTGAAAAACATCATTTTTGGATGAATAGTGAAAATACTGAATTTTAATTTAAAAAATATTTTTCTTATAATTTATTAAAATTCTTAAATTATATTATAATTTTGTTTTAAAGTGTAATTAGAATAAATTTACATAAATTAATCGAATTTATGTAATTTTAACCAATTTTACATTGAAATTGGATATAATAACATTTCAATCTTTAAAACATTTTCGCTTAAAAAAACCACTATCACGACACATATGCATGATTAATTTTAAATTAATTTATTCTAGATATGTGACTATAATTTTGAAAATTTTATTTCTTGTTTGGAATCAGAATAATTTATGATTTATAATATGGTCGACTTAGTTTTGGTCCAAACATATTTGTGAATGTTTTTAAAAGTAATTGCAATAATTTAAGTAAGAACAAGATTGCATAGTGATTAGAATTTAATTTATGGGACCAAATAACCTATAAACATGTCCAAAAGTAATTTCATGAAAATATTTCTAAAATTTCCCCTTTTTCTCACAAATGGGATAATATTGGAGGTACATGATTTAATAAGGACCTCTCAACAGTTGTTAAATTTTTATATTTACAAGAAGGTCACTCCTCCTCCACTATTAAAAGGAACTCACCCCCTTACTTATTAAATCCTCTCAAGTCATTTGGATCTAATTAACCCAACCCAAATATTCTTCCAAATTCCCTTCCTTCATCCTATAATCCTCCCTTTGTTTCTGAAATACAACCATGTAAAGCCTTTGGTGGAAACCAAGAGGAGTTACACAATGAAGAGGTAACATCATTCGAAAAACTCTATTGTTTTATTTTCATTATCCACCCATAAATTATTTATATCGCATAATTATATAATAAAATAAATATCCTAAATATACGAATATTTATTATTATAAGGTTTCTACCTTCAACGACACACGATTTCATCAAATCGGTAACAAACTTACTATTCAAGCGTACAACAGACTATACCTTGCAGAACAATGTTGTTCATTTTTCTTTTACCACCTATCATGGTTGGGAATTATGGTGAACATACAATTTTTATATTATATATCTGATATATATTATTTATTTATTCTTTTTTATTATTAAATAAATCATACATTCATTACGATGGATATCTCAAGAAATATAATGAATTTTTATATCATCTAGTTATCCATGATATCTCCATGTATTGGTATCATTTTTCTTCTCTTCGATACATAAGATAATTAAGAATTTTTTTTAAGAAAATCTGATTTTATTTCTCTCTTCATCTTCAAAAAACCATTATTTTTAAATGTTTCAATTTTCTTACAGTGTGGTGTAAAATAATTTTTTACCCATGGTTTACCTTTTTAATCCAAATGTTTTTTGAAGGGAATCACCTTGTCATTTTTTTGGATCAAGGAAATTTAATAAACATTATATGGGTAAAAAGGAATTTTAAACACGCATGGATTTACCCACTTTCATGACCGTCATTTCATTGAATATTTCATTGAATGTTTACAAGGTTATTTTTAAATAATATTTTTTTCCTAATATTATATAAATTTGTTGTTTTAATATTGTTTTCAAGAAAAAAGGTTTTCAAAATATTTTTCAAAATTGAAATGTTATTTTCTCAATAAATGTTTAAAATTGTTTTTAAAATATTCCACAATAATATTTTAAAATTTATGTTTAATGAAATGTTTTTTTAAGATGTTTTATGTTTTAAAAATTTATTTTCAATGAAAGGTTGTTTTCCTTAAGAAATGCATCATGTGATCATTCAAAATAGTTCCCCTTCTAAGATTACATCCTTTGGTATAGTTTATTTTTTACTAATTATATGATTGAAGGACACCATTATAATTATTTATTGGAATGGTTTTTATTTAAGAGGGAATGTTGTTTATGGATCTCATTTATATTCCATAGATTATACCATGAAAAAGATATAATGAAAATTGATACCATTAACAAGTTATTCTATGATAAAATTATTACGAAGCTTTTCTCATTTTCAAAAGTTGTGATACAAAGAAAAGTTTATAATACCCATTTCATTTAATTGGCTCTAATACAATGTTTATGAAACGTAAATCTTTTTATGGATCAAGATATGATGAATATTTTTTTATCTTGTGGAACATGTATGTATGATTTCCATTTATCATGTGTGGGATCTATATCTTCCTAAAATGATTTGGGTAATGAAAGACGAATCATGAGTATATAAGTTATGTGCAACCCTAATTAAATGTTCACAATGTTATGCATGGAACTAGTTGTGTGTCCATAAGTTTTTTAATAAACTAATTACACCTTCAAAATTTTATGCGTGAACATGATTACATGTTCACATTTTTTTGGGTGGACCTAGTTTCTATCTATATGTTTATGCATACACATTCAAAATGTTATGTGTGAACCTGATTACTTATTAAAAATTTTATACATAGAACTAGTTGAATGTGTATTTGTTTATGTGTGAACATGGATGCATGTTCATAATGTTATTAGTGAACCTGATGACATGTTCACAATGTTGTGTGTATCCTAATCATATGTTCACAATGTTACACATGAACCTTATTACATGTTCATAATATTATGTGTGGACCTGGTTTCATGCCCATAAGTTTATACAAGGGCCTGATTTAATGCCCTAAACTCAATGAGTGAATCTATTTCTATTTACACATGTTCACAATGTTTTAAGTAGATGTGTATTCCATTTGTCTATTTCTTATGAAAATATTTTTCTATAATAAACCATGTTGTTTTATTTCCTTATGATTCATGTCTTATGAACTACTAATATTTTTTCCATGATTCATTTTTATGAACTTTGATATGCAATATATGATTTTATAATGATACAATAATGTTATCATACCCTTATGATCATTTTATACTTATGTATCCCCCTTGTTTACCTTTAATGGGAATGTAAGATCCCCCCTTTCTTATGTTTCCTTTCTCGAGGTTGTGTAGAAATGTTTATATAGAAGTACAAAAGGCGAATGTCTTTGTGGGAAACATTGAAGGTATTTCACCAAGTTATAAGACGTTGTTCCAAGTTTACAAAGAAACTAAAATATTATGTTCATCAGGCAAGTACCTTTTTAATGTTATGAATATTCATCTAAACTACTATCATATCCATGTATGTTAAGATGGGGTCACTATAGGGAGGGGGGTTCCACCTATATACTCATTAAGGATCATGGTGCCAGTTTGGAACCAAAACTTCAAGTCATAATGATCTATATCTCTGATGGGAATGAATCAGTCATACTAATATCAATGAATAAAGGTGGTAATTATCCTTTTTTAGTTGTACACCGATAGAGAGACGGGGTGAGAGTTTATGAGATCTATGGGATATGTTTTTTGTCAATTCATGTGTGTAATTGTGTGTGATTTTCACATAGTTAGATCTCCTACATCCATACTAGTTGATGGTGGGTGGGGAAAATCATTGACTATATCTGGTGTCTATTTTCCTATTAGAACATATTGAGCCAACTATTAGTAAACGTTAAATAAAAATAATGCGTAATGTTCACAATATTTACTCATCAAATATTTGGTAAAAGAGAAATTATTTCTATTAATGTTTTTTAGAATTTTTGATACCCAATGGTCATCATCCTGTCACTATTATATGAAAATATATTCACATCATGTTCACAATTCTATTTTTTAATGCTTCAATCAGGGTGTGCATTCATGTAGGATTGTGTGCTTTGAATAGTCACAATATATTGGACCGTTATTTTTTCTGTATAAAGTTAAGTGACTTTCCATCATTGAGGGTGATATTATAGGCTTCTTGATTAGAAATACTAGATGGGATTATAGATCTTCCATTCATTATTTACTCTTTAGAGTAAGTCTCCTAGCCTGAGGATCACTTATGGATCTAATACATCCTTAAAAATCATGATCCCAATTATATCTTTTAGTGTACACTTGTTAAATAAAATTCTTGTTTCCATGAAGGGTTTGAAACCTTGTGGTTAGAGATGAGGACTGAATTGGTTATGTTGGGTATCCTTAAATATCATCCTCATGTGATATGGGGGAACTTATTCTCTTGGAATAAGTCATATTGGGATCCAAACCCATGTAATGCCATGATATTAATGAGTAAACTTATAATCAATGAATAAATAATCCGATGCTCATTGTCTAGGGTATCCTATGCTCATCACACTAGGTGGATGACATTCATATCTTAAGGTATATTACACTTGACATGATCCAAAACTTATTCCCATCACATAAGGCCTCTTGGGATCTTCATATAAGGTATATCATTCTTATCATGTGAGGTAATAATATAGGATCTTCACATAAAGAAATGGATTAGAGTTCATGTTCTCATCACAAATGATGCTTTTTTTAATCATATGAGTCATGACATGGTCATTAAATGAGGCAAAAAATTCATCACATCACCTAAGGGAGAAGAGTTCATATGATCATCAAATAATATTATGAGTCTTATCCCTTAAGGATCCCTTGGTTCATCTCCTAGGTTTTGGTTTCTAATTCATCATTGGGGGTTATATACTTAAAGTACACTATGGATGGTCCCACATACACTAAATATGTATGGTTTGATCATTGGTTTAAAGTACATTGGGTAATGTCAATTATTTTAAGTATAGTGTAAGGATTCGTCCTATATATGCTTATCAGATACATTTACAGTGTAACAACCTGACCTAAGAAGCCTAGAGCCAATGGATTATTTTATTACATTGGCATGATTACAAGGAATCAAATCCTAAAGGTCTGTTCATTTTAGAAGTATTAAAGTTTCATATTACATACATGATACCCATAATACATTAGAAAATATAAAATAAAAACATCGTACATAATAAAATGAAATAAACTATATCCTTGAATACTAATTTTCCTTTTAATAACATGGGGAAATGAATACTAATAAAGGTGAGCTTAAATTCTCAATGTGGTTAAGTAAAGAAGAATTAATAATGAATAAATGAGATTAAATTAACGTGGAATGGTAAATAACTAATAACAAATTCCATTAAAATAACTATATAAGTCAATACCAGTATGACATGGTGAGAAACTAATACATGTCCCATTTAATCAATAAACTGATATTGAAATGTATCCACAGTTATGTCGATGAAAAATATCATGGATGAATAATAAATAAATATAAATGGAGAAAATTATAAATTTTTTTTTTCTAGGATTCATATTTACATGATAATTTTATCACCACGACCATTCACAAGACTCGTTGCAACATATCAGGTAAAAACCCATCTATTTTGGCAAACTATTTCATATCATGTGACTACTGATGCATTGAAGGGATATCTATAATCAGGACCCACCCGTGTCATATCTGTCGAAACAATTCATTATATATATATATATTTATATTTAACTCATTAAAATTTCCTCTTATCAAATATTTTTATTTAATAAAAGACAAGTATTTATCAATAATTCCATAGTTAATCAAATAACTTTCAAAGTGAACACCGTATGTATAATGGTATACAGTCTAGGTAATAAAAATATCTATTGAATGAGAATAAGGATATTGAAGATAAATGTAATAAGCAATAAAAATGATCAAAAGGTATTGGTTGTTTAAACATAATGTCAATAATCTATCAAGGAAGTGATATTTCAAAGATAACCATTAGAAATGTTCTTAAGGATAATAATCCTTAAACATTCCAAAGTGTGCCATACCACTTTGAAACATTTGAATCATAAAATACATGAGGAAACAACATGAAAAGAAACTTATAATATCATGGGAATAAATATATTATTGATATAACATGTCAAAGTTTAATATATATACTCTATATAAAAGTTAATTGGTTCATAAAAATAAATAAGTCTCAATGGAATGTTAATTGAGACAGAATCCCTTACCTTATCCTTCATTTTTGTTCTGTGGTATTTTACCTCCTTTATATTGGTTTATACATGTTTCTAACATATAATAGAACTATAAACATATTCAAAATATCATATATCAACATATTATGACTTCTCATATTTCATTTGATAGCAATCCTTCATTATTTTCACTATTTTAGATGTAAATTGCCTAATTTTCTCAAGTATGGTTTGACTTAATATTTGTTGTTATTATTACATGGATAATCATTTCATAATATCCTTAATTTAATACATTATATAATTATCATATATATTCAGTACATATGTATTTATAATAATCAATAATATTTGGAGATAAGAATAAAATGCACCATTCCTGGAGATGGTACGTCGTACATTTGCATGAACACTACTTTCATTTCATCATCGTATTAAAAAAATGAAAATTAAATGATACTAATCTATATTATAATTAAATTATAATATATATTTAATATATGTTACATAATTTTATTTAAATCACCCTTAATACATTCCACGTATACCATGAATGAATCATGTCACTTTGATGCGGTGGTAGTCCACACATCCACAAATGATAAGAGCATATTTAGAAAAAATAGAAAGTATAAAAGTATAGGTTATAAAAAAATTATATTATATTAAATAAATAATAAATGTCATATATATAATATATAATAAGTGTTTCTATCATAATTCCCAACCATTAAAGGTGTTAAATGAAAAATGTACAATCATTATTTATTTAGGCTGTTGTTTTGCATACACATAAACATTATTTCCGTTACCCATTAGATGGACGTGTGTGATAGTATAGGTAAAAAACATAGACTAAAATAATATAAGAATATTGAGGATATTTTTTTTGATATATAATAATATAACATGGATAGTTGAGTGGTAGATAATAGAAATAAAACTAAAGAGCTTGAGGAAAGATGTTATATCTTCTTTGGGTAACTTTTTTGGTTTGCACCAAAGGGATTCCTTGGAAAAAATTATTCCCAAGTGAAGGCTTATATGAAGGGTTTAGAGATTTTGGAAGCTATTAAGGGTGATATGGGTTGATCTAATTAGGATTTATTGGCGTGATAAAATGGGTGGCTCGAGTGTCTTGAGTTTAATGCTTAGTATGTTATTAAGATAATTGTCCTCTTAATTGATATAATTAATTTTAATTAATTTCATTATTATTTTTGGTCAAAAACTATGTTGAGATTATTAATAATTATAAATTATTCCTATTCAAAATATAGAATCCAATTTTATAAGTTACAATCAATGATGTGGTATATATTATTTCAATTAATCTAGTAGAAGAGATGAAAATACAAGCTTTTAAAGTACAATCATTCAAATGTTTCCTAAGTTTTTATATAATGTTTCAAAGAAAATTTGCTTCAAATAAATAACATTATATTAATTGATAAAAAATGGTCTAATTATTCTCTGAAATAATTTAAATATATAACTTATGCTTATAAATAAATTAGACAAAAAATTTGATTTGAATTAAAATTTATTGTTTTTAACTATTCATTAAAAATGATACTTCATAGAAAAATACCAAAAATTCACCAAATCCAAAATTTTATGTTCCAATTAAAAATATTAAATTTATTTTAAAAACTATTATTTTTAAAAGTTCTAAAATTAGATTTAAAATAGGTTCTCTATTAAAAGGTTGTAAAATCACCTTAATAAAAATATAGTTTTTTTATATTTAATATTGGGATTGTTATTTCCTCAATCCTATCAAATCTATTATATGAATAAAAAATATTGTATTGAATATACAATATATATATTTTTAATGTATTTATATATTACATTAATATCATTCAATAATTGTAATTATTTTACATTACTAGTATAAAATAACTTTGTGAGCATAAAAATAATTTTATATTAAAATATTCTATTTATATTCAATTGGTTCTTATTTTCATTTCTAATTAATTTGTAACAAATGAATTCATTTCATGTTTTTATAAAAAATTTATTTTTATATGTTTTTTAATACTCTTAATAACAACTAATTTAACAGTTAGGTTATATCTTATTATATTAAATAATAATATTTTAATTATATACTGTTGTTCTTTAAAACTCGATCTTGCACGTAGAATTAGATATCAAAGGATGTATTATTTTCAAGAAATAAAAGCTAACTCAGTATTGTTTGCATTGAAATCTATATCGTAGATTTAGTTTTTTTTTATTAGAATATATAATTTAAATTCATAGGATATTATATTTCTTTACACACTTGGTGTTGAGTGGTATACAAGTTATCCTATTAACTATTATTACTTTAGAATTTGGGGGTGTTACAATCTTCCCAACTTAATTAAATACAATCATCACAATTTAAACATAATATCAATACTCAAGGGTTTTATATTTGAAAATAAAATATTGTTTAGAAACCCACATCATAAATAAGATAAAAAACTAATTAATATTAATAAGTAAAATGAAATTTTACGTTCACCACACATCCAAGCTTTATAATATAGGAACATTAGCGAAAAGATGGACATGAAAGATAAATTTGACCATCATATTTTGATGAAGTGCGATAGAGAACATATTCATATGACATTTGTTGACCACAAATTCATAAACTAGCAGTGTGAATAAAGTTCGTTGATATCATCAAAAATGATGATAATATGACAGAATTTTTGTTTCACGACACATTTTCCCTAGAGTTGATAAATTATTTCACAATCTATGAATATAAGAAAATATATGTTTCAATAAACTCAATTTTTTTCTTTAATTATGCTATGAACTATTCATATATCATCTCTTAGTACAAGATGGTTCATATAGTTAATCAATATATTAACATCTAAAACCCCATTGAAAGACCTAATTAACCCATTTCATAAATGGTTAAATTTTATTGAAGATTATGATACAAAAAATTTGATGTATTTTCACAAAATTTCTAAAAGAAACATATCATATAACATGAAGTTGATTTTAATCATCACATACCAAACATTTAAATATTTTAATAACTTGAATTACTATAAAACATTGTTAAAAATAATCATTCTTATTATTCATTAAATAAAAACAATATTATTTTATATATTCAAAAATCAAATATTATTGTAAACTCTATCATTAATTGTGTAAACCAATTTTCCAAAAAATCAGCACTCACTTCAAAGGATGATTTCAAATATATGATTTATACCATCCAAAATCATCACCTCTTTGTCCAAACATTATTGTATTAATATGAGAAACATAAAGGGTTATATTTCTATCAACTAGGTGTTTTCTAAAAAAATTGATTTCTATTGAATAAATTTTCTTGGTACCACTCAACATTTGATCTCAAATCCTTAACAAAAAAGTACTATAGTATAATCCACTTATATTTTATAAATCATATTATGATAATATCATAACATACATTTAAAACGTACTTCTTTGATATAAATATAGAAGTAAATTAATTATTCCATTTTAGCTTTTCAATAATATATGCTTGACCTTGATCCCATATCTTATTCAGAAGTAAATTCCTTTAATGCTTCAGGAATTCATTTAAATATTTCCCCATCTTCTTATATTTTTAACACTAAATATCATCATTTTCATTCTTCCCTTTTCATTATTTTACCTAGTATCCATTTTCTTGACACTGATAACAGACTCCCAATCCTTTCAAACACTACCGAAGGTGATCTTTGTACAGTTATCACATATTGGAGAATCCTTATTTCCTATCTTCTTCTTCAACTCATTCCATTTTTCATGGTGTTAATATTGTATATTATTGTCTTGTATTCCTATGAATTTATTGATTCTAGAAAATTAATTCTTATTCTTGATGGTGCATAAACTATTTCATCATATGATGAAACATTTTGGGAGTTGAGTGCACATCAAATATTTGGTATAATACCTTCATAGAAGTGGTCATTTTTTCACTTATGGTTGTGTATGAAATATATATCATACCCTTCTATCGTTGTAAAGGTAACTTCATACTCCACAACACTTTCTTCCACATTTTCCAATAAATCAGGGAAGTTTATCATCATCTTAGTTTGATGATCATGGGTGAATTATTTAGCATAGAATGGCTCCTTAAATGATATCAATTACATGACTTCAATTTCTTCATCCTCTCTCATATTCTGGATCATCAACCACCATTTATCTACATCATCCATAAGACCATAAACTACAAGTGTAATATTTTCATTTTAACTATATCAAAATTCAATTAATATCTTCTCTAAAGACATAACTCATTGCTTAGTTGCCTTTAGTCACTAGTCCCACTAAAGGCCAGTGGCCTCTGTTTCATAAAGTGATCCAACATCAGAAAATCTCACTATGGAATAGGTTTATCCATCCAGGAATGGTAAGGTTTTATAACCTGATTAAGATGACCTAATATTTCCATAACATTCTTAGTTATAATACAAGCTCTTTTGGTTTCCTCGATTGGGAAATATCTACATCATCTATGTGTACTGATACCTTTATTCCTTCCAAGTTCCATTTCTAAATAATGTAATACACTGGATTAGATCATAATTTTATGTAACATTATGTATAATCCCAAAATATTTGAAACATTAATCATATATTGAATTTTTTTCAATAACTAATATCATAATAATAAACATGGTTTATTTGGGGATATCTTTAAAATTCTACATAGTATTTTATGAATAAAATTATAATTAGCCTAAGTGTATACCCAAGAGTGTAAAACCATGTGCGCAGTATGGAATGTTGTTGTGTACAAGGATATGCTGAGTTAGGTTCGACACACCTTGTCAGAGTTGTTACAACTAGGTACATCTAATCCAGAACCATGTCCCCTTGTAGTATCCAGATATGGATGTATTTGTAGGAAGACCAACATAATATCTACATTAAAAGAATTCTAATATGTTCTTCTATAATTATCCTCAAATTATATATTAGGTTTATCTTTTTTAATATACTTTTTCTAAATATACTCTCCAATGTTTATTTTAACCTTCCTTTGATACTAACTGTAATGCTCCATCCCCATAATCCCAGAAAGGGTGAATTATTTTATTACGTTGGAAGTATTTCATGAATCAAGTCTAAAAGTACCAATAAATTTTTATGTCTTTAAAATATTTATTACATTAAAAAATACCCATAATACATTGGGAAATATAAAATGAAAACATGATTCATGATAAAATGAGATAAAATGTATCCTTGAATAGTAATTCAATGATTTATTATTCATAATTTGTGGAATGGAAACATAATAAGGGTGAGCTAAAATTCTCAATAAGGGCATGTAAATTAGAATAGATAATGAATAATTGAGAATAAATTAACATTTCAAGGTAAATAAATGATAAAACATGTCACAAAATAATTAAAAAAGGAAATACCAATATTCAAAGGCAAACAACTTAGACACATGCCATTTAATCAATAAACATAGAGATAAATTTATACATAGATGTGTTGATAAAAAATATCATGAATGTATAATAACTGAATCTAAATGGGATAAATGATTATTTATTTGAAACTATGTTTTCAATTTAAATGGAACCTTTACCATTATGACCTTTCACAAGATATTTTACAGCATATCAGGTAAAAATCCTTCAATTTAGGACAACTATTCTGTCTCTTGAGACAACAGAAGCTTCAAGGGTCTAACTATAACTGGGACTCACCTATGTTGTACCTATCAAAATAAATCCAGTTATATTAATTTAACACAAAAATAATGTACCTTATCAAATACCCATAATGAATTAAAAATATATATCTATCAATAATTCCGTAGTTGATCAAATAACTATAAAAGTGAACATTTTATGTATAATGGTATAAAATTTAGATAATAATAATATCCATTAATTAAGAATATGGATATTCAAGATAAATTTATTGGAAAATATAAATGTGCAAAATTTAGTGATCGTTTAAATAGAATGTTAACAATCATAAAATAAAGTGATATTACAAAGATAACCATTAAAAAATTTGTCATGAATAATAATATTTAAACATTCCAAAGTGTCCCAAACCACATAGAAACAGTTGGATCATTATATAAATAAAGGAATAAAATTAAATGAAACATATAATATCATGAGAATAAATATATTCCTTATATAACATGTCAATGGGTAATATATACACTATATAAAGGTTTATTTTTTCATGATAACAAATAAGTCTCAATGGAATGTTAATGGAGACAAAATCCCTCACATTATCCGTATTTTTTGTGTGTTATATCTGACCTCATTTATATTGGTTTAGAACATGTTAAAATCTTATAAAAGAACAATAATAATATTTATAATATCATATTTTAACTTCATATAATATCATATTACATGTTTGTTAACAATCTTTCATTATTTTCACTATTTTGGGCGTTAATTGTCTAGTTTCATCAAGTATGTTTTTACTTGTTATTTTATATTCTTATTAAATAGATCACGATTTCAATATATTTATAATTTGGACCATTATTTAATTATTATATATATTTTGTACATATGTATTTATAATAATCCACAATATTTGGAGATAAGAATGAAATGCACCATTCTTGGAGACGATAGGTCGTACGTACGCATGAAAACCACATTAATTTATTTTTCATATTAAAATAAAGAAATGTAAATGATACATATGTATATTATAATTTTATTATCTTATATATGTCATATATGTAACATAATTCTATTCAAATCATCCTTAATATATTCCATGTATAGTGTGAACGAATCACATCGCTTTGATCGGGCGGTAGTCCATACTTCCACAAATGACGTTATCATATTTACAAAAAATAGAATGTATACGGATACACATTTTAAAAAAAATTAGAAACAAAAATAAATAATACATATCATATATATCATATATGAACAATGTCTCCATCGTAATTTCCAATCGTGAAATGTGTAAAGGAAAAATGAACAATCATAATTTCATGAGGCAGTAGTTCACCGTACAAATAAACAATATGTTAGTTACCAATTAGTTATAATTGTGTGTATGTTTAGGTAAAAACCATAAATTAAAAAAATCTCAGTATATTTATGATTTTTTTATATAATCATGGAATTAGGACAGCTCAGGTGGTGTATAATGTAAATAAAACTGAAGAGCTTGAGGAATGACCTCTTGTTTGGGAAACTCCCTTTTGTTTACACCTAAGGGATTCCTCGGATGGATTTCAGCACAAGGGGAGGATTATAAGATTATTTTATGGATTTTAAGGATAGATTTTGTTGATATTTGTCGATATATAGTGGCTTTATAGGTGTGAAGAAGTGGGAGGCTTGTGTTCCTTTTTATAGTAGAGGTGGAGTGACACTCTTGTAAATTATGAAAAAGGGAACTCCACCCATGTTTTCCCACATTCAAAGTGGCCCCAATAATGGACCAAATTAGATCCAAGGTATTATAGATTATAAATATGTCTATAAAATGACTTTTTTAAAAGTTTATAGATTATTTTGGGCCTTATATATAAGTTTTTGTCCTTTGTTTAGTTAATTTTCCTCATAATTGTTGTAATTAATTTTAATTACCTTCACTAACATTTTTGGTCAGAAAATAATTTGAACTTATTAGAAATTAGAAATTATTTTGATTAAAAATACAAAATCCATTTTTACAATTATAATAACATATGTGGTATATATTAATTTAAAATAAATCCCGATGACATGACGAAAATGTAGGTTTTTAAATTACAAATGTTTAAAAGATTCTATGTTTTTATAAAAAAATTCAAAGTGAAATTGATTAAAATGACCTAAATTGAAATAATTGATAAAAAATTAATATAATTAAAATTTGAAACTATTTTAAAATTTAATTTAACCATATAAATAAATTAGATGAAATATCATTTTTGAATTAAAATTTATTATTTTTCAGTATTCATTGAAATATAAAACATCACATAAAAATACCGAAACTTCACTATAACCTAATTTTTATGTTCTTATTTAAAAGATTTATTTTATTTGTACATATAAGATTTATAATTGCTTCAAAAATTGGATTTAAAATTGATTTTCCATTAAAAGGCCGTAAAGTACCTTAATAAAAATATAGGTTTTTATATGTAATATTGGATTTGTTAATATATCATGCCTATAAAATTGAATGGATTAATATAAAAATTATTTGATTGATTAAAAAATATACATATTAAATTAATATCATTCACTAATTATAATAATTTTACATTATTAGGATAAAATAGCTTTGTGATAAAAAAATATTTTTCTATAAAAATATTTTCTTTATATTCAATTGGTTCTTATATTCACATCTAATTATTTTATAAACAATGAATTCACTTAATATTTTAATAAACTAATGTTTCCCTTGGAATTGGGGGTGATCTCATTGATTTAAGATTCAAACATTCCAAACAGTTTCTAACGGGTTTATTCGTAGAACCGGAAACATCCAATGATTCCATATCCATTTGAACCTACTTTCCAAAGGTAGGCTCTCATTAGTTGTGAACTAATGAGGCTTAGGAATTTTAATTGGTCGAGAGGATGGGAGGTCAGACTCATCACACCTTTTTGAGGGGAATTATTGTCTATTCCGGGACTCTCTTTATAGATTTAAGTTATGTTCGTAAATCCTTATTACATTACCAAGTATAAAATGAGGTTTCCTTTAGGTCTTACAATCAATGATTGATATGTAGTAAATTTAGAGAATCTTTTATATGTATTTGAGGTTCTTCATCGATATAGAATCATTTATATTTGTTGGAGATTCTTAGCCAATGGTATCCTTCAATATATAAAAGTCTATTGGTCATTATGATAACCATACTAGTTTTAAATCCACTCAATGGGGAACTTGAAGTTTATTGTCATTCATAAGGAAATTGATTATTTCAGATATGGGATCGTACCCACAGATGGGATACCTACGTATCCTTTTTTTCGAAAAATAATTAGAACCCACGTAGTTCGAGTAAGGGAGTATGATGTTTATGCATGATTTATGGCTCAAAGAAAAATTTCATGATTACTTTTACACTCTATGCTCACGTGATTCATGCTCGATGTGAGAAACAAGAGGTATTGGTGAAACAAGAAAATTGTTCGATTCAATGATGTGGGGATTATGTATTAATGAATGCCCAAATTGATGGGGATTAAGATTTAATTCAGGGAGGAAATCCATGAACATCGTCCATAAAGGTATATGTGATTCATGGAGATTTGGATACCATAATCTTGGGGCATACTTTTAGGGAAGATGCCCAAGTTAAGAGGGGACTTATAATTGGGTTTTACTCCTAAGAAGGATGACCTGATCAAAAGGAATTATGACTGGTCAAGAGAAATTAAGACTGGGGCTTACTCCTGGAAAGGAGGCCCAGGTTAAAAGGGATTTGAAAACTGGGGCTTAACTCCTAAGGAGGAGGCCCGGTTAAAGGAATTTTAGAATTAAGGGACTTGGGGCTTACTCCTGAAAAAGATTCCCATATTTGAGACTGGGGCTTACTCCTGAAAAGGAATCCCATGTTAAGAGAATTAATATTGGGGCTTAATCCTGAGGAGGATACCCATATTTGGGAACTTGGGGCTTAATCCTAAGGTGGATGCCCATACATGGGAACTTGGGGCATACTCCTGAGGAGGATGCCCATATTTGGGAACTTGGGGCTTACTCTTGAGGAGGATGCCCATATTAATGAAAATTTGGACTGGGTCTTACTCCTGAAAAGAAGGCCTAGGTTAATGAGGACTTGGGGCTTACTCATAAGGAGGATGACCATATTAATGAGAATTTGGACTAGGTATTACTCTTAAAAAGGAGGCCCAGGTTAAGGATTCTCTCATCTTAAACGATGAGGTTGAATGAATGAACTCTCTAAATTTAGTGACATAAAGATGTGTAAATCACTAGGTTTTGAGAGATGTTCGACGGAATTCCTTTCAGATAAGGATGTCAATCAAGAAAACATGCCATAAATGGATTTGAAGAGTGTCTTGAAGACTTAATATTGAATAGGATAGGTGGAATGGAATAAGAGGGGTTAAATGGATATCAAGGGCACCCAAAAATAGAAAGGGCGCGCTAGTCCAGATAGGCGCATAGGTACTACATGGGCGCGCAAGTATTGGTCGCGCATGTATACCTGTGCGGCACATGGATACTTGCATGACTAATAACCAGTAGGGTAATACTTGGGCGATCCTTGATCAAAGACTTTAGAATTGTCCCGAGGTACTTCCATAAGAGTGGCGCGCAAGTTTCAACGAGTAAGTAATTAGGCACGCAAGTGTGTCCATTTTCTGTAAGGGTAAAACACTTTGGCGCGCAAGTGTTAGTGAATTATAACAGTTAGACCTTATTTCTCTTGTTTATACATTCCATTCTAGGTAAAAAATTACCATAGAAGTGTTTGGAAGACTTGAAGAAGAGACTTGGGCGTTCAGAGTTCTGTATCTAAATTCTGGAAAAATTCCTCCCGAAATGGGGGCCCCATCGGGGGTATTTATAGGCTAGAGAAGACCCCGGGTGGTTTTCAAAGAGGGCGCGCAACTCACTTTCTCGACCATTAGGCGGCGCGCAAGTATAATTGCGTGGCAGTGAGGGAAATTGCATGGTTCATGTGCATTTAAAGCCTTCTTCATGCCTTTGTCTATTTTTGATGATTTATTCAAAGGCTAGATCAATTTGTGCTAAGTCATTTCCCTTTCCATTCCTTTAGACAATGAGATGAAAAGGATCATCAACAAAATATCCCCTCAGAGTTGGATCTGGAAGAATAAGGATGTGACTCTGAGGAAAGGAAGAAAACTAAAGGGAAAGAGGTGCACAAGGTATGGAGCGCAGGTGGACTTCGGGCGTGCAGGGTCCGGCGCGCAGGGGTATGACCTCGTCTATAAATAGATGGCCTCACCTTGCACAAAGCACTCGGCTCCCGCTCGTCTTTTTTTTGCTCTCAACGCACAGGTTGACTCAAGGCTCTCACTCGTCCGCACTTCTTGTTTCTTGTGTCATGCTTCTGTTAAGGTATTTGGACTTGCGCGGTGATACCTGCGCGCCCAAGACTTGGGTGACCGAAGGAGACTTGTGCACCAACTATGGCACTTGCGCGCCTTAATTACTTATCCAATTTTTCAAATTCCATCACAAAATTAACTTACTTTAAGAGTTAATTATTCAATTTTTGTGCATATCCAATGTCTCCTAAGAGAATCAGAACGACTGATGAACTGGAAAGCAAGCACCTTTATGATATGATGAGAATCATTGGCCATGATTACTATACTGTCTGCGACAGCACTCTCCTGGATTTGGCTACGTATTTGAAGAAGTATCATAGTGACTTTCCCCAGAGCATTTATCTGCCTCTGTATGGGCATGGTCATCTGCAAGGAGTAAACATTCCAGATGCAAAGAACTATCTTCCCAAGATTCAACTGCATTGTTACTCCTCTATTTCAGTTATTCTGCGCATTAAGAGCAGCAACAATGGTGTGAACATTCAAAATTTTCCTTCATTCCATTTCATTGCAGATATGAAAATGGAAAATCATGGGCTGATATGTTTTCCGCTGCCGGTTGATGGAGAGAATATTATCATAACATTAGAAACAATATCTGAAAAGAGTAATCTCTCCAAATGGCTGTTTACATCCAATGATCCATTCTCAAATCCATGTATCCATCTTCCAAGTCTCTTGGACAGAAATAGAGTCACTGTTTTATCAGAAGAAAATTTTCTCTAACCGCACTCAAGAACATTCTTTTACGATTGTTCCAAGAAGAGCTATTATTACTGCATCTCTTATTGTATCTAGTTGAATGAATGAATTCTAGGTGGTTGCTGATAAAGATCGAGATTCCGTAAATAAAATGAAGAGTTATGTTGAAATTCTTTTGTAATTTATTAGAAAAGAGAAGAGAGTCCAATCTATGGATGTCCTTCTAATTCTTGTGCATCAAATGGAAAAAATGCTTTCATCTTCAATCACTTGTGCATGTATTTTCCTGCTACCTGCTATAAATTTTACCCAATCCAATGAGCCTAGTAAGCATAGATTGTTTTTTACTAGGATTATTATAAATAACCCTACAAAATTTGAATCTTTTAATTTCTCAATATTACCTAAATCATCCAAAATTTATGTTTAGTGAGCTGGAACTTGACTTTTATTCAGAGTTCCCTTGTATTTTGTGGGAAGATTAAAGTCATGCATATCGGACATAAAGAGTCTAATGGTTAATGTTGAAATAGATTTGACCTAAATGGATTAAAACTGACTCAATTCCTTGACAATTTATCTGAAAACATATTACCACACTCAAGTATGAGGGAAAATATGTAAACTATGACTTAAGAAAATTTAAATCTGAGGAATGATATGAAAAAGATCTAAAAAGGCATTAGAAGAAATAGTTCCCAATAATGAAGTTACCATTATTTATCAAACCTGTTAGGGGTTGAATTATGCAGGGCCACCTATGGGCATTGGATGCATAGTAAAATAATAGCATCTTTTGGCTGACAGGTCCGTTATGTTGACTGTTTATGCAAGTCTGCCTATGGGCACTTGCTGCATAGTCATGAAAAATAACTCTTAGAACATTACTTCTCTACTGCTAAAAAGCCAGTGGAAGTTTATGAGGATTCAAATTTTCCAAAGCATAGAGTCTGCTGTATGGAGAGAGGTACTTGAATATAGAGAATATATTTCCAGACAAGATTGTCTAAGAATTGGACAACTGTTACTCCTACGAAGGTCTGATCCAAATGTAGGGAAGGAAAATATAAACCATAGACTTGGATAATTTCAGATCATGAAAAAGAGTATGGGACAGATATGTTAAGGATAACCATTTTTTTATGGATCCCTACATATTGTCATTAAGACAACCAAGGAAAAAAGATATTTTCCTCCCAAGAATGAAGTTACCACTATTTGAAAAACCAGTTAGGGGGTTGAATTATGCAGGTTCACCTAAGTTCATTAGATGCATAGTCAAATAATAGCATGTTTTGGCTGACAGGTCCGTTATGTAGACTGTTTATGCAAGGTCGCCTAAGGGCACGTGCTGCATGGTCAAGCAAAATAATTCTTAGAAATTGGACATTTTGTGACCAGAAGTCAAGAAAAGGGTTATGAAGATCTAGAAGTATTCAAGACTATGATTATGAGACATAAAGATGGGTATTTTCCAATGTATGCAGAGATACATGGATCAATGATAACAACAATCATGTTGTGGCTAGATCCTGAATTGAAATGTTGGACTTCACTAAGTATCCTATAAGGATGGGAATCAAGCCATACGTAGTTATTAAACTATAGTTTAACATAATGCGGGAAGAAAATATAGGAGATCTTAGTTTAGGGTCATAGAGCTTGGACCATTTACAAGAAATACACAGTGTGTGTTTTCATGGGGACTTTTCAGCCAAGGGACTGAAAGTGGAATTTGGGGTTAGGCCCAAAATACTTGAGGCTAGATTTGAGGGACTCTCGAACGTTCCTACGTATCCCATAAGGATGGGAATCAAGCCCACGTAGTTCTATAAATACCCTCTGTACAAATTTGGTTCGTACATGTGAAGGGTGAAAGGGTACTTTAGTGCAATGATGGTTTAACCCAAGATAAAAGGTTCGGGCATTTCCATGTATGCACATAGTCTTTGGAATGAAACATGATTGAAAATCAATGAAAAAAATGATTCCCTCTTAGGTGAGGGTATCAAAGAATATTGTAGTTTATTGTCATACAGGACAAAAAGTGTTGTACAGTTTAACGTCATATAGCATGGAAGAAAGTGAACCAATGTAAGGATATTGATTCTGGGGGCAGTTTCACGAATCAACATCATATGAGATGGAGGTGAACCGATGTGAAGAGATTGGTTTTGGGATTCAACCATGGGAGGTTGCCTACATACCCAGCCTGGAAGGCAAGGATCAAAGTCCACGTTGTTAAATTAAAGAATGAATTAGTGATCAAGTTGTTCTTGGGGACAACTACCTAAAAAAAATGATGTTGGGGCTTATGCGTGGTTAGCGGCCTAGAGAGGGTGTTGTGGTTGAAATTTTCTCTAAGCTCACGTGAGTCATACTCGGTGTGCGAAACAAGAGGTAACAAAAACCTTAAAGATGCACAGTTTGATGTCATGTAGGACATATGAAGGGACTATGCAGTTTAAAGTCTTGCAGTTAGGACTATTGGTGCTGCACAGTTTAATGTCATGTAGCAGGGACAAAGTACAATTTAATGTAATGTAGTACATATTAAAGGACTTTTGTGCAGTTTAGTGTCATGTAGCTAGGACGATGGGGACAATATAGTTTAACATCATGTTGGACAAAAGATAACTGTTCAGTTTAATGTCATGCAGTAAGGACAAAAGAGAACACATTTTAACGTCACGTAGGTCGTATTAGGGACTTTTTCATAGTTTAACGTCATGTTGGATGAAAAAGGGATGATACAGTTTAGCGTCATGTTGGATGAAAGTGCAAATAGTTTAAGGTCATATGCATGGACCATTGGTTATTTAGTTTAACGTCTTGCAGGACGTAAGGGACTTCTTTACAGTTTTGCGTCATGTAGTTAGGATGTCACAGTTTAACGTCATGTGGGATGAAAGAAATCAAAATAGTTTAAAGTCATATGCATGGACTCTGGATGGTGTAGTTTAATGTCGTGCTGGACATAAAGGACATGCAAATAATTTAAGGTCATATGCATGGACTGTAGGTGGTGCTGTTTAACATCATGCTGGATGTAAGAGACTCATGTACAGTTTAGCATCATGTAGTTAGGACTTCACAATTTAACTTCATGTGGGACGAAAGAAATTAAAATAGTTTAAGGTCATATGTATGGACCGAAACAATGTATTTTGTGTTTATACAAAATACTTCTTCAGAAATCTGGCATTGGTTGGAGTAGTGATGATTTCTTTATCCATTGAGATTAAAGAATAAGCTCCATTGGAATAGATCTTATGTATTGAATAAGGTCCTTCCCATTTTGGCTCATGATTGGGAGGTTTATTTCCTGGTATCATTGGAGTTCTGAGAACTAATACCAATTCTCCCTGAATGAATGAATGACGATGAACTTTTTTGTTTAAATCTCATGCTATTCGATTCTGATAGACTTCCCAGTGGTGCAGGGTGCACAATCTTTTCTCATCTAACCGTTCCAATTCATTCAATCGCTTTTGAGATTGTTCATCGATGGATGACTGATCACAAATGGCTACCCTGAGCGAGGGTAGTTGAACCTCAATTGGCAAGACAACTTATTTTCCACATACCAATGAATATGGAGTTGACCATGTTGCAGTGTGGGTAGTGGTCCGATAAGCCCATAAAGCATGAAAGAGTTTATCATGCCAGGACTTCTTATCTTTATCCACCATCTTTTTCAGTATATTTGACAAAGTCTTTTTAAAAGATTCTATCTGGCCATTGGCCGCTGCATGATACCGAGATGAATGATTGGATTTGATGTTGTATTCTTGATACAACTTCTTCACCTTGGATGAACAAAAGTTTGTTCCATTCTCCGTCAATATGGTAAGAGGGACACCAAATATGGTAATGATGTTATACTTGATGAAGCTAACAATTCATTTATAACGGACTTCCTTGAGAGGTATTTCCTCTTCCCATTTGGTAAAGAAATTAGTAGTAGTAAGAATATACTTTAGCTGGTTGGCCGTAGCTGAAGGGTAAGGTCACACCACATCCATTCCCCATGTGAAAAATGGCCACGAGTATTTAGCTGTATGAAGAAACTCTGTAGTTTGATGAATGAAGATGGAATGTACTTGGCATGAATGACACTTCTTTGTGAAATCAAAACAATCTTGTATCATTGAAGGCCAAAAGAATCCAAGCCTTCTACTCTGATCAGACAGTCTCTGTCCAGACTGGTGGGCACCACAGAATCCTGCATGCATATCTTTCATGAAAACCATTGTCTCTTCACCATCAATGCATCTGAATAGAACTCCATCAAAACCACTCTTGTAGAGAATTTTCTCTAGGTGATCTGGGCTATCATAAAGAGTAAAAGTGACCACACATCACCAGATTTGTTCTTTCCTGACTCTATCAGGTGTAAGTGTTCAATTTTGAAGGTATTCCTTGATAGGCATAATCCATCCTGTAGTATGACCATATAGTTCCGGAATGGTACAAATTTCATTGATTTCTTATGTTCTGATTTGAACATAATGTAACGACCCGAATCCGGAGCCCCTCCACTGGTGCCCCGTACCCGGTTCGCCACATGACCTCAAGTGCATTTCCCCAAAAGCCAAAGGCTGCCAACTAGCAATGAGGGCCTTGGTGAGTCGATGGGGAAACTATGCCCTCATTTGGTAAAGTATGCAACGGAAAAACAACCAGACACAATAGAAGAAACAATCAACATCATACAACAATTGAAGTGAACAACGGAAGCAATGGATACATAATAATGATGCAACATGGTACATATGTCTATGGAAATTAGTAACCAAACCAACGTGCTAAAGTACAACATAAACCAAGTGAAAAAAACAAATTAAACTCCCCAGCATCAAAAACCTCGGTTCGGTCCCATGCTCTCTAACTCTAGTTAATCAAGAACCCGAAGTAGAAGGGTGCTTTACCTTATCAATACCTACAACAATATAGTATTCTTGGGCCCAAAAGCATGGCCCAAACTGGGTGTGAGATACAATCCCAGTAGGCAGTCACCCAAAGATCTGTGCCTAACAGTCAATGAATGCATGGCAGTAGTAAAACAAGAAGTAGTAAACAGAAACACAAGTAGCTACTATTTATAGTTCTAAAAAAAGAAGTGTACGAGTAAACAACCAGAAACAAGGAAAAAGTTAACCCTCTGGGAAGCTCTCATAGCCTAACCCCTATGGATCAACCTATATGTACTAGCAACCCTCTAGGTGGCACACAGAGTCTCACCCCTCTGGTTCGGTTATGAAATTAATAGACTCTTTGGGGAATCACTCACCGTAAATTACCCTTATAGTCTCGTATTGTACTAAAGGCTCTATGGGGAATCACTCAACATCAATTCCCCATGTGGTCCACGTCGAGGAACTACAGACTCTCTGAGAAAGTACTCAACGTCAATTCCGCCTATGGTCTCACATCGTATTTAAAAGACACTCTGGAGAAGCCCTTCCATCAATTCTCCCTTTGGTCTACTACTCTGGGTTCTCGCCATCTAGAGTGAAGGATAAAACATGTTCATCATGCATGTATCGTTCAAGTAAACCTCAAGAACTACTTGGCTAATAATATAAGGCTTGACAGAAAAAAGTAGAAGTTTCACTATCCTACGGCTAGGTATGGAAACTGGAAAAAAACTAAACAGGCAGAACAAACATGGCAAAGAAACCTAAGAACAAAATAAATTAATCTAATTACAAGCATAAACCGCTACTACAACAATCAAGCAAAGCAGGAAGACAACATGGGAAAACAGGAAACCCACAATTCCATGCCCAAGGGAATTTTTGGAATTCGCAAAAAATACTCATCGAATTTCAGCAAAAAGGCACAAACCACCTACCTTGATCCTTGGAGATTGATATATGTGAATCATGATGCTTGATTCCCCTTAGAACGTCGTAGATCTGAGAAAATGCACAAACTCTCAACGCACGATAACTCAGAAACGAAGAGGAATCAGAAAACGAAGCTCAAGTAGAAGGAAGATCTTACCGCTGCGATTCCAACATAATCAACCATGCTGGAATCGGAGAACGGATGAGGAGACGTGAGGTCGTCAAAGACTCGGCCGTATGGGTCGTTCTCGGATGAACGAGACCTAGAAGGATGTATTTCTATGCGTCAGGCGCGACCCCAGTCCGTTTAGTGAAAAAAAAAATGTATACAACGTGTAATTTTAGAGTACACACGTGTACTAGGTCTTTTCTGTACTCCGCCAAAATCGGCCTCCACGTATCCCCTACATATCATGTGTGTGGCCCGGGAATGACCATCACACAACTTCTATCCAGGAAAGAGTACACGATGTGTACTCAGAAAGTACACGACGTGTACTTTGAAAATTTTCCAAAAGTTCATTTTTCTTAAAAACTCCAGAAATAGGAAAAACATACCTGAAAAGAAGATCCTGGTTCTTACAAACTTCCCCCCTTAAAGAAATTCGTCCCTGAATTTCCCTAATGTGGCGTAGAAGAAGGATCCCCGAACAGCTCCGACCACTGTGATCGTACATCGGTCTCCCTTTCCCAGGTCTCGTCCTGTACTCGTCCGTGCTGCCATAGCACCCGTACCAGAGGAACAGATCGCCCACAGAGAACCTTCGTACTATGATCAACAATCTAGATAGGATTATCCTCGAAAGATGCATCCATTTCAAGTTCAACCTCCTCAGGCTGAAGGACATGAGACGGGTCTGAAAAGTATCGTCGGAGCTGAGAGACGTGGAAGATGTCGTGTATGGAATGGTACCTCTGAGGTAGCTGCAACCGATAGGCGACCGACCCCACTCTCTCCAAGAACTCAAATGACCCGATGTACCATGGTGAAAGCTTTCCCTGTCTCCGAATCCTCTTGTGTCCCAACCTCGGTGCGACATGCAGGAAAACCATATCTCCGACCTCAAACTCCAGAGGTTATCTCCGCTGATCAGCATAAGACTTCTATCGAGACTGTGCTATAGCCATCCACTTCTGAATCAGCTCTATCTTCTCTGAGCTCTCCCGAACGAGATGAGGTCCCAGTAATGTTGCCTCTCCTACCTCCATCCAGCATAAGGGTGATCGGCATGGCCTACGTTACAAAGATTCATATGGTGCCATTTGAATTGTTTCCTGGAAACTGTTGTTGTAGGCGAACTCCACCAGAGGAATATGCTTCTCCCAAGAACTGCCAAAGTCTAGAATGCAGGGTCGGAGCATATCCTCAAGCACCTGGATCGTGCGCTTGGACTGGCCATCAATTTGGGGATGATATGATGTACTCAAAAGTACCTGTGTGCCCAAGGCCTTCTGAAGTCCCTGCCAGAACTGAGAGGTAAAGCACAAATCCCTATCTGAAACAATGGAGTGTGGAACTCCATGTAGAATAATGATCTCTTAGATGTAAAGTCGTCCGAGATCATCAACACTGAAGGTCTCCATGATCGGCAATAAGTGAGCAACCTTCGTGAGCCTGTCGATGACAACCAAAACAACATTGTTTCCCCGAGGCATCCTTAGAAATCTGATCACGAAGTCCATCGGAACATTATTCCACTTCCACTCCGGAAAGGGTAATTGCTGTAAAAGGCCTGCTAGTCGCTAATTCTATGCTTTCACCTGCTGACAAGTAGAACATCTCATGAAAAAACCAGCAACATCTTTCTTCATACCTAGCCACCAGTACTGGCGATGAAGATCCCGATACATCCTGGTGACGCCAGGATGAACTGCCCAAACAGAGGAATGAAAATCCCACATCAGCTCCTCGCGTATGTTTGATGGCACCCATTCACATCCTTTGAAATGTATGATCTCATCCTTTCCCACTGTCCATCTAGGAAGAGGGTTATCACCTGACGCACCCTCCCGTAGGACTAAGCCTTCTGAGTCTAATAGCTGCCTCATTCGTACCCGATTGAGAAGTGTAGAGGTAACAACTATAGAAGATAGGAAATTCTATCCCTGTCTATCGTGTACCTCTAGATGCATCTCATAGAACAGATCCATGTGATGCCACTCACTACTGGCCTCCTGGACTACCTAGATCTGAGTTTTCTTGCTCAACACATCTGCCACTGCATTTCCTTTCCCTGGCGTATAGGCAAGCTCGAAATCAAAAGACTGAAGATAATCGACCAACCTGTTCTCCCTCAGATTCAGATCATGTTGAGTGAAGATATACTTGAGACTATTGTGGTAGGTGAATACCACAAAGTGATCTCCCAGAAGATAGTGTCTCCAACAGTGTAAGGAATTAACAATAGCTGCCAACTCCAGATCATGCGTAGGGTAGTTTCTCTCATGTGGCCTCAACTGCCGAGATCCGTATGCCACGACTCCATCTCCCTGCATAAGAACAACTCATAGCCCGATACCTGAAGCATCACAGTAAATAGTGTAGCTCTTTCCTGGCTCTGGAAAGACTAGTATCGGCGCTGACATCAACCTCCCTTTCAGCTCCTGAAATCCTGACTCGCAAGAATCTAACCATAAGAACATTGACCCCTTCTTGGTCAAACCTGTCAAAGGTGCTGCTAGACGAGAAAAGTCCTGAATGAAGCGTCTGTAGTATCCATCCAGCCCTAGAAAACTCCGTACCTCAAATACGTTCTTTGGATTCTCCCAGGAAACTATAGCTCTCACTTTATCTGGGTCCACAGATACTCCTGCCTCTGAGATGACGTGACCCAAGAAGTGAATATGATCTATCCAAAAGTGGCACTTCGAGTGTTTAACATAAATCTGATGCTCTCTCAGTGTACTCAGAACGATCTCAAGATGTGTGGCATGGTCGTGTCGACTGTGATAGTACACCAAGATATCATCCACGAAGACCACGGAGAAAGATTCCAAGTAAGGATGGAACACTCGATTCATCAGTGCCATGAAAACTGATGGTGAGTTCATGAGACCGAACAACATGACTGTATACTCGTATAGACCATACCTGCTCTTGAAGGCCGTTAGAGGTATATTTGATGGTATAACACGCAACTGATGATAGCCAGAACTCAAATCGTTATTCAAGAACACTCGGGCTCCTCTAAGCTGATCAAAGAGGTCATCGATCCTCAGAAAATGATATCGGTTCTTAACCGTCAACTGGTTCAGCTTCTGATAATCCACACAAAGCCGAAGGGTGTCGTCTGCCTTCTTCGCAAACAGAACCGGTGAACCCTAAGAAGATGTACTGGGTTGGATGAAACCCTTTGCCTGCAACTCCTCCAACTGCTTTTTGATCTCTTAAAACATAGGTGTGGCCATTCTATAAGGAGGAATGGACACCAGTGCCGCTCCTGGAACGAGCTCAATCGAGAATTCTACCTCACTCTCCAGAGGCAAACATGAAAAGTCATCTAGAAAGACATCCTTGAAGCGATCCACCACTGGGGGAAAGTCCAGCTGCGAAGTCCCCTGATCGTCCAGATAAAGACTAGCAATCTGGGTCGTCACCCTTCTTAGCCCACAATGCTTGAGTCCGGCTCGACTCGCCTGAACATCCCATTCGCCTCTATGAAGAAAATATTCACCCTCAGGTGAAATGAAACTCACTCTGTAGTGATAACAGTCGATGACTTCCTGGAAGGGAACCAACCAGTCCACCCCAAGGATGACATCATAGCATGTCGTCTATAGGACATAGAGATCCCATAAGAAATGATACCCTGCAACCTCGAGAGGGCACTCTCTACAATGTCATACACTAGATTTTTCTCGTCCCCAAAGGTGTGACTAGTGTCAACGAGTCGGTAGAAGAAAAGACACAGAGCCCAACTCTCTCCACAGTAGAAACAGATATAAAACTATGCGTATCACCATAATATAAAAGAGATAAAGATAAAACTGAGGCTACTAAAACTATACCTCGAACTGTAGAAGGGAAGATATCCTACTCCTGATAGGTCTGCTCCATGGCAGAAGAATGGCCTGCACCACGACGCTGTGCCCCTAGCTGACCACTATGAGTTGATCCACCCTGCTGGTGCTGAGGGGCTGGTGGCTGACGGCCATGGTCTTGACCTCCACCTCGGCCCGAACGGCTGGAAGAACCCCATTTCCCTGACCGGTGAGATATTGGTGGGTCTACGCCTGAACGACGAGTCATAGAAGAACCCCGATCACCAGTTGTTGGTGAGAAAACCTGGAAGAAAGGCTGAAGGTGACCCATCTTGCCATAAGATCGGCACTCCACGGGGTCTCTATAGCACTGCGGCCTCGTGTGCCCTGAATGGACCCACTGGTAGCATGTCACATGGTCGTATGACGATGCATCATGCTTCCTTGGGTCACCGCACGTAGGCTATCTATGATGCTTCCTGCTGTCATCTGGAGGAAGACTAGCTCTGGAAACAGAACCACCCTGGTTCGCAGCTCCAGAGTCTCTTATATTGCGCACCATAATCAGTGTCTGGTTGACGATGGAAGTGATGGAAGTTGGCTGGAATATGTTCACTTGCGAGTGGATCTCCCTCCTGAGGGATTCCTCAAAATTCCTTGCTAACAACACCACACTTCTATCTCGGAGGGGTGTGAAACGCTGCAGCTCGGTGAAGCGAGAGGAATACTCCATAACAGAAATAGTACCCTTCTCTAAGCTCATTAACTCCTGGGCTCGATCGGCCCTCAAGGTATCTGGGTAGAAGTAGTCATAGAACACGCGATGGAACTCCTCCCAAGCGATAGACTGCTTTTTTCCTGCCTGTAAGATCACGTCCCACCACCTCTTGGTGGAGTCTCAGAGCATGTAGGTGGTGAGCTTAACCCGCCTCTCTGGAGGTGTCTCCAGATGGTCGAAAATGGTCCACATGGCTTCCAGCCATGACTCTACAGCCTGAGGTCCTCCTTCCCCCGAGAACGTGGGAGGATGATGCTGCTGGAAAACCCACGTAAAATCTTCCATAGTCATGGTAGGAGGTGGTGCTCCCTATAAGGTCTACATCATCCTCAGAAAACCTTCCCTGAACTGCGCATCAACGCCCACAACTGGTATGACAGTCGGTGCCAAGGCTGGCTCGACTGGAGGGTCAGCAGGAAGTCCCTGATCAGCCCTATCTGGCGTCTGATCACTGCTCGATGACAGACGTAAAACTGGAGGACGTATCGGAGGTATAACTCTGAAATATCAAAAGCACACCTTATATCAGGAAAACAAGGACAAAGAACACAAGAGTAAAAAATAGAAACAGGGGACAAAAACACACAAGTTTACAAAACATGACTACAAAACGTGTATAAAAACTACACGGCATGTTTTTCTCAAGCCACTGACATGGGCATGTAATCCTACCCTGCAAGTCGTGTACACCTCAAACTACATGGCGTGTGGCAACCACACACGGCGTGTGGCAACCACACACGACGTGTACTTGAAAACTGTTCCCCTGCTCGAGTCCCTTACATTTCCAACCCACATGGTTTTCTTAACAGAGACCACACGACGTGTTCCCTATGGACACGGCGTGTCGTTGACAAGGCTTCGGTGGCCCGTGTTGTTAAACACACGACTGCCTACACGACTGAACCTTACACAACGTGTTCCGAACAAACACGGTGTGTATAGGCACGGTGACACCTTCTCGTGTTGTTCATGACACATCCAGGTACTTGACAAGACTACACGTCGTGTTCATAGAAAAAAACGGTGTGTGGAAACGAAGGTATAGACAGCTCGTGTTGTTCATGACATGGCCAGATACCTGGACAGGACTACACGGCGTGTTCTACCCGAGCTTCCCCGACCCGTGTTGTTAGTGACACAACCGGGTACACGGCTCCGAACTCACACAACGTGTACCTACCATACATAGAGTGTTGCTAAAGTTACTTTCACGACACCATGTTCTGGTCACACGGTAAGTAACATGGCCTGAAAACTACATGGCGTGTATCCAAAAAGTACACGCCGTGTATTCTGGGTTTTTTTGGGAAGTAGCTCAGAAACTGCACAGAACCCCAGAAACACTAAAAACAAGGGAAAGTGGTGCCAAATTCTAATTCTTGAGGGACCATACTCCCCACAAATCAAATATTGGCATCTCCTATATTCACATTCAAGGAAATAACAACAGCTCTCTAACATAATAGTAGGGATTCTATCAAGCATCTATCATAACAGCATGCATAATCTACACAGAGCCTATCACAATAGCATGAAATCACTAATTCACCCTAGATGGAATGGAAAGAATGAATAGAATGTGATTTCTAGAAGTACCTATATGATACATGAGATGGAATACCCTCATCTCATCGGGTTGGGACAGAAATAGAATCAATATATCAAAACAATAACCGCACAAGTCATGCGAATCACTCTAGGTGAAAACCTATCAACCATAAAAACTCAAAACCAGCAAACTAAAATTAACGAGGTAGTATGTCTTTTCCCTATACATGGGTTAGCTACTCTCGGACATAACTTAATACCAAGTACCGAGTTCTTCCTATCCCTGGCTAAAGTCTCCAAACAGTAAAGCAAGAGAAAATAACTCCTCTAATACCACTTTGTAACGACCCAAATCTGGAGCCCCTCCACTGGTGCCCCGTACCTGGTTCGCCACATGACCTCAAGTGCATTTTACAAAACACCAGAGACTACTGACTAGCCGTGAGGGCCTTGGTGAGTCTATGGGGAAACTATGCCCCCATTCGGTAAAGTATACAGTGGAAAAACAACCAGACACAATAGCAGAAAAAATCAACAACATACAACAATTGAAGTGAACAACGGAAGCAATGGATACATAATAATGATGCAACATGGTATATATGTCTATGGAAAGAAATAACCAAAATAATGTGCTGAAGTACAACTGAAAAAAAGTCTAAAAGAAAACAAAGTAAACTCCTCAGCATCGAAAGCCTCAGCTCGGTCCCATGCTCTCTAGCTCTAGAGAATCAAGAACCTAAAGTAGAAGGGAGCTTGCCCTTATCTATACCTACAGCAAAATAGTCTTCTTGGGCCCAAAATCATGGCCCAAACAGGATGTGAGATACAATCCCAGTAGGTAGTCACCCAAAGATCTATGACTAATAGTCAATGAATACATGGAAGTAATAAAACAAGAAGCAGTAAACAGAAACACAAAGATCTACAATCTACAGTTCTAACAAAAGATGTGCATGGGTAAACAACCAGCAATAATGAAAAAGGTAACCCTCTGGGTAGCTCTCACAGCCTAAACCCTATGGTTCAACCTATAAGTACTAGCAACCCTCTAGGTGGCACACACAGTCTCACCCCTCTGGTTCAGTTATGAAATTCATAGACTCTCTAGGGAAGTACTCACCGTCAATTCCCCCTATAGTCTCGTATCGTACTAAATGCTCTCTGGGGAAGCACTCAACGTCAATTCCCCCTATGGCACGCATCGAGGAACTACAAACTCCATGAGGAAGAACTCAACATCAATTCCCCCAATGGTCTTGAATTGTATTTAAAAGACACTCTGGAGAAGCCCTTCCATCAATTCTCCCTTTGGTCTACTACTCTAGGTTCTCACAGTCCTGAGTGAAGGATAAAACATGCTCAGCGTGCGTGTATCGTCCATGTAAACCTCATGAACTACTTGGATAATAGTCTAAGGCACAACAACAAAAAGTAGTAGTTCCACTATCCTACGGCTAGGCATGTCAACTGGAAAAAAACCAAATAGGAAGAAAAAACATGGAAAAGAAACCTGAGCACAAAATAAATTTCTCTAATTATAAGCATAAACCTCTACTATAGCAATCAAGAAAAGAAATAAAACAACAGGGGCAAAAAAAGAAAAACCACAACTCCCCGCCCAAGGGAATTTGTGGAATTTTCATAATATACTCATTGAAATTCAACATAAAGGCACAAACCACCTACCTCGATCCTAGGAGATCGATATATTTGAATAACGACGCTTGATTCCCCTTAGAACGTCATAGATCCGAGAAAACACAGAATTGATCAACCCACGATAACTCGGAAACGAATAGGGATCCGAAAACGAAGCTCAAGAAGAAGGAAGATCATACCGCTGCGATTCCAACGCAATCGACCGTGATGGAATCGAAGAGCAGATGAGGAGATGGGAGCTTGTCAAATATTCGACCGTACGGGTCACTCTCGGATGAACGGGACATAGAATGAGGTATTTCTGTGCGTGAGGAACAACCCCGGTCTGTTTAGTTAAAAAAAATAAAGTACATGACGTGTACTTTTAGAGTACACGGCGTGTACTGGTTCTTTTCCGTACTCCGCCAAAATCGGCCTCCACATCACCCGTAAACACTGTGTTTGTAGCCCAGGCACGACCAACACATGACTTCGAGCCGGGAAAGAGTACACGGCGTGTACTAAGAAAGTACACGGCATATACTTTGAAAATTTCAAGAAAGTTCATTTTTCTTATAAACTCCAGAAAAAGGAAAAACATACCTGAAAAGAAGCTCTGGGTTCTTACACATATGGTGAAATTGAACGACGGTGGGCAATACTGATGGTTGTCTCGTCCCAATTTGGATCTGCCAAAGCTGTGGCTATATTAGCCAATGCATCAGATTGGGCATTGTGTGATGTTTGGACATAAGAAAATGTCGGTTCCGAAGGAAAATCCACCATTAAATCTCTGACGTAATCATACAACAGGATGATTTCTTATTTCTTGATGGCATAATCCCCATTGACATGTTTGATTACGAGGTTTGAATCACCTTTCACCTTTAAGTGATTCACTTGTTCTTGAAGCACCAATTCTAAGCCCACGATGAGAGCTTGGTATTCTGCTTCATTATTTGTACCACCTCCCAATAATGAGAAGGAATAAGGTATAAATTCCTTTTCCGAGGAAATGAGTACAATTCCTAAACCAACCTTGTTGAATTTAGGATTTTCCATTTTCCTCCCTGTTGGACTTCTGGAAGCACCATCGAAGTACATTTCCCATACTTGAGGAATTTCTTGAATAAAGAAGACTTCCTCATTAGGGAGTTCAATATCTGAAGATGTATCTTCCACTATAGGGTGTTCAGCCAGAAAATCAGCCAGATCATGGCCCTTTATTGCCTTTTGAGACACATATTGAATATCAAATTGCTGCAAGATAACTGCCCACCTTGCCAGACGTCCTGTAAGCATTGGATGACTAAGGATGAATTTGAGCGGGTTATTGTGAGATACCTATTGGACCTCATGATGTTGCAGGTAGTTTCTTAACTTATGAATTGCAATGATTAATGCCAGGAAGCACTTCTCAAAACTTGAATATCGGGTTTCTGCTTCATGCATAGTCCGTCTGAGATAGTATAGGCTATTTTCATTTCCAGCATCATTTTTTATGAGCAAGAAAGCCACCCAATGATCTCTCTAAAGCTGTCACATAGAGGATAAGTGGTCTTCATTCAATAAGTAGCATAAGTACCGGTGGACTCAAGAGGTATTTCTTGAGAATATCGAATGCTTCTTGACATTCTTCAGTCCACTGGTAAGTGACTCCCTTCTTCATCAATTTGGTGAAGGGTAAACTTTTGCCTGCCAAATTGGCGATGAAACGCCAAATATAGCCTAAGTGTCCTTGAAGTCCTTTCAATTCATTCAAATTTCGAGGAGGTTACATACAAAGGATTGACTTGGTCTTCTCAGGATCGACTTTGATACCACGATGGCATACAAAAAAGCCGATAAATTTCCCCGAGGTTACCTCAAAAGTACATTTTAAGGGGTTCATCTTTAAATTATGTTGTCAAAGCTTGCGTAATATGACTTCCAAATCATCCAAGTGATTAGAAAGTTTTTTGGATTTGACCACCAAATCATCCACATTACATTCAACAAACTTTCCCAGAAAGGGATTGAAGATACGATGCATGGCACACTGATATGTTTCTCCTGCATTCTTTAGGCCAAAGGGATTTACCTAATAGCAAAACACACCCTGAGGGGCTCTGAAATATGTAGATTACTCATCTTCTAGAGCCATTCAGATTTTATTATATCTGAAATATCCATCCACGAAGGAAAGTGCTTCATAGCCAGTTGTTTCATCGATTGAAAGTTCTGTAATCAGAACTGGAAAATCATCCTTAGGACAATGCCAATTAAGATCTCTGAAATCAATGAAAACTCTAATTTTCCCATTATTTTTAAACTAGGACAATATTATCCAACCACATGGGATATTGAACTTCTCTAACAAAGTTATATTTGATAATTTTATCCACTTCATCCTCAATTTTGGAAGCATATGTTGGGTGTGTTCTTCTAGCAGCTTGTTTGAATCCTCGATGTTATTCTGGAAAACCCAAACGATGAGTGGCAACATCAGGATCAAGCCCTAGAATCTCTGTATAGTTCCAAGAAAATATATCTCTATTTTTCTTTAAAAGGTAAATATAAATCTCTTGCTATTCAAGAGTCATGTCCGTATTGATTAAAGTCAGGCGTGGATCTTCTTTTGTACCCAGATTGATTTCTCTGAGTTCATACACAGTGGAAGCGATCCCCTCTTCAAATACTGGAGGGGCATCTCTGAGATCTTCCTCTTATTCTTCAGAATGTGTTATTTTTTCCACTTCTACTTGCATGGTAGATGATGAAGTAGAATTTCCTTGATCAGAAGAGATGTTAAAATTTGAACATCTTGAAGAAGAAGCTTCCATTTTTGACCCGATTGATGATGAAGGGTCTTCTTTGGGAAATAAAGAGGAGATGATGGATTGAGAATCGACATCATCACTTACCTCAGATATTTCTATAACTTTCCCCGACCTGATTGGCTAAGTATAGACTTGCTGGATTTCAGCAGATAAAATGAATACATCTCCATTTGAGCTTTCATCATTGCCTGGTGGATCACCAATTTCTCCCATGTTGTCTGGCTCGATTTCCATAATTGACATTATGGATCTTTCCATAAGAGTATTTTGATTTGGGTATATCCTGTCAATTTGACTGATAGGTAACACATAATCTGTACTCACATGTGCTAATGGGTTTACTGGAATCTTTTCCAAACCATACAGAGAATTAACTTTGGTAATATCCTTTATTGTAGATTCCTCCTTTACCTTCATGTGATAGAATTCTGCCTCAATGTATTGAGATTCACATGTCTTGAACGGGGATTTATCATCATATAATGTCCCAAATGGACCATCGTAACAAGACTTGAGACATTGATGGTATGATGAAGGGATAGCCGCATGTCGATGTAGCCAGGGTATTCCAAGGAAGATGTTGAAGGCTGAGTCTTGATCGACAACCATGAAATCAGAATTGGAAACAAGATCTCCAAACTGAGTTCTGAGTAGAATTTCGCCCATTGATTCTCGTTCATTTTTATCATATCCTTGTAACATCATAGTTGAAGGAGATAAATCAGATTCTGTGAGGCCCAATCGACGAAGTGTATGAATGGGCGTGAGGTTGACTCCCAAACCATTATCAATGAAAGCTCTTCGGATATCTACGCCATTGACCTTTCCAGATAAGTACAAAGTTCTAATATTTCCATTCTCGACATCATCTTCATCTTCATCAGTAAAAGATATTACTACTTGTCATTCTGTAGGATTATTCTCTACATGGTAGACTTCAGCTGCAGCAATTTTAGTCTCAAACTCATAAGGACTTCACAAAGCCTCGATGAGTGCCTCTTGAAGATCCTTTGATAAATTCAAGGCATCCAAAATTGATAACTAGGCCAAAACTTGGGCCAGGTGTTTCAATATATCATACTTTTGATCCAAAGTTCTGCATTTCCAACATGAACATGTGGTTTAACAGGAGATTTAGAAATCGTTGCTTTGGAATTTCATGCATCTTGTACTGGGATAGGAGTTGGTAATACTCCTAGCTTTGGAAGATTAGACCGATTAGGTCTATTTACTTTCTGAGAGGAAGAAGATGGAACCTTCAACCGATCTTCCAGAATAATTGTGCTAGGGTTGAGTCGGCCTTGTGTAGAAGAACATGCTTGTTCTTTTTGAGCTTGTTTAAGGGATCTACTACGAGTTTCTGCCGCATACATAGTTCTAGTCAGGGTAGAATTGAAATAGTTGCCTCTAAAAGATCCACGTCTTTCCCTGTATCCTGAGCCTATGGAACTTCCTCTAATTCCTCTATTTGAAATAGGGAATTCGGGCTCATCAAAATCGAAATTGTGACTGGAATATGAATCTATTAATTGAATAATATTAATACAACCGAAAATCAACTCTTACTCCGATGAAGAATCTGACTGATTAGCCTTTTTAGGCTGTGCTGTTTGGTGGGGCGGTGCCCGTGAATTTGATGTAGATGGAATAAAGTCTGCCAGAGTCAAAGACAACTTAGGCTTTGACACATACTCATATTCTTATGATTCTTTTTCTTTATTTGAATCATGTCGTTTCTTTGAGGATTTTTCCTCTGATGAAGAGGGTTTTACTGAGACATTCATAGAAGAAGGCACAATTGGTTTCTTTAATTGCATTTGCAAAATGGCATGAGTTCAGTTGATCATTTTTTTGACTATCCAATCATCATACTTCTGCACATTTTTTATTTTGACTTCTTGCCATTCGACTTCTTCCTCTGGAACTGTAGCAGTAACAAATTCTACATGAGCTGAAGAACCCTTTAGTTTGACTTATCCCGAGTCGACCATCTTTTGTAGGAGGTATTTGAAGACAAAACACTCCTAGATGGGATGCCCCAACATTTGATTAAAGGGGAAATAGTTGGTACGGTTTTCATCTCCTTCCTTATTTGGCCTCTTAGGCCTTTTCAATTGAAACAAATTATTTTCCAGAGCTGAAATGAAGTAACCAATAACATGTTAATTTCAAAAAGAGTATGTTTTTCTCTTCAGATCCTCAAATTGTTTCTGTCTTTGATCTCTTTTATCGTCTTGATGAAACGACCTCTATTGTTGACGCTCAGGAGGTGGAGCCCTTCGAGAAGATGAAGGTTTTGAAGTAGAAGAAGGTACATGTGATTGTTTAAGCATAACTGTAGCAGTCTCTTCTTTACCCATTCTCCTTCCTAGAGCTGATGGACTTGTACGAGTTTTATCCTTAGTCTTTATAAGAGAATCTTCAACCTTTTGATCAATTTAAGTAAGGTATCAAAACCCTCCTGTGTATTCCACAGGGATCAACGATGTGCATAATTCGTCACACAAATTTTCCACACATATTGGAAACAGTTCTTCTTGAGGGAGTGATAAGCTTAGGGAATATGTTAATCCCTTGCAGTGTGCAATGAAATGTGAGATTGTTTCATTCTCCCTTTTCTTACAATTTGTAAGATCAAAAACTGTTGTCTTTGGCAACTTTGAGCTGAACTGAAGAAGGAATTTTTTGTGAAGATCCTCCGACCTAGTAATTGACCGGGATTTCAAGCTTATATACCAAACAAAAGCTGGTCCTTGCAAGGTTCGCACGAAGAATCTGAGTTTCAATGCTTCTTGTTGTTCTAGAATTCCCATAATAGGATCGCAACAAGACACATAATGCTTCAAATGCTATTCCAGATCTCCTGATCCATTGAAAATAGGGAAAACAGGGTTCCCAAAACTTGATGAGGGGAGAGATTGAATCTACCCATTCATGGTAAGCTCTCTTTTCTGGATGAACATGCGCACGCTTCCCTTACATAGTCTCTAACTAAGCTGTTAATGAATCAATGGTAGTTATTAACTTTTGAGAAACATATGGTTGAACTTGTACTTGGGTAGGTGCAATAATTGGAGTCTGGACATGTATGGTGGCTGGTATTGCATCTGATGGTAGCACCAATGATTATTGTTGCACTTGACCCATAGGATTAGACCTGTGAGGGTGTACTGATAGAGGAGGATATTCTTGATCCATTTTAGTAGACACAACAAATTCCTTTGACTGTCTGGCTCCAGCATGCTTAGAAATAAGACTACCCTGAAGTAGTTCTGCATTCATCCTCCTCAATTTCTTCATTTCTTCCTCCTGTTGCAAAAATCTTTGCTCTAGTGAGAGCTATTGTCCTTCTCCAGAGGAAGGGTATGTAACCTGGTTATTTCCTTTCCCCTTGTTGAATCCCTTTCGGAGAGGGGGAAGTGGGTTACTTAGAAGGAACACCCAAATTTTGGTTAAGCCTTTGATTTCATGTACACACACCTTCTTCATTTGTGTCTGTGCATACAGCTTCTTGAGCAGGAACCTCTTCATCTGATCCCTCTGAGTGAGCTTCATCTGGTGGATCAGAAAACATGGCATTGATGACATTAATTGAAGCATAATGCATCGCATCCCTTCTATCAGCATTTATGTGATATTGTCTTATGCCATTCCCCTGACGATACATTACCTTCTATTGATTTGATCGCTCAGGAACATCTTGGTGAACCGTAATTTGGAGAGAATCTCCTAATAATTTGGCTCTTCGTTCCTCTTGTGGATTCTTCCCCAATTGAGAGAAGACCGACTTTCACTGAGGATGGGATTGATGATTTGAAAAATTCCCCAGTCCAGTGGACTGGGGTTGTTCCTGCTCTTCTCGCTCAACTCCTCGAATCCTATTTGTTAATTCCGAGGGTTGGGTTAAAATAGTCCCCAGTATGGCAAGCTGGGGTGGCTCTTGACATGCTATGTTTGATACTTTCTTAATAGATCTTTTGATCTTGTGAACCTTAGTCAGAAAATTAGCTGGATGCATCAATTGACATCCACTTTTATCACCCGGCTCAAAAGACCATTGGATGATTTCTGACACTTCTGTCACTTGATGATGTGCATTTTCCATACGAGAGGCCTATTTAATATTCTTGTTTTCATGATGCAGGAGTAATTCAACAACTTGTTCTCGGTATTCTTGATTTTGAGAAGAACTATTTGATTCTTGTTCTTGGGCAAGCTTTTGATTACAAACAAAACCCAATAAATGTGGTCGGCCATGAGCAATAATATTGCATGAGACCATTTTTGGTGAGCTTTGCTAACTGGAGAGCACAGTGAAATGTAGTGCTCCATGAACACCCCATCCTCTAACATGAATACCAGATGGGGAATTGGAAATTAACTGGTGCAATATTCTTAGTGTGCCAAGGCATGAACGTTAAAGGGATCTCTGCTGGTTTTCAGCCTTCGGATATCGAGAGACTGATAGAGATACCAAATCAATCTGACTTTGTAACCCTTCTATTATCTTAACATGATTTTCATATTCATCATAAGATAATACATTCTTTTTCAACTGACAAAGAGTTTCCATATGTTGAGAAGAATATCATGAATTCCATCATCCATCAACATCTCTGGAATGTCATAATAAGGGTCATCTAGAGGCCAAAAAATGACTGGCACTTCACCTTTCTCCAGTTGTTTTCTTATGTTCAACATTTCCTCTTTATCATTCAAAGAAGATTCTTCTACCTGATTTGACCATAGCCGGTTCTTCCTTGTTGCTTCATTAGATTCATCAATATTGGTAGAGGAATCACTAATTAAAATAGAAAATGCATGACTTAGGGGTGGTTTGGAGAATGACCTACACCCTGGTCTATCTTCTGATTGAGAAAGTATTTCACCTTCTACTGATGAAGTATCAGACATGACTGGTTTCGAATTTGCAAGTGCCTCAAGATAAGAGGGCTTTCTGGGAACTACATTGTCCACTGGAGCATTTTTCGGGCAATGTGAATCACTACTGCGGAGATGACTTTCGCAGCAAAATTTATCATCATGGGGAGGAACACCATGGTGGGTTACAAAAATGATGAGATCTCTTGCTCATCGGTCTTCTGACCACACAGAGGGTTCCTGTGGCTCTCATCTAAAGATGAAACTTCGAGATCGACCGAACTATCATGAAACAAGCCTTCATGAGGAAGTTTTTGTTGAAGACCTTTGGAATTAATGTTCCCACTATTGGGAACTGAGAGAGTAGAATATTGGATTCCAATAGATAACTGTATGAGGGCTTCAAAAACTCTAGCATCAAGCAAGGCCTTGTTACAAATTGGCTCTTGATCTCTTAACTGTGTTGGGTGGATCTTTTTCTTAGATGCCTTCTTACTTGCCTTGGAAACCACTTGTTGAAGAAAGTGGCTACTCTGAGCAAGTTTATGTGACTGATCAGGAGAGATGGCCAGGTTAGTCGGATGATCTCCACTCAAATCAGGTGTATGTTCCTGACCTGGCTATCCGTATGATATGGGGGAGTAGACCCCACAACCCTCTTGGACTGGAACAGATGTGTGTTTCTGTTCTGGAGTGAACTGTTCATGTGTCACTCCACTGGTAGGGATAGATTTTTGTTTCTTTACCTGAGATGTTGTTGAAGCTGTTATAATATCCTGGCAAGCATCCAGAATATGAGCAGGGAATTGCTTCTTCTCTTTCACCATTGATATAATATGATTAGTGACTTCTGCTGCTGGAACAGGTATATAAGTCCATTCTGTGCTTAGAGTAGGTGTGTTGTCCTCCATTTCCTATCAGTGAATCCAGACAGTACTCAGGTGTGAGGGATGAGAGTTGAGTCTACCTCCTATTTGTAGCCAGAGCTTTCCGACTAACTTCTCCGAGTCCTACCAAGCGAGACTGTTGGTAATCTTGATCAATATTAGTAGGTGTATGTGCCTGCTAATTGTACTTCGACGAACGTGGTTGATGAGCTCCATCATATGTAGTCAGATGAGCCTACTGACTAGCTGATGATGTATAAACAGGTGTATGTTCCTGCCTACAGTACTCCGCCTGAATTGTCTGGCGGGATTGGCGTGATGCTGCCAGACGAGTCTGCTGGACAGTTGAATTAAAATGGATGGGTGTGTGTGCCCGCTGGTTGCTTTCCACCATGTTAGGTTAGTGGACTTCTCTGGAGATGGAAGATATGAGAACCTACTCACTGTTTACTGGATTTCGCCTTGGGTGATTCGTCTTGCCTGCTCGGGTTCGAGGAACCTGAGCCGAACGCCTGGAGTCGATACCCTCATCATGTTGAGGGCACATTGTCCGCACGAGTCTGGCGGTGATTGTTGATGGGAGACCTTAGGAAGGACTCATGTATCCTTGAATTAAGGCCCTATGGGACCTACTCATTCACCTCCTCAGAATATTGGAGTAAATGGTGATTGCGTTCCGGGGATAAAGACCCAAAACAGTTGGAGACGGTGGTTAGCACCGCCTGCTTCTTGATCACTGGTCAACGCTGTCCGGATGACCAGGATGAATTATTGACTTGGAGGGATTGTCGAGCGGCCTCTAGAGTCGGAATAGTACTGTTTTTATGGTACTCCTTAACCAGCGCATTTGATACCCAGCGTTGAAGACACTGAGTAAGTGATGTCATCCTCAGAGCGGACAACGATCCAGCAAGAGTAGCAGTAGTGGCATTCGCAGTAGAGGTTTTCACAGAAGACGTATTCACAGGTGTGAACTTAAGAGATGACATTCTTGTAATGTAGAAGATATTGGAAAAGAGTGCCTGTTTGATATAATAGACATAATCGAGATAAGTCCGGCCACTACATATTTTGGATGAGCAAATATGTTATTGATTGTTTTGTTGGCCCTGTCATTGAGTTTTAAATAGGGGCCTATCAAATAAGAAAAAAATTATTTTAACTTGGTTAAAGATTCACGTTGGGTTCACCATTTTTTTCTCCTCTGGAATTGGGGATTATCTCATTGATTTAATATTCAAACATTCCAAACTGTTTCTAACAGGTTTATTCATAGAACCGAAAACATCCAATGATTCCATATCCAATTGAACCTACTTTCCAAATGTTGGCACTCATTAGTTGTAAACTAATGAGGCTTAGGAATTTTCATTGGTTGAGAGGATGGGAGGTCGGAATCATCACAATTTTTTAGGGGATTATTGTCTACTTCGGGACTCTCTTTATAGATTTATGTTATGTTCATGAATCCTTATTACATTACCAAGTATAAAATGAGATTTCCTTTAGATCTGAAAATCAATGATAGATATGTAGGAAATTTAGAGAATATTTTATATGTATTTGAGGTTCTTCATCGATAGATAATCGTCTATATTTGTTATAGATTCTTAGTCAATGGTATCCCTCAATACAAAAAAGCCTCTTGGTCATTATGATGACCATACTGGTTTTAAAGTCACTCAGTGGGGCACTTGAAGTTTATTGTCATTCAGAAGGACATAGATTATTTCAGAGTTGGGATCATTCCCGAAAATGGGCTACCTACGTATCCTTTGTTTTGGAAAAGGAATCAGAACCCACGTAGTTTGAGTAAGGGAGTATGATGTTTATGCATGATTGATGGCTCAAAGAAAAATTTCATGATTACATTTATACTCTAAGCTCACGTGATTCATGCTCGATGTGAGAAACAAGAGGTATTGGTGAAACCAGACAATTGTGCCATGCAATGATGTGGGGCTTATGTATGTATGACTGCCCAAATAGATGAGATTTAAGATTTAATTCAGGGAAGAAATCCATGAATAGGGTCCATAAAGGTATATGTGCTTCATGGAGATTTGGATACTCTAATCTTGGGGCTTACTCCTAAGGAAGATTCCCAAGTTAGGAGGGGACTTATGATTGGGTTTTACTCCTATGAAGGAATCCCATATCAAAAATAATTATGACTGGTCAAGAGAAATTAAGACTGGGGCTTACTCCAGAAAAGGAGGCCCAGGTTAAAAAAGATTTGATAACTGGGGCTTAACTCCTAAAGAGGAGGCCCATGTTAATGGAATTTTAGAATAAAGGGACTTGGGGCTTACTCCTGAAAAGGATGCCCATATTTGAGACTGGGGCTTACTCCTGAAAAGGAATCCCAGGTTAAGAGAATTAAGATTGGGGATTAATCCTGAGGAGGACACCCATATTTGGGAACTTGGGGCTTACTCCTGAGGAGGATGCCCATACTTGGGAACTTGGGGCATACTCGTGAGGAGGATGCCCATATCTAGGAACATGGGGCTTAATCTTGAGGAGGATTCCCATATTAATGAAAATTTGGACTGGGGATTACTCTTGAAAAGAAGGCCCAGGATAATGAGGACTTGGGGCTTACTCCTAAGGAGGATGCCCATATTAATGAGAATTTTGACTAGGGAATACTCTTGAAAAGGAGTCCTAGGTTAAGGAATCTCTCCTCTTAAAGGATGAGGTTGAATGAATGAACTCTCTAACTTTAGTGACATAAAGATGTGTAAATCACTAGGTTTTGAGAGATGTTCCACGAAATTCCTTTCAGATAAGGATGACAATCAAGAAAACAAGCCATAAATGGCTTTGAAGAGTGTCTTGAAGACTGAATCTTGAATAGTAGAGGTGGAATGTCATAAGAGTGGTTAAATGTATAGGAAGGTCACCCAAACATAGAAAGGGCGCGCAAGTCCTGACAGGCACACAGGTACTGCGTAGGCACGCAAGTACTGGGCGCGCAGGTATACCTGCGCAACACATGGGTACTTGCACGACTAATAACCAGTAGGGAAATACTTGGGAGATACTTGATCAAAACCTTTAGAATTATCCCGAGGTACTTCCAGAAGAGTGGCACACAAGTTTCAATGAGTAGGTAAGGAGGCGCGCAAGTGTGTCCATTTTCCTTAAGGGTAAAACACTTAGGCACACAAGTGCTAGTGAATTCTAACACTTAGACCTTATTCCTTTTGTTTAGACCTTCCATTCTAGGTAAATAATTACCTTATAAGTGTTCAGAAGACTTGAAAAAGAGACTTGGGCATTCAGAGTTCTTTATCTGAATTCTGGAAAAATTCCTCCCGAAATAGGGGGCCCACCGAGGGTATTTATTGGCTAGAGAAGACCCCAGGCGGTTTTCAAAGAGGGCATGCAAGTCACTTGCATGAACATTAGGCGGTGCACAAGTATAATTGCGCGACAGTGAGGAAACTTGCGTGGTGGATGTGCTTTTTAAGCCTTGTTCATGCCTTTGTTGATTTTTGATGTTTTCTTGAAAGGCTGAATCAATTTGTGCTAAGTCATTTCCCTTTCTATTATTTTAGACAATGTCACGAAAGGAGTGTCAACAACCATATGTTTTGATAATATAGTTAATATTATTCATAACCGCTAATTTAATTGCTAGGTTATGTCTTATTATATTAAATAATGATATTTTAATAATATATTATATTTCGGTAAAACTTGATCTTGTGTGTAGCGTAAGATATAAAAGAATGTATTCATTGCATGTAATGAAAGATTACTTAGTATTTAATGCATTTCAAGCTATATGATAGATTGAATTTGTCTATAATAGAAAATATACTATAAATTTTCGGGATATTATATTTCCTTACATGCATGGTGTATCCTGTTATATATGATATAAAATAAAACGTTCCTATATTAGAATATTGGGGAATGACATATAGAAAAAAGTTAACATAATCTGGTGAATATCACATATTTGGATTGAATTTATAACAATCCTACATACAATATTCTTTCATGTTTCAATCAAAGATTAATGTTCCACTAGGGATTCTCAGTAATTTGAAGTCTTATAAAGGGATAATTCCAATATATTCTTTTTTATTATTTGGATGTAAAAAATTTAGTGTCATATGGAAACACAAATGTCGAATGGGTATTTGGTTGGTATGGTGAGAGGTTTTTGTTGGACACCTCCTGTGTTAATCGTGATTTAATGATAAAAAATCCTATACATTCTAAAAAACCTGTTAATCATATTTAATATGTCTCTGATTATGTGTACAAGTGATTGGTTTCATTATTCTTTAAACAAACCTACCAAAGATTTTAATTTCTAAAATAATGTCTGATTTGTGTAGACTATATTTAATTTTTTTTATAATGAATTTCTTTGATGACTGATTAAGTCTAATTCATTCTATTGATATTACTACTTAAGTCTATACATAGATATTTGGCTAAGTATAAGAAACTGTGAGTCATATACTGGTTATGTTTATCTGGAAAAGAACCCCGACACCATGACCCAGACACCATGACCTAGACACTGTGACCAGACACCATGACCAGACACAGTGACCTGACACCGTGAACCATACACCATGACCATACACCGTGACCAGACACCGTGACTAGACACAGTAACCTGTACCAGATTTGTTGAAGTCCGTGACACCAGTTCCTTACTGATACACCGTTTGATGTTTGTAAAAGGACCTGAAACCATTTCATAGAGACACCATTTCATGGAGACACTATTTTAAGTAGACACTAGTTTCAGACACACTTTGACACTATTATTTAATCTGTTTTTTCGTTTTCAATTTAATTTATAAAGGTCATATTTGAGCCTTTTAAATGAACTAGAATAATTAATATTTCTTTGTAGAAATGTCACCTAATAGTACGAGGTATGAGGTGTAGAATACATGCATCATGTTGGATCCAACTCATTCACTCCAAGAATAAAAGGAAATGTGTACCCTAAACACAGGGTGCACATGACATAGTGAAAGAAGCATGAGCATTCTTGAAAATAAGAACTGACACATGAAACATGATACATATGAAGAACTCACGAAGAAATAATGAATCCAAAAATCTGGAATACCATAGATCTGAATCAATAACATCTTCGTACTATCAACTCCATGAAGAACAGACTCCGGATCTAACTGGTAACCAGAGCGCCAGGCTTGCGACACTCTTTTTTCTCACAAGAGGACTCTTTCCTACATTGGATTCATCCTAGAAGTCCAGAGCTATGTAGAATAACACTAAGAGCACTTCGAACCTTATCTCATCATTTTTGATCTGTTGTGTATTGTTTTTAGATTTCTAATAGTGTGTGTGTGTCTGTATTAAAGTACACATTGTCTCCTGAATTAAACTAGAGGATACAAGATATCCTTCCTCTCATATATTTTTACACCTGTTTACTACCACAGATAAGTGTGTAATAGGTCCTTGTGTGACCTATTAGTTTGTACCCATAAAGAACTGTGGAAGAAGTCGTGTGACCTGGACAGTCCTATGTACTATTGTTTACCCCGATACATGGTTTGGATCAAGTTTGTTAATATAAACTGCTTGGTGGTAGGTGATCACCAAGTGGAGTGGATTAGGTCTTAGCATGATACTAAACAACTTGTTTTATATACACTGAGTTATTTAATTTAGTTTTCTCTGTGTTACTACATAACGTAGAAATTTCTAGATCTACATTGAATGTAAATCATGGAAATAAGTTATAATTGTTTTTACTTATTAGAATGGATTCAAAAGTAATATTAATAACTGATATTAAAATTACTAAGAATTAATCAATATTATGATAAGTTATTTAAATAGTCAAACATTCATAACCATATTACTTTGATTAACTAGGATGTATTTATTTTTATTGGGGAACCATTGGAGAAAACTTTGTAAACATAAATTTTAATAGATACTCAATTCGCACCCACTCTTGAGTACTCTACTCCAAACAACATTTAGTATGAGAGGGTTTTTTTAAGACTCTATTTTTGACCCTATTCAAATGTGATTTTAGTTATCCATTAAAGATATATAAATTTATGTTAATTCTAAATTTTTAGCTCTCTAAAAGTGCTTATTTATTATGGATAATATATTGTATGGTTCGGCAACATACAGATCAACATTCTTTAATAGAACCAATTATTCTCAATAGAAAATAAAAATGAAATTTTATTTATAAAGTATGAGTTTTGAAATTTGACCTACAATTATAGATGAGTATAAGATTATTGCTACAGATAGAATCAGTTAGGATGAACCAACCAAGAATTACTACAATAAAAATTTCAAAGCCATGAATTCTTTATATTTATCCTAAGGATATGAGGAATATAACATTATTTTTACATGTAGAAATTCCCATAAAATTGGGGATACTTTGTCTATTTCACATGAAGTAACATATAGTGTGAAAGAAATGAGACTAAATACTTATACTATTAAGTATAATAACTTTAAAAAGAAACCTTATGAGGCAATTTATGTCACGTATCTCAGGTTCAACGAAATTTTCAATATAATAATTTCTCTAGGAAGAGAAGTTACAACCTAAGGAAAAATTATGAATATTCTCATATGTCGACCTGACAGATAGATAGGAACCTCTGTATCTATTAGAGATTCACGTGACATCAGCAATCTAATTGTAAAACAACTCATTGGGAAACTAATGATGTATGCAGTGGAGTATAAAGTCAACAAGGATAAGGAGAATTAACCCAAAAGAAATTTTTTTGCATTCAAGACCATACTTCTAATCACAAATTGAAGGGGAAATTGAAAGTCTCTATAGAATGTTTTAGTAGTGAACAATCATCACCTGACAATGATGAGGATATGGCTCAATTAGCCAGAAAGATTAGGAGATTTTACAAGAAGAATAATTTTTTCATAAATCCTAATTTCGAGGGAAGATATGATTAAAAGGGAAGCTGGAAGAAATATTGGAAAAGAAGTGAAAACAATGATGAGATAGTGTACTATGAATGTAAGAGAAAGAGACATGTAAAGGAGTATTGTCCCAATATCAAGTACAAAAAAAGTATGAGGACAAATATAGAAAGTATAAAAAGGCAATAAAAGCAACATGGAGTGATTTTGAGGATAGTTCAAGTGACTCAGAATCATCACATGATGAATAGGCCAACAAAGCCAATATGTGTTTTATGACAAACACATATGAGCTAGCACTGGAATCTCCTGTACACAATTCCTATTATTCTAGAGATGATTGTGATTCTGAAAATATGTCTAATAAGAAATTTTTTTAGTAATGTAATATGCTTGAAGATACATGTAATGAAATAAATGATAAATACACGTCTTTAAAGAAATACCGTGCTCTTACCTCAACTGTTAAATATGAACTTACTATAGAAAGAGAGAAAAATGTTCAATTACTTAATGAAAAAAATTAACTAAAGCTATCCAATGAGCAATTGAAAAATGTACTTGAAAGGATTATTAATAGTAAATATAATTTGGTACTAATTTTAGGTAAATAGATTGCTCCGAAATACACTATTGGTATTGGATATCAACCTGGTAAAAGATTTTTTGGAAGAACTAATTTTATATCTAAATCTAGGACAAACATCTTTACTACTAGTTCTGGAAAACATTCAGCTAGTTCAAATTATGATACACTCTCTACTTTTTAAATCTTTTCTAGAAAAAATAGAGTTTATTTTTCAATAACTTTACATAATTCTTATAGGAAACCTATGAGGCAGATGTGGGTTCATAATGCACTAGTCACTAGTACTATTGGACCCAAACAAATATGGGTAAAAAAATTTGTTTTTATTTGACTATTTTGTAGGAAAGTTTCTTAAAGAGATCCTGTAAAAGCATATGTTACTAGGACATTGGGTTTTCAAGACACATGATAGGGGACTATTCATGCTTGAAGAACATAATAAAATTTGATGGTGGACATATCACCTTTGGTGACCATTCCAATGGAAAAATCATTGTCCTTGGCCAAATTTGTAACTCTTACTCAGTTTTACTTTCCAAAGTATGATTTGTTAATGAATTGAAATATAATATTCTTATTATTTGACAAATATGTGATGATGTATTTCATGATAAATTTGAAAATGATTCTTTCAATGTTTTCAATTCTAAAAATGAATTAGTGTTTTCTGCATTATGAAATGAAAATGTATAATCTGTTATCTTAGATACTTTAGTTTCTCAAAATGCTTTATGTTTAAGTGTATTTCACAAAGAATCTTGGATTTGGAATAGGATACTAGGACATTGTAATATTCACTCCCTTAGAAACCTAACTAGAAAAATCTTAGTCAAAGACCTACACAAACTTGAGTTTTGAAATGATAAAGTGTGTAATCCTTTCAAAAGGAAAAGTAACAAAAAATTTCCTTCAAACTAAATAAATAAGTTTCAACTTTTCAACCTCTCAAACTGGTTTACATAGAGTTTTTGACCATCTAGAGTTTCTATTTTAAATGGGAATCACTATGTTTATGTTCTTGTAGATGAATTTTCTAGATATATTTGGACTTTCTTTTTGGCTCACAAAACTGAAGCATGCTCTCATTTTACCAAATATTCTAAAACTGTATATAATTTTAGTGGACTTAGAGCTAAATTCCTAATAAGTGATCATGGTGATGAGTTTGAAAATAAATATTTTGAATATTTTTGTTCTCAAAATGGATACAATCACAATTTTTTCCCCTAGAACACCTCAACAGAATGGTGTTGTAGAAATAAGAAATAGAACCTTACAAGAGATTGTAAGAAACATGCTTAGTGAATATGACATACCTATTTATTTTTGGGCAGAAGATGTAAATACAACATGCTATATTATTAATATACTGTTGATTATACCTATTCTTAAAATAACTCCATATTAGTTATGGAACAATAGAAAACAAAAAGTATGCCATTTACATGTTTTTTGGATGCAATGTCAATATCTTTAATACTAAGGAAAAGATTGAAAAATTTTCATCCAAGATTAATGATAGAATATTTCTAGGATATTAAATATATAGTAAAGACTATATAGTGTTTTATAAAAGAACTAAATGTGTGGAAGAATATTTCCATGTAAAATTTGATGAAATAATTCCACATGAGCCTAGGACCACTCTAGAGAAACTGGAGGATAATGTTTCAAATCTGGACATTAATTCAAAATCCTCTAACCATCCTGTAAAGGAATCTATGAAAACATCTACTTCTAGAAATTATTTAGATTTAGGTCACAATGAACCCGAACCTATTGAAGAACCTGAAATTACTAGTACTTCTTTTTCTTGATTTGTTAGAATTCTTAAAAAGCATCCTTTAGATGTTGGTGTTGAAGATTTAGATAAATAAGCTCAAACTAGAGCTTCTCTTAGAAATCAGGTTGAACATCATGTCTTCTTGTCACAAATTGAACTTAAAAACATTAATTATGCTATCAATGATTAATTTTTGGTGACATCTATGTAAGAAGAGCATAATCAGTTCGAAAGGTACAAAGTTCGGAAACTTGTTGATAGATCTAAAGACACATTTACCATAGGCACTAAGTGGGTGTTTATAAATAAATTATATGAATCTGGTAATATAGTTAGAAACAAGGCTATATTGGTTGCACAAGGCGATAGTCAAGAAAAAGAAATTGACTATGAAGAGACCTTTTCACTAGTAGCTAGACTTGAAGCTGTGAGAATTCTGATTTCTTATGTTGAACATCCTAATTTAAAACTATATCAAATTGATGTTAAGAGTTCATTCCTAAATGGGTATACAGCTGGGGATGTCTTTGTTGATCTACCCACTGGTTTTACAAATCTTCTCTTTCCAAATCATGTTTTCAAATTATCAAAAGCATTATATGGTTTTATACAATCTCCAAGATCGTGGTATGATAGATTAAGTACTTTTCTTATTTCCAATGGTTTTACAAAAGGTATCGACGATCCTACCTTTTTTATAAAATGAATTTCCAATGATGTTTTAGTAGTTCAAATTTATATAGATGAAATTATATTTGGATCTTCAAGTAATTCTTTATGTATTGAATTTTCTAAAATGATGTAAAACGAATTTGAAATGAGTTAAATGGGTGAAATAAAATTCTTTTTTGGATTTAAAATACTTCAAAATAATTATGGTATTATTTTAAATAAAATAAAATAAACTAAGTATATTATAAATAATTTTTCATTGGATAACACTAAAAGTAGTGAAAATCCAATGAGTACTACTTGTAAGTTGGATCTTGATGAAGATGGAAAATCATTAATCAAACCACTTAGAGAGAGATGATTGGAAGATTACTCTACTTAACTGCTATCCGATATGTCATTATGTTTATTGTATCTATGGGTGCTCGTTTTCAAGAAATCCCTAAGGGATCTCATTTAAATGTTGTTAAGAGAATTTTCGAATACATCAAGAATACACTCAATCTAGGATTGTTCTATCCTAGAGGACAACCATTTGAGTTAGTTAGTTTTTATAATGATGACTTTTGTTGTTGTAAGTTAGATAGTAAAAGCACCTCTGGAACATGTCACATTTTAGGAAAGTCACTAGTATCACGGGGTAGTAAGAAACAAAACTATGTTGCATTATCTTCTGCAGAATTTGAATAAATAGTTTCTGGTAGTTGTTGTGAAAAAAATTTGTCGATGAAACACACATTACTAGATTATGAATATCAATTCAGGTATGTAACTATAAATTTTTCCAATAAAAGTGATATTAACATCTCAAAAAATCATGTTTCACACTCTAGGAAAAAACATATTGTTGTAAAAAATCACTTTTTGAGATATCATTATCAAAAAGATGATATCACATTGGTATTAATTTGAACTGAATATCAACATGCTGATATATTGACCAAACTATTAAATTCTTAACGAATAGACTACATCAAACATGACTTGGGAATACAAAATCTTTTGTAGTTAGTGTATTGTTTCACAGCTTAATGTTTCACAGTTTGCGGTTTCAAAATTCACTATCTTATGATTATTGTCTAACTCTAACAGTTCTATAGTTTTACTATCTTTAAATTTGTTGTTTCATGTTTACAGTCTCATATTAACTATCTATCGGTTACTGTATGGCACTTACTGTCTCAAACAATATAGTTGCACAATTTATAAATCACACAGTTATAGTCTCACCATGAAAATCTTGTTACAGTCTCACCGTGAAAGCCAGTTCCAGTCTCACCATAAAGACAGTTTATTGTTTTATTTACATTTTATAACTCGTATCATGGTAATTAATTATATATTCTTTTACTTTCCCTCATTTTTGAATTTGCGACGCTTGATATACTTAAATGATAAAAACGAAAGAAGTTTCACTCTATTTCTTAACCTGATCTCTCTTCTGTCAAACCGTAACCCCTCCTTCAACAATTCTCTCACTCTAGAACCTTTTTTGAATGCCCGGGATGAAATTTCCATCCTCATTAGCTCCTAAGAAGCGTAGATCTAAGAAGAAGATGAAAATAGCACCAATGTTATCTCCTGAAGTTCCTTTGAATCTGAACAAGGTGAATAAAATAGTTGTACTTGAAAAGGAAATATTCCCTGAGTGGTTGTTGTTAGGTAAGTCTTTAGTATTGAAAGTAATAAGAGAGATAAGATGGATGGATTGGTTCTTAAAGGAGGATAGACTGATTTACCCAAATTCAGTGGCATAGTTTTATTTGTTCGTTCAATTTACTTTTGATACAGAAGATGGTTTTGTTGCAAGAATCTGGATTAATGGTCATATGTGTACCTTTTCGTCGAGGATATGGGTTATTTGCCTAAGGATACCTCATTAGGGTATTTTTTTAGGACTACTAGAGAGGTCCTCCAACTCTATTTGAGATCTTTATTTTGGAAGAAGCTTTGAGAAGCTTTATTGGGAATGAAACAAAGAGAAGAGCCGTAGTTGCTGAGCTTGATGGTGAAACCAGACATTTGTTCAAGTTTGTTCAGAATCTGATTAGACCCAAAAAATGTGATTTTGATACACTCAAGGATAAGGATGTATTTTTTATACATCTCATGATGAATGGACACAAGATCAACCAATGTAAGTATGTTAAAATTAATATGCGTGAGTTGATAAAGGCAACCTATAAGTTTACCTCTCTGTTCTACACAAGATTAATCTCATCTATGCTTCATGAAAAAGGGTTGGTTAGATTGAATGAATAAGTCATAAAGAACTATTAATTTTTTATTTCAAAAGTTACATTCAAGAGAATGAAAATCAGTTGGAATACATGGAGAAAAGCATGGGTGGAGGATAATGACAGGTTTTATGAAAATTTCAACCTGATTGACCATTCTTCAAGACCTAAAGACATTTTTTATCCTGGTTTGGGACCAGATGAAATCATTGAATATTCTGATAAGGAATAATTAGAAGAGGTTGTTGCACCAACATGGTAAAATATGGAAGACAGTGAACATGTACCTCAAGTCTTAATCGAAAAGGAAGTACATGTTCCGGAAAAATTTATTTATCTAGAAGATCAACTTGTTTCAAAATAAGATGAATCTGTTGCTAATTTATGTAAAAAGGTTGTTTTAGAAGAGCATCTAGAATAAAACATTTCTTTTGATAAAGAATATGCTTATGAAGAAAATTTGGAAAAACAATATGGTCCTATGGTTGTTCCGTCTGCTAAGGAGAGAATGGAGAGAGCCTTTCAGTTGGAAAGAAAAGGAATGGATAAAAAAATTAGATATTAAATATTGGAAGAAGATCAAAGAACTAAATATCTTATTCCAGAAAAAAAATGAACATATTGAGGGGGAGGATCACCCTAATATTGAAAAGTGTTGAAGCGCCTAATCCAATTGATCATAGATCAATGGATTCATGGTATAAATTCACTAGCTATTTTGATTTTAATGATTCCCAATAAGTTGTAGTTAAAGATATAGATATGTCTACTATGTTTCAATTGAAACTGGAATTTGCTTCTAAAGTTATCTCTGTAAAGGAACCTAAGCCTGTCTTAGCTTCTATTCCTGAACCTTCAGAAGAACCTTCCTCCTTGGTTAGTAAATATGATTTGAAATCATTTAGAGCTACCCTATTGGATGGGGTTGAAAAGCTCATTAATACCCAACCTACTCCTATTACCAACCTGATTGATGGAGATGTTGCCCTGCTATTATAAAAAATAATATGAAAGATTCCGCAAAAAATTATTCATGGATTCAAGAGGTTAGATTTGAGAACAAACAGTTAAGTAATGAAGTGAAGTATCTTAGAGTCATGGTTGAAGATATGTAGAGGGTGCTGAAATCAAGACCAGAACCAATTTCTTATCCTAGTGAGGATGTTACTGGTCATATTCCATAGGAAGTAGCCTCACTGATTCAACCTAACCTAATTTCTTTAGCTAACAAGGTGGATAAAAGAAACAAACATGTTGTTCAAGAGATACGTGAGCATGTTATTGGTCTTAACATGTTGACTAATGAGTATAAGGGTTTTCTCAAGGAAGTTTTGAATCAACAGAAGTCTCTTACTTCGGCTATTACAACTTCTAGTGCCTCTGAAAAATCATCTCAACCCTCCTTAGACACGGATCTGCTCAGAATATTTGTTAAAGAAGAACTCCAATCTATACTCATTGGCTTTGATAAAGAGTCTCTCTCTGAAGTTTTCAAGAACAGTGATTGAGTTCTTGATTTGGTAAAAATTCATTCCAAATTGAAAATGATGCTCAAGAAGAAATTACTAAGAAGGTGGATTTCTACTTTAATAGGATCTTCCCTAAGAATGATATGACAAACAATTACAAGTACCTTGTAGAGAATATGAAAATTCCTCCTGTCACTCAAGCCTTCAAAACTCAAGTCCAAAATCTCAAATATTTCACTCCATTGTTGGAAAAGTTCATGGAGAACAAATATGACTTTGATAAATCCATGCACAATGGTGGTGAGATTATTGTTGACATCATTAAGCTTTTGAGGCCTTATCTTTATATGAAGAGAACTACTATTGTGGATACTTCAGCTTCACCCTTGAGAACTATTTTTCCTACCTTATCATCCACTTCCTTTGTATCTACCTCTATGTATGCCTCTCAGACTCTGAGTCAAATTAGACCTGTTATCCTCGACCAACAATTTCATCAGTCTTACACTTCACCTACCTTGGCCCCTTCTAATTTTGACTGACTACCTTTACCTTCTCTTTCAACTGGTTCACTCCCTTCTTCCACTTCCCCCTCTACTCCAATGGCTTCTTTTGATGCTACTATGAAGGGAAAAGAGAATACAGCCAGTTCTGAAAAATAGTGACTAATATCTTTTGATGGTGATATTGTTGAATTCTTGTTACCTAATGTTTGTAATGACACTTTTTATCTAATGCATTGTGAACTCTTCTTATCTGTACTCTTCTTTACTTCTTTACTACTTTTGATAATCACAAAAGTGGTATAAATATGTTCTCTAAATGCATACTAAGGGAGAGACACATTTACTAAGAACAGATATTTCACTCACATAATTTTTTATCATCAAAAGGGTGAGATTGTTGGACTCCTCATGTGTTAATCATGTTTTAATGATCACATATCCTATAATTGACATAAAAATTGTCAATCCTATTTTTCGTGACTCAAATCAGAAGTATAGATGATTACATTAGTTATGATTTAAATGAACCTTCCTATGATCTTAATTGTTAAAATCATGTCTAGTTTGTGTAGACTATATTTAAATTGTTTTATAATGAATTTCTTTTACGAATTATTAAGTCTAATTCATTCTGCGGATATTACTGTTAAGTCAGTATATAGATATTTGGCTAAGTATGAGAAACCATGAGTCTACCACCATTTATGTTTTTATAGAAAATGACCCAGACACCGTGACCCAGACACTGTAACCTAGACACTATGACTAGACACCGTGACCATACACTGTGACCAGACACCGTGAACCAGACCCCGTGACCAGACACTTTGACTAGACACTCTGACCAAACATCGTGACCATACACCGTAACCAGTTTCAGATCTATTGAAGTCTGTGACACCTGTTCCTTGCTGATACACCGTTTGAAGTTTGGAAAAGTACCACACATGGTTTCATTGAGAAACTATTTCATGGAGTTACCATTTCATGGAGACACTAGTTTCAGACACAATGTGGTACTGTTCATTACTTTTATTTTCATTTTCAATTTAATTTCTAATGGTCATATTTGTGCCTTTTAAATGCACTGACATAATTAATATTTATTTTTAGACAAGTCACCTGACAGTATGAGGTACGAGGTGTAAAATACATGCATCCTGTCAGCTCCAACTCATGAACTCCAAGAATAAAAGGAATATCATGGCCTAAACACAAGCATCACATGACATCGTGAATAAAGCATGATCATTCTTGATGAAAAGAACTGAAACATGCAACACGATACATATAATGAACACACAAAGAAATCATGAATCCATAAAGTTGGAATACCATAGATCATAATCAAGAACATCTTCACACTATCAACTCCATGAAAAACACATTCCATATCTAACTAGAATCCAGAGCACCAGACTTGCGATACTCTGTTTCTCACAAGAGGACTCAATTCTTGCATTTGCTTCATCCTAAAAGTCCAAAGCTGCATAGAATAACTCTTAGAGATCTACTAACCTTATATCATCATTTTTTCTCTTCTGTGTATTGTGTTTAGCTTTCTAGTAGTGTGTTTTTTGTATTAAAACACACATTCTCTCCTGCATTAAAATGGAGGATACAAGATATCATTCCTATCATAAATTTTTACACCTGTTTACTCCCATGGATTAGTGTGAAAGAAACCCTGTGTGACCTGTTAGTTTGTGCCCACGAAGAACAGTGGAAGAGGTTGTGTGACTTCGACATTCATGTGTATTGTTTTTTACCCTGATCCTGGGTGTGGATCAGGTATATTAATATAAACTGCTTAGTGTAAGGTGATCACCAATTAGAGTGGATTAGGTCTCGGCTTAATACTGAACCACTTGTTTTATATCCATTGTGTTATTTAATTTAGTTTTCTCTATTTTACTACATAACTTAGAAATCACTAGATTTACTTTGATAGTTAATCTTGTAAAGAAGTTATTATTGTTTTTCCTTATTAGAATAGCTTCAAAAGTAATATTAAAAATTGATATTAAGATTAATGAGAATTAATTGATCTTATGAGAAGTTATTTAAATATTAAAACATTCATAACTGTATTACATTGATTAACTGGGCTGTATTAATTTTTGTATTGGAACATTTTGAGAAAACATTGTATTAAAAAAATTTAATAGATACTCAATTCACCCCCATCTTGATTACTCTACTCAGACAAACAGTTTGGATTGTTCCATAGAGACTATTATGCTTTGGAGTTTCCAACTTCTAAAGGGGAGATGTAATTATGGCAATTTCATGGTTAAACCACAAGGAGGAATCCTGTATACCCAACTGGAAGAAGGAAACCAAAACTCATGCAGTTCAGGGTGTGTAATTTAAGGTTTTGTGATAAAAAATAAATATACACTTTAACATCACATGATAATGATTCCTGCATTGTATAAAGTGTTACAATAGGGGTTGAAGGTAGGATTTTGAGTTGTTTCTTCTTAGAAGGTGGTCATATTAATCACATTATTGTCACATGATGAATCACATGATCATCATTCATAGCATCCTAGGATCATCCACCAAGGTATACTAAGCTCATAACATAGGGTAAGGCTACAATTTAACAACTTTTTTTGAGAAAATTTTCATCCAATTTAATATTGTATGGCAATGAAATTATTCTATCTAGTTTAATATATTTTAGCTTTGATGCACATGTTATAGAGGCGGGGAAATGAGGGGTTGGGTGGGGCTTATGAATAGATCTTCCATTCATATTTTGGATTGTTGTAGAGATGAAAAAAAGTATCCAACACATGGTTATTTATTGGAATAATTAGTGACCACCCTTGATAATTATATGGTTGAGGATTACACATTCACTATATAGGTTCCACTGGAAAGGGATAAGCATGAAAATTTCCTATTTCTGGATGAATGATGGTGGATTAGATGTGTAGGTCCATAATGTCAAACATGTGGGTGTATTTTTCATGAGTAAACCCACATCCAAGGTATGTGGGACCCATGAGCACTCAAACATCATGAAGAAATGTTTGGTGAAAGGAGACATAAAATGATATCCCTTGATATTATATTCAGCATAGATAGAGGTTATGAGCTGTGTGGATTTATATAAGGCCACCATCCCTAGGATAAGTGTTTTATATAGATATCCCTAGAATTAGTTTCACAAATGTTGAAGTTCATGCAATGAACATAGGTCTATGATACCTATTCATGAAGCGTGAAATTTTTTCTTCAAGGATGAGTGTTTTTTTGAAATCCATTTTAATCATAAGGAAATAATTTAAAGGTCTAATATGGGTTAATTTATGAAGGATCCTCACCAATATAAATTCATTGGGATTCACATTCATATAGTTTGATGTGTTTCATGTTAAGAGCATATATTTGAAGTCCAATGAATCAGTTATCCATAAAATGGAGATCTCTAGGGCTATTTAAATGCACTTTGGTTATTGAGGGGTGGTTTCTTTAAATGATCCATGTTAAAGTAAGGTTCAGTGTTTCATGGTGCTCTGAAGGTGGTCCAAATAACTCCCATTACACTTAAAAATGGACGTTTTAATGGAATTATGAATCTTATTTGTGGAAATCATATTTTTGTATAAAGTTTTGTTTCTCTAACTCTTCTCTTTAGCCTCTAGAATTTATCTTATCATCCAAAAATACCATTTTATTGATGTTTTCACATTTTATTCCTTACGTGGCATGATTTTTGGTTTTAAGAAACATAAGATTGTAAATTAATATTACCATTTTATGGGGTTCACATATTTATTACTTTACAATAACTATGAGGAAAACACTGGTATATTTTGTGATAAAATATAGATTATTATAATGTGTTTAGAGATTTCACATCCATAGAATTATATTTTTGATATAAAAAGTGGATGTTTATTTCTTAGTAATCATTATCAATTGAAGAGGATGAGGATATAATAGACAAGTGGCACTCTTTTCTTAATGGTAGTCACACTTTTCAACTTTCCCCTTACCCCTATGATATTGGGAAACCGTTAATGATTTACCCATCTAAAAGAATGTTTTATGAAATTAAAACCCACTTTAAAAATCATGTATATTAATAATTTTTATTTATCCAATACATTGAAGAAAACCAACAGTCATGGAAGATGTTAATCCCATATATTTATAATCATTAATTCTAAATTCACTGAGTTATACTAACTAATGAAAATGAATTTATCACATGTAATCTTTTTAATTAAAAGAACACAAAATATGTTTCCCTATTATTTTCCGCCATTAACATAATTGATATTATTCAAATAAGGGACTATATGTCATTAACATTATACAATAAGAGAAATCCAATCATTGTTAAGAAAAAAACACTATATGATAAAAAAACTCGACTACCCCTATTTATTTAAATGTTTATGATTCAAATTAGAAAGGTATCATAGTATGAATTATTATATGTAGGGTAATTTGTTAACTATTTGTATAAAAAAATTTATACAAAATATATGCCGATCATACCATTAAAATTATATGTGTAATTTAATGATGAAATGAATATCTAATATAATATCATAAATATAACTATATAAGAAACTACAAGAACATAAACATGTTCACCAGTAACTAACAGAGAGATACAAGTAGTTGGTATTTAATAATGACCATTTGGGAAAATTTTAACACTATAAAAAACCACTTTATTGTTCCATAAATTCTATTACAAAATTGATTAATATTCACCAAAAATATAAATATAACATGATGGTATAAACCATATTATGGTTCGTCTGGATGTAAAACAAAATGTAGTGAAGGACACTAAGTTTTGTTTTTCTTCAATGTTAATATTTTATATAATGAAAAATAATTCAGCTACATTATTCTATATACTATATCTTAAAAATTTAAAAATACTATATGTTGATATTTCCTGGAGTTAAAATGTATTAATGATTATTGAAATATTAAAAAATCAATGGAATAGTTCAATAATATGTTATAAAGAGTTGTAATATTTTTTATTTTTTTAATCTTCTCAATGATAGATAAACATTTATGAAATGTAAAAAAGTTCTAGAAATGCCCTTAGATTCATACATTATGAAATGGTAGTAGTAGGTTTTGGACACTTGAACTATGAAACTCTAAATAAGACTCTCTCTCTCTATCTCAATATATATATATATATAAATGCCTAGTTTTCTAGACCCATTATATTGTATTTTCTAGGAGAATAAAATGTTTAGAGAGGAAATTTAAAGTTGGTCCAGGTTAGAATAGTGTATCCCAATCCTTTGGATGAATTTGGGTAAATTACTAGTGGAACATAACAACCTGGTGACACCGTATGGAAAATGTAGTAGTGTTAAAATTGATATGGTACTGTAGTCGAATGTGATTGGAGACACTAATAGGTCATTATAGATTCTTTAACATTTAACCAACAACTACTATATCACACATGAATTACTATCTAGATTAACACTGTAGAAAAAGAGGTTTATTAGAACACATAATTTTTTTAACAGCTCATAAAAATATAGGGATTCATAGTATGAAATTCAACCATGTAATTATGATCCTAAATTTTAGTGAAGTGATATTATTCTCTTTAGACAACAGAATTATTACCGAACCATGTAAATATCTTGTTCATATGATATTTTTTTATTCTTGGTTTCTCTAATTTACTCTTCTTCAAGAATCAAATTTTGTTTTTCTCTTTGTGATTCCATTATAACTAGTATCAGAGAATGAGTTCAGAATATTGAGAACATATTTCTCAAATTGTATGACATATATTGTAGATGTCCAAGTGAATATAAATCACATAGATGAATAAAAATTTAGTTACTATAGGATTTATATAAAAGTCCAAATTTATCATTAAATATATTCAATTTCTACTTCTATGTGAAAAAAATAAAGATATAGAAGATCGAGTGGGATCCACTAGATCTATTATTTCTAGTAGTTATGCATCTTATGTTAAAGAAAATGTGGTGTTAAATACTAGATAGGATTAGATTATGGCTGGGTTGGTGAAAGCTCTTGTTATTATAAATGAGAATCATTCTATATGTAACTAAGTGTACAATATACGATGGTTGTTCATTTATAAAATGATTTAAGTAGAGATTGTTTCTTATCATGTAAAGTAATTCATCACCATCATAATTAAAATTCCATTGGTGGGAATTATGATAGATGATTGGGTATATTTCCTAGTTTTACTCTTTTATTACCTAACTATTGGGTAGATAATATAACTAAAATGAGTAGTTCTTTGGTTAATATAAAATTTATCTTGAAAGATATGTGATAATTGATCCCTAATGAGGCTATTAATAGAATACAATAGTGAAAACTAATTGTTACTAATTTTAATTTTGAAGGAATATGTAGATACATGTAATGATATAATAAAAAAGGATGATAAAAATCAATATGTAAGGGTTGAGATAAGAAATAGGGACCTCACCCTACCTTCTTGACCTTAGGGAATAATTACATGTCAAACATGATTGTAGAGAAAAGTAAAAGGCACTAGAACCCCCTAAAAAAGTAGACATGCTTAAAGAAATAAATTTTTTTCTCTAGACAATGTATATTCCTATAGTGTCTTGTATTTTAAACTTAGGGGAATCCTTTTATTCCACACCAAATAAGGGTTTCTTGAATAGTTATGTTTCTAGAAATTTTATCAACGAACATATTTATGATGATGGACCATTAAATATTATGGGAATGGATGATGCATGGAACATTAACAATATTGATATTTTTCCTATATTGGGAAATGTGAGGCATATTAATAAACTGGGAAGGGAATATTATGTGATATACCAAACCCAGATTCCACTCAGAGTTTTCTCAAGACCTATGGATTATTAGGCATCAAGAAAATCTTCCCTAATATCATAGGCTATTGACTAGTAGTGAGGGACTATGCTATGTCTGTGGGGAGACTATTCCTTCATTACCAAACTGTAGCACAATGAATAAATGTAATAACAAGTAAATAGAGGAAGAAAAATAAACTGATGAAACAACATAACCAAACATTAATAATAAATAATAGAACAACTGGTTTTAATACTCAAATGCTGATGATAATTTATGTCATGTTTCAAATAACTAGGAAAACATTATTACAATAAATCAGGAAATACATGCTATATAAAAGAATAAAAGAATAATAAAAAATATATCCAAGTATACTAAGCTCTAGCTTGGTCATCTACAACCAAGATTTATCCTAAGAAATGAAGCAATATCAGGTTTCCAATATGGTATGCTTCCCTTTGTCAACAACTTCATACATGTAATAATCCATGGTACTAATGGAGGCCAAGATATGGTGTGAGATAAATCTCAGTAGTCCACCACCAATGACATATATAACATCCATTTCGTGTGATAAAAAATGAAAATGGGAGAAATGATGAATATATAATAGTAAATAAGTATAGTAGCACCAAAATACAAGTACTTGTTTTAGTCGCAGCTAATGTCTGGCCATGTAACAATTTCATTTATTAATTACGTTCTAGTTTATATAGTATTTCATTTGAGGTATGGCCAACACTGATATCCTTACTTGATAATAATAGTGAAGGATTCAAGATATAACAAGGCATATTATTGATATTAATAATGAAGAGGATCCAAGGTGATGAACAAGGAATCCTTAATCTTAGGGGTCGAGAAAACTCAGTACTATCTTATAGCATGAATATAAGGGTAATAGTGTAATCAATGGGGAGTCACTCAAGGAATTCCAGAATAATGTAATTCTATATGAGTCCAAGGATCTCATCCAAGGAAAAAGGGGATAAGCAAGTATTGGGATCGAAGGGTGTAAACATGGCACCACATTTCCATAAGCGTCACAATGGATCCAAGGAGTGTATCCAATACATCCTATAATAATGATGGAAATATCATATGGTGTCATAACAAGTATCCACAAGTAAAAAAGGATCGGGTTCCATGATGTGTATAAACCAAGGAAAATACCATCCTTGAATTAGAATTGTATCCATGAGTGCTCACATAATTCCCTCAAGAAACCAAGGTGATCTCCAGTATGACCACTGTCAAGTTTTGTATAAAACAGACACCTTAAAACTGATTCATTGTATAACTTTTTCATGTAATGATCAATCGATTTAATTATCCATTTGGTTCAAGACGTTGCATTTCATTAACGTTACAAGGATAATAGGGTATGAAACCATTTAGTAATTAATGAGATACTTATTAAATTCATTATTTTCACCACACTTCATTCCATAATCATTTCAAGGTGTTCTAGAGTTGTGCAACAATGTTCTTCTATTATATTTAATTAGGCTAAGTCATATTCAAATTATACTTTCCAATAAACCATTTAAACATTAATTACTTAATTGTGACACTTACCTTAGATGGGTAATGTGGAAAATATGTGGTTCTAACTATATTGAAATTTAGAACTCATTTAATAAAAGATCATACCATTAAAAGGGTTAGGCCAAATCAAACCCAAAGGGAGGCACAAATGAACATAACAATATCAATAAAAAATAATTAAGGAAAACACCCTACTTGGGTTGGTCAAAAATGAGGTTATAACCTCCCATGATGAATAAAATATATGGTCTGGGTCATATAACTCTATTATAAAGACTATAATCATGGTACATGAATTAAATAGAAAACACCCAATGAAATCGGTGCACACACACAAAAATTTATAAATTGGAGAAACATATGGGATGTGTTTTAGACCCCCTACCTCATACTCATATGAATACCGTCATCTAATATCAGCCTATATTTTGGATTGGATTGGATGATAACTAAAGAATAGATCAATTCCATAAAAATAAGGCATATCAGCCTCCACATCGACAAATCAATCGAGATAAAGATAAACAAAGAATAGATAAAAGTTAATTGAGATCATACCGATGCACATCCAACACAATGAATGGGGACTGAATCAGTGTTCAGATGATGACCTTTGATAAAAAAATTCATAATTGATTCAAAGAACCTAAAAGATAAAGGATGGGGTGATGTCAACTAGAATGAGACAAGGGAGAATAAGAAAAGGTTTTATCAATTCATTAATAATGGTTTCATCATTTCACCTAATAACCTAGGTTGTGTGGTTTTTCTGCATTTATGGACCAACCATGAACCAACTTTGTGCCTTCTGATGTGCTAAGGGGGAAACCACATGGGTTGGACACGCTATTAGGGAAATTGTGCACCAACTTGGAAAATAACCTCTGCTAAAAAGTAAGCAGCATTTTCTAGGGCATGAAACCAATAGTCCACGGTTTGGTAAATTTGTGTACCTTGCTTCACTCCACTATCCAACGTCACATGGTTAAGAGAGACTATGTGGCCTACTCAAAATAGTTTCTATTAACTATGTCTCCATCCTATTTCTCCAAAAAGTAGGGTTTTGGGATATGAAAAAGCCCCTAAATCCTTTCAGACACCTTTGAACTCATTCGTAATCCGTATTACATAAAAAATAATGAGTTAGAAAATATTTAAAAGAACCCATAACTGAGATAAAAACTCAGTTCATACATATTATTTCTACTGTGTTTCTTGATGATGCATGATTTAGTACTACATTAATTGGTGGTTCATGGAAAATTACCAAGGGAGAAATCGTTATAAAGAATAGTGAAAATAATAGAACCATGTATAAAATGACTAAAAAATCATGGACATACATGAAATTATAATATTTGTTATGAATTCACAACCATGGTACTACAGGTTAGTACACATGAGTGATAAGGGGGTGAAGGTGTTGGAAACCCAATATATTCCATTTAAGATGAATTTCATGGATGTTGTCTTGTATAAATATTTTATCATTAGAAATAAGAATAAGGCATTCTTTTCAAAGGGTTGTAGAACACCAAAGGCTTAGAAGATGGACCTGGTGCACACTAACATTTGTGTGCATGCACTAGAAAATTCCCTTGGAGTAATATTATTTGAAATTTATTGATGTATTAGCAAGGAAGGTATGATATTACATTCAGAAAAAGATTTTTTTATTTTAATTATCTCATAAGTGGATGAATTTGGTGAATAATGAGTCAGGATCAAGGTTGAAATGCTTGAGGTTTACCAATAGAGGAGAGTATAATATTAATGATTGCATGGATTTTTTTATAACAACATAATTCAGTGGGAGAAGTCTCTTCATGGTACACCACAATAGAATAGTGTGTTAGAAATCATGAATATGATGTTGAATGAATGTGATTGGAGTATTTTGCTGAAATTGGGCATACCTAGAACCTTCTAGGGAAGAAGTAGTGAATATGTAAGAACATATCATCAAGTGGAGTCTATATGTTCCAATGGGAGAATGTATACCAGAAGAGAAGTAGTCATGAAATTAGTTAATTCAATCTCATTTATGAGTCCTTAAATATTTGGGAAATTTACATATAGATACTGATTTAAGGGAAAATATTGATGTAATGTTCAAAGCATGTTTCTATTTTTGGATAAGATGTTGGACAGTTTAGTTATCGATTCAAGTATTATAAGAACAATATGACCCTAAAATCTAGAATATGATATTTTATGATGGTTTGGTATACAAGAACAACCATTTTTGTCAAAATGATACTAGTAATAGTATAAGGACCCATGTTTTTTCTGAAATAATGTTTTGAGTAGAAATTTGAATTTTTCAATGTAGATGCCTATGAGGACTAAAATTTTCTTTTTTCCATTGAATGATATTTTTTACCACTCTATTAGTCATAGAATAGGGATTTTACCCAAAGACATGAGTTTTGTAGAAATATAGGCCATTCAAATTTTAGTGGAACAATTAATATTTACTAATTAATAAAATAAATATTAAATTATTCTCATAGGTTAATTCGGTGATAAATTTTGAATAGAGAATGAAATTGAGATTTTGTCTCTACCATTGATTATGGAATGTGGATGTTTTCATATGAGAAGTATAAATTTGACTTGGGCACTAGGGCCAAAGTGGCCCCTTTTTCTTTTCATTTATTTTCTTTTTCTTCTTTTCGTTCTTTTCTTATTCTTTTTATAAATTTCCTTCCTACATCCTTCTCATGTAGGCCTCATATGTATCTTCTATTTCCATGAACAATGAGATAAGGGTTAAAGGGAGATAGAGAAATATATAGAGATAGGAAAAGATGGGTGATGACGTAGAGATCTCAACACACATGATCGATGTTAGACAACCATGAACTGCAGTTTTAAGGGAAGCTTCAGTATTTTCCACCCAAAGGTTTTCCATTAATAATTCACTCTAAAAACCCCACTTAGAGTCATCATTTTATGTTTTTAAATCCCCTATATGATATATTACATCCACGTGAGTCCAAATCTTTTGATTTGGGGTGGAAACTGGGATCTCGGGTGATCTGATGGTTTTCTATAAAAAAAACATGCTGCATGGCCTATTGATCAGGGTGACATGCCATTTGTTCTTACCACTAGAAGAATATGAAGTTTTCTATGTACAATTTTTGTAATAGGGCGTACAAACAATGTATAAGGTCTCGTCCGTGTAGCTGAGTACCTAGCCACAACTTCTCGTGTAGTGGCACAATGCCACATAGAGTACTTGGCCAGACCCCATGGGGGTCTCACACTATATACAAGTGCATGGTCTGGACAAGTACATGGACATGATGGTTGAGGGACATAGGTAGGTACCCCATTTTGGGTAAATGTTGTGTACCCCTTTCACACACCATTTACTTAGGGAGTTTACATGCCTAGGATGGAGGGGCACACATCCATGTGGGGGATTGAGGGTATGCACTGTTTATGGTCGTTACAAACCGTGTAATCCTATTTCAGCACCCTTTGAGGTAATTTTACTATTTCATTCCCTAGTGAATGATTTAAAAATATGGTTATTCCATTATGAGCAATTTCCATGTAGATGACGACAGTGAAATGTTTGGAGAATTTTGAGGAATCCTAATTGGTTTTTTGGTATTTTATATAAAAAAGATGTTATTCCTCTAGTACATGATTACAGTAGTCTCCTGAGAATGATGAATTCATTCTTAGATGAACCATGAGCTAACTCTATTGATTGTTATTTTCATGGATTTTTGTGGGGACATATTCTTTATGAGATGCCCCCTTCTAGCCTATGAGGCCATGACACCAGTTTATTTTGAGTATCCCTTATATTTGTCGTTTTATTGTGTTTAAAAATAATGGATCCCAAGTGGTATGCATTTATCTTCTTCTGTTATAAGGATCCCCTGAGGGATTCCATTACATTCCGGTTGATCTATGGAGTTCCTTATTGGATCACATTACCTTGGTAACATTCTGAGTATCCTATATAGGATTCCTCTACCCTCTTATATTGTTATATAGGGTCCCCAATAGGAAGATGTCAACTTTTTTTTATTCTGAGGATCTCGTGTAGGATGCCTCAGTCATTCTTACCATTCATGGATACACTATCAGATTCCTCATTTTACCTTTCAAATTAGGAACTCTATTAAGATGAATTATATTTTGCGTTTACCTTAAAGGATCTCTTGAAGGATTCCTCTTAGTGTTTGACTTGAGGGAACTAGCAGGTTCCCCATTACTTGACTGACCTTAAGTTAATATTTCAGGTTTGGGTGGAGATGGTAGCGTGTGTCACCTTTGGACCTGTGCCGAAATTTTAATCCCTTCGATCTAGGTTAGTAATGTTGGGTTTAGTAATTCAACCATAGTCACTATTTTTTATAACATTCACATGTTTATTACCTATGAAATGATGTTTACCAATGGTGCTTCCTAGTTCGCGGCTGTTGAGTTCGATGCATAGTGTATTTCTTTATTTTTGGATGGTTGGATGTTCTTCTTGGGATACATCTTTCTTTTTGTGATTCCCAGAAAATATTTCATGGGATTAGACTTCTGAGACTTACTATTTCTGAAATTCACTGTTATACACAGAGTTACAACTTGGTCATTGGTTATTGTGCCTATATATTTTTATTATAATATTTTTCGGATGTCCATAGTTGTTTCCAAGAATCTGATTTTTGAGTTTATGATTCTAATATATGGTCCTAGAGATCCTAGTAATAAATAATCATTGATGATTACAAAATACCAAGTGGTGGGGATGATTTTTTTCTCATAAGCCAATGATATTTGGTTGGGATGATTATGTTATCCCTGACCTATGATAGGGATGAATAATCGCACCCAGACCAGTTACTTGGTTGTAGTGTGCTACATGGAGTCACACATCGTTGGATACTTGGAATGATTATGCTCTTCAAAATGATATGGATGAATATGATCTCACTTATTGGTGACTTGATTGGTGGGAAAGGAATCTCACCTATAAGTTCTCTCTAAATAATTCATAAGGGTCATACCCTTTGGGACTATCTGAGTTGCAATGTCGTGACCGAATATAGACCCAGACCTAGGGCTCAGACATTGTACTATATTTACATGGCCTAGATATCATAATGTCAAGCTTAGTTACCATTTATAGGAAGTTCATATGTACTCTATGGATTCCATCATTAAAAGATTTTCAGTCAGTATACTTTATCCTTATTACAGTGATTGGTGGCGAGAATGGGTGAACCCGTGTGTAGGAAAAGAACCCCTATTGTGACATAACTTACTAAGAGACATTTCTAACATTTGTTGAAGTAGGTATATGTTGATTTGTATTATGGACCCTTAGATTGATTTAACGATACATGGATGTAGTGGCACCACTTTTAGCTCAAATGCATTGACTTATATATCCAAGAGTATAATATTTATGACCAAAGGATCTACTGTTGTTTTGGTATCATCTTATTTGATTCAAATACTATTTAATATATATATATATATAGGTATATATATGAGAAAATACATGTATACGTATATAGATATAGATATCCATGGTAGATCTTTCCTAGTTGGATGGGATTACAGATCAAAGGATAGAATGTGGTTTCATGATTTTTGTTTTACATATCATTTTAGTTGTCTCTTCAGTAGGTTGGTCACCTTTTCTTTTGATGACACTTACTGAAGAATATTTATAAGTTCCTTGTTGGGGTGTCCTACTAAGATTATTTATCACCCCTACACATGCACCTCAGTGTACATGTAGACCTCATGTATTCTTTTCAGGTTGAGCACGATTTTCATGGTTTTTAGGGATGCATCCTAGAGTTGGATGTTCAATTGGAGATGATTTTGTGGGTTCATGTAATCATGCTGGTGTAGTTTGAAAATATCTCGAAACCAGGTACGTGGTCTAGATTAGATTTAGTTGGAGATCCCTATACATTTATTACTTTTCCGTTTGTTTTTCTATGTTTGTATGGTTGGACCACTGGGTGACCAGTGTTGTATGTGTGGCATAACTATTTGGGATTTTATAATATTTTCATTTCTTATTATAGTATGTTCTATTTCAGTTTATTTACTACTTCCAATATTTTTTTACTACTATATATGATACATATCTACTTTCATTGTTTTATTAATATGATATGAGGAAATATTTTTCCCACTATCAGACCCTAGGACCTCATTACTATTAAGAAAACTATAGCATATGGGGAGGCGTGCGTGAGTCATTGTAACCCACTGGTTCGAAGAACCATTTTAGTGGCATTGGGGATGGGACCTTAAAAATTTGTATTAGATATATTCCTTTACATGTCATTAATATTTTGGATATGGTAGACAGGAGTATTAGTAATGTGATGGATCCAATGATCAATATCATACTTGTGAATTGAGAAAAATTCTTCTAGTATTAATTCCTGGTTACTAGGGTATGAGATTCCTATTTTGATTTACAATGTTATAATTGTATATAATTTTTACATTGAGTGATACACATTTTTCATGGATGTTATGATTTACTATGGATATCTAGCTCTTGGCCATTAACAATAGGCTAGTAATGGATTTAGGCTCTTGGTCATCAAAGGAAAGAGTCATATCAAGAATCATATTTGGCATGTTGGATTCACATCATAGAGGATCACTAGTGTGGATTATACTAAAGATTGTGGCCTAACCATTTAGGCCTACTTATGTATATATATTTCATTCTCATATAAGGTTATGAAAATATACATTGAGGCATTGGTGTTGAGGTTGATGACTCAGTCCCCATGCACAAGATGTGAAGCAAACCTTGTAAGTCAATATGGAACAATATTTCTTTCTATTGTACCCCTTACATGGTGTTGTTTGTAAAATTCTAGTTATCTATTTGGATCAATGAGTATGATGTCAATGGATAACAGAAATGTTTTGGTGAACTGGACCTCCATGGAATATTACTGTATATGGATGCTTGATGAGCGTCCGTTTAGTCTCTCTTATTTGTTCGTGTCATGATCTCTAGGAATTTATTCCTTATGGGTATTCTTAGAGAGGATTTGGGCTCTTGTAGGCTATGTTTTTAGTTTTAACCCTTGTTGTTCATTTTGATTTTTACCTACATTTGAGAAGTTTGATCTTTTGGGATAGGTGGATGGACCTTGTGACCTAGTTTTGAGGACTATTATGCATGGATAGGTGAGATACCGAGAGGCCCTTAGTTTTGACTCAAACTATTATAGGCTGATGTCAGTTTTGTTCAAATGAAACATGTATGATAGTGGTTGGAAAGTGTTTTCAGATTCTTTTTCTTGGTATTGAGATTCATTTTACACTCATTTTGAAATTAATGCATGGTAGGTTCTCTATTTTTTATTATTGGCATGTTGATGCCTCCAACTTTTGATAATAATTTTTTGTGCTTTTGTTTTTAAAAACTGGATATGACGGGCAATATTTTCCATGTACCAAGCCCAATCGACCAGTGTTTTCATTATTACTAATGTAATCAGAGAACGAGTAAGTGGTCATGACTAGAATGGTGTTGGGAGATGAGTGATCTTGGAATAAATCATGACCCATGTGAGGTGCCCGACTTTGAAGATAAATTATGAGTGAGCTTTTAGCTTAATGAGACCTATGATCCAAGTGGCATGGTTAGTTTATCTTGGTAATGGAGGAATCATTGGAACATGATTCGGGTGGTAAAGGTACATATTGGTTGTGCATGGTTTTGTTTTAATCGTAAATCAATGAGTGTATGGGTGTAATATGAGGACTGATAGTTTCAAGAATAATTGTGGTCTTGGTTAATTGGTTTTTATTAATAAATGATGAATATTCCTCTATGGTATAGGTGACATCAGTTTAAATAGGGTACCATAAGGTAGCTGATCCATGGTTTAATCCTAGTTAAGTGTTGTATGGTTGTGTGCATGGATTAGAGATATATGTAAACACCTTTTTGTATAGTCATAGTGTACTCATATTAGAGAAGATCATGATCTATCTTGATTTATTCTTGAGTATGTTGATAGTGCATCAACCCTACACTGAGAATCTTTTGTTTTACATGTTCTTCCCTATTTTAGGAAGTAAAACTATTGAGGTTGCACTCATGGTGGGGTGTAAGGTAAGACATATGAAGGGTAGTGCACCATTGTCTAGTTCAGGGTTGTGACCCTCATTTTCAGTTGAATGTTGGAATTTTTTTGTGTGCTATTGAGATCAAAGTTAGGTTTTTAGATGATGATATAGGTATTTCTATGCTGGGGAGTACCAGATTGGTCACAGTTAAATGCATTCCATGTTGAAAGAAGTTTTTTATATTATAAGGATGGTCATTGGATAGTTTAGATAGCTTGGTGTGAAGGTGATCTTGTTGAGATCATGTCTTCCATTATTTTCACCAGGATTCTGAGGGAAGAGAATGTTTATTATGGGGAGTTTTTAAGGTCCTATGTTTTTTTCAAAATGATTTTTTGAGAAAAAAATTAATCATCTTTCTTTTAAATTATTTGTGAGGGTGTGAAATGGTCTTTCAACCCAATAATATAATCTCATGTGGTCTTTATGACCACTTTGTTGGTACCATATTTGGTTGATTACCCTAAAATAGATGTTTTGTGAATATACTATTCGTTCAAATTTTAGAGGAATACTAAATATTTAGAAAAATAAATATTTAATTTTTCATGCATGTTTGTTCTGAAATAGCTTTTGAATGGAGAATTCGATTTATATTTTGTCTTCACTGTTGAATCCAAAATGGGGAGTTTTTTCTAAGTGAAACATAAACTAGAGTTGGGCATCAAGGATAGCCTCATCACTATTTTCATTTCTTTTCTTTTTGTTTTTTTAAAATTAATTCCTTTTTCTTTTCTTTATTATCCTTCATCCTTTCATATTGCAGACACCTCCTATGGATCCCACTTATTTGAGCACAAATAGATAAACAAGAGTGGGAGAGATGGTAATAGAGAGAGGGAAAGAGTGGTGCTGCCACATAGCTTTTTCCGCACTAGATCTATGTGTGGTAACCATGGACAACAATTTTGAGCGATGCATCAATGGTTTCCACCCAATGGTAGACCATTTTTATGTTTTACCACAACCCCCACTAGATTCATTGTTTTTAGTTTTCAAATCCCCTTTATGATTTGTTACGACCTCTAGAGGCTAGATCTTTTGGTCAGGGGGTAAAAATGGGGATTTGGGTGATCTGAAGTTTTTCTGTTTTAGAAAACTAGGTCACAAAACATTTTTTTCAAGGTGACGGGACTTGTATTCTTCCCATTCCATGAATATTATGTTTTCTAAGTACAATCCATGTACTAGTGTGTACAATCTATATACAGGTTCTCAGCCATGTAGTTGAGTGCATAGTCGGGTAGAGTACACGACTGAACCCCATGTGGGTCTCACATTTTGTACAAGTACAAAGTCTATCCAAGTATAGGGAAAAGATATTTGAGGGGAATGGGATGGAACCCCATGCTGTGTGCATTAAATTTACCCTCTGTACACACCATGTACCATGGGCATTTCCATACCCCGGCTGGTGGGGGATACACACCCATGTGAGGACTTGGGGGTACACGTCATGTACACCTATTTTGGTACCCTTTATGGTTATTTTCCTATATTATTCCGTAGTTTCTAAATTGGTCATAATATTTGTCCATTTAGAATATTTTTCTACCTATAACATGTTTTTAAAACCTATGGAACATTCTATGGACTCTCAATGGGTGTTTTTTGGGATTATATCTAAATAGTGAGGTTCTTCCTCTGGTACATGAATGTAGTAGTATCCTATGAGTGTGACATTCTTTCTGAGATGATCCATGATCTATCTCTCTTGATTATTAATTTCATAGATTTTCATTTTAGGATGTATCCCTTGAGAGATGTTCCCTTCTAGACTAAGAGGTTGTGAGACTAGTTATTTTCGAGGATCCCTAATAGAATTCCTATGCTTCTGTTATGGATGGGAGGATCCTGAATAGGATGCCTCTATCTTCTTTTGTTATAAGGATCCACTAAGAGATTCCACCACTTTCATGTTGATCTAGGGAGTAAATTCTAGGATCCCTTTTCCTATTTACTATTCCGAGGATCTCATGTAGGATGAATATACTTTATCATATGGTTATAGATGGTCACCCACAAGATGCCTTAACATTTATGTTGTTTTGGGAATCCTATTTATGATTCTTATTCCTGCTTACCATTAATGTATCCCCTTTAAAATTTCTCTTTTTATCTTTTCAACTAAGGATCCCTAGTAGTATACCTTCACTTATGTGTTTAACTTCGAGGATCCCTTGTAAGATGAATCTTAGTGTTTGACACGAGGGGCCCAATGGGTGCCCAATTCTTTGATCGACACTGAGTTAGCTTGTGGTGTTTGGGTAGAGATGGAAGATAGTTTCACTATAGAAACCCCTGAAAAACTTGTAATCCCATAGGAATGTGGTAGTAGTGATGGCATTAAGCATTCAAGCACCCTCAATATTTTTTTATATCTTTGACATGTTTATTGTTGATACAATTATGTTTAGCATAGGTTCATCATGGTTGGTGGCTATTGATCTATAACCAAAGAATATTTGTTTATTTTGGGATGCCCATACATTCTTCCAAAAATATATCTTTCTTATTGGGATGCCCAGACGTGCTTTCATGGGATCCGAATTCTAAGCCATACTATTTTGGATATTTACTTGTATTCCCAAAGGTACTACCTAAGACTTGGATATTGATCCTATATATTTTGATTATTAGATTATTTGGATGTCGAGAGGTGTTTCCTGGAATATATACGTTGAGCCTATGATTAATATATACGGGCATGGCGACCTAAGTAATGAATAAAACACGACAATTACATTCTTCCAATTGGTGGGGATGATTACACTCTCTTCATCCTATGATATATGTTGGGGATGATTATGATCTCCTCAGCTTATGATAGTGTTGATCATGATATCCCAGATCAGTTACTTGGTCACATTGTGCTGCATGGAATCACACATCATTAGATACCTGGAATTAATATTCACTTTAAGGTGATAGGGATAATTAACCTCTCCCTTATTAGATACTGAAGGGATGGGCATGGAATCTCACTATTGAGTTATATTTAAAGATAACCAAAGGTTCAGACCCTTAGGTATTATATACAATGTCATGACCACCTATGGACCGAGACCTTGGGATCATTTATTGGACTAGATTTACATGGCCTGGGTGGCTTGAACTCTCTCTTAGTGAACATTTACAGGATGTCTGGATGTAATCCATGGAATTATTGTTTATAGGATTTACTATTGGTATAAAATATCATTTTTATAGTCATTGTATGTGAGTATGAGTTAGCCAAGGTGTAGGAAAAGTATCCCCATATGGTGACATAGCTTTATCAGAGACAAGTCTGGGATTGGGTGAAGAAGGTATATCTCTATTGAGATTAGAAATCCATAGATCATATTAGTGATACACGACTTGAGTGGCATGATGTCTATCTCAGTGCCCTTTCATAGAATGTCTAGTTTAGCGAGATTACGAACCCATGGATCGACAACTATTTTGGTTTCATGTTATTTTATTCACATAATCATTATAATTCATATTTATGTATATATGTATAGGTATGGTACTAGATATGAATACGTATATAGATATGGTTATTTGTGGTCGAAATTTCTGATTTTCTAGGATTATGGGAAAAGGGTTATACTGTAGTTTCATGTTATTGATTTTAAATTTATTATCAATTGTGTCTTAGCTAGGCTTAGCACGTTTTCTTTTGAAGAAACCTATAAAAGTGTTTTTATAATTTCATTTTCATGGTGGCCTACTGATATTATTATCACCCATTCACATGCATCTTAGTTTTCATTTAAACCTTATGTCTTCTATTCTGGTTGATCATGGTTTTTATGGCGGTTAGAGATGAGGACTATAGTTTCATGTTTGAGAGGAGGCACTTGTGTGGGTTCTTCTGATCATGCCGGTGTAGTTCAATAGTTTCTAGATACTGAGTACATGGTCTGAATTTGAGTTAGTATTAGACCCATAAACTTTTATTTAAGTTTCATTCGTATTTCTATATCTTTATGATCAACATAGTGGGAGTCTAGTGTTGTATATATGGCATAGTTGTTTGGGATTTTATTGAATTTTGATTTATTATTATTGTATGTTCTATTTATGTTTATTTACTAATTCCACACTCTCTTTTTCCACAATGTATGATACCTAGATATTCTTTTTATTTTCTTACTCTAATATGAGGGAAATAGTCTCCCCACTACCACACTATAGGCCCTCACTATTGGTTGAAAGCCTCTGTCATACAGGGAGGCCTTCTAACCCACTAGCTCGGGGCCCCATTCTAGTGGAATCAGAGCTCTGAAATTACAAATAATGAGTTATAATTCTAAGAAGAAGTGTATTTTGATGAATTACATATGTATGTAATGCCAAAACTAGGGGAGCCTACTCCTTAGGTGCAGTTGAAAAGATCAACAATGGTGGGAAGGAATGGAAAAGGGTATTCTGCATCCTTACACTATTATTTGTTTATCAATAATGGATAGATATATTATTATAAGATTAAATTCTATTAAAGGAGTCAAGAAAGTGAGATTTGGATTTGAATAAGGATATTTATTTATCACATGATAAAAATACATGGGATCTGAAATATTTCCCATAAGGACTGAAATCATTTTTTGAATAAATTGGTTTAACAAGTCATAGAATATCATGATGGTAAAATGATATACAATGTAAGGTTGTTGGTGAAATTATTTCAATAAAAGGAAGGTTTTTACTTCACAAGATTTTTTAAACCTATATTAAACTTACCAGTATATGGGTATTTCATAATATTATTGCATTAGAGGATTTACATCTTGAGAAACTTGATATAAAGTTTACTTTCATTCATGAATATATGGAGGATGATATTTATATACAAATTCTATAGGTATATGTTAAATCAATAAAAAAGACATAAAGTGTACACTTAAAAAGAGGTTATATGGGTTAAAAAAGGAACTTATAATGTGTAATAAGAAGTTTGATGTAGTTATGAGAAAAAATGTATTCCAATTTTTGTGGCATGTATCAATCTTATCATTATATTTTCTTAGTGATATATATAAGATATTTCTTCTATATGTAGATGAAATTATCATTTCATGATCATGTGTGCATAGTATTTATAAGGTGAAAGGGAAGAAGGTTGAGTAGTTTGAGATGAATGATCTTGGAGAATTGGTAATATTATGGGGATAAAGATCAAGATAGATTGTTTTTTTGGTACCATGATGTTACTATGGGCTGAAAAAATCGTATTTTTTTGGGTTGATTTAGTATTATGGAAAAAATGATAGTTTCTATTCTTCTAGAAATTCATTTTTAATTGTAAAAGGTATAAGAATAATGGAAAACACAAGAGGTTTAGTATATAGAAACGTTTCCATGTGCATAAGTTTTTTTAATTTTGATGAATTCTATGTTCTCTAATCAATATGATATTTCTTGTATAGATGGAGTTATGAGATAGTCATATCACTGGAAATAACATTGTGGAGTTTTTAAGTAGGTATTGAGGTATTTTAAGGGAAAAAATGAAGTGTCTCTAGGCTTTGGGAAATGAAATTCATTGTAAGAGAATATTGATGTTGACTATAGATGTGACTCAAACAACTATAGGAGTATAATAGGTTATGATTTTACCAATGGATTAATTGAATTAAGATATGAATCTCAATTATAGAAGGTTGTGTAACTATACACCTTAAAAGAATAAAACATTAATATTAAAGACACTAGGATGGATATGGTTTGGTTGATGAAATTTTTGGAAGATATTTATAGACTTGGAAAGAAAAATTAATTTCATTGGTGATTGTTATAGTGTAATACATCTTGAAAAGAACCTAGAATTTTAGACTCAAAAAAATACATTCAGTTAATGTAATGTTTTGTTAGTGGCTTAATACAGGATGAATCATTGACATTGCATAAGATTCCTGGAACCAATAATTTGTAAGAATTATTGATAAAGATGATGGTGATTGATAAGTTAAGGCATTATTGTCTTGCTGTTGGTATTCATTTATGAATATAGGATGAGTGAAAAAATATGGGAAACCATTATTGGATCATAGAACTATAAAAAATTTGTATTTAATGAATCATATGATTAAAATTGAATATATGATTGGAAGTGTCCGTTAGTGAGTAAAGATGAGATGTATATTATATTAAGTAAGTTTCATAAGATAAGAACTATGTAAGGATGTTAGTTTTCTAGATCATGCCCTAAGTGGGTGTTTTTTAGAATGGTGTAGCCCAATCCTTTAGGTGAATATGGCCCAACTACTAGTATCTCAAAATTGGGGTCACATTAGGAATTCTGAATTAATGTTTCATATATTATCACCAACACCAACAAGACACTGTATTATCATATACTTTTACATCGTAATGTAACAACATGTTCTTAGCCACAGTGATAAGCCATTGTAGCTCCATCGACTTCAAGTTATTGATTACTATAGCATAGTGGACTTACAATTTGGATTAAAACAATAAAAAATTGAGTTACTATAGAACCACATTACATTATGATCTCATTTTGAGAGAGGGTTTCAAACTCTATGATTGTACCATGTAATTATAATATTGAATTTGAGTGAAGTGTTTTGCATGTCCATGGATTTAGGGATTATTTTGTAACTACACACATCTTGATGTTCTTTGATATTTTTATAATAATTTTGATTTTCTCCCATTTACTATTCTTCTAGAATCAATTTTTTATTGTTAATACTAGATTTTTGATAATATTTAGTGGGTTAGAGAGTTGAGTTTGGGATCTCTCGGGTCTAAAACTGCTGTCGTGGAAGTTGAGGAAGAGGTCGTTTTGGAGATGTGGCCATGGATATTGGCTATTTTAAAACCTAGTAGAATCAAAGAGTGAAACACCTATTTTTAAGGGATTGGTGTTTGGGAAAATTTTTTGAGACCCCTATGTAATTTAGTGAGGGTCATAATAGTCATGTTTAACGGCGTGGAATCCCAGAGAGTCTGGATTTTTCCTTACACGTGGTTATTAATAATCACTGAAATTATTTGAAATATTTTCTGGGATATCATTAGCCACACAGAGGAGATCAAACTGTGGTAATGGTCATTTCAGTGATAATTGAGTTTCATGGATTTCCCTCTGTGAAAAAAGGAATTGGTAAATTCTCATATTAAGAGTCATGGAATGTTTAAAATTGTGAGTGAAATTCCTGCACACTATACTGGATATTTTAGGGGAGTAATGGTTGAGGTATGTTATGATCCTTTTGGCACCAACACACCATGTTTTTTTTCATGACCATTTTAAAATTGGGAAAAATTACCATCATGTTCTTATAGATAGATTTGTTTCAAATATTTGGGATCTTAGATATAGTTTTAACCTGAGGTCATATTCTTGTTATTGAAGAATCCATACAATGGTGGAGATTGGTTGGGTTTCCTTTATAAGTAGTGTTTCAGGATACATTTAGTTAAAATATTTTTTCATAACATCAAAACATAGATAACCACATCCCCTCCTTGGATCCCTCTAGTCATATTTTTATTGATTTTAATCTCTTGGTTCCTTAGGATCAATCTCTCTCAATTAAAGGCACTCTTTTTCTCACATTTTTAACATACCCACTCAATATATATCTTCATATAGGTTATAATAGTGATTTTGTTATCGCTCTTAGTATTTGAGTATGGTTTGATTATGGATAATTACAGTTAGGAAATGAGGTGGTTTCCATCGATTTTGGTGGTGGTTGATCCTTAGTTCTTCCCTTCTTGTGTGATGTCCCTTGAAACATCATATTGAGGTAGGGTACTTGGGACCTTTATTTTTGATTATGTATAGGTGGGTGAATATCAATACTTATATTAAATGCATAAATGGTTGTGGTTAACCTAATGGAGATAATAATATGGAATTAAAGAATTATAAGTTATGTTTATTCACATGTGATTATGTTGTTCTTGATTTTGTTACCTAATAGTGTATACTATATATTTTAAAATATTATTATTTTGTTTATTTATTCTTCATTCCATGTTTTTATTTTTTAAATCTTATAAATTAACATAAATTTTCCAAGACATAAAAATTTATAAACAATGAATTAATTGTAATTAAAATGTTTATTTGGAACTAAGTAACATGATTAAACTTTTCTTTGAGTATTTTTTTTGTATTTTTATAGCTTCCCCTGTTATTTTAATAATAAAACTATTTCTCTCCAATTCATACTTAAAAGATGTTTACATAATAAAGATGGTGAAGGGAAAATTATGATTTCTAGGATTAATAACTGATGGAAAAATACATTAATACCTTATATATTTAAGCATGCATGTGATGAATAAATTATTATTTCTTTCTATAGATATTTAGGGTTTTTGAAAATATTATTTTATACCATTTACATATTTATAATGATAAATCCCTTACCTTAAATTTATATGAAACCCATTGTGGTTGGTTGGTATGACGAGTAATAATATTTTTTGATGTAATTATGGAGGTGCCCTGATGGAGATGATAGAGGGATGGTATAGATATCATGGAAATGCATGAGAGATGACGTTAGATTAGTTATCTAATAACCATTCCAAGACATTACCTACTTATTTCATGGTAGTTGATTATTTATTTATTTCTACTCTTTTGTTATTCTCTTTAGGTATATCATTATTATTATGGTATACCTGAGTCTTAGTTATTAGAAATATGAAATGATAACTAATTTAGAAAAAAATTCGGGAGAATGATTCTTGTACTTAAGGATGGCTTGGATATTCTTATAAGTGAAAGCAAGAAATAGGTGAATTAACTAGTTCTTGTACATAAATTACAAAATTTTCATTTAAAATAACCTTGAATTTAAATGATTAATGTTAAATTAAAATTTATGTTGAGATATTATCAATGATTAGTAACTCTTTATTAAATGATTAGTGATATAAATAAACTCAGATGCTTGTATTGTTAGGAATTTATTATCTTTCTAGTCCTTTATTATGGTAGTTGGGATTTTATTTGGGGTATTAGATAGATATCAACTCTTGGATTTTCTAGTTTTACTTATAATTTTTGTGTTCTAAATTGATTATTTTGTAATAGTTTTTTTTTCTACTACTAGTTTTGGTTTGTGGAAGTCAATTCCTATATTTAGCCTTTTATTCTAGGTTTCTTTGAAACATATAAGATATTGAGGTTTTAGATGGATGACTACATACCCTACCCTTTCTCTATCCTTCATACATAGTATATATGTGGTCATATATGAGATATAGTGGCTCATAGTTTCTGGATATATTCTTATATGTGCTGTAAAGGATCTTAGTTACAACATACATATATATATGAGTGTTTTGGAGGCTTTTGTTTATATTATATACATGTAACAATAATATAATGGGTTAAGGTTCTTATATGTGTAATTATAGAAACCTATATTGGCTTATGATATAGTTTATCTTTACATGGGTTGTGATGTCACTCGAATTTCTATTTTATTTTGGGATGTGATTATGATTTCTGTGTGATTATATTAATGTGTCTTGAATGTTTTTCATAGATATGAAATATTATTTTTTTGAGTGAAAAAGATCCCCCAAACATTAGATATTGAGGTTTAGGATGACTGGTTCAATAAGAATGTGTACACTAGGTACCTTTATTGTACATATGATTGATATTATTTTATGGACATCTGTGATTTGGTTAGAGAATTATCCTTGGTGATGATGAGAATATAGATGAAATGATAGAGTTTATTAGTTGATTTCATTGTTTAATGATTGGGGATTTATTACAATTCTATCAATATTTTTATAAGAATTTTCATGGATTTCCCTAACAAGTATACATTAATGATATCAAATTTCAGATAATAACAGAGGTTTTCATGGCCTCAAAATTAAATTTAAAAACCTACAATAGTATAGTAGTGAAGGGTTGAACCCAAGGGAAAGAGAGTGAATGTTTTAGGGCCTATTTATTCTCTAAAATAATGAAAACAATAACAAAAATCATTTATAGAAAATTTGAGAAACATATTTTTATAGGAGTTTGTAATATGTTAACGGAATTAGGAAACAAAATTAAGGATAATGAACAAACAAGAATCGGTAATGAGAAAATACAAACAAAGTAAGTTCTCAGAGGAAATGTAACACTTTTGGGTTGATATCATTCTTATTTCACTTCAATATTATTAAATTCTCAACATTGTTAATGTGATGGAATACTCTCGCTTTCTAGAAGAGTAATCACACAAAAAATAAATCTTGGAGTTTTCCACTCCAAGAAGAACCAATCTGTAATTGAATATAATGTAAAAATGATCAGAAAACGTATATGCAATTTTTTCTAAAGTGTTTGAAATTAAAATAGATGTAAAATCATTGAAATATATCCCACTGATCATTTCTAGAGTTTTTTATCTGACAATAATGGCTTAATTTTTTTTTGTGATTCCAAAATTGATCTCGCTGATAAAATGTGACATTTTAAATGGAATGAAGTAAAAATGTAAAAGAAATACCCATAAAAATATATATCACTCTCAAAAAAAGTTTAAATAAGATTTATATTCAAAATAGATCTATATATTAACAAATACATTTAAGTGAAAGATTGAATAACAAGGGAAAATAAATCTCCTAAAAAGGTCATATGCAATTTTCTTAAGAAACTCTACTTCAGATCTCAAGTTTCTATCCTCCTCCTAATATCTGTAATAGAATTTATTTTTCTCTCCATCTCCCGACACCGAATGGAAAAAATGTTATGAAATATGAAAAGCCTCTTGTGGTACTGATATCTCTATAATTTTTTAAAGTCGACGTTGAGTTCTCAATTGCTCACCTTCGGCTCCCATCGAATTAGGTTGCTCTCCCCACATATCACCGAACACGTGTGTTTGTCTTATAAATCACCCATAACTTTAGCATCTCTACAGGTACAAACATAACAGACCCACTGATGGTCTATTTGAAAAGAATCTATATGTTATTCTTATTGGGGTTTTCACATAATAAATAAACAGTATTTAAATTTATTAAATAGTTTTAGCTTTTATAACTAATAGTGTATATAATTATATCAAACTAAATACTAAAATATTAATCAATAAGTATTTTTATATTTTTTTCTTAAAATTAATTATAATTTATTTAATTATAATTTTATTTTATTTGAATCATCACTTAATTATTATTAAATAATTTATAAATAAATAAATTTTATAGCTTTAATAAATTTAATCTTCTAATAAATTTATAAAAAGATAATTATTTAAATTATATTGAATGTTATTTTTTTATTAAGTTAATTTATTATTTATTTTATCTAATAATATTATTATTGTTAAAGTTATTAATTAATTAAATTGGTTAATTAATGTTTTTATAAAATTTAGTTTAATCTAAAACATTTAATAATATATATTCATTTATTTGATTAAATTGTTATTTAAATTATTATTTTTTAATTATTTAACTACTACTACTAAAATTTTTATTAATTTGGATTATTATTGTATTAATTTGTTAAATTTTTTTATTTTTGTTATTTTTTTCTTTCCTCGTTTCCTCTTTTCCAAGAACCTGTGGAATTGTTTCCCACCAAAAGTTGTTCGCAACACTCCTCTTCGGCTCCTCTTATAATGGCATCGACAACAACTGTTACATAATAAAGGTGATGTAGGGACTTGGATCAGACGATGATAGTGTCTTAAACGATGGTGGAGTTCCAAGCGGAAGTGGCAGATTCTTCGAGCACGGATGGAGGCTCAGATTAGATTTTATATTTAGATATAGCGGTGCAGCTCGACCTCGATTTCTTATGTAGAATCTCCTTAAATCAATGGTGATGACCCCTCCAGGTTCAGGTGGTTCATTTGAGGTTTGCAGTTGACCTCAATTAGCGGATGCTGATGGGGGTGGGTCTATGAAGTGACTTTGGGTTGATCCAATATCAAGGTATTTTATATCAGAAAAGTAGTGATCTTTTGGGGGTTTTTCAACTTGGGGTTTGGTTTGCAGATCCTCTTATAGATCTGATTTGATTCTAGTTGAAATTTTTTGATCTGCAAAACATGGAGGTTGGAGGTGGCTTCAATCAGCTTCAAACGGTTACGAAAAGTTTTATTTTTGTAAGTATGAGGATTATATGATAAGTGGAAGTTTCTTGTGAAACGGAATGTGAGTAGGGTTTGTGGGATAACAGTGTCATGTGTGACACCATTTGGAAACTGACTAGCAGTGTGTTATTGTATGGGAGTATGATAGTGTCTGGTGAGATGTAATGGAAGTAAGGGGAGGTGAAACAATACACCTTCATATTTTAATGGAAGTATAAAAAATCCAGTGGTGTCTCAGTGAGAAACTATTCACTTTGGGTGCTAGTGGTGCCAGAGTTTTTGACAGCAGCAACGAAAGGGAGGAGGGATGGTACCAATGAAAAATCTGAAGTGGATAGGGTTCCCCCAGAGGAGAATACGACATGTATAATATTGAGTATTGGTTCAGAGTGTGAGTTCGTGACCAGGGTAGGTCCTAAGATGGAAATTGATTCTATTTTTAATGTTCATACTTAAATGAATGTACATAATGTTTAATATTTTTAGTACAAATATTTTAAGGGACACCTGACGCATGCCTACGCACCCTGTTGTAGGTCTTGGGATGCTATTAAATTTATTTAAATAATTTCTCTGGTTGTATGTTTAATGCTACATCATACCCTAGTGCATCATTGGGTTAAAAATAAATAAATAAAATAAAAAAGGAATCTATTGAAAATTTAAAATTAAATAAGAAGGGGTTACAAGAAATGTAAAAATAATTTATATGGGGATTAGCCCAAATTTTTATTCTTATTTATTTTTCTTTTGCATCCCTTTTATTTTATTTTATTCTTATTTATTTCATTTTTCAATTTTTCCTTATTAACATATTTTTCCTTTTATTTTATTTTTATATTATATTTCATTATTTTCTTTTCTTTTCCTCACTCTCTCTCCTCCCTCTCCCTTGGTGTGCCTCCCGTTTAGCACCCCCATATGTGTGCCTCCCCCTGTCCTTCTACAGAAGACCACTGTGACTCTATTTATCATCTCTTTTCTTCACTGTCAGATTCAATGTGAAGATCTAGGTAATGCTAACATTACGAGCCAATAATCATAGGATCTTATCCACTGTCCTTCATGAAATCTGCTAGGGAATTCTTTTAGAAAAAAATGTGGTTTTTCTAAAATCATCTAATTTCTTCTATTTTTTGGTCAAATCAAAGATTATCACAGAGCGTAGGATCCTCTATAGTTGGGTGGTAGGGAATCTAATCTCTTTCCCCTTATTTCATTGCATGTTCTTGATTTCACATTATTCTGATAGTCGGTTCCTACCAACGATATATAATTTCACAAATTCTAATTTTATTTAATTGATTAGATTAACTATTTTATATTTGTTTGAGATGAACTGGATTATTTAAACTATTTCAACATTGTTGGACACCCTTTTGGGTGAGCTAAAATATTTGTACTATTTTCTATTATCCCTGAATAATTAAATTACTTAATTTCATGTATTGTGTGATCCCTTTTTGTTGAGTTTTAATTAAATAAATTATATTGTATAATTGTGAACCACGAACATTGGGTTTTGATGGTTTAATTATTCCTAATGATTTTTACGTGTTACAATTATTATCATATTATTCTATATTAGAAGGAAAATGTTCATTTTCTTCTTTTTCAAATAACATGTTTTTGATGTGAGTATCTGGCTTGAATGATTTGGAAGTATGTCGCTCTATGTTTCTTAAATTGTTTTGTTGGAATTATAAATTCATACTCTATGATATTTTTTTCCTTGAAATGAAATTAAATTTACGGTGGTGAGACAACGTGGTTTCTATATTAAGTATGACATAGGGACTCTATGTTCCATAATAGTTTCACATTACACTAGGGAGGTGATGTCTTTGGCTTTTCTAGAGGAGGGTTTCACTAGTTTTCTATGTACTAATGAGTGATACTGGTTCCATAAGGGAAAATTGAGGATGAAATTGTTAGAAAAGTGGTTATGTCATGCCTCTAGTGACACATGACCCTTGATGTGAAATACTCATGAAAAAATCATGATAGCACTATGCCTCAAGAAACAAATGGTCTTTCAGAAGATTGCATTGGATGGGCTTGGGAGTATTAGATAAATTGAAGGATGTACCATAATGATATCTTTAGGATAGGCTCAGACTCCATCTCTCAACTTGAAAATAATAATAATGATATTGCGTGGAATGTTATTTTGAGGCTATTTCAGTACATTTTGAATATTGGTACCTTTTTGGTGCCTTATAAAGCACTTTGTGGACACATAAATTAGACCCCATGCTAAAGGACATGCTTGGGGGTATGTTCTTTTTTATCCTTCATCTATTCTAGCCTATATATATATATATAAAGATGACTTATTCTTATCATAGGTTCTTATTTATATTTCGGCTTAGGATGAAGAAGGTGATATTGGACATGTGTTGTGGAAAACCCTTTCCAATATATATTTATTTTATTAGGATTATTGTATTTCTTAATTAATCATATATTGGAACACATATTTTGTTTACAACATGTAATGAAATGGTTTGGACACCGTGGGTGTCGGACTATAATTATTTTATCTCACACCATCCCGAGGCACTGTTTAGTACTCGATTAGACTTTATTCTTGTAGGTAGGGATAATAGGAAACATTCTAATTCTGGTGTTTGAGTGTTTCTTACTGCTTAGGATGCATCTTGGGGGGTAGGGGACCGAGCCTTTTCTCATGATGTTGTTCTTTCACTTTGTGTCATTTTTATTATAGTTTGATATCATGCTTCTATTCTTTATTTTATTACTTTTAGTTTAGTACAAACATCATATCATGACATCATTGTGAACCTGGTTTGATTTATCAGCTTACCGGATCTTTATTATTCAGTTATGATAATTTAATTACATCTATTGTAGTTTGATTATTTATATGCTTCCTCTATTTTTTATACAGTAGTTTTATTCGACATTATATTACTTATTACTTATGATAGAATAGTCTTCCCTACAGAAATGTTAAAAAGTTCATCACTTCTAGTCAGCTACCTCTGACATTCAGGAGGATTCACTATAAGTTATGTGGCCAACCCGGCTCAGAGCACCCTTCCAGTGTCTCTCAAGACGGGGGTGCTGCAAAGTTGTATCATAGGTTTCATTTCCCGTTTTCTTACAATTTGGGTTATATAGGGAACTAGGATATAAGGATTTGGAACGTACCCTATGCTTGGATGTAGCTAACCCATGTACAGGGGAAACCCAAATTCCTAGGTTGGGATTGCTATTTTTGATTATGGAAATTATTTTTGATAAGATTTCCCCGTTCTGTGACACACTTGTTTTTATACTATTATTGATATTGGTATTATTGAGATAATGGTTTTTACAACTTCATTTCAATGATACGAGGGTAATTGATTTACATGCATCATATTAGGTACCATAGGGATTAAAATTACATGCATATTTCCATGACATATCTAATTTCAGTGTGCATTTTTTTTCATGTGATTGTTGTTGTGCCAAGTTATAAAAAATTTGGAGTGCATGTTTGTTGAATATAAAGTTGTGATAGTTTGTTAGAAGTTAACTTGATTTTAACTGGGAAATTGGTGGTAGGCCTTGTTTTAATGACACAATTATGTTTTCTCTTACTTATCTAGAACTGACTCTTAGAGTGAGATATCTGTTGTGTAGTGCTCAGAGGCATTCAAGGTACCTACCCTCGGTATTGTACCCTTACATGTCTTCCTCATTTGATAATAATTATTTCTAAAGGTGTGTGTTTGGCTATTGTATCCCAATATCTTTTTAACGTATTTGTGTCATTCCTCAGGAGAGTGAAGATGATCAAATTCTTGAGATAGTGGGCCCTGAACCACTAGAAGTTCCTCTTACAGTGCCTTGTGTAGTTTTACCAATTGTACCACCTGTGGTGCCTCCTATGGTACCACTTCCTACCGATATTTCGATGGGAACTGACACTTCATTTAGGTATAGTCCCCTTAGGTTTATACAGTCAGTTTAGAATCTTCCCAGACCAACCCCATCTATGGAAGAGATTATATGAGACTTTCTACAGCATCTCCCTCCCACTATCTCAGGGAGTGATTGTCTGTATGTTATAGAGTCATATATAGAATACATGAAGTCTATATTTGACCATCTTTAGATGCTACCAGAGAGGAGGGTTGAACTTATAGTATATATTCTTAGTGACTCTGCCAAGAATTACTGGGATGTCATTTCATAGGTAGAGTAGACCAGAGACAAGGTCTGTGTAGAATTCCAAATATATTTCTATGATCAATTATTTCCACAAACTCTGAGAGATGGTCATGAAAAGAAATTATTAAATCTATAGTAGGTCTATCTGACAATGTTGAATTATTCTAATCATTTCATTGAGCTCCATAATTTTTCTCTATCTCTGACCGATGATGCATAGAAAAATGTGAGCCACTTTTAGGATGGACACAGATATACCATTATCTCATAGGTGAATGTCTTCCATTTTACCACCATTATTTATATCATGAATCAAAACCTAATTTCAGAATAAAATTTTCAGGAAGAAAAACCTGTGAGCCAAGGTGGTTCATTACTGAGTCAGGGTGATGGTTCTTCAGGCAGTAGGAAGTGCCGCTTCGAGGGCGCACATAGTGAAAATTTCAGCCAGAAGACACATACTAACTGCACTATGGCATGTCCTCAGTGTGAAAGGATTATCCATAAAAATCCACAGGGCATGATGAACCCAATGGAGTGCTGATATTGTTGAAATATGGGCCACATTCAGTGTTTCTTCTATAATTTCCCATCAGCATCCAGTGGCAGAGGATCCGTACCGGCACCTCTATTAGGTATGGGATCTATGACTCCACAGTAAGATGGATGTTTGTTTTCCACAGGCCAATCGGGACAAGCTAATTCTGGGGGCTATGGTCGAGGAAATCAAGTTCCATACTTTCAGTGTCAGCAGAGTGGACCTTCTCAGGCCATTCAAGTAGCATCTCAAGGTTATGGATTATGTCTTATGTACATTGTGCAACCAACATCAGAGGATTGGATTGAAGGACCATCTATGATTATAGGTACTATTATGGTAGCCTCTATATTACTGGGGCATCATTTTTCTTTTTATCTACTATTGTATTTGAAATCCTTCATTTTAAAATTGTGTACCTTTGTGGTGTCATGTCTCTTGACACTCTTCAAGGGGTCAGGACATAGGGAATACATCAGGGCCTAGAAATCCCCCTTGAGGTTGGTGGGTACCATTTACTTTAGAATTTTTACATCCTCGATATTTCTAGAATCGACATCATTCTCAATATAAATTTTCATACTCCTTATCATGACCAAGTGGATTTCTATTTCTATTGGGTGTCCTTAACATCCCTTAAAGGTGACACATGTCTACACAAAAGAGAATGGGATATGTAGGGAGATTGATCTATATAGAAATGTGCAGGACTGAGATGAGTGAAACCTCAATTAAAAAGTATCTTCATGAGCGACCAGGGAACACAACTAGTGGACTTTCCTGAAAATGGTTGATCATTTTTGGGATGTATTCTCTAATGTTTTCTCTAGCTTACCCCCCATTAGAAATGTGTAGTTCACTATTGATATAGTTCTAGGTAAGATAATAGTGCCAATTCCTCTTTATAGATGGATCCTACAGAGATACATGAACTCAAAAAGTTTCTTGAAGACCTCAAGGATAAGGTTTTCATCACACCTAGCACATCATAATAGGGTTTACGAGTTTTTTTTCAAAGAAGGTGGACAATACCCTAAGATTGTGTGGATTATCATCAACTTAACCAGATTACGATAAAGAATTGATACCATTTCCTCATATAGATGACATATTAAACCATCTCCAAGGTACAATTATTTTCTCAAATATTGATCTAAGGTTGGGATATCACCAGGTTCATGTGAGACTATCTGACATACTATGTATGGAATTCTGGATAAGCTATGGATTTTACAATTATATGCTTATGCCACTCGAACTCACGAATGTGTTGACAGTCTTCATAGACTGAATGAATTGGGGTTTTCACCCAAACATTGATTCTTTTGTGGTGGTTTTTTTTGATGAAATATTTGTGTGTTTGAGTTCCATACATGAACATGCATCTCATCTTGAGATCGTGCTGAGTAGACTAAGAGAGAGCCATCTATATTCAATGCTTATAAAATTCCTCTTTTGGATTGATAAGGTTGACTCCATGAGTCATATAATATCTATGGTTGGCGTATCAGTCGACCTAGAAAAGGTGGGTGTCATAGTTTCATGGGAGAATATCAAAACTTTTTTTGAAATACGATGTTTATTAGGACTTAATTACTATTACAGGCATATCATCATAGATTTATATCTCTTATCAGTGCCTCATATGACCATGACTAAGAAGGGTGTACATTTTATATAGTCAGAAGCTTGTGAAAAATCTTTTCTGAAGCTAAAGGGAATACTAACCTTAGCTTCAATCCCGATTCTTCATGATCCATGAAGAAGCTATATTGTTTGTTGTGATGCTTTAGGAATCAAACTGGGTCCAGTTTTGATGTAGGGAAATCAATTCGTGGATTATAGATCCCGCCAGCTAAGACCACACGAGTGGAACCATCCTACCAAAAACCTTGAGTTAGCAGTGAGTATTCTTGTTTTACACTATTGGATACAGTACATGTTGGGTGATAGGTTCACTTTTTACATGTATCATGAAATATTGAAATATATCTCCACATAGAAATAGGTGAATTTAAGGTTGTGTAGGTGGGTCCACTTTACAAAAAACGGGCAAGGGAAGTTCCACCTTTTATCAGCGCTAAGAAAAATGCGCTGATAAAAGTAATTCTTTATCAGCACTAAAAATTTAGTGCTGATAAAACCATAGTAGCATTTTATAAAATGGGGTGCATAGTGCCCACTTTTTATCGTTCCCAAAAGCTCTCACGGGACTGTACCCCTACGGAAACTCCTCTCCCCCTGATCTTCTCTTTGTTGGAACTCTGTCGCCGCTATCCCTACTCCGCTGCTAGCCCTTCTCTGCCGCTAGACCTATTCCACCGTGAACCCTACTCCTTATCCTCCCTCTCGAACCCCTTCTGTGGATCCTCCTCCCTGTGAACCCTATTTCTTCTCCTCCTTGCTGGACCCTACTCCCCATGAACCCTACTTCAAGTGTCTGGGATTCCTTTTGACGAGGTTTGATTCTTGGCTTCCCATCTTTGATCTTTGGTGATGATTTTATAGGAATATAATATTTTTTAATGGATTATGAATTGGTTTTTAGTTTATATGTTTTGGGGTACATATGATTCTTTTAGTGTGGAAGAGAATCCCTTGGTTTTGGTATGTTTTTAAATTTTTTGGATTAAATTTATTAATTTTGATGCTTATACATGTTGAAACATTATCATGGTAAAGTGCACAAGAAGTAGAAAGAGACATGGGATAGAGTGTTGTCAAATTTAAATAGTAGGAGGTGTTGATGTTTATTGTCTAGGGGTGGGGTCATATAGTTAATAATTTCCAAGAAGTAGTTGAGGAGGTTTTTGAATTGTAAAATATTCTAGCTCATTTATGAGGTTCCTTAGTAGTGGGATTACTTTTAAGGGTGTCTTGAGAATGATAGATGGAAAATCATGTTTAGTCAAAAGTGATTTTAGGATGAGTTTTATTCCCTAGATATAGAAGTATGAGTGTATACAAAATATCATGGAAATCAATCGAGTTGGATACAATGTGATTTTCCTTGGGATTCACATCTGTGTAGTGATGGTCTAGTTTTTACAACACTTGGATGATGAATAAATTAAATCCGGTAATTTTGAGTCATCTTTGAGGATAGATTTTCTAAGGAAGGTTGTGAGTTTATTTTTGGGGTTTGGGTTGTAGATAAGGGATTGTGATGAAGTTATCAAGAGTTATTTTCTTCGAGTTTCTTAGAAGGCTAAAGATGGTGCCTTGAGTTGTAGTCCTAATGGAATGAGGAATAAGGGAGTGATTATATTTTCTAGATGTAGGGTGTGGATTATGCACTAGGTTTGAGTATCTCATAGTGTACCATAATAGAATAGTTGACCTATTTCAATGGTGATGCAGTTGGGCATCAGTATTATGAGTTCCCCATGATTCATGGTGTTTCTTGGTATCAGTAAGATGTATTTTTATTTAGTCGGATGGTCATGATTTTGTTGATAAAATTTTAGTTTGTGGTGAGTCTAGTTTGAGAGTCTAGGCTTGATTATGTCTCGAGTTATTGACCTTATCCCTTTATTAACCAATACCCTCTTTCAATTGATACTAAAAGATTGATTTGAATTATTTTAAATGTAATTATTTATCTATATTTACCTTTAAATTCTTGGGAAAATATGAATTTTATAGAGTTGGTTAGTGTGTTTGTCCAAAATTAATGATTCATTAGAAAAAAAGGAAGCATATTTCTATTTTACCTAAATGGATGGGAATTTTTCGAATCTAAATGTCATGATTTTGAGAAATAATTTATTTATGGTAGGTATTAATATTATTGAAGGTATTAACAATTAATGAGAGGAGGTTTGAGAGAAGGATTGTGTTTTGGGTAGGGATGGTCGATGTGGTCCTTCCCCATGTGTGAGTTTTTTAACAATAAGGGATTGTTGTTTATCCCTTTGTATGGGAATGTTATTTTTTGTAGAATGGATATAAGACATGTCTGTGGATATTAGTTATATGTTTGGGGAAGGTGAGGGAGAGTTATTTCATATCCTATATATGTTCATGATATAATTTATGTTCACTAACCTCAATTTCCTATTTCTTATGTACATTTGGGTAACAAAACCTATGATATTCTATAGTAATTTTGCATAAAAATAGGTTATTTTTCTCCCCTGCGAACCCCTTTGTGTTTGAAAATGTATATAATATATTAATTTTCTCATCAAAATGGTATCCTTGTTTTCCTTTTATTTGAGTTTGGTCACAAGTTTTGGGTTGTTTAATGTAATTATTTTATTATGAATGAGGTGGCTGGTAGGGGTGGTTAAAAAGATGATTAATGTTTTAATGAAAGGGTGGTGGGTGATAGAACTATTTGTAAGGGGATGGAATGTGTGTTTATTTTTATGGGTGGTCTATCCTAGTTCTGTTGATTTCCAAATCATTAATGGAAATGCTTAGTCTCTATTAATCTCTGTTTTTATAAGTGGTTCACTTCTACTTTATTTGGATGTCTTGTTTTGTGTATTTTAATCATAAATAATAATATTTTAGATTCAAATAGGATGGAGATGAATAAATATTGGATGGATGTTAATAATTTTACAATAGAGTATGGGAATGGAGGGAAATCGTTCATCATGTTTGAAAAGGATCATGCAAAGGATCCTTCTCAAATCCTTTGTCCATGTTTATGTTGTTGTTATTCTAGACTAATTACTCTAGAAGAGTTGGAAGAAAATTTGATATGTCACGAAATATATCAGAGTTATAAATGATGGAATAAAGACGGAGAAAAGGAGAATGTAGCTACGGGCTGGGATAAAACTGTATTTTATGGATCTTCAATGATTACAAATATAGATAATGTAGAAGACCATGTGGAGGATGTGATTATTGATGTTAATGATTATGAAGATCATATTGAAGAAATGATAAGGACAGTTGAAGATAAACTCTGTGATTACCCAAAATTGTTTGAGAAGTTAATGATTTGTGAAAATATTTCATTGTATGCTGGTTGCACTAAATATACAACATTTTTAGCTACACTGAATTTGTATAAATTGAAAGTAGGCAATGGATGGAGTGATGCTAGTTTTATAGATATACTTTCTCTCTTGAATTAAATGCTCTTGAAAGATAATGAGCTCCCAATATAGACATATGAAGCTAAACGAATGCTATGCTCGATGGGTATGATTTCTAAAAGAATAAATGGATGCCCGAAATAATGTATATTGTTTCTCAAGGAGAAAAAATAACTCACAAAATGACCAAAGTGTGGTGCTTCCCAATACAAGAAATATGAATTCAGTACTACAAAAGTTGTATGGTACTTTCAATCATTCTAAGGTTTAGGCGTCTATATAGAAGTGAATAAACAGAAAGAAAATTTTCATGGAATGTAGATAACATAAATAAAGATGGGAAATAACGTCACATGACCAACCATCCTCAATGGAAGAGAATTGATCATGAGTATCCTAAATTTGGAAATGAGCTACGAAACCTTCATCTTGCGTTATCCACAGATGGTGTGAATCCTTTTGGTTTTCAAACCAGCACTCATAGTACATGGCATGTTATGTTGGTAGATTATAAATTTCCACCCTGGTTATGCATGAAACGAAAATTCATCTTTTTATCTATGATTATATCAAGACCAGAACAACCAGGCAATAATATTGATGTTTTCTTTGGCTCTTTTGATTGAGGATTTGAATTTATTGGGAGATTTAGGTGTTATGTTGTATGATGCTTATAAAAGTGAATAATTCACATTGAGAGCAATGTTGTATGGGATTATAAATGATTTCCATGCTTATGGAAATTTCTTAGGTTATAGAATTATAGGAACTCAAGGGTGTCTAGTGTGCGAAGAAGATACAAAATAAAGTAGGTTGAAACATTCATTGAAATCTATGTTTCTAGAAAATCATAGATTCATACCTTATTGGCATAAGAAACGATCTTGGACGTCATCATTCAGTGGAAGTTTAGAAAAATGCACAAATCCATCTTTACTAACAGGTGATCGACTATTTGAGAAAGTAAAATATGTTAACACATTTTATCATATATAATTTTTGAAAAACCTTATGAAAATCTATTGGAAAAAGAGATCAGTTTTTTTGAATTACCATACTCGAATTGTTTGTACGTCAGACATTTTCTTGATGTGATGCATGTGGAAAAAAATGTATGTGACAGTGTTATCAGAATGTTTCTAAATTCCCCTGAAAAAAGGATTGAATTAAGGAAATGTTATACATGATTGACCCGGGAATAAGAGAAGATTTGGCTCCCATGATGGGTGAAAATCGAATTTTTGTTCCTCCAGCTTCTTGCACTCTTTCCAGGGAGGAGAGATATCAGTTTTGAAACTTCTTCAATGATGTAAAGGTTCAATAATGGTATTCATAAAATATTAGGAATATTGTTTCAATGATTGATTTGAAGATATAAGGATTGAAATCACATGACATCCATGTTTTGATTCAAGCTTTAATTCGTACACTTTTATGTTTCATTTTTTCCAATAATGTTTGTCATACGTTAACCAAACTTTGTTTCTTTTTCAATGATATATGCGGAAAAGTTTTCGACCCGACAAAATTTCCAACCATGGAATGAGAAATTGTCATAATATTATGTGAACTAGAAATGTTCTTCCCTCCATCATTCTAGGATACGATGGTTCATTGGTGGTTCACTTGGTGAGAGAGATTCGACTTTGTGGTCTTGTGCACTATAGATGGATGTACCAAGTTGAATAGTATATGTTGATTTTGAAAGGGTATGTCAAATATTTAAGTTGGGAAGAGGGTTGTATTTTAGAGTGATATATTGTTGATGAATCCATTGAATTATTTACTGAATACTTATCTGATATGGAAAGCATTGGTATCCCAAAATCTCCTCACAGTGGACACGTTGAGGGTGACAGATTTTTTGGAAGAGATGTTGTGATAATCAATGTTATAGATCAGGAGCTTTCTAACCTTTTTGTTTTGCATAATATTTAGGAGGATTCTCCATATATTGAAACCCACAAGTAAATTATTAGGTTGATGAATCTATCAAGGGCGGATAAATGGATATCAAATACACATATTCACCAGTTTATAGGATGGTTTCAGAACCATATTTTTAAGGAGTTAGCTAAAAATCGAAATTCAATTTCAGAACAACTTTGATGGCTAGCCATGAGACCAAGTGTGTATTTATTATCATAAAATGGTCATGTAATTAATGGTAATACATTATATATAGTTGAACATGATGAAGATAGTACCATGAAAAATAGTAGAGTTACACTTGTGGTTGAAACGATTCAGGTTTCTTGTATTAAGGAAATAAATCCAATTTATGTGAATATGTCCTCCTTTGGAATTATCAAACAAATATGGGAGTTGGATTATATGACATTCCAATTTCTGATTTTTCAATGAAAATGGGTTGATAACAACAGTGGTGTTAAAATAGATGAATTGGGATTTGTGAATTTTGATTTTAATAAAGAATGGTCCAAAGATAAACAATTTATAATGGCATCACAAGTGGTAAAAGTATTTTATGTTTCAGATCCTACAAACCAAAATTGGTTGATTGTTGTTTTATCATCCAAAACTAATGCAGGGTCCGATGAAAATGTCGTTGAGGACAATCCTTTAGTGGTACGTCGCAATCATTTCATAGAGTTCCCAATGTAGATGACATTTTTTATGTTAGAGGAGACCACAATGAAGGGATTTCGATAATTGATAGAGGTCTAAAATCCCTTCATCCTTTTAAAAAAAGAGAGAGAGAGTTCAATAAAGAAGTTATATTTTGTTTGTATTATAGATTTTTTTCTCATGTTATTATATTTTCATTATTGAATTTATTTTCTCTAAATTAATTGTTCAACAACTTTTTCAGAAAATGACTTCTACACGTTCTGGTGCTCTTAACCTGGAGGCTGAACAAGTCTTCCAAGTAGCAGCTACTGCTACTACTACTTCTGCTACTCATAGTGTAGAGAAACAACAAGTTTCTGAGCCTGTTGTTGTATATAGTGTTGAGGTCCAACAACCATCAGCTCATTTCATTACTACCATTTCATATGAACTTATATATGATGTTGAAATCGATGAAATTCACGGGGATGAAGGACCAATGTCGCAGAAAACATAGGTGCGATGTAGTTTGACGGTGTTAGCCAAAGTTCATAAGGCGAAAATCAAATGCACCAAATTTGATATTGGATGGAATTAACGAGGCCAACATGTGAATCCCAACAAGGCTATGTTTAATAGTTAAATTGGAATTTTCACTTAGAAACACGTGCTGATTGGCATAGATTCATGGCACCATGTTGTGTTTGTGTTGAAGGGTGTGATCTGGGAAGAAATTACGATAACAATATGATATTATTTCTTTAATTTACTAGAAAATAAAATAATGAAACAATGTCGTACACTTCTCAATTTCTTGAAGAGTACCTTTATATTAGATGATTCACACAAGAATTATGTACTATTCCTTATAGGAAGGATTCATCATGGTTTTCACACTGTTTTAAAAAAATTTCACCAGAAATATTCCAAATGTAAAATAAACCCACACCCACCCCTTGTATATGCTCAAATGATATCCCAAAAATCATGGGATGTATTTATTGGCCATTTTGGGGATGAGAAATTTTAGGTAAATTTTGGCTGATAATAAGTTGTTTGAGGATACATGTATTCATCACTTTGATTTTCAATATTTTCTTTATGAAATAGCAACTCGTAACTGAAAATAATGAACTTGCATCAAAACCAGCAAACCTCTATCATAAAACAAGGAATGGGTACACTTCACTAGAAAAGAAAACGATACGTATTTAAAATTTAGAATAATATTGTTAGGTGCCAAGAAAAAACATCATAATTTTCATTCTATATTTATATGTATATTGATGAGTCTAAATCCAAAGACACTTCCATTCCACGTCATGTGTTATGGAAGGAGGCTTTTATTAATAAGAAAGGGAAGCTAGTGGATGAAAACACAAGAAATATTGTGGTAAATATTTGTAAGTACGACACGATAAAAAGTTTTTTTTAATTTCAATTAGTTAATAATAATTAATTATTTTCCTATATATGATAGTCACAGGAATCAGCTACTCCTATAGCGGATAAAGACCTATTTTTGATGTATTTTAATTGTCTATATCAATATGGCCTTGTCAGAGGTATGTGGTTTGGGGTGACACCCCAAGTATATTTTGATGAAAAAAACAAAAGGATGACAGAAATGAAGAAATGAAAAAATGAACGAAATACTAGAAACTCTTGAAGAACAATTTTAATGGATGGGAGAGTTGCTAGTAACTTTTATGGGTGGGAAGCAATGAGAATACACAACTCAGTAACAACCTGTGCATGAAGATCCCTCCCCAACCCCACCAGCTTTGAGGTGAGCCATTCCACTCAAAGAGTTGTCTTAGCCGTGGTAATCAAATTTCTAATAATTATTCCCATGAAATGGGAATCAGAAAAACACTAATACTTTTCTTGTACTGATCTTCTATAGGGAGATAATGAATATGAATTATATTTTTCAACACCCTCCTATCACCTAGTAGCGAGGGCTATAGTGTTCAACATCCTAGAGGATAAGCTACATAACAGACCACTTCCAAAAGATCATCTAAAAGTGACGATTACTGTAGCTCATGATCCCAATGCAGAGCTACCTATTCCACCTGATGATGATGATATTCATACCGTCGAAAGGGCTATTGGGACATTCATTTCATGATCGTCACAACTTGTAAGAGTACATGTGGAGAAAGAGGTATTTATTTGCATTTTTTTTTGAGATAAACCATTAACAATTAATGAATAAAGTTCACAACCAATAAATGTTATAATAGATGGGGAAAGGGAAGGGGTGATAAGAAATGTGTGCTCAAAATCATCTAAAGGGATGACCAACTGATCTCAAAGAGCCAATGAAATCACAATAACAACAACTGTTCTCTATCCATATTTACTAGAATTGAAGACTCATGGGGATACGAAGCTAAAAATTGGTTGTAGTCGTATAGTTGTTTCTGAAAAAAATATATACAGAGAAGAAATTCGAGATTTTTTTGCTGCTGAAAATGTAAATGAGATCCTTGATTACGGTTGGCTAGGCGTTATAGTTGTAAATTTATATACGAGGCATGTTTTCAGGAATTGATTTTATAAAAGTTGATATAATGTGCTAATTATGACTAAATGAATTTTATATTAATGGAAGGTGTATATATGAAAAAAAAGATTAATATATATTTCGAGGAGCCAAAATTTGGACTCATTCGCCTTCCACATCAACACAACTAACAAAATTAGATCCATCAAAAAGGGATGATATAGTGAAGGTATTGGTGAAAAAATTTGAAAGAAATATTACGGATGACAGACTCTTCCTAATACCAACCATAAAGGGGTAAAACTCTATGACTAAATAATATCAATTATATTTTCACTACTTTTATTACTTATTACTTTTTGTGTTTTTAGGCAACATGGGCTACAAATTATAGTGAACTTTCATACTCCAAGGTTTTATTTTCTAGATTCAATGCAAGGATATCCAACAAACTGACCACACATGATGGAGTTTGTGAACTTGTAATACATTATATCCTACATTTTAGGTCTAAACATCAAGTTATATAATTTATTTTATCTTTTACTGAGGATTCAGTTATGATAACGTGGTGTATCAATATCGTCTAAAAAAGGAATGTGGACATGGGCTAAGAATAAGGAGGTGATCATGTACTACCTCTAGACAATTATCAGGGTATATATAATAATATTTCACTATCCAAATATATATCAAAACAAGTTATTTATTCTCTTAATGATCAATTTTTTTTCAGTGTCCAAAAGAAACAAACGATAATGATTGTGGTTATTTTGATTGTAAATTTATGAGAGAGATCATCTCCCATTATGAAACTAGAAGCCCTAAAGAGGTAATTTCAAAAACAACTACTATTTAATTTAAATTATTTACTAATTATTTATTTATGTATTTTATAGTACTACTCTGACTGTGAAAAATCCTCATATTTCAAAGAAGATATAGATTTGTTCAGAAAGGAGTGGGTCGCATACCTGATGAATGATTGTACACAAATAGCATGAAGATCTTACTTGGGGATGTGTACAATTGGCTGTAATTTTTGAGAGGGGTTAATGAGATAAAAATGTGAAACATTTTTGTATGTAAATGTTCATAGGAAAATTATAATTTTTATTAAATAAACCATCATTCTCCAATGAGTCATTTGTCCATTTTAACAGATAAAATGCACTAGAAACATGCAATAATGAAGAAACCATTTCTTTAGGCCAATGATCTATCGGTAATGTGTAAAGTTTATGAGTCATCCCCACCTCAATATGAGGAAGGGTGTGGCTGGAATCACTCAAAGGATCTCTCTTTTGTTTAAAATGGATAGAATTTTAAGTGAAAACAACAACTGACATATGGAAAAATGACGAAACTCTTTCAGATTGTCTTGATATTTTAGGTCAATGATACATGTGTCATGTGTGATGTGTATGAGTCAAACATGCCTCAACTTTAGGCATGGTGTGTTTGGTATTGCTCAATGTATCTCTCTTTGTTTAAATTGGACATAATTTTAAGTGAAAACAACAACCGACGTATGGAAAACTGACCAAAAACTTTTGGATTGTGTTCATACATTAGGCCAACAATCCATGGGTCATTTTTGATGTGTATGAGTAAAAACTGCCTCAATCAGAAGCATGGTGTGTCTAGTATCACTCAAAGTGTCTCTCTTTTGTTTAAAATGGACATTATTTTAAGCTAAAACAACAAATGACGTACGGACAACTGACCAAACGCATTCAGATTGTGTTGATACTTTAGTACAATGATACAAGGGTCATGTGTAACATTTATGAGTCAGACTCTCCTCAATTTGAGTCATGGTGTTTCTAGTATGACTCAAAGTGTCTCTCTTTTGTTTAAAATGGACAAACTTTTTAGTGAAAACAACAACTACCGTACAAAAAACCGAACAAACGCATTCAGATTATGTTGATACTTTAGGAAAATGTTCCATGGGTCATGTGTGATGTGTAAAAGTTAACCCCTCCCCATAAAGAGACACGGTGTGGAAAATATCACTCACAATTTCTCTCTTTTGTTTAAAATGGACAAAATTTTAAGTGAAAACAACAACTGACGTACAGAAAACCGACCAAACCCATTCGGATAGAGTTGATACATTAGGAAAACGACTCATGGGTCATGTGAGACATGTAAGAGTTAACCCCGCCTCAATATGAAGCACAATGTGGATGATATCACTCAAAGTGTCTCTCTTTTGTTTAAAATGGATATAATTTTAAGTGAAAACATCAACTGGTGTACAGAAAACTAAAAAAATTCATTCAGATTGTGTTGATACTTTAGTCCAATGATCCATGGGTCATGTGTGAAATGTAAGAGTCAACCCCACCTCAATCCAAGGCATGATGTGGCCGATATCACTCAAAGTGTTTCTCTTTTGTTTAAAATGGATAGAATATTAAGTGAAAACAATAACTTACGTACGGAAAACCGAACAAATGCATTTAAATTGTGTTGATACTTTATTCCAATGATCCATGTGACGTGTACGAGTCAACCCCGCCTCAATCTGATGCACGATGTGGGTGGTATCAATCAACGTGTATCCCTTTTTTTTTAAAATGGACACCATGACCCCCTAGACAGCCCCCACCCCATGGACACCTCCGACCCCCATGAACAGCCCTGCCACCCCCCTAGACACCCCCACCCCCAGGACACCCCCAACCTTCTGGATAGCCCTACCACCCCCGTGGACAACCCACCAACCCCCTGGACACCATGTACCCCCTGGACAGCCCCGCTGACCCCCTAGACACCACTACCCCCTGGACAGCCCCTCGTCCCCATGGACAACCCCTCCCACCCCCTTCGACAGCCCCACTACCCACGTTGACAGCCCCACCACCCCCTGTATAACCCCCATCTCCCATGGATTATAGGGTTTCTAACAACTCGTAGAACCCATTAATCATAGATACCCACTTCATTGCCTCATGGGATCCTTGATTACCAATATAAAATAGTGGATGGTATTTTAGAAACTCCCATGCATAATAAATGATCCGAGAAGAACATGGATAATCCACTTCCACAAGAGTTTGTGTAGAGACCAAGACTAGAAAGAAAATTTCTGGATCACAAGAATGACTACCTATGTTATCCCCCTATGGACTTTTTGATTCATTTATAGTGGTAACATTATAAACAATTATCAAAAACAAAACTTTTAGTACAATAATATGATATTCTAAAACAAGGGACACAAAATCACAAATCCCACAAAGTTACGTCATAAATAATTATCCATAAAACCATTTCAAAATTAGATAATAGATACTTATTTATATTTAAAACTCTCAAATGGTTTATAAAAATCAGTTATATGGTTCCATTTAAAAACTCATATAGTATTTTTGTCCCACAGTAAAAATATAATTCATTCCCTAACACGAAAACCCCCCTTCCTACCATACACACCAAAAGAATTCATTTTTTCCTAAAGAAACTCATACTGTTGAAATAAACACTATTCCAAAACCATTTTGAAAATACCAATGATCTTAAAAACCATGAAATTTATTCCATTAAAACCATTAAAGCCCCCTCCACCTAGACACCACACCACCCCCTGGACACCACCCAACCCCTTGCACACCCACCACGAAGCCCATGGATGGCCCCCGCCCCTCCAAGACACCACCCCACCTCTAGACACCTCCACCCCCATGGAAAATGACCCCCACCCCCTAGACACCACCCTAACCCCAACCCCCTGGACTACCCCCCAACACCCTGGACACCACCCTACCCCCTGGACACCCCCACACCCTGGAAATCCCCCAACCCCCTGGACACCACTCCACCCTTTGGACACCACCCCACCCCATTGAAAGCCCCCCCCCCCCCACCACCCTGAACACTCCAACCCCCTGGACACTCCCACCCCTTGGACGCCCCCACCCCTAGGATGCCCCCACCCCCTAAACACCCCCACCCCTTGGATGGCCCCCCTCCCCTCCTAGAGACCACCCCACAGCTTGGACATCCCCACCCCCTAGACACCCCCACCCACATGGTCAGCCACCCCAGCCCCCTAGACACCACCCCACCCCCTTGGATAGCCCCCCAACCCCCTGGATTTCCCCCACGCCCCACAACCCATGGAAACCACCCCACCCCCTAGACACCCCACCCCCTGGAAATCCCCCCAACCCCCTGGACACCACTCCTCCCCTAGACACCAACATGGATTTCCCCCCCACCCTAGACACCCCCACCCCATTGACACCCCCTACCACTTGGATAGCCACCCCAAACCCCTAAACAACCCCCAACCCCCTGAATTCTGACTTGATTTTTTATGTATTTAATTAACTTATGAATTATGTGTTAATGATGTATGGGTATACTTGTTGTATGGGTATACTTGTTTTATGTGTATACATTCTATAATTACCTTATGAACTATGTGTCAATTATGTTTGTGTGTAGAGGGTAATTAAATATAGAATTGAAGGTATTCATAATTCTGTATGAATTATGTGTGCTATGAATTCTGTAAGAATTCATACATAATTCTGTATATATTATGTAGGTATACTTGTTAATGGTGTATTGTGTTACTGGTTGTATGTATATGTATTATGCAGGTATTCTGTTGTGTATAAATTTTGTAGGCTTGCTAGTGGAATTGCAGCAGCTGGACAGGGGGAGGCCAGTAATCCAACTTGCTGCTGCAGATACAAAAAGTATATGACAATTATTTACAAACATTGGCATATGTGTAAAACTAGAACTTATTCCAATGGTTTGTAAACCATTGGAATAGATAATTTTACTTGATATTTACCAATGATTTATGGGAAACTATTGGTAAAATTCTATACCAAAGGTTTGGTAAACCGTTTGTATTTAGATAATTCTTTCTATTACCCAAGGTTTAAAACCGTTGGTAAACATTTATACCAAGGGTTTATTGAAACTGTTGGTATATACTAAATTTTTCAGACATATCCCAAAAGTTCACATAGAACTTTTGGGATATATCTATCCCTACAGATCAAGACCCAACAGTTTGGGAAACAGTTATTATATTTTATAGCAACGGTTTTAAATCCTTTACCATTGGGTTTAAACCATTGGTAAAGAAAAAATTTCAAGTAGTGATAAGATAAGGAAATCAACCACAAGAACACATTTCCTTAAGTTTCACAAGAATCACCCAAATCCATCTACCATAAGGAACTGATAGAGGAAACTCTATAAGTCATAAGGAAACATATCCCAAATGGAACTCAAAATCTATAAAAAAAATTCCACATACAATCTTGAAATTAATCTTAACCACAAAAAACATGAAGAATAACCCACATGAATTCCTTAATCAATTTTTTCTAAAGGTTATGAAATTGAACTCTCTCTATATATTTTATATAAGGCAATGTAAGATATAATTTTGAGGAGATAGTATTTAATTTCACCTTTTGATAATCATAATGAATAATTGGTAGATCACATTTGGTATGGATTTTTCCCTTCGTTTGATCCCAAATTTACTACCACAACATGTTTTATCTGTGTTAAATGCTTGTTTGATATGCTGATTTTTTTTTAGGTCTTGTCTGGGTGTGATGCTGTAGAATTTTATGTTATAGTAGGCATGGCATTTATCAGTACCTTTTTAGCACTGATAAATAACCCATTTATCAGCACCATTTTAGTGCTGACAAATTCTCCCTTTATTAGCGTGTTTTTATCACTGATGAAGGCTCCCTTTTTCAGTGCTTTTTGGGTGCTGATAAAGGGTACCCCCTTTATAGAATCGATAAAGCCTGTTTTGAGTGCTGATAAAGCCCGTTTTTGTATTAGTGGTCAAATACCTTCAGTCATTTGATTTTTGAGATTTATTATACCCTTCATCTCCGTGTATGGGTGAATTCACACATAATGGAATAACAGATGAATGAATCTCATAATTATATTTAGGAAGTTCATTATGGAATTACCAAGATGTACAGAGACATGTATCGTCAGTACTGGTGGCCAGCTATGAAGAAATAGATAGAGGGTTTTATCAATCGGTGCTCCACCTGGAAGTAGGTGAAGGTAGAGCACCAAAGACCTACTAGAATTCTATATCATTTATCCATTCCAGAGTGGAAACAGAATGAAATCACCATAGATTTCATTTCAGGCTTTCCAAGATCCACTCGAGGCAACGATGCATTATGGGTGGTTATCGATTGGTTGACCAAATTCATAAACTTCCTACCAGTCCGAGAGACCTTCTCTATTGATTAGTTGGGATGTTTGTATATCTGGTAGATAGTGAGACCTCCTGGCATACCACATTCTATTGTCTTAGATAGAATCCCACTTGAATTCATAGTTCTGGCAGGGGTTGTTGAAAGCACGGGGTTTGAAGGTACTCATGAGTACTTCATATCACCCTCATACCGATGGGTAGTCCAAGTGGACCATAAGAGTATGAAATGATATGCTACGAGATTGTATCCATGATTTTGGAGGTTCCTCGAATAAAAAAATCCTCTTGTTCTATTGACTTATAATAACAACATTAAGTCAACAATTCAAATGGCTCTATATGAGGCCCTCAATATTATACAATTCCATTCACCTTTATGTAGTATTGAAGAAGTTGAGGTTGTTCTATTGGGTCCTTATCATGTTCAATATATTTCTAGGAAGGTTTAGCTGAATCAGAAGCTTATGACTACAACTCAGTCTAGACCAAAATCTTATACCGATCGTTGCCGAAAATATCTAGAGTTTGAGTTGGGACATCGTTTCTTCATATTTGTTTCTCCAATGTTGGGTCACATATGGATCAAGGGATAGGGGAAGTTATCACCAAGATATGTCGGGTCATTTGAGATAGTGGAGAGAGTTGGACTGACAAATTATTAATTACTATTACCTCAAAGGTTCCATTCCATGAACGATGTCTTCCATGTATCTCAACTAAAATAGTATTATCCAATCCCATATCTTTATTTTTATCATGAGGAAATCAACCTCGAATCACATGAATCCTCATAGGATCATCTGATTCATATCTTTGACCATAGTATTATGGTTATTAACGGTAGGTTAGTTCCTCAGGTCCGGGTTCTATGGTTACATGGACGTGGTCAGGATGAGACTTAGGAGCGGGAGACTGATGTGTGTTCTCAATGTCTAGATATTTCCTCAGATGACATTCTATAACCCTCTGAATGGAAAGTCAGGGACATATTGTTTTAAAGAAATGAGGTTGTAACATCTCAAATTTAATCAAGGTAGCGACCGTTTAATTTTTTTAGCCCAAATATTTAAGGTGTCCTAGGGCACGCACCTACGTACCCTATTGCGCTTCCCGGACAACTATTAAAATTATTTAAATAACTACTTAGGTTTTAATTGAAATGTTACACTGTGTCCTAGTACAACGCTGGGGTCAAAAAGAGTTAAAATAAATAAACGAGTAATAGAAATATTTTTTAAAATAAAATAAAAAGGGGTTAATTGAAAAGTAAAAATAATTAAAATAGGAATTAACCCATTTTTATTATTTTCATTTCCATTTATTTTCCATCATTTTATTTTATTTTATTCTTATTTATTTCATTTTTCTATTTTTCCTTATTTAATAATTTTTCCTTTTATTTTTTTTATATTTTCTTTCTTAATTTTATTTTATTTTCTCTTTTTCGATCCTCCCTCTCCCTTGGTTCTCCACCCCTATAGCACCCCCATAGGTGTTACCCTCTTCTCCTCTCTTCAATCAAAAGCCCGTTGTGAATCCATTTCTCATCCGTTGTTTTTCACCATCAGATGAGTAGTGAAGATCTTGGTAAGGCTAATGTTAACCACTGAGAATCATAGGATATCATCCATTATCCATCATGAAATTTTCCACAGAAGTTTTTTACATCAAGTTGGGTTTTTTCTAAAATCATTTGATTTCTTCCATTTTTTGTCAAATCAAAGGTTATTGCCATGTGTAGCATCCTCTACACTTAAGTGGTAGGGCGTCGACTCTATTCCCTATAGTTTCATTGCATATTTTATATCACACATTGTTCTGATAGTCAGTACCTACCAATGATATTTAATTTCACCTATTCTAATTTAAATACATTTTTTGGATGATCTATTTAACCCTTGTTTGAGATAATATGGATTTTTTAAATTTTTTAAACATCATTGGACACCCCATTGGGTGTGATGACATATTTGGTCTATTTTTCATTATCCTCGAATAAATAATTAATTTTTTCATGTGTTTCATGATCCATTTTTATTGAGTTTTATTTAAATAAATTATTTAGGATAATTGTGAACCTTGAAAATTTGGTTTTGTTGGTTTAATTATGACTAATAATTTTTCCTTGTTACAATTATTATTGTGTTTTGATATTATAAAAGATAAATGTGCATTTTTCTACCTTTTGCTGATAATGTGTTTTGACTATGACTGTCTATCTTGAAAGATTAGGAAGTTCAGGCTCTTTGGTTTTTAAATTGTTTTTTTGCAATTATAAATGCACAGTCTTTGATATTTTCTTCCAGGAAATCATATTAAATTTAGGGAAGTGAGACAATGTGATTTCCGTATTAAGGACAACATAGGGACTCTCTGTTGCTGACCAGTTACACATTATGCCAGGGAGGTGATGTCTTAGGCTTTTCCAGATGAAGGTTTCCATGGGTTTCAATATACTCATGAGTGATACCATTTCCCTAAGGGATAATCGAGGATAGACCTGTTGGAAAAGTGGAAATGCATTTACTTGTGTGATACTTGACCCCTGATGTGTGATAATTGGGATAAACTCAATATAAAACCATGCCTAATGTGATACTTGGTCTTTTGAAATATTTCTTTATACATTATCAGTTTTTATTGGATAAATTTAAAGGTATACCATAACAATACCTTTAAGACGGTCTCAGACTCCAAATCTCTACTTAAACATTATAACAATGACAATGTTTGGAAGGTTATTTTGATGTTGTTTGAGTTCCTTGTGAACTGTGATTCCATTACGGTGCCTCATAGCATACATTGTTGACACATAAATTAGATCCCAAGCTAAAGCATAGGCTGGGAATACATTCCTTTTTTAGCCTTCGGATTTTTGAGACATTATATATATATATATACCTTAGGTTTATCACTGGTTCTTATTTAGATTTATGACTTATGACAAAGCTGGTGATATAAGACTGGTTCCATTGGGAACCCGAAGCAAGGTATATTTATTTTATTAGGTTTATTTGATTGACTATTTTTATAATATATTGGATCATTGCTTTTGTTTACAATATGAAATAGAAAGGTTTGGACATAGTGGGTGTCTTCCTTCTGGGATTTTATCTCACTCCCTCCTCGAGTGTCGTTTCGTACCTGAGTATAAATTATGCTTGCGGGTAAGGATAATTGGAAGCTTGATACTTCCAGTGCTTGAGTGTTGTTTGCTGCTTAGGATGGATATTGGAAGAAGAGGACCGAACCTTTGCTCGAGATGTTGTTTTTGATGTTTGTGTCATTTTCATTACATTTTGGTAACATGTTTGTATTCTTTCTTTCCATACATTTAATTTAGTACATACAACATTACATGACATCATTGTGAAGATATATTGGTTTATCATCTTTCAAACTCTTTATTATATAATTGGGATTATATAATTTCTTCTGTTGTAGTTTAATTATTTATATGCTTATGATATTTGTTATAAACAGGTTTTCTTCCACTGTATATTACATATTACCTATGAGGGCATAGTCTTCCCCGCTGACATGTAAAAAATGACCTCACTACTAGTTGGTAGCCTCTGGAATTCAGGAAGATGCTCTTGAGGTTATGTGTCCAAACCAACTTGGAGCACCATTCCATTGGCTCTCGGGACATGGACTCTACACTATTGTGTTGGGAAAACATTCTTCACAGCTGTCGAAGGAGGTCCTTCTTCTAGAGGATGGTTTTTCATGGGAATCTATAGTTGGACTAAAGGTTTCTGGAAATGATTTTAGTGATGGATGTTCCAACTATTCTATAGGATACTTAGAGGAGGAGGTACCAGGTGAATAGCTTCCAATCCTAAGGAGGAGAAAGAGTAAGAGGGGTAACCGTAAAGAGAAGAAGGACTACTCTCACCTGCCTCCACTAATGGAGATTCGACCAACAAAAAATACGAAATATAAGAAACCAGATAATTATACCCAATATCTCTCCAAGGATGCTTTCGGGTTGAGGAATCCAAAGTTTAGTGATCCCTATTCCTCCGTTCCATCTTGCCGGTAGTGGGATTTTGGTTCTATTCCTGAATAGTTTTTTGAATTGATTATGAGTTCGGAAGAGGTTATTGTTGAAATTTTTCTAAAAATTAATTCTCCTAACGAAGAGGATGAAATAATGATGGTAATGTCTTTAAGGGGGAATCCTAATGAGGAGCATGGAACATGGATTGCTAAGAAGGATTTTATTTTAATAATGGGATTCAATGAGGGGAAGATTAGTATTGAGGAGTACATCCAATCCTGGGATAATATGGAATTATGTTTCCAATATATTTTGTTAGAGGAACCTGATACACAGGTAAACACTATCTCATGAAAATTATTAAGGGATATTAATAGTGGTAGGCTGAAATTTCATTTTAATGGATCAGTTATTTCAATTTGTGCATGAACTAATGATTTATCAATTTTTTTTTAAAAAAATTTTGATAATAAAAATTTAATTTTGAGTGAATAACATGATTTATTATCTTTAATTTTTTTTTGAATTGTTTAGCTGAAAATGAAGAAAGTTAAAAAATTTAAGAACATAGGAACAAAAAATGAGTTTTTTATTTTGAAATTAAATGTTAAAAATGGTTATATCCAATTTAAAATACCTAAAAGTAATTAAGGGAACAAATAATCATTAATTTATTAGGATTCCATGCCTCATATATGAATTTTCTAACTAAATTACTTCAATTAAAGTTCAGATTATAAATATAAGAGTGATAGTAGTTTAAATAATAGTGGAATTAATAACTTAATAGAAGGAACCTTATATTATGAATTCCTCTTAGGTTCCAAAAGTAAAAAGCTACATTTTTTAATCACTTTATTAATACAATTTAAATAATTTTCATATAAATCAATTATCTCCTTCTTTTTCTGGTGTTCAAAATTCGTCTCACCTTATTGAACTTTTTTTTGAAAACTAGGGACTTTGTTGTGTTTTCATTGAATTTTACCCAATTATGTAACTTGGGCTTAACAATTTTAATATTAAATTATTATAATTTTACAGAGGGATTACCCACACACACTATGCTTAGTGTATTATAGGTTCGATGTGGATTCCCAAATTCCCATTTTACTCTGGTTTCAAAAAAAATATTTGAATACCATTTAAACTAGCTCTCAAATGATTTTTTAATAATTACAAATTGATTCCCCTAGGATGAAGTTTAAACTTATATTTTTCTATGGTTATGATCATAACTCCACAAAAATGTACCCTATTTCACTCTTGAACAATGTTCCTAAAAAGAACATTCATAAAATCCATAATCAAACTCACTCAACAAATAATTTAGCCTAAAAAATTTCAAATTCAAATAAACACTTAACTAGGAGTAAGATGTTATCCTTAGGAAGGACTCTATTGAAATTCACAATGAATCCTAAAGAAACTATAATTGTGAAATACGTTTGAATCATTTAACCATATTTCAACACAAAATTTTATAGTCAGAGAGATGTGATGGGATTACACTAAAGCATAAATTAGCTCAATGTTTGATGTACCTCTCCCCCGCATTAAAAACCCAAATTTGTCCCCAATGTTGAATTCCAAGGTATATAAAAAAAATTTACAATTAAATCTCAAAAAAATTTGTAATTAAATATATTATTGGCATGTTTAAAGGGGAACATTGAAGTAAAAAAAATGTTGTTTTCCACAAAAAAATATTTTAAAGCATGATCACATGAATTTTAATTAATACAGTGTTATGATATTTTCAATTATGTTAAAAATTGTATCATAAAAAGAATTTAAGTACAAAGTGAAAAGGTTGTAAGAAATTTAGAAATTTTGATGCAAATTTTTTTTCAACAACATTGTAAAAGATATAATAAACACTCAACAACAAGAGATAATTTAATTACAAAAATACATCCAACCTAAATAAACCTACCACACATAAATTCAAACAGTGAAGATTTTAAACAATTGGAAATAAATGTCTCTCCCATAAGAATATGTAGAAAAAATTTCCAGTATCAAAAATAAAATTACTGATTCACCGCCACTGCCTTACTAATGATACATCATTGGGGTGACTCAACGCCACTAGTGGAATAATAGTTAAAGGGAAATGGTGAGTCAAGTACTTAATTGTAATTTTTTATGAAAGTACTATATTTTAATGAAATTGATCAATGTTTCCAATAACATTTCAACATAAAAAATTATTTAAAAAAGTAGTATAGAAATGAATCAATAATGAAGGATAAAAAAAAGAAACTCATAAATTTAAAATCCCTGTTTTATTGATGCTTTCACGTAAATCTTGTTGTGATTTTAGAACATGAGGGATTTATACTCTTCCAGTGACATAACAAAAAAAAATATTTCAAAAAAAAATTAAAACTTCTTAGACCAAGAACACATATCTAGTAGATACAGAACAACATACATAATAAGGTTTCACTTCGTTCAAAAAAAAAACTAAAAACACAAACATAGAAAAACCATGGGTTGGATATCTTGAAGCGCTAAATTTTTAGTCTTTAATTAGAATTTATTGAAATTATAAAAAACAAACATATAGAAAGACATTGAGAACAAATAAAATCATGGGTTGTCTTCCATGGATCGCTATTTTTAAATTCTCCAGAAAAACACCCCTATAATCTAACCACAATAACTAGGTGGATGTGTTTTCTCATCCATAAACAATCACAAGTATTTGGACCATTTTTTTTAAAAAGAATGATATTTTTGGGATCTTATTCCTTTAAGAGAAAACATGAATCCCTTAAAAATTACTAAAATACCTAAGAATCAAACTTTAACATTATAGAACCACTCAAGGGAGTTTTTATGTTGAGTAGAAGATTCATCAACAAAATTTCCTTCCTTAGTATTTACAAGGAAATTATGTTCATGTTCCAAAGTAGAAACTCCTTCATGATAAGCCAAGAATATTTTGAGCTCTAACACATTAAAGTCATTCTTGGTAGTAGTGATGTCCACTTTTGGAATAAATTATGATTTGACAAATTTATAATTTTCCTGATGGGACAACAATGAACCAGGTGCTTCTAAAGTTGTGTCACTATCTTCAAAAACTTCTTCTTAAAATTATACATTTAAAAAATAATATTAATTTTTTATTTAGATATATTTAAGAGATTAGGTTCAAAAACGAAAGAAAAAGTGTGTTGAGTAGATTTAGAATCATTGTAACTCAAGTTAAACGTCCCTTTTAAACCACTCTCAGTATCTAGATGGTATACTGCACCCAAATTATTTTAAGAAGGATATAAAAAAATAATAAAAGAATTTATTTGACCTTTAATAGATTCTTATTTTATAATATTGTAAGTTTCTTCCAAAAAATTCTCATCAGTAAATAAAAAATCATCATCTACTACTTTTGAAAAATAATTTCTGCAATAATCATCTAGTTTGTGTTCAACCTCTACTTCAAGTTCATTTTCAAAAATTTAATTCTAAAAAATTAGTTGAGTGTTCTATAATGTTCAATTAATGGGGAGAAATTTTCAACTCATCATTAATAAATTCGGTCTCCATAATTTTAAAATTTAAAAAAATTTCCCTAAGTTGGTCAACATTGTTTTCCATTTTTTACACAATGTTTCAGAATTTTTTTTTAAAATTAGAATATTCTAGTGAAATCTCATGAGTTAAAATTTCTTAAAAGGTAATACCCTCATCCCCTTCATCATAATTTATTTTAATGATTGTTTGTTTTAGACTTTCAAATGTTAGGAGATCACATATATTAATAGCTTCAAAATTATCCCAATAGGTGATTTCATGTCTGTTGTTCTCTCCCAAAATATACCCAATATCATGTTTAGGTTCATTATTTAATATTTTAGAAAAAGGTGGGGGAAGATGTTCTAACATATAAGTTTACATTTTCAAGATTATCTTTACACTAAACCATCATTTTCTCAATGTTCCTATTGTAGTGAACTTTTCCAAATCATAGAATCATGTAGGGGATGGAGAATTTATCTTCTATCTCTTTTAGTTGAATTAAAAATTTTCCAATTCAATTACATTTAAGTTCTTAACATATTCATCAATGATATTTTCTTCACTTGGTTAGTGGATTATTTCAACACTTTTTTCTTCTTCAAATTCAGATTCCTCCCAATAAAATATTTTTTTACATTTTCATCCCCACTCTCTTCCTCATGTTATTTCTCAATATATTCCTAATTTCCACCATCATTTTTAATTTAAAATTGTGTTTTTTTATTTTTTTTGTAAATAAAATGCATCAGTTTGTAGATTTTTCATTTTGGATTCATTAGATTCATTAAACACTTCAAATTTAGTAAGAATTTTAAAAACCATTTTTTATATGTTTGAGAAATCCATTGGTTGTGGAACATAAAAGTCAAATTTTATTCATATTTTAAAGGTGTTGTGGCACATTATAGGTGCAATTCCATGAAGTGTACCTATAGTAACCACAAAGAAAAAAATAAGATTCATTTTATTGAAGGATGGTGAATGCTTTTTGGGAATATTTATTATCTAAACTATTGAAAACAACAAGAAAAATCATTAATAGAAAAACCAAGGAAACTTTTTTAATGGGATTTTTAATATGTTATTGTATTATAAAAAAATCAAGGATAAATAGGAAACATGAATTGGGAATGAGAAAGTAAAAATAATAATAATTGATCAGTGGAAAAGTAACACTTTTGAGTTGTTATGATTATTCATTCACTTGAATGTTATTGAATTCACAACCTTAGAAATGTGTTAGATAACTCTCCCTATCCAGAAGAGTAATCACGTAGAAAAATGAATCTTGGAGTTCACCACTCCATGATGCATCAAACTAAAATTGAATCTGATGTAAAAGTGATCATAAATAATATCACAAATTGTTTTCGATCTGTTTGAAGTTAAAAAGATATAAAATCATTGAAAGTAATCTCACCAATATTTTCCACTGTTTTTACTTGAAGAGAAAAGTAAAAACCAGTTTTTTGGATTTGATAATTGATCATACCAATCAATTATGTGATTTGAAAAAGAGTGAAATAAAAATGTAAAATAAATACTCAAGAGAAATTAAATACCCTAAGCACAAATATAGTGACCTAGATTCATATTCAAAATAGATCTAAACAGTAACAAATACATTTGAGAGAAAGGATGAATAACAGGGGAAAAGAAATCGCTCAAAATTTTGAATGCAATGTGCTGTTGAAACTCTGCTTCAAGTCTCAAGTTCCAATCCTATTCATCATCTTTATCCTATCATTTCTATCACTCTATACCTCATGATTACCTATCAAATAAATATTGTGAAATATTTGATGCCTCTGGTGCTTCTGCTGCCAATGCATTTTTTTAAATAAATATTGAGTTCTTTGTTGGTCACCTTCAGCTCTCACTAACAACGGTTGGTCTCCCCACAAATCACCAAACATGTGTGTTTTTCTTCTTTAGAACCTTTAACTTTAGCTTCTACCATGTAACAAACTCAACAGACTGGATGAAGGCCTGTTTGAAAAGAATCTGGACATGATTTTGGCTGGAGTCCACACTGCCAAAATCAATGGTATTTAGTTTTATTAAATAGTTTTAACTTTTATAACTAAGAATTTATTTAATTAAATTAAATTAAATATTTAAATATCTATCAATAATTATTTGTAATATTTTTTTAAATTTAATGTTAGTTTATTTAATAATATTTTTATTTTATTCAAAACATTAGTTAATTATTATTTAATTATTAATTACTAAATAAATTTTATATCTTTATTAATGTTAATATTTCAATAACATTATAAAAATATATTTAATTAAATTATAATGAATGTTATTATTTTAGTAAGTTAATTTTTTATTTATTTTCTTTAATAATAATATTATTTTTAAAGTTATAAATTAATTAATTAAGTTAATTAATGTTGTTATAAAATTTAATTTAATTTATAACAGTTATTAATTTAGATATATTTATTTGATTAAATTATTTTTTAAAGAAATTATTTTATTTATTTAACTACTATTATTATTCTTAATTTAGTATATTAATGTATTAATTAGTTTTTTAAAATTTTCATCCCACCTTTTACTCTTATCCGCGCATAGGGTAGATTATTGCCCTGTAGAATCCATTCGTGGAAATCCTTCTCAGCTCCTCCATCGACAGTACTGACATCGACACTTCCACAAGCAATGCGGCATGGGGAATTGGCTCGGATGATGATGGTGTATCAGATGGTGGAGGAGTTCCAAGCTGTAGTGCTGGCTTCTCTAATCTCAGATGGAGAGTTAGATTGGATTCAGATCTAGATATGGTGCTGTGGCCCGATCTCGATTTCTTTGGCGAAATCTCCTTTAGTCGATGATGAAGGCCACTTTTGGTTTGGTTGGTTCATCAAAGCTTTGAAGTTGACTTAAATCAGTACATGCCGACAACGAGGTGGGTTATACCGAGTGACCCCAGATTCATCTGACATCGAGGTTTTTTAGAACTAAAAAGTGGTGATTTTTTGGGGCTTTATTGACATGGGGTTCCTTTTTCAGATCTACTTGCATTTCTGATTTTATTCTTGTTAAAATTGGTTGATCTACAAAATTTGGAGGTTGGAGTTGGCTTCCGTCAAATTTAAAAGGTTTTATAAAGTTTTATTGGTGGAATTATGAGGATTTTATGATTTATGGTGGTGGATTATGAAATTAGTGGGGTGTAGGGTCAGATATCTTGTAGTTTCATTCTGTGTTGGAGTTCTTGACCACTACTATAGGTATTATTGTGGTGTCTTTACCTTTTTATTTTGTATTTGTATAGTGACCCATTATATTCATATATTAAATAAAACATAAATTCCCTGAATTTTATAATACATCTCACAAAAAAGTTTCACAACTCAGGGATCTAAAGCATTAGTATCTTTGAGGACTAGATACGTAAGAGGCACATGTGAACATTTATTCATAATCTAATTCCACTAGAATATCTATAAAATTTATGCAAGTTATACTTATCTTCATCACCCTGGGAAATAAAAACATAAGAAAGGGGTGAGATTAAAAGCCCACTAGGGATAAAACACATAAAAATATTTTTTATGGTTATATAAAAAGAATATGGGAATGTATGAACATGGAAGAAATTTATATTTAAAAATAACAAGGTTTTATAAGATTTGTTAATAAGTCATGATGGAATGTTATTTAATGTAAAAAGAAAATAATATACAACAATAAATAGTATGGAAACATGATATAATAATATTTTAAATAGAGGATAACATAATAATATGACATATAATTATTGAATAAACTTAAAAATATGTATTTATAACATTTTAAATGTATTTAATATTCATCTTTTTCATTATCAATCTTATGAACATAGATAATTTTCTTCTTGTTATTTCTGAATACTCTGAACGTAGCTAATGTGTATCAAGTTCATGATCAATCTAGTGAACGTACCAAATTCACAATATGGTATTTCTCTATATTATTTACATATATAACCCACATCCTGATCTTGATTAATCTTGTGAGAGTAGCTAATCTTTGTGGTGTTTATGAAAAATATCCTGACCTCATGATGTATAAATCCTTAATCAATCCGTTGGAGGGTTATATAGTACGCCACCCATTATCAACTATAAATATGTGTTCCATAAGACATCATTCATTCAATATATCTTAAAAATACATGGGAATGAATGTGAGATTCATTCAACACATCATTTATAACTCTCGAATGGAATAATGGGTTTCAAAACATTTTTAAATGGTATCACCAAAATTTACCTCATGGTTATAAATAATTGATAACCAAATTTCTATCACTCTAAAAGTGTATTTTATAAGAAAAATTCAAAGGGGATTATTAAAATATATTTTATTATGAAATAAATCATTTAGATATAAAAAATAAATGGAAGTGAAGTCATAAAATTGTTTTTAGAAAGTGCATTCATACTTGGAATAAAAAAAGAAGTTATGGTTACTTTGAAATGTAATTTTTTAGAATTTTAAGTAAGAAAATTTTGAAAAAGTTTACTTTAAAAATAATAGTCAATAATAGATACTTGAAACTATATCAAGGTTGTCAAAAATGAATATGGAGTGGATGATAAAACCATTTATTTTGAAAGGATATGAAACACTTTTGAACATTTTTGAATAACCATGCAAAAAAAAACCAACATAAAAAATGAGTATTATATTTTACTTTAATTTTTTTAAACATAATTATGGAAATCATATAAAACTATCCATACTATTTTCCAAAAATTATAGGATATCATTTTCAAGAAATAAAATATAGACATGTAATAGAGAGATAATTAAAATATAGAGGTTCGTTCTTAATAACAATATACGTTTAGGCGAGAGAACAATATTTGAAGGAAAATTAAATCAAAAGGGAAATTATCCCAAGAAAGATAAAATATAAATTCATATAAAATGAAATATTAATTAATAAATAAAATCATTATGGTTTAAATTAAAGAGAAACCTCAGCACTCAATGAAGTATATTTGAGTTACTAATATCCCTTAGAGACAACATAATTCACAAAGTAAGATACATTTGAAAATGAATTTATTTGGTAAAAATTTTAATCTCTATAAATGAAGAGAAAATACCACATGATAAAACCATAGGTAATAATTTATAAGACCCATATGAATGATATTTAACAAGAACAATTATAACTCAATGAATGAGGATTGTGTTAACTAAAATCCTTACAACATTTGGTGAATAAAAATAAAATAATATTAAAAATGAATGATTTAATCTAAAGTAAAAATACCATTAATAAATATAATTCCTGATATTATATTTCCAATTAGAAATGTAAATACCATTTAAATGAAATTTTGTGCATAATATAAAATGTGTCTTAAAGAAGAAAATTTTGAGATGAAACCCTTTACCTTGTGTCCCCACAAATTCAAAAATACCCTAACATCAAGTTTAATGAACATAAATTTATTTATTTCTTATCTCCGAACCATAATATAATCCAACCACCATTTTGATAATTAGTTTATAACCATTAATTACAAATATATTAACTGATTATAGTTCTTTTCATTATCAAGTGTTTAAACTTTATGCTGTTTATTTCATAAAAATAATAAAAAGACAGGATCGATTATCACTAAGTGGTTTTTTGTTAGTGATTCTTATATTAATAATGAAATGATAATTGTTTGGAAAAAATCACTCAATGTGTTCTATCAGTTTGTTTTGGGTGTGATTATGTTTTTTGAAAAAGCCAGATGACCACGAATGAGTTTGGTTGGTGTTTGTTGAAGATAGGTTTTTTCTGTGGCGTTGTTTCCTCGTGCATGGAAAATTTTGGGGCTTCAAAATGTAGAATTTGTGTTTTTAAATGTAAGGTTTTCATCATTGGACTAAATGTTGTGATGAATTTAGAAAAAAATTAGAAAATTAATAGAAATGCAGAGCCCTTGAGATGGACTATGTACCATGTCTAAGAAGAGTTCGTGACCACGTACTGGGCATCGAGAATGGTACACGGGAGCGGTTCACAAGACCAAAAATGGTTCATGGAAACCGTTTTTAGTGAAGAGAGTGAGGTATGTGGAAGGCATGATGGTTTGAGATATGGCAGAAGAGAATGGATCCATGTAGGATCAAAGGAAGTGCACATGCCACTGTGAAATTTTTTTTCGCGGAATGGGTGCGATTCACAACAAGAGGATCAATATGTGGTGGAGGATATACCAAATATAAGATTTGTTAAATCATGGATTAATGGAATTTTTATATATGTTTTCCTATATAATGATCACCAATCCCACCGATTAGGTAGAGAATAAATATCATTAGAGAACATCTCTTTACTTTGGGAATTCTGTGAAATTTGAAAGTGGTTCGCGAGGAATAAATTCTACTGAATGTTTTTGTGGGAAACTGTATCAAACAATGGATGCAATATGTGGAATAAGAAGGCATGGTACACTGCTAGTTAGAAAAACCAGTATGGAAACAAAGAATAGTTTCCAGACAGATGGTGGTCTGTAGAGGTGGTTCGCGGAGTCAGTACGCTTAGACGGTACACAACTGCCAAGGAAGAGGCAATCCATGGATGATAGGCAGTTTGCAGAAGCTGCAATGGTATGCAGAGGAGGTGTTCCACATATTTTACCTCATACAAAGATCACTAAGAAACAAGGTGGTTCCCGGTTAGCACAATGATGCTTGCAAAAACCTTAAATCTGTTTGCAAAAGTATTTTTCGACATCTAACCGTGCCTAGGAAGGTATAATTCATCTATGGGTGAAAAATGAACTTCAACAGAGCACCTAACTACAATTGAGGATGCAATATTCAAGTAAATCAAGGAACCTACATGTTCATAAATAGTGGTTAACATACAAGCCTATAAACTATGATTGGATTCCTTTTCATGATTAGTGAGCAAAGGAATAGGAAGACGGTGACCCTTTCAACCGGCCGTGATCCAGAGAAAGAGGCATAGGGAGTGGCCCTTTGGGAATGTAGTGAGTAGACCCTAAATCTTGTAAAGGTAGTGAGCTTGGCCATATATGGTCTACCCTAAAAATTGTACTCATTATTAGAAGTGAGACTTAGTGAATTTGGTACATCCGCGCATCGCCATTGAATGCTCCTCGGACATATCCCATGGAGGGTTAACCTAGTAAAAATCCACAATTCCTGTGCATGATTTTATATATGTTCATATATTCCTATAGGAGAAAGTTAGAATTGGGTTTTGTTTAATAATGAAACAAGAATCGAAGGGGCAGAAGTTTTAATCTTTCATACCCTGATCCCCCCCTCTCAGGGTATTCGACCATGTGGTCCTAACAATAATTTTTTTTTAATTGTTACTTAACTATTATTTTCATTAGCTGAAAAACATGAACACAATATGTGAAAATGGAAATTGAGATAAACTTGTTTTCAACATGTTTAAATATTCAACAGTGATATATGAATAAATATTTTAAATATTTACACAATATTTATTAAATCATAAATATCATAAAAAACATTATTAGTTAATTTTAAAATTATATGACATTCTATAATCATTTATTATATTCTTGTTATAACATTGTTTATATAAGTAGAAAAACTAACCCAAATGATAACCTATCATTTTGCTTTTAGGAGTAACAAAATGCACTAATATAATGATAATATGAAATATTAAAAAGCCTAAAAACATAAAAATTACCATACATCCTCATTAAATCCATTATAGAAACCGTCCAAGATGGGTGGTGATGGAAAATGAAATTAGTTATCTGTGGATGCTGTATTCCACACAAACAAATGATTAACAATCCCATTTATCAATGAATTGATGAATATGTGATATGATAAATTATCATTTTATATTTATAAATTTAACATTAGAAATATTTTAGTTCATTAAATTATTCCTTGTTAATATCCATGATAAGTATTTTTGAAAAGAAGGAACACTATTTCATTGAGGCAGTACTCTACACATACCCATGATTGATGTTATATGGTTTTCATAGTGGATGTAACGTATTGAATAATTGTTGTCCAATTAATAGAAATAAAATTTTGAATAAAAATTATAATAGTTTCATTATATTAATAATTTTATATATTATTTTTGAAGGAGTAGAGTAAAAGAAAAGACTAAGAGAAAGTAATACTCATGTTGGAAACATTAGATTTCTCTTGGAAAACACCTTGGAAAAGAATGAATTATGGGAAAAAATTGTTACCAAATGCTTATTTAAGTGGTATAAGGTTATAATAGGATATATGTTTTTGACTTGGAACATGAAATTGGAAGGGTATGTCAGTATTGAAGTGTAGGAAGTGCTAACCTTTATTAGTGAAGATAAGGGTAGTTTTGGAAGCAAGCATTACATTTTAAATATTGTAATGTTACTATACAAAGGTAAATGGATCCAAAATATGAAAAAATGGTGGGGATAAGTTATTGGGTATATATTATCTTCATCCACTCATTTTGGGTACAATCTAGAGTGTATTTAGTTTTTATCTTTTAACTCATTAACTTTGGTCCTAATTTACTTTTATCTTAGTAATTTAATTTTGTCCTTAGTGATTATTATTAATTAAAAAACACATATTGGATGATTTACCTAACTTTGACTTTCAAATTTAATATTTATAAATTATTTTACCAAAATAATTTTTCGGACTTCAAATGTCAATTTCAAAATAAATGCACATGATGCGTAAAAACTGTTTTTTTTTTTAAAAGATTGTTTTAAAGTTCAAAAATTTATGTACAATGTAATATTATCCTAGATTATATTATTATGAAATAAAATGGTTTATTATAAAACAAATAAATTTTATGTGTCTTTCAAGGTAATCCAAAACTGAATTTCACCACCAAAACACTTAATTTGATGAAAAAACAGAAACAATTTTTTATTCAAGTAAAATTTAATTTTCTTCTAAAAATACTGGACATAATATTTATAAGATAAAATAATATTTTAAAAAATATAATGTTTTTTCATAAATACATATTTTTTTAATTAAAAATCTTATTATCTTCTACTATATATTGAAAAAATGGTAAAATCATAAAAACTGGAATTTCTTTAGAAATCGTAATTTTTAACTAAAAATAAATCTTTCCAAAAACAAAACCATAATATGAAAATATTCATCTGAGGAAATAAAAAATTAAATTTAACGTATCAAATTTAAATTAAATATATATTATTTTTAATGTTGATATTTAAAAATAAATTTTATAATATAAAGAAAATGGATTTTAATGAAAATAACCCCTTTTCAATATTAACACATATTAAATATTTATCTTCCAAAGGTAATAAATTTTAATGATTTACCATATTTGTGTTTATTATTTTTTATTACTAATTTTATTCTTTTATATTTTAATTCATCTACATTGAGTGTATTTTGTTACACATGTTGTCAAACATAACATGAGTTTCGAAAAGTCTATAATTTTAAGATGTTAAAATTTTAATGAAATTTAATGTATTGGGATGTGTTTATTAATTATTATGGACTTGATTTATTGATCCATATCATTTTATAAGAATATTTAGGGTAATTCCTCAAATATTTGTGGTTTCTAAACCCTTGGTTATAGTATTCAACTAATTGAATATTAGAGGTTGGCTCTGAGGGACAACGTTTGTCTTCACTGCTATCCCAAGAGGGGTACTCGTGGTGGTTGGTCATGAAAAAGTTGTATACGAGATTTTTATTGGGAGATAAGATGGATATTAGGGATATTAACTTGTGAATAAATCACGAGTTAGTACGGTAATAATATCAACTCGAATAAGTAAGTGATATTATCATGGGAGACTAGCTAGGACATAGGCAATCAGGGACTCCTATGGTATGATTATATAGACTTAGGTTTTATAAACATACTGGGAAAACTGAAGATTCTTATATGTTTCCTTAGAAAGAATTAGACATCATTAATTTATTTGATTTTAATTTAATAGGGTATATAATGGGAAACTTGGATGAAATTGAAACAATTTAATTTTAAGTATTATGTAAGGTCCTGATTCTGAAATCCACCCAGAGGTGCACCATACCCTGTTGGTCACATGGACTCAAGCACATTTCCCTAAACGCGAGAGGCTTCCGACTAGCAACAAGGGCCTTGAGTGTGATAGTGGGGAAACTATGTCCTCATTGGCAGAGTAATGCATTGGAAAATAAATAGATAACAATAGCAGAAGCTAAATAATAATATCAAACAACATTAAATAGAAGAAGACTGAAAGTAAGAAACAATTGGAGCACATATATAAATGATTCATGATACATATGTCTTGGAAATAAGACAAAAAAGTAACAATATCGGAATAAAAAACTAAACTAAGTATAAGGAAAAGAAAGTAAGAAACTCTTTAGCATCGCAAGCCTAAGCTTGGTCCCATGCTCTCCAGCTCCACAATAATCAAGTACTTGAAGTAGAAGGGCGCTTGACCATTTCTAAACCTGCAATAATATAATATGTTCGGGCCCAAAAGCATTACCCAAACAAGGTGTGAGACTTATCCCAGTAGGAAACCCCCCAAAGATCTGTGCCTAATAGTAAGTGAATATATATGGCATGAAATAAGAAAAAGAAGCAGTAAACAAGGAAGTAATAAAACGTAAACAATCCTATGGTTTCAATGCATTCAATTTACATTTAACAATTCAACCAACCAAAAAAATACAAGCAACCCTCTGGAAAGGTTCTCACAACCTATCCCATCTGGTACAACCAACAATCTTTGGTAACCCTCTGGGTAGTTCTCACAACCTAACCCCTCTTATTCAATTAACAAGAAGCATGAAGCAAAGACTCTATGAGGAAGCACTCCCCGTACATTCCCCCTATAGACTCATACAATCAAAGACTCTCTGAGGAAGCACTCACCATCAATTCCCCCTATAGTTTTGTAATGGTAAAATACAAAAACTCGGAGGAAGCACTCGACGTCAATTACTCTTATGGTCTCATAACGTATCTATAGACACTCTAAGTTATCACTCAACGTCAATCCCACCTATGGTCTCACAGTGTGATAATTATAACAGACACTGTGGGAAATCCGTCAACGTCTATTTCCCCTACGGTCTCACTACACCATGTTCCTGCAGCCCCATGTGAATAAATCGTACACAAAAGATAATCAAAAGCCAAATTAAACCTCAATGTACTACTTAGATAAAAAGATACTTGGCATGTCGCAACATATTAGATAAATAATCCCTCCTTCCTAACAATACAAGGAATGGAAAGTAAAGAAGCCTAACAGGTGAGGCTAGACCAAACGGCCAAAAACAAGAAAACATGGAAAAAAATCCATAGCATGGCAAGGTAAATCATAATCACAAAAAATAACCTCTATCCAAACAAACTAGGACTAACAGAAAATAACCGGTCTAAAAACCATACACACGCAATACCCCAAACAAGGGAATTGGGATCTTTTGAACATATAACTCAAAGACTATCTATAGAAAGGCACAAACTACCTAATCGGTGTTGTGAGATCAATATATGTGAATCTCAGGCCTTGTATCACCTTAGAACACCATATATCTAAAAAACGCTTAAAGTCTCAATTGAGGATAACTAGGGAAAGGAGAGAAATTAGGAGATGAAGTTCAAGAAGAAGAGAGAACTCACCGATGTGATTCAAACACAATCGACGGAGTTCGATTCAGAGAACGGATGGCGAGTCGGGGACTCTGATATGACACGCAGCCATACAGACTCTCCTGGATGACACAGACAAAGAAGAAGTGTGTTCTGCCAAGTAGACGCGACCCTGGTCTATTTAACGAAGAAAAAGAAAGTATACAAAGTGTACTTTAGAAGTACACAACATGTACTTGCCTTTACCATCTCCCTCTTTAGGCGACCTCCAGGTCAGCACACATGGCCATGTACTCTGCCGTTACATGACCTGTACACGGTCACCCGTGACAACCAAGTACACATGGTGTACTTATAAGTACACATCGTGTACTCCTGAAATTTTTAGAAACTCTTCTTTTTTCTCAAAAAAAACCATAAAGGAAAAAAATACCTCAATAGAAGATCCGAGTCCTTTAAAACATCTGCCCTTAATGAAATTTTTCCCTGAATCTCCCTTGCAAGGAGACGTAGAAGAAGAATCCTTGAAAATCTTCAGCCATTGTGATCGTACATCGACCTCCTTCTCCTAATTCTCTTTCTGTACTCTCTCGTACTGCCATAACACTCGTACCAGAAGAAGAAACAGGCCATAGAGAACCTTCACGCATAGATCAAAAATCTAGATAGGATTCTACTCTAATGATTCATCTACATCTAACTCAACCTCCTTGGGTTGAATTACATGATATGGGTTTGAGAAGTAATGTAGAAGCTGAGAGACGTGAAAGACATGGTGCAAAGCCTGATACTTCAATGGTAACTGCAACCAATATGCAACCAGGCCAACTCTCTCCAAAAACTAAACTGGATCGACATACCTCAATGAAAGCTTACCCTATCTCCTAATCCTCCTCTGTCCAAACCTCGGTGTGACACAAAGGAAAACCTGATCTCTGACCTCGAACTCTAGAGGTCTTCTCCATAGATCTGCATAAGACTTCTGTTGAGATTTTGTTGTAACCATCTTCTTCCAAATCATCTCTATCTACTTTGTTGTCTCCTAGAAAAGTGGAGGTCCCAACATAGCAGCATCTCCTACCTCTAGCCAACATAATGGTGATCCACATGGACTACCGTACAAAGCCTTGTATGGTTCCATCTGAATAGTTTTTTGAGAACTATTATTATAGGAAAACTCCCCAAGAGGAATGTGCTTCTCCCAGGATCCTCCAAAATCTAGGATGCATGATCATAGCATGTCCTCAATCACTTGAATCATACGCTCAGACTGGCTATCTAGCTAGGGGTGGTAAGCTGTACTGAAAAGTACATGTGTACCCAAAGCCTTCTGTAGCGCCTTCCAGACCCGATAAGTAAAACGTGTGTCCATATCTGAAAAAATGGAATGTGGAACCCCATATAGACGTACAATCTCTCGGATATAAAACCATCCCAGCTCATCAACACTGAAGGTATCATTAATCAGAAAGAAGTGAGAAACCATTGTGAGTCTATCAATGACAACCCATATTGCATCATTTTCTTGAGGCTATCTCGGTAAACCTGTCACAAAATCCATCATGACTTCATTTTACTTCCACTCGAGAATGAGTAACTGCTGCAAAAGCCCTGCTGGTCGCTGATGCTCCACCTTCACCTGCTGACAGGTGGAAAAACTCATGACAAACCCAACAACATCTCTCTTCATACCAGGCCACTAATACAGATGGTCTAGAACACGATACATCCTAGTGACACAAGGAAGAACTACACAAACTGAGGAATAAAAGTCCCATGTTAGCATCTCACACATGTCTGCTAACACCCATAAACGTCCATGAAAACACAAGATCTCATACTCCCCTATGGTTCAACCAAGAATAGGATACTCTCCAAACATGTTCTCCCGTAAGACTAGGCTTTTAGAATCTAATAGCTGCCTCATTCACACTCGATTAATAAGAGAAGAGGTAATATCAATCGAAGAAAGACATATCTACCCATATCTGTCGTGCACCTCTAAATTCATCTCAGAGAATAGATCCATAAGCTGACACTCACTTCTAGACTCCTGAAGTGCATGTATCTGAGTCCTTCTAGTCAAATCATCAGCCACTATGTTTCCCTTCCTAGGCATACTCAACCCACCTTCACTATCTCAAATTCAGGTCACGCTGAGTGAAGATGTACTTGAGACTGTTGGGGTCATAGAAAACAAAAAAATTCTCTCCCAGCTGATAATGTATCTAACAGGTAAAGCATGAACAACTACAGCCAACTCAAGATCGTGCTTTGGGCAATTCTTCTCATGTGGCCTCAACTACCAAGACCCATATGCAAAGACTCCTTCCCCCAGTATAAGCATAGCTCCCTGATCGATACCTGAATAATCATTGTAACACTCCAATATTTCATAGTACGTTATCTTTTCAATGTAATTCAATAACTTTCATAACATGCAACACCGAGTTTTAGCGCACAATAACTTACCAAAATATCCATTCAAAAATCAGTTATGAATAGTGTAAACTGAATTTTGAATTTTATATACTCTATGAAATTTTAGAATCCATAATATTTATTTATTATACATAATATAATAACAAATTCTTGTTTTCCAGATAAAAGAAGTATTTTTAAAAAAATGCATTTTTACCGCCTTTTAATGGAGAACCATTTTTAAATACAATATTTGACACTTTTATATATTCAATTTGAAAATATAATGTTTTTATAATTTTGACATAAAAATTTAGTTTCGATAAATTTTTGGTGTTTTTCTGATAACTTTCATATTTTGGTGAATAGTTAAAAATATTAAATTTTAACTGAAAACAACATTTTTAATCAAAATAATTTATAGCACTAAATTATTTTATTGAGTAATTTTAAACTATAATTAGAATATATTTTTAACATTTAATCCAATTTTTGTCATTGGGTGTGATTTCACATTTAAACTAGACATACACAACTGTCAATCTTTTGATAGTTATTATTTCTTTAAAACATGCTTTTTTGTTTTAACAATGGGAATTAATTTTAAATTAATTTCTACCACTTATATGTTTTAAATATGGAAAAATTATTTCCATATTTTGAATCAGGATGTCCAAATTGTGTAAATAGGTAACTTTTATTATTATACATTATGAATAATTACTTCAGTAAATATTTTATTTACCATGGTAAAAGGGTAAATCCAGTAAATAAAGGTAAACAAATAATGTTATAACAATACTAAATTACCCTAACATGTGTCCTATTTTTCTTGGTTGATATATTTCCAAAAATGGGAATCCTTGGGTTGACTTTGGTACCCCATGGTTCAACATGGGTGTGATAATGACATTTTATATTAAATAATATAGAGTAAAGACAAAAATAACCAAAGAAAATATATTTTAGTAAAAAAAATTTATATGAGGTTATATAATTTATCTATTTGACTATAAATAGTCATTATAAAGCTAAAAAATTTTCCTACATCATGAAATTATATTTATAATTTTTAGACATAATATAAACATATTTATATATGACACAATAATGATGAAGTATTTTCCTTATTAATGAAAGACACAAATAAATGATATTATAAATATTAAAATAAATATATGTTCAACGTTTTGATTCCATCAAAGAATTTTATAGGTTAATATTACATGTTAAGGCTGATTCGATGAATTTTTATCTAATTAATAATGATGTCATGACTTTATCGAAACTAAATTATTAAATAATGTCAAAATTGACATAATTGAGTTTTTAAAAAAAATACTATATTATTGGTCGATATAACATTCCTAAAAGTATATGGTTTGGCAAAAAGTCCTAAATAATATTATACGTGTCATTAATGAACCTATTGAGGTTCTTTAGGAAGTTTATAGTATGTTTATTAACCATATAATATAAAAATACAATGTGACATGGTAAAAGTCAAACTATTTAACTAAGAGTTAAATCTAAATGATAATGTTAATATGGTGACCTAAACATATCTAAAACCTATTGGTTGAGAGTATTTCGACCCATACCCACCCTATCCTAGAACTAAATATTTTTTGATCCATTATAAACCAAAATTTATTTTATAATAAAATAATATTTCATGATTTTCCTAAAGTGACCTTCACCTCTCTTATAAAAGGGAACTTCCCCTTCTCTTAATTTCACACCTCTAAATCCTTCTTGTTCGGCCATCCCCTACCCAAATATCCTCCAAAAATCCATCACTTCATCATATATTCCTAACATTGGTCATAAATCCAACTTATGGAGCCCTTTTGATCAAATCAAAAGGAAGAACCCAAAGAAGAGGTTATAATTTCACCACCTTTTTTCAAGTTCTTTTCTTCTTACACATCCTCTTTCTTTTTTGTTTCTATTCTAAAATAATAAATCCAGTGTCTTATATATACTGTGATTTTATTATATAAATGGTAAAACCATATACATTATTATATCCATCCTATAAATGAAAAATTCACCATACGTGCGTACGTACGGCTTACTGTCTCCATGTTGTGGTGATGTTTGTTATTCCAGCACTTCATCATTTCAATGGGTATAATAATGAGTATAAATAATGTAAATAATAAATATAACATGATAATTATTCTTAATATATGATATTCCATCCAATTAGATACTATTTTAATATCTAAATAATGATATTGTCGCTCGTGCGTATGTAAGGATTACCGTCTCCACGAACCCGATAAGATTCATTACCCATCATAAGAATTCAAGAATAGTTTTCATTTGGTTATTAAAAACTATGATTAAAAACATAATATCATTCTGAATATGAGTAAAATAAATCCTATACATAACAAATAGAACTTATATATCAAAACATATAAAGCAAAACGAATCAGTTAACACCCAAAACGACGATACTACTGAAATATATTTATCAAAGTAATATTAGAAGATCATATATGATATCATATAAATGTATATGGTTCTTGTATCATTTAATAACAATTATTTCACCATTATACAAGAGTTCAAACTACCCTTGACCAAGGAAAAGTATAAAGTAATGGTTAATTTCACAATCTCTTAATTATATGAGGTTATTTTATACGCGAGTATCTACTGGGAACTCTTTAACTTCCACATCCGTGTTTTCTTAAAAATGTATTTAATTTTTTTTACTATCTTCTAGACTATGGGTTAAATTAATTTATACCCTTATTTAATATTATATTATTTGAAAGTAATCTTTCTATCATTTTCCAAACAAGGTACTTTACGACCTTTTTGACAAAATTAATGTAAGAATGTTTATTTTGACTAATATGGCGTGTGTGGTTATTCTCTGCCATTTTAACTTCTTCAAATATTCCCTTACAAGTTTATAAGAATATTTTCAATGTAAATGTTTTCTTATATATTTACGTGACTTTAAATGATTTCAAAAAATAGAGAAGGATATATTTCTCTCAAATAGATTTGATTTCATCTATGTCAAAATACTTTGATGGATTTTATACTTGTTTGAAGTCAATTCATTATGAAACAAATATTCTATATTGTATTGAAGGATTTGTGATATGTTTGACTATGGATGTGTTATTTTTAAACCATGCATGGTTTGTGGTTAACGATTTGACATTTCATATGCAAGTTTTAATTCGAATGTTTATGTTATGTTTAAACTTTTTCATATGAGGAATGCATTGGACTTAGTAAGTGATGGGTGGAGCCTGCTATAGCTCCTTGATGCATCGGTAGGTCTCATGAGACAATTAGATGTGGAATTGGTCGAGGCATTTCCCAATTTGGTATATGGTTTTGGCCGAGGTCTTAATCATTTTTAGACGTCTTGGCCAAGGCCTTAACAAGATGTTTCAGAATGTCCGGCATTATAAATTCCCTCATTATGAAAATAATATTGATGGTTCATGTGGTTATTCGACTAGTAGAATACCCATGACTATGTTTTAATATGGAATTATTTACTCAGCTCATATTCCTACCATAAAAGTGTGCATGTTTATTATTTGTAAAGTCTTGTGTTTTTAATTATTCACCATGCCTAATATTTATGTTATCTTCCACTTTCTTGCTTACCCTTACTGAGCATTTGATCTCAACCCTTTATTATGTTTCTTTTTCCCAAGATATGAAGAATTTAGTTATGAGTGACTTGCAGGCATAATCTAGGAGGCTTGTATGTTTCTAATGGAATAAATTAGTGTTGTATTTTTTTCAAGTTGTAATGTTGAACTTATGTATGAATGTTGTTTCCAATAATGCTAAACTGATCAATCTTTGGGTCATGATTCCCTTGTGATAATTCCAATGTTATGTAATAATTCACCAACTCTAGGTAACTAGGGTTAGGGCATTACAGTTGGTATTAGAGGAAGTTTAGTAAAAACCATGGAAAATAGATTTTGATAAACTCTGATTAGAGCACATTACCCAAAGATAGACATTGAGGATTAGTATAGATGAACTTCCTAGAGTTTTGGTAATGTATAAATTTTTCGAGTTTTCCAAGCAATACATCACTGTCTGGATCTGAGCAGGTAGAGGTGAATCAGGCATAGATGTACCTAGGGGTAAAACCCGAAAACACCGCTTTGATCTAGACTCGAATAGGAACTGGTGCACAACAACGGGCCCTACTGCACTCTTGGTTACGACACTCCCGGGGGATATGCTTAGGATAATTCAATTTTTTTTACAAACCATTATGAAGGGTTTATGATTATATACTTCCTCAATGAATAAATTTTTATGATTATGGATTATATCCATAAACTGTTCAATTTATGTTATGTTTTCTACAAGTTTGGAATTATTCATTTCGATTCATAAACTGACCTAGTATATTCCATTGTTTAGAAATATCTCCCAGTATAATAATGAAATCTCCAACAATACATATGATCCAAAGTGTAATAAGGATCATATCTTTCATGTTATTAAGCCAACATTTAGAATGTAAATAGTCTCCCATGTATTATCAACATATGAATAAATAATATCACATGTTAATAAGATAAGTATATAATTCTATGAGTATTATGGCTTTGAAGGGAAGGAAGAGAATAAAAAGTTGGTAGAAAGAAAGATGGATAAAGGGAAGAGGGTAAAAAAGGATTTTTTTCCATATGTGATAACTGTGGAAAGAATCACCTTGGTAAATGCATGAATGTAATGGGAGTTTGTTATAACTATGGAGAAAAACGACACCATGTACATGATTTAATGGGTAAGAAAAAGGTTTCAAATGTAAAATGCATCATGTACAAGGAGTTCGGACAATACGCGAATCGATGTCCCTATAATCAGAGCATACCACAAATGATGCTTTTGGATAATAATCAAGTTATGATACTACCATAGATGAAGAGGAATTAATAGTGTTCTTATGTTGTTACTAAATAATTATGGAATTTTATTGTTGTATCGATGATATACTAGTCATATGAATTATGGAAATAAATAAAGATTGTACTGCAATACTATTTCATTGAGGGTTTGATATTATATGGTTATATGAAAAGTGACTCGACAAAAAGTTAATCTTTTTGAAAAATAAATTTTAGCAGGAAAGGTAATACTTAATAAGGTTGTGATACTAAGGATGTGATTTTGGAATAAAAGGAGGTTGATTTGGATAAATTATATTAGATATTATTGACTTCCTTGGAACTGATTAATGGTTTGTTTCTTCCATCATTGCTATTGTATTCAATAAATTTTGCATATAAGGAATATATCTAGTATTCTACAAGGAATATGGGAGAATTAATGTAATAAATAAGGTTGTTACCATGTTTTGAAAGAATACATTATGAAAGTATACACATGTTATTATGTGGTAAAAAGGATCTTCATTGTGTTTACCTTCCTTATAAATTTTAGACTATGTGTTTGGACATAAGTATTTTGGATAAGTAAAAAGGTTGGAATGGATTAAGTTTGACATTGGATACTATTCTTAAGGATAAATAATTTTTATAATATTATTTTTGGATTTTTATAAAAAGGACCACCCGAAGGTCAGGTGACAACCCGTCGTGTCCGACAAGGCCGCGAGACTTAAACCCGCAACCGAAGAGCGACAAGGATGCATCACCTACCACTGGCCTACGTGATGTCTTGGTTTTTATAATTTCATTTTTATGTAATCTCACAAATGAAATATAAATTCATTTTTTTGGAACCCTATACGATTAGGATAAATAGAGTATTTTTATGTTCTATAATCTTTTAGAGTGAACGATGAGTTTGTGGTAGAAATTAGTTAAAGGATAAAACTTTACTTGTCAAGTATATTATTATTTTTTCTCTTATTTTATGAAGATATTAATTCTTAAACTTCAGGGAAGGGATCGTAAAACCAAAAATGTGTTATCCTAATACCTTATGTTTTGTTAAACTGATGATATATTAAATCATCATAGATTGATGGTTTTTATGCCCTCAATTTTACACTTGTTTGGGATTGATGAACTCAATAACTACCTAAAATTATTTACATTTTTCCTATAATTATGTGTCTCTAATTCCCACCAATTTTATCCTAATAGAGATTATAATTTGGTGGTGAATTTTCATTTCCCTTTCCCTCTTATTAAGACTAAATTTTATTAACCCAATTTTCAATGTTTGTCTTCCACAAAGGTATTATCTATTTTTAACCAAAAAAATTCCAAATTGCAAGGACGCAATTTATTGAAGGAGGGTAGAATGTAAGACCCCAATATTTCATAGTACATTATATTTTCAAAGTAATTCAATAACTTGTGCAACACACAACACCGAGTTTGAGCACACCACAACATACCCAACTAGCCATTCAAAAAGTGGTTATGAATTGTGTAAAATGAATTTTGAATTTTACATAATCTATAAAATTTTAGAATCCATATTATGTGTTTCTTATACATAATATAAGAACAAATTAATTTTTTCCAGATAAAAGAAGTATTTTTCAAAAATGCAATTTAACAGCCTTTTAATGGTGAACCCTTTTTAAATATAATATTTGAAACTTTTATATATTAAATTAGACAAAATAAACTTTTTTTTATAATTATGACATAAAAATTTAGTTTTGATAAATTTTTGGTGTTTTTTTGATAACTTTCATATTTGGGTGAATATTGAAAAATACTAAATTTTAACTGAAAACAACATTTTTACTCAAAATAATTTATAGTGATAAATTATACTATTGATTAGTTTTAAAGTATAATTAGATTATATTTTTACCATTTAATCCAATTTTTGTCATTGGATGTAGTTTCACATTTGAACTGGACATAAACAAGTGTCAATCTTTTGATAGTTAATATTTCTTAAAAACACGCTTTTTGTTTTGACAGCGGGAATTAATTTTAAATTAATTTCAGCCACTTTTGTGTTTTGAATTTAGAAAAATTAATTCCAATTTTGGAATCAGGAGGTCCAAATTTTGTAAATAGGTATCTTTTATTTTTAGACATTATGAATAATTACTTCGCTAAATATTTTACTTACCATGGTAAAAGGGTAAATCCAGTAAATAAAGGTAAACAAAAAATATTATAATAATAATAAATTACCCTAAAATTTGTATTGTTCCTATTTTTTGATACATTTCCCACAATTTACATCCTTGGGATGACTTTGGGATCCCATGGATTCACATGGGTGTCATGATGACATTTTATATTAAATAATCTAAAGTCATGACAAAAATAACATAAGAAAATATCTTTTTGTAAAACAATTTTTATATGAGGTTCTATAATTTATCTATTAGACTATAAATAGTCATTATAAATATAAAAATATTTCCTACATAATGATATTTTCATTATAATTGTTATAGATAACATAAATATATTTATATGTGACAAAATAATGATGCAGTATTTTCCTTATTAATGAAAGAATCTAATAAATGATATTATAAATAATAAAATAAATATAATTTGAACTTTTTGATTCAAAAAATTAATTTTATAGGTTAATATTACATGTTAAGGTTGGTTCAGTGAATTATTTTCGATGTAATAATGATGTTATGACTTTAACAAAAATAAAATATTAAATAATGTCAAAATTAATTTACTTGAGTTTTTAAAACAAATACTATATTATTGGTTTATATAATATTCCTAAAAGTATAAGGTTCAGAGAAAGGGCCTAAATAATGTTATATGTGTCTTCGATGAACCTATTGAGGTTCTCCTGGAAGTTTATAGTATGTTTATTAACCATATAAAATAAATATACAAAGGGACATGGTAAAAGTCAAACTATTTAACTAATAGTTAAATCTAAATGATGAAGTTAATATGGTGACATAAACCTATCTAAAACATATTGGTTGATAGTCCTTAAATCCATACCCACCATTTATTCTAAATAAATCATTTTGGAGCCATTAAACACCAAAAATTATTTTATTATAAAATAATATTTCAAGCTTTTCCTAAATGACCTACACCTCTCTTATAAAAGGGAACTTCACCTTCTCCTAATTAAACAACTCAAAAGCCTTTTTGTTCGGAAAAAACTTACCCATATATTCTCCCAACATCCCTAAATTCATCCCAGAGGCCTTACTTTTCTCATAAAGCCATCCTAAAGAGCCCTTTTTATCCAATCAAAAGGAAGAACCTGAAGAAGAGGTAATAATTTCACCACACCCTTTCATGTTATTCTCTTCTTTCACTTCCTCTTTCTTTGTTGTTTCCATTAAAAAATAATAAATCCAATATATTATATATAATATTATTTTATTATAAAAATGGTACAACCATATTTGTTATTCTATCCATCCTATAAATGACAAAGTCACTATACGTGCGTATGTACGGCTTACCGTCTCCACCTCGTGGTGATGTCTGTTATTAAAAAACATCATCACTTGGATGGTTATAATAATGAGTATAAATGATGTAAATAATAAATATAAAATGATAATAATTGTGTATATATGATATACCATCCAATTATATTGTATTTTAATATCAAAAGATGATATTTTCGCTCTTGCGTACTTACAGATTACCATCTCCACGAATGTGATAAGATTCATTCCCCATCATAACCATTCCAGAATAGTTTTTATTTGGTTATTAAAAATAATTATTACGAAGATAATATCATTGTGAATATGAGTCAAATACATCCTATCCATAACAAACACAACTTATGTATCAAAACATATAAAGTAAAATGAATCAGTTAACACCCAAAATGATGATACTACAGAAATATCATTATCAAAGCAATATTAAAAGATCATATATGATATCATATTAATTTATATGGTTCTTTTATAATTAAATAACAATGATTTCACCATTATATAGTTTTTAAACTACCCTCGACCAAGAAAAAGAACAAGGTAAGGGTTAATTTCACAATCTCTTTATTATCTGAGGTTTTTTTATACCTGAGTATCTATTGGGACCTCATTATCATCCACATCCGTGTTTTCATAAAAATCATATTTCAAAACATTTTTACTATTTACTAGAATATGGGTTAAAGTTATTTATACTCTTATTTTATCTTATATGTTTTGAAATGAATCTTTCTGTCGTTTTCCAAACAAGGAACTTTACGACCTTTTCGACAAAATTAAATTAAGAATGTTTTTTTACTTATTCGGCGAGTGCGGTTATTCATTTCAGTTATAACATATTCAATGCTTCCCTTACAAGTTTATAAGAATATTTTCAAAATAAATATTTTCTTTTATAATTATGTGACTTTAAATGATTTTAAAAAAAGAGAAAGAGATATTTCTCTCAAATAGTATTGATTTCATCTATGTCAGCATCCTTTGATGGATTTTAAACTTGTTTGAAGTCGATTCATTATGAAACAAATCTTCAATATTGTATTAAAGGTTTTGGTATATGTTTGACTATTCATTTGTTATTTTTATACCATTCATGGTTTATGTTTAAAGTATTGACATTTCATATGCTAGTTTTAGTATGAATTTCTATGTTATAATTCAAAATTTTCATATGAGAAATGTATTGGACTTATTAAGTGATGGTTGGAGCCCACTATAGCTCCCCGATACATCATTAGGTTTCATGATACAATATAACATGGAATTGGCCGAGGCCTTTCCGAATTTGATATATGGTTTTGGCTAAGGCCTAAATCATTTTTCGACGTCTTGGCTGAGGCCTTGACAAGATGTTTTAGAATATCAGCATTATACATTCCCTCATTATGAAAATAATATTGATGGTTCATGTTGTTATTCGACTTGTAGAATACCCATGACTATGTTTTATTTTGGAATTATTTACACAGCTCATATTCCTACCATAAAAGTGTTCATGTTTATTATTTGTAAAGGCATGTGTTTTTAATTATTCACCATACCTAATATTTATGTTATCCTGCGCTATATTTCATACCCTTATTGAGTGAGCTAACCCTTTTCTTATGTTTCATTTTCCCAGGATATAATGAATTTAGTTATGAGTGACTTTCCATCATAATCTAGGAGTATTGGATGTTTCTAATGGAATAAATTAGTGTTTTATTCTATTCAAGTTGTAATGTTGAACTTATGTATGATTCTTTTTTCCAATAATACTATACTGATTAGTATTTCAGGTCATGATTTCCTTTTGATCATGATAATGTTATTTAATAATTCACCAACTCTGGGTAACTAGGTTCTGGGTGTTACAATCATAGTAAACAGTATAACTCTTGCCTGACTCTGAAAAACTAGTATCGGTGCTGAATTCAACATCCTTATAAGATCCTGAAAGGCTGAATCACAATAATCCTACAACAAGAACATCACACCCTTCTTAGTTAGGCCCATCAGTGGCACTGCTAAGCATGAAAAGTCTTTTATGAAACATATATAGAATCTATCCATCCCTAGAAAACTCCATAACTCAAAGACGTTCTTCAGCTCCTCCCAGGAAACTACTGCCCTCACTTTCTCTGGGTCTACTCATACTCCCACTTTGAGATAACATGACCCAAGAAGTGAATCTGGTCCATCTATAATTGGAATTTTGAGAGCTTAACATATTACTGGTTCTCTCTCAGTGTACTCAAAATGATCTCAAGAAGGGTAGCATGGTTATGTTGAGTATGAGAGTACACCAAGATATCATCCACGGAGACTACCACGAAAGAATCCAAGTATGGATGGAACACTCAGTTCATTAGTTCCATGAAGACTGTAGGTGTGTTCGTATGATGAAATGGCATAACCATATACTCATATAGACCATACCTACTCTGAATGGTTGTAAGAGGTATATCAATTGGTCTAACACACAACTGATGGTAAAAAAACATCAAGTCGATCTTCGAGAACACCTGGGCTCCACGAAGCTGATAAAAGAGATCCTCAATAAGGGATATCAGTTCTTGACCGTCAACTAGTTCAGCTTCCAATAATCCACACAATGTCTTAGGGTACCATCCTCTTTCTTTGCAAACAAGACAAGCGAACCTCAAGGAGATATACTGGGTCGGCTGAAACCATTTGCCTAAAACTCTTCCAAGTACTTCTTGAGCTCCTGTAACTCTGTTTTAGAAATCCTATAAATAGGAATGGACACCGATGCCACTCTTGTAACAATCTCAATAGAGAATTCTACCTCTCTCTGGAGGAAAACCAAAAAAGTCTTCTAGAAAGACGTCCCTGAAATGATTCACTACTAGAGGAATGTAAATCTATGATGTCCTCTAGTTATCTAGTTATAGACTAGCAATCTAAGATGTAACTCCTCCCAACCCAGGATTCTCTGGTCCCGCTCTGCTTTCCTGGACATCCCATTCGCCCTTACGAAGAAACAATTCATCCAATGGGGATGTGAAACTCACCCTATGATGATAGCAGTAAACAAAATCCTGGAAGGGAACTCACCATTCCATTCTGAGAATGATGTAATAGCCACTCATCTCTAAGACATAGAGGTCCCATAAGATGTGACCCCCAAAAAACCTCAAGAGAGAAATCCTATAACTGATATACCCTAGCCGTTATTATCCCCACAGAGTGTCCACAGTCTAGACATCAGCATAAGAAAAGATACAGAGCCCAAGGATCTCTACAAGAGCAACTGATATAATGATATAGGAAGCTCCTGTATAAAAAATAAAAGAAGATAAAACTCAAGAAACTAGTATCGTACCTTGAACTGTAGAGGGTCCGAGATCCTGCTCTTACTGGGTCTGCTTCATGAAAAAATATGACATGAACCGTAGCCCTGTGACCCTACCTGACCACCCTGAGCTGATGCACCCTGCTGTCACTGAATGCCTGGAAACTGGCTACCACGACAATGACATCAAACTTAGCCTGAATGACCAGAAAAACTCTAGTTCCTGGAATGATGAGATACTGATGGTACAGCTTCTGAACAAGGAGTCATTGAGGAACCCCTGTCACTAGATGCTGGTGAGAAAAGTTGACAAAACTATTAATGATGGCCCATGTTGCCGCAAAATCGGCACTCCACTGGGTCTCTCGGGCAATGTGGCCTTGTATGATCGTCCTTCCCACATTGGAAGCATACCACCTGGTTACCAGAGGGTGTATCTCGCCTACTCAAATCTCCATGTGTAGAATCTTTATGGCACTTCATAATATCATCCAGAGAAGCACAAACTATGGATACATAACTGACCTGGATCACAACATCAGAATTTCTCAGATTATGTTCTGTGATAAGAAACTAGTTGACTATAGAAGTGATGAATGTCAACCTGAAGCTGATCACTTGAGATTAGATTTCATACCTGAGACCATCCTCATACTTACTTTCATGAAATAAATCATCACCACCTGGAATGGGCGTAAATCGCCGCAACTCTATGAATTGAGAAGAATACTACATGACTGAAAGAGTACCCTGCTCTAGACACATGAACTCTCGGGCTCGATTGGCCCTTAAGGTCTCCGGGTAGAAGTAATCGTAAAAGGTATGCTAAAAATCCTCCCAAGCCATATCCTGCTGGCGTCCCTCCTATGAGATCACATACCACCATTTCTTGGTAGAATCCCGAAGTATATATGTAGTGAGATTTACCCTCCTATCTGGAGGTGTCTCCAGATGCTCGATGATTGTCAGCATGGATTTTATCCATGACTTTGCAGCCTGGGGTCCTCCATCCCTTGAGAAATTAGGAGGATTCTCCTGCTGAAAGACCGACATCAATTCTTCCATGTCTGGTGTCTATTCACTACCCTATAACTAGCCTACAATCAGAGGACTTCTCGATGGCATTACTCTGCAAGGTCAAACACACACCTTAGATCATGATTATCAAAGACTGAAAACTAGAGGTTTATGAAGGGAATAGGATAATGAAATCCTTCATGTTTTTTAAAACATGGATACATGGTGTGTAATACACCTACACAACATGTTCCCTTAAGCCTTCACATGGGCATGCACTCCTGCCGACCCATGCCGTGTAATACCCCAAACACATGGCGTGTTGTCCTAACACACGACGTGTACTTGAATCCTCTTCCCCTGCCCGAGTTCCCTTACACATCTAAGACACATGGTTCCCCTAGAACAAGACTACATAGCGTGTCAGTTCCAGAAATGATGTGTACTAGAAGGATTTCACAAACTCATGTTGTTAGTTACACGATCAGTTATATGGATGACTCTACACAGAGTGTTTTTTCCAGACACGGCGTGTAATAGGAAGATTTCACCAACCCGTGTTGTTCATTACAAGACTGAATACTCAGGTTATACTAAACGGTGTGTTCAACCTTGAAACGGCGTGTATAACTTAAGTTTTCATCCATCTGTGTCATTAGTCACATTGGTGGATACATGGTCTACGTGACACGATGTGTATGTCTGGCACACAACGTGTTCTACCAATATTTCTTAACCCCGTGTCTCTGCCCACACAGCCCATGACACTGTTAGAGACTAAACAACATGTACATATAGTACATGGCGTGTACATAAGAAAAACATTTTCTTCACAAGAAGAAGGACACACAATGTGTATTCATCACCACATGCCATGTATTCTGGGTTTTTCTGGATAGTAAGCCTAAGAAACTACTTCGGAAGCCCATAAAACACAGAAATGAACCTTAAAGTGCCAAATTCCTATCCGTGAGGGCCTATACTCCCAGCGTATCAAATAATGTCATCTTATACATGGAATAAAAAACATAAAAAATTAATGATCCACCAAATTCGGATCCATGATGGCCCATAACACCTCAAGAACCAAATTTTTTCGTTCATTCAAACAAAACCTTATGCAAAATAATACCCTATAAAAAGCAGGTATTCTATCAAGAAATCTATCACAACATCATTCATATCTTGCATAAGAATTATCACAACAACATGCAATCAGTAATTCACCCTAAATGGCATGGAAAAAATGCATGACATGTGATCCTTATCAAGTTCCTATATGATGTATGAGATGGAATAACCTCATCTCATTAGGTTGCAATAGAAATAGAACCTCAATAATATAAACGATAATAGCACAAAGAATATTAATCACCCAATGGTGAAATAAATCAACTGTAAAATTGCAAAACCAAAAGAATCCCAATAAACGAGGTAGATTGGATTTTCCCTGTACATGGGTTAGCTACTCCTAGGCACAGTTTATTACCAAGTACCTATTCAATCCTATACCTAACTATAGGCTCCAAACAGAAATTTAAGAAGAAAATAATTCCTTTGATACCACTTTGTAACATCTCGGTTCGGGGAGCCGCCTAGAGGTGCCCCGTACCCAGTTGGTCACATGGCCTCAAGCGGATTTCCACAAATGCCAGAGGCTTTCAGCTAGCAGCGAGGGCCTTGAGTGTGATAGTGGGGAAACTATGTCCTCATTGGCAGAGTAATGAAATGGAAAATAAATAGGTAAAAATAGAGGAATAAAAATAAAAATATCATAAAACAGTAAACAACAAAAGACTAAAAGTAAGAAATAACTGGAGCACATATATAAATTATGCAGGACACATATGTCAAGGAGAGTAGTCAAACAAGTCACAATGCTGGAATACAAAATTAAAATATGTACAAGGAAAATAATGTAAATAACTCCTCAACATGTCAAGCCTCAGCTTGGACCCATGATCTCCAGCTCCACAACAATCAAGTACATAATGTATAAGGGTGCTTCCCCTTATCTATACCTACATAAATATAATCTGTTTGGGACCAAAACGATGACCCAAATAGGATGTGAGACTAAGCCCAGTAGGAAACCACCAAAATATCTATGCCTAACAGTCAGTGAATATATATGGCAGGAAATAAGAAAAAGAATTAGTAAACAATGAAGTACTCAAAAGTAATCAATCCTATGGTTTTAATGCATTAAATTTACATTTATAATTCAAACAATGCAAAAAAAAATACAAGACACCATCTGGGAAATTTCTCACAACCTATCCCCTCTAGTTCAGACAGCAATCTCAGGTAACCCTCTGGGTAGTTCTCACAGCCTAACCCCTCTGGTTTAATTTACAAAAAGAATAAAGTGAAGACTATATGAGGAATCACTCACCGTCAATCCCCCCTATAGTCTGGTATGATAAGAGGCTATTTGAGGAAGCACTCACCATCAATTCCCCCTACCGTCTTGTAACGGTAAACTATAGACACTCTGAGAAAGCACTCAACGTCAATTCCACATGTGGTCTCATAATGTATCTATAGACACTCTGAGGGTGCACTCAATGTCAATCACCCATATGCTCCCACATCATGATAATTATTACATACACTCTGGGAAATCCCTAAACATTAATTTACCCTATGGTCTCACTACATCAGGTTCCCACATCCCCCTATAAAGAAATCATACACAAAAGATAATCAGAATCCAAAGTAAACCTCGAATTACTAATTAGTTAAAAAGAAACAAGGCATGGCACAACATATCAGATAAATAATCACTCCATCCAAACATTACTAGGAATGGAATGTAAAGAAGGCTAAGAGGTGTGGCTAGACCAAATGACCAACAATTAGAAAACATGGGAAAAATACCCATATCTTGGAAAAGTTAACCCCATTGACAACAATTAACATCTATCCAAACAAAAAATGAACAAAAAGCTATAACAGGGCTAAAAATAATAAACCCGCAATACCTCGAACAAGGGTATTGGGCACTTTTGCACATATAACTCAAAGACTATCTACGAAAAGTCACAAACCACCTACCTCAGCATCGTGAGATCAGTATATGTGAATCTAAACCCTTGAATCACCTTATAACGTCGTATATCTACTATAATTCATAAAATGATCAACTGAGGATAACATGAGAAATAGGAGAAATCAAGAGATGAAGTTAAAGAAGAAGTGAGAACTCACCGATGTGATTCCAACACAATTGACGGAGTACGACTTAGAGAATGGAAGGTGATTCAGGGTCTCAGAGAATATCTACAGCCATACTGACACTACATGATGAGATGAACGAAGAAGAATTGTGTTCATCCAATTATACGTGACCCTGGTCCATTTAATGAAAAAATTAAAGTACACAACGTGTACTTGCCTTTACCAGCCCCCACTTTAGGCAGCCTCCTAGTCACCACACATTTCCATGTACTCGTCCATTACACAACCTTTACACGGTCACCCATGACAACCAAGTGCAAACTATGTACTTATAAGTACACGTTGTGCATTCATGAAATTTCCAGAAACTCCTCTTTTTCTTAAAAACAACTAAAAAAGAAAAAACATACCTCAAAATAAGATCTCGGTTCTTACATATTACATATTCATGGTTTATAGAGATCCTAATGTTTAATAATTTATTGGTATGGATCTATGTTGACATCCTCATAAACCTCACACTAGATACTTTAAGTATAATGCACAAATATGTCTTTACATAGTTGAAATTAACAAATATGATTCTTAGTGAAATATTATTTGAGAGTTTTGGGTCTAGGAATTTCAGAAGTATCAGGGATCTATTTTATATAAGGAGACAGGGTTATCATTAGAGGAGGTGGATTTTAATTTTAGTTTTTATCCATTAACATAGGGAGAAATGGATTCAATTAGTTATTAGTTTGTTTCATGGAGTTTCTCATCAGGTATACATCTTGTTATTTGGTGATCATTATAAGTTAGTGGTTTCATGGGAGATGATCTGTAATTAGTTTCAGAGAAATCTACATTCCATTACTGCAATGGTGAATTATTGAAATGATATTATTACTAAGTAATATGAGAATTCTATATGTAAGGAATTGGGTATTTCATTTAAGAAACACCTATGATTTTATATATATCTTTCTATATGAAAAGGCCAAAAATAGGATTTTTGAGGAGGTTTTCATGTAAAGATACACCAGAAAGTCACCCCATTAATATTTATAACATTCCATGAGGTTTTGGTGAAGCCACACTTTTCACGACGATGTTAGAACACATTGTATCATTACGGGAGGGAAGTAATAATGGCTACCTTTTAAGTATAGTTGTGAGTAGGGGTACTCAATTTCATGGGAAGATGGATTTTTAAAATGTATGGAATATATTTTATCTATAATCATCCTTTTTCACGTGAGATGTTAGTTCTCAAACATCTAATAGGATATCATACATTTTTTTTTATTTTCATGGTGAGGTCGCAAACATTATAATCCTGAGTTCCAAACCTACCTAGGTCATCATTTTAGAGATTGTAACTCCCTTCAAATTCATCTATAGAATGGATACCCTCCAAGATAGTAGTATGGTGATTCCAGATTTGGTCTCCCAAGTGGATGTGAGTTTGAAAAAAATAGCCTCATCATTCCTCTCTTCCTTAAAAAATGGAGAACAATGTGATCATGAATATGGAAAAAATTATGTATAGAGGGGTTGTAAATAAGGATATAGTTATATTGATGCCTTTTTTGATTTAATAGTTAATTACTCTTTATTTTCTCCCACTCTAGTACTTACTCTGGGAAATGAGGTGAATAGGATTTTAATTCTATTGACATTGACCATAATAGTTAGTGGTCGAGTAATATTGTATGATGTTTGTATATATATATATTATGGGATGATATTAGGGAACACTATACATCAATAGATTTCATATATTTTTGGATACAAGCATGAAGCATCATCATTGGGATGGGATGAATTTATTTAGTAAAATATAAGATTTTATTCTTCAATGGAAATGTTATATTCTTTGATTCTCATGATGAGAATTCTAAAATCATCACCAGGAAAGACCATCAGATGGGTAAGTGTCATACTAATCTCTTTTTTCTATGATTACCAAGTCAATTTTGACTTTAACTTGTGTTCAACTTGTAGTGTTTCCCAAGGTTATATAACAGTACCCTAATATATTTTCTAAATAATGTGTGATGCTTCACTTTGGATGTGAGATCATGTATGGGATAGAGTTGTAGCTAAGTCACACTTTATTTTCAATGTCTCTATACATGATGGTTCTATCATTATTAAGAGAGATTTTGATTCAGATTGATCATATTCAATAGAGAAATTTTAGTTGTCATAGTGTGTCACCATGGTGTGATTTGGTATTATTTGTGAAGAATGAATATGGGAGTATTCTATTGTGTAATGATTATTTTCAATTGAATCGGGTGAAAATTCTATTCTTATATCCTCCTACATTGATTTATGATTTATTGAATCTGTTAAAGAGATTTAGCTAGTTATCAAAGATCAATTTGTGGTTGAAATATCATCATATCTAAGAGAAGGGAAAAAGATATTTTAGATTCTACATTGAGTATTCATTATAGAAAAATATATTTAATGGAAATTCCATTTGGTTTCATGAATACAAAATAAATTTTCTTGGAATTGGTGAACGTTGTGTTCCATGAGATTATTCATTAGTTCAGGATGGTTTTAATTTATAAAATCCATATGTATCTCATATCTAAATAATATAATTTGGATCATATTAATTTATTTTGGAGTTTCTTTAGGTGTCATAAATTGTTTGGAATGTTGTAAATGTGTATATTCTAGGGCCTTGAAGTGCTTTTCTTGGGACATGTCAAGTCTCAGTGGGGAGTAACTATAGATCCTTTAAAGATAAAGGTGGAAATTTATCTCGAATCACCTAAGAATGTGTATAGGTGATAATTTTCCTTGGTCTCATAGGATATTATAGGATTTTTATACTCAATTTACCTTAGAATAAATGTCCTATAATATCCTTGACCATGAATGACCAGAAATTTTATTGACTGACTAGTGTTAGTCTATTTTCATGTATATGAGGAAGAATATGGTTAGTTCCCATGTAATCCATTTTATAGATGAGGTATTTATGTTAAAAAAATTTGTGATACATTATGTCATCTCCTGGGATGTGTTCTAATACACCAGAGAGATGTTATATTTTATGGGTGTCGGTAGTTAATAAACTAGGAACACAACTATACTATTGACGATCTCAGTCATTCCACTATTGCATCTACCTAAAGGTTATGGTGACACTATCTCATTATTGAGTGATTTTTGGTTCATAGATCGCATAAGTTTGATATTTATTTTCTCCTAGTATGTTTTGAACTTCTAAAAATGTATATACATGGAATTATTGTAGGATTCTTAATTTTCAATTTCATTTTCACTAGAGAAAAGGAATGTTATTGTAGACACATTGAACCTGATGTCATGTAGTGATGATTATCACAAGTATAAGGATGATTGGAGAGTGATTAAGGAGAATATATTTATAAAAGTTGACATAGAGAGAGTTTATGGTAGAGGGATTCTTTACCAGATGATGGTTTAGTCATCCATAGTGCAATAGGTTGAAAAAAATAATTTGGGATATTTTGAGGAGAAATTTTGATGGTTTGTTTTGTTTATGGTTATTACCATAAGGGTTGGTAAGAAGATGATTACCATTGGTTGTATTTTAATTGGAGGATATTCATTCCATTAGAACTATATATGGTAGTTCATAGTGAGTTACACAAATATTTCATTATAATAAATCTGGTGTGGAAATGATGTATCAGGCTTTGAAATTTCAGTTTTGGTTTTCCGAGATGATGTGGTTAGTTACATAGTTTTTATATCGTTGTTTTTTATTTTATAAGCTGAATTTAGAAAATTATGTTCAATATTTTTCGCATTATCCACTTGAAGTTCCATAGTGGATGTCAGAGGACATATCAATGGATTTAGTAACTTGGTTTCCTTGAGATCAAGGAATATATGAAGCTATATGGTTGATTACAGATCACTTAATTAATCCTACTCACTTATTAATGACTAAGGAGTTGAGAATGAAGGATTTCTTCTTGAGGAAACATTTAGGGTATATTATGAGGATTCATGGGGTTCCATATGATTGCTACTCTTATTTTACCTTCAAATCATGGAGATGTATTTCAAATTATTTTGGATCTCAGATATACCATTAAACAAATTTTCATCTAGAGAGGTATTGTTATAGGGAGTGAAAAATCCATGTTTTGAAGGACATGTTGTGTGCATGAATTCCATATTTCAAAGGATCTTGGGAGCATCTATTACTCTTTTATGAGTTTTCTTATAATAATAACCATATCTCAACCATTATCTTGACTCCCATTAAAGTAATGTATGGCTGACCATGAAGATATATTTTGTGTTGTATATAGTTTGAAGAGTAAATGATTCTAAAGCCTGAATTGGTGTCGAGAATTATAGAGAAGGTGTAGGATATTTAGATGTAGATAAATATAGCTCATACTTTTTAGAATTCATATATTGATCATAGGAGGATTGATATTGAGTACAAAACTAGTGACTATTTATTGTTAAATGTGTATCCTTATTATGAAATGAGGGTGTGAAATCATGAGAGTAATATTTTTACCTTATTTGTTATGCCTTTATATGTTATAGAGTGTTTTGGTGATGTTTCATATCAACCAGTGGTCCCTTTATGGATATATCAGTTCCATGATTCTTTCCATGAAAGAAAATTCTTTAATATATTTATTATTAGTCCCACTCCATTGATTTGGGTGTTTTGGAAGTTTAATATGATGAAAAAATAAATTAATGACTATTTAAAATTTAGTTCCATTACGAGAAAGTGTGGTGTATATATTCTATTCATATGGTTAGTGTCATATATATGTATCATGTCTGGGAAGAGTTTACATAGGAGATGTAGTTATATATTATTTCTTGATAAAACATATTTTTCAAAGAAAAAATATTATTAAATGATTTGTATGAACATAGCTTGGTTTATGAAAAATTGATGGTTTTGTGCCTTTTTTATATGATGAGTTGGTTGTGCTCTTATTATAGTGAGTAAAATGTTTGAGATTTATCTCATGTGGTGTTCATATTATACTGATCCATTTTATATTTTCACTTTCAGTTCAGTTTTGATTCATGAGGATGATAATCCTTTTAGTGGTATCTTATATAAGGCCTAATTTTCCAAAACCAATCCTTATAATTTTCTCAAAGATTTGGTCGTACTAAGAGGAAGTTTGAAGGTGTTACTATGTTAAAGAGTTTATTTTTGGATCATTGGTTTTCAACATACACATGTTGGATGTTTTTGTGGAGGCCAGTTTATTACAGGGTGAACCTACGGTGTGAAATAATTATTTTTATGGGAATTGTGTTTGAGATAATTTGGTGAAATTCATTTGTAAAATAAAGAGATTTTTAAAACATATGTTGAATGTTTTAAATTCACATTGATTATAGTGTTTCCCTTTCATATGATGATTCGTAATCAATAACATCATTTGATTTATATTTTGTGAAATCATTCGTAATAAAAACAAAATCACACTGTGAGGATTTTTATTTCTGTTTTTGTTGTTCTTGAGGGATTTCATTGTGGGAAATAGGGAAGGGTTAAACACCCATTTAGTATCTTTGGTATGTTTGATATATTGATGTAAATTATTTTGATCCATGGTGTAATATCGATGGGATCCATGGTCGAGGTTTGTTATGGTCATTTTATGTAGTAATATTCCTATAGTGTTTGTTAGAAGCATCATTAAAATGGATTAAATGACCGTTGAGTTTGGGGAGAGATAACCATTTCAAATCATTGAGATATCAATTCTATCATTGAATAGAGTCACCATAATCATATTTCAATTGTCCATGTTATTATGGTGGTTATTCAAGTTTCCACTATAAATTAGGGGTCAAGAATCCTTTGGTTATACTCTTATTTTATTCCATTAAACACTAGCTGACCTCATGTGCCCCATGGTTGTATATAGTCATATATTTTGGGATTTAAACCTCATACTTCAAGGTAAATGATCTCTATAAATCCAAGGTACAAATATTTAACCACTTAATCAACATCCCATTAATATTACCCTTTAAATACATTTTGGATGTGATGTTTTTATGGTTTTGGTTTGTATTCGAAAATGGTTTTACAATGTTACATAGTGGTTTTGTCTAGAGGTTGTTTCTATTGAGTTTGGTAGTGGATGATCCTTAGTTTTTTTTACTCTTGGGTGGTGTTTATCCAAAATACATATTTATTATTAGTATCCAAAACCGTTAATTTTTTATTATGTACATGTGTGGGATTAGCGTGGATTACTTTTAATGAGTAAATTGATAGGAACCAAAATGAGAAAACAATCTAGATTCAAACAATTAGGGATACAATTTATTCACATGTTATTTTATTTTTCATCATGCTATTACCTAATAATATTTTATAGATAACTCAATCTCTTATTATGATGATTATTTTTTCTTTATTTACATGTTTCAATTTCTTAAAAATTATTAAATAACATAAATATGGTTAGGAATGGAGACTAATAAATGAGTCATTTGTTGGAATTAACAATTTTCTTTCTAATTTCTTAAACTTAATAAATATGTATTTGAGAAAAATTTTGGGATGTTTATTTATATTCGTCATGATTTAATTTTGGATTTCATACTTTTCAAATAATACTAAAATTAATTGAAAAAATCAAAAAAGTTTAAGAAGAATGGGGTTTGCTGGGATTAATAAATAATTATTGAATGCATTTGGACAATTTTTTAAATCTTAAATGCATTTATTGAAGAATTATTAAATTATAATGACATTTATTACTTCTATATATATTATTTTCTGTCATTTATATATTTATAATGTTATGTCCCTTTAGAAGATTTTTATGAAACTTATTATTATTTATTGATACAACGGGGGATATGATTTGTTGATGTTGTGTGGTGGTTGGTTGAGATGGATGTTTGTGGGATGGTATGGATTGTGTGGAATGGCATGGGTGATGATGGTGGAATAATTGGATCAAATTTAGAGCATTTATTGAGAACTAATACTTATTTAATGGAAAAATATTTCTTATAGAATGCTTCTTATTAACATTCCCTATTGTATATCCTTCTTCATGTGGTATAGCTTAGTCTTAGTTCCTTGAAATATTTAATGATAATTACGTATTTAATAAAATAGGGTAAGACTATTGTTCGACATAATGATGGTTTTGCTATAATAGAAAGTGGATCCATGTAATGGGTGGATAAACTAATTACCATACATGAATGATAGAATTGTGCTTAAAAACATCTTTGATTTAGATGAATAATTATATATTTGATGTTTTGATGGAAGATTATAAAATATTGGTAATTGATTAGTAAATTATTAATGATATAAATTGGGTAGGTTGATTTTATTATTAGTAAGGTTTTATCTTTTTAGTCCTTAGTAAAGTTATATGAGGTTTCATTTGGGATGTTAGTTATAGATTGAGTGTTAGATATGTTAGTTTCTCTTGTAGTTGTTGTGTTCTATGTTAATCACTAGGTTCTGTTATTTCCTATACTCTACACTTAGTTCAGTTTGGGAATTTGATACACATATTTAGCATTAAGTTCTAAGTGTATCAGCAAATTCAATGTTATTAATGATTTGGATAACAAAATCATTAACTTACCTCACTCTCTCCTAGGGATATTGTATGTATGAATCTATATCAAGGTTTTAATGGATTAATTTTTTGGGATATGTATTTATATAAGTTGTAATGGATATGATTTATGAAATATATGTATATATGAGTAGTCATGGATTATGGATGTTTTATATACATATATCAAGGCTATAATGGATTAAAATTTTTATATGTGTAATTATGAATGGGATGTGTCATCTTAAGAAATAGTTCATTTTTTACATGGGATGTGATAGATATTATGTTACTATGTGATTTGGGAATGTGATGATGATGCATCTTTGGTTATATGGATGTGGTATATATGTTATTATTGTATATTAAGTATTATATATATATAGGGTATCAGAGAATCGGGATGTTAAACATTGGGGTCTAGGGAGACTTGTTTGGAGGGGATGTTAAAGTAGGTTGTGCTATATATATATGATAGATATTATGTTACAGACTTATGGGAGTTAATTGGATAGTGATCATTAGTGAGGATGGGAATAAGGATGACATGATATAGATGATGAGTTTATTTTTCAATTTATTCATTGGGGTTTTAGTATGGTTCTTTCACATTTGTAGAAGGGTTTTCAGGGATGATCATGCTCTGTATACCTATATACTCACCACACACACATATATATATATTGTCTATTTAGGTATATTAGGGAGATTTAGTGACTGAGATGGGAATTAATAGCAAATGGATCATGTTTAACAAGAAACAGGGTTCTTAGTAGTTGTTGTGGGTGATTGTATATTATCTTTGGTTTTTCATTTAAATGTAATTTCATGTTTTGGGATCAGTTTTTTTAATATTAATAGTGATGATAGTTTTTTTATAATTTTAATTGAATATTGAGGGTAATTCCTTCCATATGTGTGTGTTTTATTCTCACAGTGCTAGTTTTTAACTCCTGGCCTACTAGTGGTGGGATTTAGTAGTCACTCCTATCATTATTATTAGCCTTGTATGGGAACCCATGTGGGTAGTTTGAGATACTCTAACTAAGGATTTAAAAAATCACATGGAAGATGGGATCCAACCCATGATCTAGGAGATTTATAATATCATATAAATTTACAAGAATGGTGAGATACTTTTATCTCTAATAGATCTCTATAAATCTCATGTATGAAAAAATGGAAAAAATCAGTTTCATTAGAGAAAATCAAAATTATTCATTTAATTTTACTTTAAAAAACTGAATGGGTGTATATTTTGGAATAATAGATTTTTATTAATTTCTTTAATTTAATTTAGAATAGGGTTGTTCCTTTTGAAATACTATTATAGTATTATAGAAACATTCATTATATTTTTATTGATGTTTGAATACAATAAGAATATACAAAAGTGATTTTTCCAAATCATGATGTGTTTTATTTAAAATGTTCATTCTTTATGATTTATTCAAAACCATTATAAAATTATATGGAAAAATCCATGGTTTACAATATTTATAAAACTACATCATGGTTTAAGAAAAACATATGTAAATTGTTTTTCTGGAAACATAAAATCCTAAAAATTATTTTTCAATGTGTTTTTTTCTAAATAAATTCATGATTTATTTGAAAATGATATTTTGAAAATAAAACTATGACTTAGCAATGGAAAACCTTATCATGGTTTCCAAAGCATTACTTTTGAATGGTCAACTCAAAATGTATTTGGAAATAAAAAATAATTTGGTTTTTAACTAGAATTTCATTTTCACATGTGAGAAATTAAATGTGGTTTATAAATATAAAGCATTGTAGTTTTAATATTATTAATGAATTTTTTATTGAAATAATTAAAAACCATTATAAACATTATAAATCTAAGAATAAAATTAATCTATAATGATATTTCAAACATTATAACTATTTTTTAGATATAGAGTTTATTATATTTGAATTACCTAATTGGTTTATAAAGTTATTATAAATTGAAAACAAATTCTAAATATAAAGTTGAATATACACTAATGCTCATATAGTCAAGTGGCAGAAAGTTTCCACCCATTATTCTAGAAATGTGGTTCAAAAACCAATATAATTAAATTTTACTCCATCATTTTTGGGTAATTTGTGTCTTTCCCTACCACCCACATACATGTAGGTCTATTGTTTAATTTCTCAAAACTATTTCCTGACCCCAAATACCCATTAGTTTTCTTGATAATTCATACCTAATAACCAGATTACCTATTCCAATCATATATTTTCTCGAACTTCTCATCTCTAATCTCTCATTCCATACTTCTGATGGCCCAACCTTGAACTAATATCACATTTTTTTTCACTTGCCAAATTTTCATTTCTATCGATTCCTAGGTGATGAAATACCTCAATTTCCTTGATCCATCATCAATTCATTGACCTAACCATTAGTCATTATCATGGACCTAATCATAGTCTCACATTTTTTATTTATTCCCTTCCTCATAATGAACTCTAAATTTCCCTAATATAAAATAACTACTAGTGGTTGAATAATCATTATATTTTTTATCAGATTCAATGGATCATTCAAAAAATCTATAAGAGGTAAACAACATGACCAATAAAAATTTTCCATAAAATATTAAAACTAAAATCCTAGTACCGGAAGAGGATATTTTTCACATTAAATTTATAATTATTTTAAATTAGATCAGATTAAAAATTACCACATCTTGGGATATTTTATATGAATATGTTGATCATTTGAAACCCTTTTTTATTACCATTTTCTCTTAGGGAGGAACAAACATAGATCCCCTCTGGTGGTGATCCACATGTGGTCCATTTATCTTATAATAATAATAATAGAATTTTGGGAGCTAGTTTAACAGACTAATCATCTTATGTTGTTAATATTTATTACCTTATGTTCCTTCATTCATTAAGGATTATCACTTTTTCTTCTCATTCTTGAGAGGAATAGAGAAAGATGAATATGGAGAGAAGTACAATGTTCCCAATGATTCTCAATTCTTTATTATCCCTATATAGCAAACATAAAAATATATTTATAGTGCTAGGGTTTAGGTTAAAATATTATTTAATGAAAAATGAACCATAAACAAGATTATAAAACTTTTAAAAACCCATACTATATAATAATAATATTATTATTTTATGGTGTTTTCTATCTCACAAAATGATAAATATTATTTTAGCAGTTTATAAATTAATATTTATCTCCAAACACAATCCCAATCCATGCATCCTTCTCAAACTTTATCAAATACCAAAATAAATATTTATTTTTAAATAAAAATTATATTCATAGTCAGGTGAATACATATTTATTAAATATTCAATAAATAAAATAAATATTCAATGCATCGTGTAATGATTAAATATTAATTAATTATTAAAATAATTAAATTATTTATTTATTAATGAATAAATAATAATTTATTTTCTTGTGACTAGTTGTGTTCATAAATACTAAAAAAAATTATTCCTCGTTGTTGAGAATAATATATCATCAGTACTTAAATAAAAATATAATTTAATTTAGAAAAAAAACACTTAGTGTGAGACACTCTAGGGTTATTTATTATTTTCATTATGTGGGTTTTCCAAAATTCCATGATTACTATCAAAAAATGTTTCAAGGAACTTGAGAGAAATAATTTAATTTCACAACATTGATAACCACACATAAAACATACTATGTAAACTAATCTATTTTTCATAATATTTCATCTAGTAGGTTTCACGCTCATGTCACCGAACTATGTGTTTGGTACATCACTATTTGACTATATAAAATTAACTTATCATTACACCATTGACAAGGAATAGAATGTGATGATTTTATTTATATCTAAGGGTAGATATATCAACTTCAATTAATATGAAAGGGAAAAACCATTCATTGAATTATTGATTAATCACATGTCATTCATGATACACCAAATATACCCTACTTCATATGAACATATATCATTATAGTTTTGGTTAGAAAATCAATGTAAATGAACTGTGACAAGAATTAATACCAATATTTAATTCATGGGAATATTAAAAAGGCTCACATATTGGAATTTCAGATGACATATAACCATGAAAAATTTCTATATCTGTGTTTGTTATCATAATTTACCTTATTAGATTTTACCAAGTGAGAAATTCATGAGAATAAGTCTCATATTATTATGTGTACTCACACACACCATTCAACATTATATATTCACATCATAGTATGTCATCCAACCATAGAACTATATTTAATAATATCATCAAGAAATTTTAATGTTCTCATCATAGAGAGTAACATCCATGACCATATTAATGTGACGATACTCTAGAAAATTATTACATTAATTTCATGAAAAACAATGAACAATATATAATGAGATTTTTATTAATATAAAAATATCCAAATAAACCTATAATATAATGTACAAAGAGATGGTTCTATAATAACAACACCAATAGACTCCCCCATGTATTAGAGTTAAATGTCTATGACTTTTTTCTGCTATACCATACATTATGATCATATTTCTTACTAGTTAAGGTTTTTTTCTAGGGGTCTTACATATTTTATTTTTTTGATATTATTCTCACTGTAAAATCACCTATTTGAGGAAATTATCTCATGGAATAATAATTTTGAATTATGCTCTTTATCCACTTATGTATCTGTGATTCCTTTTAAAGGTCATAATTGTAGTATTGTGACAATAGTGTATGATATGGTACGTACTTATAGGTACCACATCATTCTCTTGGATGACGTTATGTACCCACACTACTTCTTTAGCAACCTAGGTGTCCTCTATATAATCAGAATCTGCTATTGATTAAGAAACTATGGTTTTATTTTATCTCTTACAACTCACAACACCTCCATTGAGAGTTGATTTGTATCTTCTCTGTGATTTCAGATCACCTTAATATATTTTCAAACTAGTATATATATATATTCTAGGATGACTAGTTTCTAATCTCCTATATATGACAATATGACATCCTTATAATGTCTAAGATACATAAGGATAGTCTTTAGTTCCATCAAATGGAGGTCACCTGGGTCAGATTCATATCTTCATGCCACACTTATAGAATATGATACATCTATAATACTACCAAGCATAACATACATGATTGAACCAATCAACAATTCTTATGGATTCCTTTACATTCTATGTCTTTCCTCATATTTTTGAGGACCCATTTTTTTGAAATGATTAATGACATGTGACATTGGAAACAATCCCCAATTAAATTATTCCAAATTGAATCTCTTCAGTATCTTATCAATATATATACCTTGACTTAGATTGAGAATCCTATAGGATCTATCACAATGGATCTTGATCCCAGGAATACATACTTCTTCACCAAATTACTTTATTGAGAAGAATACATTTAACTAATATTTAATAGGCTATATGACTACTATTTCATTTCACATATATAGTATGTCATCAAAATACACTATAATGAAAATAAACGCACTCCCCCAAAACTATTTATTTACATAAGACTCACATTCATTCCTTATGAAAAACATTCCATTATGGATTCATCAAACAGAATATTCTGGGACATGAATTATTTCTTTAATACATAATTTTATCTTTGAAATTGTATACATTTTTGGCATCCTTTGGAGTAAAAAATAAATTAGGTTTTATTATATAGCCATCTTCAAGAAGGTTCCCTTTATGGAAGGATATTTTGACATCCATTTTCCAAATCTCATAGTCATGGAAATCCATAATGGAATGTAGAATTTTATTCAATTTTATCATAGAAAATAAAAAGGGTTTCATAATATTCTTTGAAATAATTCTATTTTAACTCTTTTACGACTAGTTATGCCTTAGAATTACTGAATTACCACTCTTGGTTTATCTTGTTCTTGTGTATCCATTGACAACCAATGGGATTCACAACCACTGGAGGATTTACCAAAATATAGGCACGATTTTGGTACATGAAATCCATTTCATAATTCATATCTTATTTCTAATTAGAAAAATCTATTGCACTTAGTACTTCATTATAGATTATAGGATCATTATTGTCAACTAATATTGAGTAACCAACCTCATTGACTAGAAAACCATATCTTTTAGGTTCTCTATCATCTTTTGCACTCCTAAATAATACTTATGTCTTAAAAAATTATTCTTCCAAATGGATTTTTGGAATTTTTTTACGTAACAAATAATTTGTAACATGATCATAGGTTTTATATAATTCTATCCAATCTCACACTATATCTTTTAGATATGTTCTCCCTCTCATAGAATATGGTGTTTTCCCCCTATAAAATTTTTTCCAATGGTTTTTATGTGTAATATATTCATGTTTACATGGAAAATACTGTAAGGTTATACATTGTGCCTCTAGGTGCATGTTCACTTCCCAAAGAGGCCTTAAAAAATCTTTCAACTCCCCACACATGTAAGTATAAAAAACAAGTTTCTTTCTACTCCATAATTGCTATAGAATACCATCCTATATATTATTTTGAACTGAGTTTAGTATATATGTTTTTGTCTGTATCGAGTATACCCAAATGATAATTGAATAATCACATGACTCAAAATTAACCTCACCATGTCAAGCAAGGTTATCTTCCTCCTTTAAATTAAAACTTTCCATTATGAAGTATAAATTGGTGTGAGTTGTAATAGAATAAAAAAAATACCGTAAAAAATATATGATGTTTTTATTAAGATATTATCCACCACAATCAAAGTGGAGTTTCTTAATATTATTTCCATTATGGTTTTCAACATCATTACTATATTCCATGATTATATCAGTGGAATCAGACATATACATCATTATGTGGACATATCAATATCTACTTAAATCATTAGAAAATGGTTTGATGTAAGAGAACCCACCCATATATATGATTATAAATATTCCAAAAAACATCCATATGAACTAATTCCAAAATATTTTTGTCCCTTTTAACTTTTTTACTAAATAAATATTTTTTCATTTTACCTAGAAAACACAAGTTATACCTAAAATAAAGTTTTAGTTCAATGGAATCCAATTATCTATGTTGGTCTAACATGGTCAAACACATTTAATTTGCATGACCTTTCTAATTATTCCATAGTTGGGTGCGGTATGAGTCATGTAAGTTAATTTCATTACTGATTTCCAACACTTTTTTATAATCCAACAAATAAAAAATTTATTTGAATAATGTATACCAAAACATTTTTTTAAAAAAAATAATAAAACATAATTCCAAAATTTTTTGATAAATACATACAGATCAATTCTTGGTACATAAATAATGTTTTTGGAAACTAGAGGCACATAATAATAATATTTCAAAAAAATATGATTACCATCAGCAACAGATTGTGGTCATCCCCAATAGCCAAAATAACAAGTCTGGATCCATTGGATTATATTATATCTACATAACCTTGTTAAATAAACTACAAATTACTAGTTTTTTTATTTGAACACATTTTTTAGAACAATGTGCTATATCTAATACCCAATTTTTTGAATCAAATAGATTTTAGTTGATAAAATATTCTCCTGAAGTTTCCCCTTTATTATTTTCCTAAGTAAAATAGTTCTTCTAGTGGCCCTTATTTCCACATGAAAAATAGATAACATCATTTCCCCTTGATTGTACCATGATATGTCTCTTCTTGTAAGGACATTGAAAAAAAATTATCTTAAGGCACTACACATGGCCTTTGCTTTTAATCATCGTAAGGATGCAAGGAATTTCACACATCATCTCCTTATCAACATTGTGAAGAAATATGAGATGATATAAAAGAGAATTCACTATGTTATTTATATTTAAATTAATTAAAAAATTATGAATATATGGTGGAGTGATCCAAGAATGAGATCAGTACATAGTTATTCCAGTAATTTGATCCCTTGAACCTCTAGATGCTCATTCTTCCCAATAATTTTGACTATGTGTGGTGTATTTGGGACACCTTCTCCCATATTTCTATGAAACAGTACCATGGATATCTCAAACCATTACTGTATAGCTCCCTCTTGGTATAGGCCATAAAGATAATAGATCATGATATATGAATTCATGTCTTCATTTGACCTCCTAAGTTCATTATATATGTATGAAATAATTAAACACTGATCATCATCCATGTAACTGAATTGTTTAATATTATAGGTTATATCTTCTATACACACATTCTTTGCTTCCACATTAGACAATTTGGATTCTACCATGTAATATTACAATTCATGTAACTAAACGAGAACAAATTTTCTGAATCATTCTTGTAATTTACTATTAGTAACAAGATGCTATTTTTCCAAGATGGATCATGGGGAAAATGTGATTGATGAACATTCCATTATTATACAATTATAAAAGTTAAAATTAATGGTACATTAGATGATTAAAATTTATGTTAAACATAATGAATTAAATTTTATTAAGTATCATTGTATTTTATCATGTCCCAACATTTCTAACCATTGGACTCTAAATTCATAGTTTCTTGGTTTTTTAGTGACAAGGATACATATTCCCCATCTCATAACCAAATCATGGGATCAATTAATTAATAAATGTTACTTCGGTATGAAGGAATTTTCTAACACCAGGCTTGAAACATCATGATCATTTGAGTGAACTCTCCAATCTAGAAAAGTTGACTTGGATTTCCTCAACACTTTCCCCCAATGTTACATAAATTATAGCATGTGATACTTGTATTGATATAAATTGGATAATTTAACCCAAGACATTATTAATAAATCCATTATAAAATTAATTATCCCAACATAAGTTGACCAAACACTTAGATTTATAGTTTCATTTCTAATCATGTAATGGAAGACCAAATTTGGCATACTATTACATTGAAGGATTTTTTTGTTATGTGTAAAATTTTATTTTTTTATCATTTAAATTTATGGTTAATATTTTGTGGAATATACTTCTATGGTTACCCATTTTTTGATAATAAATTTACACATAATTCGTTTATTTGGACTCTATCGTTTCATATTTGTTTATTTATTATGTGATTGCAATGACCCAAAATTTTATCAATGAAAATTACTCTTGATCTAATTAAATGCCTTATTATGTAAAATGGTTATATAAAATATGACCTTCATTGGTTTTATGTTATTGGATTTTAAAATACCATTATGAATTGTGATTGTTGATAATATAGTCGTTAAACAGTGATCACATGATTAGTATAAATATAAGGCTATAAAAATCCAATTTACCCAGCCAAAGGAAGGGATGACCTCATCTAGTAGAATTGCTCCATTCAAAGCCCATTTGTCAGATCTCAGAAAGGAGGTGGTGTCATTCAGCTTCACGATTGACCAAGACCAAGATGAGCTTCAACACATTAAACTCGAACCTAACCGTCTACAGGAGAAGAGTAAGTTGATAGAGATTACCACCCGAGCGATGTTATCTGAGCCACCCAAATAGTCTATCATTATCACACAACTTACCGTTAGTTCATATGAGGGTGTTATAAGGGGTTATTTAACAAGACCATATCACTATGATTTTGTTCATTATTGTTTTATATAATAAATAATATACATTCATTTTATTACTATTACTTTGTAAATAGTTTTTAGAGAACAAATAGTATTTTTAGTTAATATTGAATTAAAAAATCTATTTTGATGAATTAATGAGTTTTAGAATTAACTAATATTTTAATTAAATATTATTACTAAATTAATTTATATTAAATATAAGTTCTCATAGAATTTTTTAAAATAATTTTGATTTATATTAAGGTTTGAATGCCGTTTTTGTCAAAACCCATGAATTTTCGATAAATGTCGGTTTTTATTTTAAAAGTAAAAAATTCACATAAATATAAAATTAGGTAGATAAAATGAATATTATTTTTGGAATCAGGATATCAAAATTATCCAATGGAGAATTTCTCATAATTTTCTGATACATTCAAATATTTGGGTAAAAATTAAATACCGTTTAATTATATAATGTGTTTTATGACATCATAATGACCCGATAGTGATGTAATAAAATACTATAAATGATATTTGCGGCTAATATATGTTTTACCATTAAAAAACACGATTTTAGGTTTTTTTGATTTATTTTACAAAGCATTAGTGGACCCTCCAAAAGTTATAAATCATTTTAGCCTTTTAAATTGATTTCCTGGAGAGTGTGACTCACCTCCACATAAGAAAGAAAAATATTTTAAGAATTTCATTGATTGGCCTTATAAAATAATATTTTACACCCACCTTTAAAAAAACATTGGAAAAAATGGGTTGGTTTGTGGTTTTGATTAGTTTAATGTGTAGTGTCCAAAATCTAAATAATAAAGAATTCCCTACCTTGTCCTATATAAACCCACCCAGGCTCCCACTTCCACTTCAATCAAAGCCTTTTTAGATAAAAAATCCTCATCCATATTCTCTCTATAACCCTCCAAAGGCGCTCAAAACTCCCAATAAGACTTTCTAAAGCCCCTCCCAAGCCTTTGATATCACACATCCAAGTAAGGGATTCTTTCATCCTTATTTATGTCCAAGTTTATTAATATTGTTGTGCCCTTTTATTTTCAGTTATAACTATTGGGGTATTATTTATAACTTTTCCCAAACATCCCTCCTTATGTTTTAATTATGATATACCCCTTTCGCTCTCATTAATGCCTCCCATTTACACCCATTAGCATGCTCAAATTCCACAAGGATTTCTCTCTCCTCATTTATATTCAAGCAATTATTTTTTATTATGAATCTAAATTCCATTACATATGTTGCGAAATGTATATATATGATGAAATTAATTTCCATTTAATATAAATATAACGAGACACCCCTTTCTCTCTCATTATCCATTTTTATGAATTCTTATGTCACGTCATTATGCTGCTGAAATTGCACTGCGATTTTCCAAGCCAAAGTCATTGTGTAGTGAATATCATGACCATTTATCTATCAAGGGTATTCAAATTTATGCACATTTACTTATTTATTTTTAAGGTTCATATATGAATTCCATATTCCTTTATCATTTAAAAAATTATGATATTTAATGAATCAATTTTATATGATCTTTGTGTCACACTTATGCATGAAATGAAATGTTTAAGAAGGGTGCACCCAGATAGCGCTCCAATGAATTGGGTAAAGATTAGTATCATGATATATCAAGTGAAATGATGTTTTACTCATTCTAATTCAAGTTCAATAATACTTTACTCATGATCCATGTGCAATGAGCCATGGATCATTCTAATACCTTGTTAGGTGTTGTTCCTACATTCCCATGTTATGATAATCATGCTATATCACGCCTTTATGTTCATGGTTCATTTATGATCCATTGATATTCCTATTGAATAACATGTATTTTATTATTAATTTTATGTCTTGTTTACTCCCTCACTGGGATTTATATCTCATCCTTTTTTATGCATGTTATGAGGTTATCCCATGCAATTCCAAGTTTGAGGGAATGTAGTGGCCATGTAAAGGATGTTTTTTAATAAAGATGTTGTGTTTCATGTTTTAAGTCAGTATGTAATGTTCTTATTCCCAAAAGAAACAATACCTCTCAATATAATATGTTGTATCAAGGGATAATTTTATGTAATAAATCATGTTTAAGTGTGTAATAAATAGAAGGGTTGTTATAGTGAATGTTTTATTTCATACAAGAAATAAATAATGAATATTACAACAATAAAAAAACAAATAATGATATTAAATGATCATGATATTATACAGTGTATTATTTATTGAGAAGAATATATATCATCCTATGAATCTATGAAAAAATTCTTCATGCTAGTCTTGGAATGAGTTATAGAATTCATCATATTCACATATGATTCACCTGGGTTGGTTTCATCTTAGTTATGTATTAAACCGCATACTTGCACCTTGATATACTTCTTTTATTACATAAGTTTGTAACTCACATATAGGTGAGGGGAACAAAATTATTGGTTATGTGGAATTTCATAATCAACTTTGGACATGAATGTCCTCTATAATTAATGATGAATAGATTACATGTAGGATATAATTTTTAATTCAAAATAAATAAATTCCCAACCCATGTTATAAAAAAACTGAATAAAAAATATATACACTCCTCTATTCGGAGATCATGATAAGTTATATACAAGAAATCATTACACAAATATACAACTACTAGAATTATATTTAATTAATTATTAATTATTATAATAAACAAACTTATATTAATTAATTAATTATTTATTTGCCTTTATCTTAATGACCATCTAATGTCTCTTGGAGAAACCCATCATATATGAATCGTGGAACATAAAATAGAATAACCGATACTTTCATATATTTAAAATAATTTTTATGAGCATTTTTAAATTCTTAAAAACCTTTATTAGACAGTAAAAAACATTTGGTGCCAAAATATTGATATGGTTTTAATTCTAGAATTAATTATTTTAATGTAATTTACTTCTATAATTTATTGGGAGATTACAAGGTGTGTAACTATGATCTACCCACTATGTTCTTTATTTTCAGTGTATACAAGATAAAGACCATGGCCCTCGACATGTGTCTAAAATGGATTACACGACTTGTACAAACCAGCTTCAAACTATGTGTTCTAGTTATCATGTGTCCATGTAACTCGTTGATTGACTTGGATTTTTTTTCATACATAGATAATTAATGAGTTACATGTTGTGTACACTGACTGTAAACAGTTTTTCTAATTAATTATATAGACTTTAAGTCTCATTAGGCCAGAAACTATGTATTTTACTACAAAATTAGCATGAATTACACTACTAGTCTTAGTAGACTACATGGAATGTATTCCTCCAACAAGCGATATAGTCCGAAAAATCATGTTCCAAGTTATCCCAGTCAAAACACAGTGTACAATAAACACATAGTGTGTAATAACAAATCATCTAGCACAACGTGTATCGTCTGATACTTATGGGTGTAGTCAACTTGGGTATACAATGTGTACTTCAGTTACATGTTGTGTAACCTAAAATTCCAAACAGAATCTATGGTACCTCTTTATGGAATCTACAATATTTATTCATTTATTATAGGCATTTAGAAAATATGAATCTTCAACACAGAATATTAAAATATCAAATGCATGTTAATTTATATTAAAAATAATTAATGAATTATTAGGTAATAAACTATATAGCCAATATTTCTCATAATTTATCAAAAAATAAAATAAATAATTATAAATTTAAATATGATCGCTCTGATAAAACTTGAAGGTTCCAAACATAGTGGACATGCCTGGGGGGGAAATAATCATTAAGATTTTTTTTCAAATTCTATGGTTCATTCAATCATTATGAAATATATTAACATCATGACCAATGAAATTTATCTATAGAATATTGATCTAAAATGATCAAAACCAGTAATGGATATTTTGAACATTAAATTTACAATTAATTTATGATAGATTATAATAAACATTACCTTATCCTGGGATCTTTCTTTGATGTATATGTTGACTATCCAAAACCCATTTTCGATTATCATCACTTCTTATGGAGGACCCAATGTTGATCCACTCTAGAGGTTATCCACACATGTCCTTGGATCTCAAAAGAAATATGATGAAATTCCAGGTACTAGCATGGAATATTGATCGTCTTATGTTGTTTTTATTGATCACTTCAATTTCGTTCCAGATTAAAAGATTCTATCATTTTCTTCTCTTTCATAAAATCATGAGAGAAGTAGAAATCATGAGAGTTTTAATTTTTCACAAATATTCTCAATTCTTGATTAATCATACACAATAGACATAAAAATATATTAATAGAGTTAGGGTTAACATTAAAATATTATTTAATTTGACAACACCCCTTAAATAATACAATAAAACTTATCTAACATCCTAACATATAATAATAATAATAATTCTATTTTATCGTACGTGATATATGGTGCAATGATTAATATTATTTTATAATATTCAAAATTAACATTTATCAATGTACACAATCTTGGTCCTCTAATCCTCCTCATCAACTATTGAATACTTAAATAAAAATTTATTAAAAATTTATTCATAAATAAATATTCTATTTATAGTTTAGAAAATAAATATTTATTAAATAATCCACAAATAAAATAAATATTATAATCAAAGTGTATAGAATAATAATTTATTAATAATTCACATAATTAAATAAACTATATGTCAATAAATAAATTATTATTATTATCTAGTGAATATTTTCGATCAACAGATCCAAAATAAAATTATTCCTTGGTTTAGGGAATAATATTTATTCCAATAATTAATTTCATATAGAATTTAATTTATATCAATATAAAAACATTGTTTTTGAACTTATTGGATTTTTTGTCATTAGTATTAGGTGGGATTGCATAATCTCAAATATTATTTTCTAGGAATGTGCCAAATAACCCAAGGTAAAGATGATGATAACACAACACTGATAACCACTCATGAATTCTCATTGTGTATTATAATCCCATTGACATAATTTCTCATTAACTAGGCTGAATTGTCGTGTTACAAACCTATGTGCTTGAGAAAAATTTCTTTGACTATATGAAATAACCTCATAATTACACCATGTCCAAGGAATTTGATGTAGAAATTCCATTTCAATCAAAGGGATAAGATATTAACTTCCATTAATATGGATGGGATGAATCATTCATCTATATATTAATGAATAAAATGTCATTCATGAATCACCCAACATACCCTATTTTCTATTACCTTATGACATAATTATTTTTATTAGTACATTAATGTAACTAAGTCATAAAAATCATCAATAATAATATTAAAGCCTAGGGACCATTACAAACACTCACATATAAAAATATCTGGTGATAAATAAACATATATAACTATTACTTGTAGGTATGTTCTCATAATCTCTTTTCATGGTGATTACCAAATGTGAAAATCATGTGAATAAGTCCCATTTTTTTATGAGTACTCACACCAAACATACAAAATTTTTGGTGTCCCATCATAATATACTATCTGAGTATAGAACTATATTAAATAATATCATCATAAAATTTTGAGGTTATCATCATAGAGGGGAATTTATATGACATAATCATGGAAAGAAATACTCCATAGTATATTATCAAATGAAATACATGAAGATAAATTAATAATATTTAATAATATGCTTTTATTAATATTAAATTCTATGAATATATATGTAATCCATCACATAAATAGTTTGTTCTAGAAACCCAACTCTAACAATGACCCTTAAATAATATAATAATAATATTTAAATAAATGTGATCATCAACACATTATCATTAGATCCTAATGATTAGTTTTTCATAAGGAATTTGGTCAAATATAGTATTTCTAACCGTTTATTTTAAAGAGGTGGCATTAGGCATGTCCCCCCCCCCCACATAAACATGTAAAACTGTGGGTTTGTTTAAGGAATTAATTATGTCTTCTCCCACCCAAATAATTAATCCAATGTAAAAAAACATAGTTATATAACACCAACTCTAATAGTTACAATTATCCTTGTTTTTTCCCACCTACCCATAAATATGCACGTCTATTGCTACATTACTCAGACCCTTTCCATTATTTGAAATTTCCTCGATATCCCTTTATTGGATATACCACATTACTAGACCCCCTACCATGATTGTATCTTTTATCTTTGTTACCTTCCCTTTTATTCAGGCATCACTAATGGTGTCCCAAACCCGGATTCACCTCACCTTTGTGTTCCCTTCTTAATCATTCATTACTTTTGACTCCCAGCTATATTGTCACCTCACTTTCCTTGCATCATCATAGATTCCATACTCCATCCTTGATTCATTATTGGAGTGTCAAATATTGGCTCACCTTGCATCATTATTCACTTCCTAGGAATGACTTAATCAAAAGATCCACATCTATCCACCTTAAGTCACCTCCCAATCCATAGTCAAGGTTATAATCCATGCACGCCTACTTTTAGCCTTTTTGATTTAAATTGAGCCTCCTACCATAAATCGTTTAAATAGGGATTCATAACCCTCGTATAAACACATCTAGATTTATGAAACATAAAAATATCTGTAAATTGGATTCGGACCATCTAGTAATATAAGGGCCATAAACCCCCCCCCCCATTTGGGGGAATAGAGAAATAAGTGGTTATATGGATTTAGAAAAATGTTCATAAATGATAATATGAATACTTTATATTAAAAGTAGTTATTTTAAAATTCATTAAATCCATGAAAAAGTATTTTTTATAGATTTAATAAATTTTTAAATAAAAATACATATGTGATATTTATTTCATTTTAAATCCTTATATAAAATGTGAAATATTTATATGATTATAAAAGGTTTTTATAATTACCATATATTTGAAATATGTAGGAGTTCATATTAAGTGTATTTTATGTTTATAATATGAAGGAATTCACATTAATACAAATTTTTATCTTTATTTTTTATATAATGCCTATAATATTATTTTTAATTTAAAATTATTCTTATTTTTTAATTTATGAAATGTTTATAAATGATTATTTCATTCTTAAAATTTTTAACTATTAATTTTTTTATTCATCATTTAATTTAACCCATGATATTTAAAATGTTCATATAGTGAATGGAGTTATGTTTTAGTTTCAAATATTTATATTTATTCTTTAAACAACGTAATTAAAATATAAGGAGTTACATGCTAAGTATGATATAATATTTAGTTAAATTAAACTATAATTATGTTTTTCAATTGTTTTTTAACATCATATTAATTACATGTTATGATTTATATATATTAGGTGTTAAGATTCCATTTGAATTGAGGTATCCATTTTTTATTGATCGATATGCAATGGGAATTTTATTATAACATCTTAGTAGCCCAAGGGCATAGAAACTATCTAAAAATGTGGGGATTGTTACATATTTCACTATAATTTCTATATTTTTAATTTTGGTTGTGTATTATTATAAACCAATACATGAAACAATTCAATACATCTTATAAATTGGATGAATTTTAATATATGTTAACATAATTTTATTTTTATTATTGGGAAAGTAAAAGAACCCAAGAGTTTATAAATTAGTTTACATTAATAAGTACATAATATGTTAATTTTTTAATATATAGTATATGAAAAACTAAAAAATTATATGTATTAAAATATTATGGGAAGATAAGATATATGATGATAAGATATTAAAACTTATAAAAAATACCATGTGTTATATTCATTCAAAATAGAACACTTTTGATGATAAAAATAATAAAAAAAGATAGGTCATAAAAAATATTGGAACCAATTAATTATATTCTAAAATTTAAAATAAATCTTGTGAATCAAAAAATAATCGGTTGTAAAAAATAAGACACTACTATATCTAGTAAATACTATATCCTAAAACTGTTGCACAATATGCTATCTAAAGATCCTTTGTTCAAGTATTTATTTAAAATATTTTTTTATAAATATAAAAACAACCAAATTAACTTATTATTTTAATTCATCATATCAAAATCATGTTAGATTGATTTTTTTGATTTGTTTTGTTGAAAAATTTGTTTTTAGTCACAAAATATTTTTTTCATGAATGTTGTAATTTTTATGGATTTATCAATATATAATAATGACCTACATGCTTTAAAAATCGCATAAGCAATAAAATATATATTCAAGGAATGAAAATATTAATGTTAAAATATTATTTGAACTTATAAACCCAATGTCCAAAATTTCTCAAACTAATTTATATGTTACTTAAATAATTTTTTTATTTTATTTAAAAGATTAATTTTCAAGGAAGATTATTTTTTAGATTTCATTTTAAGTCTCATACCATTTATTTTTTTATAATAAGTCAATTTATTTCATTAATATCTTTATCAAAGATAATTTTATGTTATATATAAATTTAAATCATACAAACATTATTTTTTTAAACATTGTGTTTACTTGATTATGTGTTTTATTAAAGTTATAATTTCACACATTTATAAATTTAACTTGATAAAATGATTTATAAATTTCAAATCAGATGTATCAAATTATGTGAAAGGTTAAAATAATAATATATTTTTTAAAATTAAATACTGAGGTTATACATTAACTACCATAGTGAAAGTAAATAAGGGTAAAAGTTAAAAGTTAAAAGAAAAATCCCTAAAACACCCAATTTTTTCTAAAAAATTGATTGTTCGTGGTGATTTTATACCCACATCCAATATCACATACACTTTAGTTTATTTGTTTTCATTTAACCATCAATATTAACCTTATATTATTGAAAATCTAAGGGTTATTTCCAAATTTACACGTCTCCTCACCTATAAAATGGTAGTATATCCACCACTTCAAGACTCATATTCTCTTAGAATTTACACATGAAACTCTGCAATATTTCTCATCCTATAACCCTATCACAAATTAAAAGGATTATTGTCACAATTAGTTATCATAATTCCTTCATTTATAAGGATACTTCTAGGTAAAAATCAAGTCTTCAGTGTTACTGTTTTCAACTACTTAGCTTTTATTATTAATTATATTCATTAAAATTATTCTTGAAACACTAATATAATTATATTAGAATCATTTATAAATTATAAATTATCGATATTATGATTATTAGAATTTTATATTCATATATCTTATCAATTAATAAATATTAAATCGTCATTTGTGTGAATGTAAAGACTACCGCCACCACGAGAAACAAAATTTACTTTTAACCAACACCCCTAATTGATGGTTTATATAATATATTTAGTGAGGTAAAATTAGGTTTATGATATTTTTAATGTTTTTTTATGAAAAATATTAAAACGTATTTTTGACTTGATCAATAAACCATCATAATTATTTATGACGTTTAAATTAAGCGTAGTAAGAAGAAAATATTTTATTCAAATTATGTTGTATTTTTCTATCCATTAAATATTCTTAAAAATACTATATAATTATCATATATAACACTAATGAACATTAAATAATAATATTATAAATATATTACAATTTTATTATGAAAATCTGCCTCATAACTATTCATTAAATTAGTGTATGATAATGTTCGACTAGGTTTAAACACCTACTTGAAAGATACTATGAATTTATTTCATGAATTACCATGTAAACATAATAATTAGTATAATATAATAGACATTTTTAAATAATAATTTTTATTATTTTTTTGATTTTATATCAATATTTCAATCATCAAATATGAGAGAACCAATCCAAGGTTAAGAATCATTGAAACACACTTGTCATTAATTTCATTTTCAAGGAGAAAAACTAAAAAATAAATGAATGTAATTTGAATATCATAAATAATTATAAATAATACCTAAAGAAACATATAATTCTTTGTAAATGTGGATATTTATAGCATTAATTAATACAAACACAACTATTAGAAAACCAGAAGAATTGATGAAAACTATAATCATCAGATTTGAGAAATTAGAAGAATTGAAGTAGAGAATTATAATTTAGGAATAGTATGAATTAAATTGTAGATGATTAAGGTTAAAAATTAATTTATTAAAATTTATATTTCTTTTTGATACATTCTATTATATTATATTGATGGATGTTGGGAAAAGTGGTAATATTTTAAATATCAAATTCCCCTATTTGAGACATGTATTGTATTACACACCTAATTTTTGTTAAGTGGTCAATATATACAACCCTTTTGAGATGTTATGTCATTGAATGATTTTGTTCATGGAATTTTAAGATCAATTTTAATACCTCTCTTTCAATAGGTTAATTTTAAATTCATCCCAAGCCATAAGTAGGTATTTTTTCCTAATTCCCATTCTTTGAGACACATGTTATATTTTCCATAATTTGTTTAGTTACATTAATTTCCATAGAATTAATTTAATATACTAATAATGAAATATAAGGTTTTTATAAGTCTATAATTTTATCCATACCTTATATACTTTTAAAATAAGGAATTTACTAAACTTTTGTAAAGAAAAATATTTTCTATGGGGGAGAAACCTTCCTATGTTTTGGTATATTAAAAATCATGTATATTTTAATAGAATATAAATCCCTATATAGATAATGGGATGTGTATGTGGTTGTGGTAGAGACGAACCTGGGGTTAATCACCCTGTAAAGTTTCTTTTTATTATTAACTCAATCATCACTTTGATACCTGATGAATGAACCTAAGGCTGAATACCTAGTAAGAAACTCACATAGGATATGATTTGGAATGTTTAAACACTATTTATGATCCAGGATGAAGGATTTTTACTACTATTTTATTATCATCCTACTAGTGGAAACAATTGAACCCAATTATTTTCTTCCATGGATTACGTAACACATTGGATGTACCCTCACCCCTATATTTCATTGATAAGGTAACATCCTATTATATTGATGATAATCTTTTTTTCTAAGTTTATAAAGGTATGTTCTCATATAAATACATAGTATTATATAAAATGAGAAATTATTTTTTATGTACATCCCATTATAGTGAAATATAAGATTTTATTTTGTTGGAGGTTCCATAAGGAATTGTATGAATGGTCATGAGGAATATTACATTGATTACTTTTAAACTAATCAAGTTATGGATGGATCCTAGAATTATATGTCCCCATAATACATCGATATATCTCACGAGAAAAAACAATTTGTTTGTACTGTATACCACTCTCTATATTATGATAGTGTCTTGTAACTAGGCCTTGAAAACATGTATTGATGTATGGAATTATGTATTCCATCGGTATGATATTAATTATTTTTTATCCACTGTTTCATTTATATCCATTTAAATATAATTCCCTAAGTTTTTTGTTATACATTAATTTTTTTATTTCTATCATATCACTTACTTCATATTCATATTATTATATATTTTACTATATTTTACTTCTTATTGAGTATCTGAGCTCATAATTATTTTTTTTCCATTCCCTAAGAATCCTAGAGGAGATCTATGTGTCATTTTGAATGATATAAATGAAGGGAAAATCATGTTTTCATAATTTTTTCATGTTTTATTTTATGTTCTAAAATGTAATGTATGAATGTATCTAATCTTCTGAGAATAATAAAATGTTGGATCCTTTAGAAAATATTATATTGTGTACCAATAATGTAATATGGATATCAAATCATGGAATTTGGACTCTATGTTATTACAGTTGGTATCATAGGATGTCAAGTAGAAACCTTTAAGACTATATAGAGAAAACTTATCAAATAAAATAATTAATATTAAAAAACATCAAGATATTTATGGAAAACATGAGAATTTTTTTCAAGAAATGTATTTTAAAGAACAATATCATGACATAATTATTTGTATGCAAATATAAAAAGATGGAAACTAAAGAGGGGAATGGTAACCATATCAAAACGTATAGTCAATGCCAAGGTAACCCCCCCAAATAAGATATTCAATATATATTTGAGTCTAATAAGTTTATAAATATTATAGGGATGTTGATTGAGTTCATGAAAAATAATCCCACATATAGAGAGGGGCCTACTGATTAATATCATTATATATCTTTGTTCGATGACATAATGTGACAAAAACATCTATAATTCAATAAAACTACAAATACATTGGTATTAAAATTTTGGATTGATCCCCTAGATATGTTCTTTCCAATATTAAGATGTTTTAAAAGAGAAAACTCCCCATGGTGGTTGATCTTCTGGAGGGAGATGCAGACCAATGGTGATCACTAGTTCTAAACACAAAAAAGGAAGATAAGATATGTCACATGGAATAGAGACCTATTAATGAATTATTCTATAAAAAATAATTTCCCCATAAAAAATCAATAAAATGGAATGGAAGTTTCTCGATATAAATAAAAATTAAGAGGAAGATATTGCTGAGTATATGTAAATATTTTCAAGGTTAGCAATATATGCTGTAGACTATGTATCATGGATAGAAATTAATATTGGTTTTTTCTGAGATGGGTAAAAAAAGATCTTCTAAAATGATTTGGTATCTTATAAAATTTTATCATATGACGATATTGTCTCAATCACAATTAAGATAAAAAAGAGTTTATCTAGATAAACATATTCAGAGGAAATCTGGAGAAGAAGAGACTCACTTAGCATCATGGTAATAAAAATGTGAAAATGGGGAAAATGAAGGATGATATTTCCCTTATATGATAGATTTGGGATAAAGAAAATCCTTAGGAAATTACCACAAGTAAAGTCAAAATTTTTCATGATGTGGTGGTTCGAAATTTGATCTTATTCTCAAATTTCGCTGCTTTTTAATTTAATTCTGGATCCTCACACTCTTTTATATCATCGATATTTTCTAAAAAAACATTAGACGTTTCATTATAAACCTATTAAGGGATCTATCCATTAACTTACTAAGTGGGTATATTATTGATATAATTATGTGTCAGGATATTCTGATTATGATGGATGGGAATTCACTACATTCAAACATGGCTATAATAACCATGGTTTACTATGACATAATTCTTTGTATTGATTTACTTTCAATGTATAATGGAAAAATTTATTTCCAAGGAAGTATATTTCAATTGATAAAGGTGAGTTGGAATATATTATCTTTAGAGGCGAAACGTCAGCATCTAAATCATGTATAGATCATCACCCTATAGCTCTAATTAATGAAATCTTGGGAATCAAGGAATATTATGCATGACCTATGAAAAATGGAGATATCAAAAGAAAAATGGATGATCCATTTGTATAAAATTTAATTTTTGTTTTTCAAAAAAATTACCTAGTTTTCCACTATAGTGTTATGTTTACTTTCCTATTGAATTCAATCCTCATGAAATGAATATATCTAAATCTCCTTATATAATATAGCTAGTAGAGTTAGTGGAGTTGAAGAAACAACTTCAAGAGTTGATTAATATGGTATTTATACACACTAGTGTTTCACCATGGGTAGACTTTGTTTTATTCATGTAAAATTTAAGGGCCTACTAAACTATGCATTGATTATAAGGATATTAATTTTATTACTATGATGAATTGGTATAATTTACCACAAGTTAATGAATTATTTGTTCATAATCCCAATAATTTTCTAAGATAAGTCTTTATATTGTATATTATCAGCCAAGGGTGAAGAAGAATTCTATACTGAAGTTGAAATTTCTAATAAGGTATGGAAATTATGAGATTATGAAAATGAATTATGGATTTCTTAATGGACCTTCCATCTGTATTGACACAATTAACTGCATATTCAAGTATTATATTTTTAAATTTTTGGTTGTGTTCATTGATGATATCCTGATATAATTTAAGTGAAATTAAGATTATGAGAGTGATCAATAAATAATTATATAATCCCTTAAAAAATAATTATTTTCAAAATTTATTATGTGAATTATTTTGTTAATGATGATTATTTCTGCAGAACTATTATCTCCAAGAATGAAATATATATTACCCATTTGAATGTAAATGTAATTAAATAATGACCTGTAGTGAAAATCATAACTAATATATTATGTTTCAAAGATTATGTAGTTTACAATTAGTTGTTTGTTCATGATTTCACACAGTTTGTCAACCCATTGACCATGTTAACATGTATGCGGGTTAAATTCACATGGTCAAGGGAATGTGAGGATTATATTAAAGTATTGAATATGAGCCTGAATAATGAGACATTATTAAATTTACCATTAGTTAAGAATAGTTTTGTAATATATAGGTATTCAACAAAGAATGGAATTGGTTTTTCCCATATACATATTGATAGGGTGATTAACTATGCATCAAAGCAAATGAAAAATAATTAATAAAACTATCAAATTCATGAAAATTATTTTTAATCCATAATATTTTCATTGAAATCGAGGAGGAACAAAATCTATGGTGAATATGTGATATATATATTATCTATAATTGTTTTATGTATATCTTCTCCTAGAATTACCACAAAATAATTCCATGAATATGGTTGTAACTACTTAAGCACTATGATTGTTTGATACACTACTAACCTAGGAAATAAATAATGGTGGATGACGCATTGATTAGGAGGGACCATAGTTTTCATATCACAATGAGGATTGACAAGGATATTATATATAGATATCTAGAAAAGATGGTTGTGGTAATTTTTAGGAAATGGTATCCATCTTTCCTTATTTAAGAAATTGATAAACAATCTTTTATTGAAAAATAGAGATGTCCTAACAAGATTATGGGACATTACAATGGAATATTAGATCATTAAATGATATGAAATAGAAATAATTCATCTACAAAGATATACATTCGATTTTTGGTAAACTTTTTGGGTTAAATATATTTTAGAGTTAATTAGGGAACTAAAATATGAAGAATTTAGATCAAATTTCTATATACACCCTAGTATCACAAATATGTATTTGGATTTAATAGAATATTTCAGGTGAGATGTTAGGATGTAAGAAATTGGGGATAATGTGGCTAGATTCTTAGTATGCTAGAAAGTAAAGGTTGATATACAACAACCTAAGGGACCCATGAACACTATTCCTATATCTATATGTAAGTGGGATAATTTTATAATGGACTTTATCACTAGAGTTCCCAAGACTCCAAAGAATAAATATTTAATATGGGTCATCATTTATTTTCTATGTTTGTTTTATCAATTAATATATATAAGAGAAGATATAACCATTAAGTGTCTTACCCAAATCCATATCACTAATGTTATAAGGCTTCGTGGGTCACATATATTGATTATATATAATTTCAACCCACATATCCTAGAAGAATTCAATAATATTATTAAAATGGATGTCAATACCAATATATGTTTAATCACTTATTATAATCCCCAAACTGATGGGATGTAAGAAAGGACTATCCAGACATTTGAAGACATACCGAGATCATGGTTTCTTAACTACCAAGGAATGTGGAATCAATGTTTACCTTCAGTGGAATTTTCATGCAATAATAGATTATATTTGAGTTTCCAGATGACACCATATGAATAATTGTATGAGAAGAGGTGTCATGCTCCAAGATTTTGTAAAAATATGAAGTATTATTAATGGTTTCACTATGGAAGTGAGCTATAAGATTTTGTAAAAATATGAAGTTAATCCCTAGGAACATTGGGATATTGATATAGTCAAAATAATTGTATTTTTATCACATCAATTCGTTATGCCTCCCAACATTTATAAAAAATATGATATCTTCAATGTTTCATTACAGAGGAAATACATGAAAAATCTAATGCATGTGATCACATCTATGGGAATCATGTTGGATTTTTAAATGTATTATAAGGATAAACATGTATAGATTCTTTACAATAGAGAGCATGTAATGTGGAAGCATATAACTTTATTGGTGAATGTTCATTAGAGAAAACACAAACTAGAGAAAGAATCCCATGATCCTAAATAAGATACACCGAAAGAATATAAAAATTTGTTCAGTAACTGATATATACCACAATTTTTTAGAAAACAATATTTAAGGGAGGTGGGAGAATATAATACCTAAGAATGTACTATTGATAGTAAATGCTACATCCAAATTCTATTTTACAATTATCCCAATAAAGATCCATTTTTAATGAGTTTATTTAAAATATTAATCTTAAAATATGAGATTAACCAAATTAAATAAATTTTGGAATCCAGAACATTAATATTATATAATGGTGAAGTATTAATCTTTTTATAAAAATTTTGGTTTTTAGAAAAAAATATTGTTTCCATGAAACTGAAAACTTTTATGGTTTTATAATTATATAATAATGAACTATAAATTTAAAAAAATTATTAAGTAATCAAATATAAATTAAAGGTATAAAGATATTAATTTTAAAATATTCTATGAAATTATAAATACAATTTCCAACTTTTTATAACCAATTTATACGTTAATTTAATAAAATAAAATACTACAGTCATTTCTTTGAATCACATAATTTTAAGGGAGGGTAATTTTAACCTTTCCCTAAATGAATCACACCCTTGATTTATTTTTTATTAATAAATTTATACCATTAAAATCATTATCCAAGATAATATTTTTCTTATATTTAAATTTAAAAATTAAAATCCATATTTTTTAAAAAATTTATTTTAGGGGTTTAATTGGGTTTATTTCAAAATTAAATTTTCACACGATTAAATTTTTTTATAAAGTTATTTTCCAATTCTAAATCATAAGTATCAAATTAGTTAAAAGGTTAAATATTAATCTTTTCCATTAAAATTAATTACTATAGATAGAAATTAATTACCACATTGATATTAAATTATAGAAAACATTTAAAGTTAAATGAAAAATCCACTAAACCATCAATGTTTTCAAATGATGTATTGTTAGAGGCGGGATTTGACATGAAATAACTATCCCATACTTTTTTTCCATTGTATTCAATTTTATATAAAATATTTTCAAATAAATTGAATTTTTAAGGGTTACACCCAAAAATACCCTTATACTCCCATATGAAAGAGTAACTATAGTGACCCTGACCAAACATGCCACCAAAATAGTGAAATCAGGCCAGGTTCCACTAGCCTTAGCAGCACCTCCCCATATACCAAAGGCTTTTGACTAGTAGTGATTGTGAATAGGAGGAATAGTGGTGAGAATACACCCTTAGGGAAAGATATAGTAAAGGTAAGAGTGAATATATATAACATGCAGCAGAAGGAAAGTCTCAACAGACTTGAACCAGACATACCCATTGAATAAGTATAATCAATATGATGAAATGTGTATAAGCTATAATATCAAACGAAATGAAAATAAGGTAATCATTACAACATGCCACTTTTAGATATTAAAACAAAACACGCATCCATAATAGGTTATACACTTCAATATCTAGAAGGGGTCATTAATAGATAACCATAGTATCTATATAAAAATAAATCATAATGACACAAAAAGTTAAACAAAAGGAAAACTACGGAGGAGGAAATAACCCATAGTCCCTTTCCTTCCATCAATGCCAACTCAACTAGGATCTAGCTACAGAGATTCAAACCTTATATGAATATAAAATCAAAAAGTCCACACACAACCCGAATAGCCCATGTAGGGTGTGATAAAGAGTCTTAGTAGGATGCCACTGAACTGTGAATACCCAACACAAGTGTTTAAGTAGGTGTATAAAGAAATAAAACAAATCATCAAAATGTGAGTAAATTTAAAAAAAAAGAATCTATGGTTCTCAGTAGCCACCATGATGCTTTTACCTACCTCGTCCAATGCTAGAATATCTGTATAAGAGAAGACCCTTTTCCCATGCCCCATGAAATCCCCTAAAATAAAGTACCCTAGGTTAACCATTAGGATCCACCTTAAATATATTAATACAACACCACATTCCTCCTAGCACCTTATTTTTCAACAAAGCACTGACATCCCAAAGGCATGTCCAATCAAAGAAACTGGTCCCTCAAACCCCTTCTCGAAAGCACTCATCGGTTCAAAGCCTAATATCCAGAGGCACAATGACATATTTCCTCAAATAGAAACCAATGTCATATCATAGGATAAAATCCTAAAGAATGGTGATCTCCATAATCCTGATATAGTCCAGGAACAATGACCTCAATATGGTAAGGCTCATCCCCCAACTATTTCCCTAAATGAAATCATATGATGGATCCTCACTTTTGTTGTGGATTTCTACATCAAACACCCTCAAAACACTTTCCAAATATACACTATCAGGGGCCTCTACCTACAGGAGTGGTTAAAACCACCTCATCACTAGGTCAACCTATGTGTACAATTATCCAATCATTGTTTTGGCTATCATGTGTGACTGAAAAAAACTAAATTGGTACCTAAGACACATTGAATGGGATATTATCACCCATAGGACAATGTCACTCAAATATTATGGTCTTTCCATCCCATATAACATGCCATTACCTTAGATATATTACCTATCCTCTTGAAACTAACATCCACGACTCCCCATCCAACGATTCAACATCACTCAATAAATTCAGGACAAGGCTAATTAGGCAGTCAGATCACATCAATCCAAATGACCTTGCCACCTCATTCCCTTGGGTCATGCCCATAATGATCCAAATGATAATAGTATAATATCACTAGAAAGAACATAAATATAATTAAATTCATTTAAATTAGAAATTATATCTAAACAATCAATTCAATTTAATTTAATTGACTATATCAATATAAAAGGAAAAAATCATATTTAAAAAGAAAACATTTCAATGTAATTGAATTGTACATCTCAAAATAAATAAATAAATTAAATTTAAAATTACAATCTCAAATTAAATCAAGAATGAACCCTGACATAATAACCTAAGGTTATCGGGGACCTCTAACAGGGAATCATGCATATGAATTGGTTTATGGATTACCTTAAGGCATCAAATAAAGTCATACGATCAATTTAACTTCCATTATTAGGTTATCACTCAAATCCCCAACAACTCGCTATAATGTGCATCCAGAAACGATTGAAAAAACATAAAGAAATACATGTACCACCTACCATCGAGTAATACAAATTGACACATACACTATTATCCTACAACTCCAAGTGATTTGGAAGAAATCAATTATTTCATCAAACACCCGAAAAATGGGCAAAACCACTCACATGGATTTAGCGTTATGTGATATGAGAAAAAATAATAAAACATGTGTGGGTGACTAATACCTTATCCCTGGGGTTCCAATTCTTTATGGTAGAAAAAAAATATCTCAAATTAGGGAAATAGAGAAATACCTTGGAGGAGAGAAGATGTATAACCTTTGTTGGTAATATGTGACCAATGACTGAAGAAGGAATAAAAAAATATGAGAACATTGAAATAAAGGGATGGGAAAAACCAAATTTTAACATATTTTTAAGGATGTATGGTTATATCACATGGTTTACCAAACCATGAACATAACGTCAATGCTACACTGCATCAGTACTATATAAATGGAACTACCTATGTAGATTTTCAAAAACATTTCCCTAACCATGCGCAAAACGTGTAGTAAACTCTACTAAAAACTGTAGAGGTTCCACATGTCCATGCACCAATATTGTCACAGTTTTTAAACAAATGTGATATTACAAAAATATACTGCACAATTATATAGATTAGTCTACACGGTTTACACATACCATGTGCTTTGACCTGAAACATCCCAAAATAGGTCATCGGGCCTCTCACTCACCTAAAACCCTTCTGAATTTTTGAGGTTCTCCCCAAGACTCTATAAATTACTAAAATCATGTTATTGGGGTAATGGATAAATTGAAATCTGGTTTTGATGACTTAAAAATAAATCAGGACACCCACCAATTAAAAAATTCAAAAATGGAGATGTTTTGAATCCGATTAAAATACTTCGGATATTACAATATCCCCCCTAACATAGCTCATCCCTAAGATATAAATCAGAAAACTGGGATGGTATTGAACATACCCATATTGTAAAAAAACAAGGACTACCTTAGTTTGAAGGGCACAAGTCTACTACCTCGAGGGGATCCCCACCTTAAGAGTGACCTACATCAGACAAAAATTGTCCCAAAATTGAAACAAAAAATTGATCCATTAACCATTTCAGATTCAAAATACCTCTTATGACGCATCATCAATCCTCCACCTCCTCTGGTGCTGATACGTCAAGCCAAACACACATTAGCATACCGCTCCACATCGGTTCCCTACTCATTTCTATGTCACACATTGAACCAATGAGGTCCAACATCCCAAAAGATGCTCCAAATAATCATGGTTTCTCAGACCTCAATCAATTACCACATCAAAATGATTAAAAAATTCAAATGCACCTTATGTAATCCACATCTCCTCAATGACCAATTTCCAAAGTACCTCACAAGTCCCACATCAAGTGACACTCATGTATAATACCATATGGCACATCCCTCGTGTATATATATATATATATATGTATATTTAACCTGAGCTAGTTCCAACCTACTGAAAAACATCTGGTCCGTCCATTTATATATCCCATGCACCTCGAGCACCCAAAACAGAAATTCCTAAACATTCTATACCAATGAAAACAAAAGAAACATCTATACCTATGCTGTATCTCTGACAATTGTTTGCTCAACAGCATGCCCGACACCTCTTATCTCTATGGAATGCACTTGGCTTGATGTTTTTCTGCCTAAACCTTGACACCCTTACAGTGATGCACCAGCCACCAGCCACTGGTCCCACTATCTCCGCCACAACCTTTTCATATAAATAAAGCTAAACTACCCTAACACAATACCACTCTCGGTCTTCTTTCAGAATCTCTTGTATACCCTGGACCCTAACTACCGGTTGTCTGAGAAGGATTCCTATAGAACCTCTTGATATGAACAACTTTACTACATGATTTTCACTCCTTTGGAGGATGCTATCACTATGTCTGAACATGTCATGGCTACCCACACTAAAATAAAACCATAAGGGATCCACTCCAAAATGTTCCACTTGTTTCATTGTCCTGACCGCCCCGCTGGAACTCATATTGTCCTCGCTTCCTACCATCTGAAGAATTACCATTGAAGTCAAATGAAGATTCTACTTGTCTCGAGTGTGACCTATCCATTATGTTTCCCATATCTATGAGTTCCTAGTTCACCACATCTAAGAATGATCCCAAAAAACATGTTTACCTGCACCTAAATGGAATTAAATAAACCACCCTCAAAGTAACACACCCTCGAGGTGTCATCGCTCACCATACCAAGTGAAAATTGAGACAATTTAGAGAATGTTTAAACATATTCCACGACTGACATGTTTCATTGATGAAGGATCATAAACTCATGAGATCTTTCCTCCCTCATCATTTTTTGATAGAGGTGATTAAAGAACCAAGCCTCAAATTACTTATTGGCTAGTCCCTCATGTCTTCATAATTTCACTTGCACATCCCACCCGTGCTTTGTGTTGGATCCATGTTCTTCTATGCATGATTTCGAGTGTGGTTTGTGTTTGTTGTCAATCATCAATGGATGTTCGGATCGTGTACCAGCAAAGAGATCATACCGTTCAAGCAGACAATAGTTTTGAAGGTGGTGCTGTTTCCCAGTGTTAGCCAAATTTTTGGGTCCAAAATTTGGAATTTGGTGAGCATCGCGAAAATAGGATTTCCATGAAGATCATGATTTAATATGGAAAAGGCATGAATTTCGCGAAGATGGGATGCATGGACTACATTTCGCGATGGCCAGAAGAATGGAGGTGGTGAGCCTTTGCGATTACGTCAAGCTTCGCGAACGGCAGCGGCTGGAGAGCTTCGTGGCGATGAAGGGCTTTGCGAGGGAGCTTCGCGGCGAAGGCGGGAAGGAATGTTGATGGTGATTCTTTGCGACTACGTCAAGCTTCGCGAATGGAAAAGTTTCGTAGTGCTTCGCGATTTGGACAGTATTCCGTCGGAATCTTTGGAGCTTCGCGATTTGAGATGACGTGGCGTTGACTTCGCGCGGAAGGGTCGAGGGTCGGTGGAATCGCCTATAAATATAGGCCGACCCCCTCAAGAGAAGTAGAGAGAATTTCAGAGAAAGTCCTTTGCTCTTGGTTCGTAAAGGTCTCTCGCGAAGGCAGCATGCTTCGCGAAAGAGGAGTTTCGCGGCGGCTATTCTAGCTCCGCGAAAGACGAGCGCCCCATGTTGGCTCAGTGAGCATCGCGAAGAGGCAGGAGCTTCGCGATAGCCAAGCATTGCGAAGGCTGGAGCATCGCGAGAGTGCTTCGCGATTGAGCTTCGCGATTGAGCTTCGCGATTGAGCTTCGTGAAATGGCATGGGCTCTGCGAAGTCTTGTTTGAGCTTTGCAAAATTGGGAGCCCTGCGAAGTAGGGTACTTTGCGAAGGACTTTTCCAAAGGTTGTTTTCCCTGTGAACAAGGGAAAAGGGGTTTTTCCTCAGTGGTTGGAATTTGGATCTTAACAGAGCATTAAACTCAGGACTCTGATGCAAGAAAAGTCTCATGCTGAACAGGAGACAATGAATTTCATGACTTTCAATTGAAGAGACCTTCACGTCTATAAACTGAGCGTGACTTCACCAACGGTAGTAAGCCAGGGGAAGTCAACGGGAGTGACCTGAGGGAATCAGTGAGCTATCTCAGAACCTTTCTGAAGGCAGTGAGCCTGGGACAGAGTGACTATACCCGAACTTGTGTAATCTACAGCTAGTGAAGCATAGTGGTTTTTGGTACGACTGACAACCTGTCGGCGTATGCTCCTTGGATGTAGCCCTTAGTGATGAACCAAGTAAAAAGGGTTGTGTCTTCTCTGTGCATGTGAATGTTTTCTTTCTAATAATAATCTTCATATAGGTTCAACAAGTTCCTACCAACGTGGGAACAAGATCCATCACTTTAAAAAGAAAAAGTGGTCACCCTGATTCACCCCTCCCCTCTCAGGCTGTCCCGGGGTCCTTCAAGTGGTATCAGAGGGAGGTTGCTGGTGTTGAATCAGACCTTTGTTTTCGTTATGGAAAACACGGTCAATGTTTGGGGAGTCCCTCCCTTCGATGGAAGCAACTTCCAGATCTGGAAGAACAGAATGAGATCTCATCTGAGATCTCTTGGATAGGAAGTTATCTTTTCTACAGTGCAAGGAATACAAGTCACTGATCCAACAGGCCTTGCTATGACTGAAATAGACAGGAAACTTCTTGATGCAGATGCTAAAGCACAGAATGCACTCACTGCATCCCTTTCTGATCAGATCTAGCTAAAGGTGATGAACTGCACCTCAGAAAAATCCATGTGGGATAAACTTGAGAATATTTATGAAGGTGATAGCAAAGTGAAGGAGGCGAAACTAAAAGTGCTGCACAATCGGTTTGATGATCTGAAGATGCATCCAGATTAGAATGCAGACTCTTTCTTCAATCGAATTACTGAAGTGGTTGGAGCTATTCGGGGTCTAGGCGAAGAAATCAAAGACATTGATATTGTAAATAAAATATTGAGAAGACTTCCAACTCTTTATAATGCGAAGGTGTCAGCCCTTTAGGAAAGAGATCTTTCCAAACTTTCTCTAGATGATCTACTCAGCAGTTTGGTAGAATATGAAATGAGAGTCAAACCTGAAGATGCTACGACTCGGGTGAGCAAGGAAATGTCATTCAAGGCCATGGATAAACTGAAAATCTCAAAGGACAGTAGCGGTGAAGATGACGAAGAAAAAGAAATTCTTTCTCTCATTGCAAAGAAGTTCCAGAAGGGGAAAGGGAAATTCAAAGGGAAGTTACCTCTCGCTTGTTTCCGTTGTGGAAAGGTTGGGCACATTTCCTCTCAGTGATTAAAAATGATCAATGATGAAGATAGTGAGGATGAAAACTTCAAGAAGCCTTAGAGAAGGTTATTCAAAAGGGGGGACTTCAAATCTGGTAAGAAAATGCAAAGGAAGAGTTTTGTCTGTGAAGAGGAAGAAGATGATAATGAATTCTATGATGAAGAAGAACCAGAATTCAAAACTGCGTACCATACTTCTATGATGGCCACTGTTGAAAATCCAGAAGATACTGAAGGAGAAAAACAACAGCGAACTTGTGTAGATCCTGAGATGCATCTTAAGGATGCGGTTAGTAAGCTCAAGATTAAATGTAAGAGCTGCAATAAGTGGAAATCAATTGTAGAAGAATCAACTAAATACCTGGATCAACTTGAAGGTGAAATTGAACGACTGGAAGAATTTGTGAAGGTACAGTCTAAAATAATTGAAAGTAATGATGATGTAGTAGATCTGAAGCTGAGAATTGAAGAGCAGGATAAGGTCATCAATGACCTCACCTCCAGACTGGATGAAAAATCCAAGACTACTGATGGTCTTGAGGAGGAAGTAGGTACTCTAAGGAGTAAACTGGATATTGAATCAGTTCCAAAAGAATCGAGGAAGAAAATACATTTTGGAAGATTCTCAGATGCAGAATTACTAGCAAGAGCCAAGTGTGGTTCATGTGGGGATTGAAAAATATTGAGTAATCAAAGACCTGCTTGCATGGGAATGAGTGGAATTGGCTCTGAGGCTGATACATCAACTGCTGGAAGTGAAAAAACCCAAAAGAAAGTTAAGATGAAAGTTGAACATGCTGAAAAGTTGCCTAGAATTCCAAAAAAGGAACCCTCATTCCAAACTAAAAGGGGACCTACAAATTATCCTCAAACATTTAGAAATGACAGATAGTATTACTATTCTCCCAAGGAAGAAGGTATGAGGAGAAATTCAAGTGAGAAGACATTTCCTCTCATGAAGTGTCAGTTCTGTGGCTATCTGGGCTATACCATGTCATATTGTGAAGAGGCAAGAAGCTATCTGAATGGAGAAGATATAGAAGCTCAACAAAGGAAAAAAATTTCATATCCTAATTCTTATAGAGGAAATAATTTCTATGGATATTGTTTTTTTGTTCTAACTTTGGTCATAAGGCCGCTAATTGCAGGCAGAGAAGGGACATGGACACCTCATACCGAAGTTCATGACAAGTCAAGTCTCGTCAGCAAGATAGTGTTGCTCTTTCAAACAGGTTTTCACCTCTCAAAGAAGACTTTGACTATGAAGAACCTGGGTATGCAGAAGAGATAATTGAAAGACCATCAGTTCTTTATACTCGGTCTAATGTCTCATGGAAGGAAATGAAGAAGATTGAGAAATCCAACCTTACAGAGGTGGCCCTCAAAGCTACAAAGAACAACAGTACCTGGATTCGGGATAGCGGTTGTTCATCTCATATGACAGGTAATTCCAGCCTACTAACGAATATCATAAGGAATGTCTATGGTACAGTAAGATTTGGTAATGATGGGGCTCTGAAAATCAAAGGGAGTGGAAGTACCGAATTAGCTAATGGAGAGCTAAAGAAGACTGAAGTCCTTTACGTGGATGGCCTATGTCATAATATCCTCAGCGTGAGTCAACTTTGTGACTCAGGAGTTATAGTCACGTTTAATCAGAAAGGCTGCACTATCAAGGGAAAGACCGGCAATTCTCTTATGAAGGGATGCAGAACAGAAGGCAACTTGTATCAATTTGATAGTGAATAAAATGTATGTTACATGACTATTGAAGAAGAAAACAATTTGTGGCATCGGATACTGGGACACATCAATCAACAAGACATGGAGAAAATATCAAAATTGAGAATTGTCATGGACATTCCCAACCTGAAGCGTGAGCGTGAAAAATCTTGTGATGCTTGTATGCAAGGGAATCTGGTCTGCAGTTCATATCGACCAAAGAAGAAATGAGCGTCTCACCTTCTTGATCTGATTCATACAGATGTTTCTGGGCCAATAAATGTTGCCGGAACTCATGGAGAAAGGTACTTTGTCCTATTCATAGATGATTACAGTAGAATGGCATGTGTGATGGTCATTCATAGGAAACGACAAGTCCTTGACTGCATGAAAACATATCAGCGAATCGCCGAGAATGATACTGGACGAACAATCAAAGTGTTGCGATCTGAAAATGGAGGAGAATACACATCCATTGAATTTCAGAATTATCTGGAGAAGCATGGGATACAACATGAGGTAGCTGTTGTGAGAACTCCACAACAAAATGGAGTTGTTGAACGTAGGAATCTACAGGTGAACAACATGGCACGAACAATGCTGATTGAGATTCGTATTCCACGGCATTACTGGAAAGAGGTTGTTCAATCTGCAGTGTACATTCAGAATCGAACAAGACTTTATATGGGTGAGACAAAGACACAATATGAATTGTGGCATGGACGGAAGCCTTCTCTAAAATACTTTCGTGTCTTTGGAAGTAAATGCTTCATCAGGAACAAAGAAGGATATCAAGGGAAGTACGGTGACAATGCAGATGAAGAAATTTTCCTCGGTTACTCAATGAACAACAAAGTCTACAAATGTTTCAACAAGCGTTTGGGAAGGATTGTGGAAAGAAGTGATGTTAAGATAATTGAAGAGAAAACCACAAATGCTTTGAGGACGCCATATGCTAATGTGATAGAAAGTCAAGAAGAATGTGAACGTGAAGAAAATACAATTGCAGAAATAGAGGAAGCTGTTCAAAACACTCTACAGTCACATCAAGATGTTGACTCAGAAGAAGAATCTGAAGAAGAAACAATGGCTGAAGAGAATACTACTGAACCTCACAGGAGAAATCGAAGAGTTGAGATTGATCCATCCAATATAATTGGGGACAGGAGTGCACCCACTCAAACAAGAAGGATGGGAATACCACGCAATCTGCATTTCTATCAGTTGTAGAGCCATCCTCATTCAAAGAAGATGCAAAAGATAAGTCTTGGGTGAAAGCCATGAATGATGAATTAGATCAGATTGACAAGAATCAGACATGGGATCTTGTCCAGAGACCCGAAGTTCACAATGTTATTGGTACCAAATGGATCTTCAAAAATAAGTTTGATGAGAATGGAAGTGTCATCAGAAACTAGGCACGAATGGTATGTAAAGGATAATCCCAGATTGAAGGCATTGATGTTGAAGAAACCTTTGCTCCAGTGGCTAGACTGGAGTCAATCAGGCTTTTCCTTTCCATGGCACTCCAAAGAGGATATAAAGTATATCAAATGGATGTCAAGACAACATTCTTGAATGGTGTACTCGAAGAAGAAGTCAACATTGAACAACCAGTGGGCTTTGTTTTGGGTACTGATGAAACAAAGGTCTGTAAACTGAAGAAAGCTCTATATGGTTTGAAGCAGGCACCACGAGCATGGTACTCACGGCTGGACTCATATCTCAAGAAGTTGGAATTCAAAAGAGGAGGAGTTTATCACAATCTATATGTGAAGAATTCTCCAAAAGATCAATTCATGGTTCTTGTCTACGTTGATGATATCATATTTGGTGGCAGCAGGCAGAAATCGGTGGATGAATTTGCCAACCACATGAAATCAGAATTTGAAATGTCTATGATTGGGGAGCTCACATATTTCATGGGGCTACAAGTGATTCAAAATAAGGAATACACTTTTATTTCTTAGGAAAACTATGCAAGAGAGTCGCTGAAGAAGTTCAATATGCAAGACTCCAAACCAATGTCAACTCCGATTGCAGTTGGAACTAAACATGGAAAGCATGAGGATGGGAACTCTGTTGATCCCACCATGTACAAGAGGATCATTGGAAGCCTATTGTACCTGACAGCGACAAGGCTAGATATTGTCTTTGCAACATGCCTTGCGTCCCGCTTTCAGAGTAATCCAAAGGAGGAACATCTGGCAGCATTAAAAAGAATCATGAGGTACATTCAAGGTACACATAACTTCGTGTTATTTTTTGCTGCAGGTAGGGATAGTGAATTATCAGCGTTTTCTGATGCTGACTGGGCTGGTGATGTAGTGGACAGAAAGTCCACTAGTGGTGGAGCTTTCTATATTGGGCAGAAATTTGTTGGCTTGTTGAGCAAGAAACAAGAAAGTACTTCTCTTAGTACTGTTGAAGACGAGTATATCTCTGCCACAAAGTCATGCACTCAACTGCTATGGATGAAGCAGCAATTAACTGACATTGGCGATGAGGTGACGCAACCAATGGTGATTTACTATGACAATAAGAGCGCAATTGATCTTACGAAGAATCATGTTCAACATTCTCATACAAAACACATTGAAATCACATATCACTTTATCAAAGAGAAAGTTGAGCAAAGCGTGATTAGATTGGATCATGTGGGAACAAATGAACAAGTGGCTGATATCCTGACAAAGCCACTGTCAGCGGCGGTGTTTGAGAAGCATCGGTTGAACCTCAGTGTTCGACCACCTCCCAGTGCATAAGGAGGATATAGAGTACCCCTCTCCACATTTGTTATAAATGTTTTAATCTGTTTATGGATATGATGCAGGATTATGGGGGAGATACAATCCAGGGGGAGTATGGTTTGAGCTGAACGTGAAAATTTTTACTGGTCTTTGGATTTATTGTCAATGGGGGAGAATGTAGAAGGAATAAATTCAGGCAAACTTCTGTGATGAGAAGAATGAGAAGGAAAATATTGGTACCCAATTCAAGCCTCCTCTCTTGTTTTCTACACTGAGCATTGCTCACGTAGACTTAGAGTGTTGGTTGGGTTGATTCCTGTTTGTTTTGGTTTTCACATTGATGGAGATCTATTGAATTTTTCTTCTGATTTCCAACAAACCCAAAGGGGGATATTGTTGGATCCATTGTCTTCTATGCATGATTTGGAGTGTGGTTTGTGTTTGTTGTCAATCATCAATGGAAGTTCGGATCGTGTACCAGCAAAGAGATCATACCGTTCAAGCAGACAACAGTTTTGAAGGTGGCGTCGTTACACAGTGTTAGCCAAATTTTTGGGTCCAAAATTTGGAATTTGGTGAGCATCGCGAAAATAGGATTTCCATGAAGATCATGATTTAATATGGAAAAGGCATGAATTTCGCGAAGATGAGATGCATGGACTAGATTTCGCGAAGACCAGAAGAATGGAGGCGGTGAGCCTTTGCGATTACGTCAAGCTTCGCGAACGGCAGCGGCTGGAGAGCTTCACGGCGATGAAGGGATTTGCGAGGGAGCTTCGCGGCGAATGCGCGAAGGAATGTTGACGGTGATTCTTCGCGACTACGTCATGCTTCGCGAACGGCAAAGTGTCGTAGTGCTTCGCGATTTGGGAAGTATTCCGACGGAATCTTTGGAGCTTCGCGATTTGAGATGACGTGGCGTTGACTTCGCGCGGAAGGGTCGAGGGTCGGTGGAATCGCCTATAAATACCGGCGGACCCCCTCAAGAGAAGTAGAGAGAATTTCAGAGAAAGTCCTTTGCTCTCAGTTCGCAAAGGTCTCTCGCGAAGGCAACATGATTTGCGAAAGAGGAGCTTCGTGGTGGCTATTCTAGCTCCGCGAAAGACGTGAGCCCCGCGTTGGCTCATTGAGCATCGCGAAGAGACAGGAGCTTCGCGATATCCAAGCATTGCGAAGGCTGGAGCATCGCGAGACTGCTTCGCAATTGAGCTTCGCGATTGAGCTTCGCGAAATGGCAGGGGCTCTGCGAAGTCTTGTTTGAGCTTTGCAAAACTGGGAGCCTCGCGAAGTAGGGTACTTTGAGAAGGAATTTTCGAAAGGTTGTTTGCCCTGTGAACAAGGGAAAAGGGGTTTTTCCTCAGTGGTTGGAATTTGGATCTTAACAGAGTATTAAACTCAAGACTCTGATGCAAGCAAAGTCTCATGCTGAACAGGAGACAATGAACTTCATCACTTTCAATTGAAGAGACCTTCACGTCTATAATCTGAGTGTGACTTCACCAACGGTAGTAAGCCAGGGGGAGTCAACGGGAGTGACCCGAGGGAAGCAGCGAGCTATCTCAGAACCTTTGTGAAGGCAGTGAGCCTGGGACAGAGTGACTGTACCCGAACTTGTGTAATCTACGGCTACTGAAGCATAGTGGTTTTTGGTACGACCGACAACTTGTCGGCGTAAGCTCCATGGATGTAGCCCTTAGTGGTGAACCAAGTAAAAAGGGTTGTGTCTTCTCTGTGCATGTGAATGTTTGCTTTCTAATCATAATCTTATTACAGGTTCAACAAGTTCCTACCAACGTGAGAACAAGATCCATCACTTTAAAAAGAAAAAGTGGTCACCATGATTCACCCCTCCCCTCTCAGGGTGTCCCGGGGTCCTTCACTTTGATGGTCCTATGAGAATATAGGTTTCCAGTTTCACCTTCCTCCCTAGGGGCATCTCAAGCCGATCAAAGATCATATGCATGGACTCGATCTAGTTCTTAGCTACCTGCGAACAACCCTCTCCCTAAAAAATTGGTAGGTGTTGTGACAAACAATCTCGAGTCAGATAGTCCATAGAATGATTTACTCTCTAAGTATCTATATTGATACCCTATATAAGATGTAACAGGCTCCATATGAGCTATTTTTTAGGAAATGGCCCAAAATAAGTAAGATCTGGCGGCTTTCCTACCTACACCGAAACTGGTGCCTAAGCCTGACCTTGTGCTTGTACTAGCTCTGCCTGACCCTCGGGGCTGTGAACTAACATATTCATTAGTGACACCCTTTCCTTGTCTACCTAATGCTCCATTTGAGCTGTCTATGTGGAATCCTTTTGAATACCATCTACAAGGTTAGACAACAACAAAAACACACATATATAAATCACAGATAAGGAAAGTAGTAACATGCATAATCAACATACTACACTTAATCCCCCCATAAAAACCGTGAATAATGGTATCCCAGCCTCATAGACACTTTACCCACCCATATTAGAGCCAAGTATCAAATATTCCTCAGCCACATCTGTCCTGAAGAACTACATCTCCTAAATTCAGTGACCTCACCACCGAACCTGGTGATCATAATCACCCCATTTCAAAGTTCCATCCAACTCTTATATGATTTAGGCCCATTTCACACATCAAAAGAAGTTCATTTATTTGTCACGTAGATATATATGTATATATCACATGAAATTTTATAAGAAATATTCATAGGCACATGACGCTACATAATTAAACATCGTGGTGTGCCTATCAAAATAGAATAACCATAACAATCACACATTTCCCCATAAGGCTAAGGTTTCATCTCTATTCTTTCCATACTAGGACATGGATCACAATTCACATTCCATAATAGATTAAAATTCACATTCCAAGAATACCACTTGATGTGGAAATCATATAAATGGTAAAATTAGAAAAATAAAATAGTAATTCCCACCAATGGTAACTTGGTCCATCCCTTGTAAAAGGGGTTATAGGTACCCAAGTGTGAGATATGAATTATGTTCTAACTACATCCTAATATAAAGGCTACCAAAACTCAAATATAAAGACTAGGGGAAAAGAAAAGAAAAATAATTCTTGATCTCATAAGTAGTCGGCCTTACACTACTACTAAATACCAATCAAGAAATACTCTAATACAACTTATAGCATCCCTAATCCAATTAGCCACATGAAAAATGTTATTGGGTTGGGTTCAACTGGCCTTAGGCAGCCTTTTCTGTATTGAAAAGGATAGCAACAAACATTGAGGCTATAAAAGAGTAATATTTGGGAGACTATACCTTCAGGGAATGTTATAATAAATGTCCAAATGAATATATATAACATGCAGTAGAAGGAAAGACGTATAAGACTCGAACTTGAGCCTCCAATAGAAGAATAAAAATAATTATCAAGAAAATAGTAGAATAAACAATAACAGAAGCAACAGAAATAAGGTAAAAAAATCCAGTATGCTAACGACATCTACCAGAAAAACATCAATCCATAATAGGTTATTTTATACAATATACAGAAGGGGTCTCCAATGGATGACCATAATAGTTATATATATATATATATAAATAATACTGATATATAAAGCTAAAAAGGAAAACTCTAGATGAGTCTAGACCTCATGGTCCCTTGCCATTTATCCCTGCCAACTCAATGAGGATCCACCTCCTGATCCCGAAATCTTGGTTGGACATAAAAATATAAAGTCTACACGCATCCCGAAGGGCCTATATAGGGTGTAAGAATGAGTCTCATTAGTATACCACCCAATTGTGTGTGACCAATATAAGTTTTTAACAATGTGTGTAGAGAAATGAAAAAAAATCAGTTGAATTAGATTCAATTAAACAAAATCATCCCTTGTTCCCAACAACCACCAGGAAGATTTTACCTAACTCACAAAATGCTGGAATGCATATAAAGAAGAGGAACCTTATCGTATGTCCAAATGCATCCCATTAATTCAAATATTCTAGGTTAACCCTTAGTTTCTACTTCAAATAAAGTACCCCTACCATGTGCTTACTAACACCTCATGTCTCAACAATGAACATAAATCCTGAAGGCACTCCCAAGACCCATACTCAAAAGTACTCATCAGCTAATATCCTGACATCTGGAGGAAAAGAGATATCTATCCAACAATAAAAACCATTATCAGATCAAAGAGAGACATCACGGGGAAGGACGATCTCTGTTCTGGCTTCTATGGCGGCGACAAAGGTTTTTGGTGGGAATCCAGCACCCTCGGGTTGGTTTATGGCGACATGCATCCACCCTATGTGGTTGCGGTGGAGTTCAAAAACACATCTATTTTTAATTCATAGGGTTTCATTCCTTCTAATAGTCATGCCTCTTCTAGAGGTGTGCCTAGATGCATGGTTTTGTTGGGAGTTAGGCCATATGGTCTAGATTTTTCTAACTTTTTTGCTCGATTGTCCCCTCCAAAAGAAAAAGTGTGTCTCTTTATCAGAAGTCGAAAGTGATTCATCTCTGAAGGGTCTGGGTGACCATTTGATCATTCAATCTACCCATATAGTGCTTTCTCCTCCTCCTCCTCCTGGATTTCAAATACCATGGTTCCTTTCTATGGAGGCATTGAATAAGATTTTGCTTCCCTCACCTAATGTTCCATTTTATAGTCACCTTCTTCCTCATAAATATGTGCTCTCGGAGGGGGTAGGAAAGGAACTGCGTTCTTCCTATAGCTCTCTGCACCATTTTAACGTAGTTTCCATGTTTCAGGAGGGTTCATAGGTTACCCCAATACCTTTGATCCCCACTTATTTCTTCTTGATGATTCAGTTATCCTACTAAAGGTTAAAACTCTCAATCAAAATAAGGTTGTCCCACTTGGTGGTTTCCCAAGACAAGTTGCTCGTTCTATATCAAAGTAATATTATAAGAACCATCTGTGTCTGAGGACATATACTTCTAGCTGTAAGGATAATATTTCATTTATTTAATGTTGTCCTTGATTATGTGGAATGCACAAGGTTTGGGGACCCCTATGATGTGTTCCTTCATTGTTTCCGAGTCGCAAATGATTTGGTTTTCCATGGTGGTAATTTTGGAACAAAACAAATATCTAGGTAGACTTATGTTCTTCTTGAATAAAATGGGGTTTTGTAATTTCTTGCATGCACATTATGGTTATACATATTTCGGTCTATTCGAAGGGAATCATGAAGGTGACCTTGGTTGATGTTTTGGCTAGGTGAATCTCAGTTAAGGTAATTTTTAGAGGTTCATAAATCCTTCTTTTGTTTATGACATTGGTGATCTACAAGGAAGAAATGTTCTATGGGAGTTCTTGGAGATTTTTTATCCAAAAAATATTCCTTGGTTTGTTGGGGTTGATTTCAATGTGATTATTGATCCTTTTGAGAAACATGGAGGATCGAGCCCTGCCTCTAAAATTATGTTGGTCTCTAAAAACATTATTGAAATTATAGGGTTCTTGTGTATGGGGTTTATCGGGTGAAAATGCACTTGGTTCAATAACCTCAAGGGACCTAGATGCACCTATAGTCATCTCAATTAATGTATTTCTAACCTTCAAGGACTGGATTCCTTCTCTCAGGCTTCAGTAGTGCACTTGAATCGCTTATTAGCTAATCATGCTATGATACAGGTGGAGTTATGAAAAGGATATGTTGAAAATCATCCCTTCCTATACTCCCCCAACTGGAATTGGATTGAAGGATTCATGCAAATGTTGAAGAATTATTGGGAGTAGGTGGAGGAATAGAGAGCCTGGGTCCTTCTTTCAAATGGGTTCAAGCTCCTAAAGAATGATATTCAAAGGTTTATGTCGAAAAATACATCTATGGATAATAACATGTATTTTGTTCAATTTTATATTGATAGAATATAGGGGGATCTCCATGACATATAGGATAAGGGGAAGTTCATGATCTTTGTGACAAATGGTCTTTCTTATTCTAGAAGTTGGTAGAGAACAAGAAATCTCTCAAACTGAGAACCAAAGTCAAATGGTTAATAGAGGGAGACAAATATAATGTTTTTTTACATGAATTAATGAATGAAATTAATATCATGAAGCTTAATATTAGGATGGATGATGGGTCCTATTCCTCAAACTTCATTGTGGCTAGTAAATTGGCCTTGGGACATTTTGAAAGGGGTTTGGAAGGAGATTTACACAACATAGGGAACGTTCTGAGGTTAAATGAGGATGAGGAGGAAATTATGGGAAGTGTTCCAAGTATTTTTGGGGATTCTGATAATGTCAGGATTATGGATTTTCCTCTAGGAGAGAAAATCATGGATGTTGTCCAATACATGGATATGGACGGTGCACTGGGCCCAGATGGATTTTTAGGGGTATTCTTCGTGTTACATGGTATTTTGTGGGGGTTCATGTTATTTAAGAGGTTCAATATTTCATTTGGGTGGCACTCTTACTAGTTCTTTTTCCTCTAAGGTAGTCCTTATTCTGATGTCTAAGGACCCATCCAACTTTAACCACTATAAAATGATTTTATTGAGCAATGTTTCTTATAAAATTATTGCTAGTATCATTACTATATGGGTGAATATAGTTATTCAAAAAATAATATCTTCAGAACAACATGGTTTTGTGAATGGGAGTGATATCCAGGCGTGATAGGTATTTACATGGAAATGGTGACAGACATAAATAGGTGGTACATCAGTTCTAATGTGATTATCTAGGTTTACATGTAGAAATCCTACAATAATCTGGAATAAAGCATTATTATATGTGACATGAGGAGGTTTGGGTTTGCCGAATGGTTCAACGATATTTTTTTCAAATGTTATTTTTCCCCATGGATGTCAATTTCACTCATGGGAAAAGGATACGGGTTCTTAAAAATTTTGCGGGCTGTGAGAAAAAGAGATCCCTTATCTCCTAATATATTCACATTATCACAGGATGTTATTTCTAGAAATTTTAGTATATGCATGAATGAGGGAAGGATTCTTAAATTCAACCATATTGGGGAGGTTATCATTTCTCATCATATGTATTAAAATATTATTTTTTTCACTATTGGTTTCCACAGATCTCTACATATCCTCATGAAGATTTTATACATCTATAGTGGCTTAAGTAAGAAGATTGTTAACATAATGAAAAGCATCATTTTTATCTCCAAAAAATGACCAGGAATGAAAAGTAGGCTGATTCATGAATTTTTTGGTATTCCAGGGAATCAATTTCCAATAACATATCTCATGACTCCAATCTCTAGTGGACGTATAAAAAAACCCTTATTTGAGGATGTTATTAACAGAATCATGAGAATGGTCTTTAATTGGAAGAATAGGTTTTTGTATTTTGGAGGGATGGTCACCCTAATTAATAGAATTTTAACATCCATTACAATGCACATCATTGCATCTACATACCCTCCTAAAGGGATGGTTGAAAATGTGGAGAAGATGTTGACAAAATTCTTGTGAGATTCCAATGGTATGGGCTGCTGCCTTTGGGCGTCTTGGAAACACATGGAGAAACAAGTTGGAGAATTGAGAATTTGATTATGGAACATGTCTAAGTCCATGTAGGACATGCATGATTATATTATATGGGACATTATTGAACGTAATTTCTTATGGTCTAGGTTCTTTAGAGGTAAATATGTATGATGCTTGTTGTTTGGGGAATGGACAAGATGTAGGTTGTCTAACCTTGCTAGATATTTGATCGGCCACCTGGATACTCTCAACGAGGTGACATGTTTGATCATTGGGATAGTAGATATCAATTAATGTAGGGAAGACTTAGTGGGAGAGAGTATTTTCTTTTTAGTATTCCTAGTTCCTAAAATTTATTTTAGGGTGTTGAGTTGACATCCCTCCCTTCTAGGAGCCATTCTGACTAATGAATAGTTCGGTTTCTTCCTAAACATTTCAATTAATGAAGATAATGATAGATGTTTCTTCACGGGTTTGAGATTCTATTTCATAATTGGTCATGATTATAGGATTGATCTTCATATATTCAAGCTCATGATAAATGGGATAACAATTTTTTGTGTAAAGAGATTTCCATGAGAAGGAAATTCCTTGCATGGAGGGTGAGAAACCAAGATTTCTCTACCAATAATAACATTTAGAAGAGTGGCATTTCATCGGCCTCCCATTGCTTTTGTTGTGAACATCCTAAAAGTGAATTATCTCTCTATATTTTCTTTCATAGTGACTGGGTGGCCTCCCTCTGGGATTCCATGAATCAACATCGATTTCATGACATTGGGTCCATCTAGTTCTTCATCATGGAATGGTTTTAGGGTTTGGCATATGGAGGGATGGTTTTTAAGATCCACTACATCATTTTTATTTCCATATGTTGAACTATATGTGATGTAAGGAACCTTGATAGGATGTGTAATATACAGAAAACTCCATTCCTAGATGTTAAAATGAAGGCTCTAGTCAAGGATCTGGGGGATTTGATCAAAAGGGGTCAAAAGTCAGAATTGCTATGTAATATCCAGAACTGATTTGTTATTGAAAGACACTCTTATGATTAATCTATTAGATGGATTCCACTAGCGAATGGAAACAAATTAAAAATTTATGGATCATTTATGAGAGGGAAAATGATAGGGGTGGTATTCAGAGGGACATCCGCTATTCAGCGTTGGTTGCCTTCAACGCTTTTTACAGCCCATGTGATTCCATCATCATGGAGGTAAGAGCAATGATGTTTGGTGTCAAGTTGTGTAAAGGAATTGATCTTCAAATTATTTATATGGAGTCTGATTCTGAGGTGATGGTGTGCATGCTTCATGGGAATCTTGACTCACAATGGGATTTGACTTAACTTATTAGAAGGTGTTCTCAAGAGATTAATCAAGGGAAAAGCATTCATCATACCTAAAGGGAAGATAATTTTGTGGTGTGTAGTCTTTCTTGGGTGGGTAGCGTTGAGGATTCCTTTATAATCTTTAGTAGTTTGGGTTCTCTTTTGAAAGAATGTAACATATTTTTTCAATGGTATTCCCTAGGGATTCACCTCTTAATACCTCTACAGTTTCTTGGTTGTATCTTAGATTGAATTTGACCATCCTTTACCTTAATAAAAAACAACTCTCAGTTAGATAACCTCAACACTGTCATCCTAAGGATCCTCACCTAACTCATAGATTTTTATAGTAGTCACCCCAACACACATTCCAAAAATGAACAACCTAGGGCCTCTACCAACATGAGTGGTGAAAACCACCTCATCATTGAGTAAACTTGTGTGAACATGACTTCAATCTGGTCTTTAGCCATCACAGGTGAGTGTCAATCACCAAATTAGTATCTAATCGACGTCCAACCATCACCACATTCCCTTACTATCATATCTATCAAATATGATGGCCATTCTATCCAATATCATGGTCTATTCCCTCATACCGATGTCTTATCCACCTCAAACCGACATCCATGGTGCCCTATAATGTTATTCAACATCACTCAATGAATTCCAGCCAATCCCAACCAAATGATCACAACACATCAATCCTGGCGGACCTTCCACCTCAATCCCTCATGCCATGATCATTATGATCCAAAGGATTACAATAGCTTATCACAAGAAAATACATGGATATAATTCACATTATTATAAAAATGTAACTCAATCTAAAAAATAAAATCAATTTAATTGAATCTAGAAGAACAATATAAAAGAAAAAAAAACAAAATTAAGAAGAATTTTTTTTTTCTAATTGATTTGAACATCTAAAATTAAATAAACAAATTTAATTTAAAAATTAAATTTCAAATTAAATAAAGAACGCAACCTAGCCAACTAAAAAGGTGGTCTACATCCTCTAACATAGACTATCACATATGAATTGATCTTGGGCATTCCTTATAGAATACCATAATTTAATATGACCAATTTAACATCAAGCATTAGGGTACCACACAAATACCTGAAAACGCACAAAAATTCTTGCCCCAAAGGACTATGTAAATAAAAATAAAGGCATGCACCACCTACCTTAGAGTGACAGATATATGCACATCTGATATTAGCCTCTAACTTCTAGCAATTTGTAAGAAATAGGTGATTCCATCTAATGCCTTGAAAATAGGGAAAGCAACTAATATAGAATTATCATTCCCTGATATGAGAGAAGAAGGAATGCTTTTTAGTATAGCCCCTTTAATTTATAAACTCTATTTTTATTCCCTCTCCATTCTATTCTACTGAATTTTTTATGATTCCATAATTATTTTTAGACTTATTCTAGCCCTATATTCTTATATTTGATCCCTGACATCTATGGATCAAATGTTGGAAATCCAATTTTGTTTGGGTTCATCATCATTGATGAAATTATCTGAAATCACCACCGACACCATCACAAATTCATTCTCCGCAACAAATAGATCCAATGATGAGGTATATATTTTTTATTTATGAACTATTCCCTCCTATTATTTTATCTAGAATGTATTATCTTTCAACATTTGAATCCTTATAACTTGTCTATTTATGTATCCATAGAAATAGTTTTTTTTCTTTTGCATTTTTTTTGTGTCGGAATTTGGCCAATTAATTTGTGTTTTCTAGTCATGTGATTGATAAAAAAAGTAATGGACTTTAGAACACCTAAATTATTTATTTGATGGGTTACACCCCTGTTATTTATTTTCATCATTGATGACCCTTTTGGTTGTTAGTGATTACGCTATTTCGAGACTAGATTAAGCGTGATTGATTCTAAAGATTCATTTTAAGGTCATAAAGATGATGCGAGGAGCCCTATGAAAATTAGGTTTTATGATGAGTCATGGTTCATGGGGAATAATAGTGAAATGTGTACATTTTTTGTTGGGATAGTGTAAATATTTAATTATAAGCACCTATAGATGAAGACTAGACCATACAGATGACTGTATAAAATCATTTATGATGAAAAGTGACTAGAAGTGGGAATTTAGCCCAGGCATAGACATGGTCATCACATCAGGAGATGATTTTAGTAGAGGTCATATATGAATCAGAAGTTATTCAAAATTATTATGGGAACACATTGTATAGGTGGTCATGTTCACCATGTGAAATGTTATTTCATTCCTTGAATATTACAAATCGATTTCTCCAATATATTACGGAGATAATTCCTAACATTAATGTATTTTTCACACCATTAGTTGGTTATAAAAGATTCATGATGTGAATTAAACCTTTATTTCCTGAACCATGGATTTTAGGGGTGTTTGACCATGTTATTTCATATCATGATTTGTTGGGGTATCTTCATTCATCATCTTGATATAATGACCATATTATTTTTATTGGTCTTCTTTGAGGCCAACCACTGGGATTGAAAACTATTATCCGAGTTTATGCTTTAATTTGTGCTCCACTATTGATAAAAGCCTCTCTCAGGGAATGGGTGTCCCATATCCTATGTACTAGTAAGTTTGGTATCCCCAAAACTAATCTTTATATGGGTCCACTACTAGCAGAGTTGGTGCTCCATTTTCATTGAGATCCAGAGGGGAGTATATCCTCCGCTGGAATCAATACGCTATCGAGTGAGGAATATTCATGAAAGGTGCTAATCCTCCATTATAATCTCTTTGGTTTACAAGGGAGTGAGATTTGACCATTGTATTTTTGGAGCTACAGAATGACTCAAAATTTATGTATACCTGTATTGACTAAGATCTCTTTCTCTCTCACATCAGATCCATGATGGGTATATTTGTTTCTATGGGTTTCTTTTCTCTCTTATTTGGGGCTGAGAAGAGTAAATTCTATTTATTTATTGATTTATGTTGTCTGGGGTGTCCTATTGGTTATGTATATTCTCATTCATTCACGATAAATTCCTATATGTTTCATGTCTTATGAAAATGGAAGATATCTTGGTGGAACCATAATATGTGGAAATTAATTGTACTAAGAAGAAGTGTCCTCATACACTGGTCAATTATTAATATCATGAGTAGGTATCTCTCTTTTATCCTCATATGTTTATTCTAGGTGAGACTCATCTTGGTTGGGTGTCTGTATGACCATTTTTATTATCTGGATATTTTCCGTCACACTATAATGTATTCCATAGAGGTTATTTTATGAATTTGTTTACTCTATAGGGGTTATATAATTTATTATTGAAAATATATATATATATGTGTGTGTTTTTATGTGCATTGGTACCTTAGTAAAAGGACTCTCATTAGGGGATATATGCATACTCAACAATTATCTTCTACCTATAACCATTTGAAGGTAGGATTGGGGTGGTAAACTAAGCTTATTGTGTGTTTAGGTAGGACCCTAGTGGGACAAGTCATGTTAGAGTGGTATGAGAGAAGTTATACATGGGATAGTGTTTGGAAAAGTATGTGTTGGTAGGATAGGTTTTGAATCCAAGGTCAATAATTTTTAAGTGTTTTAATTTCATCTCATAGTCTAGGGACCCAATTAAGTTGCAGTAAAAGATATATCCATAAAACAAGACTTTTCTAGTCTTATTGTCATCATGGAGTATTTAGGCATCGATTACATGGACAAAATGGAAAATGAATCATATATTACTGGTTCTTTGAAGTCCATTTACTTTTTACATAATATTAGAACATATTCACTTCTCACCATAGGCTATCTTTTTAATTTTCAAGATTCCGCCATGATGAAATCAAACAAGGATTTCACAACAGATTCCTGATGATTATAATTTTATTGATTATGATTATATACTGGGGATGGTCTTTGAGGTTTACTTATGAGTGGGTAGTGAGAAATGTCCATGCGTATTGAGTCACGAGCAGGCCCATATATAGTAACCCATTCCAATGGACCCTTCCTGTTGACCATTAAATAGTTCCATTAATCCAGGATGATAATGCATGCAGTCTTAGTATACAATGCGAGTTTCAGTGAAAAATACGACTTCATTTCTACAGTGACCAAGATACTTCAATAGAAGATTATTTTCTAGAGTCAAGAGAACACATATTTTTTCTCATTAAAACATCATTAGATCATGTAGTTTCAATCAGGGCCACCCATCTTTATATATTGGCATGATGATGGTGGAGTTTCTTACCCAAGAGAATGACAAGACATTTATCACCTATATAGAGGTTGAGAATTAGTTTTAGGGGGTATATTACTGTAATATACCATGATTTAAGGAGGTAGTTTTATGTTTAAATATTGGTTTAAATCCTTTAATTTTCGTTAATTAAATGTTTAATAGATGTATAAGGAAGGTGTAGGGCGTTCTGGTGGTCCTGGACACGAAAAAATAGGGAACTGGGGCATCCTTTTCATGGTGCATGGTTGGCTCACAGTTAGTGAAAACATTGCAATGGGGGAGTCCAAACTGTGCGAACATGGACAGAGACATTTAAAATGATTGGTTCACAGTTTTTCAAACCATGTGGGGTTCCCATGAAGCCGTACAACATATATATCTCTTGGATAGAGGTTGGTGTACTTTTGGCACATTGTTTGGAAAAACATATGGGCAAACCATGCACCCTTTAAAAAGTGGGAATTTATTATTTTTCCCCTTTGGTTTTTATGTTTCTCAGAAGATTATCTCACCATTTATTCCTCCTTCTGCCCAAGATTTGAACAAAAGTCCTCTAATATTCAAAAGGCTCAATATCATTTGATTCAATGCCATTTGGAGTATCTTTTGTTTCCAATTGTAGCTCTATGTGAGTCTAGTTCTCCTTTTTCTTCTCTTTTCATGATTTGAGATTATTATTCCATTTTCTAATTCGGAATCCCAAAACCAACTTTTTTTTGGATCTTAGGTTGTGATAAAAATGTTGATTGAATACATATCTAATGATAAGGTTACGAGATCATTCTTATATAGATGAAAGGTAGGTGGTCTACAAGTTATTTCACATTGTTTTAAATACATATATTTTCATGTGTGGTTTTGATTTTGGTTCTCTATTGTCGGGGGTTTGATGAATTTATTAATAATTGGAAAAACACATTTTCTAAATGATTAATTAAACCATTCATAATCCTCATGGGATGGGTTGAGGATGACTTGATTGGATTAGGTCCATCCATGGGGTGTACCAATATTCCTAGACATGGAAAATGGTAAAGTAAGCATGTATTTGATTCGTAATAATGTAGAGTTCATGAAAAGTGTATTTACATGCTTGTTTGGGTTATATAAATGAGTTTATTGTAGTTGTTTCATATTTTTTAAAAGGGCGTATGGAATTGTTTGACATGATGTGCCAAGGGGATAAAATGTATTCAAGTAAATGTTTCAAATGACTTATGGATTTGTAATAGAAATTTGAGAATGGTTTAAATCATAAGAATTGTCGAATAAGATAAATGTGAAAATTATTTTGAATTTTGGATTTTGAGTGAAATGGATAATGTAAGGGAATTGAAAATTTGCATTTTGTTTAAGGCATGGAAAGGAAAATGGGTGAAATGGGAAATTCCAAGTAAGAGGTAAATGGGTTAACAGGTTATGGATCGATAATGAGTCATTTTTATAACGAAATGTGAATTGTATATTTTGTGTTTTTTTATTATGAATGGTTGTGATATGGTATATATAAGCACGTGAACATGAATTCTATGTTTTGTGTACTGACTAATTCTCTACTCTCGTGGGCTAGGTTGGGCTGATGCTCTAAACTCCACCACGAGAATGCATGGGTTAGGGAGCCGAACTAATGCTCTAGATCCCTAATGATGCAATGTAATATTACCTAGACTAGTGCTCCATGGTATGTATGAAGAAATTGGATGATTACCTGGACCAATGCTCCAAGGTAATTGTAATAGATTTGGAAAATAATACCTATTCTATTTCTCTAAGGTATGAAAATTTGATTTGTTGTTTGGTGTTCACCCTAGTGAGATAGGGAGTTTCATAATTACCTCATTGCTTTGTGGTTGACTGAAATAGGTTTTAGTAAAATTAATAGAACACCAAACCCTTGGAATTAAATTATGAAAATTGTTAGTTAAAAAAATTCTAATGGAATATTATCACTCATTGTTTACTTATTTTATGTTTAGTACTTTCATGTATTATCTGTTTAGAAAGGTTATTTTCTAGACACCATTTGTAGTGTCCTACTAAGTTGTACTCACACCTTATTCAGGTCTCCATTGAGTACCCAGTTTGATTTCATGGTTCCAGGTGAAGAAAAGGGAAAGGGCCCTATACTAGGGAGATCATTTTGGCATGGGATGTTCATGGATGAGGATCCATACATCATTTCCTGACGAATTTTGGGGATTCTATTTTTTTCTTCATTTTGGCGTTTCTTTTAAATTTGTAACTGTTTTCCCAACCTATCATGTTTAGTTGTTTGGTTGTGGTTTATACTCTGTTTTGGATTTTATTATCAATGCATGTTCCCGGTTATTTAGTAATCATTTCATTTATTTTATACATTATCTAATATGACTTACTCTAGAAAATGGTGTATAGTATCCCCACATTATTTATTAGACACTTGCTAATAGTCTCCATGATTTAGAATATGGGGATGCTTGCTAGATGTTATGCGGTGACTCAGATCGGGGTATCATTTATTGGATTCCGGGCGAGGGATGTTACAATGTGGTGTTAGAGAATCTATTTTCTATGAATTACTATTTGGGGATAATGGACAGGATATTAGTATAAGGCCCCGACCATAAACATTACTTAGTCATGAATTTAATGAATAATTCACAAAGAGGATCTTTTCAGGTTTATAGTTTTAGATAATTAGGTCATAACTAGTACATCTCAAAAGATTACATAGTAGACACTTATACTAAGTTTCTATAAAATAAAAAAAAACATTTAAAAAGAAACATGTCTAGTTCCATGTTTTAGATAGAATGTATTTCCTTGATCTCATCCTTGATCCTATTCATCTTTAAGTCCTGTGGAAAACATTTCAAAAACTTGGGATTAGCATAAAAAGCCCAGTAAAGGATACACAAAGAAGGAAAACTGTTAGTTTTTCAAAACAACAAGTAAACCATGTATACTTTATCAAATTAGTACTTTTCACCTTTATGAAGTAGTAAAAAAACACTTCACCAAATAAAAGATCATTACTTACCCATTTGTAACCAAAATATTACTATAAAACCCATATAAAGAACACATAACAAATAAAGGTAACTTGGGACATAAACATACTTAAATGGAATAACCATACGGTCGACTTCCACACATATCACTTAATGGAATAGCCATATGGCCGACTTCCATAACCAATGCATTGGAGGTTATAACGTAACCACCCATCCTGGTATTCACGGCACCACCCGTCATATGGTTTATCACGTAACCACCCGTAAAATGTCCAAGTACCATCATTACACATAAAATATTGAAAATATAAACATTTCAATAACAACATTTCATTTGTAATCACAATAAGTAATTCCAAGATATTGAATTAATCAATCCATTTTCAAAAACCATTTAAAAGAGATTTTTGAATCAATGTGTCCCATACCACATTGAATCATTTAATGGAATTATAATTTTAAAACATTAATGTCCATATAAATAAATAATGAAAACCATTTTGAAAACATGGACATTAAAGATAAAGATTTAGAATAGTAAATCTTTAAAACCTTTTAAATGATATTTTTTGTTAAAGAGTTTTTAACAAAATGAGAGACTCTTGAATACAAATAATTTCGGAATAACATTTAATCTGAACTTTATAAAATCATGATAATAAGGGATTCATGATATAATATGTCAAAGGTCAGTATAAACACCATATAAGAGTGAATTGGTCCAAAACAACAATTAAGTCTCAATGGAAATGTAAATTGAGATGGAATCCATTATAAATATGGTATCCTTAAATTAAGGATAAATCTATCACATAATTATGTGTGAGAAATAAAAATACACCCAATATAAGTGGATATTAAGTTTGAAACAATCAGATTTCATTCACACATATTCATAGGATGACATGTTCAAGAAGTACAAGTTGAACCCAAAGAAATCGAAATTGGGTAAAGATGTTCCCTTGTAAAAATTCGACAGCCTTACGGCGTCACTTCAAAATTCATAAAATTAGTCGATGAGAGAGTGAATGGTATATCATCACTTGTACATAAACTTTACATCAATATTTATATATAAGAACATATCCCAACATAATAATATGTAAATTAAAAGACATAACAAAATAAGTCTTTTAAAAAGAGGAGGGTGAAAGGTCCCCTTACAGAGTTGGGTAACTTTCAAAACGTACACCCCATGGAAGAAGGGTCATAAAATGAAGATGTAAATACCCATAAATGAAATTATACTACACAAAGTGTATAGTAATGGGAAGTACATACACCACTGAAAGGAAATAGTGGAAAACGTAGCATAAATTTCACGGGAATAAAAGTGAGATTAAAAATCCCTTACAAAGACTTCGTAACCTAACGACGCCACTTAAAACATCCAAAAATGGATTTATGAGATGAAATAGGGTCTCTCATAATATGACCATAAAAGGTAAAGTGGTAGGAATATAAAATAACGTACCCAAACAGAAGAAAGATGAGCTTAAAATAAATGGAATAAAAGAGATTACTTAAAAAGAAAGAGAGAGGTTGGATCCCTTACCTCGTGTCTGAAATGACTCGATCGTTCTTTAATCTCCTGAATAATAAAATTTAGTCAATTTATAATTTCTTAAGGACCTTGTTTAAATATTATTTTTCAGTTCATATCACATATTATAATGTTATAATAATTGGTTAATAAAGTGAGTTCATATTAGACGTTTTCGTTGATGTTCGGAACATGAGTAAAAATTGAACTTGTTGGAAAAGAATTTTCCATGTAGTTATAGGTACATCATCTCCAGAACAGTATTAATGTATTAAATATTATATATATCCAGTATATATTCACTTTTTACTATTCCATAACATTTTGAGATAAAAAAAATTAATAGCACCCTTCATGGAGACGGTAGGCCGTACGTACGCAGTAACGCTACTTTCATTTTTTGTCATATTAATGGAATTAAAGTTAAAAGAGAGATGTATTTATTATAATTCCAGAATTTTATCCATCATTTATAGGTAATATATTAAATATATATCCATTATATATATGTACTTATAATAGTACATAACATTTGGAGATAAGAAATGAAATGTACCGTTCATGGAGACGGTAAGCCGTACGTATGCATGAACGCTACTTTCATTTCTTTGGAACATTAATGGAATTAAAACTAAATGAGATATATATATATATTATAATTACAGTATAATATATATGTCATATATATCACATAATTTCATCAATTTCATTCTTTATACATTCCATGTATTGCTTGAACGAGTCACATCACTTGAGGGGTGGTAGTCCACACTTCCTCAAATGAAATTATCGCATTTGCACAACATGAAAAGCATAAAGGTATGTATTAAATATAAAATATAGAATCATAGAGAGGAAATAAATATAATATATATCATAAATAAATATAGTTCCATCATAATGGCCACCCTGAGAGGTGGTATGAGAAGATAGAACAATCATCGTTTCGTGAGGCAGTAATTCGCCATCTACAGAAATAGTATGTTCTTTAACCATTAGACGGAGGTGTGTGTTAGTGTAGCTAGAATACTCCTCCTAAAACATCCTAATATATTGAAGATACTGGTGTTATTACAAAATAAATAAATAAAAATAGTTTAGTGGGTTGGAGAAGAAAAATAAAACAAAAGAACACTAAGGAAGACGTTAATTTTAAAACGAGTAACTCTTTTTGATTTGAGCTCAAAGGCTTTCTTGGAAAGACTTCTGCCCGAAGTTAGGCTTCTAAGAGTAACAGGGGATGTGGAGAGACAAAATGGGAAGGGTTTTTCCAAGACAAAGTCTTGAGAGGTGTGGGTAAGGTGGTAGAGGTGGGGGCCTTTTATAAGAGGAGAGGAGGGTCATTCTTGGAAAGTCAAAAAAGGTTACATTATTTTCAAATGAGTTCCGGATTTTAAAGGTCCAAAATTGATATATTTAGAGGCTAAGGTGATAAGGGTTCGAAATCCACCCATACAATAGGTTTTTGACATGTTTAGGTCTTATATTTTACATTATCATTTCATTTAATTTAAATCGTTAAATAATGAGGTAATCACTGCATCATCATGGTGTCATAAATAATTTAATTTCTCTAATGTCTAAAAATTATAATAAAAAATATCATGATTTAGGAACTATTTTTAGATTTCTAATGAATATTTATAGTAAAAAATATGTCTTCTATAATCCCATTTAAAAATTGTTTTAGTAAAACAGCTCATGTTTGTGACATTTTTATTTTAACTTTAAATAAAAAGTTATTTATGTCATTTTCCAACCAAAGTGGCTCCATGGGGTCCCCAAGATGACCCATTGATTTTATTGGTCGGCCATGACACAAACAATGATGGTTTGACATGTGTCTAGGTCATTTCATATTATTAAAACATTATTTTCACCTTAAATTACACTAATTACCTTTAATCACGATTAATAAAACTTAAAAGTTACTATTCACCAAAAATTATTTTGATCTCATTGAGCCACATTTTACTTCGTAATGACAACAATGTATGTCGGTTTTTTGAAAATCAAATCATAGAATTGGAAAAGTTTCATTTAAACAAAAAATCAGTTTCATTAACTACCACTTAGTAGTTTCACTATTAATCAAAAAAATTGAAGTTGTTCAACAAAATACCAAAAATTCACCCTAAGCTATATTTGATATTCCAAATTCAAAAATTACTTCTATTTTAAAAAATTCAAAACATATAGGTTTCATTAATTAATTTAATAATTAATTCCTGCTGTCAAAACAAATAGCATGTTTTTATGAAACAATATATATCAAAAGATTGACACTAGTTTTAATCCAATTTCAACGTAAAATTAATTCCAATGACCACTATTGGATTAAATGGTAAAAATATATTATAATTTCACTTTAAAACAAATCCAAAAGATAATCTAATAACATAAATAAATTAGATTAAAAAGAGGGTTTGAATTAAAATACAACATTTTTCAGTATTCATTAAAAAATGAACTTTATCGGAAAAATACCGAAAATTTACATGAAGTAAATTTTGATGTCCCGATTCTAAAGAAGAATTTTATTTGGTTAAATATAAAACATAAAATTTTCAAAAACTGGATTTAAAAGAGGTTCTCCATCAAAAGGGCGGTTAATCGACCTTTAAAAGAATATTAGAAGATTTATGCTTAAAATTGGATTCATTTTCATTTTAGGCCTCTAACATTTCGTGGATAAAAGTAAAAATATTTGAAAAACATATATAATCATTTTTTAGTTAGTTCCATTCATTCCCGCCATTACAACGGCTAGGCGTTAACTACAATTTAAAATAATATTATTTTATTATTAGAGTGCAACATAAGATTTCAAAGAAACTCATTATTGCGTATTGGGTACGCCATCGAGCATAGCATTACCTTTAATGTAATATAAATATTTTATTCACAAATATGGATAAATATGAAATTTTCATATTCTTTATTTACCTAGGGTGTTAAATCCTTCCCCCCTTTTTGGAATTGATCCTCGCAATTTTAAAATTGGGGTCGGAAACATCATTGAGAGTCCCACATCGGAACAAGAGTCGGTAAAAAAATCACTTTAAAAGAATGAAAGAGAAGTAAAGAGGTCACCCGAGTTAACGTATACTAGGATTCCATGTAGGAAAACATGGATATGGAAGAAAAATAAAAGGGTCATGCTCTGAGGGAGAGTGATAGAAAACATGTTTAGGAGAAAGTTAACCATTAGAAAATCACAAACTTGTGGTGGGTTAAACGATATTCGATTCCCCATTAGGAAAAGTTAATAGACAACATTTTTGTTTTATGTTACTTTTCATTGAGGAATTTATTTTTTATCTTAAGTAAATATACTTACATGTCATGTTAACTTTTAACTTTTACTAGATTTCTTACACAAACTCATACTTTCTCCAAATGATGAGTATTTAGGAAGACTTGTTCACATTAAGAGTACTATAATAAACTTCTTGAGAATCACCTAATCCACAAAAGAAAACTATATATTTCCCATGTATTTAGACATTACCAAAGCCAAAATTGTTAGAACAAGATTATATAATCTAGAAAATGATAACCCTTTATAAAAAGAAAATCTATTCTTAATCTCCAAAATTTGTCCAACAAAACCCAAAGTACAACGAGGACCATTAGATAAACAATTTGTCCATAAAATTGATCAAGGTAAACCAAACTAAGATTTAAACCCAAATATGTGAAGGATTTAGTCACATAGTCTTCCAATGTACAAATTAACACTTATCTCCAAATAACCTCAGTTGCTCTAAAAGTCTCATAGTGAAAAGTAATTAACCTAATAACATATCCTCCGTGATAGGTTAATAATTTCCATAGATAACCCAAAATAAACTTACTCTTAATTCATAAAATCATCTAACTAAAAAGAATAAGTCATACTAACCAGGGACTTCACATAGTCCAGTGGTAGGCGACAAATACCAGTCGTACTTTGGTTGTGGGTTCGATTCCTGCAGTTTTGTCCGACGCGATGGGTTGTCACACGATCTACATGTTTTCCTTTTTCCAAAACTATATAATTCTTATAAAATTCCCCAAAAAGCGATAAAATCTTCAAAAATAACTATAACATAATTTAACCTCAAGTTTATCTCATGTCATTCATAACGTATAGTATCCCATAATTACCTCAAAAGTAAGGATCATATAAACCCTAATGGTTACTATTATAATTTTTAACTGAACATCCATGTCGAGTTGGTTCTCTCATACATTATGAATTAGAGAACTCATCAAGGTTCAAGTGGTTGATCATGAATCCTGATAGTTGGTTTAGAATAACCATGAGATTTCTCATTGAATCCCCCATTTCATGTAGTCTCTTAATCAGTGAACCACCACAGTTTCCTTCAAACCCATTGTCACTTGGGTGCCTTCTAGATCCATCCATTTACAAAAACCATAAATGTTAGTGTGAGTATATCAACAAAATCATTAAGTACTTATGAGGAGGATAAACACTAAGATATACTTACTCATTCAATTTATCTAAGAACTATGACTCTTTCTGAAATCCTAACCTTTGTGGTAATATCACTTATTCTTAAAGAATACCCTAACGTCTAAAGTTATCTAAACCGACCTTTGATACCAACTATAAGGCCCTGGCCTTAAACATTACTTAATCATGAATTAAATGAATAATTCACAAAGAGGATCTTTTTAGGTTTAGAGTTTTAGATAATTAGGTCATAACTATTACATCTCAAATGATTACATAGCAGCCACTTCTACTAATTTTCCAGAAAAAAAAAACACTTAAAAATAAACATGTCGTGTTCCATGTTTTAGATAGAATTTCTTTCCTTGATCCCATCCTTGACCATATTCATCTTTAAGGCCTGTGGAAAACATTTCAGAAACTTGGGATGAGCATAAAAATCCCAGTAAAGGATACACAAAGAAGGAAAACTGTTAGTTTTTCAAAACAACAAGTAAACCATGTATACATTATCAAAGTAGTACTTTTCACCTTTATGATTTTGTAAAAAACCCTTCACTGAATAAAAGATCATTAATTACCCATTTAGAACCAAAATATTACCATAAAACCCATATAAAGAACACATAACATATAAAGGTAACTTGGCATATAAACATACTTAAATGGAATAACCATACGATCGACTTCCACACATATCACTTAGTGGAATAGCCATACGGCCGACTTCCATACCCAATGCATTGGAGGTTATAACGTAACCACCCGTCCTGGTATTCACGCCACCACCCATCATATGGTTTATCACGTAACCACCCGTAAAATGTCCAAGTACCATCATTACACATAAAATATTGAAAATATAAACATTTCAATAACAAAATTTTATTTTCAATCACAATAAGTAATTCCAAGATATTGAATTAATCAATCCATTTTCAAAAACCATTTAAAATATATTTTTGAATCAAAGTGTCCCACACCACATTGAAGATTTCAATGGAATTACAATTTTAAAACATTAATTCCCATATAAATAAATACTGAAAACCATTTTAAAATCATGGACATTAAAGATAAATATTTAGAATAATAAATCTTTAATACATTTAAAATGATATTTTTTGTTAGAGTTTTTAACAAATTGAGAGACTCTTGAATACAAATAATTGCGGCATAACATTTAATCCAAACATTATAATATCATGAGAATAAAGGGATTCATGATATAATATGTCAAAGGTCAGTATACACACCATATAATAGTGAATTGGTGCATAACAACAATGAAGTCTCAATGGAAATGTAAGTTGATATGGAATCCATTATAAAGATGGTATCCTTAAATTAAGGATAAATCTATCACATAATTATGTGTGAGAAATAAAAATACACCCAATATAAGTGGATATTAATTGTGAAACAATCAGAGGTCATTCACAATTATTCATAGGATGACATGTTCAAGAAGTACAAGTTGAACCCAAAAAAATCGAAATTGGGTTAAGATGTTCCCTTATAAAAATTCGACAACCTTATGCCGTCACTTAAAAATTCAGAAAATTAGCCGAGGAGAGAGTGAATGGTATCTCATCACTTGGACATAAACTTTACATCAATAAGGATATACAAGAACATATCCCAACATAATAATATGTAAATTAAAATACATAAGAAAAGAAGTATTTTAAAAAGAGGATGGTGAAAGGTCCCCTTACCAAGTTGGGTAACTTTCCAAACGTACACCCCATTGAAGAAGGGTCATACAATGAAGATGTAAATACCCATAAATGAAATTATACTACACAAAGTGTATAATAATGGGAAGTACATACACCACTCAAAGGATAAAGTGGAAAATGTATCATAAATTTCACGGGAATAAAAGTGAGATGAAAAATCCCTTACGAAAACTCTGCAGCCTAACGACGCCACTTAAAACTTCCAAAAATGGATTTATGAGATCAAATAGGGTCTCTCACAATATGACCATAAAAGTACAGTATGTGGAATATAAAATAACATCCCCAAACATAAGAAATATGAGCTTAAAAGAAATGACATAAAAGAGAGTACTTAAAAAGAAAGAGAGAGGTTGGATCCCTTACCTCGTGTCCGACATGACTCGATTGTTCTTTAATCTCATGAATAATAAAATTTGGTCAATTTATAATTTCTTAAGGAAATAATTTAAATATTATTATTCAGTTCATATCACATATTATAATGTTATAATAATTGGTTAATGAAGTGAGTTCATATTAGATGCTTTTGTCGATGTTCAGTACATGAGTAAAAATTGAACTTGTTGGAAAAGAATTTTCCATGTAGTTAAAGGTACATCATCTCCAGAATAGTATTAATCTTTTAAATACTATATATATACCAAGTATATATTAAATTTGTACTATTCCATAACATTTGGAGATAAAAAAAATTAATAGCACCGTTCATGTAGATGGTAGGCCGTACGTATGCATGAACGCTACTTTCATTTTTTGTCATATTAATGGAATTAAAGTTAAAAGAGAGATACATATATTATAATTCCAGAATGATATAAATCATTTAGATGTAATATATGACATATATATCCATTATATATATGTACTTATAATATTACATAACATTTGGAGATAAGAAATGAAATGTATCATTCATGGAGACGGTAAGCCGTACGTATGCATGAACGCTACTTCCATTTCTTTGGTACATTAATGGAATTAAAACTAAATGAGAGATATATATATATATATTATAATTCCAGTATAATATATATGATATATATGACAAATAATTCCATCAATTTCATTCTTTATACATTCCATGTATTGCATGAATGAGTCACATCACTTGAGGGGCGGTAGTCTACACTTCCTCAAATGAAATTATCGCATTTTCACAACAAGCAAAGCATAAAGGTATGAATTAAATATAATATATAGAAGCATATAAAGGAAATAAATATAATATATATCATAAATAAATATAATTCCATCATAATGGCCACCATGAGAGGTGGTATGAGAAGATAGAACAATCATCGTTTCGTGAGGCAGTAATTCGCCATCCACAGAAACAGTATGTTCATTAACCATTAGACAGAGGTGTGTGTTAGTGTAGCTAGAATACTCCTCATTAAAACATCCTAGTATATTTAAGATACTGGTTTTGTTAAAAAAGAAATAAATAAAAAGAGTTTAGGGGTTTGGAGAAGCAAAATAAAACAAAAGAACACTAGGGAAGACATTACCTTTAAAACGAGTAACTCTTTTTGATTTGAGCTCAAGGGCTTCCTTGGAAATACTTATGCCCAATTTTAGGCTTCTAGAAGAAATATAGGGATGTGTAGAGGAAAAATGGGCAGGGTTTGGCTGAGAAAAAAGCTTGATAGGTGTGGGTAAGGTGGTAGAGATGGGGGCCTTTTATAAGAGGAGAGGAGGGGCACTCTTGGAAAGTCAAAAAAGGTTACATTATGTTCAAATGAGTTTCGGATTTTAAAGGTCCCACATTGGTATATTTATAGTATAAGGTGATAAGGGTTCTAAATCCACCCATATAATAGGTTTTTGACATGTGTAGGTCTTATATTTTACATTATCTTTTCATTTTATTTAAATCGTTAAATAATGAGTTAATCGCTGCATCATCATGGTTGCATAAATATTTTAATTTATTTAATGTATAAAAATTATAAAAAAATATCATCATTTAGGAGATCTTTTTATATTTATAATGAATATTTATAATAAAAAATATGACTTGTATAAACCCATTTAAAAATTGTTTTAGTAAAACAACTCATGTTTGTGACATTTTTATTTTAACTTTAAATAAAAAGTTATTTATGTCATTTTCCTACTAAAGTGGCTCCATGGGGTCCCCAAGTTGACCCATTGATTTTATTGGTCGGACATGACACATCCAATGAGGGTAGGACATGTTTTTAGGTCATTTAATATTATTAAAACATTATTTTCACCTTAAATTCCACTAATTACCTATAATCGCGATTAATAAAACATAAAAGTTACTATTCGCCTTCAATTATTTTGATCTCATTGAACCAAATTTTACTTCTTAATGACAACAATGTATGTCATATTTTTGAAAATCAAATCATAGTATTGGAAAAGTTTCATTTAAACGGAAAATCAGTTTCTTTAACTACCACTTAGTGGTTTCACTATTCATCAAAAATTGAGGTTCTTCAGATAAATACCAAAAATTCACCCTAAGCTATATTTGATATTCCGAATTCAAAAATTACTTCTATTTTAAAAAATTAAAAAAATATATGTTTCATTAATTAATTTAATAATTAATTCCCACTGTCAAAACAAATAGCGTGTTTTTATGGAACAATATATATCAAAAGATTGACACTAGTTTAAGTCCAATTTCAAAGTGAAATTAATTCCAATGACCACTATTGGATTAAATGGTAAAAATATATTCTAATTTCAATTTAAAACTAATCCAAAAGTTAATCTAATCATAAAAATAAATTATATTAAAAAGTGGTTTTGAATTATAATACAACATTTTTTACTATTCATAAAAAAATGAACTTTATCGGAAAAATACCAAAAATTTACACAAAGTAAATTTTAATGTCCCGATTCTAAAGAAGAATTTTATTTTGTCAAATTTAACACATAAAATTGTCAAAAAGTGGATTTAAAAGAGGTTTACCATCAAAAGGGCGGTTAATCGACCTTTTAAAGAATATTAGAAGATTTATGCTTAAAATTAGATGCATTTTCTTTTTAAGACTCTAACATTTATTGGATAAAAGTAAAAATATTCGAAAAACATATAAAATAATTTTCTAGTTAGTTCCGTTCATTCCCTCCATTACAACGGCTAGGCGTTAACTTCCATTTAAAATAATATTATTTTATTATTAGAGTGCAACGTGATATTTCAAAGAAACTCATTGTTGTGTATTGGGTACGCCATCGAGAATAGAATTCCCTTTAATGTCATATTAATATTTTATTCACAAATATGGATAAATATGAAAATTTCATATTCTTTATTTATATGGGGTGTTACAATTATGAAGTGTTAAACCTTCCCAAAAAGATTGTGCATGGGAGTATCTAACCCAGGGAAGAGGGAACACCCAAGTACGCAAGCTGAGAATTATTGTTCTTGATGTGTGTTCTTAAATTTGTATGATATTTCAACATTGGGTGATTCACTTGTTGTGTGATGTGACTATTTTATGATATTTTTATCATGGTTGAAATGGCATGAGATTTTTCATACCTGTATAAATTTAGAAAGCTATAGACAAAGGTTCCATGCATCATGATAGGTACACATAGGATGGGTGTGTGCGATAAAATTGGTAGAATGCATTTTACATTATTTGAAATTAGAAAAAAATGTTGTCTAATAATGATGATGCAAATGGGTAAGTGGAAATAATGTAAATGTCTGGTTAAAGAATTGTGCTTAATAAAGGTTGTGAATGAGTTCAAATACTAGTTGTAACAAGTTTAAAAATGGGAAGGGTGACTAAAGGAGAATAATTTGAATTATTAAAATGGAAATAGTTAAATAAGGGGTGTTTAATTAAATACTCATACCTATGTTAGTTATCTTACCTGTGTTGAACATGTCCTATAGTAGGGATGGGTGAATGTAGTATTGGATATCAGTTCACATCCATTGGGATAGGGTATGTTAAGTGGTTTGTTTATAAAAGGTAGTGTATTTTAAATTGTGTTCTACACCTATTAGACTTCCCTTGAAATGTTTGTTTATGAACATTTTTTAATATATAAAACTCAATAAGTATGTATTTTTGAAATATTGGGTAAAATAAAAATTCTAATGTTTGAACCATTGGGTTTTTAAAATGGTTATGTCAATTATAAAAAATGTGTAAAGAAACATTTTTTAGTGAATAGAAAAATTTAGTATTCCAAGACTTGTGAACAGACCCTACATATGGGTGGTTTGGTAGTGAATGTACCTTATTTTGGAGACATTGGTGAGATCTACATGTTGGATAGAGAGGTGTTCCTTGTTGTACCTTTAGTATAGATGTGGACTTGAGGTTGAGAGGTCGTTTCTGATAACGGATGTGGTAACCACGTGAGTTATGATCATATAGGTTGTGTTGGGTTTTGAAATGGATTTCCTAGTTTAGGGTTCCACTATTGGTGGTTGTGTTGCTATGGGACTGTAACTTATAGTAAATTTCATCTTCGTTATGTTGGACATAGTGTTTTGGAATTGGTGTAGGAGAGTCACCCACAAGCAGCAAATTTTCCGAAGTTTAATATATTTTTCCTAGATGGATCGATGAAAAAATCAATGGTTTAGGATACATAAATCAGGCTGTGAGTATTATTTGATAGTCTTGTGGAAATTGAGGGTGACCTCAATGGAGGTTGGCCCATAGATGTAGGCACCTGGGAATATGATGCATGTGCTATGAATTTGTAGTGGAATCGATGCATAATGATTACAACAACATTTTGGTTAATGGTATGGTTGTGACATGGTTCTTTGAGAGAGAACCTAAGTGCTTGTGGTTGGTTTTGAGGTTTGTTTCAAAGTGGTGTATCATCCATATGTTTGAACCGTCTATTTGGATGATGAATAATGGAAGCATGAATATTGAAATTTGGGAGGACAATACAAGGGTGACTAAATCATGGTTAAATGATTCTATTATTTTGGTGATGATTTAGGTGAGGGTGGTTATGTGTTTGGGTTTTCTATAGGAATGGTATGTTAGTTGAGTGGAATTTTTTGAATTCCTCGTGGCTGATGGGAGTGAAATACTATGAGGAATGGTTAGGTGAGCAAGAGGTGTTGGCATAGGCATTGATGATACTTGTCTAGTGAGGTATAAAGTTGGTTTAAGTGTGTTTTCATAGGAAGATGTGTTACCTTTATGGATTTTATGAGGTCCATATGTTGTAATGTAATGGTAAGGTGTGATTCTGATTGGTTTGGGCGAACATGTCACTCAGGATAAGCACATGTCATCCTCTTTGAAATAAAAATAGAAACATGGATATGGTAGAGTCCATTGGATTTGATTTTTGTGGTGGAAGATTGTGTTTTATTTTTTAACATCCGAGGTATTTCCGGAATAACTTGAGTGGTGTGGTGGAAGTAGGGAAAAGGGAAATGATTGTTCACGACTGCTTGGTGGATGTTCATGGTGAGGTGATGGGTGTTGGTTGGCAATCATGCTAGAGTGGTGGTGGCTTAGTGATGATGAAATGTGTGTGGGTAGGGGTGCATGAAATTCCTGGATTTTCATGGTGTCCCATAATGGGAGGTGACATTAGAGATGGATACTTTTTAGTGGTGGTCATCGATTGATTCTTATCATAATTTTAGCTAGTGACTATTATGCCCAACATCTTGATATTATCCATGGTATACTGAGAAATATGTATCTTTACTCCAAGAGACATGGACGTGTTTTATTTGGATGTGGGGCATCATGGAGTTTCCATTCATGGGGTTGTATAAGGGGAGAAATATGGTGGTATTTACAAAATCGACTATTTATGGGTGAGGTCCTCATGATGGACATGGTGTTAAAGAATGCCTAATGTGACGTTCTCGGAAGCTGGGGATGGGTATTGGGTGACGTTTTCTTTGTTTTGAAAAAAATATCAAAGTCCACATCCAATATTTTGGCTTAATTATATAATATAGGCATGAAACATGGTAGTTGGAATACCTTTAAGAATATGATAGTAATGAAACATCTAAGTTGGGAAGTGATAATTTAGTGTTGTATGTGTGGAGTATAGTGTAGAGTAGCTGTAGTGGCATAGAGATGCTAGTTAGAAACCCGTGAGGTGAACTTTGGGTCTTTAAGAGAGGTTTTGTGGGATTTTATTATGATGTTTGATTAATCCATGTGTCGTCTTGGGTATCAGGTTGGTTGCAAATAAAATTTGAGATCCCTCCTTAAAATTCATTAAATGGTGTGGTGAGACATGGCACCAATTTGTGGAATGTGAGGTCGGTTTGTGGAATGTTTTTGGGTTAGAACATATCCATATTCAATTATTGTTTGGAAAGTGGGGGTTCTTTTTTAGGAAAATGTTCATGGGTGTGGGGGTGCACGATAATGGTTTGGAGGGTAGTAGATGCCTTGATTGTGGAGTTCTATCAAAAGTCAAGGAATGACATGATAGATGCATTGGACGATGGAGGTAGGCTCCAAATTATTTATGAACCATGGAATGGTGAAAAGGGGTAGTGTACCAATAGTGTAAGATTTATGTTTTGGGACAAGCCATTCAAGGTGGACCAACCCAATATGGTAAGAGGAATGGATATGGTGAGCTGCGGACCACATCAAGTTTGGTGTCTCTAGTGGAAAGTGATTTTCGAAAATGAATTATAAATTGAGTGAGGTTAAGTCTTACTTATTTGGAAAGTGGGTGGTGTAAGTATTCCCTTTTGGTTGGTTTCAATGGCTAGGATAGCTTCCAATACAAGGTGAAGTCCTTATGGATTCTCAAGCGCGGTAGTTTGGGAATGCATTAGGCACTTAGTGGAGGTTGAGTTGATGTTCTGGAGGACTCTTTCGATAGATAATGTTCCAACATCTATAAGGCGGTGGAGATAAGATAAATTGTGTGGTGGGGATCACCACAGTTGTAATGTGGTCCTTTGATGATGTAACCTGTGTTTTATGATGAAAGGGACTCGAGTAAGCACCATTTTTGTGATTTGACCCTGATAATGATCCTTTTCTTGGGTATGAATGGTAGAGTACCTCTAGTGTTTTGGGTGTTTCATGGATGTTTTATTATGGAATGGTAACTTCAAGACATGAGTTATGGATCGATGTAAGTAAGATATAGAGTTCATAAAGTTCGAGTGTTTTTTTAGGTGACGTCGAGTTTGGGTCGTTGTTAGATTTGTGAAAACATGATAAAATGGTGCCATGTAATTTGGTCCATGAGTTATGAAAAGGCTTAGACTGACGAGGTGCTGATTGTCTCTTCCATTATACTATGATACAACGTGTAAAGTTCCCTTTTTTTGATTTCGGAATTGTTTTGTAGGTTACCCTATAGAGTCCCAGTGGTTGATGTATGGTTAGAAGTTAATGCATCCTTTGAGGAGGATCTAGTTCATCTTATGAATCATAGTGATAATGTATTGTGGTGTTAGATTATGACATTGGATCTAGTTTTTGGAATGATGGTAATGTTCATGAATAAAATTTTGAGAGGGATTTAGATATGCATTCCCACTAGATGACCAATTTTCAACAGAAGCTCAGTGATGATTTGGAAGAGTAGCTCGAGGATGCGCTGTAATAAGGTGGAGAGGTGGTAAAATTATAAACATTATGGAGGTAAGTTTGTGATTATATTTTTGTATACATCCATTAATTTTAGTTTATTAAATGTTTTCAACTGTCTGTGGAATATTGGGGGTGATTGGGGGTTTTGGTACATGAATGAAATGGGAAATGGTCCATCATGTGCATGGAACATGGTTGGAATACAATTAGTGAAAATTATTACAGGGGGAAGGGTCAACCATGAGACCTTGGATAGAGGCATTTCATATGGTTGGTGCATAGTTTTTGGAACTGTTTGGAATTACTAAGAAAACGTGTGACCTAGAACCCTCATGGATAGAGGCTGGTACACGATTGGCGTTGAATTTGTAAAACTGTGTGGCCAAAACGTGCACCCTTTAAAAAGTGATAATTTATAGTTCCCCTTAGGATTTTTAATTTTATCATACAATTATTCCCAATTTCTTTCTCCTTCATCCAAAGTGATGAGAACAAATTGTCAAATAATCCCATGGGTAAATCTTCTTTGGTTATAAGCTGTTTCGAGCATCGTTGGTAGCAAATGGATGCTTCGGGTGAGTCTAATCCTCCCCTTCGTTCTCTTTTTCAGATTAGGGACCATGGTTTTGATATTTTTCATCCGAAAAACAAAAATCCTTATTTTTTGGTGGATCTCAGATAATGGATTCAATGGGAACTTGAATCCAAATATAAGGCTAATGTTATGTTTTCATTCATCAATGTATTTGAGGTTGGTGGTCTATAAGTTATATACTGTAGTTTTAAATGTTTACTTGTGCAGGTATGGTTGTGATTTTCGTTCCCTCATGTTTTTAATTTCTCTAATATAGTAAGAATTGGTAAAATAGAGGCCTAAATGATTAATTGAGCACTTTATGATCCCTATGGGATGTGTTGAGGATGATTTGACAAGATTAAGGCCATCCATGGAGTGTGCTAATATTCATGAACATGGAAAATGGTAATGTAAGCATGTAATTGCTTTATAATAATGTAGAGTCTATGAAAAATGTATTAACATGGTAGTTTAGATTATATAATGGAGTTAATTGTAGTTGTGTCTAATTTTTTAAAATAACGTAAAGAATTAATTGGCATGATAAGAAAATTTTCTAAAAAATACTAATGTAAATATGCCAAATAGATTATGGATTTGTAATGGAAATTCATCAATGGTATAAATCATATGAATTTTTGTATATGTTAAATGGGGAAATACTTGTGAATTGTTGATTTTGTGTGAAATGATTAATTTATGGAAATTGTTAATACAATTGATGGTTAAGTCATGGGAAAGGGAAATGGGTTAAATGAGCAATTCCAAGTTAGAGGTAAAAGGGTAAATAGGTTAAGGATCGATAATGATTCATGTTATAAAATAAATAAGAATTGTAAATGATGTGTGTATTGATGGGGAATGGTTGTGATAAGGTATGTGGAGTAAATGGATATACGCATGTGTACATGGATTTTATGTTGTGGGAAGTGACTGATGCTCTACTCCCACAGATCAGGTTGGACGGATGCTCAAAACCCCACCATGATAATTCATGTGTTAAAGAGATGTACTAATACCCTAGGTCCCTACAGATTCAATGGATAATTTCTTAGACTAACACTGCTAGGTAAGTATGATAATATTGGATGATTATATGGAAATATGATTAAAGTTAATAATAAAGGATTTACCGAAGAATAAATGAAAATATGCTCCATGTTATGAAAATTGGTTTTGTTTTGTGTTTTTCACCCTAGTGGGATAGGGAGCTTGAATTTATCTTATGCATAGTGGTTGACCAACATAAGATATCATGAATTTAATGGAACACAAAACCCCTAGAATTAAATTATGATAATGGTTAGTAAAATAATATTTTTCTAATGGAATATTATTAATAACTATTTACTTGATTTATTTTTATTAATTTCATGAAATATATATTACACTAGATATAATGTAGACACCATTGGTGGTGGCCCGCAGATTTGTACTCATACCCTACTAGGGACGCTGTTGGGTACCCTGATAGATTTCATGGTTGTAGTTCAGGACAATGAAAAGGGCCATATTCTTGGGAGATGAGTTTGTCATGGGATGTGCATGGGTGGGGATCCGAACAAGGATTCATGAACCATTTTCGGTAGTCATCTATTTTTCTTTATTTTGTTTTTTTTAACATTTGTAACCGTTAGAACGACATGGTATGTTTACATATTTTGTTCTGGTTTGTACAGTATTTCTTTTTTGGTTATCAATTCATGTTCCAAGTTATTTGTTTATTGTTTCATTTTTTTGTACATTATCTACTGTGGATTACTATTAAAAAATGGTTTATAGTCTTTCCAAATGATTTATTATGCCTTCACTTCTAGTCGGAAATGTTTGGCATATTGGGATGCACACTTGAGGTCATGTGGTGACTTAGTTCAGGGAACTGTTTAGTGGATTTCAAGTCAAGGACATTACAATTACTATTCATCCCTATACCCAGTTCATATTTTGGGGATTTTGAATCTACAATAATATAATATAACCATTTTCGAGTACACACTAAGGTTCACAATCTTCACATGCTACTCACTTGATATTTTTATTGGATGGATACTTCTAGGAAGATAAGTTTAAGCATGGACTATATAGAAAAAGCTGAGTAGGTATGATCTCTCTATACAAACCCACTTATGTGGGAGTTTTAGAGTATGCCTTGGTGATGGAAAAAGTTTTGGAAGAGGGATTCAAAATAAAAAAGAGAATGTTAATTGGAGTCATCTATCACAGCTGGTTGGCATCAATCATCCAGATCTAGGTAGAAGAGACATACTCATTCCCGGAACCAGACCCAAGGATCTACATTATAGGGATTATATTTGGCTTCTAGTTATTCAGGTGATGGAAGATTATATGCTTGTAATATCCTAGGTCACATAGAGCATGGATTTATAACCCGATAGGTTTCATAGGACATGTAAAAGGTGGATAAACTATCAGGGTAGAGGAAACATCATGATCATGGACCACTTAGGGTGATTAAGGAAATCCCCATGTAGGTGGTACAAGAATATTTGATAGAGGATCCTTAAGAAGAGAAAATATATGACGGGAGAAATATTATGAGTTTCCTCTACCACCACCACCACCACCATAAGGAGGTCCACACTAGGTATACAGAACTGTTGGTCTAGGGTGAAATCAACTACATGAAATACAGACTTTCAAACATGATTCACCTGTGATAATTCATGGTAAGATATGTGTATTATCTACATAATCTCTTGTACTTATAGAAATTTTTTTGAGTCATTCCTATATTTTTGTACCTATGGTTCATGAGGTTGATATTCCAATAGAGTCATAAATTTTATCAATCAAGTTGGAGATCCCTACTAGTGGATATTAAACTATCTCACACATCTGTTGAAATTGAACCCCTACATTTAGTGGAGAATGTTTTTCATGGGGCCACATCATGGTTAAAATCATTCCATATGATTGTATTCTTGGTATATATTGGTTATCTATAGTTCAGTTGTAGATTGATGTTCACCATAGGAGAATGGTGATCCTATGGGTGAATTGGATGATATATTCCTACATCAAAGAGAATTAATTTTTAGAAAATTAAGAAAGTGTCAAGAGAAATAAGTTAATACCTATATGGTGAGTGGTTGAGTTTTCCATCAACTTTCACTTTGGGATGTCACTAATGTCCTATGTATAATAACATATGGCCCCTACTAAGATCCTATAACTAAGGGTGAAATTAAAATACAATCAAGTGAAAGGCTTCACTAGGATTAGTGTATCCCTTTGTGTGGATCCTATATTATTGAATAAAAATAGGATGAGATATTGAGGTTGGGAGTAGACTACCATCTCACAAATATGGTAAATATCAACTATAAATATCACTTTCCTAGGACTGATAACCTTTTGGACCAACTAAAAGGTGAAAAGTGGTTCTCAAAGATTAACATCAAGTCTGACTACCATCATTTGTAGGTTCATGAAGAAAATATTTAGAAGATAATATTCGAATGTCTTATAAGAACAACAAATTCTTGGTGATTCCCTTTGGTGTGATGAATTTCCCTATATTTTTTCATGGGACTCATGAATAGAATCATCCAGTATTGATTGGATCAGATCTTGTCAATCATCATCAATGACAAACTCATATTTTATATATTGGAGGAGGATGAGTATGAATTGAATCTAAATTTGAACAAGAAATTATTATGGGAAAAAAATTTATGGTTAGAACTAATATTTATAGTCATAATCATCATTGTTATAAATTTATTACAGAGAAAATGAAAGAGATTGAAAGATTGAGGTCATGCATCACCAGGTCTAGGGGGGTCTAAAATAATAGAGACCTAGGGAATCTCCATGAATAAAATTCACACCCTCATGCTTCATAGAGGTGGAATTGGAGATGCAGTTGACATTGGAGCCATGGATGGAAAGGGAGGCCATATAATCTGCGACTTTATTCCCCTCTCTCCTTGTATGTGTGACTTGCATGATGCTCTTCAAGAGTTCCTTACATCTCTTAATGGTGTACATGACTGACCCGGGAATGGATCCTCTGTCCAGAAGGAAGTCATGGATGATCTTTGAGTCGGTTTCCACTGGGGACATATCCATATTAATCTAATTACAGAAGTTCAGCCCAATGAGGAGTGCCTTGGCCTCCGCTTGAAGTGCGCATCCATTACCAATGTGAGTCATGAATTCAAGGAGAAAACCCCCTTCCAAATAGATATGGAACTATTAGATATTGATGTAGTATTATCTTGAGAACCACCAATGAATGTCTTTAAGGTATAGAGATCTATTGGTTTGGATGGGCATAATCATAAGTTTGTTGTAATGTCTCAACCCAGGTTCCACACATTGGTGCCCCAATCTGGTGGGTCCGATGACCTCAAGTTCACCTCCCCATATGAGAGAGGCTACTGACCAGTAGCGAGAGTCTAATATCAATCATGGAGAGACTATACATCTTTACGATATCATCACAATAATGAAAAAAAAATAAGCAAGAACAAAATGATATAACTAATAACAAAAACAAACAAATATAACATCATGAACAAGATAATAAATACAATATCCAAAGATAAACAATAGATATTTAATTCCAGATATGTGCTAATTTTCCATATGAAAAACCCAAAATAAATAAATTCACTGAAAACTCCGAAGTGGATTTTGAATCATGTCTGGTTCCCTTATCCATGCTCCATCCCAACTCAACCATCTGACATATAACCCTTTCCCTTATCCTATCTTGAAAACATGAATTCTATTTGGGTACTGGGTAGTAATCCCAAGTAGGATTTTAGTACAACTCAATAGACTACCCCGAATGACATTTAAAACAATACCAATTTAATAATAGTGTTTGAAATTGTATAATGAATACAATAAAATACCTAAAGTAAACATTTATCATATTTAGGTATTCTATAATTAACCAAATAAACCCCCAGATTTCTAATGACACCTGATCCCTAAATATCTAATTCGGCCCATTCCACAGTATGAACCATATCTAAAATTAATTTCACAATTCATTATAATACTTTGGATTTCATTATCCATTTCATTACATTTCACAGCACAACTGATTGGAAACATTATTATGTTCCAACATGTTGGTCTTAGAATGCCAAGTTTTGTACACTGTGGGTATTTGAAGCGGTATTCTGTGTCCCACAACTCATTTATCAATAATCACATAAGTGGTATTTTGAAGCAGCGGTCTGTGACCCACACATATTTATCACTATGAGATTTTGAAGTAGTATACTATGTCTAACACTCATGTATCACTATGGACTTTTGAAGTAGTAGTCCATGTACCACACTCATTTATTAGTATGGGTTCTTGAAGCAGTAGTCCATTTCATTGACAAGTATATCACAAGGTCATACAAATGGGATTTTGAAGTAGCAGTCAATGTACCACCCTCATTATCAAATTTAACAAGGTTAATCAACATTAACCCTCTTATAAAAATATCACATCATGTTATATCATTTATATTTTAAAAAAAACATGGTTCAATACATTAATTACATGAATAAATTTGAAAAATATCCATTATTAATTTTATCAACATTTAATCAAATACACCATTAAACCATTAATGTTAATACCAAAATCCCATAATTCCCATAATCAATTAATTCATAAAAGCATTAGTTGACCAATTACAAAAACACATTAATTAACCAAATGAACATACAATTAATCAATCCATTCTACAATAACAAAATTCCATTAATTAATTTACTAATTAATTAATCAAACTCCACCAATTTCATAACCACAATATTCCATTAATTTATATGGAATGCTCTCCAATAGAGATCCCCAATTGAAGTGGAATGATAAAGATCACACCGAAGAATGAGATATAGATATTAAATGTAAATCCATGACCAAATAGATTAGATCTATCAAAAGCGAGATATAGATCAATCACCAATGGAGGAAAAAACCTTCTTAATGGATGAGGAAATGAAAAGAGAGGGGAAGAGAGAGAAAGGGAGAGAAAACCACACATGTTGAGAATATCTTACCAGAGAGGTGCAGATCTACAATCTATCCATTGATTCATTTGGAGGGAGGTCTTAATTATTTGGAATCCATGTAGGTGAATCCAAAACTGATTGAAATCATTTAGGATTGAGATAAGGTCAATTTATGATGAATTCCAGGGTTTTGGTATATTAATATATTTTTTTAGATATTTAAATTTAATGTGCAAGGTTTCTTATTCAGGGAACATTATTTTTCATTACTTTTCACCTAACTATGATCCTACTCTGATAAAGTTTCATAGTTACCACTAGAAGGGAGCACTATTTGAAAAGCCACGTACTAGGCATGGGAATCCCCTTTTTTGGGTTCACATGGTTTTCTGTCCTTGGTGCATGGTTTGGGAAAACCATGTTCCAACCATTCACTACCCCAATTCCTTCCAAAATTCATTAATTTCACCAAATACTTTCCAAGGTAATACCAAAACACGATATACAAAAAACATGGACAAACGATTATCTATAAATGACTCCAAGACATATCGAGAAATGGTCATAATCTTATAATCTCCCTACCTTATAACATATTACCCTAAAGATGTACTCCTAAGCATCTATAATATTTCAACATAAAAATAAAAGGCCAAAAATCCCGTATATCAACTTCTACCCCCCCAATGTTTCTTCACACACACACCCATGTTTCCACAATACCAGATCTATCAGCACATGCATTCCCTACAACACTTTATCAATGTGATCCCGCATGTATCAAATGATCCCCAAAGGAAACATCTATCTCAAGATCAACACCATCCACATAAATAAAATGATAAGGTTCTAGTCATACCACCAAAGTTGTGACACATGAAAAATATCTTTCATAACACTGTATCTATGTGGAAGATCCAATCGATATGTCACTAGTATGATTCCATCCACAATGCTAAATTCTTGATGAAACCTATGTGTAAACGTTCCCTATCTCTAAAACATTTGGTGACCAAAACTTAGTGACACCTATAAGAATACATGATCACCCTTTTAAGACTGTAGGTGTCTTTGAAGAATATCAACATATGAATTTTGTCTGGTCAAATTGTTATCCATATACTTCCAAATTAGTTGAACCTACTCTAACATCTCCTACACAAGACTCTGTCCCAAAAAACTCAGACTCACCTGCCTCTATACGACATTGAGGTGATCTGCATGACCTATAATAAAGTCCCTCGTATAGTTCCATATGAATAGTATAATTATAACTATTGTTATAAGAAAAATAAACCAAAGATAATTGTTTCTCCCAAGACCCACAAAATTCTATGTCACATGGCCAAAGGATATCCTTAAGCACATGTTTAGTACATTTTTACTTCCCGTATATCTATGGGTGTAATTATATACCCAATAAAACCTATCTCCTAATAACCTTTTAATGATATTCCTAGAGAATTATGTAAAATGAGGGTCGTAGCCTGAAACTATACTACATTGAACCCCATGAAAATGTACTATTTCTTGAACGTACATGTTCCCCAACTATTCCCCTAAGAAAGTGTCCCATATAGAAAATAAATTCACTACATTTATCAGTCGTTCCACAACTACCCAAATAGATTAATTCTTTAGAGGCTCCCTTAGGAGACCCATCAAAATGGCCGTAAAAATATCATCCCACTTCTATTTAGGTATCTTAAATGACTTTAGTAGACCTACAGGTTGTTGATTCCCAACCTTCAACTGGTGACATGTGTATCATCATGTCACAAAACTTACTATCTTTTTTTTATGCATGGCCAGAAATACTATAATCATAGGTCATGGTACCTTTTAGTCAAACCCAAATGAACCGTCCACTTTGAGGCATGAAACTAACACATCATCACCTCACTCATACTTGTAGGAATAACAACATGATTAATTACATAGATGAACTTATCCTAATATATGATTCAATCTGAAGGTGTCTCCCCACTTTTATGAATTAAAACAGTAGATCCCCAAACACCCTCACCCTGATCTTGATCAAGAGTGTAGACTCCACTAAAAATGATATGAAAGACAACTTCTTCACACCCTTTAAAAAGGAAACATGCATCTCATCTACCAAAGTCATCATATTCCATTCAAAGACAGACTCATGAACTACTTGAGTATGATTTTTTCCTTCTTAAAGCATAAACATCACTATTTCCATTCCGGAGCATATACTCTAGCTCAAAATCAAATGACATCATATAATCAACCCACTTCTACTACCAAATATTCCAATAGAAGAAAAAAAAGATACCCATTATGTTAGTGTGATCAGCATTCAATGTACAACTCTCCCACAACAAATAATTCCTCAGACACTTCGAAGAATAAACCACTATATCCAACTGAAGATTATTTGTAAGATAGTTCTGTTTATGTGGCCTCAACTATCGAGACCTATATGCCACAACTAAATCTCTTGGCATAAAGACAACCCCATGACCTATCAATTTTTTTTTCAAATAAACTGTATAATTCTCTAATTGATTAGGTAGGATCAATATTGATTCCATTTTCAAGCTGTTATTTCACTCCTAGAAGGGATCCTCACATGATTTAGACCACTTAATCTCTATCCCTTTTGTTCAATACCGAAAGTGGTGATTCCAAAAAAGAAAAATCCTATATAAAATTTTGATAATATTACTCTAATACCAGGATATCAAAATGTTCTTAGGATTAACCCATGATAGAACAACCTGAACAATCTATGGGTCTACTAACACACCTTCCTCCAAGATGATGTGACCTTAGAAGTGTATATGATCAATCCAGAATTGACACTTAGATAGCTTGTTGTATAGAAGATTCTCTCTCTATGTACTCAAAAAGATACCATTATGTTTAGAATTATCATCATGAGTCTTGGAGTACAATAAAATTCCATCCAAAAATATATCAAAAACCGATTATGATATTGGTGTAAGATTCGATTCATCAGGGCCATAACCACTGCTAGTTCATTCAATAGCCTAAAATAAAATACAACGAAGTTATAAAAACCATACCAGTATCTAAAACTATTAATCATTATATCAGAAGGTATAAATATAAAATAATGATACCATGATCTCAATTCAATCTTGGAAAAACACAAGCTTCCCTCAATTGGTCGAAAAGATCATGTATAAGCTGAAGATGATACTAGTTTTTTGCAAAAATCTGGTTCAAATTCTGGTAATAAAAAATCACAATGTATAATCATCCTTATCTGAAGACAAAACTAGAGAAATAGAAGGAGTTTTACTCTAATATATAATCTTTCATCATCCAACTTTTGTAGTTGTGTCTTATGCTTTTGAAGCTCTACTGGTTCCATTCTATATGGTGGAATCGGAAATGACACATCTCCTGGCATCAACCCCATAGTAAATTTCACATATCTATCTGGTGGAAGTACTGAGAAGTATTGGGGAAACAAATCATGAATATTGTATACTATATGTGGAATAAAATCATTCCATTCACCACTAACATCCAACAATAGCCAAAAATCTCGATGGTTATCTCTCACAGTTAATGATGAATTGGCTCTTCACGTCCCTCCTAGATATCATATTCCCCACAATGAAAATAATTTTAACCATGAAGAGATGTGAATGTCACTCTATTATGGTTAAAACCTAGGTGGGATTGATACAACACTAAACAATCCATATGCATAATTTAGTCAAATACTGACATTTCAAGGATGAAAATATCCAAACTAAAATGTTACCCACCCAACCTCGGGATAGTGCCCATTTCACAAATAGATATCTCTTAACCGTAACAAATAATTTGAATCATTCATCATAACCACACCGATGAACTTCCCCGCTAGGCTCAAAAAATTCACATGATGTAAAAATATAAAGTAATGGGATTTAAAAATATTAAACAAGGCACTAGTAGGCATAGAATATACAAGAATATTACCTCTACCTATTTATGGTTAAACCTTTCTATCCAGTAGTGTAGGATGAGATTCATAAAACTATCATGATATTCTTCCCAGTGATGTAGTATGAGTCCACTGAGTGGAACCACCCTGCTGACACATGTTATCTTTCACATAATCACCACATCCACCATCTCAATCGCCTCAAACAATAGAACTATAACATCTAGACTGGTATTGTGTAGAAGATCCCCTTATTATACTTGGTTCTGTCTAGATCCTCCATCATTAGAAAACTATAGTGCATTCTGATGGATCCTCTATAGGTTTCCCATCATGTCTCGGGATCGAGACTCTACTGGTGGTTGGGGATAGTTTCTATGACGGTGACCCAACCTACCACAATGGTGACAAGTAACTTGGGTAAGGTCCAATATGATATAACATTTCCCCTACCCACTCTTCCTATTGTCACCTGTTATAGAATTATCATAGTGATTCTTATTACTTATGGAAGATGTACCTCCTAACCTTCCAGCAAAAACCATCTATCCCCCACTGGAATCCTCTATTAGGTTCCCCTTAGAAATGAGGGCCTGATTCACCACAGTTGAAAACTTTTTCATGAAGAAGGGATTCACATGGTACATAATTTCACATTTAATCCCATCATAAAACTGCTTTGAAATAGTACCCCCATCTCTCGATGACGCTGGAATAAAGCACCGCAAGTCAATAAAGTTACTAGCATAGTCTATTATGGACATATTCCCATGATTCAATATCATGAACTCAGCTTTTCTATTTTATATAAGCACCTTATAGTAGAAGTGATTCAATAACATCTCTTAAAATTCCTTCCACACCACACTGTTCAGCTATCCATCCCAAGTCTGGATGACCCACCATCACTCTTCTTGACCAAATAACTTGTAAAAATTCTATTTGAATCTATTCCTAGGACGAGTCTTCAAGTGGTCAAGTATAAATTGGATAGACTCAATCTAGAACTCAACTACCTCAGTTCCACCCTCTCATGTAATATTTGGTGGGGGATGTAACTGAAAATCCCGTGTCAAGTTATACATACATTTCACAACCCTTCCTGGGTATCTTTCCATAAAATTCATAAATCCAACAATGTTATCCCAAAATTTCTCTCTAATTTCTTTCCTCAACACTACCAGTGCCTCAAGTTCTACTACCAAGGGATAATTTCCCGCCATAACCTCATGTTATCCTCTCAACAATCTTCATCGTGTATTCATATCTCTATAATTTCATGAACATTTCTTAGTAAACATAAAAAATCATTAAAATTTTAATAAGATGGTTTTAAAAAATAAAAAACATTTCATTCCCCTAAAACGATTCTATACGGTCAAAACCGAGGAACTGTCACTACCCTTAACCATTCTACATCTAGGTCATGGTTAACAAAGTTCAAAAAAAATTCATTTCGGATTTCTTGTTAGACACCAGAATTTTTCCACATTTTCATCATTGGATAATTTTTTAATTCAAATTCCATTAGGAACCTTTTTTAGTTAATAAAGAAAATTTTTCAATTTCATCAACTTACCCAAAACATGAATTTTTGTACAGGCTTAAAAATGATGCATTCCACAATAATTCTGATTTTCATAGAATTATGCATGCATATTCAACTATATTTAAATTATAGACCATTAGTCAAATATAAAAAAAAAATATTCTCACCCCATAATAAGGGAATCACTTGAGGTAAGATAACATCAAACTATAACATCACATATAATAACAACAATCACCCTATGAGTACTTGTTTTTTTCACATACATACGTTAGATAATGCCATGCCCGATCTCTTAACCAATTCCCAATTCATCCTATTATCCTATCAACCATTCCCAAATAGTATAGCAAAATAATATAAATGAAACAACCTTTGATGCCACTTTGTAACATCCCAAAATGGGTGACATGAACTGGTTACCTGAGCAGGTCGGTCACATGACCTTAGTCAAATGTCCCTATATACCAGAGGCTTCTAACTAGTAGTTAGGGTCTAATACCAATCATGGGGAGACTATACATTTCTTTATTAAAGCCTTACAAGAACGAAAATAAATAAACAATTAAAAAAAATGATACTACCAATAACCAAATGAAAGTAGTTTCACTTGATGACCAAAACATGAAATAAAATATCCAAAACTAAATAGTAGACATGTCATTCTAGATACATTCCAAGTGTCAATATGAAAAATCCAAAATAAATAAATATAAAAACAACTCCCAAGTAGGTTCTAACTCACATTCGGTTCCCCCATCAATGCTATATACCAAATATACTATCTAAAATATGTCCCTTACCCTTATCATTTCTTGTAGACATAATGTTTATTCAGGTACCGATCAGGCATCCCATTTAAGGTGTGAGTACAACTAAATAGGCCACTAGAAACTATGTCTAAAATAATATCTAGTTTATAACAGTGTATATAGTTTTTTGTTGAGTAATGAACTATGTATAAAAGTAAATAGTTATAACATTTCAGTATTCTTAAATTAACCACTAAAACCCCTAAGTTCATGAGGGAATCTTAACCCACTACACTTATATCATCCTATGTCATATTCTGAACAATATCACAAATGAAATACTAAATTCATCATAACACGTGGGATTTACGTAACCCTTTAATATCCTTTTATACCATAGATGATTGGAATCATAGTCCAATGCCAAAATTTTTTTCCTAGAATAGTATGTATTATACCCCATGGATATTTGAACCCACTTTCCATGTCCCACAACTCATTTATCAAAAATCACACATGTGGCATTTTTATACAACAATATGTGTCCCACACAGATTTATCACTTAGAGTTTTTTAATAAACACTACATGTCCCGCACTCATTTATCACTCTAGGATTTTGTAGTAGTAATCCATATCCCACACTCATTTATAACTATGGGATTTTTAAGCAGTAGTCCATGTCCCAGAAATGTACATCAAATGATGACACAAGTGGGATTTTAAAGCAGTAATCTGTGTCCCAAACCCATTTACAAATTTAACAAGGTTAATCAAATTTAACCCTCATATCAAAATATCAAATCATTGTATACCATTTCTAGTTGGAAAACACACATGGTTAAAAACCTAAATCTCATGGAATAATATGAAATATCACCATTATTTCATTTAGGAAAATTTAATGAAACATCACATAAACCCATTACAGTTAATCCAATCATCACATATTTTCCATAATCAATTGATTAATGGTCATATTAACTGAAAAATTTCAAAAATAGATTAATTAACCAAACTAACATTCAATTAATCAATCAATTACAAAATCAAAACATTCCATTAATTAATTTATAGATTAATTAATCCAATTCCACCAATTTCATAATCACAATATTCCATTAATTAATTAATATTTTAAATAATCATATTATACTAATTTCAATTTCCCTAATTTCCCCTAATCATTATCACATAGAAATGAAATTAAATCAATTTTATCATCAATAAAATTTACCAATCATGGAAATTGATAATTCTAAAATTACACACACATAATTAATTCGAGAATATCTTAACTGATATTAGAACACGTACAATAGAATTGATGAAGAAAAATCACCAACAGAAATCCTGAATTGAATCAGAGCAATCAAGATCCTAGAAAAGAATAACATCTAGATCTAAATCCTAAATACAAGATCAAATAGGTTAGATCTATCAAAACCATGGGCTATATCCATCACTAGTGGAGTTAAATGAACCCTCAAAGGATTTTAAAAAGATGAGAGATAGAGAAAGGAAACCACAAAGAATGAAAATCTGTTATTGGGAGAGGTGCAGATCATCAATCCAAAATTTGATTCATCAAGAACAGAAGTTGGAAGGACTTAAAATCTGTCCCAAATCCTCAAAAAATGAGAAAAATAATTTAGTATTGAGATAAGTTCTATTTAGGTTGTATTCCAGGTTTCAAGCATTTTTCGCCTAATTTTTAGTGTATTTAATTTCTGCGTGCATAACTTCTTACTCGAGACCCACAATTTCCCCTAACTGTGACCCTCCTCTAAGGGAGTCACACATTTTCTACTAGAAGGATGCATAGCTTTTTAAATAGTGATATCTAGGAAAATCACTTATTTTTGGGTTCACATGGTTTTCTAGCACGGGTGTATGTTTTGGGAAAACCATGTGCCAATTTTTCACTGACCCACTTCCTTCCAAAATTCTCGAATTTAACCAAAAAAACTCCTTAAAGAAATAACTAAATAAGATTCATTGAAAAAATGAAAATGTGTACCTATAAATTATCCCAAGACATCTATCTAGAGAAGGTAGGGATCTTACATTTTTGGTATACTATTATAAAATATTTCTCCATTTTACATATTTTACTTGGAAGGGATGACCATTTTTTGGATAGAAAATTGTTATAGATTTTTTGATCAGTTGCGAAAGAGGATGACCAATTCCCCTATTATAATATATCTAGAGGAGATTTTCAAGTACATGGTTTTCTATGATTCCTTAAGAGATGAGATTATATTTTTATTGATATAGAGGTCAGTAGTTATTTCATAAGGGTCTTGAAAATTGAGACACCATGAAAAAATTAAACAACTCACAATATAGAGGCAATATTGGTGGTCTTTACAATGAAGATATAGAGGTATTATCCTCTCGGTGAACTATCTCCCATACATTCAGACCACCAGTGGCTCTAGTATATCATTTCAACATATGATATTAACACGAGATTAACATGATGAATATTATTCCTAAAATACCATTAATTCGAGCTAGTATATACTCATTTGAAGGGAAATGTGGTAATAAATTACCTTAGTAAGAATTCGTAGTCATATTTGGTAGGGCAGGAATCAGAGTAGTTAACCTAATTTTAGATGACCCTGCTAGAGGATAATAGATTAGATTATCTTTAGTCAATGGTGTTGATACCAAAATTTATTACATCATTTGATATGGGCCTAGATGGGATACATTTATATGGAGGTTCTACATATCCAAATATCCTCAAGAGATACACTAAGTAGATACTCTGATGCAAGGGATCTCATCATCCCCTTTTGGAGATAGACAATGGAACCCATTTTGAAACATGAGGAGTTTATGTTGGAGTTCCACATACCCCCTTATTGATTCATCCGGTAGTTTTAAACATGTACTATGACCCTCAGTGGTAGTTTTTGCGGCATAACATAAAGCATAGTATCATTGTGTTTGTCACTAGGTGCCTCACCTTTCAGCAGGTGAAGGCGAAACAACAGGTTTTAGTAGGGTTAAATCAACCAACTAAAGTAATAGAGTTGAAATGGGAAGGAATATTCATGAATGTTATTATGGGTCTTCCATGAATCCATATACGCCACTACACTATCTAGGTTATTTTCAATCAACTCAAAAATTCAGCTCACTACATTTCAATCTGGGAGAGGATTCCTATGGAGGGTTTCAGATGCTTGTATGTATGAGAGATTATCTACCTACATAGGGACGAATTCATGCTTCATTGAACTCATTCAAAAGAAGTAAAATTATCTTAACATTAAGTAATTCAGACCATTTTCTCTTGGGAATACAATTCCTAAACTCATCAGCAAGATCATTATGTGCAGGTTGGGTGGAATTGTTGGAGGAATGATCACTGCGAACCAATTTTGATTTTTCCCTGGAAGAAACATACAACAATGCCTTTTAATGGCCTCTGAGAGTGTTAACCTCATGCGAATGAAGTCAACGGAAGGGAACTTTTCCCTTAAGATTGACATATCTAATGCATTTAATACCCATAAATGGAGTTCTCTAATTGAGATACTTTGCAGACATGGGGTTTCAAATTGTTTTCATAACATGATTAGAACTATTCTTTGATCCTCAAGGATGTCAATTCTTTTGAATGGTGCACCGAGAGGATTATTTTTGTGCTCAAGAGGCGTTCGACAAGGTGACCCATTATCAGGTATTTTGTTTTCCATTTCGGAGGATTATTTAAGCTGATGTATCAATGAGCTTGCTCATATGGGTATGTATAAAAGTATAAGGGATGGAATTAATGATCATGACCCATCCCATATTCTCTATGCTGAAAATATCCTATTGTGGGGCAGGACTCAAGGAGAACCATATCTAATATTAAGGCTCTTTTCACTCATTATGAGGATTTGGCTGGACATGCTATAAGCTGGGAAAAGTCCTCAATTGCTTTTGGAAATGGAATCCCTGTTGGAAAAAGGAATAAGATCCATCATCATCTTGGGGGGAAGTAGGAATGCCTACCCTTTCAGTATCTTGGGGTACCTCTTTTCTGGGGAAGGGTGAAATGATGATATCTTGAATGTATTTATGTCAGCATTACTCATTAGCTTGCTAGTTGGAAGGGGAAATCCATGTCCATGGCTGGGAGGGTTTGCCTTCTGAATTCATTTATTACATCTAAATTTGATTACTCATTCTCTCTCTACAAATGGTCGTAAGGATTGAATAAGGAACTTCAAGGCCTGGTGATAAATTTTATATAGACAGGATCAATCATTGAAAGGAAGTTGGTCACACTGAACTGGAAGGAATGCAAAAAACCTGTGGAAATGGGAGGATTAAGAGTTAAGGATCTTTGTACATTTAATGATGGTCTGATTGGAAAGTTCACTTGGATGCTGATATCAAATGTTCTTGATGATGAATTCTTGTTGGGAAGGTTCACAAAGCAGCTGGTTAATGGTTATAAATACCACCTCCAGTCTTCGGTATGGGCCTCCCTTAACAGGAATATGAAACGATTATACAGGATTCTAAATGGCTGGTAAGATAGGACTCCAATCTTAGCCGTTGGAGCACCTTATGGTTAGATCGGCCCTTGAAACTAATGAATGTCACACCTGAAGTTTCTTCTTTATCAATCTCAGATTTCCTCTCATATCAATCTTTTCATGAGCTAAATATTTCTGATTATGTGCTATCTCAAATTAACAGTTATGCTTTAATGGATTATGACCAATTGATTTGGCTACACAGCAGGAATGAGATCATTGACACCAAATAATTCTACAAGATTGAATGCGGATGGACTGACCACACCCCAACCTGGCTGCTGAATTTTAGAGCTCCATTCATCCGGCCAGCCCGGTTTATCTTACTTTGGAGGATCTGAAAAAATGGACTCCCCACTTATGAACCCTTGAAGCAAGCTGGATTTCAGATGGAATCCAGGTGTGTAGTTTAGAGGGCTGGAGAAGACACTACACAGGATGTGTTTATGGAGTGTGATCAAACCCGTCAACTCTTGAACTACTTGGGTGTGCTGTTCAGATTAGCGGTGGATTCCAAAATTCAGATTTTTGATCTACTGTCCAGGCTGTTGCAGGTGCGCTACATTGAGCAGATTTTCAAGCTTTATATTACTACTATTGTAGTGGTTTTTACGGCCTTATGGTACTCGAGGAACATGGACCTATTTGATGGTGTGGTTGTTGATGTCCGGAAGGGAATGAGCTCCATCCACAGGGATGTGTATGCTGCATCAGTGATCCAAGATGGTGTAATGTCTAACACCATTTCTGACCTCCAAACTGATAGGATTATTGGTGTTTCAGGTCGTCCAAGAAAACTTCAAATTCTTAAACATATCAAATGGATACCACCAATTGCACCGTGCCTCAAATTAAATGTTGATGGAGCCGCATCAGGTCTGCTGGGCCCAACTGGATGTAGAAGAGTCTTCCACACATTTCGTGGGTTTGTTAAGGGATGCTTTTATCATTACCTTGTCCTTGTTAATGCTTTTGAAGCTGAAATTTGGGCCATGATTCATGTGATAAGGTATGCTGTCCAATTTAACTGGAAATGGATCTGGATTGAGTCTGACTCAATGATTGTTGTTGATGCCCTAAACACTAGAACACGAGATGTACCGTGGCGTGTGATGCCTCAGTGGGTTGACTGTCTCTACCAATTCAATCAATTATAGATGGTTATCTCCCATGCGTATTGGGAGGCTAATCAGGTTACAGATACACTTGCTAAAAAGGCTGTACTTGATCTTGATATGATGTGGTCTTTCACGGCCCCAGATTATTATGCTCTGATGGTAGAGGCAGATCGATGTGGTGTCTTTCACACTCGCTTATGTAATAACCCCTTGTATGACTGACTATTTTTTTATTATATATTTTTTTGAGGACCGGCTCATGGCGGACCCTGATCTTATTACTATCTATCTACATAGGATACCAATTATTATTGTATATTATCACAATAATCAATCACCATCCTGGATATTGATAGGAATGTAGGATACATATGAGGCTCAGTTACATATGAGAATGATATTCAACCACCAGATAGGGGTTCAGACTGAGTGAAATGTTCTATTTTCAAAGGATATTCTGAGAGCCCGTGCGGTAGATTTAAATTAGTGATAGGAGGACAACCCACTCCGAGTAGTGTTTTCATATAAAAATAATATTTACTCAACTATTGGTATTGAACCATTTGAGGCCTTATAAGGGAGACCCAACAGGCCACTGTTCAGATGAAATGATATTGGTGAGTCATCTCATATGGGGGTGAAGCTTCTATAGGTGTTTAAATAGAAATTTTAGTTGATCTAGGAGATAATGAATATCTACTAGAGTCAATATGAATCTTATTCATACTGATTTCATAGGACTTGATTCAAGATACTATATATTATGCAGTTTCACCCCATAGTGAATTATATATAGGTTTGGTGGGGGTAGACAACTATCCCGGAGGTTAATTGGGCCCTTCCAGATTATACAGAGGGTCGAATAAGATTCCTAATACATGGACATAACCATTTAGTTGGATTGAGTAAATTAAATCTTCTATGTGTTTCAACTGAGGAGAAATAAACATAAACCATCACACATTTTTACATGGGTGAGCTGGATCCTTGGGATGAAGCCAACATTTTAGAGAACCTAGTGGAAATCAAGAATTGATAGGACAAGATCCTTGTGGGTAGATATTCCACATGTTTATGTTCTATAATGGAATGAGAATATCTTAGAGGGATTAAGTGAGCATGAGATCCAAATATACGATCCGTTCCCTCAGGTAATTGTATATTTTTTCCTTTTTATGGTGAAAATACTTGTTGGTGGGGAAGATATAAATATTTTGGTTTTGGATGTATGTAACCTTTGATTTTTTATTTTTATGTATACAATTATAATATCAGCCTATTTCCTTTTTAGTGTGATTACCTTTATTGTGTTGGGCATTGGAGGTGTTCATAAGAATTATGAAGAGGTTAATTAATGGAGTTGTGGTTATAGTTCTGCTGAAAAATTCATTCATGGTGTGAATATATATTTTCATGAAGAATTTTGAGGAGGGTGTTTCAATGTTTTTGGATTCAAAGAATTCATGTAATTAATTATTAATTCAAGGAATGATATCCATCTATCTTTTATGTATTTTGTAATGCATTATTTTATGGATGAAGATTGTGCAAGGGTCACAACATGAACTGAGTATTCACATCATGAACGAATCACCTCTTATCATGTCTATAAGTTTGAGTACCCTCTATAAATTAATCGGTCCTCATTCAATTATCTCAAAATATTAGATTATTTCCATGATTTGTTTAGATAAATTCTATCGATAAATTCAAGGATTTTATTCCTGGTATATGGAGATCAAGTATTGCAAATATGAAGATGTTTATGATCTTTATCATAGATGAAATTCATGGAAATATCCATCATCAACATCACATATTTGTTCTCCCCTAAAAACTATACCAATGATGAGGAAATGAGTTTTTTATGTATTGTTCCTTGATATTATTATTTCATGCATGGATTGAATATCTAATTTTGAAACACTGAATCATATCTTTGAATGGACCTGAAGAAACATTATTTCTTGCCATGAATTTTTTTGATGTATTGGAATGTTCCCAGTTTATTTATGGCTTCCAATCACATGATGAATTGAATTTTTTTATTTAATTTTATGCTTCTCACTATGATTTTTGATGCCAATATCCCTCCATTATTCATGTTCTTCATCGATGATGCTTTTTGGGATGGTGATTAGACCATTTTTGGTATACTTCGATAAATATTGAACCTCTAAATTAATGTTACATTTATGATGATGATGTGTAGAACCCTATCAACACTGGGATTAAAAATAAGTGACGGTTTGTTGAATTTATAATTTATTAAAGGAACAAATTGGTAGAGATAAGTGAATTATTAAATGGGAAGAGTGTACAGATTATGACTAGGACAAGAAGTTGATCAGAGATCCCCCTTCCCGATGGTTGTTGCATGAAATTGGGTGTTTGGTGAGGGGACAAACCATGTCATCGTATCCTAAGAGGATTTCAGTGAAGTTCATAGATGAATCAGTGGTAAAGTTGAATAACGGTGATATCTCAAGATTCTGGTGGTCATGTTCATAGCATGAACTATTATTTCCTTCCATGAATATCTGACATTGAATTCCTTGGCATATTACTCTGATAATTTATGGTGTGAATGAAACTATAATTCCACAAATTGATCAGTGTATATTTATGATGTGAATTTCACCTTCATTCCATAAACCATGATTTCCAGGGGTGTTTAATGGTGTTGATTTAATTAATGACCTACTAGGATATCCTCAAGAATCTTGTTCCTATAATGAGAAGGTGTTAATTTTTTATAATCCCATTCAGATGGAAAAATGATTCAAATTAAATTATCAGACATGTTGCTTCAATCAGTAAATCCCTAAGTAAAAGACACTCTCTCTATTGAAGAGTCTCCTATATATTATATATAAATAGGTTTAGTACAACCATACACATCTAGTCACAAGTTCTCTACCAACGGAGTCAGTACACCCCTATCATCAAGCTTGGGAGGGGAGTGGGTCCTCCACCAAAGTCGTTACCCAATTAACCGAGGCATATTCTACCAAGGCATGGGTCCTCTATTATATTATCATGAGTTTACATGGGAGTGAAGATACAACTTGGGATTTTTGGGGATATGGTATGACTTGATATATGTGGATGATGGTGGTGATCAACATCTCATACTCTGATCACCTCAGTTCATTGATGATTATATCTATTTCTCATGGGGTTCTAATCTCCCTTATTTAGGGTTGAGGGAACTATATTCATGTCATGTCTACCTTTATGTTGTTCAAGGAGTCCTTCCAGTTATGTATATATTTACCCCTAAATGTAATTTTCCTGCATGTTTCATCTCTTATGAAGATGAATGATAGGTAGTCAGAGACATTTATTGTCCTATGTTGGTGGAGGTTAGTTCTTCGAAGAGGTTTTTGCTGCCTGTGGTGGTCAATTCTTGATATCATGAGAAGGGATCTCTCATTCATCATTAGTAGTTCATTCTCGTTGAGACCTGTTTTGGTTTGGTGCATATTTTCTCCATTTTATTATCTAGATTTCTGGTGTCACACTTTGATGTGTTTAATATAGGTTGTTTCTTATATTTTTTACTCACTTGTGGCTTAAGAATGTATTATTACCTATAAATTTTCAAGAAGATGAGGGAATGTTTATAGGTATAGTAGTAAAAGGCATTCCATCATATGAGATATACCATATAAGCACTTGTAACACACCCCTGACCAATGGGAGGCATGTATGGGATTGAACCCTTTGTTAACCACCATCCTAGTTGGGACCCCGATGGGTTGGGTTGTCCAGTATTAAGAATAAGTCATAGATAAGATATATCGTGATTCAAAATAACTCTTTTAGTGCAAGATGACTATGTTTAATTTGATCTCAACACATGAACTCAATATCATGGAGTATTTAAATGACATGGAGTGACTGAGATCAATACATAACCATTATTTAGATATACACTTAATTCAAAAATCATTATTGTAATGGTTTGGAATATTATTTATAAACTATAATATAAATGAGTTCAATAAAATTTTACTAGATATTTTAAATATTTTATGAATAACTAAGCAGGAAATGATAGGTTTAGGAACTAAATCTATGATGAAAATATAAAAGGTAAAAATTTCATCCAAAATAAAAAATATTGGAGGGTCTAATAGTGAGTCGGGGTAAATGAAAATTTTAGTTGGTAAAAAGAATTTGGGAAAATGTTTGTAAATTGGAAATAATATACATTTGATTCAAAATTTACCATAAAACAAGAATTGGTATAAGAACACCCATATAGAGTCCAATTATTATATTAATATTACATAAATTAATTCTTAAATTTTACCTTTACATAATACCAACTATATTGTTGTACCCAGTTTGTGATTTCTATTATATTTTTTAGTAATAAACATTGAGTGATAATATAGAATCAAAAGATTAATAAATTATTTATTTAATGTAGATTGGATTTCCAAATCGTTTTATTAAGAAGAAGTGTTTCCCAGATAAGTATTATTATAAGTGTTTATTAAAATAATGCTATGGATCTTGGAAGTGTCGTGAAGATGTTGTCAAATTCATTCAAAAATGAAAGTGATGACGTTGGAAATTATTGGGGATCCATTCATTTGGAAATAAATTTTTGATGATTCCACAACATGGTGATTAATGTAATTTTTTAATAAGTTTAATAAGGTCCATCCTTGCAATTATTATTCAATAAATATCATTTGTTTATGATCCAAACCTTTCATAGAGATGTATCAAGATTTCTTGTCAGCACTCTTTTCACTTATGTTAATTAATTTTAATTTGGGTATTACTTTAGGGTGTTCTTGGGTGAAAATTTTAGAAAAATGAATGAATGATGTCTGTGCACAGTTGGAACACGACTAGGGAAAACCATGCGCCCTAGCCCAGAAAATCGGGCTACCCTAGGCATAGGGGAATTTCACGGTAAATGCACAATTTGAAAAATCATGCACCATCATAGGAGTAACTGGGAACCCGTATAAACCTTGCACATGGTTTTGGTTCACAGTTAGTTCAAACCATGCAACCCTTCCCAATAAACTGTGTTAAAGTTTTATAGTCACCTGAAAATTAGTTTTTTAATCACTTGAACCCTAAAAACACACCCTTTTCACCCAAACTCATACTACGTCAATATCTATAGATTTTCGAGACCCCACACAAATTCATTCCAAGTTTTTTTAACCAATTTTCTTCATTATTCAATGTCTGGTTCATAGATCTACATCTCTCCAAGAAAGTGAATCCAATCACTCAAGTTTTATCAATCATCTTCATTTATTCTCCATTCAGGAAAGAGGTTGTTCCACTTATTTTTTTAAGATATATATTTGTTTTTTAGATCTAGATCATGGATTTAAGATCTAGATCTATATTTAAAAAATATTGTTTTTTATTCTTGATTTAGTGTTTTATATTTAGATCTCACTCTATGTTGTTGTGCCACCCAATTTGTGTGGATTTCCATGGGGAGATCACTTGTCAAAGAATCAAGGAAGGTGGTCTATAATCCAAATCCCAAAATATTTTTATATATTATGTGTATGTAATTTTATAATTACTATTATATATATACTATTTTTCATCATGAGTTAATTAATTCATTTGGTGAATTAACTTACAGACGAGATGTGAAATTCAAGATTATGGGAATTATTGACTGAGAAAAATTATTGTAGAATTAATTATAAAATATTGAAATATTTATTTAGATAATTGATTGAATAATTAATTATGCAATATTGAGTTGTTGATTGAGGTAATTAATTGTAGAATTAATTATGAGATATTGAGTTATTGATTGACATAATTAATTGAGGAATTAATTATGAATTATTGAGACTGTGAATGAGATAATTTGTTGTGGAATTAATTAATAGAATTGATGTACTTAATTATTTGGGGAATTAATTATGGTGATTTATATGATAACACAATTTTTTAATTAGTAGTGGTATTGATATGATTAGTAAATCGTTGATTTAACTAATGGAATTGTTAGGTTAAACTAATTATTGAATTAGTAATAGATATGATGGGGATAATTAATTATTGAATTAATTATATAAGGTATTAATGGTACCATGGTTATTTAGTTGTGAAATAAAAAGTGAAAACAAGGTAACATGGTCATTTATTTGTGAAATAAAGAATAAGAACATGGTCATTATAATGTGTAAGGTATGAATGGAAACATAGAAATTATGTTGTGAAATAAATAATGGGAACATGATTATTCAATTGTGTAATGTGGGAATGGTAACATGGGAATTCATGTATGGATTAAATAATGGTAATAATGGGATATTGAGATATGGTATCACTTGGGAATACTTTGGGATCCAACATGATCCGAAGTGGGTAATGAAGTAATGTCTTCTACAAGAAATTGGTGGTTTAGGTGGTTAAATAAAGATTATTTGATAATGTGATAATTGTTCACTTATGAATTTTAATTATTTAATTATACAATAGAATACACATTCTATTGACTAAATAGAATTTTATATTTTGTTGTTGGTGGTTTACTAATTTGTGTGAACATCCTATTCGGTCATCATAGTCGGTACCCAAATAGACCATGTTTTTTCTGTATAGGATAAAGGAAATGGCCCTATATTAGATAAATGATATGGGATGGACTATGAATGAGGGAACCCAACATGATTCAGGACCCACATAGGGGGTTTTTCGGTGTATTTATTTCTAGTTTCAATTTAGAAACCTGACATGTGCATTGGCATTCCATATTTTCTACGTTAGATTTGATATTGTATCTTTAGTTTTGGCCATCTTTTGATACATGATCTTCTTAGTTATGATTACATGTTCTTCATTTATTGTTTTTTATTTTATGATAGTGTATTTAATTTAATAAAATAGGGTATATTATTCCCCAAATCTATATATTAGACCCTCGCTACTAGTCAACAAGCTCTAGCATATGTGGAGGTGTACTTGGGGTCATGTAGCAAACTGACTCACAACACCAGTTTGTGAAACTAGGTATGAGATCTTAAAAAGTGGTATCAGATACTTGTTTTCTTTTTCCATTATTCTGTTTTACTATTTGGGAATGACATACATGAGATTGTGAAGAGTTGGGCCTTGGTTATGATTGTTTGTTGTTATAGTTGAATATTATTTCACCTTGGGTGACACACTTGTGGTGTGAAGTGATTTTTGTTAATGAGGGCTGGATCAGGGCTTGGTATGACTAGAGATTATACTTTACATTCATCATTCTAGGACCTCAGGATTATTTCGTGACTAGCATCATTTGTAGGCATACACAAGAAAATGGGTTAGGGGTGAGTTTTTTAACATGAACTGTTTTCCATTCATGTGAAATTTAAATGAAAATGTGCCCAATATGAAAGTTATAATTATAAAATGATGAAATATGTAAATAAAATTGTTTCCAAAATGAGAAATGTGAATAATGAGAATGTGTTTACCTTTGTGAACCAAGACCTAGATGTAGGATGGTTAAATGTTGTGATAGCATCTCAATTTTGACCATGTGGAGGGGTCTACCAAAATTAATTATAATGGGATATTGTATTTCCTATAAATGTGTTAATATTGTGAAATGATTCTTAATGTGAATGTTTAGAATTTTAGAGTTATTCCTCCACAATTATTCTTGTTGAGAGGAAAATCGAAGGTCATGGCTAGGGACGATCTACCAATAGTGGGACATGAAGAACTGATAGTGCTGGTGAGGAAGTAGGAGAGATGTTCCAAGAGAACTTATCTGACTTCATAAAATTCTTTGGAAGAGAACCAGGGAAGGTTGTGAAGAGTACTTCTAATATAAATATGGGGTTGTAGTTACAACACCCTATGACTTTTAGTCGAGCGGGTGGACATGAGGAAGCTAAGTTCTGGGATGAGTCTTTCGAGACTATACTTGAACACTTGGATACTCCAATAGCGGGGAGGGTCATGTTGGTAACTTATATGCTATGAGGACCAGTGAAGCAATGGTGGGATGTTTTGGTGAAAAATTTATAGGTAGATTTTATGTTATCGAAAGACTTCTTTGGGATGTTCTTGGAGCACTTCTATCTAGAGAATCTGAGGAAGGAAAGATCATACAAGTTAATGAGGTTGACATTGGAGAGTATGTCCCGGCAAGACTATTTTGGACACTTTATAGATTTTCTGTGTTTTTATACATCATTAGTAGGGGAAAAGACATCTATGATGGTGCATTTCCAGGATGAACATAAACATGAGATTAAGTTCAAGGTTAACCATTTTTCTGTTAGAAATGTTTTATAAGGTGATGGATCATGAACTAATAGCTTAGGGAAACCTGAAGGATGCTTTTATTTAAGCACAGCTGGTTCTAACTATATTATTATGAGGTACAACTTCTATGAGTTGGAATCATCACTATGACATCGTCATCTAGAGAAGTTGGAAATGGAGTCACTAGATAGAGGGATCAATTGCATAGGACCTCACTCGAGTGATCTGTCACATGTCCAGTAGGCATGGGAAATTTCAGAGATGGTTTCTCAACCAATATTAGAGTGCTGGTCCTGTAGTAATATGGGACATCTATAGAAGTTTTGTAGTATCTAGTGATAGATATGAAATGAGGGGGTATCTAGGCAGAATCAGAGTGTAGCAAAGGAATATTATGCACCATATCAATCTGAAAGCTAGAGTTCTGTTAGATGAGGCAGTAGAGGTAGTCCACATGGAGATTTAGGTAAATATAATGCATATTATCAGAGGGGTTAAGAATAGGGGAGTCAAACTACATCACATTGAATAGGGGCAGGATAGTTTCATTATACTCATCCTAAACTTATGTAGACTGAGGATTTCCCATCAATAGTTAGAGGTACATCCTTATAGATTCAACTCTAGGTTGTTCCTTATTTGGTACTGGTGCCACTCATTACTTTATTTTTATAAATCATATGAATGGTGTGAACCTAGAGGAAGTGTTCATGAGTGGGGTTTTGATATTAGCCACACCACTGGGAATATGGTTGAGATAATTTTCTTGTGAAAGGGGTGTCCTCCTAAGGCTGCAGTGTATCTATTTATATGTGATCTTTATATCCAATATATGTTAGGACTCAACCTAATTATGGGTGTGGAATAGTTAGTAGAATACCTATCCCACATAGATTTTTACCAAAGGAGAGTGACTTTTACATCTCTTAAGTGTGATAGTTACATTTAATGTGGAGAGTGGGATATGTAGGTGGTTTGACTAGGGCCAATTCAACATAAACTAAGAGAGATCACAACCAAGGTTTCTAGCCTATTGCTGGATAAAATATGTTTAAAAATAGATATATTTCTACCCATATTGGACATGATTCAGGAAGTGTTTCTAGAAGACTTGTTAGGGATGCCACCTGAGAGAGATATGATGTTTACCATTGAGCTCATGTAGGGGGCTAAGCCAGTTTCAATTCCACCATAAAAAAATAGAACCTATAGAGCCTCAAGAGCTCCAGAATCAGTAGGAGGATAAAGTATTTATCCATCCGAGTACCTCAACTTGGGGGTCACCAGTTTTATTTTCCATGAAGGATGATGTAATTTTACACTTATGTGTTGATTATAGGTTGTTGGATGAGATGAATGTGAAGAACCAGTATCCTCTTCCATGCATATATGATATTTTTAACATTTAAAGAGGAGATTGTGTGTTCTCAAAAATATACTTTAGATAAAGGTATCATCATCTATGATTTCAAACTTCTGATATACTGAGGGCTACCTTCAAGGAAAGATTTTCCAAATTCGAGTTCATCATGATGACATTTGGGTTAAAGAATTCACATGTAGTATTTATGTAATTGATGAACATAATCTTCCATATGTATATAGATCTGTTTGCGATGGGTTTTCATATGACATCTTGGTGTACTCCAAGACTCATGATGATAATACCCAACATCTCGATATAATCCTAATTTCACCGAGAGAGCATCAAAAATAAACCAATCTATATATGTTATAGTTTTGTATTGATCATGTACACATATTGGGTCACTTCATCTAAGAAGAAGTTATTTTAGTGGACCTAGAGAAATTTTGGGATGTTTTATTTTTGGATCATCCCAAGTATATGTTCTATATCCATATATTTTCGGGGTTAGCTGGATATTATCATGGATTCATCCAAGAATTTTACTGATTGGAAAAACGTTTTATGGTATTGAAAAAAAAGAGGATAAATTTTGAATGGATAGAGTCATGAGAGAATTCATTCCAAGATCTAAATAATCACTTGACATCGATACTGATCATGATAATACCTATGCAAGGTGAGAATAATATGGCGTGTTGTGATGCTTCTGGGATCAAACATGGAGTCGTGTTGGTGGAAGGAGATCATGTTGTGGTGTCTGGATCTAAGAAGTAGAGGCTGCATAAATGGAATTACCCTACACAAAACCTCAATTTGTATATAGTGGTTTATTATTTAAAATGTCTTCATCAATATCTTTTTGGTTAAAATATTACTTTGTATAAGGATCACAATATCTTAATGTACACCTTTTTGTAGTGAGACTTGAATATCTGGAATTGAATATGGTTTGAATCTATGAAGAAATTTTATTTTGAGATAATATATACACCCAAAAATGGGAATAATGTTTGTGACTCATTGAGTAGGAAAACTCAGGCTCAAGTGGTTCAAGAGTCTAGTGTAGAGTGGAAGATGATATATTTTCCCGCTGAGATGCATGTTGTGGTTCAGGATAATTTGGAGAAGACGGATCTAGTATTAGTTATTTTGTAATGTACACTTTTAAGATGCATCATGAAAAAACAATACTAGGATCTGAAATGTTTGACTTATTTGAATACCTTGAAGGTGTGGAGACACCTTTTGATTTGAGCATTGATTAAGATCTGATAATTTATATAATGAATCAGGTTGTTTTTCCTATGGGTATGTGATTGGGGCTGTTGTGTGAGTCTCATGCCTCAAAGTGGGAATTAAATCAAGGAGTGAATAAAATTTATCATTATATATGATGACCATTTTTGTGGTCAAGCATGAAAAGTAGATATTAGGATTCCTGACATGATGATTCACCAGTGAATATGTGAAGGAAAAACATTAAAGACCCGGTGGTTTGTTGCAGCACTTTTCTATTACAGAACAGAAGTGGGAAGAAATCACTATGGAACAATTGGTGGGTATCATGAAGAATCCTCTAAATAATGAATCTATTTAGGTTGTTGTGGATTGGATGTCAAATGTATCACATTTCTTACCTATATAAGGCACATTCTCAGTGTAGCAGCTTGGTGATTTGTATGTTTGGGAGATAGTTTTTCTTGATGAGGTGCAATAAAATATTGTTTCAGATAGTGATTTTCACATTACATCATGCTTCGTGAAGGGATTATAAAAGGTTCTTAGTATTTAGGTTTTTTGGGTACAAATTTCCACTCACAGCTAGGTGGGAAGTTAGAGTGTCTTATACAGGGGCTTGAGGATATACTGTGATCTTGTGTTGTTGAATTTGGTGGGACATGGGCGAATCACCAGGATTTTCTTGAGTTTTCCTATAACTATAGTTTCACTATATGATAAAAATAACACCATATGATGATCTTTATGGTAGTCTATAAACATCACCTCTATGTTGGGTAGTGGCTGGTGAGTCAGAGTTTCTGGGACCGAGTCTCGTGCAGAAGAGGCTGGAGTGGGTTCAACTGATTTAGAAAAATATTACTATGGATCAGAGTAGACAAGATTCATATGCTAATTAAAGGAGGTGACCCACATAGATTAAAAAGGGTAATCATGTATTCCTTTAGGTTTATCCTAGATTTGGTCACTGCATGATATGGAGAAACGGTAAGTTGGTTCTCATGTTTGATGGACCACAAGAGGTAGTATAGTGGATTGGGCAAGTGGAATACCAGTTGGCTTTTCCACAGAGATACAGTGATATGAAAGAAGTATTACATGAGTCACTAAATTTGAGATATCACCCCAACCCTTCTCATGTGATCAAGGTGGATGATATTGATCTTGATATTTATGTGTCCTTTAAAGAGCATATGATACATGGTTTAGATCATAGTGATAAATAATTGAAAGGAAATACTATGATGATAGTCTATGTATTGTGGAAACATGGACTTGTGAAGGAGGAAAATGTGAAAGGTAAGTGGATAGGAGTACTCATTAGCATGATATTTCTTACATAGAATCATAGTGATGATTGGGAGTATAATTTGAGGATGAGCTGTTATAAGGTGGAGATATTGTAATATCCCAAAAATTCATGGAGAAGTATCGGGCTTGGTAATAGGTACTATTTTTACTTATATTGAGTACATTTATTTGTGGGTTTAATTTGGTGTGTGTTTGGGTGAAAAGGTGAGAAATGAATGAAATAAGTTTATCCATGGTTGGTGAAAGGTTAGTAAAAACTGGGTTCCCTAGATCAGAAAACCGTGAAACCCTAGATAGAGGGGGATTTCAGGTTGGAGCATGATTTATTTAGAGCAACCATTCACATCTAAAAAATAGGCACACTGATGTGGTTCATGGTTTGGGAAAACCATGTACCCCTACAAAGAAAACGAGTCTCGACTTTTAGAGTCACCCAAAAATTTGTTCTTTAGTCACATGAACCCCTGAAACTCACCCTATTTGTCCCAACCTGATTCTATCTGAATTCTATTGATTTCAGAGACTCGTAGATAGATTCCATGACTTCCCAACAACTATTATTTTTTATTAAAATATATTATATAATATCTACACCTCTCTCTATAAGTAAATCCAATCCTACCAGGTTTCCCATTCCTCTTCCATTATTCTACATTCAAGAAAGGGGTTGTTCCTCCTAATTTTTTATATATATAGATCTAGATTGAGATTTAAAAGATATTAATTTTTTTATTCTTGATTTAGGTTTTTTTATTCAGATCTTACTCTACATTGTTACGCCGCTCATGTTTTGGGGATTTTCATGGAGAGATCGCTCATCCATGAATCAAGGTAGGTGGACTATACTCCAAATCCAAATAAATTTAAATAAATTATGTATATATAATTTTAGCAATGATAGTAGATATATAGAAATTGTGTTCTTCACTAAAATAATTAATTTATTGAATTAATTAATTGAATAGATATGAAATTGGGGATTATGAGAATTATTTATTGATAAAATTTATTTTAAAATTAATTATGAGATATTAAATTATAGAATGAGATAATTAATTGTTGAATTACATATGAGATACTGTTTTTTGGATTGATGTAATTTATTGTATAATTAATTTCTATATATCAAGTTTTTGATTGAGATAATTAATTTGAGGAATTTATTATGATATATTTATATTTTTAATGTGATAATTATTTTGGGGAATTAATTATTGGGATTTAAAAACTTAATTAATTGGGGAATTAAAAAATGTTATTTATATGATAAATTAATTGTTGAATTAGTAGTGAAATTGATAAGATTGGTTAATTGTCGAGTTAATTAATGGAATATTGCTGTAAAAATAATTGTTGAATTAGTAATAAAATTTATGTAGATAATTAATTATTGAATTAATTTTTTAAGGTATGAATAGTAATAGGGCCATTTACTTGTGAAATAAATAATGAGAACGTGGTCATTCTAATGTGTAAGGTATGAGTGGTAACATGGTCATTTAGTTTTGATATAAAGAATTGGAACATATTTATTCTAATTCGTAATGTATAAATGGTAACATTGTCATTTAGTTGTGAAATAAATAATAAGCACATGGTCATTAAATTTTGTAATGTGTGAATGTTAACATAAAAATTTTGTTATGAATAAAATAATGGTAAAATTGGAATTTTTATATATGATATCACCTGGGAATAATTTAGGCTCTGGAATAAGTATAAGCAGGTATTGAAATATGATATCACCTAAGACATACATTGGGATATAACTAGAGAGAAAGAAGGTATTGAGGTATATGTGTCTATGGAAACCTAGGGGTTTATGTTTTCAAATAATTATTAATTGATAATGTGATAAATGTTTACTTATGCATTGAAAATATTTAATTATACAACTGAATAAACATTCTATTTACTGGATATTATTTTAGACACCATTGTTGGTGCCTATTAAGCTGTACTCACACCCTAATCAGGTTTTCTGATCCGTACTCGAATAGGCCTTATGTTTTCAAGATAGGTTAGTAGAAATGGCCATCTGTTATATGGTTGATATGGGATGGAGTGTGGACGAGGGAATCTAACACAATCTAGGACCCCCCAGGGGGGATTCGTTAGTGTATTTATTTTGATTTTAATTTTAGAGACATTACATATACATTGGCATGGAATATTTCATGATTTAGTTTTGACATTTTATTTCTAGTTTTGGACATCTTGTAATACTCTTTCTTTCTAGTTATGACTATATGTTTTTTATTTATTATTTTTATTATTTTTTTCTGTATTTAACTTGATAAAAGATGGTCTAGTCTCCCCATGATCGATATATCAGACCCTCAATGCTGGTGAGTAGCCTCTGGAATATATGGAGGTATGCTTGAGGTCATGGAGAGAACTGTCTTGGGGCACCCATGTGTCGACCTCTTGCCAAGAAATTACAATATGGAGGTTCACTTGGATGATGTTGGAATTATATGTGATTATTGTGGAGCTTTTATTAATGTCCACGAAAAGTGATGCTGAAGGGAGAACTGTATTCATCAGTTAAAGAAAGTAGAAAGACTATCCATTTGAGAAAATAATATTTCAATGAGGGTTAATGTTTGTTTTAGATTATTAGGGTATGTTTGGAATATGTTTAATCATGAGACAATATCTGTGTATTGGTGAAACTAAATTTCTATATGATTTTCATATCCCGTCTATAAATCTTACTATATTAGTAAATTTACTTCAAATATTCAAAATTCTACAGAAAGGTTACTTTAAATTTTTATAACTTGTATAAATGTAATTTGATACTTGTTTAAGGGTCCCCTCTGATTTTCACATGATCTATATGTATAGAAATAAATATCTGTAATGTTACACTAATGTGTAAAATTTACATCAATGTTGAGTGCTATCTCATGAGGGTTATCCTAGGATTTTATTAACTACTTAAGAGAAACACCAAAATATCTTATGGTATGTCCCTTTAAAAATTTAGAATCTATGATAGTTTATTCTTAACACAACACCGAGTTTAAATCTATAATATACTATCAAATATGCCAGTTCTAATATTAATGTGACCATTTACAAAATTAATATGACCAATTATAATATTAACATTACTTATGAAAGTGTAAATTAAATATAAGAATTTTATTAAAAAATACGATATAATTATTTCCTAGTACAATTAATTGAATCTTTTAAAAATGATAGAGTAATTGTTAGCAATTGTTTAAAACCTAGATGTTCATTTAATGTTTTGTAATTAATATAATGATTTAAAATAAAAATTATTTTAATAAAATAGATTCAAAAATTAATATTTTTTTCTTATGATTAACCGACAATTTTATGAGAACTTAATAAAATTTTCAATGTTTCATAAAACAATTAAAATATTAAAATAGTTATTTTTCATGTAAATGTGGAATTTATTTTAAAATTAAAATTCTCATAATTAGATAAATATTTTCATAAAATTTAGTTAATTTTTGAATTCTACATTTTGAAAAGTTGTTTGAGTTATTTTTTGGTATTTTTCTAAAATAGTTGAATTTTTTGGTGAATAGATAAATACAGTAATTTATAGTGTAAGCTAAATACATGATTTATTGAGTGATAAATGATGCATGGATAATGTAATCCAATAATCTGAAACAATCCTTCATTATTTTAATATTTTTACTTATAATGCTCAAAATATTCATAGTCCTGATTGAAAATAAAAATTCAATGAATAATATAATGAGAAAACACCCATCTCCTCCATTATAGACCAACCCTCACCACCTCTTCTCCTCAAAACATTCAATATTTTATAATTTCCCAATTTCTTCCCAATCCACTTCCCAAGCCCCTCCCCCACATCCAGAATCTCTTTGTATCATCAAAAGCTAAAAACCATTTCCCTAAGGATGTTCTCAAGGAGGGGAAATTCAAGAGGTGAAATAACTACGAAAAAATTGTAAATAAGATTGGATAATTTCGAGGGGGTTATGAAAAAACCCATATAAATTTATTTTCTATAACATTAGTGGGGGTTCTTCACAACCCCCTCTAATCATCAAATTTGGAGGGGGTATGAACCCCCTCTAAACTCGTTTTCTATAAAAAATAGAGAGAGATTATATACAACCCTCGCTAATCATATAATATAGAGGTGGATATGGAGCCCCATAATTTTATAAATTAGAGGCGGTTTTGAACCCCCTCTAAATTTGTTAACATTATTTTTCTAATATCTAGTTGGATTTTAGAGGGAGATAAAAATAACCTTTAATATCTTAAATTTGAGAGGGTTGAAACCCCTATAATGTCTTAAATTAAAGGGGGTTCAAAACCCCATATGATTTATTAAATAAGATGGGGTTCATAACCCCCATTAATATCTTTAAATTAGTGGTGGTGAAAACCCCCTCTAATGTCTTTAAATTAGCGGGGGTTCAAAGCCCCCTATAATGTTATTAATTTAGAAGGGGTTCAAACCACCCATCTAATGTCTTTAAATTATAGGAACTTCAAAAATACCTCTAATTTAAGAGAGTAAAGCGGTTGTGAACCGCCACTATTTAAAAAAAGAAACTTCCATAATATATATGTAATTAAAATACAATATATAAATTTGTTTAAATATATTATATATACATATTATATAAAATATTTTTATGATTGTATTTAATTTTATTTATATGTATACATAAATATAATTTTCTAATATTATGAAAATTAAAATATATTTATATGTATAAATAGTATTTTATATAATATTAATTATTTATAATATAAAAGCATTAACATATTATATAAATATATACATAAATATAATTTAACTAAAAAATATATCATATAAAAACCCATGATTGTTGTTTTTATAAATTATATTATGATAACAATTAATATATTTTTATTTAATAGGTTTATGGTTTTATATTTTTTATAATTAATATTATATGAAATTGAATTTATACAAATAAATTTTCATTAATGTATATTTATTGAAATACTAATATATATTAATGTACATAATAATAAATATATGTATTAAAATACATTATATAAATATTTTGAAAAATTTTATTTCATATAATATTAATTGTATATAATATAAAATTGTATTTTATATAATATTTAGTATATTTTTCAACAAATTTTATTTCATATAATATTGATTATATATAACATACATATTAGAAATATATATAATATAAAATTAATTCTATATAATATAATATTATTATATATAATATAATATTAATTACATATAATATTAATATTTTTATAAATTTTATTTCATACAATAATAATAATATATTAATTTTATATAATATGAAACAGTTAATACAAATAAATATATTTATTAATATAAATAATAAAAAATATATGTATTAAAAGACATTATATAAATATATTTTGAAAGACCTTATATAAATATATTAGGTAAATACTTATATATATATATATTATTTAAATATGTATAATATAAATATGTATTAATGTATATAAATAATTTACATAAATGTAAAATAAAAATTCATTTAATATAATATATATTACATATTAATCATAAAATAAATTTATAGTATTTATAAAACTAACATATTATTTTTATAGATGTAATAAGAATAATAATAATTAATAATAATATTGTTATCACACACACACACAAAATATATAACGAAAATATATACATATATAGTTGTGTAATATATTTAGGTGATATATAAATATAAAATATAGAATATATATAATTTCATATACATATAAATATAGTAAATAATATATATATTATTATTTAAATGTTTGTAAATATATTATAATAATAATATTTATTATAATAAATAATAAAATATAAATAAATATAATAATGTGTAATTTAAACACCAGAAGTCCCTTGCCTTAGTGGTTGGCTATAGGATTTCCGACAGTATGTATTTATGGCTGTACAGGCTGGTGTCAAGGTAGGATCATGGCGGGGAGGTGGGAGGCTAAAGATAGACCAGAAATTAAGGCGCTGGCATTGGCTATGGAGCCAGACCCAAACTCATGGCGTTGGCTCTGGCTGGGGTGGATCGGAACCAGAGGCGGGGAGGCTGGGGGCGGACTAGAACTGGAGGTGGGAGGTTGGACTAGAATAGGAGGAAGGGGGACTAGAGGCGGGAGGACCGGGTTTGCTGGGTGCGGACCGTCGGTGTCGGGTGGGAAGGTGGAAATAGGAGGGGGAGAGAACTAAAGGGAGGGGTATGTGAAAAAAAAATTGAAAAGCATTAGGGGAAGTTTTCAAAACAGCCCCTAAAGTAAACCCTTATTATAGGTGGTTCAAACCAATCCTAAAACCTTCTAATTAGTGGTTGTTCTAACATTGTTGGTGAATTATGTCAATATTTGGGGGGTGTAAACCCCCTCTAAGGTAACCACCTCTAAATTTGACTTTAGCTGTCCTTACACAAAACTGCCTCTAATGATGTAGGTGGCAACATTAGCGGTGTTTCCTAACAACCACCGCTAATATATTTAGAATGGGTTATAACCCGTTCTAATGTGAAAAATAACCCCTTCTAATGTGTCCATTATTTAGTGAATCATCGATCCTTTTATTTTAATTTATTTCCATGTTATTTTCTCTAATTATTATATACTATCCTCAGATTATTCAAGTGGAGTGGTATCTCTAATATATCACATATACTATTATTTTATTTTGTTAATGGAATAATCCGTCATTATTCCTTTCTCCATCCCTTTTTTCTAAAAATAAAATCATCGTATGTTATGTGGTAATTTATCACATTCAAGGACGATGGGTATTCAATTTAACATACCACCTTCAAGGATAGTCATGAAATAATTTATACTGTTAAAATTGAGTAGAATATATTTATTATAGCCAATTTAATGTTTGTGTCCATTTTATATACCTGATATTAATTAATGGAACAAAACTAGTCTATTATGGTCAAAAACTGCCAAAATAATCTAAATGATTATCCCTAACATCATGTCCAATGATTCATAACAACGAAAATAAACACAATAATTATATAAAAATTTTAGAATTGGGATTTTATTTAATAAAAAAAATTAAATTTTGAATAAATATTCCAATTTTAGATGTTGTTTCGTACATGTATACAGGTGAACCAATCATGAAATCCAGGTAAACGAACACTCTTGAATGTCAAAATTAATTCTTTTAAGTCATAAAAAAGGTCATAAATGAAATTAATTAAACTATAAAAAATAAAATACTAGTAAAAAAATTCTTTATTAATTAAATTATGGATTTAATTTCATTATCCAGGATGCTAAGTATATATGCATAATGCTTTCATACATAAGGTAAGGGTTTCTTACCAAACCTCAATTTTTCATTCAGGTTATGATCTCTCTCTCTCTCTTTACCCAATGTAATTATTAATTATATGTATATAAATAATCTAAATTATATTTATATTTTCCAATATCATATATCCAAATCATTTTATCATTCTTTTAGGAGAGAATACTTGTCTTTTAAGGTTCCCTTCTCAATTGTTTTTGATAAGAAAGCCCGATTTAAGGGAACTTCCCAGTTTTCTACACTTTTTCACGTTCACTCCATTATCTTTTTTAATCCAACCTTATTTATTTAAAATAAAACATTTTATAATAAAAAAACTTATTTTATTTTATATTTTATGTAAACAACTAGTCCCTTTTCCTCTTTAATTTTTCATATATTTTCTATGAAACGTCACAGAAGTGGCCCATTTCTAATGTTTCTTAAAAACTATTTTTACTCGTTTTAATTTAAGATAGAAATAATTTGTGCCTAAAAAATATTTTAATTGTCCATAAATTTTATTTTATGATATTTACATATTTAAAATATTATTTTATGAAAAAAGAGAAGTATTTTTTCAAAATAAATCTTTTTTGGAAAGTAAAAAGGGTATTTCTATAAAGGATTTATTTATGATTTTATTAGTGTATTTTTCATTGATTTCAAAAACATTTGTTTAATGTTATAATAAATTGGGATTTATATTTTATGTTATCATGAACCATATTTTATAAAAAAATTATGATTATTTTAACTATGGATGTGCTATCTTGATACCATTAACTATATAACTCATAATGGTTAGTGATTTTGTTTTATGGTTAAGGAATGTTATTTACATTTTTATGTATATGTTTTTTATATTTCACCGCATTCTTTTTAGGAATGAATTATACTTCTTTGGTGATGGTTGGGACCTTGTATTTCCCTTCAATTCATCGGTTGGTCTCATGAGATGAAACATATATGGGTTTGTCTGAGTCCTTAACCATTTTTTAGATGTCATGGTTGAGGCCTCAACGCTATGTTTCAAATGTCCAAATTTATTCATTCCCTCATTCTGATATTATTAATTGATAAATCATGTTTTTATTCAACTATTAGAGTATCCATGGTTAATTTTGATTTGATTATTTATGTGGAATTATTTATACATCTTTTATTACTACCATATTATTCCTATGATTATGTTTTATTGGAATGGGTTTCAGTTATTCTCCCTACATTATTATTTATGATTATGATAGATTCAAATATACTATTTACCCTTATTGAGAATCTTTTATCACCCCATTCTTATGTTTTATTTCCCCCATGTTTTGAATATGTACATTATGAATGAATTTCAATGATAATTTAGGAGTTATGGATGTTTCCAATGGTATTTATATGTATTTTTTATATTTAATTTATAATGTATAACTTATGTTTGTATCTAGTTTTCCAATACCACTGAACTATTCAGTCCATTAGGATGAGAACACATGTTCATAGTACCAATGTAATTAATTTGGGAACTGTATCCGGGATACTGTTGTTGGGGTATTTATAGATGTTATAAGAGTATGGTTAGAATAAAACATAGAAACTAGATCTAGTAAACAAAGATTAGGGAACAAAACCCTAAGATAGAATTTGAGTACAATAATATAAGAACAACTGATAATTTTGTTAAGTTAAATATTATATGGGTCTTCAAAGAAGTATATCTATGTACAGATACCAAAAGTGGAAGTTGTTCTAGAACATAAATACCTAGGAGTAACAACTCCATCATGGTGTATCGGGCCAGACAAGTCATAACCTGGAACATAAAAAACGGGCCTTACTACAATCCTGGCTTGACATCCCCAGGGGATATGCTTAGGATAAATCAAAATTTTCATACAAACCATTATGAAGGATTTAAATGTAATCATGTCCCCAGATAAACCATATTTATGATTATGAGAGTAGTTATGCATAAATTTCCAATTAATGTTAAGATTTCTGCTAGATAGAAATTATGCATTATGATTCATAACCTAATATAGAGTGTGGAATTTTTTAAAATTACACCGAATGGAAGGAATGGAAACCGTATCAATGCACATATCCTATGTAGGGATTGAAATACAATACAAGATAATGAAATTATAGTTGGAGATACAACTAGAGCTGAGAAACTACTAACTATACTGGGAAAACTGACTCAGGTTATGATTAATAACCTTACCCAATTGGAACAACCTAATCCACAACACAAAGGAAAAATGTTATATTGATTTATGATATATCATCCTACATCATTAAATGGGGATAAAACTTATTTTTAATTGAGAAATGGATAATTTCCATAGAAAAGATATTTCTGGCATTGGGAAGTAACAAAAGAGAGAAGGTCATTATGGATGTTTTTCATCTATCGAGGGATGAAGATCAATGGTGGTCATTAATTCAAAACCAAAAGGAGGATTAACAAATTAAAACTTTGTAATGGAAGTATTGTAAAGGAATTTTACTGGATAAATATTTCCTTAACAAATATTAAGAGTATATAGAGAGGTAATTATTTAGTTTGAGACAAAAAAAAGGATAAAAATATTTCCATATATAAAGAAAACTTTACAAGGGTAATATTTCATGCCTCATACTACATATGTAATATATTGAGAAATTTTTATAAATTATTTGAGGGTTTAAAACCATTCCAATGAAGGGAACTAGTATCCAATAACATTCTCATCATATGCCTGTATAATCTCATGTGCTATCAAGATAGAGAATGAATTTTCTATGCCTTATGTCTTTAAGGGGAAAAAAGAGAATAATAGGGTGGTGGAATAAATAATGGGTAAAAGGGAAGATAAAAAAGTAAACTTTACAATGTGAGAAACTTGTGGAAGGAAACAACATGATTCCACATTAAAAGGAATGTTTATTTGTTACAAGTGTAGAGAAATAGGCCCCCATGCTCGTAATTACAGTGGACAAAAAGAAACTATCAATTTTCAATGCTATAATTGTAAACAGATGAGACATTATGAAAATTATTATCCTAATAATGGGGGAAACATGCCCAAAAAAATTCCACGAGATTCGGACCAAGTTTATTAGATAGAAAATACTAATTTTGATGTTCCAAATGATGTGGTGGAAGGTACTTTAATCATATCCTAAATTTTAGTTAAAGAATTATTTAAATCTAGATCATCACATTCCTTTATATCTTCTCAGATTTACTAAAAAAAATTATATTTATAAATCAGAATAACAAGGGAGTTTTTAGTAAAGACTTCTATTGGAAACCTTATACCACCAGAGATGTGTTGAGTAGTTCCTATTATAACACATTAGCATTCTCTAGTTTCTGATTTTCCCAACAGCTTTGTGGTTTATTTTGATATAATCTTTTGTATGGACTCGATTTCAATATATAATGAAAACATTTATTAGGAAGAGAAGGAAGTCATGATTATTGTTTACGATACGGAATTTTATATCTTTATAGGGGATACCACAACATATCACTCATATATGTATTCAAATCTAGTGCATATTATCAACTAAACTCTTGGGGAGGAAGAGAAAACATCATTAATGGTCGAGGAATGAAATATTGAAATTGAATATGTTCCTAATGAGAGGAAATTCATTGATGTATTCTTATAGGGTTTAACTGTAAGTCCTCAAGAGTAAGAATCTGAGTTCACTCTTGATTTAATTTTGGATGCAAGACCTATATCAAAGACTCCATATATAAAGTATATTTGACAACCAGGTCCCAGTGCAACACAGACACCCCGCCTTAACATGGCCGTTAGGTCCTGGCCCGCCAGGTACCACCAGTTGCCCCGCAGACACATGGGGCCCACCCCAGGGTCCACCCACATGCCTGAACAGGTCATCTGACTAATGATTTTCCCCACAAGCCAACACTATAACATGGTCGTTAGGTCCTGGCCCACCAGGTACCACCAGTTGCCTCGCAGACACATGGGGCCCACCCCAGGGTCCACCCACATGTGTGAACGGGTCATCTGACTAATGATTATCCCCACAGGAAAACACATGTCCTTTCCAGTATGCTTTTTCCTCACTCACACACACCCTGGAAAACTTCCCAGAAGGTCACCCATCCTGATCACTACTCCAGGACTAGCACGCTTAACTGTGGAATTCTAATCAGATAGGCTCCCGGAAAGGAAGGTGCACCTTGTTGACATGAGTCATATCATTTAGTCATTTAAACATTTATCATTTGGTATCAGAGGAGGAACCCAACCTTAAGTGTGGTGCACCGCCTGGGTTGAGATGTAGGTCCCACAACGAGGGCATTGTGCTCTAAAGGGGGGTGATTGTAACATCGGTCAGAGAAGAATAACATGGCGTGTGACTCAGGTCACACGGCGTGTTGGACCTTCCCGGAAGCTCAGTGTGTATGTCACGACCCGTCCTCGAGGGCCGTGTCGTGACTACCCCAAGCGCGCCTTCCATAGGACAGGGGCTAGCGACTAGCATCAAAGGCGTAAATCCCGATAACTTGGAAGTCATTTCCTTTATAAAAGTAAACAAAACACCAAAGAGTACAAGCGGAAGTAAAACACTAAGTACAAAATAAAGTGCTGAAAAGAAAATGAGCCAGAATACAAACCCAACTGAATGTACAGCTACAACTGAACAAAAGTACAACAGAAAAAGACAACAACTGGAAGAACGAAAGCGGCTCCTGGGTCTTCCTCCATGGATCCTACCTGAAGGGTAGGTATAGATGGCACATCTCCTGGATCGTCCACCACGGATCCTACCTGAAGGGTAGGTACAGATAGCCTCCACGACGCTCTCGCCCTTCAACCTCCTCCGTGTGTCGTCTCGTCGTGAAGTCCACCTCCGGATACTGACTTGTCATGTGGTCCACCTCCGGGTACCGTCCAGTCCACGAACACTCGGCCTCCGTCAGCACTGCCTGTCGTCTGCAACCAACACAACGAGGTGTGGGCATAGCCCGTGCAGGGTTGAGTATAACGATACTCAGTAGGGACCCCGAGACCCTCAAGGTATTACTAAAACCAACACAGATAACCACAAACAAGATCTCAACAGTTAACCTCTACTTAGGTATATGCCCATACATATACCTATGTTATCAAGTAACCCATCTCAATCATGGAGAAACACAAATATTATGAAATCAACGGATAACCACTACCCAGGTATATGCCCATACATATACCTAAGTTATCAAATGACCCATCTCAATAATGAGGTAAACACAAAGGTCATAGACTCATCTCAAACCGGGATTTCATTATTGAAACCGTAACTGCTGAAGAGCCCCATCTCTGGAGTGTACAGTGGTCCTATCACGACTCTGTGGTACTGCTCACTAACCTAAGACTGCTGAGGTACTCCTCCTGTCGAGTATCGCAGGTCTACAACCTCACAAAGTAATGCTCCTCCGCCATGGGTATTCCACCTCAAAGAGTAGTGCTCCCCCTCATATCCTACAGAGGTACTCCTCCTGTCGAGTACCGCGGGTCTGCCACCTCACAAGGCAGTTCTCTTCCGCCATGGGTCTGCCACCTCACAAAGTAGTGCTCCGCACTGGGCAATTCTAGTCACTCCGAATCGAATCAGACAAGCAGTCATTGGTCACAGCCAGCTACATGGTCTCCATACTCTGAATGCTCATCTCCGGGAGGGTCCGCTCCAAGAGCTACAAGTCGAAACTCCAAGTATCACAAAGTCCCACAAATAAGTATCTCAAAGGACCGCCTCGTCATAGGGGTCTCAACGCAACCGACGGTGCGTCAATCGGATGCCCGATCTGAGAGTTAATAGCCTTTTCGTCCCAGGGGCCCAGTTGGTTTCGTGTGTGAACCAACCAGGCCGTATCTCAATGGTACCCCGAACTCTCATAGGGTATACTCATAGGGACCGTTTCTTAATGTGATCAGCAATGCCGCTGACGGTTCTCCAAACGGACGTCTGGTCTGAATGATATCAGCTTTTCTGTTCCAGGGGCCCGGTTGGATTTCGGGTACAATCCAACCCGGCTATACTCCACCTATGTCAAAACCTCGGGCGAAGTATGCCAAAAGTTTCATCTCCTCAACAGGAATCCAACAAAGTCAACGGCACGTCAATCGGGTGTCCGGAGCTCAAGATATAAGCGTTTCCGCTCCGAGGGCCCAGTTGGTTTCGTATCGGAACCAACCCAGAAAAACCCAAAGTTCTTCGAAACCTTGAGTGTAATATACCGAAACGTCCATATCGATCCAAGGATTTCTACACCACTAACAGTGTGTCGATCGGAAGTTCGTACCTCATGTTATGGGCAAAAGACCGAAGAGGTCCCAAAAGGGGGGTCTGGGCCCGGCCCGGGCCAACCCCCCCTTGGTTGGCCGAACCGGGTCGACCCAAACCGGGTCCGGGACCGGCCCAGCTGGGCGCGGCCCGGCCTGGCTCCGTGGCCTGGCCCGGCCTGTGTGGTCCGGCCCGGCCTGGGCAGCCGGCCGGCCTCGCGCCGGCGTGGCGTGACGGGTGCGGGGGGTTACAAACCCCCCCGGTTGTCAACCTGGCGTTGCTTAAATGTCACGACCCGCCCTCGGGGTGCGTGCCGTGACTACCCCAAGCCCGCCTTCCATAGGCCAGGGGCTGGCGACTAGCACCAAGGCGTAAATCCCGGTAAAAAGGGAAGGCATTGCCTTTGTAAAGTAAACAAACACCACAGAGTAAGCAAGCGGAAAGTAACACTAAGCAAAAACAGAGTACAACTAAAAGTGCGGAAAGTAAAAAGGGGCCGGAAATACAAGCCCAACTGTAAAGTACAACTAAAAAGGGAAAACAGCAACTGAAAAGTAAAGCAGCTACGCCGAGCTCTCCACTGGAAATCTCACCTGAAGGGTGGGTACAGATAGCTCCTCTGCTCCTCGGGTCCCGCCGTCTGCTCCAAGTATGTCCCGCCCAATGGTCTGCCTCTGGGTACCGCCTCGTCGTATAGTCCACCTCCAGGTACCGTCCAGTCCTCGAACACTCGGCCTCTGCCAGTACTGGCCGTCGTCTGCAACCAACACAACGAGGTGCGGGCATAGCCCGTGCAGGGGTGAGTATAACGATACTCAGTAGGGACCCCGAGACCCTCAAGGTCTCACTAAAACCAACAAGGATAACCACAAGAAGATCACAACAGATAAACTCTACTTAGGTATATGCCCATACATATACCTAAGTTATCAAGTAACCCATCTCAATCATGAGGAAACACAAAGGTCAAAAGTCTCAGCTCAAACCAAGATTTTCATTATCAACACCGTAACTGCTGAAGAGCTCCGTCTCTAGAGTGTACAGTGGTCCTGTCACGACTCCGAGGCCGCCGCTCACTAACCTAAGACTGCTGAAGTACTCCTCCTGTCGAGTACTGCGGGTCTGCTGCCAACTACCAGGCGCTCCGTCCGCTGAGGGTCTGCTGCCAAATACCGGGCGCTACCTAGATAGCCTACTGAGGTACTCCTCCTGTCGAGTACCACGGGTCTGCTGCCAACTACCAGGCGCTCCGTCCGCCGTGGGTCTGCCGCCAAATTCCGGGCGCTCCGTCCACTGGGCTAGTCGACTCACTCCAAGTCAAGTCGGTCAAGCAGTCGTCAGGTCTCAGCCGGCTACACGGTCTCCGTACTCGGCACGCTCGTCTCCGGGAGGGTCCGCTCCACGAGCTACTGTTAGATACTCCAAGTATCACAAAGTCCTGCGAAGAAGTGTCTCAAAGGACCGTCTCGTCACAGGGGTCTCAACGCAACAGACGGCGCGTCGATCGGACGCCCGGTCTGTGAGTTATTAGCCTTTTCGTCCCAGGGGCCCGGTTGGCTTCGAGAGCGAAACCAATCCCGGCCGTATCTCAACTGTACCCCGAACTCCCATAGGGTAAACTCAAAGGGACCGTTACTCAATGTAACCACCAACGCCGCTGACGGTCCGTCAAGCGGACGTCCTGTCTGAAAGATATTAGCTTTCCCGTTCCAGGGGCCCGGTTGGATTTCGGGAGCGATCCAACCCGGCCTCTACTAACTGTATCCAAAACTCGGGCGAAGGATACCAAAAGTTCCGTATCGTAAATAGGAACTCAACGCAACAGACGGTGCGTCGATCGGACGCACGGTCTGTGAGTTATTGGCATTTTCGTCTCCGGGGCCCGGTTGGTTTTTATGGCAAAACCAACCCGACCGTACTCCACCTGCGTCCAAACCTCGGGCGGAGTATGCCAAAAGATCCGTCTCACTAAAAGGAACACAACGCGACTGACGGTGCGTCAATCGGACGTTCGTAGCTCAAGATATGAGCGTTTCCGCTCCGAAGGCCCGGTTGGTTTTGTGAACGAACCAACCCGGCCGAATTAAAAGTAATCCGAAACCTTGAGTGCAATATACCGAAACGACTGTCTCGATCCAAGGATCGCGTTGCCGCAGACGGTTCGTCATTCGGAGGTCCGAGGCTCAAGTTATGAGCCAAAAACCAATTCTGGTTCGAAACGGGGGGGTCCGGGTCCGGGCCGACCCGGCCCGACCCCCCCCCCCCCCTGGGGCGGCGCGGCGGCGCGCGGAGGCGGCACGGCGGCGCGCTGGGGCGGCGCGGCGGTGCACTGGGGCGACGCGGCGGTGCGCTGGGCGGCGCGGCGGTGCGCTGGGCGAGACCCCCGCCTCCCCGATTTCCCTTGGCGGCGCGGCACGTGCCGCGCCGGTTTTAAGAAAAACCGCCCCCTCACATGAGGGGGCCTACTTGTGCGCATCCGAGGGGGCCGGCTGCCCCCCTCCTTCAAAGAACCGCCCCCCTCTCTTAAAGAGGGGGGTTTTATTGAACCGGCCGGGGGATTTAATCCCCCGGTTTTATGTCATCCGGCCGGCCAGCTGGCCGGCCGGTTTTTACCAACGGGACTGGAAATTCCGGTCCCGCCTTCGACTTCCGACGCCGGCGGCCCGGCCGCCGGTCTTCTCTTCCGCCGCGGCCCGGAACCGGCCGCGGTCTCCTCGTCCCGCCGCGGCCCGGAACCGGCCGCGGCGTTCGTCATCCGGCGCGGTGCGACGGCACCGCGCCCCTTCGCCGTGCTTTGATTCTTTTCAACGTGGCGCGACGGCGTCGCGTTCTTGAAGTTTCTACCCCGGCGTGGCGCGACGGCGCCGCGTAAAAAAAAATAAACGTACGGTAATCCGCGTGGTACGACAGCACCACGCCACTTTGCTTCCACCGCAAGAATTAAACAAGAACGATGGAGGGGGTTCGGCCGTGTTCGTACGGTCCGGCCCCCTCACGTTAAATTAATAACGCAACTTTAAATAAACAACATCCTCACGTTATTCATACGAACCACGAGCAAGAATGAGATAATTAAATATTAAATCAACATCCCCTACCTCGGGTATAAGTTCGAGGATTTGACTATGTCCGCGGAAGTCGACGTCGCGGAGATCGGGCGTTGCGGTAGTCGTTCGTCAATTCCGTTGACGAAGAGATACGTCCGATGTGATACGTCGATGGAGAAACCTCTTATGTCGACGAAGGGTATCCGAGGAGGAAGCGGCGTTCCCTCACGTTGACACCGAGGACGAAGAAGAGATGCATCGTTCTTCGTCGGAGCTTGAGCGTTCTACGTCAAGTCTTGAGGAAAGTCAAATAAAAAGGAAACAACGAACTCAAGAACCCCTACCTCGATAGTCGCACGTTGACGGAGTCGTGGAATATCGGTGTCGATTCCTTTGACGTCAGAGGAAGAGTCGTTGTCGATGGCGTTCGTCGCGGAAAAGATGATGCGGAAGAAGTACGTCACGTCGCGGATATGGCGTCGCGGGAAGACCGTGTTCTTCGGCGAAGAAGTTCTTCGTTGAAGAACGGCGTTCTTCGTGTTCTTCACCAAGTTGAAGAAGAAGAAGAAAAGCTTCCAAAGCTCTCAAGAAATCCTCCCAAGGTGGTAAAAGAATCCCCTAGAATAATATAAGCTTTAACTTATATTATTACATAACTTAACCACAAGAATTTCAAAGGTTTGAAATTCAAAAAGGGTTTAACTCCCTTAATTAATTAAGTAACCCAAGTTGACAACATTAAATGAAATGAGTTAAAGGGGAGGTTTTGAGAGAATTTGAGGAGTTGGGGTTCGTGTGGACCCCACATCACTTAATCCTCCCAAGGGAGGTTAAGTGGATGTGGGCCCTACTCCCAACTCCCTTTGGTAGGACTTAACTAGATAAAAATAAAATTTGTTCCTCACAAATTTTATTTAACTTAAACTAAAAACCCAAAAACTAACTTTCAACCCGCAACAAACGCAACTTCCAAAAAGGTCTCATTAAGCGAATATCGGCGCTGCGAGTTCATCGGTGCCCTCGGATTTCAATTCCGAGCACCGTATCAAAAGTTAGAAATACTCGCTCGTTCGTTCACTGAACGTACCCGAGCCAAACTTCAGAAATTAATTCCGGGCACTCCGGACCTCGGAATCAGGTGCCGTCTGAAACCGCGCTCTTGTAAAATTCTAAAGAAAATTAAGAAAAAATTTCCCTTGAATTTTACGGGTCTTTACATTACTCCCACATCAGGGCTTTACGTCCCCGTAAAGATACAACAAAAACTAGGGAAACAAAAGAGGGTACTGAGCACGCATCTGAGCCTCCCGCTCTCATGTGCTCTCCTGGAGATTCCCGTGCCGCCATCTGTTGCGCACAAGAGGAATCGATCGTCCATGTAGGACCCGCTCCTGTCGATCCTCTATAGCCGGGACCTCCGTAAAAGTCACCCCATCGTCAACGTCAAGCTCCCCATGGTCAAAGATGTGCGTCGGGTCGTGCACGTATCTCCTCAGCTGAGACACGTGGAAGACGCCGTGCACCCGGTGTAACTGAGGTGGTAGAGCCAGGCGATAAGCCACCTCACCTACCCTGCTGACGACCTGGAAGGGTCCGATGAAGCGTGGAGATAACTTGTCGCCTCGGCCAAATCTCCGAATACCACGTCGAGGTGAGACCCACAAGAAGACGTGGTCACCATCCTCGAACTCTAGTGGCATCCGCCTCCTGTCAGCGTATGACTTCTGCCGGCTCTGTGTTGTCCTCATCCGCTCCTGGATGACATGGACCTCTTTTGACGTGGCCCGGACCATCTCTGGTCCCATAAGAGCTACGAGATTTCTTCTTTGCTGATAAGAGAAACCTGGTCTCATCCCCTGGATGAACCACATTCTTTGCCTAAAACAGTAAATCCTAACATGGATAATACTAATCCATACCAAGGATGACGTCGTAAGGCCTCGACGCTACTACTAAGAGATCCAACCGTTACTCTCGCCTCCAAGGGTTGAGTCACACTGTCGGCATCAGTGTGTGGTAACTGGGTCTCCTCCAGTAGATGTCTCACAAGTGAGGGTCAAGTCAACAGTCAACTGGAACCTCTTAGTAACATCACAAAAGAGGACAGGAATGAAAACATCACAAAGGATGCGTCTTTTATTATTGCAGCTCATAATACAAGACGCTACACAAAAGCAACATCAACATGGAACTAGAAGTACAAAAGATGTATCCACTAGTTCCGCTCCTGTCCACCTGCTCCCAGAGCTCCATGATCGTAAGCTTCAGCTGCCTGAAGCTGTGCTCTCGCATGTTCACCAATTCCCTGTGGTCGGGGTGGACCTCCTGGTGGTGGTGGTGGCAGAGCCTCAAAGCGTCGTCCACCACCTGCTGCTCGGCCAGCTCCTCTGCCTCGTCCGCCTCCTCCCTGCGGACCGCCACGGTCGAACCTCTGCCTCTGCCTAGGTGGTTCCTCAACCGTCTGTTGCTCCTACGCATGGCGGGTCGGGCAGTCACGAGCCATGTGGCCTTGCCCGCCGCATGCAAAGCACTGTCTTCCACTCAAAAGACTGACTCCGCGCTGTGTGCCCTGCACTGCTGAGCCAGTGCCCTGAGGTCGTCTGCCTGAAGGTCTGGTCTGTCTGGACCCCTGAGTCATCTGTCGGCTACCTGCTACCGAAGACTCCGCTACGTGCCGCCCTGCGGTGGGTCGCTGCGCTGGTGAAGACTCAGCAAGGAAGCTCTCAATCAGAAGGGCCCGCTCCAGTACTCCTGTCTGAGTCGGTAAGCTGAGGGAGATCAGCGATGCCCTGATCTCGTGTCTCAAACCCTGCTCGAAGGTCCGGGCCCGGAAGAATGGGTCCCGTACCATGTCGGTCGAGTAGCGCGAGAGATCGGTAAATCTCGCCGAGTACTGAGCGACCGTCATGCTGCCCTGCCGCAGCTGCAGAAGCTCCTGGATACGCACCGCACGAAGGGTGGCTGGGACGAACTCCGAGCGGAAGAGGCTCTCAAAGTCCGTCCAAAGTAGAGATGCCTCATCGTGCACCTGGAGCATCAAGCTCCACCATCGTCCTGCTGCTGCGTGTAGTAGGCTCGCAGTGAGGATCACCATGAGGTATGCAGGTGTCCTCACTAGCCTAAACACTCGTACCACTGCCTCCAGCCAGTCCTCTGCAGCCTGGGGATCCGTCTCCCCGTGAAACCTGGGCGGTCGCTGGCGCTGAAACTCATGCAGTGCGCTGAGGCGACGTGCATCGTCAGCGGCTGCTGCTGGAAGCATCGGGGGCTCGGCGGGTAGAGCTACCGCCGGTGCCACTGCTGACAAAGGGCCCTGCACCGAGGCCTCGTCGCTCGGTGGGCTGTCGTCACGTTCGATTCTCGGAACCCTAGCTGGCTGCCGTCGTGGGGCCATCCTGAAAGAAACAACATAACACGATCAAACGATTATACCTGGTGAGCTGACCTGGTTTGAGCTGTTTTAAGGGGAAAAACCTTTGAAAACACACACGAAATCAGTGTTTTCGTGCACAAAGTCGGAAATCAGTTGTCAGGGTCCTGGTGTATGGATACGTTGGCCGCCCGCACCAACACTGGACTCCCTATACTGAAAACCACACTCGGTACCCTTAACACTATTGCTTCACAGAAAGAAAGATCAGAGTCTGCGGTAGAACCGACCACCTCTGATACCAATTTGTCACGACCCGCCCTCGGGGTCCGTGCCGTGACTACCCCAAGCCCGCCTTCCATAGGCCAGGGGCTGGCGACTAGCACCAAGGCGTAAATCCCGGTAAAAAGGGAAGGCATTGCCTTTGTAAAGTAAACAAACACCACAGAGTAAGCAAGCGGAAAGTAACACTAAGCAAAAACAGAGTACAACTAAAAGTGTGGAAAGTAAAAAGGGGCCGGAAATACAAGCCCAACTGTAAAGTACAACTAAAAAGGGAAAACAGCAACTGAAAAGTAAAGCAGCTACGCCGAGCTCTCCACTGGAAATCCCACCTGAAGGGTGGGTACAGATAGCTCCTCTGCTCCTCGGGTCCCGCCGTCTGCTCCAAGTATGTCCCGCCCAATGGTCTGCCTCTGGGTACCGCCTCGTCGTATAGTCCACCTCCAGGTACCGTCCAGTCCTCGAACACTCGGCCTCTGCCAGTACTGGTCGTCGTCTGCAACCAACACAACGAGGTGCGGGCATAGCCCGTGCAGGGGTGAGTATAACGATACTCAGTAGGGACCCCGAGACCCTCAAGGTCTCACTAAAACCAACAAGGATAACCACAAGAAGATCACAACAGATAAACTCTACTTAGGTATATGCCCATACATATACCTAAGTTATCAAGTAACCCATCTCAATCATGAGGAAACACAAAGGTCAAAAGTCTCAGCTCAAACCAGGATTTTCATTATCAAAACCGTAACTGCTGAAGAGCTCCGTCTCTAGAGTGTACAGTGGTCCTGTCACGACTCCGAGGCCGCCACTCACTAACCTAAGACTGCTGAAGTACTCCTCCTGTCGAGTACTGCGGGTCTGCTGCCAACTACCAGGCGCTCCGTCCGCTGAGGGTCTGCTGCCAAATACCGGGCGCTACCCAGATAGCCTACTGAGGTACTCCTCCTGTCGAGTACCGCGGGTCTGCTGCCAACTACCAGGCGCTCCGTCCGCCGTGGATCTGCCGCCAAATACCGGGCGCTCCGTCCACTGGGCTAGTCGACTAACTCCAAGTCGAGTCGGTCAAGCAGTCGTCAGGTCTCAGCCGGCTACACGGTCTCCGTACTCTGCACGCTCGTCTCCGGGAGGGTCCGCTCCACGAGCTACTGGTCGATACTCCAAGTATCACAAAGTCCCGCGAAGAAGTGTCTCAAAGGACCGTCTCGTCACAGGGGTCTCAACGCAACAGACGGCGCGTCGATCGGACACCCGGTCTGTGAGTTATTAGCCTTTTCGTCCCAGGGGCCCGGTTGGCTTCGAGAGCGAAACCAATCCCGGCCGTATCTCAACTGTACCCCGAACTCCCATAGGGTAATCTCAAAGGGACCGTTACTCAACGTAACCACCAACGCCGCTGACGGTCCGTCAAGCGGACGTCCTGTCTGAAAGATATTAGCTTTCCCGTTCCAGGGGCCCGGTTGGATTTCGGGAGCGATCCAACCCGGCCTCTACTAACTGTATCCAAAACTCGGGCGAAGGATACCAAAAGTTCCGTATCGTAAACAGGAACTCAACGCAACAGACGGTGCGTCGATCGGACGCACGGTCTGTGAGTTATTGGCATTTTCGTCTCCGGGGCCCGGTTGGTTTTTATGGCAAAACCAACCCGACCGTACTCCACCTGCGTCCAAACCTCGGGCGGAGTATGCCAAAAGATCTGTCTCACTAAAAGGAACACAACGCGACTGACGGTGCGTCAATCGGACGTTTGTAGCTCAAGATATGAGCGTTTCCGCTCCGAAGGCCCGGTTGGTTTTGTGAACGAACCAACCCGGCCGAACTCAAAGTAATCCGAAACCTTGAGTGCAATATACCGAAACGACCGTCTAGATCCAAGGATCGCGTTGCCGCAGACGGTTCGTTATTCAGAGGTCCGAGGCTCAAGTTATGAGCCAAAAACCAATTCTGGTTCGAAATGGGGGGGTCCGGGTCCGGGCCGACCCGGCCCGACCCCCCCCCCCCCCTGGGGCGGCGCGGCGGCGCGCGGGGGCGGCGCGGCGGCGCGCGGAGGCGGCTCGGCGGCGCGCTGGGGCGGCGCGGCGGTGCGCTGGGGCGGCGCGGCGGTGCGCTGGGCGGCGCGGCGGTGCGCTGGGCGAGACCCCCGCCTCCCCGATTTCCCTTGGCGGCGCGGCACGTGCCGCGCCGGTTTTAAGAAAAACCGCTCCCTCACATGAGGGGGCCTGCTTGTGCGGATCCGAGGGGGCCGGCTGCCCCCCTCCTTCAAAGAACCGCCCCCCCTCTCTTAAAGAGGGGGGTTTTATTGAACCGGCCAGGGGATTTAATCCCCCGGTTTTATGTGATCCGGCCGGCCAGCTGGCCGGCCGGTTTTTACCAACGGGACTGGAAATTCCGGTCCCGCCTTCGACTTCCGACGCCGGCGGCCCGGCCGCCGGTCTTCTCTTCCGCCGCGGCCCGGAACCGGCCGCGGTCTCCTCGTCCCGCCGCGGCCCGGAACCGGCCGCGGCGTTCGTCATCCGGCGCGGTGCGACGGCACCGCGCCCCTTCGCCGTGCTTTGATTCTTTTCAACGTGGCGCGACGGCGTCGCGTTCTTGAAGTTTCTACCCCGGCGTGGCGCGACGGCGCCGCGTAAAAAAAAATAAACGTACGGTAATCCGCGTGGTGCGACGGCACCACGCCACATTGCTTCCACCGCAAGAATTAAACAAGAACGATGGAGGGGGTTCGGCCGTGTTCGTACGGTCCGGCCCCCTCACGTTAAATTAATAACGCAACTTTAAATAAACAACATCCTCACGTTAGTCATACGAACCACGAGCAAGAATGAGATAATTAAATATTATATCAACATCCCCTACCTCGGGTATAAGTTCGAGGATTTGACTATGTCCGCGGAAGTCGACGTCGCGGAGATCGGGCGTCGCGGTAGTCGTTCGTCAATTCCGTTGACGAAGAGATACGTCCGATGTGATACGTCGATGGAGAAACCTCTTATGTCGACGAAGGGTATCCGAGGAGGAAGCGGCGTTCCCTCACGTTGACACCGAGGACGAAGAAGAGAGGCGTCGTTCTTCGTCGGAGCTTGAGCGTTCTACGTCAAGTCTTGAGGAAAGTCAAATAAAAAGGAAACAACGAACTCAAGAACCCCTACCTCGATAGTCGCACGTTGACGGAGTCGTGGAATATCGGTGTCGATTCCTTTGACGTCAGAGGAAGAGTCGTTGTCGATGGCGTTCGTCGCGGAAAAGATGATGCGGAAGAAGTACGTCACGTCGCGGATATGGCATCGCGGGAAGACCGTGTTCTTCGGCGAAGAAGTTCTTCGTTGAAGAATGGTGTTCTTCGTGTTCTTCGCCAAGTTGAAGAAGAAGAAGAAAAGCTTCCAAATCTCTCAAGAAATCCTCCCAAGGTGGTAAAAGAATCCCCTAGAATAATATAAGCTTTAACTTATATTATTACATAACTTAACCACAAGAATTTCAAAGGTTTGAAATTCAAAAAGGGTTTAACTCCCTTAATTAATTAAGTAACCCAAGTTGACAACATTAAATGAAATGAGTTAAAGGGGAGGTTTTGAGAGAATTTGAGGAGTTGGGGTTCGTGTGGACCCCACCTCACTTAATCCTCCCAAGGGAGGTTAAGTGGATCTGGGCCCTACTCCCAACTCACTTTGGTAGGACTTAACTAGATAAAAATAAAATTTGTTCCTCACAAATTTTATTTAACTTAAACTAAAAACCCAAAAACTAACTTTCAACCCGCAACAAACGCAACTTCCGAAAAGGTCTCATTAAGCGAATATCGGCGCTGCGAGTTCATCGGTGCCCTCGGATTTCAATTCCGAGCACCGTATCAAAAGTTAGAAATACCTGCTCGTTCGTTCACTGAACGTACCCGAGCCAAACTTCAGAAATTAATTCCGGGCACTCCGGACCTCGGAATCAGGTGCCGTCTGAAACCGCGCTCTTGTAAAATTCTAAAGAAAATTAAGAAAAAATTTCCCTTGAATTTTACGGGTCTTTACATTAAAGGTGCGCCACCTCAAACCCGAAACAGCCCGGCCATTCCGATTCACGTCCCACCGCCACGGCTCAGCCGAGGTGGTCTGCTCCGGTTGCACGCCGCCGCCGCCGGTCGCCGGCGCCGCCGCGCCGGCATGGCACGCTGCCGCCGCCTCCTGCGGACCACCGGACACACTCCGGTGGTCCGTTTCGCCTGCCGCCTTCACCAATAGTCCTCCCGGGAACTGATCTTTACTTCGAATGAATTCAAAATCCATTTCGGCCCGATTCTTCATCGCCCGTCGATCCGCACGTCAAAAACAAATCGCGCCGTCTTCGTGGTTTTCCGGCGCGACGCGACGACGCTGCGCCCCTTTCGCTGCGACCCGACTCCGACCGCGGATTTGTCCTGCCTCAAGGCGCGGTGCGATAGCGCCATGCTTCTTTGTTGTGATTATCTAAATTCTAGCATGGAGCGACAACACTGTGTCGATTCCATTTCAATCCATGTAGATAACCGTCAAAATAAAAAGGGGAGGAGGTTCGGCCATTTTTGTGCGGTCTGGCCTCCTCCGTTATTTTGATAACAGTTGGCCGTTAATATCGAAGAGCGTCAAAAACTATTCACGACATAAAAACCAAACCCCTACCTTGCTCAGACGTTACACGTCGTCAAGCCGCGGAAGTGTCAAGCGTCGTGATGATCGGACCTCGTGGAAGATCGGTGTCGATTCCATTGACGTCGGAGGGTGAGTCGTCATCAAAGGCGACGTTCCGCGCGGTGGTGTCTCCTCCCTTGACGCGGAGGAATAAGTGGAGAAGGCAAGTTGTTGGTGATCTCCCGATGAATAATGCGGCGTCTCGCTTCCTTCGATGTGGAGAGAATGTGCAAGATGAGATGACGTTCTTCATTGAAACTTCGGTGTTCTTCACGTTCTTCAACCAAAGAGATGAAGCATACTTTTTCTTCGGAGGAAGTTCATCAAAGCTTAGAGCTTCCTCTTCAAATCATCTTCACACAACAATCAACTCTCTCAAATAAAATAAGACTTATCATATTTTATTACATCAAGCCAAGCATTTTGAATTTTTAAAAATCAAACACTTAACTAACTTAATTAATGAAGTGAGTTGGCATGATTAAAAGAAGAGAGAGGGGAAGGTGAGTGGTCTCACATTAAAGGGGGGTTAAACATGTTAAGAAGAGTTACCAATTAACAAGAAGATAGGTTTACGGGATTTTAGGGAAGATGAAAGGGGTGGGGTTCATGTGGTCCCCACCTCACCTTTAATCCTCTAATGGGAAGTTGGGTGGTTACCCCAACTTCCACTCAATGGATAATCCACTTAAAAGAAATAAAAATTGTAACTCAATTTTTATTTTATCTTCCACAAATTTTTAACAACTCCTCCCATGAAAACACAACTCCGAAAAAGATCTTCTTAATCAATTACTGGCGCTGCGAATCCATCGGTGCCCTCAGAAGTCGATTCCGAGCACTGGTTCAAAATATAGAAAAACCCGCTCATTCGTTCACTGAACGTACCCGAGCTAATCTTCGGAAATTGATTTCGGGCACACCGGGCCTCGGAATCAGGCGCCGTCAGAAACTGCATTCTTGTAAAATTAAAATGAAATTAAGAAAAAAAGTTCCCTTGAATTTTACAAGTCTTTAAATTACTCCCACCCTAGGTCTTTACGTCCTTATAAAGCTTATACACAGACTAGGGATACAAAAGCGGTATTGAGCACGCATCGGAGCATTTCGCTCCCATGTGCTTACCTGGAGATTCCCATAGTGCCAAAGAAAGTTCACTTGGAGAATCGACCGTCCTCATAGGATCCGCTCCTGTAGATTTTCGGTCCCCACTAGAACCTCTGAGAAAGTCACCACATCGCCCATGTCCAGCTCCCCATGGTCGATGATATGCAATGGGTCGAGCACGTATCTCCTCCGTTGAGATACATGGAAGTCGTCATGAACCTGGTGCAACATAGGTCGTAGGGTCAAGTGGTAAAACACCTCGCCAACCCTACTGAGGACCTAGAAAGATCCGTTGAACCTCAGAGATAACTTGTCACCTCGGCCACGTCTCCGTAATTCCACGTCGATGTGAGACCCATAAGAAAATGTGGTCGCCATCCTCGAACTCTAGTGGTCTCTGCCTCTTGTGAGCATAAGGCTTCTGTCGGCTCTGAGCTGTCCTCATCCGCTCTTGGATGACCTGGACCTTCTCTGGTCCCACACGAGCTGCTATGATTTCTTCTTTGCCGATAAGATAAATTCGGTCTCATCCCCTGGATAAACCACGTTCTTTTCTTAATACAGTCAATCCGGAAATGAATGATGTATTCATGCCATGGATGATGTCGTAAAGCCTTGACATTACTAACAAGAGATCCAACCATCACTCTCTCCTCTAAGGGTCGAGTCACACTCTCGGAATTAGTGTGAGGTCACTTGGTCTCTTCCAGTAGGAATCTAGAAAGTGAGGGTCAAGTCAACAGTTTAAACCGGAACCTCTTAGTACTCAAAAAGGAAGGTAGAAAATGTCACAAAGGTAAGTGTCTTTATATTATTGCAGCACATGGTAAATAGACACAAATTTAACAACAACAACGTGGAACTAGATATACACCACTAGTTCCGATCCTGTCCACTCACTTCTGGAGCTCCATAGTCGTAAGCTTCTACTGCCTGAAGATAAGCTCTCCCATGTCCACCTATTCCCTGCCGTCGGGGTGGACTTCCTGGTGGTGGTGGTGGAAACACCTTGAAGCGCTGTCCACCTCCAGCTGCATGGCTAGCTCCCCACCCACGGCCTTCAACTCCTAGCGGTCCGCCTTGATCAAACCTCTACCTCTGTCTGGGAGGTTCTTCATTTAACTTCTAGTCATCTGCATGGCGGGTCAGACAGTCACGTTCCATGTGACCAATCCCACTGTAGGAGTAACACTACATGGAAGGTCTGGATTTTTCATTCCCCTTAGTGCCTCGCACTACCGACCCTGAGTCATGGGGTCGACCACCTATAGTTCTGGTCCTCTTGGACCTCTACGTCATCTGTCTAATGCCTGCTATAGAAGACTCTGCCGCATGCCGGCTAATGGTGGGTCCTACTGCTGGAGACTACTCAGCATGGAAACTCACCACTAAGAGGGCACGCCTCCAACACCCCTGTCTGTGTCAGAATGTTGTGAGAAACAATAGATGCTATAATCTCTCGCCTGAGCCCCGACTCGAAGGTTCGGGCCCTAAAGAATGGGTCTTGTACTATATCTGTGGAGTAGCACGAGAGGTCTTTGAACCTCGCTGAATACTATGCCACTGTCATGCTGCCCTGTCGTAGCTGAAGTAGCTCTGTATATGCACTGCTCGAAGGGTGGATGGGAGAAACTCTTCCCGGAACAATCTCTCGAAGTCTGCGCAAAGAAGTGTCGCCTTGTCATGCATCTGGAGCATCGGGCTCCACCATCTGCCTGCTGATGCCTGAATAAGACTGGCAGCAAGGATCACCATGAAGTCTGTTGGCGTCCCCACTAGCCTGAAGACTCTCACCACAGCCTCCAGCCAATCCTCAGCCGCATGCGGGTCCGTCTCTCCCCAGAACCTGGGTGGCCTCTAGCGCTGGAACTCGTGCAGTGCGCTCAAGCGACGTGCACCCTCTGCTGCTGGGGCTGGTGGCATCGGTGGCCCAATGGGTAGTAGTACCGCTGGTGCCTCTACTGGTGCCTCAACTGGAATAGATCCCTGTACTGAGGCCACGTCTCTCGGCGGGCTTTCAGTATGAACAACTCTCGGGGCTCTAGCTGGTCGTCCGTGGGGAGGCATCCTAAAAGGAACAACGTGACATGTTCAAATGATTTATACCCAGTGAGCTGACCTGGTTTGAGCTGATATTTAAATAAAACTTCTGGAAACACACACGCAATCAGTGTTTTCATGCACAAAGTCGGAAATCAGTTGTCAGGGTCCTGGTGTATGGATATGTCTGCCGCTCGCACCAACACTGGACTCCCTGAATTGAAGACCACACTCGGTACCCTTAACACTATTGCTTCACAGAAAGAAAATATCAGAGTTACAAGTTCTGCGGTAGAACCGAACTCCTCTGATACCAATTTTTCACGACCCGTCCTCGGGGCCCGTGCCGTGACTACCCCAAGCCCGCCTTCCATAGGCCAGGGGCTGGCGACTAGCACCAAAGGCGTAAATCCCAATAACAAGGAAGGCATTGCCTTTATAAAAGTAAACAAAACACCAGAGAGTACGAGCAGAAGTAAAACACTAAGTACAAAAGAAAGTGATGAAAAGTAAATGGGCCAAAATAAAACCCAACTGAATGTATAGCTACAACTGAACAAAAGTACAACAGAAAAAGACAACAGTTGGAAGAACGAAAGTGGCTCCTGGGTCGTCCTCCTCAGATCCTACCTGAAGGGTAGGTACAAATAGCGCATCTCCTGGATCGTCCACCACGGATCCTACCAGAAGGTTTGGTACAGATAGCCTTCACAACGCTCTCTCCCGTCAACCTCCTCCGTGTGTCGTCTCGTCGTGCAGTCCACCTCCGGATACTGACTCGTCGTGTGGTCCACCTCAGGGTACCGTCCAGTCCACGAACACTCGGCCTCCATCAGCATTTTCCATCGTCTGCAACCAACACAACGAGGTGTGGGATTTCCCCGTGTAGGGGTGAGTATAATGATACTCAGTAGGGACCCCGAGACCCTCAAGGTCTCACTAAAACCAACAAGGATAACCACAAAGAAGATCTCAACAGAGAACCTCTACCTAGGTATATGACCATACATATACCTAAGTTATCAAGTAACCCATCTCAATCATGATGAAACACAAAGATTATGAAATGAACGGATAAACACTACCCATTTATATACCCATACATATACCTAAGTTATCAAGTGACCCATCTCAATCATGAGGTAAACAAAAAGTTCATAGACTCAGCATAAACCATGATTTCATTATCGAAACCGTAACTAATGAAGAGCCCCATATATGGAGTGTACAATGGTCCTGTCACGACTCCGAGGTACTGCTCACTAACCTAAGACTACTGAGGTACTCCACCTGTCGAGTACCGCAGGTCTTCCACCTCACAAAGTAGTGCTCCTACGCCATGGGTCTGCCACCTCACACAGTAGTGCTCCCCCTCATAGCCTACAGAGCTACTCCTCCTATAGAGTACCGCGGGTCTGCCACCTCACAAAGTAGTGCTCTTCTACCTTGGGTCGGCCACCTCACAAAGTAGTGCTCCCCAATGGGCGATTCTAGTCACTCCGAATCGAATCGGACAAGCAGTCGTCGGTCACAGCCAGCTACACGGTCTTCGTACTCTGTATGCTCATCTCCGGGAGGGTCAGCTCCATGAGCTACAGGTCGATACTCCATGTTTCACAAAGTCCCATGAATAAGTATCTCAAAGTACCACCTCGTCATAGGGTTCTGAACGCAACAGACGATGCGTCAATCGGACGGCCGGTCTGAGAGTTATTAGCTTTTTCGTCCCAAGGGCCCAGTTGGTTTCGTGTGCGAACCAACCTGGACGTATCTCAAATGTATCCCGAAATCTCATAGGGTATACTCATAGGGACAGTTTCTCAATGTGATCAGCAACGCCGCTGACGGTTCGTCAAACGGACATCCGGTCTGAAAGATATCTACTTTTCCTTTCCAGGGGCCCGGTTGGATTTCGGGTACAATCCAACCCGGCCATACTCCGACTATGTCCAAACCTCGGGCGAAGTATTCCAAAAGTTTCTTCTCCCCAAGAGTAATCCAACAAAGTCAACGACACGTCAATCAGACATCCGAAACTCAAGATATAAGCATTTCTGCTCCGAGGGCCCGGTTGGTTTCGTATCCGAACCAACCCAGCCAAACCCAAAGTTCTCTGAAACCTTGAGTGTAGTATATCGAATCATCTGTCTTGACCCAAGGATTGTTATGAAACTGACATCACATTGATCCGAGGTCCATACCCCATGTTATGGGCAAAAGACCGAAGAGGTCCGAAAACGGGGGGTCTGGGCCCGACCCGGCCCGGCCCAACCCCCCCTAGGTCGACAGAACCGGGTCTGGGTCCAGCCCAGCTGGGCGCGGCCCAGCCCAGCTGTGCGGCCTGGCCTGGGCAGCCGGCCGGCCTCGTGCTGGCACGGCACGACAGGTGCGGGGGGATACAAACCCCCCGGCTGTCAACCTGGCATGACTTAAAGCAGTGCCGCTTCAAAGCCGGAACTGCCCGGCCGTTCCGGTTCACGTCCCACCGCCGAGGCTCAGCCACTCCAATTTTCTCTGGCGGTGCACCACCGCCGCCGGTCGCCGGCGCCGCCGCACCGGCCTGGCACGCCGCCGCCGCCTCCTGCGGACCACCAGACGCGCTCCGGTGGTCCGTTTCGCCTGCCGCCTTGGCCAACAGTCCTCCCGGGACCCGATCTTTACTGCGAAGGAATTCAAATGCCATTTCAGCCTGATTCTTTGTCACCCGTCGATCCGCATGTCAAAAAAAAATTGCGCCATCTTTGTGGTTTTCCGGGGCGGCGCGATGGCGTCGTGCTCATTTCGCCGCGGCCCAACTCCGACCGCAGATTCGTTCTGCCTCAAGGCGCGGTGCGACGACACCGCGATTCTTCGTCGTGATTCTCTAAATTCCCGCATGGAGCGACGACACTGTGTCGCTTCCATTTCAAGCCATGTAGATAACCGTCAAAATAAAAAGGGGAGGAGGTTCGGCCGTGTTTGTGCGGTCCGGACTCCTCCGTTATTTTGATAACAGTTGGCCGTTAATATCGAAGAACGTCAAAAACTATTCACGAAATAAAAACCAAACCCCTACCTTGAAAAGGCGTTACAAGTCATTGAGCCACGGAAGTGGCAAGCGTCGCGATGATCGGATGTCGCAGAAGATCGGTGCTGATTCAGTTGACGTCGTAGGGTTAGTCGTCGTCAAAGGTGATGTTCTATGCGGTGGTGTCTCCTCCCTTGACGCGGAGGAAGAAGAGGAGAAGGAATGTTTTCGGTGATCACCCGATGAATAATGCGGCGTCTCGCTTCCTTCTACATGGAGTGAAGGTGCAAGATGAGATGGAATTCTTCGTCAAAACATCGGTGTTCTTCACGTTCTTCAAGAAAGGAGATGAAGCATTCTTCTTCTGAGGAGGATGTTCTTCAAAGCTTAGAGCTTCCTCTTCAAATCATCCTCACACAACAATCAACTCTCTCAAATAAAATAAGACTTATCTTGTTTTATTACATAAAGCCAAGAATTTTAAATTTTAAAAAATCAAACACTTAACTCACTTAATTAATTAAGTGAGTTGTCATGATTTAAAGAAGATAGAGGGGAACGTTAGTGGTCTCACATTAAAGGGGGGTTAAACATGTTAAGAAGAGTTACCAACTAATGAGACGAGAGGTTTACGGGAGTTTAGGGAAGATGAATGGGGTGGGATTCGTGTGGGACCCACCTCACCTTTAATCCTTTCATGGGAAGTTGGGTGGTTACCCCAACTTCCACTCAATGGATAAACCACTTAAAAGAAATAAAAATTGTAACTCAATTTTTATTTTATCTTCCACAAAATTTTAAGAACTCCTCCCAAGAAAACGCAACTCCGAAAAATATCTTCTTAATCATTTACCGGCGCTACGAATCCATTAGTGCCCTCGGAAGTCGATTCCGAGCATTGGTTCAAAAGATAGAAAAACCCGCTCGTTCGTTCACTGAACGTACCAGAGCTAAATTTCGAAAATTGATTCCGGGTACACCAGGCCTCGGAATCAGGCGCCGTCAGAAACTGCGTTCTTTTAAAATTACAAAGAAATTAAGGAAGAAATTTCCCATGAATTTTACAAGTATTTACAGTTTAATTTGGGTAGTACCCGGGCATGGGATGATCTACACGGCTTCAGGCGGCACGTCGTGTACAGCTTGGCAGAGGCGGCTACGCGGAACTCAGCGTGTATGTCAGGGTGACACAAACACGAGATGGAGTACATGACCGTGTACTCCATCGCACGGCCAGACAAGTCCAGCATCGCAGGTCACCCCGTGTGCCGTTTACACCGGTCAGAGTACACGGGTTGGTGACCGTGTATAGGAACATGGACAGAGTACACTAAGCCAACCCCAGTTACCCAGACACGACGTATACTCCATACTACACACTGTGTACTTGGTTTTTCTACACGACCAGCCTCACGACACGGGCTGTTGTGCACGGGCAGTACCGGGGTCGGACAACACGGCGTGTACCATTTCTACACGCCGTTTACTTTTTGGAAAACGGCATGGTCCTTTTGTTCACCGTGCCTTGAACATCTTTTGTTTGGGTTAGTGGCCCTTCTTCTTGTTTCCCTGAGGGTCAGGCATCTTTCCCTCATGCATGATTGTGATCCCTTCAGTAGGACTTTCTGTGATAGAGTCAGGCATCCATCCAAGAGGCCCGGATCGAGATCCACTATCCATTCCAGACCCTAGGTAGAGTTAGGCATCGATGTGACCAACTCTACCAGGCGTTGATCCTCTACCTAGCAGGTGAGTTCTAGATGAGTCACGGTATCCACCATGGCCCTGACAGTGATCCTCATTTGTGTATCGAGATCTTTCCCACTCAGGTGTGTGTCTCCAGTAATGAGTGCTTCTATCTGTCGAGATCTTTACCACTCAAGAGTGTATCTCCTGTAATGAGTGTAACCATCTCTCATGACGGTTCCCGGTGAACAACACTTCTCGGATGGACGTCATCAGTGTTATAAGGATCGTGGAGTGTGTTATCTCGGAATGAGTGGATGACAGAATCTTCGAACAGAATCCCCTACGCTGGTATGCGATTGTGTGACTTGTCTCTAGACCATGGGTCTGGGTTTTGAGTATATATGGTTTGTTCTATATGTTCTGCAGACATATACTTCACATAGCTGACTATACCATTACTTTGTTTACTGCTTTGTGGTTTTCAGGGTCCTCTACGAAGTATTGTTATACTCACCCATGCACGGGCTTTACCTGCACGTCTAGTGTCTTGTGCAGATGAGCAACCTTTTTACAGAGTCCAGGGCGGACCAGGGCAAGACCGAGATTTCTGAGTTCCCTACAAGCCGAGGCGTTCATACGGCTACGAGAAGAATTCCTAGTAGAGTTTTTGGTTATAGGTTAGACTTTTCAGTTTCATACTCTTGTTTGTTTCTTTTTGGTGGGCTTGTATTTTTGGCCCAGTTTACTTTTACTGTACTCTCCGTACTCTGTTGGTTGGGGTTTAGTTGTATGCATGCATTTTTTTCCTTAGTGTTTTACTTTTCAACATTTGTGGGCTTGGAGATGTGTGTGTGTGTACAGGTACTTATGCAATGCCTACCATGTTAGTGATATACCTACTCGGTGCTAGTCACCAGCCCCTGGCCTATTGGAGGCGGGCTTGGGGAGTCACGGCGCGGCCCCCACTGGGATGGGTCGTGACAGTATACTTTGGAATTAGTGTATATGAAGAAATAACTATAGAAATTTAGTGATATGGGATTTATTATACCTAGAATTTCTCCATGGGGATCCCTTATTCTCATTATCAAGAAGAAAGATAGATCCATGAGGCTCTACATTAAATATAGATAAATCAATACAACTACAATAAATTTCCAACATACTTTTCCTTTCTTAAATGATTTATTTGATCAAATTCATGGAGCACAATATTTTTAGATGATTCAATTAATTGTGTGTGTATAAGGATGAAATTCGAAATATATAATTTCAAACTAGGTATAGACATTATGAGTTTACAGTAAGGCCATTTGGATTGAATAATACACCCTTTGTTTTTATGTATATAGTGAACATGTTATTGAAATAATTTCGTTATGATTTTTTTGTGGTATTTATTGATGATATATGGATATATTACAAAAGATACAGGCACCATGATATCTAATTATAGGTTCTTATAGAGAAAAATAGAAGAAAATATTTAAATGGGATGTTTAGAAAATGTGAATTATGGCATAAAAATGTTTCTTTTCATTGAAATATTGTCTCTATGGATGGAATATTAGATGATCCTACAAATACAAAGGAATTCCCAGAAAGGACTACACTAACAAACATAATGATGTATGTAGTCTCATTATTTTAAATAGTTTCTATCTGAATTTCATTAATAGTTTTACCCGATTAGATAACCTGTTAACCATGATTTCATGAAATTGGGTTATGTTTATATAATAAAAAATCAAGAATAATTTTTTCAATAATTAAAGGGAATATTATTGAATTCTCTATCATGAATCTTCCATTGGGAAATGGTGAAATTCTGATTTATAGTGATTCATCAAAGGACTTGGCTATGTCTTTATGGGGAATGATAATGTTATTACCTAAACATCAAGGTAGTTAAGAACTCATGAATAGAACTATCCATGTCATGATTTTGAGTTAGCAAATGTAATCATTTCTCATATGATTCAAAGACACTATCTATATGGTGAATGATGTGGGATCTATAAAAAATAGAATATTTTTAAATATATATTCTAACATAAACAACTCAACATAAGAAAAATATGATGTCTTGAGCTACTCAAGGATTATTATTGGTCAATACCCTATCACCTAAGGAAGGAAAATAAGTTAGAAGATTTATTGAGTTGAAATTATCATGGCGCTATAAACAAAATGAGGGTTGAAAGAGACCATATAGATATGGATATTTAAAATATGTATATAGGAATTTTCAAGGAAGGTGAAACATCATTAGTTTCTCAATTGTATTCCCAACTACTTTATACAAAATTACTAAAATTTCACAGTCTAAAAATGATAATTTTTAGAGGAAAATTAAAACTGTGATTGAAAGGATGTTGACAGACTTCTTATATAAGGATGGAATTATCATATTATAAAATTGGATTTGTGTTCCCACTGTAACATAGCTAAAATGGTAGTTATTGGATGATTCCCATAAATCGAATTTATCTATACACCCTGGTATTAGTAAGATGTATAGATAATTGATGGAACATTTATGGTGGGACAATATGAAGGAGGAAATTGCTGATAATGTATCAAGATGTTTAGATTGTTCGTAGGTGAAGTATTAACAAGAAAATAATAGAGAATTCATGTATCATATACCTATTCCCACATGGAAATGGAATGACATCACCATGGATTTTGTAATTGGATTACCAAAAAATCAAAGAAAGAATGATCATATACAGGTAATTATTGATATACATATCGAATATGCTCATTTCATCACTATAAGGGAGGATTTTCCTTTGGATAACCATACAAGACTCAATATTAATGATGTTGTAAGACTTTATAGAGAACATATTTCAATTATTTTTGATCATGATCCATTTTTTACATAGAAACTCTAGAAAAGTATTGATAGTGCTTTTGATAATTACTTTCATTTGAGTAATTCTTATCACCCTGAAATAGAAAGGAAGTGAGAAAGGGTGATACAAACTTTATAGTATGTGTTAAGATCATGTTCACTAGAATTTCAAGGAATGTGATATCAATATTTACCTTTGGTAGTGTTTTTTTACAATAATAGTTTCCATTCACGTATTAAAATACCTCCATATAAAGCACTGTATGGAAATAGATTTCATACAAAAACATTTTAGGATGAAGTTGGTGAAAGCAATATTGTAGGCCCAAAAAATATGTAAGAAAAAACAACAAAGTTACAAAATATTCAGATGAAAATCAAAGAAGGAAAAATAAAAAAAATAAAAATGCCAATAACTAGAGGAATGATTTGGAGAATCAAGTTGGAGATCGTGTCTTCATAAATATATCTCCATTGAAGACTATTATAATAATTTGAAGGAAAAGGAAACTGAGCCCTAGGCAGCTTTGTCCATTTGGAATCTTAGATAGAATTAATGTTGTGTCTTATAATTTGAAGATGTCGCCTTGCCTTTCAATAGTTCACAATACATTCCATATCTATTTGTTAAGGAAATACATGCTAGATAGAACAAATTTCAACCCCATAGAAGGAATAGAATTTGAAATTGATTTATCTTACTATGAAGTGCCTATCCAGATTCTAGATACTAAAGAAAACGTGTTGAGTATTTAGATGAAGAGGCTGGTAATGGTACTTTGGAAGAATCATAAAATTGAATTGGTGACGTGGGATCCCATGGAACTTATGATGAGGAACGACCCTAATATTATTTAGAGGTGACACTCTAGAAATTGAGAGTATTTTTTATGACAGAAAAATGAAACCCTTCAATATCTTATGGTATTCCCCTTTTAAAATTAAACATCTTTGATAGTTTATACTTCACAGAACATGATATTAAAGAAGTAAATATAATATTAAGTATGATAGTTGGAATATTAATGTTACCATTAGGAATAGGTATATGACCAATTATAATAGTAAAATTACCTATAAACATAAAAATAAAATTTAGTTATCTTATAAATATATTTTTTTATAATTATATCATAGTATAAGTAATTACATGTTTTAAAAATGATAAATTAAGTATTAGTATTTTTATAAAAAAAGTTTATATATAATTTTATAATTAATATAATAATTTCAAAGAAAATATATTTCAATAAAATATATTCATAATTCATAATTGTTTTTTTATTATTACAAGACAATTTTATAATATCGTAATAAAATTTTCAATGTTTCATAAAACAGTTATAATATTATAATCGACATTTTTGGGGTAAAAGATTATTTTAATTAAAAATAATTTAATCATAATTATAAAAATATTTTCATAAAAAATATATATTTTTTCAATTCTATACATCTAAAAATAATTAGGGTGAATTTTTGGTATTTTTCTAAAATATTTGAATTTTATTATGAATAGTGAAATATGAAAATTAAAGGTATAAGACAAATAAATGATATATTGATTAATAGATGATTTATGGATGATATAATCCCATAATCTCAAATTATGTTTCATTTTTTGAATATATTTAGTTATAATTATCAAACTATTCATATTCCTGAGCCAAAACAGTAGAATAATGTATAAAATGATGAGAAAACACCCCACTACTCCACTATAAATACCACCCTCACCACCTCTTCTCCTAAAACCATTCATTAATTTATGCATGTAAAATTTCTGAAAATTACTATAACCAATACCCGTACCCACTTCCAAGATCCCATCATATCATTAATAGACAAAAACCATTTCCCTAAGGAGGTTCTCAATGGGGAGAAATTCAAGACGTAAAATCCTTTTACCTTTTCTTTTAATTTCATTCCAATTTATTTTATTTTATTATTATATCCTACCCTTCTCATATGAAAGTATCATGGTAACTAAAATATCTCACATATAATATATTTTTATTATGTTAGTGGATAAATCATTATTTCATTCCCCTTCCATTTTTGTTCTAAAAAAGAAATGATAGTTCACTATGTGTTAATTTATCGCAATCAAGGATGATGAGTTTTAAATTTCCATTAACTATTTCAAGGCTGGACATTAAAAAATTATTATGGTTAAAAAGGATTATAATATATTTATTATATTGTATTTAATGTTCTAGAACAATTATATATACCTGATACTAATTAATGAAACAAAACTAGTTTGTGATGATCAAAAACCGCCAAAATAATCTAAATGATTATCACTAACATCTTCTCTAATGATTCATCATCACCCAAAATAACCATATAAATCAGAAAAACGTTTAATATTTTTTATTTTCATTAATAACATATAATTTTATTTCTAGATAAATATTCCCTATTACATGTTATTTTGTACATTTAAAAAAGTGAACAAATCATGAAAACCAAGGAAACACAAACTCCTGAACGATGAAATTAAATCTTATAACACACCAAAATGTCATAAATGATCTTAATTAAATTATACCAAATAAAATATAAGTAATAAATGTTCTATATTAATTAATTTTTTTTAATTTCATTAACTAGGATGTTAAGTTCATGTGAAAACACTTTTGGACATTAGGGAAGACCTTCTTCCTGAACCTCTATTTTTCATTCAGGTTATTCTATTTGTTTCTTTAACCAAATTTAATTATTAAATTTTTTTATATAATTCACCTAAATTATATTTATATTTTCCAAAATCTTATATTAATGTCATTTCATCTTTATTTTATGGGAGGATACATGTTTTATAAGGTTCACTTTTCCATTATTCCTAGTAAGAAATCCTAATTTAAGGGAAGTTTCAAGTTTCTTACCCATTTTAAAGTGCACTAAAAAATCAATTTTAATCCATAATTATTCTAAAAAAATAAAAAAAAAATCATTAATAACTGTATTATTTTATTTCTTGGTTTATGTGAACAATTAATCATTTGTATACTTTAAATATTGTTATATTTTATCTTAAACCACGCTGAAGTGGATCAATTCAAATGTTTCATAAAAAACAATTTTTACTTGTTTTCAATTTTTTTGACCTAATCCAAGAATAAAACATAATTTATTTGTAATTACATTGTATTATCTATTATATACATATTTACACACTTATTTTATGACCAATAGAAAATAATTTTTCAAAATAACTATTTCTTGTAAAGTAAATACGGTATTTCTCTCAATAATTACACAAGGATTTTATTAGATAATTTTAAATTGATTTCTAAAATATTCTTTGAATATTATGTGTAGTTTTTATCAATATTTTATGATATAGTCTACCAAAATTTATTAAATGTTTTATAATCTGGTTGATTGTGGATGTGGTATCTTGATACCATTCACCATACTACTTAGAATTGTTAGTGATTATGTTTTCAGATTGGGAATGATTATTTACATTCAATGTGTATATTTTGTTTATGTTTCACCCGATTCATATAATGAATTAATTATATATGATATGTGATGATAGGGGCCATTTATCTCCCATCAATTCATCTGTAGGTCTCACGAGACAAAAGAAATATGGTTTTGGCCAAGGTTTTAACTATTTATTTTAGAAGACTTGGATGAGACCTCGATGGTATGTTTCAGATGTCCAAAATTATGAATTCCCACATTATTATATTAATAATTTATTAATAATGTGATAATTTGAATAATTGAGTATCCATGTTTATGTTGAATTTGATTATTTATATGGAATTATTTATTCACATTTCATTCCTTCTATATTATTCCATAGATTATGTTATATTGGCTTGTGTTGGAGTTATTCACAATGCCTTATTTTTTATGTTTATGAATGTTTCCACTTTATTTAATACCCTTAAATATCACTTGAGATGACCATTTTATTATGTTTTATTTTTCCCCAATATGGGAGGATTTATATAATGAATGAATTGCAGGGTTTATCTAGGAGTTATAGATTTTTTAAATATAGTTACTATGATTTTTTTCCATTCATGTCTTACTATAAAACTTATGTTAGAATGTAGTTTTCCAAACCATATAATTTTTCTATCCATGGGGATGTAAAAACTTATTCATAGTACCAATGTATTGAATTATGGAACTGATATCAAGATTCTTGGGACAGGGTATTTACAGTAAGTGTTATCACCACTGTACAAAAATATAAGTGCATGTAAGCTATGTAAGGGTAAGATTAAATGAGATGTAATGAGAATTAAAAATACATATTATGAGGAAATGAGTATTAAATATGATGATAAAAATTCTCCGTGAACAATTTAAAAATATTATACACTATTTAGAAGTGATTTATTCTATGATAAATTTGATAATGGAGAGTAAATAAAGAATACATACAAGTTGGAGCTGGTACAATATATTGTACATTGACCATAATTAATGATTGGAGACCAAAACATTGGTATGTTCCTAGAAATTTTAAAACAAGAATATATTGATCCCAATTTCATGGTAGGGAGCATTTCATGTGAGTTACTTCTTGATTAAAAATGGCGAGACTCATTTGAGTCACCATATCCACAAAATGGGTAGAGATATATGAGCACAGAAAAATGGTGAAAATTTTGTATAAAAAATGAATATATTCATTAAAAAATTCCATGGATCACAAAATTTCAAATGAAAGTCTTTAATTTAATGAATAACTAGATATTCTATGTAATATTGTTGGTCATGGTGACTCTTTTGGAATCCAAAATTACACAGAACATGTTGTGGTCCATTATTGGTGATAGTTTTGTGACACATTTGATGTTGGAGTTATCTCATATGAAAAACTATGAACTCCATACCATATGAAACCCTGTGTTACTACATTTTAGACTTACATAAGTGGATTGTGCCATTTGTGAGAGTAATATTTGTCAAGTAAAATTAAATGAAAATAATGACCTAGATATAAATTATAGTAAAAATGAAAATTATGAATCTTCATTAGGAGTAATAATAAATAAATATAATGATTGTCCATGATTTTTATTTTAGTATTGTTATATTTTGGGCGAATTGAAGGTGAAGATTAATAGAATTTTGAATTCAATAATAATGAGGATTATTGATCCCATAATTCTTATTTATCTATGCATAGGTCGAATGAAAGTGGGAGATATGAAGACCCAATATAAGATACTTATTATAGACTTTATTTATTGAATATTATAGGGAACCATAAGTTTGTACACATGAAACATTTTATGCACCAATGAAGAAAAATTTTCAATGCTAAAGAAAGTGATTATTTAATGCACAGATGAAGAACAAAATAGAAGAGGAACATTTATCCTTATAAACCATTGATTATATTTTGGATGAGATATTGAGTAGAAGAGATTGAGGAAACTTTTATTTTATTGGATAATCATAAAACACAATGAGCTAATATGTTTGGACAATATTATTATTATGATTTGGATATCATAAAGATATTTAGGGTAGCCCATACAATTTTTATAACTGGGGAAGGAGGTCAAATAAACTTTTTTCGGTTAAGACTATAGTTTAGTTACTGATCATTATTCAGAAGGAGTAGATCATATAATATTTAATATATATATTATAGAACATAATTTTGTTTATTTATTTGCACGTGGTTATTTCTTGGATATCAAGTCCAATTCCATACCCTTTCCCATTATAATTATGATAGTAAGAGGGAATTTTTTCCCTTTGGATAATAACAACTACATATCTAGGATGTTGTCACCCTAAGGGAGGTGAGGATCATCATTAAGTCGTATTGTCATTTTGATTTATTATTTATATACTAATCGATACTGACAAAAGGAGAGATATAGATTGATATTATATCACTCTGAAAGTGAAGATGTGATAAGGTGAGAATGGATACATTGGTTTAAAAAAAATATCAACCCTGATTCACCCCTATTTGTTAGAAACATCCCTATTTAATACAAACACTAGGTATCAATTATATGATGAACCCTCTTATTATTTTCACTATTATCATAATTTTTGAGATTTTTTGATGTTATATTCATAGAGATAAATGGACTAAAAAAATAGTGGAGTAATATAATTTAATTATTGGATTTGAATTTATTTAAGAATTCAATAGAAAAGATTAAAGGTTTTTATAAATAAGAATACGACTTCCTTCTTCTTAAATTATAATAAAATCTGTAATTTGTATTCTATAATCATGATGAGATCAGAATTTACATGAATATTTATATTTTGAGAAGTACTATGGTAATAAAGAGATTCTATCATATACAATAATTACATGAGCCTTTAACACAAAAATATGCATAACTATAAATTCATTTCTTGATAGTTCCTTTAATTAACTATTTATAATTAGATAATACCATATAACTGGATATCTATATGAGAAAGCATATTTTGTTTTAAGCGTATAGTTTGATAAAAAATTTTAAGGGTTTAATAAATTTGTTTCTAATTTTTTATTCAATCCCATAAATAATTATAGGAAAAGTTTCCCTATATTTAGAGAGAATTATAGATAAAGGATAAGCTCTTGGATGAAAGTTACATGTTTTCAAAAAATCTCACTAGTGAAGTTGGATCCAAAAGCACGAGGAATTTTGATTTCCAAGAAAAAATATCTATAATTGATATGGATTTTGAAATTGTAATCCGAGATAAAAAAAATCATTAAGAACCATTGAATAAGTGTACCATGTACTAGAATTATAACAAATTTCACTATTTGAATTCATACATGCTCAATTAGAAGGAAGGTAAAACTAGATTAAAGGGATACTTCCCAACATTGTTCCAAGGGATATTATTAGGTTAAAATTATTACAACCTATAGTAATACATCTTTATTTCACTCAATTATCCATCTTTATCTAGCTCAATATAAAATACACTACTGATGTCTATATATAAAAATTACACTAAATCTATTTTCATGAATCATAAAATATTTTATTATAATTATATTTAATTTTTTTCCAAAAAACATAATTCAAATAACACCACTATATCCAATTTTGTTTAAATAATGATTATGAGAATTTTTCCCTTAAGTAAATCCCAACTAATAGAGGAAAATTCATAAAAATGCATGTGTAAATATGGGAATATTTCTATTAAAATAATGAAACAAAGGTTTATTGGATACTACCTCTATTTTGTAAGATTTTGGTATAAGGATCTGTATTTTTCGAATAATATTACAACAAATAAGGATCAATGTAATCCCATATCAAGTGGATAATGTAAATCTTAATTAAAAGTAAATAAGATATAGGTAAAAATCTTTCAATCTATGATAAATTTTCTAGATTATAAAAACTATATGGTATTTATAGTAAACATGGATATTGAAATAAATAATGTTGGTTAAAATTATTCATGTATGTTTCTAAAATAAATTAATAGAAAAGTATAAACAATTTATTGAAATAAAAAGGTACCAAATTAGGAATGTTATGAGATAAAGATACTAGAATAAAAAATTTATGAGATGTTAGAAAAGAAGGACGATGAGTAATCCTAAAATAGGTTTTAGAGGAAAAAAATATATTCCATGAAAATATAGGAATATAAATATAGGAGAAAAAACAAAAGGGAACAAGTTTTTCTTTTATGTAAGAGAAGGACACATCATAGGAATTAGTAAATAATTTATGAGTATTTTATTCAAAAGAATAAATATGTAATATAATTGAATAACAATCCAAAAGGGGAGAAAAATAACTAAACTAGTGTCAATTTTAAAACGTCAATGAGGATAATTCGACCTCCAAATAATTAATGGTAATATAGCTAATTGATCTTGAGAAATATATAAAAGTAGAAAAATACCATCTAAAAGAAATATCTATAGGTAATGAAAAAAGTTAGCATAAAGAAAATGTTGAATTCCATAAGAGCTTATAAAATGGTGAAAGCCATGAATATCATGATGTTTTGGGTGGGAGTTTCAAGATATATGGTCATAATTCTATCGATTTACTAACAATCCCAATTTACCAAGAATATATTTTGAATAATATGAAGAAATTTCTAGGTGATTCATGTTTTATGATGGATGATGGTAAAATTAAGATCCCATATAATGTGATATGAAATGTACACATGAATCTACAAAATACAATTTTTAAATTCAAAACTTTTAGCCTAAATAATTCTGACAAAATTGATGTAGAAAATGATATATAAACATGTTTAAGAATAAATTATTAGCCTTGTCTTTCAAATTACTATGAAAAATATGTTCCACTTTATTGACCAAAATTATGTGTTGAATTATTGTACATTCCTTTTTAGGAACTGATGGTGAATCTAGTTCTCAAATGAAGAACTAATAAAGACAATTTAGTGGTAGTTAATTTTATATATCTAGAAAATTTACAATTATGTAATTGTAGAGACCTGAAACTTGACGTACATGGACATTACATTACTTTTGCGGAATACTTAGTAAATAAGAAAAGTACACACACAAGGATCGTAATAGTTTAGTGTCTTTGGAAACTCGGAATATAATCTTCCAATCGTGGTGAAAGATCTTCAACATCTCCCATAATGATCTTCCTTTTTTTTAAAATAAAACCTTTCTTAATATCCTGGGGAAAAGAAAACATAAAAGGGTGAGCTCAAATGCTCAGTAAGGGTAAACAAAATAAATATCAATCACATCATATTCATAAGAACATAACATTTTGGAAATCTTAACCTGCAAAAGAGAGCATAATTTCATAACATGGGATAAATCATAGTAGTGAAATGAAATCCCAATAATCATAACATAAAACATGAAACATTATCGAATACACACATAAACATAGAGACTCATTTCTTGTTAGTCAAGACTCATTGCCAAGACTATCTTAGTGGACAAAGTCCCTTTCTGAACCGAGTCACCCTCGTTTGAGTCCTGTTTCACTGAACCGGTATAACCTACCGTTCCAGCCATGTCTATCTCATGAGATATAAAATCATTACCCAATGCATTGGAGGGAGATATAGGTCCCACCCATCTCATAATGATACCATTCTTATGTGTGCCACAAAATCATAAACCATACATCATAGAATAACCCATGTAATAAAAATGGGATTCTTAAACATCATGACATCATAAAACAATTCATATAATATAATGGAATTCATAAAAATAATTCCATCACAACATAATAAAATCAATGTAATAATGGGGATAAAAACAGAACCCTTTATTATCTTGGATGGAAAATAATTTTGATAAAACACTTGAACTTCATTCTTGAGGAAAATATCCTTTTTACTTCAAAAACATCTTCCTTTCTTAACATGTCTCACAATTTTAAACTAAAAGAAGTTTATTAAAAATAAACTTGAAAACTTGTAAAGGAAGCTTCTTGGAAATCATGTTTTAAAAATCCATTCATGTCATATAAGTTAAAAAAAACATTCTTCTCGTACTTTTGTCGGAAAAGTCAAAAAGTACCTCGTACGAAAAACGACAAAAGATTCCTTTCATATCTTTTACTAAAAACTCACCGAAGGGTAAAAATGGATTTAAACAATTTTAGGTGGATGGAAATAATATTACATATTGATGAAACATGGACGTGGATGATAAAATACACCCCAGTAAATGCCAAAGTATAAACAATCTCGGATAAAAATGAGATTGTGATATTTCCCTTACCTTAGGTCTGATTTGCTTCGTAAGTGTCCGAACCTCCTCTTCTTTGAAGCGCCTCTTTGAGACCTCCTCTTAGGGCACTAAAATTGGTCTTTGAGGAAGACCAGAACCTCTAGGATGTTTATAGGAATGTGGAGAAGGGAATTTGGCAGGGGTTGGCCGAACTTGAAGGCTCAAAGTTGTGTGAGGAAGAGAGGGAGGAGGTGTCCTTTTATAAGGGAGGAGAGGGGCACCTTTGGAATAACCAAAAATATTATTTTATTATAAAGTCATGTTCGGTTTTAAATAGCTCCAAATTGATTTATTTCTAGGCTAAGGTGGGGATGGTTCGAAATCCTCTCATCTAATATAATTTAGACAAGTTTAGGTCCCTATTTTAACCTTATCATTTAGATTTAACATTAAGTTAAATAATTTTACTTTTACCGTGTCTTCTTGTGTTCTTACACTATAAGGTTAATAAACTTACTATAAGAAGCCAAAAGAACCCCAAATTGTTTATTATTAATATATATAACCTTATCTAAGTAATTTGGCCAGACCTTATATTTTTAGGAATAAAATAACAATTAATAATATAATATTTTTTTTAAAAACTATTTTATGTCAATTTTGACACTATTTAGTAATTGATTTTCGTTAAAATCATAACAGAATGATAAGTTCGAAAAACGTTAATTAAATCAATACTAACATGTCATATTAACCTATAAAATTAGTGTAATTCATAAAAAGTCCCAAATTATATTTATTTGGGTATTTATAACATCAATTATGTCAATATTTCATTAATAAGATAATTACTGCATCATCGTTGTGTCATAAATAAATTAAATTATTTAATGTCTAAAAATTACAAATAAAATACCATTATATATTAAATCTTTTTATCTTTTTAATGTATATTTATAGTCGAATTTATCATAAGTATAACCCCATATTAAAAATGTTTTAGTTAATAAACTTTGATTTTAACTCTTTTAACCCTTCTTTAATAATAAATGTCCTAATCTAATCCAAGTGGGCCTAAATGGTCATATTTTATTCCTAAGTTTGTTTTTGGTCGAATTACACTTGCCCAATAGAATTAGGACATGTGTTAGGGTAATAATAATATCATTTCTACCCTTAATTACCCTATTTACTTTTAACCGTGGTAAAAAAAGTAAAAAGTTACTATTCACCAAAAAATTATTTTCATCTCATTGAACTACATTTTACTTACTGATATCAACCGTGTCTCTCGGATTTTTGAAATTCCACTCACAGAAGTGGTAAAATTAAGTTTTATGAACAGTTCAGTTTTTTTTAACTACCACTTAGTGGTTTCACTATTCATCAAAAATTGAAAGTTTTCAGAAAAATACCAAAAATTAGGCCTAAGATATATTTGATATTATGAACTCAAAAATGATGTCTATTTTACCAAATTCTAAACATATCAGTTGCATTAGCTAATTTAAAAATTAATTCCCGTCTTCAAAACAAATAGCGTGTTTTTAAGAGATAATAACTATCAAAAGATTGAAACTTGTTTATTACTGGTTTAAATGTGAAATTACATCCAATGACCATCATTGTATTAAATTGTAAAAATATATTCTAAATATACTTTAAAACCACTAAAATTAATAATTTATCACTATTAATTATTTCGATTGAAAAAGTTGTTTTTAATTAAAATTTAGTAATTTACACTATTCATCAAAATATAAAAGTTATCCAAAAATTACCAAAATTTCACCCTAAGCTAATTTCGATATTCAGAATCCAAAAATGAAGTCCATTTTGAAAAATAAAATTTACGAAATTTCAAAAAGTGGTTATTACTATTCATAACGGCTAGTTTTAATAATATTTTAATAGCATATCGTTGTTTAGTGAAACTCGGTATTGCGTACTACACACGCTATCAAAGAAGGTCGTGATTGCGTGTAATGAAAGGAAAATCAAGGATGCGTGTTGTGCAAGCTCCTTTTGGTGCAGCGTACAACACAATACATTAATGAAATTAAAAAGAATATTTTTCATAAAATCTCGGGGTGTTACATTCTACCCCCCTTAAAATGAATTTCGCCCACGAAATTCGTCGGGGTTATAAATGGTTTACTATTCAAAAGTTTATTTAATAGAAACCCACATCGTAAAAAGGAATACCAAAGCCAATCTTTAAAAACAAAAGTATGAAACGTAACGGTTACCCAAATAAACTAATCACTGGGTTTCCACATAGGTGAAAATATGTATATGGAAGAAGAATCTAACCATCATGTTCTGATGGAGAGTGGTAGAGAACATGGCTATGGAAAAGCCAACAATCACAAATCCATAAAATTTTGACGATCTAAGGTACCATATGATTAATCAGATATAAGATCACTAGGACAACATTTTTGGTTTTCAAGATAATTTCCCTAAAGTTGATGAAATTGGAATTAGAAGAAATACTTTCGTGATTTTGGTATAATCTCACCGTTTGTCGTTCTTTGGACAATTTCCACTTCATCTCATAAAGAAATGAAGTTGAATTTTTCATTGGGGATGTGTTAGCAGATCATGTGATAGAATGATGGGTCATTCCATCTCTTTCAAACAAAAGGTTAGCAAAAGTTATAAGTCCATCTTATGGTTAATCGTATATGGTTCCAAAAATGAACTTATACTTCATATATCATATCGCTTAATAAAATAAAACTAGTTTCTACTAACCAGGGACTTCCTGTAGGCCAGTGGTAGGCAATAAAGGCCAGTCGCACTTCGGTTGTGGGTTCGATTCCCACAGCCTTGTCCGACGCGATGGGCTGTCACCCATCCTGCAGGTTGTCCTTTTTCTAAAACTATATTACTATAAAATCCCATCAATAATATCGAAAAACTTCTATCCTTAAACAATACTATCTTATGTACAACATAATCCATTCCAATATTTAGGCTTATCCATAATACTGCAGTCCACTCTCATAATATAGTGAAAACGATTACCAGATATTTAATACCATTGTTGATCCCCATATATCATAAGATATGTCTTGTTGGTCACATTCCAAACATTCAAAGGCCTTAATCATGTCTTCTCTTTAATACCCATTGAACCATAGTGAAAACATGAATTCAGTTAAAAGTTAACACTTTCCACATACCAAAATCCTCAAAATTCTATATACTCAAACCATGATATCACTTAGTCCTTATATCAATCATGAGCTCATGAATACTGTCAAACATTTCATTTTCTCCTTATTCCTTCATTATGCGCATATCATCTGCTTTCAAAAATATTTGAATCACTTTTCATGGTTACCGATACCATAAAATTATTGAAAACCACAATAGACCAATACATAAATATTCCAATTTTCCACAATAATATATACAACATTATTTTGGAATCCCAGTACATAAACACTTAATCATTCCACCACATCGTTATCATATTCAACATCGCCAATAGTGATCACATGTGACTTCCCTTTTTCCTTTTCCTTAAGTGGTTGCTCATGTTGATCATCACTAACCATTGGATTAGGGCATTTATTAGCATAATGCCCTATTTCCTTGCACTTGTAGCATTGAAGTGTTGGTGGTGTGTTCTCTGTAGTGTTTGATTTATTCACATCATTAGAAACCCTATTTCTATTACTTCGACACTCAGCTGCTCGATGACCTTCTTTTCCACACTTAAAAAATTTTCCAGTCCCTTTAAGAGAATCTCCACCATGCTTCTTTCCACACTTTGTGCATAAGGAAACATTCATATTCTTTTCACCATTATTCTGAGATTTATCCTTGAACTCCATCTTTCGTTTCTTGTCAAAACCATGAGATGGATATGTAACACCGACTTCCATTTCTACCTTGATAGCACAACGCACAATTTCTTCATAGTTACTGAAGTCTCTTATAGCTAATGCCCTTCGAAGACTTGGTTTTAAGCCACTGAAAAATCGATCAACTTTACTTTCAGGTTGGATGATAATGCCAGATTCATACCTTGCAAGTCTTGTAAAATTCACTTCGTATATACCAAAAGATTCATCATCCTTCTACTTCAGCTCAAGAAACTCCTTTTCCATCTTTGTTCGAAGAATACGACGGAAGTGCTTACTGAAAAAAAAGTTCTTGAACTCGGTCCATTCCATGGACTCAATTTCATCTCTTGGCCTCGTATTCTTGATAAGATTCCACCATTGATCAGCTTCACCTTCCAAACGATATACTGCTAAGATGACTTTATCATGTTCAAAATATTGAAGAACTGAAAATATCTTTTCAGTGGTACTGATCCATTGTTCAGCAAGAAGTTGATCAGAAGCCCCATTGAAAGAAGGTGGACGTTGCCTCATGAAGGACTCAATAGAATATTGTTCCCTTCTCTGCTCATTTGGAATTCTAGAATGATTCATAGATTGTGTAAGTATAGCATTAATATTTTTTCACTCCATCTCCCATAACATTTGTTTGTTCAGGAGGACAATCATTTCATTGTCCATTGCATTGATCAACACGGTTCCTTCGGGTTCCAGCCATCGTCTAAAACCCAAAAAGAATAGTGTGAGAGGCAAAAATCATGCTAGGGAAAACAACATTATAAAGGGGGGGTATCCTCAATATCTAACTTCTTAGGTTAAATTCTATGATCGTTACCATAGTTCTAGGACTATATCCTATACGAATACTTATCCTTAGGGGCATCCCTAGACATACCTTAGAAATATCTCTAGGGATCTCACTAACGTTTTCACTTCCTAGTTTCCAAAGGTTGACTAAACATTTCCTCTGATACCAACTGTAGAGACCTGAAGCTTGACGTACATGGAAATTACATTACTTTTGCGGAATACTTAGTACATAACAAAAAACACACACAAGGATCGTAATAGTTTAGTGTCTTTGGAAACTCAAAATATATTCTTCTAATCATGGTGAAAGATCTTCAACATCTCCAATAAAGATCTTCCTTTTTTTAAACCTAAAATCTTTCTTTATATCCTGGGGAAAAGAAAACATAAAAGTGTGAGCTCAAATGCTCAGTAAGGGTAATCAAAATAAATATCAATCACATCATATTCATAAGAACATAACATTTTGGAAATCTTAACCTGCAAAAGAGAGCATAATTTCATAACATGGGAAAAATCATAGTAGTGAAATGAAATCCCAATAATCATAACTTAAAAACTGAAACATTATGACACACACACATAATCATAGAGAATCATTTCTTGTTAGTCAAGACTCATTGCCAAGACTATCTTAGTGGACAAAGTCCCTATCTGAACCGAGTCACCCTCGTTTCAGTCCTGTTTCACTGAACCGGTATAACCTACCGTTCCAGCCATGTCTATCTCATGAGATATAAAATCTTTATCCAATGCATTTGAGGGAGATATAGGTCCCACACATCTCATAATGATACCATTCTTATGTGTGCCACAAAATCATAAACCATACATCATAGCATAACCCATGTAATAAAAATGGGATTCTTAAACATCATGACATCATAAAACAATTCATATAAGATAAAGGAATTCATAAAAATAATTCCATCACAACATAATCAAATAAATGTAATAATAGGGATAAAAACAGAACCCTTTATTATCTTGGATGGAAAATAATTTTTATAAAACACTTGAACTTCATTCTTGAGGAAAATATCCTTTCTACTTCAAAAACATTTTCCTTTCTTAACATGTCTCACAATTTTAAACTAAAAGAAGTTTATTAAAAATAAACTTGAAAACTTGTAAAGGAAGCTTCTTGGAAATAATGTTTTAAAAATCCATTCATGTCATATAAGTTAAAAAAAACATTCTTCTCATACTTTTGTTGGAAAAGTCAAAAAGTACCTCATACGAAAAACGACAAAAGATTCCTTTCATATCTTTTACTAAAAACTCGCCGAAGGGTAAAAATGGATTTAAAAAATTTTAGGGGGATGGAAATAATATTACATATTGATGAAACATGGATGTGGATGATAAAATAAACCCCAGTAAATGCCAAAGTATAAACACTCTCGGATAAAAATGAGATTGTGATATTTCCCTTACCTTAGGTCTGATTTGCTTCGTAAGTGTCCGAACCTCCTCTTCTTTGAAGAGGCTCTTTGAGACCTCCTCTTAGGGCACTAAAATTGGTCTTTGAGGAAGACCAAAACCTATAGGATGTTTCTAGGGAAGTGGAGAAGAGAATTTGGCAGGGTTTGGCCGAACTTGAAGGCTCAAAGTTGTGTGAGGAAGAGAGGGAGGAGGTGTCCTTTTATAAGGGAGGAGAGGGGCACCTTTGGAATAACCAAAAATATTATTTTATTATAAAGTCAAGTTCGGTTTTAAATAGCTCCAAATTGATTTATTTCTAGGCTAAGGTGGGGATGGTTCTAAATCCTCTCATCCAATAGAACTTAGACAAGTTTAGTTTCTCATTTTAACCTTATCATTTAGATTTAACATTAAGTTAAATAATTTTACTTTTACCGTGTCTTCTTGTGTTCTTACACTATAAAGTTAATAAACTTACTATAAGAAGCCAAACTAACCCCAAATTGTTTATTATTAATATATATAACCGTATCTAAGTCATTTGGCCGGACCTTAGATTTTTAGGAATAAAATAACAATTAATAATATAATATTTGTTTTAAAAACAATTTTATGTCAATTTTGACACTAATTAGTAATTGATTTTTTTTAAAATCATAACAGAATGATAAGTTCGAAAAACGTTAATTAAATCAATACTAACATGTCATATTATCCTAGAAAATTAGTGTAATTCATAAAAAGTCTCAAATTATATTTATTTGGGTATTTATAACATCAATTATGTCAATATTTCATTAATAAGATAATTACTGCATCATCGTTGTGTCATAAATAAATTAAATTATTTAATGTCTAAAAATTACAAATAAAATACCATTATATATGAAATCTTTTTATCTTTCTAATGAATATGTATAGTTGAATTTATCATATGTATAACCCCATATTAAAAATGTTTTAGTAAATAAACATTGATTTTAACTCTTTTAACCCTTCTTTAATAATAAATGTCCTAATCTAATCCAAGTGGGCCTAAATGGTCATATTTTATTCCTAAGTTTGTTTTTGGTCGAATTACACTTGTCCAATAGAATTAGGACATGTGTTAGGGTAATAATAATATCATTTCTACCCTTAATTACCCTATTTTCTTTTAACCGTGGTAAAAAAAAGTAAAAAGTTACTATTCACCAAAAAATTATTTTCATCTCATTGAAACACATTTTACATACTGACATCAACCGTGCCTCTCCGATTTTTGAAATTCCACTCACAGAAACGGTAAAATTAAGTTTTATGAACAATTCAGTTTTTTTTAACTACCACTTAGTGGTTTCACTATTCATCAAAAATTGAAAGTTTTCAGAAAAATACCAAAAATTAGGCCTAAGATATATTTGATATTATGAACTCAAAAATTATGTCTATTTTACCAAATTCAAAACATATCAGTTGCATTAACTAATTTAAAAATTAATTCCCGTCTTCAAAACAAATAGCGTGTTTTTAAGAGATAATAACTATTAAAAGATTGAAACTTGTTTATAACTGGTTTAAATGTGAAATTACATCCAATGACCATCATTGTATTAAATTGTAAAAATATATTCTAAATATACTTTAAAACCACTAAAATTAATAATTTATCACTATTAATTATTTCCATTGAAAAAGTTGTTTTTAATTAAAATTTAGTAATTTCCACTATTCATCAAAATATGAAAGTTATCCGAAAATTATCAAAATTTCACCCTAAGCTAATTTCGATATTCTGAATCCAAAAATGAAGACCATTTTGAAAAATAAAATTTACAAAATTTCAAAAAGTGGTTATTACTATTCATAACGGCTAGTTTTAATAATATGTTAATAACATATCGTTGTTTAGTGAAACTCGGTATTGCGTACTACAAACGCTATCAAAGAAAGTCGTGATTGCGTGTAATTAAAGGCAAGTCAAGGATGTGTGTTGTGCAAGCTCCTTTTGGTGTAGCGTACAACACAAGACATTAATGAAATTAAAAAGAATATTTTTCATAAAATCTCGGGGTGTTACAGTAATGATATATCGATTCCAATTATATATAAAATATAAATAAATGATCTACATTTATGGAGATAATGAGGATTTTCACCTTGAAGTGGAAATATCTATGGAAAATTCAAAAGAAAATTCCAGAACAATACATCTCATATAAATCTATATTGTCTTGAAAGTGATGGAAATGTTCATTCAAAATGTAAGCATGATTACTATATGAATCATGGTTTCCTAATAAAAGATTTTTCATATTGTAGGGGGGGTTATTTCATCAATGAAATTAATATTAGTAATTTAAAAATATTTTTATTTTTTTTCTAATTTAAATCGTTCCATTTTTACACTAATGTTTTTATCATGTTTGTTGAAGTTCAAGCCGTAAATTAGATTCAATTTAAAATAAGGAAAATATATTCAACCTTTTATATTTATTGGTTCCGTTATTAGTATTGTTGAAAATCAATTATGTGAAAAATGGTAAAGTGTTTTTTTATGTAGTATGAGGTGGTATAATTTTTTATTGACCAATGGATGAATTTATTATAAAAATAAAACCGCCATGTTTTTTACACTAACCATGGTTCACATGGACATTCAATGTGATATTTCATGTTACCTATTTTAGTTATAACGTTAAAATATCTTCTTATATGATCTTTGTACTTTTTAAGATTTAGGGTTATAAAAGGAAATGTGAAACACCAAAAAAAATAATATATAAAAAAAATACTAAAACTGAGAAAGAAATAAGTTGAACAAATTATTGAAAAATCCTTGTCCTTCCAGGGTATTTAAAAAAAGGTGGTGAAATTTTTTCTCACATTATGGTTTGCGTGGTATTTTTTAAATAGACATTCAGTAGTAACATGATGTCAATATGTTAATAACGCTTTTCTTGGAAACTTATTGGTGTTAACAAGTATGGTGAGTATATGAAGAGTTCCAAAGAAATGTATTATTATCTTTATTGATTTAAGAAATTATATGGAGCTTGGATGTTCTATATATATTCTTTCAAATTTATATGAAAATTAAATTATATTTTTGGTCATGTTTGGAGATCCATTTACTTGGATACGATTGTTTGAATATGCAGCTAGTTTTTTGATTAATATACATATTTGGTTCAAAATGATTTAATAAGACTCTTACTTTAAATATTATGAGTATTAGATTAAATGTATATGTACTTGGATGAAGATTTACTTTTAGGTAATCATTTTGGTGATTTTATTAATTTTTCTGACAAGTGAAATTGAAGATAAGAAAATTTTCATTAGTTAAATAGTTTGGTAAAAGTATCCAAGTAATAAAAAAATATTTGAAGGATGTATGAAGTAGTATGAATTATATTTGGAGAGATTTGGAACGAGTTTAAATTATATGAAACAGCTAAACATATTTTAAATTTAATTTATAATGATGTGTAATAGTTATCTATAAATTTCACTTTATATGTAATGGTACCTCCAAATTTCTACATTCCATGTAAAGGTAACTTCATATTTCTATAACCTTCCTAAGGGTAATTAGATACCTATGTAAGTGAAATATATGTGTTTGACTAGATGGGTAAAGGAATAATGGACTCTATGTAAAGGTACTATGTAATATAAAAGGTATATCAAGGTATAATAGAATTTAACTAATATCTTCATGGGATTGTACTAGCTATGTTAGTGTCATCGCCACTTGATACAGAATTGTGTGAAGGTAAGCTATATAAGGGTAATCTTAATTGATATGTTGTGAGAATCCCAAAATTTATATTATGATATAATGTTGATTAAATATAATGACTCAACTTCCATGAAGTCAATATATAAATATCAGGAATATAATTATCCATAATTTATGGTGAGAGACATTCCATGGTGGAGAATTGTTATAAAAGATAACCACATAAAAGTTGGTACAATATATTGAGGAGAATCCATGCTGATAAAGAGGAGAAAACGTCATGGATATGATCTTGGTTACTTTAAAACTGGAATAATTTGATCACATTATCCTTGTAAAGTGCATTTCATGTGAGTTACATCCCAATGAAAAATGGTGAAACTCATATGGGACATTATATTTATAAAATGGAGTTAGAAGTATGAGCACATCATAACGGTGACCATAGAGGATACAAAACAACTAGAATTTTTTTACCATGCCATGAAGATCAGTGTTTTAGATGGGGTTTTATTGTGATTAATGACTTTAGAGTCCAATCCATGGAGTGGGATCATGTGTCTTTTTGGGAAGACAAAGTTCCAAGGACCATGTCATGGTCTATTCATAGTGATCACTTTGAGATCCATTCTATATTGGAAACAACCTGGAGAAATCCATATTATAGTAACCATTGTGTTCATCTATGTTACACATGAATACATGGAATGATAAATATGAGTTTAAAATGTGGAAAAAATAGAATGAGGGATATAATTACTAATTTTAAAAGAGTAATATTTTTGGATAATTGAAGGATGATAATTTTAAAAGTTTTATAAAAAATATAATAGAGAATAACTACCCCAAAATTCTTATATATAACTATATTTTATAGGATTATGGAATGTGAGAGAGGTGGATATCCATTAAATGAACACCTTGTGTATTAGTGATTAATGAGAACCAATACTATGTGTATGTGAAACTCATATGTGATGATGAATAATGTAAGAACCCTATCCTTATATTTGAGGTACGAGATTCTTCTTTTTCCTTTTCCTTAAGTGTTTTTGAGAAAATATGGAAAATGGGGAAAAATCATAAATTTTGGAACTACACACCGTGTACTTTTCCACACATCGTATAGTTTTGGCCGTGTTGGGACAGGTACACGGGGCATGTAGCCATGCCAGGGAAGAGGGGTTTAGGAACCGACTACATTCCGTGTAGTGGTACTTACATGCCGTGTAGTCAGTCGGCATGCTTGAATAGTAAGGAGGTGGAGTCACCGCCAGCTGGGCGACAGTACACGCCGTGTACTCGAGAGTACATGCCATGTACTCATGTCGACAGATGAACAATGTGGCAGTGCCGCCAAATGAACCGTTAAATGAAAGAAGTACACACCGTGTACTCAGAAGTACACGCCGTGTACTTTGTTTTTCCAGATTAAAACAGGCAGTAGCCTCCTCATTTGGAAGAGGAGGCATTGGAACCGTTTTGGAGCCAAAGGAGGAGGCCAGATCTTTGAAGATCCACCGGGCGTTCGTCTGGAATCCGTTTCGGCATCAGACAATTTCGTTGGAACTGCACGGGTAAGACCTCTCCTCTCATGGTACCGTTCTTACCAATTATTTCCCTAACGTAAGTTATTTAAGTTTGAATGGGTTTAGTTCTTCATCAGATCTACGCCATTGTTGGGCGTTTCTGGAGTCGACATTTGGGTATAACGTTCGTTAGCGAATAAGGTAGGTGGCTTTGTGTTTATTTTCCAACTGTCATGCGTTTTTGTGCATTTTTACGCCACAAACCCATGTTGGGGTGTCGTGAGGCTGAGGTCGTGGCTAATTTAACTACCTATAACTATATAGGTAACTAAATAATGTTGTAAAAATGCTGTTTGGGATCGTTTCTTGGATCCAGGACCATCCCGAGGGGTGCGTTTCTCTGTTTAGCCATTTGGCCAGAATACCCGAGGGTATGCCTTTAATGTAGAAATTGTAGAATTAACTTGAGAGGAATTTCTTGTTTACTACATTTTGATATGTTTGGCATGGCCCGGTTACCTGTTTATCCTGAGGGCGTTACTGTGATTTGCCTGAGGGTGTTACTGTTTTAGCCGCCGGGCAGCGTTCTATTTCGCCTGAGGGAAACCTTCGTGCGTGAGGGCTTGACATTTTTGCCTTAGGGCGACACCTCGTATGCCTGAGGGTGAGAATATCTATTATGCCTGAGGGAAATACCTACGGGTTGGATTATTTATGGCTTGAGGGAATGCCTGAGTGCGTGGTTTACTATTTTAGCCTGAGGGAAAGCTTCTGGTTGGCCTGATGGCTTGGTGCTGTTGAGCACAGAATGTTACTAATTTAAATGATTAAATGAATAATAAAATGGCAATATAACTGCTAGTTAGTTACTTTTGAGTACTTCTTACTTTATTTCATTTTACTACTGCACACTGTTGTTGCATGCTTACATTCAGTTGGGCATGGGCCTTTGGTGGGTGCCAACTGAGATATATTTCTCACACCCTGTTTGGGTCATGCTTTCCGGCCCAAACAAATTACATTTCTGCAGGTGTGGATAGGGGAAACAGTCCCTATACAGGTACTTGACTGTTGCTGTGGAGTAGGAGGGCATGGGACTGAGCCTAGGCTCGCGATGCCGTTGCCAGCTGTTTTCTTTGTTTTTCTCTACTCTGTTGTTTACTTTACTGTGTTGATGTATAACATGTTCTGGGTGTTTTCTTAGAACTTGAGACATGTATCATCATTATTTATACACTATTGGTTATATCCACTGCCTTGTGTATGGTTTATTGATTCCGCAGTTTGTTGTATGTTTTATTTCAATTTTGCTGCACTACACTTTGACAAATGAGGGCATTGTTTCCCCACTATCAGACGTGGGCCCTCGCTGCTAGTCGGTAGCCTCTGGTGTTTGGGGAAATACGCTTGAGGTTACATGGCGAACCGGGCTCAGGGCACCCGTTGAGTGGCACCCGGGTCCGGGAAGATACAAAGTGGTATCAGAGGGTTTTCTTTTCTTGCCTTACTATTTAGAGTCATAGTCAGGGATAGGACGTAACGGTAGTTTGTAATAATCTCTTCTCGGGCGTAGCTAACCTGTGTGCAGGGAAAATCCAGTCTACCTCGTATTTTGCATTCTTTGGATTTTTCAATTTTACGGTTGATATGTTTTCACCATTGGGTGACGCACTTGTATTGTGCTGTTATATTTTATCTATGGTTTCTATTTAGTTGCAACTCCATGAGATGAGGGTATGCCATCTCATGCATCATATAGGAACATGCTAGAAATCACATGCCATGCATAGTTTCCATGCCATGTAGGTGCATTAGAAATTCGCATGTTGTTGTGATAGTTGTTGTGCTAGAAAAGCATGCTATTGTGATAGCTTCTTGATAAATACCTGCCTTGTGATATGGTATTTTTGTTTGAGCTTGTATATAGAATGGATGCCAAACTTTGGTTTTTGGGGAGTATGGGCCCCCATTGACTAGAATTTGGTGGATCATTGACTGGTTATTGGTTATAACACATATAAGATGTCAAACATTGATTTGTGGGGAGTATGGGCCCCCACAGGTCGGAATTTGACACTTAGGTGTTAGTTCCAGTAATTTTTGGGTTTTGGGGAAGTTTCTAAGGCATGTTGCACGAAAAACCCTGAATACACGCCGTGCAAGACCTCATACACGCCGTGTGTGTTCTTCTGTTTGGGAAGAAAAATGAACTTTTTGAGTACACACCGTGTAGTCTCTTCCCGTGTCAAAAACCGTGTGGGAAGCGACACGGGGTAGGGAAAGGCTTGGGTAAAACACGCCATGTAGTTTTTGTGCACGCCATGTAGTGTGACCCGGAGTCTGACCGTGTAACTAACAACATGGGTTGGTGAACTCCTTGACAGAACATGCCGTGTCACTCATAGACACGCCGTGTAGTGTGACCTGAGGACTCGGCCGTGTAACTAACAACACAGGCCGGTGTCACCTTTCCCTGAACACGTTGTGTACCTGTAGGACACGCCGTTTAGTCTTGTTCGAGGACAGACCATGTGGAGTTAGCCGTGTGGCTAGGAAACAGGGTGGCGTACACGCCGTATGTGGGTGTAACGTGTCATGTAGTGTCTAGCCGAGTAGCCGGTCGTGTCACAGATGACACGGGAAGTTGGAAAATAACACCATACATGCTGTGTAGATTATTTACACGCCGTGTATTTTTGTTTGAAAGAAACCATGTGGCTCAACCGTATAGAAGGACCCGAGCAGGGGAAGGAAAGTCAAGTACATGTCGTGTAGTCATTGTACACGCCATGTAATCTTGTCTTACAAATTTTGAAATGCCTTCTTCCTCTTGTTCCCTTGTGGTTCCTTAACTTTCAGTCTTAATAATATTGAATCTGAGGCGTGCTTTTGACCTTGTAGTGTCATGCCGCTTAGACGACCGTGATTTGTTCTCCAGGAGAGCAGCGATGATTATACTCCGGAGATGGTGGGCCATGGGATACCATTTGATCCTCCAGCAGATCCAGATGCGAAGCCATCCATTATACCGGACACAGAGGCGGAGGCATAGTTCCGTGAAGGATTTATGCGGTTCATGCAGACCTTTCAGGCAGCACCGCAGGCTACTACATTTATGGCTAAGCTGACTCGTATCTTTCAGCAACAGAATCTGCCTACTTTTTCAGGGGATGGCAGACCACAGGCTACAGATTCTTTTCTAGGATTGATACAGACTATTTTCGAGCATCTAGATATGCCTCCAGGGCGGAGGGTCAAGCTCGCGACATATATGCTGCGGGATTCTGCCAAGAGGTGGTGGGATGTTACCACCCCGTCAGAGCATCACATGAACATGGCGTGGGAAGATTTTCAGGAATTCTTCTATGACTTCTTCTTTCCTGAGATGCTGAGGGTAGATAGATCTCAAGAGTTCATGAATCTGAAGCAGGGTGCTACGTTGGTGATGGACTATTCTGCTCGTTTTACAGAGCTTCAGCGTTTTGCACCCGTGTTGGTGGGTGATGAGACGTTGAGAGCCAGGCGTTTTGAGGATGGTCTTCGGTATGACATCCAAGCACTGGTGAATGTTTTCAGGTTGCCTACTATACATGAGATTATAAAACATGCACTGATTTCTGAGAGGAACCTGCGAGAAGCTTGTGGTGTGGGCCAGGGCGGTCCAGCACCAGTTATTGGTACTATTTCTACGGGCAAGAGGAAGAGACAGATGTACTTCTCTCAGGGCGGAAGTACCATCCAAGCAGCTTCTTCGGGTGGCCCGATCAGGTGATACTAGTGTGGCAGAGAGGGGCACAAGAGGCCATAGTGTCCACGAGACCCAGTGGAGTGCCGAGCTTGCAGCAATATAGGTCATCTACAGCCCTTTTGCAGGGAGTTTCTACCAGTGGCTAGTGAGAAGGGTTCTGTGCAGACTCAGCATGCGGGAGCAGGACCAGTGGCTTCTTACCAGTCAAGGAACTGGAATACGTCAGGGAGTGTAAGCAGAGATGGTGGTCGTGGCCGTGGTAGCCAAACACCAAGATCGAAGTGGCAGCAGGGCGGGACATCTCAGGGTAGCCAGGCTGTGTCGTAGGGCTCCAGCATTGGGCAGGCATATGCAGTACAATAGACCCAGCAGGAGCAAGATCCCATACCATCAACAGTCAGAGGTACTTTTCTAGTAGCTTCTGTCTTGGCTTCAGTACTTTTTGATACAGGAGCTACACATAGTTTCATATCTGTACCCATTGTGGAGAGCCTTGGGCTCGATGTTTCTTTTTCTTCGGATATCTTGACGTTGGACACTCCGTTGGGGACTAGAACGGCTGGTGTGCGTCAATGCAAGGAGTTCCCCCTTGAGGTTGGAGGGTGTCACTTCCTTTGGGACCCTTAAGTATTGGAGATGACGGGCTATGACGTCATTCTCGTGATGGACTGGTTGGTTCCCTTCCGAGCCTTTGTAGACTGCTATCGTCGCATGGTGCAATTCACGTCACCAGAGGGCAGAAAGTTTTTATACAAGGGAGAATGGGATGTTCAGGTGAGTCGATCTAGACTGAAGCATCATGGGTGAGGTGGAGTCACAACCCAGATTGCGAGCCTATATCTGGATGATCAGGGGACTTGTTAGATGGTTTTCCCTCCAGTTGTCGATCGTTTCAGGGATGTCTTCTCGGACGACTTTTCAGGTCTACCTCCGGTGCATGAGGTAGATTTATCTATTGAGCTTGTTCCAGGAGAAACACTGGTGTCCATTCCTCCTTATAGGATGGCCATGCCTAAGTTTCAGAAGCTCAAGAGGCAGTTAGAGGAGCGACAGGTGAAGGGTTTTATCCGACCCAGTACTTCCCCTTGGGGTTCTCCGGTCCTTTCTGCGAAGAAGGAGGATGGTACCCTTAGGCTTTGCGTGGATTATCGGAAGCTGAACCGGTTGACGGTTAAGAACCGATATCCCTTGCTGGGGATTGATGATCTGTTTGATCAGCTTCGTGGAGCATGAGTGTTCTCGAAGATTGACTTGATATCCAGATATCATCAGCTGCGCATTAGACCATCTGATATACCTCTCACATCTTTCAGGAGTAGGTACGATCTATATGAGTATACGGTTGTGCCGTTCGGCCTCACGAATGCACCAGCAGTTTTCATGGATATGATGAATCATGTGTTCCATCCGTATCTTGATTCTTTTGTGGTTGTATTTGTGGACGACATCTTGGTGTACTCTCACACTCGACATGACCATGCCACCCATCTTGAGATCGTATTGATTACACTGAGAGAGCATCAGTTATATGCTAAGATCTCAAAGTGCCACTTTTAGATGGACCAGATTCACTTCCTGGGTCACATTATCTCAGAGGCAGAAGTTACAGTAGAGCCAGAGAAGGTGAGAGCAGTAGTTTCCTGGGAGCAGCCTAAGAACGTGTTTGAGATACAGAGTTTCTTAGGGCTGGCTGGTTACTACAGACGCTTCATACATGACTTCTCCCGCTTAACAGCACCATTGAAAGGTCTGACTAAGAAGGGTGTGAAGTTTTTTTGGTCATAGGCTTACGAGGAATATTTTCAGGACCTGAAGGGATGGTTGACATCAGCACCGATCCTGATACTCCCAGATTAGGGGAAGAGCTATACAGTTTACTGTGATGCAGCAGGGATTGGGCTGGGAGCCGTTTTGATGCAGGGCGAACGAGTTGTTTCATACAGGTCTTGGCAGTTGAGGCCACATGAGAGGAATTACCCAACACATGATCTCGAGTTGGCTGTAGTGGTTCATGCGTTGCGCTGTTGGAGACACTATTTGTTGGGGGAGCATTTCGTGGTCTTCACCGACCACAAAAGCCTCAAGTATATATTTACTCAGCGTGACCTGAATCTGAGGCAGAGAAGGTGGGTTGAGTACCTACAGTCCTTCGATTTTGAGCTTGCCTATACACCTGGTAAAGGTAATGCAGTAGCTGATGCACTGAGCAGGAAGACTCAGATACAGGCAGTGTAGGAGGCCAGTGGTGAGTGGGAGCTCATGGCTTTGTTCTATGAGATGTATCTGGAGGTGCATGACAGTCAGGGGAAGACTTATCTTTCCTCGTTAGCTGTGACTTCTACCCTCCTGGATAGAGTAAGGATGAAGCGGCTGTCTGATTCAGAAGGCCTAGTTCTGCGGGAATCAGTGGCAAGTGAGGACCCTCCTCCCGGTTGGATGATAGGCGACGAAGAGGTTTTGCGTTTCTATGGAAGAGTATGGGTTCCAGGGGATATACGCGAGGAGCTGATGCGGGATTTTCATGCTTCAACCTGGGGAGTTCATCCTGGGGCTACCATGATGTACCAAGACTTGAGACGTCAGTACTGGTGGTCGGGTATGAAGAGAGAGATAGCTGGTCTTGTTACAAGGTGTTCCACCTGTCAGCAGGTGAAGGCAGAGCACCAGAGGCCTGCTGGGCTGTTACAGCAGTTGCCCATTCCAGACTGGGAATGGGATGATGACGCGATGGATTTTGTGATGGGATTGCCGAGGTCACCTCGAGGTAATGACGCTGTGTGGGTTTTGTGCACATACTCATGAAGGTATCTCACTTCTTGCTGATCAAGGAGACCTTTGCTGGGGACGAGATTGGAAGGTTGTATATCCGAGAGATCGTACGTCTTCATGGGGTCCCTCGTTCTATCGTTTCATATAGGGACACCCGCTTTACGTCTCGTTTCTAGCAGGGTTTTCAGAGGGCTCTGGGTACACATGTGTTTTTGAGTACAACATACCACCCTCAGACAGATGACCAGTCAGAGCATACGATACAGGTGCTTGAGGACATGTTGCGCGCATGCATCCTAGACTTTGGGGGCTTTTGGGAGAAGCATATACCCTTAGTTGAGTTTTCCTATAACAATAGTTTTCAGGAAACTATTGAGATGGCACCATACTAGGCTTTATATGGTAGGCCATTCCGATCACCTTTGTGCTAGTTGGTATAAGGGCCCAACCTTAAACCTTATTTAATCTTGAGTTATTACAAGATTACACATTGAGGATCTTTTCGGGCTTAGAGTTTTAGAGAATTAGATCATAAAACTTGCATTACATTCCACATATAAACTAAGTGGTTACATAAAGATAGTATTATTCTTTCCCATCAATGGAAACATATTTAAAATAAAACATTGATTCTTTCTTGACACTTCCTTGACACTATCATCATATCATGTACCTTTCCCTTGACCTGTGAAAAACATTTCAAAAAAACTTGGGATGAGCATAAAAAGGTCAATAAGGGATATAAAAATATGGAAAGGAAACATGGGTACATATATACATAAGAATGAAATCATACTTTACCCATAAAACATAAACACTTTAACATACCTCATCAAATCATGAATAAATCATAGAAATCATAAGACATAAAGGTAACATGAGGCATTCATAACTTTCTTACATAGGGAGTAACCCTCTTGGTTACGTTTGGAATACCCATCACAGTATATTCCCTAAATATCTTCGGAGAATCCTTAACGTTTCACTCCTTTGTGTTACCCAATGCATTGGAGAGCTATATCGGGATCACCCACCCTTAGTCTATCATGGAACCACCCGTCTTCATAATAATTCCCAAGAACCTCAACATAATCGTATCACATAAAACATGCATAAAGGAAAAATAACATTTCCACCTTTCAATCACAAGATATCAATACAACACATTGATATAAAAACATTATGAAAACAATTTTCAATACCAAAATAAAAAAAATGTAAAACATGGTATTTATTTTTCTTTTTTAAAAAAAGGTATGGCTTGTAGAGGAAGCCGAAACTCAAATAATGGTCACGGCGGCGGAGAAGTCATTGTCGCCGCATACGTACGACAAAAACATTTCCTTTTGTCGTTTAGTAAACGCTTCGTATAAAAAATATTCCTTTTGAATAAACGTAAAAGTCAAAGGGGTTTATACACCGTATAAAATAAGGTTGTGTATAAAACAAAATATGCCTCAATGAAAGAAGATTGAGACGAATTCCCATACCTCGGGTCCGACTTGACTCGGTCATTATTTAATCTCCTGAATAATAAACTTGAGTTAATTTCTACTTGTTTAAGAACCTTTTTCAGGTTCATTATTCCTTTTATATGACTTATTTCCATGTCATGAACACTATGTAATTATATAAGTTAATAACAGTCGTTTTAACGATCATTGGTACTTGAGTAAAAAATAAGCCCTTTATAATTACAAGTTGTTCATGTATACATTATATCCAGAATGGTATTAATGATGTAGATATCATATATGTCATATATATCCAGTACATTTATGCATTTATAATATTACATAATCATTTAGAGGTAAGAAATGAAATGCACCGTTCATGGAGACGGTAAGCCGTACGGACGCATGAACGCTACTTTCATTTCTATTTCATATTTTATAGAATGGAATCATAATGATATAAAGTTATATTATAATTCCAGTATAATATCATATATAATATCATAGTTCCATCCTTTATACGTCCCACATATGGTATTTAACGAATCAAATCACTTTGAGGGGGCGGTAGTCCGCACTTCCTTAAATGAAGATATCGCGTTTACCCATAATGGAAACCATAAAGGTATGCCCAAAATGAAAAATACAGAAGCATAAGGAAAACATAAACATATTATATATCATATATAAATATAGTGACATCTTAATGGCCACCTTTTAAGGTGTTAAAAGAATGTTGAACAATCATCGTTTCGGGAGGCATAAATTCACCATCCACGGAAACAGTATGTCCTTTAACCATTAGATGTAGGTGTGTGTAAGTGTATCTCAAATCTTTCTTATAACAACATCCTAGTATATTGAAGATACTGGTGTTGTTACAAAATAAATGAGTAAAAAAGAGTTTAGGGTGTTGGAGAAGCAAAATAAAACAAAAGGACTCAAGTGAAGACATTACTTTAAAATCGGGTAACTCCCTTTGGTTTGAGATCAAAGGCTTCCTTGGGAATACTTATGCCCAATGTGAGGCTTCAAGGAGTAATATAGGGATTTGGAGAGACAAAATGGGCAGGGTTTGGCCGAGCCAAAGGCTTTGGGAGTGTGGGTAAGGAGGTAGAGGTGGGGGCCTTTTATAAGAGGAGAGGAGGGGCGCTCTTCGAAAGTAAAGAAATGTTACTTTATTATAAAATGAGTTTTGGATTAAAAAGGTCACACATTGATATAATTCGAGGGTAAGGTGATAAGGGTTCTAAATCCACCCATCAAATAGGTTTTGGACATGTGTAGTTCATATATTTTTCATTATCATTTCATTTTATTTAAATCCTTTATTAACGAGGTAATCGCTGCATCATCATGATGTCATGAATAATTTAATTTATTTAAAGTCTAAAAATTACAAAAAAATACTATGATGTAGGAAATCTTTTTATATTTCCAATAACAATTTATAAACAAAAATATGACTTTTATAACCCCATGTAAAAATTGTTTTAGTAAAACATCTCTTGTTTGTGTCATTTTTACTTTAACATTAAATAAAATGTTATTTATGTCATTTCCCTACCAAAGTGGCTCCATGGGGTCCCCAAGTTGACCCATGGATTTTATTGATCGGCCATGACACATCCAATGAAGGTAGGACATGTGTCAAGATCATCTCATATTATTAAAATATTATTTTTACCTTAAACTACACTAATTACCACTAATCGCGATTAAGAACTTAAAAGTTACTATTCACCAAAAAAATTATTTTAATCTTATTGAACCACATTTTACTTATTAATGTCAACCATGTATGTTGGATTTTTGAAAATCAAATCACATAAGTGGCAAAGTTTCATTTAAATGAAAAATCAGTTTCTTTAACTACCACTTAGTGGTTTAACTATTCATCAAAAATTGAAGTTTTTCAGAAAGATACCAAAACTTCACCCTAAGATATATTTGATATTATGAATTCAAAAATGATGTCTATTTTACAAAATTCAAAACATGTATGTTTCATTAATTAATTTAATAACTAATTCCCGCTGTCATGACAAATAGCGTGTTTTTATGAAACAATAAGTATCAAAAGATTGACACTAGTTTAAGTCCAATTTCAAAGTGAAATTGATTCCAATGACCACCATTGGATAAAATGGGAAAAATATATTCTAATTTCACTTGAAAACAAATTCAAAAGATAATCTAATCATATAAATAAATTTGATTAAAAAGAGGTTTTGAATTAAAATACAACATTTTTCACTATTCATTAAAAATGAACTTTATTGGAAAAATACCAAAAATTAACACAAAGTAAATTTTGATGTCCCAATCATAAATAATAAGTTTATTTTGACAAAAATAGCTTATAAAATTGTCAAAATACAGATTTAAAAAGGGTTTTCCATCAAAAGGCAGTAAAACAATCTTTTAAGAATATTAGTGTATTCCATGCATAAGATTGTTTTATTTTCATTTTAAGCCTCTAAAACACTATCTTAATCATTAATAGACATAGATAAAAATATCTATTATTCATTACTTACTTGGGATGTTACATCCTTCCCCCCTTTAGAAAATTGTGTCCCTATAATTTATTTACTTATCAAATAAATGGGGGTACTTATCTCTCATTTCATTTTCAGATTCCCATGTTGCATCTTCCATCATGTGGTTTTTCCACAAAACCTTTACCTGATTAATCACCTTATTCCGTAACACTTTCTCTCTGTGGTCAAGAATCTGGACCGGTTGTTCCTCATAATATAGGTTCTCTTCCAGCTGAACTACCTCTGGACTCAGAACATGAGATGGACCTGGCATGTACTTTCTCAGCATCGAAACATGAAAAACATTGTGTACCTGAGATAAACTCGGAGGTAAATCCACTCGGTAAGTAACAGATCCAACTCTCTCCAGAATTTCATATGGTCCAATAAACCTTGGACTCAGCTTTCCTTTCTTACCAAATCACATCACACTTTTCCATGGTGATACTTTGAGAAAAACATGATCACCTACCTCAAAAAAGAGATCCTTCCTCCTGTTGTCCGCATAACTCTTCTGCCTACTCTGAGTTGTTCTCATGTGTTTCTGTATCAGCTGAACTTTTTCTGCCAACTCTTCTACAAATTCTGGTCCCATCAACTTCCTTTCACCGACTTCATCCCAGAAAGCTGGAGTTCGACACCACTTCCCATATAATTCCTGAAATGGTGCCATCTGTATACTAGAATGAAAACTGTTATTATATGAAAATTCCACCAAAGAAATATGTTGGTCCCAACTTCCCTGATAATCCATCGAACAAGCTCGTAGCATATCCTCCAAGGTCTGAATTGTTCGTTCTTACTGCCCATCTGATTGAGGATGAAATGCTTTACTAAAATTTAATTCAGTACCCAACGACTTCTGAAGGCCTTTCCAAAAGTTAAAAGTGAACCTGGGATCACGGTCAGATACAATGGAGAGAGGAACTCCATGTAACTTGACTATCTCTTTGAGATACAAACGGGAAAGTTTATCTAGGGAAAAAGTATCTTGTATAGCAAGGAAATGAGCAGATTTGGTCAAGCGATCAACAATAACCCAGATTGCATTATTACCTCGAGATGTCTTCGGTAATCCCACAACAAAGTCCATGGATATATTCTCTCATTTCCACTCTGGCACTGGTAAAGGCTGAAGCATCCCTTTTGGTAACTGCCGCTCTGCTTTAACCTGTTGACATGTCAAACACTTCACAGTAAAATCAGCAATATCTCTTTTCATTCCATCCCACCAGTAATACTCCCGCAGATCTCTGTACATCTTAGTACTGCCAGGATGAACTAAAAACGGAGAACTATGAGCTTCACATAACAACTCTCTCTTCAACTGTGAATCACAAGGCACACACAATCTCTTCCCAAATCTCAAAACACAATCATTACCAATGTTGAATTCAGGCAACTTACCTTTCTGAACCAGCTCTACCTTTTTCTGCAACTCACTGTCTTGCTTCTGTGCTTTCTTGATTCTATCTGATAGAGATGATCTCACTGATACCTAAAACAAAACAGAAGAACATCCTGTGCCAAAAACATCTATGCCAAAGTTCATCAAATCCTTAACCAAAGGATCATGTTCCAAACACAACATTGTTAATGAAGCATTACTTTTTCGACTCAAAGCATCAGCCACTTTATTTGCTTTTCCCGGATGGTAATGAATTGTACAATCATAATCCTTGATTAATTCCAGAAATCTCCTCTGTCTCATGTTTAACTCTTTCTGAGTGAATATATACTTTATACTTTTATGATCAGTATATATTTCACACTTTACTCCATACAAATGATGTCTCCAAATTTTTAAAGTGAAAACAACAGCAGCTAATTCCAAATCATGTGTATGGTAATTTACCTCATGAGTTTTCAACTATCGTGAAGCATAAGAAATTACCTGATCATTCTGCATTATGACGCAACCAAGTCCTTTCAATGAATCATCACTGTAGATAACAAACTCTCCATTCCTGGAAGGTAGTGCCAAAACTGGAGCTTTCACCAATCTTCTTTTCAATTCCTGAAAACAATCATCATATTCTTTTGTCTAGATAAACTTAACACCCTTCCGAGTTAGCTTAGTCATTGGACTAGATAACCGTGAAAAATTTATAACAAACCTTCGGTAATATCCTGCCAAACCATGGAAGCTACGAATCTCAGTTACATTTGTGGGTCTTGGCCAGTCTTCCACAACTTTTGTTTTTGAAGGATGAACAGTTATCCCATCTTTAGAAACAATGTGACAAAGGAAAGAAATTTGTAGCAACCAAAACTCACACTTTCTAAATTTCCCATACAATTTCTTTTCTTTTATGGTTTGCAAGATAACCCTTAAATGTCTTTCATGATCCTATTTAATTTTAGAAAACACCAAAATATCATCAATGAAAACCACCACAAACTTATCCAAGAACTCATGGAAAATTCTATTCATTAAGTCCATGAATACAGCAGGTGCATTGTTTAGCCCAAAAGGCATTACTACAAATTCATAATGGCCATATCTTGTACGAAACACAGTATTCAGAACGTCTTCTTCCTTTACCTTCAGCTGATGGTACCCCGATCTCAAGTCAATCTTTGAAAAGTACTGAGCTCCCTGGAGCTGATCAAAAAAATCCTCGATATGAGGCAAAGGATATTTTTTCTTAACAGTGATGTTATTCAAGGCTCTATAATCAATGCAAAGTCTCATTGAACCATCTTTCTTTTTAAAAAATAAAACAGGAGCACCCATGGTGATGTTCTAGGTCGAATGAAACCTTTCTCTAATAAATCTTGCAATTGCTCCTTCAACTCTAAAAGTTCAATTTGATCCATTCGATAGGGGGGGTTTTGAAATTGGCTTAGCATCAGGAACTAATTCAACAGTAAATTCAACTTCCTGATATGGTATTATTCCAGGAAACTCATCAGGAAAAACATCAGGATACTCATTTACCATTGGAACATCATTGATCTGAACAGTTCCTTTATTTTCAACGATGTGCGCAAGGTAACATTCATTTCCATCTTTTAAAAGTTTCTCAGCCTCTTGATAAGTTATCAACAGTAAGGGTTCATTCTTGTACACAAACTGAAAGTCTTTCTGAAAAGAAACTTCTTTATCTCTACAGTCAATCATAGCATGGTAAATAGAGAGCCAATCCATACCCAGGATAACATCAAACTCTACTAGAGGTAGAACAATAAGGTTTTCAATTAGGTTCTTTCCACAGATAAGGATAGGAAGATTCTTATAAATTATTTTTTCCTCAACATTTCCCCCAGGTGTTTTTACCAAAAGTTCAGGAGTCATTTCTTGAGATGGTAATCCCATTTTACTAGAAAAGTTTTCAGAGATGAAAGAATGTGTAGACCCCGAATCAAACAACACACTGGCATAATCTGAAAAAACAAACAAAGTACCCGATACAACTTCATTTGATGGCCCGACATCTGCTGAAGTAGTTGTAAAGGTTTTCACTACCCCTTTCTGCTTGTAGTCTAATTTCTTCCCATCACTCAAGCTCTTTGTCGGACACTCGTTTTCATAGTGACCCAACTCATTGCACTTATTTCATTTCACTAACTGTAAATCAAATTTGGTCTTACCTTCACCTTGATCCTCTTCAGTGCAATCACGAGCCTGATGTCCCATATTACCACATCGGTAGCACTTTCCAGAATTCAGAAGACATTCCCCAGCATGCCTTTTTCCACATTTATCACAAACTGGAAACTTAGTTTTCTTACCATCAGACTTTTTTGAAGAATTCTTACCTTTTTCCTGCCACCTCGGTCTCTTCTTCTGTTGGTTTTTATAGAACAATTGATCATCGGCAAACTCCATTTCCACCTTCTCAGCACACCGAACAAGCATTTCATAAATTTTAAACTCACGAGAAGATAACGCCCTTCGATATTTTGGATTTAATCCTGAGTAAAAATGATTGATTTTACTATCAAGGTCTCAGATAAAATTTGGAGCATACCTTGCCAATCGAGTGAACCTTTATTCATAGGTAGCCACTGAGTCTTCCTCTTGACTCAACTCCAAGAATTGATTTTCCATCCTAAGTCGAACAGCCTTAGGAAAATACTTCTCAAGAAGGAAACCTTTGAATTCATCCCAGTCAAGAGCATCAATCTCATCGGCGTCCCTGATATTTTTACCATAGACCACCACTGATCAGCCTCACCCCCCAAATGGTAAATAGCAAGACTAACCTTTTGATTGTCTAAACACCCCATGACATCAAAAATCTTCTCCAGTGCTTTAATCCACCCTTTAGCTAACACAGGGTCAGATGATCCTCTGAATGATGGGGGATGTTGCCTCATGAAATGTTTCACCACTAACATGTTACTCTGCGGTTGATCTGGCTGATCTCGTGCATGGATACCACCACCATTTATTGCTTGAGTCAACTGCGCCATTACTGCAACAAACTGTTCAGTTCCATCTCCGACCATCTCAGGATGCTGATTCGGAAGGTTATTTCCTTCTGTATGCCTTCCTAGCACTGCTTCCCTGTTTCCTCTGCGGAAAACCATTCTAAACAAACATGTCTTAGATGAAGCAACATGGTAATCTTCAAATACTATATCACTTCAATTTGACCATAAAATTTTTTTTTGGGTAATCATTTAATAGAATTATAACTCCTAATGTTATCTAAACTGACCTTTGATACCAACTATAAGGCCCCATCCTTAAACCGTACTTAATCTTGAGTTATTACAAGAGTACACATTGAGGATCTTTTCGGGTTTAGATTTTTAGAGAATTAGATCATAAAACATGCATTACATTCCACATATAAACAAAGTGGTTACATAAAGATAGTATTCTTCTTTCCCATCAATGGAAACATATTTAAAATAAAACATGGATTCTTTCTTGACATTTCCTTGACACTATCATCATATCATGTACCTTTCCCTTGACCTGTGAAAAACATTTCAAAAAAACTTGGGATGAGCATAAAAAGCTCAGTAAGGGATATAAAAATATGGAAAGGAATCATGGGTACATATATACATAAGAATGAAATCATACTTTACCCATAAAACATAAGCACTTTAACATACCTCATCAAATAATGAATAAATCATATAAATCATAAGACATAAAGGTTACTTGAGGCATTCATAACTTTCTTACATAGGGAGTAACCCTATTGGTTACATTTGGAATACCCATCACAGTATATTCCCTAAATCTCTTTAGAGAAACCTTAACGTTTCACTCCTTCGCGGAAACCAATGCATTGGAGAGCTATATCAGTCTCACCCACCCTTAGTCTATCACAGAACCACCCATCTTCATAATAATGCCCAAGAACCCCAACATAATTGTATCACATAAAACATGCATAAAGGAAACATAACATTTACACCTTTCAATCAGAAGATATCAATACAACACATTGATATAAAAACATTATGAAAACAATTTTCAAAACCAAAATAAAAGAAAATTAAAACATGGTATTTATTTTTCTTTTTTAAAAAAAGGTATTGCTTGTAGAGGAAGGTGAAACTCAAATAATGGTCACGGCGGCGGAGAAGTCGTTGTCGCCGCATACGTATGAAAAAAACATTCCCTTTTGTCGTTTAGTAAATGCTTCATATAAAAAAGATTCCTTTTTAATAAACGTAAAAGTCAAAGGGTTTTATACACCGTATAAAATAAGGTTGTGTATAAAACAAAATATGCTTCAATGAAAGGAGATTGAGATGAAGTCCCATACCTCGGGTCCGAATTGACTCGGTCGTTCTTTAATCACCTGAATAATAAACTTGAGTTAATTTATACTTGTTTAAGAACATTTTTCAAGTTCATTATTCCTTTTATATCACTTATTGCCATGTCATGAACACTATGTAATTATTTAAGTTAATAGCGGTCGTTTTAACGATCATTGGTACTTGAGTAAAAAATAAGCCCTTTATAATTACAAGTTGTTCATTTATCCATTATATCCAGAATGGAATTAATTATGTAGATATCATATATTTCATATATATCCAGTAAATTCATGCATTTATAATATTACATAATCATTTAGAGGTAAGAAATGAAATGCACCGTTCATGGAGACGGTAAGTCGTACATATGCATGAAGGCTACTTTCATTTATATTTCGTATTTTATAGAATGGAATCATAATGATATAAAGGTATATTATAATTCCATTATAATATAATATATAATATCATAGTTCCATCCTTTATACTTCCCACATATGGTATTTAACGAATCAAATCACTTTGAGGGGGCGGTAGTCTGCACTTCCTTAAATGAAGATATCACGTTTACGCATAATGGAAACCATAAAGGTATGCCAAAAATGAAAAATATAGAAGCTTAAGGAAAACATAAACATATTATATATCATATATAAATATAGTGACATCTTAATTTCCACCTTTGAAGGTGTTAAAAGAATGTTGAACAATCATCGTTTCGGGAGGCACAAATTCTCCATCCACAGAAACAATATGTCCTTTAACCATTAGATGTAGGTGTGTGTAAGTGTAGCTAGAATAATTATTATAACAACATCCCAGTATATTGAAGATACTGGAGTTGTTACAAAAGAAATGAATAAAAAAGAGTTTAGGGGGTTGGAGAAGAAAAATAAAACAAAAGGACTCAAGTGAAGACATTACCTTAAAATTGGGTAACTCCCTTTGGTTTGAGCTCAAAGGCTTCCTTGGGAAGACTTCTGCGCAATGTGAGGCTTCAAGGAGTAAGAGAGGTATGTGTAGAGACAAAATGGGGGGGGGGGTTTCCAAGCCAAAGACATTGGGAGTGTGGGTAAGGAGGTAGAGGTGGGGGCCTTTTATAAGAGGAGAGGAGGGGCACTCTTGGAAAGTAAAGAAATGTTACTTTATTTTAAAATGCGTTTTGGATTTAAAAGGTCCCACATTGAAATAATTCGAGGGTAAGGTTATAAGGGTTCGAAATACACCCATCAAATAGGTTTTCGACATGTGCACTTCATAGATTTTACATTATCATTTCATTTTATTTAAATCCTTTATTAATGAGGTAATCGCTGCATCATCATGATGTCATAAATAATTTAATTTATTTAAAGTCTAAAAATTATAAAAAAATACTATGATGTAGGAAATATTTTTATATTTCCAATGAATATTTATAATAAAAAATATGACTTATATAACCCAATGTAAAAATTGTTTTAGAAAAACATCTATTGTTTGTGTCATTTTTACTTTAACATTAAATAAAAAGTTAGTTATGTCATTTCCCAACCAAAGTGGCTCCATGGGGTCCCCAAGTTGACCCATGGATTTTCTTGGTCTGCCATGACACATCCAATGAGGGTAGGACATGTTTCAAGCTCATCTCATATTATTAAAACATTATTTTTACCTTAAACTACACTAATTACCACTAATCGCGATTAAGAACTTAAAAGTTACTATTCACCCAAAAAAATATTTTAATCTCATTGAACCACATTTTACTTATTAATTACAACCATGTATGTCGGATTTTTGAAAATCAAGTCATAGAAGTGGCAATGTTTCATTTAAACGAAAAATCAGTTTCTTTAACTACCACTTAGTGGTTTCACTATTCATCAAAAATTGAAGTTTTTCAAAAAGATACCAAAACCTCACCCTAAGCAATATTTGATATTCTGAATTAAAAGATGATGTCTATTTTTCAAAATTCAAAACATGTAAGTTGCATTAATTAATTTAATAACTAATTTCTGTTGTCATGACAAATTGCGTGTTTTTATTAAACAATAAGTATCAAAAGATTGACACTAGTTTAAGTCCAATTTCAAAGTGAAATTGATTCCAATGACCACCATTGGATAAAATTGTAAAAATATATTCTAATTTCACTTCAAAACCAATTCAAAAGATTATTTAATCATATAAATAAATTATATTAAAAAGAGGTTTTGAATTAAAATACAACATTTTTCACTATTCATTAAAAAATGAACTTTATCAGAAAAATACCAAAAATTCACACAAAGTAAATTTTGATGTCCCAATAATAAATAATAAGTTTATTTTGACAAACATAGCTTATAAAATTGTCAAAATACAGATTTAAAAAAGGTTTTCCATCAAAAGGCAGTAAAACAATCTTTTAAGAATATTAGTGTATTCCATGCATAAGATTGTATTTATTTTCCTTTTAAGACTCTAAAACACTATCTTAATCATTAATAGACATAGATAAAAATATCTATTATTCATTACTTACTTGGGATGTTACAGTTGGAGGCAGGTGAGGCAGCTTTACTAGGGCCACATCTTGTGAAGGAGACATCTGAGAAGGTCCAGTTGATTCAAAAGCGAATGGATACCACACAGTCTCGTCAGAAGTCTTATGTTGATCGTCGTAGACGTCCTTTGGAGTTTGTGGTCAGGGATCTGGTTTTTCGACGTGTTTCGCCGAGGGTGGGACACAAGAGGATCAGAAGACAAGGTAAGCTTTCACCGAGGTATGTGGGGAAATTTGAGATCCTGGAGAGAGTCGGGCTGGTTTCCTATCGGTTGCAGTTACCGCAGCGGTACCGAGCCATGCACAACATCTTCCACGTGTCTTAGTTATGTCACTACCATTCAGAACCATCTCACACCTTTCATCCTGAGGAGGTAGAGCTTCATCATGATGTATCCTTTGAGAAGCATCTGATCTGTATCGTTGACAGGAGCACACATGTTCTCTGAGGCCGATTAGTTCCTCACGTACGGGTGCTATGGCAGCATGGCTGAGTGTAGGACGAGACCTGGGAGTGGGAGGCTGACGTACGTGCTCATTGGATAGAGCTGTTATGTGCTTTAACTTCGCCACCCTTGGAAGGGAAATTCGGGGACGAATTTCTATAAGGGGGGAAGTTTGTAAGAACCCGGTTCTTACCTTTGAGGTACGGGATTCTTCTTTTTTCCTTTTCTTTAAGTGTTTTATAGAAAATATGGAAAATGGAGAAAAATCCTAAATTTTGGAACTACACGCCGTGTACTTTTCCACACACAGTGTAGTTTTGGCCATGTTGGGACAAGTACACGGGGCGTGTAGCCATGCTGGTGATGAGGGGTTTAGGAACTGACTACACACCGTGGAGTTGTACTTACACGCCGTGTAGTCAGTCGGCATGCTTGAATAGTAAGGAGGTGGAGTCACCACCAGCTGGGCAACAGTACACGCCGTGTACTTGAGAGTACATGCCGTGTACTCTTGTCGACGAATGAACAGTGTGGTGGTGCCACCAAATGATCAGTTAAATGAAAGGAGTACACGCCGTGTACTTAGAAGTACACGCCGTGTACTTTGTTTTTTCATCTTAAAATAGGCAGTAGCCTCCTCATTTGGAAGGGGAGGCGTTGGAACCGTTTTGGAGCCAAAGGAGGAGGCCAGATCTTTGAAGATCCACTGGGTGTTCGTCTGGAATCCGTTTCAGCTTCGAACGATTTCGTTGGAACCGCACGAGTAAGCCATCTCCTCTCCTGGTACCGTTCTTACCAATTATTTCCCTAACGTATGTTATTTACGTTTGAATGGGGTTTTTTCTTAGTTAGATCTATGTCGTTCTTGGGCGTTTCTGGAGTCAGTGTTTGGGTATAACGTTCGTTAGCGAATAAGGTAGGTTGATTTGTGTTTATTTTCCAACTGTCGTGCGTTTTTGTGCGTTTTTGTGCCACAAACCCATGTTGGGGTGTCGTGAGGCTGAGGTCGTGGCTAATTTAACTACCTAGAACTGTATTGGTAATTAAATAATGTTGTAAAAATGCTGTTTGGGATCGTTGCTTGGATCTAGGACCATCCCGAGGGGTGCATTCCTCTGTTTAGCCGTTTGGCCAGAATACCTGAGGGTATGCCTTTAATGTAGAAATTTTAGAATTTTCTTGAGAGGAATTACTTTTTTACTGAATTTTGATATGTTGGGCATGGCCCAGTTACCTGTTTAGCCAGAGGGCATTGTTGTGATTAGCCTGAAGGCGTGACTGTTTTAGCCTGTGGGCGAAGTTCTATTTCGCTTGAGGACAACCTTCGTGCCTGAGGGCTTGACTTCTATGCCTGAGGGTGACACTTCGTATGCTTGAGGGTGAGAATTTCTGTTACACCTGAGGGAAATACCTGTAGGTTGGATTCTTTATGGCCTGAGGGCAAGCCTGAGGGCGTGGTCTACTATTTTAGCCTGAGGGAATGCTTCTGGTTGGCCTGAGGGATTGGTGCTGTTGAGCACAATATGTTACTAAGTTAAATGATTAAATGAATAATAAAATGGAAATATAAATTTTAGTTAGTTACTTTTGAGTACTGATTTATTTATTGAATTTTACTGCTTCACACTATTGTTTCATGCTTACACGCAGTTAGGCACGAGCCTTTGGTGGGTGCCTACTGAGATATATTTCTCACACCCAGTTTGGGTCATGCTTTCCGGCCCAAACAGATTACATTTCTACAGGTGTTGATAGGGTAAAGAGTCCCTATACAAGTACTTGACTATTGCTGTGGAGTAGGAGGGCATGGGACCAAGCCTAGGCTCGCGATGCTGATGCCAGCTGTTTGCTTTGCTTTGCTGTACTCTGCTGTTTACTATACTGTATTGATGTATAACATGTTCTCGCTGTTTTCTTAGAACTTGAGACATGTTGCATCATTATTTATACATTGTTGGTTATATCCACTGCCTGGTGTATGGCTTACTTATTCCGCGGTTTGTTTTATGTTTTATTTCAATTCCGCTACGCTACACTTTGACAAATGAGGGCATAGTTTCCCCACTATCAGACCTGGGCCCTCGCTGCTAGTCGACAGCCTCTGGCGTTTGGGGAAATGAACTTGAGGTTACGTGGCGAATCGGGCTAGGGGCACCCGTTGAGTGGCACCCAGGTTCGGGACGTTACAAATAAGATGTTCTGGTTTTAATGAATATTATTATTCAATGCACTGATCAAGAGGTACAAAATAAAGGGATAATTTTTCCTTTCCCATCAATGATCATATTCTGTCCAAGACATTGAGTAGAAGAGATTGTGAGCGACATGATTCCATCATATCTTTATACTAGATGAAGAGCAATGATATCCAGCCTAAATTATTGATATTCTGTAGATGTTTGAGTAATATTTTAGGTAGCACAAATAATTTTAGTAAATAAGAAAATAGATTATATCCTTTTTAAGATATTTCTAAACTTGGTTTACTAATAATTTATTCATAAGAATTAGGTAAAATATTTTTTTTAAAGAGTATTGAACACCAAGTCACTAAATTATTTATACCTACTTGGTTCCAATATAACAGTCCTAATTACATACCATTTTCCACACTTATTTTGAAAATAATAAGGAAGATATGTATGTGGGAAAATAACCACAATGTACTGGGGTTGTTATAACACATAAAGAGGTTAACTGAATCAATAAACCATAGTTTTACCTTCATATTTTTATATGACTATATAATAACCAGTACAGTGATAGAGATAGTGACATCCACTCATAGAAAATGTGAATATATGGAAAAGGTATATACATTGCATTGGTGAAAATAAAACAAACCGTGATTCACCCCCAGTCGGTGTTAGACACCTCTCTGTGTGATCCTAATAATATTAAAATCATACTATGAATTTTTATAAAATTGCAAAATTGGTAGGTATTTTATGTATTAAGAATGGTGTGTGTATTCATATGATGAATCAAAGGGGTTCCTCGTCATTTTTGTGTATGAAATAGATTACATAAATTCTTAAGTGGATTTAATTTTTTTTATCTTATTTTTTATAATGTTAAAATAGATGTTATTTATAGATAAATTTTTATGACTACTATAAGATTATTGTTTTGATACAAATAGTTTTGTATTAATTTTATTTTACCACATATTTTAAAATGAGGAAAGTATAAAAAATGTTTTATCTAAATCCAATGTGTTTTATTTTTTTAGAAAAAATATGAGCAAAACATTATCACCGTCCAATATTAAAATATTTTAATGAATCAAATATTATTTTCATGATATTTCTCTATGAAAATAATATATTATATAATACATGATTGTTAAATTCATATTTTTTATACATTTACATAATAAAAATTAGTTCTATTTCATAATTAATAGGGATTTTGTATTTAGAAATTTTTTTGAAATAAAATAAAATATCAAAGAGTTAAGTGGGAATATTCCTGAATTTAGAGTGGTTTAAATTGTAACAAATTTACTATAATACATTATAATTGTAATTTAACACCACATTAAATCGTATAGAATTTTAGGATAAATTGATAAAGAATATTCTTAATTTAAAGAGTTATATATAAATTTATTTTGAAACAATATCAAAGAAAATTTTGAAATTTAAGGGAAAAGTCCATGATTATGATGAATCTAAGAAGGAGTTCAATGTATTTAAGAAAATATTTTTTTATTAAAATCATAACATATAATGTTTTGAAGTAAATAATTTTCAATATTATATTCAAATAGTTACTCATGAGGGTTATAAAACCTAATATAACTATTATTTGAACATGATTTCTTTAGATATGTAAACTCACTAGTGGTTTTTAGTGGGAGGATATATTAAATGGATATAGAGAGAAATAGTAGAAATTACATAGTGATGTGATGAGAATAAAAATACCTTAAAAGTGTAACAAACACAAATCCTCTCCTGTTTTCTATCTAATCATATTTTATTGGACTCGATCTTTTGTTCGGTTTTGTTATAATTATTAAAATATTCCATGAATTTATAAAATGTATCATGTTATACAATAGGTGGTCACCACATTATTTTTTTCCTTTATATTAGAAATATATATTACACGATTTGAATTTATAATAAACCACTCAAAATATGACTTTTCATTATCCCAAATCGATGAAATTCAGGGAGTATTAGAAGTTGTTTTGACATGTTATGATGAAAATGGGTTCATTTTCTCATAGAGATATAAAATTAACTTAGTCACATTTTTTTATAATCGGTGATCCACTATGTAGAGCACATTATGTTCCATACTCTATGCCTCTGATCTTCTATGGATGTATGTGTAACATCCCAAGTAAGTAATGAATAATAGATATTTTTATATATGTCTATTAATGAATTAGATAGTGTTTTAGAGGCTTAAAATGAAAATAAATCAAATCTTAAGCATGGAATACACTAATATTTTTTAAAGGATTGTTTTACTGCCTTTTGATGGTAAACCATTTTTAAATCTATGTTTTGACAATTTTATAAGATATGTTTTTCAAAATAAACTTATTTTTTATGATTGGGACATCAAAAATTACTTTGTGTGAATTTTTGGTATTTTTCTGACAATGTTCATTTTTTATGACTAGTGAAAAATACTGTATTTTACATCAAAACTGCTTTTTAATCTACATTATTTATATGATTAGATTATCTTTTGCATTGATTTTGAAGTGAAATTAGAATATATTTTTACCATTTTATCCAATGGTGATCATTGGAATCAATTTCACTTTGAAATTGGACTTAAACTAGTGTCAATCTTTTGATACTTATTATTTCATAAAAACGCGCTATTTGTCATGACAGCGGGAATTAGTTATTAAATTAATTAATGCAACTTACATGTTTTGAATTTTTTAAAATAGAAATCATTTTTGAATTCGGAATATCAAATATATCTTAGGGTGAAGTTTTGGTATCTTTCTGAAAAACATCAATTTTTGATGAATAGTGAAACCACTATGTGGTAGTTAAAGAAACTGATTTTTCGTTTAAATGAAACTTTGCCACTTCTGTGATTTTATTTTCAAAAATTCGACATACATGGTTGTCATTTAGAAGTAAAATGTGGTTCAATGAGATTAAAATAATTTTTTGGTGAATAGTAACTTTTAAGTTCTTAATCGCGATTAGTGGTATTAGTGTAGTTTAAGGTAAAAATAATGTTTTAATAATATGAGATGAGCTTGACGCATGTCCTACCCTCATTGGATGTGTCATGGCTGACCAAGAAAATCCATGGGTCAACTTGGGGACCCCATGGAGCCACTTTGGTTGGGAAATGACATAAATAACTTTTTATTTAATGTTAAAGGAAAAATGACACAAACATGAGATGTTTTACTAAAACAGTTTTTACATGGGGTTATACAAGTCAGATTTTGATTATAAATATTCATTGGAAATATAAAAAGATTTACTACATCATAGTATTTTTTTTATAATTTTTAGACTTTAAATAAATTAAATTATTTGTGACATCATGATGATGCAGCGATTACCTCATTAATAAAGGATTTAAATAAAATGAAATGATAATGTAAAATCTATAAACTAAACATGTCCAAACCCTATTTTATGGGTGGATTTCGAACCCTTATCACCTTAATCTCGAATTATATCAGTTTGGGACCTTTTGAATCCGAAACTCATTTTAAAATAAAGTAACATTTCTTTACTTTCCAAGAGTGCCCCTCCCCTCCTCTTATAAAAGGCCGCCACCTCTACCTCCTTACCCACACTCCCAATGCCTTTGGCTCGGCCAACCCATTCCCATTTTGTCTCTACACTTCCCTATCTTACTCCTTTAAGCCTCACTTTGGGCAGAAGTCTTCCCAAGGAAGCCTTTGTTCTCAAACCAAAGGGAGTTACCCGATTTTAAGGTAATGTCTTCACTTGAGTCCTTTTGTTTTATTTTGCTTCTCCAACCCCCTAAACTCATTTTATTCATTTCTTTTGTAACAAATACAGTATATTCAATTTAATAGGATGTTTTTATAAGAAGGATTCGAGCTACACTTACACACACCTACATCTAATGGTTAAAGAACATACTGTTTCTGTGGATGGTGAATTTATGCCTCCCGAAATGATGATTGTTCAACATTATTTTAACACCTTCAAAGGTGTCCATTAAGATGAAACTATATTTATATATGATATATAATATGATTATGTTTTCCTTAAGCTTCTGTATTTTTCATTTTGGGCATACCTTTATGGTTTCCATTATGGGTAAACGTGATATCTTCATTTAAGGAAGTGCGGACTACCGCCCCCTCAAAGTGATTTGATTCGTTAAATACCATATGTGGGACGTATAAAGGATGGAACTATGATATTATATATGATACTATACAGGAATTATAATATACCTTTATATCATTATGATTCCATTCTATAAAATATGAAATAGAAATGAAAGTAGCGTTCATGCGTACGTACGGCTTACCGTCTCAAGGAATGGTGCAATTCATTTCTTAACTCTAAATGATTATGTAATATTATAAATGCATGAATGTACTGGATATATATGACATATATGATATCTACATCATGAATAACATTCTGGATATAATGGATACATGAACAACTTGTAATTATAAAGGGCTTATTTTTTACTCAAGTACCAATGATCGTTAAAACGACCGTTATTAACTTAAATAATTACATAGTGTTCATGACATGGAAATAAGTGATATAAAAGCAATAATGAACTTGAAAAAGGTTATTAAACAAGTAGAAATTAACTCAAGTTTATTATTCAGGAGATTAAAGAACGACCGAGTCAAGTCGGACCCGAGGTATGGGACTTCGTCTCAATCTACTTTCGTTGAGGCATATTTTGTTTTATACACAACCTTCTTTTATATGGTTTATAAAACCCTTTGACTTTTACGTTTATTCAAAAGGAATATTATTTATACGAAGCATTTACTAAATGAAAAAAGGTAACGTTTTTGTCCTACATATGCGGCGACAACGACTTCTCCGCCGCTGTGACCATTATTTGAGTTTCGACTTCCTTTACAAGCCATACCTTTTTTAAAAAAGAAAAATAAATACCATGTTTTACTTTTTCTTTTATTTTGGTATTGAAAATTGTTTTCATAATGTTTTTATATCAATGTGTTGTATTGATATCTTTTGATTGAAAGGTGCAAATGTTATGTTTCCTTTATGCATGTTTTATGTGATACAATTATGTTGAGGTTCTTGGGAATTATTAAGAAGACGGGTGGTTCCGTGATAGACTAAGGGTGGGTGAGCCCGATATAGCTCTCCAATGCATTGGGTAATGCGAAGGAGTGAAACGTTAAGGTTTCTCCGAAGAGATTTAGGGAATATACTGTGATGGGTATTCCAAACGTAACCAAGAGGGTTACTCCCTACGTAAGAATGTTATGAATGCCTCAAGTTACCATTATGTCTTATGATTTCTATGACTTATTCATGATTTGATGAGGTATGTTAAAGTGCTTATGTTTTATGGGTAAAGTATGATTTCATTCTTATGTATATATGTACCCATGTTTCCTTTCCATATTTTTATATCCCTTACTGAGCTTTTTATGCTCGTCCCAAGTTTTTTTGATATTTTTTTCACAGGTCAAGGGAAAGGTACATGATATGATGATAGTGTCAAGGAAGTGTCATGATAGAATCCATGTTTTATTTTAAATATGTTTACATTGATGGGAAAGAAGAATACTATCTTTATGTAACCACTTTGTTTATATGTGGAATGTAATGAAAGTTTTATGATCTAATTCGCTAAAACTATAAACTCGAAAAGATCCTCAATGTGTAATCTTGTAATAACTCAAGATTAAGTAAGGTTTAAGGTTGGGGCCTTATAGTATGTTTCATATTAAATCCACACAATCTATGGTTTAAACGTTATCTATTATTAGAACCTTCATACATTAATAAATTTCGTACACTATTACCTTGGATAAGATAATATGGTGATATTTGGGTATGTTTATTATCAATTTATTGGTAAATGTTTAATCTAGATGAGTCTTTTCCTTTGGTACAATGGGTCTGAAATTTTGGACCTTGATTTAAATTTACCATGAATATATATGGACATATCTAGGTATGTTACATATGATGTTATTTTCTATTTGGGTGAAGGGATTGTGATGTGATCAGTCATCTGGGTGAATAAAATGTGTTGTATTCATCCATATGGTCAGTTCTTAGTCGAAGAATAGAGACATATGAGTTATGTATAGTAGATAAAGCTACTTTGTATCTCATGGTCACTAGATTTATTTGATTAAATTATTATTTTATTATATATATTTTATATGATATAATTTTTGGATAGATGTATGAAGACATGTGTGTTTAATAGAGATCAAATAGATTCTTTGTGGTTGAGTAACACTGATGTTTTTCTAGAGACTAATCTTTGGTTAAAATTATTTATTTAGAATTCATAATTTTCCACAATTATTTGAAGTTTAATGGTGTCATAGTTGATTTATATATTTGATTGTGAATAAATTTTTTTATAATGTTTTAGTACAAAAACTTTGATATATACCACAAATTGGTGTTGAAGGATTTCAACAATATTATTTGGATGGGTTTTCAGAATTCACTCCTTATGATGGTTTATATATATAAAAAAACGATGTGTTTTTATAATGGAGTTTTGGAATATATATATAAGGATTTATAGGTATGGTTTCATAGGTTATTTTATAAGATTTAACCTAATGTGAAATTAAACATAGTGTAATAGGATTTAGTGAAAGTGTGAGATTTTTTGTAATTGAAACTAATTATAAAACATGTAATAGTGGTATAAACCATGTTTTGGTTTGTGTTGGTTTAAACCATCAAATAGTGAATGTCACTATAGAATGGTTTAATCCATTGAAGTTCATGTGTTATAATATAACACATGATTCAACTATTTTTATCCACTTATTCTATCATTATAAATTTAAAATATTATATGATTATTTCTAGGGGAGTTTAAATGTAAAAATGATTATGGAAAATTTATATAAAGAATGAACGAATTTAATTGAACATTATAAAGTGAATGAAAATTTTAAAATGACTTCGAAATGTTTTAATGATTTCCAAATGATTATGAAATGTTTAGAGTCTACAGAGTTTCCTCAGAGGCCTATATGATATTGGTAATACATTTGAAATGGTGGTTGTTGGTGTGGGAAACTTGATATATGAAACTATAAATTCAAATATATATATATATATCTCTTACTACAGTTATATAAGACTTTGGGGATGATGGGAAACTTCCTAAAGTTATGATAACATTAACTGCCAATACATTACCTTCGGTGGAGTGATATTTTTTATTCTTGGGATCATTCATCAAGATCATCTAAAAATACATTAACAAAATGGATTAATTAAAAAATGGAACCTTAATCACTTGAATTTATTTAGTAGAGATAAAGAGATTAACATTTTTTAAAAATAGGTTTTGGTGGGTCATTTATGCTGTATTTGGAAAAGTGTCATATATATCAAAACCCTATAAATTTATCAGTAGGTATCTATATATCATAATTTTGTAAAACATGTAAGTAAATAAATAATATTCACGTTGTGATATAGTTATTCCATATCAATAAAAACAACCTTTAATTATAAAATTAGTACAAGAAGTTACCCATAAATAATTTATTTTAAAAAACAAGGCCTATCACAATAAAATAAAATTAGTATCTTATTAATGTATTAATACATTATCATTATCTACATAAAATGAACATCATAATAACAAATAAAAAACACATTATCAGAAGTAATTATAGAAAATATCATGTTAACATCCAAATAAAACCCAAGATTAAAAGGTATAAGATATTTTAAACTTCAAATTATAGTCTACACTATCCTAGAGACACGATTGTGAAATAATCACCCATGAATGAAGCCTCGTATATATTTAACCTTAGGCGGAAATTTTCACTAATTAAAAAAAAACTATAATTGAAGGGTATGAGTAAAAAAAATTATAAGGATATATCCACATAGTACAAAATAATTATCATGACATGATAAATATTAATGTTTATGGTCATGTTTGTGACATTCTATACAGTGGAACTTGTTCAACTCCCATAAAATTTTAACATATTAAACATTTAATAAATGAGTCAAAATAATTAAACACATCAATAATATTATTTTGGAATTATAATTATTGTAATGAGGGATAATATGGTCCCTCAATCCTTATATAAATTCAATTTTTTCACTTAGGACCATTGACATAAGTAGAAGTATGTCTAACACAGTCATAAATTAAACTAAAATAGGGGTCAGCCTTTTGGATCTCAGTTCTAAGAAACTATACAAAATTCCACAAAATTAGTGGATATGAAACTTTCCCATTTTCATGAACTATTTTCATGGATTTTTTTTCATATGGAAGACTTTCTACCTAACCATGAAGCTACCATCCAACCATACCAATCAATGTATAATAAATATATTTTAATATTTGTTTAAAAAATGTATCATATAAATAAAAAAATTATATAATTTAAAACATAAGATTCATTGAAAAATTCATAAGGGATTTAAATAATCAATGAATGGTATTTTAAATTTAGAAAACATGAAATGGTTTTTCTAAACACTATCAAGTAATTAATATCTTTAGGAGGAATTTATAAAAAGTTCTATAATACTACCCTTGATGAATAACACATATTTTCTAATCATGTACAAAAATATTCAAAATTTCCCTCATAAAGGTTAATATAATAAATTTTCATTCTTAAATATATGAACATAATAGAAAATTTTCAAAATAACTAACACACTTAACATTGAACCGTAAATTGTTCAAATCCCAACCAATGCCATTGTATAAAAAACACATTGATAAATTGAAAAAAAAATATTCTTAAAATTAACTTATAAATAATTCATTGTTGATAATACCCCATTCAATTTACAATGATTTCAAAAGAGATAAAAAACTATTAATCAACACAAATAAATTCCTTTAAATATTTCAAAAATATTTTAACACTATGGCTTCAATATCAACAATTATTTATCCAATAAAAATTAGAGGGACTCAATATATATAGGAAAATCAAAAAATAAAATTCAAATCATAAAAGAAGTTAGGGTAACCTAATTTTTGTGTTATTTAGTTATGGAAAACAATATTATGGAGGTAGTATTACTTGAAAATTATCCTATTATACAAATCTTAGAAAAAATACTATTGGACTTTATGTCGTTATTCATCATGTTCTGATTTGTTCGCTGGTGTTCCATAGGACTGCAAAGGTCAGATCCAATGTTAGGATGAAATTTACATTCTCTGATTATGGGGATGTGTTTTTTGAATCCCATTTATGGTTGTGTGATGCTTGGTTGTGTGTCTTAAACATGGTATTTTTCAGGCTGTGTGATTCTTCTAGTTTTTCTTGCACTGGAATTTTTTTCATGTCTTCTTGGTTATGTGTGTTCTTGAGGATAATAACTCTTTATAGACACATGGTTTTTCTTTTTTCATTTGGTTCAACACTCCATTGTTAGAACCGTTGGGTGGGCGGCCTTAAAAGAGGGATGTGTGTGTTGACACCCATCATCTAGCAATGCGTCATCACATTAGTGGAAGTATGGCTGCCTTGCTATGACATTTTCTTAGTGGTTTCTGTCTTTTTTCTGAGTTTCATCTTGTTGACATTGATGGAAGTTCCTTTCCTGATTTTTAGGGTGGTCATATCAAAAGAGTTAAGGGTGTGTTGGAATCCTGTATCTAGCTCTCTTCCACCTTCTTTGTTGGTTGGATTGGTGCTTTTCCTTGTTGTACTACCAGCACGGTGCAACTCCCGGTGGAGGGGGTAATAATTTTTTTGACTAATATCACTTTTGAAATGTTTGGTAAGGCGGGCGATGAAGATTTCTAGTGTATGTTTGGAGATTTTCTTCTTTTTTACTTGTCAGTCTTTTTTGGACCTTTGTCTTTAATGAAATATTTCCTTCTTGTAATGGGTTCCCTCTTTCCCAAACAAAAATGATGCTCTATATTTTGAATTCAATGAATGGCGATTTTCCCCCAAAAAATGGTTTTGTATGTAAATCGTTCAACATAGATTTTTAAATATAACTTTTCAATCTAAGATAAAATCATTGAAAACCTTACCTCATTTTATATTGAAGAATAGTTTTTTCAACCATGAAAAAATCAATGAATGGGTTATTCCGGATAGGAAGACCCAATATTATTCAGTCAAGAGAATGATAGAGTGAATATGAGAATGATGGAAGGGGGAGATGCTTCATAGAATATGTGAAGGGTCCGTATATTCTATATTATTTTTATGAAATAATGAAATCATAAATATAGATAAATATTTTTTAAAAAATGGATTAAAATAAATTCCAAAGAGAAAACATTTATTTATCCAAATTCCTTTGTATCCCCTCCACCTCTACCATGTTATAGTAATAATAAAAAATCACTACTCTTTTCAAATTAATTATTTAACCTCTAATTAAATAACTCATTTTCTCTACTTAACCACCAAGGACACTTCAAAAACATATGAAATTATCTCAATTTTTATCTGTCCACCAAAATTAAAAAATATATAAAAAATATATAAAATAATTTTTATATTAATAACATCCCACTACTAAAACCATATAAAATAATTGATTCTAAAAATCTTTTATAAATTCCTAGACTTTAACTTCTATGATATCATATACATTAATTAATTAAATTATGAAATCTTTGGGATTTATAATCTCATATCGATCAATATTTTATACCATAAAATGGGATGGATATTCTTACCAGAAAACTCAATGTCACTCCCCAACATTTGGATCCATCTAATTTAACTTATAGTAAGATTAGTATAATGAGAATAATATATTTTTATTGAGTTTTTGAAATTAATTTCAAAATATTATATTTATGGTAATATTTTTTAACCCATAAAGGAAAATATGAAATGATATAATATTGATAATGAATTAAGGGATATAATAATAGTTTGGTTGTATAAGGAAGGATCCAACCATTATTTAATTAAAGGATCATTAATAGTCTAGTGGTATAGGAAGATCCTCTAAGGGTGTACTAATATTTTAAAAATTATAATATGGGTATATAATTTTTTTATTAGGGTTCCTGAATCATATTAATAAATAAAGAAATTTTGGCCATCTTTGCCATGTTATTTTCCAATAATAGTATCCTTACTCCCTATTAACGTGAAAATTAAAGGTATTTTCTACTTTTTTCTTCAATGTTTCCTCGTATCTATATTGATATACACTTAATGTTTATTAATTAAATAATTAAAGGTCTATGGTTTTAAAATTCAATATATGAGGGTTTAATGGAATTTTTATATGATTTTTTTAGTTTGTTTTTGGAATTATTTGTGTTTAAGAACAATATTTTTTCTATTTTGAAGGTATTGGATAAGTCTTTTCATTCAATGAGGATTCAAGTGTTCATTTTTCAAAGGGAGATTAAATTTATATTTTTTTAATTAAATGTAACCAAAAACAATTTGTTATTCATTTTTCCATTGTAAAGGTGTGTGTAGAGATCTATGAGTAAGGCATGAGGACCAAAAAATGGTCATCTGCGGTGTCTAAAATATTATGAAGAAAATTTTAAAACATATAATGGTTGTGTATGTATTTTAGTTTATGATATAATAATTTTTTGAGAACCTAATCATTTATTAAGTCAAGAGTGTTTTATTAATGGAAAATTTCTATGCCCTATATTGGTTGGGATGAGTTTAAAGAATAGGTTGTAGGGGACAAGATTCGAAATAAGGGATTTTAATATATTAGTCTATTCATAAGGTTGTATTGTTAATTCCTATGGTATGTTTGGGGTTAGTAAATATGATAGGTGTTATATTAATTCCAAAAAACATTATTCCATTGAATTATGTTCTATTTTTATATTTTGAATAATATTAATGATAGCTCTTAATATTTATTAGAAATATGAATTATTAAATTGTTGTGTTATGCCTTAGACATGGGTTTTATCTAGTGGTAATTTAATTCTATATACATGGTTTATTTATATTGGATATGTTACAATTAGATATGAGATATTATCTTTTCGTGGTTTTTCGTTGGACATGATGTGTTTAACATGATATGTCATTCCATGGATGAGTGTTACCATGAGTGTTACCTTCAATAGTTTATGCCAAGATATGGGTATTAAGTAAACTTATGATACTTTATATAATTCATATAACAATTATTCCAATGGAAAATGTTGGTAGGGTTAAGAAATTTAGTTTCATTTTAATATCACTATTTCATAACATGTTTTTGACTATTTATAATTTAATTACATATAAAATAAGTTTCTACCACTTAATTTTGTCACATTCATACCAACTATATATTAAGATATATATTTTTTATAATTTGTTCCATTATACTATGTAATTGTGATCACACCTTGCATGAAAAACTTATGTGTATGAAAAAATATTATATCACATGATACATTTAAGGGAATGATCACCATTATAAAAATTTGTTCCTATTAATGTTTTTATACTGGGAATATGGAATGAGTTTTGTGGGAGTTCATGAGAAATATTTTATTTATAAATGAATCTTTATTTTAGAAATGCATATTTTCTTAAATATATATAATTAATTGGTCAAAATTTACATTTTTAGTCATATGATCACTTGAAAAAGAAAAAACATATGTTTGGATATGCCTATTTTTCTATGGTGGAATTTTTATTTTTTTCTATATAGAAATATATATTTCATTCAGCTATAATTATTTATATTTTATCCTAATATCTAAGGTAGAATACCCTCTTATTTGATTGCAGTTTAAACCATCAATTGTAGTTTCCAGCCTCTAGTGATTGGGGATCACTTTTGTGGTATTCTTTTCCCCTCACTCAGGAATTATGTTCAATGTTAGGTTGTGACATTACTAAATATTATGATATAAATTTATTTTATTAGCTTTAATCTTTTGTTAAATTGATAAACTAAGTATAGTTTTCTTTGTAACATGTTATGGAATTTTTATGTAATTTTATCCATAATATTTTTTTATAGAAGTTGAACATACCAAAGTGATATAGGGTATAACTTTTTTGGTTTTATTATTTGTGATTTTGGTTGATTATATATATTATTATTTTTTGGGTTCAAAAATCTTTAATTTAACTTATAAAATGTTGTAAAAGGGTAGGATCATTGAGTTTTATGACATGTGTGTATCTGTATGTGATTGTGATTTTCTTTGAGTTTAAAAATTAAATGGGTAATGTTATGTAAAATAAATTAATGAATTATTTAATTTTATTGTTAATATATTATTAGTGGGGGTTTATTTATCTAGAACCATGATATTATAAATATGATAAATTGATTAGTGATTTGAAAAATAATAATTTTGATGGGTTTTAATGAATGTAATTATTAAGATTATGTTGCCTTTAGTGAGTATTTAAGGGTATATTATAATTTTTGTGATGACTTAAATGGGTGAGGGATAGTGATTAAAGTGTGTTTAACTTGTGCTTTAATTTTTTTTCAATATTATTTTAGATATTGTATTTTTATTGTAGGAATATTACACCGAAGAATTTTCTAATTGAGTGTTTGGAAATATTAACTGAGGAGAGTTCACTAGTTGAATGTTGAAATGTTTCATATAATGTATAAATTATGGAATTCTGACACTATGTGAAATGAGAAATATATATTTTTAACACCCCAATGCATAAAATGAGAAACATTTCATTCGATAGCATGTTTAACCAACAAAACCTCGCATAAAAACACATGAAATTTATTTGTTTAAATTTAAACTCTTTGATAACTTGTGGAACATAAAACCCATAGCCTAAATGAACTATAATATAGTATACCATTATAAAAAAAATATTAAATTTTAGGAAATTAATTTTACTAAATAAAATATAAAAATTATGGTTATTTATTGATTAGAAATAAAATAAGAACTATTTAAAAGAAAAATGATTTTTTTATGAATAAATTATCTTTCTAAAAAATATTCTTTAAGAATATACCAAATAAATTAAAATTAATTTTTAACAACTTTAGAGAATATTTTTTTTTCAAAAATAAGTTATATTTTTAAATAAAAATATGATAATTATAATAGGCTGATATTTTTTATTTTTTTGGAAATTTTTTATTTCTCGACGGACATAAAAAATGGTGATATTTATTGAAAATGTCCATTTTGTTTAAATAAATTAAAAAGATAAATTATATTTTACGTTTAATTTAATTTAAATTAAGTTCATTAATATTATAATGTAACTAATTTAGTTCACTTAAATCAATTTCAAATTGAATTTGGAAATTAAAACATTTTAAACTTATGATACTTTTCTCGATAAATACCATCATTTTCATAGTGTTTTGGGGTTTAATTTTTAATTGGATTATGAAAATTCTCTTCATTGAAATTGTAAAAATGGATTCCATATTTGGAATCTGAATAATCTATATTATCTAATATTTTCAACTTAATTTTTTGACAATAATAAATTTTAAAGAAGTAAAAATTTATTAATGAGGTTAAGGTAAAAACTAATTTATTGGGGGGTGGGGGATACACTAAAAGGATTAGAACTAAAATGACCTAAACACTTGTGAAAAATCCTTTTTATGGCCATATTTCAACCTTATAACCTATAATTATTTATAATGACCCATTTTAGAGGCTTTAGGCATGATAAAGTCATGGATGTAGTTGATTCTTTTAAAAAGGTTAATGTGTTTCCTCTCCTCCACTTATATAAGGTCACCCCCAATCATCCCCTATTCACACATACATGTAAATTTTTATTTGAAAATACATGTACCAATATACCCAATACACCCTTACAATATTCTATATATCTTGTATTGATCATAAAGCCATCACTGGATGGATTGTGGTGATAACTTAAAGAGTTCGTTCGAAGAAGAGTTATCATTGTTAAAATACTTTTTCCATAAAACTCAACAAAATATTATTAAACAATTATTATATAATAACCACAGTATCATACATATTAATAGATTTTATTTTGTTTAAGTGATCAAATATATCTATATCCACTTACCTAAATTGGAAAATGAATCAATCAATTGTGTGTATGACAGACTAGCACCTCACGAATCGATGTAACTCATTTCCCACGACCACATTTAATGGATGGATATAATGATGAGGTTGACTCATAAATAATGTATTTATGATATTATTATACTCATTTAAATATAATATCAAATATTTCCTTTTACTTTCCATGTCGTTTAAATTACAATTTCATCGCTCACATGTACAGTGGACCACTGCCTTACAAAGTGATGTGATTCATTTCATAGTAACGCATTACATGGAGTGTAACTAGGTTAAATTTAAATAATATATGTTATATATATGAAATTATATTTATCATGGTAAGTTAATTTGAAACACGCATATCATTTCACACATTTATTAAAAGATACCATCGCTCATATGTAAGTATGACATTTTGTCTCCACGAATCAATGTGATCAATTCTCCATATTAAAATTTCAATAATGATTGTAGAAATATATATAAAGAAAGAAATTATATTAGTAAAACTAATAAAATTCAGAAGACAATGTAACTATATAATATGAACAAGAATAGGTATATTCATTAAAAAACACACATGAGAAAACAAGGCAATTAACACCATAGATAATGAAAATAATGAAAATTTATTAACAAATGGGTGTTAAATTATTACAAGGGGACCATATGTGATATTACAAATATGGTTCCTGTTCTGGAATAAATTAATTAAATTCTTAATAACATTATAGAGTAAATTTAATCACATTAATGGAAAATTAAGCATGAGATAAGGGACATTGCCTCAATTTCCCTTCATCAATAGAATAATATAATTTTATGCAACTAATACAGTTTATATTGTGTATATAATTCCCCATTGACATGTAATATATAGATTCCTTAATAATTCATGTTAATTTATTTTTAAAATTTAATTATGTTATCTAAGGTGAGTTTACATAAAATTTATGAATTGGTAATTAATTTCATAACCAAAATTCCATTCATTTATTTATATTACATATTCATTATCTTTGATATTATATGGTTATTTTTTTGTAAGATCTCTTGATTAACTTTTAAATTTTTTCCAATTTCATTATATGTATTTAAAATTGATGCACATAACTGATTCATTGGTTAATTTTACCTTCATTTCTAGGATCATTTTAATGTTTTATTTCGCAATTGTAATTTAATCGTGATTATTTTTTATTAAATTTCAATTAAGAGAAATTATTTGATCATTTGATAATAAAACCGTTTTATTTTATTTTATTCAGGTCATTCTTGAATTTATCTTGTAATAGTACCATTCTCCCACTCTTTGGTACCTAAAATTATTGGTGAAATGTTTTATATAATATATGGTTTTATTTCTTTCATTAATTGAAAAAATATTTTCTTCCATAACTATGTTTTTAAAATTGTTTTGAAAAATACATAAATGTTTCGAAATGATTTATTAATGAAATTTTTACCCAATGATTACTTTTTCTAAATGTTTTTAAAATAACATTCATGTGGTATTCTAAATAAGTTATATTAAGATTTTACAGAAGAAGTTAATGTAATCATTGTTTTAATGTGTACGACATGTATATATTTTTCTGTCATCTTAACCACTCAATGTTTAAATGAATCATTTATAATTTTCAAAAATTATTTTTAAAGGAACATATATTAAAAATATTTTTTGAAATATTATTTTTTATAAAATCTTATCAAATTTAAGCTATATTTTCCTTAATAATTTTTATAATAACTTTTTTATCTTATTTTTTACTTGTTAATGAAAACAAGAAATTATTTTACTTAAACTACACAAAAGATATGTCGTATTGATACCATCCTTATTCATTATATGGATGGTTTATTCTCACATTGACTTAGGAAATTATTTACATTATCCATTTTTATTCATTGTTTTTTCCAATAACATTCCCTGGTATTGTTCACTTTATTTTGAGCATTGTACATTAAATTTACCCTAAATATCCATATTATTTACCATGAATATATTTATTTCATGAAATTTATATCATTTACATATTTGGTTATTTACATTGAAATTTGCTATTTTTTATCAATTTTAATATTTATAAATCCATATTCTTTAATCAATATTAATATTTTATGACTAATAAATTTTTCATAAATTAAATTGATTATTCGATATATGAAAAATTATTGGGACATGTAGTGACTGGTTTTGAAAAAAATTATATATACCCCCAATGCATCAGCAGTATCAAGCGGTGAATCAATAATAAAACATTAAATGGGTTTGTACATATAAATTTAAATGATCTTGCAAAATGTATTGTTTGTAGAGGTATCATGATGCTTGAGATCCTGCCGTCAAATATTTAATCATTCCCTTCATTAAGAATTTAGTTATTATTATCTATGAGATTTTAACAATGATATTATCTCTAGATGAATTTCATTATTATTTTATTGACTTAATGGAATTTGTTTTCAGTAATTTAATTATCCATATAATAATGCATTATATGTTCATGGTAGTCTTGTTTTTATATGGAATGTGTGTTCAGTTATTTACCTTTCAATATTAACTATTCTATATGTAATCAGGATAATCATGTAGTTGGTTACAAGTAAATAGTGTTCATAGATTTAGCTTTACAATTAATTAATAACTATCTATTCATGATAGTCTTGTTGTTTAAATGAAATGTGTGTTTTGTTATTAATGTTAAATGTTTATTTTTTTGATTGAATAATGATAGATTCCACTTTAATTAAATCATAAAAATATCTGAACTCACAATTACTTTTTTTCCTTTCGTCGGAATCATGTAAGAATTCTATGAATGGTATCTAAGGATATTATAGAGATAATAACTATATTTCTGGAAAAAAATTATGTTATTTGTGCATTACAATATAATAAAATAATTAATTATATATCTAGTTTAAACATTCTGAAAATCTATTTTTTCATTTGGGATATGATTCAATATATCTTATGAAAATTTAGTACAATAGTCACTAGATCAAGTTTACTGGGGATGGGATTATTACAAGATGTTTCTTTCAATGGGTGAGGGAGAAATAATAGATATTACCCATGAAATTAAAATGAAACATCGACTTACCTTAAAGCATAATACTGGATCCCAAATCATGAAGGAATGGATCAAGTATATCCATATAATATTTTAACTAATCCATACATTATTTTTTTTAAAGTTGAACTGGAAACATCCTAGCTTGAGGTACGATGATTTTACTTTTTGGAAGTCTTGTTTTTGGATAGAATCATGGATGGTTGAAATGGGATTAATTCTAGAACCTCTTTTGTGATATGTTTTACCATGGTACATTGATTATAGATATTCCTAAAAATTTAAATATTTAAATCAAGTGTAGTAATAAATTATAGAATATTTGACATGTATTACTGATCTAATTTGTGTTTCAAAACTACTAAGTGGATGTGATTTCTAAAAGGTTATATAGTTTCATATTTTCCTCTAACCCTCAATTTGAGTATTTGTGATAAATTTTCTTCATATTAACTATAAAAACGTAAGGAATATGGATATTTTCATATAATATGATCTAGTATATGTTTGGGGGACAATATTCAATCATATATAGGGACTTCCGAGTGTATTACTTAAGTATTTTTAAATAAGGTATTAAGAGATACACAAGTGTATTGAGAGAAAATGTAGCCAGGGTGGGTGTTCATCACTCCTTCACCACAATTAATGACTTTTTTTGGAGTGATAACCATTATTATTTTTAGTGCATATTGGCTGCAGGTGCTTAAACAATCCAAATTATTCTTTCCTTAAATATTTATGAGACATCGCCAATGTCTTCAATAAAGTAGGTTGTATGGAGGATGTGTGTGATGTTCTTCACCTACTCTGGTATAAAAAACATTGGTATACAGATATAAATGGAATTAAAAATATATACCATTTGGTATATCTATTCATAGAGATATAAAAAGTTCCCTTAGAACATAATAGTCTGGGCTACTACGCATATTGGTTTAGGAGTCTACGGTGAGGACTCTGGAGTGGGTTCTGGTTACCTATTTTTGATAGAGTAGGCTCTAATTAGAGTTTGTGAGAGAACCTACAATATAAGAGGTATTATTATTATGAATTATAATTTGGATACTTCTCTATTTGTTAGTGTTTAATTAAAATACTTCATTTATTATCATCTGAAAAGTAGCATAGGTTTAGATGCAAAGTGATTTGATGGATTATTGAGTATAACAGTCACCACGGAAAGAGAGAATAGAAATGAAATTATTTTATTACCATAGTAAGAAAATTTATTACAGTATCAATTTTTTATATGGGAAGTAATGATGATATTTTAGACATCTATCTATTTCCTTCTTTCTAGGAATATAGAGATTTTTTTAAAAAATTGAATCCATAAAATGATACTTTTTTATGTCTAGCACGATGATTATGAAGATTTACAAAGATTAGAAGAAGTATATTTGACCATATGATTACTAAAAATATTTTAGATGATATTAATTCCATTATATTTTATGGTTTTACTAAATCTTATACACTTATAGTTTCAAATTTGGGGCCTATAGTTTAAAGATTATATTAATTATGAAATCTCTTCTAAGGGTTCTTCAATTCAATTTCATATGAAGGTGGAAATGATATTGATATTGTGTATAGAATATATATAGTAAAAAATAATTTTGATTGTGAATAGGAATCAACTTTTTTAGATTAATTTTTATGTGATCAATTTTGGGAAAACTGATGGATCTCTAAGATTGACTTATGGTTTATTTATCATTAACTATGAGTATGACCTAATGATATTCATAATATGATATTTAGGTGGGGTTTGGACCTTTTTTAGTTTGTTGGAATACCATTTTGGGTTATGAATTGTCCTATAATATTTATGGCCCTGATGTTTAAGATTTTAAAAACATATTTATATTCTTTATTATTCACTTTCATTGATTTTATTTCAATATGATACAAATTTTTGGAGGTCCATGGGAGGAATTTAGATATTTTATTTGGAAGAATATATGAGGGAGAAAAGTATAATAAACTCTAAACGTAAAAATTATTATTCAAGGATGTAAAATATCATGGTCATGTTGTATTAGAATCTATAATTTCAATAGACACTATTCTTTTTGTGGTTATAATATATTGGGAAATTTTTAAAAAAGTTTTTGAAATCTTGATTTTTAAATGAATCATATTTTCATATTAAAGTTTTTATCCAGACAGATCCCAATTGATAGTACTTATTATGACCTTTTTGAACAAGTGAGTATAACTTTATATTGTGATTAATATAAAGAGTTATTTCAAGATACAAAGGGGAGGATTACTGTAGTAATCATATTAATTTTACCTGAACTAGGGAAGAAAAATGAGGAGTGCTATAATTTATATATAATTATAGTTTTGTGTTTTATAGTGTAAGAGTGTCACATCAAGGTGTATATATATTGGATGTTTATTAAACATGTAAGGAATTACTTTATGTATGATCTTGAATTAGTTTTCATTTTTTATTCTCCAAAATTTTTATGATGTTATTTATTTAGTGATAATAGTTCAGTTGATTCATAGAATATGAGTTTTAATTATATATTTATTTAGTGATAATTGAGATGGATTATACTTTAGGGGAGGTTAATTTTTCTGTTTATATACTTATTATAACCTCATATATGTAAGAAGAATATAAATGGAAGGAACAAGGGATTCTTTTTTTACTTTTATTTTAATTTATTATTTATATCACTCAAGAATATTTATGAGAACATCTAATAAATCTAAAAATTTCATTGTTCTATAGTGGAGAATTTGGTTGATATAAAAATATCATATCTCAAATTTATTGTTATTTATGGGTAGTATAGATTTAGATTTTTTTTCCAGAGGAAAATATTTGGGAATCTCGGGATTATTAATGGTAAGCTTATAAAAGGATTAGAAAAATATATCAATATATCCATTGTTAATTCTTGTGTACGTTGATATAAATTGATATATAAGGGTTAACTTCAATATACATGGTTTTTAGTAGGTGAAGGGTGATCACAAAAAAACTACGAGTTAGTTGGAACCACTTTTTATTCCCTTTTTGAAATGGGATACGGTCACTATAGAATTCATGATAATATCTCTATGATGTCCCAAATGAAATATTTTATTAGTTTTTATGAATAAGACAATAACAGTCACTCATTTATAAATTAATCAAGAAAAATTTCTAGTCGATGAATTGGATAATTTATTTATGAAAAAGTTATTTATATTTCATAGAGAACCAATGGGAATCATATCTAACATAGATGTTATATTTATATATCAATTTTTGTAGTGATTATTATGGAAACATGGTTCAAATGTGGAGTTGATTCCTGAACAGAACTCATAGATTGAGGTATAAATATATTTTTTTTATCTAATTACTAGAGTATATATCATTGGAGCATATTTAATATTATAATAGTGCATGATAAGATCATCTATCAATTGGTTTGTTTACTCATAGTGATATTTATAAAGATTATTTCAAATGGTGTCATTTGATGATTTGTAAGGTAAACTATCTCGATCACTATTATATTGGATAAAATAAATCGATACATTATTTATTGAATTGAGTGTAGTTTTGGAGATAACTAATCAATCTTAGTAAATTGGAAAATTATTTATTTTGACTCATAATTAACAATGAACATATGCAGATCATAAACATTTGGTTTTATGATTCATAGTGAGTGATTGAGTATTTGTACTAGTGTCACCTCTGTTATGGGAATCTATATTGTTAAATCATATAAATTTTATTTGATGGTTTATAGTGATTTTATGGATTCTAGAGAAAAATGAAGAGATGCTTTATAGATTGGATTTACCTCTTTGGTATAGTTCTATTCAACTTTTTTTCATGTATTTTAATTAAAAATGTTTGTGATATCCCCTTAACATTTTATTTTCTATGTTGGGTAAGTGAATAATTTTATTAACATCTTAAGTAATTCTATATTTATATCTTAGATCAAATTATGATAACTCAAAAATAAAAAATAGGGCCTTCAATCTGAGTGTTATAGAAGAATAAATGACTTTAGGTGGAGTATTTCAAGTGATAAGTTAACATGGTTTTCAGTAGCTAATGTTATTAATTAGATATTCTTAGTGAAACATAATGATTGTTAATGATGGGAAATTTTTAATTACTTATATTTTTTCATGAGATATTTTTTAATTAAATATTTCACATTAATAGTTAATGTTTCGCTTTTTTCTGAGGATGTAAAATAACAAATGTTGAAAGTGGGAACTATAAAATAGAGAAGAATAACACATGGAGGCCTATGTAAGAATCCCGTCAATGTTCTAGTGGAGAATCTTATTAATTTAATTTATTATGGGAAGAGGATCTATAAAAATAATGATTGAACCATGAGTCTGGTAGATCAATAATGTTAAGTCAAGGGGCCATCTATGTTTCAATGTAATTCCAAATTTACCTCATTAAAGTGAGACATTCTAGTCATTTTTATATTATTTTTTGGGTTCCCTTTATCCTCTTTATTTATTTCAAAATAGAGGTTTCTACCTCAATATTCTCTCATGTCCCCCCTAACTATTTGGATATACACTTATCATTTCTAATATAATCTAGATTTAACTATTGTGTTGGTTTATTTTGGGTTATAACAATGTAGTACCTATTTGTATATGACTGATTTCATACATTATGGTATTGTTTTAGGTCTAAAACCCCATTTCTTCTATTTTGAATGTTTTCCCTAAATCTCACTAAATATCTATGACTTATGTGTTTATTATTAATAAGTAAATTTAATTTTGGTAACATTCTGTAAATCATAACATATCAAATGTGGAAATTTATTCTTTCAATTCATTTTTGTGTGTAAGGGATTCCATCCCATCCTAATAGACCAAAATGGGATGTTTAGTTATTTGAAATTTAGAAAAAAACATATAAAATATTTAGTGATCATTGCGGTTCTTCTTTATGAGGTAGATGGAGTTGGGGTAACTACAACATTATCAATTACTATAGTAATATGGAATAATATACATATTTGGGAACTATAGTAATGTGGTTTTACTGTTTCAACACATGGTATAATTGAAACACTTTATCTATTATGAGATAAACCTAAGTTGGAGTTTGAATGATATATTCCCTCCTTCATAATTATAGTCTAATAAATAGTAAAATTTATTGTACCTTTACATGGATGTATGAATTCTTCTAAAACCTTAGGAATTTTTTTCTTAATATAGATATATATATATTTTTTCTTAATATGTTCATTAATTATTTCTCTATTTATGAGATCTATTTTTGTGTGGTATTATACATTCAAAACACCAAGGATTAATTGGACCATATAGAGAACATGGGGTGAGTTAGAAATAATTCACTTCAAGGTATGAGTGTTGAGAAAATGGTGGTTAATCTATGGTTTATGCCTTATGTTGGATAAGTTACACAGATGGTATAATTTGAATTATCCAATGGATTATAGATGGTGTTTTTTCTACTTTCATATGATGGAAATGAAATAAGTTTTTTTTATATATTTCTTAAAAGATGTTTCCCTTATATTTTTTAATTTTATTGGATATAGGGGTTACATTGGCTATGTTATATTTTAGACATGTGTTTTCCCACTGGATACACCATTCATTGATTATAGTTATTTACAATGGCTATGTTATTTCTTGGTAATTAAATATATATCTGATTATATATATGTACCATGAAATATATTTTCTTTGATATGTTATTAATTTAATGTGAATTTATTTTCATAGGCTTGGTGATACATTATAATATTGAATACATTATGAGTGTATTGTTCTTTTGATTATTCCAACATAGGTCAAAATATATATTTTAATGCAATATTCTATCTTAGTAACCACAAAGTGTCTAAAATTGAGTGTTGATTGTTTATTATTTAATTACATTTTATGTAAGTTAGTCACAAATTTTGTTTATATGAAAAATACTACGATTTGGAAATACTTATTTGTCTATGATGATGGAATTCTATTATTTTTTCTCAACTATGATACGATTCTTTTAGTTGTTATATTTTATTATTTTAGTATGATATTTATTTATAAAATTAACACTAATTGATGATCAGTTAAAATCTTAGTGCTTTACCACAAAATTTAGATAATAGAGAGCATGCTAAAGTAGTTGTGGATTTTATTTATTAGGTCATAAAATAGTTGTTGTGAGGGTACATTAAACTCAATAATAGTCACCTTTATCTATTTTTAAAATAATTAAAAACATCATCACTTCACTGAATAATTCATTTTGGTATACGCATACTAGAACATAAAACAACAACTCAATGTATCCCTTATATAACATATCAAACATATACCCTTTCACCATGTAATTGAATGAACATACCAACATAGGATCCTTAAAAATGAAAGAAATTAGAAAATAGGATCACTAAGGATTTGAATATGCTATCCATATCTTAATCAACATCACCTTCCCATTTGATCACCACTCCATTCAAAAATCAATAATTATGATATAAGATGAATAAATGGACATTAGAACTACAAAAAGCATCACACTCTTACCCTTACAACTATGAAATGTTTTTATGATACAACATCAAATCCCAACGAAATGTTTGAATTCATCAACCAAATAATTTCAATGTTGAATATAATACTATGTCCCACTTGTCATATAATTTTCAATATCTTTACCTTTAATTCATAAGTCCATTTTTATAATTTAACATGAATGAAAATACCATATAGAAATAAATCTCAAAGGACAATATTTTATTATGATTATCCAAATAGTAATATGTAAGATAAAACACATGTTATGAAAATCATCTGAAGCCTTAATCCTTGAATAGGATTGGTCTAGAGAGAATTGACTCTATAGACAAGGATAAATGATTAGAGGTACAATAATAATTTTTTACCAACAATTAGTAGCTCACTTGGTCATACCTAGTGAAACTATACACATTTATCAAACATCAATTTATTGGTAAGAAATAATTTTAATCTAAATTTCTACACCATGGATGGAATAATAATTTTTTTATATTTTATTATTAACTAAAAATTTCTATAACTAATCATAAATTAAACACTTCATATGAATAAAAAAATTTAGAACCAATAAATGGGGACAAACAATTAATATGAAAATATTTATACTAAATTACCTCATCCCTAATTATAACCATGGATTGTCCCTTATAATGACCATTTCCAAATTATGGTTAATGACCCATTACGAGGACCTTATTCTAGGTGATAATAATGATTATTTTTTCCCTTTTCCTTGACCAACTATTTTGCAACGACAAAATACTATCTCTTTTTTGAGAAGGTATCAACAATAACTATCATTTGTTAGGATTATAGAGTAGAATATTTTTAATTTATTTGTTTTCTAAAAAATAAATAATTTATTATATAACCATATAACATGAAATACAAGTAACAATATTATAAAATAATAAAAAAATTGCACATGAAATAGAATATTATTGTATAAATAATAAACCTTATCTATTTAAACACATAATTTTTAATTAATTCATCATATCTCCTATGAAATCCATACATAATTTATTATGAAAATAAAATGAATATTATTTTGTTTCCACTGGAATTCGTTTTAACCATTCAAAAATCACCTCAAGGTCACCAGACCTTTAATCTCTCCCATGAATACCAATGAATCAGGTGAGTTTTATCTATGGAATTTTTGTAACCCAAACCAATTAAATTCCTAAATCTTCAGGACCTTCCTAGTAGAATTGATTCAATAAAATTTTGAAACCTTTATATGTATTAAAATACATAAATTTCCATCATGTTTGAAAAAATTTCTATTACTATATAAATCTAGTTCATTACAACATATCTTCCCTACTTATCCTGATATTCAAAAAAATTATAATAATAAATCAATGATTTCTTTACAAGTATTAATCAATATAATCAATTTATATATTACTATGGGGTCCTTAAAACCTATAAATATCATGATGTTTTTAATTTACTCATCCAAAACCTTTGGATAACCTATTTAATCCTAACCAAAAGAATTTAAAATTGATTTCATAAGGGCTTTAAAGATATATTTTGACATCAAAATAAACTTAATTTAGGTTTTCCCAAATCTACTAGTGTTTTATTCAATGATATCTTCTTTTTAGAAACACATGGATCCCAAAAAAAACTGTTTGATAAAAAATAGCCATTCAAAGTCAATAAAAATCTAAAACTAAATAGGTGATATGTATTTTAAATAATGAGGATAGAGGTAGGTTGAGTAGAATATGTAGAACAAGGAAACAAATTTTATAGGTTTGGTCAGGTATGGTAAAATAATTGGATATCATGATTGAGAAAGGGGGTGAAATTGTTTTTGAGGTAGGTCATCAAAACATTTCATGAGAAAAATTGGAACTAGTATGTGAATTTGATGATTAGGGTTATACATTCTAACATTATTAAAAATATCACTACTAGTTAAATATATATTCATCCTGTGAGATATATCATGCCTTTCTATTCAATGTAATATATCATTGAGTTTTTTTATGAGATGTATTTTATAACCATATAAGTTTCATGTGTTAGACTACAATCGATAATCTATTATATTAAAATACTATGTTAAGGACATGCCAATGTATAGTAAAAAAACCACTACATGTGGTAGGATTAACTAGTTATGAATGATTTAGTTCTCTAAGAAATATTGACCGAATTTTTACTAAAATTTAAATTGGTATCAGAAATGTAAATAATCACCATCTAGTATTTTTTTTATTTTTAGTATCACAAAATATCAAAATTATTTCCAAAAGATAAAAAATAATTAAAAGAAAACTAATTATTAATATGAATTATTTGGAATTAAAATTAATTCAAATTTCAAATAAAAAATTTCTATAATAACTCAACATAATATAATTTTTTTCATTAAAACATTATATATAAATCAGAAAAACCAATAATACCCTCATACTAAAAACTATATTTATAAAACTATTGAATATAAAATTTAATACTCTATAAAAATGGAAATTTATTTTAACATCTACTGAATTTACAAAATAATCATGTTATGTAAGAACTCTCCCATGTTATTTTCAAAATAGTAACATGGGGTTAAATTTACAATTGATCTGTTTAATAATTTCATTCAACCAATTGGGAGTTAGTGTTCCTTATTGGATGTTCTAGGAATATTATTTAATTGATTCATAAATTAGTTCTTGTGATAACATCAATTATTGAATTATTTTTAGGAATTGTGAGACTCCAAATCAAGAATTCATTGTACACCACTAATTATAAAAAATAACAAAAAACTCTTTTATTGTATCAAATACATCTAAATCTAAGATATACATAATATTATATATTCATTTAAATTTAATAAATGAACTATTCCAACCTAAAAATACTAGTTTTTATTATTCTTTAATATAATAGAAAAGTGTGAATAAAGTGTTTAACCAAGGTTGTGTCCTATATCAAATTTACATGGAACATAAGAGTAATTATTTATAATTTATATAAGTATTTTGCCAGTTATATTAGAAATTCATAATTTTTGGGAACCATTTTTAGGTGAAAAGTATTAAAAATTTAATTTACACATTACATTTAATTATTTATAAATGAAGAAATATAAAAATATAGAAAAATTTCCATTAGTCACATAAAAAATTATATAATTATATTTTATATGTTAATATTTAATTCTTAGGAAAACATTATGAGAATAAGGTGATCTATCATAGTGTACTACCTATTATATTAGATATTTACAAGATATTTTATAAAATCCATGAAATAATAGAAGAGATGAAAGAATATTTTTGGTAGTTAACCATATATAAGGATTCCACCATTTAATTCAAAAATGGTTTCATATATATCGAGAGAGATATATTCCATGAGTGGTTGTAAATTCTTATTGTATCATATTTGTGCCAAATCATGAAATCTAAGAGCTAAAATACACTTTTTGTGATATTTATTAAAATTTAATTGAATTTCATCCTAGTATGAATAAATATTTTCAAATATTTTAATAACATTTTTTATTATATATCATTTCAAGGATTATTATATTAATATTTGAGACAGATATGTTTTGCTCATTGTATGAAAGGTCAATATAGAAAATGAAAGATTTTGTAAAAGGAAAATTCATTTTAGTCATGGGATGTGTCTTATAATTCATTCATGAGAATATTCCTCCAAAAATAGATAACCATGTTTTAAATAAAAAAGATTAAAACATGTATCAATGGGAAAAAGAACCATTACATGGTTTAAGTGAGATATATATGTTGTATTATGAATAATAAAAATACCATTAATTTCCAAATTAATTTGTAATGAAAATTTTCTATAATGGATATAAATCAAAAGGGAGAACTTTGGTTGATTAAATATCTAGATTAAATAATGAAGATGAGACTTTGGAGTAGATAAGTACTTTTAAACTGTATATTATCTGAATTTTCAACAAAAAGTAGTTATAGAATGAATGGAAATAGTAAATAAAGTGGAAATATAGATAAAAAAAGAAATCCAACACCATTGAACTAAATAAATAAATATATAATTTAATGCTAAATGGTCAAGGATATTGATAAAAAAATTTATATGGAATTTTTGGAAATAATGCAATCCAATTCTTAACCTATATTATGACTTAAACATTTATATAACACAACATATATTGAATGTCATCTAAAAATATATATTGCAAGATATCTAGTAAATATTGACATATTTTCAAACAAATTAAAATATGGGTGAAAGAATCACCAAAATTTGTCATGGAATAACCAAGTATAATACATAAGATGATATAGAAAAATAAATCAATTATAGAAAATTAAATCCAATCAATATTAAAGTACTTAAAATAATTTTTTATCAACGGACAAAATTATAAATTTCAATAATTACTAATAGATTTGATAAAATTATAAAATATGCCTCAAACTTTTTTTATAGAATAGCTTTTATTGTTAGAAATGTATCTAGGAATAATAGTGTGATAAATATAAGTTTATTATCAAGACCAAATATATTAAATTCACAAGGTGTAATGTAAATATAAACAAGTATTAAAAAATAATGTGAATTATTCATTTCATGGGAATCGAAAAACAGGTAATAAGAAATCCTTATAAAAAGTTAACCTAAAAATGAATAAAAAATATGGAAAAGTCGTCATATAAGGATTAATTCAAATGATTCAAAAGTTAATGAAAAAGTTTTAATATAATAAAAAATAAGAAAGGGTAATGGTAAAGTTCCTAGACTTATATTTATGGAATTAGAAATCATTAATTCCATCTCCACGAAGGGTTATGAGTTTATAAAGGGAAAGGAAAAACATTTTAAAATGATTATTTTGATTTTATAGATAAATAGAGTCACCATGAACTGAATTTAATAAGAAACAAATTATGTTGATGATGAAACAAGGTGTGGACTTTTAATCCCACATTTAATAGGCCATATGTTGTTGTCTTGCTTCAAATTTATAGGTAATTTAATTTGGAAAAATTTCATTATAATTTATATAACATAAGTACAAAAAATGAAACCATTGAATACTAAACAATAATTAATCTATCATCTAATGATATCATAAACAATATATAATAATGAATTTCATTCCACATAACCAAAATACATGACCAACACACTGTAGTAAAATGATATTTAATTCCAAAAAAAAAGATAAAACCCCAATTATATCCATACCACTATGGTCTATAAAATAATCCCTAAAATCCAAGATCCTATTATATTCCCTAGTAATTGAGATAATTATTCTCAATGACTATATCAGTAAAATATAAAAACATATATGTAATAGTAGTGGTAAGTATATCCACATACATAGTAGTTTATCCCAAAAACAACTAAAAACATAGGAAATATTATTTTTCAATAATAGTTAATTATTGGAAATCATAAAGATGTAATTTTTATGTAACATTGCTATAATTCCATTATTTGTAAAATATAGGACTTCCAATAAGTCTTTGTATTGTATATCAGCCAGTGAATTATCAAATCCTTAGGCCTCAAAAGATAATGTTTACCAGAATAATTTATTCCAGAACCAGAGTATCATTATCATGAAATATAGTTAGTTAGGGTAATCTATAACCAAGAAAACTGTGAATATAACTGAACAAATAACTAGTATTTTTATAGTATAACATAAGAAATCAAAATATATAGGTCCCCTTATAAACTAGATTACATAATCTAGTTCTATGTAATTCAGAAATATAAAATTTTCTAGAACTATCCCAAAATAATAATCTGCCCATAGTTAATTTGATGTTCGTAGATTATTTTAGGTATGTGTAGTAATCATTGGATGATGATTCTAGGTAGAGGGTAGTGGTGTGATTATTTATATGAGAAAATTAATCTTGTGATTTTGGTGATTTGGATGGTGATGATAATATATATATATATAGTAGGATAATTTTAAAAACTCACTGGATTGTTATGTTTAATTGTTTAAATTGATTAGATAAGTTTTAAAGACGAATAAATTTATTTTGTGAATAGTTTGTGGGACTATTATATGATAAAAATTTTAATATATTTTTGATGTTATTTTATCAATTGAAATACAAGTCACTTTGTTTTCGACAACTTGATTTTGTCTTCTAAGATATCATATAACATTCAATTCTATTGTATCCTTATAATAGACTATAACCTGAGAGGGGGTGGGTGGGTGGGAGAATTAGGGTATAAAAGATTCAAAAAATTCTTTTTTTAATGAAGATCTTTTTATCTCACCTTTAGGAGTGATGAAATTTTGATCCATCTTTCGTATAAATGAGTTATAAAGGAAGTAAATGATATGAAGAATTTTTCTTGGTTCTCCAATATAGGGATTGTCTAAAGAGCATATACAGGAAATTAGTCTACAAAAAAATTCAGTAAAATATCACCACTATATAGTAACAATTTAGACCTATCTCACTGATCGTCTAAGTTCAATACTAGGAACAATTATAGATCCCACTAACATTATTTTACAATGAACTCATTGGTCTTCGTTTTTCACTATTATTCTTTTCCTGATGATGATGAAAACATAGATCAATAATAGTGTTTATATTCAAAATTGAGCAATTTCATATTTCCAAAAATAGGATGGAGCTCCTAGAATAGATCCTTCTTTAACCTTAAAACTTCTAGAAGATATCCAAAATGATCCCCCATTATTTTTCCCTCTTTATTATATAAAACATGTAGAAAACATACCGAATTTTACCTCAATTATCCTTATTATATGAAAATATCTACCTCCAAATTTTCGGTCCCTCAACCCATGATTTATCAGATTAAAACCATTCAAAAAACAACTTCAAACCATCTAATAAGTATTGGATAATATGACCATCAAAGACAAGAGTTCATTCCATGTTATTTTTATATCTAGAAATTAGAAGGTTAAAATGGATTTGTTTGATAAAATAAATCATTTTTCTATTTATAATTATTAATAAATTAGATACTAATATTAATTATAAATATATTAATCAATTTGTTAAATGAAAAAGGAAATAATTATAATTAAACACTTCTATTCAGTGGTTTAATTTAAAATTTATAATATAAATTATTGAATTTTAATATAAAAAGAGGGATATCATTTATGAAATCATCATATCAAAATAAAATTAATGTGAAAATTTGGGATATTTTTTTCCATAAAATATTATTTTTTGTAAATAGTGAAATATAATAATATTTGTAAAAATGTATTTTATTTTAATCATATTAAGTAATTTAAAAGTTCCATTATGTATTTATAATGATTTTAATTAACATAAGTAATATTTTTTTTAATCCAAATAATTAAATTCGAATCATCTTTATATTGGATTTTATTATATATTATTTTGGGTTTAAAAATTGGAATTTTTCTAAAAAAAGTTTTAATGTGATTTATATTTCTCTATTTTAATTAATTAAAATAATTCTTATATAGAAACTGTTTTAATAAAATATATAGATTATATATATATATATTAATTTAAATTCATATAATGATGATTAATTGTCATATAATTATTATAAAATAATTATAGGACTGAAAAACATACTTCTCAAAAAATAGTTTTTCGGCGCATAGGCTGGTTTAAGTTTAAATTAAATTATGCCACTTATATATATATAATTTATAAAAATGTATTAAATATTTGGAATAAGAATAATTTATATTATCAAATATTTTAATCCTAATTTTTGGTCTAAATCATTAGTGAAAACAGAAAAAATATTGTATTGTAGTAACAATAAAAACATATTTACTAGGGATTACAATAAAAATAGGGTTAAAATTAAATAAAAACATCTATAAAATATATTTTATGACTATATTTAGAACTTATAATATATAAAAATTTTTAATGGTCTATTTTTTTTATCATTTTGGAATGTGAAAAACTTGGGTACACCTTTTTTTTCAAAATTTACAAGTGAACTACACACCTCATTTATAGAAGTACACCGCCTATCATATTCACTTAACAAAATATGATTGTCTTCATATTATAAGTACCGAAAAAATTTATTCCCTATATCCCTCCCCATATTCTCGGGTCCATGGTTTTATCATAAATCCATCTTATGAATGGTTTTGGTGCTAACCTAAGGAGGTTGTATAAACAAGAGGTGACATACATAACTAAGTATTTTTATTTTATTTATTCTTAATCCTCCATAAAATATTTTAAAATTATGATAATATAATAAATAAGGTATATCCCGTGTAATTATATGATATTATGTTATTTTTATAGTGTAAATTAATCTTATATTCAAGGAAATTGGAAACAAAACATCATTTGGGTCTATGGTGGACTACCACCTTACAAACTGATATAATTATTGTTTTTCATCATGACCTCTCACGGTTTGTTATAACAATGTATGTGAAGTATATATATCATATATAAAATTTAAATATAAAAAATTAATTATATAATCACATTTACCTTCCTACTTTCTATTCCATGGAGGATACGAGAATGTCACTTGTGTATAGGGCGCACTACAGCCTCACAAAGTGACGTGATTAGTCTTTCATAAATGTTTTTCATATAAGGTAATAAATATAAGCTAATGTATATGTGTAATATAAATGAAATAATTATGATATTAATTACATATTTATCATTCTTAGAGTATAATATATAATTTTTTTCTTTACCGTTCCTCTCACTGAAAAATAATGACATCATTCAGGCGTACGTGTGAACTACCGCCTAAACTAAATGATGTGGTACTTTTTTATATCACCAAAACACATGGATGATATATATAAATGTACATAAGAATTGGTAAGGTTTCTATACTTGTATTATGATTATATTAATATAAAATAATACTTACTAACTTTCCATAATGATCATTCAAAAATGGAAATGTTACTCATGCGTACATATGATCTACCATCTCAATGATCATAATGTGATTCATTCTTCATGGAAATCCTTCATGATTGTTTTTAAAAGGGTAATTGATTTGAATAATGTTATCTATTTCATTATTATTATTCTATATATTTTGAAATAAAGAAGTCTTTGACAATAATTTACCAAAAAAATTCATTTTTGACCTGTAAGTTGAATATTGTAGAAATATCTGATGTAAAAATAAATTATTAACTAATTGGGTATATAAAGTTAAGAGTTATAATAATAAAAATAACAGTCTGGGAAAATTTCAGTAGTCTATTAAATATTTTACACATTTTTATTCAATAATTTAAAGATCATAGATGTTGAGTTAGACTAATGGACAAGGAATTTATTTTAAAAAAATCATCATGAAAAGATATATGTTTCTAAAATATTATTTCACCATGTAAATATATTTAAAATTATTATATCAATGTTTTTATATTTATATAAAATATCTTTATATAAAAATTTATATCAGTTTTTATTTAATATAATTTTTTTAGATGGATTTTTTACATATTATATGAGGAACAGTTTGAGAAAAAGAAAAAATGATTATTTTATTTTCATGTATAAGTTAACAATGACATTTCCCTCAATTGTAATATTTTTTCAATGTTTGGATTACAGTAAAAAATTTAATTTTTTATTCAATGAAAAACCCACATTTGATTAATATGGGTATTTTGGTTTCGAAAATTGTTTTTTAAATAAAAGGGTATTTTAAAATCTAAAAGTGTATTACATATGAGTTTAAAAGAGTTCTTCAATGGTATTATGATGAAACATGAAACATTAAATTTTTTTAATCATGATTTGGTCCTTTGAAATTGTTTATGACTGATTAATCCTAATCATATCCAATGCATGAGCTCAATATAGCTCATTAATTCTAGATATGGATGTATTTCTAGGTATCCACTCACTCCATACATTAACAAAATTCTTATATATTTTTTTCAAACATTGAATCACCCTTAGACTTTTCCTAAGAGATATCCCTAAACATATGCTTCAATATATTGCTAGGAATATCACAAAATTACTCTCATACAATTTTCCAAATATTGAAAAAACCATTCCTTTTATACCAATAATAGGGACTCAAGCTTAAAAACATGGATATTACCTCATTTTTTATGAATATTCACCACAAGACGAAAGTATATTCCCAAGGATCATAATAGTTTAATGCCTTTGAAAGCTTGGAAATGAAATCTTCCAACTTGGTGAAAGATATTCTATATTTCCCATAAATATATTCCCCTCTAGTACTCCTACATAAAAACTTTCCTCACAATCTGATTAAAGGAAACATAATAAATTGGTGATCTTAGATGCTTATTATGGGAATCAGGGGTAATATGTAAGATACACATGAGCATAAGCATATGGGGACATGATGGAAACATCAGAAGATCACAACCTACATATAAAAGATCATAATCAAGATTCATGGCATAAATATTGGTAGTTTCTAATACATTCCTCATAATGGAATCAATGTATATGATACATGTGAGCTTAATATAGAAATAAGACTTGAAATTGTGGAATACACATAATCACATAAAATATTATGTCAAGTCTACCTACTGAGGCATTCATAACATGTTAATATTGGGATCATCACCCATATACCTTCTTCAATTATAAGATCTCCTCCCATGTACCATCTTTTTTCGAGCATTGGATAGAATTATGTGTACCCTCTTGTTATGGGATTATTATTTCCTCTCGTTTATCTAATTGTTGTGGGATTATGTAACGGCCCAGACCCTCCTCATCCAGTAAATTTCCAAAACACAGTTCCATCAAACAATTTCACAAAAACGGTGTCACTAGTCACGGTCTGACACTGAAATGTTGGCACCATGAGGGCTACACCGTGAGGGTGGCACCGTGAGGGTGGCACCGTGAGGGTGGCACTGTGACGGTGGAACCTTGAGGGTGGCACCGTGATGGTGGCACCGTGAGGGTGGTATGGTGATGGTGGCACTGTGAGGGTGGAACCCTGACTATGGCACCATGATGGTGGCACCATGTCCTCACCGAGGGTCTTCGTACTTTTTCCAACTGTCGACTTTTTTGACTCCCCCAACGTATATTTTGACATAAAAATTATTTAATACCCCCTTTCAAAGACATTTAAAACCCATAAATAATATCTAAAATCCCCCAAGAGTCAGGTGACCCTTAATTACCAAAACACATGGCTTTTCCTCGTTGTCACACACTTTCCCTATACCTTCTAGTTCTGCCCCTATTGCATTTTTTTCCCTTTGATTAAAAGAAACGGGTTAACGCACAACCGTTATGGCCACCACCCTGTTGGGAATAATTAAATAAGGATTAATCTGATCGTGTGTAACCTCCCAACCACATGGGAAACCACGATCTGGCTTTAATGCTATTCAAAATTCCTTATCCCGTAACATTAGTTCACAACTTTATATCACGCTATAATTTATTCCTTCTCATTATTGGCTGGATTTCTTTCTTCTCCCTAGGTTCACTTAGAGTCCCTCCTTCCCGAGGCTTCTGGTGCACCTATGATGGAGTTTTTCTACTCATCCTTTTAGTCCCCGGAGTTCCTCCCCTACAAGCCACACAACCTCATTTCTTGGCGTGTGGTGAAAGACGTCGACCCTTGATCAATCCAAGTACGATTTTACTTTTTCTCTCTTTATTGTTTATCATGCGGGGAGGGTATGCTAATGCTTTTATAGGATTGATGAAACCAAACATTAATGAAGATAACAAACAGACTTTTAAATAATTTTATGGAGGGTGTGATCGATGTTTCTGCTTTATTTCCTTACCATTGATTATTTATTTTGTGATTTGTGTGGGACTATGACCAGTGAAAATAATGGCCCTTGGTAGTCTTTCCTTGTGTATTGATGGACCTCCGTCTTTTGTGATGATTGAATGGTTCCAATATGGGAATTTTGATAATCATGTAAACTCGACCGATTAAATGAATTTCCAGTAAACAGTAATCCTTGTGCGATCGACCCGGTTAACCAAACAGAAAGAAGAAAACTTAGTGAATGATGTTCTTGAGTCTGGAGACTTCCTTAATCTATCTTGGTGGCAAGTCTTTTTGTTCTACTCGATTCTAATGGGGTGATGTGGATGGGGATTGGATCCTCTATCATTATACGGTTGTTGGTTGTGGATCTGAGGCCATGTGGGGATGTATCTTGGGGAATGGTTTGGTTACAATACTTCAAGGGATCTCATAGATCTCTTTTGTTATTGTGACATTACAAGAGAACCGGGTGTGAATGTTTAAATTGATGTTTGGGTGTTTTCCTTCAGTTGTTTTCATGGCAAGTGGTTATTCCTGCTAGTTGCCCAGTAGTGCAGAATTTACTTAAATGGAGTAACCTCAATATGAAAATAATAAAGGGTTCAATGGGGAATTGGTTTTGGGAATCAGTTGTGACTTGGCTGTTAGTGTTGTGCCTTTCTTTTATTAATGAATATTAATAAGGGTGTTTGTGATTAGGTTGGTTTTATAACCCTAAGTTGGGATGAGTGCTTATTACCTATACATATAATTGTTATTTTTATGATTCTAATTTGTGCCCCACCCATGTTGAGAACTTCACGCCGAACACCCCCATTTCATGGTGGATGGTGTTTTTCCCAACAGTCCTATTAGTGTATTTTTATTATCTCCTTTTCTGATCCCTTTCCCGAATAGCCCAAGACTCATCGGGAAGCTGTGATTCCTTGACGTCCATTATAGCCCAAGGTTCTTCGGGTAGGGTAGTTTTGGTGGTTGTCCATGGTGTGTGTGGGAAGTTTGTTTCCCAAGTGTCTTAGGGATGAGGCTCGGGTTTCTTCGGGCGTGGTAGTAGTTGTTCTGGCCCCGGGGTTTCCGGGCGTGGTTAGGCATGGTTGTTGTGGCCCAGGTGTTTGCGAGCGGGATGTGTGGTTGTGGCCCTGGTGTGTGCGGGAGGGGTGTGGTAGTGGGACTATGGTGAGAATGGCAAGAAAGGTTTGAGGCATAGGATGTCTTCAATAACTAGGGGGGAAGTTGAGCGGGGTACCCAAACATCGATGTGTTATTACTATTATATTTCTTGACTTGCGTTATTTGGGGAGTGTTTCACTGTGGGGATCGGGTGTGAAGTTATCCTTACTAGGTGTTTTGGGTTATCACTTTTCTCACGAGGCATTAAAATTCCTCCCCACTTGTGCATGAGAGCTTTCGGTTTTCCCTACTGAGTATACTTGTATGCTCACCCGACATATATAAAACTTCTTTCAGGTTTTTAGGAGGACTTCGGGGATCATGCAGGGTCTTACTAGTTCAGACATTGGGACAATTTCTGTTGCTGTTTTTCTTTTTCGTACTTCCTTTTGAAGTTTTATTTTACTTTTGTATTATGTACTTTTGGAACATGCATATGAGAATGGTTTGTTTTGGATTTACTTGTACTTCCACCTTTGGTGTTTTTGGGAATTATTATCTTATCTCCCAATCCTATTAAACAAAAAGGGAAATGCCTTCCATCTTATGTGTCATTTTATACCCTTGCTGCTAGTCGCTAATCCGGGACATATTGAAGGTGGGCCTCGGGGGACATTATCTCTCCTTCAACATGAAAAAGGAAGGTTCTAGAAACTTGTTGTCCCTTCTCTCATCTTGGTGGAGGCGGGTCGGGATAGAATGGAATTAGAGGTGAGTTTGAGAGATAGGATGGAGCACGAGTTTAGGTATAGTGAGGGTTGCATGTGATGGTAGGGCAACAATGTTAGGAAATCCTACTGCATGAAATAGGCCAGGGAAGATAGGATACGACATGGGATTTTAGGTCCCCCTATGATCTTACACAATGACTCTGGGCCTACCGAACGACCATGTGAGGCTACACTGATTTCATGGTAGAGACCCTAAGAAAGGTTCATGAATTATAATGACTTGTGTTCTTGTGTTTCTTGTGTATTTTGTTTATTTAAAATGAATAATAAGTCTAAGAGAATTTAAAATCAGTCTTATACACTACTCAAGATTAGGAATTCCTCGTTTACCTTGCAGTTATGGCACCTGGACGATGAGCAAGGTTAGTGCGGGAAACCGAGGCCTAAGAGATTGATTTGGCTGATCGATAGAGGGCTGATCGAGAGGAAGTGGATGATCTGTGGCAGAGTACGCTTCATGAATTTCAGTGTTAGACCCTCGGGAAGTATGAGGGTAGCATATTGGACGTGGAGATAGAAAACCAGTTAAAGGAGCTGGTGATAGCTTTTAGCTTGATCCAGAATCCAATGGAATACTAGGTTCCTCTGGCTGTAAGCCAGATGCGGGGAGCAGCGCATCAGTGGTGGACGCTTTATCTTGGGGAGAAGAGGGAGGTTGAGGTGACATGGACTGACTTCGAGAAAAAGTTCTGGGTAGAATTCCTCTCTTCCATGATGAAGGCTGAGAAGAGGTAGGAACTACTCTCCCTCCAGTAGAGGAGTACGTTAGTGAGGGAGTTGTGGATCAAGTTCAAGTATCTCCTTCGCTTCGCTCCAGAACTTTTTCCAGATGAGGAGTCTCGGGTGAGATGATTAAAGGAGGCACTTTGACCTTCTCTTCAGTATGCGATTACCTATTTCACCCTACTGACATACTTTGAGTCTAAAAGAAGGCTCAAGTGTTGGAAAGGATGCACATGCTTGGAGGTGTATCGCGAGAGGGAATCTAGTTGGGCTCATCGAAGGGGAAGGACGTCAACATCGGGCCTCTAGCATCAGGTCCCTCTAGGTTTCGACTTGTAGGGAGAAGGACTCAGTATTTCCAGTTTTAATCTTCCTATCCTTGCCCTTTACTTTTGAGCCCAGTACCGAGATACTTTATCTATGGCAGTCGTGGGAACCTTCGGAACCGGTGCCCGGATTGAGTGCAGAATAGTGTGAGTGGGCCGATGCAACACCCACCTCAGTAGCAATAGTGACAACGAGCTCCCACTCTTCCCAGGGAAGATGTTGCAGGAGGGGGATGACCCCAGGGTTCTCTTTAGGGACCTTGACAAGGGCGTGGTCAGGGAGGTGACCAACAACCGAGGGGTAGGGGATCTGGGCGTGGGCAGTTACACGACATAGAAGCAGCAGCTCCAGTAGGGCCAGAAGTCCTTCGAGGTACGATCATCTTGTTTAGTACTCTTGCCTATTCCTTGTTCGATACAAGAGATTCACACTCCATTTTTGCGCCCAGTCTGGCCCGTGCTCTGGGACTAGATGCTGAGAGACTTCTAGTGCCCCTGGTGTTGAGTACACCAGTCGAAGGTCAGACCGAATTGTTTTATGTTTGTTGAGGGTGTAGACTGATGATAGGGCCACATCAGCCAATCAGGGATCTTCTATTATTTTAGATACATCCATACGATGACATGATAGGCATTGACTGGTTATTCTCTGTATGTGCTATTATTGACTACTTCTGAGGAAGGATCGTGTTTTCATACTTGGGAGGCCGATGGGTGACTTTCATTGGTGAGCGAGGTTACCATGAAGGTAACCGGTTAGTGGAGCCCCTCCGTTCCTTGTTAGCTGAACTGTCAGTGGAGTCTCCAGATACAGAGATGGTGGAAGTCTTGGGGATCATCAATGAATTCATAGATGTCTTCACTAAGGAGGTGGCCACCCTACCCCATCGACGTGATGTTGAGTTCTGGATAGACTTGCAACCTGGTGCTCATCCCATTTTGATGGCTCCCTACCAGATGGCACCTTCTGAGTTGCAGAATTGTTGATCCAGATTGACGATCTGATGAAGAAAGGTTTTTTTTGACCAAGTGCATCACCATGGGATGCTCAAGTCTTATTCACAAAGAAAGAAGATGGTGGTCTCAGGATTTGTATAGACTACCGAATATTGAACCAGGTAACGGTCAAGAATCGTTACCCTCTCCTAAGAATAGATGACCTTATCGACCAGTTAAAAGGGGTAGGGTGGTTCTCCAAGATTGACCTGTAGTCGGGATATCACCAGGTGAGGGTGATGGAGGGTGACATCTCGAAGACTACCTTTAGGTGCAGATATGGGAACTTTGAGTTTGTAGTCATGTCGTTCAGCCTTACGAATGCTTCAGCTGTGTTCATGGGGCTCATGAACTCCATTTTCCAGGAATAACTAGACATATTCTAAGTCGTGTTTATCGACGACATCATGATCTACTAAAAATTATAGGAGGATCACTCCAAACATATGAGAATGGTTTTGAAGGTCCTCCGACAACACCAACTATATGGGAAATTTTCCAAGTGCAAGTTATGGACTCGAGAAGTGCACTTCCTTGGACATGTGGTGTCTGGGCAGGGAATAGCAGTGGACCCTTCGAAGGTTGAGGTGGTTGTTTCTTGGGCAGCACCCAAGAACATGGCAGAAGTTCATAGTTTCCTAGGTTTGGTAGGTTACTACGAGAGGTTCATGCTCAAAATCTCTAGAGTTGCAGAACCTTTTACAACATTGACCATGAAAGGGTAGGAATTCATGTGGAGTGGTTAGTGTGAGGAAGCCTTTAGTTATCTGAAGGGGAAGTTGGTTAGTTCCCCAGTGCTGAGGTTTCTAGAAGAAGGGGTAGCGTATGAGGTGTTTTGTGATGCTTTAGGACAAGGCCTCAGGTGTGTGTTGATGCAACAACAAGGGTTGATCTCTTATGGGTCTGGGTAGTTATGTCCCTATGAGAATAACTATGCCACCCATGATCTGGAACTTCTGGTTGTTGTGTTTGTACTGAAGCTGATGCGGCATTACCTCATCAGGGAGTGCCTCATGGTATTCATGGATCACAAGTGCTTGAAGTATATCATTACCCAAAGGGACCTAATATTGCATCAATGAAGGTGGGTGGAGTTTGTCCAGGACTACAACTTCGAGATCTCTTAAACTAAAGGTAAGGGGAACACTGTGGCTGATGCCTTGAGAAGGAAGTCACGAAGGGAAGCTGTTCAGGTATCTGTGGATGCTTAGAAGGAAATGGAATAGTTGGATACTGTATACCTGGATGTAAGGGAGGATGGTGGTTGAGGTTGCCTATTTTAGATGACAGTGTAGTCCTCTCTACTGCGGCAGGTGGAGGAGTATCAGTGGGGAGACATAGAGAGTGAAGTGATGCGTGATCAGGATAACCAAGACAATGCTCCGGAAGGATGGTCAGAATTAGATTCTTTTCTGAGGGAAGATTTTTGTCCCAGAGACAATGCGTGGGATAGTTATTTGTGAGTTCCAAAACTCACCCCTGGAAGTACACATGGGAGCTTCCAAAATGTACCAGGGCTTGAGAGGTCAGTTCTGGTGGCCCAAGGTGAAGCGGGTGGTGGCAGATTTTGTAGCAAAGTGCCTCATGTGTCAGAAGGTGAAGGCTGAACACCGCATCCCAGTGGATCTGTTACAACTTTTAGATGTCCCTGAGTGGAAGTGGTATGAAATCTCTATTGATTTCATCACGAGACTACCCAGAGTTCAAGGGGGGTTTGATGCTATCTGGGTAGTGGTGGGTCGACTGACGAAATCGGCACACTTCATGGAAATCAAGGAGTCATGTATGGTGGATTCCCTAGCACATAGGTGCACAGATGAGGTGGTGCAGTTGCACGGAGTCCCAAGATCCATTGTCTCTGATCGGGATACTCGGTTTACCTCACAGTTCTTGAAAGGATTTCCACTTGCTTTTGGCACCCGGTAATGCCTCAACAGTCCCTTCCTCCCACAGAAAGATGGATAGATAGAGCGCACCATCCATAATTTGGAGGATATTCTACGAGAATGTGTTTTGGACCATGGAGGGTCATGGGTAAGACACTTTCTTCTGGAAGAGTATTCTTACAACAACAACTATCACTCTACCATTGGCATGAATCCCTTTAAGGCTTTGTACGAGAGGCCATGTCACTCACCCATATACTGGACAGAGGTCATGGATGTTGGTGTTCTTGGCCTGGAGGTGATGCAAAGCACGACAGAGAAGGATCAGCTTATACAGGAGAGGATGAAGGTGGCTCAGGACCAGTAGAAGTCATATGCCGATAATAGGAGGAGACCCCTGGAGTTCGAGGTCGGGGACCATGTATTCTTGAAGGTATCCCCTCAGCATGGGAAACAGAGGATTGGTAGGGGGAGTAAACTTTCTCCAAGGTTCATCGGACCATTCGAAGTGCTATGGTGGATCGGTGAAGTGGCTTATTAGCTAGTTCTACCACCACCGCTACTGATAATGCACGATGTCTTCCATGTGTCTCAGCTCCGACGGTATCTACACAGTGAAACACAGATCCTAGACTAGGGAAAGATGGATATTGAGGCTGACACAATGTTTGTAGAAAGACCGGTGAGGATCAAGGATCGTGAGAAGAAAATGCTCTGTAGATGAACCATCCCTTTGGTTTGTGTGTTATGGAGGCATGGTGGGCTCAATGAGAGCACCTGCGAGCGGGAGGCACAGATGTGCATCCAGTACCCAGAGCTATTTTGAGTTCTGTTCTGTTTTATTTTATATACTTGTTCATTATGAAGCATTTTTACCTTGTTAACTATGGAATGTGTTGGTTTTCCTATTCTCTGAATGTGTGTGAAGAGTCCTGACTATGGGGAGGGGAGGACCCGATCCCAAATCAAACCGCACTAAGGTGGATGCGATTAAAACCATGCGGGCGAGTTAGTGCCTTCCAAAGTGGATAGTATCTAGACAAGTAGGAAGAAAACTACATAATCCATATGACTAGACAGTTTGACCCTTGAATGTTTGTGTGCTTACTTGGGGGAAGAGGAGAAGTAGTGTATCCATAGCCGTTCGAAAGATGGATGAGGTTTACTCCTAAGAGGTATCTTGTGAGGTGGTTGTTCGGACCCCCTATTTTATCCTGGTTTAGTTTCGATTCTCGAAGACGAGAATGGTTTGAGAGGTATCTGATGTAATGGCCCGGACCCTCCTGGTCTAGTACTTTTCCAAAACACGGTTCCATCAAACAGTTCCACCAAAATAGTGGCACTGGTCATGGTCTCACACTGAAACAGTGGCACCGTGGGGGTGTCACCGTGACGGAGGCACCTTGACGGTGGCACTGTGAGGGTGGCACCATGAGGGTGGCACCATGAGGGTGGAACCATGAGGGTGGAACCCTGACGGTGGAACTATGAGGGTGGCACCGTGATGGTGGCACCTTGATGTAGGCATTGTGTCCTCAGTGAGGTTCTTCATTCTTTTTCCAATTTTAGACTTTTTCCACTCCCGAAACATATCTTTTGACATAAAAATGATTTAATACCCCCTTTAAAAACCATTTAAATCCCATAAATAATATCTAAAATCCCCCAAGAGTCGGGCGACCCTTAAATACCAAAACATGTGGATTTTCCTTGGTGGCACACCCTTTCCCCGCACCTTCTAGTTCCTCCCCTGTTGCGTGTTTTTTCTCCAATTAAAAGAAACGGTTTAACACACAACCGTTATGGCCACCACCCCAATGGGAATAATTAAATAAGGATTAATCCAATCATGTTTAACCTCCCAACCGCATGGGAAACAACGATCCAACTTTAAAGTGGTTTAAAATTCCTTATCCCGTAACAATAGGATCTCATCTTTATATCATGCTATAAATTCATCCTTCTCCTTCTTGGATGGATTTATTTCTTATCCCTAGGTTCTCTTGGAGTTCCTCCATCCCGAGGCATCTGGTGTGACTGTGCTGGAGTTTTTCTACTCATCCTTGGAGTCCCCGGAATTCCTCCACTATAAGCCATGCAACCTCAATTCTTGGCACATGGAGAAAGACATCGATACTTGATAAATCCAAGTAGGGTTTTACATCGTCTCTCTTTACTATGTATCATGTAGGGAGGGTATGCTATTTTTCTATGGGATGGTTGAAACCAACCATTAATGAAGGTAAAAAATCGACTTTTAAAGAATGGCAGGGAGGGTGTGATCGATGTTTCTGCTGTATTTTCTTACCCTGGATTATTTATGTTTTGAATTGTGCGGGCCTATGCCCACTGAAAATCATGGTCGTTGGTGGTCTTTCCTTGTGAATTAAGGAACCCCCATCTTCTGTGATGATTGAATGGATCCAACATGGGAATTTTATTAATCACATAAACTCAGAAGATAAAATTAATGTACAGTGAACAACAATCCTTGTGTGATCACCCCGGTGAACCAAACAGAAAGAAGAAAACGTAGTGAATGATGTACTTTGAGTCTGGAGACTTCCTTGCTCTGTCTTGGTTATATGTCTGTTTTTTCTTCTCATTGCTTATGGGGTGATGTGGATAGGGATGGGATCCTTTATCATAATACGTTTGTTGGTTGTAGATCTGAGGCCATGTGGGGCTGTATCTTGGGGCATGGTTTGGTTCCAGTATTTCGAGATATTTCACAGATCCCTTTTGTTTTTGTGACATTACAAGAGAACCGGGTGTGAATTCTTAATTTGTTGTTTGTTTGTTTTCCTTCAGTTGTTGTCTTGACTAGTGGTTATTCCTGTTAGTTGCTCAGTACTGCAGAATTTACTTAAATGGAGTAACCTTAACATGAAAACTAGAAAGGGTTCAATGGGGAATTGGATTTTCTATTGAGTTGTGAATTGGCTGTGAGTGCACTACCTTTCTTTTATGAATGAATATTAATGAGGATATTTGTGCTAAGGTTGGTTTTGGAAACCTAGTTTGGGATGAGTGCTTGTTACCTATACTTATAATTTTAGTTTTTATGCTTCTTATTCTCACCCCACCCATGTTGAGAAATTTGTGTCAAACACCCCCAATTCTTGGGGGAGGGTGCTTTTCCCAACACTCCTATGAGTGGATGGTTATTATATTATTTTACACTCCCTTTCCTGAATAACCCAAGACTCATCGAGCACTCTGTGATGGCATGATGTCCATTATAGCACAAGGTTCATCGAGCAGGGTAGTTGTGGTGGTTGGCCTAGGTGTGTGCATGTAGGTTGTTTCCCAAGTGTCTTCGGGATGAGGCCTAGGTGTCTTCGAGCATAGAAATAGTTGTTCTGACACTGGTGTTTGCAGGCATGGTTACATGTGGTTGTTGTGGCCCATGTTTTTTCAGGCGGGATGTGTGGTTGTGGCCCAGGTGTGTGCGGGCGGGGTGTGGCAGTGGGACATCGATGTGAATGGCGCGAGAGGTTCGATGCATAGGATGTCTTCAATAATAAGTGGGGAAGTGGCGCGGGGTACCCAAACATAGATGTGCTATTACTAGTATATTTCTTGGCTTGCGTTATTTGGGGAGTGTTCCTTGGTGTGGCTCGAGTGGGCAGTTTTCCTCGCTAGGTGTTTTGGGTTATCTCTTTTCACATGGGGCATTAGAATGCCTCCTAACATGTGCACGATAGCTTTTGGTTTTCCTACTGAGTATACTTGTATGCTCACCCTATGTATATAAATCTTCTTTTAAGTTTCCAAGAGGACATTAGGGATCGTGCAAGGTCGTACTACTTTAGACGTTGGGGCAATTTTTCTTGGTGTTTTTCATTTTGGTACTTCCTTTTGGGGTTTTCTTTTACTTTTTTATTATGTACTTTTGGAACTTTCTTTTAAGAATAGTATGTTTTGGATTTACTTGTACATCCACCTTTGGGGTTGTTGGGAATTAATATCTTATCTCCCGATCCTATTAAACCAAAATAGTAATGTCTTCCATCTTATGTTTCATTCTATACCATTCGTGCTATTCACCACTCCAGGACGTATTGAGGGTGGGTCTCGGGGGTCATTATCTCTCCTTCAACAAGAAGAAGGAAGGGTATGGAAACATGTTATCCCTTCTCTCATCTTGGTGGAGGCAGGTCGTGATAGATTATGATTCCCTGTTGTATACCCTCTTGTTCCAGGCATGTGATTCTCTCTGGTGTACCCTCTTTTTACATGAATAAAAAGCCCTATCATGTTTCCTTTGATGTCATTGATCATTTATAATTACTCAATATATTTAGTTCCCACCCATCTCATAATTAAATCATTTATGCATGTTCACATTTTAATATAACATTCATCATATCAGGACCAAAAAATGGTTTTCATAGACATAGTATCATAACCCAGGATATTAAATGGTTATGAAAATAAAATAATCATATCATAACCTATATAAAAGTGAAATTTCTCATAACCATTTAATCATTGAATAAAGTGTGAAAAGAAATGGGTTTTTAAGAATTTATCATGGTGTAACACATATAAGAGAAACAATTTTCATTAACAACATATAATATTATTCAAAAACCATTCTATGAATGAATAAGAATGGTGTCACTAGATCACATACCTATTAAGCAATAATATATATCAAAGGATATCATCTTAGACGAAGAAGGATTTTTAAAGACCACTTGGATCATTTATTAAGGGAAATAACCTTTATTTGAAAATGTAAATTTAAGGCATAAATTTTTTTCACAATAATCATCTTTAAAAAACACTTTTAGAATATATTAATTAATCATAAAAAATAATTTAAAAGATGTACGGAGTAAAATATTATTTTCTCTTTGGAAAACTATTTTTAAATCATAAATCATTTTAAAAACCTTTTGATTTAAAATACGATTGAAAACTAAAAATGGAAGAATTAATAAAATTTAAAAAAACTTAAAATGTAAAAAAAATTAAAATAATTATTTTTAAAATGATCACAAGATATAATTCTAAACATTTATCAAAAAACAATTAGAAAACATTATTATTTAATAAACCATATTTTCAATCGAAGAGAGAGATAATGTTAGAATTTCATAGGATCATTTTATTAATAATATTAGGTAGAAATGAATTGTAAAATGGTTCCATTACATGATTATATCATGAATTCCCATAGGATAATACATTTCATGATTTACTTTGAGAAATTGGTCATAATATTTCATTAATTGGAGAAAAATAATAAATAATCATAGTAATGATGAGATTATAATAATAAACTATTACCAATTTGGTAACATTGAATCCTGGTCACCATGAAACAATCAATGTACATGAGGATTAAATTATTATTAAAATAACTATATTCTTGACTTAATAAGTCAAAATATATTATATACACATCATAATAGAATATTGGTGCATAAAAAAACATATATCTCAAAGAAGGAAAAATTAGAAAAAATTATATTATCGATTTGGTAAATTTTGAAATGTAACACCCTATGAAATAGAGATCATAAAATGTAAATTTAAAAACTAAAAAATTTATTTATAAGGATCATATAAATAATTTTGGGTTATTATATAAAACACAAAAAATAAACTATGGTGAGTAAGGTATATATCTTCAAGAAATAAAAGTGAGACTAGAAATACCCTCACTACAAGAGTAAATTTTGTTCATGAGATCCATGAAATAATAACATCAATTGAAAATTTTAATGTCGTCAAATAAATTAAAGTAATGATATAATATATAATTTGGTGTTATATACACCAAATTATTAGAATAAGTTTTAGTCATAATATATATCTCATGGCAATAAAGCTCAGATGAGAAAATACTTAAGTATTAAATTTATTCACACACATTGAAAACTCCTATATAATAAATATAAGCTTAAAATAAATCTAACACAAAAAAAATCTTATACATAATACCATATAATATTTCATTTTCCCTTTACAGTACATATTTGTTAATAATATTCTGTTAAAGTTATGTTTTGGTTAATAAGTACATAGTTTTTCATATAATTTTATGATTTGAATTATTGATCCGATTACATAGATTATGATTTACTTTTTTCAATATTGTATAAAAAGATATTAATATCATATATATTCATTATATAATTATTTATTATATAAAATATATAAATAAGAAATGAAATACACCGTTTATATAGATGATAGACTGTATGTACGCATGAATATCTATTCTATTTTCATGGTGTATTGAATGAATGAAAGTAAATGAAATATATATATATATATATATTAGATTTAAATTATAAATATTTCTCATTATATATCATACTATTTTAATAAATCAATTATTAATACATTCCATGTAATGTGTGAATGAATCACATCTCATTAAGGAGGCAACAGTCCACACGACCACAAATGAAGTTTTTGTATTCCTACAAAATGGAAATCATGATGGTATGTGTTAATAATAATTCCATAAGAATTAATACATCATAAATACATTATATGTAACATTAAAATATTAATTCCATAATTATTAGCGATATTAAGCGGTGGTAATTGAATAACGAGTGACATCGGTTCGTGAGGCACTAGTCCGTCATACACACGAACGATAATTCTATATCCCATTGGATAGAAGTGTCTGTGAGTATTATTAATTAACTTAACAAAATGAAATATAAATATAATTTGGATTCATAGGTTATTATTTATGAATTTAATAATAATTTTTTACGGTGTGGATAATGAAATTAATCAGAAGTGCTCATTGATGGTTGTTACCTCTTCATTGGGTAACTCGATTTGGTTTTCACAAAATGCCTTCCACAGTTGTCTTTAAGTAAAATTTTAGGATTCTATGTTGAGAGGAGTGAATTTTGGAGATTATTTGGGTAGTTTTGGATGAGAAAAAGGGCTTTAGAGGTGTAATAGATTCGGGGTGGGGGTTCCATTTTTATAGTGCATGAGTGGAATTCTAGTAAATATTAAAAGGTAAACAGTATTGTGTCTTTTCTCGTACATCATGTGAATCCAAGAATGTTCCATTTTCAATAAAGGGATTATATAGATAACATATGGCCAAATTTTTTTTATGTCTTTATAAGTTATTTTTCTCAATAAGATAATGATTAACCACTAAGTAAACACATTTACATGATAATATCTATAATTTATTTTAAATAGTTTAACAATTATTTTTTCTAAAAAATTCATTTTTCTACTAAAAAATTATAAATTATTTTTAATCAAAATATGGAATCTATTTTTTCATATTCCAGAAATATAGGTGGCCAAAGTTAATTTTAAAATAATCCCATAGACATGATTAAATAATGGGTTCTTAAGATGAAAGCGTTCAAAAGATTAGATTGATTTTATATGAAATTTCACTGTGAATTTGATTCCAATAACTTATATTCCTTAAATTAATATATAAATTATATATTTATACATGAAATAAATTAAAATTTAAATTTAAATATATAAATAAATTAAATGAAAAATTAGTATTCAAATAAAATTCAGTATTTTTCATTATTCATCCAAAAATAAAATATTTCAAAAAAATACAATAAATCCACCCAAATTAAATTTTGAAATTAAAATTTCAAAAATTTAATTTATTTTTTCAAATGAAAAGTAATTTATATAGAAAAAATGATTAAAAATTGGTGCACTATTAAATTGAGGTAGAATCACCTTTTATAAAAATACATCCTTTATTCGTAAAATTATATTAATTATAAATTATACTAATAAAATCTATTTTATGAGTTTCAAAAAAAATTTATTGAATTTATATTACAAAAAAAGATTTTAAAAACATTATTCAAATGTGGTTTTAAATTTTTTTTGATATGAAATTGAGTTTCTTCATTGATTTTTTTTCTTATTAATAGATTTTATTTATTTTTAAATTGTTATTAAATTCACTTATAACTAATTAATAACAAAATTATTAATTATATGTATTTATGGAATTAATATTTTCAAAATTTAGATAATATAATTCATAACATCCAATATAATAAGTATGTGGTAGCTAAAATAATATTATATATACAATATTAATAGTATGTCTTTTTGTAAAACTAAATATTACATGTAAGGAAATCTATCGAAGGAACTCAATATCATGTATAACACATGAAAAACATGTTGTTGCATTTATGAATAGCTAATATATGTTTTATTTTTAGTGAAATTTAAAATTTCTGTTGTGTTAACTAAAATCCAAACTACGTTCTTTCATATAACATAAGCTATATTCATTATTGAGTGAAATAAATAAAATTAAAACAACTAAATTAATTTGAAAACAAATATTTCACAAAATCTCAGGGAGTTACACTTGAAATTCCAAAATGGGTTTTAGATAAATTTAATTATTTTTGAGAGAAATATGAGATATGATAGGATTTTTATGAACTATTATAGACACATATTCATGCCATTTTTGTTTCTTTCAAAACATGAATGGATTGAGATGATGGATTAATGAGAAAAATATCACCAAATTCTATAATCCTGGGATTAAATTCACCATCGGAACTATGTGTTCATGTTGTAAATTATTTGTGGATGTTTCAACTAAAATATAGATTTATGTATTCTTATCATCAAATGATGGTTCATGTCTAAAATCACACACTGTAAACTACCCTCACTCACAATATGATAAAAATATACATTCTTTAAACTAAACCCACATATAGGGAATAACACTTCATGAAAATAATTACCCTTGAATGTATATTTTAGATCCCAATATATACCAATACTACTCCATGCCTCCACCAAGAACCACATATTTTAGAGGCATAAAAAATAGTAGTCCAAAAGCATCCAGACCAAACATCAAATAACTCACAGAAAATTACCTCCCTAATGAATTTAAAAGTATAACTAGGGATAAGGGAAGGAAAAGGGTTATTCGAAAAACCACCCAATTTGTTACCTCTCATGGATTTTACTTTCACTGTGGAATAACCTTGTCACTTAGAGGAACATGACCCAAAATAATGCAATAATCTCCTATAAGAGATACATATAAAAAAGGATATATCCCATAAACATAACAACAAGTATTAGAGAATTGTCTCATAATATAAGGTAATATAAACTTCATTACAATAGAGGAATCAATCATCAAATAACATGGCATAATTATAATGCATCTGCAAATCATGTTCCCAAATGCTCTTCACTATGCCATGGTGTCACCACATGCATGAACTAATGAAATATCATTCCCATTCAAAACCTTTTATTAGATTTCAAGGATCTCTATGGGTCTATCCATTAAGGATGTTTCATGATTAATATTAATATAAACCTAGTCGATTTTAGTTGAATATTCATAAGGGTATAGGAGAAGCTATGATATAATAAAAACCATGTGAATCTGACACATTTATGTAGAAAGTGTTATCTGGTACAAGATACATCTATCACAGGTCAACACATTTGATGGAGGTAATGAATTTTAGAAACCATATGCTTATAACCAATCCTTCTATACCCATGATTAAGAGAAACCATAAAGAATCTATTATCTATAATTGTGAGCTCTATATGTAACCTCTTCTAAACAACATTGGTCTTATGATAGTCTCTCACTTTATTCATAAAATCATGAATGTTTTATGCTATTTATGAAGTTTCTTACACTATTTATATCCTAGGAATTGATGAATCTCCCAAACCAATCTAACACAACACTGAATAAAATGGTTGGTTTATAGTGAATCAAATGACTTTATACCTATAGTGGATTGGAAAATATTGTTGTAATAAAACTAGAACAAGGGCAGGTGTCTCATCCCCAAACATCCAAAATCTTGGAAAAAAATTTTAATAGGTCATCAGGAGTCTAGATAGTTTGATCTTTCTAAACATCCTTATATGCATGAGAAGTAGTAAAAATAAGAAGCAAAATCATAGTGAAGACCACTACTCACACTTGAGGTAAAATGAGGACTATTATTTGAGATAATTATCCATCAGCATCCATGATTCCTCATCACATACTCTAAACACTAACAAAAAAAAACACCAATGAGAAAAAATCATTGATTTCTAACAATATATATGATTTTTTATTGGTTTTTTATAACCCATCATGAGTCATACCAAACCAAGGATAAAAATAAACAAGTAATGAAGGTTATCATAATTTCATCCCCCCTTACATTGACTAAGATCAATCAAACGGTGAATTAAATTAGGATAATGGTGTTTAAAACCCACCTTCTAGAAGATTAAGTATCCAGACATTAAATTTGAGACCAAACGCTTCACCTTGGACCACGAAAATTGTACTATGAGAGAAGAATACATATTTTTTATATGATTATGAAAAATAAAATATTTCATACAAAATGGTTCATAATTTATTTTATTATGATATAATTTATATAACCCTATAAAATTATGGGGCTTGGTGTCTATGGTTAAGTATGTAAATAACATTGAAAAAATAAATATAATTAAAAAGATATAGACAAACTCCAAAACATTTTCTTAAATTTCTATGGTCTTTAAATACTACCCAAGATATCTTAGGGTTGAACATAATAAAAGGGTGAGATATAAAAAATCATAAGGGAATAATTGAAGAATAACATTACTGATGTAATACAATTTAGTCATTAGGAAAACCGTAGTGACATAAATTAGGTGAGATTCATAAACATGATCATTGAATCATGATAAATTACAATTGAAAAATGGAAATATAAAAATGTGGTTAAAACAGAAAACATGAAATAATAAGCATATTTCAATGATAAAAACTAATAAATCATAACTTTTTTTAGGATAGCCTTCAATGCACCACATATGGAATCTCATGAAGTAAAAAACATCACCCATCACATTCATATCATATACAAGAATAAGTGCTCTACATAGATCATTCTTTATAGGATTGTATTTGATTGCATATAATCCCACAATTAATGATTCTGGGTATTATACATGGATGCACCTAATCAATTAAAGATATGTATATCTAGGTGCCTAACATTTTGTGGATGTGGAAATGGGTATTCACTATACAATTGTTTTGCGTGGAAAACTCGAAGGATAAATTCATCTTCATAAAAAGTGTGTGTAAATATTCATTGATGTTTTAATGAGAGTAAAAGGGTTCTTGCATCTATTAGTAATAATAATTTCATTAATAGCGATGCTTAAAAGAATACCTATATGAGAAATTGGGAATACAAAGGTATAATATAATGAATTTTCTTTAATAAGGAGGAGAAGGAGATGATCCTTTACTGTGAGATGATGCTATAATAACTTCACAAGAGATTATAAATGGATTGAAAACACCTTGGGAGGGATAAAGATAGCATTGGGTAGAGTAAAATTTTGATCCAATGGTTTTGAGTGAAGATGAATGTGAATATGGGTTGGTATTTATATAAAAATATCACTAAATCGGTTGTTAAATTATAATCATTGCTTTTTTACACTATATGATATATTAATACAAACCATAATTGAATCAATGGTATTTCCCAAGGATTATTACAATGTGGATTGGATTTTATTAGTTTTTATGATATTAATTTAACTCATCAAAATAATACCCCTTGGAATAAGGAAGTGATATATTTTTATAAAGAATTAATTTCAAATCATTATGATATAATATTGGTTTTGGAGATTTATTAACGTTTTAATCACATAAATGACTAAAATCAAAGGCATATTTTTTAAAAGTGTAAATATAATATTTTATTTAGAATAATTATAGTATTTATTACATCACTTTTTGAATTTATTGATTTTTGAATTTATCGCATATAATTATACCATATATAATTTTTAAAAAAAATTATACTACCACTTAAAATTCTATAAAATGTACCATTGGATAATTTTAACATGGATATTTAAAATATAATATTTATTTTATAAACAATAATTCTCTCAATATTATATTTTTTATTTTTAAATAAAAAATTCCCATTTATTTAAAAATACAATTTTTTTGACAATATAAGTTTTCATAAAATTATAAAAATTACATTTGTCTTCCTAAAATTATATTTTCATTTATATTAAATAAATATAAATTTATTTTAAAATTCGATTAAAATAAAAAAATATTTAAAATTTTCTTTAATTCATGAAAATGATTGTATTGATAGGAACTATATATTTACCAAAACTAAAATTGTGTATCATCATATAAAAATATAATATTCAACAATCATTATTATTTAACCATCATAAATAAATAAAATATAAATATAAAAATTATTTTATTAATAATAAAATTGAAAATGTTCATAATGTTAGTTTCGATGTATATATATATATATCCTTTTTACACATGTGTATTCCCAATGGTTAATTTGTGTGAGGATGAAAATTTTGTGGAGTTGTTCGGGGAGAATTGTTTGGTTCGTGATCTAAAAAATCTTAAAATCTCTCAATAAATGTTTTTTCTGAAGATTTTGTTGTTGAAACATAGATTGGGTGTGGTCAATGAGAAATCCAGGTGATTCTATCTGCCTGGGAATGTTTGATAAATGGGAATCAAATGGAAAAATCCTAAAGGTTGAGGCAATCATTTCCTTTTTCTTTTTTTGAATATATTTATTACAACCCTATATATATATATACTAATCATACAATAAATATATAATGAATATACTATCAAAAGTTATGATTTTTAATGATATTTTAAATTAGTAGGATATAACTTATAGTAGACCAAAATAACCAAACTATTTGAATGTGTTATCTATCACAACATTATATGACATAGAATTTATTCATTCAAAAAAGGAGTCCCATTTATAAATGTTTGGCTCATTACATGAATGTACTACCAAAAGATAGCTATTGAACACATATAGGGCCTTCTCACAAAACACCAATGAAACATAAATCATCCCCTAAAATAAAATTTAATGTTAATCATCGTTGGAAAATCAATCAGGGGAATCACCATAGACTACTCTATCCTTCTAAAAGTACTCATCAGAATCCCCAAGTTAAGAATCATCCACCAGCTACACTAAAGAAATGGTAACCATCATCTGAATATGGTCCATTTTCCACAAATATCCACCATATCATGATGTATCCTGGAGATATATTCATTAAATGTCTACGAATATCAAGACTCAATCATGGAATCACTATGTGGATTCATACATAGTGCATTAGCTACCAAATTACCCTTTCCCAGTGTATAATAAATCCTAAAGTAGTCATACACCTATAATTCCATACACTTTCTCAATTGGAATTTTTTGGTTTTTATGGGGGAATCTATGCATCAGGATCCAATAATTGTTGAAAACTAAGAAACACTAGATGATGTGGCGGTGTCATAAAAAATTATAGGAAACCAAAACTACATGAAACTCAAGATCATGGGTATCTTTATTATGTTCATGGGGTATTAACTATGATTACCCATATGAAACAAACACCCCTTGATACATTAGGATTCTACCCAATAGAATAAGTTAAGTTTCACTTAAGGCTATAAAATGTACTTACTCCTATGGAGAATAATGAAATGTGGAATTGAACAACATCTCCTTAAGATACTAAAATGTAACCATAGACTAGTAAATTCATAATAAAACATGATCCTTTATATTAAAGGATTTTTTAGGGGTGGTAATAAAACCTAATTGAATTAATAACCTTTATTAATACCTTTCAAGACTGTGTAAACTCTTTACCTCTACAACACTATTGGGGGACTATGATGAATCGAGATCCTTGATCATTAAATTTACAAAATATTATCCATGATGGGACCTAAAATTCGTCATGAAATGAATTTCATGATTCCATAGCTCAGACATTGATAAGTGTCAATATAGATTAAAAAATGGGGAACTATAAAAATGGCGATGCTCGGTATGTTCCACCTTAGATATGGAGTACACATGGATGTCTGTCATGACCCCCTTCCACCAAAGATGCCCCTCCTGAGCTGGAAATGGTGAAAGGGAGATAATGATCCCCTGAGTCCCATCTCCAGTAGGCCTCAGAGTGGCGACTACCACCTAGGGTTTGAGTTTTTAAAAATATGGGAGGCATTACCATTTTTATTATTTAAGATTGGGAAATTGGATGAGTCAAACACCAAAATAAATGGGAACAAGTAGATGAAAATAAACCCAAAACCAAACACATATGCATGTTTTATACAATATTGAAAAAAAGTACAAGTACATGAAAAGCTCCAAAGTACGATACCAAAAAAAGGAAAAAACTGCAACCAGCAAACTCTAACACCCAACTAGTAAGGTCCCGCATGGTTCCTGAAGTCCTCCTGAAAACCTGAAAGTAAACATATGGTGAGAAAACAAGTATACTCAGTAGGAATACCTAAAGCTCTTGTGCACAGGTGGGGAGACATCCTAATTCACCATGAGGAAACAGAAGGAATCAAATCCTACCAAGGAATCTATTGTTGAGACACCAAACCAGACGTACATAGACATTACATTACTTTTGAGGAATACTTAATACATAACAATAATAGACACACAAGGACTGTAATTGTTTAGTGTCTTTGGAGACTTGGAACATAATCTTTTAATCATGGTGAAAGATCTTCAACATATCCCATAAAGATCTTCCCATTTTGTTTTCATGACTAAAAACATTCATTATATCCTCGGGAAAAGAAAACATAAAAAGGGTGATCTCAAATTCACTGTAAGGGTTAACATAGAGAAAATAAAACAATCCATAAACATTTGAATGCAAAAACTTGACCATAAAATCTAAACATCAAAATCTTGAGCAAAGACATAAGTCTTGGAAGTACGTAAGGTATATATCATAATGGAAAATAAATCATGATAAAATAGAATGGGAATAAAAAATGTAATTGTGGAAAACCATTAAGCACATGATATGATTTCCATAGTAGCCAAGACATTACTGCCAAGACCATCTTAGTGGACAAAGTCCCTTTCTGAACCGAGTTCACTCCTCATTCCAGTCTTGTATCACTAAACCAGATTATCTTACCATTCCATCCATGTCTATCTCATGAGATATAAATATTTACCCAATGAATTGGAAGGTGATATAGGTCCCACACATCTCATAATGAAATCATTCTTTCATGTGCCACAAAAAAACATACATCCTTCATAATAACCGAACGAATAAAATGGGTTTCATAAACATCATCCCATCATAACATAATCCATATAAAATAAAAGGATATCATTTTATCATAAGAAAGATAAAACCATGTAAATAATAGAGAAATTATACTTGAAACATTAACATACTAAATAAGGTCATCTTAGATGGAAAATAGTTTTGATAAAACACTTGAAATGAATTCTTGAGGAAAATATCCTTTCTTCTTCAAAATAATCTTCTTTTCACAAAATTCCATGTAATTTTAAAAGAAAAAGAGTTTGTTAAAAATATTCGTGAAATATTGAAGATAAAACTTCATGAAAATAAGGTTTTATGAAACCATAAAAATATGTTCACTCCGTATAAGTTAAAAAAACATTTTCTCATACTTTGGTCATAAAAGTCAAGAAGTACCTTATATGGTAACCAAAGGAAAGATTCCTTCCACACAATGTGGTAAAAATTCAGAAAAAGTTAAAAATGAATTTAAACATACATGGAAGAATAGTAAACATTTTATGAAAACCATCTTATAAAACATGGACATGGATGATAAACATAACCCCAGTAAATACTTATGTATAAGCAATCTCGAATAAAAATGAAATTTGAAAAATTATCCCTTACCTTAGGTCCATTATGCTTCATACGTATCTGAACATCCTGTATAAAGATTTAAATAATGTCATTGACTTATTACAGAATAATATTCATTGTTATGATATCATATATGGTTCACTTATGACTTTATATTACCCGTTCTTTTGTAAATTCCATGTTATAACAGCATTTTGGGTAAAATCGTTTCATTTAATGTATGTGCTTCGAATTGTTGTTCTTGATATTATTACATATATCCTGACTTAATTAATTATAGAATATAATAACTGATTTATATATAATATATATTCATCATATAAATATATATGATAGATCGATAAATGGAATGAAATACACTGTTCATTTAGAGAGTAGGCCGTACGTACGCATGAACGCTATTTTCGTTTCCTTATTTAATTGAATGGAATTATGTAAATGAAACATATATGTAAATAAATCCAGTATCATTATAATGTAATATCTTTAATGATTATTTATTACATAGATACTTTATAATCATACTTGAATGGTTAATCCTGGAAAATGAATCTCATCGCTTTCGTGGAGACGGTAGTCCGTACGTACGCACGAGCGATGATATTATTCCCATAATTATTGAATAGAATTGCAGGGAATGTTTTAATATCATAGAATCAATATGAAGTTATAATAACCATATATATTTATTATTTACACCATTATATCCATCCAATTAAGGTGGTGATGGAAAAATAGATTACACCACAGCGTGGAGATGATATTCCGTACGTACGCACGCGTGGTGATTTCGTTTTCTGTAGGATGGATAAAAAGTGAAATGGAATTTTTTCATACTTATAATAAAATATCAGTATATATGAGTGATAATTATGTTATAAATTCATAATGAAACAACTAAATAAGGGAAAGACGAAGAAGAAATAAATTTGAAAGAATCAGTAACGGATATTACCTCTTCTTCGACAGGACTCTTCGAAACCTCCTCTTAGGGCACTAATATTGGTATTTGAGGAAGACCCTAACCTCAAGTATGTTTTCAGGGTAGTTAAGAAGTGAAATGGGCAGGGTCTGGCCTAGCTTGAAGTCTCCAAATTGTGTAAAGAGAAGAGGGAAAATGTTCTCTTTTATAAGGGAGGAGAGGGGAACTTTTGAAAACCTCTAAAATATTAATTTATAATAAACCTAAACCCCACATAAAAACTTCCAAAGTGACTCAAATTAGGATATTAGATAATATAAGGTTTTAATCTCATCAACCAATTAAATTTAGATATGTTGTGATTTTATTTTAAACCTTATCATTTTGAATTATCCTTATTTAATCTATATAATATTATTTGTGGTAATAATGTTTTAAATTTTATATGGTTATAAATACTTACTTATATGTTATTAATTATAAATAATTTTATTATTTATGACATTTTAGATAATATAAATTTTAATTTGAAAATTTTAAAATATTTTCGTGATTTTTAAACAATTTAATAATATAAAATATCAATAGTGTTAATTTAGAGACAATTAATTTATTTGAATTTAAATTAAATCCTCACAGAAGATAAGTTCGAACTAAAATATTTAATAGATTCATAACATGACATATTTATCTATAAAAGTAGTTTAGAACATTAAATAGTTCATATAATATTTATTTTAACCATTTATTTGATATTTCAATCAATAAAATAATTTGAACATCACTATTGTGTCACCATTAATGAAATATTTAATCCCTAAAAATTATAAATAAATTCATATGATGTACATAATTTTATTAGATTTATATAGACTATTAATTTCCGAAGTTTCATGAAGTTATCACTACATTAAATTAATTATACTTACAAGATTTAAAAGAGTGACATGTTGTAACTTTCTTTGGTTTTAATAATAATTAAATTATTTTCATGGTCGAAAGTCCATAAAATGAATCTAATCCGACCCTTAGGTTATATGGGTGTACTTTTAGTCATCCAATAGAATTTGGTCATGTGTTAGTGTAATTTAATAATTTTATAGTTTCTCATAATTACCCGATTTACCTTTAATAGTAGTAAATAAATATTACTATAGTTACTATTCATAATATCAAAAAAATAAAAGTAACCTATTAACATAATTTGGACCCACTAAATTCAAATATAGAATCCATTCTTTAAAATTCAAAACATATAATTTGTAGTAATTAATTTAAAATTAATCCCATTGTTAAGTAAACGGGTTTTAAATGTTAAAACATTTCCAAAGATTGAAATGTTTTTACTTATGAATTCAGTGTAAAATTAATGCTAATTACTTACATTATATTAAATGGAAAAAATATATTATATTTATAATTTAAAACCATTCAATATTATAATTTAATCACATAAATTTTCTCGATGAAAATTTTTTTAATTAAAATTTAGCATATTTTTACAATTCATCAAAATACAAAACGTATGAGAAAAATATCAAAAATTAACCAAAAGTAATTTTTTATATCCTGATTCAATAAGAATTTTATTTTGTCAAATTGAACTTATAAACATGTCAAAAAATAAATTTAATGTGGGTGCGCCATCAGAAGGAGGGAAAACTAACATTTTTGAGAAATACATATTTTTCCCGAAAAAATTATTTTGTTAACATACCATGATCTATAAAATGTGTAAGATGAATTATAATGTTATAAAATTAAAAATGTAGATACTACTATTTATAACGGCTAGTTCATAATAATATTATAACAACATATCGTCATTTAGTGAAACCCAGTATTGCGTACAACACACGCTATCGAGGAAGGTCGTGATTGCTTGTAATGAAAGCCAAGTCAGGGTTGCGTATAGTGCAAGACTCCATTGTTGTTGCGTATAACAAAATAAAACCATGTTTCATTTATACATTTAATATATACATACCCACACACTCAATGTTTTGTAGGATAACAACTATCAAACAAACATGAAACTATGTGTAACACGATCCATGAATAGTTTTGTGTATACTGTAGGCTAATATAGTATTGCGTATAGTGAAAGATAATCATGGTGTAGTATAAAATAGAATATATGAAAGAAATTAAAAAGAATATATCTCATAAAAACTTGGGTCGTTACATTCTACCCCCCTTAAAATGAATTTCTCCCTCGAAATTCGTCGAGGCTATAAATGGTTTACTACTTGAAAGTTTCTTTCATAGAAACCGACATCATAAAAAGGAATACTAAAACATAATTTTAAAAAGTGAAGTATGAAACCTATCGGCGACCCAAATTAACTCCTCACTGGGTTTCCACATAAGGGAACTTAGGTGAAAGTGTGTATATGGAAGAGAAACCTAACTATCAAGTTCTGATGGAGAGTGGTAGAGACCATGGTTAGGAAAAAGCCAACAATCACAAATCTATAAATTTTTGATGATCTAAGGTACCATCTGATTCACCGTATATGAGGACACTAGGACAACATTTTTGGTCTTCAAGATGATTTCCTTAAAGTTTAATAATTTGAATTAGAAGAAATACTTACTTTATATTGGTATAATGTCACCGTTTTTCATGCCTTGACCAATTTCCACTTCATCTCTTAAGGAAATAAAGTTGAAATTTTCATTCGTGAAGTGTTAGCAGATCATGTGATAGAATGATGGGTCACTTCATCTGTCTCAAACAAATTTTTAGAAAAAGTTATCAAATATACATAAGTCCATCTATGGTGAGGTTAATCGTATATCATTCCAAAAATGGACATATACATCATCTATCAAACTTTTTAATAAAATAAAACTATTTTCTACATACCAGGGACTTCTTATAAGCCAGTGGTAGGCGATAAAGGCTTGTCGCACTTCGGTTGTGGGTTCTATTCCTACAGCCTTGTACGACGCGATGGGTTGTCGCCCATCCCATGGGTTGTCCTTTTTATAAAAATATACTATTATAACATTCCAAAAATAATATCAAAAATTTCTATCCTTAAACAATACTATCTGATGTCCAACTCAATGAATTCTAACCATTAGGCTTATCGGAAATACTTTTTTCCTATCTCATATTATAAAGAAAATTACTACTAGAAAGTTCATCTACCAAGAATGTGAATACTATCTTTTATCCCGACATATATCATAAGATATATCTTATTGGACACATTCCAAGCATGTGAATACCTTAATCATGTATTCTCTTGAAAAATGAATACCCATTGAACCTTAGTGAAAACATGAATGCTGTCAAACGTTAACTCTTTCCACTTACCACAATCCCAAAAATTTATATACTCAAACCATGATATCACATTGTCCTTATATCAGTCATGAGCTCATTAATACCATCAAGCATCTCATTATCTCCTTATCCATTCATTATGCTCATATAATCTAATTTCAAAAAATATCTGAATAACCTTCCATGGTTATCAATACCATTCAACATATACTTCCAAATACTTTAGAAAAAACAATAGTGTAAAAATCCTTATATGTTTCTTTTTTCCATAATACCTTTAAATTGCCCAGATAACATAACTCTTTATAAACATGCAATCATTCCACTACCTTCTTAAACATTGACCGAGCTTGAAAAATTATTTCATCTCACATATCATTGGTAGTATCTTCATCATCTTAAACATAAATACTACCGATACGACCATGTTGATTCTCTTTATGATACTATCCCCTAGGGAATAGGTTTGCCTAATGTCCGTAAATTCCACATTTAAAACATTTAACCATTGTTGATGTCTTAGAAATACCATAATCCTTGTCCATAGTGTTAACTGAACCTTTTCTATTATAATTACTAGCTTTGTGTTATTCTTTTACACACCCAAATCATCTTCTTTTTCTATTGAAAAATTTTATTTAATGCCTCTTCCCATATTACTTACATGAGGGAAATTGAACTTTATTTCCTCTTTGATCATCATGAAACTCCATCTTTCTCTTATTCGCTGATTTGAGAAACATACCAAAGTTGATATTATTGATCATATTATGAGATTGATGATTAGGCATAATAATGATATGTGAACTTCTAGATCCAATTTCATTTGGTTTCTCAGGAAGAATATCATTCTATTGTCCATCATATCCTATATTATCGTGAATCTTCCTGTTTCCAGCCATTTTCTAAAACCTAAAAAGAATAGTGTGAGAGGAAAAAATCATACTAGGAAAACAAAAAAATAAATGGGGTATACCTTCAATATCTAACATCATAGGTTTAATTTTAAGATCGTTTTCATAATTCTATGACTATAACCTATACTTATAATTAACATTAGAGACATCCCCAGACATACCTTAGAAATATATCTAGGGGTCTCACTAATGTTTTCGCATCCCAGTTTCCAAAGGTTAAATAAACGTTCCTCTAATACCAACTATAGATACCCCAAACCTGACATACATAGACATTACATTTCTTTTGTGGAATACTTAATACATAAGAAAAATAGACACATAAGGACCGTAATAGTTTACTATCTTTGGATACTTGGAACATAATCTTCTAATCATAGTGAACGATTTTCAACATCTCCCATAAAGATCTTCCCCTTTTGTTTTTTTATCTAAAAACTTTCTTTATATCCTGGAAAAAAGATAAAATAAAAGGGGTGAGCTCAAATTCTCAGTAAGGGTAAACATAGAGAACAGAAAACAATCAATAAACATTTGAACGCAAAAACATGAACATAAAATCAAAAAATAAAAATCTTGAGAAAAGACGTAAATCGTGGAAGTACGTAAGGAATATATCCTAAAATAACATCAATCATGATAAAATAGCATGGGAATAAAACATGTAATTTTGGAAAACCATTAATCACTTGATATAATCTCCATTGTAGCCCAGGCATTGCTTCTAACACCATCTTAGTGGACAAAGTCCCTTTCTAAACCATGTTTACTCCTCGTTCCAGTCCTGTATCACCAAACTGGATTAACTTACCATCCCAGCCATGTCTATATCATGAGATATAAATCTTTACCCATTTAATTTGAGGGAGATAAAGGTCCCACCCATCTCATAATGAAATCATTATTTCGTGTGCCACAAAATAAACATACATCATTCATAATAACCCAACGAATAAAATGGTTTTCATAAACATCATCCCATCATAACATAATCCATACAAAAGAAATGGGTATCATTTCATCAAAAGAAAAATAAAATCATGTAAATAATAGAGACGTTATACTTGAAACATAAACATACTAAATAGGGTCATCTAAGATGGAAATTAGTTTTTATAAAACACCTGAAATGAATTCTTGAGGAAAATATCATTTCTTCTTCAAAATAATTTTCTTTTCACAAAACGCCATATAATTTTAAAATAAAATGACTTTTTTGAAAATAGTCATGATATCTTGTAGAGTAAGATTCATGAAAATAAGGCATTATGAAACCGTAAAAATCTGTTCATGCCGTTTAAGTTAAAAAAACATTCTTCTCGTACTTTTGCTGGAAAAGTCAAAAAGTACATTGTATGGTAACCAAAGGAAAGATTCCTTCCATACAATGTGGTAAAATGTCAAAAAAGGGTAAAAATGACGTTAAACATTCATGGAAGAATTGTAAATATATTTTGAAAACAGTTTTAAAAAATATGGACATGGATGATAAACATAACCCCGGTAAATACTTACGTATAAGCAATATCGGATAAAAATGAGATTTGAAAAATTATCCCTTACCTTAGGTCGATATGCTTCGTACGTATCTGAAAAACCAGTATAAAGATTAAATAATGGAATTGACTTATTACAGAATCATATTAATTGTTATGATATCATATATGGTTCACTTATGACTTTATATTACCCATTATTTTGTAAATTCCATGTTAAAGTAGCATTTTGGGTAAAATTGTTTCATTAATCATATGTGTTTCGGCTTGTTGTTATTGATATTATTACTTATATCCTGACTTACATAATTCCAGAATATAAAAAATGATTTATATATAATATATATTCAGCATATAAATAAATATTATAGAATGATAAATGGAATGAAATACACTGTTCATGGAGATGGTAGGCCGTACATACGCATGAATGCTGTTTTCATTTCCTTATTGAATTGAATGGAATTATGTAAATGAAACATATATGTACATAAATCCAGTATCATTATTATTTAATATATTTCTTGATTATTTATTACATATATACTTTATAATCATACTTGAATGGTTAATCATGGAAAATGAATCTCATCGCATTCGTGGAGACGGTAGTCCTTACATACGCACGAGCGATGATATCATTCCCATAGTTATTGAATAGAATTGGAGTGAATGATATAATATATCAGAATCATTCTGTTGTTATAATAACCATATATAGTAATTCCTTACACCATTATACCCATCCAAGTATGGTGGTGGTGGAAAAACACATTACACCATGGCGTGGAGACGGTATTCCGTACGTACGCACACGCTGTGATTTATTTTTCCATAGGATGGATTGAAGGTGAAATGGGGTTGTTTCATACATATAATATCATATCCGTATATGTGTGATACTGATGTTGTTACTTCATAATGAAAAAATTAAATAAGAGAAAGTAGAAGAAGAAATAAATTTGAAAGAATCAGTAACAGATATTACCTCTTCTTCAACACGCCTCTTTGAAACCTCATCTTAGGGGAAAAATTGGTATTTGAAGAATACTGGAACCTCTAGTATGTTTCTAGGGAAGTTTAGAAGGAAAATGGGCTGGTTTTGGCCGAGCTTGAAGGCTCACAATTTTGTAAAGAGAAGAGGGAGGTGGTTCCCTTTGATAAGGGAAGGAGAGGGGCACTTTTGGAATCCTATAAAATATTTATTTATAATAAACCTAAACCCCACATAAAAACATCCAAAGTGACTCAAATTTGGATATTAGAAAATAAAGGGTTGTAATCGCATCATCCAATTAATTTTAGACATGTTTTTATTTTTTTTAAACCTTATCATTTTGATTTATCCTTATGTAATCTTTTTAATTTTATTTGTACTAATAATGTGATAAATTTTATATGGTTAAAAATACTTACTTATATGTTCTTAATTATACATAATTTTATATTTTAGGTCATGTTAGATCATATAATTTTTAATTTTTAATTTTTAAAATATTTTCGTGATTTTTAAACAATTGAATAATATAAAATATCAATAGTCTCAATTTTGACACAATTAAATTATTTGAATTTAAATAAAATCCTCAAAGAATATATATTCGAAATAAAAGCTTTAATAGATTCATAACATGTCATATTTATCTATAAAATTAGTTTATCACATTAAATAGTTCATATAATATTTATTTTAACCATTTATTTGATAATTCAATCAATAAAATAATATCAACATCACTATTGTGTCACCTAAAATGACAATTATTTAATCCCTAAAAATTATAAATAAATTCACATGATGTAGATAAGTTTATTATCTTTCTGTAGTCTATTAATTTTCTATTTTTAATGAAGTTTATCACTAAATTAAAATTATTATACATTCAATATTTAAGATAGTGACCTGTTGTCACTTTCTTTGGTTTTAATAATAATTAAATTATTTTCATGGTCAAAAGACCATAAAATGAATCTAATCCTACCCTTATGTGATATGGGTCGACTTTTAGTTATCTAATAGAACTTGGGAATGTGTTAGCGTAATTTTATAATCTTATTTTTACTCTTAATTACCCGATATACCTTTAAATGTAGTAAATAAAAATTAACATATTTACTATTCATAATAAAAAAAATAAAAGTAACCTATAAACTTAATTTTGACCCACAAAATTCGAATATGGAATCCATTTTTCAAAATTGAAAACATATAAGTTGAAGTAATTAATTTAAAATTTATCCCGTTGTTAATAAAATGGGTTTTAAAAGTAAAAACATTGCAAAAGATTGAAATGTTTTTTCTTATGAATTTAGTGTAAAATTAATTCTAATGACATAAATTATATTAAATCGTAAAAATATATTCTATTTATATTTTAAAACCATCCAATAGTATAATTTAACAATATAAATTATCTTGGTGAAAAAAGTTGTTTTTAATTAAAATTTAGCGTATTTTTACTATTCATCAAAATAAGAAACTTATCAGAAAAATATCCAATATTTTTCTAAAGTAAATTTTTATATCCTGATTAAAATGAAGAATTTTATTTTGTAAAATTGAACTTATAAATATTTCACAAACTAAATTTAATGTCGGTGCACCATCAAAAGGCGACAAAACTGCAATTTTTGAAAAATACAAATTTTACCCCAAAAATTTATTTTGTTCTCATACCATGTTCTATAAAATGTGTAAGATGAATTATAATGTTATAAAATTCACAATGTAGATACTAATATTTATAACGGCTAGTTTATAATAATATTATAACAATATATCGTTGTTTAGTGAAACCCGATACTGCGTACAATACATGCTATCGAGGAAGGTCATGATTGCGTGTAATGCAAGCCAAGTCAGGGTTGGGTGTAGTGCAAGACTCCATTATTGTTGCGTATAAAAAAATTAAACCATGTTTCATTTATACAGTGAATATATATATATATATATACGCACACTCAATGTTTTGTAGGATAACAACTATCAAACAAACTTGAAATTGAGTGTAACATGATCCAAGAATAGTGATGCGTATACAATAAGCTAATATGGTGTTACGTATAGCGCAAGATAATCATGGTGTAGAGTAAAATAGAAGATATGAAAGAAATTAAAAAGAATATATCTCATAAAATCTCGGGGTGTTACATTCTACCCCCCTTAAAATTAATTTCGCCCTCAAAATTCGTCGGGGTTATAAATGGTTTACTACTTGAATGTTTCTTTCATAGAAACCCACATCGTAAAAAGGAATACTAAAACTTAATTCTAAATAGTGAATTATGAAACATATCGGTTACCCGAATTAACTCATCACTGGGTTTCCACATAAGAGAACATAGGTGAAAATATGGATATAGAAGAGAAACCTAACCATCAAGTTCTGATGGATAGTGGTTGAGAACCTGGCTATGAAAAATCTAGCAATCAAAGAGCCATAAATTTGTGATGATCTAAGGTACCATCTGATTCATCATATATGGAGACACTAGGACACTATTTTTGGTCATCAAGTTGATTTCCTTAAAGTTGGAGAATTTGAATTAGAGAAAATACTTACATTATTTCGGTACAATCTCACTGTATTTCATGCCTTGAACAATTTACACATCATCTCTTAAAGAAATGAAGTTTAATTTGTCATTCGTGAAGTGATAGAAGATCATGTGATAGAATGATGGGTTACTCCATCTGTCTCAAAAAATGGTTAGCAAAAGTTATCAAATATACATAAGTCCATCTATGGTGAGGTTAATCATATATGATTCTAAAATTGGACTTATACATCATCTATCAAACCATTTAATAAAATAGAACTAGTTTCGAATAAGCAGGGATTTCCTGTAGGCCAGTGGTAGGCGATAAAGGCCCGTCGCACTTTAGTTGTGGGTTCGATTCCTACAGCCTTTTCTGACACGACGGGTTGTCGCCCGTCCTACGGGTTGTCCTTTTTATAAAACTATACTATTATAACATTCCAAAAATAATATAAAAAATTTGTAGCCTTAAACAATATTATCTGATGTCCAACTTAATAAATTCTGGCCTTTAGGCTTATTGGAAATAGTTCTGTCTAATCTCATAGTATAAGAAAATGACTACTAGAAAGGTCATCTAGCGAGCATGTGAATACTATCATTTATCCCCATATATATCATAAGATATATCTTAATGGTCACATTCCAAACATGTGAATACCTTAATCATGCATTCTCTTGAAAAATGAATACCCATTGAACCTTAGTGAAAACATGAATGTTGTCAAAAGATAACTCTTTCCACTTACCACAGTCCCAAAAATTTAATATACTCAAACCATGATATCACTTTGTCCTTATATCTTTCATGAGATCATTAATACCATCAAACATCTCATTATCTCTTTATCCCTTCATTATGCACATATCATCTACTTTCCAAAAATTTCTGAATAACCTTTCATGGTTACTGGTACCATTCAAAATATACTATCAAATAATTTAAGAAAAACAATAGTGTAACAATCCTTATATGTTTCTTTATTCCATAATACCATAAAATTACCCAGATACCATAACACTTTATAAACATACAATCATTCCACTACCTTATTAAACCATTGAATGAGCTTGAACAATTCTTTCATCTCACATATCATTTGTAGTCTCTTCATCATCATCAATATAAATACTACCCATATGACCATGTTGATTCTCTTCATGAGACTTTCCCTTAGGGAATTGTTTTGCATAATGTCCGTACATTCCACATTTAAAACATTTAACCATTTTTGATGTCTTAGCAATACCATTATCCTTGTCCATGGTGTCAACTAAACCTTTTCCATTGCAATTACTAGCTCTGTGTCCTTCTTTTCCACATCCAAATCATATTCCATTTCCTTTGAGACATTCTCCTTTATGCCTCTTCCCACATTACTTACATAAGGGAAATTGAACTTTCATTCCTCTATGATCATCATGAAACTCCATCTTTCTCTTATTAGTTGTGTCAAGAAACTTACCAAAGTTGAGATTATTAATCATATTATGAGATTACTGATTTGGAGTAATAACGATACGTGGACTTCTAGATCCAATTTCATTTGGTTGGTCATGAAGAATATCATTCCATTGTCCACCATATCCCCCATTATCGTGAATCTTCCTGTTTCCAGCCATTTTCTAAAACCTAAAAAGAATAGTGTGAGAGGAAAAAATCATACTAGGAAAACAACAAAATAAATGGGGTATACATTCATTATCTAACATTATAGGATTAATTCTAAGACCGTTTTCGTAATTATAGGACTATAACCTATACTTATAATTATCCTTAGAGACATCCTAAGGCATACCCTAGAAATATCTCTAGGGATCTCACTAAAGTTCTCACATCCTAGTTTTCAAAGGTTAACTAAACCTCCCACTGATAACAACTGTAGAAACCCCAATTCTGACCTACATAGACATTACATTACTTTTTCAGAATACATAATACATAACAAAATCAGACAGACAAGGACCGTAATAGTTTAGTGTCTTTGGAGACTTGGAACATAATCTTCTAATCATGGTGAATGATCTTCAACATCTCCAATACAGATCTTCCCTTTTGTTTTCCTTCCTAAAAACATTATTTATATCCAGGGGATAAGAAAACATAAAAACGGTGAGCTCAAATTCTTAGTAAGGGTAAACATAGAGATCATAAAACAACCCATAAACATTTCAATGCAAAAACTTGAACATAAAATCTAAACCTCAAAATATTAAGCAAAGACATAAATCTTTGAAGTATGTAAGGAATATTACATAAAGTAACATCAATCATGATAACGTAGCATGGGAATGAAACATGTAATTGTGGAAAACCATTAAGAACATGATATTATTTCCGTAGTAGCCAAGGCATTTCTGCCAAGACCATCTTAGTGGACAACGTCCCTTTCTGAACTAAGTTCACTCCTCGTTCCAGACATGTATCACTGAACCAGATTAACTTACAGTTCCAGCCATGTCTATCTATTGAGATATAAATCTTTACCCAATGCATTGGAGGGAGATATAGGTCCCACCCATCTCATAATGAAATCATTCTTTCGTGTGCCACAAAATAAAATACATCATTCATAATAACCCAATGAATAAAATGGGTTTCATAAACATCATCACATCATAACATAATCCATTTAAAATAAATAGATATCATTTAATAATAAGAAAAATAAAACAATTTAAATAATAGAGACATTATAATTGAAACAAAATCATACTAAATAAGGTCATATTAGATGGAAAATAGTTTTGATAAAACACTTGAAATGAATTCTTGAGGAAAATATCCTTTATTATTCAAAATCATTTTATTTTCACAAAACGCCATTAAATTTTAAAAGAAAAGGATTTTGTTTAAAATAGTCATGAAATATTTTATAGGAATAATCATGAAAATAAGGCGTTATGAAACTGTAAAAATCTGTTCACGCTGTATAAGTTAAAAAAATATTCTTCTCGTACTTTTTTCCAAAAAGTAAAGAAGTACCTTATATGGTAACCAAAGGAATGATTTCTTCCATACAATGTGTTAAAAAGTAAAAAAAGGGTAAAAATGACTTTAAACATACATGTAAGAATATTAAACATTTTATGAAAACATTTTTAGAGAACATGGACATGGATGATAGACATAACACTAGTAAATGCTTACGTATAACCAATCTCAGATAAAAATGAGATTTGTAAAATTATCCCTTACCATAGGTCTGATAGGATTCGTACATATCCAAACCTCTTATATAAAGATTTAAATAATTTCAATGACTTATTATAGAATAATATTCATTGTTATGATATCATATATGGTTCACTTATGACTTTATAATACCCGTTCTTTTGTAAATTCCATGTTAAAGCAGCGTTTTGGGTAAAATCGTTTCATTTATCATACGTGTTTCAAATTGTTATTCTTGATATTATTACATATATCCTGATATAAGTAATTGCAGAATGTAAAACATTATTTATATATAATATATATTCAGTATATAAATATATATGATATATCGATAAATGGAATGAAATACACCGTTCATGGTGACGGTAGGCCGCACATACACATGAATGTTGTTTTCGTTTTCGTATTTAATTGAATGGAATTAAGTAAATGAAACATATATGTACATAAATCCAGTATAATTATTATGTAATATCTTTCATGATTATTTATTACATATATACTTTATAATCATACTTGAATGGTAAATCATGGAAAAAATGAATCTCATCACAGTCGTGGAGACAATAGTCCGTACGTACGCACGAGTGATGATATCGTTCCCATAATTATTGACTAGTATTTTAGTGAATGATATAGTATCTCAGAATTAGTGTGATGTTATAATAACCATATATAGTTATTAATTACACCATTATTCCCATCCATGTAAGGTGGTGGTGGAAAACAGATTACACCATGGCGTGGAGACAATATTCCATACGTACACACGCACGATGATTTTATTTTCCATAGGATGGATAGAAGGTGAAATGGGGTTGTTTCATACTTATAATAAAATATCCTTATATGGGTGATACTTATGTTTAGACTTCATAATGAAACAACTAAACAAGAGAAAGTAGAATATGAAATAAATTTGAAAGAATTGGTAACAGATATTACCTCTTGTTCGACACGCCTCTTTGAAACCTCCTCTTAGGGCACTAAAATTGGTATTTGAAGAAGCCAAGGACCTGTAGTATGTTTCTAGGGAAGTTTAGAATGGAAATGGGAAGAAGTTGGCCAAGCATGAAGGCTCAAAATTTTATAAAGAGTAGAGGGGGGAGGTGCCCTTTTATAAGGGAGGAGAGGGGCACTTTTGGAAACCTCTAAAATATTAATTTATAATAAACCTAAACCCCACATAGAAACTTTAAAAGTGACTCAAATTCAGATAGTAGAAAATATAGGGTTGTAATCTCATCAACCAATTAAATTTAGACATTTTTTGATTTTATTTTAAACCTTATCATTTTGATTTATTGTTATTTAATCTATTTAATTTTATTTGTGGTAATAATGTTATAAATTTTATATGGTTATAAATACTTACTTATGTGTAATTAATTATAAATAATTTGATATTTTATGACATTTTAGATCATATGAATTTTAATTTGTAATTTTTAAAATATTTTCGTGATTTTTATACAATTTAATAATATAAAATATCAATAGTGTCATTTTTGACACAATTATTTTATTTTAATTTAAATAAAATATTCACAGAAGAAATTTTTGAAATAAAAACATTAATAGATTCATAACATTTCATATTTATCTAGAAAATTAGTGGAGCAGATTAAATAGTTCATATAATATTTATTTTAACCATTTATTAGATATTTCAAACAATAATATAATTTCAACACACTATTGCGTCACCTTTAATGATAATTATTTAATCCCTAAAAATTCTAAATAAATTCACATAATGTCTATAATTTTATTATAATTCTGGAGACTATTTATTTTCTATGTTTCATGAAGTTTATCACTAAATTAAATTTATTATACTTACACGATTTAAGAGAGTGACATGTTGTAACTTTCTTTGGTTTTAATAATAATTATATTATTTTCATGGTCAAAAGTCCATAAAATGAATATAATACTACCCTTAGGTATTATGGGTCGACATTTAGTCATCCATTAGAATTTGGGCATGTCTTAAGGTAATTTTATAATCTTATTTTTACTCTTAATTACCCAATTTACCTTTAACTGTAGTAAATAAAAATTACCATAGTTACTATTCCAAATATATAAAAAAAGTAACCTATTAACATAATTTGGGCCCATTGAATTCAAATATGAAATCCATATTTCAAAATTCAAAACATATAATTTGTAGTAACTAATTTAAAATTAATCCTGTTGTTAATAAAATGATTTTTAAAAGTTCAAACATTGCCGATGATTGAAATGCTTTTACTTATGAATTCATTGTAAAATTAGTGCTAATGACTTACATTATATTAAATGGTAAAAATATATTATATTTATAATTTAAAACCATTCAATATTATAATTTAACCATATCAATTATCTCGATGAAAAACGCTGTTTTTAATTAAAATTTATCGTATTTTTACTATTCATCAAAACAAGAAACTTATCAGAAAAATATCAAAAATTTATCCAAAGTAAATTGTTATATCCTTATTCAAGAGAAGAATTTTATTTTGTCAAATTAAACTTATAAACATGTCAAAAACTAAATTTAATGTGGGCGCGGCATCAAAAGGCGGAAAAACTGCAATTTTTGAAAAATACATATTTTACCCGAAAAATTTATTTTGGTCTCATACCATGTTACATAAAATGTGTATGATGAATTATAATGTTATAAAATTAAAAATGTAGATACTAATTTTTATAACGGCTAGTTCATAATAATATTATAGCAATATATCATCATTTAGTGAAACCCAATATTGCGTACAACACACACTATCGAGGAAGGTCGCGATTGCGTGTAATGCAAGCCAAGTCAAGGTTGCGTGTAGTGAATGACTCCTTTGTTGTTGCGTATAACAAAATAAAACCATATTTTATTTATACATTGAATATATATATACACACTCAATGATGCGTATAATAACAACTATCAATCAAACTTGAAATTGTGGGTAACACGATCCAAGAATAGTGTTGCGTATACTGCAAGCTAATACGGTGTTGTGTATAGAGGAAGATAATCTTGGTTTAGCGAAAAACAGAATATTTGAATGAATTTAAAATGAATATATCTCATAAAATATCGGGGTGTTACATCTATCCACCGAACCTTACAAGCCACGCTCACTAAATATCACAAGTCAATAGTGTAGTATAGTAATATTATCAAATTATGGGTACCCCACACCACCTTACCACTGAATACTGCTCAAGACCTCATTCTTAACGATCTGATGCTTCCCGCTCTTCCTGAGCTAGTGTCGCAGCCTGGCCATATGAAGCTCGATCTAGTGCCGCAGCCTGGCCATATGAAGCTCATAGTATCCCGCCGGCACTCAATCCTCTGCCATTATAGTATCCCACCGGCACTCAATCCTTGGCCATAACCACATATCATCCTGAAGACACCTGGGAACTACATCACATCTCATCCCAAATACATATATGAACATATCACATCCTCATCCTGAAGACTCTTGGGAAACATCTATCATAACCTACTCGAAGGATCTTGGGCTATAGAACATGGAAGAGGGAGCACAAGGAAAAAAAGGAGCCATCCATGATTTAGATGTTTGAGAATCTCACCCTACCGTCCCACAGGTGTTCTACATGTAGTGCTAATCCTGGGTGGGGTGCGTAAAGAAACATAAAATGTACAGATTTATATAATTATATCAACCACTCGACCCTTCCTAAGGCTTCTACACAAAATATCTGAGCACATGCCTCGGCACTGCTACCTCAAAAGTATGCACACAATAAATAGTCCCAAGCCCCATTAATCTTTTCATGTTTCAACAGTTTTATTTTATCAGCTCATTAACTTCCAAACAACTAAAAACAACCAAAACAGATCAATCGTTCGTAAAACATATCCCTGCCAACAACAAAAAAATTAGCGAAAACACAAGCAACACAATACCATTTTCTTTTATCAGCCAATAAATTCTATTGATTTTCTATATTTAATCAAATAACACACACCCACAATTCATTTGTTAACTCTTCCACTTTTATTCATATGCACAACCCATCCCTACAGCCCTGCTTCCAACCACCATAACCATAAACACATCGAAAACAATACCCATACCACATCATCATCCCTTTAATACCTTTTACCGCAACTCCTCTTCCCATCACATCCATATCATACACGCCAACCCACAACCAAGCAAACTAAAGCCCCACAGCTCACCCATTCCACAACAACCCATGAAACATATCTTCACATAATTAAACCCCAACCAGCACCCACAAATTCATTCATTAATTTAGTTTAACAGGGGTGATCATACAAGGGTTTCAGGTATTCATTTAATCATCCAACATTACATGATTAACCAATTTCCACACTCCATGAAATTCCATCCACAAAACAATCCAGAAAAATAGGGAAACATTTAATTGCACAAGAAAAGGCCCCCAACGACCGTGATTTGCAATAGGCATAATCCTATTCAATTCACAACATAATAAATGGATAAAAATTGATTGAAATAAAACAACAATATCAAAAAAATTTCCCCAAACCCATTATTTAACCAGTTAATATCTTTATTTAATGGTTCAACTATATCTCCTGAAGAAAAGAGGATACCAACCCCACATGATGCACAAGAGAGAGAGAGAGATGAAGGTAATATCCCTACCTAAACAGGTTTTGATATCTTTCTCCAAGAACAACCACCACGAGGATTTCAATCAATCCTCCCGACAACTAAGTCCTCCCATGGGCACTGCAGCACAACCACACTAACAACCAAGAGAGGCTCCATTATGGTTTAGGTCTTACTTGTCATAACATGGGAAGGAGGAACATAAATAATAGATCGAGGAAAGAATAAGAACGGGGTAGAACGTAGGGTTAAGATGGCGTTCATCGAAGAGTGTCGCTCCTTTCAAATATTATCAATCTACCCAGTAGGAAACTATGAAGTGGAAGTCAAAGAAGAGGGAAAGGAATGAGGTGCACGATGTTCACCTCGTCGACACGATCCTACAGCCACTGATAGATCGACGATCAGAGTCCGGATGAAGAAGATAGGACGAAGGCTTCTGGGTCATCCAAGAGTGTCGCTATGCAGAGAAGAAGAGAGGTCCATAAAAAACACGTGACCCTCTCTTATATAGGAAACTAAAAGGTAAAATGGTATGCATTGTGTATTAATGAATACACGGGGTGACCATACATCTGTTATATTGTTTGACTGGTCGACACATTACACATCATGTGGTTTCCATGCGTTTAATGATAATAATAACTTCAATTAATAATAGGCATTTTATTTACCTAAGACATGAGTCATAAAAAGTTATTCATCATTGGTCTAAAAATGACCGTCATAATTTTAGGGTTATGCTGCTGCGGACAGTTTGTCAATCCGACACCGTATGAGGGAGATATGTTGGAAACAGGATCCCATAATAATAATGATATTGTTATTATTGGGTGTTTCATAGACCCTAGCCACAAACCATAATTTAATATCCAACATTATAATTGAATCGACCTTATTAATGGCAGGATCACATCTCCATTGAAGACAAGTCAATCAGACGTCGCACGTGGGAGTTATGACGGGTCGAAGATTTAATAATAATAATAAATCTATTAATTCATGAGAATTTAGGGTACCTGATCCAAAAACCCAAAAAAGACATCCAATATTGGAGTCATAATTTCCTTCTCGAAGTCAAGGTTGCACTGCTGCTGACAGTTCATAAAACCGAGGTCGCAAGAAGGAGTTGTAGTGAAAATAGTGTTTTATCAACAAAATTAATAATAACAATATTATTTTACTATTGTTATTAAATTTTTATTTATTTCATATCTCAAAAATCATTCCACACATGAAACATTGAAGTGCACAACGCACATGCCCAAATCACTATTCCTTTGATATTTATTTATCTATTTTCATTATTATCATATAATACCTCCCCCTCTTCAATCTCAATAATTCTTCCATAATTTTCACTCATCCCCAAATGTGGCGCCTCCCCTTCCTTTACTCCATGTGGAACTCCCCAACCTCCATTTTAATCCTTTATCATTATTTTTTAACACAATTATCATAAATAATAACATCTCTCATCTATCCTCGCATATCTAATCTCATTGCATTGAATTCAAAATTTAAATCTCATTAAATCTTTATTAACGGATCTTTCAAAATTTAAGCCAACATTATTATTATAATTATTTAGTATAATAATAATAACAAATCCCCAATTAAAATTTATTAACTCGTCACAAATTAATAATAATAATTATTATTATTATTGACATTCGCCTCGTTGACCATGTCCGACCACCATTACGTCAACACCGAGTAGCCTCCCATTACATGTCCATTACATAGATAATTTATTATTTATTAAAATTTAAATAAATCAAAAAGAAACCATGAAGCTCCCCTTATTGAATTAAACACATTCAGTTTTTTTCTTTTATTTCACAATTATTAAACAAAATACATTTAATCTAATTAATAAAAAAAAATTCACGCCACCATTATCTATTATTATATCAAATATTATTATTATAACACGCATCGTATTTGACAACATCAAATTTTACAAAGTAATGGACCGGAGAGGTCTGGGCCATTACAATTTCATAGATGAAGAAAACAAAAAACATTTCTATAAATTGTTGAATTACTTCATTCATTATTCCCATGAAGATTTCTATATAAGTCATCATAATGAACATCATTAATATGAACTTAAAATTTCTATAAAAAAATTGGAATCTAGTTTTCCTAATATCTTCATTCCTCATCAAAGTCTTATGAAATATAGACCATAGATATATTTTATAGAACCAATTATCTCCTGATAGATAATTACGTATATTATCATTCCATAGATTTTAGAATATTGTTTTTAATTTATCATAATTCAACTAATTTTATTTCGTACATAGATATTGTATACAATCAGCAATCCTTGAAAACCAAAACATGAAACTCTAAGGTGACATACACATTCAAATTTCTAGGCATTCTAATGTGCTTTTTCATTGAAATCATTGATTTTAAAATGTAATATTACGATTATTTTTTAAAATAATGATGATTCAATTATTAAGAAAATTGTATTATTTTATCTTAAGGGTTTTCAATGGTTTTCATATTTTTCATGAGTCAAATAGTTTCCATCTTTTTTAGGTCCCTTTTCGATCATTTTATTCCCATAGAATGTTTTTCAAATGTTTTTGATAGTGTATAAGAACAGGTAAGGTAAAATATGATGTCAACTTTAAATTTGTGATGATTTTCTATGAAAAGAAACATTGTTTTATTTTAAAAGTTTTATATTGTGAGAATAATGTATACTAATAATAAGTGTCCACTTATTATTATATGGTTTTTTAAATTCTGTATTATAACCTAATTCTTTTAAGCACTAAACCTGAAAATAATTATGAAATATAATATAATTAATTATTTTCTTGAAACTAAATATATGTAATGTTTAAGGGGAGATCCTTATTTTTGGTATCAAATTTAGTTTTATATATCTTTAGAGTTTATAAAATTCATAATAATATGCCCTTGAAATATTTTACAATATGGTTATGTTGAGATGATATATAACTTATATATTTCCTTCTATCTTCATCAGAACTATATTTGTTCAGAATTATTTTCTACAGAGGGAATAGGTATGTTATAGAGGGAAGAAAATGAGAGGAAAATATCATTCAAATAATCATCCTAAGGTAGATGGAATTGGAATATAACAATTTATAGAACTGATGGATCAGTTGAATCATGCTATAAATTTTTATGGAATCCATGATAGAAATAAATAATATTATCCATAGAGAAAAAAGTCAGAAATATAGAATTTCAATAGAAATACCCCTCTAGATTTTAGTTAAACTGAAGATCAAGTGGAATATGAAAGATAAATAATTTCCATTTAAAATATATTTGAGGTCCTGAAATGTTATAGAATGTTAAAAGTTAATGTTTTCCATTTATCCTTTTGAAGGTGAAGTAAACTGATAGTGGTATCTTGTTAAGAATATAAATGAGAAATATTACCTTGGGGACATGGAATGAGAAACATTTAATGATATTTTCCTTGACAATTATATAACTAATTGAGTTTAACTCATAATAGGGAAATAATTGTTGGAATTAAAGAAAAATTATGTATATTAGGTATCCACATATGAAGTGAATTTTATATGGTTTTCTAGGTTTGTACCAAATTTTATCCAGAATCATCATAGAATGACTAATTGATTATATTCAGGCTTGTATCCATGAGATTAAAGATAATTATCATTCCATGGATAATTTTTTTTAGGATAATCTTATTTGGTTTGATAATAAGTGTGAAATGGAGTTCACTAATGGTTATATATTCCATGAAACACATAAAAAAAGTTATGGATGTTAGGAAATGGGAAAACATTCACCAAATAAATTTAGAGGTAATAAAATATAGTTCTCAACTTCTAATATGTGTATTAAAAAGAACCCTAGAGAATTTATGATGAAAATTTTTAAGTGCTATCAATATAGAATGTTTTATAATAAAGCTCATGAATGCAAGGAAAATAATCTTGAAGAAACCATGAATTGGGTTATAGATATCCTTTCAATGTTTATATCTCCTTGTTTCAAAATTTTGTTTATTATGGAATGTTATGTCCAAATTAAGTTACATAGTGTGGAAATAATCATTAATGGAAATATTTTATATATCAAACAAATTTTCTATTAGCATAGTTAGTGTTGGACCGTCAAATAAAGTTGAAAAATGTAAGATACTCATTCATTCAAATTATGCTAATTCCCAGTTTGACATTGGTTCATAACATTCATACATTTTTGTGAAATTTTATAGGAAAATTTGAATATCAGTACATGATTAAAATAAGAACTTTTCATGAAAACTATGTGTGGAATTATTTTAAAAAAACTAATATTTACTAGAAAATTCTTATTGCTAACAGGGGGATGTTCTTTCTTCTAAATCTTGGTAAACCATCCATTACAGAGTTCTGTATAATTGTAGGCATGTATTGAAATTCAATTTATCATTATAAGATATATTAGTGAGAAATGAAGGTTTTACACAATGGTTTCATAACATTCATAACATACCAAGAGTAGCTAAAATTGATTAGAGATGACAGTGAATGTCACCAAGATCATATTGTTGAAAAGAAAGAAACTGTTCAGATTAGTTATGTTACAGTGGTGAAAATATACATGGATATTTCACCTAATGACTTATCTACTGTTATTCTAGATCAATAAATTGAGGTTAATTTTTTCTTAGTTCTTCTGTCTAAGCCTATTTCCAGACCCCCTTATTGAATGGATCAGGTAGAATTTTATATTTGAAAAAAATAATGGGATTTTCTAGATAAATGATTCATTCAACCCAAAAAAACACCATGGGATGATCCGGTTTTGTTTGATATAAGAAATATGGTTCTATAAGGATTTTTATTGATTACCGAGCTTTCTACAACACCACTTTTAATAAAATTTATCATTTACCTCATATCAATGATTTTTTAATCACCTCATGAGTGTGAAATATTTTTTTTATGACTTATCTAAGGTCAGGTACCCATAGATTAATGTGATAGAGCTTTATAATATTGAGACAATATTTTGTACTAGATATGGGCACTATGAATTTGTAGTTATTCCATTTGTGTTATCCTACATTTTATATTTTTGGACCTTATAAAAATTGTTTTCGAGGTGTTATTGGGTAAGTAAATAGTTTTATTTATTAATGTTTTTTTATAAAATTTTAAATGTAAATAAGAATACGAATTAAACAAAAGAATATTTTTTAAAACCATTAATGAAAATAACTATATGGAAAATTCTGTAAGTGTGAATTGGGTTGCAAAAAATTTATATTTGTGGTAACATTATTTATATATATGGAATTATAGTTGAAATTAAAAAAAATAATATTTTTTTAGAGTAGAAAAGACCAACCAATATCATAGAGAATTATAGTTTTCTTGGTTTAGAGGTTTACTATATATAGTTTTTTCAAAACATTGCTCAGTTTTTTATCCCCCTAACTAAGATACCTGGAAAATGAGTTAAATTTATCTCGTTAAAATATTGTTATGATAGTTTTTAGAAACTAAAAACCATAATGGTGAATAAACTCTTTTTTTAAATTCATTATAGAAATAATGATTTTTTATCAATTGTGATTCTTCATTTATGGGACATGGTTATATCCTGATACAGAAATATTATGTAATTGATTATGGTTCACATGACATAAAACATCCTGAGTTAAATTATCCTATTCATGATTTTGAATTATCTACTGATTTTTTTGGATTCGAAATTTGGGGGAATCATTTATATGGAGTAAAGTGAGAGATATATACTAATCACAAAAGTTTGGAGGGTGGGTTACCTTGATTAACAAAATAATGACATCATTTCTGATGAATATATTTTCTATAATTATGCCACCTAATGGGGTTTTTTGGGAGAATGGAAAAAATGATAAATGTGTTCTTATTGGATGCTAACCAAGTGGGGTGTTTTCCCTATGAATTGTGGTGTCACCTAACAAGGCCCATTAAAGAAGGGTGAGTGGGTCTTCACACCCTAAATAAAGCCATGCAAGGCATTCAAGGTTTCATGGCCAGGGACATTATTTTTGGGTTTTCTCTTTGGGTATCATTTTTCATGGAATATTATAGTGAACATGGTGATTTGAATGGGGATCGTGGTACTTTTCCTTCACGTATGGCACAATGCATGTTGACTCACCAAGAGTTTATTTGTGTCTGAGCACACTGGATCATTGGGAAAGGTGAGGTTAGCTTCTAGAACATCAACTGGGCGGGCGAGACACTAGATTTTACAGGTTCTTCTTGTTTAGATATTTCCTTTTCTAAGGCTAATAGGCAACCTAACCTCATTCAGTCATCTCTAAATCCTGACCAGCTAAAGGTGTTTGAGGAGATTATTTTTTGTGATGATCTAGATCAGTGTTGGTTTATGGGATTGAGCTCGGGGAGGTTTACCTCTTAGGACTACAGGAGGATGTTGCAGGCTGAACATTAAAACAATGAGTGGTCATCGAAGGTGTGGTGAAGTAACATTCTAAAAAAGATGATATTACTTATGTGGAGTACCAAAAAAGTCACTCCCAATAGATAGAATCATTCAGAAGAAGGGAATACCATTAGATTCTTTTTGTTTTTGCTGTAATAACTTGAGGGTGGAGTCATCTATGAACCTTTTTTTCTGATTATATGGGTGGTTTTTCTCTGGTCCTTCTTCCCTCCACACCCACACATCATCAATGAAAATTCTAACATGAATGGTTTCTTAGGTTCATTGTTTCTTGGCTAGGAGAGTAGGGGCATGGACTAAAAAATTAGAGCCATTATCCTCTCATATATATGTGAGACTATCCAAGAGGCTCATAATTAGGCTCAATTGGGTACTCACTACTCATTTCTATTTCATCAGATGAAGCATAAGTCGTGGATACCTTAGTTGGGTTAGATACTAAATTGGGAACAGTTCTCATCCATGGTTTGTATCCTTCTCAAAAGTCCTCACTTGATGGGTAGGGGATTTTGATTTTGGTTCAGGTGGAAACATCCTCTCTGCATCTTGAAATTGAACTCGGATGGATAATTAATGGAAGGAATGATGAGTGGCGGAGGGGGGTGGGGGCTTCGACATTCATGGGGTTCAGTACTTTTGGGGTTAAATTCATTTTATGGACTAGTAAGATCCTTGGGGTTGGAGACACATGGGATTCTTTCTAGGAAGATGATTTGCAAGAGGTGGGGTTTACATGTTTCCAAGGTTGAATAAGATTCAAAAATTCTATTGATGTCAATTCAGGGGAATCATGTGGTTATATGGGAGTTGGTCTATCAAATACATATATACATCATGGAATCAAATCACATATAAACTATACATCATAATTAGGAATAGGTGAATTTTGAAGTGGAATCACTTGAGTATTTGGGAAGACTGGGGGAGGATCTTAATGTTTATGATAGTCTGAGTTCCACCCTTTAGAATGTAAGGTTATTATTCAAGTGAATTCCCTTGGTCTTCATCATTTCCATCCAATTTTAGGGGATTTTATGTTCCTATAGATTTGGTTTCATCAGGGGATCAAATTATTAATAAAAATTTATTTTAATTCTATATAATCTTGCACTATATTTTTTCACAGAAAGAGTTTCATCAAGCGGAGAAGATGGATGGAACTCATAAAGTATTATGAATGAATAATTCATTTTCATCCTTGGAATTCAAAAAAATTAGCATATTGTTTGAGTCGGAAAAAAATTCTAAATTCACAATGTTAAATTTGGAACATGACCCTTTGGCTAATGATTTAATGAATTTTGGACTGTAAGTTATAGATGTAGGAAACTCCACTATTTTTTAGGTACTAGTACAATAAATAATGTCATAAATAATTATGAAATATTAGAAAGAGGATAAATTTCTACATGGAAAGGTATAATTGGTTGGGAAGGGAATGTTTTATGAATTCAATGTTTATGATGAAGGTTTTATCATATTTAAAGAAATATTAGGTGTTTAATTTTATTCATATTTGAAGACAATGTTATTGAGTGAAGCAGACAATTATCCATTTTTATCATGTTGAAAGTTCTAAGATGTACTAAGACCTTCTTGAGTATTATTTGTGGAATGGAATAAAAACATATATATGAAATTACTATGGAATGTTTTAATTTTCATATGGATAAAGTAAAATGAAAATTAATGAAGGAAATTATTCATCCTTTTCCAGTGCTGGTTTAGAAATGTGAAAATATACCAATAGTTTTTGTGGTGGGAATTCTAATTAAAACCCAAGGTAGTGATCCAATTTTGGTTATTATTGATTGATTAACAAAATATGTACATTTACTTCACATTATAGAAACTATGTATTTAGATATTATTCCTCAACTATATATAATGGATATAGTCATGTTACATGGATTTATTCTCTCAATTACCACTAACCATGATCCAATATTTTTTTCTTGATTCTGGAATGGAATTCAAACGTTGATGGGCTTTAAATTTAATTTATAAAATACTTTTCATCCTCAAATGTATAGTCTGTTTGATTGGATGATTCTGACAATGTAATATATTCTTTGTCATTATTTGGGGGGATTACTAGTGATGTTGGGATCATCATATTTCTAATGTTTATTTTTCTTATAATAAATGTTTTTATTCCAATATACAAAAGGAATCATTTCAAGAATTATATAGAAAGCATCATCTCATGCTAGATTTTTGGGATGAAGTAGGAGAACAGAAGTTGATTGAATAATATATGGTAGAGTAAATGGATGATAAGGTATATTAACTGATTAATATATGAGACAACTTTGAGAAGGTAGTAATGTTTTGAGGATAACTAGAGTAAAGATATTTCTTTTGAGGTTGGTGAACATGTTTTACATAAATTATCTCCATTAAAATGTATTATTCATTTGGGTGAAAAGGTGAAGTTAATTACATGCTTTAATGGACCATATGAAATAATCAAGAAATATGGATTAGTTCCCAACCTTGTGTCTTTTCCCTTAATTCTTTATTAGGTACAAATCATTTTTCAAATTTTAATGTTAAGGAAATATGTTTCGGATTCATCTTAGGTTTTGATCCCTGAAGCAGTTTAGTGAGAGAAGAATATTTATTGTAAGGAAAAACCTATTTATATTCTTTATCATAAAGATATTGTATTTTATAATAAAGTAATTCACTCAGTTAAGAATTTATGGAAAACCCATATGGGTGAAGAATTAACACATAAATCTGAAAATTCTATGAGGGAATTAAATCCACACTTGTTTAATAAGTGAATAAAATTATGAGCAAACAACTTAGACAAGGTGTGATGAATTCAAAAACCCATTTAATTAAATAATTGATCATTTTAATTTCTATTAATATTTATTAATTATATTGTTATATTCATTATAAAAATATTATGAATTTTTGTAAATCTAAAATGAAATAGTTTTAATTAAACAATGTTATTTTATGGTTTCATATAAATGTTTAATATATAAATTATAGAATTTTATTTTTAAGTAATAAATATAATTTTTTAAATTAGGTATCGAAATTAATATAGGGATAAATTTATCTATTTATAAAAAATATGATTTTGACAAAGAATAGTGAAAATGATGTTTTTTATGGGAGGTTATTTTCTTTTCATTTAATTTATAAATATTAAATTCCCATTATGTTTTGAGTATTATTTAACTTATAATAATTTTTATCTATATTTTTAATTTACTGAATTATTTTTGAAGCATTTTGATACTTGATTTTAGTATACGTTTTTTTGGGGTTTAGAGAAGTAATTTCACTAAAAAATGTTTTATAGTGCATAATTTTTCTCAATTTTAATTAATCCAAATAATCTCTAACGAGTAATACTTTATACTATATGTATATTATATCTATAAATTTTAATATAAATTCATAAAATTATTAATACTATTCATTGAGAAAATTTAAAATCATCAAAAGCTTTAAAAATATACTTCTTGAAAAACTACCTTCCATTTACATTGGATAGTTTAATTTTAAATTAAATTATTCCACTTATTTTAATTTAATTTGATAATATAAATTCCATATTTTTAATCATAGTAATTTATATTATCTAACAAGTTCAAATTAATGAATGGTTATAATTAATTGTGTAAAAAGTAAAAATAGTTTTCTATAGTTAATGTAAAAACAGATTTATTGGGGATAAAATAAAAATTTATGGGTTAAAATGACATAATAAAAACTTATAAAATATATTTTATGTCTATATTATGACCTTATAATGTCTAAAAATCTGTATGGTCATTCATCATCCCTTTTTTTGTATAACATGGGTGCACCTTGTTTTTTAGAATTTACAAGTGTGACATTCACCTCACTAATAAATGGCCACCCACTATCCTCTCCTCCTCACAAATAATAAAACATACGTCTTAGCAAAAACCAACCAAAATACATTACATCATTTCCACTCCACAAAATAGATCCTCTTTTTTGATCATAAATACACCATATGAATACTTTCTGTGTTAATCTAATGAGGTTATCTGAAGAAGTGGCATCATGATTTATGAAGTTTTTTATATTATTTCTTCTTCCACCTCCATCAAATATTGTTCAATTATTATGATTTTAAAAGAAATTATATACCACATAATTATATGTTATAATGTTAATTAATCAACAAAAATCCATCTCCTCTTTCCTAAACTTAGAATTAAAACAATCATTCTTGTGAACGGATGACTATAGCCTCACAAACTGATGTAATTATTTTTTCATCACCGCCTCTCATGGATTGAAACAATGGTAAATTTAAAGTTTGTATATGTTATTTAATATATAATTATAGTCCTATAAATATAATATCATATATACCTTCTTTCATTCCATTCCATGGGGGGATACAACAATGTCGCTCGTGTGTGTGGTAGAATACTGCCTCACGAAGCCATTCGATTTTTCTATCAGTAATAGTTTTCAAGGAAGTTAATAAGGGAGAATTTAATTAATATTTTTGATATATATGAAATAATAATGATATTAATGAAATTTTTATAATTATAAGTAAATAATATTTTATTTATTTTATTACCTTTGTACTCGCTTAAAAATGATAGCATCATTCATGAATATGTGTGGACTACCACATCGATGAAGTGATATGATTCATTATACATCAAAAAAATGGATGATATATAAATGTATAATTAAATAAATAATATTTTATTCATAATATTATCATAATTATTTAAAGATAAAATATTACAAAGCATCTTTCTGTAATGGTCAGTGAAAAATAGAAACATTACTCTTGTGTATGTACGACCTACTGTCTCTATGATTTTAGCATTGTTCATTTTTAATGATCATATTTAGTGATTTTTTTTAAAAAATAATTCATGTGTCCAAATTTATAATTAGATTATGATTATTATTCTGTATATATTTAAATAGTGTCCTCTTATAACATATTTCATCTACAACGTCAATTTCGACCTCTAAGCTGAATACCTAAAACAATTCCAAAGTAAAATATATATAATTATCTAATTGTGTGTATCAGGGTAATAAATAAAATAAAAGGAATAATAAAATTAAAAAATATTCCAAGTGAATATGATGTTTAACATATGATATTTATTTGTTTAGATAAAGAAAATTCATGATGATTCATATTTATGTTAGGGAAATTCATTTAAGAAAAATATTTTTTTGAAAGATTTATTTTTTGAATTATTTTTTCTTAATGTGAATATTATAATAATTATTTTATAGATGTTTTTATATAGAAACAAAGGATTTATAGTGAAAATTTTACATCTACTTTAACTTTATTTAAAATTTTTTCAAAAGGAATATTTTTATGTGTTTTATAAAACTTTTTTTGACAAAAAGGAAACTAGAATATTCTATTTTAATATATATGTCCACAATTAATTTTACCACCATCATAAAAGTTATTTTACTCTTGCATTACATTAATATATTGAACTTTTAATTCAAATAAAACCCCTCTTTCGCCATCATTACCATTATTTGATGTTGGTATTACCTTACAAAAGATCATGATTAATTCAATGAAAAACACTCTTTCAATTTTTCTTAGTATTTTGGTATTGAAAATGGGTTTTTAAAGAAAAAATTATTTTAATATCCAAATATATATTTTATATGAGTTTAAAAGAGTCATTTATTGGATTTATGATGACATGGTGAAGGAATAAAATATTTTATTAATGATATTTTCCCTAGGAATTGTTTATGAAGGGTTGATCTCCATTACAGCTTGTGGGTGAGCTTGATATGGCTTATATGATAGGTGTTCCTAGGTAGTGCTCCAATGTATTTAATAATTATGATGTTCTCCATTGAATTATATTTATATTTTGACTAATTTTTGTTCAAATGTGAATGTGTTTATGAAATATTTATGTAAAGGTTCTTTGATGATAATGTCCCAAGGAACCCACATGACTCTTCTATGTTTGATAATGAGTTATTTTCATGGAAATAACTTATTCAAAACGGAAAGATAATGATATTTTTTCTAAATAAGGTTGATGATACCCTTTTTGGTTAAAAGGAATTATTTTAAGGAAAAAAATATCTTGTGTTTTTATGTTTTTCAAAGGAATATGGGTTTTCATATTTTTTGGTCTATTAATAATCTTTTTGTGCTTATACAATGTTTTTAAATAATTTAATAGTGTTTAATGATGGCTAATGGAAAAGAAAAACTCACATTTAATATGAAGTATATTTTTTCTAAATATAAATAAGTTTTATTTTAAATGTTTTATATAATAAGAAAAGTGGATACCAATAAAAAATGTTCACTTTGTGTAATATATTTTTGTAATGTATGAGTTGTGAAATAATTCTATAAATATATTAACTTGAAAGGACCCTTAAATTTAATATAATGAATTCGTAACTTAAAAATAATTAATATATACTCTTTAAGGTTGGGTCTTTATATTAGATGATTTATCTATTCTATACTTTATGTCTTCTTAGAGACTGCAGTTTCCTCCAAAATGGTTATAGTCACCTGTATAGATGGTTTTATATGGAATAATTATGATACCATCATTTGGGAAACCATTCAAATTGTATCTCTTCCATAGTCCATATTGTGAAACATTCTTCACGACATGCTTATGAGAATGAAAACTGTATAACTAGAAAATATAGCTTCACCATGACCATTATTGAGGTTGTGGCCCTGGCCATAATAAAATCCTAAATCACCAATAAAGGTATCACATTTGTTTATTTGACTCTCTAGATTTCATAAAACACATCCCTATCCACAAAAAAATCCCCAAATTCATTTTAAAATATTTTTTTAATACAATATCTCTATTTGGGCCTATTGAAAATGGTTTTGATAATCTATGAGTCGACTCATACTCTTATTATAGGATGTATATCAATGTGACACTAATAACCAATCCTAACTCCACATGATCCATTACCAGTGTGAGAAAAATTAACTAATTGATGGCTGTTTTGAAACCACATTCATTTCCAAAACCAAATCTATCTACCTAATTTGTTATCAACACACACTCTCCATTACTCATATTTTCACTATAAAAAACTAACATGGATTTTTCTCTGAATTTGGATAAAAAACCAGAGATATCCCTTCCATGCAATACTCGAAAGATTGGGTAAGACATCAAACATTTAGTGTTTAGAAAACATACCTATACTATTAGAGAAACTATGGGGAGTGTGGGTTCTATCCTTAATTCAATTATGTCAATAGATATGGTTGGATTTTAAGAGATAATCAATGAATCCCAAATACCTTTTAGTTAGTCCATTTTTTAAGATATAATCTACTTGATAATAAGTTGACACGCACTCTAAAAACACAATTCCTTGATCGACTTTCTCATTTATCGAATAATATTAGATCTCAATTTTAATTTTCCAGGAATGATGGATATGATTTTTTCTGTGATTTATTACACATTAGTTATAAAAAATTATTGGAAAAGATTAAATATTTTTAACACACACATCCAATTTTTTTTTATTTTGTCAATAGAGAATGAGCACATGCTTGAGTGGAAGAAATGTGCATGGCCTATTTCATTCCAAAAGATATGAAATCCTATTTCTTAATTCCCTATGATTTAAATTAGATCCAAATATATAATGAACCAACAAAATTTCATTTTCAGTCATCAAACAAACTAGGACAATATATTTTATAAAATCCCAAATCAAATCTATATAATAATTCATTTTTTATGGATATTTTAAAGTATTCATTTCAAAGAAGACATATTGATTTCCTTGGGATCACTCTAAAAATGAAAATATTGATATCTTGTAAATAAAATATCTGATCACATGGTAGTCAAGTAGTGTAAATCCCCAATTAGTTGTCAAAAAGTATTAACATCTTTATTATTTCCCTACTAATATTTTGATGGTTTCAATTTTTTCTATACTGATGTTGCCGCTTGTATAAAATAAGGTATTTAAAATAATTCTAAAATATCTTTGGAATATTTTTTTATAAGAAAAATATCCCTTTAATTCTTTTAATTATCTATAATACAATTAAAAACAATGGTTCCCCAATAAAAAGCATCTAAAATTTTCTCACGACCTGTTATGAAATCTTCTTGACTTGGTTTTCATTAGATCCACAATGAATTATATCATCAACCAATATAAGAAACCTAAATCACTGCTCATATCCTTCCCCTTATAAATGATTTGATAAAATCCTCTTATATAGAAATTGATATTCTTTAGAAAAAGTTCTAACTTGAAATACCCTGATCTAGGTGTCTATTTGAGTATATTAAAATCCTTCTTTAGTAAATAGACTTTTTTTATTAATAAATGATAAACTTATATATATTATCAATATAAACATCCTATTGAATTACAAATTTCTAGGAAGATGATTTTATGTCCATTTTATATACATTGAAACCCTTTTGAATACCGGTGGCTAAGAATAAAATAATAGTTTGAATTATTTAAACAAGAACCAACATCTCATCAATGCAATTTTATTCAATTTTGGAATAAAACATTCACACATTCAGTTTTTTGTTCTTAATTACGTTACCATATTTATTAATATTAATTTTCAAAAACCACATGTTTTTATGAAATTATTTTCACTTGTTTATGCAACAAAAACCTTTGTATCTTTCTTTTATAATTGGTTAAGCTCTTCATTCATTGACATATCTGAACTCTTATCCTTCATGTTTTATCTAATGATTTTGGTTCTAACAATGTTAATAAATATTCCTATGGTTGAGACATCATTATTCTGATTTGAATTAGCTATATTTAGTCTCTAATTATGTTTCCTTTCATGACTTTATCCCTACTAATTTTTCTTATTTAACCTACTATAATTTGTAAAAAAAATTCACAATCATTGTCTTTATTATATTTATTTCATTATTTGTAAATCCCATTAGGACTTATGCTTATTCATCATTTTTAGATTCATAAATTGGGTTCTAGTGATGAAATATATTCTGATGTACTATTTTCCTTTTCCCTCTATCATCCCCCAAAACATCATTACTCTCAATAATCTTGTCAATTATCTTTTGAGAACTTTTATTCATTAATATTTGACGAGTATCTAATAAATATTTCTTCATCACACCGATCATCAAATTTTTTACTCTTCTATTTTTTTATAACTATACATTCACATCCAAATTATCTAAAGTACATGAGTGAATGTTTTTTTACAAAAAAAATTCATTTGGAGATCTCACTTAATCTTCACATAGATATGGTTTATTTGATATATATAAGAATTTGAAGTGCCCAGATCAGTTTGAATCACTGAGAGGGGGAGGGGGTGAATCAGTGATCCCTTAAAACTTTTTACTAATTGATTCTTAATCAATTAAACCTCTATGGCTGGTTAAATCCTCGATCCACTCTTCTTGTATCTCTCACCTTTCCACGAATGATGCAGTAAATGTAAAGGCACTGGACACAAGGATTTACAGGGTTCGGCACCAAAGGCCTACATCCTTGCCATGCTCTCTCAGCATGGATTCTCCATTATAACCTGTTAAAATTACAATGGTCGATACAGAGTCCCACTGTATCTCTCCTGAGTCCCACAGGAGGGTCTTTATACTGCGTCCCACAGTGTTACCAGAGTCCCACTGGCCTGCTCCAGAATCCCACTGAAGACTTCTTCTCCCTGAGTCCCACAGGGTCTTCTCCTGGCTCCTCGAGTCACACGAGTAGCTCTTCTTCACTTTAAGTTCTTCAAGTAACTTCAGCAGCCTGGGATAAAGGCTGCTGGACTTGCTCTTCTATTCTGATCACTTGTTGTTGATCAGGGCTTCTCGTCTTGCTCAGGATTTATCTCCTTCTTCTAAGGATGACCTGGCTTCTTTCTTCAACTACTGAATACTCAGACAAATGATGTCTTTAACTTCAGTCTGGTCCAGTCTCACTTCAAAACATTTTCATGCACTGAATGCATGGCATCACAATATCTTCAAGATCTTCTGGTCTTGGACTCCTCCAATGCACACAACCTGATTTAGCTTTGTTCACGTGCGCACGTGCATGCATGCATGCATGCACTCCCCTTCTTCTCTTCTTGGTGCAGTAAACCCTTAGAGGGTGTAGTCAACTATAGCACACACCTCCTTCACAATCTTCACACACTATATTCAAATTTCTCACACACTCAGAAGTGTGTTTTACTTTAGTGTGAGGGTCTCCTCTTTCTTCCTTCTTCTAAATGTGTTCACTTCACTTAGTGCACACACACTAGGTTCGGCCTCCTTATCTCATTGCACACAAAACATCTTCACTTTGGAAAACACTTGAGCTTGGCCTACTTCACTTGCAAAGCACACTCACTTCCTTGTTCTTTTAATCTTCTTCAAAGTGTGCACTTCACTTATGCACACACTTGGTTCTTCATTTTTCACACACAAGGGCTACAGCCTTCTTCTTCAAATCCACACACAAGGTATGGCCTTGTCCAATTCTAAAACACATACAATGTGTAGTCTCGGCCTCCACTTGCACACACAAGCTGTAGGTATGTAATGGCCTTCCTCCTTTGCGCACACACAAATGTGTGGTCTTCCTCTTGTCTTGCACACACAACCCGAACCCCTGCCAATCTCTTCTTCAATATCCGCGCAAGCTACACTTGGGTGCTACTGGCCGCGCAAGAGCACAAGGTATGAGCCACGACCTCTCTTCTTCTTCAAAGCACAAGGCACACTTGGTGCCACTGGCCGCTCAAACACTTGGGTGCACAAAGGCCGCGCAAGACCTCGGGTGTGCAAAGTGCAACACCTCGGGCGCGCAGGTGCAAGAGCACAAGCGGCCGCGCAAACACCTCCTGCCACGCACGTCCGCGGGCAGAGAGGGATGCAACCTCGGGCGCGCAAGGATGCGGCCTCGGGTTCTTCCTGTCGCGCAAGGGAGTAGGCGCACAGGGAACACTTCAAAGCCTCGGGTGGCTTCGGGACAACAGCCGCGCAATGTTTTGCGTGGTGGCTTCTTTCTTCGCGAGGCAGAGGCACACGCGGGACACCAATCTTCAACAAGGTTTCATCAAGCTTCTTTGGAGCCTTGGGCTCTTCTTTTATAGGCGAAGCAGAGCCTTGGTTCATCCGCGTGTAAAATCTTGAATCACCGAAGATTTCGGATCTTCAAAATCTTTCCAAGTCGTTGCGTTTTCTCTTCGGTGCACGCGGGTTCTTTTATTTATTATCTTCTTCACGTGCATGCGACTTAGAACGCATGCACGACCTCTTTTCTTCGAATCCATGCAAATCACGAACCCTTCAAAGCCTCGGCAGACTCTCTTGCCTCGGCCTTCTTCGAATTCTTCCAATCATAGCATGCACTCCCATTTTTATACATGGTTGTGTTCAGTAGGGCCGGACGAACTCATTGGAGCCTTCGGATCAAACTATGGTGGCCGGGAGCTCGAAAAGAGGTCGTCGGAGGGCCTCTGGTTCAGTGGGGACGTCGCGGGTGCCCCGGTCGAGCTCGAGGGAGGAGACGATGCCGGGGCCGTCGGATCAGATCTTCAACGGCCTGGATTAGATCGCGGCGCCGCGGATGGATCGTGCGGCGCAGATCAAGCGCGCGATGGCTCGGACGGCCAGGATCTCTTCCGCGGGAAAATCCCACGTCCCACATCGAAACGCCGGCCAATTTTCACGCGGTTTATTACCCAGCCGCTCCCTCAACTCGGCAATTGAACTTCCTCCCTCCCGGTGCCGCCCCGCACCGGGTTCTCTCTGCGGGTGCGCTCTGCGCCCACCTATGCTCCCTGCGGGCGCGCCACTGGCGCCCACTATGCATCCGCTGACACTCGCGGGTGCGCTAATGCACCCCTGCCGCGCTCCTCCGGGCGTGCCCCATCACCTCTGCGGTGTCTTGGGTGCGTCCTGCCGCCCTGGGCTCGCCCCACGGGTTCCCCCTTGGGCGTGGCGCCTTAGGCCCACATGAGCCTTGGGGTTGAACTCTCAAGGTGTCCACGGGCTGGCCATATTTTTTGGCAAAGGAAATGTAAAGACTTTGTTAAAAACAAAGTATTCCATGAGTTCAAGCCAAATGCCACATTCCAAGCCATCTTCTTCATAATTCTTCTTCTTCTTAGGAATTACCCATCTCCTCCTCATGTTCTTAATAACTTTTCAACATTTCACAACTTAGGAGGGAATTCCGAAGGTTCTTCATCAACCGATGCTCCTGAATCAAATAATTCTTCAATGTTCTTCAATGATCCAATTAGAGGTCAAGTTGGATCACATTCACATTGTCATGCACTAAGGATTAGTACATGTTCTTCTTCAGCTCACTTCATCCACTTAGAAGTTGTGGATGGCTCTCTTCATCTCCTCATGCATTGTGAAGACAATGCATGGTCTTCTAAAAGTGTTGTGACTTTGTATCCAGTTGATACAAGTTCTTGGAACTTAATGATCAGCTCAACAATCGTCAGATTTTACTAGAGAATGTTTCAACCACATCTCCTATGCCACTTAGTGAATCTCCTAAGTGACCTGCATCTTAGTACCATGGCCATTCTCCTTCACCACCAACACCATCACAACCTTTGGAATTCACATCTTGACAATTCTTGACATCCATTCATTCCAAGACAACTTCATGCCTCATTGACAACAAATGCAACACAGTGCACTTCAATCTCCCCCTTTGTATTTGTTGGCAATACACTAGAGCACATATGAATGGGTCAATATGTGTGCCAATATTTCTCCCCCTTATTGGCAATCAAATGCAATGGTGTGGTGTGGTTCCCTTTCAAAAATGTCTTCCTCCCTTATAAAAGCATTTTCTTGTAAAACACTAGGAGAGGGATGATGTCACATGTTCTTCTTTAGCAAAGAACCTTTAGTTGATCAACTCTAAGTCTACTTGGGCTAACCCGGTGTAGAAAACAAGAGTGATGTAACCAAGATACTCAATGCTGTCCACAATTATCTACACATGTGAGATCATGCTTCAGGGGTTTGAAATTTTTCAGATATATCAATGAATTGCTAAATCCTGCACAACTTCACAAAACTCATTAGAAAGTTCAGTGCAAAGATAAAGCTCCCCCTTTCATTCATTTGTCTTCAATCAATACTCCCCCTTAATTGTCATGATGAATACAATTAAGAAACAAGGGATGAAATATGATTGGAATACCTTCAGCATTTCTCAAGATAGTATTAAATCTTAGAATACCATCTTCTCCAGATTGGCTCCCCCTCAAGGGGTGCACTCCATTCTGTCCAAACCATCCTCCAGTTGAGAATGATCATCATCTTCAATTCCCTGCAATGTCAGCACATGTAAATACCAATAGTATAAGGGAATAAGATGGAACCTCCTTGGTTCATCAATGTGAACAACAAGGTTGAGAAGATTCTCTCAACCGAGATGTCCCATTTTCACCAGTCTTCACACTTGCACATTTGATCTTCATTGATGATTGTGCTGGTGTGGTTCTCAACCCATCTTCATGTGAAATCTTTTTCTTCCCTTTTGCCTTAGCAATTGCCAGAACTTTATCTTCAGCTTTTTGCAGATCTTTGGCAAGTTGCAACTGATGTGGCCATATGACAAGTAAATCATTTGGAAGAGTGGCCTCAGTTTTGGAAGTTCCTCATGGTTCTTTGGATGCTGCTAAGCTACCTCTATTAGGCAACTTATTTTCAATCAATCCCTTCTTCTTCTGGATTGATTGTCTTTTGGAGTTCAGTTGGCTTCTATTTATTTTCATGGCTGCTTTACAAAGATCCATGGTATGACCATTCTTTCCACAGTAGAAGCACTTCTTCTTGGTGGTCCTTCTGGATGACTCACCCTTCTTGGATTTGAATTCCAAGGACTTCTCTTCATTTTTCAAAACCTTCTTGGGAGCATCTTCAACTTTCTTCTTGCTTCCCAAGGATTCTTTCTGAGCCAGGTTCTGTGATCTTTTCTTCTTTTGAGCTCTGGATACAGTTGGAGATTGACATGTATCTTTTTGACCACTTTTGCAATCATCCCAGATGTTGTCAAGTAATCCAAATCTATTTGCAGTAAACAGATGTCTCTGGACCTGTGGATGTTGCTTCTTTTCTTCTGGCTTGCTCCCCCTAGGCATGGGCTTCCTTTGTGCTTTGGCATTCAGTGGATTGTACCAACAATCCTTTGCACAATGCCCATACTTGTTACAACACCAGCATTGTCCCACGAATCTTGACCTCTTCAGTCCTTCTGATTGTAGGGTACTTTTCTTGACCTGTTGTGCTGTTTCAGGAGAGCATTCATTCTTCACTGTCTTCATCCATACTTGTTTGGATTCATTCTTCCATCCTTCACTTTCAGTAGAAGCACTTTTAGAAGCATGAGTACAAGATGGTATGGATGGTACCTTCTTTCTAGAAGATGTTGCACTTTTATTAGAGGATGTCTTTCTCTTAGAATCATCCTTCTCAAAGCTTACTTGAGTAGCAACATTTCTTCTTTCAGCTGACTGGGAGGATTCAGCTTTGGGTGATTGTAGATTTTTCAATATCACCTCTAGTTCAAAGCATTTCATATTGAGGGAGTTCTTCTCATCCTCAATAGTTCTTAGCCTTCCTTCCCAATTTTCTTTTAGCTGTTCTAACTGGTCTTCATGCACCTGCTTCATTTCAAGCAATGAGTTGTCAAGCTCCTTCACCCTTTTGACTTTGTCTTCTAGTTGAGCATCTCTGACAACCATTGACACTTTGTGCCTCTTTTCCAGTGCATGGACAACATCTTTGACTATTATCATAAAGAATTCTTTCTCAGAAAGGCTTCTTTGCAATTCTTCAGCAGTGTCTTCATATCTTTCATTGCAAAGAGATACTGTTTCATCTTTGGCATTTACCAGCTTTCTAAGAGTGTTGGTTATGCCAACCCTTTTAGCCAATTGGACTTCCAGAGAATTGGCTTCATCTTCTAGCTGTAATTTTTCTTCTTGAAGATCAAGGAGGCCTGTAGCTATACACATTGAAACTTCCTTGGGGACTCTCTTTTGAAGATATTTGATTGCATTTAGAAGATCATTGTTTCTTCCATCTTCATCACAGCTAGAGCAGGCTTCATCAGAATAATGATAAAAGGAATTGTCATCTGATGTGACTTTAACATTTCTTTCCATAGAAGGAGTTTCTCTGAATGCACCAGCCTTCTTCTTCATCTTCTTTGCCTGTTTCTTCATTCTGTTTTTCAGAGTCTTGGAAGATATCTCCATTTGAGGCTGTTCCTTCATTTCCTCAAATATGCACTCCATATAGACTCTCTTGGATCTTTTAGAGTTAACCTCGCTCTGATACCAATTGAAGTGCCCAGATCAGTGTGAATCACTGAGAGGGGGGGGGGGGTGAATCAGTGATCCCTTAAAACTTTTTACTAATTGATTCTTAATCAATTAAACCTCTATGGCTGGTTAAAGCCTCGATCCACTCTTCTTGTATCTCTCACCTTTCCACGAATGATGCAGTAAATGTAAAGGCACTGGACACAAGGATTTACAAGGTTCGACACCAAAGGCCTACATCCTTGCCATGCTCTCTCAGCATGGATTCTCTATTATAACCTGTTAAAATTACAATGGTCGATACAGAGTCCCACTGTATCTCTCCTGAGTCCCACAGGAGGGTCTTTATACTGCGTCCCACAGTGTTACCAGAGTCCCACTGGCCTGCTCCAGAATCCCACTGAAGACTTCTTCTCCCTGAGTCCCACAGGGTCTTCTCCTGGCTCCTCGAGTCACACGAGTAGCTCTTCTTCACTTTAAGTTCTTCAAGTAACTTCAGCAGCCTGGGATAAAGGCTGCTGGCCTTGCTCTTCTCTTCTGATCACTTGTTGTTGATCAGGGCTTCTCGTCTTGCTCAGGATTTATCTCCTTCTTCTAAGGATGACCTGGCTTCTTTCTTCAACTACTGAATACTCAGACAAATGATGTCTTTAACTTCAGTCTGGTCTAGTCTCACTTCAAAACAACTTCATGCACTGAATGCATGGAATCACAATATCTTCAAGATCTTCTGGTCTTGGACTCCTCAAATGCACACAACCTGATTTAGCTTTGTTCACGTGCGCACGTGCATGCATGCATGCATGCACTCCCCTTCTTCTCTTCTTGGTGCAGTAAACCCTTAGAGGGTGTAGTCAACTTTAGCACACACCTCCTTCACAATATTCACACACTATATTCAAATTGCTCACACACTCAGAAGTGTGTTTTACTTTAGTGTGAGGGTCTCCTCTTTCATCCTTCTTCTAAGTGTGTTCACTTCACTTAGTGCACACACACTAGGTTCGGCCTCCTTATCTCATTGCACACAAAACTTCTTCACTTTGGCAAACACTTGAGCTTGGCCTACTTCACTTGCAAAGCACACTCACTTCCTTGTTCTTTTAATCTTCTTCAAAGTGTGCACTTCACTTATGCACACACTTGGTTCTTCATTTTTCACACACAAGGGCTACGACCTTCTTCTTCAAATCCACACACAAGGTATGGCCTTGTCCAATTCTAAAACACATACAATGTGTAGTCTCGGCCTCCACTTGCACACACAAGCCGTAGGTATGTAATGGCCTTCCTCCTTTGCACACACACAAATGTGTGGTCTTCCTCTTGTCTTGCACACACAACCCGAACCCCTTCCAATCTCTTCTTCAATATCCGCGCAAGCTACACTTGGGTGCTACTGGCCGCGCAAGAGCACAAGGTATGAGCCACGACCTCTCTTCTTCTTCAAAGCACAAGGCACACTTGGTGCCACTGGCCGCTCAAGCACTTGGGTGCACAAAGGCCGCGCAAGACCTCGGGTGTGCAAAGTGAAACACCTCGGGCGTGCAGGTGCAAGAGCACAAGCGGCCGCGCAAACACCTCCTGCCACGCACGTCCGCGGGCAGAGAGGGATGTAACCTCGGGCGTGCAAGGATGAGGCCTCGGGTTCTTCCTGTCGCGCAAGGGAGTAGGCGCGCAGGGAACACTTCAAAGCCTCGGGTGGCTTCTGGACAACAGCCGCGCAATGTTTTGCGCAGTGGCTTCTTTCTTCGCGAGGCAGAGGCACACGCGGGACACCAATCTTCAACAAGGTTATAGCAAGCTTCTTTGGAGCCTTGGGCTCTTCTTTTATAGGCGAAGCAGAGCCTTGGTTCATCCGCGTGTAAAATCTTGAATCACCGAAGATTTCGGATCTTAAAAATCATTCCAAGTCGTTGTGTTTTCTCTTCGGTGCACGCGGGTTCTTTTATTTATTATCTTCTTCACGTGCATGCGACTTAGAACGCATGCACGACCTCTTTTCTTCGAATCCATGCAAATAACGAACCCTTCAAAGCCTCGGCAGACTCTCTTGCCTCGGCCTTCTTCGAATTCTTCCAATCATAGCATGCACTCCCATTTTAATACATGGTTGTGTTCAGTAGGGCCGGATGAACTCATTGGAGCCTTCAGATCAAACTATGGTGGCCGGGAGCTCGAAAACAGGTCGTCGGAGGGCCTCTGGTTCAGCGGGGACGTCGCGGGTGCCTCGGTCGAGCTCGAGGGAGGAGACGATGTCGGGGCCGTCGGATCAGATCTTCAACGGCCTGGATTAGATCGCGGCGCCGCGGATGGATCGTGCGGCGCAGATCAAGCGCGCGATGGCTCGGACGGCCAGGATCTCTTCCGCGGGAAAATCCCGCGTCCCACATCGAAACGCCGACCATTTTTCACGCGGTTTATTACCCAGCCGCTCCCTCAACTCGGCAATTGAACTTCCTCCCTCCCGGTGCCACCCCGCACCGGGTTCTCTCTGCGGGCGCGCTCTGCGCCCACCTATTCTCCCTGCGGGCGCGCCACTGGCGCCCACTATGCATCCGCTGACACTCGCGGATGCGCTCATGCACCCCTGCCGCGCTCCTCCGGGCGTGCCCCAGCACCTCTGCGGTGTCTTGGGTGCGTCCTGCCGCCCTGGGCTCGCCCCACGGGTTCCCCCTTGGGCGTGGCGCCTTAGGCCCACATGAGCCTTGGGGTTGAACCCTCAAGGTGTCCACGGGCTGGACATATTTTTTGGCAAAGGAAATGTAAAGACTTTGTTAAAAACAAAGTATTCCATGAGTTCAAGCCAAATGCCACATTCCAAGCCATCTTCTTCATAATTCTTCTTCTTCGTAGGAATTACCCCTCTCCTCCTCATGTTCTTAATAACTTTTCAACATTTCACAACTTAGGAGGGAATTCCGAAGGTTCTTCATCAACCGAAGCTCCTGAATCAAATAATTCTTCAATGTTCTTCAATGATCCAATTAGAGGTCAAGTTGGATCACATTCACATTGTCATGCACTAAGGATTAGTACATGTTCTTCTTCAGCTCACTTCATCCACTTAGAAGTTGTGGATGGCTCTCTTCATCTCCTCATGCATTGTGAAGACAATGCATGGTCTTCTAAAAGTGTTGTGACTTTGTATCCAGTTGATACAAGTTCTTGGAACTTAATGATCAGCTCAACAATCGTCAGATTTTACTAGAGAATGTTTCAACCACATCTCCTATGCCACTTAGTGAATCTCCTAAGTGACCTGCATCTTAGTACCATGGCCATTCTCCTTCACCACCAACACCATCACAACCTTTGGCATTCACATCTTGACAATTCTTGACATCCATTCATTCCAAGACAACTTCATGCCTCATTGACAACAAATGCAACACAGTGTACTTCAGAATTTAAGAACACTTTCTATCCAATGTAATTATAGAAAATATTACTCAATGACGATTTCCTGATCTATATTTTTGATTATGTGATCTCGTATTTCCACTATCTCATTTTTCTATGGTTTTCGAACAACCAAAATTGATATCGAATTCAATATTTCATCAAATATTCTACGACATTATGAATTGTTAATTTATTTTTATTGTATGTTAATAATTTATGGTCATTTAACATTAAGTTGTAGCTTAAATTCCTTTCTTAAATTTCATGAAATTCCATAGTTGGGATTTTCAATATATGACATTAGTTCTAACTTTTTTTCTTATAAATGTTTCATGTTGATATTATAATCACAAACCAATTAATTTGACTTCATAGAAATTTCTATCCAACATTGATTTATTCAAGGGTAGCCTCAAGTTTTACCTATATATTGACCCTTCCTGTAATATTTTCATTCTCATAATCACCATAATCTTCTCTTGAGTTATTTTCAATAACCATAAATACACCTTCACACCCAAAACTTTTATCCCCTTACATGTAAATTTTTATATAACCGTCTTATTTTTTAGAAATAATTTTTTTTCTTGACATACATATTTAAAAAATTATTTATACCTTATTTTATCATATTCTTGGGTTTCTTGTATTCATAATAACGTTTTTTTATTATTTTTAAAACATTTATCCACATGATGAACCACCTCTCTACAATTTAAGAAATAACTATGATTTTTACTCATAAAAAATCATCTACTACTCTTAATTTTAGAAAAAATAAATGAAAAACCTCAAAAACCTCAAAAAAAATTTATTATACTTGATCAAGTAATTATTCATGGAATTAATGTCCACCTCTGGATTAATATTCCTCATTCCTCACTCATTTTCACCATTTATCATCTCATAATCCACAATGGTACTATAAAGACTATGAATTAAAATCTCTTTTAGATATTGAAGTTATAGATTTGATACCTTTTCCTTGAAATGAGGATGGAGTCATCTAATAATTCTCTTCATAATTTTCTCATCATTTTAATCATCACCAAGTCCTCACATGTTTTTAAAAAATAGATGATCATAAAGAAACCAACCAGATCATTTTAATTCATTCACATATATTCGTATTTGTTCCATTAATCCTACAACTTTTCCACCCATCCTTCAAATATTCTTCATAAATATTCAAATGATTTACCCACATGAGATGATAAGGTTTTCATGAAATTATCTTTGAGAAAATATGATCCGAACAAAAACATACCAAGGAGTTTATAGGTTTGAAATTAGAATTCAATTATTTATGTTTTATCTCCATCAATGCTCCAGTAACTATATTTGTAATGATTATGTAAATGGATTACATATATACATCCATTATTGAATATATGAAATAATATTTCATCTGATTTTTATATAACATGAAATTTTAACCTTTAATGATGGGGATACCTTTTTGTTTGATAATAATTATCATGATTTCAAAGAGGAAAAGAATCAAATCCCCTTTGATACAACTTGTTTGTTCATTATAGAGGATTAAAATCTGATAGGTGTAAGGGGAGTGAACTAGAGTAAGGAATATTTAACTAATTGCCTCTTTATTGAGGGTCATGTAATATTAACTTGATGAACACTAAAATTTCTCTCTGTATTTTTTCACAATGTATGATTAAAGTAGTAAATGAAATCCGAGATTATACTTGGTTTGTCTGCACGAGGATAGTTAAAGAAGAATATATGAAAATTTGTTTATGAAAAAAGTTTACTAAAAGATCACTAACTTACATATACAATTTGGAGTGGCCTTTCTAACCCTCTTTATTCACTAACATGAATAGTTAGAGAACTCATTACCCTCTTTTAACAAGGAACTCATTGCTATTCATATTTTCATTATACTCATCCACATGGATATGATACAAAGATACACCACCAATGGTGTTTCACTTAGGCACATACAATTTAAACTTCCAACGAGAGTATGAGGATCCTATAATAGAGACTTAATAAACATGAAACCTTCTAGATGAGATTTAGAATGATTACCTATTCTTAATCCCTCATTGTTCTTCAAAAAATGAATTTTATCTTCCTTATTTCTAATTAAAACAGTATTTTCAATAAAAATATCCCCCAAATATTTGTTTATTTTATCCACAAAATTCTAATATTAAATCCCTTCAAAAAAAATTTAATCCACTCATATTGTATCAGTTACAACTACAATATAAACTAAGAGTTCGTGCTATGTGATTGTCACATATGCCAATTTGAACACAAAAATAGCTTACCACATGGTATGGTGAACAAAATCAAGATATTTTTTCTTAACATGCTCAACACCATGGTAATATCATTATCATGAAGTTTTTCATACAAGTATCCATATTTTGAGCCATCACTTATAAAATGGTAATATCGTGGATTTCCATGGTTTGTAAGATATATCAATCTATACTACACCAAGTGAAATAGTGTTGTGTTTTCTAAGTACACTTCCATTAATTTATTCATCTCTCTATGGATTATGTACCTCTACCTAGTGAAAATGTGTTTTATTTTTTTCACTCCAGGTCTTCTTGGTGACTATAGCCACATCCAAAATAGGTGTGGATACCTACATTGCCTTTTTGGATTGGAGTAATGCGATATCACTATGGGGGACACCATGGGTGTGATCTTAACCCATTTTTTCTATTTTGGGATATATTTTTCACAACACACTGAAGAAAGTACGAATAATCCTCTTGGAAAAACCTCTCCCTTTACCACACCAACTAAATAGGGAATGTTATTTTCCTTGGTGAATCCCGTGCTTCACCAATCAATGGATACTCTAACATATAACATTCCATTACGAATTATTTAGCATCCTTGTCATCAAACACAACCTAAATTGTTTTTGAAGGAATGTCTACTAAAAAAAATCAAAAATTTAAAAATAATATCAAATTTAGTAGATTCTTTCATATATATGATTAGAGTAAATACTGTTTATAAAAATAAATTATTTAATATATTTTTTTTGATTTAGTTTGTGATTAATAAATGATAGAGTAATGGTCATGGGATGTTCAGTATTGGGGAATTACATGGAAATTTATCATGGGAGTTATATTTAAGGGACCAATATATATTTCGATGGAATTTGTGATATTATAAATATACAAGTTACTTGGTGAGTGATAATTTCGGTCATCTTGATAATAGAATACACTGGTGACCTAGATTTATGGATAATTATTCTTACACTCTATAATAAATTTGACCCATATACATTATATATCGAGTATTGAGGATCTGATAATTAGTTATTCTATTATACAAAGACTTATAAGCTGAAAAATATCACATTTGGATGGGAAATATAATGTATTGAGATCTGAATTATATATGTATTATTTTAATTAATTAATTATTATACATGGAAGAGATTTCATGAGTTGTTAATAAATTTTGGAGATGACCTACTGAGTATGTAGACATACTCACCTTTACTTCAATATTTTTTTTTCAGTTTTACTGAATGGGTCATTGAGCATCACTGTCTTGATGACTTGGGTTGATAATAAGGGTGAATATTTAGGCACTATTTATTATACCCTATAGTTAGACATGTTATTTATTTTTATTACATTGTTGGGATAAAGTGGGATCGTTCCATGTATTAATGATCTTATTTGTTATTTATGTTGGTTTGATTTCATTTTTGTACTTTGTTTATGATGTTATATCATCATAGTTTTCATAATATTCATGATTTAGTGGCTTATATATATATTTTATTTTAATCTACCATAAAATTTAGAGTTAAATTACTACCATTTAAGTGATTTATATACTTGGGGATACTCATCATCCCATTTCATTTTAGAGGGGGATCAAGGTTCATACTTGCTTTCAATGTTGATCCATGTGGGATGTAGGCAGAATTGCTTCATGAAGGGAGTTAAAATTCCATTTGACAAAGATTGTTTCTAGAATACCTCATATTCAATATTTTTAATGTAAAAAATTTTAAATAATGAAATTCTATATGATTATTACACTATTATACTCAGAGAGGAAATAATGGTTATTATTCAAAGAAAAAATATATAAAAAATTGAATGATCTCGATACATTCAAGTTGTCTTTTGAGTTTTTATAGAAGAATATATTAAAATGATTATTTGAAATTGGAGATGTAATAAATCATATAAACCTAATGAAATTAATAGAATTGAGAATGATATATATTAAACCCATTGTAATGGCTTTGAAATTTCACAATCGATATATAAAATATTTATGTGATGTGATTACAGACATGATTGTTAGTATTGGATTTCTTATTTAAATAGTTGATTTTTTTTCATAATAATGAAATTCATATAAGTGAAAATAATATTGGGGAGGATTATCCTTCTAACTGGAGGTGGTTTGATTAATTTGATTCAAGGGATACCAAATTTTTTATTGTGACAAAATAAAGAAGATATGAATGTTCTCTAGGTTATCAAATAGTCAAGAATATTGTATTATTATTATTTTTTACATTCATTGTATATTTTCTTAAAAGTCTTGTATCATGTATTTTGGATAGATAATATTTTCAAAATTTTAGTCCATTATCAGAATTATTTTTTTAGAAAAAGGAAATAAGGGATTAGAAATATAGATTTGATTTAAAGTTTATTGGAAGTTTTCTCAAGAAACATGTAGAATTTAAAAGAAAAACAAAAAAGTCATTCTATTATTCTTTAGTTCAAGAACCACCAACATTTCAATTGATAAAATATCAATTAAACACAACTAATGATTTTTTTTGGAAAGTAATGACTCACTCCCTTTTGTCATTTCAATAAAATTAGATAAAAATCAAGTAGAAATAGTATTATATATTTGAAGGTCTCAAAAAACTACTATAAAATAATCTATTGTACACATTAATTGAATTAGTCTAGTAGTGTGCATTCGTAATACTCATGGATTACAAATATAAACATATAATAAAGTCAAATAGGATACTTGAACCCAATATAAAAAAATTTATTAGAGATAATATAATAAAACTATTTTATATTGGTATAATGTAATCCATCTCAAAAAAATATTTGGTGATTTATAATAGTTGAGTTCATAGAAAAAATAATTCATTGTCTTTAAAAATATTATAGATGATTTTGTTTTTGAAATTTTGGTAATAGGATGGAGTGTGTGAATTAATTATGGAAAAATATACCCAACAAAAATAAATTACAATACCCATTACATTTGACATATACTATTCTTGATTTTCTTAGGAAACTCTTATTGTAATTTTTAGATTAATATTTTGCAATGATTTATGGGTCCATATCATTATAAGTCATATAAAAGAAAATATTTTCTGGAAAATATGTAACTCTTTCCTAAATAAGACTTTAATTTATCATTTATTTATATCTAAAATATTTTGAGTAGTTCATGATGGGTATCTTATCAGATATGATTGAGTTGGTTGTTGAAAACAATATAGATGATGCTTCTATTTTTATTTTTTATTTTAAGGACTATTTAAAAATTTTATCATTAGTTAATCCAATATAGGAATTGGTAATAATAGTTTTGAGTTATGAAAATTGTCATTTCATGGTTAAAAATCTAATATTATTATGATAAAATATATTGAATAAAAGAATTAAGATTTCAAATCTAATGATTGTGGTTATGTAAACACTACCTCTTCCAAATTATTCATGGAAACTAGAATTATTTTAATACATAGAATAATTTAAAAGATATTTTTTAAATATTTTCCAGAATATCCAGATAAATATTTTCATTACTCGTGATGGAAACATCATATTATTTAAAATGATACATAACAGAAGAATGTGAGTGATTGAAAAAGGGGCTCATTTCATCACCTATTATCACAATGTTATATTAGAGACAATATATTTATATAATATTATTTTCATGTGATTATACTATATAAAACATGTTAAGAAAAATAATTGCTAAGATGACACATTCAATTTATTATTTTAGTAATTTCCTAAGTTAAACATTATTTAATTAAATAATAATAGAAAAATATATTTTACCTAATTTTATTATACAAATAAATCATATATAACTTAATTGGATGTAAGGTTATTGGGTACATCCAAAATTAAGATTTATAAAAACTATGTTAAATGAGGGTTAATCTATTTGGATTTATTTTTATTGGAATATTATTTTAATATTTGTTTCAATAGTATAGTTTACTTTTTAGAAAATAATTTATTATGTTTGATGGGTATAAATATCATAGTTTTCCCCCATTACAATATAATTCCTATATATGTAATTCTTGGGACTCTATATATTAATATTAATATCTTTTTTAATGTGTGGAATTATATTTTAGCTTGTATTTTTCTAAATAAACTCTACTCAATCCAAAATATGAATTTCATAATTAATTTCACATACTATATTTGGGAGGAACTATTTTTATTAAAGAAAGTTTATGATAGGGAAATTATAATATGTCTTCTAGAGTGATATATGGTTCAAATTGTAATTCATTGTCATACATTAAAATTTTTATGTCACTATGGTGGTGAGAAGACAAAAATGAAATCTATGAAATATGTATTTCAACTACCAAATTTTCATAAGGATTCAAAACTATTTATATTCTGATGTGATGGAAAATATCTAGAAATGTTATTAAGAGACAAGATATTATAGAGGATATAATATTAGACTACAAAAGTTTTGATGTATCTTGATATTATTTCATGAGTTTATTTACTATATTATATCACAGTTTTTTAGTTGTGGATTAGCTCCATTGTGGTTGAAGCAATTTTAGTACCCAAAAATAAAATAGAATGTGTTGTGAATTTTTTATGGAAAAATATATTTTAATCGTACAGTATAGGCATTTGAAAATTAACCATCCATTAGGAATGTGGATACTTAAATTGATTAAGAGTCTCTTCCTTATTTATTTGGTGAATTTTTATTACTATATTATAATTTAATGGAGTGTGGTCAAATATTCTATCGATCATAAATTTTTTATATTTAAAAAACATTAATTGATTAAATTAGTTTCCTTACAATTAATATTTTTCAATGTTCAATTATAAATTAATAAACTATTTCAAAAAATATGTCTATAGTATATTGAACATTTTGGAATATAATTTATAATTTTTTACTAATTTTTTTGCAATTTTGTATATGAAATTAAACAGTAATGAAACCATATGTTTATTGTGATTCAATATTTTTTGTGGAATCTATTTGTTAACATTAAAAATTACATTGGTGGGTTATTATTTTTAAATTAATAAAATATTGTGAATTAGAATCATTTTATATTGAATAACCGACTTCATTTTATTCCTCTCTATTATACATTAATTAAAAAACATAGGCTCAAAGATAAATTAATCTAGGAAACTAGGATTGTGACTAATGTTACCCTTATAAATAAAAAACATAATATAAAACTATGAATTATGATTAACAAAATAAAACAAGTGTACAGTGTTCATGAGAAATTATAAGATAATGTTTAGTAAAATTGAACCATTTTAATCAATTTAAAAATAAATAATTTTATGAATAATTTTTTATGTAATTGGATGTAGAGTTAATGACACTAGAATAGTGATTATTTGTTGTAGGACTAATGAGTTGGAAGAATAGAATAATTATTAATTGTATAGTTGCTAAAAATTTTGTTTCAACATTATGTTATGTTGTATTTTTTTGTCAATACATATATGAAAATGAAATGTGAATAGATGATTTCATTTCATTATTATTATTCCTTTTAATATATTTCCCCTTAATTATATTAAATACAAATCATATGAGAGTGGATGATATAATTTTATAGTTAAGAAATTTTCCATCAGTCATCTCACTCAAAGTCTATAGGGTCCATTCTCAGTGTAGAAAACGAGGGATTGATTTTGATAGAAAATATTTCCATAACACAAATAGTGTGATGGAAAATCAATGGTAATAAATTAAAATTCCTTTTAATGGATGAAAATGAAATTTATATATAGGCAAGTTATTTATTCAGTTGTTATATAAATTATCCTGAAATCATCCTTCGTGAATTCAAGTACTTACTTAAATACATATATTAAAACATTCTAAAATATCTAATGTTTTTAATACTTGAAAATTATCCTTTTTATATCACTAGCATTTCATTTTTAAAATCATTGATAAAGTTATCCCCCCCACTTAATATCAGAATTGATTCGTCAAAATACAAATAAAGAGAGATTATATCAACATACCTAGTCAATGGGAATTTCTAATTAACATTATAGAGTATAATGTTTTATGAATTTTAAGGTTCTATATGCTTAATAAAATAAGTTCCACTTGTCTCTTCATGGATATTTTCACTCACTATTTTTCAAGGATGATATAGTTTTTCAAATTTCCCATTTAGATATAGAATATTGAATTTCTTTAATAATAGATACTTTTATCTTATTGTGCAATTTTGATAGATTACATGTATTATAAAGTTCTCCCCTTGAAAACTAGCCTTACCATTAAAACCAATCAAAGATGGAATTAAATTATAAAATGATAAATTAAAAAATAAACTAGATATATATTCTCATTAATGTGAATAGTTGTGTTGAATATTTATTCTCACCTCAATTTATCTTTACATTTCATATCAATTTATTAATGGATTCTTCTGGTTATCTCTTACTTATTCAAGACTATATTCTTTCAAATAATAGATACTTTCACTATTTTATATTCATTTTATGGGATATTATTCTTCTTATTGTATTTCTAAGAACAGGCACCTCTTGGTGTAATATTAATATTATTTAATATTTATTGAAGGGATTTTATAATTTTAAGACTATGATTTTAATTATTTTAATCATTATTACACAACCCACATTTCCCACCATAGGTTATTAGGCTATAATAGTTTTATAGTATCTCATGAAATTAAAATTATAATTCATGTGAATTATTTTATTCCCATATATCACTTCCCTTAACCTTTGATTCATCTTTTATTATTCTTTATTACAATTGATTTGTAAAAATGACAGTGCATTCAATGAAAATTTAATTATAATTATTGGTACATCCAAATGTCTTATTACCATGGTATTACATGCATTAGTTCATTTATTATTCCCTTTCACTAATTTTCCTATATTCTTAATCTTTTCACAATCAATTATAATTTTCAGGATTTTTTGGAATGTATCCATGGTGTTTCCTATTTCACCACAAAAATTTATTTTCTTTGTAATGTATTATCATCTTTAGTAGGTGTTGTTTTAAACTAGATTCATTTTCTTGTACCTAAAATGCAATTATAAATTTTTATCTTTATTTGAAAGGATCATTAGTGTAATCTTGGAAGTTTGTATTCATGAATATTTATCAAGGATATCTTTCTTCATACCATAATGTTCCATTGTATTCTAATATCAATTTCGTTAGATAAATTCAATTTTTTTTGAAAAAAAATCATGGTCATAATGATAATTTTGATTGTATGATTTATAGTGATTTAAAATAATTTCAATCCAATTTAAGAATTATATTTTCCCATTTTGTAGAATATTTTCATTGACTCAGCCACACTACCCATTGATATTGAATGTTATATTATATTAATAATTGATATATTATACCAAAAATACAAATACAAAATCAAAATCCTCTTACAAAAAATTACAATGAAGAAAAATTTCTAGTTTTCTTCATTGAATTTCATACTATCTAGAATCAGGAACATAATATTTTTATTATTTCCATTATCTAGTTTGACTTATATTGGTGAATAAATATTCTAACCATGATTTTAATAACATTACATATAGTGGTGGGTTCATCACAATTTTTTAACCTCAACTTATATAATTGTTTTTAAATTAATCCTTCATTATACATAAAAATAAACTTAGCATAAACTTTTTATTTAAAGGTGGATAATACATTTTTTTTTCTGGTTTCTACAAATTTATTATTAGATCATCAAAAATATGATCATTACAACAATTGGAGATATTTTTTACTCAAATACTCCATTTAATCAATAAGGGTAAAAGAATTATTTTAATTAGTTGTGAGGCCTTAGGCTAATCTATTTCCTTTTTCTTCAATTTAACTTCATTATCCAAGAATTTCATATTAGGGATTATTTTGTATTCTTGAACTACATTCCATAATTATTTATAATTATGTCATTTCTACAATAATATGAAATATTTATCTCAACACTAATTTTTATGTATAAATTTAAGTTTAAAACCCAGCAATAAGACATTAGTATAACTTATTTCAGTTCACCCCAAAATAGATTACTACATCACAGACACATCATAGTTGTTATCGTGTGAAAAAATATTATTTCTTATTATAAAAACAATCACAAGGGGTGGTTTATCCATGTTCAATCTTATATAAGTAACATCACGATACATTGAATAAAATCACTTCCCATTCATTAAAATATACTATGATTTACCACATTGAAGAAATATCAGAGATTTGGATTGAGTACCTCCTCAAAAAATTTAATATGATATTCTTCCTTGATTTTAGTAATCTGAATTTTCTGTCTTAAATAACATTAGTCTTATATAATATTTGAATATTTTAGACTATATCTCTCAATTCCCACAACCTAGAAATAATCCTCTATGGGTATGTTCGAAAACAATTCTCTTCATATTAATCTTCCTCAATGTAGATAAAATAACTATTGCATGTAGCATTGGATCTCACTTATCTTTGATTCTTAGAATTTATAGTAGGAACATGTATCAGTTCAGTATTATTTTTCCCTATACTTTTAAACTCATTGAACAATTTTTGGTTATAATTGATACTTTCCATGTACTAAATAATAAGAATAGAATGAAAATTGTTTTTTTGTCTTTCACCACAATGATTATTTCTTAGCTAAATAATGTTAGAGATCAATTCCTGTAACACCCGAGACTTTTATGAGAAATATTTTGTTTTTTTGTTTGGCTTGCTTTACACGCAACCACGGCCTGCCTCGATATCTTGCATCGTGCGCAATACCAAGTTTCACTAAACAACGATATGCTATTAAAATATTATTAAAACTAGCCTTTGTGAATAGTAATAACTGAATTCTTAATTTTATAACATTTTAATTCACATTATACATTTTCTAGAATGAGGAATAAAAGAAAAATCAGTTTTTTTGGATAAAAGAAATATTTTTCAAAAAATACAGTTTTGCCACCTTTTGATGGCGCACCCACATTAAATCTAGTTATTGACATGTTTATAAGTTCAATTTTACAAAATAAAATTCTTCTTTTGAATCAGGGTATAAAAATTTACTTTGGATAAATTTTTGATATTTTTCTGATAACTTTTATATTTTGATGAATAGTAAAAATATGCTAGTTTTTAATTAGAAACAAATTTTTTCATTGGGATAATTCATATGGATAAATTATAATATTTAATGGTTTTAAAGTATAAATAGAATATATTTTTATAATTTAATATAATTTATGTCATTAGCATTAATTTCACATTGAATTCATAGGTAAAAACATTTCAATCTTTGGCAATGTTTTAACTTCTAAAACCTGTTTTCTTAACAATGAGATTTATTTTAAATTAATTCCTGCAACTTATATGTTTTAAATTTTGAAAAATGGATTCCATATTCCGAATCGGTGGGTCCAAATTTTGTTAATAAGATACTTTTTATTTTTGGGCATTATGAATAGTAACTACGGTAAATTTTATTTACCATAGTTAAAGGTAAATCTGGTAATTAAGGGTAAATATAAGATTATAAAATTACCCTAACACCTACCAAAATCCTATTGGATGACTAAAAGTCGACCCATATCACCTAAGGGTCGGATTAGATTAATTTAATGGACATTTGTCCTTGAAAATAATTTAATTATTATTAAAACCAAAGAATGTGACAACATGTCACTTTCTTAAATCTTATAAGTATAATAATTTTAATTTGGTGATAAACTTAATGAAATATCAAAAATGAATAGTCTTCAGAATGCTAATACAACTATCTATATCATTGGAATTTATTTATAATTTTTAGGTATTAAATATTTGTTATTAATTTTGAAACAATAGTGATGTTGAAATTATTTTATTAATTAAAATATCTAATAAATGTTTTTAAAAATAATACAATAAATATTATATGAACTATTTAATGTTATCCACTAATTTTATAGATACATATGACATTTTATGGATCTATAAAACATTTTAGTTCGAACATATCTTCTGTATATATTTTATTTAAATTCAAATAAATGAATAGTGTCAAAATTGACACTATTGTTATTTTATAAAATTAACATATTATAAAATTGTTTTAAAATAACAAAAATATTTAAAATTTATAAATTAAAATTTATATGGTCGAAAATGTCATAATGTGTCAAATTATGGAAAATTCAAAACACATATGTAATTATTTATAATAATTTAAAATATAGAATATTATTACCACAAATAAAATTAAATTGATAAATAAGGATAAATCAAGTTGATAATGTTTAAAACAAATTCCTAACATGTCTAAATTTTATTGTTTGATGATATTACAACCTCTCATCTAAGCTTCAGATATGAGTCATTTTTGGAGTTTTTAAGTGGGATTGGGATTTAATACAAACTAATGTTTCATATATTTCCAAAGGTGCCCCTCTCCTCCCTTATAAAAGGGAACCTCCTCCCTCTCTTCCTCACACCAATTTGAGCCTTCAATCTCGGCCAACACCTGACCATTTCACTTCCCCACTACCTTAGAAACATACTAGAGGTACTGGTCTTATCAAAAGACCAACTCTAGTGCCTTAAGAGAAAGCTTAAAGGAGGCACTTCGAGAAAGAGGTAATACCTTCTACCGTTTTCTTCAAGTTCCATTATTCTTCGACTCCCTCTTCTTTTGTTGTTTCATTATGAGGTAATAACCTCAGTATCAATAATATACTGATATGTTATTATAAATATGAAACAATCCTATTTCACCTCTTATCCATCCTACGAAAAACAAAATCACCGCGCGTGCGTACGTACGGAATACCGTCTCCACGCCGTGGTGTAATCTATTTTCCACCACCACCTTACTTGGATGGGTATAAGGGTGAAAGTAATGAATATATATGATTATTTTAAAGTAGTATTGATTTTGAAATAGTATACATACACTCCAATACAATTCCACGATCATGGGAATGATATCATCACTCATGCGTACATACGGAATACCGTCTCCACGATGTGATGCGACTCGTTCTACACGATCTTCATTGCATAATGATTATATAAATGAATTGAATGAATGAATATGATATATATTACACTAATACCATTCTGGAAATGAGTTATCTATAACCTAAAGAGAAGAATAAGAATTTATTCGACAAACACGCATAAGAACAAAAAGTAATAAACACCCGAATAACAAGTAGTAATGAAATATTACTAATAAGAAGCTAAGAATATGACAATATATGATATAATAACAATAATTATGATTCTGGAATAAGTCAATAACATTATTTAAATCATTATACAGGAGTTTCGGACACTAACGAAGCTAATCGGACCCAAGGTAAGGGAAATATTTCAATCTCATTTTTATCCGAGATTGTTTATACTTTGGAATTTATAGGGGTGTATTTTATCATCCACATACATGTTTCATCAATATTTAATATTTATATCCTTCTAAAATAGTTTATATCTAATTGTACCCTTCGGTGAGTTTTTAGTAAAAGATATAAATTGAATATTTTGTCTTTTTTCGTACGAGGTACTTTTTGACTTTTCCGACAAAAGTACGAGAAGAATGTTTTTTTAACTTATACGGCATGACTGGATTTTTAAAACATTTTTTCCAAGAATCTTCCTTTAAAAGTTTTCATGTTTATTTTTAATCAAATTCTTTTAGTTTAGAATTGTATGACATGTTAAGAAAGGAAAAGTGTTTTTGAAGTAGAAATTATATTTTCCTCAAGAATGGAGATCAAGTGTTTTATCAAAATTATTTTCCATATAAGATAATAAAGGGTTCTGTTTCTATCCCTATTATTACATTGATTGGATTATGTTGTGATGGAATTATTTTTATGAATTCCTTTATCTTATATGATTTTTTATGATTTCATTATGTTTAAGAATCCCATTTTTATTACATGGGTTATACTATGATGTATGGTTTATGATTTTGTGGCACACATAAGAATGGTATCATTATGAGATGGGTGGGACCTATATCACCCTCCAATGAATTGGGTAAAGATTTTATATCTCATGAGATAGACATGGCTGGAACGGCAGGTTAAACCGGTTCAGGGAAACAGGACTGAAACGAGGAGTGAACTCGGTTCAGAAATGGACTTTGTCCACTAAGATAGTCATGGCAATGAGTCTTGGCTAATAAGAAATTATTATCTATGATTATGTGTGTATGCCACAAAGTTTCATGTTTTAAGTTATTATTATTGGGATTTCATTTCAGTACTATGATTTATCCCATGTTATGAAATTATGCTCTCTTTTGCAGGTTAAGATTTCCAAAATGTTATGTTCTTATGAATATGATGTGATTGATATTTCTTTTGTTTACCCTTACTAAGAATTTGAGCTCACCCTTTTGTATGTTTTCTTTCCCCAGGCCAGGAAGAAGCTTATTAACTAAGATATGCCAAAAGGGACTATAGATATGATGAAATAAATGGGAGACAGTGTAGACGCTTTATGAACCAGTTGTTTATGTTTCCCAGTTTCTAAAGACACCATACCAATACGGTCCTTTCATGGTTTTGTTATATGTTGTAATAAATATGCTTCAATTTTGAAGTAATAACAATGTATGTAAAGTATAGGTTGTTATAGTTGGCATCAGAGGAAAGGTATAGTCAACCTTTGGAAACTAGTGTGTGAAAGTGTTAGTAAGAACCCTAAGGATAAGTCTAAGCATAGAACACAATCTTAGTGTTTTACAAATGAACATGAATAACCTAGGATAAGACCTTAAGTGTGAAATTTTATTCTTGATTATGTGGTTTTCCTATTATAATTAGTGTTGCTCACACTACTCTTCTTGGTTTTAGTCAATGGCTGGAACCCGAAGGAACCATGTTAATGCAGAATGCAACGGGAAATGCAATGATTGTACCCTTAAGAAACCAAACGTTATGGGAGCTGGAATGCAAAATCTTGTAGCCATGCTCACACAACTTTCTCAAGCTATGAATCAAGCAGGACATCCAAACAAGCAAAGGAAGGAGAAACATTCTGTTGAATCCTTCATGAGGTAGCATCCACATTCTTTCAGCGGGTCTACTGATCCATTAGTTGCTGAACAATGGATTAGTACTACTGAAAAGATATTTTTAGTTCTTCAATGTTCTGAACATGATAAATTCATCCTAGCAGTGTATCGTTTGGAAGGAGATGCTGAACAATGGTGGAATCTTATTAAGAATACGAGGCAAAGGGATGAAATTGAGTCCATGGAATAGGATGAGTTCAAGAACTTATTTTTCAATAACTAATTCCCTCATATTCTCCAAAAAAAGATGGAGAAAGAGTTTCTTGAACTGAAGAAAAAGGATGATGAATCTGTTGGTACCTATGAAGCAAATTTTACAAGACTTGCAAGGTACGCTTCTGGTATTATTATCCAACCAGAGAGTAAGATCGATCGATTATTTAGTGGCTTAAAACCAAGTCTTTGAAGTGCATTCGCCATAAGAGACTTTAATAGCTACGAGGAAATCATTCGACGTGCTCTCAAAGTCGAGAGAGAGATTGGAGTAACCCATCAGTCATATGGGTTTGATAAGAAGAGGGAAATGGAATTCAAAGAAAAATCTAAAGAGCACACTGAAAAGAAGATGAGCTTTCCCTTATGCTCAAAGTGTGGAAAGAAACATGGAGGGAGTTGTCTTAATGGGACATGTAAATGTTTCAAATGTGGAAAGGAAGGTCATAGGGCATTTGAATGCTGCAATGAGGGGAAGAAGATGCCTAATGATGCAAATAAAGGAAGGGATACACAGAATGAATCTAATACACTTCAATGTTTCAAGTGCAAGGAGATGGGGCATTATACCAATAAATGACCTAATCCAAGGGTTGTTGATGATGATCAACATCAACAGAAATTTAAGGCTAAAGACAAAGGAATGTCACATGCAATTTCTATCAGCGATGTGGAGTATGATAACGATGTGGTGAAAGGTACACTTACCATCCAATCTAAAGTAGAAAATGTTTTATTTGATTCTGGATCCACCCACTATTTTATTTCTGATGATTTTTCTAAGGGTATCACCATATTACCTCAACAATTAGATGTTGAGTTAGCTGTGACAACACCTAATGGCACAACGGTCGCATCAAAAGTTTATAATTCTTCCCCGATTGAAGTTTGTGGGAAAGTGCTTCCTGCAAATCTTGTGATCCTTCCTATAGTGGAATTTTATTTGATTCTTGGCATGGATTGGATTTCTTTATATGGAGCTCATATCAATTACCAAAGAAGGGAAGTCACATTTCATATTCCAGATCAATCTATGATCGTCTATCGATGCAAGGATGAACATAACCTTCTAGTGGAAATTTCTTCCATCTTATGGGTCTTGATTCTACTTAATGAAGGTTATTTATCTCAAATGGTTGGTAAGAAACTCACAATTAAGAATATTCCCATTGTACGGGAGTTTTATGATGTCTTTACGAAGGAATTTCTGGGTCTTCCACCAAATCGTGAAGTTGAGTTTTCAATAGAACTCATACTGGGTGCTTTTCCTATTTCAAATACACCTTATAGAATGGACCCAATTGAGTTGCAGGAATTGAAAAAGCAACTCCAAGAAAATCTTGATAAGGGATTCATACGCCCTAGTGCGTCACCTTGGGGAGCACCTGTTCAATTTGTTAAGAAGAAAGATGGATCGATGAGACTCTACATTGATTATCGAGAACTTAACAAGATCACTATAAAGAACAAATATCCTCTCCCAGGCATTGATGACCTATTTGACCAACTAAGTGGATCTAAATACTTTTCCAAGATTGATATTCATTCAGGGTATCATCAATTAAGGGTCAAAATGGAGGATATACCAAAGACGGATTTCCGTACAAGGTATGGACACTGTGAATATATTGTGATGCCATTTGGTCTTACTAATTCCCCTGCTATCTTCATGGATTTGATGAATCGAGTCTTTAGAGACTACCTTGATCAATTTGTGGTAGTCTTTATAGACGATATTCTTGTCTATTCAAAGAGCAAGGAAGAACATGAAGATCACTTGAGAATTATATTGAAGACCCTGAGAAAGGAGAAGCTTTATGCCAAATTTACCAAGTGTGAATTTTGGCTTCAAAAAGTTTCATTTTTGGGGCACATAATCTCAATAGAGGTGATATTTGTGGATCCAGCAAAAACAGAGGTTATCGAAAGATGGTCAAGACCAACAACAGTAACTGAGATCCAATGTTTTCTTGGTTTGGCTGGATATTATCGATGTTTTGTGAATGATTTTTCACGATTATCTAATCCACTCACCAAGTTGACTCGAAAAGGAGTTATGTTCGTGTGGACGGACGAATGTGAAGAGAATTTCAAGGAGTTGAAAAGAAGGTTATCCAGTGCACCTGTGCTCACACTGCCTTGTAGTGGAGAAAGGTTTGTGATCTACAGTGATGCATCCAAGAAGGGATTGGGGTGTGTTCTTAAGCAAAATGATATGGTGATAGCTTATGCCTCACGACAATTGAAAATACATGAGAAAAATTACCCAACTCATGATTTGGAGTTAGCTGCAGTAATCTTTGCATTAAAGATTTGGAGGCATTACCTTTATGGTGAAAGGTGTGATATTTATACTGATCATAAAAGTTTAAAGTATATTTTCACACAAAAGGAGCTGAATATGCGTCAAAGAAGACGGTTGGAGCTAATTAAGGATTACGACTGCTCAATCCATTACCACCCTAGGAAAGCAAACAAGGTGGCAGATGCATTAAGTCGACAAGACCATGCCAGTTTATCGATAATGAGGATCACAAAAGATCCAATATTTATGGATTTACAAAGGATGGATCTTGGAATCATAATGGAAGGGGGAAAATCGTATCTTTCTCAAATAAATGTTCAACCATCTATACATGTGAAGATTAAGGAGGCACAGAAAGAATATGTGGAGTTACAAAAGAAGGTGAGAAATGTTCCTGAATTCAACCTTGATTGTGATGGGATAATAAAGATCAGGAATCGAGTTTATGTTCCTCCCATCCCCAAATTAAATAAGGATCTGCTGGATGAGGCTCATAGCTCTTCATTCTCTATTCATCCTGGAAGCATGAAGATGTATAGGGACCTCAAAGAGTACTTCTGGTGGGATGGCATGAAAAGAGATGTTGCTAATATGTCTCTCGATGCTTGGTTTTTTAGCAAGTTAAAGCTGAGAGACATAAGTCTAAGGGGATGTTACAACCATTACCCATACCCGAATGGAAATGGGAAAACATCACTATGGACATTGTCACGGGACTTCATAAAACATACAAAGGAAATAATGCTATCTGGGTCATAGATGATTGTCTTACAAAGTCTGCACACTTAATTTCTATTAGAGAGGATTTCTCTCTGGATCAGCTTTCCAAGATATATGTAAAGGAAGTGGTAAGATTTCATGGAGTACCACTTTCTATTATATCTGATCGGGATCTGAGATTTACCTCGATGTTCTGGAGAAGTCTTCAGCATACTCTGGATATAGAGTTGAGTTTTAGCACTGCTTATCATCCTCAGACAGACGGTCAATATGAGAGAACAATTCAAACTCTAGAAGATATGTTGAGAGCTTGCTCTATGGATTTCAAAGGTGGTTGGGATCAACACCTACCTTTGGTGGAATTTTCTTATAATAATAGCTTTCACTCTAGTATTCAGATGACTCCTTATGAAGCTCTCTATGGAAAGAAATGCAGGACTCCAACTTGCAGGGATGAAGTTGGGGAAAGAAAGCTATTAGGACCTGATCTCACTGATGAAATGGCAGAAAAGGTCAGATCTATTCAACAACACATAAAAGCAGCTCAGAGTCGACAGAAAAGTTATGCCGACAACCGAAGAAAAGACCTAGAGTTTGAAGTGGGTAATAAAGTGTTCTTACGAATATCTCCCTCGAAGAGGGTCATGAGATTTGGAAAGAAGGGGATGTTGAGCCCTAGATATATTGATCCTTTCGAAATACTGGATCGTGTTGGGAAGGTAGATTACTGATTGGCGCTTCCACCGAATCTCTCTCAAGTTTACGATGTGTTCCATGTATCTCTCCTGAGAAAGTACATACCTGATCCTTCACATGTACTCAGCTTAGAAGTTATACCGCTAGATCAAGATCTTTCTTATGAAGAACATCCGATAGAGATTCTGGATCGTAGTGAAAAAGTCCTTCGAAACAAGAACACTCGCTTGGTGAACGTTTTATGGAGGAACCACCAATTAGAAGAAGCTACATGGGAGCTTGAGGATATGATGAGCGAGAGGTATCCTCATCTGTTTGTTACAAAGTGACGAATTTCGAGGGAGAAATTTATTTTAAGGGGGGTAGAATGTAACACCCGATACTTTTATGAGAAATATTTTGTTTTTATGTTTGGCTTGCTTTACACGCAACCACGACCTTCCTCGATAGCCTGCGTCGTACGCAATACCGAGTTTCACTAAACAACGATATGCTATTAAAATATTATTAAAACTGGCCTTTATGAATAATACTAACTGAATTTTCAATTTTATAACATTTTAATTCAACTTATACATTTTCTAGAATAATGTATAAAAGCAAAATCAGTTTTTTTTGGTTAAAAGAAATATTTTTCAAAAAATACAGTTTTGTCGCCTTTTGATGGTGCACCCACATTAAATCTAGCTATTGACATGTTTATAAGTTCAATTTGACAAAATAAAATTCTTCTTTTGAATAAGGGTATAAAAATTTACTTTGGATACATTTTTGAAATTTTTCTGATAACTTTCATATTTTGATGAATAGTAAAAATGCGCTAATTTTTAATTAAAAACAACTTTTTTCATTGGGATAATTTATATGGATAAATTATAATGTTGAATGGTTTTAAAGTATAAATAGAATATATTTTTACCATTTAATATAATTTATGTCATTAGCATTAATTTCACATTGAATTCAAAGGTAAAAACATTTCAATCTTTAGCAATGTTTTAACTTCTAAAACCCATTTTCTTAACAACGAGATTTATTTTAAATTAATTACTGCAACTTATATGTTTTGAATTTTGAAAAAAGGATTCCATATTCATAATAAGTGGGTCCAAATTATGTTAATATGCTACTTTTTATTTTTGGGAATTATGAATAGTAACTATGGTAAATTTTATTTACCATAGTTAAAGGTAAATCGGGTAATTAAGGGTAAATATAAGATTATAAAATTACCCTAACACCTTCCAAAATCCTATTTTATGACTAAAAGTAGACCCATATCACCTAAGGTTCGGATTAGATTCATTTAATGGTCTTTTTTCCATGAAAATAATTTAATTATTATTAAAACCAAAGAATGTGACAACATGTCACTTTCTTAAATCTTATAAGTATAATAGTTTTAATTTGGTGATAAACTTAATGAAACTTAGAACATGAATAGTATCCAGAAATCTAATACAATTATCTATATCATAGGGATTTATTTAGAATTTTTAGGGATTAAATAATTATCATTAATTATGACACAATAGTGATGTTGAAATTATTTTATTAAAAAAAATATCAAATAAATGGTTTCAAAAATAATAAAATAAATATTTTATGAACTATTTAATGTGATCCAATAATTTTATAGATACATATGAAATTTTATGGATCTATTTATGCTTTTATTTTGAACATATCTTCTGTATATATTTTATTTAAATTCAAATAAATTAATAGTGTCAAAATTGACACTATTGTTATTTTATAAAAATAACATATTTTAAAATTGTTTAAAAATAACAAAAATATTTAAAATTGATAAATTAAAATTTATATGGTCGAAAATGTCATAAAGTGTCAAATTATGGAAAATTCACAACACATATGTAATTATTTGTAATAATTTGAAATTTAGACTATTATTACCACAAATAAAATTAAATTGATAAATAAGGATAAATCAAGTTGATAATGTTTAAAATAAATTCCTAACATGTATAAATTTTATTGGTTGATGATATTACAACCCTATCTCATCTAATCTTCGGATGTGAGTCATTTTGGATGTTTTAAGTGGGGTTGGGATTTAATATAAACTAATATTTCTTATATTTCCAAAGGTGCCCCTCTCCTCCCTTATAAAAGGGCACCTCCTCCCTCTCTTCCTCACACAAATTTGAGCCTTCATGCTAGGAAAAACCCTGCCCATTTCACTTCCCCACATCCTTAGAAACCAACTAGAGGTACTGGTCTTATTAAAAGACCAACTCTAGTGCCTTAAGAGAAAGCTTAAAGGAGGCACTTCGAGAAAGAGGTAATACCTTCTACCGTTTTCTTCAAGTTCCATTCTTCTTCTACTCCCTCTTCTTTAGTTGTTTCATTATGAGGTAATAACATCAGTATCACTCATATACTGATATGTTATTATAAATATTAAACAACCCTATTTCACCTCTTTTCCATCCTACGAAAAACGAAATCACCGCGCGTGCGTACGTACGGAATACCGTCTCCACGCAGTGGTGTAATCAATTTTCCACCACCACCTTACATGGATGGGTATAAGGGTGAAAGAAATAAATATATATGATTATTTTAAAGTGGTATTGATTCTGAAATAGTATACATACACTCTAATACAATTCCACGATCATGGGAATGATATCATCGCTCGTGCGTACGTACGGAATACCGTCTCCACGATGTGATGCGACTCGTTCTACATGATCTTCATTGCATAATGATTATATAAATAAATTGAATGAATTAATATGATATATATTACACTAATACCATTCTGGAAATGAGGTATCTATAACCTAAAGAGAAGAATAAGAATTTATTCGACAAACACACATAAGAACAAAAAGTAATAAACACCCGAATAACAAGTAGTAATGAAATATTACTAATAAGAAGCTAAGAATATGACCATATATGATATCATAACAATAAGTATGATTATGTAATAAGTCAATAACATTATTTAAATCATTATACAGGAGGTTCAGACACTTACGAAGCAAATCGGACCTAAGGTAAGGGAAATATTACTATCTCATTTTTATCTGAGATTGTTTATACTTTGGAATTTACTGGGGTGTATTTTATCATCCACATCCATGTTTCCTAAATATGTAATATTTATATCCTTCTACAATATATTATATCTAATTTTACCCTTCAGTTAGTTTTTAGTAAAAGATATGAAAGGAATATTTTTTTGTTTTTCATACGAGGTACTTTTTGACTTTTCCGACAAAAGTACGAGAAGAATGTTTTTTTAACTTATAGGGCATGAATGGATTTTTAAAACATTATTTCCAAGAAGATTCCTTTACACGTTTTCAAGTTTACTTTTAATAAACTTCTTTTATTTTATAATTGTATGACATGTTAAGAAAGGAAAAGTGTTTTTGAAGTAGAAATGATATTTTCCTCAAAAATGGAGTTCAAGTGTTTTATCAAAATTATTTTCCATCTAAGATAATAAAGGGTTATGTTTCTATCCCTATTATTACATTTATTTGATTATGTTGTGATGGAATTATTTTTATGAATTCCTTTATCTTATAGAATTTTTTTTTGGATTTTATGATGTTTAAGAATCCCATTTTTATTACATGGGATATGCTATGATGTATGGTTTATGATTTTGTGGAACACATAAGAATGGTATAATTATGAGATGGGTGAGACCTATATCTCCCTTTAATGTATTGGGTAATGATTTTATATCTCATGAGATAGACATGGCTGGAACGGCAGGTTAAACCGGTTCAGTGAAACAGGACTGAAATGAGGAGTGAACTCGGTTCAGAAATGGACTTTGTCCACTAAGATAGTCTTGGCAGTGAGTCTTGAATAATAAGAAATGATTCTCTATGATTATGTGTGTATTCCACAACGTTTCATGTATTAAGTTATGATTATTGGGATTTCATTTCACTACTATGATTTATCCCATGTTATGAAATTTTGCTCTCTTTTGCAGGTTAAGATTTCCAAAATGTTATGTTCTTATGAATATGATGTGATTGATATTTCTTTTGTTTACCCTTATTGAGCATTTGAGCTCACCCTATTGTATGTTTTCTTTCCCCAGGTCAGGAAGAAGCTTATTAAGTAAGATATGCCAAAAGGGACTATAGATATGATGAAATAAATGGGAGACAGTGTAGACGCTTTATGAACCAGTTGTTTATGTTTCCCAGTTTCTAAAGACACTATACCTATACGGTCCTTTCATGGTTTTGTTATATGTTGTAATAAGTACGCTTCAATTTTGAATTAATAACAATGTATGTAATGTATGGGTCGTTATAATCCCCATTATTCTTATCCTAGAAATAATATAGATTATAAGGAATCATATTTGAATGTTGTTATCAAAGAAGGTGATCATATTTATATTTTCCATGATGGGAGAGAAAACAATTTGTGATATTTATTAAATGTAGTGAAATATTATTATCTTATAATTAACATTGAGTCATTTATTTCTATATACCTTGTTTTTCTGTTGAAAATCCCACATAAAACACCCACTAAAAATATTTAGGTATCTAGAACTAGCATTGTGGAAATAGGACCAAGAAGGAAATCTCCAAAGTTTACTATACCAAAAATACAATTAATCAGTTCACCCTAATCGTTTCACTGAGTTTCAATTACCCTATTATGTTTACTAACAAACCAAATAAAATAGTGAAAAATCTGTCGATGAAATGAATGAAATAAAAAAAAACAAATGGATTTTACATGGATTAGACATTTAGTCCTATATATATTAGGGAATCATTGAAGCATTTAATTTCATTAAATTTAGATTATGTTTATAGTCACTATGAATTAGAATCCTCACAAATTAGTAAACTTATGTTTCACATGGATCCTTAGCATGTGATCAAACAACCCTTTTATAGTTCATCCAAAACTATCAACTGGTTAAACTAACCTTTGAATTTTATTGTATTATATCCATTGAATTATTTTAATATCAATATCTGATATAATTCCTTGACATTACATCCAATTATATATATGATGATCATAAAACACTTTCTATCCAACTGATTCTAGTAGAACGTCCATTCATGTGAATTAACCACCCCCGTGTTTATGCATCTATTATAGGATAATATATTCCAAACACATCATTTAAAATTGATGATGTCCTAAAAAACATCATTCAGAAGAATGGACAATTATCCAGAGTTCCCCATTCTTGTCAATATATTTTGGTACATGAAGTGGCATCAAAATATCTACCATCACCAACTAGAGGACTACTTCATGGACTTCAATGAAATCCTCCATATTTGTTTTCAAAATAATGACCATCCACTTCCACTGTATAAAATGCTTCTTTTTATATTTCATTCCTCTATATATGGCTATGTTATAGTGATTACTTATACTATCTTAGATTAATCACTTAGTGGAAATATTAACAAAAAATTGTCTTGCCATAATCTTCCATAACTACACATCTATATCTTCCAACATATTTGGAATAATGTCATACTTATACATGATGTAATTCATCATAATATGGAACATTATATGTTTATAAAGGTAGATTAAACTCTTACAATCATTGTAATATAGTAAACTATATTGGTTTCATTTATTCTCTTCAATAAAACAATAAAAAATAAAATATACAATTTACATTCTTTTTTCCTTTTATTTCACATAACTTTGTTCCATTTTGGAGAGTTAAATAACTTGTTTTAACCTTACCATCCAAATTATTATTGTTCTATGAAACATAAAATCATATCCAGTGGTACTATTTTGTGTATATAAATCTATACTAATTTTTAATCAACATTACCTTTTAATTTATTATCTTATACAAAAAATATCAATTTCATCAATTACATTGAGATATTAGATGATCCACTTCATGGTTTCCAAATTTTTTTGGTCTAGACTCTCCATGTATTAACAGAACACTCATACTACCTAACCTATTTTTGAATGAGTGCACAGTAACTAATATATATCACTTACCACCAATGATATATATGTTACTTTCAAAATTTATTTTCATCTTCCTTATTCCATAATGATTTTTACATTTAATTTTAATAGTGTCTGTCAAGAGGGGTTGTGTAACGCGCTGACCCCAGTTACCTAGAGTCGGTGCATTATTTTAATACATTGGCAGGATTACAAGGAATCAAGTCTCGAAGGACCGATCAGTCTGGCAGTCTTGGAAAAATAGATCAAATATATGAATGGTAAATTTGCACTTCAAGACGTACAAAACAACATAAATAATCATTATGAATGCCATTGTTCCCTTGGCTTACCCTGCATATGAATCACATTACACTTCTTAGAATCCTGCGAAAAATAAAACATAGAAAGGGGTGAGCTCAAATGCTCAGTAAGGGTAAGAAATACAGTGGAAACATTAAAAAATAAGCATAAACATTTAAGGCAGTGTATAAAACTAAAAAAAATCCTTTTAAACTTGATCTTCAACATAGTATGGAAGAAATAAAATGAAATAATTCCATTTACTTATTCACCTGCATATTCTACTAATCTAATAACAAATGAAATATCAATAACCACTTTCATAATGATGGAATGCATAATCCAGACTATCATAACCACATAGCCAAGGCCTCGTGCCAAGTCTAAAAATAATATTTTTCCAAGGCCTTGTGCCAAGACACTTGTTTTTATTATGAGACATACCGATGAATTTGTTTTTATGATACTTACGTTTAAAATTACTCAAATATACTCCAGTGTTTTTCTGAAAACATTATGCAGGATTATGAATAAAAAAATAAGTAATTATGAGACTAATTGACTAATTATAGGCCATGATGGGTCCTCTCCCTATCCCTTCCTGTTTACCACAGTCGAGAGTCGGGTTTTCTGAAAACATTTTTAAGCTTGCGTGAAATATGTATACATTTGCACTGGATTTTCATGTATTTGAGAGAAATATCTCTTTTTTGAAATCATTTAAAAATCACATAATTATAAAATAAAACATTTATTTGAAAATATTCTTATAATATTTTAAGGGAAGCTTCAAAGATTTTATAACGGCAAAAAATAGCCGCACCATCTGTATGAGTTAAAAAAAAACATTCTTACCTTAATTCTGCCGAAAAGGATAAAAAGCACCTTGTTTGGAAAACGATGGAAAGATTTCATTATAAACCTCTTATAAAATGTAAAAAAAGGGTCTAAATGTCTTTAACCCATATTCATGTAAATAGTAAAAATGTTTTGAAATACATTTTTATGAAACATGGATGTGGATGATAAAGAGATCCCAGTAGATTATAACGTATAAACAACCTCGGATAATGAAGAGATTGTGAAATAAACCCTTACCAATTTGGTAACTTTTGAAACATACAACCAAAGAAAGAGGTATCATAGAATGAATATGAAAATACACATAAATTAAAGTGTATTACACAATGAATACAATTATGGGCGGTACATATACCACACAAAAGGTAATAGTGGCAATATAGCATGAATCTCATGGGAATAAGAAGTGAGATGAAAACCCCTTACCTTACACTTTCCTTTAGTCGAGGGTACGTTTAACCTCCTGTACGAAGATCGTAGTATGTTATTAAATTATACCAGAACCATATTAATATTTATGATATCATACATGAATCATTTATGACTTTATATTACCCATTTAATAATAATTTTCACGTTAAGTTAACATTTCAGGTAATAATCACTTTCTTTATCATACATGTTTTAACTTTTCACTCTTGGTTGTATCACTTAGATCATGATTTAAATACTTTAAGAATATAAAAAATGATAAATATATAATATATATTTAAAATATTAATATGTATAATATACATATATATATGAAATGGAAAACACCGTTTATGGAGACGGTAGTCCGTACGTACGCATAAATGTTGTTTCTGTTTTCATATAGTATTGAACGGAAGTAAGTGAATAAGATATATGTAAGTTAATAAATACTTATATATATATATATATCTCCAGTATCATTATTATGTCATATATTACATACTTATTAGTAATATATATTTTTATAATCATAGATGAATGGGGAACTTGGAAATGAATCTCATCGCGTCGTGGAGACGGTAATCCATACGTACGCACAAGCGAAAATATCATTCTTTTGATATTAAAATAATATATATTGGGATGGTATATCATATATACAGAATAATTATCATGTTATATTTATTATTTACATGATTTAAAAATCATTATTATACCCATTCAAATAATAATATATTGAATAACAATTACACCATGACGTGGAGACGGTAAGCCGTACGTACGCACGTATGGTGACATGTCATTCAAAGGATGGATAGAATAATAAATATTTTTGTACCATATTTATAATAATATTAAAGTATATAGTAGATTCTGGATTCATTATTTTAGAATGGTAATAAACAAGAAAGAATAAGTGGAAGAAGAAAGAAATTTGAAAAAGGGTGGTGAAATCATTACATCTTCTTCGGGTTCTTCATTTTTATTTGATCAAAAGGGATCCTTAAGATGGATTTATGACTAAAGAAATGCATCTTGGATTAATTTATGGAAGTTGAGAGAGTATTTGGGCAGGGGTTGGCTGAACCAAAAGTCTTTGAAGGTTTGAATTAATGATAAGGGGGAGTGCCCTTTTATAAGAGGGGTGAGGGGAACCTTTGGAAAAGCTAGAAATATTATTTTATAATAAATTCATATTTGGTTTATAATGGCTCCAATGTAGATTATTTAAAGGGTAAGGTGGGGATGGGTTGGAAACCACTCAACCAATAGAATTTAGAAAGGTTTGGGTTACTATATTAACTTTATCATTAAGTATTAACTCTTAGTTAATTAGTTTCACTTTTACAATGTCTGTTTTTATTTTTATATTATATGGTTAGTAAACTTACTATATACATCCAAGAGACCCCCAAGAGGTCCATTAATTATACACCTATTATGATATAAGTCTCTTGGCCGAACATTAGATTTTTAAGAATTTAATATCAATTAATAATATAATATTTGTTTTAAAAACTCTTTTATGTCAATTTTGACACTATTCAATAATTGATTTTTTTAAATATCATAACAGAATTATTACTTCGAAAAAAGTTAATTAAATATTTTCTAACATTTCATATTAAGCTATAAAATTAGTTTAATTCATAAAAAGTCTCAAATTATATTTATTTGGGTATCTACAACATCAATCATTTTAATTTTCCACTATTATGGTAATTACTAAATCACCATTGTGTCATAAATAAATTAAATTATTTAATATCTAAAAATTAAAAATAAAATAACATTATGTAGGAAATCGTTTTATCTTTCTAATGAATATTTTTAGTCGAAAATAAAATATATATAACCCTATGTAAAAATTGTATTTCTAAAAGATATATGCTTGTGTCATTTTTGTATTCATTTTAATTTAATTAAAATAAAGTGTCCCTATCACTTACAACTGGCTCATTGGGGTCCCAAAATCGACCCAAAGATGCCCATGGTCGGATATTTATCAACCAATAAGGTTAGGACATGTTTTGAGGTAATTTTTATTATTATAATATTATCTTTTAACCCTTATTTACCGGATTTACCCTATAAACATGGTAAATAAAATATTTACCGAAGTAATTATTCAAAATGTTTAAAAATAAAAGTTATCTATTTAATCAATTTTTACATCCTGATTTCAAATATGGAATCCATTTTTGAAAATTCAAAACAAAGAAGTGGAAGAAATTAATTTAAAATTAATTCCCGCTGTCAAAACAAAAAGCGTGTTTTTAAGAAATAATAACTATCAAAAGATTGATACTTGTTTATGTTCGGTTTAATTGTGAAATTATGTCCAATGACCAAAATTGTATTAAAAGATAAAAATATATTCTATATATAAATTAAAACCACACAAATTCATAATTTATCACTATTAATTATTTTGATTAAAAAATATGTTTTTAATTAAAATTTAATAATTTTCACTATTCATCAAAATATTAAAGTTATCCGAAAAGTACCAAAATATTATCTTAGGCTAAAATAGATACTATGAATCCAAAAATAAAAACCATTTTGAGTGATAAAATTTCTAAAATTTTAAAAAGTAGGTATTACTATTCATAATGGCTACTTTGATTGGTCATGGTGTGTGTTAAAACTCGAAGTTGCGTACAACACACTCTATTGTATTATTCAAAGAGAAACGTACCATGGAAGCTCATGGTGTTACATTCTCCCATCCTTCAAAAAATTGAGTCCTTGAAATTTGATATTGTTCTTTTAAAATAATGGTTGAAAACATAAAATATCTTTGTGGAAAAACCCACATCGGAAATTTGGTTAATAAAATTTAGTCTTAACAAATTGAAAAGAGAAATGAAAGGGTCACCACAAAACTATCATCTCGATTAAGAAGACATTGGTGGAAATTATAGACATATAATTGGAGAAAAAACGTAAATATTTATAGGTAGTGATTGAGGTCATCAATCAAAAACAAGTTTAAAATTGAGGTCCCGAAATTCATCAATCTATGATTATTTAAAATACCATCGGTTCAAAAAAACATAAGGTATTAGGATAACACATTTTTGATGTTTCAAAATATCTTATTTGAAATCCCAAATCGAAAAATGAATTAATGCGGCCTCTATTTAAAATAAAGAGTGGAAAGTATGAGGATTACCAAAAATAACACATACTAGGGTTCCATGTAGGAAAATTTGGATATGGAAGAGAAATATAACCATCAATTATCTGATGGAGAGTGGTAGATAACATGGCTATGAAAAGGCCAACAATCCCAAAGCCATAAATAAGTGATGATCTAAGGTATTATCTAGGACAACATTTTTGTTCTAAGTTCATTTTCTTAATGTTGAGGAATTTATTTATGTGATAGGCTAAGATCATAAGAAGATATACTTAATTTATAATTAGAGTTTTATCCATTAATAAATTTCTTCCACAAACTCATCTTTCACCCCAAAACATAACACATCTCAAAAATACTCTATTTATCCTAATCGTATAGGGTTCCAAATATGATGAATTTATATTTCACATATCAGACCCTTTATGTAAAGAAACTACATTATACCATCCAGGAACATCATGTAGCACAATGGTAGGAAATAAATCCCAATTTCACTATGGTTGTGGGTTCGATTCCCGTAGCTTTGTCTGACACGACGGGTCGTCACACGGTCTGCGTGTTGTCCTTTTATAAAAATCCAAAAAACTATCCTTTAAAACTTAATCCATTCCAACCATTAGACTAATCTAAAATAATACTCTCCCAATTCACAGTCCAAAATTTACAAGGAAGTTAAACATAATGAGGATCCTTTTTTCCAGGTAATAACATGTGAACGCCTTCCTCATCTATTCTTTTAAAACACTGCAACATCCTAAATTACCAGAATCAACCATATCTTATTCCAAAATCACTACCTCAATATTAGGACCATATTAAGGTTTATCTTTCCTTCAACCATGTGATTTTTTAAAAAATTAACTCCCTGTAGAGTCACTTTTCTTAGTACCATAAAATCTCAAATCCTTAATTAAATAGTACTGCAGTACAATCCTTATTTATTTCCAGAACATCATTGATTCAACACTTAAATGAAATAATTCTAAAATAACAACATAGGAACACTAATCATTAATATTCACATGTGGTAGTATCATAACTTTATTATTATCCAATAGCATCATTTGTGGCATAGTTTGATGACTAGGACATTGGTTCTTGTAGTGTCCAAACTCCTTGAAAATGAAGAATTGTATATTTGAAACCTTTTTCTTACCCTTGCAGTCACATAATTTGTGCCCCTTTTCCTCCACACTTATAACAATCTCCCATTCCTTTCAGTCATGTTCCAGGGTGTTTCTTCCCATAGTTATCACATATGGGAAAATTATTCTTTTCCCTCTTCCCTTTATCCATCTTTCACTCTTCCATCCTTTTCTTCTCTTGCTTCCCTTCAAAGCCACACGACTCAGTAAAATCTTTACTTATCTTATCAACACAAGATCTTATTTCTTCATATGATGATAATACGTGGGAAACTATTTGCCTTATAAATTATATCTTAGGACCACAAAAGATATGATCCTTATTACACTTTGGATCATACATATTACGGGAGTTCACATTACATCTACTAGGCGCCATTTCTATACAATAGCATAAACTAGTTCAGTTTATGAATTGCAATGAATAATTACCAAACTTGTAAAATACCTAACACAAATTTAACAGTTTATGGATATAATCCATAATCATAAAAATGTTTTCTTTGAGTAATTAAATACTCATAATCCCTTCATAATGGTTTGTAAAGAAAATGAGAATTATTCTAAGCATATCCCCCGGGAGTGTCGTAACCAAGAGTGCAGCAAGGCCCATTGTCGTGCACTAGTTCCCATTCAAGTATAGAACAATGAGGTGTTTTCGGGTTTTACCCCTAGGTACATATGTGCCAGAGCTGCCTCTACCTGCTCGTATCCAGATCGGGATGTATTACTCGGAAAACTTACAAAATCTCTACAATACCAAAATTCTGGAAAGTTAATCTATACTAATCCTCAAAGTCTATCTTAGGGCTATGTGCTCTAATCAGAGGTTATCTAAATCTAGTTTCCAAGGTTATTGCTAAACTTCCTATGATACCAACTATAACACCCCGACCCCAGTTACCCAGAGTCGGTGCATTATTTTAATACATTGGCATGATTACAAGGAATCAAGTCCCGAAGGACCGATCAGTCTAGCAGCCTTGGAAAAATAGATCACATATATGAATGTTACATTTGCACTTTAAGACGTAAAAAACAACATAAATAATCTTTATGAATTCCATTATTACCTTGTCTTAACCCTGCATATCAATCACATTAAACTTCTTGGAATCCTGGGAAAAATAAAACATAGAAAGGGGTGAGCTCAAATGCTCAGTAAGGGTAAGCAATACAGCGAAAACATTCAAAAATAAGCATAAACATTTAAGGTAATGTATAAAACTAAAAAAAATCCTTTTAAACCTGAAATTCAACATAGTATAGAAAAAATAAAATGAAATAATTCCATTTACTCATTCACATGGATATTCTACTAATAGAAGAATCACATGCAATATCAATAACCACTTTCATAATGATGTAATGCATAATTCCAAACTATCATAACCACATAGACAAGGCCTTGTGCCAAGTATACAAATAATATTTTTCCAAGGCCTTGTGCCAAGACACTAGTTTGTCTCATGAGACCTACCGATGAAATTTTTTTGATGATACTTACGTTTAAAATTGCTCAAATACACTCCAGTGTTTTTCTGAAAACATTATGCAAGCTTATGAAAACAAAATAACTAATTCTGAGACTAATAAACTAATTACAGGCCATGATGGGTCCTCTCCAAATCCCTTCTTATCTACCACACTCGAGAGTCAGGTTTTCTGAAAACATTTTTAAGCTTGCGTTAAATACGTATACATTTGCAGTGGATTTCCATGTATTTGAGAGAAATATCTCTTTTTTTGAAATCATTTAAAAATCACATAATTAGAAAATAAAACATTTACTTTGAAAATATTCTTATAAGCTTGTAAGGAAAGCTTCAAAGATTTTATAATGGCAGAAAATAGCCGCACCCGCCGTATAAGTTAAAAAAACATTCTTACATTAATTCTGCCGAAAAGTTTAAAAAGCACCTTGATTGGAAAATGACGGAAAGATTCCTTTATAAACCTCTTATAAAAAAGTCAAACAAGGGTATAAATGTATTTAACACATATTCTTGTAAACAGTAAAAAAAATTTGAAATACATTTTTATGAAACATGGATGTGGATGATAACGAGATCCCAGTAGATTATTACGTATAAACAACCTCGGATAATGAAGATATTGCGAAATAAACCCTTACCAATTTGGTAACTTACGAAACATACAACCAAAGAAAGAGGTATCATAAAATGAATATGAAAATACACATAAATTAAAGTGTATTACACAATGGAAATAATTATGGGTAGTACATATACCACACAAAAGTTAATAGTGGCAATAAGGCATGAATCTCATTGGAATAAAGAGTGAGATGAAAACCCCTTACCTTGCACTCTCCTTTAGTCGAGGGTACGTTTAACCTCCTGTACGAAGATTGTAGTATGTTATTAAATTATACCAGAACCATATTAATATTTATGATATCATACATGATTCATTTATGACTTTATATTACCCATTTAATAATAATTTCCATGTTATGTTAACATTTCGGGTAATAATCACTTTCTTTATCGTACGTGTTTTAACTTGTCACTCTTGGTTGTATCACATAGATCATGATTTAAATACTTCCAGAATCTAAAACATGATAAATATATCATATATATTTATAATATAAATATGTATATTAGACATATATATATATATATATGAAATGGAAAACACCGTTTATGGAGACGGTAGTCCGTACACACGCATAAACGTTGTTTCTGTTTTCATATAGTATTGAACGAATGTAAGTGAATAAGATATATGTAAGTGAATATATATTTATATATATATATATATATCTACCGTAGAGTTATTATGTCATATATTAAATACTAATTAGTAATATATATTTTTATAATCGTCGATGAATGGTGAACTTGGAAATGAATCTCATCGCGTCGTGGAGATGGTAATCCGTACGTACGCACGAGCGAAAATATCATTCTTTTGATATTAAAATTATATATAATTGAATGTTATATCATATATAAATAATAATTATCGTGTTATATTTATTATTTACATGATTTACGAATCATTATTATACCCATCCAAATAATAATATATTGAATAACAATTACACCACGACGTGGAGACGGTAAACCGTACGTTCGCACGTATAGTGAGATGTCATTCAAAGGATGGATAGAATACTGAATATGGTTGTACCATATTTATAATAATATTACAGTATATAGTAGATACTGGATTAATTATTTTAGAATGGTAATAACAAAGAAATAAGAAGTGGAAGAAGAAAGGAACTTGAAAAAGGGTGGTGAAATCATTACCTCTTCTTCCGGTTCTTCTTTTTTATTTGATCAAAATGGCTCCTTAGGATGGATTTCTGAATAAATTAATGTCTTTAGGAAGAAGTGAGGGAAGTTCAAAGAGTATTTGGGTAGGTTTTGGCCGAAGCAAAAGGCTTTGAAGGTGTGAATTAATGAGAAGGGGTAGTGCCCTTTTATAAGAGGGGTGAGGGGAACCTTTGGAAAAGCTAGAAATATTATTTTATAATAAATTTATATTCGGTTTCTAATGGATCCAAAGTGGATTATTTAAATTTTAAGGTGGGTATGGGTCGAAAACCACAAAACCAAAATAATTCAGATAGGTTTGGGTTACTATATTAACCTTATCATTAAGTATTAACTCTTAGTTAATTAGTTTCACTTTTACAATGTCTCTATTTATTTTTATATTATATGGATAATAAACATACTATATACATCCAAGAGACCCCCAAGTGGTCCATTAATGATATACCTATCATGATATAAGTCTTTTGGTAGAACGTTATATTTTTAAAAATTTAATATCAATTAATAATATAGTATTTGTTTTAAAAACTATTTTATTTCAATTTTGAAACTATTCAATAATTGATTTTTTAAAAAATAATAACAGAATTATTACTGCGAAAAAAGTTAATTAAATAATTAATAGCATGTAATATTAACCAATAAAATTATTTTAATTCATAAAAAGTCCCAAATTATATTTATTTGGGTATCTACAATATCAATCATTTCAATTTTCCACTATTATGGTAATTACTTCATTACCATTGTGTCATAAATAAATTAAATTATGTAAGGTCTAAAAATTATAAATAAAATACCATTATGTAAGAAATAATTTTATCAATCTAATTAATCTTTATATTCGAAAATCCAACATATATAACCCTGTGTAAAAATTGTTTTTCTAAAAGATATATGCTTGTGTCATTTTTGTATTCATTTTAACTTAATGAAAATAAAGTGTCTCTATCACTTACAAGTGGCACCATGGGGTCCCAAAATCGACCCAAAGATGCCAATGGTCGGACATGTATCAACCAATAAGGTTAGGACACGTTTTAGGGTAATTTTTTATTATTATATTATTATTTTTAACTCTAATTTACCGGATTTACCCTTTAACCATGGTAAATAAAATATTTGCCGAAGTAATTATTCAAAATGTCTAAAAATAAAATTTAACTATTTAAACAATTTGGACATCCTAATTTCAAATATGGAATCCATTTTTCCAAATTCAAAACACAGAAGTGGCAGAAATTAATTGAAAATTAATTCCCGCTGTGAAAACAAAGAGCGTGTTTTTAAGATATAATAACTATCAAAAGATTGATACTTGATTATGTCTGGTTTAATTGTGAAATTATGTCCAATGACCAAAATTGTATTAAATGGTAAAAATATATTCTAAATATAATTTAAACCCACTCAAATTCATAATTTATCACAATTAATTATTTTGATTAAAAAGTTGTTTTTAATTAAAATTTATTAATTTTCACTATTCATCAAAATATTAAAGTTATCCGAAAAGTACAAAAATTTCATATTAGGCTAAATTTGATAATCTGAATCCAAAAATGATGTCCATTTTGAGAGATAAAATTTCTAAAATTTTAAAAAGTAGGTATTACTATTCATAACGGCTACTTTGATTGGTCGTGGTGTGTGTTAGAACTCGAAGTTGTGTACAACCCACGCTACTGTATTATTCAAAGAGAAAAGTACCCTGGAAGCTCGAGGTGTTACAGGTTGAGAAATAATTAAATCAACTCTTATGAAAAATTTAAATAATTTTACATTTGTAATCTTAATAAGATAGAAACAATTTCTATTTCTTTTAATATCACTCATTCCACTTTCATATGTTTTCCTTTTTCCAAAAAAATATATCATTTCAAACATTCTAGGAAAATCTATTTTCAAATACCAATTATATTAAATTTTAGGACCCACCAAAATCACGTCCACAGTCAATTGAAATATGATAATGTTCCTATTAGTATACTCCTTCCAGTATCAAAAAATGGTATGCATTTTTAATATTGAACCCACTATACAACATGAAGTTAAGATTTTTTTGTTCCACTATTATGGAACTTATTTCAAACTACAATGACCTCAATTTATTGTTCAAAAAAACCCTAATTACGTTGATGAATAAAAACCATTGGATGATCCATATAGAATCCTTACAAAAAAGTTACTATGAAGAAAATATAATTTCATGCACCTTATCCCATATAAAAAACAATAGATACAACCAAATCTATAATAGTGGCAATGTTATTTTAATTTACTATCTAGAAATATATTTCAATAAAGTTGATGCCTTTCTTTTGTTGAAACCTTTTCACCATAATTACTACTTTATACCATCTTCTTCAATAAATTTATTCATTTAACCGGAATACTCACTTGTTTTAAATTTCTTTTTATTTGGGTGGTAGATTATTTATCCTTTATGGTACCTTCATAATAAGAAAATATACATCTTTCTCTACATCTAACTCCCACTTACCAGATTTATATAGGAAAGATCTTTCTTTTAGAATATTTGGTTATCCGCTATCAATTAAAAGTAAGAATTGTATGTTAGCTCGAAAATAAAATACCACAATTCTAACAATGGTTTACCTTTATAAATTTTTTTTTCTGGATTTGATATTATTGGGTCTGTAAATTACAGAATATGACCTTTCAATACTCTAATCTATGACTTTCCAGTTCCAAATATTTTATGTATATCATCCACTTTTTAACCATTTTAACATTTTGAACTACCCTATAATATTTCCTCTAGAATTTGTAAACCTCTATTAGATTTATATTCATTTGTATTATTAATAACATGTAGTCTTATAGAACCTATTTTTATATCATATTAAAAACATGATTATTGAATAGCTATGATATCCATTTTCACAGTGTTTTTTATTTCTATAAGACCAGATTATTGATAATCACATTCCATCACTTAATGAAATATCATTTTTACTATCCCAAATGTCAAAAACCAATCTTATTATCTCTATATCCATTGAAATAAAATTAATGATACTTTTCTTCATTATTTTCTCTTCATTTGGAAAGAACGCGATCATAGGATAAGCTTTCAAAGACCATAAAATGAGATAATTACACTATTTTACATATCTAAAATGCTTATGATATATACTGTAAAAGGTTATCTATAGATTATGACAACAAGATAATTTATTATTTATTTATCATTAAATATATTTCAATTCCTTGATGAATTTATTTACATGAGACATTGAGTTTAAATGAAATGTGATGTAATATTAAAATATTAATAATAAATGTAATAATTATTTTGTTAGTATTGATTTTTTGGGTATATAATAGACTATATCAATAATAAAAAGGTACTTTTTACAAATTTTTTAAATTAGTTCATTGGTAATATATTGAATAGAATTTATATTAAAATAAATTGAATCTACAAATAGATGTTTTCCATAAAACGATTTTTACATGTGAAATGTGTATATATAATAATAAATTAGATAAATAATTATTGATTAATTTATTTAATGAAGTTTATATAATATATAATAAATAAAATATTTTATCATTTATATAATAGATTTTATGTGGAATGGGTTGAAGGTAAACTCATTTTTACAATTAAAAATTCATTTTTCCTAAAACGGGTTTGTTGGGTTTTTTAAAATTATTTAAATATAATGTTTTTACACCTATAGAAATTAAATATTTTTAAATAGATTAAATATTTTAATAATAATGATTAAAAATATGTAAAATGATTCACTAATTTTTTTTGTTAAAATTAATAGTAGAAATAGTTAAAGTTTGTTACCATAATTAGTGGTAAAAAGGGTCTATCTAGGGGTGTAATATTAAGATATAAGGTTTCATATATCCCCAAAAGTTGATTTAAATTTATTTTTTACATTATTATCAACTAATTCTTATTGTATATGATGATATATAATTTTGGAGTCAATTTACTTGAGTAAGACATTAATATTATTTATTATTTTGAAATATTCCATGTGTGACCTCTCTCTCCCATATAAATGGATACCTCTTCCCCTATCTTCCTCACACTTAATGAGCCTTATATATTAGGAAATAACTTCCCTTATACATTTTTAACATACCTCAACACATTCTACAGGTCATGGATTATTTAAATTAGAATTTATTCAAGGATTAATGTGGAATACAAATACAGTTTCTCGTTAAAGAGTTATATCTGTAAACCAAGCGATTTTAATTTTATTTCTTCTTATAACTCATATGAATATATGGTATCCATTATAAAATTATAAATTTATTATATTAAATATACTAAATTATTACCATGACGATCTATGGACCGTGTAAGATGACCCTAAAACTATTAAATAAAACATAAAGTATAAGAAGTCAATCATTACAAGGGGTAGTTCAAGAGAGGGAGTGTATCACACCCATCATGTCATCATATACCATGATAAAATAGAAATTGGGTATCTGGTTAGACCATATTGAACTCACTTCCACAATTTCCCTCTTTGAGAGAGCATCAACGACTTGATTAGGTTCCTTGAAGATATGTGATATAGCTACTCAAAGGTGTCTGGAATGATTGAGGCATGCAATAAATTGTGGGGGAGTCTCTAAGGCACATATCTGGTATGTTATTTAAAAGAATTAATAGTGATTTGTTAGTCTGATTTAATCCATAAGGGTGACTAATTGTGGTGGAAATCAATCTTAGTTGTATAAATCACAGCCCAAAGCTCAACATCATAAGTAGTTCCTTGGCCAATAATGTTGTAAAAGAGGTCGTTGATAAATCTAAAGTATGTGCAGAAGACACCCCCACATCCTAATAGTCCAGACAAGCTAGTATTAGCTCTATCAATATTAACATTAATTCAGGGGGATATCATTGAAATCCATCTGAATATCTTGAACTCAAGAGGCTGCCTCAGTTTGCCTTCAACTCCAAGAATCCTTAGAGTGTGTAGGAATTCAATGGAATTATACATTGTGCCTAATTGAACCACAATAGAATCATGAACATCCTTATGATTTGAGATGGAACCTACATAAATACATTCAAATTTATTGTATAAAATAACCTAATTTCAAGAGGACCATAAAACATGGATCACCAATATAGAAGCAACGGGCAGCAAATTATGCACTTGGGCACTCTTCCCTCTCTCACAGATGCATGATAGGATCTCATAAATATTCATACAATTTTGAACAAAAAAATAGAAAAATAATGCATTTCCACATCTCTCTAGCATAAAAACAGTCCAAAAATTGGTGTTGTACAGATTCTTCATCCCACATACATTAGTGAAAAGAAGGGGCATGTTGTTTCCCTTACTTAATTCAATTGATCATGTGTTGGAATCTAGTTCCTCTATAACCTCTAAAGAAGAATAAGTCTTGATATTTGTGAAAAATTAGCATTAAAATTATTCCATCATTTTGGGAGTTTGTAGGATCAATCAAACTTTAGGATATAATACTTTTTGGCATTGAAGTTTCCATTTCAGTTAGGCCTCCATACCAAGGAATCATTAATCATACATGCATAAATATTAATATCCAGCATAGTATGATTATATATAATGTCAGGAATAGATGAATTTTGATTCATGGAATTAACCAGAATCATATGAGTCATGGAGGAAGGGATTGTGGTGATATCAAAGAGGTTGTCTAGCCAAGGAGTATGCCAAAAATTGAGATTTGAATCCCTACTAACCATCCACTTCGAGTGCTACATAATATCCTGGAGATAGTGCTAAAATGAGGTCTATACAAATGAATTAACGTAATGTGGATATCCACATAAAAGTCTATATTTGAACTTAAAAGACAAAAATTCAGTCGGTGGATCATTTGATGACAATATATTCTATGTGAACTTGTTAATCAATCAAGCATTAAATGTTTTATGATCCTTGACCCCAATACCTCCTATATCATAAGGTATAATGAAATCCCCACAAGAAAAATTTATAAGCTTCCTTTCATGCACAAATCCCATATATAAGATGTTTCTTATCATACGTTGAACATTATTCAACATAATCTTTGTCCATCCGTATAGAAAAAATGAATACACAAACATAGAAGTTATAACAGATTTAATGAGAAAAATCTAACTAGCCTATGATCTAGTATTTACCCTCCATCTAGGAATCTGATTGATAATTATAGATTATATATTCTCAATGTAATGACATCATTATTTTCCACAAAACAAGAAATCACCAAGGTAATTGAAAGGGATTGATCCCATTCTCACACCAAGTGTTTTAGCAATTCTGTTTCGTTTCCCAATCGGATCCCATTTCCGAAAATGATAAAAGATTTACCATAACTTATGGCTTGAATAGTAACCTTTTAACAATGATTGTAGAATGTTTTTTTGAACCAAACATTTTCTTCTATGGGTGTCCAAAAAAAAGGACATCGTCTGCATAAAGAAAATGAGATGGAATGGGATTGTTCTAACCAACTTTCAATTGTTTATAAATCACAATATTGGTGAGATAAATGAAACATCTACTCATTTAATCCTTAGAAAGAAAAAATAGAAACCCTAAAAGTGGGTCCCCTTGACTAACACCCATAGTGCATGAGAAGTTACCAATGGGGGAACCATTGACCAAAATGGACAGCCGTGCAATTTTAAGAATGATTGAAATAAACCAAATAAAATCACTGTAAAATCCATACATTATAATGAATTCAACAAGAAATACCCATTTGATTGTATCAAAATCCTCTGATATTTAGATATTTAGGGAAAAACTCCCTTTATTTAAGGTTACATTCAAGGATTTGGTACTTCCAGAATCAGTGAATATGGATTTTTGTAGGCTTATATTTAGAACAAACCCAAACTAATTTCCGGTAACATGAACTTTAATAATCCATCCCAATATAATTATTAGGATCTTGATAATTACTTTTGGAATGTTATTCCTTATAGAAACTGGCATGATGTCCTTGATTTCAACATCATTTTACTTCTTAGGTAGAAGATCAATAATGTTCAGGTTAGATCCATGGGAGAGCGAGGCATGGCTAAGAGGTCCTTAATTGAAGAAACCATTTCATCCTGAATAAAATCTAAATAAAACACGAAAAATTTGTTTAATAACCATCTGGTTTTGTAGAACACTCCATGTTAAGAGATAAATGTGATTCCGTAATCTCTACCTTCAAAGGGGCCATAGTGAGGAGATGATTTTGATACTCTTAAATATAAGGGGAAATTCTATCAAAAATCTTATGAGTGCTATAAATCCCCTGATTAGAGTTCAGGTCCTCAAAATAATCCAACATTTATTTATAAATATCACATTCCATGGCATAAATATGCTCATTAACATTAATAACCTTCATAACTACTATTACCCCTTTTTCTTTATGCATTCTATGAAAAAACATTGAGTTTATATCTCCTTGTTTCAACCATCGAACATTTAATTTATTGTTATCTAGTTTCTATTTGACATTTTTTGGTCATAAATCCTTGAAATGGATTGTATTTCTTTCATAGAGGGGTTTTTTTTGTAATAGTTTCTGATTAGGTAGCAAGAAAGTTATTCTTCAGTAGTCTTGATCTCACAATCCATGTTAAATTGTTTTTCCTCTCCCATTATCTTAGAATGAGTTTAACATGTTGTAGATTATAACCAAATATATGGAGTGGGATACCAGTAAATTCTATCTGGAGTGGCGAGACATCCATTATTAATACGAAATGGAAAGGGAACAAACATTGTATTATGAGGGGAAATTTCCACAATTATTGGATTACGACCAGAGTGATGTTTGGGTACGATGTCACATTATATTCCATTAAATTCATTCACACTAGACATTTAAATAAAGTCTATCAAGTTTACTATCTTATCTTCAATTCAGAGTATATCTACTCTATGTGAAATTATCACCTCCAATTGAAAATTCATTAATATTACATTCATCAATTAAAGAATAAAACTCAGAAGAGGAAACTCAGTTGATGTTTATTATAGTTTTCTCATCAGGAAACAAAATGGTATTAAATTCACCCAAAAGAGTTAATTTAGGTCATATATTTCTAGGTATATCTCTGAGCTCTTCCCATAAATCCCTACGTTTGATGTATAAAGTCACTACATAGAACAAATTAACCAAGGGACTGAAATCCTGAACATCAAGAGAATCCACGATGTTTTCTAAAATGCATTAACTAATGAGAATTAATGGTTCTTATGCTTGAAGACCCAAAGATGATCCATGTTGATGTAATGAAGGTTTTGTTAGAAAAACGTGTATCCAAGAGAGGCCCATTTAAATCCCTTCCATCTACTAAAGATATTATTAGGTTCCACAATGCCAATAAGTAGTGGTTTATGGGCCATGATAAAATGTAAAATAGATTTTGGTCATTGGGGGGTTCCCAAGCCCTTGAAAATTTGAACAGAGAATATTCTTTTTGGTTGGGGAGGCTTGTTCCATTACCATATCCCTCCGGCCTGTGCCACATCCTCGAGGCCTTTTCCTTTTTTCCCTTACCCTTATTTTTCTCCGAGCTTTCATTTTCTTCATTCACTATTCCTTTAGCCATGTTGACCTATGCAACTAGTTTTAGACTAATTTGGAATTTGTCTTATCTTGTATAATTTTCCACCTATACATAGGTTTTCACATCAGTAGTCACATAAGACCAATATTACCATTAAGAAAATTACACTTATTTCTTGGGTGCATGTGCTCATATAATACCTCTAAATAAGGTACGTTCTGAGTATCCTTTGCATGTAGAAAAGGCATGAAAGGTTCCTTAGTTCTAGAGTTAATCAGGATTGGTGTTCAATCTAATCCATATTTCCCTATCACACCAATAGGTAAGGATTATCATTATAGATTACTTTCCGACATTAGTATTAGACTCATGTTTTTCATCACCCAGCACCTTCCCAATTGAATTAGAAGACAAATTCAAAACCTTACATGGAACACCTAGACTGATTGAAACATGTTAGATAGTATACTCTATCCCTTTTCCAGTGGGAATAGAATTAATAGAAGGATCCTTATATTTGGTGATGCCCATTTTGTGTTCCTTCCCAGGATCAGGGCATGTGTAAGTATCACCAGTGCTCAAAATAGGATCAGATGTATCAAGAGACATATCTTGACCCTGCTCATACAGTCATGGAATGAGTGTAGTAGGTTGGGAAGAACAATCTAGTTCTGTTCCGATGCAAGGATGTTGGGACTGTTTATGGAGGGGTTCCTTGGCTCTACATTGGTGATTCCCAATGGATCCCATGTAAGTAAGTCCCTAACATCAACAATATCCCTAAGGTCATTAGCCGGAGGTTCCTAAATCTAAATAGTTTCCACCTATAGACATTACCCACATTGACCAGAATTAGAATTATCCTTATAGGTTCCAAGTATGGTAGCCTTCCCCTCCCTCATTAGACATGAAACATCATCGTGTCCTTTAACCTTGAAAAACTTGTGATATATATCTCTATTGTATCCAGCAAGAACATGACCAAAGTATATACAACTCGAACAGAACTTAGGACTTCTTTTTTAATGTATATGAGGTATCATACTATTATCTCTAGTTTTTTGTAGAATTTCTTGAACCAAGGTGGAAGACATATCAACCTTCACCAACAATCTGGAATAATGCCCCATCTATTGGTTGTCTATTTTCTTATCCAATCTGATCGGGTTCCCCATAGAATAGGTAATGTCCCATAGGATCCTAGGATGAAAGTACAACCAATTGATCTTATAGATAGATATCCAAATATATGATCTTGTGTTAAAAATATTATTTGAATCAAAATTACTATCCCATTTTTTTATTCATAATAATCTAGGTTTCAATGAAATAAAACCCATATCCCATGAACGCTTCTTTAAGTCTTCAGAAGGAAAGGCTACATGATAATATCCAATTCCCATCAATTTCATTATCCACTCATCAAATCCCCATATATCTTTAATTAGTTTTATTAAATCATTGAATATATATAATTTATCAACTTTGGGGTTCAGTACTAATGCCATGATTGAATATTTGCATGGATTGATCATTTACTCAATTGTGTCTTGATTCGTTGAAATATGATCCACTTTCCCCTTTATGATCACCCTCTGAGGAGGAGGTGATTCAAAATAAATGAGGAAAGGGACAACGACATCCTTTACAGCTTCCCCAAAATTCTTTTTCTAACTCGTGGTATTAGGATGTGTTGAAACATTTTTTTTCTCAAAAGGGAGAAGATTTCCTTGTGACCCATAGGCTCACTTTGAGGAATCGATGCCCCCTCTCCGCTATGATTTAAGTCAGAAGGAACATTCTCTCTAATCCGTTAGTCACCTAGTTTAGAGTTTTCCCATTCCCCCCCATACACCATAAATTTTAAATTACATATATCATACAAAATTGTTATTACTATTTAATATCAACAATTTTACACATTCTTTCCATAAAATGATTAATGAATGTTTCCCTTATTCGTATATGTGTACTATCAACTCTTCATAGAAATATGAATAATTTTCCATAACCAAAATACATTGTTAGTTATTATGATTGATTTAATGACTATACATGATATTTATGAAATAATTATTCTTATTTAGTCATAATATTTTTTCTATATTCTTACCTTTCAATTGGTAGGAAAATTATAACATTTCTCGTGAATATGTGTGGATTATAACCTCTATGATGTGATGCGATTAATTTTTCATTTCTAATAAAATTAATTATAAAAATGATAGATTTAATAAATATATTTTATGTTAATGATATAATAATGTTCCTAGAATGGTTATTTAAAATTAAAATTTATTTCCTTTTATCCATTAAGAAGTGAACACATCTCCCATGCATACATACACACTACCATCTCTATGAGGTAATGTAATTCATTTTTCATCAACAATTTAAATGAATGAATATAAAAGTGTATATGATGAATAAATATGATACATATTTCATGATTAATATTTTATATATTGTGACACCATGCTTAATATTTATGAACTGGAACCGTTAAAACAAAACATGTATGGAAAACAGACTAGTTTTTTTCTGGAATGATAATTTTAATAAAGTAATTATTAATAAACTGATAATTAAAAAATATAATATAAGGCTACATAGAAAAATATGTAAAAATATGGTTCTATAATGAATTTATATTAATAAATATTTATTAATCATACATGAAATTTTAATAGATAAGAAATAATACAGGTCATGAGGTATGTGTTTTTTATCACAATTTTATTTCTAGGAGATATATGATATATTCCCTACTTGTTTCTTTCACATGGTGAATATATTGAAATTTATATATGATATATCACGAAACTATTTTTATTTATGGTATTTAATGTTTAATTTTAATTTATTTATTACATATCATTTTGGTTCCAAAAGTTACCAAAGTGGTAAGGGGATTATTTTACAATATCATTTCATTTCATGACTTTCAAGGAGATTTTTAAATAGAATATCTTATATGGATATTATCATTAAATTACCATATATATTATTATACTATGGGTTTTTTATTAATTTTTATGTATTAATACCATTATACTCTTGTTACTTAAAATGTTTTTAAAAATGTTTTTAATTAAAATCCAAACTTATTTCATATTTTGGTCAACAATAGTTTTCCCCCACGACCTAATTTTTATTTTAATATCATACACCTATTAATGAAATGATCTAAAAAGTTAATTTTCACTACATTTCAATTGTAAATTCAACGTTATAAAAAGAAATAATTTGAAATACTCTTCTTTAATAATTCATTTTTATCTTTCTACAAAGGCATAATATGAATATTTTCTTTTAATGTATACAAAACGAATGGATTCACACCCCCACCATGATTGTTATTTTATTGGAATTATCCTTTACGAGTTTCCATGTTTATTTTCAAAGAAAAATATTTTCTCAATATTATGTTATTTTTTAGTTAAATTACTTTTAGAGTAATTATATTTTCTATGGTTTTCAAGGAATTGTTAAAATTATCATTATAGGAATTGATCATCTATGTCAACTTACTTTAATGATTGTTATGAATCACTAGGGATATGATATTTAGACAACAATCAATTTATTTCTCATGATGTATTATGATGATAATTATAAAAGAATGATATTATTGAACCCAGTTCATTTCACTTAGTTATTAAATATATTATGAATACTTTTGGAAACTAGTTTCTTTTCCTTAGATTATACTAGAGAGGAATGAAAAAATTATTATTAAATAGATTCCATTCCAATGGTTATGATTTGATGATATGATTAATGTTTCATGATATAGTGGAATAAATATGCATGGTTTTCATTATGTTATGGGTGGGTGAGGAATTATATATCCCTCTAATGCATTAGGTAATGATAACAGAGTTGATATTCTTCTATGATATTATGGAGTTAATAAACTCAAAAGTGATGATGGAGTTAAATAGATATAATTTACTCCTAAGAAAATGTTTTAAATTGATATTTAGGCATTTACATTATGGTATTTTTTCAAAAATTATAATATTATAAGTAAAAATTTTCTATGTAAGTTATTCTAAATACATATATGTATGCAAAAAAAAACGTATTCCTTATACTTATGGCATGTTCTCATGGATACTAATGTATCATTAATGATCCTGTAATCTTTTGTATTATTTCATTTGATTGAGAAAATATTAGTTCATGAATCATGATTAAAAATATTTGACTCGTTGGGTTGAATTATTGTAATTTATGATAATGTTCTCATACCCTAATTATTATCATATGTTAATTTTTATTCATAGATTGATATCTTTTATATTTACCCTTTATGAGTGTCGAACATCCCCATTTCTAAAGGTTCCTTCAACCATGACCTAAATAATGGATTTTATAGGGTATATCTAGTGTTTTTACTCTATTAGGAGATATTTGTGGGAAAATTTTAAGATAATTCACTAAATAAGAAGATTTTGTATCTAGTTTCCAAAGACACTAAACCATTATGGTCTTCAGGTGAGTATTATTTTGAAATGTATAGAATATTCATCTAAAATAATGAAACTGTAGTGTATGGAAATCCTGAGTCACCAATATTTGTATCAGTGTATGGTTTAGTTATTTTAGAATATTATTATTATAGAAATTTCTTTAAAAACCTTAGGGATATGTCTATGTATATAATAAAATTAAAAATCAATGGTAAAGTAGGAATTGTGTGGTTTTCCTAGAAAATAAATCTATATCTGGATAATATAAAGTAAATATAGAGGTTTAACACATTACTCTATGGAAAAATCCTTAAGGGGTAATATTGGGTATTAACTTAATCATAACATGATCACGATGAGTGGGCATGCGACTGCACACTTAGATTAACACCCCTAAAGGATATGGTAGGGTTAATTTAAATTTTCTTCATAAACCATTTTCAAATATTTGAATATTGATGAACATGGATTAAATTGGTTCTGAAAACATAGATTAGGATAGAATAAATCATTTTCTTTTTTATTTATGAATAAGATAGTTATATTAATTATAAAAATATTATGTAAATTTAAAAAAAAAGAAAATGGGTTTATTAAAATATTATATTATAAAGGTTTAGTTAAAATTTAAATTTATTAATTACCAAATTTTTATTTTATAAAATTAATTTAATTTTTGAATTCATCATATCAAAATTAAAATTGGGTAAAATTTTGAGATGTTTCAGAATATATTTATTTTTAAGTGAATATTGAAAAATACCGATTTGTGTAAAAATTTCATTTCTTTTAAATAAATTAAGCAATTTAAAATTAAAATTTTCATTTGAAATATATTTAAATTAAAATAAGTATTATTTATAAATATTTAATATAACTAATTAAATTTTAATCATTTTTATACTAAATATTAGTATAGGTTTACTTTTAGGTTTATAAACTCAATTTTTCTGAAAATTGTTTTTTAGTACATAATGTTTCTACTTTTTAAGTATTTAATGTATCCCCTAATTTGATATAATTTAAATTAAATTTTTATATTATATAGCTATAAATAATAATTTATGTTCTTGTAATAATGATTACTAGTCAGAGAGTCAACCTAAAATCGAGATATGTTCGGAAAAAAATGTTTCTTAAAAAAATGATTTCCGTTGTGTTGGTGGATTTAATTTTAAATTAATTTATTCAAATTATGTTAATTTAATTTGGTAAAATGGATTCCCTATTTGGAATCATGATAAATTTTATTAAACAATAATTCAAATTTAATATTTACATAATTAATAGTGAAATGAATAAAAATCTTTTACCGTGGTTAAGGGGAATTGGGTTTAATGATGGGTCGAACTAAACATATAAGAGTAAAAATGAACAAAAAAATAGTCCAAATTATACTTTGTAGACATAATTTGACCTTATATTATATAATATACGAAAATTTCCAATTTATAACCTTTTTTAAAATGGAAAACCGGGGTTTAATTATTTCTTTTGAAAATTCCATGTGTATCCTCTCTCATACTTATCAAGGGACACCCACTATCCTATCATTTTAAAACATTTAATGATTTTTGTTTTAGAAAATAGACATTAAATTAGATTTCTTACATCTCTAATCATTTAATTTATGCCTTATTTTGATCATAATACCTATCAATGAAGGCCATAGGTAATGTTTTAAAGAGGTTATTGGAAGAGGAGAAAACATTCTATACCAAGCATTTTTGTTATTTTTTTTCTTCTACCTCCTTAAAATATTATTCAAAAATGGTGATATAAAACATTTATCTACCATATACTGATATTTTATTCTTTTAATTTTATAACCAACATAAATATATTATTCTATCAAAAGGGAAAGAAAACTGTCATTCATTTCTCTGATGAACTTCCTTCTCTTGAAATGACGCAATAGCTTTTTTATCATCGCCATTCATGGTTGGTTATAATGATAAAATTAATTTTTAAATATTATATTAAGGAAATATTTATCATTATTAAATTATAATATATCATTTTCTTTTTACCCTTTCCACTCCATAAAAAATGATAACATCATTCACGCATACATGTGGACTACAACCTCCATGAATCAATTTGATTCTTTCATCATAACAACATCACATGGATGATATATATAAGTATATTTAATGGAATAATATTGTATATATGATATAAAGATAATTTTTAATGCTAAAATATTAATATCTTATTTCCATAATTATCATTGAATAATAGAAACATTAATTCTTCATATGTACAACCTATAGTCTCAATGATAGAAACAATGTTCATTTTTCATAACCATATTTCATGAATGGATTGAAAAGTATAATTGATGAATAATTTGATAAATATTTCAACAATATTATTCTGGATATGATGTAACAATAACCCTTTCACCATAGACAACCTATAAACGTCAATTTTGAAATATAAGAGGAATACCATCAGAACATCTGAAGTAAACATAAGTGATTAACTAATTGTGTGTATCATGGTAAAATAAAAATAATAGGAATACTAAACATGAATTAGGTTAATAAATAAGTAAATTATTTTCATATTCATATTATTCATGAATATAATCAAATCATGTGAAAATTCAGACTCATGGTAATTTACTTTCTTTTATGAATATCTTTTTAATGTTCACCTTCCAAATATTTTTTTCCATGTAATTATAAATGATTCAATAATCAATAATTTTTACTTTAGTAGATGATGAATGTAATTTTTGACAATAAATTACTTTATTTAAAATTCTTATAAATAGGAATAGTTTTATGTTTCTTTGTAAGGGATACATTTACAAAATACCTAAATTTAAATACTTTAATGATTTATTTTATAAATGTTTATCTTTCATGTCAATGTTTATAAAATTATTTTTTGAATACATTTTTATTGAAATAAAAAGTTATATAGGGAATTTTTATATCTCTCTGGAATATTTTTAGGGGGTTTTAAAAATGATTCTATTTATTGAATGATTGAATTTCTTTATAAAAGACAAAAGTATTGATCTATTTTAACATATATCTTAACAAGGACATTCCACTCAACATTATCATTATTTGATGTTTTTATTCCTTTATAATATTTCATGTATTTTTCAAACAAAAAAATATTTCTCTTTTTCTCGGTATTTTTCTTTGATAAATGAGTTTTCAAAAATAACTGTTGTTTTGATATTTCAAAGGGTTTTTCAAACAGGTTTAAAATAGTTTTTCATGGGTTTTTATGATGAAAAGAAGAAGGATTAAACTTTTTTATAAATTATATAGTCTATGTTCATTATTTAATAAAATATTTGAGCAAGATACATGTTATATTATAGTTTTATCCCCATTATGGCTAATGATATGATGGGTTGATCCCTATTATAGATATTGATATGATGGGTTGCACTCTACTATATGTCCATATATGATGGGTTGATCCCCATTATTGATCAATATTTGGAGTGTTGATCCCAATTATATATCATTAATGTATTAATTAATTATTATGTTCTATAAAGAATTATATTGGAGTTCAGATGTATGATTTTTAGAATTTCTAATGGATCTAAAAGGGTTCTGTGAAGAGGATTTTCCAAGGCATCGATAAGAATTCTATATTTTATAAAAATAGTTTTATGGAAATATTTTATTATAAAAATGCAAGATGAATGGTCATTTAAATAAAATTTTCCTATTATTAATAAATAAGTGATATTTTATGAAAAGTTTTTCAATACGTTTTCATGTTTTTTACTTTATTATGGATTTATTCTTTTTTATATCTCATTACGATATTTTTGTGCTCATATCATGTTTTTCAAATGTTTTTCCATAGGGTTTGTGTATGGGTAATGAAAATTAAGAAGTCAAGTTGAAATTTATTAATATATTTTATGAAATGAAATGTTGTTTCATTTTAAATGTTTTATATTTTGGAAGAAATAGAAACTAATAATAGGTTTCCACTTTTTAAACTTTGGTTTTGTTATGTATGAATTATGAATTAATCATCTAAAAATATAGACTAAAAAAGATCCTATAAAATAAGAGATTGAATTATTTACTTTAGACTCATGATTCTGTAATAATTAATTATATATATCCTTATATTTGGTTTAATATGAGTGGTTAAATTCCTTTAGATGTTAAGATAATGTAATTAAATACCTTTAATAAATTTTAATATGTAGTTATCATGTTATATAATTTAATATTTAAAATGTTACTTCATTTAGAGCATGTCTTTTCAGAATGGTTTCCCATAAAGGTAAACAAGGAAGATATAGTATAAAGGTACCAAGAAGAATATATCCATTAAAAAAAGTATCTAAAGATGGTTGGAATTGGAACTGAGTAGTTTATTCTTGTCATATATAAGTTGAAACAAGAAATAAATGGTAGTGGTATCATTACTAGAGAGTTTCCAAATATGCCATAGTGAATCATGAATAAATTTGATTAATTTATGAGAGAAAATCTTCCAGTAATTAGTTGTTCTTTTAATCTAGTGGTAGTTGAAGGAAGGATCAATTCTATAGAAATGATATCTGAAGTCATGGGGTGATCAGAATGTCAAAAGAAAACCCTTTCCATTTATTATTTTAGGGTGATGCTGGCCTAGGGTGGACTCTTGTTATGAATACAAGAGAGAAGGATGATATTGATTCTGTGAAATAAGACACATTTTAGGTTACTTTTCTTGTTAAATAATTCCTTATGGGTTTTTTGACTCAGGGTGGAGAAAAAATTCACAGAATTGAAGTAAAAAAATGAATATTTAGTAGATGTATATAAAGAAACGTTTATATGATTGTCCATGTATATACAATATTATATTTTGGATATTTGGAATTAATATTAAATTCTCTTAATGTTAATTGAATCAATTATATTGAATGGAATTAGCTTCCCATAAATTCAAAATATATGGGAAACTTGTTGGGTTTTTGGAGAAGGTAGAAATGGAATTTTTTGATGATAATGTATTCCAGGAGAATAAGAATATAAAAGTTTTGGATGGTATGAAATGGTGAATCATTCATCCAAGAGATCTGGAGGTAACATAATAATATTCTAATCTGGTGATAATGGTGGAAAAAAATCATGTGTAATATCTTATAAATTATGGGAAGTGTTACTGATGTAGAACGACTGTACATGTGGAATGTGACTGCAAGGAAAATGATCTGATAAATAATGAGAAGAAGATATAAGATTCTTTATTTGTTAGGATTTGGCTCATTAAAAAAATTATTTTCTAAATTTAATCACATAGGTTGGTAATCATCAAGATCAATGATATAATAGGTGTGGAAAAATAAATTTCTACTATTGTAGTTGATTTTAGACCATCAAATGAAGTGGTAACAAATATGTTACACAATTATTAATATTATAACAAGGACATGTTTGACTTTTTCTATTCATTATTAATTTTCTAATTTATTTTTAAGTAAAAATGGATTATCGCCACATGAAAATAAATAAAACATTTGGTGAAAAATTCGAAGGAAATATTAAAGCACTAAAATTTATATTATTGTTATTGTTGTTATTAGTGGGATTTTATTTTTAGAAAATCTTTATGAAATGGATATAGTGGAGTTTAGAGCTATTTTTAGTATTTATTGGAAAAAATATTTTCATTCCAAGATAGATTTCTGAGATAATAATGTTTTATTGTTTGATATCCTACCTTCTATAACATACCATGAATCTATAAAATTTCATAGTGATTACAGATAATGTTAACCATCGCATATTGTCAAAAATATAAAACTGTATAAATTAGTGATGTGCCAATAGTGAATGAATACCTGGATGTTTTCCATAGTGATTTACCATGTTTTATTCCTAATATAGAGCTTTAATTCACTGTTTACATAGTGTTAGATACTAACCGTATCTCAAAACCCCTTAATCAAATTGCTCGAGTATAATTTATTGAGTTGAAAAAGTTGTTGTAGGAGTTTTTAAATATAATTTTTATTTTTCCAAGAACATCACCTTTGGGTGATCCTTTTTCTGTTATAAGTAAGTATGATTAAATTATAATATTAAATTTTTATCGATACATGAATAAAATCATTGTTAAGATCAATTATATATTGGCTCATATAATTGCTTTATTCGATTAGCTCCAAGGAGAGTAATATTTTTAGAATATTGATGTTATTTATGTGTATCACTAATTAAAGGTGAAGTAAAAATATATTCCAAATACTATATTTTGGACTACATATCGTCATCATGAGTTTTTAGTTATGCCCTTTGGGTTTTTTAAAGCACCAGCTATATTTATGGACTTTATGAATAATGTTTTCCATGACATCATGGATGAGTCTGTGGTTCTGTTTGGAAATTATATTTTGTTATATTCAAAAAGTAAATATGAAAATGAAATAATGTTAAGGACTATTCATCAATCCTTAAATGAAACTAAAACATATGGAATATTTAGAAAGTTTTAATTTTAGTTGGTAGAAATTTCTTTCCCTGGGAATACTGTTTTTAAAGATAGAATAATTGTTTCCCCTACTAAAAATGTTGTTAAAAAAATTCAAGACTTAAAAAATTTATATAGATACATATTATTTCATGTTTATGGGGTAAACACTGATGGTTTTTCAAAACAATTTCACTATTTTATAGCCCATTCACTAAACAAACTGAAAGAGGATTCAATTTCATCTAGATAGAAGAATTTGATTATTATTTTTGGGAACTAAAAAGAATATTTTTGATTGCTACAATTTTGGATCTTCCCCTAGAATTGTAATTATTTCATCTACAATGTTTTTTCATTGATGGAACTTGGTTGTGTCTTAATAGATAATGATCAGTTAATTTCTTATCTTTCACCAAAACTGAATCCTCATGAGTAAAATTATCCTACACATGATATGGAATTATATTTTATGATTTTTGATTAAAATACTGGATGAATCATATTTATATATTAAAGTGTGAAATAGATACTAACTAATTAAAATTTGAAGTATATATACACTTTGAAAAAAATTAAAAATGATACAAAGATGATGTTTGTAACTAATAAAAAATTATGACTGGATGATTCATTACTATACTTCAAAATAAATAAATGACACTTTTAGTTGAAATTATCATGCATCATTGACTATGTTATTTTTGAAAAAAAATCATTTGGTTAATTACTTGATAAATTTTGGATTATAAATTATGTATGTTGGAATCTCGTTGAGTGAAATAATATCTATCATAAATAATTAAGAAAGATATAAAGTATGATCATATTTTTAAAAAATTTAGAGTTGGTTATAATGTTTAATATTATGGAATTTAATTGACAAAAATAAGGTGTATTGATATTTAAAAAGATATTATGTGTGCCTTTTACTCCCCGATTAAAGAGCCAATTATTGAGTGAACCTTATAGTTCCCTATTTTCCATTAAATCTTGAAGCACTAAATTATAAAGGGGAACATGAGAGTATTACTAGTCATATGAAATGAAAATATATATTTTTGACCTAACAATGAATCTTTAACTTGTAAATAGGTTAAAGTAAATTAAAAATTATCAAAGGCGATGCTTAAACCCTTTCTAGTACTATATTGGGCATGAGAGAATATATCCTTGTATTTTATGGTGGGATTACCAAATATATTTCAAGGTAATAATGGAATTTGGGTTATTATTAATTTACTAAATAAATATATGAATTTCTTTCCCAATCAAGATACCATTTAGTTGAATTTTCATTCTTGAAAATTTCTGTACGATATAATCAGTTTACCTAGAGTTCGTATCTCCATTATATTGAATAGATTTCATAGGATTAGATCTAATTTTTTGGATATGATGTTACAAATCATGGGGTACTAAATTAAATTATAGTATATATTAATATCCTTTATTTCATTGATAGTACAAAAATTTATTTAGACCATGGAATATATGCTTCATTATTTTTAAATGGATTACAAGGAAATTTGAGATCAACCTTTATCTTTGATTTAGTTTTTTATAACAATTGTTTTCATTCCATCATACAGATGGAACCTACTGAGTATTTACATGAAATTGAGTGTCAAACTCACGCTTTTTCAGGATGAAATATGAGAGACGAAGATGATGAGAATAGATTTGGTAGAATAAATGGATGTGATTATTTAGTTGATTCAATAACATTTGAGGAAAACATATAGTTCGTAAGAATGTTATGCGGATAACCAGAGAATGATATTTCTTTTGTGGAAGATGTTTATTTATTTTTCAAAGTATCTCCATGAATGTTTTTTTGAATTTAGTAAAAAAGCGGATGTTATATTCATTGTTCACCAAACCGTATGAAATCCTAGAGAATCTTGGATTAGTTTCTTTCTGAGTGGCCTTCCCTTTGAGTTTATACCCATTAAAAACCATATCTCATGTTTTAATTTAAAGGATATATGTGCTTGATTCATCTCAGGTTTTGATCACTGATATATTTCAGTTTAAGGAGAATATTTATTATGAGAGAAAAATAGTTCAAAATCCATCCCATAGAGAGAAAGTGTTTTGAAATAATGTAATTTATCATATTAATGTTTTATGGAAAACAATGTGCTGGAAAAATCTATACGAGAATCTTAAAATTAAATAATGAAAAGATATCCCAACTTTTTATGAAGTGAATGAAATTTTTAGTACACATTTTCAAAAAGGGGGAAGAACTAAAAAATTTATGTAATGATATAATTAATCATTTTCCGGTATATTTAGGAATCGTATGGTTCTATTGATTATAAAAATATTATTTCATCTTAAAAAAATGGAAATAATTTTAATAAACTCTTTTATAATAATGTTTTATTTAATATTAAAATATAAAAATTATAGAATTTTAATTATATAAAAAATAATATCTCTTTTTAAATAAAAATATAAAAATTATCTTAGTGGAATTTTTGGGATTTTCTAGAAAATAATGATTTTTAAATGAATAGAGAAATATATATTTTTGAAAAACTGTCACTTTTATTTAATAAATATGGTTATTTATGAGTCTAGTTAATATTTAAAATTTATTTCAAGTTATATATGTAGTATTTAGTTCTATTTAATCTAATTAATTTCATTTTAATGATATTTATTCTGGATTTTAGTATAATTATTTTTGGGTTAAAAACACATTTTTATGACAACTATTTTAAAATGAATAATAGAACTCATTTTTAATTAATGTGAAAAACTATAATTAAGTATTATTTAAATTAATTTTAATTATTATAAATCAATAAATGTGAGTTTAAATTCAAATTATGATTATTACTATGCATATATTTCATAACAAATCATCTTATGCTTGAAAAAAACATTTCTTGAAAATACACGTTTTCATTACGATTATAGGTTTAATTTTAAAATAAAATTAGGCAACTTATTAGAATATAAATTTGTTAAAATGGATTCTATATTTTAAATCAAAATAATTTATATTATATAAAAATTATTACTTGTAATTTTGATAACAATGATTAGTGAAATAGTAAATTTTTTTAGTACGGTGATGTTGAAAACAAGTTTACTAAGAAATTAAACTAAAAATATATGGTTTAAATAACCTATGAACTTTAATAAATTATAAATGATGTCAATATTTAGTGCTTATCTCGCATAATTCTCTTGAATAACCTATTTTTTTCTTTATTGTATGTGTAAAATGTTATAATAACATTTTCTTTCTAAAAATTCCATGTGTTTCTTCCCCCAACATATAAAACGCCTCCCACTCTCCTCTCCTATTGACACATTAAAATAGTTTTGCTTGGATAATGGCTAACAAATTATATTATATAACTATATACTTGGGTTCTATAGGAATTGGTTTAATCATTAATCTAATATATTATGTCTTTAGGTTTAACCCTAAAGATGTGGTCCCAAGAAGATGTATTTCTCTCAACTGAGAATTTATTTATTTTTATTCCTCCACATACTTTAAATTTTATTCAACCATGATTATATAATAACAAAAAAATTTCCATACATCTATATGTTATTAATTTATTGGAATATCCTACAACCATCTCCTCATACATCAAATGGGAAATGAAACCATCATTCATGCTTATGGTGGACTATCGCCCCACGAACTAATATAATTCATTTTTCATCCCCACCTCTCACGAATGGTTATAATTATTGAATTAATTTTTACATATTATATAAATTTTCTTAATTATAATTATTAAAATATAATATATCATTCTCTATATTACCTTTTTACTTAATAAAAAATGATGACATTGTGTGTGCATATGTGTGGACTATCGCTTCCATGAAATGATGTGATTCTTTTTCCATCAAAACACTTATTTATGTATAAATTGATGCTAACGGTCATTTTTACCATATTTTACTTTGGCTACATTTTTCTAAAAAGGAATATTTTTATGTTTTTTGTAATATTTGGTGCCCCAGACCCAACTATGTCTTAATTTTGATTAACATATCATGTGGGCATTTAGATATTCATGATTTAATCATACCATTAAAGTATAAATGTTTCCATGTCCACCATTTACTTGTAATGTCCATAGATTAACTATCATATCAAAACAGTTATAGCAGATCCCCTTCTATAATGAGAACCTCCAAATACTACGCTATTAATATTAAACAATTTTCATATATTCTAGATACATATTACTAACTAAAAAAAGTTGAATTTTTACTATCTGGTGATGGGGGGTCCAAATGACTGAGACTTCTTTTCAGGAAGTTCACACATTGTAATCTCTAGTAGGGAGATCGTGGGGACAGATCTACCAATAGGAAAACCACATGTTTTGGGTGACAATGGAAGTTCCTATCTATGGACATGGGTATTGGTCTCTGGAATTGTGATCATTACCACTGTGTTCCATTTGATCATGTACTTTGATGAAAGACAAAACCATGATAATTAAAGCATGGTGGGGTAGCTTGTGTTGGGTGCATCATTAGTGGTGTGACATCGGTTCATATGGTCAGTCAATTTTTTTCTTCTCTGTTAAGGAAGTAATATATATCATGCTATGTTGATCAATATGATAGTTACTTAATAAAACTATGTAAATCGAGGGTGATGGTAAATCTATATAGATAGATCAAAAATCTGTAATGAATCAAAATGGTGACGAAACATGAGTAAGTACTACATTATGAGATATTATAAGAAAGGATAATATATTACATAGTGCATGTTCGTAGGTTGGTTTCATTTCTAGGACTATCCTTATCACTCTATGGGTCATGATGGGTTACTAGATCACACACTTTGTCTATTCATATTATTAATTCCTATTGATATAAGGGCCTAGAAGGTCATACAAAATAGATTATTCATGAATCTACCCTATTCAGTTGAATAGTTTTATTGAACATTGTAGAACCACCACTACAGTTCAAGTTATTTCTAAGGATTCATAATGAATAACTTAATAAATTGATTCATATTAATCAAGTTATTAATAATTTTCATTGAATTTATTTAAAAAAATCTCAAGTATTAAAGTAAATATATGGAAAATATTATTTGAATGAATACTAGTTTAAAATTTTCATAGGTCATATAATATTTCATGGAATGATGAGTCTAGTTAATGTATTGAGTATTATCATGTAATATATTTTTTACATTATAATAAAGTCATAATAATAATTAATACTCAATTTAGTTGACATAAAATGACTTTTTATAGTGTGTTAATTATTCGAAGGTTAGGGTGGAAATACATAGTAATTTCTTAATAAACTATAAATAGAAGATGATAGGAACTCAAAAAACATTAATAACTACATGTATCTCTCTTATTCTCTGTCATGAATTATAGAGAGAGAGGCTCTAGATCGAGGAGTTCGGATCGATCTCTCTCTTGTAAATTATAGGCAAGGTGATGTTGTGATCATTGGAGTGTTAATGATGTTGTAGATCTCCACGCTATCATCTTGAATTAGACAATAGGTGCTCCCGTAGTTTCTTGAATCATGTGTAGATTATCTTGAGAAATTCAGTTTCAGAATCTTCGAGGCGTGATCGCTGAAAATGAGAAAACATTGAGAGAGGATTAGGATCTAACAAGATATTTTGGGTTATTTGTTTCGTTTAAAATTATTCATGAGAGATCCTTGATTAATAATATGGTAATTCTTCATAGATGATAAAAAAATCATGCCAATCATTGGTGGAAACATTTTAAAATCCCAATTTTCATGGATTCCTACACATTCATGGTACCTTCACTTAGTATAAGAGTGATTCCTGAAGACATATAGTGATGAAATTTTTTTCATGAAATCTATTAGAAGAAATCATTCTAGTCCCAATGCCAGAGATATATTTTGAATCTGATAATGGATGGTCTGTCTTTGGACATATGAATTTTTAAATTCATATTAAAATAAAAAATGAGGATTGAATCAAAAAAATAATGGGATACAATTTAATGGAAATATATCATATATATGTTAGTTTACCCAAAACCATATGTGATACCAATTTCTAGCAAACCTCGATGCCAGCCAGAGTACTGATACCTGGAACAATTATTTCTGGATTCGGTAACTTTTTCATAGTAATATTATTAATTTTATAATGTTTTAAATATTAAGCATATGAAAATGTAGTACAAAAAAATTCGTGAATAAAAATGGGTTATCTTCTCCTTTTATGGGTCAACATACAACAAAAACCCAATGAAATTAAAAAAGGGGATTTTAATAAAAGTTGGGGATTATAATAACTGATACCACCCTTTTGTGTCTTCTTCCATGCAGTAGGGAAAACCATCCATCGACTGCCTCCTCCTCCATTGGTCCCACTGGACCAACCTCCTCCCCATGCAGCTACCTTGTCTAGAACAGTTTCACACTCCTCTCCCGGTCTACTTTGCCAGACCACGTTAAACGACCAACTTTCGACCTCCACCTCATCATATACTAGTATGTATCCACCCAAGAACTCCACCTAGAATGGTCTCCCATAATTGAATGCACCCACATGGCACTGGATCCCCCTGATGAACCTTTTCCCACTATTCAGAAAGAACTAGGTCGAAATTTTATTTTTTTAAGACTTATCGTCTGGTGACTGGTAATGCCATTGTGCCTCTTGATGAGCTTGTTCAACCCGCTCACCCACTGTTCATCCACCCCTCTCGCACCATATCTCCTTTCTGTGGAAACCCGATCCAACATATATATGTTGCAACCCCCCTGGACCCTTGGCCAACCGCCTACATTCTCCCACAACCAACACCATCTATCTACCACAAGGGAGCAGTGTGCGCCCTAGAGAAGAGACAACCTATTTATCACTTTTGAGGTAGATCTAGCCTCCCCCGAGTCACCCAATTGCAGGCACCTCCCTGCAAGGGGACCAAAACCATAGCTACCATCACCCTCAGCCACAGATCACATTACTAGTGTGAATAAGGTACACCCTTCTAGGTTTAGTCGGGCCTGATTTATTTCAGAATGGGTGTGGGTGGGAATGTCCAGCCTAGACTGCTCCTACATGGGGTTTGTAAGGCTCAGAATTGGGATTCATGGGATCATCCCAACCCACATATTCCTTTATTGGTCTTTTCAAGATCCTTTTTTATTTCTATAATAAAAAATTTTTTATATAAATTTTTTTATTTTTTTAAAATTAAATTAATAAAATATTATTTTTTTCTATAAAATTAGTACTAAGGATTAAATTAATTTTATTTTTGTTTTTATAATTTAATTAATTAATTAAATGAATTTATTATTTTAAAATTAAATTAAATAATGGGACCAAATGACATAAATAATAAATTCAAATAAGGGTAAATTTTAATTCAATATAAATTCAATCATGTATAATTTGGTGAATGTTTAAATTTAATTTATCTATTTAATTTCAATGCTAAAATTTAATGTTTATAAGACTGACCATGAAATGATGAAAATCCAATACATGTGTAGGGATTGTTTAATTTATATATTTAATTATAAAAATAGTTATTTGTAATATGTAGTTTAATAAATGGGGATATACAATTATTATAAGTGTCATTATATTTATATGGGCCTATACAACCATTTTAGGAGTTATATTTTATAATCCTGAGACCTCCTCAGATGTGAGCAATGATTTTTGTATAATGAATAAGATGAATAGTGAATCACATTGTGACAAGATATGGTGACACACCACATAAGATTAGGATGCATTTGATGGGAAAGAACTACAAGTTGAGTCACAAGAAATGTGACTCAATTTATTACCTCTAGGGTATATGATGATCCATTATTCACTAAATGAATAAAAAATTAGTATCATATCATGATCACATCATTTTGTTTATTCTTTCATTTTTTTATTTTTTATTATGTAGCTTGTGTTTGATCATATAGAATAATAAACTAGCATGCACATATAAAATGAACATGTGACATGATGGATATTTTCTATTGCATGGCCTTTTGTGAGTACGATCAAACATTACATACTTATGAGAACGAAAATTATTTCTTTTATGACTTAAAAACAAATAAATCCCTCAAAAAAATATTAACTCATTACCTCCCATCATTAAAATTTGAGGAAAACCGGGTGTTTGGGGTGCTCATAAGCAAAATTTAAAGGTGCCCCATACTACCAAGGAGTTTTTATGTGAGTGGTGGGTTGACATAACTAAATTTATAGTAAGGATTAATCGAATATAACGTTCTACCTTTTTAGCGGAAATAAATTTGTAAATAAATCTAAAATTTTAGAAGTTGGGACATCACTCAACATATTAATGAACTATGAATTAATGCAGTTAATCGGTAAAATGCCTAACTTAAAACCTCTGAGTAGCGTCATAACCAAATATTATAAACTATGATGGGAGGCTCAGAGATCCTCTTACTAGAATACATAAGATATAGAGTATTACGATTCTAGTAGATAGGGCTTCTAAAATTTGATAAAATAGTGGGAGACATTTAATGATTTAATTAATTAATAAAAATATCTAAATTGGCAATCCAGATAAAAGGTTTTAAACTAAAATAGTTGTTTTTCTGAAATATTCCAAGCTATACCATAAGAAATAATAAGATAAATAATGTACATCATAAATATCTACATTGGAATGAATATCCAGTAGTAGTAAAAGTTCTTGGACAAAATTATATGATATTGGAAAATCAAGGTGTTGGTGTCCCCAATACCTATTGATCCACCTCTGGAAGAAATGGTACAAAATTTCGTAAATGAGACTCATGTATAGAGGATATGATTGTTATTTCATAATGAAATCTTCAATGTTTTATGACAGATTTTGTGACTATAGTAGGATATGATTGATATAACATGATGTCTAATCTCTGATAAATTTTCAAGAAGAAAGTGAATTAAGATATTAATAAAGTGATGATTATACTGGATATGTGTAAATTAATATAAGGATCATGATATTTAAATGGACCCCTTTCTCATATAAGTTTCACCCATTTAAACCAGTCTCATTTTAGGTTACCAAACTTTAAGTATTGAGTAGGCACTTCATCACCTTTTAAGTAAGGTTATCTAGGTAAATAAGAATACAAAACACAATTTAATATATAGATCTTATAGAAAAAATTGAAAGACAGGGAGAAAAGGCCAAGGAAAAGTAATGAAAAACGCATAATGACAACATCATTCAATACAACGTGATTGGATTAAAATAGAAGGTTATATATATTTTGTATCATGAAATAAAATTAAAAAAGATTAATCACAAGAAACTGAATTAAATAAGAATGTTACAACCAATTCTTTATGTCTATTCAATAATATAAAATGTAATTTTTAGGTTTTTCTTCATAGGTTCATAATAAAATATTCCAATCACATATTTTATTTAAATATGGTTACCAAGTGAGAATAGAAATTTTACTAGAAGTCAGGTCTATTCTCAAAGCATATTAGAAAGGGTGATTCCTAAGTCAGTGGTGAGAAGTACATGAATTCTATATTTCTAAGAGAATGATTCTTGTAGAAAATTTATTGAGAATAACCAAAATATATATCTCATGTCTCTTTTAGAAATAAGGAAACATTATTTTAGGTTCAATAAATAGTGCTGATTTTGGTGTCTAATACTCAACCAATAGTTTAGTGATACAAGAATCATAGTAAGTACTTGATGAATATAAAATGTAAGACATATTTACCCAGTATAAGTAATTTAATATTTATCAAGAAAAACTAAAATTAGTTATCTAGGATATACTCAGTATGGTAATTATAATTAGATGATCTAAACACATTAGATATTATTTATGTATATAATTTGTTTTGGAAAAAAGAACCATTAGAAATATTGGTAATCCACAAGGATTTTGGAATTAGTTGAAAAAGTGAGTGTGAATGATTCCAAGGGTAATATAGTGGTAAATATACTTCATTATATTCCTTTATGTGATTATGGAATATGAAAATATAGTAGGATTTATGCATGGTTAGAAGATATGAGTTTCTTCAGGCCAGAATACTGAATAATATCTTGAGAAATCAATCATCGATCAATATAATATGGCAGAGAGTAATTTATAAATACACATTACATTATCTATATCACAACATTTATATTAATGAGGAGGATCGATGATGAATCCTCACCTTTTAACATTGATAAAAAATGTAGCATGGAGAAATTCCTAAATTCACATTTCATATATCATAGTTATGATATAGAGAGTATCAATGCTACAAATGGCAGAAACATCCATTATATATAATTACATACTTCACAAATAATGCTGATATACTATAACCATATGCCCATAATAATGAAAAATTAAAATCATATGAGTTATAGTATGCTAGAAATCCACTATATCATAAGTCATGTGTTTACATGGGAATTGATTATTAGAATATAAACAATCATGCATCAAGTAAAACACATTGCATATATATGTAGTTATCCAAACAGTTTTTAGGATATTACAAAAATCCCTTACATAGAAAAGTAGTAGTCATGTGATAGAATGAATTCTAATATAAGGGTTCAGCTCCTTATTTTAGACAGTGGGATCAAAATTGAATTGGGTTCACTAAATTTTATGGATGCACATATCGTTGGCATAAGAACTAGTTCCACGAGTGCATGTGAAATAAGAATGTTCCAAATACACATACTAATTTGGATGGTTTAATCCATTATGATGATTTTTAATTTTACACGGCCGGCAATACATAATTCATTACCAATAAAACACATTGCACATATATGAAGTTATCCTAACAATTTTTAGGATATTACATAAATCCATAACATAGAAAAGTTGTAGTCTCGTGATAGAATGAATTCCAATATAAGGGTTAAGCTCTTTATTTTAGATAGTGGGATCAAGATTTAATTGGGTTCACTAATTTTTATAGATGCTAATATAGTTGGAATAAGAACTAGTTCCACAAGTCCATGTAAAATAGGAAAGTTCCAAATACGCATACTGCGTTGGATGGTTAAATCCATTGTGATGATTTTGAATTTTCCACGGCCAGAGATATATAATTATTTAACAATAATAAATCCTACAAGTAAGTAGTATATGGAAATAATATATGATTTATAAGATTAATTAAAAATTCAATAATGGATTCCAAGAATCAAAGTGAAAAGGAGCTTATTATTTTTAATACATCTGTGGGTATTCAAGTGAGAAGATACATGGATGGTACAAACGAAGTGCCAATAAGGCTTGATTCGTTATACCGAGTCATTATTACTAAATCCATTATCATTTTTTACATGTCATAGATAATTTATATTGTCTTGTTATTGATCATTTGATATCATAACCATCAACCATTTTAGGTGACTATAATACACAAAAAAAGGGATGGTCCCATCACCTAACTCTAATAAAGGTTGCAAGTTACTAAAATCTACTTTATGATTAAAGTAAGAAAATAGATCATAGAATACTAATTTAAAATGAATAAATTACATGTGTATACTATATGTTAATGGAAGTGACATAGTTTTACAAGAGAAATATGTTCTACATCATATATAAACAGATTTTGGTCTTACAGTTAGTTGATAAAATGTTGAAAATATATTCTCTAGTGATTGACTTGAAGTAGAAAGATAAGTTGTAGGGAACATGATCTACTAGGGTAGATTTAAAGGTTTCTTTTCCCATGTTAGTCAAACTTATATTTACCTATTATTGATATAATACAAGTTGGAACAATTATAGACATAGATGTTATCAGTGTCACAAGACATATATCTGTCTTGGTTGACATGACTGGGACATAAGAAGAGATTAACATGCTGAGTTTAAATCAATACACATTAGAAATGTATCAATTACATATTCCAAAATATGTAGAATAATTTATATTTCTAGTATATACATCATATTAGGTAAATATCAATTATATACAACAAAACTACAAATAATGTTGTCAGAACTATCTAATTATACATTGGAAATTTTAAAAGATATGTACCTGGTATGTGAATAAGAAAGGATACTACTTTACAGGGGACCTAAACTAGTCTTACATAGATCCATGTTATCTAATATCACAGTTAGGCTAAGGTGTTAAGTGGAAAAATCTCTTAAAACCCATTTGTATCAATACATACAAATATCGAGTATGTTACAGCTTTTTAGGGAGTTAGGATGTAGTTCAACGTAACAATTTTGTTCCAGTTTGTGAAATAAAACCTGGTAAGTAATATAATATCATAATATAAATTATTATGTCACTATTATCCAAGATTTGATGCTAGGAAAATGGAAAAAAGGGACATACTCAAGGAAACTATCTCTTGGTTAGTTTTAATCAATGATATGTGGTCACATATAACTGAATTTTCATATGCCAGAAATGTGATAGACCTAACAACTAAAGCTAGGAATCTATAGAAACATGATCTTAATCATGTTAGAGATAATAGGTATGGTGATAATGTCAGATATAGTGCAACTGAGCGTGTTGTAATATTGGGTACCCATGACCCAATTATGATGGAATTTTGATTAGCATAGAATGTGTGAAGTTATAAATACATGATGTAAACATACTATTATAGTGTATTTATTTCCACATCCACTATTTAATGTAAATTTACATCAATTAATTGTCCTATAAAATGGTCATAGATTCTCCCTTGATATAATGAGAACCTTGAGAAACTATAAAATTAATCATAAACAATGGTCCTATAGTGTAGATACACCTTATTTTTTAGAAAAAATATAAATTTGACTATCAGTTGATGGGGGATCAAAAGAATTGAGACTTATTCACATTATGTTCACACGTAGTGATCTATAGTAGCGAGATAAGAGGGCATACCTTCCAATAGTAACACTACTATGCTTGGGTGTCATTGGATGTTCCAACCTATGGACATGTGTAATGGTCTCCTGGAGTTAGATCAGTACTAATGTGTTTTATTTGATCATATACATTGATGAAAGACAAAAACCATTATAATGAAATCGTAGTGTGGAAGAATTTTTTGTGTGAGTCATTAGTGGTATGTCATTCGTTGAATAGTCAAGAAAGTATTTCTCAATTCCTAGTTGTTGAAAAAATTTCCCCTGAGCCATGTTACTCTAGATGGTAGTACCCTTATAAGAGCATGTTCATGGAAGTCAAGGTTAAATATATCATGTTAGGTTAATAAACAATAAATAAAGAAAGGGCAATGACATGGGTGTGTATCATGTTTTATGAGATAGTAAAGAAAAGGATATTATACCTGAAAGGTGCAGGCCCAGGACGAATGCCCAGTCACATAAAAATTTATTAAAGGAAAAGATGCAGTACAAAGTACAAAGCTAAGAAAATGAAATTACCCCCAACAACATAGCCAATCAAAAGATGTCAAAATCTCCGGCATCACCATCCTCCTAGACGTCTGGATCTGCCGACTCCCACTCAAAATTTGAAGCATAATGACTGAGCATATTGAGATATTGCTCCCTAAGATGTAAATCTCTTTCATACAAAGAGTTCCTGGTCATCGACTTACTCTATCCCTTCATTACATTTATTTCTTTCTCGTTTTCTTTTTTGGTAGAGGACCTAGTAGATACAGTCTTAGGCATGTTGGAGTAGTCTCTCCTTAGCTTCTACTTAGTTGAAGCAGTTAGTGCCCCCATGCTTTCCCATTTTTCCCATGCATATTGTGACCCTCACCGTCAGAGGTTCTTTTCTTTTCCCCTCGAACAATGTCACAATAAGATATTTACGGACATACCCATCATTTTCATTACCTCCACCGGAGACATTTCCCTAGTTTCTAGGAGTTTCTATCGATCCCTTGGAGCAGTAATTTCGTCCATCCTTTAATGTTTCAACCATCAACGATTTCCTATTAATGTCAATTGGGGTCAAACAATGATTTTTCATTTTTATCCCTTCCGATTTTACTTCCTCATTCACTGCAACCTCCAAAGGTATTAGTTGATCTGAATTCATGTGGGTGGAATCATCCTCCATCAATTTTCCCACCATCCTACCCAGCTCAGAATCTATCTTTAGTGGGTCAGACCGAGCACCTTTCTCATCTCCTACACCAGCTTGATGTTCTTCCTCTCCTTCCAACACTGAAAATTGATTCATAGAGAAAAAATATGATCCAGAATTTACTATAAATGAATCAGAAGCCTCTACACCTCCTGATATCCCAAGTCCACGGCCCATGAATTGATGATGTTTACACGCATCATCAGCATCAACATAGTGATTACTCTTCTCCGCAACACCACCATACACCTGCACCATTGACCCTGTTTCAACAGACAAAGAGATAAGACCCAGATCATTCCTTAACCGATCAAAAACTGCTGCCATAGAAGGACCTGAATTCCCCAGAAAAATGCTCTTCATATCTCCCAATGAACCTCTGTTACTCGGTCCAGATGGTACAATCATAGAGGGAGTGTCATCCTGTTTCATCCCTTCATTGACATGACCTGGAGACTTCTGCACTTGATGATGCTGATCAACCCCAGCAAGAGAATCATGAGCATCATGAATCGCTGAAAGAGATCCCTCCCTATCATCCTCCTTATTCGCAACAGTTGAATTTCTTACCCCACCAAACAAAAACAGGGCCACATTCAAAACATTTGAAACACCAGGTTCAACAAGACACTCCTTCATTTATTTCTTACAGAAAATAGAAAAATCATGCCCCTGTTTGCGATAGAAGGAGAGGAATTTGATCCAAGATTCATAGTCGATGGGTTGAGTATACCTGTATTCCCCCTCAATGACAACCCACACCATCTTAGGAGGAGGCTGGGATAGTTCTATTTCAACACAAAAACCATGCAACACTTGGAATCTTCATGGTAGTCATCCACTGATCAAGACATAGGAAACAACCAATAGAATTCCCAATTGATCGTAACAGCACTGGATTTTGGAAAGGTAAAGGCAAACCAGGAAGTTGAATCCAAATCGCAGAGGTAAAATAATCACAGTTCATGTGAAAATCAAAAGAACAACAAAGAAGATGAAATCGAGAACCTTGAATGGATCTACTAAAATTAGACCAAGCCCAAGATAGATCATATTCATCAGCAAAATAAAGGAGGAAGTGATGCGGTCCCAAGAGGCCGACAACTACCCGATGATTTAGACCCCATTTTCCATTCACAAATTTGTCAAATACCTCCATCGAAGGCTACTTCCATACAAACTTTGCAATCAGTGTCGTGGATAAAAGTGGTGATGATTCAGGGAACTCTTGAATGGAGACCGGAACCACAGGCTGACCGTTGCAGAGGCCAAGAACCTTCGGAGTGACCCTGATGTTGGGGAGAAAAGGAAGACTTGCCTTTGAGGGTAATCGAGTGTAACGATCAGAAAACCAGCAACCTTGAGTCCTGACGCCGAGTTGCTGAGGCCCCTACCTTGGGGGAGGATGGTCCGTCGAGGCCTCCATTGCAGCAAGGGTGTGAGCATCACTTGATATTTAGGAGCGCTCTCTCCTTCTATCTCCAAAGAAAATGATATTATATCATAAAATGTTTCTTCATAGGTTGGTTTTCGTTTCTAAAACTATGAATATATCATTTGGGGTCATAATGGGTTTCAAGATCCCACTCTTGGTTTGTGAATAGTATTTTCTACAATCAAAATAAGAGCATAGAGGGTCACCCACAATAGCATATTCAAGAATGTTCACTATTTAGTAGAACATGTATACATGAGATGGTGGGCCCCACCACTGGAATCTGGGTTTTGTACAATAATATAAGATCACCAAATTAATAAATAAATTATTATTATAATGTTAAGAATTATTTAGATTGAATTTATTTAATAACATTATTTAAATTATTAATGTTAATACATGTAAAATATTATTTGAATGAATATTAGTTTAAAATATTCACTGTTCATTTAGTATTTATGGAAATGAAAAGACATATCAATGGATCAATTATCATCACATAATATATTAATTATTTTAAAATAAATTGATATTAATATTTATGACTGAATTAATTAGTTATAATATGTCGTATATAGTGTGTTAATTATTTGGGGGTCGAGGAGGAACACAAATTAATTTCTTAAAATTATATAAATAAAAGAGGAGAGGCACTCACCGATGAATATTCCCTACCTCCCTCTCTCATCAAATATCTTTAGCATTCTAGAGAGAGAGTTACAAGACCCATGTGTTCTAATTCAGCTCATCCTTGTGCATCTCAGGTAAGGTAATTCGGTGATCATTGGAGCATCGAAGGCATTGTCAGATATCTGTGCAAGCACTTGAAATTTGATGTTTGGCGCACTAGCAGTTTCTTTAAGCTCATTTGGAATATCTTTAGAACATCAACTAAGGATTTTTTTCCAATGATAAATGATAAAATTATGTTTTTATGTAAGGTAAACCATAATATAGAAACTCATTTTGAATGTTTTAATTTTTTATTTTATATATCGTTATCCTGCATATCCCTATCAATAATATTATTTTATTAATATATTATTATCGAAAGAAAATAATATAATGTAATTTTTTTTATATCATGTTACAATATCCAAGGGTTTACAAAATGGAATAATTTTATGGAATGCTTGAATTTATTTAGAAAAGAAAAAAGAACATTCTAATTTAATATATACGACATCATGTCTTTTCCGGCCACCATAATTATTATTTTAATGATTGGATTTCCTTAAAAAATTTCTTATTTTATTCAAATAAGAAAAATAAATTTTTTTCTCCTGGAATTTTTATATTTAAAATGGATTTTTAATATAAAAGGGAATTTTTAAATCTGAAATAGTTTTTCATAGTGGTTTAAAAGTGTTTTTCATGGATTTTATGATTAAAATGAACTATATTAAATGGTTTTTGACATGATATGGTATATTTTCATTATTTATAACAACATATAAGCCTGATATAACTCATAAAATGGTGTGAGCCTCATTATATATTAATATATTATTGGTTTATCCCTATTACAAGTCATGATATAATGTATTGATCAATATTATAGCTAAAGATATGACATTTTGAGCCCCATTATCGCTCAAGATATGAGAGTTTGAGCCCCATTGTAACTCTCTAATACATTAGTCAATGATTATGTTTTTATAGGGTTTTATTTGAAGTTGGTTTTATGGTTATTTCAATTTTTAAGGGTTTGGAAAGGCCTCTATAAAGAGAATTTCTAAAGGAACCTACATGATGTATCTATTCTTCCTATTGTGTTTTCTTAGAAATAATTTTTTTCAAAATATAATATAAATGATCAATAAAAAATTATTCCATTTCTATGTAAAAATGTATGTTTTTAAGAAAATTTTATTTATTAGTATTCATTTTTCACTCGACAAACTGATATCTTATTTTTCATGTCCCTTACTATGTGTTTTATTCTCATCCAATATGTTCAAAATGATTTCACTGGGTTTAACGTTTGGTTAGGGAAATAAAGAATTCATGTTTATATTTTTTATTATTTCACATGAAAATAAATCATTTTTTATTTCCAATGCGTTTATTATTGAAAAAATGGATACATATCACAAGTATTCACTTTTTAAGAAATGGTTTTGTTATGTATGTGTTATGAATTAATTCTCTAAAACTATAATCCTAAAAAGTTACTCAAATACAAGAGAGCGAATTATTGAATTAAAAATCAAGATTATGTAATGTTTAAATATGCATCCTTATATTGGTTATAATTAAGGTATCATAGCTTGAAAATAAGGTTCCATTATATATATATTCATTGAATGAATTTTATTCATTAATTTATTACCCTCTTTGATGTTTAATTCTCACTATTAAAATTTTCTAGTAAAGGAAAGATGATATAATGTTAAAGATGACATGTTTATAGGCACATTAAAATATTGAAGTATCATATTTTAGATTAGTAATATTAATTACATTATATCATGAAGTTTCTTTTGGGATATTATTTCATATCCTCAATTATTAGATGTTGAGTTAGTAGTAAAAACTATTAATGGTTTGATGATTTCATATATAGTATATTCGTCTTCTTTGATATAAATTTATGGGATATTTCTTCCTACAAATCTTATAATTCTACAAATAGTTTAATTTGGTGTGATTTTGGATATAGGTTAACACTCAATAAATAAATCCCATATCTGTTTCTAAGGAAGGGAATATAGTATTGATATTCCCAAACACACTATGATCATCATTTAGTTTGAGGAAAAATATTAACTTCTGATCGAAGTTAATTCCATTGTATGGGGATTAATAAATATTAATTAGAGATATTTATCACAAATGGTTGGGGAGGAATTCACCACTCAAGACATGCCTTTTTTTCTAGAATATACTAATGTATTTCCCCAATATTTTTCAATTATTCTCTTAGACCATGAAGTTTAATTTTTAATGGAATTTATTCTTGGTGCTACACCTATTTCAAATTCCTCATGTTTAATTGGCTAGATTGAGTTGGGGGAATTAAATAAAAGACATAAAGAGAATATTGGCATAGTTCTTTATGACATAGTACATCCCCATGGAGTGATCCTGTTTTATTGTTAAAAATAAAGCTAGGTTGTTGTGTCTTTTCATTGATTTTTGAGAACTTAGCAAGATCAATATTGAGAACAATTATCCTCTATCCCGTGTCACTAAAATATTTTATCAATTATATGGTTCTCAATATTTTTCAAAATTGATATTTCATCTAGATATCATCAAATGAGATTATTGAAGGAGGATATACCTAAGAATGGCTTATTTATGAGGTATGTTCATTTTGTATTTATATTAATGCCTTTTGGGCTCACCAATGAGTCTAATATTTTTATCTATTTAATAAATATAGTCCTTAGAGATTACCTTGGTCATTTTATGGTTATATTTATACATGATATTCTTATATATTATAATATAAAATAAAAGAATGAAAAACATTTGAGGATTGTGATTAAGGACCTATAGAAGGAGAGGATATATGATAAATTTACCAATGGTAATGTTTGGATAGGGTGTTCTATTGTTATGTCATATAATTACATGTGAGGGGATAACAGTGGATCCTTAAATTATGGAAGTTATTAAACAATGTAAAATACCAACCCCATTTACTGAGACCTATAGTTTTCATATGTTTGTTTAATACTATCGATTATATTTTAGGGCATTATCATGACTATATAATCTAAAAACCTTTTGTCTCTGATGTATCATGTTTATTTGGATTTATGAATGTGAGAAAAATTCATGGATCCAAAATGATGGTTGTTCCCTACACTTGGGCTTACACTACCACAAAGTGGAGGAGGGTTTGTGATATTTAGTGATTCATTAAAGAATATGCCATGATTATTATTCCAATGGAATTATATAATGATAACATATACCAGATGTGTTTTTAAAATTTAGGAAAAAAATTACATGAATCAAGATTTGGGTTAGGGGTTGTATTTTTTGCACTAAAAAGATGGAAGAATTATCATTATGGTGAACAAATTTATCTATATACTGATGATAAAATCCTATAGAACGCATTCATGTATAAAAAGTTGATTATGTACCAATAGAGATAGTTATAGTTAACTAAATATTTTGAATCCTCAATGAAGTATCACCATGGGAAGAAAAAAATGTTGGATCATAAACTAAGTTGAAAAGACCATGTAATTTTATATATGATAAGGATTGATAGAGATCCAATATTTATTAATTTGTAGAATATAGAACTTTAAATCTTGATAAATGATAAAAAAATCATATCATTATTATATTATTTTGAAGCTATGCATCCATGTAAGGATTAATGAGTTATAAAAGGAAGAAATGAAACTATATAAGAAAGTGAGAAATGTTTGATAGTTCAAACATGATTGTGGTGGAATGATAAGGATCAGTAAATGAATATTTTTTCCTTTAAAACAAGATTTATTTAAGTAACTATTATATTAATCTCAATTCTCATAATTCATTATTAATATTATAGTTCAAATCATGTATAGGGATATGAAAGAACATATCTAGGGGAAAAAATGAAAACTTATATTTAAAAGTGTGTATCTTGATGCGTAGTTTGGCCTAATGTTATGGATAAGAAGAAACTATAAGTGGATGAAACATATATCACCCATAAAATAATGTTAATAGGAATTAATAATAATATATTTCATCATAAAACTCACCAAAACATGTAATATAAAAATATTATTTGGGTTTTTGTTGATTAACTTAAAAAATCATCACATTTCATTACCACCGGAGAAGATTTCTATCCTGATCAGATTTACAAGGCATACATTGAGGATGTGGTAATTCTGGTTTGAGTACCACATTCTACGATATATGATTAGGATTTTAGGTTTACGTAAATTTTAAGGATATCTCTTCAATAATATTTGAATACAAATGTGAACATTATAGTTGAATATCATTCTCATGTATATGAAGTGTCTGAAGAACCATTTTATATCTAGATGATCTATTGAGATCATGTTATATGGATTTAAAAGGTCTTTAGGACCAACACTATAATATCCCAAATATCGATGAGTTGTAAATTTTAGAATGAATTTGAATTTTTATTTACTAGACGGATCATATTTTTGAATAATGTCTGGGAAAGATATTTTAAGAGTTGAAGGGAAAAAATTGTGGGTTTTGAATAAGTTTTGATTCTAGGAAATTAGATCATGTATTTGTAAGATCCTCAAGGGTTTGGCATCCGTTTGGGGATTTTTGGATATTTTATACAAGGATGTACTATTTACAGTGCACAGTTTAAGAGAAACATTGTGACACATTGCTTCTTAGAGGGATCTAATTTCATTTTGAATTGATCATTGTTGAGTTAAAGAGTTTGATCATGGTTTATGGAATATCATGTAAGCCAAATAGGGAAACTTTTTGAGGTTGTGAAGAGAATAGTATAGGGAAAATTAGATGTGAAGGATTTCCAAAAAACTGTGTGTCTTTCTATGGAGGAGAGGAAATCTTGTCCAAATGGTTAGAATTTTTTTTTTCTAATAGTATAGACTAACCAAGAGTACCATGTGTTTTTATAATATAGGTGTTATAGAATTGTTGAATAATATAGCTAATTGTTTATCTAAACCATATGTAATCACATCAATTAATTAAATTTGGGATTTTACAAGAACACCCCCTCAAATTTTAAGCCCCCTCTCCCCTCTTTCTCCTCCATTTGGTTTTAATTAAGAAAGGGATTTCATAACCCCAACTCCACCTCGAATCCTTTATTTAGGGGGCTTATAGGGATATTATTTTTCATTTAGGTGAGTTATTCTCTTCTGGTGGTTCCCATTATCTTCCCCTCCCATTAACATAATTTTAGAGTTATTCGGTTTAGGATTTGTTGAAGATTCCACCATATCATGGTGAATATTTCCATTTCATATGGGTATTTTGGTCAGCTTGTGTAGAGTATACCATGAGTTGAATTTATCACCCAAATTGTCTAAAATTGTTTATGTTATGATACCATGTTAATTTTTTTATGTTTTAGCAAATGAATTTAATTAATTAATTATTATCATGGTATCACCTATTAGGATGATTCCTAGGAATGGTGTCAGAAGCCGTTGTGGACCACCATTAGTGGTCCCATTTAGTTTTGATAAGAGGATGTCACCCAGTTCTTTTTATATAATTATGAGTGTATATAGTTAAATTAGTTAACTAATAATAATTTTTATTGATAATTAATTATTTTTTCTCAATGTGAGTTTAGAACAAGAGTGGTTATGAAAATCTCATTTGGATAAAAAAGATTTTGGTTGATGATTGGATGAGCCTTAGAAAGGAATTAAGGACATGAAAATGTTATTGAATTGTTTTTGAATGAGGTACATATTCTAATATATTTACCCATAGTTTTGATAATTTTTTTTATTCATGTTTTTGGTATGTACCTCGAAGCTCTTCTGTGGTGTGTTTTCTTCCCTAGTTTAGGCAATTGGTTATAGTTTTAAAATTTGTATAACAGATCTTCCAAAGATATAATCATATGTATTGGAGTTTTATGAGGCTGAATTGATGATTTTCTATGGGGTGAAATATTTATTTTAAATGGTAAGGGGGTATTTAAAGGGTAATGTAATTGGGTTTCAAGCTAGTCCTAATTAGTCTTGTCAATTGTCTCAACATCATGTGTAAATGGATAATGGGTATAACTTGGAAATGAATTGGTTAAGATATTTTAGATGATAAACTGGGATTCTTTTGATGTTAATAATTTATGACAATATTTATAAATACATTGAAATTATTTTCCCATGCATTTTGGGGTTTGATCTGATTTTGGGTGTCAAACAGGGAGCACTATATTATGAATTTTTTTTAAATTATATATTCATCAACATTTGATTTTATAAAAAACGTTTTTAAAAATTGATTTCTAGTGTTAAAATTAAATGTGAATGTGGTAACCCCTATGGTGAAATGACTTTATGATTATTTTAACGATTTGATGAAAATAAAAACTTTTTCTTTATTTGGACATTGAATCCCTTTAGGGACCATGGTAAAGGTTCATTTATTAAAATGAGTTTTAGTGGGGTTCAAATGTTTTGTAAGGATAAGAAGTTAAACATAAGTTATTAAGAAATAATGAAATGGTCTAGTTGCCAGGATGAGGCTCTAGCCTTGTGTTGTAATATACATGTGTTTGGTTTCAGACTAGCACTCTAGGAGTGGTCAGTATACTATTGAGAATAATTAGGTTTGTGCTCTAGGTGCTAATGGAACTATCCATTGTTTCCCTTCCTGACTAAGTCCCAAGGGAAACTGGTTTACCATTTGGAAATGGATTTTGGAATAATTATTTTAATTTACTGTTTTAATTGTAGGAATAATTCTCTACGAACTATTGTTTAATTGTATGAGTAGGTTCTAGGCTAACTCTTGGGTACTAGTGTTCAAATGTATCAGTACATAATGGACAAAGGATCCAGGAACACCTATTAAGTAGTATGGTTTTAGATATCTGAACTATAATTTAACAACCGAGTTTTAGAAAACCAGATTATTTTGTAAGGTTTTAAGAGTTAGATGATGGCTAAAATCCCCATTCTTTACTAAAGTAATATTTACTATATGTTTTAGGTATCCAAATTATGAGCTTTGGTTGATCACTTTTTCTAGTTCATTATAATGTATGTAGTGTATTTTAATATGTTTGATAACGAAAGAGGGTAATGTCATGTGGTATAGATATTATAATTTTAGTCAATATGAAATAAATTACTTGATGCATGTTCTAGAATTTGGAGTCATTTTGTATTTTCCAAAACATTGGTTTTGTTATCTTTTTTGTGAGATTTTTCTATTTCATACAATACATAAGTATTTTAATCTCATATAGTTTTAGTGATAGTTGAGATATATTATACTTGAGGGTAATAGAATGTTGTGTTTTATAGAATTTCATAAACACTAAGATGTATGATTTTTTCAATTTAAGTAATAGTGGATTATTGTGTAACTATTATTAGATTTTTTTTACATCACTAAAGAATATTTTAATTCAACATTAGTACTTATTATTAATATAAATTCACTAGTATAGTAGGTGAGGGATAAAATATATGATATCTCAATTTTATCATTATTTAGGGGTAGTGAACATTAATACGATCTTGTATAGGAATAAATTCACAAATCCTATGATTCTTAATATGAAGTTAAACAATGGTTGAGAAAAATATGAAAAGAAATCCAATGTTACATCTTATGTATATGTACAAAAATTTAAATAGAAGGGTTTATTTCATGGTACATTATTTTTAAGTAGGTTATGGTAGGAAATAGTAACTTCTAAATTTTTTTGATCCACTTCGCATTCCATTGTTGAAATTGGATGTGGTCACTATGGATTTCAATATAAGACCACCCTAATTTTCTGAATGAAATATTGTATGGGTAATTATGAATAAGAAGATAATGGTAACTCATTTCTTACTCACTCAAGAGACTAATTTAGTGGTTGAGTTGAATAAGCTGTATGTTCAAGAGATATTTATATTATGCATATAAATAATGAGTATAATATTTAACATATATGTGATATTTTAATATTAATTTTGATAGTGATTAAAATATTCACTAGGTTCATATGCAGAGGTGATTCCAACATCATCATCATTTATTTATTTATTCAGAGAAAAAACTGAGGGGGGAGGGAGAACCCACAAGGACTAATAAAAATCTGCCAAAAGCCTAATGAGGTCTGAAATAATGTTACCCAAGGGCATCTACTTGTATGAGATCCACACTCTCTAGTTTCAAGAGATGCACATTCGGGACACAGTGAATGTTGGAGTTGGGCTCGTCCAAGGAGGCAAGTTGATCTGCCACTTTGTTCCCTTCAAACCACATGTGAATCACTTTGGCGTTGTTATTGAGAAGCATATCCATACACCTTCTAATGTTATAGGATATTGACCATGGGATGGAACCAATACCCTTTAGAGAATTATGTAGAATGAGGGAGTCATCCTCCACCTCAGAGAGAATGATGTTGGCCTATTGGAAAAGGGTAAGGCCAGTGAGAGTGGCCTTGGTATCTACCCAGATGGAGAACCCACTACATAGATAGGCAGAGAAGCCCATAATGACTACGCATTTGGAGTCCCAAACAACCCCACCTCCACGTATGGTTCCCAAGTGACATGAATCAAAAATATTAAGTTTCAAATCGCAAGATGGAGGATTCCACCATACCGAGAGTGATCTTGGTGTATTACATGGCAGAAGAGGTACTAGAACATTGAGAAGTAGGTGCTGCAAAGTGGGAGTCTACCACCATCCAGTAAAAAGCTTGACCATATCCAAAAGAAGGTTCCTGCTACGTGCAATAATGGAACTACCAGAGGATTTAGTACCCACAAAAATCGTCGTGTTCCGAGGTTTCCATAAACACCAGTAGGCCGAATGAAGAACTAGAGTGTGGGTTGTCTTCTCTATGCCAGAAGCACCTGCGCCACTGAACCAAGACTCCAGGAATGAGGCCTTGGTTCATGAAGATGTCGATAAATGGTGAAAGGGCCAAAATAATTCCAAACCTCTATTGACCAATCACCCTGAAAAAATTTGTGCCACAGTTTCTTCTGGGTGATTCTCACAACAACAGAACTTGGACGCCAAGCTGATGCTGCAGTGTTTGATATTGTCCTCCGAGGGAAGAGCATTGTTCATTATCCTCCAGAGTATGATGTTAAACTTCATTGGTAACATTTTTCACCACAGGGTATCATTCCAACCTTCTGATGTGGGGTGAACATTTGAGACACAAAGAAAGTCCTTGTAAGAGAGGGTTCCTGAGCTGGATGGAGTAAAAACACACCTGTCCTCCACATCAGTGATAATGATGAGATCAAAAAGCACTTTTTTATCCTTATCATGAACATCTGAAATGAAAGAAGTATGTGTGGCCTCTTGTTTCAATGTGATATCATAAATAGGGCACCTTGCAAAACTAATGGGAACACCAGCCCAGTTTCGGTTCCAAAATGTTATGTCTCCATTCCCCACAATCCAGTGGGTAAATGGATGAATGGCTGGAATAAGAGTGAGGATACTGGACCATAAGAGAGTAGCACAGTCAGTTCCCCAACCCAGTCTCATGCACCATTGGCCTTCCATGGATTTCCCCCAAAGAGAGTGCTGCTCGAGGACCTTCCAAGAAAATTTAGCATGCATGCAATGGATAGTTTCACCAAGGATCCTAAAATTGATTCCTCCTTTCTGAACCGGGCAATCCATTTATCTCCAAGAATCCCAATACCTTTTTCCCTCCATAAGAGAATCCCAAATAAATTTTGAAAGAATCCATTCGATCATGGAGATAACTCCCTTGGTTACATGGACTGAACAAATTCCATGAACCAGAGTAGATAACATGACTCTATTAACTAAAGCAATCCGACCCCAAAGGAGAGGAACTAGTTCTTCTTGTTGAGCACTCTACCCGTGATTCTTCTCACCACATGGTCGAAGTCCCTAATCTGAAGCCTCCCTGAGGAGATGGGAGCTCCCATATAGTCCACCCAAAAGTGACCACTCTACATGCCAAATGAATTACAAGGGGACAAGGCACATTCCGTTGAACATTTATTGGAGATAAAGAGGTTCCTCTTGGAAGAATTAACAATATGCCCACTCCATTAGTAGTAGGTCACCAGATCCATAGTAAAACCTATGACAGATCACTTTCTGGAATTCATGAAAACTGTGGTGTCATCCGTAAACATCATGTGAGTAATGAAATGGGAGCTCAATCTCCTGTGGTAGGGACACATCTCACCATTCGACACACACTTGTTGATGAGATGGCAAAAAACATCTTGGGCAAGGATGAAGAAGGTAGGAGGAAAGGGGTCCCACTATATAACGCCTTGGGAGGCCTTGAAGAAACCATGAATTTTACCCATGTAGGAAACTGCAAGCCATGGGGAACTAAAACACCTGAAGAAAATACCCTTAGACATGTGAGAGTACCCCACACCTATCGAGACCATGTTGATGAAGCTCCCGTCGTTCCGATCATATGCCTTGTTCATGTCAATTTTGATGATCATGTTGAATCCATGTGTTTTGTTGTCGAGGTCACTGAAGAGGCCTTTGACAAAGGCCATTTCTCCTTGGATGCACCTACCCTTCACAAAACCGTGCTTCTCTAGGGAAGCCCATTTTGGGAGAAGAGGCGCAAATCTAGAGTTGATGTTAATAGCCAAAATTTTGTAAGTCATGTTGCATATACTCATAGGTCTGTAGTGGAGAAGGGACGAAGGGTTCCTGATCCTGGGGAAAAGAACTGGGGTTTTAGAAGACACAACCCATGGTAGGCTCGCCCCCCTGAAAAAATCCTGAATAGCCATGATAAAATCTTGCTTAATCAAATCCCATGCACCTCTGTAGAAAGAGACCGTGAACCCATCCAGGCCTAGCGCACTCTCAGGGTTGATGTTTAGCATATCCGCATGAATCTAGGCTTCCTCATGAATGTAATCGAGCAAGTAATTTAACAATGAAGAGAAAACTATAGGAATAATGTCTAATATGTCCTCATTCCTCCTCGGATAGACATTAGGCATTCGTGGGTTAGGACCTTCCAGAATATCAGGGAAGAAGGAATGAGCACTATCCCCCACAACATCTCGGTGTTTCGAGGAGGTGACATCATCAAACACAATTGAGGGGTTTGGACGGAGTTTCTGTTATTTGATGCATGCATGAAAATAGGCGGTATTTTTGTCCCCCTCCCTTAACCATTTAATTCTGTATTCTTACCTAGAAAATTTTTCCTACCCAAGGATGAGATCCGAGAGGGAATCCTTCTTCACAGATAATTCCTCTAACGTTATGTCATTCCATTTCTCTTCAAGTCTACTTTCAATTTTATTGACAGCAGCCATAATCTCATCAAGGTCCTTTCCAAGGGGGAGGGGAGCTGGACCATACCTGGAGAGCCTTCTTCATCCTTCTGAGTTTATCATTCTAAACTATCCACAGATGATCCTAGAGATGATCTACCAAGAACTTACTAACCCGATGATGAAAACTAGGGATATGGATCTAGTTTTGATAAAATCTTAACTTGGAATGATTATCTTGTATCGTAGAGAGAGAGATACAACAAGGGGAGAATGATCAGAAAGCCCAGCTAAATGATCCACCTTGGAATCATTAATCATAGATATGAATTGTATGTTAGAGAGGAAGCAATCAATGCGGCTCCAGGATCACCGATTACCCTTTTGGATATTTCACCATGTGAAGGGGTCACCCGAAAAACCCATGTCCTTGAGCCCTTTGCAAGCCATAAACTGTACGAAGACCAATCTACCCTTCCTTGGAAAAGGACCTCTTTCTTTCCTCTCCTCAAGTCTAGAAACAATGTTAAAACCACCCGCGATGATCCAAGGATGGGTTCTAGGGTCAAAATCATGAAGGTCATTCTATAAGGATTTACTCTTTTGAGTATCTCAACTATTGTAGATAAAAGTTATAAAGATGAACCTTTTCCCCTCGGACACCCTCACAGTGCTTTGTTGATCATCAGCCTGCACACTAACAACCTAGATTCTCTTGTGCCAAAAATAGAGATATGGTGGTTGGAAGGATCATCTTGTATGAAGGCATGCATCCTAAGGTTATGAGAAAAGCCGTTGATTTTCACATGGATCTTCTTTTGTTAATGGAAAACAACAATGGATACCTTATAGATTATAACATGGAAGGTAATGAAGTTGGACTTCACCCAAGCCCCATGCCTGCGGGCATTCCAAATGAGTGCATGTAACATTAGAAAAATAATTCCTTGCTTGTGGCCCCAGGGTTCCTGACCTTGTTGATGTGGGAGGAGACATGCTCCTTGCTTCGCCTGGATTTGGATCTTGTGCATATCCCTCAGATCATAGGGATCATCAGAGAGGATAAGGGAGAAGCATTCAATGCTCAGGAGTCCGACCAGCCATTACCCCTGACTGAGCTAAGAGGGAGCAAGGTGCCATTATCACTTTTATGAGTAGAGAGAACCATGTTACCAGGATGATTGGGAGGTGGGGGACCCTCAGTCTGGAACTGGTGGGTGAGGCACCCAGGAGGAGGTGCCCCTTTGAGGCAGGGAAAACTTGAGTGGCTAGAGAACCCAACACCTTGAGAAAATAAAGCCTCATTGATAGAGAGGAAACCAGAGAGCCCATACCCTCCTTCAATATCTTCAAAGCATCTGCCAACTGATGATAGGAGAGCATGTGGCCGATAAGAAGAGCTGAGGGGGTCTGACGGCTCTGGGGTAACAACACCATAAGGGTCGAGCATGGATCAGAATCAATGGTTGATCGCTCCTCCATAGCATCCCACCTAGCTCTGGATACGAGGGGAAGATCTTCCCCCACAGCGTCTTCTATAGAAATAGTTAGAGCCTCTATGTTTGCAGCCACGTACGGTTCCCGAGAACCCCTAGCAATGACCATGTTGTCCTCTTGAGGATATTGTTGTCGACCACCCTGGTAAAGCATTGACAAACATGCATAGAGTGACCCTGAATCAAACTGTGGGATCAGTACCGTCGGAGAACCGGTTATAATATGGGTTGGTCCAAGCAGAAGGATTCCTCCACGCATATGGAAATCCTGTCCGGAAGAGGAGATGAAGTGTCCACTTCCACATAGATGTAGGCCACCGAGACCTCCCACAACGCCTGGTTTCATCATCCGAGAAAATAAAACCACCATGGTCATCACCAATAATCTTGAGGAGGCCTTCATTCTGAAAAGTCATGTAATGTCCAAGGAGAGAGATCCAGACGGCCGTGATGGGACAGAAATTCCCCTTGTGGACTTCCAGAGATAACCACGACAGATTAAATCTCCGTCGACACCACCTATTGGGGGCCTTACACCAGGAAAAATGAATTCCTCCTCTAATTTGCGGACAAGGAAGAAAGAGTTCCAATGCACTGAAGAAATGTGAGTTGAAGCGTTGAGGACCCCAGGAAAGGAGAAAGTGATGGATGGCCTGGAGAGATAGAATCGCACCACCAAATCAACCCACCAGCATCCACTTGAGGTAGGTCAAAGCATCTGAATACACCAAAGCCAGGACGACCGGAGATACAAAGGAGCCCAACCTAGTCCTAGAGATGGGGGTAAAGAGATTTCGAGAAAACACGACCCTGGGGGATCAGGGTGGGGCTCAAGAAAAGTATCCCTAAAAGAGAGACCATCGCGGAGGGAGCCAAAGAGGGGGGGGGAAGTGCCTACAGAAGCACCAGTGGGAATGACAGGCCGTAGAGGGAACCGAGATCCATGGTCGGTGGGATTGCGGGGAGCAGCGGAGGCCAGGTAGCTAGAGATTCAATAGTCGAAGAATTTGAAATGATGGGTGTCGCGTAAGGCACATTCATTTTTAGGTGATTCCTATATAACCTTTATATATTGAGGTATAATTATAGTGGTCTATCTAAATATTAGAGGATTTAATATAGGTTCAAATTTTAGATTATAGTACTCTATAGTGAGATCATCTATCCTTGGTTTTGATCTATTATAATATTAGTTATAAATCTTATATAAAAATGGGGTTATTTGAGGATTTTTCTGGTAATCCAAATCAATAAATTTTTTATTGGATAAAAATTGTAGATACATCATTTCTTAGGCAGATTATATTTCTGGCTATAAACGATCTATCATAGGTGATCAAAAAATGATCATCTATGACTCATAAGTTACAGTGATCAAATATAGATCATATACAATGGTTGTTATGATTTTTTGTGTGTGATAATATATATTTACTAGTGGAACCTCAGTTATGGAACCCTATATTTGTAAAAACTATAAATTTTAGTACATGATTTATATTTCATTATGAGATTGTAGAGGACATCACGGTTATCATGTTCTGATTGGATTTACCGACTCAGTTCATTGTGAGACATGAGTTTTTAATGAATTTAAATTATGAATGTATAAGATAGACCCTTAGAATGTTATTTGTTATGTGGAAGTAGATATAGAGGTATATTAATTTATTATAAAATGATGTATTTTGATCGATTTACGCACGATAACCGAAAATGGAAAATTGTTCATTTGGTAGATTAAATTGTCTTATGTGGAGGCTTGGGATTAAGAAGTTTTCATGTGGTTTTAGTGGGTAAAATTATGACATGGAAATAATAAGTGAATGTTCCTGAGGGTTATAAGACTTAAGGTGGTGAGTTTTTATTCACACAGATTAATTCATATTTGTTTTTTAATACAATATTAAAAATTTAATAATTAATGGTGTGTTTTTACCTATGATGTTATATAAGAAATGTTTTATGGTGGAATAGTTAAATAGATATGAACACAACTATGTTGTCCATGGAATAATCCCTTCAATGTTTTAATAGAGTCTCATTGGAATTTTTTTGTGATCTTGGAAGAGTCTTGTTAAACATAATTATTTAACGATGAGTTCAATTTATCAATAATGTTTTATTCAGGGGACACTAGAGTTCTATTTTAATTCCCAATCTTCCTCATTAAATAGAGATATGTTGTCAATTATTATATGACTTTGATTAGGGTTCCTTCATTCATTCTTATTACATAAAAAATAGAAAGTGGCTACCTACATCTTCTCTTAAGTTCCCCTCTCTATTTGGATTCAAAATTATCATTTATTGTCATAATCATGATTCATCTATGGTGTTGGTTAGTTGTGGATTATAGAAAGGTAATCCCTATTTATTATTTACATTATAAATTTTGGTGTTGTTCGAGGCATATAACAATAATTCTTCTATTTTTAATATTTTCACTAATTGAATTGATTATCCATGATTCATTTGTTCATTATTCATAAGTAACATTAGTTTAGGTAAAATTAAGTGAATCATAACCTCTAAAATATGTTAATTTATGTTTTCAATTCAAGGGTGTGTTAAGGGATTTACAACCGAAATTAAAGATATTAAATGTGTATTTTAAGAATCTAAAATTTAGTAAATAAAACTTTTAAATCTATAGTGGTTGAGGTGGTTTTTATATATATAGTAAATGAAGTCAGGGTAGATAAAACATTATCGACTACTATAGTATAGTGGAGTAATATAAAAATTTGGTATCTAGAGTAAAGAGGGTTACTATAGAAATATAGGGAACTATAGAAATACCTTTCCATTATGGGATCTGTATAATCTAATATTTCTATGACATATTTTTTCTTATGTAAATATAATCCAAAAAATATGAACATTTATTATGAATATGCAAGGATATATGGAATATTTTCAAACCTCGTGAATATGTGAATTTAATATATTATTATATTTTTTTTCTTGATCTATTTTTTTCTTATTTCCAGGAATATCTTGGTTATTGATAATACATTAAAAACACAAGGGATTAATTGGATACTATATAGACATTGGGGTGTGTTTAAACATATTATTTTACAGGGAAGAGAGTTGAACCATGGGTGGTTAATTTCATTTTGATTCCTTATGTTTGATAAGAGAAACTAAGGTTATGTTTTGAATTTGTTAATGGGTTACAAAAATTTTTCTTCTAATGTCACACGATGACAATGAAAGAAGTTTTTTATATCATATTTATTTGATTCTACCCATGAATGTTTTACTTAGATTGTATGGGGGAATCTTCCATTGGTTATGTTATGCATTGGACATGTATTTTTCCATTATCTATGCCATTCATTGAAAATAATTATTTCTTTCAATATGTTTTTTATTAGATATAAAATATTTATTTTTCTCTATACACCTTAGAATAATGATTTTTTATTTTATATATTATAGGTTTAATGAAACATTATTTTTATAGGATATGTGTCAACCTTGAAGATAGAATACATGATGATAACTTTCATTATCCATTTTATTTTTTTAATAAATGTTAATATATGTAGGCTCCAATAATAGGGTGTCTTGGTAAGAACATAGGGATTTAAATTGAGTGTTCACTATTTATTATTTAATTAAATGTTATTTTTGTTCCTAAAACAACATTTTTTATATTACCAAGCCTATGATTTAGATATAATTATTATATATAATGATGTGATTCAAATTTTTCCAATAAAATGTGTTTTGATTCTTTTAGTTATCATGTTTTGTTTTGTAAAATGACATCGATGTATAAAATTAACACCCATTGATGATCAATTAAGCCTTCATTGTTTGTCACTAAATATTAGGGGTCAATGATAATTCTAAAGTACTTGTGTTTTTCTGGGATTATTTTATACAATTGATATTAGGCTTTGAAATTAAACTAAAAAATAGTCCTCTTTATCTATTTTTAAATGAATTGAATATTTAATAACTTCACATACATATTCATTTTTTATAACTATACTAGAACATAATCCGACTAATTATTATATCCCATATATAATATATCACAGTATTACTCATACACTAAGGATAAGAATGAACACACCATCATAAAATCCCTAAAAAATTTATGAATTAAACAATAGGATGACACAAGAGTTGAATAAAATTTCCACATCTAAATAAATATCACCTTGCTATTATATCACCAATATATTCTAAAATAAATCATTATAATATATGGTTAATAAATAGACCATTTCCCTTGGAAAAATATCACACTCAGACATTCCCCCAAGAAAGATATTATCTACTATAATATCAAATCCTAAGGAAATGATTGAATTTATGAATGAGATAATTCCAATGTTATATGAAATTTCTATGTCACACTTGAAATATCATTTCTAATATCATTATATTTTACTCAAAAATCCATTATTATGATTTATTATGAATATAAATTCTGTTTCCCAATAGATATCATAAGAAAATATTGGATTTTAATTTTACAAAAAATAAGATACTAGATAAAATAATTATTAAGACACACATACAAATAATTATCACTTGAATTTCATGGGTACAAAGAGAATAAAATCTCAATCGAAGGATAAATGAATATTTTTACAATAAAGATATTTTCACCCTTAAGTTATCTCAACTAGACTTACCTGATTAATCCTTAAACATTATCTATCATCAATGAATTGGGAAGAAATAATTTCTATCATGAGGTTTACAAAATGATAACATAACTAATTTTTATAAATATGAAAATTAACTATCAATTTAAATAACTCATCCTAATGTAAACAACATAGAAAAATAATAAAAATCATAGTACCTTTAAATAAATGAAATCCTTTAATATAAAAATTATGAAATTCTATTACTATGTCCCTAATTATGAAAATGGATCATCTCTGGAAAAGAAATTCCTAATTAAGGATCAAGGACCAATCTTGAAGAACTTATTCAATGTGACAACTATTAATCAATTTTTCCCTTTGTATTTAACATCCATTATAAAAAACATACCATTTTCTATATATTATGAAGGTATCACCCCTAAATCTAGTTTACTAGGGTTATAGAGTACAAAAAATTCTTTGGATTTCCTGGTAGAAACTCCGCTCCCCCAAATCTGTGGGAGGATTGGGTTTCCGTTTCCTCATCCACTTCAATGACGCACTGCTGATGAAGAAAGGGTGGCGTATAATTAACATTCCATATTCTCTCTGTGTGCGGGTGAACCGAGCAAAATACGTTCCCATCAAGGATTTCCACGATTCCTCTCTTGGCCCCCATCATAGCTTCCTCTAGAAAAGTATTTGGGGGTGCCTGTTGTCTGCTGGAATAAGGGCTTGGCTGGAGGATTGGGAATGGATCCTCTGTTAATATCTGGACCAATCCATGGCTGATTGATAATGATGGCTTGCGGGAATCCTCCCCTGCCAAACTGGGCCTTGAAGATGCCATAGTCAGGTGCCTCTTTTCTGATCAGGGATTAGGGTGGTGTTTGGAAACGATCAATGCTTGGTTCTATGAACATGACAAAAGAATTATCCTGAGTACCCAACGGGTCCCAGACACGGCCTTGATCCTCTCTATTGGAAAAATGACCATTCGGGAGAAGAAACGATGAAATACGGCTACATGCTCACCATTGGCGCTCAATCAGCTGATTGAGAAGGGGGGACCTGGAAATCACTTTGGAAACATAACTTTCCCCCTAAGATGTCTAACTTATAGTGGAAAGTTTACTCGGGCACCCTCCCTACCATGAGTCTTCTTGTCTTCCGACATATTTCTAGTGATGAATACTGCCCCTTCTACTCAATCGTCTCAGAATCCCACTTTCACGCCATCATTCATTGCCCTGGGGCTAAGGAAATTAGGAATAAATCGGATTCTGATTTAGATGCTTTCCTGTCCATGGCCTCTGACCTTCCCTCTATCCTGACATGATGGTTCTTCTCATTCACATTGTCTAAAGTGAGCTCACTTGGTACCCTGGCCTAGATCATTTGGGTCTTTCGTAACAATGTAGTTTTCAACCACTTCCACAAAGCACCTGAATTCTGGATTGACCGGGCATCATCTTGGATTGAGGGCTGGAAACATCACAATGGACATAAAAAGAAATTTGGAACCCCTTCTTTCTCCTCACAATATCGTCCACTAATGGAAGGATTTCTTAAGATTAATGTGGACGCATCACTCTCCATGAATGGACTCGCTTCCCTCGGCCTTCTGGCCTGGAACCACCGGGGCCAAATCCTTGCAGCCAAACATGAATCTCTCCATGATTTTTGGGAACCTGTCGTAGCCGAGGCTATAACAATTCTAGCCAGTTTTTTATTTACTAAAGATCGTAGATGGGATAAAATCAACATCAAATCAGACTACCTCATCATTATCAATGGTATCAACCATAATGATGGCAGACTACAGTCATTTGGCTCCCTCATCAGGAGAATCCTCTATCTCCGTCAAGGATTTTTATGTTGCACCTTCTCCTTTATCAAAAGTGAAGGAAACAATGTTTCCCATCATCTGGCAGCCTCTGGACCATTTAATGGCAACCAGCTCAGAATAGACCACTTCCCTACGTGGCTTCTCGTTTTTACGTCTGATGATCTTCATCATTAATGAATCCGGATTAAAAAAACATATAAATTGATATATCGGTAATAAGAACATAAATATATCCACACATTCAATATGGAATAGACAATTAATGTAAAATTAATATTCCTCAACAATCTAAATACATAATATTTCAATTAATTCTCTATATCCCCTACTCAATCCTTAAATAATTTATTAGGTAATGAAATGTAATATTTTTTTAATTTCCTTTTGACTTTATTTCAAACATTTTAAAATCAACTCCTGGACACATAAACTCAAATTTGTCCTATAGAGGCCCATAAATGAGTTAATTATCCAATATGAATTTTCTGAAACCAAACCCAATATCATGTTAAAAATTTAGGTCCTTCCTTTGTTTTATGATTATATAAAATTATTAATCCCTTTCATTTAATACATACCAAAAATTTCAATAATGTTTATAAAATTATCAAAAACTACATAACTCCATTACATTACATCATTATTTACCCTCATATCTTGTTGTTCAACAAGATTATAATTACCAATAAATAAAACTTTTCCATGGATATATAAATACTATCAATGTATAGATTGATATTGGATCCTTAAAAACATTTAAATATTCCAAAGGTTTCAGTTTACCCATCTAAACAACTAGATTACATTTCTTCACCCAAGAAAAAAATTAAATAATATTTTATACGGTCTTAATGATTTATTTTGACATAAAAAGACAATTTATATTGGTTTACCCAAATATAATAGTGTATTTCTAATAAATATCTTTTATTTTACATCATTTGGAGTGTAAATGAACACATGGATAAAATAATATAGCAATTAAAATTACAAAAATTATAAAACTAAATAGGTCATATGTATATTAAATCATGAATATGGGGATTTATTTAGTAGAATATGTGTAATAAGACCAAACATTTAATATTTCATAAGAGTATGGTAAAATCACTAGATAACATTATAGATAATGGTGGTGAAATCAATTTTTAAATAGGTTATATAGAAATTTCATGGGAAAATTTGAAACCATTTAGCGGGTCATGTGAGAAAGTCTATATGTGCAAGAATTATGATAAAGAGTACTACTAGGTTAACTTATATGCACTATGTGATATACATCATTAACCTCTATTAAATGTAATGCATCATTGAATTTATTTTTTGAGTTGTATATTGTACCCATAAATGTTTCAGGGGTTAGTTTGTAATGGGTAATCTATGAAAGTAAACTAATATGCTGATTAAAAACTAAGGGATAGTTAACACAAACCAATTCATGAGGTATAATGCATGAGTAATGCATTTTTTTGTCCAAAAAATATAGAACAATTTTTTTATAAAATTTATATTCTTATCTTAAATATAAAAAATAAACTTCCTAGAATTAATGTTTATCGTTATACACCAAATATCTATAAATTGTTATGATAATTTTAGAAAAATGAACTGATTTCTTTATATTCCAAATTTTCTAAAAAAACCACACAATTTAAAAATAATAATAAGTAAAATAATTAATTATAAAATGATATTTTTCATTAAAACTAAATATCCAAATTACAAAAAATCAATCACAACATAATATTTCATATTATTTTTATAAAACCATTGAATATAAATTTTGTAACTATGTTTTTTTGGATATTTATATTAACATATAGTAATAATATACAAAACATATGTTATGTAATAACTCACACAAATAATTCTCAAAATAATAAAAAGGTGTTAAATTTAGAATTGATCTATCTAAGAATTTCATGCAATCATTCAAGACTCAATGTTATTTTTTGGATGTTTGAGGAAAATGAGTCACGTGATTTGTTAATTTGGGGTTGTGCTAACATAATTCCAAGAGTTCTATCGGTGAATATTTAGAATCTAAATATAGTACCCATATATTTCCACTAGAATTTTAAAACCAATCAGAACTCTCTTATTGTATCGCCTATATCTAATTTTCCAATATTATTTTTATTATCGTTATTTTTTATAAATTAAATAGCGAATAAATTATTTAACCATGGAAATATCTCTGTATAGAGATGACATGGAACTTACTAGTAAAAATTTATAATTTTTCCAATGGTTATGTAAGGTATACTATATAATGAGAATCATTGGGAATCATTTTTTAGGGAAAAGTGTGGACCATTTTATTTAATCATTAAATTTCATCTTTATAAATTAAGAAACATAAAAATATATAAATAATTCCATTAATCATATAATAAATTTATATAATTGAATTTTAAATGTCACTATTTAATTTTTAGGAAACATGTATGAGAATAAGGTGATCTATACTACTATACTACATTTAATATCTTATATTTAGAGATTCATTCATAAAATTCAATAAACAATAATATGGGAGATGAGGAATGAAATAAATATTCCACAAAAATGTATATGAGGATTTCACCACTTCATGAGGACAATGTTTCACCAAGATTGAGAGCTATAGATATTCCAATAATGTATGTAAACTCATCTTGTATCATATTTATCCATAATAGTAAAAAATATTAGCTTAAATACAAATACATGAGATATTTATTAATATTTAATTAAATTTCATCATAGTATGAATAAAAAAATTCAAATACGTTATTGAAATTGATTATTATGTGCCATTCCAAAGAAAACATGATGTAGAGTAAAAATTGAGATGTTTCTCCCATTCTATGAATGGTCAATCTTGAAGCTACTTATTTTAGTCTGATTAAATTTTATTTTATCTCTGGGATGTGATATATAATTTAATAATGAGATGTTTCCACAGACCACAGAGAACTATGTATTTAGGAAAAATGAATAAAGATTTTATTAGAGGAAAAAATAACCATTCATGATTTATTAGATATATATAGGGTATTATGAATTGTTATGACACCATTAATTTATATCATTATTACCAATTATATTCTTCTATGATGGATTCAATAGAATAAGTAGATCTTTGGTTAGTACAATAGGTAGAGTAAATGATGGAGGTACTAATTTTGAGTCGCTAAAAATATTATACTATGATTTTTTAAATTTACGCTAATAAGTATATATTAGAAGAAGGGAAATACATACTGAAGTTATAAAATCAACATCACAAAATTAAAAACTAGTAAACTAAATAAACACATACATTATATAATGATAAATTTTCAAGGATATAGATAAAAATAATTTTTATATTGAATTTTTAAAAATTATTCAACCCATTTATTGAACTATAATATTTCCAAAACATCAAGTATGAGACTATATATAAAATATATAAACAAAAAATTATACTACCATGAAATATATATAGTAAAAATGGCACTATTTTTAAAAACAGATAAAAAGTGTACAATATCCCCCACAAATTATCATGGAAAAACTAAGGAAAATTTAGAAGCTTTCACCAAATCAATGAAAATAGGTCAATTATAAAAAATTGAAGCAAATTAATCTAAAAGTGTTAAAAAATATAAATTATTTCCCAAAATACATAAGAAAAAAGTTTATCAATTAATAATAAATTCTAATAAAATTATACATTATTCCTTAACATTTGATTATTGCCTAGATGTTCAAGTTAGAGAACAAGTTGGGAATACAACTGAGATAGTTAAAGTGAAATTTTTCTTGAACTACTTTATTAAATATGTGGGGAGTAAATGAAATATAATATAATGATGAAAATCACCTTTAATGGAGCATTTAAAGGGAACCAAAAAAATAAGGAAAATGAAATCAATTAAAAAATAGTTCCTCAAAAATGTTTTTAATAAAGAGAAAAACTAGTAAGAGAACGCAGATCTAATTTTATTTAAAATTGATGAAATTTTTTAAATTAAATAAAAATAACGATATGGTGATGATGAATTTACTAAACATATTATTGAGGAATAAAAACCAACCAATTCTATATCCACTAAGGGGAAATATTTCTCAATGGGAAGGGAAAAACATTCTAAAAGGCATATTCTGATGCTCGATATAATTAGAGTTGTCATGTACTAATTTTACTAGGATCCCACTGATGTTGACGATTAAAATGTGTAGAACCTTAAATACCACCTCCAATTATACATAGGCTGGTGGCTAGAACTGAGAGTCTAAATATTATAATTAGGAGTCATTTCATTATAAAGAACATATTATATATCTATATAATATTATGTTAACAATTAGATAATAAAAAATAAGGAATATGGGATATATTTATATCATAAAAAATTATAATAATTAATTTCATACCACAAAACCAAAAACCATGACCACTAAACAATAGAATAACAATGCTCAAATCCAAACAATGTGAAACACTAATAATATATATACCTATGTGGGAAAAGAAACAGTCCCTAAACACCAAGATATCACTATCTTCCCTAATAATTAAGATATTTATAATCAATGATTACAATAGTAAAATATATGAAAATTAATTTAAATCTAGGTGTAAGTATATCCAAATTAAAATTATTCCATCCCCAAAATAACTAAATAACAAAAAAAATTCATTCATCCATAATAATAAATTAGTTGAAATAATAAAGAGAAAATTTTGATCTTACGTCACTATAATTCAAATCTATGAGAACTATAGGTCATCTTATAAATATTTTTATAATACATTAATCAGTGAGTTATCATAGCTTTAGACCTCAAAAGATAATATTCACTGGTATATTTTATTCGAGAACCTAAGGATCATTTCCATAAAATCCAATGGGTATGTATAGTCTATTCCTAATAACACCACAAATATGACTCACCAAATAACATGTATGTGTGTCATATGAAATATTACATCAAAATATATAATTCCCTTTTTAAAACAACTCCCATAATCTAATTCCATGTTATTAACCACCATCAATTTCTCTATGACTATCCCATAATCATAATCTCACCACAATTAACTCTTTTTTTCTTGGGATATTTTAGATAGATATAGTACTCCCATAAATGTTTTTTTTCTAGTTATAGTGTAGTGAAATGATTATCAATATGATTAAAATGACCATTCAATATCATTGATTTGTTTGATAATGGTTGTATAGAGAGTTACATGGACTAGATTACATACTAATTGGATAGTCATGTAGAAAATTTTACTTCAGTTAGATTCTTATTTTTTGCTAATTGACTTTTTAGGGAATACTCATGGGAAATTGTATTATATATATATAATTTTATATTTTATATTATTTCATAAATGTTATTAACATTCACAGTGTTTCCAACCACTTCATTAAATATTCTATAATGCGATCCAAAATTCAATTATACTGGATCCTTTTAGAGGATTATACCCCTAGAGGGGGGGGGGGGGTGAATTTTGGAATAGATGTTCCATGAAAATTATTCCTTAAATGTGGATTTTGTTCTCTCACATTTAGGAATACATAAATTCATCCATATATTTATTCTCAATGATATTTGAAAGTATCAAATGCCATGAGTGATTTTAATTAGTTTATTATCACTAGTCTATTCAAAGGAGCATGCATGGAATTGTGTCTAGAAACCAAATTCAGTAAAAATATAACAAAATTACATGTAAAATTTAGATAAATCACATGAACCCTCACACATCACTACTATAAAAAAATAGGCAACGCGTTTCCCTCCTTCAATAATGAAGTCACTACTCTTCTTGTTGTCATTCCTCTTCTTTACATGAATATGTTGTGAACATACACCAGTAATGGTGTTTCTCTTCCAAAAATATAATTTTTAATTCTAAAAAGCGGATTTTAATTAAATAATATAGTATTATTTTACATTGAATCTGTCAAATTTGTTCTGGAATGATCAATCATTCTTCTTCCCTCCCTGTCCTTCCAAAAGTACAAAATAATATTCCAACTCTTCCCCCAATGACACTTTTTCTGTCAAAATGATTCTCTCCAATGTGTATGTCATTTACCCCTAGAATTATCATAATAAAGGATCGTAAAAATAATTTGAAACCATCCACTAAGAATCAATTAAAAATTCTATCAGATACTAGAGAACATACCTTTTTATTTATGGATCTCGAAATTGTAATACATAAATGAACTTCAATATACCATGATGAACGACATCTAGTTATCCTACCTTAACATTCCCAACACCATTTGCATAGAATCCAACTAAATATGTCTTGAATATTTATAAATTCTTAGAGACAAAACCTATAATATGGATATAGTGTGGATACCCAGGGTTCTAAATATGATAGATTCTCTAACATAAAAAATTCAAATGACATGATCTCGCTCAAACACACCTCTATCAAATACAGTCCTCAACCATGGCTTCTTTATTGTATCCTTGTGTAGATTGGTTTCTTTTTTTTCTCCATAGGTATTATTGCATACCACGGTCACCACTAAAATTTTTATAGTCACCTATTTAGATTATTTTTGATATTGGATATGAGGGTCCACCATAGTGACCACTACATGCATGGTATCTCTTTCATTTCTCTATAATTCCATGAACTGGGAGCCAAAATATCGGAGCCGGGATATAGTTTTCCACATGGAATCAAGGGAAAACCACCATACACCAAATGAAAATAACTAATTGTGAGGGTATGATGGTGGTACTGTGATGATATTATATCCTCTAGATAATATATAAATAATTTTTATGTATAGATAAATAAAGGAAACAAAAAATAAAAATAACTGATAATAAATAATAATCAAATTCAAAAATATTGCAAGGACATTCTACAATGTAAAAAATATAGAGATACAATATGAACACATGAAATCTGACATATAATAAAATAAACATAGCTAGATTAAAAAGGAAAATAATTAAATAAATTAAAAATCCAAAACTATGTCTAATAGAATCTTAGGCACAAGCTCAATCCTCTACTCTCATACTACTTTCTAGCTAAAAAGTATAACAGTAAGCAAGCACAATCCAAGATACTAAACCTACAACCATGAGGTTTATTTGAGTACCAAATGTAGGCCCAAAAATGATGTTCAATATACTCATTAATTCACCAATAATGGTGTATAATCCATACAATGTCCATGAATATTAAACATATCACTATGCATATATATCAATAAGAATATAAATAAATAAATAATATCAACTTGATGTCAGGTTCCCTAAGGGACACCCATCCACCAATAAATTCATTGCTCTAATCCAAAATATAAATAATGTTGTGCCTCCATATATATATAACTATAAATATTTATAAATATATAAATATGTATGTATATATTTAGACTATATTTTTCGTGACCTATGTAGCTGTATATATGGATACAATTAATATTAGATACCTGAGGTGTAAATAAAGAATCCATAAATAGTCATATGATTATCATAAAGTGACAAGGGACACCATGGGAAAATAGAATAAATCATGATTGATTTTAGGATAGAGTATATGTAATATCCTGAGATTTCGGATGTTTAGACGATGTTTTATAGTGTACGAGATATGCGACACTAATACTAAATAAAAAAATAAATTTTATTATTTTATTATTATAACATATCCATTGAATAGATAAGAATGAATAATATTATGAAATATATATAATTATAAAACTCAATGATAATTATTTAATTAATTCTTTTAAAAAAAGTAATACATTTTAAGTAAAATCCATTTTTTTCATCAAGAACAAATTTTCTCCATTTTTTTTTATTTCCATATAATATAAATAATTTATTGATATTTTATAAAATTTATTTAATGAAATAACATTATTTTTGATATATTATATCAACATTTTTCTATGTATAAATATTTATAATTTTATGAAAAAGATGATTTTTCAATAAATAGTGAAAATTACTCATTTTTATTAAAAATATATATTTTTTCAAGTATTTTCAATGCCAAATTATGGTTTGGATAAGTTTTATATTTTAATTAATTAACTTTTATTTATATTAATCTAATTATGGTTATTTATTGATTTTATACTATAATTTAGTGTAAAAATTGATTAACATTAAAAATCAATTTTTTCCAAAGACCTGTTTTTTTTTGTATTTAACAAATTTAATTTTAAATTAAATGATTTTTTTTATTTTTAATTTTGAAAAATGGCTTTTTATTTGGTTTTAAGAGGTAAAAAATATGTAAATATGAACCTTTTATTTTTGAGTAATATGGATAGTAACCTTGAAAAATTTATGCCACGTCTATAAATAGAAAATTGGGTGATTAAGGGTAAAAATAGTATGATAAGTACAATAACATTACCGTAAAACTTTTACTAATATAATTGGATAATTTAATTTCGAACCATAAAACCTATTATAAGCATTTTATTATTTAATGGACACTTTTCCATGGAGATTACATAGATATTATTAAGATCAATGAATGTGGCGAAAAGATACAATCTTATTTTCAAATAAGTATAATACTTTTAATATGTTGTTGATTTTTAGGTATTCTCAATTATAAATATTATTTATTAATCTATAGTATTTATCTACATCATGGTAATTTAATTTTAATATTTATTGAGGATGTAACTTCTTTAAATTCTCATTCTAGGACGATGCAACAATTATTATATTAATTAGAGTATGATGATAATAATATTAAAAAAACTTAAATAAATAAATTTTAGATAATTAATGTAATAAAATGATTTTATTGATTACATTGACACGTTATAGATATGAAAAATAGGTGGTTTTAAATATATTTTTTATCTTGATCTTATTAAAGTCAAAATACTGAATAGTCCTTAAAATTGAAATTTTGAATATTAAATATTAAATAATATTTTATTAAATGATATTAAATTTAAAAAATATTAAATTATAAAAAATTAATAGAATAAGGATTAACAGTTTGTAAATTACCCATTTATGGTTATTTATTTATTTTATTTTAACAATATTAACCCTCACAATGTGAAGATATATGTTGTTAGGGTAAGAGTTAAAGTGGTTAAATTAGGGTTAAAAAAGATAAGGGAACACATGTGACCAAAAATTGTCTAAAAAATATTTTACTATTAATATACTACCCATATAACCTTATAATTGAGCAAGAGTTATTTAATAGGCAATTTTCTATGATAATGACTTATATATTATTTAAACAATGGATAATTACAAAATGTCACTCTATTTGTATTTAATATCATTTATGTATTAATATTGACATAAATTAATGTTATGAATGAATTGAAATATCTATATTGATATTAATTAAAAAATTATAATTATGGAAAAAAAAATAATTATTAGAAGTTATATAATTACCTTATATTCTAGCTTAATGCCAATGCAAAATTTATTTAATTAATAAAAAAATAAAACAATTGATTTTAAAAAATATTATTTTTGATATTATTTGAAATATTTAATGTTTAAAATGTATTTTATGTATCTATATGACATAATAATGTGTTTTTAGGGAATTATATTTGAATTTCCCATTTTTATGTATTTTAGTTCAACTTAAATGAATATTATCCAAATTGACATTAATGATAATTTATGAAACTAATATATGAGATAATAATATTAAATTCATAAAAAAATTATCATGAACACTTATAATTTAAAATTGTTAATAAATAATATATTTTCCATTTATTATTTATCTTTCCATTTATAGTAACAGTATTAAACGTTTATGATTAAAATAGTTGTTAGCACGGTTAAGGTAAAAATATCTAAAGAAGGGGTAAATCAAAATGATAATGTTTAAAATCAGACAATAACATGTCTAAAGTATATTAATTTATGAGATTAAAACACTATAATATCTTATATTTGAATTTATTTCCATTTATAGGTATTTGGAATGAAAAATTAATTTATTATAGTTTAATCTATAGGAAATTTCAAAAGTGGCCCACACCTCAATTATAAAATAGAAATTCCTCTATCACTTCATTTCATCACATTATGACTTATATAATTTAGGATAATATTCCAATTAACATTCAAAACTTCTATATACACATTCTAGATGTGATGGTCTCTTCAAAATACCATCCCCATAGCCCTCTAATGGAGACCTAATTAAGACGTCTCGAAGAAGAGATAATCACTCTTACTGATCACTTTATATTCATAATCATATTCAACTACTATAATTATATTATTTAAACAATTAATTAATAAATTAATCATACTCATTATTCTGAAATTTTATTATTATTAGGAATGCACCAATAAACACTCATTTCTCATCAAACAAGAAGTTAAAGTATCACTGTTGTGTACGTAAGACTTTCTATATCCACGTAGAGATATAATTAATTTTTCATCACCATATTAAATTTATGGGTATTATGATGGTATTAATGATCAAGTATGATATTTATAATATAATTGTACTTCTAGAATGAAAATACCATATCAAACTTCTTATCATCTAAACTTTTGAGAAATGATAACATTGCTTGTGTGCTTGTTTGGACTTCCATCTCTACAATGAAATGTGATTAATTTTTCATCTATATTTTTCATTTATGATTACATTGATGAGTATTATGAATATATATATATATATATTATAATAATTATTGAGAAAATATTAATTTTTATTTACCTTTATTTCATTCCATTAATCAAAAACTGAAAATAGCGTTCATGCGTACGTACGTCCTACTGTCTCCATAAACGGTGTAATTCATTTTTTTCCCTATATTATATCAATTATTTTAAATATGCATATTATTATTATATATTATTATTATAAAATAATTAAAAATATACAATTTATTAGTCCAAGATCAAAGTATAAGGACTAAGACTACTAAACCAAAACATGCTTGGAAAACAAAGCAGTTATCATCCAGAACAATGATTTTAAAAAAAATTATTAATAAAACGATGATAAGACGTTATAAATAAAAAATATGTGTTGATATATAATTCTATTTTTGGAAGAAATTTATATCAAAATTATTTTTATTATATAGGATGATTGATTATTTACGAAGGAATTCAAGACATAATGTTTGGGGATTTCTAGGTTCACTTCTATTTCTGTGAGAGTTATTCCATATTCACTACTAGATTCTTTTGTGTTTTGGATATACAACCCATTAATGTAATTAATGATCTGTAAACATCAATGTACATGTATTTTTATATCCGTTTATGATGTCACTTTTATGTGGTTTACAGTTCAAAAGTTATCAAATAAGTAAGGACATTTTGTCTTAATGTAATTTATTTAATATACATGATATGTTATGCACCTATATTCCTTTAAAAGGTGTATATACTACCCATTGACATGTCACATCATGAATATAATTATTTTCCCGGTATTTTATGTTTCATGTAATTTTATTATCTATTCATTCAATTTTGTTTTATTCAAATATTGTGTTTTAAAAATGTTTCAGAAATATTTTTAAATGATATTTTAATGAAATTAAATGAAAAAATATTAAAAGATGTTTAAAATGGTTTACAAATATTCTGTTATATGTTTTAAAGTCTATTTTAAATGAAAATGGGATTTTTCTAAAAAAATATAAGATTTAAAAAACATTTTTCTAATTAGAGCGCATATTTTCCACAAGAATTTTTCTAAAAAGATATTTCACAATTCTTTTCCATATAAGATGAATTATAATAGTGTTACTCATGACTTACAAGGGAAATGATTCAAATAAATTATCATTAATATTATTTCTTTTAATGGTTTTTGTTTATATCATCATGACGTTTACAAATTTAATTTAGTTGTCATGGGTTGTGTTATGATTTTTTTTGTCATAAAAGTCATTTTTTTCATGGGTTATAAAATTGTGAGTGATTTATATTATTGTGTGACATATATGTATGGTTTTCATTTTTTGATGTGTGGGACCTATATCTCCCTACAATGAATTGGGTAAGGATTTATATATTATGATCCGGACTTGACTAGAATGGGAAGAAAACCTAGTAAAGTAATACAGGGTTGGGATGAGGAGTGAACTCGGTTTAGAAAACGACTTTAGCTGCTATAATTCTATTGGATGTGAGACTTGAATAATAAGGAAATTATTTTATATGATTAAATGTATTATACAAATTCCACTTCTTATCCCAATATTATGGTCTCATGGATCATATTATTTTATTTTCTAATGATTTTTGTGTTATGAATTAAAAATCATTATCCCATGAATCAATATTATGATATTTGATATGGAGGGTAAATATTTCAATTCTTATGTTGATGTTCATATACCCTTTTACTCATTTTCTGATTACATAATATTTAATTTCTCATACACATACCCTTACCCATCATATGATATCACCCTTTATTATGTTTCCAACCACTCAGGTTATAAACAATGGTTCTAAATAAGATACGTCTATGATGGGTTCTAGATGTGAAAAAAAATTTGGGAGATTATATAGATATTTATGGTCAAATTGTTTGTTTTTATATGATATGTATGATTTTTTTTCTAATTATCAAAAAACAGAATCCTAAATAAACCTTGGATATGTAAATGATCCTATATTTCCTTTTGATGTTGTACGTTTTGATGGGTAAAATTGGGAAACATTTTTAATGAATTTATCTTTAGAAATGGATCTGTAAGATTAGATTATGGTTTGTTACATTTGTTATTAGAGAAAAGATTATATAACTTTAGTGATTATGATTTTTTTAAGAGAATTTATCTTAAGCATTTTAGATACCATCCAAGGTTTATAAGAGCATAAGTTCAATGTTTAAGTTTCCCATTTTGAGTTTTTAATATATGAAATTTTAAGGATACTAATGATATTCTTGGAGTCATTTTTTAGGTAATTAGGGTTTACTAAAATTTAGATGCAAGAAAGAATTTATGAGATAACCTTTGATGTCAAAAATTCTACTTATTATTGAATATGTTAAGGTTATTTTTCAGAAAAAATTCATGTATTTATAATTTTATAATAATAATAGTGTTGTTGTTTACGAAAACTAATTACCAAATTGATTAGTTGAAACCCATCCCATATGAAAAGTTTGTGAGGATTAAATCCAAAACCAATGGGTGATAAGGGTGAATAGCCTAGTATGGGCCTACATGAAGTCCCAATTAGTATTTAATTTTATTTTCAGTTAAATTATATGATGGATAAATGCTATATTAATTTTTTAGAAAATTGTTTTATATACATAACCATGAGATTAGAAATTGATTTTGTGTTAAGTGAAAAATGTTATTTGAAAATATGTTCAATATTTTAGAAACCATATATAATTAAGGGAAATATAACACTATGGTATTTTATTTGAGGAATAAAAGAATAATTATATTTCATAATCATATATAATTTTTTTTTGGATTTTCAGTACTTTGATTTAATTATAAAAATAGTAAGCATACCATGAGGATTAATCGAGAAATTACTTTTTTTGGTCTGAGACATTAAGAGCGACTAATGTTATTTGGATTTAAATGTTAAAATTTATCTTAGAAGACAACGTGATCATATACTTTGTACTTTTAGGTTTCAATAATATTTTATAATATTTTCTTAGGTATTATAAGGTTTTTTATTTGTTTAGTGGTATAAGTATAACATTAGGTATTTCAATTAAATGTTAGAGGTTAAAATAATTTTTCATCATTTCATGCATTATTATTTTTGTAGAATTATTTTATAATATAATAAGAATTTTCGTGTTGGTTAATGATTCGAAACATTTAATATAGATACTTAATCATTCTTGGGTTACTCTATTCATTAGATGTTAATTATAGTTCTTTAGGCGTGAAAAATTAATTTTCAATATTCATCGTTTCGAGAAAAAGATATGTTTTTTAAGGAAATTGATTAAATGTAAAAAATATATTTTTTAAGATGGAATTTTCCTTATGTTATTAGCATATATGGTAGATGAATTCCTCATCACTATGAAAAAAACCTTTAAATAAAAACATAAAACAAAAATGTTATCCATTTATTTCTCTTACTGAGAAATCAATATTCTTTATACTATCACATATTTATGATTTTTTTAAGGATAGAATTATAATGTCCATGTTCAATATTACTCTCCATTATAAAAAGATGGTTATTTTTCACTTCCATGACCATGTTTTCTTTCATTTAATCCTAGTATGTGTTATCTCAAATGAGCTTCATACTTTCCTTTATCTCTTTTCAAATGGATGTTTTATTGACACTTTTTTCTATATAGTATTTCAATAAAGGAATATTGAAAATAAAAAACCTTGGTGACCTATAACATGTTCAAATTGTGAGGTATCAATTTATTAATGGGATTCAATGAAATATCTTTAGATTTAGGAAGGAAATACTATGTTTGATTGTATAGGAGATACGCAATGTTGAGCCCAAAAAGAAATATTATTATGTAACCATTAAAACCTAGACACAAAAAAATAGAATTATATGTTTTATATAATATATATAATATTCATAATAATTTCAAATTATTTAATTAATTAATTGTAATAATGTAATATATTTTTAGTAAAATCATTTTAATCATCAAACAAATATTTTCTTCAAAAGTTGTTTTTTATTTCTTTCTAATTTACAGATACTATAAAAAATTTATGATGATTATAAAAAATGAATTTGATAAAATATACTTTAATTTATAAATAAAGTTATAAAAATTTTCATATGGTGAAATTTTTAGAATTTTTTGGAATGATTGGTTTTCAATGAATAGTGAAAAATATTGGTTTTTATTAAAAATATTATTTTTCATGTATTTACAAGGTCAAATCATGGTTTGGATAAGTTTTAATATTTAATTAGTTAATTATTATTTTAAATTAATCCAATAACATATTTTAAAACGGATTCTATACTTGAATTTAATATAAAAAAGTTCAAATTTAAAAATTACTTTTTTCGGAGAAACTATTTTTCATTATGTTTATCCAATTTAATTATAAATTGAATGATAAAAATTTTGTGTTATTTATTTTTAAAATTGGATTTTTTTTGGATTTATTACTTCTAGATTATTTAGATAGGTCCCTTTTTTCTGGACAATATGAATAGCAACGTTGGTAATTTTATTTACCACCGTTAAAGGTAAATCTGGCAATTAAGGTTAAAATTACTATTAAAAAGACAAAAAAATTATCATAACACATTAAAAAATCTTATTGGATAATTTAATTTTGAAATATAACACCTAAGGTTATAAATTGAGTCATTTAATGGATGCTTTTCCATTAAAATTACATAGTTATTATTAAAATCAATGAAAGTGACAAAATGTCACACTATTTTATTAAATAAGTATAATATTTATAATAAGGGGTTTAAAAAAAGGTATGATATACATATATATTATTTATTAATATAAAAGTATTATATATATCTTGGTAATTTAATATTAAATTGTATTGAAGAAATAATTATCTTATATGCTCACACAATGCCGATGAAGTAATTATTTTATTATTTTAATCATAAAATAAATTATATATAAAAAATGAATATAATTTGAGATAAATGATGTCATAAATTTTTTTGTTAATTAACTTGACCTATTATATATATAATAAAATATTTGGTTTAAATTAAATGTGTTATCAAGATATTATTAATTTCAAAAAAATGAATAGTCTATAAAATTGATATCATGAATATTTAATAATAACCAAAATTTAATTAAATGATATAATATTAATAACAACCATAAATTTGTAGAAATTATTCATATAAGGTTTCAAATGTTATAATGATCTCTTTATTCTTATTTTTTCATTTTATAGTAAAAATATTAAGCCCCAAATATTAAAAATCCAATATTGTCACTTTAAGAGTTGATGTGGTTAAATGAGGGTTAAAGAAAAGTGATATGGCCATAAACATGACATAAAATTGTATAAAAATATTATTTCATTACTAATATTATAACTTTGTCACCATAGGCATGAATTTGTGTTATTTAATGGAAACTGGTTCATGAAAATGAATTTTGTATTATTTATATCAAAGATAGCTCCAAAATGTCACTCACTTTGTATTTAATATCTTTTGTTTATTCACATAGGTAATAATAAAGACACTAATGAACGTAAGTTTATATTTTAATCTTAATGAAATTATTTTTATTTTTAATTTTATTTTCATTTTTTTAATTTATATAATTACCTTAAATACTAGAAAAACTCTAATAATATATTTAGTTAATTTGAAGAAAAATAAAAAAATGATTTTAAAAAATTTTAATTCTCATATAATATGGAAATTATTAATGTATAAAATAAATTTCATTGATCTATATTTCATATTAAATACGTTTTTTAGCATTATAATCGAATGTTACATTTTATTTTGATTTATTTGAAGTCAAATTAAATGAATATTATGAAATATTTCATTAATGACAATTTATCAAAATAATATATTATTTAATTATATAAAATTCATAAAAATATTATATTCAACTATGTGAATGTAATATAGTTAAAAAATCACAAATTTTTCATTTATGAGTCATTTTTTATTTGTAGTAACATTATTAACCATTTATGACTAAAAAGTGGTTACCAGAGTTTGGGTAAAAAATGACTGACCCATGGCAAAACCAAAAGGATATGGTTAATATGATACTAAAAACTTATCTAAATTATATATTTTGATTCTATTTTAACCCTATCTAATATTTTATTTTAATTTCTTTTGATTTGGAGTGATTTGGATTAAGAAATAAATTTATTTAAATTTAAACTTTTGGTAAATTCGAAAAGTGCCCCTCACATCACTTATAAATGGGAACTTCCCATATCACTTTATTTGATAACCTTTATTATTCTATATCAACAATAATCTTGAAATTACTCTTATAAACATATTTTCCAACATTTTACATGTGGTTTTCTCTTAAAAATTCAACCCTAGAGCCCTTTAGCGGAGATGCAAATGAGACGTCTCAAAGAAGAGGTAATCAGTCTTACTGATCAATTTTACTTCTAATCTTATTCACAACTTAGAAATATATGATCTAGAACATAAAATTTTAAATTATTAGTCCTAAATATTCTGAAATTTTATTATGATTATGAACGCACCAATACAAACCATCTTTCCCATCAAACAAGATTTGAAGGTATTTCCTGCGTGTTTGTATGCCTTACCATCTCCACTTAACGATGTGATTCATGTTTAATACCCATATTGCATGGATGGGTATTATAATGTTATTAAATATAATATTGTATAGTTGTAATATAATTATACAACTGGAATTAATATATTTTATATACCTTCTTATCATTTTATCTTTTGTAAAATGATAACGTCGATTATGCATATGCATAAAAAACTATCTCTGTGATGCGATGTGATACTTTTTTTGTCTATATTTCACATGTATGATAGTAAGGATTAATATCATGAATATATATACATTATAGTTATTCTAAAAATTGTAATATTTATTTAACTTTTTAAATTCCATCAATTGAAAAATGAAAACAACATTCTTGCTTACGTACGACAAACTATCTCCATGAATGGTGTAATTCATTTTTATATCTCTAAATTATATTAATGATAATAAATATGTATATAAAGATCATATATTATGTTTATAACATGATTGAAACTATTTAAATTATTATCCCAAGATAAATGTATATGGAATATGATTACCGAACAAAAACTTGCTTCGAAAACAAATCCATTATCACCAAGAACCATGAATATAATGAATAATTATTAAAAAATGGATTGTAAGATGTTATAAATTAATATATAATGGTATCATGTAATTAATTATATGTAATAAATTTATTATAAACTATTATTTATTATAAATTATTTTAAAATTTTTACAAAGTAATTCAGGACTTAAGTAAGGGGATTTCGAGTCCCACTTTTATTTTTGTGAGACTTTTTCCATATTCACCATTAAATTTTTATGTGTGGTTTATATACTAAAATTGAAGTCATTTATGATCCTTAACCTTCAATTTAGGGTTATTTTCATATCCATTTTATTATATATCTTATATTTGGTTTATAGTTCAATGTTTACCAAATTAGTAAGTTAATATTTTCTAAATTTTTCTTTCTTTGAGACATGTGTTATGTTATGAACCTATATAATTTTACAAGGTGTATATAATTATCACTGATATGTATTATGAAGAAAATCCTTATTTTCATGGTATTTTATGTTTCACGTAATGTTGTTTTCTCTTAGGGTGGAATTTTTTTTATTCAAAAACCGAGTTTTGATTTTTTTATCAATTTTTTAAATGATATTTTAAGAATATTCCATGAAACGGGTTTCAAAGAAGATAAAAATGGGTTTCATGGATTTATTTGAAGTTTTTAGAGATTATTTTTAATGATTGAGTTCTTCTAAATGGTTTAATATTTAAAGTTAAATTTTCAATGGGGAAATGATCTTTTCCTAAATAAAACTTATAAAATGATCTTTCGGACATACTGTCTATCTTAGATAACTACCATTGGTTTTACTAATTCTTTAATAGAGATATTATACAAGGATAGCCTTATTATTCTTTCTATAAATCATTTATGTTTACAATTGTATGATGTTAATGAATTTTATTTATTTTTTACGTGTAAGGATATGATGAAATGTTAAAAAAACCAATTTATTTTTTCATGGGTTATGATTTGAAGAACGATTTAAATTCATGGGGCCCAAATATGTAAAATTTTCACTATTTTATGGTTGGGAAATTTATCTTCATCCAATTTATTGGGTAATGTTTTTTTATGTCATGATAATGAAATGACATGAATAGTGAGTGAACCTGCTTTAGTAATACATGGAAAGATGAGGATTGAACTCAGTTTACTAAAGGACATTTTCAAATATGATGGTATTATGGGAGAGCCTTGAAAAATATTGAAACGATTTTAGATGCTTATATTTATACTATAAATTACATATCTTACTTCAATATTATTCTCTCATGGCCTATGTTTTTTTATTTCATTATGATTCGTGTCTAATAAACTAACAATCTTTATTCCATGAATCACAATTATGAAATTTGATATGGAAGGAAAAATATTCAATTGTTATGTTTATGTTATTATATCATAATATTTTGATATCTCTTATGGTTACTCTTACTGAACCTGTATTCTATCCCTTTCTTAGGTTTCAATTTCCTCAGGTTATGATGTATGGTTTGAAGTAGGATACATTTAAGAATAGTGCTGGACGTGATGATATTTTGTAAGATAATATAGTTTTTTATGATCAAGTTGTTTATTTTTCTATGATCTACAATATTCTTTTTCATATTATTAAAACCTATAGACATAAAAGTTGTTTGGTTATATAAGTGATACACTAAGTCCTTTTTAGGTTGTAAGTTTTATGGAAAACAATTGGGTCACATATGTAGAGTTTATATCCTTAACACCAAATCTGGGATTGCTGTTTCTGGGATATTATAGTATTATAATCCTAGAGTGACTCCAATACCGAGTATATTAATAGGGGAGAAAATTACCAAGTATCACAATTTGTCATGGTAATCAATTCTTTTTTTAATAAGGGATTCTATACATATACTAATAATGGTCTACATTACCATAAATAACAAGGGATTTCATGCACATAAATAATATGGGATTCTATTCCCATAATAATATGAGGCACAATACCTTAATATCTCAATTTATAAAGAAATTCATTCCCATCAATCATAGGTTAATAAGGTATTCCATGAACATAAATAATAAGAAATGTTTCTTATGTCCGTGTTACTTTTCATTCTAAGAAATTTATAAAATCCATCAGAAGCCTACTTAAAAGGATGGTTTCGTTAAAAGTTATAATATAAATTCACGGAAAAAATTTATAGAATGTGGGATTATCCATTCTATCTTGATATTATATATAACACTATTTAACATTTAATTATAAGAAAAAATGGTAAATGTTAATACACATTCTCAATTATAATTCAATTTCACATACGAAAACATGAATTCAATATAAAGCACACATTTTATAATAAAAGTCACCATGACACATTTAATTAACCAAATTCCGTTTTAATTAAAGTAATGATATTCTATACCTCACCAAATCAATCATGAAGTATGTTAGAAAGTACTAACAGGTTTATCTTATCCTTTTTAATTCATTATGGGATTTAAAAATGTTATAAGGCATTTTATAAACACACATGAGGGGTTTTTTATTCAATAAATAAATAAAGTAAAAAATAAATTAACTAAACTCGCCTCAAGAGGTGGTTTGGCTTGATATCATCAACCTTTAATTAGATTACATGGTTCATGGTCATGATCTAAGCATTTATATTAGTTAATTTCACATTTACGAAGTGATGCATGGAATGTTCAGTGTGTGGAATGACTGTTCATTGATAGATAAGCGAGACATTCATGGATATAATCTAGAACACCTACCACATACTTATGTTGATCTACACATCCAATATCAGGCTTTCATTCAATATGGAACTTGATAAATTAGAAGAATTGTCAAACATTCATGAATATATGGTGAGTTAGATCAAATTTATATAGTATATGATATAGAAATATTAAATGAGATAATAAGTAAGAGGGTAATTAGACATACCAATGGAGATCCAATGATATCGATGATGCCTGGTTCTGAGAATAGACTATAAAGAACCCATCATGGAAGAGGAGAGGTAGAAGAGGCATGTGCGGGGGATCCTGGCTGATTAGGGGATTAAAATTGTGTAATTTCCATTTATGTTCATAGGATAAAATCTTTGTTTATACACTTTTAAAAATGCATGTAATTAGGCTGCATTTTTTGGCTAACCGTGCACCAACCATGCATCTTATGCTTCCCAAGATCTAAAAATTGCATGTTTTAACCATACGGTTTGGGCTAATCATGTTCTAACCATGCGGTGATACTAGTAATGTTGCAATAACCATCTTGGTTAGGACCATGGTTGGGAAAACAATACTTATATTGTGAACTCACCTCTATAATGTTCTACAAACATTTAGTATGGTTGTTCTCTCCTTTTAAAAATGATTAAAATAACGTATGACCCCACTTACAAGGCCACAAAATTTCTCTTAGGGGTAGCACAGTTCAAACTAACAAAGACCACCAATTAGTTTCTCCTAGAAATTGAATTTTTTGTGAATTCTTCTTCCAAAACACGTCAAAACATCTAAGACACCACTCATGACTTATATCACTTCCAAAAAAAGAAACTTTTATGTGTTCCATTTTATAGAATTTCTATTTTATGTTAAGATTATAAATTTCCCCCTCTACCATTAGAATAAGTTAAATTACATAGATATTTAAACCATTCTGAAAACCCGAGACCATAAAATCTATACATCTTAGAACATCTCATCCCCAATAAGTATTTAGAAATAATGATAATATCATCAGACCTACTAGTGTCTATAATTTCCCATAAAATGGATGCATTGTATTTCTAAAGTCCCAATGCACCTTCAAACTATACTTTAACTGTATGGTAAATTAATTGTTAAACTCATTCCAACACTAATATCGCAAGATAAAACATCAATACAATGATTACCAAATCCCATATAACCTAATATATTATACTGCCATTGCCTCTTTTATCAAGTAGCCTACAGTAGTTCCTCTCATTGGTTCTAGATTCCAAATAGAAAATTCCATGTCATGGCACATCAACCATCAAAATTTTTAATTTAAGCGCATCTATATAGTCCTTTTGACAGTTCTAGGACAACCATTAGATTACATCAGGTGGAACTAACCTCAATTCCTAATTGATCGAAATGACCATACTAAAATAAACCAAGATAATAGCAGTCATTATGGTTTTACTTTAATGACCAAGCTCGACGATTAAAATACACCCACTATATTCATTCAACATTTTAAATGCAGTTCACCGTTATATTTATAGAAATAACCATGGAAATGAAATTCAAACAACATCTGACCGATTATTATAGAAAAACCTTTATATTTCATATAGAAGTGTTTCCTAAACCATATTCTAAGGCCTTATCTCTAAAATTATGAATAATATTCCAAACACTCTCACTGAACTATACACTGAAATTCTAATGATGACTACTAATCAAGCCATATTTTTCTCAAATCCATTATTCTGTAACACCATAACTGGAACTATTTATATCCAACATCCGTGGAATGTCATATGGTACTCAAAGATTAACTCCAACATCTAGATTTCACATAATGAATATTCTAACCCATACCTAAATATATCTTAATTTTCCACTTATATATTTGTTCAATAATTAAATGGAACATGAATGAAAAAATTGGTATCCAATGACCAACCTTAATAATTTATGACCCTTCTCACATGAGGGTCTCCCACCAATGACTAAAATCATTCTCCTTATATTTAAAGAATCCAATTCATAACTGTAATGAAAAAAGATCATGATCACAACATCACATGCCCCATTCATCTCTGAACATGTGAGTAGAATAGAGAAAATTATTCTAATATTTGAGCACTTCCTTAAATGTAAACCATTAGTCATTCTAAATTTCAATGAATAATTGTAACACCCTGACCTAAGAGTCTCAGAGATTGTGCATTATTTTATTACATTGGTATTATTACATGGAATAAAATCTTGAAGGGATGATCAGTTTATCAGAATTGAAAGACTAGATTACCTTCATGATACCCATAATATATTTGGTAAATAAAATAAAAAAATGACACAATATATAATGAATTAATCTATAACCTGGAAATCATATTAAATGTTTTCATCTTCATAACCTGGGAAAATGAAACACAAGAATGTTTCCAAACCTGATGCCAAGTAAGAGTAAGTAATAAAATAGTTGTATAAATAATAAGGCACGGTGAATAACTAAACACCACATGACATTAATACATAATCTTGAACATAATATAGAAGTAATAAAAGATGAATAAATAATTTTTTTAATAAAACATAATCTTGGATATTCTAATAGTAAAATAATCTCATTGACTATTAATTACTAGTTTCATAATGTTGGAGTGAATAATTCCATAAAATCCTAACCATACTATCAAGACCTCATTCCAAGACCATACCAAAATGAGTTAATCCCAAAATAGTTTGTCTTTTGAGAACTGCTCATGCATCGAGGGGATTTCATTAACTGGTCCCCTAACCATTGGTCTTTCCTTAACTAATACCTAAACCATAGGTATTCTATTAACTAGTCCCCACCCATTACATATTATTTACAATGCATTCCATATATGAAAATTTTGAAACATATTCAATATAAACATTCATATTAAAACAAGAATATGAAATGTTAATACATTAACCATAAACCATGAATGGAAACAAAATAGAAAATCAAAAATAAAAACATATCATAAACCATTAAGTGAAATATTTTAAATGAGATCATAAGAGGTAAAACACAATAAAAAAATATCCAATCAAGGATGGTGACATAGATTAAAAAACTCTATTAAAATCATTAAAAATTATTAATAAAAATACGCTTTTATTTTTAAATCATTTATTCAAAAGCCGAGTATTTATAAAATAATACGTTTAAAACGGTATTTCTGAAAAAAAATTGTCTCATAAAAATTTGAAAATTTATATCAAAATTCTATAATTAATATTTTATAAGTAATTTTGTCCTTACAAATAAATCCCAATAACCAATTTTGAAAACATGAACTGGAATGAAGAAGATTTGGAAGAATAAATCTTTAAATTATTTAAAATGATATTTAAAAAAATATACCCTAAATATATCCTTAAAAATATTCCTTTTGATGATATTCCTTAAAAAAATTCATGTATTGTATATATGTCCAAGTATATAATTATGTATAAAAAATCAAACATAATTTTTATATTTTGAAATTAACCCTTACCAAGATCATATAATTAGAGTGAAGAAAAATTAATGACATAATTATGAGTGAGAAATATATATACACAAAATATTAGTGGATATAGATTATAAAACCGTCAAAGGTCACTCACACATATTCTTATAAAAACACAACCAATGAAATAGATGTTGAACTCAATGAATGTAATATGAGTAGGATATCCCTTACCTCAAGTTCAAATTTTGTGAAAATTGTTCAAATAATTTTATAATGTTTTTAATACAATTATTAATTTTTTATAGAACTAAAACCATGTTTATTATACATTACATGATCTTTTTATAAAATTATCAATCCCAATTATTAAAAATATTTTTCTATTTTTATTGTTTCAAGTACGTTCATTTCATGGTTTTCACGGTCGGTTAATTATAATATTCCTAGTCAAATATAAATAATAATAAAGATGTTGTAACACACACACACACAAATATATATATATATTTATTATTTTAAAAAAATTACATGAGAATTTAAAATTTCCTTGATTTCAATAAAAGGGAATCTAAGAATCATTGTCCAAGAAGGTGTTGAATTGACACAACATAGACAAGGATTTCATTATTTAAGGATAAAAGAAGAATATTAGAGATTTTATAATTCATATAGCTTCAAAAAAAAATAATGTATATATATGATAATGTTGTTATCATGAATAATTGGATATGCAGTGAGGATAATATAAAAATGAAAAATAATATAAAAGAGAAAAAAAATGAATCGTACTTCAGGAAAATTAATCCTTGAGAACCTCATCATAGATATTGTAAGTGGTCTTTCTGTAAGACCAGGGGAAATAGAATATGGAAAGGGACGTGGTGAATTTATATTTCTAGAGTATAGTAATGCAAGAAAGATCATGTTGATTTATATTTTTGAATGATGGAGTATCATTTTATAAGTGTGGTGAGGGGTAAGTTAGGAATTAATCAAAATATTAAAATATAATTACTCAATTATAGGGTTTAAGACTCGAATAAGGCCTAAAAAAGAATGGTCATTACATTATATAAGTAATATTATAATTCTTGGCCTAGTTCAATTTTTTTAATATTTAATTAATTAAATAAAATATTTTATTCATGAAAACAATCGATTATCAAAACAAAAAAAATCATAACATTGAATAAAAACATTTGAAAACATATTTTAAAATTTGAATTCATTTTTTAATATTTATAAGGTATGTAATATTAATCTACTGAATAATTGATTTATCCTAAAAAGAAAAAAATATTTTTTATTTCATTCTTTTTAATATTTTTAATTTGATTTATTCATTATGTAAATTTATACAGAATCATCATTGTGAAAGCTATTATTTTGTTCAATTTTTGACTAAAATTTTATAAAAAATAAATGAGAAATATATATTTTATTATATTTCAATATATTAGTCTGTTTTGAATAAAATTCATGGAAAACCTCATATTATAATTTTATACAAATTAAAAACTACAATGTGACAAGTTGTCTACCTTTTGAAAGAAAATATTATAAGGGTTTTAAAGTGATTCATATGGGTCCAAAATTTCTATAATTTGAATGAAATCAATATAATGGTTGAAAAAATATTACATAAATTGGTTTATTAAATATATGGGTAATTTAATAGTCTGTAAAATTTTAATTAAATTGTTTTATTTATTTTTCTTATTATTTAATAAGCACAATATCTAAATTTTATGGGAATTACCTTAAATTATTTATGGTATAAAAAAAATTTCATTTGGTTCAAATTGAAATTCTACATTCGTTCATTAATTATATTAACTCATATACATAATAAAACAACTTTTAAAATATTTTATTTTGTCTTTTCCTTCCATGAGCATGCATTTCATAGGCATTTAGATAAGATTAATAATATATAACAATAAAATTATAAAATAGATGAAACAAATCCATTAAAAATAATAATTAATAACATTGTCTTAAAAAAATATCTCATAATTATTATTTTTAAGGAACCAAATTGACTTTGTCAGTGCGACGCTGGTACTGCATTGTTAATGAAAATGGTTCTTTTATACTTATCGAGAAAATTATAATTTATATTTTCTATATTATTTATATACAAAATTTCTCTTATAAAAACATTATTTATTTAATTAATAACTAAAATAAAGTTTATATCATAAATATATCAGGTCATTGTCATAAAATACCGTATTTTCTTAAAAACAATATGTTTTTACTATTTTCTAAAAAACTAACTATTTTAGAATAATACAAAAAATTCATCCAAAAAAATTGTGAGTGTGTAGAATTAAAAAATAAACACTTATTTTATGTAAATAGTATTCTGAACATGATAAATTATATTTTCAAATAGAATCTTCATTTTCTCAAAAAAATACCCATTTTGAAATTATAACATATTTTATGACACTTTGAAAAAATTAAATAATGTCTCATAAAATTATCTAATATTCATAATACAACCAAATATAAAACTATAAATACATTTTATGAAAATTATTTTTCATTTGAATCATTATATTAATTATAAATATTCAATTAAATAGTTATGTTTTTAAAAATATTAATACTTAATTATTGATTTATAAAACATTTATTTATGTATATTATGATATAGTTATATCATATTTTTATATATAGGATTCCTAAATTATAATTATACTTTAATGGGTGAGTTTACTATTAATTTGGCTGGTTTACTATTCATAAGGTTCATATTACAATTTATAAGAATAATAATACTATTGAAAATGGTCAAGATAATATTCACTAATAAAATAATTTGATCATATCAGACTCTAAATAGCTTTTTTATTGCAACCGTGTAAGTTTGTTTTTCTAAATTAAAATCACAGAAGTGGGAAAATTATGTTTAATGGATTGGTTATAACTATGTTGTTTAAATAACTATAATAAAAAAATGTTGTTTTGCAGAGATTCAGTGTTGTGTTAATTATATTCTCCATTAAATTTATTTGTAAATCCTTGGAGTGTTATATTCCCCCCTCCCTCAATATATTACGTCCTCAGAATTTGAAATTCCACTTCGAAAAAGAAAAAAATGGTTGATAATAGGAAATACCATTGTTAAAAACCCACATAAAAAAATAATGTACTAGGATATTTTTTTTGTTTCGAGATACATTACATAAAGTTGATAAATTATTTCAAACTATAATAATATAAGGATATAACAGTAATCGATACGTTTCTATAAGCACAATCTTATCTTTTGGTTGTTCCTTTAACCATTCCTACTTCATTACATTGCACAAGTTGAATATGGTAAAATAACACTAAAACCTTTTCCAAATATCAAATTCAACAATTTTATAAATGGTTAACTTTTCAAAAATATCATGGTCCAAAACATTAGAAGTATGTTCACTTAATTTCCACAATTAACATATTAAATGACATGATGTGGCTCTTAATCATCACATACAAACATGTGAGTAAATTCTCATTTTATTATCATAAAGGATGATACTAAATTGAATTACGATCAAACCATAATAAATAAATAAATTATTCGTTATTCCTTATATAAAACATAGGAATTTGGATATATTACTTATGTCCAAAATGTTATAGAATCTACCACATTGTCAACAAAAAAAATATTTAGATCTAATATAGTATGTGTTATCTAGTTCACGTTATGCAAATCAATCAACTATTTATTCCAAAATCGATATCTCAGTATCAAGAACATAGATAACATTCTATTTCTCTCAAATATATATTTTAACAAAATTTTAACTTTCTACTGGGCCAATTTTTCTTGGTACCATTCATAATAGGACCTCAAATCCTTACTAAAATAGTTCTGCCGTACAATCCTTATGTATTCTATAGTTCTTATAACTATAACATCATTGATTAAAATACTATAAATAAATAATTATTGAATCTAAACCTATGAACATTAATCATTCCTCTACATCTATGGTAGTATCATAATATTAACCACGATCTATTTTATTCTTTCGGTGTATATTCCTTTGATGCATGTGACATTTATCTGAATAGTGTTCAATATCCTTTTAATTGAAGCATTATACCTTGGAAATGTATTCCCTAAACATGGAATCAAAAAAATTGTGGCCTTCATCTCCATGATTTTAAAAAACACTTGATCATTTTAAGCATATAACATGGTGTTTCCTCTAACAATTAACATATCTGTAAAAATAATTCATTCCCTTCTTCTAATTATCTATATTTTTTTCACAGTTCTCCTATTTATCTCTTTCTTCCTTTCAGATCCATAATTCATAGAAAAATCTTTCTACTTATTGTTTGTATGTGATACTATCTCCTTATATAATGAGAATGTTTGAGTGACTTGTTCCATTCAAATTATTAGCTTAAATCGATCTAAGAAGTGATCATCATTACTCTTTGGATTATCATAATTAATTTAGTTCCCATTTCTTATATTGGGACCCCTTTCTAAATAATTTCATACACAATATTAGATCATAAGATTATGAAACAAAATTTATGTTCCCAATACTGTTTACCTACTTAGGATAAACTAAAAAATCTATGTGTAGGTAATCTCATAATCATAAACATGGTTTCTTTGAGGAAATTTTTATTAAATCCTTAATAATAGATTATAAAAAATTTAAATTATCCTAATCATATTCCCCATGAGTGTAAAACTAAGTGTGTATTAAGGCTAATTTTTGTGTACCGAGTTACTCCGAGTTAGGCTCTAGATACCTTGTAAGAGTTTTTACCCCTAGGTACATCTATACGAGAACCACATGCACTTGTAGTATGTCGATAGGGATATATTTCTTGGAAGAACCACATGATCTCCACATTAAAAAAAATATAAGATGTTATTTTATACCTATCATCAATTTCTATCTTAGTGTTATGTTCCCTAATCTATGATTTCTAAATCCAATTTACAATGTTTCTTCTAATCTTCTATTAATAGAAACTGTAACGTCATAACCCCAGAAACTCAGAGATGGTGAATTATTGTATTACATTGGAATGATTACAAGGAATCAAATCCAAATTCATATATCTATTTTTTAGTCTTGGATGATTTTATTACACTCAAGGTAACCATAATTCACTGGGTTAAAAAAATAAAACATGATACAATAAAAAATGAAAGAAATTTCATCCTTAAAAGCTTGTTCAATGTTTTTTTCTACACAACCTAGGGAAAGGGAATATAATAATTGGGTGAGATCACATTCTTGGTAATTTTATATAATATAGGGGTAGTATAAACAATAATACATGGTAAATAACTAATGAACATATGCCATTAAAACATAATCCTGTGCATAATATGGTAAGAATAAAAGATGAATAAATAATTCCCTACTAAAAAATAGTCATGGATATTCTATTAGTCTAATAATCACACAGACTAGGAATTATTAGTTTCATAATTAGGTAATGAATTATTATAGATATCATTACCATACTATCAAGTCCTCATACCACGACCATTATTAAACTAGTTAAAACAAAAACTAATTTATCTTCGGTGAAATAAGGATGCATCGAGGGGCTTTCTTTAACTGGTCCGCATCCCATTGGGCCTTTAGAAACAGATCCCCAATCCAAAGGGATTTCATTAATTGATCACAATCCCATCACTTACGATGTCCAGTGAATTCCTTATATGAAAAGGGTGAAACATAACCAACATAAACATTAGTATAAAAACTAGTATACAGAATGTTAATACATTAACCATTAACCATGAATGATATCTAAATAGTGCATCCATCATCAAAACGAATCACGAACCATTAAATAGAATATGGTAAATGACATTATAGTAGGTAAACCTTAATCAAACCTAAGATCCAACAATGTATGTTGACATATATGGGAAATATACACGTGTATTTCTGCTCAATACCTCATTTGAACATGTCAGATGCACAACATCTTTTTCAACATTTTTTACCCTTTATTTTCCATCGATAGACCTTATATCTATTGAACCTCATGATCCATCAGACATTTTACCCCTGCCTCCAGTCATATATGGCCCCTTTAAGGATCCTCCTACCTAATATCACTCACCTAGATCAAATCTGAATCAGTGGATTTAATTTAATGAAATTCATTATATTTCCATGGAGGTTGTGGGATCTCTGCATTTTCCCAAGATCTCATCAGTTCCCCCCTGCAATTTCTGTTGATGATTGACTAGTGCTGAAAGTTCTTATTCCTACATTCAAAGAGGCTTCAAATATACTTTTTTGGCCTCTTATGGAATGCTTTAGTGCCACTAAACCTCTTATCCCCCTATTTAGGATATTTTTGGACTCGTGGGGGGTGGTTTCTTCGTTGAATGTCTCCTCCTTGAACCAAGATGCCTTATTTGTTTCCCTCTACTTATGTGAGGATTTCTTGTTGGCGTGGATTAAATATCCTAATGCAATGGGTCATTGGAATTTTACTCCCTCAATTTGGGATATAGACTCTCATGTTGGTCAGTATTCCTCATTAGCGGTGGTATGGATCTCCCTTCTTGGTCTCCCTTTACCAATTCACATTGAATCATTCTTGTAGTATATTGGAAACTCTCTCGAGTCCTTTTTGTGTGTAGAGAAGAGAACCCTTTGTTTTGAAGAAGCTTCCTCATCTCACTTATGTGTTGATATGGATCTTAATCTTCCTCTACCAAATTGGATATGACTCACGGTGAAATATTCCATCAAATGGAACCCATTTATTGTTTAATTCTCTCTTCATACATATTTTCTTCATGTCATCTGTAATTTAATTACCTGTAGGTTTGCTAAAAACATGATATAGGCTCATCAAAAACATCTTCACAGAGCCCCCCCCATCATTATGTCCTCCTCCTTTATAGAAGTATCATTCATCCCCTATTGAGATAGAGCATAAAAAATATCATATGTCCTTTTCCTTATATGTTTTGGCGATGGATCCTCGAGTGATTGTTACGTATCCCTTACCTTCTAATGCAGGTGGTTCTCCTTGAATCACCACAGTCCCCTTTTTATCTATGATGTCATCCAATACTAGTCTCAGATTTTCTCTGAATGTGATAGATATATTTCTCATATCCTTGTGAGGAAATGTTGTTGTGTGAAACAATTCCCCTTTAGAAGATACTTTTTGTGAGCTAGGACCATCTCTTTTGGAGTTCTTCACGCAACCTCCTCTCATTGAGATCTTCCCACATTTTAAGATTCATCATTTTTTAGTGTATCATCTTCCAAATTCTCCTTCATTCAAGACTGATGATCTGGGATAATCCTATAATGCTCCAGAATTAATAGGTACATTATCCTGTAATTCTCCAAAGTTAGTTTCCTCTACTACCATCAAGGGAATGGGGGAAAAGAATTCAAGGAGACCTAAATATCAATCTCATTATGCATCTTATTCTAGTTCATCAAAAATTTCTCCTTTTTATAATTTGATGTGAATTAGGTCTAAATCTAGAAACAAAGCTATGAGTCATCAGTCTCATTTGAATCGGGCCATGCAGCTTGGTAAAAAATCCAAGAAGTTGTTCTTAAAATAACTTCACATATAATATGGAATACGTATGGAATGGTGGCTCATAAAAAATTAAATTTCATCCCCACTAAAATTCATAAGAATGAAATACTTTTAGTTTCAATTCTTGAACCCAAGAAGAATTTTTTCACACTCTTCGAGTATAATCATCATATAAAAATGCATGTATGATTTCCTGAAAATCTGAACCACTCTACTATATGTAACTTTTGTAATTGAGGAGTCACTATTGAGATGGTTTAATACTAGGAGAAAATGTTTTGGTTTAAGGTCATCTCATGACTTTACAGCCTCTATGTCTCCTTTATCTATGGTAGTTGTGATCCACAGAGCTTGTGATAGTTAGGGCGAGATATGGTGTCCTTTGATCTGGGATGCTTAACTTAGTTTATATTCTATGATTTAAATATAGTTTCATATCCTATGGAGAAGAAAGAGAGAGGTGGGTTACCCTGCATATCTATCATGATGTTTGTGCAGAGTGAGGCTCATTTTGGTTTATTAGATATGGGTTTTTTAGGTGATTATTTTATGTGGTGTAATAGTATGAAAGGGTGATATCTCTCCAGGTGGAGTCATTAAAGCTGTCTGGTGAATGAACATTCAATTGGAATTTTTCTTAATGCAATGGTTTCTCACCTGTTACACATGTTATTGGATCAGTCGCCCATTCCGGCCTCCATGTGTCCATGAAAAAAGGATAATGGTCGATTTAATTTCTCTCAATCATGGATAGACCTACCAGGTTATCAACATGTGGTTCGTGAGTCTTGGGAATGAATAATCTAGTTGCTTCCATGTATATTTTTTCACTGCATGCTTCAACATCTCAAAAAATACCTTACCTTGAGATCAAGATAAACCTCCATGTTTCCATGAAATGGAAAAGAGGTTAAAGGAAATTGAGAATCTTGATCGCATCCCTGAAAATAATTGGAACATCATGTAGACCATGTATCTGTCTTCCATGATATTTTTCCTCAAGGAAATGGTTTTGGGTCCTGAACAGTTGTCGAGGGAACACTCATGAATTAAATGTATTTGGGATGGAGATATGAACAAGCTATTTTTTCATTATTTCATTAAGGATAAACAATGACATCACAAGCCCAATATTCTATTGTAATATGGTAGCTACTCCAATGACATAAATGTTTTTGGGGTTTGGAAGAAATAAACCTAAAGTCTCTCCAAGATGGTTTTAATCCCAATAGGAGTGGAGGCTACCTGAGGAGGATGAAGTGGATTCCTTGAATAAGTTACCTTTCTAGTTTCTAGTGAAGTTAACAATATACTAGAGGCAATACCATAGGAGAAGGAAATTTTTGAAGTGATGGAAAGCCTCAATCCAAAGATTTTTCCTTCTCTCAATGGCATTTAGAGATCCCTTTATAGAGTATATTTGGGCATGGTAAGGCATGATTTTGTTAGGGCCATTCAATATTTTTAGGGGGTTGTCCCATACTACTTTTGCTACCTCTTTGGATATCATTATGAATATCAGAGACCCTACATATCTTCATCATAACATAATGCATGTGTAATTTTCCCTAAAAGGTTTTTTCTAGCATCATCAATCAGATAATGTTAGCCTTCCTTCCACTTTATATTATTGAGGAAAAACATTGTTTTGTGGGAGGTAGGTTGTTACAAGGATCCATTACTATTACTTATAATTTGGTGAACAACATCAACAACAAAGGAAATAGTTCAAATTTTAATGTTAAAATCAACATGGATAAGGAACATGATCAAATTTAATAAGAATTCATCATTAAGGTTCTATTGAAATGGATTTATCTACATGAACTATTGAACTTATTTTTATATTTTTGAGTTCCTACTAGATAGAAATATTTTTTAGTTAATACCTATGGATTATTCAAAACTAGATGTGGGTTAAGGTTGGGGACCCACTATCAAAAATCATCTTCACATAATCCCAAGATAATATCAGAAAAAACATTAACCCAAGCATCTCCAGTAGTGACTCAATCCACTATCACTATAAAGACCTGTCCATAAGCACATTTTATATTACGTTTGCAGATGATACAATTATCTTCTAGAATTCTAGAAATAGATTGGATATGAGTATAATTAGGGTCCTGGAAAGCTAATACAAATAGATAGGCTAGGTTATCAATTTGGAAAAAAGTAGTGTATATATATCTCATCGGTTCTCAGTCAAAAGAATAGATAATATGTAGAATTATGGGTTTCTGAACGAAGGTTTTTCCCATGAATTACCAATATGGTCCAATTTTTTCATGAATGCTTCTTCTTCATTATTTTAACCAGATTGTGGAAAGGATTACATGTATTATAACAAAATTGAAGAACCACTTTTATCATTTTTGGGTAGGATCGCTCCAGTCAATATTGTGCTCATGTCTATTCTGATTCTTGCTCTCTGGACAATCAATGTTCCAAAAGAAGTCATTGAAAATATTGATTGGATCCTTGCCTCTTTTATCTGGGATGCCAATAAAGATGGGAAATATCATTGGGAATATCAAGCAGGATTAGAAATATCCACATATATAAGAGGAATTGAGGTAAAAATTGTTCAAGACACCCTTCATGGAATGAAAATAAAAATTCTCTAAAGAACGCACATGACAACGCATAGTTAAATGCCCATATAGTCCATAGGTGTAGGAGGATCATGAGAAAATAAGGAGAAATTATACATAATTTTTGAGAAAGAAACAAGGTAGAAAACAATATTTCTTTTATATCCAATATGGAGACTACCATTACACACTAGAAGAATTAGTATAATATTCCTAATCAGGGGTTCAATCTGATTACATGTAGTTTTCTCGGGCTTCATCATTAATGAACACATTAATTTGGATTTTTTTTTATTCTCTAGATTACTTAACTTTAATTTTATAGGATTGATTCTACCTTTTATTTGAAAAAATAAACAATGATGATGAGGAAATATATGAAATAATGAAATAAAATCTTTAAATTTTCTTGAGAAAATAAACTTTTTTACTTTGAATTCATTTATTCAAAAGCTGTCATTTATAAAAGAAGACATTTAAAAACGTATTCTTGAATTAATGAGCCTCAGGGCACTTTGAAATATTTGATATAAATTTGAAAATTAAATTTTTTAAATGTTCATGTCCTAACAAATAAATCCATAAAACCCCTTTTAATACATGTTCATGAATGAGACATATTAAGAAGAATAAATATTCAAAACATTTAAAACAATGTTTTAGTTAAAAGGACCTTACAAAAAATCTTAAAAAAATATTCCATTTCAATATATTTAAAAATATATGTACATAGATAATAAATGTGTCTGAGGATATACTTACTTATAAACAATATTTGATAATAATGAGATTTTGAAATTAACACTTACAAAGATCATATGAGTAAAGCGAGGAAAAATAAATGAAATAATTATGAGTGTAAAATATAAATATACACAATATAATTGGAAATACAATATAAAACATTCATAGGACATTCAAACATATTCTTGGAAAACCATAACTAATGACATAGACGTTTAACTCAATGAATGGAAATTGAGTTAAGAAATATCGTACCTCGGGTTTTAATTCCTTCAAATTTGTTAAAAAATATTATATAATTTTTTGAATAGCCTTATTAATATACTAAGAAACTAAAATCGTGTTTATAAAATGTAGCATGTAATTATTATAAAACTTTTCTACATATTTATTTACAATATTATGTTATTTCCATTGTATTAGGTGCGTTCTTTTCATGGTTTTCAAGGTTGATTTATTTTGGTATTACTTGTCAAAAAGAAATAATAATATATAATTGATATAATATATATATATGTGTGTATGTTATTTGAAACAATTATATTGGAATTTAAACCTTCCATGATTTTGGTAAAATTGGAAACAAAGAATCATTGTCCATGATGGTGTTAAATTGACAAACCACAAATAACGATTTCATTATTTAATAATAAATGAAAAAGATAGATTTAATGATTTATATTCCGGAAATAAAAAAAATTAAAATATATATATGAAACTATAGTTTTCATTAAATATTTTAAAGGAGGTACGAATAAGGTATAAAGGAAAAAATAATTTAAAATATAAGTAACATGATTCTTACTTCATGAAAATTTTTCCTTGAGAACATCATCAATGCTCTTGGAAGTGGTCTTTTTGTGAGACCAGGTGAAATATAATTTGAAAAGGGATGAATATAAGGCATTTTGGAAGACAATAGTTTAGAAATAAGGATCAGGGTGACTAATATATGTGATGGAAGGAGCCTCCTTTTATAAGTGAGGTGAGGGGTAACTTAGGAATTACTCAAATAATTAAAATATCATAAACCTATTATAGAATTTTAGACACAAAAAAGGCCAAAAAATCAAATGCTATTACATTTCAGAAGTAATATTATCAGTATTTTCATTTTAAATAATTTTTTTTTATTTTTAAATAATAAAATAAAATATTGTATTCATGAAAATATAGTTTGTCAAAATAAAAACAATTTATAACGACTTTAAAAAAATTGAATTGTTTTGAAAAATTATATTTTTTGTAAAATATAATATAATTTACATATTAATATAGTAAATTTTTAAATTATCTTAAAAATGACTATTTATATTTATGTTATTATTTTTAATATCATTAATTTGGTTTATTCATCAATTAAATATACAATGTATCATCTTTATGAAAGACATTATGGTATTTATTTTTTGTCTAAAAATTAAAATTATAATTCTATGAGAAATATAACTTTCTTTTATTTATATATACTATTATTTTTGAATAAAACTTTTGGAGAATGTCATTTTAAAATATTATACAAATTTCAAACTACAATGTGAAAACATGTATTTGTTTTGAAATAAAATATTATAAAAGTTTTAAAGTGATTCATGTTGGTTAAAAATGACCTAAATTAGAATAAAAAAACGGTTGAAAATTTCTTATAAAAAATTATTTAACTAAAATACAATTCACTTAATAATTATTATACTTTTAATTAAAAACATTTTATTGATTTTTCTAAGGCTTGCACAAGCACTGCATTAGTGATCAATATGCATTATTATTATATCATTCATATATAAAAATTAAAAATAAATTAATACCAGCAAAATAAAAAAATTAGATTCAAAATAAAATTCAATATTAATTCATGATGTATTTTCACTCTTATACATAATAAGAAAACTACTTAAATTTTATATTTTTGAATTTCATTCTATGGGCAAGAATTGCCCTGGAATTTGGATACAATTAATATTATATAACTATAACATTAATAAATATCAGCTGAAAACATCCATTATACATAATAATTAATAAAAAGGTCATAAAAATAATTTTTGTCTCCTAACTATTATTTTTAAGGAACCAAATTGGCTTTTCTAGCACTATGCATGCACTACGTTGACAAAACCAATGGTTCAGTTATAATTATTAGGAAAAATAAAACTTATACATTATAAATTATTTAAATAAAAAATTTCCCTTATTAAATAATTATTAATTTATTATATATGTATTATAATGTTTATATCATAAATATCTCCTAGCAGTGTCACAAAAAATACCATATTTTCTTAAAAACATTAGTTTTTACTATTCACTAAATATTCAACTCTTTTAGAAAAATTCCCAAAAATCATCCGAAAAATTTATGGATTTGAATAAATAAAAATTTAACTCTAATTTTATGAAAATAAAATTTTAAATATTTAATGTTATATATTTAATTAAAATCATCATTTACTCGAAAAATAAATTTTTTTAAATTACAACCAATTTCATGACATTTTTAAAAATTTACTAAAGTCTCGTAAAATTAGATTATAATATTAATACATCAAAATATTAAATAATGATTCTATTTTATAAAAATAGATTTTATTTTCAATCATTATTTTAATTATAAAATTTTAAATAAACAATTCTCTTTTATAAAAAATAGTAACACTTAATTAATAATTTGTAAATCATTTATTTACATATACTATGATATAATTATATCATAAATTAATTTAAAATATTCGTACATTTTATTTATATATTAATGCGTGAAGTTACAATTCGTATTTCTAGTTTACAATTCACAAGGGTTATACTATTATTCTGAAGGGTAACATAACTATCCAAAAGGTTCAAGAAACTACTCACAAAAAAATTATGTTGGTAATATTAGAGTCTAAATATCTTACTAATCCAAACATTGTATACACATTTTTTGATATTCAATTCATATAAGAGAAAAAATTATGTTTAATGGATATGTTATAACTATCATTTTTAAATAATTATAATAACAAATTTTAGTTTTATAGAGACTCAGTGTTGTATGTATTATGTGCTAAATTAAATTTATTTGTTAATCCTTGGGGTGTTACAATAGTTTCTATGGTTTAAAAAAATAAAAACATATTCAGGATTAAAACACTTAAATATCCATTGGTTTACCACACACCAAGTGTCTTTCTATTAAACCTCTCTTCGGGCACAACTGTCAAGACTCCTTTCATCAGGTATAAGAATATCATTTGGTAGAAAAACATAGAGATCCTCCAATGGCCCAAAGACCTTCATTTTTTATTGATTTTTGATAATCCACCATTCAAGGGGTGATGTGGAACCCTTACACGGCCCATAGGTAAAAGTATTATATGGCCCGTAGGACTTAGAGGATTTCTTTTCCCGTAAGCTTCAAACATTACATACAACCCAGACAAACTACATGGAACTAATCCTCCCCATTATCTTCATCTTGATATCAGCTCTCCACTTTCACATGGCTGATCCACTAGGATTTCCCATACATTCACAAGCTTGTCCCGATGGTAGGTTTCATACCCTATCATTCTTTCAATCCTTTTAGCTTTTTCTATGGTGAATGCTCCTTGCTCCTCCTCCTTTTGAAGCATGTTCCTTGAAGGTTGTCTGGTTTAAATCTGAACGTAAAGTGTCCCGAAGGCCTTGAGGTGTCTTGAAGGCCTTACTGACCCGAATGCCTGGGTGGCTCAAAGGACTTAAAGGACTCAGGGACTAAATCGGTGGTCCGAAGGCCCAAAGAGGGAAATATTTCTGCCTGATATAGTGCCAAATAGTGCCTTCTACAGTTCCCGCCACAGTACCTACAACAGTTCTACACAATTCCTGATATATTACTTCTATAGTACCCCCAAAAATTAGCCTCCACCTAGATTTTATCTCGGGTCTACTGGATGCACTTAAGGAGTACTCACCAATTGGGTTGAGGCATATGTGTAAAATTTGGTGGTCAATTAAGTCCCCCTATTTACCTATATGGTGGGTCCTCCAACCCATGGAGATACACGTTCCCTAGCTAAGACATGGAGTTGAATAGCCCTGTTCATAATATGAACAGTGTCTGAGCCTGGTGTGACTCGATCCTATGCTAGTTCACCCAGATAGTCAAGTTTCCCAACTTGTGAACCTCTCGAATAATGCCTTGGGGGCCTAAACATATAGCTGGCACTATCCCTATGTACTCAAGATGATGTAAAGATAGAGGAAATGATCAAAAATAACTAGGATCTCATTGTGATTTTATCCATAGGCATGTGTGTCTCTCTCCAATCCACAGTCACATCAAAACATGTCACATCAATCACCATTTTTTCGTCTGACACCACGTCTCCCAACCATGCATGTCAAGGTCCATATATGGGCCAATCAACACATGAAACCTATTCAATTATCAAAATATCACTTATAAATGTTCTCTCACATTAATTTACTCTAAATACTTGGGTCATCATTCCTGCAAGTGTTAACTCATTTGTTCTATTGTTCATAAGCTTTATCCCAATGATTTACTAGTTTTCAACTTAAAACAGTAACCACACACAAATAGTGTGATGTAAAAATGTCATAAAAAGTGGGTGTACTGCCCACAAAACCTAATTCATGACCATAATCAACTTCTAGGGGGAATCTAGGAAAAATTTCATGATAAATATGATATATGGAACATTAGTTTCAAACACGCTAGGAGCTACCTTTGAAATCCCCTTCAAAATTGGACATTTACCTATGAAAATATTTATAGAATTACTACTAACATCATGGAAATGTTTTTGAAATTAATTTGTTAATAATGAACTGTTAGTCAGCTAAGCTAGGTACTAGAATACTCTTACCCATTATGCTAATTTAGATATCCCTCCCTAAGGTGATTTTCATAAAACCAAAGGTATCACCAAGACTATATCGTAAACTCAAGAACCTCACTTGTAAATACCTTGAAGAACTTATAAAACTAAGATCAGTACCCCTAAAGGAAATTTAAACCTTGGAAACCTCTCCCATAGGTTCTACATATCCAATGAAACATAGGCTGTCAAATGGGGTCTGATTCAATTTTAAGGTCTTCTAGGTTTCAAAAAATACTTAAGGTTTGTCACATGAGGATAATATTCAATTAAAAGAAAATTTTCACACAAAATATATCACACATGAAAAACTCTTTTAGTTAGAGTAAAGTAGACATTTTTAAGGATTCATTAACCAAAAATGGTTTTAAACTATTTACATAGTTGTGACAACCATACTTTTCAAATATTAGTCTACTATGACCTAATCATAACTAATAATTTGAATAGGGGAGTTCTATTTGAAATATAACACCAATAATGAATAGTATAATGAGTTGATACATAGTGGTATATGTATGCTTGGAAAACCCAATTTCAAGTGTCACTTACTAGAAAAACATCCATCCACCCAGGGTGTCATTTCATTATTTTCTCGACTTAATAAAATCTAACAAGTAAAACATACCATTACTGGAAAATCACCTAAATGGTATTCTAGGATACTATCTCCAAGGGTTCTACTTTAATATGATAACCCATATTTTAAATTAGGTTTTGTATTTTAAAACTAGATTCATGCCTAAAAATAGAAATGTACCTACTACATATCCTTTATATTCCTAAAAAATAAAAAAAACCCAACTATCACATATGGTAACACTCACATTATTTTTCAAGGTATCTCCATAGGAATACTAAGTCTAAACATCACTTGAGGGTTGATTCTATAAAAACCTATATGTGTATCATTATAATTTATTACATTAATTTTTTTAAAACTATTAAAAGGTTCAGATTTATAAAATGTGTATGGTCATGTTGTAAGATGGATTTTTTTCTCAAATTTTAATTATCACATTATTCAATAGAAACCATGAAACATAATTAGAGAATTATATTATAATTTCCATTTTATCAATTTTAAATCATCCCTTATTCAATAAATCTTTCTTAGTTAAAGAATATGGTAATTTCCAAGGTATAGAGAAAAACACAGTTTATGTTGTAATTTGAATTTAAATTAACAAAATACTCATAATAATACATTAAAAAAATAAGTTTAAATGGTAATTGATCTACTTAATGGGACTGGTCAGTAAGATTACACCATATATTTATACATAAATCCATATAAATAGGTGAAATAACTTTAAATAAACACCCAATATTTATAAAAAACAAACTCATAAGGGGTCAAGTATCAAGGAATGTAAAGAATAAAGGTCACCTACTGGGACGCATTCAAGATAATTTTGGTTCAGATATTTGAATCCCATAATAGTTGAATTATTAAAATTACAAAACCCCTTTAATGAATTTATATCATATGAAACATGCTCTATCTAACCTACTTGGGTACAGTTGTATATTTAGGGATTTATCTTATTAGAAACATTCCAAAAACTAACCTTCTTCAATCCATTTTTGTATTTAGAGATTTAGTAATATGGGTCATGATGACAATGTTATAGATATATAATCTATTTTTAATTTTCAATTTAAATTTTGATTTAAAATCATTAATTTTCTATTTCAATTTCAATCCAGAATATGTATATATATATATATATGTATGTATTGGTTCATTTATATGAATTTCCATTTCAAAATTATAAATTCACTTTCATTTATAATTTTCAATTGGAATTCAAGTGTTTGAACCCAAATTTTTATATTCGGTTTCAAAAACATAACATGTTCATACGTAATGGTCCGATTATATAAACCAACATTCTCCTATTTATAAAGACCCATACACTTTATAAATTGAGCAATTGCCTCTTATTTAGATATCAATAGTAATGATTCGGCCCATGAAACCAATGGTATGTGGATCAAGAAAGTAAAAATAAATTAATTAATTTGTAACCATGATAATTTATCGGAATACACCATTTGGGTTGATTCATACACTTTAATGACGAGTTACATATACCAAAAATAGATTAAGGCATGCCATAATTATGAAAAAAAATATGAGCATTTAACCTGAAAATTTCTAGAATCCTTGCTCATGGATGATGATGCTAATTATTAATATAACATTTTATACAAAGAGGAATGCTTAATAATCACACAACAAAGCTATACGAATCCTCATGCATCAATCAACCTACAATGTATTCTACAAGGAATGAATTATATATGGAATGCGAATCCCTATATTCTGAAAAGGATTCATGTAATAATACTTACTTTTCATGTTGGGAATGGGAAAAATATAATAAATTAGTAACCAATGAATTTACTAGAATCACATAAGGATAAATAATAACAAACTACGATATCAAATATCATGAACACCATTCCCATACATGGAAACATGGGTTTCCACTCATCTGTGGGTTGAATAGACCTAAAAAGAATCTATACACCAAGTGATGATACATTTCTATTTTATTATATAATATCCCAAAATATAAGAAAAATAAAAATGAATCCCTTTGTTAAAAATTTGTAGCATCCCTCCCCAAGGGACACTATATTGGTGCGCTGGGCCATTTTTTCACATGGCCTCAAGTGTACCTCCCTATTTTCTAGATGAAATTGACTAAAAATGAGGGTTTAAAGGTGGTATAGTTGGGAGAGTATATGCTCATGATCATTAGTTAATTATATGAAATCATATATAAATAAAATCATCATAAAACAAATATAATTGATAATTAATAATAATAATATAAAAATATCATTCATCAATGAGATATAATTTATATAAAACAAACATACAATAAGAACATATTGAATCACACATGAAATACAATAAATCGGTCTAGAAAGACATGGGAAATAAATAAATGAATAAATGTCTTAGCAGATATCCCCAATATCATTGTGAGAACTATCTTAGTTCTCTTCTCCAATACTCCATCAAATTTCATACGGATAAAACATGTGAGAAAAATATTTGATCCTGTCCTAAATCACTACTGCTCATTTGACGAACAAATGACATATAGAATAGGGTGTGTGATTTATTCATTAGTAAACCACCAATAGTGTCTAATTCATACCTAAATTTTCAATATTAAATATAGTAGTGTGAAGGTATACCAATAAGATAGTAAATAAAAAAATAATATCAAATCAAAGTAGAGTTCCAAAGGAGAGAGCCAAATGATAGCACCTACTTCAGACTAAACCAGAATATCAATTATGATGTTCCACTATGTATGTATAACTATATAAATATTTATGTAATGATATGGAATTAATTCATAGTTATGTCTCCACCTATATAAATAGATACTAAGACTATCCTAGGTCTGAGGCATAACTCATCCATCTATGTGTAGTCGTAGGAGTCTTGTAGAGTGGAAAGGTATTACATGCATGAATATTATAAATCATTAGGGATTCCATGACTGAGTATCATATGTTAGGAGGGACACCATTTCTTATTATAAAAATTATGGACACCATGCCCAATTCAGACATTTTTTAAGTGGATTCATGCCCATCATAATAAGGGATTCCATTCCTATAATATAAGGGATACCATTCCCATAAATAATAAGTTATTACATAACCATAAATAAAAATATTCACCATTCCAAATATAATGGGGGATGCCATGCTTGAGTATCAAAATTTATAAGGGATCCCAAGCACGTAGATCCTATAAAAATAAGGTATTTTGTACCCATGAATAATAAGAAAATATTTCGTAATACTCTGTGTGTTTTAACACAAATCCATTTATAAAATCCAACCCAAACCAACATAGAAGTATAGTTTGGTTTTAATCAGGGAATAAAATGAATGGATTCATTTTATTTTTCAGGATATTATTCATGACAACTAACAATTTCACATCACACTATTTAACATTTAATTATTAGAAATAAAATGGTCCATGTGATTAATGATTCCCAATTATAATGTAATTTCACATACAAAACATGATATAAATGTGAAACACTCATGACATAATATAAGTCATAAAAACACATTTCATTAACCTAATTCAAATTCAATTCATCTAAATAGACTCCCCATCTCATAGTGAGAATCATTATGTATGTTATTTTGGACTAATATGATAATCTAAACCCTTTTAATACTCTAAGGAAATTATAAATTTTCCATGTCTTTTTTAGAAAAAACTAAAGAGATGGTTTAATCAATAATTGATGATGGTAAAAAACTATTTAATCAATAAAACCTATAGATGTGGCTTGTGTTTAGTTTTTCAACCTCCAAATAGTTAATACGTTTCTTTTTCAGGGTCTAAGAACTTAATAAAGATAATTTTATATTTAAGAAGAGATGTACAAAATTTCTGGTTTGAGGCACAATAGAGAAATTATGAATAATTAAGGCTTTAGGGAAAATAAAATAAACCACCTACCATTTAATAGGTCACTCCCATTATTGTATATTGGGCCTTGATTGGAGCATGAATGATAGAAATTGAAATAATAATCAAACATCCTTAACATAGGTATAATTATATCACTTCGATTCGGCATATGAAAATGAAATTTAATATTAGATATGAAGCTAGAAGATCATTATAATTACTGATGATGTTCTAATGAGATTGATGATTCTTGATTATGAGCTCAAATAAGGGAGAAACCACCAAGGAGGAGGAGATAAATGATAGGCGTTAATAGGGAGATCATGGGTGAATGAGGGAGGAAAATGGGGGTAAATACCCTTTATAGTTGGAGGGGGAAATCAGTCCATTTTCCCCTTTAAATAGGTACACAATTAGGATGCATGGTTTGGAAATAAGTATTCCAACCATACAACAGACATTATGCAAGATCCATAACTTTTACATTTTGGCTACATAGTTTGGGATATCATGCCCCCACCATGTGGTATTACTATTTATGTTGTAGTAACCATGTAATAAATGCACATGATTTCAGAAACCATGTGCATCACATGTTCCAAACTCTATAATTATTGCCAAACATTCTCATTGTTGTTCACCCCTCCTTTGTGTGATTTAAGAAACCATAGGACACCTCTTACATAACTTCAAATTTTATCTTTCCCGGATGAACATTTTAACATAATTGTGATTCTATATCAGTTTCTCTAAAAAGGTGTGTTTTCAAGGGCAAATTATCTAGAAAATTATACAAATATAGGATACACTTCTCGAGAAATATTTGAAATCAATGAATGAAACATTTAAGTATTTTGAGTGTCTTAATTATGTTACAAATATAATATTAAAATTCAGCCCATCTACTAATTGAAAATCTACAGTTCACTTGAAATTTATACCTTCCAATGAACAAGATACTTGAAATGCCCATTTTATTAATAATACTTCATAAAAACCTTAATTAAATGGGTGTGGTCCCCTAAAAAAACATAAAACATCACTATTACCATTGTCTGGAGAATTGACACGACTGTGGTGAAACCTTGCATCACTAATCAAGGGATCCACTTTCATTTGACTTTCTGGGATACACCCTACAACATCCCTGTAAAAAAATAAAACCTAAAAATTTTATTATGATTTACTTTTAACAATGTCCCCCTATAAGTTTTCTAAAGATAATATTGGAACAAAAAGAGATCATTCATTATTTTCCTGAAGGAGGTGTATCAACATTCCACTAATCACATTCCTAATCTCACATGATCCATTCTTTATGTAAGAAATAATAATTGGGTGAAAAATTCTATGACTACCTTCATTTCATCATCCACAACCACCCAATATGTTATTGGTATACTCTTCCCATTTTTCTTATTTTCCCCCCATGGAAAAGCACTTGGATTTTCTACCCATTTGGAATTGAACCCAAAGAGATCACTTAGAAATCTAGAACACAAACCTGAAGAAACATATATTTACCATTAGAAATATCATAGGGAGTGGGGGTTACACAATTCATTAAATTAAGTGGATGGATATGGTTAGAATCAAATATATAATTGAGGATTTTTGAATACCTCTTTTGTTAGTTCTATTTTAAATATATCGATAAATTGATCTTGAGTTGACACATATTCCAAAAAAAAAATTCTTGATCGACATTATAATGTATAAAATGATATTTTATCTCAATTTAATTATTACTAAAATTATTATTTGGATTTTACTATGAATAATAACACATAAATTATAGAAAAATATTAGAATATAATGAATAACTTCAGCACCCCCATACTCATGTTTTAATTTCATCCATAGAAATTGGGTTCGTGAATTAGTGGAAGAAACTTACTTAGCATTAGTGCTGCTCAAATATATATAATCTTGATTATTACTTTTCAATTATATACATGGGATATAAATATAAATAGTACCATAAGATGTTTATTTTTAATATTTAATATTTCTAACCTTATATTCATTATAAAATCCAAAAATTTCAATAGAAAACCCCATCATCCATCGTATTATGGACATAAAAAAGTATTTTTTTTTCAAAAAATTCATATGGAATTACTTTTTATCCCTATAGAAACTAACCACATGAAAATTATAATGTATTTTATTTGGTTGAGTGGTAGCCAAATAGAGTATACTCCAATATAGTTTTTTAACAAGTAGTCAGATCGGCCTTGTTTCCCTAATCATATTTTAATTATTTCAGTCTTGTCTTTAATGAAGTTTCCATGCTCCTCAAATCCTCCGATTGAAATATTTTTAAACCCAACATGGTATATTTATTTCTTGAGATGAATATTCTATCCATTCATTCAATTACCTAAACTTCAAGTAAAAATGACATTTCCCAAATTTGAGACATCTAAAAGTTTCACCTCACAGGTTATAAGGACTTATTCAACTGGTTATCATCCCAGACTCCTAAAATTAAGTCATCAACCTAGATATACAACATTAATAGCTTCTCATTATTATTATTCATACTATTTTCATGGTAAAATCCTTATCTTTAGAAATTAATCTTTTTTATACATTGGTCTATCAAGAAATATCATGATGTTGGTGCATGTTTGTGGCCATACAAATCCTTCTTCCATAGACACAATTTGTATTTATCTTCATTAATGAGAAAAAATCTTCTTACTTATTATGAACATAATATTCCTATAATATATTATGGAAATAATAATTTATCTTTATTTAATATACATTTAATTCTTTTTAATGAACCATGGATGAAAATAAATGATTATTTTAAATTGATGATATGAGAAAAAAGCATCACCAACATCATTTCATCAATTTGGTAATATCCATTGACATAAATTATGGTTATTTATGAATAAAAATATGATATTTATTATCTTTACTTTGTAACGCTAACATCTTCTAATGTATTTTTTGTCACATGGCCTTGGAAAATATTCCCTTGTTTCATTTTCTCTAATTAGTTAAGATCTTAATTTATAGATTTGACCCTACTCTCGTATATTGAGATTATTGAATGATTTAGGTTAAAAAAATGTAAAAATATAGCTTTTGTTTAGACTTAATTATTTTTTCTTGATCTAAGTTTATTGGGTCTTTAACAGTGTTGCTTTAGTAATTTCATCACACTTGTGTTTTCTTCTTGAACCAATAGTAATTTTTTTTACTTTCATTAAAATATGAGTCTACATCAGTGTTCACTATATTATTTATAAATCCACCTAAAATAAGTTCTTATTTATCCTTTACAAATTATAAATTTGTTGGTAGTCATTCAAAATATGATCATGTTTTATTTTCATTTTCTAGCTATCAAAAACTACAACATCATTACTTTTTTATTATTTTTTAAAGCTTTATATTATAAAAAATATAAGAAATATTAATTGATATGTATATATGAAATATTACTTCAACAATCCAATCTTTACATTTTATAATCCTCTTTTAATTGAGAATTAAATATTCACTCAAAAATTCTTTGACATACTTAATTTGATGTTTTTTTCTATGAAAAATTTAATCCAGAGTTCTCCCATTTTTTTCACATAGAAATGCTCTATTTATTATGTATATGAAAATAAGAACGAATTATCACTATTTTTTTAATGAGACTTATCAATGATCATTGTTCAAGCCATATTGTATATAATATGACTCTTATTTCTTCTACCCAATCTTAATATGGTGTCATATTGGGCAAAACCTGATGTTGAACTCTATGTTACTCACAATATTTCCCAACTTGATAAACCTTAAATTTGGTCCGATTTTCAATTCATAATTTTTAATTCGTTAATCTTAAATATTAATTTCAAATTTATTTACCTAATTTAATAAAGTTCAATATTTAAGATTCTCAATATAAAACATTTGTTAAGATGTTTCATATTGTTTTTTCTATGTTAAGAGATTTGAATATTGCACCACTTCATTGTCCATCTTTGTCTTTTATATCAAAACATCATTTTCTTCTAGGGATGTATGACATTATTCCTATATATAAATAATTCATTGAATTCCTTAATTATTATCATCAATATCATCATCTATTGGATTGCTTTCAATAACAATTAACACAACTCCAGACATATATTATTAAAATTCTTCCACATCATTTCCATATAATTATATATTTCATTAGAAAGAATATTTTCACTTTTGAAGGTCCTACATTAGAAATTATTTTCAGTTTCTTTTGTAAAATTGTAGTGTTTTTTTGTCTTCTCCATCATTATCTTGATATTTTTTTGGGACATTTATCCACAAGATGTCCCACTTTTCTACATTTTATGAGAGTAAAAGGATGCTTATTCTTAAAACTTTCTCTTCAATTCATAATATTATAGTAAACAAATGATATAACTTCATCATCTTGTTCATCATAATAAAATCCCACTCTTCATTATTCAATTTCATTATTGACTCTTTTTCTTCATTTCATATCTCACAACCAACAAGAGTAAAATAAAAACTATCAAATAAAATACTTATATAATTATTAAATTCATAAAGGGACACTTTTTCATTGAAATGTGGTGGGAGCATTCTCATCATCCTCTTCACAGTCTTATCATCATTTAAATAATCACCAAGGCCTCAAAATATATTAATATGAAATTTAAATGATTAAAAAATGCATCAAATATCACATTATAATTCACTTTCAGATCATCATATTTATTATGTAGAGCCTGAAACTTTTCCTTTCAAATCATTACATATTGTTGAAAAATATTCAATTTTTTTCATAAGATGATATGTTTTACATAAAATTACATTTTTGAAAATTTAATTGGAATGTTAAATTCCTATATCATTTATGGATTTGGAATTAGCATCTAATTCTTGATGATATCTATCCATAAATACTCCTCTATTTATATTAGTAGTGATGCAATAAATGGTCACTAATTAAATGTACATTAATAGTGATCTGAAACGTAGTTGAATCTAAATATTCCATAACTATAAAATTATTCATTCAAATATGGGGGTAAATTATTCATTGAAAATAATTTCTATGATTTTATTGAGAAAAATAATAATGTCTCATTTGATACAAATTTTTGGATCCTTATAGATGACTAAACCCTAATATGAGGTGGGGGGAGTGATCCAAGGTATGGATGTTCCAACCAATTCATTATTGAATTTGGATATTTTCCCCTCACCATGAGTAACTCATAAATTTCTATCTATACTTCCTCTTAGTGAATTATGACGTTAGTAAATTATATGAGGGATTTTAAAAGATATATATACATTAATATCATATACATAGCTTGCACAAAAATCTGCATGTTCAATGAATTAACTAAAATATCACTGATTTTAATGTAAAATATAGAGCTACATCATTAACTATACATGTTGATTACCACAATATATTGGTTACCTCATTTACCAACTTCAAAAAGTAACTCACTACCCTCCTTGTTTTATTTCTACTTCTCCACACAAAGATGATGGAAACATACACTAACAATATTGTTTCTCTTTAGAAAATAAAATTTTAACTTACAATGAGAGGATAGAACTATTAAAATAATGTATTCATGGTCTTTTGACCTACCATATGAGATATTGAATGATCCCTTATTCTTCTACCCTTTATATTCTTCAAAGAAATTCGAATAATCTACTATATTTTTCCTCAATATTTATTTTTATATCAAAATATATCTCATTGATTCAGGTTTCTATCATCCATGTATTTATTGGATTAAAATTATTCATAAACCAAATTCCAAAAATCTACTCTATATACATTAAAACTACCATAAAATCTAAGAGTTCATGCAATGTTATTTTTACATTTGGAAATTCAAACACTAAAACTGCTTGCAACATGCTTTGGGGGGAAAACATTTTATTAAAATTTTCACACCTCGAACCATGAGAATAGCCTCTCATGGATGTTTTTTTCATAGGTATCCATGATTAGGGATATGACATTTGAAACATCCAGAACCTTGATTCCTATATCTCACTGGATCTACCAATATATACAATATAAAAAGAAATATTTTGGTCTCTCGTGTTCCGTCCTCCTTAAAATTCATCCCTCATACCCACCTTCCACACCATGATCTTGTTCTTATTAGTTTTTTTCACTACTTTTTTTGGGTGACCACAATCATCTCTAAAGTAACTGCAGTAACTTACACCTCCTAATTTGGATTGGATCATTGAGATTACATCATGGGGCCACCACTATCATGGGACCTCCTATCTTTTTTATTTAGGGAAACATTATACACAACACGGTCTAGGAAATGGGTGAGGTCCTCCTAAGAGAATCTCCACCATTGCCACACCCACTGACTTGGTCTTGGTCCAAACTATGGTGAAGCTCTATTTCACCAATCAATGGATCCTCTTGCATTTGAATTTCTAACATGCATCCAATAACATTCTTGTTGACAAATAGAACCAAAAAATTCCTTTTAATTCTTTCTTGAAAAAAAATCACATGTGGAAAAATAATAGCCATCTTAGTAGAAACAATCTTTTCTAGGGTTGGTTACAAATCTCAGTTGTATATGAAAATTTATTGAGATTTTATTTTGGATTTAGTTTTCATGTAGTAATTGATTAGTGGATTTTTATAGTACATTCCACATTGTGGAATTAAATGGAACTTTCTTTTGATATTTGTTTTAAAAAGGCCATTATATATTATAATTAAATGTTTCATATTATATATAAACTGGCTATTTGGTTAGTTATATTTTTCTTATTCATGTTAATAGAAACAACCAATGAAGTATATTTACTAATAATTATTCTTATTCCCTATAGTTAAATAGACTCATTCATATTATATGGATAGTATTTAGGATATGATTATTACATGATGTATTATACATATACTTCTAAGAAGACCAACATTGTTTTTTAGTTGGAATTATAATATAGTGAGATCAAAATGGTGTCTTTATTATTTTAATTAACTCATTATTATACATTCATGATATTTCTTGAGTTTTTTTGTAATTGTGGAGATGGCCTACTGTGTATATAGACAGAGTCACCATTACTTTTACCTTCAGGTTTGTAAGTTTATCTGAAGGGGTCATTGATAAGTATATCCTTGAATGAATAGGTTGATAACATGAGATAATATTTTGGGATTATTTATTATACCCTCATGATATTCATGTTATTCGGTTTTATTATATTGTTGGGAAATTGTGGTTTCTTACCAAAATTTAGAGATATTTTATATTGGTTTTGTGGTTTGGAACATATTATTGTACATTGTTCACGATATTAAATGGTCAATGAATTATTTTAATTCATAATTTAGTGGTCTAAATCTTATTTTATAGTATTCTATTTTGGTCTTTATAGTGTAATGAATACCATTTATGTTATTTATACACTTGTGGCTTGTAAAAAACCAATGGAATAGTTATGGTGGTATTCTAGGGTCACACATGGTTTCAATTAATAACAGGGTGGGGTCTGAGTAGAATTCGATCACGGAAAGTGTTAACATGAAATTTGAGGAATATTTTACCATGATTCCCCCATATGATATGTTTTCAGGGAACATAATTTAAAATGCTTAAATGATATATGATTATTCTACTATTCTACTCATAATAGAATGAAATGTTAATATTTAAATTAAAATTCCATAAAAAAATGAATGATCTAGATACATTCTGTTTTCCTGTGTGATTTAAGGGAAGAATTTATTTACATGATTAGTTGATCATCGATCTCATAGAAATCTTAATATACCAATTATATTCATGAAATTGCGTATTGGAGATATTAACCCCACTATATAGACTTAAAATTATACAGTATTTCAAAAATGATTCTAAGTTGTGTTTTAAATAATTAATTATTAGTACTGCAATGTTTATTTTACCTATTGATTATCTATATTGGAAATGATTATTGTCAAGGAAGTTCCCATAATCATTGGTAGGAATGTCCTTGAAAATATAAGATATTCTGATTAATGTTACATAAGGGAGAATAACCTTTTTAATGGGAGAAGATAATGAAGAGTTGAATGATTTTTACGATTTCAAATATTCCATAATCCTTTATAATTAATTACATGTTTATTTAATTAAATATTTCATAAAATTAGTATGTAAATTCATTTTTATGTATAATATCTTAAAAAATTTAGTTCAATATAAGATGTTTATTTTCATCAAAAATAAATCAAAGAGGAGAATTATAAAATATATATTAGTTTTATTTATTTCTATGAGAAAAATGTTAACGATTTTACAGAAGTAAAATGTTATTTAATTTTTACATGGTTTAAGAGACACCCACATTGAATTTTAGATCTCCACCATTAACAATAATATATTTTTTTGTGTGAATAATTACTTACTACCTACAGTCACATAAAAAAACTGGATAATAAATAAGATTAAATATATTATAAGTTTTAAAGACTCATAAAAAATTTATATCAATATCATTTTTAGACATTAAATGAATTACTTTAGTAGTGTATTTTCATAAAATACTCATGGATTACAAGGATAAAAAAAATAAAAGAGTCACATATGATACATAACCCCAATATGAACTATTTTATATGAGATGATATAGTAAAAACATTTATTTTTGTATAATCTACTTCATATAAAATTGATCGTTTGTGATTCAAATAATATTGGGCCTAATAAAGAATAGATATGTATTATAACCAATGTTTATGATGAATTTTTTATAAAAGGATGGTAATAGGATAGATTATGTTCCTTCATCATGGAAAATTAAATAAAAAAATAAAATACAATTTTTACTAATATTTATTGATACCATTATTGTAATATTTTTGGATACTTAATTTCAATTTTTAGATGGATATTCTAGATATAATCTAATGTCCATATCATTATATGTCTAAGATAAGTATACATTTTCTTGAAATTATTTATCTTTTTCCTTGAGAATTATTTAATTTAACATATAAGGATCTAAACAAACATTTATGTGGTTCAGGATAGATATCAATTATCAAATAATTGAGATTGTTATAAAAATTATTATGAACGATTATATAATTTTTATATTTTAATTTAAGTATTTTTAAATATAAAATAACTTTTTCTAATAATATAAATATAGTTAGACATATTATATACTTATGAAAATTTCTATTTGATGGTTAAATATGGTAAAATTACTATGATATAGGACATTAAAAGATGGAATTGAGACAGAAAAGGAAATGATGGAGGTTATTTCTATGCTACCTCTTCCCAACAAAGTTAGTGATGCTTAATGTTTTTTAAAACATGGGAAATTTTAGAGTCTACATTTTGAGATAATTTATGATTTGAGTGATTATACTATGGATTATGTTTTAAAATAGGTAAAGTAAAAAAATCAATATAAAATTTAGTATACTAATAATCCACTATGTAAAGCTTTAATTAATTATATAATGACTGGAAACTAAATTTTAATTAATTTTTATTATATAAAACATATTCTTATATATAACTTAATTTTAATTAATATTATCGTGTACGCATAAAATTTATGTTTCTAAGAAATGTTTTAAACATTGGTTAATTTATTTGTTTTCGGTTTTACAATTTTTTTATAGATTTGAAACAAAATGAATTGTTTAATTTAATTTTATAATAAAATATTATGTTATAAGGGGACAAAATAGCTTAATTAAAACCCCATTAGAGTATAATTCCTATATAAGTAATTTCAAAGAGACAATAGAGTATGTTTACTGTGGTTTTCTTATGTGTTGATCTCGATTCTAGATATTACTTTTATAAATAGAATATCCTCAATAAAAAATATGAAATTTTAAACAGAATTAAGGTAATATTTTGGAGAGAATCTATTATTATCCATTCTTGGAGTTTATTGGGAAGTTAGAAGATATGTTCTAGAGTAAGTGATGGTTCTTATGTTACATCAATATCACACATTTCCCTTTTTTATATGACTATAGGGGTGAGAATAAAAAACCAAATTAATAAAATATATATTTTTCTAGTCAAAACATCATAAAGATACAACATAATTTTAAAATTTAGGTGAATATATTTATTTATAAACATAGGTGGGAGAAAAAAATTCTCAAATCTACAATTTTAGATGTTTAAAATTTTCATTTATATGAAATAATTTTTTTGGTTTCTATTCCTTAAGTCATATGGGGATTATTATATTTTTTTACTTATGGATTATGATTCTAACTAGTTGAAGTAATTTTATTTCCCAAAAATATAATAGTGGGTGTTTTGAAAATTATGATAAGAAATATATTTTAAATATATGGGTTTCTTAAATTAGTAACAAATAATAATGGAATGATTTTTCAACATCACCATTTAAATGATTTTATGGGTAATTATGGGAATGAAAGTAATAGAATACTATACCATCCATGAAAAGGTGAATATATTAAAATATAAAAAAACTCCATCTAAGTTATTTAGGGTTAGATAGTGAATAAATATGAAAATTCATATCTCTAAAAATAGATAATTAGTTTTTTCCAAACACTATAATATATAAAAACATTATAAGAAATTCAATATATATAAAAAAAATATGGGAAGTCATGTTATCTCCTAGTGGAATTAAATCCAAAAGTTTTAAAATATGTTGAAACATTGAAAGATGACTTTGAAATTACTATTGAGAAAATGATAATTCATATGAATGATATTGAATTAAGAAATATAAATTTTATTTAAAATAAAATATTTTTCAAATAAATTGTCAAAATAATTCAATGATATATATATTTAGTTCATTGAATTTAATGAGTGATGAAAGACTATTTTATTGAAATCTATGTTGATTCTACTCCCATGAAAGTTAAATTTAATATTGTATATATCATATCAAGTGATGAAGGATGGGAAATATAAATCCACAGTAATAATAAGAGAAATTAAGAAATAATTATAAGTTATGATTAAATGATCAAATAAAAAGTTGATGGATAATATATAAAGCAGAAAATTTTATAAAATATATGCAATTGAGTGGGAATCTTCGGGTTAAATAAATAAATCTTACCACTCTTGGGAGGGAAAAACTTCATCAATTTTTTTATGTTTTTATTTTTTAATTGTTATCATCCTCATTACACAATTTTAATGAATCAATTATGTTTTCATACAAATCATAGAAAATAAGGAATTTCATTTGGAAAACTATTAACACCTATGAAAATGAATCACTAAATAAGATAGAGTATTCTAATACCCTATTTAATTTTATTTTATTCGTGTTATTTAGTAAATATTAAATTATGATGAACATCCATAATCATGTGAACTTATAAATTATATGATAAGTGGGGGATGGTTTTGGTAAAGGGTATATTGTAAACATTTGAAAATTTTCCATCCTTCTTGAATAAGGACACATAAATTAAGTTAGAGTCACTTTATTACCAATTCTTATCATTTTTACTTTTGAAGTATATTTTATAAGGGAAAGAGTGAATCTGTTATTTAACATAAATTCATTAGACTAACCAATCATTAATTGAGTAAATTATTTTCCTAACAAGACATATTTTTTGAAATTAAATCCTAAATCAGTAGCATGATTCAAAAACTATATCAACAGTACTTTGAGTAGGTTGGAACATAATTTCAAAAAAATTTTGATTATAGTTTTATACATGTTTTTTTATAAAAAAATTGAAATAAAATAAATAATTTATAAATTTATTTTTATTTCATAATTTATAAGTTATTAATTCCTCAATAATCAGAATTATTATCTATTTGGGATTTTGTAAAATTAATTAGTTTTAGTAAGTTAGAATCCAATGATTTGGAATAATAGAAGTCTCTATATACCGTCCCTTTATCCCATAACTAAGACACATAGGATTAAAGGGAAATTAATTTTGTGAACTAGGGTGTTGACTACTTTGAATCCTATGAATACACAAAAATAAGAGAAATGTGTGAATAAATATTTAAAAATTAAAATGATGGTATAGTGTTTGTGATAAATTTTGTGATAAAGTGTAGGAAACGATAAGTATGCTAATAAAAATAATAATAATGAATTTATAGTATCAATAACATAGTATTCGACTGGAATTGGATTAAATATCACTAGTATAGGGAGTGGTTACTTTAGGAGTATTGAGTTAGAAAAACTAAATTTATGTAAACTATATAATTATTGAAAATATTGAACCCATATTATGTTATGTTCACTTCGTGGTTAATATCTCCAAGAAAATAAAACTCCATTATATCAATCCATTTAATTATTCCTTATCATTTTAAGATATCTACCTTATAATGACAATAAATATAAATAATATGATAGATCATTATATCAAATCAAATATATGAAATGTGTTATTAATAATAGTAGTCTAATTCTACATAATCCATGATCAGTGTTAAAAAAATAGGCTTTGATGAATAAATAAATGATGTACATAACACCAATAGATAGATACCAACACAAATGAAATCAATTAATATATCTATTAACGGATGAAAAAAAATAGGATGAGAAAATCGATTGAGATAATTTTTATAAAACCTTTCATGACATCATTCATCCTAAATAATAACACTCACTTCGAAACATGTACTAAAATAGCCTAATATAACTATTAGGTTATAAATATCACTAATCAGCCTTAATGTATCACCCAAATTTCATTTTTAATTTCATTAATAAAATCTATTTCTCCCCTTCATATAATAATTGATTCTTGAAAAACCCCATGTGGAGAGAGTATGATAGAATACATAATCAATTTCACATTCTCCATAACCTTCTGAAATTTAGATTTTAATATGTTATAATGTTCCAGGAATTACTCAAAATAAACTCTAATTTTCTCTTCAATGAGTCATTCCATCATTCTTCATCAAAGATGATCCAATTATTTTATTTTTTCATATAGATATTGAATATTAAATATCTTTGATGATTGATACTTTTTATCTTATTGTTTAATTTTTCAGTTTCCTTTTTTACTACATTTATCCCCTATGATCGAGCCTCTACATTAATAGCCTAAAAAAGAAGGTTCACAAATTAAATAAAAAACATTAGGGAATAAAATAGTTCTACGTTTTCATTAATGCGACCTGATGGGTTGAATGGTTTTTCTCAATCAGTTTTCTCTATCCATTTCATCTCCATTCTCAGATGGAATCTTCATACTAGGTATCCTATATTTAATATCTACAATATTCCAAATCATGGATACTTGGATTATTTTATATTCATTTTATGGGATCTTTCTCTCTTCATATGATTTCCACGAACATGATTAATTTGGTAAAATCATTATATTATTTATGATTTCATCATAGGATTTCATTATTATAAGAAAACACTTGTAAAATTTTCTATCCTTTATTCATATCCCACATATCCCATAATGATATTTGTGGTTTTTATCTTTTGAAAATCTCCTAGTATATTCATCTTGATCTTCATGTGGATTCTTTTCATTCCCATAATCACTGTACTTAACTTATTATTCTCATATTATTATTTCTTCATCCTATTGGGTTGGTAAAATGAGTACGAATTTAATTAAAATATAATTAGATTATTTGGATCTTCTACATGGCTTCTTATAGGTGAACTTACCCATATCAGTTAACTTGTTTTTCACATGAATTAATTTTCCATTTTTCAAATGTTTACCCATTAAATTATAATTTCCATTTCTTGCAGGCATGTATGCATGGAATGTCTTCTTTCACCATAATAATGAAAACTTATTTTCATTAGCGATGTATTTTGATTTTGAATTTTGTTTCATTCTAATTTATATTATTTTTACTCTTCTTACTACAAAAGGATTTCATTCCCTCTTTCTTTTCAAGAGTCTTTTACATACTCTTGATTGTTTTTTCATTTTAGAATCACTCTAATGTTTTCATGTCTTCCTCTCATAATGATTCATATGATTCTTCCTGTAATTTAATTTGATAAAATCGTGGGTTTTTAAAAAATCAAAACACTTCATAATGATACATTTCATTTAACTCATTATGGTGATTTTAAATGATTTTTAAACCTATTGGACAAATAAATAATTTTCCCACTATTCGAGAAACATTCTTTGACCCAATCATTCTCCCCATTGATATAGTCTCTGATTTTCCTTCAAAAATAGATATATTATACCAAAAATCCATAGTCATATATCAAAACCTATTACAATAATAACAATGAATATCATATATCACTTATCTTCTTTGAATAAAAATCGCTCTATAATAATGTTCTCAATATTTTGAACATTTCCTTCAACTGGTTTGGATAATATTAGGGAGAAAAAAATTTAACCATGCCTGAAACCATATGTATATATTTATATTTATATTTGGAGGGTTAGTCACTATTTTTTCTCATCATCTTCTTTACCTATTTTAAATATAATCATTCATTGAACATAAAAATTTAATTAGCATAAACTTTATCATTAGAGGTGGATAACTCGTTTTCATTTTGGTTTTCTATAAATTTATCAATAGAATATCATAAGATTTTACCAAAACTAATTAGAGATATATTTTGATAAAAATAGACCACTTAATTATGTGTGTCGAAAACATTCATTTTATTTTGTTGTGGGGACTCAGGTTGATCTCTTTCATAATGTTTCAATTTATCTTTATTCTCAAAACATTTCATTATCACAATTATTTTCTATTCTAACATAATATTAAATATTTCTTTCTAATTATATCTCATATATTCAACTTAGACTTCATGTATTTTAATTTTTTTTGTTTATTGAAAACACTAATACAATTTAATCTTATCATATTTGATAAATAATTGAAAATTCATAATAGTAGTAACATCATCCAATGCATAGATATTTTATTCATTAATTTTCTTGATTTATTATATTTCTTGAGTTAATGTAATCTAATAATTTTTGAAAAGGGATAAATTTATTTGATGATCCACATTCATTTCACATAAATATCCTATTGGTTTAGAGATATTTACAATCATATTTATTCTTTGATCTTGATAGGTCTGTTAATTTTTTAATTCTCTCACAATCTAGGTGATATATTAATGAATAATATCAGAAGTAGAAAAAATAAAGAGATCATTTCATTATAAAATTATAATAAATACCTTTTATTTCATGAAATAGTTAATTTTATAAATCTATAAATGTATGATCACTCCCAATTGTTCTTTATTCCTCATGAGAATAATGTTGACCAGTATTTTCAATAATATCTTGATCCTATAAATAATTTTACGCTTCTGAGTTAGGACCATCTACTACATCTGTAGTTTATTCAACTACTAATTCATTATATTCCATGGTCTATTTTCTTACACTATCTTATAGAAGGGATAAATTTAAAATTCATTCTATTTGAATACGTTTGATGCATTATTTTGACTTTTATTCTCTTTTTTTTTCAAATTGATAAGAGTATTTTTAGATATGGAATTCATACAATAAATAAAAACTCCTTATTAATATTTCACTTCATAAATTCATTGAAAAATTTAAATTTTAATAATTATCAATAATATAAAATAAGATATTCCAGTTTTACATGTTTCATGATCTGATACTAATTTTTAGGATAACAAACGGATGTGTTTAACAATGATGTTTATGGGGAATCAATATTGGTATTAATTTAATACCATTTAACATTTTTTATATTTCTTTAACTCTTCACTTTTTTCATTTCTTGAAATCAATTTTACCACATTTAATCTCACCCCACTCTTCACATGATAATACAGTTAGTAGTGATTTTCCCAGTGGATTATGAATGTATAATAAGGGGGTGGATATATATAAAAACGTTTTACCAATTTTTCTATTCACTTATACACCTTTTAAAATGTTATCATCCGCACCTCTTAGAATGAATATATCATTCCTATAAATAAACACAATTATACAACTTGAAATAAAAATTTAGATAGATCAGAACAAGTATTATTTTCAAACTTGTTTCCCCTAATATGAGGGAATACATCTTTAATGCATTTGAGATTATCTAAGACATGGATTCTCGAGTAAAAATCCATCAATAATTACAATTGGGGTCCAAACGTATCACTCAAAAACCATGGTGGGGTGGTATGAAACACTTCCCTGTTTTATACTGGTATCCCATCGATGCTCTTTATAGTGGAATCCCACCAATTTTATTTATACTATAATTCCACCAGTTTTTACAGAAACAACACTAACATAACATGAAATATCCCATGAACTTTAAGTTTCCACTACAACACAAAACTGATCTTACTCATTATTCCGCTAAGAAAAAATCTTTTGGTACTTTCCCACTCCAACTGAAACTATTCAACTACTTATGAAGGTAGTAAAAAAAATTTATGCAAATCGTCTCATTAAAATATTCTAAATGAGTGAATCATATCACTTCTACTTCAGCTGAGTTTAATAATAAAATGAATAAATAAAGATTCCTTGATACACCGTATGTTGTCTCCTTTTTTCTTTAGTTCAAATAAATACATACAATATATTTTTCAATCATTACACAAATTTTCATTGTGTATCATTCATGCACATATGATGTAAACTATATTTTAATGTGTGGAATACTCATCACCCTATCTCATGCAAGTTTAATATAATATACATGATTCTCTTTTTTTATTAAATTCTCAATAATTACAAAAATATTCTTTTTCTTATAATACTATAACTGAACGCTGTCTACATATACAATACAATATGTATTGTATCTTGTTATTCTTAAATATAAAGAGAATCTTCCTTGTGTTAATTATAAAAATGGGTGATAATAAAGAAGTGGATAATCAATTATTATGAAGTCACATCTGAATGCGTATACATATGTATGGATACATTATTTACTGTGTTCTTTTCTCAATTATGTGTCCTTTTCAACTGAATCCCTTTCATTAATTAATATGCATGTACTACATGTATCACACATCAAAATTTTAGATTCGCTTCTAATAATGATTCTTATGATGCTATTGTTTCTCCACACACCATAAGGAATATGAAATCTATTCCACAAATAATAAAATTGAAACTAACATTATATATGAGTAAAATTTCATGTATTATACTAATACTCATCCCATAATAGTATGCACACTACCTCTGTTTCTGCTTCATTTTTATAGAATAGTGTCTGAATGACTTTCGAGCTATCTCCATCCCATATTTTTAGGAATTATAAAATAACACTGGCCCTCTTTGCATTAATAAGGTTTACAAAAATTGATCAAACATTGATATCACTTTCTCAAAAAATATAGTATACACTATCTTCAATTTCTAATTCGTAAAACACATTGTGAATATCAACATTGAATCATGGAATATAAAACTACCATCGTGCACTCATGAAGGTCGAATATGACTCAACATGATTTCATGGTATTTACTTCACAACATTTAGAGCACTTCCACTTCTCATGTATTTATATTTTTCCTTCAAATAATATCTCTTGATTATTCATTGTTTGTAATATAAAAATACAGAGCATAATGGTTATTTATAGAAAATTTCCCACAAACGTAGTGCTCCAAAAAGGGAAATCCATCCATTTATCTAACTTCCCATTTTAGGTGATAACAAGCTTCAATTTCACTACTTAAACACTTTAGTTCTTTTTATTTTTTACATTAATTTTTCCTTCTTTAAATCATGAAAATGATGATTCTTGTGGTTTCAATCATATTTGAATCCTTAGGAATTTCAAATGATTATGGAAAGTTTTAGTTCAATCAGTTAGTCAATGATGCATGAAGAAATTCTATGAACTGTAGCTCTTGGTTGAGATCAAGGTAAAATATTACCATGATAATGATTGAATGGTTTAGAGATATTTAACCAAACAATAAGGCCTCTTTATGGAGTTTTTATTTGGGAAACAATTACCTAATGTAGAGAGCCCCAAATTCATTTTCTCCTACTAGATCACTACCTTTTATAAGAAGTATCATTGGTTGTTATTAAAATTATATTAATTATTCTCCTTCCGAATAACCATTGGAATTTCCCTAAGATAGAAATTTTTTATTGCAGTTTGACCCCGCACATTGCCTCCCCTTTCTTCTTTGCAATTTTGTGCGGGTGAGCTATGTATGTCATCGAATGCAATGTCATTCAGCTATGTTGTGGTAAATCTTATTTCACACCTAAGAAGTGGTTCACACAGATCCCGTGGATTACTGTTTTGTGGGAAATAAATTTTTACAGGCCAATATATAAGTGTTATCCCAACATAAAAAACAAGGATATCTAAAATTACATATTCTTAAAAAATTCATCATGGGAAATATATATTTTTCATCGTCATAGTTTACTCTTATATTTTTATATTCTCAAATAATCAATTCAAATTGTGTAAACAATAGACATTATTCTAATGAAATTGAGAACATTTTTATCACATTTAGAACATCTCTAAAACTATAGCAGTAAATGTGTCTTTAACTATTGTAAAATTCAAATAAAAAAACATACCAAATTAGATATGAATAATTATCTAGAATAATAAAATGGAATAACCCCACAGTTAAATCACTATCACATTGAATTTTCATCAAACAAACACATTGGAAAAATATTCAACAAAATTATTAATTCAATAAATTGTGGTTATTCAAGATCCCCCACTATATTTGTTGTCAAATCCCATTTCACTTCCAAATTAAATGTTTTCTTATCCTATTAATTGATAATCAAAGAAAAGATATATGTTTGGGAAATAACTGAACACATCCTATTATGTAATAAATAAAATTTTATTCTTTTTTCCATTAGTCTCTTTATTTCATAAGGGATTCTTCTTATGAAAAATTCAAATTAATTTGATTAAGATATGGAAAGAATAACTTTTCTTAACGTAATGAGTCACTAATTAACCAACTCTTCATCTTCGTGGGCTAACCCGATGTAAAAAAAGAGTGAACAATATTGACGAAAATGTTGGTAATAAATTTGTTCTAATAAAGAATCCTTCTTTTAATAGATAATCAAAATATACTCAAGTAATTTTTTATAATCATCTCAACAAACAGATTAAAAATATTAATCAATAAGAATTCATATCCCCTTTATGAATCTATTTTACCTTTTTCATCTAATTTTCTATTTCTCCCCTTAAATCTTATTTATTATTCACTAATATATAGGATAACATACTTATTTTATGAAATGATTATATTTATATAATTTGAAATCATTAGATAAATACCATACCAAATCATTAAAAATTCATGTGATACCATTAAATATTAAAATTTGGAATTTTTTCAACTTTACTCCCCATAGTTGTAACACCACAGGATTTCATTGTATGTTATTTATTCAAAGAAATTCAATAGCTTGCACTACATGCAACACCGGGTTCGAGCGCACCACAAGATTACCAAACTAGCCGTTCAAAAGTGGTTATTAATAGTATTAACTGAATATTGAACTATATATATAATCCTTATAATTTTTGAATCCATATTATGAGTTTCTTATACATAATGTAAGAAAAAATTCATTTTTTTAGATAAAAGAATTATTTTAAAAAAAAATCCAATTTTACTGCCTTTTAATAGAGAAACCTTTTTAAATATAATATTTGAAGATTAAATATATTCAATTTGAAAAAAAACTTATTATTTAGAATGAGGACATAATAATTTAGTTTTAATAAATTTTTGGTGTTTTTCTAACAACTTTCATATTTGGATGAATAGTGAAAAATACTATATTTTAGCTAAAAATATATTTTAAAACCAAAATAATTTATAGTGTTGAATTATACATTTTAAGGTATTGGAAGTATAATTAGATTATATTTTTACCCTTCAATCCAATTTTGGTCATTCAAATTAATTTCACTTTGAGATTATACATAAACAAGTGTAAATCTTTCGATAGTTATTGTTTTTAAAAAACACGCTATTTGTCCTGACAATGAGAATTAATTTTAAATTAATAAATTCAAATTATATGTTTTTAATTTGGTAAAATAGAATTCATTTTTGGATTTAGAATATCAAAAATATCCTAAGATGAAATTTTTTTATTTTTCAGAAAACGTTCAATTTTTGATGAATAGTGAAAAAAACCCTGAGTTATCGTTTAAAACCAATTTTTTTTAAATAATTATTTATTTTATTTAAATTTATATTAGGTAAAAATAGATACATAATACCTAAATATGTTCAATTTAATTCATTAGAGTCAATTTATAATAATTTTAGATACATAAAAATTTTTATATATCTTTTCACCGTCTTTTACCCACCTCTTAGGAGAATTTGTGAATTCATATAAAACATAATTTTACCACTTCTGTGAGTGGAATTTTAAAATTCTGATAGACAATGTTGATATCAGTATGTAAAATGTGGTTCAATAAGATAAAAATAATTTTTGGTGAATAGTAACTTTTTTCTTTTATTTACGACGGTTAAAAGTATATAGGGTAATTAAAGGTAAAAATGATATTATTATTACTATAAAACATGCCCTAATTATATTTTATACGTGTAATTTGACCAAAAACAACCATAGGAATAAAATTTTACCCTTTAGGTCCACTTGGATTAGATTAAGACTTTTATTATTATTTTATTTAAAGAAGAGTTAAAATAGTTAAAATCAAAGTTTAATAACTAAACCATTTTTAAAATAAGGTGATACATAAGATAAATTATACTATAAATACTCATTAGAAAGATATACATATTTTCTACATAATGGTATTTTATTTTTAATTTTTAGATATTAGATAATTAAAATTATTAATGACACAATGATGATGCAGTAATTACATTATTAATGAAAGAATGAAATAAATGGTATTATTAATATTAAAATAAATATAATTTCAATGTTTTTATTACATCCACTAATTTTCCAGGTGAATATGATATGTTAGGATTGATAAAATGTATTTTTTTGAAGTAATAATGCTCTTATTATTTAACAAAAAAGAAATACCAAATAGTATCAAAATTGACATAAACTAGTTTTTAAAACAAATATTATATTATTAATTAATATAATGGTCCTAAAAATCTAAGGTTTGACCAAAAGACTTATATAATAATATATATGACATTAAGTAACCAGTTGGGGTTCTATTGGAAGTATATAGTAATTTTATTAACCATGTAGTGTAAGAATACAAGAAGACAATGTAAAAGTTATATTATTTAACTTATAGTTAAATCTAAATGATATGGTTACAATGGTAATCTAAACTTCTCTAAAACCTATTGGTTGAGAGTACTGGGACCCATCCCAACCCTATAATCTAATAAGTCACTTTTCAGCCATTATAAACTGAATATGAATTTATTATAAAATAATATTTTATGTTTTTCCAAAGGTACCCCTCACCCCTCTTATAAAAGAGAACTTCCCCTTATCTGAAATTTACACCCCCAAAGCCATTTGGATTGGCCAACACCTGCCCAAATATCCTCCCAACTATCCAAACATCATCCTAGAGGCCTCTATTTGGTCAGAAAGATGAACTAAAAAGCCCTTTTTATCAAATCAAATGGAAAAAACCGAAGAAGAGGTAATGATTTCACCACCCTCTTTCAAGTTCTCTTATTCTTCCACTTACTCTTTATTTGTTGTTTCTATTCTAAAATAATAACTCTAGATTATTATATATACTGTGATGTTATTATAAATATAGAAAAACTATATTCATTATTCTATCCATCTTATGAATGATAATGTCACCATGCGTTCGTACATACGGCTTACCGTCTCCACGTCGTGGTGTAATTTTTTATTAATAACTATGTTACTTGGATCGATATAATGATGAGTAACATGTATATGAAAAATTAAAATAACATGATAATGTATTTGTAAAATTAATATACCATCCAATTCCACACCTTTAAGGAAATGATATTGTTGCTCTTGCTGACATGCAGATTACTATCTCAACGACACGATGAGATTCATTTCCACATTCACCATTCATCGAGGATTATAAATATATATATTACTAATAAGTATGTAATATATGAAATAATAATTCTACTGGAGATATAAATTTATATTTACTTACATATATATTATTCACTTAGTTTTTTTCAATACGATATGAAAACAGAAAAAACATTTATGCGAACGTGCGGACTACTGTATCCATAAACGGTGTTTTTCATTTCAAATGTATATCTATTAGACATATTTATATTCTGAATATATATGATATATAAATAATTTTACATATTCTTGAAGTATTTAAATCTTTATCTAAGTGATATAATCAAGAGTAACAAGTTAAAACACGTACTATAAAGAAAGCGATTATTACCTGAAATGTTAATTTAACATGGAAATTATTATTAAATGGTTAGTATAATGTCATAAATGAATCATATATGATATAATAAACATTAATATTTTTTGGGTATAATTTAATAACATACTATGATCTCTATACATGAGGTTAAACGTACCCTCGACTAAAGGAATGTTCAAGGTAAGGGTTAATTCATCAATCTCAATATTATCTGAGATTGTTTATGAGTAAATATTTACTGGTTCATTTTTATCATCCATGTCCATTTTCATGAAAATGATTTCAAAATTAATATTTTAAGGATTTCTGAAAACTAATCTTTATCATGCTCAGAATTTTAAATGTTTTAATGATTTTTCTTTCTAAACCTTTTTTTATTAATGTCCATGTTTTGAAAATGATTTTAATGATTTATTTATATGGACATGAATGTTTTGAAATGATAATTATTTTCAAATGTTTCAATGTAGTATGGGACACTTTGATTCAAATATCTCTTTTAAATTACTTACTTTATAAATGTGTGACATTTAAATGGTTTTAAAAAAAGGATATTTCTCTCAAAAAGCATTACTCATCATTTTCTACTACGTCAGCATCCTTTACTGGATATTATTTTTGATTGAGGATGATATATTATAATACAATATTTCATTTGTATTAAATGAGTTATGATATGTTTTAATTGGGATGTTATATTTTTAAACCATTCATGGTTTATGGTTAATGTATTGACAGTTTTTATGCTAGTTTTAATACGAATGATTATGTTATGATTCAATTTTTTCATATGAGAAATGTAGAAGACTTAGTAAGTGACAGGTGGAGCCCACTATAGCTCCTCGATGCATTGGTATGTCTCATGAGGCAAACTAGTGTCTTGACACAAGGCCTTAACAAAAATTTTATTTGTAGACTTGGCATGAGGCCTTTACTATGTGGTAATGATGTCTGACGTTAGACATTCCCTCATTATGAAATTAGTTATTACATGTGATTATTAGAATAGTAGAATATCCATGTGAATGTTTGTATGGTAATGTTTGATTTATTTTTCCATATTATATTCAAGTTTATGTTTAAAAAGGCTGTTGTGTTTATTACAAATCATTCCTTAAAAGTTTATAGCTTCCACTAAATTATTTACCCTTACTGAGCATCTAAGCTCATGTATTTCTTATGTTTTATTTTCCTAGGTTTCTAAGAAGTGTATTATGATTGATAATAAGGGTTAAGATTTAGTATTAATAGATTTATCAAAGGATCATTTATGTTGTGTTTTATTTTCTAATCTGTAATTTAATAGTCATGTATGTATTCTATTTTCCAATACTGCTAAACTGATCGGTCCTTCAGGACTTGATTCCTTGTAATCATTCCAATGTATTAAAATAATGTACCAACTCTAAGTAACTATGGTCGGGCATTGCAGTTGGTATCAGAGGAAGTTTATTATAAACCATGGATGTTATATTTAGATAAACTATGATTAGAGCACATTACCCTGAGATTGACATTGATGATTGGTGTAGAAAAACTTCCTAGAATTTTGGTAATGAAGATATTTAGTGAGTTTTCATAGAAATACATCCCTCTATGGATATGAGCATGTAGGGGCAGCTCTGGCATAAGATGTACCTAGGGGTAAAACATGAAAACACCGCTTTGAGATAGACTCGAACTGGAACTGGTGCATGATAATGGGCCTTGCTGCATTCTTGGTTACGAGACTCCCGGGGGATACAATTTGGATAATTCTCATTTTCCTTACAAACCGTTACAAAGGTTTTATGAGTATATACTTCCTCTGAGAAATTTTTTTATGATTATGGATTATATCCATAAACTGTTCAATCTACGTTATGTATTTTACAAGTTTAGAATAACTCATTACAATTCATAAACTGACCTAGTGTATGCCATTGTATAGAAATGGCACCCAATAGGATGAATTTGAACTCCAGCAATATGTATGATCCAAAGATTAATAAGGATCATATCTTTCATAGTATTAAGTAAAAATTTAGATGGGAAATTTTCTTCCTTGTATTCTCAACATATGAAGAAATAGTATCATGTGTTAAAAAAATAAGTAATGAATTCTCTGAGTCCTATGGATTTTAAGGGAAGCAAGAGAAGAATAGGATGGAAGAGAGAAATATGGATAATGGGAAGTGGGAAAAGTATAATTTTCTTATATGTGATAACTATGGGAAGAAACACCCTAGAACTTTCCTGAAGGGAATGGGAGTTTGTTACAAGTGTGGAGAAAAAGGACACCATGTACGTGACTGCAAAGGTATGAAAAATGTTTCAAATGTACAATGCTTCATCTGTAAGGAGTTGAGACACTACACGAACCAATGTCCAAATCAGAAGAGTATTCTCCAAATGATGATATTGGATAATAATAAATTTATGATACTACCACAGATGAGGAGGAATGATTAGACATCTTATGTTGTTATTAAAGAATTATGTCATTTGAGTGTTGTATCAACGATATATTGGTTATAATAATTATGGAGTATATAAGGATTGTGATGTCGTACTATTTAATTAAGGACTTGAGATTGTTTGGAACCATGAAAAGTGACTCAATAACAGGTAATATTTTTGGAAAATATATGGTTTAGAGAAAGATAAACAATAATATGGTTCTGATACTGAGGTAGTGATTTTGGAATAATACATGTTTGATTTGAATAAATTATGTTGGATATTCTTGACTACCATAAAACTGATTAATGATTTGTATATTCCATCATTGTTTGAGTTTACGACATTTTTGGATAGAATGAGTATATCCAGTATTATACAATGAATATGGGAGCATGAATGTAATCAATATGGTTTTATGGTAATTCAGGATGTTGCAATGTTTTAAAAGAATACATGATGAGGGTGTGCACATGTTATTACCTGGAAAAATGGATTTTCATTGTGTTTAACTTCCCTATAAATTTTTTATTGTGAGTTTGGATAGAAGTATCGTGGATATATATAGTTTGAGATAATTTTTGGATTTCCATAAAAATGACAACCCGGAGGTCAGGCGGCAACCCGTCGCGTCCGGTAATTCTGCGAGACTTGAACCCGCAACCGAAGGGCGACAAGGGTGTATCACCTACCACTGACCCACTTGATGTCCTGGATTGAATAATGTAGTTTATTAAGGGTTTGTTAGATGAATTATAAATTCATTTTTTTGGAACCCAATCTGAATATGATAAGTAGAATATTTATTCAGTTCTATTATCTTTTAGAGTGAAAGATGAGTTTGTGGAAGAAATTAGTTAAAGGATGGAACTCCACTTGTCAGGTAAATATTTTTTCGTCTCTTATTTTATGAAGAAAATTAATTATTAAACATCAGGTATGGTATCTTAAAACAAAAAAATTGTTATCCTAATACCTTATGTTTTGTGGAACAAATGATATTTTAAATCATCATAGATTGGTGGCTTTGAGGCCCTCAATTCTACAACTGTTTATGATTTATGATCTCAATAACTCCCTATAAATATTTATGTTTACCTCCAATTATGTGTCCATAATTACCACAAAATTTCACCTAATCAAGATCATAATTTGGTGGTTACATTTTCAATACCACTTTCCTCTAATTAAGAGTAAATTTTATTATCCCAATTTCTGATTTGGGTTTTCCCACAAAAGTATTTTCTATTTTCAACCATTTATTTTTGAAGAACAATTTCAAATTGCGAGGATGCAATTTATTTAAGGAGGGAAGAATGTAACACCATAAGATTTCATAGTGCTTTATTTTTTCAAATAAATCCAGTAGCTTTCACTTCACGCAACACCGGGTTCGAGCGCACCACAAGATTACCAAACAAGTCATTCAAAAGTGGTTATGAATAGTATTAACTTAATATTGAATTATATATATAATCATTATAATTTTAGAATCTATATTATTAGTTTCTTAGAAATAATGTTAGATCAAATTCAATTTTTTTCAGATAAAAGAATTATTTTTCAAAAAATGCACTTTTACCGCCTTTTAATGGATAACCCTTTTTAAATCTAATATTTGAAGCTTTTATCTATTCAATTTGAAAAAATAAACTTCTTCTTTCGAATCGGGACATAATAATTTAGTTTCAATAAATTTTTGATGTTTTTCAAATAACTTTCATATTTGGGTGAATAGAGAAAAATACTATATGTTAACTGAAAACAAATTTTTAATCAAAAAAAATTATAGTGTTGAATTATACATATTAATATTTTGGAAGTATAATTAGATTATATGTTTACCCTTTAATCCAATTTTGGTCGTTGGAATTAATTTCACGGTGAGATTATACATAAACAAGTGTCAATCTTTTGATAGTTATTGTTTCTTAAAAACACGCTATTTATTTTGATAATGAAAATTAATTTTAAATTAATAAATTAAAATAATATATTTTGAATTTGGTAAAATAGGATTCATTTTTGGATTCATAATATCAAAATTAGACTAGGGTGAATTTTTGGTATTTTTCTGAAAACGTTCAATTTTTGATGAATAGTTAAAAAACACTAAGTTGTCATTTAAAACCAAATTTCTATTTAAATAACTATTTATTTTATTTAAATTTATTTTAGGTCAAAACATATACATAATACCTATATAAATTCAATATAATTCATTGGAGTCATTTTATAATAATTTTAGATACATAAAAATATTTATTCAACTTTTCAACGCCTTTTACCCACCTCCTATGAGAATTTGCGAATTCACATAAAACTTCATTTTACTGCTTCTGTGAGTGTAATTTCAAAACTCCAAGAGACACGGTTGATATCAGTATGTAAAATGTGGTTCAATGACAAAAAAATAATTTTTGGTGAATAATAACTTTTTTCTTTTATTTGCCACGGCGAAAAGTAAATAGGGTAATTAAGGGTTAAAATGATATTATTATTACCCTAACAAATGTCCTAATTCTATTAGATAAATTTAATTAGACCAAAAACAACCTTAGTAAAAAAATATGACCCTTTTGGTCCACTTGGATTAGATTAAGACATTTATTATTATTTTATTTCAGGAAGAGTTAAAAGAGTTAAAATCAAACTTTAATAACTAAATAATTTTTAATATTGAGTTATACATAAGATAAATTCGACTACAAATATTCATTAGAAATATAAAATGATTTCCTATATAATAATATTTTATTTATAATTTTTAGAGATTAATTAATTAAATTTATTTATGACACAATGGTGACACATTAATTACCATATTAATGAATGAATCGAATAAATGGTTTTATTAATATTAAAATAAATATAATTTCAAAGTTTTTATGACATCCACGAATTTTCTAGGTTAATATGATATGTTAGGATTGATTCAATGTATTGTTTTTTGAAGTAATAATGTTGTTATTATTTTTAAAAAAACAAATACCAAATAGTGTCAAAATTGACATAAAATAGTTTTTAAAATAAATATTATATTATTAATTTATATATTTATCTTAAAAATCTAAGGTTCAACCAAAAGACTTATATAATACTATATCTGACATTAATAAACCAATTGGGGTTTGATTGGAAGTATATAGTATGATTACTAATCATATAGTGTAAAAATACAATAAGACACAGTAAAAGTTAAATTATTTTATTTTAAATGAAAGGGATCAAGACCACTTTTATTAAAAAAAAGTGAAACATGTAAAGTCACTTTTGTGCCATTATAAACAGAATATGAATTTATTATTAAATAATATTTTAAGTTTTCCCCAAGGTACCCCTCACCCCTCTTATAAAACATCACTTCCCCTTCTCTTAAATTCACACCTCCGAATCCATTTGGCTCGGCCAACCCCTGCCCAAATATTCTCCCAGCTATCCTAACTTTTTCTTACAGTCATTCCATTGGTCAGAAAGCCAACCTATGGATCCCTTTTGATCAAATCAAAAGGAAGAACCTAAAGAATAGGTAATGATTTCACCACCCTCTTTCAAGTTCTCTTATTCTTCCACTTACTCTTTCTTTGTTGTTTCCATTCTAAAATAATTACTCCAGTATATTATATATACAATGATGTTATTATAAATATGGAACAACTATATTCATTATTATATCCATCGTATGAATGATAATGTCTCTATGAGTGCGTACGTACAGCTTACCATCTCTACGCAGTGGTGTAATTTGTTATTCAACACTATATTATTTTGATGGATATAATGATGAATAATATTTATATAAGTAATGAAAATAACATGATAATATCTCTCTAAAAGTAATATACCATCCAATTCCACACCTTTAAGGAAATGATATTGTTGCTTGTGCGTAACGTACAAATTACTGTCTCCACAACGCGATGAGATTCATTTCCACATTTACCATTCATCGACGATTATAAAAATATATATTACTTATAAGTATGTAATATATGAAATAATAATACTATTTGAGATATATATATTTATATATATAAATTTACTTACATATATATTATTCACTTAGTTTCATTCAATATGATAAGAAAACGGAAAGAGCATTTATGCTTATGTACGGACTATTGTCTCCAAAAACGGTGTTTTTCATTTCACATATATGTCTATTATACATATTTATATTCTAAATATATATGATATATAAATAATTTTCTATATTCTTCAAGTATTTAAATCATGATCTAAATTATACAATCAAGAGTAATAAGTTAAAAAATGTATGATAAAGAAAGCGATTATTACTCGAAATGTTAATTTAACATGGAAATTATTATTAAATGGTTAGTATAAATTCATAAATAAATAATGTATGATATCATAAATATTAATATGGTTCTGTTATAATTTAATAACATACTATGATATTCATACAGGAGGTTAAATGTACCCTTGACTAATGGAATAATCAAGGTAAGGGTTAATTCCTCAATCTCATTATTATCCGAGATTGTTTATGTGTACGTATTTACTGAGAAATTATTATCATCCATGTCCTTTTTCAAGAAATGATTTAAAAATGAATATTTGAAGGATTTTTGGGAGGTAATCTTTATCAAGATCAAAATTTTAAATGTTTTAATGATTTATCTTTGTAAACCTTCTTAATTATTTCCCATGTTTTCAAAATGATTTTAAGGATTTATTTATATGGACATGAATGTTCTGAAATGATAATTATTTTCAAAATTTTCAATGTGGTATGGGACACTTTGATTCAAAAATATCATTTAAATTACTTCCTTTATAAATTTGTGACTTTGAAATGATTTTACAAAAACGTTATTTCTCTGAAAAAATTTTACTCTTAATTTTCAACTATGTCAGCATCCTTTAGTGGATATTATTTTTGATTGAGGTTGATTTATTATAAAAAAATCTTCCATGTTGTATTGAATGAGTTATGATATGTTTAACTATGTATGTTCTATTTTTATACCATTCATGGTTTATGGTTAATGTATTGACATTTCGTATGCTAGTTTTAATATGCATGGTTAGGTTATGTTTCAAATTTTCATATGAGGAATGCAGTGGAATTAGTAAGTGACGGGTGGAGCCCACTATAGCTCCTCGATGCATTGGTAGGTCTAATGAGGCAAAATATTGTTTTAGAACAAGGCCATGACAAAAATTTTATTTTTAGTCTTGGCACAAGGCCTTGACTATGTGGTAATGATGTTCAGTGTTAGGCATTCCCTGATTATGAAATTAGTTATTACATGTGATTAGTCGACTAGTAGAATATCCTTATGCATGTTTATATCGTAATTTTTGATTTATTTTTTTCCTTATTGTTTTAAATTTTATGTTTAAAAAGGCTGTTGTTTTTATTACAAATCCTTCCTTAAAAGTTTATATCTTCTGCTAAATTATTTACCCTTACTAAGCATCTGAGCTCACCCCTTTCTTATGTTATATATTCCCATGATTCCAAGTAGTGTATTATGATTGATAAATAGGGTTAAGATTGTGAATTAATAACTTTCTCAGAGGATCACTTATGTTGTATTTTATTTTCTAATGTGTAATGTAACGTTCATGTATGTAATCTATTTTTCAAGACTGCTAAACTGATCGGTCCTTCGGGACATGATTCCATGTAATCATGCCAATGTATTAAAATACTGCACCAAATATAGGTAAATGGGGTCGGGGGGTTAAAATAGTTGAATTAAATTTATCCAACTTCTTTATCATGGTTTGATTTCATAAAGAATGAAATCCATGAAATTTTTAAATACTAATTGAAATTATCATGGTCATTGGGAATAATATTTTGTATGTTGTATAATGCTTTGAATGAACTCATATCTTATATACTCTCAATTAATATATACCTAACCTTCAATTTATTGTAAGTAATAAAAAACAAAAAATATATGTTGGAATAAAGTGGGTTTCAAATTATTTTAATATATATAATCATGAAAGATTTTTATTTTTCAACCTAGAAACTACTTTCAATTTTTATCTAGATTTATGAACACCCATCACACTTTCCCCTTCATTAACATTAAAAATTTTATCATTTATGGGTGGCATGGAATTATTAATTTATTTAAAATTCATCTTAAATGGAAGGTGATTATTGACTTTGGCATGTAGTGAACATTCATTCATATATTAAAAATCTAATTTCCTATCCTATTCCAGCTACTTTGGCCAAGGGAATAAATATTCATTTTGTACATGATTGTCCCTCTTATATGTATACTCTTTTTTAGTAAAATTTTTAATCCAAGAAGGAATTTGTGAATTTTTTTCATTAATAGTAATTTTTTTGATGGAATCCATGCCATTATGTTTTTAGAAATATGCCTAGACATTCTATACCTACCACAAAAATATCCAGCAATCATAGGGTTATCAATTTTTTATAACATGTTTTAAAATTAGAATATTTCATGTTGATTTTCATGTAGCAATCAACTGTTTTATTGGTTTCTAAAATTAATTTTGTTGTCTTCTTTACCTTTCTTTCACTAGAATTGTTGTAAATGACATATTTTCAATGTTCCATTATATGGTCTTATCTTCCATAGTAGAAGCACCTTATTTCTTGGGTGACATTTATTTAATCATTCCACTAGGGTATAACTTTCATCAAATTTTTCATAACTCTCATCATCTACTTGTATCCTAAGTAGTAATTTTGTACCTTTTTTCCTTCCTACTTTAATTATTGTGATTTTTTCTTCATATCATCATATGCATAGTGCATAGTTGGTTAACACTAGCACATATCATAACTGTAATCACATATGTTTCAATAATCACATAAGTCTTCAAGACACTCAAATATATTCACGATACATATATTATTCATCGTAATTGAATTATATATAAATTTATTAGGGTTTCTCTTCACATACAATATTATACCTCTAAATGATGGTCTTATGTAATTATCATTAATTAACAAATTATGTCAACAGTCAATGGACTAATTCCCAAATTTCTAATATCACCAATAATATCAAAAAAATATTTATTTTTTTATTATGTGGCACAATATTTAAATCTTCCACATCATGTTGTTTTTTCATAATATGATTTCCATATAAGATTATTTTATATAAATTAATTGCAACTCTTCTTTACAACTACCTTATATTTAATTATGGATTTATTATTAGTCTTCTTCATCCATGTTTGACCATAATTATGTTTGGAAAGTGTAGTAACATAAAAAATAATACTAGTTCAAATAATAACTTCTTAAACAAGGGTTACATGTATCAATGAGCTTGAAACATTTTTATCTTCAGATATTCTGAATCTCTTGTTACTACTATAGTGGATATTTTCAAATGTAAGACTATTTTTGGATTTACTCTTGGCATCAATTTTGATCTCAGTATTTTTCCAAAGATTAAATTTGGTGTTCTCCAGATTTTTGAACATTAACTCAACTGAAGAAATTTTATATATAGAGAGTTCTTTTGGACTTTGAGTGATTTAACTATATTATTAAATTGTTTATAAGAATTATTTAATTATTTTTTCTTCAAAATATTCAAATTTAATTCCATTTCAAGATACTTTAGATTGAGTAAGATTTTATCATCCTCAATAAATCTCAGATTTTACCTCCTTTGACTCTTAATTTTAAAAAATTTATCATCATGCATTTGATTTTATAGAATTACAGAATAATAAAACTCTAAAATTCACTTTGTCTTGACAACTAGCTAGGACTCACTAACATTCATAGAGGTTCTAAATATTTTATCCATTGAACATAACACACTTTTATAAACATTATCAAACACATTCTTCTCAAAAACAACCTTTTATATCCCATAATCCACAAAATTCAATCTTTTAAAACAATGTAATACAAACTGTTCTTTTGATTCTTCAGTTAGGATGAATGTCTCATCCTTATCCATGATTTCTAATTTAGAGTCCATATTACACATGGTAACATTATTATATTATTCATTTGTATGAATCATATTAATAAGAACCTTTTTTGTTAATTATTTCTCAGATACACATGTCTTTAGAATTATCTTTTAATGTAAGAGATGATTTCATTACAAATTGAAATAGTTTCTTATTCTAAATCAATATTTCATTGAGATTTTTTCATCTTTGAATATTATTTTCCAATTATTTCTCCATATCCCCAACACCCTCTTCATGTTTTGACTTTTAATAATTTATTCCCTTGACAAAAGAAAATATGTGTTTGAAAAATACGGTATGAACTTTCATGAGAAAATATTTTTAATTAGTATTAAAAATAACTTTTTGATTTGATAAACTTGTCTTAATTGCTTCATAAACTAGAACCATAAAAGGGGTAATTATCAACTGATTCAATAGATAATACTTTTATACTACTACTCTAGTTATATTATGTTTTTAGTGAACCCTCATTTTACTTCAAACATTCTAATAAATTTCTTTCCTCTTTCATATGTCTATTCTTCAAGGTATTAGAATAAACATTATTTTTGGCACCGACAGAGATATGATATCAACTTACTATAAGAGTAAACATTGTTATTTATTGAAACTACAATCTACACATCATATATGTCATACAAAAACAACTTGTATAACACGGTACATACAATTAGAGGGAGAACCATTTCTCTAATACCAATTGATATAACCATTGGATCGTGTTTGTGTATTGACAAAGTGTTAATTAGTGTACACAAGTTTTACAAATTTATTATCATTCAGTAATACAACTTTTTATTTCAATCCTCTACACCAGCTAAGATGAATAAATCATCTGTATAAAGGACACAATTATACCATATGAAAGGAAAAAAGTAAATGAAGCCCAATACAAAGTATTTTAACAATGTTTGTCCCTGACCGGGGTGAGTATATCCTTTTTGTTCTTGGGATTCTTCAAGAGACATATTCCCCACTAAAAATAATCACCAATTATATGTGGTTCTAGAAGGTATCACCCTAGAACCGGGGTGGGTGTTTAAGAATTGTTTCTCAAATTATACTGGTTTTACACCAGTGTTATTTATATTGGAAACCCAAATGGTTATTTATATTATAATTCCAACAATGTTTAGAAACACAACACTTACCAATTTAGAAATCTCACACAAACATAAAGATTCCATCATAACAAAAAACATAAATTATTCTTTGATAGGATGAGATACAATGATTGTAGAGACCCGAAGCCTGACGTACAAGGACATTACATTACTTTTGCGGAATAATTGATACATAACAAAGTCATACACACAAGAACCATAATATTTTAGTGTCTTTGGAAACTTGGAACGTAATCTTCTAATCGTGGTGAAAGATCTTCAACATCTCCCATAAAGATCTTCCACTTTTTGTTTCCTTACCTAAAACCATTCTTTTGATCATGGGGGAAAGAAAACATATAAAGGGTGAGCTCAAATGCTCAGTAAGGGTAAGCATGGATAAAATAAAACAAACCATATACATTTGAACTTAAAAACATGAACATAATGTTTAAACATCAAAATCTTGAGAAATGACATAAAACATGGAAGTACATAAGGCATAAATCATAATGGAACATAAACCATGATAAAATATCATGGGAACAAAACATTTAATTGTTGAATCCATTAAGCACATGTAATGATTTCCATAGTATCCAAGGCATTGCTGCCAAGACCATCTTAGTGGAAAAAGGCCCATTCTGAATCGAGTTCACTCCTCGTTTCAGTCCTGTAACACTGAACCGGATTAACTTACCATTCCAGCCATGTCTATCTCATGAGATATAAAATCTTTACCCAATTCATTGGAGGGAGATATAGGTCCCACCCATCTCATAATGATACCATTCTTATGTGTGCCACAAAATCAGAAACCATACATCATAATATAACCCATGTAATAAAAATGGGAATCTTAAACATCGTGACATCATAAAACAATTCATATAACATACAGGAATTCATAAAAATATAATTCCATCACAACATAATCAAATAAATGTAATAATAGGGATAGAAACAGAACCCTTTATTATCTTAGATGGAAAATAATTTTGATAAAACACTTGAACTCCATTCTTGAGGAAAATATCCTTTCTAATTCAAAAACATTTTTCCTTTCTTAACATGTCATACAATTTTAAAATAAAAGAAGTTGATTAAAAATAAACTTGAAAAATTGTAAAGTAAGATTCTTGGAAATAATGTTTTAAAAATCCATTCATGCCGTATAAGTTGAAAAAAACATTCTTCGTACTTTTGTCGGAAAAGTAAAAAAGTACCTCGTACGAAAAACGACAAAAGATTCCTTTCATATCCTTTACTAAAAACTCACCGAAGGGTAAAATTGGATTTAAAAAATTGTAGGTGGATGGAAATAATATTATATCTTGAGGAAACATGGATGTGGATGATAAAATACACCCCAGTAAATACCAAAGTATAAACAATCTCGGATAAAAATGAGATTGTGATATTTCCCTTACCTTAGGTTCGATTTGCTTCGTAAGTGTCCGAACCTCCTGTATAATGATTTAAATAATGTAATTTAATTATTACAGAATCATACTCATTGTTATGATATCATATATGGTTCACTTATGAATTTATATTACCTTTTCTTTTGTAAATTCCATGTTAAAGAGTGTTTTGGGTAAAATCGTTTCATTTGTCATCCGTGTTTTGACTTGTAATTATTCATATGATTACATAGATCATGAATACTTAATTCCAGAATATAAAAAATGATTTATATATAATATATATTCAGAATATACATATATATAATAGATCAGTAAATGGAAAGAAATACACCATTCATGGAGACGGTAGGCCGTACGTAGGCATGAACGCTGTTTTCGTTTCCTTATTGAGTTGAATGGAATTAAGTTGATAAAATAAATATATATACACATAAATCCAGTATCATTATTATTCCTTATATTTCATGATTACTTATTATATATACTTTATAATCATTCATGAATGGTTAACGAGGAGAATGAATCTCATCGCGTCGTGGAGTCGGTAGTCCGTACGTACGCACGAGCGATGATATCGTTCTCATGATCGTGGAATTGTATTAGAGTGTATGTATAATATTTCAGAATCAATATAACTTTAAAATAATCATATATAGTTATTATGTACACCATTATACCAATTCAAGTATGGTGGTGGTGGAAAATAGATTACACCACGGCGTGGAGACGGTATTACGTACGTACGCACGTGCGGTGATTTCGTTTTCCATAGGATGGATAGATGGTGAAATTGGGTTGTTTCATACTTATAATAACATATCAGTAAATGATAGATACTTATGTTATTACTTCATAATGAAAGAACCTAATAAGAAGAAGTGGAAGAAAAAATAAAGTTGAAAGAATCGGTAACAGACATTACCTCTTCTTTGAAGCGCCTCTCCGAGTTCTCCTCTTAGGGCACTAAAATTGGTCTTTGAAGAAGACCAGGAACTCTAGGATGTTTATAGGGATGTCTAGAAGAGAATTTGGCAGGGGTTGGACGAGATTTAAGGCTCAAAGTGGAGTGAGGAAGAGAGGGAGGAGGTGCCCTTTTATAAGGGAGGAGAGGGGCTCCTTTGGAAAACTAAAAATATTATTTTATTACAAAGTCATATTCGGTTTTAAATAGCTCCAATTTGATTTATTTAGAAGCTAAGGTAGGGATGGATCGAAATAATCACATAAAATAGAATTTGGACAAGTTTAGGTTCCTATTATAACCTTATCATTTATATTTAACTTTAAGTTAGATAATTTTACTTTTACCGTGTCTTTTTGTGTTCTTACACTATAAGGTTAATAAAATTACTATAACAAGCCAAACAAACCCCAAGTTGTTAATTATTAATATATATAAACTTATTTAAGTCATTTCTCCGAACCTTATATTTTTATGAATAAAATAACAATTAATAATTTAATATTTGTTTTAAAAACTATTTTATGTCAATTTTGACACTATTTGGTAATTGATTTTTTTGAAAATCATAACAGAATGATTAGTTCAAAAAAAGTTAATTAAATAAACACTAACATATCATATTAACCTATAAAATTATTTTAATTCAAAAAAAGTCTCAAATTACATTTATTTGGGTATTTATAACATCAATTATGTCAATATTTCATTAATAAGATAATTATTGCATCATCATTGTGTCATAAATAAATTAAATTATTTAAAGTATAAAAATTAGAAATAAAATATCATTATGTATTAAAGCTTTTTATCTTTCTAATGAATATTTATAGTCGAATTTATCTTATGTATAACCTTATATTAAAAATTATTTATTTATTAAACATTGATTTTAACTATTTTAACCCTTCTTTAAATAAATTAATAATAAATGTTCTAATCTAATCCGAGTTGGCCTAAATGGTCATATTTTATTTCAATGTTTGTTTTTTGTCGAATTAAACTTATCCAATAGAATTGGGACATGTGTTAGGGTAAAAATAATATCATTTTTACCCTTAACTACCCTATTTACTTTTAATCGTGGTAAAAAAATGTAAAAAGTTACTATTCACCAAAAATTATTTTTATCTCATTGAACCACATTTTACTTACTGACATCAACCGTGTCTATCGGATTTTTTAAATTCCATTCACAAAAGCGGTAAAATTATGTTTTATGAAAAATTCAGTTTTTTTAACTACCACTTAGTCGTTTCACTATTCATCAAAAAATGAATGTTTCCAGAAAAATACCAAAATTTAGGCCTAAGCTATATTTGATATTATGAATTCAAAATGATGTTTATTTTACCAAATTGAAAACATATCAGTTACATTAACTAATTTAAAAATTAATTCCCATCATCAAGACAAATAGCGTGTTTTAAAGTGATAATAACTATCAAAAGATTGACACTTGTTTATGTGTGGTTTAAATGTGAAATTACATCCAATGACCAAAATTGTATTAAATTGTAAAAATATATTCTAAATATACATTAAAACCACTCAAATTAATAACTTATCACTATTAATTATTTTGATCAAAAAAGTTATTTTTAATAAAAATATAATAATTTTCACTATTCATCAGAATATGAAAGTTATCCGAAAAGTACCAAAATTTTACCCTAAGATAATTTAGATATTTCGAATCCAAAAATGAAGTCCATTTTGAAAAATAAAATATAAATAATTTCAAAAAGTGGTTATTACTATTCATAACGGCTAGTTCATAATAATATTATAATGATATATCGTTTAGTGAAACTCGGTACTGCTTACTACACACGCTATCGTGGAAGGTCGTGATTGCGTGTAATGGAAGCCAAGTCAAAGATGCGTGTAGTGCAAGCTCTTTTTGGTGTAGCGTACAACACAAGACATCAATAAAATTAAAAATAATATTTTTCATAAAATCTCGGGGTGTTACATTCTACCCTCCTTAAAATGAATTTCGCCCTCGAAATTCGTCGGTGTTATAAATGGTTTACTACTTGAAAGATTATTTAATAGAAGCCCACATCATAAAAAGGAATACCAAAACATGGCTTTAAAAACTAATGTATGAAATGTAACGGTTACCCAAATTAACTCATCACTGGGTTTCCACGTAGGAGAACATAGGTGAAAATATAGATATGGAAGAAAAATCTACCCATCATGTTCTGATGGAGAGTGGTAGAGAACATGGCTATGAAAAATCCATCAATCACAAAGCCATAAATTTTTGATGATCTAAGGTACCATTTGATTCATCGGATATAAGAGCATTATGACAACATTTTTGGTTTTCAATATCATTTCCCTAAAATTGAAAATTTTGAATTAGAAGAAATACTTTCTTGATTTTGGTACAATATCACTATTGTTCGTGCTTTGAACAATTTCCACTTCATCTCTTAATGAAATGAAGTTGAATTTGTTATTCGTGAAGTGTTAACAGATCATGTGATAGAATGATGGGTCATTCCATCTGTTTCAAACAAAAGGTTTTCAAAAGTTATCAAATATACATAAGTCCATATATGGTGAGATTAATCATATATGGTTCTTAAAATGGACTTATACTTCATATATCATACTGCGTAATATAATAAAACTAGTTTCTACTATACAGGGACTTCCTGTAGGCCAGTGGTAGGCGATAAATGCCAGTCTCACTTCGGTTGTGGGTTCGATTCCCACAGCCTTATCCGACGTGATGGGCTGTCGCCCGTCCTACAGGTTGTCCTTTTTCAAAAACTACATTACTATAACATCCCATCAATAATATCGAAAAAGTTCTATCCATAAACAATACTAAATTATGTCCAACAAAATCTATTCCAATCTTTAGTCTTATCTAAAATACTCCGGTCCAAGATCATAGTATAAAGAAAATGATTACTTGAAATGTCGTATAACAATCACGTGAATTCCATCATTTATCCCCCATATATCATAAGATATATCGGGTTGGTCAAATTACAAATATGAGAATACCTTAATAATGTATTCTCTTGAAGAATGAATACCCATTGAACCTTAGTCAAAACAAGAGTGCTGTCAAAAGTTAACTCTATTCACATACCAAAACCTCAAACCATGATATAACTATTTCATTATATCAGTCATGAGCTCATAAATACTGTCAAACATTTCATTTTCTCCTTATCCCTTCATTATGTTCATATCATTTGTTTTCCAAAAATATCTCAATCACTTTCCATGGTTACCGGTACCAAAAAATTATTGAAAACCACTATAGACCAATACATAAATATTCCAATATTCCACGATACTATATACAACATTATTTTGGAATCCCATTACATAAACACTTAATCATTCCACCACATCATTTTCATATTCAACATCGCCAATAGTGATCGCATGTGACACTTCTTTGTCCTTTTCCTTAAGTGGTTGCTCATGTCGATCATCACTAACCCTTGGGTTAGGGAATTTATTAGCATAATTCCCCATTTCCTTTCACTTGAAGCATTGATGTGTTGGTGGTACGTTCTCTGCAGTCTTTTCTTTATTCACATCATTAGAAACCCTTTTTCCATTACTTCGACACTCAGCTGCTCGATGACCTTCTTTTCCACACATAAAACATTTTCTAGTCCCTTTAAGACAATCTCCACCATACTTATTTCCACACTTTGAGCATAAGGAAACATTCATCTTCTTTTCACCATTATTATGAGATTTCTCCTTGAACTCCATCTTTCGTTTCTTGTCAAAACTATGAGATGGATAAGTAACACCAACTTCCATTTCTACCTTGATAGCACAAAGCACAATTTCTTAATAACTATTTAAGTCTCTTATAGCTAATTCCCTTCGAAGATTTGGTTTTAAGCCAATGAAGAATTGATAAACTTTACTTTCAGGTTGGAAGATAAATCTAGATGCATACCTTGAAGGCCTTGTAAAATTCGCTTCGTATATACCAACAGATTCATCATCCTTTTTCTTTAGTTCAAGAAACTCCTTCTCCATCATTGTTCTAAAAATACGAGGGAAGTACTTATTGAAAAATAAGTTCGTGAACTTTTCCCATTCCATGGACTCAATTTCATCTCTTGGCCTCGTATTCTTGATAAGATTCCCCCATTGATCAGCATCACCTTCCAAACGATACACTGCTAAGATGACTTTATCATGTTCAGAACATTGAAGAACTGAATATATCTTTTCAGTAGTACTGATCCATTGTTCAGAAACAAGTGGATCAGAATACCCACTGAAAGAAGGTGGACGTTGCCTCATGAAGGAATCAATAGAATATTGTTCCCTTCTCTACTCATTTGGAAGTCCAGAATGATTCATATCTTGTGTAATTATAGCAATAAGATTTTTCACTCCATCTCCCATAACATTTGTTTGTTCAGGAGGACAATCATTTCATTTTCCATTACATTGATCAACACGATTCTTTCGGGTTCCAGCCATCGTCTAAAACCCAAAAAGAATAGTGTGAGAGGAAAAAATCATGCCAGGGAAAAAACATAATAAAGGGGGAGTACCTTAAATATCTAACATCTTGGGTTACTGTAATTCTAGTACTATAACCTATACTTATACTTAACCTTAGGGACATCCCTAGACATACAATATAAATATCTATAGGGATCTCACTAAATTATTCACATCCTAGTTTCCAAAGGTTGACTAAACCTTTCCTTTGATACCAACTATAGAGACTCGAAGCATGACGTACAACGACTTTACATTACTTTTTCGGAATACTTAATACATAAAAAATTCAGACAAACAAGGACCGTTATAGTTTAGTGTCTTTGGAAACTTGGAACGTGATCTTCTAATCGTGGTGAAAGATCATCAACATCTCCCATAAAGATCTTCCACTTTTTGTTTCCTTACCTAAAACCTTTCTTTTGATCCTGGGGGAAAGAAAACATATAAAGGGTGAGCTCAAATGCTCAGTAAGGGTAAGCATGGATAAAATAAAACAAACCATATACATTTGAACTTAAAAACATGAACATAATGTTTAAACAACAAAATCTTGAGCAACGACATAAAACATGAAAGTACAAAAGGCATAAATCATAATGGAACATAAACCATGATAAAATATCATGGAAATAAAACATGTAATTGTGGCATCCATTAAGCACATGTAATGATTTCCATTGTAGCCAAGGCATTGCTGCCAAGACCATCTTAGTGGACAAAGTCCCATTCTGAATCGAGTTCACTCCTCGTTTCAGTACTGTAACACTAAACCAGATTAACTTACCTTTCCAGCCATGTATATCTCATGAGATATAAAATCTTTACCCAATGCATTGGAGGTAGATATAGGTCCCACCCATCTCATAATGATACAATTCTTATGTGTGCCATAAAATCTGAAACCATACATCATAGCATAACCCATGTAATAAAAATGGGAATCTTAAACATCGTGACCTCATAAAACAATTCATATAAGATAAAGGAATTCATAAAAATATAATTCCATCACAAAATAATCAAATCAATGTAATAATAGGGATAGAAACATAACCCTTTATTATCTTATATGGAAAATAATTTTGATAAAACACTTGAACTCCATTCTTGAGGAAAATATCCTTTCTGCTTCAAAAACACTTTTCCTTTCTTAACATGTCATACAATTTTAAAATAAAAAATTTGATTAAAAATAAACTTGAAAACTTGTAAAGTAAGCTTCTTTGAAATAATGTTTTAAAAATCCATTCATGCCGTATAAGTTGAAAAAAACATTCTTCGTACTTTTGTCGGAAAAGTAAAAAAGTACCTCGTACAAAAAACGAAAAAAGATTCCTTTCATATCCTTTACTAAAAACTCACAGAAGGGTAAAATTGGATTTAAAAAATTGTATGTGGATGGAAATAATATTACATATTGAGGAAACATGGATGTGGATGATAAAATACACCCCAGTAAATACCAAAGTATAAACAATCTCGGATAAAAATGAAATTTTGATATTTCCCTTACCTTTGGCCTGATTTTCTTCGTAAGTGTCCGAACCTCCTATATAATTATTTAAATAATGTCATTGAATTATTAAAGAATCATACTCATTGTTATGATATCATATATGGTTCAATTATGACTTTATATTACCCTTTCATTTGTAAATTCCATGTTAAAGAGTGTTTTGGGTAAAATCGTTTCATTTGTCGTCCGTGTTTTGACTTGTAATTATTCATATGATTACTTAGATAATGATTAATTAATTACAGAATATAAAAATGATTTATATATAATATATAATCAGAATATACATATATATAATAGATTAGTAAATGGAAAGAAATACACCGTTCATGGAGGCGGTAGGTCGTACGTACGCATGAACGTTGTTTTCGTTTCCTTATTGAGTTGAATGGAATTAAGTAGATGAAATTAATATATATACACATAAATAAAGTATCATTATTATGTCATATATTTCATGATTTCTTATTATATATACTTTATAATCATTCATGAATGGTTAACGTGGAGAATGAATCTAATCTTGTCGTGGAGACGGTAGTCCGTACGTACGCACGAGCGATGATATCGTTCTCATGATCGTGGAATTGTATTGGAGTGTATGTATACTATTTAAGAATTAATATAACTTTACAATAATCATATATAGTTATTATGTACACCATTATACCCATTCAAGTAAGGTGGTGGGGGGAAATAGATTACACCACGGCGTGGAGACAGTATTCCGTACGTACGCACGTGCGGTGATTTCGTTTTTCGTAGGATGGATAGATGGTGAAACAGGGTTGTTTCATAATTATTATAACAGATCAGTATATGAGTGATACTGATGTTATTACTTCAAAATGAAATAACCTAATAAGAAGATGTGGAAGAAGAAATAAAGTTGAAAGAATCGGTAACGGACATTACCTCTTCTTTGAAGCCCCTCTTTGAGTCCTCCTCATAGGGCACTAAAATTGGTCTTTGAAGAAGGCCAGGACCTCTAGGATGTTTCTAGGGAAGTCGAGAAGAGAATTTGGCAGGGTTTGGCTGATCTTTAAGGCTCGAAGTGGTGTGAGGAAGAGAGGGAGGAGGGGCCCTTTTATAAGGGAGGAGAGGGGCTCATTTGGAAAACTAAAAATATTATTTTATTATAAAGTCATATTCGGTTTTAAATAGCTCCAAATTAATTTACTTCGAAGCTAAGGTGGGGATGAGTCGAAATAATCTCATCCAATAGAATTTAGACAAGTTTAGGTTCCTATTTTAACAATATCATTTATATTTAACTTTAAGTTAGATAATTTTACTTTTAACGTGTCTTTCTGTGTTCTTACACTATAAGGTTAATAAAATTACTATAACAAGCCAAACGAACCCCAAGTTGTTTATTATTAATATATATAACCATATATAATTCATTTGGCCTAGCCTTAGATATTTATGAATAAAATAACATTTAATAATATAATATTTGTTTTAAAAACTATTTTATGTCAATTTTGACACTAGTTGGTAATTGATTTTTGTGAAACTCATAACAGAACTATTAGTTCTAAAAAAGTTAATTAAATCAACACTAACATATCATATTAACATAGAAAATTATTGTAATTCCTAAAAAGTCTCAAATTACATTTATTTGGGTATTTATAACATCAATTATGTCAATATTTCATTAATAAGATAATTATTGCATCATCATTGTGTCATAAATAAATTAAATTATTTAAAGTCTAAAAATTACAAATAAAATATCATTATGTTGTAAAGCTTTTTATCTTTCTAATGAATATTTATAGTCGAATTTATCTTATGTATTACCCAATATGAAAAATTATTTACTTATTAAACATTGATTTTAACTATTTTAACCCTTCTTTAAATAAATTATTAATAAATGTTCAAATCTAATCCAAGTTGGCCTAAATGGTCATATTTTATTCCGAAGCTTGGTTTTGGTCGAATTACACTTATCCAATAGAATTAGGATATGTGTTAGGGTAATAATAATATCATTTTTACCCTTAACTACCCTATTTACTTTTAACTGTGGTAAAAAAAGTAAAAAGTTACTATTCACCAAAAATTATTTTTATCTCATTGAACCACATTTTACTTACTGACATCAACCGTGTATCTCAGATTTTTGAAATTCCATTCACAAAAGCTGTAAAATTAAGTTTTATGAAAAATTTAGTTTTTTTAACTACCGCTTAGTGGTTTCACTATTCATCAAAAAATGAAAGATTCCAGAAAAATACCAAAAATTAGGCCTAAGATATATTTGATATTATGAATTCATAAATGATGTTTATTTTACCAAATTCAAAACATATCAGTTACATTAACTAATTTAAAAATTAATTCCCGTCATCAAGAGAAATAGCGTGTTTTTAAGAGATAATAACTATCAAAAGATTGACACTTGTTTATGTCTGGTTTAAATGTGAAATTACATCCAATGACCAAAATTGTATTAAATTGTAAAAATATATTATAAATATACTTTAAAACCACTCAAAATAATAATTTATCACTATTAATTATTTTGATTAAAAAAGATGTTTTTAATAAAATAATAATAATTTTCACTATTCATCAGAATATGAAAGTTATCCGAAAAGTACCAAAATTTTACCCTAAGCTAATTTCGATATTCTGAATCCAAAAATTAAGCCCATTTTGAAAAATAAAATTTAAAAAAATTGCAAAAAGTGGTTATTACTATTCAAAAAGGATAGTTCATAATAATATTATAATAATATCTCGTTTAGTGAAACTCGGTATTGCTTACTACACACGCTATAGTGGAAGGTCGCGATTGCGTGTAATGCAAGCCAAGTCAGGGATGCGTGTAGTGTAAGCTCTTTTTGGTGTAGCGTACAACACAAGACATCAATAAAATTAAAAAGAATATTTTTCATGAAATCTCGGGGTGTTACAATGATTTTCACTTGATCACTTCAACTGAATGTATTTGAATATCACTAAATTTTATAGAAAATATCATATGAAAGTTAGAACAGTATACAATTTTTAATGAGTTAACGATATCACTCTCACATAAAATAACTATAATAATAGAATAAAAAACTAAATATTCCTCCATAAACATCATGTTTTATTCTATCACGCATTAAATCAAACAGATACTACGAATAGTATTTTAAATCACTACACAGAAGTAAATTTTATACCATTCATGCATGTATGATTTCAATTGTATTCAAATACATGGTATACTCATCATCCTGCCTCGTGAATGTAAAATCAATTAAGCATGCATCTCTTCTCTTAATGAAATAATCAATAACTCCATGGTATTATTATTCTTTTAATACGACAGATGAACATACTCTGCTCGTTTAATACAATATATAATGTTACTTCATAATCTTCTTCATGCATGCAGAAAAAAGATACATTGTGTAATAATAAAAACATGTGAAACAAAAATTGGAATAGTTCTCAAATTCATTATAAATCAGGTGTTCATGGGAAAACATATGTATGGACACATTATTTATAGTGTGATTCATATAAATACACTGCCTTCTCAACCCAATCCCTCCCCAAAAACAATATTCATGTGCTGCATGTATAATGTATGAACATTTCATAATCCTTTATAATAATTCTTTGCATGATTCTATGATGTCTTTGCACTACATAAGAAATACACAATCTGTTTTCAAAAAATACATGTGATACTACCTTCATTCATAAATAATATTTCATGCATTATACTAAATTTTTTTCATAATAGTATATGTTTTACCTTGATTGTAATTTTTTATTTGTGAAATAGAATGCCAAAGAAAATATATAACTATCATTATTTTATTTTTAGGTAATGAGAAAATATCACTAGTCCACTTTCCATGAACAATCTTCACATAAATGGGTCACACAATGATATCATGTCTATACAAAATAAATTATACCTCGGTTATCTATCATCTATCACAAAAATTATTATAAATATCAATACTGGATCGTAGAATCTCAACCTCCATCATGAGATTTTGAAGGTCTTAGAAGACTCAAAAAGAGTTTATAGTACATTCTTCTCAAAATTAGCTCACTTAAACTACTTTTTTTTCATTTAGACCATTCAAAAAATATCTCTCGAATATGAAAAGTTTGTAATATGAAAATGGCTAGCATGATGAGTATTAATATCCATGTCTCCATAGACCGAGTTCTCAGAACAAACATATACACCTATCCATTTCTCATACTTACTCTTTAAGTTGATTATGAGAATAACATTCCCTGTTTAACCAGGTTAGGTTCATTTCTATTTTACATTGATTTGATATTTGATTAATCATGACAATGACATTTAATGTGGTTTAAATTTTATTAGAATCATCATGATGTTCAAATGCTTCTTGTAACATTCATTTCAATTGATTGGTCGACACATAATGATGAAGATAAAATTATATAGATTGATATGATCAAATGGCTAGGCTTTTGTTGGTGTTTTTTAATTTTGAAATAGTAATCAGAAGTAGCATGTCCCACATCTATTTTCCATTGAGTTGAGATCTAACATGGATAAAAAAACGGATTGGTCGGTATTTCTGTTTGATTAACTATTTTTCTTTTGAATAACCACTATCACCACCACGTTCTAGCACTCTATGCTGACATTTCACCTTACACAGTGGATCCTATTTATTCCTTGTGCTTCTATGTGGTCGTACTAGGCATTTCCTCATCCCCTAAAATATCCAACTACCCTATGGTAGATCCTTGTGCCCACCAAAGAATTGGTCCACATGGAACCCATGGCTTACTAGTTGGCATGCCATATATTTTATGAAAGCCAATATATTTGTCTTCTCCTAACATAAAAACCATGCCAATACAAACCAAATCTATTAATAAAAAATAATCATGGAAAATAATATATTTTCCATGGTGTTCGTTAAATACTCTTTTTTTGAACTAATCAAATCATCAATTAAAATTTTATAAACAATGTTAATTATCAAAATTCTATTGGTCACATTTTTTATAAATTAATAATATCTATAAAATAATCATAATAAATTCTTGTTTATTTAAATAAACATTTATAATTAAAACAACCTTTCCATGTTAGTTATGAATAATTCAATGGAATAACTCCACACAACAATTATTATCACATAATTTTCATCTGACAAACACATCATCAATAAATACAACACAATTATTACTTCAATTAATTTTGGTTCTTAATGTAGGAAACCAAAAAACATGATACTAGTATTCGAAAATGAGTTTAACCGTCAATATCAAAGTCTATATCCCATGTGCATCATTGTTGTTGTCTCATACACATAGATTTATTTTTATTATCAAAATAATAACATAAAAGCGTATATCATTGGACCCATTACCCATGTACTAATATAGGACATGGAAGGAAATGAATTTGCATTCAATACATGATAATATGATTTCACCACCTTGAAGAAAGATCACATAGTTGTATTTATTTCCTATTAGAAAATTACAATATGATATCCTTCCATGATTTCAATATTCTGACTAGCTTCCTTAAAAAACATTAGTCTTATACTATATATAAATATAATATGGAAGCTTTCTCAAATCCCATGGCCTAGAAAATATCACTAGTATATCCGAAAAAAACTATTATTCTATTAATAATATTGTTTAGGTTAGAGAAAGTGTATTTTTAATGTAGCACTAGTTGTCACTATTCATCGATACCTATAATTTACAAAAGGAATGTGTATCAATTCACTCTTATATTACCCTATATTTTTAAACATAATAAAAACACAAATATATATATTGTATCATTTCTATTCACTAAGGAAGAGTAATAATATGGTAATTTTTTTTGGTATTTCATACAACATATTTTTCCAAGAATGAGGAAAGTTAGTAATCCAACAAACATTATTCAGATTTGTTATAATATGAATGAATCCTAGAAAGCCTATCTGATTTTTTTAATCAACGAACAAGATCATATTCATATTTTATAAAAGGAATTTTAGAAAAATATATCATATTTCTCATATTTTTTAAATAATATTATCTGTTAATGGACATTAATTCATAAATTTTGTTTCACCTAGATTGTATTATTGAGAATCCAACACAAAACATTAACCACTAGAAGTTAGGTAGCTGTAAAAAAAATTGTATAAATATGATATAGGAGACAAAATATATACATTATTATATAAAGACTATAATTAGTCACCTAACCTTATCATTTCATTTAGTGTTATTTTTTCTAGTATGTTTACTCACAACTAAAAAAATTAGTGAAAATATGTAAAAGAACTTAATGTAAGAAAAAATCACTATAGGATTATACATGATTTGAACATTGAGTCCCACATAGACAAGGGATGTATTGAAACATTTCATTTCATTCCATGTATAATAAATTTACAATAATTGTTACTTGGAATCCAATTATATCACTAAACTCAATTTTTTCATGAAACCATAGCATTTGGTCCCAGTGGTCTTTTATAGTGGGCCTCAACCTATTATCCAGTTAGACCAACCACTATATTTTATGGTGGTATATCCATTAAACTGGATTACTAAGGATAACTAATCAAATTCCTTGACATAAATACATCCTACTAAAATACTGAACACATGTGTCATTCCAACAAATGGAATCCATTTGAACATACCTTCAAATGACCTAACCACCACTATATGCATGCATCCCTTAGAAGATGTTACATTCTAAACAAACTTTTTTAACTAAAAATGAAATTCATCCACTACCTATAACATACCAAATTATCATCCAGATTCCCCCATCCTAGTTGATATAATTTGGTACATGAACTAACATCATAATCTCAACAATCTCCCACATGAAGATTTCTCCAAGGTAGTACACAACATCTTATAATGATTTTGTAAAAAATAACCATCCAATTATTATATATAATTTTTTTTAATTCTATATCATTCAAATATTTATGACTATGGGATAATGTTTCTTCAAAACCCCTTAGAATTTACTCAGTGAACATATTAACCATATTTTTTTCTCCTAGAAATCTTCCACAACTCCTAATATCTATCTTCTAGCATAATATGAATAAATTTGTTCTTAGGGATGACGAAATTCATTCTTCCATGAAAAAATTGATGTATAGACAATTGTATTACACTTTGACTACCACGATTATGTATTCAAATTTTTGGGTAGCTTCCAAGACCCTCAATCATACATGAATACTATACCATTTATATTCATGTTTTTATTTCTTCCACATACTCTACTTCCTTTTAGGAGATTGAAATCAATGAATGGAACCTTGACATAAAAATTATCGAGGTTCCATAAAAGTTAAAAACATATCCTAGTGTACTTATTTGTGTATATAAATTGCCAATAATTTTATTATCATCATTAAATTGAAATTTATAATCCTTCTTACATTCCATTGAAATACCAGATAATCCCTTTCTAGTGCTCCCAATGTTCTTTTCCATAATTTTCCCATATTTCAGCTGACCACTCTCATTACACAATTTTTTTATGAATGAGTACAAACCAAGGAATATATTATACTTCCAACTACTGATGAATATGATACTCTAACCATGATCTTTTATTCATCCTTCATCCTAGATTTTTATTCCATTCAATTCTTAATGTTTCTATTAAGAGGGGCTTAGACTAACTTACATCAAGTCCTAAAAAATCATTAAACAATATTTATTTTGTAATCATTATAAAATAGAAATATTATTTTAATTTTCCAATCTCACTCTTAATGCCCCAAAAAACTAAATTATTAACCATGTATTCGATAACGTGTATGACACGCGACAACAAGCACATAATCCATATAATTTATAATATATTTACTATTTAAAATATATCTATATATTTCAATGCATGAAACCATGAGTAAGATTTGAATGAATGTGAAAATGAGTATTGGACTCCTCATGTATTAATCATGTTTTAATGATTACAAATCTTATTCAACCTAGTTAACTCCAATAAATTATATCCATTCATGTGTATTTATGTTTTATGTTCTCTCATGATTTATAATGGTTATGCTCAATCCATTTGATGCATATCACTGTTTAAGTCGGAATACCGTTATTTGCCTAAGTATAAGACACCGTAAAACAAGACACCATGAAGCAACACACCATTAAGCCAGACACCATAATCCAGACACCGTGAAGCCAGACACCGTACACCAGAAACCGTGAAGAAAGACACCGTGAATTAAGACACTATGAAGCAAGACATCGTGAAGCAAGACACCATGAAGCCAGACACCGTAAACCAGACACCGTGAAGCTAGACACCGTAAACAAGATACCGTGAACAAGACATCGTGAACAAGACAACGTAAATGAGACACTATGACACTTAGGCACTGTGATCAGTCTAGACATCGTGTAAAGGAGACACCATTTTCATTACTTACTATGACACTGTTTCATAAACTATTTTTTCATGTTTCAATTTTATTTCTAATTGTCATATTTGATGCCTTTAATGCACTGACATAATTAATGTTTCTTTGTAGACATATCTTCGGACAGTACGAGGTATGAGGTGTGGAACACATGGAACCTGTCGACTAAAACTCATGCATTCAAAGATAAAGAGAGAAGTGTGCCAAAGAACAAGAGAAAGTGATAATGAATGAAAAACAAGCTTGTGAGCATGACCGCGAGGAACATATTATAAGATTTTCAAAAGGAAGAATTGTCACATGCATGCAATCCGACTCTACTGAAGAACATACAAAGTACATAGGAATCTAGAGAACATCTTTGCATTATCAAAACTAATGAAGAACACAAGCTGAATCACGACACTCTATTTTTCACACAACATCCAAAGAAGTACTCCCAGCTTCATCTTCTTCAATCCAAAGAAATCCAAAGCTTTATTGACATCACACAAGAAAATTCTAACCTTATCTCTATATTCTTTCTCGACTAAAATCATATTTTTATTTACATTAGGAGCAGTTTGTGCCCCTGTATTTTTTTGACACACACTGACTCCTGAGCTGAACTGGAGGATATTGAAATCCTTACATCAAAATCTTTATAGTTTTTTTACCCAAGAAAACTGTGGAAGAGGTCCCTGTGTGGCCTGGATATTATTTTTGTTTACCCATGACGAGTGTGGAAGAGGTCCTTGTGTGACCTGGACAGTCTGTGTACTGTTTTAATCCCCGATCCAGGGTGTGGTTCAATGTTTATTTATATAAACTTCTTGGTGGGAGGTGATCACCAAGTTGTGTGGATTAGGTCTCGGCTTGAGACTGAACCACTTGTTTCATATCCGCTGTGCTGTTTAAATTTATTCTTCTATGTTTTACTGCTTTATTCTAAAATCTAGAAATCACCAATTTCACTTTGATAGTTAGTATTAGAAAGATGTTATAACTAGTTTGTCCTAGTAGGATAACTTCAAAAGTAATATTAATAATAAAAATTAAGATAACTGAGAATTAAGAAATCTTCTAAGAAGCTATTTAAAAAGTGAAACTATTATAAAAGTATAACCTTGATTAACTGGGCTGTATCTATTTTTGGGGAAATCATTTCTTTTGAAAATAATATTATTTTAACAAAAAATTTTATAGTTACTCAATTCACCCCTTCCCTCTTGAGTAAACTACTCCGACCAACATTTTGTAACAGATGTTTCTTTATTAGGACTATGGTTAATTTTATTCAATTGTGATTGTAGTTGTAATTTAAAGAACTGTAAATTTCTGTTAGTTCTAAATTTATAGCTCTTTTAAAGTAATATGTTAGTATGGATAATAGATTGGAAGGTGTTTCAACTAACAGACCACCATTCATTAATAGAACCAACTATGCTCAATGGAAAATTAAAATGAAAATGCATCTAGGGAGTATGAGTTTTGAAATTTGGTCATCCATTATAGATGAATACAAACTTCTTGTGACTGATAGAATTACATGGGATGAACCTACCAAACATCCCTATAATAACAATTGCAAAGCCATGAATTCTTCGTACTGTTCCTTATGAGATGAATAATTTAATCGGATTTCTGCTTGTAAAACTGCCCATGAAATTTGGTATACCTTGTCTATCTCACATGAAGGCACATCTTGTGTAAATGAAATGAGACTTAATAATTATACTATAAAATATGATAATTTTAAAATGAAACCTAAGGATCCTATTTCTTACATTGATCTCAGGTTCAATGAGATTTTCAACACAATAATTTCTCTTGGAAGTGAAGTCACTGCCAAAGAGAAGATCATGAGAATCCTTAGATTTTTACCAGATAAATGGAGGGGAACCTCTATCTCTATTAGAGAATCATGAACCATAAGAAAGATACCTATAAAATAACTCATTGGGAAACCAAATATGTATGAGGAAGAGATGAAAGTCAACAAAGAATTGGAGGATGAATAAAATAAGAAATCTGTAGCATTAATGACCACCTCCTCGAAGAACAATGACAAAGGGAAACTAGAAGATTCTGTAGAAAGTTCCACCACTAAACAATAGTCACCTGACAGTGATGAGGAGATGGCTCAACTGGCCAGAATATTCCAACGATTTTACAAAAAGAAGGACCTTTTCAGAAATCCTAACATCCGTGGAAAGTAAGATCTAAAAGGAAACTAGAAAGTGGAATGGAAAAGAAGTGAACAAACTGATGAAATTGTATTCTGTAAATGTAAGCGCAAAGGACATATAAAGGATAACTTTCCAAAGATCAAGTATAAGAAGAAATATGAGTACAAGGAAAATAAGAAAAAAAATACAATGAAAGAAACCTAGAGTTCCTCTAAGGATAGTTCAAGAGACTCAGAGACATCACATGATGATCAGGATAAAAATCCAATATGTGTTTTATGAAAAACACATCTGAGGTAACACTGAACTCTTATGTACATAATTCATACTATTCTGAAGAGGAAAGTGACACTAAAAATATGACTAATGAATAAATGTTTGAATACTATAACATGCTTGAAGAGACAGGCAATGAATTAAATGATAAATGTAAATCATTGAATAAACAACATGATCTCACTGTAAATGTTAAATATGAACATATTATAGAAAAGGAGAAAAATTATCAACATCTCAAAGAAAAAAATTACTAAAAAATATCTAATGAGAAATTAACAAGTGACTTAGAATAGTTTACTAATGGGAAAATACCCTTACCCAAATTCTAAGAAAACGAATTTCCCCTAAATACAATACTAAAATTGGTTATCAAGCTGGTAAAAGAAACCATGGTATAACGAATTTTGTTTCAAAGTCTAGGACATATAGTTTTGTTCCCAGCTCTGGACACAACTCAACTACATCAAGTCATAATACATATTCTACTGTTTCATGTTTTTGTGGACCAAATATAGTTTATTTTTCAAATAATTTACATAATCCTTATAGGAAACCTATGAGACACATATGGGTTCCTAAAGCACTTATTACTAATGTTACTGGACCCAAACAAGTATTGGTACGAAAATCTATCTTTTCAAGATTATGTTATAGCAAAGCTTCTTAAAGATCTCCTACAAAAAAATATGGTACATGGACAGTGGATGTTCATGGCACATGACTGGAGACTACTCCTGCTTCCAGAACCTGATAAAAGTAGATGGAGGACATGTCACATTTGGTGAAAATGCGAAAGGGAAAATCATTGGCTTAAGCCAGATTGGTAACACTGATTTGATTTTAATTTCTAATGTAATTTCTGTTAATGTCTTAAAATATAATCTTCTTAGTATCTCACAATTATGTGATGATGGATATCATGTTAAATTTGAAAATGATGCATGTAATTTCTTTAATTCTAAAGATGAAATAGTTTTTTCTACATCAAGGAATGAAAATAATTATTCTATCAATTTAGATTCTTTACATTCTCAGAATGTTTCATGCTTAAGTGTATTTCATAAAGAATCTTTGCTCTAGAATGGGAGACTAGGACACTATAATGTTCACTCCCTTATAAATCTAACTAGAAAAGGCCTAGTTAATGACTTACCCAAACTTGGGTTTCCATATGAAAAAGTAAGTAATCCTTGTCAAAAGGGAAAACAACACAAAATCTCTTTCAAAACAAAGAAATAAGTTTCTACTTCTTAACCGCTCTAATTGGTTCACATGGATTTTTTTGGACCATCTAGAGTTTCTAGTTCAAATGGGAAGCACTATGTTTATGTTCTGGTAGATGATTTTTCTAAATATACCTGGACCTTCTTCATGGCTCACAAAATTAAAGCCTGCTCTTATTTTACTAAGCATGCCAAGTCTTTAGAAAATATATGTGTCCTTAAAATTAAATCTTTAATAAGTGATCATGGTCGTGAGTTTGAAAATAAAGAGTTGGAATCTTTTTTCTCACAAAATGGTTATAGTCACAATTTCTCTGCCACTAGATTACCTCAACAGAATGGTGTTATAGAAAGAAGAAACAGAACCCTGCAAGAAATTTCTAGAACAATACTTAGTTAATATGACTTACCTATTTAATTTTGCACTGAAGTTGTTAATACATCATGATACATAATCAATAGAGTCTTCATTTGAGAAATTCTCAAGAAGACCGAGTATGCACTCTAGAACAATAGGAAGCCTAAGGTTAATTACTTTATATTTTTTGGTTCCAAAGTCTTTATTCTCAAAACTAAGGATAATATTGACAAATTTTCATCCAAAAGTGATGAAGGAATTTTCCTAGGTTACTCAATATTAAGAAAATCTTATTGAGTATTGAATAAGAGAACTAAATGCGTGGAAGAATTTGTTCATATCAAGTTTGATGAAATTGATCCACATGAGCCTAGAACCATCCTAGAAAAACTTGGAGGATGATGTATCAAATTTTAACATCAACTAATAATCCTCAAATTCCTCTGTGAAAAAATTTGTGAAAGTATCCAATTCTTTATAATTTATATATTCGAGTCATAATGAACCTGAATATGTTGATGAACCTGAAATAAATAGTTCCTCATTTTCTAGAATGTTTAGAACCCTTAAAAACCAACCCTTCGATACTGTTTTTGGAGACTTAGAGAAGGGAACACAAACTAGAGATTCTCTTAGAAATCATGTTGAAAATCAAGCCTTCATGTCACAACTTGATCCTAAAATCATTGATGATTCCATCAATGATGAATTTTGGGTAACGGTTATGCAATAATAAGTTAATCAGTTTGAAAGAAATAATGTTTGAAAACTTGTTGAAAGACTCAAGGATACATTCATCATAGGCACTAACTGGGTGTTTAGAAATAAGGTAGATGAAGCTGGAAATTTTATTAGGAACATGGATAGATTATTTTCACAAGGTTGTAGTCAAGAATAAGGAATTGACTATGAGACCTTTTCACCAGCAGCCAGACAAGAAGCCATTAGAATCCTACTTGCTTATGTTGTACATCTGAATTTCAAACTATATCAAATGGATGTTAAGAGTCTATTCTTAAATGGGTATATAGCAGAGGATGTATTTGTTGAACAATCCCTGGATTTACAAATCCTTATTTTCCCCATCAAATTTTAAAACTATCAAACACTTTATATGGATTAAAGCAAGTTATAAGAGCTTGGTATGACAGATTGAGTACTTTTGTCATTTCCAAAGGTTGTACAAAAAGAACAGATGATCCTACCTTCTTTATAAAACAAAATTTTAATGATTTTTTATTCGTTAAAATCTATATAGATGATATTATTTTTGGATCTTCAAAAAATTCCTTATATATTGGTTTTTCCAAAATGAGGCAAAATGAATTTGAAATGAGTTTAATGGGTGAACTCAAATTCTATCTTGGATTTAAAATATTTCAAAGTAATGGCGGAATGGTTTTAAGTCAATGTAAACACACTAGAGATCTTCTAAAATATTTTGGATTGGATGACACTAGAAGTAGTGACACTCCCATGAGTACCACATGTATGTTGGATCTTGATGAAGTTGGAAAATATGTTGATCAAACCACTTATAGAGGAATGGTTGGAAGTTTACTCAACTTAATTGCTAGCCATCTAGACATTATGTTTAGGGTGTGTATGTGTGCTTATTTTCAAGAAAATCTTAATGAATCTCATTTAAATTCTATAAAGAGAGTTTTTAAATACCTCAAGCATACACCTAATCTAGGATTGTTCTCTCCTAAAGGACAATCATTTGAACTAGTTAGTTATTCTGATACTGAATTCGGTGGCTGTAAGTTAGATAGAAAGAGAACCTATGGAACATTTCACCTTTTAGGCAAGTCACTGGTATCATGGTGTGGTAAGAAACAAAATTATGATGCATTTTCTACTACAGAAGCTAAATACATAGCTGCTGGAAGTTTTTGTGCACACATTTTATGGATGAAACACACATTACTAGATTATTGATGTCAATTTAGACATCTACCAATAAATTGTGACAACATAAGGGCTATGAACATCTCAAAAAATCATGTTACACATTCTAGGACACAACATATTGATGTAAGACATCACTTTTTGAGAGACCATTAGAAAAAAAGTGATATCACCTTGGAATTCATTGGTACTGAATATTAACATGCTGATATATTCACTAAACCATTAAATTTTGATAGAATATACTAAATCATACATGATCTTGGGATGATAAATCTCAAATAAATATCTTACTTGTATTACTGTTTGACAATTTACTATGTTATTATTTACTGTTTCATGATTATGGTTTCTCATTTACTGTCTCTTATGTTTACGGTCTCACCATTATCACTTTGTACATACGGTCTGATATTTAATGTCTCACCATAACACGCACTGAAATTCCACTCACTGTCTCATTGTGACGACCACTCACTATCTCACCATGACGACCACTCACTGATTCACCATAACGACCACTCACGGTCTCACTGTGAAAATTAATTCTGTTTTTTTTAACCCATATCGGGGTAATTATTATTTCACCTCTTTTATTTTCCCACAATTTTATTTTAGTAAAGTTTTTCATTCCTAAATGATAAAACAAATGGTTTCACTCGGTTCTTCACTCAGGATTTCTCCTATTCACTCATGTCGAACCCTTTCAACCTTGTAACTATATCTCTCTCTATCTCTCTCTGTAAAACCTTCAGTTGATGAAAAGAATGAAACGTCCTTCATCATTCACACTTAAGAAGCGGAGCCTGAAGAAGAAGAAGACTTCACCTAATCTGACACCCAAAGGAACATTAAATCCGAATATGGTAAATCTTAGTGTTGTACTTGCAAATTAAATTTCCACCGAATGGCTTATATCTATCAAATATCTAGTCTTGACAGTGTTAAAAGAACAAGGATGGTTAGAGTGGTTTCAAGGGATAATAAACCCATCTATCCTATGTTAGTGGCTCATTTCTACCAGTACGTATAGTAATCTTTTTATTCTGGTGAATGTTATGTTGTGAGGAGCTTGGTTAATGGCCAAAGATGCTCCTTCCCTTTGAGTTTATGGGTTTCATTCCTTGAGATAACTAATGAAGGTATATGTGAGGATTATTATAGAGGACCTCCACCTTCATCCAATTTTATAGATCTTGAATATGCTCTAAAAATCCTAACTGGAAATGACACCAAGAGAGGGGCCATCACTGCTAAACTAGATAGAGAAACAAGGCTTTTGTTTATGTTTGTTCAAAATATGGTTAGTCCAAGAAAAGGTGATTTTTCTGTGTTACAATATCATGATGTGTTTTTGATTTACCTTATGATCAATGGATATAAGATCAACCCGTGCAAGTACATCGTTCACCATATGTGTGAGTTCATCAAAGTTACATCCAAGTACACTTGTATGTTGTACTCTCGGCTAATATCAGCCATGAATTTTACAAAAGGCATGGTTGGACCTAATGAAGAAGTGCTTATGGACTGTGAGTACTGTCTCTCAAAAGACACCATCAAGAGAATGATGATAAAATGGAATCCTTGGAAAATTTATTGGGTGGAAGACAATGATAAGGTTTATGAGAAGTTTAATCCTGTGGATTATCCATCAAGGCCGAAAGACATTTCTGATCCTGGTTTGGAACCAGATGAACTTGTTGAGTATTCAGTAGAAGAGGAAGAAGAGGCTGAAGTACCACATAGGGAACCAGTTATTTTTGTGGAAGAATGGACTATTGTTCCTCAAGTTATTATTGAAGAAGAATTTCCAGCCCCTAGAGACGATGTCAAACTACAAATCCAACCTAAGGCTGAAAAAGAATCAGTTGTCACGGAATCAGAGAAGCAATCCATGGAAGATCCTACAGTAGAAGATCTCCCTGTTGTTCAAGAAGCGAATATGGAAGAAGTCCCGGTTGTGAAAGAAGAGAATCAGGAAGAAATCTCAATTGTGCAAGAAGGGAATCTGGAAGAACTCCCTATTGTGAAAAAAGAGAATCTGGAAAAACTCCATGTTGTGGAAGAAGCGAATTTGGAGGAACTCCATGTGGAACAATCTCCTCCTAAAATCCTACCCTCTGATGAAGAAAGGATGGAGCTGGGATTTTAGTTGGCTTGATAAGAAATGAATGAGGAACTTAGAGCTAAGTCTGTGGATTTAGACTAAACTCCTACGCCTCTCAGTCCAGAGAAGGAAACACCTGTTGAGGGGGAGAAAACCCCAAATCTTAAGTCTGATGAAGCCTCACATCCAACTGAGTCATGTCATGTGGACACTCATTAAAAATTTCCTATTTTTTATGATGTGAATGAGTCTCATCATGTTACTGCAACCGGGATTGAACTTTATTATCTATTTTAGTTGAAATCATTACCAAAATTTGCCCCTGAGAAGGAACCTGAACCTGAACCTGAACCTGGCCCGATACCAATTCCTACATCTAAACTTTTATCTGAACATATGCCCTTTGTTAGTAAGGATGAGCTGAAGTAATTTGGAGATACTCTCTTATCTGGTGTTGAGAAACTTAGGATATCCCAACCTCTTCCTGTGATAAATTTTATTGAGAGAGATGCCTCACTATTATTGGAAAAGATTATTTGGAAAATATAACCTAAGATTCTTCATGAGATTCAAGAGGAACAAGTTGAAAATAAGCTGGCCAGTAATGAAGTCACAAACCTGAGAAGCATGGTTGAAGACATGCAGAAAGAGCCACATTCGAGATCAGAGCCTGTTATTTCTCCTCTAGCACCCATTGTTTCTCAAATCCCTCGAGTTGTTGTGTCTCAGATTCATCCTTATCTAGCATCCTTCGATGAAAAGGTTGCAGAAAGGCACAAACAGATGTTGAAGGAGATGAGAGAGCTTGTGGTGAACCTTAATAAACTCACCGATGAGTACACTGGTTGTCTTCAAAAGGTACTAAATCAGCTCAAATCGATGACAATAGCAATCAAGGATTCTAATACATCTGGTCATTCCTCTATAACTTCTATAGACTGTACTTTGCTCAGATATCTAGTCAATGAATAGATTCATAATGTTTTTATTGTCTTTAATGTGGTTTCTCTATCTGAAGTTTTCAAGAAAAATTATAGAGTTCTTGACCTTGTACAAATTCACTCAATGATTTCAAATGATTCCCAACAAGATATTTCTAAAAAAGTAGATTTCAATTTCATCTGAATTTCGTACAATAGTGATATGACCAATCACTTCAAATACCTTGTCAAGAATCTGTGAATTCCTCCTGTGACTCAAGCCTTCAAAACCAAGTCCAGAAGCTAACCGAGTTTACCTGATTTTGGGACTCGTTTATGGAAAACTATGATGATATTGAAAAAATCCATGCATTATGGTGGAGAGATTATTGCAGATTTCATCAAACTCATGAGACCCTATCTTCATGTCTAGAGTACAGTAATTGTTTCCCCAGTAGATTCACCTCTCAAATCTGGGCTGCCTACATTCACCTTTGACTTGGCCTCAACTACCATGTCTGTTGGCCACACTCTTAGTCAGACCAGGCTTGTGAATATTGATCAACAACTGCCTAGATCTTCTACTGCTCCTGCCTTGGATCCCTAAGTCTTTTAAGGTCTCCATTTACCCTCTTTGTCTACCACATCTCTGGCTTCTTCTACATCAACCACTATCCCTATGGATTCCTCTTCTCCTGCTGATAAAGAAAAAGATAATTCCAGTACCTTAAGAAGACCAGTGCTTAATCAATTTTGATTGGAATGCCATTTTTTTGTATTTTTCCTTTATTTTGTACTAAAATATGTTTAGTTTTAATGGAATGTGCCCTGTTTTCCCTCTCTTCTTTCAACTTATTTATAATCCAAAAAGGGGGAGTAGTTTCTTCATAAAGTCATAAAGCTTCTATATGTTATTTTCTTTATAGTTTTATCCAATTTACACATTAACTGTATATTATTTGTGATCATCAAAAATGGGGAGATTGTTGGAAACCTCATTTATTAATCATGTTTTATTGATCACAAATCTTATTCAACCTATTTAACTCTTATAAATTATATCCAATCATATGTATTTATGTTTCAAGTTATCTCATGCTTTATAATGGTTAAACTCAATCCATTTCATGAATATCACTGTTTAAGTCTGAATACATTTATTTTCCATGTATAAGACACCATGAAGCAAGACACCATGAAGCAAGACACTATGAAGCAAGAAACCCTGAATCCAGACACCGTGAAGCCAGACACTGTAAACCAGTCATCATGAAGCTAGAAACCATAAACCAAACACCGTGAAGCAAGACACTAGGAAGAAAGACACCGTGAAGCAAGAAACCATGAAGCTAGACACCGTAAAACAGACACCGGTAAGCCAGACACAGTAAACTAGACACCATGAACAAGACACCATGAACAAGACCCTGTGAACTAGACACCATAAATGAGACACCGTGACACTCAGACACCGTGATCAGTCTGGACACCGTGTGAATGAGATACCATTTTCATAACTTACTCTGACATTCTTTCTTCAAATATTTTTTCGTATTTCAATTTAATTTCTAACGGTCATATTTTATGCCTTTAATGCACTGACATAATTAAGGTTTCTTTATAGACATTTCTTTATAAAGTACGAGGAACGATGTGACAAACACATGGAACATGTCGACTAAAACTGATGCATTTGAAGATAAAGAGCCAAGTGTGCCCAAGAACAAGAGAGAGAGATACTGAACAAAAAACAAGCATGTGGGCATGAACGCGAAGAACTTAGTTTATGATTTTCAAAAGGAAGCATTGTCACATGCATGAAATCCGACTCTGCTAAAGAACATATAAAGTACACTGGAATCCAGAGAACATCTTCGTATTATCAAAACTCGTGAAGAACACAAGCTGAATCGCGACACTCTTTGTTTCACACAACTTCCAAAGAACGACTCAAAGATACATCTACTTCAATACAAAGAAGTAAAGAGCTGAATTTACATCATACAAGTGCATTCTAACCGTATCTATATATTCTTTCTCAACTATGATCATATTTTCATTTACATTATGAGAAGTGTGTGCCCTTGTCTATTTTGACACACACTGACTCCTAAGCTGAACTCGAGGATACTGAAATCTTTACATAAAACTATTTACACTTTTTTACCCATGAAAACTATGGAAGAGGTCCCTGTGTGGCCTAGTTATTATTTTTGTTTATCCACGAAAATTGTGGAAGAGGTCCCTGTGTGACCTGGGCAGTCTGTATACTGTTGTTAACCTTGATCTAGGGTGTGGATCAAAGTTTATTTATATAAATTTCTTGGTGTTAGGTGATCACCAAGTGGAGTGAATTAGGTCTCAGATTGAGACTGAACCACTTGTTTCATATCCGATGTGTTGTTTAACTTTAGTCTTCTCTGTTTTTCGGCTTTATTGCATAATCCAGAAATCACCAATTTCACTTTGATAGTTAGTCTTGGGAAGAAATTATAACTAGTTTGTCTTAGTAGGATAACATCAAAAGTAATATTAATAATAGAAGTTAAGATTACTGAGAATTAATCAATCTTCTAAGAAGCTGTTTAAAGAGACAAACTCTCATAACTGTGTAACCTTGATTAACTGGGATGTATCTATTTTTGGGGAAACCATTTCTTTGGAAAATAATATTCTTTTAACATAAATTTTTATTGTTACTCAATTCACCCCTCCCCTATTGAGTTAACAAATCTGACCAAGAATGAGTTATCATACGTCATACACAACAATGACCTTCATCTATAGCTTTCGTTACATGCAAAAGTGACCTTCATCGATGCCTTACGGTATATACAATATCGAGTCTTAATGAGAAAAAATTTGTAATTAAAACATTATTATTTTATAAAATAATCTCTAAAATAGTTTTTATAAATAATATTATCTATATTTTACTAATTAATGGGTTATGAAAATAAATAATTGGTTATAAATAAATTATAAATGAATATAAGATCCAATTTAATATTAAAAGTATATTCTTATAAAGAACAATATTTATTCTCACAATGTTTTTTACCCTAATCGATTAAATTAATTCAAAATAGTGATTGATATTAAAGTAATAAATATTTTACATATTCAATCAATTATTTTTTATATTCATCAAATATATTTTTTAAGCATAATAGAATATCAAACCCATTATTTCACATAAAAACCTATATTTTTATTAAGGCATTTTTACCGCCTCTTAATGGTAAAATTAGTTTAAAAATTATTACATAATATTTTATGAATTTAATTTGATAAAATAAATATTATTCTATAATTTAAAATGTAAATATTATCATAGGACAAGTTTTTAGTATTTTTCCAAGAAACATCATTTTTTAGTGATTATTGAAAAGTAATGTGTTTTAGTTAAAAACAATCTTTTCGTTTAAATAATTATTAATGTTAAATTATATTATAATTTTTTTAAAGGCACATTGGATAAATTATATATCTATTAATAAAATTTAGTTCATTAGAAAATATTCACCCATTAAAATTGAATGTATAAACATAACAATCATTTGAAAATTTTTCTACAAAAAAAACAGTTAAAATGTCCATATGTGAGATTAGTATTAATCCTATTTTTTCCACTCTTGTGATTTGAATTTTGAAAATAATGCATGAAAATTGTAATAATTATAATCTTTTTCATAAAATATGATCAAATTAATTTTTTGGAAAAATTATTAGTGTAAGTTATTAAAATTTATTATAGTTATTAAGGAGTAATTAGGTTTAAAAATGGACTAAAACACTCAGTTGAAGGGCCCATATGACCAAAAAAGTTGTCCAAACCCCATTTTATGGAAATAATTAGTCCATAGACATTACATTCATAAGTTTGGGTGGTTTGTTATGGTTTTTTTAGTTATTAACATGTGTACACCTAATGTTTTTCAAGAATACCAATTATTTGATTTTATTTCCCTATAAAAAGCCACCACCTCTACCAATTACTCACATCTCTCCAAACTCTTAGGTTCGGATAATATCTGCCCCAACGGACTCCCAAAATCCCTCCCCTCAACCTAGAATCATCACTCTGGGTATGATACCATCCATGAAATACTTATGGTTTAAACCAAAAGAAGTTACCTGATTAAAAATTATTGTCTTTTCTCAATATCACTAGATTAATTTCAATTCTTTAACCCATAAAATATCATTATTGTATTATTAAATTACAAAAAAAAATACTCAATATACATGGATGTTTTTGTACTATGTTTTTACATACACATACACACACATCCATCTAATGGGAAATGAATATATTGTTTCTATGGATTGCAAATTACTACCTCACGAAATGATGATTGTTCAAATCTCCTTTATCGCCTCATAATGTGTCCATTATGATGAAAAATATATTTATATATTATTTATATGATATTTATAATTTGTTAACCTTATATAATTTATATTTATTACATAAATATGTGCTCTCAAAGTTGTGTAAATACGATAATCTCGTTTGAGAATGTGTGGATTAATGACCCCTCAAAGCGAAGTTATTTGTTTGCATAATACATGAAATGTATAAATGAATGTACATAATTAAACATAAGTGAAATAAAAAACATAAATAATATATTAATCACATAATTATATCTCTAGAAATAATATATATATATATATATCATCTCTTTTATTACACCTTCACATACTTTAAAAGAGAGAATGTTGTTCGTGCATATGTGGACTACCACCTTGTTGACATGATGTGATTTTTTTTACATCACATTATTCTTTCTATAAGTATATATGATAAAATAACATTTTATTAATTAAATAATTATCATTCTGGAAAGATTATATTTACTTACCTTATTACCACAATGATTATTTAAAAGTGGGAATGTTAGTCGTGCTCATGTACGACCTACCATCTCTATGATTCTAACATATTCTCATTTTCATATCCATATTTAATTATTTATTTTAAAATTAAAATTGATATAAAAATATGATAATTATTTCATGGTTATTATTCAGTAAATTTTATATAATTAACCCTATGACCATTGTTGACCAACAATAGTTGTTTTGACACATAAATAGAATTTGCTCATAAACTCCCGGTGGAAACATAATTACTTGAGTAGCTATAAAAACATGGTAATAAGTGACATAAAAGTAATTATAAACATGAAAAATTTTATTAATCAAGTATAATATTTACATAATTAGATTATACTATAATTTAATTAATGTTCACTCGAAAGGAAACACAAGGTAATGAATTCTAGTCTCAGTTTTTTTTCGTGATGCATAATTTATTTTTGTGCACCTAATTCCGTATATATATATATATATTGTGTACATTATTCCACAATTAAATTTAATATCATGAAACCTATTATATTCCTCGTATTTATATGTTTCATATAGTGATTATCACTTTTGGGTCTTTCGATTCATAGGTAATGGATTACAACTTAATTTCATTTTATTGAGGCACATTATATTGTTATGAAACATATTTACTTATATATGGCGTATAAATTTCCATTGATATTCTATATAATTAATTCCTTTTCCATTATGGTAATATATAATTTCATTTTATATTATTTTTTCATGAGTTTTATGATTTAAAAATGTTTCAGAGTTGTATGGGACACTTTCAAATGTTTAATGATTATTTCTTCAAGACTAATCCTAATGATCATTCAATGGAATTTCCATTAGAGGAAATCATATAACCATTTTTCAACAATCCCATTCATTATTCTCTGGATATTAATTACCATTTTCACATTTTGGTACCATTTTTCCAGTATTTGGTACTCAATGTGTTTTATAAAAGGTTTTTATGGAAACCCGAATTTGTTTTTCCCTTTAGTCGGAGAACCTAATTTCTTCTAAAAAACATATTTTATTAAACAAATTCCAAAATTATTTTAAAATGATTTGTTAAATAAAATTTTGCCTTTTTGTCTGTTACCAATCTTTTGGATGTAATCTCCTAGTCTCCTTCCAAATGAGGTATTTTCTAACCTTTTCCCATACAAAAGGAATATTACTTTTACCTCGTATAACATTTAAGGATTTATCCACCATTATTTCTATGAATCCACATGATCACTTTTAATAAAGGATTTAAATTTTTTTTTTCAAAATGAAATGTTATTTTCCTCAATAAATTTTATAAAAGCCATTCTTTTATTTAATCAATTACAAAAACCCTTTATTTTTCTCTACTTTGGAGTATTTTGTATTGATACTATTCTTATTATACATCTTGATGGTTTTTGATTTATTTGGAAAAGGATATTATTCAAAGTATCTTCTGTGATATAATTGTTAGTCCCCTTGAGATATTTAATCTCATATTGAAATTAAACATTGAATTTCTCCTAAATTATCAATCTCATTTATCATGGATATTACTATTTCCCAAACCATATAATATTTTACATACAATGTCAAATTTTACATTTATTTGATCATTTGTGGAAATATTGATAAATCCCTATAATTTATTCAACATAGATATTTTTTAAGGAACATTATTTAGTTGATATATGAATAATGATTTGGACATGCCATACAATGGTTGGGACAGTTTAAGTAAGGCTCTACGGGTTCAGACGGGTGAATGAAAGCCCCTCTATGCATCGGTAGTCTCCTAGGACGAATTAGTTTCTCAAATTGAAATGGATAAACTGTATTTTGATGTTAAAGGTATCATGTTACTAAGAAACATGACATTTTATAAATAAGAATTTTCTTTATTGTGAAGTCAGTTGTTATTTATCCATGAGGTTTTGTGTTGACATATCTAAGGATGCATTTCATTTTCATTTATATAGATGGCTTGTGTTTCAATTTCTTTCATTTCATTGTTAATTTTTCCTTATCTATTTATCTTAATGGTATGTGTTTCCAAATATTTTATTTCAATTTTTTTATAGACATACATTTATTTTATTGATTACATGGCATGATTGTTCTGTTATTTACCTTACCATACATACTATTCTCATTGAATCATTATTTCTTCCTCTCTATTATTCCTTTACTAAGAATTTGAAGTCACCCATAAAATGTTTCTTTACCCAGTAATAAATGAATCATACTATGAATGATATACAAGGATTTTATAGATTTATTATATTTATCCTCAAAGTTATTTATTAAGAATGAAGAAAAATATTATGTTGCAATAAATGTATTCTTTTGTAATCGATACTCATTTTTGTATCTGGTTTACCAAGACTACTAAACTAATCAGTCATTCGGGGCTTGATTCTTTATAATGATGAAAATGTATTTAGTGAAAAATCTCTAATATAGGATATTTGAGGTTGGGTCTTTATAGTTTGTATAAAAGGATGTTTAATAACATATTCAAAATTGGATATAGGAATACCTAGATTTGAAAACATGACCCTAAGGTATAATTTTAAGAAGTAAAGATGAAAACATTATAATTTTGGTAAAGTAGAGATTATGTGGGTATTCCTTGAAATAAATATTTATCAGGATACTACAAGAGGATGTGGTTCTGGAAAAGATGTACCTAGGAGTAACAACTCTGACAATCTGTCCTCATCTTCACTCAGGGTAACCTGGTACACGACAACAAGCCTCACTACGCACCTGGTATGACCATCTTGGGGGATATGCATAGGATTATCCACTTTTACATCATAAAACATTATGAAGGGTTTGGATACATAATATGTTGCCTTGGTTAAGTCAAAAAAGATTTACATTGAAGATAATGTGTCATGATTCATAAGCACAACCAATAAAATTATAGATAAATCCTCTACCAAGGAATGAACAATATAGAAATATAAGGGTGAAGTATTAAGGTTGTGTTGAAGACCATATTTGAAATTATATTTAAATATTAACCAAATTTCAGGAATGTTAATCAAATATATATTGGAATTTATATTAATATGGTTTTAGAAAAGAATGACCTTTAAACCGGATGGAAACCAATCAAATTCGGCAATGTTGTGGGACCTGAACCCATGACTGAAGAATTATAAGGGTTTCATGCCAAAGATTGACCTTCACATAATCCTTTTTAATTTTCATTTTTTAGTTAAATGAATTGAAAAATTAATGTTAATGATTAGGAGGCTCAACGCAATGGCCCGGCTAGCGCTAGATGGTTCCCGTTTCTCTTGGTGTTTGTTTCAAAAGAAGGATTTGTTGCCTGACGAAGGTTGTGGATCGCTGTTGATAAAATTTATTGCTTCAATCTCTTCTCTTGACTCATGTTCTACCACCCCACCTGGTCAGTTTGGTGTGGTAGTTTACTAAGAGGTTTTGGCAGGTGCTGGTTCAGCTCTTGATGGTGTTCCAGGAGAAGTGACCAGAGTAGGCTTCGATCTTTCTTTTAGGGTTCGAATGGCGAATCTTTTCCTGGTTCCAACTGATTCATCATTTTGGATCAAGTTCTTCTTCACTGATGATGGTTTACGTTCCATCTTTTATGGTTTTTATTTCGTTCGGTGATTTTCCGATGTCTGCGGGTTTGGTACCAAGTGACAAAGGAGATGTTCTCAGATGTTCAGTGGTGTCGAAAAGTGTGGATTTTCGGAAATGTTATGAATTTGGTCCCGAGTGGACGCCGGAAATGGCGTTGACGCCGATGTTTGGAGTGAATATTTGTGACATGGAGATGATGACAATGACGTGATAATGACAGTGACGATGTGGATGGTGCAGCTGACTCGACGTGTTGTAGGGTGGTTCGGGCAGTGACCAGATGACCATTAAACTGTTTACTGTTCCGTGGGGTGGGTTTGACTACGGTGACGAATGAAGTTTACTTATGATGAATGTTCTTCCTTAGATGGTTTTGGTCAATGGCTCTGGCGATGGGCGGCGACAGAAACAGTTTCCAAGAGGTACAATGGTGATGCTGGCGTTGGGTATGCGACACGAGGAGGCTGCTCGTGGATCTGTATCCTGAGGTGGACTTTCCTCGCAACGGGCACGTGGAGGTACTGGGCTCGAGGGTGCCAATTTTTGGATGTTTTTGTTTGAATTTTGAGTTTTTAATTTTGAAATTATCGGGATGTGGGATGTTGGGATGTTGATTGAATGTATGGTTTCCACTACCATAAACTGGATTTCATAAAACTAAAAAAAGGATTTTTAGTAAAAACTAATGTAAGAACCTTTTATTCTATAGTGTGTATGACACATGACAACAAGCTCCTAAGGTACACAATATCTGTACAAATTATAATATATTTACTATATAAAATATATTCTATATCTTTCAAATTATGAAACCCAGAGTTATCTTGAAATGAATGTGACATGGAGTTAGTGTACATCATAAAAATATATTCCTTTTAATATAGCTTTTGTTACCTGAAAAATTGACCTTTTTTGATGGCTTGCGCTATAAAAAATACCGAGTCCTACCGAGAAACAATCTATAATTAATACATAATTATTTAATATAATAAGAGATAAACTAGAAGTTATGAATAGTATTAAATAACTTATGAAAATATATGGTTTAGACAACTAAATAATTGGATAAAAATAAATTATAAATTAATATAAGAACCAATTGAATATTAGAAGGATATTTTTATAGAGAACTATGTTTATGCCCACAAAGTTGTTTTACCCTAATAGATTAAATTAATTAAAATTAGTGAGTCGTATTAATGTAATAAATATGGATCATATTCAATCAATTAATTTTTATATTCATCCAATATATCTGGTAAGCATAAGATAAGAGCAAACCAAATATTTCACGTAAAAATATATATCATTATTAAGGTATTTTTACTAACATTTAATGATGAACCTATTTTAAATATAAATTTTGAAACATTTATGAATTTAATTTGATAACATAAACTTATTTTTGAATTAATAATGTCATAATTATCTTAGGATGAATTTTTGGGATTTTTTTGAAAAACATCTAATTAGTGAACAGAGAAAATACAACATTTTAGTTTAAAAGTGCACTTTCATTTAAAAATCTATTATTGTGAAATTAAATTATAAATTTGTATTAAATTAAAATTTAATAAATTATAAATATATAAAATAAAATTTAGTTCATTAGAATCAATATACCTTTTGAAATTTAATATAAAAACTTATCCATATTTTGAACATTTTTATACTAAAACCAATTAATCTGTATGTCTCTTAGATTGACATAAATCCTATTTTTTGCATCTTAATTGATTTTAGTTTTAAAAATTATTCATACACAATTCTAATCATGTAAATATTTTTGATCTAAAAATATAAAATTAATTTTTTAAAAATGATTACTAAATGTGGTTAAAATCAATTATTGTGACTAAGGTTTAATTAGGCTTAAAATTCACTAAAACTGTATGTTTAAGGGCCCAAATGACCTAGATACTTTTCCAACACGCATTTTATGGAAATATTTCGGCCATGGAACTTCCATTAATGATTTTGGGTGGTTTTTATTATTTTTCTCAGTAATAACATGTGTACACCTAACTTCTTTTCATGTATACCACGTTAGTCCTTTTCCTTCCATATGAAAGGCAACCACCACTACCCATTCCTCAAACCTATCCAACATCATAAGATCAGCCAAGATCATCCCAAATGTTCTCCAAAAATACCTACCATAGACCTAGCATACTACCTTTGAGAATAATACCTTCTTTGGATGCCTTTTTTTTAAACTAAAAGAAGTTACCCAATTAAAAGGAAATTTATTTTCTCAATCTCTCACGTTCCATTTCCATTCTCCAACCCATAAAATATCCTTATTATATTTCATACATAACAACAGCAGTATACCCAATATAATAGGATGTCATTATAATAAGGGTTATACCTTCACTTACACACACCTCCATCTAATTCGAAACTAACACACTATTTTTGAGAATGGTGAATTACTTACTCGCGAAACGATGATTGTTAAATTCTCCATTACCGGCTCTTATGATGGAAATTATGATACAAAAAATATTTATATATGATATATATGTTATTTATAATGTCTTCAAATTCTATAATTCTTAATTATAATATATATTTATTATTTACATGTTGTGTGAATATGACAATCTTGTTGGAGAAAGTGTGGGCTACCGCCCCTCAAAGAGATGTGATTCATTTACAAGATACATAGAATATATAGTTGAATGCACATATTTAAATGTTTGTGACATAAAAAATATAAAAATTATATTCATGAAATAATTATCTTTATGAAAATAATATATATATATATATATATATATATATTTATCATCCCCTTTTTTAACCCTTCACACACTTTAATAGAGGGAATGCCATTCATTGAAGTGTGGACTACCGCCTCATTGACATGATCAAATTCCTTTTAAATCAAATAACTGTATATATAAGTATATATGATTAAATAATATTATATTTATTATATAATTTTCATTATGTAATGATTTTAGTTACAGAACTTATTTCCACAATGATCATTTAAAAATGGGTATGTTACTCATGGGTATGTACGCCCTACCGTCTCTATGATTTTAACATATTCTAATTTTCGTAACCATATTTAATGATTTATTTAAAAAAGTATAATTGAAGTAAAAATATGATATTTTTTCAGGTTTATTATTTGTGAAATGTTAATAATTAACCCTATGACCATATTTGACCCATAATAGTTGTTTTTACTCATAAATTGAATTTGTTCAAAAACACTCTATGTAAATTTAATTGATTGATTATTTGTAAAAAAACATGGTAATAAGTGAAATGAAAGTAATTATGAACATAAAAAAGTTAATAAAAAAGTATAAAATTAACATATGATTATTATACATGAATTTAATGGATGTTTACCCAAAATGAAATATAAGGTAAAGAAGTCGGGTCTCACTTTTCTTTTTGCAAGGAATATTTTATTTATATGCACCTAATTTCTCATATATATGGTGTAAATAATTCCACATTGACATATAACATCATGAAACCTATTATATTCAATGTATTTGGATTTTTCATTGTATTATTATCTCTTTTTCATCTTTCCATTCATATACAATGGATTTAGTCTCAATTTTATTTCATTGATGCACATTCTATTGTTATGCATCATGTTTCCTTTATATGGTGTATAAATTTCCACTAAAATTATATATGGTGAATTAATTTTCATTCATGTTATTTAATAATTTTCTTTAATGTTATTCTTTCATGAGTTTTATGATTTAGAAATGTTTCATAGTGGTATGTGACACTTTGGAATGTTTAAAGATTATTTCCTCAAGAATAATTGTAACGACGTTTAAATGGAATTTTCATTTGAGGAAATTATATAACCATAGTTCATTAATACATTTAATTATTATATTTTTATTCATGACCATTTTAATTTATTATTACCATTTTCTACTCTTTTCTTCTCTAAGTCTTTTTAAAATGTTTTTTAGAACACATGACTTTATTTATCTCTTTAGTCCGAGAAACGGTTTTCTCCGAAAAACAATTTTTGATTAAAATGTTTATAAAAATAATGTTAAAAATATTTTGGTAAATGAAATTTTACCATTTTTTACCAATCATATGGAATTAGTCTTCTTGTTTCATTCCAAATGAATAATTTTTTATCCTTTTTTCGTATAAAATGAATATTCTTTTTACTTTGTACGATGTGTATAGATTTATCTGCCATCAATTCTTTGAGGAATCATTACTAATATTTTTAAAAAGTTATTTTCAATTAAAAATATTTTCAAAAGAAAAGAATAATTTCATCAAGATGTTTTTTTAAAATCTATTCTTTTATTTCATCGACGACTACAACCCTTTATTTTACTATATATTGGGATCTGTTGTATTGATACCATCCTTATTCTTTCCCTTGATAGCATATGTTTTTTGGCCATGTATAGTATTCATATTCAATTACTAGATCTATTTGTTAGTCCCATTGAAATATTCAATCTCATATAAACATTTAACTTTGAATTTCCCCTAAATTATCCATTTCATTTATCATGAATATTATTATTTCCTATAACCTATACTATATTACAATTAATGTCAACATTAAAATTTATTTGAATATTTGGGTAAATATTGATAAATATATATACATTATTTAATACGTATAGTTGATAAGTAACATTATTCATTTGATAAATGAGTAATGATTTGAACATTTAATATATGGGTTGGAACCCGTTTATGGAAATCCTTATAGGTTGGCGACCGGTGAATGAAATCCCCTCGATGGCTTAGTAGTCTCATGGGATAAATTAGTTGTGCAAATTAGAATGGTCAAACAAAATATTTATTTTAAAGGTATAATTTTCTTTGGAAACATGGTGTTTGAGAAATAAGCATTACCTTTAATGAAAATTTAGTTATTATTTATCCATGAGGTTTTGCGTCATTATTTTTAAGGATACATTTCATTTGCAGTTATTTATATGACATGTATTCCAGTTTCTTACCTTTCCATATTTATTTTTCCTTATCCAGTTATATTAATAGCATGTTTTTCTAGTTATTACATTTCTATATTTGTTATGTACTTCCATTCATTTTAATGATTATATGGCTTGGGTTTTCAGTTATTTACAATTTTATACTTACTATTCTCGTTGATTTATTACTACTTCCCCTCTGTTTTTCCTTTACTAAGAATTTCGGCTCATACTTATTATTTTTGAATCCCTAGGAATACAAGAAGCTTAATATGATAGATATACAGGGATTTACTAGATATATTAGAGTTATCCTTGGAGTTATTTATTTAGAAAGAAGGAAAAAAATTGTGTTGTAATCAATGTATTCATTTGTAATACAATACTCTGTTATGTATCTGGTTTACCAAGACTGCTAAACAGGTCAGTCCTTTGGGGATTGATTCCTTGTAATAATTCTAATGTATTAAGTTATAGACACCAGTTCAGGGCTATCTTGTGATTTTTCTCTACACACTCAACCCACATCATGAATATTATTTTTCCTTCACTAATATCTTTCATTTCAAACTTTCCAGACATTTCCTTATTCAAGTACCAAAACCATTGAATTTTAGGACCAACTAGAATCATATCGTCCACATAAAAAAGAAGAATGACAAAGTAACAATTACTATAATTATTCCTATATAAAAAATGGATGAGTTTATTTTATTGAAACTTTTATCCACCGTGAAGGAATAAAAATTCTCATTACACTATATTAGACATTATTTAAAAAAATAGACAAAAAACATTATTTTAAAATCTAACACCACATTTTTCTGATCCACAAAACCAACAAGATGATTCAGATGGATTACTACCTTCAAACACCATTAATGAAAATATATTTTCACGTCCATTTTCCATATGTATAGAACTCTGAAAATCAAAACCTTTCACAATTTTAATGTTATTACAGTTTTTCCAATGAAAATATTTCCATGAATTTGATTCTTTCCTTATTTTGAAACACTTTCACCAATAGAGCTTTTTTATACCTTCATAATCTATCAACATATTATATTCACTATTAAATACAATTTTTTCAAGATTCTTTTTGTCTGATTGATAGTTTATCTGGCTCCTAGTTTTTATTAATATGATGAAAATATTTCTCTTCCTCTATATCCAAAACCCACTTACCAGAATCACAATGGCTTTTAGCTTCTTTAGGGTTCTCTAGTTCCCCACTATCTATTAAAATTTATAAGTCTATGTTATCTTAATACCTCTATACCATACATTCTACTTCATCTAACCTCCATAACTCATTCTATGACATTGATCTCTATAGATCTATAGTTTCTAGATTATCACCTTTACAAACACTAATCTAATACTAACCAATTCCTATACATTTTGGTATATATTTTACCTTTTAAACGTTTGAACCTTTTGATCTCCCCTCTGAGATTTCCTTCTAAATTTTAGAACCTCTATTACATTAATATACTTATATATTAATTAGAACATTTATTCTTATGACACCTTCATTTTGATGAACATTAAATAATGTTTATTTTATACCCATGACAACTTTTTTCACCATGTTATTTCCTTCTATAAGACCCTATCATTGAAAATTAGATTCCATATTGTAATTCCCTCTCAATTTTTACAATCCCAATTGTTAAAATCCAATATTGTTCTCTATATAGACCATGAAAGGACATGCATACTGATTTTACTCACTCTTTGTTTTTTGCAATTGGCATCCACATGAACATATGTTATGCTTCTATGGACCTTATAGTGTGATATTTATAGTGTTTTACAGACGAAAAATTCTTCTGAAAGATCTTTTCATAGATTTTATTATGATTATACCACCCTGTCATCTTATGATATATTTCTCCTTATAAAAATTAATTTCATTTATTTCTTTCATTACACGTGAAACTGAGTTTATGTGAACTATGATATACCATTAAAATGTTATTTTTTAATTGTTAAATTATTTCTTAAAAATTATATTTTCGTGTATGTATATGACTGAATAAATAATTATAATATATTGTTTAAATGTTAATATAATAAACACATTGGTATTCAATTTGTTAGAGATTAAAATATAATAATTTAAATGTAAAAATTGATGTTGTTTATAAAATTATATTCATGCTTGTAATGTGTTCTAATACTAATAATTTAAATTAATAAATAATTATTAAATATTATAATTAGATATATAGAATTTATATTTAGTAAGATATTTTAACATTTTATAAAAAAAATAAATGGAATTTAATGATGTAAAAATAATTTTTTTATTAAGAATCCATTTTTTAAACTTCTTTTGTTATATTTTACACACTAATATTGAAATATATTCTTTTCTACCATATAAATAAAATAATATATAATGGATTACACATATAAAAAAGGAAAAATTTATATTATGTAATAAGGTTATCTTAATTTTTTATCATAATGAATATTCAAATTAGTATTCTTTTGTTACCATGGTTATTGTTAGAAATGGGTTAATCAGGAGGGGGGATATTGACCTAAGAGATGAGGTTTCAAATATTATACAAAAAGATTATTTAATTATATTATTTAATGGTATTTATAAAAAATATTAATTATATTCAGTTATTTAGAATTGTAGATCCACTTGACTTGAGTAAGACGTTAATATATTTTAATCTTTTGAAGAATTCAATGTGTATCATATCCCTCCCTTATAATATTATATCACATCTCCTTTATTACTTGCTCATTATAAGACGTATACATTGTAAAAATCCATACCTAATTACTTTCTGAAATTTATACCCTCATCATATAGTTTCTATATTGATTAGAATATCATCCTATCGAGGAATAAGGTGTAATCCAAAAGAGATTTCACAATGGAGAGGTATAATTCTTAACAGAGTTCTTTAGATTTTATTTTTTATTATACCACACATAAGTTAATGTAATAAGATATAAAATTAATAATTCATTATCTTAATTATTTTTAAATTTTATTATGACGGTATATCAACCATTTTACACCTCATTTACAAGAAATGTGAAATTAAAGTTTCGGTTGTGCGTTCGTGTGGACTCCCACATCCACATAGCGATATGATTCATTTTCCATAACCATAATTTACGGTCTGTTATTTTGATATATTTAATTTTTATACAATATATTTAAGAAAAAATTAGTAAAATATAATTAAAATATCACATCTAACTTCTTACCTTTCTATCTAATAGAAAATAATAATGTCGCCCCATCATACGTGTGGAAGACAACCTCCACAAAGTGATGTGATTCATTTTTAAATCATAATTTACATTACTATTAATAAGGATATATTAAATGAATATATATTATTATAATGATATAATAGATATTATTGAAAGTTGAATTATAATTATAATTTCTTTCATTGTACACATAATACTAATGTATGTACGAACTACCATCTATACGAAGTGACGTAATTCATTTTTCTACAACAATTTATATGAATGATATCAAAATTATATATTTTGAAAAATAATAATTAAAATTTCTGGATTAATATTATGTATATGATAAAACCATGTACAACAATCAATTTCTAGACTATCAAACTGAAACACTCATGGAAAACAGACATTATTTCTCATGAATGATCATTTTTCTGCTTATATTATTTTTAAAATCATAACTGAAAAATATAATAAAATGATACATACTAAATTATAAAATAGTGGGGTATTATTATATATTTATAATAAATATATATTTATTATACATGATTTGTTTATAGATATGAAGCCTCACATTACTTGAGCTAAGGGTTTCTAATCTCACTTTTTTTATAGGACATACACCATAATCACCATTTTATTATTCTACATAGTGTATAGAATATAAATTTGATATGATATATCCTAATTTCATTTATATTTATAGAATTTAAATTTATATTTTTTGTTATTTTTATAAATGTTGTGATTCAAAACAAAACAACGCAATAAGGGTTTTACATTAAAAATAATTTTCCATTCAAGAGTGTGTATTATATATTTCAATTGAGTAAATTTAGATGGATATTATCCTTAAAACCCTATATATTTTCAATTATTGTGGTGTTTTTTTGGTATTTAATTTTGACATCCATTTTACTATATTTGTTACTTAAAATGACCAAAAAATAATTTTTTGAAAAAATTAACCTTATTTCCACTATTTTCAATAAAAGATTTCTTACATGATTTGAAAAATTAATTTATAAATGTTTATATCTATAGAATTTTTTATTGTTGATATTTTCAATACATATGAATTTATTTTAAATGGTTTAAAAAGGAATATTTTTAATGAATTTTTTCTTTAAATTAGTCATTTTTTACATTTTAAAATTCAGTGAAATAAATGTTTTATTTTAATGCTTACAAAATGAACAAATTTTACCCCATCATAAATATAACTTTATTTGAATTTTGTACTATATGTTTCCTTGATAATTTTCAATGAAAATTATTTTATCATTATTTTTGGAATTTTTCATTATAATGTTATTAAAAGAATGATATTTTTTATGGTTTCATAGAATGTTTAAAATGATATTTTAATGGTTTTGTTAATCAATTTAAACATAATTTGAGGATTGTTATGTGTAACTAGGGATAAGATATTATGATTCCATCCACTTTATTTATATGTATGGATTATGGTGATGATTATTTTATTAAACCTATTTCATTATAATGAGTTATTATTATTATTATGAAACAATTATGAAACTCATTTCTTTTCCATAAGTTGTGCAATGATGGAATGATGAAATTTTTATAAAAGAAATAATTTTCCATGGTTTATTATTTGATCATATGAGGTATGTATTTTGATCTTGTGGATCACATATGTATAGATTTATTTATATGATGTGTGGGAATAGAATTCAATATCCCCTCAATGCATTAGGTAATGATGAGTAAGTTGATATTATCCTATTATATAATGGAGTTAATAAACTCCCATATGATTATGGAGTTAAATTGATTGAATTTACTTTAGAGTAAATGTTGAAAACGAACAGGTAGGAATTTCCATCATGGGGTTTCATCTACAATGATAATATTGGCAGTGAAACATTAATGTGGAAGTATTTTTTATTCTTATTTTTAGTATACAATGTTATTTCGTAATCTTATGAGATGTTCTCATAACTCATAAGTGATTATTTATGATTCTTTTCTATTATGACTTATATATTGTGATTGAAAAAACCTTATTCCATGATTCATGATTAATTATATTTAACAAGTTGGTTATGATGATTTTATGTTATGATAATGTTATCATACACAAATTATTATCTTAGGATCATTGGGGATTGTTTATTGATATGTTTTATTTTTTCCCTTAATGAGGAATAAATCTTATCATTTTATTGGTTTCATTTCTCCATGTTATGAAGAATGGTTTTATTTAGGGTGTGTCTAAAAGGTGTAAAATTTGAGGAGATCTTTGTGGGATATGTTAAATTTTTTTTAATAAATAATAAAATTATGTATATAATCTCCAAAGACACTAAAAATTTATGGTCCATAGGTGTGTATTATTTTCCATTGTATTGAAATTTTTTCTAAAATAATGTAATACTAATGTATTTAATTATTTTTTCACCTCTATTGTTATAAAATCAAGGTTTTTTTATTTATGGATATTAAATTAGAGGAAATTGTAGAAAAACCTATGTATAATTATACATATAATGTAACATTTGAATGATATGGTAGTGTAAATATTGTGTTGTCTTCATTGAAGATGCATCTCTGTCTATATACTAGAAACTTGATACATCTTTGGCACAAATGCACCTAGGGGTAACCTATTTGAAAGGGTTGGATTGAGTATTAATTCCCCCATCACCCATGAATGATGAGTTGGACAACTATAATAGATATGGATAGACAATAAAAAGAGATATGAATGTGCTAATTTACCTTTTTTTTACCTAGATCATTATGATATATTTGAATAGATGATGACCATGAATGACCTTCATTAAACCTAGGTTATTATAGATTGAAAATTATGTTTCATAATATATATATATATATATATAATATGATTTAATTTTATTGATCACATTATTACCCAATAAAATGTATGATTACCACTCTTATAATATTAGTTTTAGTAAGAGAATTAAGATAGAGTGATGAAGAAGATGTGGTGACGTGAACACCAAAATATTGAATTATCTTCTTTGAGATTAGTTATAGTAATTATTTTAGATCATCTAGATTCTATAGGTATATTTAATCATATACATAATTATTTTACATTGTGTTTTCACTAATAGTTGTTAATGGATGATGCTTGTATCTCAATTCAATTAGTAATCTTTGATTGAATATTGTGGGAGTGTGATTCATATTAATCTTGTGATTCACCAACTAGTTGAATTTTATTTGATATATAGAATTAATTAGATCTCCCTAAATAAATCCAATATCAATTTTTAAGGATCTTAATTCATGTTTTATATTCAAAATCGACATATGAACATGTTTTAGGGTTAGTAAGAAAATGAAGGGAAAATGGAAGTTACTTCCATTTAATGGGACTTACTATATATTCATGGAGAATATTTATCAAAAATGGTTAGGGATGAACTCCAAATTTTTAATATCCATATTTTTTTAGGAATATATTAGTGTATTTATATAATATTTTCCTAGTTATCCCTAAGATCATGAAGTTTAATTTTCAATAAAACGAATACTCAGAGCTAAAAATATATTAAAAACTCTGATTGAGCAATAGTGATTATAGAATAGACTCTCGGATAATCTTGATAAGGCATTCTTATTCCATAGTAAATCACCATGAAGTGAAACATATCAGTTTTAAGAAGAAATATGAGTTAATTAATCTTTTCATTGATTATCTAAAACTTATAAAGATCACTTTTAATAACTAGTATCTTTTATCCCACGTTAATGATCAATTTGACCAATTAAAAAGACATAAATATTTTCTAATGACTGAATATTGATCTGGATGTCAATAATTAAATGTTAAGAAAGGGGTATACTTAATATAGCCTTATGTATGCGTTATAATCATTAGGAATTTATAGTTATTCCATTTAGACTCACCAATGATCCTTATATATTCATGAATTTAATGAATACAGTCTTTATAGATTACATTGATTAGTTTGTAGTTTTATTTATAGTTGATATTATTATATATTAAAAGTTAATTTAATATCAAGAATAAAATTTGAGTATTTTGATAAATAACTTAATGAAGAATAATATCTATTATAAATTTACTGAGTTTAAATTTTGGATTTAGGAAGTCACATTTTAAGGTCCGGTAATCTCAAGTGAGGGAATATCAGTGGATCCTTTAAATATGAGGGTTTATGAAGGATATAATATAATGGACATAGTAACTAATTTATATAGTTTCCTTAGGTTGGTGGGATACTAATGAAACTTTTTCATATCTTTTTCATAATTATATAATCTAATAACAAAGATTAATTGGAAGGGCACCCTTTTTCTTTTGATAGTTAAATGTGTAGAAAATTTCAAGGAGATGAAAAGGACGGTTAGTGCATCTTTGATTACCCTACACTATTATAGAGAACAGATTAATATTTATTGTGATTAATAAAAAAATGGACTGTGATGATTCCTGATGCATAATGACATAATAATAGCTTATGCCTCATTCCAATTGAAAAATAATGAGAAACATTACGTGACTCGTGATTTGGTATATGGAGTAGTAATTTTTTCCCTGAAAATATATAGGTGTTAATATTTATTCTGAATATTGTGATATGTATAATGATCATAACATTTTGATGTATATCTTCATGAAAATGAAATGTATTACATGTGAATGGGTATTTTCAATGTTAATTAAGGATTATGACTGCTCATTGTAATATCACTCATAGAAGGTGAATAAGGTTCCGAATGTTGTGGGTTGGAATGAATATGTTATTTTATCCATGATGAGGATTGAGATGAATCTAATATTTAGGAATTTTTATATTACAGATCTTTAATTGATTATGAATGTTAATATATCATATCCTTCTCAGATAAAAGTTCAACCACCTACCTAAGTGACGATTAAAGAAGATTACATGGAAAATAAGTAACTATAGATGAATGTGAGAAATGTTCTTAATATAAACCATGAATTTAATGGTATTATATGTATTATAATGTTCCTATGTTTTTAATAAATATAATATTTAAATAAGGTCATGTTGGTAAAATCTCATAGCATGTCATGTTTTATTCATCTTTGAATTTCAAAGATGTATAATGATCTAAAAGAATATTTCTAGTAGGAAAAAGAGAAAAGTGATATTACAAAGCATGTATATGTAGTATTGTTATATCATTAAATTATTTCTATGTGGTATAATTCATTGGAGATGTTATTACATTACCCATACCAGAATGTAAATGGTAAATATTAACATAGATTCCATCATCAAACTCCCTAAAACTTGTAAAAGGAACAATATAATTTGGGTTGTATTTGAATGACATAAAAATTTACCACATTTCATTACCATTATATAATATTACTAGCTTTATTGGATTTATATGATATAAATTTATGATTCTGTATGTTTGGGTGGTGTTTAACATTCTACTTTAAATGATCAGGATATGAGGTTTACCTAAATGTTCTAGAGAATCTTCAATGATAGTATAATATAGAGTTGGATGTGATAACTGCACATCATCCAGAGACAGATGATAAGTTTGAGAGGATAATTAAATCCCCAAAGGATACGTTTATATCATGTTCAATGTATTTCAAAAATGTTTGGGATCAACAGTGTATGATAATGCATCCAAATCAATTGGGTATTTATGAAGGAATTTTAATTTTAAATAATTAGAAATGTTATATTTTTTATGTGAGGGTAAAAACATTATTCAAAGAGTTTGAATGACACATTTTTTTAATTTTCAATGATTAATTATTCTAATAATTCCACTCAGGTGTTTAGATAGAAATCATATGTTTGGGTTTTGTTTTGGTTTTTTTCGATATTTTTTATAAGGGTGCACCATATATGAGAAAATGTGTGACACAATGATGCTTAGAGGGTTCATAGTTTATTTTGAAATGACCATGGTTGAGTTTCATTATTATATTATAGTTTTTGTTAAACTGTATGTCATGAATGGGGAAACCGTGTGATGGGTAAGTGTATGATACAATGAACATGGTTTACCCATAGATTCTGAAAAATTGTGTTCCCTTATTTAGAGGTGAGAAAGTACCAATAACATGATGGGAATGTATATTTATTAACAATATGGCCTAATCATGTGTGGAATGTGTTGTTGGGAAATATGGGAGTATGGTTGGTGAAAAAATTATCTAATCCTGCATTAAAACCATATAGATTCCTATAACTTCATTAAAAGTTTTATTTTTCCAATAATACACCAACGTTTTTTAGTCTACACTCCCCTATTACCCTCCCATTTGTTATAAATGACATATGGGAATACCCAACCCTTAATCCTTATCCAACCCCATGATTTAGGGTTTAATCATTGTGATTATTTGCAAATTTTGGTCATTTTTCTGCTCTGAAGGCTCCACATCCTCTTCTCATACTTTCTCTCTAATCAGATAGTTATTAGGATTATATTTGGATGATAATTTCCATAGATCATGGTGTAATAATTATATTCTCATGGTTATTTTGGTATTCTTTCATAAAGTAGATCATAAGATTACTTCTTCATCTCATTTTTTATAATTTTTCTAAGGTACAAAGTAGTTGTAATTTTTTTATGTTTTTACTACTGATTTTAATTAATTAATTATTGATATGGTATCACCTTTTTTAGGGTTACATAGTAATTCTATCGGGAGGCCTTTATAGACGTCCCATGCAAGTTGAAATTATTTTCAATTTGAGTAAAGAACCCAATGTGTTTTCTGGTATTATGATAATACAGGGTTAAATTAATTAATTGTTTATCATTGTTTTTATTTATTAATATTTTTTCTAAATTGAGTCTAAGAAATTGGTGGTTTATGAGATAACATTTGAATATCATGGATTTTGGGATAGGCTTGAATTATCATTGGGAATTATTTTAGGGCTTGTAAATGTTATGGAATGCATTTTTAAATGTGTTTTATGATCAAAGAGAATTACCAATAATATTTCTAAAATTATTTACATGTTTGTATGGTATGATTCATAAAGATCATTTATAAAGTGTTTTCTTCCATAGTTTATGTAATTATTTCATTGAATAAAATTGGTACCTTAGTTCATCTAGGGATGATATCATATCTAATAGTAATTATAAGAACAAACATAAATCCTCCCATGGGTGAATTATTTCATAATATTGGTAATATGGAACTTCATTGGGTAATGTAGTAAGGTTATGGGAATAACTCTATTAGGCTAATTGACCAGTTGCATTGCATGAGTAAATTAACAATGGTAATAAATTCTTAATAAATGGGTCAAGAATTTTAAGAGGATAAGAGATTTATTTTCATGTGTTAAAATTTTAGGATATTATCTATGAAGAATTTGAAATGAGTTTTCCTTGTGAGTTGTATTTTGACCAAATTTTGTGGGGAAAATTGTGAATATTATGATTTAAAATGCTTCTGGTTTTAAAATGAGGTTTTGAATACCATGTGGTTTAATAAAAAATTGATTTCTCTGTGGACTTCCAATGTTTATTTGAAATGTTAGTGTTGTATATCTAACGGTGAAAGTAATTATTTAATCTTTTAATAATTTGATGATGAAAGGATTTAGTCTTCTCTTAGTATTAAATTTTGATAGGAAATTTGGTAAACAATGTTCGTTTAAAAAGGGTTGGTTTTGGTGTTCAAATGTTTTGTAAAGTCAAGATGTTTAACCATAGTAATTATGAAAGGATGAAATAAGTTATGTGTGAGAATGATGCTCTAAAAACAAGTAGTATTCCTATGAAGTAGGATTTAGTATAATGCTATTGTTTTTTATAGTATTCTATGTGGTTTAATTTGTAGGTTGTGTCTCTAAGAAATTTGAAATACTAGATTGAAATAACTCATGGACTCACTCTCAACATCCATGGTTTAATGTGATGGATTGATTCTCTATTAGATATTGTATAAATTAATGAGTAGGTATTGATCTAATTCTCTATGAACTATATTTTTACATTTATGAGTCATAACTAGAATGAGGCTCTGAGAACTATTGATAAGATGTATGGTTCTATATATATAGCATAGATTTTCACACCCTTCTATTATAGAACCACATTTCAATTTTATTCATTAATGAGTTAGATAGTTTTAAAAAATAATTATTTAATGTTCTATCAAAATTATGTTTAATGATTCATTTTACATTATTGGTTTCATGTAGGTTTGGTTGATCTCAGTGTCTCTTTAGAATCTGGTGGTCAATGGGTTTCAAGTTAAACTATTTTTTTCTATTTAGATACTACATCCTTTTGTTCTATTTCTTTACTATATTTATAATCATCATACAATATTTTTCTTTCTACTATTTGATTTTGACACCATGGGTTGTGGCATATTGAGTTTTAGTCATACTTGTTTAGTCCACCACTACACAATGGAAATCTAGAATCTCTCACATGTTAATTACATGTATAGGTCTGGGACAACACCCTATTGAGATTTTCATGATTGGGAAGGACTAATACATGTCATGTGGAGACTATGTTATATTGGACTAGAGATAATATAGATATATTTTTCTGGTTTATTTAATTTGGGAATCTTATGTAATGATCCCAATGGGCGGTTAGTTATATGTATGAATTGGATATTTGGGCCCATACTACATTTTATTTTTTCATGGAATGTTCAAATTATTTTCAATTTATATATACTCTAATTTATATGGTTTTTATTTATTTTTATTACCATTTTGACTTTGATATAAAGGGTATATTTTCTTCATAGTACCACCCTCCACACCCACTTTTAGTCAAAAACTTCTTGAATATTAAGAGGCATGCTTGAGGTCCTATTGTGAGTTGGCTTGAGGAACCAGTTCAGTGGCTCCCCAGATGGGACATTACAAAGAGGTATTAGAGGGGTTTATTTCTTATTATTTTATTATTTTTTATTTTATATACCTGACATATAAGAGTGTTTCAGAGCCTATGAGGGTTATTGGACTAGTGGATCGTGAACACTTGCAATGGTAGGATATACATTATACTAAATCTATGATTTTTATTTTGATTTGTGATGTTATTATTATATTTAATTTTTTTCTTTGATTAAAGAACAATTGTTTTTGATTTGATGATTTATGATCATATTATATCTCTTTTCCCTTTATCAAGAGGTCTATGACTATGTTTTGACTATTTTCATGTAGAGGAAGGAGGCATGTCATGTGTCATGGTAGGAAGGCACAATCCACATGCTTTGGACCAACCAGTGCATGATATAGTGGATGTCAAGGCCTTATTTTCTTAATGTATAAAAAACTAAACAATTATTATTTATAAATATAAGTACATTGTGGAATTATAAATAGCTAGGATAACATGTACATGTATCTTCTCTAATGGTAGGCTATCTGGATCTATGGTGAGGCATTCGATAATGAAGACACTAATGAGGTCCTCATTCACAATAGGTATAGTGACCCCGGTGGTCTAGTATGGATTGGTTTTATGACTATTTTAACACTTGTGTGTGGTTTTTATTTGAGATCTGATATGTTCACTAGTTCTCCATGGAGTGATTTGAATGTCATATTTTCAAAGAGGATATGGTCCCTTATTGTGGGAGGTTGCTTTTTCGTGTCCCGTCTTTCAGATGCGGTGCCACATAGCTGGGTGTTTTGACATGTTAATGATTTTTGATATTGGGAGGGAAGGATGTTTGATTATATGTGAGTTTTAGCCTTATATGAGTGGGAATTCACCTTGGAGGATTTACGTACTTGTTGTGGGATATGACCTACATGGCTTGTTTTGAGAAATAAGAGAACTTCTAGATGTGAATTTACTGTAGGGGGTTAGTACCTTCTGATATTAAAGGTTGATCAATGAGATGGATTAATCTAGTTACTCATGACATTATATGTCTAATGCATGGATCTATTCTTTGAAAAAATTTATATGGTTCATGAAGGGTTAATCCTAGTATGGTGTTTAGGTGAATTGGATGAATTTCTTTTTTAGGAGGAGCACTTGGGTGGTAATGTATCAACCATATGTTTGGTTTCTAGAGGGGTAGTTTCATTAGAGTACCAAGACTTGTAAATGGTCGTGAAGGTGAGATCATATTTTTTTAAAATGGAATTCCCATGTGTGGCCTTTCTGGACCCTCCACACATGTGAACCCTCTCCAACATGTGACGATGAGATGTTACATAGACTTATGTGATAGAATGGATGAAGAAAAGGTGGTCTAGGGTATGTGGTTCTTGGTGTTGTAGTTTTCAGTTTGTGTTGACCACACATGTGAGGTATACATGGGATGTTTCTTCAGTGTCGAATGTGTTGATTTATGGTTTCCATGGGGGTGAGAAGTAATTAGAGTGAGGATGATTTAGTAGTGACCATGGTTTACGAGGGTAGTCTGAATGGGATTTTGGATCATTTATCTATTGATGAATCTTCAAGAATGTAGTGTGAGTGTAAATAAACATAGTTGAACTTTTTAATGATACTCGGGTGTTAAGTGGTAGTTCAAGTAGTTTTGTCCTTCTGTGTTTCCATTAGTTTTTTAATGAACCAATGGTGCACGACATTGGGTGAGATTAAAATTTAGGGTAGACATGGACAATGAATAAGGAATGAGATGAGGTTTTGTGACATTTGACTCACTAGAATCATCATATAACTTTTGGTGGTGTTAAATATAAGCTTGTAATTATTATGTGTTAATGGGATCTTGGAAACATGATCACTTCTGATGCATTTTATACATTAAACTATCGATTGGACATTACCATAATTTTGCCTTGTGTGATTTATTTACGAGATAATCCATCAGTGGGTTGAGAAACAAATTGGGTTTGATGAGACACATGCAAGAAGGGAGTCTAATGGCCATTGAGTAGGTTGGACATGTACCTATAGTAAAATATTGACACTAAAAATGGATTATTTGTAGGGGTTTTCAATGATGAAATCCTATTGTACTCTATACTTAGAGATGATCAAGCTTAATATCTTTTCAAAATGTTGAGTATAATGTGTGATGATTTTCTATGCACTGAGGTATGTTAATTTAATTTCCAGTTTGATGAGGGGATGCTATAGAGGTTACCCTAATATAGTGGTTCATATGAAGTCGTATGGTGGGATGTGAAAAAATGACATTCTATGAGAGAGATTCTTTTAGAGGATAGGGAGTCGAGTAATGTCATGGGTGATGTTCTCAGAAGCCTGGATTAGTTGAAAATTAAAATCTCATTTTTTCACTTTGGAGAGGGTGAGATTTCTAAGTATAATTAATGGGTGCATCATTAATTAGAGCATGGAATATGGTAGTTGCAGTTTCTTGATGAAATCAGTGATAGTCTTGTGGTGGAAAGTGTTGTGTTTGTTGCATCATGTGACTGTCATGCTGGAAGGGATGTAGGTGTATACAACTAACTGGTGAATGATCATGGTAGAATCATGATGTTAGTGATGGATTGTTGAGATGTTTGCTTATAATTTGAAACTAAATTCTTATAATAAATTCCTTGGGTTTTTTGATTGTTCAATGTTTTAGCATATGGTTAGTGGTGGATATATGAATTAGCATAATGTTCATGTGTCAAAAGTGAATAAATGTGTTTGGTAGGTCACAATAACAGTTTTGGGTTAGTGGAGGATCTTACTATGGAATCTCATCGGGAGTCAAATACATGCCCTAGTGAGTGTGTTCGGGTGATGGTGGAATTCCACTGCAAAATAATGCAATATGATTAGTTGGAATGATGATGTGTTGATAGTTGGATGTAGGAGACTTTTGGATGAGTCAAAAAATGATATGCAGACTTGGTTGGATAGGTGAATCTTATGTGTTCTAGAATTTGTATTGGAATTTTGATGAAAATGTATTTTTTTGTTAGTATATTCTTAACGACTGGTATGTGTGCACTCTAGGTGGTATTTTTATGATGATTTCTAGTGATTATATTGATTTAATTTCTCGTTGGTGTTGGTTTTGGTATGTTGGGAACTATGTTGGGTGTGTTTTAGGAGAACAATTTCTATGTTCTTTGTGTTTTCTTTCTGATATTTGAAGTCTCATTCATTAGAAGTCGGTGGATGTAAGATAAATCCTATAGTGGGAATAACCATTGAGCTAGTGAGTAATCGAGTGATTCCATAAGGTTTTTTTAATATTACGGTATTGGAATGTTCCATCTTTTTATTTTGGTGTTTTTAAATGGTTGTTGGCTCTGGTTCATCCAGTTGAGTGTCATGAGTTTCTGTGTGTTCTTGGTAGAGATTATGAATTTAGAATTTTAATGATGTTATTAGATATAAATGGTGACTGACATTGGTATGATAGTGTGAATGGAATAACACCAATACTTCTCATGGATGAAAATTTTTATTTGGTAGAAGTTGTAGGATCCCAAGACTAGATGAGATGGAAATTTTAAAATGAATTTAAATTTTCAATTACAAGACTAGATTGTTCTTTTTCAAGACTCCGAATATAATGTTAAAATGTACAATTCCGAAAGGTTTTTTTTTGGATTATTAATGTTTCTTGAAAGGTATATTAGGTGATCATATTACTTTTTTATGCTTCATGTTTAGTTTTTGGGATTTTTGTAAATTTCATACCCAGTTGCATGGTATTGTGTTCATAGTTTTGGAGAAAGCATGGGACACCACAATTCTCATAGGATTATTAATTAATTTTTAAGTGGTCATGATTTATTTTCATAATTGTATCATGGTTATTAGAAAACCATTTAATATAATAGAGAAATTGTGAAATGTGCTGGAGAGAATTGGAATGGGCACACAAGTTCTACAATGTTTTAGACCAACAATGCAACTTACTACATTGGGGATGTAGTGATGATGGAAAGGTAGGCTCATGGATTACCTAACCATGATAGGAATGTGGTGTTTGACATTATGGGGTTCAATATTGGCACACAAATTTTATAATAGGGTGAACATACCATTATTCTTCCCTGAATATAAAGCGGGATATTAATAAGAAAATCTCCCTCAGGGGTTTTAGGAAACACACCACCCATTCTATCATATTTGGTGTGCATAAACTTGTGAAATTATAACAACATTTTCCTAATATAGCCTCATTATTTTGGGTGTGTTCATAGAAATTATTATTTTTAGGTTATTTATTCTCCTCATATGGCTCCCTTTCTACTTCCCCTTTATTCTCTCTAATTTTGGAGTTATCGAATTTTGGTGTTATTTATGATGCCATAAAGGCATGGGGAAATCATTTGTTTCTCATGGGAAATTTTTTAGACAATCATAGAGGATATCACAAGATGATTTAATCCCACTATTCTTTTTTTATTTCATTATGGAATCAGGGCATGTTAAATTTTCTTAAATTTTTCATAATGAGTTAATTAAATGAATTTTTATAATTGTATCTCATCTTACAGAATTTCCCAATAATAGTTTTGGGAGTATCTTGTGGAATACCCATAGTGGTTACCCTGTGTTTCGATAAGAGGAGATAATCCAGTGAGGTTTTTAAAATTATGATGGTATAGGATTTAATTAATTAACTAATGGTTATTATTATTATTAATTAATTATTTTTTCTTCGTGCGATGATGGAGCTCAGGTGGTTTGGGAGAGTTCATTTGGTTTATGAAGAGTTTGTACAAGGCTTAGATGGGACATGGGTGTAACACACTAAAGTTGTAAAAATAAATTGGAATGCATGAAACAATATTTTAAGTAGATATTTATAACTATCCTTTAAACATAAATTTTCCACTTCTATTTTTGAATTTCAGGAAACTATCATTTGTAATTGTGATCAGTATGTTATTAAGAGTCTGATAGGACCAACATGTTTTTTAGTGAATAGTACCATACCTTTATGAATAGTAATATGACCCTAATGAATCCTAAATTGTATTATTATTTTATTTTCTTAAGGCTTTAATATATTTTCAACTTGATAAAATTTTCAAGGTGTTAAAAATTAGTTATTGTTTTAGTATAGTTATTTGTGAATAAATTATGATTTAATTAAAGAATTTAATAAATAATAATTAAAAAAATTATTTTCAAGAAATGGTGTTCATTTGTTAATTCTACATGTAATAAATGATTAGGGTGATTTTTTGGGATTTTTCTGGAATTCTTGAGTTTTTGATGAATGGTGAAATACGGTAAAATACCGTATATTCAAATTTTCAGTTGAATACCCTATTTATGAAAAAATAAGTGATGTAATACCACTTGGTTATAACTCACATGTAATTTTTACTATTTTGGGTCACATGAATTATGACTACTCACAGTTATAAAAAAAATCATATAAATTATTAAAACAATGTAAAATAGATCCTCTCCTCCACTATAAAAACCACTATCATTCCACTCTTCCTCCCACACCTCTCAAGCCTTGAGTTTTGCATATGTTCTTCCACATACTCTACCCATGACACTCACCAATGTTCAAGACCTTCTGGTCTCATAAAAAGGCAAAAAACAATGGCCTCAAAAAGGATCTTAAGGAGAAGATGTCAAGAGGTAAACATTCTCTTTTGTTTTCTTTATTTTCTTTTCATTTTATGTTCTATTATTCTTATTTCATCATATAGCCTTATCCAATAGGTAAGAATTATCCAGTGTCATACATATTCTAGATTTAATAATTTTTGTGGAACAATAACCATTATACTTTATCTCTTCTCCCACTTATTCATGAAATTAAAACATCGTCTGTGATGTGTTGATTAAGCGACATCATGGACGATGCAATTTAAATTTCTTTTAATTCATACAAGACTGGTCAAAAAAATTTTTTATGGTTTAACCATATTATTATTTATTTATTATATCTTATATATGGGTTTGGAATCATTTTTTACATATGTTATAAATTAATGAAACAAAATGAGGTCATTACAATCGAAGAATCGCCAAAATGATCTAATCCCACATCATTAATGTTTTTACAAATGACTCATGTTCATATCAGAAATAAAAATGATAAATTGTATAATTTATGGTTCGGGAAATATGTAAATTTCATTCTATTAAAATTTTTAACTTTCAATTTCAATCGACAAGAATATCCACCATGAGCCGATCATGGAAACAATGAAAAACACAGACCAAAAACAATGCAAGGAACAAAATACAAACAATTAAAGGGTAAAATAATGTAATGAGATGATAATATAAGGTATTATAAACATGAATCTATTTCTTTAAGATATTAATAACACTCTTTTAACCATTATAAAATAGGTTTAAACATGAATAAAGTAAGATAAACCCAAGGTAAGGTAATTCTTAACCCGATTTCCCTTCTTTGGGTTATCCTTTTAGTTCATTATTTGTGTGGTATTAAAATTGTTTTTGTGGCAATATTTGATTATATTATGTTTAATTATGTGCATTTACATTGTATATGCATATTACATCCACTCAATTATGCCTCACCTCAATTATATAATATTTGTAAGGGGATTTTCTTTTAAAATCCTCTTTTACAATTCTGTTCCACAAAATTCAAAGTCAATGTTTTTATGCAATTAATCATGTTGTTTGATTGTTTTATAGTTATTGGGAATTGTTTATGATGATGTGTATGATATATATCTCTCTAAAATTTATTGGTTATGTGTATGTTGGAGGTTGGGTACATGGTTATTCCATGTGTAACTGCGATGGTTAGAAAAATTGTAAGGTAGCTATCAAGGATACAAATTATAAGGCAATTGTGAGGGTTACATGATTATGTAAGTAATTCCAGAAGATACCTTTATGGTTCTATTTAGGATATTATTTATTTTGTGATTCATGTGTAAATATCATGTTTCACAAAGTAAGTATATATCGGTGAAGATTATATCTTTTGAAAATTATTTCATACAAGACACGTATTCATGGAATAATTTGTTCTTCCCTTATTTTTAACCCGCTATTGAGATTTTTGTGACCATACAATATTTTTAAATGAATTTAACTGGTCATAAGGATGTGTAAGACAAAGAGGAAGCCAAGTAAAATGATTGAATAATTGTCAATGAAATCATGATTTTTTGAATATATTTATATTTTGGATGAAATGGATACCATTTTTATAGTATCCACTTTTTATTAATTTGTATTGTTATGAATGTATTATGTCCCAATTCTCAAAATCTATAAGCACGATAAGATCCTCAATTTAAAAAGGACTGATTTTTTTGGCTAAATTCATGATTATATAATGTAATAAGGTTGGGTCCTTATTGTTGGTATCCGAGGATGGCTTTGATAACATTAGAGATTAGGGTGAAGTTAATAGAATACCATAAATGACTTTTAATCTGTGATTAATGTTGATAAAAAATCCCTCAAGGCATCATTGAATCATTTTTGAGGTGATTGTGTTTGTTGAAAAACTGGGCCTCCATGTTGTGTTTGTTGACAAAGCAGGCCATGATCTATGAGTGTGTTGACAATGGGGGTTTACATGGTGATTTTTCGGGTTCAAGGGATGCTTTAAAAAATCCACGATTGATTGAAGAACCTCAAAAAAGAAGTGAATGATCTTGAGGCGGTACAAAAAGAGCAGATACAAGGTGGAAAATGGAGATATGTGTTTTTGGAAGAGGGAGGTGCGTGGAAAATTGGAGCGGTGGCAAAAAATAATGTTGGGTGTGAAAAACTAGTGGGGTGCGCGAAAAATATAGTGGAACGTGAAAATTTAGCATGGTGGGTAAAATATCCGCGCAGTGCGTGGAAAAATAAAGTGTTGCGTGAAATATTTGCGCATTGTGCGAAATATTTGTGTGGTGCATGAAAAAGGAAAGTGGTGCGTGAAATATTTGTGGGAAGTGCAAAATAGAGGGATGATGTTTTTCGCACAAGAGGTGTTCCGAGGTCTGAAGCTTGAAAATTGGAAAATTAATAAGGTGCACAAAATATTAGAGCAGTGCACGAAAAATATTGTTGCGTGGTAGATGTTTTTTTCGCACTCGAAGAGAATTACACGCTCAAGGAGGGGTTTTTTTTTTACCTGGGTTGATTTTACCTATAAATATGAAGTGACCCCCTGATTCGAAGAAGCTCATGTCTTAAAGAGTATCTGAGCTCTAGCGTTCGAAATTCAATTGCACTAGAGAGTTGCGCAAAAACAATAATTTCTCGTGTAAAACAACTGTTTGCGCGCAAAGTAGAGGATGCGTGAAAAGAATAATTTTGCGCAAAAATCAGAGGCTGCGCGTAAAATAAGGTCATCACGCGAAAAATGAAGTGTTGCACGAAAAGTAAATTTCACAAAAGAATGAAAAATTACACACAAGGCAGTCTAGAGGTTGTCTGTAAAATAGGTTGCGCATAAAATGATTTGTTGAATGTAAAATGGGTGTTTCTCATAAAAGGGGTGTTGCACAAAAAATTAATTTCGCACAAAGGAAGTGAATTACGCACAAAGTGTAATAAGAGCTTCATGTAAAAATTGCATTTGGTCGGTACAACCGGTGCAAAGTGAGATTAATCAGCGGGTGAAGGTTGTACATCAAAAGAGCATCTATCAACAGTTGTGGATGCATGTATTCATTAAAATGAAGAGACCTACAGATCTATAAACTATGAGTGGATCCCTTCCAAGTGCAGTGAGCAAAGGAAGATGAAGAAGGTAATCCTTTCTTCTAGTAGTGATCCAGTAAGAGAGAAATTGGGAGTGACCCTTGGGAAAGCAGTGAGATGACCCTCAACATTGTAAAGGTAGTGAGCCTAGGAATACAAGTGATCTAGCACGAACATTATTGGCAGTGACCTTTAGTGTATTTTTTACAGTGGCACATAGTCAGTGTATGCTCCTTGGACTTAGCCCTGTTATAACGACCCATACTTTACATACATTGTTATTACTTCAGAATTGAAGCACACTTATTACAACATATAACAAAACCAAGAAAGGACCGTATAGGTATACTGTCTTTAGAAACTGGGAAACACAAACAATTGGTTCATAAAGCATCTACTTTGCCTCCCATTTATTTCATCATATCTAGAGTCTCTTTTTGGAATATTCTACTTAACAACCTTCTTCCTGACCTGGGAAAATAAAACATACAAAAGGGTGAGTTCAAATGCTCAGTAAGGGTAAACAAAAGAAATATCAATCACATCATATACATAAGCACATTACTTTTGGAAATATTAACCTGCAAAATAGATCATAATTTAATAACATGGGATAAATCATAGTAGTGAAATGTGGTCCCAATAATCATAACATAAAACATGAAACTTTGTGGCATACACACATAATCATAGAGAATCATTTCTTATTAGTCAAGACTCATTGCCAAGACTATCTTAGTGGACAAAGTCCCTTTCTGAGCCGAGTTCACTCCTTGTTTCAGTCCTGTTTCACTGAACCGGTATAACCTACCATTCCAGCCATGTCTATCTCATGAGATATAAAATCTTTACCCAATGCATTGGAGGGAGATATAGGTCCCACCCATCTCATAATGATACAATTCTTATGTGTGCCACAAAATCATAAATCATACATCATTGAATAACCCATGTAATAAAAATGGGATTCTTAAACAACATGACATCATAAAACAATTCATATAAGATAAAGGAATTCATAAAAATAATTCCATCACAACATAATCAAATCAATGTAATAATAGGGATAGAAACAGAACCTTATATTATCTTAGATGGAAAATAATTTTGATAAAACACTTGAACTCCATTCTTGTGGAAAATATCCTTTCTACTTCAAAAACATTTTCCTTTCTTAACATGTCATACAATTTTAAACTAAAATATGTTGATTAAAAATAAACTTGAAAACTTGTAAAGGAAGCTTCTTTGAAATAATGTTTTAAAAATCCATTCATGTCGTATAAGTTAAAAAAACATTCTTCTCATACTTTTGTCCGAAAAGTAAAAAAGAACCTAGTATGAAAAACGACAAAAGATTCCTTTCATATATTTTACAAAAAACTCACCGAAGGGTAAAATTGGATTTAAACAATTTTAGGTGGATGGAAATAGTATTACATATTGAAGAAACATGGATGTGGATGATAAAATACACCCCAGTAAATTTCAAAGTATAAACAATCTCGGATAAAAACGAGATTGTGATATTTCCCTTACCTTAGGTCTGTTTTGCTTCGTAAGTGTCTGAACCTCCTGTATAATGAGTTAAATAATGTTATTGACTTATTCCAGAATCATAATTATTTTTATGATATCATATATGCTCATTTTCTTAGCTTCTTAGTAGTAATATTTCATTGCTACTTGTTATTCGGGTGTTTATAACTTTTTGTTCTTATGCGTGTTTTGTCGAATAAATTCTTATTCTTATCTTTAGGTTATAGATACCTCATTTCCAGAATGGTATTATTGTAATATATATCATATTCATTTATTCAATTCATTTATATAATCATTATGAAATGAAGATCATGTAGAACGAGTCGCATCACATCGTGGAGACGGTATTCCGTATGTACGCACGAGTGATGATATCGTTCCTATGATCATGGAATTGTATTGGAGTGTATGTATACTATTTCATAATCCGTATCACTTTATAATAGTCATATATAGTCATTATTTACACCATTATACCCATACAAGTAAGGTGGTGGTGGAAAATAGATTACACCACGGCGTGGAGACGGTATTCCGTACGTACGCACACGCGGTGATTTCTTTTTCCGTAGGATAGATAGATGGTGAAATAGGGTTGTTTAATACTTATAATAACATATCAGTATATGATTGATACTGATGTTATTACTTAATAATGAAACAACTAAAGAAGAATAAGTGGAATAAGAAATAAAGATGAAAGAATCGGTAACGGACATTACCTCTTCTTTAAAGTGCTTCTTTGAGACCTTATTTTAGGGCACTAAAATTGGTCTTTGAAGAATACCAGGACCTCTAGGATGTCTCTAAGGAAGTGGATAGGAGGAATTGGCAGGGGTTGGCCGAGCATGAAGGCTCAAAGTGGTGTGAGCAAGAGGGGGAGGAGGTGCCCTTTTATAAGGGAGGAGAGGGGCACCTTTGGAATAACTAAAACTATTATTTTATTATAAAGACAAATTCGGTTTTAAATAGGTTTAAATTGATATATTTCTAAGATAAGGTGGGGATGGGTCGAAATAATCTCATCCAATAGAATTTAGACAAGTTTAGGTTCCTATTTTAACCTTATCATTTAGATTTAACATTAAGTTAAATAATTTTACTTTTACCGTGTCCTCTTGTGTTCTTATACTGTAAGGTTAATAAACTTACTATAAGCAGCCAAACGAATCCCAAGTTGTCTATTATTAATATATATAACCTTATCTAAGTCATTTGGCCGAACCTTAGATTTTTAGGATTAAAATAACAATTACTAATATAATATATGTTTTAAAAACTATTTTATGTCAATTTTGACACTATTTAGTAATTGATTTGTGTGAAAATCATAACAGAATGATTAGTTCTAAAAAAGTTAATTAAATCAGTAATAACATGTCATATTAACCTAGAAAATTATTTTAATTCATAAAAAGTCACAAATTACATTTATTTTGGTGTTTATAACATTAATTATGTCAATATTTCATTAATAAGATAATTACTGCATCATCTTTGTGTCATAAATAAATTAAATTATTTAATGTCTAAAAATTACAAATAAAATACCATTATATAGGAAATCTACTTATCTTTATAATGAATATTTATAGTCGACATTATCTTATGCATAACCCCATATTAAAAAATATTTACTTATTAATCGTTGATTTTAACTATTTTAACACTTCTTTAAATAAATTAATAATAAATGTCCTAATCTAATCCAAGTGGGCCTAAATGGTCATATTTTATTCCTATGTTTTTTCTGGTCGAATTACTCTTGTACAATAGAATTAGGAAATGTGTTAGGATAATAATAATATCATCTTTACCCTTAATTACCCTATTTACTTTTAACCGTGGTAAAAAAAAGTAAAAAGTTACTATTCACCAAAAAATTATTTTCATCTCATTGAACCACATTTTACTTACTGACATCAACCGTGTCTCTCGTATTTTTGAAATTCCACTCACAGAAGCGGTAAAATTAAGTTTTATGAAAAAATCATTTTTTTAACTACCACTTAGTGGTTTCACTATTCATCAAAAATTGAACGTTTTCAGAAAAATACCAAAATTTCACCCTAGGATAATTTTGATATTCTGAATCCAAAAATGAAGTCCATTTTAAAAAATAAAATTTATAAAATTTCAAAAAGTGTTTATTACTATTCATAACTGCTGGTTTTAATAATTTATTAATAGCATATCATTGTTTAGTGAAACTCAGTATTGCGTATGACGCAAGCTATCGAGGAAGGTCGCGATTTCGTGTAAAGTAAGCCAAGAAAGTGTTGTGTGTAGAAAAATATTCCTTTGATGATTTATATAACATAAATGTCTCTGGCGTTACATTCTACCCCCCTTAAAATGAATTTCGCCCTCAAAATTCGACACTTTGTAACAAACAGATGATGATACCTCTCCCTCATCATATCCACAAGCTCCCATGTAGCTTCTTCTAATTGGTGGTTCCTCCATAAAACTTTCACCAATCTAGTGGTCTTGCTTCGGCGGAATTTTTCGCTACGATCCAGAATCTCAATCGGCAGTTCTTCATAAGAAAGATCTTGCTCCAGCGGTACAACTTCTGAGATAAGTACATGTGAAGGATCAGTTATGTACTTTCTCAGGAGAGATACATGGAACACATCGTGAACTTGAGAGAGATTCGGTGGAAGTGCCAATCAGTAAGCTACCTTCCCAACACGATCCAGTATTTCGAAAGGACCGATATATCTAGGTCTCAAATTCTCGTTCTTTCCAAATCTCATAACCCTCTTCCAGGGAGATATTCGTAAGAACACTTTATAACCCACTTCAAACTCTAGGTCTTTTCTTCGGTTGTCAGCATAACTTTTCTATCGACTCTGAGCTGCTCTTATGTGTTGTTGAATAGATCTTACCTTTTCTTCCATTTCATCAATGAGATCAGGTCCTAATAGCTTTCTTTTCCCAACTTCATCCCAGCAAGTTGGAGTCCTGCATTTCCTTCCATAGAGAGCTTCATAAAGAGCCATTTGAATACTAGAGTGAAAGATATTATTATAAGAAAATTCCACCAAAGGTAGGTGTTGATCCCAACCACCTTTTAAATCCATAGAGAAAGCTATCAACATATCTTCTAGAGTTTGAATTGTTCTCTCAGACTGACCGTCTGTCTGAGGATGATAAGCAGTGCTGAAACTCAACTCTGTATCCAGAGTATGCTGAAGACTTCGCCATAACTTCGAGGTAAATCTCAGATCCTGATCAGATATAATAGAAAGTGGTACTCCATGAAATCTTACCACTTCATTTACATATATCCTGGCAAGCTGATCCAGAGAGAAATCCTCTCTAATAGCAATGAAGTGTGCAGACTTCGTAAGATGATCAACTATGACACAGATAGCATTATTGCCTTTGGATGTTTTAGGAAGTCCTGTGACAAAGTCCATAGTGATGTTTTCCCATTTCCATTCGGGTATGGGTAATGGTTGTAACATCCCCTTAGACTTCTGTCTCTCAGCTTTATCTTGCTGACAAACCAAGCATCGAGAAACATATTCAGCAACATCTCTTTTCATGCCATCCCATCAGAAGTACTCTTTCAGGTCCCTATACTTCTTCGTGCTTCCAGGATGAACGGAGAATGAAGAACTATGAGACTCATCTAGCAGCTCCTTCTTTAATTCTAGGATGGGAGGAACACAAACCCAATTCCTGAACTTTATTATCCCATCACAATCAATGTTGAAATCAGGAACATTTCTCACCTTATTTTTTAACTTGACATCTTCTTTTTGTTCCTCTTTAATCTTCACATGTATAGATGGTTGAACATTCATTTGAGAAAGATACAATTTTTCCCCTTTCATTATAATTCCAAGATCCATCCTTTGTAAATCCATAAATATTGGATCTTTTGTGATCCTCATCATGGATAAACTAGCATGGTCTTGTCGACTTAATGCATCTGCCACCTTGTTTGCTTTCCCAGGGTGGTAATGGATTGAGCAGTCATAATCCTTAATCAGCTCAAACCATCTTCTTTGGCGCATATTCAGCTCCTTTTGTGTGAAAATATACTTTAAAATTTTATGATCAGTATAAATATCACACATTTCTCCATAAAGGTAATGCCTCCAAATCTTTAATGCAAAGATTACCGCAGCTAACACCAAATCATGTGTTGGGTAATTTTGCTCATGGATTTTCAACTATCGTGAGGCATAATCTATCACCATATCATTTTGCATAAGAACACACCCAAATCCCTTCTTGGATGCATCACTATAGATCACAAACCTTTCTCCACTACAAGGCAGTGTGAGCACAGGTGCACTGGATAACCTTCTTTCCAACTCCTTGAAATTCTCTTCACATTCTTCTGTCCAAACGAACATAACTCCTTTCCGAGTCAACTTGGTGAGTGGATTAGATAATCGTGAAAAATCATTCACAAAACATCGATAATATCCAGCCAAACCAAGAAAACTTCGGATCTCGCTTACTGTTGTTGGTCTCAACCATCTTTCGATAACCTCTGTTTTTGCTGGATCCACAAATATCCCCTCTTTTGAGATTATGTGACCCAAAAATGAAACTTTTTGAATCCAAAATTCACACTTGGTAAATTTGGTATAAAGCTTCTCCTTTCTCAGGGTCTTCAATATAATTCTCAAGTGATCTTAATGTTCTTCCTTTCTCTTTGAATAGACAAGAATATCGTCTATAAAGACAACCACAAATTGATCAAGATAGTCTCTAAAGACTCTATTCATCAGATCCATGAAGATAGCAGGGGCATTAGTAAGACCAAATGGCATCACTATAAATTCATAGTGTCCATACCTTGTACGGAAAACCATCTTTGGTATATCCTCCCTTTTGACCCTTAATTGATGATACCCTGAACGAAGATCAGTCTTGGAAAAGTATTGAGCTCCGCGTAGTTGGTCGAATAGGTCATCAATGCATGGGAGAGGATATTTGTTCTTGATAGTGATCTTGTTATGTTCTCGATAATCAATGCAGAGTCTCATTGATCCATATTTCTTCTTAACAAATAGAATAGGTGCTCCCCAAGGTGACGCACTAGGGCATATGAATCCCTTATCAAGATTCTCTTGGATTTTCTTCTTCAATTACTGCAACTCAATTGGGGCCATTCTATAAGGTGTCATTGAAATATGCAAAGCACCCAGTACGAGTTCTATTGAAAACCCAACATCACGATTCGGTGGAAGACCCTGTAATTCCACCAGAAAGACATCATCAAACTCCCGTAGAATGGGCATATGCTTAATCGTGAGTTTCTCACCAACCTTTTGAGATAAATAACCTTCATTTAGTGGAATCAATACCCATAAAATGGAAGAAATTTCCAATGGAAGGTTATGTTCATCCTTGCATCGATAGACGATCATAGATTGATCTGGAATATGAAAAGTGACTTCCCTTCTTTGGAAATTGATATGAGCTCCATATAAAGAAAGCCAATCCATGCCAGGAATCACATCAAATTACACTATAGGAAGGATCACAAGATTTTCAGGAAGCACTTTCCTACAAACTTCGATCGGAGAAGAATTATAAAATTTTGATGCGACTGTTGTGAAATTAGGTGTTGTCATAGCTAACTCAACATCTAATTGTTGAGGTAATACGGTGATACCCTTAGAAAATTATTCAGAAATAAAAGAGTGGGTGGATCCAGAATCAAATAAAACATTTGCTAATTTAGAGTGGATGGTATGTGTACCTTTCACCACATCATTATCGTACTCCACATTGCTGATAGAAATTGCATGTGACTTTCCTTTGTCTTTAGCCTTAAGAGTTTGTTGATTTCGACCGTCATCATCAACCCTTGGATTAGGGAATTTATTGGCATAATGTCCCATATCCTTTCACTTGAAACATTGAAGTGTAGTAGATTCATTCTGTGTATCCATTCCTTTGTTTGCATCATTAGACATCTTCTTCCCATCATCGCGGCATTCAAATGCCCGATGACCTTCCTTTCCACATTTGAAAAATTTACATGTCCCTTTAAGACAACTCCCTCCATGTTTCATTCCACACTTTGAGCATAAGGGAAAGCTCATATTCTTTTCAGTGTGCTCTTTAGATTTTCCTTTGAATTCCATTTTCCTCTTCTTATCAAACCCATATGAATGATGGTTTACTACAATCTCCATCTCAACTTTGAGAGAACATCGAATGATTTCCACGTAGCTATTGAAGTCCCTTATGGATAATGCCCTTCGAAGAATTGGTTTTAAGCCACTAATGAATCGTTCGATCTTACTCTCAGGTTGGATAATAATACCAGAAGCGTACCTTGCAAGTCTTATAAAATTTTCTTCATAGGAACCAACATATTCATCATCCTTTTTCTTCAGTTCAAGAAACTCTTTCTCCAACTTTGTTCGGAGAATACGAGGGAATTACTTATTTAAAAACAAGTTCTTGAACTCGTCCCATTCCATGGACTCAATTTCATCCCTTTGCCTCGTATTCTTAATAAGATTCCACCATTGATCAGCATCACCTTCCAAACGATACACTGCTAAGATGACTTTATCATGCTCAAAACATTGAAGAACTGAAAATATCTTTTCAGTAGTACTAATCCATTGTTCAGCAACTAATGGATCAGTAGACCTGCTGAAAGAAGGTGGACGCTGTCTCATGAAGGATTCAACATAATGTTGCTCCTTCATTTTCTCGTTTGGAAGTCCTGCATGATTCATAGCTTGATAATGTTGTGTGAGCATGGATACAAGATTTTTCATTCCAGCTCCCATAACGTTTGGTTGCTCAGGGGGACAATCATTGCATTGCCTGTCGCATTTCGCATTAACACGATTCCTTCGGGTTCCAGCCATTGACTAAAACCCAGAAGAATAGTGTGAGCAACACTAATTATAATATGAAAACCACATAATCAAGAATAAGATTTCACACTTAAGTTCTTATCCTAGGTTATTCATGTCCATTTCTAAAATACTAAGATTGTGTTCTATGCATAGAATTATCCTTAGGGTTATTACTAAGGCTTTCACATCCTAGTTTCCAAAGGATGACTATACCTTTCCTATGATACCAACTATAACGACCCATACTTTACATACATTGTTATTAATTCAGAATTGAAGCACACTTATTACAACATATAACAAAACCAAGAAAGGACCGTATATGTATAGTGTCTTTAGAAACTGGGAAACATAAAAAACTGGTTCATAAAGCATCTACTTTGCCTCCCATTTATTTCATCATATCTAGAGTCCCTTTTTGGCATATTCTACTTAACAACCTTCTTCCTGACCTGGGAAAATAAAACATACAAATGGGTGAGCTCAAATTCTCAGTAAGGGTAAACAAGAGAAATATCAATCACATCATATACATAAGCACATATCATTTGGAAATCTTAACCTGCAAAAGAGATCATAATTTAATAACATGGGATAAATCATAGTAGTGAAATGTGGTCCCAATAATCATAACTTAAAACATGAGACTTTGTGGCATACACACATAATCATAGAGAATCATTTCTTATTAGTCAAGACTCATTTCCAAGACAATCTTAGTTGACAATGTCCCTTTCTGAGCCGAGTTCACTCCTCGTTTCAGTCCTGTTTCACTGAACCGGTATAACCTACCGTTCCAGCCATGTCTATCTCATGAGATATAAAATCTTTACCCAATGCATTGGAGGGATATATAGGTCCCACCCATCTCATAATTATAGCATTTTTATGTGTGCCACAAAATCATAAATCATACATCATTGCATAACCCATGTAATAAAAATGGGATTCTTAATCAACATGACATCATAAAAAAATTCATATAAGATAAAGGAATTCATAAAAATAATTCCATCACAACATAATCAAATCAATGTAATAATAGGGTTAGAAACAGAACCCTATATTATCTTAGATGGAAAATAATTTTGATAAAACACTTGAACTCCATTCTTGAGGAAAATATCCTTTCTACTTCAAAAACATTTTCCTTTCTTAACATGTCATACAATTTTAAACTAAAATAAGTTGATTAAAAATAAACATGAAAATTGGTAAAGTAAGATTCTTTTAAATAATTTTTTAAAAATCCATTCATGTCGTATAAGTTAAAAAATCATTCTTCTCATACTTTTGTCAGAAAAGTCAAAAAGTACCTCGTATGAAAAACAACAAAAGATTCCTTTCATATCTTTTACAAAAAACTCACCGAAGGGTAAAATTGGATTTAATCAATTGTAGGTGGATGGAAATAATATTACATATTGAAGAAACATGGATGTGGATGATAAAATACACCCCAGTAAATTTCAAAGTATAAACAATCTCGGATAAAAATGATATTGTGATATTTCCCTTACCTTAAGTCTGTTTTGCTTCGTAAGTGTCCGAACCTCCTGTATAATGATTTAAATAATTTTATTGACTTATTCCAGAATCATAATTATTTTTATGATATCATATATTTTCATTTTCTTAGCTTCTTAGTAGTAATATTTCATTGATACTTGTTATTCGGGTGTTTATATCTTTTTGTTCTTATGCGTGTTTTGTCTAATAAATTCTTATTCTTATCTTTAGGTTATAGATACCTCATTTCAAGAATTTTATTAGTGTAATATATATCATATTCATTCATTCAATTCATTTATATATTCATTATGAAATGAAGATCATGTAGAACGAGTCACATCACATCGTGGAGACGGTATTCCGTACGTACGCACGAGTGATGATATCGTTCCCATGATTTTGGAATTGTATTGGAGTGTATGTATACTATTCCAGAATTAGTATCACATTATAATATTCATATATAGTCATTATATACACCATTATACCCATCCAAGTAAGGTGGTGGTGGAAAATAGATTACACCATGGCGTGGAGACGGTATTCCGTACGTACGCACGCGCGGTGATTTATTTTTCCATAGGATGGATAGATGGTGAAATAGGGTTGTTTCATACATATAATAAAATATCAGTATATGAGTGATTCTGATGTTATTACTTCATAATAAAACAACTAAAGAAGAATAAGTGGGAGAAGAAATAAAGATGAAAGAATCGGTAACAGATATTACCTCTTCTTTGAAGTGCTTCTTTGAGACCTTCTTTTAGGGCACTAAAATTGGTCTTTGAAGAAGCCCATGACCTCTAGGATGTCTATAGGGAAGTGGAGAGGAGGTATTGGCAGGGGTTGGACGAACTTGAAGGCTCAATGTGGTGTGAGCAAGATGGGGAGGAGGTGCCCTTTTATAAGGGAGGAGAGGGGCACCTTTGGAATAACTAAAACTATTATTTTATTATAAAGTCAAATTCGGTTTTAAATAGATCCAAATTGATATATTTCGAAGCTAAGGTGGGGATGGGTAGAAATAATCTCATAAAATATAATTTAGGCAAGTTTAGGTTCCTATTTTAACCTTATCATTTAGATTTAACATTAAGTTAAATAATTTTACTTTTACCGTGTCTTCTTGTGTTCTTAAACAATAAAGTTAATAAACTTACAATAAGCAGCCAAAACAACCCCAAGTTGTTTATTATTTATATATATAACCTTATCTAAGTCATTTGGCCGAACCTTATATTTTTAGGAATAAAATAACAATTACTAATATAATATTTGTTTTACAAACTATTTTATGTCAGTTTTGACAATATTTAGTAATTGATTTTTGTGAAAATCATAACAGAATGATTAGTTCAAAAAAAGTTAATTAAATCAATAATAACATGTCATATTAACCTATAAAAATTGAGTAATTCATAAAAAGTCTCAAATTACATTTATTTTGGTATTTATAACATTAAATATGTCAATATTTCATTAATAAGATAATTACTGCATCATCTTTGTGTCATAAATAAATTAAATTATTTAATGTCTAAAAATTAAAAATAAAATACCATTATGTAGGAAATCTTTTTATATTTCTAATGAATATTTATTGTCGAATTTATCTTATGTATAACCTCATATTAAAAATTATTTACTTATTAAACTTTGATTTTAACTATTTTAACCCTTCTTTAAATAAATTAGTAATAAATGTCCTAATCTAATCTAAGTGGGCCTAAATGGTCATAGTTTATTCCTAATTTTGTTTTTGGTCGAATTACACTTGTCCAATAGAATTAAGACATGTTTTAGGGTAATAATAATATCATCTTTACCCTTAATTACCCTATTTACTTTTAACCATGGTAAAAAAAGTAAAAATCTACTATTCACCAACAAATTATTTTCATCACATTGAACCACATTTTACTTACTGACATCAACTGTGTCTCTCGGAATTTTTAAATTCCACTCACAGAAGTGGTAAAATTATGTTTTATGAAAAATTCATTTTTTTAACTACCACTTAGTGGTTTCACTATTCATCAAAAATTGAATGTTTTCAGAAAAATACCAAAATTTCACCCTAGGATAATTTCGATATTCCAAATCCAAAAAATGAAGTCCATTTTGAAAAATAAAATTTATAAAATTTAAAAAAGTGTTTATTACTATCATAATGGATGGTTTTAATAATATTTTAATAGCATATCATTTTTTAGTAAAACTCGGTATTGCGTACGACGCAAGCTATCGAGGAAGGTCGTGATTTCATGTAAAGCAAGCCAAGAGAGTGTTGTGTGTAGAAAAATATTCCTTTGATGATTTATATAACATAAAAGTCTCTGGTGTTACACCTGTGAGGGTGAACCACGTCAAACTCTTTGTGTCAGCCATGTTTCTTCCCGGCATTGCATCTAAAGCATCACCGTCAGATGATGATAAAAATAAGTGATCAAAGCAAAAACATAAGAGAAAACAATGTGACCCTAATAATTAAGAGGTCGCGATCTAGTGGGGTAGGATGAGATTGGAAAAATAATATCCATAACCTGATTCACCCCCCACTTAGGGTATCTAGGACCCTTTTGGTCTAAACAATTGGTATCATAGAGATAGGATTATTTTATCATATTTGTTTTCTCTGACATGGATCAGTCAATTACTCAAGTTAAAGATCCAGTATTCTCTTATCTCAGTGTACCATGGAAATGGGAAACAGATCAAAGAAGAATCAGAAGTCAGGTGATATCCCTTAGTGTGGAAGTATTTATGGAAAAAGAGTGATTCAACAAAAAGAATCAAAAATCTTACTGAAGGAAGTCCTGGATGAATCTTATAGGGAAAATATTGATTCACTCAATCATGATGTAGAAATGATTGAAGTACATGAACTTCAATGTGATACCGAAAAAACTAATGATGAAGAAGTTTCAAGAAAGAGGCCACCAATAGATGTTGTAAATATAAAAAAGATATTGGATCAGAAATTGGATGAAGAAGTTAAATCTAAAGATATCAGGATCCAAGTATTGGAAATTGTGGTCAAAAAGCTAAGAGGCTTAAATCAAAGGCTTATTGATGTGGTGACAGAACTAAGGGGAAGAATGATTCTCAAGGTGAAGAAATAGAAAAGATTCCTAGAATGAATTGAAAAAAAGATGATGAATATGAAGAGATTCAGAAGTCATATGAAGATCAGAATCTGAAATCTGGAAATTATGATCTAGATACACAGTTGTTCGGACAAGTTTAGAAGAATCAAAGGCAACAACAAGAGAATGAATCTGTCTCTGAATATGTTTCTCAAGAAAAATTGAATTTAAAGGAGTATAGTGACATGGTGGATAAGTTGATACTTGAATTTGATGTTGAGATGTGTAGGGGGAAGGATCTCAAGAAAACACTCAATGCTCAAATTGAATCAAGGGATATGAAGATTCAACAACTGGAACATGAGCGTAAATTAACAAATAAAGAAGAGGATAAATCTAGTACCACTGGAAATCCCATGTTAAAGGATGCATTGAACTTACTATTTGATTTTCCTTCAGAAAGTGATGATAAAATGAAAAAATTATGTTATTTCTGAAGAAAAAAAAACGAGATATTTTCTCAGCTCAAAGACCATACAGTTTGGGAAGAACTGGTATTGGATTTGATGAATCCCCTACCATTCATGATATAATGAGAGCTATAAATAGAACTAGAAATTGAGAAAATCTTTTAGGTGCTAGAGATAGTCCTAAGAGGTCAGTTACAAGATGTAGTGACAACATATGCTATTTCTGTAGTATTAATGGCTACACATCATGCTTATGTTCAAAGGATCATGAATATATTTCAGGATGTAAAAATATAAACTTTGCTAAATATGACAGTAAAGAAGAAGTGTTATGCGAAATCATAAAGAAGATTCCCTTAGAGGAATGAATTTATTAGATGCTTCTATTATAGAAGAATGGGACACACCATGAGTATGTGTCAGGAATCTCACGAGATCAATATCAGAAGAGGAACTCAAGATGCATCAACATCTCGGTTGAGAAATGATGAAATGAGGCATTCATTTGTGATAAAATGTTATATATGTTCTGATTATGGGAATTTGGAAGGACACTGCAATAAGAAGAAAGCAAGAAAGGAAATGAAACTCGAAATTAGATTCTGTACTCCAGTGGTGCTTGATAAGAAATTATGCACTAAAAGACAATGTGAACAGCTTTCATAGGGAGAATGTGATCAAACCTGAAATATTAAGGCGATATCTACTCCATTTGTGAGTAAGAAGAATTCACATTAAATGGAGGACTAACCACCAGTGAAAAATAGTGTGGGGACTCAAATATCTGATAAAAGAAAGATAAAAAATAATATATTGAAAAATTCACATGTCGTGTGCCACGAAGAGAAGTGGATGAAAGATAAAGGTCCCTATAATAGAGGGAGAATCAAGGAATGATTACAGTTAGAGAGATTTCTACTCATTTATGGAATCAAGGGAAGTGAGATATTGGTGGAACACCAATGAAAGAAATGTATACCAGTGGGTTTAAACCCCAAATTCTAAGAAAGGCTAGGCCTACAGAATGTACATACCAGAAAAAAGCCCAGCATGTGGGTAATGAATTCATAGTCATATGGCTAGAGTTTTTGAAATTCACTGGGCATGTAGAATATGTGAGGAGGGAGTGTGATGCTTTACAAGAAAGAATCAAAGAGTTGACCCATCAGGATCAAACACAACCCTCATCTTGAGGAGTCCGGAAGAAGCCCCTCTCACTATTTATATAAATTCAATTAACTAATGATTCAATTATTTCAGGTTTTAGGGAGATACGATCCAAAGGTTAGTGGAATCTGTAGATGCACAGTGGGAAAGTGATAAGATTTAGAGTTTCAATTGAATCAAATCAGGTACCAGAGTTAAAGAAGAAAGGGGAAAACAGAGTGCAATAGGAAGTGAATGTGTTATGACCTTAATATCTTCTTTCCTACACCAATTTTCAACTCAGTAGGCTTAGAGATTTGGTTAATGGATAAATATCAAGTACCATATTAGAATAAATGATTCTAGAAGAGAAGAATGGTTAAGGGTCTAAATAGTGGGCCTAACCATAGGAATTGTTGTATAATATAGGGGGATAATTAAATTACAAGAGCAGATGAAAGATCCATTAAAAAAGTAATTGGATAACACAACTCAGCTATTTTCTACTGAGATAAGACAAATTGTAGGAGAAGCAGCAACATTCTTGTATTTCATTATCATCTATTGTGTTCTAACACTATGGTATCAGCTGGCTGTTTTCAGGATACAAAGAAGGTATGAGAGAATATCCATAATGTTTTAACATGAAGCTCATAGAATAATTTGAAATAGATTATTCCACTAAACAATGAAACAATGAGAAATTTCTGGATGAAAGTGACGAGGAGGAATGAAACGTAGGTTGAGCAGAAGTAGCTAATTCTGATTCAGAAAAGAATCAGACATGAGAGATTCTTTCGAGACCAGAAGATAAAAAAAGTCATCTGAACAAAATGGGTCTATTGCAACAAGATGAATGCAGATGGACCCGTGATTTGAAACAAAACATGGATAGTGTGCAAAGAATACTCCCAGATAGAGGGAACAATTGTTAATGTGAATTTTGCACCGGTTACATGGCTAGAGACAATCAGATTATTCCAAGCCATTGTAGTGCAACATAAGTTCAAAGTGTTCCAGAAGGATGTAAAATCATAATTCTTTAATGGGGTTCTTGAAGAAGAAGTGTATATTGGGAGCCATATGGAATTCTCATTCATGAGGATGAGAGAAGTGTTTTTCGGCTGAAGAATGCGTTATATAGACTGAAACAAGTACCGAGAGCATGGAACAACCATTTCTCAATCTAAATATGCCAAGGAAGTTCTGAAAAGATTTGGAATGGAAAATTACAAGGAGATAAAAACTCTGGTTGTAATCTGGATGAAATTATCAAAATATGATTATGGTAAGGTAGTTAATATCACAGATTACAGGAAGATTATTGGATTTTTACTGTACCTTCTAGTGACAATTCCTAACATTGTGTTCGACACATGCTAAGAAGCGAGATAACAAAGTAATCCCATGAAAATCCAAATTCTAATACTGAAATGAATACTTCAGTATATTAATGAATCCATGGATTTTGGTTTGATGTATACAGAAAAATATGAGCAAGAAATTTTGTTATATACAGGTGATGATTGGTCCGGTTCTACAGATGACAGAAAATCGACGTTAGGAGGTATGTTCTATCTTGGTGTATTGTGTATTTCATCATTGAGAAATAAGAAAAACTGCATCTCATTGAGCACTGCAGAAGCTAAGTATATTGCTTCCACTCAAACTTAGATACAATTATTGTGGATGAACCAGCAACTTGATGATATGGGCACTGAAGCGAAGTCTCCGATCGTAATCCAATGCGATAACTCAAGTTATATAAATCATAGAAAAAATACTTTCCATCAATCAAGTACAAACCACATTGAGATAAAGTATCAATTTTTCAAGGAGAAGGTTGAATAGGGAATCAGGAAGTTTTAGTATGTGCTTATAGAGTAACAGGTAACCAACATTCCTAACAAAGGCCTTACCCAAGGAAGCTTTTTAGAGGCATATACTGGCTCTAGGAGTTTATCCGAGTCCCCGCACATGAAAATTTGTGGTTTTGGGAACCCCCCTCTCCCCAAGGTATTGCGTGTTTTTCTCTAATGACCTAATCGGTGTTCATTCTGATGTTGTAGACCACAAAGGAGTGACCTTTGGGTTCATTAACAAAGGGGGAGAAATAGTGACTCCTCAAGTAGGAGAAACTATGGCTAAGGAATGGAGAAAATTTCTTAGTCAAAGACATGGGGAGAAGCTGACATGTGGAGTAGTGACATAGGGAGAGAGCAATGAGATAGGGGGAGTTGAATGAAAAAGAGGTGTTGAAACTATTAGCAGATAGTGAGTGTTTTAAATATGACGATTCTATAAGTGATCTATCAAAGAATAGATATCACATGATGACAACTACAGATCATGATAAACAAAGATGAGTGATAGTGAGAGAAAGTTTCCAGTGATCAACAATTGGTATCAATTTAGCAATTGGTATCCATTTGGTATCAAAAGTTGGTGTCAGAAATGAAGTGTTTCATTTTGGAACTTTTCATTTACTCTTGTTTCTCACGAAGAGCATTACTCATGTGGGCTGAGAGTATGTGTTAAGTGAATCCTTTAACGTTGTCATAAACCCAAGAGGCGAAGGTTGGTAGAGACTAGAAGAAGATTTAATGAGTTATCAAAGTGGAAACAATTTTTATGAGAAGATTTTTCAACAAACACAAAGGGGGAGATTGTTGAGAAAAAATATTTCAAGGCATCATTGAAGCATTTTTTATGTCATTGTGTTTGTTGAAAACGTTGGCCTCTATGATATTTTTTTTTGACAAAGCAGACCACGATGTATGAGTGTGTTGACAAAGGGGGTTTACATGGTGATTTTTCGGGTTCAAGGGATTTTTTCAACAATCCAAAATTGATTGAAGAACCTAAAAAAGGAATGAACGATCTGAAGGTAGTTCATAAAGAGAAGATACAAGGTGGATAATGGAGAGACATGTTTTTGGAAAAGGTAGGTTCATAGAAAATTGATGCAGTGTGTGAAAAATAATTTGGGGCATGAAAAATTAGCAGAATGAATTAAAAATATAGTGGTGTAGGAAAAATTAGCATGGTGCGTGAAATATCAGCGTTGTTCGTGAAAAAATGAAGTTTTGCCCGAAATATTTGGGCGGTGCATGAAATATTTTTGTGGTGCATGAAAAAGGAAAGTGGTGCCCGAAATATTTACGGGATGCGTGAAATAAAGGGATGATGTTTTTCACGCAAGATGTGTTTCGTGGTCTGAAGCTCGAAAATTGTAAAATGCATGAGGTGTGTGAAATATTAGAGCAATGCATGAAAAATGGTGTTGCACGGAAGATGTGTTTTTCGTGCTCAAAGAGAATTATGCGGTCAAGGAGGGGTTTTTCACGCTGGGTCGATTTTTCCTATAAATATCAAGTGACCCCCTCATTCGAAGAATCTCATGTCATAGAGAGTAACGAAGCTCTGGCACGCGAAATTAGAGTGCACTAGAGAGTTGTGCGAAAACAATAAGTGTGCGCGTTAATGAACTGTTTGAGCGCAAAGTCAAGGTTGTGTGAAAAGAAGACTTTTGAATGAAATGTAGAGGCTGCACATAAAAGCAGGCTGTTGCGTGAAAAAGGATGTGTTGCATGAAAAGTGAATTTCATGCATGGATGGAAAATTATGTGCAAGGCAATGTATAAAATGCGTGTAAAAGCAGTTGAGCATAAAATTATTTGTTGAGTGTAAAACGGGTGTTGCATGAAAAGTGAATTTCACAGAAAGGCCAAGAATTCCACACAAGGTGCAGTAAGGGATGCGCGTAAAAATTGCAGATGCTTGGTACCTCCGGTGCAAAGTGAGATTCATCTGTGGGTGAAAGTTGTTTGTTAACAGAGCATCTATCAATAGTTTAGGAGGCATGTATTCATGCAAATTAAGAGACCTATAGGTCTATAAGCTATGGGTGGATCCCTTCCAAGTGTAGTGAGCAAAGGAAGAGGATGAAGGTAATCTTTTCTATCGACAGTGAGATATTAAGATAGAAATTAGGAGTGAACCTTGGGAAAGCAGTGAGCTGACCCTAAACATTGTAAAGATAGTGAGCCAAGGCATATAAGTGATCTAGCCTGAACATCATAGGTAGTGAGCTTTAGTAGATTTGGTACAGTGTCACATCTCCATTGTATGCTCCTTGGACGAATCTTAGTGTGGGTGAACCAAGTAAAAATATTTGTGTATACCTGGTTGCTTCCCCGCATTGCATCTAAAGCATCAACATCAGATAAGGATAAAATTAAGTGATCAACATAAATACACAAGATCAAACAATGTGACCCTAATAATAAAGAGTTCAAGATCTAGTGGGGCAGGAAGTGCTTTGAAAAAGAATATCGATACCCTGATTCAGCCCCACCTCTCAGGGTATCTAGGCTCTATTTGGTCATAACAATTAATTTGAAATGTTATAGAATTTAAAGATTACTATGTTGATTAGACACATATATGTTTTCCAGAATGGTTTTCCAATTAATAAATAGAGAAGATAAAGAGGAAAGGCACCAACAGAATGATATCCTTCCAAATTTGCATCCTGGAATGGTAGGGATTGGAACCGAGCTGTTTTTGATAGTAATGGCTCTACTAATGCTCGAAATAAATTGTGGTGGAATCCATGTATGAGAACAACTAGATTTACCACAACAGAACATGATAGTAGTGAAACATTTTATGAGACAATGCCCTCATATTTCAATGGATCTTCTAAAACATTAGTGGATGAAGGATAGATTAATGCCCTTGAAACGATATTAAATGTTACGAGATGTTTAGATAATCAAAAGGTAAGTATTACCATTTATCATTTTGAAGGTGAAGTTGATTAGTGGTGGTCAATGGTAAAGAATATCAGGGATAGAGGGGATATTTATGCCTTATATTGGGATGGATTTAAAAGTATTTTCCTTGAAAAATATTTTCCTAAAGTTGTGTGACTTATGATATAGGTGAAATTAATTTAATTGAAGAAAAATGAGGATGATACAGAGGATGTGTACGAATAAAACTTACCCAACTTTTGGGGTATTATCCAATTATTCATCTAGATATTGATAGAAAAATCAACTATAATTACACAGGATTGAATCCAATGTATCGAAGGGTGTTGGCATTCTGCGAATTAAAATGTTATTAGATACTTTTTTGACGTGCTGGGAGGGTAGAGATAGAGTATGTTGACAATCACTTGAATTTGGACAACCAGGAGAAGAAGAGGACTATATGGAAAGAAATGGGTATGTTTCAACCAAAAAAAAACCCTGAGGGAAAGAAAATATAGTTCCCATTTTGTGAAAAGTGTGTCAAGAAGCACCCTAGGGAATGCCTTACCAAAACTAGGAAGTGTTTTTCATGTGGTAAGTTTGTACATATGTCCTGAGATTGTTATGAAAATGATCCTATGACTAATACTAATAAGCAAACTATTAAGTGATTTAAATATGGTGATATGGGTCATCATGAAATGCCTTCCAAAAGGGTGATCTTAATGATAAAAATAATCCAAAATATAAGTAGAAAGGTGTAGTTAGATCCTTTGTCATTATGTCGGTAAATATCGGTCCATCCAATGAATTTTATGTGGAACTTTATTTTTTTACTCATAATTTTCTAATTTTTTGTTTGATACAAGGTCTACACATTTCTTTATTTCTAATAAATATTCTGGTAAATTGGAAATATCACCACAACAAATGAGACCTGAACATATTGGTAAAACACTGGGGAAAATCATATAGAAATGATGAATTATAAAAATATTTCTACTATGATCTATTGAATGAAATTACCTACAAATATTTTTGTTTATACCTTAGTAGATTTTTATTTCACTCTGAGGATGGATTGGATTTCTGTTTATCATGATAAGATTAACTATAGTGCTAATTATGTTATTTTTTACAAAGGGTATCAGTTTTTATACAAAACGGACACATAAAATTGATAACATATCAAGAAGATGAGAAAATATTGATATATGGAAATGAAATTTATCATTATAATATTGTTGAAAAAAAGATAATTGTTCATATTAATGACGTTCCAGTGGTAAATGAATACTATGATGTTTTTCTTTATGACTTACTCGGTGTGATACCTGATTGGGAAGTCAAATTCACAAATGACATAGTTCTTGATGCAATACCAATTTCAAAACCCCCATATCGAATGGCTCAAATAGAAATTCTTGATTTGAAAAATCTATTGCATGATTTTCTTGATAAAGGATTCATTCGTCGAAGCACTTCACCAAGGGGTTCCCATGTTTTCTTCGTTAAAAAGAAATATGGTTCCATGAGACTTTGCATTGATTATAGATGCTTTAATAACATCACTATTAAAAAAATAATCCGTTTTATCATATTGATGAATTGTTTTGATCAGCTCCAGGGAGCTCATTACTTTTCCAAGATTGACATGAGATTAGGAGACCATCAGCTATTGGTGAAGGTGTCCCGAAAACAACTTGTTTTACTAGATATGGGAATTATGAATTTGTTGTAATTACATTTGGGATAACTAATTCACCTGCTATATTCATGGATCTTATAAAAAAATATTTCATGAGTTCTTTGATAATTTAGTGGTTTTGTTTGTTGATGACATTCTGTTATTTTTTAAGAGTAAATAGTGGCATGAAAAATATCTACAGATTATTTTTCAAAGTACAATGGAAAAGAAAATTTTTGGAAAATTAAGAAAGTGTGATTTTTGGTTGCAAAAGATTTCTTTTCATAGGAACATTGTAAATAAATATTGAATAATAGTTTATCATTCCAAAAAAAGTGATAGATGAATGTCCAACATCAACAAATGTTACTAAGCTTCATAGTTGTATAAGATTAACAGGTTATTACAGATGGTTTGTTAAAAAATTATCAGGATTATCTAGCCCACTAACTATGTTATCATGAAAAGGGGTTAAATTTATTTGGATATAAGAATGTGATTATTGTTTTTAGGAATTAAATAATAGAATTGTGAGTGCTCCAGTTTTCTCTTTGGCTTCCCGAAATGGTGAGTTTTCCATCTACAATGATTGTTCATTGAAGGGACTTTGATTTGTTCCGAAGCAGAATGATCAGGTAATTGCTTATGCTTCAAGATAACTAAAAACATTTGATTTAGATTTTCCCATAAATTATTTAGAATTGGAAGCTGAGGTTTTTGCTTTGATAATTTGTAGACATCATTTATATAATGCCAAATGTAAAATACATAATGACTATAAAAGTCTAAAGTATATATTCACTCAGATGGAGGTAAACATTATTCATAGAAGATGTATTGAATTGATAAAATATTATAATTTAAAGATTAATTACACTCCAGGAAAAGAAAACAATGTGAAAGATGACTTGAGTCAAAATAATCATACATCACTAACCATGATATGTTTAGAACATGATCCCTTGATTAGTGATTTGATGAATTTTGGCATAGATGTAGTTGGTGCTGGAAATACCTTTGTTTTGTTTCATCATTAAGAATAGTCATCGTTATCAGATATAATTAAGAAGTAATAGAAGGAAGACCATGGGCTATAGAAATGGTATAATTGGTGAAAATGAGAATGTTTTCATAATTTAACCATGATAAGTATTTCATTTTAATATTTTGAAAAAGGGTGTCTGTTCCTTGTGATTCCCAGTTGAAGAAAGATTTGTTGTGTGAAGATCATAATTCTCTATTTTTAGTTAATCCTATAAGTACTAGGATGTAAGGAGACTTTAGGGAGTATTTTTTATGGGATTAAATGAAAAGAGATATTACTGATTTTTCCATGAAAGGCTTGACATGTCAATTTGTTAAAGCAGAAAAGAAGTTTTTGAAGGGGATGCTTCAGTCTTGTCCAGTGCTAGAGTGGAAACAGGATAATGTATCCATGGAGTTTATGGTGGGAGTACCAAACACTTCTCGAGGTAGCAATTATTGTTTATCGGCTGATTAAATCTTCACAATTTCTTAATATTCAATATATAATGTCATTGGATAAACTTTCTCGAATCTTACTCAAAGAGATTGTCTGGTTAGATGGAGTTACTCATTCCATTGTACCTGAACTGGATCCTAGGTTTATTTTTAACTTTTGGAAGGGGATTTATAAGTCATTGGGAATAGAATTAAATTTTATCACATCATTTCATCTTCAATCTGATTGGAATTAAAAATGAACGATTCAATCTTTGAAGGATTAGAGCTTGTTCAATGGACTTCCTAGTAATTTGGGTCGCATATCATTATTTAGTTGAGTTTTCTTATAATAATAGTTTTCATTATAGTATACAGGAGGCACATTTTGTGGAATTTTGTGGGAAACATTGTAGAACTCTAGCCTTCTAGGATGAATTTAGGGAAAGGAACTTTATGGGACCAGAATTAGTGAAAGAAGTTTCTCAGAAAGTGAATATGATCTAGAAACACATGAGGATAGCTCAGAGTAGACATAGAAGTGATGCAGACAATAGGTGGAAAGCCTCTTCTTTTAAGGTAAGTGATCATGTTATTTATAGAATCTCACCATGGAAATGTGTGATACATTTTGGTAATAAATGAAAGCTATGTCCATGGTTCAATGGAACATATGAAATCATAGAGAAATTTGGACCATTTTCCTACAGAGTAGCTTTTCCTCTGAATGTATCTCAAATATACAATGTTTCCCATGTTTTGATGTTGAGAAAGTATGTTCCAGATTCAACTTATGTTTTGAGCCCAGAAGCAGATCATCTGGAAGAGAATCTATATTCTGAAGAGAAACGAGTTCAAATTATAGGTCAAAGGGAACAGATATTATGGAATAAGTTAATCCACCAGGTAATGCTTTTGTGGAGAAAACATATAGTTGAAGAAGCATCATGGGAGTCTGAAATTTGAATGAGGGAAAGGTACCCTCAATTGTTTAATAAATAAATAAAACTACGAGGATGCAATTTATAGGAGGTTGGAATAATGTAACACCCCAAGGGTTTAAAAATAAATTTAAATTCATGAAAAATTGTTTTAATTAGATATTTATATCCAGCCTTTAAACTTTTTTTCCACTTATATGTTTTGAATTTCAAAAAATAATTACCTACAATGCAGATTATTAAGTAATTTGGAGTCTCATAGGAACGATTTTTTATTTTGGTGAATATCAACCAACCATTATGAATTGATAAATAACCCTAATGAATAGTAATTTGTATTATTATTTTATTTTCTTATGGATTTAATATAATTTCAACTTGAATAATTTTTCCTGGTGTTTAAAAATGAGTTATAGAATAATTTTTTTTATTTTTAATTAATAAATATTTTATTTAAAAATAAAATTAAAAATATTTAGAAAATTATTATAAAAAAATGGAATTTGTTTTTGAATTATGCACGTTGAAAAATACTTAGGGTAAAATTCAGGTATTCTCATGAAAAAGAGGAATTTTTGATAAATAGTGAAATATGATTAAATAGTATTTATTCAAATTATCAGTTAGATACACTATTTATGAAATCATTAGTGATGTAAGCCCACATGGTTTGAACATAAATTATATTATTACTCTTTGGGCTCACAATAGTTAGGAATATTCATATTGTTGAGCAAAAAACGTATAATTATGATTAAAATAATGTAAAATACCTCATCTCCTCCACTATTAATACCACCCCCATTCCCCTCTTCCACTAACACCTCTCATGCCTTGAGCCTTTCCTACGTTCTGTGAAATACTCTTAATAATACTCTTTCTCACTTCCAAGACCTTATGGTCTCACCAAAAGGCCAAAACCAAGGGCCTTAAGAAGGATCTCAAGGTGCAAATATCAAGAGGTAAACATCCTCTTTTGTTTTATTTATTTTCATTGTATTTTATTTTTTATTATTCTTCTCTCACATATACCCTTAACTAATAGGAATGAATGATCCATTATCTTACATATTCTGGTTTTAATCATGTTTATGGAGGATTCCCCATTATACTTCTCTTCCTCTCCCACTTATTCATGAAATTAAAACACTGTCAGTGATGTGTAGATTTTCCGACTTCATGGAAGTTGTGATTTCAATTTCTTTTAAAATTTTCAAGACTAGTCATGAAACCATTTTTATGGTTGAGTTAGATTTTTATTTATTTATTATATCTTATATAAGGTTCTGGAACCATTTTTACACATTTTATTAATTTATGAAACCGAATATTTCATTACAATCGAAAAATAAACAAAATGAATTAAAGAAACATTATTAATGTTTTAACAAATAAATTATATTCATATAATAATTAAAAATGATAAATGGTATAATGTATGGTTCTATAAATATTTAAATACTATTCCATTCCAATTCTATAGTTTCACATCCAATCGACAAGAATATCCACCATGATCAAATCATGGAAATCATGTAAAAAAAAGAACAAAAATCAATGGATGGAACAAAACATTACCAATTAAAGGGTGAAATGATGTAATTAAATGATAAAATAAGTTATTTTAAACAAAAATATATTTCTGTAATATATTAATAACACACTTTTATCCATTATACAGGAGGATTAAACATATTTTATATAAGACAAACCCGATGTAAGGGAATTCTTAACCTGATTTCCATTCTCTAGGTTATCCTTCTTCTTCATTCTTTGTGTGGTAATATAATTTATTGTGTAGTGAATTTTGTTTATATTATATTTAATTATTTTTATTTACAATTTATATACATATTTTATCAATTCTATTAATTAACTCCTCAATTATATGATATTTGTAACGAGGTTTTATTCTTAAAATCCTCTTTTAAAATTCTACTTCACAAAATTTCAAATAAATGTTTTTATGAAATTAATAATCTTTCATCATTGTGTTATAGTTCTTAATAAATTTTTATGATGATGTTTTCTACCTTTACCTTCCTCCAATACATTGGGTATGTGTAATTGGGAGGTTGGCTATATGGTTACTCCAGGTCTAACTACAACAGTTACACCAATAGTAAGGTAGTCCTGAGGGTTACAAATTATAAGGTATCTTAGAGGGTTACAAGATTATGTAAGTAATGCACCAAGATTCCATTATGGTTCTCTTTATGTTTTTATGTTTTGTGGGAGTAATTCAAAAATCTCATTTTTCACAATGTATGAATATATGGGTGACATGTATGTCTTTTGAAAATTATTTTCTATGTTACAAGTAATCATGGACTAATTTGTTATTTCCATCTTTTTATATCCCATATTGAGATATTTTTGCTCATCCCAAGTTTTTAAATTTATTTGATAGGTTATAAGGATGTGTAATATAAATAATTAATCCATGTTAAATGTTTTATTAATTTTCAAGGAAATCATGTTTTATTTGAAATGTTTTATATTTTGGGACAAATTAATAATATTTCTATGGTAACCACTATGTATTAATGTGTATTGTTATGAATGTATTATGTCCCAATTCTCTAAATATGTAAACATGAAAATAACCTCAGTATGAAAGGGAGTAATTTCTTGGCAAAATTAAATTTTATGTAGTGTAACAAGTCTAAGTCTCTATAGTGGTAAGGCCATCGGGACATGGAAATGTAATGGATTGCTTTGTTAAATGAGGTATGTGGTCTAAGAGATTTACCTATAGTCATGATAATTTATTTACATGAGTTTTTGGAATGTTTCTTAAATGTCACATGTTGTGTGGTTTCTTCCTTGGTCTATGTAATTTTCTTTGGGCCTAAAATCCGTACTTTAGATATTCCATGAACACCATTAGATCCATTTTAGTTTATAAGAATAAACCTATAGCCTCCCAGTGGGTGTAATGTTTCTTTAAAATTGTAATGTGAGGTTTTATAGTGTAATTATTTTCATAATTTCTTAACATGGTTAATATCCCTAGTTGGATCAATAACATGGGTAATGGGATAATGGGTATAATATAAAAATAAATGGGTTATGAATTTTAAGTTGTTACAATGGTTTGTTTTCCTGTTTTATGATTTTATAATAACGCTTATGAATATTTGGAAATAAAATTTTCCATGTATATTGGATTTTTACCAAATTCTTAGTGTCAAAGGGGTAACACTATAGATTAAAATGGATTTAATTTTAAATTGAGGTGTAAACCTCAAAGTGTGTTTATTGAAAATGGGATTATAAAAATATTTCTAGTGTTGATTTTAAATGGTTGTGCAATTTTTCCTATAATGATATTACCTTATTCAATCATAATGATTATTTGAAAGTACAATCTTGGAAATTATTTCAACATTAACATCCCATAGGGACCTTAAAAAAGTTTAATAGTTTAAAATTCTTTTTTTGGGTTTTAAATAATTTGTATGGTTAATATGATGGATCTTAGTAAATGAGAAATTATTAGATGGTTCAAATTATATAACAATTCTCTATGAACATGTAATAAAATGTATGGGTTAGTTGATAGAGTAATACTCCGAACACATGTAGAATTTGGTAGGAAAGGCATTAGGATAAGAAATTAGTTGATGATAATATTCACTATGGTTTATCTATGATATTTAGGCTATATTAATGATGAAATACAAGATGGAAACATATTATGGACTGACACTCTAAGACCATAGTTTAAGGTTATAAACTAACGATCTTACACTATTATATAAATATATCAACATGTGATGGGCTGATGCTTCAAAAAATGTTTTCTAAATGACTGATTAAGTGATGTAATAAGGATCTATGAACTAATTATAACAATTATTGTTTTGGATGTCTGGCATATCATTCCACACCCTTAGTTTAGGGAAATATATTAATACATTATTTTTTCATGAGTTAGATAACAGATAAAAGACACTTTTTATTTAATGTAAAATTCACATTATGTTTAAGTGTAAAAACAATTGTCTTGGGTCAATGCATGTTTTTCTAGTTTGAGTGTATTTATATAACCTGAGGTCTAATGGGTTTCTAGATAAACTATTGTGTCTCTTTAGATGAATCCTCTATTATTTACTATTAATTTTCTGTAATATTTATCTGTATTCCATTTTTTGTAATTTAAATTTTATTTAGACACCATTTTTTGTTGGATAATATGATTTACTAACACCCTTTTTTGGAATCCACTACACATAGAGACCCTAGGTATTTTCAATGGGTTATTATTAGGACAAGATTTTTTTGGGGACTGTGTTGATTATTAAAATATTAGGAATGATTGATCGATGGAATCAGGAGACCAGATGATATTATATAAGAGATGATGCAAAGCCTTTTCATCAGTTTATTTTATTCATGTATGTTATTTAAATATCATAGTGGGCGGTTTGTAATATGTATGACGTGAAATATTTGTAAATTCCATCATTTTATTTAATCATGGCATGGTGAATTGATTTATTAATTCTATTTTTTGGTATGTAGTGATTAATTATTTTTATAGTTTTTCACAATTTGATATGGGGAAATTATCTTCACATTAGAACCCTAGACCCGCACTACTAATTATTTGCCTCTAGAATATAAGTATTCATTCTTTTGGTCATGTGGCGTATCATCCTGGGGAACCTTCTTAGTAACTTCTAAGATGGGATGTTATAAACACCTTAATATGTAATTATTTTCTTATAAAAATATCTTTTACTCGAGAATTAAGATGGATAATTATAAATACATATATGGATAGAGGAAGAGAACTCCCACGTTCTTGGATAAATATGGATAACAGTTGCTATTAGAATATATTGTTGTTGAGGAAATGGCAGAGAAGGTTATAATTATTCAGCAACATATTGATGTATCATAGAGTTTATAGAAAATTAATTTTGATAATCATCAATGTGATCTATTGATAAATGTCTGTGATAAGTTATTCCTATAAATATATCCATTGAAAAATGTTATGATAATTTTAAAGAAGTTAATTTTGAGACCTACAAATATCATCTGCTTAAAAAATCTTGATCGAATCAGGATGGTTTTATATCACTTGGAACTTCTTTCAAATCTATCTCAAGCTGAAGATGTGTTCTTGTATCTATCTTGATGAATTAAATACATGATCCTTCACATGTAATTAATTTAGATGTCATAACAGTAGATTAAGATATATTATACGAGGAAAGAGTAGTGTAGATTTTGTATTGATGATAAAAATTGATATAAAACAAGACCACATACCTTGTCAAATTTTTGTGGTGAATCCATAAATTTAAGGAAGCTTTGTGGCGACCAGAAGATGTGGTGAGGAAAATGAATCCTTAGTTTTCTTTATTAGAGTGATAAAATTTAAAGGGTGAAATATTTATAAGGTAGTAGAATACATTTCCCTAATATTTTTTGATGCATTTCTATGTAAATGAATTTAATTTCTCTTATATGTTTCATTAAAGGAAACACTGAGTTTAAGAGAACCATGATATACTATTAAAATATTTTTATTCTATGAAAAACATTTCACCACACCATTGGATTTTTGGGTTTTAATATAAATATTTAAATTATTAAAACAAATTTACTCCTATGTAAAATTAATTCATTGGTTATAAATAAATCTTATTGCATTGCAATGTTAAAAACAACGTCTTTCATAAAAACTAACTTTATGTGAATAATTTTTTTATAATAATAAATTAAATAAATAATTATTTCATAATGGTTTTGATGAAATTTATAGATTATATATTCAATAAAATATTTTAACATTCATCTAATAGTTTTTACAATGCATGGTATGAATATAAACTCACTTTTATACTTAAAAATCCATTTTCATAAAATTGGTGTTTTCTCGTTTTATGAACACATTTTATAATAAATTTAAATTAATTATATAAATTTATTTTTCTAAATAAAATTACATATTTTTAATCATAATAATTAGTTTTAAATAAGAAGTTCAACTTAATTTTTGGTCTTAATGAAAAATAAAAATAGTAAAATTTTGTTACCATAGTAATGGTTGAAAAAGGTTTACTGGGGGTTAACGTAAAAGATATGGTTCAAAATATCAAAAAAAAATATTTTATTTCATTACATATTTCTCTACCAATATTATTCTACCTATAATTCATTATATTTCATTTTAGATCCACTTTAATTTAGTAAGACAATAACATATTCTAATCATTTGAAAATTTCAATGTGTGTCCTCTTTGAACCTTATAAAAGGATACCACTTATCATATCCACGTATATTTTTTTATCCCTCAATTCATTATATTCCCAATAGTAATACCATCGTAACAACCCTACCCAAGATTTAGTGTTCTTGGTATGATTTGAATGATATCATTTTAAGGATGAATGTTTATGCTAAGGGATGTTTGTTAATGAAGATGTATAACTATTGAGTGGGTACATTAATTTTTTTTAAACTCCTATAAATATATGTAACATGTGCTAAAATAATTAAATTTTCTTCTTAAATTATTTTAGTAGTTATTACAATTAAGTAATAACCGTTTTTGATAACATTTTCATTAAATGAAAAATGAATGTATCGGTCATGCGTATGTGTGGACTATAACCCCCACATAGTGATATGATTCATTTTATATAACCATAATTCTTGGTTGGATATTATGATGGATTTAATGTTTAAATATTATATTTTTGATCTAATTATACTTAATTAGTTATAATAACATATCAACCTGTTTACAATTTCCATAAATTTGTAAATTGTAATGCCACTCACTTGTATGAGTGAACTGCCACCTCCACAGAGTGATGTGATTCATTTTTCATTTTTTTCATTATAAGGATAGTATGAAACAGACATTTAAAGAATATCTTCGTGATTAATGATATTAAATTTTGTTTGGAGATAATAATTTTATTTTATATTTTATCAATCCCTTAAAAATTGAACACATCACATATGTGTACGTACATACTACCATCTTGATTATGTGTTGAAATTAATTTTTCATCATTTCATTATATGATTGATTATAATTTTAGATACTAATAATTTATAAAGTACAAGAATATAATGGGTGAATTTTAGTTTATACAAAATTTGGACATAGAAATTCTTAACACTGTTTCTGGGAGAATTTCCATCACACACACAATTGTTTGGATATACTTTATAACATCATGGTATAAAATTTATTATAACATTAGTGTAAATTTAATATAATATTACACAACAGAAATATAATAATTTATAAAAAACATTTACAAAACATAAAATACATCTATAAAAGAACATAAAAATATTATAAAGCATCAAATATGGGAGGTCATCACATTCAAATAATGTGATAAGGAAGTTTATAAATCAAACATTAGGTATCCCAAAATTTCATTCATTTTCAGAGTCTGTCATCAAATCCTTAGATTAAATAGATCTACATGATTAGATATAACACTATTTCTTTATTAATATGAGCTCCCAATCAACCTGATTGTACAGATGACATGCCTCACTATCCCAACTTTTTCTCAAAAACGTGATCGAATAAACAATAATTACTATGGAAAAACCAATTATTTTTACAAAGATAACCCAAAATATTTATGGTTTCTGAACAAATATGTAAACATTTTAGTATAAATAATAATCAATAACTATATATTTTACAATCTTTAATATAAATTTTGAGAATATACGGATTCAATGCTTCTGAACATATTGGTTTTCATCCTATTTATATACACAGTTATAATTGTTCGATTGTCTACTTCATAAGATCAGTTTCAATAAAAATGGGCACAAAATCATTTTCTATTATTATCTCATCACTTTTTTTGAGGTTCATTTCATTTTGAAAACTTATAATTCATTAATGAGTTACACATAGTAAAAATAGTAAATAATTTTCTTGCATAATTTTTACATCTCCACTTAGTATGGTTATAGAATAATTATCCGATGGAATATTTTTATATCCATCTGATGTTCTATGTAGAACTCCTTCTAATGGACTTTTTAGAACTCTATTTGTTGGTCTTTATAATCCAATGATATAATATGATATATATAAATCCATATAATGTACATTGTACACATCCATATTATATTCATAGTATATGTATGTCTAATAGAGTTTTATTACTATCATTGGTAAAACATAGATTATTTCCTATGAAGAAATCATATTATAGAAATATAGATATTAGAAATATAAAAACCAAAGATTGGATAATTATTTTAAAATGAAATATTAGAAAAAATTATTTTGGATAAATATATAGAAGGGTATATAATGAATAAATATTATATATATTTCAATATTATGATTCGAGATATGATGATACCAAGACCAATATTGAAGTAGTGGAACCATCAAACTGAAACCTGCATAGAAAACAGAACAGTTTTCACCAAAATGGTCATTTTAATAAAGAAATTATAAAAAAATGATAATAGAAAATTAAAATATAATGATAAATTTTATGTATTTTATTAATTGGTTTATAATATATGTATAATAAATTTATATTTTTTATTAATGATATTTCGATGTATTTAACGAAAGATGGGATAAGAGGTAATGGATTAATGTCACACTTTTGTTTATATGTGTCACATTCCACATTCACTAATTTTTTCTCTCATGTAGTGTATATAATAAAAATTTGATATGATATATTATGAAACCACTTATATTCACGGTACTTAACATTTCATTTGATCTTATTTCTTTAATGAGGTTTATGATTCAAACATTTCCAAATAGCTAAGGGGTTTATCATCCAATCTCATTTATTTTGGAATTTTCTACAATAAATTTAAATTGGGAAAAATTATATGGATATTATCATTTACACCAGATATATTTCCTTCTCATATGTCTATATCAAGAGTTTTTATATATTAGTTCCATTTTCTTATCTTCTGTACCGAAATGGAAGGTAAATTTTTTTTCTATAAAATAAAATCTTATTTTTTCTACGGTTGATGAAATTTGTATTCTAATATTCCCAAAATTGTTTTATTAAATTTCATAAAAATAGTTAATTTTTCTAGAAATCTAAAATTCAAAACATTTAAAATTGTTTACAATGGATTAAAAATTAATATTATTACCAATTTTTTTCTAAACAAAATGTTTTGAAAATTTCAATGGTGTAAAAGTAATATATTTATTGAATATATATTCTTGGATAGATTTTATATAAAATGGAACAATAATTTTCCTTGAATACTATTTTTTAAATATCCATGGTTATTTTTAACAAAAATGATTTACTTCAAATTTTGTGAATTTGATGTTAACATGTTATAAAAAAATGATATTTTTCCTTTAAAAAATGATTTAAATGAAATTTTATATTAATTGATCAAATCTGTAAACAAATGTTTTGGGTTTTTATTATTCTTTATAGATGATATCTTGTAATACCATCCAATTTTCATAATTGATTATGATGATGATAATTCTATGAGTTTTTTTCTTTCCCATTAGATGTTTATATTTTGGTGAAACCAATGTGAAACCCATTTATTTTAAATGGTTTATAATAGAATTAAATGATGATGTTTTTATGAATCAAATTTCATTTTCATGGTTCATGAGATGATGAATGTTGAAATATTTATTTTCTTGTTTCACGCATAAGAATAGTTTTGATTATGTGATAGGTTAGATCAAAATTATATAGCCCTCCAATGCATCTGGTAATTATAATACAGTTGATATTATTATAAGTAAAGATAGGGCCAGTAAACTCATAAGAGATGATAGATTAAACTAGATGAAAGATACTCCTATGATAATGTAGGAAATGGTCGGGTAAAAATTTCTATAATGGTGCTTTTTCTATAAGGATAGTTTTAGCAGTGAACCATGAATAAGGAATTGATTTTATCTTCTTATGTGCATGAAAAAAAATATTTCTTATAATTATGATATTTTATAATGGATCATTATTGATTATTTATGATTCTAAAATCTTATGCAATATTTATTTTTGATATAAAAAATATTATTTCATGATTCATAATAAAATATCTGGGGCTGTTTTAGTTTGATTACAATAATTTCAGATATTGTTTTTATAACCATGTTATTACTTATGTTCGCTTAAGTATTTTGATTTATTTATTCTATTTTTACCCTAATTGAGAATATAATATCACTAGTTATATATTTCATTTTTCTAGGTTATGAGGAAATGTTTTATGCAGTGTGTGTATAATAATTTTACGATACATGAAGATTTTTGTGGGACATGTTGATGATATTTTAAGAAATAAGATGAATATTTTTCTAGTATTCAATGAAAACTAACTATTATGGTACATGGGTAGGTATTATATTGAAATATATTTTATATTCATCTAATATGATTTAATATTATTTTATAAAATTCTTGGTTGACCCCAATGTTTTTGTTAAATAAGTACCCCATTGAATTAAATTATTCTGACCAAAACTCCATTGGAATTCCCTAAGGAAGGGAAATATTCCTTTATTTATACATCAATATATAATTCATATTATTATCTACTATGTTTTGATCATTAATCATATGTATAATCCTTTCATTTCGGATACCCTTATTCTTACTTTAGTTTTGAAAATATCTTAGAGTAAACTCACCACTATTATATGACCTCATGCACCAGAAGAATCTTTTATTTACCTTTTAGCCACAAAATTCAACTAAACTAAAAATCCAAACACTCATGGTTTATGTTCCAGGAATTATACTAATAAATTCCTTATAAATTCGTCACTTTATTTAAAAAATATTTATCCCTCTATGATATTTTAATATTGAAGGTCTCTAAAAATCTGTATGAACATGTTTTAGTTTTTGGAAACATAGATTTGTTCACCTAAAGTTGAAAGTCGCCTTCCAATTAATATAAAATATAAAATTTTCACAGTATCCAAATACCAAATGATCGAGCTTCAACAAGCCTTTTTTAAATAAAACACTCATAATCATCTTACTAAAGTCTTCAAGTCAACAATGCCACAACTCTGAACATACAGAGGTAGATCATCTGACATATGATGACCCATATACCACCACTATAATGTTTCCCTATACTAACAGTTTTAAAATGTGGGTATATCCCAAGAAACTGTTGTATATCACATACTCACGGTTCTATGAAACGTGGGCTCCTGAGGTGTCAAGATTTCCCTATACCTGTGGTTTTCACAGAACCATGGGTATTGACTCTTGAAATTTTATAATTCACATGGTTTACTTAAAAGGAGGGTATATATCTATTTTCATGGTTTTTATAACTGTTGGAAACTATTTTTACCAAAATATAATATACATAAGGTTTAATGAACTATGTGTATATGTGATTCTTGGAATTACATAATACCCATGGTTTTCTTTAACCGTGGGTATATATATTTACTAAAATATATCCATTCCCAAGGTTTTAAAGACCATGGGAATATATTTTTACTGATATGTAATATACCCACGGTTCAATGAACTGTGGGTATAGGTGATTCCTCAGGAAGCAGTAGCTGATGTCCTTTTTGCTTCTTCATATTTCAATTTACTACCCACCTTCTGCCTTCCGACATCATAAAATCATTCACATCCAATACATATTTAAAAGTGGGAGGTAATAGTTTAAATATCAATAATGAAAGAAAATTAAACCAGAAAATGGTCAATAGTAAATGTAATCCTTAAAATCATCCATATGAAACACCATCCACAAACTATATATATTCACATGTAAATTGTATGTGAGGGATTTCTATTTTGAGATGTGAGGGATTGATATTTTTAAATAGAATAAATATTGAATAAATATTTTATAATTTTCATAATAATTTCTATTATCTGTCTTTATATACCCTGAATTAGATAATTGAGATGGTTGGTCAAATAATTTTATTATCAGCGGGTATATGAACATTTAATGGAAATTGGGTAAAAGAAAAACCATGTAAGAAAAATAAATCATGGATACATGTAAGACAAAATAAAAGGAACTTAGGTGTCCAAAAAACATGTGAAATATACTAGGTATATCATATTCAATGAACCATATGCTTGCATATAGTATACACCCATATCTTTTGAAAATACCATGGATGATGAATGATCAATCATGAATCAAAACAACAACTAGCATTTATGGCTTGGAAGCAGTACCACTCTTGAGAGGCAGCTTAAATGGTGTCCCATCAATTGGTTAATTGTCTACAAAGATTAAAATGAGGAAAAATATGATAGGTCCATGCTGGAATCATAGGCATTCTAAACAATGCACCGAATATATACCTCATATTTTAATGAAAACTATACATTTGTATTAGGGAAATATTAATTTACAGGTTTTAAAAAATTATTCAATTTTTCAATAGTAATAAATTTTAGTTACAATGAAGTGCATGAATAAAAGTATTTCCTTCATTATGAAATTAAAACTAACAGTAAAATTAATATATTGAAATAGTAAAAACGTATCAACTACTAACATTTAGATACACCAATTGGATAATCAAATATCACAATATTGATTATTACCTTACCATAATAGCTACCGTGGAAAAATAGAGAAATCATAATCATGAAATACATCCATGAGAATAGAGGATAAAAATTATGTTGCAACAATATATATGGAAAATATTAATCATTTAACTTACCTATTGAAATGCTATAGCCTCGACTGTAGTAGTAGCACTATCATTTTCTATGGTTAATTCCTTTCTGTTTTGAGAAATAAAATAAAAACTATCAATTTCATTCTAAATAAAAAGGGATATATGAAATCAAATTCAACTAAAAAATGAAATAAAATAAATATACGTGTATGAAATTAAATGAAAAGTGACCAATGAATTAAAATTTAGAGAAAAAAGGAAGATACTAGATCATAAGAAAACTACAAAAAGATAATGAAATATTAATAAGGGTGTTGGACTTCGGATAAATACACTATAGGATGAGAATACTATTATGATTTGATAGAGAACTCTCATAAATAAAGTAAAGCATGACATGTTGAAAAATAGATTGATCTAAGAAGAAAAATGGATGAAATGTGATTTTTTATTGTAAATTAAAAGTATATAAAATATAAAAAAACTATAACGTTAGTTTAGAGAAGCATGTATGATTTCAATTGAAAATTTTGAAGGAGATGAGAGATGGAGAATCTACTTCATCAACCCACATTAATGAATGATCGATTCCCATTAAGAGGCACTCAAAAAGGGGATTTGATAAATCCTTGAGTTATCCTAATGTTCTACCTAAATAAAAAAAGAATATATAACTACATATGAGTCATAAATGACTATATAAAGACACATATGGGAATATTTCATGATAATATATGTTAGAATATATTGGTCAATTTAATGAATATACATAATTTGATCATCACGTAGTAATGGATACTTTCATGAGAGATCAGGATGCACCAAAATTGTGTGTAGATAATACTCTGAATGCTATAATTCATGTGTCTAGTGAAGGAGACAGATCAGGACCTCAAAGATGATCTGTGGTTCTAGAGTAGTTTTATCACCACACATTAGGGTCCCATCAAGAAACATTGAAAATTGATATTAGTAGTTGAAGAGAAAACATAACATAGAAAGAGAATATTCCATAATATTTCCAATATATGCAATTTGAATACAAGATCCACCTCGCATTCATACTTTTGTTAGAACCACAATAAACTCTAATATTTTGATAATAATTACCTATTTCATTCATAATATGTGTTGTTTCACTATGTTAGGATACTAGGTTGGATTATGAAATGATATGTGTGTTCTAGTCAAATAAGGTAGAGCTTTTCATGGCCCAGAACATGATGAAAAAGGATTAAAAAAATTGTGATCAAGCCTATGGTAGCACTGGCACTCTATATAACCTAATCTAGATAAAACGTGGAATTGTGGTCTATTCCTAGAAAGGTTTCCAATAAATCAACCATGGATTTGAATAACATTCCCAGGTATGTAACTGCTATTAATAACTTGAACGCAAAATTGGGATGACAGAAAACATGTTTTTAATTGAGGTGATGTTTGATAACGTGAAAAACCATAAGATAATTTATATATATGTGTTTTGATGTAACTATCATGAGACTAATTATGCTGTTGGTCAACTCTATCTTCATGAGCAAGGAATGTGATTCATTTTTTGTAATAGTATAGGCATCCAAATGTAATTTGGTAGACACTAAATAATTGGTGTGATCATCCGATAATCCGTTAAGAATCATTTCAATGTGGTCATCATTATATAATGAAGAACCAATTGAATTAAAGGGATGAAATTGTTTTATTGACATTTATAGGACATGATCTTATCAAGGATGTACCTTTTTCGATATTAAAAAATATTTTTTAACTGTTTTCCCCATGCTCAGGTATGAGGAACAAAGAAAACTTCCAATGTTAACATGATGGGGCATGATTTGTGTTCAGAATATTTAAAATTTGAAATGTAGAAATAGTTGGACTTAAATCATCATCTCTACATTGTTTAAAAATGCTACGATTTTGAATAAAGGTAATAACATACAACACAAAAACTCAAAAAAAACTATATATAGTAGTCATGTCACTTAACTTCTAATCTTATTATCTAGCATAATTCCTATTCACATGTCAATGTTCAAAGAGTGTAATGTTTCTTCAGATATAAATGTTCAGAGACTGTAATCATAATATCCAGTTCACAGGCGGTCATTAGAGTAATTTCATTGAAGGTAGAAAATAATGAAAGTACTTTATTTCCTACAATAATTAGGTATATAATATAATTTTAAATAAACCCATAAATTTTAAAATATAGTATTTGAACATGTAATTACACCCAACTAATTTATCACAGATTAAAATGGTTAGAATTCGAAAAATAATAAATAACAAATTAAATTTGGTGGAATTAAAAAATTCACATCAATCCATTGAAATACATATATGAAATTAAATCCAACATAATACAACATTAACTTCTCAATTTAGATTAAAAAATAACCTAGAAAAAATTAAATAAATAATTTGGAATCTCCTCGGTGCTGAAATTGATCAACATGTGTAACTTGCAATAATTGTTTTTCAGGTCAATAATATTCAAACATATTTTTAACAGAGATCATTAAGAATTTGAAAATTTTATGATCATATTAAAATCAGTTTGATCATCTTGTTGATCATGAAACTGAGGTTTTAAAAAGAATTATTATAGTCAAAGTGAAATGAATTAATCAAGAGTATTCAAAAAAGATGATATAAATATCATATCATGGATTGACAACCATTATCCCCTAGTTCCCTTGATTTTTCCATGAACCATAGAACCTTCACACCATAAACCTCATGCATATCACTGTTTAATTTGGTTTTCATTTTCAAATAAACAATCATTTGGATACACATTTACACTTCTGTTGAGATAAAATATTCAAATTTAAACAATGAGTTAGAAAAACTAGTGACAAACCATTTAATAGAATCGCTAAAATCCACCCACTACTACTCTAAACTCATTATAATATGACAAAAATTCAATCACCTCCCAGAATATGCAATTTTATGAAAAAAATAGTATTATAGTTGTTACATCCAATACAAACCATAATTGAAGCAGTCATATCTAATAAAATCCAAAATATAATCCGTTACAATGGATTATAAAGTTAGCTTTATGTAAATGCATGCATACATTTATGCAGAACATTTTTGAAGAAAATAAATTAACCATTCTCATCCATACAAGAATTCAATTCATGTTCTTAATGTACATAAATATTTCTCCCTACTAAGTCAAAAATGGAGGTGATTAATATCCCATTATCACCAAAATATCCATCCCCGTGTCCATGCACATCATCATTATCATTATCCTCATTATCATCATCAACAACATCATCAACAACCTCATCACCAACAGCTTCATTAGCACTACCCTCACCACCAACAGCTCTATCGAAACCACATTCATCCCCACTATGACACTCATTGTCATCACTTGATGCATCATTTAAAGAGTTTATTGATGAAATATATGATTCAAAAGTATAAATATCCTCGGATGGAAGTTACTGACTCAAAAACTACCATAAAATTCATTAAATGCTTGGTCATTAGCTTAATTCTTTAATGCTCCCCTAAATCTATTTCATCTTCCTTAGCTGCTTCAGCATGAGAAATTTACAACTTAGAGGTCTAGGAGTCTTGAGAAGAGCCTAATGATGACCAAAAACTAGAGAGGACTATATTTTTCCCTAGATGACAATGTACACTCCCCGAGTGATCCTAACCTAATACCTGACTTAAATGATCACGTGGCATGATGTTTTCATCTTCCTTTCCATCGAGGGCCTCCATGGTAGACTGTTGAAAATATAAACATATTAAATTATGAATCTTGTATACATATGTGAAATATAAAAAAAACCTTACAATTTTATCTTGTTCCTGTGCATTTGCTGAACATCCATCCTTTTTTTTCTACTGTAGAAAAATAATTTTTTATGAAGTACAGGACCATAGATGCCCAATACAGCTTTCTAAAAATGAGAAATATAGAAATATAGATTAGAACCATATATAAGAAATGGACAAATTTGGCCTATGTCTGTTCAATAATATTTTTAGTATACGATCATGTATAACATCACAATACCCAATTAATGTACCTGTGATTTTTCTGATCGAGCATTGTAATGAGCCACAAGGTGTGCAAATATTTCACTGAATCCTTATTGTTTATGTTTTTCTATGAAACTTCCTAAAAACTCCAATACATTTAATAATAATTAAATTTTATATGAGAAACATTAAAGATTGAGATTACATTAAACTTACCTATCTTCTAATGTAAATTCATTTTTTCATGTTGACTTTTTGAAATGTCATGGAATATGGGTACCCACACTAAGGTATTACTAACCCTGATCTTTCAACCAACATAAAACTCTTGCATTTATATGCTCCAGAACTCCCTATCATCTATCAACCTTGCAGTCTTAGCAGATTCTCCTTTAGGAATGTAAAGCCAAATATGAAATTAACATGTTATTTAATTTAAATAAACCGATACTATAGGAATAAATAGAATATTTTCTATCCTATATTTTCTCCCATCATTTTCCTTAATATATTTACTAATACATCTCCATGACTCCGGTTACACAGGAATGATATCATGATACTTAGCCAATGTGGCCATGAAGCATCTACACTGCGTTGCATTTGGATCTACCATATGATTTTGTCGATTGTAATCCACCATTAGCTATGTCTAGTGATTCTAAACTTTTTTCATATGAGTGCAATCACATATCCTAGAATAATATCACCCTGAAAAAAATTGGGGGAAAGATGAATTAAGTCGTGGTAGAAGACCATATAAATAAATTGATATAATTTGATACATTTATAATCAAAAAACCATCTGCATGATGCTCAATAGACTGTGATGGATATTTGGGTTGTCCTAACTCAGAAGCCTCTACATGATTTTACTATTCTAGTGTAGTCTCGAGGTGGCTTTCATGCACCGGAGTTGAAGCTAATGGAATAGACTCCTCAGATGCTAGCTAGATGGTAGATATTGGTGGTGGGGTAGACATGGAATCATATGGGTAGTATGATGGGGGATAAATTATCGAATATGGATATGTTAAAAGAGTAATCACTTATAGAGGTGGTTTAGTCATATTATCGGAAGAATATTCAAAATGACATGATAGATGCATCAGTGGGATCATCCATGAATGCTGCAAATACATGGCATTCAAATAGTAGGGTAGCTTAGATGATGATGGAGTCATGGATAAAAACATCCCCAGAGGATCAAGAGGAGGATGGAATGGTGCGGTGGAAGGGGTGTCTGATGGTGTGTCAGTGTAGAACTAGGTATTATGGGTGCTCCGTCTAGGTCTAGGAGCATCCCCACTGATACCCATGGTAATATGATTAGGAGTCAAATCTGGTGGAACTTAATGTCCCTAAAAAATTATGATAAAGAATATTAAAAAAAAATTATATGTAATGGAAAAAAGAAAACATTAAAAGTATTATACTCACTGATGGAAATGAAGGATTCAATGCACGCTCACACCCTGGTCGATCAAGATCAAACAGTCACTTCCTCTGACATTATTTAGTATTTATCATAATTAATAAAATAATGAAATGTAATGTTTTTAGAAATAGTTTTTACAAATCATGAGCACAACTTACATCCAGCATAAATTCATGAAAAGAACCATTTTGACTTCTTTTATTACTAATTGTAGAAATGATTACAAGGAAATGACTAAAATAGTTTTTAAAATTACATTACCATATTATAAATTTTTTAAAAAATATTTAAACCTATTTTTGTACATTAAAATAAATTTTATTTAATGAAACTACAAGAAAGAATAAAAAAACCAACATACCATTCCAAAATGAAACATAATTAACATAATTATAGTAATACTTTATTGAGAAACTTGTGTCAATATAATCCGAATGAACATGGAACATATATGGTTGCTTCAATATATTACCGACCAGTACTTCAGGTTAAAAATCAACTCACACAATGAGAAATTTTATTTATCAAATGCAATTTTTTGGCCAACACCAATCGGGGACTCAATGGAGGAAAGTTCATCACTGGATTCATCAAAAATATATATATGGGGATTATGTCATTAATGACACAATAATCAGGTCTCTGATGATCTTTCACATAAAACACTTGTTAATCCATTGATTCCAAAATTTATGGTTCATTAGTACATAGAAATATAATCATATCAATAACACAGAATCCATAATCATCAATAAATGTACCCTATCGTTTCATTGAATCAAACCATTTACATTTCGTCATAGTGACTCTACCATGAGAGTAGTAATCCAATAATAATATTTTCTCAATAATTCCATAATAATACACATATTCAGATCAAGGATTACTATCTAATATATGGTCATAACAATCCTTTATATCGGTTAACATAACACCATCTAATTGTGTTCTAATTTTCACCACTCGATCCATGGTAACAAATTTATACCCATTGATTATTATGATTTTCATTCACGAACAAAAGAATTAGGACTAAAATCCAATCCTTTTAATTGATGAGAAACAAATTCAACTGGTAATCTCAACACCTAAAATATAAATGAATAATAAAATTAAATTGATATTTATATTTTATACTAATTAATGAAATGGTAATACCTTTGATTTTAACCAAACTAGAACATCTAGGCTATGAAAAGCCTATCTCTTTCCCAAAGTCAAATTTTGATGAACTCTACATGTAATTTGTTTATGTTCCTTATATAAAATGATAACAAAATTGTATGATATATGTAAAATTTGATAATATTAGATAACATATAAATATCTCAATTACTATCTTGATATAGTAATCGAACTAACCATAGTTAAATAAGGCCATGCGATGTGCCATCTCCATCTCTTCAAGGATCAATGTATCCAATGTATAAGACCCAACAATTCCTTCTATTTGTGGAAGATATAGAAACGAGGGATCAATTTCCCCATTATTTTCATCTTTATTTCTCATTGTCTATTTATGTCTTGTGTTGAAATAAGACAAATACATTGAAAAAAAATTGTTACATTCTTGATCAAGATAACATCTCATAATCAGAACATTAGATTCTTTCTTCTTTCAGACATATGATATCATTGTGCAGATATTTCTATTTGTAGGATACATCCATCAAAAAAATGGTCCCTCAAGCAGTGTTTCAGTTATAATATGAACCAATATACGCAACATTCAATTAAAAAAGGATGGAGTGAAAATATTTTCTATCTCACATAAAATTAATTGTGCCACCTATTGCATTTTTATCAAGATTGACTTAGATAACATTTTAGAACAATGGTTTCCAAAAAAATGTCATGATAAAATCACTATCTCTCTTAAATTATTCTATAGAAAATTCCGAATTTCTATTGGAATAATTTCATGATGAATGATGTGATAATCATGAGTTTTCAGAGATTTTAGTTTCCCACCTCCTCTGTTGAATAATTTAGATATATTGCTGGAATAGTCATTTGGAACCTTGATATTTTACAATACATCCAGAAATTCATCTTTCTCTGAAGGTTTCATCACATAATAAGCAAAATGAACTTTCCATTTGTTTTCACTGATACACACAGTATGCAGTTCTGGTTGAATACCCCAATCCAATAAGTCCCAAAGAGATCGAAATTAATCTTTGGTCATCTAATTGATATTCTTAAGAATTGAAATCAATATTTCACATATATTTTTCTCACTATGAATTACATCTAAACAATGATATAACAAATTGGTAGACCAATATGGAAACTCAAAAAAATACTTCTCTTTTTCCCATTGTAAGTGGATTTAGTGTCAATATTCTTCCACTTTTACGATTTCAATGGAACTTTACCTATTAAAAAACTAAAACCCTTCATTTAATTACTCACATCACTTCCTAACATACATTGAGGTGGTTGTTCAGTCTCAATGGTGTTATCAAACCTCAGACAATTCGTTCTCTATTGATGATCCATTGGAATGAATCATCATTGCCCCATAAAACTGAAACTACAACGATATTTAGTTCTTCTCAATCTTTTATTATTCATACAAATAGGGAATGATTGTTCTCCATTTGTGCTCCACCCATACATCATTTCATAAGTAGGGAAATCATTTATGTTCCATAGAAGGTAAGCACACATATGAAACAAATTCTTTGAAGAAGCATCGAATGACAGTACACCCAAATACCAAAGTTGTTTCAACTCTATTATTACAGGCTTCAAGTAGACATCTATATCATTACTGGTATCAGAAGGTCCAGATATTAGTATACTCAAGAATGTGAATGGTTTTTTCTTAGACATCCACAAAGGAAGATTATAAACACTAATAAAAACTGGCCACGTGCTGTGATATGTAAGCATATGACCAAAGAGATTAAAACCATCACAGGATAGACCCAACAAGACAATTAAAACCACAATAAATAAAATCTGGATGTTGTGGATCAAATGTACTCCATGATAATCCATATGAAGGATAAACAAACTTATCATTACCTTTAATTCTCTCAGCATCATGTCATGACATATTGTATTATATTTCTGAAGACATGGGTTGATTTTTATGTATGGGAATCAATGGAAAGTTCCATATGACTAATTGTACCGCATGAGATGGTATTTCACCTATATTTATATTTCATTGAGATATAACACATTCTTTACAGACATTACAGTCAGTAATTTCCTCCAAATATAGACTGCAATCTTCTGGACAATCATGGACTTTATTAGTATCAAATCCAATCTACTTAATTGACTTCCATGACTTGTAATGATTTCAGGGAATATCTGCACCTTCAAGAAAAAGTATTTAAAAAAATTATGAATATATTCAATGGTGATATTAAAAATTCAATACATATTTTTCCCATGATATAACTGCATTAATAATTCCATCATGGTCATTTTAGTACATTTTTGATATACTAGAGTTTTGGAATCATCCAATAAAATTTTCACTCTCTCATCACCATCTTCAGTATTTTCCTCATCTGTATTGATATCATTTTCTTCTTTCACCGACATACTATTTCTATTGGGTGATTCGAAAATGGAAACTGAGGAAATATCAAATTCTCCATGCCACTTCTTTCATTTTTTTCATGAATAGTAAAACATTGAATTGTCTCTCCATAGTGATACAAACATAATATTTTTTTGAAATCCAAATTTTTTTATACGATTGATAACGTTTTTAAAGATTAAACATGGAATTCCAACACATAAATATCATGGAAACTATATACAACCTCCATCTAAATCATTGTTAAATTCAAATCTAAAAAATTCCCCAAATAATTTTGAAACTCAGTTAAAATCCCATCAGTAAGATTATTCCAACATATATCCATTCTATAATAATAAAAAAAGTTATCTTCCAATCAACAATGTAAACCATAATTAAAAAAATGGGTATATAATATAGAAAATAATAAAATTAGAACATAAAAACTTTATAGTTAATTGACATTTGTATTGAACTTGCATTATTTTTTATAACCATTTTTATCCCATTCAGTAACAGAGATAAAATTATAACCTAAATATTATAAAGGGATGATTAACAAGGTAAAATATAATTGGAAAATAATGGTTCCTTTTTTATGATAGAGTGGTATCTATCATTATAGTTGAACTAACGGAGAGATAAAAATGTTTTCCTCTAGTAGGTGTAACATAAAAAATCAACTTTTAACATTAAAATACACCCTTAAACATGGGCTATATCATTTAAAAACAAATGGATATCTAATAACATTCCCCCATCACCAAAAATATTCTAAATGTTCCCCATGTTAATTTAATTTAATATTTTTCATGGGTAAACATTTAATTCATAGAGGGAAAATAATTTTAACAAAAACAACTTCATCTCCAAGAATGATAATCATTTATATAATTTATATAAAAAATTAAGAGGTATCAAATATTAGTTTAAATATTCTAGAAGATTAAATTAATAAAATAAACCACTTACTAAATTTTTTCAATAATATAATTACCTAAAAAACCTACTGCACACAAAGGGGAACAAGTCACAACAAGACTCATAAAAAGGAAAAGGTCATTCTGGTAAAATAAATGAATTTAAAATCAATTGAAAAATAAAATACACGTTATTAGATTAATATAGAATTGTAAATTTTACATAAACCTTGTTTAGGGTTCTCATAAGAAATGAAAATAAGGTAAATTCAACTTAATTGACCAGGGGAATCTCCGTTTGGATTTAGGTAATGACTTATGTATCAAATTTCATCAATTAATGTATTGGATTCTTATGTAGTAACCCCATTTAATTTTTAATGATGTGCTAACTAGAATAGACTTGATCTATTTATTTGGAATACATCCATTTTATGTTAAGGGTTATAATATTACTATACGTCAAAATATCAATGATGGTTCTTTGAGTTTAGACTGGAAGAATCGATTTGAAAAATGGAACAGATCACAATGTTTTATTTTGTATGAGTTTTAATGAGAGGGACTTCTCTATTAAGCCATATGGGTTCTCGTAGAATATTATTACCTTGGTTTCCTTTATTATTTACATTGTTACCATTTACCATTTTACATTTACAATGACTTTAGACTAGCCGGTGATGGAAAATGTAGAAAAAATGATGTTGACTATCATTATAGAGATCGAGCATCAGTAGTATTTTTAATACACTTTTACTTAAATTATAAATTGTTAAAAATTAATATGATAATCAATAAATTATTATTAAATCATATCTCAATTAAAAAAAATTGAATTTAAATTTAGGGACACCATTTTTGGAGTCTTATCGAGTTATAATAAAACAATTCACCTTCTACCATGGAAGATGGGCACCTGAGATGTTATCATTATTGAATTTTATATTTTGACTTATGGAAGAACTTGATGTTTTTTATTATATGGTGTCTAGGACTAAGCATGGGGGTTGGGTCCAGGTTGATACTCTAGAAAATTTTTCATAGTTTTATAGTTTTATCTTCAAATATTCTTGTTATATTATGACTACCTGAATGTATTTATTAAAACTAATTTTTTATTGTGTGGATTATTTTGAATCTTATTGAAATAGTTCATTATGTTATTAAATGTATTATTTACTTATGTTTATGTTAGTATTTTTTTTATTTCAACTAATTATTTAATTAAATATGCGGGTATAGTCTCCCCACCATACTACTTGACACCCTCCATATTTTTCAGCATCCTCCATCATATGGGGTGGCATTCTAGGGGTATTACATCCAACAATGGTCCTAGAACTGATTAGTGGTAGGTGGTGGTAGGACCTAGTGATATTTTAATAGAATTTTTTAGTCTAACTATTTTGGGAAGGTATAATATAGATTAATAATGTTTCAAGACATTGTTTGGAGCTTTTCCCTGGGACTAGCTAACCCATGTAAGACGAAAGTCCATGTTATCTAAGATTAAATTTCTATTTATAATATTGGATTATATAATTGATATAATTTAACTGTTGGGGATACACATGATTATGAGGTGATGTATTTATAGTATTCATCTCATTGAATAGTAGGACAATAGGGGTTGTGTTCAGGAATCTTATCTAGCATGTATCATTTTTATACATGATGGAATTTTATTGTTTACAAGAAATATAACATTAGTCAGTTATTTCATGTGTTTGAGAAAATTTATATGTTTCTTCTTATATGTGTATTGTTTAATATTACATATCCAATCCAATAAATTAGAAAATACATGTTCAATGACTACTTAGAGATATTATCAAAAGGTTATAACTAAAAAAATTACAATTGTTACATAAATAATGTATTACTAAATAACCTGTAATGTAAATGTAAATTATATGAGGCATAACTATAGTGTTTTGGGTAAAAATAAATGGTTAAATTATATAATTATTTTCCTTTACATTATTATTATGAGGCATCATATAAAAATAATACTAAATGTATAATATAACGAGTGTCATTGTCTATAATATTTCATTGAAATTTCATTTATCTAGGCCCTTATTGTTGAATTTATTTGATAATATATAATTTTAATGTGTAATGAAAATAATTTTCAATTATATATATATATATGTATATTGGTGACATGGTTGGTAGTATATGTGAACCCTATGTTTGGGTGGTTGGGGATATTGAGAGTGCCAAAGTAATGTGGTATCCCTATAATGAGGAGGATTTAAAACAATAGTGAATTTTTATGTAGGTCAACGTGTGAGTGAGCTTATTTTGATATGTGTAGTGATTTATTGTGAAACTATTGGTTTATGTTTGAACTTTGATTGGGTAGGTTGAAATTAATTTAAATGGGTGGTTGAAACATAAAATTAAGTATTTGGAATGTTAAACTACATGTTAACATGATATAGAGATATGTGCAACCCATAGTTATGACCACTATTAGGAATAATTTTTAAGTAGGTTTGAGAAAATGTTTATCATATTTACCATGACTTAGTGTTTGAAATTTAGTATATTCAAACCTTTAATGTTAACCCGTCATACTGGTTGGACATTTTTAGGAACGTTTAGGTGTGTGACGTGTAAGTAGAATATTTAGTTTATGATATCAATTCACACAAATATGACAATGTATTTGAGATAGGAATGTTAGGTGACATTGGTTCTCTGAGATAAGTACCTAGTTGCTAGTTGTTTCATCCTTATGGATGGTTCCAGGAAGGGAAATATCATTCATATTCCAAGCCTTGGTGACATCGGTACATGTCTGGTAGAACAACTGTATTCATGGTGGATAGAATGTCTAGTGCCCATGGGTAATAACAATCTTGGAGGAGTTTGGGTTCAGGAACATGGAGATACCAGGTGATCCTGATATGAATACACTCTATGAGTTAGTGTTTCGATAGAATTTACACTCTTCAATGGAAAAGAGATTATGTACATATCCCTATAAGCTTGGGATATGATTTTAGAATAGTGGTGAGACTATGAATGAATTCTAGTTGAGTTACAAAATTATTATATAATTAAGAGTTTTATTTACATGGTTTGACATGGTGATACACCTATGGTTTCAAGAAACAATAAGGGATCTCTATGTTTGTTGTGATTGGAATATAAAATAGAAATATATAGTTTATGTGATGTGTGTGGTTAATATAGATTAAATTTGGGTCATTGGATCTTGGATATAGTCTTTATGGTAAATTTGTGAATGAGAATGTATCCGCTATGTTTTGATGTATTCATGGAGCCACCCATATGTAGAGATACAATATACTATTTCAATTATATGGTAGCCTTACACTACATCATGAAAACTAGAACATGGAGCTAGATTAATCTTGAATCAACCTTAAGGTTAAATATTTAAACGGTTTTATTATCATTGTGGAAGCTATGAACCAAAATATTTTTCTTTATAGTATAATGTATCCTTTATAGTGAAATAGAAATAACCAAAAGGGGTTTTTATTGAGCGATTATAAGGGGAAACTAAATTAAAGAAATAGATGAGTTATGATTTGTATCTCGGGGGGATTGAAGTTGTTCCTAGACTGTTGTTACAATTCTAGAATAATTTAATGTCTCGGAAAATAAGATAGCCTTGATGACAGAGAAATTCAAAAATCAACACTAGCACAGGAAAAAATATGTGAAAGAGATGGTGTAATTTTATATGTTTTTCCATAGATTGTTTTGGTTATTGGGGAATAAAATAAAAATCAGTAATAAAGGGTCATACTTGACTATAGAGAAGTCTCATGATTGGTAATGTGTGGTTGATGATTACAAGAATCTATAGTTAAATTTAAAATTGAAAATTAATATGGTTAAATTATGTGAGGCCAAATTTTAACCAATAGTTGACATGATTTTTCAATGTTTTATAAAGAGGAACCTCAATCTCCACAATATGAGACTATTGATACATCATGTGTAGTAAGAAAATATGGCCCCTATATCACTGGATTGGGTAACAAAATGAATCATGTGATGGTGAAAATTAAGGTAGTACATTATTCATTTTAAGTAGATATTATAATGAAACTTTTTTTGAGTTTGGTATAACCAAAAATCAAGAAAATAAGGATCTCCAAAAATTTAATATTGTGGTAATGCACTTCCTAGACTTGAGGCTTCAATATGGTGAAAAATATAGATCCATGGTAACCAAATAATCTTAAACGTGAATAGATAAAATCAGTTCCATGGTAGAACAAGAATGAAAAGTTACCTAGCTACAGAATATTATTACCAATGGGAAATAAAAAACAGTCTCTTAATTACCTTTATTCAATGATAGGGGATAAAGAAGCTAGGAAATACATGAAAAATATTACTTTCACCACTATTATTAATCATCTGCAATAAAATAACTTATAGATCATAAAATATGGAGGAAAATATGGGAGACTTCTTAGAATGATTATGTGGGAGGGGAATATTATAAACAAACTCTACAAAATGATAATAAATAACTAGTGTTTTCAGATTTATCTAATGAAAATAATGAAGTGGTATGAAAAATTATAAATGAAAAATAATGTTGAAATAACAACGTGAGGAAGTATAATTTACATCTAAGAGGGATTATTTTTTATTAAGTAAAAATTTTAAAACAGTAATTGTGTATTCAACTTTTTGAGGCTGTTGATATAAGAATAAATGATTAGTTTTGAATGAATAAAAAATAAAGGAGATAAAATTCCAAACCTAGATGCAATGAATTTGGAGGGGACATTTCCAAAGGAGAGTGAGCGTAGAGGGGGAGGGGGGACGTCGCCAGAGACGAGGGAGCCGAGTGGGGATGGGGGTAGGGAGGCGGAGGCCTAGACATAGAGGCAGAGGTAAAGGCTGGGGGCACGCGGTCAGAGGTGGAGGTGGATCCAGGAGGCGGAGGTCATGAAGGGGATGGGATGGTCGAGAAGCAGTGGTCGGAAGTCCCAGAACTAAAGGTCAGAGAGGGGAGGAGAGGGCGTGGAGGCAGAGGCCGGATGGCTGGGAGGAGATGGTTGGGGAGTGGATGAGAGGGCTTGGAGGCGGAGGTCGGGGGAGTGAGGGATCAAGAAGTGGAACCCGATGGAATGGTGAGGATGATAAGTCTGATGGTGGGTTGAAATTTGTGATTGAATACCCATAGTTCTAATAAAACTGTATTCATAGATAATAAAAAAATGCATATACCAACAGTTTAGAAAAACCATGGTTGTAGCTGTGTTTGGATAGACCCATTTTCCAGTAGTGTACCCTTACAGTTAGATAATCTTGATTTCCCTTTACACCTCTAACTATAACAAGGGAACCCCAAATGATTCTTCAAAATCGATGTGAAAATTTTACTATATAACCATCTTCATCCAACTACCCATTAGAGATAAGATTATTCTAAAGAACTAGAGTATTACGATCATCCTTTTAAGATGATAAAACATGCATTCATCGTATGAAACCTAAAATATCCCTTTCCTACAATTTAAAAAGATTAATAATCACCAAAATTAACTCTAATAAAAAAATCAATACATAATTTTTATGTACACCTTTTCTCATAGGGAATAAAAAAATGGCCCAAAATCTAAAATCAATGATTCACCCTAATAATTGATTATCAAGAATATATTGTCACTACTCTCAGCACATAATCTCATGAAACATAATTTCAATATTTGAATTTATTCAATAATATTATTATCAATAATTAAAATATATCTTGATATCACTTATTTGACCACATTTGTAACATATGGGCCTTGGTCCTATAGATTTCTATTTTCACCTTTCACTAGACTGGTCTTCTTATTTTCTTCGACTTCTTTGATGATGTTAACAACCACATACATTTATCTTCACTTAATTTATAGAAGGTGAATGACTAACCTTTTTTAAGTTTCCTTATTAGAAACAAAGTTCCGTAAAACCTCAAATATCAGGTCTATTTTCCACTAGAGTTACACACTTTATTCCCATGATTCTAGAAATGAAGTAAATAACATTATAGTCAAATCAACATCTATGAATGTCACCATTATATAATATTTATGACATTTGTTGAATTCATTCACATGCTATTTTACAAGAATTTATTTTTATAGAATCAAATTGATCAAATATCACATCGAACACATTTTTTATGCATATTGGTATTCTATTTTATATATTCTAGGGTTTTCATTAACATTGTTATAGTATTATTTTCCTTGATGTTTGTAAAGACATTTCAAGATAATAAAATCCTAACAAAACTGAATTTATTCTTTTCCATAATTATCCATTTTCATTTACCCATTTCTTCTAGTTTGATTATATTTATTGGAATAGAAATGTCCTTCTCTATAAGGTATTATATTGTCTCTATCATTTTACACTTATTATTACATGAATTTATGCCTAATTAAACATCAAATTACATACAATGGTTATAAATTCTAGTTTATTTGTATGATTAAGTTCATAATTAATAATAATGAAAAAAATAATTTATTTAATATCCACAATGAGATCTTAACTTCTATTGAGCTCATATAACTACAAAGGATAACTTGGGGAATTCATGAACATAAGGGATGAACTAAATATCCTTCTAAGGAAATAATAATAGGAATAAAACATAGCACATGGTTTAGAAAACATAACATAATGACACAAAAGGATCAAAACATTAAAAAACATAACAAATAATAACATGTATTACTTGAGAACTTATAGTAATGTCATTTTAGGAATATAGTAACAATATATTTCATGACATAACCATGTGTTAAGGCTTGCCACAAAGACATGGAGAACAAAGTCTCAATATATAATCAAGTTCACTCCCGATCAAAATATGATGTCTCATGAGACAAAATATTACCCAATTAATTTAAGTCTTATCAATTCAAAACCTTCATAACATTTTTTTGGAATATGTGAGCCTCATGAGGAATAAATATAAGGGTTCCCCATGGAAAGAAAAATGTATCATAAACATATCAGAAGGAATAAAAAATAAGAACATCATAAATGATTCCATGAAATAATGGATTGAAAACATACATGGAAATTTATACGGTAAAATATCCATGAATCATGATAGTTTATGTCCAATTTATGTAGAAAAATGTAAAAGATTAGGACATTTTATAAATGAATGATTTTAGTATGGTTGATGGAAATTATTAAAAATAATTTAAAGAGGAAAAAAGAAATGTTTGTTTTCACAAAACCATAAACAAATGAAGATAGTTTACCATGTTAAAATGAGTGATTTTATAAATATAAAATTTTCCTAAAATAAATTATGGTGTGCACATGGAAATGGGTATGAAATTTGGAGGTTCCCTTTAATTTGGCTAGATTATCAGGAAGAATTGATATGATAACCTTTTTAGAATATGATTGACCCCATAAAAGAGGGATGATATAATTTGGATATTTTTTTTTAAATGTATATTCCGAATTTATAAGAGTTATATGAAAATAAAGAATCATTACATCGGTGTAAAGGGAGAGAATGTGTAACCAAATGGAAAGATTTATGTTCAGGTAGAATCCTTTACCTTATGTCCGAAGAAATTATTCATATGATCTTAATGTCATGAATAATCAAAATAAATCCATTTATAAAAATTTTAAATCATTTATTCCATTTCATTTATTTATTATAATTTTTTAAAATTAATTTATGGTATTTTTTATGAGTAATAGTGTTCAATTTCATCGTTCGAGAGTGCTCGTTTTCTTAGTTTTCATGACCAGTTCTCTTTTATATGAGTATCGATGTTCACATATAATAAGTATAAATATCCAGAATTGAAATTATATTTTATTAATGAACATAAATATTTGTAACTTTTCATATATTTTTTTTCATATATGAGGATAAAGAAGTATATAACATATCAATGATAATCATTTAGATTAATTTTAGCTGTTATTCGATCACAACCAATAAGTTTTCTTTCATTGTGTAATATCATGTATATATAATGGTTCCATAAAATTAAACAAGATATAATAAAAATATTATACTGTGGTTCAACCATAAAAACTGATTCATGACCAACCTTGATGATGATAATAGAAATTGGAAACCCATCATCCATGATTGTGATAAATTAAAACATAAATGACGATGTTTTAATTTTTTGTTGAAAATGAGATGAGAGGTGTTTAATGATGGATTATTTCATTATAATAAGAAAATTATATTATATGTCATGTTCTTATGTTATCATAATATTTTTATTTGGAGAGTTTAGGATATATTAATAAAAGGACTCGAAAAGAAATTAAAAGAAATGGAAAGATGATTTTAACTCTTGAGTTTATCCTCCTTGAAAAAATCTTTAAGTGTTTTTGTCTTTTGATGAGACCAATAGATCATGGAAATGGGGTTGGGGCTTGGGAAGGGTATTGGGAGGGATTTTGATAGGTCTCAATTCTTTGAAGGTGTGTGGAGAATAGGTGGTGATGGAATGTATTTATAGTGAAGGAGAGAGGTGTTTTCTCATTATTTTACTAATTAGTTAATTATTTTACCTCAAGACTATGAATAGTTTGATATTTATCATAAGAAATATTAAAATAATTAATAATACTTCTATATTTTGGTTTTACATCAGCCATAAATCATATATGACTCCAAAAATCATGTAATTATCATTTATCATAAATTATTGTATTTTACTATTCACCAAAAATTCATGTAATTTAGAAAAATCCCAAAAATTATCCCTTATAAATTTTCATTGTTAAGAATTATAAAATGAACATAATTTTATAAAAATTATTTTCAAAAAAATGGAATTATTAATTAAAATCATCATTTAATTTTATAATATATATTTCAATATTAAATCTGATTTCGTAACACTTTGAAAATTTTAATATGGTATCATAAAATTATCTTAAAATCATAAGTAAAATAATAATAATTAATTAATACAATTTATGAAAATATATATTATTTTAAATAATTATATTAATTATAAAATCTTAATTAAATATTTATAACCTACAAAAATAACAACACATAATTAATAATATTTAAAACATTCATTTACTTATACTATGATATAATTATTTTACACATTCATTTATAGGATGCCTATATTTTATTTATAAGTTCAGGGATGAGGTTACTATTCTATTGGCCAATTTACCATTCATAACGTTTATATTACTATTCCTATGGTTAGGATAGTATTTCATCAAAAATGGTTCCTTAACTTATATAAATACCTCTTATTCTATTCATTCTTCATTTATATTGTTTGAATTATGTTCTTATTGTGATTTTGTATGATTATATTGTATGGAATAATTATAAGTAGTAAATTTACATGGATAAATTTTTGGTTTATTACATACTTTCCCCAAATGTAATTTCTCCCCCAAAATTGTGTTTTACATTCTATGTTGAAAATAGGGGTCGATACTTATCCTTCATCACTTCTTTAGGTTTCTATGTTCTATCTTCATACTTATGGTTTAGACATAATACATTGGCCAGGTGAGTAGTCTGGTTTTATATAAATTTACCTCCATGATAGAAGATCTTCACTAGCTGCTCCCCATATGAGAGATCATTTTCCAACTATAAAACCTTTTAATTTAGTACATGTGAAGGATCAGGTATGTACATCTTGAAGTGCGATACACATAATATATATTTTTCAATAGTCATGGATGGTGGACGTTCTTTTTTATTGTCCATTTATCATACACAATGAAGGATATCAAAGGGTCCAATGTACCTAGGAATTAGCATTCCATTATTCCAAAATCTTATAATCATCTTCCATAGAGATATGCTAAAGAATAACATGTCTCTAACCTTAAACATGACATGTCAATGATAATTGTATGCATATAACATTTTCAGACATTGGGATTCTTTGATGTGATGATTAATAGTTTTCACCTTCTCTACCATTTCACTGACCATTTCATGTCATATAAGATTACATCCACCAAACTCATCCCAACATGTTGTGGTTATACACCTTCTAAAACAAAGGGCTTAACATGAAGCCATTTGTATGATCGAGTGGAAACTATTGTTGAAAAAGAAATCAACAGGAAGAATATATTAGTCCCATCCTCCATTGAGGTCCATAAGACATTATATAAACATGTCCTCTAGTGTCTAGATTTTTCTCTCAGATATGACTTCAATTTTAGGATCATAGGCTATACCAAATATCATCTGAGTGCTTAGAGCCTATTGGGGAATTTTCCATAACATTGAAGTGAATATCATATCTTGATTAGATACAAGGGATAGTAGTAATCCCAAAATACTTACCTATTCTATAATATATAATTTTGAAATATTATCTAGTGATAAATCATCCCGAAATTTGGTAAACTGAGATGTATTTATAAGAGAATCTACAGAAACTCATATTGCATTGTCTCTCCAAGATTTATTTTGGATTATAGTGACAATGTCTATTACGATTTTTTTCATTTCAAAGTTGGTACAATTAATGGTTGAATCCCCCCCCCTTAATAATTTTTCTTTCATACATCCCTTTATAACATACTAGGCACCTTGATTTGGACTCATTGATCTCTTTTTCATATTGTCCCACCAATAGTTCTTTCAACGATCTCGATACATTATTGTGCTCCTTAGGCGAATAGAGAAGTTTGAGTAATGTGAATAATTTATAATGTCATTATTTATATATGGATTTGATGGTACATAAAATTGGAACCCAAATGTCACAACTCTATCCTCATCCATTTGTATCTCTGAGGAATTACCTTCTCTCATTGCTTTCTCCTTCTTCAGAATTCTTCGAAATTTCATTTTGAGTCACTTATTTTTTCCATAAAGGATGGTTTAGAATTCATTTGTGAAAGGATTTATGATGTTCCATCCTTAATGATCCACATTTCCATCCATTGTAGATCTTATAAGTTTTGATCCTTCTAAATTTTTATCACTGATAAAGATGCAAGATCATTTCTACTTATAAAATCTACTACCTTATATTCTTTACGAGGTTGGTAGTGGATTGAGATGTCGTAATTGTTGATAAACTCAAGCCATATTGACAATCACATATTAATATTATTATGTGTGAATATATATTTGAGACTCCTATGATCAATATATATCTCACACTTCTCCCCTTAGATATAATGCTTCCATATTTTCATCACAATGATCACAACTTCCAACTCCTAATCATATGTGGGATAATTTTTATATTCTATTTTAAAATTCCATCAGGAATATGCTATAAATTTATCATTTTTCAACAACACACATCTTAATCCCTACTTTATATCATCATTGTACCCCATAAAGAGTTCCCCACTTGTTAGTAGTGTGATAACAAGTATAGTGATAAGCCTATTTTTCAAATCTTTAAAGTTGTCTTCACATTCAATAGTAAAAAAAACTTCTCTCATTTTATATAAATATTTTAAAATGAATTTATATAACTTATATAAATTGAAATTTTAAAAATTACATATTTTAATTGATAATTATTTGTTTTTTATCATAAGTCCAACTTAATTTTTGTTCATAATGAAAATCAAAATAGTATAATTTCATTACCATAATTATGCTTGAAAATGGTTTACTGAGGGTTAACATAATAGATAAGGCTCCAAATATAAAGAATACTTTATTTATATTTATTATCTATTTTGAAGCCAATTGTTTCTACTTATATTTCATTATATTTCATTTCAGATCCACATTACTTATGTAAGACATTATCATATTTTAATCTTTGGAAAACTTCATAGTGTGCCATCTTCATACCTTATAAAAGGATACCACTTATCCTATCCTACAAACATTTTTTGATTATACAATTCCATCCATGTCCTAAATAAATTCCTTCCTAACTGCCCTAGCTGTCTTCTAGAGGTCCTGGTTTGATCTAAATGATATCCTTTCAAGGATGAATTTTTTAATCTAAGGGAGGTTTGTTAATGAAGAGGTATAACTATTGAATGGGAACATTAAATTTTATTTCTTCTTCTAAATCCTATAAATATATGAAATATATACTAAAATAATTTATTTTTTTCTTAAATATATTTAATAGTTATTACTATTAAGGAATATCCATTTTTATAACATTTTCATCAAATTGAAAAAGAAAGTATCGCTCAAGCGTATGTGTGGACTACTACCTCCACATAGTGATATGATTAATTTTCCATCACTATAATTCATGGTTCATTGTTATGATAGATATAATGTTTAAATATTATATTATTGACATAATTATACTTATTAAATTATAATATCATATCTACCTTTGTATATTTCCATTATTTTGAAAATTATAATTCCTATCATGTGTACGCGTAGACTACCACCTCCTTGAAGTGATGTGATTAATTTTTCATTTATCATTTATAAGGATAGTGAAAAGGATATATTTAAAGAATATATTGGACTTTAATGATATAGTAATGACTCTGGAGATTTTAATTTCAAATTAAATCTCTTTTAACCTATAAAATATTAAACACATCACACATGTATACGAACAGAAAACCATCTTGATGATGTGGTTTAATTAATTTTTCATCATTTCATTATATGAATGTTTATAATTTGGAATAACTGTATTTTTTAATGTACTAAAATATTTGGGGTGAATTTTAGTTTATAAAATTTTTGGAATAAAAAATTCCCCACTCCATGTTTGTAATAATGTACATCACACAAATAGTAGTTTTGATATTATTTATAAAAATATAGTATGATATTTAATATTACATTAGTATAAATTTTTTTTAATATTGGACTACTGAAGTATAATCATTTATAAAACATATTTACAAAGAATAACATTCTTTTATAAAAGAAACAATAATTAATATGGAAAAACAGAAAAACACATACAATGAATACACATTAAACCTAATGTCTAACTATACCAAATATTCCTCGACCAATTCATAAAATAAACAATAATTTCTATGGAAAAACAAAAAAACACATACAATGAATACAATATAAAATTATAGTTTATGGGAAAATATATAATTATTATAGTATGAAGCACAATAAATAACTAGACATTATAAAAACTTCAATATAAAATTTTAGATCCTATGGATTTAAATTATTCAACCCATATTGATTTTGGTCTTATTTATATACACAATTATAACTATTCGATTCCCCGCATTTTAGGATTAGTTTCAATATAAACAGGAACATAATATTTAACTATCATCCTCCTAGAACTTTTTCTAATGTTCATTAGTTCTAGGAAAACAATAATGCATTAATGAGTTACAACTAGTATAAATAGTAAATATATGTCTGACATAATTGTTACAACTCCGCTCATTAGGCATAGAGAAACATCATCTTAGATATTTTTTTGTATCCATCTGATGGTCTATGTAGAACTCTTTCCAATAGAATTTTATGAAATTTGTTTGATGGAATTTATAATCCAAACATCTAATATGATTAATATAAATCCATATGATGTACATTTTACCCATGAAGTTAATATACATTGTACATGTTTTCTTAATAGGGTTGTATTTATATCTTTGAAAAAACATAAATTGTTTCCTATGAAAACCTCATGTTATAGAAATGTAGGGAATATAAATATTGACACCTAAGAGTGGATTATGATTTTCAAATGAAATATTTGAAAATGTAATTTAATCAAAATATATAAAATTTTATATAATTAATAAATATTATATATATTTCATGATTAATATTTATGATATGACAATACAATGACCACTATTGATGTATTGAACCATTGAACTGAATCATAAGTAAAAAAAGACATGTTTTCGCCCGAATGATCATTGTTGGACTCCTCATGTATTAATCATGTTTTAATGATCCCAAATCTCAATAATAATTACAAATCCTATTAATGATCAAAAATCGCAATAATAATAAAAAATCTTATCAATAATGTGTATTTATGTTTCAAGTTATCTCATAATTGATAATAGCTAAGCTCAATTCATTTTACGCATATTACTATTTAAGTCTAAATATAGTTATTTGTCTAAGTATAAGGAACTATGAAGCCTGAAAAAATAAGCAAGACACAGTGAGCCAGGCCCCGTGAACAAGACACCATGAACCCTGACACCGTGAAGCCTAAGTCTCAGACACCGTGGCCACGATACCCTGTGAAACAGTAATCCTGACACCGTGAAGTAAGACACTAAGAACAGACACTGTAAGCCAGTCACTCTATTTTCCTAAGTTCCAGACACATTTACTGAGACACAGTCATCAAGGCACAATGAATCTAGAAATTATGAGCAAGGAACCGGAAGCCAGAAACTGTAAGAGAGACACCGTGAAGGAGACACCATGAAGGGGACACCATGACAAGAAGATACCGTGAAGAAGACATCGTTTACATAACATACTGGGTCACCTTTTCTTAACCAGTTTTGTCGTCTTTCAATTTAACTTTTTAACAGTCATATTTAAAGTCTTTAATGCACTGACATAATTAATTTTTTCTTTTATACATAGTAAGAGGTACGAGGTACAAAACATTTGGAAGCTGTCAGCTAAAGCTCATGCATTGTGAAGATAAAGAGAAGTGTGCCCAAGAGCAACATACAAGCGATAATACAAGAAACAAGAGTGCACTGTACTCAACAGAAAAGCAAGCCGGAGCGTGACCACAAAGAAGAGATTGCAAGATATTCAAAGATGAAATTGTCCCATGCATGCAATTCAACACTACTGAAGAACACACGATGTACACTGGGATCAAGAGAACATCTTCACTCATGAATAACAAAAGATGAACCACGCCACTTTGTTTTTCAACACAAAAACCTAAGAAGGACTCAAAAGCATTTCTGTCTTATCCAAGGAGTCTATAGCTGCACTATAAATCACTAGAGCATTCTAAAATCACATCTACACTCTCTTTGTGATTCTTTTTTTTCGAGCAGTGTGTGTACTCTGTATATTTTACACACACACTGACTCATGTGCTGAACTAGAGGATTTCAAAATCCTCATACCTAATTCGTTACTTATGTTTACCCACAAAAATTGTGGAAGAGGTCCCTTTGTGGTCGGGACAGTCCATGTACTACTGTTAACCCTGATCCAGGGTGTGGATCAGAGTTTATTTATATAAAATTGTTGGTATAAGGTGATCACCAAGTGGAGTGTATTAGGTCCCAACATGAGACTAGAACACTTGTTTTATATCCGCTGTGTCATTTAAATTTACTCTACTCTGTTTTACTACTTTACTGCACAATCCAGAAAAACAATAAATTCACTTTGATAGTTAGTCTTTTAAAGAAGTTATATCTGATTTTTCTTAGTAGGATAACTTCAAAAGTAATTTTTAATAATACCAATTAAGATTACTGAGAATTAATAAATCTACTAAGAAGTTGTTTAAATATTCAAACTCTTATAACAGTATAACCTTGATTAACTAGGCTATATGAATTTTCGGGGAATTAATTATTTTTTAAACTAATATCTTTTAAACAAAATTTCTTATAGTTACTCTATTCATCCCTCCCCTCATGAGTAAACTACTTCGACCAACATTTGGTATCAAAGGGAGGTTTTATTAGGACTTTGTTTAATCTTATTCAACTGTGATTATAGTTGTACATTAAAGATCTATAAATTTCTGTAAATTATAAATTTCTAGCTCTTTTAAAGTAATCTGTTACTATGGAAAATAGATTTTAAGGTGATGCAACTAACAGACCACCATTCATTAATGGAACAAACTATGCTCAATGGAAAATTAAAATAAAAATTCATCTAAAGAGTTTGAGCTTTGAAATATGGTCATCCTTTATAGATGAATACAAAATTCATGTGACTGATAGAATTATAGGGGATGAACCTACAAAACTTCCCTACAATAACAATTACAAAGATATGAATTCCTTTTATTGTTCCATAGGAGATGAAGAATTTAATAGGATTCCTGCTGGTAAAACTGCCCAAGAAATCTGGGATACCTTGTCTGTCTCACATGAAGGAACATTTAGTGTAAATGAAATGCGACTTAATACTTATAATATAAAATATGATAATTTTTAGATGAAACCTAATGAGCCTATTTATGATATGTATCTTAGGTTCAATGAGATTGTCAACACAATGATTTCTATAGGAAGAGAAGTCACTGCCAAATAACAGATCATGAGAATTCTTAGATGTCTACCCGACAGATGGAGGGGAACCTCAATCTCAATTAGAGAGTCAGGTGACATCATAAGGCTACCTGTAAAGGAACTCATTGGGAAATTGATGATGTATGAGGAAGATCTAAAAGTCAACAAAGAAGAGGAGGATGAACTAATGAGGAAATCTTTTCCATTCAAGACTACCCTCTCGAAGCACAAAGACAAAGGAAAACTCACTACTGCAAAAATCATAAAGGGATTCACTTCACATTTATCAGCCCTAAAAATGTTATGATAAAAGGGGCCTTTATTAGTTCTAAAAAAAGCGCTGATAAAGGCCCCCATTATTAGCGCTTTTTTTAGCACCGATAAAGGCCCCCCCTATATGAGGTTTTTTTAGTTCTAATAAAGGGGACCCCTTTATCAGTGCTTCTTTTAGTAGCGCTGATAAAGGAGTGATTTATCAGTACATTTCCTGAGCACTGATAAATGGTAAGATTCCAAAAAAAATTCCGAAAAAATAAATTTTGTTATATAAGTATATTTATATTGAAAGAAATACAATATATATTTTTAAATATGTTATAGATTCGTATAAATATACTATTACATTTAATATATAAGAAATTTAGTGAAATGGCATCAAAATATTTTAAAAAAAATATTATTATTTAATAATTTTCAAATTATTATCGATTAAAAATTATTTAATATCAATTTGAGGACACAAAAAATCAAAACAATTAATTAAAGATCTAAAATATGTTGAAAATGTAACTCAAAATTCAAACGGCCATAACTTTTGATCCGGGTGTCTGTTTGAGCTCTACAACATATCAAATCAAAGCCTATGATGAGATCTACGTGATAATGACTGAGTGAAAGCCACTGTCACATTCCTAAATCCCAAAAAAGTCCCATAAGGCATCCAAAAATGAGTTTTTAGTCATGATACCCTGATTTTTTAACATTCAAACAAGTATAACTTCTGACCCAGATGTCCGTTAGGCCTGTACCACATATCATATCAAATATTGTTTCATTTTCTTCTATTTGACTGGTTGTGGCGTTGAAATTTGATTCTAGATTACATTTTATGGTCGTTCTAACATTCTATGGATTTTCAAATACATATATATATATATGTAATTATTCGTAAATATATATGTGTCTGTGTGTGTGAGTGTATATTTGTTGGTTTAAGTGTTTTATATATGTATATATGAATGTATTTATTTATTTACTTATAAACACACATCACAAACATATTTTTTCATAAATGTATTTAAAACTAATCATATATGTACATTCTATGGCTTTTCAAATACACACATGTATGTATTTATTCTTAAATATATATGTGTTTGTGTGTGTGTCTCTGTGTGTGTTTGTGTTTAGTATATATCTATGTATGTATGTATTTATTTATTTATTTATAAACACACATAAAAAACATATTTTTTCATAAATGTATTTAAAACTAATATTATATGTATATATTAATATACAAATAAATATAGGTATAAAAAATTATAACTATATTTATATATAATAATGTACTAATTAATATATATATACTAATATATGAATTAATATAATTATATTAATATGAATCTACATCAATATATGAATAAATATAACTATGTTTATATAAATATATCATTAAATAGAGAACAAAACGAAATGGCTTTGTGGTAAAGGTGCAGCCGTGAAAGGGGGAGGTCTCGGGTTCGAGTTCATGTGGAAGTGAAGGGGGAGAGCGTGTATGAGGATGTTTGGGAAGGGAAGCACGTAGGAGAACTCTTAGCACTGATAAAGGGGTGTGGAGCAGTGATAAAAGCACTCCAAGCATTATTTTTAATTTTTTTAATTTTTTTTAATTTTTTTGACCTTTATTAGTGCTAAAAAAGTGCTGATAAGGGGGTCTTTTATCAGTGATTTGTTTTGGCACTGATAAAAGGGGCCTTTATCAGCACTTTTCGGAGTGCTGATAAACGGGACCCCCCCTATATTAGCGCTGAGCTTTACATCTCCTTTTAGCGCTGTTAAATCAATTTTTAGTGCTGATATAGGCTATTTTTGTAGTAGTGGCTGGAAGCTCTTATTGAAAATTCCACTACTGAAAAATCATCACCAGACAGTGATGAGGAGATGGCTCAACTGGCCAGAAGATTCAAACGATTTTACAAGAAGAAAAACTTTTTCAGAAAACCAAACTTCAAAGGAATGTATGATCAAAAAGGAAACTGGAAAAATGACTGGAGGAGAAGTGAAAAAACTGATGAGATTGTATGCTATGAATGTAAGAGCAAAGGAAATATTTAGGCTGACAGTCCAAAGCTCAAATATAAGAAGAAATATGAGGATAAGGAGCAGAAGTAAAAAAATGAAATAAAAGAAATATGGATTGCCTTAGAGGATAGTTCAAGTAACTCAAATACATCACATGATGAACAGGATAACAAAGCCAATATGTGTTTTATGACAAACAGAGCTGAGGTAACAATGAACTCTTCTATGCATAATTCATACTATTCTAAAGTATAATTTGACACTAAAAATATGACTAATGATGAAATTTTTGAATATTTCAACATTCTTGAAGAGACATGCAATGAATTAAAGGATAAATATAAATCATTGAAGAAACAGCATGTTCAAACTATAACTGTTAAATCTGAACTTACTAATGAAAAAGAGATAAATTATCAACTTTTCAAAGAAAAAAATGAACTAAAAATGTCAAATGAGCAATTAAAAAGTGATTTAGAAAAGTTTACTAATGGTAAAAATACCCTTACCCAAATACATGGAAAACTAATTGCTCCTTAATATAATACTGAAATTGGTAATCAACCTGGTAAAAGAAACCTTGGTAGAAAAAATTTTGTTTCAAAATCATGGACATATATTTTTGTTCCCACTTATGGAAACAACTCATCTAGCTCGAGTCATGATACACATTCTACTGTTTCATGTTTTTGTGGGCCAAATAGAGATTATTTTTCAAATACTTTACATAATGCTTATAGGAAACATATGAGACAAATATGGGTTCCTAAAGAACTTATTACTATTGTTACTGGTCCCAAACAAGTATGGGTACCAAAATCCGTCTTTGCTTGATCATGTTAAAGGAAAGCTGCTTAAAGAGATACTGCACAAATTTGTGGTACATGGATAGTGGGTGTTCAAGACACATGACAGGAGAATACTCATGCTTTAAGAACCTTGTAAAAGTAGATGGAGGATATGTCAAATTTGGTGACAATGAAAAGGGAAGATCATTGGTTTACGCCAGATTGGTAACTCTGATTCGATTCAAATTTCTATAGTACTTTTTGTTAATGGTCTAAAATATAATTTTCTTAGTATCTCACAATTGTGTGATGATGGATATCATGTTATATTTGAAAATGGTGCCTATAATGTCTTTAATTCCATAGATAAATTAGTTTTTTCTACATCAAGGAATGAAAATTTTTATTCCGTTAATTTAGATTCCTTAACTTCTCAAAATTTTTCATGCTTAAGTGTATTTTATAAAGAATCTTGGCTCAAGCATAGGAGACTAGAACACTGTAATGTGGAGTCCCTTAGAAATCTAACTAGAAAAGGCCAAGTTAAAGCCTTACCCAAACTTGAGATCCCAAATGACTAAGTGTGTAATCCCTGTCAAAAGGGAAAACAACACAAAATCTTATGCAAACCAAAGAAAGAAGATTCTACTTCTCAACCTCTCGATTTGGTTCTCATGGATTTGTTTGGACCCTCTAGAGTTTATAGTTTAAATGGGAGGAACTATGTTTATGTTCTAGTAGATGATTTTTCTAGATATACCTAGACCTTCTTCATGGCTCACAAAAGTGAATCTTGCACTTATTTTACTATGTATTCCAAGTCTTTAAAAAATCCAAGTGGCCTTAAAATTAAATATTTAAGAAGTGATCATGGCCGTGAGTTTGATAATCAAAAGTTTGAATCCTTTTTCTCACAAAATGGTTATAGTCACAATTTATATGCCCCTAGAACACCTCATCATAATGGTGTTGTATAAAGAAGAAATATAACCATGCAATAAATTTCTAGAAAAAATATTAGTTAATATGACCTTCCTATTTAACTTTTTGCAGATGCTGTTAATAAAAAATGCTATATAATAAATAGAGTCTTGATAAGACTAATTCTCAAGAAGACCCCATATGAACTCTTGAATAATAGGAAGACTATGTATAATTAATTTAGAGTTTTTGGTTGCAAAGTATTTATTCTCCACACTAAGGATAATCTTGGAAACTTTTCATCCCAAAGTGATGAAGGAATTTTCCTGGGTTATTCAATTTCAAGTAAAGATTATAGAGTATTCAATAAGAGAACTAAATCTGTGGAAGAATATTTCCATATAATGTTTGATGAAACAGATCCACATGAGCCCAGAACCATCCAAGATAATCTGGTGGATGATGTGTCAAATCTGAATATCAACTCAAAATCCACAAATACCTCTGTGAAAGAATCTATGAAAACTTCCAATTCTAGAAATTTTGTGTAATCAAGTCATAAAGAACCCGAATCTGTTAATGAACCTGAATTCACTAGTCTCTATTTTTCTATAAAGGTTAGAACCCTTAAAAAAAATCCCTTAAATGCTGTTGTAGGAGACATAGAGAAAGGAAGACAAACTAGAGATTCTCTTAGAAATCAGGTTGAACACCAAGCCTTCTTGTCATAGCTTGAAGCTAAAAACATTGATGATTCCATCAACAATGAATTTTGGGGAATGGCTATGCAAGAGGAACTCAATCAGTTTAAAAGAAATAAAGTTTGGAAACTTGTTGAAAGACCCAAGGACACTTTTGTCATAGGCAGTAAATGGGTGCTTAGAAACAAGGTAGATGAAGATAGAGATATAGTTAGGAATAAGGATAGATTAGTTGCACAAGTCTATTGTCATGAAGAAGGAATTGACTATGAGGAGACTTTTTCTCCAGTATCCAGACTTGAATCCATTATAATTCTACTTGATTATGCTTTACATCTGAATTTGAAACTATATCAAATGGATGATAAGAGTGCATTCTTAAATGGGTATATAGCTAAGGATGTTTTTGTAGAAAAACCCCTTGGATTCACAAACCCTCATTTTCCAAATCAAAATTTTAAACTATCAAAAGCTTTATATGGTTTAAAGAAGGCTCCAAGAGCATGGTATGATAGATAAAGTACTTTTCTCATTTATAATGGTTTTACAAAAGGAATATCTGATCCTAACATCTTTATAAAACGAATTTCTAATGATGTATTAGTTGTTAAAATCTATGTAGATGGTATTATTTTTGGATCTTCAAAAAATTCATTATGTATTGATTTTCCTAAAATGATGCAAAATGAATTTGAAATGAGTTTAATGGGTGAACTAAAATTATTTCTTGGATTTCAAATATTTCAAAATAATGATGGAATTGTTTTAACTCAAAGTAAATAAACTAGATATCTTCTAAAACCTTTTGGATTGGATAGAAAAAAAAGTAGTGACACTCCCATGATTACCATCTGTAAGATGGATCTTGATGAAAATGGGAAATATGTTGATCAACCCACTTATAGAGGAATGACTGGAAGTATACTCTACTTAACTGCTATCCATCCTAATATTATGTTTAGTGTGTGTATGTGTGCTCAATTTAAATAAAATCCTAAAGAATCTCATTTAAACGTTTTAAAGAGAATTTTTAAATACCTCAAGTATACACCCAATCTAGGACTGTTCTATCCTAAAGGACAATCATTTGAACTAGTTAGTTATTCTGATGATGAATTTAGTGTCTGTAAGGTAGATAGAAAGAGATCCTCTGAAACATGTCACCTTTTAGGAAAGTCACTATCATGGTGTGTTATGAAACAAAACATTGTTGCATTATCTGCTGTAGAAGTTGAATACATTGCTACTGGAAGTTGTTGTGCACAAGTTTAGTGGATGAAACACACTTTACTAGATTATGGATATCAATTTAGACATGTAACAATAAATTGTGACAATAGAAGTGATATTATCTTTTCAAAAAAAAATGTTTCAAATTATAGGACAAAATATATTGATGTAGGACATCAATTTTTGAGAGATAATTATAAAAAAGGTGATATCACCTTGGAATTCATTGGTACTGAATATCAACATGCTGATATATTCACTAAACCATTAAATTCTGAGAGAATAGACTACATCAAACATGATCTTGGCATGATCAATCACAAATTGATATCTTACCGGTCTTACTATTTAATATTTTACTAATATTTTACTTTACTGTTTCTTGTTCATGGTTTCTTGGTTACTCTCTCATGTTTACGGTCTCCCATTCAGCACTTTGTATTCACGGTCGATTACTTACTATCTCACCGTGATAAAACAGACCATTCACTATATCACCGTGATGACTACTAACTATCTCCCCATGATGACCATTTATCCTGGAACCGTAATGACTATTCGCGGTCTCACCATGAAAATTATTTTATGCTTTTATTTTAACCAGTATCGCAGTAATTATTTTTCCCCGCTTTTTGACTTTCATGTGTTTTTACTTTTGTGACGTTTGACATTCCCAAATGATAAAAAAAGGGGTTTCACTCGATTCATCACCCAAACACTCTCCCACTAACCCCTTCCAAACCCTTTAAACATAGAAACCATATCTCTCTCTTGACCATCGATGAATGCCAAGGATTAAGCATCCATCTTTATCCTCATCTGAGAAGTGCCGATCGAAGAAACAGAAGAGAGCACCGAAGCTGGAACCTGAAGGACCCCTAAATCCAAACATGGTAAATCGTAGTGTTGTACCTAAAAAGTAAATTTTCCCTGAGTGCATGTTGTCTAGAAAATCTATGGTTTTAAATGTTTTAAGGGAACATGGCTGGCTCGAATGGTTCTCAAGGAAGGATAGACCTATTTACCCGAGGTTAGTTGGTCATTTCTATCAATATGTACAGTTTTCTTTTGATGCTGGTGAAAGTTTTGTTGTGAGAAGTTGGGTCAATGGACAAAGATGCTCCTTCTTGTAAAGGATATGGGCTACATTCCACTGGATACCTCACGAAGATATTTGTGATGATAATAAGAGAGATCCCACACCTACAACCGATTTCTTTGGCCTGGAAGATGCACTGGGAACTCTAACTAGAAATGGTACCAAGAGAAGGGCTATAGCTGCTGAACATGATGGGGAGACAAGGATGCTGTTTAAATTTGTTCAAAATATGATTATCCCGACGAAAGGTGACTTTGATGTCTTGATGTATCAAGATGTGTTCTTGATTCATCTTACGAAGAATGGAAACAAAATCAATCTGTTCAAGTATATCATTCGCCATTTGTGTGAATTGATCAAGGTCACATCCAAATCCACCTCTTTGTTCTATTCTAGAATGATTTCAGTAATGCTTTTTGCCAAAGGAGTAGTTGGACCTAATGAATAAGTTTGGTGGACTATGAATATTGTTTATCTAAACCTACTATTAGAAGGATGAATATAAACTGGAACCTCTGGAAGAAGGAATGGGTTGAAGATAATGATAACCTTTATGAAAAGTATAGTCATGTGGATTATCCAACAAGGCCAAAGGAAATTTTTGGTCCTGGTTTGGAACCAGATGAAGTTGTTGTTTATCCAGAAGATGAAGATAAATAGGTAGAGGTAGCTGAAGTACCACATAGAGAAGAGGTTGACATACCTGATAGGGAAGAATTTGTAATTGAGGAAGAAAGGAAAATTAATCCTCCTGTTATTCTTGACGAATAACATCCTTCCCCTATAGATGATGTTAATCTAGAAATCCAATCTGAGGCTGTAAGAGATTTAATTGTCCCAGAATCTGAACAGCAAGCCATGGAAGTTGCTATAGTAGGAGAACTGCCTACTGTGCACGAAGTAACTCAAAAATAGCTCTCTGTTATAGAAGAAACAAATCTGAAACAATTCCCTGTTATCCAAGAAGCTAATATGGATGACCTTCATGTGTAATTATTTTTCTACTGAGATAATACCTTATCCTAATGAAAGGATGTAGATAGCCTTCTGGTTGTCTAGGCAAGATTTGGATGAGGAAATTATAGACGAACCAGTGGATTTAAAAAATGTTTCTAAACCTCAAGGTCTTGAAAAGGAAGCACTTATTGAGGGGGAGGACCCTCAAAATCATGAGACTAATGATGCTGAGGATAATGAGGCTGAGTCTGATGAAGCATCTCATCCAAATGAATCATATTCTGTGTACAATCGGAATATATTCCCTAGCTTTTATGATGTGAGTGAATCTCAATAGGTTACTACCACTTGGATTGATCTTTCTTCCTTTTTGCAACAGAAATATGCCACAAACTATGCACCTCAAACTGAACCTCAACCTGATCCTCAACCTGAGCCTGCACCTGTACCACTTCCTGCACATGTATCTTTACATGATCACCAGTCTTTTGTCAGTAAGAATGATTTGAATGACTTTGGAGACACTGTCTTAGTTGGATTTGAGAAAATCTTGTCCTCTCAACCTCATCTTGTGACCCAACCGAGTCAGGAAGAAGCCTCACTGAATTTAGAAAAGATTATCGGGCACATTGAACCCAAGATGATTCATGAGATTCAATAATTAAGGGTTGAAGACTTGTTTCTCAGTAATGAAGTTTCAACTCTAAAAAGAATGGTTGAAGACCTCTAGATAGAATTGCATTCTAGATGAGAACCTGCTCATGCTCCTCCTTCTCTTGAACTTTCTGTTTCAAACATCTCTGGAGATATTGTGTCCCAGATTCACCCATACCTCTTATCCTTTGATTACAATATTGGATAAAGGCACACGCAGATGTTTCACTGCATGAGAGAGCTTGTGGAGAATCTGAAAAAACTCATAGGTGAGTATAATGGTTGTCTTCAAAAGGTCATGATACATCACAAGTCTCTAACCACACCTGTAAAAGCCTCTACTTTCTATGGTCAAACTTTTTCTCCTTCCTCAAATAGTACTTTGCTCAGATCCATAGTAAAGGAAGTGATTTAGAATTCCTTCAGTGGCTTTGATATGGCTCCTTTATCTGAAGTTGTTAAGAATAGTGATAGAGTGCTTGACTCGGTTAAAATTCAATCAAAGATTTCCAATGATGGACAACAGGAGATCTCTATGAAAGTGGACCTCTATTTCAACAGCATTTTATTTAAGACTGATATGACCAATCACTTCAAATATCTTGTAGAGAATCTGAGAATACCTCTTGTGACCCAAGCCTTCAAAAACCAAGTCCAGAAGATAACAGAGTTTACCAGATTATAGGACAAGTTAATGGAAAATAAAGATGTTTTTATAAAGGCCATGTAGTATGGAGGAGAGATTATTGCAGACTTCACTAAGCTTCTAAGACCATATCTTCATGTGAAAAGCACAACAATTTTTTCTGCAGTGGCTACTCCTATCAAACCTGGATTTCCTACTTTTACCTTTGCCTTACCCGCAACAACCATCTCTGTTGGCCAATATCTTAGTCATATCAGCTCTGTCATTCTTGACCCGCAACTGCCTCGATCTTCTTCTGCTCCAACATTGGCTCCATCAGTCTTCGAAGGTCTACCTTTAACTTCTTTGACTACCACTTCTATGCCTTCTTCCACATAAACAACTGCCCCTATGGCTTCCTATTCTTCTGCTGATAAACGCAAAGAGAAGGCCACTTCCTAAAGAAGACCATTGACTACTATATTTTTTATGTGGATGTCAATGATTTTTTTATATCTTTCAACTATTTGTGTTCTTCTGAACACTATTAATTCCATATGCACTGTTTTCCCTCTATTCTTTGAACTTTTTGATAATCCCAAAAGGGAAAGAATTTATCAGTTATCATTAGTTATTCAGTTATTATATGCTATTTTATATGTTGTTTTTCTCTATAGTTGTATCTCTCTTATACATTATCTTAACATGATTTGTGATCATCAAAAAGGGGGATATTGTTGGACTCCTCTTGTATTAATCATGTTTTAATGATCCTAAATCTCAATAATAATTACAAATCTTATTAATGATCACAAATCTCAATAATAATTAAAAATCTTATCAATCATGTGTATTTATGTTTCAAGTTATCTCATACTTGATAATGGATAAGCTAAATTCATTTTATGCATATTACTATATAATTCTGAATACAGTTATTTGTCTAAGTATAATACACCGTGAAGCCAGACATAGTAAGCAAGACACAGTGAGCCAGGCACCGTGAACAAGACACCGTGAACCCTGACACCGTGATGCCTAAGTCTCAGACACCGTGACCACAAAATACCATGACACAGTAAGCCTGGCACCATGAAGAAAGACACTAAGAACAGACACTGTAAGCCAGAAACTCTGTTTGCCTATGTTCCAGACATAGCTAGCGAGACACAGTCATCAAGGCACCGTGAATCCAGAAATTATGAGCAATGCACTGGATGCTATGAACCGTAAGTGAGACCCTATGATGGAGACACCGTGAAGGAGACACCGTGATCGAGAAAATGTGACAAAGAGATACCTTGAAGAAGACACTGTTTGCATAACTTACTATGACACTGTTTCTTAACCCGTTTTGTCGTCTTTCAATTTAACTTTTTAACGGTCATATTTGACATCTTTAATGCACTGACATAATTAATGTTTTCTTCTTGACGTAGTATAATGTACGAGGTCCGACACATATGGATCATGTTGGATAAAGATCATGAATTGTGAAGATAAAGAGAAGTGTGCCCAAGAGCAACATACACGCGACAACACAAGAAACGCGAGTGCACTGTACTCAACAGAAAAGCAAGCCTGAGAACGACCAAGAATAAGAGATTGCAATATCTTCAAAGAAGAAATTGTCTTATGCATGCAATCCAAAACTACTAAAGAACACACGAAGTACACTGGGATCAAGAGAACATCTTCACTCCTGATGAACACAAGCTGAACCACGACACTATGTTTTTCAACACAAAAACAAGAGAAGGACTCAGAATTATTTATGTCTTATCCAAGGAGTCCATAAGTGCACTGATAATCACTAGAGCATTCAAAACTCACATCTACTCTCTCTTATTGATTATTTTATTTTCAAGCAGAGTGTGTACTCTGTATATTTTACACACACACTGACTCCGGCTCTGAACTGGAGGATTTCAAAATCCTCATACCAAATTCATTACTTAAGTTTACCCATGACAACCTTGGAAAATGTCCCCATGTGGCCTGGTCATTATTTTGTTTTCCCACGAAAACTGTGGAACAGGTCCCTGTGTGTCCTGGACAGTCCATGTATTGTTTTTAACCCCGATCCAGGGTGTAGATCAGAGTTTATTTATATAAGCTTCTTGGTGGCAGGTGATCACCAAGTGGAGTGGATTGGGTCTTGGATTGAGACTAAACAACTTTTTTTATATCCGTTGTGTCATTTAAATTTAGTCTACTATGTTTTTATGCTCTTCTGCACAATCTAGAAAAACACTAAATTCACTTTGATAGTTATTCTTGGAAAGAAGTTATATCTGATTTTTCTTAGTAGGATAACATCAAAAGTAATTTTCAATAATAACAATTAAGATTACTGAGAATTAATCAATCTTCTATGATGTTTTTTAAATATTCAATTTCTTATAATAGAATATCCTTTATTAACTGGTCTGTATCTATTTTTGGGGAAATAAATATTTGTAAAACTAATATATTTTAAACAGAAATTTTTATAGTTACTCAATTCACCCCCCACTTGAGTAAACTACTCCGACCAACAAGGTTGTATCTATTTTTTGGGAAATCATTATTTGTAAAACTAATATCTTTTAAACATAAATTTTTATAGTTACACAATTCAACCCTCCCCTCTTGAGTAATGTACTCTGACCAACAATCATTTTGATGAATAAATTATTAATAAAAGAATAATAGAAAATTATAAATTAATGACAAATTTTTTTAATTTATGAATTCACTTCTATAATTTTTGTATAATACATTTATACTAATTGTAAAAGTTATTTTGATTAACATGAAGCGTGAAGGGACAAGAGGTAATGTTTTCTTTTCACACTTTTGTTTCTATGTGTCACATTCCACGTTCACTAATTATTTCCCACATGTATAGTATATAATACCCATTTGATATGATATATTGTTAATTCGTTTATATTCACATTATAATGTTTCACATGAACATATTTGTTTCACAGAGATTATGAATAAATTTTTTCCAAAGTGGTAAGGGTTTTATCTTTCAATATCATTTATTATTGGATTGTCTACACATAATTAACCTTAAGAGAAATTATATGGATCTTATTCTTTATAAATAGTATATTTCATTATTATAGGTCTACATCTAGAGTTATTATAAATTAGTTATATGTTCTATCTTTGGTACTTAAAATGATCGAAAAAAATATTTGAAAGAAAAAATTATTTTATTTTCTCTGTAGTTGATGAAATTTTTATTACATGATTCTCAAAATTGTTTTTTGAATGTTATTACATATTATTAAATGATTTTAAAAATTAAAAATTCAAAACACATGTAATTAAATACAATGGATAAAAAATTAATCTTTTTAGAAAATCATTATTTTGAGCATAATTTTTTGACATTTTCCAATGGGGTAAAAAGGAATATATTAATTTAATGTATATTCATGACTAGATTTTCTATCAAACTTGAAAATTATTTTACTTGAATCCTAATTTATAAAATTCCATGGTTATTTTTAAAGAATTTGATTTTCTCAAAATTTTGTGAATTTTTAGTTAAAATGTTATAAAAAGTGATATTTTACCTATTTAAAAAAATATTTAAATAATATATACTAAATATAATAATTCTGGTTTTCCAGCCTATACGTGGAAACATCAGGTGCTTCCATGTCAATTTATCCTTGCTTGTCAATCAACCCACTTACCACGTCGCCCCATCCCGCGAGACCTCTACTCTTCTCCACCTCTCACTCCCGCTACTGCTGAAAAATTCGTGGGTATTGACCTACAGAACCCTCGGATTCCCCACTCCCTTCATCCATTTCCCAATATACCTGCCATTTTTCTCCCTTCGGAAGCCCGACTCTCTTCCTCCCTCTCCCGATCTTCCTTCTATTTGTCTCCTTCCTATTTCTTCTAAAGGTTTCGACTACACTATACTTGGTTTACCCTTTCAATGTCGGGATCGAGGTTACGTTAATTGCGACATAGGGTTACCGCATAATTCCCTGGGCGGCGACATCATCCTCCCTACTATCCCACAGATCATCTTTCTCCTGCTCCTAGTTTTAGCATACCATTCCATCCTCATCCATCGCACACTCGAATATCTATTGAAATTTCTTCCATCTCATGAATCCCTTTTCAACAGGCCGCGCAACGTCACACTATTCATTCATATTCCTCCTTCCCTTCCTTCCAACCATAGTGAATCTCATCATCGGTGCTTATAACGGTTGTCCGTCTATACCTTCGACCCCCTAACTTTTTGAAATTTCTGGTAGGTAATGCATGGTTTTTTTGGTAGGAATTTCAACGGAGGTCACATACCCTTCTCCGCACGGCTGTTGTTTCTCCTATTCCCACCCGCATCATCTTTTCAATTCAGGTATGAACATAACTATGTACTGGAAAACATTAATACTTGAAACCACATTTTAGATATATTTTTAGTTCGATAACAGGTCGACTTCATTAACTATTGTATTCTTAACACTTTTAAAAAAAATTATACTATGGTTTCTTATACCAGATTCCTTGGAACTTAATTCAATTCCATTTCAGTGTAGCATTTTGATGTCCAACTGCATATTTACTTGTCTAAAAATACAATAGATGTTTCGAAAAAAATAAACCTCTACTATGGTCTGCTATTTGAATTGCCTTGAAACATTTTTCAATTGTAATTTTGTTATGCATGTGAATATCTAAATTCATTTTTGGTTTTATGATATTTACTGAAAGATAAAAACATATGCCCTTCTCTGTTGTTGCCTATTAGGTCTGATGTGGTCTATTTGAAATTTCAACTAAAGTCATGTTCCATTCACCTCACACATGGTGCGTCTCAATTTGTTCATTTTTTAGTCAAACTGATCCATCATTTATTCCATACAGGTACACAGATTCTTTTCAAGATTACTCTTTTATTTTCCATTTTGATGAGGATGTATGAAGTTACATGATTCACTGAATATTTCTAATTTGTCGTGCATACATGTTTCACATAATTTTACCTCATTGAAACTTTCTTTACACGAACTAAACGTAGAAAATTATTTCGGTTGGCTGGAAGTGGGTTTCAATGAGAGGATGCAACTCCCATGGTTTAATATATTTCACTTTTTTATGAATTGTTTTTTTATTTTTATTATAGGAGTGTTAATATGTTCATTTTATTTCTAATCTGTTCATTTTTTTCAAACAGGTCCAACATTTATTCCATAAAGGTGCACAAATTCTATTCATGATTATTAACATATTTCCCACATTGATGTGTATATAAGAAATTATTAGAGTCAATAAAGATTTTTCCGTTTCTATACATTTATGTTTCGCATCATTTTACCTCTTTGAAACTTCCTTTCCATGTCTTGAATAGAGAACATTACTTTTGCTAGCTGGAAAAGGGAATCAATGAGAGGCCCCATGTACGTCTACTATTTCTCTTTGTGTTGTTCTCCTTGAATGGTTTTTACCTATTCTATAGAACATACTTTTTGTTTTTATACACTGTGTAATTAAATAAGGAGACCATATAATGTTTCCATTTCAAAGTTACTTATCTATTTATTAGCATGTATTGATATTGACCAATAATTGAGTACATTATTATAGGTGTGTATAAAACAAGGATATGTTTTTATCATACCCACTCTAAAAATCACACATTGTAAAACAAATTTTAAATATGTAAGAGTATGTACTGTGAAAAAATATTTAAAATAGTACATCACACATTTCTATAGAGTATTTCTATTAACAAATATGTTAAATAGAACATCACAAAAACATCACAATATTTTATGCATGGATTGATTCAATGAGTTAAATGAGCTGCATATTTCTTGTAAAAGACTTTATTTTTTAAAAATTACATATTCAAACATATATATTAATCCATATACATTTTAAAAATTTTCATGTTGAATATCAAATTTTAAATTGTATAATAATATTCCAAATATTCATATTAATATTATAATATAATTGGTTCTTTTTTGTTTGAAGTAATTTCAGTTTCTATTGCTGGATCACACCGGTTGTAGGTACAAAACATGTATTCGATTTTTATTGTTGAATGAAACTGTTTACTTGTAAAAAACATGTATTTAGGTACATATCAAGTATTTTTTTATGTGTTTAAAAGAAATGACAATATTCATTTGATTATTTATTTATGGATTTGACGTGTATAAATTTATGATTCCTTATCAAATTGTGTAAATGTGGAAAGTTTCTAGAAAAATTTTTAAATAGGTAATAATTTTTTTAAAAAAAATCTGAAACAATGTTTGTTTTTTCAAAATACATCTCATTGTTGTTGCAGATGTGAAAAATATATATAGAAAGATGAAAAATCCATTTTGGTGAAGATTTTAAGTGTTGTTAACCATCACCTAAATCCACGGGTTTTTATTCTTGAAACTGAAACTCTTCTTTTTTAGTTAGTTTTATATTTTAATTTCTATAATTTTTTTCTTTGTTGTTTAACAAAAATTCATTTTTACATCTATAAATGCAGAAGATAATATGATGCTCATAGATTTTGGCCTTTCTAACTTTATTAAGCCAAGTAATAATTGATGATCCAGTTATTATTGTTGGATCAAATTGTTTATTTTTAAAAAACAAGTATTTATGTACATAACAGCGATTTAGTTTTATGTGTGAAAAGAAATGACAATATTCATTCGATTGTTGATTTAGTGATCTGATATGATTAAATTTTTTATTTCATATCAGATTGTGTAAATGTGGATAGTTTCCAGAAAAAAAATTTAAAAAGGTAATAATTTTTTTAAATAAAATCAGGAATAATGTTTTTTTTTTCAAAATAAATCTCATTGTTGTTGCAGATATAGAAAAAATATATAGAAAGATGAAAAATCCATAGTTGTGAATATTTTAGGTTCTATTAACCATCACCTAAATCTAGAGGATTTTATTCTTGAAACAGAAACTCTTCTTTTGCAGTTAGTTTTTTATTTTCATTTTTGTAACTGTTGTCTTTGTTGTTTAACATAAATTCATTTTCACATCTATAAATGTAGAATTTGATATGAAGCTCACAGATTGTGGCATTTCTAACTTTATTAAGCCAGGTAATTTTTGATGATCGACCTTGAATAATTGGATGAGGAATCATTATGTTATAGGATGTTAAAAAGATTTGTTTCTCATCTATTGGGGTGTGTTTTGTTTTGAAAACTTTTTCACTTTTCATTTTCTAAAAACACTGGAATGCAGAAAAATAACATGTTATAATGAATTTTTATTGTATTTTATTCGGTTTATATTGTTGTATCAAAGTATTTATAGGTACGAATCCTGTATTAGAACAATTCTTAATCCTATTTTTTTAGAGTTCTCATTTTCATATCCCATGGATATTTCACATTCTAATCTCATCATATGCATTTCTATCCCAACATCAGGGCATTAAAACTTCCATTATACCTCCAGTGGAAACCCGTGAAGAATTTCAGGTTATGTTTATGTTGTACCTTTTCCCTAAACTTCCCACCTCACGTTATTGTGCATCCAAATTGGAAATTTTATACATAAAATGATTGATTATATGTTTATATGTATTTATACTGTGATTAATTATAGGTAAAAAGATGTGGGTCAGTCATTTTACTTTCCTATCATCGGTAGAAGGGATAAATTGTGTTAGGATTTGGAAAGCTATCATGGAATCCAAAGTTATTTAACTGTAAGTATGTCAACAGATATTCAATGAGGAATTAAAAGAATGTATTTCATGGTAACACTCACTACTTTATTACTGCATATGTCCAGCTCATTTCAAATGTTTTAGGGATGTTATGCATCTATGGGATATTCTTGGGAATTTTCTGCTATGGTTCTGATTCTGCATGGATTATCTAGCATGGATGTGGTGTCTTCTATACATTGTAAGTGTTCCCCCATAACTAGACAATCAAAATTTCTATATTAGTTTCTCAATGTGGGATTTTTATTAGGTAATAAAATAGTATATTTTACATGAATGTCTCATGATCTGGGAAATTGATCTCAAGGCCTCTAGATATGACCATTCATAATTAATTGTATATTCCGTTTGAATTGAGAAAATTGTTGCATTTTCATTGTTTCATGATTCATATAAACTCGTTTCATAAGAAAGAAAATATGAGATGGAATAAAAAAATTTTATACTATAACAGTTCAGTAGTTCATTGTTTTCAATTGATTTATATTATAAAAAGATGTAGTTTTATTCAATTGTATCTATGTATCTATTTTTATATGACATCACTTATATCAATATCTGTGTTTTATGTTTTATATCACTAACAATATTTTTATTTAATTAAATTATCCCTCTAATAAAATGTTTGACTTTAAATTATGCTATTTTATAACTGTTCTTTTTTATTACTAGATTTTTAACTATGAAAATTATAATTGTTGATTATCTTATCGTATGATTACAGAGATGGAGCATGCACGTTTCTAAATATATGTTTTCTCTTTCATCTAGGGATCTTAATTATTTGCATGTACTGCTTCTGGGTTACCTGTCATGCCATGTGTATCATAATTATCCATATGTTTAAACTCACGGAAAAGACCTTTCTAGTCACCCATATTTCAATGCCGTTTCAATTAACTACTAGATAAAGGTTCATTGATCATGGATTTGTTTGAACATTCATTGTTTTTGTTGTTTTAATTTGAATCTTCATAGATCTGTTGAGAAATTATTTCATATTTTACGGCTCATACTTTACTTGGTAACATGGATATATTTCAATCAACTAATCATTGAATTTACACTAATTATAACTTGAATATTTATAGATATGTTTAAAAATAATGTGTTTGTATTAGACATACATATCTTGATTCCACTACTGACAATCCATTTCCTTCAAATGTGAAATTTGGAAGGCCATACTCTCCTCCAAGAGCTTCTTTTCTTCTCTTTATCAGCACTGCTTAATGATTTGTCATCTCCCAGAAATGTTCTTGATGGGGCATCATTCCCATATCATTCTGTATCTGATTTTGGAGTTACTAGAGTGATAATTAGAGATGAGGAGGCCAATCTGTTTGCAAGGAAGGCACCAGGTAGATGACAATGGGCTTCAAATTGATGTGCCTTTATATCACCATAGAATTAGACATGATTTACAAGGTCTATGGAATTTGATAGATTCATAGGGAAACGATAATGTAAATAAGTCAGTTATTTTATATCCATTAGATTCACATAGTATAGGCTATAAAGTGGCTGACCATGAGAACAAGGCAGTGTAATGAAGAAGAAGAGTATGATGGGGGATGACTTCAAATATACAGTTGGACATACGGATCAGTCAACAGCCTAGTCAGTCTCAGCTACTATTTGATGAGGATCCATTCAAGTTTCCTTGGGTATGTAGCTTTTATGGTTTTGATTTCGTGATTATTTTGTTCATTTTTTATTGTTTTGGGTTAATAAGTAGTTGAAATTGATACATCCCATTTGTTTACCACTATATAAACGCAACAGGTTAAAATCATTATATTTTCATGTGTTTTTATCGAATATTTTTGTCAAACAATTTCATTATCGTACATAATTATCTTTTTTATTTTTTTGTACATAGCATGTCTTGATGAATATATTGGCATTCCTTTCAAATCACTGACACCGGTATGATTGAATAGATTTAATTTATATATATCTGTGCACATCTATAGTTGTATAGAATGATTTCATTTACATGTTTTGCATCCTATAGTGATTCATATATTTTGACTTTTTTCGTTATTTTGATCTCAGTTGATGGATCCAAGTGTTATGTAATTAATATATGGAGTGGAAATATACTATGCAGTAGTGAGATGAATTAGAGGGGCTACATTTGTTTTTTATGGAACATCATAACTTCTTGAGGTTCTATTTTTGAGATTATTGGAGGGAAACACATGTGAGACCTCATTACAATGATGTGGAAGACTCAAGAAAGATTCCTTATCCTATTAGACATTGAAACATTATGTACATAAAAGTGAATATTTTTAGTGCTTTTGGAAGACTCAACAGAGTGTCCTTATCCCATTGGACATTGAAACTATATTTAACTAAATAATTTTATATTTGCATATTATTATCCAACTATGTTCCTCCTATAGTCTGTATATTGTAGGAATGCATTTTATAAATTCCCACAGTTACACTATGAAATGTACTTCTTTGGCCGCATATACAGTTGTATGGATATTTTTTCAGTTTTGTGAATATATTTTAGTTAATGCCTATATATATATGAGAGACCGACTCTTTCATATTAATTACTTTATGCATAGGACTTCACTTTAGAGTGTAATATGTTGGTGTTTAAATATTCATTAATTTACATATTTTTTTAGTATACCATGATTTTTTTATGAAGAAATATTATTCTAAATGAATATATGTACAAAAGGCATGTTTATTCACATTATATGATAAAACGTTGTATGTATAGAGTCACATTGTTTCATTAACTTGTGATTACATGTATATATGCATTATGTATTCCATATTTATGTATTCTATAGTCATGGTTGTGTATATGTTTTTTGAAATTGCATTCAAATTGCATAAAATAAATCTATAATTATTACCATTGCTCTCTTAAAATTCTGTTTGCACATACCTATATTTAAAATTTATAGGATATTGTTTTCTCAATTTCATCAAACAAAGAATCATTAATTAACTTATATGATTAACTACGTTAAATAAATTTACTTTCATCTAAATTACATGTTTTCATCTATATAGAATGTTTCATATGCATTATCAGTTTTCACTTACATAATAAATAAGTGTGACATGACTACTTGATGCGATCCGGTAATCAATGTTTTCAATTATTCTATACCAGTATGAACTTATATAGAATATAATTTCATTCATGTATGTATTTATTTTCCAGAAATTTATATTGGAAAATATATAAATTATGTGTAACTGAACGTGTAATTAATGGATCATTCCATAAAAACGCACATGTTGGGTACTAAATATAGACATACAACCCAGGACTATATACATTTTGTTAAGAAATAACCTTATTCAATTTGACTTTATCTATTTTTATTCAATTTCATGTTGTCAAGTATTATGAAGTGGATGTTGACTCTTTGTCTTAATCTATTTATTTCATTCAATTGACTCTTATGTATCATATTTGTATCTGATATCTACGTCCCTCATTATATATTGTTCTATATACATGATGACTAGTTTTTCTCCAATTAATTATTTCCCGAACAGCCAATTCGTTAAATTTATTATTATTTCATTTATTTTTACATTTCTCATTTTTATTATTAAAACCATTTCCTTATCTTTGATTTATCGTTACCTTTATATTTGAGTTCCCACATTACAGTTTTAAATGGTGTCTTATTATTATATGAACTCCTATTCAATTATCACACACCATTACATTATATTAACATTTATTCAACATTATTGTTTCTTCTGAAATTTTATAAATCATATTCTCTTATTAAAATTGAATCCCGTAATCGAATACGCCATGCAATAGTATAGACGAGTACTAGTTTTATATTAATTTTATATGTGTGTAAAAAAACTTTCTGTATTTTCATGCTTTGCTATGGATGCTATCTTTTAACACAATCCAATTGTTTTCTGAATATAATTTTATGATGACTATTCAATGAAAATTATTTCATTAACATTAGAAATTTATATTATGATGAAACCAATGTGAAGAAAAATTAATTTTCATGGGATATAATATGATTAAATGATGAAATTTTTATGAAATATATTCCAACTTTAGGGGTTATGAGATGATGAGATGATGAAATCCTTATTATCTTGTTTCACACGGATGGAGAGTTCTAATTATTTGATTGGCCAACTTGAAATTATATATCCATCCAATGCATCTATTAAAGATAATAGGGATGAATTTATTCTATGTAAAGACAGAGCTAGTTAACCTAGAATAGATGAAATATTTAACTAGATTAAAGATACACATATAATAATGTTGGAAATGGTCAGGTAAACCCTTCCATAATGGGAGTTTTTCTATAAGGATAGTTTTAATAGTGAATCGCGACTAAGGAAGTTGTTTTATATTCTTATATGGAAGCCAAAAAATTATTTCTTTTGTTTATGATATTTTCTCATAGATCATTATTGATTATTGATGAATCTATACTCATATGTCATATATCTTTTGACTATAAAGAATATTATTTCATGATTCATAATAAAATATATATGGCTGATTTATTATTATTATTATAATTTATGATAATGTTATTATATCCATATTCATACTTATTTTCACTTAAGAATAATGATTTTATTATTATATGTTTACCCTTATTGAGAATATAAGATCACCATTTCTATGTTTCCATTTATTAGGTCATGAATAAATGTTTTATGTATGGTATGTATAAACAGTTTATTATGTGGGAAGATATTTTTGGGATATCTAGTGGATATTTCAAGAAATAAGATGAATATTTTTCAAATATTCAATGGAAACAAACCATTACGCTACATGGGTATGTATTATTGTGAATTTTTTTTATATTCATATGAAATGATGTAATATTAATCTACAAAATTCTTGGGTGACTTTATTGTTTTTGTTGATTAAGTACACCATTGAATTAAATTCTTTAGACCACAACTCTTTTGGAATTCCTTAATGAAGTGAAAAGCTCCACAATTTCTATGTCAATATATAATACATATTTCTATCTATTATTTTTTATTCATCTATATTATGTATAATCCTTTTATACCAATACCTCTATGCTTATTTATGTTTTATATATTTTTTTCGAGCAATGTCACCACTATTTTCTGACCTCTTGAACCAAAAAAACATTTGATTTCCCTTCTAGATATAGATTTCAACCAAACAGAGAATCCAAAAACTATTGGTTTATGTTTTGGGAATTATACTAATATATTCCTTTTAAAAGAATCAATTTATTTTAAAAAATATTGTATCCTTCTATTATATTTTACTGGGGAAGGTCTCCAAAAATATTTATGAACATGTTTTAGTTTGTCAGACCTTCGTGTTCTTCATATGACGTTGAATGTGACCTTCTATGGAATATATAATATACAAATCTCATAGTATCCAAATACAAAAATATCAATATTCAACACACCTTTTTTATATAAAATACTCATAATCTTCATACTAAAGTGTCCAAGTCAGTAATAACAGAACTATGAACATACAAAGGTATATGCTATGTCATGTGACAACCCATCAACCCATATAGATGGATAATGTTTGTTCCCCATTTACAACTATAACTATAACAAGGGAACTCATAATGATTCATCACACTCCATTTTAATATTATATTCTATATCCATCATCATAAAACTTCCCAGTATAGACTACACTCTTCTGAAAACCTTGAGTATTGAGAACATCCTTTAACATAGGAAAACATTCATTCATAATCTAAAACCTAAAAAATCCATTACCTACAATTTACAAGGATTCATTATCATCTAAATTGTATCTAATAAAAAAAATATATATAATTTGATAAGTACACCTTTTTACATATGGAATAAAATATTGTCCCAAAATTTACAATCAAAGATTCACCCTAATAATTGACACTCAAGAATATACTGACACTGCTCTCAAAATCTAATATCATAAAAAATAATTCCTCTATATTATTTTATTTAAATTCTTGAAAATATTTTTTGAGATCACCTATTTTACAATATTTATAACATATAGACCTCGGTCCAACAGATTTATCCTTAAACCTTTCACTGGATTGGTCTTCTTATTTTTTTCGACTTCTCAGATGATGTAAAAACCCACATCAATTTAAATTCAATAAATTTATATAAGATGAATGACTAACCAAATCTATGTATCTTTATTAAAAACAAAGTTCCATACCTCATTCAGTATCTTGCCAATTTTCCACAAGAGTTACTTACATGATTCTCATGATTCCATAAATGACGTGAAAAACTTTTTATCCAGAACATCATCCAAGAATGTATCCATTATAGGCACTTCCTATCTTTAGATCATGTTTTGTTCATTCACATGATTTTCTGCAAGAATTTATTTTGATAGAATCACACTGAAAAACTATCACATCAAACACATGTTTTTTTTTGTATCGGGCATATCATATATATATTCTAGGGTTGACATTAACATTGTTAGAGTATGATTTTCCTTAATGAGTGTAGACACATTTCAAGATAATTAAATCATAACCAAAACAATTTATTTCTTACACCATTCAATATTTTCATTTACTAATTTCATCTAGTTTGATTCTAATTATTGTAATATAAATGTCCTTCTATATGAGGTATTATAGTTACCCATGCCTTTTACACATATTATTAAATGAATTTAAGCCTAATTATAAAAAAAATTACATTCCAATGATTATAAATTCTAGCTTCTTTGGATGATTAGGTACCTAATTAATCATAATGAAAAGGTATTTTATTTAATCTCCATAAAGAGATCTTAACTTACATTGATCACCTAAAAATATAAATGATAACTTGGGGATGAATGAACAAAAGAGATGAAATAAAAACCATAGTAAAGAAATAAGAATAGGAAGAAAACATAAAACATGTGGTATAAAACATGAAACTATGACAAAAAATACAGGGACCATAAAAAAAATGAAGTGTAACATTTATTAATTGGGAACATATTATCACGGAATTGTATGAATGTGGAAATGATATATAATAGGACATAAATAAGAGTCAAGGGTTACCACCAAGACCCGGTGGACAAGTCCCATAAAGGAACCAAGTTCACTCTTGATCCCAACGTGACGTATCATGAGACAAAACATTACCCAATTAACTTAAGAACTATATAGGTGTACCCATAATAACATGTTTTTGAATGTGTTTTCCACATGAAGATTAAACATAACTTTTACCCATGAAATAAATGTATCATAATCATGTCAATGTGCATAAAAATGAGAAAATAAAAAATGTTTTGATGAAATAATGTATTGGAAACCCACATGGAAATTAAAAAGGAAAAATATCCATGGATAATGATAATTTATGTCAAATTTAAGTGGAAACATGTACATGTTTAGGAAATTTTAAAAATGAATCATTTTAGTCCGTTTTAACAAAATTATTATACAAAATATAAAGACGTAAATGAATATTTGTTTACATCAAACCTTAAATTAATGAAGTTAGTTTCTCATGATAAAATGACTTATTTTATTAAAATAATCATGGATTAAAAAATATTGTGGTATGGACAAGGAAAAATTTAGGAAATTTGGAAGTTTCCTTGAGTATTTCTTGCCTATCGGGAAGCATTGAAAAGGGAACCTTTTTAAAACATTTATCTCTCCATCAAAGAGGGATGATATGGTTTGGATATTTTATTTTGAAACATTTATAAATAATTTTGTATAATTATTAGTAAATAAATAATCATTACATTAGGGTAAAGATATAAAAGGAGTAACCTAATGAAAAAATAGATGTTTAGGTAGAATCCCTTACATTATGTCTGAAATAGTTCTTCCCTTGATCATAAAGTCATGAATAATAAACTTCATTCCATTATTTAATAATTTCATAACCATGTATCCATTTAATATGTTAATAATAAATATATTTAGTTCATTTATTTATTTTTTGATGAGTTTTAGGGTTTAATTTCATCGTTTGGGAGTGCTCATTTTCATAGTTTCTATGATCGATTGGCATGTATATGAGTATGGTTGTTCATGTAGAATGGGAATAATTCTCCATAATTAAAATTATATGTTATTAATGAACATAAATATTTATATTTATTCTTAGAAATTATTTTGTTTCAATATATTAGGATAAATCATTAGATAACATGTTAATGATAATCATTTAGATTAATTTTAGCGGAATTTCAATCCCAACGAAATAGTTTTGTTCAATTATTTAATATCTTTTATATATATTGGTTACATAAAATTAAATAATATATAATACATATATTATAATACATTTCTTACCATAAAAATGGTTTCTTGATCAGCATTAAAGATGATAAGAGAAACTGATAACCCGACTTCCTTTAATGTGATAAATTTACACATCAAGGACGATGTTTTAATTTTTAATGTAAATAAGATAAGAGGGGTCTAATGATGGATTATTTCATTATCGTAATAAAATTACAGTATTTGTGAGGTTCTGGTGTTATAATTCCATTTTTATAAGGGGAGGTGAGGATTGATTTTGAAAAGAAATTGCAAAGAAATTTAAATAAATGGAATCATGAATTTACCTCTTAAGTTTATCCTCCTTGAAAACATCTGTGGGGTGTTTTTCTTTTGATGAAATTAATAAATCTTGGATGTGGGGTTGGGTATTGGAAATATTATTGGTAAGGATTTGGATATGGCATAATTATTTGAATGTGTGAGTAGAATAGGTGGCCAGGGGTGATATCTAGAGTGAAGGATAGACGCGTTTTCTCATTATTTTACTCATTAGTTTATTATATTTTCTCAGAACTATGAATATTTTTACAATTAACATAAGAAATATTAAATCAATGAATAATAGTCAATATTTTGGGCTTACATCATCCATAAATCATATATTAATCCCTAATTCACATACGTATATTTTATCATAAATAATCATATTTTACTATAAACAAAAAATTCAAGTATTTTAAAAGAAATCCAAAAAATGAACCCTTGAAATTTTTCAATGTTTTGAATTTAAAAATGAAATCTATTTTTTGAAAATAACTATAAAAATAAATAATATTTTATTTTTAATTAAAATGATTATTTACTTTTTAAATATATATATTATAATATTATACAAATTTCTTAACACTTTGTAAAATTAAATAAGGTTCCATAAAATTATTATACAATTATAAGAAAACTAAATATTAATTAATGAATAAAATTTATGAAAATACTTCTTCTTTTTAATAATTAAATTAATTATAAAATTATAATTAAATATTTATAACTCACAAAAATTGCAACACTTAATTCATTATTTGTAAAACATTCATTTTCTAATACTATGATATAATTATATCATAATTTCATTTATAGGATACCTAAATATTATTTATACTTTCATGGATTATGTTACTATTCTATTGTCTGATTTACCATTCATAAGGTTCATATTATTTTTCCTAAGGATAAGTTACTATTTTATTAGTAAAAGTTCATTATCTTCTAGAAATAACTCCCATTCATTAAATTCTTCATTAATAAAGTTTTAATTGCGTTATAAATGTGATTTTATATGATTAAAATGTATGAAATAATTATAAGAAGGTAATTTCCACTAATAAAGTTTTGGGTCATTACATTTTTACCCCTTATGAAATTTCTCCTTCAAAATTTTATTTTACATTCTATGTTGAATAAAAGTGTGGACACTTCTACTTTAATGTTTCCATAGGTTCCCATGTTACTTCTTCATACATATGGTTCTGATATAGTACATTAGCTGGATGATTAGTCTTGTTTTCTATAACATTACCTATATGATCTGCAATCATCACTGGCTGCTCCACATTTGAGAGATCATTTTCCAAATATACAACCTCTTAATTTAATACATATGAAAAATCATGTATATACTTCGTGAAGGTGGATACATGGAATACATCATGTGATTGAGACATAGAAGGTGTAAGTGATTTTCAATTGGACATGGATCTGACACAATCAATGATATCAAAGGGGTTGATGTACATGGGAATTATAATTCATTTATCCCAAATATCATTATCATCTTCCATAGTGATATTCCTAGGAATTCCATGTCTCCATCATTAATCTCGATGACTCATCAATGATTTTATGCATATAACTATTGACGACATTGGGATTCCTCGATGCTATGATTAATGGTTTTCACCTTCTCCACAATTTATTTACCCATTTAATGTCCTAGAATCTTATGGGCACTAAAATAAACAAATCATGATCGTGTTTACATGTTTTCCCATAAAGGGATTTATATAGAGGCATTTGGATCCTCTAGTAGAAACTGTTGTTGAAAAAGAACTCAACTTGATGAAGATGTTGGTCCCATCCTCATTTTTATTCTATAGAATATTCTCTCAACATTTCTTCTAGTGTCAAAATAGTCCTCTCATATTAGCCATCAGTTTTAGGATGATAGGCTATACAAAAGATCATCTCAGTGCTTAGAGAATGTTGGGGAATTTTATAGAACAAGGAAGTGATTCTCAGAACCTGATCAAATACAATCGATAATGGTAATCCAAGAAGAATTATCACTTCTCTGATATATATTAGTGAAATATTACATTGTAACAAAATCATCTCAAATTTTGGCAAACTGAGACGTCTTTATTAGATGATCCACACTAACTTATATTGCATTATTTCCTCTAGATGTCTTTGGATATCCAGTAACAATGTCCATTGTGATTTTTTCTATTTCCTTGTTGGTATGGGTAATGGTTGAATCTTCCCCTTATACATTTTTCTTTCAAAATTTACTTGATAAAACACCACGCACCTTGATTTGCAGTCAGTGATCTACTTTTTCATGTTGTCCAACCAATAGTTCTCTCAAAGATAACGATACATATTTTGATCTGTGAGTGAATAGAGAAGATTGAGTTATGTGCATCATTTAGAATATTCATCATTATCTATGGATCATATGTTACTAAAAATGCGACCAAAATATGACAACTCTTTCCTCATCCATTTTGAACTCTGAGGATATCCATTTTGTCATGGCTTCCACCTTATTCAGAATTTCAACATCATTTCTTTGGGTATCCTTTATTTTTTGTATAATGGATGTTTGATAAATAATTTGAGAAAGGATTGATGGCATTCCATCATTAATTATTTCAATGAACATCCATTATAGTTCTAAGAATACTGGATCCTTCTCAATTTTATCATTGATAAAGATGCAAGATTCATTTTACATTGAGAATAAATTACCTTATTAGTTTTACCATGATGTTATTAGATTGAGCAGTAAAAATCCTAGATGAGATCTAACCATCTTCACTATCGATTATTAACCTTATTATGTTTGAATATATATTTGACACTCTTGTGATAAGTATATATCTAAACCTTCTCCCCATAGAGAATATATTTCAATATTTTCAACATAATGATCACAACTGATAGCTCCAGATCATGCGTGGGATAATTTGGCCGATATATATTCAACTTCCTTGAGCTGTAGGCTATCAATTTATCATTTTTTAATAGCACACATCCTAATCCCCTTTTTTCATAATTGTACACCAAAAAGATATCCACATTTGTTGGTAGTGTGAGAACAAGTGTAGGGATAAGCCTCTTTTCACATTAAATGGTGAAAACACAAATTCTCTCTTCCATGTTAGCTTGGTTAGTGGGTTAGAAAACAATAACATGTTCTTCACAAGTACCTGGTAATACCTTAATTATCCAAGGAAACTATAATCATCAATCAAATATGTTTGACTAAGACACACATCAATATCTTTTGTTCGGGAAGGGTCCACATATGTCCCTTTATTTGTGATTAAATGTAGCAAGAATGATACTTACTCTACCTGGAACCCACATTTATTATACATTTTATAAAAGTTATCCCATTGAAAATTATTTTTCATTATATTCAATTTCTCCTCATCTTACTCATTTTCTTTGGAGTATCTCAGAATATCCTTGATAAAGACTACATCAAAATTTTCAAGGTGATATCTACAGTCTATATTTATTAAAACCATGAATATTTCTAAATCATTAGTGATTTTAAAGGGAATCCTTATTAACTCATAGTGTCCATAAGTCGTCTGAAATGAAGTCTTGTGAATATATTCCATCCTCACCTTTAATTGGCGATACCCCATCCAAAGGCACACTTTATACAAATAACTGGGGCTTATATAGCTGATCTAACATTTCATCTATCTGTGGAAGGGGATACATTTTCATTGTGAAGATTTTGTTGAGATCATGATAATAAATGAAGAGACTAATTGATCCATACTTCTTCTTGATGAAGAGGACTAGCGTACCCCATGGTGAAGCACTCAGGGATATAAAAACGTTGTCCAGATTTATCTATAACTATATCTTCAGTTCTTCCAGCTTAATGGTGTATATTCTATAATGTTACTTTCATATAGGACGAGATCCAGGAATATGTTCACATGAGACCTCAAACTATTGATTCAGAGAAGGACTATAAAACTCTTAGAGGGATAAAATCGTTTTATTTCCTCACTATGGGGATGTCTTTGAGCATGATATTGTCCTTAATCTCAATAATTTCAGTTATATATGATTTATAATAACGAAACATTATCCACAATTTAAATGAGGACTCTGAAGAAGATTCATCTCCTTCCTTAGACTTGTACAAAGAGGATTATTTAGGATATAAATAATGATATCTCATTCCTGATGGTTGATGATATCTTTATGTAATGATAGCCAATACGTGCCCAATATATCAATAAACTCTACCTAAGGAAGTATAGAAATATATCCTAGGAGGTTCATTCCAAATACATTTACTTGTGAGGTGTTATAAACATTGGAAGAAATAATTTCCCAATTGTGGTTCTCATATATAATTTTACCTCCAAATTTTAAGTTAGATATTGAATATTTATACTAAACATACTAGATATGAAATAATATAGAGAACAATAATCAAACAGTACATTCTCTTTTCTTGAATGAGTAACTAGCGTACCTGTCACTACATCATTATCAGGCTCCACCTCAGTAGTAGTGATAGCGTATGATATCCCTTGCTTCTTTGGAGGTTTTTTTTTATTCTCTCAAAAAAACCATGGATTATGGTAATGGTTTGCATAATTCCCTTGTTCCTTGTTGAAACACTGAACTCTAGGCAATGTGTTAATATGAACCTTGTTTTCTTATTCTGTATTAGTGATATTCTTCAAATCCCTTCAGCATTTATTAACTAAATTCCCTTCATATACACATTTAACGAACCACTTTATTTTCTTTAAATAGTTTCTAGGATTCTTCTTCCAACACTTTTATCTCATGAGTTGCAGTTTCTCATATTCATCATGGGATATATCACCCAAACTAAACTACATTTTCCTCTTTTTTTATATAATCCCATGAGACCATTGAGAGTATCTAATATCCATTTCTTCTATGAGGGCACATCAAACAATCTCATCACCAATATATAATTTTGTAATTTCCAACGCTTTTAATTGGCTTTGATTTAGGCACAAAATAGGAGATCCACATTACATTCTGTGGTCAAAACAAAACCAGCCATGTATGTTGCAACACTTGAGAATTTTTCCTTGTATACCTCAATATATTCATCATACTTTTTCTTAAGTCTGAGGAATTCACTTTCAATAGTGATATGGTGGGTCTGGGGAAAATATTTATTGAATAATATTTTATTGAAAACTTCCTATTCAATGTAAACAATTTCTTTGTGATTTTTTTCATAGATAGATGTCATCCACTGATCAGGTTTGGTATAAAAATGTTATATGACTAGAATGACTTTATTTTAATTTGAGCATTGGAGGATTGAGAATATCTTCTCAACGGAGTTATTCCATTATTCGTTATGGAGTGGATCAAAAGATACACTATGCACAGGATGAGTTTTCCACACAAGGGATTGGATGAAATTATATTATCTCTTTAGATAAATAGGTACTTCCACATGATTCAAGTCATTATTCATGACTTGATCCATTAGAGAATGTATTTTCATAAATTTTTGAGCTCTCATTCCCATCATATTTGGCATATCATTATGGTAATTTTCACATTTCCTATCACATTTACTATTATAACTGGTTGTTTTATTTCAATCCATTAACTATGAAAAACAATTTAAAATTAGGAGGATTGAATACTTAGCAAGTAATTATATTAAAAAGAAAACATTGAACATAAAAGGATTAAATTTTAAATGAAATGTATATCATAACTTGTAATTTCCATGGTTTCAATCCGGGTTATCCATGATATATTTCATATAATATACTATTATGGGAATTTTTGTGGTTCCGTTAATAATGGTTTGTATAGAGATTATGAATTTTCCCAAGCATATCCCCTAGGTGCGTCAAACTAGGTGCGCAGTAAGGCCCATTGTCATGTTCTAGTTTACCCGATTTAGGACCAGAACATCTTTTTGGATTTGTTAATCTTAGGATAATCTATTCAAGAACAATATCCACTTATTCTATTCATCCATGGATGTATTTTGATGATAAATCATGTAATGTACAATTACCAAAATTTTGGATTGTTTTCATATACGTAGTTTAGTACCGAAGGATTTCACGTGATTTTTCTTATCCAAAAACCATAAATATCTAATATTTTCCTCTGATACAATATATTGTGACCCTAGCCTTTGAAACATATTATTACAAGAATTTAATCCTGGAAAAATATCAAATTACAAGCCAAGGATCATAAATTCTTGTATATGTGGAAGTTTAGGTATATAATTATACATCATGAAAACATTTTTTTTAATATCAATAATGATCTACTCAATTAAAATTATCCCTCTTAACTGCATAGGATAACGTTGGGAATACATGAAAAAAAGAGATGAGAAAAAAATCTAATTAAGGAAATGGACACAAGAATAAAACATAACAGATGGATCAGAAAGAAAAACATGATGACATAAAAGGAATGTAACAAGGATAAATAGAATAAAGAATAAAATTTTTAACATGGAAACATATAAGCAAAGAATCATAGGAATATTGAAACAACAAGTAAGATGACATAAACAAGACTCAAGGTTAACTATCAAGACATGGTGGAAAAAGTCCCCTAAAAGAATTACGTTTACTCTATATCCTAACATTAATTATCACGAGACTAAAAATTACCCAATTAATTGGATCTTTATCTAGGTACAACCATCATAATAAGTTCATGAATATTAGTTCTACATTAAGAATAAACATAATGTTTATCCAAGGATTGAAATGGGTAACATAATCATGTCCAAAGGCATAAAAATTCATATATCATAAAATTTCCCATGAAATAATGGATTAATAAAATATATGTACTATCATAAGGGACAATATTAATTGATCATGACAAATTATTTACAATTTAAGTGAAAAAATATAAAATGAGTGTTGATTTTTATTGAAGTGAACCATTTTTTTGAGGTTTAAAAAAAATATAAAAGAGAATTTAAATCAGAAAAAGTATATTGATTTTTATAAAAAGAGAAATTAACCATGATAGTTTGTAATGATAAAATGAGTTATTTTATTAATTCCATATGCACTGTTTTCCCTCTATTCTTTGAACTTTTTGATAATCCCAAAAGGGAAAGAATTTATCAGTTATCATTAGTTATTCAGTTATTATATGCTATTTTATATGTTGTTTTTCTCTATAGTTGTATCTCTCTTATACATTATCTTAACATGATTTGTGATCATCAAAAAGGGGGATATTGTTGGACTCCTCTTGTATTAATCATGTTTTAATGATCCTAAATCTCAATAATAATTACAAATCTTATTAATGATCACAAATCTCAATAATAATTAAAAATCTTATCAATCATGTGTATTTATGTTTCAAGTTATCTCATACTTGATAATGGATAAGCTAAATTCATTTTATGCATATTACTATATAATTCTGAATACAGTTATTTGTCTAAGTATAATACACCGTGAAGCCAGACACAGTAAGCAAGACACAGTGAGCCAGGCACCGTGAACAAGACACCGTGAACCCTGACACCGTGAAGCCTAAGTCTCAGACACCGTGACCACAAAATACCATGACACAGTAAGCCTGACACCGTGAAGAAAGACACTAAGAACAGACACTGTAAGCCAGAAACTCTGTTTGCCTATGTTCCAGACATAGCTAGCGAGACACAGTCATCAAGGCACCGTGAATCCAGAAATTATGAGCAATGCACTGGATGCTATGAACCGTAAGTGATACCCTATGATGGAGACACCGTGAAGGAGACACCGTGATCGAGAAAATGTGACAAAGAGATACCTTGAAGAAGACAATGTTTGCATAACTTACTGTGACACTGTTTCTTAACCCGTTTTGTCGTCTTTTAATTTAACTTTTTAACGGTCATATTTGACATCTTTAATGCACTGACATAATTAATGTTTTCTGCTTGACGTAGTATAATGTATGAGGTCCGACACATATGGATCATGTTGGATAAAGATCATGAATTGTGAAGATAAAGAGAAGTGTGCCCAAGAGCAACATACACGCGACAACACAAGAAATGCGAGTGCACTGTACTCAACAGAAAAGAAAGCCTGAACATGACCATGAATAAGAGATTGAAATATATTCAAAGAAGAAATTGTCTTATGCATGCAATCCAAAACTACTAAAGAACACACGAAGTACACTGGGATCAAGAGAACATCTTCACTCTTAAAGAACACAAGCTGAACCACGACACTATGTTTTTCAACACAAAAACAAGAGAAGGACTTAGAATTATTTATGTCTTATCCAAGGAGTCCATAAGTGCACTGATAATCACTAGAGCATTCAAAACTCACATCTACTCTCTCTTAGTGATTATTTTATTTTCAAGCAGAGTGTGTACTCTGTATATTTTACACACACACTGACTCCGGCTCTGAACTGGAGGATTTCAAAATCCTCATACCAAATTCATTACTTAAGTTTACCCATGACAACCTTGGAAAATGTCCCCATGTGGCCTGGTCATTATTTTGTTTTCCCACGAAAACTGTGGAAGAGGTCCCTGTGTGGCCTGGACAGTCCATGTATTGTTTTTAACCCCGATCCAGGGTGTAGATCAGAGTTTATTTATATAAGCTTCTTGGTGGCAGGTGATCACCAAGTGGAGTGGATTGGGTCTTGGATTGAGACTAAACAACTTTTTTTATATCCGTTGTGTCATTTAAATTTAGTCTACTATGTTTTAATGCTTTTCTGCACAATCTAGAAAAACACTAAATTCACTTTGATAGTTATTCTTGGAAAGAAGTTATATCTGATTTTTCTTAGTAGGATAACATCAAAAGTAATTTTCAATAATAACAATTAAGATTACTGAGAATTAATCAATCTTCTAAGAAGTTTTTTAAATATTCAATTTCTTATAATAGAATATCCTTTATTAACTGGGATGTATCTATTTTTGGGGAAATAAATATTTGTAAAACTAATATCTTTTAAACAGAAATTTTTATAGTTACTCAATTCACCCCCCACTTGAGTAAACTACTCCGACCAACAAGGTTGTATCTATTTTTTGGGAAATCATTATTTGTAAAACTAATATCTTTTAAACATAAATTTTTATAGTTACACAATTAAACCCTCCCCTCTTGAGTAATGTACTCTGACCAACAATCATTTTGATGAATAAATTATTAATAAAAGAATAAAAGAAAATTATAAATTAATGACAAATTTTTTTAATTTATGAATTCACTTCTATAATTTTTGTATAATACATTTATACTAATTGTAAAAGTTATTTTGATTAACATGAAGCGTGAAGGGACAAGAGGTAATGTTTTCTTTTCACACTTTTGTTTCTATGTGTCACATTCCACGTTCACTAATTATTTCCCACATGTATAGTATATAATACCCATTTGATATGATATATTGTCAATTCATTTATATTCACATTATAATGTTTCACATGAACATATTTGTTTCACAGAGATTATGAATAAATTTTTTCCAAAGTGGTAAGGGTTTTATCTTTCAATATCATTTATTATTGGATTGTCTACACATAATTAACCTTAAGAGAAATTATATGGATATTATCCTTTATAAATAATATATTTCATTATTATAGGTCTACATCTTGAGTTATTATAAAATAGTTACATGTTCTATCTTTGGTACTTAAAATGATCGAAAAAAATATTTGAAAGAAAAAATTATTTTATTTTCTCTGTAGTTGATGAAATTTTTATTACATGATTCTCAAAATTGTTTTTTGAATGTTATTACATATTATTAAATGATTTTAAAAATTAAAAATTCAAAACACATGTAATTAAATACAATGGATAAAAAATTAATCTTTTTAGAAAAACATTATTTTGAGCATAATTTTTTGACATTTTCCAATGGGGTAAAAAGGAATATATTAATTTAATGTATATTCATGACTAGATTTTCTATCAAACTTGAAAATTATTTTCCTTGAATCCTAATTTATAAAATTCCATGGTTATTTTTAAAGAATTTGATTTTCTCAAAATTTTGTGAATTTTTAGTTAAAATGTTATAAAAAGTGATATTTTACCTATTTAAAAAAATATTTAAATAATATCTACTAAATATAATAATTCTGGTTTTCCAGCCTATACGTGGAAACATCAGGTGCTTCCACGTGAATTTATCCTTGCTTGTCCATCAACCCACTTACCACGTCGCCCCATCCCGCGAGACCTCTACTCTTCTCCACCTCTCACTCCCGCTACCGCTGAAAAATTCGTGGGTATTGACCTACAGAACCCTCGGATTCCCCACTCCCTTCATCCATTTCCCAATATACCTGCCATTTTTCTCCCTTCGGAAGCCCGACTCTCTTCCTCCCTCTCCCGATCTTCCTTCTATTTGTCTCCTCCCTATTTCTTCTAAAGGTTTCGACTACACTATACTTGGTTTACCCTTTCAGTGTCGGGATCGAGGTTACGTTAATCGCGACATAGGGTTACCGCATAATTCCCTGGGCGGCGACATCATCCTCCCTACTATCCCACGGATCATCTTTCTCCTGCTCCTAGTTTTAGCATACCATTCCATCCTCATCCATCGCACACTCGAATATCTATTGAAATTTCTTCCATCTCATGAATCCCTTTTCAACAGGCCGCGCAACGTCACGCTATTCATTCATATTCCTCCTTCCCTTCCTTCCAACCATAGTGATTCTCATCATAGGTGCTTATAACGGTTGTCCGTCTATACCTTCGACCCCCTAACTTTTTGAAATTTCTGGTAGGTAATGCATGGTTTTTTTGGTAGGAATTTCAACGGAGGTCACATACCCTTCTCCGCACGGCTGTTGTTTCTCCTATTCCCACCCGCATCATCTTTTCAATTCAGGTATGAACATAACTATGTACTGGAAAACATTAATACTTGAAACCACATTTTAGATATATTTTCAGTTCGATAACAGGTCGACTTCATTAACTATTGTATTCTTAACACTTTAAAAAAAAATTCTACTATGGTTTCTTATACCATATTCCTTGGAACTTAATTCAATTCCATTTCAGTGTAGCATTTTGATGTCCAACTGCATATTTACTTGTCTAAAAATACAATACATGTTTCGAAAAAAATAAACCTCTACTATGGTCTGCTATTTGAATGGCCTTGAAACATTTTTCAATTGTAATTTGGTTATGCATGTGAATATCCAAATTCATTTTTGGTTTTATGATATTTACTGAAAGATAAAAACATATGCCCTTCTCTGATGTTGCCTATTAGGTCTGATGTGGTCTATTTGAAATTTCAACTAAAGTCATGTTCCATTCACCTCACACATGGTGCGTCTCAATTTGTTCATTTTTTAGTCAAACTGATCCATTATTTATTCCATACAGGTACACAGATTCTTTTCAAGATTACTCTCTTATTTTCCATTTTGATGAGTATGTATGAAGTTACATGATTCACTGAATAGTTCTCACTTGTCGTGCATACATGTTTCACATAATTTTACCTCATTGAAACTTTCTTTACACGAACTAAATGTAGAACATTATTTCAGTTGGCTGGAAGTGGGTTTCAATGAGAGGATGCACCTCCCATGGTTTAATATATTTCACTTTTTTATGAATTGTTTTTTTATTTTTATTATAGGAGTGTTAATATGTTCATTTTATTTCTAATCTGTTCATTTTTTTCAAACAGGTCCAACATTTATTCCATAAAGGTGCACAAATTATATTCATGATTATTAACATATTTCCCACATTGATGTGTATATGAGAAATTATTAGAGTCAATAAAGATTTTTCCGTTTCTATACGTTTATGTTTCGCATCATTTTACCTCTTTGACACTTCCTTTCCATGTCTTGAATGGAGAACATTACTTTTGCTAGCTGGAAAAGGGAATCAATGAGAGGCCCCATGTACGTCTACTATTTCTCTTTGTGTTGTTCTCCTTGAATGGTTTTTACCTATTCTATAGAACATACTTTTTGTTTTTATACACTGTGTAATTAAATAAGGAGACCATATAATGTTTCCATTTCAAAGTTACTTATCTATTTATTAGCATGTATTGATATTGACCAATAACTGAGTACATTATTATAGGTGTGTATAAAACAAGGATATGTTTTTATCATACCCACTCTAAAAATGACACATTGTAAAACAAATTTTAAATATGTAAGAGTATGTACTGTGAAAAAATATTTAAAATAGTACATCACACATTTCTATAGAGTATTTCTATTAACAAATATGTAAAATAGAACATCACAAAAACATCACAATATTTTATGCATGGATTGATTCAATGAGTTAAATGAGCTGCATATTTCTTGTAAAAGACTTTATTTTTTAAAAATTACATATTCAAACATATATATTAATCCATATACATTTTAAAAATTTTCATGCTGAATATCAAATTTTAAATTGTATAATAATATTCCAAATATTCATATTAATATTATAATATAATTGGCTCTTTTTTGTTTGAAGTAATTTCAGTTTCTATTGCTGGATCACACCGGTTGTAGGTACAAAACATGTATTCGGTTTTTATTGTTGAACGAAACTGTTTACTTGTAAAAAACATGTATTTAGGTACATATCAAGTATTTTTTTTATGTGTTTAAAAGAAATGACAATATTCATTTGATTATTTATTTATGGATTTGACATGTATAAATTTATGATTCCTTATCAAATTGTGTAAATGTGGAAAGTTTCTAGAAATATTTTTAAATAGGTAATATTTTTTTTAAAAAAAATCAGAAACAATGTTTGTTTTTTCAAAATACATCTCATTGTTGTTGCAGATGTGAAAAATATATATAGAAAGATGAAAAATCCATTTTGGTGAAGATTTTAAGTTCTGTTAACCATCACCTAAATCCACGGGTTTTTATTCTTGAAACTGAAACTCTTCTTTTTTAGTTAGTTTTATATTTTAATTTCTATAATTTTTTTCTTTGTTGTTTAACAAAAATTCATTTTTACATCTATAAATGCAGAAGATAATATGATGCTCATAGATTTTGGCCTTTCTAACTTTATTAAGCCAAGTAATAATTGATGATCTAGTTATTATTGTTGGATCAAATTGTTTATTTTTAAAAAACAAGTATTTATGTACATAACAGCGATTTAGTTTTATGTGTGAAAAGAAATGACAATATTCATTCGATTGTTGATTTAGTGATCTGATATGATTAAATTTTTGATTTCATATCATATTGTGTAAATGTGGACTGTTTCCAGAAAAAAAATTTTAAAAGGTAATAATTTTTTTAAATAAAATCAGGAACAATGTTTTTTTTCAAAATAAATCTCATTGTTGTTGCAGATATAGAAAAAATATATAGAAAGATGCAAAATCCATAGTTGTGAATATTTTAGGTTCTATTAACCATCACCTAAATCTAGAGGATTTTATTCTTGAAACAGAAACTCTTCTTTTGCAGTTAGTTTTTTATTTTCATTTTTGTAACTGTTGTCTTTGTTGTTTAACATAAATTCATTTTCACATCTATAAATGTAGAATTTGATATGAAGCTCACAGATTGTGGCATTTCTAACTTTATTAATCCAGGTAATTTTTGATGATCGACCTTGAATAATTGGATGAGGAATCATTATGTTATAGGATGTTAAAAAGATTTGTTTCTCATATATTGGGGTGTGTTTTTTTTTGAAAACTTTTTCACTTTTCATTTTCTAAAAACACTGGAATGCAGAAAAATAACATGTTATAATGAATTTTTATTGTATTTTATTCGGTTTATATTGCTGTATCAAACTATTTATAGGTACGAATCCTGTATTAGAACAATTCTTAATCCTATTTTTTTAGAGTTCTCATTTTCATATCCCATGGATATTTCACATTCTAATCTCATCATATGCATTTCTATCCCAACATCAAGGCATTAAAACTTCCATTATCCCTCCAGTGGCAACCTGTGAAGAATTTTAGGTTATGTTTATGTTGTACCTTTTCCCTAAACTTCCCACCTCACATTATTGTGCATCCAAATTGGAAATTTTATACATAAAATGATTGATTATATGTTTATATGTATTTCTACTGTGATTAATTATAGGTACAAAGATGTGGGTCAGTCAATTTACTTTCCTATCATCGGTAGAAGGGATAAATTGTGTTAGGATTTGGAAAGCTATCATGGAATCCAAAGTTATTTAACTGTAAGTATGTCAACTGATATTCAATGAGGAATTAAAAGAATGTATTTCATGGTAACATTCACTACGTTATTACTGCATATGTCCAGCTCATTTCAAATGTTTTAGGGATGTTATGCATCTATGGGATATTCTTGGGAATTTTCTACTATGGTTCTGATTCTGCATGGATTATCTAGCATGGATGTGGTGTCTTCTATACATTGTAAGTGTTCCCCCATAACTAGACAATCAAAATTTCTATATTAGTTTCTCAATGTGGGATTTTTATTAGGTAATAAAATAGTATATTTTACATGAATGTCTCATGATCTGGGAAATTGATCTCAAGGCCTCTAGATATGACCATTCATAATTAATTGTATATTCCGTTTGAATTGAGAAAATTGTTGCATTTTCATTGTTTCATGATTCATATAAACTCGTTTCATAAGAAAGAAAATATGAGATGGAATAAAATTTGTTTATACTATAACAGTTCAGTAGTTCATTGTTTTCAATTGATTTATATTATAAAAAGATGTAGTTTTATTCAATTGTATCTATGTATCTATTTTTATATGACAACACTTATATCAATATCTGTGTTTTATGTTTTATATCACTAACAATATTTTTATTTAATTAAATTATCCCTCTAATAAAATGTTTGACTTTAAATTCTGCTATTTTATAACTGTTCTTTTTTATTACTAGATTCTTAACTATGAAAATTATAATTGTTGATTATCTTATCGTATGATTATAGAGATGGAGCATGCACGTTTCTAAATATATGTTTTCTCTTTCATCTAGGGATCTTAATTATTTGCATGTACTGCTTCTGGGTTACCTGTCATGCCATGTGTATCATAATTATCCATATGTTTAAACTCATGGAAAAGACCTTTCTAGTCACCCATATTTCAATGCCGTTTCAATTAACTAGTAGATAAAGGTTCATTGATCATGGATTTGTTTGAACATTCATTGTTTTTGTTGTTTTAATTTGAATCTTCATAGATCTGTTGAGAAATAATTTCATATTTTACGGCTCATACTTTACTTGGTAACATGGATATATTTCAATCAACTAATCATTGAATTTACACTAATTATAACTTGAATATTTATAGATATGTTTAAAAATTAAGTGTTTGTATTAGACATACATATCTTGATTCCACTACTGACAATCCATTTCCTTCAAATGTCAAATTTGGAAGGCCATACTCTCCTCCAAGAGCTTCTTTTCTTCTCTTTATCAGCACTGCTTAATGATTTGTCATCTCCCAGAAATGTTCATGATGGGGCATCATTCCCATATCATTCTGTATCTGATTTTGGAGTTACCAGAGTGATAATTATAGATGAGGAGGCCAATCTGTTTGCAAGGAAGGCAACGGGTAGATGACAATGGGCTTCAAATTGATGTGCCTTTATATCACCATAGAATTAGACATGATTTACAAGGTCTATGGAATTTGATAGATTCATAGGGAAACGATAATGTAAATAAGTCAGTTATTTTATATCCATTAGATGCACATAGTATAGGCTATAAAGTGGCTGACCATGAGAACAAGGCATTGTAATGAAGAAGAAGAGTATGATGGGGGATGACTTCAAATATACAGTTGGACATACGGAGCAGTCAACAGCCTAGTCAGTCTTAGCTACTATTTGATGAGGATCCATTCAAGTTTCCTTGGGTATGTAGCTTTTATGGTTTTGATTTCGTGATTATTTTGTTCATTTTTTATTGTTTTGGGTTAATAAGTAGTTGAAATTGATACATCCCATTTGTTTACCACTATATAAATGCAACAGGTTAAAATCATTATATTTTCATGTGTTTTTATCGAATATTTTTGTCAAACAATTTCATTATCGTACATAATTATCTTTTGTATTTTTTTGTACATAGCATGTCTTGATGAATATATTGGCATTCCTTTCAAATCACTGACACCAGTATGATTGAATAGATTTAATTTATATATATCTGTGCACATCTATAGTTGTATAGAATGATTTCATTTACATGTTTTGCATCCTATAGTGATTCATATATTTTGACTTTTTTCGTTATTTTGATCTCAGTTGATGGATCCAAGTGTTATGTAATTAATATATGGAGTGGAAATATACTATGCAGTAGTGAGATGAATTAGAGGGGCTACATTTGTTTTTTATGGAACATCATAACTTCTTGAGGTCCTATTTTTGAGATGATTGGAGGGAAACACATGTGAGACCTCATTACAATGATGTGGAAGACTCAAGAAAGATTCCTTATCCTATTAGACATTGAAACATTATGTAAATAAAAGTGAATATTTTTAGTGCTTTTGGAAGACTCAACAGAGTGTCCTTATCCCATTGGACATTGAAACTATATTTAACTAAATAATTTTATATTTGCATATTATTATCCAGCTATGTTCCTCCTATAGTCTGTATATTGTAGGAATGCATTTTATAAATTCCCACAATTACACTATGAAATGTACTTCTTTGGCCGCATATACAGTTGTATGGATATTTTTTCAGTTTTGTGAATATATTTTAGTTAATGCCTATATATATATGAGAGACTGACTCTTTCATATTAATTAATTTATGCATAGGACTTCACTTTAGAGTGTAATATGTTGGTGTTTAAATATTCATTAATTTACATATTTTTTTAGTATACCATGATTTTTTATGAAGAAATATTATTCTAAATGAATATATGTACAAAAGGCATGTTTATTCACATTATATGATAAAACGTTGTATGTATAGAGTCACATTGTTTCATTAACTTGTGATTACATGTATATATGCATTATATATTCCATAGTTATGTATTCCATAGTCATGGTTGTGTATATATTTTTTGAAATTGCATTCAAATTGCATAAAATATATCTATAATTATTACCATTGCTCTCTTAAAATTCTGTTTGCACATACCTATATTTAAAATTTATAGGATATTGTTTTCTCAATTTCATCAAACAAAGAATCATTAATTAACTTATATGATTAACTACGTTAAATAAATTTACTTTCATCTAAATTACATGTTTTCATCTATATAGAATGTTTCATATGCATTATCAGTTTTCACTTACATAATAAATAAGTGTGACATGACTACTTGATGCGATCCGGTAATCAATGTTTTCAATTATTCTATACCAGTATGAACTTATATATAATATAAATTCATTCATGTATGTATTTATTTTCCAATAATTTATATTGGAAAATATATAAATTATGTGTAACTGAACGTGTAATTAATGGATCATTCCATAAAAACGCACAGGTTGGGTACTAAATATAGACATACAACCCAGGACTATATACATTTAGTTAAGAAATAACCTGATTCAATTTGACTTTATCTATTTTTATTCAATTTCATGTTGTCAAGTATTATGAAGTGGATGTTGACTCTTTGTCTTAATCTATTTATTTCATTCAATTGACTCTTATGTATCATATTTGTATCTGATATCTACGTCCCTCATTATATATTGTTCTATATACATGATGACTAGTTTTTCTCCAATTAATTATTTCCCGAACAACCAATTTGTTAAATTTAGTATTATTTCATTTATTTTTACATTTCTCATTTTTATTATTAAAACCATTTCCTTATCTTTGATTTATCGTTACCTTTATATTTGAGTTCCCACATTACAGTTTTAAATGGTGTCTTATTATTATATGAACTCCTATTCAATTATCACACACCATAACATTATATTAAAATTTATTCAACATTACTGTTTCTTCTGAAATTTTATAAATCATATTCTCTTATTAAAATTGAATCCCGTAATCGAATACGCCATGCAATAGTACAGACGAGTACTAGTTTTATATTAATTTTATATGTGTGTAAAAAAACTTTCTGTATTTTCATGCTTTGCTATGGATGATATCTTTTAACACAATCCAATTGTTTTCTGAATAGAATTTTATGATGACTATTCAATGAAAATTATTTCATTAACATTAGAAATTTATATTATGATGAAACCAATGTGAAGAAAAATTAATTTTCATGGGATATAATATGATTAAATGATGAAATTTTTATGAAATATATTCCAACTTTAGGGGTTATTAGATAATGATATGATGAAATCCTTATTATCTTGTTTCACATGGATGGAGAGTTCTGATTATTTGATTGGCCAACTTGAAATTATATATCCATCCAATGCATCTATTAAAGATAATGGGGATGAATTTATTCTATGTAAAGACAGAGCTAGTTAACCTAGAATAGATGAAATATTTAACTAGATTAAAGATACACATATAATAATGTTGGAAATGGTCAGGTAAACCCTTCCATAATGGGAGTTTTTCTATAAGGATAGTTTTAATAGTGAATCGCGACTAAGGAAGTTGTTTTATATTCTTATATGGAAGCCAAAAAATTATTTCTTTTGTTTATGATATTTTCTCATAGATCATTATTGATTATTGATGAATCTATACTCATATGTCATATATCTTTTGACTATAAAGAATATTATTTCATGATTCATAATTAAATATATATGGCTGATTTATTATGATTATTATAATTTATGATAATGTCATTATATCCATATTCATACTTATTTTCACTTAAGAATAATGATTTTATTATTATATGTTTACACTTATTGACAATATAAGATCACCATTTCTATGTTTCCATTTATTAGGTCATGAAGAAATGTTTTATGTATGGTATGTATAAACAGTTTATTATGTGGGAAGATATTTTTGGGATATCTAGTGGATATTTCAAGAAATAAGATGAATATTTTTCAAATATTCAATGGAAACAAACCATTACACTACATGGGTATGTATTATTATGAATTTGTTTTATATTCATATGAAATGATGTAATATTAATCTACAAAATTCTTGGGTGACTTTATTGTTTTTGTTGATTAAGTACACCATTGAATTAAATTCTTCAGACCACAACTCTTTTGGAATTCCTTAATGAAGTGAAAAGCTCCACAATTTCTATGTCAATATATAATACATATTTCTATCTATTATTTTTTATTCATCTATATTATGTATAATCCTTTTATACCAATACCTCTATGCTTATTTATGTTTTATATATTTTTTTCGAGCAATGTCACCACTATTTTCTGACCTCTTGAACCAAAAAAACATTTGATTTCCCTTCTAGATATAGATTTCAACCAAACAGAGAATTCAAAAACTATTGGTTTATGTTTTGGGAATTATACTAATATATTCCTTTTAAAAGAATCAATTTATTTTAAAAAATATTGTATCCTTCTATTATATTTTACTGGGGAAGGTCTCCAAAAATATTTATGAACATGTTTTAGTTTGTCGGACCTTCGTGTTCTTCATATGACGTTGAATGTGACCTTCTAATGAATATATAATATACAAATCTCATAGTATCCAAATACAAAAATATCAATATTCAACAAACCTTTTTTATATAAAATACTCATAATCTTCATACTAAAGTGTCCATGTCAGTAATAACACAACTATGAACATACAAAGGTAGATGCTATGTCATGTGACGACCCATCAACCCATATAGATGGATAATGTTTGTTCCCCATTTACAACTATAACTATAACAAGGGAACTCATAATGATTCATCACACTCCATTTTAATATTATATTCTATATCCATCATCATAAAACTTCCCAGTATAGACTACACTCTTCTGAAAACCTTGAGTATTGAGAACATCCTTTAACATAGGAAAACATTCATTCATAATCTAAAACCTAAAAAATCCCTTACCTACAATTTACTTGGATTCATTATCATCTAAATTGTATCTAATAAAAAAATATATATAATTTGATAAGTACACCTTTTCACATATGGAATAAAATATTGTTCCAAAATTTACAATCAAAGATTCACCCTAATAATTGACACTCAAGAATATACTGACACTACTCTCAAAATCTAATATCATAAAAAATAATTCCTCTATATTATTTTATTTAAATTCTTGAAAATATTTTTTGAGATCACCTATTTTACAATATTTATAACATATAGACCTCGGTCCAACAGATTTATCCTTAAACCTTTCACTGGATTGGTCTTCTTATTTTTTTCGACTTCTCAGATGATGTAAAAACCCACATCAATTTAAATTCAATAAATTTATATAAGATGAATGACTAACCAAATCTATGTATCTTTATTAAAAACAAAGTTCCATACCTCATTCAGTATCATGCCAATTTTCCACAAGAGTTACTTACATGATTCTCATGATTCCATAAATGACGTGAAAAAAATTTTATCCAGAACATCATCCAAGAATGTATCCATTATAGGCACTTCCTATCTTTAGATCATGTTTTGTTCATTCACATGATTTTCTGCAAGAATTTATTTTGATAGAATCACACTGAAAAACTATCACATCAAACACATGTTTTTTTTTGTATCGGGCATATCATATATATATTCTAGGGTTGACATTAACATTGTTAGAGTATGATTTTCCTTAATGAGTGTAGACACATTTCAAGATAATTAAATCATAACCAAAACAATTTATTTCTTACACCATTCAATATTTTCATTTACTAATTTCATCTAGTTTGATTCTAATTATTGTAATATAAATGTCCTTCTATATGAGGTATTATAGTTACCCATGCCTTTTACACATATTATTAAATGAATTTAAGCCTAATTATAAAAAAAATTACATTCCAATGATTATAAATTCTAGCTTCTTTGGATGATTAGGTACCTAATTAATCATAATGAAAAGGTATTTTATTTAATCTCCATAAATAGATCTTAACTTACATTGTTCACCTATAAATATAAATGATAACTTGGGTATGAATGAACAAAAGAGATGAAATAAAAACCATAGTAAAGAAATAAGAATAGGAAGAAAACATAAAACATGTGGTATAAAACATGAAACTATGACAAAAAATACAGGGACCATGAAAAAAAATGAAGTGTAACATTTATTAATTGGGAACATATTATCACGGAATTGTATGAATGTGGAAATGATATATAATAGGACATAAATAAGAGTCAAGGGTTACCACCAAGACCCGGTGGACAAGTCCCATAAAGGAACCAAGTTCACTCTTGATCCCAACGTGACGTATCATGAGACAAAACATTACCCAATTAACTTAAGAACTATATAGGTGTACCCATAATAACATGTTTTTGAATGTGTTTTCCACATGAAGATTAAACATAACTTTTAACCATGAAATAAATGTATCATAATCATGTCAATGGGAATAAAAATGAGAAAATAAAAAATGTTTTGATGAAATAATGTATTGGAAACACACATGGAAATTAAAAAGGAAACATATCCATGGATAATGATAATTTATGTCAAATTTAAGTGGAAACATGTACATGTTTAGGAAATTTTAAAAATGAATCATTTTAGTCCGTTTTAACAAAATTATTATACAAAATATAAAGACGTAAATGAATATTTGTTTACATCAAACCTTAAATTAATGAAGTTAGTTTCTCATGATAAAATGACTTATTTTATTAAAATAATAATGGATTAAAAAATATTGTGGTATGGACAAGGAAAAATTTAGGAAATTTGGAAGTTTCCTTGAGTATTTCTTGCCTATCGGGAAGCATTGAAAAGGGAACCTTTTTAAAACATTTATCTCTCCATCAAAGAGGGATGATATGGTTTGGATATTTGATTTTGAAACATTTATAAATAATTTTGTATAATTATTAGTAAATAAATAATCATTACATTAGGGTAAAGATATAAAAGGAGTAACCTAATGAAAAAATAGATGTTTAGGTAGAATCCCTTACATTATGTCTGAAATAGTTCTTCCCTTGATCATAAAGTCATGAATAATAAACTTCATTCCATTATTTAATAATTTCATAACCATGTATCCATTTAATATGTTAATAATAAATATATTTAGTTCATTTATCTATTTGTTGATGAGTTTTAGGGTTTAATTTCATCGTTTGGGAGTGCTCGTTTTCATAGTTTCTATGATCGCTTGGCATGTATATGAGTATGGCTGTTCATGTAGAATGGGAATAATTCTCCATAATTAAAATTATATGTTATTAATGAACATAAATATTTATATTTATTCTTAGAAATTATTTTGTTTCAATATATTAGGATAAATCATTAGATAACATGTTAATGATAATCATTTTGATTAATTTTAGCGGAATTTCAATCCCAACGAAATAGTTTTGTTCAATTATTTAATATCTTTTATATATATTGTTTACATAAAATTAAATAATATATAATACATATATATTATAATACATTTCTTACCATAAAAATGGTTTCGTGATCAGCATTAAAGATGATAAGAGAAACTGATAACCCGACTTCCTTTAATGTGATAAATTTACACATCAAGGACGATGTTTTAATTTTTTAATGTAAATAAGATAAGAGGGGTCTAATGATGGATTATTTCATTATCGTAATAAAATTACAGTATTTGTGAGGTTCTGGTGTTATATTTCCATTTTTATAAGGGGAGGTGAGGATTGATTTTGAAAAGAAATTGAAAAGAAATTTAAATAAATGGAATCATGAATTTACCTCTTAAGTTTATCCTCCTTGAAAACATCTGTGGGGGGTTTTTCTTTTGATGAAATTAATAAATCTTGGATGTGGGGTTGGGTATTGGAAATATTATTGGTAAGGATTTGGATATGGCATAATTATTTGAATGTGTCAGTAGAATAGGTGGCCAGGGGTGATATCTAGAGTGAAGGATAGACGCGTTTTCTCATTATTTTACTCATTAGTTTATTATATTTTCTCAGAACTATGAATATTTTTACAATTAACATAAGAAATATTAAATCAATGAATAATAGTCAATATTTTGGGCTTACATCATCCATAAATCATATATTAATCCCTATTTCACATACGTATATTTTATCATAAATAATCATATTCTACAATAAACAAAAAATTCAAGTATTTTAAAAGAAATCCAAAAAATGAACCCTTGAAATTTTTCAATGTTTTGAATTTAAAAATGAAATCTATTTTTTGAAAATAACTATAAAAATAAATAATATTTTATTTTTAATTAAAATGATTATTTACTTTTTAAATATATATATTATAATATTATACAAATTTCTTAACACTTTGTAAAATTAAATAAGGTACCATAAAATTATTATACAATTATAAGAAAACTAAATATTAATTAATGAATAAAATTTACGAAAATACTTCTTCTTTTTAATAATTAAATTAATTATAAAATTATAATTAAATATTTATAACTCACAAAAATTGTAACACTTAATTCATTATTTGTAAAACATTCATTTTCTAATACTATGATATAATTATATCATAATTTCATTTATAGGATACCTAAATATTATTTATACTTTCATGGATTATGTTACTATTCTGTTGTCTGATTTACCATTCATAAGGTTCATATTATTTTTCCTAAGGATAAGTTACTATTTTATTAGTAAAAGTTCATTATCTTCTAGAAATAACTCCCATTCATTAAATTCTTCATTAATAAAGTTTTAATTGCGTTATAAATGTGATTTTATATGATTAAAATGTATGAAATAATTATAAGAAGGTAATTTCCACTAATAAAGTTTTGGGTCATTACATTTTTACCCCTTATAAAATTTCTCCTTCAAAATTTCATTTTACATTCTATGTTGAATAAAAGTGTGGACACTTCTACTTTAATGTTTCCATAGGTTCCCATGTTACTTCTTCATACATATGGTTCTGCTATAGTACATTAGCTGGATGATTAGTCTTGTTTTCTATAACATTACCTATATGATCTGCAATCATCACTGGCTGCTCCACATTTGAGAGATCATTTTCCAAATATACAACCTCTTAATTTAATACATATGAAAAATCATGTATATACTTCGTGAAGGTGGATACATGGAATACATCATGTGATTGAGACATAGAAGGTGTAAGTGATTTTCAATTGGACATGGATCTGACACAATCAATGATATCAAAGGGGTTGATGTACATGGGAATTATAATTCATTTATCCCAAATATCATAATCATCTTCCATAGTGATATTCCTAGGAATTCCATGTCTCCATCATTAATCTCGATGACTCATCAATGATTTTATGCATATAACTATTGACGACATTGGGATTCCTTGATGCTACGATTAACGGTTTTCACTTTCTTCACAATTTATTTACCCATTTAATGTCCTAGAATCTTATGGGCACTAAAATAAACAAATCATGATCGTGTTTACATGTTTTCCCATAAAGGGATTTATATAGAGGCATTTGGATCCTCTAGTAGAAACTGTTGTTGAAAAAGAACTCAACTTGATGAAGATGTTGGTCCCATCCTCATTTTTATTCTATAGAATATTCTCTCAACATTTCTTCTAGTGTCAAAATAGTCCTCTCATATTAGCCATCAGTTTTAGGATTATAGGCTATACAAAAGATCATCTCAGTGCTTAGAGAATGTTGGGGAATTTTATAGAACAAGGAAGTGATTCTCAGAACCCGATCAAATACAATCGATAATGGTAATCCAAGAAGAATTATCACTTCTATGATATATATTAGTGAAATATTACATTGTAACAAAATCATCTCAAATTTTGGCAAACTGAGACGTCTTTATTAGATGATCCACAATAACTTATATTGCATTATTTCCTCTAGATGTCTTTGGATATCCAGTAACAATGTCCATTGTGATTTTTTCTATTTCCTTGTTGGTATGGGTAATGGTTGAATCTTCCCCTTATACATTTTTCTTTCAAAATTTACTTGATAAAACACCACACACCTTGATTTGCACTCAGTGATCTACTTTTTCATGTTGTCCAACCAATAGTTCTCTCAAAGATAACGATACATATTTTTGATCTGTGAGTGAATAGAGAAGATTGAGTTATGTGCATCATTTAGAATATTCATCATTATCTATGGATCATATGTTACTAAAAATGCGAACAAAATATGACAACTCTTTCCTCATCCATTTTGAACTCTGAGGATATCCATTTTGTCATGGCTTCCACCTTATTCAGAATTTCAACATCATTTCTTTGGGTATCCTTTATTTTTTTGTATAATGGATGTTTGATAAATAATTTGAGAAAGGATTGATGACATTCCATCATTAATTATTTCCATGAACATCCATTATAGGTCTAAGAATACTGGATCCTTCTCAATTTTATCATTGATAAAGATGCAAGATTCATTTTACATTGAGAATAAATTACCTTATTAGTTTTACCATGATGTTATTAGATTGAGCAGTAAAAATCCTAGATGAGATCTAACCATCTTCACTATCGAATATTAACCTTATTATGTTTGAATATATATTTGACACTCTTGTGATAAGTATATATCTAAACCTTCTCCCCATAGAGAATATATTTCAATATTTTCAACATAATGATCACAACTGATAGCTCCAGATCATGCGTGGGATAGTTTGGCCGATATATATTCAACTTCCTTGAGCTGTAGGCTATCAATTTATCATTTTTTAATAGCACACATCCTAATCCGCTTTTTTCATAATTATACACCAAAAAGATATCCACATTTGTTGGTAGTGTGAGAACAAGTGTAGGGATAAGCCTCTTTTCACATTAAATGGTGAAAACACAAATTCTCTCTTCCATGTTAGCTTGGTTAGTGGGTTAGAAAATAATAACATGTTCTTCACAAGTACCTGGTAATACCTTAATTATCCAAGAAAACTATAATCATCAATCAAATATGTTTGACTAAGACACGCATCAATATCTTTTGTTCGGGAAGGGTCCACATATGTCCCTTTATTTGCGATTAAATGTAGCAAGAATGATACTTACTCTACCTGGAACCCACATTTATTATACATTTTATAAAAGTTATCCCATTGAAAATTATTTTTCATTATATTCAATTTCTCCTCATCTTACTCATTTTCTTTGGAGTATCTCAGAATATCCTCGATAAAGACTACATCAAAATTTTCAAGGTGATATCTACAGTCTATATTTATTAAAACCATGAATATTTCTAAATCATTAGTGATTTTAAAGGGAATCCTTATTAACTCATAGTGTCCATAAGTCGTCTGAAATGAAGTCTTGGGAATATATTCCATCCTCACCTTTAATTGGCGATACCCCATCCAAAGGCACACTTTATACAAATAACTGGGGCTTACATAGCTGATCTAACATTTCATCTATCTGTGGAAGGGGATACATTTTCATTGTGAAGATTTTGTTGAGATCATGATAATAAATGAAGAGACTAATTGATCCATACTTCTTCTTGATGAAGAGGACTAGCGTACCCCATGGTGAAGAACTCAGGGATATAAAAACGTTGTCCAGATTTATCTATAACTATATCTTCAGTTCTTCCAGCTTAATGGTGTATATTCTATAATGTTACTTTCATATAGGACGATATCCAGGAATATGTTCACATGAGACCTCAAACTATTGATTCAGAGAAGGACTATAAAACTCTTAGAGGGATAAAATCGTTTTATTTACTCACTATGGGGATGTCTTTGAGCATGATATTGTCCTTAATCTCAATAATTTCAGTTATATATGATTTATAATAACGAAACATTATCCACAATTTAAATGAGGACTCTGAAGAAGATTCATCTCCTTCCTTAGACTTGTACAAAGAGGATTATTTAGGATATAAATAATGATATCTCATTCCTGATGGTTGATGATATCTTTATGTAATGATAGCCAATACGTGCCCAATATATCAATAAACTCTACCTAAGAGAGTATAGAAATATATCCTAGGAGGTTCATTCCAAATACATTTACTTGTGAGGTGTTATAAACATTGGAAGAAATAATTTCCCAATTGTGGTTCTCATGTATAATTTTACCTCCAAATTTTAAGTTAGATATTGAATATTTATACTAAACATACTAGATATGAAATAATATAGAGAACAATAATCAAACAGTACATTCTCTTTTCTTGAATGAGTAACTAGCGTACCTGTCACTACATCATTATCAGGCTCCACCTCAGTAGTAGTGATAGCGTATGATATCCCTTGCTTCTTTGGAGGTTTTTTTTGATTCTCTCAAAAAAACCATGGATTATGGTAATGGTTAGCATAATTCCCTTGTTCCTTGTTGAAACACTGAACTCTAGGCAATGTGTTAATATGAACCTTGTTTTCTTATTCTGTATTAGTGATATTCTTCAAATCCCTTCAGCATTTATCAACTAAATTCCCTTCATATACACATTTAACGAACCACTTTATTTTCTTTAAATAGTTTCTAGGATTCTTCTTCCAACACTTTTATCTCATGAGTTGCAGTTTCTCATATTCATCATGGGATATATCACCCAAACTAAACTACATTTTCCTCTTTTTTTATATAATCCCATGAGACCATTGAGAGTATCTAATATCCATTTCTTCTATGAGGGCACATCAAACAATCTCATCACCAATATATAATTTTGTAATTTCCAACGCTTTTAATTGGCTTGGATTTAGGCACAAAATTGGAGATCCACATTACATTCTGTGGTCATAACAAAACCAGCCATGTATGTTGCAACACTTGTGAATTTTTCCTTGTATACCTCAATATATTCATCATACTTTTTCTTAAGTCTGAGGAATTCACTTTCAATAGTGATATGGTGGGTCTGGGGAAAATATTTATTGAATAATATTTTATTGAAAACTTCCTATTCAATGTAAACAATTTCTTTGTGATTTTTTTCATAGATAGATGTCATCCACTGATCAGGTTTGGTATAAAAATGTTATATGACTAGAATGACTTTATTTTAATTTGAGCATTGGAGGATTGAGAATATCTTCTCAACGGAGTTATTCCATTATTCGTTATGGAGGGGATCAAAAGATACACTATGCACAGGATGAGTTTTCCACACAAGGGATTGGATGAAATTCTATTATCTCTTTAGATAAAGAGGTACTTCCACATGATTCAAGTCATTATTCATGACTTGATCCATTAGAGAATGTATTTTCATAAATTTTTGAGCTCCCATTCCCATCATATTTGGCATATCATTATGGTAATTTTCACATTTCCTATCACATTTACTATTATAACTGGTTGTTTTATTTCAATCCATTAACTATGAAAAACAATTTAAAATTAGGGGGATTTAATACTTATCAAGTAATTATATTAAAAAGAAAACATTGAACATAAAAGGATTAAATTTTAAATGAAATGTATATCATAACTTGTGATTTCCATGGTTTCAATCAGGGTTATCCATGATATATTTCATATAATATACTATTATGGGAATTTTTGTGGTTCCGTTAATAATGGTTTGTACGGAGATTATGAATTTTCCCAAGCATATCCCCCAGGTGCGTCAAACTAGGTGCGCAGTAAGGCCCATTGTCATGTTCTAGTTTACCCGATTTAGGACCAGAACATCTTTTTGGAGTTGTTAATCTTAGGATAATCTATTCAAGAACAAGATCCACTTATTCTATTCATCCATGGATGTATTTTGATGATAAATCATGTAATGTACAATTACCAAATTTTGGATTGTTTTCATATACGTAGTTTAGTACCGAAGGATTTCACGTGATTTTTCTTATCCAAAAACCATAAATATCTAATATTTTCCTCTGATACAATATATTGTGACCCTAGCCTTTGAAACATATTATTACAAGAATTTAATCCTGGAAAAATATCAAATTACAAGCCAAGGATCATAAATTCTTGTATATGTGGAAGTTTAGGTATATAATTATACATCATGAAAACATTTTTTTTTATCTCAATAATGATCTACTCAATTAAAATTATCTCTCTTAACTGCATAGGATAACGTTGGGAATACATGAAAAAAAGAGATGAGAAAAAAATCTAATTAAGGAAATGGACACAAGAATAAAACATAACAGATGGATCAGAAAGAATAACATGATGACATAAAAGGAATGTAACAAGGATAAATAGAATAAAGAATAAAATTTTTAACATGGAAACATATAAGCAAAGAATCATAGGAATATTGAAACAACAAGTAATATGACATAAACAAGACTCAAGGTTAACTAGCAAGACATGGTGGAAAAAGTACCCTAAATGAATTACGTTTACTCTATATCCTAACATTAATTATCACGAGACTAAAAATTACCCAATTAATTGGATCTTTATCTAGTTACAACCATCATAATAAGTTCATGAATATTAGTTCTACATTAAGAATAAACATAATGTTTATCCAAGGATTGAAATGGGTAACATAATCATGTCCAAAGGCATAAAAATTCATATATCATAAATTTTCCCATGAAATAATAGATTAATAAAATATATGTACTATCATAAGGGACAATATTAATTGATCATGAAAAATTATTTACAATTTAAGTGAAAAAATATAAATTGAGTGTTGATTTTTATTGAAGTGAACCATTTTTTTGAGGTTTAAAAAAAATATAAAAGAGAATTTAAATCAGAAAAAGTATATTGATTTTTATAAAAATAGAAATTAACCATGATAGTTTGTAATGATAAAATGAGTTATTTTATTAAAATAATTCTGCATTAAAGTATATTTTGTTGTTCCCTAGGATATGGGTAAGAAATTGGGAAGTTCTATTGATTTAGGCCTGATTATCGGGAATATTTGAGAAGGGAACCTTTTTAAAACATGAATTTACACATGAAAGTGGGATAATACGATCTTCATATACTTTTTTAGAAAATAAAAATAGAATTTATAATATTTATATAAAATAAACAAGCATTACATTGGGGTAAAGAGAGATAAATTGTAATCTAAAGGAAACATAGAGGTTCTTGTAGAATCTCACACCTTAGGTATGAAATTGTTCTGAACATCATCTTAATGTCAGGATTAATCAAATTAAAAACAGTAATTAATTAAAAAATATCCTTTTCTCCATTTAATTGATTTACTAAATTAAATTATGTTCATTTACGACCTTTTTGATGTGTTATTTTGGTCAATTTCATCATTTGGGAGTGCTTGTTTTATTAGTTTTCATGATCCGCCAGTTTTTATATGAGTGTGGAAGTTCATGTAAAATAATTGTAATTATATAAAATTTAAATTCTATGTTATTAATAATAATATTATGTTTTATTTTTTATATATATTATTTTGTTTCCAAATATGGGATGAATAATTAGATAACATGTTAATGAAAATTGCTAAGATTAATTTTAGTGTTTCTTGATCACAAAAACCTAGTTTTGTTCCATTATTTATAATAATGTATATATAATTGTTACATAACATTAAATAATAAATATTACATATATAATAATCTAGTTCAACTATAAAAATGGTTTCCTTACCAGTGTAAAGACCCAAAGTATTTCAGTGGAAAATTCCCTTCTTATATTTATGTCATAAAAACACAAAATAATGAACTACTAAGTGATAAGTGACCTTTAAACATAATTGTGTCACCCCTATGTTTGGAATTTTAAAAATCCAACATACATGGTTGTGTTCAAGGTAGTTTTTGGAGTCTAATGAAACAAAAATATTTTTTGGGGAATAGTAACCTACCATTATGAATAGTAACCTACCCTTATGACCCTTATGAATAGTAAATAAGAGGAACGTTACCTATGAATAATAAAATAAAATTTAGACATCTTAGAAAGTGACAATTTGACCTTAGTAAACGTTTTTGGTATTTTATAAGTCATAAATAATTAATTATAATTAGTTAATTAATTTAAAAAAATATTTATTTTCATGTAATTCATTCATAAATTAATGAATTAATGTCTAATTATTTTTAGATAATTTTATAAGACACTATGTAATTTCTGAAAAAACTATAAATTCAGTTTTAATCTTAAAAACTGTTTTTTAAGTAAATTATGATTTTAATTAAATATTAAATTAATAATATTTAGAAAATTATATTTTAAAAATGGAATTCATATTTGGATTCTACACGTCGAAAAATGGTTGGGGTAAATTTTTGATATTTTTCTGAGATACTTGAATTTTTGATGAATAGTGGAATCCGATAATTCACAATAAATGAAAAATAATGTATTAATTGAGTCACCGATGATGTTCTACTTATATAATCCCACTTGGTTCTGGATTACATTATAAAATTACTATTCTTGGTCGTTCAAGACTCACTATTCCTTGTTTTAGGTGAAATTAATAAACTAATCAATTTTATATTAAGGAAACCCCTCTCCCCTCCACTATAAAATCCACCCTTCACTCCCTCATTTCCTCACACCTCTCAAGCTCCAAGACTTTTCTAAACTCTTCCCAAACATCTTCACTAGCACCTCCCCCACGTCCAAAAGATTCTGGTCTCATCAAAAGACCAAGCCTATCTTCCTTAAGGAGGATCTCAAGAGGAAGATTCTAGAGGTAATTTCTCTCTCTCTTCTTCTTTATTTTCCTTTCAAGTTGAAGTTCCTTTCTTGATCTCTCCCCACATATACTCATCAAAATTGTTTTGTATCTCCACTATTATACATATACTGTATTTTTATGATTCTAATGGGATATTATATCACCCCACCCCCTTTCTCTCTTTGTTTTATTTTATTTAAGAAAATGATGTTCATGGGGTGTTAATTTATCACCTTCAAAAGCGACATGTTCTCTTTTTCCATTTCTACCTTCAGATCTGGTCATGAAACCATTTTTATGGTTGAACCAGAATATTTTATATGTATTATGTTATATTTTAAGTTCTATAAATATCCTATGGCCATATTACTAAGTGAAAAGTTAAAACGAGTTCGTTGTGATCCAAAAACCGCTCAAATAACCCAAATAATCTTCATTTAATTCTTATCTAATGATTCGTCCACATGGGTCTAATATAACTCATTATAAAATGATTCAAGATTATGTAATATCATTAATAACATGTAATATCAGTTATGGATGTTTACCCATGATCTACCCAATAATCAATTTAGGAATACAAGTGGACCGCTCAAGAAAACCATGAAAACGAACATCCCTGGTCAATGTTTTTATACTCTATAAGCCATCCAAAAGAAAAATAATATGAAATAATGAAATCATAATGAACCATTTTAATGTATAAAATGTTCTGGAATTTCTAATTAATGAATATAATGTCATTATACAGGACATTAAAGAGAAGGAGGCATTCGAGTACAAGGTAAGGGGATATCTCGAACCCAATTTTTTTCCTTCGGGTTCTCCCTCTTTCACTCCATTTTTGATGTGGTTACTCCTCAAAGATCATTTTTTCATCATTAAGTTTACTTTTTTGGGATATATATGTTTGTCACTGGTTTTTATGTCCATCAAAATGTTTTCCAAAAGAACTCTTCTTTCAAGATCACACCTTTTACCTCTCATTCAAAGTTGATGGTTCTTGTATCAAGTAGGTTGTTCCCTCTCTCTTTTCGGAACCCAAAGATTATGAATGTGATATTATGGGATTAAACCCATTCCATCCCATGGATTATGTATGTAAATGTTGGATATGTGTTCTATGTGCAATGAATGATAATGATAATGTTATGATGTGACGGGTGCACCCGGAATTATATAGCGCAATATGAATGTTTAAATGTGACGGGAGCGCCCTGAATTATATAGCGCTCTAATGCATTGGGTAAAGTGATGAATCTCATGAGTAAATGTGAAATGATGTTTGACCAAGATTCTAGCTTTGTTCACATGTATGTGTGGTAGTTAACCCCTAAGACATGATGTTTCATTTTTATGCATTTCCACATTTCAAGTTTATTGCTTATGCTCCTATCATGTTCATGATCTCTTGCCTATGACATGATTATTCTCACCCCATGATGTGTTGTTCATATCTATCCTATTACTGGGCTTCTATCTCACCCCTTTTTATGTATATCCTCAGGTGGCTACATGTACTAAGGAGAGGAAAAGTGCCAATAAGAAGCTAGAGAATGTGAAATTAAATAAATGTTTATGGTTGATGTTGTATTTGTTATGTGTGGTCCTAGTTTTACCAAGACACTAAACCTTTGGATCCTCTATGTATAATAAAATTATGTTGTTTATCTTTGAAATTATGTAATAGTAATGTAAGAAAAGGTTGGGTTGCTATAGTTGGTATCAGTGGAAAGGTTTAGTTAATTTGGGAATTGGGATTTGTAAACCCTAGAGAAAACCTCTAGCATGAGAATAAGTACAAATATGTACACAAGAATATTTACCTAGGGATACCATCTGTTATGTTTTTGTTAAAATTGTTTAAATTAATAAGTTATTCATGAATTGTTTACTTATGTTTTGTTCTAACCTTTTCTGTTTTAGAAAATGGTGGGAACCAGGAGAAATCTGGCCAACAACTCATGTGAGGGCCAATGCAGCGATTTCCCAAACGACACCCCCCAATGATTTTGGAGGTGGAGTTCAAAACATCATGGAGATGCTTAGCCAATTATCTCAGGTTATGAATAATAACCATAATAATGGGGAACATCCTCCTTCGCCAAAGAGGTATAAACTAGCTATCGAATGTTTTATGCGGCAACGACCACTGACGTTTTGTGGATCTTCTGATCCACTAGTTGCGGAACAGTGGGTCAAATCCATGGAGAAGATATTTTCTGTTCTTCACTATTCCGAGACGGAGAAGGTGACTCTAGCAGTTTATCGTCTAGATAGAGAAGCTGATAAATGGTGGGATTTGATTAAGAACACCAAGCCAAGGGAGGAAATTGAAGAGATGGAATGGGAAGACTTTAAGATAATGTTTCTTAATAATTACTTCCCAAGAACTATTCACACCAAGATGGAGAGAGAATTCATAGAGCTGAAGAAAAAGGAAAAAGAATCTGTCACAACCTATGAAGATAATTTCACAAGGCTTGCAAGGTATGCTTCGGCTTTTGTTATCAACAATGATAGAAAAATTGATAGATTCTTTAGTGGATTAAAACCACATATTCGAAAGGCTCTTACAATTCGAGACTTTGGGAGTTATGAAGAAGTTGTTCGGTGTTCTCTCAAAGTGGAGCTAGAGTTTAGAGAATGGTCCCATGGCTATGGTGATATGAAAAGAAAGATGGATTTTCATGCTGGTGGATCTAGTGACAAAGGTGGGAAGAAAACAAAATGACCCACATGCCAAAAATGTGGGAAGTTGCACCATGGGAACTTCCTCAAAGGGACGGGGAAATGCTTCAAGTGTGGGAAAGAAGGACACCAAGCTCAAGAGTGTCGAAAAGACCTGAAATGGAAGGATAATGTAGCTGATTATTGGAGAGAACCACTCGTGGTTCAGTGCTACAACTGGAGGGATCTAGGGAACTATTCAAACCACTGCACTAAACCTCGAGCTCTCGAGGGTAATCAGCGCCAAGAACCACCAAAGCCAAAGGAACAAGGGAAGGCTTATGCCATCTCTACTGCAGAGGTGGAACATGATAATGAAGTCGTACAAGGTACACTTCCTATTCAACTAAAGAATGGAAAAAGTCTTACTTGATTCTGGTTCAATGCATTCCTTTATATCTTGCAAGTATGCTAGAACTATAGAATCAAAGCCACAAAACCTTGATGTAGAGATATCTGTAAAAACAGCAAGTGGTGTAACCATTGCAACCCAAGTGTTTGACTCTTCTCCTGTTGACATATGTGTGAATATTCTTCTGGAAAATCTCGTAATACTTCCCTTGGTGGAAATCGACGATATAATGGGAATGTATTGCCTCTCGTTATATAGACCACATATCAATTGTCGGGAAAAGGAAATATATTCTCGTATTCTGAACCATCCCATGCTCCTCTACAAATGCAAGGATGATCATGAATCTCCTTTGAGAAATAATTCAATGGTTTGGGTGTTGATTCCCTATGAAAAAACATACCTCGCCCAAATGGTTGAGTCGAAGGAAAGTCCCAACCTTGAGGAAATGTACATCATAAGGGAATACGACGATGTATATCCCGAAGAGTTACCCAGAATTCCCCCGGATCATGAGGTAGAGTTCTCAATTGAACTCATACCCGGAGCTACTCCTATCTTGAAGTGCCCCTATAGGATGGCTCCTATTGAACTGGAGGATTTAAAGAAGCAGCTGCAAGAGCATCTGGACAAAGGGTTCATACGCCCTAGTGCATCACCTTGGGGTGCGCCAGTGCTCTTTGTGAAGAAGAAGGATGGAACCATGAAGCTGTGTATCGATTATTGGGAACTCAACAAGATCACCATAAAGAACATGTATCCTCTCCCAAGGATTGATGACTTGTTAGATCAGTTAGGAGGAGCTTAATACTTCTCAAAGGTGGATCTTCGTTCTGGATATAATCAGGTAAAGGTGAAGAAGAAAGATTTCAGAAGACTGCCTTCCGTACAAGGTATGTGCACTATGAGTTTTTGGTGATGCCCTTAGGACTTACTAATACCCATGCAATATTCATGGATTTGATGAATAGAGTTTTTAGACATTACCTCGACAAATTTGTGGTAATGTTTAATGATTATATTCTCATCTAATCCAAGAGCAAGGAGGAACATGAAGAATATATAAGACTTGTGTTGGCGACATTGAGAAAGGAGAAGTTGTACTCCATGTTTAGAAAGTGTGACTTTTGGATGAATCAAGTGACGTTCTTGGGACATGTGATCACAAGCGAGGGAATTTATGTGGACCCTTCAAAGACAAAGGTGATTGAGGAATGGCCCCGACCCTCGAGTGTCACAAAAATCCGTAGTTTTCTTGGATTAGCTAGGTACTATCGACGTTTTGTGAGAAACTTCTCATGATTGTCAAGCCCGCTGACTAAGTTAACAAGGAAAGGGGTAAATTATGTATGGGCGGAAGAATGTGAGGGATGCTTCAAGGAGCTAAAGAGAAGGCTGATCACTGCACCTGTACTCACACTACTGAAAAGTGGAGAAAGTTTTGTGATATACAGTGATGCATCAAAGAAAGGCTTGGGTTGTGTACTCATGAAAAATTATAATGTCATAGCCTACGCCTCACGATAGTTAAAGATCCATGAGAAGAACTACCCAACGCATGATCTAGAGCTAGCAGCTGTGATTTTTGCCTTGATAATCTAGAGGCACTACCTTTATGGAGAGAAGTGTGACATATACACCGACCACAAGAGCCTAAATTATATATTCACACAAAAAGCGCTCAACATGCATCAAAGGAGATGGTTAGAGCTAATCAAGGATTACGATTGCTCTATTCACTCTCATCCTAGGAAGGCGAACAATGTAGCTGATGCTCTATGTAGAAAAGAACCTGCTACTCTATCCATGTTGAGGATTGAGAAAGACCCAATCTTATTGGATATGCAAAGGATGGATTTGGGAATCTTAAAGGCCGGGGATACATCCTACCTTGCCCAAATGATTGTGCAACCATCCATCCAACAAAAGATTAAGGAAGCACAAAGGGATGATGTGGAGATACACAAGAGTGTGAATGCAGTAATGGAAGGGAAGCTTCAAGTGTCCCATATCGATGATGATGGTGTCATTCGGTTTGGAACATGGCTTTGTGTGCCTTCATCACCCGGGATAAAGAAGGATCTATTGGATAATGCACATAGCTCAACTTTCTCTATCCATCCTGGAAGTACCAAGATGTACCATGATCTCCAAGAGCACTTCTGGTGGGATAACACGAAGAAAGAGATTGCGGGATATATATCAAGGTGTGTGGTATGTCAGCAAGTTAAAGATGAGCGAAAAAAGTCCAAAGGAATGATGCATCCATTGCCTATACCCATGTGGAAAGGGGAAAATGTTACTATGGAATTTGACATGGGTCTCCCGAAGACGTCAAAGGGAAATAATGCGATATGGGTTGTGGTTGATCGACTCACCAAGACTGCCCATTTTATCGCTATTCGGGAAGAACTACCACTTGATCAACTTGAAAGGATATATGTGAAGGAATTAGTGAGATTGCATGGTGTTCCACTCTCGATTGTCTCTGACCGTAATCCAAGGTTCACATCTAAATTCTGGAGGATCCTTCAACATGCTTTGAGTACTGAATTAAATTTCAGCACGAGCTATCACCCCCAAACCGATGGCTAGTCTGAAAGGACTATTCAGACACTCGAAGATATGCTATGAGCATGCTCTCTAGAATTAAAAGGTGGATGGGATCAACATCTCTCATTGGTTGAGTTCTCATACAACAATAGCTTCCACTCGAGTATTCAAATGGCTCCGTATGAATCTCTTTATGGAAAGCGATGTAGAACTCCAACCTGTTGGGATGAAGTTGGAGAACGAAAGATACTTGGTCTCGATCTTGTTCAAGAGATGACAGAGAAGGTTCCAGTCATCCAGAAACACATCAAAGATGCTCAAAGTCGGCAAAAGAGCTATGCTGACAATTGTCGAAGGGACTTGGAGTTCGACGTTGGAGATAAAGTCTTCCTTCGAATATATCCATGGAAGAGAGTCATGAGATTCGGGAAGAAAGGGAATCTAAGCCCAAGGTACATTGGGCCCTTTGATATCCTTGACCGTATAGGATCTGTGGCCTATTGTCTAGCACTTCCATCGAATATGGCTCAAGTTCATGATGTGTTTCATGTATCACTACTGAGGAAGTACATACCAGACCCCTCACATGTACTAAACTCAGAGGTGGTACAGCTGGAAGATGATCTCTCCTATGAGGAGCAGCCGGTAAAAATTTTGGTCCGAAGTGATAAGGTTATACACAACAGGACAACCCGCCTTGTCAAAGTGTTGTGGAGGAACCATAAGTTTGAGGAAGCAACATGGGAACCGAAAGAGGCAATGAAGGAGAAGTACCCTCACTTATTTGTGTAAAGTGAAATTTCAGGGGTGAAATTTCTTAAGGGGGGAAGAATGCAATGACGCAAAGTATTTCAATGGAAAATTCCCTTCTTATATTTATGTCATCAAAACACAAAATAATGAACTACTAAGTTATAAGTGACCTTTAAACATTATTTTGTCACCCCTATGTTAGGAGTTTTAAAAATCCAACATACACGGTTGTGTTCAAGATAGTTTTTGGAGTCTAATGAAACAAAAATAATTTTTGGTGAATAGTAACCTACCCTTATGAATAGTAACCTACCCTTATGACCCTTATTAATAGTAAATAAGAGGAACATTACCGATGAATAATAAAATAAAATTTAGACATCTTAGAAAGTGACAATTTGACCTTAGTAAATGTTTTTGGTATTTTATAAGTCATAAATAATTAATTATAATTAAATAATTAATTTAAAAGAATATTTTTTTCTTGTAATGTATCCATAAATTAATGAATCAATGTCTAATAGTTTTTAGATAATTTTATAAGACCCTACGTAAATTTAGAAAGAACTATAAATTCAGTTTTAATCTTAAAAACTGTTTTTTTAAGTAAATTATGATTTTAAATAAATATTAAATTAATAATATATAGAAAATTATTTTTGAAAAAAATGGACTTCATTTTTGGATTCTACATGTCGAAAAATGGTTGGGGTTATTTTTTGAGATTTTTCTGAGATACTTGAATTTTTGATGAATAGTGGAATCCGATAATTCACAATAAATGCTAAATAATGTATTAATTGAGCCACCGATGATGTTCTGCTGATGTAAGACCACCTGGTTCGGGATTACACTATAAAATTACTATTCTTGGTCGTTCAAGACTCACTATTCCTTGTCTTAGGTGAAATTAATAAACTAATCTATTTTATATTAAGGAAACCCCACTCCCCTCCACTATAAAAGCCACCCATCACTCCCTCTTTTCCTCACACCCCTCAAGCTCCAAGACTTCTCTAAACACTGCCCAAACATCTTCCCTAGGACCTCCCCCACGTCCAAAAGCTTATGTTCTCATCAAAATACCAAGACTATCTTACTAGAGAGGCTCAACTAGAGGATAACCCCCTGACCGTATATTAAAATAAAAGAAAAGACATTCAAATAGCAGCGGAATTCAAAATAAAGAGTTACATGTCATAAGAACCGTACCCATCTCCACATCCCTGGTTGAAATATTCCTCCGCAGTAGCCGATTCCCATTCTGAGCTGTCATAATGCTTCAGAACCTTAGCATATTTTCTTCGCAAATTCATATGTTCCAAGTATAAGAGCTCAGTAATACCACCAGAAGACCTAGTGACCAACGACTTTGGTAGAGAGGAGAAGTACTTCTTTGACCTGCTTCGCGTTGGGGCAGTAAAAAATTTTTGGGTCTCAGTCATCTTCATCCTCCCGCCATGGACCACATCACTAAATTAAGTCTTCATCATACCACCAAAGTTCTCCTTGTCACTCTCATAGTAGTCCCCCCATTTCCCAGTGATGATCACATTATGGAAATTATCCTCCACTCTATTACTCTTCTGGAAATGGTCATTGGTGTCAAACTCAAGACACCTTGGCTATTCCATCTTCTCATAGATAATCAAATACCCTAGCTTCACAGCATTGGAACCAATGCCACCCTCCTGTGAAGAAGACCCCTTCTGTAATTTATTCAAAGGGAGATCTTCCCCCACATTCACTTGATCCAACACATGAGAACTAGCAGCAGTGAAGCCCACACCCTCATCACGCACAACCCTCCCTTGTGCCCCATTGGCAGCATCAAACACCCCCAGAGAACCACTCTCACAGCCAACAACATCCAGCATACCATCATTCATATTCACTGCTCCCCTGCACCAATTCTCCACCTTTCCATTAGATAAATTCACACACAAATCATGCTGTAATTCCTGCTCAGCTGTAATTACACATGCCGGACAACCCATTACACCAGAATCAGACCCATCCTTTGCACCAGGTTGTAACACACCATTACCCAACTGCAGATCATGTCGAAGTCTACTGAACACTGCAGACACAACTTGATTTGGAGGTACCTCAACATACTTTTTCAAGGGCACTACAGCCCGGTTCTCCACACTACCAGCAATAACAGAAACCACACCTTCAGCGGGCATCGGCCCCAGCCCGTTGGTCTTGACTACCCTCTCCCTCGGGTTAGAACTTATTCTTCTTAATACCTCCGAATGACACTTTGAAGTCGTATGCCCCAATCGGAAGCATGTGTTACAGTAGTCGACCCAGGATTCAAAGACCACAGACTGCCTCCATCGAAACTCTTCTCCCATAGTGAGCCAAATGTAGTTGAATGAAGGCCTTGCAACGTCCACCTCCACATAGATACGGGGATTTATCGGGTGACTAATAGTTGACGTCCGAACATCAGAGCAGAGAAGTCACCCCAGCATATTCCAAATCATACGGATTATTGAAGGATTTTGGAAATGAAGAGGGAGATGAGGGAGACTAACCCACACCACTATGGTTTAAGGATCACAGTTCATTCATAGATCAATGGACCAGTGAAGGAGGAAGAAGCAGAATTCGTTGCATCTATGAGGGGCACCAAAACAGGCTCGAATCAAATCCTCCTCCGAGGAAAATTGAATCATGAAATGGTGATAGAAAAGGAGCCCAACGACAGCACGATCTTTCAAATCCGACTTACCAATTATGAAACTGTCAAAATCATCAACTGAGGGTCGTCGACGATAGAAACGAGCCACCAGCGTAAGGACCAAATGGCTTGAAGATTTTGAGATCTCTAAAGGTGAAATCGATAATTGTGGTTCACTTTAATGAAGATCAGGAACTTTCGGGAAAAAAGAAATTGTTGGGAAATCAGGGAGAGATCTAGGGCTTGAGAAAGGAATGAACGATTTCCATGGGATTGAAGGTTGTGGCCTCTCCACCTCCCCCCTTCCACCTCCTGGAAGGGGAGGGAAATCATCTCCGAGCGTCATCTAGGGTTCGATCACTGCAAATCGCCATCGCCAACGCCGTGAGCAGCCGCAAGTCATCGTCGCCATATTTTTCTAGAAAATATTTTATTGTGGAGTAATATTAGAGAATCACCAAGCCTATATTCCATATGGAGGATCTCAAGAGGAAGATTCTATAGGTAATTTATCTCTCTCTTCTCCTTTATTTTCCTTTCAATTTCAAGTTCCTTTCTTGATCTCTCCCCACCTATACTAACCCAAATTGTTTTGTAACTCTAGTATTATACATATACGATATTTTTATGATTCTAATGAGATATTATATCACGCCACCCCCTTTCCCTATTCCTTTTATATTATTTAAGAGAACGTTGTTCATGAGGTGTTAATTTATCACCATCAAAAACGACATGATCTCTTTTTCCATTTCTACATTCAGATCTGGTTATGAAACCATTTTTATGGTTGAACAAAAATATTTTATATGTATTATGTTCTATTTTATGTTCTATAAATAACCTATGGCCATATTACTAAGTGAATAGTTAAAATGAGTTCGTTGTGATCCAAAAACCACTCAAATTAACCCAAATAATCTTCATTTAATTCTTATCTAATGATTCGTCTGCATGGGTCTAATGAAACTCATTATAAAATCATTCAAGGTTCTGTAATATCATTAATAACATGTAATATTAGTTCTGGATGTTTACCCATGATCTACCCAAACATCAATTTAGGAATACAAGTGGACCGCTCAAGAAAACCATGAAAACGAACATCCCCGATCAATGTTTTTAAACTCTATAAATCATCCAAAGAAACATAATATGAAATAATGAAATCAGAATGAAACCTATTAATGTATAGAAGGTTCTGGAATTTCTAATTAATGAATATAATGTCATTATACAAGACATTAACGAGAAGGAGTCATTCGAGTACAAGGTAAGGGGAAATCTCGAACCCAATTTTCTTCCTTCAGGTTCTCCCTCTTTCACTCCATTTTTTATATAGTTACTCCTCAAAGATCATTTTTTCATCATTCACATTACTTTTATAGGATATACATGTTTGTCACTGGTTTTTAGGTGCATCAAAATGTTTTCCAAAATAACTCTTCTTTTAAGATCTCACCTTTTACCTCTCATTCAAGGTTGATGGTTCTTGTATCAAGTATGTTGTTCCCTCTCTATTTTGGGAACCCAAAGCTTATGAATGTGTTATTATGAGATGAAAATCATTACATTCCATGGGTTATGTATGTACATGTTTGATATGTGTTCTATGTGGCAAGCATGATATTGATAATGTTATGATGTTACCGGTGCGCCCGAAATTATATAGCGCTCCAATGCATTGGGTAAAGTGATGAATCTCATGAGTAAATGTGAAACGATGTGTGAACAAGATGGTAGATTTTTTCACAAGTATGTGTCGTAGTTAACCACTAAGACATGATGTTTCATTTTTATGCATTGCCACATTTCAAGTTTATTGTTTATGCTCCTCTCATGTTCATGATCTCTTGCTTATGTCATGATTATGCTCACCCCATGATGTGTTGTTCTTATCTATCCTCTTACTGGGCTTCTAGCTCACGCCTTTTTATGTATATCCTCAGGTGGCTACATGTACTAAGGAGAGGACAAGTGCCAATAAGAAGGTAGAGAAGATGAAATTAAATAAATGTTTATGGTTGATGTTTTATTTGTTATGTGTGGTCCTAGTTTTCCCAAGACACTAAACCTTTGGATCCTCTATGTGAAATACTATTATGTTGTGTATCTTTGAAAAGATGTAATAGTAATGTAAGAAAATGTTGAGTTGCTATAACTAGCCTTGAAGACTGTAATATAAATTGAAAAACCATCATCCTTTAATGTCATAAATTAACACATCATAAATGATGTTTTCATTTTTGTGAAAAAAATAAGAAGAGAGGGGTTTATGATGGATTATTATATTATCACAATAAAATTATAGTATATGTAAGGTACTTTATTTATAATATTAATTTTAAAAGGTGAGGAGAGGAAAAATAAGAAAATAATGTGAAAATAAATTAAATGAAAATGAAAGAGGAATTTACCTCTTGACTTTATCCTTCTTGAAAACCGGATTAGGGAATGAGTTTGGGTATTTTTATGGGGCCAGGTGCCCTAGGATATGGGATAGGGGATTGGGAAGGGTATTCTTTATAATTTGGACAAGGTTCATGTAACGTCATGGACCTGGCTGCCACTCAACGGGTTCCCCGAACCCGGTTCGCCACGTAACCTCAAGCGCATATCCCCAAACGCCGGAGGCTGCCGACTAGCAGCGAGGCCCCAGGTCTGATAGTTAGAAAACTATGCCCTCATTTGTCAAAGTGTAGTGCAGCGGAATTGAAAAAAAACACACAACAAACAGCGGAAGCAGTAAACCATACACAAGGAAGTGGATATAAGCAACAGGGTATAAATAATGATGCTACATGTTTCAAGTTCTATGAAAACAGCCAAAACATGTTATACATCAATATAGTACAGCAAACAGTAGAGTACAACAAAACAATGCAAACAACTGGCAGCGGCATCATGAGCCTAGGCTCGGTCCCATGCCCTCCTACTCTACAGCAACAGTCAAGTACCTGTATAGGGACCCTTTCCCCTATCCACACGTGCAGAAACGTAATCCGTTTGGGCCGAAAATCATGACCCAAACAGGGTTTGAGAAATATATCTCAGTAGGCACCCACCAAAGGTCCGTGCCCAACTGCGTGTAAGCATGCAACAACAGTGTGCAGTAGTGAAACACAATAAAGTAATCAGTACTCAATAGTAACTAACTACCAGTTATATTTCCATTTTATTATTCATTTAATCATTTAACTTAGTAACATTCTGTGCTCAACAACACCAAGCCCTCAAGACAACCAGAAGTTTTCCCTTAGTCTAAAATAGTAAACCATGCCCTCAGGCTTGCCCTCAGGCCATACAGAATCCAAACCATAGGTATTTCACTCAGGAATAATAGAAATTCTCTCCCTCAGGAATATTAAGTGTCTCCCTCAGTCATAGAATTCAATCCCTCAGGCACGAAAGGTTTCTCTCAGGCAAAATAGAACGTCGCCTACAGGCTAAAATGGTCACGCCCTCAGGCTAATCACAACAACGCCCTCCGGCTAAAAAGTTAACCAGTCCATGCCCAACATATCAAAATGTAGTAAACAAGAAATTCCTCTCAAGGAAATTCTACAATTTCTACATTAAAGTCGTACCCTCAGGTATCCTGGCCAAACGGCTAAACAGAGGAATGCACCCCTCTGGATGGTCCTGGATCCAAGCAACGATCCCAAACAGCATTTTTTTACAACATTATTTAATTACCTATATAGTTCTAGGTTGTTAAATTAGAATGGCCTCAGCCTCACGACACCCCAACATGGGATCGTGGCACAAAAACGCATGACAATTGGAAAATAAACACAAATCCACCTACCTTATTCGCTAACAAACGTTATACCAGAACGCCGACTCCAGAAACGCCCAAGAATGGTGTAGATCTGATGAATTATGAAACCAATTCAAACGTAAATAACCTACGATAGGAAATGAATTGGTATGAACGGTACCAGGAGAGGAGAGGGCTTACCCGTTCGGTTCCAACGAAATCGTCCGAAGCCGAAACGGATTCCAGACGAACGCCTGGTGGATCTTCAATGATCTGGCCGCCTCTTTTGGTTCCAAAACGGTTCCAATGCCTCCTCTGCCAAAAGAGGTGGCTACTGCCTGTTTTAAGCCGAAAAAACAAAGTACACGGCGTGTACTTCTGAGTACACGGCGTGTACTTCTTTCATTTAACTGTTCATTTGGCGGTATCGCCACACTGTTCATCCGTTGACATGAGTATACATCATGTACTCTCGAGTACACGGTGTGTACTATCGCCCAGCTGGGAGCGACTCCACTGCCTTACTATTCAAAAATGCCAACTGACTAGACGGCATGTAAGTACCACTACATGGCATGTAGTCGGTTCCTAAACCCCTCGTCGCTGGCATGGAAACACGCCCCGTGTACTTGTCCCAACACAGCCAAAACTACACGGTGTGTGGGAAAGTATACGGCGTGTAGTTCCAAAACATAGGATTTTCCACCATTTTCCATATTTTCTCGAAAACACTTAAGGAAAAGGAAAAAGAAGAAGCACATACCTCAAGGTTAAGAACTGGGTTCTTACAAACTTCCCCCCATATAGCAATTTGTCCCCGAATTTTCCTTCCAAGGGTGGTGAAGTTAAAGCTCAGAATATCTCTGGCCACTGAGCATGTAAGTCGGCCTCCCGCTCCCATGTCTCATCCTGCACTCGGCCATGCTTCTATAGCACTCGTACGAGAGGAATTGACCAGCCTCGGAGAACCATCGTTCTCCTATCAACGATACGGATCAGATGCTCCTCAATGGACACATCATGTTGAAGCTCAACCTCCACTGGCTGAAAGGTGTGAGATGGGTCAGAAAAGTAGCGACGCAACTGAGACACGTGGAAGACGTCATGAATGGATCGGTACTGCTGCGGTAACTGCAACCAATAGGCAACCAGCCCGACTCTCTCCAGAATCTCAAATGCCCCCACATATCTCGGTGAAAGCTTACCCTGTCTCCTGATCCACTTGTTTCCCTGCCTCGGCGAAACACATAAAAAACCTGATCCCCGACCACAAACTCCAAAAGTCATTTGTGGTGATCAGTGTAAGTCTTCTGACGAGACTGCGCGGTAGCCATCCACTTCCGAATCAACTGGACCTGCTCAGATGTCTCCTGCACGAGCTGCGGCTCCAGTAATGCTGCCTCACCTGCCTCCAACCTGCACAAAGGTGATCAGCATGGCCTACCATATAAAGCCTTGTATGGTTCCATCTCAAAATTTTTGCCAAAAACTGTTATTATAGGAAAAGTTTACTAAGGTTATATGCTTCTCCCAAGAGCCCCCAAAGTCTATGACGCATGCGCGCAGCATGTCCTCTAGCACCTGTATCATCCGCTCTGACTGACCATCTGTCTGAGGGTGGTATGCTATACTGAAAAGCTCCTGTGTACCCAGAGCCCTCTAAAAACCTTGCCAGAAACGAGACGTAACGCGGGCGTCCCTATCTGAAACGATAGAATGAGGGACCCCAGGAAGACGTACGATCTCTCAATATACAGCCTTCCAAGATCGTCCACGCAGAAGGTCTCCTTGATTGGAAAGAAATGATCTACCTTCATGAGTCTGTCCACAACAACCCACATGACGTCATTACCTCGAGGTGACCTTGGCAATCCTATCACAAAATCCATCGCGACATCATCCCATTTCCACTCTGGAATGGGCAACTACTGTAACAGCCCAGCTGGCCTCGGGTGCTCTTCCTTCACCTGATAACAGGTGGAACACCTTTTAAAAAAACCAGTTATCTCTCTCTTCATACTCGACCACCAGTACTGATGTCTCAAGTCTCTGTACATCTTGGTAACCTTGGGATGAACTGCCCAAGCTGAAGCATGAAACTCCCGCATCATCTCCTCACGTATATCCCCTGAAACCCATACTCATCCATGGAAATGAGAAACCTCATCATCACCTATCGTCTAACTGGGAGGAGGGTCCTCACATGCCACCGACTCCCATAGAACTAGGACTTCTGAATCAGATAGCTTCCTCATCCTCACTCTGTCCAGGAGGGTAGAAGTCACAGCTAACGAGGAAAGAAAAGTCTTCCCCTGACTGTCACACACCTCCAGATTCATCTTAGAGAACAAAGCCATGATCTTCCACTCACCACTGGCCTCTTGCACTGCCTGTATCAGAGTCTTCCCGCTCAGTGAATCTGCTATTGCATTACCTTTACCAGGTGTATAGGCAAGCTCAAAATCGAAGGATTGTAGGTACTCAAACCACCTTCTCAGCCTCAGATTCAGGTCACGCTGAGTAAAGATACACTTGAGGATTTTGTGGTCGGTGAAGACCACAAAATTCTCTCCGAACAGATAGTGTCTCCAACAGCGCAACGCATGAACCACTGCAGCCAACTAGAGATCATGCGTTGGGTAATTACTCTCATTTGGCCTCAACTGCCGAGACCCGTACATAACAACTCGGTCGTCCTGCATTAAAACGTCTCCTAGCCCAATCCATGATGCATCACAGTAAACTGTATAGATCTTCCCCTGTTCTGGGAGTATCAGGATTGGTGCTGATGTCACCCTACCCTTCAGGTCCTGAAAAGCTTCCTCACAAGCTTCTAACCAAATGAACCTCACACCCTTCTTAGCAAGACCTGTCAACGGTGCTGTTAAGCAGGAGAAGTCCGGTATGAAGCATCTGTAGTAACCAGCCAGCCCTATGAAACTCCATATCCCAAACCCGTTCTTAGGATACTCCCAGGAAACTACTGCTCTCACCTTCTCTGGGTCTACTGCAACTCCTGCCTCTGAGATAATGTGACCCAGGATGTGAATCTAGTCCATCCAAAAGTGGCACTTTGAGAGCTTAGCATATAGCGGATCCGATCTCAATGTACTCAATATGACCTCAAGATGGGTGGCATGGTCGTTTCAAGTGTGAGAGTAAACCAAGATATCGTCCACGAATACTACCACAAAATAATCAAGATACGGATGGAACACATGATTCATCAGAGCCATGAAAACTGCTAGCGTGTTCGTGAGTCTGAACGGCATAACCGTATTCTCATATAGACCGTACCTACTCCTGAAAGCTATGAGTGGTATATCCGATGGTCTAACGCACAGCTGATGATATATGGATCTCAATTCAATCTTTGAGAACACTCGTGCTCCACTAAGCTGATCAAACAGATCATCTATCCTCGGTAAGGGATATTGGTTATTAATCGTCAACTGGTTCAGCTTTTGATAATCCACGCAAAGACTAAGGGTATCATCTGACATCTTCGTAAAAAGGACTGGAAAACCCCAAGGAGAAGTACTGGGTCGGATAAATCCCTTTGCCTGCAACTCTTCTAACTACCTCTTGAGTTCCTATAGCTCAGGCATGGACATCCTAAAAGGAGGAATGGACACCGGTGCTGCTCCTAGTACTAGCTCAATAGAGAAATCCACCTCACGCATCGGAGGTAGACCTAAAAATTCGTCCGGGAAGACATCCCTGAAACGATCGACAACTGGAGGGAAATCCTTCTAACAAGTCCCCTGATCATCCAGATATAAGCTCGCAATCTGGGCTATGACTCCACCTCTCTCATGATACTTTGGTCCAGCTCGACTCACCTGAACATCCCATTCGCCCTTGTATAAAAACACTCCAACCTCCGGTGACGTGAAATACTCCTTGCAACGATAGCAGTCTACAAAGGCTTGGAAGGGAACAAACCAGTCCATCCCGAGAATGACGTCATAACCCATCATCTCCAAGAAATAGAGGTCCCAAGGGAAGTGACACCCTTCAATATCAAGGGGGCACTCCTTGAACTGACGCACACCAGCCGTTCTAGTCCCCAATGGAATGTCTAGCATCAAGATATCCGAAGAAGAAGAAACACTGATCCCAAGCCTCTCCACAACGAGTAATGATATGAAACTATGTGTATCTCATGTATCAAAAAGTACTGAAGACAAGACAGAAGCTACTAGAATAGTACCTATGACTGTTGAAGGTCCGGGATCCTGCTCCTGCTGGGTCTGTTGCACTGCATATGTCTGCCCAGTGCCGCGGCCCTGTGACACAGCCTGGCTGCCCTGAGTAGTCCCGTCCTAATGCCTCTGTGATCCTGGTGTCTGGCTACCACAGACATGACCACCATCTCTGCGTGCACACCCTGACGTATTTTAGTTCCCTGACTGGTAAGAATCCACTGGTCCTACTCCCTCACACGGAGTCTGTACAGAACCCGTCTCATTTGCCACTGGCAGAAACGCCCTGCAAAAGCGCTGCAGATGACCCATCGTGCCGAAAGTTCGACACTCAAGTAGGTCTCGTGGACACTGTGGCCTCTTGTTCCCCTCTCTACCACACTAGTAGCACCTGATCGGGCCACCTGAAGAAGCTGCATAGCTGGTACTGCCGCCCTGAGAGAAGTCCATCTGTCTCTTCCTCTTGCCCACAGAAATAGTACCAGTAACTGGTGCTGGACCGCCCTGGCCCCCAATACAAGATTCTCGCAGGTTCCCCTTAGAAATGAGCGCCTGGTTTACAATCTCATGTACAGTAGCCAAATTGAAAACATTTACCAGTGCTCGGATGTCATACCGAAGACCATCCTCAAAACTTCTGGCTCTCAACGTCTCATCACCCACCATCACGGGTGCAAAACGCTAAAGCTCTGTAAAATTAGAAGAATAGTCCATCACCGACATAGCACCCTACTACAGATTCAAGAACTCTCGAGCTCTATCTTCCCTCAGTGTCTCGGGAAAGAAGGAGTCATAGAAGACTGCCTGAAAATCTTCCCACACAATGTCTCAGTGATGCTCTGACTGGGTGGTAACATCCCACCACCTCTTGGCGGAATGACGAAGAAATGTAAGTTGTGAGCTTTACCCTCCCCGCAGGAGGTGTCTCAAGATGCTCAAAAATAGTCTGCATCGATCCTAGCCAAGACTCTGCAACATGTGGTACGCCATCCCCTGAAAATGTAGGCGGATGCTACTTCTGGAAGATAGGAGTCAGCTCAGCCATAGATGTAGAAACCTACAGTTCTCCCTGAAAGGTCTGCATGAACCGCGTAAAGCCTTCACAGAACTACGCCTCCGCGCCTGTGTCTGGTATAACGGCTGGCGCCGCATCTGGATCTGCTGGAAGATCAACTGGTAGCCCATAGCCAACCATCTCTGGAGTATAATCGTCACCACTCTCCTGGCGAACAACTCGTGGTCTTCTAGGCGGCATGACACTACAAGGTCAAAAGCATGCCTCAAATTCAAGATTATTAAGACTGAAAGCGAAGGAACCACAAGGGAACAAGAGGAAGAAGGCATTTAAAAATTTGCAAAACAAGACTACACGACAAGTACAATGACTACACGACGTGCACATGACTTTCCTTCCCCTACCCGTGTACTTCTACATGGCCGAGCCACACGGATTTCGTCAAAAAAAACTACATGGCGTGTAAATAATCTACACGGCATGTATGTTGTTATTTTCCAGCTACCCGTGTCATCTGTGACACGGCCGACTACTCGGCTAGACACTACACGGCGTGTTACACCTGCACACGGCGTGTACACCACCCTGTTTCTTAGCCACATGGATAACTACACACGGTCTGTCCACGGACAAGACTACACGGCATGTCCTACAGGTACACGGCATGTTCATGGAAAGGTGACACCGACCTGTGTTGTTAGTTACATGGCCGAGTCCCTAGGTCGCACTACACGACGTGTCTATAAGCGACGCTGCGTGTTCTATCAAGGAGTTCACCGACCCGTGTTGTTAGTTACACGACCGGACTCCGGGCCACACTACACAGCGTGCACAAAAACTACACGGCGTGTTCTACCCAAGATCTTACCTACCCCGTGTCTCCGCCCACACTGTTTGTGAAACGGGAAGAGACTACATGGCGTGTACTCAAGGTACATGGAGTGTACTCAACAAGTTCATTTTTGTTCTCGAACAGAAGAACACACACGACATGTATGAGGTCCTACATGACGTGTATTATGGGTTTTCCAGATAGTATGCCTCAGAAACTACCCTAGAACCCAAAAAATATTGAAACTAACACTTAAGTATCAAATTCCGACCCGTGGGGGCCCATACTCTCCACGAATCAATGTTTGACATCTTATATGTGTTATAGCCAATAACCAGTCAATGATCCACCAAATTCCGGTCAATGGGGGCCCATACTCCCCAAAAACCAATGTTTGGCGTCCATTATATAAACAAGATCAAACAAAAATACCATATCACAATGCACATATTTATCAAGCAGTTATCACAACAACATGCTTTACTAGCACAACAACTATCACAACAACATGAAAATTCTAATGCACCTACATGGCATGGAAACTATGCATGGCATGTGATTTCTAGCATGTGCCTATATGATGCATGAGACGTCATACCCTCGTATCATCAGGTTGAAACTAAATAGAACCCATAGATAAAATATAATAGCACACTACAAGGGCGTCACTCAATGGTGAAAACATATCAACCGTAAAATTGCAAAATCAAAATATTGTAAAATACGAGGTAGACAGGCTTTTCCCTGTACATGGGTTAGCTACGCCCGATCACAGCTTATTACCAACTACGGTACCGTCCTACCCCTGACTATGGCTCCAAATAGTAAGTCAAAGAAAAGAACCTCCTTTGATACCACTTTGTAATGTCCTCGACCCGAGTGCCACTCAACGGGTTCCCCGAACCCGGTTCGCCACGTAACCTCAAGCGCATTTCCCCAAAAACCAGAGGCTACCGACTAGTAGCGAGGGCCCAGGTATGATAGTGGGGAAACTATGCCCTCATTTGTCAAAGTGTAGCGCAGTGGAATTCAAATAAAACATAAAACAAACAGTGTATGCAGTAAACCATACACAAGGCATTGGATATAACCAACACTGTATAAATAATGATTCTGCATGTCTCATGTTCTAAGAAAACAGCCAGAACATATTATACATCAATACAGTTCAGTAAACAGTAGAGTACAGCAAAACAAAGCAAACAGCTGGCAGCAGCATCGCGAGCCTAGGCTCGGTCCCATACCCTCCTACTCCCCAGCAGTAGTCTAGTACCTTTATAGGGACTCTTGCCCCTATCCACACCCGTAGAAATGTAATCTGTTTGGGCCAAAAAGCATGACCCAAACAGGGTGTGAGAAATATATCTCAGTAGGCACCCACCAAAGCCCCATGCCCAACTGCGTGTAAGCATGCAACAACAGTGTGCAGTAGTAAAATATAATAAAGTAAGAAGTACTCAAAAGTAACTAACTACCAGTTTTATTGCCATTTTATTATTCCTTTAATCATTTAACTTAGTAACATTCTGTGCTCAACAACACCAAGCCCTCAGGACAACCAGAAGCTTGCCCTCAGGCTAAAATAGTAAACCACGCCCTCAGGAGTGCCCTCAGGCCATACAGAATCCAACTCGCAGGTATTTCCATTAGGCGTAACAGAAATTCTGGCCCTCAGGCATACGAAGTGTCCCCGTCAGGCACAGAAGTCAAGCCCTCAGGCACGAAAGGTTGCCCTCAGGCAAAATAGAATGTCGCCTGCCGGCTAAAACAGTCACACCCTCAGGCTAATCACAACAACTCCCTCAGGCTAAATAGGTAACCGGGCCATGCCCAACATATCAAAATGCAGTAAACAAGCTATTCCTCTCAAGGAAATTCGAAAATTTCTACATTAAAGGCATACCCTCAGGTATCCTACCCAAACGGCTAGACAGAGGAACGCACCCCTCGGGATGGTCCTGGATCCAAGTAATGATCCCAAACAACATCTTTACAAGATTATTTAATTAACAATATAGTTCTAGGTAGTTAAATGACCCACTACCTCAGCCTCACGACACACCAACATGGGTTCATGGCACAAAAACGCACAAAAATGCACGACAGTTGGAAAATAAACACAAAGCCACCTATCTCATTCATTAACGAATGTTATACCCTAACGCCGACTCCAGAAACGCCTAAGAACGGCGTAGATCTAACGAAGAACGAAACCCATTCAAACGTAAATAACATACGTTAGGGAAAGAATTGGTATGAACGGTACTAGGAGAGGAGAGGGCTTACCCGTGCGGTTCCAACGAAATTGCTTGAAGATGAAATGGATTCCAGACGAACGCCCGGTGGATCATAAAAGATCCGGCCTCCTCCTTTGGCTCCAAAATGGTTCCAATGCCTCCTCTTCCAAATGAGGAGGCTACTGCCTGTTTTATGCTGAAAGAACAAAGTACAAAACATGTACTTCTGAGTACACGGTGTGTACTTCATTCATTTAACTGTTCATTTGGAGGTACCTCCACACTGTTCATCTGTCAACATGAGTACACGACATGTACTCTCGAGTACACAACGTGTACTGTCGCCCAGCTGGCCGCGACTCTACGGCCTTACTATTCAAGCTGGCCGACTGACTACACGACATGTATGTACCACTACACGGCGTGTAGTCGGTTCCAAAACCCCTCGTCGTCGGTATGGCTACACGCCCTGTGTACATGTCCCAACACAGCCAAAACTACACGACGTGTGGATAAGGACATGGTATGTAGTTCCAAAATTTAGGATTTTTCCCCATTTTCCATATTTTCTCATAAACACTTAAGGAATATGTAAAAGAAGAATCCCGTACCTCAATGAAAAGAACCGGTTTCTTACAGTTCAAAGCTTTAATGGTGTGATAAGAATAGGTAGTGAGGGGTGTAATTTATCATGGAGGGAGGGGTGTTTTCTTGTAATTTTACTCAATAGAATGTTATTTTCCTCAATAGATTGAATATCTTCAGAATTACCAAAAGAAATACTAATATAATTAAATTTAGTTCAATATTTTGGGCTTACATCATCCGTACATCATCTATGAATCCATAATTCATGAATTTAGTATTTATCGTAAATTATTGTAATTTACTATTGACAAAAAAGCATGAATTTTAGACAAATCATAGAATTTACCACTAACAAATTTTAAAAGAAAATTTCAAAAGTAAAAACCATTTTATGAAAATAATTTTCTATAAATGATCATTTTAATTAATAATTAAAATCATTATTTATATGGAAGATACAAATTTTAAAATTATAACTGGTTTTTTAAAACTTTGTTAAATTAAATAAGTTACCACAAAATTATATTAAAATAATAAAACAGAAAAAAAATTAGAATACTTTTATGAAAATAATTTTTTTGAAATATTTATATTATTTATACAATTGTAATTATATATTTATAACCTTAAAATATACAAACACTTAATTAATAATTTTAATTAAATTTTTTATATATAATATGATATAATTATATCATACTATTATTTATAGGATTTTTTAATTTCATTTATAATTTCATGGGATATGGTTACTATTCTATTGGCAGTTTTACAATTCATAAGGATTATAATACAATTCCTATGGTTAAGTTACTGTTTCATCAGTAAAGGTTCTTTAACATCTATAAAATAACTTATTCTATTCATTTTTCATTTATAATGACTGAATTATCCTATTAATGTGATTTATTGTGATTATATTATATGATATAATTTTGAGAAGGTAATTTTATATGATAAAATTTTGGTTCATTACTGGTTTTCCTCCAACTCCATCAACTATTACCAAAAATACTTTAAATCAAATTTTCTTATATAGAACATACTATATTTCCACACCATCCTTATGAATAACATAAATCTCATTTGAATAAAATGCCTATGCGGAATAGAGAATATTAGATGATTTCCTAACCCACCACCACCATCAATACCCTTCCTATACGGATAATGATAAATGATATTTTCCCCTCAAAAACAACCTCAAACAATCTCCTTGTTAGTGAATAGCACTGAGCGTATAAAACACATAATGGGAGGCATTCCCCTCATATAATAAGTCAAGAAAAATAGATAATATGAAAAAACCATTCATCACCATGAAATATAAATAAACCATGATCACATATAATAATATCTAATAATGAATCATATGAAATTTATGAATGTCCCAAAAAATGTACCAAATGATGCATATGCAGTTACAAAAAATAAAAAATATCCAATAAAAGATATTATAGTCCATCATGGTCATAATGTTCCTCATGATATCCTAAAATATAAATATATCTGGGTGTTCATAACATGAATACTCACCTAGATCCACTTTAGGTAATCTCACTGAAATGTGTGAAACCATATTGATGCGGCACCGAGTGAAAGGTAGAACCAACTATGCAACTATTAGGTCAAAACCCATTCCAAGAATCACAAAGTCACATACTACATATATCACATTAAAGTATAGTAAAACAATACCAAAAAGTATAATCACAGTTCCCTATATAAAATTACAAACTATTTTACTAATATCACAATGCAACATAAAAATCGATATTATAACAATGACTTCTATAGATAAGAGTCCACACTATATCTCTCAGATCATCATCAATATCCTGTATCGTAGGGTATCCTAAAAATTAAGGGTTTCAACCTCACATCATCATCTTATCATTAATGACCCCCCACCATATAGTAGCATATTATCAATGTCACCTCATCTCATCCATATAACCCATTAATACCGTTTTTGGTCTTCTAGTGAACCCATACCCATAAATACCCGCAAGTATGACTATTGAACTTCTATAATGATATCCCATGGGGTTATTTATTATATCTACAACCACTCATGTCAATACCCCTTGGGGTCTTCAGGTGAACCTACCATCATACCAATACCATGTAGGGTCTATCAGTACATTATGTACCTATCACTACACCAAGAATGTAGAGAGGTATGAAAGAGTAATTATACATTTATTCCATCATCAATCTAAAATCAAGGGAAAAAACTAAGTACCCCATTTTCCTGGATTTCAGAAATGATATTCCACTAGGGTGGGGTACACATATAAATCATATTGAAATACATGAATATATAGTCATAGAACATACTTATCATAATTTTACACACTATCAACCCAATTCCCAGTCAATTTCTCAATTATAACATCACCACTTCCAATTAATAATTCTAGATTCCTCTATGACATAACCATCTAACAACCACACACTGTGATCTTTAATAACAAATATAGTTACAATTATATTAATTAATTAATAGAATTATTGGTTTACATTCATGAACTAATTTTTGTTTCATTATGTCATTTTTTGTCTATATTTAATGAAAGGATGCCCAAAGGCCAAAAAACTGTGATTTTCATTATTTTCATCACATTTATCAATATTGAATTAACTAATTGATTATTAAAATTTAATTTCCTCCCATTAAACATTTTATATAATTTAATTTTATTATATCTCCCATAATAGAAATTAATTTTGAAATACCTTCATTCTCTATCCATCACCACAAAAAAAATTCACATGACATAATCATCACCTCAAGAATAACCCATATCATCATATAATATTTTCCAGTTCCACTATACACACATAACATCAACCACTCCACTATATCTAGATCTTTTTCTAAGATCCTATATATCATGGAGGTATGTCTTTGTTTAAATTTCCATTGACATATCTTAATTTTTTTAATGAAATGTTTTTGGGGGTGTTTGATGAATCTGAAGGTTATTTTGGGTATTTAAAACAAAAAATAAAGGGAAATCATGATATGAAATGCATCTCACATGGTTGCCACAAGGTTAGAGTAAACTAGGGGTGGGGGAAGCCAAATTGTGAAACATTGGATTGAGGCATATCGAATGGATGGCCCATAGTTTTTTCAAACTATTCAGAGCTCCCTGGGTAATAATGTGACTTTGATCCCTCATGTATAGTGAATGTCACTCATTTTTTGAACCATTTGGAAATCTGTGAGACCCATTAAAAAGTAAGAAATTACTAAACTAACCCTTTATATATTTTAATATTTTCAACTACTTTATTCTACCATTTCTAATGTATAAACCCCAGTGAAAAAACATTTTAACCTAATCATCGTAAGGATTAATCTTTTTTGATTCTAATCTTTTTGGAGTCCCATTGGTTGTATATCAACGATCTGGGTATGTCTAATGATCCTCTTTGTTCTCTTTTCCAAATTAGGGATTCTGGTTTTAATATTCTTCTCCCAAAGCCATAAAACATTCATTTTCAATTCAATCCTATTTTAATACATTAAAAGGGTTCTTTAATCCAGGTCTATGGAAATATTTAAGGTTTCCTTCATCATCATATTCGACGAAGGTCGTCAATAATTTATATGAAATAGTCTTATTGTAGATTTGTGAATATGCAGTTGATATATTATTTTCACCTTGATGTGAGTTTGATGTATTTAATAATATTTGGAAAAATGGTTTTACAAATAGTGATTTACACCCTTCATGACAGTCATGGAATATATTGGTAATTATTAGACTGGTATAGAGCAACCCATGGGGTGCACCAACAATCTCGGACACAAAAAATTGCAATTTTTAGCATTAAATTTTCTTATGTTCAAATATATACCTTTATGAGTGTGTTGATATCATAGTTTGAATTATAAGACCATAATTATAGTGGTTGTTTCTATTTTTTTTAAATGTCATATTGGATTTTTTGACATAATGTGAAAAGGGGTTAGGAAAATTAATGTGAATGTGTCAAATGGCTTATAAATTTGGAAATGAAATGAATATGTGGATTAAGAAATATGATATTATTATCATGTAAATGGATTTATTAATGGGTATTGATGAATATGTTAAATGGGATAATGTGTGGGATTTTGTATTATGTTAAATGTGTAAAAGTATAAAATTGTTATATGGATTAAATGAGATACATTATGTAAATGAAAAACGTATTAATGGGTTAGGAACAACGATGAATTATGTGTTAAATGAAATGTGAAATGTGAATTGAATATGTATTTTATTTTGTTTGTTTTTTGATATGGTATATTTAGTAAATGGATATATAATCATGTGAACATGGTTTGAATGTTGTGGGTTATTTGACATGAGGATGAAGGCACACAGCCAGGTGAGACCGAGGCTGCAAACCCCAACCCATAACACACGAGTTAGAGAAGAAAACCATTGATCTATTCTTATAACAGTTTCATATGATGTGACTACATAGACTAGGGATCCAAGTTAAGTGTAATGTATTTGTTTCGGATATGTTTATCCCTAGTGAGATACGAACCATGATTATTACCCTTATGCATTATAATGGATTGGATTAGTCAATTGTGCAAATAATATAAATTCCTAATCCATATAACTTGTGATAGAAATGAATCCAGTAATAAATATGGTATATGTATGGTTAAAGGTATTAATGATCAAATTAGATAATGTGAATATTGTTAATTTATGGAACCCGAGTTTCCTTTCATTTTACATTGTCATTTATTTCAAATATTCTTGAAATATTTATATAGACTATATATTTTGTAGACACCATTGGTGGGGGCCTACTGAGATATAATTACACCCTACTCAGGCCACCATTGGGTACTCAACAATATTTCATTATTATAGGCTAGGACAAGGGTAATGACCCTATGCGAGGGAGTTGAGTTGGTCTTGAGAAGTGAATGCATGAGGATCCAGTCATAGATTCAAGACCCATTTAATGATTTTGAATGTTGTATTTACTTGGGTATTCCCATCACATTTGGCATTATTATAATTACATGGAATATTTACTAGTTATTGTGGTTTGCACCATGTTTGGGGAATTTGTTAGTAATCAATGTTTTTTATTATTGTTTCCATTATTTCATATGTTATATAGTCTGTCTCAATATAGTATAGAGTGTATAATGTCCCCATGTGATTTATTAGACCCTCACTACTAGTCAAGAACCATTGTTGTATGGGAAGGTACACTTGGGGTCATATGGAGACTCATCTTGTGGCACCAGTTCAGTGGCTCCTAGGTAGGAGAGATTACAATGTTGTATAAATGAATTTTTTTCTATGGTATTACTTTTTGGGATGGTAGACAAGAGGTCAGGAATTTTTAGGTCATTGCAATTATCTATCGCGTGTTCGTAGATTACCCATGAATGAGGGGGAAATTATTTACCCAAGGTTGGAATTGTAGTTCTTGATGTGTGTTGTTATTGTTGAAAGATAATTCAACATTGGGTGATGCACTTCGTGTGTGATGTGACTATTTTATGATGTTTTTCTCGTGGATGGAATGGCACGAGGTTGTGAACTCACATATCACTACAATCACCTAGTGAAATAGGTGGCATGAATTATGATTGGAACATATGGTATGGGTGTGTTTTACATAAAGGTTATAAATATATTATACATTCATGAGAAATTGGGGGCGAATGGTGTTTAACAAAGAAGATAAAAATGTGTAAAATGGAATGATTTTTAAGGAATGGTTAAGGAATTATGCTTAAGGAAATGTTTTATGTAAGCTAAAAATACTATTTATAAAAATTTTGGTAATGGGAAATGTATCTAATAGGAATGAATTATGTTTTTAGTATTGAAATGGATTTAAAAATGTGTCCAAGGAGAAACTTTTGACTATGTAGGTTAGTTTACCCAGTGTTTACCGAAACCCGCAGTAGGGATGGTTGGGTGTAGTGTTCTAAAAAGTGATGACTTTCATTGGGTTAGTATTTTCATAGTGGGTTGTTAAGGATAATCGATATACTTTCTTTATTTAAATTTAGTAAAGATTATGTTATGTGTTCTAAGGATCATGTTAGGAATTATAGAGAAATACCACCACAACGGTGTGTACATATTAGGCGATAAGATGATAACACTAAAAATGGTCCACTCAAATAGAAGAAAGGTAGCCTATTTGTTTAATAAATATGAGGATAGGAAAATTTATATGAGAAATTTACTCTTTTTGTATATATAATGGAATGGTATTCAGGACAGGTCGTGTTGAGTATGTTTGATCTACCAAGAGAATTATTGTTACATCACCCTCCAATATTTTCTATAGAGGTTGGACTCAAGGTAGTATAGTTATGAATAATGTCCATTTATATGTTTTTGGATCATTTTGATACTCCAATGAAGTAGAGTGTTATGTTGGATGTGTATATATTTTGGAGACCAGTGAAGCTCTGGTGGAATATTTTGGTTTAGAATTAGTCGAATGATAGTTTGTTTTGGAAAGAATTTCATGATGTTTTTTTGAATAATTTCAGTCTAGAGACCAATATAAAAGAGAGGGATCTAGAATTTATGAGGTTAGAGTAGGGAATTATGTCATTGATGGATTATTTAGGCCATTTCATGAACATCCAAAACACTGTCACATTATTGTTAGCTAAAGAGGTCGTGATAAAAAGATGATTTTAGGATTGGTTTATAATTGAGATTAAGTCGTAGGTGAACATATTTGATTTAAATATGTTTTAAGGAGTAGTGAATCATGCTATTGTTTTTGAAGGGAACATAAAATTGGATTTCGGAAGTGGGTTGGTTGTTTTAGTTGGATATGGAAGCAGGGAAAATTCCAAGGGTAGGAAGCATCATTTTGGGTAGATCCGTCAGAGAGGTAGTGTACAGAGTAGTTAGAAGAGAGGAACATCCTCTCAGGGTGGTGACTGGGTAATTATCTATCAGTTTTGTAGGTCTGGGTACCTGAGGTATCTATGCCCCCAACCACCAGTTTAATGATAAATGTTTAGAATAATGGAGAATGTGCAGAAGTTCTATAGTAACCCTCACCATCTAGACATAAATGATGGTTCCATGCAAGTTCAAGGTGCAGGAAGGGGGTCAATTACCCTATATCAGGCAGATAGATAGAATTTTAATGACTATACTAGTAGAGGATTTGGATGAGGTACTACGATATGAGAGAGTCTATATCATCAAGTTATTATTGTACCCAAGAAACATGAAAGGGCCCATTATTGAGGGAAATATCTGCCTCAGGAAGTTGAGTCCACACTTAGAGGTGGTAAGGCATGCAAATCGACCGTTTTTGGAATGATTTTTATAGCTCTCACACATTCTAGAACATTATTTGATATAGGTGTTTTCATAATCTTTTAATCCTGCCCAGATTTTGGTTGTGTTTGTTCTAGTGGTGAAACATATACGAGGTGTTATTATGATTAACAAACTATTAGGATAGTGTGAAAAAACATATCTGACCGTGTAAGGGGTGTGATCTTAGGGTTGGGTGGTACTGTTTTTATTAGGACTTGTTTGTGCTTGAGATGTTAGTTCGGGATATCATTTTGCATATGTACTATCTAGAACTATACCATGAACATATTTAAGTTGACCAATATAGGTTTATTTTTAAATCTCTTTAGGGATACAATTATATATATCGGGGTGACTGGGATGTATGGTAATTTTATGTAGGGATAGTTTGTCCATAGTTGGGACAACTCACAAACTAAGTTTCTGATATCATGCAAGATGATGATGGAGTAGATCAACAATTATCCCATTTATGGTAGATCAGTTTCAAGATGTATTTCTTGAGGACTTATTAGGGTACCACCCAAGAGAGATGTTGATTTCAAAATGGAGTTTCTGTTGAGGGTGGAATCGATTTCCATTCCACTTTAATGAGTGGTACCAACACAACATTAGGTACCTATTATGTAGTTGGATGAATTGAAAAATATTGGGTTTATTCATCTGATTACTCCAACTTTGAAATATCTAGTCCTATTTTATAATAAAACTTATGGATATTGAAAGTTAAGTGATGATTATTGGAAGCATAATCAGATAACTGTTATGAACCAATAACCTCTTTCGTATATTGATGATCTCTTTGACTAGAAGAGAGGTTCTTCAATGTTCCTAAATATAGATATAATATTTGGGTATCACCAGTTGAGGGGGAGGCCTTATTATGTTCCCCAAAATCCCTTCATGAGGAGGTATTGCTTGTATGTGTTTTTCACGATGTCATTCAGGTTGAAAAACACACTTGTAGTGTTTATGGCACTAACTAATTGAATCCTACATCGTTACCTATATCAGTTAGTAGTATTCTCTTATTATGACATATTGCTGTATTTTAAGACTCAATATGATCATGAAAATCATCTTAGAATTTTTTTTGAGTGCATGAAAAGAGCATAGTCCATATTCCTAGCTATAAAAATGTCCCTTATCGATTTATAGGGTACATTTTTTGTGTCACGTCATCTCTGAGGAAGGAATGTTAGTGGACTTAGAAAAAGTTCAGGCAATTGTATCTTTGGAGTAGCCAAATAATGTTGTTGATGTCCAATGTTTTATGGGGTTGGAAGGTTATTTCCATCAGTTCATCAATTAATTTTATCATTTTTCTTCACCACTCTCATGTTTAACCAAGAAGGGAATTATGTTGGAATGGTATGATGTATGTGATAATTCCTTTTAGGAATTAAATAGGCGGTTGAAAACCTCACAGATTCTATCATTTCCCTATCCAGTAAGGAATAAACATTATTTTTTGATGCATCTTGTACTTGGCTAGGAATAGGGTTGATATGGTATGATTACTCTGTTGTGTATGTGTCATGATGGTTGAAGCCCCATTAAATAAATTACCGTAGTCATGATTGTTATTTGGAAGTGGTGGTTCATGCCACAAAATTTTGGCATAATTACTTGTTGGGAGAATGGTTTATAGTGTATACTGATCATAAAGTCTATATTATATCCTATCTCTATTTTATTTTAATCTTTGTTAGAAAATATTGATTGAGTACATGTGGTCCTTCATCAATGAGGTGGTTTAGAAAAAATGAATGGGAAATAGTGGTGCACATTATTTATGTTGGAATACTCCAAATCAAGAGGATTAAGAATCAATATTTGAGTGGAAGATGATGGAATTGATTATTGAGATGCATTTTTTAGTGCAACACAGTCATGGAAAGATGCCCCTTGCATCCTAGGTATATTATTCTACTCTTCTTAAGAAAAAAAGATAAAAACTGTGATCATTTAGAATTTTTTCCTCTAAGGAATTTACATAATGGTGGGGATTCACATTATGGTGGGATTTCTGAGGTAATGGGTTCGTTTATGTTCATGGATGTGTTGTTATACCAATATGATTTTAAGAATAGATAATGTGTGAGTTTTTTGAATAAATGTGGGAAGTTCATATTGGTTTAACAAAAATTTATCATCAAATTTGTGGTAGTATTGGAAACAGGGGATGAAGAAAGTGGTTGTAGGTTTTGTGGAACGCTGCCTTACCTCTCAGTAGTTTAAGGTTGAGCATCCACACCTGGGTGGTTTTTTACTTCCAATTCCCATTCCATACTGGAACTTTGATGAAATTAAAATGGATTTTTTGGTACATCTTTTGAGGATTCCTCAAATAAATGATGTGATCTAGATATTTTCTGATTGGATTTATAAGGTAGCTTACTTCTTTCCGATTTTAGAAATATTCAACATGGATCATTTGCGTGAGTTATATACCTGAGATCTGGTGCATTTTCATGGTGTACAAAAGAATACAGTTTTGGATTATGATTCTCATTTGAAATCATGATTATTTCTAGTATTAAAGAAGTAACTAAGTTCCCATGTGTTTGTGAGTACGACTTTGCACCCACAGAATGATGGGTAGTTATAGCATACTATTCAAGAACTAGAGGACATGTTGAGGGCATGTGTTCTAGATATTAGTGAATCATGGGAAAATAATATAGAACTGGTCAAATCAAAAATAGTCAGAAATAAACAATTCATATGGAACCGTATGGGGACCTCTATAGTAGACCATGTAGAAATTTGTTGATTCAAATGTAATATAGGTAATTAGAACTGTTGGGACACAGTCTCATGCAAGAGGTGTCACAAAAAGTCTAGTTGATTTAGAAATGCATGGAGACATCTAAATGTATGAATAATTCATATGTGGATTTCTTATATAGACCTATTTAGTTTGTCGTTAGTGACCAAGTGTTTCTTTGGGTGATGCCAAGGGTTGGTAACCATCTAACCCAAGGATAGTGAATGTTACAGCCTATATATCACGGTCTTTTTAATTTGTGAAGAGGATAAGAATGCTTTCATAACAAATCGATCTTGAATAAAATTATAGAGGTATGCATAATGTTTTTAATGTTTCATTTATTTGGTATTATCATCCTGACCCATCTCGTCTTATTGTTGTTGAGGATGTTGATGTCAAGGTAGATGCATATTTTCAATAGAATCTTGTTTCTGATGTAAATTTTAGTGAGAAATTATTATAGGGTAAGACTATACCTTTGATTTGAGTTTTTTTGATGCATGGAAATGTTTAGGAATAATCATGGGAGAGAGATTCAAATGTATGAGCCCAATTTCCCAATCTATTTTCTTCTAGAGTTTAGTATTTCATGGGAATATGCCTTAAAGATGAAATGTTACAAGGTGGGGATTTTGTAAGATTCCCAAATTTATGGAGGCATTTCATTGTTTAAATTTTTATTAAAATCCATTTATTTTTTTAAAGAAATTTTTACCAGGTGTATGATTAATCTCAAGGGTGTTCCAGGGGTTTGGGACATGAATAATGGGTAAATCAGGCCATCTAGTTCAAGTTTCATGGTTGGTGCATAACTAGGGTAAACCATGCAGAGGGAACCGAATATTTGAATCCATTTATTGGGGAATCTCTCATAATTTGACTATAGTTTTTCAATCCATCTTGATATCCTAGGTAACCATGGAACCTTGAACCATGTTGGACACTGGATGGTGCATGGTTTGCACACAGTTTGGAAAACTGTAAATCCAAACCATGTGCCCCATTAAAAACTAAAAAATTAATTATATTCCCCCTATTTATTTTATGTATATCACCTGATTTCTTCCGCCACTTCTGCAAAATCTACCCATGTGACACACAATTTTAAACCAAGACTCATGAGGATCAATATCTTTATATTCTAGGTGGTTTTGATGGTTGTTGGTTGCATAATGGAGCTCCGATTAAGTATAATGCTCCCCTTGATTATGTTTTCCAGATTAGGGTTAGTGATTTTATTTTTCTTCTTCTCAAGAACTCAAATACATCTTTTTCAAGTGGATCACAGGTTGGTACTTCAATGGGTTCTTGAATATGGATCTACGGTCAATGTTAAGGGTGTGTTCATATTTATATTCGAATTAGGTTGTCTAGAATTTCTAGCCCATTGTTTTATTGATGATTTTTCCATAAGTGGTTTGGATATTATTTTCCACTTGAGGTGTATTTTATGTATTTAATATGATATGGTAAAATGTATCAATAAATGTTTTTGTAAACCCCTAAAGCTCCCTATGGGATGTGTTGAGATTTATTAGATCAGTTTAGGGACACCCATGGGGTGCACCAAAATTTTAAAATGTAGAATGTTTTATTGATTAAAATAGATTTTCCTTATGTTGATATAGATCCCATTATGAGTGTTTTGATATGTTAGTTTTAATTATATGATAGGACATCTAGTGGTCATTTCTAGTTGTTGGTAATGGAAAAAAAGATATTGTTTCACAAATTGTGAATACGGGTTAAATGGATTAATGGGAATTTATCATATGGCTTATAAATATTGAATGGAAATGCATAAGAGGATTAAGGAATATGAAATTATTTATGTTTAAATAGACTAATTCATTGATATTTATGAATATATCAATTGGGATATCGTATAGGAATTTTTTATTATGAAAAATGGGTTAAAGTATAAAAATCAAATATGGATTAAATGGGACAGGTTATGTAAATTTAAAACATGTCAATGGGTTAAGGCATAAATATGAATTATGTAATAAATAAAATATGAAATTTAAATGGTATTTTTATTGTTTTTTGATTGGTTTTTGATTTGTTTTATATGGAAATTGTTTAAGGAAAAATGTGCACATGGCATGGTTGTTGTGGGGTATTGGACTTGAGGATCTACCCACATGGGTGGTGTTAGATTGAGTCAGTAAACCAAACCTCATATTGAATGAGTTAGAGAATCAGAATAAATCTATAAACCACTTATAGTTTCAGTTTATGTGACTACATGGACTGAGGATCCAAGGTAAGTGTGATGTATTTGTTTGTGATATGCTTATCCGATGTGAGATCAAAATTCTGCTTAATTCCCTTTGGGTGATAATTGACTGGTATATGCAGTTGTTATAATAATATAAATTTCTAACCCATTTAACATGTGATGTAAATGAATCTATTAACCATGATGATATAAGCATGGTTAACATAATTAATGATTGAACTGGCTAAAGTGAATATTTTTAACTAATGGAATCCGAGTTGGCTTTTGGTTTACCTTGTCATTTATTGCATATATGCATGCACTATTAGTTTGAACTAGATATTTTATAAACACCATTTGTGGTGGCCTACATAGTTTTACTCACACCCTTATCAATCTTTCATTTGGTACCCAAGTATACTTCACTGTTGTAGGTCAGGATAAGGGGTAAAGGCCCTATGCAAGAGAGGAGATTTGTACTTGGGTGTACATGGTTGAAGATCTCAACTTAGAGTTAGGGAATATTTTTTCAAATTTAGATTTTGTCTTTACTATTAGTTTCTCATCCCTTTTTGGAACAATTATTATTTCGTATCTTATTGATAAGTTTTTTGGTTTGAACCCAGTTCAGGGAATTGATTGGTAATGCATGTTTCTAGTGTTTCATTATTATTCCATTTATTTCATATATTACCTACTATGGAATACAATTTTAAAGATGTTATCGTCTATCCATGTGAATTATTAGACAATAATTTATATTTATAAACCTTTGGAATATGGGGAGGTGTGCTTGAGGTCATGCATAGACTCACCTTGGGGCACTAGTTTAGTGGATCTCTGATTGGGGGCATTACATTTCCTATATAAAATAACCATAACACTTCAATAACAAATTGTAAAAAATATTTGTATCACAATTCTCAACCATAACCACACAACACCAAAATTATATAATATTTACAATCATATAAAATACTCGGCCAATAATTACACCATTTATATCCTGAATATTCAATCAAACCATCAAATTTTTAGATTTTACTATTGATTATTTATTCAAATAAATTCTAGTAAAAAAGACAAATAGGAACACATGTTCATAGGGAAGGTACTTTCATATAATTTAAGGGATTATAAGGACAATTAAAAACACTAAAAATTTTCTTTAATTAAATATAATCAAATACAACAATAATATTATAATGAAAATTCCACTTTTTACTCATAATCAATCTATCATCTTACATATATATTTATAATTAAATTTTGTCATACTATTTAATTTTAGATAAAATTTTAATATCCTCATCATATGAATAATTACATCCATAAATTACTTATTCTATGAAAAATCCCTTCACTTTTACTACCATTTTATCTATTACGTTAATGGTATTTCTTGATTACAAAAATTTACAATAGAAGCAATACATAAATAACATATGAACACTTATAAAAGTAGGTTCAACATATACCTTATCTTTTAATCATTATAATTATGATTAATATATATATTTTGTTTTTTGTTACCAAATATAAGTAGAAGAAAATGTATGATAGAATCATAATTTACTTAAATATAAAACATTTCATCGCAAATCCTCTACTTGGAAAGAATCATTTTAGATGAATTTTACAAAAAAAAATAGAGATAGAATGTGAGAAAAGAGATAGATACACCAATAAAGGACTAGGGGATGTGTGAAGGGATTGATTGATTTATTGGTATATCTATAATTAAAATGGAAAATATCCAATAACCCATGTTTGAGAGAAATGAAGAAGAGCTCAAACATGGGAAGACTTTGTCTTTTAGATAAATGGATTGGTGACTCTATCATATTCTTCAATAACATACTATCAAACCTAACTTTTAATTTAATTTTAATTTGGTTATTATTTTATTTATCTTAAAAAAATGATTTAAATCTCCCCCCAAAGTTTCGTGAAAAAATGACCCCCTATCCTTTATAAAAACATCATTTTATTTATTTTATTTAGTTTTTCCTTAAATATTTATTACAAATCGATTATGGGAAGAAAATGGAATTCCTTATGAACTCAATTACATATTCATCAAGAAGGAATAATATTACATGAGATATGTAACATTTACAAAAATCCTATAAAACCAACATGTGAAGGAAGACCTTACCCATATACAATCAAGAAATACTTATATACAACTATTCTCGATTAGTGCTCTACCCTAATGTGAGCTCTACTATTATGTGATAAGTTATAGTAGCTTGAGGTGAAGAAGTAATACCATGACGAAAATCTCATATAACCTAATAAAATCAGATAACCACTTCATTAGATTAGCACGTAGATTTATGTGAACAATATTACTCTCATGAAAACATCATAAATATCATAGTAAGCTCATGAAAAATTTGGATACCCCTACAAAGGATAAACTAAAAAACATGGGATATAAATTACCTTTACATAAGAAGACAAGAAGATGGGTAACCTTTAAATAATGTAGGATGCACCTTTTCATGAGTCCAAAATACCCTTATATAACTATAGATTTTACTTTTACTGGGGGAAAACTGAGATAACTCAAAATATGGGTTTTTTAAACATTAGATTAAATTTAAAAAGAAGAATTTACCTTGAATTTTTTTGAATCATTTTAAAATATTTAAATGAATTAAATATTTTAAGAAATAAAAATTAAAAGATGGAAATTACTATAATAGAGTATTGAATCTTTTAGAAAATTATTTAATATAATAAAACTTTTCCAAAACATAGAAATAACTAGATGACACTAAACGATACCACAATACTGAAGGAAGAAAAAAGGATTGGGGTTAAGGAAAATTTTAAACATCACAAAATATACATATAAAATAATTATAATCCTCATAAATTAAATATTTATCCCCAAAATATTTTATTTTTCTTTAAAATTAATACCTTTTTAGTAGTGTCCACCATACACAAACCCAAGCTTAAAAGGTCGTTAAAATAATATTATTTATATATGGTCGTTGTAACCTAGTCGTTGAGTTGGAAAGTATGAAATGAAATAAAAGATTTATAAAAAATATGTACAAATAAATTAATTAATACAAATATTTAATTAAATAAATAAACATTCATTAAACTAATTTTTTACAAGGTAATTTATAAGAATAACATAATTTTATTCCATAAGAAAACAGCTGTCAAATAAAACATTTTTAGGAATTTTATATGTGAATAATTATGATTAATATATCAAATCTCTCAAAATTTTATTTTACCAAATAAACATTATTTAGGAACTTGTCAATTCAAAATTTGATTTGGGTGATTTATGTTTATTTTCAAAAAATAAATTACTTTTGGATAAATAGTAAAAAATACTTTTTTTATAAATACTAGCACTTTTATAATGTTATAATGGTAAAAAAGTAAACAAAAATTTTATAACCACTTTTTTATTGAAAACAAAATTTTTTAATAGGTAATTTAATTTATATAGAACTATATTTTTTATCTTATAAATATATTCAAAATATTTTGGAAGTCTAAGTAATGTGGTTATTCAAATAAAACCTATATTTAGTTATTCCATTTTATAAAGTATTTAAAAAGTATCATTCAAGATGGGTTTGGTTTTAAAGACAAATAAGATTCATTTTATTTAAAATATTAAAATTAATTACATTGAAATCAAATTTTACCTTATTTTTGTAGTAAAATCATTTCTATGCAATTTAAAAAAACAAATTTCATTGTATCTTATGCACTTTTATTATAATTTATTTCTACAAAAAAAATACAATTTGAATATATTAAAATGGATTCCATAATTTAAATCATAATAATTAAAATTAGGTAATAATTTGAAATTAACATTTTCAAAAATTGAATTACAAAAAACAGTAAATATTTGATACCACAGTTATGATGAGAATGCATTTACCAGGTGTTAAACTAAGAGATAAAAGTAAAAATACAACATGAAATTCTATAAATATAATTTTATAATTATATTTATACCATATAAAATATTTTTTTTATTTTCCATTTTATTCCACTTCCAAAGAAAAATATATTATATTATTTTAATCATTTCAAAAATTCCAAGTGTATTTCTCCCATCTCTCCAAAAATGTAACATCTTCTCCTCCTTTCTTCACAAATATTGAAAAATATATATAAGAAAATACCTAACAAAAATTTTCCCTATATTCACTCCCTTTATTATTAATATTCACTCCTTTTTTTAATACCATACTAAGAGGGATTATGTGTAGGCAATAGTACGTCTCTCATAGAAGAGGTACTCATATTTTCAAACTCTTTCAATTTTAACATTGTCATATAATTAATCTTACTATATTCAATCAACAATATAATAGTGAATATAGTATCATAAATATAAATTTATATTATTATTTTTATGGGATAAAAATTCTTAACTTCCTTCCCATCAAATGGGAAATAAAAGAATCACCCATATATACATGTGGACTACAGCATCCACATGGTGATGTGATTCATTTACCATCACAAAAAACCTTTAATGATTTTAATGATGTCTTTTTTAAATATATATATTATCTATTATATATTAATGATTCATTAATTATATAAATTTATCTTATTTTTTCCTTTATCTCAATATAAAATGGAAGTATCTTTTATGTGTACGTATAGATTATCATATACATGAAAGATATATTTCGTTTTCAGTATATAAATATTATATAAATTTATAAAATTTTATATATTGAATATATATAAAAATAATGAAATTAATCATATTTTTTAATTGATATATCATGATTATAGACTACCACTATGTTACACATTCGGTCTATATAACATTAAATTGTTTAGGTTGGTTTTCCAACCTACATGAGTGATGTTCTAATGATTATAAAATAAATTATTACATAATGTTGAATAATGTTTATATTATATAATAATTTATAAAAATAATTATTAAATTTTTTGATATCATAGGAAAGTGATCAATGTTCAAGGATCAAAACTTTTAATCCAATATATTAATAAAAAATGAAATAATTTTCACTAAGGACAATGATTTTAATGAGAAATTATTACAAAATGGGTTATATAATGTCATAAATGGATCATATATGAAATTATAAGTAAAAATATTGTTATAAATAAAGTTATAATAAATTTAAAATTTTTATAAAAGTTATTAAATTCAATTATGATCCATGTCATAATTGAGTTAACGGTTTCTCATTACACTTTTGTTTATGCGACACATATTCTATTTTTACGACCGGTTTCTTTATTGTGGAGCACATAATACAATTTTTATATGATATATCGATGATATATTCATATTAGTGGTATTTAATGTTTCGTTGGATGTTATTTATTTTATGTATGTTATGATTCAAAAGATACCAAAGATGTAATACTTTATTTTATAATCTCTTCAATCATTTGGGTTGTTTATGTTTAAGTTTCCATTGGATAAATTATATGATATTTTTATCTAAAAACCCCTAAAATATTCTATTATGGGTATTTATATATATTTAAATTACCTATTTCATTTTCCACTCTCAATGGCATAAATGGTTTGAAATAATATTATAAATAAAACCATCATTGTTTTTATATTTAGTCAGGAATTTTTTTACCCATGTACTTATTTTCATTAAAATGGTTTCAATGTTGTTTTCAGTACTATATAATTATTTATTGAAATAATCTTTACCCATGATTTATTTTATATAATAATATATTAAAGGAATATTGTTTTCATTTTCTAAATGAGTTTCTTTTAAATAACTGTGTAAAAATAATAATTGTTTTAACAATTACCACAAGATTTTTTCCAACAATTCGGATTATGACCTCAGATCACTATTAATTGAAAATAAATAATGATTCTTTTGGATTATTTTTTTCAAAATATATTAATTTTTATATATTTTTAAAAATAGATTTAAAAATGAGTAGGTCATTTTCCTCATTAAATATTCTAGTGATCTTCTAATAGAATTTTCATATATTTCAACATCCTTGAATGAATATTATTTTTTAATGGGGATAGAATATAATGATACCATTCACATATTACACTCTATGGATTATGATCATTTTTTTATAGTGTTTTATTATGGAAAATATTAACATTTTAGATGCTAGTTTTTCAATCAAAATGTATATGTTGATTATATGTTGATTTTTGTTGTTTCATTTATAGGATGGCGGAATTGGAATTTGTATACGACTAATGGGATATGGTATATATCCATGATGTATTATTAGTCCTCAAAAGAAAAGCTAATTAGGGTATTTGGAATATTCCATTCTGATTTATATATTATTATTTCTAATAACGCTGTGATGGTATGATTACGATTTTTGGAATTTTGAATTCTATCATATGAAAATAGTTATTTTTGTCCATGTGAATATTTAATGTGTTATTTCATCCATATATAAATTTCCAATTTATGTTATTATTTATGTTACATATTTTTTTGTTAATATCTACCGTATTACTCATGCTATATTTATTTTATGACAAAATCTATTGAACATTTTCTCGTATATATAATAGTAGAGAACCATTGTTGGTTTTCCTTTCCACAAGATACCAAGAAGGGAACTCTGAACGATTTTAGGGATATACTAGAAGAAATAATATCTTCCATAAATTAATTTTAAGATGAATTTTATGTTTTCAATTGTGATTTTGGAGTGATGTATGTATCTAGTCTCCCATGACTACTAAACTATTCAATCCTTTAGGAAGTGACACCTTGTATCATATGTTCATTTAATAAAATAACTAAAAGATCTAGTTTACTAATGTTATAGTGATATAGTTTATATCAAATGAAATTTAGTATAATCCATGGGAACTATATATATGAAAACAGAGATTAGGGAGCATAACCCTATGATGGATGTTGAGGACAAGTCTAAGTATATCATAAAATCATATAATTTTGATAAATTAGATATTTGTCAATTTTATAAGTTAATTAATTTATTTCAAGATACTCTAAAATTGATATGGCATGGAAAATATTAACTGAAATGTAAAAATTTAAAAGTGGAATATTGGTTATTAATATCATTGTCACCCGTCTATGATGATTGGACCAAAGACAACAAATCTAGACAGAAAACCTAGAAGTATATTCATATTATCATAAATAATCATCATGAAATATCTTAAAATATTTTTATTATTTTTGGATATTTTGAACGATACTATACTTAGTTTTATGAGATTGTTTGTGCCTATATTTTCAATTTATGTTGCATATTGAACCGACTTTGGAATTATACACTATTATTCCTAAAATATTGAGCTAATATAGTTTATTAAATTGTATAGAAATAGAACCTAATAGAAGGAATTGTAAATATGTTCATATATGTAATAAATTTTGGGATTTACTATATGATAAAGTCAAAATGACTAGTGTTCGATGTGATTAGGTATGAAAATATATTGATAGTTAACATTGGTTATGGCCAATAAAATTTCCCATATATAATAACCTATTTCTTCATAGGTAAAATTATTGATGTTTTATTACATAACACTATATAAAACTCTATCCTATAATAGAAATTATAATCAATTAGTTTTTTAATAGTGGATAATGTCATTTCAAAACATATTTTTGACTTTGAGATGTAATGAAAATGATAATTTTATTAGTGGGTGATTCAGAATTATAAAAGAGGATATAAATGGAATGGAATGGAATACATAATGATATATTCTTTAACAGATACATTCTTTATGATTGATGAGATGATATAGAAAGGAAATTCATTACTCTAATGTATAAGGAAGTGAAAAGTATTTTTGCGTATGAGAAAAACTGTACAAGAATAGAAAGCCATATAACTGTATATATATGTAATCTATAATGTAAGAATTAATATTTGTATGATGGAATTAATATAATAGTATAAATTTAACTAGTCTCTCAAATTTTTTCACCATATGATTAAATGGAATCAAGTGATATCAAGAGAGAGAATGAATTTCCCATGTCATATATCTTTAAAATAAATCAAGAGAAGAAGAGGAATAATGATTAATGAGAAAAAAATGAGATAATATTATTGAACATAATAAAAGTATAAAACATACCAAATGTGCACATTTTGGAAAGAAATACACTAGTACTTTCTTGAAGGATTGGTATTTATCTTAAAGTGTGGAGATAAATGAAATTGGGTGCGTAAATTATATTGTAATAAGGAAGCCTCCAATTTCCACTGTTTGAACAGAACTGATATGTCCCACTACAAAACAATAACCTTGTTTCAAGATAATATTCCGTGTAAATTTAAATGGGGTTAGGTCTAGGCTTATGAAATTAGTACAACTAAACTTGAAATACATTAAAATGAAATATTATGTCCTTGATGATAAACTCATTATTTATTTAATTTTGGTTATACACACTCATTAATATTTATAATGAATATCAAATCGTCCCTTGAAAATCTAAGGAAGAAATTTTTAATCAATTCACATAGTGGAAACTATTTATAATGATAATTTATTTAATGGGTTATGTTAAAATGAACAATGGTTCCCCAATTTGAAACATGGATGTTATTCCTATTCTAGGTTTTGTAATAATCTAGATTTTTTTATTTAATTGGTTTTGAGGATTTCAGAATTTCAGATAAAGAATAAAAAATATATATTGAACTACTAGTATTAAAATCTGATGGTTAAATTAGTATATAATTTCAATGGGTGTTATTATTGATGATTTAGGAATTAATATACTAGTCATTAACAATATGTATTAATTATATAAAGTAATATATTAAATTATTTTAATCATTTATATGTCTGAGAAATAACTTTTCATTTATTTATAGATCTTATAATCTATTAATGGTTTGTTTATAGGATTCATTAATAAAAAAAATTATCATAGTCATTAATTGTTAGAATTAGATGTGGAAGCTAATTAAATTACTAAATTAAAGGAAAAAAATTCACTTAGAGAGTTCAAAGGAATAAACATATCATATTTTATTAGATTACCACAATATCCCGAAATGGATGATAAATGTTTCGTAATTTGTATATAAATTCAAATTAATTATTAAGGTGTTATTCTAGAAACAAATTCACTAGGAGAAATATAAAAAAGGAACACATATTGTTTGTTTATAAAAAAGAAGTTACCTATTCTTGAACTAGAAATTAAAATTCAATATAAATTAAATTAAAATATCATTAAGTGATAAAAAATAATTAAAATTAATAGGAGTAAATTTCATTAAGTAATTGGCAATGTAGAACATTAATATTTTCGTTTTCATTATAATTAATACTATGATTGATATCTAGAACAAAACGCAACCCATAGCCTAAAAGAACCTCAAAATAATATTATTTAAATACGACTATTATAACCATGATGTTAAGTTAGAGGGTATGAATATGAATATCAAAATTATGAATTATGTTAGAAATTACATCCTTAATACAAAAAACAATTGAATCAAAAAATTTACATTCATTTAGTTTTTTTACTTGGAATCGTATAAGAATAAATTCATTTTATTCTATAAGAATACGTTCTTCATAAAAATGGTCTATATAAGTTTTATGTAAAAATAAATAGAATTAATTTCATCCACTTTTAGAGATTTTATTCGTAAAAATGTACTTCATATTTGATATTATCATATTAAAATTAGATTACGGTGACTTTTTCATTTTTTCCAGAATTACTTGATTTTTGAGTGAGTAGGGAAAAATACTGGTTTAACAAACACATTCACTTTTATAAAATTTTAATGATATATGAAAAATAAGAAAAAATATTAAAAAAATATTATAGATAAATCTACCTTTCCTTATAACAATCATATTATGTCTTTTTCAATCATCATTATACATTATTTTTTAAATTATTTTTTATTTTTAAAACAAACTTTTTCATAATAACGGTCATCAATTATTTTTTTGAATTTATATTAAAACTAGTTTCCGCCAATTCAATAGGTTGGTATTTTAATAATCAATAATATATTAGGAATTATTATAATTAATATTATTTAACATGTTTAACTTAATTTTTGATTAAAATGATTAGTAGAAACTATATAAAATTGTTACCACATTTAATGTTAAAACTGGTTTACTGATTGTTTAACTAAGAGATAGTGTTAAATATAAAAATTACCCATTAATAAATATAATTATTTGAAGATATTTAGACATTAAAATATAATAATTTTTATTTATTGTCAATTTATTGCTAGTTTTATAAAAACTGACTTTATATTATTAAAATATTTTATGTAATTAAATGTGTGACCCACCCCATACCTACAAAAGGGACCCTCTTCTCGTCTATTATTAAAAAAAATCAACAGTCTAGATCAGAAAATACAAAACCAAAAAAATTATTTATTACTACACTTATTTTTTAAGATTATGGAATTCCCTTTAGACTAGTCTATGAAGGATCAAGGTCTAATAGAAAGGAAATATTTCAAAGAATCTGTAATCATCTTTACCGACTCTTTCAAATATTATTTATTCTTCGACTACGGATACATATATTGTGTCTATAATAAAATAATTATTCTATTTTAATCAATATAATGATATGTTTTTATTAATATTTACAATAATTTTCCACCTCTTTTACATTATATGGGTTATAAAATTATCCCTCATATGTAAATGAGGAATACAAACTCCATATAGATAAGTGATTCATTTTCGAACACCTCCTCTCATAGATGGTTGAAATAATGAATTTTATGAATATATGTGATATTTATGATATAATAATGTTTTTAATGATAAAATATTATCTTATTTATTTTCCAGTTTCTCTTTAGAAAATGTAAATAATATTCTAATCTATGTATAGACTACCATATATGTGATCGATATATTTAATTTTTAATATCTACCTTTTATATATGGTAGTTTAATTATATAATATAAAGATATTTAAAACTTATGTAACGAAAAATATTCCGAAAATGTTATATTTTTATTATATATTGTCACATTCTTCCCTATTTTACATTTTTAACCAGCTCTGGTTTAGGTATGATTTACAACATACATGAGTGATGTTATAATTTTGAGGACAAGGTTGATTATAGAATTATTACTACTAGTGATATAATGTAATTATAAGATATACATGAAATTATTTACATTATGGAGATGGTTAAACCATGATCAATGTACAAGTATCAGAAAATATGAACACAACATGCATAAAAATAAAATAGTAATCATAAAAACAATGATTTTATTAAATAATTTTTAATGAATTTGTGATAATATGTTACCAATATATCATATATTATATGATAAGTATTTAATTTTTTTAATTTAGTAAATATGATTCATTAATTGGACTTTGTATGTTAGCTGTGGGGCACATAATAGTCCCTTGATGCATTGGAGGGTCTCATGAGACAAAATAGTCTGGGTATATAGTATACAAAATACCTATTTGTGTATTATATGTTTAAATAAGTCCTTGATGGTAATATTTTGAATTATTAAATTTTTAATTATATCATTATTGAACTTTTTATTGTTTATAATGCAATTATTTATTTTTTACATCATCAATGGACACATTCCATTTTTTTATGTTAGTTATTTTCCTTACATGATTATAATTTCTCACTACCATATTATTCTTACACTATTAATTACATGATATAATTTTTTAATAATTTCCCTTACTGAACATCTATGTTTAACATTTATTATGTTTTTATTTATATAGGATTACAAGAGGGGATCTATTAATAATTTCATAGATATTCTAGAAGAAATAATAAAAATTGTTTAAAGAGATTTTTTTGTTTTAGTTCTTCTTTTAAAATGAATTTTGATAATTAAATATGTTTCTAGGGTCTTGAGACAAATAAATTATTAAATATTTTTAGATATAGTCAATTATATCTTGTTCCAATATAGTAAAATAACTAGTGACTATGGGTTACTTGAATTAGGGTTTTATAAAAAATTTATATTTGTTCCAATAGTAAATAGAAGACTTAATCCCTAATAAGTTTTTGATATCTCCCAAAATATCCACACATATTTATCTTGTTTGAAATATCTTGTGTAATATATTTATTAATGAGTTGGGAAAATGGAATCATAATAAGGGATAAGATCAAACACTCATTAATGGAAAAATATAAAAATAAGGAAATTTTTGAATAAAAATAGAATAAATATCGTAGTTGGAATAAGTAATCATAAAAATTGCACAATCAACTAAAACTGACAGAAAAAATCATACATGGATAATAATGATAATAAATTGATCACATGGACACATAAACAAAATTTTTCGTTTTTAATTTCATAATTTTGGAATACTTGATATTATCATCAACATATCTACCAATATAATATTATTTGCATAAAGACCATGGAAAATACATCTTATTGAATTTAGTACGAATAACCAAAATGCCCCAAATTTTTTTTGTTATGTTACATATCAATTCATTTAGGGGGTATATAATGTTTGAACCCACTGTTCACTTATTTTGGCCTAATTAATTTATTATATAATATAATGAGTGAACAATATATAATAATCTTTTATAATAATAATACGTATTAGAGTAATTGCATATAGAATTTCATTAGTTTTCCAAATGTCAATAAAATGGATAAAATGATCATAACCCATACAGATAAATAACATTTATGGTTAAAAAATAAATTGTTAACTTATATTAATAAACAATAAATACACATATCATAGTAAATTAATATCTAGATTTTGAATATTTTCCAAACAATAAATTGAATAAATATTTTATTTAGTAATCACAGAATAAAAATCCCTCTAGATAAATGGTATTAGGTTAAGTCAATAATTTCCCAAATAAAATGATTTATCACATCTTAGTGAACACCCTTCAATAAAATAAATATATAATAAGGTATTGTCAATAGAATGGAATTCTAATAAATTTTATGCGTATTCACTCTACATGGTTAGGAATGAAAAATTGATTGATAGATCATATCTTTTATAGAAAAAAACGTTAAATTATACATCCAAAGAAATAATTTGGACGGTTATAAAATAATATATCACAGATGTAAAAAATGAACTAAAAATGAAATTGAATAGATTAAAAATATCCATTAAAAATAATGATTCAAATGATATCACACAAGAAGGGATCAATAATCAAATTTTTTAATACCAGAAGCTAAATCCTACAAATTTTTAAAATATATATTTATTGGAGAATAAATTATTTTATATAAATAACATAGCATAAATCTTTTTCAAAATGTAAAGGAAAACGGAGGATTAAAAATAAATGGTTTTTTTGAAATCATTTTTGACATTGAAATAAAATAAAAAATATATTTTACATTAAAAATTACATTTTGAAATGGTGAGTATAAATATTTGTAGGAACCTTACATTTCAAAATAAAATCAAATAATAAATCCTTCAAAATGACTTAATTTTTTATATATATAATATGGATATAATGAAAAAAACATTTTGTTATGAAATTAATCTTTTTAATAATTTGATATTACCATTCCTAAAAACCCACAATATTAAAAGAGTAATTAAACCTACTATTAATTATAAAATAGTTTTACCAAATAGAATTTTAAAATATTATATATTAAAATATTTTAGTAGGGTAACTCACACGTAGAATAATAAAATTCATTAAAAAAATAATAAATTAATGAAATGTCATTTGAGCTATCATTATAACCTACAAGAAATAAACTCCAGGATCCTTGAAATATTTGAAAATCACTTTTTTGTGATGAAAATGTAAAAAAATAGATTATAACACATTATTTAATCAACGTGTAGTATCTAACCAGCTTATATGAAATAAGCTTATGTGAATGATCATACTAAATGAGTTAAAATTGAGTTAAGAAATACTAATATGATATGGGTAACACTTGAGTCAAAATACATTTGAAGAAAACCACATGATATAAATTATTATAATTAAATAAATATAAGTAAATAAATTATATAAAATTAGTGGGATATATTATCAGTAGAACACCATATAAAGGAAACATGATGTAGAACCTGTAACATATCTCAAATAATCAGAATTAGGATAAAGAAAACCCTTACATTTTATCCTATCTTCCACAAATCCACTCTAACGTCCTGTATATTAAATGAATCTTTCAAAATATATCATATCAGAAAAATAATCATATATTTTCCATTTATAATATTCATTTATAATTATTATATATATGAATTATACTTATTAATTAATTATGTTCAATATTTGGAGTAAGTAAACTTGATTGTCATGAACTATTTTCATAAAAATAGTGTAGGTATTCATTTATTTTTAAAATATAAAAACAAAAAGATCATTAAAGTTAATGGAATATTATTCAATGATTGCTTTAAATTTATAACTTTATTCCATGGATGTTTTGTTTACAAACCTTGAAAAATAAATCGATGGTGATCATGTTGCACCGATTTATTACTAAATAATGTAATTTTATTAATTAAAGAGTTTAAGAATAATGTTACCATTTCATAAAAAAATATACTTATTTATATAAAATATTATTAGAAATTATATTAACATATTCATCGTTATATAAATTTATCGCATTGATCAATAAGGTGCTTAAACCAACCCAAACAAGAACATACAACAATTAATTGATGATTACGAATCTAGTAAGTTGATATATAATTTAAAAATAGAGTAATCGTATTAAATATTATTTATTACTATGATATTTCAAAATTATAAATTATTATAAATATAAAAAAATTTAAATATTTATTTTTTAGTACAATGATGTAATTTCTTTTCTAAAAGAATGCTCTTTAGGATGACAGAATCTACCACTGTTGTTTATTGATCATACTATTAATATTATTTTTAATTTGTATATAGATAACCGTAATAATTTCATAGGAATAATAATTTTTCATTTATCTCGTACTCATGACTTTATGTTTTGTGTCAATTGTGAAAATAATAATTTAAATCAATCATTCCCTGGTACTGGTAGTCCTCATGTATAAATGGATAATGATTTTATTTTACATAGATCATAAAAAATTAGTAACATGATTTCAAAAATAATAATATGATATATTTAATATATATCATAGTTATATATTAAATTCCCCATTTGAACCATCCCTATAAATAAGTGATTTAAAAATGATAATTGTTGGGTCACGGAGACAGTAGTTCAAAGAACACAAAATGACAATTTTTTTATAAATTGAAAATTGAATGGTGTTGATGTTTATACCATCACTATAAAAATATAAAGATATAAAAATGATACTGATATTATAATTTTATAGTGGATTAATATTACTTTAGAAATAAAATGTGAAGATAAATAATTAGATGTGAGAAATAAGCTGGTATAAATTTATACATCACTTCATGGATTTTAACCATAACAAAGGGGGTTAAGAATTTTAAGGATGGTATTATTATATGAAACAAAAACTCTCTAGTGGGGTAGTTTATATTTTTATGGAGGTTATATATATATATCTATTTCTAAACTATGTGGGTTGAATTTTGAGGGGATGTGATGAGAGGAGTTCCCCTTTTATAAGTCAAAAGTGGTGAAATTTTTCAACTACCTAAATAATTTCAATAATGAGAAGTCACTCTCAAGAAAAGTATCAAAACATTTGGAAATAATATATATTTTTAGAGTTATGGTGGATAAATTTATAATCCCTTCATTTTAAAACATTTAATCACAATTTTTATCCTTCATAACTAGGTTGAACCCTTTTAGACCTAATTTATTTAAATGGGGTTACTAGTTTTTACCTATGAAATTTATCCTTTATTAATAAAATGGTATTTATTATAAAATTAGGGTCTAATTATTCAAAATTTTAAATCTATATTATTTGATTCAACTTTTAAAAGTTATAAAAATTTCATTTAAAATAATAATTTCTTTATATATGAAAACATAATTCTGGGGAAAAAAATTACTTAACATATAAAATATTAGATATAGGTTTGTAGAGTATAATAATTATTTTCGGATTTAAAATTTCAATTTTAAACTACATATTTTTTATAGAAAATGGTTTCACACATTTATATGACCTACTAAGATACTAATAAGATCATTATGCCACTATATTTGTAAAAAGAGTATATTTTATTGTTCACCATAAAAAAACATTTCAGAAATATCCCAAAAATTAATATTTTTAAAATATAACAATTATGATTCCAAAAATAATGTTAATTTTTTAAAATTTTAGTAAAAATGTACAAAATTATCTATTAAATAAAAATATAAAATATAAACATAATTTTTTATAGGGAAAATGACTATACGGAACAGAATATATAAATTATTTATATTAATATAAATTAATTTAAATTAATAATACTTTTAAAATTAATAAAAATCACTGAGCATATAAGATAATTTTTTTAAATATAAAATTATAATGAAAATAATATCTTATTAGTCATTTAAGAAGTGCGAATTGGTTTCCATTCATATTAAAAAAAACCTTTTCTTTAATTATAAAAATATATTATTTATAAAATTAATTTTATTCACTAATTATAATTAAATGGATTATTTTTAATGGAAATACTTATATATTAATATTCAATCTAAATATATCAATTTTTTTTAAGTTCTATGTCGTTTGTAGTGAATTATATCGAACACAATGACTTATTTTAAGGAAATAATGTATTAAAATTTCATGGAGTTACATTATCCTTCATTAAATATATGCCATATTCACAATTTATATTATACCTCATTGATAAATCTACGTGAGTGTACTCTTAAAATATTTATCATTAGGGATATAAATTATAGTATGAAATCTACCTTACTCTATTAGTATATATTATGTTACTTATATTCCCTCAAACTATATTAATAATTCATACAATCATATACTCATGTACATATACCCTAATATAACATTCCAGAAAATAAACCTGCACAAAACCATTTAAAACACTAAAATAATAAATCACAGGAAAACCATATATTCGTACAAAAATTAATATTACACTTTACCATAAAATGATATTACCCACTAGTTCATAAGGTCTCACACTAGTCAATGTATATTACGATAATCAAAAAAATGATATTATCATCACCAAAATTATCATGGATCTCTTATTTATAAAATTAATAAACAATTACAATGATATCAATGCAATATATCTACTTTATCAAAATAAATCAACCATTTTTTACCTCAATATGAAGAATATTTTAAACCTATGTGTTATTCATCCCTCAATCATTTCTTTTCAAATAGTCATCCCCAAAAATATAACCTTGCTAAAATATCACTTTTAAATTATTCGAAACAATTTAATACATGTTTTTTGAACCGTTAATGAATAACTATTAAAGATAGTACTTAGATGATCCCATAATCATCATAAATTTATATTTTTTTCTAAATTCCATTAATAAATGTCACTAAGTAATGAAAATGTCTTGTATTTTCATGAATTAGTTTCTATAGAAATTGTAATTTCACTACCTATGGTATGAATATGATACTCCATGTTTCCAAAATAACACGAGTATACTAATATTTTCAACCATTTATATAATATCTATTATTCAATTATAAAACATATTGGTTTTTAGATACATTTCACTATCATCATAATATTAATGTTTTTATGAAACTAAATACTAATTCTGAAATGGTAATGATAGTATCCAAAATAAGAATTTGAAAAAATCAAACCGAATATGTATTCTCATATAAAATTTTTTTACACAAGATATTGTTAGTTCGGCCTTTGAATCTTTTTTTTAATCCTTGGTTATTTCTGGTCATTCTTATATTTGTTTATCTAAACTAATTAGTTAACATTATATATAAACCATTTATAATATTTCAAAACTATAGTGGGATTAATAAGGGAATAACCCCAGAGATTGTTTGAATATTTATGCAGTTAGTCCTCTTTGTCATGCAACACGTGAGAATCCGTTTAATATATAAATCCACTATTTTTTGTGTCATTACCCCAAGGTACATATCTTTTGGAGACTAAATCGTGTTTTAGTATGAAGAATGTGAAGTTATTTAAAGGATACCCAAAAAATGTACTTTAATTAAATATTAGGTTGTTATAATATAATTTTAATTCTCCCTTAGAGTTATCCATAGGGTTTTCCATAAAGTATTATTCTCATAATCTTATAAAGAATCTATATTACCGTAAATATAAAAAAAATGTCTATAAAATTTAAATATTGATCAATATTAACATATCAAACATTAAATTATCTACACAAAAATCATCATATCCATAATTATCAAAACCCAGTTCTAATACAAACTGTGATACCCTAGAGCAGTACTTCCAGATATGTTGCTAAATACATACACATTTATTACAATATTTTATTAAAACTATAGATTATGAGAAAACCCTATCTAATATTTAAATTACTTAAATAAAATATTTCATTGCAATCATTTCCAATACATTTTAGGTTTATGGATTTAGATAACTAGAAAAAATAGAAAAACCCATGTCTTTCTTAACTAACCGATATTTATAACAAAATAGAACAAACTACTTAATCCATAATTAGCCTTATAAATCACCCAAAAATTATCAAAAAATATATATTGTAATAAATATCTGGTGTACTAAATTCCATTATAACCTAGAAAAATTAGAAAACTAATGAGATCCAATAATAAACATGGATTAAATATTTTGGAAGGAATAATTATTCATAAAAATTGCATAATCCACTAAAACTAATAGAATAATATATCAAGGGATAACAATGAAAATAATTACTTCACATGGATAACAATAACTAAATTAATTGTGATGAAATACATAATGTCAGACAACATTTTATTACCACAAAGGTCTTGGACAAGACCTCATTATTAACATCATGGTCTCAATCAATATATATTTTGAATTCGGTTAACATAAAAAAAATAAAAAAAATTGTCGCATGTGTTGGGACCACGTTGTGTATGAAGATTGAATATTTTGTCAAAAGTTGTCAATATTGGTCGAAATGAAGAAGGATATAAAGAAAGACTAAAAAATTAATAGATATTGGATGAAGTGAGGTTTCTTGGAGAATTGTTATGGAATCATAGCATTGGATTCCATACTTGAGAAATTAACCAAAAGATTAATTTCATTTAGATGACTGCTGAACTGATACTATGTTCAATGAATTTATGTTAAAGGTGACACATTTTTTATAATAATGAATAATTGTAATGAGACATCCATCTATGAATGATTAATGAAGAATGAGGATTTGATGAATACCATGCAATTATTCATGATTGCATGAAAACCATGAAAGAGATTACATGATGAAAATAATCAAATGATTTTCATAATATAGTGAATGATGGTTGAAGAAGAAGAGAGAATATCGAAGCTATTGGAATTATATTATGGTAGTGAATTGCACATTTCCTTGAAATAAAATTATTATCGAACTCTTCATAATGTTCCAAATACATTTATCAAGGGTGATACATTTTATAGAACATGTAAGGTGTTTAAAGAATCCTCAATCCTCCACCTTTGGATAAAGATAGATAATTAGAGTTTGTTGGAATTAACACTCTAAAGTGGAATTGTGTATTTTAAGTGATTATGAATAAGTACATTGGAATTCATATTACATATAGTATATGAAGAAAGAAAGATGATTGTTGAATATGAAGAGAAGACATGAAGTAGTGAATGGGATTAGAACTATGAGATTAACCATAACTTTGATGATGCTATCCTAATTTGTTTTTCATGAAATATCATAAGTTTAGAGAACATGTGATGAAATCCTTATGAATGATATGGGGAGTTGAGAAGTGTTTTTGGAAAATGGAATAAAGTGGAACATATGTATAAGTGGCATGAAATTATGGCGTGTAAGGATATGTGGTGCAGAAGTTTATGTTGTGCGCAAGTCATATTTCAAGATCAAGACAAGAAAATATGACAATAGAAATAATTTGACACAAAAGTTAAAGATTTGAGTGCAGGTGTGGTGTGAAAGTGTATTTTGCACAAAATTCATATTTTAACATCATCACATCAAAGTATAAAAAAGGAAAGAAAGGGGCGTGCAAGTGATGAAGTTTCGCACAAGTGATGGAGTGGCACATAAGTAAGGAAGTGGCATGCATGTTGAGTCACAAGACTCACCTACATGATCACCAAAATGCCTATAAAAAGACATATTTCCTCCCCATTTTTCCATGCTCAACACTTAACAGAAAATTTGAGCTCTGATCACCTAAGTGGTAGAAAGAGGCGTACAAGGTGAAGTGTCGTGCAATTTTTGTGTTATGCAAAAAATTGGTGCACAAGTAAAAGTGGCATGAAATTTATAAGTTTCCTGTAATTAGGGAGTTATTTGAAATCAATTTTTTACGTATAGGAAAAAAAGTGATTCACAAATTATGAGTTGTGTAAAATAGTGGTGTGTAAGTAGAGTGGTGCACAAGAAGAGTGATGCTTATGCCAATGTGGTGCACAAGTTGTAAGAGGCACACAAGTAGGGGGATGTATGAAACAAGTGTGTTGCATCTAAGCATGAATTGGAACTCAAGTTGTGATTTGTGAACAATTTTTCCAAGCAAGTAGATGGTGGCGCGCATTCAAGGAGGCACACATGTATTGTGGTGAACAATCATGGATGTGCACAAGTAGGGTGGCCCACATGTAGGGATTGGCACACATGCTGTGAGTTCTGCTAGAAGTTCTAACCAGCTTATGGTCAATGGTGATGATGCTATGTTGAGATGGAATTAATTGATTTAAAAATCACTAATAGAACATGTGGATCTATGAAGAAGAAGAAGAATAGTTTAGTGTAGTTGGTTTTTTCACAGAAAGAGAATGTGTGAAGAAGAAAATGTTTCGGTGTAGCTGGTTTTGCATTGAAGAAGAAGAAGAAGAGTGTGTAACTTATAGGTTTTATGTAGAGAAAGAAGTGGTTGGATAATTGTATGCTTCTATGTATGTAACGAGGATAAGAATATGGTTCTGGAATAACTAAGTAACACAGTATCATCCAATAGGTCTCAACAGGTGGAAGATTCTTTTCTAGTTGAAAACTCTTTTAACAAAGGGAATACTGTCTAAGTGGTAGTATAAAGTACCAACTAAAAGATGCTAGAGACTGTGTACAAAAGAATATAAAGAACCTGCGAATGTAAGGGTATATCCTACTCATTTTATGTTGAAATAGGATTGTTTCCCTTCCCCCCTCTGAGTGTAGGTAGAAACACTGGGAAGTGATTATTTCCTTCCCTCCTCCAAGTGTAGGGAGACACACTAACAAGGGGATTGTTTTCTTAGTAAACCACTATAAAAGTTACTACATTATAGTGATGAATCCATGAAATGGTCATTACTATACATGAAAAAGAGGTATCTGATCTTATTAAGTGGTGAACCTTGTAAAAATATCATGTGCATATATTTACTGCTTTCAAATTATTGCATGAGATATGGTAAATAGAATAAGAGAATAAAGATCCTTACAAGTCAAGAGGTACAAGGATAAAAAGAATAAATTGGTTTAAAAAGTTCCCAACACTGATTACCCCCCCTCTCAGTGTTAAGCTTAACCCAAACTAGTCCCCCTAGCATGAAACCTACCAATGCATCAAGGGGATTTATAATATTATTCCCCACATGTCACTTGATTAAGTCCAATCCATTCAACATATGAGATAATGAGTAAAATAAATATAATAAAATGTTAAAATAATCATTAGTCTTGAAATTATAAATCTGAAATATTATAAAATAACAATGTTATATTTGATGGCATATGTGACACACAACACAATGATCAAAGAAACCAGAAAATATATTTCTTGAAATTAAATTTCATCGATAGCTTATGGACCACGCAACCCTGGGCCAAAATGAACCGTAATACAATATACCACCATAAAATAGATCATAAATTAGAGAGTATGAATATTTTTTATTTAATTATGATAATTATGGTCATCTATTGGTTATAAACAAAATAAAAATGATTTAAAATACAAAGATATGTTTTTTAAAGAACTGTATTTTCCTAAAATATGGTTTCATTTCTCGTTGTAAAAATAATTTTAAATTCATTTTTAATTTTTTTAAAATTAAATTTTAAAAATTAATCTAATTTTTTAATTTATGAAATAAAAATAATCTTAGGATAAATTATTGGGTTTTTTGGGAAAAGTTTCATTTTTCGATGAATAGTGAAAATACTCATTTTTATTTAAGACTAACATTTCATTTAAAAAAATTAAAAGGTTATATTATATATTTTATTTATTTTAATGTAAAATAAATCCAATTATATAATAATAAAATTATTTTGTGTCATTGGGATCAATTTTATTTTGATATTCAATATTATAACCATATATACTTATGATTTTTTTCTATTGGAAACCAACTTTTTCCTTGCATCTTTCTTTATAATTTAAAATTGTATTCTTCCACGTTGGGGTATTTAATTTAAAAAAATGGATAAGGAAAATTTATAATAATAATAATATATATTTACTAATAAGGTGAAATTAATTTTTTATCATTATAAATAGTGAAATAAGTAAAAAATAATTACTATGGAAAAGGAAGAAAACTAATCTAACAAAGGGGGTTAAACTAAAACTATGAGGGTTAAAAGAACCAAAGACATTTCCAATACCCATTTTATGCACCCATAGAGACTTTATAACCTATAAGGTTCAATAATGATCCATTTTTATAACTTTTTCATGAAAAAAATGTTTTTATAATAGATTCTTCTCAAATATCCCCTATATGTCCTCACCCCCACTTATAAAAGGCCACCCCCTATCCTCTACTATTCACATTTAAAAATCCATTATATTGAAAAAATAACTTTCATAATAAAATTATTAATACACAAAAAAATCTGAAATCCTTTTTTGATTATAAATACATCATTGGAAATTTTTTGATGCAAATCTAAAGAGGTTTTCCAATGAAGAGGTAACATTCTTAAAGAAGCATTTTTGTTTTGTTTAACTGATTAAAACACTATAAAGTATTATCAAATCTTGATTAAATAATTAAATAAATATATTATATGTACTAAGATGATAATATGTTATTTTAATGGCCCATATCTTTCACCACTCACAGTAAATGGAAAATGAACCGGTCGATTGTGTGTACGGAAGACTGCCACCACATCAACAAATGTGATTTTTTTTCCATAACCACCATTTAATTTTGGTTAGAATAATGGATTTATCACATGTAAATTATATTTATGATATTATTGTAATTATTAAATATTAATATAATATAAAATTTATTATATTTTATTACATTTTAAATATGATAATGTCGCTCGTGTTTATAGTGGACTACAACCTTGGGAAGCGATGTGATTCATTTTCCACCTACAATTTACATTAAATATAATAAGAATAAATTTAATGAATTTATGAGATATATAAGAAATTATATTTATTCTTTAAAATTAATATATCACACACTTCAATGTCATTTCACCTATTATGTAAATGATAACGTCGCTCATGCATATTTATAATCAACATTTTTATGAAGCGATGTGATCCTTCCTCATTGTTCATATTTCAATATTGAATATAAAAATGTATATAATAAAAAAATTATTTATAAAAGTAATTTTATTTTGGATATTTAGAAACTATATAATATAATAAAAAATGGTACTTTCAGGACGAAACACTCATGAAAAAAGAAGACAAATAACACAAAAAACAATGAAAATAATGAATTATTATTAACCAATGGATGGTAAGATGTTATAAGAAGATAATATATGATATTTTTTATATCAATATGTTTATATTATAAGTAAAAAACTTTATTTAAACTATTATAAATTATATTAAATCATGTTTAACCAAAATTAATCACGAGGTAAGAGAATTCATATTTTTTCCCTTCATCAAGGAATATTCTTTTGTTTTACACATAATTTTAATTTTATAGTGTACATGATGACCATTTTAAATATAAAATCATGAAACCAAAAAAAATTCATAAATTTTAATGTTATTAACTTTGTATGTTTGTAATTTACATACTCATTTAAATTCAGATTATTTATTCTTCAATTTCTATTGAAGGAAATTATTCAACCATTGTATAAAAACATATTTAATTTTACTAAACACTGTTTATTGAGGATTATTTCGTGTAATTGTAAAAATAATTCACTCATTGTTACATGAAATGATTGATAAAAAGTTTTTAATAAAATATAACATCATTTACCTCTTTGGTCAAAAATAAATTTTCTTCTAAAACCATTTTCTCAAAAAAAAAGTTTTTAAAAATGATTTTAGAATTTTCAAAATGATTCATTCATGTAATTTCTATAACTTTTTATTTTTTAAAACAAATAAATTGAATCTTAAGTTTATTCTCAAAACAAGGGTCATTTTACTTTTATCAAAAAAGTGTAATGAATCATTTTTTTAATGTGTACAACATCAAAAACATTTCCAACCATCATGAACAATAAATTATTGAATTTTTTTATAATATTAAATGTATATTTTAAAATAAATGTATTTCCAAAATTATTTGTGAAACATTAGTTTTAAAATGATATTTTCAAGTTTAAAAGGATGTTTTCCACAAGAATATTTTTAAATAACATATTTTGGTATTTATATTCTTCAGTGACATTAACCCATTATTTTTCTTATACTACGTTGGGAATATGTTGTATTTATTCCATACTTATCGTTTATAAGGATGTTCTATGATCATTTCTACAATGAAATGTATTTAAATTCACTATCTTGATTCAATTTTGTATTCATTAACATTCCCGTGAAATATTCACATTCATGTAATTGTTAGACCTTAAATTTAACCAAAATATTCATATTATTTATTATAGGTAATATTATTTCTCAAATCATATATCATTTTTTAATAATGTTTTCTACATTTTGATTTATTATTTTATATAAGGAAATATTAATAAATATTTTATTCTTTACATGATATATATATGTGATGATAAGTCATATAGTGCATGAATTAAGTGAATTATTAGATATATGGGGATTGCTTCAGACATGCAGGGACAAGTGTTTCCAAGAATTATATATCCACTAGATGCATAAATAGTATTATGAGGTTAATATGTAAGCTTATATTAACTGGATTTCTGTATGATTTCCATAATGTATCATAAATGGTCGTGATGGTAGAGGTATCATGATTCCTAAGACCTGGAAATCCTATAAATTGAATTTCCTTCATCTAGAATATATTTTTTATTTTTCATTATATTTTCACAATGATATTATCTTTGGTTTCATTTTATACTCACATATTGATTAAATGACATTTATTTTCTGTTATTTACATTCCATATTGATTATGCACTATCTATTTATGATGTTAATTTAATTAATTAAATAGAAGTCATGTTTAGTTATTTACCTTACAATGTTGATGTTACGTCATTGTTTTTTTTGTGAATTATTTTTTGATATTATATAGAATATTTATGAGTGCTCGTAGAGAGATAATGTGAGATTCTTTGACCTGATGTTCCCAGAATAATGGTTTAAAATATATTAAATATATTAAATTGCATGATAATGTTTTTTTTAAAAAAAATTGGTATAACTTATTAGATAATTCCTTGACTAGAAATACAAGGGCATCGTGGAGTTTATAATGATGATTTTACCCAATGCTTGAGTTAATATTAGTCAGCATGGGTCGTTTGTGGAATATTCATCATGTACATGGAAGCAAATACAATAATTAATTATTTTATTTTATTTTATTTTTTACAAAATAGTGACTGGCGTTTCACTAATTAGATAGGTATGGAGAAACCACATGGTTAGCCACATAATCCTGGAATCATTGGATAGCCACTAGAGAGAACATTAAAGGAATAATCTCAACTGAAAATCAACTGAATCATGGATAAATGATCAACACACCACGAAATAAAAGATGATAACCAACTATAGTGAAACTCGATCATTTTTTATCAGTGATTAACCATAATCAAGGTATGTATGTTTTAATAATTATTACATTTTCTTGTTCTTGATTCTTATAATGAACATACATCAATCAACTAATAGATTGATATGTGGAATGTGACTATTTTCATCAATGGTTTTTTTCAAGGTGATATTTGGGATAATAGCATTGGATTATTTTATTTCTTTATTCCTATTTTCTTAAAAAATAATTGAGATTGACATGAACATTGATCAAGGCCCTTTACGATCCTTTTTTCTTTATGATTTCTTCCCTATTTCTTCTTTCACTATGAGCATTTTTCATTGAGATCAGGGTTCAATAATATACCTATCAATCGATCGATGAGCACCCATTTATTTGTTCAATGATCCTATATCGTAGATCTAGGATTTAAATTTAATGATGGTGGTATAATGTCAGACACGGCTGAAAATCAGATGGTATTGTATAACCAATTTTTTAATTTTTGAGGTTTTTCAGTGAAGAACGATGAATAAATTAAAGATCCATTTTTCAAGAGAATTTGAGCCTGATTTACCGAAGATTATTGTTATAAAGGTTTTGAAAAACCCCGATTTATGGGTTCCAGAAATGGTGGAGGCTTCATTGAGGTGTGGGATGATGCGAAGTGAATTTTGGAATTCATAAGAAACACTATGTACAATCTGGTGTTACACGTTGGGTTGACCCATTGGTTGTGATGCTAGGGTTCCAACCAAAATTAAGGGTCACACGACATGAGACCCCAATCACACAGTCTGTGGCCCTCCCCTGTTAACTAGTCATGTACTCTGATGATTAAGCTAACATATGATTTAGTTTATGGATATATGGAATGTTGTTTACTCCCACATGGACATGGCTTGGCTGGGTGTACATGGGCTTACATAGGGAATTGAACACAGTTATAGTACATGGGTAGCTGCATTCCATGTATTACTACATGTACACAACCACCCAATCCCTGACACAACCATGTGACATGGGTAGGGTATTTTGTGTCTTTACACGTAGTGTACTCCTTCTAAAAAAATGTACTTGGATAAAAAATGTTCTGTGAGGATCTTCCACACAGAAACAGATAGGGATAGATGGGAACATCATGTGCCAATAGTATATGATGTGTACCACCATCAAGAGTTATTATGGATCTTTGATTTCTTATTTTGGACTAGTATTGGTTGAGAAAATTCCATTTTTTCTATTGGCTCTAGGGTACAATGTAGCATTACATCCATGTCACTAGATTGTTATCCCCTCTGGAGGCCGAGTATCAAATAGAGTTGTGGTGTCCCTCTGTGAGATTGGAGTGTGATTCTCAATCATCCTTTGACCCCTTTATGGAGTTTCTATAATTAGAATGTCCTCCCAAACCAGGGTTTTGATCCTCAATCTATCAGGCAGTATCAGTAAGGTTTGTAGAATCATTGACATATGATCCCGTACATAGAGGTATGATCCATATTGGGTTTGTGGTGCCCCCAACGGTTCTGGGAATTACCCTATATATGTGTATCAGGGTCTTCATTTACAAGTGAGATTTCATTGGTGGGTCCCAATGAGCTATACCACTTTGTAAAGTTTCTCTAATGATACCATGTCTTGGGGAATATATTCTCCCAGAACAAGAATTTCATTGAGAGGAATATTTAGGTTGGAAGTTCGTTCTGAATGCCTGATGTCATGGTGTATTTAATGATTATATATTGGTGTTTATTTTTCACAATGGATGTGATATCTTGTATTGATATAGCTGTACTTGGTTTTTCATGTTTATTATTTCTAGTGTTTCTTTCTAATTATTTTTGTACTCACCATGGTATTGGATTTTCCCCCACATGTTATGTCATATATAGATGAAGTTAGTTTTTGACGGTGTTAAGGGAGTAAATGGAGTAGATAGAGTGTGGTAGAATAATTAAAGACCAATTTGTTTTACCAATAGATTTCATTTTACTTAGTCCTCGACCTTAAAGAGGTTTTGAATTTTATAGTTTTTTGTTAGTATTGTATTTGTTTCATTTTTTCTATTTTAGTACATTTACTGTATTTAATATATTGTGGGATCATACATGTATTCACGAATTGTTTTAGTTGTTTAACATTTCATCTTTTTCTGGTCTTGGAGACTTGCACATGTTTATTGGAACATCAAGAAAATGAAACCCATTTGTGTGATATACCCTCTTGGTGTTGGTATCCATCTCCTAGACTATTAGAGGCAGGCGTGGGGAAGTCACAGGTTATACCTCGGTAGGTCGGTAGTGATAGACTAGTATTATATCAATGTTCAACCATAATACCAGAGTTAGGGGAATGGTTTAAGGAAATGGTGTTTAGTGTATTCAGTTCGTCTATCAAGCTAGGTACTGTATTGTTTGTGTAGTGGCTACCATATACATACTCAATGACTCTATTTACCTTCCTTTTGACTCAGTACATGTAATTTTTTGTTGCAGGGAAATTAGTTGGTACATGAATCCTATACAAATGGTTGTGTTTTCTATTTTCCTCGTGATTGATCACCCTAGATATATGGTTTTGATTTTGATACTTATTTATTCAATTTGTGGATTCCCCCACACAGAAAACCAACTATGATTTCACTGAATTATCATAAAGATGATTCGCTTAATAATGAAGCATAAATGTAGCATCATGTACCAAACTTAAAACCTTTGAGTGGTTAACTACCTCTACCACCACATGATGAGTATTAGATAGAGTTGTAAACACTATGTGAGGATGAACATAGGTTGAGAACATGTCACAAGATCCAGATGTAAAAACCTCTTTGGTTTTGTGGTGGAAAATACCCACATGTGGATGAGGTCCTTTTCGAGGCTATCAGTCATGAATTTTTCCTTGTGAGGATGCGTGCCCACCAGATTGAAGTCCTTAGGGTGATTTTTCATCAAGGCACTTCTAGGTGATGGTGTAGCTTTTTATATTAGTCACATGATGAGATTGTTTTCTTCTAGACATAGTTTAAGTAGTTTTTTAGAGATGAATTCTATCTATCCATGTTGAGATCTGTGCACATACATGAGCTTCTATATCTACTACAGGAAGGTTTGACCATGATAGAGTACTCATTGAGGTTTACTAATCTCTATAATTACACCTTGGAAATGGTGAGAGAAGAGTTCTTCAAATCACAAACCTATGTTCTTGATCTAGGACACTATGCATTCGGAGATATCCCTTTAGAATTCCATTTATGATGGGGTTCTTGATTAAGACTTGTTGTTTGAGCGATTTCTAGATGAGAAGACACTAGTTGTGTGAGCTAGTGTGGGAACCCAGTAGATGAGACCTCAGTAGTGGGTATCCAATAACTATTACAAGTACTCAATAATATATAATTCATCATGAGGTGATTGTTACACTCAGGGCCAGTGGTGAACGGATCTTAGGGTGGCAAGAATCAGATAAAGATCAGTAGTGTTTCTCATAGAACAGTTAGGGACACACGGCTCAATATTTTATGATCAATCTTATAGCTAATCGTCAAATGGTTGAGGGTCAATTGAGGTAGATAAAAAGGTAAACGAATGGGGGTTTTAAGGGTCATATAGGTAGAATAGGGGCCATAAGGGAAGTAGTAGGTGGTCAAAGGTTTGACCTATTACCTCCACCACCGCAAGGTGGTCCACACCTACCTCAGTAATCTAGTGCGAGGGGATGAGGCTAGTCTCATTCTATAGAGGTATTTTACCATGTGGCCTCAGTGATGACTTGAGGTTCAATCTATTTCATTTCTAATTTATTTATTTTATTGATAGACAAAAGTTTTAGACATTCCTTCCTTTCCACTACTCTGGTTAAAGAATTAGAGATTCCAGTTGATCAATTGGATCGAACTGTATGGTTGGAGACTTCGACTTTTTATGACGTAGGAATTGAAAATCGATGTTGACAACACATGCTTACAATTGGTGGTGATAATTTTTTTGGGATCTCATTGTTGCAGCAATAAGGACTTGGGATTTTTTATTATGTATGTTCTGGGTATCCATAGTTCATGCTGAGATTAAATGCATGTAAAGATCCGTAAAATTCAAGGTAAAATTTTTTCTTAATTTTCTTTGGAATTTTGCAAGAGCGCGGTTTCTGACGGCACCTGATTCCGAGGCCCGGTGTGCCCGGAATCAATTTCCGATGTTTGGCTCGGGTACGTTCAGTGAACGAACGAGCGGGAATTCCTAACTTTTGATCTGGTGCTCGGAATTGAAATCTGAGGGCACCGATGAACTCGCAGCGCCGATATTCGCTTAAAGAGACCTTTTCCGAGGTTGCGTTTATTTCGGGTCGAGAGTTAGTTTTTGGGAGTTTAGAATAAGTTAAATAAAAATTGTGGATTACAAATTTTTATTTAAACTTGTTGGTTAACTTCTCTCAAAGGAAGTTAGGGGTGGGACCCACACCCACTTAACCTCCCTTGAGAGGATTAAGTGTGGTGGGGGCACACACGAACCCTAAACTTTTCATCTTCTCTCAAACTCCCTTAAACCCTCTTTAAATGACATGACAAATTGTTATTTAATTTTGGAGTTATCCTTTTTGAATTTCAAACCTTTGAAATTCATTTGTTAAGTTTGTGAATAAAATAAGTCTCTATCATATTTTATTTGGTTAGTTTTGATTAGCCATTTTGAGAGCTTTTGAGAGCTTTTCCTTCTTCTTCAAACTTTGACGAAGAACGCTAAAGCTTTGACGAAGAACGCTCAAGCCTTGACGAAGAACGCTCAAGCTCCGACGAAGAACGTCGCTCCTCTCTTCTTCGTCATCCGTGTCAACGAGAGGGAACGCCGCTTCCTCCTCGGACTCCCTTCTTCGGCATACGAAGATTCGCCAACGACGTACCTCTTCGGACGTACCTCTTCGTCATCGGATTTGACGAACGATTACCGTGACGCCCGACCTCCGCGACGTTGTCTTCCGCGGGACGTTGACAAATCTTCGAACCTATACCCAAGGTAGGGGTTGTTGTTAATTGTTTATTTATTTATATATCCTTGTTCGTGGTTCTAGCATGACTAATGTGAAGATTTTAAATATGTGTTATTGTTTAACGTGAGGGGGCCGGACCGCATGAACACGACCGAACCCCCTCCTTCGTTCTTGATGTTTTATATTGCGGATGAAACACGGTGGCGTGGTGCCGTCGCACCACGCGGTTATTCGCCCGATTTTATTGCGCGGCGCAGTCACGCCGCACCATGGAAGAATCATCAAGAACGCGACGCCGTCGCGCCGCGTTGAAGGGAATCAAACACGCGGCAGAGGAGCGCGGTGCCGTCACACCGTGCCGGACGATGAACACCGCGGCCGGTTCCGGGCCGCGGCGGGACGAGAAGACCGGCGGCCGGGCCGCCGGTGTCGGAAGCCGGAAAAAGGGGACCGGTTTACTGGTCCCGTTGGAGAAAAACCGGCCGGCCAGGTGACCGTCCGGATGGTCAAAATCCTGGGTAAATTAATCCCCCGGCCAGCATTAAAGCCCCCCATTTAATTGCGGGGCGGTTTCCTTGAGGGGGGCAGGCGGCCCCCCGGTTTCTTCAAGCAGGCCCCCACGAGGGGGGCCGGTTTCCAAAAGGGCGCGACACTTATGCCACGCCGCCATCCCAATCAAGCGGGGGCTTAGCCCCCGCGCGCTGCCTCCGTGTGGCGCCAGGCTGCCGCACTTCCGGCCGGCCGGCCGGGCTGGGTCGGACTCGGGTCGGGCCGACCCAGGGGGGGTGTGGGTCGGGCCGGGTCGGCCCGGACACGGACCCCCCATTTCGAATCTGTTTCGGTCTTTTGGCCATAACATGAGCCACGGACCTCGGATTGACGAGCCGTCTGCGGCAACGCGATCCTTGGATCGAGAAGGTCATTTCGGTATATCGCACTCAATGATTCGGAACACTTTGAGTTTGGCCGGGTTGGTTCGTTCACGAAACCTACCGGGCCTTCGGAGCGGAAACGCTCATATCTTGAGCTACGGACGTCCGATTGATGTGCCGTCAGCTTTGTTGTGTTCCTCTTAGTGAGACGGATCTTTTGGCATACTCCTCCCGGGGTTTGGACGCAGGTGGAGTACGGTCGGTTTGGTTTTTCCTTAAAAACCAACCGGGCCCCGGGGACGAAAATGCCAATAACTCTCAGACCGGGCGTCCGATCGACGCGCCGTCTGTTGCGTTGAGTTCCTATTGACGATACGGAACATTTGGATACATCAACTCTGGACTTTGTGACAGTTGATGTATCAGCCTCTCAGCTCGTGGAGCGAACCCTCCGAACGAGCTTGCTGTGTGCGGGAACCCTAGTGCTGGTTGCGACTGTTACTGTGACTACTACTGCTACTACTGCTACTGTGACTGCGACGACGACAGTACAGAGATCCTGTGTGGATTCGACGACGACGACTTCAGCACTCAGCAATCCTACGTGGATCAGTGCTACAGGTCCTGTGTGGGCCCGATCCTGTGTGGGTCCGATCCTATGTGGGTCTTTGCGCTCAACGGTCTTGTGTGAACCAGCGCCTACAAGTCCTACGTGGGCCCGATCCTCTGTGGGTCTTTTGTGGGGGTTAGTTACCTATCAATCCTTCGTGGGTCCGACGACTTAGATGGATCAGAGATCATCTTTATCGTCTTTCGAAGAAGTATACCTGTGTGAGCTGAATCCTGTTGCCTTCCTGTGTGGATTGTGTTGTGCTATCCTGGGTGGATTTCGTTTTTCTTTCCTGTGTGGAATACGTTTACTTTACTTTGTGGACTGAGTTGTACTTGGGCTCGGAGGTTGGAGCGTATTTGAAACTGATGACTTAGGTATATGTATGGGCATATACCTAAGTAGTGTCGGTTGTTACTTCGTGATTGTACCTTTCTTCGTGGTTTATCCTTAGTGGATTTGAGAGACCTTCAGGGGTCTCGGGGTCCCTACTGAGTAGCTTATACTCACCCCTGCACCGGCTTTTCCCGCACTACGTTGTGTTGGTTGCAGACGACAGACAACGTTGGTCTTAGCTGAGGCTTGCAGAGCAGGACGGTACCTGGAGGTGGACCACTGGGCGGGACGTGCTCGGAGCGGACGGCGGGACCCGTGGAGCAGTGGAGCTATCTATACCCACCCTTCAGGTGGGATTTCCAGTGGACAGCTCGTTGTAGTAGATTTTACTTTTCAGTTGTTGTTTTCCCTTTCGAGTTGTACTTTACTTTCAGTTTGGGTTTGTATACTGGCCCATTTACTTTTCCGCACTTTCAGTTGTACTCTGCTTTTGCTTAGTGTTTACTTTCCGCTTGCTTACTCTGTGGTGTTTGTTCACATTACAAAGGCAATGCCTTCCCTTTTTACCGGGATTTACACCTTGGTGCTAGTCGCCAGCCCCTGGCCTATGGAAGGCGGGCTTGGGGTAGTCACGACACAGACCCCGAGGGCGGGTCGTGACAAATTGTTATCAAAGGAGTTCGGTTCTACCGCGAACTCTGATCTTTTCTATGTGAAGCAATAATGTTTAGCGTATTGAGTGTGGTTATCAGTCCAGGGAGTCCAGTGTTGGTGCGGCGGCCGACGTATCCGTACACCAGGACCCTGACTTCTGATTTCCGACTTAATGCACGAAAACATTGATTGTGTGTGTGTTTCAATGTTTTCTTTCTGATTACTTATATCAGCTCACCAGGTATACTGTTCTGACCGTGGCGCACCAGTTTTCTTTTCAGGATGGCCCCATGACGGCAGCCAGCTAGGGTTCCGAGAGTCGAGCGTGACGACAGCCCACCGAGCGACGAGGCCTCGGTGCAGGGCCCTTTGTCAGCAGTGGCACCGGCGGTAGCACTACCCGCTGAGCCCCCGATGCTTCCAGCTCCAGATGCTGACGATGCATGTCGCCTCAGCGCACTGCATGAGTTTCAGCGCCAGCAACCACCCAGGTTTCGCGGGGAGACGGATCCCCAGGCAGCCAAGGACTGGATGGAGGCAGTGGTACGTGTGTTTAGGCTAGTGAGGACACCAGCAGACCTCATGGTGATCCTCGCTGCGAGCCTACTACACGCAGCAGCAGGACGATGGTGGAGCTTGATGCTCCAGGTGCACGATGAGGCATCTCTACTTTGGACGGACTTTGAGAGCCTCTTCCGCTCGGAGTTCGTCCCAGCCACACTTCGTGCGGTGCGTATCCAGGAGCTTCTTCAGCTACGGCAGGGCAGCATGACGGTCGCTCAGTACTCGGCGAGATTTACCGATCTCTCGCGCTACTCGACCGACATGGTACGGGACCCATTCTTTCGGGCCCGGACCTTCGAGCAGGGTTTGAGACACGAGATCAGGGCATCGCTGATCTCCCTCAGCATACCGACTCAGACAGGAGTACTGGAGCGGGCCCTTCTGATCGATAGCTTCCTTGCTGAGTCTACACCAGCGCAGCGACCCACCGCAGGGCGGCACGTGGCAGAGTCATCTGCAGCAGGCAGTCGACGGATGACTCAGGGGTCCAGACAGACCAGACCTTCGGGCAGACGACCTCAGGGCACTGGCTCAGCAGTGCAGGGCACACAGCGAGGAGCCAGTCTTTCGAGAGGCAGACAGTGCTACTCGTGCGGCGGGCAGGGCCACATGGCTCGTGACTGCCCGACCCGCCGTGCCGAGGAGCAGCAGTCGGTTGAGGGACCACCGAGGCAGAGGCAAAGGGTCGATCGTGGAGGTCCGCAGGGAGGAGGCGGACGAGGCAGAAGATCTGGCCGAGCAGCAGGTGGTGGGCGACGCTTTGAGGCTCTGCCACCACCACCACCAGGAGGTCCACCCCGACCACAGGGAGCTGGCGGGCAGAGATAGGCACAGCTCCAGGCAACAGAGGCCTACGACCACGGTGCACCCGAGATGATTCGAGGTACAATCTATGTCTATTACACCCTTGCTTCAATACTTATAGACACAAGAGCGAGTCACCCTATCATAGCCGCTGCCCTTGTTCGGAGCTCGGAGATTCTGACAGAGCCGTTGGCTCGATCCTTACGGCTAGAGACTCTTACGGGAGCAGACTCGACGATTACGCACTGGTGCCGGCAGTGTGAGCTTACTCTAGGAGGCGAGAGCTTCGGCTGGGATCTTCTTGTAGCAGCGTCGAGGCCTTACGAAGTCATCTTGGGCATGGATTGGCTATCTACGGTCCATGCACAGATTGACTATTTTAGGCGCAAGGTGCGATGTGTACGCACCGACGGGAGCAGGTTCACCTTCACCGGCGATAAGGGAGCCTTTGCAGCACAGGATGGACTTCCGCGGAGGAGAGTAAAGCCCATCACTCATTAGTTAGCTAGCCTCGTCCTTGGAGCAGTTGACGTGCGGAGTCCTAGTTTTCCTGCAGTGGTGGATCAGTTTGCGGATGTCTTTCCTGACGACGTTCCAAGGCTACCTCCTCGTAGAGAGGTAGACTTTTATATTGACTTGTACCCCGGGACAGCCCCGATATCCACTCCAGCATATCGGATGGCCCCCACCGAGCTTCAAGAGCTACGGGTACAGTTGGAGGACTTGCAGGGCAAGGGGTTCATCCGACCCAATGTTTCACCCTGGGCTTCCCCGATTTTGTTCTCCAAGAAGGCGGACGGGAGCTTGCGACTTTGTGTTGACTATCGTCGCCTGAACCAGGTGATAGTGAGGAACAAGTATCCGCTACCGAGGATTGATGACCTCTTTGATCAGCTCAAGGGAGCACGGTGGTTCTCGAAGATAGACCTCAGGTCAGGCTATCATCAGCTCAGAGTCAGAGAAGAGGATGTGCAGAAGACGGCCTTCAGATGTCGGTATGGCCACTATGAGTTCTTGGTTATGCCTTTCGGTGTAACCAATTCTCCAGCAGTGTTCATGGCCCTCATGAACAGGATCTTTCAGCCATACCTCGATCGGTTTGTCATGGTCTTCATCGAAGACATTCTGATTTACTCTACGACTGAGGAGGAGCACGCCTATCACTTGCGAGTTATACTAGACACACTCCGAGAGCACCAACTTTATGGTAAGCTCTCGAAGTGCCAGTTCTAGATATGTGAGGTCCACTTCTTAGGACACGTTATCTCTGAGGTGGGAGTTGCAGTGGATTCCGCGAAGATTGAGGTTGTGTTAGCATGGGAGCCACCCAGGAGCGTGACTGAGGTTCGGAGTTTCTTGGGACTAGCTGGATACTATCGGAGATTCGTGCCAGACTTCTCTAGAGTTGCGGCACCACTCACAACTTTGACGAAGAAGGGGAAACCCTTCGTGTGGTCAGATAGATGTCAGCAGAGCTTCCAGGAACTGAGACAGAGATTGACTAGCGCACCTATCTTGAGGTTGCCTGAGGAGGGAGTAGGGTACGTAGTCTACTGCGATGCATCAGGGACTGGACTCGGATGTGTTCTAATGCAGGAGCGGGCAGTGATCGCCTATGGATCATGTCAGTTGAGGCCGCATGAGAAGAACTACGCTACCCATGACCTGGAGTTAGCGCAGTGGTCTTCGCTCTGAAGACATGGCGACACTATCTGATGGGCGAGCGCTTTACAGTCTTTTCCGATCATCAGAGTCTCAGGAATATCTTCTCGCAGAAGGACCTGAACCTAAGACAGCGGCGATGGCTCGAGTTCCTCCAGGACTATGACTTTGAGATAGTCTATACTCCTGGGAAGGAGAACGTAGTAGCCGATGCCCTCAGCAGGAGAACGGGCATTCAGCTACTTGAGGAGGCGACGGAGCAGCTAGCCTCTTTGCAGATATCCTTCGTGGATAGAGATGGAGCAGCCTTCCTCCAGTCTCTCACAGTCAACCCTCCACTATTGCAGTGGGTCAGAGAGGCACAGCGTGAGGATGCTGACTGTGAGACACGGCGTGCACAGATATCCTCGGGACAGACACCTGATGGTTTCTCCCATGGAGCAGAGCACAAAATCCTTTTCAGAGGACGTACCATGGTACCAGTCGCTTTGCGAGAGGAAGTGCTAAGAGAGTTTCACACTTCTCCTTTGGCGGTACATCCTGGAGTGGCGAAGATGTACCAGGACCTCAGACAACAGCACTGGTGGCCGGGCATGAAGAAGGCAGTAGCAGAGTTCGTTTCTCGATGCCTCACCTGCCAGCAGGTGAAGGCAGAGCATCAGGTACCAGCGGGATTGGTACATCCCTTGGAGGTTCCGGAGTGGACGTGGGACGACGTATCTATGGACTTCGTGACTGGACTTCCACGCACTTCCAGAGGTCACGACTCCATCTGGGTGATTGTTGACCGACTCACCAAGTCGGCACACTTCTTACCCATCAGAGAGCAGGGCTCAGTGGAGAGCTTGGGATGTCTCTACGTTCAGGAGATTGTGCGGCTCCACGGTGTTCCATCTTCTGTCGTCTCTGATCGAGATGCTCGCTTTACTTCCCGGCTTTGGAAGGGGTTACAGGAGGCGTTCGGGACGCAGCTACGTCTGAGCACAGCCTTCCACCCTCAGACGGATGGTCAGACGGAGAGGACCATTCAGACTCTCGAGGACATGCTCCGTGCATGTGTCCTCGACTTTGGTCGTAGCTGGGAGGACCACCAACCCTTGGTGGTGTTTGCGTACAACAATAGCTACCACTCCACCATCGGGATGGCACCGTATGAGGCGTTGTACGGCCGACCTTGTAGATCTCCTTTGTGTTGGACAGACCCTGGGGAGTCAGCACTGGTGGGACCAGAGATGGTCCAGGCCAGGACAGAGAAGGTCCAGGTCATCCAGGAGCGGATGAGGATAGCTCAGAGCCGGCAAAAGTCATATGCTGACAGGAGGCGGAGGCCACTGGAGTTCGAGGATGGAGACCACGTCTTCTTGCGGTCTCACCTCGACGTGGTATTCGGAGATTTGGCCGAGACGGCAAGTTATCTCCGTGCTTCATCAGACCCTTCCAGGTCCTCAGCAGGGTTGGCGAGGTGGCTTATCGCCTGGCTCTGCCACCTCAGTTGCACCGGGTGCACGGCGTCTTCCACGTATCCCAGCTGAGGAGATACGTGCATGACCCGACGCACATCATTGACCATGGGGAGCTTGACGTTGATGATGGGGCGACTTTTACGGAGGTCCCGGTGGAGATAGAGGATCGACAGGAGCGGGTCCTACATGGGCGATCGATTCCTCTTGTGCGCATCAGATGGCAGCACGGGAATCTCCAGGAGAGCACATGGGAGCTGGAGGCTCAGATGCGTGCTCAGTACCCTCATTTGTTTCCCTAGTTTTTGATGTATCTTTACGGGGACGTAAATCCATGAGGTGGGAGTAATGTAAAGACCCATAAATTTCAAGGGAAATTTTTTCTTAATTTTCTTTGGAATTTTGCAAGAGCGCGGTTTCTGACGGCACTTGATTCCGAGGCCCGGTGTGCCCGGAATCAATTTCCGAAGTTTGGCTCGGGTACGTTCAGTGAACGAACGAGCGGGAATTCCTAAATTTTGATCCGGTGCTCGGAATTGAAATCCGAGGGCACCGATGAACTCGCAGCGCCGATATTCGCTTAAGGAGGCCTTTTCCGAGGTTGCCTTTATTTCGGGTTGAGAGTTAGTTTTTGGGAGTTTAGAATAAGTTAAATAAAAATTGTGGATTACAAATTTTTATTTAAACTTGTTGGTTAACTTCTCTCAAAGGAATTTAGGGGTGGGACCCATACCCACTTAACCTCCCTTGAGAGGATTAAGTGTGGTGGGGCCCACACGAACCCTAAACTTTTCATCTTCTCTCAAACTCCCTTAACCCCTCTTTAAATGACATGACAAATTGTTATTTAATTTTGGAGTTATCCTTTTTGAATTTCAAACCTTTGAAATTCATTTGTTAAGTTTGTGAATAAAATAAGTCTCTATCTTATTTTATTTGGTTAGTTTTGTTTAGCCGTCTTGAGAGCTTTTGAGAGATTTTCCTTCTTCTTCAAACTTTGACGAAGATCGCTCAAGCTTTGACGAAGAACGCTCAAGCCTTGACGAAGAACGCTCAAGCTCCGACGAAGAACGCCGCTCCTCTCTTCTTCGTCATCCGTGTCAACGAGAGGGAACGCCGCTTCCTCCTCGGACTCCCTTCGTCGGCATACGAAGATTCGCCAACGACATACCTCTTCGGACGTACCTCTTTGTCATCGGATTTGACGAACGATTACTGTGACGCCCGACCTCCGCGACGTTGTCTTCCGCGGGACGTTGACAAATCTTCGAACCTATACCCAAGGTAGGGGTTGTTGTTAATTGTTTATTTATGTATATATCCTTGTTCGTGGTTCTAGCATGACTAACGTGAGGATTTTAAATATGTGTTATTGTTTAACGTGAGGGGGCCGGACCGCATGAACACGGCCGAACCCCCTCCTTCGTTCTTGATGTTTTATATTGCGGATGAAACAAAGTGGCGTGGTGCCGTCGCACCACGCGGTTATTTTCTCGATTTTATTGTGCGGCGCCGTCACGCCGCACTATGGAAGAATCATCAAGAACGCGACGCCGTCGCGCCGCGTTGAAGGGAATCAAAGGCACGGTGGTGGAGCGCGGTGCCGTCACACCGTGCCGGACGACGAACACCGCGGACGGTTCCGGGCCACGGCGGGACGAGAAGACCGGCGGCCGGGCCGCCGGCGTCGGTAGCCGGAAAAAGGGGACCGGTTTACCGGTCCCATTGGAGAAAAACCGGCCAGCCAGGTGGCCGGCCGGATGGTCAAAATCCGGGGGAAATTAATCCCCCGGCCAGCATTAAATCCCCCCATTTAATTGGGGGGAGGTTTCCTTCAGGGGGGCAGGCGAACCCCCGGTTTCTTCAAGCAGGCCCCCACGAGGGGGGTCGGTTTCCAAAAGGTCGCGACACTTATGCGCGCCGCCATCCCAATCAAGCGGGGGCTTATCCCCCGCGCGCTGCCTCCGTGCGGCGCCAGACCGCCGTGCCGCCGCGCCGCCGGCCGGCCGGCCGGGCCGGGTCGGACCCGGTTCGGGCCGACCCAGGGGGGGTCGGGCCGGGTCGGCCCAGACCCGGACCCCCCGTTTCGAATCGGTTTCGGTCTTTTGGCCATAACATGAGCCACAGACCTCCGATTGACGAGTCGTCTGTGGAAACGCGATCCTTGGATCGAGACGGTCGTTTCAGTAAATCGCATTCAAAGTTTCGGAACACTTTGAGTTCGGCCGGGTTGGTTCGTTCACGAAACCAACCGGGCCTTCGGAGCGGAAACACTCATATCTTGAGCTACGGACGTCCGATTGAAGTTTCGTCAGCTTTGTTGTGTTCCTCTTAGTGAGACAGATCTTTTGGCATACTCCGCCCGAGGTTTGGACGCAGGTGGAGTACGGTCGGGTTGGTTTTGCCTTAAAAACCAACCGGGCCCCGGGGACGAAAATGCCAATAACTCTCAGACCGGGCGTCCGATCGACGCGCCGTCTGTTGCGTTGAGTTCCTGTTGACGATACAGAACTTTTGGATACATCAACTCTGGACTTTGTGACAGTTGATGTATCATCCTCTCGGCTCGTGGAGCGGACCCTCCGAACGAGCTTGCTGTGTGCGGGAACCCTAGTGCTGGCTGCGACTGTTACTGTGACTACTACTGCTACTACTGCTACTGTGACTGCGACGACGACAGTACAGAGATCTTGTGTGGATTCGACGACGACAACTTCAGCACTCAGCGATCCTACATGGATCAGTGCTACAGGTCCTATGTGGGCCCGATCCTGTGTGGGTCCGATCCTATGTGGGTCTTTGCGCTCAGCGGTCTTGTGTGAACCAGCGCCTACAGGTCCTACGTGGGCCCGATCCTCTGTGGGTCTTTTGCGGGGGTTAGTTACCTATCAATCCTTCGTGGGTCCGACGACTTAGATGGATCAGAGATCATCTTTATCATCTTTCGAAGAAGTATACCTGTGTGAGCTGAATCCTGTTGCTTTCCTGTGTGGATTGTGTTGTGCTATCCTGTGTGTATTTCGTTTTGCTTTCCTGTGTGGAATACGTTTACTTTCCTGTGTGGACTGAGTTGTACTTGGGCTCGGAGGTTGGAGCGTATTTGAAATTGATGACTTAGATATATGTATTGGCATATACCTAAGTAGTGTCGGTTGTTACTTCGTGATTGTACCTTTCTCCGTGGTTTATCCTTTGTGGATTTGAGAGACCTTCAGGGGTCTCGGGGTCCCTACTGAGTAGCTTATACTCACCCCTGCACGGGCTTTGCCCGCACTACGTTGTGTTGGTTGCAGACGACGGACAGCATTGATCTTAGCTGAGGCTTGCAGAGCAGGACGGTACCTGGAGGTGGACCACTGGGCGGGACGTGCTCGGAGCGGACGGCGGGACCGGTGGAGCAGTGGAGCTATCTGTACCCACCCTTCAGGTGGGATTTCCAGTGGACAGCTCATTGTAGAGGCTTTTACTTTTCAGTTGCTGTTTTCCCTTTCATGTTGTACTTTACTTTCAGTGTGGGTTTGTATACTGGCCCATTTACTTTTCCGCACTTTCAGTTGTACTCTGCTTTTTCTTAGGGTTTACTTTACGCATGCTTACTCTGTGGTGTTTGTTTACTTTACAAAGGCAATGCCTTCCCTTTTTACCGGGATTTACGCCTTGGTGCTAGTCGCCAGCCCCTGGCCTATGGAAAGCGGGCTTGGGGTAGTCACGGCACGGACCCCGAGGGCGGGTCATGACAATGAATTAGGTAGTGGATGTTGTTTGTTTGCAGTGGAGGAACAATGTTTTCCATTGTGGGTGAGAAAGAATCATTGTCAGATTAGGATGAGCTCATGTATAGGAGAGTAATGATGATTACTCATCATTATGATATAATGACTCATGGAGTAGGAAATTATTTATGTTATTAGTTAACTACAGTTTTTGCAGAGTATGTGGATGTATTTTCTGAGGACATGCCAGGTTTGTATCCTCAATGTGGGGTAGACTTATGAATTGTATTTCATCATGATATGACCCTGATATCTTCAACAACATATCATATGACTCCCATATATCTTCGAGAGATGAGGGTGTTGTTGGAGGAAAGGCTGGAGAAGGTCTTTGTGAGACCATTATTTCCACTGGGATACCCCATTATTGTTTTCCAAGAAATAATATTAGAGAATGAGTCTATGTGTATATTTTTGGGTATTTAATTAGGAAATAATGTATTATAATTATCCACTAATAAGTATCAAATACCTCTTTGGCCATTTGAGAGGGGCGTGATTGTTTTTATAGATTGACCTCAGATCATGCTACCACCAACTGTATATATTGGATGAAGATATAACGATGATAGATTTCCAATTATTCTATGATCCCTAAGAGTACTTGGTGATTCCATTCAGTCTGATGAACTCCCTTGTAGTGTTTATGAGACTCAGCACTCAGATCTATCATCCTTTCTTAGGTCATCTCAAAATAGTCATAATCAATGAAATCCTAGTGTATTCTGCGTCTGATGAGGAAAACACTAGACAATTAAGGATGATCATAGACACACCACAATAGCACTAGATTTACGAGAAACTATCAATGATTTAGTTTTTGATATGATAAGTGCACTTTCTATGACACATCAACTCAGATACTAGAGTTGCATTATATCCATCAAATGTTGTTGCAATGCTTTCTTGGGAGTCACCCAATATTGTTGTCGAGGTGTAGAGTTTCCTTGGGTTGGAGGGGTACTATTAAAAGTTTTCTTTATCAAATTACATAGAGTTTATTCACCTTTGACAGGATTGAGTCGGAACGGGAAACCTTTCATTCTAGAAATAAATGTTCCAACAATGCTTTTAGAAGTTGAGACAGTGGTTGATGATCACTCCCATCTTGATATTTCCAAAGGTGGGAGTCGAGGATGTAGTGTTCCACGATTCATTATGGACATGACATGGTTATTTGATGATGAAAATAATGGAGGTTTTTCCATATCTTTCAGACTCGTTGAGAACAAAAGTGTATAACTATGTGACCCATGATCATTAGTTTATAGTGGTACAGTTCTCCTTCAAGATGTGGTGAGACTACATGATGGGTGAGTTATTTATTGTTTTCTCTGATCACAATATTCTCATGAGTATCTTATGTTATAAGGATCTTAAATTGAGATAGTGGTGATGGATATATTTCTTATAGGAATGTGAATTTGTGATTTTTTATAATCATACTAATCGAAATGTGGTGGAATATTCTCTCAGTAGGAGATCCTCTTCTTAGTTATTGTCCAAAGAATCAGATTAGTTAAACTTATAGTCATTTCATTACATTTATAAAGATAGTGCTTTATATGTTAAGAGGATTATTTTAACCCCATCTCTCTTAAATTGTGTTAGGGATGTTCAGTGTGAAGATACAAACTACAAGACCTTACATGTGCATATAACCAATGAACATGCTCCTGACTGATATTTTGTATGTGGGGATCACATTATCATTTTCATAGGAAGGATGATGGAACCATTGATGTTGTAGGAGGGGGAGTTGTGGGAGTTTCATACATATATATTGGTGGTATATCCATGTATATCAATGATTTACCAGGATCTATGATGTTAGTTTTTATGACAATGTATAAAAAAGGAGTTGCAGAGTTTGACTTTGGATGCCACACTTGTCAGCAAGTGAAGGTTGGGAAGCCTTTTCAAAGGGTTTATGTCAGCCGCTTGAGGTTCCATAGTGTATGTGGGATGAGATATCCCTAGACAGAATTATGGGAATAACGCATAATTCAATGGGAAATTATTCCATCTAGGTGATCATATACCGACTCACCATTTCATCCCATTTCCTAGAAATTCAAGAGTAGAGTTTAGCTGAGTTCTTGTAATGCCTCTATCTACAAGATATAGTTCGACTCCATGGATTTCGTTCAATGATCGTCTAAAATTTTGATTTTATCTTTACATACCATTTATGGAGAATATTATAGATATATTTCAAGACATAGTTACACTTGAATATAGTTTTTCATACCCAGATATACAACCAGACAAAGCAGTCTATCCATGTCTTGGCGGATATTCTGCTGGCATGCAAGATGTAATTTGGCTATAATTGGGAGGATCACCAACCCTTTGTGGAGTTGGTATACAATAAAAAAACCATTAAAAAATTTTTATGACACGATTCATGGCCTTATATGGGTGAATCTATATGTCCCCACTTAGTTGGAATCATCATGGAGAGTCATCACTCATGGGCCCGAAGTCAGTGTGAGCTACAATAAAGAATGTACATATCACCTAAGAGTAGATGAAGATAGCATAGAACCAAAATAAGTCTTATGAGGGCCGACGAAGAAGAAAAATGGCATTTTATGTAAGATAAAATCTTTTCATGTGGTTCTCAAATCGACATGGATTAGGGATATTTTTCCATGAGGGAAATTTATCCACAAGATACAATAGTCCCCTCCAGTTATGAAATAGAGATGTTGAAGTGGTGTACCTCTGAGCTCTACCTCAATAGATGGACTGGGCACATAATGTATTCCTTGTGTCACAACTGATGAGGTACGTGCTTGACCCATCACACGTCATCAAATGGTTAGATATGGACATTTAATATGGAGATACCTTTATAGAGTACCTATTAACGATTGAGGATCAGCAGGAGTGGATTTTTCATAGGTAGTTTATTGATATTGTCTATGTATGAGGGAAGGAGGAGAATCTTCATAAGAGTGCATGAGAGTGGGTGGATCATATTCCTCCTCAATGGCCACATATCTTTGTTTTTCTCCAGTTTTGGTTTTTAGGGGGGTAAATCCCTAAGGTGAAGAGAATATAACATCTCAGATTTTTTATGTATTATTTTTGGATATTTTATATATTATATTTGAGACTAATATTTATGATAACAACTAATTTCAAGGCATAGTTTTCTCTCAATATATTTTTAAAATATATTACATATATTAAGTAGTACAGATGTGTATTTTTCCAAAATATGTGGAATAACATTATATATGGTTCCTAGAATAGAAATATGAGTGAACCATTGAGTTTAGAATGTGGATATTACCATAGTAATGACTCAACCATAGTTGGCGTGGGACGTTTTTGGAAAAGTCATCATGAGCATGGAAACAAATTAAATAAATAATTAAATTATGCTATTTAAATTTATCCAATTAAATGATTAACATGTCTTTAGATAGACTCTTATGAAGACACCTCATGGTTATCTGCATAACCATGTAATCCTTGGAGATCCACTAAATAGAATGTTGTGGGAATTATCTCAATCGAACAGTGACCGGATCAGGGATCAATGATCGACACACAACATATTAAAAGTATATCTAATGAAAATAGAATCACACCATTATTCATCATTGATTTACCCAATCCTAGTTAGAGTGGTTGTTTAAATTATTTCATTTTACTTATTTATTCCTATGACGAACCGAGATCAATTAGCGAACTGATTGATCTGTGGAACATGCATAATTGTAGGATGTATTTATTACGGGGTGATTTTTGGTAGAATTTAATTTGATTATTTTATTTATTCATATTTCTTCTCACAAAAATGAATCAAGATCAACAGGAACATTGACTGAGGTACGTTAATGTCATTTTTTCTTATTTTTTTCTTCATTGGTTCTATGTTTATTTTTGGTATTTTTTTGTCCAAGGGTTCGATATTATCCAGATTAATCGATCTTTGTGCTCCCATTTCTCATCACAATGATCCAATAGCGCATATTTTTGATCATCATGACATTAATGTGGTTTAACGATGGAAGAGGTGGTGAATCAGATTGTTTTGTATACCTGATTTCATTTTCTTTAATGTTCTTCAGTATGTAACAATGAACAACATGTAGAACCATTTTTTTAGGATATTTTATTCAAATTTTCCATGGACTAGTGTTTTCAAGGTTTATAAGAACCCCAATAAGTAGGTTCTAGAAAGGGGGATGCTCCAATGAGTTGTGGGTGGACACATAATGAATCGTTGAATTAACGAGGGACACATCATGTAATCCGGCACTACATGTTTTTTGGGCCCACACTAGTAGAAATTTAAGTTATATCCATGGACCTATAGTCATGTTTTATAGTTTCGTGGATATAGGTTATTTATAGACATGATTCAGTTAAAGGGCCATGGATAAAAATTTGACCGGTCTTTTTTTCCAAAATGGGTCGGGCTCCTCTTCTCCATTCTCCCCCAATTTGTGACCCTCAGAACCCTCAACATATTTAATGGTGGTACCCTCCACCCAATACCCTCTACGGGTGACCCTCCATCCCTAACCCATCGTGACCTCTCCTCTCCCCGATCCTCCTCCTCTAACGGTGCCCCTCACTGCCACCAAATATGGTAACCCCATCGCAAGACTCTACATCAAAATGTGGGACACCTCAACTCCCCTACTGACGATTCTCCTAGGTTGCCTCCCCAGCTCCTTTGGCATGCCTCCGACATGACCAACCCCCCTCTAGGTGATCCTCATCCTTCTGGTAACAAACAATTATGTCTTCATTATTTTCTTATCAGTGTGTGTATAAGTAGACTAGAATAGTTTCACATGTTCGACTATGGTAAAGAGGTTTTTGAATTAGATACATTATTCAAATTTTAATTGATATGTGTAGAGTTGGAAACATGTTGTTTTCAATGAAGATCCAATTAATCTATATTGGGAATCTGCATATTGGAGTTGTGGATAGTTGGAATTGAAAAAAAGTTATGGCATAAAATTTTGATGGATAAATTAGGAAACATGGGATCATCCTGGATGCATCTCAATGATTTTACTTATTATGGTTGGGAGTTTTTTATGACCCATACAATTATATGGTCAGTAATTTCAATGGATATTCAATTTTTTTCCTAATGAAAGGATATTTTTGAGAATTAGTATTTGAATTAGAATTTCAAGAGTTAGTACATCTCTGGGATGCGTTTTTACTTGAGGCTAATTGTTGCATAGATGCGTGGGTTCCATATATTTGGGTATATTCTAACTGAAAAAAATTTATTAGTCATTGGGTATTTGATTGGGGGAAACTACATTCCTCATAATGGTTTTTTAAAAAACTACAACTTTTATAATGAATTTGATGGAGGGGTACTAGGTACTCGGTAGGTTGGAATGTGTTGTGGGCCTTTTATAAATACCATTAGGTACAAAGTGGAGGTGGATTGGTTACCCAGTTGGGATGGGTGTTGTTCTTTTTTAAGGATAACAATATATTTATTATAGATTCCACCTTTAAAAATGCATTATGGGGTTTTTCTCATTTAAATGGAAAGAACCATGGGAGGGGCTCTCCCTTCTCTTCTCCTTTGTTATTTTTCCTTTATGAGAGTGTGGAGATATGAGATTGTTTTATCATGAATGATATAGTTAAATATTCATTTGTTACTTCCATTATCCTTTCTTATTCATAACATTTAATATTTAGTTTTGTAGGGTAAGGTTTAAGTCATATTTTACCAAGATTTAGTGACATTGGACCATTATTATAGCGCTTCATAAATTGGTGGAATAAGTGTGATTTTCTTAACATCTTGTTACATACATGAATTATTTTAAAGTTAATTTCCATTTAATTTCCATTCATTCTTATTTTGGGGGTTTCCATTCTTCTATGGAGGAATGAGTGAGTTTTCATTAATTGGGCCAAACCGTGGGCCCAATTCCATATTTAAAAATAAATTTTTATTCCTTTATTAATCCTTAACTTTTCAATATTTTTCATCCAATACAATTCCTAATTGTCATACCCTATCCTATTAACACCAACATATTAATTTGGATCATATAAGAATCCATAATCATGGTGGATATGGGTTTTTATTTAGGGGATTGGTCTTTCCCGAAATCCCATTTTCTGCAGTAAAAATAAATTTTAATTATTTAATATCCCCTTCAATATTTAATTTGTTTCGAAGATTCCAAAAATCACCAGATCCCACTTAGCTAAGGCGTGCCCCCATTCTATCCTTTTTCAATTTGGAGCTCAACATGATTATGAAATGGGTCGAAACGTCTTCAGATTTCAGAAATATCCCAGATTTGAAGAGGTAAATTGATCATTTCATAACTCCTTCTATATTTTCTTTTTTCCACATTTCAATTCCAACATGATCTCATAATCATTGTTCTAATATCTCATGAATGTTTAGATGTTTTAAAATTCAGATAATATTGGATTTTGGGTAGTTTTATTCTAGATTGTTTTGAGTAAGTGTTTCTCTTTTCAATTTCTTCCTTCTCCTTAGGGTTTCCTCCCTCTTTCATTATGTTATAAAATTTCTAGAATTTAGGGTTCGAACCTATGGTTTGATTTGGTGTCTTTTTGGTTAAATAGTGTGGTCTAGGTCTGGATTTATCATCCTTGTGATCCGGCGGTGGTGCGGTTGATGTTTCCCACCACGTTTTTGAGGGATTCGACACTTTCAGTAGGTAGTTCCACGTGTAAACAATTATCGATGAGTTATATTGTTGTATATACTTATTTTTTATATTCCTCATATGTTGGGTGTGTTGAGAAATTTTTTTATGATTTATTTGGTTATGTTTTTAATTTTATAGTTGCATTTTAACTTGAAATTGGGTGTTTTCATGTGTTACTCATGGGGTATTATTTTTGTGTATTTTATATAACATATGGAATCAGTTTACTAAAAATTGTTTAGCCTTAAAATTCAGTTTTGGTAATGTAATAATGTCATTTGAGCCTAAAAATAGGGTTTTTGAATAGGTTTTATGTGTAAACATTGTTATACTTCTTGATAGCATTTAATGAAAATGTGTGTTTTCATTTGGATCTTTTGTAGTATTATTCGAGGTGATTTTATTAAATGTGAAAGTGGTTTTACAAATGTCTCTGGGGATCCCAATTCTATTTCGGATAGGAATTGGTATTGTTTTTGTCTCAAATGGGGGTTTTAAAATGGGTTTTGTGTGCAATGAATATTTACATCACTTGGGTTCTTTTTATGAAAATTGTAAATGTTTTAGTTGGTTAAAAAAGTGGGAAAAGGGTGCATATGTACTGTTTGGTATGCGTTTTCACCTATTAATGGGTTTTGATATGTGAAAGGATGTTTTATGATTTCATAGATTTTTAGATTGTTTTTTAATTTTCTGAAATGTTTTATTAAATTGTGATGTTGGAGGGAAACTTATTTGTGGGTTGTTTCATGTAAGTTTGATGATAAAATGATTTTGAAGGTAAAAAGGGTATTATGTAACAATTTAGTGGTCTATTATAGGAGTTCTAATTTATTTTAATGGTTTAATAAAAAAATTTAATGGACTTCTAGAAGTTTTAAAGAAATGTGAAAGGTGTTGTTGGCTATTTTGGTGTGAGTCGGATTTCAAAATCAATTTGAATGAAAAGAGGAATTTTGTGACTTGTGTTGTATACATGTGGGATATTTAGAGAATTTATGATATGGAAATGATATTTTCATGTGAAAAGTATAATCATTGACTTGTTGAGCTTGATTGAGCATAATGGGAAAACCTGTGTATCTAGGTGGGTGGATGTGTACTAGTATGCTAGTGAATCCGTGTGGTTTTGCCTTAGATTCAGTTAGCAAAATTGATGCTTAAAAATCTAACAAAACTATTATGATTATGATTTGGGACCACTAGGTTATGGGTATGTTCCCTACTAGTGGCTCGTGCATAAGAACATATATTTGTGAGGGTTACTCTCACCAAGATACGAGTTTCTGGGACCCACAACTAGCTCATGTCTAGGGGTTATTTCCCATTGCATGTGCTCACCAGATATTTGGTGCATACCATCATCATATGGTATGAGTGGCTAGAAAATTATCTAGCTTTGGTATTTATTTTAAAATTGTTTATTCTATAAATTATCCCATCTAAAAACTTTTTTTATTTAATGATGCATCTTTCTAAAATTTTAACTAGCATTTCATGTTTTTGAAAACATGCATTTTTTTCATCATTAAATGTTTATCACATGGAATATATTAGTTGTGTTATCATATTCTGCTTTGGATCACACCCTACTTACACCCTGGGTGTACGTAGACTTGGTTATTTTTGTTGTCGAAGGTTGGGTACAGTTTTTAGTTCTAGTGGTTCAGGTCTCTAGCAGGTCCTTTGTGGTGAAGTCTTGTAGAGATTGCTTATGGGTGATGACACTTGAAATGAGGGTTCATGGGAAGTTCCATTTTGGTTTTGTACTTTTTTATAGTCTTGTTGAGTTGTTTGGAAATATTTAATTCAGTTCTTATTTTTTGCAAAAGATTTTTTGGATTGAAAAATACAGATTCGTTTTATTGGATTATTTTGTTGTTTTATGTTTATAAACTCGGGTAAATAGCTCCAAATTTTCATTTTATGATACTCAGACAATTGTTCTAGCCTATGGGTATTTGGAATTCCCTTCGGGCCTTGTTGCGGGCCGGGTCGTGTGCCTATTTTGATGGCAACAAGATTCAGTTTGTGACAAAATGGTATCAAAGGAGGTTCAGGTTAACTCTTTGGGTATTGTTATTTGGGGAAGAGTCTGGATAATCTACATTTAGGATTTTTGGGACATAGAATTACAATTATGGGTAGTGTTCCTAATCACCACACCTTATTATAGGATTCATGTTTCTTGGAGAATTCAAGATTTATCTAAGTCCATTGGTTTTCTTGGTTCGATGATGATTAGGGGAAATGAAAAGATAGTTGGGTTAATGGTCTTAGTAATCTCACAAGGAATGGAAATCCATTTGAAGACAAGGATATTTCCTAGAACACTTTCTGTGATAGTGTAGTGATTTGAATATGGCTTCCCACCATATGTCCAAGTCACCCACTAAAACTACTTTCCTCTCGCATTCTTTTGTTATTTAGTTTTGAAAACATGGCACCTTGGTTTCAAGAAGTGTAATGTTTTTGTGAAATGATTTTCAAATAAAGAGGGAATGGTTTGATTTATGAAATGGTGGAACTGATTTTTTGAATTGTTTTGAAATGAAAAAGGGTTTTCTTACACCTCTTTTGAATGTGGGAACTATATTGAAGTTGGTTCTGAAAAGTGTTTCTAATAGAGTTTTCTAAACAATAAAATGGTGTTTTAATGAGTTGAGATGTTTTAAATTGGTGTGAATATCATGAAAGTGAGTTATTTTCTAAATGTTTGTGACTTTATGAAATTTTTTGTAAGATGTGAATGGGTATTTTGATCTTGTGGTTGTAAATTTTGAGAAAAAGGATTTGTTGGTTGATAGATTTGGTTTTGAAAAGTGGAACAATTTTTTTTTTATTTTAACCTTTGGTATATTCGTGAGCAACTACATGAATGGGGTTATATGGGATGATGGATGGTTAATGGCATGACTGGATGAGTGTCGGGATGGATATGAGTAGGGTGCCCGGTGTGGCACATAAACATGCATGTGTAAGGCCCATGGTGTACCATAGGTGGATACCCTAACTGGTGAACCGTTTTTTTCACGAAATGTTTTTAAAGAAAAACATGAAGTCTTGATGAATTTTTTAGGATGGATTATATTATTTGTTTTTGCAAAATGTTGATGTTTTGGGATGTTTTGAGTCTTTGAACCCCTCCAGTTTGAACTGTGTGTTGGGTTTATGTTTGGTCTGTAAGATGTGTAGTAGGACGAGTTAGTATTATCCTCTAAGATATGTTTCGAAACACCTTTATGGTGGTTCCCTTCATGTGTTTAGATCTGGTTTATGAATTTTTTTGACCAATGGACTAGTTTTTTGGGTCCTTGGGTTCTCTCATTGGATATGGTACTCCCCCATTAAGGGTTAATGCATAACTGAAGTGCAACCCATATTTTTTTCCATTGTAAAATCCTCAAGTTGATCAATAAAATGAATATTTTAACAATCATTATTGATTGAGTTTACACCCATTCCTTTCATTTTTTTAGATCCTCTTGTAGTGGGAGAGTGCTCGTGGAAAGATGAAAGAGACCTTAGTTTCTTAAGTTTCCTAATTCGTCAAAGCTGGATGTGGTCTAGGGTTGTTAGTGGGAATAAGTGTCTCAATGGAGTCTAAGAGGGCCTATAGATTCTTCATAGTTTCTGAAGTGCTCAGATCAGTGTGAATCACTGAGAGGGGGAGGGGTGAATCAGTGATCCTTTAAAACTTTTTACTAATTGATTCTTAATCAATTAAAACTCTATGGCTTGTTAAGGCCTTGATCCACTCTTCTTGTATCTCTCACCTTTCCACGAATGATGCAGTAAATGTAAAGGCACTGGACACAAGGATTTACAATGTTCAGCACCAAAGGCCTACGTCCTTGCCATGTTGGTTATACGCCCCAACATGGTTTCTTCCATTATAACTTGTTAGAATTACAATGGTCGATACAGAGTCCCACTGTATCTCTCCTGAGTCCCACAGGAGGGTCTTTATACTGGGTCTCACAGTGTTACCAGAGTCCCAATGGCCTGCTCTAGAATCCCACTGAAGACTTCTTCCACCCTGAGTCTCACCGGGGGCTTCTCCTGGCTGCTCGAGTCACACGAGTAGCTCTTCTTCACTTTAAGCTTCTTCAAGTATCTTTAGTAGTCTGGGATAAAGACATATGGCCCTGATCTGTACCTCTGCTCACTTGTGATGAACAGGTCTTCTCGTATTGCTCAGGATTTATGTCTGTCTTCTAAGGATGACCTGGCTTCTCTCCAATTACTGAATACTCAGACAATTGATGTCTTTAACTTCAGTCTGGTCCAGTCTCAGTTCACATCAACTTCATGCACTGAATGCATGGAAACTCTACATCCTCATGCACTGATTGCATGGGTTCTCAATATTCTTCAAGAACTCTTAGTCTTGGACAACTCAAATTGCACACAGCCTGATTTAGCTTTGTTCACGTGTGCACGTGCATGCATGCAAGCATGCACTCCCCTTCTTTTCTTCTTGGTGCAGTAAACCAACAAAGGGTATAATCCTTTAATCACACACCTTCTCTGAACTTCACACACTTTATTTCTTTTGATTACACACTTAAAAGTGTGTTATACTTTAGTGTGGATGTCCTCTTCCTTCAACTTCTAAATGCGTACACTTTGTACACACCTAAGTTCGGCCTTCTTTGTTACTTGTTCAAGTACACATAAATTGTTCTTTGTTTTGCACACACTTGACTTGGGGCTCTTCCCACTTCTTGTTGCACACCCTTAACCCGTAGGTTGTTCTTCAATTTGGCACACACAAAATGTGTCTTCACTTGGTGCACACACAAGGCATGAAAGCCTCGGGTCCTCTTCTCCACTTGGCACACACCCACTGTCCGTAGGTGGTCTTCTTCACTTGATCTCAAAGGAGGCGTGCAAGGGTATGCTTGAGCCGCGACCAACTCCTCCAACAGCCGCACAACGTACCAAGCCGCAAGGGCCGCACAAGCCTCAACCAACCTTGAGCGCGCAAAAGATGCGGCTCGGGTTGTGCAAGCCTCACGAGTTCAAGAGAACCTTGGGTGCACAAGATTCTCCTGCCGCGCAAGTATGCGAGTAGGGAGAGCTCTTCCTGTCGCGCAAGTGATGCGCACATGGAACTCCTTCGGGCCTCGGGTGGCACCGGGACTTCAGCCGCGCAAGTGTGCGCGGGGCTTCTTTCTTCGTGAGGCATAGAGCACTGACGGGACTTCGAATTTTCAACAAAGGATCAGCAAGAATTTAGAATGCCTCAGCCTCTCTTTTTATAGGCAGAGGAATGCCTCAGATCTTCCGCGAGAGATATCTTGAATCCCCGAGTTTTTCGGGCTTTTAAAATCTTCAAAATCTTGATTTTTATCTTTCTGTCAAACGCGGGTTCCATTTTTATTTTTCTTCGGTCTTCTTCACGTGCATGCGACTTAGAACGCATGCACGACCTCTTTTCTTCCAATCCATGCAAATCACGAACCCTTCAAAACCTCGACAACGTTGCATGCCTCAACCTTGTTCGAAATCTCCCAAACATTGCATGCATGCATATTTTCTTGCATGATCGTGTTCGTTACGTCGAGAGGAACCCAATGGATCCTTCAGCTCGAACAACGGTGGCTGGGAACTCGAAATCCAGTGCTCGGAGTGCTCCTGGTTCGACGGAGGAATGCGGGGAGCCTTCGGCTGAGCTCGAGGAAGGAGACGCCTCGGAGCCGTCGGATCAGCTCTTTGGACGGCTGCGATCAGAATGGGCCGCGGCGGATTAGATGTGCGGCCGAGATCTGGCGCGCGATCAATCGAGCGGCTTAGATTCAATCTGCGGAAAAAATCTTTGTCCCACATCGAAACGGGCCGCGAAATTATATCGGTTTATCAAAGTTCCGCTCCCATGAACGGCCAGTTGAATCTCCTCCCTTCTCGGTGCCGCCCCGCTCCGAGTTCTTCTGCGGGCGCGCTCTGCGCCCACCTCTGCTCCCTGCGGGCGCGCTCCTGGCGCCCACCATGCACTCCGGGCGCGCTCCTGCGCCCCTGCCGCGCGGGCGTGACACCCCTGCGTGGCCCTGCCGCCCTGGGCTTGCCCCACGGGTTCCCCCTTTGGCGTGGCGCCTTAGGCCCACATGTGCCTTGGGGTTGAACCCTCAAGGTGTCCTTGGCTGGCCAAATTTTTTGGAAAAGGCATGAATAAGGACTTTGTCAAATACAAAGTTCTCCTATGAGTATAAGCCAAATTCCAAGCCCTTCAAGCCTTCTTCCTCCTCATTTACTCTTCTTTATTTCTTCTTCTTCATTATAATTCATCCAATTCTCTTCATCATGTATTCAATATTTAAGAATGGAACTCCCAAAGGGTCTTCCTTCAACCGATGCTCCTGAATCAAATAATTCATCAACATTCTTTAATGATCCAATCAGAGATCAAGTTGGATCATCTTCAATTCACATGCACTAAGTGATAGTGAATTGTCTTCATTAAACCACTTCATCCACTTAGAACCTGTGGATGGATCATCTTCTAGATCCTCATGCATTGTCAATACAATGCATGGTCTTCTATCATTGTTGTGACTTTGTATCCAGTTGATACAAGTTCTTGGATCTTTAAGAACAGCTCAACAATCGTCAGATATAGTATGAGAATGTTTCAACCACAACATCCTATGTCACTTAGTGAATCTCCTATGTGACATGCCTCTAAGTACCATGGCCATTCTCCTTCATCACCATCACCATCACATCTTTTGTCATTCACATCTTGACATTCCTTGAAATCCATTCATTCCATGAGAACATCATGCCTCATTGACAACAAATGCAACACAGTGCATTTCAATCTCCCCCTTTGTATTTGTTGTCAATACACTTCTTCAGCACATATGAATGGGTCAATATGTGTGCCAATATTTCTTCCCCTTATTGGCAATCAAATGGAAATGTGTGGTGTGGTTCTCTTCAAAAATATCTCTTCCTCCCTTCGAATAGCATCTTCTTGAAAAGCACTAAGAGAGGGATGATGTCACATGTTCTTCTATAGCAAATAACCTTTAGTTGATCAACTCTAAGTCTACATGGGCTAACCCGGTGTAAAAAACAAGAGTGATGTAACCAAGGTACTCAATGTTGTCCAACATTCACTGTACATGTGAGATCATGCTCCAAGGGGTTGAAATTTTTCAGATATAACAATAAATTGCTAAATCCAACACATACTTCACAAGACTCATTAGAAAGTTCAGTGCAAAGATAAAGCTCCCCCTTTCATCCATTTGTCTTCAATCTATACTCCCCCTTAATTGACAAGATAAACTCAATTAAGAAACAAGGGATGAAAGTATGATTGGAATACCTTTACTTTTCTCAAGATGGTATTAATCTATGAATCCCATCTTCTTCAGATTGGCCCCCCCTCAAGGGGTGCACTCCGTTCTGTCCAAACCATCCTCCAGTTGAGAGTGATCATCATCTTCAATTCCCTTTAATGTTAGCACATGTAAATACAAGTGATTAGGGAATAAGATGGAACCTCCTTGGTTCATCAATGTGAACAACAAGGTTGAGAAGATTCTCTCAACCGAGATGTCCCATTTTCACCATTCTTCACACTTGCACATTTGATCTTCAATGATGTTGGTGCTGGTGTTGATCTCAATACATCTTCATGTGAAATATTCTTCTTCCCTTTTTCCTTAGAAATTGCCAGAACTTCATCTTATTCTCTTTGCAGATCTTTGGCAAGTTGCAACTGATTTGGCCATATGACTAGTAAGTCACTTGGAATTGTGGCCTCAGTTTTGGAAGTTCCACATGGTTCTTTTGATACTTTCAAGATACCTTTCGTAGGAAACTTGTTTTCAATCAATCCCTTCTGCTTCTTCTGGATTGATTGTCTTTTTGAGTCCAGTCTGCCTCTATTGAATTTCATGGCTTCTTTACAAAGATCCATGATATGTCCTTTCTTTCCATAGTAGAAGCATTTCTTCTTGGTGGTCCTTCTGGATGCATCACCCTTCTTGGATTTAGACTCCAAGGACTTCTTTTCCTTTTTCAAAACCTTCTTGGGAGCATCTTCAACTTTCTTCATGCTTCCCAAGGATTCCATTTTATCCAGGTTCAGTGATCTTCTCTTCTTTTTAGCTCTGGATACAGTTGGAGATTGACATGTATCTTTTTGACCACTTTTTCTATCATCCCAGATGTTGTCAAGTAATCCAAATCTATTTGTAGTAAACAGATGTCTCTGGACCTGTGGATGCTGCTTCTTTTCCTCTGGCTTGCTCCCCCTTGGCATGGGATTCCTTTGTGCTTTGACATTTAGTGGATTGTACCAACAATCCTTTGCACATTGGACATACTTATTACAACACCAACATTGACCCACAAATCTTGACTTCTTCAGTCCTTCTGATTTTAGGGTACTTTTCTGGAGCTGCTGTGTTGTTTCAGGAGAGCTCTGCTTCTTCATTTTCTTCATCCATACTTGTTTGGAATTATTTTTCCATCCTGCACTTTTTGTGGAAACACAATTAGAAGCATTAGTACAAGATGGGATGGATGGTACCTTCTTTTTAGAAGATGTTGCCCTTTCATTAGAGGATGTCTTTCTCTTAGAATCATCCTTCTCAAAGCTCACTTGAGTAGCAACATTTATTCATTCAGATGACAGGGAGGCTTCAGCTTTGGGTGATTGCAGATTTTTCAATATCACCTCCAGTTCTAAGTATTTCATATTGAGGGAGTTCTTCTCATCCTCAATAGTTCTTAGCTTTCCTTCCCATTTCTCTTCCAGCTGCTTTATCTGGTCTTCATGCACCTTCTTTATTTCATGAAATGAGTTTTCAAGCTCATTCACCCTTTTGACTTTGTCTTCTAGTTGAGCATCTTTGACTACCATTGAAACTTTGTGCAATTTTTCCAGTGCATGGAAAACTTCGTTGACCATTGTCTTAAAGAATTATTTCTCAGAAAGGATTCTTTGAAATTCTTCACAAGTATCTTCATATCTTTCATTGCAAAGAGAAACTGTTTCATCCTTATCCTTCACCAGCTTTCTGAGAGTGTTGGTTATGCCAACCCTTTTTGCCAACTGATCTTCCATTGCATTGGCTTCTTCTTCTAACTGTGATTTTTCTTCTTGAAGATCAAGGATGCCTGTAGCTATACACATTTCCACTTCCTTAGGGACTGTATTCTGAAGATATTCAATTGCATTTTGAAGATCATTCATTATTCCAACTTCATCACATCTAGGACAGGCTTTCTTCATCTTCTTTGCATGTTTCTTCTTTCTATTTTTCTGAGTCTTGGCAGATATCTCCATTTGAGGTTGGTCGCTCATTTCCTCAAATCTTCACTTCATAAAGACTCCCATGGAAATTTTAGAGGTAACCTTCCCTCTGATACCAATTGAAGTGCCCAGATCAGTGTGAATCACTGAGAGGGGTAGGGGGTGAATCAGTGATCCTTTAAAACTTTTTACTAATTGATTCTTAATCAATTAAACCTCTATGGCTTGTTAAGGCCTCGATCCACTCTTCTTGTATCTCTCACCTTTCCACGAAAGATGAAGTAAATGTAAAGGCACTGGACACAAGGATTTACAAGGTTCGGCACCAAAGGCCTACGTCCTTTTCCATGTTGGTTTACGCCCCAACATGGTTTCTTCCATTATAACTTGTTAGAATTACAATGGTCGATACAGAGTCCCACTGTATCTCTCCTGAGTCCCATAGGAGGGTCTTTATACTGCGTCTCATAGTGTTACCAGAGTCCCACTGGCCTGCTCCAGAATCCCACTGAAGACTTATTCCACCTTGAGTCTCACAGGGGGCTTCTCCTGGCTGCTCGAGTCACACGAGTAGCTCTTCTTCACTTTAAGCTTCTTCATGTATCTTCAGCAGTCTGGGATAAAGACTGCTGGCCTTTCTCTATACCTCTGCTCACTTGTGATGAACAGGTCTTCTCATATTGCTCAGGATTTATCTCCTTCTTCTAAGGATGACCTGGCTTCTCTCCAATTACTGAATACTCAGACAATTGATGTCTTTAACTTCAGTCTGGTCCAGTATCAGTTCACATCAACTTCATCCACTGAATGCATGGAAACTCTGCATCCTCATGCACTGATTGCATGGGTTCTCAATATTCGTCAAGAACTCTTAGTCTTTGACAACTCAAATTGCACACAACCTGGTTTATCTTTGTTCACGTGTGCACGTGCATGCATGCAAGCATGCACTCCCCTTCTTTTCTTCTTGGTGCAGTAAACCAACAAAGGGTATAATCCTTTAAGCACACACCTTCTCTGAACTTCACGCACATTATTTCTTTTGATTACACACTTAAAAGTGTGTTATACTTTAGTGTGGATGTCCTTTTCCTTCAACTTCTAAATGCGTACACTTTGTACACACCTAGGTTCGGCCTTATTTGTTACTTGTTCAAGTACACATAAATTGTTCTTTGTTTTGCACACACATGACTTGGGGCTCTTCCCACTTCTTGTTGCACACCGTTAACCCGTAGGTTGTTCTTCAATTTTGCACACACAAAATGTGTCTTCACTTGGTGCACACAGAAGGCATGAAAGCCTCGGGTCCTCTTCTCCACTTGGCACACACCCACTGTCCGTAGGTGGTCTTCTTCACTTGATCTCAAAGGAGGTGCACAAGGGTATGCTTGAGCCGCGGCCAACTCCTTCTCCAACAGCCGTACAAGGTACCAAGCCGCAAGGGCCGCGCAAGCCACACCCAACCTTTAGCGCGCAAAAGATGCGGCTCGGGTTGTGCAAGCCTCAAGAGTGCAAGAGAACCTTGGGTGCGCAAGCTTCTCCTGACGCGCAAGTATGCGGGCAGGGAGAGCTCTTCCTGTCGCGCAAGTGATGCGCACAGGGAACTCCTTCGGGCCTCGGGTGGCACCGGGACTTCAGCCGCGCAAGTGTGCGCGGGGCTTCTTTCTTCGTGAGGCAGAGAGCACTCACGGGACTTCGAATTTTCAACAAAGGATCAGCAATCATTTAGAATGCCTCGGCCTCTCTTTTTATAGGCAGAGGAATGCCTCAGATCTTCCACGTGAGATATCATGAATCCCCAAGTTTTTCGGGCTTTTAAAATCATCAAAATCTTGATTTTTATCTTTCTGTCAAACGCGGGTTCCATTTTTATTTTTCTTCAGTCTTCTTCACATGCATGCGACTTAGAACGCATGCACAGCCTCTTTTCTTCCAATCCATGCAAATCACGAACCCTTCAAAGCCTCGGCAACATTGAATGCCTCGGCCTTGTTCGAAATCTCCAAAACATTGCATGCATGCCGATTTTCTTGCATGATCGTGTTCGTTACGTCGAGACGAACCCAATGGATCCTTCAGCTCAAACAACGGTGGCTGGGAACTCGAAATCCAGTGCTCGGAGTGCTCCTGGTTCGACGGAGGCACGCGGGGAGCCTTCGGCTGAGCTCGAGGAAGGAGACGCCTCGAAGCCGTCAGATCAGCTCTTTGGACGGCTGCGATCAGAATCGGCCGTGGCGGATTAGATGTGCGGCCGAGATCTGGCGCGCGATCAATCGAGCGGCTCAGATTCAATCTGCGGCAAAAATCTTTGTCCCACATCGAAACGGGCCGCAGAATTCTCTCGGTTTATCAAAGTTCCGCTCCCATGAACAGCCAGTTGAATCTCCTCCCCTCTCGGTGCCGCCCCGCACCGAGTTCTTCTGCGGGCGCGCTCTGCGCCCACCTCTGCTCCCTTCGGGCGCGCTCCTAGCGCCCACCATGCACTCCGGGCGCGCTCCTGCGCCCCTGCCACGCGGGCGTGACACCCCTGCGTGGCCCTGCCGCCCTGGGCTTGCCCCACGGGTTCCCCCATGGGCGTGGCGCCTTAGGCCCACATGTGCCTTGGGGTTGAACCCTCAAGGTGTCCTTGGCTGGCCAAATTTTTTTGGCAAAGGCATGAATAAGGACTTTGTCAAATACAAAGTTCTCCTATGAGTATAAGCCAAATGCCAAGCCCTTCAAGCCTTCTTCCTCCTCATTTACTCTTCTTTATTTCTTCTTCTTCATTATAATTTCTCCAATTCTCTTCATCATGTATTCAATATTTAAGAATGGAATTCCCAAAGGGTCTTCCTTCAACCGATTCTCCTGAATCAAATAATTCATCAACATTCTTCAATGATCCAATCAGAGATCAAGTTGGTTCATCTTCAATTCTCATGCACTATGTGATAGTGCATTGTCTTCATTAAACCACTTCATCCACTTAGAAGCTGTGGATGGATCATATTCTAGCTCCTCATTCATTGTCAATACAATGCATGGTCTTCTATCATTGTTGTGACTTTCTATCCAGTTGATACAAGTTCTTGGATCTTTAAGAACAGCTCAACAATCATCAGATATAGTATGAGAATGTTTCAACCACAACATCCTATGTCACTTAGTGAATCTCCTATGTGACATGCCTCTAAGTACCATGGCCATTCTCCTTCATCACCATCACCATCACATCCTTTGTCATTCACATCTTGACATTCCTTGACATCCATTCATTCCATGACAACATCATGCCTCATTGACAACAAATGAAACACAGTGCATTTCAGTTTCTTTGAAGCATGAGTTCATGTTAAACCACCAGTGTGGGAAATATTTTCATGATAGGATGTTGTGACCACTTTCTAGAATTGTGTGTCGTTTGGGGATGTTATATAAGGTCCCTCTCCATGCATTGTTTATATCAGTCTTAATGGTCATGTTCGGTGATGCCTTATGATGTCATGTGCTCGATTGACCATAAATTTGAATGTTGGGGAATCATCTGAGAGTCTCTGTTATGTTGGGAGAATTTCTCCCTTGGGAAACCATAAAAATATTCTATTTTTGAGTAATGAGAGTACGGTTGTTCATTACTTCTATTGTTTCTCACCTGAACAAAAATGTGTGATGTGTGTGAAACTTCTAAATCATTGTTTCAGTGAAATATCAGGTTAGGGTAATGAGAGTTTGGAATGTGTTGTGTCTTGGAAAACTTATCGGGTATTGCGGTGTAGTTGTTTGTTACACCGAATGAAGAGTTCTCGTTCAGGGGGTTTCCAATGCCTAACTGTGAGGCTGAAGATGCTTCAATCATTTGAGCTCCAGCTATAGGTCTCAGAGAGAAGCTGTCTCGTAGTCAGGGGAAATAACAGGTTCATATAAACCCTTGTTCAAATTCCAATCCTCGGTATGAAAGATAGGAAGAGTTTAAACCTATGGTGTTGTCATCGTTCTTATGTTGTTCTAGTTTTGTGGAAATAGGTTGGGGACCTTGTACCCATGTCATCACCCAATGTTATTGCCTCCACCTTTGGTTTCCATTGAGTCTTTGGGGAAGGTTTTGAATTTTGTCTAGATAGGTTGAGCACATGGTTTACACGTACTTAGTAGTTACCATGCCTCAAAAAACCATGTGGATAGAAGGATCCCCACTGTTAGCGCAAGGTTTCCCAAACCATGCAGACTAACCATTTGGTTGTAACAACTTCTTAAATTATGGGGTCTTTCTGTACCGGCTCGTGCTAGTCGGTTAAGTTGGGTTGTTCTTATGGTGGGAACACCCTCTATGAGTCTTATATAAGTTCTTTTGAAAATTTCTTAAGGAAGTATACCCTTTGTACCAGGGAGTCCATTCAGGCCTCCCCATGTTAGTGTCCGGATTTTGTCTTGGAAAAAAATATAGGTTGTCTCATTTGGTGGGGAGCCTATTTTTGTTCACCTATACTAGTAACTCAGACATAGCCATGCTCTTGGCTTGGTGGTAGGTAGTCTTGTTCGGAGCCATCAGGGTACCTACAACTTCCATGATAAATGTTGGGATTGGAGAGTGCCCAATGGTTTATTTATAGCAATGTAAGTGTAACCTTGTTCAATGTTGTCGTTCGTTTGGGTGAATTGATTGAGTCATGTTCGGATAGTGTTTAAGGAGTATTATTATGGGATAAATTATGAATGTGAATAATAATATCAAGAAATTGTTTTATGTTTTGTTTTCGTGAGTAAAAATTCATTAATTCATCACTAGAGATGTTTTTCCCTTTGGGGGTGAATCCTGGCAATGGAGTACATATTGGTTTCTCAGTTGCGATTGGATATTGCATTGGCCTTGATGTGACATTCCGGGGTTTAATGTTTTCATGGTGGGGAGAATGTAACATACATGACTTATTTTAAAGTTAAATTCAATTTAAATTCAATTCATGCTTTGTTTTTGGAGTTTTCTTTCTTTTAAGGAGGAATGGGTGAGTTTTAATGAATTGGGTCAAATCATGAGCCCAATTCCAGATTTAAAAATAAATTTTGATTCCATTACAACTCCTTAATTTTGAAACATTTTTCATCTATTCCAATTCCTACTTTCCATCCCCTGGCCTATTAACACCATAATATTAATTTGAACCATTTTGGAATCCATAATCATGGTGGATATGGGTTTTTATTTAAGGTATTGGGCATACCTGAAATATCATTTTCTTCATTAAAAATAAATGTTAATTATTTAATATCTTATTCAATATTTACCTTTTTTTGGTGATTCCGACTCTCACCCGAGCCCACTTAGCTGAAGCGTGCCACCATTCTCTCCTCCCTCAATTTGGAGCTCAATAGGATCGAAAAATAGCTCGCATCTGCTTTGGATTTCAGAAATCACCCAGATTTGGGGAGGTAAATTGATCCTTTCATAACTCCTTCTATTTATACTCCGTTTACCCCATTCCAGTGCCTATATGATCTCTTAATCCTTGTTTGAACCTCCCTTTAATGGTTGGATGTTTTAAAATTCAGATACTTGTGGATTTTGGGTCATTTTATTCAAAATTGTTTCTTAGTATGTGTTTCTCTGCTCAATTTCGTCTTTCTCCTTAGGGTTTCCTCCATCTTTCATTATGTTATCAAATGTCCAGAAGTTAGGGTTCAAACCTTTGGTTTGATTGGGTGTCTTTTTGTTTTAATATCTTGTTCTAGTGATGGAATTATTATAACACCCCGAGATTTTATGAGATATTTTTTTAATTTCATTGATTCTTCTATTATACACTACACCAAGAATAGCTTGTACTATACATAACACCGTATTAGCTTGCAGTATACGCAACATTATTCTAGCCTCGTGTTACACACAATTTCAAGTTCATTTTGTAAGAATTATTCTACAGTACAGTAAGTATAGATTTTTTAATGTATAAATGATATAAGTTTTGATTCTGTTTTACGCGACACCAAAGGGAGCTTCCAATACACGCATCCCTGACTTGGCTTGCATTACACTTAATCGCACCTTCCTCGATAGCGTGTGTAGTAAGCAATATTGGGTTTCACTAAACAATGATATGTTATTAAAATATTATATAAATTAGCCATTATGAATAGTAATACCCACTTTTTTAAATTTTTTAAATTTTATCTTTCAAAATGGACTTCATTTTTGGATTCAGAATATCAAAATTAGCCTAGGGTAAATTTTTTGTATATTTCAAAAAACATTCAATTTTTGATGAATAGAGAAAACACTAAGTTATTAGTTAAAACCGAATTTTTATTTAAATAAAAATTTATTTTATATAAATTCATATTAGTTCAAAATAGATACATTATACCTATATATGTTCAATATAATTCATTGATGTAATTTTATAATAATTTTAGATATATAAAAAATTTATTGAACCTTTTACCGTCTTTTACCCACCTTCTAAGAGTATTTGCAAATGACATAAAACTTAATTTTACCACTTCTGTGAGTTGAATTTCAAAAATCTAAAAGACATGGTTGATATTAGTAAGTAAAATGTGGTTCAATGAGATGATAATATTTTTTGTGAATAGTAACTTTTAACTTTTATTTACCACGGTTAAAAGTAAATAGGGTAATTAAGGTTAAAAATGATATTATTATTACCATAAAACATGTTCTAATTCTATTGGATAAGTGTAATTCGACCAAAAACATCCTTAGGAACAAAATATTAACCATTATGTCCACTTGGATTAGATTAAGACATTTATTATGAATTTATTTAAAGAAGAGTCAAAATAGTTAAAATCAAAGATTAATAACTAAAAATTTTAATATAGAGTTATACATAAGATAAATTCGACTATAAATATTCATTAGAAAGATAAAACGAGTTCTTACATAATGGTATTTTATTTATATTTTTTAAACATTAAATAATTTAACTTATTTATGACACAATGATGATGCATTAATTACCTTATTAATAAAATATTAACAAAATTGATATTAAAAATTCCCAAATAAATGTATTTTCAGACTTTTAAAGAACTAAAATAATTTTATAGGTTAATATAAAATAATATGGTTGGATAGATGAATTTTTTTGAATTAATAATGCTGTTATTAATTTTTTAAAAAATTACCAAATAGTGTCAAAATTGACATAAATGAATTTTTAAAACAAATATTATATTATTAATTGATATAATTTTCCTGAAAATCCAATTTTCGGAAAAAATAATTATATAATAATATATATGACATTAATGAACCAATTGAGGTTTTATAGAGTGTTTATAGTAAGTTTATTAACCATATAGTGTAAGAATACAAGAAGACACGATAAAAGGTATATTATTTATCATAGAGTTAAATCTATATGATAAGGTTAAAATGGTAACCTAATCTTTTATAAAATTTATTTGTTGAAAGTATTTATACCCATCCTCACATTATCCTCGAAATAAGTCACTTTAGATCCATTATAAATCCAATATGAGTTTATTATAAAATAATATTTTATGTTTTTCCTAAGGTGCCCCTTACCCCTCTTATAAAAGGGATCTTCCCCTTCTCTATAATTCACACCTATAATACCATTTTCCTTGACAAAACCCTACCACAATACCCTCTAAACTGTCGTCCCTTCATCCTAGAGGCCTTCCTTTAGTCATAAATCCAATCTAAGGAGCCCTTTTGATCAAATCTAGAGGAAGAACCCGAAGAAGAGGTAAATATCTCGCCACCTATTTCAAGTTCCTTTCTTCTTCCACATCCTCCTTCTTTGTTGTTTCCATTATAAAATAATAACTCTAGTATCTTATATATACTATGATGTTATTATAAGAAATTTAGAACAATATTAGTTATTTTATATATCCTATGAATGAAAAAGTCACCACATGTGCGTAAGTACGGCTTACCGTCTCCACATCATGGTGTATATTGTTATTCAAACATTTTATCATTTAGATGGGTATAATAATGAATATAAATGATATAAATATTAAATATAACATTATAATGATTCATTATATTTGATTTACCTACCAATTATATACGATTTTGAAATCAAATGAATGATATTTTCGCTCGTGCATACGTACGGACTACTGTCTCCATGAATGCGATTCGATTTATTTTCCACGATTAACCATTCAAGTATGATTATAAAGTATATATAATAAATAATAATTAAAGATATTAAATAATAATTATACTGGATTTGAGTACATATACATTTCATTTACTTAATTCCATTTAATTAAATAAGGAAATGAAAACAGTGTTCATGTGTAAGGATGACATACCGTCTCCATGAATGGTGTATTTCCATCCATTTATCAATCTATCATATATATATTTATATGATGAAATATTTATTATATATAAATCATGTTTTACATTCTGGAATTAATAGAATTAGGATATAAGTAATAATATCAAGAACAAGATGTTGAAACACGTACGACAAATGAAACGATTTTACCCAAAACGCTGCTTTAACATGGAATTTACAAAAGAACAGGTAATATAAAATCCCAAGTGAATCATATATGATATCATAAATATTTTTATGGTTATTTTACAAGTTAATAATAATTTTGAACCCACTATATAGGAGTTTCAGACATGTACGGAAGCAATTGGGCCTATGGTAAGGGATATTTATTCCAATCTCATTCTTATTCGAGATTGTTTATTCGTAAGTATTTACTGGGGTTATGTTTATCATCCATGTCCATGTTTTCACAAAATATTTCTATAAAATGTTTAATATTCTTCAATGTATGTTTAAATTCATTTTTACCCTTTTATGACTTTTACTACATGGTATGGAAGGAATCTTTCTTTTGTTTACCATACAAAGTACTTTTTGACTTTTCCAAAACAAAGTACGGGGAGAATGTTTTTTTAAATTATATGACATGAACATATTTTTACAGTTTCATAACACCTTATTTTCATGAATCTTCATCTATAAGATTTCATGATTATTTTTAATAAAATCCTTTTCTTTTAAAATTGTGTGGTATTTCGTGAAAAGAAAATGATTTTGAAGAAGAAAGGATTTTTTCCTCAAGATTTTATTTCATGTGTTTTATCAAAATTATATTCCATCTAAGATGACATTATTTAGTATGTTTATGTTTAAAGTATAATGTCTCTTTTATTTACAAGGTTTGATTTTTATTATGATGAAATTATATCTGTTTTTTATATGGATTATGTTATGATGGAATGATATTTATAAAACCCATTTTATTTTTTGGGTTATGATAAATCATTTATGATTGTTTTGTGGAACACATAAGAATGATTTAAATAAGAGATGGGTGGGACCTATATCTCCCTCCAAAGCATTGGGTAAATATTTATATCTCATGAGATAGACATGGCTGGAACAACAAGTTAATACAATTTAGTGATACAGGACTAGAACGAGGAGTGAACGTGATTCAGTAAGAGACTTTGTCCACTATGATGGTCTTGGAAACAATGCCTTGGATACTATGGAAATAATATCATGTGCTTAATAGTTCCCACAAATACATGTTTCATTCCCATGCTATTTTATAATGATTAATATTCCTTTATGATCTAGGCCTTATGTACTGCCAAGATTTTTGTCATTGCTTATGTTCATGTTTTTATGTTCAAATGTTTATGGATTGTTTTCATATTCTCCATGTTTACCCTTAATGATCATTTGAGCTCACTATTTTTATTTTTTCTTTTTCCCAGGACATAAATAAATGTTTTAGTTAAGAAAACAAAAGGGGAAATTATTTATGGGAGATGTTGAAGATCTTTCCTCATGAATAGAAGATTATGTTCCAACATTCCAAAGACACTAAACTATTATGGTCCTTGGGTGTCATTTCTTCTAATGTATTATGTATTACACAAAAGTATTGTAATTTCCATGCACGTAAAGTATGGTTCTTTATAGTTTGTATTAGAGGAATGGTATAGATATCCTTTGGAAACTAGGATGCGAATACTTTAGTGAAATCCGTAGATATATTTCTAAGGTATGTCTAGGGATGTCTCTAAGATTACGTATAAGTATAGGTAATAGTCCTAGAATTACAGTAAAGGTCTTATAATTAAACCTAATATGTAAGAGATTAAAGTTACTCCCCTTGATTATGATGTTTTCCTAGTATGATTTTTTCCTCTCATACTATTCTTTTTTGGGTTTTGGATAATGGCTGGAACCCGAAGGAACCATGTTAATGATCAATGCATTGGGCAATGCAATGATTGTCCTCCAGAAAAAACCAATGTTATGGGAGATGGAGTGTAAAATCTTATTTCCATACTTACACAAGATATGAGTCATTCTGGACTTCCAAATGAGCAGAGAAAGGAACAATATTCTATTGAGTCCTTCATGAGGCAACAACAACCTTCTTTCAGTGTGTCTTCTGATCCAATTGTTGCTGAAAAATGGATCAGTACCATTGAAAAGCTATTTTCCATAATTCATTGTACAAATCATGAAATATTCATTTTGTTTGTTTACCGGTTTGAAGGTGAAGTAGAACAGTGGTGGAATCTAATTAAGAATACAAGGCCCCAAGATGAAATTGAATCCATGGAGTGGGATGAGTTCATGAACTTGTATTTCAATAAGTACATCCCTCGTATTCTTTGAAAAAATATGGAAAAGGAGTTCATTGATCTTAAGAAAAAGGATGATAAATCTTTTGGTATATATGAGGAGAATTTTACAAGGCTTTCAAGGTATGCATCTGGCTTTATCATCCAAACTGAAAGTAAAATTGATCTATTCTTTTGTGGATTAAAACCTAGTCTTCGAAGGGATTTAACTATAAGAGACTTAAAAATCTATGAAGAAATTGTGCGTTGTGCTATCAAGGTAGAACATAAAGTTGGTGTTATAAATCCATCTCATGGTTTTGAAAAAAAAACGAATGATGCAGTTCAAGGAAAAATCTCATAACAATGGTTAAAATAGGGTGAATGTTTCTTTCTGCTCAATGTGTGGAAAGAATCAGGGTGGAGATTTTATAAAAGGTACTAGAAAATGTATCAAGTGTGGAAAATAAGGTCATCGAGTAGCTAAGTGCTGATTTAATGGGAAAAAAAGTTTCTAATGATGTGAATAGATAAAAGACTATAGAGAATTCTCCACCAACAATTCAATTCTTCAAGTGCAAGGAAAAGGGGCATTATGCTAATTAATTCCCTAATCCAAGGGTTAATGATGATCGACGTGAGAAAAATATTCAGGAAAAGTACAAAGGGAAGTCACATGTGATCACTATTTGTGATGTTGAGTATGAAAGTGATGTTGTGGAATGATTAAGTGTTTATGTAATGGGATTTTAAAATAGTATCATGGAATCTCATTTATAGTATCGTGGAATTTTGGAATATCTAAGTATTGGTTTTCAATAATTTTATGGTATCGGTAACCATGAAATGTGATTGAAATATTTTTGAAAATTATATGATATGCACATAATGAATGGATAAGAAGAAAATAATATGTTTGATAGTATTCATGAGATCTTGATTGAGATAAGGAAAATTTGATATCATGGTTTGAGTGTATACGATTTTTGGGATTTTTGTATGTGGAAAGAGTTAACTTTTGATAGAATTCATGTTTTCAATAAGGCTCAATGGTAATACATGTTTCAAAGAATACATGATTAAGGTAATCACATGTTTGGAATATGACCAACAAAGATATATCTTGTGATATATGAGGGATAAATAATGATATTCACGTTCTTGTTATATATCGTTCTTTATATATTACATGTTTGGAAAGATGTATTTTGGATAAGTCTTCAGGATGGAAAGGATTAAGTTTAACATTAGATAATATTGTTTAAGGATAGATCTTTCTTTTAAATTTTATTTCTATAATGTTATAATAGTATAATTTAGGAAAAGGGACAACATGAAGAACGGGCGACAACCCGTCACGTCGGCCAAGGTTGTGCGAATCGAACCCACAACTGAAGTGTGACATGCCATTATCACCTACCACTGGCCTATATGAAGTCCATGGTTAGTAGAGAATATTTTTTTTATTAATAGGTATGATCGTTGAAGTATAAGTCCATTTTTGGAGTCATTTATGGTTAATGTCACCATAGTTGGACTTATGAATATTTAATAAATTTTTCTAGATTTTTGAGATAGATGGAATTACCTATCATTCTATCGCATGATCTGATAATATTCCAAGAAGCACAAATTCAACATAATTTCATTAAATAAGAGAGGAAGTGGAAATTGTTCACGGAATGACCAACGATGATATTAAACTGAAATCAAGTAGGTATTTCTCCTTGTGCAAAAATTTATCAACATTAGGGAAATGATCTTAAAAACCAAAAACGTTTTCCTAGTACCCTCATATTTGATGAATCAGATGGTACCTTATACCATAAAAAATTTATGGCTTTTTTATTGTTGTCTTGTTCATATCCATGTTCTATACCACTCTTCATCAGAACATGATTGTTATATTTCTCTTCCATATCCATATTTTCACCTATGTTCTCCTATGTGGAAACCTAGTGATGAGTTAATTTGGGCAATCGTTACATATTTTAATTCACTTTTTAAAATTATATTTTAGTATTCCTTTTTACGATGTGGGTTTCTATGAATGAAACTTTCATGTAGTAAACGATTTATAACCCCGATGAATTTCAAGAGAGAAATTATTTTTAAGGGGGGTAGAATGTAACACCCCGATATTTTATGAGATATATTTCTTTTAGTTTCTTTGAAGTATTTTATTTTACACTACACCAAGATTAGATTTTACTATAAGCAACACTATATTATCTTGAAGTATACACAACACTATTCTTGGCAGTGTTACACACAATTTCAAGTTAATTTTGTAGAAATTATTCTACGCAACATTATGTATAGATTTTGTTTAATGTATAAATGAAATATGTTTTGATTATGATATAAGCGACACCAAAGGGAGCTTCCACTACATGTAGGCCTAACTTGGCTTGAATTACACGCAATCACGACCTTCCTCGATAGCATGTGTAGTACGCAATACTGGGTTTCACTAAACAACGATATGTTATTAAAATATTATATAAAATAGCCATTATGAATAGTAATACCCACTTTTTGAAATTTTATAAATTTTATCTTTCAAATTGGAATTCATTTTTGGATTTTGAATATCAAAATTAGCCGACGGTGATTTTTTGGTATTTTTCTGAAAACATTCAATTTTTGATTAATAGTGAAAACACTGAGTTATTAGTTAAAAGTGACCTTTTATTTAAATAATCATTTATTTGATTTAAATTTATTTTAGGTCAAAATAGATACATAATACCTATATAAGTTCAATGTAATTAATTGAAGTTATATTATAATAATTTTAGATATTTAAAAATTTTATTGATCTTTTTACCGTCTTTTACCGACCTCCTAGGGGCGTTTGCAAATTTATATAAAACATAAATTTACCGCTTATGTGAGTTTAATTTAAAAAATACGAGTGACTCACTTGATATAATTATGTAAAATGTGGTTCAATGAGATGAAAATAATTTTTGGTGAATAGAAACTTTTAACTTTTATTTACCATGGTTAAAAGTAAATAGGGTAATTAAGGGTAAACATGGTATTATTATTATCCTAACACGTGTCCTAATTCTATTGGATAAGTGTAATTCGACCAAAAACAGCCTTAGGAAAAAAATATTATCCTGTAGGTCCACTTTGGATTAGACTAGGACATTTATTGTTATTTTATTTAAAGAAGAGTTAAAATAGTTAAAATCAATGTTTAATAACTAAAACATTTTTAATATAACATTATAAATAAGATAAATTAGACTATAAATATTAATTATGAAGATAAAAATATTTCCGACATAATGGTTATTTATTTATATTTTTTAGACATTATATTATTTAATTCATTTATGACACAGTGATGATGCAGTTATTAGATTATTAACAAAATATTAACATAATTGATATTATAGATTCCCAAATAAATTTAATTTGAGACTTCTTTTGAATTACACTAATTTTTTAGGTTAATATAACATATTTTGGATGTTTAGATTAATTTTTTTCGATGTAATAATTCTGTTATGAATTTAAAAAAAAACAAGAAACAAAATAGTGTCAAAATTGACATAAAAGAGTTTTTAAAAATATATTATATTATTATTTGATAAAATGGTCCTAAAAATATAAGGTTCAGCAAAAAGACTTATATAATAATATATATGATATTAATGAACCAATTGGAGTTCTATAGGTAGTTTATAGTATGCTTATTAACTATATAGTGTTAGAATACAAGAAAACACGAAAAAAGTTATATTATTCTACTGAGAGTTAAATCTAAATGATAAGGTTAAAATGGTAACCAAATCTTATCTAAAACCTATTAGTTGATATTATTTCTACCCATACCCACCCTATCCTTGAACTAAGTCACATTAGAGCCATTATAAACTAAATATAAATTTATTATAAAATAATATTTTATGTTTTTTCCAAGGTGCCCCTCACCCCTCTTATAAAAGGCACATCCCCATCCCTCTAATTCACACCTCCAAAGCCATTTGGCTTGGCCAACCCTTGCCCAAATACCCTCTCAACTGTCCTACCTTCATCTTAGAGGCCTTCCTTTAGTTTGAAATCCAACCTATGGATCCCTTTTGATCAAATCAAAAGAAAGAATTGAAGAAGAGGTAAATATCTCCCCACCTATTTCAAGTTCCATTCTTCTTCCACCTCCTCCTTCTTTGTTGTTTCCATTATAAAATAATAACTCCAATATCTAATATATACTGTGATGTTATTATAAAAATTTTACAACCATATTAGTTGTTTTATCCATCCTATGAATGAAAAAGTCACCACACTTGCATACATATGGCTTACCGTCTCCATTTTGTTGTGTAGTTTTTTATTCAAACATTTCATCATTTGGATGGGTATAATAATGAGTATAAATTATATAAATAATAAATATATAATTATTTTGATTCTTTATATATGATATACCAGCTAATTATATGCGATCTTATTATCAAAATAATGATATTGTTGCTCGTGCGTACGTACGGACTACCATCTCCACGAATGTGATGAGATTCATTTTCCATGATTCAACATTCAAGTATGATTATAAATTATATATAATAAATAATAATTAAATTTATTAAAAAATAATTATACTGGATTTATGTATATATATGTTTCATTAACTTAATTCCATCCAATTCAATAAGGAAATGAAAACAGCGTTCATGCGTACGTATGACCTACCGTCTCCATGAACGGTGTATTTCCTTCCTTTTATCAGTCTATCATATATACTTATATGATGAGATATATATTATATATAAATAATGTTTTAAATTCTGGAATTATTTAAATCCAGATATAAGTAAAAATATTAAGAACAACAAGTTGAAACACGTACGACAAATGAATCGATTTTACCCAAAACACTCCTTTAACATGGAATTTACAGAAGAACAGGTAATATAAAGTCCTAAGTGAATCATATATGATATCATAAATAATATTATGTTTATTTTATAAGTTAAAATATCTTCAAACCCACAATACAAGAGTTTCTAACACGTACAGAAGAAATTGGGCCTAAGGTAAGGGTTAATTATTACAATCTCGTTCTTATCCGAGATTATTTATTCGTATGTATTTACTAGGGTTATGTTTATCATCCATGTCCATGATTTATCAAAATGTTTCCATAAATTTTTTAATATTCTTCCATGTACGTTTAAAGTCATTTTTCCCTTTTATGAGTTTTAACACAAGTTTTGGAATGAATCTTTTTTTGTTTACCATACGAGGTACTTTTTGAGTATTCCGACAAAAGTATGAGGAGAATGTTTTTTTAACTTATACGACATTAATATATTTTTACGGTTTCATAATGGTTGATTTTTATGAAGTTTCCTCTACATAATTTCATGATTATTTTTAAGAAAATCATTTTCTTTAAAAAATGCGTGGTATTTTGTGAAAAGATAATGATTTTGAATAAGGATATTTTCCTCAATAATTCATTTCAAGTGTTTTTTCAAACCTATATTCCATATTAGATGACATTATTTATTATGTTTATGTTTCAAGTATAATGTATCTATTATTTAATTGATTTTATTTTTATTATGATGAAATGATATCCATTTGTTTTATATGGATTATGTTATGATGGAATGATATTTATGAAACCCATTTTAGTCATTGGGTTATGATAAATTATTTACGATTGTTTTGTGGCGCATGTAAGAATGATTTCAATAAGAGATGGGTGGACCTATATATCCCTCCAATGCATTGGGTAAATATTTATATCTCATTAGATAGACATTACTGGAATGACAAGATAATCTGGTTGACTGATATAGGAATGGAACGAGGAGTGAACTCGATTTATTATGGGACATTGTCCGCTATGATGGTCCTGGAAGCAATGCCTTGGTTAATATGGATATCATATAATGTGTGCTTAATGGTTTCCAAAATTACATGATTTATTCCCATGCAATTTTATCATGATTAATGTTCTTTTATAACCTATGCCTTATGTACTGCCAAGATTTATGACATTGCTTATGTTGATGTTTTTACAATCAAATGTTTATGGATTGTTTTTATGTACTCCATGTTTACCTTTACTGAGAAATTTTGCTCACCATTTTAATGTTTTCTTTTATTCAAGATATAAATAATGGTTTTAGGTTAGAAAATAACAGGGGAAGATATTTATGGGAGATGTTGAAGATCATTCACCATTATTAGAATATTATGATCCGACTTTCCAAAGACACAAAACTATTACGGTCCTTGGGTTTCACTTTTTGATATATATTATGTATTCTGCAAAAGTAATGTAATGTACATGTACATCAAGTATGGGTCTCTATAGTTGGTTTCAGAGGAAAGGATTAGTTAAAATTTGGAAACTAGGATGCGAATACTTTAGTGAAATCCCTAGAGATATTTCTAAGGCATGTATAGGGATGTCTCTAAGATTATGTATAAGTATAGGTAATAGTCCTACAATTAAGGTAACGATATTAGAATTAATCCTAAGATGTAGAAATTGAAAGTACTCCCCTTTATTATGTTGTTTTCCTAGTATGATTTTCTCCTCTCACACAATTCTTTTTCGGTTTTAGATAATTGCTGGAACCCGATGGAACCGTGTTAATGATAAATGCATTGGGAAATGAAATGATTGTCCTCCTGAACAATCCAATGTTATGGGATATGGAGTGAAAAATCTTATTTCCATACTTAAACAAGCTATGAATCATTCTGGACATCCAAATGAGCAGATAAAGGAACAATATTCTATTAAGTCCTTCATGAGGCAACGACCACCTTCTTTCGGTGGGTCTTCTGATCCACTTGTTGCTGAACAATGGATCAGTACCATTTAAAAGATATTTTCCTTACTTCATTGTACAAAGCATGAACTAGTCATTTTGGTTGTTTATTGGTTTGAAGGTGAAGCCGAACAGTGGTGGACTCTAATTAAGAATACAATACCCCAAGATGAAATTGAATCCATGGAATGGGATGAGTTCAAGAACTTGTTTTTCAAAAAGTCCTTCCCTCAAATTCTTAAAACAACGATGGAAAAGGAGTTCCTTGAGCATAAGATAAAGAATGATGAATCTGTTTGTATATACAAGGCTAATTTTAAAAGGCTTTCAAGGTATGCATCTGGGTTTATCATCCAACCGGATAGTAAAATTGATTGACTCTTTTGTGTCTTAAAACCAATTCTTCGAATGTAATTAGCTATAATATACTTCAATAGCTATGAATAAATTGTGGGTTGTGATATCAATGTAGAACTTAAAGTTGGTGTTATATATCCATCTCAAGGTTCTGACAAAAAACTATTGATGGAGTTCAAGGAAAAATCACATAACAATGGTGACAAAAAGGTTAATGTTTCTTTATTCTCAAAGTGTGTAATGAAGCATGATGGAGATTCTCTAAAAGGTACTAGAAAATGTTTCAAGTGTGGAAAAGAAGGTCATCGAGCAGCTGAGTGCCTATGTAATGGGAAAAAGATTTCTAATGAGGTGAATAGCGAAAATACTATAGAGAATGATCCACCAATACTTCAATACTTCAAGTGCAAGGAAATAGGGCATTATGCTAATCAATGACCTAATATAAGTGTTAATGATGATCGATGTGAGACGCCACTTAAGGAAAAGGACAAAGGGATGTCATATGTGATCACTATTTGTGATGTTGTGTATGACAATGATGTTGGGGAATGATTAAGTGTTTATGTAATGAGATTTAAAAATAGTATAATGGAATCCCATTTATAGCATCGTGGAATTTTGGAATATATATGTATTGGTTTTAAATAATTGTAGGGTACCGATATCAATGAAAAGTGATTGAAATATTTTTAGAAAGCATATCATATGCACATAATGAAGGGATAAGAAGAGAATAATATGTTTGATAGTATTCATGAGCTCATGATTGAGATAAGGACAAAGTGATATCATGGTTTGAGTATATAAAATTTTTGGGATTTTGGTATGTGGAAAGAGTTAACTTTTAATAGAATTCATGTTTGAAATATGGTTCTATGGTAATACATGTTTCAAAAGAATACATGATTAAGGTAATCACATGTTTGGAATATGACCAACAAGATATAACTTGTTATATATGGGGGATAAATGATGGTATTCAAATGCTTGTTATATATCATTGTCTTTATAATACAACTTTGGAATAAAGTATTTTGGATAAGTCCTAAGGATATAATGGATTAAGATAAACATCAGATAGTATATTATAAGGGTAGAATGTTTTTTTTCGATTTTATTTCTATAATGTTATAATAGTATAATTTTTGAAAAGGGACAACCTGCAGAACGAGCGACAACCCGTCGCTTCGGACAAGGCTGCGGGAATCAAACCCACAACTGAAGTGTGACGGGCCTTTATCACCTATCACTAGCCTACATGAAGTCCCCAGTAATTATAAATTAGTTTTGTTTTATTAATAGGTATGATCGTTGAAGTATAAGTCCTTTTTTGGAATCATTTACTGTTAATCTCACAATAGATGGACTTATATATATTTAATTACTTTTGATAACTTTTTGAGATAGATGGAATTACCTATCATTCTGTCGTATGATCTGCTAATATTTCAAGAAGGAAAAATTCAACATCATTTCATTAAACTAGATATTAAGTGGAAATTGTTCATGGAATGACCAACGATGATATAACACCGAAATCAAGCATGTATTTCTCCTTGTGAAAAAATTTATCAACATTCGGGAAATGATCTTGAAAACCAGAAACATTGTCCTAGTACCCTCATATTTGAGGAATCAGATGGTACCTTAGATCATCACAAATTTATGGATTTGTGATTGTTGTGTTTTTCATAGCCATGTTCTCTACCACTCTTCATCAGAACATGATGGTCAGATTTATCTTCCATATCCATATTTTCACTTATGTTATCCTATGTGGAAACCCAGTGATGAGTTAATTTGGGTAACCGTTACATTTCATACTTCACTTTTTAAAATTATGTTTTAGTATTCCTTTTTTTGATGTGGGTTTCTATGAATGAAACTTTCAAATAGTAAACAATTTATAACCCCCGATGAATTTTGAGGGAGAAATTCATATTAATGGGGGTAGAATGTAACACCCCGAGATTTTATGAGATATATTCTTTTTAATTTTTTTGATGTCATCTATTGTACACTACACAAATATTAGCTTTTACTATATGTAACACCGTATTAGATTCCAGTATACGCAACACTATTCTTGGCTCGTGTTACACAAAATTTAATGTTCGTTTTTTTGAAATTATTCTACCCAACGTCGTACATTGATTTTTTAATTTATAAATGATATAAGTTTTGATTATGTTATACGCAACACCATAGGGCGCTTCCACAACACGCATCATGTCTAGGCTTTCATTACATGTAATTGCGACATTCCTTGATAGCGTGTGAAGTGCCCAATACTAGGTTTCACTAAACAACAAAATGTTATTAAAATATTATATAAACTAGTAGTTATGAATAGTAATACTCACTGTTTAAAATTTTATAAATTTTATCTTTCAAAATGGACTTCATTTTTGGATTGGGAATATCCAAATTAGCATAGGGTGAATTTTTGGTATTTTTTTAAAAACATTCAATTTTTGATGAATAGTGAAAACACTAAGTTATTAGTTAAAACTGACTTTTTTTTAAATAATAAATTATTTTATTTTATTTAATTTAGGTCAAAATAGATACATAATACCTATATAAGATCAATGTAATCCATTTAAGTCGTTTTATAAAAATTTTAAATATATATAAATTTTATTGAACTTCATACCTTTTTTTACCCACCTCTTATAAGCATTTGAAAAATTACATAAGACGTAATATTTCCGCTTCTCTGAGTTGAATTTCAAAAATATGAGAGACATGGTTGATATCAGTAAGTAAAATTCGGTTCAATGAGATGAAAATAATTTTTGGTGAATAGAAACATTTAACTTTTATTTACCATGGTTAAAAGTAAATAGGTTAATTAAGGGTAAAAATGATATTATTATTACCCTAACACATGTATTAATTCTATTGGATAAATGTAATTCGACCAAAAACAACATTAGGATTAAAATATTACCCTTTAGGTCCACTTGGATTAGATTAGGACATTTATTATTATTTTATTTAAAGAGGAGTTAAAATAGTTAAAATAAATGTTTAATAACTAAAACATTTTTAATATAGGGATATTCATAAGATAAATTATACTATAAATATTCATTAGAAATATAAAATTATTTCCTACATAATGGTATTTTATTTATATTTTTCGACATTAAATAATTTAATTTATTTATGACACAATTATAATGCAGTAATTACCTTATTAATAAAATATTAACATAATTAATATTATAAATACCCAAATAAATGTATTTTGAGACTTTTTATTAATTAAAAAATTTATAGGTTAATATAACATACTATGGTTGGTCAGATGAATTTATTTCGATGTAATAATGCTGTTATAAATTTAGAAAAAACAAAATACCATATAGTGTAAAAATTGACATAAAAGAGTATTTAAAACAAATATTATATTATTAATTTATATAATGGTCCTAAAATTCTACAGTTTGGCCAAAAGACTTATATAATAATATATATGTCATTAATGAACCAATTGGGGTTTGATTGGTAGTTTATAGTAGGTTTATTAACCATATAGTGTAAGAATACAAGAAGACACGGTAAAAGTTATAATATTTAACTTAGATTTAAATCTAAATGATAAGTTTAAAATGGTAACCTAAACTTCTCTAAAAACTATTTTTTGAGAGTATTTAGACCCATGAGATTAATTACTACTCCTCCCAAGACGTAATTATTTCTAATTCATATAATTTAGTTAATCAAATTCAAAAAATTACCCCATTCAATCACAAGATAAAACAAGAATGGTTTATATCTCTCTATTGTGTCTTTAACAAACAAGAAATAAAACATAAATTTGTCAATTAGAATACTTAGAGTTATTATATCAAGTCATGGGGGCCCTAAAATATCATATCCTTCCCATTATCTCTAGCATATGTCATACCAATTACTCAACTGTTGTTATTCCCAACTAATCCCTACAATCCTCACTATATCTAACTCTAATATCATTCCAATTTATCAACCATAAGCTCTGATATCACTCTATCACAGACCCCCTCCACCTTGAACCTATATGGATTGAAATGAAATGAATGAGTGGCCGTAGAAACATTCCTTTAATAGGCTTATAATTGGTGACTAGTAGCGAGGCCACAACACATAAAGAAAGAGGCATTACAATCATAGTATATTTTATGGCTAATATATAATATGAAAACCAAATATCAACACTATATTATATAAATAAACCATGATACCATATAATAAAACCCCACAATGAATGATATGTAATATATTGATGATAATAAAATAAATAATCAGAAGATGCATATGGAGAATCATTAATATAAATTGTCCACAACAATCTAGTATGAACTTGCTTAGAAAAAAAGTATGCCATAATATGAATAAATATACCAATATATATATATATATGGGTGTACATAACATGTATATGTAGTAGGACCCCCTCAATACCTCTGACAAAATTGTGACAAAATAATGTAAATTCAATAGTGAATAATCAAGTAACTAATTTTCCCATGCCTAGCCAAAATCCAGTTAATTGACTCACCAATGATCACTAACTATGCATCACATCCATGTATAACAAAAAATTACGAAAGACTAATATTCAAACACCTCACTACATATTCCCCACTGGTTTTTCATTCCCACACCCAAATTCCAAATGTCATATTCTATTAATCCCCTTTCAAAATGTTTCATATCACACTATATATCATATCACAATACATTTCTAATATAGTATGGTTTCAAGAACATGAAGGAAATCATCCTCAAGAAATTCTCCAAACATACACTTCTCCCACTATATAACAGTGTATCATTAAAGTCACTCAATCCCATACACATCATCCCATCAATACCCAACCTTGTATTCTAGTGATCCTTTCTTCATTAATATTTCACCTGGTCTACCAATTCAACTATAGTCAAATACCCCATAGGTCCTTCTAGAAAATACTATACCTATCATCTCAATACCTTATATGACCATCCACTGAACATATCCTCATGGAGGGTGTTCTAGTACAACATGATACTCTCACTACACCTATAATTGAGTATAGGAAACTAGAGTAGTCTATAATATATTCCCTCAGAAACATGAATATTATGAAAAAAACCAAGAACCCTAATATATATGGTGTTGGTATGATTATATAACCGTTGTGGTGAACATATAGAAATCATAAGTAAATATATGAATAGATAGTCACACAACATACTTAGCCAAAGGGGACACACTAAAAACATAATACCAGATAAGTTAACCCACTATAACATCACCACTACCCATCATTAAGGAAAAACTACTTCTTATACACACACAACCAAAAAACATTAAAAAACAATACAAATAAACAAAAAATATTTCATTTTATGCATTTAATTAGAAAAACCCATACATCCAATTAAAAAATAATATTGATTTCATTATACAAAATTTTACCCATATTTAAAGACAATCCACTCATGATTCAATACCCACTATTCATTATATCCTTTATATTTCTAATTATCAATATTAAATTCATTAATTAATTTCCATATATTTGTTTCTATACCATATTACTTTTTACATTTATTAATTGCATTATATACCAAACCATTAGGAATTACTTATCCAATCCCCCCACCATGCAGCCATAACCACACAAATGGAACCACAAAATATTACTCATCTCACAACCATATCTTCCTCCTCAAACTGACCACAAAACGTCCATCACGAAATAAAACCACAACCACAATATATTTCGCAACCATATTACCAAAAAAAAACATGCATCCATCACATGTATAATAATATACAATACATATGCCAACAATAAAAATATTTGAGTATTGATTATTCAAGTAAACTATTGAATTAGGGACTTTAATTATTGATTAATTGTGAGAACTGAATCCAACAAAAAACATTACAATAAGACAAAATTAGAAATTAAAATAGTTTCAAAACATATAATTTCTTATAAAGATATAAAATGCATAAAATAAATTTTATTTAAAAAATATGATTGAATGATATATCAATATTTGAATGCCATTTCGAATTTATCCCCATATTCATTCTATCTTCCTTACATCTGTACTTTCACTTTCAATTTTTCGTGGTATTCTGTATATATATAAAATTATATCATCATAATCAAAGAAATAATAAGCTTCTTACATTAAATAGATCCATAATATTCTAATCCATTTTACTGTCATATTTTATCCCCCATGATTTATATTATTTAGTTCTAAAATAACATTTCAAATGATATTATTATTACCATAAAACATGTTCTAATTCTATTGGATAAGTGTAATTCGACCAAAAACATCCTTAGGAACAAAATATTAACCATTATGTCCACTTGGATTAGATTAGGACATTTATTATTAATTTATTTAAAGAAGAGTCAAAATAGTTAAAATCAAAGTTTAATAACTAAAAATTTTAATATAGAGTTATACATAAGATAAATTCGACTATAAATATTCATTAGAAAGATAAAACGAGTTCTTACATAATGGTATTTTATTTATATTTTTTAGACATTAAATAATTTAATTTATTTATGACACAATGATGATGCATTAATTACCTTACTAATAAAATATTAACATAATTGATATTAAAAATTCCCAAATAAATGTATTTTCAGACTTTTAAAGAACTAAAATAATTTTATAGGTTAATATAACATAATATGGTTGGATAGATGAATTTTTTTGAATTAATAATGATGTTATTAATTTTTTTAAAAATTACCAAATAGTGTCAAAATTGACATAAATGAATTTTTAAAACAAATATTATATTATTAATTGATATAATATTCCTAAAAATCCAATTTTCCGAAAAAAGACTTATATAATAATATATATGACATTAATGAACCAATTGAGGTTTTATAGAGTGTTTATAGTAAGTTTATTAACCATATAGTGTAAGAATACAAGAAGACACGATAAAAGGTATATTATTTATCATAGAGTTAAATCTATATGATAAGGTTAAAATGGTAACCTAATCTTGTATAAAACCTATTTGTTGAAAGTATTTATACCCATCCTCACATTATCCTCGAAATAAGTCACTTTAGATCCATTATAAATCCAATATGAGTTTATTATAAAATAATATTTTATGTTTTTCCTAAGGTGCCCCTTGCCCCTCTTATAAAAGGGATCTTCCCCTTCTCTATAATTCACACCTATAATTCCATTTTCCTTGACAAAACCCTACCAAAATACCCTCTAAACTGTCCTCCCTTCATCCTAGAGGCATTCCTTTAGTCATAAATCCAATCTAAGGAGCCCTTTTGATCAAATCTAGAGGAAGAACCCGAAGAAGAGGTAAATATCTCGCCACCTATTTCAAGTTCCTTTCTTCTTCCACATCCTCATTCTTTGTTGTTTCCATTATAAAATAATAACTCTAGTATCTTATATATACTATGATGTTATTATAAGAAATTTAGAACAATATTAGTTATTTTATATATCCTATGAATGAAAAAGTCACCACATGTACGTAAGTACGGCTTACCGTCTCCACGTCATGGTGTATATTGTTATTCAAACATTTTATCATTTAGATGGGTATAATAATGAATATAAATGATATAAATATTAAATATAACATTATAATGATTCATTATATTTGATTTACCTACCAATTATATACGATTTCAAAATCAAATGAATGATATTTTCGCTCGTGCATACGTACGGACTACTGTCTCCATGAATGCGATTCGATTTATTTTCCACGATTAACCATTCAAGTATGATTATAAAGTATATATAATAAATAATAATTAATGATATTACATAATAATTATACTGGATTTGTGTACATATACGTTTCATTTACTTAATTCCATTTAATTAAATAAGGAAATGAAAACAGTGTTCATGCGTAAGGATGACATACCGTCTCCATGAATGGTGTATTTCCATCCATTTATCAATCTATCATATATATATTTATATGATGAAATATTTATTATATATAAATAATGTTTTACATTCTGGAATTAATTTAATTAGGATATAAGTAATAATATCAAGAACAAGAAGTCGAAACACGTACGACAAATGAAACGATTTTACCCAAAACGCTGCTTTAACATGGAATTTACAAAAGAACAGGTAATATAAAATCCCAAGTGAATCATATATGATATAATAAATATTATTATGGTTATTTTACAAGTTAATAATAATTTTGAACCCACTATATAAGAGTTTCAGACATGTACGAAAGCAATTGGGCCTAAGGTAAGGGATATTTATTCCAATCTCATTCTTATTCGAGATTGTTTATTCGTAAGTATTTACTGAGGTTATGTTTATCATCCATGTCCATGTTTTCACAAAATATTTCTATAAAATGTTTAATATTCTTCAATGTATGTTTAAATTAATTTTTACCCTTTTATGACTTTTACTACATGGTATGGATGGAATCTTTCTTTTGTTTACCATACAAAGTACTTTTTGACTTTTCCAAAAAAAAGTACGGGGAGAATGTTTTTTAAAATTATATGACATGAACATATTTTTACAGTTTCATAACACCTTATTTTCATGAATCTTCATCTATAAGATTTCATGATTATTTTTAATAAAATACTTTTCTTTTAAAATTGTGTGGTATTTTGTGAAAAGAAAATGATTTTGAAGAAGAAAGGATTTTTTCCTCACGATTTTATTTCATGTGTTTTATCAAAATTATATTCCATCTAAGATGACATTATTTAGTATGTTTATGTTTAAAGTATAATGTCTCTTTTATTTACATGGTTTGATTTTTATTATGATGATATTATATCTGTTTTTTATATGGATTATGTTATGATGGAATGATATTTATAAAACCCATTTTATTTTTTGGGTTATGAAAAATCATTTATGATTGTTTTGTGGAACACATAAGAATGATTTAAATAAGAGATGGGTGGGACCTATATCTCCCTCCAAAGCATTGGGTAAATATTTATATCTCATGAGATAGACATGGCTGGAACAACATGTTAATCCAGTTTAGTGATACAGGACTAGAACGAGGAGTGAACGTGATTCAGTAAGAGACTTTTTCCCCTATGATGGTCTTGGAAACAATGCCTTGGATACTATGGAAATAATATCATGTGATTAATAGTTCCCACAAATACATGTTTCATTCCCATTCTATTTTATAATTATTAATGTTCCTTTATGATCTAGGCCTTATGTACTGCCAAGATTTTTGTCATTGCTTATGTTCATGTTTTTATGTTCAAATGTTTATGGATTGTTTTCATATTCTCCATGTTTACCCTTAATGATCATTTGAGCTCAATATTTTTATTTTTTCTTTTCCCCAAGACATAAATAAATGTTTTAGTTAAGAAAACAAAAGGGGAAATTATTTATGGGAGATGTTGAAGATCTTTCCTCAGGAATAGAAGATTATGTTCCGACATTCCAAAGACACTAAACTATTATGGTCCTTGGGTGTCATTTCTTCTTATGTATTAAGTATTACACAAAAGTATTGTAATTTCCATGCACGTAAAGTATGGGTCTTTATAGTTTGTATTAGAGGAATGGTATAGATATCCTTTGGAAACTAGGATGCGAATACTTTAGTGAAATCCGTAGATATATTTCTAAGGTATGTCTAGGGATGTCTCTAAGATTATGTATAAGTATAGGTAATATTCATAGAATTACAGTAAAGGTCTTATAATTAAACCTAATATATAAGAGATTAAAGTTACTCCCCTTGATTATGTTGTTTTCCTAGTATGATTTTTTCCTCTCACACTATTCTTTTTTGGGTTTTGGATAATGGCTGGAACCCGAAGGAACCATGTTAATGATCAATGCATTGGGCAATGCAATGATTGTCCTCCTGAAAAAACCAATGTTATGGGAGATGGAGTGTAAAATCTTATTTCCATACTTACACAAGATATGAGTCATTCTGGACTTCCAAATGAGCAGAGAAAGGAACAATATTCTATTGAGTCCTTCATGAGGCAACAACAACCTTCTTTCAGTGCGTCTTCTGATCCAATTGTTGCTGAAAAATGGATCAGTACCATTGAAAAGCTATTTTCCATAATTCATTGTACAAATCATGAAATATTCATTTTGTTTTTTTACCGGTTTGAAGGTGAAGTAGAACAGTCGTGGAATCTAATTAAGAATACAAGGCCCCAATATGAAATTGAATCCATGGAGTGGGATGAGTTCATGAACTTGTATTTCAATAAGTACATCCCTCGTATTCTTTGAAAAAAGATGGAAAAGGAGTTCATTGATCTTAAGAAAAAGGATGATAAATCTGTTGGTATATATGAGGAGAATTTTACAAGGCTTTCAAGGTATGCATCTGGCTTTATCATCCAAACTGAAAGTAAAATTGATCTATTCTTTTGTGGATTAAAACCAAGTCTTCGAAGGGATTTAACTATAAGAGACTTCCAAATCTATGAAGAAATTGTGCGTTGTGCTATCAAGGTAGAACATAAAGTTGGTGTTATAAATCCATCTCATGGTTTTGAAAAAAAAAACGAATGATGGAGTTCATGGAAAAATACCATAACAATGGTGAAAATAGGGTGAATGTTTCTTTCTGCTCAATGTGCGGAAAGAATCAGGGTGGATATTTTATAAAAGGTACTAGAAAATGTTTCAATTGTGGAAAATAAGGTCATCGAGTAGCTAAGTGCTGATTTAATGGAAAAAAAGGTTCTAATGATGTGAATAGATAAAAGACTATAGAGAATTCTCCACCAACAATTCAATTCTTCAAGTGCAAGGAAAAGGGGCATTATGCTAATTAATTCCCTAATCCAAGGGTTAATGATGATCGACGTGAGAAAAATATTCAGGAAAAGTACAAAGGGAAGTAACATGTGATCACTATTTGTGATGTTGAGTATGAAAGTGATGTTGTGGAATGATTAAGTGTTTATGTAATGGGATTTTAAAATAGTATCATGGAATCTCATTTATAGTATCGTGGAATTTTGGAATATCTAAGTATTGCTTTTCAATAATTTTATGGAAACGGTAACCATGAAATGTGATTGAAATATTTTTTAAAATTATATGATATGCACATAATGAATGGATAAGAAGAAAATAATATGTTTGATAGTATTCATGAGATCTTGATTGAGATAAGGAAAATTTGATATCATGGTTTGAGTGTATACGATTTTTGGGATTTTTGTATGTGGAAAGAGTTAACTTTTGATAGCATTCATGTTTTCACTAAGGCTCAATGGTAATACATGTTTCAAAGAATACATGATTAAGGTAATCACATGTTTGGAATATGACCAACAAAGATATATCTTGTGATATATGAGGGATAAATAATGATATTCACGTTTTTGTTATATATCGTTCTTTATATATTACGTGTTTGGAAAAATGTATTTTGGATAAGTCTTAAGGATGGAAAGGATTAAGTTGAACATTAGATAATATTGTTTAAGGATAGATCTTTCTTTTCAATTTTATTTCTAGAATGTTATAATAGTATAATTTAGGAAAAGGGACAACATGCAGAACAGGCGACAACCCTTCACGTCGGCCAAGGTTGTGCGAATCGAACCCACAACCGATGTGTGACATGCCATTATCACCTACCACTGGCCTATATGAAGTCCATGGTTAGTAGAGATTATTTTCTTATTAATAGGTATGATCGTTGAAGTATAAGTCCATTTTTGGAGTCATTTATGGTTAATGTCACCCTAGTTGGACTTATGAATATTTAATAAATTTTTCTAGATTTTTGAGATAGATGGAATTACCTATCATTCTATCGCATGATCTGCTAATATTCCAAGAAGCACAAATTCAACATAATTTCATTAAACAAGAGAGGAAGTGGAAATTGTTCACGGAATGACCAACGATGATATTAAACTGAAATCAAGTTGGTATTTATCCTTGTGCAAAAATTTATCAAGATTAGGGAAATGATCTTAAAAACCAAAAACGTTGTCCTAGTACCCTCATATTTGATGAATCAGATGGTACCTTAGACCATAAAAAAATTATGGATTTTTTATTGTTTTCTTGTTCATATCCATGTTCTATACCACTCTTCATCAGAACATGATTGTTATATTTCTCTTCCATATCCATATTTTCACCTATGTTCTCCTATGTGGAAACCTAGTGATGAGTTAATTTGGGCAATCATTACATATTTTAATTCACTTTTTAAAATTATATTTTAGTATTCCTTTTTACGATGTGGGTTTCTATGAATGAAACTTTCAAGTAGTAAACGATTTATAACCCCGATGAATTTCAAGAGAGAAATTATTTTTAAGGGGGGTAGAATGTTACACCCCGAGATTTTATGAGATATATTTCTTTTAATTTCTTTGAAGTATTTTATTTTACACTACACCAAGATTAGATTTTACTATAAGCAACACTATATTATCTTGAAGTATACACAACACTATTCTTGGCAGTGTTACACACAATTTCAAGTTAATTTTGCAGAAATTATTCTACACAACATTAAGTATAGATTTTGTTTAATGTATAAATGAAATATGTTTTGATTATGATATAAGCGACACCAAAGGGAGCTTCCACTACATGTAGGCCTAACTTGGCTTGAATTACACGCAATCACGACCTTCCTCGATAGCATGTGTAGTACGCAATACTGTGTTTCACTAAACAACGATATGTTATTAAAATATCACATAAAATAGCCATTATGAATAGTAATACCCACTTTTTGAAATTTTATAAATTTTATCTTTAAAATTGGAATTCATTTTTGGATTTTGAATATCAAAATTAGCCTACGGTGATTTTTTGGTATTTTTCTGAAAACATTCAATTTTTGATTAATAGTGAAAACACTGAGTTATTAGTTAAAAGTGACCTTTTATTTAAAAAATCATTTATTTGATTTAAATTTATTTTAGGTCAAAATAGATACATAATACCTATATAAGTTCAATGTAATTAATCGAAGTTATATTATAATAATTTTAGATATTTAAAAATTTTATTGATCTTTTTACCGTCTTTTACCGACCTCCTAGGGGCATTTGAAAATTTATATAAAACATAAATTTACCGCTTATGTGAGTTTAATTTAAAAAATACGAGAGACTCACTTGATATAATTATGTAAAATGTGGTTCAATGAGATGAAAATAATTTTTGGTGAATAGAAACTTTTAACTTTTATTTACCACGGTTAAAAGTAAATAGGGTAATTAAGGGTAAAAATGGTATTATTATTATCCTAACACGTGTCCTAATTCTATTGGATAAGTGTAATTCGACCAAAAACAGCCTTAGGAAAAAAATATTATCCTGTAGGTCCACTTTGGATTAGACTAGGACATTTATTGTTATTTTATTTAAAGAAGAGTTAAAATAGTTAAAATCAATGTTTAATAACTAAAACATTTTTAATATAACATTATACATAAGTTAAATTAGACTATAAATATTAATTATGAAGAAAAAAATATTTCCGACATAATGGTTATTTATTTATATTTTTTAGACGTTATATTATTTAATTTATTTATGACACAGTGATGATGCAGTTATTAGATTATTAATAAAATATTAACAGAATTGATATTATAAATTCCCAAATAAATTTAATTTGAGACTTCTTTTGAATTACACTAATTTTTTAGGTTAATATAACATATTATGGATGGTTAGATTAATTTTTTTCGATGTAATAATTCTGTTATGATTTTATAAAAAAAACAAGAAACAAAATAGTGTCAAAATTGACATAAAAGAGTTTTTTAAAAAAATATTATATTATTATTTGATAAAATGGTCCTAAAAATCTAAGGTTCATCCAAAATACTTATATAATAATATATATGATATTAATGAACCAATTGGAGTTCTATAGGTAGTTTATAGTATGCTTATTAACTATATATTGTTAGAATACAAGAAAACACGAAAAAAGTTATATTATTCTACTGAGAGTTAAATCTAAATGATAAGGTTAAAATGGTAACCAAATCGTTTCTAAAACCTATTAGTTGATAGTATTTCTACCCATACCCACCCTATCCTTTAACTAAGTCACATTAGAGCCATTATAAACTGAATATAAATTTATTATAAAATAATAGTTTATGTTTTTCCCAAGGTGCCCCTCACCCCTCTTATAAAAGGCACATCCCCATCCCTCTAATTCACACTTCCAATGCCATTTGGCTTGGCCAACCCTTGCCCAAATACCCTCTCAACTGTCCTACCTTCATCTTAGAGGCCTTCCTTTAGTTAGAAATCCAACCTATGGATCCCTTTTGATCAAATCAAAAGAAAGAATTGAAGAATAGGTAAATATCTCCCCACCTATTTCAAGTTCCATTCTTCTTACACCTCCTCATTCTTTGTTTTTTCCATTATAAAATAATAACTCCAGTATCTACTATATACTGTGATGTTATTATAAAAATTTTACAACCATATTAGTTGTTTTATCCATCCTATGAATGAAAAAGTCACCACACTTGCATACGTATGGCTTACCGTCTCCATTTTGTTGTGTAGTTTTTTATTCAAACATTTCATCATTTGGATGGGTATAATAATGAGTATAAATTATATAAATAATAATTATATAATTATTTTTATTCTTTATATATGATATACCAGCTAATTATATGCGATCTTATAATCAAAATAATGCTATTGTTGCTCGTGCGTACGTACGGACTACCGTCTCCACGAATGTGATCAGATTCATTTTCCATGATTCAACATTCAAGTATGATTATAAATTATATATAATAAAAAATAATTAAATTTATTAAAAAATAATTATACTGGATTTATGTATATATATGTTTCATTAACTTAATTCCATCCAATTCAATAAGGAAATGAAAACAGCGTTCATGCCTACGTATGACCTACCGTCTCCATGAACGGTGTATTTCCTTCCTTTTATCAGTCTATCATATATACTTATATGCTGAGATATATATTATATATAAATAATGTTTTACATTCTGGAATTATTTAAATCCGGATATAAGTAAAAATATTAAGAACAACAAGTTGAAACACGTACGACAAATGAATCGATTTTACCCAAAACACTCCTTTAACATGGAATTTACAGAAGAACAGGTAATATAAAGTCCTAAGTGAATCATATATGATATCATAAATAATATTATGTTTATTTTACAAGTTAAAATATCTTCAAACCCACAATACAAGAGTTTCAGACACGTATGGAAGAAATTGGGCCTAAGGTAAGGGTTAATTATTACAATCTCGTTCTTATCCGAGATTATTTATTCGTAAGTTTTTACTAGGGTTATGTTTATCATCCATGTCCATGATTTCTCAAAATGTTTCCATAAATTTTTTAATATTCTTCCATGTACGTTTAAAGTCATTTTTCCCTTTTATGAGTTTTAACACAAGTTTTGGAAGGAATCTTTTTTTGTTTACCATACGAGGTACTTTTTGAGTATTCCGACAAAAGTACGAGGAGAATGTTTTTTTAACTTATACGACATTAATAGATTTTTACGGTTTCATAATGGTTGATTTTTATGAAGTTTCCTCTACATAATTTCATGATTATTTTTAAGAAAATCATTTTCTTTAAAAAATGCGTGGTATTTTGTGAAAAGATAATGATTTTGAATAAGGATATTTTCCTCAATAATTCATTTCAAGTGTTTTTTCAAAACTATAATCCATATTAGATGACATTATTTATTATGTTTATGTTTGAAGTATAATGTATCTATTATTTAATTGATTTTATTTTTATTATGATGAAATGATATCCATTTGTTTTATATGGATTATGTTATGATGGAATGATATTTATGAAACCCATTTTAGTCATTGGGTTATGATAAATTATTTACGATTGTTTTGTGGCGCATGTAAGAATGATTTCAATAAGAGATGGGTGGACCTATATATCCCTCCAATGCATTGGGTAAATATTTATATCTCATTAGATAGACATTACTGGAATGACAAGATAATCTGGTTGACTAATATAGGAATGGAACGAGGAGTGAACTCGATTTAGTAAGGGACATTGTCCGCTATGATGGTCCTGGAAGCAATGCCTTGGTTACTATGGATATCATATAATGTGTGCTTAATGGTTTCCAAAATTACATGTTTTATTCCCATGCAATTTTATCATGATTAATGTTCTTTTATAACCTATGCCTTATGTACTGCCATGATTTATGACATTGCTTATGTTGATGTTTTTACATTAAAATGTTTATGGATTGTTTTTATGTACTCCATGTTTACCTTTACTGAGAAATTTTTCTCACCATTTTAATGTTTTCTTTTCTTCAAGATATAAATAAAGGTTTTAGGTTAGAAAATAACAGGGGAAGATATTTATGGGAGATGTTGAAGATCATTCACCATTATTAGAATATTATGATCCGACTTTCCAAAGACACAAAACTATTACGGTCCTTGGGTGTCACTTTTTGATATATATTATGTATTCTGCAAAAGTAATGTAATGTCCATGTACATCAAGTATGGGTCTCTATAGTTGGTTTCAGAGGAAAGGATTAGATAACATTTGGAAACTAGGATGCGAATACTTTAGTGAAATCCCTAGAGATATTTCTAAGGCATGTATAGGGATGTATCTAAGATTATGTATAAGTATAGGTAATAGTCCTACAATTAAGGTAACGATATTAGAATTAATCCTAATATGTTAGAAATTGAAAGTACTCCCCTTTATTATGTTGTTTTCCTAGTATGATTTTCTCCTCTCACACAATTCTTTTTCGGTTTTAGATAATTGCTGGAACCCGATGGAACCGTGTTAATGATAAATGCATTGGGAAATGAAATGATTGTCCTCCTGAACAATCCAATGTTATGGGATATGGAGTGAAAAATCTTATTTCCATACTTACACAAGCTATGAATCATTCTGGACATCCAAATGAGCAGATAAAGGAACAATATTCTATTAAGTCCTTCATGAGGCAACGACCACCTTCTTTCGGTGGGTATTCTTATCCACTTGTTGCTGAACAATGGATCAGTACCATTTAAAAGATATTTTCCTTACATCATTGTATAGAGCATGAACTAGTCATTTTGGTTGTTTATTGGTTTGAAGGTGAATCCGAACAGTGGTGGACTCTAATTAAGAATACAATGCCCCAAGATGAAATTGAATCCATGGAATGGGATGAGTTCAAGAACTTGTTTTTCAAAAAGTCCTTCCCTCAAATTCTTAGAACAACTATGGAAAAGGAGTTCCTTGAGCTTAAGATAAAGAATGATGAATCTGTTTGTATATACAAGGCTAATTTTAAAAGGCTTTCAAGGTATGCATCTGGGTTTATCATCCAACCGGATAGTAAAATTGATTGACTCTTTTGTGTCTTAAAACCAATTCTTAGAAGGTAATTAGCTATAACATACTTCAATAGCTATGAATAAATTGTGGGTTGTGATATCAATGTAGAACTTAAAGTTGGTGTTATATATCCATCTCAAGGTTCTGACAAAAAACTATTGATGGAGTTCAAGGAAAAATCACATAACAATGGTGACAAAAAGGTTAATGTTTCTTTATTCTCAAAGTGTGTAATGAAGCATGATGGAGATTCTCTAAAAGGTACTAGAAAATGTTTCAAGTGTGGAAAAGAAGTTCATCGAGCAGCTGAGTGCCTATGTATTGGGAAAAAGGTTTCTAATGATGTGAATAGAGAAAATACTATAGAGAATGCTCCACCAATACTTCAATACTTCAAGTGCAAGGAAATAGGGCATTATGCTAATCAATGACCTAATACAAGGGTTAATGATGATCGATGTGAGACGCCACTTAAGGAAAAAAACAAAGGGATGTCATATGTGATCACTATTTGTGATGTTGTGTATGACAATGATGTTGGGGAATGATTAAGTGTTTATGTAATGATATTTAAAAATAGTATAATGGAATCTCATTTATAGAATCGTGGAATTTTGGAATATATATGTATTGGTTTTAAATAATTGTATGGAACCGGTATCAATGAAAAGTGATTGAAATATTTTTAGAAATCAGATGATATGCACATAATGAAGGGATAAGAAGAGAATAATATGTTTGATAGTATTCATGAGCTCATGATTGAGATAAGGACAAAGTGATATCATGGTTTGAGTATATAGAAATTTTGGGATTTTGGTATGTGGAAAGAGTTAACTTTTAATAGAATTCATGTTTGCACTATGGTTCTATGGTAATACATGTTTCAAAAGAATACATGATTAAGGTAATCACATGTTTGGAATATGACCAACAAGATATAACTTGTTATATATGAGGGATAAATGATGGCATTCAAATGCTTGTTATATATCATTGTCTTTATAATACAACTTTGGAATAAAGTATTTTGGATAAGTCCTAAGGATATAATGGATTAAGTTAAACATCAGATAGTATTTTATAAGGTTAGAATGTTTTTTTTCGATTTTATTTCTATAATGTTATAATAGTATAATTTTTGAAAAGGGACAACATGCAGAACGAGCGACAACCTGTCGCTTCGGACAAGGCGGCGGGAATCGAACCCACAACTGAAGTGCGACGGGCCTTTATCACCTATCACTAGCCTACATGAAGTCCCCAGTAATTATAAATTAGTTTTGTTTTATTAATAGGTATGATCGTTGAAGTATAAGTCCTTTTTTGGAATCATTTACTGTTAATCTCACAATAGATGGACTTATATATATTTAATTACTTTTGATAACTTTTTGAGATAGATTGAATTACCTATCATTCTGTCGTATGATCTGCTAATATTTAAAGAAGGAAAAATTCAACATCATTTCATTAAACTAGATATTAAGTGGAAATTGTCCATGGAATGACCAACGATGATATTACACTGAAATCAAGCATGTATTTCTCCTTGTGAAAAAATTTATCAACATTCGGGAAATGATCTTGAAAACCAGAAACGTTGTCCTAGTACCCTCATATTTGAGGAATCAGATGGTACCATAGATCATCACAAATTTATGGATTTGTGATTGTTGTGTTTTTCATAGCCATGCTCTCTACCACTTTTCATCAGAACATGATGGTCAGATTTATCTTCCATATCCATATTTTCACTTATGTTATCCTATGTGGAAACCCAGTGATGAGTTAATTTGGGTAACCATTACGTTTCATACTTCACTTTTTAAAATTATGTTTTAGTATTCCTTTTTTCGATGTGGGTTTCTATGAATGAAACTTTCAAATAGTAAACAATTTATAACCCCCGATGTATTTTGAGGGAGAAATTCATATTAAGGGGGGTAGAATGTAACACCCCGAGATTTTATGAGATATATTCTTTTTAATTTTTTTGATGTCATCTATTTTACACTACACAAATATTAGCTTTTACTATATGTAACACCGTATTAGCTTCCAGTATACGCAACACTATTCTTGGCTCGTGTTACACAAAATTTAATGTTCGTTTTTTTGAAATTTTTCTACCCAACGTCGTACATTGATTTTTTTAATTTATAAATGATATAAGTTTTGATTATGTTATACGCAACACCATAGGGCGCTTCCACAACACGTATCATGTCTAGGCTTTCATTACATGTAATTGCGACATTCCTTGATAGCGTGTGAAGTGCCCAATACTAGGTTTCACTAAACAACAAAATGTAATTAAAATATTATATAAACTAGTAGTTATGAATAGTAATACTCACTGTTTGAAATTTTATAAATTTTATCTTTCAAAATGGACTTCATTTTTGGATTGGGAATATCCAAATTAGCATAGGGTGAATTTTTGGTATTTTTTTAAAAACATTCAATTTTTGATGAATAGTGAAAACACTAAGTTATTATTTAAAACTGACTTTTTTTTAAATAATAAATTATTTTATTTTATTTAATTTAGGTCAAAATAGATACATAATACCTATATAAGATCAATGTAATCCATTTAAGTTGTTTTATAAAAATTTTAAATATATAAAAATTTTATTGAACTTCATACCTTCTTTTACCCACCTCCTATAAGCATTCGAAAATTTACATAAAACGTAATATTTCCGCTTCTCTGAGTTGAATTTCAAAAATATGAGAGACATGGTTGATATCAGTAAGTAAAATTTGGTTCAATGAGATGAAAATAATTTTTGGTGAATAGAAACTTTTAACTTTTATTTACCGTGGTTAAAAGTAAATAGGTTAATTAAGGGTAAAAATGATATTATTATTACCCTAACACATGTATTAATTCTATTGGATAAATGTAATTCGACAAAAAACAACATTAGGATTAAAATATTACCCTTTAGGTCCACTTGGATTAGATTAGGACATTTATTATTATTTTATTTAAAGAAGAGTTAAAATAGTTAAAATAAATGTTTAATAACTAAAACATTTTTAATATAGGGATATTCATAAGATAAATTAGACTATAAATATTCATTAGAAATATAAAATGATTTCCTACATAATGGTATTTTATTTATATTTTTCGACATTAAATAATTTAATTTATTTATGACACAATTATAATGCAGTAATTACCTTATTAATAAAATATTAACATAATTAATATTATAAATACCCAAATAAATGTATTTTGAGACTTTTTATTAATTAAAAAAATATATAGGTTAATATAACATACTATGGTTGGTCAGATGAATTTATTTCGATGTAATAATGCTGTTATGAATTTAGAAAAAACAAAATACCATATAGTGTAAAAATTGACATAAAAGAGTATTTAAAACAAATATTATATTATTAATTTATATAATGGTCCTAAAATTCTAGAGTTTGGCCAAAAGACTTATATAATAATATATATGTCATTAATGAACCAATTGGGGTTTGATTGGTAGTTTATAGTAGGTTTATTAACCATATAGTGTAAGAATACAAGAAGACACGGTAAAAGTTATAATATTTAACTTAGATTTAAATCTAAATGATAAGTTTAAAATGGTAACCTAAACTTCTCTAAAAACTATTTTTTGAGAGTATTTAGACCCATGAGATTAATTACTACTCCTCCCAAGACGTAATTATTTCTAATTCATATAATTTAGTTAATCAAATTCAAAAAATTACCCCATTCAATCACAAGATAAAACAAGAATGGTTTATATCTCTCTATTGTGTCTTTAACAAACAAGAAATAAAACATAAATTTGTCAATTAGAATACTTAGAGTTATTATATCAAGTCATGGGGGGCCTAAAATATCATATCCTTCCCATTATCCCTAGCATATGTCATACCAATTACTCAACTGTTGTTATTCCCTACTAATCCCTACAATCCTCACTATATCTAACTCTAATATCATTCCAATTTATCAACCATAAGCTCTGATATCACTCTATCACAGACCCCCTCCACCTTGAACCTATATGGATTGAAATGAAATGAATGAGTGGCCCTAGAAACATTCCTTTAATAGGCTTATAATTGGTGACTAGTAGCGAGGCCACAACACATAAAGAAAGAGGCATTACAATCATAGTATATTTTATGGCTAATATATAATATGAAAACGAAATATCAACACTATATTATATAAATAAACCATGATACCATATAATAAAACCCCACAATGAATGATATGTAATATATTGATGATAATAAAATAAATAATCAGAAGATGCATATGGAGGATCATTAATATAAATTGTCCACAACAATCTAGTATGAACTTGCTTAGAAAAAAAGTATTCCATAATATGAATAAATATACCAATATATATATATATGGGTGTACAGAACATGTATATGTAGTAGGACCCCCCTCAATACCTCTGACAAAAATGTGACAAAATAATGTAAATTCAATAGTGAATAATCAAGTAACTAATTGTCCCATGCCTAGTCAAAATCCAGTTAATTGACTCACCAATGATCACTAACTATGCATCACTTCCATGTATAACAAAAAATTACGAAAGACTAATATTCAAACACCTCACTACCTATTCCCCACTGGTTTTTCATTCCCACACCCAAATTCCAAATGTCATATTCTATTAATCCCCTTTCAAAATGTTTCATATCACACTATATATCATATCACAATACATTTCTAATATAGTATGGTTTCAAGAACATGAAGGAAATCATCCTCAAGAAATTCTCCAAACATACACTTCTCCCACTATATAACAGTGTATCATTAAAGTCACTCAATCCCATACACATCATCCCATCAATACCCAACCTTGTATTCTAGTGATCCTTTCCTCATTAATATTTCACCTGGTCTACCAATTCAACTATAGTCAAATACCCCATAGGTCCTTCTAGAAAATCCTATACCTATCATCTCAGTACCTTATATGACCATCCACTGAACATATCCTCATGGAGGGTGTTCTAGTACAACATGATACTCTCACTACACCTATAATTGAGTATAGGAAACTAGAGTAGTCTATAATATATTCCCTCAGAAACATGAATATTATGAAAAAAACCAAGAACCCTAATATATATGGTGTTGGTATGATTATATAACTGTTGTGGTGAACATATAGAAATCATAAGTAAATATATGAATAGATAGTCACACAACATACTTAGCCAAATGGGACACACTAAAAACATAATACCAGATAAATTAACCCACTATAACATCACCACTACACATCAATAAGGAAAAACTACTTCTTATACACACACAACCAAAAAACATTAAAAAACAATACAAATAAACAAAAAATATTTCATTTTATGCATTTAATTAGAAAAACCCATACATCCAATTAAAAAATAATATTGATTTCATTATACAAAATTTTACCCATATTTAAGGACAATCCACTCATGATTCAATACCCACTATTCATTATATCTTTATATTTCTAATTATCAATATTAAATTCATTAATTAATTTCCATATATCTGTTTCTATATCATATTACTTTTTACATTTATTAATTGCATTATATACCAAACCATTAGGAATTACTTATCCAAACCCCCCACCATGCATCCATAACCACACAAATGGAACCACAAAATATTACTCATCTCACAACCATATCTTCCTCCTCAAACTGACCACAAAACGTCCATCAGAAAATAAAACCACAACCACAATATATTTCGCAACCATATTACCAAAAAAAACATGCATCCATCACATGTATAATAATATACAATACATATGCCAACAATAAAAATATTTGAGTATTGATTATTCAAGTAAACTATTGAATTAGGGACTTTAATTATTGATTAATTGTGAGAACTGAATCCAACAAAAAACATTACAATAAGACAAAATTAGAAATTAAAATAGTTTCAAAACATATAATTTATTATAATGATAGAAAATGAATAAAATAAATTTTATTTAAAAAATATGATTGAATGATATATCAATATTTGAATGCCATTTCAAATTTATCCCCATATTAATTCTATCTTCCTTACATCTGTACTTTCACTTTCAATTTTTCATGGTATTATGTATATATATAAAATTATATCATCATACTCAAAGAAATAATAAGCTTCTTACATTAAATAGATCCATAATATTCTAATCCATTTTACTGTCATATTTTATCCCCCATGATTTATATTATTTAGTTCTAAAATAACATTTCAAAAGAAAAAATTCATAAATAACACATTAATACATGTTAGAGTAGGCACAATATTATCCTATTTTTTTAATCCTCCTCAATCTAATTATTATATTTCTCATGTCACTTTATATTAATTACCAATAAAAAAATCACGATAATCCCAATAATTATATAACCAAATATGATCTTGAATCCCCCACATATAAATAAGATTTAGGATTCCCTATACAAAATATAGAGGCATGGAAAGATCCACTATGCTGAGAGACATGTAAATGGATCGAGTGAATTTCATGGAGTTTTAGTTTTTTAATGTCAAATCATTAGCAACCTATGTTTGAGAGAAAATAATAATAATGTAATCATGAGAAAAATTGGAATTTTAAAATACTAGATTGGTTAATCTATTAGATTCTTCAATAAATCATAGTCAAATAGTACTTTAAAATAATTTAATTTTTTAAATTTATTTCATAGGGATAAACCATTTTCATCTCCACAAAATCTCATCAGTAAATAAATACCCATTTTTATCATAATAGATTTTAATGTTATTTTTTTATTTACTTTAATCCTTTAAGATATATTTTTGAACAATTTTTGGTGGAAAATAGGAATCATCAAAAACATTGATTACCTACACCAAAACAAGTGTACCCTTACATTAGAAGTGTTACCTTTACCATAAAATCATATGGATTTAATTTGATCCTGAGATTTACCATTACACTATATAGGAAGAACCCTACATAATTGATCTGGATGCGAGTTATAAAATAATGTGATATCTACCAATATGTGGGAAGTCAAAATACAATAAGATAAGATGAAATGTGAATTATCCTACATGTAAGATATTAGATTACCCTGGTATGAAAAAGGTTTACCCAGATGAAAAGACCAAATGAACTTTATGTAGGTTATATAAACTCTATACCGGTTTAAGATCTAGTTTTATAGAAAATAGTGTACCCTAATTCAAGGTATATAGATTCCACAGTACAATTATAAAAACTCATTATATTATCTTATTGGTTTTACTAACCTAATACGAGATATAATTTACCATTATGTGAGCTGGGAGGATTCCAGGTGAAAATTATATAGAAAATTATCTACCTTTATATGAGAAGAAAACACCCTTATGTGAATCTTGAAATGACCATTATATAAAGAACAACTCAAATTACACAAATAAAGAATTATTTTCATTGAAAACACTAATTTATTTCCAAAATTATGGATTTAATTTGAAAATTGTGGAATCATTATAAAATATTCAAATAACATACATATTTTACTAATTCACTTTTGGTACATAAAAATTGGCCTTATTAATTAACAAAAATTCTAAAAAAATTATAGAGAAAAGAAATCCAATGAACTCAAATATCACATGAAAACTTCCTTTAACACCCCGAGTACAGAAGAAGGAAAAAAGGGATTTAGATAAAGAAAAATGCATTCCTTCAAACCAAATTAGTTTCAATGTGATATAATGATCTCATAGGAAAGTTATTTCTGAAAACAATAATTGAGAATCCCATACCAAACCTCAATCACTAGATGTTAGGTCACTAGAACCAAAAATGTGGAAACAATATCTTTAATAACTATCCCAATGATAATGTATTAGAGCTATGAAGAATAAATTCACCCTAATCACCACACTGAGATTCATTTACTCTACCAAGTTCATTCATAACTCATAGAAATATTTATAAGAAAATAGAACACCATGAGAGGGCAGTGGTGAATCATGGTGTCAACTTTATGTTATTTAAAGCAATATATCTTGTTCATATGTTGGTTAGAACATGGAAAAACTATATGTTGAAATCAAAAAGTGATGAAAAGTTAATATTTACAGAGAAAACACATTTTTTTCACATGGTTAACCACTAAGGTCTAGTCCAAGGAGGATATTCCAATAGTGTGTCAGTTTTAAATTTATCGCACTGAATCCTCTATTCGGTACACCGAGCCAATAGATCCCATAGACTCAAGGGTACCTCGTAATATTCCAGAGTCTACTAACTTGTAGCGAGGTCCCATTTTTAGATTGTGGGTAGACTATTCTATTAGTATTGAATGTAGAACAATGGTAGTAAACATAATTGTCAATAGAGGAAGTAGAAAATCATCCAAAAAGAAGATAAACATACAATATTAGAATATATAATCAATACAAAAAATTAGTCCCATATACTAAATGATGTTCCATTAAATGTATCTAAAATTATGGAAAATAGTTACATAGGTATCTGGTACAATAATTTTATCAAAATACCAAAATGACCAAAAAGTACTATCCTAGATAGCATCATGATCCTAGATCGATCTCGTGATATTTGGATTCTATGTAACAAGTAAATAAATAATTTTACATTGGGTGATTTTCCTAGAACCTACCTATATTCATGATGTATGTCTGGGTAACCAACTGTGATCCTAAACATGGGGTGAGATATCACTTAGTAATCCACCACCAATGATATCATGAAAAAATAGAGTATGATTGAGATAAAAAGAATAAGTGTCTAGTATATCACTAGTATAAAGGTATTGAAAGAAATCTGTGATCACATCTAGCCAAACATGGCTCCCTATTAGCAATAGTCAATGTAACATAAAGAATGATAGTTTTATACAGAAATAATAAAGTAACACAAATTATATTAACCATTATAATCATATATCTGTACTAGGGATATCTATAAAGAATAACAGAAACAACAACAAAGACCTTTCCATGTAATCCAATAACAATATCTACCATGGAAAAAATTAATAATATTTTATAAAAATATCCATTACATCCTATACATATAATAAAGTGTCATCCACAACTTTCGTGTCATGTAATTAAATGCTTCGGGCCATGAAGGGTCATATTCACGGTATAGAAGACAGAGGATTCCACTTTTATTATCATAATAATCTCAATGGAAACTCGATAAAAACACTTTTGGAGTCCTTGGAGCATGTTAATAAACCATGCCCAATTCCAGTCAAAGAAAGGCCAGTCCAACGGGTTGAAAGGACCATGGAATCCTACCGAATCAGGATCCATGCAGTAATGAGTTTCATGAAATCCACTACCGAAATCTTGACACATAGAGTACAATTGTCCATGGAGTCTCGTGAAATTATGATATAAGGTATACAGACAAAGGAATTCACTACCATATAAAAATAATCAACTCATGATATTCATCATTTCATAATTAATAACATTTCATGAGTTCTTCCCACTCATATTAAAATTTCCATTTAAACTATTAAATCATTTCACATCTTGTTGTGACATAGAAAATAAGTAAAACCCTCTCATATTGTATTCGTTCGATAATCACAAATTTATAATGGGTTAATCTTACTAGGAAACATCACACAGACCATGGTTTGTCTAATTATTGTAAGAACAATGTCACACCACATGGGTGGCCTAGTTTTGGACAACAACCTTGAAATAATATCAAAATAGCTCAAGGGAAACCTAAACGGGTTCCATTTCACTGAATTCAATTATTCAATTCACTTTAGGGGAACCACCATAATTTATGGCATGTGGGACAACATTAAGTATGATTATAAAACACTAATCCAGGAGATAATGGTATATACCACCTACCCAAGGTCTATAGTAGAGCACTCATCTAGTATCGAGCTCTAAATATTTCTAGATTGAGAGAAAAATTATTAACATATAAAATTTTATGAAAATAAGGAATATTATCTAGTACATTGAAAAATCTACAAACACTTAGTAAAATGAATAACACCACATGATTAATAATGAATTCACTAAAATGGATGCAATGAGATAAAAAATGATATATTATACGTCCATACATAAAAACATGACACAAGTGTATGATTTGGTTTAAATGGGAGCACACTAAATGAGTTAGGTCTAATAAAATGACAAACATGAGGAAGGATTTATTTAAAATAGAAATAGGGGACGAACGATAATATTAACCCATAAATCTGGGTAACATGGCTTGTCCACTCCAACCATGGTCTCTTTACTATGTCAAGGGGGATCTCCCAAGGGTTGATGCGCATGGTTTGACTAACCATATGATAACTATGAAAAACACCTATAGAAAAAACAACAGGTGATCCATCATTGGTGTGCACCCCATTCCATTCATGTTCCTTAATCCACGATCCTCTTCATAGAGTCCATAACCACATCCCATGATATTAAAAAACTATCACTGGTATGGTTTTATGGGGTTTACTAACCATTCTCCCAAAAAAACCTTTTAAAACAATTGGGTCTCGAGGCTCTAAATAATCCCTAGATACCCCTCAATCTACCTTAATTTCAATAGGTACAAACAAGAAGCCCAAAATGAATAACTAAACATAAAAAGGTATTATAAATCATATAAAAACATGTGATATTACAATCTTACACAACTAATGACATTTTCCCTGAATTCCCCTTCAATGGGTGGTCTGGTAAAGCCAGAGAAATGTAGGACCTCAAGGCACCCTGAGGGGGGGGGGTGAATCATGGTGACAACTTTTTCTTTTAAAACTAAGGATCTTGTTCCCACGTTGGCAGAAACTTGTTAAACATGTATGATGGATATAATCTACAATGAAACGTTCACTTGCACAGAGATGACACAACAAATTTTACTTCGTTCACCGCTAAGGGGTACATCTAAGGAGCATACACCGACAAGTTGTCGGTTGATCCGAAATCCACTATTCTTCACTAGTTATATATTACAAAGGTTCAGGAGCAGTCACTATATACCAGGAACACTGCCTTTACAACTATTCGGGGATATCACACTGTGTCCCTCGGGTCACTCCCATTGACTCCCCTTGGCTCACTACCGTTGGTGAAGTCCAACTCAGTTTATAGACTTGAAGGTATCCTCATCATTTCTAAATGAATGCATCCTCTGTTGTATGTAGATGCTCTGTTGAAGTCCAACTCTCACCTGTAAACTGATCTCACTTTCCACCGAAGGTATCAAGAAATCTTCTATCTTCCGTGTAGCTCAATGATGACCGACAAGATTCAACAATACCTGGCGCGCAAGTCCAAGCCCGATGCGCAAGTTTTAGGGACGACGCACAAGTTATAACTGGCACGCAAGTCCACCTCCAACACTTGTGCTACTCAACCTTCTTCACTACTAAACATGCATGACCCTACTCCTTTTCCACCCAAACCGATTTTGGTGCTCAATGGTCACCTTTCGCGCAACTTCAATCCTAGCGTGCATGTATCACCAAACAAACTGGGTGACTATGCCTTCCCTAGCTCCAAACTTGAACAACACACCACCACTTGCGTGACTTATACGCCTACGCGATGGGAGCTCTTCAAATTCTCTAAGATTGAATTTCTTTGAAAATGAGGAGGGGTGGTCCTCTATTTATAGGCATACTGGATACCATGCGCAGCGGCGCGCAAGTCCTACCTCGACACGCATGTTTCAGCATGCTAGTCTTTTGTCTCCCTAGACACCTGTGTGACCAACACAAAAACATGGGCTACCCTACATCCTTTGACACATTTTGATGATCTGATCATGAAGGACAAATTGCGCGCAAGTTTCCAATCCTCATAGGCACTAGCGCGCAAATCCCTTCTCGGTGCGCAATTCACTTGCACGACCAACCCAATACTTGCACGACCCCCTTTCCATTTCCATAATTTCATGTTCTTATTTTGAAAAACAACAGGCGCACAAGTCTTCTCACCTTCTGGTCAATGGTTCACAAGTCTCTTTGCCAAAACACCTTTTCTCCATTTTTTGAACTTCAGGCCCAAAAGTGGAACACACTGGATTCCGGTGCCACCTTTAAAATTGTTATCTACTTGTTCGGTAAGATCACTTTGCTAGAAAAAATTCTGAACATTGCTTGTTCTGTAGGATTGAAAACAAACAAAAACCATACTGTAATTCATGCATAGAAGACCATGGTTCCAAAAATCACCCCCTTTGGGTTTGTTGGTAATTAGAACATAAATTCAATAGATCACCATCCACATGCATACCAAAGATGCAAGAATCAACTCTGCCAACACGCTAAGTCTACGTGAGCAATGCTCGGTGTAGAAAACAAGAGAGAAAGCTTGAATTGGGTTCCCGTCCAATGAATTCCCAATGATGACCAAGACATTCTCTTACATGCCTGATCATGCCTAAACATGCCTGAATTTATTGCTTTCTCCCCCATTGACAATAAACCTAAAGACCGTTATTTGTTCATTAGTTCAGCAAAAACCATACCCCCTGGATAGTATATCCCCCACAAACCTGAATCACAGCCACAAATAGAAAAAATAGTTTACATAACTGGGGAGAGTAGTATTGAATATCTTCCTTATGCACTGGGAGGCAGCCGAACACTGAGGTTCAACATATGCTTCTCAAACACAGCCACTGACAGTGGCTTGGTCAGGATATCAGCCACTTGCTCATTTGTTCCACATGATCCATTCTAATCATTCCTTTATCAACATTCAATTTGATAAAGTGATACCTTATTGCAATATGTTTTGTATGATAATTCTCAACATGATTCTTCGTAAAATCAATTTCACTCTTGTTATCACAGTAAATCACCATTGGTTGTTTCACCTCATCACCAATATCTATAAATTGTTGCTTCATCCACAACAGTTGAGTTCATTCCTTTGTAGAAGATATATATTTAGCTTTATAAGTACTAAGAGAAGTACTTTATTATTTCTTGCTCCACCAGCCAACACATTTATTCCCAATTTAGAATGCTCCACCACTAGTGGACTTTATTTCCTCTACATCACCATCCCAGTCAGCATCAAAAAAAGATGATAATTCACTATCTCTTCCTGCAGCAAAGTATAATCCACAATTATGAATACCTTGAATATACCTCATGAAAATTTTAACTGCTGTCATATGTTCCTCCTTTGGATTACTATGAAAGTGGGCTGCTAGATAGGTTGCAAAGACAATATCTGTCTGTGTCGCTGTTAGGTACTGTAGGCTCCCAATTATCCTCTTGTAATGAGTGGGATCTATAGATACCCCATCCTCATGCTTTCCATGTATTTTTCCAACTGCAACCAGAATTGAGATTGGTTTGGAGACTTTCACATTGAACTTCTTCAGCAGTTCTCTTGCATACATTTCACGTGAAATGAAAGTTTAATTCTACCATTGAATCACCTGCAACCCCAAGAAATATGTGAGCACCCCAATTATAGACATCTCATATTCTGATTTCATGTGATTGGAAAATTCATCCACTGACTTCTGCATGCTGTCTCAAAAAATAATTTGATTAACGTAGACTAGAACCCTGAACTAATCTTTCGGAGAATTCTTCACGTACAGATTGTGGTCTACTCCTCCTATTTTGAATTCCAGCATCTTGAGATACGAGTCCAGCCGATAATACCATGCTCGTGGTGCCTGATTCAAACCATATAGATATTTCTTCATTTTGCAGACCATAGTTTCCTCAGTACCAAGAACAAAACCCACTGGTTGTTCAATGGAGACTTCCTCTTTGAGAACACCATTCAAGAATAGTGTCTAGACATCCATTTGATATACTTTATATACTATTTAGAGTTCCATGGCAACGAAAAGTATGATTGAATCTAGTCTAGAAACTATAGCAAAGGTTTCTTCAACTTGAATCCCTTCAATCTGGGAATATCTTTTGCATACCAAACATAACTTGTTTCAAATAACACTTCAATGCTCATCAAAATTGTTCTTGATGATCCATTTTGTACCAATCACATTGTGACCTTTGGGTCTCTTGACAAGATACCATGTCCGATTCATGTCAATCTGATCTAACTATTCATTCATGGGTTTCAACCATGATTCATCCTTTGAAGCTTCTTCAAATGAGGATGGCTCCACAAACCATAGAAATTCAGATTGTGTGGTATTCCTCATCCTCCTTGTTTGAGTGGGTTCATTTCTGTCCCCAATTATGTTATATGGATCAATCTCAACTCTTTGATTTCTCCTACGTGGTTCATTTTCATTCTCTCCAGCCATAGTTTCTTCTTCGGATTATTATTCTGAGTTAGTATCATGATGTGACTGCCATGTTTTTTGTTTAACTTCCTCTGTTTCGGTATTTATATTTTCTCCACATTCACGTTCTTCCTCACTCTCTATCACATTTTCATAATATGCCCTTGGAGCATTTGTGTTTTTCTATTAAAGTGTCTTAACATCAATTCTTTCCACAATCCTTCATAATCGCTTGTTGAAGCACTTGTAGGCTTTGCTATTCGTTGAGTATCCAATGAAAATACCTTCATCTGCATTATCACCATACTTTTCTTGACTTCCTTCATTGTTTCTGATGAAGCATTTACTTCCAAAAACACGAATGTATTTAAAAGAGGTCTTTCTTGCATTCCACAATTCATATGGTGTCTTCGTCTCACCCATATAGAGTCTTGTTCGATTTTGAATATATACTACAGCTTGAACAACCTCTTTCTAGTAATTTCATGGAATACGACTTTCAATCAGCATAGTTCATGCCATGTTGTTCACCTGTCGATTCCTACGTTCAACGACTTCATTTTGTTGTGGAGTTCTCACAGCAGCTACCTCATGCTGTATCCCATGCTTCTCCAAATAATTCTCAAATTCAATGGACATGTATTCCCCTCCATTGTCAGATCGCAACACTTTGATAGTTCATCCGGTATCATTCTCGGTGATTCTCCAATATGTTTTCATGCATTCAAGGAATGGTCGTTTCCTGTGAATGACCATCACATAAGACATTCTATTGAAATCATCTATGAAAAGGACAAAGTACCTCTCTCCATGAGTTCCAACAACATTTATCAGCCCACATATGTTCGTGTGAATTAGATCAATAAGATGAGATGCCCTTTTCTTCTTTGGCCGATATGAACTGCAGAGCAGTTTCCAACGAATACAAGCATAACATGACTTTCCGAACTCACACATCAGGTTGAGAATGTCCATGAAAATCCTTAATTTTGATATTTTCTCCATGTCTTGTTGATTGATGTGTCCCAGTCTTCGATGCCACAAATTGTTTTCTTCTTCAAAAGTTATGTAACAAACATTTTATTTACTATCAACCTGATACAATTTACCTTCTGTTATGCATCCATTCATAAGTTAATTGCCTCTCATTCCCTTGATATTGCATCATTTCTGATTAAAAGTAACTATAAGTCCCAAGTCATAGAGTTGACTTACACTGAGTAGATTATGATGTAGGCCATCTGCGTAGAGGACTTCAGTCTTCTTTATCTCTCCATTAGCTAATTCAATACTTCCACTGCCTTTGATTTTCAGAGTTCCATCATTACCAAATCGTATTGGACCATCAACCTTCCTTTTGATTTCTGTTAACAAGCTAGCATTACCAGTCATGTGAGATAAACAGTCGCTGTCTAGAATCCAGGTATAGTTGCTTTTTGTGGCTTTGAGGGCCACCTCTACATGGTTGGATTTCTCAATTTCAGTCCTTTCCTTCCATGAAACATTGGATTGAGTATAGAGCACTAATGACCATTCAATTATCTCTTCTATGTACATTGGTTCTTCATAGTGGAAGTCTTCTTCGAGAGGAGAAAACCTGTTTGAAAGAGAAACACTACCTTGTTGACGAGGTTTGGCTTGTCTTGAACAGTGGTATGAGGTGTATATTTCCCTTCTCTGCCAGTAATAAACAGCGTTCTGACCAATGTTAGAACAACGAAAACAATATCCATTTAAATTGTCTCTTCTATAAGAATTAGGATATGAATTTGTTCTCCTCTGTTTAACTCCTATATCTTCTCCATTCAGATATCTTCTTGCATATTCATAATATGACATGGTATGGCCTAGATAGCCATAGACCTGACACTTCATGAGTGGAAATGTCTTCTCACTTGAATTTATCCTCTTACCTTCTTCCTTAGGAGAATAGTTGGTCTGCCTGTCATTTTTGAATGTTTGAGGATAATTTTCAGTTCTCCTTTTAGTTTGAAATGGGGATTTCTTTTTCAGCACTTCAATCAATGTTTCATAATGCCCAAATTTCATCTTGTCTTTCGTTTGGCTCTCTTTACTTCCAGCAGTTGATGTCTCAGCTTCACAGCCAATTCCAATATTTCCCATGCAATCGGGTCTCTCATCACTCAAGATTTTGCTAACCCCATCTAAACCACACATGGATCATGCCAGTAATTCAACATATAAGAATCATCCAAATTGTATTTTCTTCCTTTATTCTTTTGTAATTGATTCAATCTCAAGTTTACTCCTAAGAGTAACAACTTCCTCCTCAAGACCCTCAACATCCTTGTTCTTTTCATCCAGTATGGATGTGAGGTTATTGATGACCTTTCCGTGCTCTTCTATTCATAGCTTCTGATCCACTACATCATCATTGCTTTAAAGGATTTTATACTGTACATTCAAAAATTCTTCCAGTCATTCAATTTCTGCTTCAAGCTGATCGAAATATTCAGTTAATTCCAGTACAATTGATTTCCACTTATTACAACTCTTGCATTTCGTCTTGATATTTCTAACAGCATCCTTAAGTTGCAACTCGGAATTTTAACTAGTTTTTAACTGATTGTTTCCACCATTATCATCTGTCTTTTTAACAGTGGCTGTCATGGTATCATGGTTTCCAGTTTTAAACTCTGGTTCTTCTTCTTCACAAAATTCATTATCATCATATTTTTCTTCAGAGACAAAACTCTTCTTCATAACATTCTTTCTAGATTTGAAGTCTCCGTTCTTGAAAAGCCTTTTCTAAGGCATCTTGATTTTTTCAGTATCACTATAATCATCATTGTTCTTTATTAAGAACTGAGAAGCAATGTGCCTGACTTTACCACAACGAAAGCAAGCAAGAGGTAACTTCCCTTTGAATTTCCCTTTTACCTTCTGGAACTTCTTTGTAATAAGGGAAAGAATTTCTTTTCTTATTTATATTCACCACTACTATATTTTGAAAGGTTTAGTTTATCCATGGCCTTGAATTCAATTTCCTTGCTCACACGAGTCATAGCATCTTCTGGTTTTAATATCATTTCATATGCTACCATGCTGCTCAGAAGATCATCAAAAGAAAGTTTCGAAAGATCGCTTCCCTCAAGGGCTGACACATTTGCATTGTACATGGGTGGAAGTCTTCTCAGTATTTTCTTGACAATGTCAACGTCTTGGATATCTTCTCTAAGGCCTTGAATTTCTCTATCCACTTCAGTTATTTGATTGAAGGAGTCTACATTCTCATCAGGATACATCTTTAAATCCTTAAACCTATTGTGCATCACTTGTAGTTTCACCTCATTCACATTTCTATCTACTTCATAAATATTTTCTAGTTTATCCCACGTGGATTTTGATGAGGTGCAGTTCATCACCATTAGATCGATCTGATTAGAAAGGGATGCAGTGTGTGCATTTTGTGCTTTAGCATCTGCATCATGAATTTTCCTGTCTATGTCAGTCATAGCCAGGCCTGTTGGATCAATGACTTGTTTTCCTTGCACAGTAGAAAAAATAACATCCATTCCAAAAGATCTTAGATGAGATCTCATTCTGTTCTTCCAGATCTGGAAATTACTTTCATCAAAGAGTGTTACTCCTCTCACATTGGTTGTATGGTTCATAACGATAAGTGATAGACCAAACACCAGTTAACCTCCCCCTGATACCACTTGTAGGACCCCAGGGGACCCTGAGAGGGGGGGGGGTGAATCAGGGTGAAAATTTTTCTTTTAAAACCAATGATCTTTTTACCATGTTGGTAGGAACTAGTTAAACCTGTATGATGAATATGATTTGTAAGGAAACATTCACATGCAAAGAGATGACACAAAATATTTTACTTGGTTCACTGCTAAGGGGTACGTCCAAGGAGCATACGCTAAAAAGTTGTCGATCATACCAAAATCCAGTATTCCTCAATAGTTATGGATTACAATGGTTCGAGAGTAGTCACTATTTCCCAGGCACATTGCCTTTACAACTATTCAGGGATAGATCACTATGTCTCTTGGGTCCCTCCTGTTGACTCCCCCTTGCTCACTACCTTTGGTAAAGTCCCACTATGTTTATTGACGTGAAGTTCAACTCATCATTGATAAATTAATGAATCCTATGTTGTATGAAGATGCTTCGTTGATGTCCTACTTTCACCTGTAAACTGATCTCACTTTGCACTGAAGGTATCGGGAAATATTCCAGCTTCCATGTAGCTCGAAGACGACCAGCAAGGTTCAACAATACCTGGAGCACAAGTCCAAGCCCGACGTGCAAGTTTTAGGGATGGCGTACAAGTTATATCTGGTGCGCAAGTCCACCTCCAACACTTGCATTACTCAACCTTATTCAATACCAAACTTAAACGACGCTACTCATTTTCCACCCAAATAGATTTTGGTTCTCAACGGTTAGCTGTTGCGCAACTCCAAGCCTGGCGCTCAAGTATCACCAAACAACCTGCGTGACCATGCCTTCCCTAGCTCCAAACATGTTCAGAAAACCACAACTTGCAGGAATTCTACACCTGCTCTATGGGAGCTCTGAAAATTCTAAAATTTTTAACATCATTGCAAATGAGGAGGGGTTGTCCCTTATTTATAGGATAACTGGATACCCTGCGTGGTGGCGTGCAAGTCCTACCTCGGCGCACAAGTTTTAGCACGCTAGTCTTCTGTCGCCCTAGACACCTGCGCGACCAACCCAAAAACGTGGGAGCCCCTACTTACTTTTCCATATTTTGATGATCTGATAACGAAGGAAAAATGGCGCACAAGTTTCCAATCCTTCTAGGCACCGGCGTGCAAATCCTTTCTCAGCGCACAAGTCACTTGCACGACCAACCCAATACTGACGCGACCCTCTTTCCTTTGCCATAATTTCATGTTTTTATTTTGAAAAAAAATAGGCGCACCAGTTTTCTCTCCTTATGGTCAACAGCGCGCCCGTCTCTTTTCGAAAACACCTTTTCTCCATTTTTCGATCTTCAGGCCCAAAAGTGGAAAATGGTTATCTACTTGTTCTATAATATCACTTTGCTAGCACAAATTCTGAACTTTTCTTGTTCTATATGATTGAAAAAAACTCAAACCATACTGTAATTCATGCATAGATGACCATGTTTCCAACATGAAATACTTCATACATTGATCACGTATGTTGGCCTCCCACTCCCATGATTTTTATAAAAAAAATTTTTCTTCCAAATCCCTAGTACAAGAGGAAGTGACTGGCCTTGTATAACCATTTTTTATCTCATAACCTTTATGAATATTATGCTCATTGAAGGATGCATCAACCTATAAATCTACCTTGTCATGCTACAGAGTATGTGATTTTCCTAATGGATAAATATTTTTGGGAGATACGTGGAAGGAAAAATCTCAAGCTTAGTGAGATACATAAAATGATCTGATACCCATCCCTAAACCCTTGAGATCATCAACATTAGTCATCATAATATTTATATTGAGGCTGTGAAGTATCTATCCACGTTCTTATTGATGAGACCTTATCATAAGTCTCAAGCACAAGGTGTGGTCCCATAAAGCCGACTCTCCTACCTCAAACTATCATAAGGACTATCAACATGGACTAGCTTACAAATAAGGGTCTTGGAGTCACTGTTGAATCTATTAGTTAGGGAATTTTAATAATTTTTTATTATAATGAATATAAATATCATTTTCGATTTTTTTTAATACAACATGTGGATCTCACATAAATTAAAACGATCCTACAAAATTAACCAAAAAATTTACCTTTTTTGAACTGAAGTCATGTTTGACATCTATTTCTCACGTGTGATCCTTGCTTTAATGATCCATGAAGTATCTCTTAAGAACATCCACATGTTCGTTAAAAATCATCTAGATTTTGATAATCGAATTTCTATTGAAAGCATAGAGATCCGACGATTCCTTTGATGCCCTGATGATCGCGCCATTGACTTGTTTGTGATGAATTAGTGATTAAATGATCTAATATTTTTGATCTAGAGTTAATATCTCTAAAAATTGGGATAAGATAGTGATTCTATGAAAAATTATACATCAATATTCATCATTACAAATTATCTCTCCTCGATTTATAGTGGATGATCAAAATATCTAGTAGGGTTCCCCGACCGCCGTTAATTAAACATCAGCTCAATAAATATTTATGATGAACTAAAATACATCATAAATATTTTCAATATTTTATCAAAGCCTTATAATATATATTAAAAATTTTATGGGTAAAACTGCTTTAGTTTACTCAACTAATAATTCATCTTTAATATTAAATGTGCCTAGAATGTGAAAATAATGATTGTTCGATTAATAATTTTCCTCATATGTTCATAATTTGTAAATATTTTTAAAAAATAAATGTATCCTAATTATTTTTCACTTTAATAATAATGATTTTTTTATTCATCAGCGATCAATGAGATGGAAAACACTCAGACCCTGTGGTGGGGTCCACCATGTCTCATATACCGATTCAGTAGAATAAGGTGGATTATTGAGTATTCCATTGTTTGTGATCTTTAAGGATCTTATCACAACAAAAGTTGATAATATCTATAGACCAAGAGAGGATTATAGAAACTCATCACGGAAACTAAAGAGATACATATAGTCATAGGAACAACAACCAACATACGAACACATATTGTGTAATATAATATTATTTTCATTCATATCTCATAATGTATGATGCACACTTATGTAATTTATATTTTATTAATTTAATTTTTATAGATAAAACTGGATGAATTTCCCCTCGACTAACTTTGACAAATAATTATAAAGGTATAACCATCCTGAATAACAAGGCTGAAGATATAGTTATTCATTAACCTAGAAGTGACAAATAGTTTATTAACCATTCAACTAATTCCATACTAGCGATGATTCACCCAACACGGGCTACCTCACCATGATTTCATTTTCATGGATTTCTACTTACATTAATGTTCATGATCAAATGAAAACCATTGATAATGATCTAATGGTAGGAGACCAATACACATGTTTGTAGATAGGAACATCCAATGACACCTGAAATATTTGGAGTTCCTATTAGGAGGCATTAGGAGGTATCTGCTCATGATATCACTAAAAGAGATCACCATGTGAGAAATTCATGGTATGAAGTCTCAATTCATATGATCCCAATACACCTAGGAAGAAGACATTTACTATTTCTTGTCTATATGATGTATATAGAACATATGAACTTTGTTTAAGATTAATATCATAATATCATGAGGTTCTCATTATAACATAGGATCTGCTGTAACATTTTGATTGGACATTTAATATATGAAAATTACCATTTCAATATTAGACACAGAAAAGTATACACTATAATGGTAAGGGTACATCAGGTATATCTCACTCTATAAACAATATGGTAATCAAAACAACTATTCCAGTTGGGTCTTTGGAAGCCATTATTACAACACTCCCACTTTCAATAGAGCCAACTTTCTTACAATCCTTGTTAGCTCTCAAATGATTAAGAGTAGGCTTCTATGGAGTCACAAATTTAGTTTATGGGTCTTCCACATTTCCTCTATATGCTTATTCTACTATATATACCTCATATCCTATAGTAAAACATCTCAAGAGATGTTCACCCTAAGTAAATCCCTTTTTTCCACTGTCAAAACATGACTTCATGGGTTATACAAGTAATAGGATAATCATTATGATAAAACATTAATTGTTAGGTGTGATTCCATGAACTAGAAGAAATTGTTGTATTTAATATTAACTTCTTATTTTCCTTAGAAACTGAAATATATTAGGTATTTTTAGGTATTGATACCACTACATTTTATGAGATTTTATCACTCAACAACTTAGCCTAATAGAGATACTAGATCAAACTGATTCAAAGTAATACGAGGTTGTGTCCCATAAAAACTAGTATCCTATCATATCCACTTACCATGAACATATCATTTAGTACTTTCACAAGTACAATCAGGTAGTTCTAGTTATCCTGAAAATAACTGATATTTTATTAGATTAATGTATATAATGGAAATATAAATTCTTGTACATATCATGGAATAATTTATTGATATGTTTCTTAAGTGTACGGAACCCAAACCACCACTTAAAATCCCCCTATTAAATTGATTGTCTACTTGGGGGGATTTATTTCATGTGCAATCAGTAATAATTATATTTCTAATTTCTCTAGTTTATATTGTTTCATTACAATGTTAGTTTATGTATGACCGAATAGGTCTAATAAAAAGTAATATCCACCTTAATAGATCTTGTTCCCAAGAACATAGGTTTCTACCCTAATTCAATCATGGGAGAATTACTTTCATCCTAGTATTTTACAATTGTAAGACCAATATCTATTTTCCATATGTTTCAAAACATATTTTACATAGAAAATAGAGGTTATACCAATATCCTCATGTATAAACATGTCAAAGGTACATTCCAAATGAACAATATATGATCTTGTTTCTTACTTTCATCTTGAAATGGATATTAAGTAACTTTCAAAACTATTAGTATTCTATGATGTCACCATCCGTTTTCGGTTGTGTCAAATATACACCGTCCATAACTGGTGGCCATGATATCAAACATACAACTAAACGATCATATAATTTAGCTATGATAAGTAAAATTATAATGGAATTAGGAATAACAACTCAATATTAGCAATAATGCCTTTTTGGTACCACACTTATATGATCCATGTATTATATCACTTCATACTCACTACAATATTTAATATAATAAGCCCCCATGAAATTTGACACATGGTATCCATTATTTAATTCTAATTGATCTTTTTAATCTCATCTAATTTCAATATACAAAATATTTATAGGTTTTATTATTCACAATGAATAATGTATCAATGGTCACGGAAAATAAAAAAACCATTACACTACTTTCAACCTTACTATACAGTATGTGTCTCTGGAACATTCCTCTTCTTCATGCACATGTAGAACTTGTCCATATGAAAAATATTCCTGCATCTCTAGTATTGAATAAACCCAAGTCAATCTATTTAAAGCTATATCTAAAAGAAATGTTCAATCTTATATATAAATTTATTATATAAATTGTCTATCACTTTTATATCTTTTTCATTTCAATAATATCCTAAATAAATATTTAGGATTTTTATTTAGAAGCATATTCTGTTTTACTTGATTCTAGAGTATTTATAACCTGAAAAAATCATTTCATGTTAACATATTTCGTTATGAAATAATTTATTGGAATCATTCTATGACTCATATAACATCCATTGACCATTATAATTTTTATATGGTTATGGGATAATGCTATTATTTATGAAGCATGTATTGAAATTTAATGGAATTTTCTGAAATTTGCAACATTTATTCTACTTTCATCATGACTCTGATGTATAAAATTATTATTTAAGGATTTGTCGATGCTACACATTATTGATTAATGGTAACATGGGATATTCATCTTAAATATTTTTCAATAGCATCAATTTTTTTGACATGGATAAGGTAGTGTGCATTTAAGATTTTATCCATGCTACATTATGATGATCGATAAATTCCTAGTCAAGATATTCTTCGGCATACAGGCCCTAAGAACCTTATATCTTCTAACCATTCATACTACAAATTCTGATTCATTAAATACTAATGTAATATTACTATGTATATTTACCATTATCTTACCCTTTGGATATTTTTTAATCTATTTTTGAACCAATTATGAATTATTTTATGGCATACCTTTATTTCTAGAGGTTTCTTTGTCTAAAATAAATAAGTATATACATTAACAATACCTACGACGTTTATAAATATTGAGTCAAATTACCATTATCAATATATTCTTGATGTTCACTTTTTGTTTTATTTGCAAAATAATTTTCTTTAAAAAACTAGGGAAATAAGTCGAACATTTTATATTCATCATGTATTTCCAATTATTCATGTAGCACTTAACTATTTTTTGAGTATGACACACCAAAAATAACATTTATTCTAAGACATGGAATAATTTTTCCTTATTTAAAATGGACACATGAGATAAATGTTTTGGTTCTACTCAATAATATTTTGAGTTGAAAAATTAACATATCAATTAAATGTTATGTGCTTCTCACCACTGGCTTTGGAATGACCCTTTCTCTCCTTCTTGGAAAATACACCTTAATTTTTATATTGTTCATATAATTACGTGGTTATTTAATTTTGAAACAATATATATAAAATATATTGTATTTAATACTCAATATGTATGAGAAAAACATTATATTATTTATATTAATAACTATAATTTAAAAATAAATAGGTAATTTCGTATTTAATTCAGTTCCGTACATCTTTCTGCTGTAGATTATTGTCATGATATGAAAAGAAAATAACATCCTATTTATTATATCTTTCATTTAATTAAATGTTGATGGTTTCTTTAGAATATCTATTTCTATTATCCTATAAAAATTTTATTTTAATTTTTTAATAAAAAAAATATTGATTAATATTTTTTTATTGTTCGTATTTACTAAGAGAACCATACCATAAAAAATTTATGAAGCATTCACTCATCCCATCTCTTTAAAAACCTTAAATGAGACTAGAGAAATTGTTGAAAATGATATAGAAAAGGGATACATTGAAAGATTGTGATTATCCTTACAATTTACACAAGACCAGTTTAGTTATCACCAATTCATATCTTACTTCTCTTTCTCCTTGTAGTCTTCCTAGATAAGAGACAACATGTGTAATTGTCCAGGTCCCAATGTGATAACCACAACTTGAATTAGATGTTGACTATAGACTAATGACACAATAGTCATATACTTCACACATGAGTCTATTTTATGAATATTTTACATGCTCACATACTGAGGTACTTTAATAGGTATTGGCACACCATTATCTTGAATTTTCAATATCGTAGTAATTTGTGCATGAACATGTACTATAATTGTAAATTCATGTTAGTTTAGACATTTACATTGTCTAATATTTATTGCACTGTATATTTTGGAATAACAATCCATTTTATAAAAAATAAAATATATCATATTGTATATTTTATCACTAACACCAATTAAGACATTATTGATTAATTAGATTATTAAACGTCTCATACTATTTTATCGAGTTCTAGAAACCCTCTGTACAAGAATGTGATTTAATTGTCTCCTGAGTATTCTAATGGAAAGGATACTTGAGTCTCCACTCATAGTCTACAAACTATGGCTAAAAAACTACATAGAGAGTTCAAGGTAGTATTTTGACTGTCTAATAGCATTAAATACCAGTTCCATAATGAAAGGAGTCAGGCACAATCTCTTAAAATCATAACATCATTTTATTAGTGCAAGAATCTATTGTGATATAAAGTTATATATAGAAAATACATTGTACTATCTTAGTTATTTCAACCCATCATTCACATAATAAATTCCTAGTAGTTAGAGGAACCCTCAGCTGTGGATGACCGAGCCCCATAAATACCAGGTTGTGTTCAGATTCAAATGATGAAATGCATTTAAAATATAAAATTTCATTGAGGGTTTTTATATTTTTTTATGATGGATGTAATCCATTTCAATTAATTAGGTTAATTCTTTGTTTCCTCACTCATAACTAATCAATACTAGAAAAACATTCGTCATTTCTATATGCAGTTTATTGTTCATCATTAATGTGTTTTTTTGTTATTATAAAATCTTTAAATAATAAGAAAATGCATAAAGAAAAAAATACTACCTGACTATTCTTGAGAATTTTATATGACCTAGGGGTGTCGTTCATGAGTTTTAGCTTAAATATTGATTCACTGCATCCCTTTATAGTACGTCAATTTATCATTTGGATTTTTTCTTTGTCATTACATGTTCCAAGTCTTGTCTAAACTAAATCCTTATTTTAGAGGGGTTCACATAGTGCATCGTTTTTGCCAATTTATGTGGGTACTCACTCGTATGAGTGGGAAAACAGGGGCACAATTTATAATAGATACAATTAGACTAAAAAATTGTTATATGTATTAACTAAAAATATAAAAGGTGATGTACAAACTAATATAATTATTTACAGTCATAGGAGGAAATAATAATTAATTAATTTAATAAATAAACAAAAAATTCAGGGGGGGGGATTCTGAAAACAAGTCTGTATAATTATAATCATGATAGAAATTAAATTTCAATCAATTAATTTATGATGGAATTTTCATTAAACAGAATGAAATAAATATATTATAATAATTCAATTATTTTCTATCCACTAATCACTGTAATTTTTATATGGAAAATTAAATTAATTAACTAATTCAATTTAATTTCAATGTAAATTGTTTTATTTTGGGTATTAAAATTATATTTGATAAACCAAAAATAAAATTCATGTTATTTTAATTTGATTATAAAATTAAATAAATTAATATAAATTAATGTTGGTTTACCCCAATCCCCAAAACATCATACTGGCCCCAATAGGGTACTACAAAACCTGCGAAATCCTATTTTAGGATGTGAAAATCTTGTTAAGGGGTTCTTCGGGCTAGGAAGTTCAACCCATATCTGGATGGGAAGAACCACCTCAGATGGTTTCAGGGAAAATATGATATACAGGAAAATAAAGCATGCTATTAGGGAGTCCATCACACTGCTAACCTTGGTTGTCGGTGGTGGGAGAGAGCCGACCAGAGGGGTTAGCCATAGGAGACCATAATTTCAAGGAGGCATTGTCACACGGTTGGGTGAGGATACTGACAGATGTTGCTCGATTAATGAGGGAGGTGGTTCCAGGATGGTCTAGAGCTATAGATGGTGGTAACACTCCAGTAGTGTAGAGGTGAAAGGGAAGTCACTAATTTGGTGTGGTCTGACACATTATTGTTCCGATCAGGACGGAGGGGTGCCTCTAGTTATAGGGAGGCTACATAAATGAAAGGGATGATGGGGATTCATTGTTATCATCATATTAAGGGGAGAATGGAGTCTATATGAGTGGAGGTTTGGCGGTCATGGGTGTGGTTGGATGTTCGTCAAGAACAGAAGATCATGCCACCGTAAAAGACAATAGGAGGTCGAACTGGTAACCTGTTTCATTGGTGGGTTGACGCAATCAACACGGAGGGTGGAGATGGCCGACTAAGAGGAAGGTACCATACTGGTCACTTTGATGTATGATGACGAGCTACTAATAATAGCAACTGGGAGGTGGGGCAATGACTTCCTGGTTCTATCACAATAATAGATTGTAGCTGATCGGGGTTGCAACAACATTGTTGAATAATACATTCTTTTTAATTTTAATTCACACCGCCTTTTTTATTATAGATTAATGTGGCACAACTGAAGTCCATAAAATTAGTTTGATCTTTGAGACCTAGAGTTTCTCTATATATAATGTATAATATGAGGTAGAGGCTTCGAAAAATTATCTATGAAAAACTCATAATCCCAATGTATCTCTCCTCAAATAATAGTTGATTCTCAAAATACCTGGTAGGGTTACCTAGACACCGTTTGTTAAACATACACTAAATAAGCAATAAGAATGAACTAGACTACATCATAAATATTTTCTATATTTTTCACATACCTGTAATATATATTAAATATATTACATGATAAAACCTAGTATTTTAATTTGACTCGTAATACACATTTAATATTAAATGAATTTGTAATATGAAAATAATATTATTTCAATTAATATTATTCCTCATATTTACTTGACTTGTAAATAATATTAATAAAAAAAATTCATCCCAATTATTCTTTACATGAAAAATATTTAATTAATTATTATTTTGTGATTGATGACTTGGAAAACAGTCATACCCCGTGGTGGGGACCACCTTCTGTAATATACCTATTCACCAAAATAAGGAGGGTTCATGGATACTTTATTGTGTGAAACCCTATAGGAATTTTTCTCAATGTGAGTGAATAGTATCCACAGACAACGAGGAGATTATAAGAACCTATAAAGGCCCCTAAAGAGATAATAATATCTATATTAATGAAAACCAGCATATAAACATGAACTATGTAATGTAATCTATTTTCCTTTCATATATCATGATGTAGGACATGCACATGTGTCATCACACTTTTCTTGCTTCATTATTTGTTGGTCTAATTGAATAGATTTACCCTCGACTGCCTTGGACGAGGTGTTATGGTGGTACTACTGTCTTGCTCAACAAGGATCTAGATATATTACTTTTATAACCCAGATTCTATAAAGCCTTTCTTGACTATTCAACCAATTACATACCACCAACGATGCACTAAACACAATCTACCTCACCAAGATTTAATTATCCTTTTCTTCCTTCCATCAATAATGGTGATAAAATAAAAAACATTGATAATGATATCATGTTATCACATCGATACACATGTTCATCATTAGGAACATCCACTTTAATGTAAAACATCTAGTTCCCTTATTAGAGGTTCTCTTCTAATGATATCATTACTACATATCTATATGTGTGATATTTATGAGAATATATCTCAATTATTTTGACCCACATCACCCAATATTCAGACATCAATTGTGTGCAGTCAGTATGACGTGTCTGGACCATAAGAAATTTTTTTAAGATTAATCTCAATTTATCTTGAGGTTCTCATTATAGCCTTGGATCTTCTATAACTTTTTGATACGACAATTAATAAAATGAAATATATACTTCAATAGTAGATTAAAAAAATTTAACACTATAATGGAAAGTGTACATCATTTATATTTAACTATATATATGATATGGTATTCAAAAGTATTTTTCATGTTAGATATATAGAACCCACTATTATAACAACAAATCCTACTTAGGAACCATCTGTAATGTACCATGATAGATATTACAGTAGGACAACTCAACTAGGGGTATATGATTTTCTATTAGGCCCCCCAAAACTAGGTCTCATGCATGTGGCATGTTCAAAATATCCTATATAGTGTGATCAGTCAAGCCCTCAGTCTTAGGGTGGTATACTACACTCAAAAGCATACGTGTAACCAATGATTTATCCTTGATTTTCAAGAACCGAAATGTAAATAAGTCATCCAGATCTATTATCATGATCTAATGATCCTGGTTATGTCATATAATATCCTGATAATACAACCACTCATGATCCTCAAGTGAGAAGGTCTACCTAATCCGAAGGAAATGAGAGACCTTATTGATCATTTCAATAACTACCCATTCGACATCACGATCTCATGGTGACCTCAGTAACACAATCATAAAATCAATCATAAAATCTTTCCCCTTCCCCTCAGAAAATAGGAAACTACTATAAAATACTAACTGGTCAGTGGTGTTCTACCTTTACCTGTTGATTGGTGGAACTACTCATGACAATACAAACTACCTCATGTTTTATCATAGGAAAAAAATATCAACAACGTAAATCTTAATACATATTGGTAATTCCAATATTCCCTTCCCAAACTATTACATGAAATTTTCTCATAATATTGTCATGTGTGTCAGGAGAAACCCATATATGTGGCCATGAATATAAAGAATCTCATACTGTCATATAATCTAACCAGGGGATGGGTCATCACATGGAATACTTTCTTGTAGGATTTTCCCCACATAATTTGAAAACTTTATCATCCTAATTCAATCAATATGGTTATATGTAACAACTATATAAGAAAGAAAATTCACGTAAAAAATATCATGCTCCTCGAAGGGCATCTCAGAAAAGAATTCCATAAGATGCCACATAATATTATCCTACTAAACTACCAATATATGAGTCCTCCTACTCAAAAAATTGAAAAATAAATTTCCCTTTCAAGGAATATACAAAAAATAAAAGTCAAAATAATCTTGGTACTCAACCCACCTTCACTGTAACAAATTAAAATGACGCAATGTAAGTATATACTTGGGTATTTACTTAGTAGTGTACACCACATAACGCTATCTCAGTAATTAATATATCCAACATCATAAGGAATGTAATATAATGGCTAACTTGATATTTTGATTTTGATAATTCTGATCATGTGGTCTCAATTGTTGAGAATTAAATTCCACAACTATATCTCCCATTATCAGAACTACTCTTGGCCCAATACCTGATGCATAGAAATGTATTAATTTTATCCTTCCTAAATCTAGAAGGATCTGGATGGGAATTGAATTCAGTATACCTTTTATCTCTTGAATTTCTACCTCCTAGGTATATGAACATAAAAAATTCACACCCTTCTTAGCAAGGGATGTCATTGGTGTTTCTAAGCATGATAATTCTAGTATAAAGTGCCTATAATATCTTTCACTCCCCAATAAAATTTATATATCAAAAAATTTCTTGGGATGCTCCCTTGTAACTATAGCTCTCATCTTTTCTACATCAATTGATACTCATAAATATGAGATAATATGTCCTAGGAAGTGAATAATATCTATCCAAATGTGGAACTTTTTGATCCAAGAATATAACTGAATCTATATTGTTGTATCTAAAATGATCTCATTATGTTTTTCATGATAATATAAATTTTGAGAATACACCATGATATCATTCTAGAAAAACTATAAAAATGAATCTATATTTGCATGGAAAACTCATTTATTCAGCACAATAGAAACATAATGGGCATTTGTGAGACTGAATGACATAAATAAATACTCTTGTAGACAATATTTTCTACAAAACATTGTATGTGGTATGTTTGCTGGTCCACGAAACACCTGATGGTAACCCAATCTAAAATCAATTTTCAAGAACACCTGATCTCCTTGAAGATTATTATAATTTTAATGTATCAATGGCATGGGATACCAGTTCATATCCATCAACTATATTAATTTAAAATAATCCACACATATCCTAATATTACGATCCATCTTTTTCATAAAAATGATTGGTGAAACCCCCAAATAATTGTCAGTTTTTATAAAAACCCTTTACATCTAGGTCCTATAGAGGCCTCTTGAGATACTTCAACTCATTATTAGCCATCCTATAAGTAGTAATGATTACTAGCGTTGATCGGGACAGTAGCTCGATAAATAAATCATGATCTCCCCCAAGAGGTTAACCATAAATATCAGACGAGAAAACATCTATGAAATGAACAACCACAGGATAGAAATATTTCAAACATGACCCATAATCATCCAGATATAAACTAGAAGTCTGGGCTTTGATCGAAAATAGCATGTGATTCTCTAGATCATCTCATCTCACCTAGATATCCCATTCTATCATCAGAATAAAAACAATATCTGATGGTGATGTGAAATTCATCCTTTTGTGATATAAATCAACAAGATCTCTATATGTAACTAGTTAGTCAATCCCATGTATGATGCCACACCTTTTCATCTCAAGGAAATAAAGATCCATACGAATTGACACCAACCAATCCAAATGGGTGACTCCCTGCATTGGATTACTCCCTCTATTATAACCATCACAAGAGCACCATTTTTCATGATTCCATAAAAATACAATACCAAAAGCCCAAGGATCTCCACTATATATTAAAATATAAAACAATGTGAATTACCTCTATCAAAATGATATAAAAATATAGTTATGGATATTAATAACATACCTGTAATTGTAAATGGACCTAGAGTATACTACTCAAGGTTAGGATGTACAAATAATATCCGACCTAAACCATGTCCCCATGACAACACCTCACTACACAAAGCAGGGCCACTCTCTTGTCCATGTAAAAATGGAGCTTGAATTCCTCACCAAAAACCACCACCTGAAACTTAATAATCAGTACTGCAAAATATATCATCCGGATGTAGAAATATAAAATCCACACATGAACTTGGAGTCAGTTCTGATCTCGTTCTACTAACAGATGGAGGAAATATCCAAAAAGAACATTGTATATAGCCCATATTTCTTCCGGATCAACACTTGACAACATCCTGATCACATGGATTCATCGTATTTTTTTCATCCATTACACCATTTATAGAAAACATAGCTAACCGAAATGAAAACATGGATTGTACTCCCCCAATGAGACGCTGCAAAATGGTGATTCCTATAACTTAAAACCGAGCCAATGGGTGGAGAGTCTACACTTCCCAACACTGAAATCCCATCATCCCTTAGGTTTTATTCAATGATTATAACTTGAAAAAAAAATTCATTAATAATATAATACATAAACATGTTGACCTACAGTTGAACAACATTCCTGATTCATTCTTTGATGCATCTCCCCCTCGATATCTCAACACCAAGGCATATCAGTGATAAATATTGTTTCTCATTAAATCATGCCAAATATTACATAAAATTAAACACAACCTACTCTAGAAAAATGGACTCAATGTCCCGCTCAACTCTCAAAATCTTAGGGAAAATGATTAAAAAACATTCTTTTTGAAATCACTTGAAACCATATCTCAGTGCGCATCATCCATGATAAAAAACATCCCACCCGAACATTGTTTCTCCCTAAAGAATATATGTTATGACCTTGGGTATACTATAAAGAGGTGTCTGTAGATTCTCAAATATCAACAATGTATTCTCAAGCCACAGATCAAGATCCCATGGACTTATATCCCCCAAAATGTTATGAGGATACTTCCTCTGAAAAAACACGATATCTCTACTATATGTGAGTAAGGCTATGGTGCTCCACGAAAAGTCACCATATAGCACATAAAACCCCCAAAATATTTATCCTAAAATATTTTATCATGTACAAATTCTGGTACCACATATGAAAATACATGAAGATATACTGGTGGAACATGGCCCACCACCTATAGAGCATGGTCATTGTGACCCTCCTAGCATATGACTGGAGGTCTCTATGGTTGAGCATCTTTACAATTCCAATCACATTCCACTAAAAAGACGGGTAACCAAAAATTTAATAGTTAAAAAACAAAGAAAATTTTAAAACATTACTATAGTTATTCCATTTCCCTATTCCATCTTCTTATTCTAGGAATGGTTAAAAAGAATCATTGACAACTTCACTAGAGACACTGACCACTATAATGTTAGGTATTGGTCAAATAATTTGTTATAGATATTCAATTTAGTTTAATTTTTTTAAATTCATATCAAAAATATCATTAAATTTTTGAACTAAATGGTTCACCACTTCTGATCTATATGAGACCATACCCCTCATTTATTGTAGTATAAATTCCATTTAATCCATACTATAACACATTCCGATCCATGTGATGAAGGATCCATGAATCAGCATTCAATAGTTTACTATAGAGGGTGTCTATTATATCCTAACCATGAAAAGCATTCTTAGGATACACAAGGAACACTATGTAAAAACTATTTTTCTCAATTACTTTTATGAAACTAGCTAGATTACAAATAAATAATTCAAGAAACATATCAAAATGTCATGTCGTTATGAAATTCATCTTATTTGGAACGAAAAAAATATATAATGTGAATTATAATATTCTCATAAAATAATTCATGAGATAAATTACCAAATTCCAATACCTTCCTGATTACCTATCCATATTCTCAAAACAGTATGGAAGAAAAAAATTTAACTGATACCACTTTGTAACATTCCGATATGGGAGCTGCTATCTGGTTCCCTAAGCTAGTGGCTAACATGGACTCCATGTTGGCCTCCACATAACCCAAAAGATTCCAACTACAAATGAAGGCCTAGGGTGTGTCTTTGGAAAGAATATTTCCTCATGTTAATGTGTATTAAATTAGTAGAAAACATAAAATTGTATAGAGGAAAAATTAAATCATCCATATAGAAGATAAACATCGAAAACATTAATTTATAATCAATTCCAAAAGCAATCTCATACACATAATCTTGTTTCAGGACATTTATCTACAAATATAAAAAACTTGTATATAAATAGCTAGTATAATTGATATCTCAAAATACAAAATAAAAATAAAAATGGACTATCCCAACTACCATCATGATCCTACCTCGATCTCGTGATCTCATTCTCATAAGAAATAAGAAATTCATGCATCAAACTGTTAGAAATTTCCCTAATCCCTACCTACATTAAGGAAGAATTTCTTGTTACCCAATGAAGGCCAGAACATGGTCTGATATAAAACTAAGTAGACCATCACTAGTGAGGTCTATTCCAAATCTAGTATGTTTGATATAAACAGATGCAGTGTGAGATATATCACATGAACGAAGTTACTGAAAGAAATGCCTAATCCTATCCAGCCAAACATGGCTCCCTAAAAACTAGAGTGAAGCTCCAATAAACAAGTTAAAACGTAAACCAAAATAGAAAATTGATACTTTTTAGTGTAACAACTAAAATCTATTATCCATATCAAGAATATCTATAATGAATACAATAAATAACCACAGCGCCACATCGTGTAATCCAATAATAATATCCACCACGACCAGTCCATATAATCTATTATAAAAAGAACAATTAGGACCATGCCATATAATCATATGTCATCTACAATAACCACAACATGGAATCAAATGCCTCAGAGCACAACGGTCTAGATGTATGGTATAGAATACCAAGGCATCCATATAAAGTAAAATGATCATTTTGACAAAAACATGGTAATGAACTAGTTGGAGACTATGGAGCATGTCAATAGACCATGTACAACATGATTTAAAGAAATATAGATCCAAGGGGTAGTAATACCAAAGGAATCCAATGGAACTAGGATGCAAAGAGTAAATAGGTATAGGGAATCCACTACCTCGATCAAAACCCATACATTATAAATGTTAATGAAGTCCTATGTAATCTGAATCCAAGGTATACCAACCATGGAATCCACTAACATAATCATATAATCAACTCATTTCATTCATTATTTCATAATTTATAACAATCCTAGAGTTCTTACAACTCATATAACAATTTCTATCAAAATAATTAAATAAATTCACAAAATGCTATCACAGGAAAAAATAGGCATATTTTCTTCTAATTTATCAATTCAATTATCATAAATTTTTACGGAATACTATAAATAGGAAAGGTCACAAACACCCCATGAGAGGTATAAAAATAGTAAAATAAAATTATTTCCTTATGGGTGGCCTTGGTTGGGGAAATAACATGAAAAAATATCAAAATAAATCTCGATAATCCAAAACAGGTTCTAGTTCATTCAATTAAATTATTTTATTCACATTAGGGGTACCAGCAAAATGTCTCGTGTGAAAAACAATGAAAATTATGTTTATAAATTTCAAAACCCCAAGGGAAAGGTATAAAACATCTACTCTTTTTCAGTGGTAGATAACTCATCCACTATCAAGCGCAAATTCAGTCCAGATAAAGTCAAAAAACGATTAAAGGATGAAAAGCCAAATAATATGACATACTATCTTTCATATAAACAATGTTTCTTATAAGAATTCATACGAATAATGAAATAATTTGAATCAACAACTCAGTACCATAGATCCAATGAGACCGAATGTGTTTGATTCTGAGTCTAGAAGAAAAATAGGATCCAGGACTACGATTTGTATTCAAAGGGAAATCGCTACGTGAGTTCTGTTCTATATAATTGAATATAGTAGGAGGGTTTGATTTAAAATATAAATTGTGAAAACGGTAAAAAATCCCAAAAATTGTAGGTTTCATTGTTTGACTGCATGGTCGTCCAAACCATGCACCAACCATGTGCCCTCCCCTTTTTCAAGGGGGGCCTTTCATGGTTTCAAGTTCATAATTTTACTAACCATGCAAAATTCATTCCAAAAGTATCTACTAAATACCTATGGCACTCACATAGGGGTGTGAACCCCCTTCTTCAATTTTTCTGTAAATAGTGTGCCTCTAGACACAGTCATGGACCACCTCACACGATTTTACCAAAAAGTGAAGGTAGGGTACCATGGTTTATACTAACCAAGAATCCCATTTTCAATCTATAAAATGGGACTTCGGGATCCAAAATATCCCCACACACCAATAAAAAACATTCAATTACACTATGCAGACACATATTTCTAGTAAAAATGGTTTAAAATAGAAAATAAAAGATACATACCTCATAAAAAAACCCATGACCTTACATTAATATAACCTAAATTCATAGAGATTCCCTATTTCTTTTGATGTATAGTATATCATATACATTCAACTAGTTCCATGAAAACCTCCTTTAAAATAATTTTAGGATATCAAAATACCTCCCTCGAAACAGTTCAACTGACTCTCCCTAGCTCACTACCTTGGGTGAAGTCTTACTCAATTTAGTTACTTGAAGTTCACCTTAGTAGATTGGGAATTTAATTCCTTTTCCCTGATTAGAACATAACTCTTCTTTCACCATAGTCCAAAGTTGATAAACATAAAATCATTGTCAACATAAACTATACATTCCACACTACTACTCATAAATATCCCACCCATCATGAAATTACCTTTATATTTTAATGAAATATCATCATTCGTGAACCTACATGCCTTTGCGAAGATCACAAACTTTTGGAATCAACATGTCTTTATGAAAATCCCAGCCTTCACAAAAATTTATTTTTTAAATGCATCAATATGATATCCCACACATAAATAATAGTGGTATCTAACTGATCTTCTAGAATGACCGACCATTGAATTTCTTGTGGGTTTATACAATGAACATGATGGATATATATTTCATGTAATAATCATTGTATTTACATGCCACTACTGGTAGATATAATATTGTCCTCTTTCTAGACAACTGACACCACCACCACTCACCTTCCTGTTAACCAAATCATGTGATGCACATGCATCCATCAAAAAATGGTACCTCCAACAACATCATTTATATCCGTGGAAGCCCCATTATCATTACCTTTCCAATAATTAAGGATCTTATGGAGTTACTCATTTTTGTATAATAAATTGATTACTTTAAGATAATTTAATATATTAATATGTGATAACAAAATGTGTCTAATTATATATCATTTCTCATGATTATTTTGATAATAATAAATAATCTGTGTGCATGAGATAATATTAATTATGCACTAGGTATATATTCATCCATCTTAGTGGTGAAAAACATTAACAAATATTTTTCTAGTTATGTGGCTTCATTATTGAAATATATACATGACAAAGAAGGGTGAGATAAATTTAGACAGAAAGTGTGATCCGATTAATTAAAAGGTGAGTAGGTGAATAATATATATAGGGTTAAATAAAATTTGAATAAAACAAACACTTATTCACCCTAATCCCTATCATTATTTTACAAATAAAAATTTTATCCTAATAGAGAACCGTCAATAATTTAGAATTCATGGGGCTATTTATCAGTCTAATTTTCATTGTGAATTATTTTTTTAATCATTTGTTTGAAGTAAATTAAAAAACTAAACTATGAAGATTTGAAAATTATTGAATATTTAAATTATTTTGTTTAAAACTCCACTAAATTCAAGTAGATATTATATTCACTATTTAATTGGTCATTTGGTGATGTATCCCTAAATAATAGAGTATTTTTTATTTTATTTTATATTATTTATTTATCTTATTTCTCGAAATTAAATAGTATAACTTTCATATCAATAGAGTGAAATGTTTTTATAGAAAATTAGTTGATTCATAATATGTTTTTCTACAAAGACTTTTAAACAATGAATTCTACTATACATATCATATGTGAAGATAGAGATAATGTTATTATGGTTTCATAAGATTTGATCATAAAATAAAAAGGTTTTGTAATGGTTATTTGTTTCATGGATGGGTTTTTGTAACCATGATAAGAATTTTTGTAATATTTAGACAACATGGAGTGTGTATCTCAATATTCCCGATGTTTTGTAGCATAATTGAGATCAATGATATCATAATTCATTTCACATATACTTAATTATCTACATATATTCAATATAAATCCATATATTCCTCATGTTATGTCTAAGAATGATATTCTTGTATTGTGGATTCATATACATAATATTACTTTTTTATACTATATTGTGACACACCTATACCACTCATAAGAATTTTATCATATAATCAAATTCTACTTATCTAAAATAGAAAACAATTATTATCAGTGAATATTATTTCATAGAATTCTCTATAATAGATAAAATAATAATTTAGATATTTATCTTGATTAAAAATATATGAATTATTGATTAATGAATAATTTACATCTTCCACTGTATCATCAAATCCCAATCACCACCATCGGAATTGAAATATACAGTCTCAAGAATATTCTAATTTCATATATATATATATATATATATCGTATTATAGAATAGGATATGGATATTTTAAATTAATTAATTGGATTTTGGTATGGTTTAATATAAATTTTATCTACATGAAAATTATTGATTTAATGAGTGAAGCCCCTTATCAGTAAATTATATACTTTTATTCAATCAGATTCTACCTCCCAATAGCATGAAAAAAATAGAAACCTAGTTTTAATGTAAATTATATTTTGTTGAACCATCACTATCATTTAATTTCAAATATAAATGGAATAATACCAAACAAAAGAACAATAATAATATCAATCTATGTTTTCATTATATATCAAATTAATAGAGGAGTTTAATGAATTCATATGTTTCATTTGTTGATTGTAGAATTAATTTATTAATATTTCACGTTGAATGTTCATCTAAATTCCATATGAACAATGAATCACTATATCATATTTCATTTTAATTTCATTTCAAAATAAACCATATTTTATGCATTGTAAGGGAACCCCTAATGTCATAAAGGATATATATCCTACATGATAATTATAATTTTGATTCCCTAAAGGCCATGTGGTATGAAATCCTATTACAGGAACCAAAGTCCATGGGGCCCAAACAGCCATAGGTACATGACCAAAATAAAAAAAATCCTATTGCCATTATGTGGTCCTCCAAATTCATCCTTCACCCTAAATATTAGTCCTTCCACTTAGACTATAATAATCATACATTTAACTATTTAATTGGTCTTCTCCCCCACACCATCGTTCACTATACCTATCAAAATAATTTATAGTGCGATCCTAGAGGCCCAATATTATTTTGGCCTAGAGACCTAAAAGAAAAAATAGTTGTCCAAAGGCACATTGTTTATGAATAAAAACCGTGATAAAGTATCTTTCTATAGTTCTCACACTACTATAGTGTTATAGTGCTACTATAGAATCATGGAAATCCATACCCACACAAATTTGAACATAGTTCTAATGTATTATTTATTATTGAAATTACAAATCATGCATCCCCTAGTGGTATAATATATATTATTAATAGATAATATCAACAATTAGAGTCATAAATATAACCTTTGATGAATTTTAATGAAGAAAATAAAAATAGAATTTATGTATTAGTGTAACTTGGGTTTGATACCACATAAGGGATTAGGTATCAATATAAGATAGAGGTGATATTTATGTTTAATGTATCTCTCTATAAACTCAAAAATATATTCTTAAATCATTTCATAGGATCACCACATATAATTAAGAAATAATTTTTTTAATAAAAAAAATACCACTTGTAATTTATTATTGATCTGATTCCTATGCATTGATGATGTTTTTGATCCCATAAGTGAGTTTTTAAAGATTTTCAAGGATTCAAGAATATAAAAAAAAAATTCATGAATAGATATATAAATATGTTCCTAAAATCCATATGTTACTTTCATGATTTATCAGGTTCTAGTGTAAGAGAATCATGTTATTCACATCATTTACTCAAAATTTTATACAGAAATATTAATATTTCTCTCTCTAGAAACACAGGAGGTTTGGAAGGATTCACTCTAAGTCTATCTATAGGTCTTAATTAGATAATTATGATAATGAGTTCTATATAAAAAACATTAGGTTTTTTAAATTCAATTTTATTGATAAATTAACAACCAATTCACTTATTCCCTTTAAATTAATCCAAATAATGTCCCCAGGAAACTTATTAAAATAATGAAAAATAATTAATAAATATTTTATCTCTCATGTGAATTTTACATAATATATTAACATAAAAAATATGTAATTAATGTATCTAAAATAAATGATATTTAAATATTTCCCTTAAAAACATTCTTAGTTTGAAATCCCCAAATTAAATTTATTGAACCTTGAACCATATAATAGTTATTTCCAATTATTAAACTAAATGTATCAACTCATCTTATAAATTAATAAGTATTATATTCAATCATATAATAAATAAATAATTATTATATTTATTTATCTTGTGATTATAAAAGATATAAAATTAAAATAATTTATTCACAACTTGAATAACATGTGATTTAATTCATGGTAAATATAACTTGAATAAATAACATTCTATAAGATATTAATAAATTTATTCTTAATATTAGATTCAATTAAATAATATTATATTTTGGATACATGTAATGTGTCAACCTCTAGGATTCATTTTGAGTGGAATTGTGTCCAACAAAAAAACTAAGAGTAGTATAAAGTCATCATATACACTATATAGAAAGGTATATGTGATAGGAACTGTAATATCCTACTATTATAATAAAATACAATAGCATCTAAAGTATGTATCACATAGCACAATTAAAAAAATTAAAAAATATTATATGGTCTTTATAAAATAATAATTGAATTTTCAAGTACAAATAAGATTAACCATATTATTAAATAAATATAAATGTTATATGAATGTAAAAAATATTGAGTAATTATTATCAAATAAGAAATAAATTTGTAGTAAAATCATTTTTCCTTCAAAAATGGGTTTCTTTTAAAGAAGTTATCAATTATTTTTATAATAAAATTAATTTGTCAAATTTTATAATTTTAATATGAAAAAGTATTTCATTTTTTAATTCAGCATATAGAAATTATCTAGGGTATAAATTTTTGGACTAATTTTTAAAGATTGATATTTATATGAATTGTAAAAAATGCAAGTTTGTTTTATAAAATTATAATTTATTTTAATTAAAAACTTTTCTTATTATTTAAATTTTATTTGCGAATAATATAAATATCCTTTGTAAAGATAATATAAAATTATTTACATTAGAATGAAATTTATCATTTATTTTTCGTATAAGTTTTTTTGTATCCAAAAAAACATATCTATTAAAAGAATCATCATATTTTATGATTTTATATTGAAAATAATTTCATTAAATTATAAGAATATTTTTTTTTAAAAAAATGAATTATTTTTTAGATTAAAATACAAATATATTTACTAGGATAAATATTTTATATTTTTCTAAAGATGTTAAATTTTTGGTTAATAGAAAAAATATATTTTTTATAAAATATAGTAACTTTTATTATATTTACAAGATGTAAATAAGATATAAAAAGTTATTAATAATATCTAAATAATCATGTATGAAAACATACTAAAAATATCTTACAAAAATAATTCAAAAACATTAATTATAATTTATTAATTAAAAATATGAAAATCATTTTTAGTGTTAACGTAAAGAATATGCATAACCAGAAACTTAATATTAGGTGTCCAGAAGAAATTATTTGATAAGAGAGAAGTATTTAATTTTTTTAAATAAATATAATGGAATAATATTATTTATTGTTGGATTCTAATATTTGGAGTTACATAACTACTGAATTATCTAAATTAACAAGCTATGCGTGAATAAGCGTATAATAATCAAAATAATATATGAATTATGTTTTTATGTAATAAATATGAGTCAATATACATAATTAATTCAAATAAATGATTCATTTAGAATATAATTAAATTATAATCTTTTAAATATTTTAATTTATTATTAATATTGAAAAATGATATAACAACCTCAAATTTGTACACAACACTGACATAGTGGTTTTATATGTATTAGTAAAATCATGTAAATGGGCTTTATAAACAATAAAAGCAACTTTTCATTGGGCTATTTTTAGTGTTCCATGAATTTTTAAAATAAGTATAATTGATTAGATATTATATAACAATTTATTTTTCTATTCAATTGTTTCAATGTTGTTTTCAAATTCCTATTATTTGAATAGTTATTAAAATGACACTAAAAGTATTTTAGGTTAAATATATATTATTATATTATTTTAAAATAAAAAAATTTTTAAAATAGGAATATTAAGAATTTAAAAAGAAAAAAATCTTAACCCTTTTAAATTTATGATCCATTGTGTACTATAGAGGTAAATTTACAACCCAGTTATATTAAAATGTTCATTATAGAGATGATGGTAACAATTTTTTAACTAAGGGTTTGAACCAAAAGTTTTGTTTTAAAATTACTTATAAACATATAAAACACATATATTACTATTAAATTAACTCCATATCCACCTTATATATTAATTACTATTATTTTAGAACCATTTTACCTGAGATTGATACAAATTATATTAAAATATTAAATATATTTTAAAAAAATGACATTAAGGATATTTGGAAACATAATTTTTTTATAAATTGATATAAAAATCCTATATTGTACAAAGAAATTGTAAGTGGATTTAAATTTGAACCATGGTACATTTGTCGGTCAATTTTACTTTTATAGTATCTTTCATGACACCTAAATAGTAAAAGACATTGATATAAATATAAATGTTTAAAGGGTCAGTGAGGGATTAAATCAAAGAGTAAAAGGTAAACATATCACCTAAACATGTAAAATATTAATAATATAAGAATATTTACAAAAATAATAGTCTAATATTATAATATTACCAAGTTTAGTCCATTTATTAAATTAAAAGTTATTTATATTTACTTAATAAATTATAAAATTATAAGTATTCCCCTCCCCTCACTTGTAAAAGGGAACCTTATCTCATATCTTCCTCACACCATTTGAGAAATATATATTCGAAATTATATAAAAAAATCCCTTAATAACATCCATAACCATATTCTATAGGACTTTTATGTGAATTATAAAAACCATTCATGGATTAATATGTAAATAAATGGAGGTCGTCTAAAGAAGAGGTATAAAATTTAACCAAATATTTGAGTTTTATTTCAACTTCAACAACCTTAAAATATTCTTTAGAAATTATGAAATAATAATACTCAAATTTTCCATATAATTATAAGTTTTTATGTAAATATAATTACCATTATCTATATCATTCATCCATAAAACGAGAAATGATACCATTGTTCATGTGTATGGAGGACTACTGCCTCGTGAATCAATGTAATTATTTTTCCATGAAAAAATCCATTGAATTGTTATATTGAAATATTTAATGTATATTTTGGATATTAAGAACATTATTATAATTAAATAATGATAAAAAATCATAATTATCTTTTCATTCATTTCACTGAAAAATAATGACATCGTTCATGTATATATATAGATTACCATGACCGTGAAGTGATTTTTTATTTTCATAACCACATTATTTGAACATATTATATATGTTTTATTAAAATTAAAATTATTATATTTATTATATAATAGTATATATATACTGATAAATGATATTTTTCTTTTCTTTATCATGTTTATTAAAAAACGAAAATGTTACTCAGGCCTATGTATGAACTATCCTCTCAATGATTAAATTATAGTTCATTTAACAAAACCAAATTTCATGGTTAGTTTTAAATGGTATAATGTTTTTAAATATTCCATGATTAGGTTCCACCATATGATTTAATAATGAATATTTTTACCGTAATCTATTTACCAAATTCATTCTGAACAAATAAGATGAATATCATCAAAATATCCAACCAAAATACAATTTATCAATTAATTCTATATAAAATTTTAATTTATAATAATGGAATAATAAACATGAAAATGGTTCATAAAAAATTAAATAGTTTTCATAATTGTATTATTTTGGATGATATGGAACCTAAATGACATGTTAGACTCTATATAAGGGACGCTTTTCTTTTTAAAATCATTATTTTAATATTTTAATTATTTATTTTATTGAATAATTTAATTTTATTTCCATATTATAAATAATCAAAATTACATCATTTTTATGGAAATAATATATTAAAATGAAATAATATTTTTATTTTTTCATTCTTTGAAAAAATTAAAAAAGATATGCTTTTACATGTTTTATATAGAATGTTTTGACTAGCATTACAAAAGGAAAAGGGATTGTTTTTTACATGTAAATTTTAATGGGAGTTTCTTTATACTAAAAAAATTATTTTAAAATTTGATTCCATTTTACTAATATTTAAAAAAACACTACTTCCCTTCATTATAGTTATTTTTTTAAAAAAATTATGTTTTAAAAGAAATGGATATATCAATATTTCAAATTGTATGGAAAATATTTTCCAAGTGTAATTTTAAAATTTTGATAATGGAAATGAAAGGTTTTATATATTTCAAAATTATTATGATACTAGGGAAATATTAATGATGAAATATATGTTCTATATATATGATGATGATAACATATCTCGATATAGATAATATGATAGATGAGCCTAATATAGATCTCCAATGCATTGGGTAATGATGTAAAAAGATGAAATATATGTTAATCATATTTTAATGTTTATGGAAAGCGTTATATAATTCTGATATCTCAATGAACTTACATGAATTTTATATACATACTAAGTAGTTTTCAATTTTTTTGAAGATGTAATATAATAAAAAAATAACAGAAGGATAATTCCCTTTAATGATAAAAGGGTTGTTTTTTAAGAAACTTTTTTTCATCATTTCTCATGTTTTATAAGAAAATAATATGATTATGATTTTTCATTTATGTTTTGTAATTAGGGTATTTATAAAAAAAATTGGGCAGTAAAGTTTACATTATGTCTATGTAATTTTTTATTTTAGTTCAATGTATAAAATGTTAAAAAAACTCACATATATGATCTCATGGGATTTAAATGGACTAATGGGTTTCTTATTCATTTCATTTGTTGAGAATTTTTTTTGCACAATTTTTTTTTCAAATTATATCAAAATCATATAAGGATTTGTAAGAATAATAAACATGTTATGATGAAATTTATTCAAATATATCATGAAATGAAAACATGTTTCAAGTGTTTTTCATTATTTAGAAATGTACAATTTCTGGAGATGTACACTTTGAAATATTATTTCCTAATTATCTAAAACACTAAACAAAAATTTTCCTTTTTTATGTAAGTGGTCTAGTATTTTTATTTTATTGTATATATTTTTAAGTGTTAATATAGGGTCAATTTGGTCATTATGAAATCCATAAATATAAATATTATTTTATTTTGAAATATGCCAGGTGTGATATTTTTAGCCTGTTAATGTTGGTACTAGATTGGGGTTTAGAATAATTTGATTATTATGACGTTTTCATGTGAGATTATATTATTATTTATATATACCGTCATCAACATATAAATTCAAATTTTGTCCTATATTTAGATCCTTAAACATCCCTTTCGATATTTTATGAGATGGGATTTTATGGAGACTAATTATATTTTTAGAGATAGTTTATTAGTTCGAAATATTTAATCCTTTGGTTGAAAATTATAGATAATTTGAAAAAAAATCTATTAGATTTTTTGGTAGTAAGTTGAAGGGGATGATATATCCATTGTGGTTTTAAAAACCAATAATATTGAGGTTATTGAGGTAAAATTGGAAAGAAGGGTTTATAAAATTTGAGAATATTATTGGATTAAGGTGAATTACGAATATAATTGTCACCTATATTTTTTGAATTTATAACAAAATAAAACAATTTTACAAAAAATACAACACATGGTCTTGGGCAGAAACCATCACTTCTAGCAAGGTCGTGATGGTTGAACTCATAGTCGAAGGTCGACAAGGGTGCATTTCCTACCACTACTCTATGTGATTCCCTTTATAGTATGAATTTTTTTATATAAATGTTTTGATAGATAATGAAATATTTTATTTTGATAAAATAGGTTTTATCTTATAGATAAATTTGGGAATGAAAATTAATTTGGTGATTAAGTGATTAATGATATTTTTTAAGATGTTCAATGTTTGGGGGAACATTAAATGATTATGGTATATAAAATACTATTAGATAAGATGTGATTTTATTTGAGGGATAACCGAATGAATTAAATTTTGGAAAATTTATGACTTTAATTTGGATTTATAGTGATTCATGAAATCATTGTCATATCTTACAGATTATATAATTGGGGAATACACATCATTGGAATGATACATTAAGATAGATTTATGCTACTTGGAGATAAATATTAAATTTTTCTTGGATGATAATCTAATAAAGTCATTATATTGTTTTTGTTTCAATATTACTGAGTAATATTACTATAAATTTGTATTATATTTATTTATGGAAATATTTTTTTGAAATTTGGAAATTATTGTTGAATTTTAGATATAAATGTATTATTTTTTTTATTAATGTTTATTCATTTTTTTATTTATATTTCATAATTATAACCATTTTGATAATGTTTAATTTATATAAAATGAATATGTTTTTATCATTTTATAGATCATGAGATCCATTAGAGGTTTATTTTTGTTTATCTGGAATATAAAATTAAACTTGAATAGTCATTATTTGATGAAAAAGATGTGATTGGGGTTAAAATTGATTAAAATATGAAATTATACTTGTTAAGTATATTACATTATTTTCATAGTATATGTCATAATGGAATTAAAAAAATCTGGGAAATTGATCATGAATTTTTTGATATTACTCTTATTTTTTATGAAATGATTTTTATTTTCACCCCACATTGTTTTATGGTTTTGTGGTTATTAACATTCTCACGATTATTAAACTTATTATGATCAATTTTTCTTTCCACTTTTAATTATTATTTGGAAATCAATTTTTCCTCCCTGTCCATACCTTCACATCCCAATAGTCTTCCCACACATGGAAACCTAGTTATGTGTTATTCCAGATGTCCTTCATATTTTCCATGAAAACTTTTCATGGGGATATTTATTTACTATTTATACAAAGTGGGTTATCAGGAAATTAAATTTAAACTCTAAGACCCTTATTTTCCAATATAATGTTCAAATTACAAGGATGAAATTTATAAGGGGGAGAATGTAGTATCCTAGGATTTTATAATAAGACAATAGGATGTAATATTTGCAACACCAAGCTCAAACAAAAGATGAAATATTATTATATGAATATTATAACCTAACAATTTAATTAGAATTTATAAATAGATATAAAAAATATCAAATATATAAAAAGTTAATATTAATTTCTAATGTATTGATTAATTAATAGGAAATACGAAATCAATTTTTTTTAAACCATTATTTCTTTAAAAATAAATTTCCTATAAAAGTAATTTTATTTATTTTTTTTGTTGTAAATAATTTTTGAAACATTTATATATTACAATTTATATGAGGGGTTTATTTTTTTATGATATAAATATTATCTTAGGGATAATTCTTTATATTTCTATGAAATGATTGATTTTTCAGTGATTTTAAATTTTTATAAAATTTCTATTAAATTTCATTAATAACTCCTATTATTCTTTTAATTTACAATTCATTTGATATAGTTCTAATTTATTTATAAATAATATAATAAATATATAGCGTTATGGGTTATACATTATTTTTCAAATAATTTCATTTTTCAGTTTAAAACTCATTTTCTAAAAATAGATTTTCATTTTTTATATATTCAGTATAAATATAATTGATCTTAATTGTAGGAATTTAATTCGATCAAATGGAATTTAATTTTTTTAATCATATAGTGAAATTTATCATAGGATTTTATTTATATTTATCTGAAGGAGATTAAATTTTATTGAATATTAAAAAACATAGTTTTTATAATATATGGTATCTTTTATGATATATCTATGAAATATATATTATATAATAATTTATCATACTTATTTAAAGATACATGTATTTTAGTATAGTAAAGATGACATACAAAAATAATTTAAAACATATAAACTGGATTTTCTTCATGATAAATAAATAATATTAGTGCTATCGTAGTGATTGCACAACACGGAAAATGAAATTCTAGTGTCGAAAAGATAATATCTAAGTAGAAATGTAACAAATAAATATTTAAAGGATGAACATTATGTTCGATAGCGTATTTGACATGCAACCCTCAGCTTAAACGACTTATGAAATATACTACTATTATAACAAAGTCATTACATTTGTAGAGATGAGTTAGACTAACTAAATTACTCAAAGTATATGGTTTTAAAATTTATAATTGATTCATTTTTTACAAATTAATTTTAAATTAATATAAAAAATCATTTTCAATTAATATAAAAAATCATTTTCAATTAAGAGATTTTATTTTTTGAAAAACTATTTTTAGTTTTGAAAGGAGGTTTTGTCTTAATAAATCAAATTATTAACATTAAGTGAATTATTTAAAGAATATATATATGTATATTTATTATATTTATTCAAATTATACATCATTTATTTTATATTTTATCTAGGCTTGAGATAATAATAAATCCAGTTTTCACTTAGAAACAGTATTATATTAAAAATCACTTTTTTTCATTTTCCATATGTATATTTTATTATTATATTTAATATATTTTATAAAAAAATACTTGAAAAAATTTACAATATTTTTCTTGATCATAATATAAAAATAATTATTGAGTAAAGTATTGGATGGTCATGAAAAAAATTGAATTTTCAGAGAATATTGAAAAATAATGTTTTTTTGTAAAATTGTCATTTATTTTCAATAAATTATTTAATTTAAATATCATATTATGGTTTGAATATGAATTAAAGTTGAAAAATTATTATTTAGTTATATTTAGTCATTTTAATTATATGTTATTCATATTTATATTGTTTTTCATTATATATATATTTTTTGTATTTAAAAGTAGGTTTTTTCTTTTGAAAATGGTTTTAGTTTCCTTAATGTTTCGCCATTACTAATTAATTAGAAAATACCAAATGAGCAATGATTCAATTTTATTTTAGATATTATAAATCTAAAAATATGAATTTAGGTTAATATAATTTTTATTACTAGTTGTAGAGTTAATTTCAAATCACTATTTTCTTGAAAAATACACATCATGAAAACCATTATTTTTCATTACATAAGATGGTTTCTTTATAAAATTAAATTCTTCTAGTTATATGGATGGGATATTAAAAAATTATTTATATATTTTGAATCATAAACATTTATATCATATAATAAGGTTATAATTATTTTTAGTTATAAGGAATAGTGAAAAAAGTAAAAGTATTTTACTACGGTTATAGTAAAAATTGGTTTACTAGGGTATAAATAAAAAATATATGGGAATAATGATATAAAAACATTTATATATTATATTTAATGTAAATATAGGTTAAATATTATATCATATTATTTATTATGGTACATTTTTTATTCTTTCAGAATATGAAAACATGGGTATACCATTTTCTTTTCAAAACATTCAAATATGCCACTGACATGAAAAATAAAAAGCACCAATATCTAATATCCTCTTCACTCTATAATAAACTTTTGGATAAATTAATAATTTCCCAAATACTAAAATAAAATCCATCACTGAGACCTATATCCCTTGGTTTTATCATAAATATCCCCAAAAATCGATTTTAGTGCCAAAATTAGGAGGTTGTCCGAAAAATAAGTATAATGCTTAACAAATATTTTTTATTTTATTTCCTTATAAATATCCTTAAAATGTTATTAACTTTTGATGATATAATAAAACCAATATATAAAATATATTGATATATTATTATGTTAATTTAATAACCTAAATCTATCTCATCTTCCATTAAACAAGAATGAAAATCATCATTCATGTACAAGGTAGACTACTACCTCGCGAACTAATGTTATTCGTAATCTATAATCACTTATCATGACATGTTTTAAAGATGTATATAATGTTAATATATTATTTTTGTAACATTTTTATACTAATATATTTTTTATATTGCATAAACCTTCTTAATTTCTATTTCATTGGGAATATGATAACATAGCTCATGTGCATAGAGGACTTCCACCTCGTGAAGTGATGTGATTTATTTTTCACTAATGCCTGACATTTAATGTAATAAGGATGATGTCAATGAATATATGCGGTATATATGAAATAATGCTGATACTAATTATATATATTTTTTATCAAACGATAGTATATCATCTTTATTCTATCTTTTCTAGTAACTAAAAAATGATAATGTCATTCACACATACGTGTGGATTACCACCTTCGGGAAGCGATGTAATTATTTTTTCATCACTAAATAAAATTAATGATATATATTATTATATTTCATTAGATAATATATTACTTATGATATGATGACAATTATTTTAAGATAATATAATACTTAACATCTTTCCGGAATGAATATTGAAAAATGGAAATGTAGCTCATGTGTATTTATGTATTACCATCTCCATGATGACAAGGAAATTATTTTTCATAAAAATATTTCATTATTATTATTAAAAGTAAAAATAGTTTAAAAAAATATTTCTATTCAATGATAACTATTGTAAATGTGTTTAAATAATGAACTTTCTTTCCATAATCAACTAACCAAAGTCATTTTTGATACATAAGTTGAATACCATCAGAATATATGTAGTTAACTTAGATTAATAATTAATTATGTATAAAATGTTAAGAGGTTAAATAAATATAGAAATAATAATGAAAAAGGATCATATAAAATTTTAACATTTACATAATATTAATATTTAGGAAGATAAAGAACTTACGTGGTGAGTTTGAATCATTGTAAGGGACATCATCTCAATTTCATTTCATTAAGGCATATTTTGATTTTATAAATCTATATTCATTAAGTAGGTGTATATGAGGACTCTTTTATATATTATATAATAAAAACATTTATTGTCATGGTATTTAAATGTTTTTTAATTTTATTCATTCATTATTCTTATGATTTTAATGCTGCTAATGTGGTAAGGAAATTCCATTGAAAATATTATTTTAAAGGATTATTTCTCAACCCTTTTTCCTCCATATCGATATTTTTTAAAAAAATATTTATTTTATTCTATTGATATATAATATTTACAAAGGAAATTTTTTCCATATTTTTCAATTACCAAAATCAATTTTGAAAGGAATATTTTTACTTATTTTATAAGAAACATTTTTAAAAAAATGGAATGTTAGAAATTTTTATATGGAAAAAATAATTTTTTTCTATATTGTAACTATTATTTTAATACTGCATTAATTTAAAATATTTTAAGTTTTATCCAATGAAAAATCCTCTTTTATGTTATTTTCGTATTAAAAATTTATTTTTAAAAGTATACAGTATTTTGATATCAATCAGTGATTTTCATATGAGTTTAAAAGTGTTATATTGAGTTTTATTATGAAAACATGAAATAATAAAAAGTTTTATTTATTTAAATGGTACTAGAGAATTATACATGTTAAAAGTGTGAGCATGATATAGCTTATATGAATGGTTATTCCACATTATAACTCATGGGTAAGCACATTATAGATTATATGATGGGTGACCCCAGATACCCTTGACTGATCTCGTTATATCTTATAGAAAGGGTGTACCTCGATAGGAGTCCAATGCATCAAGAAATGTTTCTATTTTTAATAATAAATATGGTTGTAGTTAACATAATTTTTTCAAATGAATTTAACCTAGATCTTTTTATTTATGGAATCAGTTTAAAATAGGTTATATATGTGATGCTCTATGTTTCTATAAAAATTATTTTACATCCATGAATATTAATAATTATTATTCAGAAAAACATTTGTGGGGTTTTTAGGAGGAAATATATATTTTTATTCTCTCAAATTACATTTATATTAAAGTAAATATTTTACGGGTTTTCTTATTTTCCACTAGACTAACTTTTTTCTTTATTCTTTTGTCCCTTACTAATATTTTTGTTATCATCCAATGCATTTGAATTTTTATACTTTGTTTATGGATGGGTTATGTAAAGGAATAAGTAAGGTTGAAAGTCATGAAATTTTTTATCAAAACAAATCAGGTTATAGGTTTTTCTAGAAAAATGTATATTCATGGGAAGTGTTCAAATTTAAATATATGGTTTCATTATGATTCTGTTATGATCTAATTCTATAATATTTTAAACCTGAAGTGATCCTAAAATGTAGAATAATGAAATATTGACTTAAAATAGAATATTGTGTGCTGAGTTATTATAGTTAGGATTAGAGGTCAATTTAGATATCATTAGATGTTATGATTTTTTTCCTATGTTTATAGTCAGTTATCACCAATATGGTGAGTATGATATGAATAATTACTATTATTTTTGGTAAATATAAGTAATTGAGGATATCATGTTTAAAGACATATTACTATATATCACCCTAATAAGATGGTTTGTTGAAATTTTAGTGATATACTCACATTGATAATTTTTGGTTTATGTAAATTCATGGATCTAGAATGAACCAAATTAATAATTGATGTGATGGAAAATAATGTGGTTTTATAAATAAGGAATCAAAGAAAACATGAGATATAACGAAAACTATTTCAATTATTTTTAAACTCATTTCATAATTTATGGTTAAAAACTTGATACCAGGTGAGTTTATTAGAGAACTAACTGAGGGTAAAATAGAACTCCATGAACAATCTGAAATTGAATATCATAGTGGTAAGAAGATGACCAATGTGTTATGAAGTTTTTAAGAATAATCCAATAAAATTTCTTTAGAGAGCATGAAGATGTTTTTTATGTGGTATGAGAAGGAATAATAAAACAATACACCATGGAAAAATGAAGCACTCAATCAAATACATAAAGGGAATAAAAATATTCCAAATGTATGAATTGAATGTTTTAAATATGTGGATTTTGGTAACTATAGAAATTGATACCCGGTTGGGAAATCTCAATAATTGGATCAATATGATTTTACATATAAATTCCAAGAAATAACTAGTTATCCTATACTTAAAGGTGAATAAATTGTAGATTACATAAAAAATGTTTAGATTATTTCTTTGATTATGGTTATAAATTATTAAATAATATATAAATATTGATATTTGTGTTTGTTGGATGAAAATACTGAGGAATATGGTAGAAAAACATGTACATTAGAACATGATGAAATTTTATTGATTAAGGTGTCTATATATTTGTATTTAAGAGTTATGATGTTGTGATATATTTAAGGTAGATAATAAGTTTAAATGAATTAATAAAATTTTATATTTTTTCTTATTAGGGTACACTTGGAGGAATTTATTGGGTTTTGATAGATGTTTATGGTACATGTAACCCAAAGATTAACATGTGAAATTATTATTTGTGGGATAATTATTTTTTTCTTTTTAGACACTATTGTTATGGTACTGGAACAATTAGGGTCTCTATTATATTTAGAAATAATAATAATTCTTTTATGATTTTCACCATTTTTTGGAGAAAATTATAATAATTATATTTGCACAATTTTTGAAAATAGGCATCTTTTCACATCAGACAAGGTTACTAGTCTTGAGCCCACAATTGAATTAAAACTAGTGTGTAGTGCCGACCACTTACTTATTTTGATATCATGGTGAGTATTAAATCATTATTTTCTCTCAAATGGTTTGGTAGATAATAATTATAATGATTTTTTGGTCATATTTTTTATTTAATAGATAACCATGAGATTGAAAAGTGATGTGGTAATTAGATGGTTAATTTTATATGTAAAGATGTTAATGATTGGTGGAACCTTATAAGATTTTGGTAAAAAAAATTACAGATTCTATTTGAGGAATAATCATTGAATTATAATTTTATTGTTTCTTTTTGGAAACTCAAGATATTTATTGAAATTATTATTTTTTCTTGTAGATTATATTATTAAGGATTATAAATTTTGGTACTAACCCTTTAAATTGATTCATTTTATTTGGAGATAAATATAAAAGAAATATTATAAGAATATCAAACCCTTATGATTATTAGGTATCAAACTTAGCCTAGAATATTTTTTATAATTTTAATGATCATTAATTATCAAGCATTATAAGATAATATTTTGATGTTATTATTGATGCTTTAGGGATTAATGTGGTATTTCCTCATATGAAGGTTGATTTATTTTGGTAATTTTGTTGCCACATGCTAAACATTATTGGTTTCGGTAAATCTCATAATATAGGAGGAATATGTTGTTATCATTTTATGGTAATGTGATCCTTAAAAAAATTATTTTAGTAAAATAGGCAAGAAAAATTCATATTGAAAACTCATTATTTGTCGAAAATGATGATATGATGGTGAAAATTGATTAAAAGAAAAAAATATACATATCAAGTAATTATATTTTCTTATGTTCTTAGTCTATATGGTATGTTATTTAGGAAATAATATTTTATATTCAGTCCAAATATTCACTTCACACCAATGATATTTTATTTCCACACCTATTATGTGTTATTACAGATGACATTCATACTTCATTTTATCTCTCATCCAAATAACGTTTTATTAACACATTTTCTGGTAATAGAATTCATGAATGGTATATAAAAATTTCAATCCTTTGATTGTTGAGGCAAAGTTAAAAATTTTATTACTAAATTTAATATGTTTTAGGAGTATGTGACACCCTGATATTTTAAAAGAAGAAAATAATGTTTGATAGCATATTTAACACGTAACATTAATTTTAAACGACCTGCAAAATATAAAACTTTGATAACCAAGATATTACATTGATGGATATGAATAAGAATAATTAAATTATTAATATTATACAGTTTATAGATAATATTATATTTATTAGGTTTCAATTAATTTGAAATAAAAAATAAATATCATTTGAAATTTAAAGAAATGATACATTAAAAAAAATTACACAATTTGTTTTATATAAACATATTATATTCATTTTTTGGTGAATGGTTTTAATATAATATATAATTTATATATTTAAATAAGTTATTTAGTATTCATCTAACATTTTTTATATTATTGTGATAAGAATAAATCCAGTTTTATGCATAGATACTATATTTTCTAAAAAAGTGATTTCATCGTGTTTTAATGAATAATATTAAAAATTAATTTTTATCACTTATATAACATATATTTGAAAAAAATTAGATTTATTTTCTAAATTTTAATATTAAATTTAAATAAGGGTAACATTTTGGTGTTTTTTGGATTATATTTATTTTCTCGTGAATATTGATGAATATAGATTTCTATCCAAATGAAATTTCTTGATGAATAAAATATGTAATTTAAAAGTAACATAATTTTTTGTATATTATTAAATGTAAAATAATATTAATTTATTAATATTTAATATAATAAATTAAAATTTAATTATATTTATACTGGACTTTAGTATTAGTTTATTTTTTGTTTTAAAAATGTTGTTTTTAGAAAAATTTTTCTAAGTGCATCATGTTTTTGAATTTTAATAAAATAAACTAATAGATAATTACCAATGATAAAATTTAAATTTATAAATTTTATATATTTACATACAAATTTATCTTAATATGATGGTTATTATTTTTCTTGTATTTAATATGAAATCATCTTTTTTCATGAAAAATACACGTGTTGAAAACCCAATTTTTTCCTCATGTATGCAGGTTTATTTTTAGAATTATATTCTACCATATATTTGAATTGAATTTAATAAAAATAGATTTATTATCTATAATAATTATAATTTATATTATATAATATGTTCATCTTTATTTATGTCCATAATTAATAGTGATAATAGTAGAGAAGGTTTATAGTGGTTAAGGTAAAAATGGGTTTACAAGCGTGTAAAAATAAGAATATAATAGTTAAAATGAATTAAAAAACAATAAATTATATTTTTTGGATATATTTAGACCATATCATTTCATACAATTGAGAATGGTCAAATTTGTTTCCTTTTTTCATCTTAAAAACATTTATACCTCATTTTGTTTCAAAAATTACATGTTTTCCACTCACCTCACATATAAATGGCCACCACCAATCATGTCTTATAAATAGCATAAAAACCTCTAACTTCATCCAATATCTGAAAAGACATATCTCCCTTAATTCCCTCTATAATATCTAAATTCACATTTATGTTCATGAATGAATCCTAAGAAGGCATTGGTGAAAATATAAAGAAGTTTTCTGAAGAAGTGGTATACTGTTTAATCGAGCATTTTTTTTATTTTCTTCTTCCACATACTAAAAATATTATTCAACAATTGTGATAAAATAACACCATTATATCTTATATAATGAGAGTTAATTATGATAATGGCACAACCAATATCCATTTCCTCTTCCATCAAAGGGGAAATGTAACCATTATTTGGGTGAATGGAGGACTACCGCCTCCCGAACCGACGTGGGTCATTTTTTATCATCGCCCCTCATGGATTTTTATAATTATATATCTATAGGATATATATTTGTATATAAACATGTTAAAAAAATTAAATTTTGTAAAATTTTATATCTCCTAGACCTTATTACTTTCAATTATGTAGGGGACACAATAACATCACTTGTGTGTACAAGATACTATTGCCTCGCGAAGCGATATGATTCAATTTTCAAAAACACACTATATTGAATGTAATATGGATAATGTTAATGAATATAGGTTATATTATTATGAAAAAATTATGATATTAAAAACATATTTATTATTATGTAACAATAATATATCATTTTATTTCTAACATTACCACTCACTAAAAAAATATATCTTATTCGTGCATACATGCCGACTATTTCCTCCATGAAGCAATGTGATTCTTTTTTCATCATTAAATCACATGTATAATGTATATATATATATATATATATATTTATTAATATTTATTTAATGCAATAATATGGATGTTATTATATTAATAATGTTATAGAATGTTAATATAATACTCACCTTATTTTCATTATGATCAATTAAAAATGTAAACATTACTCATGTGCACATATTACCTACCATCAACATGATTGTAATGAGGTCCATTTTTCATAAAAATATTTTATTATTGGTTTTAAAATTATAAATTATGTATAATCATAATAACTATGACATCATTTTTATTGTTCATGTGTTTTAATGTCATTCTCTTTTACCATATGCATCCTACTAAATTAATTTTTAACACATTAGCTGAATATTGTCAAAACATGTGATGTGAACATAAATAAAAAAATAATATTGCATGTTATGGTAAGTAATAAGATAAATGTATTAATAAAAATTATAATGTTTTAGAAGATTTTATATAAATAATATATGTTTATTATTTATGAAGAATAATAACATATGTTTCAAGTCATACTCAAGGTAAGGGTCTTCATATCAACTTCCTTTTGTTAAAAAATATTTTGTTCTTATGGACATATATTCTTTTATGATGTGTATATATGACCCCTTTTCCATTTTACATCAAGAATTATAATTTAATAATGATATCTACATTGTTTAAATGGTATTATTTAATGAGTATTATGAATAAAATATTGTTAAAGTGGAGAGGATCTTTCTTTTGAAAATATTATTTTATTGGTTTTTCTGTAAACAATTTTTAATTAATATTTGTGTTACTAAAATTGTTTTATTTATGTTTATTTATGGAAATAAAATAATTATAAATGAAATTTATTTTAGTATTTTTAGTTTATTTGAATTTATCTAAAAAGGAATTAATTTACATATTTCATGTAGAAAATTTTAACAAGAAGACAAAACAGAATGTCATATTTCAATATATATGGTGACAATAAACACTCCCGTTTCGGTAATTATTATTTCAATTTTTTATTTTTTTAAAATATTTTTGTTATGAATTAAAAAACCTCTGGTTGATTTTTTCAGTATTTAAACTATTCTTTAAATGCAATGTTCATTTTGATATTTGAATGTGATTTTTATACAATTGAAAAAGTGTTTTTAATGAAAATAATGATAAAAAGGTGAAAGAATAATATGTTTTATTTCTAGAAATTCTACTTGATAATTATGACTGTGAAATTGGTGGTCTTCATATATCTTATTGGATAGTTTTAGCCTTATTATATCTCACTTGTGACACCAAAATAATTTATATGAAAGGTACACAATGATTGCATTAGGTGAGAAAGTTGTTGCTTATACGATGGGTGCGGCCACATAGCACTCCAATGCATTAGGTATTTTTCCTTGTCTAAATAAGAATGAATAAAGAAGATATTATATATTTTTTCCTAGGGATTTAATGAGCCTTAATTTTTATGAACTAGTCATTTAGTATCTGGTAATAATCCATTCATTTTCAAATTAATTTCATAAATATGACCTTACATGAATTCACAACTTGATTGAGGGTGTTTTGGAGGTGTTTGAGGATTTTTTTGGAGCATGGGATCATTTTTGGGGGGTTTTAATCCTGAAAAAAGGTTACTATAAACCATTTGGGCAGCCCATGTGGTTTGACTAAACAATGTGAGGTAGATATGGGGTGGTACTGGCCAAAGAGTTTCGCCAAACCATGTGGAATGGTCCACCTGGCAATGCGATTAGGTCTGTTGGTTTTTTAGAAATTTAAAGATGGTTAGTGAATGGTTTATATATGGTTTTTAAACCATGTGGGTAGACTGTTCGAGTGAGCCATTTACTATACGAATTTGTGCAGGGTTGAAACACGGTGTTCCAAATTATTTTCCTAAACTGTTCAACCCCAAAATTTTGGATTTTCTATTAAACTTGTATTTTAATTAATTTCTTTTAGTAACCTAAATTATATTTCACACTAGGAATATTATTGGATCACGTTTTTGAGTTCCCTCTTGAGCATAAATGTGGATTTGATTTAGGTTAATCTCATGGACTCCGATTTCGATGTGGTTCATCTTCATGGATCCATAATGGTATGATCTACATTCATTATTAACATTTTTTGATTATGTTGGCTATTTATTACTCTATTTTGCTTTAGTATCATTTAGTATATTTTCTTTTAATTCATATCTTCATAGTTTTTCTACTAAAATATGTTGAATTGTGACTTTATACTGGATGAGGACACCACTACAAAGCTAAAGTAGGTGGTCTATACGTTTAATTAATATTTTGGTTCTTTGTAGAGCTATGAGTCATTAGACTGCCCACCAGGCATTCTAGATAGGCGTCATATTTTAATTGGTTAATTAAAATAGATAAAATCTAAAATATTTGGATTTCCCTTAGGTTTTGTTATGTTTTGATGGTATCTGTTGGTCAAACCATGGTCACCCCTAGGGTAAACCTTTTAAAATTACTCATAATGTTTCTTATGGAAGAACCCATAGGGTGAGTTGAATATTTCCTTCATATAGGAATCGTTTAAGTAAATGAATTGAAATGAATTAAAGGAATACAATATGGTATGCCTCCATTCCATGTTGATTATTCTTTTTAAATGGATATAATGGAACTTTAATCACTTATTTATGATATTTATTGACTCCTTGTTTATTTCCATGTTAATATGAAATTTTTGTTTAGTTAAATGGATTATGTGTAATTTTTTATTTGAGTGGGTAAACTCATTGAGTTTTTTTAAATTGCATAATTGATTATATTTCAATAGGGATAAATGGATGGGAACACCCATTTGACTATTTTTTTATGATTGAGAAAAATGGATGGGTATACCCTTGTTAAATTTTTAGTTGTGAGTTATGATGAATGGGTGGGTATACCCCAATTATATGACAAAATGAGAATGGATTACAGGTGTGTGTAGACTCATCTGTAATGAATGAAAATGGTATGAATGAAATGGATGATTGTTTTTATAGATTCCAAGTATGAATCTCATGGGATATTGACTGTGGTATTATATTTCTTGAGAATAGATGCTTATTGGGTCTTGATTCAATGGGATGCCTCAGTTATTTATACCCTTTGGATCCATCATTCTTGTACTTTCATAGGACTTGTTGGTACACATGCACCTAGGACTCCAACTAGTTCCCATACCAAGTTTCCATCAAGATTATCATTGGAATCGATGAGGATGAATTGGTCATCGACACATTGGATCCAGCCCTTCGTGGTCTACACATCACTATACAACAAATCCATGGGATATATGAAACATTCAATTTATGGAAAGGCCATGGGATTTTTATATTGTTTCGTTATATGGTAAGGCCGTTTGGACATGATATGGATTGATGTACAAAGAGGTCATGTTTCTTGTTTTTTAATTTTTATAATAGCCCTATTAGGAGACGAATTTTTATGGGATCCTTGATAGTATATTGGGTATCACATTCTTAATATGCTTTATGTGCCTTGGGTACATTACTATTGGAATATATTACCTGATTACATAAAAAAATTTAGATTATTGCATTGTGCTGCATAAAACTGCATAGACATCTATGTTGTTACCAACTAGTATTGTATCTCACACCCTGTTTGGGCCCCCCTTGGGGACTCAAAATGATTATATGGTTGAATGTGTTTATTAGGGATTATTCCATAAGATACTTTGTTGATTGTGTATTTGGTTTATGAGATAATGTGAACAATCTAAGACTTGCGATTCAACTGGGAATTTTTTATGGCTTTTTGAATTTTTGTAGACATCCACTATACTATTGTTCCATGTACATGTATTGGAATATTTTATAGATACATGTATCATCCAAGATATTTTAAAGGTGACATTATTGTATTTTTTATATATTATCGTATTTTTTACTTATTAGTTTTCATATTGTTAATCTGCATCAACTATTTAATGTGATTGACTTCAGCTATGATGTACTCTAGTAATGAGGGAATAGTCTCCCTAATGAATCTCATAGAGCCTCGTTGTTAGGTGGAAACATTTGGCATTTGTGGAGATGCACTTAAAGACATGTGGACAATTGGGACCAGGGCACTGTTGAGTGAAATCTAGGTCTAGGTTGTTACAATGTGGTATCATAGGACTTTCTTCATTTGAATTACTATTTTTGAGATAATAGATAGAGATACAAAGTAAATTGGAAATAATAATAATCTCATACTAAGAGTTGCTACCCCAAATACGTGGGAAACATATTTCTTCAAATAGAATTATTATTTTTATGATTTTCACTATTAAAATTGGTTTAGTTCCTCTAATGGGTGGAATAATATATCATTCTTTTATTATTGGCATAATTGTGTGTTTTATTGCTATGGAATCTTGATGATATGATGGAATTCCATCTAATGCATCATATAAGAACTTGATAGAAATCACATGTCATGAATTATTCCATGCCATTTGAGAAGAATTATTCATTTCATATTGTTTTGGTAGGTGATGTTATAGCTATATCTACATCTATGAGAGATTTTTTTGTAGTTGATAGTGGAGTGACAACATCATTCACTTCATAAAATGTATGTTCCCTTATGGACCAAAAAATGATGCACCAGAAAAAGTAATGTTTTAATTGATTTTTATATGTATGGAATGAATGGTATCCATGTTTTTCATTCATGAGGTGTTATGGGTACTCATAGGTTTGGAATTGGTGGACCAATGGTTTAAAACCTTGAATAATTGAATTTTGGAAATGAAATTTTAAATGAGTGTGAATTCATGTGAAAATGTAATAAAAATTCAAAATGATGAAAAACAACCCATCCAAGACCCAACTTTTGAGTGGGAAAGAGGTAGTGTTTTAAGTTGTGTTGTGATTTATCTTTTATAGTACCTGATTCATGAGCAGGATGTGGTTTATGACTTGGTTATATGATGGTTATGACCTTTCAGGTTCTTTTTAGTTGTAAGATTTGAACACATTCTATTTGAATGTGGGTGTTTGGCATTGCAGAGGCATGGTACTATGATGACCACATGTCATATTCTAGGATTGAGGTGAGACCACAATTTGAAGGCAGTGGGCCATTAGCTACCATATGATCCTCCTTTAGTTCCATATATGAAACCATCTCTAGTTATGAACATACGTTCCAAGGAACAGTTATGCAAGGGTTTATTTCGAAAAATGAAAAAAAATATTGGTATCAACATACCCTTCATTGTCTATGGATGAGATGAAAAGGGTGTTCCATTAGAAACATCCTATCCCACTTTTAGTGGATGAATGTCCATAGGCCTCTAAACTATGGATTGAGACCACACTATCTATATTCAAGTATCTTGATATGCCTCATGAGATAAGAATAAATATTGTGATGTATATTCTTCATAGAGCAGCATAGCGCTGGTGGTATGTATTAAACCAAGAAGAAATGTTGTGAGAAATGGGTTGGAATGATTTCCAAACCCACTACTAGGACTACATTTACCTCGACACACAACCTGAAGAGTAGGTTAGTGAGTTCATGAATCTGGAGAAGGGAACCATAACGGTTATGGAGTACTCAAAACGCTTTATATAGGTGATGTTTTTTGAACAGACAATCATTTCTGATGAGCTGTCGAGAGTGAGAAGATTTGACGAAGTTCTCATACATGATATGAAATACCATGTCAACATGTTATGATTGGATTCTATCACTGAGAATGTGAATCAAGCACCGATTACTGGAAAAAATAGAAGGAATCTAGGGGAGTAGAGTAATACAATGTTGTATCTCGAACCAGTGGTGCATCATGTTTTAGAAGGAAGCACCATTTTAAGGATTCCCACAAGAATAGTACTAATCAGGTTGTGAGTACTAAAAGATCAATATTTTCTCACTAGTTTAGATGGTGACTCTACATGAAGATTCAATAAAATTGTGACCTTATCAATTGTTATGTTTTTGGTAGAATGATTCACGTGTATCATTTTTGCAGGACCTTTCCTACAAAAGTGGGTGGTATATTGTCATATCTAAAACCAGGTTCAGGAGAAGGTTCCTCTAATCTATGTTAGGTAGGGATCTATAGCAAGTATGGGTGGTAAGGGAGAGGCAGTGGTGGTCGTGGAAGAGGAAACGATACACTAGTTATGTTGAGATGTCAGAGTGAGCATATTTTGGGTAGTGAAGCAATATCACAGGGTTGTGGGGTGGGCCTATTTTTTTGTACATCCTACCCCTATGGAGTAGGGGGTTGGACTATCTATGAGGGTATGTACGATCCTGTTAGCATATACTAATTTAACTTATCTTTTTTATACATGTGCATCACATAGTTTTATATCTACATAAGTGGTGAAAACCCATGGGATTGTTGTTTTTATTTCTGAGGGAGTTATAACACTAGGATCAACATTTGGAATCAGAATAGAAGATGTGTGAGAGCATAGGGATTTCCACCAAGAGGTTGGGTGTGTAACTTTGTCTTGAGTTTGCATGTCCATGAGATGATAGTATTTGACATAATTCTTGAGATAAACCGGTTAGTATATTATCAAGCTTACATTGACTTCTATCAATATTGTGTAACTTTTACATCACCATAGGGTGAAATATTTACTCAAAAGTGTAAATGGGATTTATAGGAAATATGAGATGAACTTGATCATCATGTACTGAGCGGAATGACAACCTAAATTTCTTGTTTGTATCTAGGTGATTAGGGACTGATCTGGGAAAAATTTCATCCAGTTGTTGATCTCTTCATAGATTTGTTTCTTGATTACTTCTCTAGTTTATTCCCTATGTGAGGTGGAGTTTTCTATAGAGAATGTTCTAAGAGGTTCCCCAGTATCCATTCTTCCTTGCTGGATTGCTACGACAGTGTGGTAGGAGTTAGGTGGAAGCTATAAGATTTACAGGTGGAGGGGTTTATACGACCCAATACTTATCCATGGGTTTCTGCTATTTTTTTCAAAAAGGAGTATGGTACCCATTTTATATAAATGTATTATCAAATATTTAACAATATTATTATTCAAAAATGATATCCCTTTCCTTGGATAGATCACCTGTTTCATCACCTTCAAAGAGACCAATTATTCTCAAAATGAACATGAGATTTGGATATCCCTAGGTACATGTTCGACAAAAAAAATACATCATAAAACATTCCAGAGTAGATATGGTCTACATGAGTATCTGTTTATGTAGTTTGGTCTCACGAAAGCACCAACAGTTTCATGGAGCTGATGAACCAATTGTTCCATCCTTACCGAGATTTATTTTTGGTAGTTTTTGTGGATGATATGTTTGTGTATTGTCACAATTTCAAGACCATTCCAACCATTTATAGGTCTTTTAGAATACAATGTGATAACATCAATTTTATTCTATGCTCATAAAGTGCCACATTTTGATGGATCAAATCCATTTCTCAGGTCACATCATCTCATAGATATTAGTATTTGTGGACCTAGAGAACATGAGAGTTTTAATTTCCTAAACATATCCCAAGAGAATTTATAGAATAAGGAGTTTCATAGCACAAACTCGTTCCTAAATTTATTACATATTATACTTTTCATTCTTAGTATCTTTATTGATGGGAATGACTAATAAGGGTGTGAAGATTGTTTGGTCATATTCTTTTGATATAGACTTTTAGGACATGAAAGGATGTTTGAATCAAGCACCTGTCCTGATACTGTCATAACAGTACATGAGCTACACTATGTATTATGATGTATTTGATATTGGGCTGGGATAAGTGATTATTCAGGGTCATAGAGTCATGTATTATGGGTCTTAGTAGATGAGGCCACAATAGGGAAACTATTAGACACATGTTCTCAAGTTGGTTACAGGTTTTGATGATTAATATTTTTAAGATATAACTTATTTGGAGAGTGTTTTGTGGTGTATATAGACCAAATAAATCATCATGTACATATTAATGAAACCTCATCTAAATATGGGGTAGTGAATATTGGTCGAGTTCCTCCATTATTTATACTTCAATATTGCCTACATTCCTGGTAATGGAAATGTATTGGCTAATTTACTAATTCTTAGGACTTGGATACAGGCAGTGCAATATCACGGTAGTGATTAGAAGTTTATGGAATTGTTCTATGAGATAAAAATAGAGGTTCACGATAGTCTCGGGAAGAATTATCTATCATCATTAGTTGTGACCTCTACTCTTATATATACTGTTTGGATGAGTTAGCTATCAGTTATGATGTCATAGTCTTATGAGAGGGAATGATAGGCGAGGGTCCACATCTTGGTTGGACCATAGGATAAAATGAGATCATATATATTCAATAACATGTTTCAGTTATAGTGGAAAAACATGAGGATTTGAGGTAGTAGTTTCATGCTTAATATAGGTAATGGCATCCTAGAGCAACAAGATGTACCAAGACTTTTGTCGCTAGTACTAGTGGTCAGTCATGAAAAAAGTGGTAGTTTGTTTTGATTCAGGGTGTTCCACTTGTCATTAGGTGAATGTAGAACTTCATCATCAAACCAGTCTTCTATAATAATAACTTATTTTTTAGTGGAAATGGGATGATGTCTCAATGGATTTTGTGATAGGTTTTCTGAGGCCACCACTAGGTAATGATGTTGTGTGGTTTTTATTACAATCTCAATAATGTTGAAAATTTCAGGAAAATTAAGGTAAAAATCACTATGGATGATCTTGGAAGGTTATAAATTCATGAGATAGTATGTCTCCATAGGTTCTCATGAAATATAATTTTAGAAATGGACACCATCATTAAATATTGTTTCTGGAAGAGTTTTCACAGGGTGTTGGGTACAAAGGTACTTTTGGGCACAATATACCACCCTCAAACTAATAGCTATTTAGAAAAAATGATACAGGTGCTAGAAGACCTGATGCGTGAATGCGTCCTAGATTTTGTGGGATCTTGGGAGAGGCACATTACCCTTATTGAGATCACCAAAAAATAGTTTTCAAGTGACTATACACATGGTACCTTACGAGGCTTTATAGGGTAGGCCATGCCAATCACCCCATTGATGGATAAAACTTGGTGAGATATGTTTACTATAATATTTTTCAACGTACATATTTTGGATGATTTCTAGATACATTTATCATTTACGTAATTATATCTATGAAATTTCATGTTTTTTCCCCTATTGTTTATGTTCTAGTTGTCTGCTATTCTATCTTCTTTCCATTATATATTTTGATTCAAATACATAGTGATGTACTCTAGTAATGAGGGAATACTCTCCCTAGTGACTGACATAGGTCGTCACTACTAGTTGGAAGCCACTGGTGTTTGGGTTGATGAGCTTGATGCCATGTGGTCTATTGGGATCAGGGAACTGTAGAATAATTCGGGTCCATGATGTTACATTATTTATTAATAGAAAGGGTTTAAATTGTGTTATAAATAGGATACACTGTTTCCAAGAAAGGTTTTTTATTTTCATGCAAGGACTATAATTATTTTCACTGGTAAAAATGTGAGTGTTTTTTTTCATGTGGAATGGTTTCATTCATTATTTCAATGAATATTGACATAATGGTACAAATTTAGTGTTGTTTCATATTTTAGACTAGGCTAATAGTATCCATTCTTTTTTATATCCCCTAATGAATTCTTTGTTTCCAATCTCTGGTTATTGAATTATTTTCATAGTTTTTATGGATGGGTGTGTGTCACACCCCAGAATGATAAGTGGTTAAATGACTAAATGATATGAATCAAGCCAAAAAGTTGGACCTTCCTTTTCGAGAGCCTACCTGATTAAAACATCACATTTAAGCATTGTTGGCATGGAGAAGTGATCAGGATGGGTGATGTTTTGGGAATTCTCTCAGTGTGTGTGTTAGTGAGTAAAACGCTCACTGAAAATGAGATGTGTTGGCCTATGGGTAATTTCATTAGTCATATTACCTGTTCGGGCATGTGGGTGGGACCAAGGGTGGGGACCACGTGTCTACAGGAAAACAAGTGGTACTTGGCAGGCTAGGACCCGATGACCTTGTTAAGGAGGGGTGGCTGTGTTTCCATAAGGACATAGTTGTTACATTTGATATCAAAGGAGGAACCCACTAATAAGTGCAGTGGACTGCCTGTGTTGAGATGTAGGGCCCACAACGAGGACATTGTGCTCTAAAGGGGGTGAATGTAACACTCTAGGACGATAAAGGGTTAATAGACATGATGATATGACTCATTATACAAGGCGAAACCTATTTTTTGGGATCCTACATGATTATAACTCCACAATTATGTGTTCTTGGCCGCGAGGAGTGATGAGGATGGGTTAAATACTGGGATGTCTTCCAAGGTGTGTGTGAGTGGTGACAAATCACCCACGAAAGAAAATTTTTTGGAATGTGGGGAATTTTATAAGTCATATGACCCATTCGGGTTTGTGGGTGGGCCCTAGGGTTAGGTCCACGTTTCTATGAGGAAACTGGTGGTACCTAGAGGTCCAGAACCCAATGACCATGTTAAAGAGGGGTGTATATGCCGTCCTGAGGACCCAGTTGTCACAATGTGGGAAAGGAAGAAGTCATGTTGAATGTCATGAATATTTTTCATGAAAATAAATCATGTTGTAGTTTTTTTTTAGAAAAATGGATACTGATATAAAGAGTACACTTTCTACCATATTGTTTTATAATGTATGGGTTATGTCCTAATTCACTAAAACTATAAATTTTAAAAGATAATTAAATATAAGAGAATGAATTTTTGTCTTAATACTCAAGACTATGCAACATTTATGGGAGTATTTGTGCAAGGAAGAAGTATTTTATTATCATGTAAAATACATGTAAATTATTATTAATTATTTTTATGTCTTTATTTTAAATTTTTAGTTACATAACAAGGGACTTATCAAAATTCTTCTACAATGCATACCCAAGTCTTGAATATTCAAAATAACATATTAAAATTTTTATGAAGTCATTGATGTGAGGAAATATGCATATTAAAAAATCATAATGCCTCATATTGAACACAAATATCTTTTTTATTATGGAAATTTAATATTAATTTTTAACGACATTTTTACCTTAAATTCATTCACGACACCTACAAAGAGCTTGTTTTAGTAGTAAAAAATTTATGTAAATTAGTTTAAAAACACTGAATGTAAATTTGATAGTTTGAGTAATAAAAATAAAAAAATTAAGATAAATATGACATATTACGAATGCTTTAATGGTTTATATTAATTTTTGTTCAATCATGTTGTTTATAATGACATATTAAGTGAATTTTTCAAAAAATTACATTAATAGTTTATTATTGTAAAATTATATTATTAGGTTTAAAAAAAATCAAAAAAATCATAAAATATAATATTTAGGTTGATAAATATTCTGTAATATCATCCATTTTTCATTTTTTATCCAATTTTTTACTTATAAGTAAATTGATAACACTTTAATATTGAAAATTCGTAATCATAGTTATGGTTAAAATTGGTCAAATATGGGGTTAAACTAAATATATATCATAAAATACTATGTAAACATATTAAATATTAATTTTATGATTATAATAATATAATATCATTGATATATTCTAATTAAATTCTCTTTTGTACAATTATAAATGAGATATGAACCAATCATATTACAATATTTTTAGTATCTCTGAAAATGAGATTAATGAAATTTATTATAAAATAGTATTTTTTATATTCTTTAAAATTCATAAAAAATATATTAGTATAATTGAATGGTATATAGTTTAAGATGTAATAAATGTTACAATTTTTGGTCACTATTCCATTTATTCTAAATTAATAGACTCATAATGAGAAATATCTCTAATGTAATAGTAATTATAAATTTTTTTAATGATAGTTAAAATAAAAATATAAGAGTCAAACATCACCTAAACCTCTAAAATTTTTAATTTTTGAGATTAGTTTGATATAATACCATATAAAATTTTAATTATATCAATTTTTATCAATTTTTTCATGAAAAATTATTTATATTAATTTTATACTTTATGAAATTCCATGAATACCTTTCCACTCAGTTATAAAAGGGAACATGCTCTTATCTCTTCCTCTCACCATTTGAACACTCTATATTGAGAATTACCTAAATAAATACATTTCTAACATCCCTCCAACATTATATAGTTCATATGTTTTTCATAATACCAACCATAAATGGACACTATTTTGATAAAATAGGGCGGGTCTTAAGAAGGGGTATAAATTTTAATAGAATGTTTTATTTTTATTTCCATTTGTCCTACATTCAAATATTATTGAATCATGATGAAAAAATAACACCAATATCTTAAATATTCTGATATGTTTTCATGTTATTTTAATATCCTATATCCAACTCATTTGCGATCAAATAGTTAATGAATATAAAATTCATATATATGGAGGACTACAGCTTCGCGAACTGATGTAATTCATTTTCCAACACCTCCTCTCACATATGGATATAATGATGGATTTATTGAATATGTATAATATTAATGAAATCATTCCCATTATTTTATGATACAACACCTTCTATATCTTATCATTCATTTCATTAAAAAATGTTAACACTGTTCATTCATACATATGGATTACTACCCCACAAAACATTGCAATTTTTTTTTCATAACCACATCACATGGATATTATATATTACCATATTTGAATATAAAATATCATATTATTTATATACTAATAATTATACAATGAGAAAAAGATAGTTACTCACTCTCTGTCATGAAATTTAAAAAATGGAAACATTAATTAATCATTATGTACGGCCAAACATTTCCATGATTGTATTGCAAATCATTTATTAGGACCATATCTCCTGGATTGCATTAAAAATTATTGAAATGATAATTAGGGAAATATTATAATCATAGATATGATGTATAAATTCCTTTTTGAATGTAGAAAATTTAATAAATTCATTCAAAATATATAGGGTTATTATCATGAAAATACCAAGGTTGAACATAATTTTATAAGCAATTATATATAACGTGGTAATAGAAGAAAATAATGGAACAGAAAACATGAAAAATGTTACGAATCAATAATATAATTTTGGTAATTTATTATTTATGATGATAAAGAATGTTAAATTATGATTCATACCCAAGATAAGTGACACTTCTCATTAAAACCTTATTTTTCATGTTTTAAATAATTATTTTCAATTTTTTTATTGATTCCCACATTATTTAAAATAATGTATATATATATATAATAATATGGAAAATAATTATAATGTAAATTTATTGTCAAATTTTTATTTCTTTCAAAAAAAATCAAAATGAATATTATATTTTAACACACACATTATTGTCAACTTTTCATTATAATAAAACCATTAATTGATATTTGGATTCCATTATAAGATTCCATGTTATATTTAAAAGAAAATCATTCCATTTTTTTGGAAATATTTTTTTTCCAATTTGTGTTTTAAAATTATTGGATATATAACATCAAAAAATGTTTTAATAGTTGTCTTAAAAGTATATTTATGTGAGTTTTATAATGGAAATGATGGATTTTATGCATTTCATGTTTACTATGGTCTTTAAATTTTTTTAATGATGATGAGAGATCTAGATTTAGCTCATGATTAAATGATAGCCTAATATATATCTCAAATTTATTGGGTAATGATGTTGGAATTCAACTAAAATTATTATTCTAATTGCTACTGTTCATGATAGGGTTTTATGATGATGTCCCAAGGCATGTATAATAGTTTTATATTATTCATAATAAGTTTTCATGAAAATAATTTGATTGAAAAATGTGATCTTTTGGTTTTTTATTTGAATAATTCATTAATACATTTTATGGTAAAAAATTAATGTTTTGAAGAAAACGTTTTTCATAGGATATCATGGTTTAATAGAATACAGTTTTACTACAATTTATAATTTATATTTTTATAATAAGTATTTTAAAAATAATTTGGGCAGTAAATAGGGTTTTATGTGTAACTATGTAATTATTTGAGCACAATTTTTTTTATATTAAAGTCAAATTCTCTTTTACAATCTCATTGTTTTAAAATTGACTAATAATTATCTTTATAATTTTGAATGTCTGTTACTTTGAATTTTGTGCCCAGACGACATTTTCATATTTTTTATCACAGGGTATATGGATGGGTAAGATAAAAAAATAAGTTAATTTTAAAAAAAATGTGTATTTTTTATGAAACGAAGTCAATTTTCAAAATTTTTATATTCTAGAAAAATTGATACTTTGTGGAAAGGGAAAATATGGAATAGTTAGCCATAAATCATTAAAAATTTAATCGTAAAACTCCTTTCTTATATAAGTGATCGAATATTTTAGTTTGAAATTATATTTCATGAACGGTTAAAATTGGGGCATATTAATCAACCTCAATGAAATAAATATATATACTATGTTTTCAGCCCCAGACCTGAGTGTGAAGGTCTTGGGAAGTTACAGAAACAAAAATAAAATCATTCCTATGAATTATAATATATTATATAATCATTTTTTAATCATTATATCCTCATGTAAGATGTATATTTATTTCAACCCATTTATTTTCATTTATCATTGTTTAAAATTTTTAGATGAACATTACTATAAACTACTATTTCCCTATATTTTTAGATGAACATTACTAGAAAAATATGATGAAAATATTATTAACTGGTGTTTTTAATAGTTGATATTTCCTCATAGAATCCATTCTTGGAGATCACCACATGTTAACGTTATGAGAGGTAGTCTTAATGATTATAATACCCTAACACATGATATTAAAACATCTTCAGCATACCTTCCTACTACTACAGCTTAACCATTTGGAATTTTAGTAATAATTCCATTACAAAAACACAATGTTATCATTATAAAAACGAATTTCAATAACCTATTGATGTCATGGATACTATAAGAACATTGTCATTGAAAACATACAAAAGAAAATTAATTATTTGAAAATAATATAACATGTACAAATAGAATTCATTATCTAGTAGTTAAAATTTTATTATAATGTTTTTTCATGGGAAGAAACTCCAACACAAAAAACCAATCAAAATAATTTTTATTTTAATAAATTATTACATTAGAAAATATAGAATAAATTTATTATCCATGGTTATTCCGTTGTAGATAAATGATTTTCTACATATCAGTGTCACACTACATTCTATCTAATTCTACAATAGAATATATTATACCTTAATCGTAATTAATTTAATATTTTATTATAGTTATTAAATATATTTTCTCTATAATGATGTATAAGTAAAAAATAATCCTTGAACAATATCAAGACATATTATAAACATTATCAATAGGATATAACAAATGTATTTAATTTTTGTCATCATAACCAATATTTCTATATAGAAATATATTTTTTTATTATGAAAAATTAATAGTATACATTACCTATTAGTTATATTATTAATGTAAAAATGTTATAAGAATGAATAAAAGTAAATTATGGGTTAAAAGGCGAATATAGGCATCCATATTCCACGAAAATGTTGTACGGGGAAAAGAAAAATAAGGGAGGGGTAGTGATATTTTAAAGATTTTGAAAATGTTCCCATCACATTCACATTAATTTTATTAAGCATTATCTCATAAAAATAGAAAAGGTTTTTATTAGAAAGTGATTTAATTAAATTATAAAAGAATGCACTTATTTCACTAAATTTTATTGAGGAATATTATTTTTCAATATCTTCAAACAATAAATAAAAATAATCTATATTTTTTCAAATTAATTATACAATATTCAATTGAATAATTAATTTCAACAGCTAAATAACTGTAGAAATTTAAAAAAAAAAACTAAATAATTAGCACAAAAAATCATTATATCAATCCAGAAACATTATCTAAATAGGTTTATACAATATTTAACAACAGTTCACTAATAAATAATTAAAAGATAACATCATAGTATTATTTTCTACTATATTAATAGAATTTAGGATATACCTAAAAAATGTATACATTAATGCCAAACATAAAATATCTTTACGTGTAAATAATTTTTATAGTTAATGTCTTTTATTAATAGACCTATTATGTAAAATAATATTTTATATCAATATAAAATAGTTATTATATAAATATGACATTACTTGACCCTATCAAAACCCAACCTAGGCCTATGATGAGGCTGGGAGGGGGTACCATAATCCAACCTCATATAAGAATATAATTTTCTTCTTACAAAAAGGATATAATGACATAAGTAAAAGAAATTAACCTTTAAATTAATATTCCATATCAACATATAAAGAAAAAAAAATTATAGCCAAAGAATGAATAAATTATGAAATTTAAAACCATAGATTTAATATCTTACAAAATGGAAAACCAAATTCCAAATTATGCAAACTAGTATAAAAAAATATCTTTTGTATACCCCAAAAAATAATTTAAACATAAGACACCAACATTGTTGATCTTATGTGTATAATTTATGGTCACATAAAACCACCTTAGACAATTTCATGTATATTTTGAATATAAAATATAATTTGGAGATGATTATAAATAAATACTTGGTAATATTTTCTAAGAAAATATATTCATTCTATATGAATAGAAAATATTATTTCTTTCTTTAAAAAATTTGATGAGGAAATATTACAAAACTAGACTTCCTCGGTCATGTCAACAACACTAATAATATAGAATGTTTCATATATAAACTTATCCCAATATAATATGATAAATACATATTTTATAAATTAAACCCTTAAAAATTATTATATCTGCGATAACCATTCAACAAAAAAATAATTTTCTGATGTCCCAATAACTGACATAATATCCCTCCACAATAATTTATATATGTTAGCCACATTAAAAAAATTTCATCACCAGTATCATAACCATCATTATAAGTGTGAGGAGAGGAAAATGATATAATTTCTATAAAATTATATAAATTTATAGATGGTGGGTTTGTGTCATTTAACACATGAAAGCATACACAAATATATTCATGAACATATTATAATAAGATAATATATTCTCAAAACATGACTAGTCACATCTTATTCAATTATAAAAAAATTTATGGTATCATTAATAGAGAATTAATAAATCCCAATGACCTTCTATTCATACTGTAATAGATTATTTACACAGAATATATCAATGATAAAATCTCTAATGGGATAATAACTTATCATATATTTTATACCACACTACACCTTAGGTCATGTTCAATATAGACCTTTTGGAATTAACAACAAAATAATTATTTCTCATACTACCAAACATCACTAAATATTATGTATAACATATTCAACAAGTTGAACATTGGTTTTTCATGAGTATAATTATGTATAATATGAGATGTTTGTTTAAGAATGATTTTTTTAATTTTTTTGTAGGAAAAAAGCATATAGATGTTTATATATTTGGAGAAACCTGGTTGAATTATTGTGAATTTTATTGACGAATTTGAGATAATTAATTAATACTAAAAAATAATTATATAAGATAATTTAATATGTCCTAATAATTAATGTACAATGTTTTTCGATTGTTGAATAAATATTTTTCCATGAGGTGATATTAATACAACATGACATGGTTGGTTGTTAATAATATGGTGTATTACAAGATGTTATGACAAAATTATAATGTTTTATAAGAATTTGGTAATAGGGAAAAAGTTTTAATTGAGGAAAAATATAATCATAAGACATATGTATTACATCCTGATTATTGGATATTTATGAATCTTGTGAATGGTTTTTCATTTTACTATGATGATCATGCCATAAATAGAAGCCATAATGAGGAATTTATTTAACATATTTAGTTATTATTGGGAAACATTATTTAATAATATCTATGAATTTTGTTAATAATAATGTTTTCAAGAATAATTTTTTGGTATAGGGCTTGTTGATGAAATTTCTTCCAATTACGAGAGGTTATATTATTTTGAAAAAAAAGGATGGACCATAATAATTTTAAATAAAAAAATGTAGATATTAATCCAATGGATTAACAAGATGATATATGTCATTATTACATGTTTATGGGTAATATATGGTAATATATTGTCATAAAATAATCACCGGTGTCATTGTATAGATATTTAAGAGATAATTGGTTTTTTGAAATTTGATTATTTTGTATATTTAAAAAAATTTATCATAGACAATGGATATTTCTTTTCTTTCAGTATTATCTAAAAGGAAAATCTGATTGTGACAATTGTAATATGAATATCATAAAATTTAAATGTTAATTTTGTAAATATTATGATGTAATATTAGTTTTTTTCTAGATATGATTGTAGAATACATTTAGGGAGATAAAAGTCACATAGTTAGAGAGTGAAAAATTGAATTGGATTTCTATATATCATTGATGGGGATCTAATTTTTATTATTAAACTAATTAAAAAATAATTTACTCTCTTGTTGTTTCAAATATTATTTTGATATTTATTACAACTACCAACAAGTTAATTTTTCTTATGAATCTATATTGAAGATGTTTATGGATAGATAGAAATATGGAGTGGCACTTGTCTTAGGTAGTGAGACTAAATTAAATATAGTAATAATAACAATGTGGGATGATTTAATTGGTACATTTAAACATCATCAATTCATCCTCTATATATGGAACCTTTTTAGGTGAACTAATTAAAATCCTCATGTTATCACATTTTCATTTAATTTTTTGGATCATTTGAATTTATAATTTTATTTTATAGGTTTATTTCATTACATTAAATTTTTGGTGAATAACTATTAAATAATTAATAAATATTTCCCATTAATTAACTCCTAAATATATTAAGGGGTTTGGGAACCTGTTGTAACCAAATATGGTATTAGAGTTAAAATGTAATCATTTAGAGAATCTATAAAAAGTTAATATTTTATATAAATAATATCATCTCTGTCATATTATTTCCAATGTTTTCTTGTTGAATTATTCTATATAGATTAACTGAGTGTGTTCAAATGTATAATCACAAGTTATTGATTTTTTCCATTAAAATCCATCTAATACAAGTGACTGGTCCCAATAACATGTCCTTAATTTTTTTTTTCAGATAACTCCTCAACGCTGAGTAAAAAATGAAAATTTCTTAATTTTTATCATTATCATATAAAATATAAATGTGTTTGATGATTTTCAAATATGGTAAGTCTAAATTAAAATTTTTTATATATATTTTTTATAGATATAATAGTGACAATATCAAGTTTATTGATTCTATATAACACGTTAAATGACTGAAAGATGTTTTTAATGGAAAATCCATATGGGACATAAAACATTTTTTTACAAATGAGATACAAAATATATATGATTTTTTGAAAATCATAAGGATACATAAAACTCTGTATAAAAAATGGTATATATGATTAAAGAATGATATTTGTGGATCTCTCTCCAAATGATTTGTAAATTATATTGGTTTCTTGGAAGATGTGAGTGAGCCATGAAGGGATGATGTGTCACTCATACAACAGGATGAAATTAAAATACATAAAAAAACATGACCTCAAACTAGATGAAAATATAGAAAATATTATTGTGATGAATTATCTTCAATCATCATAATAATATATTCAAATTTGTAAAATTATGGTTTAATGGTAAGATACCATTGGATTGTTTCAAATAAAAAATGATAGTCATATTTTATTAAGGTCTACGATGCAACATAAATGTGAGGAGTCTTTGGATAATTACTCATAAACATCAAAAAATTTGATTCATCTAGAATGAATAAACAATGAAGAAATTCATCTTGAGAAATGTTTTAATATATGATAATTATTATTAAAAATAAGATAGTTTTGATTTTTTACATAAATAAATAGAAATTGAGTCAAAATATAATTTATATTATTCTATTAAAATTTTGGATGAAGGAAAACATATGGTAATTATAAATAAAATAAATCAAAATGTTTGTTGAAACATAATTTGTATATATATAGTTAGTTTTAGGTATTTTTTCCAATGGAATATAAAAATTATGAATTGAGTCCTAATGAATGTCTCTTTATAGTTTGGGCAGTAACTCAGAACTGATAAAGAACACTATAGTGTAAAAAGACACATATCAAAAAAATCCACAAAATATATTTATCTTGTTCTAAAAATATTTGATAAAGGTATGTTAATCGATATCATAAATTATAGTATTTATTAATGAGGTTAAAAATTATATTAGTTGATGAAGATGTCACTTTCTAATGAATGAAGTTCAAAAATGGGTAACAAATTATTAGGAGGCTGAAGGATAAATGGTAACTAAGAAATTAATTCAATTCCATTTAGAAAAAAATTATAACTATTTGAATTAGTGGTTTAATACTTCATTACTCATGTAGAAATTTATGAAAAGTGGATCACACATGTCTCAAAACAACCTAGTGTGTTAAAGAAGGAAAATTAAATAAGAAATATAAATTTGTTCCTTTGTGGAAAATTAAAAAAACAGATCGCTTCATTATTGGAGGTTATCATCTGGTATTATTATAAACTAGAACTTTTTAAATAATTTGAGAGGTCATGTCGATAGAAAACTCTACAATGAAAATTATGAGTACATAAAGTCAAATTGAAGATGATAAAATATGATTAAAATTGATAAATTAAATAACAATAGGATAATTTATAATATTTTGATTCAAAATCTCTTGAGAAAAAGTCAAATTTGCAACTCATGTCAATATTCAATGAAAAGAGACTCATATTTAAAAGATAAATCATGAAACTAATTTATTCAGGGGTAAAGGCTAAATATAAATATCTATCATGTAGAAAATAATTAGAATATAAGTATCATCAAGGTGGAAGTAGGGAATAACATATTATATCAAAGTCTATGCCACATAGATTAATAAAACATGGGAAATATTTCATATTGTAAAGAAGTGATTAATTTTCAAATCTCAAAAATGATAGTGGAAATATATGAAATACATGTATAAGATTGAAGGATATGAGAAATAACTATAAGGAAATAAACAACTAAAGGAATTCACAAAAACATGAAATAGTTTATACTAATGTGTGGTGTCTTCTACTATATCATAGAACTCAAGGATAAATTTATTTCATATTTTTTACAAATGAATATAGTTTTAAAAAATGCATTATTTTTATTAAAAGAATAATATTTTTATTTAATTTATCAAAACAATTAAGAGGTGATATGAAAATGAAATAAAAAATTCGATTAAAATTCATTTATAAAAAATTTACTTGGAATACAATTAGGTTACACCGAAAACTACAATAAGAAATATAGAATCATGAAAAATGTATCATCAATTAGGACTCTAAAAAATATTGTAATAGAAGGGTCAAACTTAATAGTGATGAAAATGTATGTGAAACTACCATTTGAGGATGTAATTTTATAAAAACATGGAAATTAACATGTATAAGGGATTATATACACTCAAAATAAGCCATTATTAAGTCATAGGGTGAAGAGAATACCAGATGAGTTGTGTCAAAGATGCAATTTGACTATATATGACTTTAAATTAATTTAATATAATTAGGAAATCCCAAAAGAATGAAAATCTAAGAGATAATATTAGTGTGGTGGATAAATATATATTTCATAGATAACTAATAAATATAAAATTAAATATGTTTTTCAAGGAAATGATGAGGAATATCATGTAGATAAATGATGTTAGGATATTTGAAAATATATAAAAAAATTATATTAAAATTTGGCTGAAGTATATGATGATGAGGAATAACCTAATATAAATTCAAGGTAATATCATGTTATATCCCATTAGAAAGACTAAAAACTAAATTAGAGGATTATTTGAGTATTGAATATATTCAACCACTAACTCACATGAGGAAGAAAATAGATGAAATAAATCAATCTGATGTCATTATATGTATGTTAGATCAAAAAAATATGTGGCATGAAGAGTGTTGTTTACACCAGTAAATTATCATATGAGGTTATATTTGAATTTTTCGAAGGTGATAAGGGTGAATCATGGGTTAAATTCGTGAATAAGTAAATGGACTAAAGAGAGAAAAAGAAAACATAAGTTCTTCTGATAAGAAAAACATTATCCCGACGTCATTGGAGAATTTTTTGTGTTGATAAATAAAAATAATTAACATTGATATGTGATTACGATTAATGATATATTTGAATGAAATGGGAATACTAAAATTAAATACATTGATATTAATGATATGTATCTAGTTGTGGCCAAAATATTTCTAAATCGACAATTCATGGTGGTTACCTTTTAAAGAGGGTTCACGAGATATCAAATATATCTGAATACAACTTGCATGAAGGGATTAGTTAAACAAATAATTATATATGGAACAAATGTTTACATTTTACCTAGGGACTGATTAAGGAATGGTGTGACTATTAAAGAAAGAAATTATTGGATAAAATAAAATACTACATTCATGGTTTTATTGATTGAATTATTATTTATAGAAGTGGAAATTAATGATATGATATATAAATAATGACCTATTTATGAAATTATTTTAAGAAGATAAAGTTAGTGTACTCATGTATATTGGATACATAATATTTATTAGCTACATGATGAAACTGGGGGATGCGTGTTAAAAAAATATATGATCATAGTTTTAAAATTTTATTATATATAAACTAAATTATTTTATAACTATTAATGGAAAAAAAATAGTGAGTGAATTTTTATTTATTAATCAATTTATTAAAATGAATTTTTCAAAAAAATAAAATTTGTGATTGTAAATTGAATTCAACTGAAATCATGGTCATAACCAATAACCAGAATCATGAGGGAAAAAAGAAAAATATCAAACAATATCTCAACGAATGATTATACTTGACATCAATAAGGTCATATATTTTTTATTCAAGAGGCATTAATTTATGGTTTTATTGTAATATAAAAAAATAACATCTCATTTTAGTAAAGAGAATATTTAGGACCATTCATGGTACCATCAACTATAGATTATTAAATGGTGTATAAACAAATTAAGAGTTAATAAAATATTTATCACTGTATTGGGTTTGAGATATTGTGAATAAAAAACCAATAAGAGGGTGTGAATAATTTATTAAAATTTAGTTTGTTAGCTAGACTCATAAGAAGAAAATTATAAATTTTCTAAATACAGTAAAGTATATGTACATTTCATTGAAAGATGCACATATACAATTAATAATTAGGGGTTCTTTGTTTGGAAGAGAAAATGTCTATAATGATAAATTATGAATAAAAAGGGTTAATGAACAAAATAATTGCACTATAAAAATATCATATTTGAGTAAGGTATAAAAAATATATCTTTTTAAAAGTGAACAGGTAGAGAATGAATTTTTTATGTTAGAGAACATTGTAAGACATTTTTAAGTGGAAGAAATTTTCACAAAAATATTAACAACTTTGATACATGAAAATCACTAGTTGAATAACAATGACTAAGAACCCATAAAATATTGATAATCATTAAAAGATATCTTCTCTATACATATATATATTTATTAAAATTACTACCCATTATTAGAATAACATTACCATCTATAGTTATTTTCAAAGGGAGATAAAATAGTTATTGTATAAGAGCAATATATATACAGTAAAAAAGTGGAATAAAAGAATAAATTATAATTGAGGCATAAACATTATATTAAGAGGAAGGATTCATCTATAATATATATGGGCTCTTAAATATAGAAATATGGGGTTGTAAAATTATTCTGGAATAGAATAATGAATAATTTATGAGGGGATATCTTGTCGGTGAAGGTGAATAATGTGAGATCATTTATTTACATGTTTATTGTTAGAGATGAAGGGATATTGTATGAATTGAAACACCAAATTTATTTCTAAACCACATTTATATATATATATATATATTATTTATCTTATAGACATAGAGTAAGGAAATAAATTTCTATTGTTATTTATCTTTACTGTGGTATACATAAGCATGGATTTCAATTAATATTTCCAACAAACCCTAAATAAGGTAATGTTGGAACCTAGGTTATTTAAGGGGAGAAAAAAGGATCATGGGAGGAGTTTTTTGTTGCATGACTGATATTGGTAGTGTTATTTAGAAATTAGTAATATTTTATTAATTACATCACTTGAAAGAAAAATATTATTTTATTTTTAGTTTTGGATAACATTTGGAGTATATTTCATATTGAGGGAAAAATAGAAATGTAATGTTAATTTTTACAGTATAATATTTTTTGGGAATTTTATGTTGATGATTAGAAAAAATATTATTCCATGATAGGGAATTATTATAGCATGATGTAGGTGAAGGTTGTTAAAATGTTATAATTTTAAATTTAATTACCCCATTATCATAAAATAGTTAGACTCTTTCATATTTTAGAAGGTTGTGCAACGCTATGCATTGTGCGAAAATTATCAAAATAAAATGACAGACCATAATGATGAAGATATTAAGTCTATTTAATTATAACCATGAATTAAACTTTAGTGTTATCTGATTATCTATAAGTTAAAATATTGTAAATAAGAGAGGTGAAAGAAATTTCTTATGAATCAGAGGCTATGAAACAATTAAAGGATATAATGATACATAGAAATAAAGGTGGAACTATAAAAAATCATGTTAAATTGTAAAATATTTGGATGGTGAAATATTATATATCAAAACCAAAATTTTACAAGATAAAATGGTGTATAAATACATTACATTTTTATAGATATTTTAATAGATGTTCATTATGCCAGAAAAGGTGTTTTTACAATATGATTCTATAAATTACCGAAAATATTGGACTCTGATTTTTTAAAAAATATAGGAATAGAATACTTGGTTAATGGACTTTTATATTTGATAATAGAAGATGTTAAGTGGAAAAATTATATAGTTAAAAGTGTTGTATGAAAAATGAAATTTTTATAAGATACTATGAAAAATATTAAGATGAGATATTAAAGGTTTTAGTGGATATGATTCCAAAATACAACCGTAGAGAAAAATACTTATTAATATGTGATTACATGAGAGAGTTTTTGAAATAAAGAGGAATACCATAGATATGATTTTGATAATATTGTTGATGAGAATCCCACTTGTTTTCATATTTTCTAAAGTTCTTTGGATATTCATTATGAGTGAGATGTGTATGGATTATTTTTCAGATTATATCTTGAATCATAGAGTACATTGGTAGATGTAGGGTGTGATCCTTGTTTTAATAATTTATATTAACCTAAAAAATGAAATTGATATAGTTTATATTGATTTTCTTGGTATATAGATTCATCATCATTGTATACTTGTTAGTCATAGTACATTTGAGTGTACTATGTAAAATGATCATGTCATCACATTTATTTTTCATTTAAATATACAATAGATTTGTGATTAGTATTGATATCATTAAATCATTATTTTTTTGGGAGGACAACATATATTCAGTGAGAAAGAACTTTTCCCCCCAATTCTCCTACTTTCTGGGTGTTTTGGGCCATGGAGTTTTAACACATCATATTCCATATTAATATCAAAAAAAATCTATCAATAGATATTCTCAATTCGAATCCACCAGTATCAATGTAAACTTCCATAAAATGTGTAGTATACTCATTAAATAGTATTACAATAGATATTTGGAATGTTTTAGTTATCATTATAACTATTTTCATTCCCTCATTTACAATGACTAGTCTAAGTGTCTTATGAATAAAGAACATGGAAAATATTATTCAGTTTCATGATAATCATGATTTTTTAGAAAGTTCGCATTCCTATATTTTATGAACCCATATATATTACATGAAACTTGTGCTTGTTTCTTGATGAAATCAAATATCCACTTGTAAGTGACATGAAACTCATAATGTATAGAATTACAATAATATAGGTTAATGATTCATTTTTAAAAGTATAAATAACATCAAGTGTTTCTTCTAAAAATTGGTATGACACTTCTTCCATTTGTAATACCCCATGTGTAAATTGAAGAAAAAGTCAACACCACATAGAAAAAATTAAAATAATTTCAATAAAACCTTATTCAAAAGGACCTCAATGGGGTTAAAAAAATTCAATAACAAAACGTAATCAAATTTAATATAAATTCCATCAATAAAATTTATACCATGATTTAAATCTTATAGATATTCATAAACCAATGATTCAATAATTTCACAAAACTTAAGAAATATCCAATGTTTTCAAAATATATTTTCAATTTTATTATTACTTCTCCATAACATATTTTATCATAATTTGTTACTAACACATCAAAATACGAAAATTATCATATTCAAACACCATCCTAAACTATAAAAAAATTTCTACAAAAAAAGTAATATCATTGTCATAAATCATTTTAAAGTGATGAAAATGATCTCTTTCTTAGATTATATAAATTTAAAACCCATTACTGAATAAAAAATCATATTAAATTTATATAAATAAAACAATTATGAAATATTTGATTCATATAGCATAGTTCCATAATGGATAATTTCAAATCAATGAAAAATCATTTTCTATCACTCCTTTTAACCATCAGCCACCCTAGTTTATCAATCAAAAAAGAGAATCACTATACTCAATAAAAATAGAGGATACAATCTTTATTATATATAAAAAGACAGTGTGATGATAACTATTTATTGATGAGAAACCCTTCTCTAATAATAATATGTTCACAATAATTCCATATTAAAATCATAACAATGATTAATTTAATCCTGTGACATATCTAGTTCGAACAACTCACACATCCATTAATATGATATTATATATTCTTGTTGAACCAATTGAACCTCCACCACATATTCCTTATAAAAATCCTAATTAAAAAATATCCATAATGAATAATATTTATTTATTAATAATTTATTAATAAGTAATTATATAAATAAATAATTTAAAATAATCATAAAAATATCAATATTTAAAAAATCTATAAATATTAACAAAAAAATTAGCCAAGGATAAATATATAATTATTAGTTAAACAAATTATTCATAATAATATTTTGATGATATTAAATTTAACAATTTATCCACTAATTAAAATAAAAAAATATTCTTATATTTTATATAATTTTTTTGAAATCATAATACATGTCACCACATTTATTCCACCTTGAAAATGTTTCATCCTAAACAAATTAAATTATCCACATTTCCTGAAATAATTGGAAATAATATCATAAATATTTATTATTCATTTAATATCAATTATTATAATATTATTCCAATAGAAAAAAACCAATATAATTAATTCGGACACTACACACTCATATGATATCTTCTTCTCTTCAAAGTTGTCTCAATTCCACTATTTCTACAAAACAATTGTATTTATGGAATAAGACACCCATGGAAAAAAATTATTTGTAATTGGAAATACCATTAAGATTCTCAAAACATCCATTACCTCCTCAATGATAATGAATAATTAATTAAGAAACATGTAGTTGGTATTGTGGTCTAATAATTATTTACACATTAATATCAATCCAACTTAATGACGAACAAACACTTTATCCATTATATGACTCATATGGGTCCTTTTAAATGGATTAATGATAGTTTCTATTTTTTTAAAAATCAAAAATGTTAGATGATATATCTATGATACCCTAAAATCTAGAGTAAAATATCTCCATATATATCAAATGTATGAATCATGATCCCAATTTATAAATATTTTTTTTGATATAATATTTTTCTTTTAAAAATTAAAAAAATAATAATTGTATAATCCTTTCATCATTTTTGATTTAAAATAATAATCAGGAATCAAATAATATTTTATGGTTATATCCACGTAATAAAACTAATTTATCTATATAAATCTTTAATAATCTCTCCAAAAAACCCTTCTCCCATATTGGAGTGAAATAAAATATTTCTTTAGTCTATAAAAAAATAACCTGAATATTATAAAATACTGTAATAGAATGTGTTAATCCTATATTAAAATTAATGTATGTATTTTTCATTTTCCACTAAGAATACTCAATGGTTAGAGTGACATAGTCAATACCCATTTTTGTTTTTTTATTTTGTTAGGTAATTTTTCCACATTATAAAATATAGATTCTGTTTTTCTAAGACACTAATTACACTACTATATTCAATGAAACATCTTAAAAAAATCATAATATACTACTAGAGGTGTACTATAAAACATTGGTACTACATTATAATGAAAATCCAAAAGAATAAAAAAATCATTCATTTTATGGTATTTTATGCTCCTCACATTAAAAAATAACATATTACATCACCCTAAATATTTAAATATCTTCATAACATAGTATTATGATAATAAAGATGAGACTCTGTCACCCATTTCTTCTTTCAATTAGTCACTTTTATTAATTAAAGAAAAGATCCTATATATATCTCCTTATGACCAGGTTGAAAATATTCCATTAAAATCATCACATTCTATTACTCTCCCCAAATGAGAATCATTTATACAATTTTTTTGCAAAAGTAATTAGAAATCACATTACACATACCATTGTTATATGTGATATGAGTGTCAAAATATTAAGGAAACATCAACCATATTTTGTGTCATATTTTTAATTATTTACACAAGAATATATATTTATATCTTACATGATCTATGTGGAATATAAATCGTTATCTAATAAACTTAATTCCTTATCGAATAAAATTGATTATTCCACTACTAGTAACTCTAAATCATGAGTAGGAAAATAATTTCCATGAGTCTCTTATTAACTAGGACCATATGTAATAACATATCTTTCCTATATTTAGACACATCAAGATCCTAGATGATATATATCATACTATACAATATAAATAACACTTTATTCATTTAAATACAGAACTATAGCACTCGAAAATTTCTTGATTAATTTTTTATAATAAATCTCAAATTTCACCATCCATTTAAATTCATTAACCATATTTTAGATGGATAATACTATAGTTGTTCTCAATAAATATTTAGGTATTAACCTTTTATAATAACCAACAATTACTATAAATCATTTTACCATGAAAAATTATTTTGTGTATTAAAAAACCACATCATTCTTCTTTTGGGTATGCTTCTACATCATACTCCAAAAAAAATTTCTCATGAAGTTGAATTAAAAATTATAAAACATTTATTTTCAAATACATTAGTGAAGCATAAGTTTTTTTGAGTATCAATTAAAACAATATGATATTTTTCACATAATCCATACATATCATTGAATAATAATGATGTTAATCAATAAATTTCACAAAACATTTATCATGATAGGTATGAAACAACAAATTTATATATCCCCTAAACCATATTTGTGTATTTATAACTACAAAATGAAATAAAAAATGAATGTGTTTTTATAAAATTTTATATTTTTTTTCATTTTATGATATTTAACATTGATATAATGTAAATATATATAAATCATTATTTGCGAAACAAATTTCTCTTTTAAATTGTCAAAACAATAGATATATCCCGTGAAGTATATAATGGTTCATTATTATCAGTTGATTTAATCACCATTAATGTATACCGAACTGAAATATTTCATGTACCATCTTATTGATCAACCTGAGAGTGACCAATGAAGATAAAACATGTCAAATGAATCATTTTTATAGTAAATAATTAATATTATTTCTCAAATCCTAAATCTATTACGTTTCATTTGATCGATTTTTATACTGATAGGGAAAACACTTTGATATAAATATATTCCAAATTCTATCTCTAATCATTCCAGTTAAACCCATTAATTCATTATGTAATAGGTTATCATAATAATTCTTAACTTTAGAAAAGTACATCATGACATCATATAATAAATCAATTAAACTCTCTAATCAAGTAGTGATTTTTTATAACTCAATACATCAACACCCAACAAGAAAATATAATTCTTTTAAAAATATCACATGATTACCTTCTATATTGGTGAAGATAACACATCATCAGTAGAATTCAAAAAAAAATTGTATAAAGTACATATAATAAATAATAATGATGAAAACATATTGTTGTGTTTTAAATAATAATATGTTTGATGAGAATTTATATTTTCCCACAAAAAGTTAGTAATAACCAAAAACCATAAAAAATTACCTAACCACCCTTTATAATACTTATCTACAGTATTTACAAAAATTTCATAACTATATTTTATATCCTTCAAAACAAGAAATTTAATATAATTGAATGTGATGCATTATTATGAACCAAAAAACAAAAAAGAGTGATAAAATGAAAATAATTCCACGAATAGCTTATTTCTTTTACACCACATAGAAATCTATATCATGGAGTTTTACAAAAAAACCTACACCATATCAACTAAAACCCCATCCATTAAATTTTTTTGTTTAGATCAAGGTTTTTGATGGTGTAGATATCATCCACAATGATCTCTTTCCACACCATATTTTTTAGTGGTATCATCAGTTTACAATCACACCATATATTCAAAAGTTGTTTTTATTGGGGATGATAACAAATCTAGAGTGGTTCATCAATAGTTTTAATTAACTAAGGATTACTATATCTATTCAAAATACAAGGGAAATCATTTTTATTATTAGCCAGACTACCAAAATAAAAATATTTAATACCCAAAATTATATCTGTTGGTTGTCTGTCACCCATACTAGAGATACATGATCATTTTAGGAGTGAGTGTTTATAATTAAATCCAAACCATCACAACACTGAAAATCAATAAAATACACCACAAGTTCTACTACGAACATTTCATGGCTGAATAATATAGAAAAAATAAAAATTATTAGTTAATAGATTCTATAATATCCCAACCGTCTCTAATAAATTAGTATAATAATATAGATATAAGATCTTAAAAAATCATTCATTTAATTTTCATATTTTTCCTTACTAATGATAATCTATATCCCTCTCATCAATCATGAAATAGATGATTTTATGAAATAACTCCATAAATTATTCATTGAATAAAATTATATGAGTACTTTTTTCTTTAATGACATCAATCACCTTTTATCACTTAAAATATAATTGTCTCAGGTGAAAAATATTTCGTTAATTTCCCCCAAAATCGATCCCATATATTCATGGTCACATTCCATACCCATGTGAATGGCTTCTACTAATACTATTCTAATATTTATAAAAAACATCAGCATGGTATTATTAAAATTATCCACGATATGATTCAACTTTAATGTTATTTCAATTTATTTTATACAATATAATTTCTTCCGGATAGATACATATCTGTCAAACATAAGTAAAATCTACATCAATAAATAATTTATTTATTCCTTTAAAGAATATAAAACTTTTTTATTTATCCTTTAATGCGATGTTTTTTGTTCTTGTTATACCTCATCAATATAAATTCCATGGTGAATACATATACATTTATTAACTAAAGGTATATAAACCTTATTTATCCAAAAAATAGATGTGTCTGTTTATTGATACTATCTTATATTTCACCCCATATATTAAATCCTCATACACTAAACACCCACTGTAATCATGGTGTAAATATATTTGATAAAAGAACCCATATCTATAATGATACCTTATAATCAGTACACACTCCCATAGTAATGATCTATATATAATCAGTAAAAATTTCGATAAAAAATATGGATTTTTTTTTGTGTAACCAATTTCTCAATCATTGTTTTGTATTAGATTAATTAATATAAATAATTTACTGAAGTAATGAAATAATCAATTCAACGTACTCTATTTTACATAAAAATACTCTCAATTGGATACCATTTTATCATGAATTATCCATGTTGAATCCCAACTCAATCTTGTGAAGAGATTGAGATGTGGCATGTTAAGCCCACCATTCATATGCTAGGTGTTAAAAACTATTCTTATGAGTATAATCACATGAATTTCATTCATCACCATTTTAAATAGAAATTTATATTATAATAATATATAATAAATGAATAACCTAATAATTAGTCAATGAAAAAATTTATAATCAATGGATTTTGTGTTATATAAAATCCTAAAACCCACATAAAAACTTTGATAAAAACCCAAAAAATTATTCAATAAAGTTCATAAAAAAATCATAGCGTTAATACAAAGAAAATCAAATGCATGAGATATGGTATCTAAATTCCACCTATGAAGCTATAACTTAAATTGGGAAAATATCATAAAAATTATATACAGACATATTAATATACATTACAAGTTCCTCCCTTTATCTTTTATATGTCCACATGAATTTTGGGAAATAATACAATCCCAAATTAAGTAGATGTGACATGATACCACATCTGTTATCCAAGAGTATGTCTATAATACTTATTCTGTCACATATTTCACAAACATAACACTCATGACTATAGGATATTAATATAATTATATATATATTTTTTACATTAATTACACAAAAATATATCTATAGGGCATGTGAATACTTATCAATGTCTGAATCATCACTATATGCCCCAATGGAAGATATACATTCTCTCAGTCACAAACTAGCGATATAAATTGTCTATGAAACCACGTCAACAACAATATCTACATCATTATTACATAAATGATGGGACAAGGAGAGATAAATGTAATCTAATAGTTTTTTAAAATCTTGTTATTAGGAACAAGTAACATACAACATAATAAAATTCATAAATATATATATTTCCTAATAAAGAAGATAATATACTCTAAGACATCGTGTAATCATATTCAATTCAATTATCAAACATGTAGGGGAACACTGCTGGGTTTTCAATTGATTCAGACCCCACTATCATTAATATTTTCAATTTAAGTTATTTTCAAAAACTTAAATTCCTCATACCTATTCTATAATAAATTAGTTCCACTTAAATCATCCTTAGTATAATTTGTAAGGGTATAATTTTCATTTTTATATTTCATACCATCATCCCACATGTTTATTTATTGGACACACTGATCAGACTGAATATTAAATTTTTGTTCCAAAAGCACTTTTGAGGAGAATGTGGGATACCAGAATGACATCAAAGACATATAACACAACCACGACCAAGACCATCAAGACTGTCCTCATGGTCCATGCCCGTAGTTCCACAAATAAACAAACAAAATTCAGACCATAAAATCTCATCAATACATAAAAACATAAATGAAATCAACCCTCATCAAGGCAAAAGAAATCAGAAGCATCATCCTCCTCCGACACCTTGCACCTTTCACTGCATACTATAGGACATCATCAAGAGAACCATACCTCAAAAAAAAATATTGAACCAACCACAGATTCACCCCAAACTTGAATCTTGTTAATCAAATAGAGATTTCTTGAGAGTCATGTTCTTCATTGATAGTCTATTACTTCACCGTAGCACCACCGCCGGACAAAAACACACTAGAGAAAATCATGGAATCCATCCCAAAACCATCCAAAATAGGAAACATATTCAAAAATGAAGACCAAATAGAACCCTCTCCAAAACACTGGAAGAGATCCCAACCATAAACCCGAAATGCAGTGATGAAAAATCAGCTATCTTTGAATCTCCAGATCTCTGGAAGAGCAGAAACCACCATCATGCAACACACCAAAAAACCACGTGAGTAGAAATAAACAAATCCAAACTAAAAAGATATGAAAAAATGTCCATATTGAGAACCCCTCACCATGACGAAGCCCACCTGAGCACCGAAGACTCTGACAGAAAAACCACAAACCAGAACATAAGTCCTGTCGCTACCATCCAAAAATTCGTAGAACGCAGCAGACCATCCAGTGCATACATCGACGATGAGGATGCAACCCTCAAGCACATCAACTGGAAACTGACAGCTGGACATTCACCGTGCCGCCGAAATGTGCCCTATCCAGCATAGGTGGAGTGAGGTGGGAGGAAGGCCAGCACCGATGAAGAAAGTCTTGGAAGACAGTTCCATGAGGTCACGCCGTGAGAGAGTGAGCTACCGAAAGCCAGTCGATCAACACAGAGGAGGGAAGCTGAGCCATTCCAAGATGGGGGGCGACAACGACAGGGGGATAACCTAGGGTTCTAGTGCCCCTTTGACACACCAATCATTTTTGTAAATACTCATGTTTTTAATTTATTATCTATGGGATATAACATGTGTAATGTATGATATTAAACAATTCATTGTCATTAATAATTATATATTTATAAACCATATAGTTTGATGTGTTATATATATTATACATATCATATATTGATATTTATCCAATTGTATTTCATCATTATATGGAATAATTTAGATGCTAGTGTATGATATCCAAAAAAATACATGCATATCACTCCATGTGATATGCCAATATTTCTACTAGAAATTGACACCACTTAAGTATATCACTCCATATGAGGTACGTATATAAAATGTTATAACGTTTTATCACTTGTAGTTGTATAGATGTATCATATATTATGATATAACTTTGGTGCATACAAAATATTTTAATCTCCCACTTGTAATAAATCCTCATAAACTCTATATATACTCCACCTAATACCACATCATGTGTAAAAAATTGTAAAAACATACCTTCAAATAAATTATATATCCTATAAATACTATTTAATAGTGCTCTATCAAATGAATCACATTAATAGGTACAAAAAATTAAAAAGATGTTTAATATTTCACAAAACCTTTTTATATTACATTGTAGGCCTCTTTAGTGTTACAAATTATTATTAATTCCTAATTTAGAAAAAATAATATATCATCCTCTAGAAAAGTGCTCGGGATACTAAAACTACCAATCCATAAATAATTTATACATTTTAATAATTCATCTCTGTATATATGTTCACATAATATATCATATATTTTACAAAAAATCATATAATCTGTAATACCCTAAATATTCTAGTAAAAAATAAATATATTTATTATAAACAACATACTAAAAATTAATATTAAAATTTATTAACACTATTATAAATAAAATGGATGATAAATTCATCTACAATATATATTTATTTTGCTTCATATTCTGTAATAGATGTCACAGTTATAATAAGAAAATTAAAAAAATCACATAGTATAAAATTAATATATTTTTGGAACTAAAATTTATTATTAAAATTTAAGTGATTAGAATGACTGAATTTATATAAATTAAGAGTAAATATGACTATTATGTAATCATTGGGTATTATAACCATTGAATATTATGGCTCTTGGGAATGTTTGTATTATAAATTTACTATTACAATCAATTTATATTCAGGATAAAATGATGCACTAATTCATATAAAAGTGTGAAACCATGGACATAGATAGAATGGAAATACCTTATATGTTATTTTATTTCATATTGGGAATGTTGTGGTATCATTTGTGTTATCCATTGACTAAGCCTAAGAAGAACATCAATAATCATGGTTTGAGTGGAACCTACTACATGATAAGACCATGTTAGTGGAATTCACTAAACAAATAATATTTGTTGAAACCCCCATAAAACTACCTCCTTTTCACACATTACACTTAGTAATTATGATAATGTGACAAGGGGTAATGTTTATTTTGTATATGTTTTGTAAAAGTTTAAATATTTTATTATTTAAATGGTGTATACTCAGGTAAAAAGTTTTTTTCAAATCAATAATAATTCTATTAGAGGTAAAATGTAAATAATTAGAGGATTATATTTATAAAATGGCTTTAATATTTGGAATCTATATATCAAATTTAACTATGGGTTGAAATTTGGAAATATTTAGTAAATATAGTAAAATAAAGAAATAAATGGTGAAATAAAATAAATATAACATCATATATATAATAATGAGTTAAAATAGAAGAGGTAGTGTTATTTTCCTAATTTTGAAACAAACCATCATAATAATGAATTACGAGAGGTAATGGGGAATTATGGGTAGTAGTTGATCACTTGAGATAATGGTGAAATAATGTATTCAATATATAGCCTAGGAAATTGAACTCATAACGCCTAGTTATACAGACAACTCTTCTCATTTATCATACATTAAAATAAACATCCCTTATAAATATATCTCTCAATAATTCTATACCCCTATAAATATATTATATAAAAACATTGGTTGGTTCGATGTTTAGACACACATATAAGAAGTTCAATAGATATAAGGGTCATTTTTCTCCCTTTCTTTAATCCCTATATTCATTTACATTGTTGTATACATTTCAATTTCTATCTCATTATTCCAATATTTTAAATATATTAGTTTACATAGTTTCATTAGGATATAATATCCATGTGATTTTTCATTTCATACGTACAATATAATGCTCATAATTTGTATTATTCTTAAATGTTCATCTTTTCATAAAATATATTATATGAAACCATACATATGCCTCGTATTTATGGTATTATGAATATATTATCTCTAAGAGGTTGGATTTTTATACGTTAAATGATATATTATCTCAATACAGTATTGATTCCCAAGTTGATAAAACGTGATTCCACAAAAATTTAATCTTTTCTATCAATGCATGTCTGCTTGGAATACATTTCATAGGAAAATTAAATATCCCTATTTCAAATAAAAATTTGTAATTTCATAATTCTTATTTTATAAGAGGTGTATTTTCCGTAATTTTATTAGTCTCTTTCCATTTAATATACATTCGATGTTCTTAAATCATTGGTGATGTCTATCTTAATTAGAACCCAATAATTGAAATCACATACCCTTCATATATAAATGGTACATATTTTAACATTGGGAATTAGAAATTATTCCATTTTTGTCTCTAGATAATTATTCTTTAAATAATTATTTATTTATTTATAGGGGGATCTATTTACATTCCCCTATAATCCATGTTTTTAGATACAATATTTTTGATATAGTATCTTCATTGAGTAATTATTTTATGTATTACTAATTTGATCATCAATCCACATATTAAGTATGATATGTTTTAATGATGGAATCAATGGTAATTTTATGTGACACGTGGGGAATATAATTATATACTCTCTTAGTTCACTGGTAGGTATCATGAGAAAACTAAATAGTGCAACAGGAGTGTCTTTACCCTTTATGTATATTATCTTAGAAGAAGGCCTCCATGAAATGTCTATGATGTAATTAAGAAAGAATTATTTTCATTATAATCACAGTGATTCAATTGATTTTTTAAACATTATTTTTTAGATACTTTTACACCCAAGTATTATTTTTTCTTATAAACCCATTAATATGGAATCACTTGTTTATATATTCCCACTATACATAAAATGAATTTATTCTTCCTTTTAGTATCTATTGTACATTTTCCTTTATCAAGCATCCGAGCTCATCATATTCGTATGTTTCTCATTTCCCCATGAAATGATTAGTATATATATGTATGATTATCTTTTACGATAGTATTAAGGAATAATGATTTTACTGTAATGATTTAATATGTCATGTTGAAATGTAATGTTTATGTATCAATTCTCTTGTGGAATATTGAACCATTATGTTTAGAATATAGTCTCATTTAATCTTATTACTGTTCAATAAATGCCTTACTAGTTCTAGGTGAACAATTAAAGAGAATTTCATAATACTTTTGTTCAATACATTGAGAAAAACCACAAAATATAAAACAGGTCTATAAGGACGTATTATTTTATCAATAGAATTTTCCTTATAAATTTACAATTCTATTATTTTTATTAATATAATATATAATGACCACACATCATTTGATAAAAAACGATATATGATTATTTTAAATAAAAAATAGAATTATAAAACCAAAATGGCCATAATAATTTGAATAATTATATTAGGGGAAAATAAAGAATAAGATAAAAAATTATAAATTTTTATCTACTCAATCCCCTAGTATAATTTCACTAACAAAAAACACTATGGAAATAAAGCAGAATATTTGAAATCCAACATGAATTTTGAAATAAATTTATATATATATAGAATTGATATAGAATAAACATTAATATATAATCAATTAATTAGATGGTATTTATAAATAGTAGGTATATCGTATGGCTCTTATAAATTGGACCATTGGAATAGTAATGTGATCATAAGAATAGTAACTAGGAAGTTAGAATATTAATATAAACATTATAAATAGTAATATAACCATTGTAATATTATCATCTCTTATTTTTGTGAAAAACTATTTATTAATCCTATATAATAAAATTATGGAATAATTAAATAATGATACACGTAAGTTTTTTTAAGAAATATGAACAATAAAAAGTGTTTTTAATTTTTATAAATAAAATAAAATATTAAATTATTTTTCTAATAAATAATATAATTTTAAAGAATATTTATTTTCGGTAACTTTTTTTATAAATTAATAACATGGTTTATTATGTTTATAATAAAATTTAATGCGACTTTATATAGTTTTTAAAAGGGTTAGAAAATTTATCCTAATATTAATTATTTTTCTAACAGTTTAGAACATTTATTAAAAATTAAATTTATTATATATAGAAAATAATATTCATAAACATGATTCAATTTTTTTTAATATACACAATGAATAATGTTCAGGTGGATTTTATTATTATTTTTATAATATTATTTAATTTTTTTGAATAGAGATAAATGAAATATTATGATATTTTATATTATAAGACAAATACAAGAATTTTTGAGCCATAGATGGTGTAGTCACCCATTATTTCATACTCACATTCACAATTTACTATATATATTCAGATTATTCGTCACTATTTTTAGTTTCTAGGGAAAAAAATAAAAAACTAATTATTAATGTATTCCAATACACCCCGATCATCCCATTGGAAATACCAACCTTCACAAACCCTTCTCCTCATACCATATAATCCTATTAGTTTAATAATTTTCTTCCCAATTAAATATCCCATACTCTTCCCCACATCATATTTATTCTATTATCACTAAAATTACTATTACAACATCCTTAAAGAGTTTATTATGCGGAAAACATTTAATTGGTAATATTATCAAACTAACTATTTTAAATAATATTATTCTTTTATGTTATCATCACATCACTCATTAAACGTTTAATAATAACCAAATTATAATATATATACTATAATTTTATATCTATAAGGTAATATCAATCAACAATACTCTTTTTTCTCCTCTTATTCTGAAAAATAAAAACATTCTCCATATTATGTCGAGTCACTGCCTCCATGGATGACGAGTCTTAATTTTTCATTACATCCCTTAATGAGGGATTAAATTACCCTATAATGTTTTAAAATGATATAAATATCTATATTATATATTGTTTCACATTATATAAGGAATTTTGGGCTATAATATTAAATAGAATGAAGTATGTTTTTGATGGTGTGTAAAACCACTAAAAGAAACTAAACATATACTATTAAATTGTTCAATAAATGAGTCATCCATATATAGGAATTAATGTGGATATTTAAGGATAATCTCAATTTATATCATGTAATGAATTAAATTTCATTCCACATAGTGTTTTTTCATCCAAATTTAAAATAATTCCAATAATTATCCTTAAGTGACTCCTCTATAGAAACATGAATTCAACACCCACACAACAATGAAATTAGTTTCAATATCTCTATAAAATTATATAAATGAACATAGTATTATTATAATAGAAAAATATATTTTTAAATTATTATTAATTATAACATTAATGAATTTAGTTGGATTATTCTGAATAGTATGTTCAATTGTAGAACAATTCGGGAACATATGTTAAGGGATCTCTCTGAACGACCCTTTTTTATTAGGTAATGAAATTTATCACCCTAACTAAATTTACATCTCTCCATGATGTTATGAAATGATTATAAATTATGTATATATGTATTTGTTATATATACTTATCTTATTATCCCTTCGTTTAATGGGGGTAATACATGTATTATCCTCATTTCTCATGTGTATTATTTAAAATAATTCCTGATTAAAGGGAAATTTTCTTCAAGTTAATCATTCTATACAAAAAAACTAATTTAATTTTTCCAAAAAAATATTTTATCAAAAAAAAAATATTTTAGGTTTGACCATTTTGGTTTACCTCTTTTTTTCGAAAAAAATCTATACTAATTTTATCTCTCAAATTCATTACCCAATTCTTTAAAACATTTTTGTGAAGGTTTTTTTATACTCAATTCTCTACAATTTATCATTAATTTTTTCCTTATATACATCTTATTTTAAGACATATGTTAATGTAATAATATATTAACATCCAAAATATTTATTTCTATCTTATCATTATAATATTTTGAAATATCTATTAATAATTTATGAGGGATGATTTTGAAATCCATCTATTTCCATGCATAATTACTATGTTTACACCTTATGATTGTGTTTTTTTCTCTAGAACACATAATAATGTACATTTTATTATGGGTATACACAATTAGTGAACACATGAATTGATTATTTATTTTTTATCATGAGACCTTATGTATGAGATTAGGTAGTAAACCAAATCCATTGAATACAGAATGATTTATGTCAATACTCAGCCAATGGTATAATGTTTTATATGTAATAGAAAGAGGAAATATGGAAAATATTTCAGAAGCTATGTTTTTTATAGACAATCAACGATAACAATATCCAATCCGTATTGTTAATTTAAGGGAATATGCTACCACCAACACTATGGTAGATCCCAAAAATGTTTGGTGAAAGTTATTCTAGTTATTCATTAAAGAATAGTGAAATTTTATTTTGAGTATGTTTCTATGTATTATTTTATATCATCCATGTTTAGAATCACTATTAAAATATCACCTCAAAACATGTCTATTGATGTATATATCAGAACATGAGATCGGGATTTTTTTACATCCCTTGTATATACCACCTCAATTAATATTTGAGGGATAAACCTCTCAAAAATTATATAAAAATTTATTTGGTAATTTTTAATTATATACTGTGTATATATTGGATGTCCTCATACAACTCCATCATAAACATTATAGAGAGAGATATCACTCTTCACATCCTAATTTATATTATAATTTTCTATAAGCGTAAAGACGAGGAATAATCTTCTTTGAAATATTTTTCTTGAGCATGGACATTGTTTCGTTATGAGCAATCATATCTTTGACAAATTATTGAGACCTAGAAAAAAATAATGCATGAAGATATTTCCATTTCATGGGATTATACTGATATTATTCCATTAAAAATTATCTGATATTCCTTTTTATTGGGAGGTTAAACAGTCAATATAAATTTTACCAACATCTATGCCCATATCCAATAATCTCTAAATAATTACCACCATTGAATTTGATGAGTTGAAGTAGTAGTTACAAGAGAATTTAGAAAAGGGATTTATATGTAAGAGTGTTTCACCATGGGGTGTAATTATCCTCTTAATCATGAATATGGATAGGTCATTATACTAATGCATTGATTATCACGAACTCAATAAAATTATGATAAGGTAAAATTAACCCATTCATAAGAAAACTAAATAGTTTAATCAACTATGGGGTTGAAATATTTCTGTAATGAGGACCTTTAATTTGGATATCAACAATTAAAGTTGAATAAGGATGATATGCCCTATAAATCCATTCAATTTTTTATGGTAAATATGTGTTTAAAATGATTCCCATTGGACTCACTAATTAACCAGAAATATTAATGGACCTAATGAATAGATTCATTACTGATTGTCATGATAGATTAGTTTTTTTCTTTATAGATAATATTGTGATATAATCCAAATGTTAGGAGGATCTAGATGAGTTTTCAAATACTATGTTAAATACTTTGAAAAAGGAAAAGCTATATGGAAGGTATAGTAAATGTGAGTTTTTATAGAGGAAATATCTTTAATATGGTATGTTTTCACCTAGAAGGTGATATTTGTAGACCATTTTACAATAATGGAAATTGAGGAGTAGATCTGACTAATATCTATTCTGGGGATTAGTATTTTCTGTGGAATAGATGGGTATTGACAATATTTTTTGAGAAATTTTCTCTCATTGTTAAACCTGATAACCAAGATGAATCAAAAGTGAGTAATGTTTTTTGGACTTATGAATTCAAAGAGAGCTTCATTAAATTTGAACTTAGGATTATCACATCACCAATCCTTATTATTCGCTCAAGTGTGTAATTTTTTATTTTATTAAATGATTCATTTACGAATTTATTTGGTTGTGTACTATGTTTGAATGATAATGTCATAAAATACTCCTTAGGGTTGCTGAATTTTCAATAAATGAACTGCTAAACAAATAATATAGAGTTTTTAAAATTTATCATTGTGTTGAATATTTATAGGTACTGTCTCTATTGGGAGAAGTGTGAAATATAAGTGGACATTAAGAGCCTCAAATATATATTTACATACAAGGGATTAATTTGTGCTAGTAATAGTGTTAAATGATCACCAATGATTATGATTTCTCAGTACACTATCATCCAAGGGATGCAAATAATTTGGAAGATTCTTTATGTCTAAATGGTCCCTAAATTTTATCTACTATGAGAATTTATAAGTACTAAATATTTTTATAAATTCAATATATGGTAATGGGAATCATAATGGAAGGAAAATTAGCATTCCTTTATCAAATAATTTTTGAACAATTTCTTTCGAAAAAGATAATGAATTCTCACAGAGATGATTTGGAAATATAAAAGATTTTTGAATATATAAGAAGAGGAAAATCCTCCACAATAAAATTGATGAAAAAGTAGTTGTCTGAGATTATTTAGAACTATGTGTACTTTCAAATCATAATGTAGAAGAGTAATTGAATGATGGACATATATCGACCTTCTCTATCCACGCTTGGAGAATGGATATGTTTTTAGATCATCAATAACATTATTGGTCGGAAAATATGAAGATGGATATATTAGAATATAGGTAAATATTCCTTGATTATTAGTTGGTGATGGCTGAAAGAAAAATTTCCATGTGTATAATAAAAAAATCACTCAGTCATATATGGAAATTAGAAAAAACCATCATAGAAATTGTCCCTAGTATTATAAAAGAATCAAGAGGAAATTATTCTATATGTGTTTTGAGGGAAAATTGCACAAAGACTACTCATTTCATTAAAAATTTATTGGACATATTAGTTAATTAACAGGTAAGGATATTCATCTGAGAAGTGATGAGAGTACATGTAAATCCACTATCGAATATATCATATAGTGATATGATATTTACCAATATGTTTTGAATGATTCACCAACAAGATCTAAACATTGGAAGGAACATTAGTATATATTATCACCTAGAAATAGGTGGCCAATATGAGATGACTATCTGGAAACATGAGGTCATATTGATGGCCTAATCAGTGGACATCAATAGAGGAGAGTACGTGTAACATCCCAGACATGGGTGCCACTAAATCAGTTCCCTGAACAGGGTTTTCACATGACCTTAAGCGTACCTCCCCATATGCCTGAGGTTTCTGACTAGCAACGATAATCTAATAGGTCATGTAGAGAAACTATACACACTTTACTAGATTAACTCAAAACATATCAAAATATAATTAGTTTATAGAATAGTAAACAAAAAATAACATGCATACCCAAACATCTCCCAAATTGGTTGCAATCTACAAGTAATAGTAAATATGTCATTTCATGCTATAATGCCAAGTGAACAAAACCCAAAATAATGAAAATAGTGGAATCTCAAAATTGGTTTTTACTCTTGATCTAGAATAGAATCAATGAATTTCCCATGTCCAACTCAACACCCTAGCATAGGTCCATTTCCCTTGTCCTGGATTACAAGCATGAAGTCTTCTCGGGTACCAATGATGGCACGAGCAGGGTGTGAGTATAACTCAATAATCCAATTCTAACGATGTCTACAAACATCTAGTCTAAAAGACAGTACATGAAAGTATAAATAAATAACAATAAAAGTAAATATACATTGGGAGAAACTAGTTAACAATATTTACATAGTTATAATATCTTAGGTGACAATTCCTTATGTTTACTTATTACTAGATCATCATCAATCATGATGTTCATAAGTTGGTAATTGACATCATTCTCAAAAGTTTTATGGAATTTAACATTTTTCATAATAGAATAAATATGTACCTAACTCACTTGGCATAACCTAACAAAACATCACAATATCTGATCCTCGAAGCCTATCTCCGTGTGGAATAAAACCACTAGATGAATAGAGCTCCGTCCACTTCCCTAAATAGTGCATTGGGGGTGGAGTAAAAGGATCAGTCCAACTAGACCCTTGGGAGGATCATTATTATTTTATACTACCCCTAAATCCTTGTTAATATTCATATCCATCCAGTTATAACACATTACCACAACAAAACCAAACACAACCAATACATATAATAATCATAATCCATAACAATCAATCTGGTAAATCATATTGTGCCATAACCCATTAACACATTTCCATTTACATCACTTGGAAAATTTATCCCAATTTCCATTCTCAATCCTAGCTTACTAAGAATATTTACACATTACCTTTTAGTAACCCATTAAACATATTCATAAACCCCCTTATGAAATCCCCTTCAACATATTTCTCATTTCAAATAGCATTATCAATTCATCATATTCACTGATTCACATGAACTATCTCACTTAAGCATATTTAACATATTTCATAAGCCTCATGCCCCAAACAACATTATAAAATACATCATTTGGGATTCCATTAATAATATCAATATCTTCAATAAGGGATCTACATTATAACACAATAACCTAGAACTTACATAGAAAATTCTAGGACTGGAAAGTGTCAACGCACATACCGGATTGGATTAAATGGGTAAAATCATCCTCGATGCATCCCATTGGGACCGTGAGGGTTTCTAATTATCATTTGGACCCCAAAATTTCCAAAAATCCCCAAGGGAGTTAAAATAACAACATCATGTGACGAAGAACAATGTTGGATATTCAGAAATATAAAATAAAACTATGGGATATAACTTGTATACTACTTACCTCAACTACAATGGTGACCACACTCCTAAACATTGACTGAGATCTATATTCAACCACAACTTATTTAATTATCCTTAAATTCCGCAGATACTAATGGTTTTAGATATTGAGATGGATAGGTGAGAAAGATATAATCCCTAATATTAAAATAGAACCAGTGAGTAGATGATAATCACCAGGGGATTTGATCTGAAACCAATGATGGTCCAAAAATGCCAGGATTTAAAGAGATTCAACTCATGGAGGTTTGGGTCATACATTTTCATCCCAGGTTTTCAAGAGGAAGTGAGGAGTAAAATCTTCAGTTGTGGTTAAAAATATCACAATTTCATTTCTGATGTTTTTTCTACATTACTGGGCTTTACAGTTTACACGAACGGTGTGAAATAAAAGTGTGAAAACCATGTGAGATCCACTTTCCCATAATAATCCACTTGTATAATTTTTTGGAACAATCTGTTCAGTTTGAACTATCCATCTAGAAATAGTGAAACATGCCCAAAAACTCCTTTTTCCTCATTTTTCATTTATCGAACCTCAAGAAATTCCCCAACGCCTCCTCATTCACATTGGGAAACAATTATTTAACAAAATAATGGACTTAAAAAACCATAAATAAACATACCTTACGGAGAATACGATCTCATTCAACCTCCACACCATTGAATAGCTTGTCCTTGAGCCTCTCTTCTGAGCATCCTTTAGTTTCTAAAGTAAAGATACTGGTCCACTAGGCCTACATGTTGGATTCTAACTCCTAAGATTCTTCTTGAAAGTTTTCATTGTTCAATAAAAGTTGAATTAAGGCATAATGTTTCCTCACAAAACATTCCCACAACAATCCAAAATACTCACGAGATGATCTTCAAAAGACACATTGGCATGCCGGCCCACATTCTCAATTATTATTTTGTTAGATGTAATGGGATGATATTTTCAGATTTGTGAGGCATTAAAAAATCATTAATTACATTATACCTTTATAGAAGTGAAAATCAGTATGCCGCTGATCTGATCCTCTCCACAAAATCAAACGACCCCACATACCAAGGCCCAAACATTCCTTATTTACAAATTCGATATTGAAACAACCTTGGTGACACCCAATGAAACATGATATCACTAACCATGAACATCATAGGTCTATGATTCCGATCTACATATTAATTTTTTCATCTTTGTGCTACTACAATTTACATCTGAATCAACCGAACCTTCTCAGACATCTCATACACGATACTAAGTCCTAAAATCTCTGATGCCCCATCTTCTAACAAACACAACAGATATCTACATGGCATCTTATAGAATACCTAACAAGGTTTCAACTAGATTTGAGCCAGAAAGTTGTTGTTGTATGAAAACTCGAGAAGTGGAAACTGGTTCTCTCATTAGCCAACAGGAATGTAGAACATACTATCTCAACATGTCCTCAAATAACAGAATTTTTTGCTCTGACGGCCCATCCATATGTGGTTGAAAATTCATACTAAAAAACACTTGGGTACCATGTGTTTTTTCTATTTCTCCTTCTAGAATAATGATGTGAAGCATCGATCAAGATCTGAAACTATGTTTCTCAATACACCATGCATTCACTCTATCTCTCAAAGATATATTTCACCAAACTGATCGACTGTATACATTTCATGGTTTGGTAAGAAATGTTCTACATTATTCAACTGATAGAAAACAACCCAATTTACATCCTTCATTCAAGGTATCGTCAGAATACCCACAAATAAGTCCATCGCTACATCATTCCACTTCCACTCCAGAATGGGAAATGAATGTAACAGCCCTCTTGGACACTGATGCTCAACATAAACCTATTTAAAGGTAAATAAATGCACTAGGAAACCTAGGAATTCATTCTTCATTCCCAACCACGAATAAAACTGATGAATATCATTGTACATTTTTTAGAATCGAGGATACTCTATTCATTTTGATGCAAGGAACTCGGACATCAACTCTATGTTTGCACCTATCGAATCCAGAACACATCCCAAAACATAGACAACTTTATTAGTGCATACATCCCAACTAGAAGGTGGCTCGCTAAAATTATAACATTCCTTAATGAAAAAAACTCCTACTCTTCCAGCAAAAATTTCTGAACCAGCTCAAAAGTGTAGAATCAATCATTATAGATACAAGGGTGATTTTTCTATGTCCATCCTGCATCTCCAAAAGCTTCTCAGCAAAATAGGAAATTATTTTCCATTTAGATTTTGAATTATGAACCACCTAATACTAAGTGTTTTGTATTAGGGTATTTGTAACACTATTCCCTTTTCATGGTGTGTAAACCAAATCTAAATTGAAGGACTGAATGTACTCAACCCACCTCTACTCTCAATGATTCAAATACTACTAAGTGAAGATGTACTTAATACTTTTATTATAGGCAAAAATTGTGAACCGATCTCCCAATAAGTAATGCCTCTAACACATTAAGGAATAAACCATGATAGGTTGATCGAGATCAGGGGTAGGGTGATTTATTTCATTAGTCCTTGACTATCTTGACCAATAAGATAAAACTTTATCATCCTGGTTCAATACTTCCCTGAGTCCAACACAAGACGCATCACAGAACAAGGCATACTTCTTACTGGGTTCAGGGAAGTTCATAATCGGTACAATATTCAACCACCTCTTCAATTCCTGAAAATTAGTTTCACGCACCTATGACCACTCAAACATTACACTGTTTTTGGTGAAAATAGAGAGTGGTGCTTCCAAATGAAAGAAATCCCTAATGACCCTCCGATAATAACCTTGCAAACACATGAAACTCAAAACATTAGAAACATTCTTAGGTTACTCCCATGACACCACACCATTAACTATCTCCGGGGCTATAGAAACACCTAACTAAGAAATTATATTGCCCATAAAATTCACTTTATCAATCTCGAAATGGCATTTTCATATCTGGGTTTAAGTCCCATACTCTGTTATTGTACTCAAGTCATGATGTTTATCATGATCATCAAGTGTTCGTGAGTACACCAATTTGTCATCACCAAATACAAACAAGAACTAATCCATATATGGGTGATATATCTATTTCAATTGTTCCATGAACACAGTCAATGAATTGTTCTACCCAAATAACACCACCAGAAATTCATACAATCAGTACCTTCTCTGGAAAGTAGTTCGCATTACATCTGAATGTATAACCCTCAACATATGGTATCCTGATATAAAATCTATCTTATAGAACACTAAGGCACACCTCATTTGGTCAGACATGTCATTTATACTAGGATGCATGTATCATTTCTTAACTTTCATCTGACCCAACTTCTATTAATCGACACATAACCTCAATTTCCTATGAGACGACTAAGAAAATAGAATGGGTGATCTCCATGGTGATGTACTAGGTTTAATGAATCCATTTTTCTATAATTCGTCCAATATAACATTTAGTTCCATGAGTTCTCTATGCTCTATTCAATATGGTTAAATTGAAATTGGTTCTACCCTAGATAACAACATGATTGTGAACATAATATACCTTTTTGGTGGTAATATCGATAAATCAATAAGAGACACATCCAGAAACGAATCCACCACAACAAGAATGGAATTTTTTTCCACCTCTACATCATCAAGAATAAGTCATACAACTTCGCTTTTGATTTTCCCAAACTACTGAAAAATTAACCCTGCGTGCCCTGCTCAAACATACCACTCACCACAAAGGACATATGTGTCTCTATCAGGAGAAATAATCATAACAATATGAACAATTGATATATGATGGATAAAGAACTATCCAATACATTCGCAAGATCAGGTAAAAACCTAACATTGTGAGGACAAAAACGCACCTCAAGAAATGATAACCACCAACCTCTAAGGCATAACCTCTACACTGTTAGATATCCTCAGCTTACACCGCTAATAGATTATCTATCGACATATCCCCACACACTTGATCCTTGGATCAGCCCAAAACAACCATGAACTATTCAGAGATAAAAGAGTGTGTGGCACATTTTTCAAATATGGAATTTTCATGTGTGGATTCTTCAAGAATTGTACCTCAAATGGTAGAAGGTCCAGCCTTGCCACCTCCAGGTGTAGACTGAACTACATGAATATTCATTATCCATCTACCTTGGGATCCATGTTGAGTACATTGAACTACACTTCCCTACTAGTATGGATGGTCTCATACAAGATTTCCATGTCTACCACCCCTACAAATACGACTGGTGGAGCTCCAAATACCCACCTGATAGGGGTGATTGATCCACTTCCCACACTCGACATCTACATATGACTCACATCCATACCCGTCTGTTAAGGGTTCTTAAAGAACCATTGTATATCTCCAAACCAGCAACAGGAAAGGAACATGAATGCTGGTTTGGTTCATTTACCTGGCATGTGCTCTAGCATGTCACACTGATTAAAGAATACCTTAACACCACCTTGAGAAACGGTCCCACTCTACTGAATATTAGGAAAACATTCACCCTTTTGGAAACTTCCTAATCAACAAATCCTCCCATATTAGGGTGTACCACCATTCTTCCTAGTTGGAACCATAGATCCAGCTCCCAATTCTCCTCTAAGGATCTATTAAAAGATAAGGTCATTTTCCACTACCACATTAATCCTCTTCAGATAGAATATGTTCACCTAGGGCCTAATCTCAGGCCTAATCCCATCAGGGAATCATTTTTATATTTTCTCCTCATCTTCGGCCATCATTTAGATGAATCAGTGAAAATAATTAAAATAAAAAGTATAATCCATCACTAAATTATCCCCATAGTCACACTCATAAACTCTACAGCCTTCTCATGGCTCTCAGTTTCTGGGTAGTAATATTCCAGAAACGTTTCGTGGAAAAACCTCAATTCCATTCCTTCATCTTGATCCATCATAACCATAATATCCCACCAATTCATGGACATTCCTACAAACAAGTAGGATACTAAGTTGAATCAATTCTCAATAGGTGTCACTAGATGATCAAGAATAGTCTGTGTAGACTCTATCCAACACACTTCTAACTCTGGCCCACCATCTCTAGTAAAGGTCGGAGGGTGATGAAGTTGAAACTCACTAGACAGCTCAGACATAATATACAAAACTCGCCATGGGTCCAATACCATCATCTGAAAAAAGTTAGAATTATTCTCATGGAAACTAATCTAACCTATTGTCACTAGCCACCAGATCCTCTTACTTCACTAATATGGGGAATTCCCAGAAATTACATATTGTCTCCCAACCAGCACACTTCTTCATGGAGGATTTTATCTACAATGCCAAACACGAGCTTTAGAACAAAAACCATAAGGCTTCCAAAAATATAATGGAAGTCCCTTCATTATCCACCAACAAAAAATTTAACACACTCCATGAAAACATGTCCAATAATAACCATCACACTAACCTCAACCATCCCTACCAAGGTCCTATCTATCAAAAGGTAACTAAATCACATGATTAAAAGACTTACCTTATACACCATTTAAAAACTATTCTCACATCACAACTTACTCAAATAATATTTCATTTCACATAACACCCATTATCAAGCATAATCCCTAAATTATTTTTTAACATTTTCTACCCTTTTTAACCTAGTTGTATTGTTTCATTAAACACAATTTTCTCCACTTTTTAGAAATTCATATGCATTCATTCCTCTCTGTCCCACAAACCCATCTCATGTGTCTGTGCCTACTATGACACATGTCTCTTATATGCATAATTTCCTATAGTGATACATGAATGCCCAACCTCGCTCCACTCCATTGATGTGAAAAATATCATTAAATAGTCACATCACAGAACATGTGCACCACCTTATTGGGAAATATCATCACATGTTACAATACACAAGAATAAAAACAATTCCCACCATGGGTGAATAGGGCTAAACCCCATATATGGGTTACCTAATACTAGAAAAGAGCTCATTACCAAGGCTTAAAAACTTACTAACCTCATGTATTCCATTCCCAAATAATAAGTCATAGAAAAATTACTCCTATGATACCACTTTTTAATGTCACTGAGTTAGGTGCCACTAAATCAGTGCCCTGAGCTAGGTTGTCACAGGACCTCAAACATGCCTCCTCATACACAAGAGGGTTCTGACTAGCAATGGGGGTATAATATGTCACATGGGGAGACTATACACTCATTACCATAGTAATCCACAATATATAACAATATAAATATTAGAAACAATAGGAAAAAAATAAAATTCTTTTCCAAACACCTCACAAACAAGGTATAATAAAAAAGGCATAGTAAATATGCAATTTTATGCTGCGAATCCAAGAGAAAAAACCGTAAAAAAGATCAACAATAGAATAAAAATATGTTCATGACTCCATGTTTGGAACCTCATCCATGCATCTTCCTTTCCCTACTCAACTCCCTATCATATGGATCTTTCCCTTGTACAGACCTTCATGAATGAAATTTGATCAGTTACCCAATGAAGACCTGAGAAGATTGTGAGTATAGCTTAAAAGGTCACCACCAATGGTGATTAAAAAAATGAAATATAATATATAGTGCATTCTAGTATAACAAAATAATAAGAAAACTAATGATAATTCATGAGACAATAGTTAATTATATCTACATAGCTAAACTAACCAAGGTTCTAATTCGTAATGTCATTCTATTACTTGTTCATCAGTAATCAGAATGTTCATAAGTTGTGAATTCACATCATTCATAAAAGGATCTTGGAATTCATTATTTTTTATAAGGTAATAAATAAGTCACTTACTCACTAGGGAAAACATATCTCAACATCAAAATATCCTCACCTTGAAGCATCAGTCTGAGAGTATTTCCACCTTTAGGGGAATACATCTCTGTCCCCTTCCCTAACTCATGAATTCTTGGTGGAGTTAGAGCATGAGTCTAACTCATCCTGTGGGCGGAGCCTCAATCCTTTATCCCATACATCAATACATGTTCACATTCTTATAAATCCATTTACCACACACAACCGTATCACAACTAAACACAACTTATAAATATTATAATAATAAACCATAACAACAAATATAGTTAATCATATTGTTCCATAACCCATTAACACATTTCCATTTACATTACATTTCCCATTTAACTCAATTCTTATTCTCAAGCCTAGATCACTAAGAATGTTCAATAATTGTATTTTATCAACCCATTATACATATTCATAACCCCCCATATAAAATCCCATTAAACATATTTCCCAATTCACATACCATTATCAATTCAGTGTATTCACTATTTCTTATTCACTAACTCATATAAGCCTATCATAAATATTTCATAACCTTTATACCCCATCCAAAATTAACCAATACCTTATTTGGGATTCCATTAAGAATATCAACATACACAAAAGGGAATTACATGATCACGCAACTACCTAGAACATACGTAGCTAATTCTAGCTCCAAAAAGTATTCACACACCACATGAATGGTCTTAAATTGGTCAAATCATCCTAGATGCTTCCATTGGGGACCATGAGGGTTCCAACTTATCATTTAGACAAAAAAATCTACAAACCTAACCAAATTATTCAAAATAACAATAAGAGTTGAAAAATAACAAGGCCGAACATGAACAAATCTACAACAAAATATGTGATATAACTCATAGACCACCTACCTCAAATCCATTGGAGAACTCAGTCCCAAACATAGACTTAGATAAAGATTCGTCCCCCTGTTAAGGATTTAACCTTGAATTCAATAGAGAAGAAGGGGATAAGATATTCTGATTGAGAGAAGAGAATGATACAAACCCTAATCAAGAAAAAGAAGTGTAACAAGTAGATTAGACTCAACTGAGGCTCTGATCCACAACCAATGACACTCCAAACAGCCTAGGATCGATGGAAACTCACCTCTTGGAAGATTGGGAAATCGATTTTCATCCCTAGGGTTTCAAGAGGAAGAGATGATGATAATACAGAGTTGGGATTAAAAATCATGTAATGGAAATTTTTTAATTTTTTCATATTTAATGGACTCCATAGTTTACCCGTATGGTTTGACAAACCATGGTCAAACCATAAGAGAGGCATTATCCCAAAATCGTCCAATCACATGGTTTCTTGGGATGATAATCACAATTTGAACCAACAATGTAAAAACTGTGGATCATTTCCATAAACTCATTTTTCATCCTTCTTTATGTCTTGAACCCCCGAAACACCCAGGAGCCTTCGCATGAACTTGGGGAAACAATTATTAATCCAAAACAAGAGACTTAAACTGAATCACAAATATAAAAACCTTATAAAGAATCTGTGATCATGCAGTATCAAAATATTCCTCTGGTCAGGTTTTAGTTAAAAAATAATTTCTAGTAAAATATCGAAATGGATCTGCATGAAAAAATTTATGGGAAAAGATGTAAAAAACATGTTTTCTAGGATGGGTTTTCTGAACACAAAATGGTGGATCCTAAAATGGTCAAGGAAATAGTATAAAACTTCAAGACCATTCACCACACATCAGCACTACTCAAATTCCAAAGAAGAGATATACTGAATAAAATAAATGAGCCCTAGTTGATGATGTTAGATATGGGGAATTCCCTTATATATCCACATGGAAGTGATTCTTGAGATATGGGGAAAAGGGAAATCTAAGTCCTAGGTATATCGACCCCACTAATAATCTTGATAACATCATACCCATGTACTATCAAATATCACTCTCACTAACACTGTGTCAAGTACATGAGATATTCTGCATATCCATATAGAGTAAGTATAAAACAAATCTCTTACAAGTATTGAATTAATAGATCGTATATCTATATAATTATATATCTTATGAAAAGAATACATTGATGATATTAGGCCCCAAAGATAGTGTTCTATGAAATATGGAATCTCACATAATCAAAGTACTATAGAAAAACCCTATGTATGAGGTGGTAACATGGGAACCAGATGAGTCCATGATGTATATCCACCTTCAAAAGTTTTCACCAAAGAATATAATATGACATTTTTTGGGAGACATTTTTTTATGGGGGAAATAATGTAATGAACCATAATCTTCTAATATAATTTCACCTAAAAATATATAATTGTGTCATATTTATTAAAATTGTATTTAACACACATGAACCACATGATAAAACGAACTAATTTTTTATATTATTCCACAAATTAAATTTAGAGAATAAATATATCCATAAGAATTTATTGTGTTATAATGGGGAAATATAGGATATGTGATAAAAACAATCAGAAAATTTGGATCTTCTCAATCCCCTTGAATTATATAACTAATGAAAAAAATTTACAATAAAGGATAATATTATTAATTCAATATGAATTTTGTAAATGAATATATATATATATATATATATATATATATTGGTTTCAGGCATAGTAAAAGAGCCAAATGGGACATTCTTGACTTGGAATTTGACCTAATTGACAATTAATATGAGATGTACATCGATGGTAAATGTAATGAAAATATAATTTAGTCAAGTATTAATTTATAAGAGAACATCATAACCATAACCCAGGACCAAATCACATATTATTTATAATGAATTTATACAATAGATGAAAAAACAATTCATGAATTATTTTTTTAGTGAATCTAAAAAATAATTTACATTATATACTAAATAAATTTTAGGAATAAAGAGTATATTCCCTCTATATGTGATCCACACATGATCCAAAAAACCCTTAAACTAATCGATATGAACATTTCATGTATAATTCAAAAGGTTTTACACATAGAAATTGGGAAATTGATTCTTCATAACCAATTCTTAGAAGAAAATTAAACACTTTATCCACTACCATTGATTTATATGTACAAAAATTGTCTTCCTTATACAATATTATCTTGAATACACATTTTCAGCAAGTAGGATTTACATAAACTGGATGATTGATTAGTAGCCAAAAATTGTTTTTGATATATAGAATCGATTTCCGAATTCATGAACTCATACCCTCTTACAACTTTTGTGCTCCATAATTCCAATTTTTAGATGATATGTTCATTATTTTCAACCAATAATTATTCACCAACATCTATTACTAGAAAAAGATATCTATCTAGTTATCTTACTTGTCTGGTGGTCCAATGTAGTACATGTGTTTTAAGAAAATCTTCATGTATGGGTACCCGTGAAATCTGTTCTTGTACCAAAAATTGTGTAATTTGAGAATCAAATTCATTAAAATCTACCTTTACCTCACTATCGTTATTAAGTATGTTCACCCTCTCAATAAAAAGGATTTTTTTGTGATAATAAATTTCAAATTTAAAATGTTTTTTATGTATTATTACATTGTTTTCTTATATAATTTGTTCCCCATAGTTTAGGTTTGATGCCAAAGAAGGCATTAAAATATGAATCATAACCCCCAAACACATGTATGAAAAAAATGTTTATTTTAATTCCATAGATTTATGGGAATTCCATTTTCTACATTAGTTTTATCTTGGTTTAGTGTGTATATTTCAGTCTATAATTATTACACTAATGAATAATAGGAGATCTGCATGACTCACTATCTACATGACCATATCTACCATAGTACGATTCATCCATTTACAAACACCATTCAAATTTTGTGTGTAAGTGGATATGAGATGAAATATAATCCCAAAATCCTATAGAATTTGAAAAACTCATTGTTCATCTATTTACTACTTCAAAAAGATTCCTGATTTTTTATCTTAATTCCACGTTGATTCATCACTACATTCTTTAATTATATGAATTTATAAAATGAATCAATAATTGTACCTAATCAAGTATATAATTCAAAATATACTCAAGTTAAAAGTAAAATATATGAATTATGAATAAACACCCATATATTATTCATGAAATGGTCCAAAAAACATTAATCTATAAATAAAAATGAAGAAATGTGTCCCTTTAATCCTATCGACAAAATTGTGGTTTGTTCATCATTCGTTGTAAATAAGCATGACATCTTTCATGTGTTTTTTTTCTCAAAATATTCTAAATAACCATCATTGAAGATATATTTAATGTGATTTTCTTTTAAATATCTAGGGTGGTGATAAAAGAACTAGGTGTTACATGAGTCATTTGATCATTATTGTTATCAAATACCCATATTTGGTTTTCATGAATAAATATATAATGACAATTATTTAAATATTCCATACCATAACCTATGATATTTTTTTAACATAAAAAACATTTATTTCCAAATAGGAAAAAACCATCTATATCTTGTTGGGATAAGAAATTATTTTTTTAAGTAGTAGTTACATATTATTTCTCTCCTAAAAAATCATTCATGTTGGACATGAAATATGGAAGTCTCCATTGGCTAGAGTTGTCATCCTCCCACAATTGGCATCCCACAAATCCACCTATCCTCTTACAATTTTTCAAAATGTGATGGGTTCCAATAGTTTGATATATTGTGATCATGACATGATATATCTAAAAAACAATGTGTAGATAATGAAATATTACAGTTAATAATGAATAAAGCTTTACATTCCCCTTTATTTTGTCTTTATTTTCACTTCCATTTAGTTTTCTTACTTCATGGAAAACATAATTCTTATTTTTTTTCATTTCCCTTACTCGACATATTATTGATATTTGAATGATATTTATTTGTTAAATTGGAATTACTATTAATCATGGTTCCCTTTTTATACTTCTTCCTTTTTTTATTCACTATAAACAACACAAGTTTTTCATGCACCATGTCTTTATCAACATATAGAATGGAAGTAATAATTTAAAAAAAATCACTTCTCATTTTTTATCATGATATAATTACTTATAAAACGTTTTAACTATTTTGTTAGTTAGAAATGTATCATATTTTTGTGAAAATAATCCATGTATATAAGCCTTTATATCTATAATAATTCCATTTTTCCAATAAGAATGATGACAAAAGGCTAGGCTTGACTAATATATCCAAGATTGTATGCAAACAAAGAATTTTTGATATCATTTAACTATTTTATAATATTCTCTTAGTAGTGATAGTGAAATTGATACATCATGTTATATATATATATATATATATATATATATATATTTCTATCCTCATTTTCATTATATGCATAATGTTCATGGATAATAGAATAAAATATTAAAAATTTGTTGTATAGTTCAAATTCGTCGCGTAAATAAAACTCTTCTTCAGTAGCTTCATTACATGGTTCTTCAAGAATAGGTTCTTTCAACACATACAATTTCCTTCTATGAAATAAGATAATTTGTATGAAACTATTCCACTAGTTGAAATTTGATACTATAGAATATTTCACTTTGAGACTCTTGGATCTATATTTATTAACTTTTTTAAAAGTAAGAATATAGTAATTTAATTATTTTATTTGTAAAAACATGATAATAAATGTTATTTTATATTTATTATTCCCACACCATTTAAAAAATCTAATATATCCTACAATCCCCTTTACAATATCATATTTTTAGAATTTATGGTTTAAAGGATCCATTTTTCAAATCTCATATCCCATACAATGTATTGAAATGTTTTTGACGTGTTTTAGGATGATATTAAAAATGGTGAAATGAAAAAAATTAGTTCCTTAATCTGTTGAGTGAAATCACCAATCTAGAAATACTTGTCTTGTATTTCTTCAACCTTTTACTTTTAGTTACATAAATTATATCTTTTATCATGAAACATTTTTTAACTTATTTATGTTAATCCAAAACATCACATTAGAATTCGTTGATAATTTAAATCACTCTAACATTGGATGGTAAAGCACATTAAACTATACATTTATTTTAACTTAAGTAGTGGAAGGATATTTAGACCTAATATATATTATTGAGTTATTTTTATATTTATGAATATTTTTCCCATCTTATCTTTATTATAAACTAGTAAATATTTAGAACATATAATTAAGTTATGAACTGTGTCATAGATAATGTTTATGCATAATCCAATTTGTTTGTTCGATATTTCATTTCCTTTAATTAATGTTATCATGAAAAGAATTTATAACATATTTAACCATGAAAATTGATATAAATAAAATTATAATGTGTTATGGTCATGATATTTTACTGATAATCCATTTATCTAGTGTATGATAAATTAATCATCAACCAAGGGGGAAGTATCTTTATCCATTTTAGAGTTCATGTTGTAGCTTTCACCATCACACCTACACATCCCTCTTATATTGGTTTGTCCTATTCACTAAACATGATCTGAATTCACTATCATGGGATCTCAATCCATTACATATTCTATGACTCACTCACAAGTGAGGGGAAATGAAGGATTAGTTAAGTGGTTAAAATAGAATAAATCATTGGTATGTAAGCCCATAAACAGTAAGAAGATGGATGCCATTAAAGTCATTAATTTAATTAAATAATAAATTAAATGAAACCAATACATATAATTTCATGGTCTATGATCACGATCATCAAAATACTTGAATCTAATTACACAATTAAAACATAACATTGACTTTTAATCCATTTTATTTTATATAAATCACAATGAAATAAAATTATTATCATCTTTAATTATTCCATTATTTTCTTTCATCCACATACAATGTTTCTTGACATTCTCATCCATAATAGTTTTTTAAAAAATAAATTCATTGAAAAATAATTATTTACAATACATTTACCTCAAATGATACACTGTGGGCACCTATTTAAACTACCCAAAACATATTATATCTATAAACTATTTAATTATGTGTTATGTGGAATACATGAATTATCACATAATTTCAATTCATGCACACAGTCCATAATATTACACAAAGGACACATGGTATTGACGTGGTGTATTATGTTTCAATTCACATAAGGTAATGATTTTATTAAGAATATTATATGATATAAAGTTATAAACATTACACATAAATTAATCATATATTTAGTATATATATATAACAACACACATGTCTTGTATATAGTCAAATAAATGATATAGTGATCACAATATGGAAGGGCTTAATTGTGTAAAAAATTAATTTTCTATATATAATTTGGTAATATTAATGGTGTGTAAAATCTAACTACATGATATATGTATTTATCACCACCTATTTATAGAATATTCGAAGTTAATCTATGTGTAACATTACAAATGAAGTAAATGAATTAAAAAATATATACATAGGATACACATCATGGGGTCTACGAGTTCCATGGTCACCCATCAGGTCGGTCACGAAAGGAAACACAAAAACCATCTTTCACTAAATAACTAAATGTTGTGTATTGATTTCATGCATCTTATAGTCTGTTTGACCATGAACTAACCTGGATCTCTAAAAAAATGGTGTATTTAAATACACACCATCTGTAATAAATTCACTCTTCATGAATTACTTCCAAATAAATTCATGGTCTATTGAACACGAGTATAAGGTGTGTAATCATATTCTATTCAACCAGAAAACTCATCACCTCTATATAAGTTATTTTAATATATTTAATCTATAAAATTATCCAATATACTTTTATTTTCAAATAAAAATATGAATAAGAGAAGATCATTGGATTCATATTAAATAATAATAAAATTCAAACAGAAAAATACTGATAAAGTCATAAATCAATTAGTTAAATTTAAATAATTTTATATAATTATAAAAAAAATATAGATACAATTTTTAGGTTCTGTGTGTAGCCAAATCACCCCATACACAATCCCATACTTTAATTTTCTTTATAAACAATTATTTATTTTAGATGAACAATGATGACAAACATCATTACCAACATAAAAAAATCAAAGATTAATTGTTTAATGAACGTTAAACCAAAATATAGGATCATACCATATTATTTATAATTAATTTAAATAGTTAATGAATTTCATTTTGAGGAATTATCTCTTCATTGATGAACCAAACAACAAATTTACATCATATTATTCACTAACTATTGTAATCAAGTGTAGATTCCCTCAAGTAATGATCCAAAATTTCTACATGTACCTCTAAACCACATAATTGGAATATTCATTTTATATCATGGTATATCATGAGTATTATGTTTTTCTTATTTTATCACCCCATGAATCTATTCAAGGATGGGTTCTCTTCAATGTCATTAGATAGCATAGTGTTGGTGGAGAAGGATCACTCTTCATTATTGAGAGCATTACTTGAGTGGGGTATCTCATGGGATTCATGTGAATCCTTTCATGATGTAGTTGTGTACATGAAAAGAAAATAACAACCTTTAATAAATAATATAATTGTTTTTATATATTACCAGGGCTATAAAATAATAATTTCACATGAGCCCTTTTTTATTAATCTTTTTGAATCCCCATGTCGATAAAGATAATGTTATTATTATCAATTAATGAAATTCCCTATACTCCTAATTTAAATAAAATATTTATTAACCTCACCTGTTTTGATAATCCCAATAATTCCTTCACATACTTTGATAATCCCAATTAATGTTTATCTATATTCAAATTCTCTCAATATATGATATTCTATTATTAAGAATATAATAATGATAAAATAATCCTTGAGATAGGTTAATCAATGGTTATCTATGTTTATATAAGTTATAAATTAATTCTAACCCAATCAGATATGTTTTGCATAAAACAGATAAGTGTTTGTCACTAATCTGCATATAGTTACTGATAAGAGATCTACCGGTACTTAGTCTACCGATAGATAGAGTCACTGATAAGCTAAGGCTACCGATATGTACATAGCTACTGACAGAAACCGAGCTACTAATAGAAGAGGTCTAAGGGTATGCTAAAGTCTTCTAGTATACACTTGATCACTGATATGTATAGAGCTACTGATATAAAGAAGTCTACTGATAGAACCAGTCACAGACAGTTAACGATAGAAGTCTACCGAGAGAGTAAGTCTACTGATACGAGCTACTGACCGCCCTACTGATACACATACTAGAGATTGATATGAAGTGACTGACACAGTCTACCAATACAAGTACAATGTCACTGTTATATCGAGCTACCGATAGCCCAAGAGCTACCAGTTGATTAAGAGCTACAGATAACAAGAGCTACCGATAGAATAAAGTCACTGATATATATAGCTACCGATACAAGTTCCAAAGAGCTATAGATGGAAGGTCCTGCTACACAAAGTCCACTGCACACGTCTACCAATAGAAGGATACTAATAATTGACCAACCATTCAAACTCTATTCTCTCAATACTATTTATTTATTAATCTAACGGTTACATTTGATGTTTTTTATGTAGTTAATGTTATTTAATGATATCTGTTGACATGTCAGGGAACCGTACCTAGTACCAACACAAAATGTAATCATTTATTTTTCCCGAAGCTGAAAGCATAAAATGGAAGAGAAATACCTAGCCGAAAAAAACACCGAGATAGAAATTGAAGTGGTTGCATACAGAGGGATCAATAAACTAATAGGGATCAACAACATTCAAACGTGGTGCATTCACACAAGGCTTTATCCATACTCCAAGAATTCTGGATATACTTGAAGCCACTCTTCTGAAGGAACACACAAGCTGCATCTTGATTGAAGAACTACATCAAAAACATCATGCACTCAAGATGATAAGCTTTACATGGAACAAGGAAGAAAACGACACTCTGTCTTTTCATAGAAAAACAAGAGAAGGACTCAAGAGATTTTATGACCAATAAAATGAGTCGAGAGCTGCACAACAGACCACTAAATCTTTTCTAAACTCATTCAAATTTTCTTTAGTGATTCTTTATTTTCATTTCGAGAAGTGTGTATACCCTGTTTATTTTACACACACACTATCTCCTGAGCTAAACTGGAGGATTCTTAAATCCTCACTCAAACTCCATAACTCTTTGTTTCCCACTGTGGATAGTGGTAGAGGTCGGGTAAGACCTAGACATCTGTGAGCTGTTATTTTGTTTTCCCACGAAGAACTGTGGTAGAGGTCTTTGTACCTGGACAGTGTGTTTGCTATTGTTTACCCCAATCCAGGGTGTGGATCATTTTATGTAAATTATTGAGAGGACTAAGTATCGACTTTAGACTGAATCTCTTGGTTACATCTGTTATTGATTTTATTTTAAATCATAAGTTTACTATATATATATATATATCATATTCCGCTGCTAACTACTTTGAAATACAAAACTATTTTAAAGCTACTTTGATAGTTAAATTAGCAAGTGTTTATAATTATTGTAAACCTGCAAGTTAGTTTCAAAAGTTAATTTCAAATTCTAATTAAGTTAACTGAGACCTAATAAATCTTTGAGAAACTAATTGATCACTTACACTCTGTATAAATGCACTAAAGTTTAACTTTTTTTTTAAATAGGGGGATTTTAAGAGAAATATTTTGAACAAAAATTTTAATTGGAACTCAATTCACCCCCTGAGTATCCACTCGGACCAACATTTGGTATCAAATGGTTTGTTTATTAATACAAATTTTCAAAACATTCTGTTTTTCAAATGTGATTTTAGTTTCATATGTAATGATCATAAATTTCTGTTAGTTCTAAATATTATCTCTTTAAAAATATTTTCTAAAATCAAGTTATGGAAAATAGACTAGAGTTTGATGCTTCTAACCAGCCACCTTTCTTCAATGGTACCAATTATGCCCAGTGGAAACTAAAAATAAAAATACATTTAGAGAGTATGGGTTTTGATATCTAGACTGCTATAGAATCTCAATATAAAATTCCAGAAACTGAAAGAACAACTTGGGATGAACCAAAAAAGAATTCTTACAATAATTATTGTAATGCTATGAATACCCTGTATTGTGCTCTCGGAGATGATGAATTTAATAGAATATCTGCTTGCAAAACTACTTATGAAATATGGGACACTTTGGGTTTTTCTCATGAAGGAACAACTAATGTTAATGAAATGATATTAAATACTTATACTATTAAATATGATAATTTTAAAATGAAGATTGATGAACCTATTTTTAACATGTTTCTCAGGTTCAATGAGATTGTCAATTCTATTATCTCACTTGGAATGGCAGTTCCAGCAAAGGAACAAATAATGATAATCTTGAGATGTCTACCAGATCGATGGAGGGGCACTTCTATTTCAATCATAGAAACATGTGACCTTGGTGATCTCCCAGTAAAAGAGTTTATTGGTAAATTAATGATGTATGAGGCAGAACTTAAGGAAAATAAAGATGAATATGATGAACCCAAGAGGAAATCTGTGGCATTCAAGTCTACTGCTTCAAAGAGGAAGGACATGGAGAAAATGCATGCACCTACTGAAAGTTCAACCAGTGAAGATTCGAATTATGAAAGTGATGATGAAATGGCCCAAAGAGCCAGGAGATTCAAGAAGTTTTATAAGAAGAAGAAGTTCTTCAGAAAATATAACAACAAAAGAAAAGTATGACAACAAGGGTCATTGGAAGAAGGATTGGAATAAATCTGATAATGAAGATGATATAGTCTGCTATGAGTGCAAGAGGAAAGGACACATCAAGGCTGACTGTCCAAAATTAATATTCAAAAAGAAACATGATTATAATGACAAGAAGTACATGAAATCCATGAAAGCTACTTGGATTGATTTGGAGGACAACACAAGTGAATATGAAGTTTCTGATTCTGAAAAGAGTCTTACCAACATGTGATTCATGACTAATACCTTTGAGGTACCTATACCCTTATACTGAATGATTATTATTCTGGAAATAACAGTGATTCAGACAATGATGAAAATATGTCTAAGGATGAATTTTTTGAATATTGTAATATGCTGGAAGAAACATGTAATGAACTTAAGGAAAAAAATAAGTCACTAATGAAACAACATGCTCTCACTGTCAATGTTAAATATGCCTTTGATATTGAAAAAGAAAATAATGCTCAACTGTTAAAGGAAAATACTAAACTGAAAATGACTAATGAGAAACTTAGAAAGGACTTATAAAAGTTCACAAAGGGAAATGATACACTTACTAAAATGTTTTTTGAAAACAAGTTACACCAAAGTAATCTACTGGTTTGGGATACCAACCTGGACAGAGACAGTTCACTAAAACTCGATTTATTCCTTATTCTGGACAAAATTATCCTTATTACAGTTCTTGAAATTCCTATTCTTCGACTAGTTATTCATATGCTTATAAATAAAATAAATTTTATCTTTCAAAACCTATTGATTCTTTAGATTATATGAAACCCATAAGACGAATATGGGTACCTAAAGCTTTGATTGCTATCCTTTCTTGACCCAAGAGGTTCTGGGAAGCAAATTCATTTTTTGATTAAATCTGATTTTTAGGAGACCTGTTTGAAAAGTTCTCACAAGAATGTATGGTACATGGATAGTGGATGTTCAAGGCATGTGTATAGAGATTATTCATGCTTCAAAAGAATAATAAAAGTTGATGGAGGCCATGTCACCTTTTGTGATAATTATAAAGGAAAAATCATCGGCTTAGGCCATATTGGTAACTCTGATTCAGTTTTGATTTCTAATGTTTTATTTTTTGATGGACATAAATACAATATTTTAAATATTTATCAATTATGTGATTATGTATTTAATTTTAAGTTTGAAAATGATTCTTGTAATGTTTTTAACTCTAAAAATGTTTGAGTAATTTCTGCTTTAATAAATGAAAATGTTTATGTTGTGGATCTGAATTCTTTAGCTAAGAAAAATGTTACTTGTTTAAATTATTTTTATAAAGAGTATTAGTTTGGGATAGAAGATTAGGACACTGAAACATCCACTCACTTAGAAAATTGACTAGGAAGAACGTGGTTAGAGACCTACCTAAACATGAATTCTCATCAGACAAAGTTTGTATTCCCTGTTAAAAGGGAAAGCAACATAAAGTTTCTTTTAAATCAAAGAATGATGTTTCAAATTATCAACATCTTGAGTTGGTTCACATGGATTTATTTTGACCTTATAGAGTTTCTAGTCTAAATTGGAAGCACTATGTATATGTCCTAGTGGATGAATTTTCTAGATATACTTGGGTATACTTCTTAGCTCACAAATGTGAAGCTTGTTCTTACTTTATCAAATACTCCAAATCTATAGAAGACCACAGTGGAATTAAGATTAAAACTATGAGAAGTGATCGTGGCCATGAGTTTGAAAATCATGAGTTTGAATCTTATTTCTCACATAATGGATATTGTCACAACTTTTCTTCTCCTAGGACACCTCAGAAGAATGGTGTAGTAGAAATAAGGAATAGAACCCTTCAAGAAATTTCAAGGTCCATGCTTAACGAGTATGACCTGCCTATTTATTTTTGGGATGTAGTTGTAAATTCAACCTGTTATATTATTAATAGAGTCTTGATTAGACCCATTCTTAAGAAGACACCATATGAATTATGGAATTATAGAAAACCTAAAGTTAGTTACTTTAGAGTCTTTGGATGAAAAGTGTTTATTATTAATACAAAGGATAATCTAGACAAGTATTCTTCTAAAAGTGATGAAGGAATTTTTCATGGTTATTATTTAACTAGAAAAGCCTATAGAGTCTTTAATAAAATAACCAAATGTGTGTAATAATCAGTTCACATCATGTTTAATGAAACTGATCCACATGATCATAAAACCTCTCTTGAAAATCATGATAATGATTTGACTGTTCTGGACCTTAATGATAAAACTAAAGAGCCTACTATAAAAACATCTAGTTCTGGACATATTCAAGAATCTGTTGCTATAGAACCCAACCCTATAGATGAACTTTAAATTTCAAGTCCTACCTTTACAAGATCAACAAGGATTCTAAAGAATCATACTTTGGATGCTGTTGTTGGTAATCTTGACAGATGGGCATAGACTAGAGATTCTCTAAGAATCTAGGTTGAACATCAAGCCTTTATTTCATAGCTAGAACCTAAAAATGTCAATAATAAAATCAATTATGAATTTTGGGTAATGGATATTCATGAAGAGTTAAATCAATTTGAAAGAAACAATGTCTGGGAATTGGTGGACAGAACTAAGGACACTTTGACAGTAGGCGCTAAATGGGGTTTTTAGAAACAATGTTGATGAGTCAAGAAACATAGTTAAAAACAAAGCTAGGATAGTTGCAGAAGGATATTGTCAAGAGGACGGTATAGACTATGAGGAAACCTTTGCACCTCTAGCTAGATTAGAAGCTATTAGAATTCTACTTGCCTATGATGCTCGTCTGAATTTCATGATATATCAAATGGATGTTAAAAGTGCTTTTCTAAATGATTTTATAATTGATGATGTTGTTGTTGAACAACCACCTGGATTTACTAATCCCCATTTTCTGAGTCATGTTTTCAAACTTTCTAAATATTTATATGGTTTAAAACAAGCTCTAAGAGATTGGTATGATAGACTTTTTAATTTTCTTATTGCAAAGAGTTTTACTAAAGGGATTTCTGATCCAACTCTTTTTATAAAAAGAATTTCTAAAGATGTTTTAATAGTTCAAATCTATGTTGATGATATTATTTTTGGATCTTCTAAACATTCTTTATGTACTGATTTTTCAAAAAGTATGCAAAATTAATTTGAAATGAGTTTAATGGGAGAACTCAAATATTTTCTTAGATTTTATGTTTTTCAAAAGGAAAATGGAATTATTTTAAATCAAAGTAAATATACAAAGGATCTTTTAGAACGTTTTTGTCTGGATAGTATTAAGGAATGTGAAACTCTTATGAGCACATTCTGTAAATTAGATGCTGATGAAACTGGGAAACCAGTTGATCAAACCAATTACAGAGGTATGATTGGAAGCTTACTTTACCTTACTGCCATTCAACCAGATATTATGTTTAGTGTATGTATGTGTGCATGATTTCAAGCTAATCCAAAAGAATCTCATTTTCTTGCTGTTAAAATAATTTTTAAGTATCTTAAACACACTGTAAACTTAGGTTTGTTCTACCCAATAGGAAAATCCTTTGAGTTAATGAGTTATTCAGATACTGACTTTGCTGGTTGCAAGTTGGATAGAAAAGGCACATTAGGAACATTTCATTTATTGAAAAAATCCTTAGTATCTTGGTGTAGTAAGAAGCAGACTTATGTAGTTTTGTCCACTACCGATGTAGAGTACATAGCTGCTGGTAGTTACTGTGCACAAATTCTGTGGATGAAAGACACTCATTTAGACTATAGATATGATTTTAAGCATGTCTCTATTAATTGTGACAACAATAGTGCAGTAAAAATTTCGAAGAACCCTATGTCTCACTGTAGGACCATATAAATTGATGTAAGGTACCATTTCATGATAGATCATTACCTAAAGGGTGATATTATTCTTGAGTTTATAGGTACTGAACATTAATTAGCTGACATTTTCACCAAAAATTTGAGTTCAGATAGGTTAACCTACATTAGACATGAGTTGTGAATTATTAACCTTGATTGGTAGCTACCTCACCGATGTAAATTCTCACTGAAAAACCCTACCGATGAGTGTGCTTTTTTAAACATCTTTCTATTGCCAGAATCTGAATCATTTTTACTTTATCATATTTTAATTATTTATTTTATGATTCCTAATTTATATAAACAATGTCCGAGCTACTTCTCAATCCATCGACCCTCAAACCCTTTACCCTCAAACCATAACTCTCGAATCTTTCCAAAACCCTAAATCCCATGAATCCGAGATGGAAAAAACCAAAATCCCTTCTGTTAGAGATATTGCTGATGAGCCTAAGGGAATGAAGTAGAATTCCAAGCCAGAAGCAACTGGTAGTGCTAACAGAACATGATCAGGAAGACGACTAGTAAATCCTCATTTGCAAAATAGAGTTATAGTGATTGAAAAAGAGCTGTGTGTGGAATGGATGCTGGAAAGCAAATCGTTAGTGGTCGAAGTGCTAAAAGATCATAAGTGGGTAGATTATTTTCTTAACAACAATTTTCCCTACTATCCGAAGCTAGTGAAAATGTTTTATGAATATGTAAGTTTTGAGAAATCTGATGATGAGAACAGAGTAACTTTGTTTGTGAAAGGAAAGGAGTTGTCCTTTTCATGGACTGAGTGGGATGAATGTCTAAAATTTCCACACAAATTTGTATATGGATTTTTCTTGCGAGATATACCACCTACTAGTGATATCTGTGATTATGATACTGCCTTGGAGGAACTTGCCGGCGATGGAAATCAAAGACAAGTAGTAGCTGCTGAAATGGATTGAGAGAACATATTGCTGTTCAAGTTTGTTCATAATGTATTAATACCAAGGAGAGGAGACATTAAAAATTTAAGATATCAGGATATCTATCTCCTGCATCTTTTGAGACATGGAGTCAAGGTGATTCTATGCAGATTGCTGATGACTCAAATGGAGGATATGATAATACCCAAGTCAAAAACTAATGCCTTGTTATTTTCCATATTGATCTCAGTAATGATCAAATTGAAAGGAATAGATGAGTCTCAAGATGAGACAATGGTAGTGAGGAACAATTTCTATGTCACCAGTATAGTTTGCAAATACATGAAAATAAATTGGAACCCATGGAGAGGAGAATAGTTCATTGATGACAAGAAGGTGTATGATATGTTCAATCCTACGGATCATCCTTCAAGACCGAAGGATGTGAGGGATCCAGGTCTGGGACCTGATGAAGAGGATCCAAAATACAGTGATGATTCTAAAGAGGAAGAGTCCTCTGTTGATTAGGAGGAGACCCTGACTTACCTCCTAGCCTAGATCCTAAAAATCTAGATCAACATAAATCAGATAAGGAAGAAGCTGCTTTAGAGGATGTTTAAGTGGTTTCTGTAGAGAATGAAGAAGATTTTCATGACAGTGAAGAATCACTTTCAGCTGATTTGAGCCTTAGTCCAGTGATTTGACAATATTTAGTGCCTGATAAGTATGCAAATGAAGTTGACGTACCCTTTACTATTTTGGAGGACCCTCCATCTATTTCAGATAAAGAATTTATAGTAGAAGATTCTCTTAAAAAATTAAGACCTGTTGAGAATGCTTCTGAGAATGATGTTATTTTTATTGAGGTTGCACCAGTTAAGGGGGAGCATCAAACAATGATTGGAAGTGTTACAGTGGCAGTTGATATTGAGGATTGGGCAGAAGGCCCAGGTTTTGTGGTCTTTGGTTTAGACTATACTGATTTTGAGAATGAAGCATCTCTAAATAGACCAAAAATCATTTATGATGTTGAGTCTGAGTTGCCACCTGAAGATGGGGTCATAATTCATGACCTGAATACTTTGAAGAAAAATCTTAAGGACAGTTTTATGGAAGAGGTAAAGAATATGGATGTTTCTCTGGTATCATCAATTCAATCTATCATGACTGACTTAGTGGCCATTTTAGCATCTAAAATAGTACCTATTGCTGTTGCTCTTGCTAATATGATCACTAGGGCTGACCTTGAATCCATAATGGATGAGATTAAAGAATCTTTTAGTGCTTAAGTTTCTTAGATGAAGCACTGTTTTGTTGAAGAGATGAGTATGTTGGAAAGATATTTTGAACTCTCTCTCAGTTTTAATGTTTCAACCATTATGGCAGAAATAGTTGAAGAAGTTACAGATTTCCAAACTCAAATATCTAGGCTGGAAGCAGATCTTGAAGCTCTAAACAAATCTGTTGTCTCTTTAGACTCCTACATGAGTTCAAAATATCAAACAGACAAGGACTTAGCCTATATCAAGAGTGTTGTAAGTCATATGGTTTCAGTGTTCAAAGGTTTTAAAACCTCCATGAAATATCATGCTAAAACCTTGGATTCTCAAGTCCAAAATAATATCAGTGGGTTGACCAAAAACTTCAAGGAAATAGTAACCTTCTCTATTGGTTATGTTGCTTCTAAACCCTCAGTGGATTTGAATCAGATTCGAGTTATGATGAAGGAGGATCTTGGTTCAGTTTCCACCAGTGGCTCTGTGGACTCATCCGAACTGAGCAAAGTTGTGCTTTCTACTAGAGATTCAACTATAGAAATAATGAAGATAGTCCAAGACTATATGAGATAATCTTCTGCCTCTCAGAATGAAGTGAAAGAAAAAGTGGACTCCTATTACCAAAATATTTACACAAAGCACCATCTCAACAATAACATCAAACTTCAGTTGGGAAATCTGAAGTTACCTCCTGTCAATCAAGCCTTCAGAGAGAGAGTCAGCAAACCACAGGAATTGACTCCAGCTTTGGAAAAATTTATGGAGAACAAGGATGAATTCATATCTACTATGGAGATAGGAGGAGGAATAATTATGGATTTCAAAAATCGGTTGCTTCCTTTACTACATGTTGATGCTAGGCCAGTGATTATACCTCCAGCCTTACCTGCCTCTACCTCTGCTGGTTCTCCTGTTCAAGAGACTCCTGCCCATGAAATTCGAAGGCTCACACCTATGATCACTCAAAAAACTCCTCAGTACATGCCCACAACAGTGTCAGTGGATCATCCTCTTGTGATCACTCTGGAATTCCTAAGCCTTCACCTGAATCCACAAAATCAGAATCTTCATCTGATTCAAATGGAAAATCGCACATGGAAGATGTGGATTGAAAATATGGCCAGGATTCTTGATAATAATCCCTTGTATTTTGTTTATGTCTATGTACCTTTTTACAACATATAATACAAGTGGATTTCCTTTCTTTTTCATTGAGATTGTTTCTATATTTTTTTTGTTTTTAAATTTTTGATTATCACAAAGGTAGAGAAATATTTTACAAAGATTCTATAAAGGGGGAGAAATATTACTATGTATCAATGAGGGAGAAATATTCACATAGGGGGAGACATATTATCTAAGGAAAATCTACCATGCTTTTCCCCTCTAATATCATTACATTTAATTTTATCTCTGATACAATAAATCATTATTTTAAACCTATAATATCATAACGTGTGATTATCAAAAAGGGGGAGATTGTTGGCCTCACCTGTTTTGATAATCCAAATTATGCCTTCACATACTTTGATAATCCCAATTAATGTTTATCTATATTCAAATTCTCTCAATATATGATATTTTGTTATCAAGATGATAATAATGTTAAAATAATACTTGATATAGGTTAATCAATTGTTATCTATGTTTATATAAGTTATAAATTAATTCTAACCCAATTGGATATGTTTTTCATAAAACAGATAAGTGTTTGTCACTGATCTACATATAACTACTGATAACAGAGCTACCAGTACTTAGTCTACCGATAGACAGAGTCACCGATAAGCTAAGGCTATCAATATGTATAGAGCTACTGATAGAAACCGAGCTACCGATAGAATAGGTATACCGGTATGCTTATGTATTCTATTATACACTTGATCGGTGATATGTACAGAGCTACCGATATGAAGAATTCTACCGATAGAACCAGTGCACAGACAGTTACCGATAGAAGTCTTTCGATAGAGTAAGTCTACAGATACGAGCTACCGACCGGCCTAATGATACACATACTAGCGACTGATATGAAGCGACTGATACAGTCTAGCGATATAAGTACAGAGTCACCAATACATAGAGATACCGATAGCCCAAGAGCTATCGATGGATTAAGAGTTACCAATAACAAGAGCTACCGATAGAATGAAGTCAAGGATATATATAGCTACTGATACAAGTTCAAAAGAGCTACCAATGGAAGGTCCTGCTACACAAAGTCCATTTCACACATCTACCAACAGAAGGATATTATTGATTGACCAACCAGTCAATCCCTATTCTCTCAATACTATTTATTTATTAAGCTAACAGTTACATTTGATGTTTTTAATGCAGTTAATGTTATTTAATGATATATGTTGACATGTTAGGGAACCGTACCTAGTACCCATGCAAAACGTAATCATTCCTTTTTTCCGGAGCTGAAATCTATACAAGGGAAGATAAAGACCTAGCCGAAAAACACACAGAGATAGAAAGTGAAGTGGTTTCATACATAGGGAACAATAAACTAAGATGGATCAATAACATTCAAATGTGGTGCATTCACACAAGGATTCATCCATACTCCACGTATCCTGGATATACATGAAGCCACTCTTCTGAAAGAAAAAACAAGCTGCATCTTTAGTGAAGAACTACAACAAACAATTCATGCACTCAAGCTAATAAGCTGTAACTGGAACAAGGAAGAAAATGACACTCTGTTTTTCAAAGAAAAACCAGTGAAGGACTCAGAAGCTTTATAACCAACCAATCGAGTTGAGAGATACACTGCCTATCACTAATTCATTTATAAATTCATTCACATTTTCTTTAGTGATTCTTTCTTTACATTTCGAGCAGTGTGTATACCCTGTTTATTTTACACACACACTATCTCCTGAGCTAAATTAGAGGATTCATAAATCCTCACCCAAACTCCATAACTCTTTGTTTCCCACTATTGATAGTGGTAAAGGTTGAGTAAGACCTGGACAACTGTGAGCTGTTAGTTTGTTTTCCCACATAGAATTGTGGTAGAGGTCTTTGTACCTGGACAGTGTGTTCCCTGTTGTTTACCCTGATCCAGGGTGTGGATCATTTTATGTAAATTGTTGAGAGGACTATATCTTGGCTTGAGATTCAACATCTTGGTTACATCTGCTGTGCATTTTTGTTTAAATCATATGTATAATATATATATATATCATATTCCGTTGCAAACTACATTGAAATACAAAACTATTTTAAAGCTACTTTGATAGTTAAATTAGCAAGTGTTTATACTTATTTTAAAACAGAAAGTTAGTTTCAAAAGTTAATTTCATCTTCTGATTAAGTTAACTAAGGCCTAATCAATATTTTAGAAACTAATTGAACATTTACAATCTATAAAATAACTACAGTTTAACTTTGTTTTTAAATAGGGGGATTTTAAGAGAAATATTTTGAACATAAATTTTAATTGGAACTCAATCCACCCCCCTCTTGAGTATCCACACCGAACAACAATATTTTTTCCAATAATAATCAATATATATTATTTATCATTGAACAATTAATCTTGGCCTGTTATTCCCTCACAATATTTCCCAAACATTTTATACATAATATTTATTAAATAAATATATATCAGTGAATTTTTAACCAATAAATAATAAAATAGTATAATAACTAAATATAATATAAATATTAATTAACTATTCTACACATAAAATATTATCATGATTAAATGATGTAGGAAAACATGCGAACAATTAAATAAGATTAATTATTTAACTATGTGTGGGAATAATGTTTTTATACCTATTAAATAAAAAAATTATTGTAGGTCCCTACTTTTAGATAAACATAGTATGCGGTCTTATGTGAATCATTATATATGAAATTAGGTTAATAATCCCATTTGGATAGCATATATCAACACACAATGTAACTCGTAGTGAAAAAAGTTAGTGGCATGATAATATAAAACAATATACGAACATATATTGTTTAATATAATTCCTTTATCGTGATATATATAATCAAGCAGTCTGTACGGTGGGGACATCATTTATTGTGCTCTATGTCTCTATCTTTGACATTCTAGAAATCGAACGTTCATATGGAACATAATTTACATGTATTTATATATTCTAAATCACTTACATTAAAGGGTTTGATATATCATCTTCCATAAAATAATGAAATATAATTTCTCAGATTTTTCATTAATGAAATATTAATCAAGACGCACCCAACATATCATACTTCACAGTGAAGATATGTCATCACGGTTTTCATCAAAATGTCATCGTATGGGACTCATAACATCCATTAATAACAATCATAACGATTATAGACCAATAATAAAATCCACCAATACAAATATCTATTGATGCATAGAAAAATATATTTCATATGTGTGGGTCTCTTTCTCATAATTTCATATACTAGTAATTACAAAGGGTGTACACTAGGAGAAGGTTCATCATTGTTCTATGAGTATCCACCCTAAAACCCTCAATCTTTAATATCCTAAAAATGATTTTATCCCGCCATAGAACATATATTTTAGAATTATATTATGAAACTTATGGGTTCTCATTATAGTAAGAAATTATTTTGACCTTCCATTGTGATAGTAACTCTTAATATGTTATAATGTACTATTTCACATAGATAAAAATCATTAAAAGATACATAATTTATTATTAGTAAGAAATATGAATACAAGTATCAATAATTTATGCATAAGTTTTTTCTATGGAACTGATTCCAACAATACAATTTAGTGAAAATATAAGTGAATAAAAAATGAATGAAATATATGGTATTTATAGAAAATGGGGATCTTATATAACAATTAAAAATATGATAGTTGGAATAGTAATATGGCCATTGAAATGGTAACCTGACCATTGGATTAGTTATCTGACTATTATGTATATTAACTTGAACATAAAAATGTTTCCCTCACTTATGAATGGGTTAAATAATATTTATTAATCCTATAAAATGAATATATATAATATTTATATCAAAACATAAGTAAAGAATATACTCAAAAAGATAAAATTAATGATCATACTTTTTAATAATAAATAGTTTTTATTCACATTTTTATAAAAAATTTAATAATTAATATGAACGTTATTTTATAAAATGGTTTTATAAATTAATTTTATGTTCTGTTATAATTATAATGTAATTTTATGGGTCCTCCATTAGTATTTCAAAGTGTCAAAATATTGTTTATAATAATAAAATTGGGTTTTTAAAATAAATGAGCAATTTGATTGAAATTAAATTTCTCATATATGGAATATTTTTTCGATGAAATAGAGTTCAATATTTCAATCAAAGGGACATTAATGGTTAGGATGATATTTTAGTATTTTTATAAAACATTTTATTTTTTAATAGTGAAATACGAAAAAATATATATTTAATATAATAATAAAAATACTTGTTTTTTTGAGTCATGGAAGATTTAGATACCAATTGTATCGAACTAACATGAACTATTTGCTATATAGAGTAAAATTATTCATTATTAATGGTATTCATGTGGAAAAATAATAAAATAATGAATTTTATATTAAAACCCCCCTCTTATAACCATATAAATACAAAACCTCATAGCCCCTTCTATTTAAACCTTATAAGCATCGTATCATAACTACAAAAGTACCAATTTTATTTCAAATAATTTTACTATTATCTAAAAACAAATTCTAACTAAATGTCTACTTTCAAGTGAATTAAAGAGTTTTTCAAGGAGAAAACAATTAAGATGTAATATTCTCAATCTACATATTTATTGTTATTTTATTCTTCTACCTTAGCCTCACCTCCCTCACCCAAAATATAATTAATAACTACAGTGTCATATATATACAATAATATTATATTGATAATTGAATATCTTCCATCCATAATCTTATATTCTCATCTTATTCAAGAAATCAAAAACATTATCCATATTATGTCGGTTCACCACCTATAAGAATGAAGTCCTTTCATTTTCCATTACAAAATTCATGTAAGTTTTAAATTTTCATATAATGGATTAATACAACCTAAATAATCATATTATATATTTTATACATTATTTAATTAATTTATGGATTTAATATTATATAAAATGAAGATAATTAGTCATGGTCAGTAAAACTTAGAAAATAAATTTTCTAAATGACCTTAATATTTTTATAAAATAAATCATCCATCTATATGAACAAATATGTATATATGATCCCATTAATGTTTATTTATGGCCAATAATGAAATTTTATTTCACTTATATGGTTGTATTCCTCTTTTACAAGAACACAAGTAATTATCCTCATGTAATTGGACTATGGAACCATGAAACAAACAAGGTTAGAATAGTGGAAATAGTCTTTATGTCTAAATAAAAATGGTTATAAATGAAGATAAAATAATTATAATAAATAAAATATAGATACAAAAAATTATAATTTAAAGTAATTATTGATTTTAATTTGATCATTATATATATTAGGTTCAATTTTGGAATTAAACCAAAACATAATGTTAGAGATCTCTTTGAACCACCATTTTTCTTTGGGTTATGATCTTTCTCTCTCTACCTCACTTAAACATAATCATTAATTATATGGAATGATTTTGAATGTCATGTATATATGTATAACATATATATACCTCTATTAGTTTCCCTTGTATTAAGTGGTAATACTTTCCCAAAGTGAATATCATAATTTCCTCTAAAAAAATAAAACTAGATTAGGGGGCCTTTCCCTTGATCCTATTTTATAATTCCCACTCAAACACTTTTTTATCATTCACCATTTCATTAAATACATAAAGATTTTATGTATAAACATTGTTTCTTATCAATTTTTTTCAATAAAAATTCTTTACTTATTCCCTCTCCAAATTATTCTCCATAAAATGTTATTTTTAATGTTTGTTTGGGTACTCAATTCACATCCCCTTACCCTAAAATTCATTACAATCGAACACAAAATTTTGTGACCTATAAGTTTTTACTAAAATATAATGGTCCAAAATAGTTAATTACTTTTTCCATTTGGAATCATTATGTAATATCCATTACTTTTATATTAAGAAAGACTATGAAACCCATTTCATTCCATGTGCAATTATTAAGTTTATGGCTAATGGTTTATTTCATTTTTTGGAAAACATAATCATATACATGTTTTTATGGGTGTGGCCAAATAGTTATCCAAAATATTAGTTAGTGTTATTTTTCAAGTGATTTTATTTATGGGATTTGATAGTAAATCCAATCCATGATGTGAATTTTCCAACTATATGATGTTGTCTTTGTAGTTATCCATGATGTAAATTTATAACATTTTATATATTATTGGAACATTCTTATGCTATCCTGATCTTATGAATCCATTTTATTTATTTTATTATTCTATAAGGTTATCAATGATCATTGTAATTTAAAATATCATGTAAATACTTATTACTCATAGGATATGATTCATTATTATTTTATTCCCTTACTAGGATTTTTAACTGACCTAATTTTTTACCAATGTTATCCTATGTAGCTTTTGGACCTCAATGTTATTTAACTTTTCAGTATTTATAATAACAAAAGGCTGTTTTATTTTATATTATTTTTATGTATTGTTAACCTAGTATAACAAGTACAATAAGAATCTTGAACATTGTGTTTTGTTTATTGGATGTCTGCGTTTTAAATCATGTTTTAATATTTGTAAAATTATTGGGTCCTTATAATGTAAATATTGTATAATACAACACATACCTCATCAATTATCTATGAAAAAACTGGGCATTACTAGTGAATGTATCCCATTTAATCTATCTAAGATAATGTGATAGTACGTGTTTCTTAACTAGGTTTATCTACATACTTCCTTGGTATTTAACATTAGGGCCTAGTTTTCATACATACAATGCATATGTATAAATTATATTGTAGTTAAGTCAAAACCACCACATAATATGTATCATAACCAATTAACTACAAACTACCTTAGTATAAAAGATAGAAAATGAATGGTATTAAATTTCACAGGTTCACTTTTTGGGTACCTTGTTAATTACATGTAATGGGGATTACTATTAATCATGTCCTTAAAGATTACTAATAAAACAATTTTTATCATTCCTTGTGGTATATATAGTGGATCAATCTAGCACTAAATCTACACTCGTGTCTTATGGGTGAACTATTCAACCCCATAAGAACTAAAATATATGTTTATCATGACATATTATTACAACATGAGCCTATACATGAACAAAAATATTGGATATATCTAATATATTTTATTTCTAAGGTGTTAAATATCCTTTCTATCACCAGATTTATGAATTATACATGAATAAAAGGAATATTGTAATAACATATTCTTAACAATATAACTTTATATGGTATTAAATTATTTTAATAAAATATTTTAAAAACTGTATGCATAAGCATAGACCACACAAAATAATAATATTTTGAGACCATCATGAACATAATTTTTTTTATTTGTATTAATTTTTTTCATCAGAAAACATTACTTAAATATGTAAAAAAATTATTTTGTACATTTACACATTAAAAACACGCCCCCAACTAAATTATTTAGTCATAATATAGTTTTGATGAAGGAATATTTGATGAAATTGAAATTAAAATTTTTAATCCTTTTGTTCAGTACATGAACATTCTATCAAAATGACCACACATCATTATAGCTGAAACTTTAATATATAAAAATTTTATGGTTTTAAAATGGATACAATTACGAATGTTTGAGACAATATTTGTGATCATTGGTATGACAAATAATATAAATCTTAAATTATTCTATTCTATTATCAATATGTCACCCAAATACTTATCAAATAATTAGGATATGAGTGGTGAAATTATATTATCTTAAATTTTTGAAATAGAAATCAACATTTATGTCATAATATTTAGTTGTTGGAACCACTATAATATCAATATTAAACCCCACTTATCTATTAGAAAATATTTTCCAATACCTAAGAAAATAATTTTCCAACCAAAAACATTTTGGACCAAAATCATATATAATTTAGTTTTACCATATAGAACTAAAAATCTTCGAAAACATATCTCATATGAATTTATTACATCATGTATAATTTATATTTCACGAAATACACTAAAAATTCTATTATAAATTTTAAAAAAATTTACATCTAATTACATGGAGACATTATTTTTTTTATCCCATTGAAATTTAATTTAGTAATACCTTCCTTTATATCTTATATATATATAGAACTAGTCTTATCATACATATAGGTTTCCTATTTTTAGATGAACATTCATTATATTACATAAGCACATTCCTGAGGACCATATTAATTTAGTGTATCTGGATACATGGAATCACAAAAACTGGCCCATTGGTAAACTACATAAAATCCCACAATGATATTCAAAAATAGAACCATTCTTAGACATATCAAAGGCATTACATTTCTGTATAAACATAGTAAAATAAACATAATAAAGGGTCAGATCAAATGCTCAGTAAGTGTAAACAAAAAGGATAAGTAATCATAACATGAACATTAGTGTATGAGAACATGAGAATAACATTTGAAAAACATACCCTGAACATTAAAGATCCAAATATTGGGTCATGGAATAATTATTGGTAGATCATAAGACAATAATAAAATAGGAATCCATGGGCATGATCCATGAGAGTATAGCATTAGCAAAATACAGATTTTTGGATAAAAAATACACATAAAAATTATTTCCATATAATTCAACGCTAACTTCCATATATATCATAGTGAACTGGGTTCACTCCCAAAACCATCATATTAGTGAATGTTCAATCCTAATACCATAACATTTGAAAAAGTACATCAGTGAACTGGGTTCACTCTCCCTTCTAGAACTATCTATCTCATTCTATATAAATCATTACCTAATACATGGGAGAGATATATAGGTACCACCCATCTCATAATGAAATATATATATATTTCATGGCCCATCCCAAGATGGGACCACATTGTGACAACAATAATCACACATCCAATAGGAAGTGGGATGGAAATTAGCATTGAGTATGAATATCCCACAAATAATAGGCATTTTCCAAACTACTTTTACTGATGCACCCATCTTCAAGACCAAAATACTGTCAGACAAAACAATAAGTAAACAAGGATGAATAACACTATGATACAAAAAAATCATATATACATATAAAAATAAATGGTAAACAAGGCCCATAGACAATCCCATGAAAATAAAGTGTCTGTAAAAGTGATATCACAAGTTCCCAAGACATATCCATTAAAACCCCTACCAAAAGGGTAGGTACATGGACATCTATCTGATGATGTAAAAGCACCCCTCATATGTCTGGTCTCGCTATGCACCACCTAATCCTGGTCCACCTAGAACTCCATTAATGTATTGATCATCTTCACAAGACATGACATGTGTGGGAAAATCCCATGTAGGGGGGAGTAAAACAATACTAAATAGAACACCCCAAAACCCCAATGGAATACCACATAGAAATACATGAAGTATAAAAAATTAAATACATGAAGTATACCATGAAAATATACACAATGTATACCTTAAATAAATTTGTGATGTTTACCAATAAAAATATACATAGTCATCTCACACATGTATAGTTCTATATTACACAAAACATGATTATCTGACACAATCCACAAAACATACAGTAACGATAAAACATGTAGTCCCAGTTAGATAGTTTTTTCCAATAAGAAACAGTGAATTGGAAAGACATGTAGTCTCATTACGACATGTAGTTTTATTAAGACACGTATTCATGTTGAATTACATAGTCTCAAAAAGTCATGTAGTCATAGAAAGTCACATAGTCTCAAGTCACATAGTCTCAATGTCGCATCCTATCACATGATTCCACTAATAGTGTGCTTGTTCTGATAGAACATACACCTAAATCCATTAGGTCTTATGAATAAATTAATAAAAACCCAGATAATATATCGTAAAAGTGCCTTATTGTCTCAAGGGTCCCAACACTGCAAAAAGTTCATCAAATGGACACACTGTTTGAATGTTATAGCTATTTTCATAAAAAGGTCTGACCCGGGCCTGGTCCGGATTAGATCTGACCCACTGGACCAGGATCGGATTAGTAGGCTTCGACCGATGTCCCTAATGGAGTGTGACATACTGGGCTGAGGGGTACATCCCATTTTCCCACCAAGAGAAACTTGTCACCCTTTATCTAGCCCATGCTTTGGATCGGCTTGTGCGCTAGACGTGACCTGCACCGACCGCATCCCACCTGGACCATGCTATCTACCCCAACCACACGCCACCCTGGTCCACATGGTCTTCTCTCTTCACATGAATCTCCCATGGTACCCACATATCCACGTGTCCCACAAGGTCTCTACATCGTTGTCAGCTAGCTAGTGGCCCACCATCGTCGCCCACAACCCAACGTTGTCGCAACCAGTCGCAATGAAGTCCGCCATTAACCGCTAGCCACCCCACATCTCTCTATCACCCCTGAATGCCTTAAGACCTTCCATATCACTCACATGAAGACAACATAGCATTCCCCCAACGGTGTAGGTACTCCAATTGTCTGTTCCGTGGACAACTGGGGATCCTCTGATGTCCAAAAAATTACGTGGTCACAAATATTCCCTCATTTTGTGCTGATCTTCACTATTACAAACTATGGTGTTGATTTTCCTCTTAGAAGGGGGTCTGATCACCATTGAACCCTCTCATAAAGTTGAGAGGTGATCACGATGGTCCAACGGTGCAATATGCCAAGGGTGGCGGAAAAGAATGTCATAAAGAACATCTGAGGATTTAACATATTCCATTGTTCGTTATGAACTCGATTCATTATCATTATATGGATGAATGTAAAGTGTAATGAAACTCCCATTTACAGTACCCAATACTTACAATCTTTCAAGAACAATCCAACCGTGGATTAACCTATTCATTGGTTGGTCTATTTTTTCGTTGATTCTAATAATAGGGATGAAATCAAAAAGCGATCAACTGCCCAACTTGGATATAGACCACTCGCTGATGAAGATCGATGGTTGAGTCATCATCATGGATGAATCCATTGTATCCAGGGTACTTCACTTATCATTGATCCATAATAAAATCTTCGATCCATCATCTCCATTATTGGATCAAGGTAATTTCATGGTTATGATGATGTCCATGGATTCACAAAAAAATATAATAAATAGAAAATCCCTCACTACATCAAAATAAAATATTATTATTAAATATTTTGTTACTGGTACATCCAAAAACTAACATTCAGATCCATCCAATGTTAGTCAATGATAGGAACTGCCTAAGGTATATTTGTTTCTCTAAACACATCAGTACCCTTAAATTTATGATATATGTAGTTATTTAGAGTTATTCCACTTTTTTCAGGAAAACTATGTGCATGTACTTTTTAATATTTTTAATATATTTCAAGATTATATTTTGGGAACTTCGGGCCTCGAAATCACACACCATCTCAGCTCCTAGACTTATAATAATTCCATATAATATATAAAAATAATACATAGAAATTACGATATGTTACATTATCCCCACATTAGGGATTTATGTCCCTGAAAGCCCAAACAAATGGTTATACAAACAAATGAGGTTACAGATCATGAATCTGATCCTCCCACTTCCATTTGTCATCCTGAAGATTCCCATACTTTCAACAAACATGAATCGGAGGAATCGACCACCAATGAAAGATCCTTTCCTATTGATCCTCAATATCCGCAGAGTTCTCTACAAAAGTATCCCTATCATCAATGTTTATCTCACCCCAGTCAATGAGATGTGATGGAACATGCAGGTATCTTCTTTCTGGGAATGTGGAAGACATCGTGAACTATCTCTAACTATAGAGGTAGACCGAAGAGGTACTCCACCTCACAAAATATATGCATTCTTTGGAAATGGCTGATGAACCTCAGAGATAGGTTTCCGCATCAACCAAATATTTGTATCGCATGTCGAGGAGAGACCTAAATGAAAACATGGTCTCCCTCCAAAAACACCAATGTCCTCCATCACTAGTCAAAATAATTCCTTTGACGGATCTGTTCAGTCTTCATCCACTCTTGTACGACCTGAACCTTCTCTGTAGTCACCTACACCAACCCTAGGCCCATGAGTTATAACTCTCTTGGGTCTATTCCACATAGTAGTTACCTGCATGGCCTCCCGTATAAGGCCTCAAATATTTCCATAATGATGGTAGAATAGAAGTTTTTGTTGTACATAAAATCCACCAAGGATATGTGATCCTCCAAATGGTGGTAATTATATTGGATGCATGCACATAGAATGTCCTCTTGAACCTATATGGTTTCCTCAGTCTGCTTATCCATCTGTGGGTAACTAACTATGCACAAGTGGAACTAAGTCCCAAATGTTTCTAGAAATCCCTACCAAAATCAGGATATAATTCATGGATCGTGATTTGAGACTATAGTCAATGTGACACCATGAATTAGAACTATCTCCTGCATGTAGAGGCGTCCCAATCTCTATACTGTATTCTATTCCTAAATCGCTTGGGAGTGGGCCAACTTGGTGAGTCGGTCAACAATCACCCAGACAGTATTGTGCCCCAAGATGAACGCGGTAGCCCTATCAATATGACCATTGATATACCATCCCACAAAAGTATAGAAACATAATGTGTTGAGTCAAACTTACTAGAACCATGTACATAACCATTCCTTGCTGACAAGTGAGGCATCTAGAAATGATCTCTTCACTTCCTTCTTCATCCCCTACCACTGGAACTGACATCAGAGGTCCTAATACATCATCTCCAAACTAGAATGTGCTGTTATAGGGATGGGTTGGAACTCCCTCAATACCTCATCCTGTAACTCCATCACTAATACTATGCATTCTCTAAAAAATAATGAATTTCTCCCCACCTTTCTAATATCCATTAGGGGCATACCCTATGGAAATTAGAGCACATAAAGACTCAAATTCGGTATCTCTAAGTTGTGCCTCCCAGGATTTACATATGAGTGGAGGGGTGAAAACCATGTACTTGAGGTAAGACACTCCATCTCCATCCACAAAGGATATCTACAATGATTCCAAATTCTCTCATGCCTTGTTCAGTAGCAACAAACTTGATCTCTTACTAAGAAAATTTCCCACCATGTTCCACTTCCCCAGAGTATAGAAAATATCAATGTCATAGTCACAGAGGAACTCTATCCATCCCCTCTATCTCAAGATAAGATCCTTATAATAGAATATATACTTGATACTCTTGTGGTAAGAGTATAAAATAAATTTCTCTCCCATAAGGCAGTTTTAAAACATCTTCAATGAAAAGACTACCGCTACTAACTACAGATCATGGGTCGTGTAGTTCTTCTCACGTGTTCTAAAATTTTGTGATCCATGAAAAAACCATGCCCAACTATTGATGTATCAATAAACACAACATACTTGACACCCTTATTTAACAAATCTCATGATGTGAGCGATCGTCAATATCTTCCTCAATAGCTAAAAACACTCATGGAACTTCTTTGTCCAACCGAATGGATACCCCTTCCATTTGAAAAATTGTCAAGGGTGTTGCTACTTTGGAAAATTCTGGTAAAAAACTCCAATAGTACCCAAAAAAACCAAGGAAACTTCACACCTTAGTGACACTCGTGGGTGGCTCCCAATCAAGAATTGTCTCAATCTTTTTTGGATCCACTGTAACAATATCCTTTGAAATGATGTGTCGTAAAAATAGACCTCTTATACCCAAAACTGACATGTTGAGAGTTTCACATAAATATGGTTCTCTCGGAGTGCGCCCAAAAAAAACCTCATGTGTATCATGTGCTCCTCATCAAACATTGGGTACAATATGATTTCATTAATGAACACCACAATGAACTGGTCTATATAATGTTGGTAGATCTTTTCATGAGCCCCATGTAAACTGGTGAGGTTTTTTTCAGGCCAAATGGAATCACCAATTACACATAGTTGTTGTATCGACATTTGAATTCCATCCTCGATACATCCTCATCGAGTACCTATAGCTTATGATAGCCTGATATTAGGTTAATCTTAGAGAACCATTTCTCCACTTTTAACTAGTTGAATAGGTAATTGATCCTCGATAGTGAATACATGTTCATCATGGTCACCTGGTTCAAGTGATGAAAGTACACACATACCTTCAATATTTTTCCTACCTTCTGTGAAAACAATAGTGGGGCTACCTTGGGTGAAACACTGGTTCTCTTTAATCTCTTACACTACAAGTCCTCCAACTATACCCTCATCTCATGATGCTCTATAGGATCCATTCGATATTAATTCGTAGATATTATTGTGGTCTTGCGGTATAGATAAAAGCATAAGTTTACCACTCTACAAGGAGGTAATACTGGAACATCCATAGGAAAGATATCCTCATATTTCTCCACCACTACATGGAACTGGGGACTCATATCATCCACTACACTAAGTGTTGGGCTACCCAACTGATGTGTGATAGGATACACCCTCTAATATGTGACTCCATTTTACACTGCTTGGGTTTCCATTTCACCAAAAATGGAAAACTTGGTTCCATCACTATAGACACACCAAAATCTATTCCTAAAATAGACAATTTGATCATTGATTGTGGATAACCATTCCATATTAAAAATTACATCATATGGCCTCGATGCTAATACTAAGAGATACCAACCGAATCACTTTCCACCAAGAGTAAGGTCACACTATCATCAGTTTTTGAACATATAATCCTCTTTTGTAAGAGTATCTAAATGTAATGGTCGACTAAATGGTTAAAGCGGAATCATCATGTCTCGAACAAGGGTCGTGGAAAGAAAATAATGTCATGAACTTGTGTCTATCAAAACTATAGATAAAAGGTAAAAGGAAAATATTGGATCTATAATCATTCCTAAAGCCTTTGGGTCATAAGCCTCCATTTTTTTGAGTTGGCCTCGTCTTAATACACATAATCTTTGAGAATGGCGCGGACCACCTTAAGGTGATGTTGGTAATATGTCAATCCTTCATCCATCTCCTACCACCCTGCTTACTCCTCTTCCACGTTTTCAACGCTAGAGACCACCTTACTCATAACTATGCATCTATCTTGGTGGTCCCTCAACTTTCTCTTGAATGGTTGTACTACAGGTAGAGAAATATTGAGCTAGATGTCCCCGACCGTCGAATGAGTAACACAACCTACCATTCACCTAACTCACTTTTCCCTGGGAGCCCTGAACTGCAGATCATATTTCCAACAGTCGTCCCCTAGATTTACTAATCCTCTTGGTTCCATTAGACTAATGTGGGATACATACTGCTTAAGAATCAACTACATGGTGCCTGGTGGTGGATCCCATATCCACTGTTTACTATTCTATAATGCTTTCCTTTAGGAGATCTCAATCCACTACCATGAAATATATAAGAGTGCTATGGGATATCATGGATGCCCTGTTTTTTTGGAGTAATACCTACTCAAAATTCAAATCCTTGAATAAGGCATGTCATACCATATCCATGGAGTATTTTTGAAGTATTAGTAAATCTCACTACATACTCCACCACTGTCTGAATTCCCTACTACAGATGTAGAAGCCCCTATATGCGCACTAATCACGACACAACAAGAAAAAAAACCATACTCTAAAGAGATACTTGAAGAATGACCAAGGGGGTTGTCTCATCCTGTGTCTTGGTCACTAAACATCATCATATCCCCATTGATCCTTCAAGAAGACTCACAGATAAGAATTCCATCTGGTTGGATGGAATCCACAAATGGAGAAATAAACATGTTACATTCTCTAGCCAATCCATAGCTACCTATTGGTCTGTCACATCCCAAACATTTGGTGTTCGCTGGCACTAGAACTCATGTAACACATATTGCCTACGTGAATCCTCAACAAGTAGCACTAGTACTAAATTCTATACAACGGGTGGTGGTATCAATGATAACCCACCTGGAGGTGCTACCTCCAGTACATACCCTTGTACTGACGCCTCATTTCTAGGAAGATCATCCTTGTAATCATGCAACAAAATCCTAGCTGGATGTATGCTTAGAGGAATCCTGAAATAGAACAATATGTACTATAGTGAATAGAGTATACCTGATGAGCTAACTGAAGAAGGCATGAGAATACACCAAATAATATATAATGCATGTACACCTGTTTTCCTTAATACTAGTGGTTTCATGTACCTAGTAAAAAAAATATAATATAGAGTTCATTTTTATGGATAAATTGGTCGCTGCCCCAACCTCGGATTCCCTAGCCTAAAATCCGTACTCAAAACACTTAACACTATTTCCCCAAAACAATCTCACAGAATCATGGTCCTTAATTATAACCCAACTCTTATGGTATCACTATTTTATGACCCATCCAAAGAGGGGCCAATGTTGTGACTACTACAATCCCACCTCTAATAGGCTAGGGGATATCGACTATCACTGTGTAGTAATATCCAAAAAATAGAGGAATTTTCATAAGTACCTATATATACACACTCATGTCCATGCCCAAAATCATGAATTGAAATGCAGTAAGTAAACATAAATTCATGCCACTAAGATACCAAAAATAGAGTTTCACCGTACAAAATTAGAATGTAAACAGAAACAGAATACATGTCCAACAAAAGAAATAGACTGTAAAGGTGAAATCAAAAGTTCTAGAAACTCATCCGTAAAAAACCATACCCAATGGTTATGTATAGGGATATCTATTTGAAGTCATAAAAGAACACCTCGCCTCTCGGGTCTCACTAAGAACAACCTAGTCCTGGTAAACCTAGGACTCTGTCAAAGAGTTGAACATCTCCATATGACATGAAACATGTGAGAAACTCCTCTACTGGGGTGAGTAATACAATACTAAGTAGGACACCCCGAATCCCTAAAGGAACACCAGTAAGAGATACATGAATTATACCACAAAGAAATACGTGAGGTAGACCATGAAGAAAATATATGAATTATACCACAAATAAATACATGAATTACACCAATAAGAAGATAGATAGTCATCTGACACAAGTATAGGTCTATAGTATACAAAACAAGATTATCTTATGTAATCCAAAAAATGCCTAGTATTGATAAGACGCGTAGTCCTGATGAGATAGTTAGTCCCAATAAGAAATGTAGTATCGGTAAGACACGTAGACTCGGTAAGATCGGTAGTCTCAGTAATACATTTAGTATAGGTAAGACCGATAGTATTAATGAGTAACATAGTCTCAAATAGTCATGTAGTCTCATATAGTCACATATTATCAAGTCACATAGTCTCAAAGTCACCACCAACCAGAAGATTCCTCTCGTTGTGGGATCATTTCTAGAGAACCTACTCCTCAAGACATTAGGTCATTAAAAAATTCCCCAAAACCCCACATAGGATACATTAAAAGGACTGGCTCACTACAAGGATCTGAATTCTATAAAAGGATCATCAACCATAAAAAATGATTGAATGTTAGGGATGCTTTTGTAAAAAGGTCTAACTCAGGTCTGGGCCGTGTCAAATCCAACCTTCCATGGGTCGGTCCAGTCTTGCCCACCCTTACTTTATCCATTCTAGTGAGACCCATCCCAAAATGTGGGGATGATTGGGAGAGGCCACTAGGCCACTTGGAATATCCCAACTCCCATGGATCAGCCCACGTTATGGGCCGACTTCTGTGCCAGATGCGGCCCCCAGCCATGTCCCCCCGGATCCACGCAGTTCATCTTGCCCATGATCCACCCTAGTCCACAAGGACTACACTGATTATGTGCCTCCCCTGGTCCCCATGTCACCCCACATACCACGCAATCCCACCATGGCTTCCATCAGCCCAACGTCCCTCCATCGCAGCCAACCTCCCCGCGGCCTGCCATCACCGTCAACCACCTAGTGGTCATCTGCCACAACGGAATGCTATCGCTTCCACGTTCCCTTTCGTGTGCTGGTCGCTAGCACTGATGCTATAGTGTTCCCTTTCACAGAGCATCGGGGATCCTCTAATGCCCATGGAATCATGTGTTCATTGAACATTCCACATCAGGTCCTGGTCTACACTACTACAGCTTCTACAGATGATTTGACTCCGATTTGGGGGTTCTATCAAATTCGGAGCCTCCTAACATGACTATCCGAAACCACGAGGGTCCAATGATGAAGAACACAAATAATAGGGGAACAAAAAGGCACCAAGAACATATAATGAATGAAATTATACCTTTTTTTCATGTGGGTCTAGATTCATTCTCATTAGAGGGATGCAAAAAATATGGTAACAAACCTCCAATTAACAATTCCCAATGCAAAACATCCGACAATAATGATTGATACATGGATCAAATTATTCATTGGTTTGTCTGAATTCATCATTGATTCAAAGAAAGGGGAAGAAATCACAATGGGATCAAACAGACTACCTAGATTTCGGCCACATGCTGATAAAGATCGATGGTCAAATCACTGATAATGGAAAATCATTCGAATCTAAGGTGCATCACTGATCGTCAACCCACGTTCTGATCTCTAATATGTCATTGCTATCAACGAAACTTACTTATTCTTGTTTCAGGGGGATTACAGGGTTATAGTGATGAATGTAGATTTATTAAAAACTCCAATAAAAAGTAAATTAGTCGATGCGTTGAAATAAAATATTTTTAATAATTATTTTATTACCGATATGTCGAAAAAATAACTTTCATGGTTGACCCATGCCGATCAATGCAATGCCCCAACTAAGGTAAATTAAATACTCTAAATGCAGTGGCGACCTCATATTTTTGATCTAATAACTCATTTATAATTTATTCGACTTTGATAAAAATATTTTTGTGCAATATATTTGATATTTATAATATTTTTCAAGCAAATGTTCCAGGCACACCGGGCCTCAAAATCACACGCTCTCTCAGTGCCTAATCTAATAATAATATCAAATAATATATAAAAATAACAAATGGAAATTATGATATGTTACATTAAATGGGCATCAAAATTTCATAAAACATCATATCATATCCCATGAAATGAAATATGTTTTCATAAACATTTAATAATTTCATAACATGGGGAAATAAAATTGGTTTCATTATCATTTCAAAATTTTATCATAACATAATCAATGAAAAGATATGGGTTTTATAAGTATCAATCCATCATAAACATAAACAAAGGAAAACAAGAACATTGATGGTATACTTGGATTATATCCATGTTAGTAATAGGTAACATCAAAGGATGTCATCTTAGATAGAAAATAATTTTTTAAAGATCATTGAAAACATTTATTATGAAAAAATATCCATTCCACTTTCAAAAAAAGCTTTTTATTCATAAAAAAATTAAAATCATTTTCATTGTAAATAAACTTGTAATATTATATGAAAATCATGCTTGAAATGAATTTTTATGATGTTGGATAATTTCATTCCACGAGTACTCATGAAAATAATGAATCTTTTCAAATTTTTTGGTAAAATACAAATGATAATTGTTTAACAAAAAATTAATATCTATTTCAAAAGATTTTTTTAAAAAATGTAACACATGGGTAAAAAATTATTTTCTAAATATTAGTATAATATTAAACTAATTTTTTGAAACATTTTTAGAAAACATCATTTTGGATGAAAATATATTTTTGACTGAATAGATGAAATACAAATGTATTTTTATTAAAAGAAAATTACAAATTATATAATGTAAAAAGGGTCTGAAAATGGTAATTTTTCTTGGAAACGAATCAATTAATATATGAGAATAAATCTATTAGGTTTCTTGAGAGATTTATCATACTATTTTATCATCTGAAACATAATCATAAACAATCCCATTAAATGATGGCATTGTAATGCGAAATCATTACCACTTTGGTAATATTAAATCGTCATTCCCATGAATTGTTAACATAAAAACATAAAAATATCATGAGGGTAAATTATTTCATGATAATACATTTCTAATGGGATTTATATTGACCGCATCAAATGATATTGGTGAATAATATAACATACATCTCAAAAAAGCAGATTGACAATAGAATCCCCCACCTTAAGTCATGAAATCCATAATAGAAAATAAAAAATACATTATTATAAATATTAATTGATAATAAAAATAGTAAAAACCATATAAATGTATAAAATATCATATATTTTTTACTTGTGACCTTTTATTACCCATTTATTATCAATTCTATGTTAATGTCAGATTTCAAAAAATAACTACATTGTTTATCATCAATTTTTTGACATGTTATTTTCTATCCTCATTCTTCTATCCATGTTTCATATTCTCTAAAATTTTCACAATGATATAAATATTATAAATATTAAAAATAATTTTTTTTGATTAATCCCTAAAATGTAGTGTTAGAAAATGAAATACATTCCTCAGGGAGAAGATATCTTATATGTACGCATGAATAATGTTTCAATTTTCTAATATATATTAATGAATTAATGTTAAATGATATATTATATTTATAGAATAAAATTTAAGTCACATATATCAAAATTTTCCATTAAACCCTTCCTTATTACATTACATGTAAATCATGAACAGATCACATCACTTTGTAAGGTGGTAGTTCACAGTTAACACGAGCAATGTTATCTTATTCCAACACATATGAAGAGTATGATGGTATTGTGATATAATAACTATATTATTATAATAATATCATAAATATAATATATAAACAATAAATCCATCATTATAACTATCTATAAGAGGTGGTAATGTAATAAAATTACATTGGTTCATGAGGCGGTTGTCCGCTGTACACTAGAATGAATATTTTGTAACCCATTTGATGGAAATAAAGAATTTTCAAAGATATTACCACAACCTAAAAAATATAAGTATAATTATTATACTTATAATATTATATCATAATTATATTATTATAAATTAAGGATTTCGTGTTTCTAATAAAACAAAAATAATCATGGATGAATGTTAACTCTCTTTAGGGTATCCTCATTAGGTTTTCATAAAAATCCTTCCTAGGGAATATTAATATCCAAAATAAGTATTAGAGTATGATAGTAGTGATGAAAGGAGTTTGTTTTGGTAATTACTGTCTGAATCAAAAAGGGTTTTAATGTGTGAATATGTGAGTAGAGAGTCTTGCATTATTTAAGTGAGGTCAGTGGCATACCTATAATATTTTGAAAAGAAAAAATGTACCCTTGTTTTTGTATTAAAAATGGGAACAATCGATAAATTTCAATATTTTGATAGGATAATGTCTAAATATGTCCATAAAATATATTTTAAGTAAGTGTATAGGTAATTGTAACCCGTCTCATTTTTTTGACCTTCGATAGACCTATGTTTTACTTTGACCGAGTTAAATAATATGTACTATTGTTTCTATTAATTTTGGTCAAATATTATGTTCACCATGTTATATAAGATAAATAATTCTGATTCCAAATATTAAATACATTTTTTAAAATTACATTAATCATTTTTGAAAATTTTAATATAAAATTAATCTGACAAACGTAACGATAAAGTGGATTTCTAAAGAGAAAATGTTCACAATTTTAAAGTGTTTTAATAAAACAATTAAAAATTAAATTGATCCCAATGAGCTATATTTTATTAATTTATTTATAAATTATTTAATTTTACTTTAATACCAATATAAAATATATTTTTCTTTTATAAATATATGAAATGAAAATTAAATTTTCCATTAAAATTCATTATTTTTAGCTATTCATCAAAGGAGGAACTTATCTAAAAAACCAAATTAACCACCCTAATATATTATTGACCTGATGATTTAAAAAATATAGTTAATTTTATAAAATTAATTCCCAAAAATTGTGAAAAATTAATTTTATTAATTTTAACAAATATAAAGGCAAATATTTCTTGAGAGGAATAGTTGTTTCGAAACATATAAATATTTTACACAAATTTATTTAAGTTTATTAAATATGTTTTCATTATATAAAAATATTATAATTAATAAAAAAAATTATTTACTAATATTTATATCAATATTTTTAAGATATAGGTTATAACGATTGTATTTAAATAACTATATTAATAGTATATCATGGTTTGGTTATAATGATTTTTCCTCTGTAATGCAAGATAACCCATTTTTGTGTATATGAGAAGATTAACTTGTTGTTTTAGTTAACATAAGATATCAATGTAGTTTAATTTATTCTAAAATATATATTTCATAAGAACATGTGGTGTTACATTCTACCCCCTGTAAAATGAATTTCTCTTTCCCAAATTGCAACTATGATATAAAAAAATGATGATACCTCAACCTCATCATTTACTCAAGTTCCCATATATCTTCCCCCCCCCCTCTTTTTCTTCCCCAAAAAACATTGATTGTGATGGTGGTATTGTTTGTTTGACCATTCTCTATGTGATCCATAATCTCCACCCATTGTTCCTCATTAGAAAGCTCTTTCTTCAACAATATGACCTTTAAGTTAAATAAATGTAAAAGGGCATTTATATACTTTATCATGAGAGATATATGGACACATAATATAATTTAGAGAGTTTAAGTATAAGGTCCAACCGATAGGATACCACCACAATGTAATAAATAATTTTAAAGGTACTGATATATATAGGTCATAGTTTTCCTTTCTTCTCATATCTCATAACCTTCTTCCATGGAAAAATACTTAGAAACCCTTATCACAAATTTCAATTTCTAGAGAACTCTAGTGATTTTCATCATAAATATTCTATTGAATGTAAAGTACCTTGATGTGTTACTAAATGGATTTGAAATTATATTCCGTTTTATTAGATATATTATGTCTGAGAAGATTTATTTCTCCAACTTCATTCCAGAACATTGGATATCTATATTTATTTATATATAAGGTTTCATAAAGATCCATGTAAATAATAATTTGGAAAATATTATAGTAAGAAGAATCAACAAGAATAAGTTTTTCATCCAAACTACTTTGTAAATCCAAAGAACATATTCTCAACAAATCCTCTAAGGTTTAAATTGTTCTCTTAGACTGGCCATTTTAATGAGGATGATATGTAGTCTTAAAAAAACATAATATAAAAAGATTGAAAAAAACTTCACCAACAAAATTTCATAATTCTCAGATTCTGATAACACATAATCAAATGTAATACACCATGAAATTCTACTACATTATTAATTTATATAAAGGGAAGCTAATAAAGAGAATAATATTATCTACTAGAGATGATGCGTGATGACTTACTATAGAGGTCTAATGCAACTCAAATATAATTATTCCCATTATATGTATTAGGGAGTCTAGTAATAATGTAAATGGTGAGGTTTTATGATTTTCATTCTTGTATGGGTATTGAATTTTTCATCCTCGTATTCATTCTTCATTCATCCATAACATTCTAAACCACCCAAAATTGAGATACAAACTTCAAAATATCTTTGTTCATGTCATCTGGATAGAAGAAATCTTTAAAATCTTTATATATCTTTATACATCATGAATTAATATGTAATGGATAACTATGTTATTCCTCTGATAAATCCTTCTTCAAATTTGGTACGAACATAATGCATTTATAGTTTATGAACCTTATAATTACATGAGGTTCAAAGTTAAATTAACGATAATTTCTAAGCATTGTTTTTAGTTCTAAATCATCCCTCAAAGCCTCTTAAATCATCAAATGGATGGATGGTTGAACATCAAAGTGAGAATGATAATTTTTCTCCCTTCTATTCAAGATTTTCAAATCCTTCCATACAAAATCCTTAAATATTGGATGTTTTGTGATCTTCATCAAAGATAAGAAAGCATGATCTATTTGACTTGAAGCATCACCCATCTTGGTCACTTTCTAATATAGTTATGTATTCAACAATTCATAATAATAAATTCACTTTAACCATATTATGGGTCATATATTAAACTCCTTTTATGTGAATATATATTAAATATTTTTTGATCCCTATATATTTCTCCTATTTATCCATAATGATAATTCATCCATATCCTTAATGAAAAAATTGTCGTAGTTAACTCCAAATCATGATTTGGTTAATTTTCTTCATTAATCATCAATATTCATGAGGTACAATCTCTAACCATTTCATTATATATAAGAACACATTCTAATTTCTTCTTAGATTCATCACTATAGATTACAATCCCTTATTCACTATAGGGTAATGTATGTATAGGTGCACTGACTAATATTGTCTTATGTTACTTTAAATTTTCATCAAATTTATATGTTAATAAGAACATGGATCCCCTCCAAGGTAACATGGTGAGTGAATTACAAATTGATGAGATATTATCCACTAACCATCGATTATATCCTAATAATCCATGAATCAAATGGATGTGATTCACCATGTTTGGTCAGGGCCATCATTCAATAGCCTTCATCATTGATGGATCTACTAATATACTATCTTTTAAGAATATATGAACTAAAAAATCATTTTGAAGCCAATATTCATAGATTTTAAAATTTTCATATATTTTCTCCTTAGTTAGGGTCTTTAGTACAATTATCAAGTTGTATTTGTACAATACCTTTCACATTGAGTAGATAAGACTATCATTAATATTCATAACTACAACCTAATCTAGGTAATCTATAAATACTCTGTTTATTAAACTTGTGAGGATATATTTTAATTAATAATAATTAATGGTATCATTATATATTCATAGTTTTCATACCTTGTTTTCAATTTTGTGTTGAGTATATCCTCATTTTTTATACTCAATTAATGATATCCAAAATAAATTTCCATATTTGAAAAGTATTAAGCGCCACATAGTTGATAAAATAAGTCATCAATAACGGGATGATGATAATTTTTCATAATTTTTATCTTGTGTATCTCTTAAAAATAAATTATGATTCACATTGATCCATATTTAATTTTTTTAAAAACAACATGTGAAACTCATGGCGACACACATGGAAAAACCAATCACTTGTCGAATTTTTTCAAGAGTTTCTTCTTCAGTTCCTATAACTCAATTGGATTCATTAAATACAATGTTATAAAAAAAATTATGGTATTATGTGTGAGTCTTATTAAAAACAAAACTTTACAATTAATTAAAATGCCAGGTAACTATTTTGGAAATATCTCAAAAATTTCTTATACAATAGGCATATCATTGATGTCTAATTTCTCCCCAAACATTTGAGATAAACACCACATATAGAAGGAAATTAATATTCATATGATGAATGTTATCTCTCCTATTAGTTCATAATTATCATCACATTGTTATATGATCATTTTGAATATCAAATATTACTTTCCTTCCCCAAGAAAATATAGGATTATTTATGTATTTAAATCTATTCCACGCCTATGATGACATAAAAATTCAAACAATGGAAGATTAAAAATAACAAAAGTAAGAGAATTCATACAAATTTCAGTCGAAGAGGAATAATATACTTGAGTTTTTATCATCGTAAAATTGGGGGTTTTCACTAACAATTTTATAACTAATAATTAGTGTGGAATCATGATACCCTTATAATTTTTTTAGATATAAATGAATGGGTATATCTTGAGTCTTATAATACATTATCTGTTCTAGAGTGGATGCTAAGTGTACTATTTACCATGTCTTTATCATACCCCTCATCCAAAATAGATATCACATGAGATTCCCCCTTTTCCATTGGATTAAATAGTTTGATGACCTCAAAAATTGTTATTAACTTTTGGATTTGGGAATTGGATAGAAAAATTCATGTAGACCTTGTATTTGAAACTCTAGAGTGTTGGTGGTGCATTCTCTACAAACTTTTCCCTATTCACTTCATTAGACAAATTATTCCCATCATATAAGAAATAAATTGATCAATGAACATCCCATATACACATAAATAATTTACTATTCCCCTTAATAAAATTTCTTTTATGCTTCATTCCCCAGTTTTAGTATAAAAGAAATTTCATCTTCTTATCTCCATGGTTCATATATATTCAATTGAATTAAAATCTTCTCATCATATCAATACTATAAGATTGATACATAAATTTGACAACTATTTAATCCATCCATGTACATATAAAAATCACTTCTTAGCTACTATTGTCTCTTACTGATTACCCTTTTTTGATACTTGGTTTTAATCCAATGAAGAATTTATCTAGCTTAATTTTGTGTTGGATGATAATACTATCTGAGTACCTCATAAGCCTTGTAAAATTTTACTCATAGGTACCAACATATTAATCATCCTTTTTCTTTTCCTAAAATAATTAACTCAACAACTTTATATAGTAAATTTGAATAAAGTACTTATTTATTAATAATTGTGTAATCTCATCCCAATCTATGAAGTAATGTTCATCATGTTTCATCATATAACTGATAAGAGTTAACCACTAATCCACTGCTGCTTCCAAATGATAGAAATTAAATATCAATTTTTCATGTTCATAAGTCTAGTGAATGGAAAATATATTTTTAGTGGGAATAATCCATTTCTTAGAAACTAGTTGTTCAGTTGTTCCATAATAAAGGTGAATGATTACACATAAATTACACATCATATTGGTGCTCCCCCATTTTCCTTTATAATTCTAGAATGATTCATATATTGATAATGTTATGTGATAATAGTAATGATATTTTTTATTCCATATCAGATACTTTTTGTATACATAGGAGGAAAATAATTCCATTTTCCAACCCACTCAACATAACATGGTTCGTTTTTGTTCCATCCATTGATTTAAACCAAAACCTATAGTGTATGAAATAATGATCATTGGGGGTAAATACATAATAATGAAAAATAACATATAGTATATCTAAATACTGACACATTATTTAATATATAAAGGATTAGGATTATCCTATGTCATTCATTATAATTATCTATTTAAATGCTTCATGATGGTTCTTAAAGAGTTTCTAAAATTCCAATGTGTGTCCATATAGAGTGTAAAAATAGGTGTAAAGAAAGGATTATTACAATTAATAAAGTGACAATAAAGTACATATCACTGTTCCTTTTCAAATTTAAATAAAAATAATTAACTATATTTCAATTTTTCATCCACTTTTAGAATCCATACATAGATGTAATTTCATTGAAACAACTTGCTCTATCATTTACCCAAATTCTATGATATTTTACTATACATTTACTCATCCATAGAATTCTTCATATACATGTCCTTAGGGATATCACTAGGGTTTCTCATCCTAATTTATGAAGGATAAAAACCCTTTCCTCTGATAAAAACAATAATAACCTTGGATTATCATACATAGATATTATACCATTTTAGATGAACATTCAATACATTATAAAAAAACACCCCTAACATCCATAATTATTTATTGTCTTTTGAAATTTAGAAACAAAAAAAATGTCCCACAGCTAAACTAAATTATCTATGGTAAAATTTTTCTAACTAGAAAACTCATTAGACATATCCTATTTAATTAATTTATATACAAACTGAGTAATGGAAACATAATAAAGGGTGCCCATAGTTTCTTATTAAGTTTATAAAATGGAGATATATTATAATAACATAAAAATAAAATTTTGAGAATTTGAGAATAAAATTTTAAAATCGTACCTTTCGTTTTAAATACCAAAATCATGTGTCATAGAATTAATTTTTGATGTTAAGAAGACATGAATCATAGGGGAATCAAAGAACATGATCCATGAGATGGTAATAGTTTAATAAGACATATATTTGTGGTACGGAAAATAATTTAAAAACATTTCTTTAGTACTCGATTATCACATCCAAATCTACCATATTGGAATGAGTTAAATCCCCAAACAATCATAGTAGTCATGTTTGATTCCCAAGACCATCATAGTAGACAAATTCTCTCCCTGTATCGAGATCAATCTCTATTGTAGTCTTATCTATATCTTGACATATAAATTATTACCCAATGAATTGGTGGGAGATATAGGTCCCACTTATATCAAAATAAAAATCATACATATTTGTTCCAGAAGATCATAAGTTATTATATTAAACCCATTAAATGAAATGGGTTCATAAAAATTCATCGTATCATAACCTGTAGAAAAGAGACAGGTTTCAAAATCATTTCATTGTTTCATCACGACATAAATCAATAAATGAAGCGGGGTTTATAACAATAATTCCATTATAAACATAAATAATTTATGGAAAGAATTATAATGGTCTATTTGGATCCTATCCTAGAATGGAATAGGTATCATCGAAATATTTAATCTTAGAGGTAAAATAATTTTGAACGATTGTTTTAAAATTTTCATCGGGAAAATATCATTTCCACATTAAAATTTATATTTAAGACATTAATATCTTGCAGGATAATTTTATTTGAAAATAATAATGTCATATTATAAATAAATAATCATAAAAATTATTTCTTATCGTTTTAGATAATTCTATTTGGGCTGTACATATTATAACAATCATTTCATTCACCTTTTCAGAGAAATCCAAACATGAATTTAATGGACACCGACATGAGGATAACATCCATAAATTTTTTTAATAAATTAAAACATGTGTTAAAATTTCTTTTATATACCATTTTATATAATGAAAATATTTTTTGAAAATATTTTTCGAAAACATGGTCTAGTAAGAAAATAGATTTCCGATAGAAGAGAGAAATGATGTCATATTTTTCCTAAAATCATTTTATCACATATTTTAAATAAAAAGATTTTATAAATGATTCTATGTATTGAAAAAATTTAATATTAATAGTGTCAAAATATAAATCACTCTTCAATTATATTTATTATAATATGTTATCATTGGACAACTAATAATGAACAATCTAAATAAATGATGAGATTGTAAAATAAATTTATTACGATTTTTGTATATTTGAATCGTAATACCTAAGTAATTATAAAATAAAATGGAATATATAATGTAATAGATAAAAATAATTATATCATATTTAGATTATGTGTATTATATATCTCATTGGAGAATATTTGTGTATAACATAACTTATGTCTCAAAGAAAGAAAATTGATCAAAATATCCCCTACTAAAGTCATAAATTACAATGTAATCATTATGAATTACTATGTAATATAAATATGTTTTTTTTATAAATCTAATAAAAAACCTTGTTCATATATATTGATCCATATATTATTTTCATATGACCTTTTATTACCTAATCATAAATAGTTCCTTGTTAAATACATATTTCTCGCAATTATTTCTTTGTTTTTCATGAATGTTTTGTCTTTTTAGTTTTGGTCCTTTAAATTATTATTTGTTTCACAATCTATATAATTTGTAAAATAATATTAATATCATATATATTCATTATAAACATCTCTAAATTAATCCATAATATTTTTTGATTGAAAATGAAATACACCATTCATGGAGATGGAGTGAAATATATACGCAAGAATTGTGTTTGTATTTTCATTTTATATTGAAATAAAAACCAAGGTATGTGATATATTATAATAAAAATATAATTTTTCTTCATCAATATCACATATTTTCATTAAAAACATCTTTATTACATTCCATATAAAGCATGAATGACAAGAATCACTTCAAAAGGTTGTATTCCGTCATTTATGTGAGGAACTTTATCATATTCCCACAAAGTGAAGAGTATAAAAGTATTTATCTTATATTAATTAAATAATTATAATAATATAATATATATAATATATAAATAATAAATCCAATATTGTGGCAGTCCATGAAATGAGGCAATGGAAATAAATTAAATTGACTCATAAGGAGGTAGTCCATCGTACACATGAACAATGATTTAATAAACCCTTTGATGGAATTGAATATGGTTTTAGGTCTTGTAATTAACATAAAAATATCATTAAATTTAATATAATTATTTCAAAATATAATAATTTTATAATAATAATCAACGTAGTTGGATGAAGATATAAATCAAAAACTATTATTGATGAACATTACCTCTTCTTTATGTTTCTTCATTATGTTTGTACAATAATCCTTCCTATACTAAATCATAGTCAAAATAAAAGATTTTATAATTATAATATGAATTTTGGGAAGTGATTTGGGAAATTATTTTCTAAACCCAGAAGGTTTGGATGATGCAATGATAAAAGGAGAGGGGTGGCCTTTTCAACTGAGGTGAGTGGCACACCTGTAATATTTTACAAAGAAAAAGTGTACCAACATTATTCAAACAAAAAATATGTATAAATAGATCAAATAAGATAAATAGACATGATAATGTGTAAATATGTTCATAAAATATTTTTTAGTGGTGTTTATTTTTAATTTCATCCCAGATCGTTTTAGTTTAACCAACCGTTAAACCCATTTTAACCTTAACCTTGGAAAATTGATTTTTTAATTTGTAACCATTGATTTTTTAAAAAATTAATTTGAACATCTTATCTAATATAATTTTTAATGATTGATAATATATAATCTATTTTTGTAAATTCAATTCACATAAATGAATATTTTTATTTAAAATTAATACTACATATGTAATAAGAAAGAAGGTTCTCAAAATGAACATGATCAATAGTATACGAAGTTTTTATACAGAAATACAATATGATATTGATTAAAAAGACCAAAACCTTATTAATTTATGTATAATTTAACAAATATTACTTTTAAAAGATATAATATATAAATTTCCTTTATAAATAAATTAATCAAAAAGGATCTTTTCAAATAAAACGCAATGTTTTTCACAATTCATCAAAAAATTTAATTTTTCATAAAAATACAAAAGAAATCAATATAAGATAATTCTTACATGATTATTATGAAAATTTATTTTTCTTATAATATTAATTTTCAACAATTTTGAAATGATAATTTTATAAATATTCATAGAATTAAATAAAATGATTTTTTATGAGAAAATAGTGTTTTCAAAACATATAAAGACATTAAAAAAACTAAGTAGCTTCTTTGAAAATATGTTTCTGTTATATAAAACCATTATAAATAATTTTTAAAAATTAGTTATTAACATTTATATAATTATTTGTATTGACTAGGTTACAATAGTCATGTTTATATAACAATATTTAAGATTTATTATGGTTTTTTTAGAAGTCAGTGTCCTGTGTAGAGCTAGATAACACTATGTTATCCGTAGTTAATGTTTAAATTGGTACTTCATGTAACCCAAAATTTCGAGGAAATTTAATGTTATTGAAAAAAAATCACGATAACCATTGGTGTTATAACCTATTATAAAATGGACTATAAGAACATAAAACATGTCTTTCCAAACAAATATATATTTCATTTATTAATTATGTTATATATATAATGTGTTCTATTATCGAAAAATTAAAAAAACACTAATATTTTATTAATTTATAAACAAATGAAACTCATATATATATTCTTTTACAATAAAAATCCTTTCTTTCTTCCTAGACACAATTCTCTAACTTTCTCAATCAATAATTATTCATTTTTGAGATCTTACACACATGAACAATGGTTTTAATCTGTAAATTTGAGATAATAAACATTTATATATATATGAACTCATTTATATAAAATTTATATTTTTTGTGAACTCTCAATTATTTCAAATTTCATAACATATTGATGTGAGGACATTGTGACTCCTTCTTGAAACGTCCTTTATGATTTAAAGAATCACATGTCTACTTTATATGACCATTATTATTCCTTGTATGATAAAAATATATTTATTTATAATTATGTACTAATATCATGGAAATGTAACATGGAACACCTGTATCCATATTTTCTACCCTTACTATATTTAATGGGTTATATAATATTTTGTTAATTATTTTCAATTTATAATATATAATGAATTGAAAAAACTATTTAATTTATGACTACATGACATAGTACATGGAATGTTCTAGCCTAATTCATGACCCTACCCCTCTAATTCATTTATGTGCCTAATCATATTGAATGCTTGAGTAGAAACTAAATTACCCTCTAATCTTCTTACATGGAAAAAATTATTTAGAAACATTGTATCATGAATTGTTACATTGTTCTAGATAAATCATAATATTATTTTCTATCAAATCATAAATATCTTTATTATTGAATTTAATTTTAATTTTGTATATGTGGAAATAAAAATAAATTTGGACTCATTAAAAGAGTATTTTTTCATACTATACATATTCTTTATACTTAAACGATTAATTCAGTTTGATCTTTCGCAAGTAATTACTTCGTAATATAGAACTTATTAACATGTTTAATATGTGGTCAACAATTGTAATACTAATCCTTAAATTACCAACTATTTTTATTTTTCTTCAAAAAATGTATTTCATATATGTGTTTTAAGATGTATTAATTTCCATTTTATTAACAAAATATCATTTTTTATGAGTGTCATGTTTAAAATATTGAATAAGGACTTTTTTTACATAATCCAACTAAAATAATAGTCCTAATTTTAGATTATATATATTAGTGATTTTAAATCCATATTTAATTAATCATCGTATGTAATTAATAATTTTTCAAATATTTTATCTATTTAGGTGGATCATCATGTTAATTATATTATGTTTAAATTTAATATATTTGATTTGTCAACATAATTCCTTTTATTATCTTATAGTCATTTTAAACATTATTCATCACAATACTCGGTAATGTTTTTATCACTTATTCGAGTGTTTCCTATAGGTAAAATCAAATATAGAAACACAATATTATTAGGGTGAACCATATACTTTTTTAATGGTATATAATAATAAATAAACATCTAATCCTATTTTGGTCACATGTATTAAATGATGAGGTCATAATAATTATTTAATTTTAATGAATCTAAGAACATATTATTTTTAGAGGATATATAATAACTCACCATATTAATTTTAGATATATCTATTGAATATTTTTCTCACAGTCTCCCTACATGAATGCATTATTTATTTGATATATTTGTTACATCTAATTTGTATGAACTTAATTCACATAAAACTATCAAACTAATATATACCTATTTATAAAATCATTGATTATGTTATGTATCAATCATAAAACTCTTATTATAATTATCCACAAATTTCCATATGCATATGATGAAAACGGTACATGAATATCAATCACATAAAAGATTAAAATATTAACAAACTACAATGTTATTGAAGAGTATAGATGGTGTAATGAGTTTCCAACATGACATTTCTATATAGATTTTTAACCATTATTGATCAGAAGTATTACCCTATAATTTAAGAATAAATAATAAATAATAAAGGGTGATTCATATTTTAAACATGAATTTAACATAGAATATATAATAATAGTTATCGTAAAATATTTAATTTGGAACTATGACTAAAAGACAAATAAAATTGGTATAAAATATATTAGACCCTATTAGATGCATTATCATAAATCTCGTTAAAATAATATAGTGAAATTTTATTGATGATTTTTAAATTAATAGACATATAATAGACTCTTTCATTGTATAAATACATATTCCTGATTAACGGAGTATATAAAATAATAAGAAATTCCTAATTTTGAAAATGACATATAATGAAAATTTCATGAAACATTTATATCAAAATTATTCAATTGATAAATAAGATAATAATGACTTTGAATATAATATAAATTTAAATATATTAAACTTATATCTCATATATGAACACTAAACATTTCAAATTCTAATATTATACATGTGAAAACTTTCATATTAAAATCAAAGATTCAACAAAACATGGGGTTTTTTATTTTTTAAAATGCATATTTACTTTTCAAAAAAATAATGAAAAGTAATTTATATAATTCAATATATTTTATTATTTATTAATTTTAAATTTAATTATCATATTCGAAAAATATATTGTTATGTTTGGAATTATTTTCTTCTATATAAATTAAAAATATATATAATTTATGTATTTACTAAGGAACATTTATTAAGTCATTATAAACACATTATATTTGACTTATTATATCTTTTTTATAAAATTTTATAAATATTTTATAATATTTTTTATATTTTTAATAAATTTTTAAATTTAATTCCACGTTATCAAGGAATTGGAAACAAACACATAATATTAAGAATATTTTTAATAAATATTTGATAATTAATTACAAAAAATTCATAGTTAATTTATAAATCATTATATAGATAAATAATATTTAAATTCATTTTAATATAATTTAATGAAAATTGAGAAATTATATTTCATTTTTAAAATAGAAATAAAAAATAACAACATTTTTTCGTGGCGATATAATGTATGAATTCTTATGATATAGGTAATCCTATATAACTTGTGAGTAACATTTTTCAATATCCCATATCGCTTGTGGTTTGTGTATGCTATAACACCACCTATCACTTTTGGTGATATAACACACTTCCAATCCCAAATAATGAAATATCAATTTTAATATTTATGTATCAAAATATATTTGGTACTATAAAATGGTATAATAAAATTATTATCATATCTTAAATAAAATTCATTGTTTCTAAAAAGTATGAATCATGCCTATTATAGATAATGATATCCCTTAAAATTGTGTGAAATATCATGATAAATTATTTTTATTCATCCCCATATACGGAAAACATATCATAAAAATGATATCTAAAAATAAATTCAAATAATATATTGGTTCATTAGTATTTTTGAATATTTATATAATCCATGAGTACTTACACGCTTTATAAAAGATTCTTTAATACTATATATAGTCATCTATGGAGAAAACCTAACTAAAAATATAGTGTTATATTTACAAAATCTCTTATAATATGTTGTATCATGGGATATGTAACACCTAGTCATGAGACCCTCAACCCCAATGATGATCTCAGATGTAAAATAGCCTCATTTGTATCCCAAAATCACTAGAGGTTGCTGAAAATTTGTTTGGGACAAAAGAGTCAACTTAGGTAATGATTTTTCATTATGAATAAAACCACAATCCAATAATACTAAAGATAATTTATTTTAAAAAATCTATTTTAAATAAACAATAACACCTTAAAAAAGTTTTTTAAACTAAAAATATATATAAAATAAAATAAAATAAAAATGAAATAATTCAACATTGAAGACACATTCTCAGCCACATTCTGTCATATCCTCCATAGTAGCTCCAACATGGAATACGACAATCCATAGATAATGAAGTATATATTATACTTATCTGTATCATAATATATCTTGTCTACATGTCCAGTAAGGTGAAATTGTGAGGTTTGACTCTAAACATCATAATATATTTCCATGACTATATTACACGTCTATGTAAAAAAATACAAATAACATTAAAAAACTATGATAAATCAAAAATATTTTTGCTCCTAAAATATATTTTTATAACATTTTCAAAACATAACCATTTTTAACTGAATCTTTAAAATTAAACAATCTTTTTTAATAAAAACATATTTCTTCCGTATAACAAACTCAATGATTGTTTCAATAAACTAAATGTTTTGTAAACAAAATGTTTAAAAACATCTATCAAAATATAATTTTTCCCAAAACTATACTAAAATATTATTTTTTTCTAAATTACATTAAAATATTACATTTTTTGTAATTGCATTGAAAACGTCATCTTCTAATTTTGGACAAAAACCCGTAATTTAATAATAATTCAACCCTGTTAAATCTTTATGAGATCCAAAAATGAATGAAAATTATTTTACATATTATATATATAATAAACTTTACTAAAGTGTTAATCTATATTCATATATCCAAACGTAAGAACATAATCATTTTCACTTTATATCCATTGTTAACACACATTTTTAATCCACCCCTTTCTAGCGATGTTACTTAATGGTTTCAAAACATGGTCCCCAAAAAATAGTTTTATTACATTCACACACATAATGATATTTATTATAAAAAAATACACCACAATTTCATCAATTGATGTCATGTTATAAATAAAATTAATACAAAATTCTATAATTTTTATAAAACCAATTCACTTTGAAAAATATAAATTTAGCAAATAAAAAATATATTTTCAATTTCAATATGGAAAATAATTCCTCCATAAGATAACCTTATAAGTTTTTACAAAACATCCCATTTTATTATTTAAAAAAATATTTAAAAAAAACAAAATTAATTCAATACACACATTTGAAAATATAATTTTTAAAATTCTTGATTTCATTCTAAAATATGTGGTTATAAAAACCATCAAATTTTAATTAAAAATCATTTATTCAAAATATGATATTTTTAAATAAACAAAAATTTTAAGAATAATTAACAGAATTATTTCAACAATATATCAAAATAATTCAAAAAAAAAATATGATTTTAAAAAATCCACAGTAAATATCAGATCAACTAACATAATAAAATTGTTTTCCAAAATTTACAAATTCACTAATATATAAATCATGTCAAAGGGGATGAATATTAAATCCATAAATATGGAGTAAAAAATATTCAATTACTTACCTAATGATATCAAAAATACTAAAATTAAATTTCAGGATTCATTAAAAATAGATAACCAAGAGAGAAAGAGACTCAAAAGATTATAAGAATATAAAACCTTATGCTATATTCAATTACATTGTGATCTATCATTGTAAGAAAATACTTTATGTTTGGGAATCTAAAAAATAACCTACAAGGAAAAAGTCATTCATGTTTGAATGAAATTAATAATGGCATTTACAGGTGAAAACTAAGTGATTTCAAAACAAAATCCTCATAATTATTATTCCACATAATATTTCTTCTAATTGAATCAAATTATTTATTTATTGACATTGATATTTATATTTAGTTTTTTGGTGGATTAATATATAATCTTTTGGTGACCAAGAGGGTGTTGAATGTATCATGGTTAGATAATAGTTATTGATGAAATTGTGGCATGATATCCTAAAAAGGATGTTTTACTTTTACGCAATTGTTACAGGGATGGCATGATATTTTCCAGACTGTGTGGTAGAACAATGTTGGATTCCTAAAACTAAAACATATAAATATATAATTTTACCAAAGATTTTCTTTTAACCATTTTATATGCACTTCCATCATTCAATCCCTTTTGGGCTCCATCTATTAACCCTCTCCCCCTCATTGTCATTGTCATTGATTTCTTATGATATATTCACCCAAACATGAAGAACACATATAGATAGTTATTATATTACTATTACTCATTTATAAACATCTAACATACATCATAAACTATTTTTACATTGATAATGGTGGTCCAGGGATTACCTCAAACCATGTTTTAATTTAGGAATTTCTGGTTTAATGGATTTTAATCATTTAATTAGAGCCTTTACTACTATTTTTAGTGTATTTATATTACTTATAAAGGGTTTCATCACTCCATGTTATTATGTAAAATTAATTATCCATTATTTAAAGAACCACCAGAGAATGATCATTTAAATTGATGTTTTGAATTTATATAAATCATCAATTTTCATTTTTATGGATTCATATCAATTATATATCTATTTTTTAACCATGTTCTATGATATAGAAAATTATTTAGGTTCACAATGTTTATTTTAATAAGGATTTTAAGGTGAATTCAATGTGTTTGATGATATTATTTTCATAGTATTCCAAGAAATTTATGGACCTATTTTTTTAAATTTTTTTCTTACAATATAGAGAATTAATCTATTATTTTTGTATAGAAACTATGAAATAAGACTTTTTGTCATGTGTAAATTATTTTGATGTGATATTAAAACTCCTTAATTTTGGTCATACCGACATGGAATCCTGATTGAATATGTGGTAACATATGGAAAGTACCTCCTATGGAATTGAATTCAATATTCCTAGACTAGTAAATATTTCATCCATAGTGATGGATTATGTTCTAGATAGTGATTTTATCAATGATCAGAGGATTCAACTCCTTATATCATCCTTCATAAATTTATCAAGGGATATTGAAGGAAGCATCAATTTATGATATATAATTTTATGATGAAAACATGGTACCTTATTATTTTTTCACTAGGGATTATCCCTTTATGATTAGTCACTCATTCATTTATCATAAAATTTTTATGATCATTTATACTCTTTTATATGATTTTTCCATTAATCAACTTCATGGTACTGGTTTTCTCAAAATAAAAGAATAATTTCAAATATTTATTTCATTATAACGTGCCGTTTATGATATGAAAAAAATTTATAATGAATACTTGGTCGGATCATATTGATATTATTATAATCAAACATTAAACACAACCTTTGAGTGTAAGTTAATCATATTTGGACAAATATTGGTTAATTTAAACCCATAATGGTTACAATGGTTATTCTAGTTTAGGATGGATTTAATGGATGTGAAAATATGGGATATATCATTGCTACCATATGGATATGGGTAGTAATAAATATTTTCTTTATTTTGAGGTTTTTATCATACTCATAAGAAGTATACCGATTCATTATCTCCCCCAACCAAATGTTATTATTGTTCTTATCATTCATACTCTTGGATAGAATTGATCTTTAATGAATACATTTTAAAATATATATATATATGAGTTTTAATTTTAATTTTATATTATAGTTTTCATGAGATGTCCTTTATATTATGTTGGGTTTGGTTTTTGTGATTTTTTTCTAACTATTTATCTTTCTAAATGATTTCCAACATATGTAAATAACAAGTAATGATATAATTCCAAATCCTTAAACATTACATAATCTTGAGTTACTTCTAGAAATCTGATTGAGAATCATTTCATGTATTAGGTTTTATAGAATTAGGACATAACTATAACATAAGAACTCAAATATTACAAAGTATAAACGTCTACTCACTAACCATTTTTTCACAAAATAAAACACTTTAAAAAGTAAGATGATTTTTTCCTCATGAAAAACTTCTTAGCTTATTTTTTTCTTTTACCAATCCTTATAACCTGTGGAAAAAAATTGAAAAACCTGTTATGATCAAAAAATGATATGTATGGGTTATAAAATAATAAATGAAACCCTTAGTGAATCAATATTTTAAACTCCTTAATTTTTTTTCATGAATTCACAATTATCACCTATAAAACAAAAGAATATTAAAATATATCATGAAATCATTAGATTTTATAATAACTTCTTACCAATCATAAATCAGTAAGGCAACTTGTGGAATCCATATCATACATACATTTTATATTTCAGAGCTACACATGGAGTAACTATCATGGTAACGATTTGGAATACCCATCATAGTATATTACCTCAATCTCTTAGGACAAACCTTATAATTTAACTCTATATCTTTGCCCAATGCTTTGGTGATCTTTTATGGGCTCACATGCCCCCAGTTTATCATGGAACCACCTTTATACATTAGAAATTCCCATGAACCATAACAAAATCATAACACATAAAACAACCATAAAGGAAAAATAAATTTTCCCATTTATAATCACAATATATCATTTCAAGATATTAACATAAAAAATGAATCCAAAAAAATTTTAATACATAACATATAAGAAAATGGTATATGGTATTTATTTTCCTTTTAAAACATTTATGTTTATAAGTGAATCTAAATATCAAATAATGGCCTTGGCCTAGAAAAGTTCTTGTTGCTGTATATGTTTAAAAAACAGTCATTTTATTGTTTAGTAAAATGCTTTGTAGAAAATTATTCCATTAAAAATATTTAAATGAATTTAAATTTCAGAGGGGTAAATTATACACCGTATAAAATAAGTTGGTGTATATTATTAAAATATGCCACAATGAAATGAGATTCAGAAGATGTCCCTTACCATGAGTCTGAGTCATCATATATAGTATTTATCTTCCTAATTAACAATGTTGTGTTAATGTATACTTTATTGATAACCTTTTCCAAGTTTATTATTCTTTTAATAACAATTATTACCATGTCAAAAAAATTACATAATTATTTAAATTCATATTGAAGGTTTTGTTGATATTTGTACTTGAGTCAAAAATTAACTTGGTATGTTTTCAATTGTCCATGTGGTTATAAGTCTATCATATATGGAATAATATTTATGATATAAGTATCATTTTCTAAATCAATTACACTTTTAAATCAAACCACTAAGTATTGTTATGAAAAATGAACAATTTTATAATCATGGAGATTGTAGGTGGTACACATGCATAAGTAACGTTTCAATTTTTCATTGATAATTATATATGTGATGTAATTATTATTTTATCCTTTAATAACTATAATAATGTTATTAAAATCATAAAAATAATATAAATATACTTATATATTTATAATAAATGTTATCTGGTGAATAATAATGATTAACATCACTTTATGGAGGTGATAGTTCATACGTACGCACGAACGAAATTATAATTTTTATGTGCATGGAAAGTAGGAACATAATTGATATATTATTCTCCTAAAATGATAAAGTTGTCTTGGAAATCTTATAAAATCATTGAGTCCATCATTATGACTAGTTTTGAGAGATGATAATGAAAAAAGAACTATATTGGTTTGTTAGGTGGTAGTCCGTCATACACCAGAATGAAATGTTCATTTCACATTTGATGAAATTGTATATGGATGTGGGTGAAAATATTAAGATAATAACATCTCAGTATATTGATTATACTATAGTTATTAGTTTTTCATGGATTAAGCAGGTTTAATGGAAGTGGTACATGCAATAAATTAGAAATAATTAAATAAAACGACACATCTTCTTCGGTTGATCACCATTGAAGAACACCATAACTCTTATAAAAATGATGTTATGAATAAAATAATTCCTGAATAATGTGTGGAGGGATTTTAATAAGGGGTTTGTGAAGATCCTGGAAAAACCCAGTTGTTCGTGAAGTGTGTGTAATAGATAAGAGTGAGTACATTTTATATAAGAGGGGACGGGCACCCTTGGAAACAATTAAAATATTAAATTAATATAAATTATGTGTTAAATACTATTGAATTAAATGTGAGATATTTATAACAGAAGATGATGGTGGTAAAATAACCTCCCATCCAATAATTTTTAGATATGTTTTGATTTTATTTTAATCATTTTCTTTTCGGTTTACCCTTGATTAATATTTTTTAATTATAATTATAGTAAAAACATTTTCAATATTAATAGGATATAAATTTTACATTTATGGGGAAATTTTTTCATAAATTGAAAATTTTATGAACTTTTATACCTTTTCATAGTCACCTTTTAATTTTGATATTTTAATTATTTTTAAATAAATTTAAAAAAATATTATTTTTAAAAAATATTAAAAATTTCATTTTTGACAGTATTCATCTTAATTAATATAAATAATAGATAAAAATATATATAACAAAAAAAATACAATTTTACATATCTATAATATATCATAGTCTAACAATAAATTCATGAAGTACCCTTATTAATTCAAATTATATTTATTTTAATATTTCTCATTTCATTTTTTGGGAACATTTGAGCACAACATATCTTGTACATAAAAAATAATAATAGTTTGAATGTAATAATTTTATTGTTATCCCTTTTCCAGATAAATAAAAAATTATTAAGGATAATTCAAGAAAAATTTGACTCCTCTTTATTTAATCCCCTGTTATCAAGTGCATCCGCAAGTTCATTCGCTTTCTGGTATGTTTTTGTGATGATGTAACACATTTTGGAGAGGTGACTGAGATAGTTGAAACAAATCACTATCAGAAGCCAAAAGAGGTGTATATTCCTTGTTCTGAAAGCTTGTAAAATGGTTTTGGAGTCACAAACAAACAATTTATTTTCCTAGATTCATTACTTTGAAAGGTTGAAAGATTTTAGCAGACCCATCATATCATCCTCTAGTGCAAGTACAGTTCTGTAAAGACCATATTCATAACAAATCACTTCCCCATACAGGTCCCAAAAGATAATACCATGACCAATTGGCCTTGAGTTTCCCCTAGATTCTCTATCAGAGTACTATTTAGTCCAACCAATGAAATGGAGATTCCAGATAACCTCAAGAGTATGGTGAAGGGATGGGTCGTTTCCTTGCACCATTAGACTTCTCAAGATCATAATAGCATTGATTTAATTGATACAACAACATACATGCAAGGAATTAGAAATTTCATTCCATTAAAATTCCCGCATAGGCTACTTTGTTTTTTAAGAGGGACAGTTCATGAATCACTTTGTACCTGCCTTTCCAAATGACATGAATCTATTCAAAATAAGTGACATTGAAAAATGTGGAAAGATGCGTGGACATCTGAGTATTGAGCAGCTTTGTTAACATTTCACATATAGATGTTGTTCTAATATCATTGACATCAAAAAATAATAGATTTCTATTATGAAGGATCAGTTTCTTAAAAGAGAAAAATATAATCAACATCGTCACGATGATTGTGATATAACACACACCTTGAGAAAAGGGAAACTCTAAAAAATTGGAGGATTAAGTGAACAAGAATTTTTTTATATTTTAGCCTCTAGAGTAGTGTGAATAGATATTATAAAATCAACTTTTTTATGATGTGTATCAAACCATTTGTGAGGGCCTTGAACCATATGACTATAAAAAGTCTTGGATTCAAGCGGCCCATTCAGGGATGACTCCCAAATTAACATCTCAACCTAGAAAAAAATAATATTTGAGAACCATCTTATTGAGGTCTCCTGGGAGGAAATATAACGTCATCAATTGATCCATGATAGTGATATTGTAATTAGGTTCTTGATCATTTGAATCCAGCTGATCCATGAGAGGTCTTCCGGTCAAATTGTCAGTCTAGAATTTCAGGGAGGAATTGGAACTGGCTAGCGAGTGCGCATTTCTGAATATTTATTATAAGACAATATTTATTCCTAGACATATAAAGGATTCCATGTAGCATGTGGTTTTGTATTTGAGTTCAAAAACGTCCATATATCTTATAAAACCCAGGGATTATGAACTTTTTGAGATGATTCCATATGAACTTGGTCTGGATATATTGACTGACAAGTGAATTATTTTTTATTCCCAGTCCCCTAAAATCAAACGAAAAAAAACATTCTTCCATGAAATTGAGATAATCATACTTTCTCATATGATTCCACTCCAAAAAAATTCCTCATTAGGGAATTTATGGCCTTAATCACTAAGGAGGGCCTTGTGTAAACCATGAAGGATTTTATCATATTTGAGATGATCACTTTCATAAATAAGAATAATCTTCTAACATGTGACAATGCATTATATTTATAGGATGATAGAGATATTCGAACATGGGTCAAGATGTTAATGAAGTTGGAAACACATGGTCTTCCCAAGAACAAGGTAAAACCCAGATAGGTGAATGGAAGAGAGACCTCTCTAACACCCAATTCATTGATCATGCAATGCTTTCTGAATGAAGATATATTTTTTCAAAAATATATGAAAGGCTTATTGAAACTAAACTCCTATCCTAATACCCCCTCATAATTAATGAGGTATTTCTTGATATATTTCTTATTAATCCCATATCCCTGAGTAAAAATTAGTAAATATTTCACAAAAAGTAAACGAGATGGAACTGAAATACCTCGTGTTGCCCTGATGGTTTTCATATCACCATTATTCACCATATGAAGAATAATCCCACTAAGATAGACATAAAAAATGGATAAAATAATTGTATACATGGTTCATCCTAGCTTTAAATCTCTTGAACACTTAATGTAAAACTCTGGGGATCCATTAATTAAGATGTAGACATGGGAAGATACAAGACAGTCATTTATCCAACATATAAATTTTTTATTGAATCTAAAACTGGAATGGAAATTACAGATGATGTCCCAATACATTGTATGGAATGTCTTTATAATATAAAATTTAAGAGAAATATTTCCCCCAATTTAGATTTTCTAAGAGTATTCACACACTATGAGGCAATAATCAATCAATCCTGAATGTTTTTACCTTTGAAAAATCAAAATTTATTGAAAGAGATTATTTTTCTTGAAATTATTGTATCTTTATTAGACAAAAAACCAAGGTGATTTTGTATATTGAGTTATTTAAATTGGATAATATGGATTTTATTCTCTACCTTTGGAATGAGGGTGATTGATTGGGAATTTAATCCATGGGTAAAGAAACCACCCTTGAATAAGTTCCTAACTAGATTAAAAACATCTAGCTGGATGACCTCCCAAATGTTCTGAAATAAAAATGGTTTTTTAAACCATCCAACCCCAAATATATATCTTTGATAAGACCAAATATATATTCTGTAAATTTAAAATCCACAAAAATTTAGATGAGGAGAGAGTTTTCATCCTTTTTGATATGATTTGATACGATGTATTCCAAAATATCCAGAGTTCTTGGTGTCCCATTTATGAAATTATCCTAATAAAAATGATGTTGTTGGAAAGTGATTTTCATTCATTAAGGATTTGATCTCCATATTTCAAAAGGTATAGAGTATTTAATGATATTATTTCGATTTAGAGATAATTTAAATATTATTGTTTCTATCACCATCATTAATCCACATGATCTTACACAACCCTTTCTGTATATTTATATTGTGGCTCAAATGCTTTGGGAGCTTTGAATATATCCTTTTTTCTTTAGTAACTCCACATGAAAATTAATTTTTAGTGATTTACTCATTAATTAAAAGTAAATTTCCCTTAAAATAATAAATTCATTCATCAAGGTAGGTAAAACACCTCTAAATCCATTCCTTTAAAATAGACTTCAGATTTTTTATTTTAAAGAGGCAAATATTTAGGTTGCCGTTACGCTCAGTTTTAGCCCAAGTGCCTTGAAAAATTATTAAGCACTCAAGTATTGCTGTCCATGTGTTTTAAAACATAAAATTGATGGGAAACTTCTTCTCATCACCATAGAATCTCATCCAAATAGGGTGGTGGTCGGAATTGTGGCTAGATAGGTTGACAGATGAGAGAGATCTCCAATCCCTAGGTGAGACATTATTCACAAAGTCTCTATCAACCTTGTTACCATTCATGAAATTCACATGTCTTCTATAACATGTGTATCTAGAAAAGTTGAGATTAACCTCATTCAAGTTAGCATCCTCAACACGATTATTGAAATCCTTTAGTGGGAAGGGTTGAAGGTAGTTCATAATTTCTTGTTAGCATGGAGAACTGAATTGATGTCCCCAATAAGGATACATGAATCTTTGAATGTATTTTAGAGACTCCAGAAATGATTTTATAAATATCATCGGTCAATGTGGTTAATTAAGGTAAAAATGAAATTGTCAAGGAATATCTCGTTATCAATGGAGAATAATCCTGTAATAATCTGATCTTGCTTATTTATGTGTTATTTCATTTAATAAAAAAAATTATTGTTTCTCTATTATGTTAGTATTTATGGAAATTATTTAATCTATAAAATTTGTAAATAAATTAAAATTATATAGATAACATCATTATGTTTATGGAGAAAATTTATTATTAATGTTTTATCATATTTATCGCTATATTAAAATTATTATACATATAAAAAATAAGAGTCATACATGATGTTAATTTCATTTTGTTTAATAATATTTATATCAATTTCTTGGAAAAACTCTATTAAATGAGTCAATTCTAATCCTTATGTATGAAGAGTCGAGTTTTTATCACCCAATAAGATTTTTTCAGGTGTTAGAGTAATTTTAATATCGTTATCATAATATTTATTACCCTAAATTACTTGATTTACCTTTAACCGTGGAAAATAAAAATTACCAAAGTTAAAATTCATAAAACCCAATATATAAAAGTAACTTATTTACCTAATTTGGACCCAAAGAATCTAAATATAGAATCTCTTTTTTTAAAATCTTAAACATATAAGTTTGCTGTATTTAATTTAAATTAATCCTTTTTTTCAAAATGAGAAAACTTGTTTTTATAACAAAAAAACATAAAAAGTTTAACATGAATTTATATCTAATTTTAATGTGAAATTACTTCTAATGAAAATAATTGAATTAAATGATAAAAATATAATCTGATTATACTTCAAAACCAATTAATATTATAATCTGACAATATAGTTAAATTAAATGAAAAACAGTTTCAAATTAAAATGTAGTATTATTCATTTAAATTTTTTTCATAAAAATACAAAAACATTATCCAAAATATATTTTTGTGTCCAAAATCCAAAGAAAATTTTTATTCTATAATATATTACATATTATTATTTCAAGAAGTAGATTTAATATAGCTTATCCATTAAATTGTGGTAAAACAACCTTTTAAAATTATTAGATCCTTTGTACAAAAATGTTGATTTATTCTTATTTTATGCCCAAAAAATTTATGGGAAGAAAGTAAAAACCAATTTATATATTTGCGTAAATTTAAAATATTTAGTTCTATTTATTCTTGGAAATATAAAATCTTGATGATAACTTCTATTTAATGTAATAAAATTATTAATATATTATTTTTGGGTATAACTCTGTCTTGTCTGAAACATAATATTTTTGAGATAATCATTTTTTCGTATAAGGCATGTTATAATACATAGTTTCACCTTTATAGTAAGATTAATATCTAATTCCTAAATATTAATATATTGGAAAAATTCATATTCTATAATTACCTAGAATTTTACATCCTTCCCCATTTTAGAAATTGCGTCCTCACAATTTTATTCACGTTTCAAATAAGTGGGGGTATTTATCCATTATAGAATTTTCAATATTCCATGTTTCCTATTAAAATGTATTTGTTTTCTAGAAAACCTTATCCTGATGAATCAAATTATGCTGAAACACCTTCTCACTATGGTCAATAATCTAGACTGTTTATTCCTCATAAGGATGATTCTCTTCAAACATAACAACTTATGGACTAAAAACATGAGATGGATCTAATATATACTTTTTTCATGTTGAAATGTAAAAATATTATGTACCTAATAAAAATTCAAAGGTAAATACAATCAGTAGGCAATAGATCTTATTTACTCTACGATTTCATAGGGTCCCATGAACTGTGTACTAAGATTACATTTCTTACCAAAATGCATTACAATTTTTTATGGAGAAATAATGAAGAAGACATGCTCACTGACCTCAAAAGAATAATCCTTCCTCTAGTTATCTGCATAAATTTTCTTCCTCCAATGAGGTACCCACATTTATTCTGAATCAACCGAATGTTTCTTCCAATTCTACTCCCAATTATGATCTCATCAAATTCCTTTCACCTACATTATCCCAAACTCTAGAGTTTGACACCAATTTTCATATAATTTCTCAAATGGTACCATATGTTCACTATAATGAAAACTATTGTTGTAATAAAACTTATCCAATGAACGATATTAATCCCAACTTCCTTGGTAATCCATTTATCGGACACGTAACATTTCCTCCTTATTCTAAATTTTTTATTCTGATTGACCATCTAATTGAGTTTAAAAAGTTGTACTACAATTTAATTTGGTTCCCTATTATTTTTGGAGGCCATTCCGATATTTAAAATATCACATAATATCATGATCATATAAAATGTTGAGATGAACTCCATGTAACCAGAATATCAATTTAATATACAACTGGAAAAAGTTGATCTTGAGATAATGTATCTCGAGTTGGCATAAATTGTGGAAGTTTAGTCAATCTATCAAAAATAACCCAAATCGTAAGGTTACCTTATGAATCGAATGGTTATCCAAATACAAAAATTTGTGGATATATTTTCAAATATCCACTTTGGTACTGGAAAATAGTGTACCTTTGTAAAGTGTATCTCTTAATTAACCTGTTGATAAGTTAAACACTTCATAGTAAAGTTAGAAATATATCTTTTCATTCAATCCAACTAGTAATACATCCACATGTCTCTGTACATCTTAGTATTGCATGGAGTAATTGAGACGGGGGAAGTAAGAACTTCACATAAAAACCCTTTATTCAATTATGAAACACAAGGCATACACAATATCTTTTAAATATATAAACAAAATCATTATCAGTACTAAATTTAAGAAACAAACCCTTTTGAACAAATTTTATATTTTTTCTGCAACTCTTTGTCTTCATTATTCTTTTTATAATTATTTCTAATAGAGATGATTGCATTGATACTTGAAACAAAACCTAGGTATTTGACACACAATCAAACTCCAACACATTGTTCATCTAATAATTAATGAGAGGCTCATGTTCTATGAGTATCATTGTTAATATATAATTACCTGTTCTACTCAAAGTATTAGACACTTTATTTTCTTTTCATGGATCGTAATGCATATTATAGTCATAATCCTTGATTATCTCCCACCATCATCTATGTCTCATGTTCAATTTATTCTGAGTAAATATATAATTTAATATTTTATGGTTAATATATTTTTAAAATTTTAATCCATATAGATTATGACAATAAATTTTTAAAGAAAAAATAATTGGAGATAATTATAAATCATGTGTATGGTAATTTAAATCATTTGTTTTATACTAATTTGAAGAATAATAAATTACCTGATCATTCTGGATTTGGACACAACCAAGATATTTCAATGAAGAATCACATAGATAAAAACTTCACAATTTCTAGAAGGCAATTCTATAACTAGGTCATTCACCAATAATCTTTTAAATTCATGAAAACAATCATCACATTTTTTCCTGATAAAAAAACAACTTTTGGAGTTAACATAGTCAGTGGGCTAGATAACTATGAAATATTTTCAAAATACCACTATTTATAGCCATCTAAAAAAAGAAAACAATAAATTTTTGTTATATTTGTGGGTTTTTTCCATTCACCAACAACTTTCAATTTTGCAGGATTAATAGTTATGCAATTTTTTGAAACAATGTGACCAAAGAATAAAATTGTTTATAACCAAAACTCACACATGAAAGGATTTACCATAAAATATATATTTCTTTTAAGGTTTCCATGAAAACCCTTAAATTTCTTTCTTACACCTCTTTACTTAAAAAATATACCAAAATTTAATTAATAAACACCACAAAAAACTTATCCAAGACCTCAGAAAATATTATACTTATAAGAACCTTGAAAAAAGAGCTGCATTAATTAACCCAAATAGGATAACTATAAATTCATAATGTCTATCTCGTAGAAAACATAATCTTTTGAATTAATTTTTTATTTACATTCTACTGATGGTACCCCAACCTGAAGTTAACCTTATAAAAATATAGTGCTACCTAGAGCTGACCAAAAAAATCATCGATCTGATACAAAGGTTACTTGTTATTAACAGTAAGGTCATTTAGGGCTCTATAATCAATATATAGTCTCATTGAACCATATTTCCTTTTGACCAAAAATACATGGGAAACCCATGGTGATTTTCTAGGTTGAATGAAACCTTTATCTAATAAATTGTGTAATTGCTTCATTAGGTCTAAAAATTTAATTAAATCTATTTGATAAGTGGGTTTTGAATTTGGATTAGCATCAGGAACTAAGTAAACAGTAAATTTAAAATCTCAATCAGGTATAATACCAAAAAAACTAATTAGAAAAATCATCAAGATTCTCATTTATCACAGGAAATTCATTAATCTGAATAGTTCCATTATTTTTAAAAATATGTTAAAGATAAAATTCATTTCCATTATTTAATATTTTCTCATCTTCCAGATATGTTATCAATGGTGAGGGTTAACTCTTCTATACAAACTAAAAGTCTTTCTCAAATAAAACTTCTTTTTCACCATATTAAATCATAGTATGGTAAATAGAAATCCAAACCATATAGAGAATGATATGAAAAAATACTAGTGAAAAAAATGTTTAATGTTAAATTATATCCACATATAAGGAAATGAATATCCATATAATTTATTTTTTACCTCACCATTTACCATATGTGTTATTAAAGTAAAATTCTAGATTCATTTCATGAGTTGGAATTTCTAATTTACCAAAACAATTCCCAGAAATGAATGAATGTGTAGACCCTAAATCAAACAATACACTATCATAACTTGAATAAAAAAACTGTAACTGATACAAAATAATTTAATCTCCCAACATCTGATGAAGTAGTTAAAAAGTAATTCACTATACCTTTCTACTTATTATCTTTCTACATCCATTCATTAAAATTCTTCATCGAAAGCTCATTTGAAAATGAACCATTTCATTAAATTTAAATCATTTTATTAATTGTATATCAACTTATTTCTTACCACTAATTTGATCTAACTTAGTGAAATTATGATCATTTTGTCCGGTTTTACCACATTAAAAGTACATACAAAAATTAAAAATAAATTCCTTAATGTATTTTTATCACAATTTTAGGAAACTATAAATTAAATTTTTGACAATAATACTTTTTTATAAAATATTTCCTTTTTTATTCCAACTAAACCTATTATTATGTTGTTTTAAAAATAACACAAGATCATCGTAAAAATTTATTTCCACGTTCTCTGCATATCGATCTATATTTTTGTAACATTTGAACACGTGCTAATCTATCAACCTTAAATACTTTGGTTTTAATCCTATGTAATAATGATTGATTTTACTATCCTGATATTAATTAAAATTTAGAGAGAACCATTCCATTCAAGTGAATTTTTCATTTTATTCAGCCACTAAATCCTCAACTTGCATAAATTCCAAGAATATTTATTCAATCCAAAGTTGAACAACCTTATGAAATTATTTTTCATGAAATACATTCTTAAATTCATCTCAATCTATAATATCAATCTCTTCTTTATCCCTGACATTCCAAAACATAGACCACCACTGATCAGATACACCTTCAAAGTGGTAAATAATATGACCATCCATTTTATTTTCAAAGCAAACAATGATATCAAAAAACATTTCATGTTCTTTAATCCTCCCTTCAACTATCATGTGGTTAGATAACCATATAAAGATATCTAAACCTATCTTTGATACTAACTATAAGGCCCTACCCATAAATATTTCATAATTTGTGTTATGTTAAGAAATCACATTGAGTATATTTTTAGGATTATAGTTTTAGATAATTAGGAAATAACTATTACACAAAAAATTAAATATTAAAATGTAGACATGTATTCTTACAATCCATTTTTTCTAGAAATATAACTCCTAAAAATAAAACATGATTTATTCTTCTTGATAAAAATATATCTTGAATCCTTCATTTATATTTCCCATAATTATAACCTATGGAAAAAAAATTAAAAAATGTAATTAGATCTAAATGGTCATTAAGGGATATAAAATAAAGAAAGAAACTGTTAGTACATGTATATTTTAACCTCATGAAAACATTTTAACAAAATCAAAATTTTCTCCCAAAAAACATAAGAATATAAAATACCTCATGAAATCATAACATTCATGAAAAAATATTCAAATTAATAAATTATAAAGTTATATTTTGGAATACATATCATACATACAATGTAGCAGTCACTTTTACATGTGGAGTAACCATCATAGTTACGTTTGGACTACCCATCACAATGTATTCCCTAAATCTCTTCATAGAAACCTTATAGTTTAACACTGAATCATTAGAAAATGCATTTTAAAGATTCCACAGTCTCACCCTCTCTTGTATTATCATGTAACCACATTTATACATAAGAAATTTCTATGAACAATCACATAATAAAAACACATAAAACAACTATAAAAGTCAAATAAAATTTCCACTTTGCAATCACAAGATATCATTTCAAGATATTGTACTAATCAATGTATCCTAATAATCATTTTAGGTACCAAAAAATAAAAGGAAATATGGTATTTATTTTCCTTTTAAAACATTAAGTTTTCTAGAGGAATCCAAATATCAAATAATGGTTACAATGGTAGAAAAGTCATTGTCTCCCTATATGTTGAAAAAGCATTCCCCTTTTCACTTAGTAAAATTATTCAATGAAAAAGATTAATTTCAAAAACTTTTGAATGAAATTGACATTAAAATTGGTTAATTATACACCATATAAAATATGGTGGTGTATTTTATCAAAATGTGCCTAAATGAAAGGAGATTGATATTAAGTCCCTTACTGTGAGTCTGAATCGTTACGTACAACATTTATATTCATAAATAATAACCATAGATTAATTTAGTCTTTCATGAGAAATTTTTTCATGTTTATTATTCATTTATATAACTTATAACTATGTTATGAAGATTACATTACTATTTATGTTCATATCCGAAGTTTTGCTGATATTCGTCACTTGGGTCGAAAATGAACTTGGTATGATGTCAATAGTATATATGGTTATAAGTCAATCATCAACAGAAATATATTAATTAAATTATTATAATTTTTATAAATTTTATATACTTTTAAATCAAACAACAAATAAATTTTATGGAAAAATAATAATGTTATAATCATGGAGACAGTTGGTTGTATGTACGCATGAATAACGTTTCCATTTTTAATTGATAACTATGGAAATAAGATAATTATTATTTTATTGTTCCATAAAGATTATAATATTATTAACACCATAATATTAATTTAAATATAAATTTATAAATCATACAAAGAATATGGTGAATAAAAATGATTCACATCACTTCGTGGAGGTGGTGGATTACACATACACATGAATGACATTATCATATTTAGGTGCATGGAAAGTAAGAACAATATATATATATATATATATATTATTTCCTTTTGATAATAAATATTCCACAAAAATAATATAAAAACATTAATTATGTAACGCCCCGACCCCAGTTACCTAAAGTCGTTGTATTATTTTAATACATTGGCATGATTACAAGGAATCAAGTCCTAATGGACCGATTGGTTCAGCAGTCTTGGAAAATAGATTACGTACATGAATGTTACATTAAACATTATAACATACAAAACAACATAAATAATCCTTTATGAACACCATTATTCCCTTGGATTAACCTTGCATATCAATCACAATACACTACTTGGAATCCTTGGAAAAATAAAACGTAGAATGGGGTGAGCCCAGATGCTCAGTAAGGAAAACAAAACAGCAAAATATTTCATAAATAAACATAAACGTTTATGGAAATGTATAGCTAAAAAAATTCCTTTTAAACTTGAACATTAGAAAATATGGAAAAAATAAAATGATTTAATTCCATTTACTTATTCACATTGATATTCTATTAGTCGAATAATCACATGTAATATCACTAACCACTTTCATATTGATGTAATACATAATGCCAGACTATGATAACCATATAGTCATGGCCTTGTGCCAAGACAAAAAAATAAGATTTTGTCAAGGCCTTATTCCAAGACATTAGTTTTTCTCATGTGACCTACCGATGCATTGATGAGCTATAGCGGGCTCCACCTGTCACTTACTAAGTCCAATGCATTACTCATATTAAAAGGTTTAAAAATAACATAAACATTCATATTAAAACTAGCATACAAAAACTCAATACATTATCTATAAACCACGAATGGTATAAAAATAACACATCCATAGTACACCATATCACAAAACCTTCAATATTATATGGATGTTTTGTATCATAATAAATCAACCTCAATCAAAAATAATATCCAGTAAAGGATGAAGATATAGTTTAAAATGATGAGTAAAACATTTTGAGAGAAATAACATTTTTGTAAAATAATTTACAAGTCACACATTTATGAAGGAAGTAATTTAAAAGATATATTTTAATCAAAGTGTCCCATATCACTTTGAAACTTTTGAAAATAATTACCATTGAAGAAAATTCATGTCCATATAAATAAATCCTTAAAATTATTTTGAAAACATAGATATTAATTAAAAATATTTATAAAGATAAATCCTTAAAACATTTAAAATTCTGATCTTGATAAATACTAACTTTCACAAATCCTTAAAATATTTATTTTGAAAATTGTTTTATGGAAAATGGACATGGATGATAAAAATTTCCCAGTAAATACTTACACAGAAACAATCTCGGATAATAATGAGATTGAGGAATTAAGCCTTTCCAATTTTCTGACTTACGAAACATACACCCCATGAAAGAGGTATCATACAATTAATATGTGAATAACCATAAATTAAACGGTATTACACAAATAATAGAATTATGTGAAGTACATACACCAAGTAATAGGTAACAGTGGCAATATAGCATGAATCTCCTTGGAATAATGAGTGAGATGAAAGCCCCTTCCTTGAACATTCCTTTAGTCGAGGGTAAGTTTAACCTCTTGTATGGAGACCGTAGTATGTAATTGAATTATAAAATAGCCATATTAATATTTATGATATCATACCTTATTAATTTATGACTTTATAATACCCATTTAATAATAATTTCCATGTTAAATTAACATTTCAGGTAATAATAACTTCATTTATCGTATGTGTTTTAACTTGTTACTCTTGATTTTATCACTTAGATCATGATTTCAATAATTCCAGAATATAAAAATTGATTTAAATATAATATATATTTTGAATATAAATATGTATAATAGACATATATATGAAATGGAAAACACCATTTATGGAGACGGTAGTTCGTACGTACGCAAACACGCTATTTCCGTTTTCATATCGTATTAAACGGAACTAAGGGAATAAAATATATATAAGTAAATATATATATATATATCTCTAGTAGAATTATTATGTCATATATTACAAACATATTAGTAATATATATTTTTATAATCACTGATGAATGGTGAAAGTGGAAATGAATCTCTTCGCGCCGAGGAGACGGTAATCTGTACGTACGCACGAGCGAGAATATAATTTCCTTAAAAGTGAGGAATTGGATGGTATGATAATTTTACAGAGACATTATCTTTTTATTTTCATTATTTATATACATATTACTTATAATTATATCCATCCAAATAATATAGTGTTGAATAACAAATTACAGCACGACGTGGAGACGATAAGTCGTACGTACGCACGCATTGTGACATTATGATTCATAAGATGGATAGAATAATTAATATAGTTGTGAAATGTTTATAATAACATCACAATATGTAGAAGATAACGTAGGTATTATTTTAGAAAGGAAATAAAAATTAAATAAGAAGTGGAAGAAGAAAGGAACTTGAAAGAGGGTGGTGAAAACATTACCTCTTCTTTGGATTATTCATTTTGATTTGATCAAAATGGCTCCTTAGGTTGGATTTATGATCAAACACTGAAGTGAGGGAAGTTGAGAAAATATTTGGGCAGGGTTTGGCCGAGGCAAAAGGCTTTGAAGGTATGAATTTGAGAGAAGGGGGAGTGCCCTTTTATAAGAGGGGTGAGGGGCACCTTAGGAAAAGATAGAAATAATATTTTATAATAAGTTCATAATCAGTTTCTAATGGCTCCAAAGTGGATTATTCAATGTCGAAGGTGGGGATAGGTTGAAATAAACTCAACCAATAGGTTTTAGATAGGTTTGGTTCACATTATTAACCTTATCATTTAGTTTTTTATCTGAGTTAATTAGTTTGACATTTACCATGTCACACTGTATTTTTATATTATATGGTTAATAAACATACTATATACTCTCAAGAGACCCCCTAGTGGTACAATAATGATACACATATCATTATATAAGTCCTTTTACTAAACTTTAGATTTTTAGGAATAGAATATCAATTAATAATATAATATTTGTTTTAAAAACACATTTTTGTCAATTTCTACACTATTCACTAATTGATTTTTGTTAAAGTCATAACATCTTTATAAACTAGAAATAAATTAATTTAAGCTATTCTAACATGTAATATTAACCAATAAATTTCTTTTATGGAATAAAAACCTTAAATTATATTTATTTTAACATTTATAGTACTAATTATTTGATTCTTTAATTAATAAGGAAAATAATGCATCATTATTATGCCATAAATAAATTTTATTTTTCAATGTCTAAAAATTATAAATAAAATTCCATTATGTATTAAAATTTCTTATCTTTATAATAAATATTTATAGTCGAAAATATAAAATTTATAACCCTATATAATTTTTTTCTAAAAGATATATGCTTAGGTCATTTTTTATTTACTTTAACATAATTATTATAAAGTGTCATTATCACTTACATGTGGTTCCATGGGGTCACAAAATTTACCCAAAGATTCCCACAGTCGGAAATGTATCAAACAATAGGGTTAGGACACGTTTTAGGGTAATTTAATATAATTATAATATTATTTTTTACTCTTATTTACCGAATTTACCCTTTAACTATGGTAAATAAAATATTTCCCAATGTAATTATTCTAAATGACTAAAAATAAGAGTTAATTATTTACACAATTTGAACCTCATGATTCTAAATATGGAATCCATTTTTCTAAATTCAAAACACAAAAGTGGCAGAAATTAATTTAAAATTAATTCCTGATGTTAAAACAAAAAACCTATTTTTACGAAATAATAACTATCAAAAGATTGACACTTGTTTTTGCCTAGTATAAATGTGAAATTATGTCCAATGACCAACATCGTATTAAATGGTAAAAATATATTCTAAATATACTTTATAACCACTCAAATTAATAATTTATCATTATTAATTATTTCGATTAAAAAATTGTTTTTAATTAAAATTTAATAATTTTCACTATTTATCAAAATAGGAAAATTATCAGAAAAATACAAAAAATTCACTGAAATCTAATTTTGATATTCCAAATCCCAAAATGAAGTCCTTTTTGAAAGATAAAATTTATAAAATTTTAAAAAGTAGGTATTACTATTCATAACGGCTTGTTTGTTTGGTTGTGGTGTCTGTTAGAACTCGATATTGCGTACAAAACACACTACTTCATTCTTCAAAGAGACACATACCGTGGAAGCATGGGGTGTTACATTCTCCCCTACTTCAATAAATTGTGTCCTCACAATTTATGCTCAGTATTGGAAACTTGGGGTTTACATTTCAAAATATCTTAGTTGAAATCCCACATTGAAAAATGGATTAATGAGGCCTCTATTTATAATAAAGAGAGGTAATTATGATGGTTACTGAAAATAACACATACTAGGGTTCCATGTAAGAAAACATGGATATGGATGAGAAATCTATCCATCAATATCTGATGGAGAGTGGTAGAGAATATGGCTATGATAAGGCCAACAATCACAAAGCCATAAATTTGTGATGATCTAAAGTACTATCTAGGACAATGTTTTTGTTCTAAGTAACTTTTCTTAATGTTGAGGAATTTATTTATGAGATTGGATAATATCATAAGTAGATATACTTACTTTATTATTAGAGTTTTATCCATTAATAAATTTCTACAACAAACTCATCCTTCACTCCAAAACATAATACAACTCAAAATTAGTCGTATTGGGTTCCAAATATAATGAATTTATAATTCACATATCAGACATTTTTTAAAAAATAAACTACATTATACCATCCAAGAAATTCACATAGTCCAGTGGTAGGTGATAAATCCCAATCTCACATTGTTTGTGGGTTCGATTCCCATAGCTTTGTCCGATGCGATGGGTAGTCACACTATCTGTGTGTTGTAGTTTTATAAAAATCCAAAAATAACCTTCAAACATAATTCATCCCAACCTTTAGAATTATCCAAAATAATTACATCCAAACTCACAGTCCAAAATATATAAGGATTTTAAACACAATAAAATATTCTTTCCACATAATAACATGTGAACACCTTCATCATGTATTATTTTAAAACATGGTAACATCATGAATTACCATAAAACCTTTGGTTGATTACATTCATGCTCCCTTATTCATTATAGAATACTGGATATATTCCTTATATCCAAAATTTTGAATATTCCAACAATAATTTAATAAACATACTATTAACCAGTACCATGGAAGTCAAGAATATCTAATATAATATATCCAAAACTACCATCTGTTATTCCAAAATTACTACCTAAGTATCAAGAACATATTAAGGATTACATTTCCATTAAACATGTATTTTTAAAAAAAGTTTATCTTGTTGTAGAGTCAGTTTTCATAGTACCATATAGTCTCAAATCCTCAATGAAATAGTACTGCAGTACAATCGTTATTTATCTCCATAATTCATATAACTAGTACATCGTTGATACAACACTCAAATGAAATAATTCGTTAATAACAAAATAAGAACACCTGTCATTCCTCTTCATCTGTGGTAGTATAATAACTTTATTATTATCCAATAGCGTCATTTGGGGCATACAATGATGAATTGAACATTGATTCGCAAAGTGTCCCAACTTCTTGCGGATTAAGCATTGTACATTTGAAACCTTTCTCTTACCCTCACAATCATGAATGTGGTGTCTTTTTCTCTAATCATATAATAGACTCCCATTTACTTCAAGAATTTTCCAAGGTGATTCTTTCCAAATTTATCAAATATGGGAAAATCCTTCTTTATCTTCTTCCCTTTATCTTTCCTTCTATCTACCATCCTTTTCTTCTATGGCTTCCCTTCAAATCCATAGGACTTTGATAACTCTTTTCTTAACATATCAACACATGATACTATTTCTTCATATGACGATAAAACGTCGGAGACTATTTTCCTTCAAAATTATGGCTTAAGACCATGAAATATTTGATCCTTCTTACTCTTTGGATCATGTGTATTACTAGAGTTCTCATTCCTCCTATTAGGTGCCATTTCTAAACAATGACACACACTAGATTAGTTTAAGAACAACAATACCTAATACCAAACTTTTAATACACCTAACATAAATTAAACAGTTTATGGATGTAATCCATAATCATAAAAATGTCTTATTTGAGGAAGTATACATTCATAAACCCTTCAAAATGGTTAGTAAAGAAAATGAGAATTATAATAAGCATATCCCTTAGGAGTGTCGTAACCAAGAGTGTAGCAAGGCCCGTTTTCAGGAACCAGTTCCCGTTCGAGTCTAGCTCAAAGCAGTGTTTTCAGGTTTCACCCCTAGGTACATCTATGCCAAAGTCGTCTCTACCTGCTCATATCTAGACATGGATGTATTTCCTAGAAAACTCACAGAATCTCTACAAATACCAAAATTCTAGGATGTTCTTCTATACTAATCCTCAAAGTCTATCTTAGGGATATGTGATCTAATCATAGATTCTCTAAATCTAGTTTTCAATGTTATTGCTAAAATTCCTCTAATACCAACTATAATGCCCTGACCCCAGTTACCTAGAGTCGGTGCATTATTTTAATACATTGGCATGATTACAAGGAATCAAGTCCCCAAGGACCGATCGATTTAGCAGTCTTGGAAAATAGATTTCATACATAAATGTTACATTACACTTTATAACATACAAAAAAAAACATAAATAATTTCTTATGAATGCCATTATTCCCGTGTATTAACCCTGCATATCAATCACAATACACTTCTTGGAATCCTGGTAAAAATAAAACATAGAAAGGGGTGAGCTCAGATTCTCAGTAAGGATAAAAATACTGCGGAATCATTCATAAATAAGAATAAACATTTAAGGCAATGTATAACTAAAACAAAAGACTTTTTAACATGAATTTCAGAAACTATGGCAAAAATAAAATGATGTAATGCCATTTACTATTTCACATGGATATTCTACTAGTTTAATAATCACATGCTTTATCCCCAACCCCTTTCATATTGATGGAATTCATAATGCCACACTATAATAACCACATAGTCAAGGCTTTGTGCCAAGACTACAAAAAATATTTTGTCAAGGCCTTGTGACAATAAACTAGTTTGTCTCGTGAGGCCTACCGATGCATCAAGGAGCTATAGTGGACTCCACCCATAATTTACTAAGTCCAATGCATTCCTCATATGAAAAAGATTAAACATAACATTAACATTCGTATTAAAACGAGCATACGAAATGTCAACACTTTATACACAAAACATGAATGCTATAAAAATAACACATCAGCAGTAAATCATATCACAAAACCATCAATATTATATCGATGTTTTGTATCATAATATATCAACCTCAATCAAAAATAATATCCCATAAAACATACTGACATAGTTGAAAATGATGGATAATTGTTTTAGAGAAATAACCTTTTTTTAAAATTATTTAAAAGCCACACATTTATAAAGGAAGTAATTTAAAAGATATTTTTGAATCAAAGTGTACCATATCACTTTGAAACTTTTTATAAGAATTATCATTTCAAAACATTCATGTTCATATAAATAAATCATTAAAATCATTTTGAAAATATGGACATTAAATAAAAATATTAAGAAATATAAATATTTAAAACATTTTAAATTCTGATCTTGGTAAATAGTACCTTTCACAAAAACATAAAATATTCATTTTAAAATAATTTTTATTAAAAATTGACATGGATGATAAAAATGTCCCAGTAAATAGTTACACATAAACAATCTCGAATAATAAATTGATTGAGGAATTAAGCCTTACGAATATGGTAACTTACAAAACAACACCCCATGAAAGAGGTATCATATAATGAATATGTTAATACACATAAATTAATGTTCATTACCCAAAGAATAAAATTATGGGCATTACATACGCCACGCAAAAGGTAATAGTGGCAATATGGAATGAATCTCACGGGAATAAGGAGTGAGATGAAACCCCATTACCCTACACTTTCCTTTAGTCGAGGGTACATTTGACCTCCTATATGAAGAAAGTAGTATGTTATTAAATTATACAAGAACCATATTAATATATATGATATCATACTTTATTCATTTATGACTTTATACTACCCATTTAATAATAACATCCATGTTAAATTAACATTTTCTGTAGTAATAGCTTTCTTAATCATATGTGTTTTAACATGTTACTCTGGATTGTATCACTTAGATCATGATTTGAATACATCCAGAATATAAAAAATTATTTATATATCATATATATTTATAATATAAATATGTATAATATATATATATATGAAATGTAAAACACCGTTTTTGGAGACGGTAGTCCGTACGTACGCATAAACGTTGTTTCCGTTTTCATATCGTATTGAACATAACTAAGTGAATAAAATATATGTTAGTAGCTATATATATATATATATATCTAGTATAATTATTATGTCATATATTACAAACATATTAGTAATATATATTTTTATAATCGTCGTTGAATGGTGAATGTGGAGATGAATCTTATCGCGTCGTGGAGACGGTAATCCGTACATACGCACGAGCGACAATATAATTTCCTTAAATGTGTGGAATTGGATGGTATATTAATATTACAGATACATTATAATGATATTTTCATTATTTATATATATATTAATAATCATTATATCCATCCAAATAACATAGTGTTGAATAACAATGTACACCACGACGTGGAGATGGTAAGCCATACGTACGCAGGCATGGTGACATTATCATTCATAAGATGGATAGAATAATGAATATAGTTGTGAAATATTTATAATAACATCACAGTTAATATAATTGTCTGGATTTATAATTTTACAATGGAAATAACAAAGAAATAATAAGTGGAATAAGAAATGCACTTGAAATTGGGTGTTGAAAACATTACCTCTTCTTCGGGTTCTTCCTTTTGATTTGATCAAAAGGGCTCCTTAAGTTGGATTTCTGATCAAACTAAGGATTCTAGGTTTAAGTGAGGGAATTTTGTAGAATATTTTGGTAGGGGTTGGCCGATACAAAAGTCTTTGAAGGTATGAATTTGAGAGAAGGTGGATTGCGCTTTTATAAGAGGGGTGAGGGCCACCTTAGGAAAAGATAGAAATATTATTTTATAATAAATTCATATTAGGATTATAATGGATCCAATGTGGATTATTCAAAGTATAAGGTGGGTATAGGTCTAAAAAAAACTCAACCATTAGGTTTTAGACAGGTCTGGGTCACTTTATTAACCTTATCTTTTATTATTAACTATTAGTTAATTAGTTTGACATTTACCATGTCACTTTCTACTTTTATATTATATGGTTAATAAAATTACTATATACTTAAAAGGGACTTCCAAGTGTTTAATTAATGATAAAAATATCATTATATAATTCATTTGGTCGAACCATAGATTTTTAAAATAGAATATCAATTAATAATATAATATTTGTTTTATAAACTCATTTATTTTAATTTTGACACTATTAACTAAATGTTTTTTGTTAAAGTCATAAAAACTTTATTAATAAGAAAAAAATTCATTTAAGCAATTATAACATATCATATTAACCAGTAAAATTATTTTATGGTATAAAAACTTTAAATTATATTTATTTAAACATTTATAATACTAAATATTTGATTTTTTGATTAATAAGAAATATACTACATCATTATTGTGTCATAAATAAATTTAATTATTAAATGTCTAAAAATTATAAATAAAATTAAATTATGTATGAAATATTTTTATCTTTCTAATAAATATTTATAGTCTAAATTATAACATTTATGACCATATGTAAAAAATTGTTTTTCTAAAAGATATATGCTTATGTCATTTTTGTATTTACTTTAACTTAATTAATATAAATTGTCATTATCACTTAATAATGGCTCCTGGGAGTCCCAAAATCGACCCAATCATTCCCATGGTCGGCCATGAATCATCCAATAGGTTTTGGACACGTTTTAGGTTTATTTAATATTATTATAATATTATTTTCTACCCTTATTTATATGTTTTTCCTTTAACTATGGTAAATAAAATATTTACTGAAGAAATTATTCAAAAAGTCTAAAAATAAAAGATACCTATTTACAAAATTTTGACCTCCTGACTCTAAATATGGAATCCATTTTTCTAAATTCAAAACACAAAAGTGGAAAAAATTAATTTAAAATTAATTCCCGTTATCAAAACAAAAAGCGTGTCTTTAAGAAATAATAACTATCAAAAGATTGACAATTGTTTATGTATAGTTTAAATGTTAAATTTTTTCCAATGACCAACATTGGATTAAATGGTAAAAATATATTCTAAATATATTTTATAACCAATCAAATTCATAATTTATCACTATTAATTGTTTCGATTAAAAATGTTGTTTTTAATTATATTTTAGTAATTATCCATATTCATCAAAATATGAAAGTTATCAGAAAAGTACCAATAATTCACCCTAAGATAATTTTGATATTAAAAATCCAAAAATTAAGTCCATTTTGATTAAATTTATAAAATTTAAAAAGGTGGGTATTATTATTCATAAGGCCTAGTTTGATTAGTTGTGGGGTTTGTAGAACTTGAAGTTGCGTTCAACACACACTACTGCATTATTCCAAGAGAAGAGTACCATGGAAGCTTGGGGTGTTAAAATCTACATCATTTTGACTAGTATTTAGTGACTGTAATGAAAAACGAACTATATCAGTTCGCGAGGCGGTAGTCTGCCGTACAGATGAACGAAATGTTAATTTTTGATTTTGTGAAATTGAAGATGGATTTGGGCGATGATGTTAACATAATAAAATATCAATATATTAATGATACAAGATTTATTATTTAATCATGTATGAAGTATATTTAAAATAATTGTTAGAATTAATAAAATATAAATACTTACAGAAAACAATACCTCTTGATCGATTAATCACCATTAAAGAACAAATTAACACCACTATAGAAGATATTCTGCCTAAAATAAAGGTTCAAGAATTTCAGTCATGTTTTTTTGAAAATTCATGGCTAGATACTGGTGGATTAAATTATTCTTGATGTTTGAGTTATAGAAAAGAGTGTGTACCTTTTTATTGGAGTGGGGAGGGAACCCTTAGAAACTCTAAAATTATTAAATTAATATAAATTTATTTTTAAATCCAAATGACTAAAACATTGGTTATTCTAAAAAAATATTATTGTTGTTTAATATATTCTCCTTTAATATTTTTTAGAAGATTTTATATTTTATTTTTAACCTTATCTTTTTGGTGTACACTTTGTTAATCTTTTTTAATTTTAATTATTATAACCAAAATTTCAATATTAAGAGGCTATAATTTTCACTTATATGGAGTAAATATCCTCAAATTGACAAATAATAAACTTTTAGACCTTAATATAGTAAATTATTAAATTTCCATGATTTTAATGATTTTTAAATAACTTAATAATTATTATTTATATAAAATATCAATAGTTTCAATTTTGACATTATTTATTTCATTCAATTTAAATAAAACCAAAATGGATAGATATATTCAAAAAAATATATTTAATGGACTTATATAGTGTCATATAAACCTAAATAATTCACAAATTAACCTATTTAGTTAAAGTTATATTTATTTTAATATTTTTCATATCATTTATTTGATATTTATCTTAATAAATGAATTACAGTGTCATTGTTGTGATAATATTTATCGTAATAAATTTCACTGTAAAAATTTAAAATAAATTTAAATGATGTATATAATTTAATTATATTTATTTATAGTATTTAAATTTCATGTTTTATCATGTTTATCTATATATTAAAATTATTATGCTTATAAGAAATAAGAAGGTGACATGTAGTCACACCCTTTTGTTTTAATAATATTTATATCACCTTCATGAACAAAAGTCCATAAAATGAGTAAATTCAGATCCTCATGTGTTTAGGGTCTATATTGGTTTATAAAAAAGTATATTTTCAGTTGTTAGGGTAACATTATTATCCATATCATATTATTTCTTTCCAAAATTTACCTGATTTTCCTTTAACCGTGGTAAATAAAAATTACCACAGTTACTATTCATAAAATCTAAAAACTAAAAGGAACCTATTCACATATTTTTACCATGTAATTAAAAATATTGTATCCATTTTTACTATATTAAATAAGGAATTTTCAATAATTAATTTCAAACCAATCCCCGTTCTCAAAACGAGAAGACGTGATTTTCAATGTAAGAAAGCATCAAATGATTGACATGCTTTTTTATATAATTTCAATGTGAAAATTACTTCTAATGACTAGAATTAGATAAAATGATAAATAATTAATCAAATTACACTTTAAAACCAATTAAAAATATTATATATCAATATAAATAAATTAGATGAAAAAGGAGTTTGGAATTAAAATGAAGTATTTTTCACTATTCATTAAAATATGAATTTTATCATAAAAATACCAAAAATTTATCGAGAATACATTTTATGTATAGATTCCAAATAAAAAGTTTATTTTTTAAAATATAATGTATTAATATGTCAAAAAACATGGTTTAAATTTGGTTCTCCATAAAAATCGGTAAAACTACTTTTAAAAAAATATTAGAGATTTTTTTGCCTAAAATTGGATTTAATATTATTTTAAGACCCTCAAATTTATTTAATGTAAGTGAATAAATTTAATAATCACATTTAAAAATAAAATATTTAGTCTTATTCATTCCTGCCAATAAAATGGCTAGATGATAAATAAAATTTAAAATAATAATTTTGGCAGGGTATTATTTTTTGGTATAACCCAGTCTTGTGGGTAACGCAATATTTCAGAGAAAGTCAATGTTACATTTAGAGTACACTATTTTACATAGTGTACCCTTTAATCCTAAATTAATATCTATTTCATAAATATTAATGGGTATGAAAACACATTCTTCTATAATTATGTTTTATATTATATAGGATATTGGGAAGAACCCCTTTACTGTAGTTTACATTTTGATATGATGAAATAAACACCAATGGGTTATATTTTATGACCTAAAACTAGATTCCATCCCATAGTGATCTAGAATGAACATTTGAAAAGGTGATGGTCCAAATTAGTAAATAATAATGTGCGGTAAATATTTTTCAATTTCAAACTAGTTTTAGAGCCCAATTTATGTTTCATGTTATTTGAGAAGTAAATGTATATTAGAGGTAGAATCATCGAAATTTGAGGGGAATAATTTGAGTTAGTTATTGTTTAAAAACAATAATAAAACTTATTATTATATAGGTTTTCATATAATGATTATTTAATATTTCTATTTCTTTTATATTTAATTTTTATAAATTTTAGGTCAAATAATGAATGTTAGTGGGATTGCCTTAGGAACATGGTTTAGTTTCACATGACTCATATCATGTGCCAAACACCAATGATATTCTTTAAGGGTAATAGCATGATCCACATAATTGTTGTATAGTTACAGAAACTATATTACCTTTCAATTTGTAAAAACTCTAACTATCTAGTTGGATGAGAATGGTTAAGAAAAAAATTTCATAACTATGTTGTCTTACCATGTATAGTTTTAATTGTGAGGTAATTTATTATTTTATTTTAAAATGATTTTCTGTAATATCTAAGAAAACTCATTTGATATTGTAGATTTCTATTGAATATGTTTACTTGGTTGAAATTAGGTTTTAGAATGTTTTATTATTTTTTATTTTTCCTATATGATTTTTTGTAGTACTATCCCCCTAAGAGAGTGCTTCTAATCTCCCCTCCACAAGGGAGACATATAAAATATTCCACAATAAAAAACTTCATTTCATCCAAAAATAATTTTGTATGTGGTGCATACTATTATATTTTTCAACCAAGTGGAAACATTGATTCACCTCAATATGAGGAAACAAATCATCTTCTAACTCAATATAATGAATATAATCAAGAATATATTTTCAATAATCTTCATTCTTTCTAGTGAATCGGTAAATCTTAGTAGGTGGAGTATTTAATTGAGAAAATTAAGAAGATATTTTATTTCATATAGACTCTTAATTTTTTATGGTGTAATATTCCAACTTCTTGATTGAGGGTTATTGTGGGAAATGTTGGGATTTTATTTTATTGGATAAAATTCATGTGAAAATTCATTAAAACACATTTATGCTCATGTTTTCTAAAAATTTCTCCCTAGATAGAATTTAATTGGTTAAATTGTGATATTTACATTATATTTTTTAAGGGAATTTAATAGTTATAATATATGCAGTGTAATTATTTGAGCATGTTAACATCACATCAGAGGTGGTATCAAATGATAAAGATGAATTTCCATTGATTATATATGGGTCTCTGATAGGTAATTCAATATAAAATCTTCTTGTTAAATCACTCTACATTTTTTTAGGTTATGACATAGACATTTATATAAGGGATAGATCAATATAGGATGTCATGAATACGTTATGCACTTTCGTATCATAGTGTAAGTGAAGGATGTTTCATAAAAATAAGTTTTTGGTGGTTTTATTTTTTGTAGGGGTGTAGTAGTTGTTCATGAATTATTTATCAGTAAGGTTCCACCATATTTTTGGGGAGATAATCTATGGTATGTCACTAATGTTTCATGTTTGGGAAAGAAATACTAAATTTCCAGAAAATCCCCATTTCTGTCTATTATAATAGGGATATGTCCCATCTCAAAAAAATCAAGATAAATCCGTAAAAAATTGTGGTTTCCTTAGTATTAAAGGGATATCAATGCAATATATGGTACAAAAGTAGTGGGGTATCATCCTTGAGAGTGTGTAGGTAGATGTGCTTCGTCAAATGGAAGTGTTGATTGAGTACTAATAATCAGATCATTGGAATTCATCAAAAATTATTTTGAAGAATGGTAGTTTCGGCATATAGTGAATGATACAATATTATCTATGGTGGGTTATGAAATGATGTGGGGTACACTAATAATTGGACCATATAATGTTATTTATTTGTTGTAGAAAAATTTATATCACTTATTCATTTATACTCATTATATGGATATGTTAACTATTTTATCTAAGAGTATATATTAGGTAATATTGGTATCTACTTCTCTTGGGAAGAACAATAGGAATGGTTTCAGCATTTCATCATGCAATAATTTTATATAATAAGTATTGTTTTCATGGGACCTCCTTTTCCTAAAGAAGGATCTCATCTAAATTATTCACAAAATGGAATGAATGTAAACAATTAAATCCCATACTAATTGTTAATAATAGAGGAAAATTTTTATCATTCATAGTGGATGATATTTACAATTTCATGAAGAATATGACGAGAAATATATTCAAGTGGGACCTTGTCTCCTGATGTTATGAAGTTTATATACCATGTATTAGATATATTGAAAAAAATTTATAAATAGGGTTCAGGGTGTGATCTTCCCCCCATTATTATGTAATATCCCAATGTAAACCTTGATGACTTATACTGATTTCCCTCATGATGGATGTTATGTTCTCAATCAACCTAATTTCTATTTAGAATACAATTAAAATTCCTTCATATCAAATGTATCCCTTAAAATCGACAGAGTTACAATTATCAATGTATTATCTTGAAGATAATGTATTTATTCATCCTATTGTATCTACAAGGGACACTTTTTTTACTGATTTAAAAAAAGCTGAATATAAATTTATTTCCATGTATTGATTAAAAAATTAAACATGTGACCATTAACAAATATACTTGTCTCCTTATATCTATCACAACTTTTTTTAATTGAAAGGTTCAATGTGGTTCTCAATAATTTACCATTAACTGAGTTACCATATGTTCTGGGTGATGTAATGTGACATAACCCTACCCTTATTTATATGTAAATACGATCATTTATAATATTTTTTGATTCTATATCTCTTAACCAATTCTATTATGGTGTTAATGGCCCTTGAAAATTATATATTTCACAGATTCCTTGTATAATATTTCACAATGTTCAGAGGTAAAATTTTGGTTTATAGTTAAACCAAATAAGAATGTGATCATAACTTAATAATACTTCATAGAATTTGTTTTATTCATCAACTATATCTAAACTTTTCTAGTTAATACTATTGGTTTTATGAGGTCACGTTATTGGGATATGTGTTTTTAGAAAAAGTCATTTTGGTTGATCTTAAAAAGGGTAATGCTCATATATTCTTTTAAATATCATAATCACACCACTAATATAAAAATCAACTGGAGATGATAAGTCTGTTATCTATTATTCATGAATTATTTTTCAAATCTAGAATCTCATATGTTATCCCACACTAATGTTGGTGTAATTTGTTTTATAAATACGATACTTACAAACGTTATATGATGAACTGACGAGGTTGTTATCATCAACTCCAATATGGATTCTACTGTAACCTAGAAATGGTTGTGTAGTATATTGTAATTCCTCAAACATAGTGTTGGGTCTCATGATTATAAAAGTAGATCATGTTATTGGATATGTCTCACACTAACTCTAGGAACAAAAAAACAATTATTGTACCCTTGATCTTAAGCTGGTAGTTCTCAAGCATGCTCTAATGTGTTTGTATAACACTTATTTACCTTGGAAATTTATAGTCTATTATAACAATAAAATCTTAAGTTATATATTTTTTTAATTAATATATTAATATTCCATAGAGGTGATAGGTGTAATAACTATAAAAATTTTATTTCGACCTTTCCTACACAACATGAATGAAGAATGTGGTTGCTGATGATCATAGTAGTAATTTTTATCACAAGATTTGAAGAAATATAATGATGAGTGGAATTTGTGGATAAATATTACAAGAAATAACCTAGAGGTGATGAAATAGAATTTAGTAATATTTTTAACATATGTTTATATTTTTCTCATCATAGATTAAGATTATTCATCAAGAAAAACAATGTGTTGAATTGTTTTACTTTATCATGAGAATTATATATGGTGGGTAGACTTCAAATGAGTGGTCTCTATCCCCTAGAGATGTATTGTTTTTCAATAAAACCCACGTTGTCCCTTGTTATTTACGTAATGTTGTGATAAAATATTCTTACCAATAAGAGTGGTATTTTTTTCAATGAACTAAATATATGTGTTATGAAATGATGCAAATGTATTTGTGGCTTTGTATGAGCTGATACGTTGTATATTTTGTGTTATAGATTTATACCTTTGAGATGGGAAAAATGGATCATCTTAATCACTCAAAGGTATTAATTCTCTAACCAATTTTCACATAAAAATTAGATGACTTATAGATGTATAAAATTATATAGTCACTTAATACCCCACAAGGAATGAATTTTATCAAGTTAGACATTGATTAGGTATCTTAATCATGCAATTGATACCAATCAGGAATAGAAACTAGGTAGAGGAGTTGAGAATGTTCTATTTGTAGGATATATTAATTTTTAATGGTGTTCCTTCATAAATTATCTCTAATTTAAATTCTTGATTCATATCATAATTTTTTAGAGTCCCTTAAGATTCAATTGAATGTTATTAAAATTTTATTATGGAATACCATCAATAAATGGATGTGTGTATAGAGATCAAACACTAAATACTGAAAGACACGTTATCATCTTCTGTGTTGTACTTTAGAGGTATATGTGATATCCATCTATCATTGATTAATTTTTCTCACAATAATATCCTTTAAAATCATTTAATAATAGCTACCATTAAGTCATTATATGGTTTATCATGATAGTCTTTACACTTTTAGATGAATATTGGTAATACCCCTATTAGGACACATCATAAGATACAAGACTATTAAATTTATATAGTTTATCAAAAAATGACTAGTGATGGATCAAATCCATGAGAATACATATTTTTAACAACATCATGAACCCATAGTGCTTTTTGGAAGTGACCATGTGATTTTTAATGTATCACATTGCTGGTTCGTGGAAAACTTGGATGGTATGGAAATATTATAATGTTGATTGTATAAACTGTTGAGAATATTGAATATATAAATAAGTTTTTATATTATTTTGGGTTTCCAACTTGGAATATATTTATTCATTATGACATTGATGTATCTCATCGAAAGAGATACCACCTCGATCACATTAAAGATTTTACTTGGGATGTTCTACAACTGGGATATAATGTCTCAAAGTATGTGACACTTGAGTGAATTTTGGATTCTAAGAATAAACTAATATAATTAAAATATATTTATTTTATAAAATTCTTATATAAACATAGAAAAAACTCATACATTTTTTCATAAAATATCACATGAGAGAGTATGAACATACCAATTTTTATGTCACCATGTTTTCATTTTATTTCTTGTGGTAGAATGTGTATGGTTTAAGTATTGATGACATCCATGATAGTGTTTTTTTGTTCATTTTTATCTTTATATTTAGTTTTGAGTTGAATACTATTGATGCATTTAGTGGAAAAGAGGGAAATTCATGTTGTATAATTAGAGTGTAGCTAGTACCATCCTTATGACATGTAACAAGATATTTTATTTTCACCTTTTAGAATTTTGAACACAATTCCCAAAACAGGTTTCCTAATAGAACGAGTAGCCCCAAATTCAAAATTTTTGGGAATAGAACATTATGCACAAACATATTTAACCATTTTGTCATTATATTCTCCCATAATCAAATAACCCAGGCTTCCATCCATCTATCACTTTCCTCCTCTTCCTCCATGGGTTTTATTTCTCAGTATCTATTCACCTAAAATCTATAAAATCATAAAGTGGTTCATTTCCACCTCTTCTATCATTCTATTCTCTCATCATTCATTATTTACAATATGAACAGGGTTTCCAGGGTCTTATATCAACCTATGTTTTATACTGGGGGTTTTATGTAATATGCCTTATTATCATGTTACATGGGTTTTTGTCTTCTTTTCATGTAAATTTACATTATTTGCACATACTTTTAAAACATTGTGGCCATCTGTTAAAATTGTAAAATATTTTTTTGAAGAACCTTGATTTATTGATCATTTAAATTAATATTTTTATTAATGTAATATTATATTTTTCATCATACATTACTAGTATACATTTTATAATTGTTTTATCCGTTATATAATATATATGAAATTAAGTAGTTTTACAGATCATGTTTGAACATGTGATTTAATGGTTTCCATGAATTTATTATGAAATAAGTCACTTGGTTTTCTATTAAGTTAATTGAGTTGTTCCACTAAAATTATTTCATCCAATTTGGTGAAAAATTGGATTTTTTTAAGAAGGTAAACTATGGAATGAGATTGTTTGTCATGTTAAAATATTTCTTGATATATAATTGGAAGTCTTGGATTATGGTTATCTCAAATGGTAACCCTAAGTACATTACTGAGAACCTAAGAAAAATTATATCATATATACTTTTACAATTTTACCTAGTATAGTATTCATTACATGAAATTCGATAGTATCATCTATAGTTAGTGATTCCATGATTTATCATAGCATGACATTCTAACTAGTTGTTTGTACATAGTTTTACCAAGATATTGATTGACACATAAATTTGAGACCTGAATTTGTATGTAGATCCTATGGTGTCTTGAACATGCTTTCATAGAATATTTTCATTATTCTTATCAATGTGGTAGGGTTTATAAATTCTTAATATTCTTGTATACTCTTTCAAACTCATGTTTCCCTTATAAATATATTAGATACTTATTCTTAAAAAATAAAATAAAATATTCATAATATTATCTCAAATTGACATTGCATGGATTATATTAAAAATTTATTACATAAAAATATTTGGTGGTATCATACTATATAGTTAATACCCATATCCTACAACCACACATTTGGTGTATTCATTTCTAATTTTTATAGATATTGGTAAAGAATATGATTCAAAAAGATGCGGGGTTACTTACCCTAATTTGGTCCTAGATTGGAAGATATGACTTTATGGGTGATATTCCTAGTGTCACAAATTTATGGTTATTATCGTTATTTTTTGTTCTTTTAACATGATCGTCGCTTGTATATAAACTAAAAAACTTCCCATTTCATTCCTCAAATATTTTTTGATTTACTATGATATAGTATTAATTTTTATTCAATGTAATTTGATTAAATATTGTTATTCTAGCATATTTTATTGTGGTGTTATGTTTCTTTATAATAACACATTTATATTATTCCATGTTTTTTATTAATTATTTTTAATTCATTTATCTGAATTAATGACCAACCAAATTATTGAAATGCCCATAGAAGTTATCACGATGAAGGATTTTATATTATATAGTTTTTTATTAATGAAATTAATTCCGTATAGGGAATTTTTAATTCCATGGTACTGTTTACTCTCTTGTTTTGATTGATAACAAAATATATGCCTTATGATGGGTGGGATCTAGTACTAGGATTGGGTGTAAAGGGTAATTTCTTTATAATATAAAAAACATTCATAGTAAGCTTGCATATATTGGGTATCCTTGAATCTTATATTACCACCCATTTTGGGTAAAAATATTACTATGCATGGTTAAATTACACAGTTAGGATAACTATTTTCCAAACTATGCATAACTTCTTCCTAGATGTTTCAGATACAAGATTAGGATAACAATGTTCCTAACCCTTATTATCTCCCTAATTGAATACAATACCATGTTATTCATCCCTATAACTATAAAAATATAAATGAAAAATATATTCCTAAATTAAGGTGTGATAATTCTCTCAGTCATTTTAATTTTAGTCCCTTTAAAGTAAATAAGATCTATTTTTCATGAACAAAACCATACACTACTACCCCATATCTTCCTCTCTCTCTCTCTCTAATTTAAATTTTTCAATCATACCATGCTTTCATAACATACATTGTAAAGGAATCTAGATCCCGTAAATCTCTTCCTCTCTATGATCAAAAACACAAATCACCTACGTCAAGTAAGATGTACAAGATTATAAATCAACTACAACCATCTGATGACCATAGTAAGGTTCATATTATACTTATTCAATTGAGATATATAAAAAATGTTAATAAAATTTATATAAGTTTGTGAAAAAAATAATTTGAAACTTTTTTTTCAAATCCAAATAATAATGTTAAATGATCCCTTGTTATGAGTTTTCAATTAATTTAATTTCCTAATCCAGTAATGTCTTAAAATAAGATTCAATTTTAATAAAACACATTATCCAACTCAAATATTAAGTATATTCATCAATAATCAGAGTAATAATTTAGCCTAATTTGTTCCAAAATAAAAAACTTTTGTATCAACATAACCACCACAATAATCTCTTACAATAGACTAGGTCATGAAAGTGTCCTTAGAACATATGTTTCCAACATTATTATAATTTAAAAGTCCAAATAAAACATTCCTCAAATAATTTTGTACAAACAATGGCCAATTACTGTTACTATACAAAAACTCCAAAAATTTAACATGATCCTCTAATTATCCTCCAAATTTAATCACATATACATGGATAATATCGTACAAAATTATAATACCCTGATTCTTTTAATGGCCCATTTTTGAATGATATAAAATTCCCATATTAGGCTATACCAATGATGAAATTTGGATTCCTCTCTGGAATTTCATTATAGAACATGTATCATTATATATTACAATACAAATAAAATCATCATGAAATATAATAATATTTCTCACATAAATTTTTCAATGCTAATTAACAAAAAAAAATATTTTATTATTAATGGAGCCACTGATTTATTGATCATACCCATTATATACAAAACCCATCATGTATAGGTGGTCATATTGATAACATAATTTTGAATTCTATATTAATGTCCTTTCATTTTATGTTTGGACTAGAAAAGTATGTAACAACCTCACTATTCATTGGTGCTCCATCATAACCCAATAAAAAACATCCAAATATAAAATAAATTTTTTAAAATCATTTATCATCCCTAGCAATGAAAAATAATTTTTAATTTCATGATATTTCCTAGTAAGTCCATGATTCACTTCCCTACTCAAATAGTGAAATAATTCCAACACATCATTCTTTCTCTCCATATGATCCACCGTCATTACATTAAAATAAGAAACCAAATCAACTCCAATTGACACCCCAAGTGGTTTACCAACCATTTTATGATACCTAATCACACTACAGTCCTAATAATAATATTTATTTATTTCTACTAAATCCACCAATATAAATGTCACATCGATTCTAAATTTTCCCCACCATGCATCATTTATATCACATCATTATGAAAGTATTCCTCTAATCCTATCAATATTCACTAATCTCTAGATTTCATCATTACCTACATAATTGGTTTTCAATAAAAATAACCATCCACCACATTTCCATTGCCTAGTGTATACATGATATTCATATCAAATTTCAAAAGGTCCTCCACCGAACAAAGATATCTCAAATTATAGTTATGATGTGGAGAAATATACCACTAACTCATATAATCAATATAAAACAAAAAATTCTCACTAAAGGGATAATTTATCAAATTCTTTAATTCATGAATGAAAATATCTAGTTTCACATTATGTGGAAGGCCATTAATCTCATAACGCCTTAGTTTAAAAGGTATATATGATATATCCTTACTCCCCTACATCATAAAAAATTCCCAAATTCAATCATGATATCATATAATAAGCATCGAAACCATATCCTAATTTAAGGAGAATCATACCCTTTAATATTACTAATCAATTGTTTTTTTCATTTTACATTTATTAGAAATTATTCTACTCCATTCACAAATTTCTCCTTTCTAGGTCAAATATTTCATATGAGAGTCTAATTTGAATAATCCGCTAATGAATCTAGGGTAATATCTATTTGACCATAAGAAACTCTAAATCATTAATGTAGTCATTATTGTTTTAAAACATATCACAACCATCACTTTCATAGGTCCAACAAATCTCAATTCATTATAAATAATATAACCATGAAAAATCACCTATTAAATCTATAAATTATATTTTTAACATTTTTCATAAATATAGTAATGATTTAAAAAAATTCTATATACATCTCATTATATCATTTATTCTTTTAATAAATAATGATTTCCTCCAAAATACCACTAAAAGGGTTATAATTTAATTTATAAAGTCATTCTAAAAAAATATCAAAAGATTTTAATTTCATTGGTATAATTTAAGGCATGAAAAATATATATAATGGTTACAATTATATTGGAAATCCATTTTAAAAATATAATATTCTTTTAAAATTAACTAATTATAACAAGATAGAAGGTCAATTAAATAAAATCAATTAGCACTGGTTCGCTGGTCAAATAGATCATCTATTACATGTAATGGTTTTTATTTTTATTTATTAATTTATTTGTGTCTTAATATTTAATACATAAAAATAAGGTACCATAAAAATCATTCTTAAATAATATTGGTATTACTATGTGGAAATAGTCAATTAGAAAAATTACTACTACTCTAACTCATAAAACTATAGTTACATCTCCAAAACTCTATTGGACTTATCTGTTAATATTGAAAAATGATATGGATTATCCCAAACACCAATTCCACATTCATATTATGTGGTTTTATATATAAATACTCAATGAATGTTTTTTGATAGAAATCTACATATGTCAGAATTAGTATGCTATCAACACTAATATAGACCCACATTCCAAGCCATCCAACTGAATAGTTGGGGGTCCAACATATCCCACTATCAAACCTTTACCACTAACCTAATTATAATAATCTCCCCTAAATTTTTAGATTTTCATGTATGGTGATTTAAAAAATCAACTATAAAAATTGATTTGTGCTTTTAATCCAAATAATTAATCCACCAGTGTTAAAAAATTTCTTCCCCCCAAATCATTTTCTTGATAATTCTCTATGTTCAATGTTAAAAAGGATAGATTATTTTTGTTAATCACATTAATTATGTAACACCCTGAGATTTTTTTTATTTTTTTCAAAATAATTTAATTTTTTTTTAATTTTCCATTTCATTATAACAATGAATATAGTTTTTTGTGTTATTATAATACGTCTGGCTTCTGTGAACTACTTGTAACACTTAAATTATCTTTAGTTATAATAAACACTATGTTTATCATGTATTATACATAATATAGAGTCTATCAAATAGCTTTTTGGGTTCACAAGGTTGATTTTTCATCATACTACAATATGTTATATTATTAAGATTTTTTTTAGTATCCACATAGCCATTGGACTGAGAGAAATGAATTAGATTAAATAAATTTAGAAAATATGATATAAACATGTTTGAAAAATTATTCCTTTTTTTATCAATTGTTAGAAGTGTATGTTAGAACTATTTGGAAAAAGAAATTACATTTTTAAAAAACAATCGTTCTATGTAAAAAAATTATTTCAATAAATTAACCATACCACATTTGATTAATTTTTTCCAAAAAAATTTATATTATACATTTGACCATTTTTTACTCATCTAGTATATTTTATAGGTATAATATATGAATAAATATAACTTTATGAACAAAATGATGTATTTGTTAAATATTTTTTTACCACCTTTTAATGGATAACCTATTTTAAATCCAATTTTTCAAACATTTATAATATTTATATGTAAATATTAAATTAAATTTATAAATTTTAATAGAAAAATTAGTCCAGGGTTATTTTTTGGTATTTTTCAGTGTGGTTTTATTTTTTAATGAATAGTGAAAAATAATGAATTTTAATTCAAAACATTTTAGATAATATATTTACAAGGATAATTTCTGATATTGTTTGGTTTTAATGTTAAATTACATCAATTATAATTAAAATAATACAATTAATTGAAATTTAACAAATTTATCTTTGAAATTGTATATAAAAACAAACCAATAATTTGATGATTTTATATTAAACCCTGTTTTGTCATCACATCTAAGGGATTAAATTTAAATCACATTCATCTTCTTATATGGATGTGATTTTAAGAAATTAATTCCATATTTAGAATCACAATAATTTATAATTTCTATAATTTTTAACTTAGTTATTTACAACAAAAATATTAGGTAAAGGAAATGAAATTTAGTATAATAATTAAGAGAAACATTATCTTAACAAGGGACTAAAGCTTAAATATAGGGGCCTTAATGACCTAGAAATTTTTTAAAAATCCATTTTTTGTTCATATAACTACCCTGTATTCCAATATCTATAATATTATCAATAATTTTAGTCACATTACATGGAAAAAACTTAGGTGTAATCCCCCTTAAAAAAAATACAAGAATATCCTTCCTTAACCGCCATAAAAAGGCACTCAACCCTCTAGACTATTCCATCCTTTAATACCATTTGGATCACAAAGAAAACATTTCATATAATCTGTTATCATACCTACCATCATCTTATAATATTACCATTGGCTTAAACACCAACCAAGTATGCTCTTTGGTGCAAACCAGGAAGAGTTACCCAAAGAATATCATGCATCCTTCCTCAAGCTCTTTTGTTTTGTTTACATTCCCCACCCCATAAAATATTATTATTACATGATTATAAAATATAAAAATAATATTAAATATAATAATATGTTGTAAATATATGGGTTTTACCAACAATTTCTCAGATATCCATCAAATGGATAATGAATATACTATTCTTAAGTACGACGAACTATAGCCCCATGGAACGATGTTGTTCGTTTTTCCATTACCACCGCTCATAGTTTGTAATTACGATGAAAACTCTATATTTACATAATATATATTATTTTTATAATATATTTATGATTATATAATTACTATATTACTTATAACTTCATTAATTCCATTTTTTTTAATACAATTATTCCATTTAGGGAAGTGTGAACTACCACCTCCTCAAAGTAATGTGATTAATTCACACTCTACATAGAATGTATAAAGAATGTAATAAATGAATGTATATTCTATATATGACATAATAATTATAATTTAATTATTGTATACATATATATAAGTACATATATTTCATTTACATTATTTCAATATGACAAAAAAATCATCATTCATGCCTATGTTTGACCTACTGCCTCCATGAAGGATGTATTGAATTTCAAATGTCTATATTGTACTGATTATTGTAAATAAATATATACTAAATTTATATGATTTTTATATCTTGATTTATATAATTTAAATAATTAAATAGAAATCTATGTAAGAGGTTCAAGAATGTCTATCCAATATATTTATGGAAAACAATACAGATAGTACCCGAAACGAAACATTAACATGGAGTTATTGATAAAATATTAATAGGAACACATAAAAAAATTTATATGGTATTAGATAAAACATTATGGAAATGTGGAATATTTATAGTATAATTATATTTATTATACATGAGGTTTGAAAGTGTCTAAAGAAAATAATCCAAATGTTCTATTCACATCCATTCTCTAAATGGATTATGTTTTGATGGCATGATGTTTATAAAACATGTTGCTTATTAATAAGTTATATGTTTATAAAATATATTCTCTTTAATGGGTTATGTGTTTATGAAACTCATTTCTCTTTAACAGGTCATATATTTATGAATCACATCCCACTGTCATGGGTTAGATTCTTATGAAACCTTCTTATTTTCATAGGTTATACTTTGATAAAATTATAATGAAACCGGTCTATTTTCCATAGTTTATGATATGATTACATGTTTATGATACCTATTTTATTTTATGGGTTATGATATGTTGACTTTTATGATATATCATTACACACATATATATTATTTTTTATGATATTAGTGGGACCTAAATCTCCATTCAATGCATTTGGTAATGATTTATATTTTATGAGATAACGATGGGATTCATGTTGATAGTACTAATCCACTATGGCTAGATGGTGAATCCAAATACACTATATGAATATGGGGAAAACTGATCCACTATAGGAAGATGGGGAAACTTGATCCCTTATGGGAAGATCCGGAAACCTGATCCACTCTGGGATGATTGGGAAACTCAATGCCTTCTATGGAAAAGACTATAGCTAGGGATGATGGTGTGTCCACGCTTAGTACGTGTAGTCCAAGAGAGTAACTTAATAAGTTATAGAAAAGTTTCTTGTCTTAAAGGGAATGATATTACATGTTTATGCCTCTTCCAAAATTCCATGTCTTACACCTATGTTATGGTTTCACGGCTTATGCTCTTGATTCACGTATGATTCATCCCTTATGAACTTTTAATCTTTGTGGAATGGTTCATGTATATCAACTTTCATTATCATGATATGATATTTTAATGTATTATCATGTTACACTATGCCAAAATATGCATTTAGCGGCGGTTTAAACCACCGCTAAATCATTCTGCGACACATTGGAAAAACCACTGCTAAATTTTGTGTCGACGTTTATATAGAAATCAGTTTCTAAAATAGTCATAGAATGATATAGTGATGGTTTAAACTACAGTTAAATGATTTTGTGGTGGTTTTTTTAATTCCATTTTTAAAAAAAGTATTAATTTTTTTTAAAAAATTATTAATTATTTATTGATTTTTTATTAATGTTTTATTTGTTATTTATTATTTATTATTTATTATTTATTTATTTTTTTAATTTTTTATTTATTATATATTTCATTATTATTCTCATGGTTAATTTAATATTAATTTAATATTATTTTATTATTATTTTATTATTATTCTCATAATTATTGTATTATTATTGTATTATTATTACTATTTTTATTCATTATTTATTTTCATATTTTATTATTATTCATATTGTATTATTATTATATTATTGTTAATATTTTATTATTATTCTCAAAGTTATTTTATTATTATCGTTTTCTTATTGTTTTATTATTTAATTTTATTCGTAAATTCTTGAATTCCACCAATTAATTTATTCAATATATATAACATTGCACATGCACATACACAAGTGTAATATATTTATAGAAATTCAACGTTGGGTGAGATTCGAATCCTTTATCAATTTTATTTTCTCAAAAGACAATAAAACTCCAACAGACTCTTCATATGGGGAATAAATAGAATTTAATATACATACAAAGAGATATATATTGACATATAAAGAATAAACAAAGAATAAATAAGCAATTAAATAATAAATAAATAATACGAAATAAATATTATAATAATAATGATAAATAAATAAATATTAAATAATAATTTAATTAACCATTATTAATAAAATAATTTTAAGTTAAAAAAATAAATAATATATATATAATAATATATTAAAATAATCTTAAAAAATAAATAACTAATAGATAAATAAAATATAAAGAATAAGAAACAAAAAAGAAAAATTAATAAATATTAAAGAAATGAAACAATAACTAAAAACTAATAATTGATAATTAATAATTAATAATTAATATTAAATAATAACTAATTGTTGAAAATTAATATTTAATATTTAATAGTTAATATTTAATATTTCATAATAAATATATAATTTATAATTAGTTTATTATGAATAATGAATTAAAAGATAAATAAATAACAAATTAATAATAAAATAATAATAATAATTAATTAATTAATTTAAAAATTATTGAATAAAAAATAATATATAATATATATATAATAAATAGATAATAAATAAATAATATGATAAATAAATAAATAAATATATAAAAAATATTAAATAATATATTATAAATGATAAATAGTAAATAATAACTAATAATTGATAATTAGTAAATAATATTTACTATTTTATAATTAATAATTAACAATTAATACTTAATATTTTATAATTAATAAACATGGAATAAATAATAAATTAATAAATAATAAATTACAAATTAATAAAGAAATACTGAATTTAAAATAAATTAATAATTAATGTGTATACAAAAATAAAATAATAAATAATAAATAATTAATAAAAAATAAAAGATATTCATTAATAACTAATAATTAAAAAAATAAAAAATAAAAAATAAAAAATAAATATTTGATAATAGATAAATATTAATAAAATAAAAAAATAAAAAATAATTTTTAAATATTAAATAAATAAACAAATAAAAAGTTATTAAATATTAAATAAAAAATTAATAAAAATTAAATAAAAAATAAATATTAATTGTTAAATAATAAATTATAATTAAATAAAAAATTAGTAATAAATGATAAATAATAAATTGTAAATAATAAATAATTGATAAATAATTAAATAGTAAATAAGTAAGTATATAACAAATAATGAATCCATAAATAATTATATAATAACTAAATAAATAAATAAATAAACAACCTTTAAAATGTTAAGAAACTCTAAAGACCCTATAAACACACAAATGAGCATAAAATCATATCTGGAAGCCCTTTTTCAGCTACCCAACTAGTCAATTCAAAGACCATGGAATGAGATTCGATATGATGTGCAGTACATGTTGAACAAACACATGTACTAGAAGTTATAGTCATTTTAATTTTATGAAACCGAAGTCGATGACTAAAAACTCTATTTCAAAGGCCATAAGGACATTTCTAAAGGAAAATGACATAAAATTCTCAAATATCTGGTCCATACTTACACGCATAGATCTCATAACAGCCTTTGATTTGATATAGGGTAGTGCTCAAACTGACACTCGGATCAAATGTTATGACCATTTGTATTTCAAGTTCGATTTCAAACCTTTTTAAAAATTTAATATCATTTTTCTTTGATTATCACACAATTTAAATCTAGATTGGTTTAACTCATTTCATAGGATTATTTTGGATTGGGTTTGGATCTAAAACAAACTTCTGAATCAGAAGTAATAGTCATTTGATGCAGAAGTATTGTTTTCTTTTTTTTATAGATTTTTTTACATTAAAGTAATTATTAAAAAATAATTAAAAATATTTATAAATAAACACATATTTTATTATTTAAAATTATAAATAATAAACTATATATGAGATTAAATAATAAATAATAAATCATAAATATTTATTTTAACAAAATTCTTTTAATATTGTGGGGGTTTTAAAAATTTATGCTATTTTCTGCTGGTTTTTTCTAAAATCTACTAGTACAAAAATTAGAGTTTTTCTTTTGAATTTTTATTTAAAAAATAATATAAATAAATTTATCATAAGTTTTATAAATCACCACTAAGAAACCACTATTAATGTGTTTTGGGAACACATTTAGTTACTGTTTTGAAAACCTCGGTGAAAAAAACACCACTAAATGACATATATTGATGTGTTTAAATTAATATCCTTTAACAGAACATGTTATTTATCAAGGATATTCAGCTAGTGCTACAACAAATCTTCAATATCTGGTGTGTGTAGTTTTCTTCTTCTGTATTTAAGTAATGTTCCATTAATTTATTTCTTTGTGTCCTCCAACTGCGAATATGAATAACCTTTCATTAACTTCATTTTATGTTTATACCTTATTTTCTATAACATTAATTGATCTATGTGCACATATACCCCATACATCGATTGATTCTAGATATTATCGACTATACCATATTTATTTTATCAATAATTTTTAGATACCCTAAACATTATTAACATAATTGAATTGTATCTACTAATAACGTTTTTGAATATTTTTCCATAACCACTTATTTTACATGGGTTATCAAGTCATGATTTTTTATGAGATTGTGAATTATTTTATTTTGTTAATCCAATTGAAAATTAAGTGAATCCAACCCACTTTCCAATTATTTTTTTATTATCTTGAATGAAAATGGTTTTCATTCCATTGGTTATTTTTTATATCATGAATGATTGATTTCATATGGAATATATCTATATGGATGCTAATGGGTGGGTTCCTCTATCTACCTACAATAAACCAGTTAATGTTTTTTATCTCAGGAGATAATATATTGTAGGCCTTCTTGGAAATAGTAAAAAACTAATGGGTGAAATTTTTTAAATATACTCGCCATCTATAGGGTTCCCCATCATGGATACATTCATAATAGGATTATACCTTATGTTATTTAAAAAGAACACTATTATTCTTTTTCTCATTAATTTTCTACATTACCATTCAACTTTCCTATGATTGTGCTCCTTATATCATATTTATTGTCTCTTAGTTCCATAATATTTATTATTGGTAAATGCTTGTTCGTACATGTTCCTATATCATGACTCATGCAAAGCTATCATGGTACAAAGTTATTTTAAAAATATATTTCTCACATACTTATGATGTATCTTCTATGTTGAATTAAACCATCTATGATAAGATGATATGTTTCCCTTACTAATTTTTTGAGTTAACCATTATCTTAGGATTCTATTCCCAATGAATTGAGGATGATTAAATTTTTAAAGAAGTTTAGAAATATTTCTTGTGTGGCTGAATTATGAAGAAATGTTCAGAAATGCTGTAGAATTTTCTTCCCATATAGCCAGTCTAAATTCAATATAAAAATTCCATTCAATGGTTTGTGATATTATTTTCCAAGATTTAATGATTATTTTACATAAATGATGAGAAATAAATACATGATTATATTGATAAAGTATAATTGGTATTAGAGAAATGTGTAGATATTTTTTAGGATTAGATTAGATATTTCAGGGATTATGATGATAATGAAATAATGAAAACCCAATGGACAAGTCTAAGGGAGAAGACAAAATAAAAGGTAACATCCTACAGTTTTGTTAAAGTAATAATTTGTGATTATCTGAGAAATTTATCCCCTATATGGATACTATAATTTTGATGAGACTATGGAATAGATTCATTGGAGGGTAGTAACATTGATAAAGATTTCTTGACTTTCCATCCACTCTTCATTTCAATTCACAATGAGTGGGCCTAATACTATGCACAGTAGGATACACATCTAGGAGATAAGGATGTATTACATCACTTTATTTTTATAAATATTCATGAAGGATTTGAAATTTTTTTACTACAAAACCTAATAATAATTGAATATCGTTATGACTGATTAAAATGAACAGATTCAAATGTTATGGTTCATATTGAAAGATATTTCATTTTATGAATAATGTGTATATATAACTTTTAGAGAATAGATTTAACTTATTTATTAGTTTAGAAAATTATAGGAATGTACATCATAATTTTAGGATAGTTATTTTTGGGATTGGAAATTCATATACAAGAGACTATAAGATAAGGAAATCTAGATTTAATTGACTGTATAAAATGATTAAATAAATTTTTAAGTATATAATAAATATTAGTATTTATTTTTCATATTTATAGTATCATTAATACTTAATTTACTAAGAAAAAATTAGTCTTTTAGTATTTAGTTGAAATAGAATCCCAAAAATGTAAATGATAAAGGATTGTATATAGAAACTATTATGTTTTATTGGTGAATATGGGAGAAATATTAAATGGTTTATAATTTTAGTATATTATTTTTATGATGGAATATTTTAGTTTTCTATTCTTACCATATATAGTGAGTATAATATCTTAATAAAAAATTAATTTTGATAAACATATATTTCTTCATTTATATGTTATATTTATCGATGATATTCTTGTATATTCTAAGAGTTGTGATGATTTATGTGAAAAATATATGTATATTTATTTTCTTATTTTTCCAAAAACTGATTCCAAATATATATTAAATTATACTATTCACCTCCAAAACTAATTTTATATAATGTCTATGTTTTTAGGGATAACTATTTTAGAACCCATTATTGAGGTATGAAAAAACATAGGTTCAAAATATGATTGATGTGTGGTAATAATGCGTTTATTTATTTTGAAAAACAAATTATGTTATATAGAATCAATATACATGGAGATGATTATTTTTTATGAAAAAAGTAATCCATGATATTTTTAGTTATGTTCATCTCATTATATTAAATATTTTATGAATTTATGAAAATGATTTTAAAAAATATACAATAACATATAATAGTTAATATTTAGATCAATATATGATCCTTTTTTGTTTAATATTTCTGAAATGAAAATTCTTTTGGGAAAGGTATTTTTGGAAGAATAGATGACACTACTATATATATGTTGTGGTATATGATTTTAAAAATCCTTATGTTGTTTATCGAAAGATATGTTGATTTATATAGATAAAGAGTGTAATGTAGTTTTTATATTGGATGTTTTATAACAAATAGTTAATATGTTTAGAATACCCTCACAAACTTTCATCAGTGATAAATTTTTAAAATTAAACAGATTCTATTTATTTGAAGGGGTAGAATGTAATGAACAATTTTTTAGACCCTTTAAATTAATACTATCTTCAAAAACATTTGTAAACACAAACATGGAAAAACAAAACTCTTAGCAAAAACATACTATGGAATATTTCAATTAAAAGAATAATATAATCATTTATAGATAAAATGATGATAATAAAGAAAAATAATTATAATTTTTCATTCGTTTGCAACAAAAATTAAAAATAAATTCGTTATATTTGACCTTAATAAATTAAATTGATCATAACTAATACTTAATTATAATATGTAATATTTTAATTTTTAAATAAATATTTCAACATTTTATTATATATAAATTTATATAAAAAAGATAAAAAACACTTCATGATTTAAAATGTCAAATTTTGATGAAATAAAAATTTCATTATAAATAATATTTTCATTTAAATTTTAAATAAATTAAAATTAAAATATCATTTAAAAAAATTAACTTCATTTTTTTGGTTCTGCATGTCAATTTTACATTTGGATGTGTTTTTTGGGATATTTCTAAAATTATTGATTTTTTGGTGAATAATGGGAAATAAATATTTTTTTAATAACGTTACTAATTTGAAGAAAATTTATTTGAAACCATTTTTATTTAAATTAACAATTTTAAAAAATTAAATCATTTAAAAAGTCAATGTCTATTTATAAAACCCATGTTTAGTATTTAGGAAACATAAATAATATTTTACTCCAAAATTATTTTTATTCCCTAATATTGAATATTTATTTGCATGACCTATGAAAATTAAATATAAAAAATATTAATTTCATATTTTAGATATACATGTTCATATTATATAATATATCCAACTTAATTCTTAGATATAAATGTAATATTACTATGATAAATGTTAATGACCTTGATAATGGTGAACATGGTATTTTCAATGAATTCCTTTATTATTGTTATTTTGTTTTAGACTAATAAATTTAATTGATCTATTTATATAATATAATTTAATTTATTTTTAAACATTTATTATCTCTCATTTAATTTTTAATCAAGGTCATATAATATTAATAATAAAAATGGTGAAAATATCTTTTTCCCTTTTATAAAATTCATTATTCTATATATTAAACATTTTAGTGGAAAATATATTTTCCACATATTTAGAAATTAAATAATGCAATTTTTAGTATAAATTTTGTTTCATAACAAAAAAATTATTAAAAGGGTTACCTTGTAACTATTTAATTAAATATAATGTACTAGGGTAAAATCTTGTTACCATGGGAAAACCCAAAATTGTAGAATGTAAAATTCAGATCCTAAAAACATATAAACATGTTTAGAAAATGTTGTAAAATGGTTAGTGGTGAATTTATTAACCTCATATCACCCCACAATAAATTATATCTAAATTATTGAGTCATTTACCTTTGGATAGTGTACAGATATTCTTGAAAAATAATGTATGTTTACATAAGTTCCATTTTCATCACTTATAAAAGGGATCACTTGAACCCTCTCAATGACTCACATTCCCTTTGATAATTCTTTTATTACCATCCCAATATTCCACTCATAGAAGTATCAAGTTTAATCTAAATCCCTTGGCTAATAAAATTCATCCTAGGTTCATTAATTATATCAATTTAAACAATTGTAAGTTTATGTCCATGATATAAGTATTACGTACAAATTAAATTTTCTTCTAAATTTTTATCATTAAATCATAGAATAAAAATAAAAATTTAATTAAACAGGTATACTTAGTATAATTAATTGATAAATTATTATTTTAACAAACACTACTTATTCCTTAAATTTCCATCCATATGTAAAAACAAATAAATGTTAACCATTTGTTGTGTAGACTACCACCACCACCAAGGAATGTTTTTCATTATTCATATTGATCTTAATTATTATTTAAACCTCATAAAAAATGTTTCAACAACATAAAATATTCTAAATAATATCATCACTCTTTTATTATAATGGTATTATACACTTCTTTAAACATGACCACCCTTCGAGATATATCATTTTCGTGTTCTCATTGGTTTAACCACATATATAAAAAATTCTATAAAACTCTATAATGAATATAAATGGGATATTATATAATAATATTATTACAATATAATAATAAAATAATTATTTATTTGCAGTTATGTGATATTTATCTTATGTACTTAACATATTATTAAAATATTAACGTTTATTCATAAAATTACCCAATTGAGATGACACCAATTAAATTTTTAGGAAAAAATTTGAAAAGTAGATAAAATAAATAAATAATGTTTTATAATAAATTTCAAATATAAAATTTAATAAAGAATACTAATCTTACTATGAAGGGTTATAATTAACATATTTTTAGTATTCATGAAGTTAGGCACTTGTACATAACAAATCCAGAACATGATAAGGGTTACTTTTCTCAATTTTAAACCATTGAGACATATTTCTTTTTATAAATCATGTTTTATTTGTAATGTTTTATCTAAGAACTATTTAATATTGTGTTTCATGATTCTATTTTATTACGTTATGTTTAATGTTTTATTTTTTTCTCTTCTTTATTGGTGGGTTTTTCTAAAAAATTAAATGAGTTGTAAGGGTTTTAGATAATTTCTTTTTCATTGAGAAATAATTAATTTATCCCATGTGTTTTTTTGGGGTGTATATTTTGACCATCATTTTATTTTTCGTATAATTTCCATTAAATCAATGAAATTTAAAAATCCATCTCATTTTATACCTTTACATGGTTTTTTGAAAGAAAATGATTCTATAAGGGTTTGTGTTAAATTACTTTTCTTCCATTGTGTAACAAATTAGATTGTTAATTTTATTATTCCATAATTGTATTATTATACCTAATAGATAACATGTATATTATTACATCATTTATTGGGATTATAAATATATTTTTTATATCCATATTATCTCACGGTTCATACCCACTGATTATTTTATCTGTAAGGCTTTCTTTGATTCAAATTCCATTCGTTGAGATAAATTTATATCATGACCCTAATTTTTTTTATTTGGATTATTTCGGTACTATTTAAATCATTAATGTTGAGTTGTAAATTTTTTTTAAACCATATTTTGTTAATCAAAATTTACCCTTTAAATTTTATCAAATTACTAGTATTAATATTTTAAGAGTGATAATGTCTTTATAGGTAAGAAATTAGTATTACTAGAAAGAGAAATCATATATTATTATATGAAATTTTATCAAGTATGTTGGAAATATAAGTACCAAAAACATTATATATAAATTAAATATTTATATCATGTGGAAATATAGGAATTATATCTTTTTGAATCATAAAAATGTACATCAGACATAAATTACAATGATCATGACATTGAGATATTCAAAATCTAGTAGAGAATGTGTTAGATAAACTATTTGATGAAAAAAGTTATATAATAATAGGCAAATATTTCTTATTTATATTGGATATAGCTCTCATATAATTTTAGTGGTTTCAAATCTAATTAATATCTAATAGTGTGATGATTTGATGAACTAATTTAGAGAAGAAATGTTATTTTGACGTCGGTGTATCTTATATCAAGAATTGTAGAATCCAATAAACATTAGGTCATATATAAATAATAAAAAATACTATAGGGTAATCTGATAATTAAATTCTAAAATGTATTTTTTTGGAACATCTAGTTATTGAGAGAGATAACATTTTAATCATTAGAGAGTTTCCTTAAGGTATCATTTTTTTCATATTTCATGTAAATTTCTTTTGAGTTTTTTGATGTAATTATAATTTTTCTGATCATGTGATCAATTTATATAATGTATACAGTGACATAGGTGTGTCCAATCATGTTTATAGATGGATACCATGAAAAAAGATACATATATTTCTCTAATTTTGGTGATTTATTGATTATTAGGCTTGCATGAAAGACATTAAGGTAGATTTATAATCATGGATACCTTATGTATAGTTCATTAGTGTCTTTAACAAACTATATGAAAGTATAAAACTTTCATGGAAAATTGGCCACAACATTTGTTACATATTTTATAAAAGTTCATATTAATTTGTAATACTTATTTATATAAGTATCATATTTCCACTATGAATTTTATATAAAGTTCATACTGCGTACACTAATTTTTGGTTGTGATTTTTTCTAGAAATTTTATATTGTTTTATATTAAAATTTTATTACCCAGGTTACAAATTATATCAGTAGAAATCATTATTTGATAGATATTCTTAAAAAAAAGGAATTAGAATAATATTAATCTTTATATTTTTATTAAATAAAATCCACCACCTCTCGTAGTATTTTTTATGCTCTAAAAAGGACACATTTAGTACCAAGGAGGGACTCTATGTATATAATTGTTTACAGTTACCATTTTTATAGAGAATTTTCTTGTTTTACTATTGATAGATGAATTTTTTTTTCTGAACATTTTAGTATTTTAATCATCTAAACCCCCAAATCATCGATGGTTTTGACTATAAATATTAGTTAGATAGAATATAGATTTTTGACATTAATACTCTTTTTTTCAACTATTATTTTATTATTGGAAGATAAAAAATTCCTATTAAGAATGATAATTATTATACTAGAGTTAAAATTAAAACTATTTATTGAACTGTAGATTTATAATCAAATTTTTTTGTGTTACAAGATATGGAATTTTTACATTCAGATATCTTCCTATAAAAAAATTATATATGGTAAAAGATACAAGTTACTCATTTTGAACATTTTATGATTTTTTGGAAATTAGAGATCTAGGATTTTTGTTGATTACCTGGATTTTTATTCCTAATCTGGTGTCTCAGTCACATAAATGCATAAATGTTTTTTTAGATTATTGTTATCTATTTGTAGTATCTTGTTGAAAAATAGTTTTCAAATGAGAAACTTATATAAAATATTATTGATATTTTTTATAATTAATTAAAATCATTCCTTAAAAAACATACGACACTAAGAATTAAACTATACTAAGTTTGGATTAATTTCATAGAACTCTCTTGCAGTATGATTGTAGAGTTAAAAGAGATACATAAAAAGAAAACAACAACAAGGGTGTTGACATTTCTTCAATATCAATTGATATTTTTCTGAAATATATGTATAGTGAAAATATTTCAATATCTTATAATCCTAATAAGAATTTAAGGGTTCATTTAGATAATAGTTCATCCGAGTAAGGTGAGGATGATATTTTTACTTAGTCTAAATGGATGAACATGATGGTTAGAAATAAATAATATTTTGATATGTATAAGAAAGAATTTAGTGATTCAAGTAATGATACTAATACATGTGAGGTGATTTTTTGTTTCGTTATGAAACCAAAATGTATATGACCAGATTGTAAAATTATGATCTAAAAAGAAAAAGGATCAAAAATGTTTTCAAAATTTTGAGGGAATAAGTGTATGAATGTCTAAGATACTTAAAGTCCTAGTGAAATAGATGTATCTACCTAATGATCTATAGATGGTAGTGGTGTTGATGTTAAAGATATTCAATTTTATTCGTCAATACTAAGGAATAAAAATTGAAATGTGGTGAATGTACCTTTTTAATATCTTGAAAATTTATCCTAAAACTACAAGTACCGCTTTTCTAATGATTATTATAGTTCTACTTCTTATGATTATCAAAATGTTGTAACATTAGAGGATCATGATAATAATCAAACTTTTGAATAAACTACAATATAAGTTATATTACTACATAAAAAGAATTATAAATTTATGAGAAAAAAATGATTTTTTGAAATAATTACTTTCACAATCCTATGGTATAATTTTTAAACATGCTTTAGATATTTTAAATATTACTTCCGATTTAGATAAAAAAATATCATTATTGATCAAGAAATAACAATAATAATTTTTTTTTCATAAAACCTAATTATTAAATACATAGTCTAATTAATTAGTTTTATAATTTTAATTTTGTTTAGTAAAATTTAAAAACCCACTATATACATTTTCAACCACATTAAAATATTTCTTGAATCATTTTTTATTAAAAAAAATTCATTTCAAGACAAAATATTTTATTCAAAATATCCTACCATTTAGTAAATTTTTAAATAAGTTTAAATTGAAAAAATAGTGTTATTTAAATTAATATTTTCTATATAAATTTTATAATGAATTATCAATTCACATTTTAGAGTTCAAAAGCTAAATTTATTTAATCTACTGATAAACATGACAATGTATACATCTTAAAAATAAATGTCATTAAAAGTCAATATCTACTTTCCCAAAGTGTAATGTATGATCAATAATGGTCATAAAATAGAATTTTGGGACGCTTCCATGTAATAATTTTAGCTGATCATTCTATGAGTGGACATTTTAATGATTTACCATGGCTTATGTTTAGCTATTTTGGAATTTTTTACCCTTTTCAATATTGAAAATAAAGAAAAAATGAAATAAATATATTTATGTATTAACATTCAAGGAAGATTTACTTTTTCTTTTTAACATAAATTGTATGTATTGGATGAAAAAAAAGGTAAATGTATTGGTTTATGACAACAATATATATACCTCGATCAATTTTCTATCTTAAAATTCATTCAGTCATTTTTCTTTGAAAACATTTGTAACCCTTATAGAAATGAGAAAAAACAAACATTTGTTACTATTCACAGTTATCAAGGTGGAGAGTTTGAGGATATTAAGATTGAATCATTTTGTAATAAGAAACATATTAAACATAAATTTTTAACTCCAAGAACCCATAAAAATGTTAAGATGAACAATGAAGAAGAATTCATTAGAAGAATACTAGAACCATATTTATTTAATACTCAGTCACAAACCATTTTTCGTATAAAGTTTTAGATACTTCTTTCAATACGATAAATAAATCATTATATTAAGACATTCTCCATAAAACTCTTTATGAGTTTTTGGGAGTAATAAAGCCCAAAAATTCTTATAACACCCTGTAATTTTATAAAATATATCTTTTCGAATAGATTTATTTATTTTTTGATGGCATGACATATATGAAATCCCAAGTCTAAATGAATTGTATAATAATATACCATTATTATCTATCCAATATATTTGATGTATGAATAGAATTAAAAAAATTAACAAAATAATTTTAAATGATTTAGATAAAGAAAATATATTGTTTTCTTATACATTTATTTTTTCTAAAAATATATACTTATTACTTAAGATAGGTTTTTCCAAGTTTGTGATAAAATATTGTAAATATTTTTTAAAATCATAGAAATTTTTTTAAAATAACTAACAGTGTTTTTTACACTTGGATTTTAATTTTATAATCAAGTAAATTTTGGAATGTTTTCTAAAAATGGAAATTTTTTTAAAAATTATGAATATTATTATTTTTTTAACAAATACTTTTTTAATCAACTAAAAAGATCCATTTTGTTTTTAAATGGTTTTAAATGTAAAATAAGTTTAATTATGTTACGATTAATACAATTTTTTCCCATTTAAATCAATTTAATATATCATTTTTATATTAGTAATTTTTATACATAAGAAATCATTTTCTTAAAAAACTATTCTTGTTATTTACATGATTGATTATAAATTAAATTATGCTATTTTTATTAACATAATTTGAAAAATTTCTTATATATTTAGAATTACAATAATTAATGAGGTTGTAATTATAACATATTTTTTAACAAGGAATATAAAAATAGTATTAATATGTTACCATATTTATAGATAGAACAGATTTATTGGGGATTAAACTAAATGTATTTGGGTTAAAAAGAACAAAATATATCAAAATTATATTTTATTTCAAAATAAAAACTCTATATGATCTAATATTTGTGAACAGATTTTTTTTAAATAATTTAGACTGAAATAGACAGTGATATGTTTTATTGTTTTAAATGTTTCTAAGGGGTTTATTTCACATACTCGGAAAAGTAAACCCCCTCTATTATCATATGCATATATGAATATCCTTTTGTTTTGGTCAATACATTCTCAAGTACCTTTCTTAAATCCCTCCATATGACCTAGAGTCACTAGTTTTAACATTAAATATAAAACCACTATATTTTGAGATTTTCATTTCAAATATATTTAGTCTTTTCTATATTTTACATTACATGAACCACTGAGCTTAACATTATTTTCATGAAAATGTATGTTTGTATTTTTTTGACACACAATACTATGATTAGATTACGAAACATGCAACCCCGATTGTAAATGAGACGTGAAATATTATTAAACTATTATTACTTAATAATAATTTTCACCTTGAAATTCAATTAATGAGTTTGAATAGGGTTAACTAATGTAAGAAACTGTCAATTTTATACATTTCTATATAACAAATTCATTATAGTAAAGTATATTAGTTATGATAATATAAACTTTTAGAATATAAAGGAAATCATTTTTTAAGAAACTCTTTTGTTCACATAAATGCATTTTACAATAATAAATTAGAAGAATCACATTTAGTGATTTATTTTATTGAAATGTATATGTTTTAATTTCAATGAAAACATTAATATTCATATTATGTGTTTTATAGACAAGTGATAAGAATAAATCCAATTTTAGGGTTAAAACTGTATTTTTTATAAAAATAAAAATTTCCTACTTTAACACAATTATTTTAATATTAATTTCGAATAATTTTAGAAAAAATAATTTAGAAAATAAAATTTTTAAATAAATATTTCAAACTTATCTTCAGGATAATTTATTAGGATTTTTCACAAATGTTTCATTTTTTGATTAAAATTAAAAAATAATGAATTTTAATTAAATATTTCATTTCCATTTTATTTATTTATTAAGTTAAGAATTATTCTAAATTGTTTTTAAAGAAGTATTAGATCCATTTTACAATAATTAATCAAATTTAGTTCATTTGGGTTAATTTAATATTATACTTTGATATATAAACTTTGTAAATTTTTGAACATGCTCTATAAAAAAGTCAATTTTCACGTCATTTCTGTAAGATTAATTTTAAATTAAAATTTTTCACTTCTGTTATATAAATTTGTAACAATATTTTCTATATTAGTAATTGGAATAATTTAAATTTTTAAATATGTTTAACTTTTTTTTATCCAAAATGAATTGTGAAAATAGTAAAAACTAATTACCGATGTTCAGATAAAATTGGGTTTACCAGGGGTTAAACATAAAAGATAAGTGCTAAAATAACATATAAATTTAAGTAAAATAATTATTTTTAAATATTTATAATTTTTCATGTCCTATTGTATATTTTGATATATGTTTTACACTTTTTTGTTGTATAAAAGGTAGATAAATGTTTTTATTTCAAAAAATTACAAGTATGTCACTCACCTCACCTATAAAAGTCCCCCAATTCTCCTCTCATATTCACACATTCAAAAAAATTTGGTTCACCAGTAACAAATAAAAATCAATTAAAAACATTCTTACTATCATTATAGTATAATTATTTTTGGATAAATCATTCCAAGTAAACCTTTTGGTGCAATGCTAAAGTGGTTACTAGAAGAAGTGGTAATGTTCACCAATGAGCCTTTTTATTTTAGGTCTTCTTACAACTATTTTAGTTGTTATTAAAATATTATTATATAAAAAATATTTATCATAAATATAATTAGATGTTTTTATACAAATTTCATGACATAAAACCATATCTTTTTCAATAAATTGATTTATAAAATGACCATTCATGTCTACGGAGGACTACCACCTCGCAAACTCATGTGATTCATTTTTCAATTACTATCACTCATGGTTGGGTATGATGATATATATAAAGAATATATATTATATTAATAAAATAATGAAACCTTATGAGTAATTATACCATATAAAAGTTTTGTTATTAGATTCCATATGTGATATGATAATGTTTCCCTTGTATGCGAAATACTAACACCTTATGATGTGATGTGATTCTATTTCCCTAATGCATCACATGGAAGATAAAAATGATAAATTTAATAAAAATATATGATATAAATGAAATAATTATGTTCTTTTTTACATATTTATCATTTTGAAAAGATAATAAATCATTTTATTTCTTACCTTTCACTCACTATAAATTTGTAAGAACGTTCTGGTATGTGTGGACTAACGCCTTCATAATGCAAAGTGACTCGGTATCTCTTCATCTCTAAAAAATTAGATGATATGTAAAATACTATTTAAAAAACTAATATGTTATTTGTTATATTACTATAATTATTTCATGAAAAATATTTCATACCTCTTTTCTATAATGATCATTGAAAAATCGAAATGTTACTCATGCATACATATGACATACTTAATCCATTATTGTAAGATACTCTATCTCTCAAAAAAATCATCCATAATTATTATTAAATGTATAGAATATATATAAAAATTATTATTCATTCATTATTATTCTTCATGAAATTATGTATCTAGGGTCAAATTTAATGAACCTTAAAAAAAATCAAAACATATACAAAAAAGAGGTTATTACCTAGTACGTGGCATTAACATGAGGCTATTAAAAGATGCGTAATAAAATGTAAAATAAAAATAATATTTGAAACGATAAATATATAAACATGGTAATTTGACATGTTTAAAATAATCTTATATTTACTATAATTGATTTTCTAACGTTTACAAATAAACTCAAGATTTATGCTAGGAGTTTTGTCAAGTGACTTTTGTTTTAGTGAAATTTATTCCATAATCGACACATATATTTGTTATTTTCAGTATATAATTCCCATATATGAATTTTTTTATTTTTATTTTTTCTATTATTAACAATTAAAAATCCATTTGTATATATATATATATATGTATGTATCATGGTGATTATGGTACAAAAGATACCAATGCGGTAGGGGATTTTTGTCTCAATTTTCATTCATTGAGACATATGTAACATTATGCACTTATATTATTATATGAGTTGTAGATATTGACCATTTGAAATTTTATAAAATTAAAATAATTTCTTTCAAGATATTTATAGTTTATTTAGATTTCAGTATTTTTTGGGGATTACTGTTCAAAAAAATATTAAAGTGATAAGGGATTTCTAGTCTCTCTTTTATTTCAAGGAGGTACATGCCATTTTAACTGCACGTTTTATTTTTTATGTTTATATAATTCCTAGTAATGTATTTTATGATATTTATCAACAATATAATTGGAATTTACATATATATTTTAGGATATATATTTTATGGGACATACAATTCAAAAGTTATTAAGGTAATAAGATATTTTTTTACTCAATTTTCCTTCCTTGAGATGTATGTTATGTTATGAACCAATATTACTTAATGTGGTTTATATACATTCTCATTTACATTCAATATAATTAAAAAATTTATCCTTATGATATTGTATGTTCAATTTTATTTTATAAATTCATATGGTCAATGATTCCATGTTACCAAAGTGGTAATGATTTTGGGTTACAGTCTCATTGTCTATCAGGATTTATTATTATTTTATTTACAATAAAAAAATATTACTATCCTCATCTTAAGAAAATAATAAATTTTACTTTCCTCAAATTATTAATGATATTTTCTATCAATAGAAATATTTTTTCATTCTGTGCTACTTAATATTGTTGATAAGATGTTTCTTTTAATCTGTTTTTATTTATCTATTCTGTAGAAAATCCATTTTCATACACAACAAGGATACATAAGAATTTTATAAATAACTTTTTATTATTATCATTTTATTTTTGAAATATATTTTTAAAAATGTTCTACATTTGATAAAAAAGTTATGAGAGGAATATTTATGTCATTTTCCAAAAAATACATATTTTCTATTTACCGAAACTATAAAAAGAATTAGTATGTTATTGTGTATGACATTAAAGATAATTCATCTCATCATGATTTTTTTATTTGACTATTCTTATACAAATTTTCAAGTATATTTTCAAATAAATGTATTTAAAAAAATAAGTTATTTTTGAAAAAAATTAAAAGAAGAAGGATTAGTTTTCACAATAAATGTTTAAAATGATATTTCAAAATAAATTTTCACATGGAAAATAGTTTTTATGATATATATGACTTAGTAGGGATATTATTAAAGGGTACAATTATTATTATTTCCATTCACGGTTTATTATTATCGTGATTCTTTTTCTATAACCCATTTCACTTTAATAGGTTTTACCCGAATAGAATTCTTCTAAAACCCACCTCTTTTACATGGGTGATGCTATGATGAAATGATAAAATGATATGAAACCTGTCTACTTTCCATAATTTATGTTTTAATAAAATGTTTATTAAACCAATTTAATTTCGTATGTTTTGATAAGATTATTTTTTTGATCTAGTGGCACACATATGTATGCTTTTCATTATGTGACCAGTGTGACCTATATCTCTCTACAATGTGACAAATAATGATAAATATTATAAGAGATTATATAATAAATGGGTGATCATTTGAATCCTAAAATGGAGGTTACATGGGTGGTTATCCCAAAACTGAAATATGGTACATGGGAGGTCATCTCAATCTTGACGTAAGTACATGAGTGGTTTACCTAATTATATCAAGTTATTAATGTCTTGGTGGGTAGCATTGACAAAAGAAGTTCTATGATTATGTGTATTACTTGAATCATTGTCTTGTTAAAATTTTATGTTATAATATATCATTTTATTGTTTTCCCATATTATTAATTTCATATTACGTTCAAATAATTATTATAAGACTCAAAATTACGATCTTTTACATGCATAGTATGATTTTCATTTATTATACTCATGTAATTATGATGTTATGATCATGATATGGTTATGTCCCTCCATTGATTATCCTTAATTAATGTATGAGATCAAACTTTCCCACGTTTAATTTCCCAAGGTTATGAAGATACGTATTATCTTTTATCTTTCTATGAAGGGTTCTATATATGAAGAACGTAGTCGGAGATTATGTAGTTCACCTATGAACTAGTTGCTTATATTTCTATGTTTATAAAATCACTAGATAATTATTGTCCTCAGGTTTGGTTTTTGGTAATGCAAATAATATTTACAAAAACATGTTGTAATATATATGTATCAGAATCATGGTCACAATAGAAATCTATCCTTGGAATTATTTACACATAAACCTTAAGAGTTTCTCCAAAGAAGTGTTACAATTATTAAACACACACTTTAATTTTATTTATTATTATACCACCTTAAAATATTCATAAAAATGGTGAAATATTATCATACTTATCTTCTATATACTAGGATTTTTATATTTTTAATTTAATTACCAATATCCACATCATTTTCTGTCAAATGGGAAACCAAACCATCAATTCGGTTTATGAAGGACTCTCGTCTCGCGAACCAATGTAATATGATCTCATTAAGAACCTCTCAAGACAATATAAATGATGTATTTACTAATAATATATGATATTTATGATATAATTATACACCTAAAAATAAAAAACTCACATATACCTTCTGACCTTACAGTCTATTAGGAAAAAATAACATCACTTGTGCGTACTTGTTCCTTTTGGTGATTATTGTTCCAATGGATCTGCATCATTTCTGCTAATCAGGGGGATGATATGGCTTTGTTTTCTTTTCAACATTCTACTGATTATATCTAATGTTACATGATCATTGTGTGCTAATGTTGGATTTAGCATCATTTCTGTTTCAAAGGATTATTTTTCATCCGAGAAGTTGTCAAATATGTTGATGAGTCTAAACAGGATGGATCCATTTTATCTCTGGTCCTATTTGTTGTTCCTGGAGTGTCTTAAATTAGAGTTTAGTTATGCACTAATTTTGTGCTTTTGATCTATGCGGTATTGTGGAATAGTAGAACAATCTTCCAGTGCTGTGATTTCTACCCATAGGATCCTTCCTGGGGTAGTGCAACATGCCTCGACCTCCGATGGTGTCAAGTCTCAGATAATAGTCTTCCTGGCTATGTACTTACTTGTCAAGATCTGGTGGACTCTGAGGTTGCTTCGTGTTCCCCTGGTCTTGAAAAGGATAATCGTGATTCATCGCTTCATGGAAAATGGGATGACATCCCGCATCAGTAAATGCACTCTTCTATGTTGACGATGTTCCTCATATTCTCCACTTAGTGGTGACATTTTTCAGATATGTATTTTTTTTATTTGGAATGTTCTTTAATTGTTTGATTTTTATAAAATGAATGATTATTTTTGTTAAAAAACTAATTATCTATTAATTTTTCAAAAAAAAAAAGATCATGCAGACGTACAACAAACTGTCTCCATGAACGTTGCATTTTATTGTTTTATCTCTAACATTAATGTATTTCTAAAAATAAATATATAATAAATATTTATGATATTTATATCATGATTAAAATTTTATATATGGTGGAACCATTATAAATTAACCGGGACAAAAACTACTAAACCAGAACATCCATGAAAAGCAAAGTAGTTATTACTCGAAATGTGATTTTGACAAATAATTATTTATAAATGGATGATAAATTATTATAATTGAAAAATATATGGTATGATATATATATATATATTAGTTTGTATGTCTATTGAATAGATTTATAATAAATACCATATTTATTATATATGAGGTTTGAACACATTTGAAGGAAGTTAGATCTGAGTTAAGTATTTTATGTAACAATATCATTATTTAACCAGGTTTTTATGAATGTGTTTCATGTGATGATAATTCATGATATGTATCTCAATAATCTCATTAATTTTCTTATACACTTTATATTTCAATATAATTCATTCTATCCTTTCATTTTTATCTCTTTAAGTACATAAGAGACAAAAATAATGTTTCTAAATAAAATATACTTTATTTCTCACATTGGTTGAAAAACCATTGTCTTACACGTCTCTTTTTTATAAAACAATATTCAATAAAGTATTTTATTTTCTCTAATTATTGTTTAAATTCTTTTTTATAGATGTTTATTTTTATACAAAATTGTTTAAAATGAATCTTCTTGTCTTTTTTTGAATTATTTACATTAGTAATTTTACCAAAACTATGAATTAAATAATTATTTTATCATATTTTTCATGTATTAAATTTCATTATATAAGCAACACTTAATGATTTAAATAATCCTCTACATGTTTCCGAGTACATATTCAACAAAAATATTTTCTTTTAATATTTGTAAAATGTTCTACATTAAAAAAGTAATTTCTATGTAGAAAAGTTTATTTTTTTCAAGAAATAATGCAAGTGATATTTTAATGAATTTTCTATATAAGATGGAATCCTTTTAAATTTGTTAGATTTTTATGGACATATGATATAAATATACTATAATTGATATTTTTATATATGATTTATAATTGTGATGAAAATATGATTATGAAACCCATTTTCTTTCATTGGGTTATGATTTGATGATATAATTAATGATTTATGATCTTGTGGAACAAATATGTATGGTTTTAACTATGAGATAAGTTGGTGTAGAATTATATGTACCTCCAATAAATTAGGTAAATATGAATATTTCAAGATATATATTGGAATATAATGGGGTTTGAAGACATTTTAGTGAGGTTATCTATCAATTATGATTGTGTTAGGAGTTTTCCTTGATTAATATGACAGTTTGGGGAGTGAATCTAATGCACTATGATAGTCTAAATAGTAACCCCTAAATATCATATAAATGATTTTATTTTCATATTTTTATGATAAAAACATACATCTTATTCTAATCTTAGGATCTCATGGCTCATGTTATTTGACCACATTATGATTCATGTATTACAAACTTTTACGATTTTCCCATGAATTGATATTATGATCCATGATATAAAGGGAACATTTTTCAAATGTTATACTCATGTTACCATAACCTTATGCTCATATATTATTTATGTGATAATTTATATATCAATTTTTTCCTTTACATGTCACCAAAGATATACATTTTTTTGGTTTTCATTCTCATGGATATGAAGAAATGTATTTTATATGACATGTATAATAAGGGATCTAATTAAAAATAACATAGTATGAGATGATGATGATCAGTTATGATCCGGTTGTTGATGTAACCATGTTTCCAAAGGCACTACAACTATAAGATTAATGAATAGATAATTATTTTACGAAATTAATATTTATATATTAAAATGTCATATATATGTTTGAAATTTGTGGATTTCTAAAGATGGTATCAGATAAAGTTTAAGTTATCCTTTGAAAACAAGGATGACAAAATCTTAGTGAGAACCATTAGGATATTCTTAATTAATAATGAGCTTTTTAGGCTATTATAAATAATGGCGTGTGATTTTCCATGAAAAAAACAAACAGAATACTACATATGGATGTAGTTTTGGAATTAATTTATATAAGATTAATTAACCACAAGAGAGTTGGTTGAGTATGTCTCATCCAAATTGTAGTTCACAATGAGTGTTCCCATACTACATAACTAGTTTACAAATATAATTGGGGGGGGGGGGGTTTAGTTAATTCGCATTTTCTTTACTAACCATTGTTAATGATTTGAAAATGTAAAGATCCTGAATGACCTTGGTAAAATCTAAGGTGTTATAGATTTAAATTAAGGTGTCCTGATTTAGAAATCCTCTAAATGGCCAATCATGATTTTATCGATTTCCACTATTATTATAATTTGTAACACTATGATCTTTTGATTTAGTAAAATGATAAAACCTGATGGAACTGTGTTAATGAATGTGACAGAAAGTGGAATGATTTTCCTTATATGAAATAAAATGTTATTAGAGAATGAATGAAATACCATGTTGCTATTCTAATGAACCTATCTCAAAAAATGAATGATTCTTCAACTCCAATTGAGAATCAAATGTAAAAATTGTTTTTGAGTCATTCATGATGAAAAATATGACTTCTTTTTTTTGGAACCACTAATATTCTAGTTGCTGAGTAATGGATTAGTAACATTTAAAATCTATTTTTTATCCTTTATTACTCAGAGCATGAAAATGGCATTTTAGATATATTTTATTTGGATGGCGATATAAAACAATTTCAGACCCTTATCAAGAATACTTGGTTGCAGAAATTAATTGAACTTGTAGATATAGATGAGTTTAAGATTTTATTTTTACATAATTACTTTCCTTGACTTTTTTATAAAAATAAAGAATGAATTCCTTTTGATAAAGAATAAAAAGGCCAAATCCATTGGGACTAATGAGGATACTTTTATGTAAGTTATGAGGTATAATTCTTGTATTATTATTTGACCTATATGTATGGTTGATCGATTCTCTAGTGTCCTAAAACCATGTCTCTGTGGAGTATTATATATTATGTGTTTTAGTAGATATGAATATTACATTCAATATATGATCAAGGTGGAAATTGATATTGGATTTACCCACTGATATCATGTTTTTGATAAGAAAATAACGATGTAATTCAAAAGAAAAACCAAAAACCCATATAGAGAATACGGTGAAGATCCAATTATTCTCAATGTATGGAAGGAAACAAGCAGTAAATTAACTTAAGGTAAATTTTAAATAGTTTAAGAGTTTAAAGGAAAGTAATTGAGATATTCATTGTAGATGGGATAAGATAAAGTTAAATAATGATGTTAATATAAGTAAATATAAATAGAATGAACCTCCCATAATACAAAAACTACATAAGACTATATACAATGAAAAATCTCATGCAATAACTATTTCTGATGAGGGTAATGATAATGGAATGGTAAATGGTACACATACCATTAACTTTAGGACTGAAAATTTCATATTTGACTCTTTATATACCGAACCTTTTATATCTGTAGAATTTTTTATGGGCATAAAAATTCCTCCGAAATTATTAGATGTTAAATTAGTAATGAAAACCCATAATAGTACGATGATCATATATCATGTCTAGTTATCTGATCTAGTTGTTTGTTTATGACAATTTTCATTCTGATAATATCATTATTACCTCTCTGGTTGAATTTGATGTTTTGTTATGAATCATTGACTTTATCTATGTAAATCCCACATCAAGAACCAAGGAATGTAAGTTAAATTTGATATTATGAACTTTGTAATGATCCTATATCTATGTGGTAAAAAATAAGAACCTCATATGGAAATAACATTCATTTCATGGGTATTGACTCCTATTAAAAATGTGTGTTTATCCCAGATGATTGGAGATAAATGCATCATCAATGATATACATATTGTATGGGAGTAGTTCAATATATTTTTGGAATATACCCTTAGTCTTACATGGATTTTTGAAGTTAATTTCTTCATATAACTCATACCTAGTCCTATACCTATTTTAAATACTCCATATATAGTGGGACTGATAGAGCTATTTGGATAAAAGAAGCAACACCTGGATAATATTGATAGCGATTTATTTTTCCATGTATATCACCTTGGGGTGAATTTTTTTTTGTTCATAAGTAAGATGGATTGATGTGGCTCTGCATTGATTATCATGAAATGAACATGATCACAACCCAGAACAAGAATGCACTAGTCTAAATTAATGACACGATTGATCGAATGCACATAGCTAAGAACTTTCAAAATTGAACTATATTATAGGTTTCATAAATTGAGGTCCAAAAATTTAGATATACCAAATATTTCATTATTTAGAAGGAATATAAATAGAAATATATAGTGTTTCCATTTGGTATTACAACCCCCACCCCCACTATCTTTTTATAATTAATGAATAGTATTTTTCGATTACCTGCAATAGTTGTTGGTTGTATTTTTGGAGGATATTATATTATATATAAAGTGAAATAAATATCATGAATATCAATTGAGTATTTTAATATAGACCAAAAGGAATAATTATATATATTCAAGATTCATAATACATGATTTTTGTTGCGAAATGATCCATTTGGGGGGCCATATATATAAAGAGAGGGCATATCAGTGGATCCAACAATGATAAAAGTTATTGAATATTAGCCCAGACTAACCATTGTGTCTAAGAACCGTATTTAATTGGATTTAATTTAACATTTAGATTTTACATAAACACATGTCAATTTTTTAATTGTTTTTATTTCTTAAATACCCACATTTTGGTTTTCACAATGAAAAATAAAATAAAATTAATTTCCACCACTTCTGTGTTTTTAATTTGAAAAAAATGTATCCCATATGTGGAATCAGGAGGTCCAAACTACGTAAATAGGTAAATTTATTTTTATACATTAGTAATAGTAACGTTATTAAATATTTTATTTACCAAGGTTAACGGGAAATTATGATAAATAAGTGTAAAAATAATATTATAATAGTATTAAATTACTATAAATCGGGTCCTACACCAATTGGATGATACGGGTCTGACAATTGCATCCATGGGTAAATTTTGGTACCAGATAGAGGCACATGTTAGTGAAAATGACACTATATAAATTAATTAAAACAAAATGAAAATGTGTCATAACCATATATCATTCAGTAAAACATTTTATATATGAGGTTATATAATTGATATCTTCTACTATATATAGTAATTATAAATAAAAAACTATTTACTATATCATGATATTTTATTTATAATTATTAGACACAAAATAAATATATTTATTTATGACACAATAATGATGTATAATTTTCCTTATTAATGAAGGAATCAAATAAATGATATTATAAATATTATAATATATATATTTTGAATGTTATGATGCCATAAACGAATTTTATATGTGAATATTAAATTATAGGGTCGATTCAATGTATTTGTTTCGAATTAATCAAGTTTTTATGACTTTAACAAAAACCAAATATCAGATTGTTTCAATATTGACATAAATTAGTTTTTAAAAAGAACACCATTTTATTAAATGATATAATACTCTTAAAAAAATAAGATTAGGAAAAAGGACATATATAAGGTTATATATGTCATAAATGAACCACATTAGGTAGGCTTTGAATTTTATAGTATGTTTATTAACCATATAATATAATAATAAAATTGGACATGGTAAATGTTAAAATATTTAACCAATAGTTAAATATAAAAGATAATGTTAATATGGTATCCTAAATATATAAAACAAATTTTTTGAAATTATTTAGACCCCTACACACCTTTTTCTCTATATAAATTCATTTGGATCCATTATAAACTGGAAATTATTGTATAATAATATAATATTTCAAGATATTCTTAAAGTGACCCTCAACTCTCCTTTAAAGATTTACTTCCACTTCTCATAATTTGAAACCTCCAAATACATTTTTCTCAGCCAAAACCTACATTAATATCCTTCGAACTACCATCACTTCGACCTAGAATAATTAATTTGTTCAGAAAGGGAACCTATAGAGACCTTTTATTCAAACCAAAAGGAATAATTGGAAGAAGATGTAATTATTTAATCACCTCTTTCAATGTTCTTTTATTCATTCACTTATTCTTTATCTGTTGTTTCCATATCAAAATAATAAATTTAGTATCTTATATATACTGGGATTTTATTATTATTATTATTTTGACAATATTCATTATTCTATCCTTCTGATGAATTAAAAATTCACCATAGGCGCGTACGTACGACTCACCGTCTCCACGTCATGGTGTAGTTTGTTATTCAATGTTTCATTATTTTGTTAGGTATCAAAATGAATATAATGGATGTAAATAAAAAATATAACATTTTATTGATTCTATATATAAAATATATCATCCAACTACATATTATTTTATCATCAATAGAATGATATTTTCAGTCGTGCGTACGTATGGCTTACCGTCTCCATGATGCGATGATATTTTGTTCCCTATCGAAACCATTCAAGAATAATTTCCATCTGATGATTAAAAATAATTTTTAAGAACATAATACCATTCTATATATGGATAAAATACATCCTATATATAACAAACATGACCTAGATGAAAAAATATATAAAGAAACATGAATCAGTTAACACCCAAATAAATTATACTACTGAAATATTATAAACAAAGAAATATTAGAAGATCATATTTATGTATTTGGATTCTTCTATAATTTAATAATTTTTATTTAACCCTTATATAGGAAGTTAACATAGCCTCAACTAAGGAAGAATACTATGTAAGCTTTAATTTTACAATCTCTTTACTATCTGAGGTTGTCCATACGTGAGTATCTATTAGGACCTCTTTATCATCCATATCCGTGTTTCATAAAAATGTATTTAAAAACATAATTAATATTTACTAGACCATGGGTTAAATTAATTTATACCCTTGATTGAATTTTAATAATATGGTTTGAGAGGAATCATTCGGTCACCCTCCAAACAAGGTACTTTATGACCTTTTCGACAAATTAAGAAAACAATGTTTTTTAACTTATATGGTGGGTGAGTATATTTTCCACCATTATAACAACTTCAATGATTCATATAAAATATTATAAAAATACTTTAAATATAGATGTTTTCTTTACTTTTGAATGAGTTTAAAGTAGAATGAAACATTTCACTCAAATAGTTTTGGATTGATTTCATCTATGACAATATCCTTCATTGGATTTTATGTTTTTTTAAAGTTCATTTGTCATGATAAAATATTCCATATTTTATTGAAGGTTTTATGATATTTTGGCCATTGATGTGATATTTTTATACCATTCATGGATTATGGTTAACATATCAACATTTCTTATTCTCATTTTAATATGATTGTTTATATTATGTTTCAACCTTTTCATATGAGGAATGCATTGGACTTATTAAGTGATAGGTGGATCCCACTATAGCTCCTTGATGCATCAATAGGTCTCATGAGACAAACTACTATCGTGGAAGAAGTCCTTGAAAAATATTATTTTTAGACTTGGCACGAAGCCTTGATTATGTGGTTATGATGTTCGACATAATTCATTCCATCATTATGAAATTAGATATTGATATTACATGTGATTATTAGACTTATAGAATATCCATGTTAATATGAAAATGGAATTATTTGATTTATATTTTTCATTTTATGCTGATGTTTAAGTTTAATAGGCTTATGTTTTAGTCTTATACATTGCCTTAAATGTTTCTTCTTATTTTTGAATGTTATTTCTATATTGTTATCATTACTGACCATCTGATACCACCCCTTTATTAAGTTTTATTTTTTCCCGATATGAGAATTAGTATATTATGATTTACCTGTATGAATAATATATGGGATATGACTGTCTTCAAAGGGGGACACAAGGATGTTGTTTTTTTTCATTTTTTAATGTATTATAAAAATTATAATTGTATCTAGTACTTTCAAGGATACTAAACTGATTGGTCTTTTGGACCTGATCTCTGGTGATCATGCCAATTTTATTTAATAATTCACCAACTCTGGGTAACTAGGGTCATGGAATTACATTTGGTATCAGAGGATGTTTAGTACAATCCATGGAAAATAGATATAGAAAAACTATGATTAGAAAACACTCTCCAAAGATAGAGTTTGAAGATTAGTATAGAAAAATAGTCAAATATTATGGTAATGTAAATATTATGTGGATTTTCTATGAAATACATCCCTATCTAGATATGAGTATGTAGAGGTAGCTCTGGAACAGATGTATTTAGGGGTAAAACCTGAAAACACCACTCTAACCTAGACTTGAATGGGATATGGTACATGAAAATGGGCCTTGATACACTCTTGAAAATGACACTCCTGAGGGATATTCTTAGGATAAATAACATTTTCTTTATGTACCATTATAAAGGATTTATGAATAAATACTTCCTCAAAGAAATTTTTTTATTATTAATGATTATATGTGTATACAGTCCAATTTATGTATGGTATTTTACTAGTTTGGAATTATGTATTGTGATTCATAATCTAATTTATTGTATGCCACTTTTTAGAAATAGCGCCTAGTGGAAAGAATGGAAAATGTATCAATTCATGTAATCTATTATGGGATTTACCTCCTATTCATGATAATTATTGTGGAGATGGTGATGCAACTAGTGGTGAATAACTTATAACCATACTGGGACAACTCACTCAGGTTATGAATAATAACCTTACCTATATGGTGAACCCTGATCCAAAATGCATAGGGTAAATTTTAGACTACTTCATGAGGAAACAAACACCAACATTCAATGGGACTAAAAATTCATTTGTAGCTGATAAATGGATAAGTTCCTTTGAGAAAATATTTCATGATTTAGGGAGTCATGAAAGGGAAAAGGTTTTCATGGCATTTCATCGCCTCACATGAGAGGCAGATCAATGGTGGTCATTAATTCAAAATAGAAAGGAGGATGAAGAAGTATCAAATATGGAGTGGAGGGAGTTTAAAGAGATTTTTCAGAAACATATTTTCTTCGTGACCATCATGCGGATATGGAAATGAAAATTCCGAGTTTGAGGAAAAAGGAGGATGAGAATGTCACAAAGTATGATGCTAACATTACAAGGTTAAAAAGGCATACTGAAGATTGTATATGTTACCCAAGGAGTGATATTGAACAATTCATTGATTTGTTAAATCCATTTATCCATTGAGAATTAGTCTTACAATCCTTATCGACGTATGAAGATTTATTCTCATGTGATATCAAGAAATAAAAGGAATTATCTAAGTCATACGACTTTAATGAAAAGCAAGAGAAGAAAAGATCTTTTGAACCCTTTGGAAGTGGAAATTAGGGGAACAATGTAAAAGTATATTTTCTATCATATATTAAATTTGGGATGAAAAACCACAGTAATTTCATGAATGGAATGAGAGTTTGTTACAAGTGTGGTTAAAAAAACCGCCAAACACTTGATTTTAAGGGGATGAAAGAGGCTTTTAGTGTTGAATGCTACAATTTTAAAGAAATAGGGAATTATGATTATTAATATCCTATGTATCAAGGATATAAACCTCAGAAAATTCCAAGGGAGATATTCTAAGCTTATTAGATCACTAATATTGAGGTTGATGCTCCAAATGATGTGGTGGTAGGCCCTTTAATCATTTCTTCCAATTTATCCAATTCTTTATTTTATCCTAGATCATCAAATTTTTTGATATCTTCCCAGTTTTCTAATAAAATTTGATATTTCCAATTTTATTTATCATGGGAGTTGTCATTCAAAACTCTTAAGGGATATATCATTGCAATAATGTTTTGTAAATTAGTTACCATTATTGTATATAAATGTGCTTTATCTACAAATCTCATCATCATACCCAGGATTTAATTTCATATAATCCTTGGTATTGATTGGATTTCAAATCATGATGCAAAAAATTATTGTAAGTAGAAGGAGTTTGAAATTTTTTATGATGACAAGGAATACCTTATCTTTATAGAAGAAATGTCACCATCTGATTTTTATCTCGATCAACACCTAATAGCTCTACTAAATTTAATTATTATGGAGGAAGGGAGTGAAATAACTATAGGTGAGGAAAATAATATTCAAATAGATGATATAATGATTGTACGAGAATAGTTTTAGGCATTTTGAGAGGATTTAACTATACATCCTCCAGAGTGAGAAATTTGGTGTTTCACTGATTTAATTCCTAGTTCAAGTCCCTTATCGAATTACCCTTACAGAAATGCCACATTGAAATTAGTGTAACTAATGAAACAACTAGATGAATTGAGTGGTAAAGGATTTATTTTCCTTTATGTTTCTCCATGGGGAGACCCTGTTTGTTTCATTAAGATGAAATATGGATCAATGAGGTTGCGCATTGACTACAGTGAGATCAATGCTATAACAATAATGAACATGTGTCCCCTACCTCGTATTGTTGATTTATTTGATAAACTTCTTGGTGCTCAATATTTTTCAAAGATTGACCTTTGATCTAGATACCATCAATACTACATGATGAAGGAAGACATTCCAAAGCGAGAATTTTGAACAATGTATGGACATAATGAGTTTACAGTAATGCCTTTTGGACCGACTAATGCACCCTATATTTTCCTGGATCTAATGAATAGAGTTTTCAAGGGGTTTCTTGATGACTTTTTAGTGTTATTATTTTATGATATCTTGGTATACTCCAAAAGATACTAAGATAATGAAAATAACTTGTGCTCTATTCTAAATAATCTTAGAAGAAATGAATAATATGGTAAATTTTGGAAGTGTAAATTTTGGCTTCAGGATATTTATTTTACTGGACATATTGTCTCTAAGGATGAAACCTCTATTTATTATCTTAAGATAAGAGAAATACAAAAATATCCCGCATTGATGAGTATAACCGAGGAAATAGTTATACTGGTTTAGCAGGTTTTATCACTCTTTCATCCAGAATTTTTCCCGATTATCTATCCCATAAACCATGATAACACATAAAGGGGTTAAATTTGTTTGAAAAAAAGAGTGCGGAGAATGTTTTGTGTTATTAAGGAGAAGATCATTCAATGATCATATCTTGAATCTACCATCGAGGGATGGTGGGTAAGTTATTTAAAGTGATGTTTCATGAAAAGGACATGGTTGTGTCCTTACGTAGACTGATAGAGTTAATTACTATGCATCACAACATCTAAAAATAATTGAACAAAACTATCATACTCATGATGTTGAGTTAGCTGCTATAATCATTTTTCAGAAGATATGGAAAGACTCTCTCTATGGTGAAAAATATAAGATATATACTAATCATAATAGGTTGAATTATATTTTCTCACAGAAAGAACTCAACATGAGGCAAAGGTGATGGCTTGAACTACTCAATGATTATCATTTCACTATACACTTCCACCTAAGGAATGAAAATAAGTTGATAGATGCTTTGATCAGAAAGGATCATGGAGTTCTGAACAAGTTTTTTTAATGGGATCCTATGTTCATTGATAAAGTAAATATAGATATGGGAATAATCATTGAGGTGAAACATTAATACTCTTTCAAATGGTTTCCAAACCATCATCACTAGAATGGATAAATGGTTTTCTAACTAATGATGAGGAGGTTCAAAAGAAAATTAAAGCTATGAATGATGGGATATTGGATGACTTATTATATGAAGATGTAATTTTGAAATTTGGGAAAATTCATTGTGTTCCAGATATACCATATCTAAAAAGTGAATTTTTGGATGATTCTCATAGCTCCAATATTTCTATACACCCTAGTAAAACTATGATGTATATATATTTGAAGGAACATTTTTGGTGGGACAACATGAAGAGGGAGATTTTTGATTCTGTGTTAAGATGCATGGTTTTTCAACAGGTTAAATGTTGATGAAAACATCCTGGAGAAGTCATTCAACCAATTCCCATACATGATTCTAAATGGGATGATATTACGATGTACTTTTTCATGGGACTACCAAATACTCCTGGAATTAATAATGGAATATGGGACGTTGTTGATCGTCTTACAAAGTCCTCACTTTTTTTTCTATAAGAGAATATTTACCATATGAACATTTAGAAATTATATATATTAATGATGTTGTAAGACATCATGGTGTAACCCTATAGATATTTTCTGATCGTCATCCTCATTTTACATCATGATTCTGGGAAATGACTTCAAACATCCATATATACTGAACATAGTTTTAGCACTACCTACCACCCCAAAAAAGATTGACAATCAAAGTGGACTATTAAAACCCTATAAGACATGTTGAGATCCTTATCACTTGACTTTCATGGTATGTGGGATCAATATTAACCTATGTTGGAAATTTCCTATAACAATATATTTCTTTCAAGTATTCAGATGGAACCATATGAAGCGTTATAAGAAAGATATGTTGCACACCAACTTGTTGGGATGATATTGGAATAATAAAACTCGTAGGCCTAGAACATGTTGAGGAAACAATGGAAAAGGTTAATATTATCCAAACCCACATCAATGTAGCTTAATGTGGGCCAAATATCTATTCGGATAACCGAAGGAAGGATTTGGGAATTCAATTAGGTGATCATGTTTTCTTGAAAGTATCTCCAGGGAAGGGTGTTATAAGATTCGGTAAGAAGGGTAAATAATGTACGTGGTACATTGGACCTTTATTAATTCTAAAAAAAATTGTAATTGTAGCCTACAATTTTAATATGTAGCCAAGTCTCTCCAATGTTCATGATGTGTTCCACGTATCACTGTTGACAAAATACATGCATGAACCAACACATGTACTCACCTATGAAGAAATAGAACTGGAACTAGATCTGTATTATTATGAAGAGCCTGTCAAAATTCTTGATACCAGAGAACAAGTATTGTGAAACTGGATGACTTGTCTGGTTTAAGTTTTTTGAAGAAACCATAAAATGGAAGAGGCAACGTGATAACCTAAGGAACTTACAATGAAGAACCACCTGAATCTTTTTATGCAGTAATATTCTAGAAAATTTCATGACAAAATTAGTTTAATGAGAAGAAAATGTAACAACCCAAGATACCACAATATACTAATTTTTGAATAATTCAATAGCATGCGTTGTATGCAACTTTAAGTTCGAGCACACCATGACCAATCAATCCAGCCCTTTGAAAAGTATTTATGAATAGTAATACCAAAATTTTGAAATTTTATTATTTTTATTTTCTAAAATGGACTTTATTATTAGAATAAAAATATCAAAATTATATTCGGGTGAAATTTCTTCACTTTTTTGATAACTTTGTTATTTTGATGAATAGTGAAAAATAATAAATTTGAATTAAAAACATCCTTTTTGATCTAAATAATTTATAGTGATTAATTATATATTTGATTAGTTTTAAATTATAATTATATTATATTTTTCTAAATTTAATGTAGGTAATTGGATATAATTTAACATTTAAATTGTATATAAACACATGTCAAACATTTTATAGTTTTTACTTCTTAAAAACACACTTTTTATTTTTAACAACAAAAATAAATTTTAAATTAATTTCTACCACTTCTGTGTTTTGAATTTGGAAAACTAGATTCCATATTTGGAATCAGGAGGTTCAAATTCTATAAATATGTAACTTTTATATTTACACATTATGAATAGTAACTTCAGTAAATATTTTATTTACCATAGTTAATGTGTAAATATGGAAAATAAGGCTAAAGAATTATTATTATTATTATAATAAATTTCCCTAACACATGTCTTATGACTATTGGATGATGCATGTCCAACCATGGGCATCCTTGGGTCGATTTTGGGACCCCATTGTGCCACTTTTAAGTGAAAAAGGCACTTTATAATATTTAATTTAAAGATAAGGAAAATGTAACATAACCATATATCTTTTAGTAAAACAATTTTTATATGATGTTATATAATTTATAACTTTGACTACAAATAGTCAATAAAAATCTGAAAATATTTACTACATCGTGATATGTTATTTATAATTTTTATTCATAAATAAATATATTTATTTATGAGACAATAATGATGCAATTTTTTCATTATTAATGAAAGAATCAAATAAAAGATATTATAAATACTAAAATAATGTTAATTTGAATGTTTTGATGATATCAACGAATTTTATTGGTGAATATGAAATTAGATGTTTGATTAAATGTATTTTTTTCAAAGCAATCGTGTTTTTATGTCTTTCACAAAAACAAAATATTAAATAGTTTCAAAATTGGCATAAATGTGTTTTTAAAACAAATACTATTTTATTAAATGATATAATACTCTTAAATATTTAACATTCTTCCAAAGGACATATATAAGGTTATATGTGTCATTAATGAACCACTTGTGGTTATTTTTTCATTCTATATTATGTTTATGAACAATATAGTATAAAAATGCAAGGAGACATGGTAAATGTTAAACTAGTTAACCAAGAGTTAAATAAAAAAGATAAGTTTAATATAGTTACATAAATTTTTATAAAACCTATTTGTTGAGATTATTTCGACCCATACACACATTGGTCTCTATATAAATTCATTTGGAGAAATTAGAAATATAAAATTATTTTATAATAAAATAATATTTCAAGCTTTTCCTAATGTGACCCTCACCTCTCTTATAAAATAGTATATCACGTTCTCTTAATTTCACACCTCTAAATCCACTTGGATCGGCCAAACCCTGATCTAATATCCTCCCTACTAACATTAAATATACCTATAAGATTTAATTTTAATATAAATCCAACCTAAGGAGCCCATTTTTTCAAATGAAAAGAAAGAACCCGAAGAAGAGGTAATTATTTTGTCACGTCATTCAATGTTATTTTCTTCTTACAATTCCTATTTCTTTGTAGTTTCTATAAGAAAAAAATAAATCCAGTATGTTTTCTAAATTTTAATGTTATTATAAATATGGTACAACCATATTCATCATTATATCTGTCATATAAATGACAAATTCACCATACGTGCGTAAGTACGACTTACCATCTCCCCATCGTGGTGTATTTTGTTATTTAGTGATTCATTATTTTTTTTGGGTATAATAATAATTATAATTGATAAAATAAAAAATATAACATGTTAATTATTATTTATATATAATATATTATCCAACTACTTATGATTTCACCATCATTAGAATGACAATTCCGCTTTTGAGTAAGTTTGGCTTACCGTCTCCACGACCCGATGAGATTTTGTTCTCCATTGTAATCATTCAAGAATAATTTTCATATGACGATTAAAAATAATTTTCAAAAATATAATCTCATTTTTTATATGAATATTATATATCCTATCCATATCATACATGAATTACATAAAATCATATAAAAGAAAAAGGAATCAGTTAACACCAGAAAAAATTACATTACTGAAATATTATTAACAATGCAATATTATAAAATCATATATGATATCATATTTATGTATGTGGATTCCTGTATAATTTAATAATAATTATTTAGCCATTATAAACAAGGTTAAAATACCCTCTACTAAGGATGAATACAAGGTAAGGATTAGTTTTACAATCTCTTTATTACCTGAGGTTATTTATACGTGAGTATCTACTGGGACCTCTTTATCATCCACATCTGTGTATCTTCAAAATTTGTTTCAAATATTTTTAATATTTAATATACAATGTGGTAAATTCATTTATACCATTTAATGGATTTTTATAAAATTGTTTGAAGGGAATATTTCCGTCTCTTTACAAACAATGTACTTTATGGCCTTTTGGACAAATTATGGAACGAATTTTTTTTAGCATATGGCGGGTGCGGCTAATTGCCGCCATTATAAAACATTCAATGCTTCCCTTAAAATCATATAATAATATTTTCAAAATTATTGTTTTCTTATCATTGGAATGATTTCAATGTACAAAAAAATATTTCACTCAAATAGTTTCTGGATTGATTTCATCTATGTCAACATAATTCAATGCATTTTATGATTGTTTGAAGTTGATTTATTATGATACAATCTTCCATGTTGTATTGCAGGTTTCGTGATATGTTTGAATGTGGATGTGCTATTTTTATACCATTCAAGGTTTATTGTTAATTATTGACATTTCATATGCACGTTTTAAGACGAATGTTTAAATTATGTTTCATCATTTTTATTTGGGGAATGCACTGGACTTAGTAAGTGATGGGTAGATCTCGATATAGCTCTTTGATGCATCGGTAGGTCTCAATAGACAAACGAGTGTCTTGGCATGAGGTCTTGAAAGATTCTTATTTTTATTTTTCTCATGGGGCCTTGACTATGTGGTTTTGATTTCCGACATTATTCATTCCATCATTAGGAAATAGTAGAATATCCATGTAGATATGTAAATGGAATTATTTGATTTATATTGGCCATATTATAATAATGTTTATTTTTAAATGTCTTCTAATTTAGTCTTGTACATTTCCTTAAATAGTTATGGTTATTTATGAAAGTTTCATCTATATTTTTATCCTTACTAAGCATCTGAGATCACCCCATTCTTATGTTTTATATTTCCCAAGATGTGATGAAGTATATTATGATTGACCTTTGGAATAGGTTAAGGCATATGGGTGTGCTAAAAATGGGACACAACATTGTTATTTTTTTCCATTTCATAATGTAATGTTAAACTTATGTATATATCTAGTACTTCCATGTCTAATAAAATGATCGGTCTTTCGGACATGATCACTTGTGATCATGATAATGTTATGTAATAATGCACCCACTCAGGGTAACATGTGTGGGGGTGTGACCCATAGAATGTTATGAATACACTTCATACAAGCTGGTTGGATTTAGTTAGACATTATGATAGATCAATACATTACCACCCTGACAAATAAAACAAGGTGGATGATTATTTAAGTTAAAATAATTTTTATATTTTTTCCATGATGGGGATAATAAAGATCCAATAAATCTAGATTTGTGAAGGTTAGGTCAAGAAAATGTAAAATAAATAGGGAAATATTTTCTTTCGCAAATTATTGTTCAACTGTATATCAAATTATTTTTTAAATAAAGATTGAAGAGAGATGGGGAACTATAGAAGAATGTGAGAAATTTTCTTGAGTTAAAAATTGGATGTGAAAGAATGATGAGATTTGGGAACCATTTTTGAGTTTAATCCATAAAATAATTAAAGGATTTGTTAGAGTGTTCACATAGTACTTCATTCTCCATTCATACAATAAGTATTAAGATGTATAATGATTAGAAACAGTATTTCTGGTAATATGAGTTGAAGATATATATTAATGATTATCTATCATGGTTCTTTATATCTTATAAATTCATAGCTAAAACCCCAAAGTATAAGGGAATATTATATCTATTAACCATACATAAATTTAAATTGTAAATAACCACTATGGATGTAGTTGGAATCCCCAAAATTTATAAAGTCCATAATATTATTCAGTTAGTAGTAGAAATCCATATGAAGTCATCAAACATCATTTATATCTAAGAATATTTTTCTCTGAATAAACATTATAGGATATACGTTAAGGAAGTTGTAATGCCTCATTGTTAAAACATTATATTTTATAATTCAAGGATCTAAGGAGTAAGATTATATTCTAGAGAAGTCATCATTATTCTCTAGAAACAAAGTTCAGTTTTCGTACTCTTTATCATCCCTAGACATATGGAATGTCATAGAGGAAAATTAAATCCCAAGAGGATTAGATAAGATATTTTTATACGGATTTTAATGTTGTTTGGGTTTAAAATCTTTCTCTAGTCAATTCTTCTAATAATAATATCTTTCACTCAAGAATTCATATGGCTCATTATAAAATAGTCTAGGAAAATTTGTGTTATTCTCTAACATTTAAAAAGGGATATGGAGAAATAAATCTATTAGAAATTTATCTCACTAAGGAAGAGAATTAAGATGTATGAACTATTATACAACACATCATGGTAGTTCAGAGTTTATAGAAAATTTATTATGATAATCATTTGTGAAATTTTTAGTTATAATTTGGTGATAAGTTGATTCATTGAATTTACCTATGGAATAATGTTATCATATTTTGGAAGAATGGGAAGCAAAGCCCTTGGTATATTAGCCTCACTGAGATACTTTATTATGTTGGGACATTTTTCTATCACTTGTATCTTCCACTGAACCTCTTTAATGTTCACAATGTGTTCCATTTATCTCTCTTGAGTAAGTGCGTACATGATACTTCACATGTACTGAATGTAGAGTTCATACCAATGGAACATGATCTTTCCAATTAAGAATAGTCGGTAGAAATCTCAGACTATAGGGATAATGTTTTATATAATAGTATTAATCACACTGTTATCGTTATAGTGAGGAATTTAAAACTCAAACTAGCCACTTCGGAACCTGATGATGTAATGAATCACAAAATATATCACCTTTTTATTTTAAGATATATTTTCTTAAAATAAATTTTGGTAGGATGTAATACATACAACCCTAAGACCAAATGAATGGTCATATAGTATATAATAATAACCTAATTTTTAAATAGTATCTATGAATAAGAATATCCATATTCTATAAATATGTAAAATTATTTTAGAAAACTAATATATATTTTTAGTAAAGTATTTATATGCATAAATGAAATTTATATTCTTTTGCCTTAATATATTTTAATTTGATTTATTTGATAAAATAATAATAATTTTTTTCCTGTCATACAAATGTATTTGATAAAATATATCTTTATCATTGAAATAAAAAATTAAAAATAATCTTAATTTGACTTTTTTATATTTTTCTGAAAAGATATGTTTTTTGAATAGTGAAAATACTGGTTTTTATTTAAAAATTTATTTCATTTTATTGAATTTAAAGTATTATATTGACTTATAATATATTTTTAATAGAAAAATTAGTTCAATTATATTATTATTAATCTAATTTAGGTAATTGTATTCCATTATATGTTGAAATTTAATATAATAACTTTTAATCTATAAAAAAACATTTTCTTTGGAAAACCACATTACATCATGTTTATGGGTTTAATATTAATTAAAATTTAATACATTATATGAATTTAATTGGTAAATTTTATTCCATATTTGGACTTATAATTATTAATATCATTTAATATGAAAAAATTATTATTTTTTCATAATGTACTTTAAATATTGTAATAATTTGTTCCCATGGTTAGAGTTAAAACCAGTTTAATATGTGTTAAACAAACTAGATAACTATTTAAATAAACTAAATTCATCTCATTAATGGCACAATATAAACCCAATATCATCTAATATTTATTAATAGAAAATTTGTATCAATTTTTCCGGATTACTATAGTAATATATTTTATTCTTTTCAAAAAATCAATGTTCAGCCTATCCCCCCACTAAGAGAATTACACAACCTATCCTCTCATATCCACACTTCATGTGGCTTTTGGAATAGCCAATAAAATCTCTAGTACGTTCCTTATATCCCTCACCGTAAACCATATCCCTTATCTTTATCCTAAAACAATTATAAGGAGGCTTTTTGTATTAATCTAGAGAGGTTTTTTGAAGAGGTGTTATAGTTCTTAACCATGAATTTTCATTTTTTATTCCCTTCTACATACTTCAATTTTAAAAAAAATATGGTGAAATAATAAAATTTATATCTTAAAATTTTTTGTATGTTTGTATGGTAATGTAATAACATATATCCATATCATAATTATTAAATTGGGAAATGAAACCGTTGATCGTGTGTATGGCAGACTACCACCTCACGAAATAATGTAATTCATGTTTCATCACTGAATATCATGAATGGATATAATTATGAATTTATATATGATATTCTTAATATAATTACACATTTTTAACTATAATATCCAATATAAATTAATTCATATCAATTTATTGGAAAATGGTAATCTCAAATGTGAATATGCGTGGACTACCACCTCTATGAAGCGATGTGCTTCAATTTTAATTTTATTTTGAAATGGATGGTAAGGAGACTAGATTTAATTAGTATATATGATATTTTTCATGTAATTTTGGTGCCCCAAAAAACAATATTATTAACCTTGTATTCAATTGTGTGTATTACGTGTGATAACAATCACGTAATGTAATATAATATCTGTATAATTTGAAATATACTTACTATTTAAAATATATTCTATATATGTCAACACATGAAACATCTAGTTAGCTTAAAATCATGCAACATTGAGTTAGATTACATCATACTCAATCGTAACCTTCCTCTATATCTTTCATTACAACCAAAGTGTCATTCTTCCACGGTTTCTGTTACACGGAATACCTTGTCTTTCCAAGAAATAATCTATAATTACAAACATTATTATTTAATATAATATATATAAACTAGAAATTATTAATAGTATTAATAAAATTATGAAAATTTACGGTTTAGAAAACTAAATAATTGGTTACAAATAAAATATAAATGAATATAAGAACCAATTAAAAATTAAATGTGTATTTCTATAGAGAACTGTTTTTAGGATCAGAATGATGTTATAGCCAAATAAATTAAATTAATTAATGTTATTGTGTGTTATTATTCTAATAAATATTTACATATTCAATAAATTATATTTTATATCCAGATATTATATTTTTTAAACATAAAATAAGATCAGTCCAAATATTTCACATAAAAACCTATATTTTTATTGAGTCATTTTTACCGCCATTTACTAGAGAAACTATTATAAATATAAATTTTTACAATATTTTGAGTTTAATTTGAAAAAATAAAATATATTTTTCAATTCATAATTTCACATTTATATTATGATGAATTTGTGGGATTTTATCAAGGAACATTATTTTTAGAGATTACTGAAAAATAGCGTGTTTTAGTTAAAATCTGCATTTTCGTTTAAATAATTATTAATGATAAATTATGTAAAAAAATTAAAAGTGAAATTTGATAAATAATAAATATATTAACATAATTTAGTTCATTATAATCGATTTACCTTTTTAAATTTATTATAAAAACATAACAATCATTGAACATTTTACTACTAAAACCAGTAAATCCATCTATCTTTGAGATTACCATTAATCCAATTTTTTCACTTTTATGATTGTAATTTTGAAAATACAACAGAAAAAATTTCAATAATGATAATATTTTTGGTCTAATAAGATAAAAATAATTTTTTACAAATTTGATTAGTGAAATTGATTAAAATTAATTACAGAGATTAAGGTATAATTTTGCTTAAAATAGACTAAAACATTATTTTGAAAGGAAAAAATGAGCTAGCCACTTATCTAACACAATTATTATGGAAATATTCCATCCATGAAGACCCCATTAATGTGTTTCGGTTGTTTATTTATGACTTTTCTTAGGTAAAAACAATTGTACACATTACTTCTTTTCAAGAATACCATGTTAGTTTTTTTCCTTCACTACAAAAGGTCTCCACATCTAACCATTCATCACACCCATCCAACCTATTAATTTCAGAAAATATATACCCCAATGGACTCCCAACATCCCTCTCCAATACCTAAAAGCCTCGATTTTGGAATAATACATTCTATGGATTCGTTTTGGTTTAAACCAAAAGGAGTTACCCATTTAAAATGAAATTACTTTTATCAATATATCTAGGTTCATTTCCATTCTCCAACCCCTAAAATATTTTTGTTATGTTCTTAATAAACAAAAAAATTATCCTAAATATAATTGGATATTTTTTATATTATGGATTATACCTAAACATACACACAAATCCATCTAATGGGAAGTGAACATAATGTTTCTGTAAACGATGAATTACCAGCTCATTAAACGATGACTGCTCAATTTTCTTTTACCGCCTCTTACGGTATCTATTATGATGGACACACTATTTATTTTTGATAAATATGTTATTTATAATTTGTATCCTTCTGTGATTTTTTTAAAACAAATATTTATGCTATCAACATTGTCTAAATACAATAATATCGTTTGATGGAGTGTGGACTACCACCCCCATAAAGTGATGTGATTCATTCACATGACACATGGAATGTATAAATTAATGGAAATAATTATAAATAAGTTATATACATAATATTAATAACATATTAATTAAATAATTATATTTCTGGAAATATATATATATATATATATATATATATATATTATCTCCTTTATTACCCCTTTACACGTTTAAATGATTATAATGTCGTTCGTGGACTTGTGAAATACCGCCTCTTCGACATGATGTGATTCATTTTACATTAAATAATTATATATATTAGTATATATGATTAAATACTATGATATTTGTAACGACCCAATCTTTTGTTAATGAAAATTCCTCTTGATCTAATTAAATGTATTAATATGTGAAATGGTTATACAACTTATGAACTTATTTTCTTTTATGATTTTAAAATACCATTAAAAATTATGACCATTGATAATATAGTTGTTTAATATTGTTCACAAGATTAGTATAAATATAGGACTTGAACAAATTCTTTTTACTCTGACAAAGGAAGTGATGGCCTCATCCAATAGACTTTTCCCATATGAATCCCCTTTAACTGAGATCAAAAATGAGGTTATGTATTTGGGCTTTGCTCTTGACCAAGCCCAAGCTATGCTTGAATACGTTAAGCTTGATCAGAACTACATACACGGGATGTTGATGTTGATAGATATTACCACATGAGAAATTTTATCTGAGCCAACCTAAGAGTCGGTCACCATCACGCACCATACCCTAAGGTCTTATGAGGAAGTTTTAAGGTTTTATGTGAAAAGAACCTAATACTATGATAATGTACATTATTGTTGTATATAATAATGAATGTACTTTAATTATATTATTGTTACTTTTAAAATAGTTTTTAATGAACAAATTTTATTTTTAGTTAAATGTTATACTTTCAAATGTATTTTGATTAATTAATGTATTTCTGAATTAAATAGCGTTTTAATAAAATATTAATAATATTATTAAATTAATTTTTATTAAAAATAAATGATCATATAATTTTATGAATGGAATTGTAATTTTTATTAAGATTTGAAAGCCATTTTTGTCAAAAACCATGAATTTTTTATAAATGTTGGATTTTTTTAGAAGAGAAAATTAGCATATTTAGAAAATTATTTATATAAAAAGAATATTATTTCTGGAATCATGATATTGAAATTATACAATGATGAATTTTTCATAATTTTCATAGAAAATAAAGTTTTTGGGTAATAATTAAATACTGTATAAATTTATAATGTGTTTAATGACTTCATAATGACCCAATAGTGTTGTAATAAAATACTATGAACATTATTTTCGGCCTATATATGTCATACAATTAAAATATTATGATTTTTGGTTTGTTTTATTATTTTTAAAAGTTGTAGTGGACCATCCAAGAATTATATAACATTTTGTCTTTTTATATTGTTTTCCTTAAGAGTGTGACTCACATTCACATAAGAAACCCTATTATTTCAAGAAGGTCAGCTATTGAACTTATAAAATATTTTTTTCTACACCCCTTTGGCATAAACGATGGGAAAAACCATGGTCTGGTTTATGTTTTTGTTTAGATTAATGTGAGGTGTCCCAAACCTAAATAATAAACAATTCCCCCTCTTTTCCTAAATCAACCAACCCAAGATCCCACTTCCACTTCACTAAAATCCTTATAAGTTATCAAAACTCTACCACCCCCCATTTTCTAGATTTCTTCTAGGGTGCCCTAAATCCTCTTAAGGTACCAAAATCCAAGCATTCATAGTTTCTCTTCAAAGTAAGGAAATCTTTCACCCTCCTCTTTTAAGCCATGAATTACTTTATGTCATGTCTTATAGTTTCTATATATTTATGTTGAGGGTATGTTCTTATGTTTTATCATTACTTTCCATTTAATGTCTAATTGTTGAGGTAACTTTCTCGCTCTCATCAATTTATTATCTTAATTTTTATGTGATGACGTTAGGCTGCTGAATTTCTCGTAAAAGAAATCACATCTTCTCTTTTCCTTCATGTTTCCATTGCATGTGGTATGTCATTAAAATATCCATAATAAGATCTTATTTTTTACACAAACTATATTTTGAGTTATTTATGAGTTTGTGACCCTTTTCCCCTCCTTTTTCAATGTTTTTTAAAATCAAGTTATATAGACGTTATGCTGTAGAAATTCCACCTCAAAATTTATATATCTTTCTCTCCCAAAAATCTCTTGTTTTATTTATATGAATACCTAGATGTATTTAGTTTCTATGGGTGTTCATAAATATATAAATATGATATATTTGATTCTTTAATTGATATACATATAACCCATGATCCCTTCCCATGGGATATAAATGAAATAATGATTTTATTTTTTCCAGAACTTTTAAAATATCATTATCTTGAAATGAAACCCGTTTCTTTTATTCTCCACGGGTTATTTATGAAATTATTAATTATGATCTATTTTTCTCACATGAAAGTAATTAAATATTAAGGGTGCGCCCTGATAGTGCTCTGATGAATTGGGTAAAGAATTTATCTCTAGAGATGACAAGTTTAATGATACCTTGGTTAATAACCATAGAAATTTTTATGACACCTCGAGGTTGTACCTTGGTGATATATGCATGAATGTATAAATGAAATATTTTATACACATATTCAAGTAATTTTTCAAGTTACATTTATTATGATATGCATATACTTCCATTTATCATGTCTTTATGTTTTTATCAAGTTCTTATTGATATCACAAGTAAACTGATTCCCCTAATTCTCTTACTAGGACTTCTGCTGATCCTTTTCTTTGATGTATGTCTCTAGGTTATATGATGTTGTAGTTTTACTTAGTATTAACCTATTATGAATCCCTACATGTGGATTAGAAAAATGTTTTATGTTTTTTTCATGTATTATGTCCCTGATTTCCAAGAAACTAGACTTTAAAGATCCTCTGTTTATAAAATGTAATTAAAAGTTATGTAATAAAAAGGAAAGATGCCATAATATAAATAATATAATGATAATTCTAGAATTATTTGAGTTAAATACCTTATTTACACCATGATTATTTAATAATTGGAATGTTATTCATGCATATGTACGACCTACCATCTTAATGATTGTATCTTATTCACAGAAACATATTTAATGATTAATTTTTAATATATAATTGATGTGAAAATACTATAATTATTTCATGTTTATTATTCTACAGATGTTAAGTAATTAACCATATGACCATAGTTTTCTAACAATAGTTATTTGGACACATAAATCGAATTAGGTCAAAAATACCTGATGTAAACAAAATTATTTGAGTAGTTGTACACGACATGAAAATAAGTGAAAGAAAAGTAATTAAAAACATTAATTTTTTTGAATCAAATAGAAATTAACATACATTTGTTATACATGAATTTATTGGATTTTCACATTAAAGGAAACAGAATTTAAAGAATTCTTGACTAACATTTCTTTCTATGGGGGATAATTTATTATTGTGTACCTAATTTATTATTTATATGTGTGTGGTATGTACTTCGACATTTACATAAAATATAAATAAAATTATTATATTCATGGTATTTAGAAGTTTCATTTGATGGGTATCATTTTTGGGTATTTCAATTCACATGTAATGTATTTCGTATCAATTACATTTCATTAAGGCACATTCTACTATTTTGAACCAAGTTTCTTTTATATGGTGTATACATTAACATTAAAATTATATATAATGAATTAATTTTCCTGCACGCTATTTATAAATTTCACTTAATATTATTATTTCATGAGGATTATGAATAAATAATGTTTCAAAGTGGCATTGGATGCTTTGGAATGTTTAATAATTATTTTCCTCGAGACTAATCCTAATGATCTTTCAATGGAATTTCCATTGGGGGAAATTGTATAACCATTATTCAAAAGTACCTTTCATTATTCTCTGGTTATTAATGGCCATTTTTATGTATTAGTACCATTCATCCAATCATTGGTACTCTACGTGTTTTTTATATTTTTTTATGAAAACCTGAATTTTATTACTCTTTAGCTGGAGAAGTAGTTTTCTTCTAAAAATATTGATTTCGTTAAATATTTTAAAAAAATATTTTAAAAATATTTGTTAAGAAAAAAGATTACTATTATTTCTATTACCAATATCTAAGAAATAATCTACTTTTATCTTTACAAAAGTGTCATTTTCAACCCTTTTGTCATAAAAAATGAATATTCTTTTTAACACGCACAACATGTATGTATATATCTGTTGTCATTTCATTGAAGCCTCATTCCCAATTTAAAAGTTTTATTTTTAATGATTATGTTTTTAAAATGGGTATTAATTGAAAAAAATTAAAAAAAAAATTTTAAAATGAAAAGTATATTTTCCTCAAGAATATTATGAAGGTCATTATTTAATTTTATCGACAACAAAAACCCTATATTATTACTTCATAAGGAATTTTTTATATTGATCATATTATTAATCATCCTCTAGATGGTTTATGATTTATTATTCCAAGGATAATATTAACATTTTCTTCCTTGGTTTATTTTTTAGAACGCATGAAATATTAAATATCTTTTAAACATTAAACAATGAATTTCCCCAAAATTATCCATTTTATTTATTAAGGATACTGTTATTTACTAAACCGTATTCCATTTTACATATTGTGTCTACTTTGAAATATATTTGATTACTTGGGGGAAATATTGATAAATCCATACACTTTATTCAATATGAATATTTGATAATGGAACATTATTTATTTCACATACGTGGATTGCATTGAACAAGCAATACATGGGTTCGGGACCATTTAAAGAAATCCCTACTGGTTGGGGACCGGTGAATGAAAGACCCTCGATGAATTAGTAGTCTCATGGGAAATTTTTTTTGAAAAAAATTGTAGGGTTAAACTATATTTTTAAGGTACTAGTTCCTTGTACCTTGGAAACATGGTGTCCAATAATTAAGTATTTCTTTCATATTAGTTCCAATTATATTCATTGATGTGATTTTTTGAGAAATCTATAGATACATTTCATTTTTTTCATTTATTAAATGGAATGTGTTTTAGTTTCATACATTGCCACATTTATTAGTCCTTATCAAGTTATATGAATGGAATGTGTTTCCAGTTATTAAATTTTCATTTTTATTAGATTCTTTTATTCAATTTATTGATTACATGGCATGGGTGTTGATTTATTTACTTTTCAATACTAACTATTCTAAATGATTCATTATTTCATCCACCCTATTTTCCCTTTAATGTGAATTTGAGCTCACCTTTGTTATGTTTGTTTACCCAAGAATCCATGAAGTATACTATGAATGATATGATGTAATTTAATTGATTGATTAGTGTTATCCTCCGAGTATTTTATTGAAAATGAATAAAAAAATATGTTTTAATCGATGTATTCACTTAAAATAAAATACTAATTTATGTATCAAGTTTACCAAGACTAAAAAGCCAATCAGTCTATTAGGGATTGATTCCTTTTAACCAGGCCAATGTATTTAGTAGTAGACACCAGCTCTATGATATCTGGGGTCAGGGTGCTGAGGTTTGTTTCAAAGGAAGTTTAGTAGAAACATTGGGAACATGATTTAAGATAACCAAGATTATAAAACATAACCCTAAAATAATTTGAAGAAGTATAGATGAAATCCATATAATCTTGTTAAATTAAAGATTATATAGGTCTTTATAGAAATAAAAACCTATCAAGATACTATAAGTGGATGTGGTTATGGAAAAGATGTACTTAAGAGTAACAACTCTGAAAAAGTGTTTCCTGCTAGACTTGGGGTAACCCAGTACATGACAACATGCTTTATTGTGCACCTAGTTTAACACTCATAGGGGATATTCACAGGATTATTGAATTTACGTTTACAATCCATTATGATGGAATTTGATACATAATATATGACAACGGTTAAACCTATGTTATTTTAGATTGAAAATATTGTGTCATGATTTAGAAATTTAATTAATGATATGATTGATAAAACCTAGACCATGGAAGGACCAATGTGGAAGAATATGGATGCGGTATTTATGTATTGAGGTGGTTTTTATAACCATAGATAAAATTCTATATAGAGATTAACCTAATTTTAAGGGTGTCCATCATATTTATATTTTTATTCCATATTAATATGGTTTTAGAAAAGGAAAACATGTATGCTGGGTGACAAAAAATCAAATATTGTATGGCGGTGTGACTTGAACTAATGACAGAAGGATGACAAGGGTTTCATGCCAACCATTAACCTAACAAATGTCATTGTTAATTTAATTGTTTTTAGGTAAAAAATTTTATGAATTAATATTAATGATGAAATGAAAGTATCTCTTTATAGGATTAGAAATTAATCTATTAAACATATTTTGTGGGAGATAGTTACAAGTAAATAGTAAGACTTGTCACTCTTCTATAGGACTTACAACCATCTAGTTGTTTCTTATGGTGAATTTGGAAAAAAATAATAGTTTTTAATTAATTTTAAGAGTAAAGGTATTAATTAAAATTTTATCAGAGCATAACCAAAAGTTATGATTTTTCATATGAGATTGAAACCTGTCATGTAAAAATATTTTGTTATATTCTTGGTCATTAAAATAATTACCCAACATTAGGAAAATGACATTGAAATACTTTTTTCATAACACCATATTTTTTTTCAAACCGATGGATTTATAAATAATAAATGATAAATGTATTTGGGCCCCTCATGTTTCCACTGATCATTTTATTATTTCTGATTGATGACCTCATTAACCCCTATAAATATTTATACTTTTCCTCCAATTTTTTATTTTTACATTCCACTAGTGTTATCCAATTGAGAGACATATTCACATGGTATTCCATGTGACCATTTTACTTTCAATTCCATCCTTTCTAGGGGATTGCTTATGAACTTCTCTCAGAATGTGAGATATCAATGTAATAATTTTCAAACAATCTATTACCAAGATTGAGTTCAAATTGCGAGGATGCAATTTAAATAAGATTGGGACAATGTGATGACCAAAAAAAACAAAACTAAGAACCTTGTATTCAATTGCATGTATTACACAATACAATAAGCTTGTAAGGTAATATAATATCTATATAAATTATAATATATTTACTATTGGAAATATATATTATATATTTCAATGCATGAAACACCAAGTTATCTTCCAATTCATGCAAAAATTAGTTAAATTATATCGTACCCAACAACGACCTTCCTCTATAGCTAGCATTACACACAAACGATGCCTTCTTCGATGGATTACAGTATACAAAATACCGAGTCTTATCAAGAAACAACCTGTAATTGAAACATTATTGTTTAATATAATAAGTTATAAAGTAGCTATTATGAATAGTATTAAATAACATATCAAAATAATAGAATATAAAAAAATAATTGGTTACAAATAAATTAGAAATGAATATAAGAACCAATTTAATATTAAAAGGATACTTCTATATAAAACTATTTTGTGATCACAAAGATATTTTACCCAAATTGATTAAATTAGTTATAGTTAGTGTGTGGAATTAATGTAATAAACATGTTATATATTAAATATTTTATATTTTATATTTAACTAAAATATCATTTAAACAGAATGTAAGATAAAAAACAATATTTAATATAAAAACATATATTTTTTATTAAGGCATTTTTATTATCTTTTAATAGTAAACTTATTTTAAATCTTAATTTTGAAAATTTTATGAATTTAATTTTATAAAATAAAACTTTTATTTTATTTCAGAATGTTAGAAAAAATAGGATGAATTTTTGGGATTTTTTCAAGAAACACCATTTTTTAGTGAATTTTGAAAATTACTACGCTTTTTTAAAAACTGCCCATTAATTTAAATAATTCTTAAGGTTAAATTATTCTATATAGTTTTTAAGTAAAATTAGATAAATTATACATATTTTAATAGAATTTACTTCATTAGAATAATTTTACATTTTTATATTGAATATAGAAACATAACAATCTTTTGAACATTTATCAATTAAAACCAGTAAATCTGTCTGTCTATGAGATTAGTATTAACCCTTATTTTTTATATTTTGTAAATACAATTTTGAAATTATTACCTAAACCATATTAATCAAGATAATATTTTTTTAACAATATCAAAATAATTATTTAAAAAAAATATTAGTGAAACTGAATAAAATTAATTTCAGTGATTAAGTTGTAATTTATCTTAATATGGTCTAAGAACCTATGTATTAGGGCCAAAATGGCCAATACACTTGTCAATAACCCATTGGATGGTATTATTTTATCCATAAACATTTTATTCGTGGGTTTAGGTGGGTTTTTCCTTTTTTTAGGTGGGAAAATTTGTACACAAATCTTCTATTCAAAAATATCAAATGAGTCCTTTTCATTCCCCATAAAAATCCCCCACCTCTACCCATTACATAAAACTATCCATCCTCTTATTTTTGGCAAATATCTACCCAAATTACCTCCCAAAATCCCCACCTAGTCCTATAAAAATTCATTTTGGAATTATAAATTCTGTCAATTCCTTTTGGTTTAAACCAATAAATGTTACCTGATTAAAATGCAATGTATTTTCTCAATCTATCTCGTATCATTTACATTCTCCAACCCCTAAAATCACTTTCTCCTATTCATATATATATGAACCAGTATTCTCAATATATGAGGATGTTGCTATACTATGGGATTTGTTAAGACCCAAACTTTATTCATGAAAATTTCTCAATTCTTTTATTAATGTCACAGTTGATCACATTGGGAAAAAATGCCACATCATGCTTAAATAAACTAATATGTGATCTTTAAACATAAATTTCCATCTTTTTGGTTTTGGATTTTTAAAATTTGACTACACTGTTGAGATCAGTATAATGTTTGGAGTAAGATAAGAAAAGCATAATTTTTTGTGAATACTAACCCACCCATATGAATTGTATCCTACCATTATGAATAGTAATATGATCCTTAAAAATTTTATATCCTCCAAAAGAACAGTATCATCATTAATGAATTTATAAATATAATTCCAGCATATTATAAGTGACATTATGATCATAATAAATGAATTTGTATATTTTTAATTCATAAATAATTTATTATAAATAATTAAATAATTTAGAAGAAAATTTATTTTCAAAAAATTTATTCCCAAAATAATTATTTTATGTCCTATGAATATTATATAATTTTATGTGATCTTTATGAATTTTTCATTGCGTTAGAAAAATAGTCGTAATTTAAAAAAATTATTTTCCAATTAAATTATGATTTTCATTAATAATTAAATTAATCAATCTCAGAAAGTTATTTAAGATAAATAGAGTTCATTTTTGGATTATACGCATCAAAAAAAATTTGGGGTTATTTTTTGGTATTTTTCTGGAATACTTAATTTTTTTATGAATAATGAAAAAGTATAATTTAGAAAATAAGAAAAATACATTAATTATTATTTCATGGATGATTTAATAATGATGTAAGCCCAATTGGTTCGAACTCACATGAAATTATTACTATTTTTGTCATGTAATCAAAACTATTTCTTTTATTGTGAAGAAATAATAAATTAATGAATATAATATTAAGAAAACCCCTCTCCCATCTACTATAAATACCAACCCTCACACCCTCATTACATCACACCTATCAATATTTTATCCCTATACAAATTCATTCCAATGTGCTTCCTTATCCCCTCCCCCACGTCTAACAACCCTTGATCTAATAAAAAATTAAAAAAACTCTTCCCTAAATATGCTCTCGAAGAAGATATATTCAAGAGGTAATTTCACTATCTTTTCTTTCCATTTGCTTTATAATTTTATGATTCCTTATGTTATCATGAACATATCTAATAAAAATTTAGGGATAATTCTAGTATTATTGATATAATGGTGTGATATCATGTTAATGAAGATTATTCATTATTATCCTCTCTCTCTCTCTTTGCTTTTGAAAATGAAATCTTTCCTTGTGATGTGTTAATTTACCTACATCACGTGAGACGCACTTCTACTTTTCTTTTATCTTCTTCAAGGATGTCAATGAAAATATTAAATGGTTAATTTTTTTTATTATTATTGTTTTAATATCTTTTATGTTATAGAGAAATCCTTTATTCGTAATACTAATTACTAAAACAAAATGTGTTTTTTGTGATAAAAAACCTCCCAAAATAACCTAAAACCATCATAATTAAATTTTAAATAATGAATCATCAACATGGTATATATCATAACATCAATATAAGATCATTTTAAATTCTGTAATATCATTAGTAATGCGTAATATCTGTTCTGGATCTTTATCCATGTTCTACATGAACTTTCATTTAAGTGTACAAATGAACCATTCATGAAAAATTAGAAAAAGAACACTCCCAAATAATGGATTTAAATTTTATAACTCATCCTATGGTCCATAAATAAAATTAATGAAACCATAATGAATAATATTATTGTATAAAATATTCATTTCTTTCTAATTAATGAATTTAATGTCATTATAAGGGAAAATAATGTGAAGGAATCATTTGGATACAAGGTAGGTGGAAATTCTTGAAACCAACGTTCTTGTTTGGAGTTCTCCCTCTTTCACTCCATTTTTAGTATGGTTACTCCTTAAAAATAATTTTTTCATTGTTATCTTACCTTTTCTAGTATATACATGATTTCTACTGGTGTTTATGTCAAACACAAAGATATCCCAAAGAACTCTTCTTTAAAAAACACACCTTTTACATCTCACTCTAGGTTGATGGTTCTTGTATCATGTATGTTATCCCCTATTTCTTATTTGAACCAAATGTTTATGAATGTGTTCCAATTCGATGGAACTCACTCCTTCCCATGGGTTATTTTTTTCATATCTGTTTTATGTGGCATCCACGATAACTTAAATGTTATGTTATGACCGGTGCGCCCGAAATTATACAGCACCCCAAAACATTGGCTAAAGTGATTAACCTCATGAGTTAATGTGAAATGATGTGTGAACATCATTCCATTTTTTTCGCAACTATATGTGGTAGATAACCACAAAAACATGATGTTTCATTTTATATGTATTGATACATTACAAGTATTTTCATAATGTTTACTCTCATAATTATGATCTTATGCCCATGTTATGATGATAATGACATTGCTCATCCAATGTTATGTTGTTTCATGTTCATTTATATACTCTAACTAGGTTTTAAAATCACCTTATTTTTATGTATATATATATGTGACTAAATTTACTAAGGAGAGGTCAAGATCCAATTAGAAGACAGAGAAGAAGGAATTAAATAAATGTTTTGTGCTGAAAATGTTATGTATGGTCCTAGTTAGTCGAATGTACTGAATAATTGGATCCTAAATGTCTAATGTTTCTATATTTTTATCACTAAAATGATGTAAAAATAATGTAATAATATCATGGTCACTATAATTGGTATCTGATGAATGGTTTAGAAAATTTAGGAATCTAGATGAGTTAACCCTAAAGAAAACCTATAGTATTATACTAAATAAAAATATGCACAGAAGAGGATTTGATAAATAAAGGGATCCCATAAGCTATTCTTTTATTTTAAACTAAAATATTGAATAAGTTATATATTTATTACTCATTGAATTTTTTTTTCTCACCATGACTATTTTAAAAAATGGTGGGAACTAGAAGAAACCAATCCCACAATCCATGTGGGGGCCAATAAAGCAATTTCCCGAACGACGTCCCCAATTCATTTGGATGTGAAGTTTAAAATTTCATGGATATTCTTACCCAAATATCTCTGATTATGAATAATAACCTGAATAATTAGGAATTTCCTCTTTAACCAAAGAGGTAGCAACTGGCTATTTGATTGTTTTATGCAGAAATAACCACTAACATTTAGTGGATCATTAAATCCACTAGTTGTGAAAAAATTCATAAAATCCATGGATTAGATATTTTATATGCTCCAATATTTTGAGATAGAGATGGTGACCCTAGACGTTCATCATCTAGGTAGAGAGGTCGATCAATGGGGGGCTTTCATTAAGAACACCACACTACACAATTGAAGAGATGGAATGAGAAGTCAATAAAATCATGTTTCATAATAATTATTTACCTAGAACTCACTGTTCTAAGACGAAGAGATAATTCATAGAGATAAAGAACAAAGAATGAGAATCTTTCACAGACTATAAATCAAATTTCACAAGGATTCTAATATACAAAGCAGTTTCTCTATCTATAATGATTGAAAAATTGACTGGTTTTTAGTGGGTAATAACCACACCTTCAAAAGGAACTTGTTGTTTAAGTATTTTGGAGTTATGAATATGTTGTTCGGTGTCAACTTAAAGTGGAAATGGATTTTGATTAATGGTCCCAAGGCAATGGTGAAAAGAAACAAAAGATGGAATTTCAAGAAAGATGATCTAATGATGAATGTGGGAAGAAAACTCAACAACTCACATTCCAAAATATGGGAAGATGCATCATGGGAACTACTCAAAGGGATGGGAAAATGCTTCGTGTGTGGGAAAGAAGGCCACCATTCTCATGAGTGTAGAAAAACTTGAAAAATAATGATGATTTAGTGTAATAAAATAGAGCACCACCCATGGTCCAATGCTACAACTGTAGGGAGAAAGGGCATTGTGCAAGCTAGTCCACTAAACCTTGAGTCCTCAAGGGTAATCGGTGTCAGCAACATCTATTGAAAAAGGAATAAGGGAAGTCTTATTCCATTAATAATTTGAAATTAGAGAATGATAATTATGTCATACAAGGTACACTTCTATTCACTCAATTATAGAAAATGTCTTATTAAATTATTTTCCTATGCATTTTTTTATATCATACTTGTTTTCTGGATCTATGAAATAAAATCCTAGAAACCAATGAGAAACGATATATATAAAAAAAACCAATTGGTAAAATTATTGCAACCTAATTGTTAGACTCTTCTATTGTTGGCATGTTTGGGAATATTCTTCCAGTGAATCTCATAATAATTCCTTTTGTGGAATTCGATGCTATAATGGGAATGGATTGGATCTCATTATGTAAATAAAATATATTCTATTGGGAAAAGAAAACATCTTTTAATATTCTAAACCAACCCATTATACTATATATATTCAAGGAAGATAATGAATCTCTATTGAAAATCCTTCAGTGGTGTGGTTGTGAAATTCATCTGAAGAGGCATACCTCACTTAAATGGTTGAGTCAATGGAAAATGTCAACCTAGTGGAAATGCACATCATCAGGGAATACAGTGATGTATTTATTTAAGAGTTATTTGGACTTCCACTAGATTTTGAGGTATATTTCTCTATAGAATGCATAGCTCAGGCTACTCCTATCTTAATGTATCCCTATATGATGGAACCTATTGAATTGGAGGTGTTAAAGAAGCAGGTACACTGTAATTTGGATAAAGGGTTAAAATTCCCTAGTTCATCATCTTGGGGTGTGCCATAGCTCTTTGTGATGAAGAATGATGGACTAATGTGGTTTGGTTTCCATTATCAAGAACTCAACATTATCATTATAAATAACAAGTATCCTCTTCCTAGGATTGACGACATGTTCAATCATTTAAGAGGATATCAATACATCTCAATGTTGGATCATTGTTTTGGATATCATTAGATAAATGTGAGGAAGGAATATATTCATAAAACTACCATATGTACATGGTATGGACACTATGATTGTCTAATGATTTCTTTCAAACTTACAAATTCCCCTGAAATCTTTATGGATTCGATGAATAGAGTCTTTAGAAACTACCTCGAGAAATTTGTGGTAGTGTTTATTGATTATGATATCATACACTCCATGATCATGTAGGAACATGTGGAACATCTAAGACTTGTGTTAGTGCCATTTAAAAAGGTGAAATGGTATTCCATGTTCAAATATTTTCACATTTTTATAAATAAAGTCATGTTCCAGGGGCATGTGATCAGATGTGAGTGAATTTAAATGGACCCTTCAAAAACCAAGGCAATTTAGGAATGGCCTAAATTCTCTACTGTCACAGAAATCCGTAGATTTGGTGAATTATCATGGTACTACATATATTTTTTGAGAAATTTATCATGATTTTCATGCCCTCAAATGAAGTTAATAAGGATACGGTTAAATTTTTTCTGGACAGAAGAATGTGAGGGAAGCTTTAAGGAGATAATGATAAGGATGATCACTACACCTGTAGTCAAATTACTGAAAAGTGGAGATTGTTTTGTGATATATAGTGACTTTTCAAATAACTAATGGGGTTTGTACTCATGAAAAATGATAATGTTGCAATCTATGCTTCCCGAATATGTAATATCCTCAAGTAGAACTACTTGATTCATGATCTAGAGTTGGTAGCTGAGATTTTGGCATTGAAAATATGGTGGCACATCCTTTCGGGTTAGATGTGTGACATATACACTGACCACGAGAGCCTAAAGTATATATTCACACAAAAGGAGATCATCTTACATCAAAGGAGATGGTTAGAGCTAATTTTGGACTACGATTTCTCAATTCACTATAATCCTAGAAAAGCGAACCAGGATGACGACTATCTAAGTAGAAAAGAACATGCTACTCTATCCATGATACAAATTGTGAAGGACCCCGTATTATTAGATATATAAATGATGGATTTGGAAATCATTATGGAATGGGATACATCCTAAATTTTCCAAATGGTTTCACACCATAAATCCGTCAGATGACTAAGGAGGCACAAAGGTATGATCTGGAGATAAAAAGAGATGGTGAATACAGAAATGGACAAGAAGATGCAAGAGTAACATGTTGAAAATGATGGTGTGATTTGGGTTGGAATGTGTATTTTTGTGCCTTTATCACCTGGGATAAAGAAGGATCTATTGGACAATGCACTTATCTCATCATTATCTATCCATCTTGGTAGTAATAAGATGTACGAAGATCTCTGAGAACACTTATACTGGGAAAACCTGAAAAAGAGATTGTAGAATATATCTCAAGGTTCTTTTTATGTCAGTATGTTTAATCAAAGTGAAAAAACATCAAAGGGATAATTCATCCATTTATTATACCCTTGTGGAAATGTGAAAATGTCACTATGTAGTCTTTTACATGTCACCCGAAGACATCAAAGGGAAATAATGCGATATGGGTGGTGCTAGTCTGACTCACCAAGACTACCCAAGTTATCAATATTCAGGAATATATCTCTCTTGAACAACATGAAAATATATATGTGGATGAAATGGTGAGACTAACTGGTGTTCCACTCTTGATTTTCAATGATTGCGATCCAAGGATTACATCTAAATTGTAGATAATTATTTAACATACTTTTCATACTGAATTAAATTTTAGCACGACCTATCACCCAAAATGATGGCCCATATTAAATAACTATTCAGACTCTTGAAGAAATGCTAATATCATTAAATTTATAATTTAATGGTGGATAGGATCAACGTCTCCCATTGATTGAGTTCTCATACAAAAATATATTCCTCTAAAATATTCATATGGATCCATATGAAGCTTTGTATGGAATGTGATGTAGAATTCCAAACTTTCGGGATAAAGTTGGAGAATGAAAGCTACCTGGACTTGATCTTGTGCAAGAGATGACAGATAATGTTCAAGTCATCCAATAACATATCAAAGCTGGTATGATTGGGAAAAAGTAATATGCTAACAACGATTGAATGGACTTGGAGTTTGACATTGGAGATAACTTATCCCTTCAAATATCACCGTGGAAGAGAGTCATGTAGTTTAAAAATAAATGGAAGTTAAGCCCAAGGTACGTTGGACCCTTTGAGATCCTTGACTACATAAGAGTTGTGGCCAATCGACTTTAACTTCGACCGAATATGGAACAAGTCCATGATGTGTTTCACATATCACTCCTGGGGATGTAAATTCCATATCACTCACTTGTACTGAACTCATAGGTGGTACAGCTGGAAGATGATCTCTCATATAAGGAGTATCCAGTGAAGATTTGGGACTAGAGAGATAACGTTCTACGCAAAAATACAACCCACCATTTCAATGTGTTGTGAAGAAACCATATGTATGAAGAAGTAACATGGGATCCAGAGGATGCAATGAAAGAAAGAACCCTCACCTATTTATGTAAAACGAAATTTTGAGGGAAAAATTTCAAAAGGGAAGAAGAATGTATTGTCCCAAAATTTTTTCAATTCAATATAACCATTCCTATAGTAATGTCATAATAGATCACATTAGGAAACACAATAGAACCTCATGCTTAAATAAACTACTATGTGATCATTGAACAAAAAATTTCCTCTTCTGTGTTTTTATTTTTTAAAATATGACATACACAGTTGCAATTAGTAATATGTTTGGAGTCCGATAGAAAAAACATACTTTTTGGTGAATATTAACCAACACATATGAATAGTAACCTACCCTTATGAATAGTAATATGACTCTTGTTATTAGTAAATGCACCAAAAAAATATTAACCTCACCCATGAATGTACAAATTAAATTGAGGCAACTTATAAGTGACAATATGACCATAGTAAAAGTATAGGTATTTTTTAAGATATAAATAAATAATTATAATTAATAAAATTATTTAAAAGATAATTTATCTTCCAAAAATATATTTATAAATTAATATTTTTGATTTCATATGATTATAATATAATATTATGTGACCTTTATTAATTTTTCAAGGAATTAAAAAAGAAGTTGTAATTTTAAAATTTATATTTTTCAGGTAAATTATGATTTTACATAAAAATTAAATTATTCAAATTTATTAAATTATTTATGAAAAAATGGAGATCATTTTTGGATTCTAAACATAAAAAAATTGTAAGGGTGAATTTATGAAAATTTTCTCGATTACATAAATTTTTTATGAATAGTGAAATACTATAATTTAGAAAATAAGCTAAATACATTAATTATAGAGTCATGGACGATGTTATTCTGATGGAAGCCCAATTAGTTTGACCACACATTATCTTATTACTATTCATGGTAATGAAATCATCATTATTTCTTGTCTTTTGGAGAAAAAATAAATTAATGAATATACTATTGTGAAAATACCTCTCCCCTCCACTATAAATACCATCCCTCACTGCCTCATTACTTAACACCCCAAAAGCTTCAATCCTTGTACAATCTCTAAAACAAATATTCCATAGCCTCTCACACACATCAATAATCTCTTGTTCTGATAGAAATACAAAATATTCTTCCCTAATGAGGCTCTTAAAGAAGACATATTCAAGAGGAAATTTATCTCTCTTTTCTTTCTATTTCCATTAAAATTTCATTTTTTTTGTCTTTTATCCTAAAATTCTCTTACCAAAATGTAATTATAACTCTAAAATGATTGATATAATAGTATTATATCATTTTAATTTAAGGTAATTCATTATACTCCTCCATATCACTGTATGTTTCTAAAAATTAAATCATTGCCTGAGATGTGTTAATTTACCTACATCATGGGCAATGCACTTCCATTTTACTTAATAACCTTCAATGTTGTTAGTGAAACCATTAAATTGGTGAAACCATAGTTTATTATTTATGTTATAACCCAATTTAAATTTTGGAGAAAACTTTAATTCATAATACAAATTGATAAAACCAAACTTGTTTGTTGTGATCCAAAACCACCCAAATTAACTTAAAATGATCATCTTTAAATCTCAACAAATGATTCATCCACATTATATATAACATAATTAATTTTAAGATAATTTTAAACCATTTATTATCATTAATAACTTTTAATATTAGTTCTTGATGTTTATCCATGATCTACAACAACATTCATTTATGTGTGCAATTGAATCATTCATGAAAACTATGAAAAAGAACACTACCAAAATATGGATTTTAACTCTATAAATAATCTAAAGGCCCATAAAAGAAATTAATGAAATGATAGTAAACCATATTAATTTACAATTTTTTTTTATTTTCAAATTATTTAATATAATAACTTTGTATAGGATAATAATTGGAATGATGTGTTCAGATCCAGGGTAAGGAGGAATTCTCGAACCCAACTTTCTTTCATTAGGATCCCCCTATTTCACTCCATTTTCAGTATGGTTACGCATTAAAATTCATTTTTTTCATCATTATATTACCTTTTATAAGATATACATTTTTTCCACTGGAGTTTCTATCAAACATAATGTTTTCCTAAAAATCTTCTTTTAAAAACACACTATTTACTTCTCACTCAACGTTGATGGTTCTTGTATCAAGCATGTCATCAACTATTCATTTTTGGGAACCCAGTGTTTGTTAATTTATTCTTCTGAAATAAAACCCTTAAATTAAATTAGTTATTTATGTTCATATATGTTTTATGTGGCAAGCCTGATAATGGAAATATTATGTTATGACAGGTGCACTTGGAATTATATAGCACAATATGAATGATTGAATGTCAGTGGTGCACCCGTAATTATACAACACTCTAATTCTTTGGTTAAAGTGATTAACCTCATGAGATAAAGTAAAATTATGTTTGAACATGATTCTAGTTTTTTTCAAAACTATGTATGATAGTTAACTACTAGGATGTACTCTTTCATTTTATATTCATTGCTACATTACAAGTATTTTCTTAATGTTTCCATTCATGATTATGATCTTATGACCATGTTATGATGATAATGACTATTCTCTTCCAATTATATCTTCTTTCATATTCTTATATATACTCCTACTAGGATTTTAGATCAAAACATTTCGATTTATATCCTCAGGTGACTCCATGTACTAAAGAGAGGTCAAGTCCCAATAACAAGATAGAGAAGAAGTAATTAAATAAATGTTTTCTGTTGTACATTTTTTGTATGGTCCTAGTTTTCCCAAGACAACAAACCTTTGGATCCTATATGTTTAATGTTGTTTTGTTTTTGATCATTGAAGTGTTGTAAAAGTAATGTAATAAAATTAGGGGTGCTATAGGTTAGACCTACACTTACACATAACTCCATCTAATAGGAAACAAACACATTGTTTTTGTGAACGATAATTTAATGTCTCACAAAATGATGATTGTTTAATTCCTCATTTCTTTCTCTAATGATGGACATTATGATTGAAACACTACATATATAATATATATGTTATATATAATGATTTAAACATATGTAATTTTTATTTTTAATATAAATTTATCCTTCCCATGTTGTGTAAATATGATAATCTTGTTTGAGGAAGTGTGAACTGCTGCCCCTCGATGTGATGTTATTCATTCTCACGATACATGGTAAGTGTATATTAATGAAAAAAATTAAGCAATAGTGAAATAAAATAAAATAAAAATTCATGACATTAATATATTTAATTAAATATAATATATATATACATACATATATATATACAAATATATATATATATATTTGCATCATCTCCTTTATTACCCCTTCAAAAACTTTGAAAGAGATAACTTTGTTCATGTTCTTCTGGACTACTGCCTCCATGAAATGATGTGATTATATTTATATCAAATGACTATATATATAATTATAATATTAAATAATTATATATTTATTATATAATTATCATTCTGGATTGATTTGAGTTACATACATTCTTTCCACAATGATCATTTAAATATGGGAATGTTACTCATACATACGTATGATCTACAGTCTCTATGATTGTATCATATTATTATAACCACGGTAAATAAATGATTCTAAAATTATAATTGATGTATAGATATGATAATTTTTCATGGTTATTATTTTTTAGTGGTTAAATAATGAACCTTATGACCATATTTTACCAAAAATAGTTGTTCCAACACATAAAATTATTTTGGTCAAAAAACACTCGAATTAATCAAATTTATTTCTATAGTTTTACACAACATGGTAATAAGTTAAATAAAAGTAATTAAGAAGAAGAAAAATATTATTAAGAAATTATAAAATTATCATATGTATGTTATATATTAATTTAATGGATATTCACCCAAAAGGAAATGGAAGGTAATGAATTATTCTCACACTTTTCAGTCCGCGAGACATAATTTATAATTTTACAAAAAATTTCTTATATATATATAGTGTACATAATTAAACATTGCAATATTATTTCAGGTAACCTATTATATTCATTATATTTATATGTTTAATTTTATGATTATAACTTTTGAGTCTTTTGATTAATATGTAAATGATTTTGTCTTAATTTTATTTCATTGAGGCACATTCTATTGTTATAAACCTAGTTTTTTTATATGGTGTTTTTATTTCCATTTAAATTATATATAATTAATTCCATTTAATTCATGGTATTTAATACTATTACTTAATAATTTTATTTTAGTATGTTTATGATTTAAAACATTTTAATGTTGTATGGGACACTTTGGAATATTTAAAAATTATTTCCCTTATGAATAGTCCTAATGACCATTCAATCAAATTTCAAATCAAGGAAAGTATATAAATTTTTTTCCTTAATCAATTTCTTTATTCAATGGTTATTCATTAAAATTTTCATGTATTAGTAAAATTATTACACTCTTTGTTTCCCAAAGTGTTTTATAAAATGTTTTTATGAAAACCCGACTTGATTTCTCTATTTTGTCAGAGAACTTGGTTTCTTCTAAAAACCATGTTTTATTAATATGTTTTAAAAAATGATTCTAAAATGATTTGGTAAAGACAATTTTTCTCTTTTAATATTTTACCAATCTCTTATAAGGTATCTTATTAACATTCCATATGAGTAATTTTCAATCCTTTCTTCATAGAAAATAAATAAACATTTTTACCTCGTATGACATGTACAAATCTATCAACCGTTTTTTAATTGAATGTTTGTTATCAATTTGGAAGGGATTATTTTTAATGAAAATATTTTTATATGGTTTTTTCAAAAAAATATTTTGAAATGTTTTTTCACAAGAGAAATATATTTTCCTCAAAAATATTTTTTAATTTATTCTTTTATTTCATCAACAATAACAACCCTATGTTTTTATTTCACAAGGGATTTTTTGTTTTGATACCATAATTAATCATTAACTGGAAAATTTATGATTCATTTTTTCAAGCATATTATTCTCATTAACTTCCTCGGTTCATTTTTTAGTCCCCTTGAAACATTCAAAATCATATGAACATTCAACAATAAATTTACCCTAAATTAACCATTAAATTTATCATGAATATTACTATTTCCTGAACCATATACCAATTGACAAATGGTGTCTACACGGAAATTTATTTTATTGTTTGGGAAAATATTTGATAAATAGTTATAGATTATTCAGTATTGATATTTGATAATGGAACATTAATTATTTGGTATCTGAGGAATGCTATAGACATGAAATACATATTTTGGGGACCATTTAAGGAATTCCCTATGGGTTGGGGCTTGTGAATGAATGGCCCTGGATGCATCAGTGACTTCATGGGAAAAATTAGTTTCAAAAATGATAATGGATAAACTCCATTTTGACAGTACTGCTTCCATGTACCTAGAAAATATAACATCTAAGAAATAATAATTTCTTTCATATTAGTTCCGATTATCATTCATTCGTGACATTTTGGATCAACATATCTATGAATACATATCATTATTAGTTCATTCATTAAATGGAATTTTTTTTGGTTTTATACCTTTCTGAATCTATTTTCCTTATCAAGTTATTTGAATGGAATTTGTTTTCAGTTATTACATTACCCCATAGAATACGTTCTTAAAATCATTTTATCGACTACAAGGAATGTGTGTTTGGTTATTTACCTTTCCATACTGACTATTTTTCATTGATTCATTATTGCATCCACTCTATTTTTCCCTAACTAAGAATTTCCGCTCACCCTTATTATGATTGTTTCCCAAAGAATCCAAGAAGCATACAATTAACGATATGTAAAAATTTACTTGATGGATTAGTGTTACTCTTTTTTTATTTAGTTATAAACTATAATTAAAAAAGAATTTTTTAATCAATATATTCATTTGTAATACAATACTCATTTATGTATCTAGTTTACAATGACTTATAAACCGATCAGTTCTTGTGGAATTGATTCCATGTAATAATGCCAATTTATTTAGTAGTAGACATCTATTCTAGGATATCCGGGTCAGGTTCCTACAGTTGGTATCAAAGGAAGTTTAGAAGTAACTGGGGGAACTAGATTTATGAAAACTATGATTAGAAAACATAACCCTAATATATAATTTAACGAAGTATTGATGAAGACCCAATAATATTGATAAAGTATAGATTATGTGGGTCTTCCTAAAAATACATCCATGTTTGGATACTAGAAGTGGTTGTGGTTCTGGAATAGATTTACCTAGGAGTAACAACTCTGACAAGCTGTTCTAGGATTCACATGGGGTAACATGGTACACAACAATGGTCCCTACTACGTAACTGGTTTTACACTTCTAGGGGATACATACAAGATAATCCACCCTTCATTTAATACCCATTATGAAAGAATTGGATACATAATAAGTAACCCAGGGTAATACTATAGTGTTTTGATTGAAAATTTGGTGTCACGATTTAGAAATCTGACTACTAAAATTATAGATAAGCCATAAAACAGGGAAGGACCTATGAGGACATAAAATGGGCGAGGTATTCATATATTGAGGTTGTGTTAAAAACCATAGTTAAAATAATATTTATAAATTAACATAATTTCATGTATTTGCATGATATTTTTTTCAGGTTATGTTAATATGTTTTTTGAAAAGGATAACATGTAAGCTGGGTGACAACCAATAAGATCTGGTAAGGATGCGGTACATGAAATCATGACCGAATGATGATAATGGTTTCAGGCCAACAACTAACCTATGGAATGTCCTTGTTAATTTTCATTGTTTTTTGTTAAATAATATAATGAATAAATATTAATTATGATCCAGTTATAACAGTTTTTAGGAATAGAAATTATTCAATTAACCATATTTATTTTTGGAGATAGTTAAAGACAAATAGAAAGAATAGTCGCTCTTGTATAGGAATTACGACCCATTAAATTGTTTTGTTAGTTCTTCAGGGGAAAAAAATACATTGTTATAATAAATTTTTGGATGTAGAGACATGAATTTTAATTTGATCTAAGAAAAACCAAAAATTAATATTGTTAATATGTGATTGAATCTAATCAAGAGTTGATAGTTTGTTATATTCTAGGGCATTATAAAAATTAACCAACATTATGAAAAAGATTTTGAAATAAAAATGTAATCCTAATTCCTAAATTAATGTTGAACGAATGTCATTCTAAATCGTAAATTATTTATGGATGTGTGCCTCTCAACTTTCCATTGATCATTCACAAGTTTGTGATTGATGACACCATTCACTCTTAATGAATATTTATGCTTTTCCTCTAAGTATGTATCTCTACATGCAATTGATGTCATTTTAATTAGGAACCTTATTACATGGTATTCCATGTGACCTTTGTACATTCAATTAACTCTTTCATATAGGACTACTTATGATCCCATCACATTATGTGAGATTTCAATTTATGAAATATAAAATATAATATTAACATGATTGAGTTTAAATTGTGAGGAAATAATTTAAATAAATTGGGGAGAATATGAAACCCTAAAAAACCGAACTAAGAAATTTTTATTTGATATCGTGTATGACACTCAACAGTAAGCGTCTATGACACACGAAAACAAGTGTTTGAGATAATATAAAATCCAAATACTTTATAATATAATAAAAATTTAAAATATATTTTATATATTTCAACGCATGAAACAAAGAGTCGGCTATCAATGAAGGTGAAACTGAGTTAGTGTACATCATACACAACAATGACCTTACTCTATATCTTGTGTTACATTCCAAAGTGACCTTCCTAGATAGATTATGCTATACACAATACGGATTCTTACCGAGAAACAATTTTCAATTAAAAAATTAATATTTAATATAATACGATATAAAGTAGCCATTATGAAGAGTATTAACTAACTTATGAAAATATATGGGTCAGACAAATAAATCATTGGCTACAAATAAATTATAAATGATTATAAGAACAAATTGAATATTAAAAAGATATTTTTATAGAGAACAATTTTTAGCTCAGAAAGCAGTTTTACCCTAATAGATTAATTTAATTTCAGTTAGTGACTAATATTAATGTAATAAATATGTTAAATATTAATGAAATTATATTTTATATTAATTCAATAATTTGTTTTAAAAAAATATAAGAGAAAACCCAAAATTTCATATAAGAACAATTATTTTTATTAAGGCATTTTTACCACAATTTAAGGGCAAGCCTATTTTAAAATTTAATTTTGACACTTATAAATTTAAATTGAAAATATAAACTCTTTTTTTAATTCAGGATGTCAAATTTATATTAGGTTAATTTTTTTATACTTCTAGGAAGGTTCATTTTTATTGTAAAAAATGAAAAATATTGTGTTTTAGTTAAAAACTAAATTTTCTTTGAAATACATATTAGTGATAAATTATATTATATTTTTTTAAACACAAATTGAATCAATTAATCCTATATTAATAAATTATACTTCATTATAGTAAATTTACCTTTTAAAATTTAATATAAAAACATAATAATCTTTTGAGCATTTTTCTACTAAAACCACTTACTCTGTCTGTATGTGAGAATAACATTAATTATTTTTTTTCTACATCCGTGATATGAATTTTTAAAATTTGGAAAACACCAATGTAATAAAGACAATATTTTTGGTCTATTATGGCCAATTTAAGTTTTTAAAAAAATGATCATTGAATGTTATTAAAATTAATTATATCGATTAAGGTGTAATTAGGTGTAAAATGATCTAAAACTCTATTTTTAAAGGACCAAATGACATGGAAACTTGTTCAAAACCCTTTGGATGGACATATATAGTCCATTAACCTTCCATTAATGAGTTTGGGGTGTGTTTGGATAGATTTTTTATGTAATAAAATTTTTACACCTATGTTTTTTTACAAATACAAAACGGGCCCTTTTCATTCCATATAAAAATACCACCACCTTTACCCATTCCCCAAACCTCTCAAAAAAGTTGAATTTAGGCCATGATATCCCCAAATATCCTCCGAAAATCCATCCCCTCAACCTACAATTCTCTCTCTTAGAAGAATACATTCCACGTATGCCTTTTGGTTTAAACAAAAAGAAGTTACCCAATTAAATGGTAATGTCATTTCTCAATCTACCAAGATTTGTTTCAATTATCCAACCCCTAGAATATACTTATTATATTCTTATGTGACTAAAAAAGTATAATAAATAAACTATTATGTTGGTATAATATGGTCTAGACCAACAATAACACACCCCTTCCTCTGATTGGCAACAAACATAAAATTTCTGTAAATGGTGAATTATTATCCTACAAAACGATGAATGTTCAATTATCCATTACCGCATATTATAGTGGCCACTAGGATTTAATGTATATTTATATAAGATACATGTGTTATTTATTAAGTTTTATCCTTCTGTAGTTTTTATTTAGAACATACATTTATGATTTCCATGTTTTGTATGTATGATAATGTTGTTTGAGGATGTTCAGAGTACAACACCTCAAAGTGATTCGATTAATTCACATGATACATGATATTTATAAATTAATGGACATGATTAATATATCTAAAAAAATATAAGTAAAATTATTTTTTCAAGAAAGGTATAAGATTTTCTCTAAATTTTTTGATATGAAAATTATTAATGTATAATTACTCCTATCAAAACTTCAAAACGTATTTATTGTGGTAAATGTTGGAAACTAGTTGATCAATAAAATATAGAGTATTGGTTTTTAGGTTGTTATATCTCATAGTTGTAATTAGAATCAATATTTCTTATATTATTTGGTGTAATATTTCATGAAAATAAAAAAAATCCCACCAATAAGATATAAAATTATTTTTTCATTACCTTAATGGAACTCCAGATCCTTGATTATTTTATTATTGCCAAAATTATTTTAACTAGAATGTTTTTTATATAACAACCTTTATAAATACATAATGTGTATATGAAAAGTGAATCTAGAACATTTTATTTGCTTGGATAACATTTATTATCTTGGTCTTGAAAGAAAAAATAAACTGTATCACTTTACATTGCATAAGATAAATATGTAGCAACATGATCTCATTGTCCTCAACTATTCTGGATGCATCACACACTCACTAATTTCTTCATGAATTATAGTGAAACTTCAATTTTATATGATAAAAAATGTTCCATATCTTTTTCTGTATACCCTTGAAATCTAACATGATCAACACACATAGATATAAGATAGTGGATCCTTTAAGATCACTAAAATGGATGTAATATTTTCTAGTTAATTGGAATACACGAATCAAGTTATTGACATTTTTGAAAAACCTCTGAATTTTGATACATTATAATATATTAAACTAAATATTGGTATGATCAATATAAATTGATCATTAATATACTACTAATTTAATTTCCTCCATAAAGAGAAAAAATCTTATAAAATTGGAGAAAATATTTTTATTATCTTTTCCTAATTTTCATTTTTTATCTTGTTTACAAAAATATCTAGATAAAGATTTTCTAAAACAATTATGTTTCTTTCAAATAAAAATCATCCATGTTTCATCATAAAACCCAATTGCTATATATTTTTTTAAATATCCATGTTTTTATATCATAAAAACACTTTTATAAGAAACAAATTTAAAAAAATCGTAGGTAGGTACCTCATCTATTCTTAATTTAATTTATATAAATAAAAAATTATTAAAAATGTGACTAAAAAAATTCATGTTCTATAAAAATTGTTGTTTAATATTAAAAATTATGATTTTATAAAAAATGTATAACAAAAGTGAGCATTTAAAAACACATTATTTCATAATCCATTAATGTCGTCATCTTCCTATATTTAATTTTAGACATTGGTTAATTTGGAATTAAAATTGTCACTATCCTTTCCAATATATAGTATGTGATTATCATCTCTTATTCTTCACTATGTGATTATGAATAGATAACATTCTTGTTCAATTATATTCCATATGTTCTTCTATATAGTTTGATCATTTTCCCATATTTATTCAAGTCATGTGTTCCGTCACCATGGTTTATTTTTTTTATTTCAAAATTAATGAAGTAATCTTGGAAAGATTAATATGAGAATATGATTTGATAAATATGATTCCAAATTATAATAAACTATTATTTTACAAGTATGGGAAATAATTTGAATCACTAGTGAATATTTTTATATGCATAATCCAACTAGATTTATTTAGTTCTATATTTATTCAGAATTAAATAAACATGATAGGATTAATAAAATTTTTTCCAAAACATTGTAAAAATATATATCATTACTATCAAATGAGTTTCTAAGATAGTTGTAATTCTATTTGAATGAGAAGTAACCTTTAAAAAATATAAAATTCCCTAGGGAATGTTGAATATTTTAAATGATCACATTCTAGGAAATATTTATGTTCCCTAAATTAAAATTTTATTATTTAGTGTCACATTTTAGTAGAGGGAATAAGTACATTTGTGTTTATTCAAAACTATCTTCAACTAATGAAATGGGAGAGGGAATAAAAAAAATTACATGACAATTATTTGTCACATTTATAATGTAACGTGAGAATATTAAAACTTTTTTATGTTGATGTATAACTATAACAGTGATGTCATGATAGTGATGATAATGATTAATAATATTTTGTACCTGAAATTAATTAACAAGTTCCTTAATAAATTCATTGAAATGAAAATTATTAATAGTTAAGTTGATACTATTCATGATAAGGGATCATATTTTAGCTATGATATAATTTCTAAAATGAGATTTTTTTATTTACATTATGAGAACAGGCTTATAGAAAAGAATAAAAAAATATTCTTTTAATGATTATGTTTTAGTTTACAGAGATATTATTTTTATGTAGTATAATGTTTTTGAAACCTCTCCTAAATATATTGAATTACTGATAAAGAAAAATAGAATAATTTATACTAAAACATTTTCTATTCTTATGAAGAAAAATTTGGAAAGTATAGGTTAACACCTTTTTAGGGATACATGTTTCCAAAGAAAAATATCTAAAATAAATAATGTTTTATAACTAAAAGAAAGAGGAAATAAAGAATATAAAATCTAAAAATTTAGATAAATCTTTATGTGTCTAATTATTTTCTAATTAAAATATAAATATAAGGTGAAGTAGTTAAAAATAATGTGTAAATTGTTAATATATCAATTAATATTGAGAAGTAATATCAGGTTTCTATATTTGTTATACTTACATTTATTCCCCAAATATACCCTCAAACCATTCCTACTGAAGTTGTTCTTATATATGTTAATATTGTATTTGTTTCAATGAAAAAAAGATAATAAATAGTGTAGGATGTTGTAAAAATGATAATCATGTTATTTAAAATGTTACATGTAATGATATTGTTAAATTTTATTGAGAAATCATCTCATCCGAAAGAATTATTTTGAGTAATATGGTATATAAATACTTTTGTAACGTCAATAGAAGCAATCAAATCAAAAAAATGATCATTAGATTTGGATGAATCATTAGTTAATAGTTCAATATCTTTATTTTCAAAAAACATTAATGTAGAAATATATCTTAGTGTATCTTGTGAAATGACATCAAATAATAAAATAAATGAATTAACCTCTAAATAATCAAAACAACCTATGGATAATTTGGAAGCAGATGTTATAGAAATTTATCATTACAATTTGGTTGAAAGATAAGAACCTTCAACTCTGAGGGTTTCTGATTCAACATTACCATAATATTATAATAGTTATCAAAAACTCTAATACATTAATAAGATCTAAATGAACTAATATAAAAATTTATTTCTTTAATTATGTAATTAAATTTCTTGAGAAAATAATTGAAATATTCCTTTATATCTAAAAAATATGTAAATACATAAATGGGAAAGTGGAAAACATTGAAGGTTGTATCCCCTTCAATAAAATTTCTATATAAATCATTCATTATGAATCAATGATAAAAAAATCAAAAATGAAAAAAATTTAGTGGAGCTCATGAAATTAAAAAATAATATCAAATGGATAATCACACTATGAAGGATGTAATGATTTCTAATTAGTAGATTATAGTAATTAATATGGAATGAATTTTTTTTCAAATGATATTAAAAATATGGAAAATGATGTTAGAGATTGTTCAAGTGATTTTTATGATCTAAAGGATCATACAACTCAGTATGAATATATTATTTCCATTAAAATTAATAAGATAGTGATTTCGGAAGAAATGATGAAAAATATTTAGTTTAGAGAAGAAGATAAGAAGAAGTATAAATTTGATCTAATAAATATGAATTAATTAATATAGATTTTATCAAACGAAGAATGATTTTTATTGAACTCTTGAATATTGTTTAATTACTAAATCCCCAACATTTCATTCACTATATTCCTATGTTTTTTGTTTAATTATATTATTTTCGGATTAAAATTGAAACTTCTAAATATTTCTATGGATAAATTATGTGTTTTCGTAAATTCGTAACTAATCTATAAATTTTTTCATTAAATTTGTTTACTAATATTTTAGTGAACTTTTTATTCTTCTATATCTTTAAAAATAGATAATATTAAAAAATTATAAAGGGAAATATTATAGAGTGTTGGAATGAAATGTATGTAAGGGTGTTGTGTTTTTCAAAAGGATTACTTTAAATATTTTCTATTGTGCACTATTTATTATGATTTTTCAAAATGGTGGAGTATATGTAGTCAAAATAATTATTTCTAAACAAAACTTTTTAAAATCACAACTCACTCTTTAATGTTTTCCATATTAATAATCTTTATCATTCCAAAGTTATAAATTATTTTTCAGACCTAAATCATTTTTATCAGAAAGATAATTCCAATACTATTGGATGAAAATATATCAAGTATATTAGAAAGATGGGAAAAAATTACAACATTCTAGAAAGTAAAATTATTATGGATGTGTGAATATGAATTATATTATTATATTTTATAAAAATTACATCTTATGGAGTACTACAATGTATATATGACAAATTTATTCAAATGGAGACATAAAATATACACCACATAATTTTTTAAAAATATTACTAGATAATGATGTATAAAGGATACCTAATTAGTGTTTATTATTTTTATGAAATGGATATCTATGAGAATTGTAATGTTTCTACATATAAAAACCATAAAAGATAGTGATACTACATGAAACACATCATGTAATGTATATGGTTTTCTGATGTTGTTGAAAAAAATATTGAGATGTATCGAATTAGACCATTGGGATATTTCATTTAAATATGACCACGTCCTCAAGGATAATAAGAAATAGACATTTTATGATCTAAAGTATCTATTGAATTTTGGTAACACTATATTATAGATAAAACACAAATTATAATCCATAGGGAGTTTCCTTACTAAATAATGTTTCCATAATTTCATATAAATGATCTAATTTTTGTCTTATTTAATTTTAATTTGTATGATCTTGTGATCTTGGGATCTTGGGGATAAACAGAAAAATGGTCATTTGATCTTGCTGATCAATGTCTCACAATGATATAATGATATATATTTTATATATCATAATGATTTATGATTTTATATAGCTTGAAGATAGACCATATGATAGGTTTATAATTTTGGATTCCTTTATTCATGTTAAAAACATTCCATGACACTTTTTTTGAAAGTATATAAATTTTATAGAATAGTTTATGTATGTTTTGTTACTTGTTTTATAAATGTGTATATTGAATTTTTAGATGTGTATTTTCAAGTTTCATATTCCCACTGAGAATTTTCTATAAATTTCAAACTATGTATTATGAAATTCTATTTTTCATTTTTATTTAATGATTATATTTTATTTTATAAACTATTTATTACTCTGAATATACAGTATATCAATACAACTCTTTTTCTAATATAAATTCTTAAAAAATATCTTTGGGGTAAACTATACATTTATATTTTTAGAAAATATAATTCAACCACTCTTGTATTATTGTTAATACTCTTATGATTTTATAATTAAGAAAAATCAATTTCACCCATGTTTTTTCATGTTAAATTTCAATATATCTATCATTTAAGGGTTGTGATTTACATGTAACAAAGGTCATATGATTTCTTTTACCAACCACATTTTTAAAATCATGGTCTATCAAATGTTACCACCAATCTAGGTAATTTTTATTATCACTCTTCTTAATAACACAATCATTTTATTCTTCTCTAGATATCCTTACTAGGATTTGTTTTATAATTTCCTTTTAAATTTCAATATTTTGGATATTTTAAATAGAAGTTGTTTTCAAAAATATTAATTATAAAATTTCGAAATGAAATTTTGTTTTAAATTCTTATTGTATCTTTGACAGCACATTTTTTGGATATGCCTATATTTTTTTGAAAAATTGAAAATTTTTACATAAACTATATTTATTACCTTTCCAAATTATTGAAAATAAATTAAATTTAATATTTTTGTGTTGGTTACATTTTTATAAAGGTTTGTTTTTAACATTTTCTCTGTGAACCTGAGTTTTATCTGTCTATTTTGTTTTCCATTTAACATTCTTTCTAACATATATTAGGTTTCAAAGAAAAAAATATTAATCTCCTTGATTTATAAATTATTTCAATTTAAATAATTTCTTCTAAAATTTTTCATATATATTTCATATTTCCAAATGTATTTATAATAAGGCTCATAATAAGTGTATTTCTTCTAAATTCACAACCTTTTATGCACCTTATTCTTGATTGAGTATATTTTATAAATGTTACCATCCATCTTTTTAATCTGAAAAAATATGTTTTTCTCTTTTATATTAAAGTGATTGTTTAATCACAAACTTTTTCTTTCTTAAAATACCATTATAAATAGATATATCATTTCTTATAATTAATTTACTATTTGAAAACTTTTTTACAATTTCGTTTATTAATGGGATTTCACCAGGATTCCATACAACGATTGATATAGGACAATATTGACAAAACCACATACATTTTTCCTACACCGGGTAGACACCCTAAACATCATGATCATACCCAGCAAGTCCAGTCAGAAGCTATTCTCCTGACCATTTATTAAAATAAAAGAACAATTACAGAGAATATGGGCGGGGTCAAACAATGGGACTCACCCTCATCTGTCAAGAGAAAAATTACAAATCATAGTAAGACATTTCATTCTCATAATTAGAGCCATCAGTAGTGTCCCATTCATATTGAGACATACCCTAATTTCAAATCATAATAAGATCAGTATTGAGCTTGGATGATGGCATATAATATCTAGTAGACATTGTGAGATGCATGTTAGAATATTCCTTCCTCGAACTTCTCTTCAGAGGAGTAGGAGTGAAAACATTCACCTTCCCTTTTTCAGATAGGAGTGCATCATTGAAAGAGGTAGGACCACTGCAGTCTGTAGCCATCCCTTCCTCCTCAAAGATGGCACCCCACTTCTTAGATATCATTGTGGAGTTCAAAATATTTTGGATTTCATGATGATAATCAATATGTTCAGGACCTCCAGTGTGATCTAATCGAGGTGCCGAGTCAACAGTCCCCTAAAAAATCCAGATGATACCATGTGTCAAAAAAACTGGATGTTATTAATTAGTTTTGAAATTTATATCTTCAAATATTATTTTCCCAAGGAACCCTCACATTTACATAAGGAGATAGATATCTAAATATAGAGGGTTCGTTTTGGTGATTTTTGTTATTCCCTTCAATCTAGGGGATGATTTGACTAAATCATGGATATTTTCACACAATATGGTGACCATAAGAGTTTTAATTCACCTCTTTATTTCTTTCTCTTCTAATTCTATACAGAAAAAAACACGACATTGTTAATAATTCCCAGTTCTATGGTGTATGAGGGATTTTAATGTGATTTCATTATGATATATATGAGGTAAGGTGTGAAATGTGAGGATATGAGATGATGAGTAATTATTCTTTTATACTAATCCATTGTAGGTAGGTAGACTATCTACCACTTAACATTTTCATAAAACCTAAAATATTTGTTTTCCAAAATTTAATCCTTTTATTTACTCATGAAAAAATGATGATATATATCTCTTTATTAGTTTTTAAAACTACGGGTTTTATTTGAAACCCACAACAATTTTCAATAGAATTAAAATTATGACTTTATTTGACTAAATGATTTTTTGTTAATGGAAATGGCATCGTCATATGTTGGGGATTAGAAACATTGAATTAAAATCACCCCCAAATTATACACCTTATTACAAATGCATATTGTTTTACCATGATACATGTGAGGGTAAGGTTTCATTATTTTATAGTTGAAAATTAGGATGTTGTAGCCACGGTCTTTGTTGGCTGGATATTTGATATTATCTTGCAATAGACTCATAATTTTTTCACTACATTGTGTTTTATGATTTTTTGTGTTTGTATGATTTATAATTTAAGTTATATATGTTTTTATTGAGTCTTTTTTATGGTGTTTCTGCATCATTTATATTTTGTTAGGTTTTTATAGCATACACAATGTTCATTTTATCCAATTATTATCCCATTTTATAGGAAGTGTTTTATATGTAAGGGAAAATCATCCCCCATGAATGGGTAAATACCTCAAAAATTATTTCAATCCTTTGGTGTCTAGTGGTATTTACAAAATCATAGAATATATGGATCAAATACCTTTCTCATTTTTCAATATATGTGAAAGATATATAATCACATCATATGGATCTCTCATTTTTTAATAAATAATGTGGTTCTATACAAAACCAGTAAATACAATATGTAGTTATTATAATGTTATTTCAATAAATTAAAATAACTATATAAAGGGAAATAAATAACCACTGTCATGATTTATTTCTCCTGTGAAATATGAGATTCACCCAAACACACTTCGACTAGTGTTGTGGTGTCTCTAATCAAATTATAAAATCATGCCTACCAATATCTTATTCAATGGAAGATTCCTAAGAGCATGTCATTGGAAATGACAATCATTCCCATAGTCTACTTGTCATATAGACTAGAGGAATTCCATACTAGGAAATCATTATACATAAACTCAAGGGGTTTCCTTACCAATATTTTATTTATCAGAAGACTAAATAGATTTTCCTACCAGTAATCCATCATATGTATTAGGGGAATCCACTACTAGGAATCCATCACCTGAAGTATGATGCTTTCATATCACATTTCCAAAATATTATAAAATTTATAAGACCCCTTTCTCATTTTCCCAAAGTATGTGAATTATTTTATAACATTGGTATGATAAAAAAGAAAAGAAAATCCCGAGAGACTGATAAGTTTAATAGCCATACAAATACTAAATTCAAACATAAGTTTTACATTACAACATGAAATGAAAAAACAACATATTATCCCATTTGAAAAAACTTATATCCCTTTGACTATCCCTACGGGTCAATCAAAATATAATTCTTCACATATGGGAAAAAATGAAATATTATAAAGGGTTGATATCATATGATCATTAAGGATAAACAATATAGTGGAAGAAATCATAAATAAGTATAAACTTTTAAAAAATGTATAAAACTGAAACAGATGCCTTTTAAACATAATATCTATCATAATATGGAAATAATAAATCAAATAACACTATTTAAACATTAACATGGATATTCTACTAGTTTAATAATCATATGGAATACTTATAACTAACTTATAATGAATAAAGACATATTATTGGACATCATAACCATATTGTCAGGGCCTCATGATATGAATATTACCATACCATCATGGCCTTATTCTAGGACACTGGATTGTTTCATAATACCAACCAATGCATTGAGGCTCTATAGTGGGCCCCACCCATCAATTACTAATTCAAATGAACTACTCACATGAAAAGGGTGAAACATAACATGAAAATTCATAATAAAAATAGCATACAAAATTTTACTACATTAACTATAAATTATTGTTGTTATAAAAATAGCACATTCATATTCAAATATATCATAAAACCTTCAATACAATATATAATACTGTATCATAATAAATCAACCTTAATGAATCATTAAATCCAGAAAAGGATGTTGACATAGATCAAAGTGATCTATTAAGATCATTAAAACTATTTGGGAGAGAAATACATTTTTAGTTTAAAATCATTTAAATGAAATGAAATTAGGAAAGAAAAAGTATCATTTGAAAATGAATTTTTAATTTAGTAAAGTACTCATCAATGTTTTATGTTGTCATAAGGATTTAATATAGATAGTCACACCATATATGTTAAAAAAGCATTATTTATATAATTTGTTGAAGAGGTCATAAAGTACCTCATTTTTAAAATGATGTAATGATTTCATTCAATATTATTCCTAAAATAAATTCATAAAAATGACTTTAAATGGATGTATACAATAATTTTAATTATTTAAAGAGACATAGACATGGATGATAATGATATCCCATTCGATACTTACAGATAAGCAACCTCGGATAATAAAGAGATTGTAAAATTAACCCTTACCTTATACATTACTTTAGTCGGGGGAGAGTATGACTCATTTATAATGGTAAAAAATGTTACTAAATTATATTAGTCCCATATTAACATTAACGATATTATATATAGTCCTATTATATAATTATGGTAAAAATATTTTTGTATTATCTTTCTTTAGGGTGTTAACTGCATCATTTTTTCATTCTGGTATTGTCATGTATGTCATACTTGTTATGCATAAGACATATTATATTCATGTAAGAAAATAAATTAAGCTCATAATTATTATATTATACCCATCATATAATTTTTTTAATCATTATTTAATGGTTAATGTGTGGAATGAATCTCATCGCGTCATAGATATGGCAGGCATTATGTACGCATGAGCGACTTTTATCGTTCCCTTAATGGTTAAATTGTTTGGAATTGGATGGTTTATTAATTACTCATAATAATTATCATGTAATATTATTTATTTATATACAATATAATAATAATTATACCATACAAATAAAGTAATTTTGAATAAAAAATTACACCACATTATGGAGTCGGTAAGCTGTAAATATGCACAGATGGTGACATTATTAATCATATGATGTATAAATTGAGTTATATGGTTTTAAAAAGATTATAATAAAATATTATTATATTTATGATACTAGAGTTCATATTTTGAAATAGAAATAATAGAATGAGTATGTATAAGAAGAAAATAACTTGTAAGGAGGTGATAAAAAAATTACCTCTTTTTCTGGTGTCTCCATTTTGTTTGCACAAAAAGATGCCTTAGGATGGATTTCTGCCCAAATTGTGGCATTGTGGATCAATTTCAGGAAGCGTAGAGAATAAGTGGGAATGTTTGTGCTGATCCAAATATATTTGGAGGTTTTAATTAATGAGAAGGAAAAGTACCCTTTTATAAGAGAGGTGGGGGGAACTTTTAGAATATCTTAAAATATTAATTTATTATAAATTGATTTTTGGTTTCTAATAGCTCCAAAGTGATTTATTTAGATGAAAATATTTGGAAGGGTCTAAATACTCTATGAAAATGATTTATACATGTTTAGGTTACAATATTAACATTAACTTTTAGGTTTAACCCTTAGATAATGGGTTTGTCTCTTACTGTGTCTTCTTGTATTTTGTTCACTATAGGGTTAATGTAGTTACTATAAAATTACAAACAATCCCCAATTCGATCTTATATAACATTAATAAAACTATCCTTTTTATTTGGTATAGATTGATATTTTTATGAATTTTATATCTTTTAATTAAAAATTATATATTTTAAAGTATCATTTTTGTTGATTTTGATACTATTCAAAATTTTCATTTTAAATAATATCAATACAACATGGTAAATTCAAACCAATACATATAATATGTCACTAAAATTTTTATTTTATCTATAAAATTAATGTATTCCATTATATACATCAAATTATATTTATTTAGATATTTAAAATTTGATTTAATTAAATCTTCATTTAATAATTCAATTAATGCATCATTATTGTGTCACCATTTAATTTTTTTAATTATTTCCTAAAATTATTAAAAATTACCATTATTTTTAAATTCATTTAATATTTATAAATAATATTTATAGTATAATTTATATTATTTGTATCCGTGTATTTAATATAGTTTAGTTAATAAAATTTGAATATGACATTTTTAACTATTCTTTAAATAAAATATAATAAATGTTTACATATAAAAAAAATGTATTTAAAAGATCATAATTTCGACCTAAATTTTTATTTGTTCAAAAAACACTTATCCAATGAAATGAGGACATGTTTAAGTGTAATATTATATTATTATAATATTAATCTTACCTTCAATTACCCTATCTACCTTTAACTATGGTAAATAAAATCCCAAAGTTACGATTTAAAAAAACTTATTTTGATCTTATTAAACATATTTATCATACTAATTAAAACCATGTATTTCAAATTTTCAAAATTAAATTCACAGATGCAGTAAAATAATGTTTAATGCAAATGTCATAGATGTGGCTAGAAGGTGGGTAAAAGAGACATACCAAAGTTTTATAAATGTTTATATCTAATTCTAATATAAAATAATTCTAATGAACTAATTTGGACTAATATATTTATAATTTACAAATTGTGACATTAAAATAATTCTTTAGTAAAATAATTATTTAAATGAAAATTTTAGTTTTTAACAATAATGTAGTATTTTCCACTATTCAAAAAAATTAATAAATCTTCAAAAAATTACCAAAATTTTACCCTATCCAAATTTTTATAATCCTAATTCAAAAATGATGTCTATTTTGGAAAAAAAACTCTATTAATTTTATTACTTGTTTAATAATATTCATATCCGCCTTTTCAAATTGGCTAGTTTGGATGGATATGGCATACTCGAACATGATGTGGTGTATAGCGCATGAAATTTTAATATTTAAATGGAAGTGTACCACTGATGTTTTGGTTATTAGATTATTCCATCCATTAAATAATTTCCTCCAATAATTTTATAGAATCTTATATCATTAAAAGATTCAGGTGGTTCTTCATTATATGTTATTCTGGTTCCCACGTTGCCTCTTCAATTTTATCATTTCTCTAAATAACCATTACCATAATAGTCATTTGATTTCTCAACCCTTGTTTTGTAGTATTAATAATATTGACAGGATCTTCATAATAAGACAAATTTGATTCTAGTTATATTATTTTATAGGTGTGTACATGCATAGGGTCTGACATGTATTTCCATAACATTGATACGTGGAACACATAACAATCTTTGTAGAGACACAAAGGCATTGCAAATGGTAAGATATAGCTCCAATTGATTCCATAATTTTAAAAGGTTTGATGTACCTGAGATATAATTTACCCTTCTTACCTAATGGTATAACACCCCTACATGGATATATCTTCATGAAGACATGATCTCCAACTTGAAACTCCAGATACTTCCATCGGTTATTAGCATTTATCTTTTTCTTACATTGAGCTATTTTCTTATGGGTCATAATATTTTTTTCCTTTTCCATTGTTTCCTTAACATGTAATAGTCCTAGGAGTTTTCTTTTACCAATATCATCCCAAAAAGATGGTATACTACATCTCTTTCTATATAATTCTTAATATGGAGCCTCTGTATAATTGACTGGAAGATATTGTTATAGGAAAATTCTTGTAGAGGTAAATACAGATCCCACACACCTTGAATTTCATCATATAAAAATCTCAACATGTCTTCTAAGGTTTGAATATCCCTTTCTGACTATCCATCAATCTGAGGGTGGTAGGTAGTGCTAAAATGAAGATCAATATTAGGGTCATTCTGAAAACTTTTCTATAATTGTGATGTGAAATGGGGACCATGATAAGAAATAATTGATAATGGTACATCAATAAGTCTTACAAATTCATTAATATAGATTCTTGTCAAACGTTCATGTGGTAAATCTTCTCTTTTAGAAAGAAATTGCTTATTTTTAAGTCGATCAACAATAACCAATATTGCATCATTTCTTCTAGGAGTCTTTGATAGCCCCATGATAGAGTACATTGTAATATCATCCCATTTAGATATAGGTATAATAAGAGGATGCATGAATCTTATATGATTTTGTCTTGTAGCCTTCAATTATAAAAAATTCAAACATCTCGACACATAATCAGCAATCTATCTCTTCATGTTGTCCCGCCAAAAATGTTCAATTAAATTGATGTACATCATTGTGCCACTAGAGTTAAAAGAGAAATTAAATATATGAGAATCATCCAATAATTAAATTTTTATCACAGGTATAACATTAACACAAATCCTCTTTGCAAATTTCAAAGCGCAATCGTTAAGTACTAACTCAACCAGTCTCTCATCTTTCAAAACATTTATTTTGTTTTGAAACACCTCATAATAAGATTGAGAAAAATTATCCTTTTTAGTAACAATGGTTTGGAAACCATTTTAAAAAGTTTTGATGTTTCACCATCAATGATAATTCCCATACCATATTTACTATATCCATAAACAACTGATGTCTTTAAACTCTCATTTTGATTATAACTCCATGGTCTTTTCTATACAAATCATATACTACCTAATTTTTCTTCCCAGGGTGGTAGTGTATTGTGAAATTTTTATCCATGAGTAGCTCAAGCCATATCATTTGTCTCATTTGAAGTTTTTTCTATGAAAATTAATATTCCTAAATCTTATGATTATAATATATCTCACATATTTCAATTTAGATATTGTGTCTCCATATATTATGAGAAAACATTGTTTCCACTATCACCAATAATGAGTTGTGTAGTTTTGTTCATGAATCTTTAATTACCTTTATGAATATGAAATAAACCTATCATTCTATATAAGAACACAATATTGTTCATTCCTTGATGAATTACAATAAATCACAAACCCATCATTCACAGATGGTGGATTCAGGATAAGATAATTGACTAATCTTCTCTTCAAATATTAAAAACAATCTTCACACTATTTTGTCCAAGAGAATTAACCACTTTAAATGTGAGGTTTTTTGATGGGGTTTCTAATTGGAATAAATTCTTGATGAAATTCCAACAGTACCCAACTAAACCAATAAAACCACGTACCTAAGTTATACTATCAGTGATGGCCTTTCATGGATTTCCTTTTTCATTATAGGATCAATAAATATTCAGTTCTTCAAGACAATATGGCCAAGAAAATTAAATTTTTAGAATCCAGAATTCACACTTTCCAAACTTCTCATATAGTTCATTTCATCTAATATTGTTTAGAACAATTTACAGGGGGTTCTCTTGGTAATCACCAATTTTAGTGTATACCAAGATATCATCATTAAATACTAAAAAATATCATAATGATATTCCTTGAACACACTTTTCACTATATCCATAAAAATATACGGTGAAGTTTTAAATAGAAATGACATTATTGTTAATTCATAAGGACTATTCCACATTCATAATGGTGAATTTAGTATATATTCTTTTTTTACAAACAATTTATGATATCTAGAATAATGCTTAATTTTTTAAAAATATTGACCTCTATGATATTGATCAAATAAATCATCAATGCGATGCTAGGGATATTTTTTTTATATTGTAATATAATTGATGTCTCTATAGTCAATTCATAGCCTCATTTATCCATCTTTTTTAATTACAAAAATAACTTGTTTTCCTATAAGTGAAACACTATGGAGAATAGATCCCTTATTACTCAAATCCTCTAGTTTTTTATTTAGCACTACATACTAAAAAATTTATATTATATAAGGATTCATTGATATAGGTATTTTATTAGTGATTAAATCAATATAAAATGCAACTTCATGATCTGAGGGGGTCTTGGTAAATCTTCAAGAAAAACATAAATGTATTCCTTTACAATAGGTACATCCTCAATTTGAGTTTTTCTTTATTAATACCTAGACAATATTTCATCTTCCTACTATATAATACCATTTATTAAATATATTGGGGGTGGATTTTGATAATAATCAGGTGATCATGTTTAATCTCTAATTACATTGGATTCTACATCATCCTCAGAAATCATAACATCCTTCTTATTGAAATAAATTTTCACATAATATTTTTATAGCAAATCCAAATTGAGGATTATATCAAATTCAACCATCAATATCATAATAATGTCAGCAGATAATGATTTTTTATATGCCGTAATGGGAACTTCTTGGCACATCATTTATGCAATGAAACATACCTTATAGGTTTTGAAAAATTACTCCCTTGTAAATATTAATTATAAATATCTAGTTTGTAATGAAAACTGGGATGACAAAAAAGATTTTGAGGATACAAAATCAAATAAATATTTTCCTAAATATGAAGAGATTATTATAGTTCCTTCCACCCTGCCATTCAAAACATCAACCTCATCAATATTTATCATATAATCATGTAATTTATCCCATGGCCTTTTCTAAGGTATGTTTATTTGCCTCTTAGGACAATAATTTTCATAATTTCTCATTTCATTACAATTTTAGCATTAAACATTTATTATTTAATTCTTCCCCTAGAATACACAAGTGTTGTGGCCTATTTCTCCACGCGTGTGACAAAATCCCATCTACTTTAGGCATGTATCATGTTTTTTCTTCTCACATTTACTGTAGGGTAGAAATTCAGTTTTTCACTTCATCCCATTATTTTCATTCTCAGAGTGGTTATGAGCTCTCTTCTTCTCTTAATTACAATTAATGTAACAAGACATAGAGAATTAATTTTTGATCTTCATATCTCATGAGACTATATCGTCAGATGATGAGGATGATTTTTAGACCAATTCCCGATAGAGTAATGGTATTAACCTATTGAATAATCGATCAATCTTACTTTATGGGTCACCTATGCAGTCGGTAGCATACCATGATAACCATGTGATGTTCGCCTCACACATTACAACATTTTCATCCTCTTGTTTCCTCAGACTCTGTAATTTCATTTACATATGATTTGGTTGTTCATGAGGAATGTATTTTTCATGGAAAGGTTCTTTAAACTCACTCTATTCTATATTTTTTACTTATTTATTATCTATTATGTTTTTTATTAATGAACACCATCGATCCTAATCTCCTGATAGGTGATTAACCTCCATGAAAACCTTTTACCTTTCCTTACCCCCATGGAATGAAATTATTTCTGGAAAGATCTTATTCATTGCTCAAATACAAATTTATTTTTTGTCCCATTGAATTTCAGAGGTTTTTTTCTCATTAAGTTGTCTAACATTGATCCTCTGCATCATTGATCAAGGTAGTGAATATGGGTATGTTTATTATTCAAAACCTGAGTCAGATTTCCTGTTATGGTTATATATTTTTTAGAACCAATAATATCACCATATCCACTATCATTATCTTACATAGAAGGGAAATCCATTCCAGGATTACGTGTATAGATAAAATTTACATTTATTCTACAAGGATTCATTTATAAATAATAAAATACACTAGATTAGGTTATGAATCATAATGCATAATTCCAAATTAGTAAAATTCATAACAGAAATTGATAAATTTATGATTATATAATTCAGAATCAAGAAAATGTATCTTTGAGGACATACTTAATCATACATCCTTAATAGTTGGTTATAATAAAAATATGAATTATCTTATTTATATCCCTTAAGAGTGTCAAAAGAAGGTGAAAAGTAAGGATCGTTATCATGTATGTGGTTACCCTGAGTGAAGCTCTGAACACCTTGTCATAGTTTTCACCCCATGGTACATCCATTCAAGAACCACGTACACTTTTAGTATCTAGACATGATTGTATTTTCTAGGAATAACCATATAATATCTATATTAAGAAATTATAGGATGCTCTTTTATACATATCCTAAATGTCTATCATAGGTTAATGTTCCCTAATCATGGTTTTTCTAAATCTAATTTCCAACGACTGTACAAAACTTCTTATGATACCAACTATAACACCTTGACTGAAATTTCCCAGATTCGGTGAATTATTTTATTACATTGGTACGATCACATGAAAATATATTCTTTAAGGACCGATCAGGATAGTAGCCTTGGAAAAACCAAATGTAATTATATGTTTTACATTACAACATCAAATAATAAATAAGTTATTATCCCCTTTGAAAACTCTAATATTCCATAGAATATCCATGTATGTCAATGAAAATATACTTCTTCACTTCTTGGAAAAAAATGAAACATAAGAAAGTGGTGAGCTCAGATACTCAGTAAGGATAAACATTATTGTATAAGATTTAATAAATAAGCATAATTGTATTAAAAAAATGTAAAAAATTGAAAAAAGCCTTTTAAACATAATCTTCATCATAATATGGAAATAATAAATCAAATAATCCCATTTAAACATTAATATAGATTTTTTACCAGTCAAATAATAATGGGAAATATCAATAACTAAATCATAATGAAGAAATGCATAATTTCAGACATCATAACCATACCGTCAAATCCTCATTCTAAGACAATTACCATACCATAACGAAATTATGCCAAGACACTAGTTTGTCTTATAAGACCGACCGATGCATCGAGGGGATATAACAGGCCCAGATTGAAACTTACTATGACCAAATGTATTCTACATTTTAAAAGGATGAAACATTATGTAAACATTTTTACTAAAATTAGTATCCGAATAATTAATACTTAAACCATAAACTATAAATGGTATAAAATAGAACATCCACAATCAAACATACCATATAAACTTCAATAAAATATGTAAGTTTATAAGATAATAAATCATTCTTAATGAATATTTAAATCTAGAAAAGAATGTTGACAAATTTGAAATTTATTTAATAAAATCAGTAATATTCATTAAGAGAGATATGTCTATTTTACATTAAAATATTTTAAAATCCATGAAATTATAATATAAAACATATATTTTGAAGATAAACATGTAATATTATAAAGGAAGCTTGAAAATGTAAAGGCATCATAATGGTGTAATATAGATTCTCACACAGTATATGTTAAAAAACATTTTTCATTAATTTGTCAAGAAGTTTATAAAGTTCCTTATTTGGAAAACAACGAAATGATTTATTTCAAAAAACATTATAAAAAGTAAAACAATCTGTAAAATTTAATTTAAAGAATTGTATATAATATTTTGAATTATATATTGAGAAACATGGACATGGATGATTAGGATTTCCTAGTTTATTTTTATGTATAATCAATCTTGGATAAAAAAGATATTGTGAAATTAACCCTTACCATATAATTTCCTTTAGTCAAAGGTGAGTTAGCTTCCTATATAATGGGTAAAAAGTGTTATTAAATTATACCAATACCATATTTATATTTATGATATCATATATTATCCTCTAATATTATTTTTGTAATAATATGTGTGTATTACTGTTGTTTTACATGTTAAATAATTCGTTTTCCCATTGCTATTTTTTTATCTATAACTTATTTTTTATAAATAGGATATGTTTTATTGATATAAAAAATGAAATTAAGCCCAAAATTATTATTTTTAATCATCTTATAAATTTTATAATCCTTATTTAATGGTTCACGTGGACATTAAATATCATCACATCGTGGAGATAAAAGGTCGTACGTACGCACAAGCAATGGTATCATCCCCTTAATAGTTAAATGGTATTGACTTGAATGGTATATTAATTATATAGAATCACTATAATGTTATATTACTTATTTATATCCACTATAATCATCATTACACATATCCAAATAATGTTTTGTTGAATAATATATTACACCATGGTGTAGAGACTATCAGCCGTACATACACACGCATGGTGATATTGTTATTTTTATGATGAATAAAATGAGTGATATGGTTGTACCATAATTATAATAATGTATCATAATTTCATTAATATGTAATTTATTATTTGGGATGGAAAAAACATATAAATATGAATTATAATAAGAAATTATCTTTCAAATATGTTGTAAAATAATCACCTCTTTTTCAGATGTATCCTTTTGGTTTGCACAAAATCACTCCATAGAATGTCTTTCAACCCAACGTGTGGAAATTAGGATGAATTTAGGGAATTCATTAGAAGTATTGGGAAGGGGATAGAAGATACCAATGGATTTTTATGGTTGTTTTAAACAGATGGAGAGGTGTTGTTTTATAATAGAGGTGAGGGGCACTTTTAAAATACCTTAAAATATTAATTTATTTTAAAATTATCTTCGGTTTCAAATATCTCAAAGGTGGTTTTTCCAAGGATAAGAAGATTTTGGGTATATATAATCTCATCCAATTATTTTTATACATGTTTAGGTCATGAAATTAAGCTTTTCATTTCGGTTTAACCCTTAGTTAAACAGTTTAACTCTTACCATGTCTTCTTGTAGTTTTTTCACAATGGGGTTAATATCGTTACTATAAAAATCCAAAAAAACCTACTTTTGATTATTTCTAAAATGATTAACACTATACTAGTAATTTTTAAAGAATAGATATTTTTGAAATTTTGTAACATTTAATTAAATATTATATATTTTAATGTATCATTTACTTCAATTTTGATACTATTCAAAATTATCATTTTTAAAAATATCAAACCAACATCATAACTTCATACAGATATTTAGAAAATTTAAATAACATGACTCTATTATTTTTAATTTTTATTACATTATTTAAGTCAAATTATATTTATTTTAATATTTTAAATATCAATTAATTGATTCCTCCATTAATAATTCAATTATTGCATCATTATTGTGTCACAATTTCATTTAATTATTAACTTAAAAAAATTATAAATAAAATAACATTATGTAGATAATAAATTTATATTTCTAAGACAACTTATTCTCTAATTTAGCATTTTGAAATTCCTATATTAAAAATGGGTTAGTTAGTAAAATTTGAATATGGAATTTTTAACTCTTCTTTTAATAAAATATTATAAATGTCATAATCCTACACAGGGGGCTTAAAATGTATCATAATTTCAACCTAAGGATGGTTGTTTTTCGAAACACACTTTTCGAATTAAATTATGAAAAGTTTTTGGGTAATATTAAATTATTATAACATTAATCATACATTAAATTACCCTATTTATCTTTAACCATGGTAAATAAAATCCAAAAGATACTATTTAGGAAAAATTATTTGGATATTATTAGGCCAAGTATTCCATATTTATAACAATAATTTATTTCCATTATTCAAAATTAAATTAATATAAGTGGTAAAATTTTGTTTAATGCAAATCCCATAGATGTGGCTAGAAAGCAGATAAAAGGGACATTGAAAAGATTAAAAAAATTAAATATAATTCTATTATAAAAATGATTAAAATGAACTAAATTTTACTAATATTTTATAATGTATATATTTTTAAATTAAAAAAAAATTAATGTAATGTAATTATTTAAATTCAAATGTCAGTTTTTAACAATAATGTTGTATTTTTCACTTTTCATGAGAAATTATAAATTTTCAAAAAATTAACAAAATTTCACCCTAATATAATTTTGTTAACAAAGAATAAAAAATGAATACTACTTTGAAAAAGAAACATTATAAATTACATAATTTGGTTAATATTATTCATTACTACTTTTTAAATGGCTAGTCTGAATGATATTGTTGTGCACAAACATGATGTTACATATAGAGAAAGTTATTGAATTCTTTAAAAGGAAGCATACAATGGAAACTTGGGGCTTTAAAAATTGATCCAAGTCATACCCATACAGAAACATATCAACTAGACCCCATTATGTGCCTCTCGACAATTTGGAATCACATCATCTATAGGCAGGATGTACCCAGGTAGAAATAGTTCAACTTGAGCCAAGGGTGTGCCTCTAACATACTTGGAGATCCAAACATAGAACTAAATGGAATTTTTTTATAATATATAACACGGATCCTAGGAATAACCTATAACACCACGATATTTTATACAATACTACTCTTTAAATAATTTTATTTCTCTGACACCTTATGTTACACCAAAAAACATGTTTCAACGAACCATGATACACTATTAAAAAATTATTATTCAATGAGACAGTCATATCCTAGACACAAATTTTTTGGGTATTAATATTATTAAATAACTCATAAACACATATAATATTACAACTCAATATTAATTTATTGATAAATTCATAGTAAATATTAATTAAATTTTTAGTCATCTAATTATTTTAAAATACGTTTTCTCTAAAAATGTTTTTTATTTTGAGTGAATATTATAATTATTTTTTGGATATTTTATAAATTCTGTTTTTAAAAATAATTAATTTTTTAATTCATCATGTAAAATTTATCTTTATATGATTTTTATAATTTTCTTAAATGATATATATTTTTAGTGAGTATTGAAAAATACCCTGATTTATAAAACCATAATTTTATTTATATTAAAAAGTCCCTTAATGATTTTAAATTGATTTTAAAAATATAAATATTACTATTTATTTAGATATAGTGAATTTAATTACATTTTTATCATCCAAATACCATTTTTTTATATAGGTAAAATATTGGGCTTAAAAATGGATTTTTCAAGAAAACTATTTTTTATTGTGTTTTTCGGGATTAATTTTAAATTAAATTCAGCCACTTATATGTTTAGAAATTTTAAAATTTTATTACTTAATGTTCAAATGTTTTCCAAAATTTAATAAAAATTTCCTTTTTATTTTTGTTCAATATGGATATTAACATTCGTATTTCTTATTACCACTCTAAATGGTATATTATGCAATTAAAGAGAAAAATAAAATTATAAGGATTAAAAAAAGTAACCTATCCCGTTAATTAATTTTAATAGAGGATTAAATTTCTTACATAATCATCCATATTTGGTTATATCTCATTTTTTCCCATTTGGATGATATTATGATGTATGCAGTATTTTATTTCAAGAATAGATGAACATGTCAATCTCTTATATTTAATAAATATAATATTTTTAGAATGTGGTTATCCAGATGATAATTTTAACATTAAATATTATTTTCAAATATAGAAGAATCATTTTCTTAAATTATATTTTAATTTAAATTTTTATTAAATAAATAATTATAATAAGTTTATACACAATGCTGGAACAACTACAATAAATTAATTAAAAATTTAAATAAATGAGATGAAAATTTAAAAAAATATTCTTAGAGACACATAATGAGTTAAAAAATTTATTCATAAACATGATATTTTTTAAATATAATAATTTATTTTATTTCTAATTTTATATGTTTTCTTGATGACATTATTTTCAATGTAATGAATATTTCTAAAAATTGAGAAAAAAAAATAATTTTATAAAATAATTTTAATTTTTTTTTAAATATCAAATATAAAATAACAAAAAATGGTTATTATAATGTATAAAATTTCATAAATGGTCCATTTATGGTCTAATTTTTACATTATAATTAAAAATAACAACCTTTAATACTAAGAATGTTTTTGACGTAGTTAAACGTTAAATTGGTTAGCAAAGGGTTAATAAAAATGTTATGGTGTAAAATGACCCAAATAAACATGTGTAAATTCAATAGATTTATTTTTTAATTACCAATACAAATTTATATTTTAATCAACATACATTTACAATAATTTTTTTAAAAAACAATTTTATTATAAATTAACTTTTTGAGAAATTTCAAATGTGCCTCTTGCATCAATTTTAAAAGGTAACAACCTCCTTAATTATTCACAAAAAATTTATACATATGGATCTAAAAATTTCATATTTTTGTTCAAAATATAATTAAAAATGTTATATAGGTGTTTTTATCCTCAAAAGTCCAATCATAGGTTCCTCATTGAAGGATCTAAAGGAGGTATTTCAAAGAAGTGGTAATCAACTTACCCCAACTCATTCAATTTTTTTCAACATATTCCTCATGTAAATGAATAGTATATATCATAAAATGGAAGCTCTAGTATCCTTAAAATACTTAAATATTAACATTATATTTAAATAACCATAATCCATCCTCTTTCCCATCATAAGGGTAGTGAATCTATCACTCGTGTGTCTGTGCATGTTATTATTTCAATAGAGTGATAAAATTCATTTTTCATCACCATGATTGATGGATGGGTATTGTGAATGGTTTAATATTTATATATTATAAGTATTATGTAATTATTTTTATGAAATTATAATATAAAATTTACCTACTTAGTATCACATTATTTTGGAAATGATAATGTCATTATTGGATATGTGTGGACTACCACCCCCAGGAAGTGATGTGATTCATTTTTAATTTATATATTACATAAGAGGTAATGTACAATATTTATATATTTATATGATATATATGATATATTATTTATTTTACAACGTTAAACTAATATTTACATTTCGTTTATTCCATTCTTTGGAAAAAGAAAATAGTGTCCATGCATACATGCGACCTACAGTATCCTTGAATAGTGTATTTTATTTATCTATTATTAATTTTAATGGGTGAATATAAATATATATAGAAAATAAATATTTAATATATTTATATATTTATTAATATTATGGTGTTTATGGAATAATGGAAAATTTACAAGGACCATAATAACATAATATATACACACATTGTAAATCATAAAAATAACTTCAGGAAAAAATAATTTTAATAAATAATTATTGAAAAATTTGGTGTTAAAATTTCATAAAGAGATCATATATGATATTATAAGTAATAAAATTCCTCTTGTATATAACTATTAAAAAATTCAATTTATTATAAAGAAGGTTAATGTGTTTTTTAAAAAGGTAAACTTGAGTTAAGGTATTTTTTTGTCTAACTTTAAATTTTATAGGACACATTCCTTATATTCCACTTGTTTCTTATATGTGGTGTATATAGATCCAAAGAATATATTTCAGGATTAATATTTGTAAATTTATGGGTTTTCAAATCTATATCATTTTTATTCCTTCATTCAGATTATGATTCAAATACTACCAAATGGGTATGAGTCTGTTTCACTATTTCATCATTATTCGATATTAGTTGTATTTAAGTGGTAATTGAGGAATATGTCACTTCCATATCCATGGTTTGTAAAAAATATTTTTAAACAGTTTTTACTATTCTACTATAATTTTTTAAAACATTTTTACCAATTTTTCAATTTTTAGAAAACATTATGAAATGAATCTTCCTATCATTTTACAAATGATGTACTTTTTCACTTTTATGAGAAAAATATGGAATGACTGTTTTTAAATTATACCAAATGAATGGGTTTTCCTAAAACCGTGAATAATATTTTCTTTTAATATTCATTTATTATTTTACAAAGCACATTTCAATGAAATTTTTTTCCTTTATAAGTAAAAAATTGTTCTAAAAAATTGATTTTAATTATTAAGTTTACATTCATAAAATATTATTCTAGGTGATCTTCTGAAATTATTATCCATCTAATTTGAAATTATTTGATTTTATATTTCTTTTATAAGGAATATTATCTAATTGAACTATATTTATAATTTATTTGGATGTTTCATGAATATTTTTAATTTTTTTATGAAACCAATTTCATTTTCATGGGTTTTTATATGGTGAATTTTCTACCATCATATAGAACACATATATTTATGAAATTCATTATGTAAAAGGTTATAATATATCACTCACCAATTTATTGGGTAGTGATTACTGTTATATGATCTCAAACAGTACATGGGAGGGTATCACAAGCTGAAATGTTGGTATACTAGAGGTTATTCTATGCCTGAACTGGCCCATATGTGGTTAGACCAAGCCTAATATGTTTTAAATCTCTTGGCGGACAACCATGAAATAAATTTTATATTCTTATGTTTATGCCAAAATATAAGTCTAATTCCAATGATATGATCCCATGGATCATTTTATATTATTTATTCATCATCTATTTCTTATGAACTTCTATGATTTATTACATGACTCATGTTGATGATCTATGAAATATGGGGTATGATTTTCGAATGTTAATATCATACCCTTATCCACATGTTATTTTTGTATGATTATTGATATCCAGTTTTAACCTTTACCAATAATCCATTCTCACTATTTATTATTTTTTTACCTCGATATAAAGAAAGGTTTTATTTTTTATATGTTTAAAAATGGTGCTAGATACGATAAATATAATGGGAGAAGAGGTATTTATTCTATGGACCACTACTTTATAAGTCATTGTTTCCAATTGAGCTTGATATTATATATTATGACATGCATCATTATTTGATGTAATGAATATTCATATATTAATATTTGAAATCTAGGTATAGAATTTGTGAGTCAATATAGTTTTTGTTGGAGTTGGGTTTAGTGAACCATTAGAAACTAGGACGATAAATCATTAGTGACAACCCTTGGGATAATCCCATGAATAAGCGAAAATCCTATGATATGGTAACTATTGGTTTATGGTTTTCTTAGAAATCATACCTATATAGATACTTCACATGGTTGTCTCTCTGTCTTAGTTTTAATTTCAGGTAATAAACCTAAAAATGGTGTATTGGGAATAACTCAATCATCACCTGGGGCATGACAACATGTCTTTATACCCATCTATATTGAGACTCCCATGATATGTTTTAGAAATTCAAAAACACTTTATAATCCATCCTAAATAATTTAAATATATAATTATCAAAAATTAAATATGGTAGTCATAAGGTTTTAGATATTGAAAATAAAGTGTCATGATCTAGACATACAATAAATTATTATTCATGATTATGTGGTTTCCCTCTATTATTGATGATTTTCACACTATGGTTTTTTGTTTTACTAACATGATAGAACTAGGATGATTCATATTAATTTCATATTTTATGGATAATGTAATTATTTTACTCATGCTAAATCAAAGGAAATGATATTTATAATAAAAACCAATTTTATTATTTAGTAATCAATTGTCATGTTACATGTTTGACAATCGAAACATGGATAATGTCACGACCCACCCTAGTGGGGCGTCTATTTCGACTCCCCAAGCCCGCCTCCAATAGGCCAAAGGATAACAAATAGAATCTAGTAGGCATATAACTAACAAGGGAGGCATTTACTACATACCTTTAAACACACACATGTCTCTAAGAAACAAAAGCTGATGTATAAAAAACCACTATTTACAAAAATGTATTCATACCACTAATCCCAAATAAAAGAGTATGAAAGGAGTGTAAAGTGTAGTAAAGTAAATTGAGCTAGAATACATTCCCAACAAAGGAAAGAGATTGAAAACTACAAATTCTAACCGATAAACAAGAAGTTATTGGGACTACATATCCAATCAAGAAGAATGCCCCGACCTGTCTGAACTCACAATGATGTATCTGGTCCTAGTCCATCCTAGACACCTTGAAAATGTTTATCTTATTCGTAAGACATGACATGTGTGGAAAAAGCCTATGGAGGTGCGAGAATAACAATACATAGTAGGACACCTCGAAACCACAAAGAAATACCCAATGGAAGATACAATCATCCCTACACAGTATATGTGTTATACGTATAACAAGAACATATCTATATATATTCAAACCCCAACCTGTAATCTATAGTTATTTCACATCTACCAAATTCCTACAATGGATATTAAGTATATAAATTCCACAAAAAAACACATCCAGGATAACACACTCTTGAGTCTGATAGCATAGATAATGTTCTCTTAAGAAGTAATTTTCATCAAAAATCTTCTTGAGAGAAACTATGATACCCTGATTCTGAGAGTACTCATTCCATGGGTGGGGAAAATTGCAATACATAAATGAGGATCACTACTAAGGCGATGGGGTGATGCAATGACTCATCCGGATTCACTTTCTATGTAGAGGATTGATGTCTAGTTGGATTGGTCATATCGATATGAAGACTATACATAGGGAACATGAATGGATATGTGACAATACATTGGGCCTCTTGGAGGGGATTCCTAACTATATACCGTAAAATCACACTGAAGGGACTATAAATCTATGAATATGAAATGATACCAAGTAACCATCAAAGGAATAATCAATGGATCCAACCCTAAAGAAACCTGTTCGAGATACGGTGAAAATGAGATCCAATCCATGTAAAAATGTGTACCCAACGTGTTGTAGGGATACATGCCATGTCTCTTGACCCTGGGTAATGCCCGTGTTTAATTGATCATGTCATTAGAACATATCTTGTAAAATAATTATACACAACGGGTAGATAGGATCACATGTCGTGAATTACTATATGGGGTCCACCTCTATACTCTAGTCATGCGCCAGTACACTGTGTTAACCCATGTCTGCCTACCTGTATACTAGTACATGGGGTAACCCATGTATCTGGTCTGGGTCTGTCCATGTTGTGGGGTACATTCGTTGTTAGAAAGCTGTGTACAACAACCCATGTTAATGTACCATAAGAGATACGTGTTGAGCCTCAGGGATAGACCATATTCAATGTGAAAGTGGTTATATGACATGTGACACATCATTGCATCCTGAAACCATAGTTACCGCTGAGTGGGGGCTATACACCGTGTAGTCCGAACTACACGCTGTGTTCAACAGAATTCTACAGAATGCTAGTTCTTCTTCCAAATGCCTTGGTTAATCCCCCAAAGTTTGTTCCGATGATATGTCTACCTCAAAACTAATGATTTGGGGCCTTATCACAATAAAAACCTTGTATCTCTTATTTATTGTCTTTTGAACGGTTCTAAAAACTAATTCCTATCAACCACACAAAGGTTACTAAAATAATGCAATATTTCAAAATACATTGATCCATTTCCCTCTCTCTTTATTTTACATCTTCTAGTTCATCATGATGATGGATATCCAATTTCAGATCGTTGCCCTATGATATGGATGCACAAAGATCACCGGTTCATATTCTGTGAAGAATGAGAAAAACACGAAAAAAAATACAGGAGAAAAGCAAAATTGTACAACCAATGGCTAGATCCTTGACCGTTGATTAATTATATCCTTGATCCATTCTATAAAAATGATCAGGATATTAAAACAATAAAATAATAAACCCCAAACAATACATGCAATAAAAACCCTCCCACACGAATGATCGAACTGTGGGTCATCATGTTCATGGGTTGATCTATGTTCGTAATTTAATCCAATAATGGGGAAGATGAGGAATTGAAACAACACCCTAACTTATGGTTTTATTTCTCATTGGATAATATCAATTAATTTTCTGTTATTGACATGTTCCTCTAACCCCGCTCGCATGATGGTCCATGATCCGCCCGATCTACCACCGCTATTTGATGAGATGTTTCTACAATCCTCTTTTCTTCAATGATCTCAATGAATTCTAGGGATATGTGGATATCCATTAAATTTATGATTAATTACCTACTGGGAAACTTTTTTTCACCATGTCAATGAATTAAATAAGTAAAATAAATCAATATTTATTTTATTCTTTAATAGTCCAAAAAATTACTTTCACACCTGACCTGTGCTGGACTATGTTAGGCCGCGCCTAATGTAAATTAATTTCTCTCAATTTAACGAAGACCATGGTTTTATAACCTGGGAACTCGTTTATAATCTATTCCTCCATTTTAGTAAAACCACTCACACATGCTATTTAATATACTTAATATATTTCAAAAATTTATTCAGGGCACATAGGGCCCCTGAATTTCATGTTTCCTCAGTGGTAGGTCTCAAATTAATTCTATATAATATTTAAAAATAATACATGGAAAATCCAAGACATTAAATATTCCCCCAACATAGGGAATTACATCTCAAAAAAATCCAAAAAAATGGCTATACAAAAATATGTGTTTACAACACATGAATCTAAACCTCCCACTCTAATGTGCACTCCAAGAGAGTCTTGTGTTACCACCAGACATGCAGTAACGAAATCACTTGTCTAAGAAGGATCCTCCCTTACAGATCATCGATCTCAACTAGGTACTCAGAAAAAGTTTCTCAATCATCAATTTACATCTTCCCCAAGTCGATGACATGTGATGGGTTTTTTCACGTACCTCCTCTGTTATTACATGTGGAAGAAATAATTTACATGGTCCAACTGTGAGGGTATAACTATGTGATATTCCACCTCGCCAACTATATAGTGTACCTAAAAAGGGCTGGTAACCCTCAGATATAAATTTACACCACAGAAAAATCTCCATAACCCTCATCGAGGTGAGAACTGAATTAATACATGGTCTGCTTCCTCATACTCCAAAGGTAACATTTTTCTATCATTATAAGGTATATGACAACTCTATGCAGACTTCATCCACTCCAAGATGACATAAACCTTATCGGTAATAGCTCACATCAATTCTAGTCCCATGAGTGCAGACTCACCTAAATAATTCAAGTAGAGTGGTGACATACAAGGTCTCATGTACAGTTCCTCGAATGGTGCCATACCAATGGTGGAGTGGTAGCTATTTTTTTACACAAAATCAACCATTGGTAGGTGATCCTCTAACCTATGAATGAAGTCCCACATGAAATCTCATAGTATTTACCCCAGAACATGTACGATCTTCTCCATATATCTATCTTTCTGGGGATAAAATGTGGTTCTCAATCATAACTAAGTCTCAAAAACCTCATATAATCCTTACAAAACATAGATGTCAATTATAATCTTGATAAGAAACTATCATCGATGGGAATCCATAGAGTCAAACTATGTACTGAATTAAAAGGAATCACATGATAACTACTAAACTCTTCTCTTGGATAGGTATGAAGTGGGCTGACTTGATGAGTCGTTCAATGATCACCCAGATGTTATCATGTCCCCTAGACGTTTGTGATGAACCCATAATGATGTCCATCAATATCCTATCCCACTTTCATTCAGCAACCTATAGGGGATGATTGAAACTTGATGGAACCTAGTGCCAAACCATCAATGGCTAACATGTGAGGTATCAAGAAACAAACTCTTTAACTGTATTTTTCATTACCTGCCACCAGAACTGATGTTGTAGGTCATAGTACATCTTCACCACATTTGAATGTACCTCCACAGATGATATATGAAACCCACACAGAACCTTCTCCTCCAAAGCCACAGGTAGAACCATTCATCCTCTGAAAAGGATTAAGTTCTCCTCAGCTTGTGAGTATCCATCAGGTGTATGCTTAGTGGAAATCTGAGCACATAGTGCCTTGATGTTAGTGTACCCATGTTGTGCCTCCTAACTCACTGTAAGAGTGGAGGGGTGACAACCATCAACTGGAGATAAGGTGATCTATCTCTATCCATGAAGGATAATATTAATGAGTCCAACTACTCTGAAACCTCATACAGTAACTGTGAATTAGATCTCTTACTGAGAGAATCTTTCACCACATTCTCCTTCCCATGAGTAGATATAATCTCAAAGTCGTTGTCCCGGAGGAACACTTTCCATCTTCACTATCATAAGATCAAATACTCTTGAGAGAATATATACTTGAGACTCTTATTGTCAGAGTAGACTTAAAACCACTCAACCATTATGTAGTGTCTCCAAAACTTCAATGTGATTACAAACACAAATAAATCAATATCACGGGTCGTGTAGAACGTCTCATGTAGTCACATTTTGTGGGAACCATAAGCAATCACCACTTTCTTCTACTTCTGGAAACAATATAGTCTAGTCCCTTCTTCATCGCCGATAATACATAATCAACAAACTAATCTAGAAATATCATGATCAGAGTGCTCATCAAACACTGCCTCAACAGTTGTAAATACTATGAGAACCACTATTTCAATATAATAGGCTTCCCCTTTTGGTTCAAATCAATCATAGGTGAGAATACCCTGTAGAAATTAGGTATGAATCTCTAGTATTATCCTAACAAACTAAAGACGATTCCTTCCTCCCTCATGATCCTAGGTAGTTCACATGCTAACACTGCCTGCACATTGGTCGGGTCCACAAAAACAACATCAACTAAGATAACATGTCCCATAATGTGGAGTGCCTAAATATAGAATTGGATCATTGAGAGAATCCCATAGATCTGGTTCTCACATTGTATGCCCAAAACCATATGTAGTTTACTCATGTGCTCCTCCTCAGATTCCGAGTATACAAGGTTGTCTTCGATGAATACTACCAAAAACTGGTCTATTTATGGCTGAAATATTGAGTTTATGAGTCCCATGAACATTTATGGGCTGTTTTTTATGCTAAATTTCATCATTGTGTAATCATAATTACCATAGTAGAATTTTAATGATGGATTCAATATATACTCATCTCGTACTCATAACTAGTGATAGCCTGATCAATGGTCGACCATTAAAGACCATTGTTCCCCTCTCAACTAATCAACTATATCACCAATCATCTTTAGTGGATAATTATTTTTCATGGTGACATGGTTCATTTCCGATAATCCAGGCACATGCTAAAGATCTTGTTTTCCTTCTTGAAAAAAAAACTAGGGCCACCTCGGGTCAAACACATGGACTCATGAGACCCTTCCTCTACAAGTCTTCCATCAGCACCCTCATCTTGAGAAGCCTTTTGGGAGCCATATGATATGCTGGTGAGGATACTAGTTCTGTCCCGAGGTGTATATTTGATGTATAATTATATTTCATGATGGGAGGGTAACATTGGAACATCTTTTGGAATGATATCCTTATACTCTCCCACTACTACTGGGAACTAAAAACTCATAACAGCTACTGCTCTGAGGGTATGGATAGCCATATCAAAAGTGATCGGCTCCACCATCACATGCATGAGCCCATCCTGTGATACCTGGGCTTCCATATCTTAATCAAAAGAAAACGTCATCCCATCGATGTGAACATACCACACCATTCACCCAAAAAATTCAATCAGATAATGGACTGAAGACATCCCATCCATAATGAGAATGATGTTGTAAGGCCTTAAAAATGCCACCAAGAGGTCCCAATCGAAATGATACCCTACAAGGGCCAGATTACACTGCAGAAATGTATGTTTTGAGTCAACTATTCTTCCGTAGGACCAGAAGTCTATGAGATTGGTTTGGTGAAATAGTATTATGTGTTTCGAGTTAAGATATATTTCCAAGTACTCAACTCTTGGTAGGGATGGAGGATGTATCTATACACCTGAACTATGATAAGTTACTTTTTGACTCGGTACATGAGAAAACTATTTGTAGGGAAAATTATGATACATACATCATATAGAAATGGGTTGTGTTTCAATTTTCTTCTCATATCAGCACTCCAGATATACTCCCTGACCATGATACATCATATTATCTTATAGGATGCCTCTGAGATTCATACTAGATAAGAATCAGCAGCTCAATCATATGGATGACCACCATAGTGAAGATGATTAAGTATAGGGATATTTTTCCAGATGCTTCATATAGGGGGTGCACTAGCTATACCACTGCCACCGGAGAATCACGTGGAACCTACAGTAAAAGAAGACAAGGTGTGCAGGATGAGTGCACTGTATGAGTTTTAGAGATAGAGACTCCTTAGATTCTAAGGTGAGCCTAAACCTATGGCAGTTGAGGACTAGTGTGAGGTGGTGACCAGACTTTTATTTCTTGTGAGGACACCAGTAGACCAGAACGTGATCTTCACCGTGAGAATTCTTCATGGATTGGTATGGTGATGTTGGAGTATGAACATGAAGACTCACGATGAGTATAATTTTTTACGGAATTAGTTTGAGCATCTCTTTATATGGGGGTTATCTCCGTTTTTTGTAAAGAGAAGTGCATATACATGAGATCCTTAATGTCTAGCTTGGAAGTTTGATGATGTTTGACTATTCATTACAGTTCCCCAAACTCTATAGGTACTCAAATAGGCTAGTGGATAGTGACTAATATTGAGTAGGAATATCCCTAAAATTGGAGTCATTTCCTAAATAAATACACACACACACACACATGTCCAACCCAAAAATTTTAAAAGGTAAAAACCACTATGGTTCAAAATGGATGAAAACCAAAAAACCCAATCAACATAGTACTAAATGAATGTAAAGTGCACTAATGTAAATCGGACCAGAATATAAACCCATTAAAAGTATGTGTTTGACGACTAAAAAGACCAACCTGTAACCAAAATTGTACTATGACTTCAACTCAAAGCCGTAGAAACACCTCGGCATGTCTAAACTGACAAATTCATATCCAGTCAAGGCCCTTCTTAGACTTGGTCAAATGGTCTTTCATCTGCACCAGAAATGACTTGTGTGGGCAATAACCGTGTAGGGATGAGTTTAAAAATACTCAGTAGGAAACCCCACAACCAAAAATAAATACACCAAGGAAGACACAGTCATCTCTACACAATATGTGTCTATTGTACATATAATAAAAACATATCCATATATCCTCAAACCTTGACCCATATTTTAGTGGTATGTTACAACTACCGCATAGCAACAATATAGATTCAATCTGATGATTCCACTAAGACACTCATCTGGGATCACTTACTCTAGAGACTTCTATCAATAATGAAGTCCAACATGGATGTGATTTTCATAATGAACCATCATGGGAGAGAATATGATACACTCATTTTAGGAGTACACACCCTAGTAGTTGGAAAGACCACGATACATAGATGAAGATCAATATTAGGGCCATGGGGTGATACCACTACTCATCTTAATTCACCTTCTATGTAGAGTATAGATTTCTAGTAGGATTGTTAATGTTGATACCAAGTATCTACATAGGGTCCAAGAGTGGATATAAGATCCTAATCCAAGACTATTGGAGGAGATTCCAGGATTTATCTGAAATATCCAACTAACGGGACTATACTCCTATGAATTTGAAATGATACCAACTATCCGTTTAAGGAACAAGAATGAGAACCAACTCTAATAGAAATTTTCTAGTATATAGTGGAAAGAAATTAAATCCATGTTTGAATGATTATAAGGCATGTAGTAGGGTCATATAACATGTCCCTTGACCCCAGGTACTACCTGTGTTCAACTTCTCGTATCATCAAAACATGTCTTGTAGAAGAGGTATACATGGTGTGAAGAAAGGCTCATATGCCATGTCCTAGTATCCTGGGTGAACCATTTTAATCTATACCTAGGCCATTATATGGTGTCAACCAGTGTTTTCCTATCTATGTACCAGTACATGGGGTAACCCATGTATTTGGTCTGGGTTTGACCATGTGGTGGAATACACGCTATGTACGAAAGTTGTGTACTCTACCTAGTGTTTCTGTACCTTCATATTTACACTAATATCCTTGGGAGAGGTCCCAAATGCCCTGTAATAGTTTTCACATTCCTTGTGACACTTAACTACCTCTTAAAACAGTAGTCGATGCTAAGTGGGTGCCACACGTTGTGTAGTCCGAATGACAATTTGTGTTCTACGAAATTTTTTAGATTGATGGTTCCTCCTTTGTGTGCATCGGTTGATCCTCAAATATTTTATTTAATGATCCATTCTCATCAAGACTAATGATATTGGGTTTTATCACCGTCGAAAAATCGAATCAATGGGTTTCAGGACTTCGATCGGCTCTGAAAACCGATTCTGGTTATCCACATGAATGTCCATCGAAGAATAGTATCTACTGAAATACATAGTCTGATCCACTAACTTCCTCGCCACACCACCACAAGGGATTTATGTGGTTGGATATCTTATTTCAGATAATTTTACCAGGAAACAAATTTGTAACAATCATTCATTCATATTCTACTAAGAACACAACGAACACAAAGAACATAGAGCTGAAAAGAACAATTGAATAACCCAATGAAGGAAAATCAGTCTTTCTTCATTTCTAGCCTTCATTAATTCAGTAAGAATGATAAAGGTAATAAAAAATAAAATAATTATTTCCAAACAATACCCTAAATAAAAAACCTCCCGCAATATTGACTGAAACACGGGCCAATATGTTCATGTGTTGATCTGCATTCGTCGTTAAATCCATGAATGGGGGAAAGAGGGAATTGAAACAACATGCACTACATCTTGGTTGGATCATCCATTGAAGATGATCAATTTCATTTCCTTTATTAATGAAATCCACCAACTCCACTGGCACAATGGTCTATAATATTCATGATCCACTTTCGCCTTTTGTCATGTTGTTTCTCCAAGGATCTCTTCTCCAATAATTTATTGGAATTACATGGTTATTTTTCAATCAATGGATTTTTGAAAAATATCATGCTTAAAGGATTTCGGTTACTACATCAATTAAATATCTAAATAAAATAAAATATTAATTTATTATATTTTTTCAATTTTGAAAAACTAACATTAAGAGTTGACATACAAAGACCGATGTTTAGTCTCGCCTAAGGTAAATTCACCCGTCTGAATGCAACGGTTCCCTCTAACATCTAATCTATGCACCTATTTAGAATATATTCCACTATTTTGGAAAACATCTCATTCATTATATTTAATATATTTAATATATTTGAAAAATTTATTCCGAACACACCGGTCTTCATAATCAAACCTCACCTCAACACTGGGTCTCGAATTAATTCCATATAATATTTAAAAATAATACACTGAAACTCTGGGACATTACAGATATGTTTCTTGAACATCATAACATTAAAAGGATTGAGATTTATTATGATCATGTAGGTAATAATATTCAACTTCCAACAAGTTGGTAATGTGGGAAGAAGAACTCAATGGAATTTATCAGAGAAATGATATGATGTTTCATTTGTAGAAAAGAAGAAATCAAAATCAGTAATTAGTGAAGAAAAATAAAAAGTTCATGTTATTAGAATGGAAGGGAATATTAGATGGACTAATCTATTATCAATTGATAAATGTTTTAGTTGTGTAATGTATATGAATTATGAAAATTGATGAACTCAGGGTGAAAAAAATAATAGGACCAGAAATGTTGTATGAGTAATGGGTTTTCTATTGATGATGAAGGGACAATAGATGAAATATGAAAACAATTATTTTTTTAGAAATAAAATGAAGAATAATTTTCAATGGTTTAAAAATGATGAGTAATGACAGATGTATGTATATTCTGGGATTTTAGATATATCATTGAAATGATAGATTATAAAAATTATGAATAATCTAAGGATAGTTTTGAAGATGTTTTTCTTAATGAATTTGAACGAATATATTTAATGTTACCAATGACTAAGAAAAGCTATTTAATGGTTATATTATGAGTAAACACGTGATCAGGGAAGGATAATACTTAATACATGTCCAATTTTGGGATAATAAAGTTAAATTTGGATAAATATCTAATTAATGTTGATAACGTAAATTCGATGGTATTGATGACCTTGGAAATGGTGAGTGATTTGATGGAAAAGTGATTTAGATCATCCTTGATAATGTTTATTTCATTTTTGATTCCTAGAATACATCCAATAGATTGTGATTTTATTTTAGGAATATGTATAACTACTGGTTTTGGAATCATTGATATTTTCATTATGAGTTTTTTTATAAATCTATGTTATTACCATGTTTCATGAAAATATATGATCCATGTGTTCTCATATTAGGTATGTGACATTAAGAATCACATTTGGTAAATAATGATAACATAATCATGGAATCCTGATGAAAATGTTTTTAAATTTAGGTTCATTAAATTGGTCAAAAATATTTTGGAGTGGTTTGTGATTAACAACATATGGATTTGATACTGGTAATCTTTGTACATTATTTCTGATGTTTTAGGCATTAATGTATATCTAATAACTTATGATAACCATTTTGGTTCTTTGGTTAATATCTTGAGATTGGAGGATTATGTTTTTATCCAATTGTATATTTTTTGATTTAATAGAAGATTTTATCAATTATTCTGGTAGGGAAAATTCATCTTGAATACATATTGTTTGGAGATAAAAGATGATATTGTGGTAAAAATTGATTAAATAATGAAATTATACTTGTCAAATAGTATATTTCCTTATGTTCCTAGTATATATGGTAATATAATTACTAATCTATATGAAAATTATATGATGAAAAAAAACATATTATATACCTTTGAATTTCTAAGAAGTGGTAGTAATTTCAACATCTGTGGTTTACGGTTTTGTGGATTTCTCGAGATCATTCATATTCTTATGATCAATTATCTCTCGAAAATATATTTTTTTCATATAAACATCTTCAATTCCCACTAATTATTTTTATTTAGAATCTTGGTATGTTTTTTCGTAGATAATCTTCAAACTTCCCATTGACCTTTTTCAAGATGATGTTTTACTAACCCATTTTAGAATGTGTTTTTCCAAAATGGAATTTTGAAATTTAAAACCATTGATTATTGAGAACAAGTTAAAATTGGGAATAAATAATTCATTCATGGGGGGGATACTTTAACACCCAAAAATTTTATAAAATATTTCCATTTAAATAATTTTCCCCTTATATTTTTTGTGTTGCACACAACAATAAGTTTTAATGAACTACAACACACTATTCAAAACGTATTTAGTTAATTTAAAAAATATAACCTAGATATTAATTTGTATAGTATAAATATGAATAAATAAATTATGATATATATATATATATAATTCAAAATAAAAAACATTATTGATAATTTCTATGTAAATAATCACTCAATATTCTATCATCTGATTATCTATATATATGTTTTCACCAACAATTTGTTTTCCTTTGAGTGAATTTTAAAATTAATTTCTATAATTTTCAGAAAATATATTTTGTAAAATGAATTCACTTTTTTAATTCATTATTTCAATGCCATATTAGTATTTTTGTATAATTTTATGAAAAGAATAAATTTTTAGTTAACTGTGAAAATATTGATTTTTATAAAACTGTAATTTTCATTTTATTAAAATTCCCCTTTATGATTAAAATTTTATATCAATGTAATATCTGTAATATTTATTTAATATAATCAAATTAGTTTCATTTCATTCAAACTATTATCTTTTGATGATATAGTTACATTTTTTTCCTTAAAACAAAATTTTCATGAAAATTGTTTTTTTGTTGTAGTTTTTAGGATTAATATTAAATTAAATTATTGAAATATTTCGTAAATTTATAAAAAAATTATAAGATATTTTAATTATAGTTTTTAAATTTAGTAAATTGTTTTATTTTATTTTTTTTAATCTCGATAGTGACTTTAGTAATATTTATAATCACGATAAAAGTTATTTTAAGTAATAAAAGCTAAGAATAAAATGATTATAACATTTCCCTAAAACATTACATAATTTTATTAAATCTTTAATTTATTCCATAATCATCCCATATATGGATATATTGATTTTTGGGTCCATTTAGATGAGATTATGACCGTTATTGTATTTTATTTCCACAAAAGTTAAACAACTCACACTCTTGTTTTTAATAACTACAACATTTTTAATATTGGGTAACCCATGGGATATGTTCATATACAAATAGAAGTTTTAAATATAAAATATTTAAATCCATAATTTTAATTCAATTTATTTTTTAGTGAATAAATAATTACATTAAATTATTAATCAATGTTGATGCAGATATTATTCAAATAATTGAAACATAAAATAAATAAAATTTAAATTAATAATATAAATAGTTTTCAGGAATAGTTATGTGATCAAAATATTTTATTGATAAAAATTACTTGTTAGGGACATAATATTTTTTTTCAATTTTACTTATTTTATTTGTTTTATTAGAGATAAATTATTAAATTGTCCTAAAAATTGATTGAAATAATATTGTATCAAAATAATATTTTATCAAAGTATTTAAATATAATAAAAATATTAAAATAATTATAGGTGGTTGTAATATGATCAAATGTGTCATTAATTTTCAATTTACTATCTAATTTCGTCCTTATATTTAAAAAGTATAGCCTTTGATATCTAAATAAATGTTACTGTAGTTAAAATTAAAATTGTTTAACTAAGGGTTAACCAAAATGTTAAATTTTTATATGACACCGAAAAAATTATAAATTCTCATTATTTATCTTCATAAAACCCTATAATACATTATATTTGAATAAATTTCTATTAATAGGCTTTTTAGTCCAAAACTACTTTATTATAAATGATTCTTTCTAGAAATTCCAAAAGTGCTCCCTAGCATGATTATAAAAGGAAACATAATCCCTCACATCTTCACACCACATAATTCCTTGTAGCATTAAAAATCCACTACCATTTCTCTTATCGACATACTTATACAAGTTATAATGGTTTTTTGATCCTCAAATTTCCAAACATTGTTTCTTTAAGTAATGATCATAAAGAGGTCTCTCGAAAAAAGAAGTAGTTGTCTTACCCATTCTCTTCTGAATTATATATTCATATTCTTATTCTAAACTGAGGTATTTTATCGTGAAATTGTTTATTTAGTATCCCAAATATACATAAATGTTACGATTATTAATAAATAACCTTAATACACCCTCTTTTCCATCAAATGGGAAGTGAAAGTATCGCTTTTGCATATATAAGGCATATCGTTTCCACATCATGATGCAATTCATTTTTCATCACCCTCTTTTTTGGATGGGTAATTAGATAGGTTTAATAATTTTATATTATATTTATGACATAATTATATTTAAATAATTATAATATCATATATACCTACTTACTATCCAATCGTTATGGAAATGATAACACCGTTCATCCGTACGTGTGGACTACCACCTTCACAAAATGAGGTGATTTAGTATTCAATTTATTTTTGTAGAATGTTAATGAGGAATAATTTAATTAATATGTATGATATATATGATATAATATTTATCCAAAAAATAGTAATTCTAATTTTTATTTCTTTATCTCTATCTGTTAGAATATTTAATCAACGTTCATTCATACGTACGACCTAACTTATCCACAAATGATGTAATTAATTTCCTATATCTAGATTTTATGTATTACTATAAATATGTGTATAATTAATATATATAATATTTATATCAGGATTAATATTATTTATGTGATTTAATAAAGATAATGGTATAAGTACCTAGAATATTTAACAGAAATACTCATGATAAATGAAATAGTTCACACTTGAATATGATGACATTAATATAAAATTATTGATAAATGAGGGTTTTAAAATATCATAAAGGGATTATATATGATATAATAAGTTTTAGAATAAGTATTTTATAGAATTATTTTAAACTAAGATTTATTATATAGCAAGTCAATGTTCATTCATAGATACTTCAAATTGAGGTAAGGGATTTTGTCTCACATTTATTTCTATGGGACACATGCCATATATAAAACTTCATTCTTTTATACATTGTTAATACTACCCATGAGTTCATTTTATGATAATTATCCTAAAAATGAGGTTATTTACATATCTATATAATTTTTTTCCTTCATGTGGCTTAAGAATCAAATATTACCAAAGTGGAATTGGTTTATTTTGAAATCACATTATTTATCATGATTTGTTATGTTTTAGTATAAATCAGAGAGTATTTTTATTTTATGAACTCATTTTATAAATTTGTTTTCAAAATGGTATATTATATTCTAAAATAGTTTTTAAAATTAATTTTTACCCACTATTGACTTTTTAAAAATTGTTTTTAGAGAAATGTACTTGTCGTTTTTCCAACAAGGTACTTTGTGACTTCTATAAAAAAATATAGAAACAATTTTTTTCATTATATACAAAATGATAAATTTTTATATATATCATAATAAATATTTTATTTTATAATTCTTTTATATGTTTTTAAGTTGGTTTCAAATAATTTTTGTCCTTTATAATTTCGTATCTTTTCAAAAAAAAAACAGGCCTGAAAATGGAAGGATTCATTCCCAAAATATATTTGAATTTATATTTCTAAATAATGATACATCTAAGATTGAATAATTTGATGTTAATTAAGATTTAATTGGGATATTATCTAGTTATACCATATTAATAATTTTTTTAGATCAATTACAAATATGATCACACAATATTTATGAAACCCATTTCATTTTTTGGGGTTTTTTATATAGTGGATGTTTTATTATATTGTGGCACACATAGGTATGAATTTAATTATCTGATGGGTGGGACCTATATCCCCCTATAATCCATTATGAAATTATTAATGTTATATGAGGTAAAATGGAACATCAGAGGTTATCCCAATCCCCAAATATGGTTCATGGGATGTTATCCTAAGACTGAAGTAGGTACATGGGTTGTTATCCCATGGCTAATATGTTATGAATATCTTGGTGGATATCGTTGACATATAATTTTATATGATTATATGTATTCAATAATCTATGTCTTATGAATGTTTTATGATCTCATGGGTAATTCAATTTATTTATTTAACATTTATTTCTTATCAACTATGAATATTTAGTTCATGACTCATATTTACGATCTATGATATATAGGGAATGGTTTTTAAATGTTATGGTCATACACTTTCTCATGTTATTATTATTTGAGTATTGATATCAAATTTTCACCCATATTGGGAATCTCATCTCATCCATAATTATGTTTTTTCCTAGGTTGTAAATAATTGTTTAATGTATGATAAGTTTAACTAGGGTTCTCAAAATGAAGAAGTTAGTGCGGAAGATGTACTCTACCTATGAACATATTGTTTATATGTACATGATTCCAAATCCAGTTAACCTAAATGGTTCTAGAATGAATTGTTATGTTAGAAAATGAATATTCATCTGTTAATATGTTATAACGATGTATCAAAAGTATGGGTCACTATAAACCCTTAGAGAAAAAAAATTATCTAGGTTCATAGGTGTGGGTTTCTTTGATAGAAACTATATCTTCTAGGTCCATGGGTCTTTTTCCCCTAGAATACATCACATCATCTAGACCCAAATATTGCATTCATGGTTTCATAAACCATATTATATATGTCTTGTTGGAATATACTACATGCATTTTTTGAATCAATAAGGTTTTCCTTATGACTTTTCTATTCATTCATACTTGGGGGAGATTGTTGTGTCAATATGGTTTCCTTATAACATTACCATTCCTTCTTATTTTCAAAATCACAAAAACCATATCTCAATGAATATTTCATTTACCCTATGCTTTTTATTCTATAAGGAAAAGTTTCCTTCCCCAATGAAATTTATCCTAACTATGTTTTTCATTGCTCACTATCTTCTCTTGGAGTTAAATTAGATTTCATATCTAAAAATATATTAATCATATAAAACATAGACAAAAATCATTCTATTTTCAAGATCAGAATTCTAACTCCGTGTTTTCTGAATTCAGATTCCAAAATATTATGAGTTCTGACTCTGAGTTCTCTGAATTCAGACTCCCAACTCTTATGAGTTCTGAGACCGAGTTCTTTGAATTCAAACTCCGAACTCTTATGTGTTATGAATTCAATTTCTCGGAATTCAGACTCCAAACTATTATAAGTTCTAACTCCATGTTCCTTGAATTCAAGCTCTGAACTTTTCTGAGTTCTAACTCTGATTTATGATGAATTCTAACTCCGAACATTATAATTTTTGACTCCGAATTCTAATGAATTCTGACTATTAACTTTGTTATTTATGACTATGACTTCTCAAGAATGTTGTCTCTGAACATTGTATGTTCGGACTCCTAATTCTCAGGAACTCTGACTCCGAACATTGTTTGTTCAGGTTCAGAATAAATGTGAATCCAGATTCGGAATTTCCTTGACATTTAGACTCCAGAATTCTATAGCGTTCAGGTTCTAAATTTCATAGAAAACAGAATCTGAATATCATTGTATAATATACACTGAATATGTTATTTGTTGGACTCCGAACTTTTATTTTCATACATTACAAATATTTGATTTTGTTTTTGTACACATATTTTTTCTTACACTTGTTTTTGTTATAAAACTATGTGCTACATTCCGTTACTAACAAACCATTGATTGAGTTACATGTGTACAGGTCCCTCTTAAATTCAAGGAAAACGATGACCATTGGAGGAGGGAGCTGACCATTGGAGCAGTGCCTATAAATATGAGCTCATTAGAAATAGCCAAAAAAATTGATGAATTGTTCTATGATTCTAGAGATTATATTCTATTAAAGGGATTTATAAAGAGATACTCTCATCCTTAGGGTGTACTAAACTTCTTGTTCAGATTTTCATCGTGCGACTCTGATTGTTATTGATTACATTCAAGGGCTTCTATGGATATGGAGATAAAGGTGATGACTACCTTAATGTTTGAGGGATTCCTTGCTGAGGAAGAAAGATGTACCGACTATCTTGAAGTTGAGGGCTTGTGGGGATAACAACACAGACTCCGATCTTCATATCGAGGGATTACCCTGGTGTGGGTAGGATAGAATTTCTAGAATGTATAAATCAAGGGACCTTTATCCAGGGTTGTTGGATACCCTTCTCTTTTGGTTAAAAGACATACTACTTGTTACTTGTTTGCTTCAGGTTTTCCGCTGTATTTTAATTGTTGAGAAAAGTATAACTATCTTATGCATCCTTATACATGTATAATATGATTTATTATGATTATATATGCTTTAAGATAGAATCTTTGTCTTTGTAAAAAAATTAAGTTTCTTTTTTGAAGCACATTTCTGGAATTTCTTTCTCAAAAATCATATTTCTGTCAGAATCATATTTCCAGAATCTAGAATGTGTGTAGAACTAGAGGTTTTATTAATTACCTTGTCTAACCTTGTTAAACATAATAATATTTAAAACTTCCAAAGTAAATTTTTAATGTATACAATTCACCCCCTCTTGTATTTTGAGTATCTACATAATTACAAATACTAAAATCAGTAAAATTTCGATCTTTCATTTTGTATTATTGGATAATGACACACTCCATATTATCCTAACAATTTGTATTAGAGGATTGGTTCAATCTGAATTAATATCACGATTAGATTCAAAAAAGAATTCTTATTTTTCTTATTTTTCGAAATCAGATTATCGAAATCAAAAATTCAGATTCATTTATGCTTAGAGATACTCTTGTTCTATATTTTTCCTTAATGAGGAATATTTTTCTTCTTTACAAACGCTTATTAGTAAAATGCGTATGTGGAAGATTTTCTTTAATATGGCAGGTATTAATGTTGGCTCTATTGACAACCGATTTCCAAAAAGACCACATATTTTTGATGGTAATGATTATGAATATTGGGGAGATCGCATTAAGACATTCATTATCAATATTAAAGTAGATAATTTTATTATGTTTATTAGAGGTTATAAAATTAATGACATGGAAGTAAGTACTTTCACCAACGATGAAAAGCATGAATATCAACAGAATTATAAGGTATGAAATACCTTACTTTGTTATGTGAATAGAAATATATATAGCCAAATTTTATCTAGTGATGTAGCAAATTGTATATGGTAAAAACTTGAAGTTACACACTTTGGAACTTCCTAAGTTATTGAAACTAGAAGATCCATGCTCAGAGCTAAATATCATCGTTTTTTTCTATCCTTTTGAAGAACCCATATGTAAGGTGAAACAGAGATTTATGACTATTGTGAATAGTTTACAATCTATGGATGAGAAAGGATTTGATGATGAAGCTCATGTAGACAGGATCATAGACATCATGCCTAATGAGTGGGAATCCAAGAAAACAACTATTGTTGAGCACAGAAAGGTTACTCAAATTTCACTTGATGAACTTTTTGGAACTCTTCATCAAATGAGACTAGAATGAAGAGAGATGCTGAAAATATTATTAAGAAGAGTGGGAATGGCAGTTTTGCTTTTAATACAACTTCCAATCACATGAAAGCCAAGACTCCTGAGAGAGTTACATGATCCAAATCTATGAATATTTTTATATAATCTAAATCTAGTGGAAGTGAAGCTTCTGAAATTTAACTAGCCAATATCGCTCAAAGGATGACTATGATAGCTGGACAAAGGAACATCCAATCTAGATACAAGATGAAATAAGGGAATGACAAGAAAGATTCAGAAGTCACTTGTTATGAATGCATGAGAGATGGACATATAAGACCTGATTGTTCTATGCTCAATAGAAAAGAAAGAAAGGAAAATCATTCTGAGCGAAATAGAAATATGTTCTACAAAGATAAAGCTAAGAATGTTCTGAAACCTAATGAAACCGTGAGTGCCAGTGGTGGTGGCACTTCATATAAATCATCAGACTACAAATATTCCGGACAGAAGAATCTTGGTCTAAGAGCTAGACTACCTATTGAAAATAATTGTTTGATGGAAAAGGTACACAATGCTGAATCAATGACCAATGTTTCATTAAATGAAAATTATAGTAATGATAAATACTATGAATCGTTAAATGATGAATCATTTTCTGATGAGGATAATACTATACCTACCTATGAAGAAGTTTCTAGGTTTGCTAAGCATCTTGAGAATGAAAATTCTAAATTCAACAAAAATATTGATAAGGAAAATTATGGGATTTATATACTTAGTAAAGAAATATCAGATCAATCTAATGATATTGAAAAGAAAAACCTTTATTTTGAAAATATTTCAAAAAATCTTGAGGACGTAAATTCTGAGAAGAATATACTTTCTAATGATATAGAAAAAGTAATTTCTACGAATTTTTTTTTTCGAGCCAATATCATGTTCTAAATCTAATGTTTTGGTAAATAAGAACATAGTTACCGGACTAAAGTTTGAAATTTTTTCCTTGAAGATGTTTTTGTCAAACATTACATTTGGTAATGAAAATTTTGATAAGATGTATTATCAAATCCGACCTCTATGAAATAGTTCTGGTTTTGGTTATACTAGTTCTAAACTGATTTTTAGTAACAATTATTTTGTTCCTCAATGTGCTCTATTATTTTGTTCCTCAGTGTGGTGGGTATTGGGTAAGAAACTATTCCTTAAAAAAACTCAGTATTTATGATTTTTTAAAGCCAATTTTATTATGAAAATGTGGGTGCCTGAAATTTTTCTTTCTGAAATTTCTGGATCCCAGAAAGTTTGAATTCCAAAAGTCTAACTATTTTGTTTTCAAGAAAATAGAGAGAGTACCAACAACAATACATGGTAAATGGATAGTTGTTTTTTACGGAATATGAATGGTAACAAAAACTATTTTCAAAATATTATCAATAAGAGAGGAGGAAAAGTTACGTTTGGAGATAATGCTCAGGGAGAAATTACTGGTATATGTAATATTGTTCTTCTTGGAAAAACATTGATTTAAAATGATTTTTTATAAAAGGTCTTAAGCACAACCTCATTTGCATAAGTCAATTATGTGATCAAGGTTTCCTTCTGAATTTTAGGAATGACAAGTTCTTAGTACCCAATTCCAAGGAAGAGTTTATTCTTTCTGCCAATAGGAAAGATAATTTTTACACACTAAACATAGAAGACTTTAGAAGCCAAGACCTACCTTGCCATAGTGCAATGAAAGATCAATCTTGGTTATGAAATAGAATATTAGGACACTGTAACCATATAAATCTATGAAAAAATTCTAAGAAAAGATTAGTTTAGGATCTATCATGAGCATAGATTTGATTCTTCAAAATATTATGATCCTAGCCAATATGTAAAGCAACATAAATCTAGAATTAAATCCATCGGTGAAGTCTCAACTACTAATGAATTACAGTTAGTGCATATGAATCTTGTTGGACCAACACAAACTGGAAGCATTGGAGGCAAATATTATGTATTCATCTTAGTTGATGATTACACTATATTTGTGTGGGACTATTTTATAAGAATGAAATATGACACTTTTTTCTTATATCAATGTTTTAGAGCCCCGTTTAAAAATGAGAATAATCTTCCTTTGATAACTATTCATATAGATCGTTGAAGAGAATTTCAAAATTCTGATTTTGAAACTTTTAGAAGTAGAAAAGTAATTACTTATAAATTTTCAGAACCCAGAACACCTCAACAGAATGATGTTTTTGAAAGAAGAAATAGAATTATTCAAGAGACAACAAGAACCATGTTGAGTTCGTATTCTATAGCCAAAAAGTTTTGGGCTGAAGCTTTAAGTACTGCTTGTTATAACATAAATCGATTTTTGATTAGAAATTTTCTTAATAAAACTCCATATGAGTTATGGAATGGTAGAAAACCAAGACTTTTCTACTTCAAGGTTTTTGGTTGCAAGGTATTTATTCTGAATACTAATGATAATATACATAAATTCTCACCAAAATACACTGAAGTAATTTTCTTAGGCCACTCCACAACATCTAAGGCCTATAGTTTTTTCTATAATAACACTTGTACTATTGAAGAAACAGTGCATGTCAAATTTGATGAAACTGATCCTTTTGTTTTTAAACAACCCCAACCTATATCATCAGATGTATTCTAAAAAACTGATTATCAACCCATGATAGAAGATCCTTCTGATAAGGAAAATGGTCAAGAAGATAATTCTGAAAAATTTACCCCAGAATATTTCTAACCATTTGTTGATGAAAATGTTTTCCAAAAACAAAATCTGGTGTTTCTAATGAATCATCCCAAATATAATATCATTGGTGATGTCAATCCACCTGTAAGGACTGTAAGTTCCTTAATAAATGAAGTACAAAATCTAGTGTTCCTTTCCCAATTAGAACCAAAAAGCATTGATGATTCTTTAGGTGATGATGATTGGATTAAATCTATGCAAGATGAACTAAATGAATTCGAAAGGAAAAAAGTCTAGAACTTGGTTGAAATACCTAAGGAATCTTGTTTTATTAAATTAAAATGTGTTTTTAGAAATAAGTGTGATGAAAATGGAATCATTGTAAGAAATAAATCTATATTAGATACTAAAGGCTATAATCAACAAGAAGAAATAGACTATGAATAAACATATGCTTCAGTAGCTAGACTTGAATCTATTCATATCCTACTTGCCTTTGCAGAATTCTTCATTTTCAAACTTTTTCAAATGGATGTGAAATATCCTTTCCATAATGGTTTTGTACAAGAAGAAGTTCTTGTTGAACAGCCTCCTAGTTTTGATGATTCAAAACATCATGAACATGTTTTTAAACTTTCCAATGCTTTGTATGGACTTATGCAAGCCCCTCGAGCTTGGTATGATAGACTTACATGATTTTTGCTTCAAAATAATTACGTTAAGAGAAATGGAGATCCAAAACTTTTTATAAAGAATGATAAGAAGAAGGTTTTTTTCTAATTTATGTTGATGAAATTATATTCTGTTCAACTCAACATTATTTAACTGATTCCTTTTCATATCTAATGATATATGAGTTTGAAATGAATATGATGGGTGAGTTAACGTTTTTCCATGTTTTTCAAATTTCTAAAAAACCATAAGGAATCTACATATCCCAACATAAGTACATTAAATGACTTTTTTAAAAGTATGGATATGACAACACTAATACTCCCATTGGTACCTCAAATTCCCTTGAACTTGATGAAGCTGAGAAACCAGTAGATCAAACATATTTTAGTGGTATGATAATAAGTTTAATTTACTTCACAGATAGTCATCTAGATATAATATTTTCAGTATACTTATATGAAAGATATCAATCTAATCCTAAGGAATATCATTTAAAGGTAGTGAAAATAATTTTTTGCTTCTTAAAGGGAACCATGGATTTTGGACTCTTCTATATATCTCGAAATGATTTTGTTTTGAAATATTTTTCTGATGCTAACTTTGGTGGATGTTAAATGTATAGAAAGAGTACATTCGGAACTTTTAATTTATTAGGAGATTCATTAGTTTCTTTGTCATGCATGAAGCAACACTCAGTATCACTTTCAACTACCGAAGCTGAATATGTAGCAACTGGAAGTTATTGTGCTCAAGTGTTGTGGATGCAACACACAGTCACATATTGTGATATGAGTTTTACCAAGACACAAATTTTTTGTGATAATACTAGTCCCATTTATTTAAGAAAATACCCTACACATCTCTCTTGTGCAAAACACCCAGATATTAGGTATCACATTGTTAGGGATCACACCCAAAAAAGAGATATCATTTTTCAATTTTTCGGAATGCAAAATCAACTAGATGATATTTTCACAAATTCTTTACCCTCTGATAGATTTGAATACAATAAACCAAAAATAGGAATGATAACTGTAAGGTAATCATCTTTATTAACTTTCATTTGAAACCAATATTATTCCAGTAATTAACTCTATTTCATAGGGGGAGTACATTTGTTTGTTAGACATTTCAAAAAATATCGTAATGAAATTTTTCATTGTTAGTTTTTCAAAATTTTAGTAATGATGATTTTCGTACTAGAAATTTTCTTAATGAATATTTTCATACTATAAATTTTCGTAATGAAAATTTTCGTACATGTTACATTCGTAATGAAGATTTTTTTTTCATACTCTTTGTTCGTAGTCAGTTTTTTTTCTTCAAGAAGAATATTAACTCGTATGAATAATCTGTCTTATAGTCCGAAAGGTATTGTTTCTTTCTTATGTTCTCATAATCATCATTTACTTTCTGGTATTTTCTTTTGTGTTTTAAAATTTTCAGATTCTAGTTTACTTAAATATGAATGTTTTCTTATTAAAAACCTCAAAAGATCGGATTCTGTCAAGATTTCACTACAGATGTCATTTTACCCATCATATCTAATCAGAATGTTTTTTAGTCGTTGGATTCAGTTTAAAAGATGAATTTTCACTTCAAACATCTATATAAATGACCCCCGAAGGTTGTCCCACATAATATCTCATGCCTTTGTATGTCGAAGCTCTGCCCCCTTTTAAAAGCCCGTTATGAACTTCTCAAGTCTTGCTCAAATCTGAATGTCTTCATAAGAATCATCTCAGAAAGATATGTATACTGTCAAGCCAATCCCAGAATGGTATGTATATAGAGAAAGTTTGGTGCATCTGAAATTTTTCAACAAGTATGATTCTATAATCTTGAATAACATCAAGCTGAATGGATGTGAGAGTTTCTGCATTTTAAATCCAGTGCTCAAGATTTGGTGGATCCAGATATAATTACTGAATTTTAGGAATCAGTATGTTTAGATATGGAAGAAGGCATAGAGAAGTTTTTTTAAAAGCTATTGTAATACTTATTCTCTTTCGTATTCCAAGGCATCTAGTTGGATTGGAGTTCCATTTTAAGGGGAAGCGGAGTTCTATTACCATAAGTTTTCAGATGTTCAAGGAAGTTTTATGAAGGTGAAATCTATGGAGTGTCTTGGACTCTCAGATGTCAAGACTCTGAAGATTTATCATTTTTCAACAAATAATCTGATCCTTGAATTATGGGTTCAAGGTTTCATCATTCTAATAAATGGTGTTAAGGACACCTTGAAGAAGAGAAACATGTACGTCTTCTATTTTCTAGAAAATCTGAGGATGATAAATTTGGTCAAGAATATTATGGTTACATTAGAGAAGATCAAGAATGGAAATATAAAGGCTTAAATTATAATGTATCTAGCTATTCATTCCATGTTGATTGTTCGGTGTTTTGTGTCCTTCAAAATCACTTGCAGTTCGAAGCCTAGGAATTGAAAAGTCATGCTGATTAGTGATGATACCCTAAAAAGGATGAATGTTTGTTCTTTTAAGGAATTAGGAGAATTCTATAATTTACCAGAGGAAGAGGCTGAAGCTGTTCTGATGGAACAAGATGTTCCTGAACCATCGAAAAATGGAGGAAAGAAGAGAAAGTTGAAAAAAGTAGAAGAGGAAGAGAAAACACCAAAATCTAAGGAAGACCAATCCACACCACTAAATCCCAAGAAAAAAAATCCTATCTAGATTAGGTTGTATCCATGTGTAGGGAAGGAAAAAAATAATAAGGAAGGAGAGCCCCAATTTGTCTTGGATCCTGCAGAAGCAATGGATTTAAAAGAAAAGGTAGTTGACGAGCTTGAGAAGCATGTGAAGGAAAAGATGAAAAATAAGAAGATGTCGGAGGATGAAATTGATCAATAACTTCTAAGGGATACATAAAAATCCTCCTAGATTATCATTGTACCAAGATCCTTCCTCATAGAACCCTTTCCTGAGACACTGGAAAAAGAAATTTCTCACTCTAGAAATAGTACAAGAATAGGTTGTTGAAGAAAAAGAAGCTGTGGAAGAAGTTCAAGAAGAAAAAAGTAGTGGTGACACAGAAAAGCTCATAAAGTAAGTTGAATACTTTCATGAGAAGGAAAGTGCATCCACGAAATTTTTAATCTGAACCTCTCAATATAGATCTTCAAATCTTGATACTCCTGTGTTAGCTGAAAGCACTAAAGAAGATGTGAATAATCCCTCTAAGGATGAAATTTATAATCCTCATTTTATTCATCCTAAAGATCCAAAAGAAAGAGCTCAGAAAGAATAAGTATATGAGGATAGAATTGTTCAGCTGTCTTACAGTGAGCAGGAGTCTTCGGATGAGAAAGCTATTCCGAGAACTGAAAGGTAAATAGGTGGTTGTGGATAAACCTACCAAAGCGGTTATAAAGAAGAAAGATGATGGTGGATCATCAAGGAGGAAGCTTGTTGATTTAGATAAAGATCCCTAACCAAGTATATTTTCAGATTAGAAATCATCTTCACTTGGAACTGATTTCGTTGTCCAGTATTTGAAGAAGTTGGTTTGAAACATTCTGATTTTCACAAGCATTGATTCTAGATTCCAAATGCTTCAACACAAACTAAATTTGAAATCAGATTCAGTGTCCATGGGGGTGGAAAAGTGTGTCAAGTTAGAGGTAGACCTCAAATCATTCCTTATCAACTATGAAGCTCATAAATGATCTTGTAAAAAAATGGTTGGATGGTCAAATAAGTAAGTTGAATATTTGACAAAACATGATGACTTTCAAGATGGTTTCAATGTGTATTTTGACATAGAATATGGCAAGATCAATGATCTTACAACCAGTTTCAAAGAAAAACTAACTCTTGAGCAGAATACCTGGATGCATGAAGTAAAACATCTGAATGGGAAGTTAAATTCTTTAGCCCAATGATGGAAAGGGGAAAGGGATATTCAGATCGATATTGAAGAGATGCTAGTTAAGCAGGATGAGCTGATGAAGGCTCAAGAAGTAGCTCTCAAGGATCAGGAAGAAAGAATCATGTCTTTTGAGAAGAAAGCTGAGGATCAGGAAGAGATCCTAAAGAAAGTAGAGGAATATCAAAAGGATCTCAAGAAGCTGAAGACCATTATGAAGAAATTGATATCCATGGGGATATAAAGAAATTAGATCCAATCTGATCTTTTGTTGTATTCTTTCCTTTTACGAATTCTTCCAATCTTAATAAAAATTTCGTTACTAGTTTTTTTGGATGTTTTGCACTAATTTTTCAGGTACAATAATTTCTTTTATATTCCCTCAAATTCTTTTTGAAAATCACAAAGGGGGATAAAGGAAAAAATAATATTAATAAAAGAATAAATATCCCTAAGTAAGGGGGAGTTTATCTAAGGGGGTTTTTTCATTACAAAGATTTACATATTCCAGATTATGAAAAATATCATTCCAGAAATCTAGAATACGATCCATAGTGTTCCAAAGCCTAAGGGGGATTTAGTCGTTTCATCCTTGCCCATATGATAAGGGAGATAAGTTTTACTTTCAAAGTCTATAAAAAATATTAGAAACTATTATTCTTTTTCGCAAGGATGCTTGTGCTTTCCAAAAAGGGGTATATTGTTGAGTCAATAAGGTTTTCCTTATGAATTTTACATTCATTCATACATTGTGGAGATTTTTGGGTCAACAAAGATTCTTTATAACATTACCATTCCTTCTTGTTTTGAAAATCACCAACACCTTATCTCAAGGTAAATTTCTTTTACCATTTGTTTTTACATCTATAAAGAAAATTTCCCTTCCCCAATAAAACTTATCCTTATTACGTTTTTAATTGTTCATTATCTTGTCTAATTTTAAAATTTGGTTTCATATCTAAAAACCTCAGAATAATAAAATACATAGATAAATAGAATTATTTTTTTAGGATCTGAATTCTGACTTCGAGTTCTTTGAATTGAGACTCCAAACTCTTATGAGTTCTATGTCCGAGTTATCCGAATTTAGACTCCGAACTCTTATGAGTTCTGACTCTGTGTTCTCTGAATTTAGACTCTGAACTCTTATGAGTTCTGACTAAAATTTCATTGAATTCCAAATCTGAACTCTTATGGGTTTTGACCTTGAGTTCCTTGAATTTAGACTCCTAACACTTCTGAGTTTTGACTCCGAATTCTGATGAATTATGACTTCGAAAATTGTATTTGCTGACTCCGAATTCTAATGAATTTTGACTCCAAACTTTGTATGTTCTGACTCCGAATTATCAGGAATTTTGACTCTGAACATTGTAATTTCTGACTCCGAATTCTCATGAACTCTGAATCTGAACCTTGTATGTTTAGGTTCTGAATTCTTATGAATCGAGATTCTGAATTTCCTTGAAACTTAGACTCTAGAATTCTTTAGATTTCAGGTTCCAAATTTCTTAGAAAACAAAATCTGAATATCCTTGTATTATAGACACTGAATATGTTTTTGGTTAGACTCCAAACATTTATTTTCAGAAATTATGAATATTTGATTGTGGTTAAGTAACCATATTTTTTGTTACACTTGTTTTTGTTATAAAACGATGTCATGCATTTAGTTACTAACTAATCATTTTTTTAATGACACGTGTACAGGTCCCTCCTAAATCCAAGGAAAAATATGACCATTGTAGGAGGGAGATGACCGTTTCAGTTGTGCCTATAAATAATAGCTTATTTGAAATAGCTAAAAAAACATTGAAAACCTTTTCTATGATTCTAGAGAATACATGTTGTTGAAGTGATTTCTAGAGAGAGACTCTAATGCTTTGTGCGTACTGAACTTCATGTTAAGATTTGATTTGTGTGACTCTGAATGTCACTGATTACATTCGAGGGATTCCAGAGATAGGAATATATAGGTGTAAACTAACTTAATGTTTGAGGGCTTCCTTACTGGGGAAGAAAGAGGTGCCGACTACCTAGAAGTTGAGGTCTTGCGGGGATAGCAAGACCAACTCCAATATTCATATCGAGCGCTTACCCTGTTTTGGGTAATACAAACATTATTGAATGTATAAATCAAGGGACCTTTATCGAAGGTTGTTGGATACCCTTCTCTTTGGGTTAAAGGACTTACTACTTGTTAATTGATTGTTTCAAATTTTTCGCTGTATTGTGATTTTTGAGGAACGTATAACTGTCTTATACATCCTTAAACTTGTATACTCTGATTTAGTAAGATTCTATATTCTTTAATGTAGAATAATTATCATTTTAAACATTTGTTAAGTTTCTTTTCCTGAACACCTTTTCCAGAATTTCTTTCTCAGAATCATATTATTGTCAGAATCATATTTCTGGAATCTAGCATGTGTGTAGAACTAGAGGTTTTCTGAATCACCTTGTTTGACCTTGTTAAAAATAATCATCTATAAAAATTCCAAATGAATTTTTTAAAGGATAAAATTTACCCCCTCTTGTGTTTTGAGTATATACATCATTACTAATACTAAAATCAGAAACATTTCGATCCTTTAATTGCTATCATTAGAGAATTGCACACTCCATACCAACCTAACATCATTCATATACAAGGTGCATGCTTAATACATTCCAAACTGTATTATATAAATATTGTGATGGGTTTCAGATTCCACCCAATATCATATCATATATGCATTGTCATCCTAAAAAATGCATGAAATTTCATCCCCACAACCATATCAGGTTCACTCCATTGTTTCATGTTGTATTGTATGACAATCTATGATAACTTCCCATTTCCCAAATATTCCCTTTTGATAGGTAAATAACCTACTAGGTAAGTTGATGAGTTCCCCTAGGCCTCATATTAGCTATGATACCCTAAAATGTTCTAATTTTTATGAACATTCCTATCTATAAACCTCCATAACTTGAAGGTAATGACATCCCTCAACATCATCAATGATATGAAAATTCTTCAATATCCTATTAGGAAAGAATCATAAGGATGTTTTTTCCAAGACCATTACATTCACATGACACCCTAGGTCAATCCTCATAATCATCCATTCTGTAAATCTCCATAGTTTCTACCCACCTAGGTATTCACCTCTCATTGAGAGAAGAAAAAACATCACATAGTCATCTCACTATCCAATTGGTTACAAGGAATATTACATTAATCACATTTGAAATCCTATGGAAATTCATCTAAATTTATCACACACTTTTTCATGCTGGTCGTTGGGGACATGTATAATTAGAGATTATACATCTCATTAATTTCATTTAATTTATATTACTCCAATTAGGGTCCAAGTGCCTCAAGAAATACAACTATAATCAAGTCCCCAACTATCAATTGCAAAGATGAGGTTTGATTTAATAAGGTTTAATCACTAAATAATCACAGAACCTTTATCGCTTAACAGAAACATGATCCATGGGGTGTGTACCACTCATATCACAAACATGAAACTATGACCTATAAAATACCCAGTTTATAAATATTATTCCAAAAAATATTTAATATAATTTAGCCAAAACCCTAGGAAAATTCATATAGTGAATTCCTCCATCAGAACAGTTCATGAAGACATATTGATATTGTCTTGAGACATCCTCTATGATATAGAAGTGAAATGCATATTGGAATCCCCGAATTCCACCATACTCTGGTGGAACCAAAAATGAAACCCTAGCTAAAATGGAACTAAAATTAGTTTCTAGTGATAAGAAGAAATAATAGTAAAGGTAATATTGATTATAACATAGATACTCTAAAGGGACACAACAAGACACTTCCCCCATCAAGAGGGTTCAAATGAGAGGAGATGTAGGGGATAATATTTTAAAATACCCCCAAAGAGCTATTTCATGCTATGATAAATGGTGTAATGAATAGTGTGTTATTGTTGTCTCCCGGTAAAAAAAAACTCTATATCATTTTTATACATGAAACCCTCGTTCACACCATGAATTCCATAAGGTATATGGTATCTCACTTGACCAAACGTCACTTACAATATCAATCGAAAATTCCAACTATGAATTCCCATGTAATGGTCCATAAACCCTCACTTATAGGTCACTAACATAGTTTGAATTCCCCATCTCCATTATTTATGGAGATCATAAGGGTCATGGACCAACGTGTACATCCTTCATAGTGTTAATTTTTTTTCACCCCATGAATGTCCAGAAGAAATAAAGTATTATCATCATGGGAAACCATCCCTTATCCAAGATCACTAGGGCACCCAAACCACCAACCAAGTCTTGAACCCTATTTGAAATAGACAATTTTATATGTTCTCATCAATGGAATTATAAAATGAATCTTGGTTCTCAAAATGTCCCACTGGACAATGGGTAAATTAAATACCATTCTAAATTTTCATAAACCATATGGACAATACCTATTACAATCACTTCAGTAAAAAAACTTCCCATCCATGATAAATTTTAAATACTATTCTATAATAAATTATATCCAAATTATCCACCAATTCATTCTCATTTCACTAGGTTCTACCCCCAAATGCTTAAATAGCTTCTACTACACAACATCAAACATGAGGGGAACTATTCATCTATAACTTCACCATCACCTATAAGTTTTACGAAAACCAAATGAAGAATATATAAACAACCATATTATCCAGAGACCCAACATTTTCTATCCCAATTATCCATAGGCTTATAATGATCTACACCATAGGTATGTACCCATAAAGTATGATTTATAAGACATGGGACTCCCCACAATCATAATATCTTATAATATAGATTAATTACATTGCAATAACCCACTTGGTGAGGTTCAAATATAAATAAAACAAATACTATCTAAAAGGTAATAAAAATATAGTACTTATCATTAATTGTAATTCACAAACCTATCTAGATTTGTCTCTATCAATCATGTACATGCCTAAATAGACAAAACCTTCTTTTAAATCCCTTGTTGATCCCCATAACCTATCCATCAAGTCCAATGTGACACAAATAATGTGTTTTACAACCTACCATATCAAATTACACGTAAAATTACTGGTCGATCCTCCTATATCTGATATTTTTTTAAAACAACTAATTTTATCCTCCAACATGTTTTCTCGTCACCTGAATAACATTAAAAAATCTTTAGTGGCATCTTGTTTCCATTTGAACACTCCCAAAAATTTAAAACTTGATATTAATTGTCTTAAAATATTTAGATCTTCCCCTAATGAATATCTTTATCATAATATACTATATTGAAATGACACATCATTGATATGGAACAATATTTGAACAAATCATATTAATCCAAAGCTCAATGAAAAAATCTGGACTCTATAAATAAATAGAGCTGAATCAAAAATATAAAATTCACTATATAACTGGACAAAATTGAACCCAAATTCTCAACATCACCCTCATTCTATAATGACCATCCAACTACCTATCTCATAAAACTGATGGCCCTAATTTCAAAGAGTTCGTACATCCATTTACTACTTCATGTCTATCAATTCACATGATAACTAGAATCTATGCGCCAATATAAAATATCAATCATAATGAATTTCCATGAAATTGAAATATAATCCTTGATAACTATAAAAATTCTTTTGTGGGAGGTTAACTTCATCAAATGGCCAATGGTTCAATCCACACTATGTAGATTTCTTTATACTTCCCCATTCATGCATTTTGAATAGTTTCAAATATCACACATGTGTTGATCTTCTAGATATGCGCTCATCCACTATCAACTCATGGAAGAAATCCATGTGTAATTATCTAATTGAACATGACATCATACATGTCCCTTCTCTGATATCCCCTATCTGAGAATGGGAAATCTCTCATTTTTTAGTAAAACTATAAGAAACTGACAATATAATCAGTTCATAAATCCATCATCCCCTTGGAATGAAAATGTCCACTCACTTATTCACAACACAAATGGCTACCACACGTAACGAGATAACCCTACCATGTTTTCATACAATCCAAATAAGTGTACTCTAATATACCACCTGATAAAAGAACTCGACTAATGATCCCACAAGTCATACATCATCAAAACTAGGATCACTCAACTAATCCATTGTCAATTATTACATTCTTTATAGTTTTATAATCCCAGAATAACCTCAGTATTTCCCATAAATATCAGGCATTTAGCTCATTCTATATTCTATCTCATGATCACCCACCATCCCAATGTCATTCCAAAAAATAATAATCCATCCGAACTCTTCCATCACACAACATGAAAACATATCCAAAACATGCATTTTTAGGAATAGAAATGATCCTACCCTTAAAAAAATAGGATATCAAAACAAATGGTACTTAAGATTCCAATCATTATAGAAGATCATGTCATCGCCATGCTTATAAAAAGAACCCAGTAGATCCTCACATTCACCAAACATATTACCTGAAGCATTTTACCATTCTTATAATCCCTAAAGTACTAGCAATATTAGGTTACCTCTCTTTCATGTATGTCATGACCCGACCCATACCGGGGCTCGAGCCACAACAACCCCACACCCCCCTCCATAGGCCAGGGGCTGGCGACTAGCCCCGAAGACACAAAAATCTCCGGAGGGCCTTTTATAAAGAACCTGTACACAAGCACATATCCAACACAATGAAAAAGTCTATAGGAAAATAAATCAAGGTACCGATCAGTTATAAAATAAAAAAGAAACCAAACATATATGCCTCATCCTCTAAACAATTATATTATAAGAAAAGTAAAGTTGAAAAGAAAAGGGGAAAAATAAGAACCCAACTATAAAAGTTCCAAAAACCTGTAACAGGTGAAAACAATAAATGAGATGGAAGAGTCCCACTCCGAAATCCCATGCTACATCTAATGCAAGCAGTCCAAGCACCCTGTATCTCTAAGCTTCTCTGATATCAGGATCAAATTCTCTATTGTCTGCAAGGGCACACCCAATGTGGTCAAATCCCAACTAGAGGTGAGTATATGAATACTCAGTAGGATTCCATAAAGGATAAAGGATTCATTAAGAAAGGCACTGAAGAGGGGAGAAGTAAGAGAGAGCAAGGAACTATAAGAGTGAACATTAAGAGTATAACTCCACCCCATAGTAGATAAGATCGCTCAATCGAACCCAGACAACAGAGTAAGGGGATATCCATCTCACAACTCACACCAAATATATTCCCATACATATACCTAGGGAATTCATATATACTCGTCTCGGCCATAAATAATCATAAGGCTCTAACCTCATAGCCATTACCCGGATTTCCAACGAAGGCTCAAAGCATAAATAAAGGATCAAAAGTACACGCTTCATGATCTGCCCATCCCTCACGGTACCCATCTAAGAGACGTAATCCATCAGGTACAACTCACCCATTCATAATGGTACATCCTAAAGGACATTATCCATCAAGATCATTATGCTAGAACTGCCTCTAGTGCCCACACTAGACGTCTCGCTATCACAGTCTTGTGATCAAGGCAAGACTAAGGGAGCCCAAGTGAAGAGGAATACTCCTCAACAATCCGTTTAGTTGGAGGATCACTATTCCATTATTACCCACAATATATCAATCACTCTAGTAAGATGTTTCCCGCACCTCTGTCCATTGAGGGAGAACTAACATCTTCCATGGTATGTAATATTACAAGCATGATATAAATAATGAAGCACAAAGCCAAAAATATAGCTCACTCTAATGGTATAACATCCAGGTTACTGGGATAGGGATGACTAGTTGTAAAGCCAGATCAACAAATCCATAGTAACTCTACTACTTACCTGAATGGGTCACTATATGCTGACCCGCATTGGTTGCTAGATGCCAAACCGTATTGGTCACTGGGGATAAAGCGTATTGTTCTCTAGTGCTAACATATACTGGTCACCAGTTTTGACTCTTATTGGATGTTGGTGCTGATCTGTATTTGTTGCTGGTGCTGACCATTATTGGTTGCTGGTGCTGACTCGTATTGGTCTCAGGTGCTGACCTATATCGGTCCCTGGTGATGACCCGTATTGGTTGTAGGTACATAGGTTGAGATGATTATTCATAAAAAAAAGATCATCACACTATGGAGTTTCTACTGCTGACCCATATTTGTCGCTCTTCTTCTTCATGTCATTGCCAATAACTAGATACCTGTTCATCGCATGCTTATTTATGGGAGAAGCACTCTTGAAGCCATTGGTCAAATTTTAACCATCATAATGTCCCACTATGAAGTAACCAGATTATCTGTCATTTCATAAGGGTTCAAATGCAAAATACGGTGCATCAGTCGGACACCTAGGCTGTAAGGTATAGGCATTTTTGTACCAAGGGCCCAGTTGGATTCGAGTTTTATCCAACCTGGCCAAATTCCTGAATTTTTCAAACGTCACATAGAGTTTCTCAAACGGACCGCCTCATCTCAACCATCATAGAACCATAGACAGATCGTCATTTTGACAACGTATGAGGGAGATATGTCAGATACAAGATCCTGCAATAATAATAATAATAATAATATTATTATTATTATTATTATTGTGTGTTTCATGGGCCAGAGCCATGAACTAGAATTTAATATAAAAAATTAGACTCTAATTGACTATCATAATGATAGGATGATGTCACCACTGACAACAAGGAAATCAAATGTTTCACACAAGAGTTATGGCGAGTCAATGATTTAATAATAATATTTAATCTATTATTTCATGACCATTTTGGGTACCTAATCTGAAAACCAGACAAAGACATCCAATATCAAACTCAAAATGTATGTCTCAATGATAGGGTTTCACTTCCACTGACGGTTCATGAAAATGAGATAGCGCGAATATGTTACGAATGAATTATGGTTTTACAATAAAAAATAATATTATCATTATTATATTATTAGTATTATTTACAATTCATTTACTTAAATTATCGCATTCCACGCACAATTCCCCTATTTTCATCTTTGTATCCACGCTAATGCAACACACCCCATTCCTATTTTATTTATTATTTATTATTCAATTATTTACTTTCAAAATCAACTTTACTCCCCAATCTAATTCCTCTTTTCAAGATTTTCCTTTTTTCTACATGGCCAGACTACCAACACCACCTCCGGGTAACCCAGCCACAACTACATCAAACTGCCGCAACACCTAGACGATGCCTTCCATCTGTCCTCTGACGCCACCTTTTGCTTTCCACACATGCTCGCGCCTCGTTAGACCACCTCACACACCATCACCTTAGACCACCAACACTACTACTGTGTTAATCAGAAAACCTGGATGCGCTAGCTCTCAAATCACCTTGCAGAATCTGCTTGACCACAATAGCACATAGAACTGTCTACCTCGCCTAGAGCCTTGGCCTGAACACATTCTAGAAAATTACACCGCCACATCTCTCCTTTTGTGGGCCGTTGCATCTTCATTCTATGCCTGAAAATTTTGAAGATTTCAGATCTACGATCCTCAGGTCAAGATCTCCTCGTATGTATGTCATGCTCAAAGAAACATTGAGTTTTTTTCTTGTTTAATTATTTGATGGTGAAGAATGCATGAAGAACACATGACTAAATAAATATAAAATATCATGGTCTATGTGTGGATTGATGGTTGTGTTTGTTTGGCCATCTTCTTTGAGAATCAAGAACAATGGGAATTAACAAATAGATATTTATCATACTTCATGATTTCCAATTTCAATATATGAAAGAATAAATTGATTCTATCCATTGTTTTTTGATCCTCAAATTAATTCATTTAATTCATGTTTATCATGAAAAATTGAATCGGGGTAAAGAATCCACAATGATAAATCTTACCTGGATTGGTTCCATTCACTGTTGATGAAGATCACACTTGCACAATGACGAGAAGAAGATGTTTTGTTTTTTGTGCTTCGATCCCCCTGGATCCACGGATTCATTTTCATTTTAAAAAAAATAGGATTGGAGAGGGGAGGAGGTAGAGTCATTGGAAACATGGTTATGAGGCCAAGATCTCATCACAATAAATTTATAAACTCTCATCAGGTTAAAATAAATTTGTCAACTAATTAAATAAACAATTATTTTTTTATTTATTCATTTTCCCACAGTGGGACATAAGCCGAAACTCGGAGCTACAAAGGTTACACCCTTCTTATGGTAAATCCTATCTTTTGAGATCATCGGTGGCCTTAGATTTATCATATGAGCCCTTGTACATGTGTTATTTGGGAATGACCTATCAAATAAACAAATTAATAATTTAATTTATCCATTTAACACACCACTAACACGAGAGGGGTCCAAATGTCCCACACCAACTTATTTTATGTCGTGCATATGGGAAACACTATGTTTCAGACCCATCCTTGGTCTTAGATATTTGATCCAATCAACCGTTTAATACATATCCCATTTTCTATGGTTAACCACACATGAGTAATATATAAAAATGTTTAACATTTTTATAAAATTAATTCTGGGCACACCGAGCCTCATAATTACATGTTGCCTTAGCATCCAGATTTTGAAATATTATTCGAAATATTTAATCAACTTATTAGGAAAAAACTGGGTCTCTAAATTATACCCTCATTCAAGATTTTCATCCTAGAAAAGCAAAACTAGGGAAACTACTCAGGATACCGATCCCACACTTCGCTCTCCCGCTCCCAAAAAAACCAGTACATTACTGTGCTTCTAAAGAATGTTGAAGAAAGGGATGGTCCACCCTCATAAGACATTTTTCAGTTGATGACATGTTTAGGAACACACATGTATCTTCTCAGTTGCGACACGTATAAGAGGTCGTGTACCCACCCCAACTATTTGGGATAAGGCAAGGTAGTATGCAACCTCTCCATCACCTTGCACAATCTCCAATGACCGGATAGAACTCGAGGAGGAATTTTTCCACACTAGCTGATCCTCAACATCCCATGTCACAACCGGAATCACCATTTGTCAGTGGAGCATGGTCTCGTGACTCCCTCCTTCAAAAATATACATATGGTGAAACACCTAAGGATATATGGTGACACCAGATTTCATAGTCGGAGAATCACAACTGGGACTCTATTACATGCTCGAGAAGTGAATGAGTCAACACCATCGAATAAAGAAAATTTGTACCATCCTACTCCATAAGGGTTAGCTGCAGGGATTTTAACTGCTCTGAAACATCCAGCACTAGGTTAGTCTCGGTCTTCCCACACTTCCTACTAAGGGCCTCTGCTACACAACCGCCCCTTGAACGGATAAGTGAAAGGGATTATTCCACCACACGTCCTCTATGTTTATTGGGTCTCATATGACCATGTTCCTAATACTAATAATGAGAAGATCTCATATGTTGATATCTTATCATCAAGCGTATGCTAGCTGCAAAGGACGTATCAACTCTATTGTGCTCACTGCCACAACCGGGTGTATGGCATGCCATGAAGATCTCTACCACGAGTGTCTACTCCAGCACCTCGGCATAGGTGGGGATGAACAAGGGGTCTATGATTGCATATAATTATCTATAGATTCCCCGCTAGAATGTCTATTCTCAGAAACCTCCATTATAGATCATGTCTAGAGAGTAGTGCACAAGGTCTGTGAACATAGTCACCTAATCAGTCACCGTCATCCCCCTCTATCATCACTGGTGAGCTCTTAATGTCGAATAGAGCACAAGTAGAATGGGTAGAACTCCTCACTAAATACCTACATGAATAATCCCATGATAGTTTCAACTCATCGTGTTTCTGAGTAACTAAGCTCCACCCACATCCAGCTGCTACAGGGAGAAGGTCGGCTGAAAAAACCTTAATCTAATCTGCCAGAGTCCATATAACCCTCATGAGGTAGACCACTAGCTATATCCAACCCTTCTCTATTTGAGGGTATGGCTCACTATGGAACCTCAGCGGTCTGCAGTGCTAGAACATGATAAGTGGGCCTAAACATTGCACGTTCTCATCCAACACTAATGGGGTTGAGTGATTCCCAATAGGTGGGGGTGTTTCTACCCACCCTCCTAAAGAAAGGGGCTTACATGATGGGTTCTAAACTTAGGCCTCATCGCTCACAGGATTGTCGAACCTCTGCCTCTAATACCATTTTTTCACGACCCGAACTGTACCAAGGCTCTATCCTCAACTACCCCATGCCCGCCTCTATAGGCCAGAGGCTGGTGACTAGCGCCGAATGAACTAAAAACTCAGGGGGGGCCTATTCCTAAGAACCTGTACACATGAACACAACCAACTCAATGAAAATGTGTACAGAAATAGAAATGAATGCACCACTATGTTATAAAAAAAGGGATCCAAAAATATATACATTATCTTTAAACAGTACAAGTACAAGAAAAGTAAAGATGAAAGGGAATGGGGAAAAAATACACACCCAACTAGAAAAGTTCCATAACCGAGTAATAGGTGAAAAAAGTAAAATAGCTGGAAGAGTCCCACTCCTAAATCCCATGCATCGACCACCAAAATGGTCCAAGAACCCAGTATCCCTAAGCTCCTCTAATATCATGATCAAATTTTTCATCATCTAGAAGGTGACACCAAATGCGGGAAAATCCCAAGAAGGGGTGAGTATAAGATCACTCATTAAGATGCCCCAACGACTCAAGGGAGTAGAAAGAGAGGTACTGAAGAGGGTGTAGTAAGAGAGAACAAGGTACTACAATAGTGAATGGAAAAAATACAACTCCACCCAAAAGTAGAAATGCTTTCTCAAAGGAACCCAAATGAGAGAGTAAGGGATCTCCATCTCACAGATCACACCAAGTATATTTCCATACATATACCCTTGGAATTTTGATAAACATGCCTCAGCCACAATGTAAACTAAAGCCCTAGTCTCGAATTCATTACCAGAATTTCCAAATAAAGCTCAAAGAGTAACTCAAGGATCTAGAATACACACTCCATGAACTGGCCATCACTAATGACACTCGTCTTAGAGATGTAATCCATCAGGTACAATTCAACAATTTTTAATGGTACATCCTAAAGGACGTGCTCCATCGGGATATTTTTTCTAGAACTACCTCTAATGCCTGTAAGTAAAGGTCACACTCTCACGGGGTTTCACCCGAGGAAAGACCCAGAGAACCAATGTGAAGAGGACCACTCCTCAATACTACGTTCAGTTGGGGGAAAACTACTCTAGTCTAACCCAAAATATCTCATCCACTCCATTAAGACGTTTCACACACCAAAGTCTGTCGAGGGAGCACTAACTTCTACCTTGGTATGTAATATCAGAGGCACGATCTAAATCAGGAATCATAAAGAATAAGAGGCAACTCACTCTAATGCTATAACTTCCAGGTTACTGGGATAGGTATGACTCGGTATAAATCTAGACCATCCTATCTGAAGTAACTCTACTACAGAACTGAATAGGTTACTGTATGCTGACCCGTATTGGTTGCTGGATGTAGAACCCTATTGTTCGACGGTGCTAACCCATATTGATCACTAGTGTTGACAAGTATTGGTCACTAGTGTTGACTCGTATTGGTCACTGGTGCTGACCGATATTGGTCGCTGGTGCTAACATGTATTGGTCCCTGGTGATGACCCATATTGGCTGCTTGTGCTAAGGAATATTGGTCACTGGTACTAACCTGTATTGGTTGCTGGTATAAAGGTAGGGATGGTTAGTCATACAACTAGATCATCCTAATATGGAGTTTCTGATGTTGACCCACATTGTTCGCTCTTCTTCATTATGTCACAACAAGCCACATGATTCCCACTCATAGCACGCATGATTTAGGGAGAACCGCCCCTCAATCCATTGGTCATATTTCAACTAGTAATATGTCCTACTAATAAGTAACCCAATTATCTTTCATGTCATAATGGTTTCAATGAATCAAATGACGTGTGGAATGGACACCCGGTCTATAATCCATATGCATTTTAGTGACTAGGGCCTGATTGGATTCGAGTACGATATAACCTAGTAAAACGCTATATTTTCCCAAAAGTCTAATGGGGTATTTCAAAAGGACTACCTTTTCTCAAGGATTTCGACGCCGCAGACAGCTCATCATTTCAACACCGTAGGAGGGAGATATGTCAGATACAAGATCCCGCAATAGTAATAATAATATTATTATTGGGTGTTTTGTGGACCTGAGCCATGAACCAAAATTTAATATTCAATAGTAGATTGGAATTGACCATCTTAATGATAGTATAACGACACCATTGACAACAATTCAATCGGATGTCGCACGTAGAAGTTATGGAGGGTCAAAGATTTAATAATATTATTAAATCTATTATTTCATGAGCATTTTGGGTACCCAATCACAAGACTCGAAAAAGACATCTAATATTGAAATTGAAATGTCCGTCTTGAATTCTGTGTTGCAACTGCTTCTAACGGTTCATGAAACCAAGGTCGCACATATAAGTTATAGATTGATTATGGATTTAAAAACAAAAATAATCATATCATCATTATTTTATTATTTTTATTTACAATTAATTTACATCGATTCTCAAATTCCACGCACAAGTAACGCATTTTTCAACTATTTCTCCACGCGCATGGATCATTCCCCAATCCTATTATATTTATTCTTTCGTTTTTTTTATTTACATTCAAAATAAACTTCTATCTCCAATAAAATTCCTCCTTTCACTATTTTCATTCGTTACACATGGCTAGACCGCAGCCAATACATCCAGCTACTCAAACCATAACACCTCCAGACTACTGCACCACCTGGATGCTGCCATCCGACTGTCCTCCAATAGCACATTCTTCTGGCCACACCTTCTCATGATTCCTCAGACCACCTCACACACCATCACCTTGACAGCTGACAACACTGCTTCCCTCATCAGAAAACCCAAATGCTTTGGCTCCTTCACCACCTTACGGTCTCTACTCAACCTTCGTAGCACGTCACACCATCATCCTCTCCCAAAGATGCTCCCTGAACACACACCTGAAATCACACCTACACGTCGTCCCTTTGTTCCACTGAATCTTCGTTCTAAGACCGAATATTGTGACGATGGAAGATCTACGATACTTGAGTCAAGATCTTCATGTATGTTTGCTGCGCTCAATGAAACAATGTGTTTTTAACAAGGTTAATTAATTTTAGACAAAGAACGTGCGAAGAATGCATGGAGAAAGAAATATAAAAGATCATAGTCTATGTGCAGATCGATGGCTATGATTCTTTGTCCATCATCATTGAGAATCTAGAACAAGAGGAATTAAAAAATAGATATTTATCACACTTCATGATTTTAAATTTCATTATAAACAAGAAGAAATTGATTCAATCCATTGTTTTTTGATAAAATAATTAATTCCAATAATTTGTTTTAGTCATGAAAAATTAAACCAGGGTACAGAATCTACAAAGAAAAGTCTTATCTGGAATGGATATGTTTGGTGTTGATGAAGATTTCACTTTCATAACGATGAGAGGATGATGGTGTGTTTGTCGTTCTTCAATCCGCTTGGGTCCAATGCTTCTTTCGCATTTTTCAACAGAGTGGATATGATAGTTGAGGAGGAGGATTCATCGGAAAAAGGGTTATGAGGCCAAGATCTCCTAACCATGAATTTTCAACCTCTCATCTTGTTAAAATAAATTTATCAAATAGCTAAATAAACAATTTTTTAATTGTTTAATTATTTCCCCATAATGGTGCATAAGATGAACACTCCACGTCGACAAAGGTTACACCCTACTTAGGGTAAAGAATACGTTTTGAGCTCATCAGTGGCCTCTGATTTCTCATATGTCCCCTCATCCATGGGTTATTCAGGTTTGAGCAATTATATGAAGAAATTAATTATTTAAATTATCCATTTAACACACCGCCAACGAGCGAGGGGTCTGAACATCCTACGCCGAATTATTTTAGGGCATGCTTCGGAAAAACACTATGTTCCAGACCCAACTGTGGTATCAGATTTTCCAATTTGAGAATACATTTAATAGATATACCTTTTTTAAGTTATAAATTAATGTGTAATATATAAAATTACTTAATATTTTTTTAAAATTAATTATAGGCACACTGAGCATTGGAATTGCACGTCGTCTCAGTTCTGGGCTTCAGAAATATTCTTATTAATATTTAAATGTATTATTATGAGAAAACTGGGTCTCTACAAGGTACCATTCCATATCACATCTCATTCTAAATGTAACTCTTAATACACTGATATAATAATCTCCATATCAAGGAACTAGGACCGACCACATAACCATATGTTATATCTCACATAGTTCATAACTCATAAGAAGAACATTTCATTTCATGATTTAAATTTTACATGTTTTCCTGCCTTACAAATATCCAACTATATGTTCTCATGTGTATATTAGGATCTACATTTTGACTCATCTATCTACGAGGTCACTGATTCTCATCAGGAATCCACATATATTATTCCCCTTCATGACTCATTATATCAAGAGAGTCCTCCATGATCCTCCATGTATAGGAGCGACCATTTGAAGATAACATACTGATTAAGGTAAAAATTTACATACATAATGGAATCACCCCAACACAAAATGTTTTTATTACTATATGAACATAATAATTTTTTAGTAAAATTCATCGAATAAGCTATATGGTAAAACTCTAAAATGTTTTTCTGGACACATTAAATAACATGAAATATTTTTTTTTCAAAACTGGTAGTAGGGCATAAAATTCCTATAATGACCTCATAATGGTCCCAATACATACATTACAAGAGGGTGGACATAGTATTTGTGTAGGAGACTCCCTCTATAAGATCAAAATTACCTATCACCAGAAGAAACTATATAATATGGTCTAGATAAGATGAATTCAAAAACAAGGTTATATAGTAAAATACCGGATAATTTCTTGTTCAAACATTATAAAACTAAACAATATATTCATCATTGAAGTCACAAACTGACACGCAAGTGATTTGAATCCTATATTATGAAAATTATGATTAAATAATAACATGTGTCTAATGGGAATAGAGAAAAAAACAAATATAAATATTAAAATTCAAGAAATTTAAGTGCCCCATGCTTGTTCAAATAATTTAATCGAGAAACTATAAGCTATGAAAATATCAGATATCAATAGTATTCAATAATTTCTATCAGAAATGGTTTTAACAATGGACTAGTGTGATATCCATCACAAGCTATAGCACATCTCGATTCCCTATGTAGCATCACTAAAAATTGTAAGATGAAAATAAAACACTGATGAACTTTGTGATATCAAGCATATAATATCTCTAACAAATTTTGTAAATATTTCCACCAGGGATCACTCAATAGTTCCCATAATTCCATCCACCATGTTACACCACGTTTTCCACCCTATATACCAAAGGCTTCAAACAATAATTGAGGTCTTATGTTATTTCCAAGGAAATAATATTCACTATATCAGATAGTGAAAAAATATAAAATATAAAAAATATATCATATATCTGAAATCAATAGAGTATGGTGAAGAAACAAATCCCAACCTTCAATAATATATGAATACCTAAGAAGCAGTTTTACAGGTAGTCTAGTCGAACACCGACCAACAAATACATTAAAAAATAATATAAGAAAAAAAATAATGTAAAAGGTTCTCTTCGACATTCATTATACTCACCTCATTCAAGTCTCCATTCTCGTATGAGCGATCATACTCAATCAATCAACACTAGGGCTCTACCGACTCGAATCTTACAACTAATGAGGCCTTCATAGGGAACCATGTTCCATAGATTCCCAAATTGGGTGTGTAAAAAACAAAAAAGGGTGAGAAAAAACAAATCTAATAAATAAATAATAAATATATATAAATTTATTATAAACTCATATTGATAAATTAAAGTACCTTTGTGATTAGAAATAAATAACCACTATCGATCCATGAGTGCTCACATGAAAACTAAGTTATATTGAAACATGAATTGGCTTTTTGTAGGGTTTCTATGGATCCATCATATAGTCATGAATACTAATATCCTACTCAATGTAAAATTCATCAAATAATATCATCAAAAACATAAACCATTCCAATAGGCCACCCATCACATTAACCCTTGGAAAAACCTACTCTAAAAAACCTCATTTGAATACTACGGGGGTTTCCCTTCCAAGAATCTAGTAATTCAGAAACACCAAGGATTTACGTACCTAGAATCCATACTGTAGATATAGGTAATAACCTATTAATAATAAATCACCTGGATCCAAGGGTAAACCCCTCACCAAATATAAATCACATCATTAGTTTTAAGGGTGTAACATGTATGAAACTCATCAACTATAACCAGGGGTGTGCCTCTCCCCTACCAAGAATCCCATTATCTAGAACTAGGGAATCCCCTTATAAAAATACATAACCTTGAAACATGGGTATTAATACACTATGACATTAAAAATACTTATTAGATACTAGGAAATACCCTAAATGTAATCCATTACCAAGATCTAGGGAATACCCTCCCAGGAAAACCATTTTCTGAGTCCAGGGGTGTGGCTCTCCCTGCTGATCATCACATCATCTGAGTACATGACTGTGGGACCCCTTACTAAGAATAACATCATATATATACATTTATATTATCCATGGAATCAAAACATAGTATATTTTCCTTCTTGGATCATCCAACCCTTCATATGGATCCAAGGAGTGTTTACATGGAATATCATACCTTAGTGCCTCCATAAATGTCGATGGGTAGTGTAACCCACCCGAACTAATCACTTATAAATGATTTCAGACACAAAAGAATATATCCTATCATAATTGAATCCATAATTGTATTACAATATTGATTTTTTTTCTTTGGTGAGAAATGTCATCGACACTTCTATTTTCCCCCATATACTATTATGAGAGGGTAAAAATCTCAATATGGAACATACTCGGGTCCCCAAGGTCCTATCACATCAAATAAACCATTTATTGGTCCACTTATCTCAACATATCTCTTATGTTAACACCAATCACTAGGAGGGAATGAAATCCCTTGTAATCATCACTGTCCCATAGAGGCCTCACCATAATCTTTTGAAACTCTCTTAAAGAACGTGTATTCAATCCCATTCCCTTCCTAGGTCACCCGAGGTTGGTCCTCAAACCTGGATTCAAAATTAATATCTGAAGGTTATGCCCTCATAGGTAATAGCCTTTATGTGGGGAGGTAACACTTTCCATTTGGTCATCTCAGTAGCCCGAAGGCTCTATGGAATCTCCTGATTATCACATGTACAATCCATAAAATATATAATTCAATTTATCACTTTCCTCTAACTAGATGTAACATAGGGAATTTATCACTAAGACTGCTACATCTCATTCATTTAATTATATTTAGTTTACACTAATCTGGGTCTATGTGTCCCAAGGAATACTAATATATTCTAAGCCTTATCCTTTGATGGGTTATGTAATCAAGCTAGTGAATAAGGTCCATCGTAGACCTTATAACCTTGTCCAGTTTTCCTTGGCATTTGATTTTAAAAAAAATTCATGTTTAATAATGATAAATGGATCCTAGTGGTGATACCAAATATCACATTATAAATATAAAAAATAGGAAATAAATTCTTATATATAAATCACTACATACCTCAATCCATAATATAATTACATTTTATTTCACCACCCAATAGCTCATCTGTAACATATCAAATCAATCTTACCACCACCCATCATTTTGTGACACTAACTCATTCCATAACATAAAAATTAATTAAATATAATGAAATTGTAATTAAATAAAAAAATAAAAAAATTTAAATTAATATGAAATTTGATTTAGTTCTGAATAATTCCTAAAAACATAATGAAACTTCATACACAGGGTGCATTATACCCCTAAAACAATGCCAATCATATCCCTCAAAGGCATTACATTATTCACTTGATTAAATGAGAAATTAAAATCAAAATATCAAAAATACCTACAAGAATTTACATATATATTTATCTCCATTAAAATGACATGTGAATAAATGTATATACAATCTTGGGACATCATATTTGAAATCAAATAAAATTCTCTATCAGAATAAAAAAATTCCACCATACTCTGGTGGAATCAGTATAGAAACCATAGAAACAATATGCTGGATGGTTAAATCTTGAGATAAGAATCAACAACATATAAAGAAATTGAGAATTTATATCAGAACCACAATAATGATTCACCCCCAATGGGGGTTTAATATATAGGATACAGAGGGGGAGAAACTAGACAAATGGCCCCCTCAATTATTATTTCCCATATGATCAAAGGGGTAGTGATAAATAATTAACCAATTTACATTAATAAAAAATTACCATGTAATTATTCTATAGAGTAAACTCCTAGATCAAGATATAAAATAATTGAGGAAGAGGGTATCCTCATTGGTCAAACCTATTTCATGGTGTGAACCATAGGTAATGTAATGAATGACCCCAATAAGGGACCATATCCCCACATGTAATGGTCGCTATCATGACATAAATCCTTCATTCACAAGTTTAGGACAAGAAATAAGTGTATTGACACATTATAAACATTTTTTACTTTATGAATGATTCATTCAACCCATTAATGGCCTCCAAATAAAAAATTATAGTTTTCTGATAACACAACACTTCTCCAACATTCACTTGAATACCTACACCCCTAAAAGGGTATCAAATTAAATAAAAAACATCTATTTAGAATTATCCAACCACCTTAATTAAAAACGATTACTTTTTCTCAAAATGACCCTCTAATCAAATGAAAAATTCAAATTTATTAATAATTTTGAAAAATCATACACACATAAGGTATTATAAAAGGAATGTATGTTCGAAGAGGGACTTTGTTTGGAAATTTATTATAGAATGTTAATATTTTTCATTTATAATTTTATATAAATAATAAAAAATTATTTGGTAGAAGAGAAATAAATCACTTGGAACCTCAATTGAGGGAATACATTTTTTTCATTCCATATATAGGTTGGAACACTGATTTTTGGAATGAGTTAAATATGGAGAGTTACTACCACTATATTAGAGAACAATATATCCAATCCAAAACATATATATTTTCCCCCACATAATTTTAATCAACCAGGATATTTTCAATGTTATTCTTTAGATCATAAATAGCATGATTTCACAAAACCACCTTAAAATATTTATAAATGTATCAAAAATGTACATATCAAGTGTTATTTTAATAATATTATTAATCCGATTAGAGGTGATTATTCCTATGACTGTAGGGATCTCATTTTAAAATGGATTATATCATCATAATAGTTCTTAAGAATATATTAATGGATCCTACGCTGATTCCAAAAACAACTTGGCACCTTCTTGGGAACTGTCAGAACATGGGAGCATGATTCTATCGAGGGAAGTGAATCAGGATATTTTTGGGGAATATTTGAGTAAAAAAATTGTAACACAACATGTTTCAATGTGTTTTTAATTAGATTAAATTTATTTATTATATGGGTTTATACGTAACAACTATTATAGCTTCAGTTACATGTAATATTGAGTTTTAAAAAACTATGATATATTATGAATATTATCATTCAAACAAAAAAGTCATAACCCAGTCGTTAAACAGATATATATTTATTGAAATAATTACTTTTTAAATATTAATTATAATTATTTTATTTAAATAAAACATATTGATAAAAAATACCTAATTTTTATAAAATTCATTATATGTTTTAAAATACTATGTTCTAAAAAATACCTTTTGGTTAACATTGAAATATTATTAAAATTAATGATTCCCAATTTAAGAAAATAATTATTAAAAAATAAAATGTATTTCTGAAATCATCATGTCAGAATTATCTTAGGGCTATTTTTTAGAATTTTTCTAAACAATGTTAGTTTTTTGTTAGTAGTGAGAAATAATGAATTTAAAATGATGTTTTTCATTCTATTTAATTTATTTATAATGTTAAATTATAATGTTAAATTGGTTTTCATGTCAAATTATTTTATTATAACATCATTTAATTAAATTTATTTCATTGAGGTCAATTTCATAGTAGTTTTTTTATAAAAACATTTAAAACATTTGAACATGATCCATTTTAAACCCTATTTTCTCATTATATATGTGAGATTAAATTTAAATTAAATTTTATAAATTATGTAAATTAAATTTTGGAAAATGGGTTCCAAAATTTGAATTAGAATAATTTATATTCCCTAAAATTTCAATTTATTTTTTAGAAAAATGAATATTAAAAATAGTATAAAAAAATTACCAATATGAAGGTAGAAATGGGTTTTCTAGGGGTTAAACTAAAATTGTAAGGGTTATAAATAAACAAAAATCATTTTTTAAATCCCTTTTATATCCATATTTAGACCTTATCGCTTATTTCATTAATAATAAATTATTTTTAGTCCTTTTACATGAAACAAATGTTGGTGGAATTAATTATTTTAGAAATATTACAGGTGTTTCACCAAATGAATTTTTAGTATTATTACTTATTCTACGTTGTTAAATTATTATTATACCATTATGATTATATAAAATGTAATGCCCCGAATCTAGAATCCCTAAGTTGGTGAATTATTACGTATCATTGGCATGATAACAAAATACCATGTCTTGAAAGGCCAATTAGTTTATTAGGCTTGTAAGTACTAGATACAATCATAAGGTTTACATTACATCATAAAATGAAAAAATACAACAATATTGTTTCAATAGACAAAACTAAGATCCCATAGACTATCCCTGATGGTCAGTCATAATATACTTCTTCGTATACTGGGGAAAAATAAAACATAGAAAGGGGTGAGCTCAGATTCCCAGTAGGGATAACAATATAGCGAAAACATCAATAAATAAGCATTAACATTTAAGAAAATGTATAAAACTAAAAAAATGAATTTCAATAGAAAAATCATCATCATATGGAAAATATAAATCAAAATAATTTCTTTCAATTACTCACATGGATATTCTAATAGTCTAATAATCACATGAAATATCAATAGCCACTTTTATAATGATGGAATGCATAACTCCAGACTTACATAACCACAAAATCAAGGCCTTATTCCAAGACTAAAAATAAGATTTTTTCAAGGCCATTTTCCAAGGCATTCGTTTGTCACATGAGACCTAACGATTCATTGAGGAGTTATAGCGGACTCCACCTCTCACTTACTTAGTCCAATGCATTTTCCATATGAAAAGGTATAAACATAACATTAAAATTCATATTAAAACTGGAATATGAAATTTAAATACTTTTTATCCATAAAAAATGCATGGTATGAAATAACACATCCACAGTCAAACGTATCATAAATCCTTCAATACAATATGGATGTTTTGTATCATAATAAATCAACTTCAAACAAACATAAAATCTATCAAAGGATGTTGACATAGATAAAATCAAAACCTCTTCGAGAAATATCGATTTCTATTTTGAAATCATTTAAGAGTCACATAATTATAAAATAAATAATTTATATTTTAAAATATTCTTATAGTATTGTAAGGGAAGCTTTGGTGGTGTTATAATAAGAGAAAATAACAGCACCCTCCGTATAAGTTAAAAAAGACAGTCTTTCCATAATTTTGTATAAAAGGATAAAACGTAACTTTTTTGGAAAATGACCAAAATATATTAACCCACAAAAAATTATTTTTAATCATCTAATGAAAAATATTCTTGAATGTATTATGATGGGGAATGAATCTAATCGCGTTCGTGGAGACGGTAATCCGTACGTACGCATGAGCCACAATATCATTCTTTTGATATTAAAATAACATATATTTGGATAGTATATCATATATAAAAAATCCTTATCATGTTATATTTGTTATTTACATCAATTTTATACCCATCCAAATAATGATTTATTGAATAACAATTACACCACGAAGAGGAGACGGTAAGCCGTAAGTATGGACATATGGTGACATGTCATTCACAGGATGTATAGAACAATGAATGTGGTTTTGAAATATTTATAACAACATCAAAATATATAGAAGACACTGTAGTTATTATTTTATAATAGAAACAACAATGAAAGAGGACGTGAAGGAATAAAATAACTTGAAATTGGTGATGAAATATTTTCCTCTCCTTCGGGTTCTTTCTTTTTATTTGATCAAAAGTGCCCCATAAGATGAATTCCATACTATAATAAGGCCTATATGATGAAGGTAGGAAAATTTAGAGGCTATTGAGTCAGATTTCGGCCGAGCCAAATGGCAATGAAGGTGTGAATTTGAGGAAAGGGGGAGTGCCCTTTTATAAGAGGTGTGAGGGGAACCCTGAGAAAAGCTATAAATATTATTTTATAATAAATTAATTTTCGGTTTATAATGGCTCTAAAGTAAATTATTTAAAAGATAAGGTAGGTATAGGTTGAAAACCATGCAACCAATAGATTTTAGACTGGTCTGGGTTACTATATTAACCTTGTCTTTTAGATATAACTATTTGTTAAATAGTTTGACATTTACCATGTCTCTTTGTATTTTTATATTATAGGGTTAATAAACACACTACATACTTCCAAGAGAACCCCAAGTGGTTCATCAATGATACACATATCATTATATATGACTTTTGGCCAAACCATAAATTTTTAGGAATAAAATATCAATTAATAATATAATATTTGTTTTAAAAACTCTTTTATGTCAATTTTGACACTATTTGGTATTTTGTTTTTTCTAAATTCATAACAACATTATTAATTAAAAAAAGTCATGTAACCAACCCTAATATGTCATATTAAAATATAAAATTAGTTTAATTCATAAAAAGTATCAAAATACATTTATTTGGATATTTATAATATCAATTATTTTAATATTTCCTTAATTGGGTAATTACAGCATCATCATTGTGTCATGATTAAATTTAATTATTTAATGTATAAGAATTATAAGTAAAATACCAACATGTTGGAAATTTCTTTATATTTTTAATGAATATTTATAGTTTAATTTATCTTATGTGTAACCCTATATTAAAAATGTTTTTTGTTATTAAACTTTGATGTTAACACTTTTAACTCTTCTTTAAATAAAATGATAATAAATGTCCAAATCTAATCCAAATAAACCAAAAATGTTCATATTTTATTCCTAATGATGTTTTTGGTCTAATTATACTTATAAAATAGAATTACGACATGTGTTAGGGTAATAATAATATCATTTTTACCCTTAATTACCCTATTTTCTTTTAACTGTGGTCAATAAAAGTGAAAATTTACTATTCATAAAAAAATATTTTTATCTTATTGAACCACATTTTACAACATTATATTATCTTTGTCTCTTGTATTTTTGAAATTCAACTCACAGAAGTGGTAGAATTATGTTTTATTTAAATTTGCAAATCCTCCAAGGAGGTGGGTAAACGACAGAAAAAAGATCAATAAAATTTTTATATATCTAAAATAATTATAAACTCACTGCAATGAATTACATTGAATTTATATAGGTATTATATATATATTTTGACCAAAAATAAATTTAAATAAAATAATTAATTATTTAAATAAAATGTCTGTTTTAAATAATAACTAAGTGTTTTTCAGTATTCCTAAAAAATTGACAGTTTTCAGAAAAATTCCAAAAATTCATCCTAAGCTAATTTTGATATTATAAATTAAAAAATTAATTCTATTTTACCAATTTAAAAAATTAGAAGTTTCATTAATTAATTTAAAATTAATTCATGTTGTAAAAATGAAAAACACATTTTTTAGAAATAATAACAATCAGAAGATTAACACTTGTTTATATCCTATTTAAAAATAAAATTACATAAAGTGACCATCATTGGATTAAATGGTAAAAATATAATCTAATTATACTTCAAAATCATTAAAATTTATAGTTCATCACTATAAATTATTTTGATTAAAAACGTTGTTTTTAGTTAAAATATAGTATTTTTCACTATTCTCCCAAATATGAAAGTTATCATAAAAACACATAAAATATATTGAAACTAAATTCTTACATCCTGATTCTAATGAAGATTTTTATTTTTTCAAATTGAATATATAAATTTTCCAAATATTAGATTTAAAAAAATTTCACCATTAAAAGGTGGGAAAATTGAATTTTTTTTTAAAAAATACTTTGTTCATCTGAAAAAAATTATTCGGTTCTTACATTATGTCTAAGAAACTCATAATATGTATTCTAAAATTATAAGTATTGTATAAAGTTAAAAATTCATTTAATACTATTCATACACGCTTTTGAATGGCTAGTTTGGTAAGTTGGGGTGCGATTGAACTCAGTGTTGCATGTAGTGAAAGTTATTAAATTACTTTGACGAAATAACGTACTATGAAATCGTAGGGTGTTACATACTTATCTCATTCAATAAATTGCATCCTCTCCATTTGAAGTTTTTTTTGATAATAAAAGGTTGAAAATAGAAAATACCTTTGTGGGAAAACCCATATTGGAAATTGGATTAATAAAATTTAGTGTTAATAAGAGGAAAAGGGGAATGAAAAAGTCACCACCAAATTATGATCTCTATTAGGAGAACATTGGTGGAAATTCGAGACACATAATTAGAGGAAAAACTTAAATATTTATAGGGAGTGATCGAGGTCATCAGTAAAAAATAATTGTAGAATTGAGGGCCTCAAAGCCATTAATCTATGATGATTTAAAATATCATCAGTTCAAAAAAATAAAAGGTATTAGGATAACACATTTTTAGTAATAATTTCCCTTTACCTAATTTTTAAGAATTAATTTCTTCATAGCATAAGAGAAGAAAAAACATATACTTGACAAGTAGAGTTCTATCCTTTAACTATTTTCTACTACAAACTCATCTTTCACTCTAAAAGATAATAGAACAAAAAAAATATTTTATTTATCCTATTCGTATAGGGATAAAAAAATGAATTTAAAATTAACCTACCAGACCTTTTAAAAAAAACATTATTTACTCTAGGACATCACATGGGCCAGTGGTAGGTGATACATCCCTGTTTCCCTTCGGTTATAGGTTCAAGTCTTGTGACATTTCCGGACGCGACGGGTTACCGCCTAACCTCCAAGTTGTCAATTTTATGGGAATCCAAAAATAATATCAAACTTGAATTATCCAAAATACTTCTATCCAAACTCACAGTCCAAAATTTATAAGGAAGGTAAACACATTGAAGATATTTTTTCCACGTAATAACATTTGAACACCTTTATCAAGTATTCTTTTAAAACACTGTAACATCCTAAATTACCATAAAACCTTATTGATTACATTCATGATCCCTTATTCCATATAGAATACTAGATATAATCATTCTATCCAAAAATATTGTAAACTCCAACAATGATGGAATATACAAATCAATAATCATTTTCAAGTTAGTCAAGAATATCCAATATAATTTATCCAAATCAGTCATGTATTATTCCAAAAATCACTACCTTGGTATCAGAACAATATTATGGTTTATCATACTCTCAACCATATATTTAACATAAATTGACCTACTATTGAGTCACTTTTCTAGGTTCCACACAATCTCAAGTCCTTAATGAAACAGTATTTTAGTACAATCCTTATATACTCTATAATTATTATATCATGTACATCATTAATACTATAATCAAATGACAGAATACTTTAATAACAATGTAATTAATATAATCACTAATCTTCATATCTGATAGTAGCATAAATTTATTGTTATCCAATAGCATAATTTGGGGTATACTCTGATGATTTGGATATTGATTCGTGTAGTGCCCAAACTCTTTGATGATGAAGCATTGTACATTGGAAACATTTTTCTTACCCATGAAATCACGTACTTGAAGTCAATTTTCCCTACAGTTATAACAAACTCCTATTCCCTCCAATCATTTACCAAGGTGATTCTTTCCATAGTTATCACATATGGGAAAAGCCTTCTTTTCCCACTTCTCTTTATCCATCTTTCTCTCTTCCATCCTTTTCTTCTCTTGCTTCCATTCAAATACATAGGACTCTATAATTATTTACTTATCGTATTAACACATGATACTATTTCATCATATGTTAAGAATACATGGGAGACTATTTCCCTTATAAATGTTGGCTTAATATTGTGAATGATATGATCCTTCTTACTCTTTGGATAATACGTATTGATGGAGTTCACATTCCTTCTTTTTGGTGCCATATTTATACAATGGCATACACTTGGTCAATTTATGAATTGCAATGAATAATTCCAAACTTTTAAAATATTGAACATAAATTGAATAGTTTATCGATATAATCCATAGTCATAAAAATATTTTCTTTGAGGAAGTATATACTCATAAATCCATCATAATGATTTGTAATGAAAATAATAATTATCCTAAACATATCCCCTTGGAGTGTCGTAACCAATAGTTCTGTAAGGGCCGTTATCATGCACCAGTTCCCGTTTGAGTCCAGCTCGAAGTGGTGTTTTCGGGTTTTACCCCTAGGTACATCTGTGCCAGAGCTGCCTCTACCAGGTCATATCTAGACCGGGATGTATTTTCCTGGAAAACTCAAAAAATCTCTACAGTACTAAAATTCAAGGAAGTTATTCTATATTAATCCTCAAAGTCTGTCTTAGGGATATGTTCTCTAATAAGAGTTTAACTAAATATATTTTCCAAGGATTGTACAAAACTTCCTCTAATAGCAACTGTAACTCCCTGACCCTAGAAGCCTAGAGTTAGTGCATTATTATGTATCATTAACATGATCACAAAATATCATGTCTCGAAAGACCGATTAGTTTAGTAGCATTAAAATTACTAGATACATTTATAAGGTTTAAATTACATCATAAAATAGAAAACTACAACAACATTGTTTCCATAGAAAACATTGAGGCCCCATAGAATATCCCTATAGGATAGTCATAATGCACTTCTTCGCATCCTAGGAAAAAATAAAACATATAAAGGGGTGAGCTCAGATGCTTAGTAAGGATAACAATATAGAAAAAACATTCATAAATAATATTAATCATTTAAGGAAATTTATAGAACTAAAAAAAATCTCTTTCAACATAAACATCATCATAATATGGAAAATATAAATCCAAATAATATTATTTACTTACATGGATATTCTACTAGTAGAATAATCACATGAAATATCAATAGAAATTTTTTTTAATGATGGAATGCATAACGCCAGAATTTCATACCCACACAGTCAAGGCCTTGTGCCAAGACTACAAATAATATTTTTTCCAGGCCTTGTGCCAAGACACTATTTTGTCTAATGAGACCGACCAATTCATCAAGGAGTTATATCAGGCTCCACCTGTCACTTACTAATTCCAATGCATTCCCCATATGAAAGGTTTTGAACATAACATAATCATTCATTTTAAAACTGGCAGACTAAATGTCAATACTTTATCCATAAACAATTAATGGTATGAAATAACACATACATATTCAAACATATCACAAAACCTTCAATACAATATGGATGTTTTGTATCATAATAAATAAACATAAAACAAACCTAAAATCTATCAAAAGATGTTGACATAGATGAAATCAAAACCTTTTTAGAGAAATATCTCTTTCTATTTTAAAATCAACTAAGAGTCATGTAATTATAAAAAAACATTTATATTTTAATATTTTCTTATAAGATTGTAAGGGAAGCTTTGATGATGTTATAATAGCGGAAAATTGCCACACCTTCCGTATAAGTTAAAAAAAATACATTCTTACCTTAAATTTGTCGAAAAGGTTAAGAAGTACCTTGTTTGGAAAACAACCGAATGATTCCTTTCAAATCATTTTTTAAAAACCCATACAAGGGTATAAATGAATTTAACCCATAATATAGTAAATAGTAAAAATGTTCTGGAATATATTTGTAAGAAACATGGATGTGGATGATAAAGAGGTACCTATAGATACTTACAAAAAAAACCTCGGATAATAAAGAAATTGTGAAATTAAGCCTTACATTGTTCTTTTCCTTGGTAGAGGGTAGTTTTACTTATTATATAATGGTGAAATAAATGTAATTAAATTATACAAGAATCATATACATAATTATGATATCATATATGATCTTTTTTACATTTCTTTGATAATAATATATTAGTATTATCGTCGTTTCGGGTGTTAACTGATTCGATTTCATTTATATGATTTGTTATGTATGTAATGTTTGTTATGGATAGGATGTATCTTATTCATATTCAGAATTATATTAAGTCTTTAATCATCAAATAAAAATTATCCTTGAATGGATTATGATGGGGAATGAATCTCGTCGCGTTCGTGGAGACAGTAATATGTACGTATGCACGAGAGAAAATATCATTATTTTGATATTAAAATAATATATAATTGGATGTTATATCATATATATAGAATAATTATGATGTAATATTTATTATTTACATCAGGTAAACTTCATTATTATACCCATCCAAATAATGATGTATTGAATAACAATTACACAATGACGTGGAGACCGTAAGCCGTATGTACTCATGAATGGTGACATGTCATTGAAAGGATGGATAAAATAATGAATACGATTATGAAATATTTTTAATAAAAACACTGTATATAAATTACAGAATAGTTGTTATTTTAGAATAGAAACAACAAAAAAAGAGGAAGTGGAAGAAGAATAGAACTTGAAAGAGGTGATGAAATATTTACCTCTTCTTCGGGTTCTTCCATTTGATTTAATCAAAAGGGCTCTATAGGATAACTTTATGACTAAAGGAAGGAGTCTAGGATGAATAGAGGAGAGTTGAGAGGGTATTTGGGCAGATTTGGGTAATGAAAAATCGCCTTTAAGGTGTGAATTTGAGGGAAGGGTGAGTGCCCTTTTATAAGAGGTGTGAGGCGAACCATAAGAAAAACTAGAAATATTATATTATAATAAAATAATTTTCAGTTTCTAATTGCTCAGATGTGGATTTTTTAAAGGATAAGTTTGTGATGGGTCAGAAACCACTCAAATAATATATTTTAGACAGGTTTGGGTCACAATATTAACCTTATCTATTAAATTTAGCTCTTAGTTAAATAGTTTGACATTTACCTAGTCTCTTTGTATTTTTATATTATATGGATATTAATCTTTCTATATACTAATAATAGAACCCAAAGTGGTTAATTAATGATACAATTATCATTATATAAGTCTTATGTCTGAAACTTTTATTTTTAGGAACAAAATATCAATTAATAAGATAATATTTGTTTTAAAAACTCATTTATGACAATTTTGACACTATTTGGTATTTTGTTTTTGCTAAATTCATAAAATCATTATTACTTCGAAAACATTTCTTCTAACCAACCATAATATGTCATATTAACCTATAAAATTAATGGAATTCATATAAAGTCTCATATAACATTTATTTGTATATTTATAATATCAATTATTTTAATATTTCATTAATTACGTAATTATTGCATCATCATTGTGTCACAAATTAATTTAATTATCAAATGATTAAAAATTGATAATAAAATACCATTATGTAAGAAATACTTTTTGATTTATAATGAATATTTATAGTTGAATTTATCTTATGTGTATCCCTAAATTAAATATGTTATAGTTATTAAACTTTGATTTTAAATCCTTTAACTTTTGTTTAAATAAAATAATAATAAATGTCCTAATCTAATTCATGTAGACCAGAAGGGTTCATATTTTATTACTAAGGTTGTTTTTGGTCGAATTATAATTAATCAATAGAATTAGGACATGTGTTAGTGTAATAATAAAATCATTTTACCTTTAATTACCCTCTTTACCTTTAACAGTGGTAAATAAAAGTCAAAGTTAATATTCACCAAAAATTATATTTATCTTATTGAACAACATTTTACTCCTTGATATTAACTTTGTCTCTCGGATTTTCTTAATTAAACTCATAGAAGCAGTAAAAATAATTTTTTATGTAAATTTGCAAATTCTCATAGGAGGTGGGTAAAAGATGGTAAAAAGTTTGATAAAATTTTTATTTATCTAAAATTATTATAAATTGACTCCAATAAATTACATTGAATTTATGTAGGTATTATGTAACTATTTTGACCAAAAATAAATTTAAATAAAATAAATAATTATTTAAATAAAAAGTTGTTTTTAAACAATAACTCAGTGATTTTCACTATTCATAAAAAATTGACAGTTTTTAGAAAAATACAAAAAATTCACCATAAGCTAATTTTGATTTTAAAAATTTAAAAATGAATCCTATTTTACCAATTTCAAAAAATATATGTTGCATTATTTGATTTAAAATTAATTCCCATTGTCAAAACTGAAAATTGTATTTTTAAGAAATAATATCTATCAAAAGATTGCCACTTGTTTATGTCCAATTTCAGAGTGAAATTACTTAAAATGGACATAATTGTATTAAATGGTAAAAATATAATCTAATTATACATCCAAACCATTAAAATTCACAATTCAACACTATGAATAGTTTTGATTAAAAAAGTTGTTTTTATTTAAAAATAGTATTTTCCACTATTCACCCAAATATGAAAGTTATCAGAAAAACACCAAAAATTTATAGAAACTAAATTATTATGTCCTGATTCTCAAAAAGAATTTTATTTTTTCAAATTTAATATATAAAATATTCAAATATTAGATTTAAAAAAGGTTCTCCATTAAATGGCGGCAAAATTGAATTTTTTTTAAAAATACATCCTTCATCTTAAAAAATGAAATTTTATTAAATTATGTCTATGAAACTCATAATATGTATTCTAAAATTATAAGGATTATATCGAGTTTAAAATTCAGTTTATACTTTTCATAACCGCTTTTGAACGGCTTGTTTGGTAAGTCATGGTGCGCTTGAACTCAGTGTTGCGTGTAGTGCAATTTATTGAATTACATTGAAGAAATAACGTAGTATGAAAAATTGAGGGGTTAAATAAACTAAATATATCCCATATTACGCTATTTTTTGTTAATTTTATGACCTACACCCATCTCTAGGTCCATCAAATGTATTATGAAATCATTGTTGGTTTGTACGGCGAACTAGCACCTCACGGGCTGACGTATTTTGTTTTTCCATTTCAATGTCTTGTGGTTGGAAACAATAATTAAATTACTATTTATATATTATATTTATGATATTACTATGACTATATAATTATTATATGACACCTAACTTCATTTATTTATTCTAGGAGAAAACGATAACGTCTGTCGTGGTACGACAGACTACGACCAAACAAGTGATTCATTAATGCTTCACATGGATGTTAAAAATGATAGTTTTAATTAAAATAATATATATATATATATACATACATATATTTATATATTTCATAAAAATTATTATATAATAATAATATATTATTTATCATTCCCCCTTTCAGTCTATCAAGAAAATAGAACAATGTTCATTTGTACGTATGACCTCCCATCTCAAATAATGATGTATTTCATTTTCTATTACAAAATATTATGGGTTACTACATAACATATATATAAAATATATATGATATTTATATCATTGGTAAATTTTTAAATACAATGATATCATGATCAATGTGTGAGGTCCAAAAATAATAAATCCAAACATATATGGAAAACAAAACGGTCATTACACAAAAAGTATATTTAAAATTCAATTTTTAATAAACGAGTAGAAAAATGTAATAATTAAAAAATATGTGGAATTATATATAATATTATTTTTATTTAATACACTTATAATAAAATTATATTTATTATACATAAGCTCTGAATGTGTTGGATGGAATTCAAGATTAAGGTATGTCATTTTAGTCCAAATTTTTACTTTTATGAGACACGGGCCATATTCACTCCTATTTCATATAAGGGTTATATATAGTGCTCATAAGTTATTTTATTATAATCATATAAAATGTTATTGGAATTTATAGAATCATTAGGGAATCTACATTTCATTGTTTTTATGGTTCAAATATTACCAAAGTATAATGGGAATTTTGTCTCCAATTTTATTCTCTGAGAAGTACATTATGTCATGAACCATTAATCCATAACCAGGTTTATATAGATACACATTGAAAATTAATATCAATAATTTAATTAACTTTAACATATTTTATGTTCAATTTTTTATTCTTCCTTCATGGTTCTTGGGATTCCTAGTTACCAAATAGGTAAAAAATTTATATTATAATCTCATTATTTATAAATAATGTTTATAATTATTTTTTGGATAATAATATATTATGATCCATCTCCCAAAAGTCCTGATAATTTATTTCACTTCTAGTTATTAATGAATTTTTAATTTAATAGTACCAGTATTTCATTCATTATTACTAAAAATTAGTGAGATAATGTTTTTATAAAAATTTTACTTTATATTTCTCTTCAACGGAAAGTCATTTCCTTCCACGAAACTTTTTTTTAAAAAATTATTCATTTTTAAATTATTATATGAATATTTTTTAAATAAAACTTCACCCATGTTTTAAATTGTTTTGAATTTAATATTCATGTTGTTTTCTTAATAAATTATTGTTTGTATTTTTCCAAAAATTTAAAATTAATCATCATTTTAATGAGTATGGAATGAACTAAAATTTTCAATTTCATGACCATTAATTTTATAAAATACTAGTTTATAGATTTTCTAGGTTACTTCAAATAAAAAAAATGAAAAAAAAAATTATTTTCTAAAATGTTTTTTAATCAGTAAAATATATTTTCCTCATGAAATGTTTTGAATGTTTTAGAGATTATATAATAAAATTTATTTGGTAATTTTTCGGGAAATATATTTTCACAGTGATTTAATTTTAATTTTTTTTTCAAATAGAGAATGATATCTTCCCCAAGAAATTTATTAAATTAGAATCAAATATTCTTTTATTTATTTTCAAATTTACTAACAAGGAAAATGATTCTCTAAATGATTTATGTTTTAAAATTTTATTTTAAAGTAATGGTATTTTACCTTATGAAATTATCAAAGTGATCTTTTAAAATCCTTCTTTATATATGATTATATGTATTATTGTAACATAATCTTTACTGGGGATGTTAGCTAAGGGAATAATAATTATTCATTAATTTAATGTTTTATGTTATTGGGGATGTGATCATTTTGAAACCAGTTTAACATACATGGTTTATACCATGATAGATCTCTTATAAAACGAACTAAATTTAATTTTTTATGATATGATGATTTTTTAGAATTTTTATGAAACCTATAACTTTTCCATAGGATATGTTATGATGAAATTTTTATGAAACCCATTGCATTTCATGGGTTGTGATGTGGTCAATATTTTATGATATTGTAGAACACATATGTATGATTGTAATTTTGTGGTGGGTTGGACCAATATCTCTCTATAATTAATTGGGTGATAACAAATGTTATATGACGCCACATGGTACATGGGTGCTTATCCTATTCCCAATATGTAGGGTACACAGGTGGTCGTCTCATGACTGAAAAGTATTCTAAATGGGTGGTTAGACCAAGAAAAATATAGGGTTCATGGAAGGTCATATCATGCCTAAAGTATGTAAATGGGTGGCAAGACCAAGCCTATCATGTTATGAATTCATTGGTGGGTAGGATGGACATAAAAAGCTCCATGCTTATATATTCCAAAAATTTATGTCTTATGCCAATGTTATGCCCTCATGACTAATTTTATTGATTTTCCTTATAATTTTGTTCTTATAAATTACCAATATTTATGTCATGACTCAATATTATGAACATTGATATGTAGGGTATTTTTTCAATAGTTATGATCATTTTCTCATTCCCATATGTTAATGTTATGCATATGTATCTTTTTTTGTCCTTATTGAGTATCTAATCATAACCATTATTTTACTTCTTTTTCTTATGCTATGAATAATGGTTTTATATATGGTATGTCTATGAGGAGTAACAAATTAGAAGATATTTTTTAGATATATTTAATATATTTTTTCAAAATTTTATGATTGTGTACGTAGTCTCAAAAAACAGGAAACTATTTAAGTCCTCATGAATTTGTTTTTATAATTTATTGAATATAAATCTAAAAATTTTCAAGGAATATTTATGATAATTAAGGGTCACTATAATGATCACTATGTTTGTCCCTAGATATATTGTGGTACCATTCTCCTTAAATCACCCCAAATGCGTGTTTTTAACACTGATTGTTCCAATTATTTTATATCCTATCATGTAGTAAAGGAACTCGGATTGCGTATGGAAATGATGTATAATGTGATTATCATCATGAAACCACTTGTGAAATTGGGATTTATGGGATTGAAATGTTCTGTATATTCTTTAACCCATGAATCAGCCCTAGTTTTAATGTGAGTTAATTGTAATAGATATGGAAATCTTTAATTCCATACTGGGATAGGATTTTCTAGTAGTATTTATGGACCATATGGACTTCTATTTTTAGTGAGTAAGTTTAATATCTCCCAGAGGAGTTTTTAGTTATTCAAAGGGATTATAATGTGAAATCATAGTGATAAAGAGCATTACTGGTAGTTTTTGGCATCATATCCAGTCAATTTATTATGATCTCCATATGGACTAACGATGCAATATTACATACAAGTCATCTTGGTTTAATGGAATGATAACTTATAATTTTTCTAAAAAAATTAAATTTTCCGCCAACTAAAATGGATATTAAATTATCTATAATAATAACCCCTATAATGAAACCTATTTCACTACCATCATATATAATGACCCCAAAATAATTTTTAGAGATGATGATCCAATTGGATGGATTGGAAAGAAAAATCAAGAAAATCAATGTCCTTTTCCTAGAATTTTTTATCTGTTTGATCTATAGAATATATCTAAGTGGTTCTACATCGTTGATATTTGATCAAGTTGCCACTAACTAAAGGATATGAATGATGATATACCCAATAAAACATTTAGTATCTTTTAGAGTCACTATTAACAAGTCTCCATTAAATTTGGATAAACTAATTCATCTAGGGTCATTATGTTATTGAGGAATATTATCATTCACTGATACCTTTATTTCTTCATTTTAGTATTAATTTATAACAAATTTGTGTGTTTTCACAAGATATAATACATTGAAATTCACATAGAGGTCATATTGGGTATATTATTCAATAGTAATATCTATGAAAATTTCTCAAACATTGACTGTTGGATATAGGAAGTTCACTTCCTTGGGAACTTCATCTTCCAAAGAGGAATATATGTTATACTAAATAAAATACAGGCAATAATTTCATAATAAACACTTAACGATGTATTAAAAATATAGAGATTCTTAGGAATGGGTTTCTATTATCATCCAATTTTTCATGATTTCCCATATATCAATTCTCAAAGCATCGCATTGACTAGGAATTGTATTCCATTATGTCCTCCTCCAATGGCATGAAGGCCTTCATTTTTTTTTGATTTTTGATAATCCAACATTCAAGGGGTGAGGTGGAATCCTTACAAGGCCCATAGGTGTAATTATTACATGGATCGTTGGATTTAGAGGAATTCATTTCCCGTAGGGTTCAAACATTACTTGCAACCTAGGATAACTACATGGAACTGCTCCTCCCCGACATCTTTATCATGAAATCAGCTCTCCACCATCCCATGGCTGTTCGGCTAGGATTTACCATACATGCACAGGCTTGTCCTGATGGTAGGTTATGTACCCTCTCATTCTTGCAAACCTTTTAGGTTCAGCTATATTGAATGCTCCTTGCTCCTCTTTCAGAATCTTGTTCCTTGTAGGTTGTGTAGTTTTTATCTACACTTATGGTGGCCCAATGGCCTTGAGGTGGCATAAAGGCCTTTCTGACCCAAAGTCCTGGGTGGCCAGAAGGTCTTAAAATATTCAGGGGCCAAATCGGTGTCCCGAAGGCCCAAATGGAGGCATATTCATGGCTTCTATAGAGCCAAATAGTTCAAGCTACAGTTCCAATACAGTTCCTACTACAGTTTGCACAATTCCTGCTACAGTTCCTTCTATAGTCCTTCTATAGTCCTAATACAGTACCAAGAAATTATCCTTCACCTATATTTGATCATGGGTCTCTTAGATGCACTTATGGAGTCTTCACCAACTGGGCTGAGGCTCATGTGAAAAATGTGTGTTACTAACAGCGACTCCTAGAGGGGGCCCCATCGGCCCAAGTGCGCGCCATGTTCCATTATGCAGGAGACATGATTGTAAGTCATATTTTATGGATCACAAGAATCGACACTCTTTGAAATTGATCCTTATCATTACAAAACTAGTAGAGTACTATTATTTCCGTTTTTATGCATCTGGATATAATTTAGGTTTCATTAATATGTAATGTAATCAGGTTTTAGCTTATAGATACTAAGAATTCTTCATACATTAAGAAAAAATCCATCCTAGGACCAAGAATTTGTTACTGTGGTTCATGATTTAAGAACATGGTCCCAATATTCCCTTAATGAAATTTTTACTATATTCACAGATTAAAAAATTTTGATACACATATTATCACAACCAAACTTGAACATGATACAACAATGTAAGATGGAATATATATAGATATTAATCTTTTACTTGATTTATATATCTAGGAATGAAAATTCATTATCCGATGTATTATGTCATATATAGTAATTTTTGTGAGAATCTTGAGATTAATGCAAAATAATTGGATAAATCACTGATATTCATGTGGAATGTGAATATCATAATGATTTATTTGTATTTATTTTTTTCACTGTTATTCCAAATTTAGTTGAATAATTCAAAGTGACTCAAAATTATGACCCTTTTTATCTTGTTGAATGATTGAACCTCAATGGTGGGGATACTAATAGTTGATGGATAGAAGTTATGAATTAAATTTTTTTTCATTAATATTTTATTGTAGATCTACTATCATTCCAAGACAAGCTACATTAAGCTTAAGAACAATTTTTTCGGGCCATCTACATGAGTATTCTTGAAATATAATGGATACTAATGTACCATTTTTGGTGGTCTATAATCAATAAGAATGTTTCTATGCATGTTATGTGACATCCCTCATGTCAATATGTCAAGGAGAAAGCTCATAAACTATAAAATATGTTAAAACCATTGCCTAAACCTATATGAAAATGGTAGTGAAATTCAATGAACATCATTATTTCCCTATTGTATAATGTTTGATAAAATTATTCTATTTGGGTGATTGTGGATGAACTACCCACATCAGAACTCTTTATTTAAGTTTTATAAATAAATATAAAACATAAATAAAAATATATATATCATCAAGAACCAGTGAAATTTTATGGGGTACCAGTTTCTATATTCATGGAATAAGACCTCATATTTACATCATAGTTTTGGTGTTCCTTGCAACAATCCCTTAGAACCATGTTGACATTGATCATGGAATGTCAAACTAAAATGGATTCCTAGTTAGATGGTATGATTTAGAGTTTATAAAATATGATCTGATCTTATATGACATGCATTTTTAGTTTATGAAAAGACCAATTCCATTTGGTGGAGTTCCAAAAAAAAATATTTTTTTGAAATGATACATATGGCCTTGTATATGGTATTTTATGAATGTCTATGTCACCTTAAACATTTTTGGGTTGAGGCCCTAGAATCTAAACTAATTAACCCAAGTCTCATGTATGAGACTAATATAAAGATACAGATCATTATGTAGAGAATAGATGCAACCATGATCTATCATAATTATTTTTCATATAAATGTCATCAACCTAATTTTTTTAGGAGGATGATCTTATATTGATGATATTTTCAATAAGATCAGTCTATTACTATTTGGGTAGGAAAGTGATGTTGCCTCCTCGATATGTATGAATATTCCTGAGTATAGAACACATTGGTGATTTTTCATATTAGTTGGATTTAACTCATGGTTTATCTCATTATTTAATGTGTTTCATGAATCACAATTGATGATGTAGAAATTTAATCCCACCCACGTTATTAGTTGGGATCATGTTACTTGAGATCCTAGAATGACAGTTGTGCAAACCCTAGTTCATATTTTGTATAGGGAATATAAGGTATTTAATGATATATGAATATCTATTATTGTGAACCAATCCTTTTAAACATTTCATTACATGATTTTATATATAATTAAAGATCATATTTATTTCTAATGATTAAAAAGTTAAGATTCATGGAGGACTTGGTACATAAAACTGAAAACGTAGGGCTAAAAAAGCTTTTCTTTATTTATCATCCTTTATGATCTCTAGAATTCTTTTGATCCCTTTAATATAATTAGTATAACCTAGGGTTAACATGAATATATAGATGAGATAAAATTCCCAGTAATGGAATAATCATAAGAATAAATCTTTTCATGTGGATTTGGAGGCATGATATATTTATATATAAATTCATGGAAGATGATATAATGAATCATAACATAAAAAACATGGGATAATATAGTAATGGAATCACAATAATGTGGAAGAAATATAAAAAAATTACTTTAGCATGAGTCAAGGCTCATTTCACATAGAGGAGCACAAGTCTAAGCTAACCACCAATACCATTGTACATGGAACATGAGTCAATGATAACTACAAAAACCATTACACATAACATCTCATCAGATCAAAATTTACCCAATGCATTGGAGCACTATCTGGGAAAACCCCTCATAACATGTTCATGAAATTTATTTCCACATAAAGATTCATACATGATTAATTAAAAATAACATAAAGGATACCCAAGGTAATAAATAGCTAAAATTATCATGTCATAAGGCATTAGAAATGAGAATACCATAACAGTGTACAGGAATGAAAGGATTTAGAACATGCATGTACATTAATAAGGTAAATTAGGCCAAGATCGTGATAAGTGATGTCAAACTGAAGTGATAACATGTAAAAAGTGTATTTATAAATCATTGGAATTAAATAACTTCAGTGTTTTTTTGAGGAAAATATTTATGATCTTTTAAAACTGAATGTATCGTAATCTTATTTATAAAACCAGAAGTGAACCAAAAAGGATTTCATAATAAAAAGAGTGATTTTATAAATGATATGGTGGGTTGAAATATCTTATAGAGTGCACATAAAAATGTATAAGAATTCGATAAGTTCCCTTAAATTATACTTTCGTATCAAGAAGAATTTAGTAAGAAAAAATTTTAAAACACGTATATCCTTGAAAAATAAGGATGAATTGCTATCGATACCTGATATTGGAACATATTAAAAAATTATAATATTCACATAAAAAATATAATTTCAATTTGATAAATAGAGAGGATGAATAACCCAAATAAATAATGGATGTTCGGGTACAATCCCTTACCTTCTGTTTAAAGGTGTCCTTCACATGATCTTAATGTCATAAATAATAAAATTAGATTCATTAATTAACAATTATAGAACCTATTATATATAAATTTTTTTATTATAACATAATTAATTTCATTTACGACCTTTTTGAATGGTTAAGAGATTCCGTTTCTTTTTCTGGGAGCACTGATTTTCCTTGATTTTCATGATTTATTTTCTTTTATACATGTACGAAGGGACTTGTAAAGTGGGGTTAATTATAAAAAATTGAATTTTTGTGTTATTAATGATCTTACAACTTTTAAATTTATGTTATTTTATTTTGTTTTATGTGAATAGGATTAATCGTTAAATTAATAGTTTATGTTAACATTTTTGGTTTATTTTGGTGTTTTTTTATTATAATGATCACATTTTGTGTTAAGAAATTAGTATAATGAGTAAAATTTTATACCAGATGATTAAATAAGTTATAATATACATATATATATATATATATATATTATTTGTACAACAATATAAATGGTTTCATGAAAATACCTTGAATAAGGTAAAGTAAATCGAAAGCAGTTCATCATTGAATGCCATAAAATAACACATATTAAATGGTGATTTCATTTATAGTATAATAGGCGGGGTAAGAGAGATGGAGAATAATTAGTCAATTAGAATAATAAAATTATAGTATATTTATGGTATTTTAGTTATCATACCCTTCGAGTGATGAGATAAAATAAAATAAAGGAACGTGGAATGAAAGTAAAAGAATCATCTATAGGAAATTACCTCTTGAATTTATCTTTTTTGACATCTTTCGTAGAGAAAAATTTTGGTTATTTTATGACTCCATCATATTTTGGAATTAGGTTAGGGGATTAAGATGATTTTTGAGATATTTTTGACAAGTAAAAAGTTTTGAGAGGTGTAAGGATTTTTGGTGTTGATGGGTAGTATTTATAATGGAGGAGAGTAGTGTTTTTTCAATATTTAATAAATTAGTTTAATATTTTACTTGGGAACCGAAATAGAAAAAACATTTTAGACTAAAAATAGTAATATGTTCATGTGAATTCGAAAATAATTTCAGTAACATAATCCATGATTCAAGCGTGATTAAAAATATCATTTCTTTACATATACTCTATATTTCTGTATTTTAGTATTCACCAATACATTATGTATGTCCGAAAAATACCAAGAAATCACACCAACAATTTTTAAATCTGTATAATTGAAAAAATAAATCTAATTTACAAAAATAAATTTAGCAATATTATCAATTTAGTTTTTATTTAAAAATGTTATTTACTTGAAAAATACATATTTTAATATTAAAACATATTATCTAAACATTAAAAAATTTATTAATGTCCCACAAAATTATATTTTAATCATAATGCATCAAAACAATAATTTATGAATATATTTTATGAAAATACGTTTTCTAATATATTAAATTAGTCGTAAAATTTTAATTAAAAATTTATCACTTTTATAAATAACAACACTTAATTAATATTTTTTGAAATATTAATTTAATTTTATTATTATTATTACATATTTTCACTTATAAGATGGATACATTTTATTTATATCTTCATTGGTGTGGTTACTATTCAATTTCTTTATTTACTTTTAATAAGGGTCACAATATTATTCCAAAGGTCATGTTACTATTTCATTAGTATTTATTCCCTAACTTATAGAGATAACTTTTATTTGAATAATTTTTTATTTATAAAGTCTATATTTGTTATATATATTATCTTATGTGATTATAAAATAAAAAATAATTATTAAAAGTTTAATCCATTGATAAAACATATTTCATTACGTTATATTCCCTTATAAAATTTCACACTCAAGATTTAATTATACATTCTAGGATGAAAATAGGTGTGGGTACTTTTTCTTCATCACTTCATATGATTCCTAGGTTTCATATTAATACCTGTGGTCCCACCATAATACTATGACTAGGTGAGCAGTCTTGTTGCATACAACATTATCTATATGATCCATGATCTTAAATGGTTGATCATTATAAGAAAGATCATTCTCTAATTGTACCTCCAATGAAGTCAGTATATGTGTAGGATCTGGAATGTACATCATTAAGAATGATACGTGTAATACATCGTGTACTTGAGAAATGGTTGGTAGATGTTCTAGTTGATAGGCCACCACTCTGATGGGATTAAGGATCTCGAAGGTATGTATGTACCTTGGACTTATCTTTCAATTCTTCAGAAATCCTATGATCCTATGCTATGGATATAGGTGGAGGAATACCATGTCTCCTCCCTTAAACTCAATGTCCCTTCAACGATTGTCCTCATAAATCTTCTTTCAACATTGGGATTCCCAGATATGTTGAGAAATGGATTTCAACTTCTCCACCATATCTTCGACCATTTCAGGTCTTGTCAACTTATGTTCATCGACCTCATTCCATAATTCCATTGTTTTGAACCCATTTCCTCGAAGTCCTTAATATGGATCCATGTGGATGATCGAGTGAAAACTATTTTTCTAATTGGACTCAACAAGGGGAATATGGTGGTCCCATCCTCCTTTGAAGTACATATTAAATACACTCAACATGTATTATATTAGCCGAATAGTTCGCTCATATTGGAATAAGTTTCAGGATGATAGGCCATACTAAAGCAAGCTCAATGCTTAGAGCATGTTGCAAAATTTTCTTCAATATTGTGGTGAATTTAGGGTCTCCATCAGATACAATCGATAATCGTAATCCATGTAGCCTTAGAACCAATTTGATATAAACCCATGCATGTTCCAATAGCAATAATACTCGAATTGGGATAAAGGTAGTTGTCATTATATGATGATAAAAAATGACCCATATAGCATTGTTTCTTCTATATTACTTTATAAGTCAAGTGACAAAGTCCATGGTAATATTCTCACACTTCCACGATGGTATAGGTAGTGGTTTCATCATCCCAATAGACTTTTGTATTTCAGACATCACTTGTAGACATACCACACACTTTGATGTCTATTTAGAAATATTCTTCTTTATATTGTCCCATACATAGTTTTTTAAGAGATCATGATACATATTTGTCCACCCTGGGTGAATAAAGAAGTTTGAGATATGTGTGTCATTCATAAGCTCTTTCTTAATCTATGGATCAGATGGTACACATAATCATGAACCAAATATTTCAACTCCTTCCTCATCAATTATGAATTTAAAGGATTTCCCATCTTTAATATCTCCCACAACTTTCTAAAAGTCTACATCATTTATTTGATCATCCATTATTTTCTCATATATGGATTGTTGATAAATAATTTGAGAAAGGATTTACGATGTTCCTCCCTTAATGATTCCCATGTCCATCTATTGAATTTATGTTAATATTGTATCCTTCTCAATTTTCATCATTGATAACGATGCATGATCCATTCTAATTAGAACATCTTCTACCTTGTTTTCATTACTCTGATGGTAGTGGATTGATAATTCATAATCCTTGAGAGATCTAACAATCTCGACTAGCGCATATTATTATCCTTCTATATTAATATACATTTGAGACTCTTGTGGTCCGTATTTATCTTAGACTTCTCCCCATAATGGTAATGTCACCAGATTTTCAATGCAAATATCACAGGTGGCAACTCCAGATCTTGCGAAGGATAGTTTTGAAAATTAATTTTCAACTATCTTGAGGTGTATCCAATCACCTTATCATTTTCCATTAGTACACAACATAATTATTTCTTTGAAGCATCTATGTACCCCACATAGAGTTCTCCACTTTTCGGGAGTGTGAGTACTAGTATTGTGATAAAACTCTTTTGAGATCGTTAATGATTTCCTCATATTCATGAGTCTAGAAAAAAATTACCCCCTTCAAATTCATCATAGTTATTGGGTTTGAAAATCATTAGAAGTTCTCAAATAATCGATAATACTCATCCACCCCATGAAAGTTGTGGATATTTATTACATATTTTTTTTGGGACACACATTGATTGTCATTATCAAGATGGGTCCACAAATATTCTTTGATGTTGATTACATTCCCCATGAATGAAACTTCCTTAAACTAGAACACAAATTTACTATACTTTTAATAATGTTTATTTCATTAAAAATAATTATACATAATATTCAAATTCTCACAATGTTTCTATATTCTATTAGAGTATATAAGAATATCATTGATAAAGAATACAACAATTTTTTCAATATAATCTCTAGATATTCTATTCATTAAGACAATGAATATTATAGTACAAATAGTGAGTCCAACTAGAATCACTATGAAATAATTGTTTTTAAACCTTGTTCAAAAGGTAGTCTTGGGAATATCTTCTTCACTCACCTTTAATTAGTGATATCCCGACTGAAGGTCCAACATAGAGAAATAAATGGACCCATGTAGCTGATTGAACATGTCATCTATCCAAGGAAAGGGATAAATGTTCATTATCATGATTTAATTGGTTTCATGATAGTCAATGAAGAGGTGCATTGCACCATCATACTTCATAATCAATTGGAAAAGTGCACCCCAAGAAGTTGCACCTAGTCATATATAACCCTTGTCCAAATTCACTTCTAACTACTTATTCATCTACTCCATCTCCAAGGTGGAAATTCTATAATGTATCGTTGATATAGGTAGAGATTTAGAAATAAGTTAAATTGAGAAATCAACTTCTTGGTCTCGGGGAAGACTAATAATCTCTTCTGAGAATACATTAATGTAATCATGCTTTATGGGAAAATATTCGAGCATGATCATCTACATTGTCTCAATCATTTGATCTAGATACAGTTGCTTATAAGGTAGTAATATGCACACATGAGAAAATGATTATTAAGAAGATTCATTTTCCTCATTAAACTTGCATAGAAATAGAGGATTATTTGGGATGTGAAGATTTATATCCCTTTTCCAAAAATTTATATTGGTTTTGTATAAAGATAGAAAATCCATGCCCAAAATAGCATTGAACTCATCCAAAATAAGTTAAACCAAATATTTTGGGTGGTTCAGTCCACAAACATTATCTTGGGAGTTGTTATGTACATTGGATGCAATGATACATCCATAACATATTATCACATATAATACAATCTCTAAATTTTTAGGTGGTGTTTCAATTGTTCAACTAAACTTGGAATATATGATAGAATGAGTAGAACTATAATAAAATAATATCTCATATATTTTTGAATGAATAAATAGATTACCTATAACCACATAGATGTCCAACTCCACAATAGCAACAATGATCGAATAATCCCTTCCTTGTTACCTTGGATGTTCGTTGTTGATTTCATTCGACCACTATCATCTTTGGGAACTAGTTGTAAAAATTTCCACGTTCCTTGTAGTTTAATTATTTTACTACTAGCTAAGAATTAATATTAACCTTCCTTTCATCTTTCACGTCTGTGTGATTATTCATATCTGTTTGTCAGTTGTTATCCATATTCCCCATCCTTCAACATTTCAATCATTTCATGGTTTCCTTTAGAAAATTCACATGATTCTTATTCCTCGAATTTTAACATGTGGGATATTCAGTCTACCTTCCATTAGGGGATTTATTTTCTGATCCACCCATATTATACATCATTTTCTTCTTTTTATCACCAGTACCATGAGATTATTGAGAGTCTCTGATATCCCTTTCAACCTTTAGGGAACAACATACAATCTCATCAAAACTATTAAAGTCATAAATCACAAATTAATTTTTTAGACATGGATTTAGTACAATAAGAATGTGATCCACCTTGACTTTTTTTGTTCATGAAAAATCCAGAGGTGTATCATGCAAGACTTTATAATTTTTCTACATATGACATGATATAATTATCTTCCTTCTACATAATTCTATGGAAATATATTTCCATCTTAAGATGGAGGGTTAAATGAAAATAATTACTGAAAATAATTCTCTTGAATTCATCCCAATACATGGAATCAAATTCCTCATTGGAAATCGTTTTTTTGATCAGTTTCTAACACTGATCAACATCCCCATCAAAACGATAGACCGCTAGCACAACATTATCTTATTTTGGGAACTAGAGAATATAGAATGTCATTTCCTTGGATTTAATCCACGATTCCATGAGGTAGGGATTAGATGATCTAAAAAACATAAGAGGCCTTTTCTGAATAAAGAATTCAATATAGAATTTTTATTTCCTTGGATATGGAGGCTGTTAGAGGCAATGCATGTTATTATTAATAACATGATCCAGTGGGTCAAGTACTATGATAATGGTTTGAGCACCCATTTTCATCATATTTGGAATTTCATAATCGAAATAACCACATTCCCTATCAAATTTATTATTGTAACATGTTATTCTATTTCTCACTATTAGATACATAATAGAATTTTCAATTATGGGGCTTGAGTATATTGAAAATATTCAGAAAAATGAACTTTAAACATAAAAGGATAAACTCTTACAAGAAAATTATATTCTAACATTTAATTCCCTAGGTTTCAATCTCAGTTATGCATGATATTTCATCTAAGATATATTATTATGGAAATTGTATTTTCTCCCTTAACAAAGGTTTGAAATAATATAATTAATTTACCAAAAAATATCCTTCAGGTGTTTCAAAATAGGTGCACATTGAGGCTAGTTGTCATGTACCAAGTTACCCTGATTCAGTCTTAGAAAACTCTGTTGGATTTTTCACACCTAAATATATTATTCTGTAACCACATCCACTTTTTTTATTTATACATGTATTCATTTTCTTTATAAACAAATTACTATATACTTTCAAAAAATTATGTATGTTTTCATAGGCTTAGAATTATCCCTAAGGTTATTACAGGGGTACTCAATTCCTAGTCTCAAAAAATAATGAATCTTTTTCTTTGATACCAACTATTATGTCCCAAGCCTTTTACATAAATAATCACATGCTTGTATTCATAATTAAAAATCACATTACACTCCATGGATCATAATGTCGAGTGTGTTGAAGACTAAGTACATAAAACTGAAAAAATGGGACTAAGAAAATATTTCTATATTTATCATCCATATATAGGTCCTAATATCCTTTGAGCCCTTACATGTGCATAGTATAACCTGGGGATAACATGAAAAATGTGATGAGCTAAAAATACTATTAAGGGAATCATCATAAGAATAAATCATAGCACATTGGTTAAAATGCATGGAATAACGATATAAAAAGGCACGAAAAATTATATAAGGAATCACAACATAATAAAAATTGGATCATATAGTGATGGAACCATAGTAATGTGGAAGAAACACAAAACAAGGATTTATGATGAGTCAAGAATCATTGCATATAGTATAGATTGAGACTTGAATAACCACCGGGACAGTTTCATATGGAGTACAAGTCGAGGATAACCACTAACATTATTGCACATAACATCTCATGAGGAAAAAAATTCTTCAATTCATTGATGAAATTTCTAGGAACAACCATCATAAAGGTTTCATGAATATAATTTATATATAAATAATCATATATAAGTAATAAATCACAACATAAAGGGTACCCATTAAATAAAATGGGTAACATAATCATGTCATATGGTATTAGAAAAGGGAATATTATAAAACAATACATGAAAGAAATGGAATTAGAACATAAATGAACATTAATAAAAAAACAAAGGCATATATCCTGATAATTGATGTCAAACTGAAGTGATAACATGTAAAAATAGTATTGATGAATCTTCGAAATTAAAACATTTTAGTGTGGTTTAAGGAAAATATTAAAGAGCATTTAAAACAGAACATGTCATACTTTTATATAATAATGTTAAATAAGAAGGATTTCATAATAAAAAAAGTTATTTTATAAAATCTATTATGGCTAAAAATATATTATATAGTGCACTAAAAAATGGGTAAGAATTGGGGAAGTTCCCTTATGTCAGGCTTCCTTATTGGGAAGAATTGGGTATGGAAACCTTTTAAAAACATGTATATCACAAAAAATAAGGATGTATGGATCAGTATTCATGATCGTGGAACATATAATAAATTTATGTGATTCACATAAAAATCAAAGATAATTTAATTTGGGTAGAGATAGTGGTAGAATAACTCGAAGGAATAATGCATGTTTGGGAAGAATCCATTGCCATAACTTCGAAGGAGTCCTTCACTTGAACATAATGCCATGGATAATTTAATTATATCCATTGATTAATAACATCGTAACCACTTCTACATTAATTTTATTTATTATAACTTAATTATTTCTATATATGTACTTTTTTATGGGTTAATATATTCAATTCCATTGATTGGGAGTATTGGTTTTCCTTGGGTTTCATGATTGGTTTACTTGTGTACATTTACGAAGGGTCAGGTAATGTGGGGGTGATTATCCTTAATTGAAACTTTATGTTTTTATGATAATTCCAGGGTTAATTTTGTATGATATAATTTGGTTTTATGACATGAGGATGAATCATTAAATAAATAATTAATGATAATTATTTGGGTTTTTAGTGGATTGTTTTATCACAATAAACTCATTTTGTGTTATAAAATAATATCATGAGTAAAAAATGAATCAATAACATTAAATAAAATTATAATTAATTTATTATTATCTAGTTCAACAATAAAAACGGTTTTATAACCAAACCATGATGATGGTAAAGTAAATTAAAAATCCGTCATCATTGAATGCGATAAATTAACATATCTCGGCCAGTCCTTTCATTTTTAGTATAAAAGGAGGGGAAACAAAAATGGAGAAGAATTATTACATTATAATAATAAATTTATAGTATATTTAATGTAGAAGAGTTATAATACTATTTGGATGATAATGAAAAAAAAGGAACATGAAAATAAAATAAAAGAATCAGAAAGAACAATTTGCATATTGAATTTATCCTCCTTTAGACATTCTTAATGAAAAGGTTCTGCTATTTTTATGAGAAAAATATATCATTTAAATGGGGGAGGGGCTTGGGAAGATATTTTATCCGAATTTGGACATGTCATAATTCTTGAGAGGTGTGAAGACAAGAGGTGTTGAGGGGTGGTACTTATAGTGGAGGGAAGGAGTGTTTCCTCAATATTTAGTTCATTAGTTTATTATTTTTCTCAAGATAAGAAATGGTTCTGATTCTAGAGACTAAAAATATTTGTGCATTTGAATTCGGAAATTTTGTCCCTTACATCATCCATTGATCAAGCATGACTCAAAAATTTATTTATTTACATATCCCGTACATTATAGTATTTCACTATTCACTAATAATACATGTATTTTAGAAAAATCCCAAAACAATTATGCTAACCACTTTTCAGCATATATAATACACAGATAAACTCAATTTTATAAAAATAATTTTCTATATAAGATAAATTTATTTTTTTTATTTAAATCCATTATTAACAAGGAAAATAAAAATTTAAACATTAAAAATGCTCTTTAAACACTTAGAAAATTTTATTAAGGTCACATAAAATTTTCTTATAATCACAATACGTCAAATAAATAAATTGTGTATAAATTTTAAAAAAATAAACATTCTTATAAAATATTAAAATATTAATATTATTGTAATTAAATATTTATGTCTTATACAAATAACTATAGTCGTTAATAATTTTTGAAATATTTATTTACTTATACTATGATTATATCATATTTTCAATTATAAAATAGAAAAATTATATATTTACATCCATAGGTGAGGTTACTATTGAATTTGAAATTTTACTATTAATAAGGGTCATATTACGATTCTGATGGCCAAGTTACTATTTCATCGATATTTGTTTCTTAACTTCTAGAGATACCTTTTATTTCACTCATTCTTCATTTATAAATTTGGTATTTTGTTCTATATGTAATATTATGTTATTATATTATATGAAATAATTATAATAAGGGAATTCCATTGATAAATAATTGTGTATTTATTGGTATGGTGTGGGTATTGTTAGAATATTTTCAGATACAAGAAAATATTTTGGAACATGAAATGGATTTTATAGAATAAGGACAAGAACCTTTCCAAAAAACTATCAACATAAAACTATCAGAGGATTAAAATCTCAATGATGGGGATAATGTACCACCCTTGGTTTAATTCCCTTATTTATATTTTTATGTAATTATAAAGCTTGAGAGGGACTGGGTTGCCTTTGGGATATTTTTACTTGTCATTTGAGGTTTTTTTCTGGGTATATAGTAAGATAATGGATAGGGTATGGTGTGTTGTGTTCCAAGGTTACCATGTTACGTGAAATGGGGACCCATAAAAGGGAACATGGTTTGTGGTTAGTTTTTGTAAAACATATATTATCCAAGTGACAATGTTACATTCAATGTTTTTATTATTCACATATTTTTTTTCATGGTCTGGGAATCCATGTATCAAAATGATAGAGTCCAAGGTGATGTCCAGTAGCTCTCAAGTAGTTTGTATAACATTTTCCAAATAGTTTATTCATAACGTGTGATATAATTATTCATTTATAGATATTAGATATTTCACCTAGATTTTCTGCCAAAACATTCACTCTTCTTCTAATTGGAAGAGATCTCAAATAGAGGGTTCTGCTTGGAAATTTAATTGATTCACATAATTCTAGATGTTTATTCCACCTAATATTGGGGAATTTGAGCAAGGGAATCAAAGGAAAGTGTTCAAATTACGTCTCTCATTATTTTTCTTCTTATTATTTCTTGGAAGGATCCAAATAATATAATTCCCATGATCCAATATATTTTTTATGATGTATTTTCATAATATTTCATTCTGATCTATTTAATATAATTTAAGAAGTGAACAGTCATATGAATTTATAGAAAAATTGTCCAGAATTATGCCATTAGAGGCAGGAATCTTCTTCCCCACTCAAATTTTACTTATAATGAGGGGGATTTGGTTTTCATATTAATAATCATAATCTTCACTATAGTCTATATCTACTATTTATGGGTTTTAAAACCATTGGTTTTGGGTGAGGCCCACATTTTGTTTGAGAAAACAAGAAAATGATAATTGTTTTCAAAGAATGGTTTTGGGTCTAATAAATTATCATGGGTATGAGAAGCATGTTTTAATGAGGTGTTTTGGGAATGAATTAGTAAATATTATATTATAATTATGATTTTTGGCCACACCATATTATAGTTTAATGTGATGACTTAACTATATAGGGAAGGGTTCCACTCATAGGTTTGGACTAGTAATATGGGCATGTTGGTTTAATAAAACTCTAGTTAGAAAACTGCATGGGTTTATCCATTCCAGAAAAGTGAGACCTTGAAGGAATGATTTATTTTTACAATTTAATTTTAAATTTTTTGATAGTCTAGTAAATTTATCTTGAAATATATATATATATATATATATTATAACATCTTTTTTCATTAGTAGTGTGTGTACGAATTATGGGGATTACCTACCAAGACGTATAATCAGACATTGCGTTTTCACCTTGGTGAATATGAAGAATTTTTCTATCAGTATATGTTTATGGGGAAGGATTCATACATGTACAAATAGTCATCATAATGGTCTATAAATCTCATTTGGGATTTGGATCTTAGATATTTAAGTATATTCGAGTCAAAATTGTTCCACACTAGTACATTGACGTCTTTTGTGACTTGGTATGTTACAGGCTATCTGTAATATAGTTTTCTAATGCATATCTAATTTAGGTTGTATTCTATCGTTGAGAATTTGGTTGGGTTACATATCTGGTAATGTTTTCATTTATTCCTCTTCTAATATTTTCTTTTAGTTTGGGTGATGTTTGTAATGGAAAATCATATCCAAGGTTTGGTAAATCTCTTGACATTTATATCCAGCCCAAGGTGTCTAGTGGATGTCACTAATGGTTATGTGTATGTTATTCTAGAAAAATACAATGATTTGGGCTCTAGATATTATAATACAACTGATTGAAATTAAATTAATCTTATCCAATTTCATTTTATAAATATATAATTTCTAGTTAGTGTTTATTTCAAATTCATTTATTTTTATACCACTATGATAAATTAGTTATGTATGCCATATCTACTGGCATCATGTATTTGTTTTTAGATTTTTTCTTGTGGGGAATGCCTCCCTGATCAATTTTAATTTCACCCACTACTAATAAATATTCTATAGAATCCAGGATATTTTAGTTGATTTTGTAGATTGATATGACCTTGCAATCTAGGTATTACTAAGGTGGGTTGTTAAAAAATGGTATGAGAGACCACTTCCTAGAGTTCAGGATATGGTATAGGTAAATATAAAATTATTAGAACCTAAGAGAAAGTATATATATAAATATATACTCAGATAGTATAATTAGATAAATATTATAGTTTCCATATGTGTTGGGAATGAGGTAATCTTTTTTGTGATCCTGGGTGGTTTTTTTCATCTTTTTTTTTTCTGGTGTCTATTGTTTTGAATCTTGGATTTTGAAACACTATATTTAACTCATGTATTACATAGTAGCACTTGAAAAATCATAACATCATTATATTTTATTATGAATGATACACATCTAAAATGATATATTAATGAGTTATATTTAATGGTTCAGAAATATTAACATACATTCCTTGGGATATAAATATTTAGGTATTGGGAAATAAATCATTAATCCTATTTGGGATGGATACAATATGATTTATATGAACTATTCCCTAGGGTAGGAAATTTATGTTTAATCCAAAATAGATACAAATATAAGGATAAAAAGGCCTCAAAATTATTATATCATAGTGGGAAAAGATATGTGGTTTTTGTAATACAATAATATGTCTTTATATTTAGATGGTAAACTACTATGATGCTATATAGTGATATAAAGATAAATATAATGAATATTGATATGAATGATTCTATTTTATTGAAAAATTAATGTTAATAGATAATGATATAAGTGGAATTAGCTATAATTTATTAATTTAATGATTTTAATCTAATTGTGAGGTATTGAAATATTATATTTTTAAAATATTATCAAAATCTAATAAAACAATTTTTTAGTAAAATATGTTTCATGATATTTTTGAAATTAGGCATGGGTTATTAATCTAAAAAATTGTGAAGGGATAGATTTTTTTATTATAGTTTCTATTTGGATGAAAATTATGTGAATGATTTGGGAAGTTATTAGGATATGTGGTTACATGGATGAAAAACCCGAATTGGGTTTATTCATGTTTTGGAAGGCCTAGTTGAGGAATCATAATGGTGATATACATGGATAAACAGTGTCTGACTTAGATTTTTCCAAATGTTTTTCTTAATTTAATTCTGATGTTATAGAAGTTATATTTGAGCTTCTATATCAAATGTTTTGGTATTCCAAAAAAAATTCTGAAATTACAATGGTAGTTTCAGTGTAAAAGTAGATGTGAATCTTAGTGTTTCATATGTAAATTAGAGTTTCCTTGAGTCGATAAATAATGAAAAAGTCAAAAATATCCATGTTAATGTAAAGTTGATTCTTTTATACGTAAGGGTTATAATGGATTTGAAATATGTGTTTAGAAGTTTTCCTTCATATATATGTATCGAAGTTATTTTGGAAGGCCTATAATTCATAAAATGAAAATGATATTTTTTTGAATTTGAAATTCATTCTCAGTTGTTTATGTATTCCTAAGTTATTCATGATGTAAATAAGTTCTGAATTTCATTATAATAAAGGGATATAATTGAAATTAAAATTTAAAATCCATCAATATATTATATTTTTAGATTTTGATGAAAATATTTTTTCCCAGATGATAATTTCATTCGTATAGATTTTCCATATACAACATTTTCATATATAAAGAATTATATAAATAATATTTTCAGATTAAATAAATTCCAAAAATAATATTTTTAGATGATATATAAAGTTTTTTATCAATAAATTTCTGTTCCTTAGGGAAACAATATTTTTACATATTAAATTTGGAATCATGTTTATTTTTTATACTTTTCTCTTATGTGTTTTCATTGAACCAAAGGACATGATACATATTATCAATCTTAAAATAAACATTATAATTCATCCAGAAGTATTATATGATATGATGTGTGTCATCGAGTATGATTGATTATATGAATAATTATTAATGTTGTCACACTAAGCTGAGAATGTATTTTATTTATTGAAAGATAGATAGATTTCATTGGTTCATTTAATTTTGTGGTTTTAATTCCATGGAAAATGATTACATTGTTATTGGTTTATATATTGAGATTTATAGGATGACCAAATAATTATCATAACAGGTCTTTTTAAATGGTATTCTGTTGAATTGTTTTTATTAGTATTTGGCGATGAATTATTATATGAAATATTAAATCACACCACGATCACGTAGAGGAAGTTGAGAATAATTCCATATTTGAGGATATTTCTCAAGGAAGAATAAAACAATAGTTTTTGTTATATTTTCATTAAATTTAGAAGTATGGGATTGATTAAGAGTTTAGGAGGATTTGTTAGATCTTAATCCATGTTTTGAACACCCTAATCATTAGAAAACTTGGAATAATCATTGATCCTCACATAGTAAACCGATCCCATTCATTGGAACAAAGGATATAAAATATTATAAATAATATAAATCTATATATCAATTCCCCAAATTTTATAATATATTATTGAATATATGATTTTATTTGAGATAATGGATATATAGATTCCAAAAATACCATACCAATGTTTTAAAAAATTAAAAGTATAGATGTTATAAATATAGGTTTCCACTAATTATATATTTTACTGAAGGAATTAGGTGTTTTGTGTACAAGAGGTACACTTCTACATTATAATATTGAAAAATAATAAGAAATAGATAATTCAAGTGTATAATTTTTATATCAAGATGAATATTTATTACTATTATGATTTTCTGTAATATAAATACTTAACATTAACAACAAGAAGTTGATTTCATCAAGTCTTCGATGATTATAATATATGATAGTATAAAATTCAAATAAGCATTAAATTTTGAGTTATGTTGTAAATAGACCAACTTTATCAAAATAGAGAGACCTTCACATCTGTAAAATTATACTTTCAATCATAGATGTTGTTTACAATATAGAATAAGAGGGGTGTCTCTAGGATGAAAATTTAATCTTTATAAAACCTTGTAAAGGAAGTGTAAATTAGCATAGAGTGATCATGACCTAAAAACATGCATTCACCAAAACTAAGTATTATGTATTTTAGTACCCAGGAAAATTTCTATGTCTATAATACATGATATAGAATATAATTTTTATCTAAGTCAAACACTCATGTTCCAATGATTTACATTCTAATATATTTAATCTTGTTATTTGGTGTAATGAAAAATTATTTTACGTGAGATATTTTGACATAATTTTTCTATAATAAAACAAGATCTATATAGAGTAGTTGATTAGAAGAAAATAACAAAAAAATGTTCACCATGAAATCTGATTTACACACCCCCCGAGTTTATGCATTCATCTTGGTCCCAAAAATTTGTCTCATAGAAAATAATTTCGAACTTATAGTGGGATCTCTAAATACATTTATAGATTTCTTACACATATGGTTTCGATTATTAAGCATACACATTTCAATAGTACTATTTGTAATGGTTTTCATAATAAGATTATAACACAATATATGATTACAGTATGGATATTTTTGAATATATACATAATTATGATTCTCTGAGAGAAGAAATTGAAATAATTCGTTATGTAATGACAAACAATATCATTAATAAATCCTTTCCTAATGAGGTATACATAAAAACTAAAAATTCTGATAATATATTCTAGATGATGAGTACCATGTTAATTACTTTTAAAACATTATTTGAACTAATATAGAATTAGTTATGATCCTCAACATATGGTGAATATTTCACTATGTAAAAACCAATGAATAATATGAATACGAAGAATAATCATTGGGAGATAAACACACAAATTATATAATAAAATATTATTATTTTACTATTTATTATTATAATAATTTTTTAGAATGGTGTAAAAAATATTAAAATTTTGATTTACCCATGTTGAATGATAGAGGTGAATTTACCATTAATGACATGAGAGCTACAGAAATTTCCCAATATAGAGGTTGTTCATACTATAATCAATAAGATCTAAAATCCTTACACGGAATTATATATCAATGGGGAACCATCTATCAAGAGTATTTCAAAACAAAATAATGTTTATTGAAAAATAATTAATGTATAAAGAGACTATAGGTCACCATGAATTGATGCATTATCAGAATTGGTTCAAAGATGAAGGGCTAAAGTGACCAACATTAAGAACATTCATATAAAATAGAAAAAGATATGGGCACATATAAGGAAAAAAATATATAATTATTCCTCTCAAAATTCAAATTGAAAAGACCATATTGTTTCAAAAATATAATATCTAGTGGTTCAAAGAAGTTTATAACCTATTAAAGGAGGATGAATATAATATAAGGGATCATGAAATAAAACATGTATCATCAATGTGAAAGAATGATATAGAGATTGCCTTTGTGGAAGCATCAATAATTTGAGTATGGAATGTTATTGATAAACCTAAAATATATGATTCTCTAAATAATTTATCAAAAAGTTACTATGATAAAGGATGAATAGAAAAAACTATGAGTGTGTATCTCAATGCCCAATATATTAATGGTTAAAGAAAAGTTTTTGTAATAACATTTCAACCATGAGTTAAAAACATTAATAATAATTCTAACAGGGTAAGTTGTATATGTTCTAACTATATACATGTAGTTTTAAATATAACAATAAATGTTTATAATGTTTCATTAGGAATTAATATGTTCTTTTAAAAAACAGGTATAATGTTTGGACCAAAAAAAATTTATGCTGAAAAAATATATTTATTCCATTAAAAGAAAGTAATAGTTCCCAAATACATTTGAATAAATAACAAATAATGGTACAACCACATGAAATATCATGTTAATAATGAATGAAAAATTGAAGGAATAATAAATAATTGTCTATATCTCTAATAAATATGCATGTTCACTTGTAGAAAGACTCAGCCATGAAAACTTATGTGGAGGCTATAATGATAATCGAATAGGAGAACAGGAATAATTACTAAATGGTTTATTAAATCATACATAAAGGAAAAGATAGTAATGGTGGAATATCCCTCATATATAAGAGAAATCCTGATGGAGGAATCTAGAAAAAAATACAGAAATTGGGAAAACATAAACTTGTGTTCTCAGTCTCTTAACATAGAACATTTCTATTCCATGTAAGTCAAATATTCCTAAAGAAAACAACATGATCTATTTTTTTCAAAGTATTATTGTATGAATAACCACTAAAATGGATTGGATTAATTTTACAAGAAAATTATTTGTTTCTCATGACCATCCATAATCATTAACACTATATTTATTAGGATGTACCCCTATGACAATGTGTTTAAATTTTCTTAAGAATTGTCTGCAGTGATAATGACATAAGGATGAGATGTAGTCCATAATGTGTGAATATTATAATAATAGAAAAAGAAAAATACTAGAGTCAGTGGGTTTTAGTTTGTAATTAGAATCAAGACATAAAAAGAATCTTATATACTATCATGGCCATATCTGATTCAACAAGTAGTGTCGATAAACCACATTGTATTTGAATGTTTAATACAGAGTTTCATATTGAGATGAATAATTTAAAATTATATAGATCCTGACAATGAATTAATGTTTTTTAAAAATTTATTTTAAATTTCAAGTTGAATAAAACAAATTATTCTTAGCATATAATATTTTATGGAAATATCACATGTTTTATACTACAAAAAAATTGAATATATCTCAAATTAAAATGGAAGTAACATCATGAATTTATTTTTTATTTGATCATATACAGTCCAAAGTGGTATAAACAGCTTGTTTCTAAAGATGAAAATTTTTTCTTGGAAGATGTTCTTATAATCCATATTTGTTTTCCCTATTCTAAAACATTTCTCCACACATGTTGTCAATAATTAAAATAATTTACTGAGTAAGGGCATGTGAGTTTTAAGTCTATTTAGCTATATCTAAGAAACGATAATCCATTTGGAGAATTTATGAACATCTATACAAAATATTCTAAAATTTTTATCTTGAATAAATGATATCTACTGAATCAACACAAGAAATTAATATAAAAAATTATCCTTTATTGATTATAAACTGTTTTTTATGTATGTGTGTTGGAGATCATAATGAAAATTTTTGTAATAAATTAAATTGTTGTAGTATGTAGTTGAAAGTGGTTATAGAGGTAATTTAGTTATATGGTAATCTTTGATGTTATTTACTTTGAATATTATATCCTACTTTGAATTACGACTTAATAGGATTAGAATATTATATAAAAACATCATACCAAGTGGAATAACATATAAAAAATAATTTTAGAAAATTAAATTTAATGAAAGGAAATTGTTAGAAACATGAATCATAAAAATATGGAAATGATTTATTCAACATTTGAAATAAAGGATATTGTGTAAAATATTGAGTTACAGTTTTTTTATAAGTGACAACATCTTTATCAACATGTTTTTTGGATAGCTTGTTGGTTTTTTGGTGGAAAAGAGTTTTAATAGTTCAAGATTTATCACTGTTTTTGATGTTTTTAAAATATAACAATGTTTTGAATAAAAATAGTAAAATATTTTATAAAATAAAATGTTTTTTTGATGTCAAATAGTGGTATTAACTAGTCATTTAAGAGGTATATGTTATTGGAAGAGGTTGTAAGATCCAAATATCCAAATTGGATGTGAAATATTTTCATGAAAATTAGGAATAGCCTCTATAGGTTTTTAATTAAATAGTTGAGAAGAATTTGATTATCCCAACTATTCCTTCTATAGAGAACATAAAGAATATATAAAGAAAATACTATATGGTTGAAAGAGGTGTATAGATATAATGATATCCCTATGGAATATTATGATGGTGGGGAGAATGATAAGATTAATATATGTTAGAATACCCTTTTAATTTTAATGGGAATGAGGGAGTGAGACAAATGAACCATAAATGAAAATAATGTATTGATTTTTTTATTTTTAAAAAGTGGGGTGAGGATTTGTTGTCTTATTATCAAAAAATAAAGGTGGTAGATTGTTGAAACAAAGTGGTTATGTGTTTTATTTTTTTTAAATAAATATTATTTTTTCATGTATTGAATGGATGTGAGAAACTGAGAAGAGGTATTTTAAAATAGATAAATAACTCATGTGGTATGTTTTATCTTTCTAAGGGTTATTATTTTGTGTATAAATTGAAATACATGGATTTTCTATGTGAATTAGTGTTTTCTTGATGTTTTTTGGTAAAATTGTGTAGTAATAGAAGTCATATTGGAAGTGATGGTTTGAAATCTATTATATTCCATAAATTATTAAAGTTACAATGATGAAGGATGTTAATTAGTGGATGTTATGACAATGTATATCATTCATATAAGTTTCACTTAATTATTGTAAAAATATAAACTCAATAGACACAAAAAATTATAATGAGGCATATATTATTTTGGTAATAAGGTTCATATAATAACAAAATGAAATTGAAAAAAATATCCATATTTAAAACTCCATTTGTATGCACATAAAAAACATAGATATTCGAAAACTGCATTAGATCACCATTGGAATATCACAAGAAATCTGCGATATATAAAGTCCACTATTGGAATAACCCATTCATAGAAGAAGGAGAAGAAGTAAATTTGAGGCAATCAGTATATTATGGTAACATAAGATGTTTGATACTCAAAAACAAGAACATATATAAGCATGATAAAAGCTGATAACCTCAAGGAAAAATATAGAATGTGGAAACAATATAAATAATGACATGTCACGGCCCCCTTCCATCAAATATGCCCCTCCTGAGCAGGCAATGGTTAAAGGGAGATAATAACCCCTGAGTCCCGCCTCCAGTAGGCCCTGGAGTGGCGACTAGCATCAAGGGTATGAGTTTTTCACAATATGGTAGGCATTACCCTTTTTATTTATTTAAGATCGGGAAATAGGATGAGTCCATCACCAAAAGAAAATTAAAGTAAAGACAAGTAAATAAACCCAAAACAATCGCACATTCAAGTTTAAATAGTTCTGAAACTAGGTAGAAGTACAAGAAAGCTCAAAAAGTACAATACCAAAAGAAACAAGAGTACAACAATTTTAAACAACTCCAACTGTCCCGACTAGTAGGGTCCTACACGACCCTAGTATTCCTCCTGGAAACTTGAAAGTAAACATAGGATGAGCATACAAGTATACATAGTAGGGAAACCTAAAGATATAGTGCATATGTGGGTAGACATCCTAATGTCTCGTGAGAATAATAGAAGAAACCAAAACCTATCAAGGAATTCTATCCACCTAACCACACCATCCACACTCACCAAAACACAAAACAACAGGTAGTAGTATATAAGAACAATAGTATTGGGTACCCCGCACCATTTACCACTAGTTAGATGCTCTTCCTAATGGAGAATGTCCTGAAGCTACCACACACTTCTTGCCCGCACACAAATGGGCCTCAAGAGCCACACATCCCACCCGCACACACCTGGGCCTCACAACCACACATCCCGCCTGCACACACCTGGGCCTCACAAACCACAATCACATCCCCGCCCGAACACACCTAGGCCCCATCCCGAAGATTCTTGGGAACAGTAAGCCTTCCCTAAGAGTCTTGCGCTAAAACCACCCCAATCAAAACATACCCGAAGAGTATTGGGTGTAAGGTCACCTCAAGGCATCACAGCCTATAGAAGAATGAGAAGAAGGAGCTAGTAACTAAGTGGAAAACACCCTCTCCCCTAAAATGGGAGTGTTTGGAACTATGTGATCAACATGGGTGGGGTGAGAAATAACACAATGATACAGATATATATATGTATACCAAACACACAACCCAACCAATGGCTTCTAAACAGAGAGACTGAGCACGTGCCTTGACACTGCTATCACGAAGAATGCATACATCAAACAACCCCAAACCCATTTAGGTTTTCATGTTTCAATAGAATTAGTTTATTAGTTCCTTAACTACTGTGCAATTAACTGCAACCAACCATATCAAACATTCGTAAAACACATCCCTTACAACCACCAATCAAGTTAGATAAGTCCCAAGCAACACAAAACCATCCTTTTTATCATCAACCAAATCACATTGATTGTTCCCATGTTTATTTCATTGTCCTTCCCCCACAGTTCATTCATCAAATATCAACTTCCTTTTAACAACAAAACCTATCACTGCAACCCTGCTGTCATTATAACCAAATATCTACACCGCAAAACAAACAAGGCTCTTGCCACATCATCGCCCCATCATTTACCACTTCCCTGCTGCAGATTCTATTCGTAACAACCCATGATTCACCCCCCCCCCCTCGTTCACACACCATGTAACTAAGACAACACCCACATGTTCATTATTCCTTTTTGTTCAACTGGGGTGATCACACAAGGGTTATAGATTTTAATCAGTTATCTTTACGTGATTAACCAATTCCACATTCCACAACGTTTCCACCCACAAAATGGTCTAGAAAGATAGGGAAACATTTAATTACGCATGCAAAGTCCCCCAACGACCGTGATTTTTAGTAAGCATAAAAATAGGATGAACAAAGATAAACATAACAACTTTCCCATCCTCATTATTTAAACAGTTATTATCTTTATTTATTGGTTCAACCATATCTCATGAAAATAAGTGGATACGCACCCCACATGATGAACAAAAGAGAGAGAGATGAAGGCAAGATCCCTACCTAAACATGTTCTGATCACAACGCTCCCCTGGATCCGCTTTAGAAGACTTCTGTCCGCATACGTCCCTTCTATCAAAACCTGGAAAAACCTCCTCATGTGGTAGCTGGTAAGTAAAGGATAAAGGGAAAGCAACATATACAACATTAGAAGTTCCGCCTCATCGTTACGATCTCGTGGCAACTGACGAATCGTAAATCAGATCTCGGACGAAGAAGTTATGGGGGAAAATAGCTTTAGAGTCTCTCTGGAGAGCTCTGCTCGAAGGATAAGGGAGGAGAGGAGTGATATTAAAATGAGGAGAGGCCACCTTATTTTATAGGAAAGAAAAACAAAAGTACACGGCGTGTACTCGGCCATTTCACACAGTCACCACGTGGCTTCCAACATGGCCTTCAACGCGGAACGCGGCCGTTGACTGGTTAACACATGATTTTGAGTGTAACACGTATGTGGGAAGGAACTACACGGTGTGTAGTATGGGATATATGGAATGTACTCATTTATTTCACATGACAAGGACATGGATCCAACATGGAACATGACCGTTGACTGGTCAACACATGGTTTGAGGGTAATGCATATGCGGGGAGGGACTACACGGCGCGTATTATGGGATACACGGCCGGTACTCACACTAGAGGGCGTGTAGTTACAAAATTCTAGAAGTTTGGGAACAGTCCATTTTACCCTCCATAACACTTCATGACCCTCTTTTAAACAAAGGAATGGGCCGGAGAGGTCCGGGCCATTACATCATATACCTCTTAAAACATTATCGTCCCCGAGAATTCAAAAACCAACCCAGAAGAACCCAACCAGATACCTCTTAGGGCTTTCGTTATAACAGGAACCCATCTAACAACCCAAACTATATGTGTTAGGAATTCCTTCTCCTATGTCAATATATTATCCACTTTAGGCTGAACTGACTTGCCCGCACGGCTTCAATCGCATCTGCATTAATGCGTCTCGATTAAGGATCAGGTTTTTCCTTTTCCCCACACATCCGGACATGTTACACACTTACAGAGAACATGAAAACTAAAGGTCTCACAAACAACAAGCCAAGCATTCCATATATCAAAGGTACATAGCATAACATCAAAACAAGATCATAAGAACAAATAAAAACACAAGTCAAAACAACTCCAGGTACTGAGTGGGCATCTGGGAAACCCACTCCCAAGTGCTCTCCTCGAGGCTGCCATGCCTCCACAACACACGAACCAAGGCGATGGTTCATCCATGGAGCATCTTCTCTTTACGATCCTCAATTCTGACTGGTCATTCCTCGAACGTCGCGTCTTCTACCATATCTAATTCTTCCCAATCGATAACATGAGAGTCGTCATGTAAGTAATGGAATATCTGGGAGACGTGGAAGACATCAATAACCTTATCTAACTGAGTCAGGAGGGCTAGCTGATATGCCACCTCGCTGACTCGCCTCAGCACCTCGAAAGGTCCGATGAACCAAGGGGAGAGCTTACTCCCCTTCCCAAACCTCTACTGCCGTCGTCGAGGGGAAACCTTCAAGAAAACATGATCTCCCACCTCAAACTCCAAGGGCCTGTTCCGACGATTGGAATAAGACTTCTTTCGGTCCTAGGTTGCTTTCATCCTCTCACACACAAGATGGACTTTCTTTGTGGTTCTATGTACCACCTCTAGCCCAAGATCACCTATCTCTCCAACTTCTACCCAGAAAATGGGTGAATGAAATGGTATTCCATACAAAGCCTTAAACGGCGCCATGTCAATAGTAGAGTGGAAGCTATTTTTGTAGGCAAACTTTACTGAAGGAAAGTGCCGCACACATGATCCTCCAAAATCCAGAACACATGCTTGCAGCATGTCCTCCAATGTCTGGATAGTCCGATCTGTCTGCCCATCTGTCCGGGGGTGGAAAGCAGTGATAAGGCGTAGCTGGGTGCCAAAAGCATGTTGTAACGCCTTGCAGACTCGTGAGGTGAACCGAGTATTCCGATCTGAGATGATAGTCTTCATAAATCCATGAAAACGCACCACAACATTTACGTACCTTTATACAAGGTACTCACCGGGCCCGACTCCTTAATTTCTACGAAGTGAGCTAATTTCGTCAGTCGATCCACCACTACCTAGATAACATCATAACCACCCTAAGGTCTGGGTAGACCTGTGATGAAGTACATTGAGATGTCATCCCACTTCCACTCGGGGACATCTAAAGGATGAAACAAACCACTGGGAACACGATGTTCAGCCTTCACTTGTTGACACACTAGGAATTTAGCCACAAACTCCGCCACTGCCTGTTTCACCCTGGGACACCAAAACGGTTCCCTCAGGCCTCAGTACATTTTTGAAACTCCTGGATGTACTGCCAAGTCTAAGCTATGGAACTCATAGAAAACTCCCTCATGCATCACCTCCGGAACAAACAACCTTTCATGAAAGAGCATCTAATGTCGACTGTCCTCTGACCATCCTACTGGAGCATTGCCTTAATCGATATGATCCCGCATTACTTTTGCTTCGGAGTCTCCCAACTGAGACTCTTACACCCGCTACAATAAAGAGGACTACACCATCATCTGAAACATACAACCTCTAACACCCTCTACCCATACATCCAAGTTCAAGGCAGCCAACTCTCCCATCACTTTCCAAGCATCAGCGTATTTTCATACCACTTCTTGAGGTGACTTCCTGCTCAGGGCATCAGCCACAACATTTCTCTTACCTTCAGTGTACGAGATCTCAATGTCATAGTCTTAGAGAAACCCGAACCATCTTGGCTGGTGTATGTTCAGGCCATGCTGGGAGAAGATATAATGTAGGCTCTTTTGATCTAAGAAGACCACAAAGAACTCCCCAAAGAGGTAATGTCTCCACAACTTCAGTGTGAACACTACTGATGAAAGCTCTAGGTCATGGGTGACATAGTTATTCTCGTGATGGTGCAACTTCCTAGACCCATAACAGATCACACCCTTCTTCTGGATCATTATGCACCCCAAGACAAGGCTAGAAGCTTCAAAAAGCAACTCGTACAACAACCCTTCTTCTGTATACTTGAGTTCGGGAGCACTGACCAACTTCTCATTCAGGTAGTCGAAAGATTTCAGGCACTGATCACTCCATAGGAAGACCTTGATGTTCATAGTCAAAGTTTTCAATGGAGATGCTACTCGAGAGAAGTCTAAAAAGAACCTCTGATAATAGCCTGCCAACCCCAGAAAACTATGAACTTCTTCCATGATCTTAGGTGCTTCCCAAGAATCAACTGCCTCCACCTTTGACGGGTCCACTGAAAATCCATGCTGAGACACCACGTGCCCATGGAAGTGTACTTCTTGCATCAAGAACTTACACTACGACAATTTCCCATAAAGCTGGTGGTGTCGAAGGACTTATAATACTACCCTGAGATGTTCAACATGCTCATCCTCTGATCTTGAGTAGATCTGGATGTCATCGATAAACACAATGATGAACCGGTCCAGAAACTCTCATAAGACAAGGTTCATAAGTCCCATGAACACATCTGGTGCATTTTTAACTCCAAACGGCATCACTGTAAACTCGATGTGCCCATATCTACACCTAAATGTCGTCTTCAACATTTCATTGTCCTTTATCCCTAGCTTATGATATCCATATCAAAGATCAATTTTAGAAAACCAACCTGCTCCCCTCAGCTGGTCGAAGAGATCATCAATCCTTGGTAGGGGGTAACGGTTATTGACTATTACCTGATTCAACCTTCGGTAGTCTATGCATAGCCTGAGACCACCATCTGCCTTCATCACGAACAAAACTAGAGAACCCCATGGTGACACGCTGGGTCGAACAAAACCCTTCTCCATCAGATCGTCAATCTGAATCCGCAACTCCCGAAACTCCGAAGTTGTCATTCGATAAGGGGCCATTGAAATCAGACATGCACCAGGCTGTAAGTCTATCCCAAACTCAATGTCACATCAGGGGGGGAGAGTCACAACCTACTTGGGAAAGACATCGAGGAACTCCCCAACAACCTCTGGAACATCTATCATCTCTGTATCATCTGGAACCACTGATAATCTGCCTAACAAGGAAAGGAGAGACTTCGTATGCTGGCTTCCCGCCTGATAGCTCATCTCGCCCACAAAAGCTACACGCTGCCCGTCCACATTGGAGAACATGACCCTTCTTTAGAATAATTCGATAACAGCACTAACAGAAAAAAACCAGTCGATGACAAGGATTACATCGTATGGCTGAATTTGTAGCAAAAGAAGGTCCCCACTAGATCGATGTGGTCCCAATGTCAACACACATCCCCGACAAACACAAGATACCCTGGTCTGGCCTCCAACTGGTGTACTCAGCACCAGGGGTATGGAAAGTATCTCAATGTCTAGACCCAATGCATGGGATAGACTAGGTGCAACAACGGAGTGCGAAGCTCCTAAATCGAACAAGGCAGAAACAAGAGTGATGACAAAAAAAATCGTACCTCGCACCACCTATGGCCCTGCCGGAGCTTCCAACTGTACTGTGTGAAACTCTCAACACCCAGATCCTCTGCCTATCTAATGTTGAACACCTCCCTGACCATGCCCTAGTCGAGGTCCCTGAGGAGCACCCTGAGGTCGGCCTCCTCCGGCAAAGTCTGCCCTTAGAGGAGCAGGGTCATGCTGCTGCTAGAAGGGCCTCACTGGAAACTAGTGCTGCTGAGACGGGCGCTGAACCTGCCCACCTCCACTGTACTGATCTTGGGTCAGGCACCGACTCTGAATGTGCCCGAAAACTCCACAAGTGAAACACTTGGGTTCTGGGCTCACGAAAAAGGGACGAGGACCCGAAGATCTGAACTGGAACTGCTGGGGCTTGCTCCCCACTAGCCTGAATCTGGAAGGTCTCGTCACAGGAGACCTGATGCTGATTGCCTTCCCCTTTGACAAACCTGGCTGGATCCCCTCTCGTGGTGCACCACTTTCTGAGTGCATCCTCTCTACAAACTACGCCTTCATCTATACTGCCAAGTAAATCGAAAGGGTGAAGGGGGTGACAACATACTGTAACAAAGGACGAAGCACCTCCTCCAAATGTCTCACCCGAGATTCCTCATCTGGAAAGAGATCTAGATCAAAGCCTATGAGATCCATGAACTTGATCCCCAACTCCCATTCTGACATACTCCCCCACAAAAGGGAGAGTAACTCATGCCACTTCTCCGCCTTGATCATGGAAGAAAGGAATTCCTCTCGAATCTCCATCTCCAAGTCAGCCCACAGAACCTTTGTCTCTGTCCTCTCCCCGAGATAGAGCGTCCACCACTGGGGCGCCACACCTCCCAGCAGAATGACTGCTAGGGGAACCCAGTACTCTCTCGGAACATGGATCAAAGTAAAAGCGATCTCTAGCTCCTCAATCCACCCCTCCGTCTCCATATCCGAAGTACTACCCTCGTACTTGTTGATTGTTTGTCACTGGAAAGAACGTAGAGTCTTCTGACACTGGCTATCTTCCTCCTCTTGGTCAATCCTCAACTGATCAACTGCATGAATCTACTGGGCCTCGACTATCTGAGCCACCCGACGAAGACATCCAGGTGCCATAGTTGTACAGTAAACAAGGAACACCTAAGCCCAAGTAGCAAGAAAATTTATCAAGGTTTTATTTTATCATTTTATTCAATTTCATTCCCAGAACACCCAAATAAAGTTAAACACAATCATGATGATTCATGTGCCTTTCCTAGGGTCTCAACCCTACAATCAATGTAGTCTTACTTGGTCGTTCGGTAGGCTAAGTGTCCTTGCATTAGATCACGAGGGGCCCTAAAATCCCGTGTCCTAGCTAGTCTTCCCAGGCCTATGTCACGCACCAAGATTAACCAACAATGTTGCCCTACCATCCCATACAATCCTCACTGTGCCTAACTCTAGACTCCATCCTATCTCTCAACCATCACCTCTGATACGATTTTGTCATGACCCCCTTCCATCAAAGATGCCCATCTTTAGCTGGCAATGGTGAAAGGGAGATAATGACCCCCGAGTCCAGCCTCCAGTAGGCCCCAGAGTGGTGACTAGCACCAAGGGTATGAGTTTTTCACAATATGGGAGGCATTACCCTTTTTATTTATTTAATATCAGGAAGTAGGATGAGTCACGAACCAAAATAAAAAGAAAGGAAAGACACGTAAATGAACCCAAACCAATCCCACATGCATGTTTAAATAGTTCTGAAACAAGGTACAAGCACAACAAAGCTCCAAAAGTACAATACCGAATGAAACCAGAGTACATCAAACTGCAACAAATCCAACTTTCTTGACTTGTAGGGTCCTGCACAGCCATGGTAGTCCTCCTAGAAACCTGAAAGTAAACGTTGGGTGAGAATACAAGTATACTCAGAAAGAAAACCTAAAGCTCTCATGCACAAGTAGGGAGACATCCTAATGTCCCGTGAGAACAACAGAAGAAACCAATACCTATGAAGGAATTCTATCCACCCAACCTGACCAGCCACACTCACCAAAAAACAAAACAATAGGTAGTAGTATATAAGAACAAGAGTATTGGGTACCCCACAACATTTCCTAGTAGTTAGCTGCTATTCCTAACGGAGAACGTCCTGACACTACCACACTCTTCCCACCCCGCACAGACCTGGGCCTCAAGAACCATAGATCCTGCCCGCAGTCACCTGGGCCTCACAAACCACAATGACGTCCCCGCCCGAACATAGCCGGGCCTCATCCCAAAGATTATTGGGAACAATAAGCCTACCTGAAGAGTCTTGGGCTAAAACCACCCCAATCGAAACCTACCCAAAGTGTCTTGGGTGTATGGTTACCTCAAGCCATCACAGCCTATGGAAGAAGGAGCAATAATGAGCAAGTAACTAAGGGTAAACCACCCTCTCCCATGAAATGGGAGTGTTTGGCACTAAGTGCGCAACATGGGTGGGGTGAGACAAAACACAAAGATATATATATATACACACCAAACACACAACCCAAACTATGGCTTCTAAATAGAGAGACTGAGCACATGCCACTACACTGCTATCATGAAGCATGAATACATCGAACAACCCCAACCCCATTTAGTTTTTCATGTTTCAACAGTATTACTTTATTAGTTCTTTAACTACTGTGAAATTAACCACAACTAACCATATAAAATGTTCGTAAAACACATCACTGCCAACCACACATAAAGTTAGATAAGTCAAAAGATACACAAAACCATCCTTTTTTATCATCAATCAAACCCCATTGATTGTTCCCGTGTTTAGTTCATTATCATTCCCCCATAGTTCATTCATCAACTTTTCACTTCCTTTTAACAACCCAACCTATTACTGTAGCTTTGCTGCCATTATATCCATATATCTACATTATAACACAAACAAGGCTTGTGCCACATCATCACCCAAACATTTACCGCAGCCCCGCTGCCAATTATATCCGTAACAACCCCGGATTCACCCCATTTTCACACAACAAATAACTAAGACAACACCCACATGTTCATTATTCAATTTTTTTCAACCGGGGTGATGACACAAGGGATCCAGATTTTAATCAGCCAACTTTAAGTGATTAACCAATTACACATTCCATAAATTATTCATCCACAAAACAGTCTAGAATGATACAGCAACATTTAATTGCACAAGAAAAGGCCCCCAACGACTGTGATTTTCAATAGGTATAAGAATAGGATAAACGAAGATAAACATAACAAATTCCTCATCCCAATTCATTAACCAGTTATTATCTTTCTTTATTGGTTTAACCATATCTCATGAAAAAAGAGGATACCCACCCCGCATGATGCACAAAATAGAGAGAGACAGAGGTAAGATCCCTACCTCAAGAGGTTCTGATCACAAGGCACCCATGGATCCTCTTTAGAAGACATCCGTCGGCATCCGTCGCTTCTGTCAAAACCAGGAAAAACCTCCTCGAGTGGATACAGGGAAGGAAAGGCCGAAGGGAAAGCAACAGATCCAAGATCAAAAGTTCCACCTCGTCGTTATGATCCCTTGGCCGCTGAAGGATCGTAAATCGAAGCTCGGACAAAGAAGTTATGGAGGAAAATAGCTTTGGAGTCTCTCGGGAGAGCTCTTCTTGAAGGAGAGGGGTGGAGAGGAGTGATTTTAAAAGGAGGAGAGGCCCCCTCCTTTTATAGGTGAGAAAAAAAAGTACACAGCGTGTACTCGGCCATTTCACACTATCACCATGCGGCTTCCAATATGGCCTTTAACGCGGAAAGTGTCCGTTGACTGGTCAACACATGGGTTTTAGGGTAACACATACACGGGGAGGAACTACATGACGTGTAGTATGGGATACATGGCGTGTACTCATTTATTTCACACGGAAAGGACACGGCTCCAACACGGCACATGACTTTTGACTGGTCAACACACAGTTTGAGGGTAACACGTACGCGGGGAGGGACTACACAGCGTGTATTATGGGATACCCGGTGTGTTCTTACACTACACGGCATGTAGATACAAAATTCTAGAAAGTGTGGGAAAAGTCTATTCTACCCTCCAAAACACTTCATGACCCTCTTTTTGGCAAAGGAAAGGGTCGGGGAGGTCTGGGCCATTACATGATATCATAAGTATAATTCATAAATAATCATATAAAAATGATAGCATAATGTTCAAAGGATAACCTCCCATTTTACATACATTTTATATCATGAGATTAAAACAATGACCAATTTTTTGGAGGGCTATATTATTTGGTCCCATCCATCTCTTTAATTTCATGTACATGCATACATGTGCTACATAGATCATTGCACATACAATAAAATTTCATCACATTTAGTCCCATAAATATGATGTGTTGGTCATATTCATCAATTTCCCAGAACAATAAGTTATTGTAACATCTAGATGAATTATGTTGAGTGAAAATGTGGATGGGTTTTCTCTACACAAAATTTTAGCATTGAAGAACACATGATAATTTTAGCAGCCTAAAATGGGTACATAAGGATTCATGGAAGGGTTTAATGAGAGGATAGGGGGTAAATAATCACTTTGAAATCATTAGGATATTAAAGGGGATTCTTAAAATCATAACCCAATATGAACAATTGTGAATGATAAAGCATAATATAAAGAGGGTTCTTTAATAAATTGGAGACGGGGGGATGAGTTACCTTGAGAGGGTGATTCTTAAATACTGGGGGAGAAATTTAAACACTTTTGATCTCTTTTGGAGGGATATATATAATTAATTTATGAGTAAACTTGTTCTATATTATTTTTGAGTGAAAAGGTTTTGGATTATTGTAGGTTTTTATACAATGATGAGAGTAATTGTTTTTTAAATTTCTATACATAGGTTTCTGGATTATATATTTTAAATCAATCCAAACCAAAAATCATCCAATGGGGTTTGCCCATGGTTTATTGAAAAGATTAGGGGCATAAATTATTTTATAATGATAAGAAAAAAAATAAAAAAACATTAGCTTTGTTGAACTGGAAGCGATTCATCCATATAAAGTATTGATTTTATAAATTTAAAATATAATACAAATTTTGGGTGATTAATTTAAGATATATATATATTTTTAAAATAAAATAAAAATAATTATATTAAATGTGAAACATAATATTGGTCATGGATTCCATTTAGGAAAAATATAAAATCACTTTTTCATCATTATGATACCATAATAAAAACAAAATATTTCTAGCATATTAAATTTAAACAGGACAATTTATTTGTCTATGAAAATTATGAAAGATTAACCATTGAATAATTTACAATTAATTATTTAATAAATAATATTAAGTTTTCAAAAATAAATCAATAAATTTGATAATTAAAAAATTTAATGAAAAATCTCTATTTATTGAAAGAATTGGTATTTTTACGGTAACTATTTTTTTGAATAATAAAAACTACATTTGGATTTGAAAAGTTACATTATCATTTATATTTTATAAATAATATTTAATAATAATATTTTATTAAAAATATGTTTTTTTAAAATTATTTTATACCTAAAAAAGAGTGTGTTGATGAAAATTATATTTTTCCCAATAATATAGTTTCTCTGCCATCAAATTGGAATATAATTTTTATCAAACCCATAATTTGTTCATTTAAATTTGAAATAAAATAAAAATATAATCATTATTTGATGAATAGTAAATAATTTATGATTCTTATGGATGAGTTATAGATACATGGATCTTTATTAAAATAGAATATTCCATATATGTACGGTGTCTAAGGGTATTATTTTATTGGGTCGTTCAAAAAACATAGTGGGTTTTATGATCTTGAGGATCTTGAACTTTTGAAATAAATGGTTTCTTTTGCTTTATTTGTTGAATCTCACCATGGTCATAGTCATCAGAAAAGGCTAGTGATGTTGTGTAGCACTTTGAGATTTTTTGGAATACATTTTTTCAAATTAATTCAATCTATTTGAAAATTATCATTTCACACAACAACATTCATAGTTTTTGATACATAAAACACTTAGATTATCTTGCTATACACACACCACCGAGTTTATGAAAAACATGACATACTATTAATATTTTATGATATAGTTTAATAGTTATCAAAAAGATATTTAAATAGTGGTTATGAATAGTGATAACAAAACTATGAAAATATATGTTCAAAGCATGGAAATAAAATTAATTCATTGGTGAAAAATTAATTACTATGAAAAATTAAATTTATTTTAAAATATTAGAAAATCTCTTTCTACAAAGAAATTTTTCTACACACAAACATGTTATACTTTAACTAATTAAACAAAACAAAACTGGGTAAATTTATTTAAATTTATATATTATATTTTCAATAAATTTTGTAACATTCACCTTATGTGTTTTATATATAAATGAAAACAATTAATCCATTTACCTGATTAAAAACATTTATATTTTTAAAAACAATTACTATCTTTTTATAACATATAGTAAAATTTATTATTCATCTTTTATATAATTTATTTGAAAAATTTAACATCATTTTGAAACAATCTTCTTAAAATATTATTGGAGTGAATTTTTTAGAATTTTTGGAAAGGATTAACCTGTCGATGAATAGTGATAATATATGTTTTTAGTAGGAATTTCCATTTCTATTAACTTATTTGAGAATATAAAAACTATTATAATATGTATTTAATATTATAATTAATTAAATAATATAAATATTATTCAAATTTAGTAAATATTAATCAATTTAATATTTTAATTAATGTATAATTTTTCTTTCACTTCTGAACACATTCTCTTTGGAAAAAAAATTCCTCATTGTGTCTCCAGGTTTAATTATATGTTGAAAATATTCACATATATAAATATAATTTTAAAAACTAGATTTTATATTTGGAATATGAATAATATACATTATCTAATAATGTAAAAATAAATTTCCACTATAATTAGTAGTTAACTAGTAAGAATTAATTAAAATGGTTATGGTAAATATGGGTTTATCAGGGGTAAAACAAATAAGATAAGGGTTAAAAATGAACCCACAGTTTTCCAGCACTCATTGAGTGGAAATATTTTGACCTTATATCCAATAATATAGATAAAGAAACATATTTTTTCCTTTTTTTACTTGTTAAAAACATGATTACGGCATTTTATTTTTGAAAATTAGATGTGTGCCACTCACCTCCCTTATAAAAATCTACCCCTTCTAATATCATCCTCACACATCCAAAACATGTTGGTTTGGCCAATAAGTACCCAAATAAAATATTTATTTCAAAAATTTCATTAATTAATCCTTATTTTCCTCATAAATACATTCTAAAAACCCTTTTTATAAAAATAAAATGATGTTGATCAAAGAAGAGGTAACATTCCTTGCCATCTGTTTTATATTATTTTTTCCCACAAATAATTATATTTTTCCTAAAACATGTTGGTATAAAAAAATAAATTTGTTCCATGTACTGAGATGTTATTATGTTATTTATATAACATATATCATTCTTTTCATCAATCAAATATATATGGAATCTTCATTCATTTGTATGATGGACTACAGCCTCACAAACTAAAGTAAATCTTTTTGGCATCAATGCATTTATTGATGTATATAACGATGAATTTATTCTAAAAATATGATATTTATGATTTTAATATGTTTATGTAATCATGATTTTAGTTTTTTACTTCTCAATTTCCATTCCTTGGGAAAACAATAAAATTGTCTGTATATACGTTGGACTGTCGCCATACAAAGTGATGTAATTAGTTTTTCACACAGGCCGGACATAGATGGTAATAATTATATGATTAAATAAAAATATTTCATATATGTCGAATAAAAATGATTCTTTAAAGGTATTATATTATTCATCATTACTTCTTTTTTATCTATTGATAAAATTGATATAGTGTTCATGTCTACATACAACCCACTGTCTCCACAAACAATATATTTACTTTTTTAAATTTAACCTTATTATATTACACTAAATACATATATACTAAATACATATCATATTTGTTTCGATTTTAACACTTTGGAGATTATAGAACCATTATAAAAGTGATAGGATTAAAAAATATCAAATCAAATCACACAAAAAAACAAATCTGTTATTATCTAAAACGTTATATTGATAAAAATTGATTAATAAATTATTAATAAAATTTCATAAGTAAATCATATATATAATTTCATATATATGAATGGATATTTAATAGATATATAATACACTTTTTTATTATATAGTAGTTTTGAACATGCATGAATTGATTTTGGACTTATAGAAATGGATTCTTATCTCACACATTACATCTATGAGACACGAACCATATTATAGAGACTCAGGATTGGAATTCATGGATATTACATCATTAAATGAATATTTATAACATTATAGAAATACATGCATTATGACCATAATAGTTTGGTGTATTTGAAAATAAGGAAACATAGACTTTTATCTTGGTTAAAGATCTTTAATGTCTATATTAAATATATTCCCCATTTCTACTTTTACTTAAAACCTATCTTCATAACCCAGGGAAAGGAAAAATAAAAAATGGGTGAGAGAAAACACTCAGTAAGAAAAAAGGGATATTTGTAAGATTAACATGATAACAATGGTATGATAAAAGGATCCTAAAATTAAGATATCACAACCTTCATATCAAAGATCATAATTAGGAGTCATGGAAGAATGACTTTCATTTTATAAGACATGAATCTCAAGGAAATTAAAGAACATAAGCCATGATAGAATAATGTTGGTATATGATATATAATTATGTCATAAACAACAACATATAATATTGTGAACAAGTGTTAATAGAATCTATTTTACTCATCATGTTTAGGACATTTAATCATGATCTCATATAAAATTGTGGTCATATAACCAGGTCCATGAATTACATTGTGGAAAAGTAATTAGGTTCATGAAAAATATTTTAAACATGTAAATTGGTTCACACATAACAATGTTGACATGTAATAAAGTTCACATATAAAATTTTGAACATGTAATAATGATCACGCATAAACTAATGGACATGAAACCAAGTCAATTCATAACATTGTGAACTTGTAATCAAGTTCACATATAATCATATAGACATGAAACCAGGTCATCAAATAACATAGTGAACATGAATTATGGTTCACAGATAAAATATATACTAATGGTTCATCCATCTTTACCCAATTCATTAAAGGGGTATATAGGTACAAAAAATCACATAACGAAATCATACATTCATTTTCCACATGACAAAAAAATATGTATCATATCATGGCCAATAAAAAGACCTGGACTTATAAAAAACCTAGCATAATGGTAACATCTTTGTTCTGTTTAATGGTGTTCCTAAACTCCGCTTTTGATTTTTATTTGGTTGATTTTCATTCAAGGATGTTTCGAGATAAAATATGGAAATTTTTTATGTTTATAGATTACGACTCAATTAGTGTATAGTTTTCCAAAATCGTGAGCCATCTTAGTGAAAACCAAGAAAACCGGAGCATTAGAGTTTTTTATAGCTGGAAATTTTTTGAAATAACATTTAGACACATAGGAGAAACCATGAACCCCTATTTATTGTGTTGAACGGAAAGGACACATTGTTTTCATAATATTGTGGCTTTTCCCATCTAACCATGTTTATGGTTTTTTTATTCCAAAATTATGTTATAAAATCATAAAACCGCTATTTTAGGTTCCCAATGGACCTATATGACCTACATTGAGTTTCTCCCTCATTGGAAGATACCAAAGTGTAGATTTTGGATCTTATACAACTATACATAATATATTTAAAACTAAAAGAAGGACGACCAATCTTCTCCCTGTAGGATTCTTCTTCATATCCTCTTTCTATTTCTCTCTCTCTCTTCTCCACCCTAGGGATTTGTGAATCTACATGATCCTAGAAGAAATAATAACTTATATTTCACATATTGGATCTTGGTATGATTCCGATATAATATTTTTTTTCTTTCTATATTGTAGAATCTTGATTAGGGTTTGGGTTTTGGGATATCGTGATCTTGAGGTAGGTGATTCCGTTATAACACCCAATTTTTATTGACCCTAAATTTATTTATTTAAATTAAACTAGTATATTTAATTATAATTGAATAATATGAATTAAACTTTTTTAGATTGGATATATTAACTCCCAATTCCACTTAATTGGGGTTTTGAAATTTTATTTTGGCATGATATTGGGGAAAACACTTAATTCCATTGAATATGGAAGTGTTTCTAAATTTTATGGAAAATTTGAGAATATAAATTTTTAATTTATATTTTGAAATTGGTTTCTTGGAAATGATTAAAAATATATATTTTGGATATATTTTTTTAAAATGATTTTGATAGAATCTCATTGGTTTGATCTTGAAAACATGCATGTTATTTTTAAAAACTCATGTGATTGTTTTTAAAGAGAAATTTTATTATTTTAAATTGATAATGGGATGAATTTAATTTAAAAAAAATTAAATGAATTTCCCATCATTTATTTATTAATAGTGAATTTAAAATCCTTTGGTAGTCAGTGAGTTATTCAGACAACATTATGACTTTCAAAATTAATAATACATATATATCATTCACATCCCAGATATGATATTAATGAGTAATCCATGGTTAGTATCAAGGGTAATGTTTGTACACATAATTTTTTGTCAACTAATTGAGTGTGTGGAGTCACCTATCAGGGAACAATTTTACCACTACGCACATGGACGTGTTTCATAATTGTTTATTTTTATAATTAATATATTCCATTGTTGAAAACAATTTACCCTACTATCTGTGTTATATATACATTATTATATAAATGTTCATTAAGTAAATTGTTTAAAATATTTATCAAATTTGAAAAGTAATTAATTAATTGTTTTAATTTTTAATATTTAAATTCCAAGCCTATTTATTTTAAAAATTGTAAAATTACTCTGTTTAATTAAATGATATTATCTGTTATAGAAACTTCTGTGAGACCATGATTGGATTTTATCTCACACCCTACCTATTCCTTAGGGGGCTGTAGAATATATTTTTATACCTTTGATCATGGGTATGTCTCTACTTGTAGGTGGTTTAAGTTGTATCATTGCTCTTGGATAGTGGTGTTTCTTTGTACTCATGTTTTTATTCAAATTTTATGGTACTTTTTTTAGTGCTTTGGGTTTGTTGATATATTTGAAATCTGGTAAAGTTCTACCTATAATGTTAATCTTGTATGCATACTGATTTTTTAATTGTGTTTCTTCATTTTTTGTTGAAAATTATTTCCCACATTCTTTTTAAATGATGTTAGGTTCTATTTTCCAACATGTGAGGATCCAGAACACCCTATGGGACATGTTAGGACTATCTCAGTTATCAGGTTCATAGGGTACCTAGGATAGTTTATGGAAAATTTTATTATATATCTAGGTTGAGATTCTTGATTTGATGTAGCTTTGTAGTAATGTAATCATGTGGGGACTTATGAGGTAGTTACATCTGATTTTTGGGCCATATCCCACCATAAAAAACCTTAGGTCTCTAGGGGTGTTTTTGGATGGTCGTAATGTGGATTAGTTCTAGTCTTTTACATAATTTGGATTTGGTGAAATTGAGATCCAAAACATGCTAGTCTATCTTTTGGTATTAATTTACCTTTTTAATATGTTTGATTATCAATATGATGTATTCTATTTTTTATATTGATGTTTTGTATAATAATACTCTTTAGTATACATTTCAATTAGATTCAAGAGGAAGCTACTATTGAACCACAATGAGAAAATCCTCTAGTGGACCCAAGCCTTATTGAGTTGATTGTGATTATTCTATATGATTTGGGAAGGCACCACGAAAATATCTTGTTTAGGTTCTAAATATGAAAATTTTGAGGGATGATCTTTGGAATCGTTCTCCAAAGTTCAATCTCTAGAAATAACTAGTTTTTAATTGCTCAAATTATCCTCAAGATGCTAAGGAATGGTTGAGAAAGATGGAACATTTGTTCATGTTCATAAGAAATCTTGATGAATTCACGGTTAAGTGTGAAACATTTTCACTAAAAGGACAGAGCATGATATAGTGGGATATATTGAAGACAGTGAAAAAACAAGAGTGATTAAAAAATAAAAAATACATTAAATCTTTCCTCATCTACCAGTTCTATTAAGAGGTGATGTAGTTGGAAAAGTTACTTGAGTTTCTCAAACATAGAAAGGATGAAAAAACTGTAGAAGAATATAAAAATCATTTTTATGAGATCGAGAAAATTCAAACCTGAGATAGTATTGAATTGGATGATAAATGATTGATGATTCGAGTTTGGAATACAATCTGATATTTATTATATTTCATTATTGATTATTCTTTATTATTATACAAATGTGGTATATAGAGAGTTAAGGGGTAAAATGGACTGGGCTAGCTAGTCAGGGTTGACCATAGATTCTTCTTCTCTCACTAGTAGTGTGAATTCTTATAAATAGAAGTGGATTAGTGATGATTCTCACTGTGATTGTTTATAAAAGGTTTTTTCTAGACCACCTCTAGTACCTAGAAGAGGCCCTTTGATTTTTAACCCATGTTACAATATTGGGAATTCTAAGCGAGTTTTCATTAATGAACTCAAGATACGTGGTTCTTTTGGAATCTCAATCCAGCAATAGAATTTTTTTCATGTCTTTTCATCTCCCTACAGAGTCACAATATCATCATCACCAATTAAAACCATAGAGTATTAAGATGCTTCTTCATTAATAAATGGTGTCAGTGACCATGAGAGGTACCAACATTATAGTTTCATCATTAGTGAATGTATTATTTTATACAATTACATATCATTAATTTATTTCAACCCCTATTTTCAATCATTTAAATCATCCTATAGATATTTTATATTATTTTATGAATATTACTACACCACTCTAAATGATGAGGGATTAAGTTCTAAGTATTCCATCATGTTTTTTCTTTCAATCAAATGTTGAACATTCTTGGAGTTTTTTTTCTCAACATGAAATACCTTGATGTCGTTTTTGGGATTGAATGTATCATTTATAATAAATCCCATATTTATTTTTATCTTCAACATGACTTCTTTATTGTACCTAATAGTGTGTGTCATGTATGTCATGGAGAATGGGATCATAGGTCGAGTAGAACAAGGAATACTTATTCAGTGTTGGGGAATGTGGTATATGAGTTTTCTTTTAATCTAGATAGAAAATCTCTAAGTAGTGATCTCTCTATAGTGTTCATCAAGTTTCTCGGTGATGTCAATTTTTACTTCCATGGTTTTCCATAGTTAAGTTAGGTGAATTTCAATATCGATTTAGTAATTTTACGCAACCAGTTTCAATTACCTCTTACACATATCCTTATCTAAAATGAATGTGTTTAATTCTCAGTTTGGTGATCATCCATAGAAAGGATATATACACCCAAGTGTTTCACCTTGGCTGGAACAAATTTTCTTTTCTTTGAAATAATATGGTTTCCTTTACCTATTCATTGCATATTAAAAATTATGTTGAGTTACGACAAAGAAAAAATATCTGTTCCATAGATTGATGAATCTTTTGACCAGTTGAAGGTGGAAAATTTGTTCTACAAAATTGAACTTCTACCTAGACAAAACAATTCTAAAATAAAAGAATCTAAAATCCTAAAACCAAATTTGGATTAGGTAAAACCATTATAAGTAACTTGTAATTCTATTTTTGTTGAAATATTATCCTGTTGTATTTATGTTTTTGATGAATAGAATTTTCCATGAGCATCTTGATGCGTTCATGGTAGACTTTTTGGATTCGGTCCTAGTCCACTCTTAATCTGATGAGTATTATGTACATCATCTGAGATTAGTTTTAAAAGATTTCAAAATGTGATTTATGGATTCAGGATGTGAATATTTTGGGACATGTAGTGTCATAACATTATGTTTAAGTTGACCATTAAAATGTATATGTAGTTATGAAATTGGAGCAAATCTGTAACAAATATTTCATTCATCTCTTCTTGTGTATAGCATGGCATTTTCACTAGTTCATTATAGAATTATCAAATATTTCTTCTATGATTATTTCTATATCTTGGATGGGAGTATCATTTGATTGGTATTAAAATTTTTAGAATTATTATGTTGAGTTGAAACTTTTTTTACTACTGCATTAGTGCTAAGTATTCTAGATCCTGAGAAGGGCTATGAGGTCTTCTATGATGTATCTAGTTTGGGTTTTTGATATATTATTTTTTAGTGTGACCATATCTTTTCAAATAGATCTCATAAGAATATTCCACACAATAATTATTATTAGAACCATGACCATGAATGTGCAACAGTGGTGCACAAGCTTTAGAGTTGAAAACAATACCTTTACAAAGAATCTGTAATATGTTTTTCGATTACAAGAGCTTGAGTTGTATATTTTCTCAAAAATATTTGAATCTCCACTAGAGTTTTTGGGTGGCGCACCTTGAATATTTCAACATTGACATCACCTATACAGATGATAAAGGTAATGTCACCACAAAATCTTTGAGAAGGAAACATCCAACAAAGGCCATGAATGAATCATAATAAAAGCTAAAAAGGTGGATCTTTTTCACAGTTATATATTAGATAAGAGGAATCCAGGGCCAAGATTTCTTTTTCCAGTGTTCAGTTGTCATATAATCTTCTGAAGATGATCCTTCTAGAGTAGTAGATTGATGATGTGTTCCATATAATTAGTATAAGGCCCCAGCCTTAAACCTTAATTAATCTTGAGTTATTACAAGATTACACATTGAGGATCTTTTCGGTTTAGAGTTTTAGAGAATTATATCATAAAACTTGCATTACATTCCACATATAAACAATGTGGTTATATAAAGATAGTATTCTTCATTCCCATCAATGGAAACATATTAAAAATAAAACATGGATTATTTCTTGACACTTCCTTGACACTATCATCATATCATGTACCTTTCCCTTGACCTGTGAAAAACATTTCAAAAAAACATGGGATGAGCATAAAAAGATCAGTAAGGGATATAAAAATATGGAAAGGAAACATGGGTACATATATACATAAGAATGAGATCATACTTTACCCATAAAACATAAGCATTTTAACATACCTCATCAAATAATGAATAAATCATAGAAATCATAATACATAAAGGTAACTTGAGGCATTCATAACATCCTTACGTAGGGAGTTACCCTCTTGGTAACGTTTGGAATACCCATCACAGTATATTCCCTAAATCTCTTCGGAGAAACCTTAACGTTTCACTCCTTCGTGTTACCCAATGCATTAGAGAGCTATATCGGGCTCACCCGCCCTTAGTATATCACGGAACCACCCGTCTTCATAATAATTCCCAAGAACCTCAACATAATCGTATCACATAAAACATGCATAAAGGAAAAATAACATTTCCACCTTTTAATCACAAGATATCAATAAAACACATTGATATAAAAAAATTATGAAAACCATTTTCAATACCAAAATTAAAACATGGTATTTATTTTTCATTTAAAAATAAGGGATGGCTTGTAGAGGAAGCCGAAACTCAAATAACGGTCACGGCGGCGTAGAAGTCGTTGTCGCCACATACGTATGACAAAAACATTCCCTTTTGTCGTTTAGTAAAATGATTCGTATAAAAACGATTCCTTTTGGATAATCGTAAAAGTCAAAGGGGTTTATACACCGTATAAAAGTAGGTTGTTTTTAAAACAAAATATGCCTCAATGAAAGGAGATTGAGACGAAGTCCCATACCTCGAGTCCGACTTGACTCGATCGTTCTTTAATGTCCTGAATAATAATCTTGAGTTAATTTCTACTTCTTTAAGAACCTTTTTCAAGTTCATTATTCCTTTTATATCACTTATTGCCATGTCATGAACACCATGTAATTATTTAAGTTAATAATGGTCGTTTTAACGATCATTGGTACTTGAGTCAAAAATAAACCCTTTATAATTACATGTTGTTCATGTATCCATTATATCCAGAATTATAATCATTATTTATATATCATATATATCAATTGTATATATGCATTTATAATATTACATAATCATTTAGAGGTAAGAAATGAAATGCACCGTTCATGGAGACGGTAAGCCGTACGTACGCATGAACGCTACTTTTATTTCTATTTCATATTTTATAGAATAGAATCATAATGATATAAAGGTATATTATAATTTCAGTATAATATCATATATAATATCATAGTTCCATCCTTTATACATCCCACATATGGTATTTAACGAATCAAATCACTTTGAGAGGGTGGTAGTCTGCACTTCCTTAAATGAAGATATCGCGTTTACCAATAATGGAAACCATACAGGTATGAAAAAAAAAAGCTTAAGGAAAACATAAACATATTTTATATCATGTATAAATATAGTGAAAACTTAATTGCCACCTTTTAAGGTGTTAAAAGAATGTTGTAAAATCATCGTTTTGGGAGGCATAAATTCACCATCCACAGAAACAGTATGTTCGTTAACCATTAGATGTAGGTGTGTGTAAGTGTAGCTTGAATACATATTTTAACAATATCCTAGTATATTGAGGATACTGTAGTTTTTACAAAAGAAAATAATAAAAAGAGTTTAGGGGTTTGGAGAAGCAAAATAAAACAAAATGACTCAAAAGAAGACATTTCCTTAAAATCGGGTAACTCTCTTTGGTTTGAGCTCATAATCTTTCTTAGGAAGACTTATGCCCAAAGTGAGGCTTCAAGGAGTAAGATATCGAAGTGGAGAGACAAAAGGGGCAGGGTTTGGTCGATCCAAAGGCTTTGGGAGTGTGGGTAAGGAGGTAGAGGTGGGGGCCTTTTATAAAAGGAGAGGAGGGGCACTCTTGGAAAGTAAGGAAAAGTCACTACATTTTAAAATGGTATTCGGATTCAAAAGGTCCCACATTGATATAATTCTAGGATAAGGTGATAAGGGTTCGAAATCCACTCATCCAATTGGTTTTTTCCATGTTTAGTTCTTATATTTTACATTATCTTTCAATTTTATTTAAATCGTAAAATAATGATGTCATCGCTGCATCATAATGATGTCATAAATAATTTAATTTATTTAATGTCTAAAAATTATAAAAAAAATACTATTATGTAGGAAATCTTTTTATAGTTCTAATGAATATTTATAGTAAAAAATCGGACTTTTATAACCCCACATAAAAATTTGTTTAGTAACATAACTCATGTTTGTGTCATTTTTACTTTAACATTAAATAAAAAGTTATTTATGTCATTTCCCAACCAAAGTGGCTCCATGGGGTCCCCAAGTTGACCCATGGCTTTTCTTGGTCGGCCATGACACATCCAATTAGGTTAGAACATGTTTCAAGCTCATCTCATACTATTAAAACATTATTTTTACCTTAAACTACACTAATTACCACTAATCGCGATTAAAAACTTAATAAGTTACTATTCACCAAAAAATTATTTTAATCCCATTGAACCACATTTTACTTCTTAATGACAAACATTTATGTCAGATTTTTGAAATTCAAAACACAATGATGGAAAAATTTCATTTAAACGGAAAAATCAGTTTTTATAAGTACCACTTAGAGGTTTCACTATTCATCAAAAATTGAAGTTTTTCAGAAAATTACCAAAAATTCACCCTAAGCTATATTTGATATTCCAAATTCTAAAATGAAGTCTATTTTAAAAAATTCAAAACATATAAGTCACATTAATTAATTTATTAATTAATTCCCGCTATCATGACAAATAGCGTGTTTTTATCAAACAATCAGTATCAAAAGATTGACACCAGTTTAAGTCCAATTTCAAAGTGAAATTGATTCCAATGACCACCATTGGATTAAATGGTAAAAATATATTCTAATTCCACTTCAAAACAAATTCAAAAGATAATCTAATCATATAAATAAATTAGATTAAAAAGCAGTTTTGATGTAAAATGCAGTATTTTTCACTATTCATAAAAAAATGAACATTGTCTGAAAAATACCAAAAATTCACACAAAGAAAATTTTGATGTCCCAATCATAAATAATAAGTTTATATTGAAAAACATAGCTTATAAAATTGTCAAAAGATTGATTTAAAAAGGGTTTTCCATCAAAAGGGAGTAAAACAATCTTTTAAGAATATTAGTCTATTCCATGCTTAAGATTGGATTTATTTTCATTTTAAGCCTCTGAAACACTATCTAATTCATTAATAGACATAGATAAAAATATCTATTACTCATTACTTACTTGGGATGTTACATCCTTCCCCCTTTAGAAAATTGCGTCCCCACAATTTATTTATTTATCAAATAAATGGGGGTACTTATCCCTCATTGCATTTTCAGATTCCCATGTTTCCTCTTCCATCATGTGGTTTTTCCAGAAAACCTTTACCTGATTAATCACCTTATTCCGTAACACTTGCTCCCTGTGTTCAAGAATCTGGACCGGTTGTTCCTCATAAGACAGGTTCTCTTCCAGCTGAACTACCTCTGGACTCAAAACATGAGATGGATATGGAATATACTTTCTCAACATCGAAACGTGAAAAACATTGTGTACCCGAGATAAACTCGGAGGTAAAGCCACCCAGTATGAAACTGATCCAACTCTCTCCAGAATTTCATATGGTCCAATAAACCTTGGACTCATCTTTCCTTTCTTACAAAATCTCATCACACTTTTCCAATGAGAAACCTTGAGAAAAACATAATCACCTACCTCGAAAGATAGATCCTTCCTCATGTTGTCTGCATAACTCTTCTGCCTGCTCTGAGCTGTTCTCATGTGCTTCTAAATCAACTGAACATTTTTTTCCATCTCTTCTACCAATTCTAGTCTCATCAACTTCCTTTCACCCACTTCATCCCAGAAAGCTGGAGTTCGACACCGCTTCCCATATAATGCCTGAAATGGTGCCATCTGTATAATAGAATGAAAACTGTTATTATATGAAAATACAACCAAAGAAAGATGGTAGTCCCAACTTCCCTGATAATCCATAGAGCAAGAACGTAGCATATCCTCCAGAGTCTGAATTGTTCGTTCTGACTGCCCATCTGATTGAGGATGAAAAGCTGTACTAAAATTTAATTCAGTACCCAATGACTTCTGAAGCCCTTTCCAAAAGTTAGAAGTGAACCTGGGATCACGATCAGATACAATGGAGATAGGAACTCCATGTAACCTGACTATCTCTTTAAGATACAAACGGGAAAGTTCATCTTGGGAAAAAGTATCTCGTATAGCAAGGAAATAAGCAGATTTAGTCAAGCGATCAACAATAACCCAGATTGCATTATTACCTCGAGATGTCTTCGGTAATCCCACAACAAAGTCCATGGATATATTCTCCCATTTCCACTCTGGCACTAGTAAAGGCTGAAGCATCCCTTTTGGTAACTGCCGCTATGCTTTAACCTACTGACAAGTCAAACACTTCACAGTAAAACCAGCAATATCTCTTTTCATTCCATCCCACCAGTAATACTCTCGCAGAGCTCTATACATCTTAGTACTGCCAGGATGAACTGATAACGGAGAACTATGAGCTTCACATAACAACTCTCTCTTCAAATTTGAATCACAAGGCACACACAATCTCTTCCCAAATCTCAAAACGCAATCATTATCAATTTTGAATTCAGGCAACTTACCTTTCTGAACCATCTCTACCTTTTTCTGTAACTCACTGTCTTGCTTCTGTGCTTGCTTCATTCTATCTGATAGAGATGATCTCACTGATCCCTGAAACAAAACAGAATAACTTCTTGCACCCACAACTTCTATGCCAATGTTCATCAAATACTTAACCAAAGGATCACGTTCCAAATGCAACATTGCTAATGAAGCATTACTTTTTCGACTCAAAGCATCAGCCACTTTATTTGCTTTTCCCGGATGGTAATGAATTGTACAATCATAATCCTTGATTAATTCTAGCCATCTCCTTTTTCTCATGTTTAATTCTTTCTGAGTGAATATATAATTTAATCTTTCGTGATCGGTATATATTTCACACTTTTCTCCATACAAATGATGCCTCCAAATTTTTAAAGCAAAAACAATGGCAGCTAATTCCAAATCATGTGTAGGGTAATTTACCTCCGGAGTTTTCAACTATCGTGAAGCATAAGCAATTACCTGATCATTTTGCATTAAGACGCAACCAAGTCCTTTTAATGAAGCATCACTATAGATAACAAACTCACCATTCCTAGAAGGTAGTGCCAAAACTGGAGCATTCGCCAATCTTCTTTTCAATTCCTGAAAACAATCATCACATTCTTTTGTCCAGATAAACATAACACCCTTCCGAGTTAGCTTAGTCATTGGACTAGATAACCGTGCAAAATTTCTAAGAAACCTTCGGTAATAGCCTGCCAAACCAAGGAAGCTACGAATCTCAGTTACATTTGTGGGTCTTGGTCAGTCTTCCACAACTTTTGTTTTTGCAGGATCAACATGTATCCCATCTTTAGATACAATGTGACCAAGGAAAGAAATTTTTTGCAACCAAAACTCACACTTGCTGAATTTCCCATACAATTTCGTTACTTTTAATGTTTGAAAGATAACCCTTAAATGTCTTTCATGCTCCTCTTTACTTTTAGAAAACACCAAAATATCATCAATAAAAACCACCACAAACTTATCTAAGAACTCATTGAAAATTCTATTCATTAAGTCCATGAATAGAGCAGGTGCATTTTTTAGCCCAAAAGGCATTAGTACAAATTCATAGTGTCCATATCTTGTACGAAACACAGTCTTCAGAATGTATGCTTCCTTTACCTTCAGCTGATGGTACCCCGATCTCAAGTCAATCTTTAAAAAATACTGATCTACCTGGAGCCGATCAAACAAATCATCGATATGAGGCAAAGGATATTTGTTCTTAACAGTGATATTATACAAGGCTCTATAATCAATGCAATGTCTCGTTGAACCATCTTTCTTTTTAACAAACAAGATTGGAGGACCCCATGGTGATGTGCTAGGTCGAATGAAACCTTTCTCTAATAAATCGTGCAATTTCTCCTTCAACTCTAAAAGTTAAATTTGAGCCATTCGATAAGGGGGTTTTGTAATTGGCTTAGCATCAAGAACTAAGTCAACAGTAAACTCAACTTCCTGATCTGGTATTATTCCAGGCAACTCATTAGGAAAAACATCAGGATACTCATTTACCACTGGCAAATCATTAATCTGAACAATTCCTTTATTTTCAACAATGTGTGCAAGGTAACATTCATTTCCATCTTTTACAAGTTTCTTGGCCTCTTGATAAGTTATCAACAGTAAGGGTTCATTCATGTACACAAACTGAAAGTCTTTCTGAAAAGAAACTTTTTTAGCTCTACAGTCAATCTTAGCATGGTAAATAGAGAGCCAATCCATACCCAGGATAACATCAAACTCTACTAGAAGTAGAACAATAAGGTTTGCAAGTAGGTTCTTTACACAGATAAGGATAGGAAGATTCTTATAAATTCTTTTTTCCTCAACATTCCCCCCAGGTGTTTTTACCAAAAGTTTAGGAGTTATTTTTTGAGATGGTATTCCCAATTTACTAGAAAAGGTTTCAGAGATGAAAGAATGTGTAGACCCCGAATCAAACAACACACTGGCATAATCTGAAAAAACAAAGTACCTGATACAACTTCATTTGATGGCCCGACATCTACTGAAGTAGTTGCAAAGGATTCAACCACCCCTTTTTGCTTGTAGTCTAACTGCTTTCCATCACTCAAGCACTTTTTCGGACACTCATTTGCATAGTGACCCATCTCATTGCACTTAAAACATTTCACTAACTGTAAATCAAATTTGTTCTTACCTTCACCTTGATCTTTTTCAGTGCAATCACGAGCCTTATGTCCCATCTTACCACATCGGTAGCACTTTCCAGAATTCAGAAGACATTCCCCAGCTTGCCTTTTCCCACATTTATCACAAACTTGAAACTTAGATTTCTTACCCTCGGACTTTTTTGAAGAATTCTTAACTTTCTCCTGCCACCTCAGTCTCTTCTTCTGTTGGTTGTTATAGAACACTTGATCATTGGAAAACCCCATTTCCACCTTCTCAGAACATCGAACAAGATTTTCATAACTTTTTAACTCACGAGAAGCTAATGCCCTTCGATATTTTGGCTTTAATCCTGAGTAAAAACGTTTGATTTTACTATCAAGGTCTCGGATAAAATTTGGAGCATACCTTGCCAATCGAGTGAACCTTTCTTCATAGGCAGCCACTGAGTCTTCCTATTTCCTCAATTCCAAGAATTTCTTTTCCATCCTATGTCGAACAGCCTTAGGAAAATTCTTCTCAAGAAACATACCTTTGAATTCATCCCAGTCGAGAGCATCAATCTCATCAGCGTCCCTGATATTTTTAACCGTCGACCACCACTGATCTACTTCACCCTCCAAACGGTAAATAGCAAGACTAACCTTTTGATTGTCTGAAAAACCCATGACATAAAAAAGCTTCTCACGTGCTTTAATCCACCCTTCAGCTAGCACAGGGTTAGATGATCCTCTGAATGATGGGGGATGTTGCCTCTTGAAAGTTTCCACCACTGACATGTTCCTCTATGGTTGATCTGGCTGATCTCATGTATGGATACCACCACCATTTATCGCTTGAGTCAACTGCCCCATTACCGCAACAAACAGTTCAGTTCCAATTCCAACCATCTCAGGATGCTGATTCGGACGGTTATTTACTTCTGTATGCATTCCTAGCACTACTTCCCTGTTTCCTCTACGGAAGACCATTCTGAACAAACATGTATTAGATGAAGCAACATGGTAATCTTCAAATGCTATATCATTTCAAAAAAAATTTGGATAATCATTTAATAGAATTCTAACTCCTAAAGTTATCTAAACCGAACTTTGATACCAACTATAATGCCCCAGCCTTAAACCATACTTAATCTTGATTTATTACAAGATTACACATTGAGGATCTTTTCGGGTTTAGAGTTTTAGAGAATTAGATCATAAAACTTGCATTACATTCCACATATAAACAATGTGGTTACATAAAGATATTATTCTTCATTCCCATCAATGGAAACATATTTAAGATAAAACATGGTTTTTTTTGACACTTCATTGACACTATCATCATATCATTTACCTTTACCTTGACCTGTGAAAAACATTTCAAAAAAACTTGGTATGAGCCTAAAAAGCTCAGTAAGGGATATAAAAATATGGAAAGGAAACATGGGTACATATATACATAAGAATGAGATCATAATTTACCCATAAAACATAAGCATTGTAACATACCTAATCAAATCATGAATAAATCATAGAAATCATAAGACATAAAAGTAACTTGAGGCATTCATAACATCCTTAAGTAGGGAGTAACCCTCTTGGTTACGTTTGGAATACCCATCACAGTATATTACCCAAATCTATTTGGAGAAACATTAACGTTTCACTCCTTCGTGTAACCCAATGCATTAGAGAGCTATATCGGGCTCACCCGCCCTTAGTTTATCATGGAACCACCCGTCTTCATAATAATGCCCAAGAACCTCAACATAATCGTATCACATAAAACATGCATAAAGGAAACATAACATTTCCACCTTTTAATCACAAGATATCAATACAACACATTGATATAAAAAAAATTATGAAAACCATTTTCAATACCAAAATTAAAACATGGTATTTATTATTCTTTTAAAAAGAAGGTATGGCTTGTAGAGGAAGCCGAAACTCAAATAACGGTCACAGCGACGGAGAAGTCGTTGTCGCCGCATGCGTACGACAAAAACATTCCCTTTTTCTTTTAGTAAAATGCTTCGTATAATAAAGATTCCTTTTGGGTAAACGTAAAAGTCAAAAGGGTTTATACACCATATAAAATATGGTTGTGTATAAAACAAAATATACCTCAATGAAAGGAGATTGAGATGAAGTCACATACCTCGGGTCCGACTTGACTCGATCGTTCTTTAATGTCCTGAATAATAAACTTGAGTTAATTTCTACTTCGTTAAGAACCTTTTTCAAGTTCATTATTCCTTTTATATCAATTATTTCCATGTCATGAACACTATGTAATTATTTAAGTTAATAACGGTCGTTTTAACGATCATTGGTACTTGAGTCAAAAATAAACCCGTTATAATTACATGTTTTTCATGTATCCATTATATCCAGAATTATAATCATTATGTATATATCATATATAACCAGTTTATACATGAATTTATAATATTACATAATAATTTAGAGGTAATAAATGAAATGCACCGTTCATGGAGACGGTAAGCCGTACGTACGCATGAACGCTACATTCATTTCTATTTCATAATTTATAGAGTGGAATCATAATGATATAAAGGTATATTATAATTCCAATATAATATCATATATAATATCATAGTTCTATCCTTTATATGTCCCACATATGGTATTTAACGAATGAAATCACTTTGAGGGGGTGGTAGTCCGCACTTCCTTAAATGAATATATCGCGTTTACCCATAATGGAAACCATAAAGGTATGACCAAAGAGAATAAAAAGAAGCTTAAGGAAAACATAAACATATTATATATCATATATAAATATAGTGGCATCTTAATTTCCACCCTTGAAGGTGTTAAAAGAATGTTGAACAATCATCGTTTCGGGAGGCATAAATTCACCATCCACGGAAACAGTATGTTCATTAACCATTAGATGTAGGTGTGTGTAAGTGTAGCTCGAATACATATTATAACAACATCCTAGTATATTGAGGATACTGGAGTTTTTACAAAAGAAAAGAATAAATAGATTTTAGGGGGTTATAGAAGCAAAATAAAACAATAGGACTCAAAAGAAGACATTACCTTAAAATCGGGTAACTCCCTTCGGTTTGAGCTCAAATGATTTCTTAGGAAGAGTTATGCCCAAAGTTAGGCTTCAAGAAGTTTGAGAGGAAAGTGGAGAGACAAAATGGGCAGGGCTTGGCCGAGCCAAAGGCTTTGGGAGTGTGGGTAAATAGGTAGAGTTGGGGGCCTCTTATAAGAGGAGAGGAGGGGCACTCTTGGAAAGTAAGGAAAATTCACTTTATTTTAAAATGGAATTCGGATTCAAAAGGTCCCACATTGATATAATTCGAGGATAAAGTGATAAGGGTCGAAATCCACTCATACAATGGGATTTGGACATGTGTAGGTCTTAGATGTTACATTATCTTTCAATTTTATTTAAATCGTTAAATAATGAGGTCATCTCTACATCATCATGATGTCATAAATAATTTAATTTATTTAATGTATAAAAATTATAAAACAATTACCATGATGTAGGAAATAGTCTTATATTTCTAATTAATATTTATAGTCAAAAATATGACTTGTATGGCCCCATATAAAAATTAATTTAGTAACATAACTCATGTTTGTGTCATTTATACTTTAACATTAAATAGAAAGTTATTTATGTCATTTCCCAACCAAAGTGGCTCCATGGGGTCCCCAAGTTGGCCCATGGCTTGTCTTTGTCTGCCATGACACATACAATGAGGGTATTACATGTGTCAAGCTCATCTCATACTATTAAAACATTATTTTTACCTTAAACTACACTAATTACCACTAATCGCGATTAAAAAATTAATATGTTACTATTCACCAAAAAAATTATTTTAATCCCATTGAACCACATTTTAATTCTTAATGACAACCATGTATGTCGGATTTCTGAAATTCTAAACACAATGATGGAAAAATTTCATTTAAACGGAAAAATTAGTTTTTATAAGTACCACTTAGTGGTTTCACTATTCATCAAAAAATTGATGTTTTTCAGAAAATTACCAAAAATTCACCCTAAGCTATATTTGATATTCCGAATTCAAAAATGAAGTCTATTTTAAAAAATTAAAAACATATAAGTCAAATTAATTAATATAATAATTAATTCCCGTTGTCATGATAAATAGAGTGTTTTTATGAAACAATATGTATCAAAAGATTGACACCCGTTTAAGTCCAATTTCAAATTGAAATTGATTCCAATGACCACCATTGGATTAAATGGTAAACATATACTATAATTCCACTTCAAAACCAATTAAAAAGATAATCTAATAATATAACTAAATTATATTAAAAAGCAGTTTTGATGTAAAATGCAGTATTTTTCACTATTTATAAAAAAATGACCATTGTCTGAAAAATACCAAAAATTCACACAAAGTAAATTTTGATGTCCCAATCATAAAGAATAAGTTTATTTTGAAAAACATAGTTTATAAAATTCTCAAAAGTTTTATTTAGAAAGGGATTGCCATCAAAAGGTAGTAAAACAATCTTTTAAGAATATTAGTGTATTCCATGCTTAGATTGGATTTATTTTCATATTAAGCCGCTAAAACACTATCTAATTCATTAATAGACATAGATAAAAATATATATTACTCATTACTTACTTGGGATGTTACAATTAGAGATACACTTTATAGTGAAAAGGATGTTGTTGATTTGTTTTCTTCCAATGAGTGCATTCGGTGATTTCAGAATTAGTTTTGGTGAAGTTAGTGGTATTGCTATTTGTGATGGAGGGTTTCCATAACTCGTTGGAGGAAGTGAAATTTTGAACCAAAATTATGTTATATGAAATATGTATTTGATTTAGATGTCCAAGTATGAGGTGAGTCATTGCAAATTTTTTTCATTGTTATACATGGCAATAGGTCGAGGAGAAACACTAGAAACATTCAGGTTTCCGTCATTCACATGAAGTGCTAACTTTTAAATGGGATAAGATCTAAATAGAAATTATGGTATGGTTAGTGTGTTCCAAAAAAATAAATGTGATATGTTTTATGATCGATCAACTGTCTAAACCAGATCACTTTATAAAAATTCATTATGTAGCCAATATTTCGGGTTTCATGAATATTATTTGAAATTGATAGTTTATTGTCATAGATTCCCATAATTTATAGTCACTAATAGGGATCATCGGTTCAGTTCTCATTTTATTGGGAGGCCTTCAGGAGGAATCAGGATCTCAGGTCCATTGGAGTATGGTATATTATCTACAGTCGGATTGTCAAATATAAAAAGCTAAATATATTTTTGAGGATATACATTGTGCTTATGTTCTTGACTTCGGTGGGGCATGGGTTGAACATCTAGGGAAGGATGGGTTTTTCTAGGACAATAGTTATAAGTATTTGGTCATAATGGTCCATTTTTCGGTCTTGTTTAGCTGACCTTACAGATCTCCATTATGTTGGTCAATGATTAGTGAATGTACCATGGTTGGTCTGAGCATGGTTAATGACCTAATAACAATGATTCAATCGATTCATAAGATAAAGTTGATTTAGTAGAGAAAATATTAGTCTTATAGTGATAGTTGATGTAGACTTTTTAAATTTTATTTTGGTTTCCGGGTGTTACTGAATGTATCACCTCGATTGGGTCGTCAACAGATTAGAAGGAAAGTGAAACTTGCTCCTCATTTTATGGGACCATTTTAGGTTATTTAGTAGGTGGGGAAAGTGTCTTAGAATTTATAAATTCCACCTAATATGAAATATATACATAACTTGTTCCATTTATCTCACCACAAAAATTATCTATCTGATCCATCTCATGTTTTGAGATGGAGTGATCTCAATGTTGAACCTGATTTACTTGTGACACAATGGCCAGTTAGGATAACTGATTATGACGTCACAGTTCATCATTGGAGGAGGATAACATTGGTTTAATATATATGGAATAATAGTTCTCAATTTCATGAGATATTAGAGGGGAGGAACTGATTGGGGATCAATGGTCTCATCTTTGTGACATGGTAGCTTCAGAGCAGGATTTCTTGTGACTGAATGTTTTTATGGTTAGGAGTCAGTAGCATCCAGTTAATATTTTTAGGTATTCCTAATAAATTAATTTAATAATTATTTTCTTTGGGTTTTTCGGAGAAATTTTGAAATTTTTGATGTTTGTGGGCTAGTGCATTGTTAGGGAATGGTTTTCTCAATCCATGTTCTATCTCAATGGAAACCATGAAAACCTAGAAAATTGGATTTTTTCGATGCTGCATGGTTTAAAAAAGAGTATAGCTACTTAAGATAAACCATTCAGTCCCAATAAAATATGAGCATGGATATATTTCATTTTTTTAAATACAATGTTTCTTTACACAACTATCCTTGTGTATGAGTAATTTTTATCCAAAATTTTGTTTTAAAATCCAAGAAATCTCATTTTTTGTGCCTAAATGACCTTTATGATCCTAATTTGTCTTTTTCTTCCTTGTCCGTTAAAATGAGATATTTATAAACCTTACAATCCCATATGAATGAGACTTGATGATAGGATAATGATTTTTGATCTTCTTTCCAGTAGGTTTCCTCTTCCCATTTTCTTTATCCATCTCTATCTCTATTATCCTAACTAGGGTTTTTTGGATCAACATGATATTGGATGATATAACAACCTTTTAATATGATCTCTGATGATGTTGTGATTTCTAGATCCCATTTTGTTTATTCATTTAGGAGAATCCTGATTAGGTTTTTATTTTCAATATCCTGTGATCCCCATGAAGGTGGTTATGTTATGGTGCCCAATTTTTACTAGACATAAATTTCATGATTTAAAATCAATTTTATAACTTAATTAAAATATAGTGATATGGATGAAATTGATTTTTTTGGATTAATAAAAACCCAATTCCATGGAATTGGTGTTTTCAAATTCAATTTTTTTTGTGAGAAATTTGTAAAATCTAAAATTTCATTGAATTTTAGTGTGTTTATGAAATTGAAATATATTTGTGGAATTTAAAATGTTGAATGTAAATTATGAAATTTATTTGATGTATTTTTTTTAAAAAAATTTATATTTTGGAAAAATGTCTCAAAAATTGTTTTAATTGAAACTCTATGGTTTTACCTTGGAAAAATGAATGTTTCATTAAAAAAACATGTTTGTCTTATTAAATGGAAATTAGAATAGATTAAATGAATAATTGGTTGCGTTTCATTAAAAATAGTTTTTAAAGGAATTTTCTATAATCTAGTTATAATCCTTGTAATGTTTTGTGGGGAACATATGTGTACATAATGTCATGTCAAATATTTTCGTGTGCAAAGTACCTTATTCTGGAACCATTGTACCTTTAGGCATATGATCATGTTTCTCTATTTTTATATTTTCTAATGAACATAGTCCATTTTTGTTAACTTTTTAACATGACCTCTATTTTATATAATCAATTTTATAAAAAATGAGTAGTAAGACATTTGATTAAGGAATTTTCCATCATTTTAGATGTATAGTGTGAATTGTTTTAATTATTCTTTTTCAAATGAAAAATCTATTTATTTTAAAATTTTAAATATCCCTTTAGTTAATTAAATTATTTTATCTATTATGAAATATTTGGTGAGACCCTTTAGGATTTAAGATCACACTCTACCTATGCCTTCAGATGTTTGTATATTATATTCTTCCTAGTTTGAGTAATGTTAAGGAACCACTTATAGTTGGTAGTAGTTCATGATACTTGGGATTAGAGAGTTGAATCAATTGGTGCATAGTCTGTTATCTTATTTTTTTTGGAAATTTTAATTGTTTTGTGTGTTTGTTTACATTTTTAACTTCAAGTGTAGTTCTCCTTGTTGACTTCCTCTTGTATGCATACTAACATATTTATCACGATATTGAAGATATTGTGAATTTTTTTTACCATTTTCTCTTCGTATGGTTTTAAGATATATTTTAGAACCTATGGGTTTTGGAAGTAAAATTTAGTCCATGGTAAAACCAAATCATTTATCAACTTTCCAGGGTACTTGTGCTTGTTCGTGATAATAACACATGAATTGAAAAGGGTATTATAAAAATTTCATCATGTCATAACATGGGAAAAGTAGAAATAATTCATAATCCTCACATCATAGAATAACCCTTGAAATTAAGTAAGTTTCATAACCATTTTATCATGGTATAACTAGTGGAATAGAAATAGGATTCATGAAGAACATTCCCTCTTAAGAATAAACCCATCAGTGAAAGAATAATAGTGGTGTCCATAGATAATATCCACAAAAAATAATAAACATTATAAATGGATACCAACATAAATGTGTAATTATTTTTAAAAATAAAATGAATCATTTCTAAGGAAAATACAATTCTTGAAAAATAACTTTTAAGAAGATAAAACATTTTCAAAATCATTTTCCTTTAATAAAACATTGAAAAAATTAGAAAATAATTTTAGAAATCATTCAATACATTTCTTGAGGAAAATTCATATTAATCATTGATAAAATCAATTTTAAACATAAAAATTTTTGAGTACCATTGTTAAAAATACATTTAAAACTTATAAAAGATTCTTTGAAATCATTGAAAATATTTTTTTGAAAATAACATTTTGAAAACATATAAACTTATCTTTGAAAAAAAATTAAAATATTTATAAAATATAACACCCACTAGAAATATTTTCCATGAAATAGATCTAATTGGTCCATTTAATAACATTTTTGGAAACATTTCAAAGAAAAATGGTTTTGGAATAAAATTGATTATTGGTTGAAGAGAAATAAATTATGATTTTATTAAAAACGTTTTTATAATTATCTTATGTAATAAATAATGGAAAAAAGAACCATTATTTTAAAATATAATTAATAACCTAAGGATATTATTATTCATGATATTTTATAAGTTATGGATCATAATATTTCATCAATGGAATCATAATAATAAACAATCTGAATAAATGATGAGAGTGTAACACAAAATAGTTACATAATTGGCAACATTAAATCTTAAAACAAAAGAAAGAAAAATAGTAAATGTATATTAAAATATCAAGAAAAGATTAATATTCATGATATAACATGTAAAATTCTTTATATAAACCTCATAAGAAAATATAGGTACATAACGAGGCATGTATCTCTAAGAAAAAAATTGGGGGAAAATTAATATATTAATTTGGAAACTTTTGACCCATAAAACCCATAAATTAATGTTCAAAAAATTGATTTTAAAATACACATAAATTTACATCTAATAATAATAGAATAAATTCAATAATATTATATACACCACACAATATAATTGAGTGGTGAATAATTTATTATTCTTACAGACAAAATGGGTCGCAAGAAAACCATTACCCAAAATCTTGACTTTCTTAATAAATGTTCAAACATCCTATATGATACATATAATTAATAATAAATATATATGAGAACCATATTATTATATGTAATAAAATTTATGATTTTATTATAAATTTATATTACCCTTTTCTTAATAATTATATGTTAATGTTATGCTTCTTGTAATAGCCTATTTTTTGTTTATGTTTTGGCATCATTATTCTTGATCCTAATACATAGATAATGATTTTCATATTTAAATAAAAAAAATAAAACATCATCATATATAATCTGTATATAATTTTATATAGTCATATATAAAATATATAAATATGCAATGTAATACAAAATTCATTGAGATTGTTGGACGTATATACATGTACACGTTGTTTCCATTTTCGTATCTTATTTAATGAATGTATGTAAATTAAATATATGTGAATATATATATTATCATTATAGTAGAATTATTATGTAACATCCCAGGTAAATAAAGAATATAAAATATTCCTAATTATTAATATTTGTGAAATAAAAATTAATTTTACTTTAAAGAGGATTCTATATTCTATGGCGTACCAAACATGCAAAAATGGGTATCTCTAAAATCATATGTTGCATACAAGGATTAGACATACTAAAATAATAGTAAAAATATAATATTATTTTTTTTAAATGGTAGTTTATGCCTAGCTCATTTATTGTTTGGAATGAAAAAAACATACCATATTACGATTAAATGTGTTTGTTAAATGTTTTTACATTTATCCAAAAAATGTAAGAAGCTTAAAATGGGAATTATTCTAATTTTAACCATAAGTACTCTAATATTTTGAAAAGGTAGTTTTACTGCCTTTTGATAGAGAAACCATTTAATATATTGTTTTTTTCACCTTTATATGTTCCATTTTACAAAATAAAAAATTTATTTATAAGCAGGACATCATTATTTAATTTGTGTAAATTTTTTGAATTTTTCTAATGAAGTGAATTTTCAGTGAATAGTGAAACATACAACATTTTAGGTCTAAACTATAATTTCTAATTATATATTATTGTTGTTATATTATATTTTTAATTGGTTTTAATGTTTAATTATATTATTCATTTATCATTTAATTAAATTTTTGTCTATGGAAGTAATTTCACATTTTATTTCGACATAAACACATGTCAATCATTTGATAGTTATTACTTCTTAAAAACCTTTTTTTGGGTTTTGAAAATGAGAAATTAATTTTAAATTAATTTTCCACTGATATGTTTTGAATTTGGAAAAATGGATTCCATATTTAGAATAATAATGCCTAAATTTTGCGATTAGGTATCTTTTATTTTTAGACTCTATGAATTTAACTTCAATAATTATTTCATTTACTATTGTTAAAGAGTAAATCTGGTAAATATGGGTAAAAATAATTTTATAATAATATAAATTTACCATAAAACTTGTCTTACTCCTGTTGGATGATATACTTTAGACTATGGGCTTCATTGGGTCAATTTTGGGAACCCGTGGAGCCACTTTGATGTGCAAATTAAATTTTATAAGAATTAATTTAATGTAATGAAAAATGTAACATAAACATGTATCACTTAATAAAATAATTTTTATATGCGGTAATATAAGTGATTTTTTGACTATAAATATTAATCATAATTTTAGACATATTTATTACATAAATGAATTTTGTTTATTTTCTAGACGTAATATAAATAAATTTTGTGTATAACACAATGATGATGTACTGATTACATTGTTAATGAAAGATTCAAATAAATTAAATTATAAATATAAAAATAAATTTATTATTTAAATTTTTATACAATAGAAGGATATTAGGGATTATTATGACTTGTTATATTCTAATTTATAGAGTTCATTCTAATGAAACATGTTTTATTTAGAATTTTAAAAAGTCATGATATGAATAATTGAAAATAGACATAAACAAGTTTTTAAAATAAATACTACTTGATTAAATAATATAATAGTCCTAAAAACATAATATTCAGAAAAATGTCTTATATAGTGTTAAAAATAAATTTAATGAACTAGTTATGGTTTTATTGAAATTTATGGTAACTATATTGACCATATAGTATGAATAAACAGGAAGACGTGATAAGGGTTAAATTAGTTATCTAAAGGTTAAATCTAAATGATAAGAAAACATTTGAAACCAAAACATGTCTAAAACCAATAGGTTGTTAGGATTTATGAAAATACTCATCATATATTTGAATTAAATTATTTTTGGACCCTTTTATATCGAAATTAGTTTTATAATAAAATAATCTTTGAAGAAATTCTTAATGTACCCCTCTTCCCTCTTATAAAAGACCACCACCCCTAACCCATTTCTCACATCTCTCAAGTCCTTTGGATTGTACAAACTTGGCCCAAATAAGCTCCCAACAACACTAGAGTTATTATATAATCCTTACCTTGGGAATTAAGAAATTCACAAAAGCCTTTAGGCTCAAATCAAAAGAAGTTGCCCTATTTAGAGGTAACATCCTTTCTCAAGTTCTTTCCTTTTATTTTCCCTCTCAACTCCCAATGATCATCTTATTAATTTATTTCATATCGACAAAAATATCTCAAATATACTAGGATTTTGTTATAGGAAGTATTAAAACTACACTTAGACACACCTCCATCTAATGGATACAAACATACTGTTTCGTTGTACTACAAACTACTACAAAAGGAAATGATGATTGTTCAATTTTCCCCTAACTACTCACATTGTGGCCATTACGATGGAAATATATTTATATATTATATTTATTATATTTATAAATCCTCTATGATGATGTTTTTTAATCGTACCTTTATTCATTCCATAATGTGAAAATACGTTAATTTTATTTGAGGAAGTGCAGACTACTGCCGCCTCAAAGTGACATGACTCGTTCATTCCATATATGGAAGGTATAATGTATGGAATAAATGATCTTATATAATGTATATATCATATTATATTGTATTTTAATTATAATATACCTATGTATCATTTAATTTCCATTTATTTTATATGATAAATAAATGAAAGTTGTGTTCATGCATATATATGGAGTACCGTCTCCAGGAACAGTGCATTTAATTTCTTATCTACCAATGTTATTGACTATTACAAATACATATATAATAGATATATATTTTATTTAAATCACAAATAATATTCTAAAGATTATGTACTTATGTCCATATGGACAATATGTATTTATAACAAAATCATTTTCGACTCAAGTACCAAATATAGACAGGAAGACTGATATTAACATAAATAATTATGTAATTTTTAAAATCTGTCAACAAGTGATATAAAAGGAATAATAAACACTAAATGGTTCTGAATAAATTATAAATTAACTTATATTTATTATTCATGAAATTATAGAACAAATGATTCGAGTCGAACACGTGGTAAGGGACTTCGTCTTAGTCTCTGTTAATTGAGCCATGTTTTGATAATATAAACCTTCTTATTTTATAGTGTGTATAATATACCCCTTTGACTTTTACATTCATTACAAGGGATTATTTTTTCTATTAAGTGTTTTAATAAACAACAAAAGGAATGTTTTCAACGTATGCGGTGACAACGACCTTTCCACCTCCATGAGAATTATTTGATATTTGGATTCCATAAGAAGTCATAATGTTTTTTTAAATGGAAAATAAATACCATAAACCATTTTTAATTATTTTGGTATTGAAAATGGTTTTTGAAGATTATTATGTATTTCAATACCTTGAAATTATTACTTATAATTACAAATGAAATGTTATTAGTGAAATGTTTATATTTGAAATATTTTATGTGTTATGACTTATTAATAGTAATTGGTCATTTGACTTGTGGTTATGTGATAAAACAGTAATAGGTTGTTACATGATAAACCAAATGATGGGTGGTTCCATGAAAAAACAAGGATGGCTGGTTACATTATAACCTTCAATGCATTCGGTATGGAAGTTGGATGTATGGCTATTCCATTTAGTGATATGTGTGGATGTCGAACATATGGTTATTCTATTTAAGTATGTCTATATACCAAGATACCATTATATGTTTTATGTTTAATTCTAGAGGTTTTATGGTAATACTTTGGATAAAAAAGGGGTAATCAATGAGCCTATATTTCATGAATTTCTTTTGCTACTTCTTCAAGTTTAAAAGTGTTACTTTATTATAAAGTATTCATGGTTTAAGTGTTGTTTTCAAAAAATAAAATTTTTTATTCTTAATGTATCTCCTTATGATTTTTTATGGTCATACCAAGTTGTGAAATGTTTTTTACATGACTTAAAAGTGAATATGGTCAAGGATAGGATCAAGGAAAAGTCACACGGTCTAAAACATGGAAGTAAACATGTTATATTTTTAGAGTTTTTGATTTATGAAAAAATGGACATTGAATAGAAATTTCTACATGTATTATTCATGTTTTTTTGTATATGTTATGACTTAATTCTTTAAAGCAATAATCTTGAATGGATCCTCAATGAGAATTATTAACTTAGTTCATGATTATGGAATGTTTAAGGATGGGGACATATAGTTGGTATCAGAGGTTGTTTAAGATAAATTTAGGAGTTATAATTTTTTAACAGAATATCCATAAATTATTTTTAAAATATTATCAAATTTAAATGATATAGTATTTGAAGATTACCACGTTTCTTCACTTAAGATATGTTTGTTTTGAATGGTCATCTACAGATGAAACATGGTAGCTATGTTGGGAAGGTATAGAGAAGATAATAACCTTCCAAATCAACATCATGTGATGGTCGGAGTCGGACCTAAATAGTTTTTTATTGTGATGGATCATTTAATTGGGAAATAAATGTTGGTAGTTTCCACACAAAAGATCAACCAAATGAACCACAGAGGAACATGTCTGTAATGGAACATTTTAGGAGGAAACACCCCCCATCATTCAGAGGATCATCTAACCCTGTGCAAGCTGAAGGGTGGATCAAAGCCCTGGAAATGATTTTCAATACCATGGGACGTACAGACAATGAAAATGTTAGTCTTATAGTTTATAGTTTTGAAAGTGAAGCTCATCTGTGGTGGTCGATGGTTAAAAATATCCAGGACAATGAGGAGATTAATGTTCTTGGTTGGGATGAATTCAAATGTTTGATTTTTGAGAAATATTTTCCTACGGTGTTTCAACATATGAAGGAAAAAAACTCATGGAATTGAGGTAGTAGGATGACTCAGTGGCTACTTAAGAAGAATATTTCACTCAACTGGAAAGGTATGATCCATATTTCATTCGAGATCATGATAGTAAGATAAATCATTTTTAATTAGTATTGAAATCGTTATATAAAATGAATTTATCCTCTCATGTATTCAAAATCTACGAGAAACTTGTAAGATGTGCTGAAAATTTATAAATTGAGTTCTCTGATGATCATGTGTTCCCAGAGAGAATGAAAAAGAAGAGGTCCAGTTGGCAGGAAATGAAAAATATTCATCAAAGAAGTGTAAAGGTATAAAAATTAAATTTTCATTTTCTGAGAAGTGTGTTAAAAAGAAACATGGAGAATATATCTAAACATATTCAATGTGCTTTCTGTTGGTTAAGACTGATCATATTACTCATAATTATATGGAATATGATCAATAAGGAAAATAAAAGTCAGTGGTAAGATGTTTGAGTTGCAATCAGTTTAGGAATTAGGCCAACGTGTGTCTAAAGATGATTACCCATGGTAGAAGCCATATAGATCAAAATGAGAAGGGTGTAGAGAAATATTTTTCTAGTACTATGGTTGATGTGGGACCATCAAATGAAGTGGAATCAGGTACATTGTTTTTTAGATTATTCCAAGGTTTTCTTTGATTTAGGATCTACACATTCTTTCATGTCTGAGAATTTTTTAGGTAAATTCAGAGTTCTGCCTCAAGAAATGAATCCAGAACTTATGGTTTGAACAACTGGGGGAAATGTCAAAGAAAAAAAGAAATTATAAGAATGTTCATATCCTTATATGTGGAAATATCTTACCTTGAAACATTATTGTTTTTCCTTAGTAGAGTTTGATGTTATTTTGGGAATGTATTGGCTTTATATATACCTTGATAATATTAACCGGAGAGCTAAAAAAACTTCTTTTCAGAATGAATTTCAATCTATGTACAAAAATGAACCCTTAATATTGATAACATATCAGGAAGTTGAGAAACTAGTGAAGGATATAAATGAATGTTACCTTGCATTTATTGCTGGAAACAATGAAACTGTACAGATTAATGATGTGCCAATAGTAAATGAGTGTCTTTATGTTTTTGCAGATGAGTTTCCAAGTATAATACTATACGATGATGTCGAATTTACATTTCACATATTTTCTGATTCTAATATAATTTCAAAACCCCCTTATCAAATAACTAAAATTGATCATGTGGAGTTAAAGAAGAAATTGCAAGAGTTATTATATAAAGGTTTCATTCAACCTAGAACATCACCATATGGTGTTTCTAACATGTTTGTTAAAAAGAATGTTGGTTGAATGAGACTATGCATTGATTATTGATCATTGAATAACAATAACTGTTAATAACAAGTAACATTTACCTCATATTGATGATTTGTTTGATCAGATCTATGGAGATCAATATTTTTTTATGATTGACATGATTTTGGGGTAAACATAGTTGAAATTAAATTAAATAGACATTCTAAAGGCCATTTTTCATATTATATATGTCCACTATGAATTTGTAGCTATTCCTTTTGGGGTAACCAACGAACCTACTATATTCATGGTTATTATGAATAGAATTTTTTGTGAGTTTTTGGATAAGTTTGTGGTTGTGTTTATTGATGACATTATGGTATATTCCAAAAGTAATGATGAACATGGAAGTAATATAAGAGTTTTCTTGAAAACTGTAAATGAAAAGAAATTTTATGGGAAATTCAGGAAGTGTGAGTTTTGGTTGTAGAAAATTTCTTTCCTTGATCATATTGTTTATAAAGATGGAATAACTGTTTAGCCTTCTAAAACAAAATTTTTGATGAGTGTCCATGATCTAACAATATCATAGAGATATATAGTTTTCTTGATTTGGAAGTCTATTAATGAAGGTTTGTTGAAAAGTTGGCATGGATATCTATCCCACTGACTAAGTTAACTCAAGAAGGTGTTAAATTTATATAGAAAAAATAATGTGAAGAATGTTTTAATGAATTGAAGTAAAAATTGGTAAATTATCTTGTATTGGCATTACATTCCATAAATGGTGAGTGTTTTATCTACATTGACACTTCATTGACAGAAATTGGTTATGACCTGATATAGAATGATCATCTAATTTCTTATGCATCATGCCTGTTGAAAAATCGCGACGTAAATTACCCTACACATGATTTGGAATTAGATGATTTTGTTTATGCTTTATAAAGATGGAGTCGTCATTTGTAAGGCGTAAAGTGTGAAATATATACTGATGAGAAAATTTTAAAGTATATATTCACTCATAAATTATTTAACATGAGATATATGAGATGGATATAATTAATAAAGGATTATGATTTCAAAATTCATTACTATATAGTAAACGAAAATAATGTGGCCAATACTTTGAGTAAAAAAATTAATGTAACATTAACCAAGTTATATGTACAACCTGATCCTTTGATTAATGATTTTGATGAAATGGGGCATAAATATTGTTAGTGTAGAAGATCCATCTCTTTTGTTTCAGGTGTTAGTGAAATCATCTCTATTAGATAGAATTATGATAGCGCACGAATGAGACTGTGAGTTACAGACAAAGGTAAAATTGGTTCAGAAGGGCAAGTTTCAAGAATTTATCATTGATAAAGATTGTGTTTTGAGATTTGGGAAGAAAATATATGTGCCTTGTGATTCACAGTTGAATAAAGAGTTATTATGTGAATCTCGTAGTTCTCCATTTTCAGTTCATCTTGGTAGTACAGAGATGTACAAAGATCTTCTGGGGTGTTACTAGTCGGATGTAATGAAAAGAGATATTTCAAACCTTACTGGGAAGTGTTTGACTGTTCAACAGGTTAAATAAGAGAGGATGATAAAAAAGGGATGATCTATCCTTTACCAGTGCCAGAGTGGAAATGGGAAAACATATCCATGGACGTCTTTGGGGGATTTTTGAAAACATATCAAGGTAATAATGTGATCAGGGTTACTATTGATTGATTAACTAAATCTGCTCATTTCCTTCCAATTTGAGAAACTTTGTATCTAGATAAAATATCTTGAGTTTTTATTATGGATCTAGTCATGGTAAATTGAGTTCCCATCTTCATTGTATCTGATCATGATCCTAGGTTCACTTCTAACTTTTGGAAAGGCCTTCATAAGATATTGGTTATTGAATTAAATTTTCGTACAACATTTCGTCTTCAATCAGATAGGAAGTAATAGAGAAAAATGATAACATTATATGATCTACTATGTGCTTGTCCAATGTATTAGTAGGGAAGTTTAGACCATCATATTTCATTGGTTGAGTTTTCGTATAATAACATTTTTCATTCAATATTCCGATGTAACCATTTGAGTCATTATATGGAAAGTGGTTCCGAACTCCAACTTTTTAGGATGATGTAGGAGAATGAAACTTTATGATACCAAAACTTTTTGAAGACATGGTAAAAAAAGTTTATTTGATTTAGATGCAAATCAGAACAGCTCTGAGAAAGATGAAAATATATGCAGGTAACAAGAGGAAGGATCTTTCTTTCATGGTATGTGATTATGTTTTTAAAAAATTATATCCATGAAAGTGTGTGATGAAATTTGGTATGAAGGGAAAGGTGAGTCAGAGGATCATTATAACCTATAAAATTCTAGATAACGTTGGATCAATTTCCTAATGAGTGGATTTACTCCCATGTTTATCTAGGTACATTATGTTTTTCATGTTTTAAGGTTGAAAAACTCTATGAAGAATCCATCTCATGTTTTGAATCTAGAGGTAGATCTGCTAGAAGAGAACATTTATTATGAGGAACCACCATTCTAGATTATTTACCGAGGAAATTAAGTGTTGTAGAATAAAGTAACTCATCATGTAATGGTTTTTTGGAAAAAATATGGTTAAATGGGAAACATGAGAATATGAAAATGTTATGATGGATAAATACCTATAATTATTTGATAAGTAAATAAAATATTATGGACACAATTCTCCAAAGGGGGGAAGGATGTAACATCACAGGTAAATAAATAATATGAAATTTTCATGATCATTAATATTTTTCATTTAAATATTAATTTCACATTAATGGGGATGCTATGTTTGATGGCATACTCGGCATAAAATAACAGCTTTCTCTAAATCTTATGTTGCACACAAGGCAGAGTCATACTAAAATAATAATAATAATAAAATGTTATTATTTTTAAATGGTTTTTATGCCTAAACATTGTATTGGAATGAATTAATAGAACTAACAATATTATTGTTAAATATGTTTGTCAAATGTTTTTAAATTTATCCAGTAAATATAGATTCATAAAATGAGAATGAATCCAATTCTAAGCATAAGTACTCAAATATTTTTTAAAGGTAATTGTACATCTTTTTTACGGGAAACTCTTTTTCAATATATTTTTTTAACATTTATATGTTCCATATTTCATAATAAATTCCTTATTTATAAGATGTATATCAAAATTTACATTGGGTAAATTTTGGGTATATTTCTGATAATGTTCATTTTTAATGAATAGTGATAATACTGCATTTTATGTCCAAACTATCTTTTGATCTGATTTATTTATATAGATATATTATATTATTAATTGGTTTTAAAGTTTAATAACATTATATTTTTATAATTTAAATTTTTTTTGGTTATTTTATGTAATTTCAATTTTTAATTATATATAAACACATGTCAATATTTTGATAGTTATTACTTCTTAAAAACTAATTTTTTAGTTTTGACAAAGCAAATTAATATTAAATTAATTTATTCAACTTATGTGTATTGAATATGGAAAATTGGATGACATATTTGGAATCATGTAGTCCAAATTTTTTAATTAGGTAAATTTTATTTTTAGATATTATGAATTGTAACTTCACTAATTTTTTTGTTTACAATGGTAAAAAAGTAAGCCTATTAATAAGGGTAATAAAATATTATTTTAATAATATTAAACTACCCTAAAATATTTAATATTTCTATTGGATGATATATTTCCTAATAGGGGCATCCTTGGGTTAATATTGGGACCCTATAAGTCCACTTTGATGTGAAAATATCATTTTAAAAGAATAAATTTAATGTAAATATGACTGTAACATAAACATGTAATCTTTAGGGAAATTTTTTTATTTGGGGTCATATAAGCTATCATTTAGACTATAAATATTCATTATAAATATAAAAAGCATTCCTACATCATGGTATTTTATTTATAGTTTTTAGACACCATAAAAGTAACTTTATTTATGACTTAATGATGATGTTGTGATTTCTTTTCAAATGATAGACTTAAATAAATGAGATTATAAATATTAAAATAAATTTATTTAAAACTTTTTATGCTATAAAATAATTTTATGGACTATTATGGCTTGGGAACATTTAATTAATTATATTTTCATGAAATAATAATGTTGTTTTGGATTTTTTTTAAAAGTCCTAATATGAATAGTATAAAAATTGACATAAATGAGTTTTTCAAATAAATACTATTTTATTAAATAATTTAACAGTACATAAAATATAATATTTGTCCAAATGAAATATATAATGTTAAAAATGTCATTAATGAACCAATTGAGTTCCTATTTGAAATTTTATGGTAACTATATTATCTATATAATGTGAATACCCAAGAAGACATGATAAGAGTAAAATTAGTTATCTAAGGGTAAGTGCTAAATGTTAAGGTTAACATTGAAACGAAAGCATATCTAAAACCTATTGGTTGAAATATTTAGAAAAATACACATCTTATAATTTAATTAAATAAATTGTGGACCTTTTTTAATCTAAATTTTGTTTATAATAATATAATCATTCAAGACATTCCTAAAGTACCAATCCTCCCTTTTATAAAAGGCCAACACACCTAACCCATTACTCACACCTATAAATCCCTTTGGATCATCCATGTTCTGCCAAAATAATCTATCAAAATACCTATCCTATTCCTAGAAATCTTTCCTTGGAGAAAAGGTAATTAAGAAATTCTTTTAGACTCAATTCTAAAAAAATTACCCAATTTGGAGTTAACGTCCTCTCTCAAGTTCTTTTCTTTTATTTTCCCCCTCAACTACCCATGCTCTAATTATTATTATATTTCAGAACAGATATAGTATCTTCAATATACTACGATGTTTTTATGATATGTATTTTAACAAAACATACACACACATCTATCTAATGTTTATGAACATAAAATTTCTATGCAAAACGAACTACTGCCTCATGAAACGATGATTATTCTATTTTCCCCTACAATCTCTCTTGGTGTCCATTATGACAAAAAAAAATTGAATATGATATATATTATATTTATATTATCACTATGATTTTTTTAAAATCATACCTTTATCCGTTCTATAATTTTCATATACGATAATTTCATTTTAGGAAGTGAGGACTACTACCCCCTCAATGTGATATGACTCGTTCATTCCATTCATGGAACATATAAAGTATGGGATTAAAAAAATATGTAATGTATATATCGAATGATATTAGACTAGAATTATAATATACCTTTGTATCATTTAGTTTTAATTTTTTCAATATGATAAATAAATGAAAGTAACATTTATGCGTACATACGCCTTACCGTCTCCATTAACGGTGCATTTAATTTCTTATCACTGAATGTTATGGACAATTACAATTACATATTTACTAACTATATATGATATTTAAATAATTAATAATATAATGGAGGTAATTTACTTTTTTCACATGGAAAATATGTAATTATAACAAGATCATTTTCGACTCAAGCTTCCAATATCAGAAAAAACGACCGATATTAAATTAAATAATTATTTAATTATTATAATTTTGTAATAAGTGATATAAAAGAAATAATAAACATGAAAAATGTTATGAATCAAGTATAAATTAAATTGTTGATATTATTCAGAAATGTAAAGAACAAACAAGTCAAGTTTGACATGGGTTAAGGGACTTCGTCTCAATTCCCAATTATTGATGCATGTTTTAATAATATACACCTCTTTCTTTTACACGGTGTATAATAAACCCCTTCAGATTTTACATTCATTAAAAGGGGATATTTTTTCTACGAAGCATTTTACTAAATCAAAAAAGGATTGTTTTAAATGTATGCAGTGACAATGACCTTTCCACAACCATGAGCATTATTTGATATTTGGCTTCTTTATCAAGCCGTAATGTTTCTTTAAAAGAAAAAGAAATACCATATACCCTTTAATGTTTTTGGTTATTGAAAATGGGATTTTAAAATTATTGAGTATTTCAATATCTTGAAATGATTTTTTTGTGATAGAAAATGGAATGTAATTAGTGAAATGTTTATATTTTAAATATTTTATGTATTATGACTATGTAATAGTACATGGAAATTTGTTGGATGGTTACGTGAGAAAAAAATGATGGTTGGTTATGAGATAAACTAAATAATATGTGGTTGATTAATAAACCAAAAATAGGTGGTTACATTGTAACCTCCAATACATTGGATATGGAAGTTAGCTTTATAGCAATTCCATTTGGTGATATGTTTGGATGTGGACTATATGGTTTTTTAATAACTATGTTTATGTCTCAAGTTACCTTTATATGTTACATGTTTGTTTCTATGGAAATTATGGAAATAATTTTTTTGAAAAAATTTATGCAATGAGCTTATATTTAGTGAAGTGGTTTTGAAAATTCGTTAAGATGAAAATTATAAATTAATGAAAAAGTATTCATGGTTTTTATGTTGTTTTGGTAAACTAATAGTTTTCCTTCTTTATGTATCCATTACTGAGATATTTATGCCTATAAAACGTTTTGAAACGTTTTTCACAGGACATAAAATGGAATAGAGTCAAGGATGGGATCAAGGATATGTCATGCTTTCTAAAACATGAGAATAATCACGTTTATTTTTTTAGAGTATTTGTTTTATGAAAAATTTATAGTGAATAGAATTGTCTACATGTAATTATCAAGATGTTATGTATAAGTTATGACCTAATTATCTAAATCTCTAAACCTAAAAAGATCCTCAATGTTAATTATTAACTTAATTAAATATAATGTAATGTTTAATGTTGGGGCCTTACATATTATTTCATATATATCATATAATTTTACTACAATCATCCTTAATATAATTTTTATAGAGTGCGAATGGATCACATTGATTTGAGGAGGCATTAGTCGATGAGTCCACAAATGATGTTATCATATTCCAAAAAAATGTAATTCCTGAAGATATTTGTTATATAATACTTACATAATCATAAGGAAATCATCAATAAAATATATATCATAAAAAATCATCATTATTTCAATCCTTGATTGGTTTTAATGACATAATAATTACCTTGGTTAGTAAGGTAGTATTCCACTGTACACACCAATGATGACTGCATGTCACATTTGGGGAACGAATTATAGAGTGTATCTCATAACCTTAGTATAAATAATCTAAATGTATTTAGGATAATAATGATATTATATATTCATTGAATAATATTTTTTATGTGGTGGATAATTATACCATTCAAATGTTCTTGTTGAAATATGTTTCCTTTAATTTGGGTTACTCTTTTTGGTTTTCTCCAAAGGGCTTCCTTGGTTAGATTTCATCCCAAAGCAAGTACTATAAACTGAGCTCAAGAATATGCGGATATTATTAAATATTTTTTTATTTAAAAAATTTATTGATAGGGGTGAATATGTATGGGGTACTTTATAGTAGAGGAGTAGTGACATTCTTGTAAATATAAAAATGTAAACACTACTTATAGGTCTCCCTTACATCATGTCCCTCCGATAATTTTCAATTTTTTAAAAAATGGATCATATCCTCAAAATATTATCAAATTTTGGAAGATTGAATTTATTTTAGGGTGTTTACCCTTATGATAATATTTTACCTCTAAGTAAACTTTCTTTTACCATAATCATAGTTATTAGCTTTAATTACATTCATTAATATTTTTTATTAAAAAATATATTCCAATTAGTAGGAATTAATAACTATGATGATTAAAAATATTGGATCCAATTTTCTTATTTATAATCATAGATTTGAAAAGAATAAATTTAAATATAATCCCAACAACGGGATGAAATAATGAGTTTTTAAATTGAAAATATTAAAAATATTGAATTGTTTTGATTTCAAATTTCATTAGTTAATATGTTTTAATGATCTAAATTGTATTAATTGAAGTATAGTATATCTAATAATGACTTTAATCAAAAATAAAATAAAATTTAAATATATAAATAGTTTAGGTAAAAAATAAATTTTAAATTAAAATTCAGTATTTTTCTTTATTCATCAAATAATGAACCTCCTCAGAAAAATTCCAGACAATTCACCCAATCTATATTTTTAAATTACAGTTTAGAAAATAAATTTTATTTCTCATATAAAAATTAAAATACTTTAAAAATTTATTTTCAAAATAGGTGTTCGGTTAAAAGGTGGAAAAATTACCTTTTAGAAAATACATCTTTTTATTCATAAGATTGGATTTCTTCTTACCCACTATATAGAAGACACATAAGATGAAATATATATATTTTTATGAAGAATATAAATATATTTCATTATAATCATTTATTTAATGTTTATTACCTTATTTTTCAATGACAATCTTTTTTGATTATATTAATATTATTTTCCCATAAAATATTTCCTGTATTTTCAAAAGGGATTTATTTTCAATTCTATTTAATTTTTCGCCAAATTATTCTTTATATATAAATTTATAAACCACATTTTCCAAATTTAATTAATCATATTCATAACTATCATTTCAATTACTATAGGAAAACTATAATAATATTTTAATAATAAAATAAATAATACATTGTAGTTTTGTTAAACTAGGTCTTGTGTGTAATGAAAGATTTCAAAGGAACTCAAAAATGTATGTAACAAAATCCAAACATAGTGTTTCATGTACTACAATATAATTTATGTGTTTCATGTAGTAAAATATCAACAAGTTATTTCTTACAAAGAATGAATAACATTGTTTCTTATTATAACACATTATATAATATGTGTCGTATGAAATAAAAAACATCCAAAATATTCAATTAATTATAGAAAAAAACATTTCAAAAAATATCATGGTGATGAATTTTACACCCTTTAAAATATATTTTATCCTAAAAATTCATATGGGTAATCAATGTTTTAATTATTGAATGTTTCTTTCTTAGAAACCCTTATAGTAAAAAAGAATACTAAATCATCCTTTAAAACAGGAAAGATGGAACCATAATGGTTACCCAAAGTAACTCATAACTTGGTTTCCAAAAAGGAGAACGTAGGTAGAAATTGTAATCATGGACATAGAATAGAAATACAACTATAATGTTTCGATGGGTAGTGATAGAGAACATGATTAGGAGTAAGTTAATGACCAGAAATCCATAACACCCAAAGACTTGAAAAAGGTTATTGATATCATTAAAACATATGATAACATAAAAAAATTCCATTTCAATACACTATTTTTATAAATTTGAATAATTTTCATGAGAATATATACATATATGATTTCAATAAAACTTCACCCATTTTTGTGACTTGGTAAACTTTTAATTCATATTTTACTCCATGAAATGAAGGTGAAAATTTTATTCTTGAAGTTATAACAAATCATAAGGTAGAATAATAATTCATTCCATTTGTATTTTTTTAGAATCACAGCAAATGGATAACAAATGAAATCTAACAAGAATAAATCCTCATACTGAGTAATAATAATTTAATCTATAAAACCTCATATGAAATTTAAGATAAATAGTACTATAAATACTTACCCATATAACCCTTAGGAAAGATGAAAATAAAAAACATTATTATAAAGGTAACTAAATTTCTCAAAATCAACATAACATTAATCCCCTAATTTTATAAAGTAGATCTAATTTTCACATAGCAAAAATGTGAACACATTCATTGTGTATTCTTTTAAAACAGGGTAACAACCTGAGATACCATAAATTATTACATGAAAATTTCCTTAATCCAATGTTTATTAGGTAAATAACTTATATAAATTTTTTTCGTAAACTTCATTTGTGCTAACAAAAACCACATTTCAATCAAATCAATAATCAATTCCAGGGTAATTATTACAATCTATTTTACTTTATTTATAATCATCTATATATCCTTGTTGAGATTAATTTTCTTGACATCACAAACACATTAAGTGTTATCTTCCATTAATCAAAATATCATTTTTCCATTAAATAATATTTCATGGTCATCAGCTCTATTCATTTTATTTTTGAAAATCATTAATTGAAAACATTTACTTCCTAATTAATATAACATAATTCTTTAATACCTATACATATATACTTCAATTATTCATCTTTATACTAAAACCATTACATAGGCTTCCTCATAATGTTCCTTACAAAAATTCCCATAATATGAAATATTAATCATTTCATAAGGTTTCTACACCTCAATTTAATTATTTAAACAATAATTTTAGAAAATAATATACCTTTCACATTCCATTCCCAACCTATTTATATTCATAATTGTAACCAATACTTGTGCCACCTTGCTAATTCACATCCCTATATTTACATTTAAGAATTTTTTTCCTTTTTCCCATATTTTCTACATCTAAAAAATTCCATGTTAACCCATCTCCTTCTTGTTCCCTATTTTGATTAAAATAATAAAGCATAGTGTAAGCAACTTATATCATAGATAAAAATATAATCTTGAAAAATTACTTATAGGATGCCTAAATAATGACACCTTTTAAAACAATCATTGACACTATAGGTTTATCCTTTGAGACATCCCTAGAAATATCCTTCTAAATACTCATAGGGTTCTAGCTAAAATTTTCTAATCCTAGATTACAGTGGTTGACCAAACCTTTTCTTTGATACCCACTATAGTCACCTAGTCCAAACATACTAGTATTTTACATCATTTTAAATGAATATTCATCACGTTGAAAAACTACATTCCTAAAGACCATAATAGTTTAGTGATGTTGGAATGATGGAAACATATTCTCTTATATTGTTTAGTTAAATCAAAATCTCCATTAATGATCATAACCCTTAAAAATCCAATGTAAATCCATTCTTTTTAACTCAAAGGAAGAAAGAATATGAACAGGGAGAGCTCAAATGCACAATAAGGATAAATAGAAGAGATTTGAATGTATAAAACGAGAATAATCATTGGAGAACACGGTCCTAATATTATATTATCATTACCTTTATACCAAAGATAATAATAAAGATTCATGGAATAATTATTTCTAGTTCATATGACACAAATGATTTGGAAATCAATGAACATAAGACCATCATATTGGCATTAAAGATACACTGGTGGCATACACCACAACATTTCACATTATGATCATGTGTAAATTGTAACAATATCATTTATTTGGATTAGTAAATTAAATTAATACCTCACATAAACTTATGGATGCACAACTTGGTCCATGAATAAAATATTGAACATATAATCATGTTCATGCATAAAATTTTGAAGGTTTAATTAGGTTCACATATAATATTTTGAGCCTGTAACTTGGTTCATTCATAACATTGTGAACATGTATGTTAGGTCATGTATATATTTATAGACATGAAACCTAGTGCAATCATAATATGTTGAACTTATAATCATGTTTAAACATAAACTTATGGGAATGCAACCAGGTCCACAGATACAATTTAGAACACGTAATCATGTTCACACATAAAATATATACTCAAGAGTCATCCATTGTTACCCAACACATTCGAGGGATATATAGGTCCCCCAAATAACATAATTAAATAATAGGTTAATTGGAAAAAATATAAAAAATTATTGAAAAATCATGACTTATAAATTGATATGGGTTTTCTAAAAATCTTAACAAAACCCATGAAACGATATGGGTATTAAAAACATTTCATCATATAATAACTTGTGAAAGGGAGTTACGATTCATAATCATTTCAATATAGAATATCCTATGAAAGTAATTGTTATTTATGATCATTTTATAATGGTATAACCCATGGAATAGAAATATGATTCTTAAACAACTTGTCCTCTTAAACATGTCCTAAATATAAAATAATAAGAATGGTTTCCATTGATCATATCTCTAGTAAATAAATAAATTTATCAAAGAATTTGAAATTTTTTAAAAATGATTTCGAATGAAAAAATGAATCATTTATTAAGGATAAAAACATTACTATTAAAATCTATTTTTAAAACATAAAACATTTCCAAAAACCTTTTATTTAAAAATATGTTTCAAAAAATTATAATCGAATATTTTAAAAAAAATTAAAATATTTCATGAATAAAATATATTCCCCACATTTATAAACATTTTCTAAAATATAAATCATTTTTAAAACCATTTTCATTGAAAAAAACTTTTATAACCTATAAAAGTATCTATAATATAATTAAAATCGTTTTCTTAAAAAATATCTTTTTGAAAATATATAATGTATTCATTGAAATAAATTGAATTAATTTTTTTACATATAACAATATATTAAAAATATTTTCCACTAATATGACCATATGGGATTTTTTAAAAATATTTATTAAAATTTTATAAGGAAATAGGGTTTCAGAATAAAACATATTTCTAACCAAAAAGCTAAAAAAATTCACTTTTATTAAAAACATTTTCTTAAATTTTATATGTACCATACAATAAGAAAATGGTTCCATTACTTTATTATATCCTAAATAAACAGTTTAGGAGAAAATTAAGGACTTTTATTGATATATTTATTATAATATTTCATCAATTGAATCATAATCATATACAATCCCGATAAATGATGAGATTGTAGAAATAAACTGTTACCAATTTGGTGGATTTGAATTATAATCCCCATAAAAGAATAAAATTAAATGAAGATTAAAATATCCAAAAAATAATTATATTCATGGTATAACATTTAATATGGAAGTATATACGCCTCATAGGATTATGTAGGTGTATAACAAGTCATGTATCTCCAAAAATGCAATTTGAGACAAAATAACTTTACTGACATGGTAACTTTTGAACCATTAACCTCAGGAAATAAATATCATGAAATGGATTTGTAAATACCCATAAATTTAAATATAACAATCATATAATACATTCATGGTATCTATATACACAACACAAAATAAATGAGTTGTAAATATGTTATAATTCTAAGAGAAATTAATGTGAGATGCGAAAACCCTTACATTAAGTCTTGACTTTATTTGTTCATTTTCAAACCTCCTATATAATAATTTTTTTTTGCTAAAAATATAAAACAGAAAAATATAATTATATATCATACCATATATTATTTTATTATGAGTTGATATTAAATTTTTATTAAAAATTCATTTTTAATGTAATGTTTCATGTAGTAATATTTTTTTTCATATATGTCATTGCATTTTTATTCTTGAACACCTTATGTAGATCATGATTTACATCATTCATGAGATTATATGATGATATAAATATCATATATGTTCAGTATATAATCAATTATTAAAATATATATATATATATATAATTTAATACACAGTTTACGGAGACGGTAGGTCGTATGTACACAGGAATGCAGTTTCTGTTTTCAAATCGTATTAAAAGAAAACTGTAAATGAAATATATGTATATGTATATATTATCATTAAGAAATTGTTATAATGTAATATTAATCATATAAATTTAATAATATAATATTTAATAAATTCCCTTTAGAGTGTGAACTAATCACCTTGCTTTAAAGAGGTGAGACTCCACTCATCAACAAAAAATTTATCATATTTCCAAGAAATGGAATGCATAAGGAAATGTGTTATATATTATCTTAATAAGCATAAATAGGTCATAAATAAAATATATATCATATAAAAATTGTAATTAAATATTTAGTTTTATCCATGTGAGGAGGTAATGGAAGAACGAATGACATCAATTCGCAGGGTGGTAGTCCACCATACACACAAATGACCATTGTGAATCCTATTTGATGGATGTGTGTGTGAGTGTAGGAAATAAAATTATAATAAAAAAATATAATTATATTTAAGATACTAAGGTTATTATATTATCATGTAATAATAATATTTTTTGGTATGGGGATTGAAATAAAAAATTAATTGATGATAAATTTTACCTCTTCTTTGTGAAACTATTATAGATTTAAAAGAAAGGGATTCATTGGATGTCATTTTTACCAAATAGAGGATTCCATGTTGATAAGATATAATTTGGGATCATATTTTTCAATTTTTTTGGTTATCAAATTTTCTTTATAGGTGAGATGAATTGGGGGAGGGGTTACTGCCCTTCAACAGTTGAGGACTGGAATTCTTGTAAATATAAGTAGGTAAACACTGTTGAGTGGTATATTTTAAATCATGTGACAAAAATAACTTTCCGTTTATTAATTATTATTTATATGGTATATATATGTCTATCCAAGGGATTTTGGGATTTTTATAGGGTATTTTGTAACTTAAGATGATTTTTAACAACTAGGTAAACTGGTTTTTACCATAATCACGATAATTAATTTCAATTACTTTCACTAATATTTTATTATCAAAAATTAATCGTACATTATTTATAATTATATGTTTATATAATTCTAAATATATAATCAAAAATTTCTGAATAATTATCAAAAAATTGATAGATTTTTGTTTAAAAATAATCTATCACATGGGACAAAACAACAAGTTTTAAAGTAAAAAATTATAAAAGGTACAAAATGTTTTCATATGAAATTTCAAAATGGAATTGATTCGAATAAGTAAATTTGATTAATTAATGTATAATTTGTCTAATTATACTTAAAAAACTAATTAATATGTAAAATAACTATATAAATAAATTAGATAAAATAGTTGTTTTCAATTAAAATTCAGTATTTTTCAATATTCATCCAAAAATGAACCTTATCAAAAAGTACCAAATATTATTCCATAGTAAATTTAGATATACCTCATTAAAAAACTAAAAATTATTAATTAAAATAAAAAATATTAACTAATAAAAAATTATTTTTGAAATTGGTGTGCCATTGAAAGGCGGTAAAATTTCCTTTTAGAAAAATACTTCTTTTCATTCATAATTTTTTATATTCTTATATCATGCCCTGAAAACAAATAATATGAACTTTAATAGTATAATAATAGTATATATATATATTTCATTAAAATAATTTATCATTGGTTTTTTAAATATTAACAAATGAAAAATTGATTGATTTCATAATTATAATTTTCCAACAATAGATTTCTGGTATTTTCCAAAGAAACTTATTTTAATTCATAGGTATTTGGTCACAAACATATCATCTTATATACATGTGTAAACAATATTTTAATAATTTAATTACTACAATTTATAACCTTTTTTCCATATTCAAGGTTATGTCTATAATAACATTTTGATAATAATATTAATAGTACTATATACATTGGTAAAAATATGTCTTTCCAAAAATGAAAGCTATCAATGGAACTCATCATTATGTGTAACACAAGAAAAAACATGTTGTTACACATACCAAATGGTAATATAAGTGTTTTATTTTTTAAATTCATGACTTTTCATTTTGTAAATAGAAATAAAAACATGGAACATTAATATAACAGAAGCTATATTCAGTTTTTCATGAAATAAAACATATTACTAAAATTAAATTAACTCTAAAAACAATATTTCACAAAATCTCATGGTGTTACACATATTCACCACTTTTTTATTATATAAGGTATATATAGTTGCCATTATTGTGTTTTTTAATCCAATTAAAAATTATTGGTAATTAAAAATCAATTTTAGGATACCTCTTTTATTTTTTATGGTTTAAATGTTACAAAAATAGGTAAGACAATTCACCATAATTTCCCTTAATTGATGCATACAATAATGTTACACACATAATTATTTTATATTGTGTATATAGTTCTTATTTGACATGTTATATCATAATTAATTAATAATTCATTTTATTTTATGTTTTAATTTGGATTATTTTATCTAATGGGGTTTGACTTGAAAAGTACCATGTTGTAATTAATATTATAACTCATTTTCTTTTCACTAGGCTATATTACTTCATCATTGTCTTGGATTTTATAATATTATTTGTTTAATTATTTTTTATTATATTTTATTTTTTTACAGTTTATTAGTTGGATTAAATTTGATTCACATAATTTTTTAATTTATGAATTCTAACATCAACGTTTTGATCATTATAATGGTTTATTTCAAAATAACATTTTATTTGAGAATATTTATTCTTGTGTTTCTATTGAAGGAAAATATTTTATAGTTATCCAATAAACAACTATATTTTTATTATAATTTATTTATTTTGTATTTTTTTCAAGTACAATTATCATTTTCCACATATTTTACTTAAAATAGAGGATGAAAGTTCTTTAATAAAATCTCACATCGTTTCACTCTTCATTCAGAAGTCCATTTTCTTCTAAAACCTGGTTTCCTAATAAATAATTCCAAAATGTTATTAACCATTTTTCAAAATACTTTAGAAGTATTTTTTACAGGTATTTAATTTCTACAAAAAAAATTTAAAATTAATATTATTGTAATTTTACAAAGATTATCATTTTTCTTTTTTCATGTACTATTACTATTTTATTCAATTTTATATTATAATACAAGTATTTTAAAAATGTTTCATATTTTAAGAAAATTCTAGGATGATTGGAAATTTTTCTTTTGAATTTTTTTGAGTGATTTTTAATTGTTCTTTTATAAATTTCAAAGATTAACTTCAATGAAATGGCTATTTAATTTTTAATGCATTAAAATGTTTTATTAAAAAAAGGATAATGTTTTCTGTATGATATTTTGAACATTATTTTTTAATCTTAATTTTTATTTTTCAATGTATGGTTTCAAAAAATATGATTTCCAAATGTTTTAATCATTTTTAAATTAATTTTAGTGAAAGTTTATTTTCCACATGAACTTTTCCAAGAGTATTTTCAAATGATTTTTCCATATTTGAAGAAATTTTTTTGTGTTACATATTCCATAATATTTATATTAACAAAGGATAAAATTATTATTCATTCTCTAAATGGTTTATGATTATGATGGATTGATGTTTATGAATGTTCTTTCTATTCCAAGGGTTATAACCTGAAGAAATTCATACAAAACAGACTTATTTTTATGAGTTATTCTATGATAAAATGATGAAATGATTATTTTACCTATCTATTTTTCATAGGTTATGATATGACAAATTTCTTATAAAACACCATTAATTTCAGGGTTAATGGTGTGATGAGTATTTTATGAACTTTTTCTCACATACATGTGATCTTTATTATTTTATGGAATATGAATATATATACCTCCAATATATTTGGTGATAATTTAACTCTCATGAGATATATAAACTAGAATGTGTGGGAACTATATAGCCACAAAAGTACATCTATGTATGGATACTAAAAGTGGAAATGGATTTAGAAATAATGTTTTATGTGTAATAGCTCCAAAAATTAGAATTGACATAAACATGACTATCACCTCATACTCAACAGTGGGCCTTATTTCACATCTGGTATGAAACTCTTGAAGGATATGATTTGGAAATTCACAAACTCATTATAAACAATCATGTTTGATTTAAATTTAAAATGAACATGAATAACCTAGAATAATCCTAAGGTGTAATATATTGAATAGAACATTTCATAATTTAGATATCCTATAATTGATATTTCATGATTTTATGGTTTCCCAATATGTCTATCATTTCTCACACTATGATTTTTTTAGAAAATGAATGGAACTAAATAAAATATGATTAACATTGATTGTGATATATAATGTGTTAATTAGAAATCAAATGGGATGATGAATTGAGTGAATGATATTATTATTATTCCTAATCAGATAGCATGATATTTGATTTAAAATAATCACCATTACCAACTCTAAGAAACACTAAAGAATATAATAATAGCATTCATTCAGATTTCAGGATATAAATGCCACTGAAAAATAATGATTTTATTCCATATATGTTGAGAATGTGGGAAAAAGAACCCAAGTGAATCTCTCAGAGGAACAGAAGATGTCTTGAGTGTGGGAAAGAAGTAAAAAAGTTTATAATTGAAGAATAACAATTAAAAAATTGTCTAATTTAATGTATGAGAATAATAGAATCTAAAAGATATCATTTACCGTTAAATGATTAAAAAGTAGAATGTATAAGAATTGTATAAATTGGTATCATAAAGTTAACTTTCATGGTGATAATCATCAATTTTGCATTATAAATAGTTATTTTATTGATGATAAAGAGATTATACATGAAATATAAAAGTATATAAGTGTTAAGGAATAATATTATGAAACCTGGTTAATGGTGTCTTAATAAACCAAAATGATTGATATGTCTACATATCAATATTCAAACAATTGTATTTATTATCCCTAGTATTTTGTTGTTAGAATTATTAAATGTCAATGGAATATTATACAATATTTTTCCATTATATAGTATCTAGAATATGATCAATTTTACCAGTCGCCTATAAATTTTATTTAATGGAAATATGATATTTTTTATGAAGAGTGAATAATATTGGTTTTTATTAAGAATATGAATTTATTTTAAATAATTTTAAATTTTAAATTTTTTAAATATTAATTTAAAGGTAAAATAATTTAAATTATATATCTATTAATATAATTTAGTTCATTGAAATAAATTTCATATATATTTTTGATATAAAAACTTTTCAAAATTTATAAATGTTTTCTATTTGACTAAGTGATAATTCAATTTTTATTACATTGAATGGAATTTGGAAAAATGAATTCCATTTTTTGAGTTATTTTATTTTCTGTAAATTATATATATATATATACCATTAACATAAATTTTACCAAAATGAATAGTAAAATTAGTAATAATTAGTTACCATGGTTAATGTGAAAATGGGTTTACCTGGGGATAAACTAAAGTGGCATGGGTCAAAAATGATCCAAAACATATCAAACCCCCATTTCCAAGACATATATAGACATTATATCTTATAATTATAATAATGGACCATTTCTTATCCTTTTTTAAGGTAAAAAGGTTGGTACACCATTGTCTTTTTAAAAATTATAATTATGCCACTCATCTCATTTGTAAAAGGTTACCCCTTCACCACTCACAGTCACACATACAAAACCATTTTTTCTCCAAATATCCACAACCAAATAAAATCCTTACTTACCTCCTATTATCATTTATTCCTTATTTTGGTAATATATATATCATAATAATCCTTTCGGTGGAAAAAAACAAGATATCTGAAAAATAGGTAATGTTCCCAACAATTGTTTTATTATTTCTCCCTAATCCTCCATAGAACCATATTAGAACATGATGATATAATTACCTCATAATATTAAATATAATTATATTTGATTATGTTAATGTAATAACATAAATCCTTCTTCTATTCTATCGAATTTGTTATGAAACCATCATTCGCATGTATGGGGAACCATCGCCTCACGAACCGATGCCATTCATTCTCCATCACCACTTATCATGATGGACATAAGTATTTTTTTATTTATATATAATATTTATTATATTATTATTATTATTTAATCATTTCATCACATGTTCCTTATAACTTTCCATTATGTGGGAATATTATAATGTTATTTGTGTGTACGGCGGACTACCGCCTCGTGAAGTGATGTGACTCATTTTTCACGTATTCATTAAATAAAAGATAATAAGTACATATTTAAATTAAAATATGTGATTTATTTGAAATTGAAATAAATCTATAAATGTAACATTTTATATATATCTTTTTTTATCTATCATAAAAATATAAATAGAATTCATGTGTACACACATCATACCATCTCCCTGAACAGTGTATTTCATTTTCCATCTATAAGTTTTATAGATTACAATAAATACATATAAAATGAATATATTTGATATTTATATCATTTTTCAAATATTTGATATGATGGATATAATATCAAATAAATCTGATCCAAAAGTAATATACCAAAATATATTAAAAAAACAAAGTTGTTATTATCTAAAATATGATTTTAATAAGGAATTGTTAATAAATAGGTAATAAAAGATCACAAGTTAATCATATAAATTTGGATATATATATATATATGTATATATATATTCTATAATATATATATATAAATGTTTTGTTTATTATACATTTTTTTACCATGTATGAAAGAGGTCAAGACTTATGGTAAGGGATCTCAGCCTCACTTTTTACTACTGTGAGACACATGTTATATTCACCCCCAATTTTTTTTATATAGAGTATATACTACCATAGAATATATTTTAGGATTATTCACATAAAATTTCGTTTTATTAACATATCTATTTTTGTATCTTTCTTTCATGATTTTTTAGTTAAAAATTTTACCATAGTGCTAAGGTACTTCTTCGCATTTTCCCTTCATTAAGGAATATTTTAATGTTTTCCACCAAATTATTTTATGTGGTGTATATACATCCCGTACTACCTGAAATATCATTATTAACTATGAAGTCATGTTATTTTATGTTTTAATTGGAATTATTTCATCGAAGAGTATTTGAATAGAAAATTAACATGTGGTAATAAATATCATTACTCAATATTTTTTTCATTGGGTTATATTAATTCTTTGTTGTCTTTGATATTACCTTATTTTTATTTTATTATAAGATATATCCACTTGTTTTTTTGTATATTCAATTTAAATACATAATTAATTAAATGATTAATTATAACTTCATTGTTATGATCTTTATAAGGTTTTATTTGAGAATCACATTTAAATCAAGGCAGTTTATCCATGATTTTCCACTGAAGAAATTATTTGATTATTTTATAATTACACCAATCATTTTATTATCAATTTTCTATTCATGGTTTTATCCTTTAATAGTTTTATTTTCTATAATCATTGGAAATTAAAATAGGTGAAAAAAATTATTTTAAAAAAATTCAACATAATTTTCCTCTTTAATCAGAAATCTATTTTTATCAAAAACCATTTTCTCTGAAATTGTTCTAAAAATGTTATTAATCCTTTCTGAATGATGTATTAAATAAGTATTAATAATTTTTTTCATTTTTTTGAATGGAATCCACATGTTTTTTAAAAAAAATCCAATTAATACTTTATAAGAAATGTGAAAGGAATCATTGTCTTAATGTCTACGACATGAAAGGGATTTTCTGATATAATTTTAATTCAATAATCCCGTATATTTTTTATTGATATTAAAAAAAATGTTTTCTAAATTTATTATGATTTGAAGGGTTTATATAAAAATAAAAAACTATTTTTTTCCCACATAAATGTTTTAAATTATATTTATCGAAAACATTATATGGTTCAATTTTTATATTCAAAGAAAATGACTTTCAAAATGGTTCTTATTTTTAAAAAATTATTCAAATAAGAATTGTTATTTTACTCAAGAAATTTTTTAAGTATTTTTAAATATTCATTTATATGATAGACAGATTATTTTGAAACATAATTACTTGAAAATTGTTTTATATATTTCTAGTGATTTTCAATAGAAATTTATTTTTCTAAATAAAGGTTACAAGTGTATTTTAAAATAATATTATATATAATATAAAATATTTTGATGTTTTCTATGCCTTATTAGGGATATCTTACAAGGGTAGAATTTTAATACTTTCACTAGATTTTTTATGATAGAATGATGTTAACGAAAAAGGTTTCATTCCCACATGTACTACTATGAGAAAATGGATATGGAAATATCCTCTTCTCTTTGATTATAATAAGATGTAATAATGAAATCATTTTGAGACCTCTTTCTTTTCCACATGTTATCATATGTGGAATTTTTTAATGAAACTATTTTATTTAATGGGTTATGATATGAAGACTATTTTATGATCTTGTTCCACACATATGTATGATTTTGTTTTGTGATTTATGGGACCTACATCTCCGAAAAATGAATTGGTTCAATATTTATTTCTCATGAGATAGACTGGACTATATGGTGAGTTAACATGGTTCTAAAAGAGAATATTTCGGCTTTAATGGTCTTCGATGTAAAATTTTACCACTTTTATTATTTGGGGAGTGAACCAGTTCCACTATGATAGCCATATATGTGACCCTTTAATAAAATAGAAATTATTTTCAATACATCTGTGTATTTCAAAATTTCTTATCTCATTTCAATTTTATTATCTCATAGATTATGTTATCTAAAATACATAAGATTAATTTTTTATGAATAACCAATACATATTCCATGGACCATGATTTAAATCCTTCTTTTTTAGGGTATGGTATTCATATTTTATGACCGTTTTTTCATACCATTATTATAGCATTATGTTTACATGTTTTTCTTTTTTTACCTTCATAAGAATATTAGATCTCATATTCTTATGTTTCCTTTCCCTAGTTTATGAATAATGGTTTTAAGTTGGATTTTTCTATGAAGAGTACTAATTAGGAAGATCCTAATGGTAAACATTATCGATCATTCAAAAAATAATAATATTATTTACCTAGTATCCAAAGGCACTAAACCATTACTATCTATAGTAGATTATTTCTTTAATGTAATGAATATTAAAATAAAAATATATAATATATATGAATGAAAATTGTGGGTATCTATATGTTTTCTCCCTCAGAATCATTGATTAATGGCTTTTATAAGGTATTATCCTACTGGTTGAGGCCACAATATTCCATTTTTATGTCAAAAGGATTTATCATAGCAATATATATATATATATATTCTAAGCATACTATAACTATATAATGGACATACTATAAATGGATGTAATGATTATTGGTCTTTTAAATCAGGCAAGATATAACTTATTGTACTCCTGAATAACCATCGTAGGGAATGTGTTGTCTATAATATGATTTCATTATAAGGCATTCACTAATTCAAAAATGGAATTTCACTTATAAATGTTAGGGTTTTTAATTTGAAATGGTTGATGTTCGAAAATTAAATTTTACTTCATGAGAGTTGGCATAAAAATTATAAAAACATAAATATCCTTGGGTACATAATGGTATTGTGAATAGGTCATGGTTACCTTGGTTCTAGAAGTTAATGATGAATTATTTTCATGAATTATAATTTGAAAATGTAATTTTAGAATATTTATTAATCAGAAAATGTGATTGATAATGAATTTAAAGTTTAAATTAGTTATAAAGGACAAGTTAGTTGTTTCAATGATCTTGAGGTATTCTAGATGTAATGTTCTTGAAATTGAACCAAATGTGTTAGCAGATTTAATGAAAAATGGAGGTGTCCTCATTAGATTATATTTTTGGACTTTCATACCTAATATTTATTTTTCATGTATAATAAATTTAAAAGTAATGATTCCCTATATGTGATATTTTTATATGTAATAAATTATACACGTAATATTTTTATATTTCAAAATTTTCTTAAATTTGATTCTTGGATTAACCATATGATTTTCCATAATTCTATATGTTTTTATAGTATGAGTATTTATTATTGACATCTGATAATTGGTTATCATTTGTAATGTTTTATAATTTTCAAATAGAATTATTTTGGCCATAAACTTATTATGATAAATATAATTAATCCAAAAATAAGATATATAAATCAATCATTCACAAATTATGACATGTTGTATACAAAATGTTATAATTAATAACATTAAAAATATAAATTTTAATATGTTGTGGATATAATTTAAATTACTAGATGTGTGTTAGATAGACTTCAGTGGATCTACCTATTTGGATATGTCAACAACATGGTTTAAGATAACGCCACAATATGATTAAAATCGAGAAGGTTTAGAATATCACATCATGATAATTTGTAGAGTTTCTAAAAGGGATCCCACCTAGTTTTTTGGGATTTGTATTCAAATGAAATTTAAAAGGAATATTTGACTCAATATTCAAGGAGTTTTACATGCAATTGAATTCATTATTTTATGAAATAGATCTTGTGGAATCATAGTATAAACATTTACAATAAACTATTAAATGATAACATATTTTATGATTAAAAAAGAGGATGTTTTTAAAGGTCTGTAAAACTATTGGTATAAATTATATATATAGTTTAAAAGAAAATTGAATAAATTATTATTTTTATATAATAAAGAGATAGAGGGTGTAAATATATTTTTATATCTAGTTTAGAAAGTAATAGTAGGTAAGATCCAAAGAAACATTATAATTAATCATATGTAGTTTTTAAGGATGAATGATTCCAAAGTATAAGAGGTACACTGTAACATTCAAATATTAATGAAGTAAAAATGTTGGATAATTATAGTGTGTAATTTTATTCATCCAGAAGAAGTGTTTTTCCGAGTGTGGTTATGATGAATTCATAGACCCAAACCTTACATTGAAGTGTTTATATTCTAATGTATTAGATTATTAAAAGAGAATTAAACTAGGAAAACAATGATTTATAAAATCATGAGTTTTGATTCAATTAAACTCTCATGTTGAACATAGAGAGACCATCACATATTTAAACATATAATTACCTTCACCAAAGATGCAGGTAGAAGAGAAGAAGACGAAGTATCCCAAGGATCGATATATTACTTTTTAAACCTTATAAGGGATTTTTTACATGGGCTGGACATATCATAAACTAAAAAAAATATTCCATATGGATTATGTATGTTGTATTTTGGTAAATTGGAACATTTATATTATTATTCTCTATGGACTATCCTTTTGGGAGGGATGAAGAAACATACCAATATGTCTATTCTTTAATTTTGATCTTGTTAATTATTCTAATTTGGTGAGATTGAAAATGAATGGATGGAAGATATTGAAATTGTTCCATTAATTATGAGAAATATATGCATAAGGAAATTTATCTAAAAGAAAAAGAAAAAATATGGTCAGAGTTGCATCCTCATTATCCCATGATGATTTTGTTAATAGTGAAAATAGATCGGGTATATCCCTAAAGATGGGTATTCTTTCTATCTGATCTGTAAATCATAAGAATTTTTAAAAAAACATGACATGTAAAATGATTATATAAAATGAAATTTGAAAATTGAATCTTCAAACCTGATAGGGGATATTTTACATTAAATTTATAATTACTTTAATAATAATAAATAAACATTAGTTTTGAGTTCATTCTTTGATGTAGTTGTTTATTGATTGAAATATTTATTGTGTTGTACAACAATTGTAGTAAATTAATATTAGGTATAATGCCTATAGTGGTGATCCAAAAATTTCAATTTATCTCATGAATCTTTCAATGTATCCCCAATTGCTAGCATGAATGAAACATTAGGATTTTTTAAAAAAAACATTATTTTTAATAGTATACATGATACACCACATGTATTTTAAATGAAAAAATTAATATTATTATCTAATATGTTATTTATCACAAAGAAATTAAAATGGTGGTAACAAATATGATTAACTGAATTACGAAAATATCATTTACACATGTGTAAATAATTTATTAATTGATGACCAATTAATTATAAATAAAATGATTTGTTTTTCTAAAAAACAATTCTTTTCTACAAAAGTGTGTTTTATAAAAATAAATTAATAAATAAACCTTTTTTGATAATATTAATAAAAATTTTATATATAATATTAAATTTAATTATTAAAATTCTCCTTATGTGTTTTTAGACATAATACCAAAACAAATCCAATTTTACGAACATAAATAGTATTTTTAAAAAAAAATTAGTTTGGTTTCCTTTTGATGGAACACCTATTTTTAAATGTTTTTTATGATTTATTATATTATATTTTTTAATAAAAGCTTCATTTTTAAATTTTTAATATTAAATTTATCTTAGGGTGATTTTTTAATTGTTTTCTTTAATGTTTCATTTTAATATGAATATGTAAAAATAAATTGTTATAATAAAACCCCATTTAAATAATTATAATATATAAAAATGATTTTTAAAGTCACAATATATCAATAATTAAAATATTAATTCATTTTAGTTTATTATAATTATTTTAATATTGAGATAAGATATAAATACTTATTGATATTTTGACCGTTTCTTTTACCTATAATGTCACCATGTCTTGGGATTAGGGTTAATTATAATTTCACCACTTTAGTGAGTTAAATTTTGAAATGTATACACACACGGTTGTAATCAATATGAAAATCATGGTTTAATAGGATTTACTTAACCATTGGTAAATAGTAACTTTACTATTTTATTTACCCCAGTTAAAGTGTAAATTTGATAATTACGGTCAAAATAATATTTTGATTTTATAAAATACCCTAAAACTTGTCCTAATTTAATAATATGAGTATATCTCAAAAAATATCAACCTTAGGGAAAAATTATATTCTTTTTAATCCACTTTTATATTAATATTATGTTTATTTTATTTTATTTGAAGATATGCTAAACACCTAATACTATAATTTTAAATTATAAAATAAATTGTAAAATATTGTTATATAGAAGATAAATTTGCCTAAAAATATTTATTTTAAAGATAATTTTTTTATCTAAATCATTAGGATTTATTTAAAATTTTATACATTAGATAATTTAATTTAATTGTGACATAATGATGATGCATTAAAAGATTTATTAAAGGAAGAATAAAATAAACGATATTAAAAATTTTAAAAATTATAATGTAAAATGTTTTATGTTAACCATGAATTTTATGGATGACTTTGACATATTATAGAAGTGTTAAATTAGTTTTTTTAGGGATCATGGGTTTATGATTTTTCAAAAAAATCAATTTCTGAATAATGTAAAGATTGACAAAATTCAAATCATAAATTATATAATATTTAATAAAATGATATAAAATTTCTAAAAATATAATATATTTCAAAAAGTTTATATAAATTATGAAATTTAATTAATTACCCATTCATTATTCTTTTGAAATGTTATTGTAATTATGTTAACCCTGAATGATTAAATTATCCGACAAAACCATAAGAGTAAAATGTGTCAAAACAAGATAATATAGATTAAAAATAAAAATCTTCTATAATTTTAATTGGATGAATTTATTTAGACCCATAAAAATCCTATATAATATATAATTTTTTTAATCTATTGTCAATAGAAAATATATTTATATTAATTAAATATTTTTAATAATTCCACGAGTGGCCCTCCACTCTCTAGTAAAATGGAACTTATTCATCTCAATTCCTTACACTTAAAAACAATCTTAATGGAAAATATATTCCAAAAAACATTTCTATAATACCTACCGATATTATATGGGTCTTATTTTATAGAGATAACCCTATGTATATGTGTTAACATGTTAATCAACTGCGATCATCTGAAGGAAAGGTAATGTTTTAAATTCAGTGTTTCTATTTTATTTCTTCTTCATCATCCATAAAATATCCATAAAACATGATAAAATGATAAATATATTATAATTAGTATACTAATATGATATTATGTTGAAACATCCCCGAAATCCATCTCTGATTCCATCAAATGGGAAATGAATTAATCCATTGTACGTATGTGTGAATTATCCCATGTATGAACTGATATAATTCATTTACCATATCTATCTCTTAGGAATGGTTATAATGATGAAATAAATGTTCATGTGTTGTAATAATTAAATATTTATCATTATAATAGAATCTTATATCATCCTAATTCTTAATTTCCATGCACATAAAAATGACAACATCATTCATGTGTATGTGTGAACTATCTCCTCCACAATGCGATGTGATCCATTTTTAATCCACAAATCACTTTGATAATATATATATATATTTATTTAAATTATTAATATGATCCTAATGAAATTATTATCATTTTTTAGAGATAAAATATTACCTGCCATCTTTCAAAGAAGGTCATTTAAAAATGGAAATGTTACTCATGCGTATGTAGAACTTACCTTTTCGATGATTGTAATGTTGTTCATTTTTCATAACCATAATTAATAGTGTGATGTAAAATTATATATTTAGTATTAAATTGTTCATTATTTCATTAGTATTATTCTAGAGATGATGTAATTATTACCACTTTGACTATTAACATTATACAACTTCCTTTTTGGACCCAAATACTCGATATCATCAAAACAGGAAACACGAAATTAACGAATTACATAATTGTTGTAACATCGAAATAAATGATAAAAAAAGAAAAATATACATTAAAATGGTTCTAAATAATTTATACATTAACTTATGTTTATTATTCAGGATGATAAAGATAATACGAGATGAATCTGACTCAAGGTAAGGGATTTCGTCCCAATCTCCATTCATTGAGGCATTTCTTGATAATATTCACCTTTATTCATTTATAATGTGTATATACTACAACTATGACCATTAATATCAATATTTTATCTCTCATAATAATACATATTGATTTTTTAAGTGTATTATTTCATTTATACTATGATTTAAATGTCAAAGTGGTACGAGTCTCTTTGAATGTTAAATGATTTTATTATCAAATCATTATTTCCATGTCGATATTTTTGGTATCATTCTACATATTTATTTATGTGGATATAAAATTATTATAAAAGACATTATATGAATTTTTTAATTTAACTCAAATATTTTCAAAATTATTCATTTTTATGTTTTCGATATGAAACATTTGACTTCTTTTTAAAAAAACCCCTTTAAAAGTTACCATTATCACCAATTTTTAAATAATAAAAAAGAAATGTTTTTTAGAATATAAGGCAAGAATGGATTTTACAAATTTTTTCACTTTAAATTTTTTATTAATCCTCTAATATTTCACAATTTTATTTTCAAATGATGATTTTTTTTCAGTTATGACTCCGCAGATTTGTAAAATGGAAATGTGATTTAAAAATGGAAGTTTTATTTTTCTTTTTTGATTGTTTTATGTGTTATGAATATGTTATGGTTAATTTGAATAGTATTTTATATGGTTTTTTCTAGGATAAAATTATGATTCATGTCCCCGTGATAGCCAGCCAATACATTGGGTAATGAGATGTAGATAAATGCAAGGTTTTCTCCTAAGAGATTATGTGAATATACTGTGGTGGGTATTCAAAATATAACCATAATGTCTACTCTCTATATAGCCATGAAAGCTGCAATGTAATAGTAATATCTAATTTATTCCACAATATACGATTATAATTTATTTTTTATGGCGTTATACTAGAAATTGTAGATTTCAGAAGGAATACTAAATAGCTTTTGTTTTATGGGTGTAAAGCACAACTTTGTGAAAATGTTTACCTGAGTTTAATGTATACCTGGAATAATAGTTTCTTAGTTTATTTTAATTTCCCATAATGATATATTGATGCTCATACAATGATTTATAATTTTCTTAATAGGGTATAAGTATGGGTAAGAGAAACAAGGATGTCAAGATGAAAGTTATGAAGATTTTTCTTCAAAAATAAATCCTTTTTCATTTTAAAAAATTTATATTTTGGAAAAGATGGATAATATTTTAGTTGTATCAGATTTTTATGAATTTGAATTATTATGTATTAAGTCTATCCTATTTATCTTTAAATCTAAACTGGAGTTATTCTATAATGTGAATTGTAGTTTAAAATTAGTTTAATATTTAACATATAAGGATGAGTCCTTATAGTTGTTTTGAAATTATGGTTTAGTCAACTTTAGAGATTATGAAGCTTTCTAAGGACGTCTGGATTTCATCTTATGTTTATAATTTATAGGTTGATCATATGTTCAGAGTCTTATAAAATTCTTTTAATGCATTGAGTTAAGAAAATTTATGGGGATTTATGGTATTTTTGGACACATTTATTTTCAAGTTAATGATGATATATTATTTTTTGGGATGAAAATATAACGGTATGAGATAAAATATGAGGTTAAAAAATGTCATGGTTATTATTTAGGATTTTAATTTTAGAATGTTAGATGTGGTATATAGTTTTAGGAAAAGTAAAACCTATAGGATGTGTAACAACCTGTCTCTTCGGACAAGGCTATAGGATTTGAACTCACAACTGAAGGGAAAAAATGGTGAATCACCCAACACTACCTGACGTGATGTCCCAGTTTAGTATACATTTTTATTTTTAGTTAAACAAGTTGATAGATTAAATATATATTTTAAAAATATGTGCTTTATGAACTAAATAACCATGGTATTGAAAGGTTATTTACTGGTTAAGTGATTAATGTTAGTCATTAACTAATTTGGGAACCCTATATGATAAAGGTTAATAGAATAATATGAGATTTTATTTGAGGTATAAAGGATTAATTATATGTTGTAAGACTATATGTCTTAATTATGGGATTATATCTTAGAGATTATGTGAATTAGAAAATTATATTATTTATTTTGAGACATTAAGAGTGATATATGTTATTTGGAGACCAATGTTAAAATTTATCCATTAATATTATCTGATCAATAATTTTTTAGGTTTTAATTTTAGTCTTTAATATTTTTGTGGAATTATAATGATAGTTATATGATATATGTTAAATTTTGTTTAGTAATGTTGAATTTTGCAGATTAAAAGTAGTATTTCTTCTTTTAAAGGTATATTATTTTTCGGAATTATATTATCTTATCCTAAACATTTCAGTTTTTGTAAATGTTTAAAGACATGAGGAATATATAGATAATAATTTTAGGATTATATGATTCTCTGGAACATGATTCATGTGATTCTTGAGTGAAAAAATCATATTTAATACTCATCGACTGGAGAAAAATATTAGTTTTTGGTTGAATTAAAATATTAAATTCAACATGTAAAGTAAGTATATTTCATTATGTTCTTAGTCCATGTAGTAAAATAATTCCTCAACTATATATAAACTATATTAAAATAAAATGGATATCCCGTTAATTTCATTACAATGAAATCAAGGAATATTTAACACATCAATGATTTATGTTTTTTTGGTGGTTAGCTTTCTTGTAACCATGTTCTATACAACTATCTATTTTTATATAATATTTAGTTTTCTTTTCCACATCTATGTTTTTCTACATGAAAACCTAGTTTGTTTTACCTCAAGTATCCTTTATACCTTCCATTATTTTTTAAAGGGGGTGTTTCAATAATTAATTTTCTAATGGGGTATTTCAAAAAAGGGGTTTTGAAAAGTCAATCCCTTATATTTCGATCCTGAAATCAAATTAAAAGGATGAAATTTATTAAGGGTGGATTTAACATTCCTATATTTTATAGGGAAACACTATGATCGATAGGATACAAGATACACCACATTTAAAATAAATAAAAAACATAATATTATTATATAATATTGTAGTTATCACATAACCGTTAGAATAGAGGTAATGAATATGATTAATTAAATTATGAACATATTGTTTAAAAATGTGTCTATAAAATATTATTTGGAGAAAAATTAATTATAAGTAAAAGGAAATTTTTTTATGAAATACTAATTAAATGTGAACAAGTGTGTTTTATACCAATACATTAATAAGTCACTCTTGTTTGATTATATTAATGATATATATAATTATTAATTTAATTTTTAACATATATTTTATGTGTTTTCGACACATTATACAAGAAGAAATCCAATTTTAAGATAAAAATAATATTTTTTTAAAAAAAATGAATTTTTTCCATATTTTGATGGCGCATCTATTTTAAATCTATTTTCCACAATTTTATATATTTTATTTTTTTAAAATGAACTAAATTTTTTAATTTTTATATCAAATTTTCCTTAGGGTGAATTATTTGTATATTAATGAAATGTTTCATTTTTCGATGAATTGTGAAAAATAATACATTGTAGTTAATAACATATTTTTCATTTAAATAATTATTATAATTTAAACATATTTTTAAATTCACAATATATCAATAATACATGTATTAATAAAATTTATGTGATTGGAAAATTTTTTAAATTGAATTTAGATATGAAAAATTCTTGATATTTTGAGCATCTCTTTTTTCCGCCTTCTTACCACATCTGTCAGATTAGTGTTAAACATTATTTACCCAATTTTGTGAATTGAATTTTGCGAAATTATCATAAATTTTTGCAATCAGTATGAAAATTTGTCTCTAATAACATCAAATAAAATTTTGATGAATAGTATCTTTAGTATTATTTGACCACATTAAAAGGGTTATTCAGGTAAATAAGGGTAAAAATAATATTATAATATCATAAAACTACCCTAACACTTGTCCTAATTTTATTGGATGATTGGGATTAAACCATAATCCACCTTATTCTGAATTTATAGACATTTATGCCACTTGGGTAATAATATGACCATTATTATATTGTATTTAATGATAAGCTAAACATTTCATGTTCATATATTTAATAAATCACGTCTAATATTGGGTTATATATAAGATAAATTTGAATATAAATAGTAATTTTAAAAATAATATTTTTATCTATAACATTATAATTTATTAATAATTTTTACATTAAATAACTAAATTTAGTTTTTACCTAATGATGATGTAGTAATATATTTATTAAAGGAATAATCGAAAAAAATATTTTAGTAATATTAAAATAAATATTTTTTGAAATATTTTTTTCCATAAACAAATTTTATAGACTATTTTTACCAGTTATAGATGATTTAAACTTATTATTTCAAATTAATCAAGTCTTTATGATTTTTTAAAGCCATGTAATGAATAGTGTCAAAATTGACATAATTCATATCTTAAAATATAAAATATTTAATTAAATGATATAAAATTTTGAAAAATATATGATTTTTCTAGAAACATGACATAAGTATATAAATATAAGTAATAACTCATTAATTGGTTGTCAGTAATATTATGATAATAATATTTACAATGACAGTGTAATTTTATTGATAAAAGAAAAAGAGTTAAAAGGATTAAAACAAAAAAATATGGATTAAAATTAAAAAAAACATATATAATTTTAATTTGATTAATAAAGTTAGAAAAATTATTATCATACACACCAATTAATTAATTTTGGATCCATTTTTAACAGAAAATAGATATATAATAATTTTATATTTTTTATAATTCCAAAAGTTCCCCTCGCATAACCTATAAAAGAGAACCAAATAATCCACGTTACATTCACTTAAAAACCCATTTCTCTACCAATATGTTCCCAAACATATTCCAATAATTCCTCCCCATATTCTATATTCCTTATTTTAATCATAATACTCTTCTTAGAGGTGTTAAGTTGTTAATCAATGGTGATCCTCCGAAGGAAATGTACGGTTTTTAATTAAGTGTCTCTATTTTATTCCTTCTTCATATTCTATAAAATTTACATAAAAAATGATAAAATAATAAACCCATTATACTCAATATAATGAAATTATATTATGTTTATATCATCACCTTAATTCATTTCTGATTAAATAACACAATAAATGAATTAATTATTTTTGTGCACATTTGAATTATCACATCCATGAACCAATATAATTATTTTTCCTTAACCACCTCTCAAGACTGGTTATAATGATGGAGTTATCATTAATATTTGATATTAATTATATTTATATCATTATAAGATAATACTATATAAATTTCATTCTTACTTTCCTTGCACATTAAATTGATAACGTCGTTCGTGCATACATGTGAATTATCACCTCAATGAAGTGATGTGTATCATTTTTAACCACCAAATCACATGGATAATATATATAAGTATATTATAATTAATAATATAATGTTAATGATATCCATATCATTTTTTAAATTTTATATAATACTTACCTTATTTCCAAAATAATTTTTGAACAATAGAAACATTACTCATGCGTATGTACGACATATTATCTCCATGATTGTAATGTTGTTCATTTTTCATAACAAAAATTAATAGTTTGACTTAAAAGTATAATTTATGTATAATAGTGATTATTATTTCATGAATACTATTATAGTGATTATAGAAAATTGAACACTTTGACTATTGACATCATACAAAAGTCATTTTGGACTCAAGTACCAAATATCATCAAAATGTACTATGTGACCGAAAATAATTAAGTAATTGTTTTATAATTGTAATAAATTATATAAAAAGAATAATAAACATGAAAAATATTCTCAATAAGCTTTAAATTAATCTATGCTTATTATTTAGGATGATAAATAATATATGAGATGAATTAGAATTGAGGTAATGGATTTTGTCTCAATCTCCATTCATTGAGGCATTTCTTGATGATATACACAATTATTATTTTATAAAGAGTATATAAAGATATTATAATGTTCCATAACCAAATTCAATCTATAATAATGTTAATAAATGTTTTATTAAATGTAATCATACATGAAGATTATTATTTAACTATTAAAAGTTGTATGAGACATAATGAATGTTTAATGATTTTATTATCAAATGTCTCTCTCCATTCAATATTCTTGATATTATTTTACATATTTTTTTATGGATATAAAATTATTATAAATGAATTTTTTAAATATTTTGAATTTAATAAAAAGAGTCTATAAATGTAATATTTATGTTTTATATGAAATATTTGTAATTATGTTAATGAACTCAATAAAAGATACCCTTTTCAACTATTTTTCATGATTTAAAAGGAAATATTTTTTAAATTATGACATGAATGGATTTTTCTGATTTTATATGACATTAATTTTTTTGTGATTCCTTTACAAGTTCTCCATCTTATTTTCAATTGATTTGTTTTCATTTATCAGTGTGTGGCTTTGTAAAAATAAAATTTCATTTCAAAAGAGCAATATTAGTCTTCCTTTATGATTTCTTTATGTGTTATGAATATGTTATGGTTATTGGGAATATGTTATTAATACGAGTGGTTCCATGATTAAACAAGGGTGGGTGAGACCATGATAGTTATTTAATGATTTTGGTAATGAGAAAAATTTAAATGATAGGATTTCTCTTAAGAGATTAAGGGAATATAATATAGTGGGTATTCTAAATGTTACCATGATGGAAACATACTATGTAATCGGGAAAGCTATAATTTATGTAAAATATGGAATTTATGCTCGAGGGTAAATTTATGATTTATGATGGTTATGGAGATTAACATGAAACTTATGATTTTATGAGACATAAAAAATAGCTTTTTATGGATGAAAATTATATATTTGTGAAAATGTTTTCATGAGTTATATGTATTCATTGACTAATACATTACTTATTTTTTATTTTGTACCTTACCAATAATTTTGTGTTCATCCCATGTTTTATAATTTTTTTCATAGGGTATTAGGATGGGTAAGATAAAATAGGATGTCAATATGAATTACATAAGTATTTTTCATGAAAAATAAATCTTCATTATTTTAAAAGTTTTGTATTTTTTATGAAATTGACTGATTTGAAGTTATTTCCACTTTTTATGAATGTGAAATGTAATGTAGGAATTATGGATGAATTTTATAAAACTATAAACTAAAAAGAACCTATAAGGTGAATTATAGTTTAAAAACACTTGAATATGTGACATTTAGGACTGGGTCCTTAAAATGATGGTATTGATTTCCTCAATACATTCACACTAATAGATACAGGTGATCCTTAACTCTTGATTTAGGATTATAGTTTTTTTGATGTGGTACATATCCTTTTAATTTTAGTTTATTTGTATTTTTTATCTATTCGATAATTCCTAATGATAAAAATAATTTCTTATAGACTTTTGAGTGATTTTATGATGCGTGTAGATTATATTTATTGAGAAATAGGATTTGGTGAGTGGCTGGAGCATGTTAATTAGTAACTGTGTGGCCTTAAATATGGGTTCATGGTATTTCCAAACAATGCACCAAGTGTTTGATAGTTTATATCCCTTATATATTGATAACCCGTGGGATTGTCATAATTTTTATAATTAGTTTCCATTCCAACTGAAGGGGATGTCACAATGCAAGAAAGGTGTGTACTTTTGTAACATTGTTTGGACAACAATACAACCATAAATAATATGGGAATTTGGGATTCTTCTATCCATTATTTAATCCATTTTACTCTACTCATCTTTCCTCAAATACACTATTCCTGCCTCCCATTGAGAGATCTCCTCCAATATCATGCTAGGCCTTGAGATATCTTCTCCATCATAAGTTTTATTGAAGCATTGTTCATCATGTTTAATAGTCAATAGTAATTATACGATTCATCTATATTCTATTCTCTATTTTTCTCATTGTATTAAAGGCTACCATCATGTTAGCTCATATAACCTATTTTCAAGGAATTTTTCATTTTTATTTGATTTCTCTCATTATCACCATAATTAGCAGATGATACTAGACAAAGAGTCTTCTACCCATCTCAGGTAGGTTCTCGATACATTTTCCCTTAACGACATGATGACTATAGCCAACTCCATTTTTATGCCTGCTCGAATTTCTATGTCATTATTTAAAAAGTCGTACTACCAAAAATAAATTATATATAACAAGATATTATTTAATTTGGATCCCACCGATATGGTTTGTAGTTGATGACCTCAACCTGAACAACCACTTTTGGTGGTTTTGGTCAATTTTCTATGATTAAGAGAAACACCTTGGGGTGTGTGGAGCATTATACTTATTTGTGGACTTCCTATACAAATTAAATGAATATTTCAGAGTCTGAATATCGCTTAAACACTATTTTATTTTAAATGTAAATTGAAGAGAAATATAATAAATTTAAATCATGAGTTTATATAGATCATCCATTGTCTAATGCTTATTTAATATAATTGATTTTAGAATGGAATGGGCACTAACATGGACCCTAGAATCCATTAAATAACAAGTTTCTCACTAGATAAGATGATATGACACTGATGACGGGTATTTTGGTATGGAACCAATGACCCAATTACATATTCAAAATTTGGATGCATTGTATTATCTACTTGGATCTAGCTTTGTTTAACCACACATAGATTTGTTCATTAAAATGAATCTATGACTTTCTTGAGTATACTGTGGACAAACACTTTAGAATCAATTTGGATGCCTTGTCCATGTTCATTGGATTCATGTCCCATATTATGTCTAAATAATAGTGATATTACATTGGAAGAGCTCCTTATAATCGAGCAGGATGCCTCAATCGGTGTCGTTTGGTAATAGAACAAGTAGGTTTGTTACTTAATATGTTAGGTGTATGTTGTAGCAGAAGAATTAAATTAGTACACAGGTATTCCCAATTAATATAACGATTCTTACAAAGTATGTACTTATATACTTGGTCGAATCACATGATAATTTTACATCTTTATTCATGTTATACATATACACTCTAGAAAAAAATGCATGTAATGGATTTTTATATACACTGTAGGAGGTTGATTACTATGGTTTACTCACATATTAATTGTGCCACTAATGATTAACATGAAAGAATTTGTTGATGAAAATTTTCATTAGGTACATTGGCCTACTATAGACATTTAACATTATGTACTATAATAAAGTATGAGATCATTGGATCAATCATATGGTTGTGAATATTTTAGAGATAACTTTTTTGTTTTTATACTTTCTATATAATGTTTTTTTGGGTTTTTTACCTCCCATTTTTTATAGAATCATGAAATAATTATTATCAATATGACATTGCTTATGGATTTTTGTTATTTATTATTAGTCATTATATTAGTTCCACCTCCATGCATTATTGAACTTTTTTCTTTACATTATATTACTCATTACACTAATTTATAAATTTTTCACTATTTTTATACACTCTTATAATGAAGGTATTGGCTCCCCACTGTTCAACTAAATACCATCACAGATAAGTGGAAGTCTCTAGCATGTAGGGAGATGTGGTTATGGCTATGTTTCCAACTGGGATGGGTTACATATGAGAAAAAATTCTTCATTACATCATGTAGTTGAATGAGATAATTTATTTTAATTTTTTTACTATTTAGGTTAGTTCACATGATACTAAGAAATGTCAAAATTTTGTAATGATATTGTTCCATATAGTAGCTAACCCAAGTACATGGAGAATCCAATTTTTATAATATAGGATTTATATTTATGGTTTTTCCTATTACAATTGTATAGATTTAACCATTGAGTGGTGTATATAAAATATAGAATTTATTATCATTATGGGTTTTTTATTTACCCTTGGCGCAATATAGAAAGGTGGTATTGTATATATATCATTATAGGCTTGTAGATATTCACATTTCATGCATATGACATATTTTATAGATTTCATTACATGATTACATGATTATTTATATATGTACCTTGAGTGATATATCATCTATTTGACTAATATTTAAATAGTAAGAATGAGATAAATATTTGGGTAACGAAAAATCCTACAACAATCTAAATTATGTTTTCCACATAACTAGATGGTTTCACCTTAACTAACCAATTATGGTATTTATTATCCATAGTCCATTGGATTCATGGGATACAATAATAGTGGTTGAAATTAAATGGATTAAAATTTCAATTTATAATGTTTTATTGCCTCTATATATTTGGAATGGTGATCCACTAAATTATACCATTTTTAAAAAGGATGGTTGTAGTTACATGAAATTCCAACTATAATGTATAATAAATAGTAATTTGAAACATGGGAGTGACAAATCATCTAATCTCACTATGATATATATATATACACACACATAAAGTTGAAATTTATGATGCTTGAAAAGTGATAAAAACAGTTGTTGGTAAATAGGTATTCCATTTGAAACTTAATCAGAATTTTCCACTATAAAATGAAATTGACACTCTATATACTAGGACCACTTCTTTATGATATATGTTGTCGACCAAGGAAATACCTTAGATGTGGTTGTCAGTAGCATCCCTTATATTCCTCCATAATCTTCTAAATTACATAGAATTATATTTCAGAGGAGGAATATGGTTAATGACGCTTATATAGGAGGGCTTAATACCAATCATATTCTACTATATGAGATATTTTTTTGTCATAAATCATTTGAGGTGTGTTTTTTGAATTTTATATAGATTCATCCTTGATAAACATAATTAAAACTCCATGGAGGGTTTGATTACCATGATCTCGAGATGGTGGGACCCAAACATCTAGTATTACCTATTATAGTACCTCCTTCGGCACGTCCTTCTATACATGATATAGTCATTGGACCTTATATTCATGAGGGTTTTCTACAACTACTTAATATAAGGTAGGGAGAACTGTTACCTACCCCTACTATGGAATAGTTTATGTGGGATGCTTAATATCATCATCCACCTATATACTAAAGGTATTGTGCCCCTCAGGCTATTGAGTCATGGCTATTGGTCATATATGAAAATTTTAAGCATATGGAGGAACCTTAATAAAGGGACATCAAATTAATAATTTAAATTATCCTAAATTAAACCGTGTAATGGTGGGAAATTTTTATAGAGGCTGATCATTATATAGATATGGTCTAAATAATGTTTTAGACTATTTTCAATGACTACAATTTCCCAAAACCACGAAGAACGTAACACAATAAGTAGTATATGTAATTATTTCTGGGTGATATCTTCATCATGGACTATTTAAATAATTTTACCAACCTTTATCTATTCACACTAACACCTTTAGAGAAGATCTATCAAGGGAGTGGTGGTTCTTGGATGGGGTCATGTGTTCCATCCAGTTACTAGTGAACATTATTTTAATGAGTAAAATTTATGACAAAATGATTCAAGCCCTCATTTATGAGAATTAATAAAAAGAATCTAGAGGTACAGGTCATGTTGGTTCCGAATATATGTTTGGAAGATTTTCATCTACAAGCGGTAAGTTTCTCTTTGAGTTTTATGAATAAAAAAGACCCAGTTTAGTCATTCATAATATATGTTTCTATAATTCCATAATTGTGGAATGTAGGGTCATATAAATCCCAAGTGTAATAGTGATCCTTTAGAGCGTAGTTACTATGGTAGAATGGGAATCATTTAGTGGTTTTTTATACATTTCCACTTATTTATATTAGAATATGATCCACAGTATCTCTTCCTTATGGAGAGGGATTAATAGATCCATGTCAGATAAGGAGTTGGAGTACTAATATCCATACATGAAAAGGAGTTTTATGGGAATGAGGGAGATATAAATCTATTATGCAGCTCCAAAAAAGAATACCTACTCTAGATAGATATGTTATAACTTAGGGTCACTGATTGGGCTATATATATAAATTACAACCTATAACTGAGCATCATAGTACTAGACCCTCTATAGAGTGAGGTATGATTTTAGTATCTTCTACTTTAGAATCATACTCATCTGAAAAAGTGGTGTCAAACTAAATTATATATATATCCATCATGGAACTCATTGGTATTTAAATTCACTACTTTTTTGGGGTGATTAATCTTCATACTCCATTTGTAGTGTCGTAAGTGATTGTATGAAAATTCATGGAATCCCCCATTGAGATAAGAAATTAACATTTCTTATGATAATTTTTCATCCTTGAGGTTATGGGATTTGATATCATACTCCGTAGGATTTTCTTGTTAGCTACCATGCCTGTATTGATAACTATATCTAGAGGGTTTCTTATAAATCCAAAGTTGCTGATAGGTATGTTTATAATGTATAATGGGATATCCAATCTTATTGATATGTACATGATAATTTGTGTTATAGGTGAATTTTCTTCTAATATTTTTATCCTTTTTTATGTGATCATGGATCACTTTATCAACAATTCTCTCAATTATTAGACGATTTCATGGATTTTTTAAACAATTTTTTCATTAAACTCATTGAAAAGGTAGAGTTTTCTATTGATCAATGACAAGTTCCACATCAATACGTTTTCCAACTTATATTATACCACCTATAGAGCATTAGGTATTTAATAAAAATTTAGAGGACCAATTATCGAAACTATTTTTTAACCCATTTTTTCACCTTGGGGTTCGACTATGTTTTCCAACAAGATGGTGGATAGGAACCTTTGGATGTGTGTTGAGTACTGATGGTTTAATAAACATAAAAGTAGGAATTTATATCCATTAAATCATATAGTTGATGTATTTTATTATCTGCAAGGATGTTAGTTTTTATTAAACACTGGTTATATATAAGGAAAATACCAGGTACTAGTTTGGACTTAAGATATACCACATATAAATTTTGGAATCATATATGATAAATAAAAGTAATTCATAATATCCTCTAATGTCATAGAAAATTCAATCAACATTCATCCTATTCTATGTTGATACTGTCCACATGATTTGTCATATCATATTAGAGACATGGGTTTCAGTTTACCTAGGGAATGTGAGACACATGGTTTCTTGAGAGCAGCACAGGAACGTCTTTTACATGTAGAGTTTATTAGGGATAACTAGATATTATAGTGTTTTTTTATAATTTATTATTACTTTAATCACCTTTTTGATGATTGAAAATGTTGGGTGTTAAATTATCATGGTATAAATCATTAGTAAATGACTATCTAGTGTTGAAAGAAATATATACCTCTATATCAATTTTGATTTTACCTGAACCTCGAATATGTGATAAATATTTTTTGATGACTTACAAATTATGATGGGAGATGTTTTGATTTAGTAAGATAGATCCACAGATTAAATTACACATCATTTGGGTACTCATTATCATAATTACACAACACATGACCTAGAGCCAATGGATATGGTTTCTGCCATATATTACAGGAGATATTATATTTTTAAGTATCATTCCTTATATAAATGGTTCACAAGAGTATCAAATACATATTATATCAGCATGATTCTAACCTCATATAGAGAATATAGGATTAATACCTTCAGTCCTTAAATTTTCATAAGGATTATATCCATGGTAATGGAAATGCAGTGGTTGATGCTCTGAGAAAGATGACACAGACATAAGCTATTTAGGAAAATAGTAGTCAGTGGATGTTGATGGTTCTCTTTTTTCGATATGTCCCTTAACATTTAAGAGTGTCATGGAATGAATGTTTATATATATTTTTGATAGTGACATATTTACTTTTCAATCGAGAATAGATGAGAGAAATTACAGATCATTGAGGCTTGAACAGTAGGGAATGAGTATCAACAGATGACATGATGCCAAGTTGGATCATTGATGAGTATGTGATCTTGTGTATTCATTGAAATTCATAGGTTCATGAAGACATTTTTTATAAAAATATAATGAGAGTTTCAAGGTCCCATGATCCTTGAATGGTCTCCGAACAAGTCCATACCGCCACAGCGGTGGAGGGCCCTTTTCCAATCCCAGATGATACATTGCGCTTCATTTCTCCCTTCTTTAATCCTGATCTCCTTCACCCCTTTCCCCAGATCCGGCTCAACCCAAAAGATCAAGATCTATTCAATGGATTCAATAATATTAAAATCTCATACACAAAATGTAATGAATATTCCTAGCTTCTGAATCATACTATGATTGCACGGTTCAAACAGAGATGTCCTTTGGTGGATGATTTTGACGAGTATGTTTTCAGTTTCTGGGAATTATAGTATCTTGAGACAATGGGTTTAAATAAAAACAAACACATCATGGTTCAGTTTACCAAATAGGTTTGTTTGATCAAGGCATGGTAAATTAGTGGTCTTATAAGAAATGGATCCAATTTATTTCTCTTCAGCTGGTCCTTAGACATTTCTATGAAGCGTGATGCCCCAAAATGGCAATTTGGGTTTGTCTACATGAACTTTCCCAATCATTTCCAAATATTTGGATAATTCATATGTCCGTAAATTTTATTGGAATATTTTTATGCTCGGATTGTATAACTATGTTAGTTTTTCATCCCGTATTTCCTCGAATATGTGGTGATGTAGACATTTCTAGAAGGATGGACAATTTTTATGGATTATAGTTGAAGAATAATTCCATTGGAAACAACCTATTCTTTTGAGTCACGGTATTATTATTGATCTATGTGTAATAAATTGGGTTATTATTGAATGAATTTTTGTCCTGAAAGTCATGTAAATAATGGTTTTGGAGGTATCAATAATAGTTTATTCATTGGACCAGGTTAAGGTCTAATAGAGCCATCATTACTGGGTGTCTCTAGAGATCAGCCTTAGGTGGAGATGTTACAGTATAAGAGATCCCAGGACAACCCAAAGGTGAAATATATTTTAAATCAATTGGTAATAGATATGGGAGTTCCCCGGTTTTCTAAAAAATCCCCCTTGAGATTAGTGGGATGACGTGAGGTTAGCGCTGATGGCACATTGAATTACAATCCTTGCACTCATGCGATGTTTGTGTGAGCAATCACTTGTTTCAACATCGATGGAGTGACACAACCAACTGGAGAGGGAGGATATAAGGATTTTGTAGATTGGGTTAAACCAGGACATGGATCTGATAGTCAGTTGAATGATTAACATGGGTCCTAACCGTGAATGACCCTATGAGGTCTTAACATGAATAATTGATTTCATTTCCATGGTGATGACTATCCAGTAGAGTAATTAAAAAAGTTACTCTCCATAGTAAAGTCAAGAAGGTAAACCCCATATGAATATGTAACAAAGTAATATGGTAAGGGTCTTGACAGTCCAAGGAGGAAGAGAGGAACTAAATAATACTATGATCTAAGGAGTTGCATTGTCAAGAAGAAGAAGAAAACCAAGGGGTGTAAACACCACTCATTCCTTTCTAGAAAAATGGTTACATGACTAGCTACAAAAGGTGATAACACCAAGGTATATGAGCTCTAAGAAGTTAGAGGTAGAAATAAGGATCAATATAACATATATCCTAGGGAAATAGGGGAATATATAAAGGTTATAATGGAGAATTTTATTTTTCAAATCATGGTAGTTTCACTAGGGGAGGAAGAGGAGAAGGTAGGGGATCAAATTGGAGAGTCTCCACTATATTATAAGGACATGCTATTGGAGGAGGCAGTTATAGAAACTATGGTCATTTTATATAGATAACCGCGGGAGGTGGTTGTAGAACCTGAGTAATCTCTGAAAGTACTTACAAATTTTGGATAATAATTAACGGAAAATGTTCTTATGATTTTTTTCAAAAAATAAGAATTAAAAAATATGATGGAAAGACAAATACTCATGAACACTAGGAGTGATAAATGAGTGTGGCACAACCACCATGATCTTATACTAATCATAGGTTTCAACAAAAGGAAGATAAATGTAGATGAGTAGCTAAAATCTTGGGATAATCTGGAAACACAATTTGATGATCTAATAAGTGATGATCTAGACTAATAGGCACAAAAAATTTCTTAGAAATTATTTATGTAGGATGATTTTTGTAGGATCAATCTATTTTTCAACAATTATGTTGTTTACTTTAGTGTTGTACCTGTGTGATCTTTTTGTTATTTAATTGTTACTCAAATGTTTTTAGATAAAAAAAATTTACCGTTTAGTCAATATTGTGATTTATGGCACTTGTATTGGTGGTTGAGGATATTGATTCACATATATGGTTTTGTTACACCATGTTCCACCAATCAATAGGTGAATGTTGAACCCATGTGACCTGAGGTACCATTAGAGACATCTCTTATTATAGAGTAGAAAATTAATGATGTAAAAAAAAATTGTAATAGTTTTACAAAAATCCCACCATGGACGTGATACAATATGGGTTATCATCGAAAGACTTATAAATGTATCCCACTTCTTTCAAATTGGGGATTCAATCTTAGTAGATGATCTAAGGATAACTTATACTCAATAGATTTTATTCATTATCTTCTTTCACATACAGTCATATTAAAAAGGTATTCTCACATTAAATTAGGGTTTTAGTAGGGGTTATATGAGGCTCTTAATTCACAGTTGTTTCTGAGCATAGCCTATCACCAACAGACAAATGGTCTATCTGAGTGCACAATACCAGTATTGTTGGAAATTCATAGGTAATAATTCCTTGGTTTAAGAGTTTATTGGAAGAAATAATAACATCTATCTACCATTTTTTATATCAATATATTACAATATTCTATACATATGGATCTATATGAGGGGCTATACAGTATGTCATGCCAATCACCTTTGTGCTGGTTAGAGGTATAGGTGAAAGCGCTAATAGGACCCCGTCTAAATAATGAGACATTTGAGAAGATACAAAATATCATAATTTCTACAGATCTAGCTCGGTCAACGTATAAGTTTTAATAGAATGATAATTCAGAATAAGAACTTTATGTTCTATAACATTTACGACACTCAACCCCGAGCATAAAAATAGTTAAAAATAATATTATCTAAATACAAACATTATATGATAAAAATTAAATTATCTTTTATTAATTGCATTAAATAATTTTATAAATATATATATTTTTCAATAAATTCAATTTTTTATAATTTCTTAGTAAATAATCACACAATATTTAGTAATGTCATTTTATTCATAAAAATAGTTTATATTGAAAATTTATATTTGTTTCCCTTTGTGAGAATATATTAAAATTAAATTTTAACAAATTTAGGAAATTTATTTTATAAAATTGACATTATTTTTGAACTTATATTGTCAATATTTATATAGGATAATTTTGTTTACTTTTCATAAAACATTGATTTTCCTGTGAAGTGTGAAAAATATTTATTCTTATAAAAATATCATTTCTTTTAAATAAATATTGAAATTTAAAAGTCCTATTATTATTTTATTTTGATATAATTTGAAATAATATTATTTATTAATATATAATAAATTTAATTTAATTTTAATTATATTTATACAAGATATTAGTACCTATTTATTTTAGGCATTAAACACATTTTTATGAAAAGAGTTTTAATGTATATATTGTTTATTGTTTTCAATTAATTAAAATAACCCCTAATGAAGAATTATAGAAATGTATTTTTTTGAATTTAAAAATATTAATTTTTATTTAAATTAACATTATGAGTATTTCTCGTTATAGAGACAATATGAGATCACCTTTTGATTGAAAAATATTTTTCACAAAATATCGATTTTTGTCTCTTATGCTGGATTAATTTTAAATTATATTTTTAGTTGTATCTGAAATGAAATTTTTAAAAGTGATTGCATATTTTGATAATATTAATTTATATTATGCCAAAATTTAATCTTTATTTTTTTCATAATAAATATTGAAAATATTAAAAATATTTTTTTGTAGTTATCTTGAAATAAGGTTATTTAAGGGGTTAAAATAAAAAGTGATGGGATAAAATGACCTCAAAACATGTATAAATTCTAGTTTACGGAAATATATATAACATATTCCATCTAATTATTTATAATATTTTATTTTCATTCCATTTATAAATTTATAATTGTGGTCAAAACATGTTCTTTTCGAAAAATCCAAGTGTGTCCTCCCCCCACATATACAAGCATCCCATATCAGTTTCACACTGTCAAATAATTTTTTGGATGATACCTAATGAAATCACATAATTATATCCAATAGCACATCCTTTAGAAATTATATTTATCATATATCCAAAAATATGAATGCATTACTTATAATCATAAAGAGATGATATAAAGAATATGTATCGTTCATAACCGAGTATTTTTGTTTTGTTTATTCATCCACCTCCTTAAAAGATTTTTAAACCGTGACGTTATAATGAAAAAATTATCTAACATAATATTAGATTTTTTATGTTAATTTAATATCATATAACTGTCTCCACTTCCATAAAATAGGAAACATTACCACCATTTGATTGTATGGTAAACTACATTCATGCTGACCGATTTAATTTATTTTTCATCATCGCCTCTCACTGATTGTTATAATGATAGAATTAATTTTCATAAATGATATAAATGAAATATTTTTTATTCTAAAAATATATTATATCATTAAATTTTTAAATTACCATTCACTAAAAAATGATAATCTTTTTTGTATGTATGTGTCTATTACTGCCTCCACAAAGCGATATGATCAGCTTTTAATCAATACATGACATGGATGTTGTATATAATTATATTTAATTATATTATATGGTATTTATGATTTTTTTCTATAATTATAAAATATTTATTATATTATTCCCATAATTATCTTCAAAAAATGGAAATGTTATTAATGCATACATTCAACCTACCACCTCTAGGATCACAACATACATCAAGTTTCATAAACTTTTTCATCATTTATTTGTAAAGTATAATTGATTTAGAAACTATAATTATTTAATTATTATTATTCTCAAGATGACGGGACATCTACCATTTTGGAAATGATGAAATTACTAAATTATATTTTAAAATATATACCAAACATCCACAAAACACCTGATATAGACATAAAAAATTAAATATCAACATAATTATTTAAAGTAAATTATTTACATGTAGTTTATTTATCATAGAAATGTTTATTAAGAAATGAGTAAATTTATATAATCTTATTATACATGAGTTAAGGGAAATACCTGGAAAATAAGGAATCAAGGTAAGGGGTTTTCTGCAAGCATTTATTTATATGAGACATGTTCCATATTCACCACTTTTTTATATTGTGTGGTGTATATACCTTTCATGAATGTATTTTTTGATTCATTTCATGAAAAGTTTGGATATTTACAAATCCCCAAGTTGTTATATCTTTAATTCTGTTTGTATATAGACATTATAAAGGCCATAAAAGATTTCTTCTGGATTTAGTTTCACTGATAAATACTTTTTTATTATGTAACTAATTTTATATATAAAGAGAGTATATTGATAGTTTTTAATGTTATATAATTAAAAAATAATAATTATTGTTGTTATACATTTTAATTTTACTAATTACATCTATGGTTATTGGAATTTAATGTTACTTGTGGTAAGGGCTTTCAAAACCAAATTTTCATTCATTCGGATTTAACTCTTCTACATTGAATCGGTTGTGACATGATTGTGTGTGAATTGATCTATAAATTTTTTATTCCATATTTCTACTTTTATTTGATTTTTATTCATTTAATCTATAGTATAGATAACTCTAAATTTAATGATATGATATATGTAAGGGTTATTTATCTCAAATTTCTTTTCTTTGTGAAATTTGATTAATGATATTCTCTTAAATTCTATTATAAGGTGTATAAAATAACAATTTTAAATAAATATTATTATTCTATTTTTATGTTGATATTTAAACTTTAATTTGAAGTTATTCTTACATGGGTATTACAATTACAATGTTACCAATGTGGCTTAGGATTTATGTTTAGGGTAACATTAGAGTAAATATGGTGATATTATTTTCTAGAACCACATCTTTTTTAGGATCCTCTAGTTATGAATTTGGTTTACATGTGTAATTTCTATTTCCCACCACATTTATTAAATAAATATTATGAATATTTTCTATATGTCGTACCATTATTGTATCATATTTCATATCCTTATTAATTCTCTAACATATCAATTCTTTCTAAAATAATTTAAAAAAATTTATTACTAAAAAAATGATCTCATAATGATATTTTTCATGATCATTAACCTTTATTTTAATGGTTTCAAAATTAAATTTATCAACATTTTTTAAATGGTTCTATTGACTCTCTTTACAAAATGTTTCAAAAGAATGTTCATTTTAATGTTTTTGACATAAATATATTTTACCTCTATCATGAAATTTATTTTCATTTAATATTATAATATATGAATACTTGTTTGTCTACTGATAAATTATTTTTACAATATGTTTTGAATTCTCATTTTCCAGAATTTATCTTAAAAGTCAAAAAGTTATATGCGTAAGTGTGTTTTTAAGGAACAATTATTGATATTTCTTTTAAATACCATCTAAAACCCTTGATGATACTTATGATATATTAGAGATATTTTTTAGTACATAAATAAAATTATTTATATCGATGGATTATGGTCTTTTAAAATAGAGTTTCCTCTAACTAGTTAATTTTCATGGGTTATCCAAGTACTAAATAGTATAAAGAATGTTTCTACAAGTTTTATGATGAGATGAAAGATATATGTACTTTATTTATGTCATGGGAATTAGAAATTTATTAAAAATGGGTTAAGTCCCGTTATACATCATGAGTTATCTTTATATAGATTATATGGTGGGATGAGCCCCATTATGGAAAAAAAATATGATAGGTTTATCCCCATGATAACTTGTGATATGATAGGTTTTTCCACACTATATATAATTTAATGAAATACGATCTCTATATAAGACCACCAATGATTTGGGTAATGATTATTTTCTCTTAGAAATTATATTTTATGTTGCCTATATGATTATTCCAATTTATAGGGATCTTTAGGGGTTATTTGAAGATGATATTCCTAGATACCAACGAATCTTTATTATGCATTATATAGAATAGAGATGTTTCCATTAATAAGTATTTACATCACATGGAACATTATTATTTTTTCAATATCTATTTAATTTTTAAATGAATTATCACATGTATTATAATTGATGATATAGATATTGATTGGTATGAAATTCTTTATGTTGTCATCGTACACTTAGATTGTTTTCTATACCCTTATTATCATCTGATGACATACAATCCTAATGATTAGGTTTACAATTTATGAGAATTTGATCTCATCCTTCTATTGGTTCCAATTCCCTATATTAAAATTAATTATGTTAAATTATTTAGGACAATAATAGGTTTCATATATGAATAATTTTGTGGTGGATATTGAATATTTCACAAGGAATATAAAAAAAATTTGTAGTTCAAAAAAAACTCACTTGAATTCATTAGTGTTATATATGTTATGATTTTTACCAAATTTTAATAATATTAAAACCTGAATGGTTCCTCGATTAAAATAGAATTAATTCATGAATTAATATTCATGATTAAATAATGAATAAATTTTATTCCTTATAGCTATTATGAATGGAAGGTTTAGACAAGATTAATGATTATGATGTTTTCATGTAAGGTTATTTTATGTATTTCAGAAACCATAATGGGTTTATATGTATTAGTATGACCATAAATTTTGTTTCATAGACACCCCTTATGTGGATTTATGTTTTGGAAGTCTAATATGATTAGAAATATTTTTCAAGGCATTTATAGTAATGTTACACATGGATTTAGTAAGGGGAGTAGTTAAAAATTTATTTCAGGATGAATGAATATACATACTATATTAATAGCATAAAAGTTATTAATGAAATTTATGGTTTATATAATCATTGATTATTAATGTTATTTTGAAGTATGTTTGTCATATTTATGTGAATTTTATAAGGATTACGTGAATATAGTATTAGTAAAAAGGAAAACTTTTCGCATCTAGAAACATCGTGAGGCTTGAACCCACAACCTAAGGGTTACAAGGGTGCATCGCCAACTACTAACCTATGTGATTCGTTGATTGATATAATTTTTTTTAAAAAAAATTATGTCATAGATAAGTTTTTTTGGAACCTTATATGAATATTCTAAACAGAATATTATTATATTAATCAATGGAATAATTTTTGAATAATTTTTAAAAATAATATATGATTTAAATGTGGATTAATGGTGATTTGGTTTATTTATGGAATGGATTAGAAGACCTTAGATATTATATAATTAATTCATATTTTTTTTGTTATCAGAAATTAAGAGTTGTAGATTTTATTTATAGGTAAATGATAAATTTCTCTTCAAAGAATATGGGATCAAATATTTTTGATCTTTTGGTTTAAATTTTAGTCAAAATTTTATTGATGAATTTTAAGGTTAGTTATTTATCGAATTATTTTAGCTAAATTTTGGGTGTTACTATTGAATATTTTGTTCCTAATGTTGTATTACCTTGTATGAATACTTATTAATTAAGATTATTATCTTCAATTATGATAATCATTTCAATTTGGTTTATATATAAGGACATGAGGATTACCTTGTGATCATTTTATAAAATATTTTTATCTATTACAAGTTGATTTTAGTACTTTAGGAATAAAAATTCAAATTGAAGGCATCTCATTTAGAGAAACATATGATAATTTTCTGAAAAATGATTAAATCAGGAAACTATAATTTTTTAGTATGTATGGTTCCTTATATTTTTATTCTATATCATAAATGGATCCCACAAAATTAATAAAAGGATCATGACTTTAAAATGTTATTTATTACCCATGGTATCTTCTCTCTTGAAAAAATTATATGTTACCAAATAATTTTTTTTCTTTAAAAATCCATGTTTTAACATCCCAAAAATATTCTCTTTATATGGTACACATTTTTTTCTTATTTTATATGACGTACATACTTCATTTTCCATCTATATATTTTCTATTTTATTAAATCTCTTCACAAAGTGGGCTTTCTACAATGTAATTTCAAGGTATCAAACCATTGGTTACTAAAATCAAGATAAAATTATGTGGATTCAATTATTATATGTTTGAAGAATTTAAAACATTGATATTTAAAATAATAACCATAGGATTGATAATATATATGATACACAACATTGAGATTAAATGAACAATATAATATTATTATTTAAATATGAACCTTATAACCTTGTTGTTAAATTAGAGGTTACGAATAAGATTACATAATATTTTAAATAAATATAATTTTTTTTAAAAAAATACAAAACATATTTATAATTTTATGGTGAATAATCACTCATTTTTAGTAGTGTCATTTTATTCATTAAAAATAATTTTTCTTCAAAAAAGATTTTATTATTTTTTTGAGAAAATATTACAATTTATTTCAAGAATATTTAAGAACTTAATTGGAAAAAATAAATTTATTTTTTAAATTAACAGCTCATAATTAACATAGGGTGACATTTTGGGTTTCTTTTTAATATATATATATATTAGTGAATAGTGAAAATAAATTTTTTTTAATATTGTTATTTATTTTAAAAAAACTATCATTTAAAATTCACCATATTATTTTTTTTATTTAATCTATCAAAATTAATATTTATTAAAATTTAGTATAATCAATTACATTTTAATAAATAATATATTATAATATATTATAATTTTATTTTTAGGATTATACAAACATTTTTCTAAAAACTGTTTTAAAATGTATAATGTTTTTCATTTTTAATTAATTAAAATAACCAATACTAATGAATTTTTTAAGTGAAAATTATAGATTTAATTTTAATAAATATTTATTTTAAATCATATAATGATGATTACTATCTATAAAGTTAATATAATATCATCTAGTGTTTAAAAAATATATTTCTCACAATGCATAATTTTTATAGCATCTACATTTCTAATTTTAAATTAAATGGTTCCTAAAATATTAATTAAATTTCATAAAATTCATTAAATATTTGGAATCATAATAATTTATATTATATTATATTTTCAACTTATTTATTGGTCATAATTATTAGTGAAACCATTGGGAATCATTCACTGTGGTTATTGTGAAAAACAATTATTGGGGGTTACTCTCAAAAGAGTACTTTTAAAATGAAATAAAACTATTAAAAATGAAAATTTATGGACATATTTTGAATTTCTAAAATATAATAAAATATAATGTACTATTTTGGAGTCATGTTTCAGGTCTAAAACATTCATATTACATTTTATTTTCAAACTTTATAAGTGTGTTGTTCCTGAACTTATAATATGTCACACCCTTTCCTCACCAATTCACACCATAATAGGTTTTTTTATAAAGTAACTAACCATATTCCTTAATTAATTTTCTTTAAATGTAATTCATTAAATGTTTCTATCATAAATCTAATCTAGTGTCGATGTTTGATGATCATTTAGAGGTGGTCCGAATAAGATGTATCGTTCCCAACGAAGAGTTTTTTCTTGTTTCTTCGTCTGCATCCTTAAAATATTCTTCAAACTTGCTGGAATAATAAAAAAATTATCTCATATATAAATATATTTAATTTTTATTATTTAATATCCTACAGATTTCTACTCTTCCATCAAATGGGAAACGACACAATCATTCATGTCTATAGTCGACTACCGCCTCATGAACTGATGTAATTCATTTTTTTATCATCACCGCTAACTACTGATTATAAAAATAGAATTAATTTCTATATATAATATTAATGAAATATATATATATATATATATATATATTGTGAAAAATAATATATCATTTACTTTTTACTATTCCATTCATTGAAAAATTGTAATTTTGTCCGTGTGTACTAGTGGACTAGAACCTCCATAAAGAGATGTTATTATTTTGAATCGCTATATCACAGATATGATATATATATATTTAACTAAATAATATTTTATTTATGAAATTATTATAATTATCTAATTAAAAAATATTACATTCCTTATTTCTATAAATATCATTGAAAATCGAAATGTCACTCATGTGTACGTTCAACATCCCATCTCATTGATTGTATAGTAGTTCATTATCCAAAAAATTATTTAATAATTTCATTCAAATTGTTTATTTATGTATAAAACGGATAAACATTTCCTGATTATTATATTAGATGTAATCATTAAATTAATCATTTGACCATGGTCATCATATTGAACCAGTTTGGGAAATATTAACTCGACATCCATAAAACACCCAACATGGAGTTAACTCATTAAATAATTAATTATTTCATGAAATAAATTATTTTTTTATAATTTATTATTCTTGTAGATGGTTATTAATATAAAAAATTGTTAGTATAATCCTATTATTGATGATTTAAAGGACATATATGGAAAATAATGACTCAGGGTAATGATTTATCGCCTCACTTTTATTCCAATGAGACATGTACCATATTCACCAATATTTATATTGTGTAGATTATATACATACAATGAATTTAAATTATTATTATTCTGAATTAAATTTCTGGTATTTAACAATCCATATGAGGTTATCTATTTTATGAGGTTTTTACATAGATATTACTGATGTCGTAATGGAGTTCATCTTGATTTACATTCTTGGAGGAATATTTTAATTTTATACTCCTAATTTCATTTATAAGGTGTGTATATACCTATCCTATTTTACATTATACCATGAATCATACAAAATTAATGGTATTATATGATTAATAATTTTATCTTTTCATCCATTGGGATATGATTTAAATATCACAAAGTATTTATGGGTTTCTTAACTCAATTTATTTTCATTGAGTTATAACTACTGTTAATTGATATCGTTATGACATAGTTTTGTATAAATTGATATATAAACTATTTTATTATATATATACACTTTTTTAAGATTTTCAAATTTTACACATATTATTTTAGTTGAATAATGATCAATTTAATGATATGTTCATTGTAATGGTTATTCGTCTAATATTCCCTTTCTTTGAGAAGTATGTTTAATACAATGATTCAATATGATTTTTGAGGTGTATAAATAACTAAATTGACAATAATATCTTGATTATATTGATGATATTGATATTTAAGGATTCATTTCATTTTATTTATTCTATTGTATTATGATACCATAGTTAGCAAAGTGTCAATGAATTTATGTTACAGTCTCCTATATTTTCTGTATTATTTATTTTCAGGGTACATTTATTGGAAATAATCCAATCATATTTTATTAAACCATTTCATATTTTATCCTATTCTTTATATTAATTTTGTTTAAATGTTAAGTTTACATATAATCGCTTTTGATAAAATAATCATCAATAATTGTTTTTCAATGTGGTACCAATCTTTTATATAGATTCAAATCAACATTATTTCTCCTCCATATCCATGTTTTAAAAAATGGTCTAAAAATGTTATCTTATAGTCATGAATTTTTCATAATTCTATTTTACAATATCATGGATATTCTTGGTTATTTTCATATAAATAAAGTTTATGAAATTATCCTAATAGGTCTCTTTTGACTCAATTTGCAAAAATATTAAGAATAATGTTTACTTTATCATTTCCAATAGAAACAAGTTTTCCTTCCATCATGACCATTATTCTATTTTAAGTTCCCACTATATATTTCCAATATAATTTTAATAGAAAACTATTTTCAAAATATCTTGTGAATTTTTAGTTTTCCAATGTTATTTTCAATGTTAAAATATTATTTCACAAAATAATGTTATAATGCCATTTTAAAAGTTTTTTCATTCATCAATGTCAAAAGAACATGATATTACTTATTATCCACTTGGGATATATTATAATGATATTGTCCTCACTCAATATCTTTATGGATTATTATTTATAAAAAAACATATTCATGGATCCCATTCCTTTAATCGAGATAATCAAGTTATGATAGGAATAATGGATGTTTCTATGAGTTTTGTGATAAGATAAAAGATCTGTATACTCTATTTGTGTCATAGTTAGTGTAAATTGTTTATAAAAGGTTTTTCCCCATTTTTTCTAATAGGTGAGCATGATATAGCGTAATCAGAGTGTTTAAACCCATTATAGATTGATATATGATAGGTATATCTTCATTATAGATCATTATATAATGATTTTATCCCCATTACAGTCAATTATATAATTGGTGAGACCCATTTTGCTCTCCAATGCATTGGGTAATTAATGTTTTCTCTTAAAAATTATATTGGAAGACAAATTTATAGTTTTTCCAATTTACAATAGTTTTTATTGGTTATTTAATAAATTTGTTCCAATATACTAAAACAATTGTATTGTTATTTTAATAGGTTATAAATGATTACATTGATCATGATTTATACCACATGGATGATAATTAATGATTACATTGAATCATATATTTTTAAATATTTTTTCCATGTTTTATGATTGATGGTTTAGGTATTTATGGGTTTTAATTTCCATATTTTATACTCATGATATTTGATTATGTAAACATACATTTATTCTCATCTGATGACTTCCAGTTATTAAGGCTTATATTTACCCATACTAAGAATTGATCTCATACATATTATGTTTTTTATTACCCAAGATATAAAGATTGATTTATATTTTTTAGAATAGTAAATTGTTTTATATGTGATGAATTTTATGAGATATGTTTACGAATTCATATGGAATATGGAAATATATTTATATTAGAAAAGTACTCCCTCTACAACTTGAGTGTTGTTTATGTGAAGTGTTTGTCCAAATTATACAAAAAATATTATCTAATAAAGACAATCAAATGTAAATGATTGAAGTATTATCTATAATGTCATGATTATGTAATGTTTATGGTCAATTCCATAAAGATATATTATGTTGATCATCTTTAGGGACCAATATAGTTTGAGGTAGGGGGTTGTTCTTCTTTTCGGTTTCACCTAGATTGGGTCATTTATGAATTCATAAATAGTTTAGAAAATAACATAGCTTCATTTTTCCTTATGATATCATGGGGAGAGTTAGGCAGATATCTTATCAGTTATTTTTCTCTCATAGATAATGGTCCAAGAATGAAATCATTCATTATTCATAGTTATTTCATTACTATTCATACATTTATTATGTAATTCATAATGATGTGTTTAAATAAGATTCTAATCAATATATTGATGAGTATCATATATTTAATATTTATTTTATAGTGAAGGACCTCAGAGGAAAGATAGATCCTCCAGTATGGGTGTTATAGTAGAACAATTTTTCACAATATGACACCTGAGAGAGGAAGGTCGATGTATTTAGGATTTAGCCACAATTATTCTTACATGATGCTCAACCACGATCAAGGAAATTTGAGGATGAGTTTTTTTATAAAGGGATTGTGGTTGTAAAATCTTAGTATTTAAATGGGGTTTAGATTTTTTGAGTTTTAGTTTAAATCTCATATTTTATCTATATCATCATACTGAAAGAAAAAACAATTTTTTTGGAAGTATTAAAGGATTTTTTAGATCCAGAATATTTGTTTTTTTAGAGAAATTGGAAAAGGATCATGGGTAGAACATGGTTAATAGTAATTGGGTGTCAACAACATGAAAACAAATCATGGCACATGGTTATTTCAACCATGAAAGAGTTAAAACAAAACAATGAAATACCTAATATGTATTGAAGGTGTGTTTAGGACGGTTGCCACAAAAAAATGTTGAGACCATATTTGTGCAAAGATAGTGTCACTATTGGTAGTAAGTGTGCATTATTGGTGCATGGTTTGGCCAAAAGTGAATCCAAACCATGAACCCTTTATAAATTTGGGGAATTATTATTTTACCCCAATCCATTAAGAAATATTTACTATCTTCTTGATCATTTAAACTCACATCACCCTCCTCTAAATGAGATCTCTCCTCCACTCTCAATATAGACTTTTATATAACCTATCCACATGAAATATGATTTAACCACCATTCATCATGTTTTATATTCAATAGTAATTATATTATTCCACATAATTATTTTCTCTACTTTTATCACCATATATAAATATATCATAAAAAAATCTAATATTTCTTATTTTCAACATGTTTTTCAACTTCTTTAATTTCTCTCATTCAAGCCTGAATTAGTGGATGATACTAGATGAGTAGTAATTTACCTATCTAAGGTAGGTTGTCTTTATAATTTTCACTAAAAATATTTATTTATGTAGTCTGTGCTGTTATTTATCATTCCATAATTTCATATATTTTTTTAAAATGTGTAATACCTCAAATTAATTTTTTAAATTGTGATATTGATGTTCTTGGACCACTATAACATTATTAAAGGTTGAAAACATCATCCTGAACTACCACATTATTTGGGTTCGATGAAATTAATTTGATTACACCACCCATTTTGGTGTGTTGATATTTCCACTTATTTGTGGAATTTAAATACAAATTAAATAATTTTTTAAGAGTTAGAATATCTTATTGGACCCTATTTACATATGAATTCAAGGGATGGAAATTGAATAAATTGAAATTATAAATTGAGATGGTTCATCCTTTGGATTAAACCTATTTATTATAATATATTATTATATGGTATAGAAAAAAACATGGATCCTTTGAATCATTTACATAATATGTTTAATGTTGGACAATGCGGTAAAGAAACATTGAGGGGTATATTATTATGGAATCAAAAACCCACATATATATTACATAATTGAATGCATTATATTTTCCCATTTGATCTGAATTATTTTTACCACCTCATATTTGGTGTATGGGATCCACCCAAGGAATTAAAATATTTTCCATGGACATAATACTCAAATAGAGAACGATTTATCATCCATGGGACTGTGTACATGACCTATTGATGGTCTACATTATATCGAGATTACCATGGACAAGATCCATGGACTCAAAGAGGATGCCTTGGTCAGTGGTCGTTTGACCTAATCTATGTACATTTAAAACATGATATGTCTGGATTATTCTATAGTTAAAGGATTACTTAAATATGTAGTTATTATCCCTATATAGATTTCTGTTGAGATGTATTGTTCTTTTAGATAGTGTTGAGTCTCATGGAAATTTTCTACGTTATTCCAGTTATATATACACACTGCCACAATAGATAAGAATATAAGAACATTATTATAGACACCAATGATTATAGACTATTGAGAATTACACAAACCCTATTCAAGATATCAATTGGTACTCAGATGGACTTCAATTTTAGAAATTTTGGACAAGGGAAATCAACATGATATGGAAGCATTAATTTTTTTACTATGACGGATTATAAGAGCAGAGGACTGATTTTAATCTCATGATTCTATTAAAGGTACAATTTTTCATTTTAAGTTTTTTTATGAATGTAATGATATTATTCTTACTATCATTTTTTATATCATTATGACATCATTATTATGTATAAGAAATTGCTTATAGGTTTTGTTTATTTATTTTAATTTGGATAATTGTTTCCACTGACCGTTGTTATTCCATTATTTATATTACATTATATTATTAGTTCTACTAATTTATAAATTATTTTACATTTTTAAAGACTCTGATAATGAGGGTATAGTTTCCTCAGTATACCACCATAGAACCTCGTTGCTAGTCAGAAACCAAAGGCTTACAGAGTGGTGCACCTCAAGCCATGTGGCCAACAGGTTTGTTTTACATAACAGTAAACCAGGTCTAGGATGTCACACATAAATTTTATATCTATTTATCTCTCTATCTATATATGGTGGAGTAATATGTGGAAGATCTCTCAGGCTAGAGAGAGTAAACACTAGAGAATTATTCATTATTGATAGAACTATACTGAGAGTATTATTGTCCATGATGTATGAAAAAAATTTAAATCAACCACTTAGTTCACCATTGATAATGATATATATAATTAACATATATATATATATATATATATATGTTTGTAATATTAATAAGCTCACACAATTTCACTGATAAAATATTAAACTATATATATTTTCCATGAAAGTATTATTATTATTCGACTTGATATGTGTAATTTAAAAATAGTTAAATATTATTTAATATAATTAATAAATTAAATATTATAGGTTATTTAATTCCCATATAACTATCATCGTAAGGTGTTCAAATTCTCTCAACATTCCTTTTTTTCATTTACTCAACCGAAAATATAAAATATTATTCATTAGATAAAAAAATATAATATTCATGGTCTTGACAATAAATTTCTACTCTTGTATTTTAATATATAAATAAATATATATCTAAAAATAAGTATTATTTATTTGAAAAAATATATATTTATTACCTTGAGAATAAATCAAAATATATATTAATATACAATTTGATAGAGTTACAAATGAATATTTATTTACTATTCAACACACATATATATTCAAATTCAAATATAATTATTGAATGGATATTTACAATACAAAAATATAAAATAAATATCATTCCTTGGTATTGAGGAATTTTTTTTTATAACTATTAAATTAAAATTGAATATAATAGACATCAATGAAAAAACTAAGTGTATGACCATATAGTACTCTTAATTGTATTAAGAGTGCATTCCAAAGGTCTAGTATTAGTATCTATAAACACAAAAGGCTCCCATAGGTGATGTATATAAGGTTGTAATGATAAAACCCACATATGAATGCTAATTATTTAATATAATACATTTTTATGAATATCTCATTATGTATGTTTTATACCTGTTTTCTCTACCTATATCACAAAATATCATTGTTTTACTATATAAAATGAACATATCAATACACAATGACCTATATATTAGTTAGAAAATTAAATTCCCATCAACGTTTTGAGATATAAAATTTGATAAAGATACAAGGGACGCATCCTTTTTTAGCTTATCTGTTAATACCATATCACAGAAGACCGATTTAATTTATCTTAATTCATAAATAATATAAGTTGTCATTGTTTTCTGTAATGAAATAATTTATATGATTCATGATATTTATTAAAAAGTATATTAATTTATAAGGATCATTTCACATTTTTGTAGAATGTAATATCCAGTTACATGTATATGTGTCTGATTCCTACATGTGGGTATGTCCTCAAAATCTCCCCTCCTGTAGATTACCATGTGAAAATATCATGAAATGAAATCTTGTCATGTTATGAGTATCACAAACCTAAAAGTCATCATAATTTTTTTAACCTTATAAAATTATCATGACCACGAGAAATATGTTTATGAATACTATCTAAGAATATTGTGGTTTTCATCATTGGTGGGAGCTGCTATGATATTTCAATGTGACAAATACTATAGTACATTTTCATGTTAATTTTATATAGAATAATATTTAATGGTCAAAATATATTTATCAATATTAATGTATGTTTATATAGAGGTAATATAATATACAAATAACTTTGTTTAAGGGAACTAACTCCAACAACCCACCACTTAATGTGATTAAATTCTTTTTGGTCCCAATACATGGTATCATATACAAAATATTATCACACAAGGTTCATTATTTAATCTATTTTTAACTTGTTACATATATATTAAATTATTAATCTTCTATTTTTCAATGGTTATAATGTATATTTTCATTAAAATTAGTTTCTTATGATCATAAATGATTGAGGCATGGATAATATGGATTATATACATCGTGATACTGATTTAATAATGGAAAGTTAAAGAATTTGTGTTGAATGTACATATAATAGCTTAACTAAATCCTTTTCTAATTAATTATACAAGAACACCTATCATTATCCTATTCTATTTAATATGTCCAAGACTCTTGAAACTATTTATGGGAAGCAGGTGGAAGTAATGGGGTACGATTTATCGACCTCAAAAACTAGTGAATATTTCCTTTTGTCAAAATGAATAAAGTAGAGGAATATGTGTAAGGATACAAATAATTAAAAAATAATTATAATAATATTGTTAAATATGAGTCTTAATAATAATAGGAATATTTTTGATAATATGAAAATTTAGATTAATCCATATATAATGATAAATGTGTGTCCCATTAAGGACTTTAAAATTACAACATGTTACCAAACCTGTGGTTATTTATGAAGTAATCAATATGGGAGACCATTTATAAATGAAAATTCAGATCAATGGGGAATTATCCATATATTTAACCATTTATTCATAAAATATATATCTATGAATAATGACATGGTAAATAGAGTATTGGTGTCCATTAATGTATACATCTTGAGAACTGGTGAAAAAATTTGTGTTCCAAGGTGATCAACTTATAGAACTTTCTCTTGAAGTACTAAAAATTTCTATAGTAAATTAAGGATAGTTTAAAATTATTTCTATAAAAATTAATCACATGGAATAGTGAATTTATAAGAAAAACATGTCACATGGTAGAATAAAATTTATTCCCTATTGAATGAGTAAAAAAATAATATCAAGGATATTTAATCAAATCTTGATTCCCCTAAGTTGAATGTGATGCTGGAGATTCTATAAAACCAAACCTAAACAAGTAGAGTATTTAATCTTATAAATATGGAATTACTGAATAAAATTAATTTTATTACTAAACTAAAATGATATAAGTCTCATAATAAGTTATCTACAATGTCCAACTAATATGGAATATTTGAAAAAATAATCAGGGTGTATATATAATCCAAGGGGTTTAATGGGGAATGAAAATCAACTTCTATAATATCTCAATTTACATATATAAACATGAGGTATTATTTTAATGAGATATGTTTTATTTGTGATAATCATAGAAATATGGTAATATTTGTTTATAATAAAGAAGTAAAGGATGTCATAAGGAGTGACCATGATCTAAATACACGCATTCATGAAAATTTTGTATAGTGGATTCTAGTATGCCACCAAAATATTTTGTGTGTAGTAATTAAACTATCACTTATTAGTGAAAAAAGTAAAATATGTATGATCCTATTTTATAAATTAAAATATATTCTTTATTTAATTTCATTATAATCGACAATGAATAGAAGATAGATATTGAACATGTTCCTTCTAATTAAGGAATAAGATCTCTACTGGCAATGGTGATATAAGAAATGAAACATTAAAATTTGGTGTGTATAGGGACCCATGATTTTCAAACATATATATAAAAACTAAATAGAAGAATATCCATTATATATCATAATTATAATTTCCAGATCGTATAGGTCTAGTGCCATTAGAAATAATTTCAGAATGAAACATATACATTTTTATAATCCACTAGTCGTACTTGTACACATTCGCCCCACCTAGGTACCTGGGCTTTCCCCATTGTGATCAAATAATTTAAGAATGAAAAATATATACATTTTTGTGTAAAACCCCACTACTAGTCCAATACACCATGTACATTAGCTATCACATTTTATACCACGTAAAACACACAACAAACACTTTGATTTTCAATCAATCAATTTCTCAAAATCTCGCATTGTTTTCCACACAAAACCCCTTAATAAACCCACTTGTACACTATGTGCACACTTATAAGTTACCAAAATAGTAAATGAATCCCAATATATTTCATTGAAAAAAAATTAATTTTACGGTATCCCTTTGTTATAAAATAAATGACAACTTTTTAAAACCTCCATTTTCACACAAACGTGGCCCAAAACATCAATTGCTTTACAAAATCCCATAGAACCCATTTCCACAGCAACAAAAAAGGGGATAAACATTAAAAATATTATTTCTAGCCCTATTATAGTTCAATAAAAACAACTAAGTATTTATTGGGAATCCCAAAATTTACCAATAAAACATTTCTTTGGAAAACCTCCAATTTCACCCCAAATTGAAATTAAAAATTCAATAGAAATAGAAACAACACAAATACTAATTTTATTAGAAATAATACAATGATTTAAACTATCAAATATTGTAACTAGAACATCATAATACCAAAAGATTTAATAAACATTGGAATCACCTATGAAAACAAAGGAAACCCTAGAATCACCATAAGAAAATAAAGTCGCACCACTACCACACCAAGAAGAAATTCGATCAAACCTAAAACCACATGAATTGACCATGAAAACCCAATGTTAAACCCTAGGTTCATAACCCTCCCTCTGGTCATTTTTAATGTCAATAAAATTGAAAGAAACTTTATGGAAATGGGATGAACTAAGGAGGATAGAAACTCAATCAAGATTTTTTGAAGTTCCCCCACCAAATACCCCTTCAAATGTGGTTCCAATGACATTTTGAGCGACTTAGAGGGCTGAAATGGATTTTAGGTTTGAATAGGTGGAGGAATGGTTGAATTATGAACTATAGTAGTAGTAAAATAGTATGAATTGAGATAGTTATCAAGGAACGATGTTACCTCTTCCAATCTGGTCGATTTGATAAATCCAAAGTTGTTTTGCACTAATTTGTGATGAACATGAGCTCCAAATAGTGTGGAAAGAGGAGGGGTGTGCGACTAAGTTCAGTGATCATGGGTGACACTTTTAATTACAGAACAATCCATAAAATAGAATAAGTTATTAATGAATCAAATCTTTTTTTTAAAAAAACTAGAAATGGGCTTTCCTGCAGGCCTAATTTCATAAATAAAACCCAAAATCCACCATTATTATGGATTACTGAAGGGTCCAAATTGAAATGGTGGTGTTAATAGGTCAGGTTAGTCAATTTAGGAATTTGAATGGGTGGAAAATATTAAATAATTAAATAGATATAAATGAAACGAAATTGGTTTTTAAATCGAGGAATGGGCTCACGGTTTGGCCCAAATAATGAAAACTCACCCTTTCCCCAAAAAAAGCCTGGGAAACCCCCAAAACAAAGCAAGAAAATGAATTAAATGAAAAATATCATTAAAATATGTTATCTATGTGACAATTATCACCACCATGAGAACATTCCATCCCGAAATGTCAACCTGATGCTTGATCGGAAAACATGAATTAACACACTTTTCAACCCAAGAATGCTGCTCCCATGTTTCATGTGTAACATTACCACGCTACAAACAAACCCAGACATGCGGAATGGACTTACCTCAAAGAACCCTATCCAGGGATTCCACTATCTACATGTTCCAGTCAAAAACTAACAAGTTAGAATCTATCTCTAGTTCTTCCCAACTCAACACATTGGACAGTTCATGGTTGTATTTCTTCAACAGGGATACATAGAAGACTTCATGGATGGACATCAACTGAGAAGGTAATTCCATCATGCACGTGACCTTTCCAATATGCTCGGTGAAATAAAAAGGGGATGAAATATCGTTACATCAGATTCACTTGCTTCCCCAATCATCGATGGGCTAGACGAGGGGCCACATTCATGAATACCCTATAACCCACAAAGAACACTAGGTATCGACGCATCCGGTTAGAATATGATTTATGGAGACTCTGATCTGTCAATAAATTCCACCTTATCAAATTGTCCTTCTCAGACGTCTCCTGCACAAGATTCAACCCCAATAGTGAGGTCTCACCTACCTCAACCCAACAAAGGGGGGACAGACAAAGCTTAACATAGAGCACCTCAAAAGGAGCCATTCGAATCGAGGATTGGTAAATGTTATCATACAAAAACTCATCCAACCCCAAATGGATATCCCAGGAACCTGTAATGTCCATGAAATATGATTGTAGTATATCCTCCAAAATCTGATTTTCCAGCTCTGTCTGACCATCTTTCTGAGGATTGAATGTCATGCTCTTCTTAATATTAGACCCCAAGAACTTCTCAAGGCCTTCCCATAATTGGGAAGTGAAACATGGGTCTTTATCTAAGACAACTGCCGATGGAATTCCATATAGTCTCACAAAACCCTAAATACATAGATGGCCCAAAGCATATAAATTATTTGTATCATTGATTGGAATGAAGTTGGCTGATTTTTTCAGATGATCAATCACAACCCAAATGGAATTTTTACTCTGAGGTGTACGAGGTAAATAAACAATGATGTCCATCACGACCTCATCTAATTACAAGGTAGGAATGGGTAATAGGTGAAGACAACAGGAGGGCCTCTGATTCTCTACTTTTAACTTCTGGCATATGTAGCATCTCGACACAAATTCCATTGTGCATATTCTCATACGAGGACATCAGAACTCCCATTGAACGTCATAATACATCTTGGTTTCACCCGGATGGATAGCCCACTAAGACCATTGGCTATCCTCCATCATATACATCCTTAAAGATAATGACACTACTAAACAGACCTTGCAGAAAAATATTCCCTTGGGAGATGATGAGAAATCCGAGGGTGTCTCCCCACAATGAAGAAACTGCTTTGACCGCTGAAAAAGCTCATCACTATGTTGTTCCCTCTAAATCAACTTAAAAAAAGAAGAAGTCATCTGGACGCTCTCTGAGAACGCACCTCTATTTGTTTCCCTGGTCTTCACATGAATATGAGAAAAGAGCCCCATTAATGTCCATTCATCACTGGACTTCCCCAATTTCTGCACTAGAACTCTTATGATCAAGGTATCAGCCACCACATTACCCTTGACTAGGGTATAGACAATGTGAAAGTCAAACCCCTGCAAGTACTCGATCCAACGATGGTACCTCATGTTGGGTTCCTTCTAATAGAATATATAGGCCAGGATTTTGTGATTAGAGTAGGCCACAAAAAAATACCTAAAAGGGTAGTAACGCCATGTATTCAAATCATGCGTCATCCCTTCAAACTCCAAGTCATGGGTCAGGTATTTCTTTTTGTGCGGTCAGAGTTGGCGAGAACCATACACCACCATGTATTCATCCTGCATAAGCACACACCCAAGACTCATACCTGAAGCATCAAAATAGACCACATACATGTTTCCATCCTTATGAAAAATTATCACTAGGGAAGAAGTCAACTTCCTCTTCATCTCCACATATAGTTCCTGGCATTCTAGGCCTCATACAAACACCACCCCTTTCTAGGTGGGCACGGTCATCGGTGAAGGAAGCCCAGAGAAATCCTAAACGAATCGCCTATAATAACCAGCAAGGCCAAGGAAGCTCCTGATCTCGAACACATCCTTCCACTACTCCCATGACACAACTTCTCTATTCTTCATGGGGTCCACTAAAACCACCTCCTTAGAATTCACATTCCCTAGAAATCACAATTACCTGATCTAGAATGTGCACTTCGAGAAAATTTCATAGAGGTGTTGATCCTGCAAGGTGCCCAAAATGATTCGTAAGTGATGTTTGTGTTCTTCCTCAGAGCTAGAGTATATTAGAATGACATCCAAAAAAACCACAATTAACGAATAAAGATAATTTTGGAACACCTTTTTCATGATTTCTATAAAGACAGATAAAGCATTGGACAATCCGAAGGGCATGAACAAAAACTCAATGTTGTCATACCTCCATCAGAAGGCTGTCTTTGGGATATCTGACTTCTTCACACTAAGTTGATGATACCCTGAATGTAGGTCTATCTTTGCGAACCACTATTCCCCTTAAACTGATCAAACAAATCATCTATTCTAGGAAAAGGGTATTTGTTCAAAATTGTTATCTTATTCCACTTCTGGTATTCAATCCATAACCAAAGAGATCCATCATCCTTTTTCATGAACAACACAAGTGTGGCCCCAAGAGATATGATCAGGAGAATGAATCCTTTGGAATATATGTCATACAACTATATTGTTAATTCCTTCAGCTCAATGGGGGACATATGATAGGAGGAAATAGATATTGGTTTTGTTACTGGTTCTAGATCAATCCAAAACTCCACATCCCACTCTGTGGGAAAACCTGAAAAATCATCCAGAAATACCTCCGGAAACTCATTCACTACATTAGGTAGTGCACCTTCAATGGAAAGACCATTGTACACTATAATGAGAAAAGATAACTAGAAGATAATACTGTCCAACTCTGGGTGTGGAGGCCCTACATGACCTGACTGAGGATCCCATTCTCCGTGAAAAACCTACTGACTCCCATCAGGTGCCGTGAAACTCACTCACCCTCTATAGAAATCGTTGTTTGCTTGGAAGTGTACTTTCCAATATAGTCCAAGTATGATGTCAAAAAGATCCATGTCTAAGACCACCACGTCCCACTCCATCTTGACCCCCGACATAGAAAGCGCACTGAATGGGCACTAGAAACCTTTCTCCTTCTTCTATCCCAGCGGCGAAACCATATCCATCGCAAAAGACAAAAACATGGTAGGAATGTTCATTGTGTACACAAAACAGGTAAAAATTAATGAAACAGAGGTTTCAGTATCAAAAATAGCATCATTTATAGAAGATGATATACGAAAGATACATCGAACTGTCGATGATCCCGCCTATGATCTGGTTAGTGCATGATCCACTGCATGGGGACGTATGGTCTCAGCCTGAGGATGACTGTTTGCCTCATGATGCTCTTCGAACATGATCTAACTAAAGGATAACCTATCCCTACTTCCATGAACTCTAAACTGAGATCCTCTAGTCCTCGATATCTTGGACTGTGTGGGACTCCACTTGATGCCACTAACCCGGCCCCACTCAGAAGTGGATGTACCACATCGCAAAAGCACTAGAAATGTCACAAACCAACACACTGATGAAAAGGCTTCCGATGAAGTGGAAGTGAGTGTCAGATGTTCCCTAGTTTCCCACACTGGTGGCACATGAATGATCTTGTATCAGAAGCCCCATATTAAAACTGCATGGGGGAGTGTCCTGAACTGCCACCGCCCTTCTTCTCGTATTCCTCCTGCTTTCTTTTCTTCTCTGAGGAGATTCCACTGCCTAATAATGATACTAAACTAGAGAAACTAGCCCTACCAGTGACACCCCAATATTCCATGGTACGCTTCTCTTTGAATAATAGAGCAGTGTGTGTTGTATGCAACCTCGAGTTCTAACACACACCACAACCAATCAAACAAGCCATTATGAATAGTAATACCTAATTTTTGAAATTTTATAAATTTTATCTTTCAAAATGGACTTGATTTTTGGATTTGGAATATCAAATTTATCCTTGGGTGAAATTTTGGAACTTTTCGGATAACTTTTATATTTTGATGAATAGTGAAAATTACTAAATTTTAATTAAAAACAAAATTTTTAATCAAAATAATTAATAGGGATAAATGTTACTATTGAGTGGTTTTAATGTATAATTATAATATAATTTTACCATGTTATCCAATGGTAGTCATTAGAATTAATTTCACTTTGAAATTGGACATAAACAATTGTCAATCTTTTGATTGATATTGTTTCTTAAAAACACGCTATTTGTCCTGACATCGGGAATTAATTATAAAATTAATTAATTCAAATTATATGTTTGGAATTTTGTAAAATATAAATCATTTTTTAATTTGGAATATCAATTATAGATTATGGTGAATTTTTGGTATTTTTCTGAAAAACTTTAATTGTTGATGAATAGTGAAACCGCTAAGTGGTAGTTAAAAACTGATTTCTTGCTTAAATGAAACTTTACTGCTTCTACAAATTGAATTTCAAAAATTTGACATACATTGTTTTAATTAGGAAGTAAAATGTGGTTCAAAGGGATGAAAATAATTTTTAGTGAATAGTAACTTTTAAGTTTTAATAATCGTGATGAAAGGTAATTAGTGTAATTTAAGGTAAATATAATGTTATAATAATATGAAATTACCTTTACACTTGTCCTACCCTTATTGGATGAGTCATGGCCGACCAAGACAATCCATGGGTCAACTTGGGGACCCCATGGAGCCACTTGGTTAAGAAAATGACATTAATAACTTTTTATTTAAAGTAAAAATAAAATTATCACAAACATGTGTTTTTTTACTAGAACAATTATTACATGGGGTTATATAAGGTAACCATTCAACTATAAATATTCATTGGAAGGAAAAAAGAATTTCCAACATCATGATATATTTATTTATAATTTTTAAACATTAAATAAATTAAATTTTTCTGACACCATGATGATGCATCGATTACCTCATTAATTTAACAATTTAAATAAAAAGAAATGATATTATAAAATCTAAGACATAAACTTGTCAAAAACCTATTGGATAAGTATATTTACACCCTTATCACCTTATACTAGAAATATATAATTGTGGAGCCTTTAAAATAAGAAATTCATTATTAAATAATGTAACATTTCATGAATTTCCTAGAGTGCCCCTCCTCTCCTCTTATAAAAGGCCCCCACATCTACCACGTTATTCACACCATAAAATCCATTTGGCTCAGCCAACCTCTGCCCAAATAATCTCTCAACTTCCCTATCTTACTCCTAGATGCCTCACTTTGGGCAGAAGTCTTCCCAAGGAAGCCTTTGGCTCAAATCAAAAAGAGTTACACGATTTTAAGGTAACGTCTTCTCTTATGTTATTTTGTTTTATTTTTCTTCTCCAACCCCATAAAATCTTTTTATTCCTTTATTTTGTAACACAAAAAGAATATTAAATATACTAGTGTATTTTTATGAGATGGAATTGATTTACACTTACACATACCTTCATCTAATGGTTAAAGAACATATTGTTTCTCTGGGTGGCGAATTACTGCCTCATGAAACCATGATTGTTCAATATTATTTTAACACCTTTCACGGTGGCCATTATGACCACAATATTTTTATATATTATATAAGTTATGTTTATGTAAATCTTATGATTCTTTATTTTTCATTTATGGCATACCATTATGACTTCCATTATGGGTAAATGTGATAATTTCATTTTAGGAAGTGCAGACTACCTCCCCCTCAAAGTGATTTGAATCGTCAATGCCATATGTGGGACGTATAAAGGATGGAGTAAATGATATTATATATTATATTATACTTGAATTATAATAAACCTTTATATCATTATGATTTCATTCCATTAAATACGAATTAGAAATGAAAGTAGCGTTCATGCGTACGTACGGCTTACCGTCTCCATGAACGGTGCATTTCATTTCTTATCTCTAAATGTTATGTAATATTATAAATTCATATATATACTAGATATATATGATATATATGATATCTAAAAAAGGAATATAATTCTGGATATAATGAATATTTTACCCAATGAACAACTTGTAATTATAAGAAGTTTATTTTCAAGTACCAAAGATCGATAAATCGAACGTTATTACCTCAAATAATTACATAATGTTAATAACATGGTAATAAGTGATATAAAAGGAATAATGAACATGAAAAAGGTTCTCAAGAAAGTATAAATTAACTCTAGTTTATTATTTAGGAGGTTAATGAATGGTCGAGTCAAGTTGGACACGAGGTAAGAGACTTCGTCTCAATCTTCTTTCATTGAGGCATATTTTATTTTATACACAACTTTCTTTTATACGGTGTATAAACCCCTTTGACATTTAAGTTTATTCAAAAGAAGTCATTTTATACAAAGTGTTTTACTAAATGGGAAAAAGGAATGTTTTCTTACTGTACGTATGCGGCGACAACGAATTCTTCACCACCGTGACCATTATCTGAGTTTCGACTTCCTCTACAAGCCATAACATTTTTCAAATGAAAAATAAATACCAAGTTTTAAATTTCTTTTATTTTGGTATTGAAAATGGTTTTGATAATGTTTTTATTATATCAATCTGTTGTATTGATATCTTGTGATTGAAATGTGGAAATGTTATGTTTCCTTTATGCATGTTTTATGTGATACGGTATTGTTATGGTTTATGTTATGTTTAAACATGGTCATATGATGAATGCATTGGACTTAATAGGGACGGGTGGAGCCCTCTATAGCTCCTCGATGCATCGGTAGGTCTCATGAGACAAACTAGTGTCTTATCAAGCGGCCTTGACAAAAAACTTATTTGTGGTCTTGGAACGAGGGCTTGGATACGTGGTTATGATAGTCTGGCATTATGCATTACATCATTATGAAAGTGGTTATTGATATTTCATGTGATTATTAGACTAGTAGAATATCCATGTGAATAAGTAAATGGAATTATTTCATTTTATTTTGACATATTATGTTGAAGTTAATGTTTAAAAGGATTCTTTTTCATTTATCAAATCCCTTAAATGTTTATATTTATTTATGAAAGCTTCAACAATATTTTTATCCTTACAGAGAATCTGAGGTCACCCCATTCAATGTTTTAATTTTTAAAGGATGTGAAGAAGTATTTTATGAATGACTGGAAGGGATAATGTGAAGGGGATATGAGTGTGGACTATGGAGACTATGTTATTGTAGTTTTTCACTTTATGATGTAATGTAACATTTACGTATGTATCTAGTGTTTCTAAGGCTACTAAACTAATCGGTATTTCGAGACATGATCTTTTGTGATCATGCCAATGTTACATAATAATGCACCGACTTTGGGTAACTAGGGTCGGGGCGTTACCATTGGTATCAAAGGCAGTTTAGTACTAACCTAGGAAGCAAGATTTAGATAAACTCTGAATCGAGCACATATCCCTAAGATAAACTTTGAGGATTAGTATAGAATAAATTCCTATAATTTTTTTATTATAGAGATTTTGTGAGTTTTCCGATAAATACATCCTTATCTAGATACGAGTAGGTAGAGGTGGCTCTGGCATTGATGTACTTAGGGGTAAAATCCGAAAACACAGCTTTGAGATTGACTCAAATGGGAACTTGTGAATGAAAACAGGCCCTGCTTAAATCTTGGTTACGACACTACCGGGGGATATGCTTAAGATAAATATCATTTTCTTTACAAACCATTATGAAGGGTTTATGAGTATATAATTTCTCAAAGAAAACATTTTTATGATTATGGATTATATCCATAAATAGTTCAATTTATGTTAAGGGTTTTGAAAGTTGGTTATTATGTATTTCGATTCATTTACTAATCTAGTTTATGAAATTGTTTAGAAAAGGCACCTAGTGGAAGGAATGGAAACTGTATCAATGCACACACTCTATGTAGGTATTTCCCTCCTGGTCAGGATAATTATAATAGAGCTGGTGATACAACTGGTGCTGATCAGCTTATCACCATACTGGGACAACTCACTCGGGTTATGAATAATAACCCTACTCGTATGGAGCACGCTGATCCACAACGTGGAGGATAAATGTTAGATCATTTCATGAGGCAAAAACCGCCAACATTTAATAGGGGTAAAAATCCATTAGTATCTGAGCAATGTATAAACTCATTAGAGAAAATATTCCATGCCTTGGGGGGTAGCGAAAGGGATAAAGTCATCATGGCATTTTACCGCCTCACTGGAGATGCCGATCAATGGTGGTCGCTGATTCAAAACACAAAGGAAGATGAATAAGAATCATGTATGTAATGGAGGGAGTTTAAGGAAATTTTCTTAGAGAAATGACCATCAAGGAGATATGGAAAGGAAATTTCTGAGTCTAAGGAAGAAGGAGGATGAGAATATCGCAAAGTATGAGGCTAACATTACAAGGTTAGCGAGGCATGCTGGAGATTATATATGTAACCCAATAAGTAAGATTGATCATTTCTTTGATGGGTTAAAACCATTTCTCTATCGAGCATTAGTCAAACAAACCTTCTCGTCGTACGAAGATATTGTCTCGAGTGATATCAGGACGGAAAAGGAATTCTCTAAGACTTATGAATTTAATGAAAATAAAAATAAGAAGATATCTTCTGATCAATCTAGAAATGGAAATAAGGGGAATAAGGGAAAAGTTTAATATCATTCCAGCAGTAAATGTTGGAAGAAACAGCCCAGTACTTTCTTGATGGGATTGGGATTCTATTACAAGTGTGGTGAAAAAGGCCACCAATATCATGATTGCAAGGGAAAGAGAGTTTTTGTCAATGTGGAATGCTATAAATATAGAGAGATGGGACATTAGGCAAATGATTTCTGTAAGCTTCAGGGGAACTTACCTCAGAATAGGCCAAGGGATCAAGTCCAAGCTTATTCTATCACTACTGATGAGGTTAAAGCTCCGACAGACGTGGTCGAAGGTAATTTAATGGTTTCCTCAAGTTTAGCAAATATATTATTTGATTCTGGATCATCACATTGTTTCATATCTTCCCAGTTTGCTATGAAAATTAGATATTTCCAATTTTATTTAACAAGAGAATTGTTAGTCAAAACTCCTAAGGGAAATATCATTGAAACAATGTTTTGGGAATCAGTCCCCATTAGAGCACATAAATGTTCTTCATCCGCTTATCTCATTGTCATACCTAATATTGAGTTTTATATAATCCTCAGTATGTATTGGCTTTCAGACTATGATGCAAAGATTTATTGTAAGAAGAATGAGGTTACGGTTTTGATGATGATGATAAGTAACACCTTATCTTTGGAGCATAATTTTAACCACCTAATTCTTATTTAGATCCACCCCCAGCAGCTCAACTAAATTCAATAATTGGGGAGTAAGAGAATTAAATGATAGAAGGTGAGGAAAGGAATGTTCAAATAGAGGATTTACCTATTGTGAGAGAATATGTAGATGTGTTTCCAGAAGATTTACCTGGACATCCTCCAGAACGAGAAGTTGAGTTTTCCATTGATTTAATTCCTAGATCAAGGACCATATTGAAGACCCCTTATAGAATGGCCACTGTGGAATTTGTTGAACTAAAGAAACAACTAGAGGAATTGAGTAATAATGGATTTATTCACCCTAGTGTTTCTCCATGGGGAGCCCTGTCCTTTTTGTTAAGAAGAAAGATGGATCTATGAGGTTGTGTGTTGACTAGAGAGAGATCAATGCTATAACAATAAAGAACAAGTATCCCCTACCTCACATTGATGATTTATTTGACCAACTACACGGAGCTCAAAACTTTTCAAAGATTAAACTTCGGTCTGGATACAATCAGTTGTGTGTGAAGAAGGAATACATTCCTAAGACAGCATTTCGAACAAGGTACGTGCATTACAAGTTTACAGTAATTCCTTTTGGATTGACTAATGCTCCCTCTGTATTCATGGATATAATGAATAGTGTTTTCAAGGAATATCTTGATTATTTTATGGGGGTATTTATTGATGATATCATGTTATACTCCAAGAGCTGTAAAGATCATGAAAATCACTTGCGCATTATCCTGAAGACTCTTAAAAGAAATGAATTATATGGGAAGTTTAGCAAGTGTGAATTCTGGCCTCAAGAGATTTATCCTCTTGGAAATATTGTCTCTAAGGATGGAATTTCTATTGATACTTCCAAGACAAAGGAAATCCAAGAATAGAAAGCACCGACGAGTATAACTGAGGTACACAATTTTATTGGTTTGGTAGGTTATTATGGATGTTTTGTCCAGAATTTTGCCCGATTGGCTAACCCATTAATGAAACTCACACATAAAGGGGTTAAATATTCCGAGACAAAAGAGTGTGAAGAGTGTTTTGAATAACTGAATAGATGATTAGTCAATGATCCTATATTGACTCTATCGTCAGGGAATGATGGGTTCATTATTTATAGTGATACATCAATGAAAGGACTTGGTTGTGTCCTTATGAAGAATGATAGGGTTATTTCTTATGCATCATGACAGCTAAAAATTAATGAGAAGAACTATCCTACTCATTATCTCGAGTTAGCTTCTATAATATTTTCCTTGATGTTGTTGAGACATTATCTCTATGGTGAAAATTGTGAGATATATACCGATCACAAGTGTTTGAAATATATTTTTCTCACAAAAATAACTCAACATGAGGCAAAGGAGATGGCTGGAACTACTCAAGGATTATGATTTCACGATACACTACCACACCGGGAAGGAAAATATGGTTGCAGATACTTTGAGTTGAAAAGATCACGGAGTTTTGAACATGATGAGAGTGGAAAGGGATCCTATTTTCAAGGATCTTGTAAAGATGGATATGGGAATCACCATGGAGGGTGAAAAATCAAAACTTTTTCAAATGATTGTTAAACCATATTTACTAGAAAGGATAAAGAGTTATCAGGCCAATGATGAAGAGTTCAAAAAGAAGATTAATGCTATTAATGATGGGCGATTGAGTGACTTTGTGTATGAAGATGGAATTTTGAAATTTGGGAGGAGACTTTGTGTTCCCAAAATACGTTATTTAAAGTGGTAATTGGTTGATGATGCTCACAGTTCCAATTTCTCTATACACCCTAGGAGCACCAAAATGTACAGAGATTTAAAGGGACATTTTTGGTGGGACAACATGAAGAGGGAGATTGCTGATTTTGTGTCAAGGTGTATGGTTTTTCAAGAAGTGAAAGCTGAAAGGTAATATCCTGCTTGAGTATTGCAACCTATTCCCATACCTGAGTGGAAATGGGATAATAATACGATGGACTTTGTTAATGGAATACCAAAGACTCCTAGAAGGAATGACGCAATATGGGTCATTGTTGATTGTCTCACAAAGTCAGCACATTTTCTTGATATAATAGAAGATATACCACTTGAACGTCTAAAAAGACTATATATTAATGAACTTGTGACACTTCATGGAGTACCCCTATCGATTGTATCGGATCGTGATCCCCGATTTACATCAACATTCTAGAAATGTCTTCAGAAGGCCTTGGAAACTGATCTTCATTTGAGCACTACTTACCACCCTAAAAAAGATGGACAATCAGAACGAACTATTCAAACCTTAGAAGGCATGTTGAGATCATGCTCACTTGACTTTCAGGGTATGTGGGATCAATATTTACCTCTGGTAGAATTTTCCTATAATAATAGCTTCCATTCAAGTATTCAGATGGCACCATATGAAGCGTTTTATGGAAAGATATTTCGCACACCAACTTGTTGGGATGATGTTTGTGAAATAAAACTTGTAGGCCCAGAACTAGTGGAGGAAACGATGGAAAAGGTGAAGGTAATCAAAAACCACATCAAAGAAGCTCAAAGTAGTCAGAAGAGTTATGCTGACAACCGAAGGAAGGATTTGGAATTTCAGGTAGGAGATCATGTTTTCTTGAAGGTATCTCCATGGAAATGAGTTATACATTTCGGTTATAAGGATAAATTGAGTCCTAGGTACATCGGACACTTCGAAATTCTAGAACGAATTGGGGCTGTATCTTACTGTTTGGCAATGCTTCCAAGTCTCTCCAAAGTTCACGATGTGTTCCAAGTATCACTGTTGAGAAAAAACATACCTAACCCAATGCATGTACTCACCTATGAGGAATTATAACTGGAACCCGATCTGTCATATTGCGAAGAGCCTTTCAGGATTCTTGATACAAGAGAACAAGTGCTGAGAAACCGGACGACTCATCTGGAAAAAGTTCTATGGAGAAACCATATGATGGAAGAGGCAACGTGGGAACCCGAGGAACTTATGATGAAGAATCACTCGATTCTTTTTATATAGAGATATTATAAGAAATTTCGAGGATGAAATTATTTGAAGGAGGGGAGTATGTAACACCCCAAAATTCCATGGTATGCTTCTCTTTTAATAATAGAGTAGCGTGTGTTGTACGCAACCTCGAGTTCTAACAAACACCACAACCAATCAAACTAGCCGTTATGAATAGTAATACCTATTTTTTTAAATTTTATAAATTTTATCATTCAAAATTGACTTCATTTTTGGATTCTTAATATCGAATTTATCCTAGGGTGAAATTTTGGAACTTTTCGGATAACTTTTATATTATGATGAATAATGAAAATTACTAAATTTTAATTAAAAACAACTTTTTTAATCAAAATAACTAATAGTGGTAAATTATATTATTTAGTGGGTTTAATGTATAATTAGAATATAATTTTAACATTTTATCCAATGGTGGTCATTATAATTAATTTCACTTTGAAATTGGACATAAACAATTGTCAATCTTAGGATTGATATTGTTTCTTAAAAACATGCTATTTGTTTGGACAACAGGAATTAATTATAAAATTAATTAATTCAACTTATATGTTTGTAATTTGGTAAAATATACATCATTTTTGAATTCAGAATATCAATTATAGCTTAGGATGATTTTTTGGTATTGTTCTGAAAAACATTAATTTTTGATGAATAGTGACACCACTAAGTGGTAGTTAAAAACTGATTTCATGTTTAAATGAAACATTACCGCTTCTACAAATTGAATTTCAAAAATCCAACATACATTTTTGTAATTAGGAAGTAAAATTTGGTTCAAAGTGATGATAATAATTTTTGGTGAATAGTATCTTTTAAGTTTTATTAATTGCTATTAAAGGTAATTAGTTTAATTTAAGGTACATATAATGTTATAATAATCTGAAATTACCATTACACTTGTCCTACCCATATTGGATGATTCATTTCCGACCAAAACAATCCATGGGTCATCTTGGGGACCCCATGGAGCCACTTGGGTAAGAAAATGACATCAATAACTTTTTATTTGAAGTAAAAATAAAATTGTCACAAACATGAGTTGTTTTACTAAAACAATTATTACATGGGATTATATAATATAACTATTCAACTATAAATATTAATTGTAATTCTAAAAAATTTCCTACATCATGATATTTTTTTATAATTTTTAGACATTAAATATATTAAATTTTTATGACACTAGGATGATGCAGTGATTACCTCATTAATTTAATGATTTAAATAAAATAAAAAGATAATGTAAAATCTAATACTTAAACTTGTAAAAAACCTATTGTATGAGTATATTTCGAACCCTTATCACCTTAGCCTCGAAATAAATAATTTTGGGACCTTTAAAATCTGAAACTCATTATATAATAATCTAACATTTCAGGACTTTCCTAGAGTTCCCCTCCTCTCTTCTTATAAAAGGCCCCCACCTCTATCACCTTATTCAGACCATCAAAGCCAATTGGATTGGACAAACTCTGCCCAAATACTCTCTCAACTTTCTTATATTACTCCTAGAAGCCTCACTTTGGGCAGAAGTATTCCCAAGGAAGCCTTTGTCTCAAATCAAAAAGAGTTACCCGATTTTAAGGTGATGTCTTCTCTTATGATCTTTTGTTTTATTATGCTTATCCAAACCCTTAAAGTCATTTTATTCCTTTATTTTCTAAAAAAAGTATCATCAATATACTATGATTTTTTTATGAGAAGGATTTTATTTACACTTACACATACCTTCTTCTAATGGTTAAATAACATATTGTTTTTGTGGGAAGTGAATTACTGCCTCACGAAACGATGATTGTTCAATCTTATTTTAACACCTCTCATGGTGGCCATTATGATAAAAATATTTTTATATATGATATTTATTATTTTTATGTATACCTTATGATTATATATTTTACATTTATGGCATTCCTTTATGACTTCCATTATGGGTAAACGCGATAATTTCATTTTAGGAAGTCCAGACTACAGCCCCCTCAAAGTGATTTGAATCGTCAATTCCATATATGGGACGTATAAAGTATGGAGTAAATGATATTATATATGATATTATACTGGAATTATAATAAACCTTTATATCATTATTATTTCATTCCATTAAATACGAAGTAGAAATGAATGTAGCGTTCATGCGTTCGTACGGCTTACCGTCTCCATGAATGGTGCATTTCATTTCTTACCTCTAAATATTATGTAATATTATAAATGAATATATATAATGGATATTTATGATATATATTATATCTACATAATGAATATAATTCTGGATATAATGGATATTTTACCACATGAACAACTTGTAATTAGAAGGAATTTTTTTTCAAGTACCAAAGATCGACAAAACGACCATTATTATCTTAAATAATTACATAATGTTCATAACATGGTAATAAGTGATATAAAGGGAATAATTAACTTGAAAAAGGTTCTTAAGAAATTAGAAATTAACTCTAGTTTTTTATTCATTAGGATACACAACGGTCGAGTCAAGTCGGACACGAGGTACGGGACTTCGTCTCAATCTCCTTTCATTAAGACATATTTTGTTTTATACACATCATTCATTTATACGGTGTATAAAACCCATTGAATTTTACATTTATTCAAAAGTAATATTTTTATACAAAGAGTTTTACTAAATGAAAAAAATGAATTTTTTCTGGTCGTACATATGCGGCGACAATGACTTCTTTGCCGCCGTGACCATTATTTGACTTTCGACTTCCTCTACAAGCCATAAAATTTTTTAAATGAAAAATAAATACCAAGTATTAATTTACTTTTATTTTGGTATTGAAAATGGTTTTGATAATGTTTTAATTATATTAATGTGTTGTATTGATATCTTGTGATTGAAATGAGGAAAATTTATGTTTCCTTTATGCATGTTTTATGTGATACAATTATGTTATGGTTTATGATATGTTTAAACCTGTTCATATGAGGAATGAATAGGACTTAATAAGTGATGGGTGGATCCCTCTATAGATCCTCGATGCATCGGTAGGTCTCAGGAGACAAACTAGTGTCTTGTCATGAGGCCTTGACAAAAATATTATTTTTGGTCTTGGAACAAGGCCTTGGATTCGTGGTTATGATAGTCTAGAATTATGAATTTTATCATTAGGAAAGTGGTTATTGATATTTAATGTGAATATTCGACTAGTATAATGTCCATGTGAATAATTAAATGGATTTATTTCATTTTATTTTTCCATATTATTCTTAAGTTAATGTTTAAAATTCTATTGTTTCAGTTATACAATGCCTTAAATGTTTATGTTTATTTATGAAAGATTCTGCTATATTGTTATCCTTACTGAACATCTGAGCTCACCCCTTTCAATGTTTTAATTTTTCCAGGATGTGAAGGGGTATTTTATGAATGACCTACAGGGATAGTCTCAAGGGGATATGAGTGTGGACTATGGAGACCATGTTTTTGTAGTTTTTCACTTTATGATGTAATGTAACATTTACGAATGTATCTAGTGTTTCCAAGCCTACTAAACTAATCGGTCTTTCAAGACTTGATCTTTTGTGATCATTCCAATGTTACCTAATATTGCACTGACTCTGGGTAACTAGGGTCGGGGAATTACAAAAAAAGAATATTAAATCTATGAATGATGGTCGATTGAGAGACTTTGTGTATGAAGATGGAATTTTGAAATTTGGGGGGAGACATTATGTTCCCGATATACCTGATTTATAGATGGAATTGTTGGATGATGCTCACATTTCCAATTTCCTTATACACCCTGGGAGCACCAAAATGTATAGATATTTAAAGGGACATTTTTGGTGGGAAAACATAAAGAGGGAGATTGTTGATTTTGTGTCAAGATATATGGTTTGTCAACATGTGACAGCTGGAAGGCAACAACCTGGTGGAGTATTGAAACCTTTTCCCATAACTGAGTGGAAATGGGATAATATTACGATGGACTTTGTCAATGGACTACCAATGACTCCTATAAGGAATGACGCAATATGGGTCATTGTTGATCATCTCACGAAATCAGCACATTTTCATGCTATAAGAAAAGATCATCCACTTGAACGTCTAGAAAGACTATATATTAATGAATTTTTGAGACTTCATGGAGTACACCTATCGATTGTATTGGATCGTGATCCCCATTTTACATCAAGATTCTGGAAAAGTATTCAGAAGGCCTTGGATACTGAACTTCGTTTGAGCAGTGCATACCACACTCAAACAGATAGACAATTAGAACGAACTATTCAAACTTCAAGAGACATATTGAGATCATGCTCACGTGACTTTCAGGGTATGTGGGATCAATATTTACCTCTGGTAGAATTTTACTATAACAATAGCTTCTATTCAAGTATTCAGATGGATCCATATGAAGCGTTATACAGAAAGAGATGTCGCTCACCAACCTGTTGGGATGACGTTGGTGGAAGAAAATTTGTAGGCCCAGAACTAGTGGATGAAATGATTGAAAAGGTGAAGGTAATCCAAAACCACATCAAAGTAGCTCAAAGTAGGCAGAAGAGATATGCTGACAACAGAAGGAAGGATTTGGAATTTTAGGTCAGAGATCATGTTTTCTTGAAGGTGTTTCCATGGATGGGAGTTATAAATTTAGGTAATAAGGGTAAATTGAGTCCCAGGTACATCGGACCCTTCGAAATTCTAGAATGAATCGGGGTTGTAGCTTACCATTTGGAAATGCCGCCAAGTCTCTCCGAATTTCACGTTGTGTTCCACGTTTCACTGTTGAGAAAATACATGCCTAACCCAACGCATGTACTCACCTATGAGGTATTAGAACTATAACCGGATTTGTCGTATTGCGAAGATCCCATCAGGATTCTTGATATAGTAGAACAAGTGCTGAGAAACTGGACGACTCGTCTGGTAAAAGTTATTTGGATAAACCATAAGATGGAAGAGGCAATGTGGGAACCCGAGGAACATAAGATGAAGAATCACCCGAGTCTTTTAATACAGTGATATTATAAGAAATTTCGAGGATGAAATTATTTGAATTAGAGGAGATTGTAAAACCCCAAGATTCAATAGTATGCTTCTCTTTGAATAATAGAGCAGCGTGTGTTGTACGCAGCCTCGAGTTCTAACACACACCACAACCAATCAAACTAGTTGTTATGAATATTAATACCTAATTTTTAAAATTTTATAAATTTTATCTTCCAAAATGGACTTCAATTTATGATTCAGAATTTCGAATTTATCCTAGGATGAAATTTTGGAACTTTTCGGATAACTTTTATATTTTGATGAATAGTGAAAATTACAAAATTTTAATTAAAAACAACATTTTTAATCAAAATAATTAATAGTGATAAATTTTACTATTTATTGGTTTTAAATTGTAATTATAATATAATTTTACCATTTTATCCAATGGTGGTCATTAAAATTAATTTCACTTTGAAATTGGACATTAACAATTGTCAATATTTTGATTGATATTGTTTCTTAAAAACACGCTATTTGTTATGAAAATGGGAATTAATTATAAAATTAATTAATTCAACTTATATGTTTGGAATTCGGTAAAATAGAAATCATTTTTGAATTCGGAATATCAATTATAGCTTAGGGTGAATTTTTTGTATTGTTTTGAAAAACTTTAATTTTTGATGAATAGTGAAACCACTAAGTGGTAGTTAAAAACTAATTTCTTGTTTAAATGACACTTCACCACTTCTAAAAATTGAATTTCAAAAATCCGACATACATGGTTGTAATTAGGAAGTAAAATTTTGTTCAAAGTGATGGAAATAATTTTTGGTGAATAGTAATTTTTATGTTTTATTAATCGTGATTAAAGGTAATTAGTGTAATTTAAAGTAAATATCATGTTATAATAAGATGAAATTATATTTACACTTGTCCTACGATTATTTTATGAGTCATGGCCAACCAAGAAAATCCATGGGTCAACTTGGGGACCCCATGGAACCACTTGTGTAAGAAAATGACATTAATAACTTTTTATTTAAAGTAAAAATTAAATTACCACAAACATGTGTTGTTTTACTAAAAAAATTATTTCATGGGTTTATATAAGGTAACAATTCAACTATAAATATTCATTGAAAATATAAAAAGATTTCCTACATCATTATATTTTTTTTAAATTTAAGACATTAAATAAATTAAATTTTTATGACACCATGATGATGCAGCGATTACCTCATTAATTTAACGATTAAAATAAAATAAAAAGATAATTTAAAATATAAGACTTAAACTTTTAAAAAAACCTATTGTATGAGTATATTTCGAACCCTTATCACCTTATCCTAGAAAAATATAATTGTGGGACCTTTAAAATCCGAAGATCATTATATAATAATGTAACATTTCATGACATTCCTAGAGTGCCCCTCCTCTTCTCTTATAAAAGCCCCCCACCTCTACCAACTTATTCACACCATAAAAGACATTTTTTAGAGCCAACCTCTGCCCAAATACTCTCTCAACTTCCCTCTCTTACTCTTAGATCCCTCAATTTGGTCATAAGTCTTCTTATGGAAGCCTTTGGCTCAAATCAAAAAGAGTTACCCGATTTTAAGGTAATGTCTTCTCTTATGTTCTATTGTTTTATTTTGCTTCTCCAACCCCTTAAAATATTTTTATTCCTTTATTTTGTAAAAAAAAGTATCATCAATATGATAGGATGTTTTTATGAGAAGTATTTTATTTACACATACACATACCTTCATCTAATGGTTAAATAACATACTGTTTCTGTGGGTGGCGAATTATTGCCTCATGAAACGATGATTGTTCAATCTTCTTTTAACACCTCTCATGGTGGCCATTATGATAACACAATTTTTATATATGATATATATTATGTTTATATATACCTTATGATTCTGTATTTTTCATTTATGGCATACCTTTATGACTTCCATTATGGGTAAAGGCGATAATTTCATTTTAGGGAGTGCGGACTACCGCCCCCTCAAATTGATTTGAATCGTCAATGCCATATGTGGGATGTATAAAGGATGGATTATATGATATTATATATGTTATTATACTGGAATTATAATACACCTTCATATCATTATGATTTCATTCCATTAAATATGAAATAGAAATGAAAATAGCGTTCATGCGTACGTGCGGCTTACCGTCTCCATGAATGGTGCATTTCATTTCTTACCTCTAAATGTTATGTAATATTATAAATACATATATATACTGGATATATATGATATATATGATATCTACATAATGAATATAATTCTGGATATAATGGATATTTTACCACAAGAACAACTTGTAATATAAGATGTTTATTTTAAAGTTCCAAAGATCGACAAAATGACCGTTATGATCTAAAATTATTACATAATGTTCATAACATGGAAATAAGTGATATAAAACGAATAATGAACTTCAAAAAGGTTCTTAAGAATGTATAAATAAACTCTAGTTTATTATTCAGGAGGTTAATGAACGGTCGAGTCATGTCGGACACGAGGTAAGGGACTACGTCACAATCTCCTTTCATTGATGAATATTTTGTTGTATACACAACTTTCTTTTATATGGTGTATAAAACCCTTCGACTTTTATGTTTATTCAAAAGGAATCTTTTTATACAAATATTTTTACCAAAGGACAAAAAGAAATGTTTTTTTGTCGTACGTATGCGGCGACAACGACTTCTCCGCCGCCGTGACCATTATTTGAGTTTTATATTCCTCTACAAGCCATAACTTGTTTTAAATGAAAAATAAATACCAAGTTTTAATATTCTATAAATTTTGTATTGAAAATGGTTTTGATAATGTTTTTATTATGTCAATGTGTTGTATTGATATCTTGTGATTGAAATGTGGAAAAGTTATGTTTCCTTTTTGCATGGTTTATGTGATACGATTATGTTATGGTTTATGATATGTTTAAACTTGTTCATAAAAGAAATGCATTGGACTTAATATGTGATGGGTGGAGCCTGCTATAGCTCCTCAATGCATCAGTAGGTCTCATGAGAAAAACTAGTGCCTTGGAATGAGGCCTTTAAGAAAAATCTTATTTGTGGTCCTGGCACGATGCATTGGCTACGTGGTTATGATAGTCTGGCATTATGCATTCCATCATTATGAAAGTGGTTATTGATATTGAATGTGAGTATTCGACTAGTATAATATCCCTGTGAATAAGTAAATGGAATTATTTCATTTTGTTTTTCCATATCATGTAGAAGTTCAAGTTTAAAAGGCTTTTGTTTTAGTTATAAAATTCCTTAAATGTTTATGTTTATTTATGAAAGCTTCTGCTATATTGTTATCCTTACTGTGCATCTGAGCTCACCCCTTTCAATGTTTTAATTTTTCCAGGATGAAAAGAAGTATTTTATGAATGACCTGTAAGGATAGTCTAAAGGGGATATGATTGTGGACTATGGAGACCATGTTATTGTGGTTTTTTACATTATGATGTATTGTAACATTTACGAATGTATCTAGTGTTTCCAAGGCTACTAAACTAATCGGCCATTTGAGACTTGATCTTTTATGATCATGCCAATGTTACGTAATAATGCACCGACTCTGGGTAACAAGGTTCGGGGCATTACACTACCTTTCTTTTCAATCTCCACCATAGATTCCCGATCAACGACATAAACAGAGTTCCTCAGCATGAACAAGAAAACATTGTAGTATATATATGGTGACAAGACTTTGTCGAACCTTTGGGTATTCAATTGTTTATTTGAGAATACATCAAGGGAATACTGAACCAAATAAGACAAACGGTTGGAATACTCCATCACAAAATGATTCCTCTGAACAAGGTCAATGAACTCTCTCGACCTGGCATATGCCAAGACCTCATGGCAGTACTGTTCATTGAAGATAGCCTTTAAATCTCCGCAGCACATATGATCATGATTCTCAGTTTGAAGCACTGACTCCCACCACATACAGATGGAAAAATCCAATATAAAATTGACACACCTCAGCCTTGGATCCTTGGGTGTCTCCAGGAACTCAAAGAAATGATCGATATTCTCTATCCATTCCTCTCCTTCATGGGGTTCTGTGCTACCTCAGAAGGTATAAGGATTTTTTTTCAGTAACATATGAGAATTATCTTTTCTAGGACTCATCTCTTCTTCTCAAGAAAGAATAGAATAAGGATTGAGTCCCTTCCCAAGATCTAGGATAGCTCGGACCACAGCCTCAACTAGCCTCTGATCAATTGTTATGGAAGAACTCTCTTCAGCTTCCTCTTGTGGGTGCATGGGAGCTTTCTGAGGAGGCATCCTGTTAAAAAATCCAATAGTTAAAAAACAATAATCAATACAACAATTCTGAAATTTGTAATCCAATACATCAAATTTAAATAATCTAAAAACATTTAATTAATAAAAGAAACAAATACTCCACCTCTGCCTGATGTCCACCTGTGGTCAACCGCCCACAAGTCTCACTTGGAAGTGATGTCATTTTGTAAATTTCCACATCCCAGGGTGAATCATGGTCTACCATGAGAGGATAGGGCTAGGCACATTACTCATAAACAAAACCCCAATATCCAATATTCCTATCTTCTGTCTATCCTGACTCATCCAAAAAAAATACTATAACCCAATAATATTTACCCCCACTAATAACACTTTTTCATGAACTTAATCGGGTTTCTACTTTTACCGAACCAAACTCGGCAAATGGAAAGACCCGAAGAGTATTCCTTCTCCCCACAAGATAGAAAAAGTACCCAAGTATAATTAATTTAGGTTTTGGAATGGTTTACCCTAGTATTATATCATAAAACATGTTAAAAAATATATATTATAAATATGAAATTTTCGAGCCAAACAAGTATTAATAAAAACCAGAACTGAATAAATTAGTTTAAAGATAATAAAACTGGTCCAAAAAAAATAAATACAGCATCAATACATCCCCATGGACTCCACATGACAAGGGGTCATCACCCACAAGCCATCTCTACAACTCCTCACCAAGGATGAGAACTAACACCTTAAACCGCCATCACCCATAGCCTTACCTTTATCCGAGTTAGGCATAATAAATTCTACATACAAAAAAGGTGTGTAAGTAGGGTGTAGAACTATGACCAATATGATAAAAACAAATTATTTCAAATAACATGCAGTACAATGTGAGAAAATACGCTATTTTAATACACAATGAAGAGTAGTGATAAATTCCATGAAATGAATCTTTCAACTAAAAAGTGATTTCAATCTAAAATTTTCTGAACATTTACTCATTTAAATAGAAATGTTATATTCTATAAGGTAATACCAAAAACACCAAAAAAAGGGAAAATACCATATATTCAATGAGCAACAAAATCTGTAACACCCTGAGGAACTACGAAGTCTCGAGCCCCATACACCCTGTACCTCATTGGAATGAAACCATAATAAAATTAATTCTTTTGACTGAGCCACTAGTAGGGAACATACCCATAACCTAGTGGTCCCCAATCAACATCCACATAGTTTATTTAGAGTTTTCGTTATCCAAATTCTAGGTGGAACCAGGACAAAACCCATCTGGTCCACTTGCCCTACTAGTACACATCCTCTCCACCTAGGTACCTGGGCTTCCCCCTTTGTGCTCACAAAATTAAACAACGAAACACATTTCAATTTTTTTGTAAAACAACACTATGGGTCACATACACACATTATATTAGCTATCACATTTTATACGACATTAAACACATAACAAACACTTTTATTTTTAATGAAACAATATCTAAAAATCAAGTATTGTTTTGAAAAAAGCACCCTTAAGTACCCCACTTGTACACTATTTTCACACAAGTATGTTACCAAAACAATAAAGGAAGTCCTACACAATTTAACGAAAACCAAAAAAAATTAATTTTAGGGCATACCCTTGTTAAATAAGAAGTGATAACTTTGTAAAACCTCTATTTTCACACAAAAGTGGAACCAAAACATCACTTTCTTTAACCACGCCATTGAAACCCATTTTCATAGCAAAAACCATAGGGATTAAACATTAAAAACAGTATTTTCATACCTCTTAAATACCAATAGAAAAAACTATGTATTTATTGGGCAGCCCAAAATACACCAATAAATAATTTTATTGGAAAACCCCAATTTCAGACCAAGTTGGCATTTAAAATTGAATTGCAATAGAAAAACAACTAAAACTAATTTTCTCAAAAATCATACAGTGATATAAAAATGAAAATATGATAAATACAACAAGATAATATAAAAATATTGCATAAACATTGAAATCACCTAGAAAAACAAAGGAAACCCTGGAATCACTATAAGAAAATCAAGTTGCACCACTGCCACACCAAGAGGGGCATAGATCGAACATAAAACCACTAAAATTGACCAAGAAAACCCAAGGTTAAACCCAAGGTTCTAAACCTTACCCCTGGTCATATGGAACATCAATTAAATTAAAAGAAACTTTATTGAAAGGGGAGGAACTAATGAGGAGAGACACTCAGTTGGGATTCATTGAAGTTCCTCCACAAAATCACCCTTAAAATGTGGTTCTGAAGTGCTTTAGAGTGACTAGATGGGCTACAATGGATTTTACGTTCGAATTAAGAACTGAAATGGAGGAAAAAGAGTAATAATTCAAAGAGATAAGAAGGAAAGAAGTTAACTCTTGAATTCTGGTGGATTTGAGAAACCCTATAATGTTCTGCACTAATTCGTGATGAACACGAGCTCCAAAGAGGGGGGAAAATGATGGGTGTGCGGCTGGGTGTAGTGGCCTTGGTTGACACTTCAAATCACAGAAAAATCCATAGAATTAAATAAGTTAGTTATTTAACAATTTTCTTTAAAGCTACAAATGAGATTTCGTTTTGGCCGAGTTCCTAAAATAGAAACCGAAATCCAGCATTATTATGGATTTCTAAAGGGCCTAAATTGAAATGGTAGTGTTATTAGGTCATTGGAGGCCATTTAAGAACTGGAATGTGTGAAAAATATTAAAAAAAGAAATAGTTATAAAATAAAAAAAATTGGTTATTAAATATGTATATGGGATCACGGTTTGGCCCAAATCATAAAAAATCATACTTTCAACCAAAAAATCTTGGGAATCCCCCAAAAAAGCATGAATGGAAATTAAATGAAAAGAAAATTTAAAATATTTCATGTATGTGAAAATGTTTCTTACAGAACTGGGTTCACCACAATTTCCATTACTATTTATCTAATTAGATATCAATAATTTCCCAACTCATTAGAGTAATATATAATTCAGATTCAACACATCACATAATGAAAATATTGAATATGTTTTCTACCAGATCAAAAAAGCTTAATCATATCATTACCCATGAAAAAATGGGCTTCAGGATAAATTCATCCAAGTATACCACATAGAAAAGAAACAAGTTTCATAATATTTTTATTATTTTATCATTGCATAACATGTGAAAAAGAAGTGGGTCACCTAAAGATTTCATCAATTCATCATTGAATAACCTATAGAAAAGAAATTGGATTCATAAATATCATTTCAAAAAAATCATAAACAATCCAAATAAATAATAATGATGGTATCATTAGAGTGTATCTCTAGTTGATCTTAGGAAACATAAAAGGATTTTATGTTATCTGAAAAATGGTTTTAAAAGATAACTTGGTACATTTGTTGAGGAAAATATCATTTCCACTATAAAATAAATTATTTAGAATCTAACATTAATTTTTTTTAAAGGAAGCATTTTCAATGAAAATAACCATGGAAAAATTTAGGATACACTTAAAATAATTGATTATTAATGATGGTATAAATTTTTGTTCATTCCATGCACTATAAAACAAATATTCCATTATCAATTATTATAAATAATACCACACACAACATATGAGAAGAATATTTATTTCAATACATTTTTTAATATATAAAACATCGGTAAAAATTACAATAAAAATTCATAAATGAATATAAAAACATTCTTGAAAACATTTTTCAAACATATGAAAATTATAAGGACGTGATGTTATTATGTAACCCAGTATTGAATTTTAGTTAACAACTTAATTACATTCACATTGATGATAATTTAATATTTACAGTTTTATGGAATTGGGATATTACACATACATAACATTTCACATTTATATAGAGAGTATACCACAAAAATAGTATCCATTTCTTCTCAAATATAAAACATTTTTAATAAAACATATTTTCTTTGAAAAATATTCATAATATGTAACATTACTTCTTTCTTTGTCTTACACATCCTTATAACATATGAAAATCAATTAAAAACATTGCATGTGGACAAAAATCTCAGTGAATACTATAAAAAGAAGCAAATAAAACATTAGTCTATGAGTACTTGTAATTTATGAAATAATTGTTAACAAGGCATACTTGTCACCCATATAAACTTACTTCCTAAAACATGATATTTCAATGATATTCTCACAGAACATATAAATTATAAATAGATCCATAATCTTATATTGGGGAATTATTTATATAATCTTGTTACCCTCTCAGATACCATATAATTTTCAACCCTTAAAGCTACATTACAATGAAACCCTCAAAATTACCTTATTAGGTAACCATCACAGTTACACTTGGAGTAACAATACGGTTGGCCTCCATATTATACAAACCCAATGCATTAGAGAGAAATATAGGACCCACCCTGCATCATATAAAATTCTTAAGAAGTATAACATAATTATAAAAACATGAATAATTTCATAAAAACACTTCTTTTTAATTTTTTTAAAACAATAAATTGAAGAGAGGATTTTATAAAAACAAGTTCCTTATAAATGACATATAATTGATTTGAGAATAAATTGAACTAAAGGAATATGGGTATAAAATGAAAACTTAAATCATAAATAATAATTTAAACAATAAATCATCACATAAATGATGTAAAAACCACTGAATTAATAAAGTTCATTGTTAACCCAAAGAATGGAAATTTGGATAAGAATTCCCTTAACCTGGTTTTTTCTTACATGAAACATGTTTAAAAATCCTGTATATAGGATAAAAAACGTTATTAATATCTTAAGGAAACATATTAATTTTTATTATACCATATATGATCATTTCATAACATCATTTTACCATGTAATTATTAGTATTTTTTTCATTCCATTATTTTGTATGTGTTCTTTACACGATTTCTATGGAATGATTGTACTTCATTTTCTAGCCATATAGAAATAAAATTCAATAAGTGGACTAAAATGGTACTCATTTGCTTCCAAAATATTTAATGATACCCAAAATCATTTTTTTATCATATATGATGATGAATCATTATATAAAACATTAATGATATTTGTTTAGATCATTTTGGGAAGTTCCTCGAAAATCATGACAGTATTTCATTATATAATCTAATTTCTTACATATATGTTCATTATTGAACATAAAATAAGTTAAATAATACACCATCAATAATATTTCAACCATTAAAAGGTTATTATGATCATCTTTGAAGGATTTAATGAAAATTGAAAGCACATCATAAAAAATTTTTGTAAACAACACATCATGAACAGTGTATTTTTTATAATAAGATTAAGATAAGAGGAAGAAAGATGATGATTTTTTTATCATGAACATTATTAAATAAAAAATATATAAGATTATAGATATTTTATACCTCCTAGATAAGGGTATGGGAAGATAGTGTTAGAGAAGAATGGAATTGAAAAGAAAATACATGAAATTGAAAGGGGATTCTTACTTCTTTATCTCTTATCTTTGAGATCCTCATTAAGGGATTTGCATTTGGAATTTTGGTGAAACAAGAAGGTCTTCGACATGAGGAAAATCCTTATAGAGGGGATTTGGTAGAAAATAAAAAATTATCAAGGCTTGGAAGGTGTGAGAGGAAGAGGGGAATATGGGTGGTATTTATAGTTGAGGAGATGATATATTTAAAAAAATTTAATCATTATTTTAATATTTTTCTCCAAGACTATGAATAGTCTCCATTAATGGGATCAATGTTTGAAAGGGATCGTGTGAGTTATAATAAATATGTATAACATCTACGATGATTTCAAAAATAGTGTATTTAACTGATTATTTTTATATACAGTGTTTTACCATATTTCACTATTCATAAAAAATTCAAGAATTTCATAGAAATACCAAAAAATCACCCGAACCATTTTTAGATGATTAGAATTAAAAAATGAACTCCATTTTTTGAAATAATTTTATAAATATGATGAATTTAATTTTTAATGAAAATCATACTTTATTTAAAAATTATCAATTTTAAAACTATAAGTGATTTTATATAACTTTGAAAAAAATTTCAAGATCTCATTATCTAATAACTGTAAGAAAATAAAATAATAATATGATTTATTAATCATAAGTTTCATATTACTATTCATAAGGGTATGTTACTACTCACTAAAATAAAATTTGTTTCTATCAAACCCTAAATAACATACTGATCATAACCCTACATAACCGTATTTTGAAATTAAAATAATAAAATAAAAAAATATATTTAAAGGCTAGTTATAAATAACTCTATAAACCAACGGTTTTTATATTTAAATTTATTTTGAATCCCTGGAGAGTTAGATTTTCCCCACCTTCTAGAAATTCTATCCTCACAATTTTATTCATTGATTGAACAAGTGAGGGTGACTTTCCCTCATTGGATTTTCAGATTACCATGTATCTTCATCAACCATGTTATTTCTCCGCAAAACCTTTACCTTGTGGATTACATTTTTACACCATACTTGTTCTATTATATCAAGAAAATGAATATAGTTGTCACGACCCATCCTCGGGCCCGTGCCGTGACTTCCCGAAGCCCGCCTTCCATAGGCCAGTGGCTGGCGACTAGCACCAAGGCGTAAATTCCCGATAAAAAGGGGAAGGCATTGCCTTTGTAAAGTAAACAAACACCACAGAGCAAGCAAGCAGAAGAAGTAAACACTATGTTAAAGCTGGTACAACAGTAAGCGTGGAAAGTAAGTGGGCCAGTATACAAACCCAAACTGAAAGTAAAGTACAACTGAAAGGGAAAACAGCAACTGAAAAGTAAAGCTGTAACGATGAGTTGTCCACTGGAAATCCCACCTGAAGGGTGAGTACAGATGGCCTCCTCTGCTCCTCGGGTCCAGCTGACCACTCCAAGTACGTCCCGTCCAGTGGTTTACCTCCAAGCACCGTCATGCTCCGCAAGCCTCATCCACGATCAGTGATGTCCGTCGTCTGCAACTAACACAACGTAGTGCGGGCATAGCCCGTGCAGGGGTGAGTATAAGCTACTCAGTAGGGACCCCGAGACCCCTGAAGGTCTCCCTAAATCGACAAAGGAAAATCCACAAAGGAATGATACAATCACAAAGTATCATCCGACAATTCTTAGGTATATGCCCATACATATACCTGAGTCGTCAATTATCGTATAGCTCCAACATCCGAGCTCATGTACAACCCAGTCCACACAGGAAAGAAAAACGTAAATCCACACAGGATAGCACAGAACAATCCACATAGGAAATAAAAACAGGATTCCGCTCACACAGGTTTACTTCTTTGTATGACGATAGAGATGATCAGATATATCCACTGATTCATCTAAGCCATCGGACCCACAAAGGATCGATAGGTACTAAACCCCGCAATGACCCACAAAGGATCTGACCCACAAAGGATGAATAGGTAACTAACCCCAACAAAGACCCACACATGATCAGACCCACACAGGATCTGTAGGCACTGGCTCACACAAAACCGCTGAGCGCTGACACACACTGGATCGGACCCACACTGGATCGGTAGCACTGATCCACATAGGATCGCTGAGTGTTGTAGTCGTCGCTGTCGAATACACTGAGGATCTCTGTACAGTCGTCATAGTAGTAGTAGTCGCCGCCAGCTCTAGGGTTCTTGCACACAACAAGCTCATTCGGGATGGTTCGCTACACGAGCCGAGAGGCTGATACATCAACTGACACATAGCCCAGAGTTGATGTATCCAAAAGTTCTGTATCGTCAACAGAACTCAATGTCGCAGACGGCGCATCAATCGGACGCCCGGTCTGAGAGTTATTGGCTTTTTCGTCCTAGGGGCCCGGTTGGTTTTTAAGGAAAAACTAACCCGACCGTACTCCACCTGCGTCCAAACCTTGGGCGCAGTAATCCAAAAGATCCGTCTCACTAAGAGGAATCCAACAAAGTCGACGACACGTTAATTGGACGTCCGGGGCTCAAGTTATGAGTGTTTCCGCTCCGAGGTCCCGGTTGGTTTCGTGTACGAAACAACTTGGTTGAACCCAATGTATTCCGAAACCTTGAGTGAGATATGTTGAAACGACCGTCTCGATCCAAGGATCGCATTTCCGCTGATGGTGCGTCATTCGGAGGTCCGTATCCCAGGATATGGGCAAAAGAACAAAGTGGGTCCGAAAACAGGGGTTTCGGGCCCTGACAGACCCGGACCGGGTCCAGGTCGGCCCGGTCCAGCTGCCCGGCGCGCGGCGCCAGCTGGATCGGCCGAACGGATGATCCCTTCGGTTATGAAGGGGGGGGGGGGCTGCCCCCCGCCGTTCGGAAACCGCGACCCCAATTAAGGGGCCACTCAGCTGGCCAGTCGGGTGTTTTGAGCCCCGGCTCTTCCCCTGTCCGGCCGGCCTGCCCTGGCCAGCTAGTTCTTGCTCCACGGGACGGGCGACGGCCGGTCCCCTCCTTGCTCCGACGTCGGCGGCCCGTCTGTGGTCGCTGGTCACCCTGCTTCGCCGTGGCCCGGAACCGGCCGCAGCCTTGGTCGTCCGGTGCGGCGCGACGGCACCGTGCTCTTCCACCGTGGCCCCGCTCCGGCCACGGTGTCTTCGGGTTTTTCTGATGTGGAATGACAACATCGTGTCCTTGTTCGTTTCCACGGCGCCGCGCGACGGCTCCGCGCATTCCTTGTCGCACGATCACACGCGGTGCGATGGCACCGCGCCATACTCGTTTCAAACCACAAAGAAACAAACACACGGATAAGGGAGGAGGGTCGGCCGTATTTGTCCGGTCCGGCCCCCTCTCGTTAATCAATATCATTTGATCGTATTTTCTCAAAGAAAGAAAAGGTGGTAAACACGAACAAAATAATTATATAACCCCTACCTTGAGCGTAGCTAGAACGGGGGGTTCGCCGCAGAAAATGACGTCGCGAGGTGAAGCTCCGTATGTTGACGGAGAATGTCTGAGGAGGAAGTGGCGTCTCATTTTCTTTGACACAGGAAGAAGAACGAAAGAGGGTGCGTCGTCGATCTTCGAAAAAAGGGGTCACACCCTGGCTGCGGAGAAATAAAATTATTAAAAAAAATTCATTTCACTCACACTTAATCCCAAAAAGTAAACAACTCATATCGAGCAAACGCAACTCCAGAAAAGGCGTTCCTAATCAATTACCAGCGCTACGGTTCCATCGGTGCCATTGGAATTGGATTCCGAGCACCTGTTCAAAAGATAGGAATTCCCGCTCGTTCGTTCACTGAACGTACCCGAGCTAAACTTCGGATAGAAATTCCAGGCACACCGGGCCTCAGAATCAAGTGTCGTCAGAAACTACATTCTTATAAAATCCAAATAAAATTGAGAAAAAATTTCCCTTGAATTTTACAGGTCTTTACATTACTCCCACCTCAGGGCTTTACGCCCCCGTAAAGATACATCAAAAACTAGGGAATCAAATGTGGGTTCTGAGCATGCATCTGAGCCTCCTGCTCCCAGGTGCTCTCCTAGAGATTCACGTGCTACCATCTGATGCACACTAGAGAAATCGGCCGTCCACGTAGGACCCGCTCCTGTCAATCCTCGATTTCCACCGGGACCTCCGCGAATGTCGCCCCATCATCAACGTCTATCTCCCCATAGTCAACGATATGCATCAGGTCGTGCACGTATCTCCTCAGCTGAGATACGTGGAAGACGTCGTGCACCCAGTGCAACTGAGGTGGTAGAGCCAGGCGATAAGCCACCTTGCCAATCCTGATGAGGACCTGAAACGGTTCGATGAATCGTGGAGACAACTTGGCGCCCCGGCCAAATCTCTGTAATCCACGTCGAGGTGAGACACGCAAGAAGACGTTTTCTCCATCCTCAAACTCTAGTGGCCTCCTCCTCCTGTCATCATATGACTTCTGCCGGCTCTGAGTTGTCCACATCCGCTCCTAGATGACCTGGACCTTCTCTGTCGTGGCCTGGACCATCTCTGGTCCCACAAGTGTTGACTCCCCAGGGTCTGTCCAGCACAAAGGATATCTTCAAGGTCGTTTGTAAAATGCCTCATATGGTGCCATCCCGATGGTGGAGTGGTAGCTGTTGTTGTACGCGAAGTCCACCAAGGGTAGGTGGTCCTCCCAGCTGCGACCAAAGTCGAGGATACATGCGCGGAGCATGTCCTCGAGAGTCTGAATGGTCCTCTCTGTCTGACCATCCGTCTGAGGGTGAAAGGCTGTGCTCAGATGTAGCTGTGTCCCAAACTCCTCCTGAAACCCCATCCAAATCCGGGATGTAAAGCGAGCATCTCGACCGGAGACGATAGATGATGGCACACCATGAAGTCGTACAATCTCCTGAATGTAAAGTCGTCCCAAGCTCTCCACTGATCCCTGCCCTGTAGAGACCCGAATCTTGACTTACAGGGACATTACATTACTTTTTCGGAATAATTATTACATAACGAAAACACACACACAATTACCATAATAGTTTAGTGTCTTTGGAAACTCGGAACGTAATCTTCTAATCATGGTGAAAGATTTTCAACATCTCCCATAAAGATATTCCCTTTTTTCTTACCTAAAACCTTTCTTTATAACCTGGGGAAATGAAAACATAAAAGGGTGATCTCAAATGCTTAGTAAGGGTAAACAAAAGAAATATCAATCACATCATATTCATAAGAACATAACATTTTGGAAATCTTAACCTGTAAAAGAGATCATAATATCCTAACTTGTGATAAATCATAGTAGTGAAATGCAATCACAATAATCATAACTTAAAACAGGAGACTTTGTGGCGTACACACATAATCATAGAGAATCATTTCTTATTAGTCAAGACTCATTTCCAAGACTATCTTAGTGGACAAAGTCCATTTCTGAACCGAGTTCACTCTTCATTTCAATCCTGTTTCACTGAACTGGTTCAACCTACCGTTCTAGCCATGTCTATCTCATGAGATATAAAATCTTTACCCATTTCATTCGAGAGAAATATAGGTCCCACCCATCTCATAATTATACCATTCTTATGTGTTCCACAAAATCTTAAATCATACATCATTGCATAAACCATGTAATAAAAATGGGATTCTTAAACAACATTACATCATAAAACAATTCATATAAGATAAAGGAATTCATAAAAATAATTCCATCACAACATAATCAAATCAATGTAATAATAGGGATAGAAACATAACCCTATATTATCATAGATGGAAAATAATTTTGATAAAACACTTGAACTCCGTTCTTGAGGAAAATATCATTTCTACTTCAATTTTTTTTCCTTTCTTAACATGTCATACAATTTTAAACTAAAAGAAGTTGATTAAAAATAAACACGAAAACATGTAAAGGACACTTCTTGGAAATAATTTTTATAAATCCTTTCATGCCATATAAGTTAAAAAAACATTCTTCTCATACTTTTTTCGAAAAAGTCAAAAAGTACATCATACGAAAAATGACAAAAGAATCTTCTCATATATTTCACTAAAAACTCACCGAAGGGTAAAATATGATTTAATCAATTATAGGTGGATGGAAACAATATTAAATATTGAGGAAACATGGATTTGTATGATAAAATACACCCTAGTAAATACCAAAGTATAAAAAATCTCTGATAAAAATGAGATTGTGATATTTCCCTTACCTTACGTATGATTTGCTTCATAAGAGTCCGAACCTCCTGTATAATGATTTAAATAATGTCATTGACTTATTCCATAATCATACTCATTGTTATGATATCATATATGGTTCATTTATGACTTTTTATTACCCGTTCTTTTGTAAATTCCATGTTAAAGATCATTTTGGGTAAAATCGTCTCATTTGTCGTTCGTGTTTTAACTTGTAATTATTCATATGATTACTTAGATCATGATTACTTAAATCCATAATTTAAAACATTATTTCTATATAATATATATTCAGAATATACATATATATAATTGATCAGTAAATGGAATGAAATACACCGTTCATGGAGACGGTAGGTCGTACGTACGCATGAACGCTGTTTTCGTTTCCTTATTGAGTTGAATGGAATTAAGTTGCTGAAATACATATATATAAACATAAATATATTATCATTATTATGTCATATATTTCATGATTACTTATTATATATACTTTATAATCATTCATGAATGGTTAATGTGGAGAATGAATCTCATCGCGTCGTGGAGACGGTAGTCCGTACGTACGCACGAGGGATGTTATCGTTCTCATGATCGTGGAATTGTATTGGAGTGTATTGTATTATTTCAGAATCAATATCACATTACAATAATCATATATAGTTATTATGTACACCATTATACCCACCCAAGTAAGCTGGTGGTGGAAAATAGATTACACCACGGTGTGGAGACGGTATTCCGTACGTACGCACGCACGGTGATTTTGTTTTCCGTAGGATGGATAGATGGTGAAATAGGGTTGTTTCCTAATTATAATAACATATCAGTATATGATTGATACTTATGTTATTACTTCATAATGAAACAACCTAATAAGAAGAAGTGGAAGAAGAAATAAAGATGAAAGAATCAGTAACAGACATTACCTCTTTTTTGAAGCGCTTCTTTGAGACCTCCTTTTTGGTCACTAAAATTGGTCTTTGAAGAAGTCCAAGACCTCTAGGATGTATCTAGGGATGTGGAGAAAAGAAATTGTCAGGGTTTGGTCGAGCCTTAAGGCTGAAAGTGGTGTGAGAAAGAGAGGGAAGAGATGCCCTTTTATAAGGGAGAAGAGGGGAACCTTTGGAATAACTAAAAATATTATTTTATTATAAAGACAAATTCGGTTTTAAATAGCTCCAAATTGATTCATTTAGAAGATATGGTGGGTATGGGTCTAAATCCTCTCATAAAATATAATTTAGACAAGTTTAGGTTCCTATTGTAACCTTATCATTTAGATTTAACATTAAGTTAAATAATTTTACTTTTACCGTGTCTTCTTGTGTTCTTACACTATAAGGTTAATAAAATTACTATAAGAAGCCAAACGAACCCAAAGTTGTTTATTATTAATATATATTACCTTATCTGAGTCATTTGGCCGATCCTTAGATTTTTAGGAATAAAATAACAGTTAATAATATAATATTTGTTTTAAAAACTATTTTATGTCAATTTTGACACTATTTAGTAACTGAATTTTTTTTAAAAATTATAAAAGAATGATTAATTCAAAAAACGTTAATTAAATAAATACTAACATGTCATATTACCCTATAAAATTAGTTGAATTCATTAAAAATCTCAAATTACATTTATTTGGGTATTTATAACATCAATTATGTCAGTATTTCCTTAATAAGATAATTACTGCATCATTGTTGTGTCATAAATATATTAAATTATATAATGTCTAAAAATTATTAATAAAATAACCTTATGTTGTAAATCTTTTTATATTTATAATGAATATTTGTAGTCGAATTTATCTTATGTATAACCCCATATTAAAAATGATTTACTTATTAAACATTGATTTTAACTATTTTAACCCTTCTTTATGTAAATTGATAATAAATGTCCTAATCTAATCCATGTGGGCCTAAGTGGTCATATATTGTTCCTATGGTTTTTTAGTCGAATTATACTTATACAATAGAATTAGGACATGTGTTAGGGTCATAATAATAACACTTTTACCCTTAATTACCCTATTTACTTTTAACCGTGGTAAAAAAAGTAAAAAGTTACTATTCACCAAAAATTATTTTCATCTCATTGAACCACATTTTACTTGCTGACATCAACCGTGTCTCTCGTATTTTTGAAATTCCACTCACAGAAGCGAAAAATTATGTTTTATGAAAAATTCATTTTTTTAACTACCACTTAGTGGTTTCACTATTAATCAAAAAAATGAAAGTTTCCAGAAAAATACCAAAAATTAGGCCTAAGCTATATTTGATATTATGAACAAATTATTTCTATTTTACCAAATTAAAAACATATCAGTTGAATTAATTAATTTAAAAATTAATTCCCGTCGTCAAAACAAATAGTGTGTTCTTAAAAGATAATAACTATCAAAAGATTGACACTTGTTTATGTCTGGTTTAAATGTGAAATTATATCCAATGACCAACTTTGTATTAAATTGTAAAAATATATTTTAAATATACTTTAAAACCACTCAAATTAATAATTTATCACTATTAATTATTTCGATTAAAAAGGTTGTTTTTAATTAAAAATTAGTAATTTTCACTATTCATCAAAAAATGAATGTTATCTGAAAAGTACCAAAATTTCACCCTAAGCTAATTTCGATATTCTGAATTCAAAAATGAAGTCCATTTTGAAAAATAAAATTTACAAAATTTCAAAAAATGGTTATTACTATTCATACCGGCTAGTTTTAATAATATTTTAATAACATATTGTTGTTTAGTGAAACTCTTTATTGCATACTACACACGCTATCGAGGAAGGTCGTGATTTTGTGTAATGAAAGGCATGTCAAGGATGCATGTTGTGCAAGCTCCTTTTTGTGTAGCGTACAACAAAAGACATTAATGAAATCAAAAAGAATATTTTTCATAAAATCTCGGAGTGTTACATTCTACCCCCCTTAAAATGAATTTCGCCCTCGAAATTCGTCGGGGTTATAAATGGTTTACTACACGAAAGTTTCTTTAATAGATTCCCACATCGTAAAAATGAATCCAAAAACTTGGCTTTAAAAACTAAAGTATGAAATGTAACGGTTACCCAAATAAACTAATCACTAGATTTCCACATAGGGGAAAATATGGGTATGGAAGAGAAATCTAACAATCATGTTCTGATGGAGAGTGGTAGAGAAGACGGCTATGGAAAATCCAGAAATCACAAATCCATAAATTTGTGATGATCTAAGGTACCATCTGAATCATTAGACATAAGAGCACTAGGACAACATTTTTGGTTTTCAAGATCATTTCCCTAAAGTTGATGAAATTGGAATTAGAAGAAATACTTTCGTGATTTTGGTATAGTCTCACCGTTGGTCGTTCTTTGGACAATTTCCACTTCATCTCTTAAATAAATGAAGTTGAATTTTTCATTCTTGATGTGTTAGTAGATCCTATGATAGAATGATGGGTCATTCCATCTGTCTCAAACAAAAGGTTTGAAAAGTTATCAAAACATACATAATTCCATCTATAGTGAGATTAATCATATACAGTTCATAAAATGGACTTATACTTCATATATCATACTTCTTAATATAATAAAACTAGTTTCTACTAAACAGGGACTTCTTGTAGGCTAGTGGTAGGAGATAAAGGCCAGTCGCACTTCGGTTGTGGGTTCGATTCCCACAGCCTTGTCCGATGTGATGGGTTGTCGCCCGTCCTGCAGGTTGTCCTTTTTCTAAAACTATATTACTATAACATCCCATCAATAATATCGAAAAAAACATCTATCCTTAATACTAACTTATTTCCAACATAATCTATTCCAATCTTTAGGCTTATCTAAAATACTTTGGTCCAAGCTCATAGTATAAAGAAAATGATTACCTGTAATGTATCATAACAATCACGTGAATGCCAACATTTATCCCCAATATATCATAATATATATCTTTTTGGTCAAATTTGAATCATGTGAATACCTTAATCATGTATTCTCTTGAATAATGAATACCCATTAATTGAACCATAGTGAAAACATGAATGCAATTAAAAGTTAACACTTTCCACATACCAAAATCCTCAAAATTCAATATACTCAAACCATGATATCAGTTAGTCCTTATATGAATCATGAGCTCATGAATACTGTCAAATATTTCATTTTCTCATTTTCCCTTCATTATGTGCATATCATCTTTTTTTCCAAAAATATCTCAATCACTTTCCAAGGTTATCGGTACCATAAAATTATTGAGAACCACAATAGACCATTACATAAAAATTCCAATATTCCACGATACTATATACAACATTATTTTGGAATCCCATTACATAAAAACTTTATCATTCCACCACATCATTGTCATATTCAACATTGCCAATGGTGATCACATGTGACTTCCCTTTGTCCTTTGCCTTAAGTGGTTTCTCATGTCGATCATCACTAACTCTTGGATTAGGGCATTTATTAGCATAATGACCCATTTCCTTGCACTTGAATCATTGAAGTGTAGTAGATTTATTCTGTGTATCCCTTCCTTTGTTTGCATCATTAGACTTCTTCTTCCAATCATTGCGGCATTCAAATACCATATGACCATCCTTTTAACATTTGAAACATTTACTTGTCCCTTTAAGACAATCTCTACCATGCTTCTTTCCACACTTTGAGCATAAGGAAACATTCATCTTCTTTTCACCATTATTCTGAGATTTCTCCTTGAACTCCATCTTTCGTTTTTTGTCAAAACTATGAGATGGATAAGTAACACCAACATCCATTTCTACCTTGATAGCACAATGCACAATTTCTTCATAGCTACTGAAGTCTCTTATAGCTAATTACCTTTGAAGATTTGGTTTTAAGCCACTGAAGAATCGATCAACTTTACTTTCAGGTTGGATGATAAATATAGATGCATACCATGCAAGCCTTGTAAAATTCGCTTCTTATATACCAACAGATTCATAGTCCTTTTGCTTTAGTTCAAGATACACATTCTCCATCTTTGTTCAAAGAATATTAGGAAATTACTTATTGAAAAATATGTTCTTGAACTCGTCCCATTCCATGCACTCAATTTCATCTCTTTGCCTTGTATTCTTGATAAGATTCCACCATTGATCAGCTTCACCTTCCAAACGATATACTGCTAAGATGACTTTATCATGTTCAGAACATTGAAGAACTGAAAATATCTTTTCAGTGGTACTGATTCATTGTTCAGCAACAAGTGGATCAGAAGACCCACTGAAAGAAGGTGGACATTTCCTCATGAAGGAATCAATAGAATATTGTTCCCTTCTCTGGTTATTTGGAAGTCCAGAATGATTCATAGCTTGTGTAAGTATAGCAATAATATGTTTCACACCATCTCCCATAACATTTGTTTGTTCAGGAGGACAATCATTGCATTGTCCATTGCATTGATCAACATGGTTCCTTCGGGTTCCAGCCATCGTCAAAAACCCAAAAAGATTAGTGTGAGAGGCAAAAATCATGCTAGGGAAAACAACTTAATAAAAGGGGGGAGTACCCTAAATTTATAACATCTTAGGATAAATTCAAATATTGTTAGCACAATTCTAGGACTATAACCTATACATATACTTAACCTTAGATACATCCCTAGACATACCTTAGAAATATCTCTAGGGATCTCACTAAAGTTCGCGCATCCAAGTTTCCAATGGTTGACTAAACCTTTCCTCTGATACCAACTATAGAGACCTGAAGCTTGATGTACAAGGACATTACATTACTTTTTCGGAATACTTATTACATAACAAAAACACACACAAAAGGACCGTAATAGTTTAGTGTCTTTGGAACCTCGGAACATAATCTTCTAATCATGGTGAAAGATCTTCAACATCTCCCATAATGATCTTCCCTTTTTTTCTTACCTAAAACCATTCTTTATATCCCGGGGAAAAGAAAACATAAAAGGTTGAGGTCAAATTCTCAGTAAGGGTAAACAAAAGAAATATCAATCACATCATATTCATAAGAACATAACATTTTGGAAATCTTAACCTGCAAAAGAGATCATAATATCATAACATGGGATAAATCATAGTAGTGAAATGTAATCCCAATAATCATAACATAAAACATTAATATTTGTGGTGTACACACATAATCATAGAGAATCATTTCTTATTAGTCAAGACTCATTTCCAAGACTATCTTAGTGGACAAAGTCCATTTCTGAACCGAGTTCACTCCTCGTTTCAGTCCTGTTTCACTGAACCGGTTTAACCTGCCGTTCCAGCCATGTCTATCTCATGAGATATAAAATCTTTACCCAATGCATTGGAGGGAGATATAGGTCCCACCCATCTCATAATGATACCATTCTTATGTGTTCCACAAAATCTTAAATCATACATCATTGCATAACCCATGTAATAAAAATGGGATTCTTAAACAACATGACATCATAAAACAATTCATATAAGATAAAGGAATTCATAAAAATAATTCCATCACAACATAATCAAATCAATGTAATAATAGGGATAGAAACATAACCCTATATTATCTTATATGGAAATTAATTTTGATAAAACACTTGAACTCCGTTCTTGAGGAAAATATCCTTTCTACTTCAAAAACATTTTCCTTACTTAACATGTCATACAATTATAAACTAAAAGAAGTTTATTAAAAATAAAAATTAAAACATGTAAAGTAATCTTTTTGGAAATAATTTTTTAAAAAACCATTCATGTCGTATAAGTTAAAAAAACATTCTTCTCGTACTTTTGTCAGAAAAGTAAAAAAGTTCCTCGTACGAAAAATGACAAAATATTCCTTTCATATCTTTTACTAAAAACTCACTGAAGGGTAAAATTGGATTTAAACCATTATAGGTGGATGGAAACAATATTACATATTGAGGAAACATGGATGTGGATGATAAAATACACCCCAGTAAATACCAAAGTATAAACAATCTCAGATAAAAATGAGATTGTGATATTTCCATTACCTTAGGTCCGATTTGCTTTGTAAGTGTCTGAACCTCCTGTATAATGATTTTAATAATGTAATTGACTTATTACAGAATCATACACATTGTTATGATATCATATATGGTTCACTTATGACTTTATATTACACGTTCTTTTGTAAATTCCATGTTAAAGAGCATTTTGGGTAAAATTGTCTCATTTGTCGTTCGTGTTTTAACTTGTAATTATTCATATGATTACTTATATCATGATTACTTAAATACATAATGTAAAACATGATTTATATATAATATATATTCAGAATATACATATATATAATAGATCAATAAATGGAAAGAAATACACCGTTCCTGAAGATGGTAGGTCGTACATACGCATGAACGCTAATTTTGTTTCCTTATTGAGTTGAATGGAATTAAGTAGCTGACATACATATATATACACATAAATCCAGTATCATTATTATGTCATATATTTCATGATTACTTATTATATATACTTTATAATGATTCGTGAATTGTTAATGTGGATAATGAATCTCATCGGGTCGTGGAGACGGTAGTCCGTACGTACGCATGAGTGATGATATCGTTCTCATGATCATGGAATTGAATTGGAGTGTATGTATACTATTTCATAATCAATATCACTTTAAAATAATCATATATAGTTATTATGTACACCATTATACCCATCCAAGTAAGGTGGTGGTGGAAAATAGATTACACCACGGCGTGGAGACGGTATTCCGTACGTACGCACGCGCGGTGATTTTGTTTTCCGTAGGATGGATAGATGGTGAAATAGGGTTGTTTTATACGTATAATAACATATCAGTATATGATTGATACTGATGTTATTACTTCATAATTAAACAACCTAATAAGAAGAAGTGAAAGAAGAAATTAAGATGAAAGAATCGGTAACGGGCATTACCTCTTCTTTGAAGCGCTTCTTTGAGACCTACTTTTAGGGCACTAAAATTGCTCTTTGAAGAAGACCAGGACCTCTAGGATGTCTCTAGGGAAGTGGAGAGGGGAAATTGGCAGGGGTTAGCCGATCTTGAAGGCTCTAGTACCTGATGCTCTGCCTTCACCTGCTGGCAGGTGAGGCATCGAGAAACGAACTCTGCCACAACCTTCTTCATGCCCGGCCACCAGTACTATCATCTGAGATCCTGGTATATCTTCACCACTCCAGGATGTACCACCAAAAGAGAAGTGTGAAAATCTCTCAGCACCTCCTCCCGTAAAGCAACTGGTACCAAGGTACGTCCTCTGAAAAGGACGTCGTGCTCTACTCCAAAGGAGAAACCATCAGGTGCCTGTCCTGAGGATATCTGTGCACGCCGCGTCTCACAGTCAGCGTCCCCACGCTGTGCCTCTCTGACCCGCTGCAGTAGTGGAGGAGTGACTATGAGAGACTAGAGGAATGCTTCTCCATCTCTATCCACAGAGGATATCTGCAAAGAGGCTAGCTGCTTTGTCGCCTCCTCAAGTATCTGAATGCCCGTCCTCCTGCTGAGAGCATCGGCTACCACGTTCCCCTTCCCAGGAGTATAGACTATCTCAAAGTCATAGTCCTAGAGGAACTCGAGCCATCACTGTTGTCTCAGATTCAGGTCCTTCTGAGAGAAGATGTATCTGAGACTCTGATTGTCAGAAAAGACTGTAAAACGCCCGCTCATCAGGTAGTGTCACCATGTATTCAGAGCGAAGACTACTGCTGCCATCATCATCGATCGGAGACGATAGATTATGGCACACCCTGAATCCATACAATCTCCTCAACCAGGTGACAGTGAGGAACAAGTATCTGCTACCGAGGATTGATGACCTCTTCGATCATCTCAAGAGAGCACAATGGTTCTCAAAGATAGACCTCTGATCAGGCTATCATCAGCTCAGAGTTCGAGATGAGGACATGCAGAAGACGACCTTCATGTGTTGGTATGGCCACTCTGAGAGGGATTGTAGAGCAGGATGGTGCTTAGAGGTGGACCACTGGACGGGACATACTCGGATTGTTCAGCTGGACCCGAGGAGCAGAGGAGGCCATCTGTACTCACCCTTCAGGTGGGATTTCCAGTGGACAGCTCGTCGTCGTGGCTTTACTTTTCAGTTTCTATTTTCCTTTCAATTATATATTACTTTCAGTTTGGGTTTGTATACTGGCCCACTTACTTTCCACACTTACTGTTGTACATGCTTTTACTTAGTGTTTACTTCTTCTACTTGCTTTCTCTGTGGTGTTTGTTTACTTTTCAAAGGCAATGCCTTCCCCTTTTTGTCGGGAATTTACGCCTTGGTGCTAGTCGCCAGCCCCTGGCCTATGGAAGGCGGGCTTGGGGTAGTCACGACACGGGCCAGAGGACGGGTCATGACAAATAAAGACTGGCTCTGCGCTGTGTGCCCCACACTGCTGGGCCAGTGTCCCGAGGTTGTCTACCTGAGGGTTTGGTCAGCCTGGACTCATGAGTCATCCGTCGACTGCCTGCTGCAGAAGACTCTTCTACGTGCAGCCCTGCGGTGGGTCTCGACACTGGTGTAGACTCAGCAAGAAAGCTCTCGATCAAAAGGGCTCACTCCAGTACTCCTGTTTGAGTCGGAATGCTGAGGGAGATCATGGATGCCATGATCTCGTGTCTCAATCCCTACTCAATGGTCCGGGGCCGGAAGAATGGGTCATGTACCATGTCTGCAAAGTAGCGCGAGAGATCGGTAAATCTCGCCGAGTACTGGGCGACTGTCAAGCTGCCCTGCTGGAGCTAAAGAAGCTTCTGGATGCGCACCACACAGAGGGTGGTCGGAACGAACTATGAGTGGAAGAGACTCTCAAAGTCTATCCAGAGAAGAGATGCCTCTTTGTGCACCTGGAGCATCAAGATCCACCATCGGCCCACTACTACGTGCAGTGGGCTCGCTGCGAGGATCACCATGAGGTCTGCCGGTGTCCTCACTAACCGGAAAACTCGCACCACTGCCTCCAGCCTATTCTCGGATGCCCGGGGGTCCGTCTCCCTGCGGAACCTGGGCAGTCGTTGGCGCTGGAACTCATGTAGTGCACTGAGGTGATGTGCATCATCAACTGCTGGTGCTGGAAGAATCAGTGGCTCGGCAGGTAAAGGTACCGACGGTGCCTCAGCTGTCAAAGGGACCTGCACCGAGGCCTCATCACTCGGTGGGATGTCGTCACGCACAACTCTTGGAACCCTAGCTGGCTGCCGTCGTGGGGCCATCCTGAAAAGGAAACAGGTGCACCAAGGTCAGAACAGTATACCTGGTGAGCTGATACAAAGTAATCATAAAGAAAACTTAAAACACACATGCAATGAATGTTTTTGTGCATTAATTCGGAAATCAGAATTCAGGGTCCTGGTGTACGGATACATCAGCCGCCACACCAACACTGGACTCCCTGGACTGATAACCACACCCAATACGCTAAACACTTTTTCTTCACATAGAAAAAGATCAGAGTACCATGTTCTGTGGTAGAACCAAACTCCTCTGATACCAATTTATCACGACCCGTCCTCATGCCCGTGCCGTGACTACCCCAAGCCCGCCTTCCATAGGCCAGGGGCTGGTGACTAGAACCAAGGCATAAATTCTCGATAAAAAGGGGAAGGCATTGCCTTTGTAATGTAAACAAACACCACAGAGCAAGCAAGCAGAAGAAGTAAACACTAAGTAAAAGCTGGTACAACAGTAAGTGCGAAAAGTAAGTGGGCCAGTATACATAACCAAACTGAAAGTAAAGTACAACTGAAAGGGAAAACAACAACTGAAAAGTAAAGCCGCAATGATGAGCTGTTCCTTGGAAATCCCACCTGATGTGTGAGTACAGATGGGCTCCTCTGCTCCTCGGGTCCAGCTGACCGCTCCGAGTACGTCCCATCCAGTGGTCCACCTCCAAGCACCGTCCTGCTCTGCAAGCCTCATCCATGATCGGCGCTGCCCGCACTACGTTGTGTTGGTTGCAGACGACAGACAGCGCTGATTGTGGATGAGGCTTGTGGATTAGGACAGTGCTTGGAGGTGGACTACTGGACGAGACGTACTCGGAGCGGTCAGCTGGACCCGAGGAGCAGAGGAGGCCATCTGTACTCACCCTTCAGGTGGGATTTCCAGAGGAAAGATCATTGTTGGGGCTTTACTTTTCAGTTGTTGTTTTACCTTTTAGTTGTACTTTACATTCAGTTTGGGTTTGTATACTGGCCCACTTACATTCCGCAATTACTATTGTACCGCCTTTTACTTAGTGATTATTTATTCTACTTTCTTGCTCTGTGTTGTTTTTTTACTTTAAAAAAGAAAATTCCTTCCCCTTTTATCGTGAATTTATGCCTTGGTGCTAGTCGCCAGCCCCTGGACTATGGAAGGCGGGCTTAGGGTAGTCACAGCACGGGCCCGAGGATGGGTCGTGACAATAATTTTCTCCATTATAATAGTTATCATCCAGCTGAACTTCTTCTAGGATCAAGACATGAGATGAATCTGACAAACACCTTCTCAACATAGAAACGTGGAAAACATTGTGTACCTAAGAAAAAATTAGAGGCAAATCTACTCTATTGGAAACTAGTATTATATTCCCAGGAATTTCATAAGGTCTACTAAACCGTGGACTTATATTTCCATTATTACCAAAATACCTAACTATTTTCCATGGTGGGACTCTACGAAAAACATGGACACCAACCTATAAAAGAAAATCATTCTTCATATTGCTTACATAAAGTTTCCAACTACTCTGAGAATCCATCATGTGTTTTAGGACCATCTTCACATTCATATCCACTTCCTCTACTATTTATGATCTCATCAGCTTACCTTCCCCGACTATATCCCAAAAATATGCATTCAAAACTGCTTCTTAGACAATGCCTCAAACAGAGCCATCTGTATACTTGAATGAAATATTTTATAATATGAAAACACAACTAAATAGAGATTTTGATCCCATATTCCCTGGTAGTCCATTGAACAAGATCGAAGCACATCCTTCAATTTTTTAAAAGTTCATTATGACTTCCATCTGATTGAGTATGGAAATTTGGCTGAAATTTAACTCTTTTCCCAAATAATTTTGAAGGCCCTTCCAGAAAATAATAAGTTGCCCTGGGATCCCGATTAGATATAATAGAAAGAGGCACTCCATGTGAGCTGACAGTCTCATTGAGGTACAGTTGAGGAAACTGATACAAATACATTGTATCTCAAATAGAAATGAAATGTGGAGATTTAGTCATTCAGTCAATAGTAAACCATAATGCATATTTACCTCGAGAAGTCATTAGTAGTCCCACAAAAATCCCATGGATATATTTTCCTATATCTACTATGACACTGGAAAAGGATGAAGCATCTCCTTCAGTAACTAATGCTCTTCATTAACCTTATGACATGTCCAACATTTTATGGTAAAAATATCAATATCCTTTTTCATTCCATACAACAAATAATACTATTGAATTTTGATTTATATCTTAGAAGTACAATTATGAACTAAAATTGGAGAACTATGAGACTCACATAATAACTCTTATTTCAACTGGGAATCAAAAGGTACACACAAACATTCTTCAAATCATAAAACCCAATCTTTATCAAGGATAAATTATGGAAACATACCCATTTTAACTAATTCTACCTTTTAATGTATCTCACGATCATCCTTATACACTTGTTTAATTCTTTCTGATAACGATGACTCCACAGAAACCTGAAACAAAACTGTTGTATTTCCCACACCAAAAACTTCTAATACAAAACTCATCACATCATTAATCAAGGGATCAGGTTCCAAACATTACATTGTTAATATTTCTTGATGTATTCGACACAAGGAATTTTCTACATTGTTTTCCTCCCATGAGTGTTAATTGATTGTGAAATACAAATCTTTTATTAATTAACTCCATCTTCTTTTCCTTGTTTTAATTCATTCGAAGTGAATATATAATTTATAATTTTATGGTTAGTATATATTTGAAATTTGGATCTTTATAAATGGTCTCTATAAATTTTGAAAGAAAAAACCACATATAGTAATTTCAAATAATGCGTGTGATAATTTAACTCATGATTTTTTAGTTGTATTAAAGAATAATAAATTACCTGATTACTCTTCATCAAAACAAAACAAACACTTTTCAATAAAGAATCATTATAGAAGACACGCTCACCATTTTGGGAAGGCATAACCAAAATGGGAGCATTCACTAATATCATCTCCAGTTCCAAAAAAACAAACATCACATTCTTCTTTCAAAATAATGTTAACCCCTTTCATGTTAACATAGTCACTAGTAAAGGTAACTGTGTAATGTTTTTAACAAACAATTTGTAATAACGTACTAATCTAAGAAAAATAAGAATCTATAATACATTTATAGGTCTTATCCATTCATTAACCACTTTTTTGGTAGGATCAATTGTTATTATACTCTTATTTGAAGTTTTCGCATGAAAATAAATCTATTCCAACCAAAAATCACACTTGATGAATTTTCCATACAGTTTCCTTTCCATTAATGTTTTCAAAACAACCATTGGATGTTATTTATACTCTTATTTACTGTTAGAAAATAATAGTTTCATGAATAAACACAACCACAAAAATATCTAAGAACTCATGAAATATTATATTAATAATAATCATGAATAAATTAGGTGTATTAGTCAATCAAAATGACATAACAAAAAATTCATAATTCGTGTATCTAGTATGAAAAGCTATTTTCGGGATGTCATCCATCTTTTCCATCAGTTGATGGTATTCAGAAATCATGTCAACTTTGGAAAAGTATTGAGCCTATAGCTGATCAGACAAGTCATAGATATGAGGAAAAGGATAATTTTTTTAATATTTATCTTATTCAAGGCTAAAAAATAAATACAAAGTCTCGTGGATCCATCATTTTTTAATGAACAAAATAGGAACACCCTATAGTGAAGTGCTTGTATAAATTAATCCTTTATCAAGAAACTTTTTCAACTGATTTTTCAATTCAATATGATCGATTTGAGTCATTTGATAATGCATTTTTGAAATTTTCATAGAATTATTAAAAATTCAACTGTGAATTCAACTTCTCGATCAAGTTTTACACAAGGTATCTAATTAGGAAAAACATCCTGATATTCATTAACCATTGGGACATCATTAATCTAAATAGTTAATTTTTTTTACAAAAATATGAGCAAGGTAACTAAAATTTATATCCTTCCATAGTTTTTATGCTTATAGATATGTTATCAATTGTAAAGATTAATTATTGTGTTCACACTGAAAATATTTTTAAAAAAACGTCTTTATCTCTATAATAAGTATTAGAATGACTAACAGAAATTCAATCCATAACAAGAATGAAATCAAACTCTACTAAGGGATAAACAAAAATGTTTTCTCATGGAAATTATTTTCATAGAACAAACTAATAATATTCATATAATTCATAATTTCAATAATATTTTAGTTTGGTGTTTTGAAACTAAGTTTTTATCTCATTTGTCGGAGTGACATTTCTAGTTAACTACGAAATTTCTCAAAAATAATGAAATGTGAAGACCCCAAAACAATAAATATTTTAAAAGATCTAAGTAAAAAAACAAGCAACCTGATAAAACCTCATTGGATGTCCTAAAATATACTAATGTAGTAGCAAAGGATCTCACAAAACCTTTCTACAACTTCTATGGATTCTTTATATCATTCAGATCTAAATTTGTGGAAATTTTTTCATAATGTCCTAGCAGACCACATTTAAAATACATAATATTTTTCAAATCAATATTATTCTTATGATGATTATCATTAAAATATCAGGCCATATATAAAAACTTACCACATCAAAAACACTTCCCAGTCTTGGTAAGGCATTCCCCATGGCACTTCTTCTAAAACACTTCCAGACTATAAACTAGAATTTCTTACCATCAAATTTATTTGATTGGTTCTTACCCATCTCGTTCCATCTGGACCTCATATACTTCATGTTGTCAAAGTGCACATGATCATTATAAAACTCTATTTATACTCTCACATCACATCGAAAATGTTATTCATAACGTTTTTATTCAATCGAGGCCAACATCATGTGATACCATTTATTCAATCATATGTAATAATGGATTATTTTTCTATCATGATCCAGAATATGGTTTGGATCATCCTCACTAGTCGGGTGTAGTTTTCCTCATACAGGGCCATTGAAGCTTCTTATATATTCTTCAATTCAAGTAATTAGTTCTCCATTCTATGTCGAACAACCTTTGGAAAAATATTTTTTAACGAAAATCCATTTTATTTCATTGCACTCTAAATCATAAATATCCCCTATATCCCTGATATTCTTGTCCATTTTCCATCATTGATCAGCTTCAACTTCAAAACTAAATATTTTACAACTAACCATTTTATTATCTAAAAATCCCATAACATTGAATATCTTTTCAAGGGATTTAATCCATCCTTCAACCGCTATTGGGTCAGAGGATGCACTAAAAGTAAGAGGGTGTTACCTCATAAAATGTTTCTCTATCATCGAATTCATTTATGGTAGCTCTGGTTTTTCTCTTGCATGGATTCCACCACAATTTTCTTCCCATGTAAATTAATCTGTTAATTTCACAAACATCTCGATTATAATACCTACAATTCCGGGATACAGATTCGGAAGGATATCGTTCGGTTGGTTCCTCTCATCTTGAGCTTCCCAATATCTTATATGGAAAACCATTATGAAAAAATATATCTTTAAAAAATAAAACATGGTAATCCATAAATTATATATCATTTCAAATTATCAATAGTGTAAATATCCTGTATGGTATTCTATTAACATAATAATAACACCTAAATATACCTAAACCATCCTCTAAAACAAACTATAATGAACCTACCATATTACATTATATAATCTTGAATTTTAGTCAACAAATCACTTCCTATCACATTGAGAATATTTTAATGTTTAGAGTTTTAGATAATTGGGATATAACACATATATAACATTCCACATTTATACATAGAGGATACTTCAAAAATAGTACTAATTTCTTTCAAAATATATAATATTTCAAATAAAACATGTTTTCTTTGAAAAATATTAATAACATTTAACTTGGATTCCTTATTTTTTGTACACATACTTATAAAAATTTAAAATCATTTAAGAAAATTTGATGAGTAGAAAATTCATATTAATTGATAAAAAAATAAGGATAGAAAACATTTGTCCTTGAATACTTATAATGTATGAAATAATTTTCAAAAAGACATATGTGTCACCCATATAAACGAACATTGAGAAACATGAAATTTTCACAAGATATCAAAAAACAATATCTAACTCAAATAGAACTATAAAGGTATTATGGTGAATTAGTTACATAATATTGTAACCCTATCGACTACCTTGTAATTTTTAACCCTCACGACCACCTTACAATGTAACCCTCATGACTACCTTAATGTGTATCCATCGCAGGTACACTTGGAGAAACCATACAGGCAACCTCCAACATACATATTCCCAATGCATTGAATGAAAATATAGGTCCCACCCTCCATTATAAAAAATTCACAAGAAATAGATAATAATTATAAAATATGAATTATTTCATAAAAACATTGATTTTGATTTTTTAAAAATCTAGAAGATTAAAACAGTATTTTATAAGAAAAGCCCCTTATAAATGACATATAATTGATAAGAGAATGAATATAATGAAATAAATATGTTTATACAATTTAAATAAACATATAATAACATAATATAATGAAGAATTAATCACAATAATGATATTATAAAAAACAACATTAATGAAGTTGAAGGTTAACACAATGAATGAAAATTGACTTATGAATTCCCTTACCACGGCTTTGTCTTACCTCATACTTGTTTTAACATCCTGTAAAATGATTAAAAAGTGTTATTAATATCTTATGTAAATATATTAATGTTTTTAGCACATTATATTATCATTTCATATCATCGTTTCACCACTTTATTATTAGTATTTTGTTACCTCAATTGTTTCAGATGCGTTCTTTACATGATTTTCATAGCCAGTTCGTATTTGATTTCCTTTTCGTATGGAAATTAAAGTATAGAAGTTGAATGTAATGGTACACATATGTTTCAACAATATTTAATTTAAAATAATCATTCTTTGTCATATATGATGATTAATAATTTGATAAAACAATAATGTTATTTATTTTATCATTTTTGTGGGTTCTTCAATAATCATGACCTTGTTTCATTATATAATTTTATGTTATGCATAGATGATCATTAAAGAATATAAAATAAGTTAAATAATACAATTTAAATTAATTTTCAATGAATAAAATGGTTTTATGATTAGAATTCAAGGATTTAGTTGAAATTGAAAGCACATCGGCCACAATTTTCGCAAATGACACACCATGAATGGTGTTTTTATTATTTAACAATAAATGGAAGAGGAGAGGAAGAGGAGAGGAGTAAATAAGATGAAATATATTCCATGAAAATGATAACGAACATTATATATATGATTTAGGATAATTTATATCTTCTAGATCAGGGTAGGAGAAGAGTCTATAAGAAAATAATGGAATTCAAATAAAAACTCCTAAAAATGAAAGTGGAATCTTACCTCTGGATCTCTTCTCCCTGAAATACTCATTAAGGTCATTGGTATTGGAATTTTAGTGAGACCAGTAGGTCATAGTCATGGGGAAGATCCTTTTGGACGGAATTTTATAGAACATAGTCAATGTTCAAGGATTGAGAGGTGTGAGTGGAAGAGGGGAATGCAGGTGGTATTTAAAGTGGTGGAGAGGATAGACTCTACATTATTTTAATCATTGATTTAAAATTTATATCCAACACCCTGAATAGAATTCATTATTGTGATTTAAATAGTAAAGACAACATGTGATTTCAAAACAAGTGGTCTTACATCATCTATGAAGTCAAAAAGTGTATTTAACTGGTAAATTTTATATACGATATTTTCTTATATTTACATATTCATAAAAAATTTAAATATTTCAGAAAAATAATAAAAAGTAAATCTAACCAATTTTAAACCTATAGAATTAAAAAATAAACTCCATTTTTTTAAAATAATTTTCAGAATATAATTTATTTATTTTTTTAATGAATATTATATTTTATTCAATAAATAACAATTTTAATACTATAACAGATTTTATATCACCATGAATAATTAATCATTATATCATTATCTTATAATCATAAAATAATAGTATTATTTACTATTCATAAGGGTTTTACAACTATCGATATTAATATTCAGAAGTGTTTGTTATTATTCACCAAAAAATCAAGTCGGTTCTATCATAATCCAAATAACATACTAATAACAATCGAAGATAACTATTTTTAAAAATTCAAATTATTAAAGACGAAAAATTATTTTTAAAGGATAGATATAAATATCTACTTAAAACAATGTTTCATGCATTTTAATTTATTTTTTATTCCTTGGGGTGTTACATATATGGGAAATAAGTATATTCTACCAAAGGGGAAAAAATTCAATTTAACAAAAAACCATTCTTTTTGAATATAGATTCCATAATTAGAGAAAAATTGGTGGAAAATTGTATTGTTTGGAAATAACAAAAGGAGAAAAAATTATTTGATTCTTGAAAGATAGATCACATAGTACAATGAAACGACCGATATAAAACATTATCTTTTATCAGAAATAGTGAAAATAACTAAAAATGCATACCTTTATCAGCGCTTTATTTATATCACTAAAAATGAGTAACCTTTATTGGAACATTATTTATGACGATAAGGGTCTCATTATTCCATGTGATTTCCACATATAAGTAACAAATGTACGCATGAAACTTTATATATGATTTCTCTACATCCTTTGGTTAGAAGCCTACTACGGGGATGGGTTACCTCATATAACCTCTCTACACACACCCTTATGGACTCTAGGATACATGCACGAGCTTGCATGGGCCTTGGACCAGCTTGTGCTTCTCATGCAGGGTTTAGCCCACCCTCTTGAACATGATCGCACTCAGCACCTCTTATTTGGAAAGACCCCTATTATTTTATATAATCATATAAATAAACAAAATCATTAAAAATACAAAAAAAATTAATAGTTTACAGATAAATTTAAACAAACTAAAAACATATTTATTAAATAATTATTAACAAATTATATATATATATATATATGAATTATAATTATTAATAAATAATATAAATTAAATATAAAAATACAAATAGTATAAAATGAAATAATTAATTAAAAAAATAATTAAATATGAATAAATTCGAAATAAAAATAAAAATTTTTATAAATTAAATAATTATTCAGAAAAATTAATTAATTTATTATACACTTATATAAATAATAAATATAAAAAAATGTTATATATTTGATATAGATATATAAAATGAATAATTTGTAATAATTAAATTAAAAAATTAAATGAATACATAAAAAAATTATTAATACATTTATTAATCGAAATACTATTGATAAAAATGAATAAATTTAACAGATATAAATTATAATAATTAAAAATAATATTTTTATTAAATATAAATATTTTATGTGAATGAAATGTAATAATTTAAAACATATTAATGTCTTAATCATTTTTAATGATCTTTATATATAATTATTCATTAATATATTAAATATTATTAATCTAGAAATATATTTATAAAAATATATATGTATATATATATCAATATATACAATATTTCCTGAAATTTGATTTATATATTACAAAATACTTATGGTCACATTAAGTAAGTAATATATTTATTGAAAATGGTATATAAATAAAAAATCATATTAGTTATAAATATTGAATAATTACATCTAGTAATCAAAATTATATTCAATGTCATTTTATTATTCAATTTATCATATATCAAACATGTCTTACATTTATTTCACACACACATATACATAATTAATAATTTTTTATTGTACAACCCACACACACAATATTTTTTAATTTATTCAACTTAAAATATCAATTTCATAATTATATTTATTAACATAAGAAAATTAATATATATTATATTTCTGATTTGTAACTTTTATCATTTTTATAGTTTTATTCAATATGTGCTTATTGTTATTTAAATATATTCTTAAATTTTTTTCATTTTTAATAATATTTATTCATTGATATTAATATTTTGTTTCATAAATTTTAATTTATTGGTTTTATTTTTTCATCAATTTGATTTTAATTTTACCCATTTTCAATATTTATATACATAATTTTATTTTTTAAATATAAATTCGTTTATTATGGTTTTAATTTATATAATTAATATATATTTATTTCCATTTTAACATATTTAAGTGTTAATTTATGTTTTTAAAATTACAAGTAGTTAATTTTTTTTTTGAATTTCTTCATTGTTATTATTATTATTTCATTAATAGACTCTACATATTATATAATCAAAAGGTTCCGGAGACAATCATGCCTACTGATAAAAAATTCTTTTGAAAAAGAAAAATGACAAACCTGAGAAAATGATGTAAGTGTTCACCCAATGAGTCATTCCATCATCTATAAATCAAAAAAAACCAGAAAACGATCATTCACATACTCGTTATTAGAGTCCTCGACATCATCAATGGGTTTCTATTCTAAATGCGGGATCTTTTTCTAGAGATAACCAAGTACTTATTCTTAATATTTTCTACTACGAAGTGAGATCTCGACCACTTCTTCGACATTAGCCATGTCTATGATCCCTATTATAATATTCATGATCTGAATCCTTCAGATTTGTATCTTTTTTCATAGCACCCTAGTCCACCTGACCACAATCCCTTCCAATTTTTTTTTATAACATCCTCATCAGTATAAATTTGTTTGCAGCAAATCCCTTTATGGGTCATCTTCTTCATAGAGTTCCACACATTTTTATTTTCTCTCTATATTTGTATTGTCCTTCTCCAAAATAATTTTTCTTCATTAATCTATATGATTGGTCAGCGCTACTTCCATCTCATCTGAGTCTTAGGATCTATCATGGGATGATTGTTTTTGTTTCATTTATTGGCAGGAATAATGTTGATGTTACTGTAGAATATTGTAATTCTTATGGGGGTTTTCCACTAGAGAAGTGCTTACACCATCCCATGGTTCAGATTATATTTTCCTTACCATTTTATTATTTAATAAAATCAATAACTATGTAGATGGTGAGATAGAATTATTTTTATCTACTAATATATTTCCTTTACTCGTCTTCATTTCATCTAGGACATTCTTATCCCCCTTAGAAAATTTCACTGAATGATATATATTTTCATTACCTAACAATTTCATAAAATAATATCCTTTTCATGTATTTTCTGTTCATCATCCTTACGTTCCATATAATATTGCATGACATATTGCTCATCCAAGGATTTATTCTCCTATCGGCAACCACAAAATATTTTTCAATTCCATTAATAGCATCCTCAGTCTAAAAATCAGACTAAATCCTTTTTTTCTTCCATCATTGTCAGCCTTATTTGTAATGAGATCAGCGCATAGAGGATTCCCAAGATCTCAACCATCTATTTCATATTCCGAACCTCTATTAGAACCAATTTCATAGGGTCTAATAATCCTAGTAAAAATGTCCTTATCAAGATAGTATATTTCTCTATTTGTAGATGACCAGTTGCACCATCTTTAGAAGTGTCATGGTTTTTATTAATAGCTTCAAAACCAATAAAATGATGCCCATCAAAACTATATTTAAGCATCTTGTCTTCAAATCTAATATCTATTGAATAAAATTGAATATTTCATCTCTAGTATTCTGAAAAAATCCAATGTAATGAACTAAAATACATAGATATTTTATAACATTATTTAATGTATTGACCTAGTGAAGAGAAAAATTTTAGACATTTGATATCTTACAGTTCAAAGTATCATTTCCAATGAATTTTTATTCATAGATGAATTTTGGGTTTCATTCATGATCAATCATATAATCCAACTCATAATATTTCGTGGATTGTAATACTCTATTAAAAATCATTAAATCCAAAACAACTTCATCAAGAATGTGAGTGATTTCTGTCATGCTCCAAGATATTTAAAAAAACCATAATCGAACTGATTTTTATCACACCATTCATTCCCCTAAGAAATTTTATATCTTTCTCTTCTCCACTTCGATCATTTTTTCAGAAAAATCAACACACAAATCAATGATATGATTTTTTCCAGTCCTATCTCATTTCATGATTGTTTGGGTTTAGTGGTATGTGATAGAGTGAATTTATCTTGGATCAATTTTGTCATGGTTTCATATTTATGAGCTCTACCATTGATGTACCCGTCATTTTTCATCCTCCTCTAAAAGTTCCTTATTTATGGTTCTCTTCATTCTTGATTTTACCATTCTATATTTTCATAAGTTTTGATCTAATTACATCTGTTTAATGGTGTTGTTTTTTCATGTTCTACCCACTCTATGACCATTGTCTTTCTTCTGTCCTTAGTTTCACCCCATACCATGAGCTCTCTATAACTTCCTAGTATTATTTCCCATCCATTTCCCTACTACCAATGAACATTATATTAGAGTATGGTCAATTCATCAACAATATGAATTTATCAAAATGTTTTATTTTGTGTTAATGGAATGTAATATTTTACATTCCTAGAAATATTATGGATAATGGAAAAGAAAATATTATTAATATTACAACTTATATAATTAATATGATATATATTAATGATAATAAAGTTTATAAATAGAAACAAAAACAAATTTTTCATTCATTATATGAATTTATATAATGTGATGAAGAACTAGAAGTTACCAAAAACATGAGTATATATTTCTAACTTATATAGTCTATATAAATAAAAATTAGTCCTTTAATTCAATTTCCATAGTGAATGATTTTAAAATGTAATGGTCATTATATTTGTTTATTTTAGAAAACCCAGACAAAATTAAAAATTAATATTAATTTCATTAATGATTTATTGGAGTAATATTTCAGAATTAAAATTTTATTTATATAATATTTTGATTCTAAAATATTTTTATCATGTAAGGGAAAAATGTTTTCAAATTTAACATTCTAGATTTCTAAATCCTTTTTCAAGGGGATTTGGTTTTAAAATAATTTTATTTCAATGTTGATATTGGGAAGTTTAAATCATTTCATTTTATGTGTAATGTGGAAAAATATTTCATGTTGTCTTTTCATGTGAATTATTATTAATTAATGTATTAAAAATATAAATGGATTTTAGTGGATTTTATTTTTAGAATATTTTATTTAAAAGGGCCTCATGAAACTTTATGTTATTATTATTATTTATCATTTCAATGATTATATGATTATTATAAATATATGTATAGATTTCATGAATATATCAAAATTTTATTATTTAAATATAAACTAATTTAGAAACATATTACTTTCTAGTATAAATGATGCATTATTTAGTTATTAAATAATTCTTATTATTAAATTTAATGTTTTAAATAATTATTTTATGCTGGTTATTGCATGAGTTTAATTATAATATGATTTATATGGTGAGTAAATGTAAATGTTATTATATAATGTCTAATTTTCATATTTTAAACGAACTATGATTCTAACATATATATAAATTTCCCTCTAGTTGGATATTTGAATGAGTTGTGAAGTGTTTTAAAAATTAAATTAACAGCTACTGTTATTTTCTGGAGGGTTTTGTTCAAATAAATATCGTTCTAAGCCTTTTGAAGGTGAATATTTATTTGTTTCTTTAGTTTTAAATGATTTCAATGAAATATATGTATATTTTTATATTTTTATTAGTTTACATTTTATCTAGTTTTTTTTAGAAATTATAAAAAAATATTGAAATAAAGGTATGTGATCACTTATGATATGTTTCTTCCCCTTGAACATATTTTTTCCCAAATGGTTTGAACAATGTGTGTGCAAGTGATCTTATTTTTCTTCAATCTACTCACTAATAATCCACCAAACCACTCTTTCCTCGAGCCCTTTTTGGTTTACCATCTCCCTCCCCTTCATCTTTATTTTCAATCATTAATTGTTATTTATCACTATGATTTCATGGACCCCTATCCATGCACTAAAAAAAATACCCACATATCATATAAGGTGGTGATTGAAAACTAAATCTTAGCAGTTTTTTACGATGTAAAGAAGGTAATCAACATCCATTTTCAAGTATTAGTCCTACTCACATAGATTAAAATAAAAAAAAGTCCTCCCATTCACATTCCAATTACCCCCATACACACATGGAATAAAACATCAATGTCTTTTTAAAATACATCTTTACTATGTGTATTTTATTTTTAGTAACCGTTAGATTATCATATTTCAATAGTGTTTTACTTTCATTAAACCAATATATAATGAAATATGGTTTCATTATGGACTCAATTTTTATTTTATATTGGTGGAAATTTTATATCAGGACTCGTTAATAAGGTGCGACTTCTTATTAAATTTTGTAGTGATTTTATAAATATTTTAATATCATTATCAAAATTATGTGAAATAGTTTTATGTTAATATGTTATGAATTATTATGTTTTATGTAATTATTTTTTATCAATTTAAGTTCCATTAATTTTAACTAAATTATTATATTCATGGTTCATGTCACCCTTTTGTAAAATTATAACCTATCTGAAATCATAACTGATAACATTCAAATTTTGGGTTACCCTTATAAGAATTACGAATTAAATAATCCATTAATTATTAATATATTATGTGTATTTAATATTTTTTGTAGAAAATGAATATTTTATAAACATAATAGGATTAATATGAATTGAAAATGGATTCAAAGGAAAAAAATTCCAATATATTAGGAAATATAGTTAAAGAGTTCCAAGTGTTTGCAATAAATAATGCATGTGGACCTTCTAATATCCATTTTTTCTATTTTAATTTTTTGAATAAATATTAGTATAGTGTAGTTTGAAGAACATTTTATTTTTCCAATAATAGATCATATCTAAAAATGTGAATCAAAAACCCTAGGAAAAATATATTGTGCACAATAATTTTGATGATATTTCTATTTATGGATCATTTGATGTCAATACCAATGTAAATTTTAATTAAGATTGAATAAATGAATTGAAAATAGAAATTTCAGATAACCTTCATTATTTTCCAATGTAGTTTGTGAATTTATATTGCTACCCTAAGAGACAACTATATATCTATTATACTAAATACACAAAATTTTCACTTATAGTGAAGTTATATAATTTAAATGATGATATAGGATGGAGTGATACCAACTTTATTGAACTATGTGGTCCTAGGAATGATATTCTACCTGAATAAAATGAACACCTTGTTGAACGTATGAAACAAATCATTTCATAAAATTAATGGAAATGATAATTTAAAAATACAAGCTTGTCCAAATGATTTCATATTTTTTCACAAGGTCCATGAATAACTCAGAAGATTTCCTATGTGTGGAACAGATTCATTCAAGATAGATAAAGAAAGTACTTTGAATGATATATGGTAATTTCCAATCATTATATAGTTTAAAATACTATCTAGATATTAGTAATCCATGATACTATTTAGAAGTCATTCAGATACAATAATTAATTATGGGAAGATACATTATCAAGAAAACTATCCTTGGTGGATGAAAACTTTTTATGAGTATCCGAAATTTGAAAATGAACTGAGAAACTCCCCTCTTTGGGTATCTAAATATGGAATAAATCCTTTAGGTTTATGAAGTAGTGATCACATAACATGGATTTTCATGTTTATTAGTTATAACATTCCACCATGGAAATTTTTGAAGCACAAATATGTTATTCTGTATCAACTTATATCTAGCCCAAAACAACCCGCAAATGATATTGGCAACTATTTTTCTCCTTTGATCAATGATCTAATATTTATGTTTGATACAATTGTTACAATTTTTGATGATCATAGAAGTTAATAATTCACATTGAGAGACATTTTTTTATTTGATGATAAATGAATTGTAGGCGTAAGAAAAAAAAATTAGGCACTAAAATTAAAAGAATTACAGGGTGTAACTTTTGAGAAGAATAAAAATAATGAGTTCATTTGATATATTCCTCAAAGAAATTTTTTGTAGGAAATTGAAAAAAAATCCCCAAGATATAAGTACCAAAAATTGAGGATAAAATTCAATAGAAATACTAAAAAAGTTACAACACCATATTCATTAATGGGAGATAATCTATTTGATAATGTGACAAATATTTAAACTGTATTTGGTAAAAAAATCAACAAATCATACAAAATCTGGTTGGTATCATATATAAATTTTCATTTAATTATCATACTAGAATTTATTATATATCATATAATTTCATGATATCAAAAATTTATAAAAAATTCATTTTTTATTTTTATTTTCATGTTACTAAATGGTCCTTAAAAAATATAAGGCATCAAAAACAGGTTGTAAATGATCTACATGAGGATAAGGTAATAGTTGGAATTGGGGAATGATAAATGTTTTAATTTCATTCTTGTATAATCTTACACTCTATAGAAAATTGAAAATTGAAAATTGAAAATTTTTCATTAATGGTGTAAATGTTCTATAGTGGAATTAAACAAATATCAAAAATTCCATGTCAATGACTAATTTGACCTTATAAGACCTAAAATGACACAATGATCCTATTATGATGAAAAATTTGATGCACAGAACTATATGTTGTATTTTACCTATAAATGTATCACTTATATTAACCAGACTCTACTTCTTTTTCAAATCAAAATGCTATAAAATAATAGACGTAGAAACGTTTTGAGACATAAATATGTAGTATAAAATTATATAATGTTAATTAGATATATTATTCCCACCGTAAATAATTTATAAAATTGTCCACATGATGGTTCACTTGGTTAGGGAGGTTCAAATATGTTATCATGTATATTACTGATGAATTTACCCTATTGAATGGTATATGAATATTTTTAAAGGTTACATCAATGATTGAAGACAGAATGAATGTTGTATTATAAAATAGAATATTTTTCAATAATCTATTGAATTCCATACCTATTGACTATTATATGTTGATATCATCAGTCTCAGAATGTCTAGTCATAGTGGACGCCTTATGGGGGAATGGATTTCCAGAATAAATGTTCTATCAATTACCATCACAAAGTGGGAGAAAGCTCACCTTCACATTTTACATAATTTTGAAGAATTTGATCTATATATTGAATCCACAAAATAAATTATTAGATATATTAATCCATAATGGGATGAAGGATGGAAATAAAATAAACATAATCAACAGTTTAATGTATGGTTACAATATCAAATGTATACGGAATTATATGAAAATGTGAAATAAATTTTTGGATGGATTTGATGGCTAGCCAGGTGAAAAACACCAATTTTATTTCATTACATAGATTTTTAATTAATGTTTATATGGTCAATATAAAATAAAATTATGACCAAATAATGATGTTAAATAGTGGATTTACCTTGGGTCATCAGAGAAACACATATATGGTTCTATGGATACAAATCCAATTTATGGAAATATGTCTTATTTCAGTAATATCGAATAGATATAAAAGTTGTATTATATAAAATTTCATTGAACTATTTTCCCTAAAAAATGGTTTAACCATATGAATGAATTGAAAGGTGATGAAATGGGATTCGTGAAGGAAAATTTCAATGTGGAAGGGGAAAAGGAAGATCAATTCCTAATGTTATCACAAGTAGTTAAAGTATTTTTTCACTCATATCCAAAAAAATATTTTGATTCATTGTATAGGTGGAGAATAAAAAACGTTAGGGTTATTTGAAATTCAATTGATGGTAACCATTTCAGTTGGAGATCACAGTCAGTTCATGCTGGTCCTAGTATTGACAATTTCATGCACATTAGAGGTGACCATAATGAGGGGATTAAGATTCTCAATAGAGGATTGAAATCCCTTAAACCATTAACAAAAGATAGTTCAATATGTTATTTATAGTGTTTTTAGCATATGATTATTTTACTCATAGAATTATGTTTCCTCTATTATATTAACATAATCTAGATTTATTGATTTACTACTCATGAAGATAATGTATTTTACACATGATGATGCTTCTAATATCAGGGAAGAATTGACAATATATGTTGAAACTATAGAATTATTAGGCAATCAACAACATGTTGATGAAGAAAACAATAATTACTTAGAATCTCCATGTAAACTAAAATTATCAAGAGATGAAGAAAGGCTATAAAACATGTGGTTTTATGGAATCATTGTGACCTAACTTTTTTTATAAAAAGGCATTGTTCATTAGTTATATTTGGGTCACATTGAGAACGAATTTTCCAATTGATATATATTCATGGATCCATGTATAATAGATAATGAAGGAAACCCTCTAGGATCATATTAAAGTAAGGTTACATTATAATTTAACTATTTTACTAAAAAATTATATAATGAACCATTGATTTAATTTTAATTATTGATTGTAGTGTTTGATTGTTTTATATGATTTTAGTACTAAATATACCCTAAGGACCACTATTAAATCCCATATAATCTAGCAAACATTCGTAACTAGTTTCAAATTTGGGATACTGAGGTGAAAGTAACGCTCCAAACACATGTTACTAATGTACACATTATGAAGAAAAAATCATGGAATTATTTCATTAGTATTCGCAATGATAAATCATTTTAGGCGCGTTACAGTTGATAATATATTATTTAAAATTATTTATTCTATACAATTTTATTCAAGATTAATAATTTATGATATAGTAAAGGAGTTATAAAAATAAAAAATTAGCATAAAAATAGAGATACCCCTATCACAAATAAAGTATGGGGTAAACATAAATAGAGAAGAAATTGGTATGTACCATAAAAAAAATAATGGTTTATTGTGATATGAAACAACATATTTTCATGTGATTATATGATGATTGTTTAATGAAAATAGTATGCTAGTTCTGTCCCATGTCATGTGTTGTAGAAGGAGGACTGTTTAAATAAGTACAATAAACTAGTTGATGAAAATAAAAAATCAATATGAGAATCATCTGTAATTGTTGAACGATAGTAATTTTTTATTATTAAAAATATTATTACACAAAAATATCTATTTAGGTTATTACATTTTTATATGTTTTAGAAACAAAAAAACTAATAATGACCATACTAGAAGAAAAAATTACATTAAGTAGCTTTGAATAAGTTAGATCAATATGGTTCCATAATAGGTGTATATTTTCAAGTGTCTCCTCAAAAATATTTTGAGATGATAAAATTACAAGAATATATATAGTAAATAATGACATGATCACATATACAATAGATATATTTTATGACAATATTTCCCATAATGGGCTGAAATACCAACATATGTAAAATGATAAAAGTGAATGGATAATGGAAAAAATATCATCACATGAACATCCAAATGACCCCCACAAAATTTGAGGCCAGTCATTCCCTTTATCCAAATAAATTAACTAAGGTAGTTAAATTTTCCATTTATTTTTCTCACAAATGTTGATCAATTAACATCTGATGACTATAAATTACCAAGACAACTGCAAATTAAGGATATAAAAATGGTTTTAACCATTGGTATTGGCCTAAGAACCATTGCAATAGCCTATACCAAATGTTTTACAAACTATTGGTTGTATTTATGTTGGGAAATGCTTATAGTAATGGTGTATAATGAACCATTGGTATAGGGTTGTTATAATTTCATTCTGATGTTCCAAGGATGGTATAACAACAATGAAGGTGTGTTGAATCAGTTGTTCTCTTTCTACAAGATTGTAATATTTTTAAAACATTACCCCTAATACCTCTTGTGATTTGTTTTCTTTTGGACCATTAGTAAATTATCATGGAAGGAAAAGTAGGGAAAAAATAAAATCACACAAGATTCACAAGGATCAGCCTCAGTTTGAGAGCCTACATCCCTTCTATAGACACTACCATGGGTCAATGTAAATCCACTATTATGAATAATTGTATACAACATATAAAAATTCTCATTAGAAACCTTTGATCTCCAAATAGAAAATATTATACTAACACGTATTAGATTATAGTGGTTCTTTTAAAATAATTGGTCTATGAAAAATAATAATGAATTTTTTAAATCTTATATATAATTTCTTATAATGAATCCTCATTCTTATTTGGCTAGATCTGATTTTTTCAACCCGATGATGATGGATTCGAATTTCTCAATTCAATGATGCAGGAACTATGATCCAATTTTTTTAATATGATTGATTCAACTTTATAAATATGAAGGATATAATTTTCTTAGAATGATCGATATTATTTTCTCATAATCCGTGATCTAATTTCTTAAAAATGGTGGATTCGATTTTCTCAAAATGTTGGATCAGATTTGCTCATATATTGGGAATTGATTTTCTCAGAAAGTTGGGATTAATTTTTTGAGTATTTTGGATATTATTTTATCAGTATAATAATGTTGGAACTGATTTTCTTGAAGAATACTGGATCTTAAACAATGAAAAGTGATTCTAGACTCACACTTTAGTAGAATGCTTAAAATAATTCTCCTTCTATCAGATGGTAACTTTCATTTTGATTTCACTAGTGCTCTTCCTTCCACATATTTGAATAAAGTTACAAATGAATGAATGATCTGAGAAAGTATTTATAGAAAACTCAAAAAAAGTGGGAATCTTTAAAACATTACCCACATCCTTAAATTTAAAATCTTTAAAAAAATGTCACATTTAAAACATCAACTTTTTCATCATATAAACTTCCCGTATTTCTCCAATATTTTTCAAAAGGTTAATTTTATGTTTGACCTCCTCAACTTCCTGAATTTTATTTTTCAAAAAATCATCTTTATACAAATTATTAATGAACAGATGTCTACTTATTTTAGGGAATATTATTTAAAAAAAAATCAGTGAATTTGAATCCTTCTTCTTTTCAATCTTTAAAATATTTGCAACATTTTAGTGAATCTGATTTTTGATTCCTTTCACCATTTGTCAAAAATATTTTATTATGAATGTTTTCATGATTTTTGAGAACATCTTGATCAAAAAGCATCATATTATTTTTATTTCACAATGTATGGAAACATTCTTACCCCTAACCATATATTCTTCAATGTCATCCTCTTTAGAAACACTTTAGGAACAAAAAAACCTTATTTCATCCATTTCCTTCTATCTCAAAAACATATTTCCTTGTAACTCCTTCTATGTATGAATTATATCAATACAAAAATCCATATTTATAAACATGTGTTCAGAGAACAATTTTTAAGAATACATTCCCCCCTTTTTAGATTCACGCTTCTAGTATCTTTTTCCAAAACCTCATTACAATGATTCAGAGTCCAATATCTAAAGAAAAAAACATTCTAATAAAAAATGTTATTTTTCAACAAATACGAAAAATTCGTAAATAAACACAACAAATCTTCAATACCCACCATTGTATTTGTTTAGATCCCTTGTTAACAACTTTTCAAACTCTTGGACAATTTATCACAACTCATATTTTTAACAATTCCACAGTTTTTGAATTTTATAAGAACATATCCTTTCTCAGAAGAGATTTTATTGACACCACACTACTAGATAAAGTAATGTTTTTTGGGGATTCTATCCTTTAATGGAAAGAAAATGTTTCATCCATTCATAGATGACTCTCCTCACTTTTCATTTCGCATATTCTTTTTCTGTCCCCATTTTTTTGTTTCACAAATTAATTTTCTTCTCTCAATTTCCCTCTTCTCTCTATCATGAAAATATAACCACCACTTTATATTCATAAAATAATGACAAGTAAAAACTTCTTACAAATAACAAAGTTGTTAAATTCTCTTCATGATTGTAAACATTATCCAAATCACAATGGATTTTGTTTATTATGTGGTTTTAGGAATACATGGGAGGAGGTTAAACATGAATTTTCAACCAAAACTCAATAATCCTATCCTTAGACATTTATTTTGTGAATATATAATAAATATTATACATTGTTAAAATGTATTCCAACAAAACAACTCCAACACCAATGTTATCTTTTATAAAGTGAATCATTATATCAATGTGTTTTTATATTGAATGTTGGACAAGATTTTAATAATGATCTATTGCACTATAATTACCAAAAAGTATCTTCTATATTTCAGAAACTCTTACATTCAAATCATCCTACCTAACATTCATCCACGATATATTAGTACAATCTTTAGTAGTAATAACATATTCAGATTCAGTGGTGGTCATAGTAACTGATCTTTGTTTTATACTATTCCAACATACACAACATTCACACAAGAGAAATATTCCACTTATATTCTACTTTCTATCATTAAAATCTCCAAAAGATCAGAATCAATTTAACCATGAAACATCATCTCATTTTTTCTTTTCTATTAAAACATATGTGAAGTTATTCCTTTAAAATATCTTAGAATCCTATTTTCATGCAACATATATGATTCTATAGGTTTACTCTGATACCTATCACATAAAGTCTCAACATAAAAAATATGAGGCCTTGATGATTTATGGTAGAGAATACTTCCTATCAGGTTTCAAAATTCATTTTTATTCACACTTATTCTAGATTCACCTTTACTCAACCTTGTGCTCACTAAAATAAGCATTGAAGCTTAATTAGATTCATTTATCCCAATCCTCTTTTACAATTCCTTGTAATTCTCTTCATGAAATAAGAAAATATTATTTTTAAGAACTTATTTTCCACAAAAAAATTATGATTTTACCAACATTGAGATTTCAAAATTCATCTTTATTTTTCAAAATAAAAAAAATATTTTTTTCTTCATCCACTGAAAAAATTTATGTTATCAAATAAAAAATTAAAATTAATGTTTTGGATTCAACCTCTTTCACATTCAAGTTACTATAAACATTTACATTATAAAATTTCATCATTCTTAAAAAAATTTCATGCTACAAATTCTGAGCTCGTAGATCTTTTTTCAGACCATACAAATCATTATTCAATTTACAATTTTTTTCCATCTTTATAAAGTAGAAACCCACAATCTTCCTCAATTTAAACATCTACCTCAGTATCAGAATTTAAGAAATATGAATTTACATCCATCTGACAAACATTGTAATTCTAATGTGTGATCGGTTGAAGAAACATTATAATAGATTCCAATCTTGAAAATATGTAAAATGTTTCATCAAAATCCACACCTTCCACCTGTGGATATCCATTATAAAAAATGATAAATTTGTTTCTTGAATCTTTTCAATTATCATACAATTTTTTGCTATAAACACATTTGGTTCCAATAAAATATATATTTTATATACACGGAACAAGTTCCCATGTGACATTATTCTCAATCTAATCTAACTCTTCATACATAAAATCGACCAATTATTTTTGTTGAATATCATCAGAAAAATATTATAGATAAACTTTTGAGATAAGTGATGTATGATTTTCTAATATCATCTTCTTTTTGGTATGAACTAGGGCTTTATGATTCCTAATAATGTTTTTGAATTGAACATATTTTTGTATGTTAGGAAATATCAAAGATTCTTTCCCGGCTAGAATTTCTATAACAACCATAATTTTCATACATTACATTTAAATACTTTTAGTGATAATCAACATAAACAAATTTCACATAGAGGATCCAATGGTTTAGTTTCATGGGAAAACTAGGACCATACATAACATTTATAACACAATACTTTTATTTAATTCCTTTTGTTATAACTTTTTATTGGATCTTAACTCCTATTTAGTACATGTAGTCACCTTGGGATATACATAAAAAATTGGTGAGGATAAATATCTGTAAGAGGATAGATATGAACATGAAATAAAAAAACGGAAAATCATAACTATTATAATCATAACATAGTCATATGATCCTAATCAATAGAAGAAACATTAAGAAAAGTCATTTAATGTCGAAATTAATAAAAACGAAACATCACGTATTATTGTATAACTACCACACATAGTTGTGAAAAAAATACAGCCCTTTTTCACACATCATTTCACATTAACACATGACATTTATCACTTTACCCAATGCATTAGAGCACTACGTAATTCTAGGTGTACCCTTCACATTCATACAACAATATGGAACTGTATAATCATGGGTGCACCTGTCAAAAAATAACATTTTCATTATCATTAATTCCCCATAGAACATATATCAATAATAAATAAACCTTTGAAAGTAAACTGTTTCATCTCATAAGAACTTATTCATATACATTGGTATTCAATAATAAATAGGGAATAACAAAAATGATATAAGAACCATTATCCTTGAATGAGAAGTAAAAAATGCTTTTTTAATGAATAGTTCTATTAGAAAACATTGGTTTTGAAATAAAATCCATTGGAAAACATGTATACCTTATAAAAGCTAAAATAATGACGAAGAAATTATTTTTAATGAGTAACCATACTGAAAATGGAATGAAAGAGGGAGAACCTGAAGAATGACAGTTAGGTTCGATAATTTCCGAACACTTTCTTCACAATATTTTCATATATAATCATCATAGATTATTTAATTAGAAATTATAGAAGATTTTATCCATGAATCAGATTTTTTATGGCTTTATTACTATCTTTTATGGATCTTTGGATGAGTTATTATGTTTTAGTTCATTATTTGGGAGTGTTCATTTTCATTGTTTGCATGAACAGTTCACTTGTATTCATGGATGGGTGATGGTATAAAAATAAGATAACAAAAATAATTGTTAATAAATATTATTATTAAAAATAAATGAGTATATATGATGAATTTTTTATAGAAAAAGATGATTAATCATTTGATAAAAGTTTAGTGATAAATGGTAGGACTAATTTGGCAGTTTTTCTCCCAATGAACGTGTTTGAATTATTATGTTATATCATGAACATATTAGGATTAAAAACATTAAATAAAATTAAATACATATCTTATTATTTAGTTATACCATTAGAATCCTTTAATTACTAGTCTATAATATTGTAATGCAAATGGAAAACTTGCTGTCCTTGAATGAGATAAATAAACACATCTTAGACGGTGTATTCATTTTTTGTACAAATGGAGGGGGAATTAGATATTATGATAATCTATCCAACTAGAAGAATATATTTCACATAAATTTATATTACTTTTGTTACTATAAAATTTTATTTAGGTCAGGTGAGGAAGGAAAAATTAAAATAAATGAAATTGAAAAAAACAAAAGATTCAGAAAAGGGAATTTACCTCGTGAGTTTGTCTCCTTTGAGAGCTTATTTTGGGACTAAATTTTTGTATTTTTATTATAAAAATTGATAAATGACAAGGGGAAAATGATACAGATGTTTTTTGGGTACAATTTAGACATGTATTGAAGCATGAGAGTGGTGATGTAATGAGGGTGTGAGGGGTGGTATTTATAGTGAAGGGGAGAGGTTTTTCTAAATATTATATTCATTAGTTCATTATTTCCCCACAAGATAAGAAATATTGATGATTCCATGACCATGAATAGTAATAAGTTCATGTGATTTTAAACTAATTAGGTTTAAATCAGTATAAAATCATCAATGATTCTATAATTAATATATTTATCTAGTTCTGTTAATTATTTTATTTCACCAGTCATCAAAAATTAATGAATTTTAGAAAAATCCAAAACAATCACCCTAACCCTTTTTGATGTGTAGAATCCAAAAAGGAACCTCATTTCTGAAAAGTAATTTTCTTAATATGAATAATTTACTTTTTTAATTACAACCATAATATACTTGGTAAATACAAATTTTAAAATTACAACTACTTTTCTAACAAATTAAATAATTAAAATAGATCTCAAAAAATTATATTATAATCAAAGAAATAAAAATATTAATTTATGAATAACTTTTATGAAAATAAATTTTCTTTTAAATTAATTAATTAATTATAATTAATTTCTTTTCACTTATAAATGTACGAAAACTTTTACTATAGTCATATTATCACTCATAAAATTCGTAAGTTTTATTAATCATTCATGGGTAAGGTTACTATTAGTTTGTGCATTTCACTATTCATATGGTTCATATTACTATTCATAAGGGTAGGTTACTATATATAAGGAATGGTTACTATTAAACAAAATTTTATTTTGTCCTATCAGACTCTAAATATCTAACTGATCACTACCGTGTATTTTAGATTTTTGAAATTCAAAACACAGAAGTGTAATTTTATTTTTAAAGGTCACATGGTAGTTTTTTAAGCAAGATGTGGTATATTGTTTCCTAATGTGATTCATTATGTAATTACTAAAAGAAGGGATAAATTGAATTGATAAAAGTTTGGGTCATTACATTTTCCCCCTCTTTTAAAATTTCACCCCCAAAATATTGTTTTACATAAATAGGTGATGGTACGTATCCTTAATCGCATCATACGGGTTCTAAGTTCCTTCTTCATACATATGGTTCTTCCAAAACACTTTGACTTGGGGTTATCTTGATGAATAGAACCTTATCTCTTGTATCCATAATCCTTACATGATGCTCCTCAAAAGAAAGATCATCTTCTAGATGTACCCCATCTAAGTTCAGTATATGTGAGGGGTTTGCTATGTACTTACTCATGAGTTATATGTGAAACACGTCATGAATTTGATCCATATTCGGTGGAAGTATAAACTGATTAGTTAGGGCTTCACTCCGTCCATGTATATCAAAGGGGCCAATGTACCTTGGGCTTCACATCCCTTTATTTTTCAAACTACATGACACACTTCCTTGGTGATATTAATTTATAGAAATTATCTTCTATGTCATAATCCAAGTCTCTTTGACAGTTGTCAGCATAGATCTTTTGCCGACTCTAAGATGCATTAGTATGTTTCTGGATTACATTAAACTTCTTTTTCATCTCTTGCACAAGATCAAGTCCATATAGCTATCGTTTTCTAGATTCATCCCGATGGGTAGGATTTCTACATCACTTTTTATACACAGCTTCAAATAGAGCCTTCTAAATACTTGAGTGGATGCTATTATTGAATGATAACTCGACCAATGTGATATGTTGATCTCATCCACCATTGAATTATAATTATGAGGCTCTTAACATGTATATAATCTTTTGAATCATCCTTTCAGATAGGCCATTAGTTTGGCGGTGATATGCCATACTGAAATTTAATTTCATACCTAATGCATGTTTAATACTCCTCCAGAATTTAGATGTGAACCTTGCATCATGATCAAAGACAATCAAGTGAAGAACACCATACAGTCTCAAAATTCCCATTACAAATATCTTTTCAATTTTTTCAAGCAATAGATATTCTGGAATAATGATAAAATGTGTAGTTTGGGTGAGTCTTTCCACCACTACCCATATAACATTATTTCACTTCGACATATTTAGGAGACCAATGACAAATTCCATAGTGACATTCTCCCATTTCAAAATGGGTATAGGCAATGGATGCATCATCCCTTTTACTTTTTCACTCTATATTAACTTTCTATCATACTATGCACATTCTGAAATATTCCACAATATCCTTCTTCATTTTATCCTACCATATGTGTTCTTAGAGACTCAGTACATCTCGGTGCTACGAGGATGGATAGACAATGTTGATCTATTTACATTGTCCAATAACTCCTTGTTTATCCTGGGTGATTAATGAACACAAATCGACATTCCCAGGAAAATAACACCATCATCGTCGATATGGAACCCTTTTGATTCACTTCCTTTACTGCAATGAAATTCTTTTGTAACTCCTGATCTTTCCTTTATGCCTCATTAAATAACTCTTGGATAGATGGTTTCCCAATCATTTGGGAAAGGTACGATGTATCCCCTACCCTTGTGATTTTTCAATCCATCCATTGCATATCCAAGAAGATATGGTCTTTCTCAATCTGCAACATGGAAAAAGTAGTAGGTTATAATCTACTTAGACCATAAACTACCTTGTTCAGCTTTGTAGGATGATACTGAATTGTGCAATCATAGTCTGTGATTACCTCTAACCATCTATCTTGATGCATGTTGAGATTTTTTTTTCAAATATATACCTTAATCTCTTGTCGGTAGTTTATATGTCACACTTCTCACCATAATGGTAGTGTCACCAGAGTTTCATGTAAAAAAACATGGCCGCCAACTCTATATCATGTGTCGATTAGTTATGATCAAGGATCATCAACTACCGTGAGGTGTAGGATATCACATTATCATTTCTAATTACTACACAACCCAATATTTTATTATAATCATCACTCTACCATGAAACATTATCTACTTTTCAATAATGTGAGTACAGGTGCGGTGATCATCCATTTTTATCTCCTAGAATATTCCATCGTGTTCTTCCATTTAGAAATACTTTACCCCTTTCCATGTTTACATAGTTATCATGCATGAAAATTTTGGGAAATTTCTCACAAAACATTGATAGTACCCAGCTAATCCAAAAAAACTACAAATTTATGTGACACTAGAGCGTCAAGGCCCTTCCTAAATCACCTTTGTTTTTTAATTGTCCGTATAAATTCCCACAATTGTTATCACATGTCCCAAAAATGTGACTTTCTTCAACCCAAAGTCACACTTGATGAACTAGGCATACAAATTCTCCTTTATCAATGTATCCTACACAAGTATTAGATATTTTTCATGATAATCCATTCTCTTAGAGTAGATGAGATTATCATCAAAAAAACATCCAAAAAATCTTTGAGGTAATGTCTAAAGACTTTATTCATCAAATCCAGGAATATTGAAGGGTGATTTCTAAGTCACTAGAGATTCACTAAAAACTCATATTGCATATACCTTGTATGAATGGAAATCTTTTAAATATCTTCCTTAGTCACCTTGAGGTGATGAAATCTAGAATTAATATCCACCATTGAGAAGTATTGATCTCCTCTTAAATGATAAAACAAGTCTCATATCCTTGTAATAGAATACTTGTTCTTTATGGTAATCTTGTTGAGTTACCAATAATCAATACACAACTGCATTGTTCTATCCTTCTTATTCACAATGTGAAGTAGTGAATCCCAAGGAGATGAACTTTGGCTTATAAACCCTTTTCCATGTATTCTTGAATCTACTAATTTAACACCTCTAGTTTGATAGGATCCATCCAATATGGACACATTGATATAGGAGTATCTATGTGTATGAGTTATGTGTATAACTCTACCTCACAATCTGGGGGATGTACAGGTAACTCTTCATGAAATACATCATCATATTCCCTTATGATGGGAATTTACTCCATGTTGACACTTTTATTTTGACACAAACATTTGAGTGAGGTATAAATATTTACATTGAATAAACACCCTCACTATTGAAGAATTTTTCAAAGGAGATTCATGAACACTATTGAATTTTTATTGGCGAATGGGGTGGCTCAGAACACGAAAGTAAATTGTTATTTTTCCCGAAAGTTGATATTTTCTCTATATAATGATAGCCAAAGTATTCCCATTATAGCGTTGAATTCCACCATGGGAAGTATTATGAGATTTAATGGAAGAATATTCCCACATACACCAACAGGAGAAGAGTCAAACACTTAGGGTTCAATGATTTTAAAACATGGTGTTTTTATAGATATCTCGATTTCAAGGTTTCAGGGATTCGATTCTATAGTTCTGGAAAACACTGTTGATATAAAGGAATGCATATAATGATAATAAAATAAAACCTTTTCTTTTATTGTGTGAATTGGAAGTGTACCTTTTATGAATTTATTATCTCGTTCCACTTCTATAGTAGTGAAGGCATAAACCGTCCCTTTTTCCTTTGTCATTAGTGGATGCTGACACTAATTACCCACGAGGACTCGAGGTTTAGTGCATTGGGTAACATATATCTCTTTCTCCCTATAGTTGTAGCACTAGACTATGGGTGGTGATCTTTATTCCTCCACTAAATTATCTTACCTTATTATGTATTTTTAACACTATTCAGTAAGGTGTATTTCATTCCAAAACATGATTCATTTCCGTGTCCCTTTGATGTTGTTCACATGATGAATCTTCCCATATATTTGGCATGTGGGTGGTTTTGTTTTATTCCCACCATTATCATTAGATCCTCTGGCTTGAAACTCCATATTTCTATTCATATCACCATAACCATGGGACCATTCTCTAAACTCCATCTCCACTTTGGGTTCATACCGACCCACATCATCGAAACTCCCAAGGTCTCTAATTGCAATACCCTTTCGAAGGTGAGGTTTTAATCCACTAAATTATATTTCAATTTTTCTATCATTTTTTACAACAAAACCCGAAGTGTACCATTCAAGACTTGTTGAATTTTCGTTATAGGTCTTAAAAGATTATCATTCCATATTCATGATCTTTATGATTTCTTTATCCATTTTTTGTAGAAAGAGATTTTGGGAAATATATGTTAAGAAACATGATCTTAATTTCTTCCCATTCCACCTCTTCAATTTCATCTCTTGGATTTGTCTTCTTAATCAATGACAACAATTGATCGGACTCTCCATATAGACAGTAGACAAATAGTGTCACGTTTTCCATTTTAGAATAGTCAAGCAGTGAAATGATATTCTCCAGGGAGTTGACCCCTTATTCTAAAAAATGTGGGTCAAAGATTCAGTAAACATCGGTGGGTTTTCCATATAAAACACTCAACATCCAGTTACTACCGCATTGGTGAAGGATGATGTTCTTAATTATTCAGGTTATTATTCATAACCTGATATAGTTTGGTAAGAATCTCTTTGAATATTTGAACTCCACATCCCAAAGAATTGGGGATGTCATTCGGAGAATCATTGCATTGGCCCTCACCTAGGTTGTTGTCATAGTTTCTCCATGTTCCCACCATTTTCCAAAGTACAGAAGGATAGAAAAAACATAAGTCAATGAGTCATGGATTAATAAATTATTCATTTGTGAAATTTAAGCTAAAAAACTATATTATGGTATCCCTAAGTTTATTAAAGCTTCTCGTGTTCATATTTATACTTAGACTCATAAAAAAGTTTTTATATAGGGTTCACTAATCTTACATCTCAAATTATCTAAAAATTTACTTTGATAGAAACTATTACGACCCTACATGTCATACATTACTTTTACATCATTTTTGTGATAAAGAACATTAAAACATTACTCAAAGGGGATCAAAATTTTTTCTATATTGGGAAAACTAGGACCTTACATAACATTTATAACATAATACATTTATTTTATTTCTTCGTCTCAAACTTCTTATTGCCTCTTGACTTATCCTTAGTAAATGTAGTCATCTAAGAATATAAATCAAAAATGGGTGAGCTAAAATACTAGTAAGAGGATAGAGAAGAAAATTAAACAACATGACATGGGGTAAGAATAACCATTGTCATCATAACATAGGCATAGGATCATAATCAAGCGAGGAAACATTAAGAAAAAACTTTTAATGTTGTAATGTGTATGAAACGAAACATCATGTCTTAGTGGTTGACTACTACACATAGTGGAGAAAATATATTGCATAATATTCCCATGTAATTTCAACTTAACTCATGAGATTAATCACATTACCCTATTCATTGGAGAATTGTTTAATTTTGGGTGTACCCGTCATATTCAAACATTCATATTGCACTATATAATTCCAGACGCACTCGTCACATCATAACATTGTTATTATCATGCGTGAAAAATTGAACATATATCCATCATAAATGACCCATGTAAATTTATTGGTTTCATCTCATAAGAACACATTCATAAACATTGGGTTCCTATAAAAAAGAGGGATTAACAAACGTGATACAACAATCATCAACCTTGAGTGAGAAGTAAAAGGTGTGTTTTTGAAAGAAGAGTTATTTTTTAAAAAATTGGATTTGACATGAAATCCAGTGGAAAACATGTTTACCCTAGAACGGTAATATAATGATAACAAATATATTTTAAAGGAGTTACCATACTGAAAATTAAGTTAAAGGGGGAGAACCCAAAGATGGAAATTTGGGATTGAGAATTTCCCCTTACCTCATATCTGAAATCATAATTCAGATTAATGTCCTATATAATCACATTAGATTAGTTATTTTGAAATTGAAGAACCATTCACACATGAATTTAATTCATTATTGATTTATTACCTTCCATCATGGGTCTTTTTATGTGTTATAGTGTTTATGTTCATTGTTTCAGAGTGTGGATTTTCATTGTTTTGATGAAAAGTTCGCTTGTATTCATAGATAGAAATTGGTATAAAAAGTGTATAATGACCATAATTGTTAAAAAATAAAATTAGTGAAATTAAATAGGGATAAATGAAGATTTTATTATATACCATGAGGATGAATAATTAGATTAAATTTTAGTGATAAATGCTTGGATTTATTTGGCGGTTTTCCTCACAATGAACTTGTTTGTGTTATTATTTTATATCACGAATGTATACGGATTACAGAACATTAAATAAAATAAAGTACATATATTGTGATATGGTTCAACCATTAAAATGGTCTCTTCACCAATATATAATATGATAATTAAAATTGAAAACTCGTCATCCTTGAATGTGATAAATCCACACATATCAGGCGGTGTTTTCATTTGTAATATATAAGGAGGGGGAAGAAGAAATTATGATAACCTGTCCCATCAGCTTATTATCATTCTAGTTAATGTATGTTACCATTTTGGTGAAGGTAGGTGGGAAAAATGAATAGAAAAGAACATGAAATAAAATAAAACCATCATAAAGAGGAATTTACCTCTTGAGTTTATCTAAATATAGAGCCTCTTTATGGAAGAGGTTTTGGACTTTTTATTAGTCCATGGGATAATAGGCAGAGGGGAGGGTATATGGGAGATATTTGGCATGAATTTAGACAATTATTGATTATTTATATGTGTGAAGTAATGAGGGTGTGTGGGGTGGTCTTTATAGTGGTACGGAGAAGGGTTTTCTCAATATTATATTCATTAATTTATTATTTCTCCCCAAGATAATAAATAGTGATGAATCTATGACCAATAATTGTAATAAGTGATTTTATTTTGAACAAATTTGTCTTATATCTGTAGAGAATCTTCCATGACTCTATAATTAATGTATTTATCTTATTTTGTAAATTATAGTATTTCATTATAAATCAAAAATTCATGTATTTTAGAAAAATACCAAAAATTCACCCTAACCAATTATTGATGTTTAGAATTCATAAATGAACTCCATTTATCAAAACTAATTTTTTATATAAGATTAATTTAATTTTTAATTAAAATCATAATTTACTAGAAAAATACCAATTTAAATATTACAACTACTTTTCTAACACATTGAAAAATTACTAATGATATCATAAAATTATATTATTATAATAAGATATCAAAATAGTAATTTATGAATACGTTTTATGAAAATAATGTTTATATTAATTTATTTAATTTTTCATAATTAATTATTTATGACTTACAAAAATACATATAAATTAAAAATGGTCATATTGTCACTTATAAGAAACCTAAATTTTATTTAATCAATAATGGGTGAGGTTACTATTATTTTCAATGATTTACTATTCTTAAAGGTCGTATTACTACTCATAAGGGAAGGTTAGTATTTATAAGGGTTGGTTACTATTCACTGAAAATTAAGTTTGTTCTATCAGAAATAAAATACTGTACTGATCACAACTGTGTATGTTAGATTTTCAAAATTCCAAATACATATGTGGTAAATTTGTGTTTAAAAGTCACATAGTAGTTAATTTAGCATAGTGTGGGATTTTTTTATGATTGATTTTGACATTACTACAATAAGGGAAAAAAATCATTGATAAAATTTTGGGTCATTAAAATTTCCTCATCACATGATTCTTCTGAATCATTATTTGATTGTTTTGTATTAAACTGACTATTGTTGGAAATCTCAACATTATCCTCATAAGAATTATCAACAAAATTTTCTGATGAAATTTCATTTTTAATTACCTTCACATCATATGAGTCCACTATCTTTAGTAAACATTTGATCCAAATTTTTTTACTTCTCCCATTTTGAGAATAACTCATGAAAGTTACTTCCTCATCTTTCTCATCAAACGTTCCCAAATCCGGATTTGTGATTTTTAAAAAACATATACATCTTAAAATGATAAGGTATTTAAATGAATGTTTTTTATACTATATTTAATAAGGATTCATGTTGGTTTCTAGTATAAAAAACATCTATTTTGAAAATTTGTAGGAGTACTAACAACCTCTCTCCAATAGAACATTGAAATTTTGTATTCATCTAAAAAACTTCTTCCAATTTGAACCAAGATTCTATTCTTGGTTTCTGCTACTCCATTTTCTTAACGAGTATAGGTAGTACTATACTGATACATGATGAAATTCTTTCTCAGATAACTTTCAAATGTATTTATTTTGTGAATTTGGTAGAATTGTCTATTCTACAATTTTTTTTATGGAAACCCCCAGTTCTTTCTCAACATCTTTCTAGAATAATTTGAATATTTCAATAATGTTAGACTATTTCCTAGTGAACATGATGTTTTTAATCTGAGTGAAATCATTAATACGAACTGATAATTTGTAAATCCCATTTTTTATTGATGTATCATTATCCCATAAAAATCATAATGAATATGCTTAAATGGTCTAGTAGATAGAATCTTAATTCTTATATGACATTTATTAGTCATCAATACTATCTAGAATATAATATGAAAATCTTCATCTCTTCTTTTCAATTCTGTAAAAGTTTAGATAGAATCATCAATATAAGGTTTATTCATTTCCTTATACTCAAGGTGCCCATGTACTCGATTCCACAAATCGATTTCATATTCAGCACTCATGTAACATGAGTTATTGAATTATCCAATTAGAAATACATTCCCACTAATCCCTTCTCCCTTTGTAATGAATTTTCTATCCTTCACACTTTTGATTACACGATAATCCTTTATGAATATTAGTTTTTCCATGATCACAATGTTGACTTATACTATGTAAGATATGTTTTATCCCATCTACAAGTAAGACTTATTTCGATTGCAATATCTCTGCTTCAATCTATATTTTCCTGATTCCTTTGATTTCTATGGAAAATTCATTTCCAATAGTAACTGCTCCATTATCATGAATTTCAACATCTTTCAATTTTTTAAGTCACCTACCACATGTGAAAAAAACACTACTAATAATCCATGTTTTATTCCTATTACATTCATTCAAAACTATCTCACCAAAAAAAGCTATTTCATCACCCTTATTTTTTCACCTTTCATTTCTTTTCAATCAAAAGAAACTTGTTTTGACAGAAGTTTCATAAATTTGTTTGTTTGATGAATAGTCTGATCACAACTTCCACAAAACAATTCTAGAAATTTACACTGATTCTTTGTTGGAGTGTTTCTAAAATCTTGAGAAGTCACCTTTCCAATTTTCTATGAATTAGTAGAGTTTCACATTATTATTTCAATATTTATTACACAGAGCCCAAACCATTATCTATGTTGTGAAAAAAATTAAAAGTATTATGCACATTGATTCTATAACACCAGCAATGGCCTTTAAACCGTGATTATCTAATCAATAAATATATTTCACTATATAATCATCTTTGAGGTTGGAAACATATTTTATCACTAAAATACTTAGGATACAGATCATATTTTCTTTTGAGTGAGTTCTCTATTTTTAAATTTTATAGGTTTCTCACATCATTTCTCTAGAAAATCCTTCCTAATAATTTCTCAAGAACATTATATGTTAAAATAAGCATCTGAAAATTTATTTTTGGTAAGATATGATTTCAATGGATTCTAATATTGATACTTTTCAGGAATATTAAAAGCCTTTTATTTTACTTCCATATCATTATTGAGGTTTTCATTTATCTTACTCAAAGTACTCTTAGAATATATAATTTTTTATTATAGGTTTTTAACCTCGTATTCCTTAGATTCCATCATCTTACTAAGATCAAAAATCATCGTTCCCTCAATTATATGTTTCTAACTTACGATTCATGAGTGTATACATCCTCATGCTTCATGACAATGTTTCATCCATCAACAATTTCATCATAATATTTCTTATTTATTTCTTGGGAGTTTTAATTTTATCAAGACATGAAACAAGTGTGGTTTTGAGAAGATACTCTCTGTATGATTGTTCAACAATATATTCAATATCTGATGAATATATTTCATTCTAAAATATTTTCTAGATGGTTTTAAATGTTTCTGAACATTCATCTTTAAATTAATTGTTATCATTTGCATTAAATTCAAATTTATTATTCACCACACTTATTTTTTCTTATAAACTACTTCTTTTGTGTCAATAATAAGAATTGTATTCTTTATGATTTTTGTTCCAATTATTCAATTGAGTTTTTTCATCATAATCATCTCGATATTCTCCAACACCATTCTAGGGGAAAATCAAAACAAATAATTTCTTGTAATGATGATTACAGGAAAACAAAAATGGTACTAATGATGATGACAAGGATCATCAGGTTTTGTTGATGTCTTTTGAATTTTGAAATGTTGCCATCAGTTTTTACAAAGGTTTTGAATTTTGAAATGTGTAATGAGTTATTTTTTTTTCTATTTCCTCCACTATTTTGAAGAGGAATTTGATAATATTATAGAAATTAATTATTAGTCATAACAAAGTGTCCAATTACAGTACACTCAAAATATATGACATGATGTTTACCTCTATCCTCCCCTATTCCAATTGGACAATTCTTAGATATAAGAGACTTTTTTTTATTCATCTCATAATATCTCTTTTCTTAGAATCACAAGGATTAACATCATCAACATATTAGATTTTTATCATTCTTAAGGATTCCAAATCCATTTTATCTTTCATATTCATTAAAATCATTAGATCATTCTTTATTAAAAAAGACTGATGAATTTTATTCAATTCATTCAGATATAAATCATCTTTATCTTCTAAAATATATATTTTATAATCAAACATGTCAAAAATGTTTCTAATAAGGTTCTTCACAATTGTAGATTCCTCTAGGAAAATTCTAAATTCTTTTATGTTACATACAATTTCATTCACTCTGGTGAATTATTCATCTATTTTTTTCATTATATCTCATTCTGATGTCTTCATACTTACTATTACAAATTTTTAGCTTTGCATCATTGACATTAGTATTAACTTTCAAAACACTTTCCAGCTTGTCCCACATACATTTTTAGGTTTTGAGAATCATAGAATTACTATAAACATTCTCGGATAAGGAAATAAGGATTCTATTTCATTACTTACCATCAACATCTAAATTTCTCTTATCAAAAATTGACTTATGACCATCTTTCTCAATAGGTGAAAAACCAATAGTAGCAACATCAGCAAAAACCAGTCCATCAAATAATCGATAATAATTCAACCTATTTTTTATCCATAATAATTTCCCCATCATATCTAGGAATTACTATATTTTTGAATGAATTGATATTATCTCTTGTAAGGATTAAACAAGGGAAAGTACCTCTGATACCAATTGAAGTACCAAGGATCGAATAACAAAAAACAAGGGTGTTAAATCAATTTTTTATCCTTTTATATGTTTGAAAACATTTCAATACATAACCTCTAAAACCTTTTAAGATTTATTTACTTATTAAAACTTTGAAAATACACAAGCATGAAAAAGTAGGAAAACAATAAAAGCCCACAATATTTACAAGGTCCATCCTATGATTGAAAGTCTAAATCCTTCACATAGTCTCTCACATGGGTCTATAGAAGTAAACTATGATGAAAAAGTTATTAAATCCTTTTCCAAATCCTATTAGACACCTTCTCTCTCCCTAAAATAAATATTATACCGAATCCCATCATTTTAAAATTATTAATTTCAAAACAATTGATCTAAAAACAAATAAAGACATTGTTTAATATACTACATACTTTCTCAATACAAATTATATATGCGATTAATCAAAATTAGATCTTTTCAACCGAATGATTCTAGATCCAATTTTTTTAATACAATGATACTAGATCTTGGGTCTGATTTTCTAAATACAATGGATCCGATTTTTTGAATATGTAGGATCTCATTTTCATAGAATTTATTATATGATTTCCTCAAAATTTTTGAATTTGATTTTCTCAAAAATATAGATATTATTTAATAAGAATGTTGGGTCGGATTATCTCAAATTTCTAGATCTGATTTTCTCATAATTTCAGATTAGATTTTATTAATATTATGGAACCAATTTTCTCAGGATAATGATGTTGGATCTGATTTTATGATGAATGATGGATCAGATTCTCAGAAAAATGATGATAATATAAAAATCTTATACAATTATCAATTCAATTGTTCATAAATGAAATGGTAAATTTTATTTTGATTTCACAAGAGCCCTACCTTTCTAATTTATTTAAGAAGTTGCACATGAACTAATGGACATAGCATATATTTATAGGTAACTCAGAAAACAAAAAGTGGGAAACTTGAAAACATTACCCACTTCATCAACTTCTAAAGTCTCAAAAATCTCTCACATATAAAACCTCAGCATTACCTTCTTCAAACCTCATATTTCTCTATGATTTATGCAAGAATGATTTTCATGCTCAGCCCCCTTAACTTCAGGAATTTTTTTTCATTGAATCTGATTTTATCAAATTTTCATTGAATCTTATTTCTAATTATTTTCAAGGAATATGATTTATAAAAAAATTCAGTGATTCCGATTAACACTTATTTTCAATGAATCTAATTTCTGTAATATTTCATTATATCCAATTTCTTATTTATTTCACTATTTATCCAAAAGGTTTTATCCTAAATATTTTCATAATTTGTGACTTCTTCTTGATCAGAAAATAATTTTGGAATTTTTTATTTTAAAAATAGTATTGAAAATTTCTAACTCCTGAAATTAATTTCATAAAAGGATCCTATTTAAAAACTCTTTAGAAAAATGAACTTCTTCAAACAACACCATATATCTCAACAAAATATTTCTTCTTAAGTCATATTTCTGGTGTAGCTCAATGCCGAAACCAATGTCTAGAAACAATTTTCGGGACAACCTGTGTTTGAAAAACTTTCTTCCCCTTTTTTATCGAAAAATCCTTAATAATTTTAAAAAAGGTCATTATGATGAATCATGGTCTGATTCCTAAATAATAAGAAAATTCATATACAAAAAACTAGTTTTCATAATTAAAAAAACATTGATAACACACAAAAAATGTTTTTCACATGTTACTGATAGTTCATTATGAATCATTGGGATAGATATATTCTAATGGTTCAAAAATATTGGTAATGATCATTACCAATGGTTAAAATAGTGGGTCTTGAGCTATCCCAATGGTTTCAAAGAGTTGGGAAAGGCATATACTAGTGGTTCATAGTGAACTACTGGTATAGGTTAGTTATAATTTTATTTTACGAACAATTCATTGTGAAATATGGGAATAAAGGTACTCATATGGTTATAAAACAATTAGTATAAACCCACCCACCCCCAACTCCCCAACTATCCACATGCCCTCTTGACACTGCACCTATAATCAGAACATCAAAACTAATAGAACCTTCCCACTACACCTCCACTTAGGACTACCTAAAATCAAAAATAGTAAACTAGTAATAATGAAACTAATAGAACACTACACCCAAAATCAAAACTACATACAATAAAATCGAAAGAGAGAAAATAATAAAAAGAACTACCCACTACTCGTGCATTCAAAACAAAAACCTCTCATTAAAATAGACCATCCTCGACCTATAATGAAACAAACAGAAAATCCTCAAAAAAGAAAACATACAATGAAACCAATAGATCATACTAAAATAGAAACAAACCTATATATAAAAATATATAATAGATGAAATAAATCGTTGTTTATATCCAATGATAATGAATATACAAAATATCAAATATATTCATTCACAACAAATCATCAATTAAAAAATTAAATAAATATTAATATAAACTGCAACAGATAAATATTCCCCTCATAACCATCACAATTTTCACCATAATTCCCATACTCAACCTCATATTCATCATTATCCATATCCATATCCTCATCGTTATCGTTATCCTTGGAATCAGCCTCTTCCTTGCCATCATCCATGTCCTCTTCCTCACAGTCATCATTTCCATCACCATCACCAAGAACATCATCATACGTAGCACAAATATGAATAATATTTGGAGAACTATAAAATGTATGAATCATCAAAAGATATTATTCACAATATGTGGTGGTATATGGTGGAAGATTTAGGCATAAAAATCTATCAGTGTCATTAATTCATATTTTTCCCTTTGATATTCATTCTATAACCTGTATGGACATTTTTCTGGAATTTTAAACCTTAGCCATAGCCAGTGCATCCCATGATTTATATTTTTCCAACATGGTGTTAAAAGAAATTTCAAATGAATTGCGCAAATACCACATCAAAACACTACTATTCACTGGTCTGCATCGTACACTTTTGTGGTTCTCATCTCCCATAATATTATAATAGTGATCATTTGGGGAAAATTTATCAGATTCATGAGCATGGTAGGGATCCAAGGAAGACTGTTAAAAATATATATATACTATTATGTTAAAAAATTAATATTAAACTTTGAAATCAATAATGTAAAATTTATTAAATTTTGGTTGTGTTTGTTTGTTTATCGTGTTTTCAACTTTTTTCTTCCTACACGAGAAAAACATTTTTTCTTGAGGCACGTGTCTTTCAATATTTAAATCCTTCCTATTCAATGAGATTGAATGTAAGAATCCATAATTTAAAATACTATACAAATATTAAATTTCATAAATAAAAACAAAATTATATTAATTCTAAATATAGAAGAAAGAAACATATGGTTGACAGATAATAACTATGTATCAATGAATTGGTTATCAATAGATATAATATAAATATAAGTGAATATTTCATCACAATAATCAATAATAATGTGGTTTTTTTGTCACCATAATTAATGATAAGGAAATCTAGTATTACTATAACCTAAATTAATTTGCATTAATTGGTTATTAACATGCTAATCATCGCTATAAAATAACAGAATTATGTTTTGGAAAGATTGAATAATACACATTGCATTACATATAAGATTGTTATGAGATTTTAAATGTATTAAATGTGAATATTTCATTTATTTATAGAATTAAAAATATGATTCTCCATCACATGAGGTACTAGTGTTGTTTAGATCCCTATATTCTATTATTGTGATCCAAATCCTGACTTAAAGAATGATTTTTGATGGTATATTGTTATCAATGTATAAATTTAGTTAATTTTAATTCAAATTAGATTATTTTAGTATAGTATAATTCTAATCATTTTGGGTCAGGACGTATTCCTTGGATAGTTTGTCTTAGTTGGATTTTATTTGATTCGATTTGACTCAATTAAACATTATTTAGGTCTAGTTGTTTTAGTTTGATTCTTCATTATATAATTCATCTATATTTATTTCATGTGACGTAAAATAAATTTCGGTCAAATATATTAAATTTAATATGTTTTGACATGATAAATTTTAGTTATATTTAATTTTGTTTAGTGTGGGTTGGGTTGAGTTGGTTCACTTTAGTTTAGTAAACATATATATTTTTAGTGTAATATATAGATCCATTTTATTTTGTTCTTATTAGTTTAATTTAGATTAATTCATTTATATTTATTTTAGATAAATTTTTTATTATGTGATTCATTATGTTTCTAATTTTTTTTAATTTGTCATGGTACAACATAAATAAAGAGAATGTAGTTTAGTTTAGTTTGAATTAGTAATATATGGTTTGGTTTGAGTATATTTTGGGTAGATAATGTATTTTTAGTAGTATTTGGTTTTGTTGAGGTTGGATTGGTTTTATTTAGGACATTTAATACCAATTCAGCTTTATTCTATTAATTTTTATAAATTTCATTTAATTTTGTTTCAATTCCATTCAGTTTGACTCATGTTAATTTGAGTTTTTCTGGTCTGGCTCAGTTTAGTAATTGTTACATTGGTTTTGGTTATCTCTATTTGATTTCATTTTGTTTGGGTTTTTTTAGGTCATTATTAATTTTATCATTATCGTCCTCTTTATTATTTTAATTTTTTGGGAAATAAAACAGCAGGGAATAACATTGTAAGACCTCAGAAAAACGTAAACTATAAAATATGAGATATAATAATTCTTGTCCAATCATGAAGGAATACAACATAAAATTTATGAGTCATTTATCTATTAAGGCGAAAATAACGTATCTTAAATACTTTTTTGGCAAGGTAATTTATAAACTTATTGACCCCAATATTTTCATTTGACAAAAAAATTAATTAAATGTATGTAAATGAGGGCCACTCCTACATTATCTCATGATAAAAGATTGTAGTCGACCTAATGTGTGGAGGTATGTTGTAGAATTCAGGTTTTTTTTCTTAATGATTCCTAAAAAAGTATATATTAAAAAAGAATGTATTAATTAAATTTAGGGTATTTTTCACTTAAAACTATCAAATTTGATAAATACCATGAACGCAGTTCTCATCCAAAGAGTAATCATTTCTGATAACAATCTTCTTGCTAGTAATCTATGTAATGTGTGAACTCTTAATTCATTCCAACTATAGAATTATTTCCACTATACAACTCCTGCTTATAAATTTTCACGTGCTTACCTAATTCCAGAAGACTTTTTTTCCTTGCAGCCTCACCATAGGGAAATGTAAAATGAATCTGGAACATAAATATCAATTCTGATAAAGAAAATTGCAATACGGCAAAAATCTATTGAATTTTTTAACACATATTTGTGCCAAAGAAATATTCTTTACTTAATTTGGTAGGTTTCTATTAGAGAGTGGAAATACTAAAATGATTTCAGATTATTTGGAAGGTGTTTAATAAAAAATTACTATATTGCCAACCTATTCTTCCAACAATTTTTCGGTCTTCATTGTACTCCACCATCATTTGCGTGTGTAAATTCCACAATGCACACTTGTGTATACTCTGATTCCTTATATAAGAATGTCCAACTATTGAATGAAAATAATTAGTATTTTATAAATATATCTTCTAATAAAAATGTAATATAGTAAAAAATTAATAGGGTTCTATAAATATACATAATTTAGTCCGATTTGTGGGCCTCACAAGATCCCCCTTCACTGAAGGAGCATCAAGCTATAAAGATAGAGTGGGTCCCAGTGTATTCTTTATAGGATCAGAATGTTTCTATGTAGTATTTGAAAAAGAAGGAATGGATTTTTCTAGGGAGAGAAATGTATAAGTAAAGGAAGATTGCATAAATGGATAATGAAATTCATAATATGGACGAGGAGTAGGAATATTCATTGAATATTGGAAATAGAGGTGAGGATGCTTAGATGAAAATATAGTTGAATACATAGGAATCCAAAATATAATCGGTGTATATAATGACACTATTAGATTAGAAGGTTTGGTAGATGGCACATAATTGGGACTTTGTGTTATTTGGAAATCCCACTATATTTCCTAACTGTAGTACCACCCCACTCAAATCTTTATCTTGATCACTAGAAACACTAGTATCGTTAGTAAATAACTAGCACCATAGTAGTGGATACTGATTTGTAGTTAAAAAAATTAATAACATGACATTATATTTTATTGATTTATATTTTTGAAATAATATACTCTTAGGGTGTGCTAGAGGAGGGACTCCAATCTCACTTAATCGTCAATTGTTTTTTGCCTTCGATTTTCTTCAAAGATCCTCAATGTTTTTCATTTCAATAATTTGACTACAAATATGGAATTCATTATAAATCCATAACTAATGTGAAATTGTAATGAGAAACTAGATATAGAATTACTTAATTAATAAATATCAATTTTCAATCATAATACAGGATATGTAGTGATATGATCAAATAAATTTAAATCTAGTGGGGAGAATATCAAAACATTATATTTGTCAGAGAAAAAATATATACTCAAATTATATTTTTTTAGAATGGGTAAGAAATAGTTTTCTTCTATTTTCACGTCTATCCAATTAAATTTTGGTTAGGTCGTTTGTTTCATTCTAGTAAATTGATTTGAACAATTGTAATTTTTTATTAGGTCATTTGGTTAATTTTTTTCAATTGATTAGGACATTACTTCATTTATTTTATCTTTGGTCCGTTGGTTCATATTTTTGGTTTAGGTCATTTCACCATTGTTTCCAATACATATGGATCATTGGTAGAAAAATTTTGAGTAATGTCAATTAATCAGAATCCACAATCATCAATAAATGTGCCATGCCTCTTCATCGAATCAAACAAGTGGAATTTCATCAGAGTGATGTTAACATGAGATTAATAATCCAATATTAGTATTTTCTCATTGACTCCATAATAAGATACATTTTCAATTTGAGGTGTATTATCTGAAGCACTTTCATAACAGTCTGTTGTTGGATATTCCATAACTGTATCATGTAGTGTTCTTATGTTTTTTCTCGATCAGCTATAAGAAATTTATACCCATTAATCACAATTGATTTGAAATAAAGAAAAATAGTATTATGACCAAAAATCAAAGATATAATTTCCTCATCATCAAATCCAATAGAAGAAATCAATACCTCAAATATAAATTAATATCAAAATTAAGGAAGAGTTTCCTTTATTAATTTATTTCATTAATATTTTAGCCTTCAATTTCAACCAAATAGAAAAATATTTTCTATGAAAACTCTCTCTCTATCACAAAAATAATAAATGATGCTTTCTATTTATCATAGATTTATGTTTCCTACTGAAAAAATATATATATTTTAAGATATTAATAAAATTACATGTGATAAAATATGATATAAATGTTCGATCTTTTTACATTATGTAGTCATCTAAAAATTCATGGATAAAAAAACTATGTGATGGGCCCTCTTCCTCTCATCAAGGGTTAACTTCATCTCTGTATATAATCTGGGAAATACCCTTCTTGGGGAAGTGATGGAAAACTAGGTTTGATTTTCTCATACTTTTCTTCTTCATTTCTCATTGGTCTATTCACTCGCGTAGTCAGATCAGAAAAATATATTGAACTGAAATCCATGCATTCCATAGACAAGTAACCATTAACGATAGAACCATAAGGATATTTTATATTTTAGACATAAGGCTTCAATATGAACATGATTATTTCAATTGGATACATCCAACAAAAAGATAATGGTCCTTTATGAAGTATTTTGGTTGGAATATGGAAAGATAAATGCATCATCCACGTCAAAAATGATAGTGGAAATATTTTTGCTAACTCACACAAAATTATTGGTGCCTCTTGCAACATTTTTTACAAGAAATACAGCAAAAAAATTATTAGCATAAATATCACTAATGAAATAGCACAACCTAATTACTAACACCCTTTAATTATTGGAAATAAGATGATATATTTCTATTGGGATCAACCCATGTAGAATGTTGAGATAATCATGAGTCTTAAAAGATTTTAGCTTCCAAATTATTTTGTTGTTCCAATTTGTAATTTTTCATTAATATACATCAGGAACATTAATAGCATCCAATACCTATAATGATTTTTTTCTACGCGTTTCATCACATAAGAATCACACTAAATGTTCCATTCATTTTCACTAATACACACAGGATGCAATTCTGGTTTGATCCCCCATTCCACCAATTCACATTGAGATCTTAAATCACCTTTCATGTTTCGCCATACATTTATAAGAATTTAATGAAGCATTTGAAAAATATTTGTGTCTATGTGAACTATATCTATGAAATAACAGTACAAATTGGTTAACCAATCAAAAAATCAATTAAGATACTCATCTTTTACAATATTACATGGTTTTAAGGGATTCATTTTTCCACTGTCTAGATTTCATACGACCCTTACCTAATGAAAATATGAAATCATGTAATTAATTACTCACATCTGTTCTATAAATACACTATGGTAGGTTTTTGGTCTCCATCATATTATAAAATATTAAAATTTTATTCCTATATGGATTGTCCATCGGTAAGAACCTTTAATGTCCCATAAAACTAAAACTACAATGCTATTTCAATCTTATGGAACATGCATTATTCAGAAAAATTGGACATTATTGATTTTCGTTTATTATCCATCCATACATCATTTAATATAGAGGAAAATCATTGATCATCCACATAAGCATAGCACACAACTATTATATGACTTTCGATCACGCATCGTATGTTCAAACACCGAAAATGAAATGATGTTTCATATATTTAATTAAAGGATACTTGTCTAAATATATTTAATTTATTGGATTAGAAGGTACATACATGAGAATAGTCATTAATGTGAATATTTTGTTTGTACACATCCATGGAGGAATGTTATTAATGTGCCTGGAAACCATCAGTGTGTTTTACAAAGTAAGAATCTTCCCAGATACATTAAAAAAATCACATGAAAGACCCAACATCACATTACACATGTCTGATAAAAAATTAGGATATCAATTTTAACACCCCAAGCTTCCACTACATGATTCCCTTTGAATAATATAGTAGCGTGTGTTGTATGCCACTTCGAGTTCTAACACACACCACAACCAATCAAACTATCCATTATGAATAGTAATAACCACTTTTTGAAATTTTATAAATTTTATCTTTCAATAGGGACATCATTTTTGGATTCAGAATATTGAAATTATCCTAGGGTGAATATTTGGTATTTTTTAGTAAACATTCAATTTTGATGAATAGTGAAAAATACTAAACATTAATTAAAAAAATGTTTTAATCCAAATTATTTATAGTGATAAATTATACTTTTGAGAGGATTTAAAGTATAATCAGAATAAATTGTTACCATTTAATCCAATATTTGTAATTGGATGTAATTTCACATTTAAACTAGACATAAACAAGTGTCAATCTTTTGATAGTTATTATTTCATAAAAAACATGTTCTTTTTTTTTGACTACATGAATTAATTTTAAATTAATTTCTGAAACTTATATGTTCTGAATTTTGAAAAATTGATTCTATATTTAGAATCAAGAGGTCCAAATTGTATAAATAGGTAACTTTTATTTTTAGAAATTTTGAATAATTACTTTGGTAAATATTTAATTTACCATGGTTAAAGGGTAAATCAGGTAAATAAGCGTAAATAGATAATATTATAAGAATATTTAATTATCCTAAAACGTTTCCTAACCCTATTGGTTGATACATTTCCAACCATGGGAATATTTGGGTCGATTTGGGAACCCCATGGAGCCTCTTGTATGTGATAGTGACACTTTATATTAATTATGTTAAAGTAAATACAAAAATGACAGATGCATATATATTTTAGAAAAATAGTTTTTAAATAGAGTTATATCTGTTATATTTTAGACTATAAATATTAATTACAAATATAAAATTATTTCCTACATAATTTTATTTTATTTATAATTTGTAGACATTTAATAATTAAATTTATTTATGACACAATAATGATGTAGTATTTTCCTAATTAATGAAAGAATCAAATAATTGATATTATAAATGTAAAAATAAATATAATTTGGAAGTTTTGAGGACATAAAAGAATTTTATTGGTTAATATGATAGATTAGGATTTCTTAAATGATTTTTTTTCGAATTTATAAAGTTTTCATGACTTTAACAAAAATCAAAAATTAAATAGTGTCAAAATTGACGTAAATAATTTTTTAAAACAAATATTATATTATTAATTTATATTCTATTCTAAAAAATCTACGGTCGGAGAAAAGACTTATATAAAAATAGTTGTATAATTAATGGACCACTTGGGGGTCTCTTAGAAGTATATATTATGTTTAGTAACTAAATAATATAAATATACAAAGAGACATGGTAAATGTCAAACTATTTAACTAAGAGTTAAATCAAAAAGATAATGTTAATATAGTGACCCAAACCTATCTAAAAACTATTTGTTGAGTTGTGTTAGAACTATACCCACCTTAAACTTTAAATAATATACATTTTATCCATTATAAATCAAATATGAATTTATTAAAAAATAATATTTCTGGCTTTTCCTAAGGTTCCCATCACCCCTCTTATAAAAGGGCACTCATCCTACTCACTAATTCACTCCTTCAAAGCCTTTTGGCTTGACCAACCCCTGCCCAAATATCCTTTCAACTTATCTCAATCCATCCTAGAGGCCCTACTTTTGTCAGAATGACAACTTAAGGAGACCTTTTGATTAAATCAAAAGGAAGAACCTGAAGAAGGGGTAATAATTTCACCAGCAACTTTCATGTTCTTTTCCTCTTCCACTACTTTTTTTTCCATTATAAAATAATAACCCCAGTACAATCTATATACATAGAAGTTATTATAAATATGGTACATCCATCTTCTTTATTCTATCCATCCTTTTATTGACATGTCACCATACGTGTGTACGTAAGGATTACCGTCTCCACGTCGTGGTGTAATTGTTATTCAATAATTTATTATTTTGATGGGTATAATAATGATGTTTAATTAATTTAAATAATAAATATAACATGATAATTATTATGTATATATTATATAACATCCAATTATATATTATTTTAATATCAAAAGAGTGATATTGTCGCTCATGCGTACGTACAGATTACCGTCTCCATGAATGTGATGACATTCATTCCCCATCGTATTCATTCAAGACTAAATTTCATTAGATTATTAAAAATAATTTTTAGAGAGATTATATAATTTTGGATAGGAACAATATACATCCCATAAATAACAAATATGGTTCACATAACAAAGAATATAGAAGAAAATGAATCTGTTAACACCCGGAACGACGATAATACTAAGATATTATTAAAAAATAATTATTAAAAGATCATATATGATATCATATTAGTGTATATAATTCTTGTATAATTAAATGAAAATTATTTCACCATTATACAGGTGGTTAACCGACCCTCTAAAAAGGACAAAGTGCAAAGTAAGCGGTTTCTTATCTCACTTTTAATTCCGTGAGATTTCCATTGTTCACCAATTATTTAATCCATGTGATATGTGTACTTCTAATGATTGTATTTATTGTGTAAAATACTTTAATTTATGGATATTTACATCATCATTTTACGATCCTTCTTTCATGGGTTAATTTTTCTTATGTTTCCAAATCAATAAGGGAATTTGAAATTTAAATTTCAACTCACTCAGCTTTACGCATACTTCATTGATTATTTTACTCCAAGATTTTGTGGGGAATCACTATTAATTTGCTTATGTCATAATTTCCACTCAAATTTCTATGGATATAAATTTGATACACATCATCACTCCCTTGATATATTATCAATTCAGCGACATGAACTTGATAAGAGTAATTTTAATTCAATCTCTATTTATTGAGTAAAACATCCAATTCATTGGTGTTGTTTTTACAAGAATGTGTGTGATTGTATTCTGATTTATGTAAACTTAATATCCAATAATATTGAGTGTATTTATATTTTTCACACATAATTATGTTTTTATTTTACCATTAACCTAAGTATACTATATTTATAAGATATTTTATCTCAATTAACATTCCATCGAGACTTCTTTGTTGTTACACACCAATTCACTTTTATATGGTGTATATAATGTACTTTAACATATTATATCATAAATCCATTTATTCTCAGGATATTGTATTGTTTTTATTACCTCAATATTTTTAATTTAAGTGTCTCTATTTTTGTTAAGAACTCTAACTAAAATATCATTTTAAATGTTTTAAATATTTACAATTCTAAATATTACAAATTAATGTCCAGGTTTTAAAAATGGTTTTAAGGATTTATTTATATGGACATTAATTTTTTAAAATTAAAATTCCTTTTAAAAGATTCAATTTGGGATGGGACACTTTGATTCAAAAATATATTTATAATGGCTTCTTGACAAATAGTGTGACTTTTAAATGATTTCAAGAGAAAGGGGGATATTTCTCTCTAATAGTTTTGATGATTATTTTCATCTATGTCAATATCCTTCATTATTATCTATTGAGGTTAATCGTTTACAATAAAATCTTCTATATTTTGTTGAATGAGTTTTCTTTATTGTTGATGTTTTATTTTTATACAATTCATGGTTTGTGGATAACATATTGAAATTTTTTATGCTAGTTTTAATACGAATATTTATGTTATGTTTCAAACATTTCATATGAGGAATGCACTGCACTTAGTAATTGATGGGTGGAGCCCTCTATAGCTCCTCAATGAATCGGTAGGTCTCATGATACAAACAAGTTTCTTGTCATATGTCTTTGACAGAATCTTATTTGAAGTCTTGGAACAAGGCCTTGACTATGTGGTTATAATAGTCTGGCATTATGCATTCCATCATTATGAAAGTGGTTATTGATATTTCATGTGATCATTCGACTAGTAGAATATCCATGTGAATAAGTAAATGAAATTATTTAATTTAACTTTTCCATATTATGCTGAAGTTCATGTTTAAAATGATTTTTTTCTAGTCTTATACACTACCTTAAAAGTTTATGCTAATTTATGAAATTTTCCGCTATAATGTTATCCTTAATGAGCATTTGAACTCACCCCTTTCTATGTTTTATTTTCCCAGGATGTAAATAAGTATATTATGACTGACCTCTAGGGATATTCTATGGGATATCAGTATTGTTTATGGAGAAAATTTGGTTCTAGTTTTCCAATTTATGATTTAATGTAAACCTTATGAATGTATCTAGTCCTTCCAAGGCTACTAAACTAATTGGTCTTTCGAGACATGATATTTTATGATCATGCTAATGATACGAAATAATGCACTGAATCTGGGCTTCTGGGTCGGGGTGTTACAGTTTGTATTAGAGGAAGTTTAGTACAAACCTTGGAAGCTAGATTTAGATAAAAATTGATTAGGGAACATAGACCTAAGATGGACATTGAGGATTAGTATATAAGAACTTCCAATAATTTTGGTATTGTATAGATTTCATCAGTTTTATGAGAAATACATCCCTGTATGAATACGAGTAGGTAGAGGCGACTTTGTCACAGATGTACCTAAGGGTAAAACCTGAAAACCCCGCATTGAGCTAGACTCGAATGGGAACTGGTGCACGACAACGGGCCTTTTTGAACTCTTGGTTACGATACTCCTAACGGATATACATAGGATAATTTACATTTTTTTACAAACCAATTTGAAGTATTTTAATATAAGATGAGAATAAATGACCTTGGTTAATCCTATGGTGTTTCAAACAGAAAATATGGTTTCATGATATTCTATAAATGATTTTATGATTACTATTACTCACATAATTCTTTATGGTTTTAGTCAATGGATCGATTCCAAGGAAGTCATAATAAAATTTTGAATGATGTAAAAGGTTGGAACGGTTGTGGAAATGAGAAAAAAATGGAATGTTGATAGGATTAAAATATATCGTGTTCATGACAATTCATTTTTCCAAAAATATGATCAACAAAAGTTATATTAACCAACTCTCGGACTCAAAAAAGAAGAGAATGGTGATGAATAATAAAATATCTAGCAGTAGAGACCATGGAGAAAAGAATCCTCAATTTCCATCATGCATGAAATGTGGAAGGAGACACCCAGGATAGTTTCTCAATGGAACAAATAAATTATTTACGTGTGGTAAAGGTCATAAAGTGAAGAATTGCCAAGGAAAAATGAAGAGTACTATGGAAGAAAATAAAAACTGTCCCATGAATCCTTTTACTATCATTTTCCATAAATGTAGGGGACTTGGCCATTACCTTAGTAAATTCCCTATTATATAGGATATTTTCATGGTCAAATAAGAAACTATGTGGAAATAAATCTTTGTTTAAATTTCTAGAAGTACTAGCACTCCTTGTTGATGGGATTACTTTGGAATAATTTTCTCTTGTATTTTTAACCCTGCAGTTTTTCATGTGAAAGTGATATTTGAGGAAGACATATCTTTTCTCTTGTGAATACAGTTACAAATAACCAATTGGTTTTATATGATCATTGGGATTGAGGCAATTAAATTTTATTATATTTTTGGATGAAAATACAAGGTATGAGATAACATTTGTGTTTAAAATATGTTATGGTTATTTTTGAGGAATTTATCTCATTTTGTTAAAGATATAAAATATAGTTTTTGAAAAAGGACAACACACAGACCATGTGACAACCTGTTGCGTTGGACAATGATATGGGAATCGAACCCACAACCAAGGTGTGATTGGGATTTATCCCCTACCATTGGACCACGTGATGTCCCTGGTTAGTGTGACTAATTATTTTTAGTTAAATTATTTTATTGACCAATAATTAGTTGATTTGGGATATTATGTCTTATAAAATGAATACCAATTGTATAGGAAAATTATTCGGTGATTAAGTGATTAATGTTATTTTGGAAGATGTTTGCTTTTTTGGGAACACTATATTCCCAAAAAAAATAGAATACTATGGGATTTCATTTGAGGAGTAATGGTGTTTTTTTATCTATGTTTTTTATTGTGTATTTATAGTTATTTGGGTTATTTATGGAAATTATTAACAAATTATAGAGATTATGTGATTACGTTAATTAATTTTAAGAATGTTACTTTAACAGTAGTCGATGTAATTTGTGGGTACAATTTAACGTGGAAGACTACATAACCAAATTATTCTATGTTTTGGGTTTCAATATTTGTTTGGATTATATTGAAGGATTTTAAGGGAAATTGTTTATTGAATTGTATTTATTTAACATTGGTGTATTATTGGTTTAGTTTTAGAAATTAAGATTAGTGTTTCTATTTCTAATGGAATATCATTTTGGGGGATCATCAGATGTTATACTATCCATTTTAGTTTTGATTAATCTCTAAATACAAGGTAAATATATAGTTTATCCTTCGTGGATCATGTGAATCTATAGAAGTTTATTCTAGCTCTTCTAGTGTGACCATGTCTTCTTGAATACTCATAATTTAAAAAAAATGTGTTAGTGGTAGAAATTTATTAAAGAATGAATCTATACTTAAAAAGTATGTATATATCATTATGTTCTTAGTAAATCTCATAAAGGAATTCCTCATCTTTATGTAATGTAACTTAAAACAAAAAAATGTTGTCTGTTTACTTTTCATACTGGGAGACTGATGACCGTTTGTCCCATCACAAGTTTGTGGTTTTCTTGGTGTTAAATTTCTCCTGATCATGTTTTCTATCCCTCTCCATGAGAACGTGAAACTTATTTTATCATCCATATCCATGTTTTCTTACATGGAATCCTAGTATGGGTTATCTTGGGTGTCCTTTGTACTGCTATTTCTTTCATTAAAGTGATAGTTTTATTGACTCCTTTTCAAATGTGGGACTCTCCATAATATTCCCTAGCCCGATTTTAAAAAACAATTTCGAGGAAGAAATTATTTTAAGGAGGGGGGAATGTAACACCCCAAGCTTCCATGAAACGATTACATTTGAATAATAAGGTAGTGTGTGTTGTACCCAACATCATGTTCTAGCAAACACATCAACCAATCAAACTAGCTGTTATGAATAGTAATACCCAATTATTAAAATTTTAAAAATTTCATCATTCAAAATGGACATCATTTTCGGAATATCGAAATTATCCTAGTCTGAATTTTTGGTAATTTTTAGAAAACATTCAAAATTTGATGAATAGTGAAAAATACTAAACATTAATTAAAAACAACTATTTAATCTAAATAATTTATTGTGATAAATTTTACTATTGATTTTTTTTAAAGTATAATTAGAATATATTTTTTTCCATTTAATCCAATATTGGTAAGTGGATTTAATTTCACATTTAAACTAGACATAAACAAGTGTCAATATTTTGATAGTTATTATTTCTTATAAAACATTCTTTGTTTTGACAATGGGAATTAATTTTAAATTACATTCTTCCACTTCTGTGTTTTGAATTTAGCAAAATTAATTCAATATTTATAATCAAGAGATCCAAATTTTGTAAATAGGTAACTTTGATTTTCAGTCATTTTGAATAATTACTTCGGTAAATATTTTACTTATCATGGTTAAAGGGTAAATCCGGTAAATAATGGTAAAAAATAATATTATAATAATATTAAATTACCCTAAAACGTGTCCTAAAACTATTTTTTGATACATTTCAGACCATGGGAATCTTTGGGTTGATTTTGGGACCCCATAGAGCCACTTTTAAGTGATAATGACACTATATATTAATTAAGTTAAAGTAAATACAAAAATGACTGAAGCATATATCTTTTATCAAAACAATTTTTACATATGGTTATATATGTTATATTTTCAACAATAAATATTCATTATAAATATAAAACTATTTCCTACATAATTACATTTTATTTATAATTTTTATACCTTGAATAATTATACTTATTTATGACACAATAATGATGCAATATTTTCCTTATTAATGAAGAAATCAAATAATTGGTATTATAATTGTTAAAATAAATATAAATTATTGTTTTGATGACATACATGAATTTTATTGGTTAATAGAGCATTTTATTATTTCTTAAATGAGTTTTTTTGAATTTATAAAGTTTTTATGACTTTAGAAAAAATCAATTATTAAATAGTGTAAAAATTGACATAAATGTGTTTTTAAAACAAATATTATATTGTTAATTGATATTCTATTCCTAAAAATCTGAGGGTTGTAAAAATGACATATATAATGATAGTTTTATTATTAACGGACCACTTTGGTGTCGTTTGGAAGTATATATTTTGTTTATTAACTATATAATAAAAAAATACAAAGAGACATGGTAAATGTCAAACTATTTAACTAAGAGTTAAATCAAAAAGAAAAAGATAATATAGTGACCCAAACCTATATAAAACATATTGGTTGAGTGTTTTTCGACCTATCTCCACCTTAACCTTTAAAAAATATACTTTTGAGCCGTTATAAACTGAATAAGAATTTATTATAAAATAATATTTCTAGCTTTTCTTACGGTGCCCCTCACCCCTCTTAGAAAAGGTAATTCCCCCTACTCACTATTTCACACCTTCGAAGCATTTTGGATCAGCCAAAACCTACCCAAATATCCTCTCACCTTCCCCCACTTCATCCTAGATGCCCTATTTTTGTCAGAAAGCCAACATAAGGATCCCTTTTGATCAGATCAAAAGGACGAACCCGAAGAAGAGGTAATAATTTCACCACCCTCTTTCAAGTACTTTTCTGCTTCCACTTCTTGTTTTTTCTTATTTATATTCTAAAAGAATAAATCCAGTATCATCTATATAGTAAGAAGTTATTATAAATATGGTACATCCATCTTCATTATTCTATCCATCATTTTAATGACATGTGACCATACATGCGTACGTACAGATTACCGTCTCCACATCATGGTGTAATTGTTATTAAATAATTTATTATTTGGATGGGTATAATAATGATGTTTAATTCATGTAAATAATAAATATAACATGAAAATTATTCTATATATATGATATAACATCCAATTATATATTATTTTAATATAAAAAAGAGTGATATTGTCTCTCGTGCGTACGCATGGATTATTGTCTCCATGAACGCGATGAGATTCATTACCCATCGTATCCATTCAATACTAAATTTCATTTGATGATTAAAAATAATGTTTAGAGACATTATATCATTCTGGATATTAATAAGATACATCCCATCCATAACAAATATGGCTCACATAACAAAGAATATAATGGAAAATTAATTTTTTAACACCCGAAATGACGATAATACTATGATATTATTAACAAATAAATGTTAAAAGATCATATACAATATCATATTAGTGTATAAAATTCCTGTATAATTCAAAAAAATTTATTTCACCATTATACATGATGTTAACCTACCCTCGACCAAGTAAAAAGTACAATGTAAGGGGTTTCTTATCTCACTTTTAATTCCGTGAGATTTCCATTGTTCACCAATTATTTATTGCATGTGTTGTGTGTACTACCCATGATTGTATTTTTTGTGTAATATACTTTAATTTATGGATATTTACATCATAATTGTATGATACTTCTTTCATGGTTGTATTTTTTGTAAGTTACCAAATCGATATGGGTATTTGAAATTTCAATTTCGACTCATTCGGCTTTTCACATACTTCTTTGATTATTTTACTCCAAAATTATGTGTGGAATCACTATTAATTTTCTTCTGACATAATTTCTACACCATATTCCATGGATATACTTTTTATACACATAATTACACAATTGATAAATTATCAATTCATCGATATGAACTTTATAAGAGTAATTTTAACTCAATCTCCATTTGTTGAGTTAAACATCCAATTCATTGGTGTTGTTTTTACAAGAATATGTGTGATTGTCATCTGATTGATTTACACTGAATATCCAATCATATCGAGTTTATTTATGTTTTTCACACATAATTATATTTTTTTTATCCTTAACCTAAGGATACAGTCTTTATAAGAGATTTCATCTCAATTTACATTCCATCGAGACTTCATTGTTGTTATACACCAATTCACTTTTATATGGTGTATATAATGTACTTTAACATTGTATATCATGAATGAATTTATTCTCAAGATATTATAAAGTTTTTATTACCAAACGTTTTTGTATTCAAGTGTCTCTATTTTGGTTCAGAACTCTAACTAAGATATCATTTTAAATGTTTTAAAGATTTATTATTCTAAATATTTCTAATTAATGTACATGTTATTAAAATGGTTTCAAGTATTTATTTAAATGGAAATTAATGTTTGAAAATTAAAATTCCTTTTAAAATATTCAAAGTGGTATGTAAAACTTTGATTAAAAAAATCTTTTTTTGAATGGATTCTTGACAAATAGTGTGACTTTTAAATGATTTCAAGAAAAAGGGGGATATTTCTCTCTAATAGTTTTGATGATTATTTTCATCTATGTCAATATCCTTCATTATTCTCAATAGAGGTTAATATTTTTCAATACAATCTACCATATTGTGTTGAATGATTTATGGTGGATTGTGGATGTGCTATTTTTATAATATTCATGGTTTGTGGATAACGTATTGAAATATAGTATACTAGCTTTAATACGAATGTTTAAGTTATGTTTCAATATTCTCGTATGAGGAATGAATTTAACTTAGTAAGTGATGGGTGGAGCCCTCTATACTTCTTTGATGCATCGGTTGGTCTAATGAGACAAACTAGTGACTTGGAATAAGGCCTTGACAAAATCTTGTTTGTAGTCTTGGCATAAGGCCTTGACTATGTGGTTATAATAGTCTGGCATTATGCATTCCATCATTATGAAAGTGGTTATTGATATTTCATGTGATCATTCTACTAGTATATCATCCATGTGAATAAGTAAATGGAATTATTTGAATTTATCTTTGCCATATGATGTTGAACTTCAATTTTAAAAGGATTTTGTTCTAGTTCTATACTCTGTGTTAATGATTTATGATTATTTATGAAAGTTTCCGCTATAATGTTATCCTTACTACGCATTTGAGATCACCCCTTTCTATGTTTTATTTTCCCAGGATGCAAAGAAGTATATTATGACTGACCTCCAGGGATAGTCTATGGGATCTTAGTATTTTCTATGGAGACAATGTTGTTGTACATTTCCTTTTTATGATGTAATGTAAACCTTATGAATGTATATATTACTTCCAATTATACTAAACTAATAGGTATTTCGTGACATGATCTTTTATGATCATGCCAATGATATGTAATAATGCATAGACTCTGGGATTCTGTGGTTGGGGAGTTACATGAATCATCAAATACCTGACATAAAAATAAATTTTCAGGGTGAACAAATTTCTCATTACTCTTCTTTATCTCAGTTTCATGGCATCACATATTTGTTTATATTTCATCAGGCGTGAAAATATTCTCAAATTTAGGTATCAATGTAAAGTACCTCATTACTTTTTTGGAACATAGGATGGTATTCCATGAATATTTGGCTTCCATCAGGATGTTCCAAATATTATAAAAGTATTCTGGTCCGTAGTTTCCACCCAAAATTAGTACCAATCATTCATGAAAGTAGGCATTTACATTTTTTAAAATCCATGTTCCTCAACTAACTTCCATGCCATATAATAGTTTGAGGGATCATATGCATCAACTGTAATAATTCTATTCTAAAAGGTAATAATGTAATTGATGTATGTATTATAAATTTCATAAATTGTTTTCCTTTGAAAAAAAATAAAAATTTTAGCTTCTTCATTTTACCACATTGATGATATATTGGAATTGAGGAATCACCAGTAAAATTTTTCAACTTTTTAACATCCTCATTTTAATTAGTTTCATTATGTGTACTGGTATCGATGCCTTCTTTGGTTTACATCCCATCATTCTAATGATGATTAATAAACGAAAAACATTCTTCTAAAAAAATTCTCTAATCTAGTCCTCTAATTTGGATCATGAACATTTTGAGATTGTAGTTTCTCGCCATTGTGATACTATACATAGTAGTTTGTTTGAAAATAATATTTGGATATATGGTAGCTTACTTTTCCTTGGATCATCCAAGGACATCCAATGCAATTATAACTTGGGAAATGTATGCTACCACTATCTGAATCTTTGTCAAATAAAAAATCTAAAAATATATCCTTATTCTGAAAATCTATTGAGATCCATTCAGTTAGATACATATATCTTCTATCCATTATATAAAAAATTAGTTATATGTCATTTGAAAAATGAAATTAAATAATAATGTTGTTTAATAAAATATTGTTTAAGGAATGGAAAACTATTCAATTTATGTGAAACCATACATAACACAATATTCTATATGAGAATCATAATATAAAAGACAAACAATTAGTATATATATTAGAGAATGATATAAATATGAAACTATGATTTTCATTTCCATTGTATTAGTGAATAATAATGTTCCAAATTCATCAAGGGTCAAGTCTTTAATTATGAATATGTTCTTGTGGAATATAAATATCAGGGGGTGTTATTTCAATGAGACGTAATTGATTGAATAAATTGATGAGGCATAACTATACTTTAGATATGATCCTTAGTGACACTCCCCTAAGTGGTGGATTTACAATCTAGCTTCTAGGTCATTAATTTAATGTAGGTATTTATATGAATATAACATTAAACATAAATCCAAGAATGCTTAATTTTTTCATCTTATGATTTCTATGATTTCAAGGTTATAGTATGTGTATATGTTGATTCTCTAATAGAGGAATATAGTTGTCTCCAAAATATCAATTGGCCTAAATGGTAATTTCATTATTTCTAAGTCCATTAATTCTAATCTATTTTATTATGCAATATTTATGTGTATTGAAATTCATAATTTTCTCTTTCAATGAAATTTTAGAATGGAAGGGTTAGAATTGATTCGAAACCTTTATAAAAAGATTATCTAATATTTTTGTTAAATTATTTGAAAACTATTGGTGATTTTATATTTTCCAAATGAAATATTAGGAATAATTGATTATTTTCTATGGTTTGATGTTATTCTAATTTTTATGAACATATTGTGATTGAATGATTTTTCCATGGTTTTGCTTCAAAAGAGAGTTGCATAACATTGTTTTATTAAATATGATCTAAAGGGATGGTTAGAAGTTCATAAAAACTGGTTTCTTTATATATGTACACCCATGAAGTTGGGTACTTAATGTTATTATATAAAGGTTAATGTGATATTGATATATGGTAATATAGATCAAATAACAACTCATAGAGGACTTTATTATTATATATTTATTTTCTCATTGAAAAGGGGAAACTTATGTGAGTGGTGATCATGGATGAGGTAGAGTTATGTTTTTTTCCATATATATATATATATATCCTGATATATTGATATAACACAATTGAACAGTGTCATGGGAAACCATAGGTGTCGATTTTTGAAATCTCGGTAAAATTATTGCACTAGCCATGATGCAATTATGGATATTTTTTTGAAGTAAGAATCACATAATGCATTGTGGATTCCGCACCATGTTTAGGAAATCAAGGCAAAAATAGTGTGTCTAGGTAGTTTAATTTTATCAGATGCTTATTATATGGGTATCATATTTATGCTTTCTGTGATTGTCTCTTAGGGTCCTAGGTGTTCCCATTGTCATTGTGGTTGATTATCATGTTACCATTCCATGATGGTTTTGATTATAATATTATGATGAAAATTTATTTATGGTAGCTTTATATGGATTTAATAATTTTATAGTTCAACAATTATCATAATATTAATCATCAATGTAAATTTCTATATGAAAATATACATTTATCCTTTTTTATATTCTTTATTAAGTAACATGTACATGTTTCACTAATTATTCAAAAACAGCCACCCCATTATTAACTAATTTGTATGGGTTTCGTTATTTATATTAAAAAATATATTTAATAATTACTTCAATTACTTTCATATAGATGGTAGAATCACATAAAATTATATTCTAGAAGCCAAAATTAGTATCAAATAATCCACAAATAGATAAACTATACTAAATTTACAACTATCATTTTTATTCCAATTCCAATTATTCATTACAATTATCAGTATGAAAATTTATTTTTTTCACTATAATATATTATATGATCTTATAAAATATTTTCATTTATTCTTGCACATCAGATCGACTGATTAATCAATACATAATGTCATTTAATTATCAAATATATTAAACTAAAATATACTGACACAAATATATGCACTATATAATATTTATATAGTGAAAAATTCACAAAGAATATGAAAACACTATAAGTATATAACATTGATATATGAAACCATATAATACATACTTTATGAAAAGGACTATTATTGTAGTCTTTATTTTCAAAAAGATATAATCTATTTCTATGTACATTCAGATAAATTTTCTCCCATAACATCATCTACTAATGTTGTCTCCAACATTTTGAACAACTTTATAAAATATAAAAGGTATCATAAATTATTATTTTGATCTCAATAAATATTAACTACAATAAAAACATTGTTAATGATAACAAAATGAATTATTGAGAATGAACTAAACTAAATGAAAACGTAATGAATCATAATATAAAATAAAAAACCTATCCAAAATTTAATATAACGAACCCAAAACTAAACCATACTGGTCAAAACTAACCCAAAACCAAATGAAAAGGATATAAGAAACCCTAAGTCCAACCATAATATCAAAATAAATTAAATTACCCAAAAAATACTAAACTTCATGATATTTTAGATCAAAAAGAAAACTAAAATAGATTGTTGATAGAAAAAATCAATGAATTGGAACACACATATTTAATATTGAAAAATATTTAAAGGAACCCATGCATGTATTCTATTTTCTGGTTGGGATTATAGTCAAACACAACTTCTGTCGTGGAGAGGGATACGATCTAGATGATAGAAGGGTAGGGAGCACATCACTACGGGTTCATGATTAGATCTCGAGAGAAGCATCATTGTTACGGTTAAAGATAGGAGGAGGCGATTAGTGCTTTTATAGTTTAGGATGTGAAAAGGGGAGAAATGTTGTAGGGATGAGAGAAGGGAAATGTATAATGACCCATACTTTACATTCATTGTTATTACTTAAAAATTAAAAGCGTACTTATTACAACATATAACAAAACCATGAAAGGACCGTATAGGTATAGTGTCTCTAGAAACTGGGAAACATAAACAACTGGTTCATAAAGTGTCTACACTGTCTCCGATTTATTTCATCATATCTATAGTCCCTTTTGGAATATCTTACTTAATAAGCTTCTTCTAGACCTGGGGAAAGAAAACATTCAAAGGGTGAGCTCAAATTCTCAGTAAGGGTAAACAAAATAAATATCAATCACAACATATTCATAAGAACATAACATTTTGTAAATCTTAACCTGAAAAAGAGAGCATAATTTTATAACATGGGATAAATCGTTGTAGTGAAATGAAATCCCAATAATAATGACTTAAAACATGAAACTTTGTGGCATACACACATAATCATAAAGAATCATTTCTTATTAGTCAAGACTCATTTCCAAAACTATCTTAGTGGACAAATTCCATTTCTCAACCGAGTTCACTCCTCGTTGCAGTCCTATTTCACTAAACTGGTTTAACCTGCCATTCTAGCCATGTATATCTCATGATATATAAAATCTTTACCCAAGGAATTGGAGGGAGATATAGGTCCCACCCATCTCATAATGATACCATTCTTATGTGTGCCACAAAATCATAAACCATACATCATAGAATAACCCATGTAATAAAAATGGGAATCTTAAACATCGTGACATCATAAAACAATTCATATAAGATAAATCAATTCATAAAAATATTTCCATCACAACATAATCAAATCGATGTTATAATAGGGTTAGAAACAGAACCCTATATTATCTTAGATGGAAAATAATTTTGATAAAACACTTGAACTCCATTCTTGAGGAAAATATCCTTTCTACTTTAAAAATAGTTTTCCTTTCATAACATGTCATAAAATTCTAAACAAAAAGAATTTGATTAAAAATAAACTTGAAAACTTGTAAGGGAAGTTTCTTGTAAATAATGTTTTAGAAATCCATTCCTGCCGTATAAGTTAAAAAAAATTCTTCTCGTACTTTTGTCGGAAAAGTCAAAAAGTACCTCGTATGAAAAACAACAAAAGATTCTTTTCATATCTTTTACTAAAAACTCACCGAAGGGTAAAATTGGATATAAACTATTTTAAAAGGATATAAATATTACATATTGAGGAAACATGGATGCATATGATAAAATACACCCCAGTAAATTCCAAAGTATAAACAATCTCGGATAAAAATGAGATTGTGATATTTCCCTTACCTTAGGTCTGATTTGCTTCGTAAGTGTCTGAACCTCCTGTATAATGATTTAAATAATTTTATTGACTTATTAAAGAATCATACTTATTGTTATGATATCCTATATGGTCATATTCTTAGCTTCTTATTAGTAATATTTCATTACTACTGTTTATTCGGGTGTTTATTACTTTTTGTTCTTATGCGTGTTTGTCGAATAAATTCTTATTATTCTATTTAGGTTATAGATACCTCATTACCATAATGGTATTAGTGTAATATATAGAATATTCATTCATTAAATTCATTTATATAATCATTATGCAATGAAGATCATGTAAAATGAGTCGCATCACATCGTGGATACGGTATTCCGTACGTACGCACGAGCGATGATATCATTCCCATGATCGTGGAATTGTATTGGAGTGTATGTATACTATTTTAGAATAAATAACACTTTAAAATAATCATATATATTCATTAAATTCACCCTTATACCCATCCAAGTAAGGTGGTGGTGGAAAATAGATTACACCACGGCGTGGAGACGGTATTCCGTACGTACGCATGCGCGGTGATTTCATTTTTCGTAGGATGGATAAGTGGTGAAACAGGGTTGTTTCATATTTATAATAACATATCAGTATATGAGTGATGCTGATGTTATTACCTCATAATGAAACAACTAAAGAAGAGGGTGTACAAGAAGAATGGATCTTGAAGGAAACGGTAGAAGGTATTACCTCTTTCTCGAAGTGCCTCCTTTAAGCTTTCTCTTAAGGCACTAGAGTTGGTCTTTTGATAAGACAAGTTCCTCTATTAGGTTTCTAAGGAAGTGGGGAAGTGAAATGGGAAGGTTTTGGACGAGATTGAAGGCTCAAATTGGTTTGAGGAATATAGGGAGGAGGTTCTTTTTTATAAGGGAGGAGAGGGGCACCTTTGGAAATATAAGAAATATTAGATTATATTAAATCCCAACCCCACATAAAAACTTCCAAAATGACTCATATCCGAAGCTTATATGAGATAGTGTTGTAATATCACCAACCAATAAAATTTAGACATGTTTGGAATTTATTTTAAACATTATCAACTTGATTTATCCTTATTTATCAATTTAATTTTATTTGTGGTAATAATATTCTAAATTATAAATTATTATAAATAATTACATATGTGTTGTGAATTTTCCATAATTTGACGCATTAGGAAATTGTCGACAATAAAAATTTTAATTTATAAATTTTAAATTTTTATTTTATTTTTAAACAATTTTATAATATGTTATTTTTATAAAATCACAATAGTGTCAATTTTGACACTATTCATTTATTGGAATTTAAATAAAATATATACAAAAGATATGTTTGAACTAAAAGATTTAATAGATCCATAAAATTTCATATGTATCTAGAAAATTAGTGGAGCACATTAAATAGTTCATATAATATTTAATTTATTATTTTTAAAACCATTTATTTGATATTTTAATTAATAAAATAATTTAAACATCACTATTGTGTCATAATTAATGATAATTGTTTAATCCCTAAAAATTCTAAATAAATTCCTATGATGTAGATAATTGTATTATCTTTCTGTAGACTATTCATATTTGAAGTTTCATTAAGTTTATCACCAAATAAAAATTATTAAACTTATAAGATTTAAGAAAGTGACATGTTGTCACACTCTTTGGTATTAATAATAATTAAATTACTTTCATGGCAATAAGTCCATTAAATGAATCTAATCTGACCCTTAGGTGATATGGGTCGACTTTTAGTCATCCAATAGGATTTTGGAATGTGTTAGGGTAATTTTGTAATCTTATATTTACCCTTAATTACCAGATTTACCTTTAACTATGGTAAATAAAATTTACCGTAGTTACTATTAATAATGCCCAAAAATAAAAAGTAGTCTAATAACATAATTTGGACCCTCTAATTCTGAATATGGAATCCATTTTTAAAAATAAAAAACATATAAGTTGCAGTAATTAATTTAAAATAAATCCCGTTGTTAAAAAAATGGGTTTTAGAAGTTAAAACATTGTCAAAGATTGAAATGTTTTTACCTATGAATTCAATGTGAAATTAATTCTAATGACATACATTACATTAAATGGTAAAAATATATTCTATCTATACTTTATAACCTTTCAATATTATAATTTATCCCTATAAATTATCCCAATGAAAAAAGTTTTTTTTAATTAAAAGTTAGCGTATTTTTACTATTCATCAAAATATGAAAGTTATCAGAAAAATATCAAAAATTTATCCAAAGTAAATTTTTATACCCTGATTCAAAAGAAGAATTTTATTTTGTCAAATTTAACTTATAAACATGTCAATAACTAGATTTAATGTTGGTGCGCCATCAAAATGCGGCAAAACAGTATTTTTTGAAAAATATTTCTTTTATCCCAAAAAACTGATTTTGCTTTTATAACTCATCCTAGAAAATGTATAAGTTGAATTAAAATGTTAAAAAATTCAAAATTCAGTTAGTAGTATTCATAAATGCTAGTTTTAATAATATTTTAATAGCATATTGTTGTTTAGTGAAACTCGGTATTGCGTATGACACAAGCTATCGAGGAAGGCCGCAGTTGCGTGTAAAGCAAGCCAAAAATAAAAACAAAATATTTCTCATAAAAGTCTCGGGTGTTACATTCTACACCCCTTAAAATGAATTTATCCCTCGAAATTTGTCACTTTGTAACAAACAGATGAGGATACCTCTCCCTCATCATATCCTCAAGCTCCCATGTAGCTTCTTCAAATTGGTGGTTCCTCCTTAAAACTTTCACCAAGAGAGTGGTCTTGTTTCGTAGGACTTTTTCACTACGATCCAGAGTCTCTATTGGCTGTTATTCAAAAGAAAGATCTTGCTCCAGCGGTACAACTTCTGAGCTGAGTACATGTGAAAGATCAGGTATGTACTTTCTCAAGAGAGATACATGGAACACATCGTGAACTTGAGAGAGATTCTTTGGAAGCGCCAATTGGTAAGCTACCTTTCCAACACGATCTAGTATTTCGAAAGGACCGATATATCTAGGGCCCAACTTCCCCTACATACCAAATCTCATGACCCTCTTCCAGGGAGATATTCGTAAGAATACTTTATCACCCACTTCAAACTCTAGGTCTTTTCTTCAGCTTTCGGCACTACTTTTTTGTCGACTCTGAGCTGCTCCTATGTGTTGTTGAATAGATCTGAACTTTTCTGCAGTTTCATCAACGAGATCAGGTCCTAATAACTTTCTATCCCCAACTTCATGCCAACAAGTTGGATTCCTTCATTTCTTTCCATAGATAGCTTCATAAGGAGCCATCTAAATACTGGAGTGAAAGCTATTATTATATGAAAATTCCACCAAAGGTAGGTGTTGATCCCAACCACCTTTGAAATCCATAGAGCAAGCTCTAAACATATCTTCTAGAGTTTTAATTGTTCTCTCAGACTTACTTTCTATATGAGGATGATAAGCAGTGCTGACACTCAACTCTGTATCCAGAGTATGCTGAAGACTTCCCCAGAACATCGAGGTAAATCTCGGATCCCGATAAGATATAATAGAATGTGGTACTCAATGAAATATTACCACTTCCTTTAAATGTATCCTGGCAAGCTGATCCAGAGAGAAATCCTCTCTAATAGCAATAAAGTGTGCAGACTTTGTAAGAAAATCAACTATGACCCAGATAGCATTATTTCCTTTGGATGTTTTAGGAAGACCTGTGACAAAGTCCATAGTGATGTTTTCCCATTTCCATTGTAACATCCCCTTAGACTTCTTTCTCTCAGCTTTAACTTGCTGAAAAACCAAGCATCGAGAGACATATTCAGCAACATCTCTTTTCATGCCTTCCCACCAGATGTACTCTTTTAGGTCCCTATACATCTTCGTGCTTCCAGGATGAATAGAGAATGAAGAACTATGAGCCTCATCCAGCAGCTCCTTCTTTAATTAGGGGAAGGGAGGAACACAAAACTGATTCCTGAACTTTATTATCCAATCACAATCAAGGTTGAATTCAGGAACATTTCTCACCTTCTTTTGTAACTCTACATCTTCTTTCTGTGCCTCCTTAATCTTCACATGTATAGATGGTTGAACATTCATTTGAGAATGATATGATTTTCCCCCTGGCATTATGATTCCAAGATCCATCCTTTGTAAATCCATAAATATTGGATCTTTTGTGATCCCCATCATGGATAAACTGGCATGGTCTTGTCGACTTAATGCATCTGCCACCTTGTTTTCTTTCCCAGGGTGGTAATGAATTGAGCAGTCGTAATCCATAATCAGCTCCAACCATCTTCTTTGACACATATTCAGCTCCTTTTGTGTGAAAATATACTTTAAACTTTTATGATCAGTATAAATGTCACACCTTTCACCATAAAGGTAATTCCACCAAATCATTAATGTAAAGATTACCGCAGCTAACTCCAAATCATGAGTTGGGTAATTTTGCTCTTGGATTTTCAACTGTCATGAGGCATAAGACATCACCATATCATTTTTCATAAGAACACACCCCAACCCCTTCTTAGATTCATCACTGTAGATCACAAACCTTTCTCCACTACAAGGCAGTGTGATCACAGGTGCACTGGATAACCTTCTTTTATGCTCCTTGAAATTCTCTTCACATTTGTCCATCCACACGAACATAACTCTTTTTTGAGTCAACTTGGTTAGTGGATTAGATAATCGTGAAAAATATTTCACAAAACGTCGATAATATCCAGCCAAACCAAGAAAACATCGGATCTTAGTTACTGTTGTTGGTCTCGACCATCTTTTGATAACCTCTGTTTTTGCTGGATCCACAGATATCCCCTCTTTTGAGATTATTTGACCCAAAAATGCAACTTTTTGAAGCCAAAATTTACACTTGGTAAATTTGGCATAAAGCTTCTCCTTTCTCAGGGTCTTCAGTATAATTCTCAAGTGTTCTTCATGTTCTTCCTTTCTCTTTGAATAGACAAGAATATCGTCTATAAAGACTACCAAAAATTGATCAAGGTAGTATCTAAAGACTCTATTCATCAGATCCATGAAGATAGCTGGGGAATTAGTAAGACTAAATGGCATCACTATGAATTCATAGTGTCCATACCTTGTACGGAAAGACGTCTTTGGTATATCCTCCCTTTTGACCCTTAATTGATGATACCCTGACCGGAGATCAATTTTGGAAAAGTATTGAGCTCCGCGTAGTTGGTCAAATAGGTCATCAATGCGTGGGAGAGGATATTTTTTCTTGATAGTGATCTTGTTAAGTTCTCGATAATCAATGCAGAGTCTCATTGATCCATCTTTCTTCTTATCAAACAGAATAGGTGCTCCCCAAGGTGACGCACTAGGGCGTATGAATCCCTTATCAAGATTTTCTTGGAGTTTCTTCTTCAATTCCTGCAACTCTATTGGGGCCATTCTATAAGGTATCTTTGAAATAGGAAAAGCACCCGGTACGAGTTCTATTGAAAACTCAACTTCACGATTTGTTGGAAGAACCGGAAATTCCTCCGAAAAGACATCATCAAACTCCCGTACAATGGGTATATTCTTAATTGTGAGTTTCTCACCAACCATTTGAGATAAATAACCTTCATTAAGTGGAATCAAGACCCATAAGATAGATGAAATTTCCACTGGAAGGTTATGTTCATCCTTGAATCGATAGATGATCATAGATTATTCTAGAATATGAAATGTGACTTCCCTTCTTTGGAAATTGATATGATCTCCATATAAAGAAAGCCAATCCGTGCCAAGAATCACATCAAATTGTACTATAGGAAGGATCACAAGATTTGCAGGAAGCACTTTCCCACAAACTTCAATCGGGGAAGAATTATAAAATTTTGATGCGACTGTTGTTTCATTAGGTGTTGTCACAGCTAACTCAACATCTAATTGTTGAGGTAATACAGTGATACCCTTAGAAAAATATTTAAATATAAAAGAGTGGGTGGATCCAGAATCAAATAAAACATTCGCTACTTTAGAGTGGATGATATGTGTACCTTTCACCACATCGTTATCGTACTCCACATCGCTGATAGAAATTGTATGTGACTTTCCTTTGTCTTTAGCCATAATATTCTGTTGATTTCAATCATCATCAACAACCCTTGGATTAGGGAATTTATTGGCATAATTCCCCATCTCTTTGCACTTGAAACATTAAAGTGTAGTAGATTCATTATATGTATCCCTTCCTTTGTTTGCATCATTAGAAATATTCTTCCCATCATTGCAGCATTCAAATTCCCTATGACCTTCCTTTCAAAATTTGAAAAATTTACTTGTCCCTTTAAGACAACTCCCTCCATGTTTCTTTCCACACTTTGAGCATAAGGTAAAGCTCATCTTCTTTTCAGTGTGCTCTTTATATTTTCCTTTGAATTCCATTTTCCTCTTCTTATCAAACCCATATGACTGATGGGTTACTTCAATCTCCATCTCGACATTGAGAGCACATCGAATTATTTCCTCGTAGCTATTAAAGTACCTTATGGATAATGCCGTTCGAAGACTTGGTTTTAATCCAATAAAGAAATTATCGATCTTACTCTCATGTTTGATAATAATACCAGAAGCGTACCTTGCAAGTCTTGTAAAATTTTCTTCATAGGTACCAACAGATTCATCATCCTTTTTCTTCAGTTCAAGAAACTCTTTCTCCAACTTTGTTCGTAGAATACGAGGGAAATACTTATTGAAAAATAAGTTCTTGAACTCGTCCCATTCCATGGACTCAATTTCATCCCTTTGCCTCGTATGCTTAATAAGATTCCACCATTGACCGGGATCTCCTTCCAACCGATACACTACTAGGATGACTTTATCATGTTCAGAACATTGAAGAACTGAAAATATCTTTTCAGTAGTACTAATCCATTATTCAGAAACTAATGGATCAGTAGACCCACTGAAAGAAGGTGGATGCTTCCTCATGAAGGATTCAACAGAATGTTGCTCCTTCCTTTTCTTGTTAGGAATTCCTGCATGATTCATTTCTTGAGAACGTTATGTGATCATGGCTGTAAGATTTTGCATTCCAGCTCCCATAACGTTTGGTTGCTCAGGGGGACAATCATTGCATTGCTCGTCGCATTCCGCGTTAACACGGTTCCTTCGGGTTCCATCCATTGACTAAAACCAAGAAGAATAGTGTGAGAAACACTAATTATAATTGGAAAACCACATAATCATGAATAAAATTTCACACATAAGGTCTTATCCTAGGTTATTCGTGGTCATTTCTAAAACACTAAGATTGTGTTCTATGTTTAGACTTATCCTTAGAGTTCTTACTAAGGATTTCACATCCTAGTTTCCAAAGGGTGACTATAACATTCCTATGATACCAACTATAACGACCCATACTTTACATAAATTGTTATTACTTCAAAATTGAAGCGTACTTATTACAACATATAACAAAACCATTAAAGGACCGTACAGGTAGTGTCTTTAGAAACTGGGAAACATAAACAACTGGTTCATAAAGCGTCTACACTGTCTCCCATTTATTTTATCATATCAATAGTCCCTTTTGACATATCTTACTTAATAAGCTTCTTCCTGACCTGGGGAAAGAAAACATACAAAAGGGTGAGTTCAAATGCTCAGTAAGGGTAAACAAAAGAAATATCAATCACATCATATTCATAAGAACATAAAATTTTGGAAATATTAACATGAAAAAGAGAGCATAATTTCACAACATGGGATAAATCGTAGTAGTGAAATGAAATCCCAATAATCATAACTTAAAACATGAAACTTTGTGGCATTAACACATAATCATAGATAATCATTTCTTATTAGTCAAGACTCATTGCCAAGACTATCTTAGTGGACAAAGTCCATTTCTGAACCGAGTTCACTCCTCGTTTCAGTCCTATTTCACTGAACCGGTTTAACCTGCCATTCCAGCCATGTCTATCTTATGAGATATAAAATAATTACCCAATGCATTGGAGGGAGATATAGGTCCCACCCATCTCATAATGATACCATTCTTATGTGTGCCACAAAATCATAAACCATACATCATAGAATAACCCATGTAATAAAAATGGGAATCTTAAACATCGCGACATCATAAAACAATTCATATAAGATAAATGAATTCATAAAAATATTTCCATCACAACAAAATCAAATCAATGTAATAATAGGGATAGAAATAGAACCCTGTATTATCTTAGATGGAAAATAATTTTGAAAAAACACTTGAACTCCATTTTTGAGGAAAATATCCTTTCTACTTTAAAAACATTTTTCCTTTCTTAACATGTCATAAAATTCTAAACTAAAAGAATTTGATTAAAAAATAAACTTGAAAACTTGTAAGGGATGCTTCTTGGAAATAATGTTTTAAAAATCCATTTCTGCCGTATAAGTTAAAAACATTCTTCTCGCACTTTTGTCGGAAAAGTCAAAAAGTACCTCGTACGAAAAACGACAAAAGCTTCCTTTCATATATTTTACTAAAAACTCACCGAAGGGTAAAATAGTATATAAAATATTGTAGAAGGATATTAATATTACATATTGTGGAAAAAATTATGTGGATGATTAAATACACCCCAGTAAATTCCAATGTATAAACAATCTCGGATAAAAATGATATTGTGATATTCCCCTTACCTTAGATTCGATTTGCTTCGTAAGTGTCTGAACCTCCTGTAAAATGATTTAAATAAGGTTATTGACTTATTACAGAATCATACATATTTTTATGATATCATATATGGTCTTATTCTTAGCTTCTTATTATTAATATTCCATTACTACTTGTTATTCGGGTGTTTATTACTTTTTGTTCTTATGCATGTTTGTCAAATACATTCTTATTCTTCTCTTTAGGTTATATATACCTCAATTCCAGAATGGTATTAGTGTAATATATATCATATTCATTCATTCAATTCATTTATATAATCATTATTCAATGAAGATCATATAGAATGAGTTGCATCACATTGTGGAGACGGTATTCTGTACGTACACACGAGCGATGATATGGTTCCCATGATCGTGGAATTGTATTGGAGTGTATGTATACTATTTCAGAATCAATACCAATTTAAAATAATCATATATATTCATTAATTTCACCCTTATACCCATCCAAGTAAGGTGGTGGTGGAAAATAGATTACACCACGGCGTGGAGATGGTATTCCGTACGTACACACGCGTGGTGATTTCGTTTTCCATAGGATGGATAAGAGGAGAAATACGTTTGTTTCATATTTATAATAACATATCAGTATATGAGTGATACTTATTTTATTACCTCGCAATGAAAAAACTAAAAAAGAGGGAGTAGAAGAAGAATGGAACTTGAAGAAAACGGTAGAAGGTATTACCTCTTTCTCAAAGTGCCTCCTTTAAGCTTTCTCATAAGGCACTAGAGTTGGTCTTTTGATAAAACCAGTACCTCTAGTAGGTTTCTAGGGAAGTGGGGAAGTTAAATGGTCAGGGGTTGTCTGAGCTTGAAGGCTCAAATTGGTGTGAGGAAGAGAGGGAGGAGATGCCCTTTTATAAGGGTGGAGAGGGGCACCTTTGGAAATATAAGAAATATTAGTTTATATTAAATCCCAACCCCACTTAAAACTTACAAAATGACTCATATCCGAAGCTTAGATGAGATAGGGTTTTAATATCATCATCCAAAAAAATTTAGACATGTTAGGAATTTATATTAAACATTATCAACTTGATTTATCCTTATTTATCAATTTAATTTTATTTGTGGTAATAATATTCTAAATTTTAAATTATTATAAATAATTACACATGTGTTGTAAATTTTCCATAATTTGACACTTTATGACATTTTCGACCATATAAATTTTAATTTCTAAATTTTTAATATTTTTGTTTTTTTTAAACAATTTTATAATATGTTATTTTTATAAAATAACAATAGTGTCAATTTTGACACTATTCATTTATTGGAATTTAATAAAATATATACAGAAGATATGGTCAAAATAAAAGCTTTAATAGATCCATAAAATGTCATATGTATCTAGAAAATTAGTCGAGCACATTAAATAGTTAATATAATATTTATTTTATTATTTTTGAAACCATATAATTGATATTTTAATAAATCAAATAATTTCAACATCACTATTGTGTCATAATTAATGATAATTATTTAATCCCTAAAAATTTTAAATAAATTTCTATGACGTAGATAATTGTATTAGCTTTCTGGAGACTATTCATGTTTGAAGTTTCATTAATTATATCATCAAATTAAAATTATTATACTTATAAGATTTAAGAATGTGACATGTTGTCACATTCTTTGGTTTTAATAATAATTAAATTATTTTCATGGAAAAAAGTCCATTAAATGAATCTAATCCGACCCATAGGTGATATGGGTCGACTTTTAGTCATCCAATAGTATTTTAGAATGTTTTATCATAAATTTATAATCTTATATTTACCCTTAATTACCCAATTTACCTTTAACTATGGTAAATAAAATTTACCGTAGTTACTATTCATAATGCCCAAAAATAAAAAGTAGTATATTGACAATATTTGGACCCTCTGATTCTGAATATGGAATCCATTTTTCAAAAATCAAAACATATTAGTTGATGTGATTAATTTAAAATAAATACCTTTGTTAAGGAAACGGGTTTTAGAAGTTAAAACATTGCCAAAGCGTGAAATGTTTTTACCTATGAATTCAATGTGAAATTAATGCTAATGAAATCCATTACATTAAATGGTAAAAATATATTCTATTTACACTTTAAAACCATTCAATATTATAATTTATCCATATAAATTATCCCAATGAAAAAAGTTGTTTTTAATTAAAAATTAGCCTATTTTTACTATTCATCAAAATATGAAAGTTATCAGAAAAATATCAAAAATTTATCCAAAGTAAATTTTTATACCCTGATTCGAAAAGAGAATTTTATTTTTGTCAAATTGAGCTTATAAACATGTCAATAACTAGATTTAATGTGGGTGCGCCATGAGAAGGCGGCAAAAATGTATTTTTTGAAAAATATTTCGTTTATCCAAAAAAACTAATTTTGCTTTTATACCTCATTCTAGAAAATGTATAAGTTGAATTAAAATGTTATAAAATTCAAAATTCAGTTAGAAATCTTCATAACGGCTAGTTTTAATAATATTTTAATAGCATATCGTTGTTTAGTGAAACTCAGTATTGCGTACGATGCAAGCTATCGAGGAAGCCCACAGTTTCGTGTAAAGAAAGCCAGACATAAAAAAAAATATTTCTCATAAAAGTCTCAGGTGTTACATAATGTAAGGGGGTTCAAGATGGGAGAAGGAGAGAATGAGTGGTATCAACCAATTTAGGTCATTTAAGGAGGTATTATGATAAATGTTTTTTAAAACCATTGGGTTATCCTTCAATATATTATTGTATACCAACAGTTAGGGAAACTGTTGCTATAGAGGCATGGAAAAAACCCATATTTCATATTAGGTAATGTTCTGTAGGGAAAAATTTTATGTGATTTCTTTCTATCAACATCCATGCATTGATTATTGTGAGGGATACAGTGTAAAATATCTAACAAGAAAAACTAAAAAATAATGAACACCCAAAAATCCACATGGGAGTGGGGATTGAAGTGGCTTGAGATTTGAGTGTTGCGTTTCTAGTTCAACTTGATGAAATAGATATTACAATATTCAATGAAGCTATCAGAACTTTCATAGCATGTACATTTAATATTATAAAGATACAAGGGGTATGTCAGGAATAAAAATTTTCTAATGATATACATGTAACTGTCGATGAAAATAGGACATAAGTGAGTTATGGTATTATATATGGATAAAATAATGAGGAAATAGAAGGTCAAATCAAGAAAATCCAGTGATTTGACCAAGAAATCTATGTGAACTTTTGGGTGTGCCTTCTCCCCATCAGTTCCACTATATCATATATTATCATTAAATATGCATACAGAAAACTCATTAAATGGTGGAAATATTTCTGACATTTCATTTGAAAAAAAAAATTATAATTATAATTATAGATGTGGTTAGTCTAGATTTTAAAAATGATACTTCTATATTAGAATGTATGGGAGATTCAGTTATGAATACATATATAAAGACATTTTAATAAATCATTTTTCAATAAGTTATCTTATATGTTCATTAAAGTAAATGAAAATTCACATTTTCTCTAGGAATTTATATTACTATTATATAATTGGAAAACCAATCAAATAATTATTTTGAACCATTAATCCCTATATCGTTTCTATGGAATAAATTTATTTGGATTTGGAAGAAATTTATAGTAATGATATGTGATAAATGGGGTGTTTGAGAAGAAAAATATAGTCTATTTTTTAGGCCTACAATGTAGGGATAAAAATATACTATCTAAACATATAAAATATATTTTTATCATTTTCATAAACATTTTTTTATTTTTTATAAATAACATGAAACCGATTATAATAAATTAGGATACCCAATATATTTATTTTCAGGGCATACTGTATGGATATGCAACAAATTAACCACATGTGATGTGTATTGTGTATTCTAAATGCCCTATAATCAACATTTTGTAGACAATTTTATAATTCTATGTTTTAGTTATTGTTTTAATAAGAATTGCGTTATAATACAGTGATATGAAAATATAGGCTAAATAATCGTATAAGGTTGGTGATTGAAAATAAGAAGCCTATGGATTACATAAAATGGAATGAAATTAAGGTATATATATAAAGATTTATCTATGAAAACATATTTTAAACCAATTTATGTATTTTTTTCAATGTTTCTCTAGTGTTTGAGGAAGGATAATAACAATGATTGTGGATATTTTATTTTCAAATTTATCATTGATATCATATAATATCAAAAGACAAGCATCCCCAAACAATTCATCTCCAAATGTAGTTATAATTTCATTAAGAAAATCCTTAATCATTATTTTGTCAATGTTTTCTTAGTACTACCAAGATTTCCAACAATTTATGCTCTTAAAAAAGAAATAAATTGGTTTAGATAGGAGCCGGAATCAAACATTGTGTTAGAATGTTTTACAACATCAAATTTAGGGGATTTCATAATATTATGGTTATCTAGTATGGGATGTAACAATATAGATAAACTTTTTATATGAATCATTTGAATCGTAATGATTATATATTAATTTTTATCTATTTTTCAACGAGAAGTATAATTTAGGAAATCGATTTTTTAGAATCAAATTAGTTGAATACATGGTGTTAGAATGTTGAAATACATCATGAACATGTGAGTTACTACTACATGTTTAGTTAATTTTTTCATCTTTTATGTACCTGTTTTTTCAATCTGTTTATCATTTTTTTGTAATAACTATATTGTTAAATTTACACATTAGTTAAACACATATATATCATGGTAAAAAAATAAAAAATCAAATTGATTTTATATAATATGATAATGATCCAGAATCCATTTTTATGTTAAGAAACTGGCCATATTTAAATATGAAACATGATGTGGTTGGTATTACATGATGTCTATTTTTCAACAAAAAAGATCCATTTTAGTTTAAAATATGTGTCACTTCTCTAAAACTGTGAAAAGAGATCATATTGTTTTCAAAAATAATATAAAAAGTAATAATTTGTTTATTATATCTAAGAATTTACCACACTACAATATGTTATACAATGTGGTTGATATGACTTGAATTATATGGTTTTAATATAAAACCAACAATTTTTTCAAAAATTCATCACAAAATCAAAATAGATTAAACACGCTTGTATTTTTTTCAATCATTTTGAAAATAAACCTTAATTCATTTTTGATGTGTAAAAATAAACAATAGATCAATCCAACACATGATGTTCCCAATATGACTCCATGTGCCTCTTTTCAATAAAGAGGTACCATTTTAGTACACAACTTTTGTCACATCCGCAATACCTAAAAGGGGGATCCTATTATTTTCAATCAGTATTAAAATAGATAATAATTCATTTTTTATATCTAGGAATTTACCACATTCTACAATGAAACATGATCTGGTCAATATGACTCTATGTAGAGTTTTTGAAATAAAACTGTCATTTTAGTTTTAAACAGATCACATATGCAAAACTAAGAAAATGAGTGTATAATTTATACAAACATGAAGAAAATGGTACATAATTCACTATTGACTATAGTAATCAATCAGACATAAATCCGACTCCTGATTTGGTTGGAATGACTGAAACTTCGTGTTTTCAATAAAATTGTTCAATTTTAATTTAAAACATGCATCAAACAGTCAAAACTGAGGAAATGGGTTCAGTATGTTTTAAAATAATTGTAAAATAGACAATAATTTATTGTTTATCTCTATGAAAAAAATTCACATCAATTCAACACACGGTGTGACCAATATTACTCAAAGTGCATGTTTTTGAATTAAATTGTTCAATTTTAGTTTAAAAAACATATCACATTTCCAAAACCAAGAAAAAAATATTATATTATTTTTATAAATTATGATAAATACCCATAATTAATTTTAAAATTAAATATATTTATGTTATATCAATCTAAAAGACGATGAGGTTGATATGACTTAATGTGTGTGTTTTCATTACAAAACGATTATTTTAGTCTAAAACACATATAAAATAATCAAAAATAATTTTTGTTTTAAATTTTTTTAAAAAATAGGACAGTGTTCCATAATTTATGGCCAATGTGAATAGATTATCTAAACATCAATTTGACACACAATTCAAATAATATGGATCAAAGTGTATGTTTTCAATAGATAGGTGACCTTTTTGTTTAAAACGCATGTCACATCACTAAATTGTTAAAGTGATCACGGATTGTTTTCATTTATTTGGAAAATAATCAACAATTAATTTTTCATATGCAATAATTGTCTATATTCGAATCTGACACATGATTTGGTCGATATGACATGAAGTATGTGTTTTCAATATTATAATTTAATTTCTTTTTAAGTTCATCACATTTCAATAACCAATAAAATAAAATCATATTATTTTCAAAATTTCAAAAAATCCCCAATAATTCATTTTTGACCAATAGGAATTGAAAACACATCAATTTGACACTTGATATTTTTGTAAGACTCAAACTGTGTATTTTATATACAACTTTGTAATTTTTGTTTAAAATAATCATTAAATTCCAAGAACCAAAAAAGGCGTGGATTTTACATTAAAATTTTCTAAAAAATTACCCATAATTCATTTATTTACATGTATGAATTTCTCTCATATCAAAAAAACACACAATTGGAACGATATGACTTAACGTGTATTTTTTCAATAGAAAAGGTTTCATTTTAGTTTAAAATGCATGTAACATCACCAAAATCAAGAACACAAGCTCAAAGTATCTTCTAAAATTAGGAAAAATATTCATAACACAGTTATCACATATAAAAATTTATACCACACCAATATGACACACGATGTGGATGATATTACTCTAAGAACATGTTTGAATAAAAAAGATTGATTCTAGTTTAAAACACACATCAAATATCCAAAACTGAGAAAAGGAGACAAAATTATTTTAAAATATTAGTATAGTGGTCTATAATTCATTTATGTCATTTTCAAATTAACCGAACATCAATCTATGGATGATATGATTGATAAGGCTCAAATTTCATTTTTTCAATACAAATGTTTCATTTTATTTTAAAAAACATGTCACATCACCAAAATTAAGAAAATCATATCAGATTGTTTTCATATGTTATGAAAATGAACCATAATTCGTTTTTAATGTGTATTAATCAATTACATTAGAATCCTAAAAATGATGTGGCTAATATTACTCAAAGTATGTGTTTTCAGTATAAAACTATCATTTTTATTTAAAAAGAATCACATATCCAAATATAAGAAAACATGATCATATTAATATAAAACATTAATAAAATGGCCAATAATTCTTCTTTTACCTATAAGAAATGACTACATGTAAATTTGACACTTTATGAGGTTAATATACTAAAATTTCGTGTTTTCAATACAAATGTGTCATTTTAGTTTAAAATATGCATCATATGTCCAAAAAATAAAATAATAATGGATAGTATTCAAAAGTTAGTAAATTGGATTATATTTCATTTGTGACTTGTTATAATTAATTATACATTAATATTACACAACACAGGACTAATATGACTCAATGTTCTTGTTTTCAATACAAAGAATTCATTTTAGTTTAAAACACATTTCCATTCACCAAAACCATAAAAAAACAAATATTAATTTCAAAATTAAGTAGAAGGATCCATAATTCATTTTTCACTTATAAAAATTGACCGTAAATTAATCTGATTCACGATATTGTCAATGTGACTCCAAGTGTGTGTTTTCGACACAAAAGTGTCATTTTTTGTTAAAACAGACATCAAATATAAAAGATTGATAAAAGATGATTATCCAATTTTAATAACATAGGGAAAAGGTCCATAATCTTTTTCAGACCTATACAATTGGATAACACATCAGTATAGAACATGATATAACTAATATGATTAAAAGTTCATGTTTTCAATTTAAACATTCTATTTTTTTTTTAAACATGTGTCACATCACCAAAACCAGCCAATTGAGCTCAGACTATGATCAAAATCAATAAAAATTATCCATAATTCATTTTTAATGTGTACTAATTGACCATATTCCAATCTAAAATCTAATGTGGCCGATATGAATCGAATTACATTTTATCAATAGAAAACTGTCATTACAGTTTAAAACATATCTTATAAACAAAACCAATAAGATGATGTTGTATTTATGTAAAACATTAATAAAATAATCTGTAGTTCATGTTTTTCTATTAAAAATTTCCCACTCATCAATCTAACACCTGATTTTTTCGGAATAACATGAAGTGAGTGTTTTTAATAAAAATGTTTCATTTTTGTTTAAAAGATGAATCAAATATCCAATACTAAGTAAACAATCCCAGATTAATTTGAAGAGTTACAAAAATGATCCTCGATTCATTTTGGATTTGTATAAATTGACCACCAATCAATGCAACACACAATGTAACAAATATGAATCAAAATGTGTACTTTCAATGGAAATGTATCATTTTAGTCTATAATGCATGTTACATAACCAAAAATAAAAAAATTATCATGTATTATTTTTATACATTATTAAATTATCGATAATTATTTTCTATTTTTTATGAATTTTCCACAAATCAATCTAACTCATGATGTCGTTAATATGACTTAAAGTACATACTTTCAATATAAAAGTACCATTTTAGTTTTAAACCCACATCTAATAACCAAAATTGAGAAAATGACCATAGAATATTTTTATACATTATAAAAATGGTTCATAATACTTTTGTGATGTGTAAAAATCGATATTACATCAATTCCACACATGATGTGATCGATATTTCTAAAAGATCGTGGTTTCATTAAAAACTGTTATTTTAGTTCAAAATTCTTATCACATATCCCAATCCAATAATTCATGTAAGGTTTGATTACAAACATTTTAAAAATGATCCATAATTTACTTTTTACTTGTAAGAATTGAACCTACACTTATCTGACACATGATGTGGCCGGTATGACTTGAAGTATGTGTTTTCAATATTATTGTCATTTTAGTTCAAAAGACATAACAAAAACAAAACCAAGGGGAAGAGATAAATTTTTTTCCAAAAATTATAAAAATAATCCCTATTTAATTTTTGACAAGTAGGAATCATCCACAGATCAATTTGCACCCGATGTGGTCATTATAACATGAAAAGTGTGTTTTTTATATAATGGTTTAATTTTAGTTTAAAACGACAATCACATATAAAAAATTCAGAAAATGATAATGGATTGTTTTCATATTTAGTAAACAGACTGATAATTCATTATTATGTGTAGGAATAGACCGCATGTAAATATAACTAATAATGTGGTCAGAATGACTCAAATTGTGTGGTTTAAATATATATGTGCCACTTAATTTAAAAACATGCATCTTTTAGGAATACATGTGAATAAAAATCTCAAATTTGTTCTCATCATTTCATATACCATTATACAATTAATTTAATTTTTTATATGATAGTTATTTAGTTAATTTTTTTAGGGATATTACTTGAAGACGAACAAAAAATGGTATGTCTATTGAATTCATGTTCTAAAATAAATTCATCTTGAATTGGATCCCATTCATAGTCATTTTTCTAACCAGATAGGAGATCAAATTCGATCGAACATAATTTTATGGGAAACTTTTTTAGTGTGACATATAAGAATGAATGGTAACTCAATTCAATAGACAATGTGCCTAGTATAGCTTAAATTTTATGTTTATAAATTAAAAATTAATTTTTTTATTTAATTTATTTCATTATAGCATTAGAAACAAAATATTTTTTTCTTATAAAGGTGCATTCATTTTATAAATATGGGGTTATTTTTATATAAACTTATAGATTGAATGGGAGTTGGGGAAAATATAAATGAACATTATTGTTTTTAGATATATGTGATAATTTTTACATACTCATGTAATTGTACTAACAAAATATTTAAATGTTTATGATATAATATTTTTCATTATATTTGTATTTTATGATTTATTTAAAATAAAATGTGTATTTCCTCCAATATTTTCTCAAATATTTTATTTTCCATTTGATTTTACTATTGAAATGTGATGTAATTAGGAAACAAAAAAATAGTAGTCTTCCACTATATTACTACTTGTTCTAGAAAAAATAAGGGTTAACATTACCAACACTTAAAAAAGTGATAATAAGTGAGTCATTTATTAGATATTTTAGTAGAACGGATAAAATATCATTTTATTTAAAATTTTCATAGTGTTGAAAAAGTTTTCCTTTATCATTGCTAAATAAAATCACTTATAAAGGAGGTCCTTTATAACTATGTAATTTAGAACTGTTAAATATTTCCCTTATCATCACATAAAGAATTACTGATAAAGGATTCCTTTATTAGTTATATTCATGCTCAAGAAAAGGCATATGAATTATAATTTTTCTTCCATTTTGAATCAATTTTGTTACTAAAAATTGGTCAATTACAAGTCTTCTAATGGATTTATTTTTAAGATGGGTAAGATTTCATCTACTAAAACATATTAATAATCAATCTTGATAAACAATAATATTTTAACATAAAACCCTTATCACGTTTGTATCTTTTGAATTGTAAGATCCATAAAAGATAAAAACATATGGAGAGACCCATAAATTTCACGGAAATATTTTTTTTCTTAAATTTATTGGAATTTTACAAGTACGCAGTTTCTGACAGCACGTGATTCCGAGGCCCGGTGTGCCCGGAATATTTTTTCTGAAGATTTGTTAAGCTTAAATTAATGCGTGTACGCATTTTTCCATGAAAAGTGGAATAACTCTTAAACGGTTACTCAGATCAGAAATCTAAGGTCACCGTTGTACTCAGGATGGCAGGTTTACCCTAGGCATGACATAATTTTAGTCATCTCATGCCTCCTGTGAGAAAACCCGAAAATGGCATAACCGTGAATAAAATAATTAAATAAAGTTATTTTATTTTTAAATGATAATAACTAACAAATGGTAACTCGGATTAAAAATTATAGACCACCGCTGAACCCATTAGGGTATGCTTTCTTTAATAAAATACTAACTTTGGCCGGCACATGCCAACTGAGAATGCTAGTTTTTGGCTGTAAATAAAATAATTAAGTGACAATTATTTTATTGTAAAATTCATAACTTTTAAATGGTAACTCGAATTGAAAATCCGAGAGTACCGCTGAGTTCTTTGGGTCGTTTTTCTCCTAGGAAGAGCCTAGCTTTGACCGTAGTTGGTCAAGGGAGACTGATAATAATTTTCTGAACATTTTTTCGGGTCCAATCAGTATACGTATGAGGGACATTTTATAACTTTTTAACTGGTGCTCGGAATCAAATTTCGAGGGCACTGTTGAACTCGTAGTGCCGATGTTCTCTTAAAAAGACTTTTAGCTCAATGGTAGATGAGCATGAATAAAAGTTAGTTTTTATGTTTTTATAAAAATAATAACAAAATAAACTACAACACTTAATTTTTTTTAAGTTTCCATGTGTTGAGTGAGTTAGTTAAAACCTGCCCTTGGGAGTTGGAGGTGGGACCACCAAACCCTAATCTCCCATTTAATGGAGAGGGATAGGAAACCTCTCAACCCCCAATCAATTAATTTTATGTGTCGACATAAAATTAATTTCTCTCAATTAATTTTATGTGTCGATGTAAAATTAATTTCTCTCAATTAATTTTATTTTTTGATGTAAAATTAATTGCTCTTTGTTAATTTTATGGGTCGACGTAATAAGAAATGTTGTCAGTTAATTTTATGGGTAGACGTAAAATTAATTGATGTTAGTTAATTTTATGGGTCGACGTAAAATTAATTTCTCTCTGTTAATTTAATGTGTCGGTATGAAATTAATTGATGTCAATTAATTTCATGTGTCAAAATAAAACTAATTCATGTCTTATGTTTGATGCAGGCTATGTGGGGGAAACTTCTTGGCATCCTCCCTCTTAAGGTGTTTGAACACACCTCTTAAATTGTGCCAACACAATTTAATTCACCTGACCCCCTTTTTAAATTAAGTAATTGCATCGTAGGAATTTAGGAAGTTTCCAAATAAATGAACCATCATAAATTCCACGATGGTTACTTACCTCTCCACTTCTCATATATATAGGTAGCTTGGGAGAAGGTTTTGGGATGACTTCACCAAGAGGCAAAGTGTTGGTAAAGTATCGTGACACCCAACACTTAGGGAAATCTTATCCTCTCCAACGAAGAACGCAACCAATGCCAACGACGATCTTCCACACAATTCTTCTTCGACCTTCCTTCGCAAGACACCTATCCTATGCAACATTGTCAACGAACCGACGTAGCTCGGAATTGGGGACGTGTGGTGGATGTGACGAACGACGGTCTTCATCATCTTCTTACCGCGACTCCTCTAACGAGCGACGAGAAAGAGGTAGTGGTTTTATTTTTATTTAAAGTATGAACCTTTACCATGATCTTCCTTTCTCTCAAAACGAAGAATGGGGGTTGTTGTGCTTCGTACATGCGAGAACCTATTGCTACCACCCTAAACACAGAGGGTCTGGGCCAAACCAACATGGACCAACCCCTCCGTTGTTTTTTTTGTGATGACTCCACGACGTCATGGCAATGAGGCGACAGCGACGAAGGCGGCAAACAAAGGTCGTGCTACCCACGCCCTTTGTGAACTACGCGCACCTACGGTGCCCTGTCGGCACCCCCCCCCCAGCCTACTGCCCCACCAACCCTGCGCCCCGAGCACTTGCCGATGGCCTGCCCGGCACCCACGATGCCCCAGCCGGTGGCCTACTCGGCGCACCCCGGCGCCCCCGCGGCTCCCTGCAGTGCTACCCAGCGTGTTGCCCGGAGTTCGACACCCTTCCTGGCGCACCTGCGCCCTTCCCAGTGCACCCTCAGCCCACCCGGTGACCAGCCGGCCCACCTGTGCCCCACGCAGTCTGCCCGCTGGCCTCCCAGTCACCGACCTGCTGAACCGGCCCCTAACGCCCCTACGGTGTCGCTGGTCAAACCGGCCCTGTCTCTCGGGCCGAGTTACAGAGCCGCCTACGTGGCGATTATCGGTCCGAACAGCCTACGCGGTCCGCTGGGCCGGGCTGAGTGGACTGGGTCAAAACATAGTGTGCTAACTCACCCAATGGGTCGGGTCAGACCCAGCGAGTCTCACCGAGTCGACCCAGACCAAGTCGGCCCAGTTTGGGTAAGGTCGAGTTGGTCTGACCGGGTCGGACCGGACCCTGGCTCATTACGGGGCCATTACCTTCTTGGGCCATATCATTGGCACTGGACGTCTGTTTGACGAAGAGTCAGCGGCACCAGTACCTATAGAGAAAAGTCATCCCTTTGAGTATTCCCACTGGAGTTCATGGTATAGTTGAGATACGGTCGGGTTGGTTCGTACACGAAACCAACTGGGCCCCCGGGACTAAAAAGCTAATATCTCATAGACTGGGCATATGATTGACGCACCGTCTATTGTGTTGAGACCCCAATGATGAGGAGATCCATCGTGTTACTTCTACATGATACTTCGTGACTCTTGGAAGTAATGACAAGTAGCTCGGGGAGCGGAACCTCCCAGAGATGAGCGTACGGAGTGTAGAGACCTAGTAGCTGTAGACCTGACGATTGCTTGACTGATTCGACTCAAAGTGATTCGATTATCCCAGTGGAAGGAGCACATAGTATTTCATTGTAGACCCATGACCGATGGAGCGCCCAATATTTGGCAGCAGACTCGCGGTACTTGACAGGAGGAGTACCTCATCAGTCCATGGTTAGTGAGTAGCACCTAAGGGTCGTGACAGGGCCACTGTACTCGACAGAGGAGGAGTTCTCCAGCAGTTGTGGTTTCGATAATGAAAATCCTGGTTTGAGCTGAGTCAATCACCCTTGTTTTTTCATCATGATTCAGATGGGTTACGTGATAACTTATGTATATGTATGGGAATATAACTACTTAAAGTTTATATATTGAGATCTTTGGTTGCAGTTTATCCTTGTTGGATTTAGTGAGACCTTGAGGGTATCAGGGTCCCTATTGAGTATTTTTATACTCACCCCTGTATGGGGTAAGCCTGCACCTCGTTGTGTTGGTTGAAGACAGCGGACATCACTGGTCGTGGTTCAGGCACATAGAGCTGGATGTTACCCGAAGGTGGAATTCACGACGAGACGGCACCCAGAGGTAACAGAAGGACGTGGAGAGTTGTGGTGGAAATCTGTACCTACCCTATAGAAAATAACCCAGAGGATGATCCAGGAGCTGCTTCACCATTCCGTTGTTGACTTTTCATAAGTACTTTACCTTCAGTTGTAGTTGTACTATTCTACTGTTCTTGTATTTCTGGCCCCTTTTTACTTTCAGCACACTTGTTATATTGCTTTACTTAGTGTTTTCTTCTGCTTGTTCTCTGGTTGTGTGTGTTTATGTTTTATAAAGGCAATGCCTTCCCAGTTTTTAGGGAGTTACAACTTTGGTGCTAGTCGCCAGCCCCTGGCCTATGGAAGGCAGGATTGGGGTAGTCAAGATACGGGCCATGGGGGACAGGTCATGACAAAATGGTATTAGAGGAGTCGGTTCTACGGTAGATCTTATGACTTTGATATTTTTATTTTCTGTGAAGCAATAGTGTTAAGCGTACTAAGTGTGATTTTCAGTTCAGGAAGTCCAGTGTTGGTGTGGCGGCTGAAGTATCCATACACCAGGACCCTGACTTCTGACTTCCAACTCAGTGCATGAAAACACTGACTGCATGTGTGTTTCCATAAATATTCTTTAAGTCAGCTCAAACCAGGTTAGCTCACCATGTATAGTCTTTTGACTGTGTCACATCTGTTTCTTTCAGGATGCCTCCCCGCAGACGACTAGCTATTCCCCGAGATTTGTACGTCCTGACAGACCACTGAGCTACGAGGCCTCAGTACAGGGCACTCTTCCAATTGAGGCACTAGCGGAGGCATCGGCCATACTACCACCCGTCGGGCCAATGATGCCACCAGCCCCAGTATTATGGGATGCAAGCCGGTTGAGCGTGCTGCATGAGTTCCAGCGCCAGAGGTCACCCAAGTTTTTGGGAGAGATGGAACCACAGGCGGCTGAGAATTGGCTAGAGGCTGTGGTGAGAGTCTTCAAGCTAGTAGGTACACCAACAGACTTCATGGTGATCCTTACTGCCATCTTCCTTCAGGAAGCAGCAGGCAGAAGGTGGAACCTGAAGCTCCATATGCATGACGAGGCACCACTTCTATGGGTAGACTTCAATAGCTAGTTCCAGGTGGAGTTTGTACTATCCACCTTTCGAGCGGTGCGGATATAGGAGCTACTTCAACTGTAGCAGGGTAGCATGAGTGAAGCACAGTACTCAGTGAGGATCAAATACCTCTCGTGCTACTCCAATGATATTGAATGAGACTCGTTCTTCAGGGCCCGAACCTTCGATCCGGGACTTAGGCGAGAGATCAAAGCTACAGTTATCTCCCGCAACATTCTGACGTAGACGGGAGTGTTGGAGTGAGCCCTTCTAGTGGAGAGTTTATTTGATGAGAAGTCTCCAGCAGCGTGAACCACCACTAATCGACCGGTAGCGGAGTCTTCTACAGCTGGTAGTAGACAGATGACACAGGAGTCCAAGAGGACCAGACCCACTAGTGGTCGACTACACGACTCGGGTTCAGTTGTTCGGGGCAGCCAGAGTGGGGACAGAGCCAGTCGTGTCGGGAGCAGGCAGTGTTACTCTTACGGCGGGCTTGGTCAAATGGCACGTGACTGTCCAACCCTCCATACAGACGATCAACAGATAGATGAAGGACCTCCCAGGTAGAGGCAGAGGATCGATCAAGGAGGACTGCAAGGAGCAGGCGACCGTGGCAGAGGAGTTGGCCATGCATCTTGTGGTGGATGAAGCTTCCAGTTGTTTCCACCACCGACACCAGGGGGACCACCCTGACCGCAGGGAGCACAAGGACCTGGGAGAGCACAACTTCTGGCAGCTGAAGCATACGACTATGGATCACCAGAAGCAGGTGGACAAGAGCAGGACTAGTTCCAGGCATGTAAGTATTTGTTCATGGTGCTTCTTGTTTCCATGATGTTGATGTTTGTGGTTTTTTTGTGTCATTATAATTGAGATAGTTTAATAAAAGACACTTGTACTTGCGGCGTTTTCTTTCCTTCCCTTTTTTGTGGTTGATACCGAGAGGTTCCAGTTAAAACTATTGACTTGACCCTCACATTCAAGATTCCTACTAGAGGAGACCCAGTGACCACACACTGATGCCGACTTTGTGAATCAACCATTCGAGGCGAGAGTGACAGTTGGATCTTTTGGTAGTAGTGTCGAGGCCTTAAGATTCAATCCAAGACATGAATTGTACCTTTCATGTCAAGATTGACTGTATTAGGCTAAGAAGGTGGTTCATCCATAGGATGAGACCGGATTTATCTTTTTCTGCTAAGGGGAAATCTATGCAGCTCTTGTAAGACTAGAGATGGTGCAGGATATGATGAAGAAGGTTCATATCATCCATGAGCGGATGAAGACTGCACAGAGCAGACAGAAGTCCTATGCTAATAGGATAAGGAGACCACTAGAGTTCGAGGATGGAGACCACATTTTCTTACGGGTCTCACCTCGACGTGGACTACAAATATTTTTGTCAGGGAGGCATGTTTTCTCCATGCTTTATCTGTCCCTTCCACCTTAGTTGCACCAGGTGCATGAAGTCTTCCACGTATCTTAGCTAAGGAGGTATGTGCACGACCCGACCCACATCATCGATCACATGGAGCTGGACATCGACGATGGGATGACCTTCACGGAGGATCCGGTGTAGATAGAGGATCAACAGGATCGTGTCCTTCATAGACGGTTGATTTTTCTAGTGCATGTTCTTTGGAAGCACGGGAACCTCAAGGAGAGCACTTGGGAGCGGGAGGCTCAGATTCATTCTTGGTCCCTCCATTAGTTTCCCTAGTTTGTGTTGTAGTTTTAAGGGGACATAAATCCTTGAGGTGGCATAATGTAAAGACCCGTAAATTTCAAGGATGTTTTTTTTCATAAATTCTTTGGTGTTTTATGAGTATGCAGCTTCTCAAGGCACCTGATTCTGAGGCCCGGTGTGCTCGGAATATTTTTTTTAAGTTTTTTAAGCTAAAATTAACGTGCAAAAGCAGTTTTCCTGAAAAAGTGGAGTAACTCGTAAATGGTTACTCAGATAAAAAATATTAGGGGACCGTTGTGCTCAAGATGGATGGTTTACCCTAGGCATGATATAATTTCAGTCGGCGCATGCCTCCTGTGAGAAATCCTGAAAATGGCATAACCGTAAATAAAATAATTAAACATAGTTATTTTATTTTTCAAATGATTATAACTCACAAACGGTAAATTTGATTAAAAATATGAGATCACCACTGAAAACGTGAGGGTTTGCTTTCTTTATGAAGATACTAACTTTGGCCGGCGCGGGCCACCTGAGTATGTTAGTTTTTGGCTGTAAATAAAATAATTAATTGACAATTATTTTATTGTAAAATTCATAACTTCTAAAAGGTAACTCGAATTAAAAATCTGAGAGTACTGTTGAGTTCGTTGGGGCGTGTTTCTCTTAGGCAGAGCCTATCCTTGACCGTAGTGGGTCCAGGGTGACTGATAATAATTTTCTGAACTTTTTTTTAGGGACGTTAAGTAAAATTATGAGCGGTGTTTTATAACTTTTGATCTCGTGCTTGAAATCAAATTCTAAGGGCACCATTGAACTCGCATCGCTGATATTCTCTTAAGAATACTATCACATCAATGGTAGATGAGTGGGAATAAAAGTTAGTTTTTATCTTTTTATAGAAAATAATAATAAAATAAACTACGACACATTTTTTTAAGTTTCCATGTGTTGAGGGAGTTAGTTAAAACACTCCCTTGGGATTTGGAGGTGGGACGACCACAACCTAACCTCCCATTTAATGGGGAGGGAGAGGAAACCTCTCAACCCCCCCCCCCATCAATGAATTTTACATGTCGACGTAAAATTAATTGCGCTCAATTAATTTTATGTGTCCATGTAAAATTAATTGACCTCAATTAATTTTATGCGTCGACGTAAAATTAAATGATCTCAATTAATATTACGGGTTGACATAAAATTAATTACTGTCAGTTAATTTTATGGGTCGACATAAATTTAATTTCTATCAATTAATTTTATGGGTCGACGTAAAATTAATTGCTGTCACTTAATTTTATGTGTCGACAGGAAATATATTGTTGTCACTTAATTTTACGTGTCAACCTAAAAATAATTTTTGTCTGGTGTTTTTATGAATTCTATGTGGGGGAAGAATCTTGGCATCCTCCCCTCTTATGTTGTACCAAAAAACCTCTTAAATTGCGCCAATAAAATTAAAATCACTCGACCCCCCTTTTAAATTATGTAACTGCATCGTTGGAATTTAGGTAGGTTCCAAATAAATGAACCGTCAAAAAGTCCATGATGGTTTCTTACCTATCCCCATATCCTACATATAGAGAGCTTGGGATAATGTTTTGAGACGACTTCACCAAGCGATGAAGCACTGGTAAAGTATCATGACGCCTAAAAGTTGGGGAAATCTTATCCTCTCCAACGAAGAACGCGAAGAATGAAAACGACGATCTTCCACATGATTCTTCTTCGACCATCCTTCACTAGACACCTATCCTCTGCAACATCATCAACGAATCGACGCAGCTCGGAATTGCAGACGTGTGGTGGAAACGATAAATGACGGTCTTCATTATATTCCTTCCACGATTCCGCCAACGAGCGATGAGAAAGAGGTAGGGGTTTTATTTTTATTTAAAGTATGAACCTTTCCCATGTTCTTCATTTCTCTCTATACTAAGAACTGTGGTTGTTATGATTCATACTTGTGATAACCTATTGCTACCACCCAAAATGCGGACGGTCCAGGCCAAACCAACATGGCCCGACCCCTCCGTTGTTCTTTTGTTGATGACTCCATGACGGCATGGCAATGAGGCGAAGGCGATGGAAGTGACAAACTACGTCCGCACAACCCGCGACCTCTGTGAACTATGTGCACCCACAGCACCCTACCGGCGCAACCCCGACGCCCTGCCAGCGCACCCCAGTGCCCTACAGGCGCAGCTCGTTACCCCCAACCTACTGCCCAGCCAGCCCGGCGCCCCACGCCCTTGCCGTCGGCATACCCGGTGCCCCTGGTGCCCCTACCGGCGGCCTTCCCGGTGCACCTCGGTGCCCCTGCGGTGCCCTGCTGAGCTGCCTGGCACGCCCTCGTACACTGCTCAGCGTTTGACACCCGGCCTAATGCACCAGCGCCCTACCCGGTGCCCCCATGGCCAGCCCTGAGACCAGTCGGCCCACCCGTGCCCTACGCGGCCTGCCCGCTGGCATCCCGGTCACCGACCTGCTGAACCGGCCTGCGATGTCCACATGGTGTCGTAGGTCGAACAGACCCGGTCTCTAGGGCTGAGTTACTGAGCCTCTTATGTGGTGACTTTCAGGTCGAACTGCCCTCGCGGTCCGCTGGGCCGGGCAAAGGAACCGGGTCAAAACATAGAGGGCTGACTCGCCCAATGTGCTGCGTCTGACCAAGAAAGTTTGACCAGGTCGACCCAGACCAGGTCGTCCTAGTTTGGGTTAGGCCGAGTTAGTCTGGCCGGGTTTGACTGGACCTAGGCTCATTTCTACACCATTACCTTCTTGGGCCATATCTTTGGCACCTGACATCTGTTTGATGAACCGTCTGCAACGCCGATACTCTTGGAGAATAGTCGTCCCTTTGCGTATACCCCATTGGAGTTCATGGTATAGTTGAGATACAGTCGGGTTGGTTCGTACACGGATCCAACCGGGCCCCCAAGACTAAAAAGCAAAAAACACACAGAACTTCCATCCAATTAACGCGTTGTCTGTTGCGTTGAGACCCCTATGATGAGGCGGTCCACTGTCATACTTCTACGTGATACATCATGACACTTGGAAGTAACGACTAGTAGCTCGTGGAGAAAAACATCCTAGAGACAATTATACAGAGTGCGGAGACCTAGTAGATGTAGACCAGACGACTGCTTGACCAATTCGACTCGGTGTGATTAGATTACCCCAGTGGACAGAGCACTCGGTATTTAGCGGCAGACCCAAGATGGACGGGGTATTTGGCGGCAGACCCAAAACGGATGGAGTGCCCGGTATTTGGCAGCTGACCCACGATACTTGACATGAAGAGTTCCTCAGCAGTCTAAGGTTAGTGGGTAGTGCGTTTGAGTCGTGACAAGGCCATTGTACTCGACAGAGGAGGAGTTCTCCAACAGTTGTGGTTTTGATAATAAAAATCCTGGTTTGATCTGAGTAAATGACCTTTGTGTTTTCTTCATGGTTGAGATGGGTTACTTGATAACTTATGTATATGTATGGGAATATACCTATGTAAAGGTTATATGTTGAGATCATTCTTTATGTATTACCCTTGTTGGATTTAATGATAACTTGAGGGTCTTAGGGTTCCTAATGAGTATTTTTATACTCACCTCTGCACGGGCTATGCCCGCACCTCATTGTGTTGGTTGCAGATGACAGACAACACTGGTCATGGTTAAGGCTTGTAGAGCTGGATGACACCCATAGGTGGAATTTACAATGAGATGGTACCCCGAGGTGACTGACGGACATGGAGAGATGAGGTGGCCATTTGTACCTACCCTACAGGTAGGAACCTAGAGGACGATCCAGGAGCTGCTTCACCATTCAGCTGTTGTCTTTTCAGTTGTACTTTACTTTCAGTTGTAGTTGTACCTTTCTATTGGGCTTGTATTTTTGGCCCCTTTGTACTTTCAGCACACTTGTTATATTTATTTACTTAGTGTTTTCTTTTTCTTGTTCCCTAGTTGTGTGTGTTTACATTTTCTAAAGGAAATGCCTTCCTAGTTTTTAGGGAGTTATACCTTTGGTGGTAGTTGCCACCCCTGGCCTATGGAAGGCGGGCTTGGGGTTGTCACGATACAGAACCTAGGGGACGAGTTGTGAAAAAATATATAAATATTTAAAAATGGTAAATTTTCATAATAATAATCATAAATTAAATTCATGGCTAGCATATAGACCCGAAAAACATTTGATGAATATGACATCTGTCCCAAAAAATAAAAGTGTGACCAAATTCCCTTACCTCAAGTATCTACTTTATTCACACACATTCATTCCTCATGAATATTAAATATTAATTTGTTTGTACAAGTATTATGGATCTATAATCATATATATAATATCAGATATTATTTATGTATAATTTTTTACCTTGATTTTATGAAAAAATCAATATTAAAATCAATGTTTCGATTGATAACTGCTTCGTTTTTCATGTTTTTTTGTTCGGTAGTTTTGGTAATTTTATTTTGATTATGGTTCCAGCATCTTCATAATATTAATAATGATATAATAATTAATAATAATATATATATATATATAATGATATATAAATTTTATACATATAAAATGAATTACACCATTCATGGAGATGGAAAGCTATACGTACACATGAATATTGTTTCAATTTTATTAATAGATAGAATGAATAGAAGGTATAAAATAATTCACCACACCAATTTAATTTATATATTATATATATCATAAATATTTTTTTAATAAAACCTCATTTCAATAAATTTCCAAATAAAATTAAAAACAGATCACCCCACTTAGTGGATCTTTTAGTCCCCACCTATGCACGAGTAACATTGTTGTTTTTCAATAGATATAGAGGTAAGAAGGTAGATTTGATATTATAATTACAAAAAAATAAGTTTTTAATAAAATATAAGTAATTTAATTACATTATTATATCCAACTTTCAGTGGTGGTGATGGAATATGAAGTAAATTGGTTCACAAGCAGTTGTCTATCGTACAAATGATTGATACTTTTGTTTCTCATTTTATGGAAGAGTTGATGGATATATGTTATTACATTAGAATAATAAAATATCATTATATAAAAGATACTACTATTATCATTTATTTATATTTGATTAATATTTTATGTAGGGGTGTTGAAATAAGGAAATTGATTTTTCCAAGAATGTTATATATTTTTCAGACAACCTCTTTTGGTTTTCACCAAAAGCTATGTTTTTTATGTTTTCTGAAAAAAAAATAAAGCCTCTAGAATAGGGGGAGGGACATATGTAAAGAATTTGGAAGGTCATGGCTGAAAAAGGCTTTACAAGTGTAAATAAAGGAGTAAAAGGGTAAAATTTCCCACTGGGGGAGATGCCACAATTGGGGTTTTTTAAAATAATAAGATACCACCACATTTTTCTAACATCAGAAGTCTCCAAAATGGAACCTCATCACATTTTAAATGAGATACTATTGAAATATATCTGTAAAAAGAGAATTGTAAAAATTATTAAGTAATAAAAAATGTAAAATTATCATACATCAGATGAAATCAAGTTTAAATATGACATAAAAATAAATTTATCAGCTTTCTATTTTTTCTGACCTTATATTTTTAGTTAAACCCCCAGAAAACCTATTTTAATGTTAATCACGTTAATTAATTTTTACTATTTTTTATATTAATTAGGACCAAACATTTATTTGACCTTATTAAATAATTATTATTATTCTAATTATTACAATTGAATACATTTAATAAAATCCAATTCATATAAGTGGCTAAATTTAATTTAAAATTAATCATATATTTATGATAAAAATGTTATTCAAAAAAATCATAATTATAAAAACTTTTTATAATGAGGTTGAACATTAAATTGATTAAAACAACCAAAATTGAATTAATATTAATATAAATCATTTAATTAATCATTTAAAACATTCTTAAAACAAAACATAACTTTCTAAATTCTTTAAACGAAAGCTTAGTTTTCAGTAAAAATGTTTATTTTTCACTATTCATCAAAAACTAATATATTTAGAAAATTATTAGAAATTTCTCCAAATACAATTTTAGAATATGTATTTAAAAAATGATCATATTTTTTAAATAATTATTCTAAATGTGGAAATAAATAATTTTATAATTATTTTTACAAATTTTTTTCAGAATTATATATTTTTAAAACATATAAAGACTTTACTAAAAATATATTAGTTAATTTTTAATATATATTATTTACCTAAAATCATTATATTTAATTTTAAAATTTTTTATTCCTATTAATATTTATATATTTAACGACAAGTCTATAATAATAAATTTAATTGTATTTTTCATTTTGTTACAACTCGGTGCTGCATACAATACAAGATGTTAAGGAAAATAAATTCCTTGGAAAACACTTTCATAGAATTTCATTATTTTTTAATTTACCCCCATTAATGTGAATTTTAACGTCAATGTTATATTACTAAGATATAAGAAATTGTGGATACTTCTACCACATCATAACCTCAGGTTCCCTCAGAGTTTCCTCAATTGGGTGGTTTCACCAATAATCTCTAACCAAGTGAGTGATCTTATTCCATATAACTTTCTCTATATGACCCAAAATCTTCCAAAGTTGTTCATCATAAGATAGATAATTCTCAAGTGATATGGAAAGGTAATTTATTACCTGTGAATGGTCATGTATGTACTTCCTCAAAAAAGATACATGGAACAGATCATGTACATGAGAGAGGTTTAGTAGAAGTGCCAGGAGATATGAAATTGTCCCTACTCAACCATGAATTTTTATATGGATAATATAACTAGGGAACATGTTTTATTTTGTTCTGATTCCCATAAATTTATTCCATTTACAAAATCATAAAATAATATTTTTACACAAATCAAATTCTATATCACACCGACGAATGTCATCATAAACTTTCTGTAAAATTTGAGTTTCCCATATGAGTTACTGAATGGATGTAAACATATCTACAATTTATTCAACAAGTTAAAGACAAAATATAATTTTTTTTCTCTATATTCATCCTATAACAAAGAATTTATTCATTTTCTTTAATATATTGATTCAGAAGGCTCCATTTTATTGCTTTAATGAATGTTATTGTAGTATGAAAACTAAACAGATGGAAGTTGTTGATCCCAACATGAAATGAAATAAAAAGAACATGATATCAACTTATACTCTAGGTTTTTAATGGTTCTATAAGATTGACCATATATAAATTTATGATAATTAGTTATGAAAATTTACACTATATCAACATCATGTTGATGATTTCACCAAAATTTAAAGTTAAACATCATATCCCGATTTGATGCAATGGAATGTGGTATTCTAAAAACCATAAAACTTAATTAATGCATATTATTTAAATATGAACAATAGTAATGTCTTATATAATAGTAATTATGTTTAATAACTTTATAAGGTGCTGATTTACCACCAAAATAGCGATATATACAATATATTTTTTACGATGTCCGATGAAAAAATCCATCATGATGTTTTCTAATTTTTATTCTAGTATGGGTAATGGTAGTAAAATCCCCTTGGGAGTTTTTTTAATCCTGAAATTTAAAATATACCAATAATAAATACTGAAATAGATAAATACCTCTATAAATGATTTCCAATATGAAACACACCTCAATTCTCTAGAAATCTACATACAGGTATGTTGAATAGATAATGATGAAATATGAGCCTCATGAAATAGATCCTTAATTAAATATGGAATGGAAGAAACATATACATAGTTATTGAAGATTTTCATTCTATCTCAATCATGGTTAAACACATGAAAATTTATCATGTTATATAATAATTCTACATATTACTTTTTTCCAATTTATTATTTAATAAGATATAATGTTGAACACTTTGTGAAAGATAATAATCCTTCTTTACCTTCACAATTTTGAGATACATCCTTTGAAAATATATAAATATTCGGTATTAGAGGATCCTCATAATTGATAATCCTGAATTTTTATTTTAACTCAAAGAATCATACACACTATTCACTTTTATAAGGTGTTAATGTTTTGAGCAGTCATAATATTTAATAAAATCCCACTATCTTATTTAGTTCACATTAAAATCTTTATATGTGGAAATATAATTTAAAATATTATGATTATTATATATATCAAATATTTCTCCATAAATGTAATCCCTTAATTTATTTAATGAAAAATTTAAAACTTCTAACTCAAAATAATGATTTAAGTAAATTTTTACATGAAAATACAATTTTCGCGAGGCCTAAGCTATAACCATATCATTATAAAATAGAATACATCCAAATTCATTATATGATTTATCACTATAGATTAAAAACTCTTATATACTACAATGTAATGTATGCACATGTATACTGACAAACATTCTCTTTTGGTCTTAGAACTTTTCTTCACATTCATTTTTCAAATGGTAGATAGCTCCCTTTTGAATAAACATGGATAGTGGATTAGATACTACAGAAAATATTACCATAATTAATTGATAATATGAATCAAATCCAAGAAAAAATTGAATCTATGTCATTTTGTTTTTCTAGAAAAATATTCAGAAGCCCTAATCTTTGATGGATCTACTAATATAACCATTTTGAGATTATACGGCCCAAAATAAAATTTTCTATCTCCAAAAATTCAATCTTTTAATTTTTTTTCAATTTCTCCTTCCATAGGGTACTATATATAAATTTCATTTGATCTTCATGGTGTTCATTGATATTTTAATATATACCTATATTATCTATAAATACTGACACAAATATATCTAGGTAATCTATAATAACTCTATTGATTAATTAAATGAATAAAGTGGGTGAATTGGTACCACAAAATGGAATCACTAAATATTTATTGATTTCATGAAATTTATGGAATTTCTTCTTGGGTATATCCTCCTTCTTGTACCTAATTTATGATATCCCAAATTAAGATCAATAATGGAAAAGGATTTAGCGATGTCTAGTTATTCAAGAAATTCATCTATATGGGGTAGAGGATACTTTTTCTGGAATGGAATTAAGTTCAGTTCCCTACAATCAACACAAAGTCACAATGATCCATCATTATTCAAAAAAATGAACAACTACACCCCAAGATGAAATAGTTGGACGAATAAATACCTGGAAATGATTCTCTAGGGTTTTATTATTCAATTGGTATTAATGAATTTTGTCTATTCTATATGATGTATTTTAAATTGGTGTGGAACTATTTATGAGTTCTATTGAGAATAGGACATCAAGATATTTTGGAAGGCTTGGAAATATTTCTTAAAAAATGTCTTAAAACTGTCACATAATTGGCATATCTTCAATATTAAATTTTTTTATTATGTGGTAAATCCCCCTTTTTAGGGATGGAGGGGGTTGAAACCCAAGAAGTCATCATAGACATATGACAATCACACTCTAATGATAAGAAGTGTAAAACTGAAATGACATCACAAAAATAAGAATAATATAAACAATCCATTTGAAGAAGAATCATGACCCATAAAATGAATGTAATTTTCATTATAACATCATATTTAAATTCACACTACAATATAATCATATGATGGTTCGGAATATGAAATGTGACTTCCCTTACTATGTAATTTATATTGTATTTATAAAGATATAGACAATCCATGTATGTGATGACTTTCAATTCAGAAAATTTAGCAATAAAAAGATTCACATTAAGAATATTCCAAAAAACATAAACTGGAGAAGAATTATAGATTATATATGTGATCATCATGAAATTATTGTATTCAATGAAATTCAACCTATAATCATCGAGGATATGAAATATCATTTGATGATAGTTTTCCTGATATAAATGGATTTATATAACTATTTTCAATTAGGGTACTAAAAAATTTGGTCTTACTTATTACCACCCCAACTTATTCATTATATCATTAATCCCATACTGAAATTGAAAATTTTTACATAATTGTTATGAATATTTAATCATAATAATCAATAAGGAAAAAAACATTACCAGATGCCTAAATTAATGCACGTTTTCAATCAATGGAACCTTAGTGTTAGCCAGATTCATTCATGGTCACCATATATTGAAAACCTTTATAATGGTTTGTAAATAGTTTTTCAATTTCCAAAACATATTCCCCATGATTTTCAAACAAGGTGTTAAACAATGAATGCTTTCAAAATGCACCCTTTTCATATTTATTACCCCTATGTAATATTGTTATAGATCCCCTTCCACCTATTGTATTAAGAAAAAAGATGTCATATCTCAGAAATAGCTCAACATAAAATTCAAAAAAATTCAATGACATTTTCATATACATTTACATATCTTTAGGGTTGTTTAAAATGTCTTCTCATCCTAATTTAGAATTATTAAATAAAAATTTCTGTGATACCCACTATAGCACCCCACACTTTTCATATATAGTTATCCCTTATTAATAGACGAAATTTCATTACATACTATAACAATATATTCCAATGATATATACGTCTAGTGCCAATAGAAGGGGGGTACAAAGATAATTGGTTCATAATTTTAATACATCATCTTCAAATAAGTTATTAAATACTAGAACCTTTCTTAGACTTATCATACATAATACCATTCTCTATATCCTAAAAAATGTATCCTTTAGAAAGTGTCATTTTTTATGCTCAGTAAGGGTAAATAAAGTAGATATCAACATAACATTATTATAAGGGAATAGGAACATAAGAATAATATTTCAAAAATTATACAATGCTTATTATAGTACCTAGTTTTTAATCATGGAATAAAATCACGGAAATTCATAAGGAATAAGTCATAGAGGGAATCAAAGAACATGATCTGTGAGAGAATATCATTATCATAAGACATATATTTTTGGAATATAAATTAGCATTGAGAAACATTTCCTTAGTAGTCAAGGATAAATTCCATGTCAATCATAGAGGGACTTTTTCAGTCTTCATACTATTATAGTTGAATATGTTCAATCCCAATACTATCATCGTGAAAAAATTGTCTTTCTTTACATAGTTCACTCCCCCATTCTATTAAAGTTTAAATTTATTGATATCAATCATTACATAATTCATTGGATGGATAGATAATTCCAAAATAAGACTTCACAAAATTAAAAAAATATATATATGTTCCAAAAGATCATATTACCTTAATTATATCATAATCCATGAAAAGAAAATGGGTTTAATAATCATTTAATTATAGCATTACACATCAAAATGAAATAGGTTTTGCACAAATTTTATATTTTCATCATAGCCTAACTTAGGGGAAATAAAATAATTTTATAAAAAAATCATCATTTTATTAGGGGTTAACCCCTGTAAAATAAATATATTTCATAGACATATTTTTTATGTAATCATAAAAAATAAAAAGAAATAACATTTATGGTATAATTAGATCAAATACTAAAAAATGGTTTTGAAACATCAAAGGATTCCATATTAGATGAAAAATTATTTTAAATAACTACATTGAACATTTTGTGAGGAATATATCATTTCTTAATTTAAATCACCTTTTCAAATTCTATAATTTCCTAAATATTATAGAAAATATTTTATTTCAAATGATCTTTGGAAACAGGTAATGGAGGCCTCAAATAATTGAGTGGTCATAATGGAAGAAATTTTTATTCATATATTGTACATTAATATAATGATTTATTGAATATATTAGGTAAAAAGTGAGTCAATAAGAAAATAAAAAATAGTATTTTCTATATTTTTATAATATATTAACATGTGTGAAACTCAATTTAAAAAAAATTGGTTATCCAATAAAAATTATTGATAACATTTTTAGAATACATGTATTTGGAGGAAAAACTATTTTGACTCAAGAGATTAATAAATTTAGTTTTCCTGGAGAAACATTTTTCGTACTCATAATTTCATAAAGAGGAAAATGAACGTAATGTATTTAAATTATATAAATAACTGAGGGATAAAAATTCCATCTGAAACTTGAGATATATATATCATATGATTTTATCATAATAAGCTTAACCATAACAAACCTAATAGATAATGTGATTTTAATATAAAACCCTTACCTCTTCGGTAACTTTTTATTAATAATAAAAATGAATAAATAACATTATATTTATATATAAATATCAATAAATTTATAAGAGTCGTTATATAATAAATTCATTGGGATTAAAAGAACCACACGTAAGAAACAAGTGGTGAATATGATATGTATCTTATAGAAATAAAACAGAGATGAAAATACCATACAACTTATATTGAATTTCTTCACACATATTCAAAAATAAAAGTTAATAAATATAGTTTTTTTATAAATTTATTAAATTACCAAAATCATATATATCAAACTTTCTATTAATTTTTTATTACCTTTTTTATCTTTTTATTTACAAATCTTTATTAAAATCACTATTTTGGATGACAAATTCTTTTTTTCTATATGTTTTGGTTTGGTAGTTCTAGTCATATTAATCTGGTTATGTTTCTATAATTTAAAGAAATTTAATAATGATATTTTGATTTATTGTATAATTATTTATTAAAATCCATAAATTTTAGAGATAGAAAATTATGTACGATGTTAATGGATATACTAGGTCATAGGTACACATGAACGATGTATCCATTTTCCCAACAGATGGAATGAAAGAAAGAAAAATTTTAATTAAATTATTTAGGATTTTATTTATATAATATTTATCATATATTTATATATATAGAAGATAATACCTTATTACAATCAGAATTATAATAAAATGAAAAAATTATCACATCATTTAAGGAGTCAACAATCCACATATACAGAAGAGCGATATTATTGCTTTTAAATAAATTCTTCAGTAAAATGTTATTTGTTATATTATTATTAAATAAGTAGAATTATTTCACAAATATCATATATATATATATATATACATTAAATTCATCATTATATTCATATGTAAGAGGCGGTGATGGAAAACAAATTACAATGGCTTGTGGGGTGTTAGTCCTCTATACACATTATCAACTAATTTATTATTTTTTTATGGAAATAGGTATATATATATATATATATAATTCCATTAAAATAATATCATAGTAGATATATGAGATATATTAATGTCATTATTTCAGAAAAATTGTGGAAGATATTAGGCTATTTTAGGAATTAAGAATGCAAAATCACTTGATTAATAACAATACATTTTTGTAAACAAGTTTTTAGATTTTCACCAAAATGTGTTATATGAGGTATAACTAATCGAAATAATTTCTAAAGGATATGTGTTCGGAAGAAATTAATGTATTTATATTTTTATTGTTTAAAAATAAACCTTTATAATTGTAAATATTAGTGTATGTGGGGTTTCCTTTTATAAGAGTCGAGAGGATAAACTTGGATGTTTTAAAATGAATAAGTTATCCCCATGTTTTAAACTTTCTAATAGGAAAATAATCAATCATTAGAAAAAATAATATGGTATTATGTTTAAATATGACCATAAAAAAATAATTTGTCTTTTTTCTTATTCATTTTAATTTTTATATGGTTAGTATAGCCTCTTTGAAACTAGTTTTATCTATATTCGCAATAATTAGTTTTTAATATTTATTATGATAAAAATTATGTGAAACTTATTATATAATATTTATTTTTATTATTATATAAATTTTATAATACATTTTGAAGAATTGAATTCATAAGGTTATAAAAAATAAATTAAAATTAAATCCACAGATGTGACGAAAAAACCATTATAAAACAAATGTTTTTGTAATTTTAAATTATTTTTATATAAAAACTTAATATGAAAATTAATAAAGTAAAATAAATTACTTTAATGTTAATATAATTGATTCAATTTTACTTTTAAATTCATCATGAAAAAAATAATAACTATAAAAAAATATTACTGAATGGGTAGTTTTGAATAAAAATGTGTATTATTCAGTATTCATCAAAAAATTATTCTCTTTTAAAAAAATCAGAAATATAACCCAAAGATATATTAAAAAAAAATTATTTCTAAAAATGATGTTTTTTTTCAAAATAAATTACCATAAATTTTGAAAAAAAAAATATTTGTCCAAAAAAGTTATATAAATGAATTTTTTTTGAAAAAAATTATATTTTTTAAGAATATAAAGGATTTAATAAAAGTTAAGTACATATATTCCAATGTATTTTCATTCCCTAAAACATAATATTTAATTTTTGAACTATTTTTATTCCTAATCACACCTTTATATTTGATTCAAATTTTATAATAATATTTTTTATATTATTTTGTGGTCCTTTACAACCCATTGTTATATTTATCAGAAGTAGTCAAAAAATTAAATTAATTGTGAAACAAATTCATAAAATATAGTGATGTCATAACATGGTAATTAATTTATCAAATTATTATATTAAATATATTAAACATTCTCCCAACCATTACCTTATAGTTATACTCAAATAATAATGACTTTATAATGTGCTCATCATGGTTTTAGAATATTTTGAAAAAAAAATTCCTTCAATACCATGAATATAAGATGTGGTCCCATGGCATTCTAATATTTTTATAAACACATTAATTTATAGTCATGTAGTAATAGTTAGGTCACATAAAATTATAAAATTTTTATATTTCCTTTAATGATAAATTATGTAGTTATTATGAAATGTTCATGGGTTTCCAAAATTCATATGAAATATTTTATGGGAAATTTTATAGTTAAAATATAGAAATAATTTCTTTCCTATATTTTAATAGAAAAATTCATGGAAAAACATTTTGTAATATCGATTTTATTGGTTTTTATTAAAATTATAATAAAATACATTCATAGAGTAATTTGAAACTATAATAATTTCATCAAGATCTTCCAAAAACCTAAAAATAAATTTCACTAGATATTAAAAAGTTATAAAAAATTGGTTTTTAATTTCCATAAATTTTCTAAATTTTGATAGAATTTCAGAGTATATAAGTCAATTTACCATAGTTTACCATACAACTGTAATTGTGCTTCCCTGACTGCCAAATTATTTCATAATTATTTATATTTTTTTAAAATATATCATTTAATGATATAAATAAAAACTATAAAATAAGTAAAAATATTTTTTTTATTTTTGGTTTGTCTGAAAATTTATTAAAGTCAATCTCTCAAACATAGATACAATGGTTTTATATATTATTATTATAAAAAATCCTAAGTCCAAGAGTGGTATTTTTACCCTAAAAAGTCTTCTTAATGGAAAACTATATAAATATATGTTTTGGAACAGATGCACTATTTAGGATAATTATTTCAAATATATAGACAACATATTAAACTGTTATTTTATTTAATATATTTATGAGACTGGGGATATTATAGAATAGTATAAATCTGGAGAACATGTTAAAGGATATAATAAATAATATAGCACCTAATGAACCCCTAATTGATAACAATTTACATGAAACTTTATTATGGTTTTCCATGATCATAAAAAGAATTTAATATAGTTAGAATCAAAGACAATTAATTTGAATTAAAATTTATAAAGGAAATGATTCCATAAATTCATGGTTAATTCAAATCCTATTACTACTAAATATTTTTTAATGGAATTCAAATTTATAATTGATTTTATGAGTAAAAAATATTCTATAATAATTTTATCTCACGAATATGGTAATGTGATGCTAGATGAGATATTGGAATAAAATATTTTATCCATGTTAAAGATGAACTTTTCATGATAGGATTTTACGAAAATTATGATGAAGGAAATTATCTTGATATATTTAGTATGAAAAATGCCAAGGTTTTATTAAAATTAAATAATGGTAATTTATCTAGCATGTATTACTGAAAAAAAATTTAGGATTTAAAATGATTTACCCTTGAGAATATTGTGAATAGGACACTAAACCTTTATAAATTTGAGATGATATTGAATCTAGTTTCCTAATAAAAATAAACCATATTTTATATTTATTTTTTAGTATTATATTGTTTATAATATATTGTTTTAATAGGTTTATTTAATTGTGAAATTACACTACATGAACCATATTTAATTTTAGTAATGTAGAAGAATACCTTATTTTTTTTAATATTGGAAAATGTATGATTTGAAGTACATAATTGAAAATCTTCATGTGTATATCAGGATTTTTTCTCTTTATCTTCTCATGTAATTGTTCATGTGGTGTGTTCTTAATGATACACAATTTGGGATATAAGGAATAAAAATTATTTAGACATAAAATAGTACTTTGATTTTGGGAAGTTGGGATACATATAGTTGTTCTTTAGGATGTTTCCTTTGGGGTTCATTAAAGGGGTTAAATTTTACCTGAGGTAAACAGAGTCATTTTTTAGGAATAAATCATCTAAAATAGTAAAATAATAATGATTTTGAATATTAGTCACTATAGATACTATATTTTCTCATCATAGGGTACCTAAAAAAACCAGATACCACCAAACTAAAGAGTGTATGGTGGATAGAATGGTTGGGTATATTCAATTTAGATGACCATGTGGAGGATATAATGGGGACTTGAATAGTAATTTTTAATATTATTATATCCATTACATGAATAAAATTTTTATTTTATATGAGGGTGTAATATTATTTATAATTTATTAATAGAATAGTTTAGGTTTAAAAAAATATTGGATTATTGCATGAGGATCCAAACTACATTATTTGAGAATAATATACAAGGAATTAAATATACTTCCATATATACCATGACAGAAAATGTGTAATTTTTTTAAACATTATATTCCGTAATATAAAGACATTTTACATTTTTATAATCATGGATTGTCTTCTAATTCATTAAAATCGAATTTATTTTTATGAAAGGAATGGATTTTTATCCATACAAATTATGTATATTGATTATTTTTTAGTAAAGTTGGTTACATAATTTCAAAACATAAAAATTTAAATATTTTATAAAATCTATTTCTTCATAAATAAATTACATTTATTGGGTATAATCATGAGGAGATAATAAATCAAATTTATCAAAATTAGTCAGATAATTGAAATTTTTTCTTGAAAAAATATTTGTACAGGGTCTCAAGTGTGAGGAAGACTTCTCCTTTTACATATTACACATATTTAGTTTGAAAGTTATGAATTATTACTATATATATGGTATATATCTTATATATTTTCTTTTATAATTATATTAACTAGATAATAATACTTTCAATAGACTGAGTATATACCATGGGTTTTGCCCCAATTTTTTTATAGAAAATCAGTAATAAAATTATATTTATTTCTTGGTTAATGATAATTTATTCTTGTAATGGTAACAAATAAATATTCACTCCCTTATATAGTATATCTATTTTTTTATTTGGACTAATTAATTTTTTTTATAAAAACAAACCCAGATAGAAACATGATCATCGATAGTTTCTATAGATATGATTTGGAAGATTGATTTTGGATATTTTTGAAGATATTATTAGTATCTTGTAATGTTTTTCACGACTAAAAGTTCATTTCAATATTATATTTCATTTATGAATAATGTTTTTCATTGAAACCTTGACATATTTTTGGTTATGTTAGAAAAACATTCCATATCATTCATGTTTTATGAATGATCTTACACATAATATAGTGGTGGTGTTGGAAATATTATATAAGAACTTATTCTATGGTTATGTTTATGAAATATAATTTTACATAAAATAATAAAAATGTCATGGTCATTTTGTATCTAAATATGGAATATGTTTTGACATATAGAAAGTGTGAAAACTTATGTCTCTGGATGTAGCCATGAATGAATATGACATTAAAAGACTTTTCATATCGACTAAATATTCTAATTGGTTCATACATGACTTGTCGATGATAATTTCATCGATAAATTCTATAACCTGGAATATTGTAATTCATGAGGGGAATTATTATTATAAAGAATCTATCCATGATCTCTATAAGAGGTTGAATTCCAATAATTTTCTTATATTTTTAGAGTATAGAAATCGATATGAGTTATTTTTTGATGTATATGGAGTTTAAATTTTATTTATACTTCTACAGGGAAGAAATAAGGAAACATAGTTTATAAAAAATCATAACACGTGATAATAATTACCTAACATAAGAATTGGAGTCAGATGTGATAGATCATGCATTGAAATCTTAGAGAAATTTTTATTTTAGAGAAATATTCCCTACCCACACAAACTATAAGAGTTTGAAAATAAAATTTTATTAATTATATTTAAATATAATATTGAAAATACTTAAGGAATACATATAATAATATAATTTTATATCTAAAAAATAGGCCTACAATTATAAAAAATACAATACACACTATGAATCATATATAAAAATTGTAGGTGATTCAAGAGTATAAGGACAGGTGGGGATTTTTCTAGGTTATTTATAACCATAATTCAGACATAAATGACTTTATTTTCCATATAATTCTCTAATAAGGTAATTTTACTATAATTTTACATGTTAATGTATTGGGTGAATTAGAATATTGACTTTAAGTACAGATTAATTATATATATTATAGTTATGAAAACCAAAGGGATAAAATTTCACCCTTTACAGTAGGGATAGTGTGGTTTTTCATTCCTCAATGTGATAAAAAGTGATGTTTAATTCACACCATAATGTTTAGTTAGTACACTATGGTGCTAATAAGGCGTACCATTGTATCAAGTGACAATTTTTGTTTCTAAATTCGAATTGTGAGATTTTAGGTATAACTATCAATTATCGTATTTATTAATAGGTAATGGTTATCTATTAGAGGTATTCAATTATAGTGCATCTCTTATATTTTTTAATAATAAATGTTATGTAGATACTGAGAAATATTTTATCAGTCTACCATGATCTCTATAAAATTAATTTATTTTATTTTAAAGTTATTGTTTTATTATAACTATATCTTGGGATGTGGTAGAAAAATATCACTATATGTGGCATAGTGTTGTGGAATATGATCTGATTATATCACTTTGAGTGAAACACCTAAGTAATATCTATTATAGAAAGCAAGATAATCATATCTATTGGAGTCATACATACAATTAATTGGATATCATGTATCAATATAAATATTATTACATTGAAATCTACAATATAATAATATTTAAGGAATTTTCATTACATCACAACTGATATTTAATCATTTTGAGTTCATATTATTTTTCTTGAGATATAATATATGTTATAGGTTTTACAATGTATAAATCATTTATAAAAAACGAATTGCTAACTTTTCCCATTATATTTTCCATGGAATTGGTCTACATAAAAATTTAAAAATGGTTATCAAGAGTGAGTATTGGAATCATGTTATCATAAATGAAAATTCAAATATTTTATCTTTATCCTATATTATTAATGTTTTGGCGTGATATTGGGTGAGTGGGAAATTATACCACAAATTATTGATAGTGATTTTCAAATATAACAGATACCTTTAGAGATAGAAAGACATTTATTATCTGTAAGTGGTATCTTTGGGAAACGTTATGAAAAGATATATCATCATATGGTAGGTAAATTATACAAGAATTATAAATTATTTTTTATAGCTCTAGTAACACCCCAGTTATAGAAGGTAAATTTACATTGAGGATTTAGGATTTTGGGGGTTTAAAATATTGAATTTAGTGTAATAAAATATATGATCATTATTAATAAAATGGTTACTGTAACCATTCCTATCAACCATGTAGATATAAAATACACATATATATGTTTACATTTAGCATAACTCTAACATCTTACCAATCCATTCTATATTATTATATGGATTTGAATTATAATCTCCTTTTTTTACACACATAAATTTCTATCTTCATCTATTTCTACCATGAATTCTTCTAACATTACTTGTAGGTTATATTGGTTGTTCACTATCATTGAAAAAGAATCAATATTATAATTAATGACCATTGAATTATGAAATTAGTGGTTATAGTTTAACATTATTCATGGTTTTTGAATTTATCAATTTAGGTTTTAAATATATCTAAAATAAAGAGATCATAGAATTGGATATCTAAATTTTTCCGAAAGAGAGTTAGAAATATTCATTAATCACATTTTAATATTGGGAAATAGAACCTCATTTATTTAGATATATTGAATAAAAATATTATTGTATCCTTATAAAATTTTAAATTTATGAAAAAAAAAAATTTTGGTTATTATAAATTTTTAATGAAGATATTAGGGTTTTAAAACCAATTTGTTTTACAGGGAAATTAATAATTTGATAATATAGATTTTCAAATGTAATATTGATTTTATTATAGATTTGAAAAATATAATTATAAAAACTATGAAAATTGGATGTTTATTAGAAATTAAAATGTTTTTTTCAATATGAAGTTATTATATTTTAGTTTTAATTAGTAACATAGTATTCTATAGATAATTTGGGATTTTTAGAGTGATTTTTTATATGTATTTTATAATTTTGTGTTGATTTTATTTTTGAAATTTTATTTTAATAGATTAATTTTTCCTATATGCATTTTAACTTAGTTTCGAAATTATTTCATTGGGTGTGTCCCTTTGTTAAACTAATTTGTTGAGATCAAGAATTAATGTATCTTAGTTACATATATGGGGATGATTGGATTAGGTATTGTGTGTTATGGGTTATTTTGAGACTAACTATGGTGTTAATTTATATATATGAATTGAAAATTATACGATGAATAATATAATGGTTTTTGTAATTTCACCAAAACAATTTCCAAGTGGTTAGATAATAATTCTAAAGAATATAGTATGCATTTAGGATAATGTGTATTTTTTTCTCAGGTACTATAGAATAGGAATTTTTCAATATAACTAGAGAAAATGTGGAATTTATAATGATTTTTTGGAAAATAAAACGTTCCTTGGAATTTTTTAAAACCCAATTTTCTTGGAATTTGATAATTGTGACACTTTTTATATGTGATTTTGAGAAGAAAAAAAAATTAATTCAGTTATACTATTGAAGTATGATTTAATGATATTTATTTTTATAAATTTTTAGTGTCCTATAATATAATTGAAATGTTTATAAAATGATGGAAATAAAATGATGTGGTTGTGAAATTATAGTTGATTTATCATGGTTAATTTCAATAATATTTGGAATTAATTTTTCATCGACTTACATTAGATCCTTAGAGAAACTCAACTTAATATATACATACGCTTGTTATTCAGCTAGGTGTACATGTAGAAATGACTTTTCATGATGTTGGTAAGTTAAGATATCATTATTTATTAGTGAAGATATATTGTTCCTTGTTGGGGTTATCGTAGTGGAGGGGATAATTAGTAGTTGATGTTTTTTATTTTTATTCAACTTATATCATTTCCAATTAATTTCATACACCTTATTTGGGTTATTTATTTAATAAACGTTTTTTTCCCTCAAAAAATATTATAATTGATTATATAATATATATTTGACATCATTGTGCATATTTCATAGTTTTTATTATTAAGGGTAAATAATTGCCCCATTGAATTTCCTAATCCATTTCTCTTTCAGTATAATTTTCAGAAATCAATAAAATCTCTTAAGACCATTTAAAATCTTGGATTAAGACATGATATATAGGCTCTCAGGTTGGGGATTTATAAAATATCATCAAAGATGGATTTTTGAGTAATATATTGATAATTCTGGTAGGATTGGAGAATATGATGGATGAGATTCCTAAAATTCCCCAGCAAAGACATGTATAACATTTTAATGGAAGTCTTGGAGTCACTTGGTTGATCAAATAAATGGGGGGTTTCAGATCACATCATAAGATTTTGTTTTTTATGTAAACCCTTGATAGGATGATACAGAAGTGTTCATGTATCATTGTAGGTATGGTACCAGCTACATACCATTAAAAGTTATTAAAAGAAATAAATTATTATTTCATGAAAATGGATATCTATTTAATTGAATTATATGATGTTTCAATGTGTTTTAAAAATAATCAACATATTATAATGTGTTAAAACATTAAAGTGAATTATCAGGTAATTAAATAATACAATGGAACTTGTTAAATCTAAATCATGGTTCAAATTCTGCTTATTTTTTATGAAGAATACACGAGATTTATATTATTTTATGGGAATATTATTATTTTTTAGTATAAATTTTTTTTGTGGAGAGTTACATTTAAGTGTGGTTGAGGGATATGAGTATCAAATAATTCCATCATTTAACATCAGTAGTAACAAAAATCAGGTAGACTATTTGCATGATTGTAAGGGAAACTGATTTGGAAGGCAATGTGAGAGTGATATGGAATTATAACTAATGATGCAAAAATAATTCATTGTTCAAGTGAGACATAAGGATTTTGATGTATGTGGAATTATTAGATAAGTTAAATCATACTATAATATTATAAAAAATATTATAGAAATAATGTGTTAGTTTAGGATCGTATTTTTTATACTGGACAAATTGGTAGTAGTGGGATGAAATTGTGGAAGCATGGAAAAATAAACCTATAATCTGGAAGTGATTCTAGGGAACATTAAATGATAAATAAATCATTGAGGAGTTAATTTTAGATTGTTCTTGAGGAATATTTTATTTTTAGAAATATAATTAATTTGTGCGAGAATATTAATTATTGATTATATGATGATTGACATATGTTTCATAGATGATGATGAATGAATGTTTGAAGGAATTTTCATTTGGGATGATTCATCCATTGAAGAATAAATTTAGCATTATCAGTTTAAATATAACTACTTATACAAAGCTGGTTAGAAATTATCCTTTAATAGAAAAATATATTTTTGAAAAAATTGGGGAGTTTTCATTATTATATTATAACGTTGAGGGAATAATTCATTCAGTTGTCAAGACATGAATGACCAAGACATATAGTGATAACATGGTGAGGCCTATTCATAGGTTTTTTTTCGAGAAGATGATTTATTGAGTGCTTCTTGCGGAGAGAAGTGGGACACCCAATTTCAATGTGTATGAATACATATCATACGTGTTAATTGTGTGAAATGTTGGGTCACATAATGATGTATTATAAATAGATTTTGAGGGTGATTAGAAGTTTTGTATCAAACTAGGTGTAGGGATAAAATATTTATATTGGTCACCTAGGAGAGGATGAGTTAGGTAACTATGGAATAATTTGAAGACCTCACATGAATAATAGTTCGTCATGTTATAAGATTCATGGAGATGACATGACCACTAAGTGGGAGACAGAGGGCACTGAGTTTGATGAAACACCATATTCAACGTGATGTACTAACACATGACCTACACTATTATTTCTATATTATTTGATTCTAGATCATTAAATTAATTTCTCTTTTCTGTATGGAAAATCATTTGGTAATGCACAAGGATTTCATTCATTATTCTGCGAGGATTAATACTATAATGAATGGTAGGATAAATAATGACCTAAATTCTTATTCTAGTTCAATCATGATCTGTTATGTGGAAATATCATATGTATTTTTGATAAATGGGATGATGATGATATATAACCAATCCATTGAGATGCACTAATGCAAAAATTGATTATCAGGCCATTTTTTCTATTTAACGTCAGTTAATACATGATGTTTTTAGAGGTGATTTTTTATATAATTTGTAAAGTCATTTTAATAAAAAAAATTAAATAAATTACTTGATAGATTTTTCTTATCGGTAATTTGATAAACTATATGATGAAAATATAAATTTTTTTCCTTATGTTATTTGATAATTATTATGAAACAATCCATTTGTATTGGTTTTTCGTGTTAGTTATAAAATAACCAATGAGAAAACCAAATGATATTAATAATTTTATTTTGATACCTCCTCTCCATAATAGACAACAATGATATAAAAGTATAAAAACTAGTAGAAAAGAAGATGAAAACCCCAAAAAACAACCGACAAAAAAAATTAATATTAGAACTTTCATGTTTATAATATATACTAAAATGAACTAAAATCCAATAAAGATTATGAAATTATTCAACTATTAAATCTAAAATTTTCTTATCTCCTATTAACAATAAAGGATATGGTCATGAAAAATCTAAAAATTAAAATGAATGCATTTCCCTGTATTCTGAATAAAATTAGTTAAATACTAAGGAGATTTTTATAAAGAAATATATCCTCCTATAAATTTTTTATTGTTGAAGTTGAAATTATTTTATGTATTCCCCTTAATAATATAATCCACATTATTTATGACTACTTGTTTATTCAAATGTTTTTAAAAATGATTTTGGAATTAAGAAAAATATTTTTAGGCAATTTTCAAAAATATATTAATTATAAATGAAAAATAACCTTTTCTTTTACATATTTGATCATGGTAACCTTTCTTCTTGTCGCCTATTGAAATAAATTCCATATTATGTATAAAAATAACATAAATAATATGAATCTAAAAAAAATTATAATACAAACATTTATTAACAATTCAAACTTATGTGTGCAATACATTTATAATATTTTTTTACATCACCATGGATAGGGCATAAAAATTAATGTTCCTTATCCATTGGTAAAAATTATCAATATTCAATGGAAATTGATATAAAATAAAATTTTCTGTTAGTGGTTATTATGTTAAAATATTTATAACACTATGTTAGATACATGTTTCATACCCTATAAGATAACGAAACATCCGGCACTAAATAATTGAATACGTTTGAAATATTTCACACATATAAATTGTTCTTTCTACATCAGTCATTGTTCTTCCAATACGTGAAATAAACTTTTAGTACATAAGTCCATATACTTCTGTATTATTATGCTCCTTGAAGAATTTATAAACATTCCTAATAAAAAATTAAGTATAAATTTTCAATAAATTAAACGTATATAAATGTTTATGTTAAGACTTTTGTGGAAAAAACAAGTATCATGTTGATTCCAAAATGTTATCTAGTTACAAGCTCCATGATATATTTTTTTTCAAAATCACCAGAGTAATTTCACCCCCATATTTACAACATTAAGTTGAAATATCCTAAAAATCCCTCAAAAATATGAATATATGGAAAAACATTAAAAATTAGTTGATTTTTAAATCATAATTCAATGTAATTTATATTTTTTATTGTTTATATAGTATTTCATTAACTATAAATTAATACTATAAAATAATGGATAATTATGTAAAAATTAAATTATTAAAAAAATAAATAGAAAAAGGAAAAAAAATATAAAATATACCCATACATCTATTGTAATAGGTCGAACATGCCCAGATGGACAAATTTAAATGTGGTCAATACATTGACCAACTATACTCACCACATCTATATATTATTGTATTCTTTCTAATATATGAATAATATCATATTCATTGACCATGTGATTCTCTATAATAGACTATTGATGATGAATCATATCATTAATAGAAAATAACATCTCATATGAAATAGTATTATATTTTGGATCGTTGACATATAACTCACAACAACTGAGAAGTAGTGGAGAATGGGGTGTGAGAGTAAGATAAAGAGTTGGGTCTATATGTGGAGGTGGAGGAGAAGGAGCTGCTATTGGAGATGCAATAATTGGATCATTATTCTGAAACAATCTTTTCAGGTTTTAAAATAATGATTGTTCTGAATATCTGATCATATCCTACATAATAACATGAATTTCCAAGACGCCATCTTCAAAATATTAATTTTGTTATAAATATCCTCTATTGAATATTCATTAGAAAATGGAATCAATTTTTTCACAGATACACATTCTAGGAATCCTCGAACGTGACCCGGGTGTTTGGGATTTCCCAATGGTATAGGTAAAATGACCTTCGTACCCAATGTGGTAAAGACCACATATATGGTCTACACTTCAAAATAATATTATATAAAATATTTTATAAAATATGCAATGAATTAAAATTTATAAATAATTGATTTAACATAAATAAATAGTTAATGTAAACATATTAAAATCCACTTAGCTAAAAACCTCAAATCTCTTGTAAGATATTGTACTTTTTCCTATAAGATCCATCTCACTTTGTTCATGTATTTCATTGAGTGAACCTCTACAGAGCCTGAAGACTCATCTTCCTGTTTTTGAAAATTTCCATCCATCATTTATTATTGTAATTATGTATACCCTCCCTGAGATAATGTTCGAGAGTGTATGTTTCTATATTAAATCACACGAATAAATATATTTTATTTCTATATACATAGAATAAATATTTAATTAATTAACCATTAGTAATATCATTATTATAAAAAACCTATAAAAAATAACGTTTCACATACAAAAAAAATGAAAACTTGTCTTCTACATTGAGAAAGTTTCTTCTAAGTATCATTATCAATAAATGGATATATGTCACATGGATTATGATGTTTCCCAGTCCCAAAAATAAAAACTAATGTAAGGGTTGATTGAACCCCCCCCCCCTCTCCTAATATCCACTAAAAAAATTTCCTCAGAAATTCTTCTTTATCAAGTATATGATATTTCATCTAATAATAACGGAGAAAACTATATTATAATAAAAATTTCATGTTAAGTAAAATAATAAAAAATATCATACCAAAATAGGCTCCCACAAGTGAGATATTTTCAATTTTCAACACATCTTTAATCATCAAAAAATACAGACTTCGTTTTTAGATTTCAACACTACAATAGTATTGAATTGTCTTGAATTTTATGCTCTTGAAATATCATTATCATTAATGTTTATAGATCTCCTTTGGCCCTATTTATGGGAAACTGATAAATTTTGGTAAATGTGTTCTGTCATGTTTACTAGACATTTATCTATTCTACAGCCACATGAAAGAAGACATCTCTTGTGAAGAAGTAAGTGGAACATAAATAGAATCATGTGTATTTTCCTCCCCAATGATATGAGTACGATCATCTCCATAAGTCTGTGGTGGATCAATTGATTGATTATACATTATCCAATAATGAAATGTAGTAATTTTTTTTCTAAAATATAAAAATCCAACTATTATATAATAATTTAAATAAATAATGAAAATTCCATGAAAAAAGTAAACTAAAATAAAATTAACATAATTTAATTGATATTTTTTTAACTACTATGAATACAAAATCAATGAGAGATTAAATGAAAAATAAATAAGTGGAAATAAATCCAAAAATGTTGAGTAAAATTTAAAAGCAATTGAAGCTAATGAATATTTTATTTACAAAAACAAAATTAGTATAATTTTGTAAATTTGTTTTATTTAACATTTAATATTTATAATAATTATTATTCATCAAAATAAATTAATATTAAAGATACACAATGTTAAACACTATAAGATAAAAAATAGAACTAATAAAAGAAAAATTCAACATATTAGTTATATTATGTGTTTTAATAAAAAAATAAAATTAAAATATATAACATTTTATGAAACATAAAAATATAAACAAGAAATAAACCTATGTTACATTTAATATTAGGAATAAACTGAATGATTATATTCCAAAGTTCAATCAACATGAAAATTTCTTATGGAACAACACTATCTATGAAATGATCAATAATATTATTTTTTGATATTTCCATGGATGTGAGGATCTCATAGAAATTTATATCTTAAACAACTTTATCACCACTAAAAAACTATTTTTTTCGTTGTAAATCAATTGTCCACTGCATATCATATTGATCAAGAACATAAATTTTTTTGATGTGTTTAAATAATAAATTTATCCCTTTTGTATTTCAATATATTCAGATTAACTAATTTCATTCAAAATTCATCATGGCTGACAATATTGTTACTGATAATCCATTTTTTTCTGTGCACTGAAAGTTGAAATGTAATATAATCTACCCCACAAATTCCCTAAATGACTCCACAATATTTACTTGATTCATAGATGGAGGTTTTAGTCATTGGGTCTCGAAAAATACAATGACTCAATGAAAATCAATGCACTACTATTTTGAAATGTACATTTACATCCTCGAGTTATCATATGAATTGCATAACCCTTAATTTCATGCCTGGACCATGTTATCAAATTTAAACATAGACCTCCCAATAATCATCTCATTGTTTTTTATGCATTTTATCTACCAAGAACAGACTCTTTAAACCATGAGTTTTTTTATGATCATTAAAAATCCATATATCTTTATTCATTGGATAAAACAATTTCAAAACATTAATATGAAATATTATATATGGATGAGAATCATGCCTGTTATTCAAGATATATAAATCAACCTTCGCTATCTTTTTCACATGTCAATGATTTGACATACATGCCATTTATATCATTTCCCCCATTATTATCTCATTCATGTCAAGATGTTGGTAAACCAATGTGATCCACCATAAACAAGTAGCTTGTACGAAACTCCACAACCTCCTCAGAAATATACTTCTCAACAGTATAGGATTTATGTTGATATACACATTTCATATCTTCATTTACCTTTCATATTATTACATCTTACATAGATATAATATTCTTTAAGACATTATTTCTTCCAAAAATTAAGAGTTATATTAACATTTATATCTAATATAGATGGAAGAAAATAATTATCCAATAGAAAAAGTGTAGAAAATGATTCGTTATTAAGATTTTTACATCATTCAGATCAATCAACATACTAGAAACTGAATTTAATAAATAACACCAAATCATTATAGTTACATAGACCTCGATCTGAAACATTCCAAACAATGAAACTAGTAGAATTTATTGCATAATGATGTGAAAGTAATGAAATTTCATACCTATAAACTTCAAATCCTTCAAAGACAAATTTTTTAACATTTCAAGAGTAACTCTACAATAATTTGATATCACAAAGACACTGAAAAATGATAATTTTCATACACTTGGATAATGTATGACAAGACATTGATATGAATGTTCACCATTCAACATGAGTGGGAGATAACACCTAATTTATTTCCATTTTTATTAAGTCATATCTTTCATCCAACCCATATTTACTCATTCATTTAATATCTAACCATATTTTAATAAATATTTCACAAATATTCATATCCACATAAATGAAATAAATGTTAGGCTTGACAACAAGATATCTCTAGTGTTTTATCATATGAATTAAGGACCATTTATTCTAAATAATTCTATCAATTCATATTTATGTACCTTTTTGAATGTCATGTAATTATTTTTCACCCTCTCAAAATACTAATTAGTGGATAAATGTTAGAGAAATATCATATTTCTATTATCCATTGAATTACAATTTTAATATTCTACAAGAGTAATCCATAATGAAAAAAAATTCCATCACCCATGTGTACTATTTTTCTCCCATTATGAATTTTCTAATTTGAGGTCTGTTGTTCACAAATTTGAAAAGTTTTTTGCATAGTAACACTATATGTAAACAAATTTCTATATGTTGGGAATTCATTTATAGTGAACATAATCATTTCATGTAGTTTAAAATCTACCATTTTATAATAATTATACACATTTTAATACCATCCTCTCTTAAATGATTTAAATCATCAATTAATAGTTAATAAAATACATCAATATTATTTCTTGGATATTTCGGTTCAGATGTCATTAAACTCAACATGACTTATTTTCATTATACAAAATTCCCAACATAAGTCATATATTACTAATAAAATAGGTCAAGAATGATGTGTGATTCTAGAGATTTGATATGAACTCATTTTATCTATGAACAGACCATGTATGGGATTTATAACTTCATTTATGAATATAGGAAACTACTAGTCAATTTACATGCACTATTGAAAATAAACTTGATTTCATAAACTTCCATCACATATCCCCTCATTTTTATTTCATTATAATGTTTTCTACATCATGTGAATTTGAATAAATTTAGTGACAATACACTTCCATATAATAGAAACACCCAAACATTATGATATAATTCGTATATTTATATTCTATCATAGAACAGTAATATATATAGAAATATGAATACCTGTATATTTAAATCAACGGATAACTAAGTTATATAATGATTTTATTCAATTATTTTAGGAGAAAATATCTATATTTTAACACCCAATAATGATGTTAATGAAACATCAGGGTTTATAAAGTTGGAAATGTGAGATTTTAGTCCACAGAATAAAAAAGAGAGTTAGGTAATCTATGTTGTTTAATGACTGAAATATAATATTAATGTCTGAGACTTACATCAGGATATGATTCTATATAATGCACAAAAATGAGGGAAAAGAGACCAAAGGATGTTTGAAGATGGAAGTATAATATTTGAGTTGACTAAATAAATTAAATGATGGTTAGGGCTTCTGCATTAGAGAAACGATTATTCTTTCAAAGGATTGAATAAAACCAAAATGGTTCAAACTAAAGATTCAAAAAATTTTGAATTGTACATGACATCATTTATATAATAACTAATGTGATAATGTTATAAATATTTCATTTCACATAGGTTAGTGTCTATCTGATGTAAAAATATTCTTATTCACAGGATTTGTATATTAACTCATGTGAAAAGGAAACATACAAGGATTTATCCTAAACGTTATTATTTGACCAATAACGAACCATTATTAATTTATATAAAATGTACATCATTTTTTCATAATACATAATACATTATATAAATAGAATCCCAAAGACCATATTAGTTTATTAATTTTGGAAACCTGAAAATGTAAACACTGGTACATAAGTGAGATATAATATCACCCAGTAGGTTCTCTATGACGAAAACCAATGTTATACATATCATATATAATATATATCTTAATAAGCTGGGGAAGGAAACATAAAATGTGGTGAACTCATATTCTTATTAAGGGATAACATTGGTGGCATATAAGCATAAACATGGGAATAAGGTTATAAGAATTTGATCCTAACATTATAATACCATACCATGCATATTAAATATATAAACATGAATCGTGGCCTAAATATTAGTAGTTCATAAATAATTAATAACATTTTAATAGGGATAATATTCCATGAAAGCACAGTATAAGAGTATGACATGTAATTTTTCCATACACATAAACTTGTAATATCATTCCATATAAGTCAAGAAGTATTTCTAGAATGTATCATGAAACTTCATTGGGACTATACCTACTAGGCGGGACACACCTCTATCCCCAGCCGAATTCCTTTCCTTGTATGGGATTGGTTTTCCAAATCTTCCATAGTATATCGGGTTTCCCAATCGTCTAATAGCGGATCGGGTTTTCCCATAATCTCATTGTAAATTAATATTTTCATCTTAAGTCTCATCATTATCTTATGAGATATAAATAATTATATATTGAGTTAGAGGAAGTTATATGTCTCACCAATATCATAATTAAATCATATATATGTGGCCTAATAGATCATAAATATACATCATATCATAACCCATGATATGAAACGGTTATCATAAACATGTAATCATATCAGAACCTATTGAAATGATAAAGGCATCATTTTAATTTCATAAAATCATAAACTATAAAAATATTCAGGTTTAATAATTATATAACCCATGAAAGTGAAATTGGTTTTATAAACATATAACCCATCAATGAAAAATGGGTTTCATAACAACATAACCCAAGAAAGAAAATGGGTTATATATATATATAACCCATTAAAGATAAATGGGTTTCATAAAAATCATTCAATTAAAAAAAATAAAACATTCATATAATAGATATTAATGGAGCCTTTAGATTATTTTCTATTAAAGAAATATGTAGCACCGATGGAATTCATCTTAGATGAACATAATTTTGAAATAGGTTTTAAAAAAATTTCTTAATGAAAATATATTTTATTCCTTGAAAATTTATTTTTAAACCAAAAATCCTTTTTAAAATATTGTTATTTTCAAATAAACAAGAAAAAATATATAGGAAGTATGAAATAAATTTTGTTTAAAACCATAAAATTGAATTTTTAAAAACATAACGAAAAAAATTTCCCTTGAAAACATATCAATAATATTTAAATGTTTTGAAATCCTTTATCATGAAAAAAAAAATAAACCATGAAAAATTTTGAAAATTGTTTTGAAAATAATTTTAAAACATATAAAATAAGCTAAGAAATAATTTAAATATTATTATTTGAAATCAACCTTTTGATGACATATAAATGGATCTTCAAAAATCATTTAAAACATAATTTTTGGAAAACAAAAAACTCTATTTTAAAGGAAAAATATATTTTAAAATAATTTTCAAAATATTAATGTATTGTAAATTACGGAAAAATATTTCTATAAAATGAATCCACTAAACATATAATGGAGGCATAAATGTATGGTTGATCGTGACTACGAATAATTATGTATAAGAAAAACATTCATTTTGTGCCATATTTATTTAGAAAAGTCCATCGATCAGAAAATTATAAAAAGATTCATTTTTATAAAAATTTTGTAAAATGGTAATTCATGGTGCACATGAGCCTCAGCCCAGTTGGTGAATTATCCTTATTTGAATCCACAAGAAGCAGGTTCAAAACCATTAAGTGACATACCTCCGGTACTGCAGCAGTACTGTAGCAGCTACTGTAATATGAACTGTAGTAGGATTGTAGCAGAGACTATACATTATGCGAGTATTGTAGCAGAAATGTATAGTGTATAGGTACTATAGGAGAGCTGTACACTGTGTGGGAATTGTAGGAGGTAATGTAGCATGTACTGTTTAGTACAATAGCAGTTGGAACTATGAACCTTGGGCCATCAGTTTGGGATGGGAGTCTTTAAGGCTTTCAGGCCACCCAGGCCTTCGGGTCAGTAGGGATTTCGTGCGACCATTAAGGCCTTTAGGAAACCTCAAGGCCTTCGGGCCACATTTATTTTCCCCAGACACAGTAAAAAATGAGCTACCCCAGAAGAGGATTTAGATTAGGTTCACTAACCAGAGAACAACCAAATGTATTTTTCAGAATGAGAGGGTATGACTATGCCATCGAGACCATCCTGTGCTTGCACGGGATACCCAGCCAAACATCCATACAAAGGTAGAGATATATTATCATGATTCAGATGCTAGGGAGGGGCAGTTCCTTATAGATAGTCTGGTTGAATTCCCTAAGACCTTCAGGTCATTTAATCTCCTAAGCCTACTGGCCATGTAATCCCTGAGCCTACATGCCCTGTAAGGGTCCCCCCTCATCCCTTGAATGAGGGGGGTTATCAAAAATCAATAAAAATGATGGCCTTTCGCCCATTTGGGTAAGACATGGTTAATAATTGCATTCAATAATTATTGGATAATATGAAAATATTTTTCAAAATATTTTTAGAAAATTTGATTTTTAATGAACATAGATTTCCATTCGAAAAGGAAAAAAAATTAATATTTTCATATAAATATTATTAATAATATAAAGTAAAAAAGGGTAGGAAAATAATGTAATTACTATGATATAACATTAATAACAATAGGATAATTAAATTAAAGAGTTATTTTATATAGATCATAATTTTTCATTACTGTAAGAACAATCATAAACAATCTCAATAAATGTTGAGATTTTAGCAACACAGAGTTACATGTTGGGTAACATTGAATCATAATTAAATTCAAATAATAAAATCAAATTTATCATAAAATATAATAAAAATATTTTTATTATTTATATAACATGTAAAAGTCATTATATACGTTTTATATAAAAAATTATAGGTGCATATCATGGCATCTGTCTCAAAGAAGGCAGAGTGAAACAAAGTTACATGACCAATTTTCCATCATTTAAAACATAAACACCATGAATTAAATATAAAAAATGGATATTTTATATTCCGAAAATTTAAATTAATATAATATTAAAACAAATTCATAGGTTGCATATACACAACACAAATGAATCGACTGGTGGATATGGTATGTATATCTTAGAATACAAAAGTGAGATGAAATTTCATTACCTTATGTTTTTTATTTCTTCACACATTTTCAAACCACATTAATAAATATTTTATCATTCAAATAAATCTAAAAAACATATTATTATATCTAATAACATATTTTATTTTTTGGACTTTTATATCACATTTATTAATAAATCCATGTTAATATTTTGTTTCAAGTAATATCTGAATAGTTTTTCATATATATTTCGATTATTTTTCTTGATCCTAATAATTATATATAAATTTTCATATTTAAAGAATTTAAATTGTGATATAAAAATCATATTTATTTATTATATATTTATTCATAATAATCTATAAAATATATAATTTTTAAATGGAATTCACCATTCATGGAGATGGTAGGCCGTACATACTCATGATGGATGTTTGTATTTTATTTTCATATTGAAACAATGATGGTAAATTATATATATGAATATATATATATATAATATCATTAAATTATTATTATTTTATATATATAATATAATTTTTCTGAAACCATCCTTAATACATTCGATGCAGAGTGTGAATAAATCACATCACATTGAGAAGGATGTAGTCGACACTTCCTGAAACGAAATTATCTCATTTACACAAAATGGAATGAATGAAGTTATTTTTTATATAATAATTCAAAAACGATAAATATATAAAAATATATCAAATGAAAATATAGATTCCATAATATTAACCAACAATGATAGGTGGTAAATTAAAAACAAACAACATCATTTCGAGAGTCCATAGTTCATCATACACAAAGATTTTGACTTTGTTACCCATTAGATGGAAGTGAGTGTGAGTGTTGGACCAACCAATAGAAATAATAAAACATAAGAATATTTGGGATACTTATTTTATTATATAATCATGGAACTAGAAGAGTCGTAGGGTTGTATAATGAAAAAAAAGAACTTGTGGAAGGATGCTATATATTCTTCGAGTAACTCCTCTTGGTTTTCACCAAAAAAATATTTGGTTGGATTTCTGGAGAAAGTGAAGAATATAAAATTAATAGAGTTATGTTAGGATATTTTTTTTCATTTCATGAATGACTCAAATGTCTCTTTTGGTTTGAATAGGTGGGAGGGTTGAGTTAATTTTTCTATTAGAGGAGGAGTGAAATTATTGTAAATTTTGAAAAGGGATATGTCTCACGTTTTTCTCATGACATGTGGGTCTCATAATAAAACCTATTCTATAAAAGTGAGGTTATGGTTGAAATATAAACATAAAATGGATTTTTTTAAAAAATTTATCGGTCATTATAGCCCTTAATAATATGTTTTAATCCCTTCTTAAGATAATTTTTCTCTTCATTAATGTATTCTATTTTAGTCACATTCAATAACACATATTACCAAAAAAAATTGCCTTGATAGAGATTATAAATTATTCTGATTACAACTATAGAATCCATTATTCAAAATTCCAGTCACATAATTAGAATAATATAAATTAAATTTAACCTCACAGATGACACGACAAAGTAGTGTTTTAATGTAAAACGTTCATAAGTTTTGTATGTTTTTATTTAAAATTTTAATGTGAAGTTCATATCAATTACATAAATTGGATTAATTGATGTATAATTGATCTTATTTAAAATTAAAATAAATTAATAAAATAAATCATATCCTTGGAAATATAATATATGAAAAATAATTTTTGAATTACAATTCTATATTTTTTACTATTCATCTAAAAATGAAACATTGCAGAAAAATACCAAAAATAAACCTGCAGATATTTCTTGGATAAAAATTTTGAAATTGAATTTTATTAGGAAATACAAAATTTATAAAAGTTCCAAAAATTGGATTTAAAAAATCTCCATTAAAATATTTTAAAATTAATTTTTAGAAGAATACAACTTTTTATTCTTGAAATTGATATTATTCTCATCTAATTCCTATGAAATATATTATATGTGTATCAAATATATTGATTGAATATATAATATAGAAATTTTTTAAAAAATTAATTAAAATTTTATTATTAAAGTTATTGAGGTAAAATTGTGGTTGTACAAAGAAAAAAATTCCCTAGAAAGGTAATTTCAAAATCATTTAACAGTTCATACATTCAATTGTAGTATGTTATAATCAATAGATTCATTTTTACACACATGTAAATAAGTTTTTTCAATTTATTTAATATTATCAGTAACTTCCATTCCATATTCTATGTAGAAACAATAATAATATTTTATTAATCATATTAATATTATATTGTAGTTCGGTAAAAAATCAACATTGAGTGTAATCCATACTATCAAAGGCACTCCGTATTATATTCAATAAAATAAAAACATAATATATTGTGTACCTCGAGATAATATATTTTTCGTATGTAGTCTTGAAATCTATGGTTACTGATGTAATTTATAAAAAACTATATATTGTATTACATGAAATGAAAAATTTCAAAAAAATAAAATTAAATTTAAAAAAATATTTCAAAAAATCTTGAGGTGTTACATTCTACCCCAATATAATTAATTACTCCCTAGAAATGCATCTATGTTATTAAATTATTAATACTTGAAATCTAATTTCATAGAAACCAATGTTGAAAAAATGAAGACTAAAGCTTCCTTTTTAAAGGGAATTCTAGAAACCTGATAGTTACCCATAGTAACTAATGACTAGGTTTTGTCATGGGAGATCATTGGTGGTGAATGAAAACATTGAAATAGAATAAAAATATAACCATCATCTTCTGATGGATAATGATATAGAACAAGGATAATATAGAGTTAAAAATCACAAATCCATAAATCTTCGATGACCTAAGGTGCCATTTTATTCATCATAAAATAAGGTACTAGGATAACCTTTTTGATTTAGTCATCATTTCCCAAGAGTTTTAGAATTTTCATGAGAAGATTTGATTACATGATTCAGTATAATCTCACCCTGTTTGTACATTAATAAATTTCTACATCACCTCTTTATTTCAAAAGTAAGGTAATTTTTTTTCATTCATGAAGCACTAACATATCATGTGATCCATGATATGCCATCCTATCTGTCTCATTTACCATCAACCAAAATATTTTAGAATAGGTTATAAAATATCAATAAATCCACATGTGGTAATATAATTCTTTAATTTCAAAATCATCATTATTTCAATAAATATTTGTCCTTATAACCCTTCAAAAAGTTGAAAATCGATGTCTTTTGAATGAAATTCATAAAATAAGCTTTTACAGTGATCCCGCATAAATCACAATGTATCAATAGGTTGTAACATTCCAATAATGTGATTACCCTCATCACATATTATCTTGAAACATGTTAATATTATGAATTACCATAATTATTTTTGGAAAACATGCATTCTCCTTTATTCTAATTATTACTGTAAAAATTCCTTTAATCTAATAATTTTTAAACTTCATCCAAGATAACATGAACTACTTTTTTCTAAAATTCTAAATTAGTTATATGTTATTTGATACTATTATATTTACTTCATCTAGATAAATTGTCTATATGTCCAAGATAATTACAATTTCCTACATATTTGTAACACATTATGTGTCGCCTTCCTTTAATAAAAATATCACCTTTCCATTAAATCAATTTTGTATGTTTTCATCATCATTCGACATATCCATTTCAATTATTCATAAAACACATATGTGGAAAGTAATTATATATTTCATGATTTATATAACATAATATTTGTATTGAAAAACTTAAATACTTCATTCATCCAATATTATTCTTAAACCATTACTCAAGGTTATTCTACTAGTTCATTAAAAAAATTTAACAAGAATATGAAATTTTTATAATGTTTTATGGTTTCTCAACCCCAATCTAGTCATGATTATTTCATTTAATGTAAAAAATACTAGAAGAACATTCCATAACATTCATATGCCATTCATAGTATTTATCTTTAGTAGTATAACTGATAAACATACAACCTTCCTGATTATCTTTATGAGATTTTCACATAGTAAATCAAATTTTATAATTCTCATAAATAACACATTTAAAATATTTAATTGTTACCATGTTCCTTCTAGTTCCCCCAATTGACTAAAACCATAAATCATAGTTTGAGAATCATTTATCATAATTAAAAACAACATAATCATGAACAAATCACGTATCAGCTATCTAAATCATTACTCCTACTTATTTAATAGATGAAACATATGTTTTTATAATAGGATATATATAGTCATATTTTAAATAAATATTTTATGATGGTTCATAAAGAGTTTATTAATTTCCCAAGCATACCCCTAGGAGTTCCAATCCATGTGTGAAGCATGGCCTATTGTTGTGTATCATGTTACACTCAAGTCATTAATGAAGATCCTTTTTGAATTTTTTACCCCTTGGTGCATATATTCTAGATACACATAAACATATAATATCTGGTAAAGGGATATAATCTTTTGAAATGACACAATACATCTATTACCAAAATTCTTAGACATTTTCCTATACTTTAGCTAATCCCCATACTTATCATTAGATACATCTTGATAAATTTCCTTAGAAACAACCCTAGTTATCATATTAATGTTTTCACATTTTGGTTTCTAAAGGATTATTAAACCTTTACCCTAATACCAACAATGAAAAACCAATATAAACATACATAATAATTATATAGTCTTTGCAGAATACTTAATACAATACATAAAAATATGACCAAAGACCATATTATTTACGTGACTTTGGAAACATGTAAACTAAATTCTCAAACATGAGTGAGATAAATTATCTCCCACAAGTTTTCAAACTATCCTCTATGGTTTGAATTGATCTGTCAGACTGACCATTTGTATCAGGATGACATGTAGTCCTAAAACTAAACATCATATCAAGAGCTTGTTTAAGACTTCACAAGAACATTAATATAACCATAAGATCCTGATCAGACACAATGAAATTTAGTACACCATAAAACCCTACCAAATTATTAATAAATATTAGGGAAATATGATAAAGTGAGTAATCATATCTGATAGTGATAATGTGTTATGACTTACTATGAAGGTCTACTGCAACCCATATAACATTATACAATTTATATGTTTAGGGGAGTCCGGTGAAAAATTCAATGTTGATGTTTTTTGATTTCCATTCTAGTATCAGTAATGAATTTTTCATCCACTTATGATTTTTTCATTCACCCATAACTTGATAACATAATGATAATTGAGAAACAAACCCCAAAATATCTATCTTCATATCATTCCACCAGAAGAAATCCATAAAATATCTATATAACATTATAGATCACGAATTAATATGGTATGAAGAACCATTATATTCCTTTAATAAATCCTTATATAAATCCTGTAGGGAAACAATGCATACGTCGTTCTCTAAAACATATAATTACATGATTCTCAAGGATAAACTATGTATAATTTTTACGATTAGTTTGTAACTTTAAATCTTCCTTCTATGATTCTTTAATCATTTAATGGATGGATGGTTGAACATTCAATTGAGAAACATAATTTTTCTCCCCTCTATTCAAGATTTTCTAATCTATCATTTAAAAATTGGAAATTATTGGATGTTTTGTTATCCTCATCATAGATAAGCTATTATGATTCATCCGGCTCGAGGAATCATCCATCTTGTTCCATTTACCATGGTTTTAAGGTATATATAATTAAAATTAATTAATCATATCTAACCACATTCTATGGTATAATTTTAATTCCTTATGTTTGAATATAAAATTTAATATTATTTTATCCTTATATATTCCATCTTTATTTCCATAAAGACAATTCCACCATATCTATAATGAAAACTTCCTACAGCTAACTCCAAATTATGAGTGGCATAATTTTTCTCAGTAATTGTCAATATTAATGAGGTATAAACTATAAAAATTCCAATATACATAAGACCACATTTAAATACATTCATGGATTTATCATTATAGATTACAAACCCTTATTCAATATAGGGTAATGTATGTATAAGTTCATTGACTAATCTTATCTTCAGTTCCTTGATATTTTCCTCAAATTCATATGTCTATAGGAACTTGGATCCCTTCTGAGGTAACATGGTTAGTGGATTATATAGTGATGATAAATAATCTAAAATCCATCAATAATATCTAGATAATCAAAGAAAACTATGGATCTTAGTCCCCATGTCTAGTCTAGGACAACATTTAATAGCCTCAATCTTTAATTGATCTACTTATATACTATCTTTTCTGATTGTATATCCAAAATATGAAAACATTTGGTGTTAGAATTCACACATTGTAATTTTTTCATATATTTTCTACATCATAATGGTAATTAGTACAATTATCAAGTGATATTAATATACTTTCTTTTTCATTTATTATATAATAATTTCATCAATATAGACTACCACAAGCTAATATATGTAATATCTAATGGACCTATTCATTAATTTGATGAGGAGAAATTTTAATTTGTAATAATGAATGGAATCATTATATATTCATAGTTTTCATACGTTTTATGCAAATTCATCTTGAGTATATCATTTTTCTCAGCACTCCATTAATTATATCATGAAAAAATTTCAACCTTGGAAAATTATTGAGCTCCAAATAGTAAATTAGAGAAGTCATCAACACATGGAAGATGATAGTTGTTGTTAATTTTGATCTTCTAAATCTCTTTATAATCAATACTAATTCACATTTATGCATATATATTTTTTTTCAAGGAAACGTGAACCCCATAGTGACCCACATGGAAAGATTAATCCCTTGTCAAGGTTTCCGAGGAGTATATTCTTCAATTCGAACAACTCAATTGTGTCCATTCTATATGGAGTTATAAAAATTGGTATGGTATTAGGTGTGAGTTTTATTGGGGACACAACATCTCATTTGGGTGTATGGATATAAAAATCTTCTAGAAATTGGGTGATAAATTCATGCACAATAGGCATATCATCGATGTCAAATTTCTCCCCAACAATTTGAGATAGATACCACTTCTGAAAGAGAATTCTGATCCATAAAATGGATGATATTTCCCCTGGTAGTTTATACTTATCATCACATTGATAGATGACTATTTGAAATATCAAACATTACTTCCCTTCACCAAATATTAATGTAGTTTTGACGTGCATAAATCCAATACTTGCTTAATATGACCTAAAATGCAGCTAATGCAATAATGAAAATAATTGAAGGACGAATATTAATACTAATGTTAGTCGAACAGTAAAAATATACATGTAATTTGATCATCATACGAATGTAAGGTTTCACTTATAATAATTTATCTCATCATATTAGTGGCATCTTGATACCCTCATATATTTTTTATATATTAATGAATGGGTATATCTTGAGTAATGTAATACGTTATCAGTTCTTGAGTGGTTGGTAAGTGTACCATTTATCATGTTGTTATCGCACCCATCCTAAAAAATATTGACCACATGAGATCCACATTTTCTCTTGGCTTAATGAGTTTTTGGACATCAATCATCATCATTAACCTTTGCATTTGGGATTAGTTAGAATAATTCATGTACTCTATGGATTAAAAATACTAGAGTGTGGGTGGTCCATTCTATGAAACATTATCTCTATTCATGTCATTCGATAGATTAAACTCATCACATTGTGATTAAATTGACAAATTTACTTTCCTTATACACATAAAACATTTAATATTACACTTATGATAATTTCATTTATTCTTCATTCCCCACTTTGAGAAAAAACAGGAGATCTCATATTCTTCCCTTCACGGTTCTTATATTTTCCATTGAATTCAAATTTTTTTCAACTTATAAATTCTATGAGAGTAATACATAAATATAACATCCATTTCAACCATCCATTCACATAAAACAATATATTTATTTCTATAGAAGTCACTTATTTATAACACCATTTGAATACTTGGTTTTAATCAACTGATGAATCTGTAAACCATAATTTTGTGTTGGATGATAATTTTATAATCTTGCCTCGAATGTCTTGTAAAATTTTCATTAGAGGTACCAACATATTCATCATCCTTTTTCTTCTACTAAAGGAATTCATTTTTCATATTCATATAGTTAATATGAGGAATGTACTTATTGAATAATATATTCCTAAAATCATCCCAATCCATTGACTCAATTTCTATATTTTACCTTGTATACCTGCTCAGTGTTCCCCATTTATCCACTTCACCTTCCAAATAGAAGGAATCAAAGATTATTTTTTTATGTTAAAAACTCTAGGGAATGGAAATTATCTTTTATGTGGTACTAATACATTTCTTAAAAGCTACTGGATCAGTGTTTCCATCATTAAGTTGAATATTTCCACATAAATTACATAAGAGATTGGTATTACCACCTTTTTTCATTTAAATATCTAGCATGATTCAAATGTTGAGAATGATATGTGATAATAGAAATTATATTTTGTATCACATCTCCCATAATATTTTTATTCTCCAAAGGTAAATCATTTCATTTTCTATCACAACCAGTAAGAACACGGTTTCTTTGAGATTCGTCCATTAAAAATAACCAAAATCCATAGTGTAAGAAATATTGATCTTAGTGTGGAACCATATAAAAATGATAAATAATATTTAGTATATCTAAATACTATAACCTTATTTAATCTATGAAACATTACTATTATCCATGACCATTCATAGTAATCTTATATTGAAATCTTACATGATGGTTTGAAAACATTTTGGTAAATTCGAAAGCATATCTACATAGAGTTTATACCAATGTTTGAAGCAAGGAATGTTCACCTAAATAAGGTGATGAAAAAGTCCAACAAAATGTTACCTTTCATGAGAAATTACTAATACATACCTATTTTAAATATCCAAATATACTTTTAGTATCCATGCATGGATATAATTTTTTGGAAACAAATCACTCCATCCTTCATCCAAATTCCAAGATATTTTCTAATACATGGTCTCATCCATAGAATTATCTTTATAGTTGTCATTAGGGATATAACTATGGTTTTTCATTTTAATTTATGAATTTAAACCTAAAATATCCTCTTGTATAAATTATTATAAACTAGGATTTCTATACACTGATATAATAATATTTTAGATGAATCTTTATTACATTGAACAAATACACACCTGATGACCATAATAATTTAGTGTCTTTGTAAATTTATAAACAAAATAACTAGTACATAGGTAAACTAAAACATCATCAAAAATTATCTTTATAAATAGAAAACTTATTATACTGTTCATATGTAATACATTTTTCTATAACCATAGGGAATGAAACATAAGAAAGGGTGTGCTCAAATGCATAGTAAAGAAAAAAATGAGGATATATAAGAGTAACATGAACATGGTTTTAAAAGAACATGATCATAACATTTTAAAACCTTACACTTCATATTATAGATCATAATTTCATCTCATGGAATAAATATTTTATGTATATAATATATGAATCATAAAGAAATTAAAGAACATGAGATATGTGAGCATAACATTATTATAAGACACAAATTTGTGGAATACAAGTAAAAATTGAAAATTATTTCCTCAATGTTCATGTATTTCTACCATGGATATCATAGTAGAATTATTTTTGTCCCCAAAAAATCATAGTAGTTATGGTTCATTCCCCAGACCATCCTAGGAGACAAATTCTCTTACTGTATCGAGTTCACTCCCCATTAAAGTCATATATATATCTTTACAAATAAATAATTACTCAATGAATTGGAGAGAGATATAGGTCCCACCCATCTCATAATTAAATTCACACATATTTGTTACATAATATAGTAAAACATCATGTCATTACCCATGAAATGAAATGGGCTTCACACAAAAATCATCCCATCATAACTCGTGAAAAATGAAAATGTTTCATAGTAATATCATCATTTCATCATGACATAACTGAAGAAAAAAATAAGTATTCATGATTATTATTCCATTTTATAAATAAATCATTTTGAGAAAGAATAGTAATGGTGTTTTTTGATCATAACCCAGTAAGGAATAGGTAACATAAAAAGATGTCATCTTAGTGGGAAAATCAATTTGAAAGATCATTTAAAAATTTTCTTTCAGAAAATATCATTTCCACATTAAAAGATACATTTTAATACATAATACACATCGAAAATAATGTTACTTGAAAATATACATGTAATATTATAATATAATACACAAATAAATTACTTCTCCTGACATCAAATAATTTTGTTTATGTTGAACACATTAAAACAATGATTTCTCTCACATTTTTGGTAAAATCCCCACATGAATTTCTTATAAACTCACATGAAGGTCTTTTTAATAAACTTTTGTCAAAATTTTAAACATAGGTAAATTTTTTTATAAATAATTGTATAATAGTAAAACATTTTTTGAAAACATTTTCAGAATACTTGGTTTTCCATGGAAACAGATTCATAATTGAACAGAGAAATGAAATCATATTTTTTATAAAAATGTTTTTTCACTTATTTTAGGTTCCATATAGTGGAAGAATGATTATATTTGATGAAAAAATAATGAATATTTATATGGAAAAATATTAATGAGTTTCCAAAGATATTTACTGTAATAATTTATCATTAGAAATATATTAATAATTAATCCTGATAAATTATGAGATTATAACATAAAATCATTACCACTTTGGTATATTTGAATCATAATCTACAACTAAGGATAAAATAAAATGGAACATGTATTATAATGATTAATAAAATCATTATATTATATTTTAATGAGGATGAATATATACCTCGATGGGGAATATAGGGGTATAACATAACATATGTCTCAAACAATGTATATTGATAAAAATATCCCTTACCTTATGTCTTGAATTAAAATGTAAACATTTGAATGTATTTTTTAATAAATATATAGTTTATATAAATTTAATACAAAGACATATTAATACATATTGTACAATATATTATTTTTTATGACCTTTTATTACCAACTAATTTATAATTCCATATCAATGTCACATTTCTAGCAGCAATTTCTTTGTTCATCATTCATGTGTTGACTTTAGTTTTCTGTTTCCTCATTATGTTTTCAAAAAAATCTTTCATAGAATGTATTTTAGTCCAAGATAATGATTATAGGATGGTAATAGGGATGTTTTGTTGTGATTCTGGAATGTATTTTGTGAATCCAAAAGGTTTGGATGTTTAGAAGATTATAGGAGAGGGGGTTTCATTTTTCAACTAAAGTTAGTGGTACACATGTAATATTTTCGAAAGAAAGAGTATACCCACGTTTTCCAGACATAAAAAGGAAAAAAATGAATCATATTAAATACTTATAATGGTTATGCTCTAAATACATTCATTAAATATATAATAGACAAGTTTATTTTTTATTTTACACCTGATCATTTTAGTTTAACCCTCCTGTAAAAGAATTTTTACCTTAACCGTAGTAAATGAATTTTATTAATTTACTGTTTATTTTAGCCAAAATTAATTTTAACTTAATATATAATAATATCTATTAAAATTTAAAATATATAATACATTTTTATAAATTTAGTTCATTTAAATAGAAAATTTTTATTTTAAAATTAATCATGCATGTGTTACAAAAAAAGAAATTTCATAAGAGATAATGTTTAAAAGTTTACAAAGTTTTTATCTAGAAATTGAATATGATATTAATTCAAATGACCAAAATTTAATTAATTTATCTATAATAGAACAAATATTAATTTAAAAATATATAAAATATATTTTAAATTTATAAATATATTAATCAAAAATAACCTTTTCAAATTAAATAAAATGATTCCCATTATTCACCAAATAATGAAACCTTTTGATAAAAGTAAAAAAAATCACCATAAGAATATTTTTATAAAATTATTCTAAAAATTATTTTTGTTTTATCAATTTAATTTTTAAAAAATATGAAAAATTAATTTTATTAATTCTCATAGAAATAATTTAAATGATTTTTTTGATAAAATAGTGTATTCAAAACATATAAAGACTTTAAAAAAATTAATTACTTTTTAATAAATATGATACAATTATATAAAATCATTATAACTCATAGTTAAAATTTACTAATTACTATTCATATAAATATTTTTAATGGATAGTTTATAATGGTAATGTTTAAATAACAATATTTATGATATACCATGGTTTTATTAAATGTTAGTGTCATGTGTGTTGCAAGATAACACTATGTTGTTTGTAGTTCAAGATTAACTTGGTGTTTAATATAACAAAATCTATCAATTAAATTTATATTTTATAATATAATAATTCAAAAATTATATGGTATTATAATATGATATTTAATGGACAATGTGAGCATAACCCATGTGTTTCCAAAAATTATATATTTCATTTATAAATTACGTTATATATATAATGAGTTGTATTATCACAAAATTGATAAAAAACAAAATTTTATATTAATATCATCTTATAAAAAAATAAAACTTTCATATCTATTCCTTTATAATAACAAAACATTTCATGAATCATAGACATAACTCTTTAACTTTCACTATCAACAATTCTTCATTTTTTATCTCTTACACATATGAACAATGGTTTTAATATGTACATTTTAGATCATATACATTTATAAATATATTAATTAGTTTCTATAAAATTGATACTTAATGTGAACTGTCATTTATTTCAAATTTCATAAAATATTGATGTGAAAACATTGTAATTCATTATTAAAACTTTTTTTTTGATTAAATGGAACATGTGTCTACTTTCAATGACCTTTTTTATTCCTCGTATGATCTAAACATATAAATTTGTTTTATGTACTAATATATTGGAAATTGATCATGGAACACTCATATCCAAATATTCTTCCTTTAATATATTTAATGGGATATATAATATTTTGTCAAATATTTTCAATTGTAAACCTAAAATTAATTTTGAAATGTTTTTAGTATATGACTATATGATATAGTCAATGGATAGATCTAACCTAAGCATTATCCCCTACCACAACGAGTAATTTTTTTGCCTAATAATATTGATTATAGGAGTAGAAACAAAAGTATCCCCTAATTATTCTTACAAGGAAAAAATTATTTAGAAACATTGTACCCCAAATTATTAGACTATTCTAGATAAATCCTATTATTATTTTATATCATTTCATAAATATCCTTAATATTGAATATAATTTCAATCATATGATATGTAGAAATATAAAAAATTTGGATATATTAAGAGAATATTTTTATTTATTTTTATAAATATTTATAATATATACTTAACTAGACTATATAAAATGTTCTTTAATAAATAGTTTCCCTAAAACATATTACTTATTAACTTGTTTAATAACTGGTCAACAATTGTAATTCTAGTCCATAAAATATCATCAGTTTTTATTTTTATTCACCAAAATTAATCTCAAATACTTGTTTTAAGATGTATCAATTTCGATTTTATTAATAAAAAAAATATTATTTATGATTATCATGATTACAAGTATTGATTGCACACTTTTTTAAAATAATCCCACTAAAATAATAATCATAATTTTACATTAAATTTATTAGTTGTTTTAAATCACTATTTAATTGATATTTTTATTTAATTTAAAATTTCCCTACTGATTTATCTATTTATGTTGTACATGAAGTTAATTATATTATGTATAAATCTATTATTTTTGAGTTGTCAAAAAAATTCCTTAGATTATCTTTTAGACATTCCCAACACCATTCATCATGGAACCAGATAATATCTGGTTCACTTAGCCAAGTGTATCCCATATATAACATCAAATATAGACACACAATCCTATTAGGGTAAAACATATTCTTCATTAATTATATAATATAATTCATCACAATCTAATTAAATTCTGGTCACCTATATTAAACTAGGAGGTGTTAATAATTATTCAATTTGTAAGGAATATAATAACTTATTATTTTTAGTAAATATATATTATCACTCATCATATTAATTCTATATATATCTCATGTATATTTCATATTTGGACTTCTCTATATGTATGTATTAATTTTTTATATATTTTTAACATATAATATGTATTAACTTAATTGACATATACCTATCATACTAAGGTACACCTATTTATCGAATAAATTTTTGTGTTATGTATAAATTATAAAATTCTTACTATATTGATCCACACATTTTCATATGCATATTAATAAAATTTTATAAAAAAATCCATCACGTAATAGATTAAAATCATAAGAAACTCTAATGTTATTAAAGAGCATTTGTGGTGCAATATGTATCTAACATGACATTTCTACATAGATATGTAAGCTTTATTAATTGAATGTATTACCAAAATCAATAATATTCATAGATAAATACTAAAGGGTGATGGATATTTTTATCCTGATTTTAACATATAATATATAATAATAGTTATAATAAAATATTTATATTGGACATATGACCAACAAACCACAAAAATCAGTTTAAAATAAATACAAAACTATGGTCAAAATTAACATAAATATCCTTAAAATAGTTGGATGAAATTTTATTGATGTGTATTAAATAAATATACATATAATAGAATCATTCATAGTATAATATTTTACATGAATGAGGGAGTAAATAAATAAATATGAAATTCATAAATTAAGACGTGAGAAATAATGAAAATTTACTGAAACATTAATATCAAAAATATATAATTCCTACATAATATAATAATCACTCGTCATATAAGGCATATATAAATAAATTAAAATTATATGTCATTTATGAACACGTAATATTTCCAATTGAAAAATTATAAATATAAACAACTTTATATTGAAATATAAGATTTTTTAAAACTATGGATTTTTATATTATTTAAATGTAAATGTATATGTAAAAAAAATAATGAATATAGTTTATGCTATTTGACAACTTATATTTTTAATTTTTTTAATATTTGATCTCATATTACAAAACAATATTTTTATGTTAGATTTATTTTAAATATATTAATAATATATAAAATGTATATATTTATTAAAAAACATTTTTTAATTAGTATAAACACGATATCATTTATTTATTTTTTATTTTATATACAATTTACTAATTATTTTATACTTTTGATATAATATTTTGCAAAAACATATTAATTTAATTCCATATAATCAATGCATTGATAACTAACAAATAATATTTAAAAATTTACTAAATATTTGATAGTTATTTATAAACAATTCATAGTTAAATTATAAAACCTACATAAGTTAAATAATATTTAAATCCGTTTAAATATAATTTATATACAATTTCGAAATTATAATTCATTTCTCAGTTGGAAATAAAAAATAAAAATATTTTTTGGTCATGATATAATGTTGTCATTCTTATGATTTAGTTTAACATATAGTAGAAGTGAGTCACTTGATGTGATATCTAACATCACTTGTGCATTATTGTATGTTATGACACCACATCCCACTTTTTTTTATAAAAAAAATTTTCAAATCATAAATAGTGAAATAACTATGGTAATATTATTGTATCACAATATATTTGGTACTATAAAAGGGTATAATATAATGAATATCTTAAGTAAAATATGACTCTTTGTTTTTGAAAGGTATGCATCAGACCTATCATAGATAATGATACCCTATTTCATTGTGTGAAATATCATGATCAGTTACATGGATTAATCCCAATATAACCAAAACATATAGTAAAAATGATATCTACACAACAATTACTATAATATATTGGTTCATGAGTTCTTTTTTTGAGTTTTCAAATAATTAATGTGTACTTGTAGACATTATAAAGGTTTCTTTAATACTATATATGGTCATTCACAGATAAACCCAACCTAAAAATACATTTTAATATCATTATAAAAATCATAATAACAGGTTCTACCAAGATATATGTTACACCCAGGAGTGATACCTAGAATCCCATGGTCGATCTCAGATGTAAAATTGGTTTAAGTGTATCGAAAAATCACAAGAGGCTGCCGAAAAATTTATTGGGATAAAATAGCCAACTTTGGTAATGATTTATCCTTATGAATAAATCCAACATCCATTCATACTAAAGCTAAATATATTTTCAACAAAACTATTTTAAATAGACATCAACGTCATAATAACATGTTTTCAAAACTATCAAAATATAGAGTATGATGTTATATGAAAATAAAATAATTCGAAACAGAAGATGAATTCTCAGCCATGCTATATCACCTCATACATTGTATCTCCAACATGGAACAAGAATTTATATATATAATGAATTAAATTTTCTACTTATCAATATCATAACAAATAATGTATACATGTCCACTATGGTGAACATGTAGGGTTAACTACAAACATCATAATATTTATCAATCACAATAATGCACATCTACAAAAATAAAATATCGTTGGGCAAAAATCCCTCAAGGTATCATTGAAGTATTTTTGGGTTGATTGTGTTTGTTGACAAAGCACGTTTCCATGGAGAATTGTCAAGTTCCCAAGAATTTGTTGACAATCCTTGTTAACAAAGAATGATGACAAAGGAAAGGACAATCTGGAGGCGGTACAAAAGAGAAGTACAAGTTGGCGCCGTTTCCCAGTGTGGTTCAACTATTGGTATCAATTTAAGAATTGGTATCAAGTTGGAATCAACAACTGGTGTTTAACATGAAGTGATTCATTGATGAACTTTTCATACTACTCTTGTTTCTCACGCCGATCATTGCTCATATGGGCATAGAGTATGTGTTAAGTGAATCCTTGAACGCTATCAAGATCGCAAGAGGCGAATGGTGGTAGTGGCTGGAAGAAGACTCATTGAGGTATCAACATGCAAAAATTCATTCTGAGAAGAGTTATGAAGAGTTGTCAACAATCCCAAAGGGGGATATTTTTGGGCAAAAATCCCTCAAGATATAATTGAAGTATTTTAGGGTTGATTGTGTTTGTTTTAAAAGCAGGTTTCCATAGAGAATTGTCGAGTTCCCAAGAATGTGTTGACAATCCCTGTTAACAAAGAATGATGACAAAGGAAAGGATGATCTAGAGGCAGTAGAAAAGAGCAGTATAGGATGCATGGTTTGGATTTCGCGAAGGCCAGAAACATGGAGGCGGTGATTCTTCACGATTACGTCAATGCTTCGCGAATGACTTAGTTGAAGCGCATCGTAGTGGTGAAGGGCTTTGCGATGGAGCTTCGCGGCGAAGGCGCGAAGGAATGTTGACGGTGATGCTTCGCGATTACGATGAGCTCTGCGAACCGAAAATTTCTGTTGTGCTTCGTGATTTGAACAGAATTTCGGAGGAAACTTTGGAGCTTCGCGATGTGAGATGATGTGGCGTTGACTTCGCGTGGAGTTTGGTGCGCATCGCGAAAATAGGATTTCCATGAAGATCATAATTTAATATGGCAAAGGCATGAATTTCGCGATGATAGGATGCATGGTTTGGATTTCGCGAAGGCATGAAACATGGAGGCGGTGATGCTTCACGATTACGTCAAAGCTTCGCGAATGACAGAGTTGAAGTGCATCACGACGGTGAAGGGCTTTGCGAGGGAGCTTCTCGGCGAAGTGGCGAAGGAATGTTGACGGTGATGCTTCACGATTACGACGAGCACCGCAAAAGGAAAATTTTCGTGGTGCTTCGTGATTTGGAAATAATTCTGGCGGAAACTTTGGAGCTTCACGATTTGAGATGACGTGGAATTGACTTTGCGCGGAAGGGCCGAGGGTCGGTGGAATCAGCTATAAATAGAGGCCAACCCCCTCGAGAGAAGAAGAGAGAATTTTCAGGGAAAATCCTTTGCCCTCGATTTGCGAAGGTGGTTCGCGGAGCCAGTGTGCTTCGTGAAAGAGGAGCTTCACAGCGGCTATTGTAGCTCCACGAATCTTAGGAGTTCCGCGTAGGCACAGTGAGCTTCACGAGGGAAGTTTCTCTGCAACGACTTGAGCTTCACGGGAGTTCTTCGCGAGGTTGCTTCGTGAGAGAGCTTCGCGAAGGCTTGTTTGAGCTTCACGAAATTTGGAGCTTCGCGATGCAGGGTGCTTTGCGAAGGTGTTTCCAAAAGGAATTTCCCTGTGTTCAGAGGAATAGAGGTATTCATTAATGGATGAATGTTGGACTTAAATAGAGCATCTATCAACATTTGAAGATTCATTATTTCATGCAAATGAAGAGACCTACATGTTTATAAACTTTGAGTGAATCCCTTCAGAAAGCAGTGAGCTTAGGATGAGGAATAAGGTGATCCTCTCCACTGGCAGTGAGCTAGAGAGAGAGAAATAGGGATTGACCCTTGGAAAAGCAGTGAGCTGACCTTAAACTTTGTAAAGGTAGTGATCCCGGGCATAGAAGTGATCTAGCCCGAAAATTTTAATCCACAGCTAGTGAAGTTTAGTGGAAATGGTATGACCAGCAACTTGTCGGCGTATGCTCCTTGGACGGAGCCCTTTGCGGTGAACCATGTAAAATTGGTGTGTCCTATGCATGCTTTACTTTCTGTTTACTTTGTGCAATAGGAAATAGAGAGAAGAGTGTTTTTCTTAATAGTGAAACAAGATCAGAACGGGCGTTAATTTTAAATTAGTCATACCCTGATTCACCCCCCCCCCTCTCAGGATATTCAGCCTTGTGGACCTAACAATTGGTATCAGAGTGATGGTTGACAGTTGTTCTTATCTCAAATGGAGGTCACTAATCATAGAGGGATTCCGATCATCGACGGATGTAATTTTTATATTTTGAAGAATCGAATGCAACACTATTTCCAATCTTTGGGAATGGATGTGTTTTTAGCAGCTATGCATGGTATCACAGCTGATATTACTAGTGGTGCATTATCAGAAGTAGAGCGTAGAGAGTTGGATGATGATTCCAAACAAATCAATGCCATTGGGGGAGCCCTTTCCAATACCATATATACAAAGGTGATGTCATGCAAAACGTCACATGCCATGTGGGAAAAGATTTTGAATATTTATGAAGGGGATAAAAAAGTCAGAGAGGCAAAGCTGCAAGTGTTGTGGAACAAGTATGAGGATCTGAGAATGAACCCGAATGAGTCTGTTGATGCATTCTTTGATAGGGTAAATGCTGTGGTAGAAGAAATGAGGGGTCTTGGAGAAATTATCGAATTTATAAAAATTGTGAGGCACATATTGAGAAAACTTCCACCTCGGTTCAATCCGAAAGTTTCTGTTTTGGAAGATAAAGACCCAAAAGAAATGACATTGGATAACCTGCACCGCACCCTTGTTGCATATGAAATGAGAAACGATGATAACGAGACTGTGGAAAATGAGAAATTCAAATAGGTGGCATTCAAGGCCATGAAGAAACTAACCATTGAAGATTAAATGAAGAAGAAGAGACAGATGAGGTGATGTTATTCCTTTCTTCAAATCTGCAAAGAGGAAGAGGAATGTTTAAAGGTAAACATCCACTAGCATGCTTTTTTTGTGGAAAGGTTGGTCATCTTGCGGCAAGATTCCCCATGAAATTTCAAGATAACGATGATGATGATGATGAAGTTGAAATTCCCAAGAAGAAATCATCAGCCTATGTGAAAGGGAAGAAGCAGTTCAACAGAAATTTCTTCAAGAGGAAGAATCTTCTTTCACAAGAAATATACAATTTAGATGATTCTGAGGATGAAGAGGTTGAAGAGTTTGAAAATTGTAAAAATCATAGACAAAATGCTATGGTATCGGTCGTCTGTAGTTCTCAGGAAAAGGAAGAAACTGACATTGGAGAAGAGGAAGAAGAAGTTGAAGGAAGAGTTGATATGGAAGCCGAATTGGAAGCAGCTCTTGAAGAGATAGATGCTTAGAGAGCCAAAACAAAGAAATCCAATAAAGTGGTTCGTGATGCCAAACTCTATATGCAACAACAGGATGAAGAAATGTCAGAACTGTTAGAAGAAATTGAAAAAATAATATCATCAACACCAGAGAGCTCCGAAAATATTGTTGACCATAAGCATAAAATTGAGGAACAAAAGATGTAAATTGATTTTTTTGACTAACACAGGAAAAGAGAAGGTCAGATGTATAAAATATTTTGAAGAAGAAGTTGTCAGTATGCGACGAAAAATGAAGGATCAAGAAAAACTCTTGACCCCCAATGTGATATCAGAAAATAAGGCCATTTAGAAGACAGAGAAGATAAAAGTGGAGGCTCGTAGTTCACTAGGAGTGAAGTAGCGAAAAGCTCAAATGCTATGGTTGATTCCGGGCTTGATAAGAAACAAAAATCGGTGGCAGTTAATGTCAGACCGCAAGCACTCATCCCAAAATTAAAGGTTGATTTGGGCACAAAACAGAATCCGAATATTCATAGATCCCAAAGGGAAAATCGTAGTGATGAAGTATCATGAAGGAATGTATCCTATACCAGGTGTTATTGTTGTGGGAAAATTGGACATTCACAGTATGTGTGTTCCATAGCCAAGAAATATAGGAGGGAACAAGAACAGAGATGGAAACCAAACAGAGAACGGTTTTCCAGAACATAGTATGAAGGACACTATTTTTGGTGCGGAGGATTTGGGCACATGGCTAGGTACTGTACTCCGACCATTCAGAGAAATGTGCCAAAGTAGAATCAAAACGTTCGCAAGCAGAAGGTCAATAAACCAACAAGTGAGTAAAAACGCAGAATAGATTTGCGGCTTTGCAAGATGAGGCTGGTCCATCATACTTTGAGAAAGAACAGAAGTCTCAATCTATGCCGAGTGTGAAAGAAAAAGTATGGAACAAAAAGAAGAAAAATTAGAAGGTGTTGGTGGCAGAGATTTCCCTTAAAGCATTAGATCATTCTGTTGTTTGGATCCTTGACAGTGGTTTCACATCCCACATGACGGGTAATAAGGATCTTGTTACAGGCATCAAATATGACAAAGGAGTTGTCAAATTTGGAAATGACGAAGGCCTGAAGATTGTTGGCACAGGGAAAGCCATGTTTGGGGGCAAAGAGATGAGACGTGCTGATGTCTTGGTAGTAGAGGGTCTTAGTCATAACTTACTCAGTGTCAGTCAACTATGTGACTCTGGGCACTCTATCCGATTTACCGAGAAGATGTGTGATGTGAAAGGAAAATATGGAGCAAATATTCTGTAGGGAAAAAGGTCAAAGGGAAATCTCTACCTTGTAGGTGGGGAAGAAGATACATGTCTTTTATCCAGAGAGGAAGAAAACCAGCTATGGCATAAGCGACATGGTCATCTATGCCAACCATCTATGGAGGATCTCATAAAGTTTGATACTTCTAGAGACCTTCCCAAGCTATCACGTGATCGCACTCATACATGTGATTCTTGCCGACAAGGGAAGATCATCAGAAAGACATACAGGCCAAATGAACAGAAATCAACTAGAGTGCTCAAACTGGTTCATGCTGATGTATGTGGACCTATCTCACCATGAGCTATAAATGGGCAAAGGTACAATGTCCTTTTCATTGATGACTATAGCAGAATGGCCTGGGTATTCATCATTACCCATAAGACAGAGGTGTTCAGTTGCATAAAGCTGTATAGGAGGGAATCAAAAAAGATGCTTGGGAAGAAAATTCTGATGTTTCGTACTGATAACGGTATAGAATTCACAAACATTCAAGTTGAAAACTATCTCGAGAAACATAGGATAAGGTATCAAGTTTCATCAGTATGAACTCCCCAACAGAATGGAGTGGTTTAAAGGAGAAATCGGATCATCAACAATATGGCCCGAACGATGCTTATTGATAAATACCTAACAGAGAAATTTTGGAAGGAAGAAGTTTTTACATCGGTCTATGTTTCGAATAGGTCTTTGTTGTGTCAAAGCAAGGGAAGACTCCATATGAACTATGGTACGGAAAGAATCCAACGTTGAAATACTTTCGAATCTTTGGAAGTAAATGTTTTATTCTCAACAAAGAAAATCACAGGATGTTTGAGGCACGAGGAGATGAGGGGATATTCCTTGGCGACTCTGGGAAAAGAAAAGCGTATAAATGTTTCAACAAAAGGATGGGAAAAATCATTGAGAGCAATGAGGTCACTATAGTTGAAAATGAACAAAATACTCAACGATCCAGTGAACAGTTCCTGGATGAATGTGATGATGAGGTAAGAAACCCAGGGGGAGTAGAAGTGGCAGAAGCTGACATAGAAGAAGATACTGATGATAAAGAAGAAAGTGTCAAGTCTATGTCTGCGAGGAATCCAAAGAGTCGAGCTGAAATTGATAGGCAGAATATCATTGGTGATCAAACAGATCCATTTCACACTCGACGAATGAAATCATCACAGCAAACATCATTTTTGTCTCAAGTGGAGCCGAAATGTTTTTTCGATGCAGCTGAAGATGAAAACTGGGTTCAGGCTATGAATGAAGAGCTTGATCAGATTGACAAGAACCAGACATGGGAGATTGTTTCGAGGCCAGTAGGCAAGAATGTCATCAGGAATAAATGGGTCTATCGCAAGAAGATGAATGAATATGGCACAGTGATTCAGAACAAAGAACGACTAGTGTAAAAGGGGTACTCCTAGATCGAGGGAATAGATGTAGATGAGACATTTGCACCGGTTTCAAGACTAGAGATAGTCATATTATTTTTGGCCATAGTAGTGCAACAAAAGTTCAAAGTGTTCCAGATGGATGTCAAATCCACATTCTTGAATGGGGTTCTGGAAGAGGAGGTGTATATTGAGCAGCCAGATGGCTTTCTCATTCATGAGGATGAGAACAAAGTTTGCATGCTGAAGAAGGCATTGTATGGCCTGAAACAAGCACCAAAAGCATGGTACTCAAGGCTTGATCAGTACTTGAAGAAGCTTGGTTTTTAAAGTGGAGGAGTTGATTACAATATCAATTTCAGTAATGACAATAATCAAAGGATGATGGCGTTGGTTTATGTCGATGACATAATATTTGACAGATCAGATGAAGCTCAGTGCAGATAGTTTTCTGAATTTATGAAAAATGAGTTTGAAATGTCAATTATTGGAGAGCTAATGTTTTTCCTTGGTCTACAGGTGACACAAGGTAGGAATGGAACATTCATTTATCAATCTAAATATTCCAAGGAGGTCCTGAGAAGGTTTGGAATGGAAATTTCCAAGGAGATGAAGACTACGGTTGCCACCAGGATGAAATTATCGAATGATGAAGATGGCAAGGCAGTTAATATCACAGAATATAGGCAAATTATTGGAAGTTTGTTGTACTTGACTACAACAAGGCCTGATATTGTTTTTGCCACATGCCAAGTAGCGAGATATCAAAGCAATCCCAAGGAAAGCCACATGCTTGCAGTGAAATGAATACTTCGGTATATCCAGGGAACAATGGATTTCGGCTTGACATATACTGATAAATCTCAGACAGAGTTATCGGGGTATACTGATGCAGACTGGGCCGGTTCAGCGGATGATAAGAAATCAACGTCAGGTGGTGCTTTCTATCGTGGTGAATTGTGTGTTTCTTGGCTAAGCAAGAAGCAATATTGTATTTCATTGAGCACCGCAGAAGCTGAGTATATTGTGTCCACTCAAGCATTCACCCAACTATTATGGATGAAGCAGAAACATGAAGATATGGGAGTTGAAGTGAAGTCTCCGATCAGAATCCAGAACGATAACTCCAGTGCTATAAATATCAGCAAAAATCCCGTCCATCATTCAAGGACAATGCACATTGAGATAAAGTATCATTTTTGCAAGGAGAAAGTTGAGCAGGGAATCGTGAAGTTAGAGTATATGCCTACAGAACTATAGGTTGCAGACATTCTGACAAAGGCCTTACCCAAGGAAGTATTTGAAAGGCATCGACTGGCTCTGGGAGTTTAGTCGATTCCCCGCACTTGAAACAGTGTGGATGTGGGACCCAACCCCTCTCCTCGAGGTAAGATTTGTTTTTCCCTATTGTGCTGATACGTGTTCTCTAATCTGTTACAGACTACAAAGGAGTGACCTTTGGGTTTGGTGACAAAGGGCGTGAAAATAGTGATTGTTCAAGGGGGAGACAGTGTGGATATTTGTGAAATCATGACAGATACGGGGAGAAGCTGACCAGTGGAGCATCTAGATAGGGGGAGAAATGAGAAAGGGGGAGATTTTTAAATCTGACGATGCTAGAAGTGATCGATCAAAGAATAGATATCACGACAGCTGAGGATCATGATACAAGCAGATCAGTGGTGTTGGAATGGTGAGAGACGGTTTCCAACTATCATCAATTGGGATCAATGTGGTTCAACTATTGGTAACAATTTAAGAATTGGTATCAAGTTGGAATCAACAATTGGTGTTTAACATGAAGTGATTCATTGATGAACTTTTCATACTACTCTTTTTCTCACGCCGAGCATTGCTCATGTGGGCTTAGAGTATGTGTTAAGTGAATCCTTGAACGCTATCAAGATCGCAAGAGGCGAATGGTGGTAGTGGCTGGAAGAAGACTCATTGAGGTATCAACATGCAGAAATTCATTCTGAGAAGAGTTATGAAGAGTTGTCAACAAACCCATAGGGGGGTATTTTTGGGAAAAAATCCCTCAAGATATAATTGAAGTATTTTTGGGTTGATTGTGTTTGTTGTCAAAGCAGGTTTCCATAGAGAATTGTCGAGTTACCAAGAATTTGTTGACAATCCTTGTTAACAAAGAATGATGACAAAGGAAAGGATGATCTGGAGGCGGTAGAGAAGAGCAGTATAAGGTGGCGCAGAAACATGGAGGCGGTGATGCTTCACGATTACGTCAATGCTTCGCGAACGACAGAGTTGAAGCGCATCGTAGTGGTAAAGGGCTTTGCGAGGGAGCTTCGCGGCGAAGGCGCGAAGGAATGTTGACGGTGATGCTTCGCGATTACGACGAACTCTGCGAACAGAAAATTTCCGTTGTGCTTCGCGATTTGAACAGAATTCCGGAGGAAACTTTAGAGCTTCGCGATGTGAGATGATGTGGCGTTGACTTCGCGTGGAAGGGACGAGGGTCAGTGGAATCACCTATAAATAAAGGCCAACCCCCTCGAGAGAAGAAGAAAGAATTTTCAGAGAAAATCCTTTGATCTCGATTTGCGAAGGTGGTTTCCGGATCCAGTGTGCTTCGCGAAAGAGGAGCTTTACGTCGACTATTGTAGCTCCGCGAAACCTGCGAGCTCCACGTAGGATCAGTGAGCTTCGTGAGGGAAGTTTCTCTGCAATGACTTGAGCTTTGCGGGAGTTCATCGCGAGGTTGCTTCGCAAGAGAGCTTCGTAAAACGGCAGGAGCTTTGCGAAGGCTTGTTTGAGCTTCGCGAAATTGGGAGCTTTGCGAAGTAGGGTGCTTTGCGAAGGTGTTTCCAAAAGGAATTTCCCAGTGATCAGAGTCAAGGAGGTATTCATCAGTGGATGAATGTTGGACTTCAATAGAGAATCTATCAACAGTTGAAGATGCATTATTTCATGCAAATGAAGAGACCTACAGGTCTATAAACTGTGAGTGAATCCCTTCATAGAGCAGTGAGCTTAGGAAGAGGAAGAAGGTGATCTTCTCCACCGGCAGTGAGCCAGAGAGAGAGAAACAGGGAGTGACCCTTGGGAAAGCAGTGACCTGACCCGAAGCTTTGTAAAGGTAGTGAGCCTGGGAATAGAAGTGATCTAGCCCAAACATTGTAATCCATAGCTAGTGAAGTTTAATGGAATTGGTACGACTGACAACTTGTCGGTGTATGCTCCTTGGACGTAGCCCTTTGCGGTGAACCAAGTAAAATTGGTGTGTCCTCTGTATGCTTTACTTTTTGTTTACTTTGTGCAACAGGAAAGAGAGAGAAGAGTGTTTTTCTTAACAGCGAAACAAGATCAGAACGAGCGTTAATTTTAAATTATTCATACCCTAATTCACCCCCACCCCCTCTCAGGGTATTCAGCCTTGTGGACCTAAAAAATATTAAATTACATTCAAATAAATAATGATAAATAAAAAACATTTTTACCAATACAAGATTTTTTATACCCTTTTTGAAACAAAACCATTATTTCAACTAATACTCAAAATTATAAAAAGTCATTTAAAAAAAATAATTTTCTTCTATTTGAAAAAACACAATATTCTTCCAAAAAACAATCACATAATAAAAAACTCCTTTTTTAACACCTTCTAATAAATATAATTTTTTCCTAAAATTATATAAAAACATCCTTTTCTGTAATTAAAATAAGAAATACAATTTTTCGTAATTCCATTGAAATCATCACATTCCAATTTCTGATGAAAACACATATTTTTTTTGAAATAATTCACCCATATAGAAAAAAAATTATCTTACATACTATATAAAAAAAATAACAATAAAATTCTATTAATCCATTTTCATATACCAAAAATCACACTATAGTTTTTTCAAATTCCATCCATAGTTAACACATATTATTAATCCATCCCTACCTTGAGATGTAACTTAAAGGATTCTAATCTGGGTCTCAAAAAAATAGTATTAATACATTCACACACATAGTGAGATTTATTTTAAAAATTAACAAAATATATATAAAAAAATTCCATTCATTGAAGTAATTTTATAAAAATTAATTTCATAAAAATTTAAAAAAAATTATGGATTCAAATCACTTTGAAAAATAAAAATTTAACCAATGAAAAATCTATTTTCAATTTAAAAATTTAAAATAATTACTCAGTGAAATAACCTTATTAATTCCCCAAAACATCCCATGTTTATTTTTTGAGAAACACTATTTAAAAATCTAAAAAAATTCTATACACTCATTTGAAAATATACATTTTAAAATCCATGATTTCTTTATAAAATTAATAGTTATAAAACCCATCATATTTTCAATTAGAATTATATTATTCCAAAACCAATATTTTTTTAAAAAAATTTACTAATAATTAAATAATTAAATTTCAAAATAGATAAAAAATATAAATAACATATATGATTTTAGAAAATTCACATAATTTATTAGATCCACCTACATAATCACATGGTTTTCTAGAATTCCAAAATTAACAAATCTATATATAATTTCAATGGGGATGGATATTTAATAACAAAAATTGGAGAAAAAAATCCTCAATTAATTACCTAATGATTAAAAAAATCATAAAATTAAAAATTATGATTCAAGAATACTAGAAAACCAAATGATAATGAGACTCAAGATACAATAATAATATATAACCTTATACTATTATTCCACATCATAATGATTCATCCTTGTAAAAAAATTAAATTGAAGTAATCTCAAAATTAACCTACATTTAAGACAATAATCATTTAAGGTTGAGAAAAATTAATAATGGGATTTACATGTTCCAAATAAGTGATTTCAAAACCAAATATTCCTAAATATTGTTCTACATACGAATTCATTTTAATGTACACAATTCCTTATTTATTGAATTTAATCATTACTTTTACATTTTATTGGATGAATAATGAAATTTTGTTAAACAATAGGGTTGGTGAATGTATCATGGTTAGATAAAAGTTCGTGATGACATTGTGAAAGGAATCCTAAAAATAATGTGGCATGTTCTTGAGGTTTTTACATATAGTGCCCAAGATTTTCTAAATTTTGTGGTCAAACTATGTTGGATTCCTATTAATAAAACCTTGGAATTTATAATTGTAGAAATACTTCGATTTAACCTATTTTTAAATACACTTACCCTATTCAAACCCTTTAGGGATTCATACATTAACCCCCTCCCCCCCCATAGTCAATATCGTTGATTTCCTAAGATATATTTACCCACACCTAGAGAACACATCTTGATAGTGGTTATAGTCTTCTAACTCCATTATAAACATCTCAATTACTTCATAAATTATTTTCACCTTGGGAATGGTTTTAAAGGGATTATATCAACCTATTTTTTAATTTGGGGTTTTTCGTTCTAGGTATTTTTATCAAGAAACAAGAGCCTTCACACCACTTTTTCTAATAGATCTATATTAGTAGAAAATGGTATCATCACTCCATGTTATGATATAAAATTAATTAACCATTGATTGAGGAACCATGAGTTCATGATCATTTAAATTAATGTTTTTAATTGATGTAAATCATCATTTTTTTCATTTTTATATTTGTATATCAATTATAAAACTATTTATCAACCATTCCCTTTGATATGGGAAATTATAGAGGTTCACAATTCATGTTTTAGTATGGATTATGAAGGTGAGTTAAATTTTTTTGATGAAATTATTGACATTTTCTTCCAGAGAATTAATAGATCTGTTTACTTAAAAGAAATTTTCTACCAATATAGAGAATTAATAGAATCTTTTAATAAATAAACTATTGAATAAGGAAATCTAATAAGTTTAAATTATTTTTTTGTGATTTTTTAAATCATTAATTTTGATCATACCTCTAGTAAATGTTATGTATTTAAGTGGAAATAAATGTAATGTTCCTTACAAGGTATTTAAACCACATGTCCTAGAATAATAAATATTCCATACCTAGTGACAAATTATTTCAAGCTATTAATTTCAGAAAAGATCTATGTATTCAACTCCTACCATCATGCAACAAGAAGTTAGTATGCAATATCGAAGGAGACATTAATTTATGATATAGAAATGTATGTGGACAATATGATCCCATTATCTAAGTCACTAGGGACATTCCCTTGATAATTAGTCTCTTGTGTATGTATTATAAATTATTTATGATCATTTATACTCTTTTAAATGGTTGTTTCTATTAATCCTCGTCATTCTAATTTGATTATCAAAATAAAATAATAATTTTATTATTTTAGTTAATACTAGCATGCCTTGAATGATATATAAACACTTTTAAATTGAATACTTGGAGGGTTGGTATTGATATAATTATAATCATACTATACATTCAACTATTGAGTATATGTAGGCCTTGATTGGTCTAATATGGGTAATCTTAAAATCATAATGGTAGAAATGGTTACTCATAATAGTTTAGAGTAGATTTAAAGGAGGTAAAAATCTGGGAGAAATCTATCCTATCATATGGATATGGGTATTAATTTATGACAACCCTGCTTTTCATACAAACTTAACCATGGTTTATTACATTAAACTTCACATGATACAACAAAGGAGATCGAGAGGTTTTGTGTATTTGGGGCTTAGGATCATTACATAAAATCATAAAACATGAAATATAACATCTTTATTGAAAACTTCCTTTACATGCCCACTAAATTCCCTCGTACATAGCATTGCATGGGATAACTTGAGGACATGCATAAGAAAAGGCTGAGCTATAAAGGCCAGTAAGGGAGTACACATGGAATAACACGAGGAGTACAATACATTTTAGACAATAGGTATATCAATAGATCATAAAAGAAACTTGAACATAAAGGCATGATAACGCATGATAATCATAACATGGAAATCTGGCAACAACACTTAACATGGAATTAGCATGAGCCAAGGCTCATTTCACATAGAGCATGAGTCAATCCTCATTGCACATGAAGCACAATTAAACCTCTTTGAACATGAATTAGCATTAGTCAACACTCATTACACATGACGTATCATGATACTATACTTTACCCAATGCATTGGAGCACTATAAGGGCTCACCCTTCTTAAACATTTCATTTCATGCATTAGTGTGCCACAAGGATCATAAAACATTGATTCATAAAACATAATAATTTATTCCACGATAAAGGAATGTGGAATTCATGAATGAAACTTTATAATCATTAAGTAAATGTGCATAAAGGTGAATACCCTTGATAGAGAAATGGGCATGGTATTCAATACACAATGGCATTGGCTTAGAAAATCGGTGCGATTTCGGCAGCGTAACGGTGTGACATAAGAATTCATAAAAATGGTTGATTAAAGAGAAAGGGGTTATTCATCATATTTACACGTAATGGAAAGTAAATAGGTTATATAGATTCATTTCCCAACGATTTTAATGGAATATAGATTAATGATACAAAAGTATTTCTTGAATGTAAAAGAGGAGAGAGAGGTTCCTTCCGGAATTTCATCATAGTAACGGGTGTACATGGGAGGCATTTAATGAGAGAGAAAGGGGTATCCCATCATTAAAACATAAATAGTGAAGTATGAGGGAGGTGAAACACCATACCCCAACATTAATAATTGAAATTTAAAGGTAAAATCAACTTAATGAAAATTTGACAAAAACGAGAAAGGATGAAAAACCCCATACTTGGAAGTGTGCTTCCAAAGGCTAGGGAGAGGCTTGTGAGAGGCTTCTTGGGAGCTTGGTTAACCTTGGGAGTATTATAGAAAGATTAGGTCAGAGGTTGGAAGAACTCCAAGGGCTTTGAGTGAGGAGGAAGTGGGAGCTTGGGTGGGTTTATATAGGAAAGGTGAGGGAATTCATTATTATTTAGGTTTGGGTCCCCTTACATTAAATTAATCCAAACCACAAACCATACAATGGTTTTTTCCCATGGTTTTTGGAAAATGGAAGAGGAAAAAAATATTTTATAAGGCCAAAGTCCTAACTTCTTAAAATATTAGGGTTGCTTATGTGGAGGAGAGTCACACTCCCATGGAAATTAATTTAAAAATGAAAGGTGTTGAATATGTCTTGAGGGGTCCATTAATGCTTTGAAATGTAATTCAAAAAAACCCAAAATCAAATAAATTTAATGGTAAAACATATATTGGACAATAAAAGTTTATTTAATTTTATTATATCACTATTGGGTCATTATGATGTCATAAAACACATCATATATTTAAACGGTATTTAATTTTTACCCAAAAATTTTACTATCTCAGAAAATTATGAAAAATTCACCATTGTATAATTTCGACATTCTGATTCCAGAAATGACATTTATTTTATCTAAATAATTTTATAAATATTTTAATTTTTACTTTTAAAATAAAAACTGACATTTATTGAAAAATCACGGGTTTTGATAGAAATGGCTTTCAAACCATAATAAAAAAAATTTAATTGCATTCATAAAATTATAAGATCATTTATATTTAATAAAAATTAATTTAATAATATTACTATTATTTTAAAAAAATATTATTTAATTGAAAATTCCCTTAATTTAAAAAAATATATTTCTAAATTAAATAATAACTAAAAACACCAGTTGTACTTTAAAAACTATTTTCAATGTATCAAAAATGACTAGAAATTTTATTCATTATTATATACAAAAAAAATGTACATAAACATATTAGTACTTATTTGTTACATAACCCCTTAAAACAGCCGCATAATACTTAAGGGTATGGTGTGCGATGGTGACAGACTCTTGGGGTGGCTCGGATAACATCGCTCGAGTGGTAATTTAAATCAACTTACACTTTTCCCGTATACAGTCACGTTAGAGCTTGACAGGATGAAGCTCAGCTTGGGCCCGGTCAGGGGCGAATCCCAAAGACTCCACCTCTTTTCCGAGCTCTGACAAATGGGCTTCGTATGGGGAAATTCTCCTAGATGTGGCCATCGCTTCCTTTGTCTAAGTAAATTCGATTTGTTAAAGTCCTATATTTATACTAATCATGTGATCACTGTTCAATGGAAATATTAGCAACAGTCAAAATTCATAACATAAAACCAAAGAAGTTGACATTTTATATAAATATAAAGATACATTTAATTAGATAAATTGGGAGTTCTATTAATGAATCTTTGGGTCGTTACAATATTCCCCCCTTAAGAAATTTCTCCCTAGAAATTTCCCTTTTCCCAGACTAATAAAATGTGGGTAACTCAGCTTCATTATGTCCTCTGATTCCCAAGTTGCTTCTTCAAACATGTGGTTTCTCCACAACACCATGACGAGGGGCATTGTATTATTTCATAGAACTTTTTCTCTACGATCTCAGATCTTCACTGGTTGCTTCTCATAAGAAAGATCATCTTCCAATTGTACCACCTCAGAAGAGAGTACATGTGAAGGGTCCTGTATGTACTTTCTTAAGAGGGATACATGAAAGGCATCATGTACATTGGCCATAGTAGGTGGAAGTGCTAGTCGATTGGCCACAGTCCCGACACGATCAAGAATCTCTAAGGGGCTGATGTACCTTGGACTTAACTTCCATTTATTTCAAAACCTCATGACCTTCATCCACAGAGATATGCGTAGAAAAACCGTGTCTCCAACTTTAAACTCAAGGTCTCATCGACGATTATCTGCATAACTCTTCTGTCGACTCTGAGCTTCATTGATATGATGTTGAATGGTGTTTACCTTCTCCACCATTTCCTCGACCATTTCATGTCCATGCAGCTTATGTTTACCGACCTCAACCCAACACGACGGTGTTCTTCACCTTTTCCCATAAAGGGCTTCATATGGTTCCATTTGGATGCTTGAGTGGAAACTATTGTTGTAAAATAACACAACCAGAGAAAGATGTTGATCCCATCCTCCTTTAAAGTCCATTGAGCACGCTCTCAACATATCCTCAAGTGTTTGGATAGTTTACTCGGATTGGACATCAATTTGAGGATGATAGGCCGTACTGAAGTTCAGTTCAGTATTCAGAGCATGTTGAAGACTCTTCCAAAACATAGAGGTGAATCATGGTTCACAGTCAGACACAATAGATAGTGGTACTCCATGAAACCTTACCACTTCCCTGATATATATTCGTGCCAGTTGATCAAATGAAAAATCCTCCTGAATAGCAATGAAGTGTGCAGTCTTTGTAAGACAATCCACAATAACCCATATTTCATTTTTTCCTTTGGATGTCCTCGGAAGTCTTGGGTCAAAGTCCATGGTGATGTTCTCCCATTTACATTCTGGTATAGACAATGGTTGCATCATCCCCTTATACTTTTTCCTCTTTGCCTTCACTTGCTGGCACACTAGGCACTTTGATGTATATTCAGCGATCTCCTTCTTTATATTATCCCACCAAAAGTTTTCTCATAGATCTCGATACATCTTTGTGCTCCCTGGGTTAATAAAGAAATTTGAACTATGTGCATCATCCAAAAGTTCCTTCTTCAGCTCCGGATTTGATGGAACACGTAGTCTTTTCTCAAACAGCACAATTCCTTCTTCATTAACATTAAACTCCGAGGATTTACCCTTTTTGATAGCATCCACTTTTTTTTGAATTCCCACATCATCCTTTTGAGCATCCTTTATCCTTTCCGAAAGAGATGGTTGAGAAATAATTTGTGAAAGGATTAATGATGTTCCCTTCTTTATGATTCCCACGTCCATCTTCATTAAGTCTAAGAAGATTGGATCCTTCTCAATTCTCATCATTGATAGAATTTCTGGATCCTTTCTTCTTAAGGCATCTTCCACCTTGTTCGTTTTCCCAAGGTGGTAATGTATTGAATAGTTATAATCCCTGATGAGCACTATCCATCCTCTCTGGCGCATATTAAGCTCTTTTGGTGTGAATATATATTTAAGACTCTTGTGGTCAGTATATATCTCACATTTCTCTCCATAGAGGTAATGCCGCCAGATTTTCAAGGCAAAGATCACTGACGCAAACTCCAAATCATGCGTTGGATAATTTCACTCATGGATTTTCAATTGCCTTGAGGCATAGGATATAACTTTATCATTCTCCATCAGCACACAACCTAAGGCCTTTTTTGAAGCATCACTGAATACCACAAAAAGTTCCCCACTTCTGGGTAAAGTGAGCATGGGCTCAGTGATAAGCCTCCTTTTCAACTCATTAAAGGTTTCTTCACATTCAACACTCCAATAAAAATTTACTCCCTTTCGAGTTATCTTGGTAAGAGGGTTGTAAAATCATGAGAAATTTCTCACAAATTGCCGATAATATCCAACTAACCCCAAGAAGCTATGGATATCTATTACCGATTTTGGCCTCGACCATCCCTCAATTGCATCTGTTTTAGAGGGGTCCACAGATATCCCATTTCATGTGATGATATGGCCCAAAAATGAGACCTCCTTTAACCATAACTCACACTTGTTGTACTTTGCATAGATCTTCTCCTTGCACAATGTCTCTAGTACAGTTCTTAAATGCTCCTCATGATCCTCCTTGGTTTTGAAGTATATTAGAATATCATCTATAAAGACTACCGTATATTTTTAAAGGTAATCTCTAATGACTCTATTCATCAAGTCCATGAATATTTCTAGAGCATTGGTGAGTCCGAAAGGCATTAATATGAATTAATAGTGCCCGTATCTTGTACGAAAATTAGTCTTGGGGACATCTTCCTTCTTCACCCTTACTTGATAATATCCCAACCGCAAATCCACCATGGAGAAGTATTGTGATCGACGCAGCTGATCAAACATGTCATCAATTCTTGGGAGAGGATACTTGTTCTTTATCGTGATTTTGTTAAGTTCATGATAATCAATTCAAAGCCGCATTGACCCATCCTTCTTCTTGACGAAGAGGACCGATGCACCCGATGGTGAAGCACTTGGGCATATAAACCCTTTATCCAGATTCTCTTGTAGTTGTTTCTTCAGCTCTTCAAGCTCAAAAACAGCCATTCTATATGGAGTCTTGGATATTGGTAGCCCCCTAGGTATATGTTCAATTGAGAACTCAACATCTCTTCTTGGAGGAAGAACAAGCAGTTCCTTGGGAAACACTTCAGTGAATTCCCTCACAATAGGTTTTTCTTCAAGGATGGTTTCTTCCTTGGACTCAATCATCTGAGCCAGATACATGTTCTCATAAGGTAGTAATATCCATGATTGAGATGATGGAGCTAAAGGAGAATCATCTTCCTCCTGACACTTGTAAATAATCGGGGGTCGATTCTCCATATAGAGTGTGATTTTCTTCTCCCAACAATTTATGTTGGCTATATATAAAGAAATCCAATCCATGCCAAGAATTGCATGAAATTCTACCAGAGGTCGTATGACGAGGTTCACCGGGAAATTCAATCCACAGATTATAACAGGGGAGGACTTATATTCATGGGATGCATTGATTGCCCCATTTTCCGTACTCACCGACATCTTTACTTCCATGATTTATGGTGGTTCTAAGATTGTTCTACTAAAATTTCGAGATATAAAAGAATTTGTAGAACCTGAATCAAAAATTATGTTCTCTCTTCTTGAATGAATAACTACCATACCTATCACCACTTCGTTTTCAGGGTTCACTTCGGCAGAAGTGATGGAAAAAGCTCTTCCTTGCTGCCTTGAGGTTGTTGGTTGTCTCCGAAAACCGTTGGATTAGGGAACTGATTTGCAAAATGTCCCGTTTCTTTTCATTTGTAGCATTGAAAAACGCGTTGAGGTTCGAAAAAAGTGTTCATCTCCTCTGTCGCATCTGTGGCTCTTTCTTTCCGACCATTAATAGCTAGGTGGCCTTCTCTTCTACACCTGAAGCATTTTCTTGTCCCCTTAAAGCAATTTCCAAGGTGATTCTTTCCGCACTTTTGGCAAGTGGGGTGCTTGATCTTCTTAGCACCATTGGATTTATCCATCGGACCAGCAGCATTGAAGTACACCTTACGCTTCTTGTCCCCATGATACCCCTATGATTACCTAATCTCTATATCGACCTTGAGGTCACATCGGAAAATCTACTCATAGTTGTCGAAGTCATAGATCACTAATGATTTCTATAGGCTAGGCTTCTTCCCACCAAAGAAGCAGTCAACATTGCATTCTGGGGTAACGACAAAGACAGAAGTGTATCGTAAAATCCTCGTGAAGTTTTCCTCGTACTCTCCAGCAGATTCTTCATCTTTTATCTTAAGGGAAAGGAACCCCCTTTCCATCTTAAGCCATAGGGTGCGTGGAAAATATTTATCGAAAAACATCTCCTGGAAATCCTTCCATTCCAATGCCTCGATCTCCCCCTCAGGCTTCGTATTTTTGGTCAACGTCCATCATTGATCAGCTTCACCCTCCATACGATAAGCATCCAGGAGAACCTTCTCTTGTTCAGAACATTGAAGGATAGAGAAGATCTTTTCAATGGAGTTGATCCATTGTTCAGCGATCGTGGGATCAAATGATCCACTAAAAGTAGGAGGCCATTGTCTCATGAAGCTCTCGATAGCGACTTGTTATTTCTTTGGGGGGGGGGGGGTTTAACTTTCCTCTTGACCCATGTTTCTATTCAAAACATGAGTTATCTGATAGAGAAGCGTGACAAAGTTCGCAATTCCCACTCCCATTGGATTGGGCATCTCATTAATACAGTCATCACAATGATCTTCACAATGGTTATTAGCCCAAGTCCACCTATTACCGGCCATTGGCTGGAATAAAAGGAAAGTTAGGGGTAACCCATAAAGGGTAATCCAAAAAAAATGTTGATGACTTAAAAATAAACTTTTATTTCCTTAACTCATGAGTCTATAGGCTTCAATCTAGGCTTTTCATGATCTACTTTCTAACATATATTCTTAGGGGATTTTTTTAAATTCTCTTAATTAGGGTTCATACTAAGCTTGTGAATTTATCCAAACATATCCCCCAGGAGTGTCGTAACCAAGAGTGCAGCAAGGCTCATTGTTGTGCAGCAGTTCCCGTTCCAGTCAAGCTCAAAGTGGTGTTTTTGGGTTTTACCCCTAGGATACATATATGCCAGAGCCGCCTCTACCTGCTCGTATCCAGATAGGGATGAATTTGTTTGATAAACCACTTACCCAGTAATAACCAAAACATAGGGATGTTTATTATACTTAGTATTATATCTAAGTCTTTACTAGGGTTTCCTAATCCCAAAAATAACTAAACCTCCCTCTGATACAAACGATAACAACCCTGCTTTTCTTACAAACGTAAACATGATTTATTACATTAAACTTCACTTGATACAACAAAGGAGATGGAGAGGTTTAGTGTCTTTGGGGCTTAGGATAATTACATAAAAACATAAAACATGAAATACAACATCTTTATTGAAAACTTCCTTTACATGACCACTACATTCCCTCGTACTTAGCATTTCATGGGATAACCTGAGGACATGCATAAGAAAAGGGTGAGCTATAAATCCGAGTAAGGGAGTACACATGGAATAACATGAGGAGTAAAATATATGTTAGACAATATGCATATCAATAGAGCAGAAAAGAAACATGAACATAAAGGCATGATAACGCATGATAATCATAACATGGAAATGTGGCAACAACACTTAACATGGAATTAGCATGTGCCAAGGCTCATTGCACATAGAGCATGAGTAAATGATCATTGCACATGAAGCACGAGTAAACCATCATTGCACTTGAATTAGAATGAGTCAACACTCATTTCACATGATGTATTATGATACAATACTTTACCCAATGCATTAGAGCGCTATAAGGGCCCACCCGTCTTAAACATTTCATTTCATGTATAAGTGTGCCACATGGATTCATAAAACATAATAATTTATTCCATGATAAAGGAATGTAGAATTCATAGATGAAAATTTATAATCATTTTGTAAATGTGCATACAGGTGAATACCATTGATAGAGAAATGGGCATGGTATTCACTACACAATGGCATTGGCTTAGAAAATCGGTGCGATTTCGGCAGCATAAGAGCATGACATAAGAATTCATAAAAATTGTTGATGAGAGAGAAAGGGGATCCTAATAATATTTAAACATAATATATAGTAAATAGGTCTTATAGATACATTTTTTTCCAACAATTTTAATGGAATTTAGATTCATGATACAAAAGGATTACCTGAATGTAAGAGTGGAGAGAGAAGTTCCTTTCGGAATTTCGGCATAGTAACGGGTGTACATGGGAGGCATTTAATGAGAGAGAAAGGGGTATCCCATCATTAAAACATAAAGAGTGCAATATTAGGGAGGTGTGAAACCGTACCACAACATTCATAATTAAAATTAAAAGGGCAAAGTGAAATAAAGAAAATTGGACAAAAACGAGAAAGGATGAAAAAATCCTTACTTGTAAGTGTGCTTCCAATGGCTAGAGAGAGGCTTGTGAGAGGATTCTTGGGAGCTTGGGGAACCTTGGGAGGATTATAGAGAGATTAGGGAAGAGGTTGGATGAACTCAAAGGGCTTTGAGTGAGGAGGAAGTGGGATCTTGGGTGGGTTTAGATAGGAAAGGTGTGGGAATTCATTATTGTTTTGGTTTTGGGTCCCCTTACAATAAATTAATCGAAACCACAAACCATCCCATGGTTTTTTCCCATGGTTTTTGGAAAAGGGAAGAGGAAAACAATATTTTATAATGCCAAAGTCCGAACTTCTGAAAAAATTAGGGTTTCGTATGTGGAAGTGAGTCACACTCCCATGGAAATTAATTTAAAAAGGAAAGGTGTTGAATATGTCTTGAGGGGTCCATTAATGCTTTGGAAGGTAAGTCAAACAAACCCAAAATCACATTATTTTTATGGTAAAACATATATTGGCCGAAAATAAAGATTATATTATTTTATTACATCCCTATTGGGTCATTATGATGTCATAAAACACAATATATATTTAAACGGTATTTAATTTTAACCCAAAAATTTGACTGACTCGAAAAATTAAGAAAAATTCGCCATTGGATAATTTCGACGTCCTGATTCTAGAAATTACATTTATTTTATCTAAATAATTTTCTAAATATGTTAATTTTCACTTTTAAAATAAAAACGGATATTTATCGAAAATTCACAGGTTTTGACAGAAATGGCTTTCAAACCTTAATAAATAATTTTAATTGCATTCATAAAATTATGAGATCATTTATATTTAATAAAAATTAATTTAATAATAATATTATTATTTTATTAAATTATTATTTAATTAAAAAATCCCTTAATTTGAAAAAATAGATTTCTTAATTAAATAATAACTAAAAACACCATTTGTACTTTAAAAACTCTTTTCAATGTATCAAAAATGACTAGAAATTATATTCATTATTATATACAACAAAAATGTACATGAACATGGTACTACTTATTTGTTACATAACCCCTTAAAACAGCCGCATAAGACCTAAGGGTAAGGTGTGTGATGGTGACAGACTCTTGGGGTGGCTCGGATAACATCGCTCGAGTGGTAATTTCAATCAACTTCCACTTTTCCTGTAGACGGTCACATTCGAACATGACATGATGAAGCTCAGCTTGGGCTTGGTCAATGGTGAAGCCCAAAGACACCACCTCTTTTCCAAAATCTGACAAATGGGCTTCGTGTGGGGAAATTCTACTGGATGAGGTCATCACTCCCTTTGTCTGAGTAAATTGGATTTGTTAAAGTCTTATATTTATACTAATCATGTGATCACTGTTCAACAGCTATTTTAGCAACGGTCAAAATTAATAACATAAAACCAAAGAAGTTGAAATTTTATATAAACATAAAGAGACATTTAATTAGATCAAGAGGGACTTCCATTAATGAATCTTTGGGTCGTTACATAATTGATGTTTTTTGTAATTTGGATGTTTTTTATCATACACATAGGATGTATACCAAATAAAAATGTACCCTAACCAAATATTATTATATTTTTTATCTTTTATACTCATGGATATACTTGATATTTAGTGAATATGATTAACGTATATAAATAATTTTTTTTATTTTTTTTGATTATATATTTTTATTTTGATTTCACTTATATTATGTTATGTTTTTTTCAGATAATTTTTAAACTTTTTATCATGATATAAGATTCTCTAACATATGTCAATGACATGATAAGATACGAGGACCTAGCCATAAGCACTACACAATCATGAGTTATGTTTGGAATTCACATTGAGAATCTATTCATGTTTAGAGTTTTAGATAATTAGTACATACATATTATATAACAACTCAAATATTACCATGTAAACAGGTTTAGTCGCTATCCATTTTTTCCAAAAATAAAACACTTTTAAATAAAACATGATTTCCTTTTCCTGATAAAAATATTCTTGACTTATTCCTTTCTCACACACATCTTTATACAATGTGGAAAACATTTGAAATACTTTCAATCATAAAAAAATCATTGTAAGGGATATAAGATAAAGAATGAAACTATTAGTCCCTGAATATATTAAACACCTAAAAAATTCGTGAAATTATTCTTTTCACCAATATAACATAAAATTTTTACATACCTCATGAAATTAGAAGATTCTGAAAATACTTCTTAGAATTGATAAATCCTTATGTAACATGTGGCATCAATATCATACATAAATTGAATAATTCATAGCTATGTAGGATGTAACCATAATTTTTATATTTGGAATACCTATCATAGTATATTCCGTAAATATCTTAGGATACACCTTATAATTTTAGTTAGTCTCATTATCCAATGCATTGGAGAGATATCACATGATGTACCTCAGTAATTTTATCATGGAACCCCCCATATACATATGAAATTCCCAAGAAACATAACATATAAAACAAGCATAAAATAAAACTAACATTTAAACATGCAATCACAAGATAATATTTCAAGAAATTTACATAATAATTACATCTTCAAAAAAATTAATATAAAAAATACATGAAAGATGAATATGGTATTTATTTTCCTTTTAAAAACATTTGTGCATATAGAGGAATCCAAATATCAAATAATGGTCATGATGGTGGAAAAGATGTTGTTTCCATATATTTTTAAAAAATTTCATTTTTTAATATAGAAAAACACTTAATAGAAAAGTATTCCTTTAAAAAAATTGAAATAAATTAAAATTAAAAGTATATAAGTATAATTTATTTTAAATATGGTGGTGTGTATTTTAAAAATATGCCAAAATGAAATGAAATTGAGATGACGTCCCTTAACGCGAGTATGAATCATCACGTAGTGTTCTAATATTCATGAATAATAAACTTTGGTTAATTTATAATTTCCTAAGAAAAAATTTTAAATTTTATTATTCTTTTTACATCACCTAATTACATGTTATAAAAATTACATAATTATTTAAGTTCATATCGGATGCTTTGTCGAAATTTTGTACTTGAGTTGGAAATGAACATGGTATGATGTCAGTAGTCCATGTGGTCATATGTCAATCATCACCAGAATAATATTCATGAAATTATAATAATCCTTATAAATCAATTATACATTTAAATTAATTCATTATGTACTAGTATGAAAAATGAACCTTATTATAATTAGGGAGATGGTAGTATGTATGTACGTGTGAATAACATTTTTATTTTTCATTGATAATTATAAAACTATGGTAATTATTATTTTTTCATTTCATAATTATAATAATAATAATAACATAATAATAATAATTTAAATATACATATATGTAATAAAAAAATTTATTGAATAAAAATAGTTCACATCACTTTGTGGATGTGATAGTTCACACTTATACACAAATGATCATATCATTTTTATGTCCATGGAAAGTGAGAAAATAATTGATATAATAGACTATTATAATGATTAATATTTTTTGAGCATCATATGAAAACATTAATTCCATAATTATAACCAGTCTTCGGTAATAGTAATGAAAAACGAACTATATCATTTGCCGAGCCGGAAGTCCATCGTACACAAAAATGAAATGTTTATTTACCATAAAATGAAATTAGAAATGGATTTCAGTGATGATAATAAAATAATAATTGTCATTATATTTAGGCTAATGGAGTTATTATATCCTCATAGATGAAATAAATTTAAAGAAAGTGGAATTAGAAATAAAATAAAAATACTTAGAGAAAATGATACATCTTCTTCTATTTTCACCTTTGAAGAACTCCTTAACACCTATAAAAGGGATGTTATGCATAAATTAATCCCTAAATAATTTTTTAGGTATTTTCATAAGGGTTTTCTTCCATGATTGGCCAAACCAAATGGTTCATGAATTGTGAGTAATAGAGAAGAGTTGGTGCATTTTTTATATTAAAAGGAAAGGGCACCCTAGAAAACTCTTAAAATATTAAATTAATGTAAATTACCTTTTAAATCCCAATGAATACAATAATAGTTATGTAGAATATTATATTTTTATGGGTTAAAATATTATGATATAAGAATTTTTAGATATGTATTGATTTTATTTTATACTTATTGTTTTCATTTTACCCTTGATTAATCTTTTTTAATTTTAGTAGAGGTAACAATATTTTCTATTTAGGAGGCTATAAATTTTACTTATATGAGATAAATTTCCCATAAATAGACCCTTAATGAAATTTTAGACCTTAAAATATTTACTTGTTAGTTTTAAAATATTTTAACTATTTTTAAATTATTTAATAAAATATTATTTTTATAAAATATCAATAATGTCAATTTTGATAATATTCATTTCATTGAATTTAAAAATTAAAAAAAGAGATATAACATACAAGAAACAATTTAATAGAATTATAATTTTTTATAGTAACCAATAAAATTCATGGAGTACCCTAATTAATTATAATTTTTTTATTTGAATATTTTTTTATCATTCATTTGATATTTATATTAATAATGTAATTATTGTATCACTTTTGTGTCAGCATTTACTGTAATCATTTATTCTATATAAATTTGTATTAAATTAAAATTAATTATAAAATTTCATTATATTTATGGAAACAATTTATTATCAATTATTTTTAATGTTTATTATTATATTTAAATTTTTATACTTGTAATAAATAAGATGGTTACATGTTGTAAAAAATGTTTCTTTTAAAAAATATTAATATCAAATTCGTGGAAAAAATTCAATATAATGAGTCAATTACAATACTTAGGTGTTAATTTTTATACAATGGTTCATCCTGTGTTATTTTTATAGGTCTTATAGTAATTTTATTATACTTATTGTAATATTTATTACCCCAATTTACCTGATTTTCCTTTAACAATGGTAAATAAAAATTACCACAATTACAATTGAAAACATCAAAAACTAAAAGAAGCCTATTTTCAAAATTTATACTTAAGGATTACAAATATGGAATACATTTTCCAAAATATTAAACATATAAAATTCAGAAATAAATTTAAAATTAATCCTCGTTGTCAAAATGAGAAAACATGTTTTTAAAAGTTAAATACATAACAAGATTGACATGAATTTATATCTAATTTCTTTCCAAATTACTTCCAATTACCCAAATTGAATTATATGATAAAAAATAATCTAATTATAATTTATAACCAATTAAAAGTATAATATCACAATATAAATAAATAAAATAAAAAATAATTTTTAAATAAAATGTATTATATTTTACTATTCATTAAATTATGAATTTTATCATAAAAATACAAATATATTATCCAAACTAAATTATTATGTCCCACAAATAAATATGAGGTTTATTTATTTCAAATATTTCTTATTATTTTGTCAAAAATTATATTTAAAATGTGTTTACCATCAAAAGGCTGTAAAAATATCTTAAAAAATATTAGATTTATTTTACATAAAATTGAATTTATTCTTATTCTAAGCCCGTATAAAATATTGGAAGAAAGTGAAAACATTTAGTAAAAAAGAGTAAAAATAAAATATTTAGATCTATTAATTCCTTCTAATTCAATGTCTAGGAGATAACTACCATTTAAAATAATAATTTTAATAATGTATATATATTTTATAACTTATTCTTGATTGCAACAAAAGATTTATGAGAAACTCATTATTTAACCGGGGGTATTTATTCCTCATTTAATTTTCAAATTCCCATGTTGCATATTCAACCATATTAGTTTTCCACAAAACAATAACCTGATGATTCACCTTATACCACAAAAATTTCTCTTTATGGTCAAAAATATAGACTGGCTATTCCTTAAAAGAAATATTCTCTCCCAACAAAACTAATTCTAGACACAAAAAATGACATGGATCTGACATAATGTTTCTTCAAATTGATACATGAAAAATAATATGTACCCTGGATAAACTTAGTAGTATATCCACTTAGTAAGAAAATGATCCAACTTTCTCTAGGATTTTATAGGGTCTGATTAATTGTGGACCCAACTTACCTTTATTACCAAAACACATCACAATTTTTAATGGAGAAACATTAAGAAAGACAAGATCACCTAACTCAAAAGAAGGAACCTAACTCTTGTTATCCACATAACTTTTCTTCATTTCATGAGTCATCCTCATGTGATTCTGAATCAAATGAACTTTTTATTCCATTTTTCTACCAATTCTTGTCCTATCAACTTCCTTCCACCTACTTCATCCAAAAAATATAGACTTCAACACCTCTTTCTATATAATGACTCTAATAGTGCCACTCATATACTGTAATGGAAACTATTATCATAGGGAAACAAAACTAAAGATATATTTTGATCCCAAATTCTTTGTTAATCCATTAAACAATCATATAGCATATCCTCCATGGTCTGAATTGTTCATTCTGAAATCCCCTCTGATTTAGGATGAGAAGCTCTACTAAAATTGAATACCATTCACAGTGAGATTAGAGGGATTTTAAAAATGATAGAAGTGAACCTGGGATCATGATTAGATACAATGGAGAAAGCAACACCATCTAACCTAACTATCTCTTTAATATACAATAGAGAAAGTTTATCTTGAGAGAATGTGTCTCTAATAGGAATAAAATTGGATGATTAATTAAATCAATCAATAATTATCAAAATTGAATTATTTCCTTAAGAAGAATTAGGTAATCCCACTACAAAATCCATGGATATATTTTCCAATTTTTACTCTTGTGCTAGAAAAATCTGGAGCATTGCCTTTGGAAACTGTCGGTCTACATTAACCTAATGAAAAGTCAAAATATTCACTATAAAGTAAAAAATGTTTCTTTTTATTTCATCCCACCGGTAATACTTATGAAGGTATACTTCCATGTTAGTATTCCCATGATGAACTGAAAACTAAGACCTATTAGATTCATATAAATTTTATTTAATCAATTTTAAATAAAAAGGTACACATTATCTCTCCCCAAATCTCAAAACACAACCTTTTCCAGTATTAAATTTAGAAAATTTACCCTTCTCAACTAAATTTTACTTTTTCTACAAATCATTATATTCATTCACCACATTCATAATTATTTCTAATAGAGTTGATCGCATTGATACCAGAAACAAAATAGAGGGATTTACTATATAATTAACTTCCAGTCCATAATCAATTAAATAATTAACAAATATATCATGTTTCATGTGAAGCATGGTTAATGTTGCATTACATTTTTGACTCAAAGCATCAACAACTTTTTTTTCTTTTACTAGATGGTAATTAATCTTGTAATCTTAATCATTGATTACTTCCAACATTCTTATCTATCTCATGTTCGATTATTTCTGAGAGAATATATACATCCAACATTAATTGTTGATATATATTTCAGATTTTACATCATATAAATAATACCTCAATATTTTTAATTAAAAACAATAAAAACGAATTCCAAATAATGATTTTAATATTTTAGATGTTTGGTTTTCAACTGACTTGAAGAATAAGAAATTACTTGGCCATTATATATTTGGAAACAACCATGTCCTATCAATGAAGTGTCACTATAGATAACAAATTCACCATTTCTAGAAGGTAATTTCTATACTAGAGCATTCACCAATCATTCCTTCAATTTCCAAAAAACAATTATTACATTACTGTATCCTGATAAACATAACACATTTTGGAGTTAACCTAGTTATTGGTCTAGATAATTGTAAAAAATATTTCAAAAACCTCCAGTAATATCTTTCTAAAACATGAAAACCGTGAATCTCAGTTATATTTGTAGATCTTGGCCATTATTTAAAAACATATGTTTAAGAAGGAATAATAATTATTCCATTTTTAGAATCAATCTGACCAAGGAATGTAAATTTTTTACCAAATCACACACTTCTTGAATTTTCCAAATAGTTTCTTTTTTTTTATGTTTACATGAAAACCATTAAACGACTTTCATTCCCCTCTTTAATTTTAGAATATACCAAAATGTCATCAATAAGAACAACCAAAATCTTATCAAATAACTCACAAAATATTCTATTCATAAAATTTAGGAATATTACAAGTGCATTAGTGAATACAAATTAATGATGTAAAAAATCCTAATGAATATATATATTATGAAACATAGTCTTCAGAATTCATTTTTATTTTGCATTCAACTGATGGCACCGTGACCTCATGTGATCCATCATAAAATATTTTTTCCCTTATAAATGATTAAAAAACACTGATATGGTGAAAATGATTATATTTTTTAACATACATGGAATTCAATCCTCCCTAATCTATCTAAGGTCTCATTGAACAATCATTTTTAATAAACATGATAGGAGCACCCCATGGTGTTGTGCTGTATTGATTAAAACCATTATCTATAAACTACTGTAAATACATATTCATATCTAAACGTTTAATTTGATCCATTCGATAAGGGGGTTTTGAATTGTCTTACCATGAAAAATGATGTCAATAAAAAATTCAACATCTCGATTAGTTATATTACTAGGAAAATCAACAAGAAAGACATCAAGATGATCATTTATCACTGAAACATCTCCTTTTTTCCAAAATATATCCAATATAAAAATCATTTCCATATTTTTATACTTTTTCAACATCCTAATATGTTTTCAATGGATAGGGTTCATTCTTGGTTACAAAAAGAAATCCTTTCTGAAAAGTAGCTTATTTATATCTATATTCAATATTAGTGTGGTAAACAGAAACCCAATCCATGCCCAAAATTATATCAATATCAACTAGAGGAAAACCATCAAGTTTTTAAGTATATTCTTTCCGCATATAATAAATGGAAGATTATTATTATAACATTTTTACTCAACATTTCCCCTATGTTAATTTACTATAAATGTATAGTTTCAATTCTTGTGCTGGCATTTCAAAATTTCTATAAATTTTCTCAAAAATAAAACAATGTTTAGACCCTGAATCAAAAAAACACTCACAAAATATGAATAAATAAAAAATGCACATGATACCAATTCATTTTATAAACCAATATATATTCCATTAGTTTCAAATTATTTGACCACAAATTTATTCTCATAGTCGTGTGCTTCCCATACATTAAATTTTTCACTAGACACATGTTTTCATAATGGACCCTCTTATTAAATATAAAATTTTTACTGACTATTTATCATATTTTCTCTTCTGATTAAATTTATCATTTTCATGGAATTTTTGTTCTATATGTCCCATTTTACCACATTGGAAGCCCTTTACATAATTCCAAAAGCATTACATATTGTGATTTCCTAAATAATTTTCAGTAACTGTAAATTAATTTTCTAACCATCTAATTTTTTTTATAATTCTTCATTTTCACATTAAACCAAGACCTATTATTATGCTATTTTTCAATGAACACATAATCATTAACACACTCCATTTCAACCTTTTCCATACATCAAATATGTTTTTGTAACTTTTAAACTCACGAGAATCCAACTCCCTTTGGTAAATTGGATTTAATCCAATGTAAAAAAATTGATTTTACTATCATGATCTCGAATGTAATTTGGACTGTAACTTTCTAGTCGAGTAAATTTTTCTTTGCATACTACAACTGAATCCTCATCTTTCCTCAATTATATGAATTTTTTCTCATATTAAGTCAAACTGCCATAGAAAAATATTTCCCAAGTGGTATATTCATAAATTCATTACACTACATATAATATAAATCTTAATTGTCCCTGATATTCTTAAAAATATAGAACCACTACTCAGGTTCACAATAATTAAAGTAACCAAGAAGAATAACCTTTTATTTTTTTTATCACCCCATGACATCTAAAATCTTTTCTAATGATATAATCCACCCTTCAGCTAGTATGTGGTCAGATGATACTTTGAATGATGGGGGATGTTGCCTCATCAAATTATCCACTAATGACATATTCTATTGTGGTTGATCTTTTCTATCTCATGGATAGATACAAGAACCATTGATATCTTGATTCCTATACTCCATCCCTACAACAAACTATTCAATTCTGATTTCGACCATGTCAATTTGCTGATTTGGTAAGCTGTTTTCTACTAGATTTCATCCCAGCATATCAACCATGTTTCTACTATGGAAAACTATTCTAAAAATACATATCTTATAAAAAGAAACATGGAAATCTACAAATTCAATATCATTTATATTTTACTGTATGTAAAAATCATTTATCGTTATTCTAATAACAATATCCTAACACTTAATGTTATGTAAACTGACATACGATACCAACTAAAAGGAAATATACTTAAACATTACATAATAATGAAAATAATATAAAAAATTATTTATATAATTATGACTACTATTCAGAGATGGTAATGAACAAAAACTATATTAGTTCGTGAGGTGGTAGTTTGCCGTACAAATGAACGAAATATTAATTTCTCATTTAATGAAATTAAATATGGATTTGAGTGATTATATTAACATAATAAAATATAAATATTTTTATCATACTTGATTAAAAAGTTACTCATGGGTATAGAATATTTAAAGGATGTGTAAGAAGAAATAAAATTGATATACTTCAAAATGATACTTCATCTTGAGTTGATCTCCTTTCAAGAACACCTTAACATATATGAGAAGGAAGTTATGCATAAACTATGACTTCAAGAATGTGGAGATTGATTATTGGAAGAGAAATGGGAAGATCATAGGTGAACCAAATGGTAATATATGTTTTAGTAATAGAGATGAGTTGGTATATTTTTAAAAGAGAGGCGAGGGGAACCCTGGGAAACTCTGAAAATTTAAAATTATTATAAATTAATTTTTAAATCCAAATGACCCAAAATTGGGTTATGTAAAAGATAATATTAGTATAGTTCCACATAATATCATCCAATAATGTTTTTACATCAATTTATTTTATTTTAAACAATTTATTTTCCACTTACCCTTGATTAATCTTTTTTAAATTTTAATTGTGGTAACAATATTTTCAATATTAAGAGCTTATAAATTAAACTTATATTGGGTAAATTTCCCATAAATGGAAACTTTATGAACTTTTAGTCCTGAAAATATTCACTTTGTAATTTTATAATATATTAATGATTTTTAAATAATTTAATTCAATATTATTTTTTAAAAATATCAATAGTGTCTATTTTAACATTATTCATTTCATTGAATTTAAGTAAAATACAAATAGAGAGATAACATCTAATAAAAAATATAATAGAAATATAACATCTCATAGTCACCTATAAAATTCATGGAGTACTCTAATTAATTAGAATTGTATTTATTTTTTATATTTTTTATCATTTATTTAATATTTTTCTTAATAATATAACTTCTGTGTCATTGTTGTGTCCGTATTTATGGTAATAATGTAATCTCTATAAATTATAAATAAATTACCATGATGTATATAATTCCATTATATTTATATACACTATTTATGATCTACATTTTGTCATGTTTGTCCTTATATTGAAATCATTAGTCTAATAGTAAATAAGAGGATGATATGTAATCAATTTCTTTTGTTTTGACAATATTTATATCTCTTTCATGGAACAAAGTTCATTAAATAAGTCAATTCTCATACAAATTTGTTATGTGTCGATGTTTTTCATCCTATAGCATTTTGGATTGTTTTAGGGTAATTTTATTATCCTTATCATATTATTTATTATCAGACTCTACCAGATTTACCTTTAACTGTGGTAAATAAAAATTACCAAAGTTTCAATTTATAAAATCTAAAAAATAAATGGAACCTATTTACATAATATGGATCCACTATTTCAAAATATTGAATCCATATATCAAAATTTAAAACAAATCAGTTATAGTAATTTATTTAAAATCAATCTCCACTTTCAAAATGAGAAAATGAGTCTTTAAAAGTAAAATTCTTGAAAAGTTTGACATGTGTTTATATATAATTTCAATGTGAAATAATGTTCACTGAACAAAATTGGACTAAATGATAACAAAAAAATCTAATTATACATTCAAACCAATAAAAATATTATCTTTAAATTTAAATAAATTAGATGAAAAAGTATTTTTTAACTAAAGTGCATTATTTTTCACGATAAATTAAAATATGAATTTTATCAAAAAAATACAAAAACATCATCCAAACTAAATTTTTATGTTGAAATTATATATAATAAGTTTAGTTTTTCAAATAGAACTTATTAATCTATCAAAAAATATATTTAAATTGGGGTCCCCATCAAAAGGCGATAGAAATACCTTTTTAAAATATTATATATTTTATGCCTAAAATTGAACTCATTAATATTTTAAGCCCACAACATTTATAGTCAGATATTAAAAACATTTAATAAAACTGTGTAATCATAAAATAGTTCGTTCTGTTCATTCACACCAAAATAATGGTAAGACAATAACTACCATTTTAAATAATAATATTACTAATGTATTATTTTTCTGTGTATTACTCATCCTTATGTGTAACATAAGATTTCATAGAAAATCATTTTTGTGTTATAGGTATGTTATCAGACATATTGTCACATTTCAAACTAAATTAATATCTAATTCATAAATATTAATATATATGAAAATGTATTACAGTATAATTACCTGTGATGTTAAATAATATCTCTTGTAGAACCCATTTAATGTTTTTTAATTTCTTAATAGATGAAATACATAAGAATGGTGTATTTTTTATTACTGAAACACTGTTTGTATCCCGTCAAAATTGGGAATTCACATTAGAAAAGGTGATGGGACATGTTAGTAAATAATAATGTGTAGTCTAGATTTTTCAATTTCAAACTAGTATTACATCCAAAAAAAATTCATATTTTTTGATAAGTAAAGGTTAACCAGAAATAGAATCATTGTAACATGAGGGGATGTTTTCAAGTGAGTTATTGGTGAACAATCATTAAAATGAACCTCAAGATTATAAGGGTTATAAAAATTGATTATTGGTTATTTTTATTTGAATTATCTTTTATTTTAATGAATTTTAAGTTGAATAGTGAATTTTAGTGGGACTTCCCTAGGCCCATGGATTAGTTTCACGTGTCACATATCATGCACCAACTTTGAAGACTATTATGGATGGGTAATAGTACACTCCACATAGTTGTTGTACAGTTAATTAAACTATATAACCCTACCATCCATAAAAATTATAACAAACTAGTTGGATGTGAATTGTTAGCACATATTGTTTATAACATTGTGGTCTTACCATGTACAGTGGTTCCTCTGATGATCTTTATTATTTTTGATTTCAATTGATTTTTTATAATATAATATAACAATTATTTGTTATTTAAGATTTTAATTGATGATGTTTACTTAGTTGCAATTGGAATTAAAATGATTTAGGAGTTTTTATTTACTATTTTATTTTTTGTATTACTATTCCAAATAAATGAGTGCTTATAACCCCCCCCCCCCCAAGGGTGACATATAAAATTTTCCACTAGAACACACTTCAGCCAATCCAAAACTAATAGATTTTATGGGGTATAATATGTAGTTAAGGAACTAAGGGGTAATTTCTTTTCATCTCAATCTGAGGAAGTAAATACTTGTCTAACTAAATATAAAGATTACGCTCATGAATATATTTTACATATTCTTCATTATCACTAGTGAAGAAATAACCCTTTTTAGGTAGAGGAATTACTTGATAATACTAGGCATATATTTGAATTCCTAGAGACTCGTAATTTTTTTAGGTCTAACATTCCACCTTCATTATTGAGTATTCTAGTGGGAAATGATGGGATTTATTTTTATTAGATAACATGCTTGTGAAAAAGGATTGGAAGATGATTAAGTTCATGTTCTAAAAAAATCATCCCCATATACAATTTAACTGGATAAATCTAGATATTTTATCTACCGCATGTAAAGGAATTAAAAGGTTGTAATATATGAAAATTATTTATTTGGGCTTGTAATCTTCACATTAGAGGTGTTCTCAAATGATAAATTGAATGAAAATTGATTCGAAACGGGTTCATGAATGATAATTCAATCTAATATATTCTTTTTAAAACTCTCCAGTTATATTGACGTTATGAATCAAACCATTTTTGGAAGGGATTGATGATATAGGATGCCAGTAATTCTTAATGCTCCTTAATATCCTAGTGGAAGTGAAGGATATTTTTCTAAAATAAGAGGTTTTGAGATTAGTTAATGTGGGGGAGTATTAGTGTTTCTTATAATATGAATTAGTAAGATTCCACCATACATATGAGTAGAAAATCATTAGTATGTTTCTACTGTGATAGGATTGGGAATGATAACCTCCATTTCTAAAACACCCCCAATGTTGTCTACTATAGTGGGAATATGTTCTATCTCAAAAAGTTTTTCATGATGAATCCCTCAAAAGTTTTGGTTTCCTTAGTCTCTAAGCGATTTCAATGAAGAGATGCATCTAATGTAATGGGGTATCAACATCAAAAGTGTATAGGTTGATGTGATTCATCACAAGGTAGTTTAAATTGGGTTATGAATCATATCATTTAAATTCATCTAAAAACATCTTGAATAATTTTATTTTCATTCTATAGATAAATCTACCAAAGTGACTAATTTGGGTACTTAAATGTTGTAATTCACATTACTTAATGGATCATATATCGTTATTTATTTTTTCGATATGAGTTCCAATTAATTTTTAATTTCTACTATTAAATTGGATAAGTTAAATCTCTTATATATGACTATATAGTAGGTAATATAGGTATCTACACCTCTTTAAAAGAATAATGTTAATGGTTTTCTCTTTCAATGGTGAATTTTTTTATATAATAAGTATAGTTGGATAGGGAATTCCTTTTCTATCAGAATTATATCATAAAAATTATTCTAAAAATAGAATGAGTGATTTCCATTAAATCCAATACTGATTTTTAGAAAGATAGGTTAATTATTTCCTTCATGATGGATGTTCATTTCTATTTCATTGTGAAAAGGAAAAAATATATATTCAATTGGGAACTCCACTTTTTATGTTATCAAATTAGTATACCATGTATCATATCTATTGGTTGATGTTGATGAAGAGGTTTTGGGGTGTGATCTCCTTCCCATTGTTTGGTAATTTCCCTAAGTAATACATGATGATTTCTCAAAATTCCCCCAAATAAGGATGTTAAGTTCTCATTCAGTCTGATTCATATAGAAAATTAAATTTCCTTTCCTTCGTATCGAATTTAACATTCCAAATTGATGGAGTTAAAATTTTCAATGGATTATCTTGAAGACAATGTCATTATTCATCCTATTATGTCTCGAGGGGCCACTTTGTTGCACATTTATATGAATTTGAATAAAACTCTATTTCCATGTATTGAATAAAAAATATTGAAGTCTGTGATCACTAACAAAAAAATTTATTTCCTCATATCTATGACCACAATTTTTAATCGAATGGGTCAATGTGGTTCTCAATAATTTATCTTTAATTAGGGTTGAATTTCCTCTAGGTGGAGGAGTATGGCATACGTCAGCACAAATTTAGAATTAAATTTGGTCATTATTAATTTTTGGTTATTATATAACTCCAAACCAATTATCTAATGGTATTAATTGACCTTATAAATATTATATTTCACTAATTCATCATATCTTATTTCACAGTTTTCATTAGTGAAATAATGGTTTATACTTAGACCAAAATAAGAATGTGATCATCACATAAGAATATTTCTAGGAACTATATTTGTTCATAAAATATATGTAAACCTTTAAATTTACAACTCTTGGTTGTAAGAGGACATGTTATTGGGATATGCGTTTTCAGAACAAGTAGTTTTGGATGATTTTAAAAAGTTGATGGTCATTTTCTCTAAAGATGAAAATTATACCTATAATATAAAAATACCCTTAAGAGGATAAGAATATTATCATGGATTTTGTTATTATTTTTCAAATCTTGAATCTCATATGATATCCCTCACACGTGAGGGTATTCTGTTTCTATAGATACATTACTTCAAAGCATCCTTTGATGAGCTAATATGGTGGTTATCATCAACACTGATTTTGAATCTATTATAGCCTAGAAAAGAAACTGTGTATATTGTAATTACTGTAACATGTAATTGTATTTTTTACTTGTAAATGTAATTTATTTTGCATAATTTGTCTCACACTAACTCCAAGGACACATAAATAACTAGCTTACCCCAGATTTTATTTTTTTTGTGCCCATACATGCTCTTAAGTGCTGGTAGAACTAGCATTTACCTGATAAATTTATAGTATATACTAATAATAAAATCTTAAGATATATATTATCTCAAATAATATTTGAATATTCATTAGAGAAAATAGGTGTAATTCCTATAAATATTTTATTTTGACCTTTCCTACCCCCCATGGAAAGAAGAATGTTGTTGTTTATGCTCTTAGTAGAAATTTGTTATCACAAGCATTAAAGAAATTAAACGACGAGTGAAAATTGAGGTGAAAATTTACAAAAATATCAACTAGAGGTGAGGGAATGAAATTTGGTAATATTTCTATAATATATTAGTATTAACTCTTCACTCATTAATATTATTCATCAAGATAAAAAAGTTTTATATAGTTATAGTATATCATGAGAATTATATATGGTGGGTAGACTTCTAATGAGTGGTCTCTATCCCCAAGGGACATATTTTTTTCAATAAAAAACATGTCTTCCCTTGTTATTTATGTAATTTTGTGATAAAATATGTTTACCACTTAGAGTGGGAAGATTATCATGGAACATAAAATATGTGTTATGAATTGAAATAAATGTTTTTGTGGCCTCGTATGGGATGATACATAGTATATTTTTTGCATAGTGCTACACATTCTAGTAGGTTAAACTGGGACATCGGAATCCCATGAATGTGTTAATTCTTTATCCAATTTTAACATAGAAGTTAAAATATTTATACATGCATTTAATTATTGATTCACCTCATAGCCCACAGAGAATGAGTTTTATCTGTTAATTCATTGAATATGTATCTGTTTCAACTCACTTCAAACAAATAAAGGATATAACCTAGGTAGAGTAGTTGGTAATGTTAAATTTATTGGATATAATAATGTTTAACAGTGCTCCATTAGAAAATATCTATTATTTAAATTTGTGATTCTTATCCTAATTTTTGGAAACCTTTCAAGAAACTATTGGAGGTTAAGATAATTTTAGTGTAGAATACCATTCATAAATGGATGAGATTTAGAGAAATAAATCCAAACACTAGAATGAATTATTTTTTCTTTTGTGTTTTACATTTAAGGTAAATGTGATATCCATTTATCATTTTTTGAATTTTATCCCATTAATACCCTTCATTAAATTGTCAGGTTAGCTCCAAAAAATCATTATATTTTCAATCATGACAATATATGCTCTTTTTAACATAGACTGGTAATACCTCACTAATAAGACTGAGCATAACACATGAGATGATGAAAAACTTCTAGTTTAACAAAAAATGACAATTAAAGGATCAAATCCATGAGAATTAATATTTTAATCACAATCATGAAATTCGAGTGTTTTTGGGGAGTGGCCTAGTGACTTTGAAAGTAACATATTGATTCGTTCTTTGATGACTTGGACAACAGAGAAATATTATTATGAGGTATGTATAATCCATTGAGAACATTGAATAGATAAATTAGGTTTCATGTAATTTGGGTTTTCTTATAGAGAATAGATTTAATCATTATGACTTTGATGTATCTCATTGAAATAAATACCACCCAAATAAATTTAATTATTTTAGTTGGGATATTCTAGAATTCGGATTGAATGTATCAATAAATGGGGAACAAGTGATAATTTTTATTATAAAAATAAACTAATATAATGATAATATATTTATTTAATCAAATTATTATATATTCAAAGAAAAAACTCTTACATGTTATTGGAAAATATCAAATGAGTGGCTAATATACCTACAACATTTTAGATCACTAGGTTTTGATTTAACTTCTTTGGGGAAGAAATTCATATGGTGTGGAGATTTGTGACAACAAAAAAATCCTTTTTTTTGTTTATTATTATCATTATTTTTAGTTATGAGTTTAATATAATTGATATATTTAGAGAAAATGGTGTAAATTCATGTCGTAAAAATAGTGTGTAGTTAGTTATAACCTTATGATGTGTACTATGAAATGTTATTTTTACTTTTTATAAGTTTTAACACCATTCCCAAAACATCATTCAAAATAGTATGATTAGCCCCAAACTAAAAATTATGGGAATCAAACATTATACACAATCAGATATAACTCATTTAGACTCATATTTCCCATAATAAAACTACCTAGGGATATATCCATCAATCCCCTTTATCTTATTCCACCATATCTTTTATTTATTAGGATATTTTTACCTAAACACTATGAACCACTCAAGCGGTTCATTTCTATGTCCTCCAACATCCTATTCACACATCACTCATTATCTACCCAATGGCCATGGTTGCCACGGTCATATGTAAAACAAATTTTCATGTTCGGGGTTTTATGTTACAGGTATTATAATGACGTTATATGGGTCATTGATCATAATTTCATATAAGTTTAAATCATTCATGAATAGTTTTATTACAATACATTTGGTTTTTCGAATTGTAAAACATTATTGGGGGAACCATGATTTATTGATCATTTAAATTCACATTTTTTTATTGATCTAATGTTTTATTTTTATTCTTAAAATACTAATATACATTATATTTTTTTATAATTCTATTTGAAATTGGTAATTAATGATTCTTGTAGAGAATGTTTCCATACATGATTTAATGGTTTCAATGATTTGTTTGATGAAATTATTCACTTGGTTTTCCATGTAGTTAATTTAGTTCTTCCTCCAAAATTATCCAACAAGAACCATGAGTACTTCAGTGGTAAACTACAAAAATTCTTATAATATATATTTTTACTAGTGTACATAATATACTATTTATTACAAAATTTTTGATAGGTTCCTCCATAGTTAGTGATTACAACCATTATCTTAGATTGACACCCAAAATAACTCTTTTTATATGGTTTTAATGAGATATTGATTGAAATAATAATATAAGACATGAATTTGCATACAGATCCAATGTTGTCTTGAACATGTTTCAATAGGTCATTTCAATTTTTCATATAAATGTGTTATGCTCTGTAAATTAATTATGTTGTTGTATACTATTTCAAATTATTGTTTTTATTAAACATATCTATGTTAATTTTATAAAAATAAAAGCCTAATTTCGTAATTTTATGTCAAATTCACTTTTCATGGATTATATTAAAAATGATTTACATAAAAAACATTGTAGTACCCTACTATATTTTTTATACCCACACCATACATGCAATTGTTTGCTGTATGCATTGAGTATTTTTGTGACATAGGTATATAATAAGATTCACAAGTAGGTGGAGTAACTCATTCTAATTTATGTATGGTTTGGATGATATTAAATGATTGGTGATATCCCCAGTGTCACAAAGTTATGTTTATTCTAATTTTTTTGGATATTTTTGGTTCTTGTACAAGGATCACTGATTTCATATAAACTTAAGAAGTTCCCATTCAATTTATAAAATATTTATGGATCAATTATGATATTACATATTTTCTTTTAAATTTATTTTTTAACTTTTTATCTGAATTAATGACCCACCAACATATTAAAATGTCTACACAACTTATCAGGATTATATTTTTGTTATACATAACTTATTTATTAGGTAAAATCATTCTGTACAGGGAATGGTTTATTTCATATTACTAGTTACTCTCCTGTAATTATTGAGAACATACTTTATGCCTTATGATGTGTTGGATCTAGTACTAGGATTGGGTTTAGAGGGTTATTTATTTATAATATACCAAACATGAAAGGTAATATTGCATATATTGGTTATCCATTCATCTTATATTACTACTCATTATGGGTAAAAATATTACTATGCATGGTTATATCACACAGTTAGGATAACTCTGTTCCTAACTATGCATTTATTCTAACCACATAGGTGAGATAAATTATTAGGATAACCATGTTCCTAACAATTTTTATCTACCTATATAATAAAATAACAAGTTATTCAGACCTAGAACTCTCAAAATATCAATGAAAAATATATTCATAAATTGAGGTGTTATAATTCTCTCAATCATTGTAAATTTAATCCCTCGCATATCTATGGGGCAATTTTTCATGAACAAATACATCCACCAGTACCTTGTCTCATCCTATATCTCTCACTCTCTCTCTCTTTACCTTATTTCTATTCTGAGTCATCCCATGACATAAAAAGATCCATACTAAAAGAATACTACCCCTACGAACCATTTACTCTCTTTGATCAAAAATAAAAATCTTCTTCTACAAATAAGATACACAATATTCTAAATAATGTACCTCCCATATCAACACATTAGATTGTTTTAGATTATACGTATTCAATTTATATACATGAAAAATATTATTAAATTAGAAATATGTTTGTGGAAAATCCAATCAAATACACATTTTTAAATCAACTTAATAATCATTACTGATCCCATATTCTGAGGCATTAAATTCTTTAATTTCCTAATCCAGGACTTTCCTAACCAACGGATCACGTTCAATATAACACTTTATCCAAAACCAAATATCATGGATATAAATATTCAATTATACTAATAGTTCATCCTAATTTTTACCATAATCAATCACTTTTGAATCAACATAAATCGCCCAATCATCTCCAATAACAGACTAGGTCCTAAAATAGTCAGTATGAAAACATTTCCTAACATAATAGTAATTGAAAAGGGAAACTAAGAAAATTCCTTAAATATTTTTGCATAAATAAAAGGAAAATTACTGTTATTATACATTAAATCTACAAAGGTAACATGATCCACTAATTATAATCTAAATTTAAACACACATGCAAATAACATATTGTAAAAATTTATAATAACATGCTTGTTTTGATTGTCAATTTTTGAATGATATAAGATTCCTATATTCAGATATATTAACATGGAATTTTGGTTTCCTCTATATAATTTCATTGTAAACCAAGTTCATAATAAATTAAATTGCTATTAGAAACAAAATGAAATATACTAATCTATTTCGCAAAACCTTTTCCCGGATTATCCACAAAAACAATTATTTTATTGTTAAAAAATAAACTTATTTATTGATGTTACCCATTATATACTAAAATCCATCATGAATACATGGTGATCATGGTAACAAAATATTTTATTTGATATATAATTCCTTCCATTTTCTATTTAAACAAGAAAAGGCTGTAATAACATGACTATTCATTAGTGCTCCATCATAACCCAAAAAAAATTAAAAAATATATAATAAAAATTTTAAAACTATTTTACATCTCTATCCATGAAAACAAATGGTTGATATCATGATATATCAGGGGAAATCCTTGATTCACATCCTAACTAAAATATTGAAATGATTCCAACACATCATTCATGCTCCCCAAACGAACCAACATATTTCCCTTGAAATAAGAAACCAAATATACTATAATATACAACCCTAGGGGTTTTCCCACCATTTTAAAATACCAAATCATAATACATCCCAAATCATATTATTGATCCATTTTTATCTACTCCACCAATATAAACATCACATTTATTATAACATTTTCCACATCAGACATCATATATGTCACTTCATTATGAATGTATGTCTTTAATCCCATAAACATTCACCACTAGTTTCCTTCCATCAATTCCTTCTTATAAGTTTTTGTATTCAAATAATCATCCTCCAGATTTCCTTTCCCTAATGAATAGGTGTGATTAATATAAACGTTAAAAAGTAGTTCCACCCAACTAAGCTATCTCAAATTACTGTCATGATGTTATAAAATATACCAATGACTCATATAATCCGTATAAAATGAAAATATCTTACTAAAGTGATAATTTCTTGAAAATTTTAATTCATAAAAAATATATAGTTTAACATAGAGTGTATAGTCATTCATCTCATAAGCCCTGGGTTACAAAGGTACATATTTTTTATCATTACTCCGCTACATAGAGAAAAATCCCAAAATACAATCCTAATATATTACAATAAACTACAAAACCATATCATGGTTTAAATAGAATCATAAATATTACAATTTTTAATCAATTTTTTTTTATCATTTTACATTTGTTCAAAAAAATTCCACACCATTCCTGACATTCTCATTTATAAGTCAAATATTTCATCAGCGAATCCAATTTGAATAATACCCCAATGAATATATGGTAATAACTATCTAACTAAAAGAAACATTAAATCATTAATGAATTCATATTTTTCTAAAAAAATATCACAACCTTCCGTTTATTAGGTCCAACAATGACCCCTTAATAAAAACAATTTACCCATTAAAAATCACCTACTTAATCTAGAAATTATATTTCAATAGTGTTTCATAAATCTAATTATCATTTAAAATAAAAAATATCTATAATTCTATAATTATATTATTTCTTCTTCCATAAATAATGATGGAATCCAATAAAACTACCACAAAAGTTTATAAATACATTTTTTTATTTATATTAATATAATATCTAAATATTTTAACTGAATTGTTAAATTTAAAATCATAGAAAAAATATATATTGGTCACCTTAATATTGTAAATAAATTTTAAAAATTTCAGATTATTATAAAATTAACAAATATAACTAGCTGAATTGTCAATTAAAGAATACCAATGAGCACATATTAGCTGGTCAAATACATCATCAATTCATAGAAAATGTTAATAATGTTTATTTTATAATTGTGTTAGCTTTTAGAACCAAGTTCATAAACTTAAGGTACCATCATCATTCATTATAAATAATCTTGGTACTATCAAAGGAAAAATATTCATTTAGATAAATCTCGACTACTCTATCTAATCCAAAAGTAGATACATATCCCATAAATCTACTGATGTTATAGTTTAATATTAAAAAATGGTATGTGTTATCCCAAACACCAACTTATCATTCATTTTAGGTTGTTTTATATAGAAATACCTAATGAATTTTTTGGATATCAATCATCATATGTCAGAAATTGAGTTGATTCAACTCTTATATCGACTAGTGTTCCAAAAAATCCTACTAAAAAGTTAAGGGCCAAATATCTTAGACTATAAAACCATTACATCTCACCTAATTATCATACTCTCCCCTAAAATATTGTATTTTCTTATTGTGTTCTTTAAAGAAAATAAACCACAACAATTTATTTTTTCTTTAAAAAATAATAACAATTAGTCCATCACTATTATAATCAATGTTTTCTAAAGTTTCCTTTTTCCCATCGATTATTTATTTATAATGTCGAAAAACCCATGTATGTTACTTTATCATGCCTATTATGTAACACACTAAGATTTTGTGAAATATTTTTTGAAAAATATTTTAATTTTTTGATGTTTTTAATTTCATTAAAATCTGGGTATATTTCTTTATGTTAATACACTGTGATTGGTTTCCCTTAACTACAGACAACAATTAAATTATATTTAGTTAAAATCAACAATTGTTTTTATTTTTTTATACATAATATCGAGTCATCAATAATTTCTATCACACACAAGACAAATTTTTCATCGAACTAATATATTTTTTTAATATGATTCTAAAATAATTATTTTAGCTTCCACCTAGCTATTGGTGTAACAACCCAAGATTTCAAAATATGTTATTTCTTCAAAGTAATTCATTAAATTGCACTACACACAAGACCGAGTTCAAGTGTAACATGACTTACTAAACTAGCCATTAAAAATCATTTATGAATAGTATATAATGAATATTGAATTTTATATAATCTATTAAATTTTAGAATCAATATTATTTGTTTCTTAGACATAATATAATAACATATTCATTTTTAGAGAGAAGATTTATTTTTCAAAAAATGAAATTTTACCACCATTTAATGGCATACCCTTTTTAAAACAAATATTTACCAATTTTGTATATTAAATTTTTTTAAATTAAATTCTTTTCTATAATCAATATATAAAAACTTTGTTTGGATATATATTTTGAATATTTCGGATAAATTTATATTTTGATGAATAGTGAAAAATACTAAATTTTAATTAAAAAAAACTATTTTAATCAAAATAATTTATAGCATTAAATTATAATTTTCAGTGGGTTTAAAGTATAATTATATTATATAATTATCATTTAATCCAATTTTGGTTATTGGATGTAATTTCACATTTAGACTGGATATAACCAAGTGTCAATATTTTGATAGTTATTATTTCATAAAAACACAGTTTTTGTTTTGAAAGTAAGAATTAATTTAAAATTAATTTCTGTCGCTAATGTGTTTTGATTTTGGAATAATGGAATACAAATTTGGAATCCAGAGGATCAATATGTGTAAATAGGTATGTTTTATTTTTTGACATTATGAAAAATTATTTCGGTAAATATTTTATTTACCATGGTTAAAAGGTAAGTCTGGTAAATAAGGGTAAAAATATAATATAATAATATTATTAAATTACCCTAAAATGTGTCCTCTTATTATTGGGTGATATATGTCTAAAAATGGGCATTTTTGGGTTGACCATGGATCCCATGGTGCCACATAGGTGTGATAAAGACATTTTATATTAAATTTTCTAAAGTAAAGGGAAAAATAACAAAAGCAAATATCTTTGAGTAAAACAATTTTTTATGAGGTTATATAATAGATATATTCGACTATAAATATTCATTATAATGATAAAAATATTTCTTACATCATTATATTTTATTTATAAATTTTAGACAAAGAATATCTATATTTATATATGACAGAATAATGATACAGTATTTTTCTTATTAATGAATGAATCAAATAAATTATATAATAAATGTTAAAATATATATAATTTGAAAATTTTGATTCCATCGAAGAATTTTATATGTTAATAAGACATGTTAATATTTATTCAATGAATATTTGTCGAAGTAATAATTATGTTATGACTTTAATGAAAATAAATTATTAAATAATGTCAAAATTGACATAATTGAGTTTTTAAAACAAATACTATATTATTGGTTGATATAATATTCCTAAAAGTATGAAGTTCAGCCAAAAGGACTTTATAATATTATATTTGTCATTAATGAAACACTTGAGGTTCATTTGGTAGTTTATATAATTTTTATTAACCATATAATATAAAACTACAAAGAGACATGGTAAAAGTCAAACTATTTAACTAAGAGTTAAATATAAATGATAAAGTTAATATGGTCCCCTAAACCTATCTAAAACCTATTGGTTAATAGTATTTCGACCCATACCTATCCTATATTTGAAATAAATAATTTTGTATCCATTACAAACCAAAAATTATTTTATAATAAAATAATATTTCAGTTTTTTCCTAAAGTGACCTTCACATCTCTTATAAAAGCAAACATCCCCTTATCCTAATTTCACACCTCCAAAGCCATTTTTTGTTCCGAAAAAACCTACCCAAATAACTTATAAATTATCCAATATTCCTCTTATATTCATTATGTAGGTCATATATCCATCCTATTGAGCCCTTTTGATCAAATTAAAAGGAATAACCCAAAAAGTGGTAAATATTGCATCACCTCTTTCAAGTTGTTTTCTTCTTTCACATCTTCATTGCTTGTTTTTTCCATTATAAAATAATAACTCCAACATATTATATATACTATGATGTTATTAGAAAAAATGATCAACCATATTCATTATTTAATCCATCATATGAATGTCAATGTCAACATACGTGCGTACATATGGCTTACCGTCTCAACGTCATAGTGTAGTTGTTATTCAATACATTATTTTTAGGTTGGGTATAATAATTATGTATAATTAAGGTAAATAATAAATATAACATGTTTATGATTCTGAATATATGATATACCATCTATTTACATAAAATTTTAATATCAAAATAATGATTTTGTCACTCGTGCATACGTAAGGTCTACTGTCTCCACGAATGTGATGAGATTCATTTCCACGTTCACCATTCAATGATGATTATAAAAATATATATTATAAATAAGTAAGTAATATATGACATGATAATGAAACTGTAATATATATATATATATATACATATCTGTGTGTGTTTGTGTGTATTTACATTCATCTCAATCATTTACTTCCATTCAATACGATAAGAAAACAGAAACAACATTTATGCATACGTATGACCTACTCTCTACAGAAATGTTGTTTTTCATTTCATATATCTTTCTATTGTATATATTTATATTCGAAATATATATGATATATAAATCATGTTTTATATTCTGGAATTATTTAAATCATGATCTAAATGATACGATCACGAATAATAAGTTAAAATGCGTACGATAAAGAAAGAGATTATTACTCGAAATGATAATTTAACCTAGAAATAAGTATTAAATGCGCAGTATAAAATAATAAATGAATAATTTATGATATAATAAATATGAATATGGTTTTTTTATAATCTAATAACACACAATGAACGTTATATAGGAGGTTAAACATACCATTGACCAAAGGAATGTTCAAGGTAAGGAGTTTTCCTCTCACTCATTATTCCCATGGGATTCATGTTATATTACCACTATTCCCTTTCTTGTGGTTTATGTACTGCACATAATTTTATTCTTTCTGTAATAAACATTAATTCATTTGTATTTACATCTTCATTGTTTGATACTTCTTCCATGTGGTCTATGTTTCATAAGTTACCAAATTTTTTAGGGTTAATTTCACAATCTCTTTATCATCTGAGGTTGTTTTTACGTGAGTATCTACTGGGAAATATTTATTATCCATGTCAATGTTTCATAAATGAGTTTTAAATTGTATTATTTTTAAGGGAATATTTTACTAAAACATCATTTTAAATGTTTTAACGAATTATTATTTTAATCCTTTCTCATTAGTGTCCATGTTTTCAAAATTGTTTATATGGATTTATTTATATGGACATGAATGTTTTAAAATGTTAATTCCATTCAAAAGTTACAATGTGGTATGAAACACTTTGATTAAAAGCTGTATTTTAAATTATATCCTGTATAAATTATGTGACTTTTAAATTATTTAATGAAAATGGGATATTTCTCTCAAAGATTTTTACTGATCGATTTCAACTATTTCAACATCCTTTACAGGATATTATTGTTGATCAAGGTTGATTTATTATTATACAAATCATCTATATTATATTATAGGTTTTGTGATATGTTTGACTCTGTGTGTTTTATTTTTATACCTTTCATGGTTTATGGTTAATGTATTGACATTTCATATGCAAGTTTTAATACGAATGATTATGTTATGTTCAACCATATCATACGAGGAATGTATTGGACTTAGTATGTGACAGGTGGAGCTCGCTATAGCTCCTCGATGCTTCAATAGGTCTCATGAATAAACTAGATGTTTAATTGGCCGAGGCCTTTCCCAATTTGATATATATGGTTTTGGATGAGGCCTTGATCATTTTAAGACATCTTGGACGAGGCCTTGACAAAATGTTTCAGAATGTCCAACATTATACATTCCCTATTTATGAAAATAATATTGATGGATCATGTGGTTATTCGATTAGTATAATACATATTACTATGTTTTATTATGGCATTATTTACTATGCTCACATTCCAGCCATAAAAGTGTTCATTTTTATTGTTTGTAAAGGCATATGTTTTCAATTATTAACCATGCCTAATATTTTTGTTATCTTTTACTGTATTTCTTACCTGTACTGAGCGTTTGAGCTCACCCTTTTCTTATGTTTCATTTTAATAGGATATGAAGAAGTTAGTTATGAGTGACTTGTAGTCATAGTCTTGGAGGCTTGGATGTTTCTAATGGAATAAATTAGTGTTTTATTTCTTTTCATGTTGTAATGTTGAACTTATGTATGAATCTTATTTCCAATAATACTAAACTGATCAGTCTTTTGGGACATGATTTTCTTATGATCATGCCAATGTTATGTAATAATGCACCGAAGTTGGGTAACCGGGGTTGGGGAAATGCAATTGGAATAGAAGTTTCAAATAATATTAACTAAATTGTAAAAAATTTATTTACACATGTTTAGAAAATTTATCCTTTTGTTTTCAATTACTATATCCAAATGTTAGATCAATTTGAAAAAATAAATAACTTTTTTTAAGAAAATTATTTTTTTATCTACAACTGAAATTTTATATAATTAAATTAAACAAACAACTTTCGTTTAAATTTTTCAATGAAATTTTTCTATAATATATTCAATCAATAAATTTCGTACTCATAATGTTGATTTCACATGTATAGACTAAGAATAACTCCAATTTTATCAAAAAAATAATGTATTCTCTTAATAATAAATTTTACCACCATTTAATAGATATCCTATTTTAAAACCAACATTTTAAACATTTAATTTTTTTATGTAAATATATAATTCAATTTATAAATAAATATTGAAAATTTTTGTTAGGGTGTTTTTTTGTTCTTTTCTGTGTGGTTTCATTTTCCGATGAATAGTGAAAATGAAGAATTTTAATTCAAAAAATCATTTTAATATACTTTATTTAGAAGTATTACTTATATTTTTCATTGGTATTAAGTTAAATTATATTAATTATACTTATATTAATCCAATTTATGTCATTTTAATCAATTTCACTTTGATATTGGATACAAAAACACTCCAATTTTTAGAAGATTTTATATTAAAAACCAACATTGTTGACCTGTCTATGGGATTAGATTTAAATTTTTTCTCCCTCTTATGTCATTTAAATTTTGAAAAAGTAATTAAATATTTGGAATCATATTAAATTGTAACTTATAAAATGATAGTATTATTTTTTTTAAATAAATATATTAGTGAAAGTTAATACAATTTATTATATAAAATAATAGAAAATATTTCTTGACAAGAGACTAAATCTTAAACATATGGGCCATAATGAGTTTTAAATCTTTTTAAACTCAATTATATGTTCTTATTTATACCTTATACTACACTTTCTTTAATGTCTTCCTCATTTTTTGCCACTTGTCTTGGGAAAAATGTGGCTGGAATACCATTGCAAAAAAATTACATTAATACCAATCCTCCTCCACTATAAAAATGCATTCACTCCTATATCCAATTCACACATATCAGGAACATTGAATCAAAAAATAATTTCTTAAATAATCTCCCAGCATTCATAATGTAAATTTAGAGGCATACCTTTGTTCATAAATTTATCCAAGGAAGCTCTTTGGTTCTAACCAAGAGGAGTTACCCAATGAAGAGTTAACATCCTTCCTCAAGCCCCTTTGTTTTACTTACATTCTCCACTAATAAAATATTCTTATTAAATTATTTTATAATATCCTAATTATCATATTTATCTAAATATGTTGTTATTATAACTTGTTTACTACATTTTAACCCAAATATATCTCTTTTTTTAATGAACCTACTGATCTAGTGTACGACCAACTATAGTCTCACGAAAAATGTTGTTCGTTTTTCCATTACCACCTCCCATGGTTTGTAATTATGATAGAAACTCTATTTTTAAATAATATATATTATATTTTTGTTATATTTATTCTTTTTTAATTATTACATTACAAATATCTTCATTCTTTCCAATTGGCTAAATATAATAATTTCATTTGGGGATGTGTGGACTACCACCTCCTCAAATCGATGTGATTTTTTCACAAAATACATGGAATGTATTAAGGTTGGATTTACTGAAATTATATGATATATATGAAATACTAATTATAAATTAATTATATATATTTCATTTTTTTATATATGACAACAAAATGGGAACATCATTCATTCGTACGTACGACCTACTGTCTATTTGAATAATGAATTTCATTTCATATTTCTATATTATTATTATTATTATTATTTAATATATACTAAATATATATTATTTTTATAACATGATTTATATTATTTAAAAAATTTAACCATGATCAATGTAATAGGATCAAGCATGACTATATAAAACATATTCAAAAAAATTGTAGATATTACCTAAAACATAACATTAACATAGAGTTGTTGATAAAAGGGTAATTTGAAGTCATAAAAATCATATATGGTTTTATATATAAAATTATGGTTATGTGGTAGATTTATTGTAAAATTATATTTATTATACATGAGTATTGGAAGTGTACGATGAAATTCCAAACATAAGGAAATGGATTTAATATATCGGGTTATTTCTGTGAGTTACATGAAATAATGACCACTTGATTCATTTTGGTGGTGTATATACTATTGATGGATGTATTCAATTTTTTATAAACTTGAATTTGTGGGTATATACATATCCATGATAAGATATTCATTTTATGAAATTTAGGTTTTAAAATGTACCAAATCAGTAAAGTAATTTTGTCTCAATTTTCCTACTTTGAGACACATGTCGTGTAATGCACTAGTATTTTTTTGAGGTTTGTATTCTATCTTGGACTTGTTATATAATGAATATACTTATTTTTAGGACATTTTTATCATAATTAAATGTTATTAATTTCATTTCACTATGATTCTATGTTACAGAAATGTTAATGGATCATTGCCCCAATATCAGCTTTTATGGATACTAATTTTAACTATACATTAATTAATGAAAATTTATGATTTATCTATCATGAATTCTTAGGAATTATAATGACAACTATAAATTAATGTTACATACAAGTAATGATACCATTTTACAATATTTTTTATTTTTGATAATTAATTAAAAAATTTAAATAAATCTAACAAAATTTATGCTTTTAGTCAGAAATGGGTGTTACATCAAATTCGGGTTTTCTAAATAACAGTTCAAAAATGTTTTAATATTATTCTATAATGTGAAAAATAAATTTGTACCCATATTCTTCAATTTAAAAAATTATTTTAAAAATGAATCATCTTATCATTTTCTGATCAATAAACATTTCTAATATTTTACAACATAATAGTAATGACCAACTTGTATGGATTTATCTGTTGTCATGATTTTCCAACCGTTGAAGCTTCTTATTTATGTTTAAGTTATTTGTTTTTAATAAAAAAATTCTATTATTATAGACATTAATTTTTATTCATAGTATTTTCAAATAAAAATGTTTTTAAAAAGATGTTTTATATTTAAAAAAGTGTTTTAAACGATTTTTAATGCCAGATTTATATTCTTTCAAAAGAATGTTTTAAAAGAAAATGATTTCAATGATTTAAATTATTCTTTTTTATGTTTTAAAATTATTTTAAAAAATATTTAAAAACCTTTTCCACATTATTTCATATTTTTTCAATGAAAAATATTCTCAAAATTTTTTCAAGATTATTTTATAAGTTCTCAAAGACAAAAAAATTCGAAATGTTTTCAAGGTTCCATAAAAATATTTTCAAGGAAAATGTTTTTATATATTTCATTATAAATTTTCATATTTATTTTCAAATAAAATGTCTTTTGAAAATGATTTTTTTAATAAAATCAGTTTCTAAAGAAAAAAGGAAATTTATCTTATGAAATTTTTTAAAATATATTTCAAAGTTATTTTCCATCTATATTTACATCCATGTGTGTTACTTACGAATTTCTATGAATATAATCCAAAGGTTTCACTCATAAAACTTCTATAAATGGTTTATATTTTGATGGTGTGATGTTTATGAAACATGTTTCTATTTTATTGGTTATATAGTTATAGAAAATGTTCCCTTTAATAGGTTATGTATTTATGAAACCCATTTCTCTTTTATAGGTCATATGTTTATAAATATCATTTCACTATCATGGGTTATATTTTTATGAAACCTACTTATTTTTATAGGTTATTCATTTATAAAATTATTATAAAACCTATCTATTTTCCACATGTTATGATATGCTTACCTGTATACGATACTCATTTAATTTCATGGGTTATGATTTAATGAATGTGTATGATATAGTGGCACACATATGAATGATTTCATTATGAGATGGGTAGAACCAATATCTCTATTCAATGGATTGGGTAAATATTTATATTTCACAAGATAATGACGCGATTCAAGTTGATGAAGTAAATCCCAAATGGGGAGATTGGTAAACCAAATCCAATATGAGATGAGGGGGAATCCTAGAACACTATATGATGAGGGGAAACCCGATACACTTTGGGAGGATGGGGAAACCAAATCCACTATTAGATGATAGGGAAACTCAATCTCTTATAAGAAATGGACTATGACTAGGGATAGTGGTGTATCTCACCCTGTAGGTGTAGTCCCCTGGAAGTGAATGTATAAGTTCTAGAAAAGCATCTTGACTTATAGGGAATGATGTTACATGTTTATATTTATGCCATAATTCTATGTCTTACTCTTATGTTATGGATCCATGTCTTGTTCTCCTGGTTCACTTATGATTCACGCCTTACGAAAAACAAATCATTATGGAATGATTCAATTTTATGATATTTGATTTTTAGGGTATGATCTTATAATTTTATTATCATGTCACACTACACCAATAATCATTTATCATCAGTTTAATAAAAAATAAAAAAAAACTTATTTATTTAATATTTTTCATTAAATTTTTGTTAATTTTTATTAAATAATTATTAATTAATTATTAATTAATTATTAACTATTTATTAATTAATTTATAATTTATAATTAATTTTTTTATTTATTTCATTATTATTCCTGTGGTTATATTATTATTATTTTGTTATTATTCCCTTAATTATTGTATTATTAATGTATTATTATTATTATATATAAATTTATAAATTTATTATTTATATTCATATTTAGTTATTATTCATATTCTATGTTTCATATTTTAATATTATTATTTTATTATTATTATTTTATTTTATTTTGTTGTTGTTATTGATATAGCTATTTTTAATTTTAGTTTTAAAGTATTATTATTGGTTTATTATTATTTTTTGAATTCTAATAATTATTTTATTTATTATGTGTGATTTGATGATGTTTGGGTTCCCATTCTAGCCTAAAAAGTGGTTTTATGAAAATTTAAATAATGATTTCATGCATTGGATGATATTTGAACCCATGACCTATTGTTTATTCTCCAATGACATTACCACTCCAACAAACTCTTCATTTGGTAGATTAATAGATTTCAATATATATATATATATATATGTATATGTATATATGTATGAAGAATATACAATGAGTAAATAAAAAAGTAAATTTTAAATAAATAATAAACAAATAAATAAGAAATAAATATTTAAATAGTAATGAAAAATAAATAAATAATAAAAAATACGTGAATAATAAATTAATAATAAAATAATTGATAATTAATAAGAAACAAAATATAATATATACATAAAAATATAATAAAATAAATGATAAAAAATTAATAATTCATAGATAAAGAATAAATAATAAAGAATAAATAACAAATATATAAATGACTAATAACTAATAATTTCTAATATGTGGTACATTCCGAACAGACACCTCAATCAAAAGTTATAGCTGATTGAATTTAAAGAAATCAGGGTCGACAACTAAAAACACACTTTCATATTCCTTTTAGTCCTTTCTACGAGAAAGGGGTAAATGCATGAAGTTTTGGTCCTGCACCAAAATAGTATAGAGCTCACCATAAGATTTTATTTGATATATAGTATTTCCCAAACAAAGACCTGGATCAAAAGTTATGACCATTAGATGTTCGAGTTTTATTTCCAACCATTTTTAAATTTTATTATATGTTATTTATTTTATGATCACTTGATTTAAATATCATGATATTTTAGTTCATTTAATAGGATTTGATTTTACTATTTGTGGAGTGGTAATGGACTCCCGGATCCGAAGTTATGGACATTTGATGTCGATGTTTTATTTTCAGTTTTTTGTAGATTTTTTTGATAATTCACGTTGTTGTTAACAAATAGTTTTAAATATTTATAAATTAAAACATTTAAATTAATTTCCATTATAAATAATAAAGTATATATGAATGAAAATAATAAATCACTGGTCATAAATCATAAATATATATTTTTTAAAATCATTTATTTTAGCACTGGTTTTTTAAAAACTACTGAGAAAGAAATAACATTTTCCATTGAAAAAAATCATTTTAGAAAAAATATAAAAACATTTAATAGTGTATATAGATATCACCACTACAAAAGGGAAACTAAACGTCTTTTGGGAATACCTGTAGTAGTAGTTTTCAAAACCACTTTATAAAACTGCCTTTAAACCCCATTTTTTTATAGTGTTTAAATCAAAAATCCTTTTACATAGCATGTTAGTTATCAAGTATTTTCGATAAATGTTTCCATACATATTCATTATCTGTTGTTTATTGTTTTTTCTTCTCTATTGCATGAAATTTCTATTAATTCCATTTTCATTATTATCCTTAAATTGTGAATATGAATAACCTTTATTCATATTCCTTTCCTTTCTTAATACCATATTTTCAATTTCATTAACTTATGTGTGTTCACATAAACCCCATACATCAATTGATTCACGAAATTATCAACATATTTATATACCTTCTATCTATAAGGTTTAAATACCCTATACATTATTATATTAATTGAATGGTATCTACCGAGAAAGTAATTTTATATCTTTACATATCCCCGTGATTTCCATAGTTTATTATGTCTTGATTATTTATGGGATTGTGAATTAATTTTTTGTGTTAATCAATTTGAAAAGTTTATGAAACTAGACCAGTTTCTTTAGATTATTTATATTCTATTTAAGGAAAAAAATTCATTCCATGGGTTATTTTTTTATTATGAATGATTGGTTTCATATTGCATATATCTGTATAGATAATGAACGAGTTTCTTTATATATCTTTAATGGATTGGTTAATGTTTTATATCTCATGAGATAATATATTATGAGACTTCTTGAACATAATCACAATCTAACAAGAGATAATTTTTAAATATTTACACCAACCAAAGGGTTTCCCATCATGGATATATTCATAAAATAATTATACCATATTTTTTATAAAACGAACTCTATTATTCTATGTCTCAAGAATTTGATACATTACATTTCCATTTTCCAACTATTATGATCCTTGTATCATGTATGTTATCTCATAGTTCCACACCATTTTTCCATGGTATATGTTTTTTCATACATGTTTTTCAGTCATCACTCAAGGAAAACAACCATGGTACAATGTTATTTTAAAAATATGTTTCTCCACTACTCTAGATTTATCTTATATTTTTTATAAAATTGGTGATGAATTTATCATATGTTTTCCCTTATGGATTATTTGAGCTAACCTCTATCTTATGATTTAATTCCATATGTATTTAAGATGATTAAAAATAATGATAATTTTGGAAATATTTATTATGTGGTCAAATTATAGAAGAATGTTCAAAAATACTATAGAATATTTTTCCCATATAGCCAGTTATCATTAACATTAAACATTCCATTCAATTTTTTGTTATATTATTTTCCAAGATTTGATGATTTAGTTATAGAATTGATAAAAAAGGAATCCATGATTAGCTCTATGAATTATATATAGTGTAAAAGAGGGGTTTTGATAAATTTTTATCATTTGATAAGTTATTTCTTTGATTATGATGAGAGAGAAATTGTGAAAACTCAATGGACAAGTCTAAGTGATAAGTCTAAGTATAAGGTAATATCCTAATGTTTTGTTAATGTAATAAATTGTGTGATTATCCATGAAATATCATCCCTTTATGGATACTATAAATCTAATGATAATGTTGAATAGATTCCCTTAGGGTAATAACATTGAAAAAGTTTAGTTGAGTATCAAAACAATCTTCCTTTCGATGCATAATTAGAGGGCCTAATAATTCACACATGTGTAGACACTCCTAGGGGATATGGTTGAGTTAATTCACATTATCATTACGAAAATTTATAACGTATTTGAAAATATTTAGATTATAAAACCTATCAAGAAATGTCTTTGAATATGTTATATTAAAATGAATTGATTAAAATGTTAATGTTTTTATTAATGGATATTTCCTTTTATGTTTATAGATGACTTTGAGAGATCAAATTTAATTGATTTTTTGGTATAGAATATTTTAGTAATGTTAATAGTCACTTTTGGATAGTTATTTTTGGTATTAGTAAAACATATAAAAGAGACCCTAACTTATGGAAATGATCAATGAATTGATAGTATCAAAGGATCAAAATAATATGTACATACAGAATACATGATAAGATATATTTTTCATGTTCATATGATCATTAAAACAAATTGTATTGGAAAAAAATTTCATTTTAGTATTTAGTTGAAATAAGATCACAAAAAATTAGTTGGGAAAGTAATGTATAAAAAAACATTATGATTAATAGATTAATATGGGTGAATTCTTAAATGGTTTATATTTTTAGTATAATATTTTTATAATGTAAAATGTGAGTTTTCCGGTCTTACCAAATGCAGTGAATATAATTTCATAATAGAAATTTAATTTTGATACACATAGTAATTTCCATTTGTATGTTCTATTTATCCATGATATTATAGTAAATTACATAAGTTATTAGTCTTATGTGAAACATCTATGGATTTTTCTTTTCTAGGTTTTTCAAAAATGATTCAAAATATATATTAAATTATTCCAATAATGTTGAAAACTATTTTTATTTCATGTTTATGTTTTTAGGGATAAATATTTTTGATCATTTGATTGTTGTATGAAATACTCTTAGGTTTAAAATATGATTGATGATGTGGTAATAATATGTTAATTGATATTTAAAAACAAATATAGTTAGTTAGAATCAATATACATGGAGACGATTATTTATTTTATTTAAAAGTGATCCATGATATTTTTAGTTAAGTTCATCTCATTTTTTAATTATTGTATATATTAAATATTGTTTGAATTTTTGAATAAGTGGTTAAAACGTTAAGGTTAGAGACAAGAGTTATTTTCTAGATGAATATGTGTTTTTTGTTTAATATCGTTTATAATCAAATGATTTTTTAAAAGTTACTTTATATTGAATATATGGATTGTGTGTATGTGTGTGTATATATGTTGTGGTATGTGATTTTTTGATTTGTTATGTTGTTTGTGGATAGAAAAGTTACTTTATATATTTTAAGAGAGCATGGTACATAATATAGCTTAAGTGAAAATATATTTAGAATACCTTTACATACTTTTATCAGTGAGAAAGTATTAAAATTATGATGGTGCTATTTATTTAAAGGGTTAGAATGTAACAAGCTATGATTTAAGACCCTTTAAATTAATATTATCTTCAATAACTTCAGTCACACATGGACCTAAAAAAACACAACACCCAATTAAAAAAATTTGATATATTATAATTACATTAATAATATAATAATTTTTGGATTAAATGAAAATAATATATTAAAATAATTAAATATTTTTATTTTTCTATCCTTTTGAAGAACAATTTTAAAAAAGTCATTATATTTTAACTTAATAAATTAAATTTATTATAATTTACATTTATTTGGAATATGTAAAATTTATATTTTAAAATCAATATATAAACATTAAATTATTTATAAATTGATATTAAATAATATTAAAAGAACATAAATATTTAAAAAGACACTTTTAAGGAAAAAAAATTATCTTTAGAACTACTATTTTCATTTAAATGTTATCTAAAATAATTTTATATTCTTAGTTTGAAAATATTAACTTCGTCTATTGGTTTAGCATGTAAATTTTCCCTTAGAATTGTGTTTCCATATATTTCTAAAATAATTATTTTAGGCGGATAGATAAAAATTTAAATTTATTCAATAAAATTATTATTATTAATTAAAAGTAATTGAAACCATTTTTCTTTATAAATAAATATTTATAATAAAAAATCAATCTTTCAAAAAGTCAACGTCTAAATTAAAAATCCCATGTTTAATGTTTTCAAAAAATTAGCTATAATTTAATCTAAAAATATTCTTATTCATTGATATTGAATATTTGAGTACATAATTTTTTAAAATTAAATAATAAAAATATGGATATCAGTTTTTAGATATATATGTTCATATTATATAATAAGTCTAATACAATTTTTATAAATATATGTAATATTAATACGATTAATGTTAATAACCTTGATAATGGTGAACATGTTATTTTTAAAGAATTTATTTATTAAAGTTATTTAGTTTTTTTCTTACTAAATTTAATTTATATTTTTATAAAGTAAAATTTATTTTATTTTTTAAACATTTATTATATCTAATTTAATTTTTAATCAATGTCATATAATATAAATTTTAAGAATGATGAAAATATTATTTCCTCTTTTATAATATAGATTTTTCTAAATATTAAATGTTTTAACTAAAAGTATTATTCGTTTTATTTATAAATTTAGTTATGAAATTTATAAACTAATTTTTTATTCATGGAAGAATACTAAAAGTGCTAGCCTATAATTTTTTAATTAAATATAATGTACAAGGGTAAAATCTTGTTACCATGGAGAAAACCAAAATTGTAAAAAAGTAAAATTCAAGTCAAAAAAATATTGAAACATATTTTAAAAATGTGGTCAAATGGTCAGTAGTGGATTAATCGACCATATATCACCCCCAAAATAAATTTTATATAAATTTTTGAGTCATTTAGCATTGGATAGTGTAAGGATATTATTGAAAAATAATGGGTGTTCACATAAGTGACCCTTTATTCACTTTTAAAAGTAGATCACTTGATCTCTCTTAGTGATTCACATTCCCTTAGAAATTTCCTTGTTTACCTACCCAATATTTCTCTCATATAATACCCATGTTTAGTCTTAATACCCAGGTCAATACAATTCATCATATGTCATATAATTCTATTTATTTAATCAAGTGAAAGTTCAAGTCCTCGATATAAGTATTACATACTCTTTACCTTTTCTTCAAAAATTTTATCTTACAATCCTAAAATAATCATAAAAATATAATTAAATAGTTATACATAGTAAAAAAAATTCCCAAAATATTATTTCAACACGCATTATTTATTCTGTTCAATTTATATAGAAAAACAAATGATCGTTAACGATACATTGTATAGACTTTGACCTCTACAAAGGTATCTTTTTCATTTCCCATATTGATATTAATTATTTACTAAACCACATAAAATATTTTTCCACAACATAAATGAATATAAATAATATCACTATTATTCAATTATAACTTTAAGAATAATCACCCATCAAAATTAGCATGTTCATGTTTGCATTTGTTTACCCACATATATAAGCAATGATATAAAACTCTGTAATTGATGTCAATGGGATATTATACATTAATATTATTTTAATATATTATGAAAATGAATAAATTACCTTTAGGTAATTTTTATCTAATGTACTTAACATATTATTAAAATGTCATCTTCTATTGATAAAATTACCCAAATATGATGACACCGAATTAAATTTCAGAAAAACAGTTGAGAAAACTATATAGTAAATAAATAGAATATTATAATAATTATCCCATATTACATTTAATATAGAAGTATAATATTAATAAGAAGGTTTATAATAAACTTATTTTTATTATTCATAAATTTATGCAGATGTACAAAATGAATCAGGAACACAGTAAAGATTTCATGTCTCCATTTTCAACCCTTGAGATATATTTCTTTTTATAAACCCTGTATTATTTGGAATGGTATATCCAAACCCATTTCATATTGTTTTTCAGGAATTCATTTTATTACATGAAATTAAATATTTTATTCTATGCTGTTTTTCATTGGTGGTTCTGTCTCAAAAATAAAATATCTTGTAAGGGTTTTCAATTAATTTTTTTCATTGAGATATAATCCATATTCACTATACGTTTTGTGGTGTATATTTTGACCATAAATTTATTATTATTATAATATTCATTAAATATATGGTAATTAAAAGTCCATATAATTTTATACCCTCCATTGGTATTTTTGAAATATAATAATGTTATAATATTTCATGGTAATTTAATTTTCTTTCATTGAGTATAAAATTTAATTGTTGAATTTTATTATTCTAATATTGATTTATTATACCTAATCAATACATTGAATATCATGAACCTAATTGTTTTATGTGGATTATCTTGTTTCTATTTAAATAATTAATTTTGAGATGAAAGACATTTTTAAACCCTTAATTTTTTAAATCACAATTTACAATTTAAATTTAAATAAATTACTAGTATTCATCTTTCTAGAGTAATAATGTTTCTAGAGGAAAAGAAATTCGTATTACTAGAAAGGAAAATCATATACTATCAGATGTGAGTTTATCATGTATTTTGTAAATAAGAGTACAAAGAAAATTATATATAAATTATCCATGCACATAATATGAAAATATACATATTTTATCTATTTGAAATCACACAATGTCCATCACATATATTTTTTCAAAATTCATCAGATATAGATATACCAAAACTAGTCAATAATGTGTTACTAAACCTATTGGATAAAAAACACTAAAGAATAATAGATAAATATTTCTTATTTCTATTGGATATAACGCTCATATAATTATAATGGCTTTGAATTTAATTATCATCAAATAGAGGGATGTTGTGCTGAACTCATCATGGGAATAAGATATATATTATATGTCATTGTAACTTATATAATGAAGTGTATAATGCATTCATTTTTATATCATTAATAAATAGAACCAAATAATTTAGTAGAATATGACAAAGAAATTATAATATGTAATTGCTTTAGGGTTTTTAACATCTAGTTACTGACAGGGATTCAATTTTAATCATTAGAGAGTTTCTTTAAGGAATCATTTTGGTAGGATTTCATTTAAATTGTTATATGATTTTTCTCATGTAATTATAATTTTGCTGATTAAGTGATCAATATCTCATAGGTATATAGTGTGATATGTGTGTCCAATAATGTTTATCAAAGTCTACCAAGGAAAATGTTTCCTAGATATGTCTGATCTTGATTATTTAGGGATTATTTTTCTTATAAGAAAAGAAATTACGAAATATTTATAGTCAAATATACCTTTAGTTATGTTCTATAGTGTTCTAAACACATTGGGTGAAAGTGTAGAACATTCTTATAAACATTTCTTTATTTTTTGTTACATATTTTATCAATTTTTATATTAATTTTTATACATGTTTCTATATTTTTCATATTTGAAATGTGAATTTTATATAATGTTAATACTACGTACTATAGTTTTCTATTGTTCATATTTTTAGAAAGAATATTTTTTTAATATTAATAGTTTATTACTCTCATTATAATATATATTAGATGAATTTGTATTTGGATATACATTCTTAAAACAAGGTGTTGGAAATAATGATGTTTAAATTATTATAAAATAAACTCTTCCCCCTCTATTAGTATTTTTTGTAGTCTTACGAGAATAAATTTGGTACCAGGGAGGGCCACTACATATATACTTGTTTACACTAAACAAGTTTATAGAGAATAATATTTTTGATTTTTCATGGATGGTTTATCCATTAGGACATCATATAATCCTAATCCTATCATATCACTAATATATGATGGTTTTTATTGTAAATATTTATTATAATGAATCCTGATTTTTGAAATTAACACTATCGTTTAAAATTTTTTAGGAATATTGGAAGATATAAAATTCTTATTAAGTAATTTACATCTTTTAACATGGAAAAAATTCAAAATATATATTGAAATATAGATTTATAAATAACGTCCAGTTCTATCAGTCACTCAGATGCATAAATGTTCTTGGATTATTTTTAGTTTTTTACAGTATCTTGGTTAAAATGAGTTATAAAATGAGAAACTTATAGAAATTATTATTCATATTATTACCGATTAATGAAAATAATTACCTAAAAAAATATATTATGCTGATAATCAAACAATGAAATATTGTATTAGTTTATTAGAACTCTCTTTTAGCATGAGAGTATAGTTAAAAGAGATACTAAAAAATAAAAAAATACGAAGGTTATTGAAATTGCATAAATATCTATAGATAAAGATATGAAATATATTTCTAGTGAAAATATATCTATATCCTATAAACCTAATATGAATTTCAAGGTTCATTTAGATATTAGTTCATTAATGTAATTTGGGAAAGAGATTTCCCATTTAGCAAAGAGGGTGGACATGATGGTTAGAAAGAAAGTCTTCTGTTTTATGTATAAGAAAACATCAAATAATAGAAATGAAGATACAAATATTTTTGGGATGATTTTTTGTTTGTGTACGAAACCAAAACATATAATACCAGATTGTATCAGGATTAATATGAAGGAATAGTGGTCAAAAAAGTTTTATAAAAGTTGTAGAAATAATTATATAAACATCTTGGAAACATACAGTGCTAGTAGAGTATTTTTATCAATTTAAAGATATGTGGATGATGATAATAATTATTTGGAGGATATTGGATTTTATAAAATAATACGAAGGAATCCAAATTCATATCTGGTGAATGTAAGTTTTTAACATTTTATAAATTTATCCTTAAACTGTAAGTACATATTTTTAATGATTATTATAGTTCTACTTGATTTTAAGAATAAAATGTTGTTACACCATAGGATGTAGATAATATACCCAGTTTTGAATAAATTTCTAGATTAGTTATTTTACTATATAAAAAGAAAATTAATTTTATGAGATATAATGATTTTTCAATATTATTACCTTCTCAATCCCATGTTATAATTTTGAAACAATATTTAGATATTTTTAATCATACTTCAGAGTTAGAAAAGATATATAATTATTGGTAAACTAATAATGATAATAATTTTTACAAAAAAAATTTATTATGAAATATATTATCTAGAGAATTTGTTTGTGAATATTTATTTTGGGGTGGAAATTTTAAAAAACCTCTACATATATTTGAAACCTCATAGAAATATTTCTTGAATATGTTTTAGTTCATAAAAACCCCATTTTAATCCAAACTATTTTATTCAAAATAGCTGAATATTTTCTAATTTCTTTTTAAATTGGTGGAATCTGAAAAAAAATGTTATTTTAATAAAAAAATTATTTTTATTTTATAATCAATTATTAAATCTCTTTATATATTTAAAAAGGTAAATTTATTCATTCTAATGATAAACATGAAAATGATTACATCTTAAAAATAAAAGTTATTAAAATCCATGATCTATATGAATGTTTATTGTTCATTAAATTATAATTTTTTGTTCTAACATAAACAGGATGTATTGTCAGAGAATACTAGGTGTATTTATTGGTTGATGACTACACTAGATATACCTTAGCCTATATTCTATCAAAAAATTCAGAAAATCATTTTTCATTAAACAAATTTGTAAACCCTGTTATAAATGAGAAGTCCCTAAATTTGAATACTATTTACAGTTATCCGGATGGAGAGTTTGAAAATTTTGAGTTTCAATACTTTTTTTTAAGAAACTATTAAACATAAATGTTCAGCACTAATAACACTCAACAAAATGTTATGATTTGACAAACAAGATAAATTTGTTAAAATAATACCATAACCATATTGATTGACAACTCAATTTCTATCTATTTTTTAGATGAAGTGGTCAGTACTTGTTTCTATACAGTAATTAATGCATTACACTAAAAGTATCTCAATAAAACACTTTATGAGTTATAGGGAGGAATAAAACTAAATATTTCTTATAACACCCTGAAATTTTATGTCATATTACTTTAGAAATCAAATTATTATTGTTTTGATAGCTGGAGATATGCGAAATTCTAATTATAAGTGAATAGTAATATAGAATAACATTATTAATTTTCTTGAAAATTGGATGGATGAATATGAATTAAAATATTTAAATAATATTTTCAAATATCTATATAAAGAAATTATATTTTTTATTAATTATTTATTTTCTTTTAAAATATATACCTTTTTATTAAATATTTTTTTATTTGTGATAAAATAATATAAATACTTTATTTCAAATCATATAATTTTTTTACAAAATATAGAATTTTTAAATTTAACATATAAATTATAGAATATCATGAATTTTTGTTAATCTTTTGAAAAGTTAAATATGTTGACAAATGGTGAAATTAATATTAAAAAAGATTAATTTTTTATTCATTTACAAATATCCATTTTTTAAAATGGTTTAAAATGTACAATGAGTTAAATTATTTTTTGAATAATCTAATTTTTTTATTGAATCCAATTTTCTATTTCACATTGATATTAAAAAAATTGACACATAAGAAAACATTTTCAATGAAAAAAAACATCTCATCTCATTTACATGTTTAATTTTAAATTAAATTATGATAATTATATGAATATAATTGGGTAAAATTACTTCCATATTTGGAATTAAAATAATTTAAATTATGTAGTAACTCCAAATTATTTTTTTCATAATGAATATAAAAAATTGTAAAAATTAGTTACCATGTTTATTATTAATAAAAATGTATTGGGTGTTAAAAAATGGATAAGGTGTAAAAATTACTAATAACATGTCAAAATTCTGTTTTATTTCCATTTATAGACCATATCCCATCTTATATTTGGTAACCACTTATTTATAATCTATTTGAAATGAATAAGAAATTAATGTGTTTTATTATTGTAACTGTTTCCAAGGGTCCTTCCTCATAATTATAAAAGGAAAAAATATATCCTCTAAAACACACAGATGAAAAGCCATTTTGTTTAGACAATCCTTACTCAAATACCATCCTTAAATCCTTCATGTGACCTATAGTCATTGGTTTCAATATAAAATATAACACCCCTATATTTTGAGAATTATTTTTCAAATATATTTAATATTTTATATATTTTACATTAAATGAACCTTGGTGTTTTACTTGAATTACACGTAATCCTCTGTTTATATTGTGTTACACACAATTATAATATTAAAATATGTTATATGTAACCCTATATTTAAATAAAATGTGAAATAATGTTAAATAGTTATTATTTAATAATAGTTATCACCGAGATATTGGAATAATGAGCATGAATCGGGTTAACTAAATTGGTAAATTATATATTCTACAAATATATATATATATATATATAATTAATTCATTAGTGGAAAATTAATTATTTATGAAAATAAAAACTTTTTGAACATAAAGAAAATTGTTTTTATTGAATCTATTTTGTTCACATAAACTCATTTTAAGACAAAAAAATAATGGAATCACTTTTAGTGAATAATTTTAATGGAATTTATATATTTTATTTTCAATCAAAATTTTAATATTAATCATATGTGTTAATTATAAAAGTGATAAAAATAAATCCAATTTAATTTGTACAACTTTTTTTTATAAAACCTAGTATTGTACACTTTAGGGCACATATTTTATTATTATTTTTTAATAATTTTAGAAAATTTTATTTTCTAAAATAATGTTTTTTAAATCATTATGTCAAACTTATCTTAGGGTGACTTTTTTGGGATGTTTCATAAATGATTTATTTTTTGATTAATATGGAAAAAAACATAATTTAAATTGAATATTAATTTTTCATTTAATTTATTTATAAAGTTAATAAATATTTTAAATTGGTGTTAAGGAAGTTTTAATTAAATTTTATGTCAATTAATCCAACTGAGCTCTTTGGGATTAATTTCATATATTATTTTGATGTATAACCTCGGTAATATTTTGAACACGTTATATTCGAAAACCAACTTTCACATCATTTCTATGGGACTAATTGTAAATTAAAATTTTACAATTATGTTAATGAATTTAAAAAAATAGTTTTTATATTTATAATCGTGATAATTTATATTATCTAATATGTTCAACTTTGTTTTAATCCAAAATTCCTGGTGAAAATAGTAAAAATTAATTATTAATTTTATGAGAAAAAATGTTTTACTATGGGGTAAACTAAAAAGATAAGTGCTAAAATAACCTGTAAGTTTATATAAAATAATTATTTTGACATATTTTGACAACATAATGACCTAAATTCTAATTTTTTTTATTTTTGAACTTGTTCCCTATAAAAAACTGTGTATAAATTTTTTCATTTTGTAATATTACAAGTGTGCTACTCACCTCTCCTATAAAAGTAAAACCATTTTCCTCTCTTATTCACACATACGAAAAAAATTTGGTTCAGACAAAAACAACCCAAATCAAAAAATAACATCCTTATACTAATTATTCAATTCTTATTTTGGGCTAAATCCATCAAATTAAGCCTTTGGGTGCAATCCAAATGTGGTTACGAGAATAATAGGTAATGTTATTCAATGAGTGTTTTTATTTTGTATCTTCTTACACATATTTTATTTGTTATTAAACCATGATTATGTAATGACATTATTATTTTAAATATAATTAGATGTTTTTATTCTAATTTCATGACATAAAACCACATCATCTTCCATAACATCAAAACACAGCTTAAGTTTTCAAATTCAAAAAACAGGACACAACCTTCAAGAACCACACTAAACCATGACTAAGTCCATGATCCTCCATGAGGTATGCTACCAGATTTGAAATCCACCGCTTGTTGTCAACACATCACCAGAAATTAGAAGCCATCAAAAAGGACTCATTACCATTGTAAAAAACATGCAAAAAAACATCACACATAGGAATAAAACCATTTCCAATATAGAAAAGGATTTCACCTTTGAATAAAAATGAAAACCACATAACATATTCCAACAACATCGACTTTATCAAGGTTGAAAACCAGTCCGCCTCTACAAGAGAACCATGCCCATCACAGACCTAAAATCCCTCCTAGAACACTAAAGACAGAACAAACAGCACCTCCCAATGCTTTTTGAAACCACTACCACAGACCGACTTGGAGAGAGAGGAAGGAGAATGATTCCCGAGAAGAGTTTGATAGGGATTCAAAATAAACTAGGAACCAATCAACATACAATCTTCGCAAATCACATATACAGAAAATGAAAAAAAAAAACCAATAACAACACATGAATTTCGCAGAGGAAAAAGTATATCTTGAACGGGTAAACTCGTCGCCATATCCAAATCCCACCGAAGGATCCTTGCCAATGCCATCACTAATTCAAAAACCACCAAAAGCATACAAATCCAAAAACGAATGATAAAAAAAGGAAACATATCATCACCAGCACGCTAGAAAGAAGTCTTGACATAACCAAGACTCGTCGCCACTAACTAGGATGAACACAGAGACCACGAAGAACCACCCTACACAACCACCAGAGTCATGGTGGAATCCCGCAGGTTGTGGAAGCTGGAATTTTTCTGTGAACCGTCATTGTGATGTCGATGGAGCCCTATCCAGTGAAGATGGAATCGAACGAAAAATGGACAGCAATGGTGCAAGAAAGATAGACATCCAAGCACCAGAACAACGCCACCACGATATAGGACTACCGCCACAAACTCACTAAGAACGAGGAAGAGCATCGCGCCAGTCCAAGATAGATGGGGGAGTCTGCGATGAGATGGAAACCCTAGAGCACTATTCCCCTTACAGGCTCATCCTCCCCCATGGTGATATATATAATGTATGTATATTATATTGATAACCTAATCATAACTTATGTGTCATTGTATCATATATTAGTTTTTTTACATTCCATTATGAATGTGATACAATAAAATTTACCTTATGTATGGTCAAAAACCACCTCGTGAAGCGATGTGATTTAACCATGATCAATATATAAGGATCGATACATCGAAACAAAACATCCATGAAATAAAAAGAAGTAATTACACCAAAAGTTATTCCTCCAAATAATTTTAAATAAATGGAATATAAATGATTATAGTTAAATAATATATTGTATGATATTTATTCATATGATTATATACTATATTTATAATAGATACATATTTCATATATATGGGGATTTGATAGAAATGAATGACTTTATACTGGAGTTAAGGATTTTATGTAACAATTTCATTATTTATCAGGTGTTTTGATGATTTGGTTTCAGATTATGATATTTGATGATATACCTACTAAAAATCTCAGTAATTTTCTTGTACACTTTTTATTTCAATAGAATTCATTATTTTCATTCATTTTCCTCCCTTTAAGTACTCAAGAGACCAAAATAATGATTCTAATAAAAATGATCTTTATTTCTCATGTTAGTTGAAAAACATTTTTCTTTTATGTCCATTTTTTATTAAAATATTATTAATAATGCATTTTTCATTCTCTAATTGTTGTTTATATTCATTTTTTTCTAATGTCAATGTTTATACTAAATGTTTTAAAATCAATCTTCTTTTCTTTTTCTGAATTATTTACATTAGTATTGGAACAAAATTTTTAATGCAATCATTGTTTTAAAATATTTGACGTGAATGAAATTTCATACTATAAATACCACTAACTTATTTAAATTATCTATTACACTTTCCAAGGATATATTAATAAAATGTTTTCTTTAATATTTGGGAAATTATTCAATTTTAAAATAGTTATTTTTAAGTAAAAATATTATTTTTATCAAGAAATGTTCCAAGTGATATTTTAAATAATTTTATATATAATATGGAAATCATTCAACTTTTCTAAATTTCATTGGTGATATGATCCAAATATACTATCATTATTATTATATTTGCATGGTTTACCATTACGATGAAAATATGTCCATGAAATCAATTTTCATTCCAATGGTTATGTTATGATGATATGATGAATTTTTTACAAACATGTGTCAAATATATATACAATTTCAATTATGATATAGGTTAATGAATAATTATATATTCCACAAATTAATTAGGTTAATATTGTTATGTCATGATATTTAGAGGAATATAATGGTGTGTGAACCCAGTTCAGTGAGGGTATATATCTAGTATTATAGTCATGTGAGTTTTCCTCAATTACTATAATGGTTTGGGGAGTGAATATAATCCAATATGATAGTCTGAATTGTATCCCCTAGATAATATTTAAATGATTTTATTGTACTATTTTTATGATAAAAATGTGGACCTTATTACAATGCTAGGATCTCAGGGCTCATCTTGTTTGACCATTTTATGATTCATATATTATGAACATCCATGATTTATTACATCATTTGAGATTATGATCTATGATATAAAGGGAACATTTTTTCAAATGACATTATCATGTTAACATAAACTTATTATCATTTATTTTTTAAGTGATCATTTACATTCCACTTTTTTACCTTTATTCATCATCAAAGAAAGATCCATTTTTAGGTTTCCTTTCTCATGGATATGAAAAATTTATTATATATGAAATGTATAATAATGGTTCTAGTAATGAATAATATAGTGAGAGATGATGAAGTTCACTTATAAACCAGTTTCTAATGTATCCATGTTTCCAAATTCACTATACCATTAAGATATGTGAATGTATGGTTTTTTTATCTAATGAATATTCATCTATTAAGATGTGATATATCTATTTTAAATGTGTGGATTATTTTTTCTAGTATCAGAGAATGTTTTATTATACTTTAAAAACATTAATGATAAATGATTAGTGAGAGATCTTAAGATATTCCTATGTAATAGTGATCTTACTAAGCTATAGTAAATAATAGAGTGTGTTATTTATAGAGAAAAAAACACTATTTAGACACTACTAGTGGATGTGGTTTTGGAATAGATTCATATAAGTTTAATTAGACTAAAAAGAGTTAACAGAGTGTATCTCATCCAGATTATAGTGCATAATGAGTGTTCCCTTATTGTATACCTAGTTTGAAAATATCATAGGGGCGGGAGATGCTTTGGTTACTTCACATTTACTTTACAGAAAATTCTTATTTATTGGAATATATGATGATCATGAATGTCCTAGGTAAAACCTAATGTTTCATAGATTGAAATGGTGGTGTCATACTTTAAAAATCCTAGAAATGATCTCTCATGATTTTATGGTTTTCAAATATTATTGTTATTTTTAAAACAATAATTTTTTGTTTTAGTAAAAAGATTGAATGTGAAGAAACTATGTTAAGGAATGTCATAGAAAATATAAAGATATTTCTCAGATGAAATAAAATGTTATGGGGGAAGGAATGAAACATAATGTTGTTATTCCTATTAAAATTTATCAAGAAATGAATCATTCTTCAATTCCAATAGGGAAACGAAGGGAAAATAGTTTATGAGTCATTCATGGTGAAAATTATTCCTTATTATTGTTGTTACACTAATCTAATAGTTCTTAAGTAATGGATCGATAGGATTGAAATGTTATTTTCTATCCTATATTTTTTTAGAAAAATAAAGTTATTTTACATTCCTATATTTTGGAAGGTTATATTGAAAAATGCGAGTCAGTTATCAAGAATACTAGGTTGCAGGAACAACTTGAATCCATGGACTCCGAAGAGTTTAGGATAATAATTTTAAATAAGTACTTTCCATGATTTTTTTACAAAAATATAGAATAAATTCCATCATATAATGACTAAATATGTTGTTTCTATTGGTACTAATGAGGAAAATTTTATGTATCATGTGAGGTATTATTCTGGTATTATTATCCAACCTGAATGTATAGTTGATGAATTTTAAAATAGTTTAAAACCATGTCTCCAAAGGGTGTTATACATTAGGGACATTAGTATATATGAAGAAATAATTCAACGAATGATCAAGGCGGAAATGGATATTGGATTTACCCATCAATCTAATGGTTTTGATGAGAAAAGAAATATTGAATTCAAGAGGAACTCTAAAAACCATGGAGGAAAGAGGATGAACAATCTTTTATTCTCAATGTGTAGAAGTAAACACATAGTAAATTAAATTAAGGGAAATGTTAAATGTTTTAATATTGGAAATCACTTTCATTGGGAAATATATAGTAGAACTAATGAGATAACGTTAGATAATGATGTTAATATAAATAAATCTTAATAAAATGAACCACTCATGATCCAAAAACCACATAAGCCGAGATAAAAAGAATAATATCATGCTATAAAAAGTCATAATGAAAGGTATGGTGATGGAATGATGAAAGGTACTCTTACCATCAACATTAAAACTTGTAATGTTTTATTTGACTCTTTATATGATCACACTTTTATACCTAAAAATGTTTATGTGGGCATAGAAATTCAACCCTCATAATTTGATTTTCATTTAGAAATGAAAATCATCAATGGTGAGACGATCATATCTCATGTCTACTTATATTATCTAGTTGATATTTGTGTTAATTTTCTTACATAAAATATCATTATTACCCCTCCAGATTAATTTTTTGTTCAGTTAGTAATCATTGGATTTCTTGATGTAAATCCCTCATTAAAAACTATGGAAGGTATGTCACATTTGATATTCCAAACTATCTAATGATCATTTATATATGTGACAATAAATATTAACATCTGATGGAAATAGAATCTGTTACATGGGCCTTGATTCCTATTCAAAATGGGTGTTTATCTCATATGATTGGGGATATACTCATCATCAATTATATACATATTTTTTCTGAGTCGTTAAATATATTTTTGGAAGATACCCCTAGTTATCCCTTTAATTTAGAAGTTGAGTTATTAATATAACTCATACTTAGTACTACACCTACTTAAAATACTCCATATATAATGGGCCTAATAGAGACATTTGATTTAAAGAAGAAGCACCAAGAGAATATTTATTATTGATTTATTTTTCTATGTGTTTCTCCTTGGGGTGAAAAATTTGTTTTTGTTACTAAGTAACATGGATTGACATGACTATGTATCGATTATCTAAAATTGACGAATATCAAAACCAATAAACATTATCTTCAAGTCCATATTAATGAATTGATTGATCAAATACATATCTCATCTCTTTTCCAATATTGACATTCACTGTAGGTATCATTAATTTGGGGTCAAAATGGTGGATATACCATATAATTCATTCCATATAAGGTATATAATATATAAATATATGGTGATGCCATCGGATCTTACTAACCCATTAATATATCTTTGAAATTAATTAATAGTATTTTGAGATTACCTTGATTAGATTTCGGTAGCCTTAATAGAGGATATTCCTATATATTCATAGTTAATGTAAAATCATGAAGATCACATGAGAACTTTACTAAAGACTCTAAAGAAGAAGAATCTATATTCCATATTCATAATATGTGATTTTTTTCTAATATATTATCCGAATTTGGGTGATATATCTAAAAAGTGGGAATATCATTGGATCCAGCAATGATTGAAGTTATTAAACATTGGCCCGGATAAACAACTATGACTAAGATCCATAGTATTCTTTGTTTGGGTGGATATTATCTTCACTTCGAGGATAATTTCTCATTAATATCTAATCAACTCATCATGTGAACATAGAAATATCTAAGAACCATTCGATAAATTCATATGAACAAAAATCAATGAACTTAATATAAGGCTAGTTTTTCAATCTTTTCTTACATTACTGTAAAGTTATTGAGGTTTTATAATCTAGAGTGAAGAATCAAAAAAATGAATGAAATTTATTTAAATCTTGAATGATATAAAAAATATTATTCCTCATCAAGAATCAATATTCCTGATAAAACAACTCAACTCAGGATTAAGAGTTATATGTTAAAATTATTTCATTAATGATATGGAGGTTGTACAGTTATGTAAAATGGTTTAATATATATATATATATCATAAAAAATTTAAATTATATATTTATAAAGAATGTGTTGAATACATTCCACAGAAGCTGGATTGATTTAATTGAACATCATGACTGCCTAATACTTTAACACATTGGAAAATAGAACACGGTGGATGATTCTTTGAGAAAAAATAATTATGATGGTTTTTCCATGATGGGGTAAAAAAAAGATCCAATGGAATCACCATATATTTTTATTTAATTATTTTTCTACAATCTATCCATTTAATGATTAAATAGGGGTGGATGAAAGATATACAACTATAAAAAATGGTGAGAAATATTCTTGAGTTAAACATTGGATATGAAGGAATGATGATATTTTTTAATTTTTATGAGTGCCATACGTAAAATAATTGAAGGAGTTGTTAGAGGAGGCACATAGTTCACTATTGTCCATTCATACAATATATATGAAGATGTATTATAATCTGAAAAAGTATTTCCGGTGGGAAGAAATGAAGAGAGATATTGTAGATTATATATCTTGGTGCTTCATAAGATACAAATTCATAGATAAACGTGAAAAGTCTATATGAATATTACAACCATTACCCAAACCAATATAGACATTGCAATGATCGACCATGGATTTTGTTTCTAGAATACCAAAAATTTATAAAGGCTATAATTATATTTGGTTTGTTGTTTAATGCTTTATGAAGTGAACAAAATTTATTGATGTTTGAGAAGAATTATATTTAAATCATCTTTATAGGATATACATTAAGAAAGTGGAAATTTTTCATTGAGTAACACAATATATTTTATCATTTTGGGATATATGGTTTAACACTTTTTTCTAGAGAAGTATTCATCATGCATTGGAAAAATTTTTGAGTTTCAGTACGATGTATTATCTATAGAGATATGGCAAGTCTTTGATGAACATTCAATCCTAATAGGGTATGATATGATTTTCTCATATGGATTTCAATTTTTTTGGGTTCAAAATATTTCTCTAGTAGTGTTTTTGTATAACAATATCTTTCACTAGAGCTTTCATATATATCATTACAATACTATAAATAATTATTTTGAAGCACTAGAAACTAATTTTAATTGAACTATAAAAGCATTGTTAATCACAGAAAAGATAATTGGGGTCCCATTTAATATCACTTTTTAGCACGGATAAAGGACCAACTTTATAAGGGATATTTTGTGCGCTAAAAAAGGCATTGTTTACTATGATGTGCTGTTTATTTAACAACACACCCAACACCTACACACCTGTACAAAAAAACACATGCACTTGAAAAAAGAACAAAAAAATGAAACAAAACAAACAAGATTTTCGTAAACAATGCTATATACAATTACATGACATCATGAATAAAAAAACTACTATATACAATTCAAAAAAAAATTATATGGTTACTTTTACAATTATGCAATAAAAATTTAAAAACATTAATGTTTCATCCTTTACCATCCATGATCCTCGCTCATAAAAATTCATCCATGGTATTATTTTCTTAACAAAGAATCTGAACTCATTCAAAAACACTTCCTATATAAGAAAAAAATATTATTTTAGTAATACAATAATAAAATAAATTAAACATTAATATGGAAGAATACATTAATAAAATTTTAATTTTTAATAATAAAGACATGTTTGGTGTTATAACGGTCACATCATGCATCTTATTGATGTGGGGTTGATTATTTCATGTCAAAAAATAGTCATAGATTGTTGTTTTAAAATATTAAAACAATCTGAATCAGTTTTCTCAATTTTTAGTATGTCACATAATATTTTACTCAAATTATTACCAAATTTAAAAGAAAAATTTAGATTTATATTGGTCAAATAATTTGTTGGATTGAGTTGAATTTGATTCCTACTCATCAAAAATTACTAATAGATCACTTTCAAAAATTATAAAGACATTAAAATTGTGTTTTCTTAGTATATTGAATGTCACTTGTGTTTTTTTCTCAAATTAATGTCAATTTTATATAAAAATAGACACGTCATACATGTTTCATTTTGAATTGAATTGTTGTGAGTTAGATTTATACATGTCACAAATTACTTATTGATATTTGTCATTAATTATCAAAATAATCTAAATGTGTTTTCTTAGTTAGTAGTATGTCAGCTGTGTTTTTTTACTAAAATGTCATTTCAAAATGGAAAAACGCATTTTGAGTCATGCCGTTTACATCATGTATAGGTTTTATATGAGACTGGTTCATATACATGACACATAATTTATGAATCGTTATCCTAAATTATGAAGGAAATTGGGGAAGGTTATCTTGGTTTTTAGTGAGTGAGACGTTTTGAGAAAAAATGTAAATTTTAAACTGGTAATATACAGTTTTAGCCATACCGGACACACTGTGTGTCAGATTGAGGTACGATTGATTCCTACATCTCAAAAATGGCTGATGGATTTTTTTCTTAATGTGTCAAAAAATATGAATGCGTTTTTTCAGTTTTCAGTATGTCATTTGTGTTTGTTTCTAAAATTAATGTCAATTTTAAATAAAAATAAACATTTTTCATATCATTCACATTGTGTGTTTAATTGAGGTGTGGTTTATTCTTACATGTCACAAATTACTTATAGATCATCATCCAAATATATCAAAATAATCCAAATGTGTTTGCTCAGTTTGTACTATGTCGGTTTTGTTTTTTGAATAAAATATCATTTCAAAGTGGAAACATGCATTTTGAGTCATACCTATCATATCGTTTGTTGGTTTTATATGGAAATACTTCAAAAACATCATAATTAACATTCAAATAATTATCCAAATATATGAGGACAATTGGAGAGGGTTTCAATGATTTTCAGCGAGTAGCACGTTTTGAGCAAAAATATTAATATTATACTGATAACATACACTTTTAGTCATACTGGACATAGAGTGCATCAGATTGATGTGCGGTTGATTCGTATACATCAAAAATGACTCACGGATCATAGTCTAAATTAAAAATACAATCTGAATGTGTTTCCATGTTTTTCAGTATGTCACTTTTGTTTTTTTCTAAAATTAATGCCAATTTTAAATAAAAAGGTACACTTTGAGTCATACCAGTCTCATTGGGCTTTGAATTGAGGAGTAATCGATTTTTAAATGTCTCAAATGACTGATGGATCATCTTTATAATTTATCAAAACAATCTGAATTTGTTTTATCGGTTTGTAGTATGTCGGTAGTGTTATTTACTAAAATGTCATTTGAAACAGAAAACAGAAATTTTTAGTAATACTTATCACATCATGAATTTATTTGATAGGAGACTACTTCATACACAACAAAAATAAAATATGAATTATTATCCTAAATTATGAAGAAAATTGGAGTGGGTTCTCTTGGTTTTCCGTGAGTGACACATTTTGTGCTACAATGTAAATTTTAAACTGATAACATGCCCATTTAGACATACTGGTCACAACGTGCATAGGATTGAGATAAGTTTGATTCTTATATGTCATAAATGACTGATGTATTGTCTTCCAAATGTACCAAAACAATCCAAATGCATTTTCTGTGTTTTCAGTATGCCGCCTATGTTTTTTCCTAAAAATATTGTTAATTTTAAATAAAAATAGACACTTTGAGTAATACCAGTTGCATTGTGCATTGAATTGAGGTTTGGTTGATTCATACATATCAAAAATGACATATGTATCGTTATCCTAATGTATAAACACAATATGAATGTTTTTGTTCAGTTTGTAGTATGTCAGTTGTGTTTTTTTACTAAAATGTCATTTCAAACTGGAAACACGCATTTTGAGTCGTACTAATCGCATCGTGCATTGGAATGATATGAAAGTGATTAATAAATGTTAAAAAGAACTTATGAATAATTATTATAAAATATGGAGACAATTTGAGTGGGTTTTATTAGTATTCAATGAGTGACATGTTTTTACCTAAAATGTCAATTTTATACTGCTAATAGATACTTTTAGCCATACCGGTCACACCATGCATCATATTGAGGTACTACTGATTCGTACACACCAGAAATGACTCATAGATCATTTTAGTAAAGTAAAATATTCAATATGAATATTTTTTCTTGGTTTTTTGTGTGCCACTTTGGGTTTTCTCTAAAATTAATGTCAATTTTAAATAAAAAGAGACACTTGGAGTCATACTAGTTACATTGGGTGTTGAATTGATATGTGGTCGATTCCTACAAGTAAAAACTAAAATATATTTAATTTTAAAAAATTATGAAAACAATCTCAATTTTTTTAACTGTTTGTAGTATAACAGTTCTGTTTTTTACTAAAATGTCATTTAAAACATGAAACACACAGTTTGAGTCGTACTGGTCGCATCGTGTGGTGGTTTGATATAATACTTCTTCATACATGTCAAAAATAGCTTATGAATCATTATACTAACTTTCTAAAACAATTGGATATGGTTTTATTGGTTTGATTGAGTGGAATGTTTTGAGATAAAATGTTAATTTTGAACTGATAACAGACACTTTTAGCCATACCGTTAACATTGTGTTCCGGATGGATCTGTGTTTGATTTTTACACATCACAAATGAATCATCGATAATATTCCAAAAGTATAAAAATAATCCGAATAAGTTTTATTGGTTTCTAGTATGTCACCTGTGTTTTTTTCTAAAATTATTGTCAATTTTAAATAAATATAGACACTTAAATTCAGACCAATCACATTGTGTATTGAATGGAAGTGTAGTAGATTACAACAGGTAACAAATGACATATGTATCATTTCCCAAAAGTACCAAAACATACGGAAGGTGTTTATTCAGTTGTAGGTGTTTCACTTGTTCTATTAACTAAAAATATAGTCAATTTTAAATAAAAAGAGGCACTTTGAGTCATATCAGTTGTATCATGTGTCATATTGAGGTGGGGATGATTTCTAATATTTTCTAATGACTTATGGATCATCTCCCTAATATTTTGAAACAACTGAATTAATGTTCTTGATTCTGAATATTCTAGTTACTCTGAGTTCAAATATAATGACCTAAAAATTTCATACATTGATAACGCATATTAGTAGATTATTATTGCTTACATAAATGAAATAAATGAAACATAAAAATGATACAATTAATTAATACTATGGATTATGATCTTACTGTGAAAACATCAAGATTACATCTGTGACTGAGTTTACATAGAGTTATTTCTCTTATTCTAAAGGCATGTCACATGCATATAAATATTATATAATAAATGAACCCGACAAAGAATAATGAAAATCAAATAAACATTTCATTATATAATTTTTTGTTAAAATAGATATATTATATTGTAACATTACCTTGACATCTTTCTGAAGGGTTTCTTTAGTCCATATATAATTTAATAACAAAAATACTGATTCTTTGTACACTTCACTAATGTTGGTTAACTACCTCTTAGCATAGCATCTAATCTGAACATCTGATCTGGCATCCTCGTGATTCTCTCATCCGACATCATCTCTATAATATCATCATCCAGTGCACAATTTTGTTTATCTTCATGAACCCATTTACTAGTAATCGGGTAGAAGAAGAGAAGGAAATGTGAAGGCTTAATGATGATATCATAGAGATGGTGTGTGATGAAAGCATAGAGGGGAATCTGGATCTGAAGTTCAAATGAGATGTTATAATAAGTGGTAGTTAACAAACAGTAGTGAAGAATACTTAGTTTTTGTTATTAAATTTTGGTGTTATTCACAAATAATATTCCACTGACACACTTCATAAGTAGAAACAACATCATTAATGACCAAAATATAGGATATAAATGACCCATGCCATAATATTTTAGGTCTATCCTTTTGGAAACATGGAAACAAAAATAACTAGTTCAGAAGACTATCTCATTAAGTGATTCTTTACAAGAAATAAAAATAATTTCAAAAACCATTATTCATAACCTAAGGATATGAAACATAATATATGATGATCACAGATGCTCAGTAATTGTAAACAAAGGAGATAACAATAATAATATAAAGTTGAAATAAGTAGTAGGAATTCACCATCATCTTATTTGTGTACAATCATCCATCAATTATGCTACCCATTCATTTCTAAAAACATCTATATCATCTTGTGAATATGATTTCTTTCAACAGTCATGGTAATACTAAAAAAATATAATTAGACATAGAATTAATAATACTTTTAAATGACCTAGTATTTGTTTTCAAGAATACATTTTCCGGGATGCTAGTTTTTTGAATAAAACATGATCACTTTTATAAGTTTACAAACTTAATAACCATAGTCCTTTCTGTTTGTTTTTATAGAAATTGTGGAAACATATATAAAAATAAGTAATTTCTTTATATGTTTTTTGATAGTGAAATATTATTATAGATACACGGATAGTTTTACTATTGTATATGTTTTTGTTTCTCTTGTCCTTAGGCTGGGATACATTCCATGATGTAGAAGATATTGATGAACTTCCCCATAATCAAAGAATCCTCATTAAAAGATAATATTAATTATATAACTATAATTTTAGTTACTAAATGTAAGATATAGTGTATAAAAATTTGGAAAACTCCATCATGTGTGGTCTGGTTTTTGGATATCCATGAATTTAATCTGAAAAATAAATCTTTAGAGTATCAAAATTGACCGAAATGAGCATCTACTGCTACCTAAAAAAGGAAGATGTAATTAATGAAATAAATATATAGTTCATATGATTAAAATTTATAGTTTTACACCTGAATCATTGGTATTATAAAGTGTATGTCATTCGTAATATTGTTTTCAAATTATTTGGACAGGGATGACATTATTTCACCATATTTATTGGAATTTTTTTCTTATTTTTAAGAGGTGATGTGAGGACTAACAAGTCCAAATTATTTTCATGGGGAAATCCCTTAAATTTTGTTAATATATATTCTTGTAAAAAATATTAAATGTATTTAGTCAAAATTATAATAGTATATCAGATTTTGTAAAATAAAATCATGAAAAATTTCCTAATGTATAAAGTTATAACCGAGGAACCTAGCCATTCATACATGATGATTTCATTTACATTTTCATCACCAATGTTATATGATTATTCCCCTTCGTACATATTTTTCTTCAAAATCAACTGTGTGAGTGTTGTTGTCTCTCAACATTGTTTTAACATTAGCCAGAATTGATATTAATTATTGATATAGAATGGTCAGGGTAAAGGTGCTCTTATTAGATCATTTCAATCAGTTGGTTGATCCTTGAGATAGTTTTGAGATGATCTTTCATTTCACCCCCTTTTCATTCTTGTTTTTTAATAACATTCATCATCTCAGACCCTTTTTATTAAATGCTCATAGTTTAGATGAAAATTTAATTTTAAATGAATACCTCCTTATCAAAATATTTTTTAGTTATAATTGACAGCCATGGGTTGAATGTTCTACTAGTATGTTTGACCGTATGAATGTCATCATCATTTTTTGGAATAGGTTTCTTAACACGTTTCTCCTGAACTATGATAATCAACACTCTGACATGACCTATTGGAAGTGGTCTGTTGTGTAGCATGTTGTTCTGCATATTGAACACCATAGGCCTCACTATAAAAAGATGGATGTGAGTTTATAGATATAAATCATAGTCATTTAAACCCTATAATATATCATTACAGAAAATGTATAAGTGTATATGTGATTCACATTTCATATAAACAATTATTGGAATATTGATTACCTCAACTATGTCAGGTTATTGAGGGGAGTGTCTCACCTCATAACTGGTGGGGGTGGTGCGGGATCTTCAGGCATGGGTTTTTCTTGAGTTTTTTCATCTCTTCCCCCTAATAAACATTATATTAGCTCTCTATGGTATTGTATTTATTTTTGAAATATTTAAAATTTTTCTCTCATCTTTTTGATTTCCTAAGTTTGATCCTCTGCTAGTTTTTATTTTGGAAATATGTTCGGGTGTCACCCCAAAAACTGTACCTCTAACCCAGCCATAATGTTCTGGCTGCTTCAAGGCTGCTGAACATATGCCTTCATCTGGTGTGGCTGTGGTTGATTACTATTACTATGTTAGATATAAATTTAGTAAAATAAGTAATCATTGTTTTGTAATAGTGATTTAAATTAAAGAAAATATTTCTATTATGTCACACATACACATGTTTCACACAATTTTTGGGTGTTTTCATCTATCAATATTTCCGATTTATTTACATTAGCATCCTTATATATCACATGGAATGGGATGGAATTGGATTTAGATTTCGATTCACCAATCTGCATATAAACAAAGGAACGTGGTTATGGTGTTGTTTTATATCACGTAAATGTATTATGGTATATTTAAAATACATAACAATTTTTTTATATCAAGTGAAGCATACCCATCATTACTTAATGTTAGTGGTATGATGGTTTTAATGCATATTCTTTATTTTCAGAACTCAATTATTGTTTCATAAATAAAAAACTATCAATCAATATGATGACGACAAGCAACGTAAAACAACATATTTCCACGCATAATGTACCTGAAATTTTTTCCCTTCGCGATGATTACTAAACTCATCCCATGATCCTTGGTATATCATGTGTGCATAAAGGGGAGGCGAGTGAGGGTTAATTTTCCATTCAACATCATTAAGAATGTATTTCCTTAAAATGGTGTGTAAGCCTCTAAAAATATTTCATGTAACACATTATACATATTCCTTGTGTGAGAAATCTATTATAAATGCACGTTTTAAGTTATGGTGAAGATTAAATCAATGTTTTAGTATTTTATTTTTTTTTAATAATTTAATGAAATGATATCACAATGTTACCAAATCCTCTTCCCCCAGTAGTGTCTTAACACTAATGTCATCATGGTTCCACGATTGTACATCAATCAGCACACGTTTCTGAGTGATTATTCCAATGTAGCTACTGTACATGGGATTTTTGGGATCAACATGATGTCCCCGCATAGTCCATCCCACCTTAAATTTGATGCCTTTTTTGTATTTCCTTAATTTTTTTGGATAACACTGTCAAACTACGACACCCTTTTTTTTAAGCCTCTAGGGTTTTATTGCCTTCCATTTCCTCAGTTTCAGCATCATCAATATGTTCCTCTAGGGAACTAACATAATCATAGGGACCAGTAGAAATAGGTTGAGAAACATGTTGTTCCTCTACAATGGGACAAGCAGCCCTAGTTTGGGAGACCCATTGTGCCTCCAAGATTGTGCGCTTCAGTAGGTGTAGCAGTCATTATCTACAAAAGTGGTTTAAAATTTAATTTATATTACATAAATTTAGAAGTGAATATATAATAACATAATGTAACACAGTTTATAAGACAATAAAAACTATCCTTATTATTGAACTCTATTTTTTTAGGCTGAAGTGATTTGTCCTCTCTATTGACTATGAAAATCCATCCATTGTGTTCTCGTCTAATATATAAATTTTCAACTACATTTGGACCACTGTGAAATGATTTCAAATTCCCAATGAAAGGGTAGTCCTCCATTGAATTTTTATCTGACCCTTTAGTTGTTTTGGTCAATAACAGAACAATTAACCAGTTTTTTTGCGGGATATGGAATATAAAATACTTGTACTGTCTATGATTCCATTGTAAATGGTTCTTCTTTCTCTCCTTCCATACTGAAATCAACATTCACAAATCCCAATTCGTCTATTTTAACAACAATCCTATTATAAACCATCTTTCATTGAAAAATCATAACTTGGAATTTCATATAATCCATCTCCTATATTATCATTATAATGCTAAATTGTGACATATTTTAAAAAATTGGATTTCATTCCTTAGCACCAAAAACCTGCATCGATTCAGCCAAAAGTGTAAGATCACTATTATGTATGGTATTTTATTCAACATGTTCATTAGTATAAAATGTATACCAATTAACTATATAAGAATTTTAAGCTAATACATAAACACTTTGTTCTATGGCAAGAAATCGAATTAATTCTGATATATAGTCCAGATTTTCATATGACCTATAAAAAAACATGGTCCTGAAACCATCCTATAAAATGTTGATTATTTTTATCTGAAATCTATTTTTATCCCTAGATTGATTCAGATTCCTAATAATTTATTTGTGGGTTTGAACATATCGGTCAAAGCCAAAAATGTTATGAAAAAACATAAATGTATAACTACTCCAGATTTGTAATATTTATTGTTAAAACCTATCATCCAAAAATTACTTCACCCTCCAGCCATCCAATGTGACATGACTTTGTAGGCCAATTCCATCCACACCAGACAGGTATTCAGTACAGAATTCAATGGCATCCACAACAACATATCGCTTCTCAATACAACCCTCTGGCCATTTTGGATATTTGACATACACTTTCAAAATCATCATATGTCGTTCAATGGGGTACATCCATCTATAATGTAAAAGACCACATAGTCAAATCACTCTCACCATGTGAACCCTCAAATGAACCATCATATCAAAGAATGTATGTGGGAATAACATTTCCAATTAACATAAATTGATAGAAATTTTTCTTTCGATTTTTGGAAATTTTGATGGGTCTATAACTTTTCTGCATATAGATTTGAAAAGAAAACAGTGCTTAGTTAATGTATAACAGAAATTCTTTGGAAAAATTAAATGCAAATAGATAGGAATTAGATTTTTCATCAAAACATGACAGTCATGTGATTTTAGACCCTTTAACATTAAATCACTCATTTACACAATGTTCGTCATATTTGATAAATACCCCCTATAGAACCTTTACATCATTTAAGAAGTTTAAAACTGATATCTCTCTTTCCTAGAAAGAGTGTATGCAGTAGGAGGAAGAAATGTTCATTTTTCACCCTTCACTATTGCCAACACTTATTATATTCCCCTGGCAACCATGTCCAACCTAAACTATATTCCATACTTTGTTTTTCTTGGTGAATTTCACGACATGTCGATGAAACTAACATATACATGTTTTCAACATACATAACATCATGAAAATGACTGACATATAGAAATTATAGTATGGTAATAAAAAAACTTATCTCTTTTTCTAACCTATTTTCATATGGTTTTTAAGAAACAGATTACCTAATGTAGAGTCCAAATATTTTAATTTCTCAAAAAATTGACCACCTATTTGTGGAGACTGTGTTATACATTCTTCTGATCTTCCTCAAAATATGCCATCCAAGATCGTTACATTTTTCACTAGGGTTGGAATTTATGATGTCCTTGAAACACAGTTTTTGATCAATGTTTCAACCTAGTTGACTGTGTACTTTGATTGCAAATGGGACACCCTTTATATCCTTTCATGATGTCTCCTGAAAAATTTATATAAGAAGGGAAGTCATTTATCATCCTGTACAACATGCCTCTTAATTTGAAATCATAATTTTTGTAATTATAATACAATGTAACACATGAATCCCACAATAATTTCAAATCATTGACCAATGGAGCCAAATAAACATAAATATCATTACCTAATTTTTTTGTTCCTAATATAGGCATATATAACATGATGTTCTTTCATTTCATGCATAAACATGGTGGAATCTTATTATTTACCAACATAACCATCCATGTACTATGACTATAACATTAAACCCCAAAAGCATTCACACCATATGTAGATAATGGAAGATATATGTTTCTTGGCTAATTTTCAGAATCAAAATACTCATGATCAATTAACTTCTATAGAGGGGAGTCTATAAGGTGATTTTGTTTCCCATGTTTAATTCTTGGGTCCGTATGCCTTGTCAATTGTCATATAGTCTCCGCACTTATATATAGGCCCCTAAATATTGGAATGAAATAAAATTACCATACAACATTTTTAGTACTAGATTAAACTTTCTTGTATCTAGAAGAACCACACTTTGGGCATTAATTAAGTGATTTTTGGTCCTTTATTAACATTATACAGTCATTTGGGTAGTCATTTTTTCTTCCATAGATCATACCCATTGAGAATTGCATTCATTTGGCATCATATGTTCGGCTCGATAGCACATAGTATTTTTGGAGCATGTCATTCATGAGAGAAAATAGTTCTGTAATATTGGTTTCACTCCTCCCATTGATTGCTTTCAAATTATATAGCTTCAGTGCAACTGAAAATGTGATATATTTAGTGTAACCACCATACAATGGCGTAATTTCACAACTCTTTAACTTCTCAAACAATATTGGGACATCATAAAGTTCATATATAACCTTCCTTGTCATTTCTTCAATATGATCTTCATCATCATTCACATTTTTAATCACATCCTCTATACTATCGCCTTCATTGTTCACTCTTGTAATAATGTCATATGATCCATAAAATACAGTTCTTTCCCAGCCACTACCAACATTTTCCCCTGAGTTTATTCCGACATGTATAACATTGATATATTCCATGAAAGTTCAAGTGTTCTTAAAATTTCTATGAAATAAGTTTTCTTGAATAAAACTATAGTAAACACGGACAAAGGATTCAGGAAGGTTCATATGCATGATCTTTTGCAAACTTGATAAACTCTTTTATGATATATTCATACTCTTTTGTTAACCGAATGACATTCATCCAATCTTTATTTATATTCATCCTATTCGATCTAGTAATATTTATTTTTAACAAACTAATTACACAAAATATAATCAACTAGTGTCATCATCCAATTATAATAAATAGAACTATCTATGGTAAATAATACCATTACCTCTCCATGCATTACTCAGGACAAAGGTAGATCACACCCATATTCTCAATGATCTGATCAATGGAACTTTTTATGAGAAGCCTTTTCACTTGAATGTTTTTGTATCCGACATGCATTCTATATGCATTATTTTAAACTGGTTTTTTAGTGTTTCTCTTGAAACATAGTGTCTCAAATCAAGAACTTTGTACTAAATGTAACAATCCTGATAGGCCTAAATCCCAACAAACTCAACCACACCTGAGCCGAGCCCTTTGGCAGATAGTAGACCCCCACCCGCAGGTAGATAACATGCCCCCACCATAGACTATACCAAATAATATGGGGGATGCTATTTAAATCCTCATCAGGAAGGGGACCGTTTTTGCCATGTTTTAACTAGGATAGTCTGAGGCGGGGGATTTTATCTACCTGCACGTGGGGGTTTTATATCTACCAGATGGCTGGCTCTGGCGTGTCTATGTTAGTTGGGATTTAGGCCTACCAGGTTGGTTACATTAAACTATTATATGATTTTATTTCCATATATTTATTGTGGTTGGAAAGATTCATTACATGTGTTGTTATGGTTATTTGACTAGGGTTCCCCTAAAGTGTCCCATAGGGTCCTCTAGTGAAGTTTTTTTCTAAGATTTTATGTAATTTAACTAGAAAAGAAGTGGTCGTAAAAATTGAAATGGGTAAGGTTTAGATTGGTATTCAATGGTGGAGGAACTAAAACATGGAAAAAAGGGTATACCAATCATTCAAACGACCACTACACCATAAAAACACACAATCGTGCTCACAATCGCAACACCATAGAAACCAAACAAACACAATTTAAGATTTTACAAATCAACCCTTATAAAATTCTAATTGTTAATTAGGGGATTATAATAGAAGGTTTATCATCATGAGGAATTAATTCATTATCCAAGTATATGTAAATTACCAATTTCTATATTCAAATGTTCACAGGAACCAACTAATATGCAGTTCATTTAGAGCACAAATAAGGACCACCAATGCCCACGATTTTCAGTGGGGAATTTATCCCGTAAAATTGACAACATAACCATCAATATCCAATATTAATAACATATGAACATGAGGAAACTATATTTTAAGAGGATAAAAATCACCATGAATGTGTCATTCAGTGCGTGACAGATGTGCATTCTCATCAGAGGATAGGCGCAAGACAAATGTGATTTACAATGGAAAACAAAACAAAAAATTTGAACTCACATGTTATACCTATCCCAAATAGGTCCAATGAGATTTTAGACTGGGAAATGTTTTGTTAAATAGTTTTATTGTTCAATAGTGGTATTTTATTTTCCATCTATGATATCTACTACCTGTTTGTTTATTTTTTGTGTGTCTTCCATTTTCCTAGATTTTCAACTTATGAATTCAACATTTTTTGTATTCAATAGAAATATAAATATTAATTTAATATAATTTAGGGTAAAATATTACACATTAATTGTATATTTTTTTCTAGGGGAACATTGCTATATAGTAGGGATCTTGAAAGCCTCTTAGGTTAGTGGAAATTTAGGTAATTTTTTGGTAATGGTTCAATCCTTGGTTGTATCATTGCATTTCCAATTGTAATTGGCCCATTCACATTTAAATATAGGATGGAAGTTAGACACTAATATATTCCCAACTATATGGGAGTTACTATAGGGGTGGGTCCTGATAGTATCATATTGGATAAATCTTTTATAGATTAGACATTACAGTAGTCACTGCTAAGGATTTCCTCATTTGTACGGTATTACTGTTTGTTGAACCTAGTGTGTGAAGTAGACATCAGATGATTATTGTTGATTAAAAATTATGTGATGAATTCATAACCTATGAAACAATACATATGAAATATCATACAAACCACAATGAATCTTAAGAGGTTTTGTTTCATTCATCATATAGTAACAAGTCACTTGGAATGTGTACATGATATGCTTGGGGAGCTGAATGATGTGGAGATATTGACGGAAATGATGATGTGGTACTATGTTTAAATATTATTTATAATTTTTTTTCATTAGAATTAATGTTTTTTCTGTAATTATATTTATTTTAGTTGTGTTATTCCATCATGAGGGTCAATAAGAATAATTACATCAAGTATCCAGGTATGTGAATCATAGACTAAAACTGTAGGTTGAGAATGTAATGAAGTTATCATTAATGGGGTTCTGTAGATATAATTTATTGAATTATTATAGTTTTTTGAATGTAATTTGACTTAGTGATTTTTATATAAATTGGTAATTTCATTTCATCCATTTTAAACTAGATATCTACTTGATGTACCTTTTGGGGTGAGTTTGTTTTGAGGCTCAACATGATAGATGTAGATTCATTTGTGGGGTTTGTATGAAGGACCATAGATCAAATAGATATATTGAATATATATTGATTATTATTGGGTTTTTTATTTTTGTATAAGTATCTTATTATATGACTTAACAAATGATATTTTCACATTGTTCTTAGTAAGTATAAGATTAATATGAAATTGTGTTTACATCAATAATTAGAGTTCTATAAAAATGAAATTCTATCCTATTGTGTGTTATATATATATAATTCTTAATTGATACATCATATGACTAGTTTATTAATAGAATTAAATAATTAGTGTTGGTACTATTTTTTACGTATAATTTTTATTAAAATTCTCAGGGACGAGTTCGATGCTCTATTGGGTTGAGGGATGATTCAATGTGAATGTGTTCTCTCGAGTTAAAGTGAATCATGGTATGAAGAATATGATTTTATCCTGATTTAAATGAAAAATTGGAAGAGTTTACTCATACATATATAATTCATGTATGTTCAGATCATATTGAAAATGATCACTGAAAGAAGATATGTGAATCTAGGTGTTTTATATTTAGAACTACTATCTTGATGATATTAACCCCATTTATAGGAAATTTTTACTTCATTTAAAGGAACTCATTAAATCCTTAACTCTTAATGGTTCAGTTCCCAAAACAAACACAAATGAATAAATATAATGAAAACAAGTATTTTCCATAGTTTACTATAAAGGGATACATATTAGGAGAAAACAACATTGATGAGTCAATGTGAAAAAAATATAATATACTCACATACAATGGATTAATATTTCAGTGATAGTCATTTAATAACAACGTTATTGTGAGCCGCAATGAATATCCATAATGAAATAGATGCTTTGAGAAACAATGTAAAACCACACAATCATGAGGCATACAAAACCAAGAAAACAAATAAACCTCGCAGCACCCCACGCCCCAAAAAAATCCCTATTGACAAACCTAACACTCACCAAAACCATTTCCAAAACAACAAAAACCGCTCTTATATAAACATGAAAATATAGGCCTTTACCCCAAGGATATAACAAAATGTTCCCAAGTTCCATTTTGATCCATGTTAAAACACACAGAGCATATGAATGTTCCAAATGGACCATATATCTTCAAACATAGACACACACAAACATTTCACAATTTCCAAAAGCAACTTATCCATTCCAAACACACACCAAATCATTTCCATAAAAAATAAATCAAAACTCTAAAATGACACCAGATTTATAAAACAAATCATAAAATTTATAAAAAATTGTACAAATGAACCAAAAATTTTATACACAATTATATATACAACCCAACCTATTGATAACCAATTTGTTAACAAGATTACAAGTTTATAAAAAAATTTATTTTAAGGCCAAAAAAATTATTAAGAATTTTATAAGCAACCCACATAGTTTACTGAAAATTATATAACAAATCAAAAAATTTATAACCAATTTCATAAATGGGACAAACAATTTATAAATATCTTTTTATAAACAAACCAAATAGTTTATTAATAATTTTATGAATAGATCAAACAAATTACACAAAATTGAAAAGACCATAATAAACTATTCAAGAGTAATACGAAGGGTCTTCTCATGATGGAAACATTATCAAAAAAAACATTTGACATCCATTGAACACAACTTCTATATTCAATAATAAACAAAACTAGGAAAAAATAATTCAAAAATATTTTTAACAAAATCAACTAACTTGAAAACACTATACCAGATTAAGCAGTTGTATTTTAATGCAATAAATCAAGTCAAATATTTAACTAAAAACATTCTAGCATAAAATGGACTTAATTAGAAATGAAATTATTTATTCTCCTAACATAGATGTGTCAAAATGTGATGATTCTTCAATAAAAGGGAGAAAAAGACATCTCGGACCCTTCGCACACCCAAAAAACAAAAGTAAACACAACACACCGAAACCCTACCGATAATGGTTCATCCATACCCTATGTACCCTATAAAAACTAGGGAAATCGTAATAGAGACTCACTAGGGGAATCTGTGTGCTGTAGAGGAGTATTCTTGGATGGTTGTCGGATGATGTGGGTGTACTGGAGAACATTAGGTGGAAAAGGGGGCCGCACAAGGAGGAGGAGGAGAAGGCGGTGGAGGAGGAGCAGTAGGAGGAGGAAGAGGATGCAGCGGTGGTGGGGAGGAGTTGGAGTCGGTGTCCGTAGAGATGGAGGAGGAGGCAGTGGTGGTGGAGGCGGAGGCATCAGCAGAAGAGGGGTCATGGTAGAGGAGGGCTTAATGATGCGGGGGGGGGGCAACTTCTTCGAAGGCTTGAAAGTGTGCGAGGGAGGGGGATCATGTTAATGTTCTTTATAAAACCCAATAGAACCTTTATCATCACTAAAATAAAAACTCTTGATAAAACATATATTTATCATCATATTGTTAGAGATGAAAAAGGTATAATTTTAATAATTTATTTAAATTATTATATATTTATTTAAGATGATATATAGGATAAATATATAGTTATTTATTAATAATTATAACTATAAATAAATATTTATTTATATATAATTATAAATTTATAACTTAAGTAATTATAAATTTGGAAGAAATATACTTATTATATTTATAATCATATGCAAATATAAAATAAATATATTAATTAAATATATTTAAAATAATATAAATATATATTACTATATTTCTTATAATTTCAAAAATATTTATATGAAACATATATTTATTAATAAATTTAATTATAAATAAATATTTATTTATTTAATTAATTAATTATAAAAGTATAAATAATTAATATATCTAATATTTATAATTATTTAAATATATATAAGTAACATATTTATTATAATTTTTAAATTATTGAAATATATCTCTATTTATTTATAACAATAAATAACATTTATATTTATTTACCAATATTTGTATAAATATTTATAAATATACTTATAAATATATATATGTATTTAATGATATATAACATATTATATATTAAATAATAAAAATATTTTTTATAAATTAATAATTATTAAAATAAATATAAATTAGTTTTTATTTATTTATAAATATTTTTATATTTTTATAAAAATATCTATTTAATTATATATTTATAACTTTCTATGTAGTATAATAAATATATTTATTATAATTTATAATTATTTACATAAATATATTTATTCATTTATTTATAGTTATAATTATAACTATAAATAGTATATATTTATAAATATTTATAAATATTTGTTTATATATATATAATTATAATATTAAGTGTATAACATAATAATTATTTATTTATATATATAGTTATAATTATAATTACATGTGTATTTGAAATGTATTTATATATATCCTTAAAAATATAATAAAAAACATTTATTATTTAAAAATGTTTAATGTAATTTTATAAGTACATTTTCTAGAACATATATAGTTCATAAAGGTAACAGTATGAATTAATCAATATACCACATCAATAGACACTGCCAATTAATGTATAAATGAATATTCATGCATGATACGTAACATATACACATGATTAATAAATTAAATGACCAAATTCATTGGAAAACACATAAATATTCAATAATTTTACTTATAAAAATATATATTAAAATGTATTATATATTTATAAATAAAATTAATATACTATATATTAAAAATATATAAAAATTATAAATTAATCCAATAAATCTAATAAATATATATATTAATAAAATAAATATAGTAAATCTAATAATTAAAATAAATATAATAAATATAATAAATATATTTATTATATAATGTAATCTATTGTATTCATAAAATTATTTAACTATAAATATTTATAATCTTAAAAATACTTTTTCAATTAAAACATTGTACATATAAGTATATTTATTATTAAAAAAACTATTGATTATAAACTATTGATTCTTATTTAATGTATAGAAATAAATATATTTTTATATTTAAATATAATAATTTTATATAAATTAATAATGTTTTTTATTTGAAACTTTTATCAGCGCTAATAATAGAACTCATTTAGGTACCCTTTATTAGCGCTAAGAAAAGCACTAATAAAGGGTACACCTTTGTCAGCGCTTTTTTAAGTCCTGATAAAGGGTACATTTCTCAATGCTTTAAGATAACGCTAATAAAGGCCCACCCATTTATCAACACTTTCTGCATATCACTGATAAAAGGATTTTGTTCCCTTTCCCGATTTTTTGTTAGTGTTATGAAGCCCTCTATGAAAGGTAGTTTTGTTATCTAACATTTAAGGATGGAGTTGGAGAATAAAATCTACTACAAACAGAGCTAGATAAAAAATGAACGAGGATGTCAGAACCATTAAGCAACATATCATGGTAGCACATAGTTGACAAAAACGTTTTTTTCATAATCATCGGTGAAATTTGTAGTTCAAAGTTGGAGAGAAGCTGTTTCTATGAATTTACCTACGATAGAAGGTTATGAGATTGGGGAAGAAAAAAAGCTGAGCCCTTGGAATATTTTCCTCATTTAGATACTTGATTTAGTAGAGACATTAGTATATTTATTGTATCTTCCACTGAACAACATTCATGTTCATAGTGTGTTTCATATATCTCTCATCACTATGTATAGACATGATACATCACATGTACTGAACTCAGAGGTCATACCACTGGAGCACGATCTTTCCAATAAAAAATATCTAGTATAAATCTTTGACATTAGGTAAAATGTTATAATGAATAAGACTATACACCGGGTTATTACACTTCTGAGGAATTTACAACTCAATGTACCCACTTGGGAACTTTATAAAGTAATAAAACAGAAAGTGTAACACATCTTGATTTTATGATATATTTTTTACAGTAATTTTTTTGGTAGGTTTCAATACAAACAACCGAGAGGCTAAATTAAGAGTAATATAGTGTACCATAATAACCAATTAGTTAAATTAGCACTATGAATATGAATTTACAAATTTTAAAATAATGTATTATGTTTATAGATAACTAAAATTTATATTTAGTGAAGTATTCATATTCATTAAATAAATTTACATACATTTTCCAAAAAAATATTTTCTTAATTTGATTTTATTGAGAAAATAATATTTATATTTTTTCCCCTCATAATTTTTTTTTATAGAAATGAAAATAATTTTATAAATAAATATTACAAAATTATTTTACTTTAAATTTATTATATTTTTTAGGAAAGATAAATTTTTTTATGAATTGTGACAAATATTGCTTGTTATTAATAAAAATTATTATATTTTGAATTCATTAAAAGTTTTTATTTTGTTATAAAATAGTTTTTATAGTAAAATTAGTTCAATTATATTTTTATTAATCCCAAATATGTAATTTGAATCATTTATATATTTAATTTTGATATAAAACCCATTTTCCATATAATACTATTTCTATGGAAATCCACTTGTTATCACGTTTGTGGGTTTAATTTTTGAAAATATTATAATGTGATGTTGATTTGATAAAATATACTCCATATTTGGAATTTTAATTTATAATATAATTTTATAGGTACAACTGAATATTTTATCATAGTTCATAGTAAATAGAGTAATAATATGTTTCCACTGTTATGGTTAAAATAGATTTAACGGGTGTTAAACTAAATAGATAAGGGTTAAAATGACCTAAATGCATCTCAATTTTTTAATGGCCCAATATAAAACCTATATCTTATAATATTTTATAGTATTACATTTTTATCTATTTCAAATGATTAATAACATTATATATTTTATTCTTTTCAAAAATTCCGAGTGGATCTATCCCCCTGGCGTATAGAATTAAACCACCTCTTCTCTCCTCACCACACTTCAAAAAACTTTTTATTTAGATAATAACATCTAAATTACATTCATTATATACATCCCAAAAACCGAAATCACATATTTTGACAATTACACTTCATTGGGAGGATTTATTATTAAACTAGTGATGTTTCCTAAAGAAGAGTTGTAGTTCTTAACAATTAATTTTCATTTTATTTACTCTTCTATAAACTAAAACTATAAATAAAATATTAGAAAAAAACATAATTTTCAAATATAATTATATTTTAGAATTTTAATGTAATAATATATACCCCTAACATCTTCTATAAAATGAGAAACAAAACTGTTGATTGTGTGTATAATGTGGACTATCGCCTCACAAAATAATGTAATCCTTTTTTCATCACTAAATCACCTGAATGAATATGATTATATATTTATATATGATATTTTTTATATTATTATACATTTTTTACAATAATATCCCATATAAATTCATTCCATTTATATATTTTAAAATGGTAATGTCACATTTGAATACGTTTGGACTACTACCTCTATGATGAAATATTCTTCATTTTTAATTCTATTTTGAAATGGATGGTAATGTTAGTATATTTAATTAATATATATGATGTATTTTATATAATAATGTTTCATGAAAGGGGAGTTAATTTTTATATTTATTTTATTCTAGCCTTCAAAAAATTGAAAAAACATTCGTATATACATACAACTTACCATCTCGATGAATGCTGTAATTCATTTTTCTATATATGAATTTAATGGATTACCCAAAATTCATATATAATTAATACATATTTTAATTATATAAATATTAATATTGTGTATATGATTTATCAATGGTAAATTTCCATGTACCAAAACTAAAGAAACATAACTTACAGGAAAAATAGAGCAGTTATTACCTAAAAAAATAATTGTACGAAATAATTGTTAATAAATAGGTGAAAAGTGATTATAAGTAAGTTAGATATGATAGGATATATGTGAATATGATTATTAAATATATATATATATATATATTATATTTATATTTATTTTATAGGAGTTTTGAACATATATAAAAGAATTTGGATCTGAAGGAAGGGTACTATTTTACAATCTCATTATTGGTTAGGAATGATTATTATTATGATCCAATGATGAAATTTGACAAATTACCTCTCTATAATATCATGAATTCTATTATCCAATATTATTATAAAGAATAAATTTTTTAGATTTATTTCCCTCTTTGTATTAAAACAATAAATTTAAATATTTTTTTTAGGAAAACCAACTTTATTTAATTCATCGGTCAATAATGTTTTCTCCTTCATGTCTATTTTTATAAAAAAAATATCAAGAATATTTTTAATATTCTTTAATAATTGTATGAAGTTCTTTTTAACATGTTATTAGTTTAAAAAAATTATTTGGAATATTTTTTTTCATTTTCTGATTGAGTTAATTTTCCATTTTTACTAAAACAGGGAGTGGAATCAATGTTTTAAAGTATAAATCATGGATGACATTTCCCATTATTCTGAATACTTAATTATTTGAATGTTACATTAAATTTTTTTCTTTTCTTTTTGAATTGAAGGTTGTATTTAATATTTCTGAAATTTTTAGATTTTAAATATATGATTTTAAATTAAAAAGGGTATTTTCCTAATGAAATGTTATAAGTGGTATTTTAAAAATATTTTTCTCCTAAGAAGGAATCCTTTGACGTTTAATAATATTTTTTGAGGATATTATAAAATTTCAGTATTCTTTTTCTTCCACTATATGGTTTATTATTATGATAAATATATATTTATGAAACACATTTTTCTTTTATGGGTTATATTAGGATGATATAATGATTGTTTTCTTATCTTTTGGAATTCATATATATAGTTTTATTTATATTATTAGTGTGACAAGAATTATATATCCCTCAAATGCATTAGATAATGATGGATATGTCTTGAGATAAATAGGGCTAGAATGGAAACTAAACCCTGATCGATATAGACTTTATCCACTATGATAGTTTTGGGTGTGAACCTCAAATAATAAAATGGTTTGGGGAGAGAATATATTCTACTAAAATAGTCTCATTTTTAAGCCTTGACAACTATATAAATGATTTTTTATGTGTACATATATACCAAAAAACATATGTCTAATTCCATAATTATTCTCTAATATCTCATGTTCATTGATCCATTAATGATTTATGTCTTATAAAATACCATTATTTATTCCAGTATTCATGTTTATCATCAATGATATGCATGGAATGTATTTTTAAGGTTATATTAATGTTATCACACCCATATCCACTTATTATTGTTAGTTGATCATTGATAAATAACTTATTTAATATTACTAAGAATCAATTCTCACCCTTTTATTTTTTTACTTTCCCTAGGATATAACGAAAATTAGTATGTATGATATGTATACTAAAGGTTCCAGTTATCAAGAACCTAGTGGAAGATTATTTAGTTCACTTATGAAGCAATTGTTTATGTTTCCATGTTTCTAAAGCCATTAGACCTATAAAATTTTGGATTGGATAATTATGTTAAATAATGAATAATAATATAATAATATGTGATATATATGTATTAAAAGTGTTGATAACTAAATTTATTACATTATGGTTTTTGGATGTGAATTATTCATTTTGAATAGTGAAAACATAAACAAATTTTATCTAAAACTATTGATGAAATTCTTCTTAGTTATTCAATTATAGTATTTCTCGTTGTTATTTTAAAAAATGAACATAAATTCTTGATGAAACTATTCATGTTATGATTGATGAAATAAATCCATATGTTTTTAAACACACTAATATATTATATTCAGATAAGGTTTTTAAAAATATTATTCATCCCATGTTGGATAATTATTTAAAAAATAAGAAATAACGAAGAAATAATTTCAAAAGTCATTCCTTTGAATAAATTCAACGAGTTATCTAATAATAAAAATATATAAACCTAATAAATAACTCTATATTAAATAATCATCCCACTAATAATTTCATTGGATATGTAGATAATCCATTCAAACGTGATGTTCCTTTATAAATAAATATCAAATTTGTGTATACATATCGGAGTTTGGACCTAAAACACACAATGAGGCTTTATGTGATCAATATTTGAAAAGAGATATTACATATTAACATAATTAGTTTTAGTTTAAAAAAGTTTTTACATTGGTAGAATAAACTAAATATCATTTTATGATTACATAAAAATAGGGTTTTTAATAAAAAAACATATTGAATATAGAATTAATTTAATAAATATAGAAATGATTTTTTATATGGGTTATAATTTATAATAATTCATATATTTAAATGAAATATTTCCCATGACATCTTGATTTAAATCTATTCATATAATTTTATCCTTAAACAATTTATATTTTACTCACTAATGAATGATTATAATGTGTAATTATCTTAACAGATATATACTACACGAAGTATGTCCACAAAATACCTACTTTTGAAGTTAAAAATATCATGATAATATTTTAAAATTTACTAAATCAATATATGGACTTAATATATCTTAAATATCATGATTTGATAGAATTAACATATTCTTTACCTCAAATTTTTTTTATAGGAACTCTCAATCCAAATTTTTTATTATAATTTTTTTAAAATATCACCATTGTTAAAATTTATTACAATGAAAGAATTTTTGCCTTAGATAAAAATATATTTCAACAAAATTTGAAAAATATTTGAAATATGAGTTTGAAATGAGTATCTAGGGGGAGTAATATTTACGTTGGATTTTAAATATCTCAAAATTTTGTAAGAAACATATTTTCTCAACAAAGGTATAACATTTTTACATTTGATATTTTTTTATGAAAACTATAAATGTATAAGTACTATTATAAAAACCTACGAAATATAATTTTGGTAAATCTATTAAACTAGTTGATCAAAAAATAGAGTATTGATTCTAAGATTATTATATCACACACATATAGATAGAATTAGTATTTTATCTTTGATTTTGTGTAATATTTGATGAAAATAAAAAAATTATCCGACCATAATGACATAAAACATATTTTTCATCAACTAAAATGAACTTCAGGTCATTGATTGTTTTATTCTTTTAGAAATGATTTTAACTAGAATTTGTTTTCCGATGACGACTTTTATATATCTAAAATTATTAGGAAAAGTACATATAGAACATTTCATTTCTTGTAAGAAGTTTTTTTTGTTCTTGTATGAATAAACAATTAGTATCACTTTCCATAGTAGAAGATAAATATGGAGCATCTTGATGTAATTTTTCTCATATATTGTGGTTGGGTCACACACTCAGTGATTTTTTTCACGAGTTTTAGTAAAACTCTGATTTTCTAGGATAAAAAACTTAAATATCTTTGTTTATAGACCTATTAAATAACTAATGATAAAAAAAATAGGTATAATAAACCACTTACTTTAGGGGCACACAAAAAATAAGGTACTTTTTGTAGTCAATTGGAATGAAAGATTCTACATGTTGATTTTTTTTCATAATCTCTTAATTCTCATAGTCTGAAATATATTAAATTGAGTCATGGTAGGATCAATATAAAGTGGTCATTAATAAAATTATCATTTACTTGTTTTTTTAAATTGGAAAAATCCTCAAAAATGAGGGAGAATAATTTTATTATCTTTTCTTAATCTTAATTTTTATTACCTTTTTACAATAATCACTGGATAATGATTTTCTAAGAAATTTTTTATATTTCATCAGAATGAAGTTCATCTAATGTTTCATCTTAAAACCCCATTGATATAAATTTATTATATATCAATGTTTATAATATAATTAGAAAACCACTTATAAGAAATTAATTTGAAAAACAGTGAGGGAGGTATCATATCTGTTCTAAATTTAATTTCTATAGAGAAAAAAAGTATAAAATATTTGTTAAAAATTTCATATTCTTACAAAATAATAATTTTCCAATAAAATAAATTTTTATAACAAATTTATAAAAAAGGAGGTTTTTAAAAACTATAATTTCAAAATCCTATTTTTTCACCATCATCCAATATTAAATATTATACATTGGTTCAATTAGAAGTTTTATTTTCACTCTATTTTCCAATATATAGTAAGATATTATCAACTCTTATTCTTCACCACCTGATTTTGAGGAGAGAAATTTCCAGTTCAATTCTACTTCATCTATTTATCTTTATAGTATGTTCATTATTTCACATATTTATTCAGGTTCATTTGTTCATTCACCAAGGTATATTTTTAGGATTTCAATGCTATGGAGGTAATCATGTAATGATTAATATACCATATCTTCATTAAGATTTATGATTCCCTATTAGAATCAGAATTTTTTTCATGTTTGGGAATTAGTTTTTGTCACTATAGATGATTGTTCTTGGCACAATCGAAGTATTGTTTTTTATGTTCTATATTTATTCATTATTAAATGGAAATGATAGGTTTAATAATTTTTCAATAAGAAATTTTTTAAAACCATACACTTTTACTGTCAAATGAGTTTCTAAGCTAGTTGTATTTCCATTAGAAGGTGAAGAAACCTCCATAATATAAAATCTACTAGAAAATGTTGTGTATTTTAAAGGGTCACTTTTTGTGAAATATATATATTATGTAAATGAAATTTTTATAATTTAGTTTCACATTTAACCAAAAGAATGAATTTTATCCTTGTGAGTTAAAAAAATATATTCTACCATGGAATGGAGAGGGAGTTGCAATGAAGGTACATGAGAAATATGTGTTTCATTTCCAGTGTAACATGAGAAAGGTCAAACTTTTTGTGTTTATGTGTAATTGAAACAAAGATTTTATTATTATGATGGTAATGATTAAAATTCTTCTGTACCAATAATTCATTAAATTCTTCCATTAATTCATTGATTTTAAGAATATTAATAAAGAAGCAGGTGTTATTCAGTATAAGGAATAGTTTTTTAGTGATGATATAATTACTGAAATTAGTTTTTTATATTTACATACTGTGAATAAGTTCATAGAAAAGTATAAGAAATATTATTTTACTAATGAAGTTGTAGTTTATAGAAATATTGTTCATAAGAAGTGGAGTTTTGCAAAAACCTCTCATAAATATGTCAAATTACCAATAAAATGGCCATAATAATATCTGATTAAACATTTTCTATTCTTATGAAGAAAAATAATAAAATAAGGGGATAACCCCTTTCTAGGGATATATGTTTCCAAAAAAATATATCAGAAATAACAAGTTATTGACAATTCAAAGAAATATGAAATGAAGAATATAGAATCTAAAAAATCAATGATGGCTACTCTGGCTATGATGTTACTAATTGAAGTAGAAATATATAGTGAATTAGTTGAAAATAATGAGGAAATTTTACTATATCAATTAATATTGATAAAGAATGTCAAGTTTTGTATTTGTTACTCCTAAATATACAGCTCAAATAGACCTTCAATCCTTTCTGATTGAAGTTGTTCCTATATCTGTCGATCATATATTTTATTCAATGTATAAAGGACAAAACAATAGGGTACAATTTTGTAAAAATGATAATAATGTATTTCAAAAACATAATTGTAATGATATTGATAAATTTTCAAAGAAATTATCTCATCCCAATGAAATATTGTGAGTAACAGGGTTTAGAAATACTTTGGGAATCACTTTGGAAGCATTTAAATATCTCTAAATATCATTATATTTTGATGAATTTTTTGTTTATTGATCTATAACATTAAATTAAAAATTCAAGGATATAGAAACATCTCTCAGCATATTATAAGAAAAAACATCAAAAAATGAAATAAATGAATATTCATCCAAGGAATTACAACATAATATGGAGATTTTATAGTTGTTGTTGTATATATTTACCAGTCCTATTTTGATGAAAGAAAAGAACTATAAACTATTAGAGTTAATGATCAACATTACCATAATTTTCTAATAGTTCTAGAAACATTGTTGTAGAAACATTATCTAAATGAATTAAAATGAAAATTAATTTATTTAGGTATGAAATTAATTGTCCGGAAAAAATAATTGAAATTATCCCTGTTGTCCAAAAAATTTGTAAATACATCAATGGGGAAATGGAAATCATTTAAGGTTCTAACGCTCTCAATAAAATTTCCATGTAATTATTTTATAATGAATCAATCTTCAAAATCATAAAGGAAAACATTTAGGGGATCTCATGATGTTCAAAACCAATGTCAAATAGATATCATACTAAGGAGGATGTAATGATTTCTGAAGATTATATTATAGGAATAAATTGGGAATGAAAAACTGTTTCAATTTAATGATAAAATATGAACATTGAGGTCAGAGTTTGTTCAATAGCTGTTTTTGATCTCAAAGCCCATCCAAATCAGTATGAATCAGTTCTTTCCATGAAAATTAATATCATAGAGTTTTTGGAAGAATGGTAGGAAAATAACGAGTTCAAATAAGTTGACTAGAATATGAATAAATGTGATCTATGGAATGTTCAATCATTAGTGTAGTTTTTATATAATAATGAATTATATGTATTGAACTCGATAATATTTTTCAATTACTAAATATCCATATTTTAATTCACTATATTCTTATGATTTTTGATTAATTTTCTTATTTTTGGATGTAATTTTCAACATTTATATATTTTAGTGGATGAATTATATGTTTTATTGAATTCACAACTACTAATTACAATATTTCTGAAATTGTTTAACAATATTTTAGGTTTCTTTTTCTATGAAACTATATCTTTCCATTGAGATTATTTTGAAAAATTAAAAGGGGGATAATATAGAGTGTCATAATGTTATGTAAGTAAGGGTGTTGTTTTTTTTCAAATGCTTTACTTTAACAAATTTTTCTTAATTAAAATTTATAATTATTTTCAAAAATTGTAGAGTCTGGGAGTCAAAATAATTCTTTTTAAACATAATTTTTAAAATCATAATTCACTCTTTAAAATTATCAATATTAATAATATTTACGATTACAATGTTATGAATTATTTTTCATGCCTCAATCCACTTTACTACATAGATCATTCCAATACTATTGGATATACATTTATTAAGTATGTCAAAAGGATGGGAACAATCTACATCGGTCCAACATGTTAAAATTTAAATTAATGGATAAATATGAATTAATTATTTGACAGCATAAAAATTACATCTAATAAAGTATTACAACGTGCATATGAAAAATAACATCTAATGGAGACCTAAGAAATTTAACAACTGAATTTTTACAAATCCTATCAAATAAAAATGTATATATATTACCAAATTAGAGTTTTTTATTTATATGATATGGATATCTCAAGGAATTATAATGGTTATACATCTAAAAAACTACAGAGATTGTGATAGTACTCAAAACTCATCAAGTAAATAATATGGATTTATAATGTCATTTCAAATTATCCTTTGATATATAGAATATGAACACTGGAAGATTGTACGTAAATAGGACATCATCCTTGAGGAAAATAAGTTGTAGACATTTTATGATCTAATGTAGCGATTAAATTTTTATAACTCAATGTTTTTAATATAAATTCAATTATAATCACAAGAGAGTTTCTTTAATGAATCATTTTGTTAGAATTTATTGTAAATTATTTAATTTTTCTTATATTTAATTGTCATTTTTTATGATAATGTGATCGAGAGATATTAGGGAGAAATGAAAAAATGGGTCTTCAATCATGTAGATCAATCTCTCATATGGATATAGAGATAGATATTTTTCAAATATTTCAAATCAATAGATTTATTGTAAAGACCCATAAATTCCCTAAAAACTATTTTTATTAAATACATGAACATTTTTCGTGCCGCGAAAATTAACGGCACATGATTCTAAGGCCCTGTGTTCCCGGAATCAATTTCTGAAGTTTTTTCTGGGTACGTTCCGTAGATGTACGAGCAGGTTTTATAACTTTTGAACTGGTGCTCGTAATTGAAATCTGAGGGCACCGTTGAACTCACAACACCAATTTTTGATTAAGAAGACATTCAACTCGACGAAAGGTGGTCTAGAATAAAATTTTGTTTTTGAGTTTTCATGGAAAAAAGTAATAAAATAAAGTGAGCGACAATTTATTTTATTTGAGCTGCCATGTGAGTGTTTGGTGGTTAAAACCTCCTTGTGGAAGTTAGAGGTGGGACCACCAGACTTTAACCTCCCATGGGAGGTTATGGTGTTGGGGCCCACTAGAACCAAATCTTCTCTTCTTGTTAATTGTGGTGCGGACCACCCCAGCTTTTAACCCCTTGAAACTCCCCATTCATTTAGAGAAACTCTCACGCTCCAAATTTATATATGGGAACCCTTTAAACTCCCCTTAAATAAATTTTTTCCAACTTTCTCTAATCATCCTCATTAATTGGATGGGGCCAATTAATTAATACTCCATTTTTTATTTTTTATCCATCATTCTAAAATAATAGACAATGTATTATTTTTGGGGGACATATTTCTTTTGGTTGGCATTTTTCATTTGGTGGAACTTGGGAAGAGGAGAGCTGGGGAGAAAATACCCCAATGAAGAACGAAGAATGCTCCACCGACAAAGAACTCTGATCCTCATAGAACTTATTCCTCGTATAGCTACCGACATGGAGGGTCTTAAACGAGCCGATGTAGCTAGGGATTGGAAGTGTGCGGCGAAAGCGATGAAGGATGAACTTCTTCGTCTACATTTTGTGACTCCGTCATCAAATGACGAATGACGAACAAAGGTAGGGGGTTTAATTTTGTGTTTTATTTCTTTTATATTTCTCATCTATGGATAGAAATAATTCTTTGTGTGGTTTTAAAATAATTGGTGTACATCATACATCTTTGATGAACCAATTGATACAACCCTAAGCGCGGACGGTGCGGGACAAACCAACATGGCCCGACCCCTTTGTCGATCTTGTTTATGTCAAAATTTCGTCATGGTGATGTGCAACAAGGAGACGAAGGTGGAGAAAACAATGGTCGTGTTCCCCGTTGCCTTCGCGAACCGCGCGGCCCCTGTGGTGATTTGCTGCTCCAGGCCGAACTGCGGCCCTCCGACCGAGCCACCCTGGCCGCACCGCCGACGACCCCCCCAGCCGCCTCCCGGTCGCTAACCAGTCTGGCCACATGCCTCCCGTCCACCAAACCGCATGTTCGCGCACCTCCCAGCCACCAAACCGCATGGCCGCGCGCCTCCGAGCTGGTAGCCTTCCTGGACGCACGCTTCCCGGCCGCCTGCCCGCCTGCCTGCACACCTCTTGGCCTGCCTGGCCGCGCCCTGCCCGGCCACATGAACCGGCCCGCCAAACTGCCTCCTGCCCGAACCACACCGGCCCGCACTGGTCACACCTTTCCCAAACAGGCCACTCTCCATCCCGCCAGACCTCACTCTACCCAGCCGCTCGAACCATCCTTCCTAGTCGCACCCTGCTCGAACCGCGTTGGTCGCACCCTGCCCTAACCGGCCGCCCACCTGCCTGCCCAGACACTCCCTACCTGGCCGCCTCCTAGCTGTCTGGCCTTCCAAATCGGTATACGGTTCCCCTCACAACACCCTGGACGAATCGGCCCAGCCGCGCCCTCCGGGCCGTGCCGCGCCGTGCCGCGCCTTCATGATCCTCTGTGTTGAAGTGGCCCCGATCTGAGGCCAAACTACCCCTGCGACCTGTTAGCCTAGGCCTAGTGGGCCGAGCCAAACCTACTAGGTTGGCCCACCCAATGGGCCAGGCCAAACCCTAGGTCGGACTGGGTCGGTCTGACTGGGTCTGACAGGACCCTGGCCCACTACCGACCCTTTACTTTCTTTCGTCATATCTTTGGCACTAGGTGTCTGTTTGACTATCCATCAGCGGTGTTGAAAATCTCTGAGTGTAGCAGCCCATTTCAGTATATGCCACTGGAGTTTGGGGTTTAGTTGAGATATGGTCAGGTTGGATCGTACATGAATCCAACCAGGCCCCTGAGACTAAAAGGCTAATAACTCACAGACTGAGGGTCTGATTGACGTGTCGTTTGTTGTATTGAGACCCTTATGTCAAGGCAGACCATTGAGATACTTCTTCTTGGGACTTCATGGCAGCTAATGTATTGATAATTGTCTTGAGAATTATACCCTCCCAGAATCAAGCATGCTTCATGCGGAACCATGTGGCAGGCTGTGCACTGACGACTATTCCTGGATCTAGTGTGGGCTCGATAGAACTGAATACTGTTTTGGGATCATGTGTGGGTTCAACAGCACTAACTATAGCTCCTGGATCCTGTGTGGGTTCAATTGCACTTCCAACTATTCCTGGATCCGATACGGCTTTAATAGCTTTGACTACTGTTCCTGGATCATTTGTGGGTTTGACAGAATAACTGTTCCTAGCTCTGGAGTGGGTTCAACAACTCTGATTTCTATTCCTGGATCATATGTGAGATCGAAAAAATATATTATTCAGTGGCTACATCTGATCATCTCTATCTCTCTTTCAATGTTGTATACCTGTGTGAGTTGAGTCAGTAGCTTTTTGTTTTCTTCATTATTGAGATGGATTACTAAATAAATTTGTTATATGTATGGACATATACCCATGTGGGGTTATGGTTATCTATTGATTTAATACCTTGTGGTTTATACTTGTTGGATTTTGTGAGACCTTGAGGGTCTTGGGGTCCCTAATAAGTATTTTCATACTCACCCCTACATCTTCTAGGCCTGCACCTCATTGTGTTGGATGCAGATGATGGAAAATGCTGACCGAGGCTTAGTGTACGAGGACTGGACGATACCCCGAGGTGGACCTCACGAGGATTCGGTACCCGGTGGATACTGATGGGCATGGAGTGCTGAGGAGACTATTTGTACCAACCCTTCAGGTATGATCTGTGGTGGATGATCCAGGAGCTACTTTTCACCTTTCAGATATTTTCCCTTTTTAGATATAATTGTACATTACAGTTGGGCTTGTATTTCCAGCCTCGTTACTTTTAGATATTTCTTGTTATATAGATTTTCATAGTGTTTTGTATTCATCTGTGTACTCTGTTGTGTGTGTTTTTAGTTATAAAGACAATGCATTCTCAATTTAGGGATTTATGTCTTTGGTGCTAGTTGCAAGCCACTGGCCTATGGAAGGCGGGCTTTGGGTAGTCATGGAACGGGCCCCGGGGGACGGGTCCTGACAAATTGTTATCAGAGGAGTTGATTCTACTACAGAACATAAGAATATGATCTTTTCTGTGAAGAAATATTGTTAAGGGTACTGAGTGTGGTTTTCAGTTTTGGAAGTCCAGTGTTGGTGCGGTGACCAATGTTTCCATACACTAGGACCCTGACTTCTAACTTCTGTCTCAGTGCATGAAAAAACGGATGGTCTGTGTGATTAAAGTGTTTTCTTAGTGATATCTCTGAGTTAGGTCACCCGGTGTAACTTGTTGACTATGGAACACTTGTTTCCTTACAGGATGCATCCACACAGACAACTAGCTTGGGTTCCGAGAGTTGTTGAAGATGCCAGCCCACCGACTGATGTGGCCTCAGTGCAGGGCCCTATTATAGGGGAGGCTGAAACAGTACCACTACCCATTGGGCCACTAATGCCAAGAGCCCCAGTAGCAGAGAGTGCACACCTCCTGAGCACGTTGCACAGGTTCCATTGCCATATGCCACCCATGTTTAGGGGAGAGATGGACCCACATGCTGTAGAGGATTGGCTGGAGGTTATGGTGAGAGTATTTATATTGGTAGGGGCACCAACATACCTTATTGTGATACATTCCAAGAGTCTTCTTTAGGAAGCAATAGGCATATGGTGGAGCCTGATGCTCTAGGTGCATGACGAGGTGACACTACTCTGGGAAGAATATGAGAGACTATTTTAGGCATAGTTTGTTCCAGCCACCGTACAAGTACTGAAGATACATGTGCTACTTAATCTACATCAGGGTACCAAGACGGTCGCACATTACTCAGCGAGGTTCATAGAACTCTCACGGTACTCTACATATATGGTGAGGGACCCACTCTTCAAGGCCTGGACCTTCGAGCAGGGGCTCAGGCCATATATCAGGGCCTCGATGATCTCCCCTAACATCCTAAATCAGGTAGGGGTGTTGGAGGGAGCACTCTTAGTGGAGAGTTTCCTTGCGGAGTGGTCACCTGCAATGAGGCCCACCACCAGGCATCATGTAGCGGAGTATTTTACAGCTGGCAGTAGAAAGATGTCACTGAGGTCCAAGTGGACCAGACCATCTGGTGGATGACCTCAGGACTCTGGTTTGGTTATGCGAGTTACACAAGACAAAGCCAGTCATTCGAGGAACATGTAGTGTTTCACATGAGGTGGGAAAGGTCACATGGCTCATGACTGTCCGACTCGCCGTACGAATGATCAGCAGAATGTTGAGGGACCGCCCATGCAGAGGCAGAGGTTTGATCGAGGATAACCACAGGGCCCAAGCAGATTTGGTAGAAGAGCTGGTCGTGCAGGTGGCGGTGGATGAAAATAGGAGGTGTTACCACCACCACCACCAGGAGGTCCACCCCGACCACAGGGATTAGGTGGACATGGGAGAACTTAGCTCTAGGTAGCTCAAGCTTATGATCACGGTGCTCTGGAGTTGACTCAAGGTATGATCTATGTCTACTCCACTTTTATTGTAGTTCTTATAGACACAACTGTTAGTAACTCTTTCATTTCCACTGCCTAGGTTCGGTGCTCAGAGATTCCGACATAGCCATTGGCTCGATCCTTATGGATAGAGAATCCAACGGGAGTAGACCTGATGATCATGCATTGATTTCAGTAGTGTGAGATTTCTTTAGTAGGCGAGAGCTTCATCTGTGATCTCCACATAGTGGCGTCGAGGCCATACAACATCATCTTGGGTATGGACTAGTTATATACATTCCATGCTTAGATCAACTATATTAAGTTCAATGTGTGGTGTGTCCGCATAGACGGGAATGGGTTTACCTTCACTGGTGAGAAGGGAGCCTTTGCAGCAATGGAACGACATGCTCAGAAGAAGTTTCAGCCGATCACCCATCAGTTTTCCTGCCTTACCCTCGGAGTAGTTGATTTGAAGAGTCTCACTCATCCTGTAGTGGTGGACCAGTATGGGGATGTTTTCCATGATTATTTCCCATGGATAACTCCTTGCATATTGGTGGAATTCTACATTGACCTATATCCCGGGACGACACCGATATCTACACTAGTGAATTGGATGGCTCCCGTTGAGCTTCATGAGCTGCGAGTACAACTGGAGGACTTTCAGGGGAAGGGATTCATCTAGCCCAGTGTTTCTCCTTGGGCAGCCCTAATTATATTCACCAAGAAGATGGATGAGAGCCTATGGATTTGTGTCGACTACCGTCGACTAAACCAAGAGACCGTGAAGAACAAGTACCCACTCCCGAGGATTCACGACCTCTTTGATCAGCTGAATGGAGCATGGTGGATCTCGAAAATAGACCTAAGAATTGGCTATCACTAGCTCAGTGTTCAAGATAATGATGTTCATAAGACGACCTCCAGATGTCGGTACAACCAATATGAGTTCTTGGTTTATGACTTTCGGTGTAACCAACACTCTAGCAGTGTTCATGGGACTAATGAACATTATATTCCAGCCTTACCTCGATCGATTTTTTGTAGTCTTGATCGAAAACATTCTGATCTACTTGACTACTGAGGGGGAGCATGCCTACTATTTTTAGGTAGTACTAGACACACTCTGAGAGCACCAGCTTTATGGTAAGCTCTTGAAGTTCTAGTTTTGGATATGATAGGTTCAATTTTTGAGACATGTCATCATGGAGGTTGGAGTTGTACTGGATCCAACGAAGATTGTGGTGGTACATGCTTAGGAGCCACCCAGGAGTGTGACGGAGGTTCGGAGTTCCCTGGGTTTGGCTGGATATTATCAGAGGTTCGTACCGTACTTCTCCAGAGTAGCAGCACCACTATCAGCCTTGAAGAAGAATGGGAATCCCTTCGTGTGGCCGGAGAGATGCCAAAAGAGCTTTCAAAATCAGAGGTAGAGGCTGATTAGTGCCCCATCTTGAGGCTACCAAAGGAGGGTGTAAGGTACATATTCTACTAAGACACATAAGGGACCAACCTCGGGTGTGTCCTGATGCAGGAGTGAGAAGTTATCTCTTATGTTTCTTCTCATCTGAGACAACATGAGTAGAACTACACTACCCATGACCTGGAGTTTGAAATAGTGGTTTTTTCCATAAAGATGTGGAGGCTCTATTTGATAGGAGAGTGTTTCATAGTCTACTCTGACCACCAGAGTCTCAGGTATATATTCTCTCAAAAGGACCTGAACCTGAGATAGTAGTAATGGCTTGAGTACTTCCAGGACTATGACTTCGAGATATTCTATACTCCTTGGAAGGGGAATGTTGTAATATATGTACTCAGTAAGAGATCTGGTATACAGCCGCTAGGCGAGGCGACAGAGCAGCTGGTTGCTTTACATATATCCTTTGTGGACCGTGATGGAGCATCTTTCCTTTAAAATCATACAGTCACTCCTCCACTTCTTCAATGAGTCAGAGAGGCAGAGCATGCAGACACTGACTGTGAGACACGACATGCTCAGATATCCACAGGTCAGGAACCTGATGCATTTTATGAAGGTGGAGAGAACACCATCCCTTTTATAGGAAGTACTATGATGCCGGTTTCACTTCAGGAGGAAGTGTTGAGGGAGTTCCACACAGCCCCTCCAGCGGTACATCTAGGAGTGGATAAGATGTACCAGGACCTTCAACGACAACACTGGTGGCCATGTATGAATAAGGTAGTAGCATAGTTTGTCTCACGGTGCCTCACTTGTTAGCAAGTGAAGGAGGAACATCACATACCAGCAGAGATGGTTCTGCCATTAGAGGTTCTAGAGTTGAAGTGGTATGGGATATCCATGGAATTCATGACATGTTTTCTACATACCTCTAGGGGTCATGACTCAATTTAGGTGATAATTGACTGACTCACCAAGTCAGAACACTTCCTACTGATCAGAGAGTAGGGTTTAGTAGAGATATTGGGAATCCTCGATGTGCAAGAGATTTTGCAGCTACATGGAGTACCTTATTCTATCGTCTCTGATCATGATGCATTGTTTACTTCTTGGAAATGGAAGGGGTTGCACGAGGCATTCAGGACGCAGCTTCATCTGAGCACTGCCTTCCATCCTCAGACAGATGGTTAGACTGAGTGGACCATTCAAACCCTTGAGGACATGATGTATGCTTCTTTCCTTGACTTTGGTCACAAATGGGAGGATCAATTACCTAGGTTATAGTTTTTCTATAACAACAGATATCACTCAACCATTGGGATGGTATCGTTCGAGGCATTATACGAGCGACCTTGTAGATCATCCTTATCAAGGACAGACCCATGGGAGTCAGAACTGGTGGGACCAGAGATGGAACGGGCTACCACAGAGAAGGTTCAGATTATCTAGAAGTGGATGAATACTGCACAGATCTGGTAGAAGTCATATGCTGACAGGATATAGAGACCTCTAGAGTTAGAGGATGGTGACCACATCTTTCTACGAGTCTCACCCTAGCTAGGTTTAAAGCGATTTGGACGATGTGGCAAGTTATCTCCCCGTTTCATCAGACCTTTTCAGGTCCTTAGTAGAGTTGGCAAGGTGGCATACTACTTAGCACTTCCACCACAGTTGCCCCAAGTGCATGACGTCTTCCACGTATCCCAACCGAGGAGATAGATGCACGAACCTTCACACATCATCGACCATGGGGAGAAGGACATCGATGATAGGGAAACTTTTACAGAGGTTCTAGTAGAGGCTGAGGATTGATAGGATCAAATCCTATGTGGACGGTTGATACCTCTGGTGCATGTACGCTGGCAGAATGGGATCCTCTAGAAGAGCACATGGGAGAAGGAGGCGTAGATTCATGCTCAGTACCCCCACTTGTTCTCATAGTTCGAGTTCTAGCTAACAGTGATGTAAATATCAGAGGTGGAGAGAATTTAAAGTCCCATAAATTCCATGGAAATTTTTTCCCTTAAATAAATGGGAATTTTACGAGTCCGTGAAAATTGACGGTGCTTGATTTCAAGGCCCATTGTGCCCGGAATCAATTTCTGAAGTTTTGTTTAGGTACGTTCAGTAAACTTACGGCGGGTTTTTATAACTTTTGAACTGATGCTCAGAATTGAAATCCTAAGGCAAGGTTGAACACGCCACGCCGGTATTCACTTAAGAAGACTTTCACATCGATGGCATTTGGTCTAGAGTAAATGTTTGTTTTTGAGTTTTCATGGAAAATAATAATAAAATAAAGTGAGCGAAAAGTTATTTTATTTGAGCCAACATGTGAGTGATTAGTGGTTAAAACCTCCTCGTGGAAGTTGGAGGTGGGACCACCCACCTTAACCTCCCTTGAAAGGTTATGGTGGTGGGGTATACTCGAACCCAACATTCTCTTAATTTTAATTGTGATGGGGACCACCCGGGATTTTAACCCCGTGAAACTCCCCATTAAATTGGAGAAACTCGCAAGCTCCAAATTAATATAGGGATCCTCTTCAAGTCCCCTTTAATTAATTTGTGCCAAATTTCCCTAATCCTCCACATCAATTGGGTGGGCCCAATGAATTAATACTCCATTTTGAATTTTAAATCCATCATTCTAATAAAATAGACAATCTATTATTTTGGGGGGACATAATTATTTTGGTTGGCATTTTTCATTTGGTGGAACATTGGAAGAGGATATCTAGGGAGAAAAGCTCCCAACGAAGAATGAATAATGGTCCACCGATGAAGAATAACAATCCTCTTCAAAATTCATACTTAGACACCTACCGACATGGATCATCTTCTACGATCTGACACAACTCGAGATAGGAAGCGTGCGGCGGAAGCGACAAACGACGAACTTCTTCATCTAATTTCCGCTACTCCGTCAACGAACGACGAACGAAGAACAAAGGAAGGGGTTTTCATTTATGTTTTATTCCTTTTCCCTTTCTCTTATATGGATAGAAATAATTATTTTTGTTGTTGTAAAATAATTATTGTACATCATACATTGTTGATGAACCAATTTATACCACCCAAAATGTGGAGGGCATGGACTAAACCAACATGTCCCAAAACCTCCACCGATCTTGTTTATGTTGAATTTCGGCATTACGATGAGCAACGAGGAGACGAAGGCGACAACGAAAATGGTTGCGCTCCACATGGCCTCCATGAACCGCACCACCCCCATGTCGCTCTGGTGCTCTGGGCCGAATCGCGGGCCTGTAGCCAAGCCACCCTGGCCGCACTTCCAACGGCCCGCACCACCGGCCTCTCGGCCGCCGGCCTGCCTGTCTGTGCGAATCCCGACTGCCAAACCGCCTGGGCGTGCACTTCCCAACTACCTGTATACCTGGCCGTGCATTGCCCACCCCGTCTGGCCGTGCACCTCTCGGCCGCTGAACAGTCTGACCGCGCCCAACCCGGCCTCCTCCCAGCCTGCCTAGCTGTGCCTTCCCTGGCCGCCAGAACCGGCCGCCATGGCCGCACCCTACCCGAACCACGCTAGCTCGTGCTAGCCACGCCCTTCCCGAACCGGCTTCCCATCGGCCAACATGGCCACGCCATACCTGGCCGCCCGAACCGGCCCGCCCGGCCTCGCACTACCCGAACCGAGCCGACCCGCATTGGCCGCCCCCTACCTGAACTGGGCGCCCGCCTGGACGCACCCTGCCAGACCGCCTCTCGAACGCCCGACATTAACAACCGATCCGCAGTCCCCCTCACCCTGTCTTTGCCAAACGGGCCCGGCTATTCCCTTTGGGTTGAGCTGTGCCGAGCCGCGCCTTCGCGACACTCCGGCCCGAACTGGCCCGGAGTTCAGGCCACACCACCCTTGCAGTCCGCTGGGTGGGGCCTAGCGGGCCGGGCCAAACCTAACATGTTGGCTAGCCCAATGGGTCGGTCCAGACCCTTGCGTCGGACCAGGTTTGTCAAACCGGGTCAGACCGAACCCGGGCCCACTACTGACCATTTACATTCTTTTGCCATATATTGGGCACCAGACGTTTGTTTGGCAATCCTTCAGCGACGCTATAAATCATAAAGCATAGCCTTCCCATTGAGTATACGCCAATAATGTTTGGGGTTTAGTTGAGATACGGTCAGGTTGGATCTTTCCCGAATCCAACTGCGCCCCCAGTACTAAAATGCTAATAACCCACAAAACGGGTGTTCGATTGACGTGCCATCTATTGTGTTAAGACACCTATAATGAGGTGAACCTTTGATATACATATTCTTGGGACTTCATGGAAGTTGATGTATCGACACTCGGCTTAAGGAGCAGAACCTCCTATAATGAAGCATGATTCATGAGGAACCATGTGGCTGGCTGTACACTGACGATTATTCCTTGATCCTATGTGGGTTCGACAGCACATACTACTGTTCCTAGATCCTATGTGGGTTTGACCGCAAGGACTACTGTTCCTAGAACCTTCCTGGGTTGGACATCGCTTACGACTGTTCCTGGATCTTGTGTGGCTTCGACAGCTCTGACTACTATTCTTGGATCCTGTGTGGGTTCGACAGTTCTGACTTCTGTTCATGGATCCTATCTGGGTTCGATTGAATAATTGTTCCTGGATATAGTGTGGGTTCGATAGTTCTTATTTATATTCCTAGATCCTGTGTGGGTTCGACAGAATATATGATTCACTAGCTACATCTGATCATCTCTATCTCTCTTCAAAAGTTTTATACATATGTGACCTGAGTTAGTAACTTTCTTCTTTCTTCATGATTGAGATGTATTACTAGATAGCATTGGTATATGTATGGAAATATACCAAAGTGGGGTTATCTTTTAATTCCATACCTTGTGGTTTATCCTTTTTGGATTTTGTGAGACCTTGGGGATCATGGGGTCCCTACTGAGTATCGTTATACTAATCACTGCATGGTCAATGCCATCACTTCATTGTGATAGACGCAGACAATGGACAATGGTGACCGAGGCTGAGTGTACGAGGACTGGACAGTACCCAGAGGTGGACATCACGACGAGTCGGTACCCAGTAGAGACTGACATATGTGGAGTGCTGAGGAGGCTATCTGTACCTACCCTTCAGGTAGGATCCGTGGTGGACGATACATGAGCTACTTTTCACATGTCAATTGTTTTGTCTTTTTCAGTTGTACTTGTACTTTATAATTGGGCTTGTATTTCCTGCCCCTTTACTTTTAGCACTCTCTTGTTATACAGTTTTTCATAGTGTATTGTATTCAGTTTTTTTCTCTGTTGTTTTTGTTTTTAGTTATAAAGGCAATGCCTTCCCAGTTTAGGGATTTACACCTTTAGTGCTAGTCGCCAGCATCTGGCCTATGGAAGGAGGGCTTGGGGTAGTCCTGACACGGGCCCCAGGGGATGGGTCGTGACATTTATAGGCATTGAAGATAGACCTTTAGATATGTTTATAATTATGGATACCTTTAGTCACTTTAAAAACTTCCATAACATATTTTTTGAATGTATATAACTTTCTTAGTAATGTTTATTTATTATTTGTTAGATGTTTTAATAACGATTATATTACATTGTTATATATTTTTCATCAAGATTCATATTCTAAATAATATTTTTCTATAAATTTTATACTATGTATTATGAAATTAAATTTTTTATATTTATTAAAATTTTATATTTTATTTTATAAACAATTTATTAATATGAATATTAATTATATCGATAAAACTATTTTTCCAATATACTTTCATAAAACATGGAATTGGGATAAATTTTATCATTTGATTTTATTAACTATAATCAAACCGCTCTTGTAGTGTTCTTAATACTATTTTGATCTCCCAATTAGTCAATAAAATAAATTACATTAATGTTTTGACATGTTTAATTTCATTATGTCTCTCATTTAAGGTGTTTTATTTAAATTTGATATATTCCATAATGTTTCCTTTAACAACCCAAATTTTAAAAAACATTAACTCTCTAATGTGACCACCTATCTGGGTAATGATTATCGACTTCCTTCCTAATATCAGCATCAATTTTTTATTATTTTCATGTCTTTAATTGGTTTTGTTTTCTAATTATTTTGTTTAAATATAAGATCATTATATTCATTTAAATTAATGTGGTTTTCATCTAAGGTGTTTAAAAAATATAAAAATGAAATTTTTTTACCCTATTAATATTTCAGTGACACTACACTTTTTTTATCCTTATATTTCTTTTGAAATTGAGAAATTTTTTTGAAACTACCATTAATTAGTTTCCAAATGATTTAAAATAATATAAATTTTACATTTTTATGGGTCACCTTTTATAAAAAGTCTGTATCTAAAATTTTCTTTATGAACTTTCCTTTTATTAGTCTTTTTTATTTTTTATGAAGCTTCTTTTCTAAACTATATTGGGTTTCAAGAAGAAAATATTATTCACCATGATTTATAAAATATATTAATTTAAATAATTCTTTTTTAAAATGGTCATATATGATTCATATTTCAAAAAAAATTTATCCTAGTGCTCTTAAAAAGTTGTTTTCATATAAATTAAAATCCTTTGATGCATCTTATTATTGAGTGAGGATATTTCCTAAATTTTACCATCCGACTTCTTTATCTGTAAAAATTATGTTTTTATCTTTTTTATTTATTTTAATGGTCAATAACCACCTTTTTCATTCGTAAAAAACTATTGTGAATAGATATAACATTTTTTCTAATTAATTTATTATTTGAATACAATGTTTTTCATTTTTTTTGATTAAATGGGTTTCACAAAGATTCTATACAATGATTATTTGGGGATAATATTGAAAAAACCACATACCTTTTTCTATACGGTGTAGAGACCCTATACATCATAACCTTATTTGAATGGTATCTAACCAAAATGTTATGAAATACCATTGGATACCAACATATTTTCTAGGGGTTTATATTGGAAATGTTATATATGGAATTTTAAATGATTTTCACATGTGAATCAATTTGAAAAGGATTTAAAGGCTATTTAATTTCCATGGGTTCTTTATGATGTGTTGAATTTAACTCATTTTCATTCTATATGTTATTTATGATATTATGAATGGTTTCATTCATATGACACACATATATATTGATAATGATGGAAGGGGCTCTATATCACCGTCTAATACATTGGATTTGTTTTTTATTTCATGAGAAAATGTAGGATGAGCCTTCTTGGATATTTTCTAAAACTAATGGGTGATCCTTCTTGTATATTATCATTTCAAAAATGGGTGATTTCCTATAGAAGCTACTTATATAATTAAAACCTATTTTTTCAAATATCATTGCAATGATATGTATCAAGGGCATGTTGATTTTATATACTATATTCAGATTATTCTCAATGAATCATGCTTATTATCTCTTGGATCTACGCTATTTAATTTCTGTATATGTTTTTTATTAAATATTATTATATCATTAATCATGTATAAATATCAATGTTTTATATTCCTTGAATATTAATATTTCTTTATACTCATGTTTTATCTAATTCATATGATTTGACCCTTGATTACATGATGACAGTATTTCCATTACTAAAATTTGATCTCCGTATTGTTTTATTTCCATTTTCCATATTACAATGATGATTATTACTTATAAGAAGTCTAGAATGGATTATATTTTAGCACAATTATAAAGAAATATTCAGAAGTGTAGTTTAACGTTTTGGATATATAGATTCACCTTAAAGACACTTAATGTTATGTTTTTTGGTATTTTGAGATTATTTTGTGATATTTAATGATTAAATGATGGAAATGATGGAAAATATTGATATTATTATACTGGGTTGTAATAGGAACATAGTTTTTCTGACCATGTGGTTAAACCATATGATATAATTAATGAGTTTTGAAATTTATCTCTTTAAATATAATTTTTCCAAAAAATACTCATTTTTACTTAGGGGGGATGGGATCTAAAAAAGAGGTTTCATATTCATGATTTTTGTTATTCTCTTCATTCTAGAGGCTGATTCGATTAAATAAAGGATATTTGAACCATGTAAGTCGAACGTAAGAGGTTTAGTTTTCTAGTTATTTCTATCTCTTCTCGTTCTATTTGGGACAGAAAAATCGACTAGGCTACTCATTCCCAATTCTATGGTCTATGATGAATTTTAATGTGATTTCATTATGATATAATTAAGGTAATATCTGAAATGTGAGGGTATGTGATCATGGCCAAAAATTGTTTTTTTTGTTATTATGAAAACACTTTTGAGGAAAAAGTGAGAAACCATACATAACTTCACCATTTCACCACTTCCCCACTTCACCAATTAAAACAATACAAGAATACACAACAAATTAAATTCAATCACATTGGATGGAAAATCCATTCAAGAATTTAAACTAAAAATCCTTCAATGTTGGAGCCGAAATTGTCAAGATAAGGCTGAGGTACCACGAACTAGGAACCATGAACATCAGAAGGGCTAGATAAACCGAAAAACTGATCTCCTCGTGTGCCCACCTTTGTGACCTTCAACACCAGCCAAAATCCACAAACCTAACGGTGGACTCTGTATAGAGTTCGCCCAACCCTCCAATTACGTGAGATGACCCAATGTAAATCCACAATGGGAGAAAAAGAAATCAGAACGAGGAAGACCCGCCCATCCAAACACCATACCCTACTATGCAGACGTCGCAGCACAAACATGAGCCAGTCGAAACTCCGCATACCAAAATCAATTCAACCATGCCAAAAACCATTATGAGGAGTGGATCCATAACCAGACCAACGATTCCACCAAACCAAAATCAGAAAAACCTACAATGATGGACTTGTAGAGTAGCACACCAGACCACCAATGGAAAACCACTAAAACAGACTCATCACTATGTCACACAACATCATCCTAAACGTCTGTGGATCCTCGGAATAAATCACACATAACACCGAAAAAACAGCATCAGAAAACACATCACATGAGCCGCAAAAAAAAAATCAAAACACAATGGGAGGAAACAGAGATCTAGAAACTATCACCCATAATCTGACCACCCTAACTGGACGCTAGAAGAAACATCAACTCAATGAATCGAGCCAAACCCATCACCACCAACGCTCGAAGAGACTACAGAACCAAACAAAGCACACAAACGACACACATCTGCACCCTCAGACCATAGCAGACTAGATCTCGACCACATCAAGCCTTCATGGAGAAGTCGAGACAATCGATGGTCGTCAGCATTCGATGTCGTAGAAGACTGATGGTGGCTACCACCCACAACGCCACCTGAGAAGCCACAAACCCTTGGAAAAGGACCTCTCACCTCGACAACACGGAAAAATCGAGATCCAAGATGTCGACACAGCAAGAGAAGCATATGTGATGTCACCGAGAGCCGTGGTTGAAGATGCAGCCGACCGAGGGAGAAGGCGACGACGAGGAAGCCCTAGCGATGGGAGGAGCCCCTTACGGGCACATCAGATTCAATGAGTGAGGGTATGTGATCATGAATAATTAATCTTCAATACTAATCTATTGGGGTTAGGTTGATTCTCCTCCACTTAAATTTTCATTAAAAAATAAAATATTTGGTTTTTAAAATTCACTTATTTTAATTATTGATGAAAAAATGATGACATCTATCTATTTATTAGTTTTTAAAACTATTTTCTTGTGTTTAATCATAGTAGAATTTGGAATAGAAAATAAAATATGATATTTGTATTGAATGACATGTTTTTTGTTTTAATATCATGGCTAGATCAGGGGTAGGGGATTGGGTACATTGAATTATTGCCACCCCGAAATATACACCTTGGTGTAAATGAATATTTTTTTAACATGATACATGTAACTTTAAGGATTTATTATTTTCTAGTTGATAATTATGATTTAGCAGTCAGGCCTATTGGGAGTTGGATCTTGGATATTGTCTTGCAGCAGACTCATCATTTTTCCACATCGGTGTGTTGTAATCTTTTATGTACCAGGATGTTGAACAATTTATGTTATATATAATTTCATTGAGCCTCCAATTCTGTTAATATTCTATAAATAATATATTTCTATGTTTTTATAGATTTCATTATGTTTATTTTATCCTATTATGTCCGCATTTTTTATATTGTGTTATATATGTAAGAGAAAATCATCCCCCATTAATTGGTTAATACCTCAAAATTTATATCCACCATTTGGTGCCTAGGGGATTCTCCTAATCTTAATAGCAATGGTTTACATACACTTATGATTTTTAAATTTAAGTATAAGCTATATAATCCTTTGTGGTGTAATGTCCCACTTCCTCAAATGAATAAATATATCCAATATTGGTAGTTTCCACAAGGCCTTAGGAGCTCTTCTCCATAGACTATAGTATTTAGATTAGTAGTAGGGGTATAAGGTTTTACTATGGAAAGAATCCTCCCCATATTAGATTATAAAATAGAATTTAAAAATAATCCTACCATCATCCATCAGAAATAAACAAATAAAGTTGAATAAATAAATCCCAACTATCAATAATACATGAATGTGGAATGACGTATTCATATAGACCCCATGTCCTCCCACTAAGACAACCGCATTAATAAAAGGAATATAAGAAAAAAAATCACAATAGGCTCTACTACATCCTCAAGTCTCACCACATTCTAATCAAAACTCCATTTTTAGATATCCAATTGTATCTAGCCACACGTGGCCTCTACCAAACATAATCCTATAACTATTAAATCATGGTCTGGTACCAAAGTGTTATGGCCACCAGAACAATGCCAGAGTAATGCTTAGTAGGAAACCAACAATGTGTTTGTATACATAACCAGTAAATAAAATGTGTTACTATGATAATGTTATCTCAATAAATTAAAATAACTACATAATGAGAAATAAATAATCACTTTATATTATCAGGTTCTCATGAGAATCGAGGTATTGAACTAAACTCCCTTCGACTAGTGTTGTGGTGTGTTTAATCACATAAAAAAATCATGCCTACTAATATCATATTCAATAAACAATTACTAGAAGAATGTTTAAGGATATAAAAAACATTCCCATTAGTTACATGTCATTCGGAGCTGAGGAATTCACTACAAGGAAAACCTTATCCAGAAAATCAAGGGCTTTCCCTACCAACAATTAATTCATTGTTAAACTAATGGTTTTTATTAACCAATAATGCATCACCTAGATCAAGGGCATACACTTCAAGGAATCCATCACCTGATGCCAGAGGTGTGGATACCCCATTTTAGAAATCATATGAAATAGATAAAGGTCATACCCTTACTGAAACCTACCACCTAGATCCCATGTTATCCCTCTACCCTATTTGGAATCCCATCATCTATAGGTAGTATGTACCTAGTTAGAAATTGATCAACTTGAGCCTTGGTTGTGCCTCACATTTACTAGGAAAACCATACCTAGCACTCAATGGAATTTATTTTTGGTAATATATCACCTAGATCTAAGGAATTTCATCTAACACCATGATATATTGAAAATTATTTCTCTTAAAATAACATTGTTTCTCTGACACATTGCGTTACACCCAACAATCTGTTTAATTTATCCACGATACACTATTAAAATATCATTACATAATGAGGTAGTTATAACCTATCCATTAATTTTTTGGGTATGAATATGATTAACTAATTTCTTGAATATATATATATAATTATAACACAATATAAATTCATTGATAAATTCTTTGTAAATAATCACTCATCTTTTAGTCATCTTCTTCTTCAAAAATAATGTTTCTCCAAAAATGTGTTTTCTTTTGAGTGAATATTATTATTAATTTCTCAAAACTTTAAAAATAATAATTTTTTAAATAATTATATATTTTTTAATCTATCATTTCAAAATTATATTAAAAATATTTCTTATAATTTTTGAAAAAGTTTAATTTTTCAGTGAATAGTGAAATATATCATGTTTTATAAAACTGCCATTTTATAATTTTTTAAAAGTCCCTTTCAGATTTTAAATTGATACAAAAATTTAAAAAGTAATATTTAGTTATATATAGTGAATATAATTACATTTTAATTATCATAATACCTTATTTAGATATATTTTAATTTATGGGATTAAAAAAATATTTTTTCAACATAAATATATTTCATTGAGTTTTGTGAGATTAATTTTTACCTTAAATTATTCCAATTATAATATTAGAATTCAAAAAAAATTATTATGTCTTATTATAGGTTTTCAAAATTTTATAAATATGTCTACTTTATTTTTATCAATGTAGATATTAACTTCAATAATTTTTGTTACCACTCTATAGAGTATATCACATATCTTTAGAAAGAAATAAAATTATAATGATCGAAGAAGTAACCTACATCTTCCATTAAATTTATTTAATCATTTAATTTCCAAAAAAAATCATCCATATTTAGTTATATAAAATTATTCTAATATTTGGCTGAGATTATGACCTTATAATATTTTATTTCATGAGAAGGAAAACACTTCACTCCTTTGTTTTTAATAAATATAGTATTTTTAGTATGGGTTTATCAAGATGATAAATTTTATATAAATATTATTTTTAAAACTAGAAGAATCATTTTAATAATTCCCACATAATTTAAATTTTTTAAAGAAATAATTACATTAAATTCGTACACATTATTGACAAAGTAATAATCAATTAATTGAAAATTACAATAAATGGTGTAAACAATATTATAATAAATATTATTTCATGAAACATATTGATATAAAATGATTTTATACATAATCATGAACATTTTTCAATATAATAAATTATTTCATTTCTTATTTTATAGGTTTTCATTATGACATTAAATTAAATGTAATTAATATCTCTAAAAATTAACAAAATTGATAATTTTTCAAAATATTTTTTTTTTCAAAATTATTTTAAAAAAATAAATTTTTTAAAATAATACAAGATGGTTATTATATGTTTTAAAATGTCTTAAATTTCAATTTACTATCCAATTTTTCATTATAATTAAAAATAAAAACCTTTAATATTAATTTTTCTTTGATGTAGTTAAAAGTAAAATTGGTTAAGAGTGGGTTAATCAAAATGGTAATGTTTAAAATGATACCAAAAAATGGGTAAATTATATTTTTTGATGATGTTATTAAAAAATAAAAAACTGTATTCTAATAAAATTACATTTAATATAATTTATAATTATAATCCTCTAATAATAAATTAATAAATTGAAATATTCCTAAAACTGCCCCCCCCCCCCCCCCGCGCATTAATTATAAAATGTAACCCCCTCCCATACATCTTCACCCCAATTAGATAAATATAGATCGATATAAACACTAGATATTTTTCTTATAAACATAATTATAATATTTATATTGATGTTGTTATAATCAAAAGGACAATCTTAGGTTCCTCATTGAAGGATCTAAAGATGGTCTCCCAAAGAAGAGGTAGTCATATTACTCCAACACATTCAATTTATTTCTACTAATACATCTTCTAAATATATGTTATTTATAATAATATGGAAGCATTAGTATAGTTGAAATAATTAAACATTATAATTATTATTAAATATCCATAATCCACCATCTTTCCCATCATATGGGAGGTGAATGTATCGCTTGTGTGTATGTACGTCTTATCTTCTCCACATAGTGATTAATTTAATTTTTTATCACCATGTTTTAGGGATGGGTGTTATGAATTGGTTAATATTTATATATGATACTTATTATATTATTTTAATAAATATATTATAATATAAAATCTACCTAGTTACCTTGAAATCATTTAGGAAACGATAATGTCATTATTGTGTATGTGTGGTCTACCACCTCCATGAAGCGATGCGATTATTTTTTCATTTGAAAATTAATTTGATGGTAATAGGGAAGATTTGTATTAATATATATTATATATTAATTATTTTATAAAGGTTAATTAATATTTACCTATCATTCAATTCCATTAATAGAAAATGAAAATAGAGTCCAGGAATACGTATGACCTACAGTCTCCTTGAACAGTGTATTATATATATCTATCCTGAAATTTAATGGATGAATAAAAAAATATATATAATAAATATATATTATATTTATATCATGATTAATATTATGAAGTTTATGGAATAAAAATTAATTTTCAAGGACCATAACAACATAACATAAATACACATGATAACTGAAACTACTAACTCTAAGAAAAATAAATTTTAATACGGAATAACTAATAAAAATAGGTGTTAAATTTTCATATAGAGATTAAATATAATATTATAAGTAAAAATATTGATTATGATATATAGCTATAAAAAAATTAAATTTATTATATATGAGGTTAACATTATTTTATAAAAGGAAATCTGGTTTGAAGAAATTTTTTCCACACTTTTATTTATTTAGAACACATGCCTTATATTCCACTTATTTCTTATATGGGGTGTATATACATCCCATGAATGTTTGTTATGATTATTATCGTGAATTTTGTTGTCAATAAAAATCTATATGATGGTATTTCTTTAAAGGGGAATATAATTCAAATAATACCAAAGAGGTAAGGGTTTATTTCACAATGTCATCATTATTCAAGGTTGATTACATTTACATTCCTGAACATTTATTGGAAGTGATCTTTTTAAATAATTATCCATATAAGATAAAATTATTTGAGGTTACATGTCCTTTAATAGGAATATGATCCAATTATACTATATTAATTGTTTATTTGGATGTTTCATGAATATTATGAAACAATGTCGATGAAAAAAAATCATTTTCATGTGTTTTTATATGGTGAATGATTTAAAATATTGTAGAACAATATATATGACTTTCATTGTGTAATTGCGGATAATATATCACCCAACAACATATTGGGTAGTTATTAGTGTTATATGATCACCAATAGTACATGAGAGGGTATCCTAAGCCATAATGTGGGTATATAATAGGTTATTCCATGACTAAATAGGTACACATGTGGTTAATCCAAGCCCAATATGTTATGAATTACTTGGTAGATATCACTGACATAAGATTTTTTATGCTTATGTAAATGTAAAAAATATATGTATTATTCCAATGTTATGATCTCATGGATCATGTTATTTGATTTATTTTTCTTCCATGTCATATGAGATGCTTTGATTTATTACATGATTCATGTTTATGATTTATGAAATACCGGGTATGATTTTCTAGTGGTAAGCTCGTACACTTATGAAAATTTCATTTTTATGTGATTAATACTATAAATTTTATAGGTTTACCAAGAATAAAATAAAAACATTTAATATGTTTTACCTAATTATAAAGAATGTTATTTTTTATGATAATTTTAATAATGGTTCCAGATATGAAGAACTTAATGGGAGAAGATATAGTTCTTATATTAACGAGTTGTTATAAGTCCATATTTTCAGTGGCACTGCACCTGTATTATCCTGAAAGGCATCATTTTTAAATGTCATGAATATTAATCTATTAATTTTTAAAATCTATGTATGAAATTTCTAATTCACTATAGTTCATGTTCGAGTATAGTTTGAATAACCATTGGAAAATAGGATGAAAACGTCTAGTGAGAACCCTTGGGATAATCTGATGAATAAGAAAACATATTTTGATATGTTAACAATTGGTGTATGGTTTTAATAGAAAACATACCTATATAGATACTTCACAAGGTTGTGGATCTGCCATTGTTTTAACAATAGGTATTAAACTCAAGAAGGGTTCATTTATAATAACTCAATCATCACCCAATGCATGACAATTAGTCTTACTACACACCTAGATTGAGGGTCCCAGGATTTGTTTTAGAAATTGGAAAACTCGTTACAAGATAACATGAATGATTATAATAGATAACTATAAAAAATTAAATACATTATTCCTAAGGATTAATATATTAAAAATATGGTGTTAGTATTTAGACATCCTATAAATTATTTTTCATCATAATGTTGCTTCCATATATTATTAATTATATAAACACTATGTTTTTTCATTTTAGTAACATAATAAAATTAGGATGATTCATGTTAACATTGTATGTGATGGATGATGAAATTAATTTTGGTAGGATAAATCAAATTAAATGGGAGTAAGAATTAGAAAACATTTGATTATTCATAATCAAAAATCCCATTGTATTACTAACAACATCAACTTGGATAATTATCCAAAAAAACTAATAATAAAAATATATAGTTCTATGATGATAATAGAGGGAAGAATATTAAACATTCTAAATGGTTATAATGTGGGAGGAATCACTAAATAGAATATGATAGAGTAATGGTAAGATATTTTGGGTGTGGAAAGGAATAACCGTGAATAAGTACTGACTAAGGAAAAATAAAATGATTAGTTAGAAAACTAGAATGGAATATTGGCCACCCTAAGGTATTATCAACAGACTAGTGTTTTAAATTTTTAATTTACAATAATTATGAAAATTTATGAACTGGTGTATAAAAAAATAAGAGGATTTGTAAGGTTATACGAGTAAAGGTTTTTCTATAGAAGATGAAAAGACTAAAAATGACATATTAAATGAATTATGTATTCAGGAATAAAATTATGAATCATAGATAATGGATTAAGTGTAATGAGGAATGATAGAAGTATGTATTTTTTTGGAATTTGGTATTTATCAATGAAATGGTGGATTATAAGAATCATGAATCATCTATGTATTATTTTGAATTATTTTTTCTTAATGAATTTTCAAGAATATATTGAATGGTACTGTTGATTGAGAAAAGTTGTTAAATGGAAATTTTATAATGAAACACATGACTAAAGATGTATAAACCTTAATATATTTCCAGTTTAATGATATTTATGTAATTTTGTGGATAAATACATGATTGTTGTTGATAAAGTAAACTAGATGGTATTGATGGCCTTAGAATTGGATATTGATTTTATGAAGAATTGATTTAGATCATCCCTGATAAATTTTATCACATCGTTGATTCATGGAATTCATCCAATAGTTTCTGATTTTATTTGATGAATAAGTATAAATATAGTTTTTGGAATCATGAATGTTTTCAGTTAACGTTTTTTGGTAATTCAGGTTATTACCATGTTTTAGGAGAATACATGATCAAGGTGTTCACATATTAGGTATGAAACATTAAGAAATACATTTGGAAAATAATGTTAACTTAATCATGAAATATTTGTGAAAATGTTTCTAAATTTTGGTTCATGAATTTTATAAGAAATATTTTGACAGTTTTTGTGATTAACTAATTATAGATTGTATAATATTAAACTCTTTGCATTATTTATGATGTTTTAGACATTAATGTATATCCAATAACTTATGATAACCATTAATTGTTTTGGTTAATATATAAAGATAGTTGGAGAATATTGTTATCCTGTTGTGTATTTTTTATCTAATATAATATGATCTTAGTGTTCAGGTAGGAGAAATTCATCTTTATTAGATATTATTTGGATTTAAAAGATGAGAATGTGGTGGAAATTGATGTAAAAATGAAATTATAATTTTCAATTAAGTATATCTCCTTATGTTCCTTGTATATATTAGAACATAATACCAAATATTTTGGAAAATTATCTTATTAAATAAACCTTTTCCTGTAATATTGAATTTTGAAGAGTTTATGGTCATTTTCACATCTATGATTTACAATTCTGTGTTTTTTAACCTTCTCAAGATCATTCAAAATATTGTGATAAATTATCTATAGAAAATATTTTTTTCATATCCATATATTCACATCCCACTAATTTTTTATTATTTATAATCTTGGTATGTGTTATCTTAGATGACCTTCATACTTCCATTTTCCAATTTTCAAGAAGTTTTTTTTAACCTATCTTAACATGTTTGTTTCCACAATGGAATTATAAAATATCAAACAATTGATTACCAAGAACAAGTTAAAATTGTTAGACCCTGATTTATTAGTGCGATGAGAATTCTACACCAGGGAATTTAATAAATATTTCTATTTAAATAATTTTAAATATTATATGTCCTGCATTACAGACAACACAATGTATAAAAGAAAAACAATATGCTATAAAAATATTATTATTTAATGAAAAAATATAACCTATACAATAATTTTTATGGTATGAATTTGACTAACTATTTTATGATATATCTATATTTATCTATATTTTATACTCAATATAAAATTATTGATAAATTCTATGTAAATAATAACTGAGTATTTAGTCATCATATTCTCTAGAAATATGTTTTCTCCAACATTTGTTTTTTTGAGTGAATATTAAAATTAATTTATAAAAAATTAAAATAGTTTATTAAAAAATTTATTTTTTTAATTCATTATGTAAAAGATAACTTTGTATTATATTTTGATAATTTGATTAAATGATTAAATTTTAAGTGGATTGTGATAAATACTGATTTGTATAAAACTGTCATTTTCATTATATTAAAAATCCCATTTATTATAAAAATTTTATTTCAAATAAATTTAACTACTATTTAGTTAATATAATCAAATTAGTTACATTTTAGTCAATATATTTCCTTATTTTTAAATAATTACATATTTCATTAAAACACATTTTTCATGAAATTTTTGTTGGTTACGGTTTGTAGGAATAATATTACAATAAATTATTAAATTTCTTTTTGAATTTGTAATAAAATTATTATTAATTATTAATAAGTTGTTTTAAATTTAGTAAATTTCCCAATTTATTTTTCTCTAATATGGATAGTGAGTTTCCTAATTTTTTTAACCCCGATAAAAGGTATATCATGTAACTAAAGATAAAAATAAAATGATAAGGATTATAAAATTACCCTAAAACATTAAATAATTTTATTTGAGTATTTTATTTAGTAAATAATCATCTATGATTCATTTAAATTTAATTTTTTGGCCATATGGATGAGATTATGACCTTTATAGTATATTATTTCAACAAAAGTCAAACATGTCAAAATATTATTTTTAATAACTATAACATTTTTAATATAGAGAAATATAGATAATATATTCATCTATAAATAGAATTATTAAATATAAAATATATATGTCCATCATTTTAATTTAATTCAATTTTTTTGAATAAATAATTACATTAAATTCTTAATCAATGCTGATGTAGAAATTATTCAATTAATGGAAACAATGAATAAATAATATTTAAAATATTGAAAGGAATATATTTTTGAGAATTTTAATGAGATCAATAAAATTTATAGATTAAAAATACATGTTAGGGAAATAGTATTTTTAAAAGAAAATTACTTATTGTATTGTTTTTATAACATTTAAAGTATTAAATATTTCTAATAATTGACTGAAATCATATTTTAACAAAATAATAATTTACTAAATTAAATAAAAATGATAATCATAATAAAATAAAACTACATGGTTTTAATATTCTCTAAAGTTTCATTACATGTAAATTTATTATCTATTTTTTCCTTATAAGTAAAAAAGTATAGCCTTTGATATCTAAAAAGTAGTTACCATAATTAAAATTAAAATTGGTTAACTGAGGGTTAATCAAAATGATAAATTGTTATATGACACCATAAAATTTATAAATTCTATATATTTATTTTTATAAAACCCTATGATACAGTATATTCGAATCAATGAAAATTTATAGGAATTTTTATAGAAAATAAATTTATTATTAATTAATCATTTGACAAATTGCAGAATTTCTCCAAAGGTCAATTTCCAAAGGGAACCTCCTTCCTTACTTCATCACAACACATTTATCATTATAGATCAACCAAAACCATTCCATTTCTCTTAAAAAAATATCTATATATGTTATAAATGTTTTTTAATTCTTAAAAGATGAGCCTTAGTTTCCTTAATTAATGATCTAAAAGAGGTCTCTTGAAAAAGTGGTTGTCGTCTTACCCATCCTCTTCAAATTTATTTATTCATATTCCTCTTCTAAATTGGTATAATTTATCATAACATTTTATATGAAGCATCCAATATATTCATATATGTTATCATTAGTATTAAATAACTGTAATACACCATCTTTTTAATCAAATGGGAAGTGAACGTGTCGCTCATGCATACATAAGGCTTGCCATTTCTAGGTCGTGATATAATTAGTTTTTCATCACCATATTTTCAAAATGGTTAATATGATGGGTTTAATATTTTCATATTATATTTACAAAATAATTATTCATAAAAAATTATAATATCACATTTACCTACTTAATATCCAATCGTCTTGGAAATGATAACACCATTCATGCGGCCGTGAGGACTACCACCCCCAAAAAACTGTGTGATTCATTTTTCGATTTAATTTAGTTGGATAGTAATGAGGAATATTTTTAGGAATATATATGATATATATGATATAATAATTATCCAATAAATTTTAATTCACATTTAACTTTCTTTATTTACATATCTCAGAAAATGTAAACAATGTTTATTCGTATGTACGATCTACCATATTCATAAACGATGTAATTCATTTCCCATCCCAAGGTTTTATGGATGACTCTAAATATGTATATAATGAATATATATTGTATTAATATCAGTATTAATATTATTTAGGTGATTTAACTAATATATAATTATAAATAACTAAACTAATTAACTTTAATACACATGATAAATGAACTAGTTCACACCAGAAAATAATGATTTTAATAAATAATTATTTATAAATGGGGGTGTTATAATGTTTTAAAGGGCTAATATCTGATATTATAAGTTTTAAAATGATTATTTTCTTAGATTATAGTAAAATAAAATTTATTATATAGTAGGTTAATGTTGTTTCAAATAATTTTTAAATCAAGGAAAGGGATTTTAATCTAACTTTTTTTCTGTGGGACACATGCCTTACATAAAACTTGTTTCTTTTATATGGTGTTAGTATTTCACATGAATTTATTTTATGATAATTATCCTGAAAATATGTGATTTATATATCCATATATTTTTTTCTTCTTGGGGCTTATGATTCAAATAATACAAATGTGGAAAGGGTTTGTTTCAAAATCTCATCATTTTCAAGAGTTTTTATGTGTTTGTATGCACTAGAGAGTATTTTTATTCAATAAAAATGTTTTCTAAACATTTTTTAATAAAATTGTATACTATTTTATTAAAGTTTCTTAAATTAAGTTTTATCTATGCTTTACATTTTATAAAAAAAATATTGAGTGAAGTATTCTTTTCGTCATCAAAATAAAATACTTTGGGCCTTCTCTGAAGAAATATTTTTTTGGAACTATTTTTTAGTTTATAAAGAATTATCATATTTTATTTCCATAATAAATAATATTTTATTTGATGATTATTCTATAATTTTACAACTTTTTTTCAAATAATGTTTTCACTTAATAAGTTCGTATTTTTTCAAAGAAAAGTGACTTCAAAATGGAAGGTTTATTTCCCCAAAACATATTCGAATTTATATTTCGAAATAACGTTCCATATAAGATAGAATTATTTGATTTAAAATAAGATTTAATGGGGATATGATCCAGTTATACCCTCTTTATTATTTATTTATATTATTTATGAATATGATAACACAATATTTATGAAACCCATTTCATTTTCAAAGGTTTTTATATAGTGGATGTTTGATGATATTGTGGAATGCGTATGTATGACGTTAATTATATGATGGGTGGGACCAATATCTCTATCTAATACATTGTATAATGATTAATTTTATATTAGATCCAGTAGAACATCAGACTTTATCCCTATCCCCAAATAGGTTGCATGGGTGGTCATCCCTAGAATGAAGCTGGTACACAGGGGTTATCCCAAGGCTATTATATTATGAATGTCATTGTGGATAACCTTGAAATAATATTTCATATGATTATATGTATTCTGAAATCTAGGTCTTATAAAAATTTTATGATCTCATGGGAGATTCTATTTTTTTTATGATATTTTTGTTACGAACTGTTAATATTTTTTCCATAACTCATTATTATGATCTACAATATATAGGGTATGTTTTTGAACTGGTAAAATCAAATAGTTATTCTCATGTTATTCTTATTTTATTATTGATATCACTTTTTAAACCTTACTATAAAACTCATATTATCCTTTATTATGTTTTCCCAGGTTATAAAGAAGGTTTTAATGTATGATATATCTGAGATGGGTTCCCGATCAAAATAACTTAGTGGGGGATTATGTGTTTTTCCAATGAACAACATATTTTAATTCTAATGTTTTCAAAGGCACTAAACCTAAAATATTTTCGAATGTAATGTTATGTAACACCATGAATATTAATCTATTAAAATTTAATAATTATATATAAAAATTATGTGTCTCTATATACGCTTAAAGGAAACCCATTATCTGTGTTTTAAGATGTGTGAGCCTTTATTAGAAATCACATTGTTTTAATCCATGGGTTTGGTTCCCCTAGCTTACATCACTTCATATAGATCCAAGAAGTATTTCCATGGTATACCAAACCATAGTATATATGTCTTGTTGGACTATGATCCCACCATTTAGATCCATGTTGCATGCCAAAGACATTCCAAACATTGTTATCTCCCTTCATTTTGGTGGGGTAATACATTCCACCCAAACTAATCAAATATAACCACGACCATCCTCAAAACTGTATGAAATATCATCCCCACAACCATAAAAATCTCATACCATCATTTCTGGTTGTATTGTAAGAAATACAACCATCACTTCACATTTCCCATATATTCCCTCTTGATAGGTTAACTGACATACTGGGGAATCCGTTGAGTTCCACTAGGCCTCATAATTTCTTTCATTCCGTACATGGTTATTCTTTTAATGAACATTAATATAAATAAACATCCATAACTTGTAGGTAATTACATCCCTTCAAATCATCAATGTCACACCAATGCATCAATACCCTATTAGGAAATTCATACAAAGAAGTTTTTTCTAAAAACATTCCATTCGCATGTATCCCTAGGTAAATTATCATACTCAAACATTCCATAAATCTCTATAGTTTCCACCCACCTATGTAATCACCTCTCATTGAGAGATGAACACTCATCACACAGTCGTATCAATAGCCAAAAGGTTACAAGGATTTTATTTGAATCATATTCGTAATCCATATAAAATACATCTCAATTTTTCACTCACCTATTACTATAGGTGTCTATGTCCATTTATCATTAGATCCTTTATATCTCATTAATTTCTTTCATTTATATTACAACCTTTAGTGTCCAATTGTTTATCAAAATACAATTATAATCCTGGCCTCAACCATCACTAGTTATGATTGTAACACCCCAACCCCAGAAGCCCACAGTCGGAGCATTAATTATTAAACTGGCATGTTAAAAGGAATGAAATACCGAAGGAAAAAATCAGTTTAGTATTATTTAAAAAAATACATAAATATATGTAACTCATATTACATTGGGAAAGGTAACACAAAATAATAAATAACAAAAACTAAAAAAACTACATCCTTGAGAAATCAATATATAGTCACTTCCTCATAACCACTTGAATGTGAAAAAATGAAAGGGGTGAGATCAATTGCTCAGTTAGTGTTACTAGTATAAGAATAATGAATCAACAATAACTAAATCATAAACAATTTCACATAGTCAATATGGCAAGGAAAATAAATGAAAAACATGTCCCATTAATAAAATGGGAATGAAACAACATCAATAATATTTCTCATAGTGAAAACCTCATGGATAGTCATAACTAAAAAAGAATAAATAGAATGATTATTAATTGATCACTATGTATATGACACATGATACCACTATACCATTGAAACGGTTTATGTCTGTGGGTAGAAAACCGATTGATTTTTTGGAAACAAACTCGAAGGGTTTGTCGCCAACTGATTGGTATCATAAGAACCATCGATGCATCGAGAGGCTATAGCAGGCCCCTCCCATCACTAAATGTCCAAATAACTATTTATACATATATTTAATACAAGTAAAATCTGCCTTCTCAATATCTGTATTGATTACATGATACAGATTCATCAATATTTTCATAGTTAACACAAAATTTCAAATAAACAACATCTATAAAAGGTTATACGTCTTAAGACAATAATAATATCCAAGAAACCGGAATATGTACATATAATATATTTATAATTTCAAATGAAAAATGATATCAAATGGGAAGCAGGTACTCCACATAAGAAGGATTGGGTGCACAATACTGACTAAGTCTTAATGAAATAAATTGAGACAATGTCCCTTACCACATAATAATCATTTGATTCATATGAAAAAAATAAAAAACACCAAATAATTAAAATAATACCATTAATATAAATAGAATCATGATAATACATGTCACATTGTAGTCAAAAATACACCACAATCATGAAATTTGTGGCAAGCAATAGAAATATGACAGAATTTAAAGTGACATATGAAACCCCTTACCATATACCGAAATGTGTTCTCGATTGATCTTAATAACCTAAATAATAAAAATTTTAATAATTAATTAATAATTAAAAAACCTCATAAACATTTAATTGATTTATTATAACTTTATTAGGTTCATTCATCCCCCTTTTGTCAGTTTAATAGGATCAATTTTATTGTTTTGGAAGCATTTTCATTCTTTGTTTTCATGATCTGTTTACATGTATTCATTAATAGAAGTTAATTTGTAATGTGATTAAGAATACATAATTTTTAATATATATTATTATTTAAATCTAAAAAATATAAATTATCTTATATTTATTTTGGTTACATACCATGAAGATGACTTTTTGGATAAAAGATAGTGATAAACCCATGGTTTACTTGGCAGTTTTGTCCATAATGAATTTGTTCTGTATTATTATTTTATATTATGACTATGTAAGGATTTAAGAACATTTAATAAGATGAAATAAATATCTTTTTATCCTTTTCAACCCTAAAAATGGTTTCATTTCCATAATTAACTATGATAATAAAAATTGAAAACTCGTCATCCTTGAATGTGATAAATTAACGCATCTCAGACTGTGTTTTCATTATTAGGATAAGATGAGGGGGGGAAATGATGATGAAATATTATATTAGAATAATAATATTCTATTTCATGTAATTTACATGAATTAACATAGAATTTGGATGAGGGGATATGAGGAAAGAAAATAAAATAAATGAACTAAAAAATAGAGAAATCCCTCAAGAAATATCGACAGCCAAACAACGTCACTTAAAAATTAATCAAATAGTTTGAAGAGAAAAGGGGGTATCTAATCACTATTATATAATATTTCAATAAATTGGAATATATAAAGGCATATCCCAACATAATTCAATTGAAAATTAACGAGAAAACATAAAACAAAAGGTTTAAGTAAAGAGAAGGGTGGTAAATTCCATTACCATGTAGGGTAACTCCCAAAAAATGAAGGTTGGGACATTGGGCGATTGAAGACACATTGGGAGGACTCCTAGGGAGGTAAAACAACCAGATATTCAAGTAAAACGTGTTTTGAATGAATTAAAATGATGGGATGAGTGGGTATTTATAGTAAATGAGAGGGAGTTTTTTATTAATTCAAAGGGATACCTCAATAGTTGTTTTTGAAAACACACGGTCTTGCCCATGGGTTTTAACCATGGTTTTTACAATTGAGAGACCTCAGGTCATATCATGTTGTACACCAGTCAAACATCCTTTTATATTTATTATTTCATCATTATTATATCATTAAACTATCAAAAACTCAACACTGTATTTTTTTACTATTCACAAAAAATTCATGTATTTTAAAAAAATCTCAAAAATTCACCCTAAGAATTTTTCGAAGTGTAGAATTATAAAATGAACTCCATTTTTGAAAAACATTTTCTATATATTATTATTTTAATTTTGAAAAAAAATTAATTTATTCAAAATTAACAATTTTGAATCTATAACTCATTTTTAATAACTTGAAAAATTAATCAACATCTTGCTACCATATATCTTCAAGGAAATAAAATAATAATATGATTTACTATTTATAAAGGTTATATTACTAATCATAAGGGTATATTACTATTTATAAAAAACAAGTTTGTCCTATCAGACTCCAAAAAACATACATATCGAAACCGTTGATGATCATGTTTTGAAATTCAAAACATTGATGTTCAAAATTTAAGTTTAATGGATAGGTTATGTAATTTTCCTATATATAAACAAGTGTTGTTCCATAGAGACTCATTGATTCATTCAATGTAGGTTATCTAATCAATTGAATGTATTAAAGAGAAACATACCAAAAAAATGTTTGGGGTGTAATATTATTCCCCTATTTGAAAATTACATCCTCGAATTGTTTTCATGTATTATGCCCTTAAATAATATATGGGTGGTTCTTCTTTAAAAAATCCTCATTTTCCCACGTCACACCCTCAAATTTTTCATTTTTCAAATAAAATTTTTCCAGACAATTTTTCCGATATCTCAATACCTACTCCTTTTTGTTATGAATCTCAATATGCTCTTCACTATATGAAAATTCTGGTTCTAGCTCTATTTATTCATAGGTGAGTACATGTTTTCGGTATGGGAAGTATATCTTTCAAAATGACACATGGAACACAATATGTAATTTGGATAGACGTGGTGGTATTTCTAAACATTCAGCTATACCTCTAAACCATTCTATAATTTCAAACAGTCTAATGTGCTAGGGGTTGGGTTTCCCTTTCATACCGAACTGTAAGACACCCTACAAGGGAGATACTTTTAGAAAAACATGATCTCCTACATAAAATCCCAAATCCATTCTCTAGTTGTCAACATAATATTTTACCTATGTTGGTCTTCTTTAATATGAGATTAAATTTTATTTACCTTTGTAGTTTTCTCTTCGAAAACTTCTGGGGTTAATAGTTTCCTCTTCTAACTTCATCCCAACAATTTAGAGTTCAACAGCTATTTCTGTATGAAACTTTTATGGGGCCATTTGAATGCTAGAATGCAAACTATTAGTGTTTGAAAATTCCACTAATGGAAAGCATTCATCCCACAAACCTTGAATGTCAAAATATCATGATCTCAACATGTATTCTAGTGTTTGAATATTCCTTTCATTATATTCATCTGATGGGGGGTGATAATCAGTACACATATTAAGCTCATAATCCAAAGCCTTCAAGAGATTTTCAAGAATTTTGATGTAAACTTAGAATCCCGATTAGACACAATCGATATAGGTGCACCAAGAAGTCTTACTAATTCATTAAGATAATGTATTTCATGGTTCTCAAATAGAAAATACACTATTATAGCAAGGAAATGTGCGGATTTTGTGAGATGATCAACAATTACCCATATTGCATCATTCCTTCTATGTGTCCTCAGTTGTCCTGTGACAAAAAAAATCATAATGTCATCCAAATTCCACTGATAAGTAGGTATATTTTTCATTACCCGTCTAGGATGTTTCCCCTCTGCCTTCAATTATTGAAAAACAAGACACCGTGACTTGTAGTTAGTAATTTCTCTCTTCGTATTTTCCCACCAAAAATGGTCCTTTAGATCTATATACATATTAGTGCTACCTGGGTGTATAGAAAAATTTGTGCTATGAGCATCATAAAATAGTTCCCTTTATAGGTCATGTACTGATGGATCGCAAAACATTTTTCCATATTTCATAACTCCTTCATCATACACGAAGTCTGCCAATCTACCATCCTTAACAACATTAATTTTATTTTGTATATTCTCATCATCAGATTAATGTCATTATATATTATCTAGTAAAGGTGGTTTAGCAATCATCTGAAAAAATAAAGATGTTTCCCCTTCCTTAATAATTCCCATATCTATATTTAGCATATCCATGAATATAGGATCTCTCGCAATCCTCATTTTGGTCATAAGTCCATGATATTTTCTATGTGATGCATATGCACCCGTATTTTCCATCCCCAGGTGATAGTGTATTGAACAATCATAACATATGAGTAACTCAAGCCATCTCCTTTTCTTCATGTTAAGTTATTTATGTGTAAAAATGTATTTCATACTCCTTTGACCCGTATATATCTCATATATTTCACCGTAGAGATAATTTCTGCATTATTTCATATCAAATTTTATGGCTACAAACTCAAGATCATGAGTAGGGTAATTGTAATCAGTAGTTTTAAATATCCTTGATTCACAAGCAATATCTTTATCATTTTTCATAAGGAAGAAACCCAATCCATTCTTTGATGCATCAATATATATCACAAATCAATCATTTTCCAATGGAAGAGTCAAAATTGGACCATTGAACAATCTTATTTTCTATTCTTCAAAGCATTCGATACATTCCTTATTCCATAAAAACATAACCCCTTTATGTGTGAGCTTGGTTAGTGGTTTTTCCTGTTGGGAGAAATTCTAAGTGAATCACCGACAGTAATGTGCTAAACCAATAAAACTACATTCCTCGATTATGTTCATTGGCATGGTCAATTCCTAGATTTCATTTTTCATTGTAGGATCAACTAAGATTTCATTCTTAGAGAAAATATGTAAAATAAATGAAACTAATTAATTCCAGAATTCACACATGTTAAACTTTCCATATAATTCAATTATTCTAACAGTTTTCAGAATAATCCCCTAATATTCTCATGGTCTGCATATATTTTGGATTATACCAGGATATTATTGATAAATACCACAATAAATTCATAAACTAATTCCTTTAAAACACTATTTCTATGAAAACAATGGGTGCATTAGTCAGTACATAAGTCATCACTATAAACTCATAATTCCCATAACTAGTTCAAAATGTTGTCTTTGGAATATCTTTTTTCCTCACAGGAATATGATGATATCCACATTTATGGTCTATCTTTGAAAAATATTGGGCTCCATGAAGATGATGAAATAAATCATCAATTCATTGTAAAGGATACATATTCTTTATTTTAATAACATTTATTTCTTGGTAATCAGTGCATAGACTCATTGATCCATCATTCTTCTTGACAAAGAAGACATGGGCACCACATGGAGAAACACTAGGTAAAACAAATCCTTTGTCACTAAATTCCTTTAGTTGTTTCTATAGATTCACTAATTACATAGTTTCCATTTTTATAGGCAGTCTCTTATATAGTACTTACACCATGAATTAAATCAATAGAGAACTCAACTACACGCTCTAAAGGATGTCTAGGTAAATCCTCCAGAAATGCGTCAATTTATTTTTTCACAATATATACATTATCAATTTAAAGATTCATTTCCTCACCCATATATATTATATTATCTTCCTCTCCCATAATTGAATTCATTAGAGATACTAAGGGTGGATATAGATAAGAATGAGATGGCGAGGTTTCTTCTCTTATGATAATGAATTTTACACCATTTTCACAAATTGTAACTTACATCTTATTTCAATATATCTTCTCATCAAAATATGATAGGTAATTCACACCGATAATTATATCAAATTCTACAATTGGTATGATGAAAAGGTTACCAACTGAATCACATTTATGTGTCATGAGGGGGACTGATTGACATGCCTTTGTTGAAATGATATATAAACTGGGATTTTTGATTGAAAATTCTTTTATTAAATCAAATAGGACATGCCTAAATTTCATTGAAAACATAGAAGATATAAATGAATATGATGATCCAGAATCAAATAATGAATTGTCTGTGTTTGATGTCAAAATTAAAGTACATATCACCACATCATCAGAAACTTAAACCTCTGTGGTTTTAATTGCATAATATTTTCCTTGATCACGTGGCCTTTTCTGAGGAAAGTTTCTTTAGTGAATAGGACACCCATTTTCATAGTGTCACATATCTCTATAATTTTATCATTGAACGTAATTGACTTGTTTCTTCCCCTTGTATTTATTATACTGAGTACCCCTGACTCCACACTTATAGAAGACTCCCATTCCTTTCAATCATTTCCCAGGATGATTTCCCACAGTTCTCACATAATGGGAATTGCTTCTTTTCCTTTTTCTTCTTTGGACCTTCATATCTTCCACGGTTATCAGAGTACTGCTTCTTATCTTGGCTTCCACTGAAATAATTTGATCTAGAATGATTATTCTCTATTTTGATGAAATTTAATCCAATTTCATCATATGATGAAAAATTTTTGGAAGCCAGAATGCTTTAGAGACTTGGCTTATTATCACCATAGTTAGAGCGAATCTTGTGTTCTGTGTCATGTACATAATCTATGGAATACCTGGATAGTCTTGTGAAGTTATCCTAATACAATACAACATTTTCATATTCCATTAGCTTTAAGATAATGAATTTCCTCTTCTTTTCAGTTCATTTCTCATGATGGAAATGTTTATGGTAGAATATTTCTTTAAAATTCCTCTATTCTAGGTTGTATATTCCTTCTTCCTCCATATTATTCTGGATCAAGGACCACCACTGATCAACATCACCCTTGAGACAATTCACTACTAACACTACATTTTCATTTTCATTTCATCTTAATTCCATGAACATCTTTTCAAGGGACTTTATCCACTACTCAGCTGCCAATGGATTAGTATTCCCACTAAATGATGGGGACTTATGCCATATGAAATGATCCAACACTAGTTTAGTATGGTTATTAATCACAAACTGAGTTATTTTTTCAAAAATTTCATGATCTAATCCTCGCCAACATTGACTGTGTTGACTCGAACAATTGGGAAATCTCAACAGTGTATGTGAGTATTGATTCCCATTGTTTGATTAGGATCCACTAATAAATAATGGCATAAAATATATTAGGTTATGAATCATAATTTATATTCTCAACTAGAAAATTACTTATCATAAATTGAAATTCTAAGCATAGCTAATCTAATAAACATGGATTCTCTTATGTAAATTTTTTCATTCCAATCCTTCATAATGGATTGTAATGAAAATTTGGATTACCCTAAGCATATCCCCTAGGAGTGTCGACCAAGAGTGAGGCAAGTCCAGTTGTCGTGCACCAGAATACCTCGGTTCAAGCCTAAAACTCCTTGTTAGAGATTTCACTCTTAGGAACATCTGTATCAGAGCCACCATTACATGTTTGTATATAGACATGGATATATTTTCTAGAAAAATCTGAATTATATATTCCTGACCAAAATACCATGATTATTTTTTATGTTTAACCTGAAAGGAAATCTTAATGGTTTTCTCCCTGATCTATGTTTTCTAATTGTAGCTTCCATGTTTTCTACTAAAAGTCCCTTGATACCAATGGTAACACCCAAACCCAAGAAGCCCAGAGACGATGCATTACTTATTATATTATAATGTCAAAAGGAATGAAATCCTGATGGTACAAACTATTTTTTATTCTTGAAGAAACAATATATATACATGTAACTCATATTATATTTTTAAATCTAACAAAATACAATACATAAAAAACTAAAAAAATGGAATCCATGAGAACTCAATATGTGGTCTCCACCTTATAACATGTTGAAGGTAAACAACTGAAATGGGTGAACTCAAATTCTCAATAAGGGTTAATAATATTGTAAGCATGAATCAATAATAAATGAATCATAAACAATTTTCATAGTCAATACGGCATGGTGAATGAATGAAAAACATGCGCCATTAAAAACTGAGAATGAAACAACATCCATAGGTTTTGTGATAGTGAATATATCATGGATAGTAATAAATAAAGATGAATAATGATAATTCTTATTAATTGGATGTCATGTATCTGGATCATGATACCATTATACCATTGAAACTGTTTAAGTCTGTGGGTAGAAACAAGTCTGTTTTTTCGAAACAAACTTGAAGTGTTTATTGGAAACTGATTAGACTCATGAGGCATGTCGTTGAATAAAGGGGCTATATCTGGAACATATGATCAAATAAATTCCAAATAATTATATATACACAGATTTAATACAAGTAAAATCTAGCTTTTCAGTATCTGTATAGAGTATAGGATACATATTAATCAATATTTCCATAGTAAAAACAACATTCCAAATAAACACAATATGTAAAAGGTTATACAGAGTAAGATTATAATCATATACAAAAAAATAAGATGGATATATAATATATTTACAATTTAAAATGAAAAATTATCTCAAATGGGTAGTGAAAACTCCACATTATTAGGATGGGGTACACAATACCATGTAAATCTCAATGAAATGGAAATTGTGACAAATTCCCTTCCCACGTATCAATCAATCAAGTCATATAACCAAAAATTAAAATTCACCAAATTATTCATTGAATAAAATTAATATAAATAGAATCATGATAATATATATCAAATAGGAGTACACAATACACCACATGCAAGAAATAACTGGCGAGCAATGGAAATCACATGAAATTAAATGTGAGATAAGAAACTCCTTACATTATACTCGATTGTGTTATATATTGATCATAATGACTAGAATAATAAAATTGAGCTTCATTAATTAATAATTCCAATACCTCATAAACATTAAATTTTTTTATTATAACCTTATTAGGCTCATTCATTCCATTTTTGATGGGTTTAATAGGTTCAATTTTATTTTTTTGGAAGCATTTTAATCCTTGGTCTTCATGATCATTTTACTTGTATTCAAGAATGGAAGTTCAATTTTAATGTGGTTACTAAAAAATTATTATTAATATAAAATTATATTTAAATTTAAAAATATATAAATAATCTTATAATTATTTGGTTACATACCATTAGTATGACTTATTTGATAAAATACAATGATAAACGCTTGGTTTACTTGGATGTTTTGTGCATAATGAATTTATTTTTTATTATTATTTTATATTATGAGGTTTTACGGATTCTGGATCACTTAATAAGATTAAATACATATATTATGATAGGTTTCCCCTATAAAAGTGGTTTGATGTCCATATTTTAAGATGGTAAAAAAAATTGACAACCCGCTGTCCTTGAATATGATAAATTATCACATCTCGGACGATGTTATCCTTTTTAGTATAAGATTAGTTGGATAGAGAGTTGATAAAACAATATTCCATTAAAATAATAATATTTCAGTTCATGTAATGTACTGGAATTATCATAGCATTTGGATGAGGGTAGATGAGGAAAAAAATAAATGAAAAGAACACACACAAAAAAGAAAAAATTGGTAAATCCCTCACAAAAAATTGGCAGCCTAACGACGTCACATAAAAATTTATAAAACAGTTAGATGAGAGAAAGAGGGTATCTAATCACTCTTATATAATTTTTAAATAAATGGTATTATGGAATGACATATCTCAACATCATCTAATTTAAATTCAAATATAAAATATAAAATGAAAGCTTTAAGAAATGATAATGGTGGTCGATTCCCATACCTTGTAGAATAACTCCCAAAACATGATGGTTGGGACCTTGGGGGATTTATAAAACCATGGGAGGACAAGTATGTATCTAGAAATACTATATATTTGAGGATAATTAGTTTTTAATGAAATAATACTAATGGATGAGTGGGTATTTATAGTAAATGAGAGGAAGTTTTTTATTAATTCCAAGGGACACCTCATTAGTGGTTCTTAAAAAACAACACACTTTTGCATGGTATTTGCCCATGATTTTATCCACTAGGGTCCCCTAATGTTTTATTGTAATGTAAAATTTTCAACCATTCTTCTATATTAATTATTACATCATTATATTTTCATTAAACTACTGAAAACTCCTAACTAAATTTTTACTATTCATGAGAAATTTATGTATTTTAGACAAATATGAAAAATCCCCCTATCAATTTTTCGTTTTGTAGAATTTTAAAAATGAAGTCCATTTTTTAAAATAATTTTTTAAATATTACAAATTTAATTTTTAAATGTAATCATAATTTATTCAAAAATAATAATTTTAAATCTGTAACACCATCTTTAATACCTTGAAAAATTAATCAACATCTCAATACCTTATAAAATTAAAAATATAAAATAATAACATGATTTTCTATTTATAAGTATTATATAACTATTCATATTACTATTCATAAGGTTGTGTTACTATTTATAATAAACAAGTTGGTTCTATCAGACTCCAAATAACTTGTTGATTCGAAAAACCAATTTAATATAATTTAACCAAAATCCTTGGAAAATTAATAAAGTGAATTCCTCGGTCAAAACAATTCATGAATACATGCAGATTCTGTCTTGATCCATCCTATATAATAGGAAAAAATACCTATTTAAATCCAGTATTTCCACTGTACCCCTATGGAATCGACAATTAAACACTAGCTAAAGTGGAAGTAAAATTATTTTCTAGAAATAATAAGAAATAACTTTAAATGAAATAGAGAATATAACATAGATCTGTTGTAGGAACACACCAAAACACTTCCCCCATCCAGAGGGTTCAATAGAGAGGAGATGTAGGGGGAAAAATTTTCAAATACCCTCCAAAATGAAATTTCCAACTGAGATCAAAGGTGTAATGAAAAATATTTTATTGTTTTCTCCTTAAAAAATAATACAAAACAATTTTACAGATAAATCTATAGTTTTTAAAATGAAATATTTAATGTAGATGGTATCCCACTCATCAAAACCTCATTAGCACTATTAATTCCCATATAAGGGCCCATAAACCCTCATGTAGGGATCCCCTTAAATGTTTAATTCCCCATTAACAATTTTTGTGAATATCATAAGAGTCCAGGAACAATGTATACATCATTCATAGCGTGAATGGATAATTCACCCTATGATTGTCCTTAAGTTGAAAAATGTAATCATAATGGAAAACCATCCATTCTCTAACCTCACTAGAGCATCCAAAACACCAACCAAGACTTTAACTTTGTTTTAAATAAAATATTTTATATTTTATCACCAATGTAATCTTAATATAAAGATTGCTTCTCAAAATGTCCCTCTTTCCAAATGGGAAATTAAAAATCATTCTAAATTTTCATTACCATATAGATAATACCTATTACAATCACTCCACCAAAAACATATCATCATTTATAATTCTTTTTGACTATTCATCATATATTATAATCCACATCAACCAACAATTCATGCTCATTTCACTAGGTTATACCATATATTTTTTAATGAGATGCTATTAAAAAACATCAAACATTAGAGGAATAATTCATCCATAACCGAGCCACCACCTATAATAATAAATGAATCACAAAGAATAATATATAATGTACACAATTATCATGAGACGCCACATTATCTATACCTTTTATCATAGGCTTACAGTGATCTACATCACATGTCTCTAACTATAAGGGAAAATGTATAAGTCATGGTTCTCCCCAGAATCATACTATCATAAAAAATACATTAATTTAATTAACATAACCCATTTTCTTTGGTTTTAATATCAATAAAAAAATACAATCCAAAAACACTAAAAAAAATATTATACTTATCATTAATTCAGATTCTTAAACCAAGTTGGTTGGGTCTCCATCACCCATGTGCATTATTAAGTACATATAATTTTCCTTGAAATCCATAGATGATCCATATAACATATCCATCCTGCCCAATGTGACAAACATAATTTGTTTTATAATCTACCACATCAAATTATATGAAAAATTACTAACAATTCCTCCATTGGATGATATTTTTTGAAAACACCTGATGTAACATACAAACATGTTGTCTCATCACATGAACATGATACTAAAATATTATTGGAATCTTGTGTCCATTTTAACACTCATAAAAAATATCAATCATGGTATTCATTGTCATTATGTATTTATATCATCTACCAAAGAATATCTTCATCATACTCTATTATCGAGAAATGAAACAAAATTAATCTAAACAACTATTGCATTACATTACATCAATCCTAATCTCAATGAAAAACTGGACTCTTTAAAAAACACAACTGAATCAGAAATATAAAATTCACTACGTAACATGACAAAATTGGATCCAAATTCTCAACGTAATCTTCGTTCTATGATGATAATCCAACTATTGATCTCATCAAACCAATAACCCTAATTTCACAGAGGTCGTACACCCATTTCCTATATCTCATCTATCAATTTACATGATAACAATATGAGGTTTTCCTACTCATAATTAAGTGAAAATATAAAATATCAATCACTATGTATTAATTTGTCACAGAAACATTATCCTTGATAACTCTCTAATTTTATATGTGATGAGGGCCACACAATCCAATTTACACTGGTGTAATACAAACTATATGGACTTTTCAATACGACCCCATGAATTCATTTTAAATAGTTTAAAATATCACACTTGTGTATCTCTTCTAGATCCATTCTCATCAAATATCAAATCATCGTAGAAATTCAAGGAAAATTATCTAATCAACCATGAAATCCCATATGATCAATCTCTGATGTCCCCTATCACAATAAAGGGATATCTCTAATCATCATTAAAACTATAAGAATCTAATACCACCATCAGTTTATAAATCTGTCTTACCCTAGGAAAAAACATGTCCACTCAACTATTCACAAAACAAATGGCTACCACACATAATAAGAGTACACAACCTTGACCTCATACAAACTCAAAAAGTTTACGCTAATATACTATCTAATAAAAGAACATAACAAATTATCCCATGAGTCAAAGATCATAAATACAAGGCTCAAACTACTAATCCACCGACAATTATCTCATCATTAGTAGTTTTATATTACCAGAATAAGCCTTCATAGTACACTTCAAAAACAGGAATTTAACCTATTCTATAGTCTATCTTTAGATTTTTCATCATCCGAATGACAATAAAAAACCAAAAGAATTCATCCAAACTATTCTATTATGCCACTTAGAAACACATCCATACACACACTTTTAGGAATCATAATGATTGTACCCTTAAAACAAAACCATGATATAAATCCAAATATTACATAATATTCCCATTATAATATAAGATCAAGGCATCATCATGCTTATAACAAGATCCTAGTAGCACATCACATTCACAAAACACATAACATGAAGCATATTACCATGATTCCAATATCTAAGGAACTTTTAATCTTAGGTTACCTCTCTTTCGGGTACACATTCATGCCACATCTCATTCCAAAAATAACACTTTATTCACTGATTTACTAATCCACATGTCATGGCACTATGAACGACCACCTAGCCCATATATTATACCTCACATAGTTCATAACTCATAAGAATCAGCTCGCTTTTTATGCATCAAATTTAACATTATGACCCACATTCTAAACATCCACCTATAGGGTCTCATGTGTATATCAGGCACGACATTATGACTCATCAATATATGAGTGATCTAATTCCCTTTTCGGCATACACATACTGTTTTACCCCTCATGAGTTGTTATATCTATAGAATTATCCATCATCCTCCATGTATGGGATCCTACAATTGAAGATAACATCCTTATCAAGGTACAAATGTATATATATAATGGCATCACCCCATAACAATTTTTTTTATTATAACATGAACACATAATTTGGTTAATTATAATTTCACCAAGAAGCATTAAGGGAAAACACCATTAGGTTTCTCTCGAAACATTGAATAACTATATTTTTTTTTCAAAACTAGTGGCAAGGAATAAAAATCTTACAATGACCACCTAATGGTCACTATACATCCATTACAAGAGATATTGTATGGTATTTATTTAAGAGACTCCCTCTATAAAATCCACATTTCCAATCATTAAAATAACATCTAGGAGTCTCCCTCTATAAAATTATATTTTCTATCATCAAAAGAACCTATAAAATATGGTCCAACTGAGTCGAATTGTAGAACCATATTATATTACAAAATATTGTATAAGTTTATTTTAAAACTTTACACAACAAAACCATATGTTCATTAATAATGTCACATAGTAACATGCACGTCATGTGGATCCTATATTATAAAAATTGTGATTGAACACTAACATGTTTCAAATAGTCCAAGAGATCAAATCCCAAAATAAATATTAAAATACATGAATTCTATGTTTCTCATGGTAGTATAAATCATCCAATAGTAAAAAATTATGCTAATAAAAAAATCACATGTCATTATTATCCAAAAATTCCTATTAGAAAAGGTCTGAACATTGAAGTAGTATGATATCCATCAAAATTTCTGACACATTCATATTTCCTCTCTAGAATCATAGCTAAATGTAATAAAATACTGATATCATTATTTTTATAAATCGTGTAATATCTCAAATAAATTTGTAACTTATTTCTATGAGGGATCACTCAAATGTTCCCATAATGAAAGACATCATAAAACATCAAGTTTACCAACCTATATGCCAAAGGCTTATAATAATAATTGAGGGCATATGTTGTTTCCAATGTAAAAATATACACCATATTAGATAATGAAATAATATAAGATATAAAAAAACACCATTCATGTAAAATAAAGAGACTATAGTGAAGAAACAAATCCCAACCTACTGTAATATATGAATACCAGTGAGGGACGCCATACATGCACACTAGCTGAACCCCAACGCAAAAATATATTAAAATAAAATATAAGAATAAAAGAATTTAAAAGAGAATTCTATACATTCATGGTACTCCCATCATTTGAATCTCCATTATCATCAGAGCTATCACTCTCAATCATGATACATTAGGGCTCTACCCAAACTAATCTTTAAAATAAATAAGCATGCTCATGAAACCATGTTCCTTAGTTTTGAATGTTGGGAGTGTGTAAAAATCAAAAGAATAAAAACAAATAAATGTCATACATAACTAATAAATACATGAAAAAATTAATGATATGCTCACCATGATAAATTAATGTAACTCTGTATGTAGAAATAAATAACCTCTATTGATCCATGAGTTCTCACATGAAACCTATGTTAGACTCAAATATTCTTTAATTAGTTTTATGGTGTCTATGGGACCATCATATAGTAATGACTAATAATATCCTAATCAATGGAAAATTCCTATGATCGTGTCCTCGAAAACATAAATCATATCCTTGATAGTCAACCCATCACCATGATCCTAGAAAAACCATAGATGGAAAAACTAAGGGGGTTTCCTTTCCAGGAATCTATTCATTTAGAAACATAGTGGACTTTCATACCTAGAATCCATAATATAGATCTAGGTCATAACATTATAGGAATATATCACCTAGATCTAGGGTTAATTCTCTCCCCTTTTAGAAATGACATAATCTAGTTGAAGGGTGTAACATAAAAGAATCTCATCACCTATTGTCATGGGTGAGGCTCTCCCCTTCCAATAATACTTCTATACGTAGCTATGGAATCCCATTCAAAAAATACATAACCTAGAACCATGAGTATGACTCAAATATGATATAAATAACTACATTTAAAAAAATGGAAATTTAATTCTAGGAATATAATACCTAAATCTAGGTAATACCCTCCTAGGAAAACCATTTTCTGAGTCCAAGGGTGTGGCTCTCCCTACTGGACATCACATCATCTGAGTGCAGGGTTGTGGAAATGCTATTAGATCAACACATCATCTAAATAAAAGGAAATTATAAATGTAATTCCAAACAATATTATATGTCCCTTATTAGATGATATAACCCTTTATATAGATATAATGAGGTTTTACAAGGTTTTTATAACCTTAGTATCTCTATAAATCTTGGCGGTTATTGAAATCCACAGGATCTCATCTCATATATCTGAGTTCAAAATCACTAGCATATGGTATGTCATCATCACAACCGTAATTATATTACAATATTTATTTAGGTTCTATGGTGACAACTATAATCGTCACTTCCCATTTCTTGAATACTCTATATTTATATGGTAAAAATCTCACTAGAGAACGCACTTGAATCCATGTGGTTTTATCCCATCCATGAAACCCTTTATTGGATGACTTATATCAACATGTCTCTGATGTCAAAATCCCTCACTCAAAGAGAATTGAATCACATAGAATCATAAATGTCTCATAGATTCTTTATTATACACTTATGAAATTCTCATTAATAACTCGTATCTAATCACATTCCCTTCCCAAGTCACCTCAGGTCAATCATCATGCATGACTTTTCTATCAAAATTTAGCAGTTTTAGCCATTTAGGCAGTCGCCTCATAGTGGGGAAGGAACAATTACCTGATCATCATCTCACTATCCTAACGTCTCTTAGGACTCTCATGGTTATAACATGTACAACCCATAGAATATCCATCTCAATTTATCTCTTTCCTCTAAGTTTAAGTAACTAAGAGAATTTATCACCAAGAATTCTACATCTCATTCATTTCAATTGATTTAGTTTACACCCATTAGGGTCCCATTTTCGTAAGGAATACCAATATAATCGATGAATTAGACGTTGATGGGGGAGGTAATGAAACTAGTGCATAAGTTCTATATTGGCCTTTGGAACTTTGTCTAATTTTTGTTGGCATTTAATTTTAAATAAATTCAAGTTAAATAAAGATCAATGGATCTTAGTGGTGAGACCACATATTAAATTCCAAAAATAAAATATATAAAATCACATCTCATGTAAAAATGACTACATACCTCAATCCAGAATATAATAACATTTTAACTCTTCACCAAATATCTCTTACCTAACCTATCTATTTCCAACATACCACCACCCATCATCATGAGGACCTAACTCATTCTAAAACACCCAAATTAATTATTTATAAAAAAATTATAATTTATTTGTTATTTAAAAAAAATAATTAATTTTAATATTGATTAAGTTAGGAATAAGGCCTAAAAACTCACCCAGGCTTACCTACTCAAGGAAACCTCATACCTGGGTGTGAGTTCTACCCCTAACACACCCCCAAACCTATTCCCCCAAAGCATTAGTTTATAAAATTGATTACATGACCAATTCCAATTAAATTAACATAAATACCTAAGATGATTTATATAGAAATATATATCACTTAAAATGACATGTGAAGACATGAATATACCATCTTGGGACATCATCATTGAAAGCCAATAAAAATCCCCACCACAAAAATCCAATTTAACCATACTCTACTGGAATCAGCATAAAAACCCGAGATAAAATATGATGTAATTTTATTGATAGTGAGGATAATTAAGAATATATAATGAAATTAATACTGAAAATCAGATCCACCATAGGAATGAACCCACTATATGGGGGTCAAATAGAGAGGTGACTAAGTGAGAGCAGCTGAAAAAATGGCCCTCTCGAGTGTCATTTCCCCTATGACCAAAGGTGGAGTGACCGATAATTAACATTTTTGACTTAATTATAAATCACCATGTACTTCTTACATAGAGTAAAACTCAGGTTCATACTATATAATACATGATGCAGAGGGTATCCCCCTCAATCAAACCTCCTTCACGGCATAAACCATAGTTTACAAAATGAATGGCCCACATAATGGTCTATATACCCAAGTGTAAAGTGAACTATCATGAAATTAATCCCCCATTCGTAATGAAATCACCATGATTAATTGTATATCCCATTTATGATCATTTTTTCATTTTGAATGAATAATTCACACAACTAATGTCCTCAAAATTCAAAATTTTAGTTTCCCAAAAACACAAAACATATCCAACGTTGACCTAAGAACATGTACCAATAACAGAGACTAAAACCACACCCAAAAACAAATATTTAGGTTGTTCCAACAATATTGATTAAAAAAATAATTCTAGTTCTCAAAATGACCCTCTAGACGAAGGAGAAATTAAAATTTCATCATAATTATCAAAACTAATACATACATAATGTATTATACAAGGCATGGAAGTTCAAACAGGGCCTCTGATTGAACATACATTCAAGAGTGGTGATATTTTTCATGAATAATTATATGTAAATAGTCAAAAAGGATTTAGGGGAGGAGAAATACATCACCTGGAACCACAATAGAGGGAATGAATTTTTCCTTCCACACATAGGTGGGAACTCTGATGCATGGAATGAGTAAAATACGGAGTGTTACTCCCACTAGAATAATCCAACATAGATCAAATCCACTACATAAGTATTTTTACCCCACATCATTGTAATCCACTAGGATACATTCAATGTGGTTCCTTAGATCATAAGTAGAAGGATCTCATAAAGCCACCTTAACACCATTCTTAATGTGTCCAAAAGGTACATATCATGTGCTATTTCATTAATCACATGAATGTTACTAGTGTAGATTGTTACACAACATTGTTAGATTATCATGATAAAATGGATGATCTAATCAAAATAGTTCTCACCTATAGATTAAGGGAGCCTTCAAAGATTCTAGAAACAACTTGGCACATTCATGGGAACTCCCATAACATGGGAGTACGAATATATCAATGAAATTGGATTAAGATCTTCTTAGATCTGAGTAGAGTAAGAAAAATTATATCAACCCTTGTTTCAATGATTTTTTGAATAAATTAAATATGTTTTTCTTCTTTGTTTATACACAACACCTAGTTTAGCTTCTATTACACACAATACTGAGTTTTAATGTACCACAATATAATATTAATATTATTTTTCAAACATTATAGATATAACAAAGATGTTAAACCTAGATATATGAATTGAAATAACAAATTTCTAAATTTTTAGAATAGCGTTATTATATTAATAAAAAATATTGATAAAAATTCCCTAATTTTTTTGAATATCAATTATATATTTTAAAATATTGTTTTCTCAAAAATTATTTTTGTTACTAATTAAAAATAATAATAAAATTAATTGTTCACACTTTTAAAAAATAATATCATAAAATAAACTTCATTTTTAAAATCATCATTTCCAAAAATTTCTTCAGTTGCTTTTTTGGATTTTTTCTAAAAAGTTTCAATTTTTTGTTAATAGTGAAAAATAAAGAATTATAATTGACCTTTAACTTTTCATTTAATTTATTTGTATTGTTAAATTATATTTTAAATTTTTTGAATTAAAATTATATTATTACTATGTTAATTTATTAAATTTATTTTATTGTGGTAAATTTTATATTAATATTTTTATATAAAAACATTTCAATCATTTGAACGTGTTCCCTTTAAAACCCTATTTTCTTATCACTTCTACAAGATAATTATTAAATTAAATTTTATATTTTATGTTAATGGAATTTGGAAACATGGTTTTATATTATGAATTTTTTAAAATATATATTTTTTAATAATTTCAACTTAATTGTTTTAGGAAAAAAATATTAAAAATAGTAAAAATTATTGACAACTATAAATATAGAAATGGGTTTATATGGGGTTAAACTAAGTAGATAATGATATTAAATAACAAAAAACATATATGAAACCTATATTATATCCATATTTCAACCATATGAAGTATAGTATTTATAATATGTTTTATTCTATCACAGTGAATTGAAACTAATTGGGGTGGAGTTTTTTCTTTCAAAATCATTACAACTGTGCCAATCACCTCAATTTTTAAGGGCCACTAGTTTTTATCTATTCCTAACACATTAAAACCATTTTAGTTTGGCCAATACGTACCAAAATCACTTAATGATCCCCTAATATTTTTATATAAAACTTATTTTAGATATAAATCTATCCTAGTAATGATTTTTGAGGAAACCTACAGAGGACACCCGAAGAGGAGGATACGTTCATGAACTAGCATTTTTTGTTTTATTACTTCATGGATCTAATTTAATTTTTCTTGTATCATTATGATTATATAAACTCTATTTATACAATATTATGATATATTTTATCTTAATTTAAATACCTACAACTATCTCTTGTTCCATAAAATGTGTTATTAAATCATTGTTCGTGTGTACGGTGTTATACCACCTTGTGGACCGATGCATTTCATTTTTCCATTACCAAGTCTCACGGTTGGACATAATGATGGAATTAAAATTTATATATTATATTAATGATATTATTTTTCCAATATAATTTTTATATCATACCAAATTTCATGTTTTATAATTTTTGGGAATATGATAACATCTCTCATGTGTGTGAAATACTTCATCCATGCAAAGCGTTGTGATTCATTCAAGATTTACATGGAGGTTGAGAAGGGTATTTTTAATTATAATATGATATATATATATATAGGGAATACAAATTATTTTATAATGATAATATATTTTTTACCATTCCCTCTTGAAATCCGACATGAAAATGGAAACAATGTTTGTTTTTACTTGTGGTCTACCGTCTCTATGAATGATGTATTTCATTTTCTGTCACTATATTTTATGGAATAATCTAAAAACATATATATTGAATATATATTATTTTTATTTCATGGTAAAATTTTTATATATAATGATATCATGATCAAAATATGTGGGAAAAATTAAAAAATAAAATCATATAGAAAAAAGAGTTTAGTAAGCGAATGGAAATTAACATATAATTTTTAATAAATGGGTAACAAAATGTCAAAATGAAATCATATGCAGTATGATATATATTATTATTATTATTTAATACAACTATAATATACTTATATTTATTATATATGATCTCTGAATGTGTATGATGGAAGTCAAGATTAAGGTAAGTGATTTTCGTCTCACAATTTACTTTTGTGACACAGATGCCATATTCACCCCTATTTCATTTATGTGGTGTATATAGTTCAAAAAATGAATATAATTTTTTACCATCCTGAAAATTATGTGAATTAATATATTCATTAGGGTATCTCTCTTTCATGGTTTTTATGGTTCAATTTTTACCAAAGTAGTAAGGTAATTTTATCTCAAATAGCCTTCTCTGGGACATACATTATGTCATGAAATTTTGTTACATAATGAGGTGTATATAAAGAAAATTTTACAATTAATATAAATAATTTAATTATCCTCATAATATTTTAACGAAATATTTATATCATTCCATAATTATTATAAGGATTACAAGTTTCCAAAGTGTTAACAATTTTATGTTATATTCTCATCAATTATTAAGAATGGTTATGATTAAGTTTAAGATGATAAATTATTATGATCTATATCCCAATTATGTAACACCCCATGATTTCATAGTGTGTTATTTCTTCAAAATAATACAATAACTTGCACTACACGCAACACCGAGTTCAAGAACCCCATGACTTACCAAACAAGCCGTTCAAAAGAGGTTATGAATATTATTAACTAAATTTTAAACTTTATATAATCCTTATAATTTTAGAATCCATATTATGAGTTTCTTAGACATAATGTAAGAAAAAATTCATTTTCAGTATTGCACTTTTACCAGCTTTTAATAGTGAACCCTTTTTAAATACAATATTTTAAACTTTTTGACTAAATGGGGACATCGAAAAATTTAAAATGAAACATACCAAGGTTCCACGGTATGCTTTCCTTTGAATAATACAATAGCATGTGTTGTACGCAACATCGAGTTCTAACACACCACAACCAATCAAACTAGCCATTATGAATAGTAATACCTACTTTTTGTAATTATATAAATTTTATATTTCAAAATGGACTTCATTTTTGTATTCATAATATCAAAATTATCCTAAGATGAATTTTTGGTATTTTTCTGAGAACTTCCAATTTTTATGAATAGTGAAAAATACTTAAAAACCACTTTTTTAATCAAAATAATTTATAGTGATAAATTATATTATTGAGTGGTTTTAAAGTATAATTAGAATATATTTTTACCATTTTATCCAATGGTGTTCATTAGAATTGATTTTACTTTGAAATTGGACATAAACAATTATCAATCTTTTGATATGTATTGTTTCTTAAAAACACGCTATTTGTTGTGACAGCGGGAATTAATTATAAAATTAATTAATTCAACTTATATGTTTGGAATTTTGTAAAATAGACATCATTTTTGAATTCGGAATATCAATTATAGATTAGGGTGAAATTTTGGCATTGTTCTGAAAAAACTTCAATTTTTGATGAATAGTGAAACTAATAAGTGGTAGTTAAAAAACTGAATTTTTCATAAAACATAATTTTACCACTTCTGTGATTGGAATTTCGAAAATCCGAGAGAGACGGTTAATATCAAGAAGTAAAATTTGGTTCAATGAGATGAAAATAATTTTTGGTGAATAGTAACTTTTTACTTTTATTTACCACAGTTAAAATTAAATAGGGTAATTAAGGGTAAAAATGATATTAATATTACCCTAACACATTTCCTAATTCTATTAGACAAGTGTATCTCGACCAAAACAGCCTTAGGAATAAAATATTATCATTTAGGTCCACTTGGATTAGATTAGGACATTTATTATTATTTAATTCAAAGAAGAGTTAAAAGAGTTAAAATCAAAGTTTATTTACTAAAACATTTTTAATATAGGGTTATAAAGAAGATATATTCGATTGTAAATATTCATTAAAAATCTAATAATATTTAATCCATAATTATATTTTATTTATAATTTTTAGACTTTAAATAATTTAATTTATTTATGACACAATGATGATGCAGTAATTACCATAATTGTGAAAAATTAAAATAATTGATATTATAAATTCCAAAATAAATATAATTTCATACTTTTAATGAATTACAATAACTTTATAGGTTAATATTACATGTTAGGATTGATTCAATTAACTTTTTTTGAAGTAATCATTCTGTTATGATTTTTACAAAAATCAATTTGGAATAGTGTCAAAATTGACATAAAAGAGTTTTTAAAACAAATATTATATTATTAATTGATATTAAATTCCTAAAAATCTAAGTTTCTGCTAGGAGACTTATATCATGATAGTTTCATCATTAATGGACCACTTGGGGGGTCTCTTGGATGTATATGGTATGTTTATTAACCATATAATATAAAAATACAAAGAGACATTGTAAAAGTGAAACTAATTAATTTAGAGTTAATACTTAAAGATAAGGTTAATATAATGATCCAAACCTGTCTAAATTCTATTTGTTGAGTGCTTTTAGACCTATCCCCGCCTTAAAATTTAAATAATCAACTTTGGAGCCATTATAAACCGAATATGAATTTATTATAAATTAATATTTCTAGATTTTCCAAATGTGCCCCTCACCCCTCTTATAAAAGGGAACTCCTCCTTCTCATTTTTTCACACCTTCAAAGCCTTTTGGTTCGTCCAAAATCTACCCAAATACTCTCCCAACTTCCCTCACTACAATAGAGAGGCCTTAGTTTGATCAGAAAGCCATCCTAAGGATCCCTTTTGATCAAATCAAAAGGAAGAACCCGAAGAAGAGGTAATGTTTTCACCACCCCTTTTCAAGTTCCTTTCTTCTTCCACTTCTTCATTCTTTGTTATTACCATTATAAAATAATAACTCCAGTATCTTATATATACTATGATGTTGTTATAAATATGGTACAACCATATTCAGTATTCTATCTACCCTTTGAATAATATGTCACCATACGTGCGTATGTAAGGCTTACCGTCTCCATGTCGTGGTGTAATTTTTATTCAATATATTATTATTTGGATGGGTATAATAATGATGTGTAACTCATTTAAATAATAAATATAACATGTTAATGATTCTTTATATATGATATAAAATCCATTTATATATTATTTTAATAACAAAAGAATGATATTGTCGCTCGTGCGTACGTACGAACTACCGTCTCCACGAACGTGATGCGATTCATTCTCCGTCGTATCCATTAAAGTATAATTATCATTTGATGTTTTAAAAATGATTTTTAAGGACTTGATATCATTATGGATTTGAATAAGATATAACCTATCCATTACAAACACGGCTTATGTAACAAAACATATAAAAGAAAATGAGTAAGTTAACACCCGAAACGACGATAATTCAAAGATATTATTAACAAATCAATGTTAAAAGATCATATATGATATCATATTAATATATATGATTCTTGTATAATTTAATAACAATTATTTCACCATTATACAGGAGGTTAACCTACCCCAACCAAGGAAAAGTACAAGGTAAGGGTTATTTCACAATCTGTTCATTATCCGAGGTTGTTTATACGTAATAATCTAATGGGATCTCTTTATCATCCACAACCATGTTCATTAAAAATGTATTTCAAAACATTTTTACTATTTACAATAATATGGGTTAATGTCATTTATACCCTTGTTTGACTTTTTATAAGAGGTTTATAAAGGAATCTTTCCGTCGTTTTCCAAAAAAGGTGCTTTTTAACCTTTTGGACCAAATTAAGGTAAGAATGTTTTTTATCTTATACGGCGGGAGCGGATATTTTTCGCCATTATAAAATCGTCAAAGTTTCCCTTACAAGCTTATAAGAATATTTTCAAAGAAAATGTTTTATTTTATAAATATATGACTCTTAAATGATTTCAAAATAGAAAGATATATTTCTCTAAAAAGAGTTTTGATTTCATCTATGTCAACATCCTTTGATAGATTTTATGTTGATTTATTATGATACAAAACTTATATATGGTATTTAAGGTTTTGTGATATGTTTGACTGTGGATGTGTTATTTTTATACCATTCATGGTTTATAGTGAAAGTATTGACATTTCGTATGCTAGTTTAAATACGAATGTTTATGTTATGTTTAAACCTTTTTATATAGGAATGCATTGGACTTAATATGTGACGGGTGGAGCCCGCTATAGCTCCTCGAGGAATCGGTAGGTCTCATGAGACAAACTAGTGTCCTGGCACAAGGCCTTGGCAAAATCTTATTTGTAGTCTTGGCACGAGGCCTTGGCTATGTGGTTATTATAGTATGGAATTATGCATTCCATCATTATGAAAGTGATTATTGATATTGCAAGTGATTATTCGATTAGTAGAATATCCATGTGAATAAGTAAATGGCATTATTTCATTTTACTTTTTCCATACTATGTTGAAGTTCAAGTTTAAAAGGCTTTTGTTTTAGTTATACATTGCCTTAAATGTTTATGCTTATTTTTGAAAGTTTCCGCTATATTGTTATCCTTACTGGGCATTTGAGCTCACCCCTTTTCTATGTTTTATTTTTCCCAGGACGTGAAGAAGTAAGTTATGAATGACCTGCAAGGATATTATGAGGGGATAATAGTGTGGATTATGGAGACAATAAGTTGTTGTAGTATTTTTTCACTTCATGATGTAATGTAAAACTTTATGAATATATCTAGTGTTTCCAAGGCTACTAAACCAATCGGTATTTCGAGATTTGATCTTTCTTGTGATCATTCCAATGTTATGTAATAATGCACCGACTCTAGGTAACTGGGGTCGGGGCGTTACAGTTGGAATCAGAGGAAGTTTAGTACAAACCTTGGAGGCTAGATTTAGAAAAACATTCATTAGAGCATGTAGACCTAAGATGAACTTTGAGGATTAGTATAGAAAAACTTCCTAGAATTTTGGAATTGTAGAGATTTTGTGAGTTTTCCGAGCAATACATCCCTGACTGGATACAAGCAGGTAGAGGTGGCTCTGGCACAGATGTACCTAGGGGTAAAACCCGAAAACACCGCTTTTAGCTAGACTCGAACGGGAACGGGTGCACGACAACGGGCCTTGTGCACTCTTGGTTACAACACTCCTGGGGGACATGCTTAGGATAATTCTCATTTTCTTTAAAAACATTTATGAAGGGTTTATATGGATTTAATTTCTCAAAGGAGAAATTTTTATGATTATAGATTATATCCATAAAGTATTTAATTTATGTTATGTGTCTTACAAGTTTGGGATTAGGTATTTTTATTCATAAACTAATCTAGTGTATGCCATTGTTTAGAAATGGCGCCTAGTAGAAGGAATGAGAACTCCAGCAATGCACATGATCCAAAAAGAAAGAAGGATCATATCTTTCATGGTCTTAAGCCAGAATTTATAAGAGAAATAGTCTCCCATGTATTATCATCATATGAAGAAATAACATCATGTGTTGATAAGATAAGTAAAGATTTTACTGAGTCCTATGGATTTGAAGGGAAGAAAGAGAAGAAAAGGATGGAAGTAAAAACGATGGATAAAGGGAAGAGGGAAAATAAGAATTTTCCCATATGTGATAACTGTGGGAAGAAACACCCTGGAACTTTTCTGAAAGTAATGATAGTTTTTTATAAGTGTGGAGGAAAAGGGCACAAAGTACGTGACTGCAAGGGTAAGAAAATGGTTTCAAATGTACAATGCTTCATTTGCAAGGAGTTTGGACACTACGCGAACCTATGTCCTAGTCATCAGACTATGCCGCAAATGATTTGATTGGATAATAATCAAGTTATGATACTACCACAAATGAAGAGGAATGATTAGAGTTCTTATGTTGATTATGTCATTTGAGTGTTGTATCAACAATGTACTTGTTATAATAATTATGGAGTATATAAGGATTGTACTACAGTACTATTTCATTAAGGACTTGAGATTGTGTGCAACAAAGAAAAGTGACTCAATAGCAGGATAAAGTTTTGGAAAATATATGGTTGAGAGAATGATAAACCATAATATAGATCTGATACCGAGGTAGTGATTTTGGAATAATAAATGATTGATTTGGATACATTATATTGGATATTATTGACTGCCTTGAAACTGATTAATGATTTGTATATTCCATCATTGTTTGGGTTTAAAACATTTTTGGATTGAAGGAGTATATATATTATTCTTTAAGGAATAAGGGATCATGAATGTAATCAATAAGGTTTTATGGTAATTCAGGATGTTGCAGTGTTTTAGAAGAATACATGATGAAGGTGTTCACATGTTATTACGGGGTAAAAATGATCTACATTAAGTTTACCTTCCTTATAAATATTGGACTGTGAGTTTGGACAGAAGTATTTTGGATAAATTATAGTTTGAGATTAATTTTTGATTGCCATAAAAGGAAAACCCAGAGGTCGGGCGGCAACCCGTCGCGACCGGCAAGGCCGCTAGACTTGAACCCACAACCGAAGGGCGACAAGGGTGTATCACCTACCAATGGCCCACGAGATGTCCTGGATTAAATAATGTAGTTTTTTTTAAAAGATCTCGTAGATGAATTATAAATTCATTTATTTTGGAACCCTGTACGAATAGTATAAATAGAATTTTTTTACGAGTGAAAGATGAGTTTGTGGTAGAAATTTATTAATGGATAAAACTCTAATTATAAAGTAAGTATATCTCCTTATGATCTTATCCAATCTCATAAACAAATTCCTCAACATTATGAAAAGGAACTTAGAACAAAATTGTTGTCCTAGATGGTACCTTAAATCATCACTAATTTATGGCTTTGGGATTGTTGGCCATTTCATAGCCATGTTCTCTACCACTCTCCATCAGATAATTGATGGTTATATTTCTCTTCCATATCCATATTTTCCTACATAGAACCCTAGTATGTGTTATTTTCGGTAATCTTCATACTTTCCACTCTTTATTTTAAATAGAGGCCTCATTAATTCATTTTTCGATGTGGGATTTCAACTAAGATATTTTGAAACGTCAAAAATGTGTTATCCTATTACCTTATGTTTTGTTGAATCGATGGTATGTTAAATAATCGTAGATTGATGAATTTAAGGACCACAATTTTAAACTTTTTTTTGTGATTGATGACCTCAATCACTACCTATAAATATTTACATTTTTCCTCCAATTATATGTCTCTAATTTCCACCAATGTTCTCCTAATCGAGATCATAATTTGGTGGTGACCCTTTCATTTCTCTTTTCCTCATATTAAGACTAAATTTTAGTAACCCAATTTCCGATGTGGGATTTCCCACAAAGATATTTTCTATTTTCAACCTTTTATTTTCTAAGAACAATTTCAAATTGCGAGGACGCAATTTATTGAAGGAGGGGAGAATGTAACACCCCAAGATTTCATAGCCTGTTATTTCTTCAAAATAATACAATAACTTGCACTACACGAAACACCGAGTTCAAGAACACCATGACATACCAAACAAGCCGTTCAAAAGAGGTTATGAATAGTATTAACTAAATTTTAAACTTTATATAATCCTTATTATTTTAGAATCCATATTATGAGTTTCTTAGACATAATGTAATAACAAATTCATTTTCAGTATTGCAATTTTACCAAATTTTAATAGTGAACCCTTTTTAAATACAATATTTTAAACTTTTTGACTAAATGGGGACATCAAAAAATTTAAAATGAAACATCCAAAGCTTCCACGGTATGCTTTCCTTTGAATAATACAGTAGCGTGTGTTGTACGCGACATCGAGTTCTAACACACCACAACCAATCAAACTTGCCATTATGAATAGTAATACCTACTTTTTGAAATTATATATATTTTATATTTCGAAATGGACTTCATTTTTGGATTCGTAATATCGAAATTATCCTAAGTTGAATTTTTGGTATTTTTCTGAGAACTTCCAATTTTTATGAATAGTGAAAAATACTTAAAAACAACTTTTTTAATCAAAATAATTTATAGTGATAAATTATATTATTTAGTGGTTTTAAAATACAATTAGAATATATTTTTACCATTTTATCCAATGGTGTTCATTAGAATTTATTTTACTTTGAAATTGGACATAAACAATTATCATTCTTTTGATATATATTGTTTCTTAAAAACACGCTATTTGTTGTGACAGTGGGAATTAATTATAAAATTAATTAATTCAACTTATATGTTTGGAATTTTGTAAAATAGACATCATTTTTGAATTCAGAATATCAATTATAGCTTAGGGTGAAATTTTGGCATTGTTCTGAAAAACTTCAATTTTTGATGAATAGTGAAACTACTAAGTGGTAGTTAAAAAACTGAATTTTTCATAAAACTTAATTTTACCGCTTCTGTGAATGTAATTTCGAAAATAAGAGAGACACGGTTAATATCAAGAAGTAAAATTTGGTTCAATGTGATGAAAATAATTTTTGGTGAATAGTAAATTTTTTCTTTTATTTACCACGGTTAAAAGTAAATAGGGTAATTAAGGGTAAAAATGATATTAATTTTACCCTAACACATGTCCTAATTATATTGGACAAGTGTATCTCGACCAAAACAGCCTTAGGAGTAAAATATTATCATTTAGGTCCACTTGGATTAGATAATGACATTTATTATTATTTAATTCAAAAAAGAGTTACAAAAGTTTAAATCAATGTTTATTTACTAAAACATTTCTAATATAAGGTCATACATAAGATAAATTCGATTGTAAATATTCATTAGAAAGATAATAAGATTTACTAAATAATGATTTTTTATTTCTAATTTTTAGACTTTAAACAATTTAATTTATTTCTGACACAATGATGATGCAGTAATTACCATAATTGTAAAAAATTAAAATAATTGATATTATAAATTCCTAAATAAATATAATTTGAGACTTTTAATGAATTAAAATACTTTTATAGGTTAATATGACATGTTAAGATTAATTAAATTAACGTTTTTCGAAGTAATCATTCTGTTATGATTTTTACAAAAATCAATTTTGAATAGTGTCAAAATTGACATAAAAGAGTTTTTAAAACAAATATTATATTATTAATTGATATTAAATTCTTAAAAATCTAAGTTTCTGCCAAGAGACTTATATCATGATATGTTCATAATTAATGGACCACTTGGGGGTCGCATGGATGTATATGGTATGTTTATTGACCTTATAATATAAAAATACAGAGAGACATTATAAAAGTGAAACTAATTAACTTAGAGTTAATACTTAAAGATAAGGTTAATATAATGATCCAAACCTGTCTAAATTCTATTGATTGAGTGGTTTGCGACCTATCCCCACCTTAAAATTTAAATAATCAACTTTTGAGCCATTATAAACCGAATATGAATTTATTATAAATTAATATTTCTAGCTTTTCCAAAGGTACCCCTCACCCCTCTTATAAAAGGGCACTCCTCCTTCTCATTTCTTCACACCTTCAAAGCCTTTTGGTTCGGCCAAACTCTACCCAAATACTCTCCCAACATCCCTCACTACAACCTAGAGGCCTTATTTTTATCAGAAAGCCAACCTAAGGAGCCCTTTTGATGAAATCAAAAGGAAGAACCCAAAGAAGAGGTAATGTTTTCACCACCCCTTTTCAAGTTCCTTTATTCTTCCACTTCTTCTTTCTTTGTTATTACCATTCTAAAATAATAAATCCAGTATCTTATATAAACTGTGATGTTATTATAAATATGGTACAACCATATTCAGTATTCAATCCACCCTTTTAATAATATGTCACCATACGTGCGTACGTACGACTTACCGTCTCCATGTCGTGGTGTAATTGTTATTCAATATATTATTATTTGGATGGGTATAATAATGATGTGTAACTCATGTAAATAATAAATATAACATGTTAATGATTCTGTATATATGATATACCATCCATTTATATATTATTTTAATATAAAAAGAATGATATTGTCGCTCGTGCGTACGTACGGACTACCGTCTCCACTAACGTGATGCGTTTCATTCTCCATCGCATCCATTAAAGTATAATTATCATTTGATGATTTAAAAATGATGTTTAAGGACTTGATATCATTCTATATAAGAATAAGATACAACCTATCAATAAAAAACACGGCTTATGTAACAAAACATATAAAATAAAATGAGTAAGTTAACACCCGAAACGACGATAATTCAAAGATATTATTAACAAATCAATGTTAAAAGATCATATATGATATCATATTAATATATATGATTCTTTTATAATTTAATAACAATTCTCTCACCATTATATAGGAGTTTAACCTACCTCAACCAAGGAAAAGTACAAGTTAAGGGTTATTTCACAATCTCTTCATTATCCGAGGTTGTTTATACATAATAATCTACTGGGATCTCTTTATCATCCACATACATGTTTCTTAGAAATGTATTTCAAAACATTTTTACTATTTACAAGAATATGGATTAAAGTCATTTATACCTTTTTTTGAATTTTTATAAGAGGTTTATAAAGGAATATTTCCGTCATTTTCCAAACAAGGTGCTTTCTAACCTTTTGGACAAAATTAAGGTAAGAATGTTTTTTTAACTTATACGGCTGGTGCGGCTATTTTCTGCCATTATAAAATCGTCGAAGCTTCACTTACAAGCTTATAAGAAAATTTTCAAAGAAAATTTTTTATTTTATAAATATATGACTCTTAAATGTTTTCAAAATAGAAAGAGATATTTCTCTAAAAAGAGTTTTGATTTCATCTATGTCAACATCCTTTGATAGATTTTATGTTGATTTATTATGATACAAAACTTCTATATTGTATTGAAGGTTTTGTGATATGTTTGACTGTGGATGTGCTATTTTTATACCATTCATTGTTTATGGTGAAAGTATTGACATTTCGTATGCTAGTTTTAATATGAATGTTTATGTTATGTTTAAACCTTTTCATATGGGAATGCATTGGACCTAATATGTGACGGGTGGAGCCCGCTATAGCTCCTCGATGCATCGGTAGGTCTCATGAGACAAACTAGTGTCCTGGCACAAGTCCTTGGCAAAATCTTATTTTTAGTCTTGGCACGAGGCCTTGGCTATGTGGTTATGATAGTTTGGCATTATGCATTCCATCATTATGAAATTGGTTATTGATATTGCAAATGATTATTCGATTAGTAGAATATCCATGTGAATAAGTAAATGGAATTATTTCGTTTTACTTTTTCCATACTATGTTGAAGTTCATGTTTAATAGGATTTTGTTTTAGTTATACATTGCCTTAAATGTTTATGCTTATTTTTGAAAGTTTATGATATATTGTTATCCTTACTGGGCATTTGAGCTCACCCCTTTTCTATGTTTTATTTTTCCCAGGATGTGAAGAAGTAAGTTATGAATGACCTGTAGGGATTTTATGAGGGGATAATAGTGTGGATTATGGAGACAATATGTTGTTGTAGTAGTTTTTCAATTCATGATGTAATGTAAAACTTTACGAATATATCTAGTGTTTCCAAGGCTACTAATCCAATCGGTCTTTCGAGACTTGATCTTTCTTGTGATCATGCCAATGTTATGTAATAATGCACCGACTCTAGGTAACTGGGGTCTGGGCGTTACAGTTGGTATCAGAGGAAGTTTAGTACAAACCTTGGAAGCTAGATTTAGATAAACTCTGATTAGAACATGTAGACCTAAGATGAACTTTGAGGATTAGTATAGAAAAACTTCCTAGAATTTTGGCATTGTAGAGATTTTGTGAGTTTTCCGAGAAATACATCCCTTCCTGGATACGAGCTGGTAGAGGCGGATCTCGCACAGATGTACCTAGGCGTAAAACCCAAAAACACCACTTTGAGCTAGACTCAAATGAGAACTGGTGCACGACAACGGGCCCTGCTGCACTCTTGGTTACGACACTCCCTGGAGGATATTCTTAGGATAATTCTCATTTTCTTTACAAACCATTATGATGGGTTTATGTGTATTTACTTCCTCAAAAAAGAAATTTTTATGATTATGGATTATATCCATAAACTATTTAATTTATGTTATATGTCTTACATGTTTGGGATTATGTATTGTTATTCATAAACTAATCTAGTGTATGCCATTGTTTAGAAATGGCGCCCAGTAGAAGGAATGAGAACTCCCACAATGCAAATGATCCAAAGAGAAAGAAGGATCATATCTTTCATGGTCTTAAGCCAGAATTTATAAGAGAAATAGTCTCCCATGTGTTATCATCATATGAAGAAATAATAACATGTGTTGATACGATAAGTAATGATTTTACAGAGTCCTATGGATTTGAATGGAAGGAAGAGAGGAAAAGGATGGAAGAGAGAAATATGGATAAAGGGAAGAGGGAAAAATAAGAATTTTCCCATATGTGAAAACTGTGGGAAGAAACACCCTGGAACTTTTCTAAAAGGAATGGGAGTTTGTTATAAGTGTGGAGGAAAAGGGCACAAAGTACGTGACTGCAAGGGTAAGAAAATGGTTTCAAATGTACAATGTTTCATTTGCAAGGAGTTTGGTCACTACGCGAACCTTTGTCCCAGTCATCAGACTATGCCACAAATGATGCTATTGGATAATAATCATGTTATGATACTACCAGAGATGAAGAGGAATGATTAGAGTTCTTATGTTGATTAGGTCATTTGAGTGTTGAATCAACAATGTACTTGTTATAATAATTATGGAGTATATAAGGATTGTACTGCAGTACTATTTCATTAATGACTTGAGATTGTGTGGAACAAAGAAAAGTGACTCAATAGCAGGATAAATTTTTGGAAAATATATGGTTGAGTGAATGATAAACCATAATATAGATCTGATACCGAGGTAGTGATTTTGGAATAATACATGATTGATTTGGATACATTATATTGGATATTCTTGACTACCTTGAAACTGATTATTGATTTGTATATTCCATCATTGTTTGGGTTTAAAACATTTTTGGCTTGAAGGAGTATATCTATTATTCTTTAAGGAATAAGGGATCATGAATGTAATCAATAAGGTATTATGGTAATCCAGGATGTTGTAGTGTTTTAAAAGAATACATGATGATGGTGTTCACATGTTATTACGGGGTAAAAAGGATCTACATTAAGTTTACCTTCCTTATAAATATTGGACTTTGAGTTTGGACAGATGTATTTTGGATAAATTCTAGTTTGAGATTAATTTTTGATTGCCATAAAAGGACAACCAAGAGGTCGGGCGGCAACCCGTCGCGACCGACAAGGCTGTGAGACTTGAACCCGCAACCGAAGGGCGACAAGGGTGTATCACCTACCACTGTCCCACGAGATGTCCTGGATTAAATAATGTAGTTTTTTTTAAAAGATCTCGTAGATGAATTATAAATTCGTTTATTTTGGAACCCTGTACGAATAGTATAAACAGAATTTTTTTTTACGAGTGAAAGATGAGTTTGTGGTAGAAATTTATTAATGGATAAAACTCTAATTATAAAGTAAGTATATCTCATTATGTTCTTAGCCAATCTCATAAATAAATTCCTCAACATTAAGAAAAGGAACTTAGAACAAAAATGTTGTCCTAGATGGTACCTTAAATCATCACTAATTAATATCTTTGGGATTATTGGCCTTTTCATAGCCATGTTCTCTACCACTCTCCATCAGATAATTGATGGTTATATTTCTCTTCCATATCCATATTTACTTACATGGAACCCTAGTATGCGTTATTTTCGGTAATCTTCATACTTTCCACTCTTTATTTTATATAGGGGCCTCATTAATTCATTTTTCGATGTGGGATTTCAACTAAGATATTTTGAAACGTCAAAAATGTGTTATCCTAATACCTTATGTTTTGTTGAATCGATGGTATTTTAAATCATTGTATATTGATGAATTTAAGGACCTCAATTTTAAACATGTTTGTGATTGATGACCTCAATCACTACCTATAAATATTTATGTTTTTCCTCGAATTATATGTCTCTAATTTCCACCAATGTTCTCCTAATCGAGATTATAATTTTGGTGGTGACCCTTTCATTTATCTTTTCCTCATTTTAAGACTAAATTTTAGAAACCCAATTTCCGATGTGGTTTTTCCCACAAAGATATTTTTTTTTCAACCTTTTATTTTCGAAGAACAATTTCAAATTGCGAGGATGCAATTTATTGAAGGAGGGGAGAATGTAACACCCAATGATTTCATAGTGTGTTATTTTTTCAAAATAATACAATAACTTGCACTACACACAACACCGAGTTCAAGCACACAATGACTTACCAAACAAGCCGCTCAAAAGAGGTTATGAATAGTATTAACTAAATTTTAAACTTTATATAATCCTTATAATTTTAGAATCCATATTATGAGTTTCATAGACATAATTTAAGAACAAATTCATTTTCAGTATTGCACTTTTACCAACTTTTAATAGTGAACCCTTTTTAAATACAATATATTAAACTTTTTGAATAAATGGGGACATCAAAAAATTTAAAATGAAACATCCCAAGCTTCCATGGTACGCTTTCCTTTGAATAATACAGTAGCGTGTGTTGTACGCGACATCGAGTTCTAACACACCACAACCAATCAAACTAGCCGTTATGAATAGTAATACCTACATTTTGAAATTATATATATTTTATATTTCAAAATGGACTTCATTTTTGGATTCGTAATATCGAAATTATCCTAAGTTGAATTTTTGGTATTTTTCTGTGAACATCCAATTTTTATGAATAGTGAAAAATACTTAAAAACAACATTTTTAATCAAAATAATTTATAGTGATAAATTATAATATTGAGTGGTTTTAAATTATAATTATAATATATTTTTACCATTTTATCCAATGGTGTTCATCATAATTGATTTCACTTTGAAATTGGACATAAACAATTATCAATCTTTTGATATATATTGTTTCTTAAAAACACCCTATTTGTTGTGACAGCAGGAATTAATTATAAAATTAATTAATTCAACTTATATGTTTGAAATTTTGTAAAATAGACATCATTTATGAATTCGGAATATAAATTATAGCTTAGGGTGAAATTTTGGAATTGTTCTGAAAAACATCAATTTTTTATGAATAGTGAAACTACTAAGTGGTAGTTAAAAAACTGAATTTTTCATAAAACATAATTTTACCGCTTCTGTGAATGGAATCTCGAAAATCCAAGAGACACGGTTAATATGAAGAAGTAAAATGTGGTTCAATGAGATGAAAATAATTTTTGGTGAATAGAAACTTTTTACTTTTATTTACCACGGTTAAAAGTAAATAGGGTAATTAAGGGTAAAAATGATATTAATATTACCCTAAAACATGTCCTAATTCTATTGAAAATGTGTATCTCGACCAAAACATCCTTGGGAATAAAATATTATCATTTAGGTCCACCTGGATTAGATTAGGACATTTATTATTATTTAATTCAAAGAAGAGTTAAAAGAATTAAAATCAAAGTTTATTTACTAATACATTTTTAATATATGGTTATACATAAGATAAATTCGATTGTAAATATTCATTAGAAAGATAATAATATTTACTAAATAATAATATTTTATTTATAATTTTTAGACTTTATATAATTTAATTTATTTATGGCACAATGATGATGCAGGAATTACCATAATTGTGAAACATTAAAATAATTAATATTATAAATTCACAAATAAATATAATTTGAGACATTTAATTAATTAAAATAATTTTATAGGTTAATATGACATGTTAGGATGGATACAATTAACTTTTTTCGAAGTAATAATTCTGTTATGATTTTTACAAAAATCAATTATTGAATAGTGTCAAAATTGACATAAAAGAGTTTTTAAAACAATTATTATATTATTATTTGATATTAAATTTCTAAAATCTATGTTTCGGCCAAGAGACTTATATCATGATAGTTTCATCATTAATGGACCACTTGGAGGTCTCTTGGATATATATGGTATGTTTATTAACCATATAATATAAAAATAAAAAGAGACATTGTAAAATTGAAACTAATTAACTTAGAGTTAATACGTAAAGATAAGGTTAATATAATAAACCAAACCTATCTAAATTCTATTGGTTGAGTGGTTTTCGACCTATCCCCACCTTAATAGTTAAATAATCAACTTTGGAGCCATTATAAACCAAATATGAATTTATTATAAATTAATATTTCTAGCTTTTCCAAAGGTTCCCCTCACCCCTCTTATAAAAGGGCACTCCTCCTTCTCATTTTTTCACCCCTTAAATGCCTTTTGGTTCGGCCAAACTCTACCCAAATACTCTCTATACTTCCCTCACTACAACCTAGAGGCCTTAGTTTGATAGGAAAGCCAACCTAGGGAGACATTTTGATCAAATCAATAGGAAGAACCCGAAGAAGAGGTAATGTTTTCACCACCCCTTTTCAAGTTCCTTTCATCTTCCACTTCTTCTTTATTTGTTATTACCATTCTAAAATAATAACTCCAGTATCTTATATATACTGTGATGTTATTATAAATATGGTACAACCATATTCAGTATTCTATCAACCCTTTGAATAATATGTCACAATACGTGCGTACGTACGGCTTACCGTCTCCACGTCGTAGTGTAATTGTAATTAAATATATTATTATTTGGATGGGTATAATAATTATGTGTAACTCATGTAAATAATAAATATAACATGTTAATGATTATGTATATATGATATACCATCCATTTATATATTATTTTAATATCAATATAATGATATTGTCACTCGTGCGTACATACGGACTACTGTCTCCACGAACACGATGAGATTCATTCTCCATCATATCCATTGTAGTATAAGTATCATTTGATGATTTAAAAATTATTTTTAAATACATGATATCATTCTTGATATGAAAAAGATACAACCTATCCATAACAAACACGGCTTATGTAACAAAACATATAAAATAAAATGAGTAAGTTAACACCCGAAACGACGATAATTCAAAGATATTATTAACAAATCAATGTTAAAAGATCATATATGATATCATATTAATATATATGATTCTTGTATAATTTAATAACAATTATTTCACCATTATACAGTAGTTTAATCTAACCCAACCAAGGAAAATTACAAGGTAATTGTTATTTCACAATCTCATCATTATCTGAGGCTGTTTATACATTATAATCTACTGGGATCTCTTTATCATCCACATCCATGATTCTTAAAAATGTATTTCAATTTTTTTTTACTATTTACAAGAATATGGGTTAAAGTCATTTATACCCTTGTTTGATATTTTATAAGAGTTTTATAAAGGAATATTTCCGTCGTTTTCCAAACAAGGTGCTTTTTAACCTTTTCGACAAAATTAAGGTAAGAATGTTTTTTTAACTTATACGGCAGGTGCGGCTATTTTCCTCCATTATAAAATCGTCGAAGCTTCCCTTACAAGCTTATAAGAATATTTTCAAAGAAAATGTTTTATTTTATAAATATATGACTCTTAAATGATTTCAAAATAGAAAGAGATATTTCTCTAAAAAGATTTTTTATTTCATCTATGTCAACATCCTTTGATGGATTTTATGTTGATTTATTATGATACAAAACTTCTATATTTTATTGAAGGTTTTGTGATATGTTTGATTGTGGATGTGCTATTTTTATACGTTTCATGTTTTATGGTTAAAGTATTGACATTTCGTATGCTAGTTTTAATATGAATGTTTTTGTTCTGTTTAAACCTTTTCATATGGGAATGCATTGGACTTAATATATGACAGGTGGAGCCCGCTATAGCTCTTCGATGCATCGGTAGGTCTAATGAGACAAACTAGTGTCCTGGCACAAGAGGTTTATAAAGGAATCTTTCTGTCGTTTTCCAAACAAGGTGCTTTTTAACCTTTTCGACAAAATTAAGGTAAGAATGTTTTTTTAACTTATATGGCGGGTGCGGATATTTTCCACCGTTATAAAATCGTCGAAGCTTCCCTTACAACCTTATAAGAATATTTTCAAAGAAAATGTTTTATTTTATAAATATATGACTCTTAAATGATTTAAAAATAGAAAGAGATATTTCTCTAAAAAGATTTTTGATTTCATCTATGTCAACATCCTTTGATGATTTTATGTTGATTTATTATGATACAAAACTTCTATATTGTATTGAAGGTTTTGTGATATGTTTGATTGTGGATGTGCTATTTTTATACCTTTCATGTTTTATGGTGAAAGTATTGACATTTCGTATACTAGTTTTAATACGAATGTTTATGTTATGTTTAAACCTTTTTATATGGGAATGCATTGGACTTAATATGTGACGGGTGGAGCCCGCTATAGCTCCTCGATGCATCGGTAGGTCTCATGAGACAAACTAGTGTCCTGGCACAAGGCCTTGGCAAAATCTTATTTGTAGTCTTGGCACGAGGCCTTGGCTATGTGGTTATGATAGTCTGGAATTATGCATTCCATCATTATGAAAGTGATTATTGATATTGCAAGTGATTATTCGATTAGTAGAATATCCATGTGAATAAGTAAATGGCATTATTTCGTTTTACTTTTTCCATACTATGTTGAAGTTCAAGTTTAAAAGGCTTTTGTTTTAGTTATACATTGCCTTAAATGTTTATGCTTATTTTTGAAAGTTTCCCCTATATTGTTATCCTTACTGGGCATTTGAGCTCACCCCTTTTCTATGTTTTATTTTTCCCAGAACGTGTAGAAGTAAGTTATGAATGACCTACAGGGATATTATGAGGGGATAATAGTGTGGATTATGGAGACAATAAGTTGTTGTAGTATTTTTTCAATTCATGATGTAATGTAAAACTTTATGAATATATCTAGTGTTTCCAAGGCTACTAACCCAATCGGTATTTCGAGATTTGATCTTTCTTGTGATCATTCCAATGTTATGTAATAATGAACCGACTCTAGGTAACTGGGGTCGGGGCGTTACAGTTGGTATCAAAGGAAGTTTAGTACAAACCTTGGAGGCTAGATTTAGAAAAACTCTGATTAGAGCATGTAGACCTAAGATGAACTTTGAGGATTAGTATAGAAAAACTTCCTAGAATTTTGGTATTGTAGAGATTTTGTGAGTTTTCCGAGCAATACATCCCTGTCTGGATACAAGAAGGTAGAGGTGGCTCTGGCACAGATGTACCTAGGGGTAAAACCCGAAAACACCGCTTTGAGCTAGACTCGAACGGGAACGGGTGCACGACAACGGGCCTTGTGCACTCTTGGTTACAACACTCCCGGGGTACATGCTTAGGATAATTCTCATTTTCTTTACAAACCATTATGAAGGGTTTATATGGATTTAATTTCTCAAAGGAGAAATTTTTATGATTATAGATTATATCCATAAACTATTTAATTTATGTAATGTGTCTTACAAGTTTGGGATTAGGTATTTTTATTCATAAACTAATCTAGTGTATGCCATTGTTTAGAAATGGCGCCCAGTAGAAGGAATGAGAACTCCAGCAATGCACATGATCCAAAAAGAAAGAAGGATCATATCTTTCATGGTCTTAATCCAGAATTTATAAGAGAAATAGTCTCCCATGTATTATCATCGTATGAAGAAATAACATCATGTTTTGATAAGATAAGTAAAGATTTTACTGAGTCCTATGGATTTGAAGGGAAGCAAGAGAAGAAAAGGATGGAAGTAAAAATTATGGATAAAGGGAAGATGGAAAATAAGAATTTTCCCATATGTTATAACTGTGGGAAGAAACACCCTGGAACTTTTCTGAATGTAATGAGAGTTTTTTACAAGTGTGGAGGAAAAGGGCACAAAGTACGTGACTGCAAAGGTAAGAAAATGATTTCAAATGTACAATGCTTCATTTGCAAGGAGTTTGGACAATACGCGAACCTATGTCCCAGTCATCAGACTATGCCGCAAATGATGCTATTGGATAATAATCAAGTTATGATACTACCACAAATGAAGAGTAATGATTAGAGTTCTTATGTTGATTATGTCATTTGAGTGTTGTATCAACAATGTACTTGTTATAATAATTATTGAGTATATAAGGATTGTACTGCAGTACTATTTCATTAAGGACTTGAGATTGTGTGCAACAAAGAAAAGTGACTCAATAGCAGGATAAATTTTTGGAAAATATATGGTTGAGAAAATGATAAACCATAATATAGATCTGATACCGAGGTAGTGATTTTGGAATAATACATGATTGATTTGGATACATTATATTGGATATTCTTGACTGCCTTGAAACTGATTAATGATTTGTATATTCCATCATTGTTTGGGTTTAAAACATTTTTGGATTGAAGGAGTATATCTATTATTCTTTAAGGAATAAGGGATCATGAATGTAATCAATAACGTTTTATGGTAATTCAGGATGTTGCAGTGTTTTAAAAGAATACATGATGAAGGTGTTCACATGTTATTACGGGGTAAAAATGATCTACATTAAGTTTACCTTCCTTATAAATATTGGACTGTGAGTTTGGACAGATGTATTTTGGATAAATTATAGTTTGAGATTAATTTTTGATTGCCATAAAAGGAAAACCCAGAGGTCGGGCGGCAACCCGTCGCGACCGGCAAGGCCACGAGACTTGAACCCGCAACCGAAGGGCGACAAGGGTGTATCACCTACCACTGGCCCACGAGATGTCCTGGATTAAATAATGTAGTTTTTTTAAAAGATCTCGTAGATGAATTATAAATTCGTTTATTTTGGAACCCTGTACGAATAGTATAAATAGAATTTTTTTTACGAGTGAAAGATGAGTTTGTGGTAGAAATTTATTAATGGATAAAACTCTAATTATAAAGTAAGTATATCTCTTTATGATCTTATACAATCTCATAAAAAAATTCCTCAACATTAAGAAAAGGAACTTAGAACAAAAATGTTGTCCTCGATGGTACCTTAAATCATCACTAATTTATGGCTTTGGGATTGTTGGCCTTTTCATAGCCATGTTCTCTACCACTCTCCATCAGATAATTGATGGTTATATTTCTCTTCCATATCCATATTTTCCTACATGGAACCCTAGTATGTGTTATTTTCGGTAATCTTCATACTTTCCACTATTTATTTTAAATAGAGGCCTCATTAATTCTTTTTTCGATGTGGGATTTCAACTAAGATATTTTGAAACGTCAAAAATGTGTTATCCTAATACCTTATGTTTTGTTGAATCGATGGTATGTTAAATCATCGTAGATTGATGAATTTAAGGACCAAAATTTTAAACTTTTTTTGTGATTGATGACCTCAATCACTACCTATAAATATTTACATTTTTCCTCTAATTACATGTCTCTAATTTCCACCAATGTTCTCCTAATCGAGATCATAATTTGGTGGTGACCCTTTCATTTCTCTTTTCCTCATATTAAGACTAAATTTTAGTAACCCAATTTCCGATGTGGGATTTCCCACAAAGATATTTTCTATTTTCATCCTTTTATTTTCGAAGAACAATTTCAAATTGCGAGGACGCAATTTATGGAAGGAGGGGAGAATGTAACACCCCAAGATTTCATAGTCTGTTATTTCTTCAAAATAATACAATAACTTTCACTACACGCAACACCGAGTTCAAGCACACCATGACTTACCAAACAAGCAGTTCAAAAGAGGTTATGAATAGTATTAACTATATTTTAAACTTTATATAATCCTATTATTTTAGAATCCATATTATGAGTTTCTTAGACATAATGTAAGAACAAATTCATTTTCAGTATTGCACTTTTACCAACTTTTAATAGTGAACCCTTTTTAAATACAATATTCTAAACTTTTTGACTAAATGGGGACATCAAAAAATTTAAAATGAAACATCCAAAGCTTCCACGGCACGCTTTCCTTTGAATAATATAGTAGCGTGTGTTGTACGCGACATCGAGTTCTAACACACCACAACCAATCAAACTAGCCATTATGAATAGTAACACCTACTTTTTGAAATTATATATATTTTATATTTCGAAATGGAATTCATTTATGGATTCATAGTATCGAAATTATCCTAAGTTGAATTTTTGGTATTTTTCTGAGAACTTCCAATTTTTATGAATAGTGAAAAATACTTAAAAACAACTTTTTTAATAAAAATAATTTATAGTGATAAATTATATTATTGAGTGGTTTTAAAATACAATTAGAATATATTTTTACCATTTTATCCAATGGTGTTCATTAGAATTTATTTTACTTTGAAATTGGACATAAACAATTATCAATCTTTTGATATATATTGTTTCTTAAAAACACGCTATTTGTTGTGACAGTGGGAATTAATTATAAAATTAATTAATTAAACTTATATGTTTGGAATTTTTTAAAATAGACATCATTTTTGAATTCGGAATATCAATTATAGCTTAGGGTGAAATTTTGGCATTGTTCTGAAAAACATCAATTTTTGATGAATAGTGAAACTACTAAGTGGTAGTTAAAAAACTGAATTTTTCATAAAACTTAATTTTACCGCTTCTGTGAATGGAATTTCGAAAATAAGAGAGACACGGTTAATATCAAGAAGTAAAATTTGGTTCAATGAGATGAAAATAATTTTTTGTGAATAGTAAATTTTTACTTTTATTTACCACGGTTAAAAGTAAATAGGGTAATTAAGGGTAAAAATGATATTAATTTTACCCTAAAACATGTCCTAATTATATTGGACAAGTGTATCTCGACCAAAACAGCCTTAGAAATAAACTATTATCATTTAGGTCCACTTGGATTAGATGAGGACATTTATTATTATTTAATTCAAAAAAGAGTTAAAAAAGTTAAAATCAATGTTTATTTACTAAAACATTTTTAATATAGGGTCATACATAAGATAAATTCGATTGTAAATATTCATTAGAAAGCTAATAAGATTTACTACATAATTATTTTTTATTTCTAATTTTTAGACTTTAAACAATTTAATTTATTTCTGACACAATGATGATGCAGTAATTACCATAATTGTGAAAAATTAAAATAATTGATATTATAAATTCCCAAATAAATATAATTTGAGCCTTTTAATGAATTAAAATAATTTTATAGGTTAATAGTACATGTTAGGATTAATTCAATTATCTTTTTTCGAAGTAATCATTCTGTTTTGATTTTTACAAAAATCAATTTTGAATAGTGTCAAAATTGACATAAAAGATTTTTTAAAACAAATATTATATTATTAATTGATATTAAATTCTTAAAAATCTATGTTTCGGCCAAGAGACTTATATCATGATATGTTCATCATTAATGGACCACTTTGGGGTCTCATGGATGTATATGGTAAGTGTATTGACCATATAATATAAAAATACAAAGAGACATTGTAAAAGTGAAACTAATTAACTTAGAGTTAATACTTAAAGATAAGGTTAATATAATGATCCAAACCTGTCCAAATTCTATTGGATGAGTGTTTTTCGACCTATCCCCACCTTAAAATTTAAATAATCAACTTTTGAGCCATTATAAACTGAATATGAATTTATTATAAATTAATATTTCTAGCTTTTCCAAAGGTACCCCTCACCCCTCTTATAAAAGGGAACTCCTCCTTCTCATTTCTTCACACCTTCAAAGCCTTTTGGTTCGGCCAAACTCTACCCAAATACTCTCCCAACATCCCTCACTACAACCTAGAGGCCTTAGTTTTATCAGAAAGCCAACCTAAGGATCCCTTTTGATCAAATCAAAAGGAAGAACCCAAAGAAGAGGTAATGTTTTCACCACCCCTTTTCAAGTTCCTTTCTTCTTCCACTTCTTCTTTCTTTGTTATTACCATTCTAAAATAATAAATCCAGTATCTTATATAAATTGTTATGTTATTATATATATGGTACAACCATATTCAGTATTCAATCCACCCTTTGAATAATATGTCACCATACGTGCGTACGTACGACTTACCGTCTCCATGTCGTGGTGTAATTGTTATTCAATATATTATTATTTGGATGGGTATAATAATGATGTGTAACTCATGTAAATAATAAATATAACATGTTAATGATTCTGTATATATGATATACCATCCATTTATATATTATTTTAATATCAAAAGAATGATATTGTCGCTCGTGCGTACGTACGGACTACCGTCTCCACGAACGCGATGCGTTTCATTCTCCATCATATCCATTAAAGTATAATTATCATTTGATGATTTAAAAATGATGTTTAAGGACTTGATATCATTCTGTATAATAATAAGATACAACCTATCAATAACATACACGTCTTATGTAACAAAACATATAAAAGAAAATGAGTAAGTTAACACCCGAAACGACGATAATTCAAAGATATTATTAACAAATCAATGTTAAAAGATCATATATGATTTCATATTAATATATATGATTCTTGTATAATTTAATAACAATTCTTTCACCATTATACAGGAGGTTAACCTACCTCAACCAAGTAAAAGTACAAGTTAAGGGTTATTTCACAATCTCTTCATTATCCGAGGTTGTTTATACATAATAATCTACTAGGATCTCTTTATCATCCACATACATGTTTCTTAAAAATGTATTTCAAAACATTTTTACTATTTACAAGAATATGGATTAAAGTCATTTATACCTTTGTTTGAATTTTTATAAGAGGTTTATAAAGGAATATTTCCGTCGTTTTCCAAACAAGGTGCTTTTTAACCTTTTGGACAAAATTAAGGTAAGAATGTTTTTTTAACTTATATGGCTGGTGCGGCTATTTTCTGCCATTATAAAATCGTCGAAGCTTCCTTTACAAGATTATAAGAATATTTTCAAATAAAATGTTTTATTTTATAAATATATGACTCTTAAATGTTTTCAAAATAGAAAGAGATATTTCTCTAAAAAGAGTTTTGATTTCATCTATGTCAACATCCTTTGATGGATTTTATGTTGATTTATTATGATACAAAACTTCTATATTGTATTGAAGGTTTGGTGATATGTTTGACTGTGGATGTGCTATTTTTATACCATTCATGGTTTATGGTGAAAATATTGACATTTCGTATGCTAGTTTTAATATGAATGTTTATGTTATGTTTAAACCCTTTCATATGGGAATGCATTGGACTTAATATGTGACGGGTGGAGCCCGCTATAGCTCCTCGATGCATCGGTAGGTCTCATGAGACAAACTAGTGTCCTGGCACAAGGCCTTGGCGAATCTTATTTTTAGTCTTGGCACGAGGCCTTGGCTATGTGGTTATGATAGTCTGGTATTATGCATTCCATCATTATGAAAGTGGTTATTTATATTGCAAATGATTATTCGATTAGTAGAATATCCATGTTAATAAGTAAATGGCATTATTTCATTTTACTTTTTCCATACTATGTTGAAGTTCATGTTTAAAAGGCTTTTGTTTTAGTTATACATTGCCTTAAATGTTTATACTTATTTTTGAAAGTTTCTGATATATTGTTATCCTTACTGGGCATTTGAGCTCACCCCTTTTCTATGTTTTATTTTTCCCAGGATGTGAAGAAGTAAGTTATGAATGACCTGTAGGGATATTATGAGGGGATAATAGTGTGGATTATGGAGACAATATGTTGTTGTAGTAGTTTTTCAATTCATGATGTAATGTAAAACTTTATGAATATATCTAGTGTTTCCAAGGCTACTAATCCAATCGGTCTTTCGAGATTTGATCTTTCTTGTGATCATGCCAATGTTATGTAATAATGCACCGACTCTAGGTAACTGGGGTCTGGGCGTTACAGTTGGTATCAGTGAAAGTTTAATACAAACCTTGGAAGCTAGATTTAGATAAACTCTGATTAGAGCACGTAGACCTAAGATGAACTTTGAGGATTAGTATAGAAAAACATCCTAGAATTTTGGCATTGTAGAGATTTTGTGAGTTTTCTGAGAAATACATCCCTGTCTGGATACGAGCAGGTAGAGGCGGCTCTCGCACAGATGAACCTAGGCGTAAAACCCAAAAACACCACTTTGAGCTAGACTCAAACGAGAACTGGTGCACGACAACGGTCCCTATTGCACTCTTGGTTACGACACTCCCTGGGGGATATTCTTAGGATAATTCTCATTTTCTTTACAAACCATTATGAAGGGTTTATGTGTATTTTCTTCCTCAAAAAAGAAATTTTTATGATTATGGATTATATCTATAAACTATTTAATTTATGTTATATGTCTTACATGTGTGGGATTATGTATTGTTATTCATAAACTAATCTAGTGTATGCCATTGTTTAGAAATGGCGCCCAGTAGAAGGAATGAGAACTCCCACAATGCAAATGATCCAAAGAGAAAGAAGGATCATATCTTTCATGGTCTTAAGCCAGAATTTATAAGAGAAATAGTCTCCCATGTATTATCATCATATGAAGAAATAATAACATGTGTTGATAAGATAAGTAATGATTTTACAGAGTCCTATGGATTTGAAGGGAAGCAAGATAAGAAAAGGATGGAAGAGAGAACGATGGATAAAGGGAAGAGGGAAAATAAGAATTTTCCCATATGTGAAAATAGTGGGAAGAAACACCCTGGAACTTTTCTGAAAGGAATGGGAGTTTGTTATAAGTGTGGAGGAAAAGGGCCCAAAGTATGTGACTGCAAGGGTAAGAAAATGGTTTCAAATGTACAATGTTTCATTTGCAAGGAGTTTGGACACTACGCGAACCTTTGTCCCAGTCATCAGACTATGGCGCAAATGATGCTATTGGATAATAATCATGTTATGATACTACCAGAGATGAAGAGGAATGATTAGAGTTCTTATGTTGATTATGTCATTTGAGTGTTGAATCAACAATGTACTTGTTATAATAATTATGGAGTATATAAGGATTGTACTGCAGTACTATTTCATTAAGGACTTGAGATTGTGTGGAACAAAGAAAAGTGACTCAATAGCAGGATAAATTTTTGGAAAATATATGGTTGAGAGAATGATAAACCATAATATAGATCTGATACCGAGGTAGTGATTTTGGAATAATACATGATTGATTTGGATACATTATATTGGATATTCTTGACAACCTTGAAACTGATTAATGATTTGTATATTCCATCATTGTTTGGGTTTAAAACATTTTTGGCTTGAAGGAGTATATCTATTATTCTTTAAGGAATAAGGGATCATGAATGTAATCAATAAGGTTTTATGGTAATCCAGGATGTTGTAGTGTTTTAAAAGAATACATGATGATGGTGTTCACATGTTATTACGGGGTAAAAAGGATCTACATTGAGTTTACCTTCCTTATAAATATTGGACTGTGAGTTTGGACAGATGTATTTTGGAAAAATTCTAGTTTGAGATTAATTTTTGATTTCCATAAAAGGACAACCAAGAGGTCGGGCGGCAACCCGTCGCGACCGGCAAGGCTGTGAGACTTGAACCCGCAACCGAAGGGCGAAAAGGGTGTATCACCTACCACTGGCCCACGAGATGTCCTGGATTAAATAATGTAGTTTTTTTAAAAGATCTCGTAGATGAATTATAAATTCGTTTATTTTGGAACCCTGTACGAATAGTATAAATAGAATTTTTTTTACGAGTGAAAGATGAGTTTGTGGTAGAAATTTATTAATGGATAAAACTCTAATTATAATGTAAGTATATCTCCTTATGTTCTTAGCCAATCTCATAAATAAATTCCTCAACATTAAGAAAAGGAACTTAGAACAAAAATGTTTTCCTAGATGGTACCTTAAATCATCACTAATTAATGGCTTTGGGATTATTGGCCTTTTCATAGCCATGTTCTCTACCACTCTCCATCAGATAATTGATGGTTATATTTCTCTTCCATATCCATATTTACTTACATGGAACCCTAGTATGTGTTATTTTCGGTAATCTTCATACTTTCCACTCATTATTTTATATAGAGGCCTCATTAATTCATTTTTCGATGTGGGATTACAACTAAGATATTTTGAAACGTCAAAAATGTGTTATCCTAATACCTTATGTTTTGTTGAATCGATGGTATTTTAAATCATTGTATATTGATGAATTTAAGGACCTCAATTTTAAACATGTTTGTGATTGATGACCTCAATCACTACCTATAAATATTTATGTTTTTCCTCGAATTATATGTCTCTAATTTCCACCAATGTTCTCCTAATCAAGATTATAATTTTGGTGGTGACCCTTTCATTTATCTTTTCCTCATTTTAAGACTAAATTTTAGTAACCCAATTTCCGATGTGGGTTTTCCCACAAAGATATTTCTTTTTCAACCTTTTATTTTCGAAGAACAATTTCAAATTGCGAGGATGCAATTTATTGAAGGAGGGGAGAATGTAACACCCAATGATTTCATAGTGTGTTATTTTTTCAAAATAACACAATAACTTGCACTACACACAACACCGAGTTCAAGCACACAATGACTTACCAAACAAGCCGCTCAAAAGAGGTTATGAATAGTATTAACTAAATTTTAAACTTTATATAATCCTTATAATTTTAGAATCCATATTATGAGTTTCATAGACATAATTTAAGAACAAATTCATTTTCAGTATTGCACTTTTACCAACTTTTAATAGTGAACCCTTTTTAAATACAATATATTAAACTTTTTGAATAATTGGGGACATCAAAAAATTTAAAATGAAACATCCCAAGCTTCCATGGTACGCTTTCCTTTGAATAATACAGTAGCGTGTGTTGTACGCGACATCGAGTTCTAACACACCACAACCAATCAAACTAGCCGTTATGAATAGTAATACCTACATTTTGAAATTATATATATTTTATATTTCAAAATGGACTTCATTTTTGGATTCGTAATATCGAAATTATCCTAAGTTGAATTTTTGGTATTTTTCTGTGAACTTCCAATTTTTATGAATAGTGAAAAATACTTAAAAACAACATTATTAATCAAAATAATTTATAGTGATAAATTATAATATTGAGTGGTTTTAAAGTATAATTAGAATATATTTTTACCATTTTATCCAATGGTGTTCATTATAATTGATTTCACTTTGAAATTGGACATAAACAATTATCAATCTTTTGATATATATTGTTTCTTAAAAACACCCTATTTGTTGTGACAGTAGGAATTAATTATAAAATTAATTAATTCAACTTATATGTTTGAAATTTTGTAAAATAGACATCATTTATGAATTCGGAATATAAATTATAGCTTAGGGTGAAATTTTGGCATTGTTCTGAAAAACTTCAATTTTTTATGAATAGTGAAACTACTAAGTGGTAGTTTAAAAACTGAATTTTTCATAAAACATAATTTTACCGCTTCTGTGAATGGAATCTCGAAAATCCGAGAGACCCGGTTAATATGAAGAAGTAAAATGTGGTTCAATGAGATGAAAATAATTTTTGGTGAATAGTAACTTTTTACTTTTATTTACCACGGTTAAAAGTAAATAGGGTAATTAAGGGTAAAAATGATATTAATATTACCCTAACACATGTCCTAATTCTATTGGAAAAGTGTATCTCGACCAAAACATCCTTGGGAATAAAATATTTTCATTTAGGTCCACCTGGATTAGATTAGGACATTTATTATTATTTAATTCAAAGAAGAGTTAAAAGAATTAAAATCAAAGTTTATTTACTAAAACATTTTTAATATATGGTTATACATAAGATAAATTCGATTGTAAATATTAATTAGAAAGATAATAATATTTACTAAATAATAATATTTTATTTATAATTTTTAGACTTTATATAATTTAATTTATTTATGGCACAATGATGATGCATGAATTACCATAATTGTGAAACATTAAAATAATTAATATTATAAATTCACAAATAAATATAATTTGAGACATTTAATTAATTAAAATATTTTTATAGGTTAATATGACATGTTATGATGGATACAATTAACTTTGTTCGATGTAATCATTCTGTTATGATTTTTACAAAAATCAATTATTGAATAGTGTCAAAATTGACATAAAAGAGTTTTTAAAACAATTATTATATTATTATTTGATATTAAATTTCTAAAATCTATGTTTCGGCAAAGAGACTTATATCATGATAGTTTCATCATTAATGGACCACTTGGAGGTCTCTTGGATATATATGGTATGTTTATTAACCATATAATATAAAAATAAAAAGAGACATTGTAAAAGTGAAACTAATTAACTTAGAGTTAATACTTAAAGATAAGGTTAATATAAGAAACCAAACCTATCTAAATTCTATTGGTTGAGTGGTTTTCGACCTATCCCCACCTTAATAGTTAAATAATAAACTTTGGAGCCATTATAAACCAAATATTAATTTATTATAAATTAATATTTCTAGCTTTTCCAAAGGTTCCCCTCACCCCTCTTATAAAAGGGCACTCCTCCTTCTCATTTCTTCACCCCTTAAATGCCTTTTGATTCGGCCAAACTCTACCCAAATACTCTCTATACTTCCCTCACTACAACCTAGAGGCCTTATTTTGATAAGAAAGACAACCTAGGGAGACATTTTGATCAAATCAATAGGAAGAACCCGAAGAAGAGGTAATGTTTTCACCACCCCTTTTCAAGTTCCTTTCATCTTCCACTTCTTCTTTCTTTGTTATTACCATTCTAAAATAATAACTCCAGTATATTATATATACTGTGATGTTATTATAAATATGTTACAACCATATTCAGTATTCTATCAACCCTTTGAATAATATGTCACAATACGTGCGTACGTATGGCTTACCGTCTCCACGTCGTAGTGTAATTGTTATTAAATATATTATTATTTGGATGGGTATAATAATTATGTGTAACTCATGTAAATAATAAATATAACATGTTAATGATTCTGTATATATGATATACCATCCATTTATATATTATTTTAATATCAAAATAATGATATTGTCACTCGTGCGTACATACGGACTACTGTCTCCACGAACGCGATGAGATTCATTCTCCATCATATCCATTAAAGTATAATTATCATTTGATGATTTAAAAATTATTTTTAAATACATGATATCATTCTTGATATGAATAAGATACAACCTATCTATAACAAACACGGCTTATGTAACAAAACATATAAAATAAAATGAGTAAGTTAACACCCGAAACGACGATAATTCAAAGATATTATTAACAAATCAATGTTAAAAGATTATATATGATATCATATTAATATATATGATTCTTGTATAATTTAATAACAATTATTTCACCATTATACAGTAGTTTAACCTAACCCAACCAAGGAAAATTACAAGGTAATTGTTATTTCACAATCTCATCATTATCCGAGGCTGTTTATACATTATAATCTACTGGGATCTCTTTATCATCCACATCCATGATTCTTAAAAATGTATTTCAAATTTTTTTTACTATTTACAAGAATATGGGTTAAAGTCATTTATACCCTTGTTTGACTTTTTATAAGAGTCTTATAAAGGAATCTTTCCGTCGTTTTCCAAACAAGGTGCTTTTTAACCTTTTCGACAAAATTAAGGTAAGAATGTTTTTTTAACTTATACGGCGGGTGCGGCTATTTTCCACCGTTATAAAATCGTCGAAGCTTCCCTTACAAGCTTATAAGAATATTTTCAAAGAAAATGTTTTATTTTATAAATATATGACTCTTAAATGATTTCAAAATAGAAAGAGATATTTCTCTAAAAAGATTTTTGATTTCATTTATGTCAACATCCTTTGATGGATTTTATGTTGATTTATTATGATACAAAAAATCTATATTGTATTGAAGGTTTTGTGATATGTTTGATTGTGGATGTTATATTTTTATACCTTTCATGTTTTAGGGTGAAATTATTGACATTTCGTATGCTAGTTTTAATATGAATGTTTATGTTATGTTTAAACCTTTTCATATGGGAATGCATTGGACTTAATATGTGACGGGTGGAGCCCGCTATAGCTCTTCGATGCATCGGTAGGTCTAATAAGACAAACTAGTGTCCTGGAAAAAGAGGTTTATAAAGGAATCTTTCTGTCGTTTTCCAAACAAGGTGCTTTTTAACCTTTTCGACAAAATTAAGGTAAGAATGTTTTTTTAACTTATACGGCGGGTGCGGATATTTTCCACCGTTATAAAATCGTCGAAGCTTCCCTTACAACCTTATAAGAATATTTTCAAAGAAAATGTTTTATTTTATAAATATATGACTCTTAAATGATTTCAAAATAGAAAGAGATATTTCTCTAAAAAGATTTTTGATTTCATCTATGTCAACATCCTTTGATGATTTTATGTTGATTTATTATGATAGAAAACTTCTATATTGTATTGAAGGTTTTGTGATATGTTTGATTGTGGATGTGCTATTTTTATACCTTTCATGTTTTATGGTGAAAGTATTGACATTTCGTATACTAGTTTTAATACGAATGTTTATGTTATGTTTAAACCTTTTTATATGGGAATGCATTGGACTTAATATGTGACGGGTGGAGCCCGCTATAGCTCCTCGATGCATCGGTAGGTCTCATGAGACAAACTAGTGTCCTGGCACAAGGCCTTTGCAAAATCTTATTTGTAGTCTTGGCACGGGGCCTTGGCTATGTGGTTATGATAGTCTGGAATTATGCATTCCATCATTATGAAAGTGATTATTGATATTGCAAGTGATTATTCGATTAGTAGAATATCCATGTGAATAAGTAAATGGCATTATTTCATTTTACTTTTTCCATACTATGTTGAAGTTCAAGTTTAAAAGGCTTTTGTTTTAGTTATACATTGCCTTAAATGTTTATGCTTATTTTTGAGAGTTTCCCCTATATTGTTATCCTTACTGGGCATTTGAGCTCACCCCTTTTCTATGTTTTATTTTTCCCAGGACGTGTAGAAGTAAGTTATGAATGACCTACAGGGATATTATGAGGGGATAATAGTGTGGATTATGGAGACAATAAGTTGTTGTAGTATTTTTTCACTTCATGATGTAATGTAAAACTTTATGAATATATCTAGTGTTTCCAAGGCTACTAACCCAATCGGTATTTAGAGATTTGATCTTTCTTGTGATCATTCCAATGTTATGTAATAATGAACCGACTCTAGGTAACTCGGGTCGGGGCGTTACAGTTGGTATCAGAGGAAGTTTAGTACAAACCTTTGAGGCTAGATTTAGAAAAACTCTGATTAGAGCATGTAGACCTAAAATGAACTTTGAGGATTAGTATAGAAAATTTCCTAGAATTTTGGTATTGTAGAGATTTTGTGAGTTTTCCGAGCAATACATCCCTGTCTGGATACAAGAAGGTAGAGGTGGCTCTGGCACAGATGTACCTAGGGGTAAAACCCGAAAACACCGCTTTGAGCTAGACTCGAACGGGAACGGGTGCACGACAACGGTCCTTGTGCACTCTTGGTTACAACACTCCCGGGGGACATGCTTAGGATAATTCTCATTTTCTTTACAAACCATTATGAAGGGTTTATATGGATTTAATTTCTCAAAGGAGAAATTTTTATGATTATAGATTATATCCATAAACTATTTAATTTATGTTATGTGTCTTACAAGTTTGGGATTAGGTATTTTTATTCATAAACTAATCTAGTGTATGCCATTGTTTAGAAATGGCGCCCAGTAGAAGGAATGAGAACTCCAGCAATGCACATGATCCAAAAAGAAAGAAGGATCATATCTTTCATGGTCTTAAGCCAGAATTTATAAGAGAAATAGTCTCCCATGTATTATCATCATATGAAGAAATAACATCATGTTTTGATAAGATAAGTAAAGATTTTACTGAGTCCTATGGATTTGAAGGGAAGCAAGAGAAGAAAAGGATGGAAGTAAAAACGATGGATAAAGGGAAGAGGGAAAATAAGAATTTTCCCATATGTTATAACTGTGGGAAGAAACACCCTGGAACTTTTCTGAATGTAATGAGAGTTTTTTATAAGTGTGGAGGATAAGGGCACAAATTACGTGACTGCAAAGGTAAGAAAATGGTTTCAAATGTACAATGCTTCATTTGCAAGGAGTTTGGACAATACGCGAACCTATGTCCCAGTCATCAGACTATGCCGCAAATGATGCTATTGGATAATAATCAAGTTATGATACTACCACAAATGAAGAGTAATGATTAGAGTTCTTATGTTGATTATGTCATTTGAGTGTTGTATCAACAATGTACTTGTTATAATAATTATGGAGTATATAAGGATTGTACTGCAGTACTATTTCATTAAGGACTTGAGATTGTGTGAAACAAAGAAAAGTGACTCAATAGCAGGATAAATTTTTGGAAAATATATGGTTGAGAGAATGATAAACCATAATATAAATCTGATACCGAGGTAGTGATTTTGGAATAATACATGATTGATTTGGATACATTATATTGGATATTATTGACTGCCTTGAAACTGATTAATGATTTGTATATTCCATCATTGTTTGGGTTTAAAACATTTTTGGATTGAAGGAGTATATCTATTATTCTTTAAGGAATAAGGGATCATGAATGTAATCAATAACGTTTTATGGTAATTCAGGATGTTGCAGTGTTTTAAAAGAATACATGATGAAGGTGTTCACATGTTATTACGGGGTAAAAATGATCTACATTAAGTTTACCTTCCTTATAAATATTGGACTGTGAGTTTGGACAGAAGTATTTTGGATAAATTATAGTTTGAGATTAATTTTTGATTGCCATAAAAGGAAAACCCAGAGGTCGGGCGGCAACACGTCGCGACCGGCAAGGCCGCGAGACTTGAACCCGCAACCGAAGGGCGACAAGGGTGTATCACCTACCACTGGCCCACGAGATGTCCTGGATTAAATAATGTAGTTTTTTTAAAAGATCTCGTAGATGAATTATAAATTCGTTTATTTTGGAACCCTATACGAATAGTATAAATAGAATTTTTTTACGAGTGAAAGATGAGTTTGTGGTAGAAATTTATTAATGGATAAAACTCTAATTATAAAGTAAGTATATCTCCTTATGATCTTATACAATCTCATAAACAAATTCCTCAACATTAAGAAAAGGAACTTAGAACAAAAATGTTGTCCTAGATGGTACCTTAAATCATCACTAATTTATGGCTTTGGGATTGTTGGCCTTTTTATAGCCATGTTCTCTACCACTCTCCATCAGATAATTGATGGTTATATTTCTCTTCCATATCCATATTTTCCTACATGGAACCCTAGTATGTGTTATTTTTGGTAATCTTCATACTTTCCACTCTTTATTTTAAATAGAGGCCTCATTAATTCATTTTTCGATGTGGGATTTCAACTAAGATATTTTGAAACGTCAAAAATGTGTTATCCTAATACCTTATGTTTTGTTGAATCGATGGTATGTTAAATCATCGTAGATTGATGAATTTAAGGACCAAAATTTTAAACTTTTTTTGTGATTGATGACCTCAATCACTACCTATAAATATTTACATTTTTCCTCTAATTACATGTCTCTAATTTCCACCAATGTTCTCCTAATCGAGATCATAATTTGGTGGTAACCCTTTCATTTCTCTTTTCCTCATATTAAGACTAAATTTTAGTAACCCAATTTTCGATGTGGGATTTCCCACAATGATATTTTCTATTTTCAACCTTTTATTTTCGAAGAACAATTTCAAATTGCGAGGACGCAATTTATGGAAGGAGGGGAGAATGTAACACCCCAAGATTTCATAGTCTGTTATTTTTTCAAAATAATACAATAACTTGCACTACACGCAACACCGAGTTCAAGCACACCATGACTTACCAAACAAGCCGTTCAAAAGAGGTTATGAATAGTATTAACTAAATTTTAAACTTTATATAATCCTTATTATTTTAGAATCCATATTATGAGTTTCTTAGACATAATGTAAGAACAAATTCATTTTCAGTATTTCACTTTTACCAACTTTTAATAGTGAACCCTTTTTAAATACAATATATTAAACTTTTTGAATAAATGGGGACATCAAAAAATTTAAAATGAAACATCCCAAGCTTCCATGGTACGCTTTCCTTTGAATAATACAGTAGCGTGTGTTGTACGCGACATCGAGTTCTAACACACCACAACCAATCAAACTAGCCGTTATGAATAGTAATACCTACATTTTGAAATTATATATATTTTATATTTCAAAATGGACTTCATTTTTGGATTTGTAATATCTAAATTATCCTAAGTTTAATTTTTGGTATTAATCTGTGAACTTCCAATTTTTATGAATAGTGAAAAATACTTAAAAACAACATTTTTAATCAAAATAATTTATAGTGATAAATTATAATATTGAGTGGTTTTAAAGTATAATTAGAATATATTTTTACCATTTTATCCAATGGTGTTCATTATAATTGATTTTACTTTGAAATTGGACATAAACAATTATCAATCTTTTGATATATATTGTTTCTTAAAAACACCCTATTTGTTGTGACAGCGGGAATTAATTATAAAATTAATTAATTCAACTTATATGTTTGAAATTTTGTAAAATAGACATCATTTATTAATTTGGAATATAAATTATAGCTTAGGGTGAAATTTTGGCATTGTTCTGAAAAACTTCAATTTTTGATGAATAGTGAAACTACTAAGTGGTAGTTAAAAAACTGATTTTTTCATAAAACATAATTTTACCGCTTCTGTGAATGGAATCTCGAAAATCCGAGAGACACGGTTAATATGAAGAAGTAAAATGCGGTTCAATGAGATGAAAATAATTTTTGGTGAATAGTAACTTTTTACTTTTATTTACCACGGTTAAAAGTAAATAGGGTAATTAAGGGTAAAAATGATATTAATATTACCCTAACACATGTCCTAATTCTATTGGAAAAGTGTATCTCGACCAAAACATCATTGGGAAGAAAATATTATCATTTAGGTCCACCTGGATTAGATTAGGACATTTATTATTATTTAATTCAAAGAAGAGTTAAAAGAATTAAAATCAAAGTTTATTTACTAAAACATTTTTAATATATGGTTATACATAAGATAAATTCGATTGTAAATATTCATTAGAAAGATAATAAGATTTACTACATAATAATATTTTATTTATAATTTTTATACTTTAAATAATGTAATTTATTTATGGCACAATGATGATGCATGAATTACCATAATTGTGAAACATTAAAAAAATTAATATTATAAATTCAAAAATAAATATAATTTGAGACTTTTAATTAATTATAATAATTTTATAGGTTAATATGACATGTTAGGATAGATACAATTAACTTTTTTCGAAGTAATCATTCTTTTATGATTTTTACAAAAATCAATTATTGAATAGTGTCAAAATTGACATAAAAGAGTTTTTAAAACAATTATTATATTATTAATTGATATTAAATTTCTAAAATCTATGTTTCGGCCAAGAGACTTATATCATGATAGGTTCATAATTAATGGACCACTTGGAGGTCTCTTGGATATATATGGTAAGTTTATTAACCATATAATATAAAAATAAAAAGAGACATTGTAAAAGTGAAATTTATTAACTTAGAGTTAATACATAAAGATAAGGTTAATATAATGACCCAAACCAATCTAAATTCTATTAGTTGAGTGGTTTTCGACCTATCCCCACCTTAATAGTTAAATAGTCAACTTTGGAGCCATTATAATCCAAATATGAATTTATTATAAATTAATATTTCTAGCTTTTCCAAAGGTGCCCCTCACCCCTCTTATAAAAGAGCATTCCTCCTTCTCATTTCTTCACCCCTTAAATGCCTTTTGGTTCGGCCAAACTCTACCCAAATACTCTCTATACTTCCCTCACTACAAACTAGAGGCCTTAGATTGATCAGAAATCCAACCTAGGGAGCCATTTTGTTCAAATCAATAGGAAGAACCCGAAGAAGAGGTAATGTTTTCACCACCCCTTTTCAAGTTCCTTTCGTCTTCCACTTCTTCTTTCTTTGTTATTACCATTATAAAATAATAACTCCAGTATATTATATATACTGTGATGTTATTATAAATATGGTACAACCATATTCAGTATTCTATCAACCCTTTGAATAATATGTCACAATACGTGCGTACGTACGGCTTACCGTCTCCACGTCGTGGTGTAATTGTTATTAAATATATTATTATTTGGATGGGTATAATAATGATGTGTAACTCATGTAAATAATAAATATAACATGTTAATGATTCTGTATATATGATATACCATCCATTTATATATTATTTTAATATCAAAATAATGATATTGTCACTCGTGCGTACATACGGACTACTGTCTCCACGAACGCGATGAGATTCATTCTCCATCATATCCATTAAAGTATAATTATCATTTGATGATTTAAAAATTATGTTTAAAGACATGATATCATTCTTGATATGAATAAGATACAACCTATCCATAACAAAAACGGCTTATGTAACAAAACATATAAAATAAAATGAGTAAGTTAACACCTGAAACTACGATAATTCAAAGATATTATTAACAAATCAATGTTAAAAGATCATATATGATATCATATTAATATATATGATTCTTGTATAATTTAATAACAATTATTTCACCATTATACAGGAGGTTAACCTAACCCAACCAAGGAAAATTACAAGGTAAGTGTTATTTCACAATCTCTTCATTATCCGAGGCTGTTTATACATAATAATCTACTAGGATCTCTTTATCATCCACATCCATGATTCTTAAAAATGTATTTCAATTTTTTTTTACTATTTACAAGAATATGGGTTAAAGTCATTTATACCCTTGTTTGAATTTTTATAAGAGTTTTATAAAGGAATCTTTCCGTCATTTTCCAGACAAGGTGCTTTTTAACCTTTTCGACAAAATTAAGGTAAGAATGTTTTTTTAACTTATACGGGGGGTGCGGCTATTTTCCACCATTATAAAATCATCGAAGCTTCCCTTACAAGCTTATAAGAATATTTTCAAAGAAAATGTTTTATTTTATAAATATATGACTCTTAAATGATTTCAAAATAGAAAGAGATATTTCTCTAAAAAGATTTTTTATTTCATCTATGTCAACATCCTTTGATGGATTTTATGTTGATTTATTATGATACAAAACATCTATATTGTATTGAAGGTATTGTGATATGTTTGATTGTGGATGTTCTATTTTTATATCTTTCATGTTTTATGGTGAAAGTATTGACATTTCGTATGCTAGTTTTAATACGAATGTTTATGTTATGTTTAAACCATTTCATATGGGAATGTATTGGACTTAATATGTGACGGGTGGAGCCCACTATAGTTCCTCGATGCATTAGTAGGTCTCATGAGACAAACTAGTGTCTTGGCACAAGGCCTTGGAAAAATCATATTTGTAGTCTTGGCACGAGGCCTTGGCTATGTGGTTATGATAGTCTGGCATTATGCATTCCATCATTATGAAAGTAGTTATTGATATTGCAAGTGATTATTCGATTAGTAGAATATCCATGTGAATAAGTAAATGGCATTATTTCATTTTACTTTTGCCATACTATGTTGAAGTTCAAGTTTAAAAGTATTTTGTTTTAGTTATACATTGCCTTAAATGTTTATGCTTATATTTGAAAGTTTCTGCTACATTGTTATCCTTACTGGGAATTTGAGCTCACCCCTTTTCTATGTTTTATTTTTCCCAGTATGTGAAGAAGTAAGTTATGAATGACCTGCAGGGATATTATGAGGGGATAATAGTGTGGATTATGGATACAATATGTTTTTGTAGTAGTTTTTCACTTCATTATGTAATGTAAAACTTTATGAATATATCTAGTGTTTCCAAGGATACTAAACCAATCGGTCTTTTGAGATTTGATATTTCTTGTGATCATGCCAATGTTATGTAATAATGAACCGACTGTAGGTAACTGGGGTCGGGGCGTTACAAATAAGCACTATAATTTTATTCTCCTCTAGTTATTCAGGATGTTATAATGATGTTTTACAATTTTATCATTCATTATTACATAAAATAATTGAGAAATGTTTTTTATAAAAATTCTAATTTAATTCCCTCTTTGGTCAAAAAAATGTTTTCTCCCAAGTAAATGTTTTATAAACCGGTAAACATGCAATACCCTGTTCAAGGGTATTGGTGGAATTTGCACATAATATTCAATGAATTCAAATGGAAAGGCACAAACCACCTACCTCGGGGTTGTGAAATCAATATACTTGAACCACAAGGCTTGAATCGGCTTATAACACTGCAGATCTAGAAAACCCCACAAAACAATCAACCCACGATAACTCACGAAAGAGAATAAATTGGAAAACGATGCTCTATGAGAAGAGAGAACTCACCGATGTGATTCCAACACAAACGACAGAGTTTGATTTGGAGGACGGATGGAGGATTGGGGGTTCATCAAAAATTGGGTTGTACGAGTTCTCTTGGATGAATGAGACATAAAAGAATATGGTTTTGTCATTCAGATTTGACCTTGGTGAATTTCATGAAAAAAACCAAAATACACGGCATGTACTTTTGGAGTACATGACGTGTACATACTATTTCCATACTCCGCTTTAGGCAGCCTCCACATCACCCCACACAATCATGTGTGTGGCCCTAACACAGCCAGTACACGACCTCCTACAACAATGAAGTACACAGCGTGTACTTATAAAGTACACAGTGTGTACTTGAAATATTTTCAGAAACTCCTCTTTTATCAAAAACTCTAGAAAAAGGAGAAACCTACCTGAAAAGAAGACATGGGTTTATAAAAACTCCCCCCTTTAAAAATTCATCCCTGAATTTCCATAGCATAACATAGAAGAAGAAGCCCCGAATAACTCTGACCAATGTGATTGTACATCGGCCTCACTCTTCCAAGTCTCATAATGCACCCACCCGTGTTGTCGTAGCACTCGTACAAGAGGAACAGACCGACAATGGAGAACCATCGTACTTCGATCAAAAATCAAGATAGGATGCTTCTCAAACAATGCATCCACCTCGAGCTCAACCTCCTTAGGTTTAAAAACATGAGACGGGTCTAAAAAGTAACTTCGGAGCTGAGAGACATGAAAAACATCATACATAGATCGGTACCTCTGAGATAACTACAACTGATAGGCAACTGTACCAACTCTCTCCAACACCTCAAACGGCCCAATGTACCTCGGTGAAAGCTTACCCTGTCTCATAATCCTCTTGTGTCCCATCCTCAGTGTGACACATAGGAAAACCCGATCCCTGACATCGACCTCTAGAGGTTGTCTTCGTTGATCAACATAATAATTTTGTCGAGACTTTGTAGTAGCCATCCTTTTCTGAATCAACTCTATCTGCTCTATGGTATCCTAAACAAGACGAGGTCCTATAAAATTTGCCTCTCCAACCTCTATACAACATAAGGGTGATCCGAATGGCCTACCATATAGATCCTCATAATATGCCATATGAATAGTTTCTTGAAAACTATTTCTGTAGGCAAATTCCACAATAGGTATATGCTTCTCCCAAGAACCTCTAAAATCCATAATTCATGCTCGGAACATGTTCTAAAGAACCTGAATCGTACGCTCAGACTGGCCATCTTTCTGGGGGTGGTAAGCAGTACTCAAATGTACGTGTGTACCCAAAGCCTTCTGAAGCCCCTGCTTGACCCGATAAGTAAAATGAGTATCCCTGTCTGAAACAATGGAGTTTGGAACTCTATGCAGACGTACAATCTCTTGGATGTACTACCACCCTAGCTCATTAACACTGAATGTCTCCTTGATCGGCAAGTAGTGAGTGACCATCGAAAGTCTGTCAATGAAAACCCACACTGTGTCATTCCCACGAGGCTACCTCAGCAACCATGTCACAAAATCCATGGCAACGTCATTACACTTCCTCTTGGGAATGGGTAACTATTGTAAAAGCCTTTCTAGTCACTGATTCTTTTCCATCACCTACTGACTAGTGGAACAACCCATGACAAAAATAGAAACGTCCCTCTTCATACCAGGCCACCAATACCGATGGTGTACATCACGATAACTCTTGCTGAAACCATTATGTTATGATCAAACTGATGAATGAAAGTCTTGCATTAGCTCCTCACGTATATCTGTTGGCACCCATACGCATCCCTTGAAATTTAAGACATCATCCCCACCTATGGTCTACCCAGAAATATGGTCCTCTCCTAACTAAATTTACAGTAGGACTAGGCATTCATAATTGGATACCTGCCTCATTTGTACTCAATCATGAAGGGTATAGGTAACAGCTACAGAAGATATAAAAGTCTTCCCCTATCTATCGTGCACCTCCAAATGCATCTCAGAGAACAAAGACATAAGTTTTCACCCAATGCTGGCCTCCCGAAAGTCTTGTATTTGAGTCCTCCTACTCAACACATTAGCCACTGAGTTTCCCTTACTAGGAGTATAGTCATGTTCAAAGTCGAAGGAATATAGGTACTCTACCCACCTCCACTGTCTCATATTCAAATCATGCTGAGTGAGCATGTACTTGAGACTTTTGTGGTAGGTGAATACCACAAAATTATCTCCTAGAAGATAATTTATCCAACAAATTAACGCATGAACAATAGTTTCAAAATTCAGATCGTGCATCAGGTAATTCATTCATGTGGTCTCAACTGCCGAGAACCGTACAAAAAGACTCCATCACCCTACATAAGCATAGCTCCCAGCCCGATACATGAAGCATCACAAAAAATAGTATAGATCTTTCCCGGCTCTAGAAAGACTAGTATCGGGGGTGACCTCCCCTTTATCTCATGATAGGATGACTCAAGAATTTGACCATAAGAACTTCGCACCCTTCTTATTCAGAACCATCATCAGTGCTGCTAAGTGTGAAAAGTCTTGTATGAAGCTTCTGTAGTATCCATCCAGCCCTAGAAAACTCCGTACCTCAAAGATGTTCTTCGCCTGCACCCATGAAACTACTTCTCTCACATTCTCAAGATCTACTGATACACCTGTCTCTTAGAAGACATGACCCAAGAAGTGAATCTGGTCCATCCAAAATTGGCACTTTGAGAGCTTAGCATATAAATGATGCTCCCTCAGTGTACTAAAAACAATTTCAAGATGTGTGGCATGGTCGTGTCAAGTGTGAGAGTACACCAAGATATCGTCCATGAAGTCCACCATGAAAACATCCAATTATGGATGGAACACTCAATTCAACAGTTCCATGAAAATTGTAGGAGCATTCCTGAGATCGAACAACATAACCATATACTCGTATATACTATACCTGCTCCGGAAGGCTGTAAGAGGTGTATAAGATTGTCTAACGTGCAATTGATGATAAACGGACCTGAAGTCAATATTTGAGAACACTCGGGCTCCTCGAAGCTGATCAAAGAGATCATAAGTCATTGGAAAGGGATATCAGTTTTTAACCATCAACTGGTTAAACTTCCGATAGTCCACATAAATGTTGATGGTACTATCTGGCTTCTTCACAAGCAGGATAGGTGAACCCCAAGGATAAGTACTAGGTTAGTGAAACCCTTTTCTTTCAACTCCTCCAACTGCTTCTTGAGTTCCTGCAACTCGGGTGTAGCCATCCTATAAAGAGGAATGTATATCGGTGCCGCTCCAGGCACAAGATCAATCGAGAAGTATACCTTGCGATCTAGAGGCAAACCTGAGAAGTCCTCTAGAAAGAAATCTTTTAAACAATCCACGACTACATGAATGTCTAACTGTGAAGACTAGCAATCAGGGCTATAACTCCTCCTATCCCTTGATGCTCATGTCCTTCTCTACTCACCATGACATCCCACTCACCTCTATGAATAAAATATCCAACCTCTGCTGATATGAAGATCACCCTTTGACGATAACAGTCGATGAATACCTAGAAGGGAACCAACCAGTCCATCCTGAGAATGAAATCATAGCCTATCATCTCTAGGACATAGAGGTCCCATAGAAAGCGACACCCAACAATCTATAGAGGGCACCCCTTACAATGATGTACACTAGCGGTCCTAGTCCTCAACAGTGTTTCTAACATCAAGATATCGGCAGAAGAAAAGATGTAGAGCCCAAGACTCTCCACAACAGCAACTGAAATAATGCTATGGGAAGCCCCTATATCGAAAATAGCATAAGACATAAATGAGGCTACTAAGATCATACCTCGAACTATAGAAGGTTATGGATCCTGACCCTACTAGGTATGCTCCACTACAACGATCTGACCTGCTCCACGGCCATGTGAACCTAGGTGACATCTCTGAGCTGATCCACCCTGTTTTCACTGAAGGATCGGTGACTGACTACCCCAGCCACGACCTCTACCTTGTCCTGAACGACCGGAAGAACTCCAGCTCCCTGACAGATGAGAAACTAGTAGTGATTCTCTCGAATGCGGGGTCATAGAGAACCCCTGTCTCCAGCATCTAGAGAGAAAAACTAACAGAAATGCGGGAGATGGCCTATCTTGCCACAAGATCGACAGTCCATCGGGTCTCTTGGGCAATGTGGACTCGTATTCCCACTCCTCCAGCACTGGTAGCACACCACATTGCTACCAGAAGGTGCATCCCACATACTCTGATCTCCTCGTGTAGCCTCCCTTCGGTGCTACCTGCTATCATCTCGTGGAGCACTTACTCTAGATGTCGAACCGCCCTGGCTCATAGCTCTAGAATCCCTTAGATTCTACTCCGAAATCAGTGTCTGATTGACGATAGTGGATATCGAAGTCAACCTAAAGATGTTTACATGGGAAAAGATCTCATACCTGAGATCGTCCTAAAACTTCCTAGCCAGAAAAAACTCATCACCTGCAGGAATAGGCATGAAACGTTGCAGCTCCGTGAAGTGAGAGGAATAATACATCACAGAAAGAGTTCCCTGCTCTATGATCATGAATTCCAGGGCTTGATCATACCTCAAGGTATCCAAGAAGAAGTAATCATAAAATATACAATTGAACTCCTCCCAAGCTATATTCTGGAGGTGTCCTGCCTGAGAGATGACATCGCACCATCTCTTGGAGGAGTCTCGGAGCATGTAGGTAGCGAGCATCACCCTCCTCTCTAGTGGTACGTTGAGATGATCATAGATCATCAATGTGTCTTTGAGACATTACTTTGCAGCCTGTGGTCCTCCTTCCCCTGAGAAGGTGGGAGGATGCTGCTGCTAGAAAACCCATGTCAAATATGCCATCGATGGGGCATGAGGTGGTACTCCCTGGAAGGTCTGCATCATCCCCAAAAAACCCTCCCTAAACTGCACATCGGGACCAAAAAATGGTATAACATTTGGTGCCAAGGCTGGTATAATAGTAGGATCTACAGGAAGTCCCTGATTAGCCATATCTGGCGTCTAGTCACTTCCCTGCAACTAGCGGTCAACCAGAGTACGTCTAGGTGGCATGACTCTGCAAGGTCAAATGCCCACATAGATTCATGTTTAACAAGAACTAAAAACAAGATTTGTATGAAGGGAACATGTGAAATAAAGCATTCATGTTTTACAAAACATGACTATATGATGTGTACAATTACTACACGGTTTGTTCCCTTAAGTCATTCGCGTGGGTGTGTACTCTGGCTAAAACTGGTCATGTAACACCCCAAAACACACAGCGTGTTGTCCTAGAACACGACATGTACCTGAATCCCATATCCCTCCATGGTTCCTTCTACACGGTTAAGCCACATGGATCTCCTAAGACAAGACGACACTGAGTGTACTAAACAAGACTCACATGGCCCGTGTTGTTACTGACATGGACTGACACACGGCTGACACTACATGGCGTGTTCCAGACGGACACAATGTCTATGTGAAAGGATAACATTGAAATATGTTTTTTGTGACATGGCCAGGTACCTAGGTCAAACTACATGGCGTGTTTAGATGACACACGATGTCTATTAGACAAGGCTCGGCCAACTTGTATTGTTAGTGACACGGGAGGCATGGGGTCAGCACGACACAATGTGTAGGGAAGATACATGGTGTGTTCACTCTAGAATATTCCCATCCCTGGTCTCTTCCAACTCGGCCTATGACACAGTTAGTTACTATAGGGCGTGTATATAGAGTACATGGCATGTACTTAAGAAAAAAATTTTCTTCCTGAACTGAAGAAAATATGTCGTGTACTTAACATTACACGGCATGTATTCTGGGTTTTTCTGGATAGTAATCCTTAGAAACAACTCCGGAACACAGAAAATACTTATACAGGCATTAAAAGTTCCAAATTCCGATCCGTGAGGGCCCATAATCCCCGTGAATAAAAGATTGGCATCTTATTCATGTAAAAAACAAGAGAACATTACAATGATCCACCAAATTCCAGTTCATGAGGTCCCATAACCAATAAAGAACCAAAGTTTGGAGTTCATTCAAGAAAACCTCTACACAACCAATACCTTATCAAACAGAAAGTATTCATATCAAGGCAGCTATCACAACATCATGCATATTCTACACATCATCCAACACAACAACTTCCAATCTCTAATGCATCCTAGATGGCATGACAAAAATGCATGACATGTGATTTCTAGAAAATTCGTATATGATGAATGAGATGGTATACCCTCATCTCATTGTGTTGTAATAGAAATAAAACCAGAATAATTTTAATAATAATAGAACAATACATGTGGGTCACCCAACGGTGATAATAAAATCAATCATAAAATTGAAAAACCAGAAAATTTAAAATAATGAGGTACATTGGCTTTTTCATATACATGGGGTAGTTTCTCCTAGGCATAATTTATTACCAATTACCTATTCCTTCTTATCCCTGGCTAAAGGCTCCAAATAGTAAGTCAAGAGAAATGAATTCCTCTGATACTACTATGTAAAATCCCGGTTCCGGAAGCCACCCAGAGGTTCCTTGTACCCGGTTGGTCACATGGCCTCAAGCACATTTCCCCAAATGCCAGAGGCTTCCGACTAGAAGTGAGGGCCTTGGGTATGATAGTGGAGAAACTATGCCGTCCTTAGAAGAGTACATAGTGGAAGTAAACAAACTTTCAATAGTTGAAGTAGTAAATATCCAACAACAGAAAACAACAGAATACTAGGATAATAAACACCTGGGGAAATGCATAATAAATGATGCATGATACATATGTCTTAGAAAGCAGCCAAACAAGTAACAATGATGGAATACAAAAATTACCAAAAAAATAGTAAAAAATAAATTATAAATAGCTCCTCAGCATCGCAAGCATATGCTTCATCCCATGCTCTCCAACTCCATAACAAATCATGTACCTGAAGTAGAACGGTTCTTTCCCTTATCAATACCTGCAAAAATATAATCTGTTTGGGCCCAAAAGCATGACCCAAACCGGGTGTGAGACTAAATCCAAGTATGCAACCACCTGAAGATATGTGCCTAACAGTCAGTGAATATATGGCAGGTAAAAGTACAGAAAGCAATAAACAGGAAATTGCCCAACAGTAAACAATTCACAGTTCAATATCAAGCAGCAGTGAAACAATAGTTAAATCTTGAAAAGGTAACCCTCTGGGAAGTACTCATAGCCATCCCCTCTGGTCCAATATAAGAAGTACAGACAAACCCTTGGGTAGTACACACATCTGAACCCTTCTGGTTCTGTCATAAGAATTTAATAAGACTCTCGGAGGAAGCGCTCATAGTCTATCCCCTCATAGTCAATGGTAAAGAATGAATTTATGGGGAATCTCACATATTCCATTCCCCACATTGTATAAGGTAGTCATGTACTCTTTGAGGAAGCTCAAATTTCCTGTCCCCTTATGGCTTAGAAGTATAGGAATCATTGTGGAAGCTCACTAGGTCAATTCCCCTTATAGCTCAGGTCATTCAATTCAAACAAAGACTCTCTAAGGAATCTCACACAGTCAATCCCCTTATAGTATAAAGTAATCAAGGAATCTATGAGTAAGAACACTCAGTTGAATCCCATTATAGCCCTAGGGGTTTCTAGGCTCTCTGAGGATGCTCACTCGGTCAATCCCCCCATATATCCTACTACACCAGGTTCTCACAGCCCTATGTAGGTCAACGAGCATATCAGTGTAATCTATCCAAAGTAAAAACACAAAACTACTCAGCTAAATAGTCTACATCATTACAAGAATTTCATAATACAACTCTCCAACATATAACAATAGGCATGGAAAATTGGGCAGGCAGCGAAAGGCTAAATCGGACCAAACGGTCGTAAACAGAACAATGCATGGGAAAAACACATCCAAATAACAGAAATAAAAACAATTCATATCCAAATTACCTCTACACATGAATATAAGCCTGTCCGGATAACAACAGGGGTAATACTATAAACACGCAATACCCCATTCAAGGGTGCTGGTGGATTTTTCACATAATACTCAAAGACATCGAATGAAAACCCACAAACCACCTACCATGGGGTTAGAAGATCAATATACGTTAACAAAGAGGCTTGCATCATCTTATATCATCGTAGATCTATGAAAATGCACAAAACAATCGACCAACGATAACTCACGAAAGAGGAGAAAATTGAAAATGATGCTCTAGGAGAAGAGAGAACTCACCGATCTGATTCCAATGCAATTGACGAAATTCGATTCAGAGGATAGATGGAGGCTCGGGTGTTCGTCGAAGATTAGAGGTCATATGAGTTCTCTCATATGAACGAGACCTAAATGAAGATGGTTATGTCCGTCAGACGTGTCCCCGATGCATTTAATGAAAAAAACAAAATACACGACATGTACTTACTGTTTCCACACACCGCTTTAGACAGCCTCCACGTCACCCCACATGACCGTGTGGGTGGCCCTAACACGGCCAGCACACAGCCTCCTACGGCAACGAAGTGCACCACGTGTACTCATAAATTACACGGTGTGTACTTGAAAAATTTCATGAAACTCCATTTTTCTCAAAAACTCCAGAAAAATAAGAAACATATATGAAAAGAATATCTAGGTTCTAACATGAATAATATATGATATCATAATATTATTATGGTTCTGTTACAAGTTTATAATATGTTTAAACCCACTATATAGTAGTCTCAGACACATATAGAATAAATTGGACATAATATAGGGGATAATTATTCCAATCTCATTCTTATCCGATATTGTTTATTTATAATTATTTACTGGGGTTATTTTTATCATCCATGTCCATGTTTTCATAAAATGTTAAATATTCTTCCATGTATTTTTAAAGTCATTTTTCCCTATTTTGACTTTTACCAGAAGGTATGGAAGGAATCATTCTTTTCATTAACATACGAGGTACATTTTTACTTTTTTGGAAAAAATAGGAGAAAAATGTATTTTTAATTTATACGACATAGACATATTTTTTTTATTTTTATAATGCTTTATTATCATGAAGCTTCCTATAAAATATTACATGATTATCTTAAAGAAATCCTATTCTATTAAAATTGAATGGATATTTGAGAAATTAAAATGATTTTGAAGAAGAAAGGATATTTTCCTCAAGAATTCATTTCAACTGTTATATCAAAACTATTTTCCATCTAATATGAAATTATTTAGTATATTTATGTTTCAAATATAATGTCTCTATTATTTACATGGTTTTATTTTTCCTATGATGAAATGATATCCATATTTTTTATATGGATTATGATATGATGACATGATGTTTTTTAATCCCATTCTATTACATGGGTTATGCTATGATGTATGATTTATGATTTTGTGACACACATAATAATGGTTTCATTATGAGATGGGTGTGACCTATATATCCATCCAATAAATTGGGTAATTATTTATATCTCATGATATAGACAATGTTGGAACGGTATGTAAAATCTAGTTCAGTAATACAGGACTGGAATGGCTGGTAAACACGGTTCAGTAATGGATTTTTTCCACTATGATGGTCTTGGAAGAAATTCCTTGGCTCTTATGAAAATAATATCATGTGCTTAATGGGTTACCACAATTACATGTTTTATTCCCATGATATTTTATCATGATTAATGTTTCTTTCTGATCTATGCTTTATGTACTGCCAAGATTTATGTCATTACTCATGTTTTATGTTCATGTTTCTACGTTCAAATGTTTATGGATTGTTTGATGTTATCCTTGTTTACCCTTACTAACAATTTGAGCTCACCATTTTTATGTTTTCATTTCCCAAGGATATAAATAAATGTTTTAGGTAACAAAAAATCTGGAAGAACTTTATAGGATATGCTGAAGATCTTTCCCCATGATTAGAATATTTTTCTTTGAGTTTCCAAACACACTAAACTATTAAGGTCCTTGGGTTTCTGTTTTTGTTATGTATTAATTATTCTGAAAAAGTAATGTAATTTCCATGTTTGTCATGCTTTGGGTCTCTACAGTAGGTATCAGAGGAAAGGATTAGTTAAACTTTGGAAACTGGGATGAGAAAACATCAATGAGATCCCTAGAAGAACTTATAAGGTATGTATGGGATGTCTGTAAGGTTAAGTATAGGTTACAACCAAGAACTATGATAATGATCATGAATAACCTAGGATTAAGCCTATGATGTTAGAGATTGAAATTACCCTCCCTTTATTAAGTTCTTTTCCTTGTATGATTTTTACCTCTCATACAATTTTTTGATTTTTAGAAAATGGTTGGAAATTGGAAGATTCATGTTAATGGAGAATATGATGGAAAATGGAATGATATTCATAATGAGAAACCAAATGATATGGGATTTGGAAGGTGAAACATTGTTATTATGCCTAATCATCATTCTCATAATATGATCAATAATATCAACTTTGGTAAGTTTATTGACTCAGGTAATAATAGAAAGATGGAATTTCATGATGATCATAGAGGAATTAATGTTCAATTCCTCTCATGTAAATGATGGGGGAAGAGGCATCAAAGTGAATTATTCAAAGGAACTGAAAGATTTTTTAGGTTTGGAAAAGAAGGACACAAAGACAGTAATTGTAATGTAAAAGGTTTAGTTAACACAATGGACAAGGATTATGGTATTGCTAAGATATCAAAAAAGGTTAAATGCTTTAAATGTGGAATGTATGGGCATTAAGCACACTAATACCTAAGGTAAAATCTCATGAAGAGAATAAACATGGTCATATGGGTAATATTTATGTTGATGATGATGAAGAGACTACAAATTATATATGATATGAAAGAAGTGTTTGGGAATAAAATGATGAAGCTCATACAATGGGTTATTAAGGTGGTGGAATGATTTCTTGTTTATCTAGAATAATGTATGGTACTATTGAAAAAAAATCTAAGGATTGTAACACAATTGTATTTCCTTGAGTATTTGAAAGTATATGATGAATGGTACCGGAAACCATGAAAAGTGTTTGAAATATTTTTGGAAACCAAATGATATGCACATAATGAAGGGATAAGTAGAAAATAATATGTTTGATCTCGTGACTGATATAAGGAAAAAGTGATATCATGGTTTGAGTGTATAGAAATTTTGGGATTTTGGTATGTGGAAAGAGTTAACTTTTGATAGCATTCATGTTTTAACTATTGTTATATTGTAATTCATGTTTCAAGAGAATACATGATAAAGGTATTACCATGTTTGTAATGTGATCAACAGGATATATCTTATGATATATGGGGGATAAATGACGGTATTCACATGCTTGGTAGATGACCTCTCTAGTAATATTTTTCATTCTACGGCGAGATTGGACAGAAGTATTTTGGATAAGTCTAAATATTGGAATGGATTAAGTTGGACATCTGATAGTATTCTTTAAGTCTAGAACCATATTTTGATATTATTTATAGAATGCTATAATAGTATAGTTTTAGAAAAGGGAAAACCAAGAGGATGTCGACAACCCGTCACGTTGGACAAAGCTGTGGGAATCAAACCCCCAAATGATGTGCGAAAGGCCTTTATTGCCTACCACTAGCCTACAGTAAGTCCCTGGTTAGTATAAACTATTTTTATTTTATTTATCGGTATGATAGATGAAGTATAAGTATATTTTTGGAACCATATGCAATTAATCTCACCATAGATCGACTTATGTATATTTAATAACATTTTCAAACCTTATGTTTGAGACAGATGGAATGACCAATCATTCTATATCATGATCTACTCACGCTTTATGAATGACAAATTCAACTTCATTTTGTTAAGAGATGAAGTAAAAATTGTTCAAGGCATGAACAACGGTGAGATTGTACCAAAATAATGTATGTATTTATTTTAATTTAAATATTCTTCAACATTTGGGAAATGATCTTGAAAACCAAAAATGTTTTCCGAGTACCCTCATATATAATGAATTAGATGGTGCCTTATATAATCACAAATTGATGGCTTTGTGATTGTTTTTTTATATCAATGTTCTATACCACTCTTCATCAGAACATGATGGTTAGATTTCTCTTCCATATCCATATTTTCACCTATATTATCCTATGTGGAAACCCAGTGCTGAGTTAATTTGGGTGACCATTATGTTTCTAAATTTTCTTTTTAAAATTATGTTTTAGTTTTCTTTTTAAATATGTGGGTTTCTATGAAAGAAACATTCATTTAGTAAACCATTTATAACCCCGAAAAAATTAGAGGGAGAAATTCATTTTTAGTGGGGTAGAATTTAACACCCCTATATTTTATGATATAGATTATTTTTAATTTTATTGATGTCATATGTTGTACGGTACACCAAGATTATCTTGCGCAATATGCCACACTATATTAGCTTGTAGTATACGCAACATTATTCTTGGCTCGTGTTACACAAAATTTCATTTTCGTTTGGTAGAAATTATTTTACGCAACATTGAGTATAGACTTTGATCTATGAACTATGTTTTGATTTTTTTATATGAAACACCAAATGAATCATGCACTACACACAACCTTGACTTGTCTTGCATTATATGCAAGAGCGACCTTCCTCGATAGCGTGTGTCGTATGCAATACAATGTTTCACTAAAAAACGATATATTGTTCTATTATTATTATGAACTAGACGTTATGAATAGTATGAATACATTTTGAATTTTATAATATTATTATTAATCCTACACATTTCCTAGAACATGGAATGAGAACAAAATATATTTTTTGGTAAAATAAGTTTTTTTAAAAAATTGTAGTTTTGTCGCCTTTAGATAGAGCACCCACAATAAATCTAGTTTTTGACACGTTTTTAAGTTAAATTAGACAAAATAAACTTTTTCATTGTAATAAGGATATAAAAATTTAATTTGGATAATTATTTTATATTTTTCTGCTAACTTTCATATTTTGATGAATAGTAAAAATACGCTAAATTTTAATGTATTCCATTATCATTAATTTAACCTTGAATTCATAGGTAAAAACATTTCAATATTTTGCAATGTTTTAAACAAAGACGCTTTTTTCAACAATGTGATTAATTTTAAATTAATTTATACATCTTCTATGTTTTGAATTTGTAAAAATGGCTTCCATATTTGGAATCATGGGTTTTAAATTTTGTAAATAGATAACTTTTATTTTTAGTCATTATTAATAGTAACTACGGTAAATCTTATTTATCATAGTTAAAGGTAAATCATTTAATTAAGGGTAAAAATAATATTTTAAAATTACCTTAACAACTACCAAAATTCAATTTGCTGAATAAAAGTCGACCCATATCACCTAACGGTCGAAATAGATTCATTTCATGGACTTTTGACCATGAAAATTATGTAATTATTATTAAAACCAATGAAAGTGACAACAAGTCACTCTCTTATATCTTATAAGTGTAATGATTTTAATTTGGTGAAAAACATCATAAAACATCGAACATAAATAGTCACCAGAAAGATAAAAAAATATATCTATATCATGTGAATTTATATAAAAAATTTATGGATTACATAACTATCATTAATTATGACACAATAATAATGTAGAAATTATTTTATTGATGGAAATATCAAATAAATGATTTTAATATTAAAAAGATTCCTATTTGAACTACTTAATGTGATCCAAAAATTTTATAGATATATATAAAATGTTATAAAAATATTAAATATTTTCTTTTGAATATATCTTATGTGTGGATTTTATTTAAATTAAAATAAATAAATAATGTCAAAATTGACAGTATTATTATTTTATAGAATACCATATTATTAAATTTCTTAAAGAATCACAAAAATTTTTAAAATTATAAATTAAAATTTATATCGTCTAAAATGTAATAAAGTATCCAATTATGGAAAATTCACAACAAATAAGTAATTATTTATAACAATTTAAAAATTAGAACATTACTACCAGAGATAAAATTAAAAAGATTAAATAAAGATAAATCAAGTTGATAAGGTTTAAAATAAATTCCCAACGTGTCTAAATTTTATTGGATGATGAGATTAAAAGGATATAACATCTAATATTCAAATATGAGTCATTTTATAAATTTTTAAGTGGGTTTTGAGTTTTTTATAAATTAATATTTTAGAGGTTTCCAAAAGTTCTCCTCTTTTCCCTTACAAAAGGGAACCTCCTCCCTCTCCTCTTCACAAAATTTTGAGCCTTCAAGATTGGCCAAAACCTATCCATTTCTCTTCTAAACTTCTATATAAACATACTATAGAAGTGGTATACTTCAAATACCATCTTTAGTTCCCTAAGAGGAGGATTAGAAGAGGCTTGTCGAAGAAGAGGTAATATCCTTTACCGCTTCATTCAAATTTATTTCTTCTTCTACTTCCTCTTATTTAATTGTTTCATTATAAAGTAATAAAATCAGTATCACTAATATACTGATATGTTATTATAAATATTAAACAACCCTATTTAACTATCTATTTATCCAACGAAAATCCAAATCACCGTGTGTGCATACTTATGGCTTACCATCTCCACGCCGTGGTGTAATCTTTTTTTTCCAACACCACCTTACTTGGTTAAATATAATGGTGGAAATAAAAACTATATATTATTCTTATAATATTATACTAATTTTGAGATATTATATCATCCACTACAATTCCATTTAATAGTTATGGGAACGGTATCATCGCCCACGCTTACGTATGGATTACTGTCTCCACTACGCGATGAGATTCATTATCCATGTTAACCATTCAAGAATGATTATAAAGTATATATAATGAAAAATAATGAAATATATGATATAATAATGCTATATTATTTATGTATATATATATATATGTCATCTACTTACTTCCATTCAAGTCAACAAGGAATGGAAAACAGCGTTCATGCGTAGGTACGACCTATCGTCTCCCTGAACAGTGTATTTCATTTCATTTGTCTATCTATTATGTATATATATACTGAATATATATGATAAGTTAATAATTTTTTACATTTTGTAATTAATTAAATCATGATATATGTAATAATATCAAGAACAGAAAGTCCAAACACGTACGATAAATGAAACAATTATTACCCAAAATGTTTCTTTAACAAGGAATTGACAAATGAACGAATAATATAAACACCTAAGTGAATCATATATGATATCATAAATATTATTATGGTTATGATAAAAGATTATAATATGATTAAACCCACTATACAATAGTCTTGGACACAAACCGAAGAAATTGGACATAAGGTAAGAGATAATTATTCCAATCTCATTCTTATCCGAGATTGTTTGTTCGTAAATATTTACTAGGGTTATGTTTATCATCAATGTCCATGTTTTCTCAAAATGTATTCATAAAATTTCTATATTCTTCTATTTATGTTTAAAGTAATTTTTACCCTTTTTGACTTTGACCACAAGGTATGGAAGGAATCATTCTTTTGTTTAGCATACAAGGTACATTTTGACTTTTCCGGCAAAAGTACGAGAAAAATGTTTTTTAACTTATACAGCATGAATGAATTTTTACGTTTTTATAACGCCTTTTTTTCATGAAAATTTCTATACAATATTACATTATTATTTTCAAACAAATCCTTTTCATTTTAAATTTCATGAAAATTTGAGAAATGAAAATGATTTTGAAGAAGAAATAAGATTTTCCTCAAGAATTCATTTCAAGTGTTTTATCAAAAATATTTTCCATCCAAGATGAAATTATATGATATCTTTATGTTTCAAGTATAATGTCTCTAATTTTTACATGGTTTTATTTTTCTTATGATGAACTGATCTCCATTTTTTTATATGGATTATGTAATGATGGCATGATTTTTAATAATCTCATTCTATTACATTAGTTATGCAATGAACTATGATTTATGATTTTTTGGAACACATAAGTATGGTTTCATTATGAGATGGTAGGGACCTATATCTCCCTCCAGTTCATTGTGTAATGATTTATATCTCATGGGATAGACATGGCTGGAAAGGTAAGTAAAATCTGGTTCAGTAATACATGGCTGGAATGGATGGTAAACACGGATCAATAATGGACTATGTCCACTATAATGGTCTTGGTAGCAATTCTTTGAATACTATGGAAATAATATCATGTGCTTAATGGTTTTCCACAATTTCATGTTTCATTCCCATGATATTTTATCATGATTAATGTTCATTTCAGAACTATGCCTTATGTACTTCCTAGATTTATGTCATTACACATGTTTTATTTTCATGTTTTTACATTTTAATGTTTATGGATTGATTGATGTTCTCTATGTTTACCCTTATTGAGAATTTTATCTCACCCTTTTTATTTTTTCTTTACCACATGATATAATTAATGGTTTTAGGTTAAAAAAAATTGAAATAACTAATGAGAGATGTAGAAGATATTTCACCATGATTAGAAGATTTTTTTCTGAGTTTCCAAACACACTGAACTACTACAGTCCTTGGGTGTCTGTTTTTGTTATGTATTAGTTACACCACAAAAATAATGTAACATTCATGTATATCAAGATTTGTGTATCTACAGCCCCTCCCCTCTACTATAAAATTGAACACATTCATCTCTATCACATACACTTCAAAAAGAATTTTTCTCTTCCATTATCCATCGAAAACCATTCCAAGAATACCCACCCACATTAAAGAGGTCTTATTGTGAACATAACACCATCCTTTTAGGTGTAAATTTGTTAATCAACGACGAACATCCAAAGGAAAGGAAACATTTTTAATTTATAATATATATTTTATTTCCTCTTCAACCTCTTTCAAACCTCTTTGAACCATGACGAAATAAAGACTGTAATATCCTAAATATAGTGATATGTCATTATGTTAATATCATACACTTAATCCATCTCAGATTCTATCAAATGGGAAATGAATTAATCATTTGTGCGTACGTGTAAATTATAACCTCCACAAACCGATATAATCTGTTTTCCTTAACCATCTCTCAAAACTATTTATAATTATTCAATTATTGTCCATATATTTTATTAGAGAATAGTTATCATTATAATAGAATAATATATTAATTACATTCTTAGTTTCCATGCACATAAAAATGATAAAGTCATTTGTGTGTATGTGTGAACTATCTCCTCCACGAAGCAATGTCATTTGTTTTTAATCACCACATCCCTTAGATAAAATATATAATTATATTTTAATGGTTAATATAATATTAATTATATTATTATCATTATGTAAAGATAAAATAACACTTACCTTAATTCCCAAATGGTCATTTAAAAATAAAAATGTTACTCATGTGTACTTACAGGTTACCATCTCCATAATTGCAATGTTGTCAATTTTTCATAACAATATTCTATGGTTTGATGTAAAAGTATAATTTTTGTATGATAATGATTATTATTTTATGAATATTATTACAAATATGATTAAGTAATTACCACTTTGAGTATTGAAATTATACCAATGTCATTTTGCACCCAAGTACAGAATATCATCAAAACATTCAATGTAAACATAAATAATTAATTAATTGTTTTTACATTGTAATTAATGATATAAAAGGAATAATAGACATGAAAGATATTATCATTAAACTATAAATTAACTTTTGTTTATTATTCGGGAGGATAAAGAATATATGAGACGATTCACACCCAAGGTAAGGGATTTCGTCTCATTCTCCATTCATTGAGGCATTTATTGAATATATGCACCTTTATTATTTTATTGTGTGAATATAGCTAATATGACATTCCATATCAATATTATATATATAATCATGTTAATTATTGTTCTGGTAAATGTATTATTTCATTGAGATTATGATTTAATATTTTTAAAGTCTTTTCAGACACTTTGAATATTTAAATATTTAATTATCTAATCTTTATCTCCATGTCAATATTTTTTATATTATTTTACTATTTATTTATTTGGATATAAAGTAATTATAAAATAAATTTTATGTATATTTTTAATTTCATTCAAAAAATTTCAAAAGGATATACTTTTATGTTTTCTATATAAAAATCTTGGCTTTATTTTATAAATCTCATTTAAAGTTACCCTTTTCACCTATTTTTATGAAACCCATAATGAATGTTTTTTTAAATATAATTCATTATTGTATTTTTCTGATTGTATGACACTTTAATGTATTTATGATTCCTTTACAAGTTCATAATTGTTATTTTTAGATGATGTTTTCTTCATTTAGGTGAGTGTGGATTTATAAAAACCAAATGTGATTTAAAAATGGAAATCTTATTTATCCTTTAATGTTGTTTTATGTTTTAGGAATATCTTACAATTGTTGTAAATAGTTTATGAATATTAGAGGATTCATGATAAACTGAGGTTGGGTGATCCCGTGATATCTATCCAATGTACTGGGTAATGAGATGAAGATAAACAATAGGTTTTTTCTTATGATATTAAGGGAATATACTATGGTGGGTATTCCAAATGTAACAATGAAGGTTAATACCTATATAGATGTGAAATCAAAAATTTGTGTTTGATGTCAAATTTATTCTCTAATATAATATTATAATTAATTTTTTATGGAGTTTTATAAGGAACTTATGAATTTAAGAGCTAATCTAAATAACGTATGTTTTATGTTTGAAAAGTATAACTTTGCGATAATGTTTTTTTGTGTATAAATTATTCTTGAACTATGGGTTTACTCATTTATTTTAAAGTCACATAATGATATATTTATGCTCATAAAAATATGTGTATTTTTCTTCCTAGGGTATAAGTATGGATAAAAAAGGAAAACATTAATATGAATGTTATGAAGATATTTCATAAAAGATAAATCATTTTTTCATTTAGAACCTTTATATTTTGGATGAAATAGATAGTGTATTAGTTATAACCAATTTTAATGTATCTGAATTGTTATTTATGAATTATGGCATAATTCCCTAAAATATAAAATGAAACAATCCTCCAATGTGAATTTTGTTTTAAAAAATATGACAATTTAATGTTTAAGGCCAATTCCTTACATTTTGTTTCAATGAATGGTTTACACAACATTGGAGATTATGATGTCTTCTTAAGATTTGTGGATATCATCCTATGTTTACAATTTTCATGATGATCATATGATTAGAGTCTTAAAAAATCCTCTTTAGGCTTTATTTAATGAATATTTAAGGTGATTAATGGTATTTTTGGACACATTTATTTTTTCATGTAATTATGGTTTATTATTTTTTGGGATGAAAAATGAATGGTATATGATAAAATTTGAGGTTAAAAATGTTCTGGTTATTTTTTCGGATTTTACTATTGTAATTTTTTGAGTGACATATTGTTTTAGTAAAAGAAAAACATGTATGGTTGGTGATAACCTATCTCATCTAACATGGTTGTGGGAATCAACCCCACAACTGAAGGGCGAAAAATGTGCATCACTTACCAATGGACCACGTGATGTCCTAGGTAAGTATGGATTTTTTTTGTTGAACATGTTTATGGATTATGAATAAGTAAATTTGTGGTATATATATTTTATCGAATAGATAACCATGGGAGGGGAAAATTATTTTCTGATTACTTGATTAATGTTAGAGGTAAAATATTTTGCGGATGCTATTTAGTTAAGTTTGATGCAATACTCTGGGATTTTTTAGGGGAGTAAATGTTGAATAATATTTTGGAAGATTATATTCTTTAATTATGGGATTATATTATTTAGATTATGTGAATTAGGAAATTATATTTTTTTTGATAAATTTAAGAGTTTTGATGTTATTTAGAGAGAAAAATTAAAATTTATCCTGTAAGATTATGTGATCAAGTAATTTATCACATTCAGTCTTAGTTTAGAATATTTTTTATGAATTATAAGGCTAATTGAATAATCTGTATTGAAATTTGGCTAGTAATTATTCATTTTGGGGATTAAAAGTAGGCATTCTTCTTTTAATGTTTTATTATTTTTGGGGATTTTATTATCTTATCCTTACCATTATGGTTTTAGATAATGACACAAGATAGAAGGAATATATAGATATTAATTTGTGGATTATACAATTCTCTAGAAGTGTATTCTAGTGCTTCTTCAATGAAACAATAATCTTCAAAACTCATCATTAGGAGAAAAATATCAGTTTGCGGTGGAATTAAAGGATGAAACTCTACATGTCAAGTAAATATATTTCCTTGAGATCTTAGTCCGTGTGGTAAAATAATTCCTCAACTCTGTAAAAATGATCTAAAAAACAATTTCCCTTAAATTTCATTACTAATAAATAAATTCACTTTTAACACATCAGAAATTAATTGTTTTTTATGGATACCTTTACCATGACCATGTTATATATGACTCTCTATTATTATATGATAGTTAGTGTTATTTTCTAGGTATATGTTTTTCTATATTGAACCCTGGTCTGTGTAATCTAAAGTGAACATTATACTTTCCTTTATTAGTTTTAATGTTGATGATTCAATAATACTTTTTCTAATGTGGGATTTCAAAAAAGATTTTTTGAAAATTCAAACCCCTAGTTTTCTATCTCATCAAAAATTTCAAGGATGCAATTATTTAATGGTGGGAGAAATAACATCCCGAGTTTGTAAACGTAAACACTTTGTTCTATATCATACATGATACACCACATTAAACACAAATGGAAAACATATTATTATTATATAATATGCTAGTTATCACATATCCATAAGAATTCTAGGAATAAATAGGATTAACTAAATTGTAAAAATATGGGTTACAAATGTGTATATAATTATCTTTTTGGTCACTAAATAATTATAAGAAAAAAAGAAATATTTTTCTGTAAAAATATTTAAATGTAAAAAAGTGTGTTTTATACTAATAAATTAATATATATATCTTGTATGATTATACTAATTATATATATATATAATATTTAATTTAATTTTTGATATACATGTTCTATTATTTCAATATAGGATAAAAGAATGAATCCAATTTTATAAACTAATATCGCATTTTTTTAAAATGCAGTTTTACCGCCTTTTGGTGGATAGCCTATATTAAATCTCTTTCTGACATATTTTTATATTCTATTTTTCAAAATGAACTTAATTTTTTAATTTATAATATCAAAATTTTATTAGGGTGTATTATTTTTATTTTTTTGAAAAGTTTTATTTTTTAAGGAGTAGTGAAAACACTACATTGTAGTTAAAAATGATTTTTTAATAAAAATTTATTATAATTTAAACTGATTTTTAAAGTAACAATAGGTCAATAATACATTTTTTAATCCAATATAGCCCATTGGAATAATTTTTATATTAAATATAGATATAAAAACTTATTGATATTTTGAATGTCTCTTTTACCCGCCTTCTCACCACGTCTGTGGGATTAGTGTCAGTCTTTATTTAGCCACATGAGTGAATTGGAATGTGAAAATGGTCATACACATTTTTAATCAGTATTAATTTTTTTTTTCTAATTGGATCAAAATAATTCTCGGTAAATATTAACTTTAGTAGAATTTTACCATAGTAAAAGGTTAAATCAGGTAAATGAGGGAAAAAATAATATTAAAATATCATAAAATCACACTAAAACTTATTCTAATGTCATTGGATGATTGTGTTTAAAACATTATCAACCTTATTCAAAAATTATATCCTTTTTCCCTATTGGGAAATAATATGACCTTTATTATATTTTATTTAAGGATAAGTTAAAAATGTCTTAATCATATTTTTAATATGTAAAACCTTTTTTATATAGTGTAATATAGAAGATAAATTCCACTATAAATATTAGTTTTAAATAAAATATATTTAGCTACATAATTATAATTTATTTATAATTTTATAAATAAAATAACTAAATTTAATTGTGACATAATTATAATTCTATAATAAATTTATTAATGGAAAAATCAAATAAATAATATTAATAATATTAAAATAAATATAATTTGAAATATTTTACACCATCCATAAATTTTACGGATGCATATGAAATTATATATATTATTTAATGTAGTTTTTTCAAATGGATCATGTATTGTTTTTTTCCTTAAAGTCAAGTAATGAATATCATCAAAATTTGAAAAATTCATATCTTAAAATAAAAAATATTTAATTAAATGGTATAAAATTGATAAAAATATATTATTTAGAGAAAATTTTGAGATTAGCCTATAAATATAATTAATGACTCATTAATTTTTTTTGTTATGATATTTATATTAACGATCAAATTGAAAATTACATGATTAAATGATAAGAGTTAAAAAGTGTTAAAAAATATAAGTATTAAAATATAAAAAATTAAGTCTAATTTTAATTGGATTAATGTAGATAGATTAATAATCATACTATAGTACAAATAATATTTTTTTTGATCCATTTTGAAGATAAAATGGATTTATAATAATTTAATATTTTTTATAATTCCAAAAGTGTTTATCCTCTATCTTAAAAAAGGGAACATGATAATCTCTATTACATACACATAAAAAATACATTTTTTGACAAAAATATACCAAAAAATATTCCTATAATTAATCCCTACATTATAGAGGCCTTATTATTTTCATAACATCGTCCTTATATGTTTTAAGGTTTCAGTCAAAGGTAATCATCTAACGGAAAGGTAATGTTTTAATTAAGGGTTTCTATTTTATTTCTTCTTCATCATCCTTAAAATATCCTTTAAACACGATAAATTAGTAATTAAATTATCTCAAATATAAAAATAGGTTATTATGTTTATATAATCACCTAAATCCATCTTTGACTCTATAAAATGGGAATTTAATTAATCATTTTTGTGCACGTGTGAATTATCACCACCATGAACCGATATAATTTTTTTCTTTAACTATCTTTCAAGACTTTTTATATTAATATAATTAAATTTAATAAGTGATAATAATTAAATATATAACATTATAAGATAATAACATATAAATTACATTCTTACTTTCCATGCTCATAAAACTGATAACGTCGTTTGTGTGTACATGTGAACTATCACCTCCAAGATGCAATTTGATTCATTTATAACCATAAAATCACCTAGATAGTATATATAAGTATATATTAATTATTCATATTATTTTAATTAAATTAGTATTATTTTTTAAATATAATATAATACTTACATTTTTTCCAAAATGATCATTGAAAAATAGAAGCAGTACTCATCTGTATGAACTGCTTACAGTCTCCATGATTGTAATGTTGTACATTTTTCATAACCATATTTAAAGGTTCAATTCAAAAGTATAATTTATTTATGAATTCTAATAATATTTCATGAATAATATCTTATAGATGATGGACTACTGAACAATTTGACTATTAACATCATACAAAAGTCATTTTGGACTCATGTACCAAATATCATCAAAATGTCCAACATTAACATAAATTATTATGTAATTTTTATAACATGTTAATAAATTATATTATAGGAATAATAAAAATTAAAATTTTATAAATAAATTATATATTAACCTATATTTATTATTCACGAATATAAAAAATATACTAGATGAATTAGACTCGATGTAAGGAATTTTTCCTAAGTCTTCTTTCAATGAGGCATTTCTTGATGATATGAAACATTATTTTTTCATATGGTGTATATAAAACTACTATGACATTCCATATCAATATTTTATCTAAAATCATGTTAATAAGGTTTTCTTAATTTTATTATTTCATGTAGATTATTATTTTAATGTTTAATGTTGTATGAGACACTATGACGGTTTAAAGATTTAATTATCAAATCTTTCTCTCCAGGTCAATATTCTTGAGATTATGTTACATAATTTTTTATAGATAGAAAATTAATATAATGGAATTTCTTTTCCTATTTTCAATTTCATTAAAAGGATCACAAAAATTAATAATTATATGTTTTTTATATGAAATGTTTGAAATTATTTTAATAACCTATTTAAAAATTACCCTTTTCAATTGTTTTTTCCGAAGCCCAAAAGAATGTTTTTTTACCTTATTCATCATGAATGGATTTTTTTTCACTTTAATTTTTTATTATTCCTTTACATGTTCACTATTTTATTTTCAGATGATGTGTTTTTATTTATTAGTGCGTGACTTTGTAAAAATGTAACGTGATTTCACAATGGAAATATTATGTTTACTTTATACTTATTTTATGTTTTATAAGTATATTATGGTTATTGGGAATAATTTTATGAATATGGGTGGTTCTATGATTAATATAGGTTGGATGTTTCCATGATATATCTCCAATTAATTGGGTAATGATACTGAGTTAAATGATAAGATTTTTCTTAAAAGAATAAGGGAATGTATTGTGGTGACTAGTCTAAATGTAACCATGAATGTTAATCCCTATGTAGCTTTAATAGATACAAAATTAGTGTGATATGGTATTTATGGTCCAATATAATGTTTTGATTTCGGTTTTTAAGAGGGTTTTACCCAAAACATATGTTTTAATGAGGTAAAATAAATAGATTATGTTTTATGAATGAAAATTTTAACATTGTGAAAATCTTCCTGAGTCTAAAGTATTCACCGACTAATGGTTTTATTATTTATTTTTATGTACCTTACAGAGATTTTTGTTCTCATCCTAAGTATTAATATTTTCTCCATGAGGAATAAGGATGGGTAAGTGATAATAGGTAGTCAATATGAATGTTACGATGATGTTTAATGAAAAAAATCATGTTTTCTACTAAATATTTTATATTGAGGAAGAAATTGATAGTGTTTTAGTCGTATCCACATTATATGAATTTGAAATGTTATGTTTGAATTATGGCCTATTTCTCTAAAACTCTATACTAAATTTATCCTATAATTTGAATTCAAGTTTAAAAACACTATAATATGTATCATTTATGATTGGAACATTACAATGAAGGCACAAATTTCCTTAATCCATTCACATTAATTGATACATGTGACCATTAATTCATGATTTAAGATCCCAATTTTTTCAATGAGGTACATATCCTTTTAATTTTAGTGTATTTATATTTTTAGTATATATGATAATACCTTAAGGTAAAAAAATGTCTTCTGGACATTTCAATGATTGTTCGGAGCCTATAGATCTAATTTTTATAGAAATAGGAAGAGGTGAATAATTAAATAATTATAATTAGTAACTCTGTGGCCTAATATATAGGTAAAATCTTGTTTTAACCATGATATTGGAGGCTTGGGAAGTAAATAACCCAAAATATATTTCATGTTTTTTTATCATGGATGGTGCATATTTCCTTTTAACTGTGAACCAAGTGTGTGGTGGGGTATAGATATTTCATATTAAGAAATAATGGGATTTTCATGGTTTTTATTACAATATTCCATGTCAAGTGAAGGGGATGTCATCATGAGAAATAGGTGCATACTGTGGGCACATGGTTTTTCCAACCTCCCACCAAATTTATTTTTGGGAATTTTGTATTTTTTCCCTCCATTATTTAAACCATTTTACTCTCTTCTTCCTCCCTCAAATGCACTACAACATCCTCTCATTGAGAGCTCTCCAACACTCTCAAGCTAGGACTTGAGCTAGCCTCTCCATACTGTGTTTGATTAAATAATTGATCATCACTTTTGGTAGTCCATAGTAATTCTATGATTCCACTTAATTCATTACTTTTTTTCTATCATCGTATCAAATATTATTATCATGTGAGAAAAGATGACATATTTTCAAATATTTTTTCCATCTCTTTTATTTATCTCATAATCATCTGAATAAAAGGATGATACAATACAAATATCCTTCTACCTGTCTTAGGTTGGTTTTTTATTCCTTTTTCTCAAAACGATATGATTTCTACATACTACTCCATTTTTCTTCTTTCTAGGTATTCATTGTTTTTTTCCAATTTTTAATACCTATAATAAATTATTTATACCATGATATTTATGTCTTTGGACAAAAATTATATTATTTTAGGTTTATGGCATCAACCCGAACTACCACTTGTGGTAGGTTTGATTAAATTATTATGACAAAGACACACCTTGGGGTGTGTTGAGGTTTCCACTTATTTTTGGAATCTATATTTGAATTATATGAAATGTTTAGAGGATTGACATCTCTTTGACCCTATTTATTTTTAATGTAAAATTGGATTGAAAAGAAATAAATTGAAATTGTGAATCGATATATATCATCTTATGGATTACGATTTTTTTATTAGAATGATATTTAGAAACTAATGGGCACTAACCTATCCCCTAGAATCAATTACATTATTTTTTGACACTAGATAACATGGAATGACACTGATGATGGGTATTGTCACGACCCATCCACGGGGCCCGTGTCGTGACTACCCTAAGCCCGCCTTCCATATGCCAGGGGCTGGTGACTAGCACCAAAGGTATAAATCCCGATAACTGGGAAGGCATTGCCTTTATAAAAGTCAACAAAACACCATAGAGTACAAGCGAAAGAAAAACACTAATTACAAAGAGAAGTGCTGAAAGTTAAATGGGCCAGAATAGAAACCCAAATGAAAGTACAACTACAACTGAACAAAGTAAAACAGAAAAAAACAAAAACTGGAAGAACGGAAACAGCTCATGGGGCGTCCTCCTCGGATCCTACCTGAAGGGTAGGTACAGATGGCACAGCTCCTGGATTGTCCACTACGGATCCTACCTGAAGGGTAGGTACAAATATCCTCCACAACGCTCTCGCCATTCAACCTCCTCTGTGTGTCATCTCACAGTGAAGTCCACCTCTAGATACTGACTCGTCGTGTAGTCCACCTCCGTGTACTGACTCGTCGTGTAGTCCACCTCCGGGTACCGTCCAGTCCTCGAACACTCGGCCTCCGTCAGCACTGCCCGTCGTCTGCAACCAACACAATGAGGTGTGGTCATAGCCCGTGCAGGGGTGAGTATATTGATACTCAGTAGGGACCCCGAGACCCTCAAGGTCTCACTAAAACCAACATTGATAACCACAAAGAAGATCTCAACAGATAACCACTACTTAGGTATATACCCATGCATATACCTAAGTTATCAAGTAACCCATCTCAATCATGAGGAAAACACCAAGATCATGAAATCAACGGATAACCACTACCCAGGTATATGCCCATACATATACCAAAGTAATCAAGTGACCCATCTCAATAATGAGGTAAACACAAAGGTCAAAAGTCTCAGCTCAAACCAAGGTTTTCATTATCGAAACTGTAATTGCTGAAGAGCCCCGTCTCTGGAGTGTACAGTGGTCTTGTCAGGACTCTGAGGTACAGCTCACTAACCTAAGACTGCTGAGGTACTCTTCCTGTCGAGTACCGTAGGTCAGCCACCCAAACACAGTAGTGCTTCCCACCAAGGTATGTCACCCAAACACAGTAGTGCACACCCCCTAGTAGTCTGCTGAGGTACTCTCCGGATGAGTACCGTGGGTCTACACTGTCACACAGGTAGTGCTCCATCCTCCATGGGTCTGCACCCAAACAAATTAGTGCTCTGTCCACTGGGCTAGTCGACTCACTCCAAGTCGAGTCGGTCATGCAGTCGTCAGGTCTCAGTCGGCTACACGTTCTCCGTACTCCGCACACTCATCTCTGGGAGGGTCCGCTCCATGAGCTATGGTCCGATACTCCAAGTATCTTAAAGCCCCTCGAAGAAGTATCTCAAAGGACCATCTTGTCAAAAGGGTCTCAACGCAACAGCCGGCGCGTCAATCGGATGCCCGGTCTGTGAGTTATTAGCCTTTTCATCCCAGGGGCCCGGTTGGTTTCGTGAGCGAACCAACCCGGATGTATCTCAACTCTAACCCGAACTCTCATAGGGTATACACAAAGGGACTGTTTCTCAATGTGATCACCAATGCCGCTGACGGTTCGTCAAATGGACGTCCAGTCTGAAAGATAACAGCTTTCCCATTCCAAGGGCCCGGTTGGATTTCTGGTACAATCCAACCTAGCCACTATCCAGCAGAAACCAAAACTCGGGCGAAGTATGCCAAAAGATCCGTATCATCAAGAGGAATTCAACGAGATAGACAGCGCATCAATTGGACGCCCGATCTGGGAGTTATTGGATTTTTCGTTCTAGGGGCCCGGTTGGTTTCGTGAGCGAACCAACCCGACCGCACTCCGATGGCATCCAAACCTAGAGCAGGGTAAGAAAAATGATCCTTCTCACTTAGAGGAATCCATCAAAGTCGACGACACATCAATCAGACGTCCGGAGCTCAATATATAAGTGTATCTGCTCCGAGGGCCGGGTTGGTTTCGTATCCGAACCAACCCGGCCGGACCCAAAGTATTCTGAAACCTTGATTGCTATATACCGAAACGACCGTCTCGTCCCAAGGATCACTACGCAACTGACGGTGTGTCGATCTAAGGTCATAGCCCTAGATATGGGCAAAAGACCAAAGAGGGTCCGAAAACGGGGGGTCTGGGCCCGGACCGACCTGGCCCGACCCCCCCTGGGTCGACCCGACCCGGCTGGGCCTGGCCCGGACGGCGCGGCGCGGCCCGACCGGCTCGGTCCGGCACGACCGGCGTGCCGCGCCTCGGCCAGCGCGGCCGAGCGGAAGCCGCGGGTGGGGTGCGCTGCTCCCCCCGCCCCCCTCGCCGCTAATTGAAGTCGGCGGCTAACCGCTGCCGCCAACCTTCCGGCGGCGCACCGCCGCCGCCGCCGCGCCAACGTGGCGCACAGCCTCCGCCTTCTGCGGACCACCGAATGCGCTCCACTGGTCCGTTTCTCCTGCCGTCTTCACCAACGGTCCTCCCGGGACCAGACCTTCACTGCGAAGGGATTCAAACGCCATATCAGTCTGCTTCGTCGTCGTCCGTTGATCCGAACATCAATTAACAAGCTCCGGAGGGTTGTCGGGCCGTGTTTGTTCGGCCAGAGTCCTCCGCGTTAGGTGTTATCAATTGGAAAATAATAAACACATGATTTTAATCATTGACGAAGGTATAATTTATCCAAAATAAATTCCACGAACAATTTGCAATCAAATACCCACGCAAAAGAGTTTAAAAAATTTGAATTTGCGGCGTGACGATGTCGCGCATTCTTGCCGCTCGATCCCGCGCGGCGGGGTGATGTCGTGCATCCTTGCCGCTCGATTCCGCATGGTACGAGGACACCGCTTCAATTTCATTCGATCCGCAACAACAAGAAAAAAAATTAGGGAGGGGGACGGCCGTGTTTGTGCGGTCTGGCCTCCTACCATTAACTAATATCATGCGGTCCAAATATCACGGATAAAAGACGGAAGATAATCACGTAAGGAAAATAACGTAAACCCCCTACCTTGACAAAATTTGTTGAACGACGGTGTTGCGTAAAACAGTGTCCTGGGTGAGATTTCATATATGCCGACGAAGAATGCCCGAGGAGGATGCAGCGTCTTCCTTCCTTTCACGCGGAGAGAAAATTGAAAGGCGGAAATTCGATGGCGAGTTCCCTCGTCGGTGCCTCCTCCTTGGTCGAGGAAGAAGAAGACAGAAGAAGAAGTAGTTCTTTTTTTAAAAACATCCAAGCTCACTTTCCTTACCCTCAACACCCCAAACTCCAACCCTTAACAAAGAAGGGTTCCACATTATTTAATCAACCTAAGCCATGCTTTAACAAAATGAATTCAAAAGTTGAATCCACTTAATTAATGTGTGTGTTGTCTAGAGTTAATGAGGGAGAGGGTGATGACATGAAAGGTTACTCAAATAAAGATAGGTTTACAAAATTTAAGAGGTAGTTAGGGAGTTTAAGAGGAATGTGAAGGGGTGGGGTTCGTTTGGGCCCCACCTCACCTTAAATCCACCCATGGGTGGTTAAATCCAAGTGGGTCATACCCCTAACTCCATTAAATATATTTAAACCACTTAAGAGAGGATCAAGTGTTGTAACACAACACTAAATCTACTTAACAAGAAAAAAAATTCAATTGTAACAATTATATTTTATCCCTCACTTTTCTTAAAACAACACCTCCCTAGAAAACGCAACTCCAGAAAGGGTCTTCTTAAAAAAATACTGGCTCTGCGGTTTCATCGGTGCTCTCGGAAGTCGATTCCGGGCAACGGTTCAAAAGTTAGAAAAACCCCCTCGTTCGTTCACTGAACGTACCTGAGCCAAATTTCGGAAAATGATTCCGGGAACACCGGGCCTCGGAATCAGGCGCCGTCAGAAACTGTGTTCTTGTAAAATTCCAAAGAAAATTAAGAAAAAATTCCCCCTGAAATTTCTGGGTCTTTACATTACTCCCACCTCAGGGCTTTACATCCCCGTAAAGCTTCAACACAATTTAGGGTCACAAAAGCGGTATTGAGCACACATCTGAGCCTTCCGCTCCAATGTGCTTACTTGGAGGTTCCCGTACTGCTGGAGAAAGCACACCCGAGGAATCTTCCTTCCTTATAGGATCTGCTCCTGTCGATCCTCGATCCCCACTGGAACCTCCGTGGAAGTAACCCCATCGCCATCGTCCAACTCCTCATGGTCGATGTTATGCGAAGGGTCGAGCACGTATTTCCTCAGTTGAGATACATGGAATTTGTCATGAACCTGGTGCATCTAAGGTGGATGGGTCATGAGGTAAACCACCCCGCCTACCCCACTGAGGTCCTTGAAAGGTCCGTTGAACCTCGGAGATAACTTGCCGCCTTGGCCACATCTCTGTAAACCACATCGAGGTGAGACCCGTATAAGGATGTGATCGTCATTCTCGAACTCAGAGGTCTCCAACTCCTGTTAGAACTGAAACTCAAATGACTGCTACCATGAGGGTATGGTTGACCGACTCAAGAGTGATCAGTTGCACCCTCCTGTGAAAGAGTTTATCCTGTGCTGCATGGGGTTTCCTTTTCACCGACCAAGGAAAACCCATTCCGACGTCGTAGTTAAACCACAAACTTTTTGCGTAATACCGTTAATTTGTGTATGAACTGTGATTGCCTAGTCCATACTCAAACCAACATCGTATGGCCTCAACGCTACCACCAAGAGATTCCAACCGAAACTCTCGCCTCGAGGGTCTGACCACTCCGTCGGCGTAAGTGTGATTATCGAGTCTCCTCCCAAGGTATATCCAGACATGAGGGTCAAGTCCACGAATTACTGGAAACTCTAGGTCTGGAACAAGTTTCGTGAAAGCAAGGAATGATTTATATTGATGTTTGTTATTACAACAGCTAGTATTGGACACTGACTGTCCCTTGAATCATTTTTAGAGCCATTGGGTCACACTCCTTGACCGCATGCAGCCGCACTCTTCCTCCTCCCTCCAGCTCCCTGAGCCTAGCGGGGATAACTAAGACCAGTGGTTGTAGCATGTTAAAATGTACACCACCTCATGCTGCTCTCCTAGCTCTACCTCAACGTCTGCTGCTTCGCAGACTCCTCTCTCCTTAAAGCTTCCTCTTCTTGAAACATTAAACACGCTCGAGTCTCTATGACTGGCGCCGGTTTCCCGTTTCTTACTGCACTGTATAGTCTTCATCTGCTCCTAGATGATCTGCACCTTCTTTTCCTAAGATCTGAAGAGATGCTATAATTTCTCCTTTGCCGAAAATAGAAACTCGTTCTCATCCCCTAGATGAACCACACCCATTGCCTAATACAGTCAATCCTGACATGAATGATGTATTCATGCCATGGATGACATCGTAAGGCCTAGACGTTACTACCATGAGATCCAACTATCACTCTCGCCTCCAAGGGTCGATTCAGACTGTCGGCATCAGTGTGAGGTCATTGGGTCTCCTCCAGTAAAAAAATTGAAAGTGAGGGTCAAGTCAACAGTCTTAACCGGGACCACTCAGTATAAACCAAACAAAGGACATGAAAGCAAACATCTCAAAGATAAGTGTCTTTTTATTATTGTAGCTCATAATACAAAGACACGAAAACAACAGAAACATGGAACTAGAAGTACAAGGGACGTATCCACTAGTTTGCTCCTGTCCACCTGCTCTCGGAGCTCTACTGCCTTGTCCACTGCTCGGCTGTTGCTCAAGCACTCGTCGCTGCTTCTGCCTCGGTTGCTCCTCCAACGCATGTGGATCAACTGTACGAGGAGTCGGACAGTCATGTGCTAGGTGACCCTTCTGGCCGCATGAGTAACACTACCAGTTTCTGGAATGCCTAGCTCTGACCCCACCGGGGTGCCCCGCACCACTGGTCCTAAAACCCGAGATCGTCCAACTGGTGGTCTGGTCTTCCTGGACATCTGCATCATCTGTCTACTGCCCATAGATGACTCAGATACTGATCAAAAAACACGCATCAAAGGCAGCAGCTCCTGAACACGCTCGGGGTGTAGTGCTACTGGCACAAACTCCACCCTGAAGAAGGTCTCTAATTCTTCCCCTACAAAGGTCATCCCATCGCAAAACTGGAACATGTGGCTCCACCGCCTTCCTGCTGCTGGCTGAAGGAGGCTGGCAGAAAAGATCACCATGATGTTTTTCGGCATCCCCACTAGCCTGAAGACTCTCACCACAACCTCTAGCTAAACCTCAGACGCATGCGGGTCCTTCTCTCCCCGGAACCTGGGTGGCCTCTGGCACTCGAACACGTGCAGCGCGCTCAAGTGGCGTGCATCGCTTACTACTGGGGCTGGTGGCATCGGTGGCCCAACGTATGGTAGTACCGCTGGTGCCTCCGCTGGTGCCTCAACTGCAAGAGGGCCCTGTTCTGAAGCCTCGTCGCTCGGCAGGCTGTCATTTCGCATATTCCTCAGGGCTATAGCTGGTCGTCCGAGAAAAGGCATCCTGAAAGAAACAACATGACATGGTCAAACGATTATACCTGGTGAGCTGACCTGGTTTGAGCTGATATTTAAAAACTTCTGGAAACACACACGCAATCTGTGTTTTCATGCACAAAGTCAGAAATTCGTAGTCATGGTCCTGGTGTATGGATACGTCGGCCGCCCGCACCAACACTAGACTCCCTGAACTGAACACCACACTCGGTACTCTTAACACTATTTCTTCACAGAAAGAAAATATCATAGTTATAAGTTTTTGTGGTAGAATTGACTCCTCTGATACCAATTTGGCACAACCCGTCCTCGGGGCCTGTGCCGTGACTACCCCAAGCCCGCCTTCCATAGGTCAGGGGCTGGCGACTTGCACCAAAGGCATAAATCCTGATAACTGGGAAGGCATTGCCTTTATAAAAGTCAACAAAACACCACAGAGTATAAGAGGAAGTAAAACACTTAGTACAAAGAGAAGTGCTGAAAGGTAAATGAGCCAGAATACAAACCCAAAGGAAAGTACAACTACAAATGAACAAAGTACAAAAGAAAAAAACAAGAGCTAGAAGAACAGAAGCGTCTCCTGGGTCGTCCTCCTCGGATCCTACCTGAAGGGTAGGTACATATGGTGCAGCTCTTGGATCGTCCACCACGGATCCTACCTGAAGGTTAGGTATAGATAGCCTCCACAACGCGATCGCCCGTCAACCTCCTCTGTGTGTCGTCTCACTGTGAAGTCCACCTCCGGATACTGACTCGTCGTGTAGTCCACCTCTGGGTACTGACTCGTCATGTATTCCACCTCCAGGTACCGTCCAGTCCTCGAACACTCGGCCTCCGTCAGCACTTCCCGTCGTCTGCAACCAACACAACGAGGTGCGGGCATAGACCGTGCATGGGTGAGTATAAAGATACTCAGTAGGGACCCCGAGACCCTCAAGGGTTCACTAAAACCAACATGGATAACCACAATGAAGATCTCAACAGATAACCTCTACTTAGGTATATGCCCATGCATATACCTAAGTTATCAAGTAACCCATCTAAATCATTAGGAAAACACCAAGATCATTAAATCAATGGAAAATCACTACCCACGTATATGCCCATACATATACCCAAGTTATCAAGTCACCCATCTCAATCATGAGGTGAACACAAAGGTCATAAGTCTCATCTCAAACCAAGATTTTCATTATCGAAACCGTAACTGCTGAAGAGCCCCGTCTCTGGAGTGTACAGTGGTCCTATCACGACTCTGAGGTACTACTCACTATCCTAAGAATACTGAGGTACTCCTCCTGTTGAGTACCGCGGGTCAGCCACCCAAACACAGTAGTGCTTCCCGCCGAGGTATGTCACCCAAACACAGTAGTGCACACCCCCTAGTAGCCTGCTGAGGTACTCTCTGGACGAGTATCGTAGGTCTGCACTGTCACACAGGTAGTGCTCTGTCCGCCATGGGCCTGCACCCAAACAAAGTAGTTCTCCATCCACTGGGCTAGTCGACTCACTCCAAGTCGAGTCGGTCAAGCAGTCGTCAGGTCTCAGTTGGCTACACAGTCTTCGTACTCCACACGATCGTCTCCTGGAGGGACCACTCCACGAGCTATAGGTCGAAACTCCAGGTATCTCAAAGTCCCTCGAAGAAGTATCTAAATGGACCGCCTCGTCAAAGGGGTCTCAACGCAACAGTTGGTGCGTCAATCGGACGCCCGGTCTGTGAGTTATTTTCATTTTCGTCCCAGGGGCCCGGTTGGTTTCATGAGCGAACCAACCCGGACGTATCTCAACTGTACCCCGAACTCTCATAGGGTATACACATAGGGACTGTTTCTCAACGTGATCACCAACTCCAATGACGGTTCATCAAACGGATGTCCAGTATGAAAGATAACCGCTTTCCCGTTCCAAGGGCCTGGTAGGATTTCAGGTACAATCCAACCCGGACACTATCCAAAAGCAACCAAAACTCGGGCGAAGTATGAAAAAAGTTCTGTCTCATCAAGAGGAATTCAAAGAGACAGACGGCGCGTCAATTGGACACCCGATCTGTGAGTTATTGGCTTTTTCGTTCCAGGGGCTTGGTTGGTTTCATGAGCAAACCAACCCGACCGCACTCCGACGGCATCCAAACCTCGAGTGGAGTAAGCCAAACAATCCACCTCACTTAGAGGAATCCATCAAAGTCAACGACACATCAATAGGACGTCCGGAGCTCATGATATAAGCATTTTCGCTCCGAGGGCCCGGTTGGTTTCGTATCCGAACCAACCCGGGCGAACCCAAAGGATTCCGAAACCTTGAATGCGATATACTGAAAAGACCGCATTGTTACAAGGATCTCTATGCAACTAACGGTGCGTCGATCGGAGGTCTGTAGCCCAAGATATGGGCAAAAGACCAAAGAGGCTCTGAAAACGGGGGGTTTGGGCCCGGACCGACCCGGCCCGACCCCCCCGGGTCCGCCCGACCCGGGTCTGACCCGGCTGGGCCCGGCCCGGCTCAGCCGGCGCAACTCGGCCCTGCCGGCTCGGTCCAGCCCGACCGGCCCACCGCGGCTCGGCCAGCGCGGCCGGGCGGAAGCCACGGGCAGGGTGCACGGCTCCCCCCCCGCCGCTAATTGAAGTTGGTGGCGAACCGCCGCCACCAACCATCCGGCGGCGCGCTACCGCCGCTGGTCGCCGGTGCCGCCGCGCCGGCGTGGCGCCCCACCACCGCCTTCCGCGGACCACCGTACACGCTCTGGTGGTCCGTTTCTCCTGCCGTCTTCGCCAACGGTCCACTCGGGACCAGACCTTCACTGCGAAGGGATTCAAATGCCATAGCGGTCTGCTTCGTCGTTGTCCGTTGATCCACACATCGATTAACAAGCTGCAGAGGGTTGTCGGGCTGTGTTTGTTCGGACCGCGTCCTCCGCGTTTGGTGTTATCAATTGGAAAATAATAAACACATGATTTTAATCATTGACGAGGGTATAATTTATCCAAAATAAATTATACTAACAACTTGCAATCAAATACCCATGCACGAGAGTTTAATGAATTTTAATGCGCGGTGTGATGATGTCATCCATTCTTGTCGCTCAATCACACGCGGCGTGACGATGTCGCGCATCCTTGCTTCTCAATCCCGCGCGGTGCGATGACATCGCATCAATTTCATTCGATCCGCAACAACAAGAAAAACAATGATGGGGGGGGGGATGGCCGTGTTTGTGCGGTCCGGCCTCCTCCCGTTAACTGATATCATGCAGTCCAAATATCGAGGATAAAAGACGGAAGATAATCACGTATGGAAAATCACGTAAACCCCCTACCTTGACAAATGTTTTTAAACGACGGTGTCGCGGAAAACGGCGTTGCGGGTGAGGTTTCGTATATGCCGATGGAGAACGTCCGAGGAGGAAGCAGCATCTTCCTTCCTTTCACGCGGAGAGAAAATTAATAGGCGGAAAGTCGATGGCGAGTTCCCTCGTCGGTGCATCCTCCTTTGTCGAGGAAGAAAAAGACGGAAGAAGAAGTAGTTCTTTTTTTAAAAACATCCATGCTCTCTTTCCTTACCCTCAACACCACAAAAGCCAACCCTTAACAAAGAATTGTTCCACATTAGTTAATCAACCCAAGCCAAGCTTTTACAAAATGAATTCAAAAGTTTAATTCACTTAATTAATGTGTGTGTTGTCTAGAGTTAATGAGGGAGAGGGTGAGGAAATGAACGGTTACTGAAATAAAAATTGTTTTACAAAATTTAAGAGGGAGTTAGGGAGTTTAAGAGGAATGTGAAGGGGTGGGGTTCGTGTGGGCCCCACCTCACCTTAAATCCTCCCATGGGTGGTTAAATCCAAGTGGGTCCCACCCCTAACTCCCTTACATATATTTAAACCACTTAAGAGAGGATAAAGTGTTGTAACACAACACTTAATCTACTTAACAAGAAAATAAAATTCAATTGTAACAATTATATTTTATCCCTCAATTTTCTTAAAACAACAGCTCCCTAGAAAACACAACTCTAGAAAGGGTCATCTTAAGAAAATACCATTGTTACGGTTTCATCGGTGCTCTCAGAATTCGATTCCGAGCAACGGTTCAAAAGTTAGAAAAACCCGCTCGTTCGTTCACTGAAAGTACCCGAGCCAAACTTCGGAAAATGATTCCGGGAACACCGGGCCTCGGAATCAGGTGCCATCAGAAACTGCGTTATTGTAAAATTCCAAAAAAAATAAGAAAAACTTTTCCTTGAAATTTCCATGTCATTACAGGTATTTTGGTATAGAACCAATAACTTGATTACATATTTTTGAATTGTATTCCCTGGATTATCTACATGGATCAAGATTTCATGAACCACCTTATGTTTTTTCATTGCGATTCACCCAATGCCTTACAGTGTATACCTTAGACATGCTCCTTATAATCAAATTGGATTCCTCAGCCATGGACATTAGGTTCTTGTCCCACTTTAGTTTGACATTATAGTAATATTACACTGGAATATATCCTTAAAATCAATAAGGATTCCTCGATTATTGTCCTTTGGTCCAGTAAAATTTAGTTTTGATACATAATATATTACTTCTATGAAGTAGTAGATAATTTAAATTAGTATACAATTATTCCCAGTTCATAGAATGATTCTGAAACAGCTTGTACTTATAGACTTGGTTGGATCATAGGAACATTTTACAGCTTTATTCTAATTACACAAAGGCACTCCAACAACATAAATGCATAGAATAGATTTTTTTATACACAAGTTGGTGGTTGAATATTGAGTTTTACTCACACCGTATTCAATCCACTAATTTTTACCATTAGAGACATCATAGAAGCATATTTTCATTTGGGAAAGTGGTATTCTATAAATGCTTTACATTCTGTACTAGAATGGAGTATGAGATAAGAAGACAGATCTTGTTGTTTTGAATCATTAGGAGATAGATTTTTTTTATGTTTTTTAAAGAAATTATTGTTTGTATGCCTGCTCCCAGTTTTGTATAAAATCGTGACACCATCATTCTATATATGACATTGCTTATGGATTTTGGTTATTTATTGTTAATAAAAAGATTATTTCCAATTCCATTTGTTTTTCAACTATTTTTGTTACATTATATTACTTATTACACTAATTTGTACATTTTAACTATTCAGATACACTCTTATAATGAGGTTATAGTGTCTCCGCTGTTCCATTAACCTCATTATAAGAGTGTATCTGAATAGTTAAAATGTACAAATTAGTATCATTATGGGTTTTAATTTACCCTTGGCCCAATGTCGAAAGGTGTTATTATCTCATTTATCAGTATAGGCATGTAGATATTCACTTTTTCATGCATATGGCATGCCATATAGATTTCATTATATGATTTCTTTATTTTTTATGTTTGTACATTCCATGATATAACATCCATTTGACTAATTTTTTAGTAGGATGGGGGAGATAAATAATTGGTTAATTAAAATTCTTATAACAATCGAAATGGTGTTTTCTACGTAGCTTGATGGTATAACCCACACTAACCAATTATAGAATTTCTAGTCTATGAGTTTTTGGATTCATGGGATGGAAAGATAGTGTATGAAATTAAATGGATTAAATTTTCAATTTATAATGATTGTTAGACTCTATAAAATTATAATGGTGATCTATTTAATTGAACCATTTTAAATGGATAATTGTAGTTACATGAAATTCCAACTATAACATATAAAGACTATGAATTTGTAACTTCGAAATGATAAATCATCTAATTTCACTATGATACACACATATATATATATAGTGGAAATTTATGAATTTTGAAAATTGGGAAGTGGTGGTTGTTGGTAAATGGGGATTGCATTTTCCACTTAATGATCATTTTCCACTATACCATGAAAATGAAAATCTATATACTAGAACCACTTCTATAATATATAATGCATTGAAAAAGAAAATACCTTAGTAGTGGTTGTTGTTAGTGTCTCATACATTCACCCATAATCATTTAAATTACATAGACCATGATTTTAGAGGAGGAATATGGATATTGAGACTTATATAGGATGGTTTTAGGCCAATCCTATTCTACTATCTAAGATCTTTCTATTATCATAATTTTTTTCATGTTTTTGTTTGGAATTTTAGATATATTCCTCTATTATAAACTTAGGTCAAACTACATGACGTTTTCAATGAACATGTTGTGTATGTCACACCCCACCCTCAAACAATCTTTTATTTTATACATTTTTTGGTCATGGGTTTTTGGGTTGAGATTCAGGTTGCAACCTTGTCGAAAATTTTCCATTATTAAATTTTGGGGTGGGTTTTATAGGTTTTTCATGGGTACCCAAATGTTATTAGAAACCATGCATCCCGTCAATGTGGCAGGTTTGGGTATAGACAGAACCAACCACCTGGCCAGACCATAGTCATGTGGTAGTTTCCATGTGATCATGTGCCAATCCATCCGTAGGAAGATACCTTATCATGGATTCGACACATTTTGGCAAAACGTAGGGCCAAACCATGCAGTCATTCCAATTCATTAAAAACTCATATCCCTCTTTCCCTCTGCTCTTTTTATCCCATTATTGGGATTCTCCTCCATTTTCTCACTTATAAAAACTAAGGGGTCTCCCCAAACTCCTCTCCATTTATCTCTTTACTCCATTTATGGACCTTAAAATTTATTAGGTATGTTTCCTTGGATTTTTGGTCATCTACCTCCCGTAATGCCTTTATCTCCCCTTTTCAACGGTTTCTTTGTGGGGGTATCTCTCTTAGACAAACCCTAGGGTTAGTGTTGGATAATATTTTTGTTTTCTTGTTGTTAGGGTGTAAACAATGTCCATATGGATTGGTTCTCCCATCCCTGGAAGGTTCATTTCGACCGCAAATGGTTGAGGTAGGTGTTTCCAACTTTTTCATTTCCAAAACAATCAATGAACAATTGCATGTTTTCAATTAATTTTTGAGTTTCATAAACACCTCTAAAATAGTTATTTCTAAGATTAAATGGTGATTTTGGGTCATTATAATTTATTTAATAATATGATTTAAAATATATTTTTGTAAAATTTATAGTTTTATAGAAGCTGTGATCTTTCTTGAAAATAAATCACACCTTTAAAGTTAAATTGGGGGTTCTTTAAAAAATGGTTTACCCTTTATTATGTTGTGGTGGTACTTGTTTACATCTGAATTTGGTTTGGTGTGTATGATTTACTAATGGTATAGCTTGATAAATGGGTTAAACTTCCTTTTAAAGGGTATTATAGATTTAAGTGGGTGGTTTGTATTCTTGAAATAATGTGGGTGGCTCGCTATGGTTTTAATGAATATCGTGATATTGTGGAAATAGTTTTTTTATTGACTTCATGGGTGTTTGGTGTTCCATTGGATTTTGTCACATCCATGGGTGCACTAGGTGCACACATGGATGTGTCTTTAAAGGAATATGGTGCTTCAAATTGGTTTTTTCATGAAAACTTAGTTTTCTAAATGGTTCTTATTTTCAAAATGATTTTCGGTACTTTGTGTGGTTTCTAAAAATAGTTTAAAAAGGAACCTAAAAGGGTATGGCTATTTTAATCTTTTTATGTGTTTTTGGTAAATACATGGATTTAGGGGTCATTTAGCATGTTTTACCAGTTTCATGTGTTATCCTAAAATAGGGAATTAGAAATTTTCTTGGTAAACAAATTTTAATTCTATCGAGATTAAATCCCTTTTGGAATTTCCATCTCAAAGGTGATGTTTATGTTTACTTTTAGAAAAGAGTGTTGTTTGTAAAATGTGATCACCCTATTCGAAGCATAAAATGTTCTATGAAATGGTTTGAATGATTATATGGTATAGAGACCTGATTGGCACCTTGTGTGATGTGAAGTGCATATATACATACATACATATATACATATATATATAACCTCTATTGAATTGATTTTCCTTTATGGTTTATTCTATATTGGTGTCTGTGTTTGGGGTAGGCAAGAGCGATGATAGTAGGTAAGACGAGTCATCCATATGTTGGCCTCCATCATACACAATGTTATTATTACCACCATGGGTTTCTGTGTGTATTTTAGATATCGAGTGACAGTAGATTACCATCCCTAATTAGATTGGTTGGTACCCTCTTGGGTTTGTAGACAGGCTAAGTGGGTTGTGCCACTAGTGAGGCAAGGATAGATTAGCCAATTGGTTATTGACTTAGGGGCTTCACCATATGTTTTTAGGTGACACTGAACCGGGTACATCTTTGGGTCCTCTAGGGATGTTTAGGTTTTCCCATGGTTATTATTTGTATTGCTTGTTTTATTTCTACTATATTACTTTCCAACCTATATTATTTATCTATTTCTTTTTAGCACATCGCGGGTTTTCATTTTTATGGATTTTGGTTATAAAATAGAAATTGGTTTTTTAAATTATGTGTTGTGTGTGTTTGATTATAAAATGAGAAAATGGTGTTGTTTTAATAAAAATTAAAAACCCTATTTTTACATCTATATTTCAAACTACTGTTATTGGATTATTTTGTGAAGGGAAACTCTTGGACTCTATGGTGATTTTCTGCTGAGTTGTTAGCTCACCGCACACCTATTCCATTCGGTGTATGTAAAACCATGTTGTTTTTTACGTTCTGCTTTTGTTCAGTTTCTCCTAGTTCAGAAACTCAATGTTGTAGAATGGTTGGATCAGTGGTTATTGATGACATATATATCTCATTTAGATCATGATATCTTGGTTTTTGGTTTTCAATTTTCAATTTAGTTTTTGGTATAGTGGATTTTAATTCCCTTGGTGATGTGGTTCTCTCTTGTATAGAGAGGTATTAGTTCTCATAGAAAGCATTCCCATCTTTGTGTCTGATATACTGGGTTGCGTCATAATATATTTTCAGCTTATGTCCTTGGGGTGGAATTTTTTTTCTCTTTCAAAGGTATTATTTTTAGTTCAGGTTCAGTGTTCCCATGTTGGCCCCCTCGGCGTTGGTGCATTTGGGTTTTGAGGTTTTCTGTGATTGTTGAATTTTCATGGTGGTGAGAACCCTCTCAGGTTTTACCCTCAATATTTGGATTTAGTTTCTTATTTAATTTGTTAGGTGTCATGTATAGATAGTCATTTGAACCTGGGATTCATGGTTTTCTTAATTTTAGTCTGGTAATGGACTTGAGTTTCAGTTAACTATCAGTTTGATGGCTTTCTAGGGGCTTAAAGTGTCCATGGTGGAGAGAAGTGCCACATCCCTACCTCAAATACTCCATTATTTTATCCTTTTATTTTTCTCAAGTCTTTTAGTCTAGTTTTAGGTTGACCCCTTGTTGAAATTCTATAATTTTGATATGTTTGGGTGGGTTTTCTAGGTGGTGAATGGGTACCGCATCATTAGTAGAAATGGTTTGGTCCAATCATGCGTTATGTATGGGTTAATACAAAACCAATTGCATGGTCATGTAGTATGTTCTATGTAAATGTGCCCCAATCCTTCCATAGGTAGACACCCTTGCACGGTTACCGCATGGTTTGGAAAACTATGTGCCCAAACAGTGTGGTCGTTCCAGGTCATCTAAAACATGGTTCCCTCTTTACCTCTCTCCTCATATAGCCCATTTCCACGATCCTCCTCCATTTTCCAATAATGGTGCACCAAGGGGTCTCCCCAAACCCCTCTCTCATTCTCTCATTCCTCCCATGATGTCCGTTGAATGTTATTTGGTATATTTCCTTGTATTTTATTTTGTTATTTTTCTTCTCTTTATCAATTTCTATCCCCTTTTATATGGTTTATTGGGGGGTGTATCTCTTAGACAAACCATAAGAATAGGGTTGGAATTTTTTTTGTGATTTCATATGGCCAGGGTGTGAGGATCATATATGAGTCACGGTTCTACCCACCTTTGGGGTTTCATTACATAAACACATGGTTGAGGTAGGTGTTTCTGAATTTTTCTTTTTCCAACACAATTTATGGGAATTTGTTTTTTCAATTAATTTATTAATTTCAGTCCCACCTCCATAAAACCAATGTGTAAAATTAAATAGAATTTTTTATTGATATAATTTACTAAAAAATATATTTTAAAAGGAATTTATGTGAGGTCTAGTTTTATGTCACCTAGAGTTTGTCATGAAAATACATTGATCGTTTAAAGTGAATTTGGGGGTTTTTGATAAAGGTTTAGCCTTTATTATGTTATGAAAATATTTATTCTAACAAATTATGATTTGTGTGTATGATTTGGTACTGTTATAACATGATAAGTGTATAAAAATGTATCAGAAAGGGTTTTATGGATTTTAGGGGATGGTTTGTGTTCATGAAATAATGTGGGTGGTTGGATATAGTTTTAAAAAAATAGTGATTTCGTGGAAATGGTTTCTTTATAGTCTTCTTGGGTGTTTTTTCTTCTATTGGATGTTGGTACATCCATTGGTTCACTAGGTTTACGGATGGATGTGACTTCAAATGAAAATTAATCTTCAAATTGGTATTTTCATGAAAACATGGCATTATAAATGGTTCTTGTTTTCGATATGATGTTGGGTCCTTTTTGTGATTTCTAAAAATGGTTTCAAATGTAATATCTAAGGGTATGCATTTTTGGATCTTGGTGTGTGTTTTGGGTAAATTCTTGGATTGAGGGGTCATTAGGAAAGTTTTACTAGTTGCATGTTTTTTTTCTAAAATGGGGATTTTGAAATATTCTTAGTAAACAGATTTGGTCTGTGTTGAGCTAAGGAATTGCTTCCACTTACAAATCAAATGTGATGTTTCTGTTATCTTTTAAATTGTATTGTGGTATATAAAATGATTTTTTCTAATGAAAAACCTAATAATTTTATGAAATGGATAGAATTTTTAAATGGTATGGCGGCCTGGATGGAACCTTGTGTGATGGAAAATGCATATATATATATATATATCTGTGTGTGTGCATGTGTGGGGGGGACCTATATAGATGGGTTTTCCCTTTATGTGTTATCATATTTTGGAGTCTTTGTTTGGGGTAGCCACGTGTGGTGATGATAGTTAAGATGAGTCATGCGTGTGTTTGACTCATACATACACAATTTTATTAATAGCACCATGGGTTCCAAGGAATCATTGTGTTTTTCGAGTGGGTGTATCTTACCAGCCTAGATTAGACGGGTTGGTACCCTCCTAGAGTTGTAGATAGGCGGTGAGGGTTCTTTCACTGGTGATTCTTGGATAAATCATCTAGTTGGTTATTGACATAGTGGCTTCACTATATGTCGATATTTGGTTCCATATAGAGTATGTTGAGGGTTATTCAAGGGTTGTTTAAGATCACCCATTGTTATTATTTACATCCCTTTTTTTATTTCTACTATAGTGGTTTTCAGACTGTACTATCAATATGTTTCTTTTTAGCTTAGCCCAAGATGTCCTTGTTAATGATTTTGGTTATAAAATGGGAACCTGTTTTTTCGAAATGGTTTGTTTTCTGTGTTAGATTTTAAAATGGTAAAAGTTTTTTTTAAAAAAATTGTGAAATAACAAATTTTAAAACTATATTTTAATCTATTTTTATTGGACATTTTTTTTGAAAGTAAACTCAAAGATTATGTAGTGATTGCCTACTGGGTTGTTGGTTCACACCCTACATATAACACTTGGTGTCGGTAGACTTGAGCTATTTTGCAGGTTCTCCTTTTTTTTTAGTTTATCCTAGTTCATCTAATAGATGTTGGATAAGGGTTGGTTCGGTGGTTGGTGGTTACATAAAAGTCACATGGAGATCATGGTAGCTTGTTTTTTTAGATTTCATTTATTTTATTTTGTTTCCGCTTATTCAGTTACATTTTATGTCTATAACATATTTTTATATATTTTTTATCAGTTATCATTTGTTATCCTATTTATATTAGTTATTTCATCTGGTATTAAATCATTCCCATGAGTATTCTTTGATGCCCGACATTAGCTGTCAGCCTGTGGGGTTTGGTAACTCCCTTTGGGTCATGTTGTAGACCGGCTCAGATATTGGGTTGGATGGAATTTTGGGTTGGTTCGTGACACTGGAGATAGTGGCACCCAAACCTCTAGTATTACCTATTTTAGTTCCGCCTATTGAACCTCCTTCTTATACATTATATTGTCATTGTCACTTAGTTTTTTGAGGGTATTCTAGAACTAGTTAATACTATGTAGGGACACCAAAGACCTACCCCTACCATGGAATAGTTGATTTGGGAATTTAAATAGTATCATCCATGTACTTTTTCAAGGGAGGGTGTCCCATAGGCTGTTGAGTCATGGATAGATGTCATATAAGAAGTTTTCAAGAATATGGAGAAACCTTAACAAAAGAGGGTCAAGCTCATATTTTAAAATATCTCATGTTCTAAAAGTGATGTGGGGAATTTATTACAGAGGCTGATCAATATATATATATATATATAATCTAAGGCATTTTTTCAGATATAGTTTATGATGACTATTTCTAAGAATTATTGAGATCAAAAAATGATATGGACTATAAGCATAGATTTATGGGTGATATCTTCATCATGGACTATTCAGAAAACATTACTAACATTTATCTCTTCACACTAACACCTTCTAGAGAATATCTTTGAAGGGATAGATGGTTAATTAATGGGAGCATGTTCTCTATCCATTTATAGGTGACCAATTTGTGGATGAGTACTCTTTCTAGCATAGTGATCCAAGCCCTCATTTCGGTGCACTACCAGTGGGAATCTGGAGGTATGGGTCATGTTGGTTCGGTAGATAGGTAGGGAAGCAATCCATCTACCAATGAGAAGTTTCACATTGAATCTTATCGTGAGGGAAGTACCAATATGAGAAGTCATACTAGAAGTATATATATTATTCGATCATTATGGTAGGTGGGTTTATATAAATCCCCACTGTAATTGATCTTATGTAAAGATTAGTTCTTATAGTATAATCGTAAAACTTTAACGGTTTTTTCAGAACATTCCTCCTAATTATAGTAGAACATAATCCACACTATCCCTTACTTATAAATAGAGATTAATAGATCCTTTTCAGAAAAGGATTTAGAGTACTAAAAACCACACATGAAAAGGAGGTGGATGTGTATTAGGGATCTAAAATTCTATAAATCAGTTCCAAAAGAGTATACCTACTCTTGATAGTTAGGTTATATCTCAAGGTCACATATTGGACTATATATATAAAGTACAACCTATAATATAGGGTCATTGTACCATACCTTCTACAATGTTAGGTATGACTTTTGTACCCTCTACATTGAAATCACACTCATTTTCAAAAGGGGTTTCATACTAATTTATATATTTTTTCATGAGAGAACATATTAGAATAAACTACTTTTGTGGAGTGATGAATCTTCATACTCCATTTGTATTATTGCTAGATTGTGTATTCCTATTCATGAAACTACCCATTGAGAATGGAAATTAAAATTTTTTATAGAAAATTTTCATCCTTGAGATGATGGGATTTTATATCATACTTTGAAGGATTTCCTGGTATCCTACCAGGCATGTATCGACTATTATCACTTGAGAGTTTCTTTTAAATCCAAAGATGATAATAGGTAAGTTTATAAAGTAGAATGGTATGTCCAATATATTTGAGATGGACCTGACAATCATCCTCTAGGTTTATTGTCATCCAATATTTTTATCCTTTTTGAGTGATTAGTTAACATGTTTGACATAATATCTTCATTTAAGAGACCATTTCATGGATTTGTTCCCTACAATAGTCTTTTTCCATACACCTCGTGAAGAAGGTAGAGATTATTTTTGAGACAACATATATGATGCATCAATATCTATTCCCCCTTATAGAATATCTCCTACAGAGAATTATAAAATTAGTAGGATATTAGAGGACCATGAATCCGAATGGTTTTTCGAACCCATTATTTCTCATTGGGGTTCGTCCATGCTTCTCACTAAGACGGTGGATACATACCCCATGATATGTGTTTAGTAATAATGGTTGAATAAACATACATACATGAATTCATATTAATTTCCTCATATAGATGATCTCTTTGATTGTCTCAAAGGATAGAGGGTGTTCATAAAGATTTATTTGAGATTGGGAAAACATCAATTACTAGTTAGGACTTTAGATATACTACATAGAACATATGGAAGAATATTTAATATATATGAGTATTTGGTAATGTCATTTGGTCTACAAAATAATCTAATCCATAAACTACCACTTCTATGTTGACAATGTTCACTTCCTATGTAACATCATATCAGAGGAAGGGGTTTTGATTAACCTAGAGAACATGAACACATGGTTTCAAGGGACCATCCCCAGGACGTCTTTGAAATTTATAGTTTATTAGGGAAATTTGGATATTATTGGAGTTTTCTTTAGGATTTCTTATACCCTTCATCACATTTTATAGGCTGGTAAATGTAGGGTGTCAAATTATCATGGTTTAAATCATTTTTAATATCCTCTTAGGAGTTAAATGAAATATATACCTCCACACAGATCATGATTTTACGTAAAATTGTAAGAGGAAATAATATTTATTTCGATTCCATAAGAAACAATTTGGTTGATATTTTTATGCAGGAGAATTGAGTCATGTTTTATGTTACTCATTAATTGAGGACTCATTATGATAATTACCAAACACATGGCCTTGAGTTAATGGTGGTAGTTCATTCCTTATGTTACTAGAGACACAATATCTTGAAGAATAATTCCTTGTATAGATGGATCAAAAAAAATATCAAATAGACAGTACCTAATCATTATTAGAAACATAGATAGATTATATGGGTTGAAAACCTTCAGTCCATCAATTTTTAGATAGATTATATTCATTGAAAAGAATATTATGTGGCTGATGATCTGAGCCAAAAGATGAAAACATAAGCTATTCAGGAATTCAGTAGTGAGTGGAAGTTGATGGTTTTATTTTTTTTGATATGGTCTTTTAGATTCCTTAGTGTCATATAAAAAATTTTCTTCTAACATTGGTAGTGAATTATTTACTTTTGAAATGTGTAAATATGAGACATTTTCCAGATCCCGAAGCCTTGACACATAGGGAAAGCGTATCCGCAGACAAACTGCTACCTAGTGGGTTTGTTGATAAGGAAAAGATATTGGGTATAAATTGGATTTCATTGGTTCCTAAATACATTTAAATTGATATGATTTGATAATTTTATGTCTCCATATGGGTAGTATATCCCAGAATTAAAATTTTGTATTGTGATTTATACTACTAGTATTGGTGGTCATTGATATTGAGGCACATAGACGGTTTTGTTGCACTATGTTCCACCTATCAATAGGTGAAGCTAAAACACATGTGATTTGTGGGGACATTAGGGACATATCTCATTGTAGATTTTAAATTCAATGGTGTTAATTAAGATTTTGTGATAGTTTTATCAAAATCCCAATATAGATGTGATACAGTATGGGTTATCATAAAAATACATATGAATGTCTCCCACTTCGTTACAACTAGGGAGAACATCTTAGTGAATGATATTTAAAGAATTTATGTCTATGAGATAATATTCTTCATAATGTTTGACATACCATCATATTAAATAGGAATTCTCACTTTACATCACAGTTCTTGTAGGGGTTACATTAGGCTCTTGGTTCACAAGTGATTCTGATCATATCTTATCACTAACTGTGAAGTGGTCAGTTTGACTGCAACATACAGGTATTGGAGAAAATTCATAGAGAATGGTTACTTGGTTTTTGAGGGTCATGGGAGACACATTAATATCTATGTACAGTTTTTAATGTCAATATATTACAATATAATATACAAATGGCTCTATATGAGGCCCTATATGGTATGTCATGCCAATCACCTATGTGTTGGTAAGAGGTATGGGAGGAATTGCTAATATGACCCCATCTCATTTAGGGGACATCAAATAAAGGAAAAATATCATAATTTTTATGGATCTAGCACAGTAATTGTAGATGTTTTAATGGACTAATAATTTAAAATAAGAACTTTATGTTCTTGACATGTACAACATGCAACAGCGAGCGCAAACATAGTTTAAAATGTTATTTTTTAAATACGATCATTATTAGATAGCCACTAGATTAGCATGTATGAATAAGATTACACATAATTTTTTTATTATATATATATATATTATAATAAATTGAGTTTTTTTTCATAATTTATTAGTAAAAAATCACTCAGTTTTGAGTAATAACATTTTACCCATCAAAAATAATTTTTCTTCAAAAATGATATTTATTTCTTTTTTTTATAATTTTTTTAATTAAATTATTAATGTTTTTGTAAATTTATTTTATCAAATTAAATTTATTTTTAAAACTACAATATCAAAATAAACATAGGATTAATAATTTTTTATTTGAAAAATAAATTTTTCTGTGAATTGTGAAACAAATGTATTTTTCTAAAACTATAATTTCATTTAAATAAATTATTCAATTTAAAAGTCTCATTTTTATATTATTTTGAATTAATGAGAAATAAGTATTATTTATTAGTATATAATCAAATTTATTAAATTTTAATCATATTAAAACTAGATTTTAGTATATATTTATTTTAAGCATTAAACACATTTTTATGAAAATATTTTTAAAGTGCATAATGATCATTATTTTCAATTAATTAAAATAACCCCTAATAAGGAACGATTGAAATTAAATGTTTATATTTTAAATATATAAATGTTATTTTCAATTAATATAATGTTCATTTCTCGTTATATAGGTAATATAATATCACCTTATGACTGAAAAATACATTTCATGAAAAAACATTTTTCATCACTTCTGCATGTTTAATTATAAAATAAATTTTTAGATATGTGTGAATTGAATATAAAAAAAGTACATATTTGTATAATATTAATTTATATTATATTAAAATTTAAAATTTATTTTTATCACAATAATTATTGAAAATATTAAAAATATTTTACCACTTCTAGGGTGAAAGAGGGTTTACTAGAGGGTTAACCTAAAAAGATAATGGCTAAAATGACCTCAAAATTTTTCAAAATTTATTTTTAAGAAAACATTTTGAACTTATATCATCTAATAACCTATAAATTTTTTATTTTTGTTCCTTTTATAATTATCAAATAGTGGTTATTGATTTTAATTTTCAAAAATTACAAGTGTTTACATCCCCCCAATTATAACCCCCCCCCCTCCCACATCTTCACACCATCAAAGATTTTTTTGGAGGATACCTAATAGAATACATTAATTTTTTACCGTACGAAATCCTATATATATATATTAAAGATCATAAATTGATATTTATTAATACGTCAGTTATAATGCTAAATATGTTATCTAAAGAAGAGGTATTGTTCATAACCAAGCATTTTTTTTGTTTCATCATTAAATTCGTTAAAGATTTGTTAAAAAAAAAGATGATATATTTTTAAAAAATTAGCTCACATAATGTTATATTATTTTATGTTAATTTAATATCCTCTACCATTCTCCTCTTCTATGAAATGTGAAACAATACCATCATTTGTTTGAATGGAGGACTACCTTCATGCTACCTGATGTAATTTTTTTCCATCATCACCTATCATTGATAGTTATAATGATATAATTAGTGTTTATAAATTATATAATTGAAATAATTTTCATTGTTAAAATATAATATATCAATTTTTTTACATTCCACTCACTGAAAAATGATAATCTCGTTTGTTCAGACATGTCGACTACTATCTCCACAAAGCGATATGATTCTCTTTTCATCACCAAGTCACATAGATGATATATATAAGTAAATTTAATGAAAGTATATGGTACTTATGAAATTATTTTGTTTATTAAATGAAAAAAAATTCCTTATATTAATTTGATTATAATCTTGAAAAAATGGAAATGTTACCAAGTCATATAGACATCCTACCACCTCCTTGATCGTAACATAGTTCATTTTTCACAACATTTTCTCATGATTTATTTTTAATGTATAATTGATATGTAAATGTATAATTATTTAATGATAATTATACTTAATATTATGGTATATCTACCGTTTTACAATGATCAGAAAACCAAAACACTTTTGAAAATATTGACTGATCATCCACAAAACACTTGATATATACATAACTAATTTAATATCTAAATAATTAAATAAAATAAATTATTTCCATATAATTTATTTATCTAATAAAATTTTATTAAGAAATTATTTTTTATATAAACTTATTATAAATGATTTAAGATACATACATGGAAAATCTAGACTCGAGATCAGTGTTTCCGATACACTTTCATTTTTATGAGACATGTTCCATATTCATCACTTATTTATATTGTCTGGTATCAATACCTCCCACGAATGTATTTTATGATTAATTTCATGATAATTAATGGATTTACAAATCCATATTTTTGAATATTGTTAAGGGTGTTCTGATATAGATATTAACAAATTCATAAGGTATTTATACTCAATTTATATTCACTGATACATATTTTTTTGTTATGCACCTAATTTCATATATAAAAAGAATATATTTATACCTTTTAACATTTTATAATTAAATATTTATAATTCATGGTATTATAAATTTTAATTGTACATATTTCATCAAAAGTTATTCTAATTTAATGTTAACATGTTGAAAGGGTTTTCATAACTGAATTTTTATTCATTAGATTATAACTCTTCTACATTGAATCTATTATCACATGTTTATGAGTGAATTGGTATATAGATTTTTTATTTAATATTACCACATTTTATTAATTTTAAATTGTTTCTTGTACTATCTTTTGTGACTAACTCTAAATTTAATGATATGATATTTTTAAGGTTTATTCATCTTAAATTATCTTTGTTTTGGACATATGATTAATGATATTCTTTGGTATTCTATTATCAGCTGTATAAACTTCCCCTTTTAAAGAAAATATTATTATTATATTTATTATATTGATAGTTAATGTTTCATTTGAATTTATTATTACATGGATCTTACAATTGAAAGTATACTAAAATGGTTAGGATATATGTTTCAATGTCCTAACTTTTTTGGATTATTTAAGTTTTGGGTACCATTAGAGTAAATCAGGTGATCTTTTTTTCGGGGACCACATATATTTTTATTATCCTCTAGTAATTAATTTGGTTTAAATTTGTTTTACATTTCCTACCACATTTAATAACTAAATATGGAGAATGTTTTTTGAATGTGGTACCCGTCTAGTAGAATATATTTCACAACCCATCCCCCATGGCCCATGTCGTGACTACACCATGTCCACTTCCCGAAGGAAAGGAGATGGTGTCTAGAGCTGAAGGAATAAACCTACAAATGGGATCCATTAACCTGGATACCTATACGCACACACATACCAAGCCAAGTCCCAACTCACAATAGGGAAACAATATACCACTGAATAAACTGAGTGCAAGTACAGCTGAAAGAATGCGTGCCAAAATTCAAACCCAAGAAATGTAGTGAAAAGTGTAAACTACGAAAAGTGCTCTGATGACTATCTTCTGTAAACCCCAACTGATCGCGAGAGTAGTGAATCTACAGGAATATAAAGTAGCACTTCTTGTCTGCCTAATCCTACTTAGCCCCTCATGGTCCTATGACACTAATTCCACCATCGTGTCATTTGTTTGTCCCGTACCCCTGAGCACCCCTGTAGAAATGGCAGTCATCTTTACCAGACACAACACGTGCACGTGAAGCCCGTGTAGGGTTGAGTAACAAAGTACTCAGTAGGGACCCCAAAACAAAAAGAAATAACACACAAAATTCCTAAAAATAAAGCATGAAATATAAGACACCTCACACTGGGTATATTATAGGGCAGTAACTATAGCATCACCAGTCACAATCATTGAACTTCTCATCCCCTGGAGAACTCATCCTCTATCGAATACATTGGTCATGTCGGGTCATACAGAGCCGCTTCCCACTAACCATGAGTTACGGCGTTACTCATCCATGATGTGTACCATGGGAATGTTGGGTCACACCGAGCTGCTCCCCACCATGGGCCTCCCTGGTCACACCGAGCTGCTTTCTACTATGGCTGAAATGAAGTACTTCTCCAATCGAGTATCGTGGGTCTGTCCGGTCACAGAAATATGCTCCCCACTGTGGGCTAGATGGGTCACACAATGCCACTTCCCACTAGGCCGTCGTCGATCAATCTTCACACTTCTAAAATTTTTTATATTTGAAATATGCTATTTGAGATGGGATACCATCATAAAAGCTATTTTGTGATGGGGTCCCGTCGCAAATCGCTCATTGTAGAAAACAGCGTCGCAACTACTATTTTTTTCTACGATCTCGTAACAAAAAAAATAACACCTGTGATGGGAAGTATTCCTGAAGTACATAGATCTCCATTTAAATAAATTATATAAACACGAACAATTTTTGAGGGGCCAGTTGCAAAAAAGTTATTTTGATGATAAAGGAACCCATCATAAATTTTTTTGATATATATATATATATATATAATCTATTTGTGATGGTCCCCCATTGCAAAAAGCCCCATCTCAAATACATAATAAAATTAATAAAATAATATATTTATAATTAATAAAAAAATAATATTAATATTATTAAAATAATAAAAATATTAAAAACAATATTAAAATTATAAATATGTTCAAATTCTTAATAAAATAAAATAATATAATAAAATTATGATTAATTAAAAAAAATATTAATATTATCAAAATAATAAAAATAAATAAAAATACATAAATTCCCAATATTCGGAATATAATATAAAAATCATAAAATATTCTTATAATTAATAGAAAAATAAACAAACATTAAAAAATATATTACTAATAATAAATTTTAAAACATTAAAATAGTAAACATATTCATAAAAATATAAATTATTTAATATTCACACCAATATAAGAGGAAAAAACTATAAATACGTCACATTACAACAAATGTTCAATTCAAATGTTTTTAACAAAACAAAAAAAAATCACAAGGGTTGATAGACTTTCAGAGGAGCTGGAGAAGCTTTTAGAGATGGTAGAGGAAACTTTATCCCGGAACTATGAGTCAGACGATGAATGTACTCTATATGCTCATACTTTTGGTGCTCCCATCAACACATGTCTTCCTAGTGCTGATGGTGCTACTACTGCCATCGATACATGTCCTCCTATGGATGTTGCTGTTATTGCTACGACCGACTCATCTCTTCCTGCTACTTCTATAAACTCTCTATATTCTTAGTTTGAGGTTGAAACTGCTCCTGATATTGGGATCCAGAAGATGATTCCTCTTCGTTACATCCCCTCGAGATAGACGCCGACATAGCTTCATTAACACAATAAGTATCAGGAGTTAAATGGGAGCTGATACCAACTACTCTTCCCTCCTCGAAGTCATAATGGGTCCCCTACATCCATGCCACATCGTCAAAATGGTGGGCACTAGTCTGATCAACCATCTCGGCCTGAAACTGAACCCATGTATAAGGGGATGTGGCCTCATATAACTCCTTCAGTTTTAATTTGAAATTAAAATAGCGAAAATATTATATGTAGTTAATTTTCAAATTGAAAAATAAATAACACTTACCACAATCTAATGCTTGCGATCACCTATAATCTCTCTTGTGGTTAGACTATTGTACATCTTCCGATAAATGTTGAACTTAGTAATATCGAGATGCTAGGATGCCTATATGAATATAAAATCAACATTTTATATGTAATTTTATATAAAATATTTAAAAAAGATATTACCATATGCTCTCTATGTGTACTGAATTTATGGCTACCAGCTTGATATGTCACCTCCTGTCTCCCCTGGTTCTACAGGCACAATGAAGAGCTCCTCTGAAATCCACAACTCAACTAGTGTGAACATTATCCATCCCAAATGTGCAATGAAATGTACTCTGATCGGTGGTCTCTAAATGAATCATCAAATACTATCACTACTATTTTCTTAATGGATGTCCTTCTCAAATTGTGAAAAAACTGACAGAAACGCTCACGCATAGACACCTCCCATGCCTCGTGGATATCTCCACATATGTTATCATCAATGGGATACCATAAACCCTATAAATAATTTATAATATCAAGTTATTAATGAAATAAATTTCTAAATAAATATTATTTATTTACGTAGTAGTAAATTATTGAGCATTATAAGCTTCACATCAATGGCAATTTGTTCCCTTGTGATCAATGGATGAGAAAAATAATTGTGCAAGATAGTGCTCCACTGCCCAACAGATAAATACGTAAAACGGTAAAAAATAAAAAATAATCAAAAAATTATTATATTAATTAATTAGTGAAATCTAACTAAAATAAACAAGTTACCATACCTCCACGGGCATGGATCAAAACAAAGACGTGGATGTCGGACGAGGATAGGGTCATGAATAATCAGTCGCACAAGACCACGCCCCCAACGCATACCCCCTGAACCGCAGTAACCTGAGGTATAGATGATCCCAAATCCTTATCATCCAGAGGTAGCTCTGCTTCCTCCAACTCAGAAAATAGATCTGGGTCCATCTGAAACACAAAATAATTATTGTAAGCAGATAGTTAAAAATAACTATCAAACATATATATATATATATATATCAGTTTTTATTATAACCAGAATTTTATTAGGTCAATGTTGACCCTCATCATAATCTCTATATGTAACCATTTCAATGTATAAATATTCATCATCTACATCATCAATATCTATATGAGTTACAGTTTCATCAGCTCTTGTCATTTCAAATTCATTTGTAACATCATTAACCGCTTTGTCACCAACATCTTTTAATTTTAGGGTGTCACCATTAATATTCATATCTCTTTGTCAAAATGATGGATTTTGAGTAGTCTCTTGAAAAATTACAATTCCCTGTACTTCATCAGAACCACATTTAGCTTGAGTAATCTAATTTTCTTGAGATTTCATTTTTATTATGCTCCACCAATCAATCAGTTCTCTTGATGTAGCATAGTACTTTGTGAAATATATTTGATGTTCTTGTTGAGCTAGTAAAAATGATTCATTTACTACAAGAAGAATTTTCTATTTAATGTCGATGATTCCATGAATCAGATAAACATTCAAGCCTCTCTCTGTATCTAACCACCAAAATTTAAACATTGTTATGTAATCTTTCCATAGATAAAACAGTTCAATAATTTCATCCATGATGCAGTAAAATATAATTTCAGTTTTTCTATGATGTGAAACTCTCAAGAAAACACCACTATTCATTGTTTTTTTGATTCCTCCTATGCATGTGTATGAAATTGAAAACCATTCATCGCATATACATTGTATTATTTGACCATTTTGGATGGTGGGTTACTCAATATACATAGTCGCTTATCAATATTATCAGCATGTTGAGACAACAAAATGTTTGTAAAAAAATTATCAATATAATGTGTAATAAACTGAATTTATATGTTAAACCATCAATAATTTATGTTACATGTTTTTGAAACCCCTGAGAAATTTTTTTGTCCGCGTTCTTCAAGAGCAGCTGCTAAAATTTTGGGAAGTTGTTTCTTGATATGATTATTGTATAACCTACAAATAAGATTATTTTACATACTATAACATAAAATTTAGAATACTTGATAGAGTCAATCATATTATAAATGATGGCATTTCCTCATAGTTGAGAAGAAAATATATATAAGCTCTGTGATATTCATCATCTGAAATCCATTGTTAATGAAATCCATCAAAGCCTTGCTCTTGCTGATTAAAAACTGATAATTGATTGTCCATTTAATCACAAAAAATTTCCCTCTTTTCATCCCATGTGGTTGTGTTTTGAGGGATATTCATATTCAAAATAATGAAATAAGAAAAATTAATTTCCTCTTGAAAATAATCTTTAACAATTGAGCCTTCAATTGATGCATTGTTACATAATTTTTTATTCAATTTTTACATGCATCTCTCGAATGGGTACATCCATCGAAACTGTACCATACCTCAACATTTAGCTTCATCTAGAAAATGTAATATAAGATGTTCCATTGATTCAAAGAAATCTGGCAGGAATATTTTTTGCAGTTTATATATAATTACAACAACATCTTCTTCCAGTTTACATAGTGCATCATAGTCTATTTTCATCACACAAATGTCTCCAAAAAAATATTATAAGCCTATTATCATATCCCAAATCATAAAATTTAACCAAATGTATGTATCCAATCAGCATATGTCTTTCCATTACAACATGAAAATCATGAATTTTTAGGCTGGTAATATGATCATTCTTAACACATCTAACCAAATTAGAAGCATACTATCTAGAAGTACGAAATCTGTAATCCACTAGGAAAAAATAAGAGACTCTTTTTGGACAATGTATAATCTTCTTTTGGCTTCATTAACCGCTATGGTATAACAATTTGAAATAGTTCAAGTTCCTATCGTCGGCAAATTTGGGCATGTTCTAATCATAACTTTACATAAACCTTCATCGTACATAGTGTATCCAAAACTGTATGATATAAATTATTATAAATGATATTAACAATATGAATGAAATCCGACATGTGTTAGACCAACCAATCAGAACAATATGGAAGATCCCAAAAAATTCTCCATTTTATCCAATTATGTTCTTTCCCAAAGCTATGAATTTTCTGTTGGTTTACTATTGGCCCAAATGCGACAGGAGGTAATGAAAATACAACTGATTTTAACTCTATACCTGAGATCATTTTTTGAATTTCTCCCTTTTCAATTGTTCATTTTTCTAAAATAAGATTTTTTACACCGAAAACGATGATCGGATGGAAGAAACTTGTGATGACAGTCAAAATAGCAAGGTTTTTTCCATTGATGAGCATAAAATATTTTTTTGTCTTTCATACAGCAAAGACATGATTTCGTACCATGTTTACTCTAGCCAGATAACATGCCATATGTCAGGAATTCATTAATCATCCACTTCAATGCATATCTTAATATGAATTTTTTTGTTATCAATATCATATTTACTAACACACCTACTCCACAATAAATTCAACTGACCAATCAATAGTTTCAAATAAAAAACAGTATTGTTTTTCGGATGTCCTGGGATTAATAAGGTCAAAAAGATATAAGGATAATTCATCAACATCCATGGAGGTAAATTTTATAGAGTTATAAGAACATGCCAACATGAATATTGACTGCCATAAGAACCAAACGGACAAACAACGTCAGTAGAAATTCCCAATCACACGTTTTGGGCTGCTAAAGAAAAAGAAGGATGCAATCAGTCAAAATTTTCCATGAATCACCATCATATAGATGGCTCAATATTTTATCAGTTGAACAAATAGACATGCACTATCACGTACTATATTTCATAACTGTGATGGATCTCGAATCACGTTATTAGTATCTTCCATGGAACTACATTCATCCTGTTGATACCAAAAAAACATAATCTAGTTGAAAACCAAACTGCAAGAGATGTCCTCCAACCTTGTCAAACGTGTCAATTGTTCTCAGAGCACATTTTTTACAAGGACACATAATTATGACTTTTGTATCAAATTATTTTTTTGATGATGAAAATGATAAGAAAGCTTCAAAACCCTCAATATATTTAGGATTTTAACCAGAACCATTTGTATTTATACAATGATTTATCCAAGAAATATCATCTAATAATGAATGTTTTCAACATCATTGTTCTTTATTTTTCTACAAAATATAAAATCATTGCTATTTTTGAATAATTTAAAATTAGAAAGACACTATCCGAAGAAAGAAGAAAAATAATTATAACCACTTCTCAATACTTTCCATTAATTATGGGTGACACAATTTCCAGTGGACTGGCCGCTACACTTTTGTCTGACCGCTCATTTACATGATAATTTGGGACACTGAATTCACAATGAAGATTCTGCCCGGAGGTATGAATATTCAATATCATGCATATGATATTTTATAAGCGTACATCCAAGTAGATTCTTCATTGAGATTTCAGTGTGAGAAAGATGCAAGTAAATTAGCCGTAGGAAAAAAGAGCCTCTTTTAGTCAATTAATCATCTTATTGCAACAAACCCCATCTGAAAATATTCTAAAAAATGTGGCCATACAAATGCATATTCAAACTCGTGCATACAAAATTGGATATGCATATATAGAGGCAGACTTTTTAAAATGTTTTGTGTCGTTGAGATTTGAATGGAGAAGAATCATTAAAAAAAGGAGTGCCTTCATTCCACTAGAAATTGTGAAAAGTTATTACAAGTTATTACAAGTTATTACATGTTATTAAAATTGGTAATTATTTCTAATTATTGATACTTATTCTTAATTATTAAAAATTATTCCTAATTATGGATAATAATTCCTAATTATTGGAAATTATTCCTTATTATTTCTAAATATTACTAATTATTTCTAATTAATTGTAATTGATGCTAATTATTATAATTATTCTTAAATATTTTTAATTATTGCTTGTTATTGTTAATTATTTCTAATTATTGCTAATTATTTCTAATTGTAGCTAATAAGTCCTAATTAGTGCTAGTTATTCCTAATTAGTTCTAGTTAGTTCTAATTTGTGATAATTAGTGCTAATTAGTTATAATTAGTTCAATTTAGTGATAATTAGTTCTATTTCGTGCATTTTACTGCTAATTAGTGCTATTTACTGCTAATTAGTTCTATTTACAGCTAATTAGTGCTATTGACTTCTAATTAGTTCTATTTACTATTAATTAGTGTTATTTAAAGCTATTTATTTTTATTTACTACTATTTACTATTATTTGCTGTTATTTACTGCTATTTACCCTTATATACTTCTGTTAACTTCTATTTAGTTCTATTTTGTGCTATTTTGTGCAATTTACGTCTATTTAGTGTTATTTACTACTATTTAGTGACATTTACTTCAATTTAGTACTATGTACTGTTATTTATTGTTATTTTCTACTGTTTATTCCTATTTACAACTTTTTATATCTATTTACTGCAATTTATTTCTATTTGTTGCAATTTATTTCTATTTATTATTTATTATTTCTAATTATTGCTAAATATTACTAATTCTTACTAAATATTACTAATTATTACTGATTATTACTATTTATAACTATTTATTACTATTAATTATTATTTATTACTATTTATAACTAATTATTACTATTTATTACTATTTATTACTCTTTATTACTAATTATTACAAATTATTACTAATTATTAATAATTATTTCTAATTATTACAAATTATACTAATTTTTAATATTTCTTAATAATTCTTAGTAATTATGACAAATTTTTACTAATTATTAATTATTATTACTAATTATTATTAATTATTACTAATTAGTAATAATATTTAATAATTATTACTAATTATTACTAATTATTACTAATTATTACTAATTATTACTAATTATTATTATTAGTAGTAATTATTTCTAAGTTTTACTATTTATTACTATTTATTACTATTTATTACAATTTATTACTATTTATTCCTATTTATTGCTATTTATTTTTATTTATTACTATTTATTCTCTTAATTTTTATTTATTTCTTTTTTTTGTATTTATTCATATTAATTTCTATTAATTGCTATGTATTCTAATTTATTCTTAATTATTTTTAATTTTTCTTAATTATTACTAATTATTACTAATTATTAAATTTTATTACACTTTGTTACAAATTATTACTAATTATTACTTTTTATTGTAATTTATTACGAATTATTACTATTTATTAATATTTATTAATATTTTTTACTATTTGTTACTAATTATTACTAATTATTACTACTTATTTATAATTATTTCTAATTATTACTATTTATTACTATTTATTACTATTTATTACTAATAATTACTAATTATAACTATTTGTTACTATTTACTACAAATTTTTACTAATTATTACTAATTATTCCTAATTATTACTAATTATTACGGATTACAAAACAATTTAAATCAAACATAATAACAACTAATCAACAAAAATTAAAATTACTATAAAGAGAATAAATAAATAGTAAATTAAATAAAACATAAATACCGTTAAACTTGATCTCATATATTTTGTAGATGGCTTCACAACTTTTTCATAAAAAATCTAACTCTAAAAAATTTCAACTGTAAGAGATGCAGACGAAGAAGAAATTCAAGAGGTGGGAAGAAAAACGGATGGAGGTATATATAGGTTAAATTAGTTGCCACAAGACTATTTGCGATGGGCCCCGTCAAAAATACTTTCAGCCGTATTAATTATGATAGGCGGTTAAAAGGTTATTTGCGATGGGGACCATCGCAAAATGTAACCTACCGATACACTATTTGTGAAGGGACAACATCCCGTCGCAAATAGGTTTTTTATGTCGCCGGTTAATTGCGACGGGTCACGTCACATATACCCTCTGGGGGTTGAACATGTTGCAAAGGGGGATCCCCAACTATAACTAGGTCTTATCGCCTCCCAATATTTACGATGGGTGGTACCTACCAATTATAAATACCCTTTCACACAGTTTGGCGCACAAACTACACGAATCTGCCAGAAAGTTTTTGCGACATGGCACTTATTCCCGTCGCAAATAATTTGTTATTTTAGATGGGATGACTATCCCTTCTCAAATAATCCTATCGCAAAAAATGGGTTTTCACATAGTGTTAGTTCTCAGCCAACCGTAGGGTTCAATACATATAGCGCTCGGGAAAATCTATCCTAAATCCATTTGTCGCATCACAACATCCATAATGATGTCAATAATCGGGCCAAAAGATCTGCCTCTTTGAGAGGGTCCCAATGCCACAAACGACCCGTCAATCGGACACATAGTTTGTAAGATACAAGTGTTTTAGTATCTAGGGGGCCGGTTGTGACGGGGCCCGTTCCAACCCGACCAACTCGGCTCTAGGGTACCACATAACCTGGTTCATTATGATGGAATCAACCCAACTTGGGGTGGGTGAAGGTTGGTCCGGTTAGACCTCGCTAGTGTGTCAGGCACAATAGCCACTGTTGGACCCGGCTCGGTTGGCTGATCGTCCAGCCTGCCGAGTCGCCCCGCGACCCGGCCTCGTCTGACCAGGACCAATGAAGGCGTGGGTCCGGCCCGTTGGGGTGGCGGGGGGGCTCCAGCTCGCTCGGTGAGGGTCCAACCCATCAGCGCAGTCCGGCCCGCTGGGCTAGTGTCCGGCCCGCATTGCAGGTCTAGCCGGCTGGGGGTTCGTGCCCCATCCAGTCTACAAGAGGCAGACTAATCAGCCAAGCCCGATGCGGTCAGGAGCTGCGTCGATTCCCCACCATCACCACGTGGGTCTCGGCGAGGTGCCTCCTCTGCTACGGTCAAGTGACGGTGGTTCGTCGTGCTGGACCCGGCTCGGTGTCGCGTCTGCTGCCCTCAAACGCTGTCACGTGACAACGTCAGCCGCCTCCAGCCAGCGGCTCGGCCGGCGGATTCTCCTACTACACCGTATCCTGGTCTGACCGTAGTAATTCATCCAGCGAGCCACCTCTCACCCGCGGCCACCGTCAGCGGATTCTTTTGAGGGCCACTGATTCAACACCAGTAGTTCGTTCGTCGTGCTGCTTGCGCTAGAATTTTCTGGGGATAGTCATCTCCACCACAACATTCTCAACACTGCATTGTCGTCGGTTCAAAAATTTTAACACGAAGAACATCCCGGGTAGAGGGGCTCTGGCCTTGTTCATGTCAGCTCGGGCCCTCCGCATTAGAATTTTATAAAATAGGGGAGGTCCGAGGATTTCAAGTTGAACAACAAAGATAATTAATTCCAAGATAAAGAAACAATAAATAAGTCACACTCCCGCAAGATCACACATTCCGCGGATTAACATGTTCATGGGTTAATCCACATTGGTCGTTTAGAAAGAGAAATGCGAAACTTCAAAATCAAACAACCCCTACCACATACAATTTCCAATGTCGTGGAATTCGTCCTCGAGGGGTTTAGACGTTGATGTCCCTCCCAGGATCTAATCTTCGAAAGGCATCGAAGGTGGTGAGGATCTATATGCATTCGTTATTCTTATCTGAGGTGGAATTTTGTCAGAGGATCACTAGAGAATCCTCCCCATTTCTAATCCATACTTACCTAGTGCATCGAACTATAAATAAAATCATGTCGCATCGTTCCCATTATGATGGGACTCTGCATCATTACAATGTTTCTTTTGTAAAACAGTGTCACTGTTACATTCCATTAAACAACGTTACACTGTGAGTAAATGGGACATTGATGAGCCTCATTGATGTGAATCTTCACCGCCTTATCATTGTCCCACATCATCTCCATCCATTACAAGAATTTGACAAATAATATAAAATAATTTATTTAAATTATTTTATTATTTTTCTCATGAGGTCAAAAAATAACTTTTTCTTGCATCTCTTTACGGATGAAATAATTCATTTCTAGGAAAATCCCAGTGTTCTAAATTCAATGGTGCCTTCAGATTTACAATCCGAGCGATGTTTCAAATGATAGACAATTCCACTTCCACGTTTACTGAATATACCTTAAAATGGGTTCATAAAATATTAACAGTCACCCTCAACATGAGTCGGTTGAGGTTATGCTCCACCTAAGGGAAACAAACACTCATGAATCCAATAGTACTCTTAGATTTTTGATCTGATTTACCCTATATAAGTCAATTGATATAACAAAAAATAATTATTACTTAATTATTTTATTGACGACCAAAAACTAACTTCAACTATTGGAACGTGTCGACCAATGTTAGGGTATTACAAAGGAAAACATAACCACATGAGTTCAACTATGGTCTCAGATTTTAATATATGTCACAATTCGTGATTTAAAAACTTTTGAAAAATAAAATAATTTTATTTAATTATTTTTTTAGGGTTATGCCATTTTTGGGTTTTCTCACTGGTGGCATGCGATAACTAAACTTAAATCATGCCTAGGGTAAACCTTCCTTCCTGAACACAATGGTGCCCCCAAAATTCTAATCTGGGCACCCATTTAAGAGTTATTCCTCTTTTTCAGGAAAAATACCCATGTGCGCTATTAAAAGCTTATCATTTTACAATGGATCATCCTGGGCCCTACGAGCCTTGGAATTAGGTGTCGTCAAATTTCGCAATCTTAAAATAATTCCATATAATAAAAAAAATTATACAGAAATTCTATGACATTATATTATTTTATAACATGAAACAATCTCATCTATATATATTCATTCTAAAATAATTTCATAAATTATAATTATAAAAATAAATGAGCTCATAATTATATATTTAATGATCTTTAACCTTAATTTATAAGGTTTAGAAAATAAATTTCTCAAAATTTTCCATATGAATCTTTTGAATCCCTTTACAAAATTTTTGAAAAAAATGTTTATATTAATTTTTATGACAAGAATTATTTTCCCACCATCATGACCATTATTTTTTATTAATATTTCTATATAGGTTTCCTCGGTTATCTTCATAGAAAATTATATTTACAATATATTTTTAATTTTTAGTTTTCAAAGTTTATTATAAATGTCATAAAAAAATTCCCCATGATTTTTTTAATAATCTTTTAATGATATTTTAATTTATGAACATCTAAAACCCTCGATTCTGCTTCTGATACACTGGTGATATTTTTTAATTATACAATTAAAATAATTTATTTCGTTGGATTATGAATATTTCAAAGAGATTATCACCCAACCAATTACTTTTCCATGGGTTAATTAGGTACTAAAAAGAATAAAACATGTTTCATGATGTTTTATGATGAGGTGAAAGATATATTAACTTTTTATGTCATGATTATTAGAAACATATTACCATGGATTAATCCCAATTTTACCGCATGGTTGAGCATGATATATATCATATAATGGGTTGAGGTACATTATATCTCAAAATATGAAGGCTACAACCCCATTATAGCTTATGATATGATAGGTTAAGCCATGTTATATCAAATTATATAAAAATTGATCTCTAAAGAATCTGTCCAATACTTTGGGTAATGATTATTTTCTCTTAGTAAATATATTGGATGTTACCCATATTATTATTCCAATTTTTACATATTTTTAAGGGTTATAAGAAGATAAAGTTCTAAATTACCAACACATTTTCATTATTCTTGATATGGGTTATAAATATTACATTTGGACAGTATTTACATACCATTGATCATGATTATTGATTTCATTATCTATTTACTTTTAAAAATCAATGTTCTATATTTTATGACTGATGATCTAGGTATTTATTGGTATGGATTTCTTTATTTTATACTCATACACCATAATTGTGTCATATACCCTTATTCTTATCTAATGACATACAATTATTAATGATCATGTTTACTCTTACTGAGAATTTGATCTCACCCTTCATATGTTTCTAATTCCCTTGGTTAAAATAAATTATATTAAATTATTTGGTACTAGAATAGGATTCATATATGAATAATATTATGGTAGATATTGAATATTTCATATGAAATATACAAATAAATATACAGTGGTAAAAATAATTTCTTGATTTCACTACTGATGTTTAGTTTATTATTTTTTCAAAATTCTATAAAACAAAAAATTTAAAGGATTCTTGAATATAATAGAAATAATTAATGAATTAATTCTGATGATTATGTAATATTTAAATCTTGCTCCATATATTTTGTATCAAAGGAAGGACTAAAAAATATTAAAGGTAGGGATGTTTTCATGTATGGTTATTTTAATAGTTAGGGATTCCATAATAGATTTATATGTATTAGGTTGACCAAAAGTTCAATGTATTAGACAACCCTTATGAGGATTTAAGTTGTAGAAGTCTAATATGATTAGGAATATATTTTTTGAAATTTGTGATAACATTATCCTTGTATTTAGTATGGGATGTAGTGAAAAATTAATTTTTAGATGAATGAATATACATTTAGTTTTTCTAGGTATAAAGATATTGATGAAATTTATAACTAATATAATCATTTATGATTAAGTTTATTTTGATGTTTGTTCATCATATTGATCGTAATGTTATGGGGGTTATGTAAATATAGATTTAGTATAATGGAAAACATTTCACATCTAGAAAGGTTGTAAGGCTTGAACCAAAAACCAAAGGGTGACGAAGGTGCAACTCCTACCACTAGCCTATGCGATGCCTTCATTTTTATGAATTACTTTTTTTAAATGTTTTAATATATAAATATTCTGTTTTTTTTAAACATTATATTATTAAGCTAATCATAATATTGATGGTATTTATTTGAATAATAATTGTGGAATTATCATTAAGAATCAGATATGATTAAATATGTATTAATAGTTATTCAGTTTATTTATATAAATTATTAGAAAAACGTGGAGATTATTGGATTAAAAAATAAAAAATATTGATGTCAAAAATTAAGAGTTGTCAAAATTATTTAGAGGTAAATGATAAATTTCACTTAGAATAATATGTGATCCAATCTGTTAGATATTTTCATTTCAATGTTTGTCCAAATTTTATTGATAAATTTTTTGGTTAGTTATTTATCGAATGGTTTTAGAAAATTTTGGGTGTTATCGTTTACTATTTTTTTTCAATGTTTTATTTATTTATATGAATATTTATTAATAATTATTATTATCTTATCTTTTTAAAATCATTTCATATTGGTTAATATCTAGAGAAAAGAGGATAATATTTTTATCATTTTATAAAAATTTTGATCTATTACATGTTGATTTTACTTCTTTAGGAATAAAAATTCAAATTAAATATTACTTATTTAGTGAAATGTCTGATATTTTGGTAAAAAAATATTAAAATTTGAAGATATAATTTTCGTGTAAGTATTTTTCCTTATGTATTTATTCTAGATGTTAAATGGATCCCCATTCTTTATGAAAATTATATTGAAATAAAAAATTATTTATTATCATTTCTATCTTCTCTCTTGAAAAAAATTATAGGTTACGCCCTAAATAGGTCTCCCTTCAAAATCCATGTGTAAATATCCCAACAATAATTATTTATATGGTTCCTTATTTTTTTATTTCATATGACCTTCATACATCCTTTTAGATCTATATAATCGACTATTTTTTTAAATCTCAGTACGATGTGGTTTTTTCACAAATGGATTTTTAAGTATCAATCCATTGGTTAATGTAATCAAGATAAAATTATGATTATTTCATTTATTACACTTTTATAGAATTTAACAGATTGATATTTTAAAAGAATAAACTTATTTTCAATAATATATATGATACATAACATTGAGATTGAATAAACTACACAATACTATTATTTAAATACGATCCTTATAACCTATATGTTAAACTAGAGGGTATTAATATGATTACCTATTGTTTAAATATATATTATTTTTTAATAAATAAAAATTTATTGGTAAATTTAGAATGAATGATCACTCATTTTTTAGTAATTTCATTTTATTAATAAAAAAATTTCATCAAAAATGATTTTATTAATTTTTTATGAGAAAATATTTTTATTAATTTTATGAATATTTAAGAAATGAATTGGATACAATTAAATTTATATATTAAATCAACATATCATAATTTATTTGGAGGAAATTTTGGGATTTTTCAATATATATATATATATATTATTGTATAATGAAATACATATTTTTATAATAATATTATTTATTTAAAAGAAATTATGTAATTTAATGGTCCCCATATTAATTTATTTTTAATTATAGTATCCAAATTAATATTTATTAACATTTAATATAGTTAATTATATTTGAATAACTTTTATATTATAGTACATTATATGTATCGACCTGACCCCAGAAGCCTAGAACTAGTGCATTATTACATAACATTGACATGGTCACAAAAGATCATGTTTCGAAAGACAGACTAGTTTATTAGCCTTGGATGTTCTAGATACATTCATAAGGGTTACATTACATCCTAAAATGGAAAACTACAACAACATTTTTTCCATAGAAAACACTGAGATCCCATAAACTATCCCTACTGTTCATTCATAATATACTTCTTCACATCTAGTAATAATAAAACCTATAATGGGGTGAGATCAGATGCTTAGTAAAGATAACAATATAGAGGAAAAATTCATAAATAAGCATAAACTTTTAAGGAAATGTATAAGACTAAAATAAAAGCCTTTTAAACATGAACTTCAGAATAATATGGCAAAGATAAATTCAAAATAATTCTATTTACATACACACATTGATATTCTACTAGTCGAATAATCACATGCAATATCAATAGCCACTTTTATAATTATGGAATGCATAATGCCACACTTTAATAACCAAATAGTCAAGGAATTGTTCCAAGACTAAAAATACAATTTTTTAAAGGACTTTTACCGTGACAATAGTTTGTCAAATGATACCTACCAATTCATTGAGGAGCTATAGTAGGCTCCACCCATCACTAACTAAGTCTAGTGCATTCCTTATATGAAAAGGTTTAAACATAACATAAACATTCGTATTAAAACTGGAAAAATGAAATGTCAATAATTTATCTGTAAACCATGAATGGTATGAAATAACACATCCACAGTCAAACATATCAAAAAATATTCAATACATTATGGATTTTTTTATTGCAATTAATCAACTTCAAACAAATATAAAATCAATCAAAGGATGTTGACATAGATGAAATCACAACCTTTTTAGAGAAATTTCATTATATATTTTGAAATCATTTTTAAGTCATGTAATTATAATATAAATCATTTATATTTGAAAATATTATAGAAGCATGTAAGGGAATCTTTTTTAATGTTATAACGGCATAAAATAGCCGCACCTGCAGTCTAAGTTAACAAAACAATTTTTCCATAAATTTGTCGAAATGGTCCTAAAGTAGCTTGTTTTGGAAAATTACAGAAATATTCCTTTCAAAACATCTTATAAAATGTTAAAAAAGGTTATAAATGACATTAAAACATTTTCTAGTAAATTGTTTTAAGTACATTTTTAAGAAACATGGATGTGGATGATAAAGAGGTCCCAGAAGATAATTTCATATAAACAACCTCGGATAATAAAGATATTGTGAAATTAACCCTTACCTTGTACTTTTCCTTGGTCGAAGGTAAGTTAACCTCCTGTGTAATGGGGAAATAATTATTATTAAATTATAAAATTATCATATACATTAATAGGATACCATATTTTATCTTTTAACACTACATTGTTAATAATATCATAGTGAAATCGCCGTTTAGGGTGTTAAATGATTCGTTTTCCTTTTTATGGTTTGTTATGTATGTAATGTTTGTTATGGATATGATTTATCTTCTTAATATTAAAAATGATATTATGTCTTTAAACATTATTTTTAATCATCTAATAATAATTAGTCTTGAATGGATATGATGGGGAATGAATCTCATCGCGTTTGTGGAGACGGTAATCCGTACGTACGCACGAGGGACAATGTCATTCTTTTGATATTAAAATAACATCTAATTGGATGGAATATCATATATACAGAATCATTATAATGCTATATTTATTATGTACATCAATTACACATAATTATTATACCCATCAAAATAATAATGTATTGAATAACAAGTACACCACGACATGGAGACGGTAAGCCGTACGTACGCACGTATGGTGACTTTTCATTCAAATAATGGATAGAATAATGAATATGGTTGTACCATATTTGTAATAACATCATAGTATTTATAAGATACTGGAGTTATTATTTTATAATTGAAACAATAAATAAAGAGGAAGTGGAAGAAGAAAGGAACCTGAAAGAGTTGATAAAATATTTACATTTTCTTTGGGTTCTTCATTTTGTTCTGATCAAAAGGGATATTTAAGATGGCTTTATGACTAAAGGAAGGCCTATATGATTAAGGGAGGAGAGTTGAGAGGGTATTTGGGAAGGGATTGGTTGAGCCAAATGGCTTTGATGGTGGGAATTATAGAGAAGGGGGAGTGCCATTTTTTAAGAGGGGTGAGGGGCACCATAAGAAAAGCTAGAAATATTATTTTATAATAAAATTATTTTCGGTTTCTAATTCCTATAAAATGAATTATTAAAAGGATAAGGTGGGGATGGGTCAAAAACCACTCAAAAAATAGTTTTTATACAGGTTTGAGTCATAAGATTAACTTTATTTTTTGGATTTAACTCTTAGTTAAATAGTTTAACATTTACCATGTCTCTTTTTATTTTTATATTATATGGTTAATACACATACTATAAACTTCATAAATTACCCAATGTGGTTTATTAATGATACACCTATCCTTATATATGTCTTTTGTCCGAACCATATATTTTTAGGAATAGAATATCAATTAATAATATAAGATTTTTTTTTAAAAAAACTATTTTTGCCATCTTTGACACTATTTGGTATTTTGTTTTTTCTAAATTCATAAATGCATTTTTACTTCGACAAAAATTAATCTAACCGACCCAAAAATGTAATATTATCCTAGAAAATTATTTTAATTCATAAAAATCCCAAATTTCATTTATTTGGATATTTATAATATCAATTATTTTAATATTCCATTAATTAAGTAATTACTGCATCATCATTGTGTCATTAATAAATTTAATTCTATATTATATAAAAATTATAAATAAGATGCAATTATGTATGAAATAGTTTTATATTTCTAATTAATATTTTTATTAAAATTTATCTTATGTGTAACCCAATATTAAAAATGTTTTAGTTATTAATCTTTGAATTTAACACTTTTAACTCTATTTGAATTAAATAATAATAAATGTCATAATCTAATCCATGTGGACTGAAATGATCATATTTTATTAATAAGATCATTTTTTTATGAATTATATTTATCCAATATAATTAGGACTTGTGTTTGGGTAATAATAATATCACTTTTACCCTTAATTTCCCTTTTTACTTTTAACCGTGGTAAATAAAATTTAAATGGTACTATTCACCAAAAAATTATTTCCATCTTATTGAACCAAATTTTACTTACTGATATCAATTGTGTCTCTCAAAATTTTTAAATTGAACTCATATAAGCAGTAAAATAATGTTTTATTTAAATTTTCAATGCTCATATGAGGTGGGTAAAAGACAGTAAGAAGTTCAATAAAATTTTTATTTATCTAAAATTATTATTAACTGACTCTGATGAATTACATTGAACATATATAGGTATTATGTAATTTTATTTAGCTAAAATAAATTTAAATAAAATAAATAATTATTTAAATAAAAAGTCAGTTTTAAACAATAACTCAGTGCTTTTCATTATTCATCAAAAATTGAATGTTTTTAGAAAATACCAAAAAATCACCCTAAGATAATTTGGATATTCCAAATTCAAAAATGAATTCTATTTTATCAATTTCATAACATTTAATTTTCATTAATTAATTTAAAATTAATTCCTGTAGTCAAAGCAAAAATCATATTTTTAAGAAATTATAACTATCCAAAGATTGACACTTGTTTATGTCCAATTTCAAAGTGAAATTATCTAAAATGACCATCATTGGATTAAATGTTAAAAATATAATCTAATTATACGTCCAAAACAGCAAAATTTATAATTCAACACTATAAATTATTTTGATTGGAAAAGTTGTTTTCAGTTAAAATATAGTACTTTTCACTATTCACCCAAATATTAAAGTTATCAGAAAAACACCAAAAATTTATTGAAACTAAATTATTATGTCTCGATTCTAAAGAAGATATTAATTTTTTAAAATTTAATATATTAAAGTTTCAAATATTTAATTTAAATTGGGTTCACCATTAAAAGGCGGTAAAATTGTATTTTTTGAAAAATACTCTTTTATCTGAAAAAAATGAATTTGTTTTTACATTATGTCTACGAAACTCATAATATGTATTCTAAAATTATATGGATTATATAATGTTGAAAATTTAGTTAATACTATTCATAACCTCTTTTTAACAGCTAGTTTGTTAAGTTGTGGTGCGCTTGAACTCAGTATTGCATGTAGTGCAAATTATTTAATTACATTGAAAAATAACGTAGTATGAATTTTTGGGGTGTTACAACCTTCCCTCATTCAATAAATTTCACTCTCGCAATTTGAAATTGTTTTTGAAAATAAAATTTTGAAAATAGAAAATAACTTTCTGGGAAAACCCACATCAGAAATAGGGTTAATAAAATTTAGTCTTAATAAGAGGAAAGGGGGAACGGAACAGTCACCACCAAATTATGATATAAATTAAGAGAACATTGGTGGAAATTAAAGACACATAATTGGAGGAAAAATATAAATATTTATAGGGAGTTATTGAGGTAATAAGTCACAAAGAATTGTATAATTGAGTTCCTCAAATCCATCAATCTATGATGATTTAAAATTTCATCGGTTCAACAAAGCATAAGGTATTAGGATAACACATTTTTTGTTGTAATATCCCTTACCTAATATTTGAGAATTAATTTCTTCATATAAAAAGAGAAGAAAAAATGAATACTTGATAAGTAGAGTTCCATCCTTTAACTAATTTCTACAAAAAACTCATCTTTCGCACTAAAAGATAATAGAAAATAAAAAATATTGTAATTTTCATATTCATATAGGGTTCCAAAAAAATTGAATTTATAATTCATCTACCAGAACATTAAAAAACAACATTATTCAATCTAGGATATCACGTGGGCTAATGGTAGGTGATACACCCTTGTCGCCCTTTGGTTACTAGTTCAAGTTCCACGACCTTGCTGAACATGACATGTTGCTGCCCGACCTTCAGGTTGTCCTTTTTATGGAAATCCAAAAATAATCTCAAACTAAACTTATCGAAAATAATTCTGTCCAAAATCGCAGTCCAAAATTTATAAAGAATCTAAACACAATGAAGATACTTTTTTCCACGTAATAACATGTGAACACCTTCATCGTGTATTTTTTTAGACATTGCATCATCCTGAATTACCATAAAACCATATTGATCACATTCATGATCCCTTATTCATTATAGAATAATGGATATACTTCTTCTATCCAAAAAATTTTGTAAACTCCATCAATGGTGGAATATAAAATTCATTAATCAGTTTCAAGGTAGTCCGGAATATTCAATATAATTTATCCAAATCAATCATGTATTATTCCAAAAATCACTACCTCAGTATCAGAACCATATTATGGTTTTTCATTCTCTCATCCATATATTTTCCTAAAATTTAACCTGCTATTGAGTCACTTTTCTTGGATCCACACAATCTCAAGTCCTTAATGAAATAGTTTTGCATTTCAATCCTTATATACTCTATAATTTTTATAACATGTGCATCATTAATACAATACTCAAATGACACAATAATTTAATAACAATGTAAGAAATATAATCATTCCTCTTCATGTTAGGTAGTATCATAACATTACTATTATCCAATAGAATCATTTGTGGAATACTCTGATGATTTGGAAATTGATTCGCCTCGTGTCCCAACTCCTTGCAGATGAAGCATTGTACATTTGGAAATTTTTTTACCCTTGCAATCACATACTTGGTGTCCTTTTTCTCCACACTTATAAAAACACTCATTCCCATCAAGCATTTATCAAGGTGATTCTTTCCACAGTAATCACATATGGGAAAATCCTTCTTTTCTATATTCCATATATCCGTCATTCTCTCTTCCAACATTTTCTTCTCTTGCTTCCCTTCAAAGACATAGGACTCAACTAATTATTTACTTATCTTATTAACATATGATACAATTTCATCATATGTTAGGAATACATGGGATAAATGTTCCCTTCTAAATGTGGGATTAATTCCATGAAATTAATGATCCTTCTTACACATTGTATCATAAGTATTGCTGGAGTTCACAGTCATTCTACTGGGAACCATTTCTATACAATGACATACACAAGGTGAGTTTATGAATTGCAATGAATAACTCCAAACTTGTAAAATAACTAACGTAAATTGAAAATTTTATGGATATAATCCATAATAATTAAAATATTTTCTTTTAGGAGGTATGTACTCATAAATCCTTCATAATGATTTTTATGAAAATGAGAATTATCCTATGCATGTCCCCAAGGAGTGTCGTAACCATGAGTATAGCAAGACCCATTGGCATGCATCACTTCCTATTCGATTCGAACTCAAAGAATTGATTTTGGATTTTATACCTAGGTACACTAGTGCCATGGTCTCCTCTACCTACTCGTATCCAGACAGGGATGTGTTCCTTGGAAGCTCACAAAATTTCTATAATAAAAAATTCTAGGAAGTTCTTATATACTAATCATTAATGCCTATCTTAGGGCTATGTTCTCTAATCATAGTTTATTTAAATCTATTTTCCAAGGATTGTACTAAACATCCTCTGATACCAACTTTAGTGCCCCGACCCCATAATCCCAGAGTCGGTGCACTATTACATAACATTGGCATTATCACAAAAGATCATGTCTCGAAAGACCGATTAGTTTAGTAGCCTTGGAAGTTCTAGATACATTCATAAGGTTTACATTACATCATAAAATAGAAAACTACAACAATATTGTTTCCATAGAAAACACTAAGATCCCATAGACTATCCCTGTAGGTCCATCATAATATACTTCTTCGCATCCTGGGAAAAATAAATCATAGAATGGGGTGAGCTCAGATTCTTAGTACGGATAACAATATAGCAGAAACTTTCATAAATAAGCATAAACATTTAAGGCAATGTATAATACTAAAACAGAAGAATTATAAAATTGAATTTGAGCATAATATGGTGAATATAAATTCAAAATAATTCCATTTACTTACTCACATGGATATTCTACTGTCTAATAATCACATGCAATATCAATAGCCACTTTCAAAAGGATGGAATGCATAATGCCAGACTTTCATAACCACATAGTCAAGGAATTGTGCCAAGAATACAAGTAAGATTTTGTCCAGGCCTTGTTACAAGACACTAGATTGCCTCATGAAACCTACTGATGCATCTAGGAGCTATACTAGGCTCCACCCCTCACTTAAAAAGTCCAATTAATTCCTCATATTAAAAGCTTTAGACATAACATAAATATTTATATTAAAACTGGAATACAAAATGTCAATACTTAATCCATAAATAGTGAATGGTATGAATAAAGACATCCACAGTCAAACATATCACAAAACCATTAATAAAATATGGAATTTATGTATTATAATAAATCATCTTCAAACAACATTTAAATCTATCAAAAGATGTAGACATTCGTGAAATCAAAACCTTTTTAGAGAAATATATATTTCTTTTTTGAAATCATTTAAAAGTCATGTAATTATAAAAGAAAACATTTATATTTGAATATTTTCTTATAATAATTTATGGAAAGCTTTCAGGGTGTTATAAAATTTTAAAATAGATTCTCCCGCCGTATATGTTAAAAAACAATCTGTCCTTAATTTGGTTGAAATGGTCGTAAAGTACCTTATTTGGAAAACGACTGAAAGATTCCTTTCAAAACATCATATAAAATGTGAAAAAATGTTATAAATGACATTAACCCATTGTATAGTAAATAGTAAAAATGTTTTGGAATACATTCTTATGAAACATGGATGTGGATGATAAAGAGGACTGAGAAGATAATTACGTATAAACAACCTCAGATAATAAAGTGATTGTGAAATTAACCATTACCTTGTAATTTTACTTGGTCGAGGGTAGGTTAAAATCTCTTTTAATGGTGATATAATCATTATTAAATTATACAAGAATCATATACATTAATATGATATCATATATGATCATTTAACATTGCTTTGTTAATAATATCTTAGTATTATCGTCATTTCAGGTGTTAACTGATTCGTATTTCTTTTATATTCTTTCATACGTAAGTAATGTTTTTTATGGATTGGTTGTATCATATTAATATTCAGAATGAAATTAAGTATTTAAAAAAATTAATCATCTAATAAAATTTTTTCCTTGAATGGAAACGATGATGAATGAATCTCATCGCTTTCATGGAGACGGTAATCCGTACATACGAACGAGCGACAATATCATTTCATGATATTAAAATAATATATAATTGGATGGTATATCATCTATACAGAATCATTATCATGTTATATTTATTATTTAAATCAATTAAACATCATTATTATATCCATATAAATAATAATGTATTGAATAACAATTACACCACGATGTGGAGATGGTAAGAAGTTCGTACGCACATATGGGGACATGTCATTCAAAGGATGGATAGAATAATGAATTTGGTTGTACCATATTTATAACATCATAGTATATAGAAGATACTGGAGTGATTATTTTAGAATGGAAACAACAAAGAAAGAGGAAGTGAAAGAATAAAGGAACCTGAATGATGTGATTAAATAATTACCTTTTCTTCGTGTTCTTCCTTTTGATTGGATCAAAAGGGCTCCTTAGGGTGGCTTTCTGGCTAAAGGAAGGCCACAAGATGAAGGGGGGAAAGTTGAGAGGGTATTTGGGTAGGCGTTTTCCAAGACAAATGGCTTTGAATGTGTTAATTAGAGTGAAGGGGCGGTGCCCTTTTATAAGAGGGGTGAGGGCACTGTAGGAAAAGAAAGAAATATTAATTTATAAAAAAATATTTTTTGGTTTCTAATGTATCAAAAATGAATTATTTAAAGGATAAGGTAAGTATTGGTAGATAACCTCTCAACCAATAGGTTTTAGATAGCTTTGGGTCACTATATTAACTTTATCTTTTAGATTTAATTCTTAGTTAAATTGTTTGACATTTACCATGTCGCTTTATATTTTTATATTATATGGTTAATAAACATACTATAAACATACAAGAGAACCCCATGTGGTTCATTAATGACACACCTACAATTATATAAGTCTTTTGTCCAAACCTTATTTTTTTAATAATATAATTTCAATTAATAATATAATATTTGTTTTAATAACTCCTTTATGTCAATTTTGACAGTATTTCGTATTTTGTTTTTTCTAAAATCCTAACAGCATTATTACTTCGATGAAAAATTCATCAAAGCAACCCTAAAATTTTATATTAAACTATAAAATTAGTGGAATACATAAAAATTCTCAAATTACATTTATTTGGATATTTATAATATCAATTATTTTAATATTTCATTAATTAGGTAATTACTGCATCATCATTGTGTAATTGATAAATTTAATTATTTAATTTTTAAAAATTATAAATAAAATAAAATTATATTGGAAATATTTTTATATTTCTAATTAATATTTATATTCTAATTTATCTTATGTGTAACCCTATATTAGAAATGTTTTATTTATTAAAAATAGAATTTAACACTTTTAACTCTTCTTTGAATTAAATAATAATAAATGTCCTAATCTAATCCAAGTAGACCTAAAGGATAATATTTTATTAATAAGTTTATTTTTGTCGAATTATACTTATCCAACAGAATCAAGACATTTTTTATGGTAATAATAATATCATTTTTAACCGTAATTACCCTATTTAATTATAACCGTGGTAAATAAAAGTAAACAATTACTATTCACAAAAAAAATTAATTTCATCCTATTAAACCACATTCTACATAATGATATGAACCGTATTTCATCCTATTAAACCAAATTCTACATAATGATATGAACTGTGTCTCCTAGATTTTTGAAATTCAACTCACAGAAGCTTTAAAATTAAGATTTATGTAAATTTTCAAATGCTCCTAAGTGGTGGGTAAAAGACGGTAAAATGTTCAATAAAAGTATTGTATACCTAAAGTTATTGTAAAATATATCCAATTAATTACATTGAACTTATATATGTATTATTTATCTATTTTGAAATACAATAAATTTTAATAAAAAAATAATTATTTAAATAAAAATTCAGTTTTAAATAATAACTCAGTGTTTTTCACTATTCATCAAAAATTGAAAGCTTTTCGAAAATACCAAAAATTCACTCTATGATAATTTTGATATTCCAAATTCAAAAATGAATTCTATTTTAAAAATATCAAAACATAGAATTTACATTAATTATTTTAAAATTTATTCTCATTTTTAAAACCAAAAATCGTATTTTTATGAAATAATAACTATCAAAAGATTGAAACTTGATTATGTCCAATTTCGAAGTGAAATCTCATATAAAGAACATCATTGGATTAAATGGTAAAAATATAATCTAATTATACTTCCAAATAATTAAAATCTATAATTCAACACTATAAATTATTTTTATTAAAATAATTGTTTTGAGTTAATATAGAGTATTTTTCACTATTCACCCAAATATGAATGTTATCAGAAAAACACCAAAAATTTATCAACACTAAATTCTTTTGTGTTGATTTTATAGAATAAGTTTATTTTATCAAATTGAATATATTAAAGTTTCAAATATTGGTTTTAAAAATGGTTCTCCATTAAAAGGCGGTAAAATTTCAAATTTTCAAAAATAATTCTTTGATCTGAAAAAATGATTTTGTTCTTAAATCATGTCTAAGAAAATCATAAAATGGATCATAAAATTATAATGATTATATAATTTCAAAATTCAGTTAATATTATTCATAACCTTTTTTGAATAGCTAGTTTGGTAAGTCGTGGTGTTCTTGAACTTAGTTTTGTGTGTAGTGCAAGTTATTGAATTACTTTAAATATATAACGTACTATGAAATCTTGTGGCGTTACAGTATAAGTTTATTTTTAAGATTAAAAACACATTGTTATGTAAATTGTTTTAAAGTGTATTATGTTTCTCTTTTTTAATTTATTAAAATAACCCATTATGAAGAATTATTGAAATGAAATTTATGGATTAAATGATTGTAAATATTAAAATTAATTTATATAATGATTACTATTATATATACAGTTAAAATAAGATCATATTTTTCTTGAAAAAAAATCGTGAAAAAAATCTTTTTTACCGCACTTATATGTTAAATTTTAAATTAATATCCTCCACTTATATGAATTGAATTTTTTAAAATTTATTTAATATTTAGTATCAAAATAATTAATATTATATAACAAGTTCAAATTAATTTTCGGTCATCATGAATATTAAGAGCACTGTAAATATTAAAATGTTGTTATTGTGAAAATGGATGTATCAAGGGGTTACTCTATAATGATTATTAATAAAATGAAATAAAACTAGTATAAATTATAATATATGGGCATATTGTGTCCTTAGATAATATTAGTATAGATAACGGTCGATTTTGGAACCTTGTTTCATGAGAAAATGTTTATATTACATTTTTATTTTCTAAATTTCCAAGTGTGTCTTTCCCTCTACTTATAAAATGTCTCGCACTCACCTCACCAATTCACACCATAAAATCCTTTTTTATAGAATACCTAAAATAATATTTAATAAAATTCATTTATATGTCATGTATCTTTAGTTTGATCATAAATCCAATCTAGAATGTCTTTTGGATAATCATATAGAGGGGGTCTCAAAAGGAGGTATTGTTCTTAACAGAGAGTTTTTTTTATTTCTTCATCCTCCTCATTCAAATATTTTTCAAACATGTAGATGTAATAACTCTATTCTATCACATATAAATAAATTTGATTTTGTTATTTTAATAACATACATGAATCCCCTCTTCCATCAACTGGAAAATGATACCATCATCCATGTCTATGGTAGACTACAGTCTTATTAACGGATGTAATTCATTTTTCATCATCACATCTAACTAATGTTTTTACAAAAGAATTAATATTCATATATATTATTCATGAAATATTTATATTTTGTTAAAAGTAATATATCATTATTTTTTACCATTCCATTCACTGAAAAATAATAATGTCGTTCGTATGTAACTATTGACTACCGCCTCCACAAAGCGATGTGATTATTTATAATCCCTATATCACCCAAATATATATATAATTAAATTTAAGGAAATAATTTTTTATATATTATATTATGATAATTATTTAATTATAAAATATTACTAACCTTCTTTCCATAACGATCATTGATAATATGAAACGTTACTCATGTGTACGTTTGATATGTCGTCTCTTTAATCATATGGTAGTTGATTATCTAAAAAATATTTAATGCTTTTTTTCAAATATTTATTTATATATAAAACTAATAACAATTTCATTATTATTATTTTATATATAATTGAATAATTAACACTTTGACCATGTTCAATATACTGAACCTGTTGTGAAAATATTTACCGAACGTCCTCAAAACACCCAACACGGTGTTAAAGAATTAAATATTAAAATTTTTCATTAAAAATTTGATTATTTATAATGTATTAAACCTGTAAAAGTTTCTTAATATATAATTTTTTATTATAATCTTATTATAAATGATTTAAAGGAAATACATGGAAAATCTGGACTCTAGTACGAGTTTATCATCTCTTTTTTATTTCAGTGATACCTGTGATATATTGAAAAATTATTTATATTCTGTGGACTATACACTTAAAATGAAATTACCAAATGATTATTCTAAAGTAAATTACTGAGATTTAATAATCCATATAAGGTTATCAATTTCATGAGGGTTTTATCTAGGTATTACTTAATCCATAAGGAATTTCATCTCTATTTACAAACTTGGAAAAATATTTTATTTTTATGCACCTAATATCATTTATAGGGTGTATATATAACTATATTTTTTATATTATATCCTGAATCATTCAAAAATTTTGGTATTATATCTTAAAATTTGTATTATTTCATCCATGCGGATTTAAATTAAGAGTTACCATTTAGTAATGGGTTTCACAACTCAACTTTCATTCATCGAGTTATAACTATTATTAATTGATGATATTATGACATGGTTATGTGTGAGTTGATCTATAAATTATTTTATTATATATGATTATTTTTTTAGATTCTAAATTTTTCACATATTCTTTCCATTTAATAACTCTAAATATAATGATATGATCATTGTAATGGGTATTTATCTAAAATTTACTTTCTTTGGAGACACCATTGATAATATAATCCTATAATCTTTTAATAGGTTCATAAATAACCAAATTGACTCTGATATCTTGAATATATTCATGATATTGACATCTAAAGTTTCATTTCAAGTTATTCATTCAAGGGGACTATAATTCAAAAGTTTCCAAATTTGTAATGAATTTATGTTACTATCTCTTATCTTTTTGGTATTGTTTGTGTTCAGGGTGCATTTATAGAAATAATGAGATCTTATCTTCTTAAACCATATCATATTTTATTATCCTATTACTATGAGTTTTTTACATGTTTAGTATACATTTCCTATATTTTTCAATAAAAAATCTTCAAAAATGTTTTTTTTTGTAATTGGTACCAATATTATGTATACATCTAAATCGAAAATATTTTTCTTCTATATCCATGATTTCTAAAGCATTCAAAAAAAAATATTTATGAATATTTTTCTAATTCTATTATACATGTTCTTGGACAATCTTTGATTTTTTATTACAATTAAATTTTATAACATTTTCCTAATGGGTCACTTTTGACTCATATTAAAAAAATGATTGAAAATAATGTTTACATTATAATTTAAACATGAAAGGATTTTCCATAAATCAAGACCATTATTCTATTCTTTGTTTCCACTATAGTTTTCCATTTTTATTTTAAAAGGAATTTTTTTCACAATATTGGGTGAATTTTTATTTTTCAAAATTTATTTCTAATTTGAAAATACTATTCTACTAAAGAATGTTTTAGTGTCATTTTAATGGTATTTCCATTCATCAACGTCAGCAAACCTTGATGTGATTTCCTGATCCCCAATGGATATATTGTAATGATACTATCAGCACTCATTATCTGGATTGATTATAAGTTTTACGACAAATAATTAATCGATACAGTTATTTTTCTTTGAGTTAATCATGTTATGAATTGAATAATGGATGGTTCTATGAGTTTTATGATAAGATATAAGATCTATATACTCTATTTATGTCATTTTTGGTTCAAAATTTTTAGAAAGGTTTGATCCTGATTATTTCGCATTTGTGAGCCTGATATAGCTTATAAAAGGAATTTATCCCCATTATAGAATAAGATATGATAGTTCGATCCCCGTTATTACTCTTCATATGATTAATTGATCCCAATTATTGTAGATAATTTAATATTATATCCCTATTTTACCTCTCCAATGCATTGGGTAAATATAATTTTCTCTAAATAATTATATTGGAAGTCATATTTATGGTTTTAACATTTTACAATGCTTTTGAAAGGGTTTTTTAAAGATGGTGTTCCATGATACAAACACATGTTCATTTTTATTTCTATAGATTGTAGATGATTCTGTTGATAAATATTGAAACCACATAAATCATAATTAATGATGATATTGAATTATACATTTTTAATGATTTATTCCATGTTTTATGGTTGACGACTTAAGTATCGATGGATTTGAATTTCAATATTTTATATTCATGAACATTGATTATGTCATAATACCCATATGCTCATGTGATTACATCTAGTTGTTATTACTTATGTTAACACATACTATAAATTTGATCTCATACTTTCTATGTTTCTTATTCCCCAGGTTATAAAGTATGATTTTAATATATTTAAAACTCGAATGGTTTTTACATGTAAAGAATATTTTAAGTGATTTTTATGACTTTATATGGAATTTGAAAATCTATTTATAGTTTGATAATAATCTATCAGCATCTTGAGTGTTGTTTATGTGATGATTTTGTCCAAATTATCAAAAACTATTAACCAAGAAAGACACTCAAATATAATTTAAATAATTATTGACATAAAAGTCATGGTCATGTAATTTTTAAAGTAGAGTACTTATAAAAATATTATTATGATCATCATTAGTGACCTTTTTAGTTTATGTTGGTAGATCATGTCTTCTTTTCCATTTAACCTTGATTGTGTCATTTATAGATTCATAGGTAGTTTAAATTCTATCTTATATTCAGTTAACATTTTGATATCGTAGTAGATATGGTCAAATATTCTATCAGTAGTTTTTATTACTAATATTTAAAGGTCCATGCCTAAAATAATTTGTTTCATTGTTGTTTCAATATGGTTTAGAAGTGTATCATTTCATTTATACTAATGATGTTAGGTTATATTCTTATTAATTTTTTAGGGAGTATCCTATTTTTAAATTTTATTATACAATGAAGTCCATTTTAAGTAATAAAGTTCCTCTGGTATGGGTGTTATGGATGAATGATCATGCACAATATGAGGCCTTAGAGAGGGAGTCCGAATATTTGGTCTGTAAAAACAATTATTCTTAGATGATTCTAAATCTCCCTCTATAATTTTTTAGATGAGTTATTTTTATGCCTGGGAGGTTTTAATATCCTTATTTTTCAATGAGAATTTGATTGTTTAAGTTTCAGTTTGAATCCCTTATTTTATCTATATGAGCATATTTAAATAAAAAATAAATGGTTTGGGAGTTTTTAGGCATGTTTGGATCCCAAAGAACCATTTTTTAGAGAAATAGGTGGTGGATCACGGTTGGAACATGGTTAGTAGTAATTGGTGTCTCAACCACATGACCAAAAATAAAGGGACATGGTTTGGTAAATCATGAAAGAGTATGCAAAAGGCCATAAAAATCCTGAAATATATTGAAGCTGTTTTTAGGATGGTTGGAAAATAGTTTCCCCAAATAGTTCTACAAGAAGGTAAGGGTTGGATCATGGATAGTGATAATGCATGGTTTTTTCACAATTTTTGTATTTGTGCGCCTATTCGTGAAAATATTGTGTCACAAGGGGTAGTAAGTGGGCATTATTAGTGCATGGTTTGGCTAACCGTTCAACCAAACCATGCACCCTTTAGAAATATGGGGATTTATGATTGTACCTCCATCCATTATAGCATTTTAATATCATTTTTATCCCATAAATTCACATCACCCTCCTCTTATTGAGAGGTCTACTACACTCTCAACTTATATTTTGAGATAACCGATTCACCTGAAATCTAATTCAAGTACCATTCATCATGTTGGATATACAATGGTAATTATATGATTCCAAGAAATTATTATCTCTATTCCTTTCATGATATAATTTTATATATTCATGAAATATAATATTTCTTATTTTTAGGGTGTTTTTATACTTATTTCATTTCTCACATTTTGGATTGAAATAATGGATGATTTTGGATGAGTAGTCTTTATCTTATATAAGGTATGTGGTCTACCCCATTTTCACTAAAGGATTTTATTTATATAGATTTTTTTTTGTTTCTCATTACATAATTTCATATGTACATTTGAAAATGTGTAATACCTAAAATAAATTTTTTAAACATTGATATTGATGTTTTTGGACAACTTTGACATAGTCAAAGGTTGACAACCTCAGCCCAAACTACCACATGGGGTGTGTTTGATTATATAATTATGATCACACCACCAATTTGGGTGTGTTGATATACCATCTTATTAGTGTAATATTGTATACAATGTAAGTTAATTTTTAATAGGTTGAATATGTCATTAGACCCTATTTATTTATAAATTCAAAGGGAAGTGAAATTAAATAAATTGAAATTGTAAATAAAAACGGTTCATCAATTGGTTTTTTCCTAGTTATTGGAATATAATATAGTATGGTATGGAATATAAAAAATATCCTTAGAACCATTTACATAATATGTTTTATGTTGTATAATGTTAGATGGAACCATTGAGGGCTATTTTGTTATGGAATCAAAACCCCAACTACATATTACATAATTGGATGCACTAGATTACGTCCGTAGATCCAACTTGTTTAGACCACCTCATATTTGGTATTTGGGATCCACAGAAAGTATTGACCTATTTACCTTGGACATAATATTCAAATAGATAAGGATGCATCATCCCTGGGAACTGGTTTCCCGACCCATTATTGGTTTATATTATACTGAGTGTGACTTGGACAAGCTCCTTGGACTCATGGAGGATGCCTTAGTCGGTGGATTTTGGTCCTAACACACATACATCTAATACCTGATATATCTGTAATATTCTATAGTTAAAGGATTACTTTATCATATTTTTATTATCCATTTACATACATAAATTGATGTGTCTTGTACATTTAGATAGGGTCCTGTATTATTCTCATTTTTAACTTCATTCTAATTGTACATGGACATTACTAAAATATATATGAATGAAAGGGCATCATTTAGACACCAATGGTTTTGAACTATGAATAATTACTCAAACTATTTTTGAGACATAAATTTCTACCTAGATAGACTTCATAGATCAAATTCTAGACATAGAAAAGCAGCATGCTATGGATGCTATACTTACAATATTATGATTGAGTATGGGAGTAGATGACTGATCATGTTCTCAAAATGCTATTTTTAGATATCCTTTGGAGTTTTTAATTTTTTTTCAAAGAATGTAATGTTTTTATTTTTACTCATATTTTTAGATCATTATGACATCATCATTATGTATAGGACATTGCTTATAACATTTTTTTATTTATTATTATTTGGATATTTTTATTCAATTATCATGTGTTATTACACTATTTATATTAAATTATAATACTAATTACACTAATTTATACATTATTATTCACTATTATAGATTCCTGTAATGAGGGTATAGTCTCCTCACTATACCACCATAGAACCTTGTTTCTAGTCAGCAACCATTGGCATATACAGTGGCGCACTTGAGACTGTCTAGTCAATAGGTTCATTTTACTTAATAGTGTACTAGGTTGGGGATGAGAAACATAAAGACCACATCTCTTGATCTCTATATTAATGGATAGTGGGGGAATATGTGGATCATCTCTTTGGATTGAGGGAATAAACAAATGATAATTCTACATTCTTTAGAGAACTCTCTAGAGAGTATTATTGTGCATGTTGTATGAATCAAACAAAATTAAAGAGACCACTTGTTTCACCCTAGATAATGATATATATGATGAATATATAGAAATATGGTTTTAATATTAATAATTTCACACAATCCCCATAATCAAATATTAAACCTTATACATTCCCCATGAAGATATTATTATTATTATTTGACATGGGATGTGTAACTTAAACACAGTTAAATATTATATAATTTAATTAATAGATTGATATTTATTTAAGAATATTTAATTCTCCTTTAAATCTATTCATAAGGTGCTCAACTTCTCCCAAAATTTCTTTTTGGGATTTACTAAACCATAAATAAGGAATATTATTCATTTGATAAATAGAAAAATATAATATTAATAGTCTTGAAAATAAAAATTTATTTTTTGATTTTTTGTATCAATATAAATATTTATTTGAAAATAAATAATAGTTATTTTACAAAAAAAAATATTTATTTCCTTGACTATAAATCAAGATTTAAATAAATATTCAAGTCGACGGTGTTACAAATAAATAATTATTCACTATTAAATACACATATATATAGTAAAATTCAAATATAATTATTGAATGAATATTTTCAATCAATAAGTCTGGAATAAAAATTGTTCATCTATATTGAAAATAAAATTTATTATAACTATTAAATTCAAATTGAATTTAGCATACATAAATTAAAAAGATATGTGTGTGGCCTTATGGGAATTATCCTTAATGGAAGTAAGGGTGATTTCTAAAATTCTAATATTAGTGTCTATAAACAGATAAAGGCTCTCATAAGGGAAGAAGATAAGGTCGTAATGACAACAACCACATACGAATTCTCACAGTGTAATATAATCCCTTTGTTTTAATATCTCATCTAGTAGGTTCCATAGCTATTTCATCTACCTATATTATCAAAATATATTTGTTGGACTATCTGAAAAGAACATATCAATAAAATATGACCATATATTTTAGTTTAAAAATTCAATTCCCATGAAATGGTTGAGATATCAACATCAATATAGATAGAAGGTACATATCCTTTCTCAGCATATTCGTTAATACCATATCACACATGGGACACCTAATGTATCATAATTCATCAAAAATATTAGACATCATGGTTTTGGGTAATACATCAATGTATGCAATTCATGACATATATTTATATTTATAATAATTTCTAAGAAATATTTCACATATTCATAGACTAGAATATCCAATGACATTTACACATAAGGAATTCCTACATTTGGGCTTGCCCTCATAATTTCCCCTCTTGAATATTACCATGAGGAAATATCATGATATAAAGTATTATCACCTTATGAGCAGCAAGCACTTGAAAGTCATCATAATATTTTATAATCATAGAATATTATAATGACCATAAGAAATAAGTTTATGAATATCATCCATGAATCTTGTGGTTCTCATCCTAGGATGGAGCTGTTATGACCTTTCAACGGGACATATAATATAGAAAATTTTCATGTTAATGTTATATAGACAAATAATTATTTTTCAAAAATATATTTATTAATATTATTGTATTTTAATGTATAGTTAATACAATTTACAATTTACTTGGTTTTAGGGAACCAACTCCAACAAACTACCTGTTAAAGTGATTACATTCTTCTTGATCCCAATTATAGGTATCGTAGACAAAATGTTCTAGCATAAGGTTCATTATCTAAATATATTTTGTATTTTTTTTGTACTGATATATTTAATGATTAATCCTAGATTTTTCAATGGTTATAATGTATTTGTGATTAATAATGAGTATTTTACTTTCCTAAAGGATTTTGGAATGAAGAATATGGATTATATACATCATGTTACTGATTTGATAATGGAAAGTGAAAGAATTTGTGTTGGAAGGATATATAATATAATAACTAAATCATTTTTTATTTAATTAATCATGAAAAAATATGTTTTCTATCATGATCTATATATGAAAAGATCTATAAACTGTTAATGTGAATCCTGTGGAAGTAATGGGGTGGGGTTTATCAACCATAAAATCTTGCAAATACTGTATTTTTCTAAAATTAATTAATAATATGAATATGAATAAGACTCCAAAAATTTAGTTGAACGATTCGAATTAAATTTATAAATATTATTATAAAAATTATGTGTAATATTATTGTTAAAATGGAAATATAGATTCATCCCTATAGACTAATAGATGTGTATATCCCATTAATTACATGAAAATTACATCAATTTACCAATCTGGTAGTTATTTAAAAAGTAATCAATATGGAATCCAATTTTTATAAGAAAGTATGGATCTATGGGGAATCATCTATTAATTGAGCTATTCATTCATAAAGATCTATTTATGAAAAAAAATTGGTAAATAGATTATAGGTGGCCCTAAATGGATACATCATGAGAATTTGTGAAAAAATAAAGTGCCAAGGTGATAAACATATAGAACATGTGCCTGAAGTAGTTAAAAATGGCCATAGTAAATGAACTATAATATAAAATATCTCCTATTAAAATCATCACAAGGAAAGGATTATGTATAAGAAAAACATGTCATTTGGTTGAATAAAATGGATTCCCTGTTATAAGAGTAAGAATACAATATCACAGATCTTTAATAAAATCTTGATTCCTCTATGGTAAATTGGATTATATATATTCTATCAATGCAAACCTCAATAGTTGGAGTATGATATGTTATAAATATGGAATTACTGACAAAGATTATTTTTCTTACAAAAATAAAATGATATTACTCTCATAAGAATTCAGCTACAAGGTCCTACTAATTTAGAAGATTTGGAAACACTAATAGTCTTTATCTAGAATCCAAGGGGTTCAAAGGTTAATGAAAATACACTTCAATAATATCTCAATTTACAAATAAAAACATGAGATATGATTTTAATTAGAGTTGTTTCATACGTGATAATCATTGAAATATGGTAAAAGGTTTATATGAGAAAGAATTAATGGGAGTCATAAGGAGTTTCCATGATCTAAAAACATGCATCCCTAAAAATTTACTATATTGGATTAAGGTATGATGATAGAAATTTTAGTATATAGTCTCTATATTATTCCATAGTAGTGAAAAATTAATATAGCTATGATCCAAGTCTATATCTTACTGTATATTCATTTTTGTAATTTAGTTTGATTGACAATGAAAAGAAGAGAGATATTGACCATCTTCCTTCCAATAACGAAATAAGATCTACTACCTATGGTACTACAATAAAAGAAACTATAAATATGGTGTGTATAGTGATGCATAATTTCCAAACATAGATACAAAAACTAAATAGATGAATATTATTTATATATCATAATGATCCATGCCCAATTTGTATAGGTCTAGTGCCTTCAGAAACATAGATACATGTATAAATAGTTTGTAAGAGAGCTACATCATCTAGGGATAAATTCTTAATAACATGAACCCTTCTTAGACATAGAATACATAATACCATTCTTAATATAATTTGGAAAGGAAACATAAGAAGGGGTCAGGTCAGATGCTCAAAAAGGTAACAAATGAGATATGAACATAACATGGGAATACAGGTATTAGAATATGATCATAATATTTAAAAAATATACCCTACATATTAAATATAAAAATATTGTGTTATTTCATAGATATTGGAAGTAAATAATACTAGAATCATAAAGGTAATCAATGAATATGAGTGCATAGAGCATAACATGGCATAATCCATATATTTGGGGCATATATGTAAGAATAAAATAAAAATTATCTAGAAATTAACACTCATTTTCCAATACTATCATAGTTGGATTAGTTCACCCTCTAAACCTTCGTAGTAGTCATGGATCACCTTTATAATATCATAGTGAAATAAGTCCCCTATTGAACTGGGTTCACTCAACATTCCGGTTTTGTTTATCTAATTAGATATCAATCATTACACAATGAATTAGATTGATATATAATTCTGATTCCACCCATCACATAATGAAAATCAAGCATATATATGATACCATATCATAAAAACTAAATAATATCATAACCCATTAACATGAAATGGGTTTCATAATACATTCATCGTAGTATATCCCATTGAAAATAAATGGGGTTCATAAAATTTTTAACTTTTCATCATAGCATAACCTGTGAAAATGAAGTGGCTCACATAAACATTTCATCAATTCATCATTTAATATCCTATGGAAAATAAATAGGTCTCATAGATATATTTTCAAAAAAATCATAAATAATTTGGGTAAATAATAAGGAGGTAACATTAGATAGTATCCCTAATGGAAATTAGAAAACCTGATATGATTTCTTCTTATATGAAAAAAGTTTTTAAAAGATCACTTCAAACATTTTATGGGGGGAAATTTACTTTCCACTATAGATTCACTTATATAAAATATATAATTAACAAAATATTAATGAAACCATTTTCTTTGAAAGGAACTTTAGAAACTATTAAAGGAACCATAAAATAATTTATTAGTCATAATGGTAGAGATTTTCATTCATTCTATGTAAGGTAAAACTAAGATTCCATTATCATTTTTATAAATAGTACCTCAAAGAGAATATAACCAGAATATTCCGCTTAATATATTTTTTCAAAATACAATAATGGGTAAAAATGACATTAAAAATAATATAAAAATATAAAAACATTCTTTTAAATTGTTTTTAGAACACATGGATATGGAAGAAAAAGCATAATCGACTGAAGGGAAAAATAAATCAAACATTCGTAAAAATCATTCTTTTGGACTATTGAGTACATAAAGAGAGGATAATTTTTGGAAAACATTTAATGATTGAAAATAGCCAAAGGAGAATAAAATCATGCGACTCTTGAAAGATAGGATATACACTACTACAAAACGAGCAATATACGACATTATCCCGTATCATAGCAAGTCTAAATTTCTGATAAAGGGTACCATTATCAATGGTTTATTTGTAGTGCTAATATCAAGTAACCTTATAAGAACATTTTCTTATGATGTAAGGGTCTCAATCGTCCATGTGATTCCCACATCAAAATCAAGGATGTTCTCTTACAAAATTATATATGATTTCACTACATCTCTATGTTATAAACCTGTTGTGGGGATGGGTTTACTCATACAATCTCTCCCCACACACCAATATGATTGAATGTCCCGAAGGAATAAATTTTTATTGATTTTTAGATAAACCCCCCTTTATGGGTAAAGGGGGGAAACCACACATTTTTTATGATATTTGGACCTGAGGCAACATGTATAGGCCTGCATGGGCCTTGGTCAACCCTGTGTTTATCATGTGGGATTTAGCTCATCCACATGCACATAGTCTAGCTCAACTGGCCTTACAGGGAATGAACCTAATTTTTTATATAAACGAATAAATAAATACAATCAATAAAATTATAAAAAATTGAATAATTAACCAATAAATAATTAAAAATAAATAATTATTAATTAAACTCATAATTAATAAATTATATATATGACATATAATTATTAATAAATATTTTATATTAAACATATAGATATAAATAGAATAAAATTAAATAATTTGGTAAAAAAAATTATATAGGAGTAAATTTAAATAATATTAAAAAAAATTAACAAAATAACTATTAATAAAAATGAATTATTTTAATATATATATATATATAAATTATAAATATAAATAAATACTGTATAATAAATATAGAAATATAAATTAAATAATGAGTAATAATTAAAAAAATAAAAAATCAATACATTAAATAATTATTAAAATAATTATTAATGAAATAATTATTGATAAAAATGAATAAAATTAATATATATGTTATTAATAATTAATAATAAATTATATATAATAAATATAAATAAATAAAATGACTGAAATTTAATAATATTAAACATTTTAATTTCTTATTCATTTTTAAATATTTTTATACTTAATTTTTTATTAATAAATATAATACATTAATATAGAAATATATTCATATTTATATATATCCATATATGTAATATTTCATAAAATTTGATTTATATAATACAAAATATTTATGATTAAATTAGATAATTAATGTATTTTGTGAAAATAGAATATAATTAATAATTAATATTAATTATAAATGTTGACTAATTGTATCGAGTAATAGAAATTTATTTGAATGCCATTTTATTTTTTATATAACATATATCAAACAAGTCAAAAATTTATTTGACACACACACATATATATATAATGAATTTTTATGTACAATGCACACTCACATAAAATTATTGTAATTTATTCAATTTTAAATATTCATTATAGAATCATATTTATTAACAAAATATAATTAATATGAATTATGTTTGAAGTTGGTATATTTTACCATTTTTTATATTTTTATTTCATATATACTAATTTTTATTTTTTAATATTCATAATTATTTTCATTTTTAATTTTTTTTAGTCATTGATCATATTTTTTAACAAATTTGAAATTTACTCATTTTATTTAGTTCTTCAATATCATTGTAATTTTACCCATTTCCAATATTCATTTTTAAAGGATTATTCATTATCATTTACTGATTTTATTATGGTTGTAATTGATATATTTAATACATATTCATTTCCATTTTGACATATTTAAATATTCATTTTAGTTTTAAAAATCAATAATATAATTAATAACAGTTATTCATAATTTAAATTTATTCATTATAATTATTATTTTTTGCATTAATAGACACTACATATTATATAATCAGAATGTTCAAGAGATAGGAAATCCTACACCTAAAACAATTATTAGGAAAAAATGACAAAGATGAGAAAATATAGGAAGAGGTCACACATTGATGAATAACATGATCCATAAAGGAAGAATGAAAATCCATAAAACAATCACTCACATAATCATGATTAAGAGTCATCATCATCATGAGTGGCTTACCACTTTGACTGTGAGTTATTTTTCTCAAAGAGCACCGAGTACTTATCCTTAAACCTTTCCCACTCTAAAGTCAGGTCCCAGCCATGTCCGCGACAACAACAATGTTCTCAACCATGGTCATGTCCACAAACCCTTCTATAATAAACTTGATCTATATCCTCTTGATTTGATTCCTCCATCTTGGCACCCAAGTCAGCATGACCACAAGCTCTTCCATGACATTTGGGATGACATCCTCATCTACTTGACTTTACATACTACCAAACCCCTTCTAGGCCATCATCTTCATACATTTCCACACATATTTCCTTCCTCTACACATTTGGATTACCCTTCTCAAAAATAATATTGCTTTATGCATTCAGAAGATTAGTCACCACTACATATATCTCATTCTGAGTGGCAGTATCTTTCAATGGATGCATGATTTGTGTTGAATTCACTAGGATTATGACTATTAATGTTACAAGAGGATATTGTATGTCTAGTGGAGGATTTTTCACTAAATAAATGGTAGCACCAACACATGGTTTGAATTCATTTTCTCTACCCATTATAATATTTAATTAAGTCAATATTGATATAGAGGGAGAGATATACTTATTTTTATCTACTAATATATTACTTTTACTCATATTCTTGTTAACTAGGGATTTCTTATCCCCATTACAAAATTTCAATAAATGATATATATTTTTCTGACCTTTATGATTTCACTCTAAAATATCCTGGCCAGGCATGTTCTGTTCATCAACCATAAGTAGTGCATCAAATTCCATGACATCTGACTCATCCAAGGGAGTATTCTCCCAGATAGCCACCAAAGAACAACATCTATCCCCATAAGTAGCATCATTCGAAACAATATGACACCATATATTTTTCATTCATCCATCATTGGAATCCTACTGTACAATGAGATAAGATAGCAGTGGATTCCTAATATCCTTTCCCTCTACTACATATTCTAAAAATCTACCAGAACCAACTTCATGGGGTCGATTCATCCTAGTGAAAAATCCCTTACTAAGATTACATATTTCACTGCTTTAAAATGAAAAGTATCACTATATTAAGATATATCAGGTGTTTTTTAGTAGCTCTTGAACTCTTAAAATGATGTCCATCATAATTAGATTTAAAAAGATTTTCTTCTACTCCAATATATGAGGTATGAGAATTAAAATTCAACCTTCTAGTATTCTGAGGAAGATCCCATGCATGTTCTTTATAAACCCTACATACTTTATAAAATGATTTCATGTCATGACCATTAAGAGAGAAAAAATTCATATAGATGAACTCTTACAGTTAGAATTTACATTTTACAATAATTTTCATTCTCAGAATAATTTTTTATTTCATTCATAAGAAATTTTGAAATCCAACTCATTATCATCAGTTAATAGGAAGACTCTATCTTAAAACATTGAATCCAAATCAACTTCATCCTGAAAGTATGTGATTTAATCATGCAATTTTATATTTTAAAAGATCCATAACCAAACTATGTTTTCACACCATTCATACTCTCATGATTGTTTATCTATGATTCTACTCCCCCTCGACATTTTTTCAGATGAATCAACTCAAAAATAAATGTTATGTTTTTTTACTATTAACTCTTTTAGAGATTCTCTAGATTTAGTGGTGTGTGATTGTCCAACTTTACCTTGACCCAGTTATCTCATGGATTCACATTTAAGAGCTCTTTCAGTGATTTCCACACTATTTATCATCCTATGACAGTTCTATGGTTTTGAGTGTCTTCATTATTGATTTTACTATACTAAATGTCACATATGTCCCAATCTAATGACATCTGGGTCATGGAATTTTGATTGGATTTTATGTTTCCAACCCAATATATGACCATTTTATTCCTCCTATTCTTACTGCCACCCCATACCTGGGGCTTCGTGAAACTACCTTGTACTAATTCTTATCCACTTATCTAATTCCTAAGCATTATAGCATAGAGCACGTTCATTGCCTCAATATTAAGAATTTGTAAAATGGTTGTCCATTTTTTTTATGGAATGTAAAATTTTATCTTCCTAGAAATATTATGGATAATGAAAAAATTGATATTACTACATAAATAATTAATATGATACATATTAATGATGTAAAAGGATATGAATAAAAAAATAATGTTTTTAATAATAATTTGAATTTTTGGAATGTGATTAAGAACTAAAGGTTACCAAAATTTGGGTTTTGTTAAAAAAAACATATATAGTTGGTATAAATAAACATTAATCCTTTAATTAAATTTCTTTTGTGAAGGATTTTAGGATGTAATGATCATCATATCTAGTTATTTTGGAAAACCTGAACAAAATTAAAAATTCATATACATTTCATTAAGGATTTATAGAAGTCACATTTCAAAATTAAAATTTAATTTTTATAATTTTTTCATTCTAAAATATTTATTTCATGTAAGGTGAATTTTTTTTCAAATTTATCAATCTAAATTAAGAAAACCATCCTATAGAGGACCTAGTTATAAAGATATTTGGACTTATAAATTCATTTTTGAGATGTTTAAATCATATCATATTATATGTAATGTGAAAAAGTATATCATGTTATCTTTTCATGTGATTTTTTTAATTAATGTGATGAAAATGTAACACAATTTTAGTGGATATTGTTTTTAGAATATTTTAAGGTCAAAGGGACTCAAGAAAATTTACATTATTATCATGTTTTTTCTCTTAAAATGTTTATAACTGAATGATTAATGTTTATATATAGTTCTCATAAATATATCAAAATATTATGATTTACATGTATATTCATTTTGGAAACTCTTATTTCTAGTATAAAGGATCCATAAATTATTTATTAAATTATTCTTGTTATTCAATGAAATATTTCAATGAAAAATTGAGGTTGGTTTTATATTAAGTTAAATTATAATTGGCTTTCTATGGTGAGGGAATGTAAATATTACTATATAATGTCCTATTTTCAAATATTTGAGTGAATATTTTTTTCATATATACATAGATTTCTATCTAATGGGATATTTGAATTAGATGAGAAGTGTTTAGAAATTAAATTTATAGTTATCTTCCTTGTTTATAAATATATATTCGAAATAAAATGTTTTTAAGACTTTTGGAGATTATTTTTTTTGTTTCTTTGCTTTCAAAGGATTTCAATGAAACAAATGTGTTTTGTTAAATTTTTATTAGATTAAAATTTTTCTATTTTTATCATGAAATTACAATGACATATTAAAATAAAGTTACGTGATCACTTATCATATGTTTCTTCCCCTTGAACATATTTTTTTGTTTTAATTTTTCCCATAGGGTTTGAAAAGCGAGTGAAAATTTTATTTTATTTTTCATCAATTTGCATCCTTGATGAACCACTAAATCTGTTTTTCCATGATCCATTGCTGGATTACCCTCTTCCTAACCTTCACATTCATTTTTACTCATTAATTGTTATTTCTCACTCTGATTTCATGGGTCTTCTATCCATACATTCCAAAAACACACCCACATATCAAGTAATATAGTGATAAAAAATTATAAATATGATGGATTTTTTTGATTTATATATGGTAATAAAAATCATATTTCATGCACCCACCTACTACCATGGATTAAAATAAAAAAATGAAACCCATTCACATACAATTATCTCCATTACTCACATGGAATAAAACCACAATGTCTATTTTAAAAGTTGTCTTTAATGTTTATTTTATTTTCAGTAACCCTTAAGTTATCATCTTTAAATACAATATTTTTATGAAAACAATAAAAAATGAAATATGGTTTCACTAAGTACCGAATTTATATTTGATATTGGTGTAAATTTTATTTCAAGAGTTATTAATAAAGGGGATCTTCTTATCTATTTCTTTAGTGATTTTATATATTTTATAATATCACAATCAATATTCTTTGAATTAATTTTATATTAATATGTTATGCATTATTTTTGTTTTGTGGAATTATATATTTTTAATTCATATTCCATTAATTATAAATAAAATAGAAAATCTAGGTTTCATGTCACCCTTGTGTAAGATGATAACTTATCAGTAATCATAACAGATAACATTAAAATGTTTGGTTCCCCTTTTTAGAATTATATATTAATTTTTCATTTCCTCCAATAGTCCGAAGGCCTTCAATTTTTATTGATTTTTGGTAATCCACCTTTCAAGTGATGAGGTGGAACCCTTATTTGGCCCATAGGTGTAAGTATTACATGTACCGTACACTTCAACCATTACATAAAACCAAGACATACTACTTCGAACTGCTCCTCCACAACATCTTCATCATGAAATCACCTCTCCACCTATGTATGGCCGTTCGGCTAGGAATTCCAGTGAAATCACAGGTGTGTCTCAATGGTAGGTGCCATACCCTATCATTCTTGCAATCCATTTAGCTTATGATCTGGTCAAAGCTCTTTTCTCATCTTCCCTATAGAGCTTTTTCCTGGTAGTTTGTCCTGTTTACATCTGCACTTATGGTGGCTCGAAGGCCTTGAGGTGCCCTGAAGGCCTTACTAAACTGAAGGCCTTAAAGACTCGACGACCAAATCGGTGTCCCGAATCCCCGAAAGGGGGAATAGTCCCAGCTACTACAGTTCCTTTTATAGTACTACTACATTACTACATTCGTACTACTACAGTACCCCATAAATAAGCCTCTACCTGGAATTGACCGCGGGTTTCGTAGATGCACTTCATGTATCCTCACCAACCAAGATGAGGCTCTTGTGCATATTAATTTATCATTCGATTATGAATATATTATGTTTATTTAAATACCTTTTGTAGAAAATGAATATTTTAATAACATAATAGGATTAATATAAATTGAAAATTGATTCACAATTATCATATGCCAATAGATTATTAAATAGAGTTAAGGAATTCATTATTCTTGCAATAGAGAATGCATATGGCCTTTCTAATATCCATTGTCTATATTTTCATTTTTTATGATGAATTAATTATCTAGAAGAGTTTGAAGAAAAATTAATTTTTTATTGAATAGATCAAAGGAAATAATTTGAGACTAAATACAAGAATAACCAAAATGTGCACACTAATTGTGATGATAATTCTCTTCACCGAACATTTGATATGAATATTAGTGTAAATGTTTATAGAGATATAATGAATGAATTGAAAATGGAAATTGTAGATAACCTTCATGATTTTCCAATGTTTTTTAAGTTAAATATATGATCTAAGAGACCATTGTATACTGATTTTACTAAATACATAATAATTTGAGCTATATTGATGTTATATAATTTGAATGTTGATATAAGATAGAGCTACACTAGCTTTACATAAATACATGGTCTATTGAATGATGTGATACCACAATAAAATTAAATACCTTGTGGAACATATGATTCTAATAAAATTATATGTTCAATGGTAATGATTGTTTAATAAACATTATTTCCAAAATGATATCCTAGTTTTTCTCAAGGATAATGAATCACTCAAAAAATTCCCTATTTGTGGTATAGATTCATACAGGATAGATAAATCATGTACTTATAAAGAAATATGGTACGTTTTTATGATTCCAGTGTTTAAAACGTTATATTGATTTCAGGAAACCATGATTCAGTTGACAAGTCATGTAGATATAAGAATTAAATATTGGAAACTACCTCATCTAGAAAACCCTCCTCAGTAGAGGAAAGTTGATTATGAGTATCCTGAATATGGAAATGAACCAAGAAACTTCCCACTTCTGATATATATAGATGGAATAAATCATTTGTTTTAACAAACTAGTGATCACATTACATGAACTCTCATGTTGGTAAATTATATATTTCAACCATGTTAATGTGGGAAGCACAAATATATTAGGTTTTATCAACTTATATCTGGAAAAAAACAAACATAAATTTATATTGAAATATATTTATTCCCGTTGATCGAATATCTGAGATTTATATTTGATAGATTTTTTATAATATATGATTATCATAAAATTTATTAATTCACAATGAGTGTTGTTTTGTATTGGATGAAAAATGAATTGCTGGGTTATGAAAAAATTGCATGCTATAAAATTATTTGAAAGATAGGTTGTCGCATTTAACAAGAATAAACATATTGAGTTAATTTGACACATTCCTCAATGAATATGTTTTTCAAACATCATTTTTTTACCTCGATGACATAAATACCTATCAATGGAGACCTAATTTAGTGGATATAATGAAAATGTTACAACACCATATACATAAATGGTTGCTCAACTAATTGATAATGTTAAATATATTGAAACTACATTTGTTAAAAAAATTAAAAAAAACCTAAGAAATTTGGTTGGGAAAATAGATAAATTTTCATTTAAATATCATACAAGAATTTCTTATATGATAGATAATTTCGTGATTTTATGAATGTATAAAAATTTTATTTGATTTATTTGTTGTTATGTTACTAAATGTTCCTATATGAAATATGGCATCAAGACTTGGTTTTACATTATTGTCATCAGGATAATGGAATAGTTGGAACTGGTGAAAGGTAAAGGGTATAATTTTCTTCCTCAAGAATCATACACTCTATCCCAAAAAGAAAAATAAAATAAAAATTTATTTCCCTTAATGGTGTTAAATTTCAATATAGGTATTCATAAAATAACAAAAATCACATGTCAAGGACTAATTTGAAGTTATAGGGACTAAAATCCCACAACTATGTTATTTTTATGAAAAACTTCATTCCCACCGCTTTATGTTTCATTCTTCCTAAATGTGTATAACCTATATTAACCTGACTATAATTCTTTTTCAAATCCACATGTAGTATAATTATAGAACCAGTTATGTTTTTAGTTATTAATAAGAACAGTATAGGTATATTATGTGAAATAGGTATTTTATTCCCACAATGATGAATTTATATAATGGTCTACATGATGATTCACTTTGATAGGGATGTTTGAATATATTACCCTATCCATTACAGATGAATGTATACCATTGAACTACATATAGATATTTTGAAATGGAACATCTAGAATTAAATATTGACTGTAGGTTTTATTATAGAATGATATATTTTTGAAGAATCTACTAAAATCAATACCTATTATCTATCATATGTTGATATCATCAGTATCATGTAGTCTAGTCATAGAGTATGGATTATGGGGGAACGGATTTTCAAATGAAATTTTGTAACAATTAATATCACAATGTGGGATCAAGATCACTTTTATATGTTAAATAGTAGTGCATATTTTATCCATATGTTGAATCCCACAAATCAATTATTAGATACTAAAATCTATAAAGGTATGAAGGATGAAAATAAATAAACATTATCAACAGTATAACTGATGGTTAAAAGATCATATTAGAGTGGAAGGAGAAATAAAAGTTCTATTCATAATATTATCATATGTTGTGAAAGTATTTTATGTCTCATATCCAAAAAACAAGAATTGGTTCATTGTCTATGTAAAGATTAAAATAATTTAGGGTCATATGAAATTTAGTGGATGATGTCCATTTCATTGGTAGATCACAATCATTTCATGGTGGTCCAAATGTTGTTAATGTCTTATATGATATAGGTAACCATAAAGAACTGATTTGGATTCTTGACAGATGATTCAAATCCCTTTAACCATTAAGAAAATATAGTTCAATAAGTATGTTAAATTGTTTTTAACATAGGATTATATTACTCATATAATTATGTGTTCTTTATTGTATTAACATAATCTAAATTTATTGTTTAACTACTCATAAAGACAATGTATTTTACACATGATTATGGTTCCAATATCAGGTAAGATCAAAAAATAACTATTGAAACTATAAAATTTTTTGGGGATCAAAAACATGATGATGAGAAAAAAAGAACTAATTAGAACCTCCATGTTAACAAAAATAATGAAGGAATTAAGCAAGGGTATAAAACACGAGGTTTGATGGAATCATTGTGACCACCCAATTGATCACAATAAGACAATGTACATCAGTTATGTTGAAATCACATTAATAATTAATGACACAATTGATATATATTCATGGATCAATGTTTAAATGGTAAATAAAAAAATTCTTTGGGATAATATTAATGTAATGATACAATATACATTATCTGTTTTACCAAAAAACTATATAATAATGCATTGATTTAATTTTCAATATATATTGCATAGTTCATTTATTTAATGTGATTTTAGTAAGAAATATGTATTAATGCCAGAGGGAAAATATCATTTAATCTAGAAAATAGTTAATAACAAGTTTCATCTTAGGGATATTGGGAGAAAGTAAAGCCTCACACAACATTTAATAATGTGAACATTATGAATCAAGAAACATGGAATTATTTCAGAAGTATTCGCAATGGGAAATCATTTCAGGTTCATTATAGTCGATAATATATGATATGAAATTATTTATTCTATCCAATTGGATTATAAATTAGTAACATATGTAATAGCAACAGAGTGATAAAAAATTTTGATAAAATGAAATTTACCCCTATCACAAATACAAGATGGGGTAAAATTAACTAGATAAGAAATTATTATGTATTTTAAATAAACAATAAAAGTTATTTGGTGATATGAAACAATATATATTTATTTTTTTATATCCATATTGAGGAATAAAAATTGTAACCGAATTCCGTCACAGGTCATTTTCTATGGAAGAAGGCTCGATTAAATAAAGAGTGTAAACTAGTTTATGAAAATGAAAAAATATTATGAAAAACATGTGTAAGTGTTAAAGAATAGTAATTTTCTATTATTTATGACAGTTTCACTTAAAAATATCTATTAATGTTTTTTTATATAGTTTAGACATATAATTTAATAGTTACAGTACTAGAGGAAAAAATACATTAAGTATATTTGAATCGGATATATCATATGGTCCCATAAGAGGTGTTCATTTTGGAGTGTCTCCTGAAACATATTTCAAAAATACAGAACTAAACGAAGATATCTAGTAAATAATGATAGGAATATATGCACAATATATTAATTGTATGATATTATTTCCCATTCTAGGTTGATAAAACATTATATTTTGAAGGTCCAATGTGAATTCATAGAAAAAAAAATATCATCACATGAACAACCAAAAAAACCCCAAAAATTTGAGACTAGTCATTATTGATAACCACATAGCTTACTTGAGGTAATCAATTTTTCCATTTCTCCTCATAAATATTTATCAAAAAACCATTGATGAATTTTCATTAATAAATATTCTACAACGTAAGGCAATAAAAATGGTTTAAACCTTTGGTATAGGCAAGACAACTATTGGCATAACCTATACCAGTGGTTCTTCAAACCGTTGGATATAATGCCTTTGGGATAGATTTATAATAATATTTCCCAGTGATCTGTTGGTATAAGGTGGTTAGAATTTCATTTTTAAGTTCCAAGGATCGAATAACAAATGAGAATGTGGGTTGAATCAGTTGTTGTCTTTTTATAAGTATGAAAACGTTTATAAAATTAACCCCTAAAATATGTTAATATTTATTTCCTTTTAATCCATTAGAAAATATTAATTCTTGAAAAAGTATGAAATCAAGAAAATCACACAATATTCACAATTTTTGTCCTCTATTTGAGAACATACATCCTTCCTATAGCCACTCTCGTGGGTCTATAGAAATCCACAATTAAGAAGAAGTTAATACAACATGTACTAACTCTCATCAAAAACATTTTATCTCTTATTAGAAAAGATTATAATGACTCCTATCAGTTTACAATGTTTTATTTTAAAACAATTGAGCCAAAAAAAAAGAATAAATACTTTGTTGAATCTTCTCCACAATTGCGCAGTTCTAATCTTCAGACTGATTTGGATAGATCTGATTTTTTCAACCGATGATAGCAAATCAAATTTTCTCAATGCAATGATGCGGGATCTTGGGTCTAGTTTTATGAATATGCTAGATCGGATTTTCCAATAATAATGGAACCAATTTTCTATGAATTATGGATCATATATTCTCATTATGATAGATCAATGTTTCTAAGAATACTAGATCTGATTTTTTCATATTTAGGGATCTTATTTCCTCACAACGAAAGATCATATTTTCTAAATATTCTAGATTCGATTTTCATAGGATGATGTTATTGGATGTAATTTTTTGACAATTTTTTTATCCAATTCTCAGAAAAATGATATTAAAATAAAACTCAGATAGAATGATCCAAATAATTCTTCTTCAAACATATGGGAACTTTCACTTTGATTTCACCATCACTTCGCCTTCCACGTGTATGTATAAAGTTACAAAAGAAGGAATCACATACACAAGTATTTCTAGGCAACCAAGAAAATAAAAAGTGGGAAACATGAAAGCATTCCCCACTTCCTCAAATATTAAAGATCCAAAAATATATAATATTTAAAACATCAACTTTTAATTCTTCAAAACTCCTTAGATTTCTACAATATTTTTGAAAAAAACTATAATTTCATGTTTTACCTCTTCAATTTCTGGAATTTTTATTTTCAGTGAATCTGATCTCTGCAACTTTTCCATGAATCTGATTTATATATCATTTAAATTAATATAATTTATAGAACATTTTGACGAATATGATTACTTCTTATTTTTTTAATCTTATTTTTTTAACTTTTTAGTGAATCTGATTTTGGCTTCATTTAACCATTCCCCTAAAAGATTTTTTAGGAGTGTTTTCATGATTTCTGAGAAATTCTTGATCAAAAAACCATTATATGATTTAGATTTTAGAATTTATGGAAATATTATAACTCCTAAATTTACTTTCATGAATTTATTATTCTTTCAAAACACTTCAATAACAAATTTAATTCTTTAACCAATAACTTCTATCTCAATAACTTATTTGTTTTTAACATATTATGTGTCTAGAGTATCACAATACACAAATCTATGTATGAAAGCTTATGTCTGGGAAAATTATGTCTAGAAAACATTATCCTGATTTTTTGTTCGGATCAGAACTTCTAGAATCTATTACAAAAAACTCATTATGATGAATCTGGGTCTCATCCCTGAAAAATAAAAACATTCTTATACAAAAAAAGATAGTTTTCAATAAATAAAAAACATTGTTAAAAGACCATATAGATTTTTCAACCTCTCACCATTTGATTTGTTGATAACCCTTGTTAATAACTTTTACAACTCCCATACATTTGTTCAAAAAAAATATTTGTAAAACATTCATGATTTGAAATTTTTACAAAAAACATCCTTTAATCAAAATAGAGTGTCTAGAAACCACACTACTGGATAAAGTAATATTTTAATGGAATTTCATTTCATGGTGTCGTTAAAATTCTGGGGCCAAGTAATGATAACCCTCCTCGGATTTCTTCTTACACTTTTCTCCCCCCACCATTCATTATTTTTACACTTTACTTTCCTCTATTACTTTTCTTTTTATCTCCCTCATTATATGATAACCATAGCCTCAGATTTATAAAATAAATAAAACTTAATACTCTTAAAAAGTTTAATGTTGTTAATTTATATCCCTCATTGTCAACCTAATCCAATGAATGGTTAGGGATTCTTATTTATGAAGTTTTATGAAGACGTGGGACGAGGCTAAGAATTATTTTTTTTTTCCTCAATTAAACAATATTTTTATTCAGAATTTCTTTTTTAATGATATCCATAATCTGACACTTTGTTGAAATTTATTCCAGCAAAACAACTACAATAGAAAAATTATATTATACAATGTGAAAATTGTTATCATTTTTTTCATTTTGAATGTTGAAAATGATTCATAGAAATATCAATTACACTCAGATTATCAAAAAGTATCTTCAAGGGTTTAGAAACTTTTACTCTCAAATTATCCAAATGAACTTTCATCCAAAACATTTGACTATAATATTGAGTAGCTCCAACATATTCGGATTCGACATTTCTCAAATTTACTGAGCTTTTTTTTACCATGAAAACAAAAAAACATTATCCCAAGAAATATATTCCTCTTAAGGGTGATTTTATTTAATTAAAATCTCTAGCCCAATCAGCCTCAGTATAACTACGAATCTTCATATCACTATTTCTTTTGTGTCACAACCCATGCGATGATGTTCCATAAAAATATCATAAAATACTATTTTATTATAATATATGTGATTCTTTTGGATTACATTGATACAAGGAATATAAAGTAACAAAATAAACAATATTATACATTGAATCAATAAGTTAATGAGTACTTCCTATCTAATTTTGAATTTATTTTTGATTCACACTTCTCTCAGATTCATCATTACACAACTATGTGCTCACTGAAATAAGAGTTGAATATTATTTGGATTAATTCATCTCAAGTGTCTTTAATAACTCCCGAACATATATTTCTTAACATATGTTTTTTGTTGAACCTATAAGGAAAATATGAAAGATAATTCTCACAACATTTAAATTTCAATATTATTCTTCATTTCATAAGAAAATCATTCTCAATTTTTTTTCGTCCCATTCAAATATTATATCACCCACATAAATAATTAAAATTAATGTTTTCGAGTCAATATATTTCACATTCAAGTTTCTATCAACATTTCCATTATAAATGTTCATCATTATCAAAAAAAATTCATACTTCAAATTCCAAGCTCAGGGATCTTGTTTCATCCCATACATTGCTTTGTTCAATTTATAAACTTGGTTTCCATCATCATCAAGTAGAAATACACAAGGATTATCAATGTAAACATCCTCCTAAATCTCACAATTTATGAAAGATAACTTTACATTCATCTAATAAACTTACAAATTCTGATATGCGGCCACATAAATAAAATTCTAATAGTTTCCTATCTTGAAACTGGGGAAAAGTTTCATCAAAATACACACCTTACACATGTTTGTTTCCATTAAATTCAATTTTTTCTATATTTTTTAAAGCATCTATATGCTCATTAAATTTGTTTCTATAAACTCACTTGGTTTCGATACATTTTGTAGTTGCTCTCCTTCAAAATAATTTCCATGTATCCTTCTTCTCAATATCATCAAATTATTTATTCATAGCTTCCTCCATTTATTTATGTTAAATATACACCAAAACGAATTCTAGTTCAACTATTAATATATGAGATGTATGATTTTATAATCTCCACTTTTATAATGTATAAACTAGATCCTTCTGATTCCCAAAAATGTCTTCGGATTAAACCCGTTTTAGTAAGGTTGGAAATCTCAAAGTTTCTCCCCGATCTAAAATTTCATCATCACAAGATTCTTATGACTCTTGATAATAATGTTTAAAATTACTTTCCCTATTATTGTAAATCTCTAATTTATCCTCCTCAGTATTCTCAAAAACATTTTTTAAGGAACTTTGATTTTCAATTACCTTAAAATTATAAGAATCTAAGAACTTTTGTAAACATTTATTCCAAAATTTTTAACTTATCTAATTTGGTGAATAAGCCATGAATTTTATTTCTTCTTCTTTCTCATCAAACATTAACCAACATGAGTTTTTGTATATGAGAAAACAAGGACTTCTGAATACATTTATGTATTTCATGGTAGGTTTTTTGTAATACCAAATATCATAAGGAGTCATGTTTGTTTCTGGTCCCAAAAAAACATCTATTTTGAACATGTAAAATAGTACTAACAACTTCTCTCCAATATAATGTTGAATGTTTGTAGTCTTCTATCATAGTTCTTCGTAATTCAACAAAGATTCTATTATTTCTTTTTTCTACTCCATTTTTTATTGAAGTATAGGGAGCACTATACTAATGGTTGATACCATGCATTCTCAGATAAGATTCCAATGTATTGTTTTTGAATTCGGTACCATTATCCATTCTCAACTTCTTGATTGAAACACCCAATTCTATCTTAACATCACTACCAAAAAAGTGACATATACCAATATATATTTAGCGATAGATGATATATATGTCGATAAAAATGAACAGTTCCAACAGATATTAAATCAACATGTAATTGTTAGGAAGTACTCATTAACTTATTGATTTGTTACATTATCATATTAATACCGACACATTCTTTACCAACAAATAAACATGTAATTGTTATTCATTATTACCGACAATCGTTTTCCAACATATAAATCTGTAGAAATTATTTACTCAATAAAAACAAATAATTTACCAAAAAATTTTTTTGTTACTCTTAGTATACTTTTTTCTAAATAAATTATATTGATATTAAAAAAAATAAAAATGATTATAAGTACAATTTATAAGTTGATCAAACAAAATTTTGTTTTTTTTAACAATATAATATTGAAAATATTTTGAATAAAATAAAATAAAAAATTCTTGGAACAGAAAAGTATTTCGAACAATAAATTTTATCCAATATATATTATTTTTGTAACATAATTAAAATTACATTTTGACTAAATTTTGAAAAAAATGAATATTTAAAAAAAATTAAGATAATTCAAAAGAAAAAAAATGAAAAACCTATTCCCCATCTCCATGTATTCCTGGCGCCTCCATTCTCCATATATCTTCATCACTCTCTGCATCTATGCTGGTGATCACTACCCGCTCAGAAACCCAGTTCATTGTCGTTCTCCCCAGGAAAGGCTCTCTCGCCCATGTATTTACACTTCTTCCTCAATTCTCTCTTCTCTCACATTGGGTTGCACGTTCTTCTTTGTTCCTACAATGCTGTGTAGGGTCTACCTCATATGTTTAATCTAGTGTTCTTTAAGCTTATTTTGGTTTTTTCCTTTTAGGGTTTCTTCCACCTCATTTCGGATCAACCCTCTACTGGATTTGATTTCCTTTTCTATGTTTCCCTTCAGGGTATGTCGATTTATACTTCAACCAGTTTCAATTTCTTTATCATTACGGGTGGCTTCATATGTCTTCTTCAGCTGTCCTGCTAGGTCTTGAAGATGGCCCTCCTAGCCCAAGGTGACGTTGGTCTGTCCATCTTGATCCAACGAACAAAATATTCTTCTTCATTCTTATTCTCCCTAGCAGTGAAGGGTGTGAAGTTAGTACCTAGTTTTGGGTTGCTATTCTTTTGTTTTGTGGAATCCATTTTGTGGGGGAGGGGGATACGATGGAGCTAGTGTTTATTGGAGGTTCTATTTTTTTCTCTCCAATGGTTGTTGAATGAGTTGATTCAAACTGACTGTATGATGGTGTGCTTGTTCATGCTTTTCCTGTTCTGGTTTACATTTTTATGTGAAATTCATGGTTTTCATTTGTTCTTTTGGATAGAATTCCTGACGTTGTATGGCTAGTTGATTCCTGCATCTAGATCAAAATAATTTGACTCAAAAAGAAGACACAAAAAAATAATATGGAACTAATTATGTGATGTATTTTTCTTCTCTACCTGGTTAGTGCATGGTGAGGAAGATTTGTTCAACATGCTATTGATGTAAAAAAATTTACATCTCCTCTAGTTGTCATATAAAATTGCAATCTTAACAGTGATTCAAATTTTTATATTTCTTAATTTTTGTTCCATTCCAGTTTTGTTTTGGGTGGTTGAGGTTTAATAAGTGTTAATTTTGTTATTATTAGTCCTGTTATGATTTTTCAGGCTTTTTAACTATGGTACTTTGTGGTGGGGCACTAAGGTTGATGAAATCATGTTTTATGTAGATGTTTGATGAGCAGATAAGGATACAAACACCATTATTCTCTGCCATCCCTGCTCGACTACCATCCTCCTTGCTCGATTGCCGTCATCCAAAACATTTTAGACCAGCATCCCTGTGCAACCCCTCTCTAGGTTCACTTTTTTCACATTTTTTCAAATATATTTCCCTTTTTCATTTTCTTAAATAAAATTTGATCATATGTGTTTCATATTTTTTTAATACAGGTTCAAATTTATTCAATTCTTTTCACACAAATTCATATATATTAAGAAACTAATATATTTCACTTGAATATATAGGTTCACATTTTTTCATTGTTATATTACAATATTTTTTATCTTTAATTTTGATTGAGGTTCATATTTTTCTGTTATTGTATGAATAGGTTGTTGATAGGGATGAAGCAACTAAAACACAGTCTTTGGTGCAACTGTAAACTATGTAAACTATGTAATCTATGATGCTTTCACTGAAATGATGAGCATTATCTTGAATAGCAACAAAAATTCAAACATGACTTTAGTAATGTAACTGGTTTGTGCCAAATAGCTTACTAGTAATATTTTTACAATATCAAAGTTCCATTAATCATCAATAATACAGAAAACATCATTATTTATTTGATTGGATCTTTTTCAAATAATGTCTTGCAGATTCTGTAAATGTCACTACAATACATTATGGAATAAAAGATGTTCAATCTGGGAATTTCATTTAAGGAAATATTCATATCCAGGTTTATTTATTCTATAACAACTTATTTTATATATTATCTCTAACCAATGGCCATCTATATGATTATTCATATTCATTAGATTAAGTTCTACCATACAAACAACTAACTTGTGTACGATATTCATATTTTTTCATACGAGTTCATATTTATTTATAATGGTTTGTATTTTTTTTAATAAAAGTTCATATTTATTCATATTTTTTTAATAAATGTTCATATTTATTCATATTTTTATTGTAGTCTTGTGAGAAAATATGACACAATGAAGAACCTATGATTATTGAGACAAGTATTTTTTTTCATTTTTTGGATTTTTACATTCTCCGTAGTCATTTTTTTTCACCTGTTAAGCATGTAATATTTTCTACATTTTCAAACTGATGTGTTTACTATTTGCATTGACAGATGCATCACTTGGATATTCATTTTTTTTGGAATTTTTAATTTTAATTTCCTTCACCTGGTAATTATGTTATACTTTTTAAATTTTCAAAACCACTTTTTTATGTTGTTTGCAGCGGTAGGTCAATCACATGGGCATGCTTTTGTTGAGCATAAGAATTTAATATCGATGAGATGTGTTTACAAGGTAATGATATATTGGTTTAATTGAATTTAAAATATTAGTTTTTTCTATGCATTATGATTTCCAAACATGCTTGAATAAGTCCCACAAGGCAAGTTATATTTTAGTGTTAATTTATATGGACTAAAAATAACATGTTGTATTTTTTTTCATTAACTGAATCCCTCTTTATCATTTTATGATTATTAAATTTTTAGGGCACAATAACATATATTGGTGAAAAATTTAACAAGTATTACTATATATCCAATTTAAAAATATAATTATAGTTTTATTTTTATGCACAACATGTGTAATGTATTGGTAATGCCACTATTTGGATTTGATTGCATTTCATTTGAAGTTATTATTCAGAAGAAGGTTCCTAAAGACGATTTCATAAGTATTGTTATAATTCTGTTTGATTTATTTACTTTATGTGTGCTTGTTTTCATATTGACATATATATATATATATATATTTGTATTTTATTCAATGTTTTTAATTTTCTTATTTCACTACTTATGTTTATTCAATAGGCTAAACATTAAATGATTTCAGAAAATTATGTCTTTTATTGTATCAGATGCTCAATGATCTGATTTTCTATAATAAAAAATCCAAATTTAATTCTATAGTTTCCACACAAATGAAGACTTATGCAGTTTCAACATGCATTTAATTTTCATGTAGTTTCAACATGCATTCAATCTGCATGTTTCATTATACTAAGCACTTGTTGAAATAATTGAACAAGTTAAGAGAGAGAGGGTCCCCATGACATAGACCTCAAATGAATTTATGGAATCTATATGATCAACCAATAAGATAAATTGAAAACTATGTCAATGAGATGTATCAAAAATATTGGTCTGAAAAGGGTGGTCACATTAATCTCTTAACCAATACTGGATTCTCGTCCACCATTTTCCATTCAACTTATCAACAAAACCACAATATATCATCTTCCAAAGTCCCTTCCAAAGACAACCTACCAACTACCTCACCATTGAAAATTGCTAGCCCAATCCACCCACCATTATAATGTTATCCTAACTATACTGAAACCCATGTACCAATCCACCTCCTCTTCACTGGCCCATTAAATTCCCTATAAGCCTACCAAACCATCCCTCACCATCTATCTAACATCATCGGTGCCAACTTTCTCCTCAACCTTTTAATCCCATTAAATGAAATTACATCCCAATAAGTCCCACAACCCTTGGACCCAATCAATTGCCACTTCTAAATCCCAAACTAGCCATCAGGAAACTTGGCCTGCAAGCAGCCTATCCAAACAATTCCACCACCCAAATAAATTTTTAGCCCAGTACTATTTAATTTGAAACATCTATCCCAAATTATAAAACCCAATAAACCCAACTACACCACCACTTAAACCAAGATCAAGGCCTTAACCCAGTAGCCCACTTGTGAAACTTACTATCTTTTGAAGTCCAACTACCTCCTACAGCTTGGAAACTCAACAGTATACCAAGGAGAGATGATGTGGGAGAGTATTCTACAGAAATTGTAACACATACCATGCTAGTGACCATTTTATCCCTCTCCACTTCTTCAAATTGTAAATTTCATTTTAGGTGGATGTTCTGATTGACTGCTACTACCTTCTTCTTCTAGAATAAAATCACCCAAAAGGGAATATTCTTCTGGGTGTTCATACTACTTCTTTTCTTAAATTTCTTCTTGTTTCTCTTCACTTTCTCTATGCTATAATTATGCCAACAAATATTTTAGTACTTTGAATTTCTTCTTTCTTTTTTCTTATTATGTGTGTCAAGACACCATGTTTGTTTTGTGTGTGTTATTAATCTAAGATATTAGGTCACCACGTGCAACTCATTTAATTTCATCGATCCAGATTCTATTATTTGAGGTAAACTCTTGGTTCTTGAGAATTGTGTCACTTCCAAGATGGTGGTGGTGGCTTCAAACCCAGAGGATGTATCTATTGAGATAGACTCGGATGATCAATTAAATTAGTGTAAAAAAGTCAAAACATGGAAGAGAGTATGATCCCCCCATGGTGGGGAGGTCATGGAGCTTATCACAACATGAGTCACTATTCTCAGACTCTGCCATTATGATTCTACATGTTCAACAACCTGCTTATGTTGGTGTACTATCTTAGGGAGTATTTTCCCATGCAAGGATGTTTTTATAAGGCTTTTGATATGCATTCCCACTTTAATGTCTTGCAATTGTTTTTTTGGTCTGTTTGGGGCTCCTACAGTCATTTTTGGCGGCCCGGTATTTTGCTATGTTTTTTCATCTGCCAGTCTGTATGGGTTCTGTTCCATATTTCTGGTGAGACCTGGCTACATATTTTTTGGCTGGGATAAAGGTTCTATTGTAGGAATTAATTTCTGAATCCCCTTTCTACTGGTCCTTATGGCTTGGGTTCTAGAATTTTCATTACGTGCACTCTACTTTTGGAGAACATCAAGCTGCGTTTGTGATCACTAGTGATTTCTTTATGTAGTTTGATTTTTCAGTTCTAATTTTCTGGATTTTTTTCTATCAGCAGGCATGCTTACTGTTGTACCACTGAAGTTTCGGGTTTTTCTCTCTAATTCAGACATGATAAATGTGATTTAATGGCCGTGTTAAGGGTTCAATGCTGAATTGAGGATGGTTTTGTTGTCTACAGGCTGACTCGATATGTGGTTTAGTCACATACTACCATTTTTGTATTCATTTTTTGTGGATGATGGTTGTGTTGTCTACATGCTGGTGTTTTGTACATGTTTTAATGGTCATGTTGTCTACAGGATGGTGTTTTGTAAATTTTTTAATGGTTATAGGAAGTGGATTTATTTTTCACTTGTTTTATCCTTGGATGGTTGATAATTGATATTCAAATGCATTATATTCCTTTTATTATATTAATCATTTGGTGGGATATTGAATTTTATATTGAGAGTTTATACTTCTTTGAGTCAATACAATGTTTTCTATATGTTCATTGATTTAATTTGTTGAAATATTCAAAATAGTTGAAATATATATTTAATTGCATTTATATTTTTAACATGATGATATTTTTATGTGGTTATAAACCAGTGGCACTTCTTATTAATGAATCAAACATTATTTTAGTATTTAAAATGAATTATAAAATGTGTTATTTGAATGTAACCTTTATTAATATTCAATTATTAATTTTTATTAGTTTTTTAGGAATGTTACACATTCCCACTCAGAAACAACATTAGTTTCTACTCAACTTGCATTAATTTATTTCTTAATTTACACGCACGACTTTTTATTAATTGTTGGGAAACATTACTCTTTCTCAAAAATCATTTTCTACTCAAATTACAAATTTTCATGTCCCATTGAGGTGAAAATTTATAAAGATAAAACAGTAGGATGGATTTCTTCGGTAGAATGTTGATTGAATTTTGTAACTGTTTCCCTCAATATTTTTGTAATTTATCACTGATATAAAGCTATGAAGATATGTGTTGTAGAAGTGTTTGATATCCTTGTGACGATAAGGACGGAAATAAAATATTGGAGGTCCAATATATTGTTCTTTGTGGGGGGGGGGGGGTTGTGATTCTATCACAGTGATATGTTTTCCTAGGATTGGAATGTTTCAAGCTTCAGTTCGTTGCACTCAACTTGGTTAGCATTGCATTTTTTATGTCTAGACTATTTCTGTCATCTATCACATGGGTTTTAACAAATCTTTCTTTGTTAAAAATAATTGACATTGTAAATATTTTTTCTATTTGGATAAATTCAGTTTCACTTCCAGGTATTTCAACACTTACAAAAATGTAAGTCTTCATTCACACAAGAACTGACAATTTAAATTAAATGAAATTTGATTTTGATTGAATACTGATATCCCATTGGTATATTGATATTTTTAGTTGGCCAGTGTGAAGGTAACATTGCTGGGAACATGATGGAAATAGATTTCCTATGTGAATAACTGCAGTGAAAATCGATGTTGTAAGATCATGGATGAATGCTAGAGGAGTATGTGATACAGTTTGAGTTTCTCTTTTTTCTTAAAAGTTTGAGTTTCTGTTTCGAATGTATATCTTGTCGTACTGATTGTTTTTTTTGTATAGGTTGTTTTGATTATAAGTTTGTGAGATATTTCTTTTTTGTATAATTATTACCGAAGTATGTTGATGTTGGAAGACCATAGATGGATTCTAGAGGAGTATAAAAAGCATCTCAGTCCTTCCAATCAATGTTAAACTTGAATTTATCTGGAGATGGTTGCTAGAGAAGGAGGTGACTAGATGGAATTGTTTGGGAACTGGAATTGGAAATGACTAGATGGTATGGATGGGTTTATGGAATGGTTGGTGCGTTGGAGTTGGAGCTTACTAGATGGCACAGATGTGTTGTGGGCATGGATGGGTAGCCTGGGGGTGGGGATTGGGGGATCCAACATTATGTATAAAATATTTCATTATTAATATAATTGATTTTTTATATGTTTTAATGTGTGTGAAAATAATATTCTATGTATTATATTTGATAAAATAATAAATATAATATGAAATTTTACTAGCAATAAGAATTTATAATTTTTATTTAAATGTAATTTATAAACAAATATATATTGTATATTGGTAATATTATTACCAAGAGATAAATTTTTCACCATAACCTGTTGTTAAACACTTTAATCGGCATATATATTATATGTTGGTATAATTATAATTTCTATAGAAGTATTTTATCTGTCACAAAAACATTTAGCGATAGAGTTTTTACCAACAGTTTAGTGACAGGGAAATATATGTTTGTAAAACGTTTTACCAACAGAAAATGTAATTTTACCAATAGATATGTCTCCGTTCGATAAAGTGAAATATTTTTTATTGAATATTTACTAAATAATTTGAACATTTAAATACCCACTAACATGTGATTCATGAAAATGATTTTTTTCATCCGAGTGTAATAATCAATAAAAATGATAATGTGTAAATGCCATTTTGTTGAATGACATCTCATCAGCCCACACAAATCCAAATGAACATGATCAAGTTGTCTTGAAGATGGATTTTCAATTCTCATAGGGATTCTTGTAGTCATAATTCTTTTATGGGATGTATTATATATATCTTCATCTCTTATTTACAAATCAATAAAATTACATAAAGAATCAACATTATAAATTTAATTCATGTTTTTCTACCCAATGTGTAGAAGTCTTTGGCTCCACACTTTTCTTCATCTTCAACACTCAAGAAACTGGAGTAATTGAATTTTACTATTTGAAAGAGATTACCATTGGTTCTCCCTCACATTATAATTTTGTTTCCATATTTTAGACATTTTATGATACAATAATCCTTTATAAAGATTAATTCCTTTCCATTATCAAAATATTTACTTATAGTATGTAAGTCATATTTTATCCAATGTACAAGTAATGCTTTTTTTTATTTGAATTTCTAAGCTATAATCCATGGTGTTCTGATTTCTCTTATTTTTAAGGAACTATAATTTCAAAAAGTAATTTCTCATCCAAATATAATTTCAAAATGTTTTAATATATTTATATCACCTTTCATATGTGAAGAATAAACACTATTAAGAATTCATGGTTTGTTCCTCTTACTTTCTTTCAAAACATTCTCAACAACGAATTCTCTTTCCTCAACCTTTTTCCTTCCAGATTTCTTTTGTTTTATATCATAAGAATCATTCTCTAGAAAGAGTGTAATGAATATTTTTTCAAGATATACAAACTGATTACCTCTTCCACAATCTTCTTCCAAACATTCAAAATGATTATTTTTTGGAATGTTACTATCATCATGAGAATTAACCATTCCAACTTTTTGTGATTTAGGAGAGTTTCTCATTATTATTATTTTATTTCATCCACATATCTCAAACCTTCTTCCAAGTAGATATATTTTCATTCTATAATTATAATCTCAATATCTATATATTACAAAACACTAGCAATAGAATTCAAATATTTAATTTCTATTCATCAAATATCTTTTTCTACAGAAACTTTGTTAAGGATTTTAATTTCCTTTACCTCTAAAATACTCATGATGTGGACTACATTTTATTTTGAGTGAGTTTTTGAATTTTGTAAACATGATAAGTCTATCACATCCTTTCTATACCCATGATTATCCAATAATTTTTTTGGATCCTGAAATTTTAAAAAAATCCCATGAAACATTATTTTTATTAAGAGAAGATTTCACCTGATTCTAATATTGATCCTTTTCAGAAACTTTAGAAGTCTCAACTTTTAATTCCTTATATTTGATGAAAATTTCATTAATATTTCTTAATGTACATTTAGATAGAATATGTTTTGATTACAACTTGTTAAACTACACTTTATTAGCATTCAGATTCTTTTTAAGATCATCAATCATCAATCAATGTTCTGCAATTCTATGTTTTCAAATTAAGATCTCTTGAATGTACACATCCTTCTCTTTGATGAGAACTCTTCTTCCCTAAGAAATTTTTTCATGATATTTCTTCATTACTCCAATTTCTTTCATGAGAGTTATATTATTCTCAAAAAAGGAAAGATGTTCGATTTTGAAATGATACTCTCTATAAGATTATTCGCCACCTTATTCACTTTTTGAGGAATATATTTTTTTTCTAAACTTTTTCAATAATGGTTCTAAATTTTTCTAAAAAATAATCTTTAGATGAATAATTGTTATTTGAGTATGCTTCTACTTTCTTACTCAACATAATTCTTTTGTTTCCTATAAACATTTTCTTGTATCTATTGGAATAATTTCCCTCTTTAACATTTTTACTCCACTTATTCCATTGAGTATTTACATCATATTCATCTAAATATTCTCCAACTATCTTCTTAGGAAAATTCATAGTGAAGTGTCTGATTCCACCACACTCAAAACCATTGAGAAAAACATTACCTCCATAATTTACTCTTCTTATTTGATAGTCCATGGTTATAAAAGACATGATTTTTTATTTCTTCTCATCATCTTCCTTTTCATCAAATTCACATGGATAGGCTTTATCAAAATCAAGGATTTTCTTCTTTCACATGGATTCAAAATCCATTTCATCTTTCACCTTATATTTAAATATTTAACTTTTCACATTTCATAAGAAACAATAATGTTATGAAAATCATCAAGAGATAAATATTATTTATCTTATAAAGAATAAATTTTAGAATAAAACATATCCAGAAAGTTTCTCATATGATTATTCACAATTTTAGAATCTTCTAGGATATCTCTAAGGCCTCTGGTGTAGTAAACAATATAATTTCATAGGGGGAAGTTTTCATAAATTATTTCTTTATCTCTCATTATAATTTATTTTTACATACTATTCCAGATTTGTAGCTTTTCTTCCTTGACATTAGTATTCTTTTTGAAAACACATTCAATATTGTCTCATATATTTTTTGATATCTTATACCCATCACCTTCTGATAAACATTATATAAGTAGGATATAAGGATTTAATTTTAATATTTTCGATCAAATTATATATTTTTATTATCATTAAATGTACAAGATCCATATTTCTCAATAGTTGGAAAAATAATAGTAGTAGCACCAACAACATCCAGTCCAAGAGTTAAAAGTTAAGGAATCATACTTTTGTTCCCATCAATAATAAAATTTTCTATTGATTATAGGAATTACTTTACTGGTGATATATGTGATATTATACCTGAAAAGGATTCGATAAGGGAACCTTCCTCTAATTCCAATTGATATTCCAAAGATCTAATAATAACTAAGAAGGGAGCATGAATTTGTTGTTAGCTTTTTATAGGATTAAAAAAATTGAAATATAACCCTTCAAAACTATTATGGTATATTTTCTTATCAACCTTTTGTAAATTCTCATGTCTTAAATATTATGAAAGAAAGAAAATCACGCATGATTTACAAGGATTGGACTCAGTGTGAGAACATAAATTCTTTACACTACCACTCATTCAGTTCTATAGAAATCCACTATTATGAAGTAGTGAATAAAACTTGTGAAAACTCCCATTAGACACCTTCTATCTCTTGATATGAAAGGTTATATTGACTCTCATCAGTTTATAATGTTTTCTTTTATAACAATTGTGAAAAAAAAGATGAAAAACATAGTATAATTTTTTTTAAAATTTCTCACTTTCAATCCTCAGTCTTATTAGCCTAGATCCAATTTCTTTAACTTGATGATTTTGGATTTGATTTTCTCAATACAATGATTTTGGATATTGGATCCTCTTTTCTGAATATGTCAGTTCTAGTTTTCATAATATGTTGGATCCGATTTTCTCAGAATATTAGATTCAATTTTCCTAGATTTATGGATCTGAATTTCTTATAATTATAGATCCAATATCCCCATAAAAATGGATTCAATATTATCTGAATTATGGATTTTATTTCTCATAATTCTGGATTTTATTTTCTAAATATTTTGGATCATATTTTGTCAAGACAATGATGATGGATCTAATTTTTTGACGATTGTTGGATCTGATTCTCATAAAAATGATGCTAAACTCAAAATCTGATGGAATTATCAATACAATTCATCTACAATTAGATGGGTACCTTAACATTACTTTCACTATCACTCCACCTTTCACACATATGTATAATGTTAAAAATGAAAAATTTCCTAAGGAATTATTTATAGGTAACTCGGAAAACAAAAATTCTGAATCTTGAGAACTTTCCCCACCTCCTGAAATTTCAAATCTCCACAACTCTCTATCATTTAAAATATCAAATTTTACTTCCTTAATCCTCTTTATATTTCTCCATGATTTATGTCAAAATATATTTTAGGTTTGACCTCCTCAACTTTTGGATTTTCATTTTCAATTGAATCCAATTATAAAACTTTTTAGTGAATATTATTTATACTTCTTTTTAGGGAATTTTATTTTTTTGAAACATTTTAGTGAATTTGTTTTATGATTCATTTCAATGAATATGAATCTTTAACTTTTTAGTGAATCATATTTCTGTTACTTTTCAGCATTTTCCAAAATATTTTATTGTGAATGTTTTCAATATTTATGAGAACATATTGATAGTAAATGATTTGTCTAATATTGATTTTAAAAAGTATGGAAAATTTCTATCTTTTAAATTTAATTTAATAAATAGTTTTCTATTTCAAAAATCTGCATAAAATATAATTCTTCGGCCAGAAACATCTATCTCAGTAACTTATTTCTTCCTAAATCCTTCTATGTTCGATTCAAGTCAATTCAAAAACCATTTTCAAAAAACATGTGCATGGAAAACTTGTTCCCATAATATATTCTCCTTCTTTTTTCTCTTAATCTTTACTTCCATTATCTTTTAGAAAACCCTCATTATGATAAATCTTTGTCTGATTCCATAATAACAAAAACATTCTTATAAAAAATGATAGTTTTCAACAAATAAAATGATTCTTCAAAACAAAAAAAATGATTTTTCCCATGTTACAAATATTTTATTGTGAACAGCTAGAATAAATATATTCGAAGGGTTTAAAAATATTGGGAATGATATTTACCAATGGTTCAAATAGTTTTCCTAGAGTTATCCTAATGGTTTCAAACTGTTGGGAATTTCATATACCAAGAGTTCGTAGAGAACTATTAGTAAAAGGATGTTAAAATTTTATTTTTCCACCAATTTATTTTGAACCATTGTAAAAAATGTATTCTAATGCTTATAAAACCATTAGTATAACCCCCCCCCCCAAATATCACACCATCAACATCCCCACTAACCATTGCACCTTCTATAAAAACTAGAAGAACCTACCCACTGCACCTTCACTCAAAACTAAATACAACATAAAATAGTAAACAAGAAATAATGAAACCATCAGTATATTTTACCTATATTCAAATCAATCTGCAATAAAAACACAACATAAGAAATAATAAATCTAACTACCCACTGCACTGACAATCAAAATAAAACACCTCTAATGAAAATAGAACATCCTCAACAAACAATGAAACTAATAGAAGATCCTCAACAAACAAAACATGTAATGAAACCAATAGATCGTACTCAAATAACAATAAACCAATATAAAAACAGAGATAACATAGGAAATAAATTATTGTTTTCAACGAATCATAACTAATATATCAAATATTATATATATATATATATGTATATTCATTCTCAATAAATCATCAAATAGAAAATGTCATAAATATTTGCAAGAAATCTAAAAATTCAATATGTCTCTCATCACCATCACTATCATCACCATCAATCTTGGCCTTATCCTCATCCCCATCCTCATTCTTATCCTCACTCTCCAATTTATCCTCATCCTCAGCCGCACCCTCTTCCTCTCCATCAACCTCTACCACTTTCTCATGGTCATCATTATCATCACCATCAACAGGAACATCTTCTTCCTAACAGACAATATTAATACTTGTTGGAGCACTATAAAATGAATGCATCATCAATGTATATGAATTTAAAGTTGGAGGGTATCTGATAGAAGTGATGGGAATAAAACGTCCATTAGTTTTATATAATCTATGTTTTCCTATTGATTTCATTATTCCACCGATGTGGGCATTTTTCGTCATTTTCACCATAGCCTCAAAATATGTTACCCATGAATTATCTATTTACAACTCAGTGTTACTATAACTTGTAGTTGAATTGGGAAAATTCCCCATTGGTAAAATACTCTTTTTTGGTCGATAGTGTACTCTTCCATGGTTCTCATCTCTGAAAACATTATTTAAGTGATCATTTGGGCCAAATTTGTCAGGTTCATGGGAATCAAAGGAATCGAAATTAGACCGTTAAAAATACAGATATACTATTATGCTATGAAATAAATATTAAAATTTCAAATCAACAATGTAAAACATATAATTTGTAGCTGTGTTATTTATTTACCATACTTCCAACTATTTTCGTTCTACATGAGAAAAATAGTTTTTTTTCAAGGCACACATCCTTCAATATTTAAAACCACTCTCTTCAATTACCTAGAATGTAATAAAAAAGGTTACAAATAATGATTTTATAACTAAAATAATATGGATATTAATTCAACATAATCCTAAAAATAAAAACATATTGTGGATAGATTATAACAAAGTATCAATGAATGTGTTATCAACAACTATAAAATATATATAATGGAATAGGTTATCACAGTAATCAATAATAATGTGGTTGTGTTATCACTGTAATTAATGATATGATAGACTAATATTACTATAACAGTAAGGAATATGCATGAATTGGTTTTTAACAAACTAATTATGTCTATAAAATAAAGGAATTATAGTTTGGTATGATTTTATAATACACATTGAATTACTTAAATGATAATTCTGTGATTTTAAATGTATTTCATGAGTTTATTTGATTTAATGACAGAAGTGAAACTCTTATTCTCTATCGCATGACATCCTAGTGTTCCTCGGAACCCCCATTCTATTATTTTGATCTAAGACATGACTAAAAGAATTATTATTCGTGGTTTATTCCTAATCATAATATAAATTTTGTTGAATTTGATTCAATGTAGATTAGTCCAATATAGTTCTATTCTAATCATGTTTGGTTAGGAAATATTCATGGGCTAGTTCATCTTAGAACAGTTTTATTTGATTCAGCTCAATTGAATAAAATATTATCTAGGTCTAATTGATTTTTTTTATTTCTTTATGTATTATACGGTATTATTTTTGTCTTGTGATGTCAGAAAAACTCAATTCAAATATATTTGATTTAATTTGGTTTGATATGATTCTTTTTATATCCATTTAATTCAATTTAGTGTGTTTTTGTTGAGTTTTCATAGTTTAGTTTAGTGCAGTTTTATTTTTTAGTGTTTTATATAGATGAATTCCATTTAGTTCTCATTGGATAAATTTAGTTTGATTGATTTTAATTTTGTTTAGTATTTTATTATGTGATCAATTATGTTTCTACAATTTCTTTTTATTTTTAATTGTTCACCTGAATAAGGAGAATATAGATTAGTTGACATTTAATTATTTTAGTAAGGTTTGGTTTGATTATATTACGTGTAAATAAATTATATTTAATCATATTTGTTTTAGTGAGGTTGTCTTGGTTTTATTTAGGTCATTTAAAACATATTATGTTTCTTTTTAGAAATTTATATTTGTTTTATTTCAATTTATTTTTATTCTATTCAATTTTGGTCAAGTTAAGTAGATTTTGTTTGTTTAGACTCGATTTAGTAATTGTTACATTGGTTTAGGATATCTCAATTTGATTCCATATGGTTTGAATTTGTTGATTTCATCATCAATTATATCTTTATCATTATGTTTTTTGTCATCATTTTTTAGTAAAGTAAACATTTAGGGAATAACATCATACGGATGATGAAAAAAGTAAACTATAAAATACAAGGTACAAGATTTATGGTCTGATCCTAACGAGGCAAAACATAAAATTTATGAGTCAATTCTATGAGAAAGAAAAATTCCCTTACATTATCTACATTTTTCAAAATTTAATTGGTAAGATGATTGACCCCCATATTTTCACTAGATATAAAAAATTAATTATATCTAATTAAATGAGTGTCTTAGTTACTTTCTCTCAGTGTCCAACAACATAGTCCGTCCAAAGTGTAGAGGTATGTTTTAGAATCCATGTATTTTTATTTTTGTTCTATTGGTTCCTAAAAAATTATATATAAAAAACGAATTATTAATGAAAATCATGTTAATATTCATTTAAAACCCTCAAATTTGATCAATACATTGAACTCAGTACTCATCCAATGAGTAATATTTTCCCCATAACAATATTTTTTCCGATAATACATGAAAGGTGTGGCCTCTAAATCCATCCCTACTATTGAACACTAGCCACTCTTCAACACATGATTATATCCTCTTGATACCAAACCTAGGAGAGTGGATGGAAAAAAATTATTTCATCATATATCATACGTGTCATCAAAAAAATCATATATTACCGTAATATTTTTCCAATCATTTTTTCGTCTTCATTGTGCTCCACAATCAGCTGTGTGTGGCGATTCCAAACTACACACATCCATGTACACTCAAGCCTCTTATTAGCAGATACAACTATCAAAAGAATAAAAAATAATATTATATAAATTCAAATTATAATGAAAATATGTTATGGTAAATAAATCATAGGGTTCTCTAAATGTGCCTCAGGCAGTCTAATTAGTGGGTGTCCCTAGATCCCTACGTACTAAATGAACAAAATCCAGTAAATATGGAGTGGGGACTAGTGTATACTCATTATGATCTAAATAAATCAGAGAAATAGTTAAAAAATAAGTAATATAATAGCCTCAGTAGAAGAATGTAGATAGAAAAGAATATGTTATAAATGGATATGATAATTCATAATATGGATATGGAGTAATAATATCAATTAGATATTGGAAAAAGTGGCAAGAAGGCTCTGATATAAAAAGAGGTGAAAACCTGGGAAGCCTATAAATCTTGGCTGTTATTAATGACATTATTAGTTCAAGTGGTGTGGTAGATGGAATATCCAAGTGGACTGGGTGTGATCTGGTATGCTGACTATAACACCTACCTATAATACCGTAACCTATCAAATCTCTAGCTTGAGCACTAGAACCACTTGCCTGGTTGGTGAATAACTTGCACCTCAGTGGTTGATCCTGATTAAATGTTTAAAATAAAATTAATCGTATAGAATTATATTTTATTGATATGTATTTTAAAAATAAAACAATTACTGGGGGAACGAGAGGATGGACACTCATCTCACTTAGTAATCGATTATTTTTTCCTTCATTTTTCTTCATAGCTCCATATTATTTTTATTTCAGGAATTTGATACAAATATATAATTAAATATAAATCCATAAAATATGCATAATATAATAAATAAATAACATTTGGAATGACTTAATTAACGAATATCACTTTTCAATGAAAACATAGGGCACATAATGATATTACCAAAAAAAATATCTTGTGGGAAGAATATCAAAACATTTGACAGTTTGTAAAAAAACCATATGTTCAAATTAGAATGTTTAGAATGGGTATGATTTAGTTTACTTCTATTATTTCTAACATCCAATTCAATATTCGTTATGTCATTTGGTTCATTATGTTTGGTTGATTAGGTCATTTTTCCATTTTTTCATATGTAATTTGTTTTATTTTTTTAATTGATTATGTAATTTATCTATTTCTATTTCTCTTAGTTCAGTTTTTTTATATTTTGGGTTAGGTCATTTCACCATTTATTCTAATACATATGGATCATTGGTTGAAATATTTTGATTCATGTCAATAAATTGAAATCTACAATAATAAATAAATGTGATATGCCTCAGCATCAAATCAAACCACTGAATCTTATCAGAGTGACATGCCCCTGAGATTAATAATCCAATATTAGTATTTTCACAAAAAATCCATATTAAGATACAATTCCTAATTAAGGTGTACAATCTGATTCACTAGCATAACACTCTATTATGGGAGATACCGTAACTATATCAAGTTGTGTTCTAATATTCTTTTCTTGTTCATTTATAATAAATATCTACCCATTCATTATAATTAATTTGAATTCTTGAAAAATGTTATTAGGACCAAAATCCATAACTATAATTTGCTCAGTGAGAGGTCCAATAGAAAAAATTAATACCTAAAATACAAATTAATGTTAAAAATAATTCTGTTTTAATTCTGTTAATTTTTTATATCAATATTTATACCTCAAATTTCCAACATATAGAAAACTCTTCACTATAAAAAGTCTCTATCCTTCTCAACAATAAACAATGATGCTTTCTATTTTTCATTTGATTTTATTCCCTAATACGAAGTATAAATAGTCTGATATATTCATAAAATTACATATGATAAAATATGATATACATTTTCAATATACTTTCTTGATATAGTCATCGAACAAATAGTAGGTAAATAAATATATGTAATGTTCCATATCCCACCCATCAAGGCTTAATCTCATCTATGTTTATGATATAATTATTCCCTTACTTGGGGAAGTGATGGAAAACTAGGTTCAACTTGATCATACTATTCTTTTTCATTTCTCATTGGTCAATTATGTCTCGTAGTTCAGTCAAACAAATACATTGAACTGAAATCCATACATTCTTGATCAATGTATCCTTTGATGAAAAAGCATTCAATATTTTTTCTATTTCAAACAAACGACATCAATTTGACCTTATTTCTTTCAGTGGGATATATCCAAAAAAGGAAAAGGTTTTTCTTTTAAGTATTTTGGTTGTAAGATGGAAATAAATATGCATCATGAATGTGAAAAATGATGGTGGAAATATTTTTTCTAACTCGCCCAAAAATATTGGTGACTCTACCAACATTTTTTGTATGAAATGCATCAACAACATATTAACATAAATATTACTAAATAAGTTTCACAACCTATTTAGTAACACCCTATCATTTTTATACATAACATGATAGGATTAAATTTGAATCAACCCATGTAGAAGAATGTGATAATCGTAAATCTTAAAATATTTTAGCATCAAATATCTTTTTTAACCCATTTTGATATGTTTCATGAATATCCATCAGGAACATTAATTTCCTATATTACGTAGAAACAAAAATCTATAGGTGTCATTAAATAATAACCAAACTAAGTGTTCCATTTATTTTCACTGATACACATTGGTTGCAACTCTTGTCTGATCCCTCAATCCACCAAGTCACATAGATATCTTAAATCATCATTAATATTTCACATCACATTTATAAGAATTTAATGCAATATTTCACAAATTTATTTTCAATATGAATTATATATCTATAATGACGTAAAACATTGGTTGATCAAAAAGGAAACTCAAATAAGATAATCCAATTTATACAATTGTACTAGGTTTCAGTTGATTCATTATTAATTTTTTTCTAGATTTCATCCTATCGATCCTGAGTAAAAGAATAAAACTCTTTAATTAATTAATCAAATATATTTAAACAATTCACTAAAGTTGATTTTTGGCCACCATGGTATGATCAAATATTCAAATACTATTCTTAAATGGATGGTCCCTCAGCAATAATCTTCGATGTCTCATAAAACTAAATCTAAAATGCTATTTTAGTCTTATGGTTTGTGCATTCTTCATAAATATAGGACACAATATTTTCCATTTGTGTTACATCCAAACATCATTTCATATGTTTGAAAATAAATGATCAGCCACATAAGTGTAGAACACATCTAAAATATGAATTTCCGTCTTGCGTTGTATGTGAATACACCCATACTATTAAAGGTTTCATGTATACATATATATAATTTCTAGGATCAAATGGTATAGATATGAGAATAGTCATGAGTGTGAATTGTTTTTTCATTCAAATCCATGGAGGATGGTTATAAATGTTTTTGAAAACTATCCATGTGTTCTATGAAGTAAGAATCATCTAGAATAGATTAAAATTGTCACATGAATGACCCAGCCTCACATTACACATGTATTTTAAAAAATTAGGATATCAATCATCAAATCCCTGCCATACATATCCATTTGCAGGGTGAACCAAATCATCATTATTATTCATTCTCTGAATATAATGGCATCACACATTTATTGATATTTTATTAGACATGAAATGATTTTGGAATTTCGAGATAGATGGAAAGTTCCACATTACTTTTGTTGGAACATGGGATGGTATTCCATAAACTTTTGGATTCCATCGAGATATCAAACATTTTAAACAATCTTTCTGGTCATTATTTTCCTACCAAAATAAGCTGCAGTATATCAAGAAATCATTCAATTTTTTTGGAAAACCTTTGTTCTTCAACTAAATTCCATTCCATATAGTGATTTAATGGAACATCTGCATCATATAGAAGAAACATCTTCAAAAAGTTAAGAATATATTTGATGAAACTATTAGAAATATCATACATTCTTTTCCTTTGAAAAACTAAGACTAAAAATTTCATCTCGTTCATTTTACAACATTGATGATATATTGATGTATTTTATCATCCTTAATTTTTTTAATCGTTTCAAAATCATTATTTTCATTAGTTGTATCTTGTGTGTTAGTATCAAAGTATACTTGAGTTGAAATCCCTTCCTTCTAAATATCTCTAATAAATTGAAACCATTCATCTATCAAATTCTCTAATTCAGTCCTCTCATTTGGATCATGAGAATTTTTAGATTTCATTTTCCCCACATTGTGATACCACATATAGTAGTTTTTTTAAATGAAAATTTTGGTTCTTTGGTAGATAACTTCTTCATGGCTCAACCAAGGTCATCCAATACAATTATAACATGTGAAATGTGTGTGACAACTATCTCAAGCATTTACAAAGGAAAAATCTAAATAACCCTCCAATTTTTTTTGAAAATCTATTAAGATCTATTTAGTTTTATATATCTATCTTAAATCCATTCTATAAATAAAATTATATGACATTTCATAAAAGAGATTAAATAATATTAATTTTTAATAAAAATTTTCTTTAAGGAAAATAATACTATTCAAATTATGTGAAACCATAACTGACATAGTGGTCTATAAGAGAACCATAATATAAAAGACAAAAATTACTATATATATATAAAAATTCAATAAATATAAAACCTTGATATAGAATTCCATTATATGAATGAATAATAATGTGTCAAATACATTAAGGCTTAAAGATTTAAATATTAAAATGTTTCTAATGGAATGTAAATATATTTGGGTGTTATTTAATTTTGGATTAATTGAGTGAATAAATTGATGAGGCATATAGTTCTTTTGGATAAGTTCCTTAGTGACAGTCCCCTAAGTGGTGAATTACATTCTATCATCCAAGGTCAGTAATTTAATATACGTATTTCTATGAATATATCTTTAAACTTAAATCCATGAATGCTTAATTTTTTTTTCAAGCTATTTATTTTATAATTTCATGGTTATAATATTTGTATATATTGATTCTCTACCAAAGGAATATAGTTGTATCAAAAATTTCACTAGGCTAAAATAAGTATATACTGATTTACTAGTTCATTAAATCTAATCTATTTTACTATGAATTAATTGTGTCTATAAAAAATCAAAATAATATATTTCAAATAAATTTGAAAATTGAAGGGTTGGAATTGATTCTAAACTTATTTCAAAGGAGTAACTAATATTTTTATGGAATGATTTGAAAACTATGGTTGATTTATCAATTTTAAAAAATAAATTTTGTTCATGATTGATTATTTTAGATGGTTTGATGTTATTTGAATTTTTTTTGAACTGGGATGTGATTGAATGGTTTTTCCATTATTTGATTTCAAAAGATATTTTTAAAACATTGTTTTATTAATGATGTTTTAAAGGGTTGGTTTGAATTTGATAAAAATTGGTTTCTTGATAGAAGTACATCGATGAAGTGGAATCCTTCATGTTATTGTATAATGGATAATTTGATATTGATATAATGTAATGTGCATGAAATAATAACTGTTAGGGGACCTGATTATTATATATTTATTTTTAGTGAAAAGGGAAAACTTTTGTGAGTAGTGATCAAAGATGATGTAGTGTTATGATTGTTTCTATATATATATACATATATATATATATTGTGATATGTTGAAATATCACTTTTTTAGTGTAATGGGAAACTATGGGAATTGGGTTTAGAAATCTAGGTAATATTATTTCAATAGTTATGTTACCATTATGGAATTGTTTTCCAAGTGAGGATCACATAATATATTGTAGACTCGATACCTTTTTCAAGAAAGGTAAGCTAAAATAGAGTGACTATGTAGTTTAATTTTATAATATGTTGATTATATGGATATCATATTTATGCTCTCTTATATTTTCTCTTGGATTCCTAGGTGTTCCCATGATCATTGTGGTTGATTATCATGTGATTATTCCAGGATGGTAGGGATTATACTATTTTGAGGTCAATTTATTTATGGTTTATTTATATAGATGTAATATTTTTTAAGTTCTACTATTATAATAATATTAAAAATTAAATGAAATTTCTATCAAAATGAATCTATTTATCATTTTTGTTTATTCTTTATTAACTAACATGTATATGTTTCTCTCTTTATTAAATTACTTCCGCTGCATGATAAACTGGAAGGTATATGATTCAATATTTATATGAAAAATGTGTTTCAGTTTTTACATAAATTAATTTCATGCATATGTTATAACATCAATAAAAAAGATTCTAAAAGCCAAACTCATTATCACATCTCCCACAAATAGAAAAACTATCGAAAAAATAATTATCTTCTTTGATTTCAAATATCTATAATTCTTCATCATTTTTAGTATGAAAATTAATTGTGTGAACCATAATATATTATATGATCAAATGAAATATTTATATTTATTCATACACCTCAGATCGACATATTACTCAATACATAATGACATGTTATTCAGATCAATATTAAACTATAATATGTAGACGCCACAATATACATTATATAGTATTTATATAGTGAAAATTTTATATAAAACATTCAAACACTGGGAACATGTAACATTGAATGAAAAAATCATATAATACAAACTCTATGAGAAAGTCAATTGTGGCAGTATTTATTTTAAAAAATATAATCTATTTCAATGATTTTCCTTAATCACTTAAATATGATGATGTAAATTCAGATAAATTTCCACTCAAACATCAACTACACAATAGGACTCCAACATTATCAACAACATTATAAAGTATAAAACATAACAAAATTTTTTGTTTTGATCTCAATAAATATCAACAATAAAGAAAATATTTTTAATGATATGAAAATGAATTATAGATATCGGAATACACTAAATGAAAAAAAAACAAACTGGAAAATATATTAAAAACCCAATCCAAAATCTAAAAGAATGAATTAAACTAAACCAACTGGTCCTAACTAACATAAACACAAATAAAAATTATATAGGAAACCCTAAATCCAAGCACAATATCCAAATAAATTAAATTCCCTCAAAAATAATAATCCACATGCAGTTTTATACCAAAAAAATAAAATGCATCATTCATAGAATACCACAATGATTTCGAACACAATAATTTAATATTGAAGAAGAGTGGAAGAAAATCATGAATATATCCACTTTTATGGTTGGGAATACAGTGAAAAACGAATTTTGCAGGTGATAGAGATAAGATTTGGAAACGAGGAGGGTAAGAACACACATCTCTACAAGTTAGGGATTGGATCTTGTGGGGAGTGGTGTTGTTAGGGATCAATATGGGAGGAGGGGAGAGATACTGCTAGGGCTCAGTATGTGAGGAGGGGAGAGGTTTTTTTAGGATGATAAAAGGGTAATTCATGGTGGGTTAGTATGGGAGAAGGTGAGTATCCATTTTAGGTGATTTACGGAGGGCTTATGCCCACATTTTTTAAAAACCTTGGGGATATCCTTAGTTATATTACCCTATACAAAATGTTCGGGAATCATTTTAGTTTAAGGGTGTGGACGTAACCCCAATTTCTAGTTTTGAAATGTTCTATAGGGTAATGTTTTACTTGATTTATATATATCAATATCCATTCATTGCTTATTTTGAGAGGTATGGTGTATAATATCCTTCTAGATAAATAACACAATAATGAATTCCCAAAAGTTCACATCGGAATGGGTATTGAAGTATCTCAAGAGACATGTGTGGAGTTTTCATTTCCACATGATGTCCTAGATATTACAATGGTCAATGATGCTATTTTAACTTCCATAGAAAGCAAATTTAATCTTTGAAAGATACCTTATGTTTGTCCTTAAAAATATTCAAAAAATATTCCAGTAATAGTTGATAAAAAAGGTATAAAGTAAGGTATGGTATTATAGATGGAGAAAATAATGTGGAAATAGATTATCAGATCAGGACAATCCCGGGATTATCCTAAGAAATATAAGGGACCTTCTGAGAGTACCTTCACCTTTGCAGTTCCACAATAGCATACATTATCAATTAATATTCATACAAACACCTTATTAAAAGGTGGAAATGTTTCCAAAATTCCATATGAAGAATAAATATTTTAAATTATCACTATAGATGTAGTTAGACTAGAGAGTATAAATGAGACTCTTATATTAGAATCGATGGGAGCCTTAGTTGTGAATAAATACATAATGAACATTTTAATCATTCTTCTATCTAAAAAATTATCTTATATAATTATAAAAGTTAATGATTATTCAAATTTTCTATAGGAAGTTTTATTACAAATATATATTTTAAAAACTGTGCGATTCATGATTTTGATCCATTAATCCCTATATCATTACAAGAGAATAAATTTCCTTTGAGTTGGATGAAATTTATTATAAAAAGATGTGATAAATAAGGTGTTTTTGAATAAAAATAATAAACAATACACTCTTTTCTATGCCTACATTATAGGGATAAAAATATACAATCTAATCAGGTAAAATATATTTCCACTATTTTCATTATTTTTTTCATTTCTAAAAAACCTTGGATAATGATTAAAATCAATTTAGATACCAAAAATATTTATTTTTGGGTCTAATGTATGAATATCTATCAAAATATCCACACAAGATTTGTATTGGGAATTTTTAATTAATTACAATAAAAATTTTATAGATACTTTTCAAATTCTATGTTTTAGGTTTTGTTTTAATGAGAGTTCTATTATGATATGGTGATCTGAATATATAGGTTTAATAATGGAATAAGGATGCTGATTTAATATAAGAATCCTATAGATTTAATAATAATTTATGAAAGATATAATATAACATAAAATTACTAGAATCCCAGAGCATGTAATATCAAAATTTAATAATAATTTCATTAAAAATATTTCTTATCCAATTGTTATTCTATGTTTTCTAAGTACTAACATGATATCCAACAGTCTGTGTGCTCAAAAAAGAAGTAAATTTATTTAAAGATGATCAAGAAGCATTCACTGTGTAAAAATGTATTACAAAACAAAATTTAAGTGATTACCTAATATTATTTTTATTTAGAATGGAATGTAACCATAGAGATACACATGGTATGTGAATCATTAGTATCAGAAGGATTATATTATATTTTTTATCTATTTCTCAAGGAGAATAAAACTTTATGAAACTGATTTTTTATAATCAAATGGTTTGATTCCATTTTGTAATAATGTAAACATAAATCATGAATATGTTAATTAACTCTACTTTATTAATTAATTTTTTCATCATTTTATCAACCTCCTTAATTAATCTTCTCATCAATTTTTCTTGATAATTTCATTGTAAAATTTTCACATTAGTTCAAAACATACATCACATGATCAAAAAAAATCTAATTTAAATGGATTCAATACTTTAGGATAATTATCCAGAAGCCATTTTTTATGTTTAGGAACTGTCTATATATAAATACAACACTTGATGTAGTTAGTATTACATGAAGTCCATTTTTTCAATAAAAAAGTTCCATTTTAGTTTAAGACCTGATTCACATCACAAAAATTGAGAAAATAGATCATATTTTTTCAAACATAAGGAAATGATATATAATTCCTTTTTCTTATGAAATAATTTACCATACACCAATTTTATAAACAATGTGGTTGATATGACTCGATGTATATGTTTTTTCATAAAAAACTAAAATTTTAGTTTAAATTGCATCACAACCCCAAAAAAAGAGAATAAAATCTCATGTTAATTAAAATTTTTATGAAAATGATCCTTAATTTATTTTTGATGTTTAAAAATAAACAACAAATCAATACAACACATGATGTGCTTTGTATGACTCAATGTTCCTATTTTCAATTGAGAGGTACTATTTTAGTTTAAAACTTGTGTCACATCCCCAAAACCTCTAAAGGGGGGATGTTATGATCAAGCATTATTAAAATGTTCAATAATTCATTTTTCACATGTAGGAATTGACCTCATTCCATTATGACACATGTTGCGGTTGATATTATATGACGTATGTGTTTTTGATATTATACAATCATTTTAGCTTAAAACACGTCACATACCCAAAATTGATAAAATGGGTAAAGATTTTTTAAAACCATGATGAAAATGGGCTATAATACATTTGTGGACTATAGTAATCAACTACACATAAATATGACACATTATTTGGTTGGTATGACACAAAGTCTATATTTTCAATAAAAATCGGTCATTTTAGTTTGAACCATGCATCAAATTGACAAAACTGAGAAAACTATTTTAGTATGTTTTAAAATAATAGTAAAATGGTCCATAATTTATTTTTTATCTATGAGAATCATTTTCTCATCAATTCAACACATTGTGTGAACAACATTACTCAAAGTTCATTTTTCAATAGAAAGTTTCCATTTTATTTTAAAAAACATCTCTCATTGACAAAACTGGGAATATGATATTAGATTTTTTAATAAATTATGAAAATAATCCATAATTCATTTTCTAATTATATGAAATTACTAGATATCAATCAGGAACATGATGTGTTTGATTAGACTCAATGTGTGTGTTTTCATTACAAATATATTATTTAGTTTAAAATTCATATAAAATAGAAAAAAATGATAAAAATATTTTACATTTATAAACAATAGGAAAATGGTAAATTATTTATTCGTTATGTATTGGGATATCCAAACATAAATCTTGCACATGATGTGAATAATATGTATCAAAGTTTGTGATTTCAATTGAAATTTTACATTTTAGTTTAAAACACATGCCATATCACTAAATTTTGAAAGTGACCGTGGATATTTTTCAATCATTAAGAAAATGAACAATAATTCATTTTTCATTTACATGAATTATCTGAATTCCAATATGACACATGATGTGGTCAATATGAAATGAAATATGTGTTTTTAATATAAAACTATCATTTTTTAAAGAATCACATTTATAAAACTAATAAAATGATATCAGATAATTTCTAAAATTCATAAAAATGATAAACAATTCATTATTTGTGAATATGAATCAAAAACACATCAATTTGACACTTGATATGGCTAGTATGACTAAAAGTGTGTATTATATAAACAAACATTTTATTTTTGCTTAAAACATGCATCAAATATCCAGAATCAAGAAAAAAGAGCTCTTATTACATTCAAACATTAAAAAATTTTCTATATTTCATTTATTTACATGTATGAATTTCCATCAAATCTATCCAACACACAATGAGAAAGATATGAATAAAAGTATTTTTTTTCATTATAAAAGGAGCCATTTAAGTTAAAAATTAATTTAACATTACCAGCATTGAGAAAAAAACTCAAATTATTTTCAAAAATTATTAAAAAATACATAAATTAGTTATCACATATTGGAATTGATCTCACATCAATATGAAACTTGAAGTTGTTGATATGACTCGAAGATCATGTTTTCAATAAAAAATATTCATTTTAGTTTAAAAAACACATCAAATATCTAAAACTGTGAAAACGAGATGGAATTGTTTTCAAATATTAGTTCAGTGGACCATAATTTATTTATTTCATGTTCCAATCAAACTCACATCAGTCTGCTAGATGATATGATATATATATCTCAAATTTAACACTTGATGTGGTTAGTATGACTTTAATTTGGAATTTTTAATACCCATGTGACATTTTAGTTTAAAACATGCATCAAATAGACAAAATAAAGAAAATGATCATTAATTGTTTTAAAAATTTTGTAAAATTGTTAATAATTCATTTGTCACATTTGATAATTGATGTTAAATTAATATGAAACAACATGTGAATGATATGACTCAAAGATATTGTTTTTAATATAAAGGATCCTTTTTATATTATAACACCTATCAAATCACCAAAACCCTGAAAACAAGCTCAGATTAATTCAATGTTTAAAAAAGGATCCATAATTAATTTTTCACTTATATGAATTTACCGTAAATCAATCTGACATTGGATGTCAAAATGACTTAAAGTGTGAGTTTTCCACACAAAAGTGTCGTTTTAATTTAAAACAGACATCAAATAACCAAAATTAATAAGAAATGATTATCCAAATTTTAAATCTTAAGGAAAATGACCATAATTCATTTATAACTTGTATAAATCCATCACACATCAATTTGGAACCTGATATAACTGATATGACTCAAATTGCATATTTTCAATTTAAACAATCCATTTTTATGTAAAACGCATTCAACATCACCAAAAATTGACCATATGAGATTGTATTGCGTTCAAACTCGATGAAAATAATCAAAAATTCATTTTTCATGTGTAATAATTGACTAAATTTAAATCTAAAACATGTTGTGGTTGATATTAATCGAAGTTCATGTTTTCAATATAAAAATATCATTTCAATTTTAAACACAACAAAAAGAAAAAACCAATAAAATGATCTTGGATTGATTTAAAACATTAGTAAAATATTATTTATATTATATTTAACTATTATGAATCAAAAGCACTTTAATCTGACACCTGCTGATTTTGATATGAATTGAAGTGAGTGTTTTCAATACCACCATGTCGTTTTAGTTAAAAACATACACCAAATATATAAAATTGAGTAAACAATCCCCAATTAATTACATTCTTTAGGAAAATGGACCATGATTTATTTGGTATTTGTATGAATTGACCACATATCAACCCAATATACATTGTCACCAATAAGACTGAAAGTGCTTCCTTTCATCAAAAAGATATCAATTTTGTTTAAAACACATGCCAAATCATCAAAACATTGAAAATGAGCTTGGATTATTTTCATAAATTATTAAATGATTTAAATTTTTTTGAATTGCCCATAATTCAATCTGACTCACGATGTGGTTGACATGACTCAAAGTTCATGTTTTCCATAAAAAGTACCATTTTACTTTTAAGAACACATCAAATATCCATATCTGATAAAATGTGCTCAGATTATATTCAAATATTATGAAAATGGTCTAAAATAAATTGTGATGTATAAAAAAGGACTGCACATCAATCACACACATGATTTGACTAATATTACTCAAGGTGTTTATTTTCATTACAAAAGTTTCATTTTAGTTCAAAACTTATATCACATAATCGAAACCAAAAAAACCTTTTTGGGTTGATTACAAACATTAAGAAAATGATCTATAATTCATTTTTCACATTTAATAATTGACGCCATACTAATATGAAACATGATGTGGTCAGTATGACTTGAGGTATGTGTTTTCTGTATAAGTGTCATTTTAGATTAAAACACATCTCAAAACAAACACCAAGAGAATGAGCTCAATTTTTTTTTTCAGGCAATAGTAAAATTATCCCTAATTTAATTGTGAGAAGTAGGAATCATATACACATTAATTTTATTCCTAATGTGATCAGTAGGACATGAAGTGTGTGTTTTTAATATAAAGGATTCATTTTTGTTGAAAATGATAATCACATCTCCAAAATTGAGAAAATGATAAAGGATTATTTTCAAATTTTTTAAAATGACTGATAATTCATTTTTGATTTTTAGGAATTGACTTCATGAAAATATAACTCCTTACATGGTTAGTATGACTCAAAGTGTGTGTTGTAAACATATAAGTTTCATTTTATTTTAAACAGCGCATCATGTAGGAAGAAATTAGAATAATAAGCCCAAATTTTTTTCTCATAATTTTATCTTCCATTATATTATTAATTTCATCATCATTTTAATCTGATACTTATTTTGTTAATTATCACAGAGAAATGTCTTGAAGAGGAACATGAAATGGTGTGACAATTGAATTCGTGATTTCTAAAAGAATGTCCCCTTTAATTGGATCACATACATGTTCATTTTGTCTCACCAAATATGTGATCCAATTTAGGCAAACCTAATTTTGAGGACTAAAAGATTTTTTGTGACATATATGAATGAATTGTAACACAATTCAATAGATATTGTTCCTGGTATGGCATGAAGTATTTGTTTTTAGTCCAAAATTTAAATTTTTTGTTTAATTTATTTCATTATAGTATTACTATCAAAATAATTTTTTTCTTATCAAGGTGAATTCATTTTATCAATATGGGGTTATTTTTTAGCAACTAATATAATGAATGGGATTCAAGGTCCAAATACAAAGGAACATTGATGATTTTCTATGTCTGTGATAATTTTTGATTTCAAGTTTAATTTAAGTAACCAATGTTGGAAATTTTTATAAAATATTTTTTTTAAAGTTGTATTGTAATTTTTATTGAAATTAAATTGTGTATTTTGTACTATATTTTCTCGAAGTTTTTCTATTTTGACTGATATTACTTTTTTAATGTGATGTAATCATAAAAGAACAATAAAATATAATTCTTCATTATCATCACTTGTGCTAGAACTAATAAAGAGGACATTTACCAAAAATAAAAAAGGTAATGATAAGTGAGTCCTTTATCTAGGAATTTAGTACCACGGGTTATGTATCTATTTATTAACTCTTTTCATAGTGCTGAGAAAGTATCCCTCAATCAGTGATGAATAAAATAACTCCCAAAGGGGGTCCATTATCACCATATAAATTAGAACTATTAAATGTTTCTATTATCATCCCATAAAGAAGTGTTAATAAAGGATTCCTTTATCAGTAATTTTTGAGCTCTAGTAAAGGCCAATAGATTTTAATTTTTCTCCAGTTTGGAGTTATTTTTTCACTATAAATCAGACTATAATAACTATGTTAATGGAATTGTTTTTATTATTGGTAATATTTCATCCTCTGAAAATTGGTAATAAGAAATCACAATAAACATTAAAATTATAACATAAACCCCTTTCTACTTTTAAAAATTTTGAATCATAAGACCCGTGAAAGAATGAAATATATATGGATATTTAAAAATAGACAAATTTCACAATAATAATCATAATTGAAATTATTATCTATTATATAGACCATAAAAAATAGGTGATGAATATGGCATCTGTCTCACAAAAATAAAAGTGTGCAAAAAATTCCTTACCTCAAGTATCAAATTTCTTCATACACATTCAGTCCTCCTCAATAATAAATATATATATATATATATATATTAAATGAACTATAGATCAATAACCATATATATAATATCATATATTATCTTCTAATAACCTTTTACCATGATTTTATTAAAATTTTGTTATTAAAGTAAATGTTATGGTTGATAATTGCTTCATTTTTCATGTTTTTTTGTATTAAGTAGCCTCAATCATTTTACATTTATTATTGTTCTAATATATCTGTAATTTTAATATTAATATAAAAATTAATAATATATTTATTTATAATGATCTATATATTTTATAGACAGAAAATGAATTACAATATTCATGGAGATGCTATTTTGTACATACGCATGAACATTATTACCATTTTCACAACATAAAGAATAAAAGTAAATTAAATATTAATTCCCCAATAAAAAATTAATTTTTATATGAAATATATTATATATATTGATTTTATATAACATTGTTTCCATCAATTTGAAAATTAAATGAAAACAATATCACAACACTTAGTTTAGGTGGTAGTCTACACGTACACACGAGCGATGTTTTCATTTTTCAATGGATATAGATGAATGATGTTAGATGTGATTTTGTTAATACAAAAAGAAACATTAAGTTATAAATATTATATATGTAATATAAATACATGATTTTATCCATCAATGAGTGGCAGTTATGGAATATGATATACATCATTTCACAAGGCAGTTTTCCGTCAAACACTTGATCGATAGTTTTGATTCTCTTTTTATGGTTGAGGTCATGGATATATGTTATTACATTAACATAAAAAATAGCATTATATATTTGATAATATTTTTATTATTTCATCATATTTGAATAATATTATAAGTATGAGGTAGAAAATTAAGTAACATGATCATTCAAGAATGTTAAATATTTTTCAGACAACGTATTTCGGTTTTCACCAAAAGCCTTCCTTTGATGGTGTACAAATAAATATTAAGCCTCTAGGACATGAATAGTGATGTAAGTAAAGGATTTAGAATTTCTTGGCTAAAAAAAGGGACTAAAAGTGTAAATAAAGGAGGATATGGGTGAATTTTATAATTGGGGGAGAGGACACGCATGGGGTTTTTGAAAATAATAAAATATTACCACATTTTACAAACATATAAAGGCTCCAAAATGAAAAATTATCACATGTTAGATTATATAAGTTTGAAATATGGCTATAAAATAAGAATTATAAAAATTATTAAGTCATTAAAAATTGAAAATTAGCATTCATTAGTTGAGATAACTTTTAATTATTTCCTGAAAAACTAATTTGCCAACCTTTTATTTCTTATTGTCCCTTATCTTTTTAGTTAAACCCATAAAACACATGTTTTAATGTTAATCATTTTAATAATATTTTACTATTTTTACTATTATTTAGGAAAATAAATTTAGCTGACCTTGTTATATAATTATTATTAATTTAATTATGAAAATTTATTTCATTTTATAAAAATCAATTTATATTAGTGTAAATTTCTAATTTAAAATTGAACTCACATATGTGATTAAAAATGGATCTCCAAAAAAATATAATAATTATAAACACATTATATATCAAGATTCAAGTTTGAGTAAATTAAAATGGTCTAAATTGAATTAATAATAATATAATTAAAATAATTTTACATTTAAAAGATTTATAAAAAAAATAGAACCATCTAAATTCTTTAAATGAAAGGATAGATTTCGATGAAAAATGATTATTTTTCATTATTCTTGAAAAATTTATTCTCTTTAGAAAATTCAAAAAAAATCCCCCAAACATATTTTGTGAATTTTTTTTTCAAAATGAGGTTTTTTTCAAATAAAAATTTTAAATGTGGAGAAAGTTATTTTTATAATAATTTCACAAAAACAAATAATTTTTGTAAATGTATTTTCAAAAAATATAAATACTTTACAACAAATTAATTAAGTATTTATTAATATATTTTTTTATCTAAAACCATCATATTTAATTTAATTACTATTTTTATTCTAATTATTATTTAAATATTTAATGACAAGGCTATAATAATAAATTTAATAGTATTTTTTGGTTCGTTACAACTCGGTGTTGCATGTAACACAAGTTGTCAAAGGAAAAAATTATTGGAATACACTTTTATAAAATATAAGGGTTTTAATGTTTACCCACTTAAAATTAATTTTATACTTGATGATATATTAATCTGATATAAATAAATCTGGGTACTTCTACCACATCATATCTTTGAGTTCCCAAGTAGTTACCTAAAATTTGTGGTTTCATTACAAATATCTGACCATGTCAGTGGCCTTATTCTATAGAAAATTTTCTCTATGACCCAAATTCTCCCATATTTTTTCATCATAAGATATATATTTCTCCATTAGTATTACAAATGATTTTATTACATGTTTAGGATCATGTATGGACTTCATTAAGATAGATACATGGAAAACATTATGAACATGAGAGAGGTTGCGTGGAAGCACCATTAGATAATAAATTTTCCCTACTCAACCATGAATTTTGAATGGGATAATATACCTAGGGATAAAATTTCATTTTTTTCCAATTATCATAAATTTTATAAAATATAAATTCATAAAATAAAATTTTCACAAAAATAAAATTACATATCACACCAATGGATGTCTGAAAAACATTTCTGTAGAAATTTAGTTTGCCATAGAAGTTAACGATTGGATCTATCACTTTCTACAATTTATTAATCTAGATTTGGCCAATAAAATTTACATTATCCTACTTCCTCCTAGACCATATGATTTATACACTTTTTTTCAATGGAGTACTTTATTAGGATACATTTGAATACATTAGGAAAATTTATTTTTGTATGAAAACTCAATTAAGGAAATTTTATGATCCCAACAACCGATAAAATAAATAAAAAAAATTATAAAAATATCTTATTGGGTTTTAATAGTCCTCTAAAATAGAATTCATATCATTGGATGATATGTTGTGCTGAAAATTAACACTATATCAAGATCTTGTTGATGATTTCACCAAAACATCATGTTAATCCTCTGATCTCGATTGGAAATAATGGAATTTCAAAATCCATGTAACCTTAAAGCATTATTAATATATATTATGTAAATATGATAAATAAATAAGTCTTCTCTAATAAAAATTAATTTTACTACCTTTTAAGGTGAGGATTTACCTCCCAAATATCATTATAAACTGTAGATGTTTTAGGAAGTCTAAGGAAGAAAACCATCATGATGTTTTTCTATTTTTATTTTGGTGTTGGTAATAGTATTAACATCCCATGGGAAATATTTATTTAATCCTTAACATTATGACATACCATGAATCAAGATACATACATATTAATACATCTCTTCATGATTTCCCATAATAAACACACACCAAATATATGGAAATATTCATACATATAGGATGAATAAATAATTTAGAAATATGAGCCTCATCAAATAGCTAATTCATTAAATATGGAATGTATGAAGAATATACAATTTCCTTGAACATTATCATTCCTTTCCAGTCATGTTTAAAAACATGAACATTTATCACCTTATTTTATGGTTTTACATCTTACTTTTGTGCCTCTTTAATCTTTCCTTGGATATATGGTTGAACACTTTTCAAAAGAAAATATTTTTTTCACATATTTTACGGTTTTTAGATCCATCCTTTTAAAATATTAAAATATTGGGTACTTTTTTATCGGTATAATTGATAATCCAAATTTATAACTTTAACTCCAAGAGTCATCTACATTGATCACTTCCCAGGGTGGTAATGTATTAAGCAGCCATAATACTTGACCAACTCCAACTATCTTCTTTGGTGCGTATTAAACTCTTTATATATGGTAATATACATTAAAATTTTATGATGAGTATATATATGAAATATTTTTAAATTTTGATAATCCATCAAATTCGTTAATGAAAATATAACCACATCTAACTCAAAATAATTATTTCATTAATTTCTCTCTTAAACATTCACTTTTAGCGAGGCATAAACTATAATCATATCCTTCTATTTTAGAATTCATTCAGATACATTCTATGATGGATCACTATATATTACAAACTCTTCTCTAATACATTATAATGTGTTGACATGTGTGTTGACTAACCTTCTCTTCAGGTCCTCGAAATTTTCACCACATTTATTTTTACAATGGAGCATAGTTCCCTTATTAGTTAACATGGTGTATTGATTTGATGGTCATGAAAATTTATTCACACTTATTTGATAGTATGCTTCAAATACAAGAAAGAATCAAATATATAAGTCATTATTTTTTTAGAGTGACATTCAATAGAATTTATCTTTGATTGATCTACATGTATACCATCTTTTTGAGATTATATGGCCCAAAAACAAAAAATTGTGTATCAATAAATTCAAAGTGTTTATATTCTCCATACAATTTCACCTAATTTAGGGTTGTAAGTATAAATCCCATTTTATATCCATGATGATCCTTTTCATTTGAATATATATTTATATAATCAATAAATGGTAAAAATTTATCTAGGAAACATATAATAACTCTAATAATTAATTATATGAATATAATGGGAAAATTGGAAACACCAAATGGAATCACCATATATTTATAGTGTCCATACAATGTATGGAATTTTTTTCGTCAGTATAACCACCTTCTTGACCCTTAATTGATGATATCCAAATTGAATATCGACATTTTGAAAGTATTGACAAATTTTTAGTTATTAAAAAATGTCATCAATATGGGGTAGATGATACTTTTTCTCAATTGGAATCATTTTATGTCCCTGAAAATATACATAGAGTAACATTGATCCACAATTCTACAAAATAAACAAAACAACTACACCCCAAGGTGAAGCAGTCGGAAAAATAAATACCTTGGAAATATTCCCTTGGATTTTATTATTCAATTGATATTTCTCAATTTTTTCTATTCTATAGGGTGTATTTAAAATAGATGTGGAACTTTGTATAAGTTATATTGAGAACACCACGTCATGATTTTGTGGAGGAAAAAGAAATATTTCATAAAAAATTTCAACAAACTCTCAAATAATAGAAATATTTTCAATATTGATTTTTTAAGAATAACCAAAAATAAAAACCCATTTGAATAATAATTAATGCCAATAAAATGAATGTAATTTTTTTATATGTTCATGTATATATTCATAATAAAATACATTCAAAGGATGGTTTTGAATATCAAATTTGACTTCCCTTTCTCAGCAATTGATGTGGTATTTATATAGATAAAGGTAATCCATGCCTATGATAACTTTAAATTCCATGAATAATAAATAAAAATAATCACATTAATCATATTTGAACAAACATTAACTATAGATGAATTATAGACTTAAGATACAATCATCATGCAAATAGGGGTTTTCTCGTCAAAATCAACATATAATCATTGAGGATATCAATTAGAATTCCTTGATACTTTTCTGGGAATAAGTATTATAAAATTAATCTCAAGTTGGTACTTCAATAGTTGGTCTCACTTATTACCACACAAACTCATTCATCATACCTTAAATCCCATACTAAATATAATTTTTTGTATAATTGTTAAGAATATTTAATCACAATGATCAATAATGAAAATATATTTATAGGATGTCTAAAACATGAAACATTTTTTAATATAAGGGACCATAGGTTTAAAATAGGTCATTCATGGCCAATATATATTTAAATCCTTCATATGGGTTTTTAATTATTTGTTCAATTTTAAAAACAAATTTATCTGGTGTGTCAAAAAAGGTGTGAAACAAATCATGTTTTCAAAATGATACCTTTTTAATATTTTTTACCCCCACGTACAACTATTCTATATCCGCATACACATATAGTATCAAGATAGAGATGTAATTTTTCAAAAACATTTCACTCTAACATTAACCAAAATTCAAATACATTTTCCTATACATTTAAATTACATAAGGTTATTTCAAATATATTCTTATCCTTGTTTTCAGAGATTAAATAAAACGTTCCTGAATACCAATTATAGAGTCCCACACTTTTCAAACTTAGATATCACTTCTTAATAGACGAATATTCATTATATACCATAATGATCTATTCTTGAATGATAAACATGTAGTTTCTTAAGAAAGGTGGGTATTTGCAAAACTGGTTCATAAAAGAAATATATCATCTTCTACCAAGTTATTCAACACTATAACCCTTATTAGAATTATCATTCAGAATACCATTCTTCATACCAATGAAAAGTATACTTCATAAAGGGTGATATTAGATGCTCAATAAGGGAAAATAAGGGAAATATCAACGTAACATCAGTATAAGGGTTTGAGAACATAAGAATAACATTTAAAGATCATACCATGAAAATAAAAGATCATAAAATTTTATCAAGGTATAAAATCATGTAAATTCGTAAGACATGAATCACAAAGGGAATAATATAACATGATCCATGAGAGCATTACATTATTATAAGACATATATTTTGGGCATACCCATAAGCATTGAAAATAGTTTTCTTAATAGTCAAGGATCAATTCTAAGACTATCATATTGGAATGGGTTCACTAATTGAACCATCATTGTAGTATATTTTCACTATCAATTTTAACATAATGGAAAAAATCGCTTTATTAACAAGGTTCTCTCTATATTCTAGTCATATTTATATCCTTAGATATCAATAATTACCAAATTCATATGAGGAATATATAATTCCATTCCAAGACACCACATAATGAAAAATATATATGTGTGTGCCATAAGATCACATAACCTTCATAATAACATTAAGCATGAAATTAAAATGGGCTTCATAACTATTTATTTATAGAACAACCCATTAAAAAAAAAGTTTCACTGATATTTTATTTTTTATCATATCATAACCTAGGGAAAATAAAATAGTTTTATAGAAAATTTATTAATTTATTAGAGTATAAACCATGTAAAATAAATAAGTTTCATAAAAGTATTGTTACGATAATCCTAAACCATCAAATGAAATAATAATGATGTTATCAATGAATCAAATCCCTAGTAATGGTTATGAAACAAAAAAGGATTCCAAATTAGATGGATAATTCTTTTAAATGACTACATGGAATATTTCTTGAGGAAAATGTTTTTTATAAATTGAAATAACATATTAATAATATAAACATTCCAATTTATTATATAATTTTTTTTTATTTCAAATGAGCCTTGGAAAAATGTAATGGATGATTCAAATAGTTTAGTGGCCTTGATGGTAGACAATTTTTTTATATTGTGTATATTAAAACAATGATTCCATTAATATATAAAGGTAAAAAGATCCACTTTCAGAAAATAAAAGAAATATTCCATTTCTTTTTAAAAATATTCTTACAATGGTGAAAATAACTTTAAAAACTCATTGGTTGACATAAAACCATTCATGGAAACATTTTAGAATGCATGGATATGGATGAAAAATAATTTTCGTATCAAGTAATAAATAAATTTAGTTTTCCTGGAAAAAAATTAATTTTTTCTCCTAAGTACATAAATGGAAACTGAATGTAAAACATTTAATATCATTAAATAACTAGAGGATAAAAAAATCATGATGTTTCTATAGAAATAGATCATAATATTTCTCTATCATAAACATAAATATAATAATTTTGTTCGACATTGTGATAGTAATATAATACCCTTACCTGTTTAGTAACATTAGAATTTTAAAATAAATAATAAAATCATCTTATATAGATAATTAAATTCCCATAAAATTCATAATAATCATTATTAAAAATTCATCTGAATTATATACACCACAAAAAAGAAATAAGTGGTGAATATTTCTTATGTATCCTAGAAATAAAAGTGAGGTGAAAGTCTCTTTCATCGTATATTGAATTTATTTATACATGTTCAAACATATAGTATAATAAACATAGTTTTATTATAGATTTAATAAATGACCATACTCATATATATCAAACAAAATATTATTTTTTATAGCCTTTTCCACCTGTTTATTATCAATTATTTATTAAAGTCAACATTTTGGATAATAATTACTTTATTTTTCTTCTATTTTTTGGTTCAGTAGCCAGAGTCATTGTAATTTTTATATGGTACCCAAATCTCAATAAATTTAATCATGATATATATGTACTTAAATTATTTATAATAATCCAAAAAAATTATAGATAGAAAAAAAGTGCATTGTTCATGGAGACACTAGGTCGTACGTATGCATGGAAGATGTATCCATTTTCCTAACAAATAGAATGAAGGAAATGTATATTTTAATTAAAATATTTCAGTTAATTTGTATATCATATATATCATATATATATAATAATACCTTATTATAATCCACATTAAAATAAAATGATAAACTTATTACAACACATAGAAGAGGCAGTCCTGCACATATACCGATGAGAGATATTATTGCTTTTAAAAATATTTGTAGGTAATATGGTAGATGTGATATTATAATTCCATAAGTATATTTATTTCATAATTATTATATATAAGTATATATATTTAATTCATCATTTTATTCATATGTGAGAGGTGGTTATAAAAAAAATTACACTGGTTTGTGAGGTGTCATCCCTCTTTACACACGATCGACTATTTAATTATATATTTTATTGAAATGGAAACTTATATAGGTTATTCCATTAACAGAATAACATATCAGTATATGAGATATATTTGTGCTATTATTTCTGAAAATTTGTGGATTATTTAAAGGTGTTTTATGAATTAACAAATAAAAAACACTCGGTTAATAATAATACCGCCTTTTCAGACAAGATTTTTAGAGTTTCAAAAAAATACTTTAAAAGAGATATTCCTAATTAAAATAAATTTTAATGTCAATGGGTAGGGAAGTCTGTAATTTATTGAGAATTTTATTATCTTAAAATAATCCTTTTTAATTAAAAATATAAGCGTATATGTGTTTCCCTTTTATAAACTGTTGAGAGGACGCACTTAGATGATTTGAATATAATATGATATCCCTATGTTATAAACATGAAAAAAGGATCCAAAATAAATCATTATAAAAAAATTATAATGTTTAAATCTTACCATTAAATTATAATCGTGTAGGTTTCTTATTCATTTTCACCTTTATATGGTTATTTTAACCCTCCTGAAACCCGTTTTATCCATAACTGTAATAATTAGATTTTATTTATTTAACTATTTTTTATGAATGCAAATATGTGTAACATATTATATAATATTAATTATTATTTTTTGAAATTTGAAATCCATTTTAAAAAATTCAATTCATTTGAGTGGAAATTTTTTTTGAAAATTAAATCCACATATGTGATGAAAAAATAATTTTACAAATAACGTCTTCACAAGATGAAAAAAATTTTATATTAAAATTTAATATTATATTTTTGAAACATCATAAATTAATCTAATATTAATATAATTTAACTAATTTTAATTTTAAAATCATCTTGAAACAAATAATAACTTTGTAACAAAAATAATGAAAGGGTAGTTTTCAATAAAAATTGGAATTGTTCACTTTTCTTCAAAAAATTAATCTCTTAAAAATATATATCAAAAAATAAATCCAAGATAAATAAGAAATGATGATTCTCAAAAATATTTAAATTTTTTTAAAAAAATTATCTATATATGGAAATAATTAGTTTTATTGTTTGTTCAATAAAGTAATACAAATGATTTTTTTGATAAAAAATATATTTTTGAAGCATATAACTTCTTCACTTAAAGAAACAAACTTATTTTAAGATATATTTTCATTCTTTATGATTTTATTATTTATTTTTTAAAATTTTTTATTCCTAGTCGTACCTATATATTTTATGGTTATGTTATAGTTACATTTTTAATAAAACTTTAGTTCTATAGAACATGGTTTTATGTGTAAGAGAAGCTATTAAAAAAATAAAATTAATTGGGAAGTATTTTCATAAAATATAGGATGTTATAGGGTTCCCATTAATTTATCAAATTATTAGATTAAATATACTAAACATTATACCAAAAATTACCATATAGTTATAATAATATAATTATGATTTTAAAATGTGGTCAACCTGGATTTAGAATATAATGGGAACAATATATCCTTCACTACCATGAATATATGATGTGGTCACTATACCATTTTAATATTTTGATAGCACATTATTGTGTAGCCATGTGGTCATAATGAGGTCACCATAACTTATAAAAAATTGATAATTCATTTCATTGTATATTATGTTCTTATTATGAAACTATTGTGGATTTTCATAATTCAATTAAAATATTTCATGGGATATTGTATAGTTATAATATTATCATAATGACCTTCCATTATTTTTATAAATAAATTCAAGGTAAACCATATTATAATAATGAGGTGTTTGTGTTTTGTTATCATTTTGAAAAAGTATTTCATAGAACAATTTGAAACTATAATAATTTCACCAGGACCTTCCAAAAACTTAAAAATACATTTCATTCTATATAAAAATTTTAATTTTTTTAATTTCCATAATTTTTCTAAATTTTGATAGTATTTCAGTGTCTATAATTTAATTTGGCATTTCTACCTAGAAACTGTAACCATGTTTCCATGAGTGACAAATTATTTCATAATTATTAATATTTCTTTCAAATTTGGCATTCAATGTTATAAATAAAAAACATGCATAAAATAATAATAAATAATTTTTTATATATTTTAAGGATTCACAATATATAAAACTAAATCCTTCGATGAGAGATACAATGGTTTTATATACGATAACCATAATAACTCCTAAAGCCATGACTGGTATTTTTTCCCTCCAAAAAACATTTCTTGTTAGTGGAAAAATTTATAAATATATATTTTATCATAGGTGGAATATTTAGGTGCATTATTTTAAAAATATAGGAAACACATTGAACCATTATTGTTTGAAATATATATATGTGACTAGGATAATCTGGGATATTAGACCATGATAGAACATGTTAAAGGATGTCATAAATAACGTGTAACCTACTGAACCCTAGTTGATCAGAATTTATTATAACATTTATGAGGGTGTTCCATGATCATAAGTAAAATTTAATATAGGGATAATGCAACATAATTAATTTGAATTAAAATTTATTCAGGAAAAGTTTTCCTAAATTACTGGTTAATTCAAGTCCTATTACTACTAATGATTTGTTAAAGGAATTCAAATTTATATTATATTTTATGAGTAAAAAAGATTCTTTAATAATTTTTTCCTATTATTATGATTAAGTGATATTAGATGAGATAATGAAATAAAATAGTTTAATCCATGTTAAATATGAACCTTTCCTGATAGGCTTTTAAAAAATTATGATGAGGCATTTTATCTTGATACATTGAGTATGAAAAATACCTAGGTGTTATTATAATGAACTAAAGGGTATTTACCTATCCTAGATTTATGTAACCATTTTTTATGATTTGAAATGATTCACTAATGAGATTAGTGCGAATGGGACAGTAATCTCTAAAAAATTTAAGATTATATTGAAACTAGTTATTTAATAGTAAAAAATCATATTTTCTATTGATTTTTATTATTATGTTGTTAATAATTTGTGTTTTCAATAGGTAGATTTAAAATTGTACAATATATCATGAAACATATTAACTTTTAATAATGGTGTAATAATACCTTAAATGGTGTAATGATGTACAATTTCTGATTTAAAGTCAATAAGTAAAAATCCACAGGTGTAGATCATGAGTTCTTCCACTTCATCTTCATGTGGAATTATTCATGTTGTGGGTTATTAATGATCGACAATTTGGGTTAAAATTATTAAAAATTTATGAGATGTAATATAATACCTTGAGTTTGGAATGTTAGGAAACATATGGTGGTCCTAATGGAGGTTTCCTTAGGAGGCCATTAAAGGGGGGATAATTTTACTTGATGGTAACAAAGTCATTTTTTCAGGAATAAATCATCTAAAACATTACAATAATCAAGAATTAAAAAATGGGAAACTATATATAATATATTTTTTCATCGTTGGGTTCATAAAAAACCAGATACCACTAAACTCGAGAGGGTATGGTGGATAGAATCGTTGCCTATTTGGATTAAGAAGACATAAGTGGAGGATTGTCATGACCCGCCTTCACCAATGGGAGGTAAGGGTCCGCAGACTGCTAGGCCCTTCTTTATTTAAGTTGAAGGAGAGATAATGACCCCCAAAACCCGCCATCAATAGGTCCCGGAGTGACGACTAGCACCAAGGGTATAGAATCACACACTTAATGGAAGTCATTACCCTTTTTCTATTTTACATGATCGGGAGATAAGATGATGGAACCCAACAAATCCAAACTAAAAGTGAAGTAAAGCCAAAAGTAAACCATTCCCAGAGGCATGTTTCAAAGGTAAAAGCCACAAAGTACAAAAGGTGACTACAAAGGTAAGTACCAAGGAAGGAAAAACAGCAACTGCAAGAGCCCCAAAATTCCGATCTAGTATGGTCTCGCACGATCCTCGAAGTCCTCCTGGAAACCTGAAAAGCAGTTTTATATACGTATGGTGAGCAAACAAGTACACTCAGTATGGAAAACCAAAGACTCTCATGCACAAGTGGGGGAATGTACTAAAGTCTCGTGAAAAAATGGAGTAAACCAAACACCTTTCATGGTGAACTATCCACCCAATCCTCACCAAGGCACACTCACCAAATAACAAAAGTCAAGTAATATATATAATAAGATCACATCGATGTTTGGGTACCCCACTCCACTTTCTTACTGATTATTGAGACATCCTATGCATCGAACCAATCCCGTCATTCTCACTGCCATCCCACTACCACACCCGCCCGCACACACCTGGTCCACAGCCGCATGCAGTCCCACTGACGAATCCTGCCCGCAAACACCTGGGCCACAACTGTCGCACGTAACCATGCCTGCAAACACCTAGGCCATAACAACTACCACCACACTCGAAGACACCAGGGCTAGGAGATCCACTGTCATGCTCGAAGGCACCTGGGCCTCCTCCCGATGACACTTGAGAAACCACCTGCCGGACACACCTGGCCATCCATCACACTACCCCTCCTGAAGGTTCTTGGGCTAATAATGGACCTCTGGCCATCACAGCCTACCCGAAGATACTTGGGATTTACGGGAAAGGGGCAGAAAAGTAGCTAATAACCATCCACTAAGAATAGTGTTGGGAAAAACACCCTCCCCCATGAATGGGGGTGTTCGGCACTAAGTGCTCAATTTGGGTGGGGCGAGAATAAGAAACAAAAAGCTACAAGTATATATATAGGTAACAAGCACTCACCAAAGATAGGTTTTTCTTCAGAGCCTACAGATCACAACAACACTCAAGTCTGAGTCACGACTCTCGCCAACAAAACCCATTTGTCCCATTCATGTTTCATGTTCAGTGATAATGTTCAAATAAGTTCATGCACTACTGGGCAACTAACACCATATGCATAACCAAGAAAAAGAATCCAGTCAATCGTCAATTTAAACATTCACACTCGGTTCTCTCGTAATGTTACAACAACAAGAAAAAAGAGAGAACCCCCCCCCCCTGAGGTACTCGAACCAAATACAACCCCGAGACATTGCCCCATGTCCCCTCCCCAAAAAGGTTTTTCATCAACAGAGGATCACACCCCAATTCTTTATATAAACAAGTAACCACCGGGTCTTAAAACTCACAACCACTGAATCCATAATGATAGGGGATCCCATCCCCAATTCCACAACCCTAGAGAGTATAAAAATAGAGGATATCATCCCCTCCCATGTCTCTAGAAATTGGCCTGTGAAAGAAAACAACTATACCACTGTCAACAACACTAAGCAGGGTCTTGACTGTATTTTCAGATTTAAAATATTTAACACACTCCATGATTTAAATTCCGTGTTTTTACCCGGGTTAGCATAGAAGGGATTGATCCTGGTGCTTTCAATTTATTCAGCCGGGTATATGTGATTAACCAATTTAATTTTCACAGTAGGAGTATACAATTATGAACAAGCCATTTAAAACACCGTGAGGGGTTCATTAGTGCACAGACAACGACCACCAATGACCTCAATTTTCAGAAGGTGCCGGCCGGCACAAATCAGAAAGATGATCATAATTTAAACAACATCAACGATCACAGCCCCCCCCCCCTTCATTATTTATAGAAATAGTTTATTATATTTATTTAGGTATGGTTTATCCAATTCTACAGAATCAAAAGCACGCCCACACCGCTTGATACACAAAAGAGAGCGAAGAAGGAGAAATTCCCTACTTGTTGGATCAACGATCTACACTGAGGCCGAGGGAGGAAGTTCACAGATAGCTATACGGCTCGCCTGAATGAAAATCACTTCTTCTATCAATTCTTAGGTCGGGCGCGGAACTCTACGCATAACAATGCGGCTTGCGCGATTCACAAGAAGCTTTTCGTGAAAATCCGCGATCGAGGAAAGAAGAAATCATGGCTAATTAGTTTATAAGAGCCGCAGACGGTTGAGATGAGAATGCCAAACCGCGTAAGGAGCGGGGGTTGTGGGTTGACCATGCGGTTTGGCAGTTACACACGGAGGTATCTTGGGATTTTTAGGAATTAATTAGGGGCTTTAAATGGTTATAAAAGGAATAAAAGAATTAATTTACGTCGAAACTTACGTTGCGGGAGCGGAAAAGTCAGGTACTGGAAAAAGAAAAAAAGGCTTGGCGAGGGGACAGGGTGCCACCGTCATGGTGTCACCCTCATGGTTCCACCCTCATGGTGTCACCCTCATGGTGTCACCCTCAGGGTGCCACCATCACGGTCCCACCCTTTTGGTGGAGCCTCACTTTGGAAAAGTAATGGGCCAGGAGGTTCCGGGCTATTACAAGGATATTATATAGACATCAAAAGTAAGAGTTATTATTCTTGTATCCATTACATGAATAAAATTTCAATTTTATATAAGGTTATAATATTCTATCTTATTCAGTAGTTGAATAATTGGGGTTTAATAAAAAACTATTTTATTATTCTATGAGGGTCGAAACTCCTTTTTTTAAGAAATGTATAAGCAATTAAATGTCTTTTTATTGATACTGTGATATAAAATGTGAATTTTTTTGAATTTATATCCCATAATATAATGGAATTTAACATTATTACAATCATGGATTTTCTTGTGATTCATTAAAATTGTATTTCTTTTTATAAGAGGAAATAATATTTACCGATTCAAATCAAGTCTATTAACTATTTTTTAGTGAATGTGATTACATGATTTTACAAAATAACTAGTGTAATATTTAATAATATATATTTCTTTGTAAATAAATATCCATTCCGGGGTAGAAACATAAGGGGAATGGAAATGAAATTTAATAAAAGTAGTTAGATAATGTGAATTTCTTCATGAAGAATTTTTTGTATTGGGTCTTGAGTGTGCGGAGAGTTCTCCATTATATATATTAGTTTATTTGAATTCATTAATGTGTTTTTATAAAACCAAACCAAGATAAACGTATTATCAATTATGGGTTCTATATATATGATTTAGAAGATGGATTTTAGATATTTTTATTGATATTATGAGTATCTTGTAATGAATTTCTAGATTAAAATATCCTTGTAAAAATTTATTTCATTAATGATTCATATTTTTCAATGACACGTCGTCACATTTTTCGATATATTCATCAAAATAATACTTACCAATTCATGTTTTATTCAATATCGTACACAGAACATGTAGGTGGTGTGGGAAATATTATATGAGTACATCTTTTATGGTAATATTTATGAATTATACCTTTGTGTAAAAAAAATAAAATATATTAGTCATTTGGTATCTCAATATGGAATAAGTTCTAACCTAGAGAAGGTGAAAAAAATTATGTCTCTGGAGGTACCGATGAAAGAATATCATATTAGAATATTTTTCATCTTAACTAATAATTATTGTTGGTTCATGCTTGATTTATCTAAGATAATATAAATGAAGAATTATTCACTATTAAAGATTATAATTCTAGAGATGAATGATTATTACAAGGATTCTATCCACGATCTCTAGAGGGGGCTTACTGCCATTAATATTCTTCTATTTCTAGAGTATGGATATAGATATGAGTAATATTTTTAAGTATAGGGAGTTGTAATTTGGTTTATACATATAAATGCAAGAAATAAGGAATAATATTTTTTTCTAAACTCATACCACGTGAAAATAATTACCTAACACATGATTCGAGTATGATTTGATAGATCATGCATTGAAGTTGTAGGGAAATTACATTTTTAGAGAAACATTCCTCATCCAAACAGATCATAGGAGTTTGAAATTAAAATTTTATTAAATATATTTAAACCTACGATTGAAAATATTTTAGAAATACCTACACCGATATTATTATTCATCAAACAGAAAACCACATAATTTTAAAATATACAATACATACTATGAATCAGTAATAAAATGTATAAGGGATTCATGAATGTAGAGACCAGTGAAAATTTTTCTATGTTATTACAATCCTAAATTCGTACATGAATGAATTTGATTGGAAAATAATTTTCTATTAATGTAATATTAATATAATATAAAGAGATAAAGTATAGGGAGAATTAATTATTTTACTATAATTATAGGTTAATTGTAGATAAAAATTTTAGTTATGAGAACTTAATAGACGAAATTTCACCCAATACTTCTGGGATATAGTGAGTTTTCTAGCATGAAAGTTATAAAAAGTGATTTATAATTGACATCGTAATATTGGTTTGAAAAATATGGTGATACTAAGGTGTACCACTGTATGAAGTGATAAATTTGGTTTCCAAATAAGAAGGGTGAGATTGTAGGTTTAATTTTATATTCTCTAATTTATTAATGGTAAATGGCTATGTATTAGACGTATTCAATTATAGTGTGTCCCTTAGCTATTTTAAATAATAAATAGGATGTAGATAATGTTAATTTTTTAATGGGATTTCCACGATGTCTGTGGGGGTAAGATGATGTATTTTAAAGTTAGTGTGTTTATTATAGTTATATCATGGGATATCGTGTAAACATATCACAATTTTAGGTATAGTGTTATGGAATGTGATATGATTATATCACTTTGAGTGATACACTTAAGTAATATATATTATATAAATAAATGTAATCATATCTCTTGGATTCATATGTATAATTAATTAGATATCATGTATCGATATCAATATTCTTCCACAAAAGTATATTATATAATTATATTTAAGGGATTTATATTACATAAAAATTGATGGTTAATTATTATGAGTTCCTAGATATTTTTTATTTAGATAATAATATATGTTAATGGTGTTATAATGTATAGATAATTTATAAAACACTAAAGTACCCACTTTCACCATTAAATCAACCATGAACTTGGTCTACCAAAGAATATTAAAATGGTGATCAAGTCTGACTATTGGAATCAAATTCTCATAAATGAAAAGTTAACTATTTTCCCTTTCTCCAAAATTACTAATGTTTTGGTATGATATAGGGTGAATGATAAAATATACCCTAATATAGTTTTTGTGATTTTTAAAAATAATTTATACCTTTACAGATAAAATACATTGATTATTAGTATGTGACACTTTATGTAAATATATAGCATCATACGTGAGGTATATTATGAAATAATTATACTTAATTTTTTATACCTCTATCAACACCATAGTTTTGGAAGGTAAATTTACTTTAAGGATTTAGGATTTTTGGGTAATAAAATATTGAATAAATTGTACTATGAGATATGACCAGTATTAAGAAAATGGTAACATAACCATTCCACTCAACCGTGTAAGTAGAAAATAAAAATATATATGGGTACAGTTAGTAAAACATTGAAATTTGACCAAGTATTTCTATATTATTACATGTAGTTTTATTATAACTTTCCCCTTCACACACATAAATCTCATTCTTCATTAATATCTACCATGGATGAATCTAGCATTCCACTGATGTAATTTTGGGGGCTCTCTAGCATTGAAAATTAATTCTGTTGAAAATATTTATCATTATAGAATAAAATTAGTATTTATGGGTAAAAATTATTCATTGTTTTTGAATTTATCAATATATTTTTTAAATTCATCATAAATGAATTGATTTTAGAATTGGATTTCAAAATACCTCAAGAATAGAATTAGAATTTTTAATAATAACATTTTAATATTATTAAATTAAATTACATTGATATATATTTATTTAGGACTTCTAGTGTTGTATCCTTATGAAATTTTGGAATTTATTAAAAAATTATTTTTTTCATGATTAATTTATAAGTGAAATTTTGGGGTATCAAAAACCATATATTTTAGAAAGAAATTATGAATTGAAATAAATAATTTCAAATGTAAAATTGATTTTATTATTTATATAAAAACGGAATTATATTAACGAGGAAAATGGGATGCTTTTCATAAATTAAAATATTATTTTTAATATGAAGTTGTTATATTTTTGTCTCAATTGTAAATATAGTATTCAATAGATAATTCGGGATTTTTCGAGTGATTTTTTTTATAAATATGTTTCATTTTTTTGTTAAATTTATATTTTTAAAATTTATTTGATTGGATTAATTTTTGGAATATGGATTTTAACTCAGATTTAAAAAATTTTCATTGCGTGTGTTCTTGTGTTAATCTATTTTGGTGAGAACATACATTAATATATCTTAGTCACATCAATGGGTATGAGTGGATTAGGTTGTGTATGTTTTTGTTTAGATAAAACAGGTCATTTATGGTTTAATTTTGAGACTATCTATGTTTTGACTTTAGATAAAAGAATGGTGAATTATACCAAGGAAAATATCAAGAGTTTTGTAATTTAAAATGTAATTAATTTCCATATGGCTAGATAAAAATTCTAAAGAATTTGGTAATTATTTGGGGAAATGTATATTTTTCTCCTAGGTGTTAGAGAATTATAATTTCTCAATATAATTATAGAAATAGGGATTTTATAATTATATTTGGGAAAATAGGGAGTATCACGGGATTTATAAAAACCAGGTTTTATTTGAATTTGGGACAAATTACAATTTATATATGTGGTTTATAGGAAAAGAAATTTATTCAGTAATACTAATGAAGTTGTATTTAATGAAATTTATTTATTTTATGATTTTGGAGTTTCCTATTAAATAATATTTGGGTTTATAAAATGGTTTAAATATAATTATTTAATTGTAAAATTATTTTTTATTTATCATTATTAATTTTTACAAGATTTGGAATTACATTTTTAAGAACCTCTATTAAATATGTGGTGAAATCCAACTGAATATATAAATACCCTTGTTCTTCACCTAGGTGTACATGTAAAAATGATTGTTCATGATGTATGTAAAGGGAATATATCAATTTTTTTTAGTTAAGATATATTTTTCTATATTAGATTTATGGTAGAAGAGGGGATAACTAGTATCTGATTATTAGTGTTTTTTTTCAACTTATGTATTTTCAAATAAATTTCATACATCAGATTTTGGTTGTTTTCCCAACAAAAGATTTATATTAATTGAAAAAAAATTAGTTATTTTTTATAAAATTTATTTGGAATGAGTGTGTAATTTTTTAGTTTTTATTCATAAGGGTAAACCATTCCCCAATAGATTTATCTAATCCATTACCTTTATTACAATTTGAAAAAATATGTGGAAGCACTTGATACCAAGTGGATTTTTTTATTTGGTCAAAATATTTATTCTATTTGGTTGGGGATTAATAAAAAATAATCAAATATATATTTTTGACTCCTATATTGATACTTATGGTAGTATTGGTGAATATGATGGTTGAGAATCATAAAAAGTCCATAAAAATACAGCCATAAACGTTTAATTGCGAAATCAGAGTCACTTGATTAATCAATTAAATAAGAGATTGGTGATGAAATCATAGGATTTATTTTTTTATGTTATCCCATGATCATATGGAACAAAAGTGATTATGTATCATTGTAGCTACGGTAAAAATAACATAGATTTACATGTTTTTAAATGAAATAAATTATTCTTTCTTGATAAGGTATTTCAATTTACTTGAATTCTATTAAGTTTTTATTAGTTTTTAAAGGAAATAATAAAATTAAGGTACAAATTTTGTATCATTATGATTAATAATACAGTGGAATTATATTATTATTATGGGAATCATAAATTTTTATAGTAGAAAAATTTTTATGTGAGAGTTACAATTAAGTGTGGGATATTGATATAAGTAACGAATAATTCCCTCATTGACCCCCAGTTGTTGCAGAAATCGTGTAGACTATTTGAATATTTAGTATGGGAACATACTTGGATAATCTTTGGGAGACAGATATGGAATTATAATTTATGAAGTAAAAATAATTCATTGTTCAATGTAGATGTAGAGATTATGAAGATTGGGGAATTTTTATATAAGTTAAATCATATCTTAACATTATAAAAAAATGTTATAAACATAAAGTGTTATGTTGGGATGTTATTTTTTAGTTCGGATAGATGGAAAGTGATGAGATGAAATCTGGGAAGCTCGACATGATTAATATAAAATCAGGAAGAGACTCTTTAGAACATTCAATAATCAATACGTCATGGATGATTTCATGATAGATGGTTCTTGAGAGTTATTAAATTTTGGAAAAGGAAATTTATTTGTGAGGGAATATTCATCAATGATTATAGGCTAACTGAAATATGTTTCATAGCCGACGTTGAATGATATTTTTAAGGAATTATTATTTGAGATAATGCTTCGATTGAGGAATCAATTGAGGATTATTCATCTAAATTTAATTACATATACATAGGTGGTTAGAAATGAGTCTTCAATAGAAGAAGATATTTCTGATAAAATGAAGGACTACTCATTATTTATTTGAATTGGTTTAGAGTATAATTCATTTAGATGTCAACACTGAAACCACAAAGGCATTAATTGGAAAATTTATTGACTCATATTTTTACGTTTCTTAGGGAATATGATCAATGGAGTGCTTCTAGTGTGGAGATGGGGGACACCAAATTTCAATGTGTATGAACCCATCTCACACATGTTAATTTTGTGAAATGGTGGGTCACCTAACGAAGTATTATAAATAGTCATTGAGGATTAGTAGTAGTATTGTATCGAACTATATTTAGAGATAAAAGATATATAGTGGTCATCCAGGATAGGATGAGTTAATTTTTATTGAATGATTAGAATAACTCTCCTTGAGGATAGGTCATAATGTTATAATAGTCATGGAAAACACTTGACCACTATGTAGGAGAAAATGGTCATAGAGTTTGATGCAACACCATATACAACATGAATTTTTAACTTAATAATTTCAATACTATTTCTACATTTTTTATTCTGTAAAATTATATTGATTTATATTTTCTTTTATGGAAAAAAATTTTCTTATGCACATCGATTTGATTACTTGTTTTTAGAGGATTGATACTCTAAATTGTTGGGGGATAAAGAATGAGTTAACTTCTCTATCTTCTTCAATCATGATAAGTTATGTGGAAATGTCAAAGGTCATTTTGGTTAATGGGATGAAGATATATGACCTAACCACTAAGATTCATTAGTGCTGAAAAACATTTTCATGCTATTTTTATTCTTCTAATCATTAATTAGTACGTGATGTCATTACAACTTTATAAATAATTTTTTATCATCGGTTAATAAAAATTAAAATTTTCAATAAATTAATTTATGTGTTTTTCATATTTGTTATTTGATAACAAAAAGGAAAAAACATATCATCAATTTATCACATTGGTTACTTGATAGTCAATGTGAAAACCCATTCAATATTGGGTTTTCACGCCAGTTATAAAATAACTAAAATGAAAAACCAAATTATTTTAATAATTTTATTTTTATACCTCATCCTAATAGTAGAAATGAACAAAAAACAAGTAGAAAAAACATAAAAAAGAATCCAAAAACCAAACAAAATGACCAATAAAAGACATTTACTACTAGAAACTTCATGTTTACATTATATACTCAAATAAAAAAACCAAACCTATGAAATGATTTACCCATCAAATCTAAAAGTGTGTTTCATCTCCTGCTAACTACAATGGATAGGCTCATAAAAAACAAAAAAAATTAAAAAGAATAAAATTTTCTATATTCTGAATAAAATGAATTAAATATTAAGGAAAATTTTATAATGAAATATAACCTTTTAAATCTTTATAACAATGTAAGTTGAAATTATTTTATATATAACCTTAAATAAAGGTATCCACATTTGTTGATGGATTCATGTTTATGGAAATGTTTTTTAAAATATTTTTTTAATTCAAAAGAACATTTTTATGTAATTCATCCAAAATTTACCAATTTTAAATAAAAATTCACCTTTTTGACATATTTTATTATGGTTCCGTCATTTCATGTGCAATCATGAAATAAATTCCATTTTATATTTGAAAATAGTATGAATAATATAAATTTAAAAGTAATTATAAACCAAATATGTATTAAAAAATCAAACATGTGTGTCCAAAACATTCGTAATATTTTTTCTCACTTCACCATGGAAAAACTGTAGCCATTAAAGTGAATTATCCCTATAAAAATAGGAAACATCCAATAGCCTTTGATATTAAAAAAAATTCAATGTTGTTTTTTATTATTTTTATTGATATATCACACTATTTGAGATATTTGATTCATACTACAGTGGATATGAAAACATCTAGCACAAAATAATTTCATTTTTTTGAAATATTTTAGTAATATAAACAATTCTTTCTATTTTAGTCATTTTCCTCTCTATATGTGAAATAAAAATATATTCCATAAATCCATATAATTCTCTATTTTAATGATCAATAATAATTTTATAAACATACCTAAGAAAAACAAAAATAATTATAAATTTTTAATAAATTAAATGTAAAAAAATATTTATGTTAAGTATTACATGGAAAAAAACATACATCATGTTGATTCCCACCTGATCATTAGTTACAGGCTACATGATATCATTTTTCAAAATCACAAAAGTCATTGCATCCCCAATAACACAATTTTCAATTGAAATATCATAAACATCTAACAAAAAAATATGAATATATTGACAATTTATATAGAATAGTATAATTTTTATCAAAATTCATACCAATTTAAATTTGACATTTTATATACAGTATTTATTTACCTTTAAATTATACCTATAAATTAATAGATAAATATATAATCATGAAAATGGTTATGAAATTAATCAAAAAGATAAATAAAATATAAAATATACACAAACTACTATAGTAATATGTAGAACAATCCTATATAGCCAAACTAAAAAGTGCCCAATACATTGACCAATAACACTCACCACACTTGTATGTTATTGTATTCTTTATAATCTATTAAAAATACCATATTTGGTGACACTATGATTTTATATATCTATCTTTTGATGATGAATTGAATGGTCAATAGAAATTATAATCCCAGATGAAATAGTATTATGTTGGGGATCATAAATAAAAAACCCACAATAACATGGAAGCAATTGTGGATGGGGTGTTGGAGTAGGATTAGAAAGGCAGGGGTCTACATGTGGATATGTAGTGGGAGCTGCTTTTAGAGATGGAAGAGTTTGACCAACAGTCTGAAACATTATTATCACATTTGTAAACATTTATTGTACTGAATATCAGATTCTATCCTTCATCGTCACATGAATATTTGAAACGACATCTTCCAAAGTTTCCATTTTTTACAAATATCTTCCCCTGAATATGAATCAGATCATGGAAATAATTTTTTCGTGGACACACATGCCATGTATCCACATATTTGACCAACGTGTTTGGGCTTGCCCAATGGTATAGGTAAAATACCCTTCCTACCCTTTACTATAATGATCACCAATTTTCTATACCCTTCAAAATAATCCTTTATGTATTATTTGATAATATATTCAATGAATTCAATCATATAAGAAATTGATTTAACATAATTAAGTTAATAATGTAAACATATTACAATCCACATAGTTATAAACCTCATCATTTTTATGAGATATTTTACTTTTTTCCTCATCTGATCTATATTCCATTTTTCATGTATACTAGTGAGTCATCCTATAGAGATCCTAAAGAATCATATTTCATTTTTTGAAAATTTCCAGCCATCATTTGTTCTTCCAATGATTTATACCCACCCTGAGATAATGTATAAGGGTATATGTTTCTATATTGTATATCATGATGAAATCTCTTCTATTTCAATCAATTTTGAATAAATAAATCATTAATAAATCATTAATAAAAACATTAATATAAAAATAATCAAAAAATTTATAACTACAGATACTAGAAAATCATTTTGACTTCTACTTTCAACAAAGTTCTTCTATTTATCTTTATCAACAAATTGATATATGTCAAATGGATTATGATGTTTCCTACACCCAAAAATGAGAACTGATAAAAGTGTTGGTTTAAAATCCCTCAATCTCCTAGCTACCAGTGGAAAACATTTCCTAGGAAACCTTTAGTATCAAGTATATCATATTTCATCTAATAAGATAAGGGAAACATATGTTACTATAAATATTTCTTGATAATTAAAATTTATAAAACATATCATAGCAAAATGGTCTCCCATATGTGAGATATTTTTAATTTTTCAACAATTCTTCTGTCATCAAAAAATTAATAAATGTTCTTCTATATTTTATTACTAAACCAATATTGAATTGTTTTAAATTTGGGCTTCTTAGAATATCATTATCATCAATGTATACTGATATCCTCTGGTCCCAGCTATGGGAAACTGATAATGTTGGTAAACGTCTACCGCTACATTTACCAACCATCTAAATCTTATTCATGTGTCAATGATTTGAATTTCAATCCCTAAATACCATTTCCATCATAATTAACTCGTTCATTTCATGATTTAAGGAAAGAAATGTGATCCACTATAGACAAGTTTCTTGAAAAAAAACTCCAAAAACATCTTATAAATATACTTCTCAATAGTGGAGGCTTTATGTCAATATGTATTCTTAACATAACTCTTTAATATCATCATATACCATTACAAATAATATATCTAGTATAGATATAAATTTCCTCAAAGATTTATTTCATGCACCAAATGAACCATTTAATACACCATGATATCAGCAAAAAATGGAAGAAAATAAGTTTCCAATTAACAAATAATAGAAAATTATTCATTATCCAAATTGTTTAAGTCATTATGTTCAATCACCTTAGTAGAAATTGAATTAAAAAATTAACACTCATTCATGATATTTATTTTAACCCATATGGGAATCATTACACACAATGAAACAAGTATATGTTGATGAATCATGATGTGAAAATCATGATACTTTAAACCTTTCAACTTCAGATACTTTGAAAATAAAAATTTCTTTACATTTGATGAATTACCCATATGTAGTTTGATGTCCTGATGGCATGGAAAAAATATTACTATCTTACTCTTGGATAATATATGCAAGAAAATGGATGGAATTTCCACCTTATAATAGGAGTGGGAGATAACTACAAATTTATTCCCATTGAGATTAAAACTAATATGTCATTCAACATATCTTTAGTCTTTCTAATAATATCTTACCATATTTCAAAAAATTTATCATAAATATTTTTCTCCACATAAATAAAATCAATGTTACATTTTTCCACATGATATCTCAAATATTGTAGCTCTAGAAATATTTATTGTTTATTCCAAATAATTCTATCAATGCCATATATTTGTGTCTTTTTTAATGTCACATCAATGTTTTTCACTGTCTCAAAATACTAATAAGTGGAAAAAGGTTATGAAGAAATATAGAATTTTTTTTATCCATTGAATTAAATTTTTAATATTCTATAAGTGTGGTACATATTCAAAAAACGTCAATCACCCGTGTGTTATATTTTTCTCCGACTATGTAGTTGCTAATTTGAAGTCTTATATTCTATAATTAGACATGTTTTATTCCCATTAACATTACCTCAAAACAAATTTCCATATGTTTTATAATTCATCTATAAGAAACATAACCATTTCATGTAGTTGAATATATTCCATTTTATAATATTCTTACACCGTAATATCATACTCTCTTAACAATTTCAAATCATTAATTAATGGTTACAAAAGAACAACAATATCATTTCCTAGCTGTTATGGTTCAGAGATCATTAAACTCAACATGAAATATTTTTTTATACAAAATTCAGAACATAATCTATAAATTACAAATAAAACATGTCATAAACTATATGTGATTCTAAGGATTTGAAATTAATTCATTTCATCTATACATAGTCCATGTTTGAGATTTTTAACTTTATTTATGAATATAGGAAACTATTGATAAATTTATATACACTATGGAAAATCAGATGGATTTCATAATTTTTAATCACACATCAACTCATATTCATCTCCTTTTAATCTTTTTTCATCATGTGAATGTGTAAATAAACGTTTCAAATGAGGAACTATAGGTAGATACCAAAATTCCTTCATAGGGGTCTCTATAACTTCTTAAATCTTCCAATGAGTTTTCATTCAACTTATATCATGGAATTCCACATTTAAGAAACCATGACAAAAATTTGTATTCCTCACCATATAGCACACATTCATTCAGGGAGGCATGTATTTTTTTATACTAATCCCATCATGCATTGAATTTACTTCACTTTATATTGCAAAACTAGAATAACATTGTCTTTATGAAGAATATCTTTCAACAATTATGGAAGCCATGTAAAACTCTTATCACTGTATTGATGTTTTACCATGAAGTTAATATGTCCTAACACCATCGATAAAACAATAAATTTCATACAACCTATATATATGAGACTTTAGAATCAACCAATACATACTAAATTATAACTTCTTTCTCAATTTCCTCTACTTCAATATAACAAATCATCTCTTTAATTTCATCAGAGTTACTATCTCACAAAGTAACATCATCAATAGTTCCAAAATTCTTCCTAGTTTAACCATTCCAAATATAAGGGATATAACTCTAATTAAAACCTTGAAAAATAAAATAGTGTTTGATCGAAATACTTTTCAAATTATTTATATGTATATATTTCAGTGACGGATAGAAGAACATTTAGTTTTTTGGATTAATTTGTTTATAAAATTCAAAAAAAGAGTCAACACATTCTTCATATTTATCACATATTAAAAAACGTGTAATAATTATTCTACTCATTTTTATCTGTATCATATATCAAAAAATAAATATATTCACGAATGAATATAGTGATGATAAATGTGAGTAAGAGATGAAATAGTATATTATTTCATCGATAATCAAGAAGAACCACTTCTTTTATAATTCATCCATAAAATGATTGTAATATTTTCACTAATAGTGAATATATTATTTAAATTGATAAAAACATTTGAGATAAAATTTAATTTTAATTAGACAGATTATACAATAATCCCATTGAAAATAATAAAAAATATATCAAAGATATCATAATTTGAAACAAAAAATATTTTGTAATTTCAAATATATATATATATATATATATATATATGCATGTTTGATAAGTATAATTATAAATTCTATTCAATAATAGAATATATGTTTAAATATTTTTGGTATATCATAATATGAAATAAATGAATGATATTTACTAAAGAAAATATAGTTAGAAAATTCTCCCATTTTTCATTTTCATCTGAATGTAATTAAATGAAACATAAAATTGAATATTATTGATCAAAATCCAAATCATGTGATCATTTTCTAGTTTTCTTTGAATCGTTATCATTGAATTTTTTTAACTAATTTTTTTCTTGAAAAAAAAACAATTATTAGAAGAAGCATTAATTTATGCAATAATATAATCATAAATAGAGTTCAAACAACCCAATGATGAATTTGTAAAGTAGTAAATTTATATATAATTATTATTATATTTTTTATGACTAATATATTATGAAAATTGTGTGATGTATATTACATACTACGAAAAGAGTTTTTATTTGAATGAAACACAATAATAACTTGAATTTTTAATATTTTATTCCACATCGTTGGATACAATAAATGTCTAAAATTATAGCGAGAAAAATAAAATCTGTGTCAATAACATGTGATTCCTGTGTAATTATCTGAAAATATAACATAAAAACTCAACATATATAGTGGTAAAATACTATAAATTATAAAAATCTTGTATCCTAAAGTATGAATGGGGATAGGTAGCACATTAATCTCTATTATCACTTGTACCAAATGGGTTAACTTTTCCATATAGAGTCAAAAACATAAAATATATCTCTAAAATTATAAAAAATATATATAAACGAGATAATTGATAGTTCATATTGTGTTTTGACAAGTAATATCAACATTATAATGATATTAACTCATAAAATATAGACGATATATTTAAAATATGATTTTCCAAATAAAAATATCCTCACACCACAAGAAAAGTGTTGATATGAATATAAACTCATTATAGGATATTTTTATTGAACTATATGATTATTTCATTTTATGTTGATATAAAAATTTAAGATTTCCATGTCACTAAAAAATGAAACAACACACATTCAAATTTATCACTCTACATGGATGTTTATCCGAAAAAATGAATGCTTCAAAAACATCGTCTAAGTGAGCAAGATATATAGATTCAATGTAGAATTTAAAAAGGTGTTGTATTATAAACACTTTTAAAAATATTCAGTGAAAAACCCATTAAATACAGTATAAGGACCCAAACATTAAGATATAATTCATAAATTTATGATATAACAAGTAATATAAAGATACATTGAAATCCATATACCTTTTTCCAAAAATCAACAGATAAATAAGGTATATTAAGATGGTAATCTAATATTTTAGGTGAAAAGATCTATATTCCAACACAAAATGATGTGGTTAATGAAATTTTAGGGTTTATGAAGATGGAAATGTGAGATTCGAGTCCACAAGAAATGAGAGTTAGGTAATCTACATTATTGAATGGCTGAAAGAGAAGATCCGCATGTGAGGCATACATGAGGATATGATCCCATAGAATGTGAATCAATGAGGTAAATGATAAATGAGGATGTTTAAAGATGGAAATATACAATTGGAGTCCAATGAATCAAAAAAACTAGGGTTAGGGCTTCCGTATAAGAATAACTATTATTCTATAAAATGACTGAATTAAACCAAAATGATTCAAAATGATGATTCATATACTTTTAAAAGGTATATAACATCATTTATATAATAAATGACATGATAAGAAAATAAATATTTCATTTCACATTGGTTATTATCTGACCGATGTAAAAAACAAGCTTCTTCGGATGATTTATATATTAACCGACATGAAAAAAACATACAATTATATTTTAGAAATGTTTTTATTTAACCAATAATGGACCAAGAATAATTTATATAGACAATAAATCATTTTTATAATAATTAATACATTAGAAAAATCTAGGAAAAATAAATATATTAGTTTAGTTATTTTGGAAACATGGAAATGTAAATTTTAGTACATAAGTGAGATAGAATATCACCCACTGGTTCTCCAATACTAGCACCCCTTTTATAAATATCACCCATAAAATATATCATCTTAACCTGGGGAAGGAAACAAAGAAAGGGGTGAGCTTGGAATATTATTAAGGGTATACAATAGAGATATATAAGTATTAACATGAGATTAAGGGTATGATAACGTGATCATAACATTAGAAGATCATTCCATACATAATAAATATCATAAATATGAATCATGAAATAAATATTAGTAGTTTATAAAGAATAAATAATATTGGAATCATTATAATATTCCATGAAATCATAAAATAGGAGTATGAAATGAAATTACTCAATATAAATAATCATGTAATATCATTCCATATATGTCAAGAAGCATTTCTAGAACTTATTAGGGAAATTGATGGGGACTAAACCTACTTGTCATAACACACCACCATCCCCAGTCACATTCCTTTCCTTATAAGGGATCGGGTTTCCCAGTCTTCCCATAGTATATCGGGATTCACCATCTTCTAATACTAGATCAGGTTTCCCCATATTCATATAGTATATTGAGCTCGTTAACCAAAATCCAATCATTATTTCGTGAGATATAAGTCATTACATAGTGAATTTTAGGGAGATATATTTCTCACCAATATTATAATGAAATCAAAAATACGTGTTCCCCAAGATCATAAACATTCATCATATCATAACACATCAAATAAAATGGGTATCATAAACATGTAATGATATCATAACCTGTGTAAACGAGATATGTTTCATACTAATTTAATCAAAGAATAACCCATAAAAATATGCATGTTTCAGAAGCATCTAACCCATGAATGTTAAATGGGTTTTAGAAATATATAAAACCTGAATGATAAAAAGGTTTCATAAAAAATAAATCATTAAAGAAAATGGGTTATATATATAAACCCTTAAAGAGAAATGGGTTTCATAAATATCATCCCATAAAAAAAATAAACCATTCATATAATGGATATCAATTGAACCTTTGGACTATTTTATATGAAAAGAATGAGTAACACTAAAGGATGTAATCTTACATAGAAAATAATTTTGGAATAACTTTTCAAAAGATTTCTTGAATAAAATATCTTTTCTTTCATGAGAATTTTTTTTCATCACATAAATCCTTCTAAAATCCAAATTCATTCATAATAAAATTTAAATCATATAAATGAATCAAGATAACCAATTTTTGTGAAACATAAAAGGGATTATATAAAACATATTAAAAACCAATATCCTTGAAAATATATAAAATAAGATTCAAATTTTTTAAAAACCTTTTCCCATTAAAATATATAAAATAATCTTAATAAAATTATCAAAAATGTTTTGAAAATACTATTAAAACTAATAAAATAATATTTAAATTAACGTAAATACTTCTCTTGAAAAACTGGATTTTGAAAACATATAATGTGATCTTTGAAAATCATTTATTTTTTTAACATAAATCAATTTTTTCAAAAAGAAATTATTTGAAAATAATTTAAAAAAGATTAATCTGTAGAATTTCAGAAAAAATTTGTTTTATTTAAAATTAAAATTTTAGTCATGGAAAGGATGTTTCAATAGAAGGACGATCATGACTGAAGATAATCTCGTACATACCAAACATTCCTTCTGTGCCATGAACATATAGAAAAGTGCATCGATCCGAAAACGGTAACAAGATTCCTTTTTAGAAATATTTTTTAAATAGGTAAGACATGGTTAATATTTTCATTTAAAAATTATAGGATAATATTAATATAAGTTTTAAAACATTTTAAAAGACATGGTTTTGAAAGAACACATTTGTTCAAATGAATGGAGAAATAAAGTCTGATTTTCATTAAAAAAAATATTAATAATCTTATGTATGAAATAGTTTAAAATGGTACCATTTCTAGGATATAACATGAAGAACCATATATTAAGAAACTTAATTATTTTTCTTTGGATATGGATAATGATTTTTTATCAATGGATTCAAAATCATAAACATTCTTGATAAATGATGAGATTGTCGAAATAAAATGTTACCCATTGGGAAACATTAAATAATAATAAAATGGAAATAATAAAATTAAATGGAGAATAAAATATTGTGAATGAATTATATTATTTATATAACTTGTCAAAGGTATTATATACACCTTATAGAAAAATATAGTTTTATAACATGACATGTGTCTCAAAGAATACAAAGTGAGACAAAGTTACTTTACAGGTTTGGTAAATTTTGAAACATAAACCCCATTAAATAAATATAAAAATATATTTAAATAACAAAACAATTATATATAAGACTCATATAATAAATTCATGTGTATTATATACACCACAAAAATATATCAAGTGGTGAATATGGCATAAATCTCTCAGAAAAAAATGTGAGATGAAATATTGTTACCTTCGGTTTTAACTTTATTAATACATGTCCAAACCACAAATATAATAATTTTATGTTTATTATAATTCTAAAATAGAACCATATAATTATATATAGTACAATATTTTAATTTTTTATGACTTCATATTAAATATTTATTAACAAATCCATATTAATTTTAAATTTTGTGTAATATCTACTTTGTTTTTTATATCCATTTGGATTATTATTCTTGATCCTATTATATGGATAATTATTTTCTTACATATAGAGTGTAAGTTACTATATAATTTCCTAATATTTACTATATATTTATTTATAATAGTCTATAAAATATATAAATATGAAATGAAATACACCATACATTAAGATGGTTGGTCGTACATACTCATGAACGATGTTTCTGTTTTATTATCATATTTAATGAGACAAGGATAATGACATATATATATCATTAAATAATAATAATATTTTCATTATATCATATAATTTCACTAAAACCATCCTTAGTACATTCCATGCATATTTTGAATAAATCACATCACTTTGAGGAGGCGGTAGTCCACACTTCCTAAAATGAAATTTTCGTATTTACACAAAATGGATACAATAAATGTATTTGTTATATAACAATTAAAAAATCATAAATACGTTATAAATAGAATTAATATTATATAAAAATAAATTCCATACTAATACCTAACTCTGATTGGTGGAAAAGTAAAAAAACAAAAAACATCATTTTGTGAGGCGGTAGTTCTCTGTACACAAGAATTGTGAGTTTGTTAACTATTATATGGAAGTAAGTGTAATCATTGGTCAAAACTGTAAAATTAAAAAATATCATATTTTTTAGGATACTGATGTAATTATATAATCATGGAATATCAATAGTAGAGGATGTGTAGAATGAAAATAAAACGACGGAGCTCGAGGAAGGATGTTAAATATTCTATTGGTAAATCCTCTTGCTTTTCACCAAAAAGAGTCATTGGTTGGATTTCATTCCAAATGAAGGATTATCTGATTTATTTAGGTATCTTGAAATATTTTTGGAACATATATTGTGATATCCAATGATATTTATAGGTGTAAATTTTTTGGACGGGTGAGTAACTTTTTATAGTGTAGGAGGAGTGGCATTTTGTATGTTTTTGTAAAGGATATTCCACCCACAATATTACAATGTCATGTGGGTGCCATAAAAGAAAATATTACATAAAAAGAGTTTAGGGTCTAAATATGGACATAAAATGGATTTTTTAAAATTTTATAGATTATTATTGCCCTTAGGATTCTGTTTTAGTCCCTTGTTACTCTATTTTTCTCTTAATTGTTGTAATTAATTTTAGTCCCATTAAGAAATACATATTGTAAAAAACATATTTACCTTTTTATACAATATAAATAATTCTTATTCTTAATATTGAATATTTTATTCCAAATTCCAATCACATAATTAGATGAAAAATAGTTAAATTTAACTTTGTAGATGAGATGACAAAGAGGGGTCTTAATAAAAAATATTCTAATGTTTCGTAAGTTTTTATAAACAATTTTAAGGTGAAATTCATTCCAATTAACTAAATTAGAATAATTTATGAATAATAGAACTAATTTAACATTTAATAAAATAAAAACAACATAACTAATTTTTGTAAGTAAGTTAGATGAAAAGTAAATTTTTAATTAAGAATTCTTATTTTTTACTATTCACTAAATAATGAAACCTCGTAAAAAAATAGAAAAAATACACCCTAGGAAAATCTATGTGTGAAAATTGGGAAAATGATTATTTTGGTAAATATAATATTTATAAAAGTTGAAATAATTTAATTTAAAATATTTAATTAATTAATAGGTGTTAAAGTTACTTTTTAGAAGAATACATATTTTTAATCAAGAAATTGGAATTATTCTCATCTTATACCAATCAAATATATTGTATGTGAATAAAAAATATTGATTGGATATAAAATATATATATTTAATTTAAAAATAATAATAAATTGTGGTTTGTTTTATTTATTGAGAGATAAGAGTGTTTCTATAAAGAAAAATAGATTTCTTAGAAAACTAATATCTTCATTTTTAAACAGTTCTTACATTCACTTGAAGTAATTGATAAACAAATGATTCATTTTTTTTACAAGTGTATAAAATATTTTCACAATTAATGTAATATTATTCATCACTTTTATTCCATCATCTAGGTGGTAACTGTAATAGTATTTTAATAATCATATTTGTAGAATATTGTAGTTTGGTAAAAACAAAACATTGAGTGTAAGGTAAAATATCGAAGGGACTCAGTATTTTGTGAAATAAAATACAAACATAGAGTATAATGTATCTCAATATAATATATGTTTTTTTGTGTAGGGAATTAAAACCATTGGTACTAATTAAATACATATATATATATATAACTATATTTAGTGTTGTGTGATATGAGAAAAATAAAAAAGAGTAAATAAACTCAAAAAATATATTTCTAAAATTTGAGACATATTAAATTCTAACCCCTTAAATTGAATTTTTGTATTAAAATTAATATGGTTTATTAAAGTTTTAATACACGAAATAACCTTTCATAGAAACCCACATAGATAAAATGAATACCAAAACATCAGTTAAAAGGGAATGTTGGAAATATGACAATTACCCAAAGAAACTCATAATAAGGTTTTCACTCGAGAGAACATTAGTTGAAAATGAATACACATAAATGGAATAGAAATTAACCATTATGTTGTGATGGATAGTGATATAAAATAAGGTCAATAGAAAGTTAACATTCACAAATCCATAAATATGTGATGATCTAAGGGTCCATTTTATTTATTAGAAAAAGGTACTAGGATAACCTTTTCAATTTAATGATCCTTACCTAGAGTTAAATAATTATGATAAGAAGATATAATTACTTTATTATGTAGAATCATTCCCTTTGATGTGAATTTTTCAATTTCCACTTCACCACATTATCTAAAAAGGAAGGTAGTTTTTTATTCTTGATGCACTAATAGATTATGAGATCCATTATAAAACATCATATCTATCCTTACTTACCATCAACAAATATTTTTTCGAATATTTTATACAATATGAATAAATCATCATGTTGTGAGATTATACTTTAATATCATGAAATTCGTTGTTTCAATAAATGGATAACCTTATAACCCTTCTGAAATATGAAAATTGAAAACATTAAAAATAATGTCACAAAATCATCAAAAAATTGATCCCCATATATCAAAAATTATCACTTGGTTGTCACATTACAAACATGTCAATACCCTCATCATATACTCTCTTACAACATGGTAATAAAATGAGTTACTTTAAATCCTTTTTGAAATCATGCATTCGACCTTATAGTAATAATTTCTGGAAGTATTCCTTAAACCCGTGAATTTATAAACATCATCCACGAAAAAAAACAACTTATCCTAAAATTCCTAAATATGTATCAAGTTCATCTATACTATCATATTTAATTCATAGAAGTAAAGAATCTATTTATCTAATATAGACATAATTTTCAATATTTCATTAACACATAAAGGGTTACCTTCCATTAATAAAAATATCACAAATCCATTAAATCACTTTTTTGTGTTTTCATCAACATTCAACCCATAATTTTGAATATATCATGAAAAAATTATACAAATAATTATTATATATTTCAAATATCATATAATATAATATTTTAATTCCAAAATATAAATATTTATTTAGCCGACATTATTCTTAATCCATTACTCGTGGTTTCTAAACATATTCCATAATACATATTCAATAAAATATAAAATATTTATAATTTATTAAGGTTCTTTAACCTCAATAGTGTCATTATTCTTATCTGTAAAATAAAAAATACTAAAAGAACATCATATACCATTATCATTTCGATCATAGTCTCTTTAACATCAACATTATAACCAATACTCATACCATCTTCCATATTTTATTCATAAGATTTAAACATAGGAAATAAATTTTCACAATTCCCATACAAATATTTAATTTTTACAATGTTTTTTTAGTTACTTATATTGAATAAAACCAAAAAGAATAGTGTGAGGAACATTTATCATAATTAAAAACCACATAATCTTGAAAAAATAACTTTTTGGATGTATAAATCATGGATCCTACATAATTAATAAATGGAACCTAATGTTTATAATAGGATATTTATAGTATTATTATAACTAAATATCCCATGATGTTTCATAAAGAGTTTTTCAATTCCCACAGCATATCCACTACGAGTGTCAGCCCAAGTGTGAAGCAAGGCATATTGTTGTGTACCGGGTTACGATTGAGATAGGAATGTTGAATTTTTTTGGATTTGTCACCACTAGGTACATCTCTGCTAGAGCTAGATAAACTTGTAATATCTAAAAATTTATATAACATTAGGAAACCAGTCACTCTATCAATTACCAAAATTCTATAAGATGTTCTAATAATTTAACTCATCATTATACTTATTCATATAGACATCCTAATAAATATCCTTAGAAACATCCCTAGAAATCTAACTAAGTATTTATCATCCTAGTTTCCAATGTATTACTAAAGCATCACAATGTTACCAAAATAGTGATCCAATATTAACATACCATGATAGTTCCAAATGATTGCATAATACTTAATACATTACATAAAAAGATGCCCAAAGATCGTAAAATATATTTCCTTTGAAAACAAAAATCCAAAAAATTTAAAAATTTAAAAACATTTAAAAGCATTTTTGGAATTCACCGCTAAAAAGACACTGCGAAATGTCTTTCGGTAACACATTTAGCAACAGTTTCCAAAAACATTGTGAGAAAACCGCCTATAAACTTATTTTTTATGTGAAATAAAAAAGAATTTTTAAAAGAATTAGGTAAAATAGTATTTGAAATAATGAATATTTATGAACATTTTATAAAGTTTATTTATGTATATGAATTATATAAATCATATATAATAAGATTTATTTTAGAAAAAAAATTACACTAAGAAATATTATTTCCTCAAAAATGAAAATTTTCCTGGGAATAGATATTCACACAATTCATTGTGAAATATATCATTTCATCTAAAATGAACCATATAAAAATTATTAAATTTCTATTATTTAAAATATTTTAAATGGAAGTCAAGGTAGAAGAAAATTATGTTTTCTAATTTTACAAAACAAAATATAGTTATATCCTAGAAATGATGAGTTAAAGATGAAATATGATCATAAAATAAAACATTGTTTTTTTATTTTTAAAATAAACATTTATAAAATCTCATCTATTTTACAGATTATAAACCATATAATTCAAAACTAGGTAATGAGAAAAAAATTACACCATTGATAACTAGATTAGAAGAAAATTATTGTGATATTAGAAATAAATTCCATACATATTCTTTAAATGGTATTTTGTATTTTAGAGGTCAAAAATATTTAAAATGGTTTGAAAAAATGAACCTTATGGCATGGGAAACAGTTAAATCAAAAACTCATAAATGGGATAAATCATAAAATTGAACTTTGCAAACGATGAATAAAATGAAATTCATCATTTAATGAGGTAAAAAGGAAAAATATATAGCATAAATATAAAATTTGGTTTATAATATAAACATATATCAAATAATATAATTCGACATAACAAAAACATACAAGTAACATAATCATTAATGATTGAATTGTTTGATAATTATGTTAAAAATATATTTTTAGAGCCCTATAATAGGAGAAAATAAACTAAAATATATCCATTAGGTAAAATAAATCATACTCAGAATAAGAGATCTTAATAAAAAATAAGCACAAGGAAATAAAATTTAGTTCTCACAAACCCAAAGAACATATTTATCATTCTAATAAAATCCCCAGAAATGTAAAAATATAGATAGAGTTATAAATACATTAATTTAAAATTAAATTTTGATAAAAAAACTAAATTAAAAGTATACACACTATAATAAAAACAAGTGGTGTATTTTAATTTTTCCTTAATAAAACAGAATTATGTTTCAAAGCCCATACAACAGTAATAATTTTTGTGTCAAAAACCTATTAGAATAATAAAATTGAATACAATATTAAAAATCATAACATATAATGGAATCAAGACATTAAATTTTAATGTGGTAGTACATATCCCATTTTAATGAAAACATGGTGTACAATAAAAAATATGTCCCAAGGGGTGAAAATTGATAGATGAAATGATTATCATACTTCTGATTGAAGTTTTGTGTTCCAATAACTTCAGGTTCAATACAATTATGTTTGAAATATGTTGTCTTAAGAATCATATTCTTATATGAATTTTATAATATGGACCACTTATTATCTTATTCTATTTTTTAATTGTATATATTTTTCATGATTCCATGAAAATTAAATTAGTGTCGACTGTTGGTAATTTTAATGATCAAATATGATCTTTTAAAAAAAATTAAATAATTTTGGGAGGTATTTTTCTTGAATCACTCGCCAATAAAAACTTATTTACCTAATAATGGAATATAGTTCACAAATAGGTTAAATCTCTTGATGATGCCACTCACACATGGTCAATTTAAGTTGTCGCTAGTTATAAACAAACTAATGCACTATAAATGTTATTCTATTATACATAGGGGTAAAAAATGTATTAAATATTTAAATAAGAAAAAATACACAAGTAATAAGAGAAAACACAATGACTTCGGTGAAAAAGTAATATTGTTCATAGGAGATCATGGTTATCCTATCATTGTTCCTTAAAATAGTATTTATCAATATTTTATATAATTGTGCGATCAACCCTATCACTCAAACCCATATTATTGAATTTTTTTTATACTATAATGATCCTTTTTATATTTTAATATACTCCATCACATCATTACTTTAATTCTAATCCTCTACATTTGTAACATTATGATGATGAAGGATATGAATAAAAATGAATGGAAAGAAGAATAAAAGTGTAATGAAAGAGGGGTGATCCCTTCACCAAAATCAACATCAACTCTAATGAAAATTTTAAAATAAAATAAATAGAAACATTGAATCATAATGAACTCAAAATTCCACAACCCCCCATGAACATAAACAAGGTCTATTTCTCTATTTTAATTGAAATTAAAAGATTGTGGTGGGTGAAACACAAAATAGAAAATAAAAATAAAATAAATGAAACAAAAATAAATGAAAAATAAAATAACTGAACCAATGTATACTAAAAAAATTTATCCTTATTAAATAATATAGACTATTTTATAACCCCTTAAAAATTCATATCACATAGAATATAAAAAGAGTTAAATATTTATAGGGATAACGGTTTTTATTTTTCCAACCAAAATCTATCCACCTAATGTTTTCACATGATATCCCTATTAAAGTCGAATTTTAAAAGTAATTAAACATTAAGTTATTTTATAATTTTCATTTGAGTGTAAACATTAAATTAAAACCTTTTTGGAAACATGGAGAGAATATTATTATAGTTATGCTCAAAAAATTATTACTTTCTAAGTGATTATTCTAATTCTCAGGAAATTATTTTCCATACAAATATGGAATTGAAAGAGGAAGAATAACGAGTTCTAAAAGTAATGGAAATGTTTCTATTCCTGTTTTACACCCAAAATTATTTTTCATCTCCTTTGGGTTTGTATTTATTGATATATGGTTCCATCCATATAAGATATCCATTTTATGAATAGATTTTCAGGCTTATTTTTTTAGCTATTTTTCGTCCTCAAAATCATTAATTGATCTTTTGGTCCAAGAGAGTGAAATGTTTACCAACATTTTAAAAGGCCTAAAATATGTAATTTCGAAATTAAGATTGTTACATAAATTTTCTATCCAAAATAAATCCTTGAAATAAAAATATTCAAATTTTCTAAAATTCATCCATTTTCAATATTAATATAAAAATATTCATACTGTAACACCACGAGACTTTATGAAAAAATATTTTTTTTAATTTTATCGATGTCTTGTGTTGTACGCTACACTAGAAGGTGATTTCACTATAGGCGTCCCTGACTTGGCTTGCATTTCACGCAATCGCAACCTTCCATGATAACATGTGTTGTACGTAATACCGAGTTTCACTAAACAATGATATGTTATATAAACTAGTCGTTATGAATAGTAATACAAACTTTTTAAAATATTATAAATTTTATCTTTTGAAATGGACGTCATTTTTGGATTAGGAATATCGAAATTAGCATAGGGTGAATTTTTTTTTCAGAAAACATTAAATTTTTTATGAATAGTGAAAACACTGGGTTACTATTTAAAAACCGACTTTTTCTTTAAAAATTTATTTATTTTATTTAAATTTATTTTAGGTAAAAATTGATACATAATTCCTATATAAGTTCAATATAATTAATTGGAGTCATTTTATAATAATTTTAGATATATAAAAATTTTATTGAACTTTTCACCGTCTTTTACCCACCTCCTAGAAGAATTTGGAAATTCATATAAAACATAATTATACTGCTTATGTGAGTAGAATTTCAAAAACCCAAGAGACACGGTTAATATCAAGGACTAAAATGTGGTTCAATGAGATGAAAATAATTTTTTGTGAATAGTAACTTTTTAGTTTTATTTACCACAGTTAAAAGGAAATAGAGTAATTAAGGGTAAAAATGATATTATTATTACCCTAACACTTGTCCTAATTCTATTGGATAAGTTCAATTGGACCAAAAAAACCTTAGGAATAAAAAATGACCATTTAGGTCCACCAGGATTAGATTAGGACATTTATTATTAATTTATTTAAAAAAGGGTTAAAATAGTTAAAAATGCATGTTTAATAACTAATTCATTTTTAATATAGGGTTATACATAAGTTATATTCGACTATAAATACTAATTATAAATCTAAAAATATTTACTACCTAATGGTATTTTATTTATAATTTTTAGACATTAAATAATTTAAGTTATTTATGACACAATGGTGATGCAGTAATTACCTAAATAATGAAATATTAAAATAATTGACATTTTAAATACCCAAATAAATGTAATTTGAGACTTTTTATGAATTACACTAATTTTATAGGTTAATATGACATTTTAGTATTTATTTAATTAAATTTTTGAACTAATAATGCTGTTATGATTTTCACAAAAATCAATCACCAAATAGTGTCAAAATTGACATAAAATAGTTTTTAAAACAAATATTATATTATTAATTGTTATTTTATTACCAAAAAAATATGGTTCGGTAAAATGACTTAGATAAAGATATATATATTAATAATGAACCACTTGGGGTTCATTTGTCTTATTATTGTATGTTTATTAACCATATAGTGTAAGAAAACAAGAAAACACGGTAAAAGTTAAATTATTTAACTTAGAGTTAAATCTAAATGATAAGGTTAAAATTGTAACCTAAACTTGTGTTAAATCTATTGGATGATATTCAATCGTCCCATCCCCACTTTAGCTTTGAAATAAATCCATTTGGAGCTATTATAAACCAAATATGACTTTATTATAAATTAATATTTTATGTTTTCCCAAAGGTGCCCCTCTCCACCCATATAAAAAGGGAACCCCTTCCCTCTTCTCTTCACACCCTTTTTAGCCCTGAAGCTCAGGAAACCCCTACCCATTTCTCTTCTCCCATTCTATATCAACATTCTGGAAGTTCTGTTCTTCTCAAAAGACCAACTCTACTTCCATAAGAGGAAGCTTAAAGGAGGTTCATCGAAGAAGAGGTAATCTCTTCTTCCAATTCTCTCATGTTTCTTTCCTCTTCTACTTCTTATTATTTAGTTGTATCATTATAAAGTAATACCATAATTATTACTTATATACTGTTATGTTATTATAAAAATGAAACAACCCTATTTCACCTTTTATCCATCCTACGGAAAACAAAATCACCGTGCGTGCGTACGTATAGAATACCGTCTCCACACCATGGTGTAAACTTTTTTCGACCACCACCTTACATGGATGGATATAATGGTGTAAATAAATAACTATATATGATTATTTTAAATTGATATTGATTCTGAAATACTATACATACACTTCAATACAATTCCACGATCATGGGAATGGTATCACCGCTCGTGTGTACGTACGGACTACAGTCTCCACGACGCGATGAGATTCATTCACCATGTTAACCATTCATGAAAGATTTTAAAGTATATATAATGAATAATAATGAAATATATGACCTAATAATGATACTGTATTTATGTATATATATATATATATATATGTATTTAATCTACTTAATTCCATTCAATTCTATAAGGAAAAGAAAACAGTGTTAATGCGTACGTACGGCCTACCGTCTCCATGAACGGTGTATTTCATTACATTTATCGATATATCATATATATATATATATGTATATACTGAATATATATTATATATAAATCATGTTTTACATTATATAATTAATTAAATCAGGAAGATAAGTAATAATATCAAGAACAACAAGTCGAAACATGTACAATAAATGAAATGATTTTACCCAAATCGCTGCTTTTACATCGAATTTACAAAAGAACGGGTAATATAAAGTCATAAGTAAACTATATATGATAACATAACAATGAATATGATACTGTAATAAGTCAATAACCATATTTAAATCATTATACAAGAGGTTCGGATACATACGAGGCATATCGAACATAAGGTAAGGAATAAATTTTCCAATCTCGTTCTTATCCAAGATTGTTTATTCGTAAGTATTTACTGGGGTTATGTTTTTCATCCATGTCCATATGTTCTCAAAAAAATTTCAAAAAATGTTTACTTTTCTTCGATTTATGTTTAAAGTCATTCTTACTCTTTTTTTTACTTTTACCACATCGTATTGAATGAATCATTCTTTTGTTTACCATACGGGGTACTTTTTGACTTTTCTGACAAAAGTACGAGAAGAATGTTATTTTTAACTTATAAGGCGTGAACAGATTTTTACGGTTTCATAGCGCTTTATTTTCATGATTCTTACTCTACAAGATTTTATGACTATTTTCAACACAATACTTTTCTATTAAAATTGCATGGAATTTTGTGAAAAGAAAATGATTTTGAAGAAGAAAGGATATTTTCCTCAATAATTCATTTCAAGTGTTTTATCAAAACCATTTTCCATATAAGATGAAATTATTTCATATGTTTATGTTTCACGTATAATTTCTCTATGATTTACATTTTTTTACTTCTCTTATGATGAAATTATATCCATTTTTTTTATGGATTATGTTATGATGTGATGATGTTTATGAAACCCATTTTATTCGTTGGGTTATGATGAATGTTTTAAGTTTATTTTGTGTCACAAGTAAAAATGATTTCATAATGAGATGGGTGGGAACTATATCTTCCACCAATGCATTGGGTAATGATTTATATCCCATGAGATAGACATGGCTGGAATAGTAAGATAATCCAGTTCAGTGTTACAGGACTTGAATGAGGAGTGAACTCGATTCAGAATGGGACTTTGTCCACTAAGATGTTCTTGGAAGCAATTCCTTGGCTACTATGGAAATCATAACAAGTGCTGAATGGTTTCCAAAATTACATGATTTATTCCCATTCTATTTTATCAAGATTGATTTTCCTTTATGATATATGCCTTACGTAATTCCAATATTTATGTCTTTGCTCAAGATTTTGAAGTTTAGATTTTATGTTCAAGATTTTGCATTCAAATGTTTGTGGATTGTTTTATGTTCTCTATTATTACCCTTACAGAGCATTAGAGCTTACCCTTGTTATGTTTTCTTTTCCCCATGATATATAGAATGTTTTTAGGTAAGAAAACAAAAGGGGATGATCTTTATAGGAGAAGTTGAATATCATTCACCACGATTAGAATATTAAATTCCGAGTTTCCAAAGACACTAAACTATTACAGTCCTTGTGTGTGTGTGTTTTTTATGTATTAAGTATTACACAAAAGTAATATAATGTAATGTTATGTCAAGATTTGGGTCTCTATAGTTTGAATCAGGGAAAAGGTTTAGTTAACCTTTCGAAACTAGGATGAGAGAACTTTAGTGAGATCCCTAGAGATATTTCCAAGGTATGTCTAGGGATGTTCCTAAGGTTAAGTACAAGTATAGGTTATAGTCCTAGAATTATGTTAACGATCTTAGAATTTAACCTAAGATGTTAGATATTGAAGTTAATTCCCCTTGATTAGGATTTTGGCCTCTCACGCAATTTTTTGGGTTTTAGAAAATGGCTGGGAACTGGAAGATTCACGATAATGGAGGATATGATGGACAATGGAATGATATTCTTTATGATCAACCTAATGAAATTGGATCTGGAGGTCCACATATCATTATTATGCGTAATCATAAATCTCATAATATGATCAATAATCTCAACTTTGGTAAGATTCCCGACTCAGCTAATATGTGATAGATGGAGTTTTATGATGATTATAGAGGAAGGAAAGTTCAATTTCTATCATGTAAATCATGTGGGAAGAGGCATCAAGGAGAATGTTTCAAAGAAACTGGAAGATTCTTTGGGTGCGGAATAGGACACAAATCCATTAAGTGAAAAGGAAAAGGTTCAGTTAACACCATGGATTAGGATAATGGTATTGCTATGACATCAAAAATGATTAGATGTTTTAAATGTGGAATTTATGGGCATTATGAAAACCAATACCCTATGGGAAAATCTCATGGTGAGAATCAGCATATTTATATTGGTAGTATTTATGTGGATGATGATGAGGAGACTACAAATGATATATGAGATAAAAGAAGTGTTGAAGCTTGGTCAATGGTTTAAAAAGATAGTAGAATGATTTTATGTTTATCAAGAGTTATGTTGTATAGGTAATTTAATGGTACTATGGAATAATGAAACATCTAGGGATTGTTACACTATTGTTTTTATTAATGTATTTGAAAGAATATGTTGAATGGTACTGGTAACCGTGAATGGTTATTCAGATATTTTTCGAAAGAAGATGATATGGGGGAAATAATATGTTTCATAGTATTCATGAGCTCATGAATGTTATAAGTACTAAGTGATATCATGGTTTTAGTATACAAAATTTTGGGATTTTGGAATGTTGAAAGAGTTAACTTTTGGCAGCACTCATGTTTTCACTAAGGTTTAATGGGTATTTATTTTTCAATAGAATACATGATTAAGGCCCTCAAATGTTTGGAATTTGAGCAACAAGACATATCTTATGATATATGGGGATCAACGATGGTATTAACATTCTTTTTATATGAACTCTCTGGTAATCATTTTCACTATAATATGAGATTGGACAGCATTATTTTGGGTAAGCCTAAAGATTGGAGTGGATTATGTTGGACATAAGTTAGTATTGTTTAAGGCTAAAATTATTTCGATATAATTGATGGAATGTTTTAATAATGTAGTTTTAGAAAAAGGATAACCAACAAGACGAGTGAAAACCCGTCGCATCGGATAAGGATGTGGGAATCGAACCCACAATTGATGTGCAACAGGCCTTTAGTGCCCACCACTGGCATACAGGAAGTCCTTATTTAGTAGAAAACAATTTTATTATATTACGAAGTATTATATATGAAATATAAGTCCATTTTAGGAACCATATAGGATTAATCTCACTATAGATGGACTTACGTATTTTTGATAACTTTTTCTAACCTTTTGTTTGAGACAGATGGAATAACCCATTATTCTATCACATGATATGGTAACACTTCACGAATGGCAAATTCAACTTCATTTCTTTAAGATATGAAGTGGAAATTGTCCATGGAATGACCAACGGCGAGACTTTACCAAAATCAAGAAAGTATTTCTTCTAATTCCAATTTCTTCATCTTTAGGGAAATGATCTTGAAAACCAAAAATGTTGTCCTAGTACCCTTATATCAGATGAATCATATGGTACCCTATATCATCAAAAATCTATGGCTTTGTGATTGTTGGCTTTTTCATAGCCATGTTCTCTACCACTCTCCATCAGAACATGATGGTTATATTTCTCTTCTATATCCATATTTTCACATATGTTCTCCTATGTGGAAACCCAGTTATTAGTTAATTTGGGTAAACGTTACGTTTCATACTTTAGTTTATAAAGATTAGTTTTGGTATTCCTTTTTATGATGTGTGTTTCTATTAAACAAACTTTCGAGTAGTAAACCATTTATAACCCCAACGAATTTCGATGACGAAATTCATTTTAAAGGGGGTAGAATGTAACACCCTGAGATTTTATGGAAAATATTATTTTTAATTTTATTGATGTCTTGTTTTGTATGTTACACCATAAGGATCTTGCACTACACACATCCCTGACTTGGGTTGCATTACATGCAATCCTAACCTTCTACGATAGTGTGTGTTGTACGCAATACCGAGTTTCACTAAACAATGATATTTTATATAAACTAGCTGTTATGAATAGTAATACCCACTTTTTAAAATTCTATAAATTTTATCTTTTGAAATTGACTTCATTTTAGGATTCGTAATATCGAAATTAGCCTAGGGTGAATTTTTTGTATTTTTCTGAAAACATTCAATTTTTGATGAATAGTGAAAACACTAGGATACTATTTAAAATCTGACTTTTTATTTAAATAAATATGTATTTTATTTAAATTTATTTTAGGTCAAAATTGATACATAATAACTATATATGTTCAATGTAATTCATTGGAGTAATTTCATAATAAATTTAGATATATAAAAATTTTATTGAACTTTTCACCGTCTTTTACCCACCTCCTAGGAGAATTTGGAAATTCATATAAAACGTAATTTTACTGCTTCTGTGGGTGGAATTTCAAAAATCTGAGAGACACAAATAATATCAAGGACTAAAATTCGGTTCAATGAGATGAAAATAATTTTTGGTTAATAGTAACTTTTTACTTTTATTAACCACGGTTAAACGTAAATAGGGTAATTAAGGGTAAAAATGATATTATTTTTACCCTAACACGTGTCCTAATTCTGTTGGATAAGTGTAATTCGACCAAACAAAACCTTAGGAATAAAATATGACCCTTTAGGTCAAATTTTATTAGATTAGGACATTTATTATTAATTTATTTAAATAAGGGTTAAAATAGTTAAAAATCAAAGTTTAATAACTAATTAATTTTTAATATATGGTTATACATAAGATAAATTCGAGTATTAATATTAATTATAAAGATAAAACAATTTCCTACCTAATGGTATTTTATTTATAATTTTTAGACATTAAATAATTTATGTTATTTATGACACAATGGTGATGCAGTAATTACCAAAATAATAATATATTAAAATAAGTGATATTATAAATTCCCAAATAAAAGTAATATGAGACTTTTTATAAATTCCACTAATTTTATAGGTTAATATGACCTGTTATTGTTGATTTAGGTAACTATTTTCGAACTAATCATGTTGTTATTCTTTTCACAAAAATCAATTACCAAATAGTGTCAAAATTGACATAAAATAGTTTTTAAAACAACTATTATATTATTAATTGTTATTTTATTCATAAAAATCTAAGTTTAGGCCAAATGAATTATATAAGGATATATATATTAATAATTAACCACTTGGTGTTCTTTTGGCTTGTTATTGTATGTTTATTAAACATATAGTGTTTGAAAACAAGAAAACAGTGTAAAAGTTAAATTATTTAACTTAGAGTTAAATATAAATTATAAGGTTAAAATTGTAACCTAAACTTGTCTGAAAACTATTGATTGAGAGGATTTCAACCCATCCCCACTTTAGCATGGAAATAAATTAATTTGGATCTATTATAAACCGAATCGGACTTTTTTATAAAAAAATATTCTATGTTTTTTCAAAGGTGCTCCTCTCCTCCCTTATAAAAAGGGCACCCATTCCCTCTTCTCTTCACACCCTTTTGAGCCTTGAAGCTCGACCAAACCCTGCCCATTTCTCTTCTACACTTCCCTAAAAACATTTTAAAGGTTCTTTTCTTCTCAAAAAACCAACTGTACTTCCATAAGAGGAAGCTTAAAGGAGGTGCGTCGAAGAAGAGGTAATCTCTTCTTCCGAATCTCTCAAGTTTCGTTCTTCTTCTACTTCTTCTCCTTTAGTTGTATCATTATAATGTAATAACATCAGTATTAATTATATAATTATATGTTATTATGTATTTGAAACAACCATATTTCACCTTATATCCATCCTAACGAAAACGAAATCATCGCGCGTGCGTACGTACGAAATATCGTCTCCACGCCGTGGTGTAATCTGTTTTCGACCACCACCTTACATGGATGGATATAATTGTGTAAATAAATAACTATATATTATTATTGTAAAATTATATTGATTTTTAAATATTATAAATACACTTCAATACAATTCCACAATCCTGGCAATGGTATCATCGCTCATGCGTATGTACGGACTACCGTCTCCACGACGCGATGAGATTCATTCTCCATGTTAACCATTCATGAATGATTATAAAGTACATATAATGAATAATAATGAAATAAATGACATAATAATGATTCTTTATTTATGTATATATATGTATTTCATCTACTTAATTCCATTCAATTCAATAAGGAATCAAAAACAACGTTCATGCGTTCGTACGGCCTACCGTCTCCATGAACGGTGTATTTCATTCCATTTATCGATCTATCATATATATATGTATATTCTGAATATATATTATATATAAATCATGTTTTAAATTCTTCCATTAAGTAAATCAGGATATAAGTAATAATATCAAGAACAACAAGTCGAAACACATACAATAAATGAAACAATTTTACCCAAATCGCTGCTTTTACTTAAAATTTACAAAAGAAAGGGTAATATAATGTCATAAGTAAACTATATATGATATCATAACAATGAATATTATTCTGTAATAAGTCACTAACAATATTTAAATCATTATACAGGAGGTTCAGATACATACGAGGCATATTGGACATAACGTAAGGGATAAATTTTCCAATCTCATTCATATACGAGATTTTTTATTTGTAAGTATTTACTGGATTTATGTATATCATCCACGCCCATATATTCTCAAAAAAAAATCATAAAATATTTATTTTCTTCCATGTATGTTTAAATTCATTCTTACCCTTTTTTTACTTTTACCATATTGTATGGAATGAATCTTTCTTTTTTTTACCATACGAGGTACTTTTTGACATTGCTGACAAAAGTATGAGAAGAATGTTATTTTTAAAATATACGGCCTGAATGGATTTTTACGGTTTTGTAACTCCTCAATTTCATGAAGCTTACTCTACATGATTTTATGACTATTTTCAAAAAAAATAATTTTTTATTAAAATTTCATGGAATTTTTTGAAAATAAAACTATTTTGAAGAAGAAAGGATATTTTCCTCAAGAATTCATTTCAAGTGTTTTATCAAAACCATTTTCCATCTAAGATAACATTATTTCATATGTTTATGTTTAAAGTATGGTGGCTATATGATTTACATGGTTTTAATTCCCTTATTATGAAATTATGTCCATTTTTTATATGGATTATGTTATGATGGTATGATGTTTATGAAACCCAATTTATTCTATGGGTTATGATGAATGTTTTAAGTTTATGTTGTGGCGCAAGTAAGAATGATTTCATTCTGAGATGGGTGTGACCTATATCTCACTCCAATGAATTGGGTAAAGATTTATATCTCATGAGATAGACATGGATGGAATGGTAAGTTAATCCGGTTCAGTGTTACAGGACTAGAATGAGGAGTGAACTCGATTCAGAATGGGACTTTGTCCAGTAAGATGGTCTTGGCAGAAATGACTTGGCTACTATGGAAATGATAACAAGTTCTGAATGGTTTCCACAATTTCATGATTTATTCCCACGCTATTTTATCAGTATTGATGTTACTTTATGATATATGCTTTACATACTTCCAAGATTTATGTCTTTGATCAAGATTTTGATGTTTAGATTTTATGTTCAAGCTTTTGCATTCAAATGTTTATGGATTGTTTTATGTTCTCTATGCTTACCCTTACTGAGAATTTGAGCTCACCCTTTTTCTGATTTCTTTTTCCCAGGATATAAATAAAGTTTTTAGGTAAGAAAACAAAAGGGGAAGATCTTTATGGGAGAAGTTGAAGATCTTTCACCAAGATTAAAAGATTAAATTATGAGTTTCCAAAGACACTAAACTATTACAGTCCTTGTGTGTGTTATGTATTAAGTATTCTGCAAAAGTAATTTAATGTCCATGTATTTCAAGATTTGGGTCTCTACACATACAACATAAATTTATAAAAAATAAATTTAAAATAAGATTTCATTATTAAATTAAAAATTTAAAAAATAGTGTATACGAAATTATTTATTTCATCAATCCCCCATACATAAAATTTTGCCTCCTCAGAAACCATCAGATATCCAAATAAAAATATATAGTAGAATCAATTTTTTGAAAATTTTCTAGATTATTTCTAAAATAAAATTTTATTATGTCTAATTTATGAAAAATAATTCCCATTAATTTTTAGCCCTCACATACAAATTAATTCAAACTAAAAAAATCCATCAATGGACTAATCTCACCTACCAAACATTTTAATTCATGTATCTCTTCGCTCAATAGAAATAAAATCCAAAGTTAAAATCATGCATCTAATGTCTATGTGTCACTATGGAATTGTGAAAAATACCATCTCTCTACATCATGAGACATTAAAAAAATATTTTCAATCATGTGGAATTTTCATGGTGAATTCAACATCAAGGGGTTGTTCAGAAAAATACTGAAAAATAAAGTCTGAATAGGGTAGGTTGAACAATTAAATACAAATTATTGAATATTCAAGTGAAACATAAGAAATATAATTCAATAAATTACCCTTCAATTTAAATAAAAATCCCCTTTTTTAAATTTATCTTCTTTGAAAAATTTAATATAATAAATAATTTCATCCTAATTCTCCATTGTTTGTTTTGTAAGGGGTTTTTCAATTTTTTCTTCAAGGATAGGATTAGAATAAAATAAAATGAATGAAATAATATTCATAGACTCTTTTTCTAGAGGTTTATGAGTCATAAATGTATGAAAAATGAATACATAAATCCCAATAAACTTATTTCATTTTCTATATTTTTTTCTTTTGGTTGGGGAAGAAGAAAATGATAAAAATGAAACACAATGAATGAATGTGAATAATTAATATTCTTATAATTACAATAATAATTGAAAACAAATAAAACATCCAAAAATGTGATGAATCTCATAGAACATAAAATAATGTCCCTTCCCACACACTCAATCTTGAAATATTCCTCCCAAAATAATAAGATTGAAGGCAGTTGAGGAAAAATCTTTATGAAATGTGTCATGAACCTTTGAATAATTTCATGGATTATAATGGATAAAGAAGAGAAAATTTATATTTTGGACTCAAGTAAAAGTATGGAATACCAAAAAAATCCCCTGCCACATCACAAACCTTTCATGAACTCCAAATATATGAAAGTTAATAATCATTAGTCCTTGTTTTCACATGAAATTAATGTTTCCGTGAAAAATGTTTTTCTATCCAGTAGAATATATAAAAATGGTTCACAATACCTCATATAATTGGAAAAAAATTGAGCCAATACTTCATTGGAATGTATATCAAAATTTTACCTAACTCATAAAAAATATTAAAATTTTAAATCCATGAAAAAGTTTCCTTATTAACAATAAATTAAAATCTATTTGATCTAAAAAAAAATTTGAAACATGAAATTCTGAAACAGATCGACACTCCCCCACACATAAAATTTCACTACCCATACATTATGCTCAAATATCTAAAAATATCAGGGAATAAAAAAATGAGATAATTAAATATGCAACATGAATTTATTTTCTATAGGAAGTATTTATTTAAGCTCACAGATTCTACCAAATAGATCTAAAGACAAGAAATTACAAACCATATAGGAAATATTGAGAAATGAAGAGAAAGGTAAAAGATGATAGAACATATTGTTACCCCCCAAGTGAGTGATAGGTTTCTTATTCCCCTAGTTAGGTAATTATAGTATTTTATCTACAATATAACGGTGGATGGGTTTTGTTTCTTCGAAACTACCACATTTTATTTCTCCCAACATTCACATGTGATTAAAATTCTGGAACCCCCATAGAAAAAATAAATTTCACAACCCTAAGAATAGAAATGTATTGAATCTAATGTGAATATGGGAATGAATTCTGAGGAACTTCCCCTCAACTATCATCGTGTCCTCCTCCATGTGATTTGACATTTGATACTGAGGTTTAAGTCTCATCACTACATGATACATGAGTTTTTATTTTTATTCCTCTTTAAATTTCAACAACATTTACTCCTAATTGGTGTCAACTTTATTCCTATTATCATCACACTATTGGGAAAAAATTATTTTAGATTCTGTAAATGAAAATTTATTTTATTGAATTTGTTTTGATAACATTGTAAAATCAAAAAACAATATAACAGAGTTTTATTTACACTCCCTATAATTTATTAGTATCAATTATTGGATATTAATACAAGGAATTTATTTTAATTTTTAAATTTTTTAGAAAAATAGGGTTTCATGTTTAATTTAATCTTTCAGGATGTATTCGTCAAGATATGTAGGGATATAATCATTTTATGATTTAGCCTCTTCTCCAGGGAATGCAGAAAAGTTTTCTGAGAATTATTTGAGAACCATGGCCATGGATTTTGAAATTATATTCACAAGGTCTTATTTCATGTCCTCTAAGAGATCATTAGATTCCTTCTTGTTATAATTAGAAATGAATATAACATATAAATTCCTTATTAAAGTCCCATCTATTTCACTAAAATAAATGGATGGTTCGTCACTAATGAATCACATTCCATAATTTTTTTTTGATTTCTTGATTTTTTGTTGAAAAATAGTGTACATAATCTCCTTGAATCCCAAGAAACATATCCAAATTTATGAGATTGATTTTTCAATTATCACTCACTAATAACATCTTATTTACCAAAGCATGAAATATAGTGCACACAATTGTTATATTTCTCAAGGGGGATACTCACACGCAAATAAATTATTTTTTCACTCTTTATAAACTAACTAATATACTACAAATTATGAAACAATATATTTACGGGATGGAAATTCATAAAATAGAAAAATTTTAAATAAAAATAATAATAATAATATATGACATAATGATGTTTATGATTAACCTTGGTTGATCCTAAAATATCATTGTGTGGCTATCATTGTGTTGTGAAATATTAATTATCAATATTCTACTCAATGTTATGATTAATCCTATAACTCAACACATTTAAATTGTATTGTTATCAGCCTAGACGGTCCCCCTGAATATAGGATAATACTCCCGGAAATCATCAATATAATTATACTCCACCAAAATAAAATTACTATGATTATGATGGAGAAGAATAAAAATGAATATAGAAATGAATATACTAGTAGTTTAGAAGGGATTGACTATTCACCAAAACAAGATTCCAAACTAGTGAAATTTTTTAGATAAAATAAAGGCAAACATTTAAATATAATGTACTTGATACATCATTTATACCCCCACCCAACTAAAATGATTGTTAGTTATTAGTTCTCTATTTTCATGGAGATATGAATTAGTATAGTGAGGGAAACAAAAAAAAGAAAATGAAATGAAATGAAAAAAAAAGAATAGACATAAACTAATATATATTGATAATATAAAGAACTGTAATAGTGTTTGTACTCTATCATGGCCCCCATAAAATGACCATACATTATAATGGAAGAAGATGAACGCATTTATTGAGAGTGGGGTGATCATTTTAACTCTAAAATATATCAACCAGAAGTTCAAACATAGAATATTAAAGAGATTAATTTAATAAAAAGTTCTTATTGAATGTTTTAAGTAACTGGATTTCATATGGACCCACAAAAAATCAGTGTATTTGTACAGTTGGAGAGAATATAATTACTATTTTTTTATAAAAAAGGCAAGGATTAAGTTTTACTTTCTTTGAGACCTAAAACATACTATTGATTGAATCTTTGGAATTAAAGGTCATAGGATAACAGATATTGACCATGGGATTTGGGAAATTAAAGAGAGTTCAAGGAGAGAAAATGGGGTAGTGGATTAATGAAATTATAAAAGGAATGTGGAGAATTGACTGGGTGGAATCTATCCCCTTTTGTAATTGAATAAAATGGATCGTTTGTGAACACCCATTATTTTTTAATGATAACATTAAACTATATAGGGGTAAATGGATTAAATCATTTGAAATAATATTGTGTTTTGTGATTTAATTTCTTTAGATAATCCACTACCAATTTTCCAACATTATTTATAAATATTTTATGCTTTTTAGGATTTGATTTTTTACATTTTTTCTATTTTGGTTTTAACCTTTATGAATTGTTTACATTAGAAGTTCATATTTCTAAAAAAATATAAGTTTACCATTAAAAAAAATAGGATCCAAAACTAAATTTAGACTCCACATTGTCTATTTAATTATATAAATAAGATGATGTTAAATTTTAAATTGAACCATTTAATATACAGAATTTCATTATAGAAAACAATTATATTCACCATTAAATATTTCTAATATAATATTAAAATAAATCCCAATTAACTATTTTAAAATATATTTTTAAACATAATATAAAATTATTCATATAAAATTGTTCAATTTAATTTATTAGATAAAATTTACCCATTTTTAATACTTTTTTTCATTAAAAAGAACACTTTCACCATTATCATGGTCATTATCATTAATCTTGGAAATCATACTATTACTACTAAAATGATATTATACATATTAAATAAATTGAGCATTATTATCTAAAATATGAAATTTTTGGATTAAATTATCACATGTAATGAAAATGTATTTTTAATATTGACAAAAAAACTATTTTTAGAGTATAATATTGTTTAACCATCCAGAAATCTAAACAAGTGTTTTATGATCTAAAAATATTATTTATAAATTTTTTATTTTACATTATGTTTATTTATTTATTTATTTATATAAAATGGGATTCAAATAATTTTATTTCATAAAAGTGATATTATTATAAATTTTTTTTTTCACAAATCACCTAAAACTAATTTTTCAGAAATATCCCAAAATTTAATACTAAACTGACATTGACATGATTAATCAGAAACTGAAGTCAATTATTTCACATTAAAAATCCAAATTTTATAATTTTTTCTATTAGATAAAAATAAATTATAATAAATACTATATTTATTAAAAATGGAATTTTTGAAAAATATTTATTTTTAAAATTATTTCATAAAAACATATAAAAAATTTAAATGTTGAAAAATTAGTTTATAAAAATAAATATTAAAGATAATAATAAACTTTTATCTATGAAAAGATTAATTTATTTAGGAAAAATGAAATATCTTCTTTTTAAATGGTTATTCAAAGGGTAAGAAAAAGAATAATATATTATTATTTTAATTGATTATCATATTTTTATCTTTGAATGATTATATACTTCTTGTAATTTTGTTAATCATGGTCTATTTTAGTTGTTTGTTAGGTTAGTTTGGTGTTTCAAGTGGCATAAGTTATTGCATATAATATTAATTAAACGTGTCAAAATCACAATTCGAAATATCACCAACCATGCAAGTGCTACTAGACAGCACCCAAGGATGCACAATTTGGACACATGGTTTAGGAAACCATGAACATACCATGAAAATAGTCATGTTAAAATAATTCTAGTTGCAGCATGGTTTCCACAGGTATAACATAAACTTATTACCAATATTTTTTAATTTTATCAAACCAATGTTATAAAAAAGAGGCCAACAATAGTCTCGGTGATAGAATCTCATCACCAAGCTCTATAGAGTTTAGAAAAAAAATCAAATAGATCCACCCATCTATTAAATTTTCTCCTAATAAGATTACATTTATAACACCAAACATCACAAAATAAGGGAATCATTCCCAATCCAGCATCATGATGAACAACATTAACCTATACATATGATGTGTACTTGTGAGGGGTGATTAAAAAATCAATAGGATTTTCAAAATAAAATAGATAAAATATCATGGGTGAATAATAATTGGTGGGGGTTCTTAGTGTGTATGATATATATTCTAAACAATCGAGATCAAATAAAAGAGTAAACAATAATGAAATATATTAAATAATGTTTTTATCAAAAACTATAAAAACCATGTATAAAAATAATAATATCTAAAGAATAAATCTCATAACATTTCTAAAAGAGTGCCTTAAGAAACTTATATAAAAAAATGTAAACTAATATATTGATATGTATGATGTATTTGGACCAAATTAAGAAAAATTATGTACATCCAAATAAATATATGATCAAATAATACAACACATAAAAGCTAGATGACAAGTATTGAGAGTCCACATTAATAATCCTTAGAGTATAAGTATCAAATATTTCCACATAAATAAATTTCTGAATAACATGAAGTCAACGTTGTTGGTCTAGGATATGTGTTCTTATGTACAGTAATCCTATGGATGGACAATCATTAGGGAGCTAATAGATTGAGTTAAAAACATCTCTCTTCTACCTTTGAGTGAAAAAAAATCATACAAATTAGAAAATCATTATGCCCAATGTTTAGAGTTAACTCACTTAAATAAAATAATAATAATATAATTATTCTTCCATATATCATTTTTAATAAATACATAATGGAAATTTTTAGATTAAATACTGATATTATAAAATTATAAATTAACTTTAGAATAAGAAAATGAATCAATAATAGAAAAAAATGGTTGGGCTTTTATCAATTATTTTTTTAAGTGTCTATAAAATATTTTTACACTAAAATAATTTTTTTATATACTTTTCCATTTTTGAGTGCTTATTTTTTTCAAAGATAAAATATAAACCATTATTAGATATTTATTTGACACTGGTAAAACTTACTTCTATTGGTTCTTGTAATATCGTTGATAAAATATATATGTAATTATTTAATGTATAATATCAATATTTTTTATTATAGTGAATTATTTATAACATTAATATATAAATGACTTAATTAATTTAAATTATAATTTTTTTTAGATTTTTTTACAATAAATTTTAAATATTAGTAATCTTATTATGTAAATATACAATAATATATATATATATTAATTATTCTAAGATTTCACTATTTATATTGGATATAGAAATTATAATAAAATTAATATAACTTGCATTGTATATAGTTGGATACAGGAACATTAGTGTCAAACTCATATTTGAAACCTACAAATACACACATTCTTAAACTCTTCAACCGTATAAAAAAAGATACATATTTATATGTGCATAAATATAGTCTTCTTTGAAAATTAATTAATGGAAAAAGTTAAACATAAAATATTTAAATGTATTTATAATAAAAAAATTTATTTGGAATTGTATAATATTTTTTATAAAAAATTTCTATATATTTAATATTAAAATTAATTATAAATTTTAATATTTATGTATTTAGTAATATACATTTTAAATCATTTGTATGCATACAAATATGTTTATCTAAACATAATTATAAATCTAAATATTTAATGAAAAACATTTATATTTTTATAATTTTTCTGTGTTTGATTAAAAATATAATATTACTAAGAATATAATTTAAATAAATATATATATATATATTCATAAAATTATAATACTTTAGTATTATTGTAAATATATTTGAGAGTAATTTTAATATTAATATTTAACATAATAAAAATAATCCTTTATAAATTGAAATATTGTGTCTCATTTTTTAATTTATGTGTACAATTTTATATTATTACATATTTTTATTGATAGATTACCTAAAATATTTCAAATATTAGAAATAATATTAAAATAAAATTAACTATTATTAATAAATTAAATGTATAATTAATATTATAGAGATTAATATAAAGATTAATTTATTTTAAATATTTTTGTTTTTAAATGTAGTTTTTAATATTTTTACATTATAATAATAAATTTAATATTTTATAATATATTGAAAAAATATTTATAAATTTATATAATTAATAATTTTTAAGTATGATTAATCATGATAATATATAATTGAGAGTCGATAATTTTTTATATAATTAATAACATATAAATATATTTGTTATACTAGTGATTTTTTATTTTATTTGGGCTATATGAGTGTTAAAATTAAAACTAATAAATGATATTTTTTAAATTATAAATTTTCACTCTAAAATCATCAAGAAAAATCAGTGTAAATCCAAGTTTTTGGAGGTTAAATAAGAGTAAATATAAAATTATAAACATTGTTTGAGATTTAAAACGATTTATATGCATAGCCCAACATTTCTATCAGCGCTAAAAATCATGATGATAAATCTCATCATGTATCCAAGCTAATATTAGTGTTGATAAAATATATCTTGTTTTGCAGTGATAATGGGAGGTAATACTAATTATTTAAGTAAGCATTTATATGGATCTCAACATCATTTTGAAGGAACCCCAATCTCACCTTTCCTCAACCTAGTTCATCAAGACATCATGGTAGTCAAAACTTATAAATAAATAAGTGAATAATTTTTGAATATTTGAGATTAAAAATAAAATTTACATTAGTGAAAACTTTTTTTAATGAATATTTAACATTATATACGGATTTTTTTGTTTTTAAATATTTTTTATATTTCATGATCTATTAGTTATTATTTTTAATGTTCTTTTAATGACCTTGGTGAATTGGTTGCTTTCATTTTTTTCAAATCAGTATAATGATTGTATACATATATATATACTAATTATATATATATATCTTATAAAATTATACTGGTTTTATAAAAAAATATTTATAAATACTGCTAAAATTTAAGGGAGACTAGATCACTGAATTTTGGAAGAAATTCATTTATATTTGTTATTTGTTGATATATTTACTGTCTCCCAAAATTTGTATAGGTATTTGTGACAACCCATTTCCCGGGACCCGTGCCATGACTAATCCATTCCCTCCTTCCATAGTCCATGGTTTAGAAACTGGCACCCGAAAGCCATATCCATTTAATTGGGAAGGCTTTCCCTATAAACATGCAAACACACATACCAAATAAACGACAAGATGCAAACCATGTAGTAAAACGGCAGTGGTAAAATTGTGTATTGTAGGTAAAGTGGTCTAGAATACAAGCCCAACTGAAAAGATACAACTACATAAGGAAAAATATCTTCTGATCATCCACCAAGGATCATACCTTATGGGTGGGTATATCTCATCTCCACAACTCTCCACATTAACCATTCACCTACATGTATCGACTGGTCCTGGCATTTAAAGTGTCAACCAAGATGCTCGGCGTCTTCACAAGACACAACAAGGTCTTTCTGAAGCCCGTGCAGGGGTGAGTATTACAATACCCAGTAGGGAACCTAAGACCCTCGAATGTCTCCCAGAATTCCACAATAGAAAAACAACAAATCATGAAATCAATCACAAAGCAAGAAGTAGAGACTGGTCACACCAGGTATACAATTTAGAGATCAGGAATAAAGATGATTTATCTTAATCTATATCATTTTATTTTGTTAGGAAGTTCCATGACTCAACCACGAAGAAATTTTTCCATTGTCGATCCACATAGTGTCATATGTCATTGATCCATGATAGGTAGCTCTAATGATGTTCCTCGTCTGATCATGCACTGCTGATCCAAATAGGGTAACTAGAATACTGGTCCACATAGGGTCGCTATGATGCTGATCCACACAGGTTCACTATGATACGGATCCACATAGGGTCTCTAGGATGCTGATACACACAGGGTATCTATTTGGCTTATCCATACATGGTCACTATGATTTTGATCAACATAGGTCCTCCATATTTCTCTTTCACATATGGTTCCTATGATTTTGATTCACATAGTGTCTCTATGATGTTGATCCACATAGTGTTCAATTGACATCCTGCCACCGGATTCCCTGCACCCGGTGAGGTTGAGTTCTGTAGTATCTTGTCCTCAAGATATAGGTCATGCTTGAACTTCCACGAAGTTCCAAAAGTTTAATCCTAAAGTACCGCCATGTCATAAAGATCTCAACGTGATAGATGAGATGTCAATCAGACTCCCAGTCTGTGAGTTATAGGCTTTTTAGTGCCGAGGGCCTGGTTGGATTCGTGTTCCATCAAACCAAGACACAATAAAACATTCTCAAAAACTCATGTGAAGTATCTCAAAAAGACTTTCTCATTCCAAGGATTCTAGTTCCACAAACGGTTCATCAAACGGACATCTATTTTGTGAGATACATCTTTTTAAGCATATCAGGGACGAAAAGGGGTCTGGGTCTGGTACGACCCGATCGGACCAACCCAAACCTCCCTAACCTAGGCCGAACCTGCACAAAACTATTAGGACGCCCATAGTTAGATAAAAAATTGGCTCAAAGTGTTGTGCCATGTAGCATCTAGGCCCTCCAGGTGACCCAACCCAGTCGCTAGCGTGATCCACTAGCTGGGTGGCCGCCCTCCTTCCCGAATGGCAAAGTTGTTATGTTTTTTCACTAGCTGCACCACATGGCATCATAAAACTGTCTGCAAGACCCGCAGGACCCAGTTCCAATCTTCCATTGCTCGATTTGCGGAATCCTTCTGTAGTGCACGACAGCGCACCGCCCTACTGCCGTCGTCCCCGATGTCTACCAGTTCCAGTCACTGGTGTCATGTCGTTGGGGGATTTGTGGCCCACCAGGTGAACCCTGGTTGTCCATTTTACCTTCCTAATGCACCTACATGCCTCTCGGGTTGATTTTGTGATTGTGTATCTCCCAGATTCACTATTCATTCATGTTAAAAATCATTCACCAAGGAACGCGACAAAAATCAAAGCGACAGATGGATTGGGCCTTGTTCATATGGCTCGCACCCTCCATGTTAGCACCATACCAAGTTGGTTGTAATTAAATCCTCAAATATAAACTGAAACCTGTTCAATATTCAAACAAAAACCACCCTAAAATTTATAGGAATCAAGTATCAACTTGTTTTGGTTAATCTACGTTCCTCATGCAGTTCATGAATGAGGGGTTGTTTCAAGAATTTACTTAAATTTAATAATAACCCCTACCTAAGATTTGGAAGAGACGTCGTGGTTATGGAAGAAGAATAAAAGTTTCATAAAGTTGTCGACATTCATCGATCCAGATTGATTCCTCCAAGGTTGTCATCCAAGCCTCCATTCATTTTTGGTGGAAGACACTATAGCACTTTGCCAGATGTTCCTCTCTTTCATGTCAACAAACCAAGCATGAGATACATTTAAATATAGGGGAAGGGAGATTAACGTGTCGTAGGATTAATGAGGTTCACTGATGGGTTTTAATTAATGATCCCCATAACTCTCAATGGTGGTGTTTCACAACAGTAGAGTCAAGATATTAAACAGCTTGAAAACTCAGCGGTCCTACAACCGCCACTCAACAGTTGGTAGAAAAGAAAAATATCATTTTTGTGTTATTTTATTATTCTTCAAAAAGTCCATAAAACTATCTTTTTCTCCCAACCAACTGTGATTTATGTTATGCCTTCATGAATAGAATGTTATCTCTATGAGTTCATTGTTTCCATTAGATTTTTAATCCAAGCACTAATTCAAAATATAGAAGAATCCACCCACACATGGACTGAAAGTACCTAAAAAAAGTTCAAAAATTCTGTTCTGGGACACCGAGCTTTAAAATCAAGCACATAAAATTTTCACAGACTCGTTATAATCCCAAATAATTTAAAAAGTTTATGGAAATTTTTAAGCATTTACAATATTGTAGCCATCATCAATAAATGAAATAAATTGATTCTTCTAATTAATACTGTAAATTTTTACATTAAATTTTTATTTAATATGGATTATTTTATGGATAATTCAAAAGGGTTTATAAAATTTTTCCTCTACTTTTAATTAATACATTATATCTCAGAATAATAATAGTTATTTTAGATATATGTTTTAAAAAACCATGAATTTGATTCTATATTCATTTATATTCATTTTCATTTCTTTAAAAACTCATTAAATGTTTGAAAAAAATATTTCTTTTGATAATATATCAGAAATAAAAAACAACAATGAAATTTATTTCAATAGTTAATTTTTTTAAATTTATATTATATTAATTTTTATTTAATAATTAAAAAATCATTTGATCTATTCTTTTTATGTGAATTACATTATTTGGTAATAAAATTTTGAATTAATACTATTTATCATAATGATCTTTCATGAAAATGAATATTTAATGTTGGTAAAGTTATTTATTGAATATATCATTATGAAAAAGAAGTATGTAAAAATAAAAACCTAAAAACTCAAATAAAAATATTAATTTTTCCATATTTTTCTATAATTTCTAGATCAATAATCTTCTATGAATTTATTTTTTTATAACTAATATTATTTTTAAAACCAATAAGATTAATATGAATAAAAAATTCATTGTGATAAGAATATGAAATAAGTGGATGATGATTGGATTAAAGCGTCCATCATGTTTGAAATAGATTTTAGATTAAACCCTTCTCAAATAATTTTTCAATGATTATTTTGTTATTATTTGAGTTGAATTTGTCTACATATGAGTTGTAATAATAGATACTGATTCATAGAATATACCAAAGTTATAGAAATTATAATTAGAAGGGGGAAGAAATGAAGATAACTTCTGATTGGGATAATACTTTGGTTTATTGATTATCTGATATGATTATAACTATAAATGGTGATGAAGATCATATTGTTCAAAAGATAATATCAGTTAAAGTTGACAGTCATGGATGTAATAAACAATTTTTTATGTTTAAGAGTTGTTTAATGATTCATTTGTATGATGGTTTTATTTTTTATATTACATTTACAATCATAATGAAGGTATGAAATTTGAGAATAAATACATTAAGAGACACTATATTTATATAAATACTTTCTGTCATGAATGAAATGTTACTATAAAATAATAATTTAATTTTCAAACATTTTAAATTAAATTATTATTATGTTTAATGGGTGGTACCTCTAAAAGAATACATTTTTATCCAACTGATTCTATATTATTTTCACAAGTACCATAAAGAACATAACAGATTCACTATGTTTGGTATCTCTCAAAACCAATAAAAAAGTCATTTTCATTGAATCTTGTATACTATATTACTATAATATTAGTTTTTTGAAGACTTTATGGAAGTTAAGTTAATTTTAAATAATTTCCATGTCACAAAAATAGAAGAATTCAGGATATGAGACTTCATCACCAAAAAAGCATTCCTTAAGGGAAGATAATCTATCAATAATATCTTCATTTTAGAAATAGGAGGATAAACATATGGTAGGTATTATTCATAGAGGGAATGTATTGTTTTGGTGTAAAAAGTATCACTCACAGTTTGTTGTTGTTTAGGATTCAGAATTATAAATTCCTTCTATGGTTTGGCAAGAATTTCATGTACATTATATTGTTTCTATTTATTTTTGGTTTATAATAACCTAGTAATATTGATGTTTATTTAAATCCATTGATATTTAATTTGAATTTAATTGGGGAATTAGGTTTTATATTCTATGGAGGTCATAGAAATTAACACTCACATGTATAATATTTTTAAAAATTATAAATAACTTTTCTTCTTTAGAAAAAAACCATCGATATAAAATTAATGAAATGTTAAGGTGTCCCATTTTTAAATAAATTATTTTCTAATTTCAATTAAAATTTTCGAGAGGAAATTTTATTAATTCAATGTAATGTGTTACCATAAATAAATTTATATTGATAATAAAAAGAATAAATTTTGGGAATTAAGAAGAAGTTATAATATCATCTCATTCATTGGATTAAGAATAGTTTGAAAAAGTTAAGGAAATTTTCACCATTACTAGAATAACGTTTTCAAAAACACATTATGAATGAATAATTGGAAAATATGTCAGTTTTTTTTCAATTTACAAAATAAAATTTTTATATATTATAAATTTTCATGATTCATTCATATAAAAAAATATTTTATTATTCCATTGACATGTTAATAAATTCACATCAAAAAAATATTAATTTCTAGCTATGTTGCATCTGATTAATATGGTGATAAGGAAAGATTTAGAGTCATTTATGGTTGGAATATTGACTTTTCTTCCACTAGTGGTATACACACTTTTTAAAAACATATTCAATGATTTTATTTCATACAGTAGTTCAAGTACAATACCGTCAAAAAATTAAAGCATACGCTATCATGAGACCCAAGAAATATAAATGAAATACATCCAAATATACCAATAAAATTTTGTTTCATCTAATCTACTAGTCCAAGACTTAGTTATGCAATATTATTTAACCACTCTAAGAACATTATTTTCATTTAATAATTAACCAATTAGAAATAAAGATTATAAAAACAGGAAACTAGGGAACCCCGGCAAAGAACAAACACAACTAGATCCCAAATATAGAAAACAATGCACTAGAACACCTGAATAGTAAATAATTGTTGAATCAATTATTAGTAAATCAGCCGACAAGAACGTTTAAAGGACTCACACACCTCCCAATGATAATTTCGTGATCCTCCCATCATAATAAAATAACAATTCATCGAGTCTTCCCTATAACATGATGTCAAAGGATATCCAAACAAATCACTTTCCATCAATGTAAAATGCCTTCTACCATCAACTGATCATTACACCACCATGAATAAATCACCTTCACTCAGACTGCCATCTAATATTCATTTTGTTATCAACCACAAAACATTGTTACCTCTAGGGCTTCCCATAATTTCTATGAAGAATCACCGATAAATATAACTCTAGATAAACAAGGACAGATCAAAAAGATACTCCTAGAACTATTAATCATCCCCATACTTACACCCTTCCCATGAAACATAAAACCCATAATATTAGTTGGTCAATCTAGATTTACATGGGAACCTAAAAACAATTATACTATCTCTATATGTTCAACACAATCAATTATGGAATGTATGGACATTAAATATAGTAGGTATCCAAAATAGATATCCTTACAAGCTACAAGAATAACAACTAAACATTGCACATGAAAAATGGAAATATGACAAACAACACCTTTTACAACCGAGTGAGATGGCCCATTAATATCATCTACACCAGAAGGTATAACTCCAAAAACTAATAGCAAGATTAAAAGTAATCTTGTAATTTAGATGCATGTGGGGTTTACAAACCACTTTTTTCTATAATTTTTGAGACTCCACACTATAGAATATAAAATGTTTAGAACTAGATAACAATCCCAGAACTACCATGGATATTAGATGAAAATCAATGAAAAGGTAAAAAATAGTTACCTAATCCTAATTATCTTGAAATATTAAAAAATAAAATGATCTATAGATATAATATTGTGTACCATGTTCATGAATATAGTGTTAATAGTCACTTCCATACCTCTTCTAAAGAAGAAAAGGGTCCAACCAACCCTTGTGTGATAGTTCAAAAAATTAAGATCTGTGAACTAACTTCATAACTTTATAATAAAATTTAAAAATATAATAGATCTAGAGAATTGAATCTATAATTTAATATGGAAAAGGGAAGAAAACATGGTGGTGGAATCACATATAACAAAAGGGAGATGTCCATTTTTCATGGCATCTTGGTTAGATGAATGGTAGAACCATGAAGAATACAAAATATTGACATGATAAAGAAATAAATAACTCAATGAATATGAATAAATAGAACAAATAATGAGCATAAAAAAGGCATATTTAAAAACACACTCCTTAGATTCTAATAATAGTAATCATAAATATACCTCTCTATGAAAACAAGCACTGAGTGAGAGAGTATAGATGCAACATCATGAAATAGTAGCATTCACTCTATCCCAGATTGAGAGATTTTAGGTTTCAAACATCCTTAATAGTGTAATGATTCTATATGGGTACTTAAAAAATATCAATAATATCATGTTGATTGCTGATTTGAAGTTAATGGGATTAAAATCACATGATAATCATATATTAATTCAATATTTAATTCCCACCACTTTATGATTAATTTTTTAGAAAAATATATGACACAAAATGACCAATATTTTCTACTTTTCCAAGGATATATATTGAAGAAAAAATAAACATGATGAAGCATCCAACTATTGAAAATTAAGTTTCTTCAAATTATGTGAATTAGAGATGTTCATCACACCATCATTTTTTAACATAATTTTTCACTTGGATAGATATATTTGACTATGTGTTCCTGTACAACAACAATGGATATTACCTATTCAATTTATATTAATATTTTGTGGGATTTTCAAACTATAAAAACTAAATGCAATAGTATTATATAAAGATATGTTATTAAGTAATCAATTCAATTATATATTGACTACATCATTGATGTGATTAGCAATGGCCTCCCAAAATCATGGCATAGAAGGCACCTTTTGGGTAACGAAATTTCTATAATATATGTTTTTATAAATAAAATAACATAGAATTCAATTTCTCGACATTAAATTTTACATAATAATATAAGCGTTTCACTATATTTGGAATATCATAGAGTAATTATTTGGTTTTTCAATTAATAAAGTGTTGAATGATGTATATAAAATGAACAAGGACAGTAGTTTATAAGATGGTTTCATAAATAACGTTTTAGGGTGTTATCTTCAAATATGAATTCAATTTTCATTTGATTTCAATGGATAGATAGAAGACTATGTTTAAATATATTATTATATAATGGTGTGGTGAAAAGGGTATGCAGGTTAGGGGGAGGTCGTGGGTTCGTGTCCCTTGGCCTACAGGTTTACTATTATATATTTCCATTACATTATGTTCTGTGTTGGTGGTATTAATCAGCCATATACTTATATAAAAATGAACAAGATGAACATGATATGATGAAAATAAGTATATTTACTATTGTGAAGGACAAAATTCATGTATCTGGTACCATTTACAAAAATTCATTTTACATGAATATTTCATATGTTAGAATCATTTAAAAATATAGGAGTTAGATTATACAATATTATAAGTGATGATTTCAAATGAAAATGTGTTTATAACATGGGTGTAGTTAAAATTGACAAATTAGGATTCATAAAATTGAATTTTTATTATGAAGATTTAATTGATGACAACATCATAATGAAATTTTGTCCAATTAAAGTGTTTTATAAACAAGATCCTACCAATATTAATTGGACACTTTTTCTTTTTGAAACAAAATCTACAATAGGATCGAATAAAAATTCCATTTAGGGTAACCATTTTTATAGGGAATTTTAATAATTTCACGGTGTTACAACTCTAGAAAGTATATTTTATGTGTGAGAATACAATAATAAGGTGATTTAGATACATGATTAAGGGTCTAAATCCCATTATTCTAAAAACATGTTCAATGAATAGGACACATGAATCTGAATATTTTTTCGTATATAATTCATTTTGTTATAATATCTTTTCTTCATAACTGTATTTAATTATTGTAATTTAATTGCATAATAATTTTTGAAGATATTTTTTCAAATTTATGATATAAATCCATAGGATCAACATAAAACCAATGTTTACATTGATAAAATGTTATAGTGTTGAAAAATATCTAGTGGTGAGAAAAACAAGGTATTGAGTGATTAAGAAAAAGTGATAATGTTGAAGAATTAATGGTGTATCATATTGTGATAGTGCCAATAAAAATAATTTTAGTGGGAAGTATAGGGTAAAATTTTATTGTTCGATAGAATGAATGTGGTCCAGACATTAACCAAAACAAGAACATTTTTGTTAGCAATGTTAGGGTTGGAACTCAAATCCGTGTATAGATTCATATAGATGCATGTAATTGTGTTTTTATTACATTGAAGTAAATAATTAGGGAGTGTATCATTATGATATAATTTCTATGTTTTATTAAAAATAATATAATTAAATTTTGAATAAAATATCTTTATCCCTTATAGAGTTTATTTACATTAGAATGGTATTAGATGATATTAATACAAATGGTAAATTTGAAGGCTAGTAGAGATTTCTAGTAAAATTTTATGAAAAATAATATTAGGTGTGCTGAGTGGAATGTAAAACCCCACACAAAAGATATAGTCACACACATAATCAACAAAGAAACCTTGATTTATTTCATTGGTCATTGAGAGGATAAATAATTTAAGGTACATATAAATTTATAATATTTTATTTTTGATTACAAGTATTAATAACTTTGATTCGCAATTTTTAATTCCGAAAATAGAAAACAAGTGTTGTAAATAAAAAACATTCATCAAAATATCTATACCAATATCATAAAAATTATGGGGTACACATCACTTGAATAAAATATTTTATATACATTAAATATATCAGAAACCAATTTTGTGATATAAAAATATAAAAAGATTGTTCCTTTTTTATGAATACAGATCAATTAGATTCTCAAGTTACTTCCATAACATGTTATTTTATATAAACCATAGATCTTCTAAATAAAATGGGGGAATAGTAGATAAAAACATGATAATAGTATAAAAATCTTTTATAAGACTTTAATGAAACTCTTAATTCATTAAAACAATGTTTCAAAATAATTACTACATATTTTATTATATTTTTTAAAAAGTTTTGAAATAAGAATAACATTCTCCACCAGATGAAGAAAAAATTCTTTCAATGGAATTTAAGTGTCAATAACATTATCACTACATAAGAGTTATAGGTTTTATTATGTCACCATGACAATACCTTGAGAACATAATACAACTAGTTGATATAGACATCAAAAATAAAATGATGCAATGATATATAGATAATATAAAAAACATTGTTGGTATCTTCATTTGATAAACTATATTCATCAATGAGAAAAAATAAATACCACACACCCCAAGTTTGGAGGATAACTATTAACCTTAAATTCATACATGGACAAAGTTAATGAATTATTTCATACAAGTTTCTAAAAAAATTGAATCAACAAGTAAACAATTCTTATGTCAATATCTTTATGGTTAAAATTGATTGTTAATTATATCGCTTAAGATCCACTCATAGTTGTTTTATAAGAAATATAATGTAAATTACCGAATACAATATTCCAAAAAACAAAAATAATCCAAAATATCATGTGAGTGTTGGGGTTAAATTGTCTCATGAGATGATTTCTGAGTTACATGTTCCCCCAAATGATGTTTATATTCAAATAATAAAACATTCTTTTAGGAAATTCATATCATATTCCTTTAATATTATAAATAAACATGATGCTAATAAGTCTTGTCCTTAATAGCTTATTTTATGGGAAAATAACAAATAAAATAAATGAAAATGGTGCTCAAATAAGGTATGATATTATATATAGAGAAACCAAAAATTAAAAATAACTATCCAAATAATTAAATATAATGTGTAAACTAATAGATCAAAAAGAACTAATGAGGGTATTGTTACCCCCCAAATTTTACTCTAACCTTTTCAAATGGTGCATGTTCATGACGATATAACAATCCAAAATGAAGGTATGACATCCATTGAATTTTAAGATAAAACATATGCGGAGGAAATTAATTCTATAATTTCCCAAGAAAATATAAATAAAATTTTTATGAATAATTTTTTTGGATCCTTGGTTGTGAATGTATACATAATTTACATTTTATTAATTCAATTATACATTAATTGATGAACTTTTTTTATTACAAATTAATAGTATACATTTTTTTATAGGTGTATACAATGAGCATATAAATATGTAAAACATTGTAAAATAATTTTATTCATTTCTCCTTATGTCACCTCTAAATAAAAAATAAGTAATAAAGATGATCTTTTAAAAATAGAAAACTAAGTAGTAGTAGTGTTTTTAATTTTAAAAAACTAAAAACAATCTCTTATTAGTTCCTTTAACATAGGGGTAAAGCTATAAACTAATTCTCTGAAAAATAACTTTATTTAATTTCATTATTTATACTTTTTAAATTTTAACAGATCATTATAGGTTCATTGTGATCAAGTTTGATACTCCAATGATATATTATTTGGTTCCAATGAATGGATATCATATAAATAAACAAAAATGAAATCTATTGTGAATTTTTAATACAATTAAATAGAAATATAATTAATAAAAATAAAATTATAAATTTTATATTATGCTTTTCAAGTGTTTTTTATGACATAGAAACAGTTATTTATCATCAGAAACATGGTATGAAGATATAACTCAAAAGAATACTTTGGATTTCTATAACTGGTGAAGTATTTGGGTATATATAATAGAATTTCACTATTTAAAAAAGAAATTACTACTATATAATAATGTTATATAGGTCCAAAATAACTTAATTACATCAGTATTATTTTTTATATTTGTAAATTTAGGTAATAAATCATATTTCATCAAAAAACTATCACACTAAAGTGGTTTTTTCGAAGGTAATTATAGATTCATTTAAAATATATAATAATAATAGTTTGATCTATATTTTTATTATATAAATGGAATTAATCACTTTCCATATATTCAAACATGGAAATATTTTTTTTAATGAGTGGAAAACTAACATGCTGTCAACATCATTGAACACAAAATAAAAACATGGTTTCCTATTATGTTAATAATTTTTTTAGACATCATGAATATGTTATTTATCTATTTCTATTTTTTTTAATTTTATATTCTTCTGAAATTTTTATTAATGATATTAATTTTGGTTATATATAATTATAATCTTGTTAGACTACATAGATTATTGAATGCCTTGAAAAATAAATGTGTTACTATTGACTAAAAAGTATACACCACTGATACATGTATGCAATCGCTTTACACGTTGGTATTTTTCTTTAGATTTATCTTTTCCTATATTAATTCATAAAAATATTTTAATTTCATATCTTTTATTTTAGTTTAATGTTATGAATGTTCCCAATTTATGACATAAATTTTATTTCAAAATGTGTTTCAAAATGTAAAAAAAATAAAACCTACTCATAATTTCATGATACATTAGAAAAATGATTATTTGTTCATTTATGATGCATATAAATTAAGAAAATATAAATATGACCCAGGGTGTATTTTTTATGATTGGAATAGAGTTTATTCAATTTAAAACCAGTATTTTAGTCTAAAATGTCCATCACATTATCAAAACTGTGACCAATTGTTATATTTTCCTTATACATTAATAAGATGATTAGTTATTCATTTTTTGATATATAGGAATTAATCTCATGTTAATATAGTATGGGTTATGACTATTTTGACTATAGGTGTGTGATTTTTATTTAAAACTGAATTTTTTATCAAAATACAATCTATGAATTCAAAATTGAGAAAATGTTCAAGAATTGTCGTTATACATTAGGACAAAAATCCATAATTAATTTATGACATGTAATAATTAACTCTCTGTCAATCATACATGTAGTATGGTCGGTATGATTTATATTTTTAGCTTTGAATATAAAAGTTCAATATATTTTAGTTCAAAACATGCATCACATAGTCAAAACTAAGAAAACATGCTCAAATTGTCAGGATAATTTAAGGAAATGTTAGGTTATTCATTTATGGAATATGTTAATTAACTATTAATAAATATAACACATGTTGTGATTGGTTTTATGAATTCTGTGTATTTTCAATTTAAAACTAAAATTTATGTTCAAACCTCGCATCACATAGTCAAAAAAACACACACATATTTTTTTAATTCATTATAATAATGATCCATGATTAAATTTTGACCTGTTTAAATTAACCACACATCCATCATATTCCTAGTGTGGTTAGTATGCATTTATGTGAAATTTATTAATTGAAAAGTTCAAATTTAATACCAAACACATGTCACCTACTCAAAACCGAGAAAAAAACATTTATTTTATTGAAAAATCATGAAAATGATTGATATTTCATATATAAAATGAATTAATTAATCTCAAAGATTTTTTATATGTGATGTGACCAGTATATAAAAAATTGTGTGTTTTAGTTTTAAATTATTTTTTTTCAAAATGTGTGTCACATGGTATAAACTAATAAAAATTATCATATTTTAATGAAAATTTTCGTTATTAATTTTTGAAATATATTAACTAACCTTGCATCAGTCTATCACACATGTTTTAGGTATTCTTTAATGTGTATGTTTTTAATTTAAATGTGAATCTATATACCAAATTGTTCACCATATTCTAATAACTGAGTATAAAATCTTGTATTTTCAGGATAATTTATGGAAAAATATTGATAATACATTTAAAACATTTAGGAATTAATATTACATTATCTCGGCATGTTGTTTTTCATGATTGATTAAAATTTTATGTTTATAGTTTAAACCTTACATTTCAGTTAAAAACATACATCACAAATTTAAAACTAATAAAATTTACTCTGATTGTATTCTTAACTTAGGGAAATATTCAATTATGCAAATAAGTTATTTAAGAATTAATAACACGTCAAAAAACACTTATTGGGGTTGGTATGATGGAATGCTCTTTTATTTTAAAAAAAGTGACATTTTAGTTCAAAATGTGCATCACATAATCAAAAATGAGAAATCACAATCATATTATCTTAATACATCAGAAAAGTATATTTTTTTTATTAATTTTTTAAATATTGGAATTACATTCACATAAAACCCTTTCTTGGTAAAACCAATATAACTAAAAGTGTAGTTTTTTAGTTTAAAAGTGACATTTTTATTCAAATTATTCATCACATACTAAAAAATGAGGAACCATTCTAATATCGATGTTTTCTTTTACTTAAATTATGAATATATAATTTTATACATGTCATAATTAATGGAACATAATTCCAACATGTGTTGTGTCTAGTATGACAAAAATTGTATTTTTTATTTTAAAACTGACATTATCATTTAAAAAAAAGTGTCATATAGAAAAAACCAAGAAAATGTCCTTTCATTTTAATGATTCTTTAGAAAATATGATCACTTTATAGATTTGGACATGAAAAAAATTATCATGCATCAATCTAACACACAGTATTGTCGTTATGACTATAAGAGTGTGTTTCAAATTTAAAAGTTTTATTTTAGTTGAAAATGTTTGTCACATATATATAAATGATAAAAAACACTCATAATGCCTTCATAATGTAGGAAATGTCTTTATAAATTATTTTGGATAGATCAGAATTAATTTCAAAACATTTCAACACGTGTTGTGGGTGGTATGAAAAAATGTGTGTAATTTAAATTTTAAAATTCCATTTTAGTTAAAAACACATGACAAATACAAAATATTAAGAAAACATGATCGAATTTCAATGATACATTAGAATGATGATATATAATTAATTTTTGATTTATATAAATTATCGGCATATAATTTCAACACACATTATGGCTAGTATGATTGAAAATGTTAGATTTCTATTTTAAAATGATTTTTTAGTTCAAGACAAAAATCACATAGTGAAAATTATAAAAGCACCCTCTTATTTTCATTATACATTTGGAAAATGATTGGATATTCATTTTTGACATGCAAGAATAAAATTAACATAAATTTAACTCAGAGTGGGGTTGTTATCACTAAAAGTACATGTTTTCAATTTAAAAGTTATGTTTTCTAAATTTGTCTCACATAATTAATATCAAGAAAACTCAATCATATAATCATAATATTAAAAAATGACAGATAATTCATTTCAGATGTGTAGGAATTAATCTCATGTCATTATAACATGTGTTGTGTCTGTTATGAATTAAACCACATGTTTTCTCTTTAAGACATACATATTAGTTAAAATTAAGCATCACATAGTCAAAACTAAGAAAGAAATCTTGATTTATCACAATAAATTATAATATGTTATATTTATATTTTATGTTACCCTATTTAGTTAAGTATTATGTTTTATTTTTTATGTTCTCCTATTATTAATGTATCATTTATTCCTTTTAATAAATCTTTTCATTATTTCATTATGTTATTACTAATATAAGCTTCATTTATTATTTTAGGCACAAAAATATTTTCTTTGAGGTATGGTAGATCTATGGAGAGGGTATCAGAAAAGATGGATTGGTTTTGAGTTAATTTTATATTGTAAATTTTCGTAATAAACTATATTATTTTATTTTATTTAAATGTCTTCAAATATTTAAATTTTTTTATTTCTGGCACTCAAATGATTCAATGAAAATGCATTGTTTATCGTATGAAAATATTTTAATTACTAATAAATATTTTATTCAATTGATTTTTTTTATTCCATGTGCTATTCAAGGAGAATTACAAAATAATAGGTAAGTATTTTATTAGTTAAAGTGCTATCATTTATATAATATGAAATTATCAACACTTATTTTATTAAGTACTGAGAAAATATCGATTTTATGAGCACTAACTCTAGTGATAATAAAATAAACTTTTATCAGTTCTTTGTTAGTGTTAATAAATTTCAAAGACCTTTTTAACAAACACAATATAAAAATGATTAATTCACTAATAATGAATTTTTATGTGTATTTAAATTCCCAATCTATAGTAATATTAGATCAAAGCAGATTAGGTTTCCAACAAATCAAATCCTCCATGGTTATATTATATCTCATAACTCAAATGGTTTAATTTCACTTGTTTGATTCATGTAAAGTTGTTTTCACTTCCATGGTGACTGTGAAACAAACTATCTTATAATAACAATTTATTTCAGATACTAAATGGGTTTCATGTTACAAAAATATAACAAAGACACATTGCTCATGTTAACTCAGAAAGGAATCCCACTTTGGTGTGATTGGATTAATACCTTACATAACCCAAATTTTTATTAACTCTAATTATTGTTTTAACACACAAGGACCATAAGTATTAATTATGATTTCTTAAATTATGGACATTTGTCATCTACCCATTTACCCTAATTGTTTTATGGTGTACCAACCTTTTTTTGTTTTTCTTCTTATAAACAAATTTTTATGAATATCAGTCATGGCGTTTTTCATACTACATTTCTCACCACACTGAACATCATCTATAAGCCTTCATCATCATCCTTCCCCATTGGGGATCACTACCATGTGCCTTATGATAATTTGATAACCTTATTTTGGTAATCATAACCCCATTATCCGTGGACAAACAATGGTCATTACTATGTCTCTATCAAGCCACAACCTTTAAAAGTGTCAATATTCAATGGAGACCGACGACATTAGCCCCACCATTAATCCATGTCATGGTATCATTACATTGTACATACCACCCACATTCATTAATTAATTATTTGAATCAAGTTTTATAAGTATAGAATAAATAGTGGCCTCTCCTCACATATAAATAAAATCAACTTTCCACAAAACATTAACCCACACATCCATCTATAAAAATCGTTATTTATCTTATCTGAACAATAATTTTAGTGATTAAAATAGAACCATTAAATCACTCTTAGAATTTATAAATAAGTATTTTATTAAACATTAAATGTTATTATTTTTTTGTTAAATATTTGTTAAAAATGTTATTATTGGTCATAATAAAAAAGACGAGAGGCCTTTACTTTCATGTGTATCATGCAAGAATCCCATGGGGATGGATTTATCATAATTATCATAATTATTCTAACTAACTCCATGGAATGGAGTTAGGTATGGTTAATTTTATTTCATTATCATTTTCTTTTTATTATTCTTCTACCTATCATCATCTCCATGAGATCTAATTTTCTGAATTTGTGCATTGGGATTTATGAACTTATTCAATGCTTACATAATATATTAATAATGATTAGGATTTCATAATACTATCCTAAGGGAAGTTGATGCATGTCAGTTTCATGTCATTAAATCCCTATGTGTCAGTTCTCTGTCATATGTTTTCAATACAAACCAATCAATGATATATAAATGTTTTTTATAATTTTAAAATTAATTTTATATGATTTAATAGGTATTATTGAGTAATATTTTACCCAAGATTCTTGGTGGTTAACATAATAATGACAAGTAATTTTAGGTTACTATTATCCTCTCTTATGGATCAACTAATCTTTCTATGTTTTTTGACATTCTATATGAATTTTTTAATAAAATTTTAAAAAATATAATTTTTCATATAATTTTTCATTTTGTTATATTATATCTTATACAACATGTTTTAATTTTAATGTGGTTATTAGAATAAAAATATTTTTTTATCTTGTTCATTTAATATGGATTAAATTTACTGGGAATTTAAATTATAAAAAATTAAATTGTTTATTGAAATTAGGTCATATTGTTTCCATGGGATTCAATAATTTGTTATACAATAATGTGGTTATTAATATTTTTCATATGTGATGAATGAAGAGTGTGTGAGAGAGTACTAATGATAGAGATTTCATCTTTGCTTTAGTTTTTTTATTTCAATTTAAATGGAGGAACTAGATAAGTTTTTATTTTGGGTGTTGACTAATCTAAGAAATTTTTTTTTTCATTTTTCTAGGAAGGTTCCCATGGAATGTTGAGGATGTGTGGGGACTAAGATAAGTGATTTTGTTTTCTTGTCCCAATTAGCTCATTGTTTCTAATGGTCAATTTCTATGTTGATAGATCCACTCTAAAATATTTTTTAGAGTGATTAGAATCATAATACTATGGGTTATAGTTGTTTGTTTATTTTAATTTTTTCCTAATTTTATGAGTTTTTTATGTTTAATGGTAAAAATGATAATTTGAAATTTAAACATATTTATTTTCTTAAATATATTTATATTTATCATGAAATGAACATTTTTGGGGATATAAATATTGAATAACACTCATTCAAAAAAGCAAAGGAAATCTAAAAAAATGTAAACCAATATTAACCATTCCTGAAACTGAATCATGTATATATATAATAGAGAACACTGTGTTTACCTTACCCAGTATATAGTTGAGCCTTAATATTAAATCACATGTTTAGTATATATCACTCAAAAGAGTCCATAAGACTCACTACATTGTGTTATATTCATGGTCTAAAGGAGTCATCTGACGCTTGGTTTGGATTCTCCTTTAAGAAAATGACACGCTAATACCTCTCATAGTACCAGTTGGCAGATAACGAGAGTAGTATGAGGGTTTAGTGATTTATTAGGAAATCGGGGACCACTATTTTGATGGATTAGAATCCATGTTATAGTAACTCTATACTATCTAAAGTATTCGTACATCTAATCAAATATTTCATTATGTATATGTGATTTCTTCGGTTATAATTATTTTAATCCCTTTAGATATTCAAAACTCCCATATGTTTTATCTTATGAAATATATACAATTAAAGATAGTACTTCATGGAATATGATCCATATATTAACCATTAAATATTTGGTTGATATGATAATTATAGTAAATCACTACAATAGTATAGCATTAGTTGTAGTGTTACAATGTAGTTAAGGTAGTGTTCATGATATCACTAAACTGTGGGCCAAAATGTTCCAAAAAAACAACAAATTGAGTTTTTTTATATTTCCTAGATTGTAACATGCCTATATCATCCCTTGTGATATAAATGAAAACATATCATATGTGTAATGTCTTTAGGTAATATATATTTTAATCTCTCAGTGAAACTAATTCCTCATATATTATGTGTCATTTTACCTTTATATTGTATTATATATAATAAATTTTGAAACCATGTCAATTTATCCATATATATATCTGTCATAAAATCATTTGTAAAGATATCACTAAATTTCCCATGTATCACAACATATGAAACACCTTATGAATATAAATCCAAAATTCCCTTTGGATAAACTCAAAAAAAACATTATATTGCATCTCATTGAGTACCATGAAACTTAATTCCTATTTACAAAATCATAATATGCGACCCCATAATCCATTATATAGTTCAAAAAATATTAATTCATGAACCCATAATTTTTACCATGGAGTGACCTCTAGCAATTAATCATCATTACTCAATCTATAAAGGATCTATTGGGATATTCATCAAAAAAACTTATGTTTATACATGTTTTCCATAATTGTTTCATTTCTAAGAATGAATTTTTATTGGATCATGTTTTCTATGACATCGAGTAAACATGGGTCAGGTAGAATATCTATTCCATATAGTAGCTCATATATTATTGATTCTCTAAGTATAAACTGAACAGATCGATGAATGCATCACCTGTTGTACAACCATATGGATGATCTCATCACATTCCCCTCATCCAATAGTCAAATACATAATATTAATCATCTATTTGTAGGTTTACACTCATTTTTTAGTTTCTAAATTAGGTACCTTGATGTCATAATCATCATTCCAGTGGGAAAATACCATCTTGGTTAATCCTCAACTCACAACATGGTTAACAACAATCCCTAGAATCCCTTTATTAGCTAGGAATCAATGATTTTGTAAGAAATATATCAAGGTTACAAGATTACCCTGTAATGTTTCAAACAAAAATTATGTATAGGGAAATAAAATATATAAAACATGAACCATATTCTAAAAAATATTGTATAAAACTCTATGTGGAATACTTGGGGGGGAATTAATGGCACACAAAAACCTCTTCTATACACATTTCCCTTGAAAAAAGGATATTGTCCCCACACAAATGATAGAATTAATGTTCAAGAATAAAATTATATTTCTACATATAAAATATTTAAAGATGATATCAATGATATTTTTTTTATCAAACTCTAAGTGATGTAGATACCAGGAAAATGTTTCATAGTCTGGTGATTTAGTGGTGATAAGCTCCCTCAAAGAGTAAGTTTTAATTTTCAGAGCACGTTTCTCCTTTACATAACTGAGATATGTCTCAATGAGACATCAAGTGTGCCTACCTATATTCTAAAGGATACAAACTAGAAATTAAGGTATAATAAATATATTTTAGAGACTAAACCATGTTGTACATTATAAAAAATAGTGTAAACATTGAAGATAAAGAAATATAATTTACATAGACATATAAACCATGAAACTTCCAAAAAATAATATACTCAATCCTTCTAATTTCCAACTAAATATCATACTAATGTTATACAAGTAACCATAAAAATTGAAATAATGAAAATTAAGAATCTGAAAAACCTATCATGAATCCCATGCTCGGTCACTTCTCTACGATCTAATATAAACCGGAAAATTCAAAAATCAAACATAGATATCCTATCCATTTTTCAGACATATTTTCATGATGTATAATCAGGTACCAAATAGTGGCATGAACATGGGCTATAAAAAACTCAGAAGGTCATCATCAATGGTGTCAAAAAAATCTAGTCTGAAAAGTAGTGTTTGAAATAGTATAATACAAATGGTCCTTAATTGTAAATTAAATTTGAAACATATAAATAAAAATTATTATACTCGATCTCTAGGATGAAACCTGGGGTTAGAAATACCTGCTATAAAAAATAATGGATTACTCTATCCAAACCCACAAATAAGACCGATAATAGTAACCAAGGTATCCATATATGATATAATAATTCAAAATTGACTTGAGGTGATTTCTCATGCCATGGTTTATTTACATATTAAATTTACATTATATCAATGGAGAATTATCATTCCATATCTAAATATATATTCATCCCACAACACACCTACTAATAATTCCCATTCCATTGGCCAATCATAAGACAAAGTGATAGTACAATTCCAATATGCTAATATCAAAAAATTACAATTTCTAATTAATATGAAAACATGGAAATATTTGAATATGAAAATTTACTATTAAAAGTCCAAATATTTCAATATGATAATAACCTATTAACATGACATATATTCCTATTCAAATGTTAATAAATTACAATAAACAAAACTCTCAATTCCACGGTATTCAACTGTTCACAGTTTTACTTCAAGTATAATCCTAGAATTTCACAGATAGTTTTTAGGGAATTAGGTTCACATATTATAGATTCCAACCTAGGATCAAGGATAATAAAACACCATGAGAATCAAAAATTCCAATCATAAATCTTCCAATATACACAACATGATCTCGGATATGTCTATATAAGAGGTTTCAAGCTATATATGTTGATTCTAGACAAGGAAGGTCTTGCACAAGGTGTGACATCACTATCAGACATGTTTCATATTAAAAAACAATAATAATATTCATTATACCATAAAACTGTAAAAAATCCATATGAAGACATTCATCAACCACCATGGAATAATTTTGGTCCCTCTTCTTGTTCTTCAATAAATCCCAACGAATCGTTTCCATCACAAGTCACTAATCGTAGATCTGGTTATTTTAGTCTTAATATATAGTTCTCCCCTTTGTAATTCTATAAAATAAAGTACAATAAGAATAAGAGAGAGTCTTAGCTTAAATTTATAGATCTGATACACTAAGGCCAAATGAAATTTTCCTATGGATTGGAGAGAACATATGAAATTTCTTAAGGGATTTATGTTTGAGGGAAAACATGACATAGTATTAGAATAATCATAGGGCATAGAAATTAAATAAATATTCTAAACACAGCCCCATTGATAATGTGATTTAGTCTTTTACATCATTAGTTATTGAGTGTATATATACACTAATAAACAATTCACCAATACTAAAAATCTAAAAAACCATTTCACATCATTGTTGGAATACCACAATGTGATTTTTTTCTATCACGAAACATCTACATTCATTGAATGATTTTTGTTGAATCCTCCAAAAAAAATAACATCATTAATAACCATTTATTGAATGAATTCATCTATATTGGCATATTTCATCCTCCCCCATCATTTTCCATCCAAACACCTCCAGTAATTTAACCTAAACACATTTAACGTAAAAGAAAAAATGGAGTCATGAACATACCCCAACTTGGGGGTACTATATTATCTAACTATACTCCACCCCACCCCCCGTGAGCACCTCAAGAAACTAGTTATCATAGGAATAATTCATAGTTATAGAAGTAATGTGTTTAATATAAGTTAAAGAATGATGTACCTCCGGAGTGGGAGGGGTAAGGTTTTACAACCTCCCCATAATATAATATCTTATCCATTAGCTATGATCCCATGCATCACTAATAGTTATCGAAGAATAAATGTAACCACTTAACCCACATATCCAAATCCATGTTCCAAGATTCCTGCTAAAATTAATCATGCTTCCACAACAGTGATACAAAAGGAATAGTATTACCACATAGAATCATCTCACATCAGTATAGAATACATATCAGATTCAACTAAAAAGACACACAAACATCAATAGCTTCATCATCAGAATTAATAGTGTGAGAATGATATATATGATATATATGATGATGAGATATAAGAAATACATCATTAATGACATTGTACAACTTTAGAAGATCCATTCAGAATTCCAATGTACTGATCATATCCACTATATTAAATGATCTAATATAATTGGATGTCAGATTTCCTGGCTTCTAGATATGGCTTTTCCATAACCTAGGAGACACTCTCCAAAGGACCTTCTCACCAACCTGAAATTCTAAAGGTCATATCTTATGGTTACCAAAAAAATTTATGTATTGTTTTTTGGGTTCCCAACCTCTATCTAATCAACTAAACCTAAAAATAAGTCTAAAACATGTGACAAGGTCTTCTAGGTGCTAATACTCCCACATTAACTAGTACAATGATTAATGACATGAACATGCATATAATGATTCAAAGGAATCCATTTGAATCAGTTCAAAAGAAAATTATTAGTCAATAAATCCAAAACAGCTATATGATTCTCCCATGACCTATAATATTTTTAAATATTATATTGCAACATTCCCTCTAGAATTTGAATTTTCCATTTCAATTTTTCATTAGTCCCAGGATGGTAGGTTATTCTATAAATAATTGGTGATCAAAATGACTTCTTATGGAATGACTAGAAACACCATTTAAATACTGATCTAATTCCGAAAAAAAAATCTATCCATGGAACATCCCACAACCTAATTATATTCATATGACTTATGAACATCCACATTGAATCATTCTTCCATGGTATCCATGATAAACCTTTCATTAAGGACCTGGTGATATCATCCCACTTCCATTCTAGGATGGGTAAAGGTTTGAATAACCCAAAATTCCACTTATTCTCAACATTCACATACAAATAAGTAAAACATCACTCCATGATGCTTTTTTTATCTTTCTTAATCCATGGACAGAAATACTTCCTACAGAGGTAATGATAATTATTTATTAAAATATGATCTTCTACCAATTTTGAGGAATTCAATTCCCTCATCAACTCCACATGCATGCCTATAGGAACACAGATATTACCATGTAAATTAATAATATCTTTACTATAAAATAAATATCCCATTGGTGGAACCCAAACATATATTTATTACATTTGGGATAAAATCACTAGATTAGAAAACTACAACCTCTATATCCTATTCAAAAATAAGGGAACAAAAGAGGTCATTGTTAGAGCTTCATTATATCATGAATCCTAAACATATAAAATAATATTTATAATGATTAATAATCTATCACTGTAATTTAAAATAATATCACAATATAAAAGTTTTTTTTCTGATCAATGCATCATAAATAATTCTTTACATTCTATGGGTATATAACAAATCAAAGCCCAAAACCAAAAATTCCTGACCCAACTTATCCATCATAATTTCAGGTCCCATTATAAAAGAGTAAATCAGTCTCTTTTTTTCTTTGTTGAATTTGAATCTATCACCAAAAACAGTGTAACCATAATCTCAGAGAATATACCACTGTAACTAACTCTTGGTCCGGGTTTATATAATTGGTCTCATGAGTTCTAAGTTCTAGGATTCACAATTTATAACTTCATCCTCCTATATCAAAACTACTCTGAGATCAACTTATGGTGTGTTTAAAAAAAATTATATTAATTATCTTTCTCCAGTATGTCCAATATTTGTTATAGGGTCAGCTCACTCATAAATTTCTAGAAGGAATCCTCATAAGAATATATCCAATTAAACCTCTCCCCTTTCTTGGTTTGAATCAACATCAGTGCTTCTAGAAATGAGAGGATCCGGATATATCACATATAATATCCTTTGAAACCTAGAAACCTATAAATAATGAAGATGTTATGGGGTGTCTATCAAGACACTGCAATATCCTCAATCTCGTGTTCAACTGATACTTAAGCCTCTCAGATAATGTGTCTTAAGAATCGAAATTAGTTATCTTAGAAATAACATTTAGTAATATTAGAATATATATTATTCTCTCTCAACATACCCTAGTCTATTCCAAAATGTTAGGGATGATCATATCTAGACTAGGTGTAATCCATATTTTGAACAAATAATTCAACCACCAAACTAATATAGATATTGGTGGATGATTTGGATAATCAAGTACAAAAATTCAATCAATGCGTTCATGAGACTAAAATAAAATATCATGAACTCGTACAAGTTATACCTACTCGTAAAAATTTTCTAGGGTATATCATAGGGTCTCACCCTCAACTGGTGGTACATAAATTTAATTTAGTGTTGGATAATATTCAAGAACATGCCATCTGGTCAAAGATATCTTCATTATGTAGAAAAGGGATTCATGTTCTTGACTTTCATATGGTTGGCCTCTGGTGATCCACACATAAAAAGGTTTCATATATCTTAATGATAAATAACTTATAGTAACACCATGGTGATGTAATACATCACATGAATATTTTATATGCTAGATCTTACACCTACACTTTCAACTCACGAAGCACTACCGGTTCCATCAATTAATAAGTACTAGAAATGGTTTGACTCTTGGAAGTATATCGATGTTGAACTCTATATCACTCTATGGTGGTAATCCAGAGAACTCTTTATAAAATACATCTTGAAATAAGTCCACCACTAGAGGAAGGGTATTATATTTTGACCCATCATTATTCAGAATAATTATTTCTACCTAGGGCGTGATCTAATGCTACTTTTATTGAACTAGTGTCACGTGACAAGCTAGATTATCACATTCACCATGGTAGACATCATTTTCCACTTAAAGAGATAAAAATTCACTATCATATTATAATAATAGATATGATCCAAGTTAATATCTAGTCAATACATAATAATAATAAATTCAAATCCCTCAATAACAAGCCATATAGATATTCGTAGCCACTATTTTCCTGTGTGAACTTCTTACAACATATAATAGCCTCGTATTGTACCCATAATGGTGAAAGTATGGTCATAACCCCACCCACATATTCCATTATAAAACTAAACCCATTAATGAATTGATTATTTATAATGTAATTATATGATCCTATCAAACAAAATATTGGGAATAGTGCATTCCACAAGAATCGTACATTTGATAGTGGATGAAATATATCAGAACTAGTAGGAGACAACTATATTACCCGAAAAAAACTCACCCCTATATCCTATGTTCTAGATTTACTTCCCTGTGATGTTATGTCATGTTAATACATCCACTCAATCATCAAGGTACCATCCACCTACCCAGACCTGCACAATCGGTGGAATTAAAACTACCCATCTACTAAGGGGTAACCTGAGTACCTCCCAGACTCTAGTATCTATCATGATTCCCCACCACCACTAGGTTGTTGTGTGCCCCTATGTAATTTAAAAAGGCTAATAATCTTACCCCAATCATGGAACTCTAGTAAAGTAAAATCAAATATTCATCATTTGTGGTAATCCATTCCACTATGATGGAATATCACCTAGGTATGATCCTAATATGATAGTCAACTCCCATAGCTTCTCTACCTATAGATTCCATTGAGGAAATTATATATGTCGGTTTTCTAGCTACCTAGTGATGGACATAATTATTTCCTCACTAAAATTTAATTCTTGACACTTGAGACTTGTTTTAGGTTTCCTTTTATAATGAGAGATTGATTCACTGTAGTAGATATGTTATTCTAGAGGAATATGTTCACCTGCCACTTGATTTAATATCAAATAGCATCATAGAAGCACCTCTCCCTAGAAATATATTCACCTACCAATGATGGTGAAAATAATTATAGGGCCATAAAATATCTAATATATAATTTCTCAAATATGGTTCCCCACATCATCTATATGAACTCTTAAGGCCTATTATCCCTCAATATCTCTAGGTATAAGTGACTAAGAAACTTGTCCTGGAAGTGATTCTTTATAATTTCCTCATGATGTATAGCCTAAACTATGATGTACCATTAGTTCGTTTCTTGAACCCATACAATATAAGTACCAAGAATCTCACTCCTTACCAAAAAATTCTCTCAGTGAGCAATGCTAAATTTGATAAACTCATTATATACCTATTTAAGGAGGTGTGTTATCATCAACAATCTAATGTCGTTCAATATGAAGACTGAGATTTTAATTTATCTACAAGGGTTAATAAGCTCTTTTAATAATATGATACATATCACTTCTAAACTCACATGGGAAAACAATGGAAAATAGATCACCATATATATAAGAACCAATAATATCTTGTCATAAGATGTTAATAAATATTGTATAACAAATTAAATTTGTTAATTACCTTTTCATTTGTTCAATGAGTTTTTTCCCAATTTAGATAGATTGATATTACATTTGAAGTAATTATTTTACTAATATGGGAGATTCATGTTGATTTACTTCCCCATGTTCCTACTATGAGTAATGTATACACACCTCATGATATGCATGCCCATTAGTAAAATTCTATAAATCAATAACCTAAAAACAAGTGTATCGCCCAATGTTAAAAAGTATCTCAAATTTAATAAGAAAATGTCAATAACAATAATATAATACTTGGAAACTTTTGTTTTTCTACGCACATCAGTCAGCTAATCCTATGTATGGTCTCAATAACATGTCCAAACAACACTTATTCATTTATCTACAATTCCTTATAGTAAAGAAGAATAAAATAATCCTTTGATACAACTTTGTAAAATCACCTTCTTAAACCTCCCTCATGTGACTATGATGAGTATCCATGAGATTTCAAGCATGACTACCCAAATATCAGAGGCTTCTAACTAGCAGTACTAGTCTAATAAATCTAGTGGGGAGACTATATCATTTGGAATGGAATAATAATCACAATAGAAACATGATAACAAATAAATATAATCAAATCTATCTTATAAATATTAAATTTACAAAAAAAACCAAACTGAAATTCCATTAATTTTCATTATAAATGTAATACGAATGTTATATAAGAAACTAACAAAATTAAAGATTCAAAATTAATAGTAAGAAAATATATTTATGGACCCCATACTTGATCCCATATCCATGCTCCAATCCGAATAATAAAATTCATGAAATTAATAACATTGTCACTTCCCCTTATCTAGACCTACATCCATGATTTCTTCTTTAGTACCAATTGGCAACAAAACATGGTGTGAGTACAACATAGATGGAATCTACAAATGGTGTCTAACCATATCCAGTTTGGGCAATCATTTATTCAATAGTACAATTAAAAAGGGCCTCAACTAATATAAAATTAATTATATATAAATATATATGTTGACCCTCAAACTCGATGTTGACACTCAGGGTCATCCATACCTAATATGACACAATGATGGATGTATGTGCCTATAGACAAAAATTAAACTAGTAACAATAATCATGGGATCTATATGTGATACCGTAATTAAAAAATATCTTAATGAAAATTCTCATTCCAATGTTTAATTACATATTCCATTTATATCAAAACCAATGGAATTACTATGCATTGTCAAATTATAATTTCTGTTCGCAAGAAACCCATGGTTGTTTCCCATGCCATGGAGAAATCACATGACAAAGTTATATTTAAATACCAATGTTCCAAAATGTTAATACTCCTATTGATGGTACCAAAATATTATAATAATTTTACAATTATCAATTGACATGAAAAATATTTCAATATTCTATTTAACAATTTGCTTGAAAAATGGCCAATTCACATGTTAAGACATTCCCAAAACCCAACTTACTATTTCCTAAGCTGCGGAAAATTAACGCGTTTAATTCTTGGATTAACATTGAAATCAAAAAATTCATTACTAGAAAATATTATTATATTTTCTTGATTCTAACTGATATTCTATGATAGGAACACCGTGGTGGTGGATTGGATTCCATGGAAAAATTCACCAATAGAAATGATGAGGTGTGTGGTAAGTTTATATACGAGTGTCTAAGATATATATAGGTTGATTATAAATAAGGGAGTTTGTTTTCATGGTGTGATGGCATGACCACACATGTTAGATATACTAGTAACCAAAATAATACCATAGGGATATACATTAGACTAACTACCTCAAAAATGCTCGATATAATGAAATTCATCAACAGTCAAGCCCGAAATGGGTTAATCCTTCTTCTTAAATAAATTCACAATAAACATTGTCATCTAAATTAATTTATCAGGTATATTTGTGTCAAAATACATACCTAAGGTTCTCCCCAAGGTAAATCCTATGAAGAAATAAATAAAAGACGAACCAAGAGTATTACCTTCAATATCTTGGTCTGAGACACAAAGATCTAATGAAATATGCATAAGGAAATTATATAGTTACAGAGAAAATATTAATAAGGGTTGGGATAATCTCATTAAATTATAATTAAATAAATAATTTAGACCCATACCATTTCAAAAAATGAATTAGTTCGTTTTGTCATGAATTTTCATGTATCCATATCTGCTGAAAAAAGTCACTTTAGTTTAAAATACAAAAAAAACTATTTAAACTCATGAATGAAATCCCAATTCAGGAATGGAACTTCACATCATTAATAGATTATATCTATAAAACTATTAAATCCCTAATTGGTTTAGTGGTGTCATCAGAGAATCATTTATATCCTTGATACCCATTCTTATCCCGAATTAGCTCTTATATCCAAATTTTATCTTCCCTTCACTTTTTCTTCTTTAACAGTCAATCATTTTAACCCAAACTCTAACAACTAAAATGAAATTAAAAGATACATAAAATCCCTCAATCCAAAGGCCCTGCAAGATTTTATCCCCCACCCTGCCTGATAACATATAATGTACATTTTCAAAATATATTGATTCTTAGTGCCAAAAAATGAGAACTTCAATAGAAATTAAAGAGTTAAGTAACTCGAGAGGGGTTAGTTTTTTAAATATGACATCTATTGCATCAATTACTGATTAAAATTGATTTCAAAACAATAAAATACATCATTTTATGATTTTTAGGGTTTATTTGACATTAAAATACACCTATTATGGGAGAACCTAGAATTCAAGAGCGTATTTTATTTTAAATTATTCAATTTGAATGCTCATGGGACAAAAAAACTACAGATCAAAAGTTAGGGATGTTTTCTGTAGTTCATCAATTTATCATGAGTAAAATATTGATAAGGGGATAATTATTTAAAAGGAGCCCAATAATTCGATCAAAAATCCAATATTTACTAATGGAATTATTCCTAATTTTATACTCCCTTAAAAAAAGGAAATCATTTGTGGTAAAATCATGGGATTCTATTGCAGTTTCATACTACATTAATTAAGGTAAATAATAAGTAGTAATTTCATCATATTCCTTTCTATTCTTGTACTCCCATTGACAATATAAATAATTTGTGGTGAAACCATGATTTCCATTCACATATACATAAATTATTCGAATATTAGTGTTAGTTGTAGTGAGATACATTTCTCTTTCATGGTCACATAGATCTTTTATGATTGGAAGTTGTTTGTGGCAACCCTAAACTAATAATTTATGCCCAAGAATTATTTTCTAGAGAACTACATCCTATGTGACTAGATATTTTGGGATGAAAGTACATACAAATAAATGGACTATAGTTCAAAAAGGGATAAATTTTTCCCATTCAGAGCAACATTTTCACTTCAAAAAATTGAACATATTTCTCTCTATAATAACATTTTTTATGATGTGAATAACTTTTTTAAAGAAAACCCATAAGTAATTAACATGTAAAAACCTCATATGGAATAAATTGAAAAGTTCTATGATGTTCTTTTGCTGAGAGACCCATATATGAGGCTCCTTTATGGAGCCCCATCTATAAGCCTTATTTATAAATCCCAATATATGAGACTCTATTTCAGAGCCCCATCAATGAGGTTCATTATAAAATACTCATATATGGGGGGCCCTTTAAGATCCCCCATACACATATTATCTTTTCTAAATCTATCTATCTGGGATACTTCATGGAGAATTTCCAGGACCAATGTTCATAGACGGTCGCTCAAGTTATTCCTATCAATAAAGGTGATTAACCCAACTTCTATAAAGGATATTCTACCCTTACATATCTCCATGCTCTTACATAAAGATGTGGTCTCTCAATGAATTTATTTCCATATTTCCAGTTGTCCCAAGACACATAATATTTTCTCCATGGGAGGTTGCTTCATGAAGGAACATAATTGTGGTTAATAAAGTCTTCTTAACATCTATTTTCCCATACAAGTCATCCACCTAGGTTCAATATCCCCAAATGACATTCCCAGATCCCTTTCAATTGGGTCAAAATCCTCAAATTCTCATTCCACCATGTACTACTCTAAAGATAGTAGGCATACATGATTAAGTCTCTACGAATATAAAATTTCTCCATGCTGATCAGGTATTCCTGTGATAATATGTACCAGGTATATGATGAGATAACCATCCTTTAAAATACCCCACACATGATAGTAACTATAAGGTGACACCAATCACGCCCTCACTTAAAAATATGGATTTATATTGTTAGGTCAATGAGGAAGTATTCCTTATCTCGTATTGGTTCATCTTGGATTTTCTATATAAATTTTTTTTTTCCGGGTATTCTAATGGACTCATGTGTTAACTGAATGATCTAATGACATATGGACTCTTACTAGGTTTAATCCCTAATCATATCTTCTCCTATTAGTTACCAGTAGAGAGGATAGTACGTATTGGGATTCAAATTTATATGACCCACTCTATTCATTTTTTTCAAACCTCTCATAAAAAAACATAAATAACAACCAATGTTAAGCTGTACAAGCTGGTCCTTATATAAGAAAGTAAATTATTAAACTCAAACTATTTGGGTATTTGTAACTATTCCAACAATATATATAAGATTACTCCTACAGGTCTAACCCAATTATACCTACATCATCAGTATATGACTTCCCCCTCATGAGGAGACCCTCGAAATATGGTTAACTTCTTTGATATCCCCAAATACTCTAAAACACCCCACTTGTTTTTAAGGCATGTTCACCCTTATCTAATGAGATTATGTGAACCTCTATTTCTCTTCTAAAAAACCTTATATTACCCTTTGGTGATGATAATGGGATGCCTCTGGTAATGATCCAATGATGAATTATTTGACAAGTATAAAATTCCTAAATGGTCTGGTATGAGTAATTAAAAAACGGAATCTCACATGGTTTAATCACCAACCATAACATCACATATTTAGTAAAATAATATATTCGACTCCCAAGATAGGGACACCCATAAATAATCCCCACTATATTCCTTGTATCAATACATTCCGTGACAGAAAATTCTATACCAAATGATGTTAAACTAAATTGTATGCTCTTCACATATGTTCTTACCCTATGAAACATAATATATGTTGGTTAATATTCTTGTTACAACAGTATATTTAGTACTCTTAATATAGGTATAATCCCAATATCCCCTCATCATCATCATTTTAACCCCTTGATAGGTATCTCTCAAGCATGGTTACTTTCAATGATAACCATAGACTACTAAAAACATTACAACTATAAATTAATCCATGATATCCCTTAGGTGACAACTATAAGAGAACCAAAATTCTCCATGTGGTGTTTATGAGATTTCCCTCTTGTAAGGGTGAATAAATTCATCTTGTTAATAGATAAGGATTACATATGAGATGATCATTTAACTCTACATCATTCTGAGTTGAGGAAGGGAAAAGGGCCTCTTAATAGTTGTTTCCCCTACCATACCTTCTCATGTCTAGTTTCTGATATTCATGATGAACCATAGAAGGATTCTCATAGGCACATACGAAAAAGTAAACCTCATGATACATTTCACCTAGAAGTCATAGATTCATTTCTATAAACTACATAGCATAAATCATTACCCCGTGATGTTTAACAACATGGTCAGGTTTTTCCAAATGACCATATACTCTAGGATGTAAACATTATGCTTTTTGATTTATATTAACCAGGATATTTAGTAAACCTATTTGAGGTTTAATCCCAATACCACTAAGTTCTAGGATAAATATAAAGAAAATTTTATTTAATAGGTCCTAGAAAAAAGACCCTATATGTCACTTCAATATGTCAGGGGAATACAATATTAAAAGGAACATCACATGGTCATGGGTTCAGGACCTTTAGGGTCACCACATTGGTCATTATTACATGAGAATAAAAGGTAAATTTTTTCCTATTTAGTAGAACCAAAATATGTAATTTTTGATTAAACTATTTTGGATATATATGAATCCCTTATCAGTGGAATGATTCAAATTCATAACACATACCACCTCCACATGTAGTGATACTTTATTGAGCTCCCAACCTTACATCTTTAAACTATAGTCTACCCAGCCAAATAAAGAAATGATTGTGCCCTTATCCTATATATATATATCCACATCAATATACACTTTTGATTGATAACAATCATATTTCTAACCAGTCATACACCAGGACTAAATAATAATTCATGAACACATCTTAAATAATTTTGAAAACCCCAGAGTAGGAAATAGTTCATATTAAAAGGTTGACATGTGCCCAACCTCCCATCCAATTGACCAATACAAACAAAATGTGGTGACCTGAAAATCTTGTACATAAATATTACATCATCTTATATGAATATTAAATCCTTATTATAATAATATATATTCTATTACGATAAGCATTTAGTTTTTTTAACTAGATATATGAAAAAAAATATTTCATGAAATATATTAAAAAATAATACAACTTTATTATCATAAAAACCATTATTATACATTTCTTACATTAAACCTTTCTTCATGAACTGAGGAAATAGAGTCATAAGAATGTGTGAGATCAAATTCATAATAAATTTTGATATGGGAGAAACAAATCTATAAACAAAAGTTAGAATATATATTATTAGGTTTATGATAACATGATTAAAACGTATGAGATTATACCCTAAAATCAATAAACCATAAAACCATAGTCATGGATAAAGTTATTTTAAAACAACATAAATGGGCCATTAGAGAATTGAATCATTAATATTAAATCATGATCTTTTATAGAAAATTATAAGAATAAGACATAAGTTTGTAGAATAAAATTTTGTTTTAAAAATAATCATTGAATTTAAATTACTAGGTTTCTAACCTTTACATTAATTACATATTATTATTATTATAACAACCCATTATCATTATTGGGATATCCCCAACAATAATTGTATGTTATTGGGATTTTAATGTTCACATATTTACCAACATTGTTTTGGATAATCATATGTGTACCCTTTATGGCTTGGGAAAACCTATGGTGTTCCCTCTTGGGATTAGAAAAATATCTCGTGTGCCTTTAAAGTTAAAGAGATATAAAACATTACCAAATTAAATTGTATAAAATGTTGGACTCACAAGTCACAAGACAAAAAACAATTAGTATATGTTCCCTAAGAAAATAAGATCATTCATCATACAATAATAGTTTAATTGACCCATGATAATAAGAAAAGGTTCATGAAATATTATTAATGAGACATCATCATAATTCATTCAATGAAAAAGATATGATTATATCATATGTTTATATACCCATTTAAGAATAAAAATCCTTAAAATATGTTGATATAGATGAAAAATACATTCATAAAATTATTTGAAATATGATTTTAAAAAATAAAATAAGAACAACCTTTTAATTTTATAACAATAAAAAACAAAAAATTATAAAAAAATTAAACAAATATATTATTTTTATAACAATAGAAAAAATTAAGGGAATTAAAATTATGATTAATACTAATGAGAGAGACAAAATTTAGTCGATAAATAAATGTAAAAAACATTATTTTCATAATTTTTAAATATCTCAGTAGTGAGAGGTATTGAAATCATTTGAAAATGATTATTTTATAAATTTATAAAGAAATAATTTTTTTAGAAAAATCGCATTATAATCATTTAAAATTAAATATCAACTTTTGTAATATAATTTTGAAGAATATTAATTTTAAGGAAATGGTTATTCACCTTAAATAAGAAGAAAAGTCGGGCTTTCTTTAGTAAAATCCTTAATGAAATTTGAGTAAGAAAGGGGTAAATTGGAAGAATAAGTGAAAAACCTATAATTAACTATGGTAGACTAAGATTTCTTAGGTTTGTAAAAAAATCAACTGATAATTCCCCCAATGGATATTAAAACATTAACAATTTCAATAAAATGCGATATTGTAATATAAACCAATACCTCACATCCCAAATTGCTTCACTCATTCTATAAAATCCTATATAATAAATTTATAATTATAAAAAATATATAATAATCCATTTTAATTAATATATTAACATATATCATTCCCATATGATTTTTAATTACATATTTTTTACTAATTCATCATTAAAATCAATATATATGTTCCAACATGCCTATTTTCATATATGTTTATATTCAATGATTCTTGTCCATGAACCTTGGGCATGGTTTCATTATCCTTTGAATATTAAAAAAATTATAAATTTATTATTTATTCATCAAATAATCTTTCATAACCATCGATTTATGGTGGTAGTGAAAAATTAAATACAGCACTTTGTTGATGTGATAGTCTACACATACACACATATGATACTTCCATTTTTTAGTGGATGAAATTAGATAATGGTAAATAATAATTGATCAAATAAAATCAATAATATGTCATATATATTCATTAAATCAATATATATAACCATATATGATATATGGTGATGAAAAACCAAAAATATCACTTCATAAAGGTGGTAGACTGTATGTATGCATGAGCGAAGCATACCTTTTGCATTAAATTTAAATGAGATAAATAATTGTTGGAACATTATTATAATGAATATTCTTAAATTAAATATACATATTTTTTTGAGATGGTTATAGTATATTTAAAGGATTTTTAATAACAAATTATCTTGAAAAGGGTTAATAAGAACATATAACTCTTCCTTTGACAATTTCCATTGAAAGACACATAACAGTAATCTTGTATGGGTATTTTTGGAAAAATGGATCCAATATTATGTTCGGGTTAGATTTGGTAAGGTAATTGGGAATATATCTTTTTCCATATGTTTATAAAGTGGTGTGGATAAATGAGAATATAAGGTTCCCTTTTGAGATTAAATAGATTGAAACCCTTATAAATATATACAAATTTAAAATAATATAAAGTCATTTCATAGAAAAGTGGCACAAAATATTCAATTTTTTCAATGATAAATGAATTTATATTATATATACACTCAATAAATAAAATATATTAATGTTTCAGTTATATTGGAATCCTTATCTCAAAGTTTAACCCCTAGTTAAACCCTTAACCACTACTGTGGTGACATGATTTTTACAAGGGAAAAAATTAAATACGGATACAAATTAAGTTGACCTAATTAATAAATATTTTTTATTATAATTCCAAATTTGGAATCCATTTTTGAAATATTTTATCCCTATAGTTAAAAGAAACTATTTATAATATCCACAAATCAAACACAAAAAAATATCCATTTTTATAAAAAAACCTATCTTTAAGAGAAAAAATGAGTGTATTCCAATTAATTTCCTAGTAAAACCAACTAGATCAATGATAATTTATCTTACTAAAAATATAAATTATTAATTTTATTAAAACCATTCATAAATGTTCTTTTATTAAATTAATAATGATAAAAATACATTCTGCACAAAAATATTATTTCTGGAAAATTTCCTATTTTTAAATTAATTAAATATAACTTCATTTATAAAAATTTGATAGTATTTTTATGAATGATTTTTAGTTTTTATACATGTATATAAAAAATTTATCTAGTTTTAATAATATAAATAAGATAAATTATCATTTAAAAAAAGTCAAATATAATGAAACATTTTCTATGAATAATTAATTTATTGTTAACCAAGATTGAGGATACCCAAGTATTGAATTATAAAATGTTACAACATTTTATTGGGATTTTCAATACATACAAATGTTATAAGATATATATAATCATAAATTTCTAGTTACTTTGGTCAGGATACACAGAAATAATTAATTTAATGAATGATCTTTAACATATCCCTCAATATTCTTATCTTATACTGCCCTTCAAGTGTATATCCAACGTAAACTAAATCGTTATTCCCAGGTGAAGATTTAAACATAATAAAGGTTGAGATATGATGTTTAGTAAGGGTATATTCTTTGATATATCAATTTATGGAAATATCAAATCATATTCCAAACATAATTGTATGAGAGAATCATAATAACTTATGATGTTCCTACCTCATCAGCTAAAGATCATCAATAAAGAGTGTGGGTATGATGATTTTTCAATTAAAAGTAACTGATTCTTAATATTGTAAAATCATAATTAATAAATCATGATCCATGAAAGAGAATTATAAGTATAAGATATTTATTTATATATTCTTTCATTATTATTGGAAAATAAAATTATTTCATGTGTCAAATATCACTGCCAAGACTATCATTTCATAGTGGAAAATGACCGTAATAGACTCTGTGCACTCCCTAACCTGTTTTGATACTTAGAATGGGTTTACTACCCTCATTTTATATTTTATCATGATATATATTTCCTTTTCCAATGAATTTAAGTGATCTAGAATTTCGATCCATCCCATAAAAATGTGAATACCATGCACATATATGTTTTCCACAAGATCATAAGAAACCTTAATCATTTTATCATATAAAAATTAACCCATTGAAGAGAAATTAGATTCATGAAATAATTATTAAAAAATAGTAATAATAATCCATATATAGAAATAATTTTTATGGTATTATATGGTTATTTCTCTGGTTAAATATAACAATCCTTAATGGTTTTTGATATCGATAATAAAACTGTTAAATGAGCATTTAATCATTTTATTGAAAATAGGGGAATATATTTGGCATTCAATATCTTTAAAAATATAAATTTCAAAAAATATTACCAAAATTTTTTTAATTGAATATAAATTGTAAATCTTTTAAAGGAGGATTAAAATCATAGAATTTTTATGAAGGTATGAAATGTTAAAACAAATATTCATATGACGCATTTGTAAAAAGTGATAAATAACTAGTTCAGAAATCACTAAAGAAATTATTTTTATAAAAATTAAAATAAATTAAAATATTTCAAATCTGATTTTAAACAATATTTGTATCATAGAAAATATCATTCTTGAAAAAATTTCAAATAAAATGGACATGGATGAAAAAGTTCCCTAACCAAAGAGGAAATAAGGTTGATTTTTCTCAAAAATATTTTCTTTTCTATTCTAACACATAGAGGATAATGAAAATAATACCTTATAACTATAAATTAATATAGGAGATGAAAATATATGGGGTTTAAAATAAAATTATCATATAATTTCCATCATTGAAAATTTAACATAGATAATCTGGAAAATCAATGAGATTATAACATAAACCATTACCACATGTCTTGACATTATTTATACACTCTATTAAACACATGAATAATAAATTTAATTTCAATATAAATCATTACCAGAAAGATATATATACCTTTCTTGAAAAATAACATTCCATTTTAGTTTCCAATTACCCATTTATTATCAATTTTTCATTGAAATCATGTTTTAGTGTGTTAATTGATCTATTTCCGATGCATTCTTGGGTTTGACAGTTTAATTTCCAAGACCTCAGTAATTTTTTAATCATCTATATAATCTTAAATGTATATTTATCATATTTATTTTTTACATGTACTTTTATAAGCATTATTAAATGGTTTTTACAAAGAAATAATTACATCACTATATGGAAATGATGGTTCGTCTATATGCAAACATAATGATTTAATATTCCAACTGATATGTTCAATAAATGTTAAGTAATAATATTTTATTTTATAATCCTAATAATATCTAAAATACCATATATATTCATCAAATATACCTTTATTAATTTCCATGTAAAGAAGTGATGAAAAATGAATTACATCACTTTGTGGAAGTGGTAGTCCATATAAGGCCCCAACCTTAAACATTACTTAATCTTGAGTTATTACAAGATTACACATTGAGGATCTTTTCGTGTTTAGAGTTTTAGAGAATTAGATCATAAAACTTGCATTACATTCCACATATAAAAAAAGTGGTTACATAAAGATAGTATTCTTCTTTCCCATCAATGGAAACATATTTAAAATAAAACATGGCTTCTTTCTTGACACTTCCTTGACACTATCATCATATCATGTACCTATTTCTTGACCTGTAAAAAACATTTCAAAACAACTTGGTATGAGCATAAAAAGCTCAGTAAGGGATATAAAAATATGGAAAGGAAACATGGGTACATATATACATAAGAATGAAATAATACTTTACCCATAAAACAAAAGCACTTTAACATACCTCGTCAAATCATGAATAAATCATAGAAATCATAAGACATAAAGGTAACATGATGCATTCATAACTTTCTTACGTAGGGAGTAACTCTCTTGGTTATGTTTGGAATACCCATCATAGTATATTCCCTAAATCTCTTCGGAGAAACCTTAACGTTTCACTCCTTCGCGTTACCCAATGCATTTGAGCTCAATGGCTTCCTTGGGAAGACTTCTGCCAAAATTGAGGCTTCAAGGAGTAAGAGAGGGATTTGGAGAGACAAAATGTGCAAGGTTTGGCCGAGCCAAAGGCTTTGGGAGTGTGGGTAAGGAGGGAGAGTTGGGGGCCTTTTATAAGAGGAGAGGAGGGGCACTCTTGGAATGTAAAGAAATGTTACTTTATTTTAAAATGAGTTTCGGATTCAAAAGGTCCCACATTGAAATAATTCGAGGGTATGGTGATAAGGGTTCTAAATCCACCCATAAAGTAGGTTTTGGACATGTGTAGTTCATATATTTTACATTATCATTTCATTTTATTTAAATTCTTTATTAATGAGGTAATCGATGCATCATCATGATGTCATAAATAATTTAATTTATTTAAAGTATAAAAATTATAAAAAACTAATATGATGTAGGAAATATTTTTATCTTTCCAATGACTATTTATAATCAAAAATCTGACTTGTATAACCCCATTTAAAAATTGTTTTAGTAAAACATCTCTTGTTTGTGTCATTTTTTACTTTAACATTAAATAAAAAGTTATTTATGTCATTTCCCAACCAAAGTGGATCCATGGGGTCCCCATGTTGACCCATAGATTGTATTGGTAGGCCATGAAACATCCAATGAGTGTAGGACATGTGTCAAGCTCATCTCATATTATTAAAACATTATTTTTACCTTAAACTACACTAATTACCACTAATCGCGATTAAGAACTTAAAATTTACTATTCACCAAAAAATTATTTTAATCTCATTGAACCACATTTTACTTCTTAATGACAACCATGTATGTCAGATTTTTGAAAATCAAATCACAGAAGTGGAAAAGTTTCATTTAAACGACAAATCAGTTTCTTTAACTACCACTTAGTGGTTTCACTATTCATCAAAAATTGAAGTTTTTCAGAAAGATACCAAAACTTCACCCTAAGATATATTTGATATTCCGAATTCAAAAATGATGTCTATTTTAAAAAATTCAAAACATGTAAGTTGCATTAATTAATTTAATAACTAATTTCCGTTGTCATGACAAATAGCGTGTTTTTATGAACAATAAGTATCAAAAGATTGACACTAGTTTAAGTCCAATTTCAAAGTGAAATTGATTCCAATGACCACCATTGGATAAAATGGTAAAAATATATTCTAATTTTACTTCAAAACCTATTCACAAGATAATCTAATCATATAAATAAATTAGACTAAAAAGATGGTTTGAATTAAAATACAACATTTTTCACTATTCATTAAAAAATGAACTTTATCGGAAAAATACCAAAAATTCACACAAAGTAAATTTTGATGTCCCAATAATAAATAATATGTTTATTTTGACAAGCATAGCTTATAAAATTGTCAAAAGACAGATTTAAAATGGGTTTTCCATCAAAAGGCAGTAAAACAATCTTTTAAGAATATTAGTGTATTACATGCATATGATTGTATTTAATTTCATTTTAAGCCTCTAAAACACTATCTTAATCATTAATAGAAATAGATAAAAATATCTATTATTCATTACATACTTGGGATGTTACATCCTTCCCCCCTTTAGAAAATTGTGTCCCCGCAATTTATTTACTTATCGAATAAATGGGGGTACTTATCCCTCATTGCATTTTTAGATTCCCATGTTGCCTCTTCCATCATGTGGTTTTTCCACAAAACATTTACCTGATTAATCACCTTATTCTGTAACACTTCCTCCATGTGGTCAAGAATCTGGACCGTTTGTTCCTCATAATATAGGTTCTCTTCCAGCTGAACTACCTCTGGACTCAAAATATGAGATGGATCTGGCATGTACTTTCTCAGCATCGAAACATTAAAAACATTGTGTAACTGAGATAAACTCGGAGGTAAAGCCACTCGGTAAGCAACGGATCCAACTCTCTCCAGAATTTCATATGGTCTAATAAACCTTGGACTCATATTTCCTTTCCTACCAAGTCGCATCACACTTTTCCATGGTGATACTTTGAGAAAAACATGATCACCTACCTCAAAAGAGAGATCCTTCCTCCTGTTGTCTGCATAACTCTTCTGCCTACTCTGAGCTGTTCTCATGTGTTTCTGTATCAGCTGAACTTTTTCTACCAACTCTTTTACCAATTCTGGTCCCATCATCTTCCTTTCACACACTTCATCCCAGAAAGCTGGAGTTCGACACCGCTTCCCATATAATGCCTGAAATGGTGCCATCTGTATACTAGAATGAAAAACGTTATTATATGAAAATTCAACCAAAAAAGATGTTGGTCCCAACTTCCCTGATAATCCATCGAACAAGCTCGTAGCATATCCTCCAAGGTCTGAATTGTTAGTTCTGACTGCCCATCTGATTGAGGATGAAAAGATGTACTAAAATTTAATTCAGTACCCAACGACTTCTGAAGGCCTTTCCAAAAGTTAGAATTGAACCTGGGATCACGGTCAGATACAATGGAGAGAGGAACTCCATGTAACCTGACTATGTCTTTAAGATACAAACGGGAAAGTTGATCTAGGGAAAAAGTATCTCGTATAGCAAGGAAATGAGCAGATTTAGTCAAGAGATCAACAATAACCCAGATTGCATTATCACCTCGAGATGTCTTCGGTAATCCCACAACAAAGTCCATGGATATATTCTCTCATTTCCACTCTGGCACTGGTAAAGGCTAAAGCATCCCTTTCAATAACTGCAGCTCTGCTTTAACCTGTTGACATGTCAAACACGTCACAGTAAAATCAGCAATATCTCTTTTCATTCCATCCAACCAGTAATACTCCCGCAGATCTCTGTACATCTTAGTACTACCAGGATGAAATGAAAACGGAGAACTATGAGCTTCACATAACAACTCTCTTTTCAACTTTGAATCACAAGGCACACACAATCTATTCCTAAATCTCAAAACACAATCATTATCAATGTTGAATTCAGCCAACTTACCTTTCTGAACTAGCTCTACCTTTTTCTGCAACTCGTTGTCTTGCTTATGGGCTTGCTTGATTCTATCTGATAGAGATGATCTCACTGATACCTGAAACGAAACCGAAGAACATCCTGCGCCAAAAAATTCTATGCCAAAGTTCATCAAATCCTTAACCAAAGGATCACGTTCCAAATGCAACATTGTTAATGAAGCATTACTTTTTTGACTCAAAGCATCAGCCACTTTATTTGCTTTTCCCGGATGGTAATGAATTGTACAATCATAATCCTTGCTTAATTCCAGCCATCTCCTCTGTCTCATGTTTAACTCTTTCTGAGTGAATATATACATTAAACTATTGTGATCAGTATATATTTCACACTTTACTCCATACAAATGATGTCTCCAAATTTTTAAAGCGAAAACAACAGCATCTAATTCCAAATCATTTGTAGGGTAATTTACCTCATGAGTTTTCAACTGTCATGAAGCATAAGCAATTACCTGATCATTCTGCATTAGGACGCAACCAAGTCCTTTAAATGAAGCATCATTGTAGATAACAAACTCACCATTCCTGGAAGTTAGTGCCAAAACTGGAGCGTTCACCACTCTTCTTTTCAATTCCTGAAAACAATCATCACATTATTTTTTCCAGATAAACATAACACCCTTTCGAGTTAGCTTAGTCATTGGACTAGATAACCGTGAAAATTTTCTAACAAACCTTCGGTAATAGCCTGCCAAACCAAGGAAGCAACGAATCTCAGTTACATTTGTGGGTCTTGGTCAGTCTTCCACAACTTTTGTTTTTTCAGGATCAACAGTTATTCCATCTTTAGAAACAATGTGACCAAGGAATCAAATTTGGTGCAACCAAAACTCACAATTTCTGAATTTCCCATATAATTTCTTTTCTTTTAAGGTTTTCAAGATAACCCTTAAATGTCTTTCATGCTCCTCCTTACTTTTTGAAAACACCAAAATATTATCAATGAAAACCACCAGAAACTTATCCAAGAACTCATGGAAAATTCTATTCATTAAGTCCATGAATACAGCAGGTGCATTGGTTACCCCAAAAGGCATTACTACAATTTCATAATGTCCATATCTTGTACGAAACGTAGTCTTCATAACGTCTTCTTCCTTTACCTTCAGCTGATGGTACCCCGATCTCAAGTCAATCCTTGAAAAATACTGAGCTCCCTGGAGCTGATCAAACAAATCATCGATATGAGGCAAAGGATATTTGTTCTTAACAGTGATGTTATTAAAGGCTCTATAATCAATCCAAAGTCTCATTGAACCATCTATATTTTTAACAAATAAAATAGGATCATCCCATGGTGATGTGCTAGGTCGAATTAAACCTTTCTCTAATAAATCTTGCAATTGCTCCTTCAACTCTAAAAGTTCAATTCGAGCCATTCGATAAGGGGGTTTTGAAATTGGCTTAGCATCAGGAACTAAGTCAACAGTAAATTCAACTTCCCGATCTGGTATTATTCCAGGAAACTCATCAAGAAAAACATCAAGATACTCATTTTACACTGGCACATCATTAATCTGAACAGTTCCTTTATTTTCAATGATGTGTGCAAGGTAACATTCATTTCCATCTTTTACAAGTTTCTCAGCCTCTTGATAAGTTATCAACAGTAAGGGTTCATTCTTGTACACAAACTGAAAGTCTTTCTGAAAAGAAACTTCTTTAGCTCTACAGTCAATCTTAGCATGGTAAATAGAGAGCCAATCAATACCCAGGATAACATCAAACTCTACTAGAGGTAGAACAATAAGGTTTTCAAGTAGGTTCTTTCCACATATAAGGATAGGAATATTCTTATAAATTCTTTTTGACTCAACATTTCCCCTAGGTGTTTTTACCAAAAGTTCAGGAGTCATTTCTTGAGATGGTATTCCCATTTTACTAAAAAAGTTTTTAGAGATGAAAGTATGTGTAGACCCCGAATCAAATAACACACTGGCATAATCTGAAAAAAAAACAAAGTACCCGATACAACTTCATTTGATGGCCCGACATCTGCTGAAGTAGTTGCAAAGGATTCCACCACCCCTTTCTGCTTGTAGTCTAACTACTTTCCATCACTCAAGATCATTGTCGGACACTTGTTCGCATAGTGACCCAACTCATTGCACTTATAACATTTCACTAACTATAAATCAAATTTGGTCTTACCTTCACCTTGATCCTTTTCAGTGAAATCACGAGCCTTATGTCCCATCTTACCACATCGGTAGCACTTTCCAGAATTCAGAAGACATTCCCCAGCATGCCTTTTTCCACATTTATCACAAACTCGAAACTTAGTTTTCTTACCATCAGACTTTTTTGAAGAATTCTTACCTTTCTCCTACAACCTCGGTCTATTCTTCTGTTGGTTGTTATAGAACACTTGATCATCGGAAAACTCCATTTCCACCTTCTCAGCACATCGAACAAGCTTTTCATAACTTTTAAACTCACGAGAAGCTAATTCCCTTCGATATTTTGTGTTTAATCCTGAGTAAAAACGATTGATATTACTATCAATGTCTCGGATAAAATTTGGAGCATACCTTGCCAATTGAGTGAAACTTTCTTCATAGGTAGCCACTGAGTATTCCTCTTGCCTCAATTCCAAGAATTGATTTTCCATCCTATGTCGAACAGCCTTAGGAAAATACTTCTCAAGAAACATACCTTTGAATTCATCCCAGTCAAGAGAATCAATCTCATCGGCGTCCCGGATATTTTTAACCATAAACAACCACTGATCTGCCTCACCCTCCAAACGGTAAATAACAAGACTAACCTTTTGATTGTCTGAACACCCCATGACATCGAAAATCTTCTCCAGTGATTTAATCCACCCTTCAACTAACACAAGGTCAGATGATCCTCTGAATGATGGGGGATGTTTCCTCATGAAATGTTCCACCACTGACATGTTCCTCTGCGGTTGATCTGGCTGATCTCGTGCATGGATACCACCACAATTTATCGCTTGAGTCAACTGCGCCATTACTGCAACAAACTGTTCAGTTCCAATTCCGACCATCTCAGGATGCTGATTCAGAAGGTTATTTCCTTCTGTATGCCTTCCTAGCACTGCTTCCCTATTTCCTCTGTGGAAAACCATTCTGAACAAACATATCTTAGATGAAGCAACATGGTAATCTTCAAATACTATATCACTTCAATTTGACCATAAAAAAAATATTTTTGGATAATCATTTAATAGAATTCTAACTCCTAAAGTTATCTAAACCTCCCTCTGATACCAACTATAAGGCCCCAGCCTTAATCCTTACTTAATCTTGAGTTATTACAAGATTACACATTGAGGATCTTTTCGGGTTTAGAGTTTTAGAGAAATAGATCATAAAACTTGCATTACATTCCACATATAAAAAAAGTGGTTACAAAAAGATAGTATTATTATTTCCCATCAATTGAAACATATTTAAAATAAAACATGTATTATTTCTTGACACTTCCTTGACATTATCATCATATCATGTACCTTTCCCTTGACCTGTGAAAGACATTTCAAAAAAACATGGGATGAGCATAAAAAGCACAGTAAGGGATATAAAAATATGGAAAGGAAACATGGGTACATATATACATAAGAATGAAATCATACTTTACCCATAAAACATAAGCACTTTAACATACCTCATCAAATCATGAATAAATCATAGAAATCATAATACATAAAGGTAACTTCAGGCATTCATAACTTTCTTACGTTGGGAGTAACCCTATTGGTTACATTTGGAATACCCATCAGAGTATATTCCCTAAATATCTTCGAAGAAACCTTATCGTTTCACTCCTTTGCATTACCCAATGCATTGGAGAGCTATATCGGGATCACCCGCCCTTAGTCTATCACAGAACCACCCATCTTCATAATAATGCCCAAGAACCTCAACATAATTGTGTCACATAAAACATGCATAAAGGAAACATAACATTTCCACCTTTCAATCACAAGATATCAATACAACACATTGATATAAAAACATTATGAAAACAATTTTCAATACCAAAATAAAAGAAAATCAAAACATGGTATTTATTTTTCTTTTTAAAAAAAGGTATGGCTTGTAGAGGAAGCCGAAACTCAAATAATGGTCACCGCGGCGGAGAAGTCGTTGTCGCCGCATTCGTACGACAAAAACATTCCCTTTTGTTGTTTAGTAAACGCTTCATATAAAAAATATTCCTTTTGAATAAACGTAAAAGTCAAAGTAGTTTATACATCGTATAAAATAAGGTTGTGTATAAAACAAAATATGCCTCAATGAAAGGAGATTGAGACGATGTCCCATACCTCGGGTCCGACTTGACTCGGTCGTTCTTTAATCTCCTGAATAATAAAATTGAGTTAATTTCTACTTGTTTAAGAACCTTTTTCAAGTTCATTATTCCTTTTATATCACTTATTTCCATGTCATGAACACTATGTAATTATTTAAGTTATTAACGGTCGTTTTAACGATCATTGGTACTTGAGTCAAAAATAAGCCCTTTATAATTACAAGTTGTTCATGTATCCATTATATCTGGAATAGTATTCATGATGTAGATATCATATATGTCATATATATTGAGTACATTCATGCATTTATAATATTACATAATCATTTAGAGGTAAGAAATTAAATTCACCGTTCATGGAGACGGTAAGCCGTACGTACGCACAAACGCTACTTTCATTTCTATTTCATATTTTATAGAATGGAATCATAATTATATAAAGGTATATTATAATTCCAGTATAATATCATATATAATATCATCGTTCCATCCTTTATACGTCCCACATATGGTATTTAACGAATCAAATCACTTTGAGGGGGCGGTAGTCCGCATTTCTTTAAATGAAGATATCACGTTTACCCATAATGGAAACTATAAAGGTATGCCCAAAATGAAAAATAAAAAAGCTTAAGGAAAACATAAACATATTATATATAATATATAAATATAGTGACATCTTAATGGCCACCTTTGAAAGTGTTAAAAGAATGTTGAACAATCATCGTTTCGGGAGGCATAAATTCACCATCCATAGAAACAATATGTCCTTTAACCATTAGATGTAGGTGTGTGTAAGTGTATCTATAATCCTTCTTATAAAAACATCCTAGTATATTTAAGATAATGGAGTTTTTACAATACAAATTAATAAAAAGAGTTTAGGGGGTTGGAGAAGAAAAATAAAACAAAAGGACTCAAGTGAAGACATTACCTTAAAATCGGGTAACTCCCTTTGGTTTGAGCTCAAAGACTTCATTGGGAAGACTTATGCCCAAAGTGAGTCTCCAAGGAGTAATATAGGGATTTTAAGAGACAAAATGGGCAGGGGTTGGCCGAGCCAAAGGCTTTGGGAGTGTGGGTAAGGAGGTAGAGGTGGGGGGCCTTTTATAAGAGGTGAGGAGGGGCACTCTTGGAAAGTAAAGAAATGTTACTTTATTTTAAAATGAGTTTAGGATTAAAAAGGTCCCACATTTATTTCATTCTAGGTTAAGGTGATAAAGGTTCTAAATCCACCCATCAAATAGGTTTTTCACATGTTTAGTTCATATATATTACATTATCATTTCATTTTATTTAAATTCTTTATTAATGAGGTAATCGCTGCATCATCATGATGTCATAAATAATTTAATTTATTTGAAGTATAAAAATTATACAAAAATACTATGATGTAGGAAATCCTTTTAGCTTTCCAATGACTATTTATAATAAAAAATATGACTTGTATAATGCCATGAAAAAATGGTTTTAGTAAAACATCTCTTGTTTGTGTCATTTTTACTTTAACATTAAATAAAAAGTTATTTATGTCATTTCCCAACCAAAGTGGCTCCATGGGGTCCCCAAGTTGACCCATGGATTTGCTAGGTCTGCCATGACACATCCAATGGGGGTAGGACATGTTTCAAGCTCATTTCATATTATTAAAACATTATTTTTACCTTAAACTACACTAATTAACACTAATCGCGATTAAGAACATAAAAGTTACTATTCAACTAAAAAATAATTTTAATCTCATTGAACCACATTTTACTTCTTAATTACAACCATGTATGTAGGATTTTTGAAAATCAAATCACAGAAGTGTCAATGTTTCATTTAAACGAAAATCAGTTTCTTTTACTACCACTTAGTGTTTTCACTATTCATCAAAAATTGAAGTTTTTCATAAAGATACCAAAACATCACCCTAAGCTATATTTGATATTCCGAATTCAAAAATGATGTCTATTTTACAAAATTCGAAACATGTAAGTTGAATTAATTAATTTAATAACTAATTCCCGCTGTCATGACAAATAGCGTGTTTTTATGAAACAATAAGTATCAAAAGATTGACACTAGTTTAAGTCCAATTTCAAAGTGAAATTGATTCCAATGACCACCATTGGATAAAATGGTAAAAATACATTCTAATTTCACTTAAAAACCAATTCAAAATATAATATAATCTTATAAATAAATTAGATTAAAAAGAGGTTTTGAATTAAAATACAACATTTTTCACTATTCATTAAAAAATGAACTTTATCGAAAAAATACCAAAAAATCATACAAAGTAAATTTTGATGTCCCAATAATAAATAATAAGTTTATTTTGACAAAAATAGATTATAAAATTTTCAAAAGATAGATTTAAAAAGGGTTTTCCATCAAAAGGTAGTAAAACAATCTTCTAAGAATATTAGTGTATTCCATGCATAAGATTGTATTTATTTTCATTTTAAGCCTCTGAAACACTATATTAATCATTAATATACATAGATAAAAATATCTATTATTCATTACTTACTTGGGATGTTACAGTCCACATGTACAAATGAGCCACATTATCTATTTCAAATGAATGGGAGGGTAAGAACGAACAAAATAAATTAATTTTAAATAAAAAAATTATTTTATAACCACAATATATAACCATTAGATTCATCTATATAACCATAAAATAGAGATGGTGATGAAATATAAAATACATCCTTTAATGGATTATATAGTCCATATGTATTCATGAGTGATGTTTGTATTTTCCATCTCACATAAAATAGATAAAAAATGGATATAACATTAACATAAATATTAAAATATTAATATTTATTGTTATTTCATCATTTTAAGACTCTTATAGAATTTTCTTATTAGGTTAACACATAAAGAAGCCCAAAATATACTGATAAAATCAATTACCTAATTATTGTAAATTCTTATCTAGATTACATCTTAAGATGTCTTGTTTTGGTCATATGGGCAGAAAGAATTATCTAGAGCGTGTGGTGGGATTCAATGATTCCATTTGGTTAAGTATTGGTTGAGATATAGTGATCAATGTTTGTGAATAATCTTAGATAAGAGGTTCTCGTTAATAAGAGAGGTGGGTGAAAATATTTTTAATACATGAAATATTAATATATAAAATATTTCTAAATGAAGTTAAAGTATATATAAATTAATATAATTTTCATCATAAGGTGATAAGGGTATAAATAATCTCATATAATAATGTTTTAGATAATAATATTTGGCTTAATCACACACTTTATTCCATAATTAAACTAATTTACCCTATACCATTATGATGATGTTTTACCATGGTTACTATTCATTATGCCAAAAAATAAAATTGAACTTATTTCTAAATTTAGACATGATGAATAAAAATATGAATTTTTTCTTATAATATTAAATTTCTACTTGATTAATAAACTAATTTTTAAATAAGCATTAAAAATGTAACAAATATGATTTTCAGAAAACATCACTTTTCATCATAAATCAAAGTATATTATCATTACTTGAATATTTAAAAAAATTAAATATTTTATTTAATATAAAATCAAAAAAAATAATTAAAATTATTCATCAATCTATATTACTTTAATTTATTATGATAAAAACACATTGCTCACATTAAAGTATTTTTCAGAATGAAAAAACATATCTTTTTACCTTGAGATGTTTTTTTTTTATTTTTATCCAATTGGTAACCGTTTAATTAATTTTCATCAGATGTTAAAAATTTTTTTTTTAATTATTACACACTTAATTATTTTCTAAATAAAACATTTAAGAAAAAATAATGGTTCAATGAAATATTTCAATAATGTTACATAGAATCTGTAGTATTTTCTATGTAAATTATAATTTAATTTCACTGATTTTATTTTATATAAATACCATATAATGTGGTTTATTTTATAAATTATATCCATTATTCATATAATTTTAGTTTTGAATGCTTCAAAATCTGTCAAAAACATTTATTTATTAATGATAAATATACTCTAAAATCTCGAGATGTTTCATTCTACCACCTTGTAAAAATTTCTCTGTCAAAATTTTATCACTCGGATAAAAAATGAGTATAAATATTCCACATCAAATCCTTGGGTTCCAACATTTCTTCATATAATTTTTAGTTCCTCTATAAACCCTTAATCTGTTTGTTATCCTTCTTCCCTAAGTATTATTTCTATTATCCATGATTTCTTCTATTTTTTCTTCACAAGAATTATCATGATTCAATGGTATAACCTCTATGTTCATAACATGTAAAGGATCATTTATATACTTTTCTCAAAAGACATACATGGTATAAGTCATGATATTGGGGTAGGTTCAAAAGAATTACCAAGTGATAATCTACAATCTTGATGTGATCATGACTTTCATATTGACCTATATACATAGGGCTCATCTTCCCTTTCCTTCCAAACCCTATAGCGTTATTCTATGGTAATATAAATTGGAACACCTTATCCCTAAATTTAAACTATAAATCCTGATAATGATTCTCATAATAAATCTTCTCTCTAATATATTTTACTTGGATACACTATTAAATGACTCAATCTTTTTTTATTATTTCCTTTACATGACCATGTCCCAAAAGAAATTTTTATCTACGTTTACACCATCATGTTTGATTCATATACTTATTTTCATACAGCTCTTCATATTGAATCACCTAAATATTTGAGTAAATTATATTTTTGTAAGAAAATATTAATAGAGGAGGTTATTGGTTCCAACATCCTTTTAAATCCATGGAAAAATAATGTAGTATACCTTATATGGTTGGAATGGTCCCCTCAGGTAGACCATAAATTTAAGGATGATATTCAGGGATACAACTCATCTATACACACAGATCCTATGGAATAGTTCTCTATATCTTTTAGGTAAATCTAAAACCATGATTTTATATGCTTAAGAGTGGTACTCCATGTATCCTTACCATGTAGATGTATTTGGGACACCGTGACTAAATCCATGGTGGTGTTTTTTCCATTTCCAGTCAGGTATGGGTAAGGGTAATAAAATAACCTCAGACTTTTATATACCAAATTTAATTTTATGGATTTCCAATAATTAAGATACATACTCAAAAATATATATCTTTTATTGTTATCCCACTAGAAATTCTCTTTAAGATCTATATAAGTCAATATAAATAGAATTTGAATTGAGTATGATAAAATTAAAGCATCATCAAATATTCCATTCTTAATCCTTGATTTGAGAGGACACATACACATTTCTTGAATATGATCATTCCATCATGGTTAGGGATGAACACAAGAGTAATTATTGCCTTCATTTTCATATCCTTATCTCATTTATATGCTTCGGTAATCTTCACATGAGTATATGGTTGGGAATTCATCTCAGAAATATAGGATCATTCTACTTTCAAAATGATTTCAATGACCGTCTTCTATAAACACATAATTATCCAATATTTCAAACCTAAAAAATTAAAATTCATTTTTAAATCACTTTTTACAGAATGTGAGAAACCAAAAAATTACATGATACACAAAGAAATTAAATACATATGAAATTATCAAGCCATTCTAGAGAATATTTAAAATGTTAGGATTTTTTAACCTATGTAAAATATATCTTATAGTGGTTACCATTATTTCTAGATCATCATTGATGAGATATTCAAAGTTATAGGACAACATGTACCATGTATGAGAATAATCCTTCAATTTTATTTTCCCCTCAGTGATAACATGGGAAAATATATGATCGTGTTTATTTGTCAAAAAAATTATCATCACTAAGATCAACTCAAATCAGTCACTCGCACATTCTGTTAGAATATGCCTTTGAAACATTTATAGTAATTTCCTCCTCCACCAAAAATTACATAGAATATAGGTGTATCATTAGTTCAGAATCATATTTCCATTTCTTGTTTTAGACACCATCAAATGCCTTTGGTTCTAACAACTAGTTCGAGTATTATAACCTACCAAGTTTATTCTCTTAAAACATATCACTATGCACCAAAACCTCATAATTATAAAGAGTATTTGAATCCAAAATAATTTCACATTCATGAACCAAAACTAGATCCTAACTTGCATTGGACTAAATTTTATATTTTTCTCCCGCTGATCTGGTAATCATGGGATTTATATGATTGGAGTAGTCTCTGTATTGATTTTTTTCTTTTTGTTGACTGTAAAATTTACAAAAACAAAATTTCCTTGCTTCACATTCCTCAAGCCACTCCTAATGACCACTATTGTATGATCTTTATCACACTCCAAAGCTAATTCGAGTCACTTTCATTATCACACTGTTGAATATCCCTTGGGATCCTAGACAATACATACTTATTGATGCATTATGTAATGAAAAAATCCCACCAATTAAGAGCTCCCCTCCTAGTTTTCATTTCTGTATGAACCAATAATATCAGAACGAATAATGTAATTTCTCTAATTAAAATTTTAGTGGGACATACCATGACTCAGTTTCTTCACAGCATTTACCTTAACTTCACTTAAAATGAGACCATGAATTTGAACTACTCTTCATTCATAGAACCAGAATCATTTTTCAGATACAGAACCCTATAGAAACCATTTTATAAAGCACTATAAATAAAGGGATTCATTTTTCTAGAAATTGGGTTATTTCATGCAGTACTTCTATTTTAGGAAATTTCATTAGAACTTTACACAAAGCATGCTACCTTGGTGGGTGTTAGTGGTCTAGAATACCCTCCCCTCTTACTAGGAGGAATCAAATCCTTATGTTTAATACTATCACCCAACACCGTTTGAGCATAAAAATCTCCCACATCACAGTAATTTATCCTAGACTCACTAGAAAATAAATAAACAAATGGAGAATAATTAAAAATAAAATTATCATTTTCCATACTCCTATCCTCTTAGATTAGAGGTTTCATCTCGTTATTCCTCAAACATGAAACAAAAACCATGCATAAAGTATACCAAATGAAATAACGATGATAAAAAGTTAATCCAAGCCTTGACCACTCACAACCCCCATCATGGATTAACTATCATGGTCTTTCTAACATAGATCATTCACCACCGTATTCACCTTCCTAAGGTGGTAATGTATTGAGTAGTTTTGATCTTTAATTTGTTCCAATCATATCTTATAACACATATTAATCTATTTATCTTTAAATTTATACTTCAATAAAAAAAGATCAATAAATATGCCACAACTTTAACCATAAAAATAATGTCACATTACCTTCAAATAAAAAATTTCCATTACAACTTCCAAATCATGATTTATGTAGTTTTTCTCATTGACGTTAAATTAGCATGAATAATAATCTACTACTATATCATTTTGCATGATACAAAATATATGTCATTTATTTTAAACATATTTATAGATAATAAACCCTTTTCTAATAAATGTCAGTGTGGTTACATGCTCACTAACCAACCTTCTATTTAGTTACCTAAAATTTTCTTCTCCTTCATCAGTCTAAAGGTCCTTTTATCCCTTCTATATCAACTTGGTTACTAGATTTTGTCATTAAGGGAAATATTTTAAAAAATAAATATATTAACAAAAAATTTGAAGAAAAATATGAATCTTATTCATCGTGATTAGAATGAACCAATGTTTAATAAATTCCTTCTTTAAAGAATCCACTAATATCACCCACTTATAAATACATGACCCAAGAATGATACATTATTTATCCCATATTCAAACTTTCTAAATTTTTTAAGAAACATATACAATCTCATTGTATTCAACCAAAAACTCAATTGATATTTATTTAGTTAATATCTCTAATAACAAATAATAATATTATCTATAACAACTAATGTAAAATGTCCAAGGAAATCTCCAGTGACATTATATATTATCTCCATAAATATTTTCCGAGAATTGGTAATTCTAAATAGAGTCACTACAAATTAATAATGATCATACCCCTCGTGGATGGTTTTATTGGGTATATTCTCTCCCTTGACCCCCAATTAATGATATTGAAAATAAATGTAAATTTTTTAAAAGTATTCAGATCTTTGTCTTTGATCAAAAAAGTAATCAATATTTAGTAGATAATACTTTAAATTAATAGTTATCTAAATAATTTCCTAATAATTACTGAAAATGAAAATTAAATATATTTGTTATTAATAAAAATAATAGGTCAACACCTTGGGGTTGTACAAGAGAATTTAAATCCATTATCTATATTCTCATGGAGTCTATTATTCAATTTTTGTAACCCAAAAGGTGATATTATATGATGATTCAATAAAATATGTATCGTACTGGGTATGGGTCCTTTGAAGAACTGAAAATAACAATTCATTGATGAAAAAAATTCTATATGAAATAAATTTTTATATTCCCAGACAATAAATATTTCTTCTAGGTGGAGTATCTCCTTAACCATTATTGATAAGTATCATCCATGAATAAGTGATAATACCTATACAATACGAGTAATTATCCTTGGATGTTCATGTTCATATTCACATAGATAGATGATCAAATTATGATTTATAATATAAATCAAGACTTCACTTCTGTGCTAATTGAAGTGGGCTATATATATAGATATCTAATCTATGATTTAAATCATATAAAATTCTACTAGATTAATAATAACAAGATTTATATAAAGCACATTCCCAAAAAATTATTTCAAAGGGGATTTATAGTCTCAAGACACAATAATCAGACCATTAGTAGTTTTAAACAATAATTTATAATCTAACCATTGAGGTGGTTATCTGATACTCGTAAAAAATTATTATGACATAAAAGGGTACGTAAAATAGAATAAAATTACAGATTTTCACTTCTAGAGTGGTCAATAAGTGTACCTTGACAACTATGTTCTTGCAACCCACATTAGGGGTTGTATTCACATGTAATTCCCCTACTTATCTTGTATTAATAGGTTTTTGATGTTTATTTTTATCATCAACCCTTATATCTATGCACTGGTGGTAGTAATGACCTTACTCCATTTCTTTATTTCATTAAAATATGGGTTTTTTATTCATTTAAGCTCTCTCCATTGTTTTTTCATTATCAGGCCAATTTACATTTATTCGACATTCAATTTATCAATAGACATCTTTAAAAAACATAAACCATTTACCAGTTCCCATAAGGAAGTTTTTTCCATGTTTGTTTCTATACTTATATCATAGAGGAAGATTAATTTTATTTTCCTTAGGGGTTTTATTAATAAAATTTATTCAAAACGCCATATTTATATTCGTATCAAAACATTGAAAATTATTGTAATAAGAACTTATTATTTATACCAGGAGAGAGCATCATAATATTTTTTCATATCTACTAAATACTCTTATGGATTTTTATTTTCAGACACTTTTTTAATACACTAAATAATCGATCAATTTTCTATTCAAGGTTGATGACCAAACCAAAATTATACCAGACCAATCTTATTGGGTTTTCTTAAAGGTACCAAAAATTCATCTATTTTAGACTTAATATAAAGAATTGTTTTTATATTTTGATATGAATAATTAAAGTAAATTAATTTTTGAAAAATACCCTCTTAAACACATCATATTCTATAGATTAATTTAAAAAGACACCCCCAGAATAAGTGAAGTATCACTAATAGAGGAGCTGAATTTGTGTTACAATTTATTGTCAGTTTATCATTGGTGAAACAACCCTTGTGAGAAGTTAACATTAATTTTTATAATAATAACCCAGTGCTTTTAAATAAATATTAAATGATTATTAAATATATTTACCCAATATGTGAAACCAAATTATCATGAGTCCTAGTGTCCTTGGAAGACTAGGTCCATAGTACATCAAATGGAAATCAATACAAGAAATCCAAATTTTATTCTCCATAATGGGATCATAAAAAACATAGGATAAAAAGGGGATTAAATAAAATAAAAGGGTGAGAAAAAAATTATAGTAGGGGAATAAATATGATAAATAAACATAACATGTGAGTTAATGTTATTTCATGATATTATAAAAGAAAAGGATTATGAAAAATCACATGTAAGAATAACATATGGACCATTGTGTATTGAGATTATTGTAACATAGTAATTTTAGAATCAATAGAATACTTGACATAAACATGAATCGTGATTAATAATCGAGACAGCATCACATGGTGTAAAATTACCCATAGTAGAATAGGTTTGCTCCCTAATCATATACAAGATGTATCATCTGACCGAAACAATACCCAATGAATTGGAGTGTTATCAAGGTCTACCGATATGAAAATGTTCATGATATTTGTGTTCCCCTAATAAAATTCAATCAAAATTCATAACATAATAATTACCCATGGAATGAAAATGGGTTGCATAATCCTCTCCCATATCATAAGAAAAATAAATTTCATATTGATGGAATTTTAAAAATGAAAATAGGGAATTATTTAACCCTTAAATGGAAGGGTGTCAAAGATAGGTATATATATAAAATACATATATTCATAATTTAAAATCATTATGTAACATTAAATATACATATAATGGTATATTGAGAGAGTTTGGTTATAACCATAAGAAAATGGGTGTTTTAAAGACATCCCTTAGCGCATTCATTATTCATCAACTGTGTTATTTATCATTGAAAATGATAAATTTATTTTAATTATTTACTTAATAAATTTTTTTCAATGTTATTTTTCCTTTTATTTTATTTTTATTTGATTTAGATTCAGTTAGTTATAAATTTATGTTCATTTTGGATGTTTTGACGTTATTTGACTCATATGTCAAAAATCACATTATAAAGTTGACTAAGGTAAAATAAATTATTAATTCATCATATCTAGAATAATAATGAAGACATAATTATCATTTTTAAACATCAATAATACTTTTAAAACCAATCATGATAGTGAGTTATGAAAAATTAATAATGTTTCAATCATGGAGATTGTAAGTTGTACGTATGCATGAGTAAGGTTTCCCTTTTGAAGAATAACGATGGAAATAAGAAACATTTTATTTCAACATAAATAATAACAATTATGTAAAAAAGTTATTTTTATTTCATTAAATACACTTACATATAACATCAATGTGGAATTGTAATAAAAAATGAAAGGCATCACTTCATGAGGTTGTGGTACATGGTACACATGAAAAATGTTATCATTTTCAATGGATAGTGAGGAACGAAATTAAATGATATATTAATTTTGAAAAGTGATTAATATATATATAATATCATATTTAAAAACTTAATCCGTCGTCATAGTCATTAATTAGAGGTGATGATTGAAAATGAATTACCTTAGTCTGTGATGCGGTAGACAGATGTACACACAAACGGTTTTTTCATGTTCACATTAATGGCGGATAAAGAATAAAAAAAATATTCTCAATTTTTAATGATACTTATTCTTTGAACCACCTCTTAAGAATTATACCTAGAGGGCCTCTATATTAGAATTATATTCAAAATCCGGCCTTTTGGACATGGAAATAGAGGTAATAATGTGATTTGGTTAAGTATTGTCAGAAAAAATAGGTTTTTGAAGATTTTAATAGAGATAATGAGAGGTTTTATTTTATAATCTATGAAGGGTGTCATTCTTGTAAATACCTAAAAATGTTCAATAATGGGACGTCATTGTTAATCTGACTAATTCTAAAATTGAAAAATAAATGATTTTATGAGATATAAGTTCTATAAAGACCTCTATAATTTAAGAGAAACATGTTTTAAACATGATATGTCAATAACTTACTTAGTTTAACCACCCAAGAAAACATGTTATAACCTTAACTACAGTAATTAGTTTTTTACTATTTTTATTATTCACTATGAACAAATATCATGTTGACCTTATTATGTAATATTAATTATGATGATTAAAAATATGAATTCTATTTTATCATATTAAATTCACATAAATATAAGATATTATTTAAAAATTAAACCAGTAGACATGTTAGAAAAATGGTTTCCGAAATACATTTTCAAGAAAAAAAATTCATATAATATCTCTATAAAAATTAATAATAGTTAAATTAATTTAGATTTAAAATTATATAAATATAATCTATACATTTAACTTAAAATCATTCCTCATTGGGGGTTATTTTAATTACCTAAAATGTAGAAACATTATGCACTTTGAAATAGCTAATAAAAAATGTTACTTAAAGCCTAAAAATAATCTTATATAAAAATCCATTGTAATGTTGATTTTTATGGAATATAAATAAATTATAAATATATTTTTTATTAATAATCTTTAAAGAATAATTTATCTTTTAAATTAATTAATTTATTAAAATGAAAGGATAAGTTTACCGAAAATTAGTATTTTGACTATTCAATGAAAAATAAAATTTTTTTAAACAATCCAAAAGAGTATCCTAATTTTAATATAGATATAATGATATAAATAATTATATTCAATTAATAAAATAATATTTCTTAATTTTTAAATATTATGTTTAATTTTTTTGTCACAAAAATAATTAAAAAACATTTCTGAAGAACAAATGTCTTTATTAAAAATTATGTGCTTATTTTGTAAGAATTTATAAATTAGGTAGAGAATTTAAATATATTTAGTAAATTATTCAATCCTATTTATTCATGTTAGTTTAGTTTCTAGGTTATAATTTTCAAATATAAATAGTCATGGTTTTTTTCTAAGTGTTTCATGATGAATATGCTATCAAACATAGATTTCCCTTTTAATAACATGAAGTGTTATATTATTCCTCCCAATAATATTTTCAACTTAAAAATTAATATTAAATAATAATTTTAAAATAGGTTAGAGTACTTCTAATTTATTTCTCCCTACAGTTCCACGGTTTCAGGTTTGCATTTATGGTGTTTCTATTGTAGTTTGACCTTGCGCGTTATCTTGTAAAGTAGAACATTATCTCTATAGTCAATGATCTACATTGTGTGATCCCCATAGGAGGGATCATTTTCCAACTATACCACCAATAAATTTAGTATATGTGATGGATCTAGTATTTACTTCCTTAATATGGATACATTAAACACATTTTCTACTTGAGAAAGGCTTGGTGAGAGTGATAGTAAACAAGATATAGTTCTGATGCAAATGAGAATCTCAAAGGGTTCTAATGTGCCTATGGATTATATTTACCTTCTTCCAAATTCTCAAGACTCTATACCATGTATATATGTATAGAAACACTTTATCTTTACCCTAAAAATCCCATCCTCATTGGTGATTGTTATAATAGCTCTTTTTTGGACACTGATTAGTCCAGGTGTGATATTGAATTAGTCTTGACATTTTCTATCAACTCCTCAACAATTTCATAACCCAAAATCATCTATTCACCAAATTCATCAGAACATAATGGTTTTATACAAATCATCTCATATAAGGGATTCATATGATCCATTTAGATTCTTGACAGTAAGTTATTATTTTATGATAACTTGACAATAAGAACATATTGAACCCATCCACCATTTAAATCCATCGAATATTCCTTCAACATGTCTTCAATTTCTAGAAGATTCTACTCAGATTGGATATCAGTTTGGGAGTGATAATATTTTCTCAAGATCAACTTAGTATTTTAATCATATGGGAGGCTCTTACGTAATATGGAGTTAAATATCATATCGTTTTTAGATAATATCAATAGTGGTTCTCTATACTGCTTCACCACCACTCTGATATATATATATGAAATCTAATCAGGTAAGAAGTCTAATGAAGCTGCAATGAAGTGACAAGTCTTTTTATGATGATCCACTGTAACCTATAATGTAATGATTCTTCTTAATTTAATTATAATAATGATTAAAAATTCCATGTTGAATTTTTCAAACATCCATGTAGTTATGGTTAGTGGTTGCGGCATCCCCGTGGACTTTTCTTTTCATCCAGAAACTATTGAAAATAAATAAATTTTTATGAATTTTATAGCATTTATTTATTCTTATTTTCCCACCAATGGTACTCTTGTATATCACTATACATCTGCATGCTCCCTGGGTGGATGGATATGTTTGATCTATGTGCAACATTCAAAATATTATTCTTTATCTTAGTATTTTATGTTAGACATAGAGATGACCAAAATCTTACAACTCATTTAATTTTGAACTATGAAGATTTTTTTTTTCATCATCCACCATATTCTGAATTTCCACATTATGTCTTTGGGAATATATTATATTATCTATAAGGGATGATTGAGAAATTATTTGAGAAATTAATTATGGTGTTTCTTCCTTCATTATTACCATGTATATTCATTGAAATTATAAGGATATTAGATCCTTTTCAACTCTCATCAGTGATAAGGTTATCAGATCCTTTCTACGAAGATCATCTTCCACCTTATTTATTTTCCCAATTTGTTAATGGATTTGGTATTTATAGACCATGATCAACTCTAACCTTCTTCACTATATAATTTTATATTCTTTTTTAATATATATTTTATTCCCTTCTAATACGTATATATTTCAAACATCCCCCCATAAATAAAATATCAAAAAAACTTCCACATAAATTTCACTATAGTCACCTCTAGATCATGTGTGGGATTATTCTACTCATGAACTGTGAACTTCCTTGAGTTATAGGCTTTCGATTTATCATTCTTTATTAGATAAACACATTCCCTTTAGGGAATAATAGCTATATTCCACCAAAAGGTTCCCTGAATGAGGTAAGACTGAGGACTAATAAATTAATAATGCTTTTATTAACTCCTTGAATCTACCTTTATATTCATTCATCTACAACAAGTCTTATCCCTTCATATTATCTTGGTCAGTTCTTTTGAGTATCATGAAAAAAATCACAAATATTTTATAGTACTTATCTGTTACAAGGAAACTATGGATCTCTATATAGATTGGTCATGAAAAGTCCCCAATGGCCTTTTTCTTAGAAGGATCCAAAAATATCCCTTTAAAGGTGATAATATGCCCCAAAAATGATACTTCCTTTATTTAAAAACCAAATTTACTATCCTTTCCATTTTTCATCTACATTCTCAATGAATTTAGCATAGTATCCAATTTCTCCCCATGATCCTCATTGCTTTTGGAGTAAATAAAAATATCATATATGAAAAATAAATAAATATTTCTAGGTAATCTCAATATACTATAATCATCATGTCCATAAAATTTCTTAGATAATTAGTGAGTCTGAAAAGAATCAATATGAACTCATAGTGTCTTTGATTTTCTTTAAAGGTAATTTTTGGATTATTTTCCTTTTTCACCTTTAAAAAATGGTATCCTAACTAATGTACCAACATAGAGAAATACTATGATTTATATAGATGATTCAATAATTCATATATTTGTGGGAAGGGATAGTTGTTCTTCAAGGTAATTTTTTTCAAGATATTAATTTAAAGGAACATTGACCCATCCAACTTCTTGATGAAGGGTGCTAGTTCATACTATTATGAATAACTGTTGTGTATAAAAAAATTTATAAATTCCCTTATAAATACATATTCAATTACTTGAACTCAATGGTTGAAATCCTGTCATGAGTATTAGATATGGGTAGAGAACCATGTATATGTTTTATTGATATCTCAACCTCTCAAGTAGGAGAAATACCAAGAATCTCTTTTTGAAGTACATCTATATAATCCCCCACAATGGAAATTAATTGATACATGATTCTCTCTTTTATCTCAATAATTTGTTCAAGATATTATTTTTTTCTAAATATATAATACCCACACTTGGATAGAATATTATAAGGGAGATTAATCCTCCTCCTTACACTTGAAGAGAATTAGAGGATGATTAGGGATCCGAAGAGTGATCTCTCTCTCTCTGTCGAGACAGTTGACATTTGATTTATATAAGGATATCCAATCCTTTACCAAAATAAAATCAAACCCAATGGAAGTATGTAATTAAATAGTTTCTGAATGATTTATCCCATTATCATTTACTAGAGAGGTTTTTTATACTTGTGATGATACCATCACTATGTTTTTTGTTCTAAAAAATCTCAAACACCCCGTTTTGAGGATGTGTAGGAATAGTTATAGTAAAATTTCAATATTCGATAGAATTTAAAGAACTATAATAAAATAATAATTTATATATTCTTTAATGAATAACTGGAATACATATATTTGTGTCATTTATAGGATCCATTGTAGTCATAGTTATAGAACATGACCTTATTTATAGTCTATGCTATGGAGGATGTTATCATTGATTATATTTGAAACCAATTTTTTGGAATTATCTTATATAATCATCATGTACCTGGAAGTATAAACACTACACTACAATTTAATTTTAGATTTCAACCTTCTTATCATAATTTAAATTAGTGGGGTTCTCCATTTAACTTCTATAATGAATACCCTGATGCACCTATATCGCACATTTGAAGCATCTCGGTGTTCACATTATGTAGTTTATAGGAATCTTCTTCCCACACATTGGGAACATGATATGATTGGTTTTCTTTCCACATTGGGATATATCAATTGGGGCATATAAAGAAAATCCATTTTACATTTATTACCTCTAGTCCAATCAGTCCACTAAGTGTTATCGATCTCTATCTAAACTTTGAGAGGAAAATGGGACATATATTTATAGTTTTCGAAGACCCTAAACAATAATTATATTCATATAAATTTCATTGAAAAATAAAATAATTTATTCACCCAACATTAGGTGTTGATGAAAAAATAGTTTTGTATCATGCACACCTTGTTAATTTAGCCTTATATGTCATGATAAATTCATCATTTATTTGACACTAAATTGGTAATTACCTCTATATTTTAAGATATAGAGTATCGATAATATATTTATTGAACAGTATTCTCTTGAATTCTTCTCATTCCATGGAATAAATATTATATTTGGATTTTGTTCTTGATCAGTAACAACAATTGATCCGCTTCTCCCCCAATGTTATTAATGAATAGCACAAATTTATCATTCTTTTAGCATTAGATGACAAATAATATCTTTCAAATATATTTAATAAATTATTTAATGATGAATGGATTTAAGGATCCACTGAAGGTTAGAGGTGTTTTTTACATAAAATGGTGCACTGTAACTTAATCTTTTTTAGTAGGAGTCGGAATTCCACATGATTCATTTTATTATTTATAACTGATATTGTTGAACCAGTAAATCCATGATGTTATCTTATCACACTCCCATAAAATTAGGAATTTCATTAGTGAAATAATTACATTTCTTACCATGATGGTTATTGGAATGGTTTCACCTATTTCATATAATTAACTAGAAGAAAACCCAGATGAGAATAAAATATCTAAATAACTTATGAAACTGAAACATATACACATATAAGAAATAAATAATAAATGATAAGTAAATTGTAACTTATTAGTCTCTATGTTTCAATCTAGGTTATCCATATTAATTTCGTTATTAGGTCTTTTAGCCTAATAATTTATCCACGTCCTTCATAATGGTTTGTAATGATTTATAAATTTCCAAAACATTTCCCCCGATATGGTCATAATAAGTGTGCATCAAGGACCATTTTATTGAAAAAAGTGACGATCAAGTATAGCTTAATGTTCCCCTTTTGATGTTACTATTCCTAGGTAGATATATTATGGATCCACATCAACTTATAGTATCCATACATAAATGTAGTTCCACAAAAACAACTCACCATATCATTCACTAATATTCCAAGATAGTTTCCAATACATAGGATTATCCTTTGACATATCCCTAGGGTTCTAACTTTTTTTTAATCCTAGTTTAAAAATTATAACCAAACCATTTCACTTGTTCTAACTATTACGACACAATCCTTTTCTTCACAATATTACATGATTTTTAAATATGAGTACCTAAAAAATAAAACCCAAAGATTGTGAGGCCTAGTGTATTTGGAAGTCTTCATTCATATTACATTAAAATGAAATGAAACAAAATTTAAATCTACATTTTATTCTCTATAATAAGATCAAAAAACTAAATAAAATAACCTAAGAAATTTATAAAATAATTTGGTTGTCTTAAAATCCCAGTAAAGGAATAAACATGACAATGAAACAAAACTTGTGAGTCAAATGTATAAAATGATATCAAAAAATATAATGTTCTTTAGTGAACAAATGGATGCATAACATAAGGAACCAAATTTTGTAATATCATGGTAATATAAGTAAAGTGGCGGCAAAGAAACAAGCACTGCTTGAAAGGGAGTATTTACCAACGGTTTCAAACCATTGGTATAGGTAGTAACCCCATTGGCATACCCTATACCATTGGTTTTCCGAACCATTGGATAGTATGGTGTTGGGATATACATATAACAACAGTTATTCCTAAACCATTGGAATAGGGAATTGTATATTTCAGTATAACATTGATTTTAAAACAACCATTGGTATAGATTTATAACAATAGTTTAATTACCTTTGGTATATAGTACAATTACATAGTTTTCCAATGGTTGATAAACCATTGATAGAGAGTGTTTTCTAATAGTTTATTAAAATCATTGTTAAACATATTTATTTCAACACTATAAAAATATTTTTAATCCATTGGTATACGGTATTTCCATAAATCTACCCAGTAGCCAGCAGACTCCCCTCCATTACATTCACCTATATATATAACACAAAAACATGAAACAACACCACTGTAATAGCATATAAAAATACCAGACTCCCCTCATAGTGTAATTTATTGATATTTTTTTGTTCGACCACTTTGAGCTACTCTGAAACTATTCTCAAAATACCCAGCAAAGAATGACATGTATAAATGTTGTTTTAGTTTGAACACTAGATCACTACAACTCCTTTCACAGTATAATCCCAATTCATTAGTTTATATGGGGAATTTTCATTCCCACCATGGCATGAACCATGACATAGTATTCCGCATTTCATTCCCACCATGGATAAGCCAATTTAATTTTTTATTCCTGGACACACAATAAAAAATTCACATTTCTATGCTGAAATCCTTGTTATGGTCCACTTTTGTGTGTTGTCTACTACACGATGAAATCAATAAAACTTATTTAAAAGAAAATTACAAGAAAAATTCAAATTTCATGGGAAGAATAACTCTTTTATTTCCAATAAAAGCATTATAAATTCTTCTAGATATAAATACAATGTAATAAAACCAATATCACATCATTCTTCTCCAAAATTGCCTAATGTATTCTTGTAATAATATTCAATCAATATTGTACCTTAGAATGAACCTCACCTCACCTTAAATAATATGAATCAAATGAGATAAATTTTGTGTCACATATAATGCATGTATAAACAAAAAAATCCAACACCAAAAGAATGATGATAACCATAACAAAGTGGACACTAGGGAAAAAGGAACACTAGATATATTGAGAAATGTAAACCCATCCTTTTTGTTTTGATATTGTTGATTGATGAGTTTAGTATTTAAAACGTTTGAATGATGGTTTAGAATAGGATCTTAATGGTAGGTACATATTTTTAAAGATTTACTTAAATGATGGGTTTTAATGAAATTGAGTAGAATGCTTACTCTAAGAGAGATTGAATAAAACATCCATGAATTTATGGATTAAGGGATTTGTCATCATCACCCTGATGGTGAGAGACCAATCACCTTTGAAAACTGGAAATGAGACTAGATCAAAATGGTGCCTTATAATGTAATGAATCAAAATACAATGAACATAGTAATATGACTAAGATGTGGTTTAATGACACCGAATAATCTCAAGATCTTAATCCAATAGTTTGAGTGTACTCTATGATGGATCTTGTGACTCGTGGAAGGCTATCTAGGTAGTGTGGAGGTCCATTAAAAATACATTGAGAGCCTAATAGACGTCAATGTGATGGAATATCTTTCTATTATGTTATAAAATGATGTGTCTATGGCTACATTAACAAGAAAATCCATGAGTATTGTAATAGTTCACACCACTATGTCCTTTAAAAGTCATTATGAAACAATGATATATTAATGAGAAACAACAGTAGGATCCAAAACAAAATTCTACTCAAAAATTTGATTATAGAAATAGGAGATGTTGATTGTGGTTGGAGTTTCTAGAATATTAATCACAGTGGTTGATTAATTGGAAGTTATCCCATGAGGAATAGAATAGAGGGAGGATTTACCATCAATTATAATCAAGGAACATAACCTCAAGAGTTATAATTACTATCTTCCTACAGAAAACATTTCCTTGGTGAAATGATCATTCATAAGACATGTGGAGGCTTTGACGGGTTGTATAAGAAGGAAAGAGTTCTCAATGGATCAAAAGGATACTAAATTTCTTAAAATATAAAACATTAATGAATAATATATGTTGGTATGGAATAATAGGATGCCCAAAAAACTATTCAAGTAATGTTAGAATGTGTGTTTTAAAAAATGTAATTTCTCGCACACCACATATCTTGAGTATGAGACATAAATATTGGTGGGATAGTATGTGAACCCAGCATGAGGGGAGAGGGTGAAAAGGTTGTAACAAGGAATGGGATACGAGGAGGGGTTATGGACATGGGTGATTTGGGCAGGAAGGGTGGTTCATTGGGTAGGGATTCGTGGATAAGGATGAGAATGGTTTTGAATTATCTTCGATACCCTGTAAAAATATAATTTATAGAATTCATATCTATATGTCAGTTCATGTTTTAATATTTATAGATAAATAAATAAATATATAAGTAAGACCACTGACCTAATCAATCCTTTGAATGTTGAATCATATATTAAATATCTAAATACCCTAATTACTTTATCAAAAATGATGACAATATATTTGTAATATGGGCTACGATTAAAATAATATAGTATTTAGGGTACAGAACTTAAGAATAATGTGACCTACCTAATCACACATATATTCAGCCACAGAAAATCATCAAACATAAAATGTTAGTAATATCATTCAAAAATGTAACAGATCAATCAGTCCCTCATCACTATCACTATCATCACCATCAACATCAGTCCTATACTCATCCTCATCCTTTTCCTTATCGTCTTCCATTTTCTCATCTTCTTCCTCATCAATATCCTCATCCTCACACTGGTCCTCCACCTTAGCCTCCACCCCTGCCCCATCCCCTACCTTAGCCTCATCCTCGTCCTAGTCCTATATCTAAGCATTAGCCTCGTCTTCGTCATCTTCCTCACCATCGTTATCATGAGGAAAGACTTCATCTCATCCACCACTACGACTGCCACCTAGTGAACTGTATAATGAATGAATCTATGAAATATATTCATCACTTGCTGTGCTGGCCTTAGATGGATGTCAGGGACATAAATCTATCCTCAACTTCATAAGTTCATTTTTCCCTATCAACCCATTCTTACACCTATGTGACCCTTTTTCATCTTGTTCTACTAGTGCACTAACCTTTTAAACAATGGTTGTACTAAAACTAGAACATGAATATAGCCATATCCACCTCAGGGCTATACTCTTCCCCAGTCAACAACATACTCTGCCGGGGTTCTCATCTCCCAACACCTGATGTAAGTGATCATGTGGCCTAATGTTTTTTATTTTATAGTTATCAAGGGCCTCCAATGAATCTGGTTACAAATACAAATAGATTATTAAGTTAAAAAATAAATATTAAATTTTTAAATCAATAATATAAAACATAAAATATTAAGTTGTGTTGGTTTGTTTACCACATTTCCATCTTTTTTCTTTATACTTAAGAAAAATAGCTTTTCTCAAGCCACACATCCTTCAATGTTCAATATATGACTCTGCAATGACATTGAATGTAGGAAACCATAACTGAAAATCTGTTACTAATAATTAATTTCATAACAATAATTATATCATAACTTTTTAAATCTAATAAATTATGGAGGAAAAAATAGAAAGTGCAATTCCTAAGGAATATTTATAAACAAATGTCGTACCTACTTCCTCTCATGATATGAAATCGTAGTACACCCCAATGTGTGGAGGTATTTTTTAGAATCAAATTTTTTTATATTTTTTCAAAGGATTCCAAAATAAGATTCAATAATACAAAATATATTATTAATGAAAAACATGAATATTTTCAATTAAAATGATCAAATTTGATTAATACCTTAACCTCGGTAGTCATCCAATGAGTAATAATTTGTGGATACTATTCTATAATAAAATAAACCATTATAGGTACCACCTATAACTATGTTCCAACTCTAGAATGTCTTCCAATATACAACTCGTGTTCGTAGGATCTCTAAAGCCCACCTAATTACATTAGATGTTCTGGTCATGGACCCTCATCATTTGGAAATTTAAACCAATGCTGGAACCAAAATATTATTTCATACAAATATGAAAAAAATATTTCATTAAATAAAGTAGATTTTTCCCATATTTTTGCCTCAACATTATCCTTGACTTTATTTGGAAACTGTGTCCATGAGAGTGGGATAAAAAGAAAGATGTCGAAGTATTTGGAATGAATTTCAATAAAAACTTCATCATTGTTGCCATATTTTTCTGATCATATGGTTTTCTTCATTATATTCCACCATCAACTGTGTGTGAAGTTTCCACACTGCATGCATGCATACATGTCCCCTCTATTTATAAGTAAATGTATCTGTTATGAAAGAAAACAATATTATATCAATACATATTATAATGAAAATAAATTATGGTATAAAATTTTTTTAGGGTTCTAAAATATACCTGCTATAGTCTGATCAATGGGATTACCTGGATCTGTAGGCACTAAAGGATCATCAACATGTACAGGTCAAGTGGGTCCTAATGTATGCTATGTAGGTAAATATTGTGTTAGAGAATGAGTTGAAGTGGTAATTTATAATCTCGGAAAGAATGTATTCGATTGTAAATGATGATGGCATTAATGGCTAGAAAAATTCATGACATGGATGAAGAGTGGGAATCATCATTCGATACAGTAAATGTGGGTGATGAGGCTAAGATGTAATGGCTGGTAAAAACATGGGAGGCCTAAATATCTTATGTTTCCTAACAACACAACAAGATCAAAATCTATGGAAGATATTATTACAATGGGAGAAGAAGGTTATAATTAGGTTTTTCGGTTACAAGACCTACCTCTCATACCCCCCCTCATACCATCGGCCTGAGTACTAGGACAACTACGAGGCTTCTTGTTGAATAACTAGTGCCTAAGTGGTGGATCCTATATAAAAGGATAAAATAAATTTAATCATGTTTCATTGTATGTTATTGATATATATACTTATATAAATATATATATGAATGGAAATAGTCACAATAGGCTCTAATGGAGGAATTCAAATATCATCCATTCAAAAATTGTTGTTCATCATCCTTTTTCTTTACTACACCAAAATAGGATTCATATCCTTCATTTGAAAACAAATATGTTTGTAATTAGAAAATTATAACTAATTTATATCCTAAAAAAACAAAAAATATAAGACATGATTTATTTTCCTTAGGACATTTTGTTCATATTTTTGGTTAATTAATTTCATTATTTTTTTGGTTAGGTTATTATTTTCATTTTTTTCATATCAATATGTTTAATATGTACAGTTAAATTCCTATTATATTTTATTCAAATTTAATTAATTCCATTGTGTTTGGTTATGTTGGTCTGAATAAAGTCCAATTAAATATTAGAAAATGAAACTCAAATAAAATTTAAACCAATAAACATTTAAAATTATCATAAAGGTCATGTCAGATAAAAAATGTTTTTAATAAATATTAAATAATTTAGTATAGTACCAAACATAACATCCCATGTTGATCTAAACCAAAAGAACTAATAACATGGATGGATGACGCTACATATTTCACACCACAACTTTGGGTTCACAATCAAATCTGACAATTGAGAAATTGGAGTCATCATAATTAATAAATGTATTGGTGATAATGGGACAAAGGATGGTGTAAATTCCATCAGCACCATCATAAAAAGCATTTCTTGGAATTAATTAAATAATGAAACCATGTTTAGGTTGAAGATAATCTTTAACAAAAAAACTTGTTTTCTCATTTATGTAGATACATATGGTTTATCGATTGAAAGATCTTGATTCTTTTCAATTACTCAAAATCCATAATCATCAATAATGGTTACATGCCTTATCATCGAATCAAACCATCGACATTTCATCATCATGACTTGAATCTAAGATTAATAATTCCAATATTATTATTTTCTAAAATGACTCTATAATATGCTACATTTTTAAAATGAGTTCTATTATCTGATGCACTAGCAATACAGTCTATTGTGGTAGTTAGCACAACACCATCATGTTGTGTTCTCGTGTTCTTTTCTTGTTAAGTGATAAAAAATCTATACCCATTGATCAAAATTGATTTAAATTCACAAACCATGGTATTAGGACAAAAATCTAAATCACTTATTTCCTCAAAAATATATTCAGTGGTCAAATTTGATACCTAAAATATAAACAAATATTAAACTTAAATAAATATTTATTTTATTTACTAATTACAATAGTATTTCTACCATCAATTTCAACCAAATAGAAAACAATTTTTGTGTTCCATGTAGATAAAAATAGAAATAGTTTAAAATATATATGTAAAATTACAAGAGATGATATAAGATATACATGTTCAATTTACTCACCTCATGTATTATTTTAACAAATCATAGTTGAAAAAAATTTTGTGATGTTCCATATCCCTTTATTCATGGCTTAATTCCATCAATGTATATGATCTGGTAATTCCTACTGTTTGAGCAAGTGATAGAAATTTGGTTCCATTTTCTCATATTGTTCTTATTTATTTCACATTGGTATGTCCATTATTATAGTAAGATCAAACAAATACAATGCACAAAAGTCCATAAATTCATAATCCAAGTAACCATTCATGATAGAACATTCAAGGTGATTCTTGTTTTGGGTGTAGGATTTCAATGTGTACATGTTTTTTTTCAATTGGATATATCAAACAAAAATAAACAGGTCCTCCTAGAATTATTTTGGTTAGAATATGGACATTTATATGAAACATTCATGGGAAAAATGATATTGGAAATATTTTTTCAAACTCAGAAAAAAAATTAATGTTCTCTGCAATCAGTTTTTCCAAGAAAGACATGGAACAATTATTAGCACAAATATCTCTAAACAAAGAACACAACCAAATAAATGACATGCATACATTGTTGGAAAAAATATGAAGGATTGATATTGGAATCAACTCATGCAGAAAGATGCGAGAATCCTGATTCTTCATAGATTTTAGTTTCAACTCACTTATATTGACATTTTTTGATATATTTACTGATTATCTGTTAAGAAATTTAATAGTTTCTAGTACATCCAAAAATTGGTTTTTTATCTACATGTTTCATCACATAAAAAGAACATGGATCTTTCTATTTATATTCAAAGATAATCATCGGATGAAATTATGGTCTGATTCCCCAATCCACCAAGTCACATCGAGATTATAAATCATCTTTTGTCTTTCCCTTTACATTTAGAAGAATAGAAAGCAACATTTCACATATACTATATTCAATTATCATTACGTCTAAGGATAAAACAATCATCAGGAGTAGGGAGGATATTTACCTTAGGTCGATTCTATTATCCTCTCAGTGAGGATGACGAAAAAATAAATGGTCTCTCCTCCCCTGGCAGGGGAGGGATCTCCAACATTCAATATGAGAGCAGGACCTTCATTCCATCCTTCTCTAACCATAATTTCCTTCCCCCTTTTCCAAAGTCTTTTTTATTCATTGAACTTCCAAATATCATCTATGAACCCCCTAATCTTTATATTTCAACTTCATAGTACATAGAAATCGCCGCACTATTCAATATCACCTATGTTTCTTGGTTTAGGTAGAGGAGACCTTAGGTTGATTCATTAGATAGGTTTGTCTTTGGATCATGGTATCTTTAAGAGAGGGAGAAAGTGAAATTTCTCAACAGTCATCATATCATGATTTGATTTTCATCGGAGTAGGACCTCATCAGAGCATGATTGTGTGCCCCACATAGCTTCAATAGGTTTCTATTATTCCTATTACATAGGTCTTTTATGTTCCATATGAAACTTGATACCCCTTCCTCTATAGATTGGTTATGTTTCCCTAATCATCATTTTATATTTCAAAATCCTACTATTATTGGAATGCTTGCAAATTCTCATTGGTATATTATTATATTTAGATAGTCATACTGAGTCAGTGTGTCACCCTATCAATTTGTGAGTTTGTGTGGAATCAAATGTGTCTAGAAAACCTGTTTAATATGTGTGTATTACAATTGGAAAGGAGACAGGTGAAACAACATGTAATATATGAGAACTAGACGAGTTTCTGTTCTACCTGCACACAGTTGGGACACTCAGTAGATATTTTTCACTGGGGGTCTTCAACATTGGTGGGTAGGGGAAATGGGAACGAATAGTTTTTTTATGCAAGTAGTTGGGTCACCCAATGATGTTTTTTCATTGGGTCAGTTTAGGACAAGGATTTAGGATATAGGTAGTTCTAATGTTTCCGAGGTATGTGAGGAGGCTGGCTCAGAACAGCTGGCAATGGGCATGGAAGGTAGAAGTTGGGGACCTTATTTGTTGTAGTTGGTGGAGATGGAATGACCTGACAGTGTTCTAGTGGACTGCAATGTGAATTTTGAAGATTTTTGGGCACTGATATACTGAAGAAGGATATGATTCCTCTGGTTAACCAAATGGTTTCAGAGGTGTTTAGTAGGATGAGGAAGGACAAGGTTGGTCCTTCCAATTATAATGTGAGTAAGGGTGATGGATTCGTCTATCATGAGGCTGGTCGAGTGAAAAACCAGATGAATGGGAGTAATGAAGTTATGGAGATGACGGTGGGAGGTGATAATGTTGTTTTTTTCTTATTTCACTGAGGTGTTATAGTCGGGTAGTGGTTATTTTAATAAGGGGAGTATAAGGTCTATTATGGATGCGGCCAATCCAATCAGAGTTTGAGAATAGGGGGATTGGATTCATTGATCTGAACCTCATTCCACTTCTGTAATAAGTTTGAAGACCATACAGAGGTAGGTTTCATATCTGATCAAACTAACCCGGTTGATGTAGATGGGGTCTTTATGAATGAACCCAGTGGAATTAAACCTGATCACATGGAAGATGGACCTTGAAGCCTAAAGAGTGATATGATTTTTAGGAGGAGGAATAGGAGGACGTATTACTCATATTTTCCACCTATTTTGGAGACATGGTCTACAAAAAAATATAAACAAAAAGAAGATATCCATTGATACATTAATACATCAAAGACCAGGAGACTTGCGTGATCAACCCTTAGATTTGATTTTATATTCCTAAGAAGAAGTGATCGAGCAATTCTTGTTTCTTAATGAAACTAAATATGAGGTAGATAAAATTATGGGTTGGTCTCTAATGGTGACTATTAATGAGTAGAAATACTCATCGATTAAAAAATGAGAACTGATTCTAGTAGGTTCTTCAATAAATGGAAGATCAATACTGAAGAGACCGCCAGCTTCGGAGTTTGAAAATTCAATGATGGAGGTACCAGGAACCCATGAATCATTCATATCCAAAAAAATTGTTAAGGGAAACATATTATTAAAATATAATTTTACTCTTCATTGAATCTATTTAATTTGGTGTTATTTTTTGGATGGTTTGAAATTTAATACGAGTTGTGTCTACTCTTCGATTAGATCTCTGTTTGGTTTTGATATGATGTTTGGTGCTATGCAACTAGAAATATTCTTGGATCTGCTTCATACTGGGATAATAGCATGAAGTCGTCATCGATAAATGTCATTTGGATTGGTATGATTGAGAGGGTATGGCTCTGCCATTGGTTCCGGGATCATGCACTTATGCACGGGATAACTAGTCAAATGGTCTTGCTTTGGAGAAGCCTTGTCGTCATGGTGTAATTCCCAGGGAAGGGCAGATCCTTTAGTTTGTTTTAATTTATTCTTGGTTATAATTTTTATGTGGTTATAATGATGGATCTCGTGATTTCCCTTTTTTCTCTCAAATTTTTTTTGATAATAAAAAATGTAATTTTCAGTCTACATTACGTCTATGCATTGACGTAAAAAATTGGTTGACCAATAAAGAAACTCAATGATGATACTCCACTTCTTAAAATTGTAAAATGTATCATTGGAAACATTCATCCTCCTTCTATATTTCATGTGACCCTTCCTGAATGAAAAAATAAAATCTTGTAATTCATTAAGCACATAATTTCCAGACATATGCTAAGTAGGATCATTAGTCATCATGGTATTGTCAAATATTCAATGATTATTTCTATATGGATGGTCCATTGGATATAATTTTTGATGCCAAATTAAACTAAAACTATTGTGATTTTTCATTCATCAGGATCAAGTATTCTTCATAAAAATAGCACAAGATAGTTTTCCATTCGTGATCCAACCAGACACCATTTCATAAACAGGAAAATCATTGATCATTTACATAACCATAGCACAAATATGAAATATTTCATTCGAACATTCATTGTGTGTGCGCACACCAGTATCCCAAATAAGTTTTAAATTTTTTATTAAAGGTTTCATTTATACATATATATCATTACAAGATTATAGAAGCGCTAGATATGATTATACTCTTGAAATTGTAAGGTTGTTTGTACACAATAAAGGGGGAAGGTTATAAATGTGTATGGAAACTGGCCAGGTTTTGTGCGAAGTAAGAATATTCCCATACATATTACCACAATATCATAAAAGACCTAGACTCACATTTTGAACGTCAGATTCAAAATCGGGACATCAAGAATAAAATATCTTTCAGGGAAATCCACCTACATCGTGAACCAATTGTTTATTATTATTATTTCAAATGGTATCATGTCATCTCATTTTAATTGATATTTTATCAAAAATGAAAATATTCTGGAGTCCAGAGATAAATGTAAAGTACCACATTACTTTCTGTGGCCCACGAGATGGTGTTCTATCTCTTTTTTTCTTCCATCCGGATATTCAACATTTTATACAATCATTTCATTCATTATTTTCCACCCAAAATAAGCTATATACGTTTGGTAAAGAATGATTTTTTTTTCTAAAAATCTATGTTCATCAACTAACTTCCATGAAAATATAGTGGTTTGAGGGAATACCTGCATCATTTGGAAGTAATTAATTCTAGAAGTTAATAAAGTTATTCATGACAGTATTAGATATCTTATATATGGATTTCCCATGAAATAATCTGATCAAAAATTATAGCATTTTCATTTCCCCACATTGTCGATATACTGGAGTCGTTATATCATCATTAAATTTTTCCACCATGTAAATATCATCATTTTCATTGGATGTGTCATGTGTGCTCGTATTGAAGTATTCATAGGTATACATCCTTTACATCCCATAATACTGAATAAATGAAAACTGATCATATATCAAATTCTCCAATCCAATCCTCTCATTTGAAATATCAATATTTTTAGATTCAATTTTATCCCCATTGTGATACCACACATAGTAGTTTGTTTGAAATCCATATTTTGTTGAATGGTAGCTATCTTCTTGAGGGATAAACCAAGGACTTCCAATACAATTATAATATGGGTGGTGTATGTGACCACTATTTGTATCATTTTCAAATGAGAAATTTAGAAATCTCCCTAAATTGTTTTTAAAATTTCTTGAGATCTGGTCAGATTCATATATCCATCTTCTATCAATTCTATAAAAAATTGTTGTAAGTAATTTCATCAAAGTAATTCAATAAGTTTGATGTTCAATCAAAAAAATATTTCAATAAATTAGAGGTATTCACTTTATATAAAACCGTAACTGACACACTACTCTATATGATAATCATAATATGAAAGACAACAAAATACTATTTATATAAAAAAACATTATAAATTTAAAACCATGATATTGAGTTGAAACATTGTGGATGTGGTGGAAATAATTGTATAAAGAATGATCTCTCAAGGATAATTATGAGAAAAAATTTAGCACTAAGTCCAAATTTATAGATATCATTATATTTCATAATTAATAATATATTTCTAATAAATGGTTTCATTTTAGTATTAGTGATCAATGATATTTTTATAGGGGTGTGTTATTTAAAAGGTAGACATCTTGGTTTCATGAACTAAAAACATTTAAGTGCTCAAAAAATGATATAAATCAATCAAGATGAGTTATTGAATTATTTTTGGACATCATCGTATACCCCAATGCGTTATATTTACATTACACCAATACATTCCAATATTTTCAATGGAAACCCCACATTAGGATTAGAACATAATTCTACGTCTGTCATTATATAATAGTAATTTTTCTCTCTTAGGATATAAAAATGGAAATTTATAAAACGATTTATAGGGTTCAGAAGTGTAGGGTCATATAATAGGCAATATCATGGTACACAAATATCCAATATCTCGTAGATTAATGCATAACATTCCCTATTTAAATATAAATTCTTTTCTAAGACATTGAAAATATGGAAGTAGGCATACATGACTTGTAAAGTCATGTAATTCTCATGGAACGTTTTTTCTTAAATACATGGGAATTTTTTGACTCCACAAAATCTGACAGTGCGTGATTTCGAGGCCCGGTGTGTCAATTTTTGAATATTTGTTCGGGTACGTTCAGTAAACGTGTGAGCAGGCTTTTATAACTTTTGAACTGGTGCTCGGAATTGAAATCTGAGGGCACCGTTGAACTCGCAGTGATGGTTTTCTCTAAAGGAGACTTTCACCTAGATGGAAATTGGTCAAGAATAAAAGTTAGATTTTGGGTTTTCATAAAAAAATAATAAAATAAAGTGAGCGACACTTTTTTTTATTTGATCCTCCATGTGTTGTATGGTGGTTAAAACCTCTTCGTGGAGGTTGGAGGTTGGACCACTGCACCTTAACCTCTCATGAGAGGTTATGGTAGTGGGGCCCACCTGGACATAACCTCCCGCAATAGGTTACGACATGGGGACCACCCGACCCTTCTTCATTGTAGGAGAGTATAACCTCTCAACTCTCCCTCATTAATGAGGGAGATCCTCTTGACCTTCCCTCAATTTAATTCATTCCAACACATGTGAATTAATGAGGTAGATCCTTTTAATTTAATTCACCATTTTTGAATTTGTGCCAACAAAATAATAGGTTAACTAATCTATTATTTGGAACAAATATTTCACTTGGGGGATTGAAGACAAATCTCTCAACAAGAGACCTCATCTTCCAATGAAGAACGCATTCCTCCATCAAAGAACACTGGTGATGGTCCTTCTTCAACTACTTCCCTAGACACCTAACGACGTGGCACAACTTCCATGAGCCGATGAAGCCCCGGATAGGAAGCGTACGGCAGATGTGACAAACGGCGATTCTCTTGGTCTACTTTTCGCAACTCCATCAACGAACGACGCTCGACAATTAAAGGTAGGGGGTTTGTTTTAGGTTTATGGTTTCCTTGAATATTCTTCTTCGGTTGGAAATGATTCATTTCAAGTGAGTTGTTGTTTATCTTTTTTATGATCTTGATGAACTACATGATACCACCCTAAACATAGAGGGTGTGGTCCAAACCAACATGGTCCGACCCCCTCCACCGTTCTTCTTTTTCATGACCTTCGACGAGGTGATGAGGTGATGGAATGACGAAGGCAATGATTATAATGTTTATGCTACCTGCGACCTCCAAAAGTCTCACCGCCCCTACGGCGCTCCGGTTCTCCCGGTCGAATGCCACCAGCCCGTGCCGGCCTCGCGTTCCATCCTTCCGGCCTCCTGACCTCCTGTCTTCCTGACCTTCACGCACTCCTCGCTGGCCTCCCTGAGCCAGCCTCTTGGCCACGTTCCACCCAGCCGCATCGCCGCGCGTCCCCCGGCCGCTGACCCGCCTGGCCGCCTGCCTCACCTCCCGCTTGGTCGCCTGCCTGGCCACACCCCGACTGTCCGCACCCCGCCTGGTCGCGCCTTGCCTAGCCGCGTCGCGCCTTATTATGCCCCGCCTGGCCAAGCCGCTCCCCCACCGCCCTTCCAGCCTCCGCACTCGGCACCCCTATCCAGCCTTCTGTCGGCCACCGCTCGTGTCCCACGTGCCTCTGGAAAACCATCCCCCTTGCGGCCTCACGGCCGGTCAGGCGTCCCAGCCCCCTCGTAGCGCCCTGCCCAAACTAGCCCGGTTGTGCCCTCTAGACTGAGTCACGTCGGGCCATGCCCTCACGATGCTCCGGTCAGAGCTGTCCCCAAGCTAGGGTCGAGCTTCCCAAGCGGTCTGATAGTCTGCGCCCAGCGGGCCGAGCCAAACACAACGGGCCGGACCACCCAACGGGCCAGGTCGGACCCATCGGGTCAGACCGAGTCGACTCGAACCGGGTCGGACAGGACTGGGTCAGGCCAAGTCGGTCAGATTGGGTCGGACCGGACCCAGGAACCTTACCAACACCTTTATTTTCTTGGCCATATCATTTGAAACGGACGACCGTTTGATGAAAATTAAGCGGCATTGTTAATCATGGAACATTACATTCCCTTTGAGTATACCCCACTAGAGTTTGGGGTTTAGTTGAGATACGGTCAGGCTGGATCGTACACGAATCGTACCGGGCCCTGACACTAAATGGATAATAACTCACAGATCGGCCGTCCAATTGATTTCTTGTCTATTGCGTTTAGAGCCTTATGATGAGGTAGACCTTTGATAATCTTCTACGTTGAAATTTGTGACAGATGAAGTGTCGACCTGCAGATCGTGGAGCTGATCTTCCCGGCGATGAGCGGGCATAGTGTGGATACCTAGTAGCTGGATGAGACATGACGAATACTGACCGATTCGACTCAGAGTGATACGACCAGCCCATTGGGGTGATCCTTGGTGTCATGGCAGACCCACGGTGGGGTGTTCCTCTGTTTGAGTGTGGCATACCCATAGTACTCAAAATGTGGAGTACCTCAGTAGGCTACGAGGGGGAGCGCCTCTATGTGACGTGGCATACCCACGATGGGGAGCGCCTCTGTGTGATGCAGAGGACCCATGGTACTTGATAGGAGGAGTACCTACACAGTCAAAGGATAGTGGGAAGCGCCTACGTGTGACGTGGGAGGCCCACAGTACATGATAGAGGAGGAGTAATCCCACAACTGAGGTTTAGAGGGTGTGTTTGAGGATTTTACTTGATACTACCCCTAGAAGAAAATCCAGGTTTGACCTGAGTTAGAAACATTTTTGTTTATCTCATGATTGAGATGGACTACTTGGTAACATAGGGATTTTTATGGACATATACCTAAGTGAGTTAATCTGTTGATTCAAACATTTTGGTTTATCCGTGTTGGATTCTGAGAGACCTTGAGGGTCTCTGGGTCCCTACTGAGTATCCTTATACTCACCCCTGCATGGGCTTTGCCCACAACTCATTGTCATGGTTTCAGATGAAAGACAGCGCTGACCCAGGCTAAGTGAATAAGATTGGCTGGTAGCTGGAGGTGGACCACATGACGTGATGGTACTCGGAGGAGACGATCAGACATGGAGTGTTGTGGAGTCATTATATACCTACCCTTCATGTAGGACATCACAGTAGATGATCCAACAATTGATTACCTTTTTTTTAGTTGAACTTGTTATTTAGTTTCCTTGTACTTTACAATTGGGCTAGTATTTTTGGCCCCTTTACATTTCAGCACTCCATTTGTATACCATTTTTACTTAGTGTTTTCTTCCAGTTTGTACTCTGATTGTGTGTGTTTATAATTTATAAAGGCAATGCCTTCCCAGCTTAAGGATTTACACCTTTGGTCATAGTCTCTAGCCCATGGCTTATAGAAGGTAGGCCTGGTGTAGTCACGACATGGGCCCTAGGGGACGGGTCGTGACAAATTTTTATCAGAGGATTCGGTTCTACCGCAAAACATAGGACTCTGATCTTTCTTTTTTGTGAAGAAATATTGTTAAGGTTACTAAGTGTGGTTTTCAGTTCAGGGAGTCTAGTGTTGGTGTGGTGGCCGGCGTATCCCTACACCGGTACCCTGAATTCTGATTTCCGACTCAGTACACGAAAACAATAATTGTGTTTGTGTTTTTAAAAGTTTTATTTTAGTCAACTCAACCAGGTAAGTTCTCCAAGATTAATCTTTTGACCGTGTAGCATATGTCTTTTTCTGGATGCCTCCCCGCAGAGTACTATTTAGAGCTCTGAGAGTCATACGTACAGACAGCCCACCGAGCGGCGAGGCCTTATTGCATGGCCTTTTTTCCATCGGAGAGACCAGCGGTACTACTTCTCATTGGGCCATCGATGCCACCATCCCCAGCAGCAGATGATGCGTGCTTCTTGAGCGCGATGCATGAGTACCAGTTCCAGAGGCCACCCAGGTTCAGGGGAGATATGGACCCATAGACAGTTGAGGATTGGCTGGAGGCTGTGGTGAGATTCTTCAGGCTGGTAGGGAAACTAGCAGACCTTATGGTGATCCTCATCATGAGTCACTTTCAAGAAGAAATAGAAAGATGGTGGATCCTGATGCTCCAAGTGCATGATGAGATAATGATACTATGTACAGACATTGAGAGCCTATTTCGGGCAGATTTTTTCCCAGCCACCCTACAGGCGGTGTGGATAAAAGAGCTACTAAATCTACAGCAGGGTATCATGATGGTAGCTCAGTACACAGTGAGGTTCACCGACCTCTCATGATACTCCACACATATGGTACGTGACCCATTATTTAGGGACCAGACCTTAGAGTAGGGGCTCAAGAGGGATATCAGGTTTTTGATGATCTCACTCAGCATCCCAACACATGCGGGGGTGCTAGAGAGAGCCCTTCTAGTGGTGAGTTTCTTTGCAGAGAAGTCTCCAGCAGCGAGACCCACCACTAATTAACATGTAGAGGAGTCTTCTGCAGCTGCCAGTAGACAGATGATGTAAATTTCCTAGAAGACCAGACCCACGGGTGGACGACCGCATGACTTAGGATCAGTTGTGCAGGGCACCTGGGGTCGTGACATACATTCTACGAGTGGGCAGTTTTACTCTTGCGGTGGGCTTGGTCACATGGTTCGTGACTGTCTAACGAGCCATTTGGATGATCAAGAGATGGATGAAGGAATTCCCAGATAGATATATAGATTCGATCGAGGTAGTCCATAGGGACCAGGTGGACGTGATAGAAGAGCTGGTTTTGCAGTTGGCAGTGGGTGACATTTCGAGGTGTTACAACCACCACAACTATGAGGTCTACCCTAACTGTAGGGAGCAGGTGGACATGAGGGATCTTAGATTTAGGAAGCCGAGGCATATGATCAAAGTGCTCTAGAGATGATTCGAGATATGATCTGTGTCTACTCCGCCATAGATATTGTTATTATAGAAAAAGGTGCTAGTCACTATTTCATTTGCACTGCCCTCATTTGGAGCTCGGCTATTCTCATGGAGTTGTTTTCTCAATCATTAAGGTTATAGACTCCTACAACATCAGACATGATGATTACACACTAGTTCCAGTAGTGTGAGCTTACTCTATAATGTGAGAGCTTTGGTTGGGATCTTTTCATAGCACTGTCGAGGCCTTACAACGTTATCTTGGGTATGGACTGGTTATCTACGGTTCATGTTCATATCGCATGTATTAGGCACAATGTATGGTGTGTCCTCACGGATGGGATTAGGTTATCCTTCCCAGGAGAGAAGGGAGCCTTTGCATCATAGGACGGACTTACACAGAGGAGGGTGCATTCAATCACTAATCAGTTGTCCCGCCCTACCCTCGAAGCGGTAGATGTGGAGAGTTTGATCAATCCTATAGTAGTGGACCGGTACGTGGATGTTTTCCCTGACGATGTTCCAGGAATACCTCCTCCCATAGAGGTGGACTTATACATTAACATTTACCCAATGACGACATCAACATCTACACCAGCATATCGGATGGATCCCGCTGATCTTCGTGAGCTACGGGTACAGCTAGAGGACTTGTAGAATAAGGGATTCATTTGGTCCAGTATTTCACCCTAGGCAGCCTCGATTCTGTTCGACAAGAAGGAGGATGGGAGATGGGGTAGAGGCAGACTAGTTCCCCATCTTGAGACTTCCAAAGGAAGGTATACGGTACGTAGTCTACTGCGACACATCAAAGACCGGACTCGGATGTGTCCTGATGTAGGAGTGAGAAGTGATTTCTTATGGTTTTTGTTAGCTGAGACATCCCGAGCAGAGCTACGTTACCCATGACCATGAGTCAGTAGCAGTGGTCTTTTCATTGATGAGGTGGTGGAAGTATCTAATGGGCGAAAGTTTTAACACATACTCTGATCACATGAGTCTTAGGTATATATTCTCTCCGAATGACCTACACCTGATATAGCGAAGATGGCTTGAGTTCCTCCAGAACTATGACTTCGAGATAGTATATACTCCTGGAAAGGGGAACATTGTATCTGATGCACTCAGCAAGAGATCTGGTATATAGCTTCTTGGAGAGGAGACATAGCAGCTGTCTGATTTACAGATATCCTTTTTGGATAGATATTTAGAAACCTTTCTAGAGTCTCTTACAGTCACTCCCACACTTCTTCTGCGATTCGGGGAGGCACAACATGGGGACACTGACTGTGAGACACGACGTGCTCTGATATCCACAGGGCAGGCACCTGATGGATTTTCTGATGTTGGCGATAATTTCATTCTCTTTAGTGGACGTACTATGGTACTAGTGCCACTTTAGGATGAAGTATTGAGGGATTTCCACACATCCCCTCTAGCGGTACATCCAAAAGTAGCAAAGATGTACCATGACCAAAGATGACAGCATTGGTGGCTAGGTATAAAGAAGGCAGTAGAAGAGTTTGTCTCTCAATGCCACATTTTTTAGCAAGTAAAGGTGTAGCATCAGGTACCAGCAGGCCTGGTAAAACCCTTATAGGTGCCAATGTGGATGTGGGATGGGATATCCATGGACTTTCTGATGGGTCTTCCACATACATCCAGGGGTCACGACGTGATTTGGGTGATCATCAACTGACTCACCCAGTCAACCAACTTCCTACCGATCAGAGAGTAGGGATCGGTAGAGATCTTTGGATACCTCTATTTGTAAGATATTTTTTTGGGTACATGGAGTACCTTATTCTATTGTCTCCGACCGTGATGCACGATTTACTTCCTGGATATGGAATGGGTTTTCGGAGGCTTTCGGGACACAACTTTGTTTGAGAACTTCCTTTTATCATCAGACAAATGGTAATACTAATCATACCATTCAGACCCTCGAGGGCATGTTATGTGCATGTGTTCTCAACTTCAGTCGCATCTGGGAGGATCACTTACCCTTGGTGGAGTTTTCCTAAAACAACACCTATCACTCTACCATAGGGATGGAACCTTTCGAGGAGTTGTATGGGAGACCTTACAGATCACCCTTGTGCTGGACAGACCCAGGGGAGTCAGAACTGGTGGGACCAAAGATGGTACGGGCAACCACAAAGAATGTGAAAATCATCCAGGGGTGGATGAAGACTACACAGAGAAGGCAGAAGTCATTTTTTGACAGAATAAAGAGACCTCTAGAGTTCGAGGATGGTGACCACATCTTTCTACAGGTCTCAACCCGACGAGGTCTACAGGGATTTGGATGAGGCGGAAAGTTATATCTGCAATTCATCAGACATTTCCAGGTCCTTAGCAGAGTAGGCGAGGTGGCTTACCACATGGATCTTCCACCCCAGTTGCACTGGGTTCCTGACATCTTCCACGTATACCAGCTGAGGAGATACGTGCACGAACCTTTTCACATCATCGACCATGGGGAGTTGGACGACGATGATGGGGAGACTTTTATATAGGTTCCAGTGGAGATTGAGGATCGATATGAGAGGGTCCTTCATGGATGGTCTATATATCTGGTGTGCACACATTGGAAAACACTGGAACATCCAGGAGAGAACATGGGAGCGAGAGGCTCAGATGCGTGCTCAGTACCGCCATTTGTTCCCTTAGTTCGAGTTGTAGCTTACGAGGACAGAAATCCTTGAGGTGGGGAAAATGTAAAGAACTGTAATTCCCATGGAATTTTTTTTCTTAAATACACGGGAATTTTATGAGTCCGTGAAATCTGAAGATGTGTGATTCCGAGGCCCGGTGTACTGGGAATCAATTTTTGAATTTCTGTTCGGGTAAGTTTTGTAATCGTATGAGTGGGTTTTTATCACTTTTGAACCGGTGCTCGGAATTGTAATTTGATGTCACCCTTGAACTCGCAGTGCCAGTTTTCGATTAAGGAGAACATCACCTTGACGAAGTTGGTCAAGAATAAAAGTTAGATTTTGGTTTTTCATGGAAAAATAATTAAATAAAGTGAGTTATACATTATTTTTTTGAGCTACCATTTAGTTGGTGGTGGTAAGAACCTCATCATGGAGAATGGGGGAGGGACCAACATACCTTAACCTCCCATGAGAGGTTATGGTGGTGGGGCCCACCCGAACTTAACCTCTCGTGAGAGGTTGCAACGTGGTGACCACCTGACCCCTATTAATGGGAAGAGAGTATAAACTCTCAAATATCCCTCATTAATGAGAGGGAACCTCTTGACCTTCCCATAATTTAATTTCTGCCAACACACGTGAATTAATGAGGTGTATCCTTTTAATTTAATTCACCCTTTTGAATTTGTGCCAACAAAATAATATGTTAACTAATCAATTATTTGGAACAACGATTTCACTTGGGTGATTGAAGAGAAATATCTCAACAAGGAACCTCATCTTCCAATGAATAACACATTCCTTCATCAAAGAACATAGACGACTATCCTTTTTCGACTTCTTCCCCAGACACCTAACGACATGGAGTGGCTTCCACGAGCTGATGACGCACGTGATTAGAAGCGTGCCGCAGATGCGATGAATGATGATTCTCTTCATCTACATTCCATAACTTCGTCATTGAACGATCCCCGACGATTAAAGGTAGGGTGTTTATTTCATGTTGATTCTTTCCTTGAATCTTCTTCTTCGGTTGGAAAGGATTCATTGTAGATGATTTGTTGACTATATTTTTTATGATCTTGATGAACCGCATGGCACCACCCTAAACGTGGAGGGTGTGGGACAAACCAACATGGCCCGACCCCCTCCGATGTTATTGTTTTTGATGACCTTCGATGAGGAGATGAGGTGACAGAATGAAAATGGTGACGATGATAAAGGCTACGCTACCCAAGGTCTCCGCAAATCGTACCGCCCCCGTGACGCTCTAGTGCTCCATGCCGAACACTTTAGACCCGTGCCGGCCAGGCCCTCCGGCCTTCCGGCCTCTCAACCATATGGCTTCCCAGAATATGCGTGTGCCCCGCTGGTCTCCTCGAACTGGCGGCCTCGCCACGCGCCACCCGACTACATGGCCATGCGCTGCATGGCCGTCGGCCCGCCTGGACGCCCACTTGGCCATGCCCCGCCTGGCCGTACCCCACATGGTCACGCCCCACCTTGTCGAGCCGCTCGCCGGCCACCCTATCAGCCTCCGCGCATGCCACCCTGAGCCGGAAGCCTGTCGGCTTTCGTGGGTGCCCCGCGCACTTCCTGGCCAAACCACCCACGCTGTCCACTGGGTTGTGCCCAGTGGTCTGGGCCAAACCCAATGGGCTGTACCTCCCAAAAGGCCATGCCAAACCCATCAGGACATCACAAGTCAACCCGAACCGGGTCGGCCAAGACTGGGTTGGGCTGAGTCGGTCTGACTATGTCGGACTAGACCTAAGCCCCTTACCGACCCCTTTACTTTCTTGGCCATCTATTTGGCACTGATGACCATTTGAAAAACCTCCAGTGGTTCTGGTAATCTTAGATCATGACGGTCCCTTTGAGTATACCCCACTAAAGTTTGGGGTTTAGTTGAGACACTGTCAGGTTGGATTATACCTGAATCCAACCGGGCCCTCCGGACAAAAAGCTAAAAACTCACAGACCGGGTGTTCGATTGATGCGTCGTCTGTTGCATTGAGACCCTTGTGATGAGGTGGAGTATTGAGATATTTCTACATGAGACTTTGTGACTATTGAAGTATCGAACTGCATATTGTGGACTGGATCCTCCAAGAGACGAGCGGGAATAGTGCGGAGACCTAGTAGCTGGTTGAGACATGACGACTGCTGACCGATTCGACTCAGAGTGATTTTACTAGCCCAGTGGGGAGCTCCTTAGTGTCGTGGAAGACCCACAAAGGGGAGAGTCTCTATGTAAGCATGACAGACCCATGGTACTTGACACATGAAGTAACTCAGCAGGCTATGAGGGGGAGCACCTCAGTGTGACGCGGTAGACCCATAGCGGGGAGCACCTATGTGTGACTCGGCAGACCCATGGTACTCTACAAGAGTAGTACCTCAGTAGTCCAAGGATAGTGGGAAGTTCCTATGTGTGATGCGGCAGGCCCATAGAACTCAATAGAGGAGGAGTACTCCTGCAGATGAGGTTTCGATAGTGTGTCTGGTGATGTTACTTGATACTACCCCTAGAATCAAATATTGGTTTGAGCTGAGTCAGTAACTTTTGTGTTTACCTCATGATTGAGATGGATTACTTGGTAACATAGGTATATGTATGGTCATATACCTAAATGAGGTTATTTGTTGATTCATACATTGTGTTTTATCCTTGTTGGATTTTAAGAGACCTTGAGGGTCTGAGGGTCCCTACTGAGTATCATTATACTCACCTATGTACGGGCATTGCCCGCACCTCATTGTGTTTGTTGTAGACGACAGACAGCGCTAACCCAGGCTGACTGGAAAAGATTGGACGGTACCTGAAGGTGGACCACACGGTGTGACGGTACTTAGAGGAGACGATCGGACGTGGTGTGCTGTGGAGGCCTTATGTACCTACCCTTCCTATAGGACTTCCTGGGGGATGATTCGGTAACTATTTACCTTTCTTCAGTTGTATGTGTTTTTTAGTTTCCTTGTACTTTACAGTTGATCTTGTATTTCCGGCCCCTTTAATTTTCAGCACTCCATTTGTATGCAGTTTTTACTTAGTGCTTGCTTCGTGTTTGTCCTATGATTGTGTGTGTTTACAATTTATAAAGGCAATGCCTTCCCATCTTATGTATTTACACCTTTTGTGATAGTGGTCGGCCCCTGTCCTAGGGAAGGCGGGCATGGGGTAGTCACGACACGAGCCCTGAAGGACAGGTCATGACAAAACATTATTAGAACCAAGGTAATTATATTAATATATCATTGAATAAAGGATATTGTGAGTAAAAGTTGGCTTAAATATACCTCAAGTGGGTTTTGTATCCTTGGAGATGAATTTTGAAATGTCGTGAATTATTACCTAGTGCCTCACACATATCACTTCTCCCAAGTGCATCCCACGTGTCACTTTATGAATAGGCCTCACAACGGTATCATATTGAAATACTATTTCATCATTTATGTGATTTAATAGTAGTGTATTGCATATAGTTTATATAACAATATTTTATATATAGTGTACTTTATATATCAAAAATATATTACATACACTATTATATGAAATATCAATTCAACAAAAAATAGAAATATAGATTACATACTAAATTAATATTTTATATAGTAGGGTATCTGATAATAGTGTATTGCAAACACTCACTGAAGACTATTATTACATTGTGTATTGAAAAATAGATTACCATTGAACAATTTATGTTGTATGTTGCAATAAAGACAAAAACAAATAGTATACATATGCATATTGTAATTAACTACAATTACATGATGAATGATACTTTTTTCATAGATTAATATTGAAAAATGTAAAATTCATATTGCAATAGATTACTATTGGATAGTGTAATGGATAAATAGATTATATATTTCATAAATAGTGTAATATTATAACAGATTGCTTATTGAAATAGATTACTATTATATAGTGTAAAATCGTAATAGTCTACATTCTTCAAAGAGTGTGACATATATTGCAACAAATTACATATGCATGGTATAAGAGAAAAAAATGCTAAATATTTCCCAATGCACAAAAATTACTTATTTTCTAGGGTAGGATGCATATTGAAACCAATTAATGTTAGATGATATAATGGGAAAAACATATTATATATTTCATAGTGTACACATTGATTACATGAAACATTTTATGCTGCATATTATAATATATTCCATATGCACAATGTAATAGAAAAAGAGATTACATATTTTATAGTGTATGGTTCATATTGGAATAGATTTATATTTAATAATGACATAGTAAAACAAATTCAATATAAATATAAAAACTATATTTGATTAATATAGATAGAATATATGTACAAAAACTAGATTTCCTGTATGTATATAGATGCAGTATAAGAAAAGGATTAGCATCTATTTGTATAAAGATGCAGTGTGTCTATACAGATGCAATATAATATATTTATAAAATATTACTGTATCTATGAGTATACAAAGGTTGTGTATGCAACTAAATCAGTGAATCTATGTGCATACATATGTTGTATATGAAACATAATCCATACAAATAAAGGATGAGAGATTTCAGATCACTGGGGAAACTGAAAATAAATAGACAAAATCAAACTCACCAATTTTAAGACAAATGTATGAAGAACCCAATTTGAAACCGTCATGGATAGCCTATTGGAAGAGTGGTCACTGGATAGGAGATATCATCACTAATGTTATGAGAAACAAATAGATAGGGAATAGTTAGGGGCTCAGCACTGCATTTAGGGTAAATTTATCCAAATGGTTTTTAAAAACCATTGGGATATATGTTTTATAAAATTGGTTAATAAAAACTGTTGGAATAGACTAGTTTTTATAAACATATCCCAACAGTTTTTCTAATCCTTTTTCATAGACATCCATTTCCCAATGGTTTTAAAAAACCACTGTGAATCATACATATATATATATATATATATACCATTACCCAATAGTTTCAGAGAACCATTGGGATAGGAGTGTTCGTATAGAGCCGAATTCGAGTAGTCATGACATAAACATGAATCAAGTATAAGTTCTTATAGAATATCACATGGTAGAATAACTACCATAATGGATTATGACTTCTTCCTAATACCATAAATGGCGTCTCATGAGACTAAAACATTACCCAATGCTCTAGAGTGCTATCTAGGGGAACCCAATGTAAAATTTACATGATCTATGTGTTCCCCATAAAGTAATTTTATAATAATTCATAACATAATAATAACCCACAGTAAGAATATGTGTTGTATAATCATCCCTCATATCATTATAAAATAAAATTTCATAATAAAGGAATATGAAAAATGAATACAATGAATTTTGTTACCCTTAAAAAGAATGGTGAATAATCTAGGTATACTAGTGAGGGTCATATATATAAAATTGGGTTGTATTGTGTAACATTTAATAGTGAATGAATTTCAGTTAGAGAGATATTGTTATTCAATGGAAGAGAATATTTGTTTAGAGAGATCCCTTTCCTAAAACTCAATTCATTAGGTGAATTATTTATCTTCCAAAAAAATAAAACTATTTTAATATTTAATTTCTTACAAATTTTTTTTAATTTTATTATTCATTTTATTTTATTTATTATAATTTTATATTCAATATATTATTTATTTAGGCTCATGATGGATGTTTTGATGATGTATGACTCATATGTCTAAAATCACATTAGAAAGTTGATTAAGGTCAAATAAATTATTAATTCATCATGTAAAGAATAAAAATCCTTGACATAATTATCTTTTTATACTATAATTATAATTTTAAAACCAATAATGTATGATGGTTATGAAAAAATTACAAATTTACGGTCATTGAGAGGGTCAGTCATATGTACCCATGAGTAACGTTTCCATTTTTGAACATTAGTGATGGAAATATGGTAAATGTTATTTTATCACTATATAATGATTATTAATTAATAAATATCAAATTATTTCGTTAACTACACTTAAATATTCCATCCATATTATATGGTAATAAAAAAACAAATAACATTGCTTTGTCCACCATTAGGAAACCATACAAATGAATAACGTTTTCATTTTCAATGGTTCTTAAGTTAAAGAAATTTATAATTTATTAATTTTCTATAATAATTAATATTTCATGAATTTAATATATTGAAATTAAATTCATAATAAAAAATACCAATTTTAGGTGATGATGTAAAGTGAATTACATCGATCTATGAGTCAGTATCCTACCATACACATGTACAATGGCTTATTTCTCATTTTATGGATATGGATAAGGATTTAGGTTATGCCAATAACAAAATAACATCATCGTACATGGGGATACTTCTTTTATTATATTAACTTCATTCAGAATTAATTTAATTAAAAAATATATTTTGTTAGGGATTAGTTGAACTGATGGGTTTTGGAAGTTTCAAAAAAAGAGTAGAGTGGGTGCCTTATATTTGGGAGGAGTATTGGCATTATTTTAAATAACCAAAACTAGTCAATAATGGAAAGTCACTCTTAGTATACATAAAAAAAGATAAAAAATAATTTCTTGGAGAAAATATAAGTATAATCCAAACATCTACCATTCAAAAAACATATTCTCAACATGCTATTCTATTTACCTCTTTAGTTTATCCCCATGTAAACATGTTTTATCCTTTACCATAGTAATTAATTTGTTATGATTTTTGATATTCATTATGACTAAAAACTAATTTGAATATCTTATATAATATTATCTATTATGATTGCAAATATAGAATCAATTTTTTGAAATTATATTTACAGAAGTGGAATATTTAAATTTATAATTAAACAAGTAGACTTATTGAAAAAAATAGTTTTCCAATAAATGAATTTTTCAAGCATAAGTTAAACTTATAATAACTATAAAAAATATAGCCACACATAATGTTATTTATTTTAATATTTATAGTTATATAATATATTTATTATTATTTTTCATTCCTTATTTGGAGTTATTTTAATTAGTAAAAATAGAGATTTATTTTTCACAATAAAATAGTTTTAAGAAAACAATTGTTTTAAAGCCTAAAATAAGCTTAAATTAATATCAGATAAAATTTATTTGGATTGAAAACATTTAATTTTTTTAATATTATAAATAATTTTAAAATATTAATGGTTCTTTTATTTCACTATGTTTATTAAAAAAATTATAAATTTACCTAAATATATATTTCCACGATTCACTGAAAAATCAATATCTTTCAAAACATACCAAAATTTAACCCTATGTTTATATTGATATGATTATTTTAAAAAAATTATCTTATAAAATAACATATATAAATTTTCCAAAAATTATTTAAAATATATTCTCACAAAAACTATAATTTTTTTTTAAAAAAATAGTAGTTTTTTATGAATAAATATTTTTATTAAAAATTGAGCTCTTATTTAATAAGAATTTTTAAATTTATTATACAAAATTTATCTATTTCATAATGAAGTTAGTTTTATCGATACCTACTAATTTCATCAATATTTTATAATGGAAATATTTAAATTATTATGGTTTATTTGGATTCAGTGTTTCATGTTGCAAACTCTATTGAACATAGATTTCACATTTAAAAACATAGCATGTTATATTGATCATTATTATTATTAGACACATGAAGGGAAATTGGATTTAAAAGGTTCACCTCTCAAAATTATTTAAATATTTCTTCTCATGATATCAAATTCATGGAGATAGTATGAGTCACTAGTTTCAACATATATGTACAATGGGTAGGGTTTATCCTTTTACTAATGTTACAGTAAGACTCATGACTGTGATAGTAAATCCTATACTATTACAATGATAATGAACTTAAAATAAATAAAAAAAGATACTTAATTACATAGACTTCAATTTTTTATATTTTTTTCTCTTTCTCATCTTTTTCAGACTTTAAAAATTTAGGTATAATCTCTTCAATTTTTTCTAATTTTATCATCCCTTTATTAATAATCCTCTTATAAATTTTTTATTCCCACTTATTCTCTTATTCATATATATTATCTTCATCTTCATTCATAATAACCATTATTTTTTTAACTTTAATAGAAACGTATAAAGTCAAATTCTACTTGTTGACCATGAATTAATGAACCAAAAGTGTTTCCCATCTTTATATGGCCATTTTAGAATCATTCTTGACTTATTTTCCATGATCTCTCTTAATACGGGCATGAAGAGCAAGAATCGTTCATATATGGAGTATAAAGAACACCCCATAGACCACTATGGTCATTATAGATTTGGGTTTTAACATAGTAACACTTAATGATCACTATGGGAACCATCATGGATATGTTTTATTTTTTTCATTTCCTAGAGAAACCCCACTAATTCAGGCTGGCCATCAACACACCCGATAGTGTTCATGTCCTATCCTTTATTAGGAAATTCAAAAAATTTACGGAATCAAGAGAATTTCCATGGGTGGATTCTCAAATATTACAAGTACCTTCAAAACATCATGATGTTCCATAATTATGATAAACTAATCAAGATATTTATAAACATGAATATCATTTTACATGGAATCAATTGATTCAACATTAAAAATTATTTATGAATTGAAAAAAAAATCAAATATACTAAATCATATGGTCTTCAGGAATTTTTCAACTTCACTCATCACAACATCATTTATAGGACCTCTTTGGCTCAATAATATCCCCATTTTAATTTGTTATCCACCATGGAAAAAATCATAATGAGTCTTCAAGACATTAGAAAAGGATAACCATAAAATAGTTCTAATCCTACATGATTACTCCTTTTTGAAAATAATAATGTTGAAGAAATAATAACCTGAGTTATATATGATAGTGAACTATTTTCAAATTCCTAAATAACTACTTCAAAATTACTAAATGGATTTTCATCATCACCACAACAACTCTTTCAAACCAAATTTTTTTTAAAAACTACGAATAATATACTATTAAAATAGGACATAAATGACAAAATCAAAGAATAATCTTTTTGTAACAATCTATAAATATATTACTCCAAAAAAGAAACACATATCAGTGAATACAAACCCATCATTTTATACTCCCCCATCAAGATACAATTGGTAGAAAAATATAAGAAAAATATTTATGTAGACAAATTTTTCCCACATTGAATAAAATTTACAAATAAAATATAAGGTAGGGGAAAACCAACTTCGTACCTTATCCCTTTCATGATTGAGGTTGAACAACTAACTTCAACCTAAGATGCTGAAATTCATCCTTTGATAGTGTCTTGGTGATCAAATCTGGAATCTTCTCCATTATAGGAAAAAATTATTACATTAACTCATTCTCCTACAAAATCACATTGATGAATTAATATTTTATTTCAATGTTCGAGGATCGTGTATTCTAATATGAATTATTTGAAATATTAATTGAATATATATATATAATCACTTAATAATAGTAGTAGAAACTCCACCCAACAATTAAATCATATAAAGAAGTCTTCATTCATATAATTTGTGTTGAGGCAAGGCTGGAAGTCATAATTTAGCCTCACCAGTGCTCTTATAGACTGAATTCATCTTCTTTAAATAACACCAAAGACGTCATTCTCAAATAAAGAAAAAACTGCCAAATTTACATTTAATATCATCAACACATCCTACAAATCTATAACTAAATAAAAAATAGATTAATACTCCATTTTCTATAATATAATACCCATGGTTTGATATGACTTGAATTTATATATACATTATCTTTCTTTAAATAAAATGGAATCCCTATATGGCACTTTTATACAGAGCAGAAATTATAATATCTTACATAATATTTGATCTTGAATATTTCATGTATATTCTACTAGAAATAATATTTTCTAATTACATAAGAACCACATCCTTTCCTTGTTCACATTTTTTTAAATTAGTTACGAGAGAAATTTATATAGAAATGATTTTCATAACCTCCTTGGAAAACATCATCATCATTTTGTTAGAATGCATCTCATAGGATAGAAAATGTAATCCTTTTCTTGAAAATGATTATTCTAATAAATTAAATCATCTAATTGAGCATATAAATTTTAAGAATCATCTCTATTTATTTGTAAAACTCTTCACAAACTCCTTTACAATTTATATAATTAATAATACCATCAATATAAATAATTAAATTGATAAATAAAAAATTATAATATTTAATATATATATTACCATCAACTATCCCTTTAATGAAATAAAATTTCATCAAAAATTTGTATGCTTTATAATAAAAATCTCTCAGAACATTCTTTAGCCTATATAAATACTTATTTAACTAGGAAACACAATTCTCATTTTCAGAAACAATAAACTACATAGTTCTTCAATATACACATCTAATTCAAATTCACCATTAACGAAGGATTAAATGATATTTTATTTTCATTATGAATAAATGGTATCGAAAAATATTATTGATTCTTGTATTGCACCCAGTGAAATTTCTTCATTAAATTCAACTCCTTAAACATGTGGATAAAATTTACATTCCAATCTTTATTAATTTATTAACTCTTGAAATTTTTTATTTTTCTTATTTTGAAACACAGTCAGTGTTGAAATAATATTATTCTATTAAGGATTGGGTACCATATAAGAAGTTTCATTCTTTTCTATCAAATCTATATCATAATTCATTTCATCAATCCAATATTGATTTTTAATTACATATTGTTTATCTATTGGTTAAATAAGATGTATCAACGAGATATGAGAGTCTATATTCAATGGACCTCAAGTATAAATATATTTTCAATTCTAAACAGTGATATTTTGGAATTTAATTTTCCTTATCAGCCTTGGATGATATTCACAAGATTATAATTAATTAATTTATTGTTTTCAATTAACTCCTTCAACTATAACTTCTTTAAGATAATCACTATTTTCTGAACATTCAACATGTTTTTTCATAAAATTAGTTTCAATTTTATCACTTCTACAACTCACATCTTCAAATGACTTAACATTATTTGTATATTCCAACACTTTTACACCAAAATCATCAATAATATTTCCTATCATATTTTTTTATAACTATATCCTCTTCTATTTGGTTGGTGAGATAAAAATATACCATCATCTCCTTTTCTTTCATACAATCAAATATTTTCAACATTATCATTATTAATGGAGGGGATAAAACAAAAATATTAGATTCTTATAAAAATATATTTTTAATTTAATGCATCTCATATGATGACATATAAGAATTTAGATATTAAGGATAATGATTTTGATACGAACCGCTTCTCTAATTATTTGTCTCTAGAAATGATGAGTAGTGACATGCTCAGAAAACATAGATCGATCTAACTGCACATCAATTATATTCATTAGTTCATAAAAAAATTGAGCTGTTTATTGTGCACTAAGTTCCTGAAATATACCATATATTCCATGATAACCTTCAAAAATTCCACTAATAAACCTAGCACTACAATCTATATGAATCTTATTCAGGTAGTAACCACACTCTTTCTTAAATATTATCCTGAAAATATATATACATTTCATAGCCTCTGATGTTTTCATCATAAATATTATTCAATTAATTTTATTTAATTAATAAATAATTTAAATAGAATAATTATATCTATTTATTGATTTCATCAATTTTGGACAAAATATTTCTTAGTAAAATAACTCAAAATGATGGGTATATTGTATTTTAACCTTCTTGTATACAGTATTAAATATATTTCCCTCTTAATAAATAGAAAATATCCACTTCCATTATCATTTCATCTTAATAACATCATAAATATTGTCTCCATGAATATGTTTTCACATATTATTTGGTCCATGATGGCCAAGTCTTTAATATCATAGTTGTTTTTCTTCATTAATTCAGAAATAAAAATAATATCCAAAATCACCATAAAAAATCATCTTATTCACTTTCATCTTGTTAAGACACATCCATATTTTAAACACTTCACAAACAAACCATATTTAAAAAAATTCTCTTAATTTCCATCGTTGCATAACTCAGACACACTATAAATAAAATGTTTCAATTTTTCAATATACAACACCCCATAGATTTGTTGGAATTTTTAAATATTAATTTTGATCCAATACATATTATCTTGATCAAATCATTATGTCCAATGTTCATGTTTCCTTCATTAAATTTTCAATGACATTGAGTAGAATATTACACACTATCATATGTGAGGAAGTACCATTATAAAAAAACCATGGTATTCTGCTTTGGATTCCTTATAATTAACATCACAAACAATATATTTTTCTTTTTAATTATCATTATTCATCCTATACTTATTATAACTATATATTGACAACATTTTTTTGGTATCATAATAAGACACTATTTTTCAAGAAGATCCATTTCTCACATGAAACACACATATCTACCAATGGATGAAATATATTTTCAATTTCTAATCTAGATTTATCTAGTTATACATAAATATTTATTATTTTAATGGTGTAAATACCCAATAATTTATGTCTTAAATAAAATAAAAATGAATCATTTAATTTTAAATTAAACAAACATGTATTTTCAATCATCCTAAAAACACTACAGTTCCATAAATAATTATAAAAGGCATAGTTTCTATTAAAAACATTGTGTTTTCATAAACTAAAAAACAATCATTATACCATTATCGCGCTATTAATTTTATATCAATTTCATAAAAAAATTAATTGGGGATATCTTGACAACATATTATTCACAATAACCACATTCTTATCCATTTTCCTTCACAAATTTTAGAAGTTATTTCATTAAATTAGATGAACTCAAAATTTATAGAATATGGAAAATAACTTGATTATTTTATAAATATATCCTTGTTGATTTGACTCTTAATTGTTTGGTTCCTGGCATCTTTTTTAAAATACTTCTCATCCTTAAGAAATTATTATTTTTTGGTTTTATTGAGTATTATATTTCATTGAAAATTATCTAGTTTATGAAATTGAAATACGATCAATGGATCTGCATTAATTCAAAACTCCTTTGGTTTTGACCATGTTTAATGGTAAATGATGAATCATTTATTCAAAAATCTTCAATGTACCTTGTAAAAATAAGTTAATAGAATTATCATCATCAAGAACCTAGTTCAACAATTCTAATTCATCAATAATATTTTAGGTTTCTTTTCCAAAGATAGATTCATCATATGTATTCAATTATTTTTATCATTCCCCTATTTGAAAATAATTTAGAGATATTATTTTTAATTTTCTCTTAAAAATGAATTCCAACTTATTACCATCATTTTCCTCAACATCATTGAAAATTTCACTATTTAATTATTCTTTATTCACCTTACCGATGGGAAATTTTTCATTGACATCTCATGACATATCCATTTTCTCTTATTTTTCACTAGTTTAGGCATATATAAAAAATTCTATTATTTTATTTTAATAAATTATTTCACATAACAATCGAATAAAAACATGTTTTTTAAAAAATTTCCGATTTATTTTTCAATAATATCATTGTAACTTCTTAATAATCACTAACTCTATGTACTTTAAATATAGTAAAATTTTCTGAAAACAATCCAACAATGCCACCCCTAGAAAAAATTGTTGAAATGTAACAATAAACCATAATTTCATGTTTTTTTCATGTAAATATTTTAAATATATCTCGTAATAATTTTGGATACATTCCCCAAGAATCCATGGGTTCCAAACCCTAGTGATCCCAGAATTGATATTTGAAAAATACTAAATATAATAATTTCAACAAATCATAGTTTTTCTAAAATAGTTGAATAAATATTGAACAATTCCTTAAATAAAAAATCAGAGTCCACTATTGAGTTTATAATGTGGGATTCACCCTTAGAATGACATAAACATTATTAATATCTGGTGTTTGTGAAAAATGTTATCACTGGATAAAAAATGATAAATTAATTAATTATTTTGTTGTATTTCATTGACACAATGAGATAGAGAACTCCCCTATAAATAAACCCTAATGAGTAATTTTGAAGGTTATCCACATAATCCTGGAGTCCTAGATATGAATTTTTCGAGAGATAATGGTAAATAAAATCATATCAGGGGATCAGATCAAAACGAAAAGGTTCATCTAACCAACCGATTTTGTGGATATTGCGAATGCCGTCAATGTAGAATCATTCTTCATCAAGGATTGATCCAAACTAGGAGTATGATGTCTTATTTATGATGTTTCATCTCATTTAATTATCCCCTATCAAATATGAGTTAATTACAAAAACAATAATTGATTCATGCATCGAATGTTGATTAAGTTTATAGATGATTTATTTATTTATTGATCATTATTCCTCTCTCTTTTTATATTATACAACAATAGATCGATGCCAAAAATGAAAAAAATCACCTTTCTTCATTCCTCATATTTATAATTTATAGATTTATAAATGTTCTGTCACACGTTCATCGTGGGTAATTTCTTTGTCATGTAGTTCTATGAATAAAATGTATTTGATATTTGGGAAACCATTATTCAGTACAACATATCAATACTGAATGTACAGTTAGAGATCGATTAAGTGATTGATGTGAGATAGTCAATGATGACTAGATGTTAGTTCGAACAGACTGGTGTTCCTCAATATTCCCAATTTGACATTCGACATCAACATTATATGGTGATGACATAGCTTGAGGTGGTTTTTTTTAGATAATCATGTCAAGTTTTTAATGAGCATTGATATAAAGGGTAGGTTGACCCTAGTTCCAGGTTTCCAAATCACATTGATGGTGGATTCGATAAATCCAAATAATAAATGAAGGAATAACATAATCTAGAAAATTATATGGAACACATCGTGTAATAAAAAAACATACCTTTTGAGGACCTAGATATGGTTCTAGGGTTTCCATTGAATAGATAAGGATCATACATAGTGTATTCCCTATCACATATCATGTGAACCCATTCTTGCAGTGTTCCATGTATCTCGGAGCATACATGGGACTGGCTGAGCACATTTTCATATTATTTTACTCGATGATGGCTAGAGTATGTGGGATGAGCGATCGACATGGACATGTCTTAGTGAATGTAGGTATGACATAAGAATCATAGACATGGGAAGAGAAACATGGGAACTGATACTATAATGTTTGTATTTAGATGTACACACCATCTACTTCCTCTAAAATATATTAGATCACATCATTTCTTCAATGTATACAACTATTTTTTGAAATAATTCCCCCTGTTACATCCCTTCATGGGTACATTGAACAATTACATCCTCAAATATACAATTTTGTCCCCTATTGTGGATTATTCTCATATAGAGTTTGTGTTTTCCCTCTATGAGAAAGATGTGAATTCACCTATAATTCATTCTTATAGCCTATGTGCGGTTTTTGAAATCTCCAGGACTACCATGAACATGGAATTGATCCCCCATCTAGAAGGTTGTTTTAGTAGGGTTCATAGTATCTACAAGAATATGATCCCTTATATAGAGAGTTGATCTAGATGGTATTTTTTATCCCCCCCCCATTAGTTTTAGGTGTGGTCCCCTATCTCTCTGTCAATATCATTATTGATATACTTAGTACTTATTGGGAAGGGCCCGATGATTATGAAATCTTGGATGTGAGTCACCAGTTATAACATTCCATGTTTTTTGGATTCATCCGAAATAAAAATTACATATCTTCCTCGAGCAGTATCATGTGGCTAGCAGTTTTACTTTATACCATTTGTGTTCATTTGTATGTTAGGAGTTTCATAACACCCCTATCATTTTATAATATGTTTCTATTAAATACATTCTATTCACTAGATAGTCTATATTTTTTGAAGCACTATTTATCTTTCAAACAAAACATGGTTACTTATATGAAAAATTCATAACCTATCCATTAAACTTAAATTTTTCCCTTCTGTGTTTTGAATTTCAAAAAAAATAGTCATCATCGGTGGTGATCAGTATGTTATTTAGAGTTTTATAGAACAAAATACTTTTTTGATGAATAGTAACATACCCTTATGAATATCAATATGACGTTTATAAATATTAAATAATATTATTATTTTATTTTATAATGATCATAAGGTAATTAGACGTTCACTAATTTTTCTGGGTGTTAAAAGAAGTTGTAGATTTATAATTGTTATTTTTGAATAAATTACGATATTATTTAATAAATAAATTAATAATATTTATAAAATTATTTTAAAATAATGGTGGTATTTTTAAATTCTACACATCAAAAAATGGTTTGGGTGATTTTTTTGGATTTTTCTAAAATACATGAATTTGTTGTGAATAGTAAATACATTAATTTTTCGTATAAATACATTATTATTTAATTCCAAAATTCATAGTAACATGAGGGTTGTAACACCCAAATCTCAAACTCAAATTCAATTATTAATATTATATTTCATTAAATCTTAACTATTACTTATCATGTGGACAAATAATGAACTATTCAATATAATATTAAGAAAACCCTCTTCCCCTCCACTATAAATATCGCCACTCAAACCCTCATTTCATCACACCACTCAATATTTAATCCTTTACTAACATCTGCTAAAATATCTACCTCAGCATCTCACCCAAGTTCAACAGCCCATTGTCTCCTCAAAAGACCAAATCCTCTCCCCTAAAGAGGATGTCAAAGGAAAATAGATTCAAAAGGTAAATTCCTCTTTTTAATTCTTTTGTTTTTTTCACATTCCTTTTTTATCTTTTTTGTTCCCAACAATCCTCAATCAAATGTTATGAAAAATATTGCACGTTATATTTACTGGAAATTTATTATGATAATGGAATATTCCATCATCATATCTTCTTTTACCTCCTTTTATACTATAATCGATAGCATCGTCTGATATCTGTTAATTTTTCACGTTCAAGGAGGATCAGTTTTATATTTGCATTAGTATATTCAATAATACTCCCGAAACCACTATAATGGTTTAACCATATCATAATATATGTATTTTATCTTATGTAATGTTCTTCAATCCTTATACACTCATAATAGAAAATAATAATACAAAACAAGTTCATTATGAACAAAACCGCCAAGTTAATCCAACTGTTTATAATTACCTTTTATCTAATGATTCATCATCATTGTATATAACCAAAATCATTATAAGATCATGTATATATATATATAATTTCACTAATAATATATATTAACAATTTTTTAAGTTTAACCACATTTCAATGGAATATCCACTCATGAATACAAGTAAATCGATCATGAAAACCACGTAAGAAAATACTTCTGAAACAATAAAATTGAACCGCTTAAACCCATAAAAAACCATTAATGAACCTAATGAAGTTAATAAAAATCAAGTAATTGTATAAGAGGTTATGGAATTAGAAATTAGTGATTCTAAATGTGATTATTCCCGTCATTAAGATCAATCGATGAACACATTCTGGCATAAGGAAAGGGGTTTCTTATCTCACTTTTAATTCTGTGATATTTACACTATTTTCTGCTTATTTATTTCAGGCGGTGTGTTTTGTACTGAATTTTATATATTTTTTAATTATTATCTTCATATTCATGGTATTCTGTTATTCATTTTGTGGTTATTAATTTTTGTTCTTACGACTCGATTGATTATAACGTAGTAAGGGGATTTATCTCAATTTCCATTCCATTTCCATTTACTTTTTATTATGCACATAATATTTGTTATGTGGTGTATCCATTACCCATAATAGATTATTTTTCATTTAAAATTGTAAATAGATTGTATATTCAAATTTGGGTTTCATGCAAATGATTATTTTCTTATGTCGTATAGCCTTTTACGTTAGGTGTTTATTTAGAATGTTGTTTTAACTGAAAAATATTGATGAATCTCTATCATTTACTCTATGCGGATATTGATATGGATTGTTGTAATTATATTATATATATGTATAAAAATGTTAGACTTCTAGTGATGCGTGGGGATTTCTATAGCCCAAATATGCATGGACCAGTCTCATGAGACAAATCAGTTGGCGACATTCCCTTTGAGTTTGTTTCCAAAAATTAGATGGCTTTCTACCGAAAGACATAAATTGTTTCAATAGTATAATAATATCATGTTCTAGATACAAGACAACCAATTAATAATCATATCTCTTTATTAATTTTTAGTTTTCACTATCCATGAGTTTTTCTCTATCAAAAAATATATGGATACAATATCATTTTAGGTTTATTAATGGCATATGTTTTAAATTTATTTATCATGTCATATTGACTATACCAATTTTTTTATGATTCAGTTATTTTAGTTTCATGCTTCTTCTATTTGTAACTTTTTATGAGCATTTGAGCTCACCACTTTTATTTTTTTACATTTAACTGGTCATGAAGAGGATACAATTTTTTGAGTTCTTGTGGATGTAGTTTCTTAGTTTTTTTATGTATTGTATTGTGTTACCATTTCCAATGTAATATTAGTTACGTGTGTATATCTAGTTTCTTCAAAACTACTAAAATGATCATTCCTTAATAATTTCTTTCTTTTTAATCATGACAATGTAACAAGTAATGCACCAGATATGGGATTCTAGGGTCGGGGTGTTACAGTTGGTATCAGAGAATGTTTAGTTGAAAACATGGATACTAGATTTATAAAACATAGATTAGGGAACAAACCCCTAAGACAACATTTAAAGATAAATATAGAATAACATCCTGGTATTATTGTAAAGAATAAATTATGTGTATATTTATAGAAAATATATCCTTGTTTGGATACTACAATCGGACGTGGTTTTGGCACAGATGTACCTAAGATTGAAAACTCCAACAAGGATTTTTAGGCTTGACATGGGGTATCCTGAAACACAACAATGGGTCTTATTGTGCACCCAGTTTGACACTGAGAGGGGATATGCATAGGATAATTCAAATTTTATTTACAAACCTTTATAAAGGATTTAAAATTAAATATAAATTTTTTTTATGATTACGAGATTAGTTGTGCATAAATTTTCAGTTTATCTTAAGTGTTTGGTAGTCAGAAATTATGACCTATGACCTAATTTAGTGTATGTCATTGTTTAGTGATGGAACCTAATTAGAGAAGGGGAATCAATACCCACATACAATTTTGGTATTTCCTCAATGAGAAAGTCAACACAGTCAATGTTGGAGTAGATCTTATCTTGGACATATTGGGAGAATTTACATAGTCTATGAAAAATAACTATGCTACACCTGTACTAAATCATTTCATGCCGCATAAACCCCCAATCTATAGTGGGACTACAAATCTGGTGGTAGCTAAGCAGTCGATCAAGTCCCATGAAAAGATATTTCCATAATTACAATGAAATGAAAATGAAATGGTAGTACTAGTAGCATATTTCCTTAGTGGTGATGCTAATAAATAGTGGTACTTGATCCATAATACCCTGGAGGAAGAATAAATAGAAGATATTGAATGGGTAAATTTTAAGGAAATACTCTTTAACCAATATTTTCCTCATGAACAATGAACTGAAATGAAGAGTAAATTTATTAGCCTAAATAAAATGGATGAAGAGAGTTTGGTTGAATATGATGTTTTCCTCACAAGATTAGCCAGGTATACTATATATTACAGACATGGTTTGGAAGACAAGATTGATCATTTTTATAAATCTCTTATTCCATGTATTTGAAGGGCACTATCTTCTCCAAAAATTTCATCATATGATGAAATTGTATTATGTTCCATCAAAATAGGGAAGGAATTTACTCGATCAAATTTTTTAAAGGAAATCAAGATAATTAGAGGCATTCTGATAACCATGGAAAAGCTAAAGCACCAATTAATAAGAAGGGAATGATGTAATTTCCATTATTTGAGAAATGTGGAAAGAATCATCTTAGGAAATTCTTCAATGGGATGAAATTTTTCTATAATTTTGGAAATATTGGTCATGAATCTAAGTAATTCAAGGGGAAGAGACAAGTCAATAATGTTTAATGCTACAATTGTAGAGATATGGGATACTTTGAAAATGAGTGTCTTAAGCACCAAGGAAACCTGCCTCAGAAAAGGCCACGAGAATAATGGAAAGCATATGTGATTACAACCACGGAGGTTAAAGTTCCCACTGATGTGGTAGCAGGTACTTTAGTTGTTTCCTCATACTTATCCAATGCATTATTTTATTTTGGATCATTAGATTCATTTATATCTTCTCATTTTTTCAGGAAAATTAGACTTGTCCAAATTGATTTAATAAATGGGTTGCCAGTCAAAACATTTTGGGGATTCATTATTACAAAAAAGATGTGTCTATTAGTCCCCATCATAACACATAAACATGCTTCAGTTTCTAAACTTATCATCATACGAATTATTTACTTTGATATAATTCTCAGTATGAATTATCTTCCAAATTTTTATGTGAAGATATATTTCAATAAGAAGGAATTTACAATTTTTTAAAATGGTGCATAACCCCTTATCTTTAGAGAAGAAACCTCTCCATCTGATTCTTATCTTGATCCACCCACAATATCTCTAATTATCTAAATTCTTGTAGATGAAGATAACACAATATCTATATGTGAGGAAAGAAATCATCAAATTGAAGATTTACATATAATGCAAGAATACATTGATGTGTTTATAGAGTATTTACCTGGATATCTTCCATAGTGGTACGTCGAGTTCTCTGTTGATTTAATTCCTTATGAAAGACCTATATAAAAGACTCTCAAAAGAATGGCCAGTATGGAATTAGTGGACCTATAGAAAAAACTAGATTAATTGAGTGAAAAAATATTTATTCAACCTAGTTTTTATCTATGGGGATCCCCTATCATATTTATCTAGAATAAATATGTATCCATGAATTTTTGAATTGATTATAGGGAAATAAATTCTATTACAATAAATAAAAAGTACCATCTACCATGAATTGATGACTTATTTGATCAACTTCATGGAGCCCAATGTATTTCGAAGACTGGACTTTGGTCTACATATCATCATCTATGTGTGAGGAAGGAATATATTCCAAGGACATAATTTCAAACCTGGTATGGGCATTACGAGTTTACAGTAATGCCTCTTTGGACTGACTAATGCACCCTCTATTTTCATGGATCAAATGAATAGATTTTTAAAGGAATATCTTTATGAATTTTTTGTGGTATTTATTAATGATAACCTAGTATACATAAAAAGCTACAAATAACATGAGAATTACTTACAGAATATTTTGAAAACTCTTAAAAACAAATTATATAGGAATTTTAAAATGTTTGATTTTTGACATCAATAAGATTCCTCTCATGGTAATATTTTATCTAATGATGGAATCTTAGTTGCTCCTACAAATAAAAATTTAATCCAAGAATCTATCATTCCATAGAACATAATCACGGTATATAGTTTTTTTGTCATAACAAGTTACTATCGGCGTTTAATTCAAAATTTTGCCTGACAGGCTAACCTGCTGACCAAGATCACATGTAAAGTTGTTAAATTTGTATGGATGAAAGAATGTACCAAATTATCTGATTTATTGAAAATAAGATTAGTTAATGCTACAATTTTTACTCTTCCATCTAGAAATGATGGTTTTATGATCTATATGGATGCATAAAATAATGGACTCAGTTGCGCCCATATGAAAAATGATAAATTATTACTTATGGATCAAGGAAGTTGAATACTTATGAGAAAAATTACCCAACTCCCGATCTTGAGTTAGCAGTTGTAATCTATTCTCTGAAAATATGTAGAAATTATCTCTACGATGAAATATGTGAGATATATATGTATCCCAAGAGTTTGAAAACATTTTTACACAGAAAGAAATCAACATTATAAAAATGATAGTTCTTGAGTTACTAAAATATTATGATTGTTCAATACACTACCACCTAGTAAAGGAAAATAAAGTGTCAGATTCATTAAAAAGGAAATATCATGGAATTCTAACCAAAATGAGGATTGAGAGAGATCCTATATTCATGGATCTACTAAAGACAAATATGGAAATAGTTAAGAAGGTGGAAACACATTTCCTATATCAAATGATTGCTAAAACATATTTACTAGAGAAGATAAAAATCTCTCAATTAGATGATAAGAATTTATAAAAGAAAATTAATGTACGTAAGGATAGAACATTGGTACACTTTTTCTATGAGGAAGGAATTATGAAATTTGGGAAGAGGTTATATGTTTTATCAGTACCTAAGATGAAAAAGGGAACTATCAGATGATGCTTATATCTCAAATTTATCTATTCAATCTGGTAGCACTATAATGTATAGTGATATGAATAGACAATTTTTGTGGGATAACATGAAGTGAGAAATTGATGACTATTTTCCAAGGTGTCTAGTTTTTCAACATGTGAAGGCATAAAGACAACATACTAGAGGGGTCATGAAACCAATACCTATTCTTATGTGGAATTGGGAATACATTCGATGGTTTTTGTCATAAGACTATGAAGGAAACCTAGAATTAATTATTAAATATGGGTAACTGTTGATCGTCTCACAAAATCAGCACATTTCCTTGTTATAATAGAGGATTTTCCACTTGAGCACCAGGAAAGTCTATATATTAATGAAGTTTAAGACTCAATGGTGTACCTATATCGGTTATGTACGATCAAGATCCCCGGATAACATAAAAACATGGAAAAGATTCCAGAAGGATTTGGATATTGAGCTTCATATGAGTACTGCTTATCACCCCCAAACTGACAGACAGTCTGAAAGGACTATCCAAATAATGGAAGGCATGTTGAGATCATGATCTCTATACTTTCTAGGTATGTGGGATCAATACTTTAATTTGGGGGAATTTTCCTACAATGATAGTTTCTATTATATAATTCAAGTGGTGTCACATGAATCCTTATATGGTAAAAGGTGTTGAACACTGAATTGTTGGGAAGAAGTTGGTGAGAGGAAACTTATAGGCCCTAAACATATCAAAGAGACAAATGCAAAGGTAATGAAAATTCAGGCCCATATTAAAGCATCCAAATATAGGAAAAAGATTTATGCTAACAACCAGATAAATGATATGGAATTTCAAGTAGAATATCATTTCGTTCTAAAAGTATCATCGTGGAATGTGTCTTAATGTTCTGAAAGAAAGGGAAACTAATCCCCAGGTAAATCGGACCGTTTGAAATCACTGAAATGATTGGAGATGTAAATTACCATTTAGAAAGGTCATCATGTATATCAAAAGTTCATAATGTGTTCCACATATCATTTTTAATGAAATAAATTCCAGACCAAACACTTGAACTCACCTACGAATAAATAGAAGAGGAACCCAATTTTTCATACTATGAAGAGCCTATTGAGATTATTGAAACAAGGGAGAAAGTATCGAGAAATTAGAAAGCATGTCTAGTAATTGTTCTTTGGAGAAACCATAAAATATACGAAGAAGTGTGGGAACTTGAGGATGTTATGAAGAAGAACCACCCAAATCATTTTATAGGGCTTTATATATGAAATATTTTGTGGGAGAAATTTATGAAGGTGGGAATAAGAAAACATTACGAACATTTTATGGTATGTTTATATGAAATACCTTCTATTTGTTTGATAGGATATATTGCATAAATCACTAAGTCTCTATGAAACAACACGTGGTTATTTGTAGGAAAAATTCATAACCTATCATTTAAACATAAATTTTCCGCTTTTGTGTTTTTAATTAAAACAACGATCATCAAAATTTGTGATTAGTATGTTATTTGGAGTCTGATAAAACCAATTTTTTTGATAAATAGTAATATACCCCTATGAATAGAAATATTAGCCTTATGAATTTTAAATTATTTTAATATTTTATTTTCTTAAGGTCTTAAGGTAATGAGATGTTGATTAATTTTTAAAGCTGTTGAAAAAGTGTTATTGATTTTAAATTGATATTTTTGAATAAATTATGATTTTATATAAAAAATATTTAAATCATATTTGGAAAATTATTTTCAAAACATGTAATAAATTTTTAAATTCAACATGTCATAAAATGGTTAGGTGAATTTTTGGAATTTTTCTGAAATCCATGAATTTTTTGTGAATGGTAAAATACATTAATTTACAGTATAAATACATTATATTTTAAATACACTATTCCTAGAATCATAAGTGATGTTAGAACCAAAATATAAAACTCACATGCACTTATTACCATTCTATTTCATTGAATCCTCACTATTTCTAGTTTTGTGGAGAAATAACAAATTAATGAATATAATATTATGAAACCCCTCATCCCCACCACTAAAAATACCACCCATCACACCCTCATTTCTTAACAACTATAAAGCTTAAATCCTTGCCTATATTCTTCTCAAATGTCTCCCTAATATCCTACGTTATGTCCAACAACTCTTTTTCTCCTCAAAAGACCAAATCCTCTCTCTTAATGAATTTCTCAAATGAATATAGATTCAAGAGGTAAATTACCCTTTTCAATTATTATTTTTTTCAAGTGCCTTTGATGTCTTTTTTATTCCCACCTCTCCCCATACATATTTTATGAAAAATCAAGTACCTTATATGTACTCTATTTTTTTATGATAATGTAATATTCCATCATCATCTCTTCTTTTCCCCCCTTTTATACTATATATGAAAGCACCATCTAAGATATGTTAATTTATCACGTTCAAGGAAGACGAGTTCCAAATTTTAATTACTATCTTCAATACTAGTCATGAAGACTTAGTAATGGTTGAACTATATCAGAATATATGTATTTTATCTTATTTATTATCCTATAATCATTACGCACTCTTGATATAAAATAATAATACAAAACTAGTTAATTATGCACAAAACTGCCATGTTTATCCAAGCATTTATCATTACTTTTTATCTAATGAGTCATCCTTTGGTATATAAAAAATCATTATAATATAACTTATATCTATATAATTTCACTAATAATATATATAAAAAATTATAGATGTTTAACCACATTTCAAACGAGCTTCCCTTCATGAATATAAGTAAACTGATATTGAAACCCAAGGAAGAAAATGCTTCCAAAACAATAAAATTGAACATATTAAACCCATAAAAAGGAAATTAATGAACCTAATAAGGTTAAAATAAATCAATTAAATTTCAATGATGATCTTCAATTATAAATTAATTAAGTTAATTTTTTTTATTTGGGGAATTAAGATCAATCAAAGGACACATTTGGGCATATGGTAAAGGGTTTCTTATCTCACTTTTAATTCCGTGAGATTTCCATTGTTCACCACTTATTTCAATCAGGTGGTGTTTTTGATACTGTCATTTGATATATATTATCATTATTCCCTTTATAATTATGTTATTATTTGATTCATTTGGTGTTTATTAATTTTTGGCCATACGATTCAATTGATTACAACGTGGTAAGGGGCTTCGTCTCAATTTCCATTTCATTATCATTTACTTGGTATTGTGCACCTAATATTTATTATGTAGTGTATCCACAACCCATTTGAGATAATTTTTCATTTTCAATTTTAAACACATTATATATACATATTCTAGTTTCATGGGTATTTTTTAGAATGTTGTTTTAACTATGGAAATATTGATGAATCTTTATCCTCTAATATATATAGATGTTGAAAAGGCATATTGTACTTATATTAAATATAATTATAAATAATTTTCTTGACTGGAAGGGACGGGAGGGGCCCACTATAGCCCCTTTATGCATCAATAGGTCTCATGCGAAAAATTAGTTGGCAACAAACCCTTTGAGTTCTTTCCAAAAAAAGACACGATTCTACCCACAGACTTAAATAATTTCGACAAAATAGTGGTATCATGTGCTAGATACATGACATCTAGTTAATAAGAATATCACTTTATTCCTTCTATGTTCTTACTATCCATGAGTTTTCCCCTATGATAAGATCTATGGATACAGTTTCATTCTTAGTTTATTAAGGGCATGTGTTTTCATTTATTCACTATACCATATTGAAAATTCCAATTTGATTATGATTCAGTTATTGTAGATTCATGTTTTATCTATTTTTAACCCCTACTACTAATTTGATATATCCCCTTTCATTCATTTACCTTAAACAAATTATGTGGAGGAAACAATTTATGGACATCTTGTGGATGCAGTTTTTTAGTTTTTGTTATGTATTGTATTTTGTTTCTTTTACCAAGATAATATGAGTTACATATATGTATCTAGTTTCTTCAAGACTACTAAATAGATCATTCCTCTAGGATTTCATTCCTTTTAATCATTCCAATTTAATAATTAATGCACCGTCTTTAGGCTACTGGGGTCGGGGCGTTGAAAGTATATCATGCTTTTTTATTACTGTATTGATTTTATGAGATAAATAATATTCATGATTTCCCTTTTGGGATTTATAGTTGTCCAATTGGTTATTATTATACTCACACATTCATGTACTATTCCCAAATATTTCATGTATTATGTTGTTGATCGACCTTCTGATGGTGCCCTTAGAGGATCGGGGTTGGATCAAAGTTGGGTATGACATACCAAGAAATTTTTTTCATGGTTTCATTTGGTATTTGTCCCAATATATTAAGTATAATTGGAACAATAAATTTTTTTAAATTGTATTTGGATCCTTTATCATCTTTAGTACATTTTCGTACTTTGATTGGGATATAATCTGTGTAGGAATTTATCATATAAGTTTTCTTTACATTATCAATATTTTATAGTTATGGAGATGTGTGTGCGTGTAAAGGTACATTAGGATAATGCCTCCCATGTATGGGTTATTCCTATTCAGTATTGGTCTCTATCACGTGGCTTATTGGAGGATGTTATGGAAAAGTCACAGTCAAATTATCGTTGGCCTTGTCATCCCAGGTGGTTCTGGCTGTGAAAGTGTGGTATTAGAGTGTGGTTCTAACTTATGTTCAGAACATATATTATTATCTTGCAATGATGTTGGTTTTGTATTTATAGAAACTGTGTTAAGGGTTTTTTTATTTGTGTTTTTTATGGACTCTATTTTTGGTGTCGTAGCCAATGTATCCATTCTCCAGGACTCTGATAAACTTCCTGTTGAGTCAGTACATGCAGAAAATGGTTGTTTAGAGAAATAGTGGTACATGCTTTATATGGGATTGGGTTTTAGTTTTCAAGACCATATTAAATTATATTTATAGATATGCTATTTGGACATGGAATATCATTTATATTTTTGGATGCCTCCACAAAGACATCTATCCAGGATTCTACTATGTGATCATGAGGATGATCTTCCAAGTGGAGAGGCTTCAATACAGTGGCCTATACAGAGCGTGGTACATCTAGGTTGTTTTTTTATTATTCACTCACCAGTAATGTAACAGATAGAACTAGTATCTCAAGAGGATGATACACACAAGATGAGTGTTATACATGATTTTCAAATGAAGTTTCCTCCATTGTTTCAGATCAATTCGTGCCCATATGTAGCTAAGGAAGTTATAGAGGCAGTCACCCATGTTTTACAACATGTAAGGCCAGAATCCTATTTTTATTTTGTAATTTAGAATGACACACTTAAAGGATATGTGTGAAGGCTTACAACTTCATCCAATGAAACCATTAAAAATAAATACATCACAGGAAAAGACTAAAAGAAATGCCACTCCCTAGCGATTACATCATTATTTGAAGCCTCCACCATCACATGACCATTCAGAAAGTTGTCCAATCAAGGGTTTCATGGGCCTGGTACAAATGGAATAATCCATACCCTCTCGATCATCCAAATCTGAAAGGCCAAGCTCTGGTGGATGCTTACTGCTTCGGAACCTCATCTGAAGCAGATCCTTGAATCTTGTCTAGAATATTTCACATTCCAATGTCACAATATCATCAAAGACCAATCATGTTGTTGAAAATCATGTAGATACATGCACGGTCTGCCATAAAATTTAAAAACCAAATCACAAGGACCACCATTTTTACCCTATATCCATGCATCAACCTTATCCAAACCTTTAAGTCGTCAAAGAATATCACCTTGAGAGAACAGATGCAGAGCCACCACAAGACATATGTGGCCACTCACCCTCACATCCCAAAGCACCAAGATGCCACCACTCGGATTCACCTCAGAGAGAGTATAGGAATCCTAGAGCAAGAGCAGAGGAACTCATAACCAAATACCTAGATGGAGCATGTAACACCCCAAAATTATAAAAGGTTGCATGACTAAATGATATGACTCATCTCAACAAGGTGCACCTTCTTTCTTAGGAGCCTACCTGATTAGAACTCCATGGTTAAGTGTGCTTGTCCTGGATCAGTGGTCAAGATGGGTGACATTCTGGGATGTTAAACAGGGTGTCTGTAACTTAGGAAGAAGAACACTGGAAAGAACATGTATTGGCATGTGGGGACTATAATTGGTTAGATGACCCATTCAAGCACATGGGTGGGGCCCAGGGTGGGGACGACGTGTCTGTGGGCCAACTGGTGGTACCTAGTGGGCCAGGACCTGACAGCCATGTTAAGGTGGGGTGTATGTACTGTCACTAGGACCTAGTTGTCTCATTTGGTATCAAAGGTGGTACCTAGCCTTAAGTGCAGTGCACTGCCTGGGTTGATATGTAGGGCCCACAACGAGGACGTTGTGCTCTAAGGGGGGGTGATTGTAACACTCCAAAATGATAAAGGGTTAAATGAATAAATTATATAACTCATTTCAATAAGATGCACCTTCCTTTTTGGGATCCTACATGATTAGAAATCCACAATTAAGCATGCTTGGCCTGGAGTAGTGGTCAGGATGGGTGAACTCCTCGGGGGCCCAGGGTGGGGACCACGTGTCTGCGGGGAAACTAGTGGTACCTGGAAGGCCATGACCTGATGGAAATGTTATGGTGGGGTGTATGTACTATCATTAGGACCCAGTTGACACATTTGGTATCAAAGGTGGTACCCAGCATTAAGTGCAGCACACTACCTAGGTGGAGATGTAGGGCCTACAAAAAGGATGTTGTGCTTTAAACGATGGGGGTGATTGTAACACTCTAAAATGATAAAGGGTTAAATGACAAGATGATATGACTCATGTAAACTAGATGCACCTTCCTTTTAGGGATCCTACCTGATTAGAACTCCACAGTTAAGCGTTCTTGGCCTGGAGTAGTGGTCAGGATGGTTAAACTTCTGGGAAGTCACATAGGGTTTGTGTGAGTGAGGAAAAATCACACAAGAAAAAACATGTGTTTTCATGTGGGTACTATTATTATTCAGATGACCCGTTCAGGCACTTGGGTGGCCCCAGGATTGGGACCACGTGTCTGCAGGAAAACTGGTGGTACCTAGCGGGCCAAGACCCGACGACCATGTAAAGGCGGGGTGTATGTGTGTCACTGGGACCCAGTTGTCACAAAGCATGTCTCCACAACCCCCCAAAATATAAAATTGAAAATTAAAAAGAACAAAGAGAAGGACCCATCTTGTTATGAATCATGGAACATCATACCGCTCACACAGAAACATCCCAAAACCTCCATCGAAACCATCTCGCCCAACCGACCAGGAAAAAGCAGTGTACCTGGAATCTAGAGCACCAAAAAAATAGACAAGACCTCTAGAACCAGCATTGATGAATCCAGAACCATCAACCGTATATAAAGAACGATTGTCAAACTAGTACTTCAAACTGTAAGAAAGATTCATGCCATCGGTTTTCAGACCTCAAACCACCCATAAGAATTTCCATGTACCAACCACAAACATTGAATCAGATGAAGAAAACTTTATTTGATCATCAACAGACATCTGTAATGTTGCAACTCAAAAACAAGATCATCCTATCACCCAAAAGTGAATCCCTCACCGTAACTACCTTTGAAGATGAAACTCACGTCCATCCGGAAGCGACTGAACCATAAAGAAAAATCCCCACCTATCGTTACTCTGACTATAAGAATTTAACGATCCGAAGTCGAAACATCCACATCGTCGGTTCTAATCTTAGGATCATCAAACAGATTGACTCAGGATTTTCCAAAGATGGCTCTGACATCATCTTCATCATTGACATCACGATGAGGCAAATCTATCCTAGCCATACTTCAAGCATCTCTTTTGGGGTGTTTTTTATCTCTACACATTGTAATTAGTTCACTTCCAGGATCTTCTAAATACACCGTGGTTTTTTTTCTATAGTGGATTAATCAGTTAGGTTTATTGGTCTCTCCTGATATACACTTGATTTGGAGTGATATGTGTTCTTTAGGTAATGAACCATAGATCAGGGATTACACTAATATATTAGAGAATAATTAATATCTCTTTTCATACCAACCTATGATAGAGTTCTGGAGAAATCCAAAGTAATGGATAGATTCCTGGTATAGAATATGCTAATAGTGGGGGCTGGTAGTGGGAACCTATGGGAAGAGGCCTCAGTTATAGGAATATGATGAAAGTAACAAGGACTTGGGAGTGCAAAATTCTTTAGGATATGTTCTTAGGATAGAGTATCAATGGTTCTGGGATCCAAGGATGTCTAAGGTCTTCTGAGGGATAGATGGTGCTTCTCAATATATGGTAAGAGACATCATGCAACGAATAATTAGACCTACCATACAATTGATAATGAGGTCATAATAGACCTCACATATAGAGACAGATGTAGAGAAAAGGAGTTCTATAGTGAGGTGAACATAGTGTACATGTTTTTCGAGTAGTAGAGGGTGGTAGTAAATTTGACATATTTACACCCCCACCCTTAGGTGGTCCATTCCAAGCATAGGGAGTAAGTGGAATGTGACATTAAAAGATGTAGGTAGTTATGTCCTATGACCTCGAAGATCTAGTAATGATTAAAGGTATGATTTATGCATACTATAATTTTTCTATAATAACAATAAACATAATTCTGATCCACTCCTTTCTTTAAATATCTCGGGTTTTTGACTTATAAATTTTGGATGATCTCGTGTCCCATCCCATGTTCATATAGACCTTGATAGGCTCTGAAATAGTGATCACCCACCTATTCTGATAGTGCGGCATGACACTAAAAGGTTATATATTTTTATTTTACCTTTTTGTAGTAGTGATGAGGTAATATGATTTCATATTAGTTATGGGTTGGTTATCCACAGCCCATTCCCATATTGACTATTTTATGTGGAGGATGTGGAGTATCTGTAGAAACCAATTGATGTTTTTCATTGTGGTTGGGAAGGAAACCCAGGAATGTGAGGATGATATCATCCATTAGAGAGTGAATCCAACAACTTTCCAATGATCTAGCATGACTCTTGGAATAGATGATTTTATGGGATACCAATTTTCTATGGTGGTGGTGGTGAAGTATGAGGATTTATTTTATGAGGAAGTGTTGGTACTACCTCCCTATTGAGATATAGAACTCTATATTTACTTACTCAAAATAAATCCTTAATATCTACATTAGAATTTCATGTAGCTCTATTTTAGATTTTATAGCTAAGGATTTTGTTAGAGAACTTATAGAGGAAGGGCTTCATGTGATGGAGTGTTTCCCACAAGGAGGCCCCAGTGTTGTTTGTAAATAATGAGGATTGGATCTTGAGGATTCGTGTGTATTTCCAACACCTATACTAGGAGACGATGAAGAATAAGTATCTATTATCCTTGATTGATTACCTCTTCAATTAGTTGAGAGGGGTGCGATGGTTTTCAATGATTCGCCTAAAATCAAGATATTGCATGTTGTGAGTATGTGATCAATATATATTGTTGATGGTTATCAGATGTATAAATAATTAATATTATTACTTGGTGACTGCATTTAACATGATGAATTCCCTAGAAGTTTTTATAGGACCCATGAAACATATCATTAACCCTTTCGTAGACTAGTTTGTGGTGGTATTAATTGATCATGTCTTATTATACTCAACATCTGAGGATAGTCATGTGAGACACTTGAGTATGGTTCCATCCACACTCTAATAGAATCATCATTATGGGAAGCTCTGTATGTGCCAATTTTGGATTCAAGAGGTCTACTTTTTGGTTCATTTGATCTCGGCTAATAGTTTAGTATTCTACGTATCCATGATTGCGGTAGTGCTTTCTTGGGATCCAACAATTGGCATTATGAGTGTATAAGTTTTTCTTCGGTTGAAAGGCTACTAAATAATATCCTTGCTTAACTTCTCTATAATATTTACACCTTTGACTGTTTGACCCAGAAAGGGAATCCCTTCATCTGGATAAAAAGGTTCCATTATGCTTTTAGGAGATGAGGAAAAGCTTGATGATCAATTGTTTCTTGATATTTCTTGGTGTGGTGTTGATTATTTAGTATTATGTGATTTTTTAGGGACCTGTGGGGTTTTTTACTAACGTAGAGTAACTTTTTGATTGCTTATGGGCCTCTATAGTTGAGAATGAAGGAGAATAACTATGTGTCCCATGATATTGAACTGGAAATGGTTGTATTTTCCCTGATGAAGTAGAGAAACTGCCATCTCGGTGAGTAGTTTATCATCTACACTAACCATAATAATATCATGTATATATTCACTGAGAATGATCAGTACATTAGATAGAGGTTATTGATATATTTCCTCTATGACTATGACTTCAATATAGTTTATACTCTTGGTAAGGGGAATTCTGTGGAAAACACTATCAATATAAGATCTTGTTCTCCATTTTTAGCAGAGGCATTAGAGTAGTTAGCCTAATTCTAACCAACATAATAGAAATGGATTGTTCTTTATATCTTAATTTAATTGTATTTACCCAAAAAAATTATAGTTTGTTATGAAATCACGGAATAGGGATACCAACTATGATAACTTATGTATTCAGATATTCACTAGACATGGACATAATTGATTTTTTGAAGTTGGGAGAACATTATCCTTTCCAAAAAAAGGACCATGGTACAAGTGATGTTACGGGAGGAGGTGACTAATGATTTTAATACATCCACTTTAGTGGTATATCTAGATGTGGGAATGATGTTCCATGACCTATGATATTAGTTTTTTTGTCCAAAAATAAAGAAGTCAGTAGCAGACTTAATCTCTTGTTGCCTCACTTTTCATCTGGTGAAGGATGAGCATTATGTTCTAATGGTTTTGGGTCAACCCCTTGAGGTTCCATAGTGTATGTTGTATTTGATATTTATGAAATTCATGATGGAATAGACATGTATTACTAGAGAAAACTATTCCATCTATTTAATCATAGACCAACTAACCAAGTCATCCCACTTCCTGGCTATTCCATAAATATATTGTCTCTATAGATTACCCCTAATGATTTCTCCATTATATTATTCTTTATTCACAACATTATTATAGAAATGATTCTAGGAGGCCTTGGGGGCTCATTTTCATTTGATCATGGCGTTTTACCTCCAAATTTATAGCCGGAGTGAGTAGACCATTCAGGCTCTAGATAATATTGTGGGGGGGAATGAATGTATGTATTTTTAGAATGTTGGGTGGATCATATACCCTTGGTGGAGTTTTCATACAATAAAATATACCATCCCACTACTGGTGTATTACCGTTTAAGACCTTGTATGGGAAACCCAACTGGTTACCATTGTGTTGGACTTACCTAGGATAGTCAACAGTCATGGTCCCAATGTTGCTGTGAGAAACAATATATATGTTGAAGATCATATAGGAGTGGATGAGGACTATACAGATTAGTCTGATGTCCTAGATGGACCCATAATAGATGTATATCGAGTTTTAATAGATATTATATGTGTTCTAGAAGGAATCACTTCAATGTGGATTGTACATATTTGACCAGTTTTGTAATCTATATTTTAGATTCATTACACCTTTTAGATATTGTGTAGAGTTAGTGATGTGGCATCCAACATGGATATACCACCACATTTGGATCAGGTACATGACATCTTCTGTGTGTCATAGCTAAGGAGGTGTGTTCCTGACCTGACACACGTCATTGACTATAGAGAGCTATGAATCACTGATGGATCCACCTTTGAAGAGTACCTAGAGGATATTGATTATTGAAATGACAGAATCCTCCATAGGTGAGGGATTATTTTTCTATTCGTTCGATGGATATACGGGAATCCTTAAGTGTTCACTTTGGGGTGGGAGACTCATACATGAGCTCTGCACCCATTTTTTATAAGTATTTTCTTTTTCTTTTTGTGATGAAAAAAAATAAGATGGGGAGAATATAATGTCTTAGTTTTTTCCGTGTAAATATTATATATATATATATATATATTAATATTTTTAGATCCATTTAATAAAATGATGTGGGGTTCTATGGAATAGAGATATTGGAATTTATATTTGAAAATATTTAATATATTAATGTCATGCATGAGTAATTTTCATGAAAATGTGTAATAACACCTGAATAGAGTCTCAAATTGGAAATTTGGTGCACCAATTTTGTTCATAATTAGGGTTTTACCCTATAGGTGATATAAAAAATTTCTTCATCGAGTGTTTGTGAAAACAATATCACATGTGAAAAAAGTAAAGAATGAAATTATTTATGTTATTTTATTTCATTGAAAAAGTTTCCTAGTGACCTCCACTATAAATACCTAATTAGGTGTAAGTCTCATTATTCTCTGCATAACAAGATAGACCTATAGAGGATTCCTCAAATAAATTTCAGAGAAAAACATTGGATTATATGATCAGATCAGTACCACCTGGATCATCCACACCAATAGAGTTCATCGATATTTCCAACAATGTCAATACATAATTATTCTTCATCGATGATAAGTCTAAAATATAGGATGAATATATAATTTATTAAGTTTTAACCAATTTATTCACCCTTTTTCAAATAATGGTCAATATAATAAATAATAATTTATTCATTCCTCAATGGTTGATTTCCTTTATTATGGATGTATCTATTTTTTGTTATTTATTCAACTTCGTTCATCTATTGTATGAAATGAAATAAAATATGACAATAAAAAAGGTCAAGGTTTGTCACCCATGTTTATCATTTATGGTTTTCTCACCTAGTTCTTCTCATGCTCCTTGTGGGAAATATCTTTGGCCCGTAGTTCAATAAACATCAGGTATTTGATCGTTTCATGATAGTTTTTAGCACAATAGACCAATACAATGGGTAAGGATCATGATTGATGCGGTGATGGAAGTGCAGAGATGAAGGATGACCATGGTTGGATCATTTCGTATAGGTGATCATCAGTCTTCTCAGTTTGATGTGTGGTAGTGAAATGGTATGGTGATGGCATGGCTCGAGTTGGCATGTTCCATGAAAATATTGCATGGTTTATGTCAAAAAGTGACAGTGAGGGTTAGACAACCCCATATCTGATTTTCCTGACAACATTGATGGTGTAAACGACATATCTAGATGACATGTGAAGGAATAATGGAATCTTAAAAATTCTACGGTACACAGCATGTAATCTAGATATACAGGCCTTGTGGGTCACTGGTAGAGGAGATAGGGTTCCTGTGGAAAAGATAAGGACCATATCTTTCTTAGTCCTTACCACATGTCATGTGACCCCTAACAAGTAGCATGTCATGTATAAAAGAGGATACATGGTGATGTGTTGAGTACACGGTCTAATCTATGTACTCAGACACTACTAGAGCACCTGGGCTAAGCCATATTATCAAACATAGCCATGTGTACATGGGAATAGACCAAGGTACACAAGAGATAGATGACATCCATCAGAATAGACACATGAAGGTACTCATATAATGGTACACGTCTTGTACCAAAATTTCACATTATGTACTTCTTAGGATATAATGTGGAGTCATTTCTTTCTTCAGTTTGACCTATATAAGTTGAGAGTGTTCACTTGGTCTATCCTCTTGACATTATAGTGCATAATTATTTTATCACCTCAAGGTTGTGATCCCTTGTTCTAGATTAGTCTTAAATGGAGTTCATGGTTTCCCTCTGTGATACTAGGGTGTGATCCTCTACTATTCTTTATTATACCCTATGTGGGGTTCATGGAATCAGTGATAATACCATTTTTAAGGCAATGATCCCCAATCTATCATGTAGTTTCATTTGATTTCATGATATCATCATGTATATTATCCCTTACATAGTTGTTTATTAGAAATTAAATATTCAGTGTCCCCTAGTGGTTTTCTATTTTAATCTCTTTTCTACATATATGAATATTCATAGATCCAGCGAGTAATTATTATATGGGGATCAATGATCATGATCTCTTGGATGAGACTCACCAATGATATCATGGTTCGTGGAGTGGATTCTCATGGAGTGAGAAATTGCTAGATTCCTCAAGTAGTATCCTATGGCTATTAGTTTTTTGTTGAGACCATTTAAGAACAATTTTATAATGTGATTACATATAGTTTTTTATTACTTTGTTTCTATTATTATGATTCTAATATTAATTATTTATGATTCTTGATTTAGGTGTTTTCTAATGGGTATTTTATACTCACTCCTATAAGGGATATGCCTGCATGAATTATGTCTTATTCAGATCTTGACCCTCTGACAGTGTCCTAGGAGGATAGGGAGTAGGATGTTTATAGTTGGTTTAGACAGTCTGAGGTGTTTCTTTGTGGTTAAATATAGATATAGTCTCCACCATCTGATCATGTAAAACTCCTTGTAGTTATTTTCCTTTTATTTAGACCCTTTTTCACTTTTAGAAAAATTTGTGTACTCTAATATAGGATAGATATTATGCATGAATTTTAGTTTTGGTAGTTTTTACTTTCCCAACATTTTATAGTATTCGGGATGTTTTTATGCGTATATATATTATGATAATACCTCCCATGTATGGGTTATGAAAACACATTATTGGTCGCTAGCCCCTAGACTATTAGAGGCAGGCATCAGGTAGTCATACATAGCATATCACTAGATAGGCTTCCCTCGATGATTCGTGTCATCACATAAACCTTCCCTTGCATCTTCTCACATTTATAGATATTAGAGACAAAATCTTATCTAACATTTTATTAAAATAATTATTAAAATTTTAATAATAATATTCTCCTTAAAAAGAAATCACATACCTCTTCATTTCTTTCATTGTGGCATTGAATTGGATTTTTTTGTTCATCCTTAACCTTCTTCATTGTAACAATATCTTACCACATTGCATAAGGTTTTTAAAAAATGTGAAAATAATCAATATAAATATCAATTGGATAATTTTGTTCCAGATAAGATAAATTATAATCAAATATATCTAGTATGTTATACACTTATATTCTATAGTTTCATAATCTTGCAACATCTCACTGCAACCACCAATTCTTCTCACAAATTCATTCACCCTAGTAAAGAAACTATCTATCATTTTATAATCATGGATCTAAATATCCTCATTATTATGTATGAAAAAAATTAATTTATCTGGTTTTTATATGCTCTTTCTTTAATATATATTTTGATTTTTATTCTATAATGATTTATTGGGATTATGTCCAATGAATTTAAAAAAAATCACATTACGAGATGGATTATGGAATAAAATTATATATCCAACAATAGTTTTTCATATTCCTCTTATCTACTACTTATAAGTAAACTCCTTCACATTGTGGAATAGAACCATTAGTTTTCACTTACAATATTTCATAACTGGTATATAATAGGTATGGAATCATCCTATATTTTCATATATGAACGTTTTTTCCATTAAATAAAGGAATACCCTTATTATATAATAAATTATGAGTTTCCATGATGTACAATAAAAATTCAATGATAATAAAATTTAATAGAGAGAATATTCCCATTTAAAATCTAAACATAAAATCACAACTGACAAGAACCTTCCATTGATACCATTAAAAAATTCATCTCCACGATCAGTGAAGAATCACAAAAGGTGTGTAAAATAGTGATTTAATTTTTTTTTAGTTTCATTTTGTGAAAAAAAACCTTATCACCGGTTAGATAGAATCTCTATAATTATTCAACACACACACAAATGAAGGGAAAAATAATATTTACAAGGTTAACCTCTCAAAACAAAAAATCTAGCCCTTAGCATGATTTGTATTTCACTAAGACCATATGACCCACTAGTTTCAATATATAGGTACAATGAGAATAATTTATCCTTTTACTCATGTGAGAACAGGAATCCTATCAATGAGACTCTTTCCTTACATTTTATAATGAAAATAAATATCATATTAAAAAGAATAAAGAATTCTAAACATTCCCATCATTTTTTGATGTATTTCTTCTCTTTCTCTTTTTATTCAACCCCTAGAAACTCGAATATGATCCCTTCAATTATTGTTATTTTTTTATCCCCTCATCCATATTTATCTCTATAACATCTCCTTATGACTTATTCCACTATATTTGCATCTTCGTATTACACAATACCAACACATTTTATAGTATCATTATAATAGCTTAAATTCTAATTAAAATTTTACAATTATAATTCAAATGAGTCAATTCCTTCAACCAAATCAACTACTCCTACTTAATTTTAAGTAAATTAATGTTATTGGATATTATATATATAAATTATGATTAAAAAATGATCTCATGGATCATTTCAGACATCCGTTACCTCATCCAACATTCCTCTCCATAAAACATCCCATAACTATATTAAAACCCATCAAAACAGTTTTCATCATGGCGTGGTGTAGAATGCTAAGAGGCTTTCCCTATATGATGGATTTCAACACTAATATATTCTTACTTCAGTGGGATATATTGATCTTATACCTATAATTTTTATTATGAATTGATATACCTTATTAATGGTACATGTTTATCTACTTATTTTAACTAGATATATCACCTGTTGTATTTGGTTTGTCACACTATAGGTGTTGAGAGATTTTCCTCTTTAAATTGGGAGACATACGAACACTAAAAAGACTGAAATGTCCTTTTTTGGGGATATATTTTTCACATAAAAAAATTTAAGATCATATTAGTGACCTCCAAGACCACTTTCTCTTTATTTGTTTACATAAAACTCATCCAATTCAACAAGGCCATCAAAACACCCAACCATGGGTATATCCCTTCCCATGATGGGAAATTGGTTCACAAAATATCCTCTACCATGGGTGTAGCCTTAGATAGATTCTAAAATATTCTTAAATCCTCCAAAAATCCATGAAATTCATATATCATGAGAAAGAATCATGATTTTTGTAAACATCAAGATCATTTAATATGGAATCATTTGATTAAAATTAGAATAAAATCTATGTATTGACAATAGAATCCAACACCGTTGATCATATCCTCTTCATCAATTCATCTACCCCACTAATAAAATTAACTGTCATAGAACCTCTTAGGAGACACATTAATTTATTCCACTTTCTATTTGTTTTTAATAATATTACACTATTGAGCTATTATACCTTCTCAATGATACCCTTTTAGGAAAGAAATTTCCTGCTTTGAGAACTAGATAATGATAAAAAAGTCATTTATAATGATCTATTTCTTGGAAAATAATTGATTAAGGTAATAACTAAAAAAAGGTATATTTTTTTACATGAAATAATCAGTGGTTCATTGTTAACTCATTTTATAATTTTTGTGTTAATCATGATTAATGTATTGATAGTTGTACCTAAGTGCAATAATATGATATATCCTTCCGACTCCCATATTATTTGGTCTCTCAAGATAAAAAAATTATGTTTTCTACGATATTATTTGTTAATATGGTTCATCCTAGTTATACTAATGGACTAAATCCAAATATCATAGTGTAATCGTCAATATATAATTATCAGAGTGTTAAATTATAAATTCATTGAAATGATTCTGCAAATGTCCTAAAATATGACACCTTCTTATAACCATATGACTCATTTAGGTTCACCCTATATCAAATTTAGTTATTTATAGGTTGTATTATTTTCTATAAATATATTCATTATAAACTAATATTTTAAAATAATTAAACCCTATTATGATACCAACTGATGTGACCCTAGTATTACAAAAAAATTATTTACATCATTTTTGTTCAATGTTCAATATATGTCACAATAATATAAAACATAGAAACATAAAGGTTTAGTGTATTTGGACACTATATACATAGTAATATTCTTACATCCAGTATCCTTAAAATACACCTGAAATTTCTTCCTCTATAATACACTTATTATACATATCATGCTTAAAACTTTTCATCATAACATGGGGAGACCTTGAAACATATAAAAGTGTTAGATCAGTTTCTCAATAAGGGTACACAAGATATATATCATTTGATGATCATATTTATACATAATATAATAATAATAGTATGATATCATGATTATAATTTACTATGTTTATACCAAATCAATCTTATATCGTAAATCATGAGTCATGGTATAAAGATTAGTCATTTCAAAAGACACAAGTCATAAGAGTGAGGAATTTCCATAAATCAATCGCGAGACATGGGATAATTTAATAATCATAATAAAATTTTATATGTGTATGTGTAAAAATCATAAGAATAGAAAATAATTTCACTATTAAAGGATCAATACTAGGAAAATTATCAAATTGTTTTCCAAATCTCATATTGGATTTGGTTTAGTCCCCAACCCTTTTTTCATTATTCAACTGGATTCATTTTCCATCCTTATTTATATTATAACATGAGATATAATTAATTTCATGATGAATTAAAGAGATTTAAAATTTATATCCCAATAATTACATAATGAAAACCATATATGTGTGTTCCATAAGTTAATAAAAACATTAATCATTCCATTAGATAATCTTTAACCCATGGAAAAGAAATGGGATTCATGAAATCACCCATTAAATATAATCATCATAAGACATTCATAGAAAAAAATTGAATATTTTAATAAGATCATATCCCTATTAATGCAAATAATAATAAAATGATGTTGATATAGAATAAAAACACCTATAAAATAGAATTTCAATATTTCATTAAAAACATGGAAAATATACATTTATTTTACAATTTTTAAAAACAAAAAATTCCCATGATATTTAGAAAAATTATTCTACATCAAAAAATCATATAAAATTATAAATGAAACATCACAAAAATTTTTTTTCTTGATGTCAGGAATATTCATTCAAGTGGTAAAAATAAAAACAAATATTTCTTTCAATGCTTTTATAAAAATTCATAAATAACTAGTTTAGAAAAAATTATAAAAATTCATTTTTAAACTGTTGAAAATATTAAAATGTGTTTTAAAATTATTTAAACAATAATTTAATCATTTAAAATAACATTCGTTAAAACATTATTTAGAACATGGATATGGAAGAAAAAGTTAGCTGACCAAACTAGAAATAAGGTCAACTTTTCTCAAAAACATCTTTTTTGATCGTTTTAAGTACCATAGAGAAGATAATGAATTGAGAAAATTTAAAAACTAAAAATAAAACGATAATATAAAAAAATATGGGGTTTAAAATAAAAATTTTCAGCTAATTTTATTCATTTTTAATTTAATTAAGAAAATCATGAAAATAAATGGGATTTTAACATAAACCCTTACCTCAGGTATAAAATTTTTTCATAAACCACTATATTTTCTTCATAATAAATTTAGACTTATTATAAATATGTAACCAAACCATATTAATACCTGTATTACTATATGTAATCCCCTTATAATATCCAACCACCTATTGATTATCAATTCATCATTAAAATCAATATTCCAGGTGGTAACTATTTCATTTCTCATGCATGTTTTGGTTTGATGTTTCTAATACTTGAACCCTGGTCATGATTTCAACTTATACATGTTATTTATCATAATATAATCATAATATTTATTCATTATATGCACATTTAAAACTGTTTATATAAGGTTCTGATGTAAAATGAATTACATCTCTTCTAGGATATGGTAGTTCATATGTACACATGAGTAATTTATTCATTTTTAAGGAATTGAAATAAAAAAGTATAATAATAATTTTTATTTTAAAAATCAATATATATATATATATATTAAATTTTCCTTAAATATATCTTTATTAGAATCTATGTAAATTAGTGATGAAAAAGGAACCACATCGCTTCATAGATGTGGTTGTCCACACATACCCATGACATATGTTATCATTCTCCAATGGATGGGAGGATAAAAAGGTAGATAATATTTTACCTTAAAATAATCATACTTGTGTTATAAAAATGATATATATCCATTAATTCAACTATATTTCCATCCTTGAGAGACAAATATAAAATATAAAATACATTGCATCTTAGAGATGAAAGATCATTCGTTCCCATGATCAATATTATATTTTCTATTTGATATAAAGAAAATAAGAATCATTTTAGAAATAAACATAAAAAAATTATTATAGATAATTATTTCTTAATGTTAATATGTTTATATAATATTTAAATTACGTTAATGAATAAATAATTAGTAAAATGGCCAGTAAAAAAATTACAACTTTTTGGGGAAACCAATTATGGATTACACCACAACCCTTCTTGGTTTGATATTATGAAAATAAAATGCTCTAGTAAGTAGATATGGAAGTTAAGAAGGTATATAGGTTTTTATTATCTGATCTATAGATCACTATGTTTTTGAAATACTAAATAGTGGAGGTTCTGTTTACAAGAGAATGTAGTGGAAACTTTTAAATACATGCTACTTTGTTATATAATACGTGTAAAAATCATGTAAAAGTGGGAAAAATAAATAAAATTTAGAATATATGTTGGTAACCTTAGAAATGAAATTTTATAATAATATTTGAGATTACATTTTTTGGCCTTATTGCATTTTTTTGACTATAATTAACTCGTGTTACCATTCACTATAGTGAAAATATTTTACCATGATTATTATTCATAAAGACCTAAAATAAAATCAACCTTATTATAAAATTTTGTAAATTTTAATTTCAAATATGTAATCATTTTTACCATACACATTTTATGTTATTTTTATAATAGTATTTTAGAATAAATTACCAAAAACACAACAAAAATAGTTTTTAGAAAATGCATTTTTTAGCATAAAACTGAATTTATTCTCATTCTTTACTTTTTAAAAACCATTAAATTAATCTTAAAATAATAAATTGAATTTATTATCATCAAATTAAATTAATAAAATCATAATTATTGATTAATTTAATTTATTAATATATTAACACATTGTGAGTGTAAAAGGGTTTTTTTAGAAAAAACATATCTTCACGCCTTTAAATGAGGTTATTTTTTTATTAACAATTAATATGAAATTAATTAATTTTTGAAAATTTTAAAAATAATTTTCCCAAATTTAAATACTCAATATTATTTTAAAAATAAAATATATACGAAAAATAATAATTCTATAAACACAATATTTCAAAAAAATTATTTTGGTTCAATAATAATTCTTAATGTGAATTAAAAAATATTCTTGGGAATTATATTTAATGAAAAACCCATATAATAAGTTTCATTTTATAATTTATGTTAATTATTCACATAATCTCATGGTTTTCTTCTTGAAAATCTATCAATTTCATTTTTATGTTAAATAAAAATATATTATAATATATCAACATATTATAAAGAATAATTAATGTGGTAGTTATTATAAATGAATAATTTATTTTACTAATGATTTTTTGTTTAATATTGTTGTAATATATTTATTTTTTTATAATTAAAAAGATTTATTGAATTAATTTTGGTGTTGTACACGTTTTATGATGTCGAACATATCTAATTTATTAAAGATAAATATATTCTAAAATCTATTGGAATTACATTCTACGCCTCTTATTAGAATTTTCCCCTTAAAGTAAAAAAATGTGGATTAATTATCCTCATTACATCCTCATATTTATACATAACATCCAAAATTTTAAACATTTAGTAATAAACATTATCTAGGAGATTGGTTTGGTTTTTTATTAATTTTTATTTTCCGAAATCACATAACCGAATTCCAATGATATATTAATAAGAGTACCTAGTAACCAACTAAAAATTATAGATATCTCTATCAATTGTCAAATTATATAATACATTTAATTTGAACTATTATATTATGTGGATGAATAAATTTATCTTTATTTCCTATTTCCACATCTAGGTTATGTCCCGAGAGATTTCATTTATTATCTCCAACCCATCATGTGGGATTGTTTCATATATTTTCATAGATATCATCATAGGGATCCATTTAAATGCCCGAGTGAAAGCTATTATTATAAGAAAACTCAACTAGATCAAGTTATTAATACCAATCACCATTAAAATCTATAAATAATGTTCCCAACATATCTTATAGTGTATGAATAGTCTTGTTAGACTAATCATATATTTTTGGATGATATGTAGTTGTAAAGATCATCTTTATATTGAATTCTAACTAAATAAACCTCTAGAACACTGAGTAAAACCATGAATATCTGCCAGATACAATTGAAGGTGGTATTCCATGTAGTCTTAACACTTTCTTGATGTATGTCCATTAATGTTGGTCAAGTGGGAAATCTTCTTCTATAGAAATTCAATATGTTAATTTTATAAGGAAATCAACTACAACCCAAAAAGAATTATGGCCATTAAATGTCTTGGGGAGTCCTATGATAAAATATACGGTGATATTTTCCAATTTAAAAATAGGTTTGTTTAATGGTATTATCATTCCATTATAATTGTGACATTAATTTGTATCTTAATGGAATACCATAAATTAGGATACACAAATCACAAAATCCCATTTAATATTATCTAACCAAAAAACACCTTTGGTATATCTATTCATCCTTGTCAATAATTAATATATAAGGAATGGTGAGTTATATGATTTATATAATAAATCCCTGTTTGATTATAGTATTATAGGGACACATATCCAATTAAATGATATTATCATCCCATTATGTTCAAGGTTAAATTTTGGAGCATTCCTTACCTTATTTGGCATCAACATTCCATCTTTTATGCCTTTCAATTTTCACATCATTGGATAGTATAAAATTTATTTGAGAAATATTTTTTTATCCCTCCAAAATGATTTCAAGGTCCATAAATTACAAATTCAAAATTATTGGATCTTCTTCATTCTATATCAATGATAAAAAATCATAGTATATTTGAATTAGAGAATCATACACACTATTTAACATACAATGGGGGTAATATATTTGGGATTACCAATCATTAATCAAAACCAACCATCTACCTTATTAGATTTTCAACTCTTTCTATATGAATATATACATCAAGGTTTTATAATAATTGTATATGTCACACCATTAACCATAAAGAAAAAGAAAATGTATTTTTAATGAAAAACTTGCACTGCTAGCTCCAAATCATGATTCGAGTTATTTCTACCATGAAACATCAAATTTCATGTGGTATATGATAATATCGTGACATTATATATGAAAAAAAACCCATTACATTATTTTATTTATTGTTAAATGTTATGAACCCTTCTCTAAAAAAGGTTAGTGTATGTATAGGTTCACTAACCATACATCTCATTACTTATTTGAAATTTTATTTACATTAATTTTCCCAAAGTAACTTTTATCCCTTCTACATAAAAATGGCCAGAGGATTTGATATCCATGACAAATCTTTAAAAACTATTGATAATATCTAGTAAATCCCAAAAAATTATGTATCTCATTCATAGTGACTGTTTGGTTACTTTTCTCATTATCTTCCACCTTTGGAGGATCCACCACTGAACCCTCACTTATAATTATGTGACCTTGTAATGTCACTTGTTATATCTAGTATTCATATATAATATATTTAGAAAACAATTTCTCTTTTACCATGTTCTTTGACACAATACAAAATTGAAATACATGTTATTTTTTTTCTCAAATAATATATAATAATATCATCAATAAGTATTACCATAAATTGATTATGGTAATATCAATATACTCTATTCATTAGATCCATAAATATATTTGGGGTATTGGTAAGTCCACATGATATCACTATAAATGTAGAGTGTATAAAACATATATTAAAGACGTTAATTGGTACATACCCCCTTTTTACCCTTAACAAATTATATATAGATCAATTATTAATATTAAAACTGTATTGAGCTCCAAATATTTTATCAAATAATTCATTAATATGGGGTATTTGATATATTTTCTTGATATCGATCATGTTATGTTCATGATAATCAATATAAACATGCATTAACACATCTTTCTCTATAAAAAATAGAATAGTTTCACCCTATGGTGATGCACTGGGGCGTATGAATCATATTTCTAGATTCTTGTGAAGATGCTTCTTTAATTCTTGAAGCTCAATAGGGTCTATTATATAATGAGTATTTGAAATATTTATAACACTATGTAATATTTCTATTCAAAACGAAACATTATGATTTGGGTGATACCTAGGAAAATTATTATCTAATACATCGGCATATTAAATAAAAAGTGGTATATCTTAAATGTTGAGTTTCTCCCCAACTATATGATATAATTAAACCTCAAGGATGTATAGTAAGATCTATATAAATAATTTTCTTCTATTGGAAGTCCATGTTCATCCTTGCAATTATAGATGATCATAGGTTGGTTCAGAATATCAAATATGACTTACGTTCCCCATGAATTGATATGAAATCTATATAGAAAGATCTAGTACATGCCCAATAACAAATAAAATTCTACTATATGGAGAATAAAAATATCGGAAGAATGTACATTCCCCGAAACTTATGCCGAAGAGGATCTATAGAATTTAGATCAAATCATCATTCCATTAGTTTTTTTCATTGATAAACCAATATATAACCATTTTTACTGATTTTATGCACTTATAAAATTATTTGGATAAAAAGGATTGGTCAAACCCAAATAAAATAATAAACTCTTAGTTATATAATGGATAACAAGTATACATTTCACTAATTTGATGCGCCTGAAGTCTTTGTTAATTCTATCGGGCATGGATAAAATTAAAATTTTATATTGACTCAAATTCTACTAACAACAAATGCATAGTCAAGAAGAAATGCATGGTCGAACCCATAGAGAGCGGGGAACACATTGATGAAATCTCTAGGAAAAATATTAGGTCAGTCCAATTTTGGTTTTATTTTACTAAACCAATTATGAAAATAAAATAAATGAATTCAAATTGAAAAATAGAATAGAGGGGAATCATTTTTCATAGGTGGTTTTTCTAGATAAATTTAATTCAACATCACTTAGAATACAATTATATCAAATAGTTGTGGAACTAAAAAGAATCATCCATTAAAAAATGGTCATTTTCTATCAAACTACCATATAATACCAATTAATCATTGTCATATGAATAAAAATAGATAAACTGAAATAAGTTCTGATTTCCAAAAGAAGAAGATTAATTGCATTCAATGGTCATTAATGTATTATGTCAATCATGTTGGGGTTTATTTTTTAGTGAAAACATATGGTCAATGATTCAATGATTAATAAAGTATAAGTGTAGGAAAAACATGATTTTATCAAATAAATTCATATTTATGAGTGAAGTAAAATCATGATTTGTTGGAACAAACCCCCTTTAATCGATTTTTCTCTCCCCTATATGCTTTTTCCAATCATTGTAGTGTTGTCAAAGAGGATGGATAAACCAATAACCATAGCAGATAGATTTGAAAATAATGAGTTATAATAAAATGAAGATATGGAAAATATTATAATTAAAACTCAAATGAGTCCAATGATTACATGATATAAAGAAAATAACCTCAAAAATGAAACCTATCTATGATATAATTTGGTTTGGAACCATACAAAATTCCCCCGGTAGTTTTGCCTTGAACATGGAATGGAGTGCATCAATCCCATATATGGACATCTTATCTGTAATCCCATAGGGTTTACTAAATCAAAACTAACATAACTGGTTGTTTCGGCTGATCAATTGTAGAAAATATCATCAAAAGACAGGCTGTAAATCAATGTTCTTTAGGTATCATGAAACTTCATATCATGGATTTTTTTACACAATATTTATTTTGGGGCCTTTTCACGGTATCTAATATGAATAGAAAAGGTGTAATCATCATTCATGTTTTCTTCATCTCATGACCCATACATAGTTCATGGCTTGTAACTTCATACAGTGTAATGATGTCAAATGATGTGTAAAATACAATTTCAGCACTAGAATATCTATTTCATTCTACTCCTTTAGTTTTTTTCCTCTATAAGTGTTCCATGATAATTCTAAAAATCTGTTTTTGTTTTGCTTCACTTCACTCATGGTGTGAAGTGTCATTTTTATCTTCAATTTCATTATTTTCCTTAGTATTGCTCCAAATGTTAATTCATCATAATAATTTTTGTAACATTAATATAAATCCCATATTTTCTATTAAATAAATTAATATGTAATGAATTTATATATAAACCAATATCAAAATATTAATACAAAATAGAGTGATCACAGCTCATTCTCAAGGACCACTTCAGTAGTACTGATTGTAGAACCCTTCCCTTTATTAAGTGGTTTTGGAGGATGTTGATGTCGATTATCATCATTAACCATTTCATTCATACAATGGTTAGTATAATGAACAAAAACCATTAAAAATAGAATTGGAGTGCAGGTGTCACATTTAGTATGGATTTATATCCATTTATTTCATTAGATAAACTCTTTATATCACTTCAACATTTATGTCCTTTCTTACCTTCCATTACACACATATATCATTTACCTGTTTGATGAACGTATTGACAAGAAATTTTAGCCCCTTTGGATTTATACTATATTCAATAGCTTTTGTCGCGTACATCACTAAAATAATTATACTCTCAACAAAAAAAGCATGACATTTTATAATTAGATGATCAATATAAACATTTGTAGAAAAAATATTATAATTACATAATATAACTGCATAATATAATTTTTTATTCCTTTTGAAGAACCATTAAAATGAAAGGTATTATATTTTAATGTAACAAAATAAATTGGTCAAAACTAAATGTTTCTTATAATAGGTGATATTTAAATTTATAAACTTATTGTCAATATAAAATTATTTAGAAATTTTTTTAATATTGGTATAAAAACACATGAAGTTTCAAAAAGTTATTTTATAATAAAAGAAAATATTATTTAAAAATTGTTTTCTAAATTAAAAGATAAATTAAAAATTATACAAATTTAAATTTACATATTTATCTTCATTTTTAGATTAATCATTCGAATTTTTGAAAAGGATTAATTTTTAGTTTTTCCTAAAATAATTGATTTTTAGTTGAGTAGTGAACAAATATATTTTTCAAATACCAATAAATTTATGATATAAAATTATTTGAAACCATTTTTCTATAACAATATATATTCATAATGTATAATATATCATTTAAAAAAATATATTCAATTTATAAAACCCATGTTAAACATTTTGGATACCTAAGTAATATTTTACTTTAAAATTTTCATTTATTCTCTAATGTTATAAATTAGTGTCCATAAAATTAAGAAATTAAATCAATTAAAATGTATTTAATTTTGGATATCAACATGATCATATTATCTAACAAGGAAAATAAAATTTTTAGACATGAAATTGTAATGACTAAGATTAATGTTAATGACATTAATACAGGTCAAGGTGTTATTTTAAATGAATTTACTATTAATATTGTATAAATTTTATCTAATAAATTAAATTTAATAATTTTATATAATTAATTTTAAATTATTTTCTAATATATTTTATCACTCGTATTATTAGAAAACAATTTCATATAACATTAAGAATACTTGATGATGAAACACTTTTTTCTACAAAATTATATTTTCTATATATTAAATGTTTTATTTTAAATGTAAATTTATCATATATTGAAATTAAATTATACTATATGGATCCTGGATTTGTTTTAGAATCCAAATATTTATAAACTAGTTTATAATGTATTTTATTAACAATATAAAAACTGCTAGGAAGAAACTAGTTTCTTTGAAAAATAATGGTAAAATGTAAAAATGAACTTGTAAAAAAGATTGAAATATGTTGAAACATGTGGTAAATTGATTGGTAAAATATTTCTCGTGATTATCTCAAGAAAAAAACCATTATTTCAATATTCTGGAGTCATTGACCCTTGAATAATGTAAATATATCATTGAAACTTTATTGGTGTTCAGAAAAGTTCTATTCTCATCACTTATAAAGGGGGTAGAATATACCTATAAATTCTCCAAATTACATTAGAAATATCTTTGATACCCTTCCAATATTCATCTCCTATTATTCCATATCATTTCTTAAATCACCTGGTCAATATAAGACATCCAAATTCTTTGAATTATAAGGTGTTTATATAGTTGAAGTTCAAGGTCATGATGTAAACATTACAAACACCATACCTTTTCCCATTAAAAATTTTATTTATTCATGTTATATTAAATGTTATTATATTAATGCAACAATAATTATTTTTTCCTTTTTATCCAATTTTTAAAACAAAATAAAGTTAATCGTGTGTTTTGAAAACTATCACCTCCACAAAGTAACATTTTTCATTTTTCTTCTTGATTTTAAATATTTATAAATAAAATATTAAAATTGATTTTACTAATTGAAAAAAAATCATTATTATTTTTTTATAATTACAATATACACATCCTTATCCATAATTCCCCATCGAGATATAGTTTATTCATATTTGGGTTAGTTTAACCACCTAAGTGAATAATGATAAAAAAATCTATTATAGATGAATATAAAATAATAAATACTAATATTTTTATAAGTTAAAAAGAAAATAATTATTTTTATAATGTTATGGAATGGTTATATTAATTATTTAAAATATTATTATAATATCATCTTTGATTGCTAAAAATTATTAAAATAGGATGACCCCAACACAATTTTCTTTAAAACAGAAGTAAAAAATATGTAATAAATAAATAGAATATAATAATAAATAGTACATAGTAAATTAAATATTAAAGAATAAGGTTACAAATAATTTACCTAATAAAAATAATCTATTTTTAAGTATGTTATAAATAAGCACAAAATAGATCAGAAATTAGTTAACTGTTTTTTATCAATATTTTTCTTTTTAGAAACATTCCTTTTAAACATCATGTTTTCATTGGAATAGTGTATATACTACCTTATTATTGTTTTTTAATAATTATTTCATTATATTTAAATATTTTAAATATTATATTCCACATTTTTTATCTGATGGGGTTTTGACTCAAAAATCACAGAAGCTATAGGGGTTTTGGATCTCAATTCTGTTTCATTGATATATAATTCATATTCTCTACATATTTTTTATATTATATAAATTTTAAATGGATTTATTTTTATCATAATTTACAATAAAAATAAATAATTAGAAATCCGTATCATTTTCTACTTCTCATGGGTTTTCTATTTGAATGATAATGTGGTTATAAGGGTTTCGCCGAACACAATTTTCATTCAGTAAGATACAGACTTTATTATTGAACTCTAATGTTAAAGGTTTCATTTATTCAACCCAATGAATTATTTTTATTTTATTTTGTACTTCCTTTTTGGGGGTACTCAATTCTGCCTTATAACATCATTATCTAATTATACTTACGGAAAAGATGATGTTACATGTATGTCTTTGTTTTCTCAAATTCCATTATTTCTGATACCTTTGTATAATACATCTCTATTTTTTATATGGTGCATATGTTGACCATATAACTTATTTAAAAATTAAATCCTTTTAATTTATGGTTTTACATGTTCTGTTTTTTGATATCTCTCATCTAATGGTTTCAATTGAAATGTTTCCTAAGTTGTAATATTTCTTTTACCGACCCCATTTTTAAAATTCGAGACATTTAAAATGTGATAAGCCATATGTGGAATTTTTATAGACTTACTTCATAAAATAAAATTAATTTTATTCTACTTTGACTATACTTGGTCATATTATGTTTTTCTTTACATTGTATTAAATTGGAAGATATATAATATTTAAAATCGATGTGGGGTTCAAGAAAAGTGTTTTAAAAATATAAAAAGAACATTTAATTTCATGCAAGAATTTTATCATTATCTCTACATTATATGGATATCTCTATATCTATTTTGTAAATTGAGAGGGGATATTTTCATGTAACCGGGATTCCTTTGAAAATTTTGTAAATGAAATTAAAATTATCATTTTCTATATGTTTTTTTAAAAGGAACTCCTCCTAAACACTTTCATGTGAACATGTTTTTATGTCTTATTTGTCATTTTTATATTAAAATTACTTTATAATATTTAATTTTATTTTAAAATAAATCTTTATTAACATTGATTTATAAAATATTCATATTTAAAGAAACAGTTTTAAATTTTACATGTATGATTCTTATTTATAAATAAATTTCTCATAATCCTCCTAAAAAGTGGATTTCATCTAAATCTACATCCATTAACATTACATATGATTGATGACGAATATTTTTTTAATGAAAACATCATATTATTTATCAATATGGATTATGTTTTACTAATCTCAATTCAAGGAATAATCTTTCAATACATTTTTCTTTTTTAACCATCCACTATGAATATGAATAACTTTTTCTTCCAGTTCCACTTCACATTGAATATCATGATTTCTATAAATTTGATTTTAGGTTGTTTACCTATTCATAATACATCAGTTTAATGAGGAATTTATCTGATATACTATATAAATTTAATCTATACATTATTAACAACCAACACAAGATCATAAAAATTAATGGGTATCTACCTAGAACATTACTAATTATCTTTGTATACCCACATATTTTCCATGGGTTTATCATGTTAGGATCATTAATAGACTTTTTAATTATTTGTATATGGCAATCCATATATAATGTATATGAAAACCATCCTATATCTGTGAGTTATTTCTAAATCATTGAATAAAACCCATTTTCATTTGAGAGTTTCTTTATTATATGATGAATGATTAATATTGTATGGCACAAAAATGTATTGATGATGAGGGGTGGAGTCAAATATAACCCTCCAATGAATTGGTTAATATTTTATATCACATGAGAAAACATATCATGAACTTTCTTCTATATTGTTACAAGATAATAGGTGATCCTACTTGGTTATTATCACAAACTAAAGGTTAGTCCTTCTTGTATATTCTCATGATATATTGATACCTTATGATTATGTTTCTACTAAATTGAATCATCATGGAATGTCAAATGATAATGTTACACTTTCATACCCTATTCCTATAATTAATCCAAATTCATCATCTATATTCTCTCATGGTTCTAAGCACTATTGAAATAGTATATTTTTTTCTTAAATGTTATTATATCATGAATCATGGAAAAATACAACGGTTTCATTTTCTTTTAATAATATACTTCTACCCTTATCCTGATTTATCAAATTCATATGATATAACCCTTGAATAAATGATGATATGTTTTCTCTTATTCATTTTTTGATCTCACCACTTTCTTGTTATTCATTTTCCTAAGTTATATAGTTAATTATAACATATGAGGAGTCTTGAAGATGGCCTTCTGTGTCCCCATTATATAAGATTGTTCACAAGTCTTGTAGAATAATTTCTTATGTTGTTCAGGCTCAAAAATTGAAACATTATGCTCATAGAATTGTGAGATTATTTTTTGACATGTAATATCTAAATTATGGAAATTATGTAAAATAAATATACGATTATCCTAAGTTTTTATAGTTGGAACAAAATCAAGTTTTGTTTATTTTTGGACTAGAATTGTTATTTAGGTGATTAATATGAAAGAACATTAATCAAAACATGAAGGATATGTCTATGGGATAAGTCTATATATAATATAATGTCTTGATGTTTAGTAAAATTATATATTGGGCGATTATATGACGAATTACATGCCTTGATGGAAACTAGAATGTGGATGAGGTTGTGGGAATGGTGTACTAAGGATTAATTACCTAGAAAAAGTTCGTTGAGTATCAACTCAGTCAAAATTATGGTTCACCAAGATTGGACCTAATACTACACACCTAGAAATAAAATTTTGTGGGATATTCTTTGATTAACTCATATTATCATTAGGATATATTATGCATGAATTGAAAAAAACTAGGATAGAAAACCTTAAAGTGAATGAATATGGATAACTTAGATTAAAACATAGACATTCATGAACATAGGTTCATATTTATTGATATATATTTATATAGATTGTAACTTCATGGATAGGCTCACTATGAATAGTTGTTGGATGAGTAAGTGTGTCACCTCAATCATACCTCCTCATACAAAAATGGTTATTGAATTGTGGAAGGGGTATAAGTATTTTAGAGTGAGGAGACTATACCCCAAGTATCAAAGTGCATAATAATTGAAAAATATCCAAACACATCCACATTAATAAGGTATGTAAAAAGAACCAATAAAATGGAACATTATATAATAAAATTATAGTATACACGTAGAAATACAAGAATATATAACTGATCACCCACTAGGCTAGTCACATATAGAAACTAAATAAGATAAAATACAAGATGTTTTATTTATAACTCTAAGACATACCCCAAACCTATCTCCTATTATGCTTCAATCTATTCCTATATAGTCTGATAAAATCACCTACGTCATCTGTCATGATCAAGAAATACTAGTCTTATTCACTGTACAATGTGTATCACATGTTCAACATTATATTATACATGAGGTATTCATTAAAATTAGGGTTATTGTATAGGGTATTAGAATATAATCCTTAGTAGGGAACCCCCAACAATGAACCTATATTTTAAAATCACAATTGAATGCTCATGGAATATGACCAGTTTTGTTGACACATAACTGAAAGTAAAAAAAATCTAAAATTAAAGAAATAACTACCACCCACAGGGACCAAGTCCTTCACTAAAATAAAAAACTATGGGTTATCCTCGCATATGAGACCCCAATCAATAATACTCACTTAAAATGGTGATAGAGTCTCTTTGGGAACATTATAATAAACAAAACAAGCATTATAATGTCCCAGGGGTCTTTCCACTTAGTGTAAAGACAATGAACCATGGGATTCACTCACCCAAAAATACAATATAATGACCTAGATAATTCTCCATCCTGATATCACATCTCAGAGAATTATCCAACCATGTATATAATTTCCCCTTATAGATGATCCTTGGATGTCCAAAATTCATTATCAGAATCCTCAAAGACCCCACAATCCCCCGACATATAGAAGATGGTAAGAACACTCTCCACCTGATGGCTTATCCATTCCCACTGAATACCCCAAAATCCACAAGAAACTAGAACATTTAAGAAACATCATCCTTTTCCAAGAACTAATAATCTCAAATCCAAATCCCATGCATACCAACCAGTAGTATCATTGACCACTCTACAATTATTTTTTTCTCTATCATAATTGACCTCCTATAGGGAGTTCTCATGACAAACCTATATTGTGTTTTCATGACATCATCGTACAATGTATTTAAAACATCCCCATAGGTATTATTCACAACCTCCCTATGGGGAGTATTCATGATCAACCCATATTGATTATTAATGAAAGACCAAGTGGATATATTCTATTCATAATAAATTGTAGACAAAAAGGATATGAACACATATAAAATCTAAACCCACACCATTGGATATTTCCTTGTTGAATATATAAGAAAAATCTCTTACGGGATTTTTCCATTCATATCATTACTATAATGAGGGAACATGTCAAGTCGTAACATAACTGGCAGCAATGAATATTATACTAGGCCATAACAACCTCAAAGGAATTCTTTTAGTCCTTAATAAAAGAATAATAAATATGGGTTGAAATAAATTTAAAACACATCATCATTGTATATATCTCATCAACTCACATACAAGTTATGGGTTCTAAGGTTACACAAGTAACCACGTCTACCCATTTCCCAACACACCGCCTCACTAATTTCCATGAATCACTACGCTCCCACTAGGATTCCCTAAACTTATTAATAATTACATATATCCTCACTTGCGGCACTAGATATGAAAAATAGAAACTACTTTGGAGATATGGATTATGGCCCATATTAAGTCCCAATGTACATCAGTGGTCACTCCTCAAAACAGAACAATTTATAAACTCCATGGGCAACCCTACCTGGATAAATTTTTTTATGTGGGGGGAAATGCTCAACCAACAATCATTGAAATTATGCTATTTGCAACCCTCATACCGTGTTTTTCATCACACTAAAAACCTATACCATGGTATTATTTCGCATAAATATTCAAAATCACTCTTTGTTCACTATCTAGAGGAAAGACCTCTCCATCATATCTCCTTGGTTCCAACCCATAAGAGGATTATTGATCTTCCCCCATGGAAATTCCTCCAACCCATGATTTCATAATAAAAAACACCATATAAATGACTTATTCTTGATGAATGGATTCCACAATTGTGGTCTATGCAAAATCAAATCTAAAAAAGGACAAGTAACAAGTACAATTCCTACCTAGATTGAAAAATAATTGAAAAAAAATCAAGGAGGGAGTAAAAGTCATACAACTCTTGATGATGATGTATTAAATAAAAAAATATCCATTTATGTATATCAAGGATGACCCATCGTGTCCATTTCAATATATATAGAGTGTATCCCTTGAACACAATGTGTACCCCACATGGGTTACCTAGCCATGCAACACTACCACACTCATCATGAACTACTCTTGAATACACATCACGTACCAAAAACATGATTATAATCCACCCATGTTAAACAAACATATAAGATCCATGAGTCAATTATAAGTACCCTATATAGCCTCTTGTCATGTTCTGCAAATGGGTTCTGACTGTTTCCATTAAATAAGGGCATTCCTCTATATAGAAGGTGTCTGGAAAAGTATTTAGATACACCCCAAGTGAATATATGTAAAATTTTATCTACACAAAAATCATGTAATACTATTTTTAAAAAATTCATCAAAAATGAAGAATATATGGCATGTGAATCAAAAACACACACTATGTGATCATATTTTCTCAAGCAGAAAACCCTCCAAATTTTCTCAAACCCATGATTTTTCATAAAAACCCTATAGTATTCCCCATAAAACATATTAAAATAAACAAAATATGAATTAATTGTGTATTTGTGCCATAATTTTAAAATTCGGCCTCCTCGTAGTGAAAGCATTAAATCTTCAAATCCAAAATCCACACCATGAAGACGCTGACACATGATCTACCTTGGATTGATGAACCTAATTTTATTCCATGCTCCCCATTTCTCTTTTTCCTCCTCTACTCTCCTATCCACAAAAAAACAAAAAGGTGATGGATGGTGTCTTTTATGTATCAAGCCAAGGGAGTGGTGAGATAATGGAAATGGAAAAAAGAAACAAAAAGAATACACAGAATAAATAAAATTAAATGGGGACCAGCCTTACCCCTATCTCCCACAATATGATTATACATAACCTAGAAAAAACTCATCATTATAGGCTAAATAGTAAAAATCTATTCAAAACATATCATAAAATGAAAGCTTGTGACTAATTAACATTTAAATAATTAAAAAATAAATATTCTATAAAATATTGAATGTCTCAAATTTCGTCCAAATACTCAATATAGAGTAAAGACCCTCTTACAGGACCAATAGAGTTGTTAGAAAAATTTTCAATGAACATATACATGGTTAAATTCCATTTTATTAGTTAAGAAAATCTAAAACCAATAAAATAATATTTTCCCTAAGTTTCACATCCTGAAAAAAAAACGGGTATGTACATAGATAAGGGTTATAATAATATTTGAGAGAATATATTTCAAAGGAGATTAGTTTAATAATATTTTATAATATTTAATGGAAAATTATGGAAAATTCCTTTTGCGATTGGGCTAGGATGTACAAAATAACAAAACATAAGGAAATGTAGATTTAATTAAAATTATAAGAGAATAAAATAAATGTTTCCTTATTGAGTGAATATTGGGATTAAGTTTCTTGTTTATATTCCCATTTACACTTATTTTATGGATAATGATTTTGGGATTTAATATATGGATGAAACAGTGTCACAAAACTGAATATGATAAAGGTATGTATCTAGAAACCACTATGTATTACAACCAAATAAGAGAGCATATTTAAATGGTTGAGAATTTTAGTATATATAAATTGTGCAAGAAAATGTGAGTTATGAGGTTTTATATAGGGTAGTGAGGTTGATATTTTTATATAAATTAAAACATTACACTCATATATCTTTTCAAATGTTAGTGATATTTATCTATGATATTCTGGTATATTCTAAAAGTTATAAGGTTCATGTGAATCATCTATGGATTTATCCAGAGTAGGTTTTCTATAAAAAAATTATATAATATATTTAATTGTATAAATAACCTATAAAAATGATTTTATAATAGTTTTATCATAACACCCTACGGGTTTAAAAAAATACTATGTTTGATAGTGTATAAAACACACAACCCAAATCATAAAAATCACAAAAACTTATTATCTTATAAATACTATAACACAACCCTTGAATTTCATGGTATGAATAAAACTGAATTACAAAATATATATAAATTCCATAATGAATAAAAAAATTATTAATAAATTATTAGGAAATAAGCTTTCAACATGTAGTAAATTCATTATTATTCAAGATATGTTTCTTCCAAATTGATTTTTGTTTTTTTTGTAGAATATTTTTATTTATCTTGGGAAATATTATAAATTTTATTTGATAAAAAATAATATAAATTTTCAAATTAGAATATAAAAATTATTTTTGGTTTAATTTCTTGTACTTTTCTAATGAAATTATATTTTTTGTGAATAGTAGAAAAATACTATTTTTATGAAATATGATATCTTTTATGATATTTTCATGACATGAATATGATATAAAAATGTTTGAAACATCTGAATGTGATCATTTCTGATACTATAAAATGCTATTATACAAAAATAATTCAAAACATATAAATTATAATTAATTTCATAACAAGTATGAAAATCATTTTTAGTGTCGACGTAGTGATTAATCTGCACTAGAAGAGTAAAAGTTTGTGTTATAAAATATGTTATTTTATAATAGGGAATATTTTACTTGATTTTTTTATTAATTATGATGTATTATTGTTAATGTTTATGGATATATATATATATATCTGTGTGTGTGTGTTTATGAATTTTATATTTATATAAAATGTTACTTATCCAAATACTTGTGAAATTTTTTCACAACGGTGGAAAAATACAAATAATATATCAAATGATATTTTTTGACATATATGTGAGTAAATATTCTTATTGAATGAAAATAAAATATTATAAAAAAAATTAATATATTTTTTATTATTATGGTAATTTATTTATATTTTTTAGTGATGAAATAATTACCTTAAATCTTTACGAAACATTAACCTAGTGCTTGTGCAAGTAGAAGAGAAATCAGTTAAATGATTTTAAAAATTATAATAGAAAAAAAATTGATGATTTAATGCTGCCCATGAATTTTTATAATATATATACCATATTATGGTTGTGTAAAGGGTTTATGTTTGAATCTCATTACTTTTAGGTTTTTTTCAAAGTCAGCTTGTGTGAATACTTTTTAAATTCAAATTACTTGTATTTTAATTTAAATATATATTATTTAATTATTCTAAAATCATAGAAAACTTTAAATAGGATAATTAGGATGATAAATGGTCTAAAATATCATATATGTTCTATTCTTGATTAAATTTATACCTTATAAGTAAAATAATAGCCCTTTAATAATAACAAAGTCAATACTGAGGATAAGATTAAAATTGGATAACCAAGTGTTTATTAGAACATATAAGGTTTAATATGATATCTAAACATATAAAAATTTGATTCTATTAATATATTAAGACTATATATTAATTATATTCTAATACATGTCATTTTGGAACCATTTTACATGAGTTAGATACATATTATATTATAATTTTTCTTATGTTTCCAAAAATGAAATTTATGATATTTTATGATAAATACCATTTCATTAAATTATTATAATCCATAAAAATCATGTAGTTTTTCAAATGAATTTTATATGGTTTAAAATTTTAACCATGTTTCTTTTATGGGTCCCTGCTCTAAATATTGTAACTTTCTTATCAAATAAATAGTTTAAAAATGATAACACAGTAATTGTCAAAAGGGTTCGTAGGGTGTTAATACTAATAAATAGGGGTAACATCATAAGAAAAACATGTCCAAACATTATAATATGAGACAATTTCGAGTCATAAAAATATTTTTTAAAAATTATTTCAATTTTTCCTTCTAACATATAAATAAAAATATATTAATTTAGTATGTTAGGTAATTATAATGGTTCCCATTTATCAATTTAAAAATGGAATCTCATCTGCTTAATTATTCATATGGATTGTGACTTATATATTTTCTAATGCCTTCTGTAATATAAAAATATAATCCTTAAACACATCATAAATCTTATTTTTTTTCAAAATACCAACTCTTCAAGGTGTAAGATTTAAGCCTGAAAGGGTTTCTCAACTGATAGTTACAACTCTTAAATGAGAGTTTTAAATTTTTTTCCTTATTATATACCAACTAAATATATGGTATTAATCAAAAAATAATAAAATTTTTATTCTTGTTATAATTAAATTTTATTTTTATTATGGAACATGCAACGATAAAAAATTTTATCAATAAAAATTCCTATCATATAATTATTCCATATATTACAAACCATAAAAAACTTTTTAAGAACATAATACAGAATTTATAAATGAATAATTAAAAAATAGGAAGTATTTTAAGAGATTTAAGAACCTATATTGATGGAATAGTAACCTGATCCTTAGAATAGTAACATGACTCGTTGGTATAACAATCTAGCTAGTTGAATCATAACCTCAACTATAATTGTATAAATAAAATTTAGGCAAATTATAAATGAAAATTATATAGTTATATCATAGTATAATTAAATAAATATATTAAAATTATTAATTTAGTGTTGGTATTTTTATAAAACATAATTGTTTATCTATAATCTTATTATTAATATAATTATTTAAATATTACTAATAAAATATATTCAAAATTTTACATTATGTTGAATTATGATTATAAAAAAAATTATGACACCTGAATTATTTTTTCGAAGTGTTATAAAATCTCATAAAATTCTAAAATCTAGATTTTCCGTTTAAATGATGATTTTAATTAAAAATTCTATTTATTGGATATATATATTCTTAGTTCAATAAAATAGAGTTATTTTCTTAATTTTATACATCAAAAAATGGTTAGGGTAAATTTTTGGGGTTTTTCTATAATAGTAGATTTTTTATGAATTGTGAAATATGATAATTTACGAAATATATAAATTATAAATTAAATACAATATTCATTGATTCACCACTGATATAAGAACAAAAATATTGAACTCCCCTTAATCATTTTAATATATTTAGTGATAAGTTTCAGACTATTTTTATTTATGAGCCAAAATAATAAACAAATCAATTAAATAATGAGAAAACACCACACCCCTCCCCTATAAATACCACCCATCACCACATATTCTCATAACACCTTTGAAGTCTTGACGATTATCTAATTTCATCCCAGTAATATTCCCAATCCATTGGCCCATGTACAGAAGCACATTGTCTCATCAAAAGACCAAACCCATTTTCCAAAGAAGGTTCTCAAGGAGAAAAAATTCAAGAGGTAAAATAATATTTTTTTCATTGAATTTCATTTCAATTTATTTTCTTTTATTCTCCTACCCAAAAATACTCTTATACAGGTGGTATCAAAATAACATTATCTTTTATACTCTATAATTTTATAATGTTAATGGAATAATTCCACTTTCAATCTATTCCCTTTTACATTTACTCAAAAAATTAATATATTAATGGTTTTAAAACAACACACCACTAATGATATCTTATATACAAGAGAAAAAATCATGAAAACTAAAAACAATTCTCTTGAATGATGAAATTGAACTCAATAACTGTTCAAAAAGGAAATAATTGATCTTAATATAACTATAATAAAATCAAATTCATATATAATAGTTTTTCTATTTGATAATTAATTAATTAATTTTCATTATCTGTGATATTAAAGTGATGAAATAATTCAGACAAAATGTAAGGGTATTCTCGAACCAAACTCCCATTATTTTCGTTTACATTTTTTCACTCCATTTTCAGCGTGAGTGTTTCTTTAATGTTCATTTACTAGGATTTATTTTTTCTTCCATTTAGATTATTGGGATATTTATGTTTCTAATTCGGTTTTATGAAAAAATTAAATATTCATCCAAAATAAATCCACTTTACAAAAATACATGTTTTACGTACCGTGAGGTTGTTTCTTCTTCACTCAAGATTGACGATTTATATAACAAGTTTGTTATACTATTTTTATTTTTGGAACACCAAATTTACTCAAGAATGTATGATTTATGAAATAAAATCCATTCCATTCCATGGGTTATTTAATGTACAATATTGATACACATTTTATGTGGCATGCATGATAATTTAGATGTTATGGTGTGATGGGTGCACCAATAATTATATAGCGCTCTAATGAATTGGTTAATATGATGTATCTCAGGAGATATGGTGAAATATGTATGAAAGCGATTCTATATTTGTTCACAACTATGTGTGGTATTTGACCACAATGACATTATGTCACATTTTTACGCATTCCACATTCCAAGCCCTTATCTAATGCTTCTACTCAAGATTATGATGATGAATACACTCACCTGTGTTTCATGTCTTTATATATCATCTTTCTATGATTTTATCTCACCATTTTCATTGATTTATATCCTCAAGGAATTACTTTTACTAAGAAGAATGTGAAGTACACTAAGAATTTAGTGAGGGGGAATTAAATAATGTTTATGTTTTAATTTGTAAAAGTTATGTGTAAGACTAGTTTTTAAACTATACTAAACCACTTGATTATGGATTTGTAACACTATTTTTTTATCATTGAAATTATGTGATAATCATGTAAAAAAATTAGGTCCCTGTAGTTGTTATCAAATCATGGCTTAGTTAATTTATTTGAATTTGGATTAGAGAACCTTAGTGAAAAAACCATAGTACGAGATTAAGTATATGTAGGAACCAAAGAAACATTGTTTTATAAAATGGATAAACATAGGGATCCCAAAATATATGCATTTAAGTTTATTTCAAAATGGAATAAATTATTTGTCCAGGACTTGTTTAATTGTTTTTTGTTCAAAACATTTATATTTTAGAAAATGGTGTGAACCAGGTGACACCTGTCCAAGAGTCCATCTGATAAAAAATAAAATTATTTCTCAAACGAAATCCACAATTCAATCGAGGGTGGACTTAAAAATTTCATGGTAATTATTACCCAAATATACTAGGTTATGAACAATAAAAAGAGGAATTTGAAACATCATACATCACTTAATAGGGAGAAATTGGATATCATGTATTTTATGCGACAATGACCACCAATGTTTAGTGAATCTTCCGACCCAATAGTCATGAAATAGTGGGTCAAATAAATGGAGAATATCTTTTCTATACTTCACTAAATAGAGATGTAGAATTTGACACTGACCGTTTATTATCTAGATTGAGAGGGACACTAGTGGAGGGTGTTGATTAAGTACACCTAGCTGAATGATGAAATTAAAGAGATGGAGTGGGAAGACTATGAGATAATGTACCATAAAAAGTAATTTCCCTTGAAATCGTTAAAAAATATAGATTGATAATTCATATATATGAAGAAAAATAAAGGTGAATCTTTTAATACCTTTGAAGAAAATTTCACAAGCATTTAAAGGTACATATTTTGTTTTGTTATAAAAATGATATCAAAATTGACTGATTCATTAGAGCTGTAAAACCAGAAATTTGAAAAGCTCTAGTGATTCAAGACATTAAGAGTTATGAAGAATTTTTTTAATGTTCAATCAATGTGGATATGTAGTTTGGGGAATTTTATCATGACTATGGTGATAAGAAAATAAATATTGAGTTTCATGCTATATGATCTAATGAGAATGGTGTAATGAAATATCAACCACTCATATGTCAAAAATGTGGGAATAAGTATCTTGGGAACCACCTCAAAGAGATGGGTAAATGATTTATGTGTGGGAGAAAAGGCCAACATTATCATGAATATCAAAATAAAATGAGGAATCTTGAATATGAGGTTCAGTAAAAGAGATTGTCGCCTTTGGTTCCATTATTAAATTGTATGGTGCAAGGGAACTATGAATGCTAGTGTATTAAACCACGAGTTATCAAGGTTAATAAGTGTTAGTAGCCACCAAATCCAATGGAGCAATGTAATTTTTAGTCCATCACTAATGATAAGGTGGAGCTCGATAATGATGTGGTGATAGGTATGCTGGTTATTAATTCAAGAATACTGGACTTACCATTTGATTTTGCTTCAATACATTCTTTCATATATTGAATTTTTAATGGAATATTAAAAGATGACCTAAAAATATGGTGGTTGAGTTATTTATGAGAATAAAAAATGGTTCAACTATTACATCCAATGTATGAAACTCTTCCACATTTAAGGTTATTGGATTGAAACTCTGGTAAAATCTTATCTTAATTTTATTGGTGGGATTTGATTCTATTTTTTCATGGATTGGATATCTTAATTCCAAGTCAAAATCAAATTTTAGGAAAGGGAGATCAATCTTCACATCATAAAGAATCATCCAATTCTATATTAGTGTAAGCAGAAAGATGAATCTCTTTCTGATTCATCTTCTCAAGTGTGGATATTATTACCTTATGAGAAATAATATGTATCTCAAATGATTAAGACAAATGAGAGAACCACGCTCGAAGAAATTCCCATCATGAGGCACTAGACTAGTGTGTTCCCCAAATAAACTCCTAGTCTACCTTTATACCAAGAGTTTGTGTTATCAATTGAACTTATTCAATGATCCCTTCTTATATCAAATACACCATATTGAATGTCCACCATTGAGTTTAAGGGACTGAAGAAGTTGTTACAAGAGAATCCTAACAAAGCGTTTATATTCATGATTGGTTCATCGAGGAGTGAACCAATATTTTTCATATAGAATAAAGAGGGATCAATGTTTCTTTTCATTGATTATCACGATCTCAACAAAATCATGATAAAGAACATGTATCCCCTTCCATGGATAGATGAATCATTCGATCAACTCCACGGGGCCAAGAATTTCTCAAAGGCGGACTTTTGGTTTGGATATCACCAATTAAAGGTGATGAAGAAATATATTACCAACAATACCTTTCAAACATTATATAGAAACTATGAGATCATAATTATTCCTTTTAGACTCATAAACAAAAAAGTCCCATGTTTTTGAACTGGGTTAAAATATTTTTTTTAACATTTTCATTTTCTACTAAGGTTAGTTTTAAAACCCCACTTCAGGATAGTGTTTCATGTTTTGGGTTCACATTAAGAGTTGATATTAGGCTTGAGTAAAGTGTCAAGGATTTTCCTATGTGGTTTGATGGGTTTTGGGAGCACTAGACCTCGAAACAGAGTTTTGAAAAGTAAAAAAAGAGGTATTTGCATGGGCTACGCATGGTCAGTCAAATCATATGGGTCATCCATGTAGGATACTCCATGTATCTGGTATTGGGAATATTTCATGTGCATGGTCTATCTTACTCTGCATGTTAAACTGTGAGGCTTACCCAGTTTTGAGTTTTGGGATAATTTAGTTAAATTAAATTCAAGGGTGAAATTTATTTAATTGAATGATTTGTTGGGGGTTTAATTTGATTAAATAATAGTTGAGGGAATTTAATTAAATTACATTAATATTGAGAATTTATTTAATTAAATTGAGATTAAAAGAATTAAATTCATTTAAAATAATGATAAGGTGGAATCACTATTTAATTAAATTGAGATTGGAGGAATTTAATTAAATAAATTTTAAATAAGGAGCTAAGGGTTTTCAAATAATGGTAATATTAAATGGTAAAATTTAAATGATGTGTAAATGAGGATTTGGGGTTTCATTTAATTAAATTAAAGGTAAATAGAAATTTAATTAATATGAAGTTGAGGTTTTATTAAATAAAATTCAAGGTTAAGAAGAATTTAATTAGTTCTTGTGAAATGGAGTTTTTTATTAAATTAATTCGAGGTTGAAATAATTTAATTAAATAATGATGATGAGTTGGTGTTTTTAATTTAATTAAATTTTTCCTAGAGAATTTAATTAATTAACATGAATCAGAGGAATTATTTAACTAAATTCAGTAGGAACATATTTAATTAAATTATAATTAATGAGGTGTTAGAGTTTTTTTAATTAATTAATGTTGGGGGAATTTAATTAAAAAATAATGAGTTAAAAAAATTATTTTATTAAATTTGGTTGGAAAGGAACTTAATTAAATGATGTGTTAAATGTGGATATGGGATTTTGTCTAATTAAATTCAAGGTTAAGATAAATTTAATTATTTGTTAAATTTGGGGGTTTTATTTAATTAATTTTTTTGAGAGAATTTAATTAAATAATGATGAGTTGAAGATTTCATTTAATTACATTCATTAGAGAAAAATTTAATTAAATAATTTGTAATTGGTGAGTAGTGTTTTATCAAAGATGTGTGATATTAATGGGTAACAATAATAAGATGATGCTTATTATGATTATTCTTATAATAATTCATATAATAAAATAAGGAAATTACTTTATTTATAAAGAAAACAAGTGGGAGAGGTGCACAACACAGGTGAGGCACGTCACCTCTCTATAATATCATAGAAATTATGTTTATTTTTTTAAATTATATAGAATTATTTTGAAACCAGATGTTTTGACCGAACCTGATTCTGAGGTCCGGTGATCCTCGAATAGAATTTTGAACATTTTTTAGTTCATTCAGATAAACATGAATGTTATATTTTCGAACTTTTAAACCGGTGCTTGGATCAAAAATATGAGGGCACTGTTGAAATCATAAAGATAGGATTCCCCTAGAATGGGCCTAACATCGACTACTAAGGCTCAACCAGAAAAGTTAATTTTCAGACATTTTGGAAAAAAATAAAATAACTTAAAAGGTTATTTTTTTTTCAACCTTTGGGTGGTGGCACCATAGCATTGTGGTGTGGTGCCAAACTGAAGACAACTTACATTAAATGAATCTCATTAATGGATCTTAAACATGTAGCGTAACAATGCATTAAATAGAGAGTAGCAGATATGATGTTTCATAAATGAAACATCATAATGACGTGATGATGCCTCATAAGTGAAATATTGTGATGTGCTTTATTTTAATGGGATAACATGTTGGAGAAATAGAATCAATGGGTGGATTTATCTCAGATGTACCTACGAATATAATTCTCTCCAATGATGAATTATGAACACTGGTGAATTGCCAGCGACATCGACGCACTTCGAAGAACGGGATCAGAGAGCATCTAATTCCAACAGAATATGAATCCCCAAAGAAATATCACCTCCACAATGAAGTCCAATGAAAAAGGGGTTGTGTTTTTTTAATTTCCTTTTTTATATTCATTCAAAAATTAAAAATGCGGATCAACCCATGAAAAAGTTGATATGTGAATCACTCAATCTTGTATAAGGGTTCCTTTTCTTGGGATTCGTGTATCGATATTGATTAATTGTGATAGAACTTCAAACCTTTATCTCTTTTTTCTTAGCCATTAACGTGGAGGGCATGGGCTGACATGAATAAGGCCTGAGCCCCTCCGCCTTTTTCATTTTTGTGTGTTCTTCATGGTCGAACCTTTAAAATTGTAATTGGGAGGATTTGAGGCCATCACAAGGATGATGGAATCCCCTGGAGGCTGTAGGTGCAAGCGGTATGAAGAACGGACCACCAGATTGGACCTGGTGGTCTGCGGATTGAGCCGTGGGTGGGCGACGGTGCACCACTATAGCACTCCAGAAGATATTCTATAGCCGGATCGGGATATGGTGTTGTGTAAGGAGACACCGACCTCCATGATGGTGGCTGGTGGCGGGCGGACGTGATTATCCAGCTGTGTCACATGTACCTCAGATATTTCACCACGCCACATCACACGAGGAAAGGATACGGTCAAACAACCATGGAAAAGAAGGTGGCCCCACGTACGACCCACCGGGCTGGGGGTGAATTCGGCTTCTAGCCGCATATAAACCAGGTAAAATCCACCCCCCCCCCTGGGCGGGATGGACACAAAGGCCGATGGGATCACGACCAATGAGTCAGGCTGGATCTGGACATGCTGGATCTTGGTTTGGTCGATGGACTCTGGTTGGTTCTGGCCGGTCCAACCAGGTCAGATCATACCTTGACCCAACGAGTCCCTTTTCAAAAAATTGTCTATAACATTCAGAATGGGTGTCTGATTGACGAGTCATTTGTGGAATTGGAACCCTCAAGACAAGGTGATTCTTTTTGGATACACTAAGGTGCCATTAATAGATGTTTAAATATAAATAATCTATTAAGGAGTGGTTCTCTCAATATCAAGTGCACTACACATGGAAATCCTATAGCTGACTGTGACCGGCAGACTGTTGAAAAGTGACCCTATGTGGATCATCTATGATGGCCAAGTGGGAAGTGTCTTTAGGTGACCCGGTAGGCCCGTGGTGGGGAGTGGTTCTGTGTGACCTCACAGACCAGTGGTACTCGACTAGGAAGAGTACCTTTGTAGAATGGACAAGTTGGGAAGCAGCTCTATGTGACCCGACATGCCCATAGTGGGGAGAAGATCTGTTTGAACCGGCATACACATGCTACTAGTTAGGGAAGAGTAACACAACAGTCCATGGTTAAGGGAAATAGTATTTGTTTTACCTAAAAGGACGATGGGGTGGAGTGGATTTGTGTGACCCAGCATACCTGTGATACTCATTGGAGAGAAGTACACCAACAGCCCAAGGTGTTCAATGATATGAATAATAGTCTTATATTCCTTAATCTAGATTATAATTGGTGTGAGCTATCTTTCTTCATGATCAATATTTGTTATCATGCTTTCTCTTTGCAATATATATTTCTTTGTGGTCTTGTATTATTGGATTGGGGTCCCTACTGAGTATTTTGTTACTCACCCCTAGATGGGATTTTCCAACTTGTGTTGTGTTTTGTGCAGACAACTAATGACATGGAAGAGGACTTGGTGGCCAGGGAACAGGAAGTGCCCAGTGAGATCAGGTAGGTAGGATGTACTTCTATAGCTTCCGGCAGCTACACTATAATTACCCATCATGTGGGGTTTTCAATGGACGACTTTCCATTAATCTTTTACGTTCTCATGTTGTATTTGGCTTTTGTGGGGTTTGTATTCTGGACCATTTGCTTTCAGTTGTACCTTTACACTCAGTGGTTGTTTATTATAATTCATGTTCTCAATTACATTTTTCTCGAGATGTGGTTGTAGGTCCATGTTTTCAGGTACTCAAGAAAATGTCTCCCACTTGCAGGTTGACTCCTTGGGTGCAATTATCCAACCCATGTCCATTGGGTGGTGGGCTAATGGGAGTCACGGAACGGGCCCTAGGGGATGGTTCGTGAAAAAGTGGTATCAAAGGTTGTTGGTTTACGTCAAAGACTAGGAGTTTGTTGTCTTGTTTTTGGGAAACAATGTTAAATGTTTTGAGTTTGAATTTTAGATTCATAGAGTCTAGTGTTGGTGCAGTGGCTGACATATCCATACACCAGGACCTTGAATTATGTTATTCAGCTCTATACATGAAAACACTAGTTGCATGCATCATATTGGAATTGAGTTTTTCCTTTTTTTTCTTCTTGAAGAAGAGTCAACTCACGATGTATAATCTATTGACGGTGGTCCGTCTTGATTCATTTCAAGATGCCACCACATGGATGGCCATCTAGGATTATTATACGTGGTCGTGAGGACAACCCACCTAGCGATGAGGTGACAGTTCAGGGACCAGTTCTAGAGATGGCCCAACCGGGTGGTGCACTAGAATTACCACCACCCGTTGATCGGCAGTTACTATTGGAGTTATCAGTAGAGGATGCACATAGGCCCAGTTCCTTGCATGAGTTCTAGAGACATAGACCTCATAGGTTCTGGGGAGAGAAATATCCTCAGGTTTCTGGGGACTGGTATGAGATGTTGATGCGGGTCTTCCACTTAGTTAGGACGCCACTTGACTATATGGCAAGCTTAGATGCAAGCCTTGTTCAAGGATCGGCAGGGAGATAGTGGAGCTTGAGGATTTAGACTCTTGATGAGGTTACCCCCTCCTAGGATAACATCGAGCAGATTTATGGGAGGATTTCATCCACACGACCTTGCACTCCGTGATCATACAAGAGTCACTTCACCTACATCAGGGCATCATGTCAGTGGAAGAGTACTCTATGAGGGTTACAGACATCTCCTTCTACTCTAAAAACATGGTATGAGACCCTTTCTTCAAGTCCCAGACCATTTAGTAGGGAATTCTATTGGAGATCAAGGCATAGACGATTTCCCTCAGCATCCCCACTAAGGATGGAGTGCCAGAGTGAGCTCTGCTATAAGAGATATTCCTCACAGAGCTGGCACCAATGGTGTGAGCTACCACCGGGCGACAGGTGGTTGAGTCATATATTTTGGGTAGATGATATATTATGCAGAGGTCTAAGAAGGACAGATCAACCACAGGGTGACCCTAGGACATAAGATCGGTGGTGTGAGGCCACCAGGGTGGTGAGGGTCAGTAGAGGAATAGGTCATGTTACTTGTGTGGTGGGTAGGGACATATGGCTTGTGACTACCTAACCCACTGCACATACAACAAAATGGGCAGGGGAGCAGGCCGTGTAGTAGGTGGTGGGTGACAGTTCGAGGTACTACAACCACCACTGATAGGTGTTCCACCACGTCCTTAGGGAGCAGGTGGATAGGGGCGAGCTCATATTTAGGCCGTATTGGCCTATGACCCTGATGCTCTAGAAATTATTAGAGGTACAATCTATTTCTTCTCTACCTTAGTTTCAGCTCTTATATACCATGTTCCAATCACTCTTTCCTTACCATAGACCTCTTTTGAGGCATAGAGATTCTGATGGGGTTGTTGGATCGATCCTTATGATTAGAGACTCCTAAAAGAGGATATTTGACGATTAAACATTAGTTCTATATGTGTGAGCTTACTCTCAGAGACGAGAGCTTCGGTTGGGATCTCTTATTAGTGGTTTAGAGGCCTTTCGACATCATCATGTGTGTGGACCAGTGATCTATAGTCCATGATCATATCGAATATATTAGTTGTAGAATATGGTGTGTCCACGAATATGGTGCCATGTTCTAATTCTCTGGAAAGAAGGGATCTCTTGCAGCACAGGGAGGAATTTCTCAGAGAAGAGTGTCGCTGATCACTCACTAGTTCACTAGTATCACCCTCGGTGTGGTGGATGAGATGAGTTCGAGCATTATTATAGTGGTGGATGAGTATGAAGATGTTTTTCCTAAGTATGTTATGGAGCTACTTCCCCATAAGTAAGTATACTTCTACATCAACATGTACCCTGGGATAACACTGATATCCACACCGACATATTGGATGGATCTCGCAGAGCTTTGTAAGATGAGGTTACTGTTGGAGGACTTGTGGGAGAAGGGATTCGTGAGGCCCAGCATTTCACCATGGGAAACCCTGGTGTTGTTTTCCATGAATTTATATGGGAGCTTGAGGTTGTTCATATACTTCCAGCACCTGAATCAGGTGATCGTGAAAAACAAGTATACATTAATGAGGATTTATAACCTCTTCGATCAACTTAAGGGAGTGAGTTGGTTCTCAATGATAAACCTTGGTTCATGTTATCATCACCTTTAGGTACTGGATGAGTTCGTACTAAAGAAAGCCATTAGATTCTGGTATGGCCAATATGAGTTCTTGGTAATGCCATTCGAAATAACCAATGCCCCACCAGTTTTCATGGGACTTGTGAATAGGATCTCCCAGCCTTACATCAATAGTTTTATGGTGTTCTCTATTTATGACACCTTGGTATACATGGGGCCAAAAGAGGAGCACACTACAAACCTACTAATAGTCCTAGATACACTGTGAGAGCACAAGATTTATGGGAATCATTCTTCGTCACACATCTAGATTTGGTTGGTTTACTTTTTGGGGCACATCATCATGGAGGCTGGAGTTGTAGTGCATCCAGAGAAGATAGATGTGATGCTTTCTTGGGATCCACCCATGAGTGTGACTGAGGTGAGAAGTTTCTTGGGGTTGGAAGGATATTATAGGATGTTCATGCCAGAAATTTCTAGGGTAGAAACACACTTATCGTCATTGACACAGATGGGATAGCCCATCATATGGGCGGAGAAGTGCAAGAAACGTTTCTAAGAGTTGAGGTGGAGACTGATGATTACCCATATCTTGACACTACCAAAGGAGGGTGTTTGGTATGTTGTTTTATGTGATGCATCCGGGACTGTAAAGGGTTGTGTCCTCATGTAGAAGTGAGTGGTGATATTCTATGACTCATGGTAGTTGAGGTAGCATGAAAAGATCTATGAAACATGTGATGTGTAGTTAGCATCAGTGGTCTTTAAATTGAGGATGTGTCAGCACTACTTGATGGGTGAATGGTTTACCATCTACTCTGATCACAAGAGTCTCAGGTATATCTTCTCACAGAAAGACCTAAACTTGAGATAGTAGAGATGGTTGGAGTTTCTACAAGTCTATGAATTTTAGATAGTCTATACTCTTCAGAAGTGCAACGTAGTGGAAGACGTGATCCGCAGGAGGTCTTGTTTATAGCTGAGGAATGAGGTGATAGAGCAAGTAGCTGTGATACAGATATCTTTTTTGAATGATGATGGAGCAGCTTACCCTCATTTGATGATTGTCACTCCTCCACTCCAATAGAGAGTTAGGGAGGCACAGCTTGTGGATGTTGACTGTGAGGCCCGACGAGCACAGTTATCCTCAATAAATGCTTCTAATGTATTTTTGATAGGTGGAGAGAAAGTCACCCTTTTCAGAGGACACACCATAGTACCAATGATGTTTCTAGAGGCTTTATTGATGGGCTTCCATATATCGCATTTGGTAGTACATCTTGGTGTGGAGAAGATGTACAAGGACCTTTTACAACATTACTAGAGCCCAAGGATGAAGAAAGTGGTGGAAGAGTTCATTTCATGATGCCTCACTTCTCTACAAGTGAAGGCTGAGAATCAGGTTCTAGTGGGCATGGCACAAACACTTGTGGTATCAGAGTGGAAGTGGGATGGTATCTCAATAGACTTCATGGAAGTATTACCATGCATGTCCAAGGGACACGATTCTACCTGGTTGATTATTGACCAACTATCCATGTCCTCTCACTTCCTAACCATCCAGAAGCAGGGATCAGTAGAGAGCGTGGGATGCCTCTAAGCTCAAGAGAGAGTGCAGATTCACGGGGTTTCTTTGACGATCATCATAAACTGTGATTCACACATTATATCTCGATTTTGGAAGGGATTATAGGAGGTGTTCAGGAATCTATTGCCTGTGAGCACAACCTTTCACCCTCAGGCATATAGTAAGACAGATCAGACCATGCAGACCTTAGAGGGCATGCTTCGTGCTTGCATCCTTGATTTTGGTCATATTTGGGAGGGCCACCTAACACTAGTGGAGTTTTCATACAACAAAAACTATCATTCCATGATTGGCATTGAACTATTTGAGGCCTTGTACAGGTGGCCATGAATATCACCTCTACGCTGGACAGACTGAATGGGGGCAGCACTCAAGGTTCCATAATTGTTACAGGCTACCACTAAGAAGGTACATATCATCCATGAGAAAATGGGGACTTCACATATAAGGAAAAAATCTTTTGCAGATAGGATATTGAGGCCCTTAGAGTTTGAGTAGGGAGACCATGTGTCCCTTCGAGTCTCACCTCAATGAGGAATTCAAAGAATTAGCTAAGGCAGAAAATTGTCTTTGGGGTTCATCTGACCTTTTTAGATTCTGAGTAGAGTTGGTGATATGTCATAGCACCTATATCTTGCCCCAAAAATGCACAAGGTGCTCAATTATTTTCATGTGACACAGTTGAGAAGGTACGTGCATGATCCATCACACATCATAGACAGGGGAGAGCTAGACATTGATGACAAGGTGACATTTGAAGAGTTACTTGTGAAGATAGAGGATCGACAGAAGTAGGTCCTTTGTGGTTGGTTTATTACTCTAGGGTGCATTCAGTGGCGGTATAGGAATCCCCAGGAAAGCACTTCAGAGCAGGAGGCTCAAATTTCTGCTCAGTACCCCCATTTGTTTTGTTAGTCTTTATTTGGATTTCGGGGACACGAAGCCCATCGGTGGGGAGAATTTAATGTCCCAAAAAATCCATGTAATTTTTTTTAATTATATGGAATTATTTTGAGACTAGGATTTATAATGGCACCTAGTTCTTAGTCCCATTGAGCCCATAATAAAATTTTTAACTTTTTTTAGATCATTTAAATAAATGTGTGATCAGGTTTTTATAAATATTAAATCATTTCTTGGATCAAAAATATGATGGCACCACTGATCTCAGAAGAGAGGGTTCACCTTGAATGGACCTAACTTCGACCAGTAATGGTTTATCAGAAATGTCAATTTTTTTACTTTTCAAAAGAAAATAAAATAACATAAAATGTTATTTTATTTGTTTTTCCTAGCCATTGGGCAGTGGCACTGGGGTGTTGTGGTGTAGCGACAAAGCAATAATGAGTCGAATTAAATGAATCTCATTAATGGATCAAAAAAATTTAGCATAAACACGCATTAAATGAATTGTAAGAGATATGATGTTTCATAGATGAAACAATGTAACAACCTGATGATGTAGCATAACAAAAATTCTATAATGTGTTTTTTTAATGGATAACTTGTTGGAGAAATCTGTATCAAACAATGGACTTTTCCTTGAAGAACCTATGGTGATAATTCTTACCAATGATGAATGAACAATGTTGGTGAATTACCAGCGACATCGATCCACTTCGATGAACGGGACTGGAGAGCATCGAACTCCAACGGAACATGAATCCTCGATGATGGATCACTTCAACGATGAACTCCAACGATGTAGGGGTGGTGTTTCTTTTAATTTTATTTTTCCCATTCTTCATTCGAAAATGACTATTGAGTATCAACCCATAAACAGGTTGATCCACAGATAACTCGTTCTTATAGTGGGGTGTTGATTCATGGGATTCAAGTATCATGGTTGATAAACTATGATAGAATGTCAAACCATTATCTCATGTTTTTAATCTTCTAATACAAAGGTAATGGGTCGAAATGAACAAGGCATGAGCCCCTAAGTCCATAGGCGCAAGCGGTGCAAAGACCGAATCACCAGAGCGGACCTGGTGGTCCGTAGGAGGAGTCGCATGTGCACCGCCATTAGCGATCGCCGACGGAGGACCGCAGAGGTGACTGCGGGTGGGTGGCATCACAACATGATGGTGCACCAAAAGAAATTCCATGGTCGGCCCAAGTTGCGTTGCTGTGGTAGGAGTCGTCGGCCTCCATTTTGGTGGCTGGAAGTTGGAGGACTGGGAAACCTAGCCACGTCGGAGGCACCATGGATGTGGCACCGCACCATGGTCAAACGACTGCAACGAAGGAGGTGTCCTCGCAGATGACCCACATGGAAGGTGGTGAGGATGTGGTTTCCAGCCACATCCCTTCTAGTTAAGAGCCAGCCGCCCTTGGTAGGCTGGGCAAGGTACAGACCACCCCAGTGGGCCAGGTCTTTCTTGGTTCATACTCTAGTGATGTCAGTAGACTCAGGCCGAGTCGGTGAACCCGGGCCAGGTCGGGTCTGACCTGACACTAAACTGACTGACCCCTTTTTTTAAAAATTATGATAACAATAAAATCGGTCCTTCGATTGATGATTCATTTACAACATTGGAACACTCGTGACAAGGTAGTCATTTTGGAATACTCTAAAGAGGATTTCATGGATGTTGAAATATGACGAATGGCATGAGGAGTGGTTCTCTCAGAATCATGTACAGTACATGTAGTGATCCTAAGACAGACTAAAAGCAAAAGACAGCTAAAAAGAGAACCTGTGTGGATTAGCTATGATGGAATATTGGGAAGAGGCTCTGTGTGACCCGTCATGCCCATTGTGGGGAGTATCTCTGTGTGACCCTACAGGCCCACGGTACTCGACGGGGAGGAGTATCTTTATATGATGGCCAAGGTGGGAAGAAGCTTTGTGTCACTTGGAATGCTCGTGGTGATGAGCATCTCTTTGTGCCCCAACATACCCATGTTACTCCTCTGGGATGAGTACCATAGTTGTCCAAGGTTAAGGGGAAGTGGCTCTGTGTGACCAAGAAGACCGATGGTGGGGAGCTACTCTGTGTGACCCACAATTCCCATAATACTTATTGGGGTTGAGTACTCTAGTAGCCCAAGGTGTTAAATGATATTACTGATAGTATTACTTTCCTTACTCTAGATTATTCCAGGTTTGAGCTATATTGCTTCATGATCGATCTTCATGATCATTATTTTTGGTTGTATTATATATTCCTTTGTGGCCTTTCCTAGTTGGTTTGGGGTCCCTAACGATTATTTTGTTACTCACCCATTCAGGGGCTTCGCCCGCACATGTTGTGTCTAGTGCATACGACTAATGACTTGGAAGAGGACTTCATGGCCCAGGACAAGGTAGTGCTCAATGAGATTATGTAGGTAGGACGTGCTTCTACGGATTTTGGTAGCTACTCTATAAATACCCATTATGTGGGGTTTCCAGTAGACATATTTCCATCTATCTTGTAATTTTTCTTATTGTAGTTGTATTTTTTTAGGTTTTTATTATAGACTATTTACTTTTAGTTGTACCTTTACACTCAGTGGTTGTTTATTAGCATGCTTGTTCTCTTTTCCAGTTTTCTTGGGACGTCGTTGTATGTGCGTTTGTACAGGTACTCAAGAAATTGCCTCCCATTGTTAGTTTGACACCATCTATGCTAGTTTCCAACCCCTGGCCTTTGGGAGTTGGGATTGGGGGAGTCACATCATGGTCCATGGGGGATGGGTCATGACACTCCCTCTCTTGGCTCTCCCTTGGGGGGTGTACAACCCATCTCTCACACGTCAGTTTCTTTCAGTCTCTTCATAGAAGTTTTCTGTATCTTTTAGGTAAGTCTTTCTCCACATGATTCATTCTTTTCATCGGTCGTCTCGTCTCACCTTTTTCTGGTCTCTATTAAACCAAAACCCTGAGGTTTGTGATTGATTTGGTTTCATCATTTCTTCTAATTCGAGGTAGTTTGGATAATGCCTTCGAACTCGTTGGTATGTATTTTGATGACCTCCACCGAAAAAAAGTGACTCGACTTGATTTAGATCGTTGTTGTCATATTCGGGTAAGGTTATATACCTGATAAATGGGTTATCACCCATTAAATTAGGTGCTTGGGGTGTAATTGGGTTTTGGTTGATTATTTTGGTATGTGTTGGTCATCATCACACTAATTTTCAGTGTCAGTTGTTTTTGTATAGTGTTGCGATCAATTCCAATTACGTGAACGCATAAATGTAGATATTAGTATGCGTCAGGGGGTCATAGTTTAAGTTAGGAAGCTTTGCCTCAGCCAAATTTATTGAGTTAGGGTTTTAAACTTTAGCTAAATAATAATGTATAGTTTATTGATTTACTGCTTTTGATAAAGATTACTAAAATGTTGGATTAAATTGTTGATTGGGGGAATGAGATAATTAATTATGGATTAATTATGTGATTCAAAATGATAATTAATCAGGGGATTAATTAGGAGTAATTAATTTGGTTAAGTTGAGATAAATAATTATAAAATAATTATATTCTTTTGTATGAAAATTAATAGGGGGATAAATTATGAATAATTAATTTGGATTAGTTTTGGTAACTAATTATGAAATTCTTTATGTTCTTTGAGATGACAATTCATTGATGAATTTATTATATGATATTAATTTGGTTAAGCCAAAATAATTAATTATGAATTAACTTTGTGCTTTGAAAGGATAATTAATCGACGGATTAATTATAAGTAATTAATTTGGTTAAGTTATGTTATTTAAAATGATAATTAATTAAGCGATTAATTATGATATATTAAACATGTTAATTAGAGATAATTATTTTTTAATTAATTAGTTGTTATGATATTATAATATAGATAATTAATTGGGGTTAATTATGAGATATTGATTTGGGGTAAGTTAAGATAAATAATTTTCAAATTAATTATGTTATATTGAAATGGTTTCCTTGAGATAATTAATTTGTGAATTAATTATGAGATATTAAAATATTTTCTTTAGAGATAATTGATTTTTGAATTAATTATGTGATATTCTGATGGATTCCTTGATATAATTATTTTGTGAATAAATTATGTAATTTTGAGATGGTTTTCATTTGATAATTAATTGTAGAATTAATTATATGATTTTGAGAGGGTTTCCTTTTAATATGTTAACTGTAAAATTAACTAGAGAAATTGATGAGATTAATTAATGTTTAAATTAATGATTGTTATAGTTATGATTAGTTAATTTTCCAGTTAATGAATGGACTAGATGTGTTTTAATAATTGTTGAGTTTGTAATGAATAGGATGTTGTCAATTAATTATAGAATTAATTGACGAACTCGATTAATTAATTTATGAATTAAATAATCGATGTTATCTTGGTGTTTTAAACATGTATTTATACACCAATGATAATTATGTAAATGTATTATTGATAAACGGGCTATGAGACATGGATTGATACTCCAAATACTCATGGGGTGTCTGACAAGGTGTTCTACACCTAGAATGCATGAAATATTATTTTATGGGACAAGGACTGACGCACCAAATACCTGTGGGATGTGAGATAAGGATAAATGCCCCAAATATTCACAAGGGTGCTAGAAATGATTTTCAACACCCATTAATTTACATTGTACTATAGTTCTAATTGGTAATACATGAATTGAATTAAATGGGTAATGTAAAATAGATGTGATGTAATGTGTTGTGAATTGAATATGAGAAATGGTTCAGACATTAGCGCGACCGAGAGAGGTGTTGAGATAAGGGTTTCCAGTGGAACCTGAGCATTTATGCTGTTAAATAATAAATATTAAATAATGTGTTAAACAATTTATTTATGAATTGTATATATAATTCATATTCATACTATTATTTCTGGCTACGAGTGGAAGTAGGTATCTTATTAGGTATCCCTTAGGAACATGGAGGGTAATATTTTATTTATTCAATTTTATTATTACTTAATTATTTTTTCATAGTATTTAATTATATTTAATTTTTTAGATAGAGCTAGACATTGGTGGTCCCTAATTTCTAAGATGTATACATCACACCCTACTCAGGCCACCATTGCACTAGGGTATACGATTAGACTCTAATTTATTGTAGGACCATGAATCATTATTGCTGATGTTTCTTGTACTTGGGAGTTAGGAGAAAAGGAGAGAGTAGGAGCTGAGGATACTCGTGGAGATCCCCCTTGGGGATTTGATCCTTTTTCTTGTCTCTGTAATGAGATTTAAAGTATGTTTTTTTCTTTTCTACTTTCAAATATTTATCACCATGACATACATGCACTATATAAACTAGTGTGGGACACTTTTTTTATTCAGTAGACTATTTATTTATATCTACTTCTTTTGTTTACTGAGTGTGTTGTCTTTTTCCTCTGTCCACTCTGAATATGAGGGTATAGTCTTTCCATTAACTATCCATAGACCCACACTAATAGTAGGTAGTCTCAGGCGTACGGGGAGACGCACTTAAGGTCATGGGGAAATTGGTTCATCTACCGGTTCGAGGGTAAGCCTAACCTAGATGTTACAAAGTGGTATAAGAGGTTCAAGTTTTCATTATTTTTCCTTTTTCTGTTTTGGGATGGTCGATAAGAGAATAGAAAAGTGTCAGCGCTTGGTTAATAGTCATGTTTGGGACTGATAAACCCACATACGAAAAATTTCCATGTGGTAAGGGTGGTAATTGAATTTGATACTATGTTCTATTAAAGTAGATATATTTCACCTTGGGTGACTGGTGTACTTTTCACTACTTATTGATTTTTAGAATTATTGAAATTTTCCTTAGCATGATATGTAAAGGAAGATGTACTAAATGAATCATCTTAGGCACTTAGATATTAACATTCCATATATATGATATTCCATGTAGTTATACAAGTAGGATTCCTGTTAATTTTGGTTGTGTGCCTTTGGTGTAATGCCATGTGTGGATCTTCTTTAGAATGCCTCTTTTTATAGCATATTTTGGGGATAGATTTAACACGCTTGAGTGTTTATATACAATTATTACTCTATGATTAACATGATTTACTATTATTCCATGCTTCAGTGTTATACCATAATTCAATGTTACTACTTGTGATATTAAACTAGATATTTTTATTATAAATGGATATATTGTTGAAAATTAATTGGCAGCATTTACGATGGGAGCCAGTTTTAGTTGTGAAGTGTATAGGTGCCTTATAATTGGAAAAAGGGTAACCCAAGTATTAAAATGGTTGAAAAGGGGTTGTTAAAGTTAAAATGCTATATCAACATTGATTGTGTTGAATGGGAGCTAAATTACAGCAGTAATGTGTATGGGTGCCTTATCAAATGGTATTTGTCCACCCATATGGGTTATCCATATATAACCATATTGTGTCTAGAAATGGTTTTAAATGTAAAACTATTGAGTATTTAATGAAATGAACTATCTTGGGTTGCTTTTTTGAAGAACCTGGTTAGAATAATTGGGACCCTCAATGGTCGCCTTTGTGTTAAAAAGGCATTTAGATGATAAATTTCATATTTAAAATGAAATGAAAATAAATTTTAAATGTTTAAAGATGGATTTTTGATGGTTTTCACTATGATCTTTTTGAGGTTGGTACCATTTAAGTGTTGTTCTCCCTTGTAAGACATTTGGGATTTAAAGAACAATGCCATTTTTTTATGGTTGGTCATTGTATCTTGATTATTGGTTTGGGAATAATCATTTAAAAATGCATGTCTTGGTAGGATGGACATGCCTTAGGAATGATCATCCATTAAATAAGTTATCATGTTTAATTCTGAGTATAGCGATTAGGGAGTTAAGGTAAGATCAACCCACTACTCAGGAGGACATTATAGAAATTGGGTGTTTTGAAAAGCCAGTCAGTTTTAAATTTAGGCTTTTATGCAAGATGTTGATGTGGTGATTCTGGTTTTTGGAACATCACATATACATCAATGGTTTTTCTGAAATAGTGTTCTTGAGAGTAGATAGTATTTTAATTCCACAAAATAGACCCTTCTGAGTTGGGTAGTTTCACATCGGTTCCGGTAAACATGCCAGTGCTTTCTTTCTAGCAAGACATGATAAGGTTAGTTGTGTATAAAATTTTTGGGAAACACTGTTAGTTTTTTTATTTTTTTCAACGATAAAATATGAATAAACATAGATTCCTGGGTAGAAATTGGCATCATGTTGTGGTTGATGACTCATCGGCATGTGAATCTGAGCTTTTTGTAAAGACTTGTCTGGTGAAAGATTGACTGACCTTCATGGTGACATGGGTTTACTCTTAGTGTTCTCTTTCAATGGATATGAGCATGTATCCTACCTTGACCTCATCCTTGAGGCACTGATATATCATTGGTATTACATCATGGTAAAGTTTTAAAAGTTCTTGGGCTTGATAAGCGGTTGTTATTTGGGTTGTACACGGGATGCATGGTTCTTTGGGTTATGCCTTTATTTGTGTTGGGGTACAATAGTTTTAATTTAGCCTTGTGATGGCTTGAATTGTAGAGGTCACTGGAAGTCGATTAATGAATTTGGATTACTTGTGTTTAGTGTTGAATTCGTTTTACAGACACATTTCAATTTTAATGATGGGTATGGGTTTCATGGGCCGATGTTGTCTTTCACGGAAAGAGTTTTGGATTGGGGTTCGAAAATGGTCAAAATTATGTTGGTCATTTCCGAATTCAATGTGGTCATTCAAAAAATACTTCTTCACCTTGGTGGGTTTGCTGGTGTTGTAGTATCCCCTGATGGATTCTCTGGGATGAAATTTTTTTAAGGTGGGTAGATTTTAAAGTCCAATGTTTTTGAACAGGGTTAAAATAATATTTTTTAGGAATCTTTTATTTAATTCTCAGTTAAATTTTAAAACTCGGCTTTAGGATGATGTTTTTCAAGTAGGGTTCATTTTATGTGTTGATATTAGGCTTGAGTAAAGGCACTATGAGTTTCTTGGGTGGATCGATGGGTTTTGGGAGCACCAGACTCAGAAACTTAGTTTTAAAAAGTCAAGGTAGAGGTGTTCTCACAGTCAATGCATGGTTAGTCAAATCGTATGGGTATTCCATGTAGGATACTCTAAGAATCTAGTAATCAGTGCATGGTCTGAGTATGGTATGTCAGACCGTACAGTTTAATTCATGCGGCTTACTCAGTTTTGAGTTTTAGGTTAATTTAATTTAATTAAATTCGTAGTTGAAAGGAATCTAATTAAATGATTTATTGGGGGTTTCATGTAATTAAATTAAATATGAGAAAAATTAGTTAAATGATGTTGAGATGGAGAATATATTTAATTAAAATGAGATTAAAATAATTAAATTCATTTTAAATGAGGATAAGGTGGATTCATTATTTAAATAAATTTATATGAGACGAATATAATTAAATGACTTGTAAATGAGAATATTTGGGTTATAAAAGAAGGGTAATATGGAATGTAAAAATATAAATTATGTGTAAATGAGGATTTAGGGTTTCATTTAATTAAATTCTAGGTAAAGTGGAATTTAATTAGTTAATGTGAAATGGATATTTTAATTAATTAAATTCATGGTTAAGAAAATTTTAATTAGTCATTGTGAAATAGGGGTTATTATTTAATTAAATCGAGATTGAAATAATTTTATTAAACAATGATGATGAGTTGGTGTTTTTAATTTAATTAAATTGTGTTTATATAACTTAATTAAATAACCTAAATTGAAGAAATTATTTGACTAAATTAAGTTGGAAAAAATTTAATTAAATGATTATTAATGAGGTGTTGGGGTTTTTTTATAAATAAAATTATTTTTAGGGAATTTATTAAAATAAAAATGATTGTAAAATTTATATAATTAAATTTGGTTGGAAGGGAATTTAATTAATTGATGTGTTAAATGTGGAGTTGGTATTTTATCTAATTAAATTCATAGTCAATATGAATATAATTATTTGATGAAAAATGGGGGTTTTATTTAATTAAATTATTATTAAAGAATTTAATTTAATAATGATGAGTTGGGTATTATATATATTTAATTATTTGGAGAATAATTTAACTAAATGATGTGTAGTTTGGGAGTTAGGGTTTATCAAAAATGATTGACATTAATGGTTAATAATAATAAGATTATGGTTATTAATATTTTTATTAATATTATATTAATTATTATAATAAAATAAGGAATGTAATTTATTTATAAATAAAAAAAAGAGTGAGAGGTGCACAACATAGGTGAGGCAAGACCCCTCCCCCTCTTGGCTCGCCCATGGGGGGCGCACCACCCATTTCTCCCAACACCCTCTCCGCACATCGATTTCTCATAGTCTCTTCATAGAAGTTGTCCATCTTGTTGAGGTAATTCATTCTCGACATATTTAAATCTTTGCATCGGTCATCCCAGCTCTCCTTCACTCGGTCTCTATTAGGCCGAAACTCTAAGGCCCGAGATTGATTTGGTATCATTATTTCTTCTCATTCTAGGCAGTGTGGATGATGTATTAGGACCCATTGGTTCGTATTTCAACGAGCTATGCCGAAGGAAAAGTGACTCTGATAGATTTGGTTAACTACCATCATATTAAAGTAAGTTTATATACCTAATAAATAGTTTTTTAACCCTTCAATTATGTGCTTATGGTGTAATTGGGTTACGGTTTATTATTTTGGTGTCTGTTGGTTCCCATCGCACTAATTTTCAATTTTGTTTGTTGTAGTTAGGTATTTTTATCAATTCTAAGTATGTGAATGCATTAATATGGAAGTTTGTATGCATTAGAGGGTCTCAGTTTTAGTTAGGAAGATTTGTCTCAGCCAAATTCATTGAGGTAGGGTACAAAACATTACCTAATTAATAAAATGCAGTTTTTTTATTATTCCTATTGATAAAGTTGATTGAATTTTTGGATTAAATGTTTTATTTGGGAATTATATAATTAAATATGAATTAATTTTATTCTTTGAAATGATATATAATTTTGGGATTAATTATTTTAAATTAATTTGGTTTTGTTGAGATAATTAATTATGAATTAATTATATGCTTTGAGATGATAATTAATCAAGGGATTAATTGTGAGTAATTAACTTGGTTAAGTTGATATAATTACTTATTAATTAATTAGGTTATTTGAGATGATAATTATTCAGGGAATTGATATTAATTTGATTAAGATGAAATACTTAATTATGTATTAATTATGTAGTTTTAAATGATAATTAATCGGGGGATTAATTATGAGTAATTAATTTTGTTAAGTTATGTTCTTTGAAATGATAATAAATCCGGGGATTGGTTATGAGATATTAAACTGGTTAAGTTGGGATAATTGATTGTGAATTAATTTTGTGTTATGTGATTAGAAATCATATAATTAATAGAGGGTTAATTATGAGATATTGATTTAGGCTAAGTTAAGATAAATAATTTGTGAATTAATTATGTTATATTGAAACAGTTCCCTTCATAAAAGTAATTTGTGAATTTATTATACGATATTGAAACGATTTTTTTAAAGATAATTAATTTGGGAATTAATTTTTTAATATAGTGATGGTTTCCTTTAGATAATTATTGTGTGAATTAATTGTGTAATTTTTAGACGGTTATCGTATAATAATTAATTGTAGAACTAAATATATGATTTCAAGAGGGTTGTATTTTTATTAGATAATTTTTAAATTAACTAGAGAAATTGATGAGATTAATTAATGGTTGAATTAATTAATGTTATAGTTATAATAAGTTAATTGTCAAACTAACTAATAGAATTGTTGTATTTTACTAATTGTTGAGTTAGTAGTGAATGTGATGTTGTTAATTAGTTATTGAATTAATTAATGGAATCGATTAATTAATTTATGAATTAATTAATAGGCGGGATATTCGAATTCTAGACATGAATTTCTACATCATTGGTATATATATATATATATATGAGTGATAAATGGGTTCTGTGGCAGGGACTGATGCTCAAAATACTCACAGGGCTCTAGAAATAGCATTCCACACCTAGAATTCATTAAAATATTATTTTATGGGATAGGGACTGATACTCCAAATACTCATGGGTTGTGAGACAAGGACTGATGCTCCAAATACTCACGAGGATTCTATAAATGATGTTTTACACCCATTGATTGACATTGAACAATGGGTCCAATTGGTTATACATGAATTGTATTAAATGTTTGATGAAAGCCGATGTGATGTAATATTTTGTGAATTTAATATGAGAAATGGTTCAGACTTCGGCATGTCTGAGAAAGGTGTTGAGATACGGGTTTCTCGGGGAACTCCAAGATTTATTCAGCTAAATAATGAATATTAAATAATGAATCAAACAATTTATTTATTCATTTTATATATATAGTTCATATTTAGACTCACAATTTTTTCTATGAGATAAAGCAGGTATCTTTGTTAGGTGTCCCTTAGAAACCTGGATGGGTTGTAGTTTATTTTTTCAATTCTAGTATTGCTTCATTATACCTGCACACTGTTTAATTATATTTAATTACATAGATTAATCTAGACTCTAATGGTCCCAACATATTGAAATTTATATCTCACGCCCTAGTTAGGCTTCCATTGAACTATTGTACCCGAATAGACTCTGCATGTTTATAGTACCTTGGATCTTTCTTGTTTTTGTTTGCATTGACAAGGGAGTTTGGAGCAAAGGATCCAGTGGGAGCTCGGGATGCTCGTAGATATCACCCCCGGGGATTTCAGTGTTTTCCTTGTTTCCATTCTGGGATGTAAAATATGTTTTTTTGTATACTAGTATCAAATTTATATCACCATGTAATGCATTAATTGTATAAATTTGTGTTTGAAATATTCTTTATTTAGTTGATTATTTATTTATATATGATTCAGCTATTTTCTTGAGTTTATTATCTTTTTCTATTGTGCACTATGAATATGAGGGTATAGTATCTCCACTGACTATTCATAGAATCACACTACTAGGCGGAAGCCTTTGGCATATGGGGAGATGTTCTTGAGGTATCGTGGCAACCGGTACAGCTACTAGTTTGAGGTTAAACCTAGCCTAGATGTTACACTAATGCTCAATCAATATTCATGGAATTAATTAATGGAGTCCATAGATATTACCCTAAAAAATTGGTAGACATTACCATTGATATTATATTATACACTAATAGTAAAGAGGAACATGAGGAGTATTTTAATATGGTACTAAATTCTTTGTAAAGTGATCTTCTATAGGCAATGTATAGTAAATTTTATTTCTAGATACAAGAAGAACCAATCATAAGACATGTTATCACTAGTGAAATAATATCTATGGAACCATCTAAGACAAAGGAAATCGACGGGTGACGCAGACTAATATATCTAATTGAAATTTGTAGTTTCCTTGGTATATTTGGGTATTACCATAAATATGTGAATAAATTATCAGGATTATCAAACCCACTACCCATGATGACTCAGAAGGGAGAAAATATTTCTACACCAATGAATGTATAGATTTATTCCAAGATTTAAAAAATAGGATATCACCATACCTATACTCACACTTTTTATAATTGGGGAACTATTTTTTGAATAAATAGATGCTTGAAATAAGGTAATTGGATATATTCTAATGAAAAAATATAAATTTGTAGCCTATGACTCAAGGAAGTCGATAATTAATTATAAAAACTATCTTACACTAGATCTGAAGTTGGAAGTAGTGATATCTTCATTGAAAATCTTGAGGTATTATCTTTATGAAGAAAAGTAGGAAATATATTCTTATCATAAGAGAATCAAATAAATATATTCACACATAAGAAGATTAATATTCAACAATGAATATGGTTATAGCTCCACAAATATTATGACTTTTCAATACACTACCATCCTGGTAGGTAAATAATGTGGCAGATACTTTATTTAAAAAGGATCTTGAAACATTATCACTGATAATAATTTTCAAGGATCCAACCTTCTTATATTTTGAAATGAAGGATATAGGAATCACTAAAGAAACAACACCGCAAAACCTTTCTCAATATATTTCTCAACCATCCCTCATGGTGAAAATAAATGATGCCCAAATAAATTATGTAGAGATTATGAAGAAGGTAGAGTCTATAATAAAGGGGGAATCCTCAGAGTTTAATACTAATGAGGAAATAATTTTATGATTTGGTTCAAGGCTATGTGTACCATCAGATATTGATGTAATGACGGAGCTTCTAAATGATGCACACGTCTCAACCTTCTTTAATCACCTATGGAGCCCAATGATCTACCGAGATCTTTGTGAGAACTATTGGTGGGGAAATATAAATAAAAGGACCATATAATATACATCAAGGTGATTTATATGTCGGTAAGTGATGGCTAAAAGAAAAATGTGTAAGGGAATAATATGACCACTACCCACACCAACATGGAAATGAGAAAACATCACCATACGGACTTATGAAGAAATCCAAAGGAAAAAATTCTACATGTGAAGTTGTGGATTGTCGTATAAAGACAACTCAAATTATTGAAATAAAATATAACATATCACTTGATCAAATACCATAAATATACATTAGATAAGATATAAGGATAAATTTAGTACCAATATCGATTGTATCTGATCGAAATCTACGATTTACCTCATAGTTCTAGAAAATTATTCAACATTCTATAAACTTTGAGCTGAACTGTAGTATGTCTTATCATACTCAAATTGATGGCCAATAATATTGGATTATTCATACACTAGAAGGCTTGTTGAGGGAAAGCTACATGGATATCAGAGGAATATGGTACCAAAATCTACATCAGACTAAGTTCTCTTACAATAACAGATTCCACTCAAGCATCTATATTTCTCCATATAAACCCCTTTATCATAAAATATGTCGAACACCGGTATACTAGGATGAATTTGATGAATGAAAGATGATGTTATATTTAATTATTAATGAAATGGTGGAGAAGGTAACAACCATTTAGCAGCACATCAAGGAATCCCAAAATCAATAGAATAGCTATGAAGATAATAACCGACGAGGCCTGGAGTTCATGGAAGGAAACACGATATTCCTCTACATATCTCTATCGAAGAGGATCATGACATTTTAGAAGAGTGAAAAGTTATGTCCCTGGGACATTGACCCATCTGAGATTATTTATTGAGTCGTATATGTGGCCTATCAACTACCACATCCACCTACCATGTCCCAAGTACATGATTTATTCTATATATACCTCTTAATAAAGTGAATAGAAGATCCCTCACATGTACTAAATCCCAAGGTGGTACAATTGGAAAATTATCTCTCTTACGAGGATAATCCAGTAATGATTTTGTATTATAGAGATAATATTCTAGTCAATAAGAAAACACACCTAGTTTAACTAATATAGTGGAACCATAATTCTGAATAGGTCGCATGGGTACTGGAGGAGGCGATGAAGGAGAAGTACCATCACTTGATTCACTATATTATGTAAAAATAAATTTTGAGTGTGAAATTTCATAAGGGGGGAGGAATGTAATGATCCAAAATTTTTATAAATGGAAATTCCCTTCTCATAATTATTTCATATAGTATAAACCACATAAAATCACATTGAGAACACAATACAATATTTATAAATGAATAAATACTAAAATAGGATGTATTCCAGGAAATTAAGGAACTTATCTCGGTTGAATATTAACTTCACCTTTAGAATAGTAACATGACCCTTAGTAATATTAATACAACCAATAGAACTGAAACCTCATATATTAATATATAAATTAAATTTAGGAATATTATAAGTGATAATATGATATAATTACATCATCGTATAAGTAAATAGATATATTAAAACATATTAATAACGTGTTGGTATTATTATAAAAAATGGTCATTTATAATTTTATAATTATTATTGTTTTTAAAAGAAAATTTGTAAAATATATTCAAAAATTAACATTTTTAGCCTAATTATTATAATATAGTTTCATGAGACTTCAATTAATTTTTCAAATTGTTATAAAATCAATTATAATTTAAAACTGGTTTTTTCCAAGTAAATCATGGATTTATTTAAAAAAATAAATTTTTAATATTTATAAAATCTCTAATTATAAATAGTGTTCATTTATTAATTCTACATTTCTACAAATTCTTAGGGTGAATGTTTGTTATTTTTCAAAAATACATGAATTTTTAGTGAATAGTGAAATAATAAAATTTACGGTATATATATATTATAAGTTATATAAACTATTCCTAAAGTAATATATGATTTAATAAAAATAATATAGAAATAAACATAATTATATTAATATATTTAGTAATAAGGTTCACTCAATTCACATTCTAGATTCAATATTATAAACTATCAAAAAAATAAGGAGAAAACACCCCTCCCCACTCCTATAAATACCACCCCTCACCACCTCTTCCCATCATGCATTACAAGACTTGAATATTTCCTAATTTCATATCAATAATATTCCCAAGTGAAACCCCCTCTTATATGAGATATTGGTCTAATCAAAATACCAAATCTTTTTCCCTAACAAGTTTCTCAAAGAGGAGAAATTCAAGAAGTAAAATCCACTTTATTTTTCTATTATTTTCATTTCAATTTCATATCATTTATTTTCCTATCATCGCCTCAACTTATCTAATCCAAATGATAACTCAAATATCCCATATATACTATAATTTTATTATGTTAATGGAATAATCCAACTTCAATTCTCTTTCCATTTCATTTTATCCTAAAAATGAAGATATCACCTATGGTGGATCGATTTACTGCAATCGTGGACGATGCATTTTCATTTTTCCCTTCAATGCTGGTTAGTAAACCATTATTATGGTTAAATAAGATTTTATTATACATATTATATGTTATTCAATTTTATATAACCAAAATATAGTCATTATTTTGAATTAAATTATATAATATCATAATGGTTTTAAAAACCATCCAAATAAATTAAATCATTTTCATTAATGTTCTATTTAATAAATCATCCTCATACAATATAACCAAATTACATATAAGATCAATTAAAATTATATATTTTAATTAATAACATATAATTACAATTCTACAGAATCATTATTATTGTATATGAACTTCTATATTTACAAACAAGCGAAAAAGACCAAGAGAACAAACGCTCCTGAACGATGAAATTGAACACTATAACTCATCAAAGAGACCATAAATGAACATAATAAAACAATATAAAAATACAATTTTGGTAGAATAGGTTTTTTATTTGATAATTAATTAATATAATTATATTATCCAATATATTGAAGTGGATAAACCATTTATACATTAGGTATGGGTGTTCTTGAACCCAACTCTTTTTCTTTGGATTTTTCCTCTTTATCTCGATTTTTAATGTGGATGTTCCATAAATGTTCATAAAATATCATTTCATTTTTCCATTCAATTAATTTTTTGGGATATATAAGTTTCCAATATGTTTTTAATAAAACTGTAATGATTTTTCAAAAATAACTCCTCTTTCAAAAAAAATAAAACATTTACTTCTCATTATATTATTTCTTCTTTACTCAAGATTGATGATTCTTATACAAAGTATGGTATTCCCTCATTATTTTGGGAACCCAAAAGTTTATTCATGAATTTATTCTTTCAAAAAAACCCAATCCTCTCCATGGGTTATTTTATATCCAAGATTTATATACTCTCTATATGTCATGCATGATAATGAAAATGTTAGGACGTTACTAGTGCACCTGAAATTATACTTCACTCTAATGAATTGAATTATGTGATGTATCTCATGAGTTAAATTTAATTATGTCTAAAAATGATTATATCATTCTTCATAACTATGTTTGATATTTTACCACTAAGAGAAGATATTTAATTTTTATGCATTGCTACATTCCATGCCTTTATCTACTACTTCCACTCATGATTATGATAATGATATAATGATTATGATTATGTTCACCCTTGTTTAATGTCATTATCCATCCTTTTAATAGGATTATATGTCACCCATTTAATTCATGTATATCTTTAGGTGCTTAATTTTACTATGGAGAATGAAAATTCTTCTAGGAAGCTAGAGAATATGGAATTAAAAAAGTGTTTATGTTTTATTTTTCAAATGTTATCTATATGAATTGGTTTCCCAGGACACTAAACCACTTGATCCTTGATTTGGAACACTATTATGTTTTTTATGTAAAATTATTTAGTATTCCAATAATAAAATGTGGGGTCTCTATATAACCAACAATATCTACCCTCTATTCCATAAAATGGGAAGTGAAATTTTCGCTCCTTTATATGTGTGGACTACTGCGTCAACGTAACAATACAATTATTTCTCAGTCACACATTTTCATGGATGTATATTGTGACGAGTTTAATGGTTATGCATTATATATATGATATTATTATTATTTTATTACTCTAATATTATATCTACCTTATTATATTTCAATCCATTGAAAATGATAATGTCTCCTGAGCATACGTGTTGACCACGACCTCCATGAAGTGATGTGATTCGTTTTTTGTCTCTTATTTACATGGATGGAAAAAAGGATTGATTTAATCAATATTTAAGATATATATGATATTAAATGATCATGAAATAGTGAATTATTATTTAACTTCATTTCATTCCATCTTTTGAAAAGTTAAAATATCATTCATGTGTATGAACGGACTACCATCACCATGCATGGTGTAATTTATTTCTCTATATTTAATTTTTAGTGATATTTATAAATGTTTTAATAATAAATATAAATTATTTTAATGTCATAAAAAAATTTATATTATGGAAATATGATCAATGTCCGAGGTTCAAAATAGCCAAACTGTAATTCTCATGAAAAAAAAAATAATTAACACCCAGAAAAGATGATTTTCATAAGTAATTTTTAATAAATGAGTGTTGAAATGTTATAAGTGGATCATATATGATATTATAAATATTTCATTGAATTTTTAATTTAATTATTATAAATTAAAATATATTATATATGAAGATAGTGTGGCTTATGAGAAATTTGAACATGATGTAAGGGATTTTTGTTATAATGTCATTGTTTATTAGTATTGCTTAGGAGTAACATCTCAATGATAAAATTTCAAAATATACCTATCAAAAAAATAATGAATATTTTATCCTATGGTTATATTTAGATATTACATTTTCCTTTCATTTTTAACTCATCATGTACTCAAGATACGTCAAGAATAATTTTAGGGAAAACTGACTTTATCTGTCTCTTCGGACAAAAACATTTTTACTTATATATCCATATTTTCATAATTTTTTTATTTTTTTCATTGTTTTTTTATTTAAATCCATTTTACCTGTTATTCACTTTAAAAATGGTTTAAAATAATATTATTAGATTTTTTTGAATGATATAATTTTGACATTATAAAAAATGTGATACGAATCATTGTTTTAGCGTACATGACATGAATAGAATTTCTCACCTTCCTGAACACTCAATGTTTTCATCATTCTGTTAAAATCTCCCAAAGTTATTTTCAAGGAAAATTTTCCCTTAATAATTGGGATCATTTTTGATTTTTTATATGTAATTTATAAGTGAAAAACATATTTTTTGTTTGAAATATTCTAGTAAACTTGTAAAGAAATTTTGCATCTATGATAACATCATTCATTATTACTTATTTTTTATTAGGGATATGAATCCAATGATACCAAATTTAATATTTATATATATTTTTTATTGTTATGATGGTGAAATATCAGTGAAACCCGTTTTCTTTTCTATGGATAATGTTGTGACTCTTGTTTTTATGACTTTGTTCCATACAAATGAATGTATTTATGATTATATAATGGATGGGCCAGGAAATATATATACCACTAATGAAATATTAAAATATTAATATTTTATGATCTCAAAGGGTAAATGGGAGTCCATCCCAAACCCATAAAAGAGGCTAAATAGTAGGTTATCCCATGTATGAAAGAGGGCACATGATACCTTATCCTAAGCCTGAAGATGATACATGAACATTTAGCCAAGAATAACATGTTATTAATCTATCGGTTGATATACATCATATAAAATTTATGTTATTATCATTATAATATTATTTTTACATGATTTTATGCCAATGTTATGTTCTCTTGGATCATTTTCTTTGATACCTTTATGACTCGGGGCTTATAAACTATAAATATTTATGTCATGACTTTTTCTTATGATATAATAATTGTTGGTAATAATTTTAAATGTATAATATAATTTTCTCATACCATTTATTATGATTTTATGTTTAAATTGTCATTTATATTTCCATGTTATACCGTTACTGAGCATCTGAGCTCTGTCTCTATTTTTTATTTCTCCTGACATATGATGAAAATTTTTAAGTATGATGTGTTTAATAAAGATTCTAGAATAAAGAACTATGTAGGGGTTGATATATATTTTTATGAACTTGTTGATGATGAATCCAAGTTTCCAAAAAAAAACATAACCATTATAGTTATAGTGTTGATCATAATGTTATGAAATGAGTATTCATATAATAAGATGTAATATTTATGTCTAAATGGTATGGGTCTCTATAGTTAGTATCAGAGTAATATTTAGCCAATATTTGCATATTATGATTATATAACATTAGTGAAAACAATAGGGATTTGTCTAAGTATATTACAACATTATAAAGTTGTGGTAAGATATATATTATGTGTTTTTTCACTAATGCATCCCTTTATTGAAAACGATAAATAGATTTGTTTTTGATACTGATGAATCTAGGATTTATAATACCAAAAGAGTCAGTAGATTTATATCTCATTGGTCATTCTAGTTCATTGTATGTATACCCTTAATGAGAACCAATTTTGACACTCCTGAGGTATATTATTAGGATAATTAAAATTTTCTCTATGTACCATTATAAATATTTGGAATAGATGATGAAATAGAATGATCTAGGATAAACAAAATTGTTCAATAATTTAAAATGAAATTTCCTGATTTAGACATCACATGAATTATTTCCCATGATTATATGATTCCTAACTATGATTATTATTTCTCACATTAATAATTTGGGTTTTAGTTAATGGAAGGAACTATAGGTATTCAAGTTAACATTGAATGTGAATGAAAATGGAATAAATGACCTTATGAGAAACCAAATGAAATGTGAGTTATAAGGTCAAACCTTATAATTATTCATAATTAAATATATTTTAATATGGTTAAAAATATAAACTTGGAAGAGTTTCATGACACATATTATAATAGAAAAAATGAATTTTGGAAATCCTGTTAGGGGTAGAAGAATAAGAAACCTACATGTCCAGTGTGTGTGAAGAATAACTCATAGAAATGTCTAATAATAATACAAATGTGTTGTAAATTTATAATAGGAGGGAATATATAATGTAATTTATTATAAAAAATTAAAATTTCAATGGACGTAAATTATTTTCATCATAAGGTATAATTTCTATGTTAATGTTTCTTTTGTGGGGAATATGGGAATTACCTAAGACAATACCCAAATCTAAGGTTGTATTCATATAGTAATGAAGGATCTATGTTACTGAAATCATTCAAGTATAATTATTGAATTTATTATGTATTGGGATTTGATAATTATATTTTAGAATTATTATATCAATGATATTATAGATATAAGAATACTGAAAAATGTATGTATCAATCAATAATGGTTTTTATTTAAGGATTTGAACACATATGGAGAATGATACTTAGAATAATGTAAAATGGATTAATGGTATGGTGATAATGTTTAGTTGGTATTAATTGATGATTGATGTTGAAATTGTAAATGTTATATTGCTGGTGACCTTGAAATTTTTTAGTGATTAGGCGACAAAGCGAATGAGGTCATCTTTGATGATGTTAATGTCATTTTTGGATTTATGGAAAGTCTATGATTTTTTTTTTGAGAAATTAGGATTGTGTTAATTTTTTTTAATAATATATTTTTTATTTGGGATTAAAATAAGTATTATGGATACCAACATGGATTTATAAGTTCAATTTCAAAGTTATATATACCCTTTTTCAGGTTTTAAGTGATGGGATTTGGATTTGATTGGATCTATTACTAGGAATTTGGAAGAATACTCAATTGAGGTTTAAATAACACTTTGTGTTGGTATATTATTTTATTTTATTTTATTTATAGTCTATTGGATATGGGATATAAATAGTTTTGATTGTTGAAAAGTGATTCATTGACAATGCGATATTTTTATTGATAAATTTATGTCAAGATAAAGATTACTATCTAGGTCAGTATCTAAATTTGATACAAGACATTTTGTTCAGTTTAAATACATTGTAATAATATATAGTGAATTATCATGTTAATTAATGCTATTATAAAAGATTCTTCATTAGGATGTGGTAAATTAAATCTTTTGTTTTAACATGTTGTTTAATAAGAAAATTTATTTTAGTAAGAAAAAAATTAAAATTTTGTAGATGTAAGTTGAAATTTATGAGATCATATTTGATGTAAAAATATTTTTTAATATTGAGGTTGTTGAGTTTATTTGAGATATATAGTTATTTATGATAATTATCTAAGTAGAACCATTGTTATTGTTGTGGAGATCTTGCTGTTAAAATGATGGTTTATATATTTTAGATATTATTTTAACATGTGATAATCATTTCGATTTGGGTAATATTTAAATATAGGATTAATAATTTATTCTCCTTTTGTGGATTATGAATTTTATATCAGTGATACAAGTATGAAATATTTATCTTAAATATTCATTAATAAGATAAAAATAAACGATTGTGGTGGACATTTATTAAAGGATGAAGTTATACTTTTCAAGTATATATATTCCCATGTTTTATTAGTATATATGTTAAAGTAATTCCTCAAATATAGTAAAATGATCCTAAAATAATAAAAACCTTCCTATTACATTAATTTACAGTTAATCAAATTTATTTATTACACCTATTTGATTTATGGTTTTTTGGTCAGTAGTTTTGTCATGATCATTCAACTTCATGTGATCAATGTTTTTTGTCACTCCCCCTAATTATGTAGAAATTAAAATTTTCCTACATATATATATTTTCACATCTCACTAAAATTATTCAATTTGGAAAAATATTTTGGTGTAATCTTGTCTTCGTGTTTTCTTTAATCATTATATAAAAATTATATTAGGATAATGTTTTTTGATTTTTTGAAGAGATTAAATTTTCATAGAAAAAATGATGTTTTTTTGCAATAAGGTATCTTTTATATTACCTCCAAGATAGGAATATGATATAAAAATTTATAAAACTCGTCGTATGATTTATGTATGGTAATATACTTAAAATATAATACCAAAATTATTCAAAAAAATAAATAATAATTTATTTTATGAAAAATATGAAATTCATATTCAATGTTGACGAATTGCTTATAGATCACATGAAAAGTAAAATTCAGTGTCACAAAAATTATTATTTGTAAAGAAGTACTTTTATTATCAACGTTTTTATAAAATATAAGGACATATTTATGATAATATATATATATATATGTTAATTATTAACTTATATAACAACTCAGTCATCCAAATTTTTTTTCAATGCCTATGCATGCAATGAAAATTCAAGAGAACATATTAGATACTTTTTATGACATATATGTGACTAAATAAAAATAATAGATAAAAATAATAGATTATTTTTAAATTAAATTTATATTGTTTTATTTTAATTTATTTTTAATTTATTTGATGAAATGATTATATTAAATAGTTACGCAATGCCGACGAGGTTCTTGTAGAAGTAGTAGAAAAATCAAGTGAATTTTACTAAACACTCTAAAAAATATATTTTTGGGGTGATTTAAAATGTCCTATGAATTTTTAAAAATAGAATATTAAATATTTTTTTATTTTTTATAATCTATTTTGATTTTTACTATGTTTTTTTCAAAATAAATTTATTAGAATAGTTCTTAAAATCAAATTAATATTATTTTATGTCAAAAATATTTCAATAATTTTTTAAAAAATCATAAAAATTGTAAAATAAATAAATAGATTGATAATCAGATTAATATATATCTAATTTTTATTTAATATCCAATTTTTACCTTATAATCTAGATTACAACCCTTTAATGATAAAAAATTCATTGTCACTATTATGATTAAAATTTGTTCACTAAGGCGTTAAACCAAAATAAAATATTCAAAATGATATATAAACCAATAAAAACTTTACTCGATGAATATATTAAGACCATATATTCATTATATTTAAATACACGTAATTTTGGAACCATTTTACATCAGTTAGACATATATTATATTATAATATTTCATGTATTTTTAAAAAATATTGTAACAAATTTTTCTAACAAACAATATTTTTTAAAATTATTTAAAATTAATAAAAATAAAATATTAATTAAGTTTAAAGTTATAGGTTTTAAAATAAAAAAAAATGTTCTATTAACGAGACACTTGTCTTTTTATGGTAAATTTATTGACCCCTAAAGAGTAAAATACATTGATATTATGGTGATCATCAAAAGGGTTAATTGGGGTTAAATAAAAGAGATATTTGTAAAAACATAACCAGCATTTTTCAAAATATTATTTTATGTGATTATTTTGAATCATAATAATATTATCTGTGAATTATATCAATTTTTATCCCTTTTAAAATAAAAATTATTTTATATAAATTCAATACTTTTAGTAATTGTAAGGGTTCCCCTACGTTCACCTATAAAAAGGCACACAATCTCCTTGATTATTAAAATTTTATTTTCCTGATATCTCATCTGATATATATATTAATAAAATTATATTTTTTTCAAAAAAAAATCATAGGGCTTATAGTAATTTTCAAAAACCATCCTTTCAATGTTTAAGATGTAATCCAAATGAGGTTTCTCGACAAATAGCTACAACTCTAAACCGATAATTTTAAATTTATTTCTTCATAAACCTCCTTTAAATATGTGGTATTCATCATAAAATAATAAATTAAGTATACTAAATATGATAAAAAGTTTATGGTTATGTAACCACCAATATCCCCACTCTACTCCATCAAATGGGAAGTGAATGTATCGCTTGTGCGTATGTGTGGACTATCGCCTCCACATAAGGATACAATTCATTTTACATCACCATATTTTATGTATAGTTTTTATGATGGGTTTAGTTTTTATAAAAAAATATTTAAAATATATTCTTTTATAAATATAATACTGTATCTAAATTCTAACCCTACATTCCATTGGAGATAATATTGTCACTCGTTTGTAAGTGTAGACTGCCACCTCCAGAAAGAAATGTGATGCGTTCTTTGTATCTACATTACAAGGATGGTAATAAAGATATTTTTAATGAATATGTAATATTTATATGATATAAAATGTATAAAATGAAGGTGAATTTTTACTTACCTTCCTATAATTCCATCCATATTAATGTGAAAACAATCTTCATGCATACATACAATCAACGATCTCCATAAACAGTGTTATTTAATTTTATATCTCTTCCATTTATTGATGGTCAAAATTATGAACATAATTAAAATAAATTATAATAATATCAAAAATATAATTCTAGTGATTATGGAACCACGAAAATTACACTAACTAGAAATACCAAACTAAAATTCTTATGAAAACAGAAATAGTTAACTCCCTAAATCGACAATTTTTATAAGGAATTACAAATAAATGAGTGTTAAAATGTTATAATGGGATCATATAAAATATTATAATTTTGTAAATTAATCTGTTATTGAATTATAATAAATTTAAATTTATTATCTAAGAGGATATGTCACCTTTGAATCATGCCATACTTTAGGAAATGGATTTATGTTACAATATCATTATTTCATGGGATTGTATATAAATAAGATTCTGATGGTATAATTTTTTCACCTTTCTCCCACAAGACACATTAATTTTATTCATGTATTGTAATTTCTATATAAGTTGTGTTTTCGTTAATTTACCTCTCTTTAATTACTCAATAGACAGAAATAATATTTTTATGGAAAACCGATCTTTTCTCCCTTCAGTCAAACACAAATTTTCATTCGTATCCATATTCTCAAAAATTGTATTCAATTTTTTTCTAATATTCCTATATGATTTCTAAAATTTATTTTTACCCATTATTTATTTTATAAAAAAAATTAAAATGAATCTTATTATTTTTTTATGAACGAGGTACAGTTGAATTTTTACTGAAAATGTGGAAGGAGTATTTCTTTTTACATACACGACATGAATATTCTTTCCTACTATAATTTCTTGTCACTAATTTTAAGATAAATTTAAAATTTCCCAATTTTATTTTAACAAAATAAATTCCTTATAATTTGGGAATTATTAAATTTTTAATACATAATTTAATACTGGAAAATGTATTTTCCACTATAAATAATTTAGTGACCTTTTAAAGGAAATTGTAATATATGATAACATACATTGATATTACTAATTATTTACTAGGGATATGATCCAATTATAATATCTTAATTCTTTATCAAAACTTTTTGTGGATATTAGGATTAAATATCATTGAAACTGATTTTCATTTTAAAGGGTAATTGTATGATGAATAATTTTATGATATTGTGTTACACATATGAATGGATTAAGGATTATTAGATAGGGTTCCAAGAATTATGTTTCCCTATAATGTATTATGTAAATATTAATGTGTTGTGAGATCAAAGGGTACATAAGAGTTCATACCAAGACTGAATAAATAGGGTAAACCATAGGTTATCTTAATCCCAAAAGAAGGTACACATGAGGTTATCCCAATACCGAAGTAGGTACATGTGTAGTGAATCGAAGCCTAACATGCTATGAATTTCATTGTGCGTAGTATTTATATGAAATTAATTCTATTATGATAATTCCAAACTTTATTCCACTATTTTATTAAATGATATTAATCCAATGTTATGTTCTTGTAGGCTATGATCTTTGACCCCTATATGATTCATTTCCAATGAACTGCCCAGATTTATTACATGGATCATGTTTATGATATAATAATTGATGGGATTTATTTTCAATGTGTAATATAATGTTCTCATACCATTATGAAATTTTTTTTATTTAAATAAATTCTGATATCACCCCCATTTACCCTTACAGAGAATCTCAACATACCCTTTATTATGTTTTCCTTCACCCTATATATGTAGAAAATTCTTAAACTTGCTTTTTATAAGAAGGTTAATAGTTATAAAAAATTAAAATGGGGATGATTTATATTTTTATACAATGATTTATATATATATATTAGTCTCAAAATACACTAAACCATTATAGTTCTAGAATGGATCATAATGTTATGTATTAATATTCATCTAATGAGATGTAACATTTTTGTCAGAAATGTTTACATCACTATTGTTATATTTTTTTCATATTTATTATTGAACACATGATTGAGGTTTGTGTAGCCATTACTTTTGAATTATTATAAATGTTGATGTAATGAATGGTTGATTCATTTTTTTATAATTGAGTTAGATGGTATTAATAACTTTGGAAAATATTAATGATTTAATTAAAAAGTGATATGTGATATGTTTTGTGAATTTGTTCTCATTTTTAATATTATGACATATTTTGACAAGTGTGTGACTTTATAAACAAGTGTTAAAGACCCTTACATATAAATATATGAGTTAATTAATAAAGTAACATATAATTTTTTAATGGTTTAATGTTTTGGAGACTAAAATAGTTTTTGGAAAGGTATTTTATGGAGAATATTTGATTAGTGTATATAGATACTATGGTACGTGATTGTATGAATAATTAATGTAATTTGATGAAAGATAAGTACCTTGATATATCTTGACAGAGTAAGTTAGATGTTTAATTATAATTTATACCCTAAATAATGAATTTGTTAAAAATAATCTCACCTACATTCATCATTTGGTAATAATTAAAACTATAAGGATAAAATTTAGTTTAGGAGGTAAAATCTAAAGACCCAATATTTCAAAACCATTAAATTAATACTATATTCAATATCATTAGTCACACGCAACACCAAACTAACGTAAAACCCGACTAAGACAAACCAAGGAATATTATTATTTTATGAACAATATAATCACGGGTTGATAAAAAGATGATAATTAATTAAAATATTTATAAATTTTAATTTTTCTTACCTTTTGAAAACCCAATTAAAAAATATATTCAATTTTACATTAATATTTTTTATATTTATGATTTTATTAAAATAGCTAATATATATATTTTTTAACTTATTTATCAATATTAGATTATTTAAATATTTATTTGAAATAATATTCAAAACACTTGAAGTCTAAAAATGTCATTTTTTTAATTAAATAATTTATCTTTATATGTTCTATTTTATTTAAAGATAAATTTAAAAAAAATTAAATTTAATAAAATTAACATCATTCTTTTATTATTCATTTCTATTTTATCTTTGAATATATTTTTAAGATTTTATAAAATAATTATTTTTTGGGGGAATAGTGAAAAAATACAAAATTTTTTAATACCATCACATTAATGAACTATGTTTTTTTATACAATTTTTTTATAAATATATGTTAATAAAATTATAAAATCATTTAATAATACTATGATAAATTTATATATTCGTGTTTACCATTTTAGAATCCTAAGCAATATTTAACACTAAATTTTTTTTTATTCAATAGTATTAAAAATTAGTTTTAATGACTTATTAAAATTAAATCTAAAATAATAGAGTTTCTATTTTATATCAACATGTTAAAAAAAATTAATAAGTAAAATATCATTTTTTAGGCATAAAAATATAGTTGCTAATATAAATTTTAATTACCTTGAAAGTGGTGAAAGATTCATTTTCATTAAATTGTTTTGTTAATATGGTGGGATATTTAACTAATAAATTATATTTATAAATTTCATATAATGAATTATATACTATTTATAAATGTATAGTATCACTCATTTAATTGGTAATTAATGTAATATAATATTATAAATACTTAATGATGAAAATAAATTTTTCCATCAAAAATAATTCTTTTATATATTATATTTTTTAATTAAAAAATTTATTTTCTCATATTTAGAAATTTAATAAGCCTATATTGAGCCTATATTTAGATTTATAACATCAAATTTTTGTTAAAATTTTATTTTTGTTTTTAAATAAAATACGACCCTCTTGGGTAAAAACATATTACAAAGGTAAAAACCAAAACTAGAAAATGTAAATATCAATTAGAGAATATTCAATCATGTTTCAAAAATGTTGTAAAATGGGTGGTGGAGGATTTATAGACATTATCTCACCACAAAATATATTATTGTGAACTTTTCTAGTCATTGAAACTTGAATAGTGTAATAATATAATTGAAAAATAATAGATATTCACAACAGTAACCCTTTCTTCGCTTATAAAAGTGGATTACTTCTTCCTGATAAATTTAACCCATTACCATAAAAAAATTCTTCAGAACCTTATCAGTTCTTCCCTTCTATAATTACCATTATTTTACTAAATCCCCTTGTCACTACATGTTATCATATATCCTTCATATTTGAGGTGTTCGTCAAAAGGACATTCAATGTTTCGACATTAGAATTACGTAATCCTAGAATTTTATATGATATATCTATAAAAAAACTAAACTAACAATTATAACATAATGAAATAAGTATACTTATTATAATTATATGTTATTATATTAATGGAAAAAACATTATTTATTCATTTCCATCCACTTATAAAAAAAATAAATGTTAACCACGTGTTGGGTGGACTACCACCTCCACGAAGTTATATTTTTTATTTTTCATCTTGATTTTAATTTTGTATTAAACTCAGTTATAATATGATTCACTAAATTAAAAACATATAAATATTTTCACTATTACTATATTCAAATAATATTATATACTTCCTTGACCATTCTCACCCAATGAGGTATAACGTGTTTATGTTAGTGTTGGTATAACCACCAACTTGAATAATAAAATAATATTATGTCATGCATGACTTTGGGAACATATATAATTAAAACAATCTATGAAGGTATATGATAGAATTAATTAGACTATTCATAATGTTACGTGTATGTGAAAAATGAATCAGGAATAGGGTAAGGGTTTCTTGTCTTAATTTTCTTACTATGAAACGTATTAATTATTATAGATCAGTTTCTCATTAGAGTTGTGAATATAATGACCATTTAATATTTATTATCATTATAGACATATATTACATGATTTTAAAAGTTTAAATCTATGTTCATTCTATCTTCTATTTCTGACCAAAAAATGAGTAAAGTTGAATGGTTTTAGATCACAATTTTATTTCATTGATATATAATTTGTATTCACCAATTGTTTTCTTCTATGGTGCATATTTTAGACATGGATTTATTTTTATCATAATTTTCAGCATAGGATTTAAAAAACATCTCATTTTCTACATTTCATGGGATTTTTAATAGAAAGATAATTATGTTGTAATGATTTTGGTTAACTGAATATTCTTCCATTAAGTTGCAAAAATTTTATTGAAATATATTATTTAATGTTTAATTTATTATTCCTACAGATAACATTATATTTTATTGCCCTGTTATTTTTGAGAGTTATAAAGTTATTTCTTATAACAACATTAAAATTTTATTCTTATATAAAATAACATGTTACTTATAAGGGTTTTTTTCTCAAAATCCTTTCTTTAAGATATGATTGTATAAAAAACCTTATTTTGTATGTATAGCATAAATATTTCTTGTTTTACTCATTAACCTATCAAATACATTTCATTAATGGTTTTATTAGTTCAATTCTAAGCCCTGTTTTATTTAACATTATTGATTTAAATTTTACTCATGTCTTATGGTTTATTTAAACAACATTGTCTTAAAAATGTGAGACCTCTAAATGTGATCACACATCTGGGTAACTTGTATAAACATTTTTTATAATATCAAAATCATTTTATTCTCATATTTTTATCCTCGGTTTTATGTTCCTTCTCTTTACTTTTTTTATATTAGACTCTTTATAATATTTTGAATTGATGTAGTTTTTAATAAAATAATTTAAAAAATATATAAAATGGATATTTTACTTTACACACAAGATTCATCTCCAAAATTTATTTTGGTGGATATCACTATTTCTTTGAAAATTTTAAAAGCTCATTTTAAACAACAATTAATTAATTTTCAAATTTATTGAAATATAAACCATTTAAAATTTTCTATTTGGATCATTTTCAAACAAAATATTTATTTCTAACATTGTTCATGTCAACTCAACCTTTCCCCATCATTTTAATTCTCCTTGAAACTTCACTTATTTTATTTAATAGTTTTTTTAAAAAATTAACATTTATTTATAAAATATTTTTATTTATGGAAATGTTTTTGAAGAGATATGAGAATTTTCTTATTTCCAAATTTTTTTTATAATTCTCATAAAATTGGTTTTCATCTATATCCACATCATTTGATAACCCATATACTTAATATATAATACCTTGAAAATACTACCATCCTAATTATTTGTTTATATTAGTTATTTTTAGTTCTTACCTACAGAAGGAATGATCCATCGTTGACTTTTTCTTTCTTAATCATCCCCTATGAATGTCTATAACATTACATCCAATAACATTTATTTATGAATACATTGTTGTACATTTAATTTAATGAAGGGTGTTCTCCTAGACATGATACATATATTTTTTTGGGAAATTATTGACTAAATTGTATATGTTTGGTCGATATGGTGTAGATACCCAATACACCGTCAAATTAATTATAATTACCTAACCATAAACATTACAGAATCATGAGTTTTATGTCTAGAAATTATTCTATTAAATTTTACTATTGTTTTAGGATTAGAGATTTAGGTAAATATGTAAGAAATCACTTATAATAAGAACTAAAAATTTCAAATTTTAAAATCAAATTAGTATCCATTTTCCCAATATATAGAATTTTTCAAATAAAGAATCATTAATATTCATAAATTTTTTCTTGACATATTCTTTTACAATATCAATCATGAAAACATATAAAGAAATTAAAATGTATTATGACCATCAAAATCTCAATAAAGGACATAAATGAAATAAAAATAGTTTGTCTAGTGAAAATACTGAAAACCCATGAATTTGTTTATATTTATGAAAAATATATTTGATAAAAATAAATAAATCATTTGGATATAAAAAAACCATCCATCTTTTTCAAATAAAGCCACTACAATCCATAATAAAAAAATCAATCCCCTTTTTTTGAAACATATAGAATTACATTCAAAACCTATTTTAAAATCCTTTAAAATGTAACTAGAGATTATTTAAATCAATAGGAAAAACCCTTTATTGGATCCATCATTATTTATTGTTAAGAAAAGGTATATTACTCAATTCATTGGAGCACAATTTGGGAATAGACATTGTATAAGCAATATCGGGCTCAACTAAAGCTACACACCCCCTGTATAAGTTTTAATGGTCTCACTCGGTGTAATCTAGGTGCACCCATTTCACATATAATGAGCATGTATCATATCATGAATAAAAAATTATATGCTTTCATTTATTCATCTAAAACTTTTGAAAATCTATTTTATGATCATATAAAAATAACATTCAGAATATTAAAATAACATTTAATTTTAAAAACTCATTTTCATTACTGAAATATCCTTTTATTTAAAAAAACATTTCAAAACAAAATACCTTCAAAAAAGGTAATGTCTGTTTTTATTTTAATAACACATGAATCAATTTAATGGAATAAAAACATAAAAATGGTTATGGTATTGAAATTTTTTTGTCTTCATATTTGTTAAAATTGAATATTCCTTATATTGTTTGTGAAGAAGGTTACAAATTCCATAAAAATATTGACTTTTTTATAAAAAAAGAAAAAAATGAAATTTTTAGAAATTCATGCCCAAAATTAATTCATTTTAAAAACATGGACATGGAAGAAAAATAAACATAGATGGAATTATTTAAAACTGAACTTTTTTAAATAATACCTCCTTATCACTTTGGTAATATTTGAATCATAATCCCCATGAAATAATAATATCAAAAAAACATAAAAAATTAATTAAAGATATTCATCAAATAAAATTTACAATGTGTTGTATATATACCCCGTAAAATAATATAGGTGTATAACATCAAAAAATGTCTGAATGAATGTAAATTTAGATGAAGTCCCTTACCTCAAGTTTGATTGATCATAGTCATTTTTTATCATCGTAAATAATAAACTTATATTTATTATTTAGTTTATTGAGAAATATTTTCATTTGTATTATTATTTTTACTTCACTTATCTCATTTATAATTACTTAAATAATTAAGTTTAGTTTTCATGTTTTGATGGTATCCATCTTTTATGTCAAATATGACTATGGTAGGTTGTGTATTAGGCAAAGTGGCCATTATTAAACATATAAATAATAATAATAATGAAATAATTATCATATATATATATATATTAATTTTAATACCAATTGTGAAATATAATTTGATAAATTAAGTATATTACAATTATGGAGATGGTAGATCGTATGTGCGCATGATCAGTGTTTCCGTTTTTCATAAATAATTATGGATATGAGTTAAGTAATATTTTATCTTTACATGATTATAATCATATAATATATACCATATTACTTCTTTAAAAAAATATATATATATAATTCTTGTGATTTGGTTATGAAAAAAAATCACATCACATTTTTGAGTTGGCATTCCACATGTATGTGAATGACATTATCATTTTTCATTATAAGAAATAAATGGAAATGTTATATTTTAATAGTTATAATTGTTTTAGGAATATAAAAATTATTTCATGTGTATCTCATATATTCATTAAATTTATCATTACTACCTTTCTTTTAAAGAGCTAGTGAAATCCAAATCACATCACTATGCGGGGCATTATTCTTTCGTACACACGAGCGACATTACCATATCCCACATGGAATGGAAATAAAGATGTTTTATGTGATATCACAATTAATAATGTAAAAATATTTTGTAAAGACCTGGAAATTTCAAGGAATTTTTTTTTCTTAAATGCTTTGGAATATTACGAGTCTGCAGTTTCTAACGGTGCCTGATTCCGAGGCCCAGTGAGCCCAGAATCAAATTCGGAAGTTTCGTTCAGGTACGTTCAATAAATGTACGTGTGGGTTTTTCTATATTTTAATCTGGTGCTCGGAATTGAAATCTGAGGGTACTGATGAACCCGCAACGCTGGTATTCTCTTAAGGGGTCCATAACTGTAGTTGCGTTTTATGTGGGTTGAAAGTTATAATTTGGGGTATCCTACCAATTTAAATAAAATTGTTTTATTGTACAATTTTATTTAAGAGGTGGTTTTTTCATCCATAGGGGAGTTGGGGTAGGGCCCACACCCCACATAACCTACCATTAGAGGATTTAGTTTGGTGGGGCCCACACGAAACCAAACCCTTTCCCCTCCCCTCAACTCCTTTTAACTCTTCTTAAGTTTTGACACCTCCCATCATTAAAGGTGGAGCCTCTCCACCTCCCTACTCTCATGAATGTGAAAACATTTGAGATTAATTAATGACACATAATTAATATAGTTTTGAATTAATATGAAATGGAGGGAAATTTAATAATATTTAGAGCATATTATTCCATTTGCGTTGGCAAAAATACTATTAGGGAGGTTCTAGAGAATTATAAGAAAGGTGATCCTTTCTCGACGAAGAACACCAATATTCAACAAAGAACATCTCTGACGAAGAACCTGAAGAACTTCTTCTAACGAAACTTCTTCCTCGAACACACCCCGATGTCAAGGAATATACTTCATCTTCGGATTCGCTTCCCTCGTCACAACAATGACTCTTCCACAATGTTGACGGGATGCCAACATTCTCCTCGACACCGTCTTCCACGACGCGTGACTACCGCGACGTTGATCTTCCACATCTCGTTGACGTGCGATGTAAATTATGATGTAGGGGGTTTGTATGATTTAAATTTAATAAATTATACCTTCATTCTTGTTGAATGAAAGTAATCATCTATGGTCATTCGTTACCACCTAAAGAGGAGGGCATGGGATGAATGAACACGGCCCGACGACCCTCTATTGTTCCTTTTTTTATTCACGATAATGGCGGTGATGGAAATGGTGGCGACGGTTAAGGGTGGAAACGGTAACGGTGGCCGCGTTCCGGCTAGTTAGAGGACCGCGACACCGGGTGTCGTACGGGTAGTGGAGACCGTAGCCCGCATCCGTGGGAGGCTCGACCGACGAAGAACCAGCCGGTAATTCAACCAGTCGGGCTGAAAGAACCGGCCCACTAAAGTCGGCCGGGTGGAGAACCGCGGCACCTCATTGCACCGTGCTGCGGACAACTGCGGCTTGCACTTCTGTGGGCCGCTTCGGCGGGAAAACCAGCCAGAAGGCGGCCGGCCGGGTCAAATAAGGTTGCAGCACTCGATGGTGCTGCGTGGGAGATCAGTGGAACACATGTGCAGGCCGCTCGCGCTGGAGAAGAACAGCCCGCTTTGGCCTTCCGAACAAGAGGGGCGACGCCGCTCGGCGCCGCCATTTCGAAAAACTGGGGTCGCACCCAGCCATGCCGATTCATGCCCCATTGGGCCTAGCCGTATCCCACCAGGACGGGCCAAGCCCCTCTGGGCTGGGCCATACCCCATCAGGCCAGTCCGACCTTCCAGTCTATAGACCTTGACGGGCCCGGCCCGTTTCGCTTAAATGCAAATAACTTATTGACCGTGCGTCCGATCGACGCGCCGTCTATGGAACTGGTACCCTTATGATGAGGCAGTTTTTTTTTCAATATTCTAATTGAGTTTTGTACAAATTTGGAAAACTATTGGGTTTGGAATGAGAGTAATTCCAACTGGGCCCCTAGAACGGAAAAGCCAATAACTCTCAAACTGGACGTCCGATTAACACGTCGTCTGTTGGGTTGGGTTTATTTTTGATGAGATGGAACTTCAAGATACATCAACTCTAGACTTCGTGACAATTGATGTATCAACACCCTTTTCTTGAGGAGCGGACCCTCCCGTAATCAATCGTGCTGTGTGCGGAAACCCTAGAGCCAGTTGTGACTGTGTTGACTACTGTACTGGAATCCTCAGTGGGTTCGATAGCAACGACTACTATACTGGAATCCTATGTGGTTTCGACAGCAACGACTACTATATTGGATCCTCCATGGGTTCGATTTCTATGACTATTGTTCTTGTATCCTGTGTGGGTCTGACATAGTTGCTTGTCTTGTATCTCGTGTGTGTCTAACAGCTTAGATGGTCTTGTATCCTATGTGGGTCCGACAGTTTAGCTAGTCATGTATCTTTTGTCGGTCCGATAGCTTAGATGAATCAGTGAATACATCTAATCATCTCTATCTCTATACGAAAGATGTATACCTATGTGAGTTGAGTCTTGACATTAAATCATTATCATCAATGTGATTGACTTACATTCCCTTGTGGACTGGGTTTTGCTTAGGATCGAGAGTTGGAGCCGAATTGAGGTTGATAACTTAGGTTTATATATGGGAATATACCTAGGTAGAGCTGGTTGATACTTCATGGTTTTATCTTTCTTCTATGGTTTATCCTTTGTGGATTCTGGGAAACCTTGGGGGTCCTCGGGGTCCCTACTGAGTATCGTTATACTCACCCCGGCATGGGCTATGCCCGCACCTTGTTGTGATGGATGCAGATGACGGACATCGTTGATGGAGACAGGGAGTGAGCTAGGACCGGATGGTACCTGGAGGTGGACCACATGGCGAGACGGTACACAGAGTGGACCGATAGATGTTAAGTGTTGAGGTTGACATCTTTACCTACCCTTCTGGTAGGATACTCGACAGATATTCCAGAAGCTTCCCTTTTTAGCTGTTGTTACTTTTTCAGTTGTACTTGCCTTCTGTTGTGCTTGTACTTTACTATTGGGCTTGTATTTCCGGCCCCTTTACGTTCAGCAATACCTTTGTATACAATTTTCACTTAGTGTTTACTTCATTCTGTGTACTCTATTCTATTTGTTTACTTTTGTGCGATGCGGATTCAAAAGTCACAACATCTGTGGAAGGGCAGCATGACAGTAGCTCAGTACTCAGCAGGGTTTACTGACCTCTCATGCTACTCCACAGATATGGTATGGGACCCATTCATCAGGGCCCGGACCTTCGAGCTGGGACTCAGGCATGAGATCAGGGCTGTGATGATTCCCCTTAGCATTCCGACGCAGGCAGGGGTGCTGGAGAGAGTCCTTCTAGTGGAGAGTTTCCTCCCGGAGAAAACACTAGTAGTGAGACCCACCACAGGGAAACACATAGAAGAGTCTTCTGTATCCTAGAGTAGTTATATGTCACAGAGGTCCAAGCGGACCAGGCCATTAGGTGGGAGACCTAACGACGCATGTTCGGTTGTGCAGGGAACATGAAACAAAGCCATCCTTAAGAGGCGCTGACAATGCTATGCATGTTGTGGGGAGGTCCACATGGCTCGTGACTACCCGAACCACCATGCAGACAAGCAGTAGATTGTAGAGGGACCTCCCAGGCAGAGGCAAAGCTTCGACTGTAGAGGTTATTCAGGAGCTGTCAGACGTTGCAGAGGAGTTGGCCGAGCAGCGGGTGGAGGAAGGTGTTTGAGGCACTACCATCACCACCACTAGGAGGTCCACCCTGACCACCGGGAGCTGGCGGACAGAGGCGTGCTCAGCTCCAGGTAGTCGAGGCCTATGATCACGGCACACTTGAGATGATTCGAGGAACTATCTATGTCTACTCCACCCTTGTTTTAGTACTTATCGACACTTGTGTGAGTTATTATTCTATTGTTGGTGCCCTTGTTCGGAGCTTGGAGATTCTGACGAAGCTGTTGGCTCTATCCTAACAGCTATAGACTCCTATGGGAGTAGACTCGATGATTACACACTAGTTCCAGTAGTGTGAGCTTACTCTAGGAGGCGTGAACTTCTGTTGGGATCTTCTTGTAGCGGCGTCAAGGCCTTACGATATCATCTTGGGTATGGATTGGTTATCTACAGTCCATGCTCATATCAACTATAATAGGCACAATGTGTGGTGTGTCCTCACGGATGGGATCTGGTTCACCTTCACTGGCTAGAAGGGATCCTTTGTAGCGCATGATGGATATACGTAGAGGAGAGGGAAGTCGATCACACATCAGTTGTCTAATCTCATCCTCCGAGTGGTTGATGTGAGGAGTCCGAGTTTTCCTTTTGTGGTGGATCAGTTTTATGATGTTTTCCCAAATGACGTCCCATGACTACCTCCTCATAGAGAGGTAGACTTCTACATAGACCTGTACCTCGGGACATCACTGATATCTACTCCAACATATCGGATGGCTCTTGCTGAGCTTTGTGAGCTACTGGTACAGTTGGAGGACTTATAGGGAAAGAGATTTATCTGGCCATGTGTTTCACCATGAGCATCTCCGGTTTTGTTCTCCAAGAAGGCGGATGGGAGCTTACGACTGTGTGTCAACTATCATCGCCTAAATTAGGTGACCATGAAAAACTAGTACCCACTTTTGAGGATTGACGACCTATTTGATCATCTAAAGGGATCATGATTGTTCTCAAAGATAGACCTCAGGTCAGGCTAGCACCAACTCAGAGTTTGAGACTAGGATATGTAGAAGACAGCATTCAGGTGTTGTTAAGGCCACTACAAGATCATGGTTTTTCCCTTTGGTGTAATGAATGCACCAACTGTGTTCATGAGTCTTGTGAACAGGATCTTCCAGCCTTACCTCGATCGATTTGTCATAGTCTTCATAGATGACATACTCATTTACTCACCTACTAAGGAAGAGAACACCTACCATTTGTGATTTATACTCTACACACTCTGAGAGCACCAGATTTATGGTAAGATCTCAAAGTGCCAGTTCTAGATTAGATAGGTTCACTTCTTGGGACACGTCATCTCGGAGGCTGGGGAAGCAGTGGATCCAGTGAAGATCGAGGAAGTGTTTTCTTGTGAGCCACTCAAGAGTGTGATGGAGGTGTGGAGTTTCCAAGTTCTAGTTGGGCACTATCAGAGATTTGGCCAGAATTTTCTAGAGTTTCAGCACCGCTTTCATCTTTGATGAAGAAGGGGAAACCCTTCATATGGTCAAATAGATGCCAGTAGTGCATTCAATAGTTGAGGCAGAGGTTGAAAAGTGCGCCCATCCTGAGGCTACTGGAGGTGGGCGTAGGGTACATGGTTTACTGCGACGCATCAGGGACTGGACTCAGGTGTGTTCAGATGCAGGAGCGAGTGGTGATCTCATACGGTTCACGTCATTTGAGGCAGCACGGGCAGAACTACGCTACCCTTGACCTGGAGTTAGCAGCAGTGGTCTTCACCATGAACATGTGGCAGCAATATCTGATGGGAGAGCACTTTACAGTCTACTCTGACCACCAGAGTCTTAGGTACATCTTCTCGGAGAAGAACCTGAACCTGAGATAACGACGTTGGCTCGAGTTCCTCTAGGACTATGACTTCGAGATAGTTTTTACACCTAGGAAGGGGACCTTTGTAGCAGATGCTCCTAGTAGGATATCGGGCATTCAACTGCTAGGAGAGGCGATAGAGCAGCTAGCCACGTTGCAAATATCCATTGTGGATAGAGATGGATCAGCCTTTCTTCAGTCTCTCACATTCACTCCTCCACTTCTTCAGTGAGTCAGAGTAGCACAATGTGGGGACATTGACTGTGAGACACGACGTGCTTAGATATCCATAGGGCGGATGCCTGATGGATTTTCTGAAGGAGGGGAGGACGTCATTCTATTCAGGGGATGTACCATGGTACCAGTTGAACTATAGGAGGAGGTGTTGAAGTATTTTCACACTTCCCCTCTAGTGGTACATCCAGGAGTGGCGAACATGTATCAGGACCTTAGACGACAACACTGCTGGCTGGTAATGAAGAAGGTTGTAGCAGAGTTCATTTCCCGATGCCTCACTTGTCAGCAAGTGAAGGTGGAGCACCAGGCACCAGCAGGCTTAGTACATCCCTTATAGGTCCCAGAGTGAAAGTGGGACGGGATATCCATGGATTTCATGATGGGGATTCCATGTACATCTAGAGGACATGACTCTATCTGGGTGATCATTGAATGACTCGCCAAGTTGGACCACTTCCTACCGATCAGAGAACAGGGCTCAGTAGAGATCTTGGGATGCCTCTACATTCAGTAGATCATGCGATTTCATGGTGTTCCATTGACTATCATCTCTGATCGAGATGCTTGTTTCACTTCCCTACTATAGAAGGGGTTACATGAGGCTTTTGGGACGTAGCTTTGTTTCAGCACCGCCTTCCATCGCCAGACGGACGGTCATACTTAGAGGAACATTCAGACTCTCATGGACATTCTCCGTGCATGTGTCCTCATCTTTGGTCATAGTTGGGAAGATCACTTACACTAGGTGGAGTTTTCATTCAACAACATCTACCACTCCACCATCGGGATGGCACCATACGGGGCACTGTACGGCTGACGCTATAGATCACATGTGTGCTTGACTGACCCAGGGGATTCAGCACTTTTTGGACCATAGATGGTTAAGGCTAAGATGGGGAAGGTGAAGATCATCCAAGATCATATGAAGACTACACAGAGCAGACAGAAGTCCTGTGCGGATAGGAGATGAAGACCACTAGAGTTTGAGGATGGTGACCACATCTTCCTACAGGTCTCACCTCGACGAGTTCTACAGAGATTTGTCCGGGGTGTCAAGTTATCTCTTCGTTTCATTGGACCATTCTAGGTCCTCAGTAGAGTAGGAGAGGTGGATTACCTCCTGGACCTTCCACCTCAGTTGCACCAGGTGCATGACGTCTTCCATGTATCTTATCTAAGGATATGCATGCATGACCCGTCCCACATCATCAACCACGAAGCGATGGACATCGATGATGGGGAGACATTCACGGAGGTCCCGGTAGAGATCGAAGATTGATAAGAGAGGGTCCTACATGGATGGTCAATTCCTCTGGTGTGTATTCTCTGGAAGCACGGGAACCTTCAGAAGAGCACATGGGAGCGGGAGGCTCAAATACATGCTCAGTACCCCCATTTTTTTCCCTAGTGTGTGTGGTAGATTTACGGGGACGCAAATCACCGAGATGGGGGTAATGTAAAGACCCAAAAATTTCAAGTAATTGTTTTTTATTAAATTTATTGGAATATTACGAGTCCGCTGTTTCTGATGGTGCCTGATTTTGAGGCCCCGTGTGCCCGGAATCAAATTCTGATGTTTCGTTCGGGTACATTTAGTAAACGTACCTACATGTTTTTATATCTTCTAAACTTGTGCTCAGAATTGAAATCTGAGGGCACTGATGCACTCACAGCGTCAGTATTCTCTTAAGGGTACTTTTACCACAGTTACGTTTTATGCGGGTTGAAAGTTATAATTTAGGGTTTCATAGCCATTTAAATAAAATTATTGTATTTTACAATTTTATTTAAGAGTTGGTTGTTTCCTCCAAAGGGGAGTTCGTGTGGCTCCCTCACCCCACATAACTTCCCATTAGAGGATTTATTATGGTGGGACCACATGAAACCAAACCCTTTCACCTCCCCTCAACTCCCTTTAACTCCTCTTAAGTTTTGACACCTCCCCTCATTAAAGGTGGAGCCTCTCCACCTCCCTCCTCTCATGAATGTGCCAACTCTTGAGATTAATTAATGATACTTAATTAATATAGTTTTGAATTTATTTGAAATGGATGGAAGGTTTATAATTTTTTCAGCCTATTATTTCATTTGCGTTGGAAAAATACTATTGGGGAGGCTCTGGTGAATTAGAAAAAGGTGATCCTCTCTCGATGAAGAACATCGTTCTTCAACTAAGAACATCTCTGACGAAGAATGTGAAGAACTTTTCCAACGATGCTTCTTCCTCGAATGCACCACAACATCAAGGAAATATACTTCGTCTTTGGATTTGATTCCTGTGTCACAAAAATGAATCTTCCTCCAATATTGATGGGACGACACCATTCTCTATGACGTCGTCTTCCGCAACTCCTGACTACTGCGATGCTCGTCTTCCACAGCTCATCGACGTGCGACGTCAATTACAGGGTAGGTGGTTTGTATAATTTAAATTGAATAAATTATACCTCTGTTCTTGTTGAATGCAACTAATCATCTATGGGCATTTATTACCACCTAAGGCGGAGGGTGCAGACTAGAGGAACACGGCCCGACGACCCTTCGTTGATCATTGTTTTTATTCACAATGGAGGTGGTGATGGAAAAGGTGGCGACGACCAAGGGCGGTAGCGGCAGCGTCAGCCACACTCCGGCCCGTTAGAGGATCGCGGCACCAGGTGCCGTGTGGGTGGAGGAGGTCGGGGCCCACATCTGTGGGCTTCTCAGCCGACGATGAACCAGCCGATCATTCGACCGGCCTACATGGAAGAATCATCCAGCTAAGGCTAGAGAACTGTGGTGCCTCATGGCGCCATGCTACGATGAACCATGACCCACCCTTCCACATGGCCCTTCGGCAATCGAACTAGCTAGAAGGCGACTGGCCAGGTTGAGGAAGGTTGCGGCACCCGATGGTTCCTTATGGAAGATCAGTGGCCCGCCTGTGCGGGCCGGTCACGCCAGAGAAGAATGGCCAACTTCGGCTGGCCGGACAGGAGGGGAAGTGCCAGTCGGTGCCGCTGTTTCGGAACCCTCCCCCCCACACGATCCCCTTGGCCAGCTGGCCGAACCGTGGCCCACCACAAGCTAGGCTGACAACTTAGCCGGGTCGGACCCACCGAGCCAGGACGGGACGACCTGCCTGTCCACAGGGCATGACAGGCTAGACCTGTTTCGCTTAATTGTGAATAATTTCTTGACCATGCATCTGATCGATGCGCCGTCTACGGCACAGGGTCCCTTACGAAGAGGTGGTCCTTTTGCGATACTCTATGTTAGTTTTGGATAAATTTGGAAAATGACAGGCTTTGGAACGATCGTAATTCCAACCGGGCCCCTGGAACAAAAAAGGCAATAACTCTCAGACCGGGCGTCTGATTGACGCGACGTCTGTTGTGTTTGCTTCCTTTTGATGAGAAGGATATTTAAGATACACCAACTCTGGACTTCGTGACAGTTGATGTATCGACCCCCTTTGCTCAAGGAGCGGACCCTCACGGAATCGAGCGTGCTGTGTCCGGGATCCATAGAGATGGTTGCTACTTTGTAGACTACTGTACTGGAATCCTCCGTGGGTTACACAATGACGACTACTTTACTGGAATCATCCGTGGGTTCGACAATGATGACTACCATACTGGATCCTCCATGGGTTCGACAGTGATGGCTACTGTTCTTGTATCCTGTGTGGGTTTGGTATTATTTACCTTTGCACTTGTATCCTTTGTGGGCCCGACAGAGTAGATGGTCTTGTATTCTATGTGGGTCCGACAGCTTAGCTGGTCTTGTATCATGTGTGGGTTTGATAGCTTAGATGAATTAGTGACTACATATGATCATCTCTATCTCTATACGAAAGATGTATACCAGTGTGAGCTGAGTCTTGACTATCAATCACTATCATCACTGTGATTGACTTACTTTCCTATGTGGACTGGGTTGTACTTAGGCTCGAGAGTTGAATCTGAACTGAGATTGATAACTTAGGTATATGTATGGACATATACCTAAGTAGGGTTAGTTGATACTTCGTGGTTGTATCTTTCTTCTTTGGTGTATCATTTGTGGATTATGGGAGAGCTTGGGGGTTCTCGGGGTCCCTATTGAGTATCGTTATATTCACCCATGTACCGGTTATGCCCGCACCTCATTGTGATGGATGGAAATGACAGACAGCGTTGATGGGGGCAAGGAGCGAGCCAGGACCGAACGGTACCCGGACGTGGACCACAGAGCGAGACGGTACACAGAGTGGACCAATACACGTGGAGTGATGAGGTGGAAATTTTCACCTACCCTTTAGGTAGGATACTCGGTGGACGTTCCAGGATGTGCCCTTTTTAGCTATTGTTTCTTATTTAGTTGTACTTGTTTTCCGTTGTACCTGTACTTTACTGTTGGTCTTGTATTTTGGGCCCCTTTACTTTAATCACTACTTTTGTATAAAGTATTCACTTTGTGTTTTATTTCTTTTTCATACTCTATTTTGTTTTTTTACTTTCATAAAGGCAATGCCTTCCCAACTTAGGGATTTACACCTTTGGTACTAGTCGCCAGCCCCTGGCCTATGGAAGGCGGGTATGGGGTAGTCACAGCATGGGCCCCGAGGACGGGTCGTGACATATTTTAAAAATATCATATATATACTTCAAAAACATCAATAAAACATTCCATGAGATGTGATGATGGAAAACGAATGACATCGGTTCACGAGGCGGTCATCCACTGTACACATGAATGATGAGTTTGTATTCTGTTTTATCAAAGAGGATATTAATTTTTATTTTTAAATTTAAAAAATTAAATATAATTATATTCTAGATATTTTTTTATTGTATAGGCATAATTTAATAATATTTTAATTTTTTGTAAGAATAAATTAAAAAAATATACTCAGTAAAGCATAGAACCTCTCCTTTAGACAACCTCCATTAGTAGGCACCAAAAGCCTTATTACGGTGGTTCATGATCAAAATAAGGGATATATGTTTTCGGGAAGTATGTTAGGAATTTATTGAGGTATTTATTTTATGAATAAAAGTTTCATTGATGGTTTTAATAAGAGAGGATAGGGGTGGCCTTTTATAAGTGAGGTGAGTGGAATACTTGTAATATTTTAAAACAAAAAGGTGTAAACAAGTTTTTAACATTTAAAAAAGTTAAATTATTTTGAATAATTCAACCACATACACAATAAGGTAAAAATAAATCCATACAATATATATTATTCAAATTTTATGTCATTTTAAACGTTATCTTTTTAACTTATGGTTGGTGAATCCATTTTCACCATAACTACGGTAATTAATTTTTACTGTTTTCAATATTCATTTTGGTAAAATTTTAAATTGAACATATCAAATAATTAAATTTAATAATATGAAAAATATGTTTCCTATTTTATTAATTTAAATTCAAATAAGTGTAGAAATATAATTTAAAACAGAACTCATAGATGAGATGAAAAAGTGGGTTCTGAAGAAGTTTCTTTTTCAATAAAAAGATGATATTATTTTAACTATGTGATTAATAATATTTATTTTATGAATATAAATTAAAATTTATTGATATATAATATGAAAATTTCATTTATATTATTTCTCATTAACTATTATCTTAAATAATTAAAAATGTAGATAAATTATGCACTTTAAAATAGTTTTTAGGAAAAATTTATTTTTAATCCTAAGATAAACTAATTTTAAAATCCTAAAGAAATTTAATTAAAAAATAATTAAGGGAATTAAATATAAATAAGAAATACGTAATTAAATTTAAATTATATTAAATTATTATTGTTAATTTTAAATTTAATAATTTTCTGAAAAAATAAATATTTTGTTAACAAAAAAAATTGTTTTATTCTATTTGATGGACCACCAATATTTTCCAATAAATAAAAAACTTAAACCATAAGTAAATTATTAAATGAATATTTAAATTTTTTATAAATTTTTTATTCTAAAAATTCTAAATTTTTATGAAATTAATATTTTATAAAAACATTATAATAAAAGAGTTAAATTAAAAATATTTCCTTTTGATTTTAAAATTAAATAATATTCTCTATAATTAATATAACTATATCAATGGACATGAAAGTGATTTATTATATCACTACCTAGGTTGTTAAATTCTAACCACCTTTTATAAATTCCATCCCCATAATTTTTTCTACTTATTAAACAAGTGTGGATATATTTCCCTCATATCATTTCCAAATTCCCATGTTGCCTCTTAAATCATATGGGTTTTCCATAAATACATAATCTGGTGAATAACCTTATTCACCAAAAATTTATCTCTATGGTCAAAAATATGAATAGTTTGTTCCTAACAAGGTAGGTTCTAATCCAATTGAACTACTTTAGGTCTCCAAATATATTATCAATCTATAACATATTTTTATAAAATTAAGACATTCGAAACATTTTGTACCAAGAAATAACTCAAGAGAAAATCGTTTCTATAAGAAAATAATCTAAATTTCTACAGAAAATAATGTTTACCAATTTACCATAGACCAATATTTCCCTTTTTACCATAATTCTTAACACATTTCCTTGGAGACACTTTAATAAAAACATGATCACCTACCTCAAAATAATGAAATTTCATCCAGTTATATGTGTAACATTTCTATCTGCTCTGATCCATCCTCAAATGTTGTTGAATCAACAACACATTCTCATCCATTTCCTCTACTAACTCCCGCCACATAAAAATTCAGTCTCCTACATCCTTGAAAAACACTAGAGTCTGACACTACTTCTATATTATTCCTCAAATGGTTCCATCTATATATTAGAATGGAAACAATTATTATAAGAAAAATAAACCAAAGAAATATGTTGATCCCAAGTTCCATTTTAATACATTGAACATAAATGAATAATATCTTCTAGGATATTAATTTTTTTCTTAGCCTGCACATCATTTTTAGGATGAAAAGTTGTACTCTAATGAAATCCAACACCTAATGATTTCTGAAGTCCTTTCTAAAAATCAAATGTGAACCTAGGGTCATGGTCTGAAATAATGGTGATAAAAACTTCATGTAACATAATTATCTCTTTTAGATACTGTCATGAATGTTAATAAAAATACATTATATCTTGAATGTGAAATAAATGTGTACATATAGTTAAATGATAAAAAATAACCAAAATCACATTTATGCCTCAAAAATTCCTACAATCATCATTACATCATAAGATGTTATTATATATAATAAAAATAGTTAAGATCATTAGAAACGTGATATTTAGATCATTAAAATAATGGTTCCAACCATCACCCCCTTTTTATGATCATAAATCAAGGAATTGTTATAAACCATGTAATGAATAATCAATGGTTTTAAAATAGATCAACTAATCACTTTAGAAAACTATATTCAGTGTTTGATCATAATGGTTCCATATATATTAAGTGGTAAGTAGATGGTATCAAAGGAATACATTGAAATACATATGGTGTCAAGGATAATTAAATTGGAAACATTATTAGAGGTAATGAAAAATATATTATCAATGAAAACATGGTATCGAAATAATAAACTAAGCATATATAGTATCCAAAGAAATAATTTTATAAAGTATCAATGGATAGTATCACTATAAGAGTAATAAATTCATTAGAGAGAATTAATCATTGAAAAAAACTATTGATGATGGTATCAAAAATACATTATAGTTAAAAGAATAAATAAATGACATGGATTAATTCTCCTCCTTTTTTATTATCAATAATAAAAAATAAAATAAAAAATGAAGGGAAAAATAATACGACTAGTAAGATAATTTCAACTGAAAAATGAAATAGTAGTATATCAAAAATGATAACACAAAAAGACATAGAAAAACTCCACATAAAATACACAAAACTATAATCTCAACACTTTTGGTGTATAGTAGAAGGTTCTAAAGGTGATTTTACCTTCCCTAGTCAGAACCGTAAGATTCAACAGTTGAGAATGAGGTAACTGTAGGGATGGTATAGGTATGGTAGGTACAGAAGGAGTATCCCTAATAATGATTGGATCTACATTTTCATCTGGTTCCCTATAAGTCAGACTAAAATGCATGAAATTAGCATGTAAGGGTGCATTTGTATCGTTATTTACCTCAAGTATGTAGTAATCCATTGTAGAAACTAGTGGGTTGTGATGAGTAAAAATTGGAATTGCATCACGTGCCACAACTAAGGTTCTAAAAAATGAATAAATGGTTTCATGAGATTTATAATATCTATAATAATATTTCATTCCCTTTCCATCACACTAAAAAAGACTATATACACTTCTATAAAAAACTTGAGCACTTGCGTCATTACTTTCAACTACTTAACTTTCTCTTTAAATTATTGAGTGACAAGAGGAATTTTGAGGTTCTTGGTAAGGAAATTGATATTATATTTAAGGACATGATTATTATAAATACTCACAAGGTAATACTTTATATCATTTGTAATTGTATCTCAATCATCTTTGGTATCCTTTTTATATTCTCTAACCATCGTATGGAAATGATCACTGTAATGTTAGATTTACCTCAAAATTTCTTGAGTTATATTAGGTACATAACCGAAGATAGAATAAAGATATTCTCTAACAACATTCCAGGTCAACTAGGCATTAAGAATAGTATGATTATCACATGATATAGAATCCATAAAATAATGGTTCTCCATCCTATCTATAAATACATCCATAGAATCTACAAAAGAGGATCACATATCATCCACTTTAGATCTCAAAGACTCCATCTCATTTTCTAACCTCTTGTTCTCTATTTCTACTTCTGGAATGTGATGCCTCATCTTGTACTAGATGGGATGTATCCCATGATTAATCAGGTACCTTGATTATCTATCTCTCACTCAACATAGTGGCCTATGGTGCCTAATTTCTCAATATCAAACTCAAATCAAAGAGCAGTATCTCTTTGAAGGATTCCAAATCAGATTTGGATATTGGATCAACTGGCACAAATTTAATGGTAGTTGTAGGAAAGGGTGAAGAGGAAACAATTGGTATAGGAACATAATGATAAAATATTTGTAACTCCGCTATTGTGTCTATCATATTTACAATAGATCCCTTATGATCCATCTCATCTTGAATATCATGTATCTCATCATCTAAATATAAGTATTCAAGACAATGTCTTGCATGCCCTAAAAACTTATACCATTATTCAAGATTTGGGTCCCCAAAAATAATTGAATACTTACTATAGTTCTTAACAATTATAGGGTTAATTGATGCATACTCAACAATAGTACGTATCACATCCATTTTATTATCAGGCCATTGTACAACAGATTCCATCTAAATAAGTGCTGCCTCAACCTCCACCTTCTCATCAACAGAAAATTCTATAGCACTCTACATATTAGTTGTAGGTACAACATGATCACCAACAATAGGGTGTCTTTCCATGCTTGTTGATTCATCCCCTTCAATAGATGCTCGATTCTCATCTCTTGAAAAAATATTCATATCTTGAAATAAGATGGGTCTCTCTTCATATCTAAAGAAAAAAAACCCTTGAGAAGAAATAAGTGTATGATATATCACAACATCCTTAGCACCAATGTATCCACCAAGAATATCATAGTCCAAACCACCATCACTATCATTTAAATATATATTCTCTCTTTATCTTCTCGTTCTTCTTCTTCTTCACCATTATAACCATTTTCATTATTACCACTATTTTCTTCAAAATATTTTGAATTTATCTTACACTTTTCCTCATTAGAAACATCTATTTCTTTTTCCTCACTAAATTTGTTTAAAGGATAGTCTCAAATATAGAGAGATCAATGTGGGATGGGAGAACCATAAGTAATGGATAGAGAACTTTGATGTAGGTTTGGGTTGGTACCCCCATCTACTAGAAACTCCTGCTCGTCACCGCCATAGGCAATAGCCTCATTTTTATATTCATCAGACTATTCAACCACCACATCTGGCTCTAATCCAGGATCCACAACAATATTTTGTCTAGTCGTATGATCAAAAAGATTAGAATCCTCATATAGCCTTCCACCATCATTAACCCAATACATTTTCTAGGGGTTCAAGCTAATCATTAATTTTTTTCAAATAACCCATGTAATACCAAATAATTCACATTAAATCATGGATTAATCTCCTTAATTAACCAATTGCTTGGCCTCTATCATATATGAGACAAAATTAGGATATATTAGAGAAGTTGATCTAGAATGTGATGTGTATGTCTCCATCTTGTAAGTTATTAGGTATCTGCATATATTGATATATTCTCCAGTTTTCATAGGACATACAATATATATATACATTGATACCTCATTATAGTGAAATAACCTTCCCTTGGGAATATAATATGATATAAAAACATAAAATGAAATCTAAATTCACAAACAATCATGGTGGAAGTTCATCAACTTACTATCCCATATCCAGAATATTCTGATAAGGCATCTTGTTATAACAATTATCCTATGTCCCTTAAAAAAATTCCTTGATACACATTTAAAAAACCATTATATTGGACATTAATATATCTTGACCACTGTTTTGATGAGAAAAAAACATTGTGATAATTTAATCTTCTTCTTACTCATTCTTTGTCTTCCTGAAGAGATAAATCTATATGTTGATAGAACTGGTGAACTATCCTAGGATAAAATGGTATATAATTATTATAAAATCACACTGAACATACCTAGTCTCATAAAACATTAATCACCAATAACTTTCTTGATATCAACCATTCATTATGAACATATTTATTGGCCACAAAAGCTCACTTCGAAATCTCTTTTTTTATTGGCTCAGAAGTAGATGGATGGATTGACTCTCCTTTCTTCTTCATTGAATGATTTGACTCATCCAAATAGGATTAAATAACTCTTTTCACTCTAAACATAGTGATCAGAATGGAAGTATTGGATGAAGTAAAGGGATGGATGATAGTTGAGAGAAAAAGGATCGTGATATGCCTCGAGAGTGAGCCATGAGGGAGTGATAGAATTTAAATTAGAAAAGTGTCACAATTTTTTCATTTAGGGTTTTAGGGATTTTTAAATCAGAATAAAATTCAAAACATAAAATATAATAAATAAATAATCTTTAATTAAAAATGATAGAAGCATATTAAAATCCAATGGCGGGATAATAACAATGGTTGTAGAGACCCGAAGCCTCATGTACATTGACATTACATTACATTTGCGGAATACTTAGTACGTAACAAAAACACACACACAAGTATCGTAATAGTTTAGTGTCTTTGGAAACTCATAATATAATCTTCTAATCCTGGTGAAAGATCTTCAACATCTCCCATAAAGATCTTCCCTTTTTTTTTATACCTAAAACCTTTCTTTATATCCTGGGGAAAAGAAAACACAAAAGGGTGAGCTCAAATGCTCAGTAAGGGTAAACAAAAGAAATATCAATCACATCATATACATAAGAATATAGCTTTTGGAAATCTTAACCTGCAAAAGAGATCATAATATCTTAACATGGGATAAATCATGGCAGTGAAATGTAATCACAATAATCATAACTTAAAACATTAAACTTAGTGGCATTCACACATAATCATAAAGAATCATTTCTTGTTAGTCAAGACTCATTGTCAAGACTATCTTAGTGGACAAAGTCCCTTTCTGAATCGAGTCACCCTCGTTCCAGTCCTGTTTCACTGAACCGGTATAACCTACCGTTCCAGCCATGTCTATCTCATGAGATATAAAATCTTTACCCAATGCATTGGAGGGAGATATAGGTCCCACCCATCTTATAATGAATCCTTTCTTATGTGTGCCACATAATCATAAACCATACATCATAGTGTAACCCATGTAATAAAAATGGGATTCTTAAACAACATGACATCATAAAACAATTCATATAAGATAAAGGAATTCATAAAAATGTTTCCATCACAACATAATCAAATCCATGTAATAATAGGGATAAAAACAGAACCCTTTATTATCTTAGATGGAAAATAATTTTGATAAAATACTTGAACTCCATTCTTGAGGAAAATATCCTTTCTTTTTCAAAAACATTTTTCCTTTCATAATATGTCATACCACTTTAAAATAAAAGAAGTTGATTAAAAATAAACCTGAAAACTTGTAAAATAATCTTCTAGGAAATAATTTTTCAAAAATCCATTCATGCCGTATAAGTTAAAAAAAACATTCTTCGTACTTTTGTCGGAAAAGTCAAAAAGTACCTTATATGGTAACCAAAGGAAAGATTCCATTCATACAATGTGGTAAGAAGACAATAAAGGGTAAAAATGACTTTAAACATTCATGGAAGAATGGTAAACATTTTATAAAAACATTTTTAGAAAACATGGTCATGGATGTTAAACGTAACCCCAGAAAATACTTAAGTATAAGCAATCTCGGATAAAAATGGGATTGTGATATTTCCCCTTACCTTAGGTCTGACTTGCTTTGTACGTGTCCGAACCTCCTGTATAATGATTTAAATAATGTTATTGACTTATTACAGAATCATATTCATTGTTATGATATCATATATGGTTTTCGTATGGCTTTATATTACCCGGTCTTTTTGTAAATTCATGTTAAAGTAGCGTTTTGGGTAAAATCGTCTCATTTGTCGTTCGTGTTTTTAACTTGTAATTATTAATATGATTACTTGGATCATGATTACTTATATCCAGAATGTAAAACATGATTTATATATAATATATATTCAGAATATACATATATATATATATAATATATTGATAATGGAATGAAATACACCGTTCATGGAGACGGTAGTCCGTACGTACGCACAAGCGATGATATCATTCCCATGGTCGTGGAATTGTGTTAAAGTGTATGAATATTATTTCAGTATCAATATCACTTTATAATAATCATATATAGTTACTCATTACACCATTATACACATCCTATTAAGGTGGTGGCGGAAAATAGATTACACCACGGCGTGGAGACGGTATTCCGTACGTACGCACGCGCGGTGATTTCATTTTTCCGTAGGATGGATAGAAGTTGAATTAGGGTTGTTTCATATTTATAATAACATATCAGTATGTAAGTAATACTTATGTTATTACTTTGTCATGAAACAACTAAAGAAGAATAAGTTTAAGAAGAAAGAAATTGAAAAGATCGGTAATGGTTATTACCTCTTCTTTGAAACGCCTCTTTGAATCCTCCACTTAGGGAACTAGGATTGGTCTTTGAAGAAGACCAGGACCTCTAGGATTATTCTAGAGAAGTGGAGAAGTGATTTTGTCAGGGGTTGTCCAAGCTTGAGTGCTCATATTGGTGTGAGGAGGAGGGGGAAGAGGTGCCCTTTTATAAGGGAGGAGAGGGGCACGTTATTAATATCTCAAAATATTATTTTATATTAAAGTCAAAATCGGTTTATAATGGTTCCAAAGGGTCTTATTTCGAAGATAAAGTGGGGAGGGGTCGAAATACTATCAACCCATAGGATTTAGACAAGTTTAGGTTATTATTTTAACCATATCAATTAGATTTAACTCTAAGTTAAATAATTTAACTTTTACCGTGTCTTTTTGTTTTCTTTCACTATATGGTTAATACACTTACTATAACATGCCAAACGAACCCCAAATTGTCTATTATTAATATATATATCTTTATCTAAGTCAGTTGGCCGAAAATTAGATTTTCAGGAATAAAATAACAATTAATAATATAATATTAGATTTAAAAACTATTTTGTGTCAATTTTGACACTATTTGATATATGATTTTTGTGAAAGTCATAAAAGAATTATATGTTCGAAACAAGTTGATTAAATCAACACTAATATATCATAGTAACCTATAAAATTAGTGTAATTCATAAAAAGTCTAAAATTACATTTATTTTGGTATTTATAATATCAATTATGTCAATATTTCATTAATAAGATAATTACTGCATCATCTTTGTGTCATAAATAAATTAAATAATTTGATGTCTAAAAATTAAAAAGAAAATACCATTATGTAGGAAATCTTTTTATATTTCTAATGAATATTTACAATTGAATTTATCTTATGTATAACCCTATATTAAAAATGTTTTAGTAAATAAACTTTGATTTTAACTCTTTTAACTCTTCTTTGAATTAAATAATAGTAAATGTCCTAATCTAATCCAAGTGGGCCTAAATGATAATATTTTACACTTAAGGTTGTTTTAGGTCGAGATAAACTTGTCCAATAGGATTAGGACATGTGTTAGGGTAATATTAATATCATTTTTACCCTTAATTACCCTATTTACTTTTAACGGTGGTAAATAAAATTAAAAACTTACTATTCACCAAAAATTATTTTCATCTCATTGAACCACATTTTACTTACTGACATCAACCGTGTCTCTCGGATTTTTGAAATTCCATTCACAGAAGCGGTAAAATTTAGTTTTATGAAAAATTCAGTTTTTTAACTACCACTTAGTAGTTTCACTATTCATCAAAAATTGAAGGTTTTCAGAAAAATGCCAAAATTTCATCCTAAGCTATATTTCATATTCCGAATTCAAAAATGAAGTCTATTTTACCAAATTAATAACATAGAAGTTGCATTAATTAATTTTATAATTAAATCCCGCTGTTAAAACAAATAGCGTGTTTTTAAGAAACAATATCTATCAAAAGATTGACACTTGTTTATGTCTGGTTTAAATGTGCAATTACATCCAATGACCAACATTGTATTAAATTTTAAAAATATATTCTAAATATACTTTAAAACTACTCAAATTAATAATTTATCACTATTAATTATTTCGATTAAAAAAGTTGTTTTTTAATTATAATTTAGTAATTTTCACTATTCATCAGAATATGAAATTTATCCGAAATGTACCAAAATTTCACCTTAGGCTAAATTCGATACTCCGAATCCAAAAATGAAGTCCATTTTTAGATCTAAAATTTCTAAAATTTTAAAAAGTGGTTATTACTATTCATAACGGCTAGTTTTAATAATATTTTAATAGCATATCGTTGTTTCGTGAAACTCAGTATTGCGTACTACACACGCTATTGAGGAAGATTGTGATTGCGTGTAATGCAGGGCAAGTCAAGGATGCGTGTTGTGTAAGCTCCTTTTGGTGTAGAGTACAACACAAGACATTAATAAAATTAAAAAGAATAGTTTTCATAAAATCTCGGGCTATTACATTCTACCCCCCATAAAATGAATTTGGCCCTGGAAATTCGTCGGGGTTATAAATAGTTTACTATTCGAAAGTTTCTTTAATAGAAACCCACATCGTAAAAAGGAATACCAAAACTTGTCTTTAAAAACTAAAGTATGAAATGTAACGATTACCCAAATAAAGTAATCACTGGGTTTCCACATAGGAGAAAATATGGATATGGAAGAGAAATCTAACCATCATGTTCTGATAGAGAGTGGTAGAGAACATGGCTATGGAAAAGCCAGCAATAACAAAGCCATAAATTTGTGACGATTTAAGGTAGCATCTGATTCATCGGATATAAGATCACTAGGGAAACATTTTTGGTTTTCAAGATCATTTCCCTAAAGTTGATGAATTAGAAGAAATACTTACATGATTTTGTTACAATCTCACTGTTGTTCGTGAATTGAACAATTTCCACTTCATATCATAATGAAATGAAGTTGAATTTGTTATTCGTGAAGCATTAGCAAATCATGTGATAGAATGATGGGTCATTCCATCTATTTCAAACAAAAGGTTAACAAAAGTTATAAGTCCATCTTATAGTGAGATTAATCGTATATGGTTCCAAAAATGAACTTATACTTTATATATCACACCGCTTAATAAAATAAAACTAGTTTCTACTAAACAGGGACTTCCTGTAGGCCAGTGGTAGGCGATAAAGGCCAGTCGCACTTCGGTTGTGGGTTCGATTCCCACAGCCTTGTCTGAAGCGATGGGCTGTCGCCCGTCCTGCAGGTTTTCCTTTTTCTAAAACTATATTACTATAACATCCCATCAATAATATCGAAAAAACTTTTATCCTTAAACAATACTAACTTATTTCCAACATAATCCATTCCAATCTTTAGGCTTATCCATAATACTGTAGTCCACTCTCATAACATAGTGAAAATGATTACCATATATTTAATACCATCGTTGATCCCCATATATCATTAGATATGTTTTGTTGGTAACATTCCAGACATTCAAAGTCCTTAATCATGTATTCTCTTGAATACCCATTGAACCTTAGTGAAAACATGAATGCAGTTAAAAGTTAACACATTCTGCATACCAAAATCCTCAAAATTCTATATACTCAAACAATGATATCACATAGTCCTTATATCAATCATGAGCTCATGAATACAATCAAACATCTCATTATCTTCTTATCCTTTCATTATGCGCATATCATCTACTTTACAAAAGTATTTGAATAACCTTTCATGGTTACTGGTACCATTCATCATACACTTTCAAAACATAAGGAAAGACAACAGTGTAACAATCCTTAGATGTCTCTTTATTCCATGAGATTACTTATACAACATTACACATGATAAACATGTAATCATTCCACTACAATCTTAAACCATTGACCAAGCTTCAAAAATTCTTTCATCTCACATATCATTTGTAGTTTCTTCATCATCATCAACATAAATACTTCCCATACGACCATACTGATTCTCTTCATGAGACTTTCCCTTAGGGCATTGGTTTGCATAATTCCCATACATTCCACATTTAAATCATTTAACCATTGTTGATGTCGTAGAAATACCATTATCCTCATCCATGGTGTTAACTGAACCTTTTCCTTTGCACTTACTTGCTTTGTGTCCTTCTTTTCCACACCCAAAGAATCTTCCAGTTCCTTTGAAACATTCTCCTTGATGTCTCTTCCCACATGATTTACATAGGGGAAATTGAACTTTCTTTCCTCTATGATCATCATGAAACTCCATCTTTCTCTTATTAGCCAAGTCAGGAAACTTACCAAATTATACTTTATTGATCAAATTATGAGATTGCTGATTCGGCATAATAATTATGTTTGGACTTCCAAATCCCATTTCATTATGAAGAATATCATTCCATTGTCCATTATATCCTCCATTATCGTGAATCATCTTGTTTCCATCCATTTTCTAAAACCCCAAAAGAATAGTGTTAGAGGAAAAAATCATAATAAAGGGGGGGTAACTTCAATATCTAACATCTTAGGTTTAATCTAATATCGTTACCATAGTTCTAGGACTATATCTTATACGTATACTTATCCTTAGGGACATCCCTAGACATACCTTAGAAATATCTCTAGGGATCTCACTAACGTTTTCACATCCTAGTTTCCAAAGGATGACTAAACCTCCCTCTGATACCAACTGTAGAGACACGAAGCCTGACGTAAATTGACATTACATTACATTTGCGGAATACTTAGTACGTAACAAAAACACACACACAAGGATCGTAATAGTTTAGTGTCTTTGGAAACTCAGAATATAATCTTCTAATCCTGGTGAAAGATCTTCAACATCTCCCATAAAGATCTTCCCTTTTTTTTATACCTAAAACCATTCTTTATATCCTGGGGAAAAGAAAACATAAAAGGGTGAGATCAAATGCTCAGTAAGGGTAAACAAAAGAAATATCAATCACATCATATACATAAGAATATAGCTTTTGGAAATCTTAACCTTCAAAAGAGATCATAATATCTTAACATGGGATAAATCATGGCAGTGAAATGTAATCACAATAATCATAACTTAAAACATTAAACTTAGTGGCATACACTCATAATCATAGAGAATCATTTCTTGTTAGTCAAGACTCGTTTCCAAGACTATCTTAGTGGAAAAAGTCCCTTTCTGAATCGAGTCACCCTCGTTCCAGTCCTCTTTCACTGAACCGGTATAACCTACCGTTCCAGCCATGTCTATCTCATGAGATATAAAATCTTTACCCAATGAATTGGAGGGAGATATAGGTCACACCCATCTTATAATGAATCCTTTCTTATGTGTGCCACATAATCATAAACCATACATCATAGTGTAACCCATGTAATAAAAATGGGATTCTTAAACAACATGACATCATAAAATAATTCATATAAGATAAAGGAATTCATAAAAATGTTTCCATCACAACATAATCAAATCCATGTAATAATAGGGATAAAAACAGAACACTTTATTATCTTAGATGGAAAATAATTTTGATAAAACACTTGAACTCCATTCTTGAGGAAAATATCCTTTCTTTTTCAAAAACATTTTTCCTTTCATAATATGTCATACCACTTTAAACTAAAAGAAGTTGATTAAAAATAAACCTGGAAACTTGTAAAATAAGCTTATTGGAAATAATTTTTTAAAAATCCATTCATGCCGTGTAAGTTAAAAAAAACATTTTTCATACTTTTGTCGGAAAAGTCAAAAAGTACCTTATATGGTAACCAAAGGAATGATTCCTTTCATACAATGTGGTAAAAAGTCAATAAAGGGTAAAAATGACTTTAACCATTCATGGAAGAATGGTAAACATTTTATAAAAGCATTTTTAGAAAACATGGTCATGGATGTTAAACGTAACCCCAGTAAATACTTAAGTATAAGCAATCTCGGATAAAAATGAGATTGTGATATTTCCCCTTACCTTAGGTCCTACTTGCTTTGTACGTGTCCGAACCTCCTGTATAATGATTTAAATAATTTTATTGACTTATTACAGAATCATATTCATTGTTATGATATCATATATGGTTCTCTTATGGCTTTATATTACCCGGTCTTTTTGTAAATTCATGTTAAAGTAGCGTTTTGGGTAAAATCGTCTCATTTGTCGTTCGTGTTTTTAACTTGTAATTATTAATATGATTACTTGTATCATGATTACTTATATCCAGAATGTAAAACATGATTTATATATAAAATATATTCAGAATATACATATATATATATAATATATTGATAATGGAATGAAATACACCGTTCATGGAGACGGTAGGCCGTACGTACGTACGAGCGATGATATCGTTCCCATGGTCGTGGAATTGTGTTAAAGTGTATGAATATTATTTCAGTATCAATATCACTTTATAATAATCATATATAGTTACTCATTACACCATTATACCCATCCTATTAAGGTGGTGGCGGAAAATAGATTACACCACGGCGTGGAGACGGTATTCCGTACGTACGCACGCGCGGTGATTTCATTTTTCCGTAGGATGGATAGAAGGTGAATTAGGATTGTTTCATATTTATAATAACATATCAGTATGTAAGTAATACTGATGTTATTACTTTGTCATGAAACAACTAAAGAAGAAGAAGTTTAAGAAGAAAGAAATTGAAACGATCGGTAATGGTTATTACGTCTTCTTTGAAATGCCTCTTTGAATCCTCCACTTAGGGAACTGGGATTGGTCTTTGAAGAAGACCATGACCTCTAGGATTAATCTAGGGAAGTGGAGAAGGTATTTTGGTAGGGGTTGGCCGAGCTTTAGTGCTCAAATTGGTGTGAGGAGGAGGGGGAAGAGGTGCCCTTTTATAAGGGAGGAGAGGGGCACCTTAAGAATATCTCAAAATATTATTTTATATTAAAGTCAAAATCGCTTTATAATGGTTCCAAAGGGTCTTATTTCGAAGCTAAAGTGGGGATGGGTAGAAATCCTATCAACTAATACGATTTAGACAAGTTTAGGTTATTATTTTAACCTTATCAATTAGATTTAACTCTAAGTTAAATAATTTAACTTTTACCGTGTCTTTTTGTTTTCTTTCACTATATGGTTAATACACTTACTATAACATACCAAACGAACCCCAAATTGTCTATTATTAATATATATATCCTTATATAAGTCATTTGGCCGAACCCTAGATTTTTAGGAATAAAATAACAATTAATAATATAATATTAGATTTAAAAACTATTTTGTGTCAATTTTGACACTATTTGATATATGATATTTGTGAAAGTCATAACAGAATTATATGTTCGAAGAAAGTTGATTAAATCAACACTAATATATCATAGTAACCTAGAAAATTAGTGTAATTCATAAAAAGTCTAAAATTACATTTATTTTGGTATTTATAATATCAATTATGTCAATATTTCATTAATAAGATAATTACTACATCATCTTTGTGTCATAAATAAATTTAATAATTTGATGTCTAAAAATTACAAAGAAAATACCACTATGTAGGAAATCTTTTTGTCTTTCTAATGAATATTTACAATCGAATTTATCTTATGTATAACCCTATATTATAAATGTTTTAGTAAATAAACTTTGATTTTAACTCTTTTAACTCTTCTTTGAATTAAATAATAATAAATGTCCTAATCTAATCCAAGTGGGCCTAAATGATAATATTTTACACTTAAGGTTGTTTTTGGTCGAGATAAACTTGTCCAATAGGATTAGTACATGTGTTAGGGTAATATTAATATCATTTTTACCCTTAATTACCCTATTTACTTTTAACGGTGGTAAATAAAATTAAAAACTTACTATTCACCAAAAATTATTTTCATCTCATTGAACCACATTTTACTTACTGACATCAACCGTGTCTCTCAGATTTTTGAAATTCCATTCACAGAAGCGGTAAAATTAAGTTTTATGAAAAATTCAGTTTTTTAACTACCACTTAGTAGTTTCACTATTCATAAAAAATTTAAGGTTTTTAGAAAAATGCCAAAATTTCATCCTAAGCTATATTTCATATTCCGAATTCAAAAATGAAGTCTATTTTACCAAATTCATAACATAGAAGTTGCATTAATTAATTTTATAATTAAATCTCACTGTTAAAACAAATAGCGTGTTTTTAAGAAACAATATCTATCAAAAGATTGACACTTGTTTATGTCTGGTTTAAATGTGAAATTACATCCAATGACCAACATTGTATTAAATTGTAAAAATATATTCTAAATATACTTTAAAACTACTCAAATTAATAATTTATCACTATTAATTATTTCGATTAAAAAATTTGTTTTTTAATTATAATTTAGTAATTTTCACTATTCATCAGAATATGAAAGTTATCCGAAATGTACCAAAATTTCACCTTAGGCTAAATTCGATACTCCGAATCCAAAAATGAAGTCCATTTTGAGATCTAAAATTTCTAATATTTTAAAAAGTGGTTATTACTATTCATAACGGCTAGTTTTAATAATATTTTAATAGCATATCGTTGTTTCGTGAAACTCAGTATTGCGTACTACACACGCTATTGAGGAAGGTTGTGATTGCGTGTAATGCAAGGCAAGTCAAGGATACGTGTTGTGCAAGCACCTTTCGGTGTAGAGTACAACACAAGACATTAATAAAATTAAAAAGAATAGTTTTCATAAAATCTCGGGCTGTTACAATGGTGGTTTGGGAAAATAGTGTGTAAACACCAATGGTGGGTAGTCAGCAAAGTTGGGTAAAATCCAATAGAAGGTAAACACCAATGGTGTGAAAAATCCAATGGTGGGTCCTTGAAAGTTAAACATACCCAAAATTAATCACACTTAATTCATTTTTAATATAGTTCACTCTCTTAGAGTTCAGAGTCATAGTGAAAATATCAATAAGATTATGTTCAATTACAATGTATTAAAGAGTTATATCACCCTTTGGAAAATGATCTCTCATAAGCTGGTGTATTATATCAATATATTTGTTCTACAATTATATAAAGAGTTCATATAAATGTTTATATAACATTTGTTTTCACAATTTATAGGGACATGTTGAAATTGGCCATTGTCTAGTAATGTGTATTTTATCCAAAATATTTGTGCATAGTAGCTACCTACAACAATGTATTCAGCTTTAGAAGTAGACAATGCAAAAAAATTGTTTCTTAATATACAATGAAACAAGTAACTTTCCCAAAAGATGTCAAGTTCAAGAGGTTATTTTTCTATCTAACATACAACCATGAAAATTAGCATCTTAATAACTAACTAAATGAAATATTTGTTCTTAGGGGTAAAATATTTCTATATTGGTTTTATACTTTAGATATTTAAAAACACTTTTTATATTAACAATGTGTGACTATTTTGTGTTTTTTTATTAATGAGAATTCAGATGCACAATAAACATAATGTATTGTTGGATAACAATTAAGTAGAGAAGACTTCCATTCATACCTATGCAAATGGCTTGATCCAGTGATTTTGCAGCTTCATCAAGAGACAATTTACATGTGGTTCTTTTAATAGCGTCACTACTCTTAGTTGTATCCAAACTAAAATGTTTTAAAAAATCCTTAGTATAATTACATTGATTTAAAATAATTCCTCTTTTATTTTGAAAAATCGGAAATCCAAGAAAGAATTTCAGTTCACATATTAAACTCATTTCAAATTAATTTTTAATAATTTTTTAAATGTTGATACATAAAGAATTTTTTGAAGATCCAAAAATAATATCATGTACATTTATTTGAAAAACTAAAACATTTTTTGAAATTATTTTTATAAATGAGGCAGTATTATATCTACCTTATGAGAAAATTTTTGAAATAATAAATGAGATGATCCAATCGTACCAAGCTGTAAGATATTTTTTAAACTAGATAATGATTTTGTTTACATAAAAACATGATTTACAAAATGAGGGTTTTGAAATCTATGGTTTGTTCAAAAAAAAACATCCTCACCTAAATACTCATTCTAGGATTTAATTTTAACATCCATTTTATATAGTTTGAAATATAGATGGGCTGTATAGGCTAGCAGTATTCTAATGGATTCAAATATGGCTACAAGTTAAAAGTTCTATTAGTAGTCCATACCGTCTTCTTGATTATACCGTTATGCAACTAATATATTCTTATTCCATACATTTTTTTCAAATTCTCCAACTATAATTCTAAAAACATTTTTAGTGCCTATATTCATGGTGTCTTTGGGTATATAATAAAGTTCCCAAACATTATTTCTTTTTAATTGGTTACGTTCTTCTTATATATAAATTACCCAGAATTCATCATTGACTGATACCAAAAAACTCTGAAGTAATTAAACATAGGAATTCTACTATTACAATGTTCACAAGGGGTTTACATTGAAATTGTCTTAATAAGAAATATGTTAATTAGATAAAAGGTTATGTTCATAACCTCTTCACAATAGTAAATAGGTAAGTTGTACTCATTATTCATTTTCTAGGATATTTTTGAAACTGCTCTATTTATTCTTTATATATCTCCCTTATGCTGAGGGGTCTTATGAGTAGAAAATTTATGGATATAGCCATTTTGTCTACAAAATTACTCAAAGTCTTGATTTTTAAACTCACATCCATGTTCACATCTTAAGGTATTAATTCTAATTTTAATTAAGTTTTCCACAGATTTAGCATACATGTTAAAATAGGAACAAGATTCACATTTGGGAGATAAAATTAATAGACAAGTATACTTAGAAAATTCAACTACATATATAAAGACATAGTGCTTCCCATTTAAACTATAAACTCTATATGGTTCAAACAAGTCCATGTGAACCATCAATATTACCATGCTCTTGAATATCAAGTAGTCCCCTATCATATGCCTAGAATAACTGATGTCCAAGTACCATATATTTCTATAGGATATTTTCAAGCAGTTCTATTACAAAGTAAGGCTCATACCATGAATGATTTTGGTACCTAGATTTTATTGGGTCTAGAAATGTTATGAATTTGGGAATTTGGAACCCATATATTCTTAAGAGGTTTCCTATAACTAGATTGTAATATTTTTGAAATAAAAACATGATTAGATCCACTTGAATGAAAAATTCCAGCAGAATTTTAAAATTAGACATAAGAAAAAAAGTGCTCTTAATAATTCTTCTTTGTCCAGATTCACTACCAAGACTAGTAATATATTTATGAGTAATGTTTCCATAATATTTGATTAATAATTTATCTTTAATTTGAAAATATATTTAATTATTTATTTAGTTTGTAATTTGAAAATTTTTGTTTTGTATTATCTTAAACTATTGATATTTTTTCTCTTTCTCTATTGTAAGTTCTGTTTTTACACTAGTAGGTAAACTGTATTATTTCATCATAATTTTGTATTTGTTTTTATGTTTATTAAATTTATAATGAAAAATTTTTCAGTACTAAAACATTAATTCTTATTGATATATCATCATCATTTTTTGATTTTCAGAACGATTAGAATTGAGTATAGGAGAGACAGTAGGTACCTCATATATATTTTTCAAGAAGATCTTATTTTATCTATCATGATTTTATTTATGAGTTGATTTAGTGTCAATAAAACTATTCTCAAAGGAAGTCTATGTGGATTCTGTGGCTTTCTTTTTTTATCCTTATCCACATACTTCTTTTATACATTAATATAGGTCAGTCATCCTTAACATGACCTTTTCTATTACATTCATAATAGGTAATATTTTTTTAATTATCATCTACTATCTAGTCCTTATTCCAATTCAATATAATATAATACATTTCCTTGTAGCTTGGTTTCCTACATAATTTCTTCTTTTTGGGTAATTTTTTAATCCTTTTTCAAAATGGTCCATTTCCTCATCACTATCGGCTGGTCATTCTTCATCATAGGAGCTTTCTTCTTAAACTTTCTCTTTATTTTTATATTTGATGTAGTAGTCCTGAAGGCAAAAAATTTACTATTAGGTTCATCATCCTCTTAATGGTTATGATTATATCTTCCTCAAATATCCTTAACTTCCCAATCAAATAATTGATAGGTAACTTACTAATCTCATGTGATTATCTTATTTAAACAGATGTCCCACTCCATATCTCTAGAATACATCCCAGGAGTCGCATAATTTGATCTTTTTCTAACACTGGATTCCCCAAGGATATCATTGTATTAACTATCTCATCGAACCTGAGAAAATAATATAAATCAACTCATCAGGTTTCATCTTGAATGAATCATTTTTAATTGTATAAGTGTTAAATCTCATTTCCTTTACATTATTCATTAATTCATGAGAAATAACTAATGTATCCCTAATTTCCAAATAATTTTTACTAGAAGATATCTCATTAAATTATCAATCTCTTAATGTAAAATTAATATCCTTCATAACTTTATAATGATTTTTATAAGAATGTCTAGTATCATCATTTTATGTATCACTTATAGTAGCAGCTAATTAATATTTATCGTCTATAGAATACAAAATTTAAAAAACCATGTTTTAAATATGATTTTTTAAATTTTACATTGCGTGTATTTATGTCCATGAAATAATGGAGTTCTCTTGGTAGAATAATGTTCTTATCTGTTATCCATTTAAAGAACTTAATTTTGAAATAGCAACAATTTAAGATCTTTAAAACACAATTAAAATGATAGTTTAAATGATTTTAACACCCCTTTGATACGAATAGTTGGCCAGAGTGATTATCTCAAGATGGGGGTTAATTGAGTATAGAATAAAATTTCCTCTTCAAAATAGGTTTAAATACAATCCATAAAATAATTAAAATCTTCCTGGTTAATAAAAATAGGATATATATAAAATTTATATTGTTTTAAAAGATTTCTCCAAGAGTTATTAACTATCGATTAAAACAATATATGGTATTTACTTTAACTTTTGAATTAAAATTACCTATTCAAAACCTTATATAAACCTTATAGCCAATTTTCTATCATGTGAGTAAGCCATATCTAATGGTATGTGTTTTCATAAAATTTTCAAATTCAAATCCTTATGTTTATTCCTCCTCAACGGTAGATCATGTCTTTTAGAGAGTAGAGTTTGAAAGTGGGTCTTTCCAACACATAACCAAAATTTCACCAATTGTCCTTACATCATAAAATGTTATCATAAAGCATAAAACTTGTTAAGACCACATGAAACGTGATTTGTTTTCATTAAAACAGGTTTTAAATCAAAATTAATACTAAAAATGTTATATGTGTATAAAATAAGGTCATAGAATAATGAATTTCCTAGGAAAACAGAGGGGTTCAATATAGAAAAATAAATTTCATCATAGGGATCCATTTATAGTTTTTTATATGAAATGTGGTGAACATAATAATTATCTATGTCAATTGCCAATTCTAATTGTTAACTCCAAGTCTAAGTAAGGACCTATGTTATTTCAATATTTGAGTTGAAAGCATTTATATATTGGGATTTAATAACTATGTTACAGAAATAAATTTATAAATGGTGTTTTGGTTATAAAAATCATGAAACATCAAAGAATTGTATTAAATTTTATAATAACATATGATTTATATGTGGTATTATAGTGATAAAGGTCAATTATGGAAATTTTCTTCATATCATTTAGATTATATAACTATATAATATATAGTTTTTTATGGTACTTTAAGAGTGAATGATGTTATTTGGAGTTAAATATTAAATTTATCATCGAAAAATTGTGATCTAATACTTTTTATCTTTGGTATTCAATATTATTCCAGGATATCTCAAAGAATTTAAAGGTTTTTAATTTATAAAATGATCTAATTTATACTATTGGTGTTATTTTTGGGGCTTTAGTGATTAATGTTTTATTTCTTCATGTGAGGGTTTATTCATTTTGGGAATTATCATAAATTTTGCAACCTATTTTGGTTTTGGTTACATATAAAGTCATGAGGAATATATTTCTATAATTTTAGAGAGTTATTTAATAAATTATAATTTTATTTTAGTTCTTGAATAAAAAAACATTTATATTGAATACTGATTGTTTGTAGAGAAATATGAGATTGTGGAGGAAATTGTTTACCAAAAGAAATTATACTTCACAAGTATGTATATTTTCATTATGTTCCTAGAATAGACGTTAAATAATTTCTAAAATCTAGGAAAATATCTGGAATGAAAACATTATCCAACTAACTTCATTTCGGATGAATCTAAAATCTAGGAAAAGATATGGAAATGAAAACATTATCCAACTACCTTCATTTCGGATGAATCAGTGGTCCCTTTCACCCTTTATTGAATAATGTTTTTGTGGCTGTTAGCTTTTTTGTGATCATTCAGTTTCTTATAATCAATGTTCACTATAAATCTCTATCATTATTAAGATTTTTTTTCCACTATGTAATAATTTTATACCAACCAATTTTCTCCAATTTGGAAACCTAGTTATGCATTATTCCACATGACCTTTATATTTTCCTTACACTCTTATCAAGATGATGTTTTACTAATCATTTTTACAATGTGGGATTTTAATAAATGTATTTTAAAATGAAAAATGGTTTATAACCCAGTTTAAGATCAAATATTGAAGATTCAATTGATGAAACTGGGTAACAACGTAACACCTCGAGCAATTGTAACAAAAATGAAAATTATTTTTGGTATCATAATTGACATGAAACACTGAGCACAATGAAACCATGATTATTTAAATTTAATGATCATAACCTAGAAATTAAATTAGATGGTGGGAATAAAATTAAATTCATTATAAAATATATATTATTATCCTAGTAAATACAAATTAATTTATAAATTATTATGAAATAATTGCTCAGTTTTAAATTAAGAATTGTAATTCTTCCAAAAAAAAATTCTTAAAATTTATTTATATTTATTTTAGTGAGACAATAATCTAATTATTTTTTTCGCTTATATAAAATTTATATTATAAATAATTAACTCCATTTATTAAATTATAATATTAAAATTATATTATGGATAATATTTGGGATAATCCTAGAAATTTTTATTTTCCATAGACTAGTGAAACAAACTATATGTTATTGAAAACTATTTTTAAATTCATAATGTCTTTAAATATTAATTAATTAAAATAATCATTAATAACAAATAATTAAAATAAAATTTATAATTATATCTCCATATACATGAATTTAAATCCATGTATTAATTAATGATAGTTATATAGCTACTGAAAAATCATCTTATTCTTGAGAAATTCATTCCTTGAAAACCCTTTTTGGCCAATTTTTTGGGTTAATTTTTTAAATTTAATTCATCAAAATATATGGATTAAATTTGATAAATTTGATTTTTATATTAATTATTTATATTATGTAATAAGTTAATCTTAATCATTTGAAAAAAAAATTATGGTAAAAACTATAAAAATTGGTTATCGTGATTAAGGATACAATAGGTATATTGGGGGATAAACAAAATATATTAGGATTCCAATCACCTAAAAAATTAAAATTACTATTAGATGTCCATATTTAGAGGCTATATCATATAAGGTTTGTAAATTTCATATATTCTATCCATTTTACCTTGGTATTGGTATTTATATTACTTTTAGTAAATAAATTTCCAAAATATCACTCTCATGATTTTAATTGCTTTTATAAGTTCATATCAGGATACGAATATGTTATGAATGAATAAAAAAGTTTGTTTTGAACATAATTAATTTATATTTATCATGTGGATTTATTTTTATTTTTTAGTGGTTGAATGATTAGCTAGAATTCTTATGAAAAACTAATACAATATTTATTCAAAAAATTGAAAAATAAAATAAATGATTATTAAAATTTTAAAAATAATATTATTTGAGTTATTTTTAATGACAGAATAATCTAATAGGAAATAATAAATTATTACATAGGTTTAATAAATTATATGGGAAAAATCCAGCCGTTTTATTTTCAAATTAAAATTATGTGAATTATCCTAAAATTAACATTAATGATATTTTATTAAAAAATTATTGTATAAATTGTTTTAAAATACTAAAAATGAAAAATTAATACTTAGATGGTAAATTTAATAAAATTTAATCCAATTTCTATTTATTATCCACTAGTTATCTCATAAATAAAATTATAACCCTTTCTGTTTGAAAAAGTTGTTACCACGGGTGTTGTTGAAATATGATTTATTTCATCACATGCATTTGTGTTAAAATTAATTTTAAACACACTTAAGAATATTATTTATTAAATTGGATTTCATATTTATAATAAATGTTTATAAATTATCTAATTATTATTTTATTTAGTCTTAATGGGAAAATTTTCTATGTAAAAATACTTGTTATCGTGGTGAAAACTATAATGGTAAAAGTGAGTAACGTTAAAGATTATGTGAATAAAATGTTTCAAACGTGTTTCCATTGTTTTGGTGGAGGTGTGTCTCAAATTTATCATCCCCCTAATCCATTATTTTCCAAATTTTTAGGCACTTGTTTTGAGAGTGACTTCCAATAATTGAATAGTATGGGGTATTACCAAAATGACCCTCCTTATTATTTATAAAGGGAACCATTTATACTCTCCACTATATATATAAAAATAATTATTTTCATCCAATACCAAGAAAAATAACTTCTTTACTACCCATAAAATTTTCAATAGTACCTATGGTGATTAAAAACCGAAACTATGAAGGATTTTTCTATGAACCTAAAGAGATTGTAAAATGAAGAGTTATCCTTCTTAACTGAGTGTTGTTGTCTAATTTCTTCTTCCACATCATTCAAATCTTAGTCATCCTTTCCAATTAAATACATAATTATATAACATATACTATTATGCTTTTATTGATAATTTAAAACACTATATACATCTTATCTTCCATCAAATTCGAAATGAACCAGTCATTCAGGTGTACAATGGAATACCACCTCATGAACCGATGTAATTAATTTTCCATAAACTCCTTTTATGTCTATTTTTAATTATGGATTTAATATACATATATATTATATCAATGATATATTAATAATTCTTAAAAAAATATCATATTATTTATTAGGTTTACATAAATTTAAAACTGATAATGTCACTTGTGCATACATTTGCGCTACCAGCACCAAGAAGCGATGTGATTCTTTGGTTGTAACCAGGAAACATGAATACTATATATATGTGTATTGAAATAAATTATTTTATATTTATGTTATATTTATAATAATTTAATTATAAAATATTACATATGTTCTATGAAAACCCAAACCAATGGGGCCCACATGGACCGTGATTAGCTAAGTGTGACTACCCCAAGCCTGCATTAAATAATCCAGGTACTGAAGACTAGTGTCGAGTAGGAATATCACAAACATTTGAGGCATTTGGATAACGTACTTTTCTGTATTCACACATATTAACTCACATATAATGATGATAATGTAAAAACCTAAGATAAAATAAATGTATTCACATCATTAATCCCACATCAGAGTATGAAATTTGTACTAGAAGGAATTAAAAATGGTTTTAATGCATTCCCATCCAAAACAGGAAAAGAATCTGAACTTCTCAAAGGTAGGTGAATACCATGAAATGCAATGTTGGTATAATCATTTTTCTATATAACAAAACTTTATTCCACCTTCTCTCGGCAAACCAAGGACTCTGTAAAAAGGTCTGTCATCTACATAAGACACAACATGTGTGGGAAGATCCCATTCAGGGGGTGATTATGAAAATACCAATTAAGACACCATAGAGTAACCAAATTTAAAGATTCAATAGAAGTGACTCATCAATCATGGGTGTTTAAACAAATATAAGACATAATTACAAACAAGGATAACCCATAAATACATAGAATGAAACCACATCCCATATAGGGGTTTAATGCCTAGCCCTCACTTGGGGAACACCAAAACCTACTGGATTTATCCTTTTGGATATGATATTGATTCCCATTTAAGTGTCGGTCATTCCAATTCCACCAACCCAACCTAGGAATCATTAAGGAAATGAGGATTGGACTGGGCCTCACTATGTGATTACTAATCTAATATATATAAGGCTTTTAAGTCTGATTATTAGGACCAAATGACATACTAAAACCCTTATGTAAGTGTGTTGAGACTAACTTAATACAAAAAAGGAAACTCACTTACATTGTACAAGTCTGAGGAAGCTATGGATGGGTCAAGATCCTATGATGTTGATGTGATGTCACATCGAACACTCATATTAATGGGCAAAGAGAATACACTCAACCAATATTGGTCAATCAAATCTCAAAAAATCTTCCAATTAAGCTGAACTATGGATAAATGTGATTCCAAAATTTACTTCAAAGAGTACATGACTTGTCCCTTAGGGTACATCAAATTTCCGAGTAATATTGGTATATATTTTTTCTCATTCTCACACGGAATTTACATTACCACAATACACATCATGTTCTGAAGGTTACAAGGTGTATAGATGATGACCTAGAACCTAATGTTCTTCTTTCCCATTCCCATGTATTCTAACCCATGTATGTGTAAATCTTTTCATAGAAAATTTAGGGGTATAGGTTGGAACTCGGTGTGTCGACTACCAATGCCCCTGTACCTCCTAAGTACATAGCGCGTGGGACATCATGGCCATATAGATGTGTACTCTATTTAGACAATAAGATAGTAATTGAATGGACACACAATGCGTGAAATGTGTCACATGGCATGTGAAAATTATTTCAATTCAAAAACACTAGTTTCGCCCGAAGCAGACTACACGGCTTGTGTTCATAAGACTACATACCATGTAGCCGGTAATTGTATTGAAATTTTATATTGTTCATGAATCATCATCCAATACTATATATCATCTAAATTCAATAGGAATCCTGGCACTTGTCATGTATTTGTGGTTGATTGAACCCCCTTGTAACCAGTTGCAATATTTCGGTCACATTCACTGGTCAGGAAACACCATTCTTCCAAACATGTTGTTGTTTCATTCACTGCAAATAGTTTTTTTTCATTTTTAAAATGCCGGTTTATGGGTATCTGGTGCCCCAACATACAACGAAAACCCAAGAAGGCAAATATTACTCATCAAAATACCCAGACTCGTCACTGCACCCCATATAAGATCCATCTTATTCAGTGGCTGATTTCCACTCTGGAGATCTCCAATAGCTTTCACTTTGAACCTGACTCCTAAGAAGATCAAGGCTGGGTTGATCTGGGGAAGACTTCATGGCCACACTACCCTTATTAAAATCCATCATCACCTCGCTGTTCCATTTAGAAGTCGATCTAGTCCGCATCGACCGCAGAAGAAAAGAGTAATCCTTCCTTGGTATTCTTCTAGGAGAAGCAGAAAAGGGTCCATCAGATAAAACCATAATCTGCTTCCCACATTGAACAAAAACACTGAATGACCGGGTGAATGGGACGCTCTCATTTTCCTTCCCTCTCCCAGGACTCTCACTTCCAATATCAGCTCGTACTCCCAAAACAGTAGCAGGAGGCTCAGTGATGATCCCCTGCCACTGGTCAGGAGTGTTACTCTCCATCAAAGGGAGTCACCTCTCCTCAGTAGTAGCTTCCTCCACACCCGTGGACCCTGCCTCCTTTCTCATACCCTTATAACCCTCTGGTGTTTTCACACCACCATTCATCCCTGCAACATCATCCTCAGCTGTACCATTCTCCAACATGCCTGTCGAGAGGTCATTAAACCGATTTCTAAGAGTAAGAAAGGGCCTTGCTAAGAGATACAGACCCTTAGTCCCCTTAGCACAAATAGGAAGGGACACCTCCCGTGAGTTGGATCTTCTCTCCTCATTTTGTTTTGAATATTTTCTAACATTGGAGCTAGATGTTTTCTCCAAATCCTCTCTCAATCTTTTGAAGACATAAAAAACCAGTGGATTCAACTGCTGCCTCGGACCTCTAGTCACCTCTGAAATCTGGACCTCTCCATATGTCACCTGTTGGGGGCTAGGTTGCTGGACCTCCACAATAGAATTCGGTTGAGAGACCTTCCCACCTTCCATCAACCCTAGGTCATCCTAACCGTTTTCCAACACCATTTCCTACTCATATTTCTTGTGGCTTGAATCACCCTCTATCCTCACAGAAATAGAAGACTCACCACACCCTGTCTCACCATTCATAGGATGCACAAAGAAAATCGTACCCTTAATCACCCTATCCCCCTAAACTGGGATCTTCAACACATCACCCTTTGCCTTCCTATCTTCAGACTTCAACATTCCTGGGAGAGCTCTCTTTTGGCAGACCAATGAGGTGTGACCCATCCTCTTACAACAAGAATAAAATTCCATCTAGTTTTCATAAACCACCATCTGCTTGCACCTGTACTCCTCACCAATGGTAATCCAAAAAAATCGAATAGCATGGGAGACACGTCAACTTCAACACAAATCCAGGGATTAACCGGATTTCACATAGCTACAGTATGACTGTCAGAGCAATGAAACCTTCCTATCATATTACCAATCATCTGAAGAATAGAGGGATTCGGAAGATGAAGCAGAAGTTTAGGTAAACTGACCCAAATCACCACTGACGGCGAATTCCCCTTCATGTGAAGATCGAAAGTCCATCAAATGATGATGAAACTCATCCCATTGAGTCTTTGTGGATCCCTGGACCAACCCTGAATAAGGTCCGCCCCTAATTCAAAGCATATCATAATCTGGTGGCTATCGAGTAAGCCGACCACCACCCATTCTTGCAGATCCCATGAACCAAACATGAACCTGTTGAAAGAATCAACTAAAGGTCTCCTATACTTGAAATAGACAACTAGAGTGAGGTTCAGAAGCACTGAAGACTCCGAGAACTCCGAGTTCGGGATCTGGATGTTAGGGTAATCATAGATGAGCTCTAGAGCTTTAGGGAAAATTGAAACATTGGGGAAAGGGGGAAGGAATTATGGATTAAATAAGGGCATGAAGTACCTGGGACCCTCAGGAAATGAATATTACCCCTCCCCCGTGAAGGGGGGAGGGGATGGTGCTGCAGCCACCATCGTCACCGAGGGAAGAAGTTAGATGTCAGGCAGAAGAGCTCCCCCACTCAACAGCAAGATGAAAAATACCAAAGTGGAAATGATATTTTCAATAAACCTAAAATGTAAAACTATCAGTGCTTGAGTATTTATTTTACCACCAGCCAAGAGAAATACCAAATAGTAGAAAATGAAGAATAGTGGGGGACCACAAAACACAAGAATTAAGAATGAACCACATATTTGATTTCTTCGGGCCATGATCTATCACCATTATATTGAAAATTGAAAAAAACTAAAAAATAGTAATTCACCACCAAATCACAAATAAACAAACCCATACCCACAATATGATCGATTCGTGAATAAATATTTAAGTTTATTGATCATTTTAAATCCTAAGATAATAAAATGTGGATAATTACACATAAATAAAATCTCTGACCTCGTGTTTGGATTCATTACTAATGAATAATGGCATTTTTCCCATTATTGGAATGATCCTTGAACTTCGATGGTGAAATAACCCTCAATCTCAAACTATGATCACTGGACAACAATTCTCTCCTCCAATGATCCTATTAATATCCAGGGTTATGTAGATAACCATGATAACTCATCATAACCATATACTTAAAAGGGAAATAATTTCACTAAATCAACATAATAAAATACAAAATTTAATTAATTTATTTTATTAATTGTGTTTTAGATGACTTTTTAACATGTGCCAAATCACAAAATATATTATATAACACCTAATAGAACCTATCATTTTTCACTCAATAGTGGTCATGGATTTATGATATGAGACTCCATTATGGTGTTATTTCACAATTTCATAAATAAATTGTTTGTGGGATGTAAATATATATTATATTTATTAAAAAATATTAGTTCGGAGATCAATGGGCCTCATATTCTCACTTAGTCTCTGTGGATGGATCTAAAAATTTTCCTATGAATATTTCAAATCCCCACATAGGAAAACCTAAGATATTACATTCACCCAAACTTCAAGTATTTTCATCCTGAAAAGTGAAAAACCTACCCACAAGATAGGGTAATGATCTATCATCTTGGTATACCATCTCCACGATCTCCCTTGATAGTTTCTCATGTTGTCAACAAACACACACCTAAGGAAATCCTTGCTAACAAATGGTATTCTACTAGAAGTTATCAATACCAATAGATCTATGAAAAAGATATACCCACCCTCATGGGATATCATTCCTTAGTTGATAACACGAAACAATTAATGCAAATACCCCCACAACTGCAACATGTGGAGAACACCGAACACCCTAAAGTTACAGTGGTCTCAAGGTTATTAAGTACCCCAACTAACTATCCCAAAATAGTAACAAGAAAAAGGAAGGGGATAATAACCTTAAGGATAGCCTAATTCCACTATAAAACTCTACAATTCTAAAACAACAAAGACCTCCATAATTTGTCTGCAAAGGAATTTTGACATTTAAAGGCAGTTCCCATCCATCTAGGGATGAACTATACCTTTTTAAATCCATCACTAGAAAAAAATATGGGGACCTAATACTCTCTCACATTAGTTTCGACTAGTTCAACAGTGTCCAAAAAGGTCCCCCATACATGGCCTCAATAGGCTGGACTACCGGTGGTGGATTAGTTATCATTATGGTAACCAAACTCCATTGATGGTAGATGATCATCCCAGTTATGGATAAAAACCAATAATTGAACCCAAAACTAATTCAATATAACTTAAATGATTTAATTTACCTATCCATATAGTAGTGTAAAATAATAGTTATCTAATGAAACTAATTCCCCAAAGGCTTACATCATCTTCTCCATAATAGTGTTGTTATGAAAGTATCATAGAATATAATGATCATCAAATAAATTCCATGAAACTAGAATACCTCCTGTATAAAAAAGGGCCCCAAATGATCCACAAAGAACTATTGTTATTCAACTACATATAGGTGTGACGCTATGATTTTAACTTAAAATCCTATTTCATTTCGTGTAGATGACCAACCGGTTACAATAGATCCTAGAATATCCTCAACTCCATCAGATATGCTGCTAATGGAAAAAAACTCCTCAGTAACTCCTTAAGGAGTGTGACTAGTTTCATCATCCACCCTCAAACAAGGTTGGTGTGATCCCCACATTTAGAAAATCTATATAGAAATTATCTATTCATTATTTGGGTAATAAAAATATCACAAATTGTATCCCCGAGTAGTGCATCCTTGGCTTGTCGAAGAATCAGATGCGTAATAACTATCAATTGGAGGTAAACTGCACCATCCAAAAATGTCTCGAGTACTCTTATTAAAACCTTGATAACAATTTATTATATCAATGAATACTACCATGAATTTATCCAAGAAGGGTTAAGGATCCATTCCATAATTCTTATAATTCACAAAATGTGTGCAGCACACTAAAGGGTATCACTATGACCTCAAAACTACCAAATGGATTTAGAAAACAACATCTAGTTTATCCTTCTATATGAATGAAGATATTGAAAACATGACCTGAGGTAAAATTTCTGAACCAATTATCCCCAAAACAATGGTTAATGAATCCATTGATTCTCTACTGTGGATAATCATTCTTGTGTCACCTGGTTCATGTGATTTCAATCCACAACCAACCTCTATAACTCATCCACCCATAGGAAAAAAACATACGGCTACATAGTTGAAAAAACTAGTTCTTACCAATAACCTTTTCTATAAACTCAACACAACACCCTTAGATTGTGAATCCCAATAGGTTTCATTCGATATGATATTCAAAATATCAAGGTGATCTCTAGTGCTAGTCCATGTATAAGCCCATCTCTCAGTGAGGAGATCGACCTAGGAAATCCCTCGAAAATAGGTCCTCTTAGTCCACCACTAATAATGGAAAAGAAATTCTCATATCATCCACTACTTCAATGGTATTACTATCCAACTAATAGGGAGTGTGATGTAACCTCATGAACATGATCTCATCACACTCTCCCTGGGTGAACTCCTTTTTAATGGAAAAAAACTACATCCCATAATCCAAAAAATACTCTGCACTCACTACTAGAACCCATATAATCATGGATGGTAGGAAAACATTCCATATTTAAGGAAACATATTAGGTTATCACTAACAGTATAAAAATATTGTACACAACTCTCTCTCACTCCTCCTAGGGTAAGGTCGCATATTTGGTAGAAGTGTGTGATCACTGTTCCTTTCAACAATAGACTAAAACACAAGGGTCAAGCAAAAAAGGCATCCCTGGTATCTTTAAGTATCAAACATGTTTTATTGTCATAGATAGGTGGATCAAGAATCTGTATGAAAACCACAACTAGGGATGTAAAAACAAATATTAGTCCTGAAACCATACTTCAAGAATATATGAGTTCCTACATCCTATGACTAATCTTTTTCTATTTCCACCAATTCAACAAAACCAAGGATTTCTCTAAAACCTCAATAAACGAAAATTCATTGAAAAAAACAAGACAATGTAACTCATCCTAATCACCTAAACACTATCCACTTTGGGTGGAATAGAGTCACCCATACGATTTGGGACCGCCTCATAAGAACTCATCTTGGAGGGGGAAAGAATCTATCTTTCATTTGTCATTGATGTTCTATTAAAAAATTACAGCACAAATATCCACCAATTCCCTAACATCATACTAGAAGATAGTCAAACAAATGGGGAAAATATTGGATCTCATTTGGGTCTAATAATACTATAAAAAAGTAGAAAAGACATAAAAGATACCTCGAAACACTCTCAGTGCCTCTAAGACAGGTTCCTCAAATGCCTATAGTGGTATACGTTCTTAACAACCAACTTCCTGATCTAGGTGAGGTCCACCTAGGGGTGGTGATGATAACATCAATAGAAAACACCATCCACCTACTATTACTTCCCCAATTAATCAGGCTCATATGTTTCCTTGATGACCCCCATACTATATCTGCTACCTCTGCCTCAGTGGTCCACCAATATCCTCTCTGACTATAACATGATGGGTAGGATAATCAAATGAAGATTTCCTATTTCAAGAAATGAATGAAAATGTCTTTGCCTTGTAGAATAGATATATCCCTAAGGTCTATGATGAAACCACTTATTTGATGACTTTCGTCATATGCCTAATATCAGTAGGTCCTTCTGAGCCTGGATCCTAAGAGAATCCTACTTTTGAATATAATGATACATTCCCAAACCCTTGGGACCATGATATAATATTAAAATATACATCCACATTATAGTTTGACATGATAAATCCAACTGAACCACTAGCGGTAGGTCCCTGAACTGGTTAATATGAGAAAGAACCACATGATGACCATCCTAAAGAAACACCACCTTATGACATATCCCCTTAATGGAAGCATCATCACTCATGGGGTCATAATCACGAATCAGCTGCAGAAACATCATTGGGCTTCATCATGGAAATATCTTGTAAATAAACAATACATACCATGGTTAATGAGAAAATCTGGTGAGATTACTCATGAAGGAAAAAGAAATCACAATCCATTCCTATGAGATGCATCTACAATTTTTAAACTAAAATTAATTCCTACATGTATCGATTCAATACACACATTGTTGGAGTCTTTGTGAAAGGAATCATAGGCCACACAACTAACATAAGGTCCTTGACCTGAGATCCAAACATGAAACTCTTAACATTGTTTCCATAAATCTTAAACCAATCTCATTAATAGACAATATCTGAAATCTGGTCCTATGAGGGAAGCATTATCTTATGATGCCACTCTTTCATGTCCCAACCTAGTAGGGACCACCGGGTCAACGATGAGCTGAGTGTGACTAACCCAATTCCACCTTCAACAGTTCATGGTATAGAAATTAGATCTGATTAGCTATATCGCACACATTGGAGGAAATTGCATAAAGTACGTATACACATGTACACATCTCCGAGCCTGTAAAAAGCATAGAATGTAAAAAATAAAAATATGATACAAATTTAAGAACAAAATATATCCCACATCAGTGCATTACATCTGTACTATAAAGTAATAAAATGGGGCAAAATACAACCCCTCCCAAAACTAGAAAAGTGACTAACCTACTCAGCGGGAGGGGACTGTCATCAAATGATAAAATGGTATACACCTAGGTCTATCTAGCCCAAACTATGTTCCACCAACTCTCAGTACACCAAGGACACTGCAAAAATTCTATCATCTTTATAATACATTATGTGTGTGTGAAGATCCCATGGAGGGGTTAGTATAACAATACCCATAAGGACACATTGAAATAACTAAATTTAAAGCATCAAGAATAGTCAACTAATGAAACACTACTACAAAATAGACAATTAACAACGTTGGAAATTATAAGTGCGAGAAAAAATCACCGATAGAGGATCCCTTTATCCATGCTAAAATGGCATTGATAAAGGGTACCCTTTTCAATGCTTTTTTGTAGCACTGATAAAGCTTACCCTTTATCAGGACTTTATTTTTAGTGCAGATAAATGATTCCCTTTTTTAGTTCTTTATTTTTGGTGATGATAAAGGGAACATTTTATCAGTGATTTTTTAGAAATGATAAAGGTACCGAATGTAATGAAGAATGTTAAACCAATAAAAATTTTAAATCAGTAAATTTTAAAAATATATTATCAAATTTATTATTTAAATAATAATTCTTAAAAATGAATAAATTTATTATATATATATTTTACATAGTAATAAATATTATATATTAAATATATATTTATTTAAAATTAAATAATTAAAAAATTAAACAAAGGCAAATTAAAAATGTGTAAATTAAAAAAATATAAAATATTTTATTAAATAAATAACTATTGATAAAAATGAATAATTTCAATACACTTATAAAGATTATAAGTATTAATAAAAATTTTATATTTATTTAAAGTTAACAAATTTAAAATATTAAACAAAAAAATAAAAAATGAATAAATTATAATAGTTAAACTAAAAATTTAAAAATTTAAAAAATATTAAAATATTTATTAATGAAACTATTATTTATAAAAATGAATTAGTTCAATATATATACATATTAATTATAATTATTAATAAATAGTATATATTAAATTTAAATATGTAAAATAAAAAAATGTAATAATTAATAAAACATTAATGGATTATTTGTTTTTATTGGTTTTTAAATTTAATTATTCATTAATACTTTTAATATATTTATATATATTTAAATTTATATATATCACTGTATAATATTTCCTATAAAATTATTTAATATAATAAAAAATAATTATTCTTACATATTAAATATGTCATATATTTAGTGATGAATGGTTTATAATATAAAATTACTATTAATTAATAATACAAACTAATTGCATCAAGCAATGGATATGAATTAATTTCGTTTTATTTTTCAATTAAATATATATCTAATGTGTGTTACATTGATTTGAAATACATATACATAATGAATTTTGTATATGACACACACACACAAATATTTACATAATTAATGAAATCTTATATATATATAAACAAAAACTCCAAATATTTATGTTAACTAAATAAATTCTCATATTAATTATATAATTTCATTAAAACATGATACAATTTCTATATTATGTTTTTAAGCAGGGAAATTTATATTATATATATATATAGTTATTATTAATTCCTTTTTAATATTTTTTATTTTTAATTTTTAATTTTTTGGGGAATTCAATCATTTTATGTTTATTTATATATACTTATTAACTATGTTTTAATATTTTCAATATTTGATCATATTTATTTAATTATATATCAAATTATTTTAATAACTTATAATTAATTAATAAAACATATCCATTTTTCATGGTTTTTAAAGTATATTCATTTGAACCTTTTCACTTTCACCCATTTTTCATATGCGTGCATTTAAGATTACATATTCCTTAAAAATGATAAAAATATTTTTCAAAATAATTATTTTTAAAAAAATATATTTATAAATGTATATTTACTATATTTATAAATTTATAAATTTATTATTATAAATAAATAAATATTATTTAAAAAAATATTTATATAATTAAAAATAAATAATTATATATTTTTAAAAAATTATATAATTAAAATAAATTTATTTTAATAATGAATATATTTACTATATTTATATTTATATTTATATTTATATTTATATTTATATTTACATACACACATATATATAATTATATAAATATATGTAAATATATAATTATATATGTATATATATAATTATATAATTATGTAAGTATTATGTTTTAAAAAAATCATATAATTATAAATAAATAGTAATAATATTATAATAGATATATTTAAATAATGAATATATTTACTATATTTATATATATATTCAAAATTATTTATTAAATAAATATATATATAATTATAAAAAAATAAAAATATGTTTATAATTATAAAATTATAATAAATATTTTTTTAAAAATATTTTTTTCATGATCTTAATGCTCAAAAGGCCACTTAATTAAAAATAAAATGTAACAGGTGGAGGAAGATACAAAACTTCAAAGGTCCACAGAGATTAAGTACAAAATTCCTTAACCAACTCAAGAATGAGTGCTCATATTAAGATGAGCACAGTGTCCACCCCTACCACGAGGATGTCATTCCCTCGTGGAAGTCTTAATCAACATCCATGGGAAACCATCATCATCCTAGAGCTTAGTAACAACATCTAAATTCATGAATTTAGCATTAGACACATTGTCACTCATTTTCCCAACATCGTCACCATTATCTATAGAAATCATATCAAATGAGTTATCTGTTTTTACATTACTATTTACCTTTCCAATTAGAGATTAAGTATCGAATACAGGGATTAGTGCCATAGATTCCACTGGCTTGGATTCCTCAATTGTCACTAACTGCTAATCTGTAGGAGGTTGAACAACCATACCATGAGTGTAATGTCTCGGACCCAAATTCTACTCAATAGTACCCTAAGCCCAGTTAGATACAAGGCCACAGCTGCATCACCACAAATGTTAGAGGCATAAGACCAGAAGTGAGGGCGTAGGTGTGTCTATTGGGAGACTATTCCCTCATCACCAAATAGTAACACATTATAAATACAATAACATAATATATAGTGGAAGTATTGAAACATGCAGACAATAGATACATAGCAGTAATTGATTACAATATTAAATGGAAGCTCATATAAAATGATGACTATACATATCTCTATAAGGAATCCTAAATAGTTACATAATAGTAAAATACAATAAATGTATAGAATTACCAAAAATACCAAAATTACTATCTCCTGATTGCATCATGAGCCTCACCTTGGTCCCATTCTCCCCTACTCTTATGCATGTAAACAAATCAAGCATCAAACTATGGGTGCTTTCTCCAGTCCTTTCTTGCATCAAATTATCAATTTGGGTGCCCAATAGCGGCCCGGATAGGGGGTGTGATACAATCTCAGTAGGAAACCACAAAAATATCTATACAATTCATAGCTATGTAATATAACAAGATATGAATTGTTCATGTAGAGCTTGTATGCAGTAAATAAATGTAACAATACACATGTCATGGCTACTACTAAACAAGTGATATTGAATATCTTCAAAAGGATCACTGAAAACATGTTTCAAGATCCCAACAAGGAACCTAAAATAGCAACATAAATAACTGACATGGCCTTGTTGTATATTAATGCATATCACATCAACCACTGCCTTTCTATTTAATCAGAAGATTCAGAACAACCACTGTCGATCCGTACAACCAAGCATATCATGTTTTCCACAGTCAAGTCGTAACAATCGATGTGTCAGACCATGAAGGATTGAATATAATGTGTAGAATAAGAAGTAATACTCATTGATTACCTCGTAAATCTCAATGGAAACTCAATAAAAGAACATGCTAGAGTCATTTGAGAATATCATCCCAGCATGTCCTACATGAGTCCAAGTAGGTCATATCCAAGGGGTAACAAGGCCCAAGGAATCCCAAGGAATGATGACCCAAGGATTATATTCTATTTAAGTATTCCAATACCATGATCAACAGCCAAGTAAAATCATCCAAGGAATCTATGGAATCATTCACAATTTCATAAAATATGAGTCTACCCACTCGTACAACCATTCACATTCAATTTCATCGCATGAGTACACCCAATCATATGTCACAATTCAAATGCAATGGAAATCAAGGATTATAACCAATCATTGTTCACAATTTACATCTAAAAATATCACATGAGTGTTCCCACTCATTTTTCAATTTTATAAATAAAATAGTTAAGAAATTAATGTTAAATATAACCATTCAATTGAAGAAAATCAACATGAAATAGAGGAAATAAATCTCTTAACTAAGCAATTCAATGTCATTTAAACATAAATAATATTCCTTTAATGAATAAATCCTAAATAAAACCCCATGGTTGGTTCAACACACAACATAGGCAATGAGAACACCCCATGGGTAGCCTCGGTTGGGGAAACAACCACCAACACATTTCAAGGGTACCAATGGAAAACCAAATAGGTCCAATTACATTAGTTAAATTTCTCATTTCCAATTCAGGGTCGCTCCAAAATTTCTGGCGGGTAGTACAATGGAATATAGGTCTATAAATCACGAAAAACATTGGTAAAATTATAGAAAACCTATTGTACCTCGGTAGTACAGTGTTCAACTTGTATCAAATCCAAATTCGAGTCACGTGGAGTTAAAATTAATGAACGGATGATGAACCTGAAATTTAGGCATATTACCTTGTATCTAAATAGTACAATTGATACCAATCAAAACAAATAATGGATAAAAATGAATTAATTACTTATCGATGAAGATCTAATGGGATGAGTTCTACTTGAATCAGAGGTAAAATGTCGGATCAGGATTAATTCCTATTTTTGATATTCAATGGAGCACTCTAAAGATGATCTTGCTCTCCACAAGAGGAAAGTAAAAGAAGTTTTATATTTAATATATTTAATGAGGGAAAATTTTGAATTTCACAAAAAAATTAGGGCCATGTAGTTTTTCCAAAAAGTGTGCCAAATGTGCATTCTTAGGTGTAGGGAAAGGGAACCGACACAGTATGTCTGCATGGGCTGAAAAATTGTGTGCAAACCATAAAAACCCACTGTCAATATTACAGACATTATCACATGGTTGGCCAACCCATTTCACATAGTTTTTTCTAACTGTACATCTTCCCCCTTTTCTCTTCCCATGCCTCACATGGTTCATTAGACAACATGGCTTTCTCCCCATGGTCTAAACATTCTGTGATCTAGGATTATTTCACCCCAAGAGCTTGGTTTTAGACTCTAAACATGCCTCGAACACCCCCTGAAATACTACTAATCAAATATGGATAATCAAATTTGGACATAATTAATCATTTAAATCAAAGTAAACTGGTTATATAACTCTCATAAAAAATTGGGTTCTTACATTGTGCATGGTCAAGCATAGTTGAACCAGTATGTCTTTAAAAACATGCAATGTCTAATATAGGAGCTGCCTTCTTGACCTATCCAGGCTTTTCTTCTAAACTAACAGGCATTCCACTGGAAGCATGGAAAATAGAAGAGATAGAATGTGACCCCATATGACTAGTGGTTTATCCAGATATCTTAGTGTTATCCCACATATACAAGCATAACATTGTACTATTAGTCGGTAATCCATTCTAATGAACATAGTTGACCTATTATCCATTATTCAGCTAATTTCAGATTTCATTTTAGGAATAATTAACTAATGTATCTTAGGTAAATTTTATTATAGCATCCCTTATATGAGGTGAAGAAGAGGAAATAGATTCAATTATCCCACCCATAGATCCACCACCAGTGTGATCTAAATAAGGGGAGTGGAAAACCTTCTTATTTCCATTATTTTATGGAGAAAAATAGGAACCCTGTTCTGAATTTTTGGTCTTGATCTTATTTGATATTACAAAATCTCCCTTATCATTACATTTTCTACTTCAAAAATCAATCATAGTCTACTCCTGTCATAATTTGTTGTCATTTTTTTTCTAAGTAGAATATTCCTTGATCAAGTGAAAATCATCCAAATTCCCATAATTTTTATCTTCTCTTCCTCTATATTTCATTTCATTAAATGAGACCCCGGAGAAGAAATTATAAAAATAAGTTATATAAACTATCAATTGATTTTATTCAAAAATATAATCCCATGTTAATTGGGTTTTACCATTCAATTGATCTAGGGAAATAAGACCATAAGTTTGAAGATAGATGCATTTGTTATCTGATGGAGGGAACTTAGCTTCAGGCTAAGGGGATACCTCATTAGGACCATCAACAATAACTTGATTCAAAACTAATGGTGTATTAATTTCTTTAGAAACACATTCTTCATTGTTTTCAGTACGAATACCTTTACTAAACTTCCTCTGACAATGTTGTATATCATGATTTTTTTTCAAAAATTATGGAATTATAATTCTATTCTACAAGTTTCATTTGAATTTCTAACAATTTTACTATGAAAACAAAATGGGGGTGTTTTCTCATATTTAATCCGAAGGCAAATCTCATCTTGTAATTTTGAAAGACCCACCTTATCTATCAATGTAGATCTTAAATTGATCTCCATTAAAACACTTATGTAATGATTATAACACACCATTTAAGTGGCATGATCCATCATTAATGGGACACCAATCATAGAGGCTATGTTATAAAACATCTCATCGTGCCATAATACTCAATTAAGGCCATGTATTTTGATCCATTCCTGGGGGAAAATATCTCTGAAATTATTCAGGTTGAATTTTTATTTTTATCCATGAATTGTAAGAGTTCTTGGTCAAATGTTTTCTAAGATGATACTCCATGCATTCCCATTGAGCTCTATAGAAGGGAATAATACATGTAAAAACCCACATCCAATGGATATGGATTTAAAATCCATGAATATGAAAATAAAATATAAACATGAATGAAAATAAACATGTTTGTAGGGATTAATACCTTTATTCAAGGATATTCGAGTGATTAGGGACTATTTATATAAATCAATATGAGTTGAGATAACACCATCTGTGGATGATACATGTGATGTTGATCCTTTTCTGATGATGTGGTGTGGATAGAAATTTTCAAGAGGGAATGAATCCATTAATAACTTCGGAAAGGAAGAGAGTCACTTCAGAACATCTTTTTAATGTTCTTTACTCTTCTCTAAGGTAGAAAATACCAGTTAGTTATCAAAGAAAAGTATAAATATCGACACTCCTTGGATGAATTAAGGATGTCGATTCATCAAGAGGCAACAAACACCTCCTCTCCCTTTATTCTATTAATGGATTCTTATATAAAAAATGAATATATTTACAATATTTCTATTTATATATATTTAAAATTTTATATACATATATTTATATAATTATATTTATAATTATAAAAAAACAAATATATTTATATTTATTAATTTATATTTAATATATTCATCCAATTATATATTTATAATTTTAAACAAATAATATATAATGTATTAAAAAATGTACTTGTCTAAATATAAATAAATATTTATATATTTAAATAATAATTAAAAAATAATAAATATATATAATTATATAAATATATATAAATAATTTATTTATTTTTAATTATAATGTTAAATCCTTTATGAGTGATAATGTTTTAGCGCTGATAAAGATGTCTTTTATCAACACAGAAAAATCCTTAATAAAATAGATGTTATCAGTGCTTCTTAATTTAACACTAATAAAAGGTATCGTTATCAGTGCTTTTTTAGAAGCATTGATAAAACTCTCCCAATCGATTTAATGAAACCTAACCAAAACCATTTCAGTTGCGATATCTAAATATTTCCGTAGAAGTCTGCTACTGTCAGCACTCCTCCTCCTCGAATCCAAGACTGAATCCATTTTCCAATGCATCCAAGGATCAAATGAATATATTCTGAAATGAATTCAACTCTTTTATTAATACATGATGTCAAGCATGATATCCCTACCTTCTATCAAAAAACTCAACTCCTAAATAAAAGGTATGTTATTATATCCTCGTACTCCCTTGTTGATTTCATGATTCGGTTCCTCGTATTGTGATTTTAACTGAGGTGGTGGTATTTATGATGAGTGAGTTAGGTATTTTTGGGTACATCAAAGTTGTGTTGACTTCACTGAATGTTTTCAGGTATGTTTCCTTTATGAGGATCTATGGATCTTCTAGTTCATGAGTTTCTGACCATCTTAGATTCTCAAATATATGTTTAGATGTTGGTGTCTTTACATAAAATAATTCATATTATCACACATGGAGTTTGGAAAAGGATCCTATGATATTTATAAATTGGGATAAATCCATTTCACTATTAGGATTTATAATGGTATTCTATCATCATTAAATGATAAGGGAGACACAAGAAAACCATGGCCCTAGTGAGAGACCTACTATTCAAAGTAGAGATAATACTAAAAAGGTGTCATCAATGCATTCAATTTTTTAATTTGGGTAATTGGTAAACATCATAGAGAGTTCTTCATGGAATATATTCCTTTCATATTTAAATTGAAAATAATTTGGGTTATTAATGATGGTAATGTTTCTCATAATATTCTTGAGAGAATGACTTGGTTCATTACCATGAATTTGGTTTTAGTTACGACACTGTGTCACTCCCTGGAGGGTTTTATTAAGTCACTACATGGTAAATTTATTATTGAAATTAATTAGAATTATTTTATAATTATTTATTTTATTATATTATTAATTATATATGGGATCATGTGATTGAGGATCTATATAGTAGGCTTCCATTGAACAAGAAAAGTGGTGCCCATATGGTTAACTTCATAAAAGAGGTGGGTGGTATAAAAATTATCAAGCAATGTTTTATATGTGTTTTAGTTTAAAATTTCATATTTTGGAATATCTAATTGGATAAAGGAGACTATAGTGAGTTCTGATAGGGTTTTATTATCATGATGTATAGTAGGTAAGATTTATTTCTACTAGAATAGTCATTCCATAATCTAAAGGATGCTCATAGTCTCACTCAGTTGTTTCTTCACCTTATGATCTTTGGTTTTGTTAATTGGGAAAATCCTAAGGGATAATAAAATATTAAATAAAGGTGTGAACCTACTATATTTTTATATGATTGTGTGATTGAGACCTTTGAGAGTGTATTGTGTGATTGATGTTTATAAATTGTTTTTTAAGGGCCATGGTTCATGAAGAATGTCAGACATGGACTTTAAATATAGGATATCACCCTGGAATTTAATGTCTATTAGTATATAAGTTAGCTTATGAGAGGCCATATTAAAATAATAATGGCTAATGAAAGTATCCCATAAGGGTAGAATAGTGTATGAATTTCCCTATGATTGTTTTTCAATGGGTACTGAAGTGATAAGAGAGAATATATGATCATCTTAGCAGTGATTATATTTGTGGCATAAAATTGAGTATAGTCCCATGAATCCTTGTGGGATATCCTATAAGGGATAGGATGGATTATTTGATCCAATATATTACTTTTTCATAATATTTGAGGTGTGTGAGTGATGATTTATGGCTTGCAGACTATGAGATTATATAGTAAGTGATTGTTGATAAAGAAGATGAACGCATAATATAAGTTATCTTTGAGTATTTTATATTAGAATATGATGGGTATTATATGAGGGCTAGGTATGGAATGTTATAATGTGAGTTATTATAGACATGTTAGTGATTCATTGAGGGATATGTTGAGGGTGATGGGACATTTGTGTTCTGGTTTGTTCTTATTTATGGTTTGTTAGAAGTTAGGTTTAACTAATGTATTATGGAATCCATTATGTGGTTCAATCCTAAGGGAACCAATTATGTTAAGACTTCCCCATGTTTCAAATGAACTTCATAAGAAAAATGGCTATGTTATTCAAATTTCCTGATTTGGATGGAATAAGTACATAATTTGTTTATTTATTAAGGATAGCCTTTGACTATAGGGGTTTAAGGTTAACTCTCATGGTACCTATGATGTAGTTATCTCCATAAGTCGATAAATAGATTTTCTTCCACTAGTGATTCAAATTTTAACCTCATATTAGGGAACTGATATGAATTTCAGGGGATATCCATGTTATAAACATATGGTATGATTAGTATAATTCACTAGTATGAAATAAAGTAGGTACATATTTTATAATGGTGTCCTAGTTATCACAAAATGACTTTACTTTCATGTTTATTTTGAGTGTCACTATTTTGAACATATACTTAAATATAAACATTGTTGTATATTTTAGGATCCCTGTTTGTATTTACTTGTTGACTTTTATACACACACAATAAAAATAAACCTCTCTTGACATGGAATTCATATACTTGAGATATATATGTGGGAAAAGGGTTAGTAACCTATATTAGAGTTAGTGTAGATCGGTATGGATGGGTTTATGTTCTCATGGTAGTGTTTGGAACCTTTTAGCATTTTGAGATTTGATTTCAAATTTAAATTCAAATGTGCACATTTAAAAAAAATTAGTGAGATAAGTTTCATCATTACCAAACTCATATCTCAAATAGTTATTATTGTATTTTTTTCTTGACACGCATCCCACATCTCTTTTATGTTGCCTAAAATACTCTAAGAATTAGTCATCCAAAATAATCACTTGTACATGGTATGGGACAAATATTGGTTGGTGTAGTTCAAGAAACATAGGTGCATGTCTAGAAGATATAGAGAATGATCCTCAAGAAACAAAATAAAATAATAACTATTCCATATATGAATATGATTAGGAAGATAGTTGTCTATATCTTTCACCTTTGGATGAATTCATAAGATAAAAACATGTTGGAACCAAGGTTGATCGTTTCTAATAATTGAGGCCGGTTTGTGTTTGTTTTGAACCTTCACGTATATGACTAGGGTGTTTTCAAAGAATATGGTCATACGTTTGAGGCTGAAAGAATTATTGAGGGTGGCATTGTTTCCTAGTTTTTACCAATTTTTTTGACCTCAAGAACCAAATTTTGGTAACGCTTTGCAGTAAAGATATGTAGTGAAGGCCAACAGCACGTGGTGAAGGCGCATGGTATGAGATGAAGGCACACAGTATGTGGTGAAGGCATTCAGTACACATAATAGTTCCAAAACCAAAAATAGTCCACATAAACGATACGTGGTGAAGGCATGTTGTACGTGGAATGCTGCCGAAAACGGTTTGTAACGATGGTAAGCAGTGATGACTTACAATATTCAGAAAGTTGAAGTTTGTTAGGATTTTTACAGTTCGAAAGCTAGGATAAGTATGCAGTTGGAGACTAACAGTATGTGGATAGAGTTCAGTATAGTTAAGATTGTCCCACATTAAAAATTTGGATAAATCGGTTTAGGGAAATTTGTAGATTTAAGGAATAGTAATCCCTTTTGTTAAATGATGAGATTGGAGATTAAAATTTGACAAAGAAATCAAGATAAGTATTAAGTAGTTCGAGGACCAGAAGGCAATACATAGGGAGAGCCATCTGTGTAAGGAAAACAGTCTGCAGAAGAGTGTGTGGTTCGCTCAGGAAGCTCTCGCAGTACATGGTGGAGCAAGGTAGTACGCGGAGCAGGATGGTACACGGAGGTGTGGATCAGTATGCAAAGTTGGGAGGAATGAGGAGCAGTGCAGTTTTTGGAGGAGATAGACACTACATGTTAAATCATGATGGTATGCAAAAATAGTTGTGGTACGTGGGAACAGCAGGAGTACACAGAACACGTAAGGAAGCCTAAAATTGGCCAAATCAGTTTTCAAAATTAATCTTTTTAACATATCAGTGTATGGGAAAATAAATAACATATTTTCATGATTATGGGACTTCAATATATCATCCATTTATAGTTTAGGATAGATTAATTAAAGCTAAAACATTTAAGTGACCTTCATGTCGATAAACTGAGTGAAGCCCTCTCCAAGGCAGTGATCTAGGGGGAGTCAGTGGGAGTGATTTGAGGGAAGCAGTGAGCTATCTCTGATCCTTGTAAAGTCAGTGTGTGTGTCACATAGTGACTGTGATAAAATATTGTAATCCAAAACCAGTTAATATTACTGTAATTTGGTATGATCAACACACCATCGGTGTATGCTCCTTGGACATAGCCTTTAGTGGTGAACCAAGTAAAATTGTTGTGTCATTTATTTGAGTGTGATAATTTTTATTCTACACATCCTTATAAGACATGTTTAACAGGTTTCTACCAACATGGAAATAAGATCCATCAGTTCAGAAGAAAAAGTTGACACCCTAATTCACCCCTCCCCTCTCAGGCTGCTACGGGGTACTTCAAGTCATATCAGAGGGTAATGGTTGCTGGTGTCGAATATATCTGTCATAGAGAATCCAATCAATGTTAGGTGAGTTCCCAACATTAATGGAAGTAATTTTCAAATATCAATGAACAACATGAGATCTCACTGATGATCTCTTGGAATGGATGTCTTATTTTCTACTGCATAGGTAATACAATTCACTGATCCTACAAGACTATCATTGAAAAATAAATAGAGGAAATTGCTTGATGCTGATGCAAAAGCATAGAATGCTCTCACTACAACCCTTTCTGATCAGATTTATCTAACGTTAATGAGTTTCACATATACCATGTCATTGTGGGATAAATAGGAGAATATTTATGAATGTGATAGAAAAGTGGAGGATCCAAAGCACCAAGTTTTACACAATAGGTTTGATGATCTAAATATTCACCCTTATAAAAAATTGAATTCATTCTTTAATAAAATTACTGATGTTGTGGGAGAAATTAGAGGACTTGGTGAAGAGATCAATGACATTGATATTGTAAAAAAAAATTGGGAATAAATCCACTCATTTATAATGAATATTTTTCATCTCTTCAAGAAAGTGATATTTCCAATATTTCTCTTAATAATCTATCGATCAGTCTAATGGAATATGAGATAAAACTCAACCCAAAGATGCAACAACTCGAGTAATCATGGAAATGGAATTAAAAACAATAGAAAAACCGGAAATTTCAAAAGATTTTGTTGATGAAGATTATGAGGAGAAATATTTTCTTTCTACTGTTTCTATGAAACTCAAGAAGGGACCTGGGAAATTTGAATGAAAGTTACCTCTGGATTTTTTTCACTGTAGACAAGTTAGTCACATTGCCTCATGTTTCCCAAGAAATTTCAAGAATGAAGAATTTAAATACTGAAAAATTAAAAATCCTCAAGAACGGTTTATCAAAAGGAGATAATTGAAATATAGAAATAAATTTCAATGAAAGAGTTTTGTTTGTGAAGATGATTTTGATGATAATAAACTCTTTGGGGAAGAGGTAGAAGAATTTATATTTTAGAACCATGCTTCCATGATGGTTGGCATTGCAATGTATGAGCCATTGAAAGATAAAGCTTGAGATAATTGGTTGACTACTGATTTTGATCCCAAGTTTAAAATTAATGATGGTTTTAGTAATCTTGAGAATAAATCTAAGGGATGCAATAAGTGGAATGAAAAGGTGCATGAATATTCAGAATATATTGATCATATGGAAGTGGAAATTGATCGACAAGAAAAATTGGTGAATGATAAATTATCAATCCTTGAAATCACTGATGATGTTATGGAACTAAAACTCATAATTGAAGAATAAGAAAATTCTAATAATAATCTTACCTTGAGATAGGAGGAGAATCCCATGACTGTTGAGGAACTCGAAGAAGAAGTTGTTACTATGAGAAGTAAACATGAAAGTGAATCTATTTCAAAAGAAGAAAAGAAGAAAATACAATTTGGAAGGTTCTCAAATGCTAAGCTGGTAGAGAGAGAAATATGTGGTTCTGATGGAGTTGTAAAGATCGTTAGCAATAAAATACCCACATTCATGTGAAATAGTGGAATTGGATTCGATGTTGAAATGTCAAATTCTATAAATAAAGTAGTCCAGAATAAAGGCAAGATGAAAGTTGATCAAGTTGAAAAACCACCAGAACTGATAAATATAAAACCCTAAAATCAAACTAAATAGAGAAGTCAATATTATCCTCATGTTTACAGAATGATATGTAATCAAACTATTTTCATGAGGAATAAATAATGAGGATAAATATAAGTGAGAATACATTTCCTTTCAGGAAGTGTTAGTTTTGTGGCTATTTGGGCCATACCATTTCACAATGTGAAGAGGTGAGCATCTATAAGAATGGGTAAGAGTTAGGAGTTCAACAAAATAGAACATATTAATATCCTACTTCTTATAAAAGAAATAATTTCAATGCATATTGTTTTCATTATTCTATCTATGGCTTTAAATTTTGGTATTGTAGGTAGAGGTATGAGAGGAGACATTCTTTCAGTGTTCAGAGACGAGTCAATACACATCAAACAGATAGTGTTGCTATTTTAAATAGGTTTTCTATTCTGGAAGAATAATTTGAACATAAAGAACCCATGTACAGAAAAGATAGCCTTAAAAGGCCATCAGAGCCCTAAACTCAATCCAATATCTCAGTGGAAGAAAAGAGGTAAATTGAAAAGTCTAATTTTGTAGAAGTAGCCCTTAAAGTTACAAAGAACATCGGAATCTGGATTCTTAGTAGGGGATGTTCATCACACATCATAGGTAATGCATACCTATTAACAAATTTCAAGAATTATGTCAATGGAACAGTGAGGATTGATAATGATGGTGCTTTGAAGGTAAAAGGTAGTGGAAGTACTGAGCTAGCTAATGGAGAGCTGAATAAGATGATAGTTCTTTATGTGGATGGATTGCATCTTAATATTCTAATTCTGAGTCAACTCTATGACTCAGGCCTTATTGTGACATTAAATCATAAGGGGATTACTATAAGAGGAAAGTCTGGGAATTCTCTCATGAAAGGCTGTAGAACAGATGGAAACTTATATCATGTTGATTGCAAAGGGATCATTTTCTGCATAACATTTGAAGAGGAAAACAACTTATGGAATCAAATATTCGAGCACATCAATCATAAAGACATGAAAAAGATATCTAAGATAAAGATATTCATCGATATCCTTAATCTAAAGTGTTAACGAGAAAAGACTTGTGATTTATGCATACAAGGAAAGATGGTTTGTAGTTCATATCGTCAATAGAAGAAAAGGGCATCTCATTTTATTGATCTCAATCATACAGACATTTGTTGCCTAATATATGTTTCTGAAATTCATGATGAAAGGTACTTCATCCTTTTCTTAAATTATTATAGTGGAATGGCATGTGTAATGGTTATACATGGGAAACGACCATTTCCTGACTACATGAAAACATATCATCGAATCGCCAAGAATGATACCGGATGGATGATCAAAGTGCTGTGTTCTGACAATGTAGGGGAATAAACGTCCATTGAGTTTGAAAATTACCTTGATAATCATGGGATAAAACATAAGGTAGATTCTGTGAGAACTCAATAGAAAATAGAGTTTTTGAGCACAGGAATTGACAGGTAAACAACATGGCCTAAACTACATAGATCCAGAGTCGTATTCCTTGACATTACTAAAAATAGGAATTTAAAGATATAGTGTATATTCAAAACTGTACATGGCTATATATGGGTGAGACAAAGACACCATGTGAATTTTTTAATGTATGGAATCCCTACTTGAAATATTTTTGTGCTTTTGGAAGAAAATGTTTCAACCAAAACAAAGAATGAAAATCAAAGAAGTGTGGTGATAATGAAGATGAAAGAATATTTCTTGGAATCTCCACGAATAGAAAATCCTGCATGTGTTTCAATAAGAACATGGTAATAATTATGGAAATTAGTGATGTTAAGATCATTGTAAAGAAAAATATTAAGGCTTCAAGTAATTCTTAGGTTGTCGTGATAAAAGATGAGGAAGAATTTTGACATGAAACAAATTCTAATATAGAGGTAGAGGAAGATTTTAAAAACTCTCATGAGTCACATCATGATGTTGACTTAGAAGAAGAATTAGAAGAGGAATCTATAGCTAGAGATAATGTTTTGAAACCTCAAAGGAGAAGTAGAAGAGCCGAAATTGATCTGGCCAACATTATCGAGTATTAGAAAGCACCAACACAGAAAAATATTATGAGGAATAATTCTCAAGTTGTATTTCTATCCGTTGTGGAACCATCTTTATTTGAAGAGGCTGTAAAAGAAGAGTCATGGGTGAAAGAAATGAATGAAGATTTATACCATATTGACATAAATCAGACTTGGGATACTTTCAGAAGACCTAAATGTCACAATGTTATTGATTCAAACTGTATTTTAAAGAAACAATTTGATGATCCTGTAAATGTGATTAGAAATAAGGTGTTCCTAGTTAGTAAGAGATATAGACAATTCGAAGGTGTTGAGGCTGAAGATACATTTTCTCCAGTAGCAAGACTGGAGTCAATCAGACTATTTCTTTCCATGGAAATACAAGGAGGTTATAAAGTGTATCTAATGAATGTTAATACAACATTCTTAAATGGAATATTGGAAGAAAAAGTCTATATTGAACAATGTGTGGGGTTCTTTCTTAGAAATGATGAGATGAAGGTTTGAAAATTAAAGAAATCTCTCTATGGTTTGAAATAGGCACCACAGACGTGGTATAATCAGTTGGATTCTTCTATGAGAAATCTTTAGTTTAAAAGAGACGGAGTGGATCACAATCTCTATGTGAGGAACTCTTAAAAGGATTAGTTCATGGTATTGGTACACATGGATGATATTATTATTGGTGGAAGAAGAAAAATATCAGGCGTTGAATTTTCCAATAACATGAAATATGAATTTTAAATGTCCATGATTGGTGAACTGGCATACTTTTTAGGGTTGCAGGTACTTTAGAAGAAGGAATACACTTTCATTTCTTGGGAATACTATTCAAGAGAGGTGTTGAAGAAATTCAATATCCATGATTACAAATAAATGACAACTTCGGATGTAGTTCAATCAAAACATGGAAATCATGAGGAAGGGACTTTTGTGGATCCCACCATGTACAAAATAATCATTGGAAGCCTACTGTAACTGATGGAGACGCGACCAGATATTGTCTTCGTAACTTTCCTTATGGCTCGCTTTCAGATTAATATGATGGAAGAAAATATAGAGGTAGTGAAAGGAATCATGAGATACATTCAATGAACCCATAATTATAAGTTATACTCTTCTCCAGGAAGACATTGTGAACTATAAGCATTTTCTGATACTGATTGGGTCAGGAATGTTGTAGAAATAAAGTCTATTAGTGTTGTAGAATTAAATTTTGGGATGAAATGTGAAGGATGGTTAAGGAAGAAACATTAAAGTAATTCAATTAGTACTACTGAAGATGAATATATTTATGCTTCCAAGGAATGCATTCAGTTAATTTTGATGAAATAGTAACTAAGTGACATAAGTGATGAGGTGAAACAACCAATGGCGATTTAATGTGATAACAAGAGTGCAATTATCTTATGAAGAATCTGGTTCTGAATTCTCGTACAAAACATATTGAGATCATATCTCACTTCATCTAGGAAAAGTTTTAACAATGCGGCATCTAGATGGACCATGTGGGAATAGATGTGAAATTGGGTGACATTATAACCAGGGCAATGTCAGTGGATGTGTTTGAGAAACATCAGTTGAACCTTTGTGTTCATCCAACTCATAGATTAAAGGAGGTTACATGATTCCCCAATCCCTGATTGTTTTAACTATGATAATATATTTGTGGAGGTGTTGTAGGTTTAAGGGGGAGATACGATCCATGGAAATTATGTTTTGAGCTCTAAAATTTGAAAATATTAGTTATCGGGTTTATTTAAAATTCAAGAGAATGGATAAATTCAATTGTTCAATGGTAAGTGATTAATGGAAAGTGATCTATTTTTTTTTTTTGAAAATACGAAAAAGACAGAACTACAAAAAATTATGGTAGAGAAAAGAAAAGAATTATATCTCATTTCTTGTCATCTCTCTTTTTTTCTAAATCGAACACTGCTCAAGTATACTTAGAGTAATGGCACAGTTGTTTCCTGAATATTCATGTTTTGATCGTGGTGGGCACATTAGTTAATTTATATGGAGATTTTCAACAAACCCAAAGGGGGAGATTGTTGGAACCATGTCTATTCATTACTAATAATGGAGGTTTGTTTGTGTTTATTTTCAATATGCACATGGATGACTAGGGAGTTTTCAAAGAAAAGGGTCATATGCGGTGAAGTTTGGTGGTACGCGGTGATGTTTGGTGGTATGAGGTGAAGGTGCATGGTACAGGGTGAAGGCACATGGTACACGGTGAAGGTGTAAAGTATGAAAAACGATGCACAGAACCCAAAATGGTTTGCAGATATGGTAGGCAGTGAAGGTATGTGGTACATGGAATACTATAGAAAATAGTTTGCAACGATGGTACGCAATGATGACTTACAATACGCGGAATGTTGAAGTTTGTTAGGATTGTTGTGGTTCACAAACCAAGAGCGGTATGCGGTTGGATCCTAACAGTATGTGGATGGAGTTCAGTACATTTAAGATTTTCCCACATTGAAAATTTGGGTAAATCAGTTTAGTAAAATTTTCAGAGTTACGTTCCTATTTAAAAAGGAGTAATCTAGTTTGTTAAATAATGTGATTGGTGTTTAAAATATGGGGATTAAATATGCAGAAGTCTGATGTGGTTTGAAGATGAGAAGACGGTACATTGAGAGACTCATCTTCCTTCAAAATTAAATTTTTATTATTATTCCATTTTAAGGGAAATGGAAAAACCAGAGTACACAAGCAGGATATCACTACGTGCTGAAATAGATTACAAAATGGTTAAACTCAAGGCTAATATTTCTTCACATAGATACTCTGTAGAGCTCCCAGTGCAGCATACCAACCTGGACGTCAGGATCCTCTCTGATAAGCTCTTCATGGTGGGTAATCATCCTCTCCATAGTTTGAATAAATTCCTATGAATTGATTTTATCCTGATTAAACCCTCAGGCCAGAATTCTATCTTGTTTATCTAACCACACTTCTTGCTCCTCTGTGGCATCAACTTGCAGCCTTCATTCATAAATTCTGTTGTGCTCCTCTTCTGAAACTTTGGGACGTATGGCTTTCTCAATAATTTCTTCCTTGGAGTGCGAGATAATTTTCAATCACTCTCCATTCTCTTTTTCTTTGTCACCTGTATGCTTATTTGGTTCTTCTCTTTCCCCTTCCTGAAGGGATGTTCTTACTTTGTTATTTCCCTTCTTGGCCGACCATGTATCCATTGGATTTGGCAAGTGAGAATAATCCTTGCGACCCTTAGTCTTTTTCTCCTGGACCACAATACATTTCCCCGAATCTCTAGCGACTGTTTTCCCCTTCTTCCACCGAGGGATGTGAGGGCCTTTTTTTACATAGGACCATGCTATCCATTGAAGTGATACTATAGTTGTAATCACCTAGAGAATCATCCTCCGGAGACAATATAGGTTCAAGAACTTCAAATCCAACATAGTGGTTCCCCAGCTTTAACTGTGTGCCTTCATTGCGACGCTTCAGCTTGCAATGTGGATGCTCTTGATCTGCCTTCTTCTTCATGACATTTTCCTTCCCCCCATAACCAGCCTTAAGATGAGTATCCCCGAGGGTGTTAGGATCTAATGGCCTCAATATATTCGCATTGTCCAACTTCTCTTGTCCACTTGAATATGTTTCCGCAGAAAAGAATGATTTCCACTAAACCAAGGCTGATCACGTGGATTGTTCATATCCACGACCCATGAGTTGATGTTGAGTATTCATTTCCACCCAGCCTCTCCTCGGAGAACCACCAGGACATTGAACCTCATTGCCCTCACCTTCCTCATCTAGGATGGGTGAGACTGTATTATTCCCCATAGCCACTACTATGGACATCTCTACACCATCTCCCTTAACACCCAAATCTTGAAGCAACCTACCAGAAACATCATCAACCCTTGGGCCTGCCTCCTTGTGTTTCCCAGACTTCAAAACCCTCACAAAACCCAGGGGAGGCCACTTCTTCTTCTCCTCCCAGGAACTAGCCTCCGTAGCAGGGGAATTATGGATCCCAACCAGTTCCATCGCTCCAGGAACCTCCCCACACGCCACCTCATGCTCACCCAAAGCCACACTATCCCGTGACTGATCTTCCACCACTGGAACCACCAGCACCATTGAAGACCTTTCACGATTCATGCTGCGACATCCTAAAGCCACATGGCCGATCTTTCTGCATCGCGTACAAAACGTGGGCCAAGAATCAAACACCACTTGCTACTTCCATCACAGTTCTTCTCCAACTAAAATCCACAGCCACTCAGTTGGGGGTTTTGAAACATCAACCTCAATACATGCATGGGGCAAAATGGGGTGACAGACCATAGAGGTGTGATAATCAGAACATTGATACCGTCCAATCAAATTCCCAAGCATACATATGATAGATGGACTCTGGAAAGGAAGAGGAAAATCAGGAAAACTAACCCAAACCGTGCCCGAAGGCGGATCGCGATTCATGTTGAAATCGAACGAACATTGTAGGAGTAAAAAACCACACCAATCAAACACCCGTGGAGCACTGGACCAGGCGACAACCAAATCCTCCTCTATGGAAGAGTGTTTGGTTCACGTAGGATTCTCTTGCTGTACGCGACGGAGCACGGATGTACGCGGAGTAGGACAGTACGTGGAGGTGTGGAGAAGTACGCGAAGTAGGGTGGAATGCGGAACAACACAGTTCGTGTAGGAGTTAGATGGTATACGGGGGATCTAGATGGTACATGAAAATATTTGTGGTACACGGAAACAGTGGTAGTACGCGGAACACCCAAGGAAGCCTAAAACTGGCCAATCAGTTTTCAAAATTAATCTTTCTAACATATCTATGTACGGGAAAATAAATTACAACTATTCATGGTTATGGGAATTAAAAAGAGAATCCATTTATAGTCGAGGATGCATGAATTAATGCTAAACCATTAAAGTGACCTCCAATTTGATAAACTATGTGAAGACCTTTCCACGGTAGTGATCCAGGGGGAGATGGTGGAAGAGATCTAGGGAAAGAAGTGAGCTATCTCTAAACCTTGTAAAGGCAGTGCTGCAAGAACAGAGTGACTATTCTAAACTATTATAATCCTCAATCAGTAAAGATTAGTGGAATTTGGTATGACTGACACATTTTCGGTGTATGCTCCTTCGACATATCCCTTAGTGTCGAACCATGTAAAATTGTTGTTTCTATTCTTTGTGTGTGTTTTTTTATTCATTACTTTCTCTTAATAGAGGTTTAACAGGTTTTTACTAATGTGAGAACAAGATCCATTATTTTTTATCAAAATTGACTCCCTGATTCACCCCTCCCCTCTCAGGGTGCTCTGGGGTCCTTCACACCTACCATAGTAAAGTAATAATTTTATTCTATTCAATTAACCATTTCCTGCAAAATGGATACACACAGATCATTTTATAAAAGTGTATGTATATGGAGTTTAAGATTCATCAAGTTTTCACTAGAATATGCAAAATGACCTTCAAAAATCCTTTTTCATTTTATTATTATTTTTATTAAAGACAAATTAAATATTTGACTACACATATAGAAAATTTATTCTTCTCATGATGAAGTTACAAATCCTAAGGAATAATATTCTATTGAAACTAAAATTATAGATTTATTATGGGATCAACAACGTGGTCATGAATAAAAAATGACATAGTATCATGGTGTTGAATTAATTTATCAAGGCAATAAGTAAGGGTATGAAAATTGAGGTTTGTTTCAATCAACTTGGCCAACCTATCAACTGCAAAAATTCAATGTTTATTAGTTATGTTGGGGTCACAAAAAGGATGTTAAAATTAATATTGATTCATGGATCAATGTCTAGACTTTAATGAAGGATACCCTTTTGGAAGATGTGGATGAAATGTTATGAAATACTTTGTCTATTTTACAGAAAACTTATATACTGAAACTTTGATTCAATTTACATAATTCCTTTAATAGTCATTTATTTTGTAATATTTACATAATAAATTTGCCTTGTTGGCCATTGGAAAATCCCACAGAGGTTCCATAATATTCATTTCATGTTACACCATATAGATACTGAGGGGAAAGTAAATCCCCACCCACCAGTTATTTATGTACACATTATAAAGGAATTTTCATGGAATGATTTCATCAATATTTATGATGAGAAATAATTTCAGATCCATTGTAGTAAATAATATATTATTTGAAATTATTTTTTCAACAATTTTATCCAAAATTATTAATTTATGAAACAAAAAAAGAGTGCTGAAAACAAAAAACGAGATTTAAAACAACTGTATCCATGTCACAATGCAAGGAATGGGTATGCCTCACTAGAGAAGAAATTGGAATGTATTTTAAACAAAAAATAATTTTTTTTTGTAATATGAAACTTCATATCTTCAGTTTTTTATATGTAGATTCATCAATAGAAAAATAATGCCACTTCCATCCCATTTCAGGTGATATTAAATATGGTTCATATAAATATCGATGGTAAAATAGTTGATGAAAACAAAAAAGTATTATGGGAAACATGTTTATATATGAAAAAATAGTAATTATTTATTATTTATAATAGTATTACATAAAAATATCTATTTATGTTCATAATGTTTTACATAGTTTTGAAAAAAAAATCAGTGACTCTTCTAGAAGTAAAACTACTCTTTTTAGCTTTTAAATGGATTGAATAATATGTTCGTGTTAGAGGAGTTGGTTTTTGAGTGTCTCCTAAAACATATTTCGAGAAGATAAAACCACATTCAGAAACATGGATGATTATTAAAGTATTTAAGGCATTAAAATATGATTTGAAAGGTATTATTAAATGGTCTTTTTTTGGCAGACAATTGTTTGAGAAAGGATCATAGTGAATTAGATGTGGAACCAAGATCAAAAAAACAAGTACCAAATGACCCCAAAAACTTTGAGGCTATTCATTCCCCTCATCCACATATCTTACCCTAATTAATCAAATTTTCCATTAATATTTCTCCAAAATGGGGATCAATCAACATTTAGTAAACTTATATTACATAAATTATTATGGGTAAAGTTTAATGTGAATTCAATATGCCAACACCCACACACTAACTTTTTTCAAGGGGTATAGTGTTTAATATCCAAGGAGAAAATATACAACCTTAAGGAACTCCAAAAATATCACATAATAGTGTGGATTGAAGTTTCTCAGTAGCTGACTACTGAGTTTCATATTTCACTTGATTAGCTGGATAATACAATAGTGTATGATGTTATTGGAACGTTCATAGAATGGCCTTATAATTTTTTAAAGACACATGACGTATATATTTATAACATTATTCCATATGAAAAACATATAAATGTTGATGAAAAATTTTCTGAAGTGAGGTATGAAATTATAGATGGATAAAGTGTTGGGGAAATAGATGGTCTGATCAACACAATCTAATTAATCGACCAAGAAATCAAAATGACATTCCAGGAGTACCTTATCCCTGCCAGTTCTAGAGAAACGTTTATAATCATAGGAACCATCTTTAGATTCCAAATTTAAAGATAAGAAAACATTCCACATTCCATATGAAGAATAAATATATGGAACATCCATGACAATGTAGTTGGTCTAGAGAGTGTAGATAATATTTTGAAGAATGAATGGTCAGGATACTCAATTGTGAATACAAGAATAAGTTATATTTTCATAATATTTTTTTCCATATAGTTAGATAAAATGTTTATTAATGTTATTAATTATTCATAATTTCTTAAAGAATTTATATTACTACTATATAATGGGTAAACCATGAATAACACATTTTGGATTTATTAATCCTGTAACATTTCTTTGGAAAAACATACATTGAATAAGGGATAAATTGAGAAGAAAAGAAAAGGGATACTTAAAGTGGTTAAGAAAAAAATAGATGATAGTCTTTTTTTTATTCCTATATTGTAGTACAATCTAATCACATAAAATATAATTTTATTTTCTTCATTTTTTGTTTGTTTTCTTAGATAGCATGTGATTTCAATCGCAGTCAATCTGGATAACCCAAATAATTATTTTTTCGATCCAATACATGGATATATAAAAAACTGAAAACACATTATGGGTATTGTTAATTTTTTATACACTAAACACATCATATTATAGATAAACTTCAAATTATATGTTTATGTCATTGTTTTAACAATAATTTTGTTATGATTGACATATTACTAAATATAGGCTAATTCCTTGCATGAAGTCATTGAATGAACATTAAAAGGGATTTAGAATAATAAAATGGAAATAGAATATGTTATATATAGAAATATTTAACTATAAAAATAGATTTTAAAATAATTTACTTATTTTGGTCAATGTTTTTGCAGTGTCTGAAGAAAAATAGTCATAACGACTATGGATATTATGTTAGAAATTTTTAGAGATAGATCATAAACCATCAAAAGACAATCATCCCCAAAAAAGTAATTTCTGGAAGTAATTATAGTTTCAATTAAAATATTTATAAATATTTTGATTATGGGTATTTTCTCAGTAATACAAATATTGCAGCCAATTTTCATACTCAACTGAAGAATTAAATTTTTTTAGAGATGAGTTGGATGTGTACATACTCTGATAATGTTTTCTAAATAAAATTAGGTGATCGACATTAATTTTGATGATCTATTATGGGCTATGACCTTATAAATACATTTGGGGTGTGAAGAATTAGTGTCAAAATGATTATATATTATTTGTGATGCAGTTTCCATGGATAAGTATAATGGAGGAAATATGTTTGTTTAGAAGCACTAAACTAAACAAAATTAAATTATTTTTAAATGGTGGAGGTAGAGGTAGAGGAAAAGGTGGAGTTAGAGATAGAGGTTGAGGAGGAGGGAGAGGTGGATACTGAGGCATAGAAATAGATGAAGTGTGGACCTACAGACAACAAAATTATTGGGAAATAGAGTAGAATCAGGTTCATACCATGGATATGTTTCATAAAAATTATTGAAAAGTGCACACAAACTTTTTAACTTAAGAGAGATCCATTGTGCAAGTGTTTCAGGTTTCTTATTGAAAAAATGTGTCTCACCATATTTATAAGTGATTTCGTACAAAAAATAATGTAGTGTAATTTTTTTCAAAAAAAACAAAACATATTTTTCAAACTGATTATCATAGGATACAGTTTATATTATCTCATTTCAAGTACTATCAAATATAACAGATGTGTGAAATAAACACCTCATTAAGAAAAAAACTGAAAAAAAAACCAAAAAATAGACGTAGTTACTTGCCCAAGAATTTTCTACACCACAATTAAAGGGTGTTAGTAGTGGAAACAATAGCAACATGAGATTCATACAGAACTAGTCCAATTATTAAACAGGTATATAATATAACACAAATATTTGAATAAATATATGTGTAATAAACCATATAATCCATTAGGTTTATGAATGAACTATTAGAGGAAAACAAACATTGAATTACTTATCTCAAATAATGAAAATGGTTTATCATTAAGTTTTTACTCTCTATGATGGTGAAAGGGAAAAATAAATTTTATTATTTTCCATAAAAACTCATATATAAAATTTTATTTTATTTCAATCAATGAAATTTAATAGGATTACACTAATGGTTAATGTTTTATTGGAATAAATGAATTCACCAACATGAATAAATAACTCTTCTACTATTATCTTTCACTCAACATGGTTGATTCAAAAATGAGGATTAATATATACTCAGATATAAATATTGTTGTATATTTTAAGGGCCTTATTAGTATTTACTTATTGATTTTTATACTCACACCCTACATATGTACTTTTGTTGACATAAAGCTCATATATTTGAGGTATAGGTGATAGAAATGAATGGGTACCATATATTAGAGTCAGTTTAGTTCAGATGGGTTGATTTGATGTTGACATGGTAATGTCAGTGGCGTTTTTTCATTTTGTGATGTGTTGTGAAATTTAACTTAATATCTGGTAATTTAAAATTTTTAAAGAGACAAGTGTCATCATCATCAAATTAATATATCAAACATTATACTTGGATTATGTTTCTTGAGACTCATCCCACATATATTATATATATACTAAAATACTCTAAGAAGTAGTCATCCAAAATGATTATTGGTACCTGGTATGGGATGACTATTGGTTGGAGTATTTCAACAAATATAGGTGCATGTCTAAAAGAGATAGAGAATGAGTCTCAAGAAACAAAATAAAATAATAACTATTTTTAGATGAAGATAATGATTATGACAGTTGTCTACAACATTCACCTTTGTATGAATTCATATGATATCACCTACCATAGTGGAGTAATTATTTTAATGAATTAAATTTCCCATTTCCATAAAAATGGATACATGTTAATTATTTTATAAAAAACTATTAAGATGGAGTTAAATATTTTACCATGTTTTCACTAGAATATTCATAATCCCCTTCTTAATACTTTTTTACTGTTTCAGTTGTTTTTATTAAAGATAAAATAAATTTTTGACTACACATGTAGAAACATTATTCTTCGCATGATGATGTTACCAATCCCAAGGAAGAATATTTTGTTGATAGTAAAACTACAGACTTATTTTGGGATAAACAACATGTTGATGAAAAAAATAAGAACATAGTATGAGAGTGTAGAATAAAATTACCAAGGAAATATGTACACTAATAGAATCTGGAGTTTTCTTAGTGGTAATATACCAATGGTTTCTTCAAAAAATTGTTATAGTGCAAAAGATGGCAACATTTTCAAACAGTTTGTTCAAACCATTGGCAATGTGTAAATATACTTATTATTTCCCAATGTTTTTCTAAAACTATTGGTAAATAATTAGTTTCTCTATGATATACCAATAGTTTTGATTAATCGTTGGTTAAGAGAGGCTTTCCCAACAGTTTTTAAAAACCATTGGGAACGTTTTCTCCTAAATACCTAGCACCCCAGCTCCCACTTGGACCGATTGCAGACCTAATCTAGTGTTCCTCCCAAAGTATTCTAAGTTGTGAAACTTATTTCATCCATAGATCCATCTTAAATCAAACAAATTTTTATTTCTACACTTCAAATTAGTAATTGTTACCTTAGTTTTAATGTTCTTCCTCTTTTTTTTTGTTTTCTGTTTTGATTTCGGCTATATTAGAGTGTTGTATGGGTAGAACCGAACCCTTTAATTTGTTTTATGATTTTTGTTGAACACATAGAAATTTTAAAAGTGTTCTTTTAGTGCGGTGATATGGTAATTTCTATGTAATTTAGTTTAGTTAAAATTTGTATTTGGATTTTGGCATTGGTAGGGTGATAAATTGGAATTGTGAACACCCCCACCCCCACCCCCACCCCCTGGACACCCCCACCCCCTGGATAGCCCCCCCCCCCCCCACCCCCCCGGACACCCCCCATTGGATAGCCCCCACCCCACTACACCCCACCCCCTAGACACCCTCATCCCTGGGACGGCTCCCTCCCCCACCCACCTTCATAGACACCCGCACCCCCTTGGACACCCCACGTCCTTGAGACAACCCCCTCCCCCCACCACCCTGGATACCCCCACCCCCCTTGGACCCCCCCCCCCCCATCCACCATTTGGACAACCCCCTCTTTCCCACCCCCTGGACACCCCCACCATACTGGGACACTCCTCACCCCCCATGGAAAGCCCCGACACCCCCCCCCCCCCTCGCACCCACCACCACCACCACCACTGTCACTGCCATAGACACCACCACCCCCTTAGACAACCCCCCTGGATACCACCGCACCTCCTATACACCACCGCACCTCCTAAGTGGCTGACCTAATTTCTATATTGGAATTAACATTGTATTTGATTTCCCATTTACCCAATGTCACTTTCTACGTGACCCATAGAGCCTTATAAATTGAATTTTTCGTGTTTTGATAAATTGAATTTTCCATGTTTTGATAAACTGATTTTTTCATGTTTTGATAAATTTAATGGGTTATTTGGAATGAAATGGATAATGCATGATGATTTTCATTTCATAATGAATAAAATGATTTTAAATAATATTACCCTAAGGGGGCTGTAGGAGGGGTAGAGGGCTCTCCAGGTGGGGTTGGTTTGTCTTGGGGGTTGGGGGTGGCAGGGGGTAGGGGGATATAGGTGTATAAGGGAGGAGGGTATGGGCTACCCAAGGAGGGGTGTGGGATATCCAGGGGGGTCATGGTGCGGTGTCCTGGTAGGAGAGGGGGTGTGGGGAGTCCGAGGAGGTGGTGGGCTATCCTGGGGGTTGTCCAGGTGGGGGTGGTGGCGGTGGGATGTCCAGGTGGGGGAGGGGTGGGTTGTCCCGGTGGGGGGGGGGGGTATCCATGTGAGGGCTGCAGGGGAGGGGGTGTGGTATGTACATGGATGGAGCTATCCAGGTGGGGGATGGGGGTATCAGATGTCCAAGCAGGGGTTTTGTTCAGTGGGGGTGGGGGTGTGGGATGTCTAGGTGGGGGGGTGTTAGGGGGTAGCGAGGCTGTAGGGGAGGGGGTGTGGGCTATCTAGGGAGGGTGTGGGCTATCAATGGTGGGTGTTCTATGCAATTGGTGGTTGGGTGGGTTGTACAGGTGGGGGAGGGGTGTTGGATTTCTAGTGAGGAGGGGGTGTGGGTTGTTCAGGTGTGGTGGGGGTGTCTAGGTGGGGTGGGGGCCCATCTGGGTGGGGGGTTTCTGGGGGTAGGGGGATGCAGGGGTGTGGGGGTGTGGGCTGTCCAGGGAGGGGGATGGTTTGCCCACTCCGATACTCTCCAAAAAAATAAGAATCAAATATAACCAATTTATAGTTTCTTTCACATGTTAGGACATTTCATGAAGTTCTATACCAATACTCACACTTACCATTCCAAGAAGAAGTGGTATTTACAAAGAAATATCACTCAGGTTCTTATCCACTTTCCATATTAATCTCATAAAAATTTATAATTTTTACAAATTCATATCATCAAATGATATAACAAGGCTCATACTTTTATTAGTAGTGTCCCATCAAAACATGGATCCTAAAATCTATTGCACGTATTATATTTGGTGGTGTGATTACAATTGGGTGTGTTGTGATTTTTATGTATGATATTCTTGGATTACACCATCAGTCTTTAGGTCATATATAATAGGCTTGAAATCATGCTACAATTGGATAAAGATTGGATTTTACGACCCTAGTTTGGGGGTGGACACCCCAACCCACTTGGACAGCCCCCACCCCCTTGGATTACCCCCACCACCCTAGACACCCCCACTACCAGGACAGCCATGCCACCCCTGTGGATAGCCTGTCCACCCCCTGTGGATAGCTCTCCCACCCCATGGACACCCTGTACCCACGTGAACAACCCTGCCACCCCCGTGGACAGCCCACCCACCCACCCTGTACTCCCCTGGATAGCCCCTCCACCCCCAGGATAGCTCGCCCACCCTGATAACCTTTTACTCCCTGGATAGACCCCCCCCCCCACCCCCACTAAATCCCCCACCCCCATCCCCTGGACCCCCCGACCCCCTAGACATCCCCGCCACCCCTGTGGACAGCCTGTCTACACCCCGTGGACAGCCCACCCACCCCCCCTAGATACTCTGTACCCCCTGGACAACCCTTCCACCCTCGTGGAAGCCCTCCCACCCACCCCATACACCCTTTCCATCCCCACCACCCCCCTGTATAGCCCGCCCACCCCCTGTACACCTCTTACTCCCTGGAAGCCCCCCCCCCCCACCCCTTTGGACAGGCCGCCCACCCCTCATGGATAGCCCACCCACCAACCCCGTACCCCCTGGACAGCCTGTAACACCCGAGACTTTTTATGAGAAATATTTTGTTTTTATGTTATATAAATCATCAAAGGAATCTTTCACTACACACAACACTAACTTGGCTTTCTTTACACGCAACTGCGGCCTTCCTTGATAGCTTGTGTCGTACGCAATACCGAGTTTCACTAAACAACGATATGCTATTAAAATATTTTTAAAACTAGCCGTTATGAATATTACTAACTGAATTTTGAATTTTATAACATTTTAATTAAACTTATACATTTTCTAGAATGAGTTATAAAAGCAAAATCGGTTTTTTGGATAAAAGAAATATTTTTCAAAAAATACAGTTTTGCCACCTTTTGATGGCGCACCCACATTAAATCTAGTTTTTGGCATGTTTATAAGTTCAATTTGACAAAATAAAATTCTTCTTTTGAATCACGGTATAAAAATTTACTTTGGATAAATTTTTGATATTTTTCTGATAACTTTCATATTTTGATGAATAGTAAAAATACGCTAATTTTTAATTAAAACAACTTTTTTCATTGAGATAATTTATATGCATAAATTATAATATTTAATGGTTTTAAAGAATAAATATAATATATTTTCACCATTTAATATAATATATGTCATTAGCATTAATTTCACATTGAATTCATAGGTAAAAACATTTCAATCTTTGGCAATGTTTTAACTTCTAAAACCTATTTTCTTAACAACGGGATTTATTTTAGATTAATTAATGCAACATATATGTTTTGAATTTTGAAAAATGGATTCCATATTTAGAATCAGAGGGTCCAAATAATGTTAATATACTACTTTTTATTTTTGGGCATTATGAATAGTAACTACGGTAAATTTTATATACCATAGTTAAAGGTAAATCCGGTAATTAAGGGTAAATATAAGATTATAAAATTACCCTAACACCTGCAAAAATCCTATTAGATGACTAAAAGTCGACCCATATCACCTAAGGGTCGGATTAGATTCATTTAATGGACTTTTTTACATGAAAATAATTTAATTATTATTAAAACCAAAGAATGTGACAACATGTCACTTTCTTAAATCTTATAAGTATAATAATTTTAATTTGGTGATAAGCATAATGAAACTTCGAACATGAATAGTATCCATAAATCTAATACAATTATCTACATCATAGGACTTTATTTAGAACTTTTAGGGATTAAATAATTATCATTAATTATGACATAATAGTGATGTTAAAATTATTTTATTAATTAAAATATCAAATAAATTGTTTTAAAAATATTAAAATAAATATTATATGAACTATTTAATGTGCTACACTAATTTTCTAGATACATATGACATTGTATGAATCTATTAAATCTCTTAGTTTGAAAATATCTTCTGTATATATTTTATTTAAATTCAAATAAATGAATAGTGCCAAAATTGACACTATTGTTATTTTATAAAAATAACATATTATAAAATTGTTTAAAAATCACAAAAATATTTAAAAATTATAAATTAAAATTTATATGGTCGAAAATGTCATAAAGTGTCAAATTATGGAAAATTCACAACACATATGTAATTATTTATAATAATTTAAAATTTAGAATATTATTACCACAAATAAAATTAAATTGATAAATAAGGATAAATCAAGATGATAATGCTAAAAATAAATTCCTAACATGTCTAAATTTTATTATTTGATGATATTACAACCCTATCTCATCTAATCTTCGGATATGAGTCATTTTGCAAGTTTTTAAGTGGGTTTGGGATTTAATATAAACTAATATTTCTTATATTTCCCAAGGTGCCCCTCTCCTCCCTTATAAAAGGGTACCTCTCCCTCTCTTCCTCACACCAATTTGAGCCTTCATGCTCGTCCAAACCCTTTCCATTTCACTTCTCCACTTCCTTAGAAATCTACTAGAGGTACTGGTCTTATCAAAAGACCAACTCTAGTGCCTTAAGAGAAAGCTTAAAGGAGGCATTTCGAGAAAGAGGTAATACCTTCTACCGTTTTCTTCAAGTTCCATTCTTCTTCTACTCCATCTTCTTTAGTTGTTTAATTATGAGGTAATAACATCAGTATCACTCATATAATTATATGTTATTATAAATATGAAACAAACCTATTTCACCTCTTATCCATCCTACGGAAAACGAAATCTCCGCGCGTGCGTACGTACGAAATACCATGGTGTAATCTATTTTGCACCACCACCTTACTTGGATGGGTATAAGGGTGAAAGTAATGAATATATATGATTATTTTAAAGTGTTTTTTATTCTGAAATGGTATACATACACTCCAATACAATTCCACGATCATGGGAACGATATCATCGCTCGTGCGTACGTACGGAATACCGTCTCCACGATGTGATGCGACTCGTTCTACATGATTGTCATTGCATAATGATTATATAAATGAATTGAATGAATTAATATGATATATATTACACTAATACCATTCTGGAAATGTGGTATCTATAACCTAAAGAGATGAATAAGAATTTATTCGACAAACACGCATAAGAACAAAAAGTAATAAACACACGAATAACAAGTAGTAATGAAATATTACTAATAAGCTATGAATATGACCATATATGATATCATAACAATAATTATGATTCTGTAATAAGTCAATAAAATTATTTAAATCATTATACAAGAGGTTCAGACACTTACGAAGCAAATCAGACCTAAGGTAAGGGAAATATCACAATCTCATTTTTATCCGAGATTGTTTATACTTTGGAATTTACTGGGGTGTATTTTATCATCCACATACATTTTTCCTCAATATGTAATATTTATATCCTTATACAATAGTTTATATCCAATTTTACCCTTTGGTGAGTTTTTAGTAAAACATATGAAAGGAATCTTTTGTCGTTTTTCAAACGAGGTACTTTTTGACTTTTCCGAAAAAAGTACGAGAAGAATGTTTTTTTAACTTATACGGCATGAATGGATTTTTAAAACATTATTTACAAGAAGCTTACTTTACAAGTTTTCATGTTTATTTTTAATCAACTTCTTTTAGTTTAGAATTGAATGACATGTTAAGAAAGGAAAAGTGTTTTTGAAGTAGAAAGGATATTTTCCTCAATAATGGAGTTCAAGTGTTTTATCAAAATTATTTTGCATCTAAGATAATAAAGGGTTCTGTTTCTATAACTATTATTACATTGATTTTATTATGTTGTGATTGAATTATTTTTATTAATTCCTTTATCTTATATGAATTGTTTTATGATTTCATGATGTTTAAGAATACCATTTTTATTACATGGGTTATGCTATGATGTATGGTTTCTGATTTTGTGGAACACATAAGAATGGTATCATTATGAGATGGGTGGGACCTATATCTACCTCTAATTCATTGGGTAAAGATTTTATATCTCATGAGATAGATATGGATGGAACGGCAGGTTAAACCGGTTCAGTGAAACAGGACTGAAACGAGGAGTGAACTCGGTTTAGAAATAGACTTTGTCCACTAAGATAGTATTGTCAATGATTCTTGACTAATAAGAAATGATTCTCTATGATTATGTGTGTATGCCACAAAGTTTCATGTTTTATGTTATGATTATTTGGATTTCATTTCACTACTATGATTTATCCCATGTTATGAAATTATGCTCTCTTTTGAAGGTTAAGATTTCCAAAATGTTATGTTATTATGAATATGATGTGATTGATATTTATTTTGTTTATCCTTACTGAGCATTTGAGCTCACCCTTTTGTATGTTTTCTTTCCCCAGGTTAGGAAGAAGCTTATTAAGTAAGATATGCCAAAAGGGACTATAGATATGATGAAATAAATGGGAGACAGTGTAGACGCTTTATGAACCAGTTGTTAAGTTTCCCAGTTTCTAAAGACACTATACCTATACAGTCCGTTCATGGTTTTGTTATATGTTTTAATAAGTACGCTTCAATTTTGATGTAATAATAATGTATGTAAAGTATGCGTTGTTATAGTTGGTATTAGAGGAAAGTTATAGTCAACCTTTGGAAACTAGGATGTGAAAGCGTTAGTAAGAACCCTAAGGATAAGTCTAAGAATAGAACACAATCTTAGTGTTTTATAAATGACCATGAATAACCTAGGATAAGACCTTAAGTTTGAAATTTTATTCTTGATTATGTGGTTTTCCTATTATAATTAGTTTTGCTCACACTATTCTTCTTGATTTTAGTCAACGGATGGAACCCGAAGGAACCGTGTTAATGCGGAATACGACGGGCAATGCAATGATTGTCCCCCTGAGCAACCAAACGTTATGGGAGCTGGAATGAAAAATCTTATAGCCATGCTCACACAACTTTCTCAAGCTATGAATCATGCAGGACTTCCAAATGAGCAAAGGAAGGGGAAACATTCTATTGAATCCTTCATGAGGCAGCGTCCACCTTCTTTCAGTGGGTCTACTGATCCATTAGTTGCTGAAAAATGGATTAGTACTACTGAAAAGATATTTTCAGTTCTTCAATTTTCTGAACATGATAAAGTCATCCTAGCAGTGTATCCTTTGGAAGGAGATTCTGATCAATGGTGGAATCTTATTAAGAATACGCGGCAAAGAGATGAAATTGAGTCCATGGAATGGGACGAGTTCAAGAACTTATTTTTCAATAAGTACTTCCCTCTTATTCTCCAAACAAAGATGGAGAAAGAGTTTCTTGAACTGAAGAAAAAGGATGATGAATTTGTTGGTACCTATGATGCAAATTTTACAAGACTTGCAAGGTACACTTCTGGTATTATTATCCAACCTGAGAGTAAGTTCGATCGATTCTTTAGTGGCTTAAAACCAAGTCTTCGAAGGGAGTTATCCATAAGCGAATTTAATAGCTACGAGGAAATCGTTCGATGTGCTCTCAAAGTCGAGATGGAGATTGGAGTAACCCATCAGTCATATGGGTTTGATAAGAAGAGGACAATGGAATTCAAAGGAAAATCTAAAGAGCACATTGGAAAGAAGATGAGCTTTCCCTTATGCTCAAAGTGTGGAAAGAAACATGGAGGGAGTTGTCTTAAAGGGACAAGTAAATGTTTCAAATGTGGAAAGGAAGGTCATAGGGCATTTGAATGCTGTAATGATGCGAAGAAGATGTCTAATGATGCAAACAAAGGAAGGGATACACAGAATTAATCTACTACACATCAATGTTTCAAGTGCAAGGAGATGGGGCATTATACCAATAAATGCCCTAATCCAAGGGTTGTTGATGATGATCGACATCAACAGAATCTTAAGGCTAAAGAAAAAAGGAAAGTCACATGCAATTTCTATCAGCGATGTGGAGTACGATAACGATGTGGTGAAAGGTACACGTACCATCCACTATAAAGTAGAAAATGTTTTATTTGATTCTGGATCCACCCACTCTTTTATTTCTGAAGATTTTTCTAAGGGTATTACCATATTACCTCAACAATTAGATGTTGAGTTAGCTATGACAACACCTAATGGCACAACAGTCGCATCAAAAGTTTATAATTCTTCCCCGATTGAAGTTTGTGGGAAAGTGCTTCCTGCAAATCTTGTGATCCTTCCTATAGTGGAATTTGATGTGATTCTTTGCATGGAATGGCTTTCTTTATATAGAGATCATATCAATTTCCAAAGAAGGGAAGTCACGTTTCATATTCCAGATCAATCTATGATCTTCTATCGATGCAAGGATGAATATAACCTTCCAGGGGAAATTTCTTCCATCTTATGGGTCTTGATTCCACTTAATGAAGGTTATTTATCTCAAATGGTTGGTGAGAAACTCACAATTAAGAATATGCTCGTTGTACGGGAGTTTGATGATGTCTTTATGGAGGAATTTCCGGGTCTTCCACCAAATCGTGAAGTTGAGTTTTCAATAGAACTCGTACCGGGTGCTTTGCCTATTTCAAAGACACCTTATAGAATAGCCCCAATTGAGTAGCAGGAATTGAAGAAGCAACTCCAAGAGAATGTTGATAAGGGATTCATACGCCCTAGTGCATCTCCTTGGGGAGCACCTGTTCTTTTTGTTAAGAAGAAAGATGGATCAATGAGACTCTGCATTGATTATCGAGAACTTAACAAGATCACTATCAAGAACAAATATCCTCTCCCACGCATTGATGACCTATTTGACCAATTATGCGGAGCTCAATACTTTTCCAAGATTGATCTTCATTCCGCATATCATCAATTAAGGGTCAAAATGGAGGATATACCAAAGACGGTTTTCCGTACATGGTATGGACACTATAAATTTATAGTGATGCCATTTGGTCTTACTAATGCCCCTGCTATCTTCATGGATCTGATGAATATAGTCTTTAGAGACTACCTTGATCAATTTATGGTAGTCATTATAGATGATATTCTTGTCTATTCAGAGAGCAAGGAAGAACATGAAGATCACTTGAGAATTATAATGAAGACCCAGAGAAAGGAGAAACTTTATGCCAATTTACCAAGTGTGAATTTTGGCTTCAAAAAGTTGCATTTTTTGGTCACATAATCTCAAAAGAGGGGATATCTGTGGATCCAGCAAAAACAGAGGTTATCGAAAGATGGTCGAGACCAAAAACAGTAACTGAGATCCGAAGTTTTCTTGGTTTGGCTGGATATTATTGACGTTTTGTGAATGATTTTTCACGATTATCTATTCCACTCAGCACGTTGACTCGAAAAGGAGTTAAGTTCGTGTGGACGGACGAATGTGAAGAGAATTTAAAGGAGTTGAAAAGAAGGTTATCCAGTGCACCTATGCTCACACTGCCTTGTAGTGGAGAAATGTTTGTGATCTACATTGATGCATCCAAGAAGGGATTGGGGTGTGTTATTATGCAAAATGATATGGTGATATCTTATGCCTCACGACAATTGAAAATACATGAGAAAAATTACCCAACTCATGATTTGGAGTTAGCTGTGGTAATCTATGCATTAAAGATTTGGAGGCATTACCCTTATGGTGAAAGGTGTGATATTTATACGGATCATAAAAGTTTAAAGTATATTTTCACACAAAAGGAGCTGAATATGCACCAAAGAAGATGGTTGGAGCTGATTAAGGATTACGACTGCTCAATCCATTACCACCCTGGGAAAGAAAACAAGGTGGAAGATGTATTAATTTGACAAGACCATGCTAGTTTATCCATGATGAGGATCACAAAAGATCCAATATTTATGGATTTACAATGGATGGATCTTGGAATTATAATGGAAGCGGAAAAATCTTATCTTTCTCAAATGAATGTTCAACCATCTATACGTGTGAAGATTAAATAGGCACAGAAAGAAGATGTAGAGTTACAAAAGAAGGTGAGAAATGTTCCTGAATTCAACCTTGATTTTGATGGGATAATAATGTTCAGGAATCGGGTTTGTGTTCCTCCCATCCTCGAATTAAAGAAGGAGCTGATGGATGAGGCTCATAGTTCATCATTCTCTATTCATCCTGGAAGCACGAAGATGTATAGGGACCTGAATGAGTACTTCTGGTGGGATGGCATGAAAAGAGATGTTGCTGAATATGTATCTCGATGCTTGGTTTGTCAGCAAGTTAAAGCTGAGAGACAGAAGTCTAAGGGGATGTTACAACCATTACCCATACCCGAATAGAAATGGGAAAACATCACTATAGACTTTGTCACAGAACTTCCTAAAACATCCAAAGGAAATAATGCTATCTGGGTCATAGTGGATTGTCTTACAAAGTCTGCACACTTCATTGCTATTAGAGAGGATTTCTCTCTGGATCAACTTTCCAGGATATATGTAACGGAAGTGGTAAGATTTCATGGAGTACCACTTTCTATTATATCAGATCGGGATCCGAGATTTACCTCGAATTTCTGGAGAAGTCTTTAGCATACTCTGAATACAGAGTTGAGTTTCAGCACTGCTTATCATCCTCAGACAGATGGTCAGTCTGAGAAAACAATTCAAACTCTAGAAGATATGTTGAGAGCTTGCTCTATGGATTTCAAAGGTGGTTGGGATCAACACCTACCTTTGGTGGAATTTTCTTATAATAATAGCTTTCACTCCAGTATTCAGATGGCTCCTTATGAAGCTCTCTATGGAATGAAATGCAGGACTCCAACTTGCTGGGATGAAGTTAGGGAAAGAAAGCTATTAGGACCTGATCTCATTGATGAAATGGAAGAAAAGGTCAGATCTATTCAACAACACATAAGAGCAGCTCAGAGTCGACAGAAAAGTTATGCCGACAACTAAAGAAAAGACCTAGAGTTTGAAGTGGGTGATAAAGTGTTCTTACAAATATCTCCCTAGAAGAGGGTCATGAGATTTGGAAAGATGGGGAATTTGAGCCCTAGATATATCGGTCCTTTCGAAATACTGGATCTTGTTGGAAGGGTAGCTTACCGATTGGCGCTTCCACCAAATCACTCTCAAGTTCACGATGTCTTCCATGCATCTCTCCTGAGAGAGTACATACATGATCCTTCACATGTACTCAGCTCAGAAGTTGTACCACTGGAGTAAGATCATTCTTATGAATAACAGCTGATAGAGATTCTGGAGCATAGTGAAAAAGTCCTACGAAACAAGACCACTCACTTGGTGAAAGTTTTATGGAGGAACCAGCAATTAGAAAAAGCTACATGGGAGCTTGAGGATATTATGAGGGAGATGTATCCTCATCTGTTTGTTACAAAGTGACGAATTTCGAGGGAGAAATTCATTTTAAGGGGGGTAGAATGTAACACCCGATAATTTTATGAGAAATATTTTTGTTTTATGATATATAAATCATCAAAGGAATCATTCACTACACACAACACAATCTTGGCTTGCTTTACACGTAACTGTGGCCTTCCTCGATAGCTTGCATCGTACGCAATACCGAGTTTCACTAAACAAAGATATGTTATTAAAATGTTATTAAAACTAGCCTTTATGAATAGTACTAACTGAATCTTTAATTTTATAACATTTTAATTCAACTTATACATTTTCTAGAATGAGGTATAAAAGAAAAATCAGTTTTTTTATAAAAGAAATATTTTTCAAAAAATACAGTTTTGCCGCCTTTTGATGGCGCACCCACATTAAATCTAGTTTTTGACATGTTTATAAGTTCAATTTGACAGAATATATTTCTTCTTTTGAATCAGGGTATAAAAATTTACTTTGGATAAATTTTTGATATTTTTCTGATAACTTTCATATTTTGATGAATAGTAAAAATACGCTAATTTTTTAATTAAAAACAACTTTTTTCATTAAGATAATTTATATGGATAAATTATAATATTGAATGGTTTTAAATTATAAATAGAATATATTTTTACCATTTAATATAATGTATTTCATTATCATTAATTTCACATTGAATTCGTAGGTAAAAACATTTCAATCTTTGGCAATGTTTTAACTTCTAAAACCTGTTTTCTTAACAACGGGATTTATTTTAAATTAATTACAGAAACTTATATGTTTTTAATTTTGAAAAATTTATTCCATATTCATAATAAGAGGGTCCAAATTATGTTAATAGACTATTTTTTATTTTTGGGCATTATGAATAGTAACTACGGTAAATTTTATTTACCATAGTTAAAGGTAAATCGGGTAATTATGGGTAAATATAAGATTATAAAATTACCCTAACACCTGCCAAAATCCTATTGGATGACTAAAAGTCGACACATATCACCTAAGGGTCGGATTAGATTCATTTAATGTACTTTGTTCCATGAAAATAATTTAATTATTATTGAAACCAAAGAATGTGACAACATGTCACTTTCTTAAATCTTATAAGTATAATAATTTTAATTTAGTGATAAACTTAATAAAACTTAGAACATGAATAGTCTACAGAAAGCTAATACAATTATATACTTCATAGAAATTTATTTAGAATTTTTAGGGGTTAAATAATTATCATTAAATATGACACAATAGTGATGTTGAAATTATTTTATTAACTAAAATATCAAATAAATTGTTTTCAAAATATTAAAATAAATAATATATGAAATATTTAATGTGCTACACTAATTTTATAGATACATATAACATTTTATGAATCTATTAAAGCTTTTAGTTCGAACATATCTTCTGTATATATTTTATTTATGTTCAAATAAATGAATAGTGTCAAAATTGACACTATTGTTATTTTATAAAAATAACATATTATAAAATTGTTTAAAAATCACAAAAAAAATTAAAAATTGTAAATTAAAATTTATATGGTCTAAAATGTCATGAAGTGTCAAATTATGGAAATTTCACAACACATATGTAATTATTTATAATAATTTAAAATTTAGAATATTAATACCACAAATAAAATTAAATTGATAAATAAGGATAAATCATGTTGATAATGTTTAAAATAAATTACTATTATGTCTAAATTTTATTGTTTGATGATATAACAACACTATCTCATCTAAGATTCTGATATGAGTCATTTTGGAAGTTTTTAAGTGGGGTTGGGATTTAATATAAACTAATATTTCTTATATTTCCAAAGGTGCCCCTCTCCTCCCTTATAAAAGGGCACCTCCTCCCTCTATTCCTCACACCAATTTTAGCCTTCAACCTCGGCCAACACCTGCCCATTTCACTTCCCCACTTCCTTAGAAACCTACTAGAGGTACTGGTCTTATCAAAAGACCAACTCTAGTGCCTTAAGAGAAATCTTAAAGGAGGCACTTCGAGAAAGATGTAATACCTTCTACCGTTTTCTTCAAGTTACATTCTTCTTCTACTCCCACTTCTTTATTTGTTTCATTATGAGGTAATAACATCAGTCTCACTAATATACTGATATGTTATTATAAATATGAAACAACCCTATTTCACCTCTTATCCATCCTACGGAAAACGAAATCACCACGCGTGCGTACGTACGGAATACCGTCTCCACGTCGTGGTGTAATCTATTTTCCACCACCACCTTACATGGATGGGTATAAGGGTGAAACTAATGAATATATATGATTATTTTAAAGTGTTATTGATTCTGAAATAGTATACATACACTCCAATACAATTCCACTTTCATGGGAATGATATCATCGCTCGTGCATACGTACGGAATACCATCTCCACGATATGATGTGACTCATTCTACATGATCTTCATTGCATAATGATTATATAAATTAATTGAATGAATTAATATGATATATATTACAATAATACCATTATGGAAATGAGGTATCTATAACCTAAAGAGAAGAATAAGAATTTATTCGACAAACATGCATAAGAACAAAAAGTAATAAACACCCGAATAACAAATAGTAATGAAATATTACTAATAAGATGCTAAGAATATGACCATATATGATATCATAACAATAAGTATGATTTTGGAATAATTGAATAACTTTATTTAAATCATTTTGTAGGAGGTTCGGATACTTACGAGGCAAATCGGACCTAAGGTAAGGGAAATATCACAATCTCATTTTTATCCTAGATTGTTTATAATTTGGAATTTACTGGGGTGTATTTTATCATCCACATCTATGTTTCCTCAATATGTAATATTTATATCCTTCTACAATAGTTTATATCCAATTTAACCCTTTGGTGAGTTTTTAGTAAAAGATATGAAAGAAATCTTTTGTCGTTTTTCGTACGAGTTACTTTTTGACTTTTCCGACAAAAGTACGAGAAGAATGTTTTTTTAACTTATACGGCATGAATGGATTTTTAAAATATTGTTTCCAAGAAGCTTACTTTACACGTTTTCAAGTTTATTTTTAATCGACATCTTTTATTTTAGAATTGTATGACATGTTAAGAAATGAAAAGTGTTTTTGAAGTAGAAAGGATATTTTCCTCAAGAATGGAGTTCAAGTGTTTTATCAAAATTATTTTCCATATAAGATAATAAAGGGATATGTTTCTATCCCTATTATTACATTGATTTGATTATGTTGTGATGGAATTATTTTTATGAATTCCTTTATCTTATATGAATTGTTTAATGATTTCATGATGTTTAAGAATCCCATTTTTATTACATGTGTTATGCTATGATGTATGGTTTATGATTTTGTGGCACACATAAAAATGGTATCATTATGAGATGGGTGGGACCTATATCTCCCTCCAATGAATTGGGTAAAGAATTTATATCTCATGAGATAGACATGGCTGGAACGGCAGGTTAAACCAGTTCAGTGAAACAGGACTGAAACGAGGAGTGAACTCGGTTCAGAAATGGACTTTATCCACTAAGATAGTCTTGGCAATGAGTCTTGACTAATAAGAAATCATTCTCTATGATTATGTGTGTATGCCACAAAGTTTCATGTTTTATGTTATGATTATTGGGATTTCATTTCACTACTATGATTTATCCCATGTTATGAAAGTATGCTCTCTATTGCAGGTTAAGATTTCCAAAATGTTATGTTCTTATAAAAATGATGTGATTGATATTTCTTTTGATTACCCTTACTGAGCATTTGAGCTCACCATTTTGTATTTTTTCTTTCCCCATGTTAGGAATAATCTTATTATGTAAGATATGCAAAAGGGACTATAGATATTATGAAATAAATGGGAGATAGTGTAGACGCTCTATGAACCAGTTGTTTATTTTTCCCAGTTTCTAAAGAAACTATACCTATACGGTCCTTTCATGGTTTTGTTATATGTTATAATAAGTACGCTTCAATTTTTAACTAATAACAATGTATGTAAAGTATGGTTTGTTATACATCTCCCACCCCAGGAAAGCCCCCTCCCCCACCTCTGGACCCCCCCCCCCCCGACCCCTTGGACAGCCCCATCAACCCCGTAGACAACCCATCCATCCCTCGTGGACAGCCCACCCACCCCCTTGACAACCTGTACCCCCCATGGATAGCCCAGCCAACCCCATGGATAGCCTGCCCACCCCTGATACACCCCGTACCCCCTGAACAACCCCACCCACCCCCAGGACACCCCCACTCACCCCCTGGACACCATGTACCCCCGTGGACACCCCCACCCCCGGGAAAGCCCCCCACCCCCTAGACACCCCCGACCCCCCTAGACTTCCCTGCCACCCCTGTGGACAGCCCCCCCCCCCCCCGGACACCTCGTACCCCCTGGATAGCCCCCACCTCTATGGACAGCCCACCCACTTGGACACCGCGACCCCTCTAGGAACCCACCCCACCCCCTGGACACCTCTGACCCCCCTGGATAGCCCTGCCACCCCCTGGACACCCGACACCCCCTGGACACCCCCACCCGCTTGGGCAATGTATGTGATCACTCAAATAATCTACTAAAATATAAAATTTCATAGATCTAAAATTTACTCAACTCTTGAATAATTATCCTCCAAAAGTGTACATGATCTTGTACACTCGTGTGTAGTTTTTCAAAGATATTTTGTTAAAATTATAGTATTTATTGTCCTTTATATTATGATTCTCATATAGTGTAGCGTAAAAGTTATGGTTTCATATAAATTAAATAATTCTCATTTCCTTAAATATATTTTCAAAGAAATCTCAATATTATTTTATTTCTTTTAATGAAATGACTTATAATATTTTTTTTAAAGAATGGATAGAATTTGGATATATGAAACCGATCAAATCTTAAGAAATTTTCAAAACAATTTAGAGAGATTTTTATATTTTGCATTTCACAATACTTCAGATAATGGTCAGATACACTCCCTCTATTACAAGTGTGTTGGAAGGCTGTGGTTGATACATGAAAAGGTTATCTACCACAAAACCAAATATGTTTTTCAAGAAAACTACAATGTGTGGTATCATAATAGGGAGAAAATTATATCTTAAATTATTGATGATCCAAATGAGAGGACTGGATTAGAGAAATTTGTTATATGACTAGTTTCTGTTTATTCATCATCATTGAAAAGAAAGGATTCTGACCCAAAAAGATTTTGATATGAGAACACATGTTGCATCTAATGAAAATGGTGAAGTTTTCTGGGTGAAAAAATAGAATGATACTTCCACGACTCCACTATATCGAAAATGAAGTTAAATGAAAAAACTAGAATTTTTAATCTGATATTTTCATGGGAAAACAATGTATGAGATTTCTAATACTGCCATCGATTACATTCTTACCTTCTTGAATAACATACTTCCAGATGATGCAGATATTCCCTCAAACCATTATATGGTATGGAAGTAAGTTGAGGAACTTGTATTTTTAAGAAACAAAATTAATTCTTGTCCGAAATATTGTAGTTTATTTTGGGAGGATACTGATGAATGAAATGATTGTATAAAATTTGGTACATCCCACTGGAATCCAAAACCTAATGAAACACTATCTCATGTTCCAAAGAAAGTAATGTGGCACAATCCATTGATCCCCAGATTCCAGAATCATTTTATTTCTTATGGAATATCAATAAAAATATGATGGAATGCTACTGAGATAAAGAAGACTAATGATGTGTTGGTTCACCCTACTGATGGATTTTCATGGCAGAGATTTGATGCTTGTTATCCTATTTTTACAGCTGGCATGCGTAATGTGAGTTTGGGTCTTTCATGTGATGGTTTTAATTCATTCGAGCAGATTCTTACAACGCATCGCACATGGCCAGTTTTTATCCACATTTATAATCTTCTACCACGATTGTGTATGAAAAAACTGTTCACTTTCATAAGTATACTCATATCTATCCCTTCTGATCCTGGAAATGATATAGACATATACATGCAACCTTTAATAAAATATTTGAAACTTATTTGGGATGTGGGTGTGTGAACATACAATGCATGTTCAAAAGAAATATGTTAGATGTGTGTTGTGCTTATGTAGACAATCAATGATTTTCCTACTTATGCAATGATGTATGGATGGAGAACAAAGGGAAAACTATCATGTAATGTTTGTATGAAAAATACATGATCCATAAGACTAAAATATCATTGTATTTTTATTTTTATGTGACATCGACAATTCATTCCAATATACCATTCTTATAGAAATAATCATCGAAGATTTGACAACACCATGGAGACCGATGATCCACCTTTGCGTATGTTTAGAACTGTTGTGCTTAATAAACTGAAAGATTTCATTTTTTTCATTTGGAAATGGTCAAATGAAATATAGAAAGGGAAATAATGTTTCACCTAAAACCTATTACAATTGGAAGAAGAGAAGTAACTTCTTTGGTTTTCCTTATTGGTAGACCAATTTGTTACGTCATTGCTTAGACGTAATGCACATTGAAAAAATTACATGTGAAATATTGCTTTCACTTCTTCTAAATGTTAAGTGAATGAAAAAAAAGGATTTACCGTCTCTGGGTGACATGGTGGATTGGAGAATCAAATCAAAACTGCATACTGTGCCTATTAGTGAAAATAAATGGCATGTTCCATGTGATTCTTATGTGTTGTAACCTACAAAAAAATTAATTTTTAGAAGTACTAGAGACTGTTAATGTTCCTGATGTATATTCAAGAAACATATCTAAACAGGCCAATAGAAGAATGTTGAAGCTAAAATCTTTGATGACTCATGATTATCACATTCTTCATCATGAGTTGATTCCAATAGTAATTTTTCATATTTTTTCCAATAATGTGAGGGTGGGTGTTATTTAGTTGTTATATTTGTTTATACATATTTGTGCTAAGAAGTTGTCCAATTCTTTATTGCAAAAAATGTTGGCAGATGCCCCATTAATTTTGTGTGAGTTAGAGAAAAAATTTCCGCCTTCATTTCTCACAAGCATGCTGCATCTAACTGTCCATATTCCAACTGAAATACTTCTTAGAGGACCGATTTTTTTCATTGTATGTATCAAATTGAAATAAATATGTACACATTAAAGTCTTATTTCTATAACGAAAATCATCCTGAAGGTTCTATCATGAACAGTTACATGTCTCAAGAATGTATGGATTTCTGCTCTATGTATTTGTCTGATCTTTCTACAGGAATGAATAGACCATTGACAAATTAAGAATAAAATTATGAGAAAATTGAACCCAGTTTTCTATCACTTCCTCAAATATGAGTAATTCCTGGATCATATACATTGACGTCATTAAGCCTTGAAGAGACAGAGATGGCACATCACACAATTTTGTTCAACTGTAAACTATTCAATGACTACATCATGTAAGTAAATTAAATATGTATATCTTATATATATATATATATGTCAAACTTTTCATATTTTTATCTACAGGGAATATAAAGCGATGATAAATATAAATCATTGTTCTTTATCTTTGAGAAGAAGGAAGGCTTTTCCTAGCAAAGATATTTCTGCTTGGTTAAAATTTATTGTAATAATATAACTATTTAAAATAATTAGAACAATAATTAATTAAGTTTAATATCGATTTACATTTCAGGTATTGAGTTTTCCTGCTGACTCTGTCTCCGAGGAAATAAGAGCTTTGGCTTTTGGTCCTAATACTGTGGTTCATTTCTGTAAATCAATTGTTATCAATGTGTACAAATTTATTATCACTGAATGAGCAAAGAACATGAGAACACAACATGATGGTGTTATGGTTACTACAAAAATATACTATTATGAAATTTCATCAGATATTATGCCATGATTTGAAAATTTAGGTTATTATGGAGTCGTTGAAAAAATAATAATAATGGGTTATTATTCACATGAAGGAGTCACGATGATTAAATGTCAGTGGTTTGATTCAATTATGATGTAGGGAACATTTATTGATGATTTTGGATTTTGAGTAATTTATATGACTCACACTCTTGCTACCAACGAACCATATGTATTGGGATCAATGGCGAAACATGTTTTTTATATTATAGACCATCTTCGACCTAAATATGGTGTCATTATTGAAGTGATTTGAAGAAATATTTTTTATGATGGTGATGATGGAATGGACACCATCACTACTGCCATTGGAAAAGATCCATTTATTACTTTTGATGACATTAATAGCTCAATTATCAAAGTAGATAGTGAAGCAGATGTTGTGGTGGAAAATATATATAATCATCCATTCATGTCCTCAATTATTTTCGTTTACCTCGACATGGGCTACTAATGTTGGTACTATTAAAATTGATTTAATATTTATTACAAATATGTTGTATCTGACTAGACCGTTATGTGAATTTTCAATGTTTCTTGGTTTTAATTTTATTTTAATTGTATTTTCTAATATGGAATTGAACTGTATTCAAACCTACGAAACCAACATTTCTAACTTGGTGGACATTTCAATGCCTCAACTGTGATTTGTATAAAATTTTCAAAACTCTATTTCCTCTCTTCAACAATTTACTAGCTAATGAACATGATGTTTTTTTATCTTCAAAACATGTATTGAAACCTGCATCATCTACTTGGGCTAAAGAAATTAATTTTTTCCTTGATTTTGAAATCAACTTTACACCATATGAATCTTTTAGAATCAATGTTCCCTGATTTTAATAGACGGATGACACTTAGTAAATAACCATCCTACTAAAAATTAAATTTCGTTATTACATCTTGTACGATTTATTAACTTCATTATATATCTGCTCAAGCTCACCTAAAACAATGAATAGTTGAATTATCCAAGAATCCCCCTATTCCCTCTCATTTATTTTGTTTTTTGGGTTACACCTTAGCTATCCTTTTCTAATTACTTCCCTATTTGTTTTAAAATGTAGGAAATGAATCCAATTGCAGAGAGGTGATGAAAATAGATTATGGATAACAAACATCACGTGACTGAGCTGGGTATTCCACCACTAGGGCCTACAGTGAGTATTTTACTTCAAGCATATATATTTTAATAATATATAATGTCATGTGATTAATTTTTTTTAAAATAAAATTAAGGTTACATATATTAGGTGATAGTTATTTGATGAGAAGCCTAGAAATGGTCCCAGTACTCAGGGTGTTCGTATGAGGGGTGGTGGTAAGAGAGTTTGACGATTTTGTCAGCGTACCCGATTAGACCCTACCCCTCCCACTGACATACCACCCATCCCACATTCTAATTTGGGTGTGTCATTAGAGAAAATAGGATATTTAAGCCTCCCATGTCCCTCCCTTTACATCTGATCCTCCTCGCCCATTTTTACCATATTTGATGACGATCCGACTCCCCATCCAGTGTTCGTCCAGTCATCCTCATCATCTTCTTTTACTTCTCCTTCCTTCTATCCAAGATTTTATATTCCATCTTCTTCGACTTATGCTCTTCCATAGTCTGTCCCTACGGAGTATACATTGGGACCCACTCCATCTGTATAGGGTGTTTCATCAGTTTCTATTGATCCAGTGGCACCCATTGGTCATAATACCGCATGTATACTTATACCACCCGAAAAAAATTACCCCATTATTTATTTTCATTATAACATGTATTGATAAAATATTTGTTTCTATTTCATAACAGATACATCTCCTGATAAGATGTGGGGTGGGGGAGTACACGCATGTCTGTGGTGTGGAACCGTTGCACGCAGTTGATGGTGGACTACATTAAAGATAGTCAAATGATTGAAACATCAGGGTCGTAATGTCGGAGTTTTTAGGCGATGCTTTCCAAATACTCTAACATCATTCATGCCAACCCGTTATTATCGAGACAGCTACCAAATGAAGTCAAAGATAAAGCATGGGCAGATATATGGGTAAAAAATATGTTTTATTTTATGAAATATATTATTTTTTTTTATTTATATGAATTAATATTATGGTGTCAGCTACGATTTAATTTCTCCAATGGTGAGGGTCCACGACCATCGCATCTAGAGGATTTATGCAGTCTTTGGAGAGCGTATAAGCATAATATATACATTAGATGGCATGCTAGAGTGGGAATGGTGTTATAGGTGGTCCCCGTCATGGATGATTTTCCACTATAATAGTATCGACAAATGATTACTCATTGGACGACTAGCCAATTTAAGGTATTAATCACATTAGAGGTTTTTAAAAGTAAATTTTCATGTTTTTCATTAATACTAATTATTGAATTTTATTTAGGATTCATCTTGAAATATAAATATTGATGTTAACAAAATAAATCCACACATTGGGATGTACTATGACTCCAGATCATGGGAGGCAGTAGGTATGACAGTTTATAATTTTTCTTTATTAATGGCACTTTCTATTGCTACCCCCATAATTATTTTGATTTTTAAGGTTGTATAATTTTAGTTATGAAATTATGTATTGGTATCTTATTTTTAATTATGGTTTCATACATTCAATGTAATTATAGGGGAATAAATTTAATATATAAGGACATGTGCCTCGAGCAAAACCATTTTTCTCTAGTAGAAGGACGAAAGATGGAAGTGTGGTTAATGGACCGACTCAGCTGCAGATTATAATTTTTAATTTGTAGATTTAAAATTTTAGTCTCTATTTTGTGACATAATAATGTATTTATATTTTTAATAGGCTTCTTTAGAGGACCTTGATTCCCAGGAACTTGACAGTTTTTTGCCAAACGTTCACTTACATCAGGTGTTGGGAGATGAGAACCCTCGTAGAGTACATTGCTGATATGGGAAGAGTATAGTTCCGAAGAGGTATTGGCCATCCTATGGTATGATTAGTAGGGACAATGAGTTTCAGCAGGTTAAGGCACTGGCAGAATAGGTTGATAAAAAGGCCACAGAGATGGCTGAACAGACTGATAGGGAAAACACTGCATTTATGTAACTGATGGATGTTTTATGTCTAACAATTCCACCAGAGGCTAGCACATCTTGTGGTGAATATATGTTGTCGATGCGTTCAATATATGGTGCACTAGGTGGTAGTTCTAGTGGTGGTTGAGATGATGGTAAGGAAATGTCTTAGGTAGTGGAGGAGGAGGTCGGGGCTGAGTACGAGGGTGGGGAGGAGGGAGAGGTGCAGGAGGAGGGTGATGAGGAGGTTGAGGCTGAGTACGAGGGTGAGGAGGAGGTCATTGATGTGGGTGGGGATGATGATGGGGATGATGATTAGGATGAGGGTGAGGCTGATTATGAAGTTGATGATAGTGATGTTAATGAGGGACAAATTGATCTGTTATGTTTTTGACTGATATTACGGACCTTTGATGCTTATTTATTTATTGTGTCTAAATATATGTGTTATTAGGTTGGTCACATTATCTTTTTTTATCTATAATTAATAAAACATGACTTGATGATTTATTGTGACTGGTTCACCCATCCCCTGGATAGCCCCCTCACCCCCGTCGACAGCTCGCCCACCCCCCACCCCCCCCCCCCCCGGACACCCCATACCCCCTGGGCAGCCCCACCACCACCGTCGATAGCCCACCCACACACTAGATAGCCCCTCCCCCTGTGAACAGACCCCCACTCCCATGGACATCCCCACCCCCCCACCGCCATGGACAGCACGCCCACCCCCGTAGACAGCCCGCCCACCCCCCTTGGACAACACATATCCCCTTGGACAACCCCTACCACACCCCTAGACACCCCTACCCCATGGACAGACCCTCCACCGCTATGGGAAACCCCTCCCCCACCCCCTGGATAGCCCAAAATCCATGTGGATTATACATTTTTAAACAACTCAAAGATCCCATTGATCATAGTTACACCCTTGGTTGCCTCCTGGGATCCTTGATCACCAATAAAAAATAGTGGATGGTATTTTAGAAACTCCCATGTATAATAAATGATCTGAGAAAAACATGGTTATTCCACTTCCAATAGAGTTTGAGTAGAGACCATGACACACGAATGACTACCTGAGATACCCTCTTATGGACTTTTTATTCATTTATAGTCGTAATATTCAAAATATTTATCAAAAACAAAACCTTTAGTAAAATAATCTGATGTTCTAAAAAAATGGACACAAAATCACAAATCCCATAAAGATACATCATAAAAAATTCTTCATAAAAACCATTTCAAAATCACATAATAGATACTTATTTATATTTAATACTCCTTAATGGTTAATAAAAATATTTTTTATGGTTCTATTTCAAAAATCATATAGTATTTTTGTTCCACCATAAAAATGAAATCCTTTTTCTAAAAACTAAATCCAAATTCCTACCATACACACCAAAAGAAATCATTTTTTCCTAAAGAAACAGATACTATTGAAATTAAAACTATTCCAAAACCATTTTAAAAATACAAGTGAACTTAAATTCCATAAAATTCATTCCATTAAAACCATTATAGACCCTACCCCTTCTAGAATCCACCCCATCACCTAGAGACCCCACCCCCTGGACACCCCCACCCCCCTTGGACAACCCCTCTAACCCCTTGGACAACACCCACCCCCTTGATGCTTCCACCACCATGGACAAACCCCTACCCCCTGGACCGACCCCCCTACCCCCTGGATAGATGCCCTACCCCTTGGATGCCCCCCAACCGCATGGATGCCTCCCCCCCCCCCCACACACACAGTCCTCGAAGACACTGCCCACCACCTGGACACTGCCCCCATCCCCCCTGGACACCCCCACCCCCATGGACTGCCACCCCCACCCCCTAGACACCACCCCACCCCCTTGGACAGTATCCATAACCCCTAGACTACCCCCACCCCTGGACATCACCCCACCCCTAGAAACCCCATCCCCCTGGAAAACCCACCCCTTGGACACCCCCCCACCTGAACCCCCCCCCCCCCAATCACTGAACACCACCCCACACCCCCTGGACACCCCCTGGATTCCCCCCTTCTAGACACCACCCCACCACCCGGACACCCCCACCCCACTTGGACACCCCCACCCCCATGGACAGCCACCCCACCCCCCTTGGATAGCCCCTCCAAGCCCCTGGACTACACCCACCCCCATGGACACCCCACCCCATGGACAACCCCCTACTCCCTAGACAACCCCCAACCCCCGGATGGACCCCACCCCTCTTAGACACCACCGCACCACATGGACACCCCTGGAAACCCCCACCCACATGGACAGCCGCCCCCAACCCCTGGACACCACCTCACCCTCCTTGGATAGCCCCCCATCCCTCTGGACTACCCCCACCCTCTGGACAACACCCCACCCCTGGACACCCCCACCATTGGACACCCTCACCCCAGGAAGGCCCCCCTCAACACCCTGGACACCACCCATCCCCCCTATACCCCCCCCCCCACAACATTCACCTAGGAAATCCCCCACCCCCTAGACAACCCCAACCCCATGGATGCCCCCCCCATTAGACACCACCCTACCACTTGGACACCCCACCCCTCTTGGACACCCCCACCCCATAGACATCCCCCCCCTAGATAGCCCCACCAACACTCTAGAATTCCCACCCCCTGGACACCCCCACCCCCACCCCCAAGACAACCCCTAACCACATAGACGGACCACCACCCCGCTTAGACACCACCCTACCACCTGGACACCTCCCCCACACCCTGGACCCCCCCCCCAATGGACAGCCACCCCCACCACATGGACACCACCAAACCCCCCTTGGACAGCCTCTCCAACCACCTAGACCGCCCCTACCCCCTAGACACCACCCCCTGGACACCCCCCTCCCCACCCCCATAGACACCCCCACTCATAGAAAGCCCCCCCCCCCCCCCAACACCATGGACACCACCCCACCCCTCTTGGACACCCCCATGGATAGCCCCCAACCCCCCCCCCCCAGACACCACCCCACCACCTTTGGAAAACCCCATGGGCTATAAGGACCCGCACTTATTTCATACATAATCTTGATTTTAATCAAGAAAACACTTAATTTTACTTTGAGGATATTTTCAAGTTTAGATCTTTATATAATTAAGACAAAACATTCATAACATTACACATTTTTACATAGTGGATACCATAAAATCAATTTCCATTTTCCTCATAATATAAAACATTAAAACATAAAACAAGACTCCTTGAAAATTATTCAACATTTAACATGTCTTCCTTATTTGTATTACTCATCATTAACCTGTGAAAAAATCATTTAAAAACTTGGGATGAGCACAAAATCTCTGTAAGGTATGAAAAAGAAGGAAAAAAACACATTAGTCCATGAATACACATGACGTATGAAAACATTTTCAAAAGACATGATTTCCACCCATAAAATCTTACTTAGCATAACATGAGATTTACAAAAGATCCACAAAAACATAATTATAATCATAGAGGTATATTGGGGCATTACTTACATAATCTTGTAACCATCTTCACTACCTTAAAATTTGTAACCCTCACGGCTACCTTACTTTGTGTAACCATCACAGTTACACTTGGAGTAACCATACGGCCGACCTCCAACTTACTCATACACAATGCATTGGAGGGAAATATAGGTCCCACCATTCATCATAAACAATGCCCAATAACCTAAACATAATCATACAACATAAACAATAGCATAAAAACATTGCCTTTGAATCTTATAAAACAGAATTTTAAAAGAGGATTTTAGAAGAAAAGTCTCTTATAAACATCATATACTTGAAGTGAGGATTAATAGAGTGGATGTAATATTTATATACTCTGTAAATACACATAATGAAACATAATATAAACAAAACCCATCACACAAACAATTTAAATAGCACATAAATTATAAAGTAGAATGTTAACCCAAAGAATGGAAATCGGGTTAAGAATTCCCTTACCTTGGGCTTTCCTTACTTAAAAATTGTTTAAACCTCCTGTATAATGGTTAAAATAGTGTTATTAGTATTTTACATAAACATGTTCATGTTTATAACATCTTATATGGTCATTTCATAACCACATTTCACCCCTTAATTGTTAGTGTTTTGTTCCTTGCATTATTTTGGGTGAGTTCTTTTGTGATTTTTATGATCGGTTCATGATGAATCGTTCTTGTTGATTGGAAGTGAAACTCCAGAATTGGAATGGAGTAGTATTTACATATTTCAAGTACCATAAATTATACCATTTATCACTTTGGTTCTTTATATGATGATGATTTATAAGTTAAAACATTAATTATGTTCGTTTAGGTCATTTTAGTGGTTCTTTGATAATTACAACTTCATTTAGTCTTATAAATTTGAATCATGGGTAAAAAAGAATTATAGAACCTTATATGAGTCATAAAAAAATATATTATAACCTGGTTCAACCATATAAATGGTTTCATGACCAGACTTGAAATAAGTAATGGAAATTGAAAATACATCGTCCACGATATCGGTAATTCGACACAAATTGAAAATGTTTTTTGATTCTTTAAATAAGTGAGAGAGGAGAGGAATAATGATTTGTAATTTTCCATAAACATGACAACATCCAGAATATACATGATTCTGGAGATTTCATGCCTCTTGGATAATAGGGGGTGAAGAAAGAAGAGAAAGGAATCATGAAATAAAGAAAACATGAGAAATTTCTTACAAAAATTCGGTAGCCTAACGGCGCCTCTTAAAATTTCATAAAAACAAGATTGATGAGAGGAATGGAATATCTCATCAATCATACAATATTTGGACAGTAAGGGGAAATATTTAATGAAATATCCCAACAACAAAAAAGGAAAGGAAGAGAATAACATAAAATGGAAGAAAAGAATGCAAATGAAAGAGGGTGTTTTCCTCTTGATCTCTTCTCCTTGAGATCCTCCTTAAGGGATTTGGTCTTGGTCTTTTGTTGAGACCAGCAGCTCTAGGACGCGAGGAAGAAGATTGGGGAGGGAATTTGGCAGAATTTAGACAATGTTCAAGGCTTGAGAGGTGTGGGAGGAAGAGGGGAGTGAGGGTGGTATTTATAGTGGAGGAGGGGAGGTATTTTAGATTATTTTAATTATTATTATAATATTTTTATCAAGACTATGAATAATCTCAAATAAAGTGGCCCTAAATAGTGATAATATCATGTGATTTAGATTCAAGTGGCCTTGCATCACTTATGATGTCATAAATATTGCATTTTTACTGATAAATTGATTATACGGTATTTTACCGTATTTCACTATTCACTGAAAATTCAAGAGTTTCAGAAAAATACCAAAAATTTACCCCAACCATTTTTCGATGTGTAGAATTCAAAAATGAACTCCATTTTTAAAAAATAATTTTCTAAATATTATTAATTTAATTTTTAAATAAGGTCACAGTTAATTTGAAAAATAACAATATTGATGTGCAATTAGTTTTATGTGACATTGGAAAAATAATTAAGATCCCATTATCCTATTTCCATGGGAAAATAAAATAATAATATTATTTACTATTCATGAAGTCATATTACTATTCATATTACTATTCATAAGGGCATGTTACTATTCAACAAAAAAACAAGTTTGTTCCATCAGACTCTAAATAACATACTGAACACAATTGTAGATGATAGTTTCTTGAAATTCAAAACATAGAAGAAATAAAATTATGTTTAAAGGATACTTATAAATATATACCTTAAACAAAATTTCAAGCATTTTCAATTTATTTTTAGAAAACCTTGGGATGTTACATTATCCCCACCTTCTTGAAATTGTGTCCTCGCAATTTTATTTACTTATTAAACAACTGAGGGTATTTTTCCCTCATAGCATTTTCAGACTCCCATGTTTCTTCTTCAACCATGTGGTTTCTCCAAAAAACCTTTACCTGGTGGATTACCTTATTCCGCAATACCTATTCTCTTCGATCAAGAATCTGAACTGGTTTTTCTTCATAAGAAAGGTTATCTTCCAGCTGAACTGATTCCGACCTCAAGATATGTGATGAATCTGGAACATACTTTCTCAACATCGAAACATGAAAAACATTGTGTACCTGAAATAAGCTCGGAGGCAAAGCTACGCGATATGCAACTGTTCCAACTTTATCCAAGATTTCAAAAGGACCGATGAACCGTGGACTTAGTTTCCCTTTCTTACCGAAACGCATCACACTTTTCCAAGGAGATATTTTAAGGAAAACATGGTCACCTACCTTGAAAGAGAAGTATTTCCTTCTGTTATCTGCATAACTTTTCTGCCTGCTCTGAGCTGTCCTCATGTGTTGCTAGATCATCCTCACTTTCTCATCCACTTATTCTACTAATTCTGGCCCCATCAACTTTATTTCACCGACTTCATCCCAAAACGCAGGAGTCCGACACCGCTTTCCATACAAGGCCTCAAAAGGTTCCATCTGAATACTGGAATGGAAACTGTTATTATAAGAAAACTCAACTAATGAAAGATGATGATACCAACTTCCCTGATAGTCCATTGAACAAGCTCGAAGCATATCCTCCGATGTTTGAATCATTCGTTCTGACTGCCCATCTGATTGAGGATGAAAAGTTGTACTGAAATTCAACTCTGTGCCCAAAGACTTCTGAAGTCCCTTCCAAAATTTAGAAGTGAACCTGGGATCTCGGTCAGACACAATGGAAAGAGGAACTCCATGTAACCTGACAATCTCTTTGAGGTACAATTGAGAAAGCTGATCTAATGTAATTATATCTCGAATAGAAAGAAAATGAGAAAACATTGTTAGCTGATCAACAATAACCCATATCGCATTGTTACCTCGAGAAATATTTGGTAGTCCCACCACAAAATCCATGGATATATTCTCCCATTTCCATTCTGGCACTGGCAAAGGATGAAGCATCCCCTTCGGTAACTGTCGCTCTGCTTTAACCTGCTGACATGTCAACCATTTCATTGTAAAATCAGCAATATCTCTTTTCATCCCATTCCACCAGTAATACTCCCGAAGGTCTCTGTACATCTTAGTACTTCCAGGATGAACAGAAAATGGAGAACTATGAGCTTCACACAACAATTTTTTCTTCAGCTGGGACTCACAAGGCACACACAACCTTTTTCCAAACCTTAAAACACAATCTTTATCAAGATTAAATTCTGGAAACTTACCCATTTTAACCAATTCTACCTTTTTCTGTAGCTCACGGTCTTCCCTCTGCGCTTTCATAATTCTGTCTGACAACGAAGACTGCACATAAACCTGAAACAAAACAGATATATTCCCTACACCAACAACTTCTAAGCCAAAATTTATCAAATCATTAATCAAGGGATCACGTTCCAAACGTAGCATGGTTAATGATGCATGATTTTTCCGACTTAAGGCATCCGCTACTTTGTTTGCTTTTCCAGGATGGTAATTAATCATGCAGTCATAATCCTTTATCAGTTCTAGCCATCTTCTTTGCCTCATGTTTAATTCCTTCTGAGTGAATATATACTTAAGACTTTTATGGTCAGTATATATTTGGCATTTGGTTCCGTATAGATGATGCCTCCATAATTTCAAAGCAAAAACCACAGCTGCCAATTCCAAAACATGTGTGGGATAATTCATCTCACGAGGTTTAAGTTTTCTCGAAGCATAGGCAATTACCTGATTATTCTGCATCAAAACACAACCAAGTCCCTTCAAAGAAGCATCACTATAGATGACAAACTCACCATTCCGGGAATGTAAGGCCAAAACTGGAGCATTCACCAATCTCTTCTGTAGTTCCTGAAAACAATCATCACATTCCTCTGTCCAAAAAAAAATAACCCCTTTCCGTGTTAACTTAGTTATTGGGCTAGATAACCGTGCAATGTTCTTAACAAAGCGTCGGTAATAACTTGCTAAGCCCAGAAAACTACGAATCTCTGTAACATTTTTGGGTCTTGGCCATTCATCAACTACTTTTGTTTTGGCAGGATCAACTGTTATTCCATCCATATTTACAATGTGCCCAAGAAAAGAAATATGTTGCAACCAAAAATCACACTTGCTGAATTTTCCATATAGTTTCTTTTCTTTTAAAGTTTTTAAAACAACCCTTAGATGTTTTTCATGCTCCTCATTATTTTTAGAAAAAACCATAATGTCATCAATAAATACAACCACAAACTTATCCAAGAACTCATGAAATACTCTATTCATAAGATTCATGAATACAGAAGGTGCATTAGTCAACCCAAATGGCATAACAACAATTTCATAATGCCCATATCTAGTACAAAAGGTTGTTTTCGGGATGTCATCCTCCTTCACCTTCAGCTGATGGGTCTGGATCTCAAGTCAATCTTGGAAAAGTACTGAGCTCCCTAGAGCTGATCAAACAAGTCATTAATATGAGGCAAAGGATACTTGTTTTTAATAGTGATGTTATTCAAAGCTCTATAATCAATGCAAAGTCTCATGGAACCATCTTTCTTTTTAACAAACAAAATAGGGGCTCCCCATGGTGAAGTACTGGGACGAATGAAGCCTTTGACAAGCAAATCCTACAACTGATTTTTCAATTCAAGAAGTTATATTGGAGCCATACGATATGGGGGTTTTGAAATTGGCTTAGCATCAGGAACTAAGTAAATTGTGAATTCGACTTCTCGTTTAGGTATGACACTGGGTAACTCCTCAGGAAAAACATCAAGGTATTCATTTACCACTGGCACATCATTAATTTGAATAGTTCCCTTGTTTTCAAAAATATGAGCCAGATAACTTTCATTTCCATCTTTCAGTAGTTTCTCAGCTTCTTGATATGTTATCAATTGTATGGGTTCATTCTTGTATATAAACTGAAACTCTTTCTAAAAAACAACCTCTTTAGCTCTACAGTCAATCTTAGCATGATAATCAGAAAGCTAGTCTATCCCCAGAATAACATCAAACTCGACTAAGGGTAAAACAACAAGGTTTGCAGGTAAAGTCCTTCCACATACCACGATAGAAATATTCTTATAATTCCTCTTTGCTATAACATTTCCCCCTGGTGTTTTAACAACAAGTTCAGGTATCATTTGTTGAGGTGATATTTCCAATTTACTAGAAAATTTCTCAGAGATGAAGGAATGTATAGACCCCGTATCAAACAAAACTTTAGCAAAATCTGAGTGAACAAACAAAGTACCTGATACAACTTTATTGGAAGGCTCAACATCTGCTGACGTAGTCGCAAAGGATCTCACTACACCTTTTTTCTTGTAGTCTGGCTTCTTTGCATCATTTGGATCCCTCTTTGAGCATGCATTTGCATAGTGACCCATCTCACCACATTTAAAACACTTTACAGTTTGCTTATCAGGATTAGTCTTTGGATCATTTTCATTGTAATCTCGGGACATATGTCCAGACTTACCACATTTAAAACACTTCCCAGTTTTGATAAGACATTCCCCAGGGTGCTTCTTGCCACACATTTCACAAACTGGAAACTATATTTTCTTACCACCAGATTTCATTGGTTGATTCTTACCCATTGCTTTCCAATTGGACCTCTTCTTCTCTTTGTTTCCAAATTGCATGTGATCATCAGCAAACTCCTTCTCTACCCTCTCAGCACATCAGACAAGTTTCTCGTAACTTTTGAATTCACGGGAGGCCAACGCCCTTCGATACCTTGGCTTCAATCTTGAGTAAAAGTGGTTGATTTTGCTATCGAGATCCAAAATAAGATTTGGAGCATACCTCACCAGTCGGGTGAAGTTCGCCTCATACATAACCACCGAATCTTCCTCCTTTTGTTTTAATTCAAGGAATTGTTTCTCCATTCTAAGTCACACCACCTTAGGGAAATATTTTTCAAGAAAAAGACTTTTAAATTCATCCCACACTAAGGAATCAAAATCCTCTCTACCCCTGATATTCCTTACCATTGAACACCACTGATCAGCTTCCCCTTCAAAACGATAAATGGAAAGACTTACCTTTTGATTGTCCGAACATCCCATAACATCAAATATCTTTTCAAGGGCTTTAATCCATCCTTCTGCTGCCACTAGGTCAGAGGATCCATTGAATGCAGGAGGTTGTTGTCTCATAAAATGTTCCACCACTATCATGTTCCGTTGGGGTACCTCTATTTGTCCTCTTGCATGGATGCCACCACCATTTATTTCCTGCGTTAGCTGAGCCATTACTGTCACAAATTGCTCGGTTCCAATCCCTACCATTCCGGGCTATTGATCAGGAAGGATGTCATTCTGTCGGTGCCTATCCTCTTCAGCATCCATGTTTCTTCTGCGGACAACCATTCTAAACAAACATTTCTTAGATGAAGCAACATGGTAATCTTTAAATGCTATAACAAAATAAACATAGATTGAAAATTATTTATGGTATTCTATTAGCATCACCTTAACCCCTAAAGTTATCTAAACCATCCTCTGATACCAACTATAAGGACCCGCATTTATTTCATACATAATCTTTATTTTAATCAAGAAAACACTTCATTTAACATTGAGGATCTTTTCAAGTTTAGATCCTTAGAGAATTAAGACAAAATATTCATAACATTACCCATTGTTACATAGTGGATACCATAAAATCAGTTTCCATTTTCCTCAGAATATAAAACATTAAAACATAAAAAAAGACTCCTTGATAATTCTTCAACATTTAACATGTCTTCCTTCCTTGTATTACTCATCATTAACCTGTGAAAAATCATTTAAAAACTTGGTATGAGCACAAAAGCTCCGTAAGGTATGAAAAAGAAGGAAAAAAACACATTAGTCCATGAATATGCATGACGTATGAAAACATTTTCAAAATACATGCTTTCCACCCATAAAATCTTAGTTAGCGTAACATGAGATTTACACAAGATCCACACAAACATAATTATAATCATAGAGGTATATTGGGGCATTACTTACATAATCTTGTAACCATCTTGGCTACCTTAAAATTTGTAACCCTCACGGCTACCTTACTTTGTGTAACCATCACAGTTACACTTGGAGTAACCATACGACCGACCTCCAACTTACTCATACCCAATGCATTGGAGGGAAATATAGGTCCCACCCTTCATCATAAACAATTCCCAATAACCAAAACATAATCATACAACATAAACAATAGCATAAAAACATTGCCTTTGAGTCTTATAAAACAGAATTTTAAAAGAGGATTTTAGAAGAAAAGTCCCTTATAAACATCATATACTTGAAGTGAGGCTTAATAGAGTGGATGTAATATGTATATACTCAGTAAATAAACATAATGAAACATAATATAAACAAAACCCATCACACAAACAATTTAAATAGCACATAAATTATAAAGTAGAATGTTAACCCAAAGAATGGAAATCGGGTTAAGAATTCCCTTACCTTGGGCTTGCCTTACATCAAAATTGTTTAAACCTCCTGTATAATGGTTAAAAGAGTGTTATTATTATTTTACAGAAACATGTTCATGTTTATAACATCTTATATGGTCATTTAATAACCTCATTTCACCCCTTAATTGTTAGTATTTTGTTCCTTGCATTATTTTGGGTGAGTTCTTTTGTGATTTTTACGATCGGTTCATGATGAATCGTTCTTGTTGATTGGAAGTGAAACTCCAGAATTGGAATGGAGTAGTATTTACATATTTCGAGTACCATAAATTATACCATTTATCACTTTGGTTCTTTATATGATGATGATTTATAAGTTAAAACATTAATTATGTTCATTTAGGTCATTTAAGTGGTTCTTTGATAATTACAACTTCATTTAGTCTTATAAATTTGAATCATGAGTACAAAAGAATTCAAGAACCGTTTATGAGTCATAAAACATATATTATAACCTGGTTCAACCATATAAATGGTTTCATGACCAGACTTGAAATAATTAATGGAAATTGAAAATACATCGTCCACGATATCGGTAATTCGACACAAATGGACAATGTTTTTTGATTCTTTAAATAAGTGAGAGAGGAGAGGAATAATGATTTGTAATTTTCCATAAACATGAAAACATCCGGAATATAGATGATTCTGGAGATTTCATGCCTCTTGGATAAGAGGGGGTGAAGAAAGAAGAGAAAGGAATCATGAAATAAAGAAAACATGAGAAATTTCTTACAAAAATTCGGCAGCCTAACAACGCCTCTTAAAATTTCCTAAAAACAAGATTGATGAGAGGAATGTAATATCTCATAAATAATAAAAACTTTGGACAGTAAGGGGAAATATTTAATGAAATATCCCAAAAAAAGCAAAGGAATAGAATAACATAAAATGGAAGAAAAGAATGAAAATGAAAGAGGGTGTTTACCTCTTGATCTCTTCTCCTTGAGATCCTCCTTAAGGGCTTTGGTCTTGGTCTTTTGGTGAGACCAGCAGCTCTAGGACGTGGGGAAGAAGATTGGGGAGGGAACTTGGTAGAATTTAGACAATGTTCAAGGCTTGAGAGGTGTGGGAGGAAGAGGGGAGTGAGGGTGGTATTTATAGTGGAGGAGGGGAGGTATTTTAGATTATTTTAATTATTATTATAATATTTTTATCAAGACTATTAATAATCTGAAATCAAGTGGCCCTAAATAGTGATAATATCATGTGATTTCTAAGCAAGTGGCCTTGCATCACTTATGATGTCATAAATAGTTCATTTTTACTGATAAATTGATTATACGGTATTTTACCGTATTTCACTATTCATCGAAAATTCAAGAGTTTCAGAAAAATACAAAAAATTTACCCCAACCATTTTTCATTGTGTAGAATTCAAAAATGAACTCCATTTTTCAAAAATAATTTTCTAAATATTATTAATTTAATTTTTAAATAAGGTCACAGTTAATTCGAAAAATAACAATATTGAAGTGCAATTAGTTTTATGTGACATTGAAAAATTAATTAAGATCCCATTATCCTATTGCCATGGGAAAATAAAATAATATTATTATTTACTATTGATGAGGTCATATTACTATTCATATTACTATTCATAAGGGCATGTTACTATTCACCAAATAAACAAGTTTGTTCCATCAGACTCTAAAGAACATACTGAACACAATTGTAGATGACAGTTTCTTGAAATTCAAAACATAGAAGAAATAAAATTATGTTTAAAGGATACTTATAAATATATACCTTAAACAAAATTTTAAGCATTTTCACTTTATTTTTAGAAAACCTTGGGATGTTACATGGACCGCCCCCAACCCCTGGACACCACCCAAGCCCCCTGGACACCCCCATGGACTACCCCCCCACCACATGGGACACCCCCTCAAACCCCTGGATATCCCCCACCCCTCCTAGACACCACCCCACCACTTGGACACCCCCCCCCCACTTGTACATCCCCAACCCCATAGACAGCCGCCCCCACCCCCATTTTAAATCCCCCCGACCCCCCTAGACACCATCCCACCCCCTTGGAGAGCCCCCACCGCCCAACAACCCATGACAGCCCCCCCCCACCACTCTGGACACCCACCACCCCCTGGATTCCACCACCACACCCCCTGGACACCCCTATGGACAGCCCCCCCCCCCCCCACCATGCTGGACACCCAGCGCCCCCTAGACCCCACCCCCTTGGACACCACACCACCCCCGTGGCTAACCCCCCCCCCCCCCCCCCACCCCCCCTCCCACCCCCTGGACAGCCCCATCCTCCCGGACACCCCCATCCCCCCGGACACCCCCACCCCCTGGACAACCCTACCCCCCTTGGACAACCACCCCAAAGATTTATACAACCCCCAACCCTTGAATTATGTATTGAATTCTTTATGTATTTAATTAACTTGTAAATTATTTGTTAATGGTGTATGTATATACTTTTTGAATGGGTATACTTGTTGTATGTGTATACTTGATGTAATTACCTTACAAATTATGTGTTAATTGTGTTAACGGTGTTTGTAACACTGACTATCATGGGCTCTCTGAAATTTGAGTTTTCTCTCACCATTATGAGATGTTTGTACCAATGAAATTGAAATGGTTTAGTTGGAAGAGTGGTTTTCATGTGAAAATCGAAATGGGGAAAACTATGTGGTGGTACACGTCATGGTTGGAAGAGTGTGGTGTTTTTATGTGCTATTGCCGGTGGTTTTTTATTCTATTATAAGTGTTGTTTGGAGGTATGTTTGCAGGTGTATGCAATGGAGGGGATGGCTGGCTGATGTGCTAGTTGTTGTTCTAATTTCTGGAAACATTCTATACCAACGGTTTTAAACCATTGGAAAATTGTACATTGAGAATTGTTTTACCAACAGATTATACAAACTATTTTTAAAACACTATACCAACGGTTCAAAACTGTTGCTAATTGTATTTATAAAATATTTTTACCAACTGTTTTAAAGAACCATTGGTAATAATATATACCAACAGTTTCTAACCCATTGGTAAAGTGCTTATAAAGAATATATACCAATATTTAATAAACAGTTGGTGTAAATATAGACCAACAGTATCAAGAAATGTGTTTGTATACTGAAGATTAAACTACCATATACCAATGGTTAGAGAAGAACCGTTGGTATAGGTCTTTCCCAACGACTTTATAACCAAAAGTTTGCAAAACCGTTGGTATATAGTACACCAAAATTTTTAATTCCTATAACAATGGTTTTAAACCGTTGGTATATATTTTATTTCTAGTAGTGGTAAGGCTGTAAAATTTCAGGTTGGTTGGAATAGACAAGGCCAACATATTGACCCCAAAAGACTTTTTTCGTTAGTTTTGTTGGGGTCACAATGGGGATGATTGTTTTGATTGATATTAATTCATGTAGCCATATCTAGATTATAATGAAGGATGTAATTTGGGGATATATTAAATAAATGTTAGGACATACTTTCTCTATTTTACCAAAAGCTTATATAATGGTACATTGATTTAATTTTCATTATTACTTATATAGTTTATATATATTAGAATATTTATATAATAAACTTGTCTTAATGGTCATTGGAACATCCCATAGAGGTTCTAGAATATTCTTTTAAGGCGACATCATACATACGATGAGGCGAACGTAAATCCCCACCCACTAGTTATTTATATACACATTATAAGGCAAGGTGAATGGAATGTTTTCATTACTTGTCATCATAATAAATCATTTCAAGTCCAGTACAATAAATAATATATTATTTGAAATACTTTATTTTATCCATTTCATTCAAAAAAATTAATTTATGAAACATTAAAAGAGTTCTAAAAATGAACAATTTGCATCAAAACAAATGTATCACAATCATAAAGCATGTATGGAGTACACTTCAATAGAGAAGAAAATGGAATATATTTTTAATCCAAAATAATTTTTCCATTATATGAAACAAAATTTATTCTTTTTTTATAGGAATATTTATGAATAAAAATATAATTCCACTTATATCCTATGTTATGTGCAATTAATGTCGGCATGTGTAAATAAAAAGCGTAAACTAGTTGATGAAAACATAATAGTAGTATGTGAAACATGTTTCTATATGACATAATAATAATTATTTATTGCATTATAATATTATTATATAAAAATATCTATTTATGTTGATAGTTTTTTATATTGTTAAGACACAAAAATCAGTAGTTACTTTTCTAAAAGAAAAACTACTCTTAATGTCTTTGAAACAGATTGAACAATATGGTCGCGTTTGAGGAGTAGGTTTTGGAGTGTCTTATAGAATATATTTTAAGATGATAAAACCATAAGAAGGTACATATATGATGATGAAAGGATTTTATATACAAAAAATTATTGTAAATATATTATTAATTACTCTGGTATTTTATACCAATGTGTGAGAAATGATCAAAGGGATTTGGCTGTTGAACCAGGATCTGAAAATCAAGAACCAAATGACCCCACTATCTTTGATGATACTAATTACCCTAAATTTCATATCTTACCCTATGTAATCATATTTGTATTTACTATTTATCCAAAATTTGAATTAAAAATCTTTTGATAAGTTCATATTACATAAATTCTACATGGTAATGTTGTATAACCCATTAACTAACATGGTGAGATAGGTATGGTGTTTAATATCCCATGAGACAGGATACACTATAAAGAAAACCAAAAGATATCACATGAGAGTGGGGATAGATGTAGATCATGATCCCACTGCTGATTTTACAATTCCACTTGATGATCTGGATAACACAATAGTCAATGTTGCTATTGGATCTTTAGTAGGATGTATATATAATCTAATAAGAACACATGAGGTGTGGATTTAACAAATTATTCCATACGAAAAAACTATAATAGTTAATGAAGAAATGTCTGAAGTGAGATATGAAATTAAGAATGGATAAAGTCATGGGGAAATAGAAGGACTGATCAATACAATATACTAAATCATCCATGAAATCGAAAGGACCTTCTAGGAGTACCTTCTCCCCACCTGTTCTAGAGAATCATTTATAATAATCACAACTTTAAATAGATTACACATTTAATGTTGAAAATATATCATACATTCCATATTAATAATAAATATATGGAACTTCTATGATTCACATAGTTTTTGTTGATAGAATATACGATATTCTCATTAATGAATAGCTTCGAACTTCAACTGTGAAGATATACATAAGGTACATTTTCATAATAAATTTTCCAAAATAGTAAGCAAATATTATTATTAAAGTTATTAATTGTTCATATTTTCTTAAATAATTTATATTAGTACTATATAAAAGGAAACTCATGCAATGTATGTCATGGATTTATTTATCCATATACCATTTCAATGGAAAAATATACTTTGAATAATATATAAATTGAAGAGAAATCAATGGGGTTGCTTAATGTGGTTGATAGAAAAATTAATAGATGACTGAATCTTTTTTGTGCCTATATTTTAGAGGAGAAACCTTATAATTATATCATAGAAAATATATTTTTATTTTATGAAATACTTATTTTTTTAAGTAGCACTATATTTAAATTTCAATCAATCTAGATACCTCGAATATTTATTTTTTGTATCCAATACACGGATATCCAACAAATTGAAACCAAATGACGTGTACTATGAATTTTTAATACATTGAAATCAATAAATTTTAGATAAACTTAAAATTATGTGTTTATGCCTATTTTTTAAAAATAATTTTGTTATGATAGGGAAATTACTGAATATAGGATAAATCAAGGCCTGAAGTCAGTGATTGAACATAAAAAGGATGCGAATTGCTATATATTGAAATAGAATATGTCATATATAGAAATATTGAACTATCAAAACATATTTATAAACAATTTATTTATTTTGTTCAATGTTTTTGAAGTGTCATAAGAAAAATACTTATAATGATTACAGATATTCTGTTTGAAAATTTATGAGAGAGATCATAAACCATAAAAAGACAAGCATCCCCAAAATGGTAATTTCTAGTGGTAATTATAATTTCAATAAAAATATTTTTTAATAATTTGTTTATATATATTTTCTTATTACTACAAAGATTTAAAAAACCTTAATACTCAAAAGAACAAGAATAGTTTTTTTATAAGTGAGTGGGTAGTATACATATAGTCATAATGTTTTCTAAAAAAATTTAGATGATCATCTACCATGTTCATTATCCAGTATGGGTTATGTCCATAGAAATACATTGTGGGTGTGAAGAATTAGTGTCAAATTTATCATATATTATTTTTGATCCATTTCCCAAGTATAATTATAATGTAGGAAGTCAATTATTTCGAGGCACTAGCCTTCAAACAATAAAATTATTGGGAAATGGTGTATGTGGAGGAGGAGGAGAAGGCGTATTTTGAGATAGAGGTTGATGAGGAGGTATAGGTGTAGACCAAGGTAGAGAAGGAGATGAAGCGTTGTCCTGTAAATAATAAAATTGTTGGTCAATGGAGTAAAATCATGATCACACCAAGAATATGTTTCAGAAATTTTTTTGACACATGTGCACAAAAAACTTCACACATTATGAGTACCATTATTTAAGTGCTTCAGGTTTCTTATTGAAAAAAATCACAACTTTTTAAGTTATCATGTATTGTAATTTTTAGGTGAGGAATTTTTTAAAATAACAAAACAAAAAAAACATATTTTTTTGAAACTAATTACTCTAGGATTAAATTTCTCTTCACAGATTCTAAGTGCTATAAAATATTAGTAAAGTGTGAAAGAATCTCCAAAACAAGAAAAATTAGAACAAAAACCCAAAAATAGATTCAATTTCTTGCCCATAAATTCTCTACACTATAATGAAAGTGTTGTATTAGTGGAGCTAATAATCTCTTGAGTGTCAAACATCACCAGTCCAATCATGAAATGGGTATATAATCCATCTAAGTTGTTTGAATAAATATGAGAGTAATCAACCATAGAATCAATTATGTGTATGAAATAACTAGTAATGGACAACCAGTATTCGGAGATTGTGGTCATTGAGGATGGTTGTTGTCAATGGAGACATGTAATCAAGTAAAAAGAACCAGATTTATGATAATATCCACAAAAATGAAAAACCCACTTCCAATGAAATCATGAAAAATGAAAAATCCAAAGGAATACCCCTTTGAAAAATAATCTACTAGCTTGATCCAAAACCTATAAAAAATAAAAAATAGAAAATTTCATCGACTAAATCATGAATTTTTAGAAAACAACAATACCGTGGTTCCACTTTGGTGGCTGGTGGAATTATTTTCTTGATTCAATCATCAATTAGATTCATGATATAATACAAAAAATTCATGTTAAATACATGAAAGTGACATTTTTTGAACATTAATTATGTAAAATGATACATTTTCTCATTCTCATTAATAAAAAATGATCAACATTCACAATAAAAAATACATGAGAATAGGTATATTCTAATTTTTATGAAAAATAAATGATGATGTTATGTTAGAGTCTATCATATATAAGAATAATGAAAAGGATATAACATTCTATATCACATTCTAGGAATAAATAATGGATTTTCAAGATTTTAGTGTCATTTGGATGGTATAAGGGGATATACTATTGTTAAACAGTGTCAACAATGGGTAAATAATTTATAATGCTGTTTAGTGGCTTCTAAAAAACATAATGTGTGACACTAAAGTATTTCCCTAAAATAAGGGAAATGATTTATCATTATGTTTTTACTCTCTATAACGGTGAAAGGGAAAGATGTATTTTATTTTGTTCCATGAAAACTCATATGTATTTTTTTAGTTCAGTTAATGAATATTAATAGGATTAAAATAATGGTAAACGTTTTATTTGAATAAATGACATATTAGACAAGTATTAATCACTCTTGTATTATGATCTTTCAATCAATAAGGTTGATTTACTCCTGAGGATGGAAGTATAGTAAAATATAAACATTGTTAAATATTTTAGGGGCCTTGTTTGTATTTACTTGTTGATTTTCATACTCACACCCTACACATGAACCTTATTTGACATATTTCTAGAATATTTGAGATACATGTGAGGGAAAACGATAGGTAGCATATATTAGAGTCAGTGTGGCTCGGTATGTATGAGTTGATGTTCTTATGGTAGTGTTAGTGACCTTTTAGTGTTTTGAGATGATATTTGAAATTTAAATTAAGATGTGGTCATTTAAAAGTTTTTAAAGATACAAGTGTCGTAATCATCAGCTAAAAATCTCAAATAGTTTTTATCGGATTTTTTTTTCTTGAGACTCATCCAATATATCTTTTTTATTTCCTAAAATACATTGAACATCAGAAATCCAAAATGATCACTTGTAACTGGTATGGGATAACTACTGGTTGGAGAACTTCATGTAACTTAGGTGAATGTCCCGATGAGATAGAGGATGTTTATCAAGAAACAAATAAAATAATAACTATTCTTGATTTGAATATGATGAGGATGTTAGTTATCTATAACATTCACCTTTAGATGAATTCATAGGATAACACCTACCATAGTGGAGTTATTAATTTATTAAATTCAATTACCAATTTCATTCAAAATAGATATGTGCTAATCATTTGACAAAAGAGAATGAAGATGGAGTTAATGATTTCATCAATTTTGAACTAGAATTTTCATAAGACCCTTCTGAAATCGTTTTTCACCATTTTAGTTTTTTCATTCATGGAAAATATAATTTTTCCCTACACATCAAGAAAATTAATTCTTTGAATGATGATGTTACCAATCCTAATGATGAATAGTTTTTTTATAGTGAAACGGCATAAATATAATATTATCAACATCATATTGATAAAAAAACATAGTATCATAGTGTTGAATAAAATAATCATGGCAAGATGTAAGGGTATAAAATTTTTGGTTGGTTGGAATCAACATGGCCAATCTACTGACCCGGAAAAAGTCAATGTTAGATATGTTTGTGTAACAATAAGGGTGAATTTTCTAATTGGAGTTGATTCATGGATCCACATCCAGATTTTCATGAAGGATACACTTTGAGAATATGTGAAGGAAATTTTATTATATACTTTCTATATTTTAAATAAAACTTATGTAATGAAACATCGATTTAATTTTCATTATTACTAGCATATTTTTTATTTTAGAAGATTTACATAATAAAATTCTTTTAATTGTTGTTGGAAAATTACATAGAGGCTTCTTGAATATTATTTTTAACTTATATCATATAGATGTTGAGGGGAAATTCAATCCCCGCCCACCAGTAAATTATGTAAACATTATAAAGCAAGATACATGGAATTTTTTCATCCATTGTGATGATAATAAATCATTTTAGGTCCATTTTAGTAAATAATATACAATTCTAAATTATTAATTTGATTTATTAGATTGAAAAAAAAATTAATTTATGAAACATAAAAAGTGTTATGAAAATGAAGAATGTGCATCAAACATAATGCATCCATATAACATAGTAAGGATGAGGTACATGTCACTAGAGAATAAATTGCTATGTATTTTAAATCAAAAAATAAAATCACTTTTTTATATTAAACAACATATGTCTCATTTTCCTATATGTATATTGATGAATTATTATTTGAAGTCACTTTCATCCCATGTCATGCGTTGTTGAATAAGGTTTTTATAAATAAGAAGGGTAAACTAATTGATGAAAACACAGAATTAGTATGGGAAATATGTTTATGTATGAATTTATAGTAATTATTTATGATTTATAATAGTATTACATAAAAATATCTATTTACGGTAATAATTTTTTATATGATTTAGAAACACAAATCAACAATTATTTTTACAGAAGAAAAACTACTCTCAGTAGTTTTGAATTGGACTAAACAATATGGTTGCATTAGAGGAGTAGATTTTTTAATGTCTCATAGAACATATTTCCGGAAGATAAAATAACATGAATATACATATATGATTATGAAAGGATTTGAAGCACAAAAATATTATTTTCAAGATATTATTAATTGTTCTGGTATTGCAGACAAATGTATGAGAAATGGTCAAAGCGAATTTGCAATAGAACCAGGATATGCAAGTCAAGAACCAAATGACACTACTATAGTTGAGGTTAGTAATTCCACTCAACCACATATCTTACCATAGGTAATAAACTTTTTCATTAATATTTATTCATAATATGGATCAAACAACATCAAGTAACCTTATATTACTTAAATTCTGGGGGGTAAATTTGTATGTGATTTCAATCTATCAACACCCACGCACTAACTTGCTGCAAGTTGTATGGTGTTTATTATCCCAGGATACAATATACACCCTAAATAACTCCAAAAATATCACATGATAGTGTGGATTGAAGTATCCCAAGATCCTACTACTAAATTGCATATTCCACTTTCTAATTTTGGTATTACAATGGTCAATGATGTTATTGGAACTTTCGTATCATGGACATGTAATATTATAAAGAAACATGAGGTACGTATTTAACAAATTATATCATATGAAAATTTTATAATGGTTTATGAAAAATGGTATGTAATGAGGTATGAAATTAAAAATAGATAAAGTGATGGGGAAATCGAAGGTCTGATTAAGACAATCTACAGAATCCACCAAGAAATCAAAATGATCTTTTGGGGGTACCTTCTTCCCTCCAGTTATAGAGAAAAAATTATAATCATTACAACTTCCTATAGATGACACAATTAATTATAAGAATATTTCACACATTCGATTTGAATAAGAAATATATAAAACTTCCATGATAGATGTAGTTGATCTCTAGATTATAGATGATATTCTCAAGAATGAATGGTTGGGAGCCTCAATTGTGAATACATAAATAAGGTTAAATTTCAAAATAAGTTTTTGAAAATGGTTAGAAAATATGTTTATTAATGTTATTAAATATTCATACTTTCTTCAAGCATTTATATTTCTACTATACAAAGGTAAAACCTCACAAATAACATTTTGGATTTTTAATCCCTGTATCATTTCAATGGAAAAATATACTTTGAATAAGGGATAAATTGAGAAGAAAATAAATGAGATACTTAATGTGGTTGAGAAAAAATAATAAACGACTATACCTTTTTTATTCCTTCTCTGTAGAGGTGAAACCCCAAAATCCAATCACCAAATATTTATTTTAATTTTTAGCATAACTTGTTTGTTTTTTAGGTAGCACTAGATTCCGATTGCAGTTAATGTGAATACCCATAATATTTATTTATAGGATCCAATACATTGATATCTAACAAAATTAAAACAAATGATAGGTATTCAGACTTTTTAATACAATAAAATCAAAATATTATAGATAAACATCAAATTATATAGATAAGACTCTGTTTTGACCATATTTTTGTTACGATAGGGAAATAACTAAATATAAGAAAAATCATGGCATGATGTTAGGGACTGAACATAAAAAGGCTATGGATTACTAAGAGTTGAAATTCAATAACGTATATATAGAAATATTCAACTATGAAAAGATATTTCAAAACAATTTAATTATTTTGGTCAATATTTTCATAGTGTCTAAATAAAAATAATTATAATTAATGTGGATATTATTTTCTAATATTTATGAGAGAGATCATAAACCATCAAAATACCAACATCCATAAAAAAGAAAATTATGGAGGTAACTAAAATTTCAATAAAAAAATTTCTTAATAATTTTTTAACATATAGTTATTTAGTGCTACAACGGACGTCGATAACCTTCTTACAAAAATGAAAAAGTAAATTTGATTAGAGATAAGTGAGAAACATATATAATATTATAATGTTTTATAAAAATAAATTTAGGTGATCACCTGCAACTAAATGATCTAGTACGGGCTATAAAATTAGAAATACATTTGGGGTATGAATAATTAATGTCAAAATGATTGTATATTATTTTTTATATATTTCACAATGAGAAAGATAATGGAAGAAATTTATTTGTTTAGAAGAACTAGCCAGTAAAAAATAATGTAATTGAAAAATGGAGGATGTGGAGACGATGGAAAAGGTGGAGTTGGAGATAGAGGTTGAAGAAGAGGTAGAGGTGGGGATCGAGGCGGAGAAGAAGATGAAGCTATTTATTATAAAAAATAAAATTATTGGTAGTAGTGTCGAATCAGGATCATACTAAGGTCGTGTTTTAGAAAAAAATTTGAAAGATGTGCATAAAAAATTTCACCTAAGATGAGAACTTTTGTAACATTATTTTAGCCTTCTTATTGAAAAAATGTTTTTCACTACATTTTTATGTGATTTTGTACAGGAATTTAAGTGGGGAAAATTTTTCAGAAACAAAACAAAAAAAACTTATATTTACAAATTGATTATCAAAGGATACCATTTTTATTTTCACATTCCACATACTATCAAATACTACTGAGGTCTGAGATAAGTTCCTCACTAAGAAAAAACTGAACAAAATAAAAAAAAATATATGTAGTTTGTTGCCCAATAATTCGCTACACCACGATGAAAGGGTTTCAGTAGTGGAGAAAATAGTCACTTGAGAGCTAGAAAACCGAAGTTTAATAATTAAATACTAATATAATCTAGATCAAAAGTTTGAATTAATATGTGTGTCATAAACTACAGAATCTAGAATGTGTATAAAATAACTTTTGGAGGACAACCAAGATTAAGGGATTGTGGTCATCGAGGATGCTTGTTGTCAAAGAAAACATGGCATCAAATGATAAGAAACCCCTTTATGGAGAAATACCTAAAGATTAATAACCCACATAAAATGAAATAATGAGGTTCTAAAAATTGAAATTAAGATCCCTTTGAAAAATAATCTAGTGTCCTAATTAAAAACCACTAAAAATAAAAAATTTCAAAATTTCATCAACAGAATCATAAATTAAAAGAAAAAAACAATACCGTGGTTCATACTTTAGTGGGTAGGGGAATTATTTTGTCCATTCAACCGCTAATTAAATGCATCATATAATTCACTAATTCTTGTTAAATCCAAAAAAGTAACATTCATTATGAAATTCATCATTCATTATGTAAAATGATACATTTTTCCATTCTCCTGAATAAAAAACCGATCATCATTATTAATAAAATTTACATGAGAATAAATATATTCTAATTTTTATGAATAAAATAATGATTATGTACTGTTAGAGTTTATCATCACCAAAAATATTGAAATGAAAATAATTTTCTATACCACAATCAAGGAAGACATAATGGATTTTCTATATTTTTGTTCCATTTTTGGTGGTATAATAGGCTATAATGAGGTTTAATACTCTCAACAATGGGTAAAACATTTATAATGGAGTTTAGAGTATTTTAAAAATATATAATGGTTTATTCTGTAGTATTTCCATCAAGGAAGTGAAATGGATTATCATGGAGTTTTACTCTCTAAGACGGTGAAATGGAAAGATATATTTTATTATATTCCATAAAAACTCATATGTAAATTTTTATTTTAGTTTAATCAGTAAAAGTTAATAGTTTTACACTAATGGCTGATGTTTTCAAGGAATAAATTACTGTGTCCACACGGATGACTCACCCCTGTACTGTGATCTTGCACTAAACAAGGTTGATTCACTCCTATGGATGAACATGTACTCAAATATAAAAATTGTTTTATATTTTCGGGTTCTTATTTGTATTTACTTGCTGATGTTTATAGTCGCACCCTACACAAGATCCTCAGTTGACATACATATCATATATTTGAGATAGAGGCGAGGGAAAAATTATTCTAACTTAGATTAGATTCAGTGTATCTTAGTAGGGATGAGTTGGTTTTCTTAGGGTATTGTCCGTGACATTTTAGAATATTGAGACGATATATGAAATTTAAATTAAGATGTGGTAATTTAAAATTGTTTAAAGAAACAAGTTTCACAATCATAAACTACGTATCTAAAACAGTTATTATTAGATTTTTTTACTTGATACTCATCCCACATATCATCTATGTTACCAGAAATAATCTGAGGAATAGTCATTAAAATTGATCATCAGTACCCAGAATTAGATGACTACTGGTCAAATTATTTCATGGAATGTAAGTTCAAGTTTAGAAGAGATTAAGGAAGAGTATAAATAAAAAATAAAATGGTAATTATTCTTTAAATGAAGATAATGAGGATTAAAGTTGTCTATAACTTTACCCTTTAGATGATTACAAATGAATACACCTACCGTAGTGGATTAATTGTTTCCTTTAATTCAATTTTTGATTTCCTTCAAAATGGATGCATGTTAATCATTTGATACAAGAGTATGAAGATATAGTTAAATAGTTCATGATGTTTTCACTAGAATATGCATAAGACCCTTCTCAAATCCTTTTTCTATATTTTTAGTGTTTTTATTCAAAAAAATTAAACATTTGACAACAAATATAGAAAACATATCCTTCTCATGATGATAATACCAATTATAAGGAAGAATAGTCTATTGATACTGAAAATGCATAATTATTTGGGGATCAATAGCAAGTTTATGAAACAATTAAGAACAACACAGTATCATTTTGTTAAATAAAATTATCAAGGTAAGAAGTAAGGGTATAAAATATTAGGATGGTTGGAATAAACATGGACAACCAGTTGACCTCCATCATAGTAAATAATATATTATTTGAAATTATTTATTTAATCAATTTGAATCAAAATTGTAAATTTATGAATCATAAAAATAGCACTAGAAATGAAGAACGTGCATCAAACCAAGTGTATCCCTATCACAAAGAAAGGATGTGTTATACTTCACAAGAAAAGAAATTGATATATATTTTAAATAAAAAATAAAAAAATTTCTAATATGAAATAACATATGTTCCTTTTTTATATTTATATTTTTTAATCAAAATCTGAAGCCACTTCCATCCCATGTCATGTTCTATTGAAGAAGGATCGAGTTAATAAAGAGGGTAAATCGGTTAATGAAAACAAAAAAATTAATATGAGAAAAATGTTGACGTATTACATAATAGTAATTATTTAGGGTTTATAATAGTATTATATAAATATATCTATTTATGTTCATAAATTTTTATATTGAAAAGAAAAATAAATCAGTAGTGGCTTTGGAAGAAGAAAAACTAATCTCATTTTTCTTTGAAATGGACTAAATAATATGGTCATGTTAGAGGAGTAGGTTTTGTAGTGTCCAAATAACATATTTTGAGAAGAAAAAACCACATAAAAATACATATATGATTATGGAAGGATTTCTAGAAAAAAAAATATGATTTTTAAGATATTATTAATTGGTCTGGTTTTGCAGACCAATGTATAAGAAAGGATAAAAGTGAATTGGTGATGGAAACAAGATCCAAAAATCAAAAACCAAATGACCCAACATTATTTAGGGCTATAAATTTTCCTCATACACATATCTTACCCAATTTAATCAACATTTTCATTAATATTTCTACAAAATATGAATCAAACAACTTCCAAGAACTTTATATTACATAAATTTTGCATGCTAAAGTTTTATGTGATTTCAATCTGTCAACACTCATGCACTAACATTGTGCATGAGGTACAATGTTTAATATCTCTAGAGATAATATAAACTGTAAATAACTCCAAAAATATTACATTAGAGTGTGGATTAAATTATATCATGAGCCAACTGTTGAGTTTCCTATTCCACTTGATGATCTAGATATTAAAAAGGCGAATAATGCGGTTATAACTTTTGTAACATGGATATATAATCGTATGAAGATACGTGAGGTATTTATTTAACAAATTATTCCTTATGAAAAAACTATAACATGTTTTGAAAAGATTTCTGAAGTGAGGTATGAAATTATAGATGGATAAAGAGATGAGGAGATAGAATGTCTGATCAAGACAATCTACTGAATTGACCCAGAAATCAAATGGACCTATCAGGAGTACCTTCTCCCTTCTATTTTTAAAGAAACGATTATTATCATTACAAATTCATGAAGACACCACATTTAAAAATGAAAATGTGTCTTACATTCCATATGATGAATAAATATATAGAACTTCTATGAGAGACATAGTTGGTCTTGAGCGTATAGACGATATTATAAATAATGAATGGTTGGGAGCCTCAATTTTGAATACATACATAAGGTACATTTTCATAATATTAATTCAGAAATAGTTATCTTATATTCTAATTAAATTTTTCATATTTTCATATTTTCGTCCAAAAATTATATTAATACTATATAAAAGGAAAACTGTGAAAATCACATTTTGGATTTATTAATCCCTGTATCATTTATATAGAAAAACATACTTTGAAGAAGGTTGAAATTGAGAAAAATAATAATGGGGAGATTAATGTGGTTTAGAAAAAATAATAATAGAATACTGGCTCTTTTTTATGACTACAATGCAGAGGTAAAGCTATACAATATAATGACAATAATTTTTTTTTACAGTACATATTTGTTTTTTATGTATCACTGGATTCTGATCGTAGAAATTCTGGATACCCTAAATATTTATTTTTTTGCATTTAAAACATGGATATACAATAAAATATAAATATATGATGTGTATTGTGAATTTTTAATACACTTCAATCAAGATATTATAAATAAACTTTAAATTATATGTTTTTGTCTGAGTTTTACCAAGATTTTTTTTTGACGGGGATATTTCTAAATATAGGCCAAATCATTGCATGGAGGTAGTGATTTAACATAGAAAGTATGTAGATTAATAATAATTTAAAAATAATAAGGTATATGTAGAAATATTTAACTGTCAAAACATATTTTAAAATAGTTTACTAGTTTTAGTCAATGTTTTTTTTAGTTTCAAAGGAAAAATAATTATAACTATTTCAGAAATTATTTTTTAAAGTTTATCTGAGAGATCATAAACAATCAAAAGACTAGTATCCCTGAAAAATTGATTTGTGGTGGAAATTATAATTTGAATAAAAATATTTCTTAATTATTTATTTATCTATATTTTCTTAGTAATACAACGATTGTCGATAACCTTTCTAATCAAAAGAAGAAGTAAATTTTTTTAGAGATGAGTGGGAAGCTTATATACTGTTAGAATGTTTTCTAAAAATAAATTTAGGTGATCACCTGCTATGTTTATGATCTTGTATAGGCTATGACCATAGAAATACATTTGGGGTGACAATAATTATTGTCAAAATGATTATATATTATTTTTTTTATCCATTCCCCAAGGATAAGTATATTGGAGTAAGTCTTTGTGTAGAATCACACACCTTTAAACAATAAAATTATTGGGCAATGTCGAAGTTTGAGGAGAAGTAAATGGTATATTTGGAGATATAGGTTGAGGAGGAGTCAGGTGTGTAGACCTAGGTAGAGAATGAGATGAAGCGTTGTCTGGAAAAAAATAAAATCCTTGGTCAATGAAGTATAATCAAGATCATACCATGGTTGTATTTCAAAACAATTGTTAAAAAAATTTCACAGAACATTTCACTTAAGATGTGATCCATTGTGAAAGTGTTTTAGGACTCGTATTGAAGAAATTATTTTCATCACTTATTAAGTGATTTTATATAAAACTTTTAGTGGAGGAATTTCATTAAAAACTAAAACAAACACAACTTATTTTTACAAAATTATTATTGTATGATATAATTTCTATTAGAACATTCCAAATACTATCAAATATTACTAAATTCTTAAAGAATGACCTCACCAAGAAAAAAAATGAAAAAAATTAATTCAGTTGGTTTCCTTTTAATTCACTACACTAAAATTAAAATGTTTTAGTTATGGAACCAGTAGTCACTTGAGAGTCAAACAACACCAATCAATTAATTCAATGGGTATATAATCCATCTCAAATTTTTGAATAAATATGTGTGTAATCAACCGTAGAATCTAGTAAGTGTCTAAAATAACTATTGTAGGACAACCAACATTGATAGATTGTGGTCACCGAGGATGTTTTTTGTCAATGGAAACATGTCATCAAATGAAAAGAAACAGATTTATGAATAAGTCCCTAAAAATTAAAAACATGCTTGAAATGAACTAATGAAGCACTATAAATATAAATGAACAATCCTTTGTAAAATATTCTAATAAATTTATCCAAAACAAGTAAATAAATAAATATATACCAAATCTCATTGACTAAGTCATTTGTTTTCAAAAAACAACTATACCAAGGTTCCACTTTGGTGGGTTGTAAAATTATTTAGGTTATTCGATCATCAATTAGATACATGATATAATATTAGAAATTATTGTTAAATCTGTACAAGTAATAGTAATTATGGATGTGACCATTAAATATGTAAAATGATACATTTTCTCTTTCTCATTAATAAAAAACTAATCAACATTATCAATAAAAGATACATGCTAATAGGGATATTATAATTTTTATAAGAAAATAATTATGATGTTATGGTATATTTTATCATTACCCAGAATATGGAAAATGATATAATAATCTATAGTATAATCTAGGAAGACATAATGTATTTTCTATGTTTTAGTGTCAATTGGAGGGTATAAAGGGATATATTGATTTTTAATACTATCAAAAATGGGTAACCAATTTATAATGGACTTTAGTGTCCATTAAAAAATACATAATGGGTCATACTGATTTTTTTTGTCAAAAAATGGAAAAGGTTTCTCATGGATTTTTTACTCTCTATGATGGTGAAAGGGAATGATAGATTTTATTATGTTCCATAAAAACTCATATGTAAATTTTTTTAGTTCAATCAATGATTGTTAATAGGTTTACAATAATGGTTATTTTTTTCAAAAAATAAATGACTTCATCAATAAAGATGAATCACTCTTATACTGTGATCTTATACTCAACAATGTTGATTCACTCCTGATGATGATTTTTTTTTCTCTAATGAGTTCAATATTCTGGGTTATTGAATTGGAATATTATTAGATAACCTAGTGTTTGAATGCACTTTGGGAGAAAAAAGCCCATTGAAATAAACCAAACCTCATATTAGTAAATGGTATATCTAGTATGACTCAAATTATGTGGTTTCTGTTAAAAATTAAATAATTTTATTGTATTGTTTCATATTAATAATTTATTTATTTCTTTATAGTATTGAAAATTTAGATTTCTTTTCTTATACAAGTGGTTTATTTTTCTCTAGTTAGTGTGGTTTGTTTTAATCTTCTCATTATTGTTAGTGATTGGACTTCATGGTTATAATTAAGATAACAAAAATGAAGAAACGAGTCAAGAATGTATACAACACTCACGATAAGGTTATTTCCTACTACTTAATTACATAATTTTTTCTCCTTTTTATCTACTATTTTTACGTTAATTTACTTGTATTTTTTATCTAATTTTTATCAATTTTCTTTTGTGAATCCATATTTTTTATTCAATCATCTACAACCAGCCTGAAAAGACAGAACATGTTGCTTTTGGATATGGAATTTCATGCAGTATGGGGTTTCTTCTTCCATCCAAATGGAACATTCCTATATTTTCTAGTTTGGTGTAGATGTTTTAAAGGAAAACAAAAAACACATACACAATCTGACTCACCTCAATATGACTCATGGTGTGACTGACATGACTAGAACCACAAGCTTTTATTTTATAATTGACATTTTTGTTTAAAACAATCATCACTTAATCAAAATAGAGAAAAATAATTCTTATTATTTTGATACATTAGGAAAACATTACATAAGTCATTTTTGATTTGTAATAATCCATCTCACTCCCGATGTGCCCAACATGACCTAAAGTGTCCATTATTAGTTCAAGAATCACATTTCAGTTAAACAAGGTTCACTCACTAAAATATAAGAAAATACACTTGGATTGTCCACATAATTTAAGAAAACAGTTCATTTTTCATTTTTTACATGAAGGAATCAGCCTCATGTCAAACTAACACACGATGTGACTTGTATGAAAAAAAGTGCATGTTTCTAGTTTAAAATATCATTTTATTAAAAAACACAACTGGTGTACTCAAAACTAAGAAAATTCATTCATATTTTTTGGATATAATATAAAAATAATTCATAAGTTCTTTGGGATGTGTATGAATTATCATCCTCACAATATGACACACAGTGCAATAGTTATGAATCCAAGTGTGTCTTTTTATTTAAAATTGACATTAATTTTTGTAAAAAACACAAATGACAAACTCAAAACCTAGAAAATGCATTCATATTATTCTAATATATTATGAAAATGAACAATAAGACATTTTTTATTTTTATGAATCAGTCTCACCACAATGTGATACATGAGGATCCCTAAAAACTCAAAGTGTTCGTTATCAGTTTAAAATTGAAATTTTAGCTCAAAAAATGTCACTCACTAAAAACTAAGAAAACAAACTCAGATTGTCTTAACAATTTAATAAAATGGTTTACAGCTCATTTGTGATATGTAGGAATTAGTCTCACATAAAACCAGCACAAAATGTGACAATTATGACCTAATGTGCATGTTTCTTGTTTAAAATGATATTTTAGTAAAAAAACATAAGTGACATACTCAAAAACCGAGAAAATTAATTCATATTGTTTTGAAATATTATTAAAAATTGTCCCTAAGTCATTTGGGACAGGTGGGAATTATTTTCACCTCAATATGATGCATGGAGAGACATGTATGACTCCAGGTGTGTCTTTTTATTTAAAATTGACATTAATTTTTGTAAAAATAGAAAACATACAAACCAAAAAATAGGAAAACACATTTGGATTATTTTATGCATTAGTAAAATTACCCAAAACTCATTTTGTAAGTGTAAGTGTAATTTGTACCCCAATATTATTCTTGGTAAGGGAGGTATGACTCCAAGTGTGCCTTTTTATTTAAGGTGGACATTAAATTTTGTAAAATGGACAACTAGAATACGCAAATATAAGAAAACACATTTGAACTAATTTTATACATTAATAAAATGGCCCATATTTCATTTTTCAAATTTAGTAATTAGTCACACCTCAATCCAATTCACGAAGGGCCTGTTATGACTCAAATTGTTCATTAATAGTTCAAAATTGACATTTTTGTTCAAAAAGTTTCACCCACTGAAAACTAAGAAAATATGATCAAATTGTCTTGATAATTTAGTAATATGACTCATAAGACATTTTTTATGTGTAGGAATCAGTCTCACATCAAACCAACAAATTATGTGATTGGTATGACTCAAAGTGTGTGTTTCCAGTTTAAAATGAAATATTAGTAGAAAACACAAGTGAAATACTCAAAACAAAGAAAATTAATTCATATTGTTTTGACGTGTTTGAACAACTATCCTTATGTCATTTTCAATGTCTATGACTCAATTACACCTCAATAAAATGCCCAGAGTGACTAGTATGACTCCAAGTGTGTCTCTTCAATATATATGTTCCCTTTTAGTTTCAAATTTCCATCACATCACCAAAATTGAAAAATGATCATATATTGTTTCCCCATATTGTTATAACCAAAACTGAGAAAATGAGCCTAAATTAATTTCCTTGTCATTTTCATCTTATACTTAGTTAATTTTCATAGAGATAATTATCGTAGATTAAAAATAAATGTTGTAACGTGAAAGAATCAAAAGTAACTCAATCCAATACACAGTGTTCCTAGTATGATCCAAATTTAAGATTAAAATTAACACCTTTTCTTAAATTTATTTCTTTATAATATTATAAACATAAGAATTTTTTTCCCATTAATGTTCATTATTTTTTTCAATCAGGGGTGTTTTGTTATTTTATATAGGTGTAATATTTTTCTCTATAATATAGTGTTTTTATTGGTGTTTTAAATTTTATTTCAAATAAATTCTATATTAGTACCAAATTTTTCAAATTTTTGGTGCTGTAGTGTGTTGTTTTATTACACTATTGCATGCCTTGTTTCTAGTGATTTAGGGTTATGTTGCATCACAATTCAGTATGACCCTTTATTATTGTTTCTAAATGTAGTGACAAAAGATTACTTTATCTGTTCATTTAATAACATTGATAAAGTCATCCTTTGCCAACATTATTAGAAGCACTTATAAAGGCTACCTTTATAAGCACTTTTAGAGACACTAATAAAGGCTCCCTTTATCATCAAAATTTTTAACACTAATAAAGGGTCCCTTTATCACAACTAAATTAATATTATGATAAATGGTAATTTTATCATTACTTTTCTAGAACTTGTAAAATACTAGGGATTTTAATCTATCTTTGGTAGTCAGTGTTTTTTTGTCACTGATAAAGGCTAATTATAATGTTGTTAAAGGCTGTATTTGTAGTAGTGAAACACATGTATAAAAAAATATATATGATTCCTAATTATAAAAAAAGTATACCCCTGTTATACTCAGGGAGACACCACATCCCATGTGGTCAGAACTCTAATTCTAGCTATATTATTCTACACAAGATCCAAAGTTAATGATCGTTTTGGAGAAAAGCACTCCACGAGATACAATACCACTGATAAGACTCTACTAAGAGGTCCTAATCAATAGGCATCACTCTACTGATGGAACACATCCGAGAGGTCATGCTCATTAGGTCAAGCTAGGATGAAGTATGAAAGAAAATGAGTGGCTTCATTTGAGATACACATTCAATTGAACTAGTTCCTAATCAAAAGGATCATATATCGTTACATTGATAGGGTTTTAGGTCACATGGATCACTAGTCGTACACTAGAAACTACTTTATTTATCCTACTATATAGGGGATCGATGTTTGTGTATGTTTTCATCCTGAACATTTGACAAATCTTACCTAGGGATCATGAAGGGAATGAGGAATGAGTTGGGACTCTCATAGTGATTATTGCTCTAACTCTATGAGGGGTATAATGTTCGATAATCAGGACCAGATGTACTACTATACCCTTTTAAAAGTAGGCTGATACTAAATCACTCCATAAAAATGGAACATACTTACATTGTTCACATATGATGAAGTTATAAAGGGCTCATGGTCATATGTTGAGGATGTAACTCCTCATTAAACCCTCATAAAAATGGACCAAGGGAACACACTAAAATGATGTTGGTCTATGAAAGCTCACCAAATCTCACAATGAACAAAAATTGAGGAGGAATAGGAATCCAAGACATCCTTAAAGAGTACATGGAGTGTCCCTAGGGGAACAGAAAGTGTCTCACTAATCCTGGTACAACTAGTGTCTCATGATCATATGACATGCACCTTTTCATAATACATGGCCTGTATCTATTAATAAACGTTGTGTTGATGATGACATGGAACTCAACGAGCTCCTTATTATGCCTTTTTATTTATGACCTATGTATTTTTACATCTCTTTACATGGCGTGTAGTGGTCTTGGATGGCACTCTACATGATGTCTTACCATACCCAGGTACTTACTAAGTACATGAAATGTAGGTCCAGATGTACATCTAGATGTTTAATCTCTATAGACGCTAATATGTTTAGATAAGAGTCACATGGCATGTGACACATGTTACATGATGCGTGATACTTACCTCTATGTTGAAACCCTAATTCTACACAGAATGGACTACATAGAATGTGTTCATAAGACTACACACAATGTCCAATAATGTAATTGGAATTATAGTCTATTCATGAGTCATCATCCATTCCACTACATCCTATAAATCCTCTAAAAATCATGTCATAGGTTGTGGATCTAAGGTTGACCAAACCCCCTCATTGTCGGTAGCCAGATCCTAGCCACACCCACCACTCAAGAGACACCCTTCATCATGCCTCACATCAATTTCATGTCAAAAAACATACTTGAAAACCATATCTATCTAATGATATTCTTCAGTCATCATGAACATTGATCGCATCATCGATCCGGAATCTGGCCTCAAATAAATGATCTACTGCATCAAATATAAAACACATAACAACTAGATTATATTTATTCATCGAATCACGTTCCAAAATAAATTTTGATGATGAACACACGTAGAACATGTGTAACCACAAAATATGAGAATTTGGAATGACCCCCGACCATGATCGAGTTGGTCATGATCCATCCCTATTATAATAATGATTGAAAACAAACTAACCAAATAACAATTATCACACAAATCCACGATAAACTATACCATATCCAAAATATGCTTGATCTATAAATCAATCTATTGGTTCACTTATCTATCTTAGTCGTGGTATAATGAAATATGTATAATTACAAATAAATCAAATGTCCTAACTCGAGTTTGGATCGATCACTAATCAAGAACTTTTATTTGTTATCGTTTTTGGAAACATCCTAGAACTCTAATGGTGAAAAAATCCTCAATATTGATCCATTGACTTTCGATGAGATTAATATATTAAAATGGTCTTATATATCTCCATGATTAAATGGATTACTCCAACATCTCATCATAATAATATATTAATAAATGAAAATATGTTGTTTATCTAATGTAATAAATTAAATAAATTAGTTAATTTATTTAATTATTTGTGCTCACAACAAATTTTTTGCAAACCCCCAAGGCTGAAAAAGATTATATTCCACCAAGGTTTAACACCATGTTCATAACTCAGTAGTGGTCAAATATTTATTATTTCAGACTATGTTTGGGAGTTATTTCACTATTTCATAAAAACTATGTGTGTGTGGTATTAATATATTTTAAATTTTTAAAAATATCAATTTAGGACACAATAGGCCTCAGATTATCATTCCATCCCAACGAATTTCATTGGAAATTTACTTATAAATATCCCAAATCCTATAATGGAAAAATATATACATTATATTTTCTTTCAATCGTGATCAATGAAAAATAGAAATGTTACCCACTCATAAATATGGTCTACCTTTTCTATGATTCTAATGTAGTTCATTTTTCATAACCATATTTCTTGGATGGTTTTGAATGTACAAATGATGTATAAAAATAATAATTATATATAATAATTATCATTTAGATGATGAAAACATTAATTCTAATACTGTATACAACATACCAAAGTCATTTTGGACATATAGAATAAATATTATCGAAACGCCTAACATGAAATTATTTTATTAAGTAAATAAATATGACATGGTAGAAAATAAAATTTATTTATTAATAAACATGAAAAATGTACATAACAAATTAAAAAATTAATAGAATTTTATAATTTAGTAAGATAATTTACATACATGATGAGTCGAACTTGAGGTAAGGGGTTTCTTAAGTCAATTTCCATTCATTGGGTTATAATTCTGCTTCATTTTCACTCTCTTTCCATGATTATATATGTAATTACATATAATTGTTTTTTTTAAATTTAATCTTCTTTTCTGTGGATTTACATTTGTTTCACATAATCACTTCGTTGATTAATTCTTACACCAATAACATGATATTTGTAAGATATTTCCTCTCAATTTCTATTCTTTGGTGAATATTTTAATATTATGTGACTAATTTATTTAATATGATTTTTATGATTCCCCTTTTAGATATTATATTATGAATCCTTCATTATTCATGATATTTTTATGTTAAAAATCATTTTTCATCATAAAGGGGATTTGATTCATAAGATACCAAAGTGGTAAAGGCTTTATGTTACAAACTCCATTCTTTTAAAGGCCGTTTATGTTAAAGGATACTTTGGGGGAAATCATGTACAATTATTTCCTTGAACAAAATAAATTTTATTCTATATTTATCATGAATGTATATTAAAAGTTAGTTTTTCATTTTCTTTGTAATTGAATATAGAAACATGAATAAAGTTGTTTGGAAATAATACTGATATTATATCATCATGTATATCTGGAATATTTCAATTTTATGTATATGTTTTTTCTATAATATTTAAAATAATGTTTCTAATATTATATAGTGATTTATAAAATTCATTTTTACCTATTTATTTCTTTTTTTTACAAAATTCCATTAAACTAATATTTTTATAATTTTCCAAAAGTGAAATTATTCACTTTTTTGTATACAATTTGAAAAGAATATTTGATTTAGCATACCCAACATGAATAGAATCTCTCACTATAATGACCACTCAATTCTTTGAAGCTTTCTTCACAAATTTCCATTGTTATTTTCAAATTATATTTTATTATTTCTATTTTGTAATGTTTTAGATTTAAACTAAGTGATTTAAAATTGAAATAAGTGTTTTCCTCTAGAAATGCATCATGTGTTATTTTAAAGAAATATTTTTCAATGATGATAAAATTTGATGTTAATGATTACATATAAATTATATATATATACAAATATCATTTTCCCTTTATTTTATGGGGTAATACATACCTTTTGTTCATTTCTCAAATTCTTTTATTATAAAATTTCCTTGATTATGATATAAGTTAAGATTGTGTAACTCATTTCTTTCCATGGATAATTAATATTTTTATGACTTTTGATTTATTTCCTTTTTATGGAACACATAATCATTAAAATTTTATGACGACTGTGCCCTGATAGTTCTCTAAAACATTGGGTAAATATGTTTACTCCAGAGATGTTATTTTTGGGAATAGTAAGTAAACATAATCTATTATGGGACTTTTTTCACCATATGATATTATCTAGGAAGTTATCCATGACTCATGTTTATTTCATGTTATCTGTTTTTTCCACTTTCATATATTGTTATGATCTTATCATGACATTTAACTAACATTATGCTTCCATGTGATTATTAGTGATCTCTATCTTTTATGATATCATGTTATACCTTTACATCACACGTAATGTTCCCTTACCATTTTTACTACCTTACTATGATTTATGGTTCACCCTTTTCTCTTATGAATTCCCCATGTTATCCACATAATTTTGAGACCTCAATGTAATTTAGGATTTCACTTATGAGAATAAAAATGTTTATGTTATGTTTTAGTTTCTTTTTCACACTTTATTTACCTAGTATTCCAAATACAATAGGCCTCAAAATCATTTGGCTCTTATTATTGGATTTATATTTTCAATTCATGTAAAAATATGTGTAAAATAATTGGTTCCCTATATAATCTATGGGATCAATGAATCACTCGATTCGTGTTTGGGATTCTCCTGTATATCCATGGTATATTAATACCTCTTGTTGTGAAAGGGTTGAGGGGAAAGTGAGAAACAAGCGAATTAGAATAAGGTTTAGGACATCATTGTAGTATCATGATGATGGTAAATCCACCTTTATGTAGGAAAATGGGACTCACCCAAGCATTCATGAATTTACAAAAATATTCCATAATGTTCGAGTAATGCATTCGGTCCCAATGCTTGTAAACCCATCAATAAATCAACTCTCCCATAGGTTTAATATTTTTAAACAATAACTATTAATGATATCCATTCATGGAATGAAACTTGAACCATAAAAATTTAATTTTTTTCTTCATAATAATTATAATAATCTAATGTAATCATATATTATGAATTGTAATATTATGATAAATCCAAATAAATTGTTATGATATCACTATATCAAAGAAAATTATATTCTAAAAATAAATCATTCAGAATTAATTTGGTTTATATATTTTATGAAAAATTACATAGTTATATCATGTTTTACAATATTTTCTAAAATACATTATATTTGTAAGGGAATTGGGGTATATTTCCTTTATGCATAATAAAATTATTCATTCATGAGAAATTATTGGTCTTTTATAGAAAAATAATTCTATTTATGTTATAATCACCCCATTTATGTGATCTATGTTAAAATTACATATTTTATAGCCATATTAAATTTCATTTGCATGATAGAAATCACTCATTGAGATAGTTTGAGACATGATTCTTATCTCCCATTAGAAATTAATGTGCTGAAAATTGGTGCCATCCGTATACACTGATCTTTAGAAATTTTTTTACTTTTTATAATTCTCTGGTTCCTAAGAACCATTTTAATTTCATTTTCATAGTCTTATAGGTTTTATATATAATTTTTTAAGGATATAGAGATTAAAATTCACATGTATGTACTAAGTGGAATTAGAATTATGTTATGGAATCTGGCAGTAACAAAATTCATCTAGCAGTAGTAGCTAGTAATAGATATTCCCACCCAGGATTAAATTAAATATATATTACATCATTTTAGATGAATATTTTGTTCATTGAAAAAATACATGCTTGAGAAACATAATAGTTTATTGTCTTTGGAAACATGGAAATAAAATATTCTATCATGGTGTAGGATCTTTAACAACTCTCATAAAGATCTCCACCTTTAGTACACCTGTATAAAACATTTCTTCATACCATGGGGAAAATAAACATAACAATGGGGTGAGTTCAAATTCTTAGTAAGGGTAAATAAGGGAGATATGTAAGCATAATTATTAGTATAAGGTTACGAGAACATGATAATGAAAATAGAAGATCCTACCCTACATATCAATGATCATATACATGAATCATGGAATAAATAATTGTAGTTCATAAGACTTGAATCATAAGTAAATAAAGAACCTAAGACATGAAAGAAAAACATAGGACTAAAACATGGGATTGTAGTAGACACATAAGAATATAATATGATTTCAAAAGTTTCCAATGAATCACTATGAAGGCCATCATGGTAGTATGGGTTCACTCCTCATAACATATTGGAAGTCATGGTTCACTCCCATGTCCATATTAGTAGAATTATTTCACTCATTATAACATATTGGTAGTCATGGTTCACTACTATAACCATCTTATTAGCATGATTTCACTCCTCATACCATCTTAGTAGTCATGGTTCACTCACATGTCCATCTTAGTAGTCATGGTTTCTTCCCAATACCATATTGGTATGTATCATGAGATATAAATATTTACCCAATTTATTTGATGGATGTATATATATCCCACCTATCTCATTGTGAAATCATACATAGATGTTCTACAAAGTCGTAAATAATAATATCTTAACCCATTAAATAAGACTGTTATCATAAACATCTAAACATATCATAAAATATAAAAAAGATATAAGTTTTATAATAATTTCATCAAAATAATAACTTATGGAAGTTAATTTTAATTTATAAACAAATAACTCATAGAATAGAAACAGATTTCATAAACATATAACCTGTGAAAATGAAACTGATTTCATGACTATAAAAACCCTGAAAGAGAAACAAATTTTATAAACATAAAACCTGTGAAAGAGAAACAGGTTTCATAAATACCATTTCATTAAGAATAACCCATTTATATAAAGGATGTGATTGTAATCTTTATATAGTTTCCTATAAGGTCATGAGTAACATCAATAGATGACATCTTAGATAAGTAATTATTTTCAAATATCTTAAAAAAACATTTCTTGAGAAAAATAACCATTCTTCTTTAACAAATGTATTTCTAATAAATAAAACCATTTGAAAATAATTTTCATTGAACATAACTTAAAAATATATAAATATTACATGAAATCATTAAAAGCCTTTTATTATTTAAATATTATAAAATAATATTCATAACATTTTAAAAAAAATCTTCGAAAACACTTCAAAATCCTTTAAGTAAATATAAAAAAAATTCCAAATAATTTCATATCAAATAATTTGAAAATGTATAAATAGTTATTGAAAACATTTTGAAATTATTCTTCATTGAAAATTTATAAAATAATCTTTAAAACATTTTAAGAACCATTTTCCTTGAAATCATGTAAAATATTTATAAAAATGTTTTTAGAACTATATTTCCTGTCAAATTATAAAAAAAGTTTAAAAAGGTTTGAAAACAAATTTAGTTAAAATCGTTATTAAAAGCAATTTATTGAAAAAATTACCATTAAACACGAAAATAAAGATTCACGGGATTAAAGGTGGATAAATTTGTACATATTGTATGAGGTAAAAAGGCTATTCCCTTTTCATGGTAAAAAAGGATATAAATTTTCCTCTTTCGGAAAGAGACAAGAATATTACTTTAAAAAAATTGGTAAAATAGAAATAATGGAAGTAATTTCATTTAATAATCATTTTATATTATTAAATTATTCTTGGAAACCCTTTTTAGAAGACACAGTTGTTATGGAACATAGATTTCTGACCAAAGATTGGGTAAAGTCGGGCTTTCTTGAATACACATTCTTAACTATATTATGTACGAAAGAGTAAAAAATTGTACCACTGGATGAATATATCATGAACAACCAAAGGATAACAAAATTAATTAATTTTCTAAGAGAAGAAACATAATAATTCATCAAAGGAAGCATAAATGTAAACAATCTCAAAAAGCGATGATATTGTATAAAAAACTCTTATAACTTGGTAACTTGAGATCATAATCCCCATGTAAAAAAATGAAACTGAATGAAGCATAAATTGTTATGAAATGAATAATATTAATGATATGATATGTAAAATGGAAGTATATACTCCTCAAAAAATATTTTATGTGAATAACAAAACTTCAGTATCAAAGTATGTAAATTGAGACAATACATTTTTACCGATTTGGTAACTTTTGAAACATAAACACCATGAATGAAAGTTCATAAAAATGATATGTCAATACACATAAATTTATGTATAATATACATAGAATACAATCATGGTCATTACTTACACCACATGAAATGGAAGAGTGGATAATATAGCATGTATCTCACGAGAATAAAAAAGTGAGATAAATCCCCTTACCACGTATATTGACTCTCATCATACACGTTCAAACCAACATTATAATAAATATAAATTTATTATAAATATTATAAATAATGATTTTATTATATATAATGTTTTATATGGTTTTATTATGAACTTATATTAGCCTCTTATTTAAAATCCTATGTTAAGGTTTCACATCAGGTAAGAATTGCTTTATTATTAACATGTGCCTTTATTTGTTATATCATTGGAATTTATAATTTATATCAGGATTTTTATAATTTAAACCATTATATAAATATCATTTATACGCATTATATATGTATTATAATAATATATATAATATATATGTTTGAAATGGATTACACCATTCATGGAGATAGTAGGTCGTACATACACATGAATGTTATTTCCATTTAATTATCTTGTTGATAAAATGAAAGTAAAAGACTTATGTGTATATATATTTATATATATATCCTTATTAAATTAGATTATTTATTTCATTTTTATCTTATATATTCACTAAAACAATCCTTAAAACCATCTATGTGGTGTAGGAAGGAATCATATCTCTTTGGGGGGGCAGTAGTCCACACTTCCTCAAACGAAATTATCATGTTATCATAAAATAGAAAGTTAAAAAAAGATATTTGTTGTAAAAATAAATAAAGAATATTAAAGTCACAATAAATTTAATATATGATATATCTAAACATATTTTGCATAATAATGGCCACCATGGGAGGTGGTAATTGAAAAATTAACAGTCATCATTTCATGTGTAAGTAGTATATTATACACTGAAATATTTTGTTCGTTACCCATTAGATAGAGGTGTTTGTAATTTTAGGTCAAACCATTTACATACAAACATACTAGAATTTTTTTAATGATGGTTTTTTTATATAATATTATAATAAATAGATTTGGATGGGTGGATAAGGAAAATTAAAGAATAGATTTGAGATAAGACGTTACCTCTAAATCGGGTAACTTCTTTTTGTTTGTACCAAAAGACATCCATATGTTATCCTTCTGAGAAAGGTAAGTATTCTCTGAAGAAGTTAGGATTAATAAGAAGTGTATTGGGTATAGATTTAATTAACTTAATAGGTTTTAGAGTTTTAAAGAAGAAGGATATGTGGTGGAATTTTATAGGGAAGGAATAGGAATCACTTGAAGTTTTTGGAAACAAGTTATGTGTACAGATATCATTAGATAACAAAAGACATACCAAACCAATATAAATCAATAATGGAAGGTTTTTTTTTCATAATTATCGGCTTCCAATAGGTTATTTACTGATGTCTATGTCATTTGGGCCCTTAGATTTAAGGTTCAGTCCCTACTAAAGCTTAATTTGACTTTAATCATTTTGGTTAATATTAATAAATTTTACTAATATGTTTAGTAAAAAATTACGTAGATGTTATTAGAAATAAAATATAATGTTGATTACAATTATAAGGACCCAGCCTTATTACATAAATAATAATGAATAAGTCAAGAAAACAAATCATTTTACATAGAGTATCTTTCAATTAGAGAGAATTATAGAATTAGGAAAATACATTCATAACATTACACATTATTACAGAGTGGATAAAATAAAAATAGTTTCAATTTTCCTCAAAATATAAAACATTAAAACTTAAAATAAGACACCTTAACAGTTATTCAACATTTAACCTGCCTTACTTCCTTGTCTTACACATCCAATAACTTGTGAAAATCATTTAAAAACATGGGATGACCACAAAAGATCAGTAAGGTATAGAAAAGAATGAAAGATCACATTATTCAATGAATACTCGTAACGTATTAAAGCATTTTCTAAAGAGATTCTTGTCACCCATATGTACTTAATTTGTGTAACATGAGCTTTACACAATTTCCACACAAAACATGATATAAAAAATATAATCAAATATGTATCTTGGTAATTACTTACATAAACTTGTAACCATTCTTTTCTACCATATAATTTGTAACCCTCACGGCTACCTTACTTTGTGTATCCATCACAGTTACACTTGGAGTAACCATACTTTTGACCTACAACATACTCATACCCAATGCATTGGAGGGAGATGTAGGTCTCAACCTTCATCATAAATTATTCTCAAGGAAGAAAACATAATAATACAACATGAATAATTCCATAAAAAACATTGCTTTAGAATTTTGTAAAACTGAATTTAAAAGGAGTTTTTTTATAGAAAATCGACTTATAAATATCATATATTTGAAGAGAGACATAATAGAGTGGATTTAGTTTGTATATATAATTGTAAATATACATAATATAACCTAATATAAACAGAAACCATCACGCAAACAATTTAAATATCACATAAATAATGAAGTAGAAGGTTAACAAAAAAGAATGAAAATCGGGTTAAGAATTCCCTTACATCGGGTCTGTCTTACATGAAAATTGTTCAAAAATACTGTATCATGGTAAAAAAAAGTGTTATTAGTAGTTTATAGAAATAATTTCATGTTTATAACATCTTATATTATCATTTAATAACATAATTTCACCCTTTAATTGTTAGTATTTGGCACCTTGCACTGTTTTTGGGTGAGTTCTTAACATGATTCCATGATTGGTTCATGGTGGATGTTCCTGTCGATTGGAAGTGAAATTCCAGAATTTTAATGGAAAGGTATATACATATTTCTAGTACAATAATTTATAACTTTAACATTTTTATGTTTTATAAGAGGATGATTCATAAGTTATAACATTAATGATGTTCGTTTAGATCATTTTAGTGGTTCTTCGATGATAACAACCTCTTTTCGTTTTATAAATTAAAACCATGTGTTAAAACATATTATAGAACCATTGATGGGTATAATACATATATTATAACCTGGTTTAACCATAAAAATTGTTTTATGACCATATCTGAAGGATTTAATGAAAAATTAAATCACATCATCCACGATGTCGGTAATTCGACAAATCACGGACAATGTTTTCAATTCATTGAATACGTGGGAGAGGAGAAGAAAAATGATGATGAATTTTCCATGAACATTATAAAGTCCATAATATAAATGATTCAATATATTTAATTCCTCTTGGATAAAAGGGGGTGAGGAAATAGGAAAAATGAATCATGAAATAAAAGAAAACTTGAGAAATTTCTCACGAAAATTCAGCAGCATAACAGCGTCTCTTAAAATTTCATAAAAAATGTTTGATGAGAGAAAGTGAATATCTCATCCCTCATAAATAATATGAACAGTAATTGGGGATATGTAATGAAATATACCAACATAATCCAATGTGAAAGTAAGATAATAACATAAAATGAAAGAAAAGAATGAAAATAAAAGAGGATGTTTACCTCTTGAACTCTTCTCCTTGAGATCCTTCTTAATGTCTTTGTTTATCATCTTTTGGTGAGACCAGTAGCTCTAGGGCGTAGGGAAGATCCTTGGGAGGAGTATTGGGAAGAACTTACTCATGTCTCAAGGCTTTAGAGTTGTGGGAAGAAGAGGTGAGTGAGGGTGGTATTTATTGTGGAGGAAAGGGGATATTTTTCATTTTTTTAATAATTATTATAATATTTTTTTCCATGATTATGAATAGTCTTAGTTAATGCGACCTAAAATAGTAATAATGGCATATGAGTTCGAACCAAGTTTCATTGCAACACTTATGATGTCATAAATAATTTATTTTACTAATAATTTGATTATATAATATTTTATCGTATTTCACTATTCACCAAAATATCAAGAATTTCAGAAAAACCCCAAAAATATACCCTAACCATTTTTTGACATATAGAATTCAAAAATGAAGTCCATTTTTAAAATAATTTTTTAAATATTGTTAATTTAATTTTTATATAAAATCATACATAATTTAAAAATTCACAATTCTAATTCTATAACAACTTCTATATCATGATGAAAAATTAACAAAGATGTTATTATCTTATATCCTTAGGAAAATAAAATGTACTATTCATTAGGGTCATATAACTATTCATATTACTATTCATAAGGGTATGTTACAATTCACAAGAAAAACAATTTGGTTTCATCAGACTCCAAATAACTTAGTGAACAAAATTGTAGATGACAATTTCTTGAAATTCAAAACATTGTAGTGGAAAAAATTATGTTTTAAAGGATATTTAAAAAAATATCTACTTAAAACAAAGTTCCATGCATTTCTATTTATTTTAAAAAAAACTTGGGTTGTTACATTATCCCAACCTTCTGGAATTTGCGTCCTCACAATTTTATTTTCTTATTAAACAACTAAGGGTACTTTTCCCTCAAAGCATTTTCAGACTCCCATGCTACTTCTGAAAACATGTGGTTTCTCCACAAAACCATTACCTAGTTGATTACCTTATTCTGCAATACCTGTTCCCTTCGATTAAGAATCTGAATTGGTTTCTCTTCATAAGAAAGGTTCTCTTACAACTGAACTTCTTCTGCGATCAAGACATGTGATGAATCTAGCACATACGTTCTTTACATCGAAGCATGAAAAACATTTTGTACGTAAAACAAACTTGAAGGAAAATATACGTGGTATGAAACTATTCAAACTTTTTCCATGATTTCCAAAAAGGCCGATGAACCATGAACTTAGATTCCCTTTCTTACCAAAACACATCAAACATTTCCATGGAGTGATTTTAAGAAAAACATGGTCACCTACCATGAAAGAAAAGTCTTTCCTTCTGTTATCTGCATAACTTTTCTGCCTCCTTTGAGCTGTCCACAGGTGCTGGTGTGTCATCCTCACTTTCTCATCCACTTCTTCAACTAATTTTTTCCCAATCATCTTTCTTTCACCGATATCATTAGAAAATGCTGGAGTCTAACACCACTTCTCATACAAGGACTCAAAAGGTTCCATCTGAATACTAGAATTAAAACTGTTATTATAAGAAAACTCAACTAAAGAAATATGATGATCCCAACTTTCTTGATAGTCCATTGAACAAGCTCGAAGCATATCCTCCAAATTTTGAATCCTTCGTTCTGACTGCCCATCTGATTGAGGATTAAAATCTATACTAAAATTTAACTTTGTTCCCAAAAAATACTGAAGTCCCTTCCAAAAGTTAGAAGTGAACCAGGGATCTTAGTCAGTTACAATGGAAAGAGTAACTCCATGTAACCTTAAAATCTCTTTGAGGTAAAAACAAGAAATCTAATACCAAGACATTGTATCTCGAATAGAAAGAAAATGTGCAGGCTTTGTTACCGGATCAACAATAACCCAAATCGCATTTTTACCTCGAGAAGTATTTGGTAATCCCACCACAATGTCCATGGATACATTCTCCCATTTCCACTCTAGCACTAGATAAGGTTGAATCATCCCCTTCGGTAACTATCTTTCTGCTTTAACCTGCATACATGTCAACCATTTCATGGTAAAATCAGCAATATCCCATTTCATTCCATCTCACCATTAATACTATCAAAGGTCTCTATACATCTTAGTACTTTCAGGATGAACTGAAAATAGTGAACTTTGAGCTTCACACAACAAATATGTCTTCAACAAGGAATCACAAGGCACACACAACCTTTCTCTAAATCACAAAACACAGTCTTTATCAAGATATAATTCTGGAAACTTACCCATTTTAACCAATTCTTCCTTTTTTGTAGCTCACGGTCTTCCTTCTGCACTCGATTAATTCTATCTGTCAACAAATAATGCACTGAAACCTGAAACAAAACAGATGTATTCCCAGCACCAAAAACATGTAATCCAAAATTCATCAAATCATTAATCAAGGGATCATGTTCCAAACATAATATGGTTAATGATGCATAATGTTTCCGACTCAAAGAATCCTCCACTTTGATTGATTTTCCATGATGGTAATTGATCATGAAATCATAATCATTTACAGTTCAAGACATCTTCTATGCCTCATTTTTATTTTCTTTTGAGTGAATATATACTTCAAGCCTTTATGTTCAATATATATTTGACATTTGGTTCCATTTAAATGATTCCTCCAAATTTTCAAAGAAAAACCCACAGATTCCAATTACAAATCATATGTGGGATAATTTAGCTCATGAGGTTTAAGTTGTCTTGATGTATAGGCAATTACCTGATCATTCTTCATCAAAACACAACCAAGTATATTCAAAAAAGAATCATTGTAGATGAAAAACTCACCATTTTGGGAAGATAATTCCAAAACTGGAGCATTCACCAATCTCTTCTTCAGTTCCTAAAAACAAACATCAGATTCATATGTCCAAAAAAATTTATTCCCTTTCTGTGTTAACATAGTTATCGGGCTAGATAACTGTGAAAAGTTCTTAACAAACCTTCTGTAAGAACCTGCTAACCCAATAAAACTATGAATCTATGCAACATTTTTGGGTCTTGGACATTCATCAACTACTTTTTTTTGATGGATCAACAGTTATTCCATCCTAATTTACAATGTTTCCAAGAAAAGAAATCTATTGAATCCAAAAATAACACATGCTGAACTTTCCATATAGTTTCTTTTCCTTTATGGTTAGTAAAACAACCCTTATATGTTTTTCATGCTCCTATTTTTTTTTTAAACTACCAGAATTTCATCAATAAATACAACCAAAAACCTATCCAAGAACTCATGAAATGATTTATTCATAAGATTCATGAATACAACAGGTGAATTAGTCAATCCAAATGGAATAAAAACAAATTCATAATGCTAATATCTAGTACGAAAGGCTATTTTCAGGATGTCATACTCCATCAACTTCTGCTGATGGTATTCGGATCTCAAGTCAATCTTGGAAAAGTACTAAGCTCCTAGGATCTGATCATACAAGTCATCGATATGAGGCAAAGGATACTTGTTTTTAATAGTGTTTTTATTCAATGCTCTATAATCAATGCGAAGTATGATGGAAGCATCTTTCTTTTTAATAAACAAAACAGGAGCTCCCCATGGTGATGTGCTGGGACGAATGAAGCCTTTGTCATGAAAATCCTGCAACTGATTTTTCAATTCAAGAAGTTCTATTGGAGACATACGATAAGGGGGTTTTGAAATTGGCTTAGCATTTGGAACTAATTCAATTTTTAATTCGACTTCTCGATCAGGTATAACACCAGGTAACTCATCAGGGAAAACATTAAGGTGTTCATTTACCATGGGAACATCATTAATTTGAATAGTTCCCCTGTTTTCAAAAATATGAGAAAGATTAATTTCATTTCCATCATTCAATAGTTTCTCATCTTCTTGATATGTTATTAATTTTATGGGTTCATTCTTGTTTACAAACTGAAACTCTTTCTGAAAAACAACCTCTTTAGATCCACAGTCAATCTTAGCATTATAATCAGAAAGCTAGTCCATCCCTAAGAAAAATATCAAACTCATCTAAGGGAAAAACAACAAGTTTTGGATGTAAAGTATTTCCACATACCACTATATAATGATTCTTATAATTTCTATTCACTATAAAATTTCACCCTAATGTTTTAAAAAAAAGTTCATGTCTCCTTTGTTGAGGTGATATTTCCAAATTACCAGAAAATTTCTCAGAGATGAAGGAATGTGTAGACCATGCATCAAACAAAACTTTAGCAAAATCTGAGTGAACAAACAATGTACCTAATACAACTTCATTGGAAGGCCTGACATCTGTTAACGTAGTAATAAAGGATCTCACAACAACTTTCGGCATGTAGTCTATCTTTTTTCATCATTAAGATCTCTCTTTGGGCAGGCATTTCCATAATGACCCATCTCACCACATTTAAAACACATTATAGTCTACTTTTCAAGATTAGTCTTAGGATCATTTTCATTGCAATCTCTGGCCATATGTCCAAACTTAACACATTTAAAACACTTCCCAGTTTTGATAAGCCATTCCCCAGGGTGTTTCTTGCCACACTTTTCACAAATTGGAAATTGGATTTTCTTACCATCATATTTCTTTTGTTAATTCTTACCCATTTCTTTCCAACTGGACCTCTTCTTCTCTTTAATTCCAAAATGCATGTGATCATCATCAAACACCATCTCTACCCTCTCAGCATATCAGACAAGTTTCTCATAACTTTTGAATTCACGGGAGGCCAACGCCCTTTGATACCTTGGATTCAGTCCTGAGTAAAATCAATTGATTTTTCTATCAAGATCCAGAATAAGATTTGGAGCATACCTTTATAGTCGAGTGAAGTTCGCTTCATACACAGCCACTGAATCTTCCTCCTTCTATTTCAATTCATGGAATTGTTTTTCCCTTATATGTAGCACCACCTTAGGAAAATATTTTTCAAGGAAAATATTTTTCAAGGAAAATAATTTTAAATTTATCCCACTCTAAGGCATCAAAATCCTCTCTACCTCTGATATTCCTTACCATTTACCACCACTTATTAGCTTTCCCTTCAAAACGATAAATGGAAAGACTTACCTTTTAATTTTCTGAACATCCCCTAACATCGAATATCTTTTCAAGGGCTTTGATCCATCCTTTACCTACGTCTGGGTTAGAAGATCCATTGAATGTAGGAAGATGGTGTCTCATAAAATATTCCACTACTGTCATGTTCAGTTGTGGTACCTTTATTGTTTATCATGCATGGATGCCACCACCATTTGTTTTCTATGTTATCTAAGCCATTACTGTCACAAACTACTCGGTTCCAAAACCTACCATTTCGGGTTGTTGTTCTAGAAGGATGTCATTCTTTCGGTGCCTCTCCTCTTCATCTTCCATGTCCCTTCTACGGATAACCATTCTGAACTAACGTGTCTTAGATGAACCAACATTGTAATATTTAAATTCAATAACAACTCTAATAAAAGAAAGAGTGAAAATCATTTATGGTATTCTATTAACATCACCCTAACCCCCAATGTTATCTATACCATCCTCTGATACCAAATATAAGGACCCGACCTTATTACATAAAAATCTTTAATTAGTCAAGAAACACATCCTTTTACATTCAGGATATTTTAACTTTTATAGCTTTAGAGAATTAGTATAATACATTCATAACATTACACATTATTAGAGAGTGGATACCAAAAAAACAGTTTCCTTTTTTTTCAAAATATAATGCATTAAAACGTAAAACAAGACTCCTTGACAATTATTCAATATTTAACATGGATTACTTCCTTGTCTTAGGAATCCATTAACCTATGAAAATAATTTAAAAACATGGGATGAGCACAAAAGCTCAGTAATGTATGGAAAAGAAGGAAATATCACATTATTCCCTGAATACTCGTAACGTATGAAATCATTTTCAAAAGACATTCTTGTCACCCATATATACTTAATTTGTGTAACATGAGATTCAAACATGATCCAAAAAAAACATGATAGCATAAATATAATCATAAAGGTATCTTGTGGCATTACTAACATGATCTTGTAACCATTCTTGGCTACCTTATAATTTGTAACCCTCACGGCTACCTTACTTTGTGTAACCTTCGCAGTTACACTTGGAGTAACCATATGGCCGGCCTCAAACATACTGATACCCACTGAATTACATAGAGATATAGGTATCACCCTTCATCATAAATAATTTTTAAGAACTATAACATAATCATACAACATGAATAATTCCATAAAAACATTGCTTTGGAATTTCATAAAACCAAATTTAAAATGAGGATTTTTAAAGAAAATCCCCTTATAAATATCATACAATTGAAGAGAGACATAATAGAGTTGATGGATTTTGTATATATGCTTGTAAATATACATAATAAAACATAATATAAACAGAACCCATCACAAAAACATTTTAAATATCCCCTAAATAATGAATTAGAAGGTTAACAAAAAAGAATGGAATCCGGGTTAAGAATTACCTTACATCAGATCTATCATAATTAAAAATTGTTTAAACATTCTTGTATAATGGTTAAAAGAGTGTTATTAGTAGTTTAAAGAAACATTTTAGTTTTTATAGAATATTATATTATCATTTCATAATATCTTTTCACCCTTTAATTGATAGTATTTTTCACCTTCCACTATTTTTGGGTGAGTTTTTAACATGATTTCCATGATTGGATCATGGTGGATGTTCTTGTCGATTGGAAGTGAAATTCCAGAATTGTAATTGAAAGGTATTTACATATTTCCAGTACCATAATTTATACCATTAAGATTTTGATGTATTATATGAGGAAGATTCATAAGTTAAAACATTAATGATGTTTATTTAGATCATTTTAGTGGTTCTTCGATAATAACGACCTCATTTAATTTTATAAATTAAAACCATGTGTTAAAATGAATTCTAGAACCATTGATGAGGAATGTTACATATATTATAACCTGGTTCAACCATAAAAATGGTTTCATGACCAGACTTGAAGGATTTGACGAAAAATAAAATCACATCATCCATGATGTGGGTAATTCGACACATCATAGACAATGTTTTTAATTCTTTGAATAAGCGGTAGAGGAAAAGAACAGTGATTATAAATTTTCTATGAACATGAGAAAATATAGAATATATATGATTATGGATATTTAATGCCTCTTTTATAATAGGGGGTGAGGAATGAAGAAAAATGAAACATGAAATCAAAGAAAACATGAGAAATTTCTCATGAAAATTTGGCATCCTAACCGCGTCTCTTAAAATCTCATAAAAAATTTTTGATGAGAGAAATGGAATATCTCGTCACTCATACATAATATGGAAAGTAAGGGGGGATATGGAATGAAATATCCCACCATAATATAAAGGTAAAGGAATAGAATAACCTAAAATTATTGAAAATAAAGAAAATAAAAGAGGATGTTTACCTCATGATCTCTTCCCCTTGAGATCCTTCTTAAGGGCTTTGGTTTTGGTCTTTTGGTGAGACCAGTAGCTCTGTGACGTGGGTAAGAGCCTTGGGAGGAGTATTGGGAAGAACTTAGGAATGGATCAATTCTTGAGAGGTGTGGAAAAAGAGGGGAGTGAGGGAGGTATTTATAGTGGAGGGGATGGGGTATTTTTCATTATTTTAATCATTATTCTAATAATTTTACCCAAGATTATGAATAGTCTTAGTTCATGTGACCTAAAATAGTAATAATGGAATGTGATTTAAAAAAAATTGTCCTCGGATCAATTATGATGTACTAAATAGTGTATTTTACTGATAATTGGATTATACGGTATTTTATCATATTTTACTATTCACTGAAAATTCATGAATTTCAGAAAAAACCCAAAAATTTACCCTAACCATTTTTCAACATGTAGATTTCAAAACTGAAGTCCATTTTTTGAAAATAATTTTCTAAAAATTATTAATTTAAATTTTAAATAAAACCATAATTATTTCAAAAATTAACAATTTTAATTCTATAACAACTTCTATATCACGATGAAAAAATAACCAAGATGTTATTACCATAAAGCGTGAAGAAAATAAAATTATAATAAAATTTACGATTAATTAGGGTCATATTACTATTCTTATTACTATTCATAAGGGTATGTTATTATTCACAAAAAATAAGTTGGTTTAATCAGACTCTAAATAACTTACTGAACAAAATTGTAGATGGTTGTTTCTTGAAATTCAAAACATAAAAGTGGTAAAATCATATTTTAAAGGATAGTTTAAAAACATATCTACTTAAATCAAAGTTCCATGCATTTCAATTTATTTTTAGAAAAACATGAGGAGTTACAATAATGGTGTATTTTGGTTTTTCTAAATTTAATTCATAGAATAACGAAAATTATGATTCATTCCAATCCCAAATATAGGACGAAATTACATGTATTTAAATTCTAAAAATGATCAAAAGTTTGCAGTGATTTTATATTCAATTTCAAAGTGAAAAAATTTATAATGACCTGAATTGTACTAAAAAATTTATATTTGATCTATCGTGACCATAAAACAGATTTAATGTGTAATTTAACCTTAATAATTTTTTAAAAAAATGCAGTTTTTAACTAAAACACAGTTGTTTTCACTATTCATCAGAAAAATGAAATTCCTTAAAATAATCCCAAAAATTTACCCTAGAATAATTTCTACATTATAGATTAAAAAATAAAGTTAATTTTATCAAATTCAATTTATAAAAGTGTCTAAAATTAATTTTATGTCATTTTTTCACAAATAGACATGAAAAGTAGTTTATTAAAGAGAATAGTATTTTTTAAACATATAACGGCTTTACTAAAAATTTTATTCTTCATTATCAATATTTTTATTTATATAAAACCACTATAAATGTTTTTTATATTTTTATTATAATTAATATTACTAATTTTTAATGGTTGGTTGATGTTTCATAGAAAAATTGTATTGTGTGTAACGTATGCCAAGTCAATGTTATGTGTGAAAGGAATGTTTCACTTAGTGCATTAATAGAAATAAATGAAAATTTAATTTATTACGGTAAAACACATTTGTGACCATAATAATATTTCCATTTATATTCAATCGAGTTTTATATTCATTTATAATTAATTGGTAACCTATGAATTCATGTTATATTGTATAAACAATATATTTTCATAAATTAGTTAATACTATTCATATCCTCTAGTTTAACATCATGGTTTTAACATATTTTATTAAATAATCGTTTTTAATAACATATTATTGTTTGGTGAACCTCGTCTTGGTCGGTTTCACAAGTCATTAAGGAAAATCGTTATTGCCTATAACACAAGTGATTCTATGTGTTTTGTGTAGAGTATGCCAATGTTTATGTTGTGTGTAGTGAATGATTAACTTGTTTTTGAATATAACACAAGTAACACAACAGTAATATGTTGTGTAATTTTAAATAAATTAAGTTATAAAAATTAATAATTTAAAATTAAGTGTTTTAATTAATAATAATACTTATAAATAATTATAATTTATAGTTTTCAAATTAATTATTTAATGTTCTAAAAAACAAATACTATTTTATAGTATTATTTTGAGTGAAATAATATTTTAATGTGTATTTGATTTATTTTTGTCAATAGATTATTTAATTAAATATTATATAAATAATATATATATTGAGTATTATAATTTTTTGATAAACACTAAATTATGTTTGAATTATATTCCCTATTAATATTACCCCTTAAGATTTTATGGTATATTTCTTCATAAATATTTTCAATTTATTAGATATCTTTTTAAGTGTTGGTATTTTTGTGAGTAATAAATATTTAATTACAATTTTAAAATAACAAATTAACATAAAATAAAATTAATTTTCAGAAAATGTATTCTTAAATAAATCTTTTTCCTTTATAATTTTTGGATAATTTTATGAGGCCTCGATTATTTTTTGAATGTATTATAAAATCAGTTTAAAATTGAAAATTTGAATTTCTCAAATAAAAGATGAATTTATTTAAAAATTAAATTTCACATATTTAGAAAATTATTTTGATAAAATAGAGCCCATTTTTAATTATACTAATTTTAAACCGGTTAGGTTTAATTTTTGGATTTTTTCTGATACACATGAATTTTTGGTATTTTTCTGAAATACATGAATTTTGGGTGAATATTTAGAATTATTAATTTATAAAATATAATAAATTGATTAATTTATTAATCATGATTAAATCATGGATAATGTAAATTTCCATTGGTTCTAACTCTCATGAATGTATTACTACTTTAGGTCACAAGAATCAAAACAATTAATTATCATGAGCGAAAATAATAAAATAATGATTTAAATAATGGAAAACCCATTATCTCCTCCACTATACCCCCCCTCACACTCTCTCTTCTCTTCACTATTCTAAGCCATTAATCGTCTCAATGTTCTACCCAAATAATACTTCCCTAGTCCTTCCCCAATTTCATGAGCTCTTGGCCTTTCCAAAAGACCAATACCCCTTTCCTTAAAGAGATTCTCAAGGATGTGTATTCAACAGGTAAAATTCTCTTCCTATTTTTCTTTTTAATTTCATTTTATCTTCCCTTAATTTATTATACTCTTTATACATCCTCATTAAAAATAATCACGATAACTCTAGTATCATCTATATACTAAAATTAAATCATGTTAATGGAAGAACCATCATCAATATCCTTAATCCCCCCCCCCTCTCTCTTTCTCTTATTTTAAAAACAAAATCATCATCAGAGAGGTTCCAATTTACAACATTTGTGGACAATTAAATTTCAATCTTCAATTCCTTATTCAAGGTTGTTCATGAATCCATTTTAATGATTGATAAAAAATTTAAAATGTATAATATATCCCTTTTATGTTTTTAATGTAACGTTTTTAAATAATACTAAATGATAAAACAAAATGAGTTTGTTATGATAAATAACCACCGTAAAAATCTAAACAAACATCACTAAATGTTTTATCTAATGATTCGTCCACATAACATGTAAATATATATATATATATAACTATGTACACTTATTTATTCTAATTTAGAACATGTAATTACAATTCTGGATAATTATACCAATTTTAAAGCAACTTCATTACTTATAATCAAGTGAACCGATCATGAAGTAAAATAACAAACACTTTGAAATGACATAATTCAATAAAATAACTTATCAATAAGGCTATAAATGAACTTAATAAAATTATAATAAATCAAATATATGTAGATAATGTTATGAATTAATTAATTAATTTATGTAATTTGATTATTTAATATATTAAGGTAAAGTACAGAACATGTTCGGACATAAGGTAAGGGGTTTCTCATCTCACATTTATTTCCATGAGATTTCCATTTTTCTCCAATTATTTCATGTATATGGGGTATGTATTCTTACATTTGATATATAATATCATGAATCTATTTATATTCTTTGTATTTAGTGATTCATTAGGTAATTATTATTTTTTGGTCATACGATTTGAGTTTTTTCAATGTTTTAAGGGTTTTCTCATCTCATTTCCATTTTTGTGAGGCATTCCTTATTCACCACAATTTGTTATGAATGGTGTATGAATGTTGACCACTGATTTACCATAACATAAATCTATTTATTTTCATGGTATTCCATTTATCACTTAAGAATTATTAATTTTAGGGAATATGAATTAATTTATTACAAAGTGGTAAGGGATTCTATCTGAACCCTCATTTTTTCTTTTGGGTTACTCTTTATCTACCTTTACTAAAAAATAATGCTTCTTTATTTTTAAAATATTTCTTATACATTCTGTATATATGTACCAAAATCATATATCTAGATTATGTCATCATTCATTGACAGGGATATACATGTTTTAAAATGGTTCCCTTCTCATTTTTTCTTGATAAACAACCCTAATCCAAGGGAGCCTCTCAAATTCTTACCCATTTTAAAGTTCACTATATATACTATATGAAGCCATAATTACTTTTTTAAAATTTAAAATTTTATCATAAGATACTTTATTGGATGATTTATGGTTTTATGAGAATAAACATACCCTTTCGCTTTAAAATATCTTTATTATTTTCCTTAAACTGCACAAAAATATTGTATTTTTATAAAGATTCTTAAAAACTCTTTTTACATGATTTCACTTCAGTGAAACAACATTTATGCATAAAATATAATTTTAATTTCTTTCTCTTTTTTTTAGAATATAAAATTTTATAATCTGATTTCATTATGAATACAAATGAGTTTCCAAAGGATCTCTTCATTCAAAAGTAAAAAGGTATTTTTATCTTCTCACTTAAACATTTATAAGATATATGCCTTGTTCCCTAATTATTTCTTGAATGTTGTTTATTTACTACCCTTTTATATATCATTTAATGGACATCTTTATTCTCATGATATTCTACGGGATTATGATTTAAATTTCTCAAAGTCATATGGGACACATCAGAATGTTTACGGATTATTTTGACAAGAATTTTTCAATGGTATCATTAAAATGTATCTTGTACTATGCCAAAATCCCTGGTTGAATCCTATACTTCGCTGAGGTTTATGTCTTATGATATCTTCTAAAAAATGTATTTTAGGGATTTTGATTAATTTGACTTTGGATGGGTTATATTGATTCCATTCACTGTATAACTCTGAATGGTTAGTAATTATTTTTTTAGATTGGGAAAAGTTTTTTACATTGTATATGTATATGATTTTTATATATGACCCCATTAATTTGAGGAATGGATTTTACTTATAATGTTATCATTGGGGCCCTCTATAGCCCCTACATGCGTCAGTAGGTATCATGATACAATACAGATATGGACCTAATCGAGGCCTTGCCCATTTCCAGATATGGTTTTGGTTGAGGCATTAATTATTTTCAGATGTCTTGGTTGTGGCCTTGACAGACTATTTTAGAATGTCTGTAATATTCATTTTCTCATTATAAAACATGTAATTGATAGTCCATGTGATTATTCGACTAGTATAATATCCATGGATATGTGTTATTATTAAATTATTCATTCATATTTTATTCATATCATATTATTCTCAAGTCAATGTCTAAAGGAATGTTTTTTTAGTTTCTCAGCATGCCTAGTGTTTAAGCCTATGATTAATTTTTTTGTTTTACTTACCCTTACTAATCATTTCAGATCACCCATTTCTAATGTTTTATTTTTCTCTGGTATTCAAAGACGTATATTATTAATTACTTGAAGTTATAATCTATAAGTTATGGATTTTTAAAATGGAATTTACATGTTGTATTTCCCTTCAATTTGTAATTTTGAAGTTATATATGTATCTAGTTTTTCAAAACTGCTAAACTTGTTGTCCAATTGTGATTTTATTCCTTATAATAATTCTTATTTAATAAAATAATGCTCCAACTTTGGGCAACTGAGGTCAAGTCGTTAGAATTGGTATCAAATATTTTTTTTAAAAGAACCTTGGGAACTGGATTCACGAAACATAGATTGGGGAACATAAACCAATGATATACTGAGGGTAAGCATATAATAACATCTAAAAAATTTTTTATGGAAGAGATTATGTGGATCTTACTAGAAAATACATCCCTTTTTGGATACTACAAGTGGAAATGGTTATGGAACAGAAGTACCTAGGAGTAACAACTCCATCAAGGTGTTCCGAGCTTGACTCGAGGTAACATGGTACACAAAAAGGAGTCTTACTATGCACCTATTTTGATACTCCCATGGGATATTTCTATTAAAATTAAAATTTAATTTAACCACCATTATAAATGATTTATGCCCCCACTATTACCAAAGTATATGGTTATAGGATTTACGACGCATAAATTTATCTTATGTGTTATACCATGTTTATATTTAAAGAAGGTTCATAATTTTATGAGATAATATATTATATTAAATTGATTATAAATAGTGCCTTGTATAATGAATGATAACTTCCCCAATGCACGTGATGCAAAGATTAATAAGGGTCGTATCTCACATGGTCTTAAGCCATCATTTCGAAGGGAGATATTCTCCCAAGTATCCAAATTATATAAACAAATAGAATCTTATGATAAAATGATGTGTAAATAATTCTTTTAATACTGTGGTGTTGAAGTGAAGCAAGAGAAGAAGAGTATGACAATGAAAAATATGGATAAATAGAAGAAGGAAAATAAGGGTTTTCCCACATATGATAATTGTGGAAAGAATCACCCTAGTAAATTCTTGTATGGTATGGGAGTTTGTTATAAGTGTGCAGAAAAATGGCACCAAGTTCATGATTTCAAGGGTAATAAAAAGTTTTCCAATGTAAAATTATTCAACTGAAAGTACATGGGACACGATGTGAGTCAATGTCTTATTCTTCAAATGAAAATATCCCAAATGATGTTATTGGATGATGATCAAGTAATGATACTTACATAGATGATGTGGAATGTTTAATATTCTCTATCAAGAATAATTTAATTTGAATATTTTATCATCAATTTACTTGTTACAATAAATATTGAATATATAAGGACGATATAGTAATAATTTTTATTAAGGATTTGAGACTATAATTTGGATGGTACGAAGAAAAGATATTTAGTAGAAGGTTAAAATTTATGGAAAAAGCACGAGGGAATTAAAATCCTATATATATTATTGATGATGAGATAATGATGAATAGATGATTGATTTGGATGAGCATTGACTACCTTCAAACTAATTAATGACTTTTAAAGAAGTGGTCTAAGCTATCATTGTTGTAGTTTACAACATTCTTGGATATATGGAATATATCCAATAGCATGCAATGAGGTTTTATTTTAATTTTCATTATTAAGATATTTTTAGAGGACACATGGAGAAGTTATTCACATGTTTGGAATGTGAAAATTTAGAGTTTCTTCATGTTGATTAAGGTATAATGATAAGTTCATCTTGGAAATTCAGATATATTCATTCTAAAGTGTTGAATCATTGTATTTTGGAATGTTTAACCATTTATTAATGTTTTAAGGTGATCATTGTATGGGGTTTTAGAGGTTAATGTATTACATCACCACATGATGTAACATGTGCAAAGAGATTATGTATAGATAGTTCACGGCGTAATAAAAGGATAAGATTGTGTTTATGAAATAGAAATGTATATTTATACTCCGAGAGTGTGAAGTAATTCCTCAGTTGAAGGAAATTGGTCCTAAATAAAAAAAATTAATTATCATAATCATTTAGAATATAAATGAATTTATTTTCGTTACAGTAGTCTATAGATATGTAGTAATCAACATTCATCTGAATATGTTCTCAATCACTTTCTATCAGAACTACATAGTTTGATTTTCTACAACGTCCATATTTTTTCTTCTAACCAATTTCACCCCATTCTAAACATTATTTTTGTGGTGACCACCTCATTTCTCTTAACCCCTTAATAATAGAATATTTTAAAAACCCTATTTATAATGTGGGTTTCCTATTAGGGAATTTTCAAATATCAATATTTAGCTTTCGAAGTGCAATTTTAAATTGTGAGGACTCAATTCTATTGTTAGGGGAATAATGTAACAGCCAGGAAATTTGATTTATAATTTTTAATACATGAATTAAAGAAAAATAATAATTCAAAATTATGTTTCTTAATTTATAATAATACTTATAAATAATTATAATTTATAACATTCAAATTTATTAATTAATGTTCTAAAAAATGAATACTTTTAATATAACTATTTTTTAAAAAAAAATATTTTAATATGTATTTGATTCATTTTTATCTAATGATTATTTAATTAAATATTTTATGAATAATATATATATTGACTAATATAAGTATTATGATAAATACTAAATTATGTAATGAATTTATTCAACATTAATATGACACCCCAAGATTTTATGGTACATTTCTTCATAAATAATTTCAATCTATTAGATGGATTATATGCACACAACACTGAGTCTCTATGAAAAAAAATATGTTATAGTTATAACCTAGTCGTTAAACATAATTTTCCACTTTAATGATTTGAATTTTGAAAAACGGGCATACACCATTACAATCAATAATATTTTAGAGTCTAATAGGATCAAATTATTATCTTTTGAATAGTTACTTGACCCATATCAATAGTAATGTGCCCTAATGAATAGTAATGTTACCCTTATGAATAGTAATATGATCTTTATGAGTATTAACATCACCCATGAAAGTATAAATAAAATTTAGGCACCTTATAAATGAGAGTGAATGTTATAAAAAATTAATAATTAAGTGTTGGTATTTTTGTGAATAATATATATTTAATTACAATTTTAAATTAATAAATTTATTTAAAATTAAATTAAATTTTATAAAATTTATTAATAAATAAATATCTTTTTTATATGGTTTTAGGAAAATTTTATGAGACCATAGTTAATTTTTTAATGTATTATAAAATCAGTTTTAAATTTAAAATCTGTATTTTTCAAGTAAATAATGACTTTATTTAAAAATTAAATCTCACTTATTTAGAAAATTATTTTGATATAATGGTGTCCAATTTTTAATAGTACATGTCAAAAAATGGTCAGGTTGAGTTTTGATATTTTTCTAAAATACATTAATTTTTGGTAAAAAGTGAAATTCAATAATTTATGAAATATGTTAAATAAATAAATTTTTGCATCATGCTGGAATCATGGATGATGTAAATGGATATTGGTTCAAACTCACACACACATATTACTATTTTAGATCACAAAAATCAATACTATTCATAGACTTGTTCCATAATAATAAAATAATGAGTAAAATAATGGAAAACCCCCATCTCCTCCACTATAAAAACTACCCTTCACTCCCTCTTCTCTTCACTCCTATAAGCTTTTAAGATTCTAAAAGTTATGACCAAATACTCTTTCCTTTGTCACTCCACATTTAAATGATCTCTTTTCATTTCTAAAGTACAAAAACCCCCTCCTTTAAGGATATTCTCAAGGAGGTGTATTCATGTGGTAAAATTCTCTTCCTTTTATTCTTTTTAATTTTATTTTAAGTTAGTTTATTTTTTATCCTATCCTCACCTCCTACATATAAATGGTCATGATAAATATATTATCATCTATATACTAAAATTACCTCATGTTAATAGAATAACCATCCTAAATATCCTTATTCTTTCTCTCTCTATTATTTGAAAAATGAAATCATCGTATGAGAGGTGATGATTTACAACCTTCATGGAAGATTAACTTTCATTCGTCAATTACTTCTCAAGTATATTCATGAAATAATATTAATGTTTGTGAAAGATTTTTAAATTTATCATATTAAATTTTTTATATTCTGGAAGTAATGTATTTATATAATACTAAACGATAGAACAAAATGGGTTCGTTATGATCAATGGTCATCGTAATAATCTAAACGATTGTCAAAAATGTATTATCTAATGATTAATCCACATAATATGTAACCAACTGATTGATATATCTATTTATCCTTATTTATTGTCGTTTACAACATTAAATTACAATTCTATATAATTGTACCAATTTTAAATGAACTCCATTACTTATAATTAAGTGAGCCGATCATGAAATCACGGAAATGAACACTCCGAAATGACGGAATTAAATAATATAACTTTTCAATAAAGCCATAATTTAACTTAATAAAATTATTAAAAATCACATACACATATATAATTCTTTGAATTAATTAATTAATGGATTTAATTTGATTATGTTATACATTATGTTCAGGTACAGAACACGTTCAAACATAAGGTATGGGGTTTCTCATCTCACTTCTATTTCCGCGAGATTTCCATTGTTCACAAATTATTTCTACTATGTCATGTATGTATGCCTCAATTTGATATATTATATCATGAATCTACTTATAATCATTTTATTCAGTAATTAAAAGGATAATTATTACTTTTTTGCCATATTATTCAGTTGCTTTTAAAGTGGTAAGGGTTTTCTCATATCACTTCCATTTTTGTGAGACATTCCTTATTCAACCCTATTTCTTGTGTATGTTCTATGCATAATTCCGATTGATGTATAATATAATGAATATATATATTTTAATGGTATTAAATGTATCACTTTATGATTATTAATTTAGGGGAATATGGTTCAATTAATTACAATGTGGTAAGGAATTCTACCCGAACCCCCTTTTTCATTCAGGATACTCTTTATCTACCTTTACTCAAATTTAATGCTTCTTGATTTTTTTGTATTTATTTAAATATTATAAATATATATTCAAAAATAATACATCCAGATCATATCATCATTCTTTTATGGGGATATGCATGTTTTAAAATGGTTCCCTTCTCAATTCTTCGATATAAACAAGCATGATTCATGGGAAACTCTAAAATTATTACCCATTTTCAAGTGAGAAATATATTTTATCTTAATCCATAATTATATTTCTAAAATCACAAATTTTATCATGAAATTTTTTTGGCTCATCTATATTTTTATGAAAATAAACATGTTCATCATCTTTAAACTCTCTGTACTATTTTCCTCAAACCGCATTAAAAATTTTTATTTCTAAAGCTTCATAAAAACTCTTTTTACATGATTTTACTTTAGTGGGAAAAACTTTATGACTCAAATATAATTTCAATGTCTTTACCTTTTACTTTTTGGGATATATAACTTTAAAATATGATTTCATGACATATACAAAGTATTTTCTAAAAGAACTCGTCTTTCTAACGTAAAAAATTATTTTTATCATCTCACTTTAACTTTTATGAGATATATTCATTGTTCACCACTTATTCCTGGAATTTGGTTTATATAAAAAACATTTAAATATCATATAAATATTATCTTTATTCTCATGATATTCTAAGGTATTATGACTTGAATGTGTCAAAGTGGTATGGGACACTTTAGAATGTTTAAGGATTATTTCCTTGTCAATTTTTCATTTGTATCATTTTAATTTATCCTAATATATGACAACATCCTTTGTTGAATCTTGTAAATCAATGAGGTTTATCTCTTATGATAACATCTAAAAAAAATTTGATGGCTTTTTTATTAATTTTACAATGTAAGTGATATCTTGATTTCATTTAACATATTACTATGAATGGTTAGTAATTTTTTTACAGATTGGGGAAGGACATTTACATTGAATATGTATATTATGTTTATATATGACCCCATTCATATGAGGAATGAATTAGAATTATCATGTGATGGGTGGACCTTGATATGTCCCCTTGATGTATCATAAGGTCCCATGAGACAATATAGATATGGGCTTGGCTAAGGCCTTGACCATTTTTAGCTATGGTTTGGACTAAGGCCTTTTTTGTTTTCATATTTCTTTGTCGAGGCCTTGATGGTATGTTTTAGAATTTCTAACATATTCATTACCTTGTAATGAAACTAGTAATTGATAGTCTATGTTATTATTCAACTAGTATAATATCCCTGGTTATGTTTTATTATGACATTATTCATTCAACTTTTATTCCTACCATATTATGATCAAGTGTATGTTTAAATGGATGTGTATTAAGTTTTTCAATATCCCTATTGTTTATTCTTATGATTAATTATATTTTTTTAATTGCCCTAACTGATCATCTAAGATTACCCCTTTCTTCTGTTTTATTTTTCCCTAGGATGTGAAGATGAATATTATGAATAACTTTCTGGGACAATCTAGATGTTATGGACGTTTATAATGAAATTTACATATTATATTTATTTTCAAGTTGTAATGTTATACGTTATGTATATATCTATTTTTCTAAAATTTCAAAACTATCTGGTACTTTTGGATTTGATTCCTTTTAATCCTAGAAATGTAATAAAATAATACATCGGCTCAAGGCAATGGGGTTCTGGCTATTAAAAAACAATCCAAACATATATCATTAATATTAAATGAAATATATTCATTGTTTCATGAAATTCAAAATATCAAAAATGGTAAATAAATTCAAAAAAATTCACAAAATCATGGGGTGTTACATTCTACCCTCTTAAAATTAATTTCACCCTCAAAATTTATTTGGTTTATCAAATGTTTAATACTTGAATGTTTCATTCATATAAACCCACATCAAAAAGAAGAATACTAACTATTTCATTAAAAAGGGAAAGTCAGAACCATAACAGTTACCCAAATAAAAAATAGCAAGGTTTCTATATAGAAGAACATATGTTGGGAGTGAAGATTAGAAAAATAGGAAATTTGTAAATATTTAAAGGGAGTGATTGAGTTCATTAATTAAAAACACGTTAAGGATCAATGAAAATTTTAGGGCCTCATATTCATAAATAAGGGATGATTTAAATGTCCATCGGTTCAAAAAATATGGTATTATTACAACAAATTTTACTTTTTGATCATTATCCTATCATTGAGTAATTCTTTTATTGACCAAGAATTCAATAGAATTTTATTTATTTGTTTGTGATTTTATCAATTACCAAATCATCCATTACATAAATAAATAGATGTCCATAAAGTAACTTTGGTGCCCGAATCACTAAAATACAGTTTTGCAGATATTAAGTCCCATAAAAAATGAAAAATATAACTCTTTGTCTTTAACAATTCTTAAAAATCAATATGGTTAATACATTATTCTCTAAATATAAAAAGGAACACATCCATTTCATCATAAATAATTATTCATCAAAAATAATTATACATACACCAAGAAATCGTGTAGGTCAGTGGTAGGAGTGAAACCCTTATCATCCTTTGGTCATGGGTTCAAGACCTATAGCTTTTCCAGACTTGATTGGTTTACACCCTCCATACATGATGTTATTTTCAAAAACCACACTAATATAATAACCAAAATAAATATGTTGGACATCCTTGAAATATGATTAATAACTAAATGAAATTTTATCCAATGTTTTTAATACAAACTCAATACATAAATACCACCCCCAAAGTATAAAAAAAATTAGGAATAATTAACCATATAACCCTTCTGATATATATAAATCCAAATATTTAGAAAGTAATTCATGAAATTAGATTAACATTGATCCCCCATATATTGAAATGTAGCACTTATTTGTCACATTCCAAACATGTGAATTCCCTTGTCATATATTCCCTTGAAACATGGTAATAACCTTAATTTCCATAAATCCCTTTGGAAAACATGAATTATTCCTTTTTACAAAGTATACTATATACAATCCTTAAATCCAAAAAACCTGTAAACATCATCGTCGATAGCATTCCCAACTTATTAACAAGCCCTTGCATAGTTCCTTAGTAATCAGTATCATCAAATTTACTTATTCATAATAGAATTATCATAATATAAACAACACATTAAGGGTTACCTTCCCTTAGTGAAAATATCACATTTCTATTAAATAACTCCTCCAATACATTGGGATCATTCGAAATTAATTTTTAAATACTGAGCAGAAAACATAATAAGAACAACCCTTTCATATTTAATCATTCATATAACTTAATTTTTTAATCCAAATACATATAAACATTGATTATTCCACTAAATCCTTATTCCATTAACAAGGATTCCTCATCCTATAACACAATAATTTTTTCCTTTTATATTTCATCACTAGTCTCATCATCATCAACAATGGAACCATCGCACACACCACCATATTTTTCCTCTTAAGGATATTTCCTCTCGGGATATTGAGATTCATAGTGATCATTTATTTCACATTTAAAACACTTAACCTTTAATGATGTCTTAGGGAGGTCAATATTATCATCCATTATGTTAACCAAACTCTTAATTTTCCCCTTGAATTCACTTTTTTTGTGTCTTTTTCCATAGTCAATACATCTTCTTATTACTCTAGTACATTCACATAGGTTATTTGTTCCACATTCATAAAAAAATGAAACAAAATTTTCTTTCCTCCATGGTCTTCATTACCAGAAATCTAAGTGAACTCCTTCTTTATCTTCCATGGTGACTCCTAGAGTCCGTTAAGGTACATGTTGTTAATGATGTTCCTTGAAAACTAATTTGAAATGATCACAACATCTATCACTCCAGTGATCATCCCACTTGACTAGTCATCAAAAAAACATCCATCACATTCAGCATTATTCAAGTTCATTCTGGTCCCTCCATTGACTAAAACCATAATCATAGTTTGATCATTACTTATCATAGTAGAAAACCATATAGTCATGAAAATATTTACTTATGGGATTTCTAAATCATGACATATTCCTTGATATACAAGACCCTAGTGTCATCATAGTTTACTCATAACCAACTTATATGTAAATCATTCATGATGGTTCATGAAGAGTTTTTCAATTTTTAAATACATCCCACGGGATTGTCAAACCACGTGTGCAACAAGGCCCGTTGTCGTGTGACATATTACCCTGAGTCAGGATCAGAACATCCTGTCGGAGTTTTTACTCCTAGGTACATTAATTTCATATCAACATCTAGTTGTGGTATCCAGATATGGATGTATTACTAGAAAACTACTCACTCTACCCTTTACCGAAATTCTCGAACATTTTCCTAAACATTAACTCGTCCTTATACGTAGTGACATTCCTAGACATATCCTTATAAATATACCTAGGAATATCACTAAATGTTTCACATCTTAGTTTCCAAAGGATGACTAAGCCTTTCCTTTGATACCAAATATAGCAACCCCTGATAAACGTATATGCATATTAGATCATTTTATATGAATATGATGTACATTACAAAAATATATGTGTGAGGAACTTAATAGTTTATTGTATTTGGAAACATTGCAAAAAATATTTTATCCGGGTGAAAGATATTAAACATATCCCACAAATATCTTCACCTTTAGTGCACCTAAATAAAACGTGTCTTCATAAACTAGTGAAAAGAAAACATAAGAAAGAGGTGAGATCAATTGGTCAGTAAGGGTAAGTAAGGGAGATAAGTAATCATTATTATAAGCATATGGGTATGAGAACCTGATCATGAAAATATAAGATCATACCCTTCATATCAAATATCATAATCATTAATCATGGCATAAATAATGGTAGTTCATGAGACATGAACAATAAGGAAATAAATAACATAATCCATGAAAGCATAACATAGAAATAAAAAATGGGATTTTTGTAAAACACATAAACATATAATATTATTTCCATAGTAATCAAGGCATTACTTCCAAGACTATATCAGTTGTACGATTTCACTCCACATACCATCTTGGTGGTCGTGGTTTACTCCCATGGTAATCTTATTCGCATGTGTTCACTCCTCATACCATCTTGGAAGTCATGGTTCACTCACATAACTATATTACTAGCATGATATCACTCCTCATACCATATTGGTAGTCATGGTTCACTCCCGTGTCCATTTTAGTTGTCAAGATTTACTCCCCAAGACCATCTTACTCTATCTAATGATAAATAAATCTTTACACAATTCACTGGAGAGAGATATAGGTCCCACCTATCTCACAGTTAATTCATTCATATATGTTCCAAAAAATAACAAAAAAACATCTTATCCACTGTAATAAAATGGGTATCATAAAATTGTAAACATATCATAAGCTATAAAAATGATACAGGTTTCATAATCTTATCATAAAAATAATAACTTTAAAAGAGAAATTGATATCATAATAATATAAACCATGAAATCGAAAATAATTTCATAGACATATAACCCATGAAAGAGAAATGGATTTCACAAACATATAACCCATAAAAGAGAAACGAATTTTATAAACATAAAACCCTTTAAATTGAAATGGGTTTCATAAATACCTTGACATTAAGAATAAACCACTCATAAAAAAGATATGAATGAAACCATTTGTATCATTTCTTGTAAGACCATGAGTAACACCAATTAATGTCATCTTATATGGAAAATAATTTTGAAATATCCTTCAAATAATCTTGAGGAAAATATATGTTCTTCTTTGAAAAATGTTTTTTAATAAATAGAACCATTTGATAAAAAATTTCATAGAAAATACCTTTAAAACTTATAAATAAGAATTGAAATAAAATTAAACCCTTTTTAATTTTAAACATAAAAAATAATATTCCAAAAAAAATTAAAAATATTAATCAAAAACACATTGAAAACTTATAAAGAAAGCATTAAAATGTTTTTAAAATCATTTCTTTGAAAATAATCTCAAAACATATAAATAGTGAATGAAAAAAAATTTAAGACAAATTTTCTTGAAAATATATTAAATATTATAAATAAAGCTTGAAAACATTTTTAAATCAATTTTCATTGAAAAAATATAAAATAATCTTGAAATCATTTTGAAAACCATTTTCCTAGAAAATTTATACAATAATTTTGAAAACATTTTGTAAACCATTTTTTTGGAAACTTATAAAAGATATTTGAAAATGTTTTTAAAACCATTTTCCTTAAAAATATCAATTAAAAATATTTTCATAAAAAACGACCTTTTACCATGAAAATAACGATTCAAAGGATTGACAGTGGATAAATTCATACATTTCGTATGATGTAATAAGAACATTCTTTTTGCATGATAAAAAGGATAGAAAATTTTCTCTTTTGGAAAGAGAAAAGAAGATTCCTATGAAAATTGTTAAATGGAAAAAGGGTAAAAATTTATATTATTGATCATATTATAATATAATAATATTCTTGTAAAACCTTTTTAGAAAAAAATTTTTTGAAGGAAAATATATTTTTGACTAAAGAGAGGGTAAAGTCGAGCTTTCTTAAAAGCACTTTCATAACTATAATTTTTAAAAAGGAATAAAAATGGTACCAAGACATTAATACATCCTTAATAACCAGAGTCTAAGAATATTTATGAATTTCTTGAGATATTTTATATAATAATTTATCAAATGATGCATAAATGTAAACAATGACAAAATACGATGAGATTTTCTCAATAAACTCCAAAAACATGGTAACTTCGGATCGTAATCTCCATGAATGAAATTAAAATTTAATAAATCATAAAATATCATTAAAATAATGTTATTTGTGATATAACATGTAAAATGAATGTATATACAAATCGAAAATAAGATTAGTTGTATAACAAAATAGGAGTCTCAAAGAATGAAAACTCAGAAAAAACATGTCTACCGATTTGGTTAATTTTGAAACATAAACCCCATTAATGAATGTTCATAAAAAGGATATGATAATAAACCTAAATTTAGGTATATTATTCATAAAATATAATATTTTTCAGTACTTATACAACAAAAAATTAAAGACTTTTGAACATAGAATATATCTCATGGGAATAAAAATTGAGATGAAATCCCCTTACCTTTTGTCTTGACTCTCATATTATGCATTCAAACCACCTATATAATAAATTTAAAATTATTATAAAAAATTTAAGGAACCATATTATTATTTTTAATATCATATATGGTTTTATTATGATTTTATATTACCCTCTTTTTAACAATCTTATGCTCATATTTTACTTTGGGTAATATTCGCTTTATTATTCGCTTGTGTCCTAAATTGTTATATCTTTGGTATTTATAATTTATATCATGGTTTCCAGAATTTAAAACATGATATAAATATCATTTATATAAATTATATGCTTCTTATAATAATCTATATCATATATAACAATGAAACAAAATACACCATTTATGGAGTTGGTAGGTCATGCATACGCATGAACTCTATTTCTGTTAATTGTTGTATTGGTAGAACGAAAGTAAAAAACATAAATGTACATATGTGTATATATTTATATATAATTATTAAATTAGATTTATTATATAAAATATATAATATATATTCACTAAAACCATCCTTAATATAATACATGTGGTGTATGAAGGAATCATATTGCTTCGAGGGGCGGTAGTCTTCACTTCTCGGACAATATTATCGTATTAACACAAAATGAAAAGTAAAAAGATATGTGATGTAATAAGTAATATATGAGATTAAATAAATAATGAATTTAATATATAAATATATAAATATATTTTCCATCATAATTTCTACCATGGTTGGTGGTAATGGAAAAATGAACACTCATCGTTTCGGGAGGCAATAGTTCGCCGTACACAAAAAAGGTATGTTTGTTACCCATTAGATGGAGTTTTGTGTATGTGTAGGTAGATACATTTACACAAAAACATAATAATATATTTTAGGTACTGGTTTTGATATAGAATAATATAATAATGTGATTTGGAAGGGGTGGAGAAGTAAAATAATAGAAAAGTCTTGAGAGAAGACGTTATCTCTTAATCGGGTAACTCCTTTTGGTTTGTGCCAAAAGGCTTAGTTGGATTTAAATATTACAAAGGGATGGATTTTATGAGAAAGGTAAGACTTTTGGGAAGTTTATTGGTCTGGTATTGTCTGAAAATAATTGGTTTTATTGTTGTGAAGAAGATGGATGGGTGGTGTCCTTTTATAGGGAAGGAAAAGCACTCGCTTGGAATTTTTAAAAACATGTTAGTTGTACACATGTCCTTACCTAACAAAATACATAAAAGACCAGAATAAATAAATAATGTAAGAGTTTTTGACGAAATATGGATATCCAATGGGTGTTTTACAAGTTTCTAGGTCATCTGGTCCCTTAATTTTAGGTATGGTCCCTAATTAAGCTTAATTTGACCTTAATCATCGTGATTAATTTTGATCACTTTTACTATTATTTTTAGTCAAACATTAAGTTGATATTATTATTATATAAATATAATACTTATTGAAATGGTTTATATATATTTTTATAAATATAATTCATCTAAGAGGGAAAATTAGGATTAATTTTTATTCCGCAGACCGGATGAAATTACGGGTTTTTAAAGTAGAAAAATGTTCAAAAGTTTGTTAAGTTTTTATATTAAATTTTAAAATTTAAAACTTTTATAATGACCTAAATTTTATTAATATATTTATAATTGATCTATTGTGACAATAAAATAAATTTAAAGTATAATTTAACATTAATAATTATTTAGAAAAAAATGTAGTTTTTAACTAAAACGTTGTAGTTTTTACTATTCATCAAAAATTGATGTTTCTCAGAAAAATCCCTCAAATTTACCCTAGTATAATTTAGATTTTATGAATTAAAAATTAAGTTTATTTTATCAAATTCAATTTATAAAATTGTCTAAAATTAATTTTATTGTTTTCACAGATGGACATGGAAAGTAGTTCATTTGAGAAAATAGTATTTTTAAAACATATAAAGGCTTTACTAAAAATTATATTTTACATTAGCAATGTGTGTTATTTATAAAAAAACATTTAAAATTTTTTGTGAAGTATTTATTACTATTCATATTACTAGGTTTTAACAGCTAGGTTTTAACTACCTCATTTAAATAATTTTAACTATAAAATGATGTTTCTTAGAAACGCAGTATTGTGTGTAACATACACCAAGTTGATCTTCCTTGTGAAAGGAATTTTTGAAATGGTGCATTTAATTACATAAATTAAAATTAAATTTATTATGATAAAATATATCTACGATAATAATAATATTTTCTTATATATTCAATTGGTTTTCATGTTCATTTATAATTAATTGGTAACCTACTAATTCATATTATATTGTATAAACCATATATTTTCATAAGAAATTAAATAATATTAATAACCTTTAATTTGACAATAATTTTTTATCTTATTATATTAAATAATAATATTTTTATAATTTATTATTGTTCGGAAACCTCAGTCTGACATATTACGCAAGTCATCGAGGAATGTCACTGTTGAGTATAATGCAAGAGAACCTCAGTATTCTGTGTAGAGAAGGCCAAAGTTTATGTTGTGTGCAGTGCGTGTTTATCTTGGTGTTTCATATAATGTAATCCAAACATAGTGATTTAATATAAAAATAAATATTTTCTATATTGCATGAAATTCAAAATATCAAAAATGATAAATTAATTAAAAAAATCCAAAAATATCGGGGTTTCACAATAGCATCTGATAGAAGTATGTAGTGGTCATAGATGGAGGTTTTATCTAGTGGTTATAAGTGTTCGTAGAAACTATTGGTAATAGTTCGTGGTATAATGTTGTGGTAGCATCTACTGGAATTAGCTAGCAGTAGTAGGTTCCAGTTTTTCCAAAATTTCCATTTCTTTCATTTTTACATTTTTTATGTAAAATTATTTTAACCCCAAAATTAATGGATTTAAGATATATTTAAAAAGATGATATTAATATCCTTCTTTTCTTAAAATATAGTATATTTTAAATAGATATTTTACATGGATATAAAGGGATTCAAAATTACTATGTAAATCACAATTTGGATATCTAATTGGTTCCCAATTATAATCTTTCCAATTCTTCATTCGAATCCTAACTCGGTTTCATCAAGGCCAAATAAACCATACTTATTATTTAACCATGTAGATTATTCTATATCCCATAGAATCAACTATATTAACCCCATATGACCTCACATTCTTCTCTAGATAGTATTATATACTAGTATACACTGTAGTTAGTTTCCTATTTATGTGTGTCGAGGGTAGTAATGGATTTTGGTTTTTTCACACACATGGATCTCTTAATATAGTACCCAAAAGAATATTATTATTATGGAATGTATAGGTTTTGGTACCTTGAGGTACCTTACTTAGTGTGTGTGATGTGATGGATTGAGGTATAATACTTGTTGTATGATACACGTCATATAGACTATAGTGGCTCTTAGAAACTACATGGTTGTTACATGGAGATGTGTTATAGGATGATGACAAGATGTAATGCATGCGGTGCATGTTTTCATAATTATCCTATGTGTTTATGGAATGGATTAAATTTTGAGAGATATTGATCAGGATGTGCGACATTTGGGAGATCAGAAAACTTGTGGGGAAGTGGTATTGTGGTACACTTTTGAAATTATATTATGTGATCTCTATTATATGTGATACTTGGTCTGAGATAAACATAGTGAAGTTGGGAACTTAGTATACTAGTTTTAGTGATGATTTATTTTCAATATTTGTTCATTAGGATTTAATATTATTTCTTTATCTTTTATATTAGAGGCTCTAGGGAGGATCTTACTAAGTATATATGTTATACTCATAGAGTGTAATGCCTCTCATTTATATGTATCGTATACCCTCAGTTCTAGTTACTAACTTAAGGACTACTGGAGGAACGAAACAGGTGGTCACCATCATCCTTAACTCTTTTTTGGGCCAGTAGGGCTACTATTTTGGGGGAGGTTTAATGATAGGGTGGTATCAATGGTTTAAGTTGAAGGATATGATGGAGTTTGGAGTTAATAATATGTGAGATTGTATGTGTTTGTAGGGATTCTTTGTCAGATAAGATTAGTATTCAATGTAAATAAGAGAGACTGGCTTAGACACATGTAAGACCACCTATTATCTATTGCATGACCCTTTAATTTTATTGAACAAACTAAAAGATGTAAAACTGGTTTCAAGGTAGAGACTATGTAAATAATCCTGAATCATTCTATTTTGAGAAAATTTATGAAATGGGTAGACCTTGGGATAGGTTAAACCATAAAATGAAATGAAATGAAATAAATAAATAATCTTAATTATTCTATATTGAATGATTGGGATAATAATATTTTTTTCTTATTTCAGGTATGGCTCCAAGTTCGTATCCTAATTTGGATCACATCAAAGATGTTTGATAGTTGGTTTTATAAGATCACTATAGAAAGAGTTTTATGTTTAGGTAATTTACAGTAGGAAACTCTGAGATATTTAGTTTCATGGAATTTATAAGTACAACGGCACTGTTTCAAACTTAGTGATGGAAGATCAATTCGAGGAGGTGGAGATCACATCTAGTTTGATCTATGTTTATAAAGAACAATAATTTTCTTTCACTATGATGATGTTTTTTGGATCCTCAATGACAAGTTAATACTCATTCCAAGATGATTGTGACGAGTCAGTGGTCTTGTTAGAAAATATTTGATACTAGATCCGAGAAGAGTTTCTCTCTTAAAATGTGAAAGAAGGTAGTATCCAGAAGATTCCTACCCTTCGATAGGGGTTTTCAGAAATTAACGAGTTCCAGATACATTTCAAAAAACATCTATGTTATTATTTAGACCTATTTCCAAATGAAAAGGTTAGGATGAGGAATTTTGAGGATTCCTTGCATCCAAGGATATAGCACTAGGTCACCTCGTACATGTTATAGACTTAAACTAAGGTGATGAAAAGTTTAGAGGTTGTTGTGAGGGAAGAATCATCTCATCATGAGAAGGGATTTTTCCAGATTCCCCAAGAATTGATTTGCAGTCTGAGGTTCCCAGTTACCTAGACATAAGAGATTTTGGTCAGATGTGGATATGTCCCAACCCACATCAACTGTATTCTATGGGGGTTGTGGGTCTGTGAACCATTTCAACGTATCATACATGTTTTTTTCTTATAAATGTTGAGGTTACCAGGAGTGACAGTTACAAAATATTTATGAGCAGTCAGCATACATAATTTTTTCAACTTCTGATTCCTTCGTTAAGATAGTTCTAGCTAAGGAAGAAGAGGCAGGGTTTTCCATCATGGGATTAGAAGAAAGAAGATAGGGTAGGCAAAGGATATCCCGGAGATTCACTACATTATCATAAATTAGATCATGGTTGTGGATGTTGTCTTGATTGGGTATATATTTTACATGGAGTGAGTCATAGCCATCTTTATTCCCTATATTTTCTAACAATGGGCAATTCCAACATCATTCAAGGTACCCTTTTCTTTTTTTATACAAGGGTTCACTCTTAGTCTGATTCAATAGATATGTACTCATTCATATCGCATACTCTTTTACAAGCTTTACTACTTGATGAATGGAGGATTCGAGTTAACTTGGTGTTGAATAAGATATATTTTCATCAAGCTAACTGGTATGACATATGTATATATTGTGGGTTATTTTTGGGGAAACACCACTCTTGGGAATACTTCTATGTTAACAAAAACAACCATATGACATTATCCTCGATATGGACTAGTTTAGTTCAATGTTGGAAATTGTTTATTTCATCATTATATGGGTTTTCTTATATGACACAGATAAATATCAAATATTTTTTACTAGTGATCATGTCCCTTAGATGGGTCAAAGATGTTTTCTATTATTATCTACCTTAATAGATAAACTAATGCTGAGTTTGTTAGAGGTTTAACTGATGGTGTGTATTAGTGTTGTTTAAGAGTACATTGATGTTTTTACTAATGAGATTATGGTATTACACTTGTTATGAGAGATTGACTTAGGTATAGAGTTATAAGTGATTGTTTTTCATATCTTGATGTCTCCATATAAGGTGAAAACTTCTAAGTTGAGAGATCTATGAGTACATCTTGATGATATAATGGAAGAAGGATTTTTTTGACCTAGTTTTTCACATTATGATGCATAGGTCTTATTCGTAAATAAGGACGATGGTATCTAGATACTATGAATGGATTATTATTACTTGGACTATGAGACAGTGAAGAACAACAACCCTCTTCCCTGGATTAATGATTTATTGGGTATGATAAATGGATCTAGTTGGATTGAAATAATGACTTATGGTCTGTATATTGTCAAAGGTGTTTGAGGGTTGTGGATAATCCAAATTTTTATTTTTGAATACTTTATAGGAATTTTGAGTGTTTACTGATGTAATTATGCTTAAAAAGTTCTCCATCTGTGTTCCTGGGAATGATGAATGCATCCTTCAGGTTGTTTCAAGATAAGTTCCTGGTGGTTTTCATTGATGAAATCATTATATACTCCATTTCTATGGAGGATCATTCATAGTTTCTCCCTACCATTTTTAAGATCCATTCATCATCAGTGATTGTTTAGGATGTTTACAAAGTGTGATTTTTGGGCTTCATACATTCATTTCATGAGACATGTCAAGTCCTAGTCTGGAGTATATATTGATTAATTAATAATCAAGGAAATAATTTATTGGAATGCACCCAATACTATTGTAGATTTGTAGAGTTTCCTTTTTCTTTAAAGCTATTATAGAAGGTTTTTAACTGATTTCTCTCAGGTTGTGACTCCACTACTAGTCTTGACTAGAATGGATCAAGTGTTCTTATGGACTGACTACTGTGATTATTCTTTTGAGTACCTAAAATAGAAGTAAGGGGGTTATTTATTTCATTATCTTCAATAAGACCAAGTTCAATTTTAGGTTTTATATTATTCTTTTCATCTTGGGTTGGTATGTGCTCTAATTTAGTATAGATCAATTGTCACTTATTAGTCATTTTAATTTCATCCTCATGAGCATAACCATTCCCTCCAAGATATCGAGTTGGAGGATGTTTTGTTTTTATTAAATTTGAGGTGATACCACATCATCAGTGATCATTTTGTGGTTTTTACCAATAATAATACACAGAGGAATGTCATCTAACATGATGTCATTAACATGTGAGAGAAACTATGGATGGAATTATATTAGGACTATGACATTGAGAATTTGTAAAAACTAGGAAAGGGAAATGTTGCGGAAGCTATTCTAAGTTTAAAGTCACATAATGATACCATTACTGGATATAGAGATTCTAGTAGAGTGATAGGTGATATCTCAATGATGAATCTAGATATGGGATTGGTTGGGAGAATAGGTTTCCTTTTATAAATGATAGTTCAGTCATATTTCATGAAATGGTTCAAGGTGTCCAAGGTAGGGCATTCTGTGGTAGAGGTCTGGAGAGACAGAGTTGTTTTAGGGATTCCCCTGATGGTTTTTCTGTTGATAAATAACATCGTGTATTGTTTCAGGGAAATCACTTCATCACTATAATGATTCTTGAGATGGTTCTCCGTGAGTTCCATATCTCACCCTTTTTGGTCATCCTGGTTTGACAAAGATATACTTAGCCACAAGAGAACATTTTTCATGGATATGGTTAAAAAATGAAGTTATAGAGTATTTTTTATGTTTATTCTTCCAAAAGGTTAAGGCTAAGAAATGTGTTCCTTGTGGGTTTCTCCGGCCATTAGATGTTACTTAGTGGAAGTGATGGGTTATCTCAATGGACTTCATTATAGGTTTACCTTGAGATCATGGAGGGTTTTATTCTATATATGTGATCATAGGTCGTTTGATGAAATAATCCCACTTCATAATGGTTTTGGAGTTGATCTCAGTGAATATTTTGTTGATTCAATATCTAGAGGAGGGTGGGACTTAATAGTGTCACAAAGATGATCATTTATGGTAGTGATCCTTATTTTAACTCCAATGTGTGGAGAGGTTTCCATCATGGTTTTGGATCTTAATTATTCTTTATCACTACTTTTCATCCCAAAAAAATGGTCAGAGAGAGTAGACTGACTAAAAATTAATTTTTTATTAACATAGACCCCCTTTTAAGGGATGAGGGGGAACCTAGAATGACATAGAGGACTTAAAACAACAACCATGCCCCATGGACCAAATTCCAAGTCAAAAAATAACCAAATTCAATTTTACAAAGAGAAGATCCTCCCCAGTATCAGAAACATTAGACCAGCTTCAACCTTCTTAACACTCCTTGGCTAGTTGTCATGTGTCGGAGTGCACGGTCCTAGTACCTATGGTGATCATCATACCATCTCAAACATCAAATTCCAAATAGCGATGATCTATTGAAAACTTATTGCTCTGAACCTTTTATATAGAAATACCTTGAAGGTGAACTAGTTTCTTTTTCCATAACCAAAGGACCACAGTTCCACAAACAAACACTCACAAAAACATTACGAAAAATTCAACGATTAAACACCAACACACTAAAAATCATCATATACCACGATCTCCTTCACCTTAATTCCCTCAATTGATCCTCCACCAAATTAAATCCACAAAAACAGAATCATACACCAAAAACAGAATCAAACAATTCATAGCAATATGCACAATAGTTCGTATCCAAAACTCGTTCACAATTAAAAAAATCAAGCCTCGAAAACCTTTACCATATTATCAGCCACTCTAATTCCATAACTCACTAGAAGAATATCACCACCAAAATAGATATCCAAAATCTCATTTCCACCTTCAATACCACACTCAGACACCACAATAAACCTCCCAATGCACCCACATCCAATATAGAAATGATGTTGCAACCCTCAGACCGCAGTAGCTGGAACCTGACCACTGGACCTTCACCATGATGATGAGATAATCCATAGACAATTCAGAGCATAGGTCAGGAATAAAGTCTAGAAACAAGAATAATGTTCCAGATGTTCGAGCCCAGGAAGTTGCACAATTCCACCACTGAAAGAGTAATCGCATGCCATGAGCTCATCAAGAATAAGCGCTGAGGAGTAGAGCCAATGCAGACCTGAGATATAGATGGAATGTGGAAACAGGGGGAAACTCTCGCAAGGAAAATCCCCTTACAGGATTATATCATTTTTTTATGTTAAAAATAGACAGAGTAGACCATCTAGACTCTTGATGACATGTTGTATTCTTATGTCCGAGATTTATAATGTTCGTGGATGAGGAACCTAATCTTTGTTCAATTTGATTAAAATAATATTTTTCACTCCACTATAGGTATGTATCTATTTTAGGATTTTATTTCCTACATTTTTAGTCTACATTTTGTGTAATTGGGGTTGGATATTCAACAATTTTGGGGTCAGGGCTAGTACAAAACATGATATAGATAGTTCAAGAAATTCATTATTGGGTGAAAAAGACATAGGATTGATATAAATCTTTTGTCTATCATGGGAGGAGACATTTGTAGTTCAATTTTGGAGATATATTATTCTTGATGGTGACTCATTATTATGGGTAGTGAAGGTTTGTTCATGGGTGTAGGATTTATCCCCAATTTGTAGGGCCATTTCAATTGTTGGATCATGTTAGAGACATATAATATCAAATATCACTTCCCTTATAGATGATTTTGATGCATGATGTCTTTCATATTTCTTGTCTTCGTCTTTATCGTCATGATGAAGCTCACATATTTTACTTGGGAGAGATCTATATTGATGATTATACATCCCTCAAGGAGTGTACTATAGTGATCTAAGACTACCATGATAATGTGTTGGGTGTCCATGAGATCCCTTTGGTTCATGTCTTATGGTGACATGGTAGTGTGGAAGAGAGTGCCTGGTAATTTGGTTCATAGATATGCACATAGTAACATAAACAATTTTTTGTTAACTCTTATATTATAATGATTATTTTGAATGTTTTCCTTTTTCATTTTTATTACATGGTTTGTGTATTTCTTTTTGTTGTTTCCTTTCTAAAATTTTAGATTTATCTCACCAAAGTGAGTGTTTTAGATATACTTTTTTATTTCTTAGTTTTTTATATGTTCCTCTACGTAAGGTGGTTGAGCTACTATGATGGTGATACTATTGAGAAGTATCTTATAGGGTGGTGGTTTAGAGGACTATTTTCTTTTCATCGCTCCAGGTTTCATTTAATTCTCTAGGAGGAAAAATTTATAAGAGGTTTATAATGAAATTAATTGTTTACTGGGAACCTCTTCACTTTGTTTTCTGATTCCTTTTAGTTCAGAGATGGGTTTTTAAGGCTGGTGGTAGTAGACTTAGTCTAGAGTAATTAAGTGGCAGTTTCATTTAGTGGAAGAAACTATTAGTAGCAGCTACTGGTAGAAACATATTCTAGAATTAGTATTTAGAGATAAAATCTAGTAGTAGAAGGTGGTGTTACTAGTCGGAAGTAGTATCTGGCAGTAGAAACTCATGGTAGTAGGTCGTCATAGCATCTAGTGAGACCATCTTGTGGTAGAATGTTGTTGTAGTAGGTGATGGTAGTAGGTGGAAGTAGTTGTTTTCGATAGCATCGAGTAATAGTATTTGGTGGTTGCAGTAGATAGAGGGATCTTGTTGTAACAAATGGTGGTATAATGTTGTAGTTTTTCCAAAAATCTATGTTTACCCCTTTTATGTTTTTTTTGCAAAAACTATTTAAATCTTTAATTAAGGGAATTAATATCCATTTAAATAGAGGATATTTACATCCTTTATTTCGTAAAATTCTAGATCTTCTAAATGACTATTTTTCATTGATATAATGGGATTCACAAATAATTTTTGAATTGTGGCTTGGAAGTCTCATTGGTTCCCAATAATTATCTCACTATTCATTTTTTTGTATCCTAGATTGATTTCTTTTCATGTGGACAAACCATTTTTTCTTGAAAATTGGATAATCACCTAAATCCCCTAGGATAGACCCTCATGATGTTTTCTAGGTATGTCAATAATCAGGTGGACACTCTGTTTCAGCAGTAACAAGTCACATTTGGGGCTGCAACATCATATTATTGAAGAGATTTTGGAAAATTCTTTTCTAAGTAGAAGATTCATTTCTTTTACTTTATTTATTTATTATATTAAGGTACCATGGTTTATACCTTTGACTGGAATTGGAATTGGATAGATTAAATATTTAATTGTATTATAGAAAATGGAAGGTTTATAATTTTAGTGATCAAATTTTCTCCCACCGTCATTATGGTTGCCTCTAGATTTTATAGATAGTGTTCTATATATGTTTATGCTATGTTATTGGAGGTTTACTTTTTCTTTTTTTAGAATGTAAAATGATAAAAATGGTAAAAAACATAAAGTAGTAATTATCATATTTGGATAAATATATTAAGAGGAATTTTTAATGGATTTTTTTATTCTTATAATTTTATGATAATGAAAATTGTTCTAAATTCATGTTTTTTCAAAGTTTTTATTTCATGTGATAATGGAACTGATAAAGAACTTTAATCATAAATTCATGCTAATGATGAAAATACTAAAAATTCATATCAATTTAGTATTATTATTCTCAATTTTTTGTGAAACATGTTTTATGCTTGTAATCATGTAAAATTAATTTGATAGATTTATTAGTCTAATGTCATAAGTTTCGGATATTTGAACGAGTAATATTTAAATCAATTAATTAAATATGAATTTAAAACCATTTTATTTGATAAATATGTATTGTTTAGGGTGTAGATATCTTATTTTCTTTTCAAGGTAGAGTACCTTTTTTTGGACCAAGTTACCATGTTGACTATTCTTAGTTTTCTTTATACCTTATTATGTCCTCTAAATATGATACTGGGATAGATGAGCATGGGATGACTGAGCCTGGGATGGCTGTTAATATGGGTGGGGAGGCCCAGATAATGTTGTAGTAGTGGATTCTTATGATGGAATGTTTCATAGGGACATGCATGTGGGTGTTTAGGATGTAAGTAATGATGATGGAATGAGTTAAATCTATTTTTACCCATTAATGTGATGAAATATAAGATGCATGATGTTAATGAATCCATAAAAAGGTTGAATTCCCCATTTTCAACTTTATTTGTCTTTTCCATTCCCCAATGCTTAAGGTAGCTAGATGTTTCTAGTTTAATTTTTCTTGAAGTAGCTTTGGATGTTTTTCTAAATTACCTATAATTCATGAAAGTTAAATATATTTCACAATTCCTAACCCATGGGATGGTTTCTTACTGGAATGAAATGCTAATATGAAAATATTGGGAAAATGTGGAATCGGTTTGATATGCCTGGAGGGCATAGAATTCATAGTGTAGGATAATGATTTGTAACATGAAATTATATTAATGTTAAATTAATGGTTAAAGAATTATTTAATATTAAATTTAGTGTTAAAATAGAATTAATTAATTAATATATCTCTTTTAATGCTAGTGTTTTTATAGGATTCTAGTCCCTAGTAGTGGCATTCATGTGCTTGAGTGATAATAATTTCAATTGATATTAATTCTAGGTTATACTCATTTTGTGGTTGTGATATATAATCTATCTTGTATGTTTTGTGATTTCATATACTACGCTACCCTTTTCGGTTAAGGAAAATTAAACCCATTGTAATGTGGAAGGGTGTTTCCCCAATATCCAAGTTGACATGGAATGGATGGCTAACTGACCCTTATAGCACTGATATCTTCTCTTGGTAGATTTATATGACAGTATACTTAGTGGATAGTTTCATATATATGTTTTTAGATGGTTTTAATCACACACATCTATCTCCAGTTATAGAATCAAAAATACTATTATAGGTATGACTTGTCTTGGTTGTAATGGCTTGAGGTACCTTTCTTGGTGTATGGGATGTTATTGCTTGATGTACAATGTAAGAACCTGGACTTTCTTTTTAGGTATGTTATTCCTTTTTCTGGAGTTTTTAAGAAAAGTGGAGTTTCTGGAAATTTTTTAAGTACACACTATGTACTTTATAAGTACACGCTGTGTACTTTATAAGTACACGCTGTGTACTTCGATGTCGCGCAAGGCTGTGTGTTGGCCATGTCTGGGCCACACACACGGTCATGTGGGTGATGTGGAGGCCTCTTAAAATGGAGTATGTAAAATCCTAGTACATGTCGTGTACTCAAAAATTACACGCGATGTACTTTCTTTTTTTCATTAAAAGGATCGGGGTCGTGTCTAATCTCCAAAACACGCTTCTTCTCCAGCTTCATCGACTGAGGGCGTCTCGTACGGTCAAAAATCTCCTTCGAGCCCCTGATCCTCCGTCCATTCTTCGAATCTACCTCCGTCGATTGTGTTGGAATTGCAGCGTTATGTTCTTCTTTCCTCTAGAGCATCATTTTCTAATTCCTCTTTTTTTACAAGTTATCATGGGTTGAACGTTTTTTACTTTTTCACTGATCTACAACGTTTTAAATAGATTCAATCCTTGTGGTTCAAGTATATTGATCTCCTAGCATCATGGTAGGTGGTTTGTGCCTTTCCGTTTGAATTCTTTGATTGTTATGTGCAATTCCCACCAATAACCATGAACTTGGTATTGTGTGTTTACTGTTTTTCCCCTGTTATTTTCCCTGCCTTTCTTGTATACTTGTGTAGAGGTAATTTGGTTATTTATGATGATAATTTCTATGCTTTGATTTTTTTCCCATGCCTTGTTATATTATGTCCTTTTGGTCTTGTTCCCCCTTTGGTCGTTATACCTGTTTTCCATGCCTTGTGACAGTAGGATGGAGTAATGTTCTGTCACGTGTTTGTAATGCTCTAGACTGATTAACAAAGTATCTCTGTAGGTTTACATTGGCCATATAGCATTATTATACACTGACTTGCACGGGGCCATGAGATCCCGGTGCCATAGTCTATAAGGGGATAGACTGAGTGAGCTTCTTCATAGAGTCTTGGACATTATAGAATATAGGGGATAGACCGAGTGTGCTTCCCAAATAGTTTTGGATATTATATAGCACAGGAGGATAGACCGAGTGAGATTCCTCAGAGAGTCTTGAGCTTTATAAAGTATACGAGGGTAGACCGAGTGAGATTCCTTAGAGAGTCTTTGTTTTGTTTGAATTTCCTTAAATCATTCTAGTATATAAAAGGAATTGAGCGAGTGAGCTTCCTCAGAGAATCTGTGATCGACCTGAGGCTATAAGAGGAATTTACCGAGTGAGCTTTCTCAGAAAGTCTCTAGACCTTGAGAGTATAAGATTAATTAACCATGTGATCATCCTCAGAGAGTTCTTGACTACCTTAGACTATAAGAGTGATTTACTGAGCGTTCTTCCTTAGAGAGTCTTATAATTTATATCACCAAACTAGATGGGTTAGGATGAGTGTACATCCCAGAGGATTGTTGGTACTTCTTGGATAGAACAAGAGGGGATAGCTGTGAGTAATTTTCACAGGGTTCTCCTGTTGTGGTTATCTATTTGATTCACTGCTACTTGTTGATCAGTGCATTGTTTACTATTGTGTATCATCATGTTTACTGGTCACTGTTTACTACTTACTATATTTTTACCTACCATATGCTCACTGGCTGTTAGGAATAGATCTTCGGGTGGTTACCTACTGGGATTTAGTCTCACACCCTGTTTGGGTCATGCTTTTGGGCCCAAACATATTTTATTGTTGTAGGTATAGACAAGGGAAAGCACCCTTTGACTTTAGGTACATGATTGCATTGGAGTAGGAGAGCACGGGACCAAGATGAGGATTACGATGCTAAGGAGTTGCATATCTGTTTTCTTTTGTAATTTGGTTTAGTATTGTGTTCAACATTGTGACTTGTTTGGATTCTTTCCTAGACATATGTATCATTCATCATTTCATATATATGTGTGTGTGCTCCAGTTTTCTATTGTTTTAGTCTTCTGGTGATTATTTTTGTTGGATATTTACTACTTCCACTGTTGTATGTGTTGTTTACATCCACTATGTACTCTACCAATGAGGGTATAGTTTCTAAACTAACACACCCAAGGCCCTAACTGCTAGTCGGCAGCCTCTGGCGTTCGAGAAGATGCACTTGAGGCCATGTGACCAATCAGGTACGGGGCACTTCTGGGTGGATCCCAGAACCAGGACATTACAAAGTGGTATCAGAGGAATTCTTTTATCTTGACTTATTGTTTGGAGCTTTTAGACAGTGACAGGACGGAATAGGTACTTTGTAATAAGCTGTTCCCGGGAGTATCTAACTCATGTATACGTAAAAGCAATACTACCTTGTTTAGTGCAATTTTACTGGTTTGGAAATTTTACAGTTGATTTGATTTCACTGTTAGGTGATTCACATGCTTTGTGTTGTTAACGTAGTTGTTATTGCATTTCTATTTCTGTCGCAACCCGATGAGATGTGGGTATGCCATCTCGTGAATCATATAATAACTTGTTATAAATCACAAGACACACATTATTTCCATGTCATATAGGATTAATTAGCGATTTCATGTTGTTGTGATGTACATTGTGTAGATCATGCATGCTATTGTGATAGATGCTTTGATAGAATCTCTACTGTTTGGTAGGGAATTTGTTTGTATAGTACTATGCTTAAATGGACACCAAACTTTAGTTCTTGAGGTGTTATGGGCCCTCATGGATCGGAATTTAATGGATCATTCTCGGGATTCCTTGTGATGACTTGTATACGATGCCAAGCTTTGATTCGCGGGGAGTATGGGCCATCACGGATTGGAATTGGGCACCTTAACTCTTGTTTTCTATGTTTTCTAGGCCTCATAGCATTTTCTGAGCTACTGCCTGGAAAAACCCAGAATACAAGACATGTTCTTTATTAATACACACCCTGTAGTTTTTAAACCGTGTCACTGAATGTGTGAGCAGAAGCACGGGGTTGTGAAAAATCTTCAGGAGCACGCAGTGTACGGTAAGTACATGCCGCGTTGTAGTGCTCGTGTGTCTACCCGTGTGGCTAACCACACTGATGGACCAAACTTCATCTTTATAAACCTTGTCCTTTTTTCACACATCATGTATTATATCCTAAGTACCCGGAAATTTAATGAATAACACGGGTCAGTGTTATCCATTCTTAGTACATGCTGTGTTTGTTTGGAACACGCCTTGTAGTGTAAACTAGGTACACAGTTCAGGTAACTAACAACACGGGTAATTGAAACCTTGTTTAGTACATGTTGTGTCCTTCATGAACATGTCCTGTAGTCTAGGAGTAAGAGGACCGTGTGGGTTAGTCGTGTAAGGAGACTCGGGAAAATGAATAGTGTTTAAGTACATGTTGTGTGTAGGGACAACATGTCGTGTGGTTGTGGTGTTACACGACCAGTTCTGGCAGAAGTAGACGACCATGTGAATGTCATAAAAGAAAACGTCATGTAGTGTTTATAAACTTCGTGCAGTCATGTTTTTTAAAACATGACTGTTTCCTTCTTCTATTCCCCTCTTGTACTCTTGTTTTCTCAGTCATTGATAATCCTGATCTAAGGTATTATTTTGACCTTTCAGAGCTATGCCACCGAGGCATCCTCCGGTTGTACGTCAACTGCCAGATGGTGATAAGACACCAGATATGGTCGATCAGGGACCTCATGCAGATCCTCTTGCTGTTCCATCCTTGACACCAGCAGTTATTCCAGTTGTAGGCCTTGATTGGCAGCTTAGGGAAGACTTTCTGAATATGATGCAGACCTTCCAGGGAGCGCCGCCTCCTACCCCGTCGATGGAAGAGTTGACGCGGGTTTTTCAGAAGCAGCATCCTCCTACTTTCTCAGGGGATGGAGGACCTGAGTCATCAGAGTTGTGGCTAGAGGCCATGATGAAAATCTTGGAGCATCTGGAGATACCTCCAGAGAAGAGGGTGAACCTCTCTACCTATATTCTCTGAGACTCCGCCAAGAGGTGGTGGACGATGATCTCGCAGTTAGGATGCCAGCAGAGTATGACTTGGGATGAGTTTCAATGAATCTTCTACGATTACTCCTACCTGAATACCTTAAGGGCTGACTGAGCCTGGGAGTTCATGAGCTTAGAGCAGGGTACACTTTCTATGATGGAGTATTCCTCTTGTTTCACAGAGCTTCATCATTTCACGCCTATGCTAGCAGGTGATGAGTTTTACTTGGTGGGGAAGTTTGAGGATGGTCTGAGGAAGGAGATCCATTCCCAGGTGAACATCTTCAGGTTGATATCGATATCATATATTGTCAATCAAGCGCTAATCACAGAGCGAAATCTGAGGGATTCTGGAGCAGTGAGCCAGGGCAGTTCGTCACCCAGATTCATTGTTCCTACTACTGATAGCAGGAAGCACCGCAGGGAGCTTTCTCGAGGATATCAGATTAGGCAGAATGTATATTCAGGCTGCCCGGCAGTATGCTACAAATGAAGAAGTAGCGGGCATACTAGGCCTCAGTGCTTGAGAGACCCCATGGAGTGCCGATATTGCAGCAATATAGGCCATATTTAGCATTTCTTTCAGATCCTCTCACCTACATCTAGTGGTAGGGGTTCTTCAATGACCCTGCATTCAAGAGATGCAACGCCAGTTTCTCACCAGTCTAGGAACTAGAGTTCTTCTATCCATGAAGACTGAGGTGGAGGTCGTGGCCGTGGTGGTTAGTCACCCGGTTACTAGAGACAACTGAGTGGATCAGTTCAGAGTGGTCAGCCAGGGTCACAAAGCCGCGGTACATGGTATACTATTGCAGTGGAGCAGAACCATCAAGAGGAGGATCCTGGCCCTTCTACAGTTCAAGGTATGATCTTAGTATCCTCAGTTTTATCTTCATCACTTTTCGATAATGGTGTGACTCATAGCTTTATCTCTATTGCTGTTGTGGAGAGCCTTGGGATCTGCATCTTTTCCTCTACTGAAACCTTGACGCTAGACACATTGTTGATGACTAGAGAAGTTATTGTACGTTAGTGCAGAGAGTTCCCTCTTGAGGTTGCTGTGTGTCACTTCTCTTGGGACTTCTATGTCCTAGAGATGACGAGCTATGATGTCATTCTCGGAATGGATTGGTTAGTTCCCTTTCAAGTATTCGTCGACTGTTATCGTCGTAGGCTGAGTTTCAAATCACCAAATGGATGATCTTATCTTTATAAGGGTAAGTGGGATGTCCAGGAGAGTAGAGAAGGTCCCGAGTATCATGGTATATGAGGAGTTACAACCCAGATTGCTAGTCATTATCTGGAGGACCAAGGGACTTGACAGTTAGACTTTCCTCCAGTGGTGGATTGTTTCAGGGATGTCTTTCCTGAGGACTTTTCAGGTTTTCCACTAGATCGTGAGGAATAATTTTCTATTGATATCATTCTAGGAGTTTCACCAGTGTCCATTCCTCTTTATATGATGGCTACACTTGAGTTACAAGAGCCACTACTGGAAAAATGACCTATACCCACGGTTCAAAACTGTTGGTATAGCCACCAAAACCATGGGTATAGGCTATACCCAAAGTTTTGGGAACCGTGGGTTGGAACGGCGTCGGTATAGCGGTCTCAACCTATACCCATGGTTTTGTATAACTGTGGGTATAGTGGATTCAAAGTTTGCACCACGGTTGTTCTAGCATGGCACACAATAGACCCCACGGTTTGAAAACTGTGGGGTATTAAAATTCAAAATATTTGCAGCTACTGGAATTCGAACCTGCACTGCTACTGCACCTCATAGATACGCATCACCAAGGAACCAACTGAACTATGAATTTTATTTGTTATATAATCATACATCATCCTATAAATATTCATTTCATCCACGTGTTGTACTAAAAAATCCGAAAACGCGGGTAAGGGATTTCGAACCCACATCTCACGCTGGGACTCTCAGATGCACACCGCCAAATGACCAACCAAGAAACAATTTTCAACTATTATTTATATATAAATTAACTTATATATATTAATATAATCCATATAGGTTATTTAAATTCAAATACTGCAGACCGCGGGATTCACACCCAGTCTCACGGTCGTGCCTCAACTTGTGACCAACCAAGCTACCAAAATTTTGAGTACATTAATTTATATTTATATAGATATATTAAAATAAACTGTGAACAAATTTCTTCCCGCCAACTTTTTTTCATGTCCCGTGTAATTTTCATTCCCCGCCATAAGCTATACCCACGGTTCTGGAGAACCGTGGGTATAGGTCTTCAAAAAAACCCAATACAGACGGTTATCAAAAACCGTGGGTATAGGTCTTCAGAAAATACCCTATACCCATGGTTTTGGAGAACCTTGGGTATAGGTTCATGTACTATCCCTATACCCACGGTTTTGGAAAACCATGGGTATAAGGGTATCCTATACCCACAGTTTTTTGAAAAATCATGGGTATAGACCTATTTTCCAGTAGTTAGCTCAAGAATCAGTTGGAGGAGTTGCAGGAAAAGGGTTTCATCCAACCTAGTACTTCTGCATGGGGTTAACCATCCTATTTGCAAAGAAGTTATATGTTACCCTCAGTATGTGTGTAGATTATCGAAAGCTAAACCAGTGGATGGTCAAGAACCGATATCCCTTGTCAAGGATTGATGATCTCTTCGATCAGCTTCGAGGAGCCCGAGGGTTCTCGAAGATTGAATTGAGATCTGGTTATCATGAGTTGCACGTTAGACCATCAGATATACCTCTTATAGCCTTCCAGAGCATGTATGGTCTATACGAGTACTTGGTTATGTCGTTCGCTCACACAAACATGCATGTAGTTTTCATGGCACTAATGAACTGAGTGTTCCATCCATAATTGGATTCCTTCATGGTGATTTTTGTGGATGATATCTTGGTGTAATATCATTCTCGAAATGACCATGCCACACATCTTGATATACTTCTGAGTACACTAAGAGGGAATCAGTTATATGATAAGCTCTTGAAATTACACTTTTGGATGGTCCATATTCACTTCTTGGGTAATGTTATCTCTGTGATAAGAGTATCAGTAGACCAATAGAAATTGAGAGCTGTAGTTTCCTGGGAGCATCCAAAGAATGAATTTGAGGTGCAAAGTTTTCTAGGGCTTGATGGATACTACAGACACTTCATACATGACTTTTAATACATAGCAGCACAGCTGACAGGTCTGACCAAGAAAGGGGCGTAGTTTTTATGGTCAGATTCTTGTGAGGCAGCCTTTCAGAAGCTGAACAGGAGGTTGACTTCAGCACCGATACTAGTCTTTCTAGAGAATGGAAATAGATATACTGTTTACATTGATGCTTCTGCTATTGGGCTGGGAGTTATGCTTATGCAGGGAGATGGATTTATTGCCTACGAGTCTCGGCAGTTGAGGCCACACGAGAGGAATTACTCGACGCATGATCTGGAGTTGGCATCCATTGTTCTTGCTTTACGTTATTGGAGACATTATCTTATAGGTGAGCATTTTGTGGTTTTTGCCGACACAAAAAGTCTCAAGTACATCTTCACTCAGTGTGGTCTGAATCTGAGATAGCGCAGGTGGGTTGAGTATCTTCAGTCCTTCAACTTTGAGCTTTACTATACACCTGGAAAGGGAAACACAGTGGCTGATGCATTGAGCATGACAACTCAGATACAGGCAGTTCTGGAGTCTAGCAGAGAGTGGTATCTTATGGCTCTATTCTTTGAGATGAATTTGGAGGTGCACGACAGACATGGGAATACATTTTTATATTATGTAGCTGTTACCTCTACACTTATTTATCCGGTACAGATGAGGTAGCTATCAGACTCAGAAGGCCTATTCTTACAGGAGAGTTTGTTAGGAGAGGACCCTCTTCTTGGATGGAAAGTGTATGAGGATAATATCATGTGTTTCTAGGGATGCATATGGGTGCCGCAAGACATACATGAGGAGCTGATACGGTATTTTCATTCCTCAGTTTGGGCAGTTCATCCTAGCATCACTAAGATGTATCATGATCTACACTACCAGTATTGGTGGCCAAGTATGAAGAGAGATTTGTCTGGTTTTGTCCTGAGGATTTCCACTTGTTAGTAGGTGAAAGCGGAGCATCAGTGACCCACATGTCTTTTTCAGAAGTAATACATTCCGGAGTGGAAGCGGAACGATGTCGTGATGGACTTTGTGACCAATTTTCCAAGGTCACCTCGAGGGAATGATGTTGTTTGGGTTGTCATTGACAGGATTATGAAGGTTTCTCACTTCTTGCTAATCATGGAGACCATCAGTGTTGATGAGCTCGGACAGTTTTACATTCGAGAGATTGTACATCTACATGGAATTCCACACTTCATTGTTTCAAACTAGGACCTATGTTTTACTTCTTGGTTATGGAAAGGGCTTCAGAAGTATTTGTGTACACATGTACTTTTGAGTACGACTTACCATCCCCAGATACATGGCCAGTCCGAGCGCACAATTCAGGTGGTTGGGGATATGCTTTGAGCTTGCATTCTGGACTTTGGAGGCTCTTGGTATAAGCATATAACTCTTATGGAGTTCACCTATAACAACAGTTTTCAGGAGACTATTCAGATGGAACCTTATGAGGCTTTGTACGGAAGGCCATGCCGATCACCTTTATGCTGGCTGGAGGCAGGAGAGGTGGCTTTGCTGGGACCTCATCTAGTTCAGGAGACCTCAGAGAAGATAGAGTTGATTCAGAATGGTGTGGCTACGGCACAGTCTCGATAGAAGTCTTATGCTGATCAGCGGAGATGACCTCTGTAGTTCGAGGTGGGGGATCTAGTTTTCCTGCATGTCGCACTGAGGTTGTGGCACAAGAGGATTCAGAGATAGGGTAAGATTTCACCCAGGTACGTTGGTCCGTTTGAGCTGTTGGGGAGATTTGGGCCAGTTACCTATCGGTTGCAGTTACCTCAGAGGTACCGGGATATGCACGACGTCTTCCACGTTTCTCAGCTCTAACATTACTTTTCAGACCCGTCTCATGTCTTTCAACATGAGGAGGTTGAGCTCTATGTGGATGCATAATTTGAAGAGCATCATATCCAGATTATTGATCGCAGTACGAAGGTTCTTTGTGGTCGGTCTGTTCCTCTGGTATGGGTGTTATGGTAGCACAGATGAGTACAGGACGAGACTTGGGAGGGGGAGGCCGAGGTACGATCGCAGTGGTCAGAGCTGTTCAGGTTTTCTTCTTCTATACCTCGCTAGGGAAATTCGGGGATGGATATCTTTAATGGGGGAAGTTTTAAAGAACCCATACCTTCTTTTTAGGTATGTTTTTCCTTTTTCTAGAGTTTTTAATCAAAGAGGAGTTTCAAGAAATTTTTGAAGTACACGTCAGGTACTTTATAAGTACACACCGTGTACTTGAATGACGCGCGAGGTTGTGTGATGGTCATGTCCAAGCCACACACACAGTAATGTGGGTGATGTGGAGGCATCATAAAGTAGTGTATGGAAAATCCTAGTACACACAGTGTACTTCATAAGTACACACCCTGTACTTTTTTTCATTAAACGGACCGGGGTCGTGTCTAATCGCCAGGACACACTTTTTCTCCAGCTTCTTCAACCGAGGGCATCCCGTAAGGCTATAAATCTCCTCCGAGCCCCTGAGCCTCCATCTGTTCTCTGAATAGACCATCTTCGATTGCACTGGAATCACAGCGGTAAGCTCTTCCTTCTACTAGAGCATCATTTTCCAATTTCTCTTCTTTTGCAAGTTATCGTTGGTTAAATGTTTTGTTAATTTTTGTAGATCTACGGAGTTATAAGGAGATTCAAGCCTCGTTGATCAAGTATATTGATCTCCTAGCATCAAGGTAGGTTGATTTTTCCCTTATGTTCAAATTCTTTGAGTATTATGTGCAATTTCCACCAATACCCTTGAACGGGGTATTGTGTGTTTACTGTTTTTCCCATGTTGTTTTTCCTTGCTTGCTTGTATGCTTGTGTATAGGTAATTTGTTTATGTATGAGGATAATTTCTATGCTTGGATTTTTTTTCTCATTCCTTGTTCTATTACGACCTTTTTGTCTTGTTCGGCCTTTGGGCGTTATACCTATTTTCTATGCCTTGTGACCATAGGATGGAGTATTTTCCCGTGACATGTTTATTATGCTATAGACTAGTTAGACAAGTAGCTCTCTAGGTTTACCTAGTCCATATAGAATTATTATGCACTAACTTGCCCAGGTCTATGAGAACCTAGTGCTATAGGCTATAAGGGGATAGACCGAGTGAGCTTCCTTAGAGAGTCTTGGACACTATAGACTAAGGGGATAGACTGATTGTGCGTCCTAGAGAGTCTTGGATATTACAGAACACATGAGGATAGACCTAGTGAGATTCCCTAGAGAGTCATGAGATTTATAGAATATACGGGGGTAGACTGAGTGAGCTTCCTCAGAGACTCTTTGGTTTGATTGAATTTCCATAAACCATTCTAGGATATATGAGGAATTGACCAAGTAGGCTTCCTCAGAAAGTCTGTGATCGACCTGAGGCTATAAGAGGAATTGAATGAGTGAGCTTCCTCAAAGAATCTATAGACCTTGGTGATATAATAGTAATTAACCACGTGATCATCCTCAGAGAGTCCCTGACTACCTTATACTATAAGAGTAATTGACTGAGCTTGCTTCCCCAGAGTGTCTTATAATTCATATGACCAAACCAGAGGGGTTAGGAAGAGTGTACTGCCTAGAGGGTTGTTGGTACTTTTTGGATATGACCAGAGGGGATGGTTGTGAGTACATCCCAGAGGGTTTTCTTATTGTGGTTAGCTGTTTGCTTCGCTACAGCTTGATGATCTATGGATTGTTTACTGTTGTGTATCATCTTGTTTACTAGTTACTTTTTACTGCTTACTTTACTTTTACCTTCCATATGCTCATTTACTATTACGCCCATATATTTAGGTGGTTTCCTACTAGGATTTAGTTGTACACCCTATTTGGGTCATGCTTTTGGACCCAAACAGATTATATTACTACAGGTATAGACAAGGGAAAGCACCCTTCAACTTCAGGTACTTGATTACATTGGAGCAGGAGAGCACAGGACCAAGCCGAGGCTTGCGATGCTGAGGAGTTGCTTATCGGTTTTCTTTTGTACTTTGGTTTAGTATTTTGTTCATAATTGTGACTTGTTTGCATGCTTTCCTAGACATATGTATCATGGATCATTTCATATGTGTGTTTGTGTGTGTGTGCTCTAGTTGTCTATTATTTTAGTCTTAGACTGATTATTGATGTTGGATATTTACTACCTCTATTGTTGTATGTTTTGTTTAATCTCACTGTGTACTCTACCAATGAGGGTATAGTTTCCCCACTAACTCACCAAAGGCCCTGGCTGCTAGTCAGCAGCCTCTAGCTTTTGGGGAAATACGCTTGAGTTCATATGACCAACCAGGTATGGGGCACCTCTAGGTGGCTCCTGGAAATGGGACATTACATAAAATACCTGATTTATGATAACCTTCATATGGGATGTCGTATATCCTAGAAATACTTGGTTATTATATGTAGATTTGGTATGGGATTATTAGATGGTTTGATTCATGAGGTGCTTGTTTCTGTATATCACCCAGGTGTTATGGGATGACTTCAATTTTGAGAGCGACGACTTGGGAAATGAGACATTGGGGAAGAGAAGTAAACCATTCGAAAGTAGTAACAGGGTACCCATTTGACATTATATTAGATGATCTCTCTTTTATATGATGCATAATCAGAGATATTCATGGTAACACTGGGAACTTAGTACATCTGGTTAGGTGACACGTCAATTTCACTTGTTTCTCAATGATCCTTAGTATTATTTCATTATATTTTACATGAGAGGATTTGGGGTGGATCCTACTGAGTATACTTATTATGTTCACCAAATGTATATATAAACTATTTTCCATTTCAATAGGAGTAGGTTGGAGATCTTTCAGAATTTTACATGCTCTTGTTTTTTCAAGAGATATTTGGGATCTTTTGTCACTACTAAGTTTACCTTTTTGGTACATGTATTTTTCCTTTCAGTTGTTTTTCTATTGTATGACATTGCATGTATTCACTTGGGATCTCTTTTATATTTATTATTAGTTCTTTATTGGTGTATATATCTTATCTCTATCTTCTTGATGTCATTCATAGAGGTTAATGCATCCAATTTATTGGTATGATATACCCTCGGGGGGAGTCATTAACCTGGGGCCTACTAGATGTGGGATTTGAGTGGTCTTCATCTTCTGATATCATTTTCATCCCATAAGAGGAACTAATTGAGGGAGAGGTCATGAAAATTTTATTATAATTCATCCAATGGTATATTTTATACTAAATTGAAACTTTTTAATTATATGAATTTTGTGAAATTCCCCCAAACAGTTATCCATCTTCCATCATAAGACACATATCCATATGGCCTCAAACATGTATCCCCATCTTCTAGAGGCTATCAAAAAGAGTTGAGGGTGAGGTAATAAAATAATAAGATAATATACCCTAATTGGAATGACTACCCAATAATGGATAAGTAACATAAAACCATTGAAAAAATGTAACAAAATTAAATATATATTGATCCATAATGATAAGACGAACATAATCAACAACATGTTCTAAGGAATAATTGAATGATCCCAATATGGAGAAAGAATAAAATAAATATAGGCATGACTACCATTCATCCACAACCTTGCCTCAAAAAAAGAATATTTAACCCCCGTCAGGTTGCTAAAATTCAATCACTTTTATAAAGGACATTTTCATAACATACATGAGAAAAAAAATTTACATCCACAAAGGTTCTTGTGCAATATATGAGTATGAAATTCAATATGACCCTACATGTGGGACCCTAATATGATATCTCTCCATATGTGTGAATGTATAGTATGAGAAGACAATTATAAACACAAATCATGTATCAAATATGAAATTTTATTATGAGGTTACAAATAAACCATGATGTAAAAAACAAGTCTGAAATACCGAGATGGTACCCAAGTCCCATCGTCAAAACACCTCAAGAAAACCTCATGATCACTAGAGGTTAGTGTTAACTTCATGGGTTAAATGAAACATGAGTGGGATATGTTTAAACATTGGTAGTAACATAAAATACCATATGAGGTTCAAAAATATAGATGTAATATCTATTTCTAAGAACTAATCATACTAGGTACAACATTTTTTAATCAATATAATTCAGTGTTTTACAAAACACTACTACAAGAAAAAATTATATGAACATGTATCACATACAACTGAGATAAAAAACCATCCATAAATTCCCCCATGTAGAATTTTTCAGAAAACATCATATATACATAGTGTGTTATCCAAACATGGCCCAAAAAACTGAAATGGATGATCACAAATCCAAAAATATCATGATCAAATCCAAGGAAACCCCATATATTTCTGATTCACCCATCCAAAAAAAGACCAAAAGATACCAACAAAACCCCACACTCATAATAAAACTATCTCATGTTATCCATTGCTTTAACTTTACCCGGGTCATGATGAAATACATATATATCTTTCCAATAAGGAAATATATTGGGCATCATTATAATGATACATATGAGGTGATAACTTCCCCCACCACAAAAATGACTACCATCAACTAATGTCTACATAGAAACGATGAAATACTAGAATAAAGAAAAACATATCAAATTAAAATTTTATTCATGTAATTTAAAATGATTAATATTGATAATAACAAAACCCTTATACTAGGAGAATCCATACCTCTCTTACCTACATAGGGCCTATCTTATAATCAGAGGTATAGTACCAATTCCATTATCAAAATAAATTAATGAGACAACTAGTTTTTTCAGTTCACATGTATATGTATAACTAGAATTTTGTGTGAGTTTGCTCATACCAAATCAAGGTGATACATTCATCCCATGGAAATAAGGGGAAACATGTATACACAATCAAAAAAAAATTGTAGCTCCACCCTTTTGGAATTGGGAAAAGGGTATACCAATTTAGGGCATTATCATCCCATCACACAAATTGAGACCTAATCATTCCCAAAAACAACCATAAATATATATACTAACAGGGATAACAAATAAAATTACTGGTTATATAGAATTCCTAGCAACCAAAGTATAATTTACAAAAAAAACTCACTCATAGTTATAGAAGATGGAAAAATACTTGACTATTATAGCATTTCTTATCTCATTCGGTATAAATAAATTATTATTCATTCTGGTTCAAATCATAATGAATCACAAGACATGTATTCATTGTATACGATCATATAAAAAAGTAAAAAACTCCATAAGAAATTCATTCCTTTTTTTTACCGTTTGGGAAAACCTTTATTAGTAGAAATTTTTTATTATTAGTGGGTCCACTCAACCAAAACTCTACTCTAGGAATACTCTCTATGAGTATGGGGGAAAAATAGAGTTCACATACTTAAAAAATTAGCCACTAAATCTAAGAAAAATATTTGGTTCCACCACCGAAACCAAAAGTACAAAATAAAGAGGAAATAATTTATGGATTTTATCACTTACTATGTGAGAAACCTGATAAAAAGAAAACCACTATTCTTACATTTAATTTACCAAGGAAAATATCACACAACAACTGAAATATGATAGATCTAAATAAATTAAATATATTATATGGTAATATTTAGGTAAACAAGATATTAAACTCATTTTTGTGAAGAAATATAGAGGACAGTATTAGATTTGATCCTCATCTTTATCTTATCTCTACTAGACTATCAGGGCCAATCAAAGGCTTCCAATAAATGATTCACTAAAGAACCAAGTTTGGGTGAGGTTGAGATAAAGACAAAGGTATCAAGAAGACCCACCATCACATCATGAATAAAAACCTCTATGGAGGGTTATTCATGAGAATTAGATATATATTTAATTGAGAAATATAAACAATACTAAAAAATATTATAGTTCTATTGGGTTTCTGATGCAGGTATACTGGGTACCTAGTGGTGATTTCAATGGCTCTAAATCCATTAGACTACCACTAGAAACCTAGATCCACCTAAACAGTTACTTTTCATTTTCCAGAAACATTGGTAATCTTTCTTATACTCTCCATTTTCCACAAAACTCTCCAAATTTTTTCAATATTTCTAAAGATACAAAAGAATAATGTTAATAAAAATATTAACAAAAAAAATTATCTAGATTTCATTTTCAAAATGTTTGGGAATCTTATCATCTTCCCACTATAAAGATTTTCATCCCCAAGAAGCTTCAATATTATTTCTAAATAAAAAGGTCTATCTATCTATCCTTCACCTAAGATCCTCACCCCAACGTTTTATCTTGTAGATTTCAATAATTACAACTATCATAAAAGTGATTCATCACCTTAACTCCTAACAACTTTTGACTTAGATCAATTATATTGTTAGGATTCTCCACAATAGTTAAAATATACTTAATCTCAATGTCTTAATTTTAGATAACTTGTGTTGGGTCATGTATATATGTTTTTTATTAAGGAAAAAATAAGTTTTTATGTATGTAAATAGGTTTTGAGGGTAAGGCTACTGAATTATCAGTAATCTAGTCTTAGTGAAACTGGGAAAAAATTATTATCAGCCACTTTGAATTCCAAGCATCACTGTTTGTAGTCATTTTATGAATTTTACCAACTTTTTGATGTTATGATCCAATTTTTAATCTAATTTACTTATTTCGCCACCTCCAAGATGATAATAGTTACGCCAAAGAGTGATCATCCTCTCCTTATCTAGAAAAGTCCAGAACATAGTCCCATAGAATATAATATATAGTCAAGATGGTTTGATCATATTTTCCACTGGTTTGTGGGTGGAAGGTAGTACTTAGCCTTCCATGATATCTCAAATCTCATTAAATCCATTTATATCATCGAGGTGTAAACCTAAAATCCTTATGAGAGAAAATGATAACTATTATACTTTTGAGATGAATGATCTTTCTGATATAAAATTTCCCAAGTTCTTCTATATAATAATAATATTTTATGGGAAAAATGATATCAATTTTGTTCAGATGATCCAAAATCATCTATATTACATCATGACCTCTAAGAGACCTTGGAAGGCTGGTCATAACATCTATTATAATTTCATCTAGTTTTCTTAATGGTGAATGAAGTGTTTCAATAGTAACAATTAGACTTTGATTATTCGATTTCATATAATGATAAGTAAACCATCAAGAGATAAGTCATCTGATATTTTTTCCATACCAATACCTTATAACTATAAATGTACATAATGATATATATTTTCGATCAAATACTATATAACCCATTAATAAGAATAATATCCTTTCATCACATTGTTTTTTAAGATATTCAGGATGAGAAGTCTTCCAAAGACATAGATAAACAAATGAGAATCATGGAAGTAACCATTTAGGGTCTCCCACTATATAGTTTTTCTTTAAAAATGATATAATTATTATTATAAATATAAGAGTCTTTCACGTGTTCCATGAGATACGATAGAAAATATATATTGCATAGGCCTACTCTACTATAACTCTCAATTTGATCCATGTACAATTAAACCATACAAGATATCAATATCCACTATTAATTTTCATTCTACTCTCAATAAGTGTGAGTCTTTTTGTTGAGTGTTTCAATAACAACATATTATTTTCTAGGTACATACTTGATATTGAAATAAAAAGGTTATAGACACTCAACCTAGTGATATTGTCTAAAATTTATATCTCACTAGGAGAATATAAAATGTAATAACCTCATACCTAGTAGTCTATAGATAATGGTTACTTTATTATATTCGAAATATATAAAAGGAATCACATCTATAGGAAAAAATATTTTATTAGACTTGGTAATATAGATACATACTTTAATCCCATATACATTCAAAATCATAAAATAAATAATGTAGTAAAATTTAATATATTGAATCCTTGAACTCATTTAAACAATCCATCTTCAATCCTATGTAAAGGAAATAAAATAAGAGAGAGATTAGAAGCTTAGTACTCGAAACATACAAGGGAAGATATCATTAGTAAATATGGCATGATCAACCTGGAATCCTAAATAAATGAAAACACTTGTGATTTTGTAACTAAACATAGCATGAAGGATAATATGGGTAGAGTAAATAGATATCAAAGGGTGTCATATAAATAATCACAAGATCTTGAAACTTATCTATGAATATTTTTAAAAATATTCATATTGAAATTAATAACTGAATTTATTATGATGGAATTCATAATATCAAACATAACTTACTTTCAAGGCCTTACTCTAAGATAATTTAAACTATTTTTAGGTATAAATAACAAACCCATTTAATAGGGATATCCATTTTTTGTATCAAGATACCGACCATTGAATCAACAGTCTATTTAATTTCAGGCCCCACTAATAAGGACCTGGCCTTAAAACATTACATAATTTATAATTAGATGGATAATTCACACTGTGGATCCTATTAGGTTTAGAGTTTTAGAAAATTAGGCCATAACTATTACATATCATCTCAAAAATTAAAAACTAGACACTTCTAATCAGTTTCAATTTTTTTTCATAAAATAAAAACTCTTGAAAAAAAGATTCATGTCTAGTTCCATGTTTAAGATAGTATGACTTTTCCTTGGTCCCATCCTTGACCCTATTCATCTTTAAGTCCTGTGAAAAACATTTCAAAAAATGGGATGAGAATAAAAAGATCAGTAAGGGTTATAACATTAAGAAAGAAAAAATTAGTCAATCAAAACATTAGCCTTTTAACACACCTCATGAAATCAAAAAATTTATGAATAACACATACTATTCACATATCATAAAGGTAACTTGTGGCATCCCTATTATACATAAATTGTAGCTATCACAGCTATGTAGGGAGTTACCTTGGAATACCCATCACAGTATATTCCCTAAATCTATTAGGACAAACATTAAAGTTTAACTCTGTCACATTACCCAATGCATTGGAGAACAATCTCTATAGAACCCACCTTTTCATTACAAAACTTTTTAGTACATTTTACAAAGAGAAGATCTTTAAATTCTAGTGTTTTGGAAATCAGGAACATAATACATGAAAACAACATAAAACATTTTTATAGTCCTCTTTTAAGGATTCATCATAGGTTCATCCTATGTAAAATTACTGCATCTCATATCCTGGATACATACATCAAAGGAAAGGGTGAGCAGAAGGCCCGGTAAGGGTAAACAAGGGAATAAGTTTACTTGTGATATCAATAAGAACTTGATAAAAAAACATAACAACATGAGAAATTTAAGTATAGTAATATAATAATAAAAATAAGTTGAAACATAACTTGAATATGTGGATAAAACACATAATTTAGACATTCATGAACATATCACCAAGGTTCATCCCCAAGGTGTCATAAAAATTACCACGGTTATTCTCCAAGGTATCATGAAACTTGTCATCTCTAGAGATTATTTCTTTAACCAATGAATTGGATCTCTATCAGGGTACACCCTAAATATTTATTTACATTCATGTTATCCACATATATCATAATCAAACATTTCATAAATAACCCATAGAGAACAAAATAAATGGGTTTCATTTCAATATCGTGACGTTTTAAATGTTCATAAAAACATAATCATTATGTCGTTTATAACCCAAGGAATGGGAGTTCGGGTTATATGTATGTCAATTCCAAAATCAAATATATCTTTTTTTGTCTATTTTTGAACACACATATAAAAAAAATAGGTATGGGTATTCACATAGATAAAATAAGATAATTTCTTGAGATAAAGAGAGTAATTTTGAGATGAAATTTCTGTAGCATAACGGCTATATAACAAGGTTTTAGAAAACATTGAAAATAGAGGGGAAAAGAGTAACCCACTAATAAATAACTCATTATACAGTAGGGGTTCAAAATAAAAATAAATAAGATCATTGTATGGATATTTGAAGGAAATTCCATATTAAATTGAAACTCGAAGGAAAAGAGAAGATGATATTTCTTTTACGAAAATTCAGCATCCTAACGGTGTCACATAAAAATTCAGAAATTTAGTTGATGAGAGAGGAAAGGTTCTCTCATAAATTGAACTTGAGATTTACTGTAAGAATGATATAGAATAAAATTACCCCACATAATAAAATGGAACTATAAGGCATAACATAAAGGATTTCATGACTTAAAATAGGAGGGTGAAAGTTTCCCTTGCCTTAAAGAGTGATTTTGAAAGTTTGAAGTTTGGGACCTTGGGGGGATTGTGGGAACCTTAGGAGGACTCTATGGGTGTTAAAAATACTAGAACATCGTTGAGAGGGATTTTGGGTTGAATGGAATGAGGGAATGGCATGGTATTAATAGGAAAAATGAGGGAATATTTAATTAATTTTCAAGGGACACCTCATCGGTGGTATATGAAAAACAATTGGCATTACCATGGTATTTTCCAATGGTATTGGCCACTTGGGAAACCACATATCATATCTTACTATTCATAAGTCAACCATAATTATTACATCATTATTGATTTCATTAAACACCTGAAACTCAGATGTGTTTTTTTACTATTCACTGAAAATTCAACTATTTTTGAAAAATCTAAAAAATTCACCCTAACCTAATATTGATTCTCTGAAATCAAAAATGAACTCAATTTCATGAAATTAATTTTTTAAATATTTTTAAATTAATTTTTTTAATAAAATCATTATTTATTCAAAAAAACATCTCTATAACTATAACTCATTTTGTAACACCTTGATAAAGTAATCAGGGTTCCATAAAATTATCATATAAACATAATATAATAAAGTAAAAAATTATGATTACATTTTATGAAAATACATTTTCACATTAAATTATTAAATTAATTATAAAATTGTAAATAGATTATTTATGACATAGAAAAATACAAAATCATATACTATGATCATTTTTTAACTTTTAAGATGTCTAAATTGTATTTATATATTCATGGGTGGAGTTTCTATTTTTTTTTGCCAATTTACTATTCATTAATATTCATAAGGGTATATTACTATTCATACATTAATATTCAATAAAAATTAAGTTGATCTTTTTAGAATCTAAATTTATTAGTTGTCATAAATGTAGAAGACCATTTTTGGAAAATAATTTCACATTACTAGTTATTTAAATTTTACATAAATATTTTAAAATAACCTTTTTCTAAAATTCATCAATATTATACATCCTATATTTATTCAGACATTTGAAATTCACAAACATTACCATAATAAGAAATAAAATTTCATTTTTATAAAAGGATTACACAATGTAGTTATGGTCTCATTACATAGACCCTTATAACACCATCATAGGACCATTGTGTAAGGTGTGATATGGTGATAGAATCTTGGGGTGGCTCAGAAAACATTATCGGAGTGGTGATTTCTATCAACTTGAACTTCTCCCTTAGGTGATTCTGTTCAAGCTTCACATGTTGAAGCTCAGCTTGAGCTTGGTTCAGAGCAAATCCCAATGATGCTACCTCCTTCCCAAGCTCTGACAGATGGGCTTCATATGACCCGAGTCTACTTGGTGAGGCCATCGACTCTTCTATCAGTATTAATTAACCAACATCACTTGTATTTGTAAACAATAATTATAATGTAAAGAGTTTAGTTTCCAATGGTCATACTGACCAACGGTCATATAATAGTCAAAACCCAATTGTATCATTTTAATTATAATTACTTCACTAATTAAAGTATACAGTTTTGTTGAGTATAAAATAAAATAATGCACATATTTTGGAAACCAATATTATTCAAAAGTTCTGATGGTTACATTCTTCCCCCCTTAAGAAATTTCATCCCCAACATTTTAAATTGTATCCTCAAAATAGAAAAGGTGTGGATAATTCTTCCTTATAGACTCTTCAGGTTCACAAGTGGTTTTTTCACATTTATGGTTCCTCCAAAACACCATAAAAGGTTGGCAGTCTTGTTGTGTAGAACCTTGTCTCTATGATCCAAGATATCCACCAACTTTTCATCATAAGAGAGTTCATGTTCCAGTTGTACCCCCTATGGATTTAGTATATGTGATGGGCCAAGTATGTACTTCCTCGAGAGGGATACGTGGAAGACATCATGAACTTGTGCTAGATTTGGAGGAAGTGCAATTTGATAGGCCACTGCTACTATGTGATCAAGGATCACATGGAGGCCAATGTACCTATGGTCGAGCATCCATTTCTTCCCAAACCTCATGACTCTCTTCCAAGATGAAATATGAAGAAATAATTTCTCACCAAAATCAAAATCTATGTCCCTTCAATGTTTGTAGGCATACCTCTTTTGCCGACTTTGAGGAGCCTTAATGTGTAGCTGGATGGTGTGGACATTTTCTATCATCTCATGAAAAAGATCAGGCCCATGTATATTTCTCTCACCAGCTTCATCCCAACATGTAGGAGTTCTACATCGCTTCCCATATAGAGCTTCATAGTGTGGCATTTGAATGCTCGACTAGAATCTGTTGTTGTAAGAGAACTCAAATAAAATGAGATGTTGATCCCATCCACCTTTAAATTCCATTTAGCATGTTCTTATCATGTACTTGAGTGTTTGAATAGTCATTTCAGATTTGAAATCATGTTGGGGGGATATTCCATCATGAAATTCAATTCTGTGCTCAGAGCATGTTGAATACTTCTCCAAAAATTTTATGTGAACATTGGATCACAATCAGAAAGGATAGGAAGTGGAAATCCATGCAGCCTTACCACATCCTTCAGGTAAATCCTGGAAAGTTGTCCGGGAGATAAATCTTCTCAAATGGAGATAAAATGGGCAGTCTTTGTGAGATGGTCAAAATTAACCCATATCGCAATGTTCCCTTTGGAAGTTCTTGGGAGACTAGTGATGAAGTCAATAGTGATATTGTCCCACTTCTATACTGGAATGGGTGGTGGTTGCAACACCCCTTTAGGAAGTTGTCACTCTAAATTAACTAGCTAACAAACCAGGAACCTTGAAGTGTAGTTAGCAATTTCCCTTTTCATATTATTCCACCAATAATAATCCTGAAGGTAACTTTACATTTTTGTTCTTCCATGATGTATAGAGAAAGTAGAGCTATGAGCTTCATCAATCAGCTCATTCTTTATTTCTGGAATAGATGTAACACATAGTCTTGTATGAAATTAATTAAAACTTCTTGAAAATTATTGAACTCAAGAATCTCTCCATCCGTTATAGCCTCAAACTTCTTCTGTAATAAAGGATCTTCTTTCTGAGATTTATTGATCTTCTCTAATAATGAAGGATGAGAAATCATTTGGGCTAGGGGGGATGATATCCCTTCTCTTATAATTCCCATTTACATCTTTATTAGGTCCTTTATCAAAGGATCTCTTTTAATCCTCATCTTGGAAATAACAACTGGGTCTTTCCTGCTTAATGCATCAGTGAATTTGTTTTCTCTACCGAGATGATAATGAATTGAACAATCATAGTCTTTGAGAAGTTCCAACCATCTCCTCTGCCACATGTTCAATTTCTTTTGTGTGAAAATATACTTCAAAATTTGATGGTCTGTGTATATATCACATTTCTCTCAATAAAGATAGTGCCTCAATATCATTAGAGTACGAATGACCGCAGCCAGCTCCAAATCATGCATAGAATAGTTCTTTTTATGGTTCTTCAACTATTGAGATGCATAAACAATTCCAATTTTATTTTTCATGAGGACACACCCATGCCCTTTTAGAGATTCATTGCTAAAAATATCGAATCCTTCTCCATTTGAGGGCAGAGTTAACACGAGTGCAGTAACCAATCTCTTCTTCAGCGATTGGAATCTTTCTTCACACTTTTTTTCCAGATGAACATGAGCCCTTTTCGAGTTAACTTGGTCAATGGATTTGAAAGTCATGAAAATGTTTTCCAAAATCTCTTATAATATCCTACTAATCCAAGTAAATAATGATTATCAATTATTGTTGTAAGTTGAGGACACTCTTATACAAATTTTGTCTTTCTAGGGTCAATTGTGATTCCTTCAATGGTTACAATGTTCCCCCAGAAAGAAAATTGTTGCAACCAGAATTCAAATTTTCTAAACTTCCCAAAAAGCCTTTCCTTCCGTAGAGTTTGAAAAATAACCCATAGATGATCCTCATGCTCCGTGTGAATTTTTGAATATATCATAATATCATAAATGAAAACTACCACAAAGTTATCAAGGTAATCCTTAATGACTATATTCCCCAAATCCATAAAAATAGCAGTGCATTATTCAGTTTGAAGGGAATAATAGCAAACTCATAATGCCTATATCTTGATTGGAAGGTAGTTTTTGGAATATCTTCTTTCTTTACCCTCAATTAATGATAACACGATCAAAGATCAATCTTATAGAATAATTGATCCCCATGAAATTGGTCAAATATGTCATCAATTCATGGAAGTGGGTAACTTTTCATTACTGTGATACTCTTCAATTCCCTATAATCAATGTGTAGCTACATAAATCTAACCTTCTTCTTCACAAAAAGAAAATGTGCTTCCCAAAGAGAAACACTCATTCGGATAAACCCATTCTCCAAAAGATCTTGGAGTTGTTTCTTCAATTCATCTAGCTCCATATTTTCCATCCTATAGGGGGTCGTAGATATTGGATGAGATCCAGGTATGATTTCAATGGAGAACCCTACCTCTCTTTCTAGGGGAGGTCTTGGTAACCTCTCAGGAAATACATCAACATATTCCTGGACGATGGGGACAATTTCTATCCTTCAATTATTATTTCCTTCTTTTTCTTCACCCATCAACTCCATAAAGAAGGATAAAGGTGGTTCTTCTAGAAAAATATATGGTTGAGCTATCTCTCCTTGGTAGATAACTGTAGGTTTTCCATTATAGACTAATGAGATGTCATTGATTTTTCATTTAATTGTAGAATTATACATTGAGAGCTAGTCCATCCCTAATATAATGATGAATTCAAGCATAGGAACGACTACTAGATTTGCGATAATATTTTGCTCACTAAAGTAAATACTAGAGTTTCTAAACACTGGCGATTCTTGGATTTTCCTACCAAGAGTCTTGACTGATAACTTTACTTTTATAAAATCGGGGGTTGATTTAAATTCATGGGAACATTGGGGGAAATAAAGGAATGTGTAGAACCAGAATCAAATAATGTACTTTCTAGCTTTGAGATAACAACAATAGTACCTGTCACCTTATCTTTTGGAGCTTCAAACTCAGCCGTAGTGATTACCAAAGTACAACCTTGTTCCCTTGCCCGTTGCTAAGGATTATTGTGATTCCCCTCCACTGCCCTCAGATTTAGACAGTGATGGACAAAGTGAACAAGTTGTACACACTTATATAATTGGATATTAGGTAGGACCTCTTCCATATTCCCTTTCCCATTAGTGTTGGAAAGTTGTGGGATCACCTCACTATGACAATTCCGTAAGATATGGCCATATCTTCAACATGTGTAGAATTTCTCACTCCTGAGCAGGCAGTTACCCAAATGATTCTTCCCACATTTATGACACATGGGAGATTTCACTTTCTTTCCTCCTCTTCCCTGATCTATGCTCCTCCCTATACTTGGTTCCATCAATCTCTTCTTGTAACTAGATTTATGAGACTACTGTGACTCCCCAAACTCAAGTTCAACATTCATCGCACTCTACATGATCTTTTCAAAGCTGTCATAGTCTCGGTTGGATAGATTCTTTCACAGATGAGGTCTTAGTCCACCAAAGAATCTATCAACCTTCCATCTAGAATCCATGATAAAGATAGATTTATATTGGGAAAGTCTAGTGAAGTTCATCTCGTAGCTTCCCATAGATTCATTTTCCTTCTACTTCAGCTCGAGAAACTCCTTCTCCATTATTGTTCTCATGGAATGAGGGAAATACTTACTGAAGAAGATCCCTATGAACTCTTCCCACTCCATAGCTTCAACATCCACTCTTGGCCTCATTTTTTTAATCGGTCCCCACAACTGATCATCTTCTCCCTCTAAGAGATAGACAACGAGGGTGACTGTCTCTTTCTCTAAAAAGTGGAGCATATAAAATATCTTCTCCATATTGATGATCCACTGTTCAACTGTCAATGGGTCAGTAGATCCACTAAAGGTTGGTGATCTTTGACGCATAAAGGACTCAACAAAATGTTTTCCTTCAGGGTGATATTGGTATCTCATCTTTATTCAAGTTATTTCCCATCACTTGAGTCAGTTGGTTAATCATTTTCATGAAAGTTTCCATTTCAGCTTCCATCGAAGGGTCGTCAACGCATGGTCCATTGTAGTAACCATTAGCACGGTTACTCCAATTTCCTTCCATTTTCTAAAAGAATAAAACCTTAGTGAGAATATTATTTCATTTATGAATCATTTAAATATAGCAGATTTTAGGTCTTCAAACATCATTCTTAAACAATTACATTTATCTCTAATTCCTTCATGATGATTCAAAAAAAACTTGTGATTAACTAAACATATCCCCCAGGAGTGTCGTAACCAAAAGTGCAGAAAGGCCCATTGTTGTGCACTAGTTCTTGTTTGAGTCTATCTCAAAGTGGTGTTTTTGGGTTTTACCACTATGTGCATCTATGCCAGATTCGCCTCTACCTACTCGTATCCTGACAGGGATATATTTTCTTGATAAACCACTTACTCAATACTCACCAAAATACCAAGAAGTTTTTTTATTAAACATTTCAATTGGGTTCTTCCTAAAGTTTTCAGAGCCTAATTTTAATAAATAACTAAACTATCCTTTGATACCAACAATGGCATGCTGCCTTTTAATTAAATAACTTTTCATTAGTTTTTACAAACAGAGAATATTTAAAGTCTATTGTCTTGGAAATCAAGAGCATAATACATGAAAACAACATAAATAATTCTTCCAAACCATTTCTAAGGATTAATTATAGGTTCATACTATGTACAATTACAGCATTTCGAATCATGGAGGCATACATCAAAGGAAAGGGTGAGCAGAAGGCCCAGTAAGGGTAAACAAGGGAATCATTTTACTTGTGATATCAATAAAGAATATGATAAAAAAACATAAAGACACGAGCAATGGAAGTATAGGAATATCATAATGAAAATTACATGGAACATAACATGAATATTTAGTTACAATAGTTAATTTAGACATTCATGAACATGTCACCAAGATTCATCCAAAAGGTTTCATAAAAATTACCATGGTTATTCACCAAGGTATCGTGAAAATTGTCATCATTAGTGATTAATTCTTTACCCAATGCATTAGAGTGCTATTAGGGTGTATCTATAATATTACATTACTTTCATGTGATCAGCATAGCTCATAATAAAACATTTCATAAATAACCCATAGAGAGTAAAATAAATGGGTTTCATTTCAAAATTTTGATGTTGTATAAGTTCTTAAAAACATAATCGTTATGTCATTTATATCCTAAGAGAATGGAGTGGGGGCTATATGTATGTCAATTCCAAAATCATATATATCATTTATTTTTGTATTTATGAACACCCTTATAAACAAAATAGGAATGGTTATTCACATAAAAAAAACAAGGGAATATCTTGAGAGAAAGAGAGAGAAATTTTGATATGAAATTTCTACAGCATAACAGCTATTTATCATGGTTTTGGAAAACATTGAAAAAAGAGGGGGCAAGATTAACCCACTTATAAATAACTCATTATACAGTAGGGTAGAAATAAAATAGAATAAGATAAAATTATGTATATTTTAATGAATTACCATATGAAAATGAAACTTGAAAAAAAAGAGAAGATGCGATTTCTTTTATGAAAATTCGGCAGCCTAACGTCATCACTTAAAAATTCATAAAATCAATTGATGAGAGTGGAAAGGGTCTCTAATAAATTTAACATGAAATGGATAGTAAAATGACATATAATAACATTCCCCCACATAATAAAATGGAACTATAAGACATAATATAAAGGAAGTCGTGGCTTAAAAGAGGAGGGTGAAAGTTTCCCTTACCTTAAAGAGTGACTTCGAAAGCTCGAAGGATGGGTCCTTGGGGGGATTGAGGGCATGTTGGGAGGACTCATTTGGAGGTAAAAATACTATAAATTCGTTGAAGGTAATTTTTTATTGAATGGAAAGAGATAATGTCTTTGTATTTATCGGAAAAGTGAGGGGATATTTAATTAATTTCCTAGGGACACCTTATTGGTGGTATTTGCAAAACCATGGGCTTTCCCATGGTATTTCCCTTGTTATTAGCCACTTGGGACACCTCATAGAATATATTACTATTAATAAGTCATCTATAATGATAATATCATTATTACTTCATTAATGATGTCATTAAACACCCAAAACTCAAAACTGTATTATTACTATTCACAAAAAAAATCAACTATATCAGAAAAATCCCAAATATTCACCCAAATATAATATCAACTCTCTGAATTAAAAAATTAAATTCATATTATTAAGATATATTTCTAAATATTTTTAATTTCATTTTTAAATAAAATCATTATTTATTAAAAAAACAACTCTAATACTATAACTCGTTTTGTAAAACCTTATGAAAGTAATCTAGATCCCATAAAATTATTGTATAACCATAATACAGTAAAGTAAAAATTTATGATTACATTTTATGATAACAAATTTTCATTTTAAATCATTAAATTAATTATAAAATTTTAAATAATTTTTTTTGACAAACAAAAAATACCAAAACTTATACTATTATCATTTTTTCGCATTTAAGATGTCTGAATAGTATTTTTACATTCGTGGGTAAAGTATCTATTTTTCAATCCAATTTACTATTTATTACTATTCATGGTTTACTATTCAAAAAAAATAAAGTTTATCTTATTAGATTCAAGTTTCTGTAATGATCAAAATTGTAGAAGACCATTTTTTGAAAAATATTTCCCATTATTAATTATTTAAAGTTTACATATATATTCTAAAATAACCTTTTTCCAAAATTCCTCAATAATATACATCCTATATTTATCCGGAAATTTGAACTTCTCAATATTTACCATAAGAAGAAATGAAAATTTTATTTAAATAAAAGGATTACGCAGAGTAGCTAAGGTCTCGTTACATAACCCCTTATAACACCAACATAGGACCTATGTGTAAGGTGTGATGTGGTGATAGAATCTTGGGGCCACTTGAACAACACTGCCTGAGTGGCGATTTCTATCAGCTTGAACATATACCTTAGGTGGTTTTGTTCAAGCTTCACATATTGAAGCGCATCTTGGGATTGGTCCAAAGCAACGCCTAGAGATGTTACCTCCTTCGTATGCTCTGACAGATGGGATTTGTATGGCCTGATTCTATTAGATGAGGCCATCGACTCTTCTTTCTGTATTAATGAACCATGATAAAATGTATTTGTAAACAATAATTTTAACATTAGGAGTTTATTTTACAATGGTCATATTCACCAACTATTATATTGACCAACGGTCATATTGACCAATGATCATATAACATTCGAAGCCCAACGATATCATTTTAATTGTACTAACTTCATTAATTAAAGGATATAGATTTGTTGACTATAAAATAAATTAAAACATGAATTTAGGAAAAAGGTATTATTCAAAAGTTCAGGTAGTTACAATCTCTGGCTCACCCTCCTTAGGTTTATCATGGAACCACCAGTATACGTAATAATGAACAAGAGCCATATCATATTCATAACACATAAGACAAATATAAAAGGAATGATAAAATTTCCACATTTCAATCACAATATATCATTTAAATATATTGACAAAAAAATCCATTATCAAAACCATTTTCAATACTAAAATATGTAAAAGAGTATATGGTAGTTATTTTCTTTTTTTAAAAACATTTCAGCTTGTTAACGAAGCCAAAGACCAAATAATACTTCTAGCGGCAGAATGGACATTGTCACCACGTATGATAAAAAGAAACATTCCTTTTTTTTCTCTTATAAAAATTCATCGTAGAACATGAATCCATTTGAATGAAATGAAAAGTCAAAGGGGTTAATAAACTGTATCAAAGAAAGTCATGTATAAAACAAAATATGCCTCAATGAAAGGAGATTGAGACGATGTCTCTTACCTCAGGTCCAACTAGACCCGTTCATTCTTTAATCCCCTGAATATTAAACTAAAGATAATTTCTACTTTCATGACAACATTTTTAAATTTTATTATTACTTTTATATCTCTTATTACCATGTTATAAACATTATTTAATCATTTATGATAATAATGGTCATTTTGTCGATATTTGGTACTTGAGTCAAAAATAAACTTCTTATAATTACTAGTTGTTCATGTAGTGTGGTCAAAAGTACATTATATATAGAAATATATTCATGATTTAGATATAATATATATCATATATATCCAGTATATATTTTTATTTATAATTGCACATAACATTTGGAGGTAAGAAATAAAATGCACCGTTCAGGGAGACGGTAATCTGTACGCATGCATGAACGCTAATTTCATTTATATTTATTATTTAATGGAATGAAAACTTAATTATAAATAGATATATTATAATTTTAGTATAATATCATATATAATTTCGGTAACTTCATCCTTTATAAGTTCCACATATGGCATTAACGAGTCATATCACTTTCAGGGGATGGTAGTCCGCACTTCCTCAAATGAAATTATCACGTTTTCTCAATATGGAATCGATAAAGGTATAATATAAATAAAAAATACAGAGGCATATAGAAAGAATAAATACAATATATATCATATATAAATATAGTGCCATCATAATGGCCACCATAAGAGGCGGTAGGAGAATAATGAACAATCATCTTTTCGTGAGGCAGTAGTTCATTGTCCAGAGAATCAGTATGTTCTTAACCCATTAGACGAAGGTGTGTGTAAGTGTATTTAGAATAATTATCATAAAAAAAACCTAGAATATTTAGAATACAGGTTTTGTTATAAAAATTGGAATAAAAAAAGTTTAGGGTGTTGTAGAAATAAAATAAAAGAAAAGAAATTAAGAGAAGACATTACCTTTAAATTGGGTATCTCCCTTTGGTTTGAATCAAAAGGTTTACTTGAAGTGCTTTATGCCTAAGATAAGTCTTCTAGTAGGAATAAAGAGATGTAGGGAGCATAATTGGACATATTTTTTACCTTCCAAGGGGCTTGATAAGTGTGGGGTATGAGTCATAAGTGAGGGATTTTTATTAGGGGTAGGAGGGTCTCTTTATTAAATTTTGAAAATATTATTTTATTAAATAATGATTTTTAGTTTCTAAGAATCCCAAACAAGTTAAATTCAAAGATAAGATGACCCATTTTTGAAATAAAATCATCCAATAATTATTTTACAGGTTTTGGATATTGTTTTAATTTTTATTATCTTATCTATTTAAATCATTCATTAATGAGGTAAACACTGCATCATTATTATGTCATAAATAATATTATTTATTAGATTTCTAAAAATTGCAAGAAAAATTCTATGATATATGAAATATTTTTTGATATAAAATTAATATTTGTAGTCTAAGAGATAACTTATATAATTCAATGAAAAAAATGATTTACTAAAAGATATATGTTTATTTCATTTTTGTCTTTATTTTAAATTAATTAATATAAAGTGTCATTACCACTCTTAAGTGACTCCATGGGGTCCTAAAATATACCCAATGATTCCGATGGTCTGACATGTATCAACCAAAAGGATTAGGGCACATTTTGGGATAATTCAATATTTTTATAATATTATTTTTTTACCCATATTTACTATATTTACCCTTTGACCACGGTAAATTACATATTTACTGATGTAAATATTAATAATATCTAAAAATAAAAGTTACCTATTTACAAAATGTAGAACTCCTGATTCCAAATAAGGAATCCATTTTTCTAAATCCAAAACAAAGAAGTGACAGAAATTAATTTAAAATTAATTCCCATAGTCAAAACAAAAAACGTGTTTTTAAGAAATTAACTCTCAAAAGATTGAAACTTGTTTATGTACAATTTCAATGGGAAATTACTTCCTATTACCAAAATTGAATTATTTGGTAAAAATATAATCTAATTTCACATTAAAAACAATAAAAATATAATCTAACCATAAAATTAAATTAGATTAAAAGGCAGTTTTGAATTAAAATACAGTATTTTCACTAATCATTAAAAAAATGAATTTTATCAGAAAAATATCAAAAAATTACCCAAAGTAAATTTTGATGTCCCATTTCTAATGAATAATTTTATTTTGTCAAATATAATATATAAAAGTGGCCAAAACTATATTTGAATAGGAATCTACATCAAAAGGCGGTAAATTGACCTTTTAATGAATGTTAGAGTATTTATGCTTAAAATCAGATTATTTCCTATTTTAAGCCACTAAATTTTATTGGATAAATGTAAAAACATTTAACAAACATCTATAATAATATTTTAGTTAGTTCTATTAATTCCCAACAATACAATGACTAGGCATTAACAATAATTTAAAATAATATAATATTATTATTTTTCAATATGACTCTGCATTGTGTGTAACAATAGACTTCAATGAAACTCATTTTTGCGTATCAGTCACCCCATCTAATAGAGAATCCCATTTAAAGTAGAATTAATATTTAATTCACAAATATTAATAAATATGAAAATTTTTCATTCTTTATTTACCTCGGATGTTACATCCTTCCCCCCTTTTAGAAATTGTGTCCTCACAATTTTTATTCAATTATCAAATAAGTGGGGGTATATATCTCTCATGGAATTTTCAGATTCCCATAATGCTTCTTAAACCATATAGTTTTTTCGCAAAACATTTACCTGATAAATTACCTTATTCCACAACACTGTCTCTCTTCGCTCAAGAATCTGGACTGGTTGTTCCTCATAAGAGAGATTCTCTTCCAACTAAATTACCTCTGGGCTCAAAACATGAGATTGATCTGGCATATACTTTCTCAACATTAAAACATGAAAAACATTGTGTACCTGGGTAAAACATGGATGTAAATCCACTTTGTAGGCAATTGATCCAACATTCTTCAGGATTGCAAAAGGTCCAATGAACCTCGGACTGAACTTTTCCTTATTACCAAAACGTATCACGCTTTTCCATGGAGAAATATTGAGAAAGACATGATCACCTACCTCAAAAAAATATCCTTCTTCTAGTTATCCAAAAAATGCTTCTTCCTAATCTGAGTTTCTCTCATGTTATTCTAAAACAACATAAGTTTTTATACCATCTCTTTTACCAATTCTAGTCTCATCAGTTTCCTTTCACCTAATTCATCCCAAAAATTTGGAATTCGACACTAGTTTCCATATAATGCCTCAAATGGATACATCTGTATACTGGAATGAAAATTTTTATTATAAAAAAATTCAACCAAAGAATGATGTTGGTCCCAAATTCCCTTATAATCCAGTGAAAAAGCACATATCATATCCTCAAAGGTCTAAATTGTTCGTTCTCACTAACAATCTGATTGAGGATGAAAAGTTGTACTAAAACTTAATTTAGTACCCAATGACTTCTGAAGGCCTTTCCAAAAGTTATAAGTAAACCTAGGATCACAATCAGATACAATGGATAGAGGAACTCTATGCAACCTGACTATTTCTTTAACATACAACTATAAAAATTGATCTAGAGACATGGTATCTCGGATAGGAAGGAAATGATCAGATTTGGTCAATCGATCAACAATAACCCAGATTTCATTATTACATCGAGATGTTTTTGTAATCCCACAATGAATTCCATTGATATATTTTTCCATTTCCACTCTGGCACCAGTAAAGACTGAAGAATCCATTTTAGTATCTACCACTCTGTTTTAACCTATTATCAAGTCAAACACTTCATAGTAAAATCAGCAATATCACTTTTCATTCCATCCCAAGACTAATACTCCAGAAGATCTCTGTACATCATAATACTTCTAGGATGGACTGAAAATGAAGAATTGTGAGCTTCACCTAACAAATCGTTCTTAAACCTTGAACATAGGGCACACATAATCTCTTCCCAAATCTCAAAACTAAATCATTATCAATGTTAAAATTAGGTAACTTATCCTTCTAAACCAACTCTACCTTTTTCTGCAACACATTGTCTTCATTCTATGCTTGCTTAATTCTGTCTGATAGGGATGATATCACTGACGCCTAAAACAAAACAGAGGAATTTCATGCACCAACAACTTCAATTCCAATGTTCATTATGTCTTTAATAAATGTACATTTTTTTCAAACGTAACAAGGTTAATGAATCATTACTTTATCGAATCAAAGCATCAACCACTTTATTTTCCTTTCCTGGATGGTAATGTTTTTTCAAATCATAGTCCTTGATTAATTCTATCTGTCTCCTTTGTCTCATGTTTAATTCTCTCTGAGTTAATATATACTTCAAACTATTTTCGTTAGTATGATCTTCCCATTTTACTCCATACAAATGATGCCACCAAATTTTTGAAGCAAAAAAAATCATCACCTAATTTCAAATCATGTGTAGTGTAAGTCAACTCATTAGGTTTCAACTGACATGAAGCATAAGAAATTACCTGATCATTCTACATTAGGACACAACCAATTACTTTCAAAAAATAATCACTGTTGATAACAAACTCACCATTTCTGGAAGTCAGTGCCAAAATAAGAGCATTCAACAATCTTCCTTTCAATTCCTGGAAAAAATACTCACATTATTTTGTCCAAATGAACTTAGCACCTTTTCATGTCAACATAATCAGTGGGCTAAATAACTGTGAAAAAATATCAACAAACCTCTAGTAATAACCTACTAAACTAAGAAAACTATGGATCTCCATTATGTTTGTGGGTCTTGGCCATTCTTCAAAAACGTTTTTTTAGTAGGATCAATAGTTGTGCCATTTTTTGAAACAATGTGACCAAGTAATAAAATTTGTTGTAACCAAAACTCACACATTCTGAATTTCCCATTTATTTTCTTTTCTTTTAAGGTTTTCAAGACAACCCTTAAATGAATTTCATGCTCCTCTTTTCTTTTAGACTAAAAAAATATAATCAATAAACCCAATCACAAACTTTTCCAAGAAATCATGGAAAATTCTATTCATAAGATCCATGAATACAATATGTGAATTAGTTAACCCAAAATTCATAACTACAAATTCATAATGGTCATATCTAGTACAAAATACAGTCTTCAGATTGTCTTCTTCTGTTACATTCAACTGATGGTACCCCGAGCTCAAGTGAATCTTTGAAAAATATTGAGCTCCCTAGAGATGATCAAACAAATCATCGATATGAAGAAAATGATACTTGTTCTTAACAGTGATGTTATTATATGCTCTATAATCAATGAAAAGTCTCATTGAACCATATTTATTTTTAACAAACAAGACAAGAGCACCCCAGGGTGATGTGCAAGTTCGAATGATCCCTTACTCTAATATCTCCAGCAATTTATTCATTAACTATAAAAGTTCAATTTGATCCATTTGATAAGGGGGTTTTGAAATTGGCTTAGCATTAAGAACTAAGTCAAAAGTAAATTAAAATTCTTGATTAGGTATAATACCATGAAACTCATCAAGAAAAACATCAAGGTACTCATTTACCACTGACACATCATTAATCTAAATAGTTCCATTTTTTTCAAAAATATGTGCATGGTAACATTCATTTCCATATTTTACTAGTTTATTAGCTTCCTAATATGTTATCAAAATTAAGGGTTCATTCTTGTACACAAAAGGAAAATATTTCGAAAATAAACCTATGTAGCTCTGCAGTCGATCTTAGCAGGATAAACGGAAAGATAATCCATACCCAAAATTACATCAAACTCTACTAGAGGAAAAACAATGAGTTTTTCAGGTAGATTCTTTCCACACACTAGGATAGGAAGGTCCTTATAATTTCTTTTTTCCTCAAGATTTCCTCCTGGTGTTTTTACCATACATTAATGATTAATATCTTGAGATGGAATTCCCAACATACTAGAAAACTTCTTAGAAATGGAATAGTGTGTAGACACTGAATCGAAAAACACATTGGAATAATCTGAACAAACAAACATTAAACCTGATACTACTTAATTTTATGTCCCAATATATGCCGATGTAGTTGCAAAGTATTTCACCACCCCTTTCAACATGTTGTCTTGCTGCTTTCCCTCAGCTGAGTTCTTAACTGGACACTCAATTGCATAATGACCGACTTCATTTCACTTAAAACATTTTACTGATTGTAAATCCAATTTTTTATTACCATTACCCTGATCTTTTTCAGTGAAATTATGAGCCTTATGTCCCATTTTAACACATCATTAGCACTTACCAGAATTCAAAAGGAATTCCCCAACATGCGTTTTACCCCAATTTTCACAAACTGTAAACATAATTTTCATACCATCATAATTTTTTGAATATTTCTTCCCATTTTTCTACCACCACGACCTCTTTTTCTATTGTTTTTCAAAGAACACTTGATCATCAGCGAACTCTGTTTCCACCTTCTACACACATCGAACAAGTTTTTCAAAACTCTTAAACTCACGAGAAGCTAAAGAAATTTGATACATTGTATTTAATCATGAGTAAAAATGGTTGATTTTACTATCAAGATCTCATATGAAATTTATAGCATACATTTCTAGTCGAGTGAATTATGCTTCATAAGCATCCACTGAGTCATCCTCCTGCCTCAATTCCAATAATTTGTATCCATCCTAAGATGAACCACCATAGGAAAATATTTCTCAAGAAAAAAACCTTTGAACTCATACAAATCAAGGCATAAATCTCCTCACTTTCCCTGATATTTTTTACCATGGACCACCATTGATCAACTTCACCCTCAAAATAGTAAATAGAGAGACTATCCTTTTGATGTTATGAACATCCCATGACATTAAAAAACTTCTCTAGTTCTTTAATCCACCCCTTCAGCTAGTAAGAGGTCAGATGATCCTCTGAATGATGGGGGGTGCTGCCTCATGAAATGATCTACTATTGACATGTTCTTCTCTGGTTGATCTAGATGATCTTGTGAATGGATACCACCACCATTTAGAGCCTCAGTCAACTGTTCCATCACCGTAAAAAACTATTCAGTTTTGATTCCAGCTTTCTCAGGTTGCTGATTTGGAAGGTTGTCTTCCTCCTCATATCATCCCATCATAGCTACCATGCATACTCTATGAAAAACCATTCTGAACACAAAAACATCTTAGATAAAGAAACATGGAAATCTATATGAATATTAACTTAACAATATCCAAACTCTAAATGTTGTCTAAACTGACCTTTGATACCAACTATAATTACCCAGCCTTAAAACATTACATAATATTGAATTAAATGGATAATTCACTTTGAGGATCTTTTCAGGTTTAGAGTTTTAAAGAACTAGGCCATAACTATTACATTTCCTCTCAAAAATTACAAAGTAGACACTTCTACTCAGTTTCCATTTTTCATTAAAAAAACTCTGGAAAAAAAGAGTCATATCTAGTTCCATGTTTAAGAAAACATGAATTTTCTGTGATCCCATTCTTTAACCTATTCATATTTAAGTCATGTTAAAAACATTTCAAAACTTGGGATGAGCATAAAAAGCTAAGTATGGGTTATAAAATAAATAATGACAACATTAGTCCTTTAAAACAAAAGATTTTTAAAATACATCTTGAAATCATATGAGTTATGAATAACACATAGTAATCACACATCATAAAGGTAACTTGTGGCATGCATATCAAACTTATATTGTTGCTATCACAGCTACGTAGAGAGTTATATTGGAATACCCATCATATCATATTCCCTAAATCAATTAAGAGAATCATTCATGTTTACCTCCATCATGTTACCCAATACATTGTAGAGGTATCTCAGCCACACCCACCCTAGTTTTATAACGGAACCACCCTTATACATAACAATTTCAAAAACCATATCATATTCATAATACATAAAACAAATATAAAGGAAAGATAACATTTCTGCATTTTAATCACAACATATCATTTAAATATATTTACATAACAAAACCATTTTCAAAACCATTTTCAAAACCATTTTCAATACCAAAATACATAAAAGAGTATATGGTATTTATTTTCCTTTTAAAGAAAAATATCATGTTGTTAAGGAATCCAAAGATCAAATAATACTCGTGACGGCGGAAAGGTCGTTGTCACCGCGTACTTTAAAAAGAAACATTACTTTTTTCATTTAGTACAACTCTTCATAGAAAAAGATTCCATTTGAATGAAATGAATATTCAAAGGGGTGTATACACCATATAAAATAATGTCTGTATAAAATAAAATTTTCCTCAATGAAAGGAGATTGAGACAAAGTCCCTTACCTCGTGCCCGACTTGGCCCGTTTGTCCTTTAATCTTAGGAATAAAAAAATAAAGTTAATTTCTATTTGCTTAAGAACCATTATCAAGTTTATTATTACTTTTATATCACTTATTACAATGTTATAAACATTATTTAATCGTTTATGTTAATAATGGTTGTTTTTTCGATATTTGGTACTTGAGTCAAAAATGAACTTCTTAAAATTACAACTTGTTCATGTCATGTGGTCAAGAGTCCATTATCTATAGAAATATATTCATGATTTAGATATCATATATATCATATATATCTAGTATATATATGAATTTATAATAGTACATAACATTTTGAGGTAAGAAATTAAATGCACCATTCATAGAGATGGTAAGTCGTACGTACGAATTAACGCTACTTTCATTTCTATTACTATTTAATGGAATGAAAAATTACTGATACAGAGGTATATTATTATTACAGTATAATATCATATATAATTAGCATAACTATATCCTTTATATTTTCTATGTATGGCATGAACGAGTCATATCACTTTGAGGGGGCGATAGTCCGCACTTCCTCAAATGAAATTATCGTGTTTGTCCATTATTGAAACCATAAAGGTATAATATAAATGAAAAATACAGGAGCATATTGAAAACATAAACATAATATATATCACATATAAATGTAGTTCCATTATAATTTCCACCATAAGAAGTGGTAGGATAATATTGAACAATCATCGTTGCATGAGGCAGTAGTTCACCATCCACAGAAACAGTATGTTCTAAACCCATTAGATGGAGGTGTGTGTAAGTGTATTTAGAATACTTCTCATAAAAACAACCTTCTATATTGAGAATATTTTTTTTATTATAAAATAAATTAATAAAAAGATCTTATGGGGTTGGAGAAGTAAAATAAAGGAAAAGATATTAAGAGAAGACGTTACATTAAAATTGGGTATCTCCCTTTTGTTTGAACCAAAAGGATTACTTGAAGTGCCTTCTACATAAATTAAGGCTTCTAGGAGGAATGATATGATGTAGGGATATTAATTGTGTGGATTTTGGATGATACAAGGGGCTTGATAAGTGTGAGTAATTAGTTAGATGTGACGTCTTTTTATAAGGGGGAGGAGTGGATCTTTAAGAAATTTTGAAAATATTATATTATTATATAATTATATTTAGTTTATAAAGATCCAATCTCATTAAAGTAAAATCTATGATGACTCATATTATAAATAGAGTAATCCAATAAAAAATTGACAGGTTTTATATATTGTTTAAATTTTTAAAATATTAATTATTTATATCATTCATTAGTGAGGTAAACACTGCATCATTATTGTTTCATAAATAATTTTATTTATCTGATGTCTAAAGATTATAAAAAAATACCATGATGTAGGAAATATTTTAGTATTAAAATGAATATTTATATTCAATGAGATAACTTATATAACCCTATGTAAAAATTTATTTCCTAAAATATATTTGTTTATTTCATTTTTGTCTTTAAATTAATTAGTATAAAATGTCGTTATAACTCTTAAGTGGCTCCATGGGGTCCCAAAATCGACCCAAAGATTCCCATGGTCGGAAATGTATCAACCAATAGGATTATGGCACATTTTAGGTTAATTTAATATAATTATAATATTATTTTTTACCATTAATTACTATATTTACCCTTTTACCATGGTAAATAAAATATTTACTGAATTAAATATTCATAATGTCTAAAATAAAAGTTACCTATTTACACAATTTGTACCTCATGATTATAAATATGGAATCCATATTTTACAAATTCAAAACATATAAGTGGTAGAAATTAATTAAAAATTAATTCCTGCTATCAAAACAAAAAGTGTGTTTTTAAGAAACTATAACTATCAAAAGATTAACACTTATTTATGTCCAATTTCAAATTGAAATTACTTCCAATAAACAGAATTGGGTTAATTGGAAATAATATAATCTGATTAAACTTTAAACCCAATTAAAAATATAATCTAACCAAATAAATAAATTATATTAAAAGGCAGTTTTGAATTAAAATACAATATTTTTCACTATTCATCAAAAAATGAATTTTATTAGAAAAATACCAAAAATAGGTGAAATTAATGGAAGAATTTAAATTTATAGAAATAAAAATAGGTGAATAATATTTTTTAATATATAATGATAAAAAAAATTCCAATAGATACTTTAACATAAACAATCTAAAATAATGGTGACATTTGAAAAATAAGCTTTTACCAAATTGTTAACTTTTGAATGATAACCTCCAAAAAATAAATAAATTCAAATGAAACATTAAATTACATGAATGAAATTATATTCATGTTAGAACATATCAAAGGGTTAGTAGATACACCTCATAAAAGAAGATAGATGTAAAACATAAGACCCAATGAATATAAATTTAGTTAATAAGTCCCTTACCACTTGGTAGCATTCAAGTAAAATCCCCTAGGATTAAATAATTTGAATTAAAACATAAAATAACATGAATTATTAAGGTTTTATGATATAACATTTAGGATAATATTATACACCATATCAAAAAATTTAGGTGCATGATAATAAAATATGCCTCAGTGAAGGAAAATTGAGAGGAAATCCCTTACCTTGAGTGTGACTCATTATGTACATTCTTTATCATCTTGAATAGTAAAAATATAGTAATTAATTAGTTAATTAAGAACATTTTACGTTTATTATTCCTTTTATAATATTTATTACCACATTATATATATTTACATAACAAATTAAGTTCATGTCATATGTTTTGTTGATATTTAGTTCATATGTCCATAATGAGTTTGGTAGGTTAACTATGCTAGAAGTGGTAATTGTGACATCATATCCAGAATAATAATAATAAAATAATAGTAATTTTAATACATAATCTATAATTTCAAAAAAAATTATGAAATATGGTTATGAAAATTGAACTATGTTATTTTCATGAATACATTAGGTCGTACAAATGCATGAGTAATATTTACCTTTTTCAATGATCATGATGCAAAGAAGTTAACTTCTAATAAATCATTCTAGAATAATTATTATATCATTAATCTAATATAATTTCTTTAAATATGCTTATATATATCATCCATGTGATTGGGTAATGAAAAATGAATCACATCGCTTTATGGTGGTGGTAATCCACACGTACACATAAATGACATTTTCATCTTTCAATGAATTGATTAGAAAAAATAGATCTGATTTATTAATTTTCAATAATGGATAGTATTTTATGACTATAATATATATACATTAAATCCATCATCATAAATAGTCACAAGAGGTGATTATGGATGTTGAATTAATTAGTTCACGGGGTTATAGTCTACTGTACACACAAACAAAAGTTGTATTTCCCCTTTTATGGAAAAAACGAAATAGATATAGGCAAGGACATTAAAAAAATATATTTTATCATTATTTTGGAAATAAAAGTGTTATTATATAATAATTTTCTAATTTTATTTTATGGTGTTAGAAGAATAAATAAAACAACAATGCCTGATTAAGAACAATAAATATTCTTTGGACAATCTCTTTATGTTTACACTAAAATCCTACCTATGATTGTTTTCTAATCAAAAAAGGCCTCTAAGACATGGTAAGGGGATTAATTATGTGATTTTTTAAATTCATGGAAGAATAAAAAAAGAAATTTATGTGTGAAATGAAGAGAATAGTTTTTCCATTTTATAAGTGATGGGCGGGGAACTTTCAAAATTTCTTAAAATAATTAATTAATATAAATTAAATTTCACATAAAAAATGATCCAATATGTTATTATTAAAATATAGGGTTAGTATGGGTAGTAATTCTATCATCTAATAATATTTAGATAAGTTTAGAGTAGTTTTTCACACTTATCTTTTTGGTTTAGACCTTGAAACCCCTTTTTGACAATTATAATCATAAAAAAACAATTTTTTTAGGTGACAACATATTTTATATAAAATGATAATTGTACAATTAAAGGAACATGGTTGATATTTTCAAAAATAAATTAATCACTGGGCCTAATATAGTATTTTTATTAATTTTAAATATTTTAATAAATTATTATATATTATAAAATGTCATTAATTCCATTTTTGGAACTATTTATTTTATTTTAAATTTAAAACAACATGAAAAAATTTTAGTTCGAATATAATACATTAAAAAAACACTAAAATGTAATATTAATCTAAAAAATTCAGGGAACATAACAATTCATTCAATTTATATTACTTTTAAAAATTTTATAATCATTTATTTAATTTTTCTATTAATTAAATAAATATTATGTCAGTGTTTTGTAAGCATTTAAGGTAATTCTTTCATTACAAAAAAGTATAAATAAACAGCCTTAAAAATTTATTTATCTTAAAAATTAATACTTATAACCAAACATAAGTTCTTTTTATCCCTATCTTAAAATATTATAATTACTAAAAGAAAGAAACTGACATTTTTGTATTTATCTATTATTTAAACATTATAATGGACAAATAAAAAAGTATGGCATCACATGGCTACATATTGGAAACATGGATTGAAATGGTTGACATATACTCATCCAATAGGATAAGGGAAAGTGTTGGTTTCAATTTTTATTCCTTGCCATAATATTTTTAACATTAATTACTGGATTTACCATTACCGTGGTGAAAAATATTTACTATAGTTACTCTTCATAATGACGTAAAATAAAAGGTACAATTTGAAAAATATTTACATCCGGATTTGAAATATGGAATCCATTTTTGAAGAATCAATTCACATAAGTGGTATAATTTAATTTAAAATTAGACTTGTGAGATGTGATGAAAAATGGTTTTTCAAAAAAAATGTCTTTTTAAATATAAAATGTATTCATATTATATTCAAGTATAAAATTAATTAAAAACCCCCTAATTAGAATAATATTTTAAAAAAAATTCATTTCAAAACTAATCCAAAATAGAATTTTTATTTGTAAATAATTGACAATAAAATAAAACTTTCAAGAAAAATTAGTATTTTCACCATTAATTAATACATAAAACATCTCTAAAAAATACAAAAAATACAACATAAATTAATTTTGATATGATAATTTAAAAATTTATATCAATTTTATAAAATATTATTATTAAAATACCCAAAAAGTATTTATAATATTTTCTAACTCAAATAAATGAATGTCATTTTTAATGAAAAATTATTTTTAAAGAATAAAATGACATTACTAGAAATTGAGTGATTATTTACTAAGAATTTATCAACATATTAATATTTAGTAGGACATTTATATATATTTGATAATAAATTTAATCCTATTAATACTCTCATATATAACAGCTTGGTTATAATGGTCATATTTAATTAAATAATATTTCTTGGATCGTTTAAGTTTGGTGTTGCGTGTCGTTTACACCGTCGAAAAAAGTTTTATTTCAAAATATCAAGGTGTTATATATATTTTTGAATTTTTTGGTCCATGTAATGTCTCGGTTCAAGATTCCACCCAATGTCGTCCCATACTCGGTTGGCCACATGGTCTCAAACGCATTTCCCCAAACCCGAGAGTCTTCTGACAAGAAGCGGGAGCCTTAGGTGTGATAGTGGGGAAACTATGCCCTCATTGGAAGAGTAACATAGTGGAAACTAGCATTAAGAAGTAGTGAAAGTAGAAATACATACAATAGAAGTAAATAGCTGAAGACTTGTAAGAATACAACCACATAAGTATATATAAAAGATACATGTCACATATATCTAAGAAAATAGCCAAACAAGTCACAATGCTGGAAAACAATAATGAAACCAAGGTACAATATAAAACAATTTTTCCAATAAATACTTTAAAATTAATGGAAGAATTTAAATTTATAGAAATAAAAATAGGTGAATAATATTTTTTTATATAGAATGATAAAACAATTTTTCCAATAGATACTTTAACATAAAAAATCTAAAATAATGGTGACATTTGAAAAATAAGCTTTTACCACACTGTTAACTTTTGAATGATAACCTCCAAAAAATAAATAAATTCAAATGAAACATTAAATTACATGAATGAAATTATATTCATGTTAAAACATATTAAAGGGGTAGTAGATACACCTCATAAAAGAAGATAGATGTATAACATAAGATATTTCCTAAAGAATAAAATTTGATATGAAGAGCCGTTACAAATATTGTATCATTGATGTGAGAGGTAGTTAATGATTTTATTATATAAAACAAATTTAGGTCCACAAAAAAAGATCAAATACAAAATAATACAATCAATATATATTTCCCATATAATAATGTAAAAACATAGTCAATGAAGTTGAAGTATGACCCAATGAATATAAATTTAGTTAAGAAGTCCCTTACCACTTGGTAGCATTCAAGTAAAATCCCCTAGGATTAAATAATTTGAATTCAAACATAAAATAACATGAATTATTAAGGTTTTATGATATAACATTTAGGATAATATTATACACCATATCAAAAAATTTAGGTGCATGATAATAACATATGCCTCAGTGAAGGAAAATTGAGAGGAAATCCCTTACCTTGAGTGTGACTCATTATGTACATTCTTTATCATCTTGAATAGTAAAAATATAGTAATTACTTAGTTAATTAAGACCATTTTACGTTTATTATTCCTTTTATATTATTTATTACCACATTATATATATTTACATAACAAATTAAGTTCATGTCATATGTTTTGTTGATATTTAGTTCATATGTCCATAATGAGTTTGGTAGGTTAACTATGATAGAAGTGGTAATTGTGACATCAAATCCAAAATAATAATAATAAAATAATAGTAATTTTAATACATAATTTATAATTTCAAAAAAAATTATGAAATATGGTTATGAAAATTGAACTATGTTATTTTCATGAATACATTAGGTCATACAAATGCATGAGTAATATTTACCATTTTCAATGATCATGATGCAAAGAAGTTAACTTCTAATAAATCATTATAGAATAATTATTATATCATTTATCTAATATAATTTCTTTAAATATGCTTATATATATCATCCATGTGATTGGGTAATGAAAAATGAATCACATCGCTTTATGGTGGTGGTAATCCACACGTACACATAAATGACATTGTCATCTTTCAATGAATTGATTAGAAAAAATAGATCTGATATATTAATTTTCAATAATGGATAGGATTTTATGACTATAATATATATACATTAAATCCATCATCATAAATAGTCACAAGAAAGTGAAATTTTTGTCTTTATCTATTACTTAAACATTATAATGGACAAATAAAAAAGTATGGCATCACATGGCTACATATTGGAAACATGGATTGAAATGGTTGACATATACTCATCCAATAGTATAAGGGAAAGTGTTGGTTTCAATTTTTATTCCTTGCCATAATATTTTTAACCTTAATTACTGGATTTACCATTACCGTGGTGAAAAATATTTACTATAGTTACTCTTCATAATGACGTAAAATAAAAGGCACAATTTGAAAAATATTTAAATCCGGATTTGAAATATGGAATCCATTTTTCAAGAATCAATTCACATAAGTGGTATAATTTAATTTAAAATTAGACAGGTGAGATGTGATGAAAAATGGTTTTTCAATAAAAATGTCTTTTTAATTATAAAATGTATTCATATTGTATTCGTGTATAAAATTGATTACAAACCCCTAAAGAGATTAATTTTTAAAAAAATTACATTTTAAAACTAATCCAAAATAGAATTTTTATTTGTAAATAATTGACAATAAAATACAACATTCAAGAAAAATTAGTCTTTTCACCATTATTTAATACATAAAACATCTCTAAAAAATATACAAAATTCAACATAAAATAATTCTGATATGATAATTTAAAAATTTATATCAATTTTATAAAATATTATTATTAAATACCCAAAAAGTATTTATAATATTTTCTCACTCAAATAAATGAATGTCATTTTTAATGAAAAATTATTTTTAAAGAATAAAATGACATTACTAGAAATTGAGTATTTATTTACTAAGAATTTATCAATATATTAATATTTAGTAGGACCTTTATATATATTTGATAATTAATTTAATCCTATTCATACTCTCATATATAAAAGCTTGGTTATAATGGTCATATTTAAATAATAATGTTTCTTGGATCGTTTAAGTTTGGTGTTGTGTGTTGTTTACACCATCGAAAAATGTGTTATTTCAAAATATCAAGGTGTTATATATATTTTTGAAGTTTTTGGTCCATTTAATGTCTCGGTTCAAGGTGCCACCCAATTTCGTCCCGTACTCGGTTGGCCACATGGTCTCTAACGCATTTCCCCAAACATGAGAGTCTTCCGACTAAAAGCGGGATCCTTAAGTGTGATAGTGGGGAAACTATACCCTCAATGGAAGAGTAACATAGTGGAAACTAGCATTAAGAAGTAGTGAAAGTAGTAATACATACAGTAGAAGTAAATAGCTGAAGACTAGTAAGAATACAACCACATAAGTATATATAAAAGATTCATGTCACATGTATCTAAGAAAATAGCCAAACAAGTCACAAGGCTGGAAAACAATAATGAAACCAAGGTACAATATAAAATAATTTTTCCAATAGATACTTTAAAATTAATGGAATAATTTAAATTTATATAAATAAAAATAGGTGAATAATATTTTTTTTATATAGAATGATAAAACAATTTTTCAAATAGATACTTTAACATAAACAATCTAAAATAGTGGTGACATTTGAAAAATAATATTTTACCCCATTGTTAACTTTTGAATGATAACCTCCAAAAAATAAATAAATTCAAATGAAACATTAAATTATATGAATGAAATTATATTCATGTTAAAACATATCAAAGGGGTAGTAGATACACCTCAAAAAAGAAGATAGATGTATAACATAAGATATTTCCTAAAGAAGAAAATTTGATATGAAGAGCCATTAAAAATATTGTATCATTGATGTGAGAGGTAGTTAATGATTTTATTATATATAAAAAAATTAGGTCCACAAAAAAAGTTCAAATAAAAAATAATACAATCAATATAAATTTCCCAAATAATAATGTAAAAACATAGTCAATGAAGTAGAAGTATGACCCAATTAATATAAATTTAGTTAAGAAGTCCCTTACAACTTGGTAGCATTCAAGTAAAATCCCCTAGGATTAAATAATTTGAATTCAAACATAAAATAACATGAATTATTAAGGTTTCATGATATAACATTTAGGATAAGATTATACACCATATCAAAAAATTTAGGTGCATGATAATAACATATGCCTCAGTGAAGGCAAATTGAGATGAAATCCCTTACCTTGAGTGTGACTCATTATGTATATTCTTTATCATCTTGAATAGTAAAAATATAGTAATAATTTAGCTAATTAAGAACATTTTACGTTTATTATTCCTTTTATAATATTTATTACCACATTATATATATTTACTTAATAAATTAAGTTCATGTCATATGTTTTGTTGATATTTAGTTCATATGTCCATAATGACTTTGGTAGGTTAACTATGCTAGAAGTGGTTATTGTGACATCATATCCAGAATAATAATAATAAAATTATAGTAATTTTAATACATAATTTATAATTTCAAAAAAAATTATGAAATATGGTTATGAAAATTGAACTATGTTATTTTCATGAATACATTAGGTCGTACAAATGCATGAGTAATATTTACCTTTTTCAATGATCGTGATGCAAAGAAGTTAACTTCTAATAAATCATTCTAGAATAATTATTATATCATTAATATAATATCATTTCTTTAAATACGCTTATATATACCATCCATGTGATTGGGTAATGAAAAATGAATCACATCGCTTTATGGTGGTGGTAATCCACACGTACACATAAACGACATTGTCATATTTCAATGAATTGATTAGAAAAAATATATGTGATATATTAATTTTCAATAATGGATAGTATTTTATGACTATAATATATATACGTTAAATCTATCATCATAAATAGTAACAAGAGGTGATTATGGATGTTGAGTTAATTAGTTCACGGGGCTATAGTCTACTGTACACACAAACAAAAGTTGTATTTCCACTATGATGGAAAAAACGAAATAGATATAGGTAAGGACATTAAAAAATATATTTTATCATTATTTTGGAAATAATAGTGTTATTATATAATAATTTTCTAATTTTATTTTATGGTGTTGGAAGAATAAATAAAACAACAATGCCTGATTAAGAACAACAAATATTCTTTGGACAATCTATTTATGTTTACACTAAAATCCTAAATATGATAGTTTTATAATCAAAAAAGGCCTCTAAGACATGGTAAGGGGATTAATTATGTGATTTTTTGAATTCTTGGAAGAATAAAAAAGGAAATTTATGTGTGAAATGAAGAGAATAGTTTTTCTATTTTATAAGTGATGGGCGGGGAACATTCAAAATTTCTTAAAATAATAAATTAATATAAATTAAATTTCAAATAAAAAATGATCCAATATGTTATTATTATTATATAGGGTTAGTATGGGTTGTAATTCTGTAATCTTATAATATTTAGATAAGTTTAGAATAGTTTTTCACACTTATCTCTTTGTTTTAGACCTTAAAACCCCTTTTTGACAATTATAATCATAAAAAAACAATTATTTTTAGGTGACATCATAGTTTATATAAAAGGATAATTGGACAATTAATGGAACATGGTTTATATTTTCAAAAATAAATTAATCACTGGGCCTAATATAGTATTTTTATTAATTTTAAATATTTTAATAAAATATTATATATTATAAAATGCTTTTAATTCCATTTTTGGAACTATTTATTTTATTTTACATTTAAAACAACATGAAAAAATTTTAGTTCGAATATAATACATTAAAAAAACACTAAAATGTAATATTAATCTACAAAATTCAGGGAACATAATAATTCATTCAATTTATATTACTTTTAATACTTTTATAATCATTTATTTAATTTTTCAATTAATTAAATAAATATTATGTCAGTGTTTTGTATGCATTTAAGGTAATTCTTTCATTACAAAAAAGTATAAATAAACTGCCTTAAAAAATTTATTTATCTTAAAAATTAATACGTATAACCAAACATAAGTTCTTTTTATCCCTATCTTAAAATATTATAATTACTAAAAGAAAGAAAGTGACATTTTTGTCTTTATCTTTTACTTAAACATTATAATGGAAAAATAAAAATGTATGGCATCACATGGCTACATATTGGAAACATGGATTGAAATGGTTGACATATACTCATCCAATAGGATAAGGGAAAGTGTTGGTTTCAATTTTAATTCCTTGCCATAATATTTTTAACCTTAATTACTGGATTTACCATTACCGTGGTAAAAAATATTTACTATAGTTACTCTTCATAATGACGTAAAATAAAAGGAAAAATTTGCAAAATATTTACATCCGGATTTGAAATATGGAATCCATTTTTCAAGAATCAATTCACATAAGTGGTATAATTTAATTTAAAAATAGACCAGTGAGATGTGATGGAAAATGGTTTTTCAAGAAAAATGACTTTTTAAATATAAAATGTATTCATATTTTATTCGTGTATAAAATTGATTACAAACCCCCTAATTAGATTAATTTTTTAAAAAATTACATTTTAAAACTAATCCAAAATAGAATTTTTATTTGTAAATAATTGACAATAAAATACAACTTTCAAGAAAAATTAGTATTTTTCACCATTTTTTAATACATAAAACATCTCTAAAAAATATAAAAAATACAACATAAAATAATTTTGATATGATAATTTAAAAATTTATATCAATTTTATAAAATATTATTATTAAAATACCCAAAAAGTATTTATAATATTTTCTCACTCAAATAAATGAATGTCATTTTTAATGAAAAATTATTTTAAAATAATAAAATGACATTACTAGAAATTGAGTGATTATTTACTAAGAATTTATCAATATATTAATATTTATTAGGACCTTTATATATATTTGATAATGAATTTAATCCTATTCATACTCTCCTATATAACATCTTGGTTATAATGGTCATATTTAAATAATAATGTTTCTTAGATCATTTAAGTTTGGTGTTGCATGTCGTTTACACTGTCGAAAAAGTGTTATTTCAAAATATCAAGGTGTTATATATATTTTTGAATTTTTTGGTCCATGTAATGTCTCGGTTCAAGGTGCCACCCAATGTCGTCCCATACTCGGTTGGCCACATGGTCTCAAACGCATTTCCCCAAACACGAGATTCTTCCGACTAGAAGCAGGAGCCTTAGGTGTGATAGTGGGGAAACTATGCCCTCATTGGAAGAGTAACATAGTGGAAACTAGCATTAATAAGTAGTGAAATTAGTAATACATACAATAGAAGTAAATAGCTGAAGACTAGTAAGAATAAAACCACATAAGTATATATAAAAGTTGCATGTCACATGTATCTAGGAAAATAGCCAAACAAGTCACAATTCTGGAAAAAAATAATGAAACCAAGGTACAATATAATACAAGTAAACTCTAGAAAAATCACAAGCCTCATCTAGGTTCCATACACTTCAGCTCCATCTACAATGAAGTACATTATGAAGAAGGAAATTTTCCCTTATCTATACCTGCAACCATATAATCTGTTTGGGTCCAAAAGCTTGACCCAAATAAAGTGTGAGATGAATCTCAGTAGGAAACCACTAAAAGATATATTCCTAACTATTGGTGAATATATATAGCAGGCCATATTCAGAAATAAAGCAATAAACTAGGAAGTACTTCGAATTAAACAATCCTACATATTTCAATTACATTCAATTACATTTATTAATTCTTCAAACCATTTAATAAAGTAATCCCTAGAATCTAGCCTAAGATATGTAACCCCTTGTAATATAGTAACAATAGACATCTCAAAATACCATCAAAACAACCAAGTAATTCTGAGTCCAATCTTCTACATTGGCTTGGAAAACTCATCAAAGTCATTCAATCAATCATAAAAAACCCTCTGGGAAATATCTCTCTGTCTAAACCCTTTGGTTTAACATAGCGCTAATCAAATACAAACGACCACATGGGGAGATCTCATGGTCAATACCCTTGGGTCAACATGGAATTAATAACTTATAAACGACCTCTAGGAAGCTCTAAAAATCAACACCCCCTAGATCAACATAGAATAAATAATCATAAATGAACTCCATGTAGCTCCCATGGTCAATACCCCCTACGTCAAAAACTACACCATGGATCTCACGGTCATGTGTAATAAACATGGAAACCCTCACAGTTTTCCTGGTCCAAGGCTCTCATAGTCCATTGGAAGATCAATGTGCACATCATAACAAAAAAACACATGTAATCTATAACTACTAAATGGATACCATTCACAAGAATAACTCATGAAATTCATATAATCAATCAAAAATCATCCGAACGACTCAAGGCATGGAAACAAGTTACGCCTCATAGGAAATCTAGGCCAGTCATACATAAACAGTCAAACTAGGGACACGAATCCATGGGGTGTCCAGTAAACAAGGAATCTAACCTTATGTATAATCAATAAACCCTTTCTCAAACAAAAGCCATTAAAGGTATTAAACAGGTTTAAATTTCTAAAACACACAATTCCCTAACCATGGGTATTCAGAACTTTAAACATATATAATAAAAATACATCCAAAGAAAGGCACAAACCACCTACCATGATGTTGTACGATCAACACTCTTGAACTTTGGACCTTGAATCGGCCTATAATGATGTATATCTACAAAAAGGGTAAAAAACATAAACCCTAGATAACACATGAGTGAGGAGAAATCAGGAAGAGAGGATCTTGGGGATGTGAGAACTCACCGGTGGGTATTCAACGCTCCAAACAATGTTTTAAATAGAGGTCAGATGAAAAAATGGGAAGCGCTCGAAGATATTAGCTCATCTGTTGCTCTCTTGTACAAAACTAGGGGAGAATAAGTGGTTTCTGGACATAAGATGTGACTCCTCTCTGATCAATCAATTAAAAAGAAAAGTATGTGGAATTTTCATCTAATGTACACATTGTGTACAAGCCTCAATGAGCCCTTGCTTTAGGCAGTCTTCTAGGACACCTATGCATCCATGTACTCAGAAGTTACATGGCCAGTGCATGGATACACATGGAAACCGGGTACACGGCGTGTACTCCTGAGTGCACGACATGTACTAAGCAAGTTCCTAAATCATCCTTTTTCCAAAAAAACAATTTGAAATAAAGATCCATACCTAAAATGAATATCTGGGTTCTTAAAATCATCCCTCCTTAAAGAAATTTGTCTCTAAATATATTTTCCAAGGATGGTGAAGAAAAAACATCAAACAGCTCTGGCCACTATGATCGTACGTCTTCCTCCCTCTCCCAAGTCTCATCCTACACTTGGTCATGCTGCCATAAAACCCGTACTAGTGGAATAGTCTATCCATGGAAAAAATTTATGTTTCAATAAAATATCTGAATAGGGTTCTCCTTGAAGGATGCATATACCCCCAACTCAACCTCCTCAGGTTGAAAATTTTAAGACAGGTATTAAAAGTGACATCAGAGATAAGAAACATGACAGGCGTCTTGCATAGAGTGGTACCTCTGATGTAACTACAACTGATTAGATACCGGACTAACTCTCTCAAAAACCTCAAACGTCCTATTGTATCATGGTGAAAGCTTCCCCTGCCTGCTTATCCTCTTGGGTGCCAACCATTGTTTGTCACATAAGAAAACCAAATCCCTAACATCAAACACCAGAGTTTATCTTCGTCGATCAACATAAGATTTATGTCGAGACTTTACAGTATCCATACTCTTCGAAATCAACTCCACCTAATCATTGGTCTCCTGGACAAGATGAGTTCCCAACATATATGCCTCTTCTACCTCCAGCCAACATAGATGAGATTAGCATGTCCTACTGTACAAAGCATCATAATGTTCCATATGAATCATCACTCGAAAAATGTTATTGTAGGTAAACTCTGCTAGGTGTATGTGTCTCTCCCAAGAGCCCCTGAAATAAAAGACCCATGCTCATAGCATGTCCTCCAAAACCTGAATCATCCTCTCAAATTAGCCATCTATATAGGGATGGTAAACTATACTCAGAAGTAACTATACACCCAAATCCCTCTTTATCCCCTTCCAGACATGAGAAGTAAACCGAGCATCCCTCTCTGAAATTATAGAGTATGGAACCCCATGCAAACGTACAATCTCTCAAATGTAAAACATTCCAAGATCATCAACACTAAAGGATTATTTAATCGTTGGGAAGTTTGAAACCTTAATGAGCATATCGATAACAACCCTAACCATATCTTTCCATCAAGGTGAGCTCGGAGAACCCATCATGAAATCGATCATGACATCATTCTAATTCCACTCGAGAAAGGGTTACATCAATAAAACCCCTATTGGTCTTTGATTCTCCAGATTCAAAAACTGATAGGTGGAACATCTCATAAATAAACTCACTACATCCCTTTTCATACATAGACACCAATATTGATGGTGTAAATCTCGATACATCTTGGTGACACTAGGATGAACTGCCCAAACTGAGAAATCAAAATCTCGCATCAACTCCTAATGTATTTCTGATGACTCCCATATGTGTCCATGAAAACACATGACCTCATCATCGATTATGTTCCACCCAAGAGTAGGGTCTTTGCCTAACACACTCTCCAGTTGGACTTGGCCTTTGGAATATGACAGTTACCTCATTCACACTTGATCCAGTGGAGTAGAGGTAAAAGATATAGATGAAATAAATGTCTGCCTCTATCTAACGAGCACCTCCAAATGCATCTCAGAGAACATATCCATAAGCTTCCACTGACTTATAGTGTCCTGAAATACCTATATTTGAGTCCTCATTCTCAACGCATCATCCACTATGTTGCCTTTACCATGTGTATAGGCAAGCTCAAAGTCAAAAGTCTAAATCTACTTGACCCACCTTCGTTGTATCAAATTTAGATATTGTTGAGTAAATATATACTTTATACTTTTGTGATTAGTGTATACCACAAAACTCTATCCCAAATGATAATTTCTTTAACAACGTAAATCATGCACTAATACACCTAACTCGAGATCATTCATTAGGTAGTTCCTCTCATGTGGCCTCAACTGTCGAGACACGTACATAATGAATCCTTACCCCTGCATAAGCACTGATCCAAGCCCGATACCAGATTCATCATAGTAAATAGTGTAACACTATCCTAGATCTAGAAAAATTAGTATCGGTGTGGAAGTCCATATCCCTTTCAGCTTCTGAAATATTGAATCACGTGAAACTATCCACAAGTACATTTCACCCTTTTTATTCAGGCCCGTAAGTGGAACTACTAAGTGTGAAAAATCTTGTATAAAGCACCTATAGAAACCATCCTTCCCTAGAAAACATCGTACCTCAAAGACTTTCTTTGGATTATCTCAGGAAACAACTTCTCTCACATTCTCTAGGCCTACTGATACTTCCGTATCTGAGATAACATGACCTAAGAAGTGAATCTGATCTATCCAAAAGTGCAATTTTCAGATCTTAGCATACAACTTATGCTCTTTCAATGTACTCAAAATGATATCAAGATGTGTGGAATGGTCATGTAGAGTGTGAGAGTACACCAAGATATCGTCCAAGAAAATAACCACAAAAGAATCCAAGTAAGGATGGAAGAATTGGTTCATTAGTTCCATGAAAACTGTCATCATGTTTGTGAGAGAGAATGTCATAACCAAATACTCATATAGACCATTCCTGCTCTGATATCCTATAAGAGTTCTGTCTGATGTTCTAACATGCAACTGATGATAACAGGATCTCAAATCAATCTTCGAGAACACCCATGCTCATCGAAGCTGATCAAAGAGAGAATCAATCCAATAACTTCCTCTTGAGATCCTATAACTCTAGTGTATCTATCCTATATATAGGAATGTACAAGAGTACTACTACCAACATAACATCAATAGAGAAATCTACCTATCACTCTGGAGGTAAACCTGAAAATTCATCTTGAAAGACGTCTCTGAAATGATCCACCCCTAGAGGAATGTCCATCTGTGAAGTCCCCTAGTCATCAAGATATAAATTACCAATCTGGGTTGTAATTTCTCCTAACCAATGATGCTAGGGTCCCTCTCTACTCTCCTGAACATACCATTTACCCTTTTATTAAAAAGACCCACCCTCTGGTGATGTGAAACTAACCATGTGGTGATATCAGTCAACAAAGTCTTGAAAGGAGACTAACCAGTCCAACTTGAGAATGAAATCAAAGCATTTTATCTCTAAGATGTTGAGGTACCATGAGAAGTTACACCCACAAACCTCAAGAGGAACTCCTCACACTAACGTACACAAGTTGTCTTAATCCCCAATGGAGTGTCTATTTTCATAATATCCTCAGAAGTAAAGATACAGAGCCCGAGGTTCACCAGAATGAAAATGGATATAAAACTATGGGAATCCCCTATATTGAAAAGAGAAAAATATAAAAAAGAAGAAAATAGTATCGTACCTGTAACAACAGAGGGTTAGGGAACCTACTTTTGTTGGGTCTAATCCGATACAAAAGTCGGACCTGTATTGCAGCCCTGTCACCCTGCCTGACTACCCTGAGCGGATCCACCCTGTTGTTACTGAAAACCAACCATCTGGATACCAAGGCCATGACCACCTCCTCAACCTGTATGGCCTGATGAACTCCAATTCCCAGATTGAAGATAAACTGGTGGTCCAACTCCTGAACATGGAGTATTAATATATCCCCTCTCACCTACTTCTGGTGAGAACAAATAGAAAAAATGCGGAAGATATCCCATCTTACCACAAGACTGGTACTCAAATACATCTATTATGAAATGATGTATCATTTTTCCACTCCTTCTGCACTGGTATCACCTCACCTGGATAACATTAGTTACATCCCTACTACTGGAATCACCATGTGAATTCTCCCTGTGGATCTTCCTGCTATCATTCGAAAGAGTACAATCTTTAGATACTAAACTGTCCTAGCTCACAACTCCCAACACCCTTAGATTATGATCGGCAATCATATCATGTTTCACTATATCCATGATGGATTTCAGCCTAAATAAATTCACCTACGATCAGATTCCATGCCCGAGACCATCCTCAAATCGCCTAGCCAAATATAACTTGTCACCTCTCAAAATAGGAGAAAAGTGCGGAAGCTCTATAAAATGAGAAGAGTAATCCAACACTGAAAGAGCACACTACTTCAAGTGAATGAACTCTTAGGCTCAGTCATCCCTCAATGTCTCAGTGTAGAAGTATTTATAGAAGGTCCTCTGAAAATCTTCCCAAGCCATATCCTGAAGACATTCCACCTGTGAGACAACATCCCACTATATCTTGGTAGAATCAACAATCATGTACATCGTGAGATTCACCCTCTTTTCCAGAGGAATATCTAGAAGATTGAATATGGAAATAATGGCCTCTAACCATGACACTACAGCTTGTAGTCCTCCATCCCCAGAGAACGTGGGAGGATGCTACTGATGGAACACTATCGTCAACTCCTCCATAGTTGGGGTAGGATGCGGTTCTCCCTAAAAAGACTGCATCATCCTCATAAAGCCTTCATAAAATTGTACATCAGCACCTGTGTATGGTATAATAGCTGGTGCTAAGATGAGCAGGACTGGAAGATCTACTTGTAGTCCATAATATACCATTTCAAATGTCTGATCGTAGCCATGTACTTGAAGTACAACCATAGGATGTCTTGGTGGAATGACCCTGCAAGGTCAAGTGCACACCTCATTATAGGAATTTAAAGGAAAGAAACTTAAAATTGAATGATCAGAATAGAAGAAATAAATCATTAAAGAATAACAAAACATTTTTACAATGTGTGTATGAAATCTATAGGGCATGTTTCTTTAGGTTTTTAACATTGTGTGTTCCTCTTCTAATCATGGTCGTGTAACACCCTTACACACATCATTTTTCTCCTGATACACGACATGTACTTGAATTTCCATCTTTCCCAAGTACTTCTACGCAGCTAGAACTACACGGTTCTCTCTCGGGTAACACTACATGGCGTGATCACCCTACACATGGCATGTACCAATTAAGTCCTAGCCACTTATGTCGTTGGTCTCATGGCCAGATACATGGTTGATTACTACACGGAGTGTAAAAACTAGACATGGTGTGTACAACCTAAGTTTCATTCACCTATGTTCTTGGTCACACGACTGGATACATGGTTCTTTACAACACGGTGTGTACTCTCGGTACATGATGTTTTCCACCAAATATTTTTCTACCATGTGTCTCTTCTCACACAATCAATCACTATGTCAAACACTACATGGTGTGTACTCCCAGTACAAGGCATGTACTTAATAAAATTCAGTTTCTTCTGAACAGAAGAACACATGGCGTGTGTTCATAATACCATACACCGTGTTGTCCAGTTTTTTGGACAGTAAGCCTTTGAAACATCACTGAAACCCTTAAAAACTTAAAAAATTTTCCAAGAAATGAAAAATTTCTACCTATGAGAGTCTATACTCCCACAAATAAATGTTTGGAATCTTTATTCATATCATAACTTTTCAAAATTCAATTAAATTTCAAGCATGATCCTCCAAATTCTGATCCAAGACGGCCCATAACACCTCAGGGACTAATGTTTTACATCCATCTAAATGAAACTCTACATATTCAAATTCCCAATAAAAATAGCAGGTATTATATAATGGAATCTATCAAAATATCATGAATATCTAGAAAAACAACTATCACAACAGCATGAAATCAGTAATGCATCCTAAATGGAATGACAAGAATGCTTGACATGTGATCCCTAGAAAGTTTCAATATGATGAATGAGATGGAATTCCATCAACTCATCAAGTTTCAACATAAATTGTACGTCAATAATAACAATGATAACAGAATAATACAATTGATTCACCTAATAGTGAAATAAAGTCAACTGTAACAATTGAAAACCCTGAAAAATTGTAATATTTGAGGTAAATTGGATTTTCCATGTACACGAGATAGATACCACCGGGAACATCTCATTACCAACTACCTATTTCTTCATATCACTGTCTATAGGCAAAAAATAGTAAAACAAAGCAGAAAATAACCTCACCTCTGATACCACATTGTAACATCCTGATTCCAGGTTCCGCCCAAAGGTTCCCCGTACCAGGTTGGCCACATGGCCTCAAGCACATTTCCCCAAATGCCAGAAGATGCAAACTAGCAGCAAGGGCCTTAGGTGTGATTGTGGGGAAACTATTCCCTCATTGGCAGAGTAACACAATGGAAACAAATAGTAAGCAGTAGAGAAAGCAGTAATACATACAACAGAAGTAAACAACAGAAGACTAATAAGAATATTACAACAGAAGAATATATAAATGATGCATGTCACATGAATCTATGAAAATAGTAAAAAAAGTCATAATGCTGGAAAACAATACTAAAACTAAGTTACAACAGAAAACAAGTAAACTCCACCAGCATCGCAAGCCTCATCTTTGTCTTGTTCTCTTTAGCTCCAACAGCAATCAAGTACCTGATCAGAAAGGGTACTTTCCCTTATCTATACGTGCAACCATATAATCTGGTTGTTTCCAAAAACATGACACAAAAAGGGTGTGAGACGAATCCTTATAGGAAACCACCAAAAGATCTATGCCTAACTATCAGTGAATATATATAGCATGCCAAATTCGGAAATGAACAGTAAAATAAGAAGTACTCAAATGTAAACAATCCTATAGTTTTCAATTACATTCATTTAAATTCATTAAATATTCAAACCATTGAATAATGTAATCCTCATAATCTATCCTAAGATCTATATCCACCTATAAAATAGTAACAACATACATCTCAGAAGACCATCTAAACAACCAAGTAAGACCGCATCCAAGCTTCTGCTTTGGCTTGATAGACTCATCACAGTCATTCAATAATTCATAAACAACCCTCTAGGAAATCTCTCACAGTCTAACCCCTTTGGTTTAACATATCAGTAATAAAATACAAACAAAAACCTGGGAAGTTCTCACGTTAAATACCCCTAGCTCAACATGGAATAAATAAATTATAAATGACATTCGGGTAGCTCTCACGGTCAATACCCCTAGGTCAACATAGCATAAATAATCATAAACGACCTTCTGGTAGCTCTCATGATCAATACCCCCTGGTTCAAAAACTACACCAAGTATTTCATGGTTCTTTGTAATAAACATTGAAACCCCCATAACTTTCTAGGTCTAAGGATCTCATGGCCCATTAGAAAATTAGTGCCCACATCATAACAAGGAAGTACATGTAATCTATAACTACTACATAGATAACATTCATAAACATAACCCATGAAATTCATATAATCAAATAAAATCCTTCCCAACAACTCAAGGCATTGAAATGAGGTACGCATCATAGGAAACCTAGGCTAAACAGACATAAAAATCAAAATAGGGAAACACACCCATGGGGTGTCCCATAAATAGGGAATCTAACCTTACACATAATCAATAAACCCTTTCTCAAACAAAAAACCATAGAAGGTATTAAACAATGTTATGTTTTTAAAACACGGAATACCCTAACCAAGGATATTTGGCACATTAAGAATATATAATCCTAATACAACCAAATAACGGCAAAAACCACATACCATGATGTTGTACAATCAAAAATCTTGAACATCATCCCTTGAATTGTCATAGAATGATGTAGATATACAAAAATGGTAAAAACAATCAACTGTCAATAACTCGTGAGAGAGGATAAATCAGGAAGAGATTCTCTAGGGGAAGAGAGAACTCACTGGTGGGAATTCAATGCACCTGGCAGCATCTCAAACAGAGGTCGGATGAAGGAATGGGAGGATCTCAAAGTTCTTTGGTCATTAGTCACTCTCATATATGAAACAAGGGGAGAATAAGTAGTTTCTAGACATATGACCGGACCCCGCTCTGATTCATTAATTAAAAAGAAATTTACTCTACATTTTCATTTAATTTACACACCGTGTACTAGCCTCAAGTGGTCCCCACTTTGGGCAGTCTAGAAGGTCACCTACACAGCCATGTACTCAGTGGTTACATGGCTAGTACATGGATATATGCGGAAACTGGGTACACGTTGTGTACTTCTAAGTACACGACATGAACTTAGAAAATTCTAAATTCTTCTTTTTTCCTCAAAAATAACTTGAAATAAAGATCCATAACTGAAATTAATATCCAGGTTTTTACAGTCCATAAATACCATAAAACACTAAATGATAAGGTAATTCCTACAACACATTAATGATTAAATGAAAGGATACAACTACAAATCAAGGTTAGGGTTGTTCCTCTCATGAGGATACAACTTTATAGAAACATAAACCACTACTTAATGACCCTCGATGAGATCAGAACCATGTCCAACTAATGATAAATCACAATACACCATAAAACCTTCACCCAATTCTAGTAATACAAGAACTTGATCTAAGGTCAACGATTTTTTAGATCATAAAAAACCTCATCACACTAGTTATATTGTATGAACATTTCCACTTTTTTCAAAATCTTTATTGAAATAGTGATCATTGAGAAATATTGAAATAAATATAAATAATATCTCATGATGGCAAGTATACTCCTTACATCAAACCTGTTTGAATAAATTTTCTAGGAAATCACTGACTACCTTTTTAGGATCTATAGATACACTGGATTTAGAAATAACAGGCCCTATGAACATTACTTCCTGAATCTAGAATGAAAATTTGGATAACAGGGAATAAAGATAATGTTACCACTGCGTTTCCAAACCAACATGAAGATGTGTAACATGCACATCAAAAGATTTAAAATAGGTAAGGATGTTTAAAAAACCATGATGAACGATTTTAACAAAGGATTGCATATTTTTTAAATTATTTTCATGAGAACTCCTAGGGAATTAGTCAATATGAAATCCGTAACTAGATATTTGAAATGTTCTTACCATATTTTAAAAACTATGAGTAAAATTTCAATTGGTCTTATTCAAATAATAAAATAAACTAAATGTAGGTAAATGATTAAAAATCACTTTTATCTCATTAATTGATCAACAATACTATAAATTCTGAGAAAATGATAAGGATTATTGATTATTGCTTGATTCACCATATAATAGTCTTTGTAGAGACACAAACTTATATCAGATTTCAAGACAAAAATAATTGGAGGATCCTTTCGAGATGTTCTTGGACTAATAATACCCTTATCCTTAACTTCTTCTCGTAGTAATATATTTAATCAATTCAATTCAAATGATTTTATATAGAAAATAAATATCTTTTTTGATCTATGAAATTTGTTTATGGAACAGTCCACTTTCAACATAAAACTAAATCCTAGAAAAATATCAAAGTACACACAAGGAAAAATCAACCATGTTCAGTAAATCCTATAAAAATTTAGTGTGAAACACTCCATGGAAATTTATATCCACCACTGCAATGCTTTATCTCATGTTACCCAAATCAGTATCTTCCGGAATGGCCTAGAACTCCCACTAACCAAGAATATTGTATTGGATACTAAAAGTCATTGCAAAACTTACACTTTTATTATAGATCAATGTATTCATGGAACTAGGTTAATAAATCCATTTCTATAATGGAGTTGAAGGACTCTATAATAAGATCTATTATATCCTAGAGAAACCCAGATGATTCTAACAATGATGCATAAGATAAAAACTTCCATAATATCTCTATCCACTTCCCAATATGAGTACAAGGACTCATAAATATAAGTAACACTTCTACATAAATTTTAATAATAGAAAACATTTTTCATAGATAAAATACATTAATATATTTTATTGAATAAATAACTTGATGAAGTATAATATACTAAAATAGTACCTCTATGAGTAGAAGGATCATCTCAAGTTTAAATATAATATTTCAAAATGGAGAACATATTTCCTAAACCCATATATATAGACTAAGACATAAATCCATATGTAGTTGACTATACAACAGCTAAACAACCCTAACTACCATGGTAGACTCTCTAACCAAATCTCCCTGAGGGTGGTTGATTACCTTCATAGAAATTTTCACAAACTATTATTGTGATTCATGGGCCAGCTGAGGTCACTACCAGATTCATTTATATATAATTATCTAAAAATAAAATATAGAAATGTTAACTATAAGAGTACCACTAATTTACCTCAAATGTATATTTGAAATTCATATAGATAAAATGTCCACAGTAGTGAAATTCAATACAAGGTCTAAAAAATATAGGAGATAGAGTCACCCCACTACCTAGTTTTCTCTATTGAGATCCATATCTGCTCATATCCTCTTGCCTCTACATCCAGCTACTTGAATAAATTTAATAAAAAATATATTTAGTTAGAGAGATACCGATATCAGAACCTCCTATGGATTCTATTTTAATAAAAATAGCCTTCCTGGATACTTCTAAAAAAATAGGTAGATTAAAAAGAAACACTCGATATTGTCGGTTCTTATTAAATCCCATCACATAAAAACCTTACTTTGGCTCTTCATCCCTACTCATATATGGAAATTTAAATAGTGGATCATAAAATGTGGTGGATTCCTTCATAACAGAAATAGATCCAAAATTGAGATCCCTTATTCCCAATACATCATCAAATATAGATTTTCCTGGTAGAACTAGTGGATGATGAGATCCTGAAAGGTTTCCTAGGTAGGACCCGGGTGTTTATTTACCTTTAGTATCACATCCCTCCACAAATGATCTACCCTTCTAGCATGAAGTTGGATAGTCTTACAATGTGTTTATTTAGAGTTTATATACTCTCAAAAACACACAGATATTAGAAATACATTCCCTAAATTCCATTGATGATAAATTTCCCTTAAAGGATAGAGGATGAGGTAATTGAAAATATCTTATAAAATCAGAGTACATATGATCCTTTAAAGTAGATCATTGATTAAAAGTTTGAATTAGTTGAGAAATTACTACCAGAACCTAGGAACTAAACATTGGTTTATTTGTTGGTTCATTATCATATACCCTGTTTTCCATTGAATTAAGTGGTATTCTAGGTTATATTTTATATATTAAGTGGAGTGAAACATGAAAAAACTATTCTAAAAAAATAATAGAACATCGGATCTGCACTACCTTGGTTAGTTCTAATCTTATTCATCACTCCCCCATACTTTTATTCTTCAAATAAATTTCATTTTTAAATTAATTTCTTAAGTAGACCTTATATTAAATCATTTTGCTTGGATAAAGATATATTTTTCAATAAATAAAAGCATTCTATTTGTATATAATGTAATAAATTAGTTATCATTATTGTATAAATTTTTTTTGGACTAGCAGAATAAATTATAGATCTATATTAATCTATTCATCCACAATAAATATATGAGAAAACTCTATTTATTTTTTATTGTTGTCCTAGTTAAAAAAACTATCAATTTTCGACAATAATAAAAAAAATTAAACCATTGTAAATAACATTAAAAGTAATTTTTTCATAACTATTATTTTCTATAAATTAATAACATGATGCATGACACCCAAGAATATAATACTGACTCAAATTAGAAATAAAACTAAATCTGTCACTACCCCTAGTAACTCAACCATTCACCATAATTATGTTTTCCAAAAATTATTTATCAATTACATCCTTTTTTATGATAGTATTATCTTTTGGATACTCTCAAGTACCATACTCATGATCCCTCATTGATTTTTTATACCATTTTGCAATGATTGTGCCAGAAATACCCAAACAGTATTTTATTCACACCATCACAACAACTCATGTTTCCCTCCTAATCTCTTAATGTTTCCATAAACATCATAGTTTAAATTACACATTGGTATGATATTGTTTACAACATAATCATAACATAAAATATCATATGTGGTTCACATAGTTTTTGGGACAATAACTTGTAAGAATTGTGCATAACAAGTTCACACTCTATTAATCAATTAAAGTGGTTATAGAACAAAAAATTTCTACATGAATAAATTAAATGAGAAAGCATAACATATAAACAGGACCCAAAATCATCCCAAATTTCCACCAAGTAAGTGAAACATGTCCAAAACATCATATATATGTAGTGTGATGTCCAGACATGGTCTTAAAAAGAAAAGGGAAGATCAAATGGGGAGGACACACATGTTGTAATCCAATCACATCCCAAATAATTCCACCTCACCTATAAACTAAAAACATTCAAATCAAACCACCTTAACTCCATACTCTAAATGGAACTATCTCACATTCTCTATTGACTTGCCTTTACCTAGGATATGATCAAGGATATCTACATGCATCCCAAAAAGACATATACAGAGTATGAGTATAATGATAACCAATATGAATTCACAACCTCACCCTTTATCAACTTTCCATTAACTAGAGTTCACATTAAAATAATGTATGGATCAAGGGAATAAAAAGAATATTAAAATAACTAAATAAATATATAATTTAACATGATTATTAGTGAAAAAACTAACCCCATATATCGAGAAGGTCTATACCTTACATAATTTCTTTGGGCCATGCTAAGAATCAGAGTTATAGTACCAATATAATCCTCAAAATGTGACAGTGATCACATTAGTTAATACCAAACATATATTTATGTATATATATATATATATAATAGTTCAATATATAAATTCCTTCATTCCATGTTAGGGTGATACAACCATCCAATTTTGGGAAAGATAAATTTATACACATATTTTGGTAAATCTTCCAACACGTCCATTTAGGAATAGGGGAATGAGTATACTGAGTTAGGGAATTATGATCCCATCATAAAACATCCATATATTCATCAATATGAATATAGGACCTCAAAACCATGTATAGAAATATTTTGGTATATATATATACCAACAAGACCAACATGGCTGAAAAGTCAAATGAGAAGTTACATGACCTGCTCAGAAACAAAACCAAGAAGTACATGTTGAAAATATATTTTTAAGTGAAATAGTTATCATCATACATGATGACTATTCCCTTTCTTCACCTCATTATGAAAAAATAAAATAATTATAATTCTAGGTAAAATCATAATGAAGCTCGTGACATATAAGATAATAGGAATATAATACTAAAATAAAAAATAAAAAAATAGCTTAATTAATTCACTCATTATTTAAACTATTTAGAAAAATATTCAACAGTTAAAATTTTTAATTATCATTTAGTTCTCTCAACAAAAAATTTGTTCCTAGATGACACTCTATGATTATTAAAGGAAAAGGGGGTCCACCTATTGGAAATAAATATGGTGTGGTAATTAATGGTTGGTGGAAGATGGGATTCCAACACACAGACCAACAGACATACCTAAAGCAGTGAATAGTTTGGGATTTCATCACTACCTAAAGAGAATTTTTTTTTCTAAAAATAAAAAAATTTATACTTACATTTTATTCAAATAAATAGAACCCCTAGAATAACTAAAAATGGAGAGATTATAGACATCCAAAAGATTAAAAATCCTTATTTTATTAGAACTACATATTACACTCACTGCGATAAAAACGAAGAAGGGTATTAGAGGAGATCCCCAACCCAACCATGTTTCAGCTATGATATTTAGGCCAATTGGATTCTTTCAATAAAGTATTCATTGTATAACCCACATGATATTATATAAAGATAATGAGAAAGATACCACGGGGAGTTACTTTTTGGGAATAAATCAAACTCTTAAGGGTAAAATAATTTAGGTGAATCGTATTTAGGGAGAATTGATAAAAAATAACCCAAATATAAAAAAACAATTACATTAACATCAGTTAACCAGTGGTGTTGTGATGTCTTTATAGACACAAGTATACCACTATATACTCATTTAATCCTTCTTGGGTATGTAGTGTTTTCCATGCACCTGGGTACTTTTCCTTCTCCTCTCATTCCCTTTAAATATATTAATATTTCCACCAAACAAAAAGAACCAAAAAATATAGTTGATACTGAATTTAAAGACAATAATTAAATGATACTAATCTTTTATAATTTCTAGAGTCTTTACACTTGGTTCTTTTCTATTAATACTTTCGCTAATACAAAAAACTTTTCAGTAGTTAGCTGAATTGAAATTCATTCCATCATGTCATGTGAAGAATGTTGTCACAAACCAACCTAGTATCACCCAGAATAATGATTTTACCAGACCATGACATACCCAACTCAAATTATTGATCACAACAAGATGGAAACATTATTTGGAAATCTAATGAGATCTTGTGGGAATGATTTTCTCATGTAATAATATAAAACATGAATCATTCACCTAAAATTATGGAAAACCCACTAGGTTACTCTAGAATCCAAAACCAGTGGAATAAGTATATACGGAAAAAAATATAAAAAGAGGATAAGAAATAAAAATATTTAACAAACTCAATAAAAATATACAACTACAGAATAAAGACCACTATCTAGAATACAAAAGATTGTCTTTTCTGATACATCTACCAAACAAAAAAACTAATGCGGGACCCAATATGATCCCCAATTGACATCTTGGTCACCATCTAACCCTAAAACCAACTCTCTCCATAAGTGATCAGAAACTTGTCCTAAATCTATTAAAAAAACTCGAGTTTACCAATGCTCAGTATTGTATGTAGGGTGTGATCCTATAAAGCTCAGTAAGAATAAGCCATTGAGTACATAAATTTCCTATGCTAATATAGACCATGAGAGATATTTTTAAATACATATCTAATGTATCCTTTATTCTTTTATGAAAACCAACCATGAAAACTTCCAAATAATACCAACTTTTAAAACTCAAATATATTTTAAGGAAATATTTTAGAAACCTTTATCAAAAAAATCATTTGTTAAACATAACTTTTAATACTCTTCAGATACCTCTTCAAAAAACACACTAAGGACACAAAAGCAACTAAAATGAAACACATATCAACAAAAAAACATTGTCAATTGAAGAAATAACATAATATAATAATCTTACAAAAAAATATTGAATGAGTAATGTAAAAAAATATAGTAGGAAAGGAATCGTAAAGTATTGGTAATCATGGGAAATTCTGAATCATCCCATAAGGAGACCCTAAAAATACTTGGTTTGTATCCATCTATCATCCAGTCAATATATTCCTATGTCAATAAATAACTGACTTCTCTATCCTAACCTCACCAGTGGAACTCTAATATGACCTTAAAAATGATATTGGATATTTTACTTCTAATATGTACTAGGTAGTAACCATCTATCATTCTTAAAAAAATTCCTAACATTCCCATCAATGGTAGTGGTGGGAGGTGAGTCTCATTAATCATATATCAAATATAAAAAATATATATTAGTAACACATCATCATCCTACCATCATACCCCTACAAATATGAATCCCTTTTTATACCCAATTTTTCATAATCATATAAACACATGGGGGATTTCGTTGGGGTAAAACTCATTTGTGGAAAAAACTAAGAAGGTTACAATCATTCATTCTATTTGAACCATTTTATACTCCTTTCAAAACCCCTTTGAAAACTATTTATAATTTCAAAAAATCTGAATACTTCTTTTTAAATTATAAAATAGGACTCTAAATTATTCTTTTAGAAATACTCATTTGACATGTCTTTTAGATAGTGATTTGGACACCAATAGATAATTTTGAACCGAATATTAAATAAATTCCCCCTATGATATTCCTGTATATATAACTACACAAATCGTATAGATATATATATATAAAAATTCATAAGAAATTTACAAGGAACAAAATTTTAAAGACACATTTTAAATCATTCTTTAAATTATAATAATTTATCAAAGTAAACCCACCAAAAACCAAAATAATTTGAAAACCAAGTAAAATGAAAACTCAAGATGCTAACAATATCATATGTAAGTATTAAATATCCAAAAAACCAATAAAACAATAAAAATACAAAAAAAACTAGAATACTCGGGAGCATGCAAGCCTACTCCCAAAAAATCTTTATATATAAAAAAGTAAATACAACAAAAGAGGAGAAAACATGTGGTCAACAAAGACGCGTGTAAATAGCACCACGCGCATCAGCATTAACCAGACCACAGCAGAAGCTTGGTGTAAAAAAGGACCAAAAAGAGAAAACCTCCTCAATTGCACGCTTGGATAAAGCATCAGCAACCTGATTCACCTCTCTGTAAACATGAGTGAAAACCAAACAAATATGCTCCACAAGCTTGAGACAGTCATCCCAGGTAGAAAGCAGCTTCCAAGTAACATTTCTTTCATGATTTCTATGAATATAAACCACCGGAGTTGAGTTAGACTCCATCCATAAGGTCATCTAACTATGAAAAGAAGCATACCAGATAGCCTTGATCATAGCCTATAACTCTACCTCAATAGCCAATCCATTTCCTAAAAATTGATAAAAACAGCCTTTAAAAAAGCCCATATAAGTGTGGAAAACACCACCACATCCCGAAGGCCCTAGAGCACCTGAAGCCACTCCATCCACATTAACTTTCAGACACTAAGATATTGGAGGAATCCATCGGATATGTTTCATCATAATTGGATTCTTACATCTACCAGAAACACCCAGCGTGTGCAAGATAACCAAATCAGAAACATCATTATGCATGACTCCATTTTGATCATTTGAAGAAGCAAGAACAGAAGTATGAAGCTCCGTAATACCAACATAAATTGGTAAAATTTAGTTGTCAAAGATAAGAGCATTCCGGGAATGCCAGATAAATGAAGCAACAGCTGAGGCAGCAGAGATGAGTAGTGGTTTCACCTCAAAATTGCAATCAGCTTGATAAATGGAATCCATAAGCTGTCCAAAACCCTCCAAGTTTAGATGGAATCCAAAAACACTCTGAAAATAATCCCATAAACCAGATGCAGAGCAGCACGATATAAATAAATGATCTAGAGTCTCATCTGCAGCGAGACAGCGAAAGCAAACATATGCAAGAGAAAATCCAGCACGCTGCATCATCCGTTGCAGAGGTAATCTATATTTCCAAATCCTCCACATAAGAAAATATTGAGCGAGTGGGATAAAGGAATCATGAAACCTAAGCATCCAAGAAGGAATCATCATAGGTTTAACACACATAAATCTCTAATCCTCCTTAGTGTTGAAGGTTTTAGTAAGACTGGGAAGTCAGATGAAAGTATCCACCGCAGAGTACATATAATTGGCCAACTCCATTTTCATAGAATCAGAAATCAACCCCTGATCCATGACATTTTTATGAAATTCAGCAATGGAGAGATCCTTGAAATCAGAAAGAATTTTTGTATGTTTATCAATGGCACATGACAACCAAATAGTCTTCCAGCAGTTCAAAGAAGAGTTTCGACAAACAACCCATTTAGAGGATTGTGCAAGGCTGATATAAGAATTTTTAATACATGATCATATCGAGGAATGTACATAGAGGGAGTACACATTGAGAATCTTGGATCCAAATCTATTGGACAAATACTCCAAAGAGAAATCACTGGAAGTCAAGAGTGACCAAGTAAACTTTTTAATGAGAGATTCATTAAAGCGCTTAAGGTCCTTAGTTCCCATACCACCCATGTCAACAGGCCGAATGCAATCACTCCAAGAAACTGTAACAATATTCCTCTCATGAATTGAACCTGTAACACCCCGAGATTTTATGAAAAATATTCTTTTTAATTTCATTAATGTCTTGTGTTGTACGCTACACCAAAAGGAGCTTGCACAACAAGCAGCCTTGACTTGCCTTGCATTACACACAATCACAACCTTCATCGATAGCGTGTGTAGTACGCAATAACGAGTTTCACTAAACAACAATATGATATTAAAATATTATTAAAACTAGCCGTTATGAATAGTAATAACCACTTTTTGAAATTTTGTAAATTTTATTTTTCAAAATGGATTCAATTTTGGATTCGGAATATCTAAATTAGCTTAGGGTGCAATTTTGGTACTTTTCGGATAACTTTCATTTTCTAATGAATAGTGAAAATTACTAAATTTTAATTAAAAAAAACCTTTTTAATCGAAATAATTAACAGTGATAAATTATTAATTTGAGTAGTTTTAAAGTACATTTAGAATATATTTTTACAATTTAATACAATGTTGGTCATTAAATGTAATTTCACATTTAAACAAGTCATAAGCAAGTGTCAATCTTTTGATAGTTATTATCTCTTAAAAACAGGCTATTTGTTTTGACGACAGAAATTAATTTTTAAATTAAGTAATGCAACTGATATGTTTTGAATTTGGTGAAAAGATATCAATTTTGAGTTCTAAATATCAAATATAGCTTAGGCCTAATTTTTGGTATTTTTCTGGAAACTTTCATTTTTTGATGAATAGTGAAACCACTAAGTGGTAGTTAAAAAAATGAATTTTTCATAAAAATTAATTTTACCACTTCTGTGAGTGGAATTTCAAAAATCTGAGAGACACGGTTGATGTCAGTAATTAAAATGTGGTTCAATGAGATGAAAATATTTTTTGGTGAATAGTAACTTTTTACTTTTTTTACCACTATTAAAAGTAAATAGGGTAATTAAGGGTAAAAATGACATTATTATTACCCTAACACATGTCCTAATTCTATTGGATAAGTGTAATTCGACCAAAAACAACCTTAGGAAGAAACTATGACCATTTAGACCCACTTGGATTAGATTAGGACATTTATTATTAATTTATTTAAAGAATGGTTAAAATAGTTAAAATCAATGTTTAATAAGTATATAATTTTTAATATAGGGTTATCCATAAGATAAATTCGACTATAAATATTCATTAGAAATATAAAAAGATTTTCTACATAATTATATTTTATTTTTAATTTTTAGACTTTAAATAAGTTTATTTATTTATGACACAAAGATGATGCAGTAATTATCTTATTAATGAAATATTGAGATAATTGATGTTATAAATACCCAAATAAATGTAATTTGATACTTTTTATGCATTATACTAATTTTCTAGGTTAATATGACATGTTATTATTTATTTAATTAACTTTTTTTCGAACTAATTATTCTGTTATGACTTTCACAAAAATAAATTACTAAATAGTGTCAAAATTGACATAAAATAGTTTTTAAGACAAATATTATATTATTAATTGTTATTTTATTCCTAAAAATCTAAGGTTCGGCCAAATGACTTATATAAGGTTATATATATTAATAATAAACAACTTGGGGTTCGTTTGGCTAGTTATAGTAAATTTATTAACCTTATAGTGTAAGAAAACAAAAAGACACGGTAAAAGTAAAATTATCTAACTTAAAGTTAAAACTAAATGATAAGTTTAAAATAGTAAACTAAACTTGTCCAAATTCTATTTAATGAGTGGATTTCGACCCATACCCACCTTAGCTTCTAAATAACTCAATTTGGAGCTACATAAAACCGAATTTGGCTTTATAATAAAATAATATTTTTAGTTTTTTCAAAGGAGCCCCTCTCCTCCCTTATAAAAGGGCACCTCCTCCCTCTCTTCCACACACCGCTTTGAGCCTTCATGCTCGTCCAAAACCTTCCAAATTCTCTTCTCCACTTCTCTAGAAACATCCTAGAGGTTCTGGTCTTCTTAAAAGACCAATTTTAGTGCCCTAAAAGGAGATCTCAAAGATGCGCTTCAAAGAAGAGGTAATGTCTGTTACCGATTCTTTCAACTTTATTTCTTCTTCCACTTCTTCTTCTTAGGTTGTTTCATTATGAAGTAATAACATCAGTATCACTCATATACTTATATGTTATTATAAGTATGAAACAACCCTATTTCACCATCTATCCATCCTACGGAAAATGAAATCACTGCGTGTGCGTACGTACGGAATACCGTCTCCACGTCGTGGTGTAACCTATTTTCCACCACCACCTTACTTGGATGGGTATAATGGTGTACATAATAACTATATATGATTATTGTAAAGTGATATTGATTCTGAAATAGTATACATACACTCCAATAAAATTCCACGATCATGAGAACGATATCATCGCTCGTGCGTACGTACAGACTACCGTCTCCACGACACGATGAGATTCATTCTCCACGTTAACCATTAATGAATGATTTTATAGAATATATAATAAGTAATCATGAAATATATGACATAATAATGATACTGTATTTATGTGTATATATTTATGTCATTTACTTAATTCCATTCAACTCAACAAGGAAACGAAAACAGCGTTAATGCGTACGTACGGCCTACCGTCTCCATGAACGGTGTATTTCTTTCCCTTTACTGATCTATTATATATATTTATATTCTGAATATATATTATATATAAATCATGTTTAATATTCTGGAATTAAGTAATCATGATCTATGTAATCATATGAATAATTACAAGTCAAAACACAGACGACAAATGAAATGATTTTACCCAAAACGCTCTTTAACATGGAATTTACAAAAGAACGGGTAAAATAAAGTCATAAGTGAACCATATATGATATCATAACAATGAGTATGATTCTGTAATAAGTCAATGACATTATTTAAATCATTATACAGGAGTTTCAGACACTTATGAAGCAAATCTAACCATAGGTAAGGGAAATATCACAATCTCATTTTTATCCGAGATTGTTTATAATTTGGAATTTACTGGGGTGTATTTTATCATCCACATCCATGTTTCCTAGATATGTAATATTGTTTCCATCCACCTACAATTGTTTAAATCCAATTTTACCCATCGGTGAGTTTTTAGTAAAAGATATAAAAGGAATCTTTTGTCGTTTTTTGTATAAGGTCCTTGTTGACTTCTCCGAAAAAAGTGTGAGAAGAATGTTTTTTTAACTTATACGCCATGAATGGATTTTTAAAACATTATTTCCAAGAAGATTAATTTACATCTTTTAAATTTTATTTTTAATCAACTTCTTTTAGTTTATAATTGTATGACATGTTAAGAAAGGAAAAGTGTTTTTGAAGTAGAAAGGATATTTTCCTCAAGAATGGAGTTCAAGAATTTTATCAAAATTATTTTCCACATAAGATAATAAAGGGTTCTGTTTCTATCCCTATTATTACATTGATTTGATTATGTTGTGGTGGAATTATTTTTATAAATTCCATTATCTTATATGAGTTGTTTTATGATGTCACGATGTTTAAGATTCCCATTTTTATTACATGGGTTATGCTATGATGTATAGTTTTTGATTTTGTGGCACACATAAGAATGGTATCATTATGAGATGGGTGGGACCTATATCTCCCTCCAATGCATTGGGTAAAGATTTTATATCTCATGAGATAGACATGGAAGGAAAGGCAGGTTATACCGGTTCAGTGAAACAGGACTGAAATGAGAAGTGAACTCGGTTCAGAAATGGACTTTGTCCACTAAGATAATCTTGGCATTGAGTCTTGACTAACAAGAAATTATTCTCTATGATTATGTGTGTATTCCACAAAGTTTCATGGTTTAAGTTATGATTATTGAGATTACATTTCACTACTATGATTTATCCCATGTTATGAAATTATGATTTCTTTTGCAGGTTAAGATTTACAAAAGTTATGTTCTTATGAATATGATGTGATTGATATTTATTTTGTTTACCTTTACTGAGAATTTGAGCTCACCCTTTTATGTTTTCTTTTCCCTAGGATATTAAGAAATGTTTTATGTAAAAAAAAGGGAAGATATTTATGGGAGATGTTGAAGATCTTTCACCACGATTAGAAGATTATATTCCGATTTTACAAAGACACTAAACTATTACGATCCTTGTGTGTGTGTGTTTGTTATGTACTAAGTATTCCGCAAAAGTAATGTAATTTCCATGTACTTTATACTTCGGTTCTCTACAGTTGGTATCAGAGGAAATGTTTAGTCAACCTTTGGAAATTAGGATGCGAAAACTGTAGTGAGATCCCTAGAGATATTTCTAAGGTATGTCTACGGATGTCTCTAAGGCTAAGTATACATATAGGTCATAGTCCTAGAATTGCGCTAATGATATTAGAATTTAACATAAGATGTTAGATATTGAGGGTACTCCCCCTTTACTATGTTTTTTTCTCTAGCATGATTTTTTCCTCTCACAGAATTTTTTTTGTAATTTAGTTAATGGAGGGAACCAGAAGGAATTTGGTTAACATTGAATCCAATGGACAAATTAGTGACTATGAGCAACAAAATTGTGTAATGCCTAGAGAGAAAGATATTGTGATTATGACGAATCAGTCATCACGATATATGATTAACAAGGTGAAATTTAGTGGTACGCCTAATTCATCAATGAATAGGAAGATAAACTATTATGCATGTTCGCATGTTGAGGAGCATAAATAAGGGAAGTTTGATATTTCTAAAGAAGGAAAGAAGAACCTTAAGGAATACCTCAAATGGAGGGACCAATGTTATCTGTGTTGAGAAAAGGGTCATAGAGTGACAGACTGTTATGGAGTTCAATGTATTATTTGTGGAGAACATGGGCATTACCCAACTCAATGCCCTGACCTAAAACGTTACTTCTATATCAAGGAAGGACTTATTCCAGGACAATAATTGAAGAGGATGGATTGAAGTGTTTATGTATTGGTATTCAAGAATAATGTTGTTGAGGTACTTTTATTGTGTATTAGAATATGTTTGTATTATTCTATTGTGGTTTTAAATAATTAAAAGGTACCGGTAACCATGAAAAGTGATTCAAATATTTTGGAAAGTAGATGATATGTGCATAATGAAGGGATAAGGAGAAAATGAAATGTTTGACAGTATTCATGAGCTCATGATTGATATAAGGACTAAGTGATATCATGGTTTGAGTATATAGAATTTTGAGAATTTTGGTATGTGGAAAGTGTTAACTTTTAACTGCATTCATTTTTCACTATGGTTCAATTAATGGGTATTCATTCATCAAGAGAATACATGATTAAGGTATTCACATGATTGTAATTTGACCAACAAGTTATATCTTATAATATATGGGGGATAAATGATGGAATTCATGTGATTGTTATGTGACATTTCAAGTAATCATTTTCATTATAATATGATCTTGGACCGAAGTATTTTAGATAAGCCTAAAGATTGGAATGGATTATGTTGGACATAAGTTAGGATAAAACTTTTTTCAATATTATTGATGTGATGTTATAGTAATATAGCTTTAGAAAAAGGACAACCTGCAGGACAGGCGACAGCCCATCGCGTCGGACAAGGCTGTGGGAATCGAACCCACAACTGAAGTGCGACTGGCATTTAGCGCCTACCACTGGCCTACATGAAGTCCCTGTTTAGTAGAAAATAGTTTTATTATATTAATCAGTATTATATATGAAGTATAAGTCCATTTAAGGAACCATATATGATTAATCTAATTTTAGATGGACTTATGTAAGTTTTGATAACTTTTCTAACCTTTTTTTGAGACAGATGGAATGACCCATCATTCTATCACATGATCTGCTAACACATCATGAATGACAAATTCAACTTCATTTATTTAAGATATGAAGTGGAAAATTGTCCAAATAATGACCAACGGTGATACTATACCAAAATCACGAAAGTATTTCTTCTAATTCCAATTTCATCAACTTTAGGGAAATGATATTGAAAACCAAAAATGTTGTCCTTGTGCTCTTATATCTGATGAATCAGATGGTACCTTAGATCATCACAAATTTATAGATTTGTGATTGCTGGATTTTCCATAGCCATGTTCTCTACCACTCTCCATCAGAACATGATGGTTAGATTTCTCTTCCATATCCATATTTTCACCTATGTGGAAACCTAGTGATTAGTTTATTTGGGTAACCGTTACGTTTCATACTTTTGTTTTTTAATGATTGGTTTTGGTATTCCTTTTTACGATGTGGGTTTATATTAAAGAAACTTTCAAGTAGTAAACCATTTATAACCCCGACGAATTTCGATGGCGAAATTCATTTTAAGGGGGGTAGAATGTAACACCCCGAGATTTTATGAAAAATATTCTTTTTAATTTCATTAATGTCTTGTGTTGTACGCTACACCAAAAGGATCTTTCACAAAAAGCATCCTTGACTTGCCTTACATTACACACAATCGTGACCTTCCTCAATAGCATGTGTAGTACGCAGTAACGAGTTTCACTAAACAACAATATGCTATTAAAATATTATTAAAACTAGCCGTTATGAATAGTAATAACCACTTTTTGAAATTTTGTAAATTTTATTTTTCAAAATGGATTAATTTTTGGATTCGGAATATCGAAATTAGTTTAGGGTACCATTTTGGTACTTTTCAGATAACTTTCATTTTCTGATGAATAGTGAAAATTACTAAATTTTAATTAAAAACAACCTTTTTAATCAAAATAATTAATTATGATAAATTATTAATTTGAGTGGTTTTAAAGTATATTTATAATATATTTTAACAATTTAATACAATGTTGTTCATTGGATGTAATTTCACATTTAAACCAGACATAAACAAGTGTTAATCTTTTGATAGTTATTATCTCTTAAGAACACGCTATTTGTTTTGATGACGGGAATTAATTTTTAAATTAAGTAATGAAACTAATATGTTTTGAATTTGGTAAAATAGACATTATTTTTGAGTTCATAATATCAAATATAGCTTAGGCCTAATTTTTGGTATTTTTCTAGAAACTTTCATTTTTTGATGAATAGTGAAACCACTAAGTGATAGTTAAAAAAATGAATTTTTCATAAAACTTAATTTTACCGCTTCTGTGAGTGGAATTTCCAAAATCTGAGAGACACGGTTGATGTTACTAAGTAAAATGTGGTTCAATGAGATGCAAATATTTTTTGGTGAATAGTATCTTTTTACTTTTTTTACCACGGTTAAAAGTAAATAGGGTAATTAAGGGTAAAAATGATATTATTATTACCCTAACACATGTCCTAATTTTATTTAATAAGTGTAATTCGACCAAAAAACACCTTATTAATATAATATGACCATTTAGGCCCACTTTAATTAGATTAGGACATTTTTTATTAATTTATTTAAAGAAGGGTTAAAATAGTTAAAATCAAAGTTTAATAAGTATATAATTTTTAATATAGGGTTATACATAAGATAAATTCGACTATAAATATTCATTATAACGATAAAAATATTTCCTACATAATGATATTTTATTTGTAATTTTTAGACTTTAAATAAGTTAATTTATTTATGACACAAAGTTGATGCATTAATTAGCTTATTAATGAAATATTGAAATAATTGATGTTATAAATACCCAAATAAATGTAATTTGAGACTTTTTATAAATTACACTAATTTTATAGGTTAATATGTCATGTTATTATTGATTTAAGTAACTTTTTTAGAACTAATTATTCTGTTATGATATTCACAAAAATCAATTACTAAATAGTGTCAAAATTGACATAAAATTGTTTTTAAAACAAATATTATATTATTAATTGTTATTTTATTCCTAATAATATATGGTTTTGAAAAATAAATTATATAAGGTTATATATATTAATAATAAACAACTTGGGGATCGTTTGTCTTGTTATTGTATGTTTATTAACCTTATAGTGTAAGAACACAAAAAGACACGGTATAAGTAAAATTATCTAACTTAAAGTTAAAACTAAATGATAAGGTTAAAATAGTAAACTAAACTTGTCCTAATTCTATTTTATGAGATTATTTAGACCCATACCCACCTTATATTCTAAATAACTCAATTTGGAGCTATTTAAAACCGAATTTGGCTTTATAATAAAATAATATTTTTAGTTTTTTCAAAGGAGCCCCTCTCCTCCCTTATAAAAGGGCACCTCCTCCCTCTCTTCATCACACCACTTTGAGCCTTTGAGCTCGGCCAACCCCTGCAAAATTCTCTTTTACACTTCCCTAGAAACATCCTAGAGGTTCTGGTATTCTTTAAAGACCAGTTTTAGTGCCCTAAAAGGAGATCTCAAAGAGGCGCTTCAAAGAAGAGGTAATGTCCGTTACCGATTCTTTCAACTTCATTTCTTCTTACACTTCTTCCTATTAGATTGTTTAATTATGAAGTAATAACATCAGTATAACTCATATACTGATATGTTATTATAAGTATGAAAAAACCCTATTTCACCATCTATCCATCCTACGGAAAATGAAATCATCGTGCGTGCGTACGTACGGAATACCGTCTCCACACCGTGGTGTAATCTACTTTCCACCACCACCTTACTTGGATGGGTATAATGGTATAAATAATAACTATATATGATTATTGTAAATTGATATTGATTCTTAAATAGTATAAATACACTCTAATAAAATTCCACGATCATGAGAACGATATCATCGCTCGTGCGTATGGCCTACCGTCTCCATGAACTGTGTATTTCTTTCCATTTACTGATCTATGATATATATGTATATTCTGAATATATATTATATATAAATCATGTTTCATATTCTGTAATTAAGTAATCATGATCTGAGTAATCATATGAATAATTACAAGTCAAAACACGGACGACAAGTGAAACAATTTTACCCAAAACGCTCTTTAACATGGAATTTACAAAAGAACGGGTAAAATAAAGTCATAAGTGAACCACATATGATATCATAACAATTATTATGATTCTGGAATAAGTCAATGACATTATTGAAATCATTATACAGGAGGTTCAGACACTTACGATGAAAATCGAACCTGAGGTAAGGGAAATATCACAATCTCATTTTTATCCGAGATTGTTTCTACTTTGGAATTTATTGGGGTGTATTTTATCATCTGCATCCATGTTTCCTCAATATTTAATATTTTTTCCATCCAACTAAAATTGTTTAAATCCAATTTTACCCATCGGTGGGTTTTTAGTTAAAGATATGAAATGAATATTTTGTCGTTTTCGTACGAGGTACTTTTTGACTTTTCCGACAAAAGTACGAGATGAATGTTTTTTTTAACTTATACTGCATGAATGGATTTTTAAAAAATTATTTCCAAGAAGATTCCTTTACATGTTTTCAAGTTTATTTTTAATCAACTTATTTTAGTTTATAATTGTATGACATGTTAAGAAAGGAAAAGTGTTTTTGAAGTAGAAAGGATATTTTCCTCAAGAATAGAGTTCAAGCGTTTTATCAAAATTATTTTCCATATAAGATAATAAAGGGTTATGTTTCTATCCCTATTATTACATTGATTTGATTATGTTGTGATGGAATTATTTTTATGAATTCCTTTATCTTATATGAGTTTTATTATGATGTCATGATGTTTAAGATTCCCATTTTTATTACATGGGTTATGCTATGATGTATGGTTTATGATTTTGTGGCACACATAAGAATGGTATAATTATGAGATGGGTGGGACCTATATCTCCCTCCAATGCATTGGGTAAAGATTTTATATCTCATGAGATAGACATGGCTAGAACGGAAGGTTATACCGGTTCAGTGAAACAGGACTGAAACGAGAAGTGAACTCGGTTCAGAAATGGAATTTGCCCACTAAGATAGTCTTGGAATTGAGTCTTGACTAACAAGAAATGATTCTATATGATTATGTGTGTATGGCACAAAGTTTCATGTTTTAAGTTATGATTAATGGGATTACATTTCACTACTATGATTTATCCCATGTTTTGAAATTATGATTTCTTTTGCAGGTTACGATTTACAAAAGTTATGTTATTATGAATATGATGTGATTGATATTTCTTTTGTTTAATCTTACTGAGCATTTGAGCTCACCATTTTATGTTTTCTTTTCCCCAGGATATAAATAAAGGTTTTACGTAAAAAAAGGGAAGATCTTTATGGGAGATGTTGAAGATCTTTCACCAAGATTATAATATAATATTCCGAGTTTCCAAAGACACTAAACTATTACGGTACTTGTGTGAGTGTTTTTGTTATGTACTAAGTATTACGAAAAAGTACGGTAATGCCCATGTACGTTAAGATTCGGGTCTCTACAGAACCAGTATATATAAAATTATGAATGAGCCTTTTTAAATCCTTAAGAACATTTCTAGGCCATATGTATAAAGAAAAAACATAGACACACATAGAAGTGATAACAGAATTAACCAGGCAGACCCGCCCTTCCCGAGACATAGATTTACCTTTCCAGGTAGCCATTTGATTGAGAATATTGAGATATATATTTTACAAATGACACCTTTTAACTACACCCCAAAAAAGGGGAACCACAAGATATTTAAATGGTAAAGACCCTCTTTTAACCCCAAGCTTCCGTGAAACTCTATTTTTCTTTGCTAAGATGACCGCTTCCCAAAAAAGACAGAGGATTTATCCCAACTGATAACCTGACCAGAAACAACCACATTATTCTCAAAATTTGCCTTAATATATTGGATAGTAATTCCATCAGCCTTACCAAATAGAAGAATACCATCAGCATAAAAAAGAAGTGAAGGAGCATAAAGACCTCTGTCAACGGTCATCTTCTAGTACAAACCAGTATGTACATGATCGGAAAGGCATGTATTAAAATAATCCTCTAAAATAGAAAAAAGGAGAACAGATAAGGGATATCATTGTCTCACTCACCTGGAAAATTTAAATAATCCTCTAGGATAACCATTCACAAGAACATAAAACAGAGAACATTAAAGAATGTAGCTTATCAAATTAATGAAACCATTGGAGAATCCATGCATCCGTAGAAACACAAAAATGAAACTCCATTTCATTATATCAAAAGCCTTCGAAATATCAAATTTCAGAGCCATATTCCCATGCTTCACGTTTTTCCTCATAAAATTCACACATTCAGACACCGTATACAAACAATTTTGAATATTCCTTCCAGGCACAAACCCAAATTGATTTAAGGAAATAAACTCCATTGCAACACTTCCCAATATAGTTGCCAAAATTTTGCTAATAACTTTTGGAATACTGTTACCAATGGCCAAGGGCATGAAGTCCCGAATGTCAAGAGCATTCTTTTATTTTGAGATCAGAGAAATAAAGGTAGCATTGGCACCAAAACGGAAATAATAATGATAAAATAAATATCTTGCCTCATTGAAAAACTATGTGTGGATAATGTCCCAAAAATCCATAAAGAATTTATTGGAGAAACCATATAGACCAACCACACTATTAGGATTCATAGAAAAAACCACCTTCCTGACTTCCTCCTCCACTAATCCAGATATAACTTTTATTAAAAGTTTCAAAATAGCCTAAACTTTTTAATATTGGAGTAGAATATTTGTATGAACAAGATTTATGAATTAAAATTTACAAAATTATTCTAGGAAAGATGTTAATATAAATCCAACATCGTACATACATAAATTGGATAGAACATTTGATGCCCCAATTTCACTATTTATTATGATGTCCAATTAATTTCAATGGATAGTTAGAAGGATGTAGTGGGTTGTGTTGGAGAATGTTTTTTGGATATGAATATTATTATAGGAATACAACCAACCCATTATTTTCTAAACTCAAAGTGGTAGTGTTTAGTGAAGATCTTATTACATTTCCCCAATTGGGTTTGTGCATCAGACTTTAAACATTTCTCTTTTGATTTATTACTGAAATTTTTTTCTTGATTAATGGATGTATCTCTCATGATTATTTGAATTCTCATCCATTTTTTTATAAATTTTATAATCTTATGATTATAAAATTATTTTAATTTTTTAAAATTATTTCGGTGAGGTCTCCCCATTTAGCACAACAAGTTCAATTAGTTTCAATTTATTAGAGGTCTTTGGGTAATTGAATCACTTTCATAAGTGTATAAACACCCATATCTGAGGATAATATATGGTTTATATTCAATATAGGTGTATAAAATTATCTATTTGGATATAAATTAGGTAATTCAATTACAATTAAATTGTCAACGATGATAAAGGGAGTGTCTGAAGATCGATGTTTGTCTACTGCTTCATTCTTTAGTTTGTTTTTTAAGTAAAATGTGATTATGAATTCTAAAATATAATGTATATTTTTATTTTTAATCTAAATTTAATTAATTTATATTATTTTAACTCATTTAAATCCCCAATTTAATTTTTTCTATATAACAAAAAAATTAACAAAGTCATAGTTAGACAACTTTGCTTGCAACCTCCTTGTGAGGTGGCCTCGTGGTCACCAAAATATTGCATTTTTAATAGAAAAATACCGAATATGGTAACACAACGAAAAACATTAGTCATAAATATATTTCAAAACATTCTTGGAAATAATTTTAGAAAACATGATCACATAATAGAATGGATACTCGGTCGAAGAGCGAAATAAAGCTGATTTTTCTTGAAAACATTCTTTTAGTATCATGAATACCTAAAGAGTGGAAAAAAAATCAAACTATGTATTCTATATATATAAATTTATTGAAAGAAAATTAAAAAATTATATATATATTTATAAGAATATTTCACCATTATAAATTTAATCATAAACAATACCAATAAACAATGATATTCTAATATAAAAACTTAACTCCTTTGGTACCTTTTGAAACAAAAGCCCCATGAAATAAAAATCCTTAGAAGGATATGTACAAAAAATAATTTTCATGATAAGGATTATAAAATAATTTTATGTGTATTATATACACTACACAAAAGAAATAAGTGTAGAATATGGATGTGCCCCTTGGAAATAATTGGGAGGTGAAAATTCCGTATCTCATGTCTCGACATTCATCACACACATAAGATCATCCGATATAATAAATATAGGTTTATTATAAATATATTAAATAACCATTAATAAATGTATCATAATAGATATAATTTACTTATATCCTTTTATCGCATATTTATTAACAATTCATTGTTAAAATCATTATTTTGGGTGATACCATCTTCGTTTTTCATGTATGTTTTTGTTCGACAGTTTTGGTCCTTATACTTTGATTATGGTTACATAACCTATGGAATGTTTATAATGATAAAAATATCATATATAATCATTATATTCATTTTTATATTAATCTATAATAGTTATATATAGTAAAATTCATTTCACCATTCATTAAAATGGTAGGTCATATGTACGCATGAAAGTTATTCCCATTTTCTCGTCTAATGGAACAAAAGAAAGGTAAATATTAATTTCCCATTACATATTAATTTTAATTTACCTAAAAAAAATTATATAATGAATATAATAAAAATTAATTAAATTTATCGAAATTACCATCTATTTCAATGGAAAATGAAAAACTTGTCACATCACTTTGTGGATGCGGTCGTCCACACATACGTGTGAGCAGCATTATCATTTTCAAATAGATGGAAAAGTGAGAAGGTATATGTGATATTATAATTATAGAATTATAAATATTTCATAATTATCATATCTATACTTTAAATACATAATTATATACATATGTTATAGGCGATTATGGAAAATGAATTACACTGGTTCATGGGGTGGTAGTCTGTTATACACACAATCAACAGTTTTGTTTCCCATTTGATGGAAGAGAAGATAAATGTAGATTATAAAATTAAAATAATAAAATATCATTATATGTGGATTAATTATATTTTTATATCATAATGTTTGAATAATAGTTGATGTAGGTGAGAGAATAAATAAAATGGAAATTCCTAATTAAGAATTATACCTCCTCTTCAGAGAACCTCTTTAGGTTTATACCTAAAGCCTTCTTAGTATAGTTTCCTAACAAAACTAAGTCTTATAGGATATGTGGAGGTAATTAAGGAATGGATTTATCTAGATATTTTCTGAACCAAAAATATCTTGTTGTGTTTATCTAAGATTATAGGATGTTTCCTTTAATTAGCAGGGAAAACAACCTGCTTGGATACTACTTAGAAATTTACCAAAAGAATCCAAAATGATAAAGTCACCCCCAAAAAAAGTAAGAAAACTTTTATAAATACTATTTTATATGTTAAGGTTTAAAAATGGAAATAAAATAGTATTTATAAAAGTTTTATTTGTAGAAATTATATTTATCTTTGGGTATTACACCCTTCCCCCAGTAAACTCATTTTAAACAAAACAGTGGTAATCATTTCTTACTATTTTAACTATTCATAATAATAAAAATTAAGATTAAAATATAATATAATATTTATTATTATTATTCCAAATATAGTTTCTATTTTTTAAAATTAAATTTATATTATTTCTAGAAATCATTTTAATACTAAATATGCAGACGTGATGAAAAAATGGTTTTCCAATGAAAAAGTTCTACAGGTATAAAAGTTTTTATATCAAAATTCAACTTGATATTGATTAAAATGACCTAAATACGGTTAATAATATTATTATTAGACTAATTTTAAATTTTAAATCAATTTAAATAAAATTCATCTTTATAAATTCTTTAAACAAGAAGAAAGTTTTCAATAAAAATTGAATTTAACACTATTCATCAAAAATTAATATTTTTAGAAAATTCACAAATATTTCTTCTAAAATAATTTTATAATGATTAATAAAAATATTAATTTAATTTTTTCAATAAAATTTTATAAAATTGGAGAAGTAAATTAGTAATATTATTTATTCACAAAAAATAAATAAAAATCATTTTTGAAAAAAAAATTACTTTCAAAGAATATAAAGGATTCACAAAGAATTGAGCACTTATTTATCTATATATTTTCTTTATATAAAACCTTATTAACTAATTGTAAAAATTTGGTTATCCTATTCATACTATAGAATTTTACAACTATATTATATGGGTCATGTTCAAATAATAATATTAATTGCATATTATGGTTCGTTAAAACTCGGTGTTGCACGTAACAAGTGATGTCAAATATTATCTCTATGATATAAAACCTCAAAAAATATTTCTTCATAGTAAATATCATGATCCAAAATTTTGAGTAAAGTACTTATGATTGATCAATTATGAAATTCCCCAGGAGGGATACATAGAACACATCATGGAATTGGGAGAGGTTTAGTATAAGTTCCAAGTGATAAGATATCATCCCTACTCAATTAATAATCTTGATGTTTCAAATATACCATTAGATCATCATTCCTTTCTTCCAAAATCTCATAAATTTCATCCACATATAAATCCATAGAAACATATTCTTATCAAAATAAAATTACAGATCACACCAATGATTATCGGTATTACTATTCTGTCAACTTTGTAATACCAGGATGAATTATGAATAGAGAACTATAAAATTCCTGTAATTTCTAATTCATCAAATCTAGTATGTATGGAACACAAACATGGTTCCTAAAATTTATTATTTTATCATAATAAAGGTTAAAAATGTGATCATTTTAGAATATCTTATGTAGTTCTAATTCTTTGTTTTGAACCTATTTAATATTCGATTAGATATATGGTTTAACAAGCATTTGGAAAATATAATATTTATCCAATTCCTTAAAGATTTCAAGGTCCATAATTTTTAAATATAGAAATATGTTATCTTTTTTATCCTCAATATAGATAATATTTCAGGATCATTTCAACTCAGAGAATCGACCGACTTATTCACTTTCCCCATGTGGTAATGTATTGAGGAATCATAATATTTAATTATTTCCAAACATCTTATTACGGGTATATTAAAATCCTTCTATGAGAATATATACTTTAAACTATTATGATCAGTATATATATAACATTATTCTCTATAAAGATAATTCATCAATGTGTTTACACACAAATTACCACAATTAACTCTAAATCATTAATTTGTTAATTTATTTTATCGAAATTCAATTCTCAAGATTCATAAGCTATAACCAAGTCATTATTAAGGATAAAACATCCCAATCTCACCTTATAATCATCAATATAGATTAAAAATCATTCTATTCTATAGACTAATGAAAGATCAGGTGTGTTTACTAATAATCTCTTATTTTTTTAATATTTTCATCACGTTTATCTTTCCAAACAAACATGGATCCATTCTGAGTTAACATGGTGAATTGATTAGATAGATATGAGACATTATCCATGAAACATCAATAATATCCATACAATATAAGAAAACTATGGATCTTTGTCCCCATGGTTGGTCATGAATAATTTTAAATAGCCTCTGTCTTTGTTGGATCCACGGATATACCCTCTCTTGAGATTATATGACCCAAAAATGAAACTTTTGTTGAAATAATTGATGCCCTAGACCCAACTATGTGGTACTTTTGGTTACCATGTCATGCGTATAGTTATTTATAAATGATGTCATCTTACCATTATAGTGTAGAATTTTCTGCATCAACTATTGAAATAGTAATTTCCAAATACTATTTGTCATGTCGAGAGTTTACAACAGATCCCAGACTATAATGATATCATCGAGATACTGTGACATTAATCTTTAATATATTTTATATAGTCTAGATACATTTCACTTACTGAAAATAGTAGATTTTTGGCTGTTAGGTGTTGGGGTCTCATAATCATTGAGACTTCTTCTCATGAAGTTCACACTTGGTGATCTATGGTATTGAGATCATGGGGACAGGCCCTCTAAAAGGAACACCACATGTGTATTGGCGTTTTGACTTGATACCATTACCAATGTGTATGATTTTACTGTGTACTTTGATTCAAGTCTAAAACCATGGTATTGAAATCATGGAGAGGTAGCTTCTATTGGTTACGTCGTTGGTGGTGTGACATTAGGTGAATGGTCAAGAAATGATTTTTCGCTTCCATGTTTGTAAAGTTGTATATCTCAATCCCAATTGACCAGGTGGGTGCTAACTTCATAAGTATTTAGCCAAAGAAGTTAAATGGTATGTCCAACTAGATATATCAACAAATAATAAAGCAATTAAAAGGATGATGAAACAAGTGTGTGTTCTGCTTTGTGAAATACTTAATGACAAATAGATTATAGTACACAGTCAGTGTTCATAGGTTGGTTGTCGTGATATGAAAATCCTTATCTATTTTGGGGCCATGATGGGTTGCTATATTCTGCTCTTGTTCTGTGAACTTTATTCACTTCTATCAAGATAAGGGCCTAGAGGGTCACACACAATAGCATATTTAAGAATCTGCCATATTCAGTTGAGTAGGTATATGTACATCGTGGGCCCCACCATGGGGCCTGAGTGTTGTCCAAAGTATCAATAACCAATAATTATAAAAATTCATAAATATTCAAGTTGTGAATATTTGTGATTTAATTTATTTAATTTATTTACCATTTTAGTACATACGAGAAAAATATTAATCGAACGAATATTATTTTAATATATTCAAGGTTCATTTAATATTAAGAGAGATAGTGAGTCGAGTTAAATTTCTATAGTTTAATCACATTATATATTTTATATATATTACAATTGTGTGATAAAATAATAAATAATATTGATGAATTTTACATTATCAAAATTATTTATTTAGAGGACGTTGAAATAAATGGGGGTCAGAGAACCCAACTGACTATTCAGCAACACCACTATAAATAAAGTTGGAGGCCCTCTCTCTTCTGTGTCCATTATTACTATTCATTCTTTTTCATGGAATGAAAATGAGATCCTCCCTGTCCTCCCACTTCATAGAGAGAGATGTAGTTGATCCATGAACTCAGATCATAATCTTTCTCATGCATTGAAGGCATCTCGATGCTATGATCGTTGGGGCATCTATGGCATCGTAGGATAGCCAAGCTAGAACCCAAAATTTGATTATCGAATTTCTAGTAGATTTTTGAAGCACCTATGGACGATCTAGAGGGATCTTACAGTGGATCCTTCAAGCGATGATTCTTGACGACGAGTTACAATCGACCACATATTTAGATTTTAAATGGGTATATTTCTATATATTTTGTGCTCTTTATAATTTAAGAGAGATCCTCAGACCTTACTGGGGATCAAATCGTCTTTGTCGACTAGTTTTGTCAACCCGTTGATGAAAAAATTTAAAATCCCCAGCTCACCGGATTCTATTGTGGGCCCTAAAACCTTTCATTTTTATCAGAATAATTGCATAGATTTTATGATCCAAATAAAATTGATTTTCAAAAAATTATATATAGGGTTTAAACATAGTCCCAGTGATTCAAACCGCACGTTGATCTGATTCCAAATGAATGTTTTATGGTCATTTTATATTTTCAAATTGGATCGAATTTGCAGTTTGATCTCTAGTATTTTATTTTATTTCAAACTGAAAAACTGATCAAGTTTCTATCCGTTTAGGTTAATTGGAATTAGTTCCAATAATGTGAATATTATAATTTGGTAAATTAAGTAATTTTCACAATGTTTTTATTATAATTATAATAAATATTTTTTTATTATAATAATTTAATAATAATAAATTATTATTTTATTATAATAATTATATGATTATTTAATTCTAAAGGATAATAATAGACTTTGGAAAAACAAAATAGAGGAGACACAAAAAAAATTTATGGAAGAAGTCTTCCTTCAAAAAAATAGAGGAATCATCCTTTAAAATAAGAGGAAGATTTTTTAAAAAACTAAAGGGGAAGTGGTGGATGAAAAATAAGGGAAAACAACAAAAAAGGCAGTGGTGTCTATGTGGGACCCTGGGCTTGGCTTCCTTGGCACGCTAGGAGGACACACCCTTGTCCTGTCTAGATCGCAGAAACCCTATGGGGTTTCTTCCCCATCTTGGTGCCTACATGCCTTCCCTAGAACCGGCGTCTGCCTCCCATCCTGCCACCCCGGTCTCGACGTTCGCCTCCAGCAACACTGCCCTGGTGCACTTTTCTCAGCACCGCTTCACCTGGTTTCTCCTACTTCGAGATGGAAGTCGCGACCCCAACCGGTCTCCTTAGCGCACAACAATCCACCATTCTACAGTCCGCTACTCGGACGACCTGCACCATCTTGAACTCCCCATCCCTGTAGGCCAACTCGCAGCCACCGCCGGCCACCCCGGAAGCCCTCCACCAAACTGGTCAATGCCAGCCTCCCAAAGTGGTAGGGAACAGCCATCTCCCTCCTTTCGTCGCCATAGTGGAAACCCCTAGCCAGCCGCTGACCTCCTCCCTACCCGGACACCCTACACCTGGTGACTCCTCTCGGCCACTTCCCTCCACCACCACCAGGCAGCCTAACCCATTGTCGCCCTCCTTCACCAGGTTGCTCCAGTGTTTCCGGATATATCTTTCAGACTCTATCGTAGGTCGTCGTACCAGCCTCCAGCTTCCATTCTTCCGGACAACAGCGACCTCGGCCCCCCGCTATCAGCATGGATCCCCACCACCGTTACAACGATGGACCCAGATGCAGGTAATCCCTGAAATTTTTTTCCAGGGTCTTGTTTGTCTCGAAACTGGACTAAGAAGATCTTCCCAACCAAGTTTGGGTCTGGGCAGACCTGCCTAGCCTAGATAATCCAAGCATAGGCTATGCCCAACCCGTTATGGGTTTGTGCGGGTTCAACAGGATCCATGACGGGTCGGGGTAAGGATTCAAGACATGATTTTTAATTTAAATTAATATAATTACTTAGTTTAATTAAAGAATTTAATTAAATTAATTGATATATTAATTTTTTAAAATAAATAAATTTTAATACCTTGATGAAAATTATTTCAATTTTATTATTAAATTGAATTAAGTTAAACTAATTAAATTTTGATATTAAAATTAAATTAAATAAAAGACCTAGGAATAATTAAATTATTTGAATTTTTGAATTCAATAAATTTAATTTATAATCCTTGTACTTATTTAATAAAAATTTATTTTATCACGCATTGATTTTACCCATTTTCTGGTCTTAAGCACCGACCGGTGTATGTTGATTTTATTTAACTAATTATTTAACTACGTGTGATGACTGTATTTAATTAAATATACAGTATACACATCTTCTTTGTTTTTGTTAAAATGTATAAGGGCTTGTGCGCCCAATTTTTACCCGATGTATATTTTTATACTTGAGTACCCCTCGCCTACACGCGAGTAAATTTGTACTTCGGATGAAGATGGTGAAGGATGTGGACCCTGCCAAGACAATGTGGTGTACATTGATCATGATAGTGAAAGATGACACATGGATCCCTCCAAGATGAGGTGGTAATCCATGATGTGACGTGGACCCCTCCAAGACAAGGTGATACTTCATATGTGAAGCGAACATACAAGACAAGGGAAAACTGCATCAAGATTCAAGCTTCGACTTAGGTATGATTAATTTAGGTCATTTAGATGCTCAATAACAGTTGGGTAGTAGTTTACCATTATGCATTTATTTATTATTTAATTCATTTTAAAACAGTGGGAGAAATACATTAAATAAAATATAATAAAATGAATATAGAAGCAGCATAGATTTTTCTGTTAATGTTCAGTTGTAAGCACAACAAAATAGATGAACAAGATTAATTTAAATGGATCACATTCATTGATATAAAAACGCAAAAACCTCCGAGAGATATTAAGTCACAACAACCTTCAATTATTCAATTTTGACCAAAACTCGGAGTTTGGGGTCTCAGTTATACCATAGCGGAGGGTGCCTCTTACTACTAAGGAGTTATTATTAGGGTGGTGGGTTGACTTAACTAAAATTGCAGAAAATGAATATTCATAGCTAGATTGTTTTAATTTTAGAGGCAGGTGATGAGTATAAAAAAATTATTTTAGAAGCTGGTACGTCACGCAACAAATCAATGAACTACGAGTTAATGTAGTTGGATATCCAAAAGCCTACCTTGAACTCTCAATGTAGTGGAATAGCCATAGCTTGTAGACTATGAGGTAGGTTTAGGGATCATTTCAACTAGAATACTCAAACTATAGAGTATTATGATTCTAGTACAGAGGGTTCCTTCAATTTGGAAAAAATGGTGGGATATACTTAATAATTAATTTAATCGGTAATGTCACATTCGATAATTAACATAAAAGGTACAATCTACAAAAATTTATTTTTAGAAAATGGTCTGCAATACCATAATAAAACTGTGATAAATATTGGAAAATTTTAATGTCCAAACTAGAATGAATTTACAAGATATAGTATATTCGCTCACGCATAATATTACTATATCATAAATTCAAGGTGCCTGTGTCCCAGCCTATTAAGCCACCTTAGAAAGAAAGAGTGTAAAATTGCTTACCAGAGACACGTGAATTAAGCATATGATGATTCTATCATAATACTGTCATCATTTTATGATGTTAGTTTTGGTAGTTATATCATGACATCGATAAAGTACATGTAGTCTCATCTCCAAGAAGTTTCCATGGAGAAAGCTAACCATGGTTTGAATGTAATGATTGCACTCACTTTATGTAATGTGAATTAATGTTCATGATCTTTCATATAATTCCATTATTATATCGTTTACACCCAATAACTCTGGTTTTGTTTAAGGATACAAAGAAATGGTATAGAGTAAACACTTCATTACCTTTAAAGTAATATTTTCCATATAATAAGAATATTAAAGAAAGTATCACCTTTTGTTCTTATGGAAAATAAATTGAAATACAAGGCAAAAAGGCAAATGAAAAGTTATAAAAAAGGCACCTTCGTGATGTCCTTCAAGGAAAAGAGGTTGGTTATTTATCATGAAGTTATTTTCATCACATATTTAAATAAATTTATGGAAGTTTAAAAATTCAATGAACTGAAATACTGGAGGAATGTACCCACTTCTCGTTCCGGTATATTCATCAATATAAATTAATGTTTCTAACAAAATATTGGGTATTGAATAAAATATTTCAATAACATTTTTGTATTTAAATACAGTAACTATTTATGTATAGGAACATTATAATAAGTAAAGTGTCTTCTCCAAGCAGCTGAGAAAGGGTGATTCCAAAGTTAGTAGTGAGAAACAAAGAACTTTTAATTTCCAAGTGAATGATTTTAGTTGAAAAAGTTGTTAATTGTAACGAAAACATTTATCTCACCTACCCTTTGGACATAATGATAAATTATTCCATGTCAAGGAATGAATATTGTTTATGGTATAACATACTCAACAAATAGTTCAAACATACTTGAATCAAAATAAATACATGATGAATATAAAATGTAATACCTACCCAGTTATAAAAAATTAATTCTTTGTTAAGTAAAACTAAAAGTGGATGTTAAGAATATACCCAACATGGTATTTAGGCTCAGTATTGCTAAAAAAATCTGGTATTATTGACATATTTAGTTTAGACAAATAAACCTTTAGAAATAAATGTACGTCACAAAACATTTGAGGTTAGTTCAACAAGAGAGTGTGAACTATCCCAAAGGAAAGATAGAGGTAAATATACTTCATAAGATTCATTTAATTCATTAAGGAATGTAATAGTGAAGTATATGTTTGGTCATAAGATATGAGTTGATTCAAATCGGCATACCGATGAATATACTGACCAAGCATTCATTGATTATGATAATTTAGCATGGAGTAATTCTAAAGACATTGATGTTTATAAGGTAGAATTATGGTGAGTCATACATATTAACATTGATCAACAAAATTTAGCGTGGATCAATTCCTAAACAAACATTTTATACATCATAGTTATGATGTATAGAGTGTCAATGTTGCAAGTTGCAGAAACTTCCATTTTATTTCATGATGTGCTTTGAAAATAACGACATACAACCATAACCAATATGCCAACTAAAATGACAACTGGATACCATACAATTCATAGTATGATGAAAATACATTATGCCATAGTGCTTGTTTAGATGAAAAGTGTTTGTTAAGATATAAACCAACATGCATTGAGCTAAAACCGTGGTTCATCTAAAGAAAATATCCTAAATGCTTCTTAGGATATTACGTAAATCCTAGATATTGAAAAATGGTAGTCAAGTGATAGACTGCATTTATATATATAAGTGCACATCTCTATCAGAGATAGTGGGAGAAAGATTGAACCGGGACTAGTCAATGCTCTAGATACACAAATGGTTCACATGTGAACATTTTTCACAAGTTAATGTGGAATAGGAACATTCTAGAGACACATACTACAGAGGAAGAATGAAACCATTGTGATGGTTTTAAGTTCACAACAGTTGGTGATACATTATTTATTAAGAATAATAATTCCTACAAGTAAGAACTTTATGGAAATAAACTAATATTGACAGGACAAATTAAAATTCCATAATGGATTCCATGTATCAAATTTCAAAGGGGAATATAATTGAATATTTTGATGGGTATTCAAATAAGATGATACATATATGGTGCAAGCTGGGTACAAGTATGGCTCGATTGGTTATACCAAGTTGGTAAGCCTAATCTATTGGAATTTCACTTGTCGTAGATAAAATCTATGATCGTTATATTGGTCATTGGATTTCAGGATCATATTTCGTGGAAGGTTTCTATACCACAAAACCAAAAAGGGATGATGAACCATCAAATTCCAATAAAGGTTGCAGGTTACTAAAATCTAATTCAAGATTCATGTAAGACAACAAGATAATAAAGCATTTATTTCAAATGAATATTTTCCTTGTGTCTGCCAATGTTTAGTGGGAGCACAAATGATTTCCAAGAGAAATATGTTTGGCAACATATGGATGACAGATCTTCATCTTATAGTTAGATAATATCGCGATAAAAGTAATACTCCCATGATTTAATTAAAGTAACAACCTATGTTCTAGAGAACTGGATCTATCGAAGTAGATATAATGGTTGCTTGGACCTAGTGAATCGTACATAAAGTGACATTGTATTGAAAAATACAAGTTAGAACAATTCAAGATTCAGAATTGTTGTCAATGTCACATGGCTTAATCTCTCCAGGTTGACATGTTCGGAACATGGGAAGAGATTAAAGTTGTGAATTGAGTTCCTTACGCTTCAGCGATGGATCAATCAAGTATGCCATGATATGTACAAGAATATATACTTATAGTATATACTTTATTGTTGGTAGATATCAATTATATATAGGATCACTGCAAGTGATGCAGTCAAAACTATCATCTTGTACATTAGAAAGTACAAATGATATGTAACTAGTATATGGAGAGGAAGGAATACTGGTATTTGTGGGACACTAACTAGTAATCCTTAGATCAATTTGATCTATTACTATAGTTAGGAAAAGGATATGGGTGAGTCGATATCATAATAGCTAGTGGTATCCATACTTACCAATTTTGAGTATATTGTAGCTTCTAAGGTATTTAATAAGTAGTTAAATGATGTGATTTTCTGTAGTTCTTTGATTCGCACATACTGGGAAAATTATTATAACAATTTTATTTATGATATTATTACTATAAAAGATGTCAAGTTATGTCAATGGACAAAATGAATATACTCAGAGATACCATATCTTGAAAAATTTTACTCAAGGAGATGAGGTCGCATACAGCCGATATTCCACGTAGTGAAAACGTGGTAGGCCCAGCAGTTAAAGCCATAACTCAGTAGAGGAATGGTCTTTATCATGTGAGTAGTTAACAAGTTTGGTTAGAAAGTTGTATTTATTGAAATAGGGATTGTTGAAATAGTGTATTCCCTAGACCCAACTATGTAGTAATTTTGATTACCATATCATGTGTACAATTAGTTATACATGATTTCATCTTATCATTATAGTGTAGGAATTTCTGCATCCATTGTTGAAATGGTAATGTATAAAGATTAAATTTCATGTCGAGAGGTTATATAAGATCATAGGATATAATAAAAACCTCTAGATACTATTACATTAATATTAAATATATGTTCTATTATCAAGATACATCTTACCGACTGTACAAAATAGTTTTTTGACTATCAGGTGATGGGGGCTCGTAAGCATTGATACATCTTCTCATCAAGTTGTCACTTGGTGGTCTCTAGTAGTGAGATCATGAGGATAGACCCACCAATAGAAACACCACATGTTTTCTGTTTCATTGACCATTCTTATATATGGTCATTTTTATTGATCTCTTGACTTGAGACCCTTACCAATGTGTATCATTTGATTGCGTACTTTGATGCAAAGAGAATTCAAGGTACTGAAATTGTGGAGAGGTAGATTTTGTTGGGTGCATCCTTGATGGTATGACATTGGATGAATGTTCAAGAAAGGATTTGCCACATCCAAGTTTATGAAGTTGTATATCTCATGTCTAGTTGATCGGGAGGGTGATGCCTTCATAAGTCTTTGGACAACACAGTCGAAATGTAAATCCATTAATATAGATCAAAAATAATAAATCATGTAAAAGGACGATGATACAAGTGTGTGTCCTAATTTATGAGATATTTAATGAAAATGTGATTATAGTACACAGTCAGTGTTAGTAGCTTGGTTTTCTTTGCTATGACAATCTCTTTCTCTTTAGGGGCTATGATGGGTTTCTAGACTCTAATCTTGGTCTGTGGATTTTATTCACTACTATCAAGATATGGGCCTAGAGGGTTACACACAATATCCTATTCAAGAATCCGACTTATTCGGTTGAATATGTATATGGACATGGTGGGCCCCACCATGGGGTCTGAGTGTTGTCCAATGTATCGATCAATGATAATTAAATAAATTCCTTAATATTCAAGTTATAAATATTTTGGATTAAATATATTTAATGTATTTACAAGTTTTGTACATACGAGAAAAATATTAATTTAACGAATGTTATTTTAATATATTCAATGTTCGTTTAATATTAAGAGGGATAGCGATTCGAGTTAAATGGACCATGTTTTTACATGTAACATAGTTTATATATATTACAAGTGTGTGATGAAATAAAAAATAATATTTATTCTGTTTAGTTAGTAAAAATTATTTATTTAGTGGACGTTGAGATAAACAGGGGTCAAGGAACCCAATTGGGTATTCAGCAACACCACTATAAATAAAGGAGGATGCTCTCTCTCTCTATCTCTTGTGTGGCCATTCTTACTATTAATTCAATTTCATGGAATGTAAATGATAGCCTCTCTATTATCTTTATTTTAAGAGAGAGAATTGGTTGATCAAAGATCTCAGATCAAGATCTTTCTCAAGCATCAAAAGCATCTCGATGCGGTGATCGTCGGGATGTATAAGACATCGTCGGATCACTGTGCTAGCACCCCGAATTCAATGGTCAACTTTCCAGCAGATTTTTTATGTGTGTTTGGATGATCTATAGGTATCATCTTATGGATCCTTCATGCCACAATCTCCTATGACAAGTTGTTGTCGACCACAACATCAGATTTGAAATGGGTATGTTTTAGTTTATTTTGTGCTATTTATAATTTATGCAAGATCCTTGGACCTTAACAGGGCTCGGATCATTAGTATCGACTTGTTATGTTGATCTATCAATGAAAAATATTAAAATACATGGCCCAAAGGCTTCTTATGTGGGACCTAGGACCTTTCAACTTTTGGTAGAAAAAATTCACACTTTGTAAAGTTCTTATAAGAATTATCCTTCTTCTAGGTCTTCAGTACGATTCATAAGTGATCTTCATTCTCTACCTTTGTATTAGAATATATAATAATACCATCTCCAAATATTACCGCAAATTGACCAAGGTAATCTCTAAAACTCTATTCATTAATTTCTTGAACATATGAGGAGAATTATTTCAAAAAAATTTAATCACTATATATTCATAGTATCAATACATTGTATGGAATGTTTTCATGGGTATATCCTACTCATTAACCATTAATTGATGATATCTAGAATGAATTTCAATCAGGGAAAATTTTTAACCTCCACACAGATGACCAAATAATTCATCAATGTAGGATATAGAATAGATTGTCTCAATTCTAATCTTGTTCAGTTCCAGATAAATAATTCAAAGTCATATAAAATTATCCTTAGTCTTAAAAAAAGAATCGGTTTACCCCAGGGTGACACACTTGGATTAATGAATCCCTTCTTAGGATTCTCTAGTAGTTTCTTCTTCATTTCCGACAACCTAATCATGTACATTATTTAGGGATTCTTTGAATTAAGGATGGAACCAGGTATGTGTTCTATTGAAAACTCAACTTTATGATTCAGTGTAAGACTAGGAAAATATTCTAAAAACCAATCAACAAAATCTCACGTAAGTAAAATATCATTGATTTGAAGTTTCACCCTAACCATTAGAGATACACAACCATTTTAAATGGGAATCAAGACCCATAAAATTGATTTTGATTTTATAAGAAGTTCATTTTTATTATCACATTAATAGAAAATCATAGGTTGGTTTGGAATATTAATAGTGTATTTCCATCCTCAAAATTTGATTTGAAATTTATATATAGAAATCCAATCCATAAGTATGATAACTTGAAATAAAACAATAAGGGGATTAACTATATTTATAGGAATCACATTCCCAAAAAATTCAACTAGAGAAGAATAATAGACTTGAAATGTGATCATTAAACCATTTAGAGTTTTCATTGATAATTAAACATCTAATTACTAGGTATATGAATCGTTATTCTTAGATACATTTTATGATATAAGGGAATTTATATAACTAAGATAAAATAATATAGTTTAATATTTTATAATTCCTATCACCACCCCAATTTAGTTTTTCAATCATCATCCTCTTAGTAAAACGAAGTGATGATTGAGACAAATACCAATGTCCACTTTTCATAGATATTACCCATAGGTATAACTATACCAGATCCACATCCACTTTTATTATCCAAACATAGATGTAATTTCTTGGATACTGATCAGTCTATCCTTCACCAGAAATCTAGTATATTTTCCTATACATAGACTTATCCTTAGACTTATACCTAGGGTTTGGAAAAAAATTTCATCCTAGTTACAATGGTCAACTAAACATGTCCTTTGAAACAAACTATAGTGACCAACATGTTTTATACATAGATAGTACATCTTAATAAATCAACATACATTCTATTTTACATAAAAATTCTTGATTAACATAGATTTTTACTATCTTTTGAAATATTGATACATAAAAAACTGGTTCATAGGTGAACAATATCATCTCCCACTATGTTATTCGTAACTATAAACCGTCTTGGAAATATTATACACACTACCATTATACATAAAATGGGTAAAAAATATAATAAAGGGTGATCTTAGATGATCAGTAAGTGTTAACAAGGGATATATCAATATAATATGAGAATAAGTATATGAGAACTTGAGAATAAAATTTAAAAAACATAACATCCATATCATAGATCAATAATAAGATTCAGGTAATAAATCTATAAATTTCATACGACATGAATCATAAAGAAATATAAAAACATAATCTATGGACGTATAACATTGGCATAAGACATGGAATTGGGGAATGCACATAAGGATTGAAAATAATTTTCTTTATTATTTGATGCTAATTTTCAAAACTATCATGGTGGAATAGGTTCACTCCTCAAACCATTATAGTATTCATGGTTCTATACAAAGTATATGATAGTGTACATAGTCCATTACTAAACTTGTTTCACTCCCTATTAAATTATTGTTTATATCAGTAGATATTAATTTTTATAGAATTAATTAGAGTTAGATATACTTCCCACCATTCACATAATGAAAATCAAACTTATGTGTGCCACAAGATCATAAAAACATCATCATAGAAAAAACTGTGAGAAAAATATCTTTCACACTATGAAATCACTTATTTAAAATAAAAAATTACAAAATATTAAAGAAAATAATTTCTTTTAATGGAAAAATGGAAAAATATAATCAATTATTTAAATAACCGAGTGTTCATGGTGGCAGTAAATCTCATTCATGTCATACAAGCTAAAATAAAATTGTCCTTTCACATTATTGAAAAAAAGGAAAAAAAGTGCATTATTTGAAAAATGAAAAGATGATTCCAATTAATTAATTTTTTAAAAAATAAGACAAAGGTAAAAATTTCTATAATAAATCATTGGAGAGTAATAAAAACTTTTTTAAAAAATCTGTACATGGAATGGAATAGATATTTGACTGAAGAGAGAAATAAAACGGATTATTCTTAAGAAAAAAAATTGGAGTCTTGAGTACCTAAAGAGATAAAAATGGAAGTAAAAAATTTATTTTTCATAAATAAACATATTATAATTAATCTCATGAGATTTTTGAGAGATATATCATAATATTTCATCATTATAAACTTAATCATAAATAATCATGATAAAAAGTAGATTGTAATATAATACCTTTACCACTTTGGTAACTACATAATCATTAGATCCGTGAAAGAAAAGTCCTTATAAATATATGTGTATACCAATATTTTTGTGATCATGATCATAAAATAAATTCAAGGGAATTACATACACTACATAAATAAAACAATTAATATATAGCATGTGTCCCCGGGAAATAAAAGTGAGACGAAAAATCTATTACCTCCAGCATCGACATTATTCATACACAGTCATCCCTCCTATATAAAATATAAAGGTTTATAAGTATATTAATGATCCATAATAATATATATCATACTATATATGATTTACTTATAACCTTTTATAACCAAATTATTAATAACTCTTTGTTGAAATCACTATTATGGGTGATAACTGCTATATTTTTCATGTATGTTTTGGTTCAGTAGTTTCAGTACTTGTAATTTTATTATGGTTAAATAATCTAAAAAAATTTAATCACGATATTAATATCATATATTTTAATTTTACACATATTTATATTCATTTATAAATGTTATAGATAGTAAAATGAATTACACCGTTCATGGGGAGAGTAGGTCATACGTACCCATGAATGGTGTTTCCATTTTCTCGACGGATAGAATGAAACAAATTCAAATTTTAATTCAAATTTATAGATTAATATTTATATCATAGATATTATATATTCTCCTTAAATAATTCCTTATTTACATCCATTTAAAACTTAAATGAAAAACATATCACATCACTTTGTTATGGCGGTAGTCTGTACGTATGCACAAGCAAAGTTATTATTTTCCAACGAATTGGAATGTTAGAAGGTATATGGGGTATTATAATTACCAAAGTATAATTATTTTATAAATAGAATTTATACACATTAATTCCATCATTATATACTATTTTTTTAGGTGATTATGTAAAAAAATTACATCGGTTCAAATGTTGGTAATTCGTCGTACACATGATCGGCAGTTCCGTTTCCCATTTGGTGAAAGAGGATATTAATGTAGGCTATTCCATTAAATTAAGTAAATATAATATTTTTTAAATATTTAATAATGGTTTAATAATATTATAGTGATGTTTAAGAACAAATAAAATGAAAATTTATAGTTAAGAAGTTTACCACTTCTCTTGAGAACCTATTTCTGTTTATACCTAAAGCCTTCCTATGAGGGTTTTATAATTAAAATAAGGCCACTAAGACAAGGGGAAGGAATTGAGGAATGGGTTTGGGTGGGTATTAGCCAAACCAAAAGGATCTTGGAGTGTGGAGATGAGGGGATATAAGGTATCTTTTAATACGTGGGGAAAGGAATAACTTAGAAACAACTTGAAATTTTTCCAAAAGAATCCAAAATTATAGTCACTTCTAAGAGAAATGACTCCAAATGACCATATATTAGAATTTTTAATTAGATAAGGTTTAAAAATTTAAATTAAATAATATTTATAAATTTTTTATTGGAAAACATATATTTTTGTTTAACCCCCTGGTAAACTGGTTTTAACTATAATTCTGGTAATTGATTTTTACTATTTTCAATATAAATTATGAAACAAAATTACATTAAATTTATTATAAAATATTTAATATTTTTATTCCAAATATTAAATATATTTTACCAAATTTAATTAATATAAGTGGAATAATTTGTCATGACTAATCCCCCGGGGCCCGTGTCGTGACTACCCCAAGCCCACCTTCTATGGATTAAGGGCTGGCGACAAGCACCAAAAGACGTATTCCCTCTAACCAGGAAGGCATTTCCCTTATTAATTGTAGACACACACAACTGAGCACACACAAAAATACAAACATAGGTAAATTGTATAGAAAAAAGAGTGATTAAGTAAAAAGGGGCCAGAATACAAGCCCAACTAGAATGCACAAGAAACTGAAAAGTACAAGTAAACTGGGATAGCTCCAATGGACACCCGCTAAGGATCCATCCTTAATGGTATGTACAGCTCTCGAACGGTCATCTCTATGGTATGCATCATCTATGGTCCACCTCCAAGATACCTCCAGTCTAGGTACCCTCATCCTCAGTCAGCGATGTTTGTCGTCTGCCCCAAACACAATAGGGTTCGGGCGAAGCCAGTGCAGGGGTGAGTATAACAATACTCATTAGGTACCCAGAGACCGTCAAGGTCTCACAAAATACACAAAGGATAAACCAAAAAGCATTTAAACCAGTGACAACCCTACTTAGGTATATACCCATACATATACCTAACTTATCAAATATTACGCATCTCATTCATGAGGAAACCCGAGGCCCAACTCTTTATCTAAAGTAGAACTATTCCACGAAGAAAATTTTACCACAAAGGTAAGTACCACACAGGTACGCCACACAGAAGTATACCACAAAGGTAATGACTCAACTCACACTAGGTATATCATAGGTACAATATTAGATATTATTAGATGTAACTAATGAATCATCTTACCCTGTTAAGAGGCAGACCCACAAAGGATCCCAAATTACAGGGTCCTAGTACATCGTCAAACCCACACAGGATCCTAGTACATCGTCAGAGCCAGCTACAGGGTTCCCGTACTATGCTTGCTTGTCTCTGAGAGGGTCCTCTCCTCAAGCTACCAGTCGATACTCTAACTACCATGAATTCCAACGAAGAAGTATCCCAAACTACCTACATGTAAGAGGGGTCTCAACGCAATAGATGGTGCCTCAATCGGGCACCCGGTTTGTATGTTATTTTTCTTTTAATCTCGAGGGCCCGGTTGGATTTGTGCTCGATCCAACCCGATCGTACCCCACGTTTATCCAAATCCCAATTGGGGTATACCAAAAGGATCATCTTTCTCCATGGTTTCTGGTTCCACAGACGGTTCGTTAAATGGTTGTCTGGTGCCAATATTATGGTCGAACGAACGTATTTGGATGAAACCAGCCAGGGCCGACCCGACCCACTAGTTCTAGACCGGCCCACTGGGTCTGGACCAGCCCATGCTTGGCAACCCGGCCCAGCCCGTGCTGTGTGGCCTGGCCTGGCTGCATGCAGAGGGGATTTTCGTGCCCCTCTCCCTTGAACACCGAATGGCCGAAGTCGTTCGGTCCCCAATAGCACGCGGGACTCGTTGTGGTTCACGCTCGGTCCAGCTCGGACAGCCGAAACGACTGGCCTGTGGTCCTCCCGGTGGCGCGTCATGCACTGCCACTCCGCGGTTGGTTGAACAACAACTGCGCCTCCACCATCCTCCGCGACTAGGTGGGTCACGGCCCCTTGCTCTAATAGTGGCGCGTCGTGCGCCGCCCCTACACAGCTGGCCGAACGTCAGCCACCCTCTGTCCACCGCCGCGGCCGACGGGCCGTGACTCTTATCTGATCTCCCAAAATTCTCTTTCTCTATCTGCGGCATGGATGCATGCTACCCCGGTTCCATGTGGCTAGCCTGGGTGTTGGCTTCCACCTTTCTCCCCCACGAAGAACATGCCAATCATGAAGAACTGGGGAGGGATCGGGTCGTGTTCATTTGTCCTGCACCATCCGCATGAGATCGGTAGCATGTGGATTAAGAGAATATATTCAACACAAACCACGAAGAACAACAAAACTCATACTTTTAAGGTTCTGTAGGATGAGGTACGAGGAAGAAGATGAAGTTGTTGAAGAGCATTGGCATTCGTCGCTTCCGCAAGGCGCTTCGATTCTAGGATCAGGGTCGGTTCCTCGTTCTTTATTGGAGAAGCGTTCTTTGATGGAGATTTTCTCCATGTCTTTCTCCCAATAACCAATCCTCTAAAAAGAGGAGGGGATTCATATAAATTAAATTAAATTTAAAATTTTAATTCATTGGAACAATTAATTGGCTCAATTAAAAGGGAGATAAATTAATGGGAAGTTGATAGGTTTCCCCCCATTAAGAGGGGTTCGAGTGGTCCCCACCACTAGAAATTAATTTGGGGGTTTTCTAGTTCGGGTGGTCCCCACCTTCACAACCCATGTAGAGAGGATTCAAAAATAAAATAAAAGTTTGTTATTTTATTTTTCTTTTTCTACCACGAAAAGCACAAAAACTAACTTTCATCCGCGACCTACTACGGTCCGGGTGAATGTAATGACCCAAACATTCAATAACAAAAATCCCTCTTGATCTAATTAAAAGCCTATTTATGTAAAATTTTTATATAAAATGTCAACTTCTTTGGTTTTATTTTAAGAATTGTGACCTTTGATAATAAAGATGCTGAACAGTGATCACATGATTAATATAAATATAGGGTTTTAACAAATCCAAATTTACTCAGACAAAGGAAGCGATGGCCTCATCCAGTAAAATTTCTCTATAAAAATCCCATTTTTTAGAGCTTAGAAAAGTGGTGGCATCATTGCGATTCACTCTTTACCAAGCCCAAGCTGAGCTTCATCATGTCATGATCGAACGAAACTATATACAGGAGAAGTGGAAGTTTATAGAGATCACCATGTATGCAATGTTATATTAGCCACCCCAAGAGTTTGTCACAGTCGCACACCTTAACCTAAGGTCTTATGTGGCTAGTTTAAGGGGTTATGTAACAAATCACTAGTACTATGGTTATGTACATTAATTTTGTATATAATAATTAATATACTTTCATTTTATTATTGTTACCTTGTAAATAGTTTTGAAATCACAAATAGTATTTTTAGTTAATGTTCAACTAAGAAATCTATTTTTATGAATTAATGGATTATTGAATTAAATAATTTTTTAATAAACCATTATTATTATTATTAAATTAATTTTTATTAAATATAAATGATCGTATAATTTTAATATTGCAATTGTAATTTTTTTTAATGTTTGAAAGCCATTTTTGTCAAAACCCATGAATTTTGATAAATGTCAGTTTTTTTTAAAAGTCAAAATTAACATATTTATAAAATTATTTAGATGAAATGAATATTATTTTTGAAATCAGGATGTCAAAATTATCCAATGGTGAATTTTTCATAATTTCCTAAGTCAATCAATTTTTCGGATAAAAATTAAAAACCGTATAAATATATAATGTGTTTTATGAAATCATAATGACCCAATAGTGATGTAATAAAATACTATAAACCTCATGTTCAGAAAATATATGTTTTAACATTACAATAATGGGATTTTGTGTTTGTTTTATTTATTCTAAAAAGCATTAGTGGACCCTTCAAGACTTATTAAAAATTTTGTCTTTTTAAATTGTTTTCCTTGGGAGTGTGACTCACCTCCACATAAGCAACCCCGTTATTTTAATATTTTCAAAATTTAGCCCTATAAAATATTGTTTTAAACATCCCTTTTCCAAAAAACATGGGCAAAAACAATGGGATGGTTTGTGGTTTGTATGAGTATAATGTGAGGTTCCCAAACCTAAATAATAAAGAATTCCCTCACCTTTCCTATATAAACCCACCTAAGCTCCAACTTCCTACTCATTCAAAGCCTTCATAGTTAGTAAAAAATCGTCCATACCCTCTCTAGAATCTTCCCAAGCTGACCCAATCTCCCAAGAAGCCTCTCTCAATCCTCTCTCAAGCCTTTGGAAGCACGCTTCCAAGTAAGGGTTTTTCTTCCGTTCTCATTTTTGTCCAATTTTCATAATATTGTTATGCCCTTTTACTTTAAATTATAAATGTTTGGGTATGGTTTCGCACCTACCCCATGCTGCCTTCTATATTTTTTAGTGATAGGAGACCCCTTTATCTCTCATTAAATGCCTCCCATCTACACCTATTACTATGCCGAAATTCTGAAAGGAATTTCCCTCCCCTCATTTACATTCAAGCAATTCTTTTCTATCATGAATCTAATTTCCATTAAATTTATTAGGAATTGTATCTCTATGACCCCCTTATTTTACATGTTATTTAAATATGATGGGACACTTCTTTCTCTCTAATCAACCATTTTTATGAATTCTTATCTCACGATGTTACGTTGCTGAACTTGCACTGATTTTTCCAAGCCAATGTCATTGTGTAGTGAATACCACGACCATTTCTATGTCAAGGGTATTCACCTTTATGTACATTTACTTATTGGTTATCAAGTTTCATGAATGAATTACACATTACTTTATTATGGAATAAAGGATTATGTTTTATGAATCCATGTTATATGATCCATGTGGCACGCTTACACAATAAATGAATGGTTTAAGAAGGGTGAGCCCTAATAGTGCTCCAATGCATTGGGTAAAGTATAGTGTCATGATACATCATGTGCAATGGGTGTTGACTCATGCTAATTAAAGTGAAAAGAGGTTTTACTCATGCTTCATGTGAAATGGGTATTTACTAATGCTCCATGTGAAACGAGCCTCCGTTCATGCTAATTCCATGTTAAGTGTTGTTTCCACATTTCCATGTTATGATTATCTTGCTTTATCATGACTTTATGTTTAGGCATCTCTTTTTCTCTATTGATATTCTTATTGACTAACATGTATTGTATTCCCCGTGTTATTACATGATTATTCCTTTAGTGGGCTTTATAGCTCACCCTTTTTTATGTATGTCCTTAGGTTATCCCATGCAATGCTAAGTTCGAGGGAATGTAGTGGTCATGTAATGGACGTTTTCAATAAAGATGTTATTTTCCATGTTTTAAGTGGTTATGTAATGATCCTAAGCCCTAAAGACACTAGACCTTTCAATCTTCTATTTTGTATCAAGTGATGTTTATGTAATAAATTATTTTTAATTGTGTAATAAAAGAGAAGTGTTGTTATAGTTGGTTTCAGAGGATATGTTTAGTTATTTTTGGGATTAGGATTAGAAAAACCTAGTAATGCCTTAGATACAACACCGAGTATAATAAAAACATCCCTAAGTTTTGGTGAGTATTGATTAAGTGGTTCATCAAGCAAATACATCCCTGTTTGGATACGAGTAGGTAGAGGTATCTCTGGCACAGATGTATGCTAGGGATAATCCCCGAAAACACTACTTTGAGCTTGGCTTGAACGGAAACTGGTGCACAAAAATGGGTCTTGCTACACTATTGTTTATGAAACTCCCAGGGGATATGCTTTGGTAAATTTACAAGCTGAGTATGAACCATTTTTAAGGGAGAAAAAAATTCCCTAACAATAAATGTTAGAAAGTAGATCATGGATAACATAGACTCAATCCAATAGATTCATATGTTAAGGAAATAAAAGTTATCTATAAGTCATCCGTTTTTTCTTTATTTTATGTGTTACCCCTAACTATCCTTTTATTCCATGCCATGGCTGGTAATAGGAGTACTCAGGCTAACAACCGATGTGAATATCAATGTGATGATTGTACTAATGAGATGACCAATCCAATGTTAGCTGGAATCGCGAACATTTTCACTCTTCTCTCTCAGCTAACTCATGATTTGAATAGAAACACTGGTCAAGAGGAATGTTCAACCACCCCTAATAAAGAAAAAGTCAATATTGATATCTTCATGAGACAAAGGCCTCCTACTTTTAGTGGATCATCTAATCCCTTAATCACTGAACAATGAATCAAATCCATTGAAAAGATATTCTCCATCATTCAATGTTCTGAACAAGAGAAGGTTCTCCGGGCTACTTATCGTATGGAGGGTGAAGTTGGTTAATGGAAGATGTTGATAAAAAATACAAAGCAGAAGGAGGATATTGACGCATTAGAATGGAAGGATTTCCAGAAGATGTTTTTTGATAAATATTTTCTGAGCACCCTCCGGCTTAAGATGAAAAGGGAATTCCTTGGCCTTAAGAAAAAATATGATGACTTTATTGGAGTATACAAGGAAAATGTCACAAGGCTTTCACGATACACTTCTGGCTTTGTCATTACCCCCGAACGCAAGTTTGACCGCTTCTTTGTTTGGCTGAAACATAGCCTTTGGAAATCGCTAGCGATCTGTGACTTCGATAGCTATGAGAAAATTTTCTGATGTGCCCTAAAGGTAAAAATGGAGATCAGAGAATCTCAGCGGTATCATGGGGATAAGAAGATTAAGGTGGACTTCAACGTTGTATTTCTAATGGATAAATTCAATGGTGATAAGAAGATCCAGCACCCCACATGCCAAAGATGTAGGAAGAAGCACCCCAGAAACTACCTAAACGGGAAGAGGAAATGCTTTAGGTGTAGAAGAGAAGGGTACCCAGCTATTAACTACTGTCATGAAAGACCCGTGGCTGCGACAGAGTAGAGGAACACTCCGTTCGAACCTTAACATGTGGTTCATTTCAAGAACTGCAAAGAACCAGGGCATCTGGAAAATCAGTTACCTAAGACAAGGGTCTTCGGAGGCAACCAACAACCTCCAAGGTATCAAGGGTGTGCTTTTGCCATCACTACTACCGAAGTGAACCCCGACAACAAAGTGGTGAAAGGTACACTAGTTTTTAATTCAAAAATAGCAAACATGCTTTTTGTTTTAGGTTCTAAGCACTCTTTTATATCTCTAAAGTTTAGTCGAACAATCCCAGCACCCCCACAAATAATGGAAGTGAAGCTGTTAGTGAGTACAGAAAATGGGGAAATCACTAAGTCCCGTGAATATAACTCATCCCTGTCATAATTTTTGGATTGAAATTTCCAATGAACCTCATCATACTCCCTATGGTGGAATTTGATGAAATTCTTGGCATGGATTGGCTTTCCTTTTATAGATCTAACATAAATTTCCGTGAGAGGGAAATCACTCTCCATGTGGAGAATCGACCCTCGATTCATTACAAGTGCAAGGAGGAAGATGAACTTTCTTTAGCTCTTTCATCTCAAACGTGGATATTACTTCCCTATGAGCATGCGTATCTGGCACCGATAATTGAGTCTAAGGATGTAACCATCCTAGAAGACATGCATATTGTGAGGGAATTCGCTGAAGTATTTCCTGAGGAATTGACTAGTCTTCCTCCTTGAAGATATGTTGAATTCTCAATTGATCTTATACCTGGGGCATTTCCAATATCCTAGATTCCATAGAGAATGGATTTTTTGGAGCTTGAGTAGCCGAAGAAACAACTACAGGAGAATCTGGATAAAGGGTTTATACGCCCAAGTGCTTCACCGTGGGGATCACAAGTCCACTTCGTCAAGAATAAGTATAGGTCAATGTGCCTTTGCATCGATTATCGTGAGCATAAAAAAATTATGGTAAAGAACAAGTATACTCACCCATGAATTGATGACTTGTTTAATCAGCTGTGTAGAGCACAATACTTATCCATGTTGGATTTTTGGTCGGGATATTATCAAGTAAGGGTGAATAAAGAATATATCACCAAGACTACTTTTTATAAAAGATACGGGCACTATGAATTCATATTAATTCCTTTCAGACTCACTGATTCTCCAATAATCTTCATGGACTTGGTGAATAGAGTCTTTAGAGATTACCTTGACAAATTTGTGGTAGTCTTTATAATGATATTCTGATATACTTCAAAATCAATTTGGATCATGCGGAGTATCTAATAATTTTACTAGAGACCTTGCAGAAGGAGAATCTCTATGAAAAGTATAGCAACTGTGAGTTCTGGTTGAAGGAGGTCTCATTCTTGGGCCATATCATCACAAGCAATGGGATATTTGTGGATCCCTCCATAACAAATGAAATTGAGAGATGGCTAAGGCCAACATCGGTAACGGATATCCGTATCTTTTTTGAATTAACTAGATATTACTGACGATTTCTGAGAAATTTCTCACAATTTTCAATCCCTCTAACCAAGCTAACTTGGATGGGAGTAAAGTTTTACCGGAGTGATGAATGTGAAGAAAGCATCAAGGAGTTGAAAAGGAGGCTTATCACTACACCAGTGCTCACATTACCCACAAGTGGAGAACTTCTTGTGGTATTCATTGATGGTTTGAAGAAGGGACAGGGATGTGTGTTGATGAAAAATGAAAAATTCATTGCCTATGATTCAAGGTAATTGAATGTTCATGAACAGAACTATCCAACACATGACCTCAAGTTGGCTGGAGTGATCTTTGCATTGAAAATTTTGTAGCATTATCTCTTTGGGGAGAAGTGTGAAATATATACTGACCACACAAACCTCAAGAATATATTCACACAGAAAGAGTTGAACATGCACCAATAAAGATGTTTAGAGCTGATAAAAAACTATGACATCTCAATCCATTACCACCCTGGGAAAGAAAACAGGGTGGCAGATGCCCTAAGTAGAAAGGACCTAGTGATTCTATCATTGATGATAATTGAAAAGGATTCAATCATCTTATATTTGATGAAGATGGATATCGGAATCATAAATAAGGGGACAACATCAATACTTTCACAAATGATTTCCCAGCCATCTCTTTTGGAGTGGTTAAAGGATGCTCAAAAGGATGATGTGGGAGTTCATGAAAAAGTTTAAGCTATTAGAAAAGGGAAATCCTTGGAGTTTAATGTTAATGAAGAAGGAATTTCGAGATTTGGGAAAAGACTATGTGTTCCATAAAGTCTGGAGCTGAAGATGGAACTTTCGGATGATGCACATAGTTCAAAAATCTCTATTCACCCAGAAAACACAATGATGTATCAAGATACGAGAGAGCATTATTGGTGGGATAATAAAAGAAGGATATCGCTGAATATACATAAAAGAGCTGGGTGTGTCATCAAGTGAATGCAGAGATGCATAAGTCTAAAAGGATGATGCAACCATTACCCATATCATAATGTAAATGGGAGAACATCACCATAAACTTTGTCACTAGACTTCTGAAGACATCCAAAGGCAACAATGCAATCTGAGTTGTTGTGGATAATCTTACAAAGGCTTCACACTTCATTGCTATTTGGGAGGATTTCTCATTGGATCAACTGGGATTGATATAAATCACAGAAGTGGTAAGGCTTAATGGAGTACCACTATCTATTATGTCCAATCGTGATCCAAGATTCACCTCTATGTTTTGGAAGAGTTTTCAATATTCTCTGAATACTGAGCTGAACTTCAGTATGGCCTATCATCCTCAAACTGATGGCCAATCTGAGCATACTATCCAAACACATGAGTTCATGTTGAGAGCGTGCTAAATGGACTTTAAAGGAGGATGGGATCAACATATTACTCTAGTTGAGTTCTCTTAAAATAACAGTTTCCACTTGATCATCCAAATGGCACCATATGAATCCCTTTATGGGAAAAGGGTCATAACACCAACGTGTTGGGATGAGGTCGGTGAGCGTAAGCTGCTTGGACCAAAAATGGTCGAAGAAATGGTGGGGAAGGTGGAAACCATTCAACAGCATATCAAGGTAGGCCAAAGTTAACAGAAGAGTTATGCAGATAACCGTCGACGAGACCTTGAGTTTAAAGTTGGAGACATGGTATTTCTACACATATCTCTGTGGAAATATGACATGAGGTTTGGAAAGAAATGAAATTAAAGTCCAAGGTACATCATCCCTTTTAAGATTCTTGATCGTGTCGGGGTTGTGGCCTATCAACTAGCACTTCCACCTACCATGGCCAAAGTACATGATGTCTTTCATGTATAACTCATAAATAAGTACTTACCAGACCCTTTAAATGTACTCTTTTTAAAGGTGGTATAGTTAGAGGATGATCTTTCTTATGAGAAGAAACCAGTGAAGATCTTAGATCATAGAGAAAAAGTTCTATGAAATAAGACAATGCCCCTCATCATGGTGTTTTGGAGAAACCACATGTTTGAAGAAGCAACATGGGAATCTAAGGAAATGATGAAGTGGAGTTATCCACATCTGTTTTAGTGTGGGAAAAGGAAATTTCGAGGTTGAAATTTTTTAAGGGGGGAAGATCGTAACGACCCAAACGTTCATTAATGGAAATACCTCTTGATATAATTAAATGTCTCTTTATGAAAAATGTTTATTTTAAATGTCAACTTCTTTGGTTTTATTTTTATAATTTTTACCATTACTAATATAGTCATTGAATAGTGATCACGTGATTAGTGTAAATATAGGATTTTGACAAATCCAAATTTAATTAGACAAAGGAAGTGATTACCTCATCCAGTAGAATTGCTCTATATGAAGCCCATTTTTTGGGAGCTCAGAAAAGAGGTGGTGTCATTGAGCTTCGCTCTTGACCAAGCCCAAGCTGAGCTTCGTCATGTCAAGCTTGAATGGAACTGTCTACGGAATAAGTGGAAGTTGATAGAGATCACCACATGTGCAATGTTATCAGAGCCACCCCAAGAATCTGTCACCAACATGCACGTTACCCTTAGGTCTTATGTAGTTGTTTAAATGGGATATGTAAAAATTCCCTAGTACTATGGTTATGTACATTATTTTTGTATATAATAATGAATATACTTTCATTTTATTATTCTTACCTTGTAAATAGTTTTTAAAGAACAAATAGTATTTTTAGTTAATTTTTAAATAAGAAATATATTTTGATGAATTAATAGATTTTTGAATTAAATATTATTTTAATAAAATATTATTATTATTACATTAATTTTTATTAAATATAAATGATCATATGCTTTTATGAATGCAATTGTAATTTTTATTAAGGGTTGAAAGCCATTTTTTTCAAAAGCCATGAATTTTCAATAAATATCTATTTTTATTTAAAAAGTGAAAATTAAAATATTTAGAAAATTATTTAGATAAAAGAAATAATATTTCTGGATTCAATATTTTGAATTTATCCAATTGTGAATTTTTCATAATTTTCTGAAACAGTCAAATTTTTGGGTAAAAATTAAATATAATTTAATTATATAATGTGTTTTATGACATAATAATGACCCAATAGTGATATAAGAAAATACAATAAATCTCATGTTCGGAAAATATATGTTTTACCAATAAAATAATGTGATTTTGGGGTTTTTGGATTTATTTTACAAATCTTTAGTAAACTCTTCCATACTTATTAAATATATTGTCTTTTTAAATTGTTTCCGTTGGGAGTGTGACACACCTCCATATAAGAAACCCCATTATTTTAAGATGCTCTAAATTTGGCCTTATAAAATATTATTTTACACTTCCCTTTTCCCAAAACCATGGGTTGGTTTGTGGTTTGGATTTGTTTAATGTGAGGGTCCCAAACCTAAATAATAAAGAATTCTCTCACCTTTCCTATATAAACCCACCCAAGCTCCCACTTCCTCCTCACTCAAAGCCTTTGTAGTTATTCCAAACTCTTCTAAACTCTCTCTATAATCCTCCCAAGGTGCCCCAATCTCCCAAGAATCCTCTCTCAAGCCTCTCTCAAGCCTTTGGAAGAACACTTCCATGTAAGGGTTTTTCTTTCGTTCTCATTTTTGTCTAATTTTTATAATGTTGTTATGAACTTTTAATTTCAATTATAAATGTTGGGGTATAGTTTTTAACCTCCCCCATACAAACCTATTTATTTTTTAATTATGGGAGACCCATTTCTCTATCATTAAATTCCTCCCATGTACACCCGTTAATATGCCGAAATTCCGAATGTAATTTATCTCTCCTCATTTACATTCAAGAAATTATTTTGTATCATGAATATAATTTCCATTACATTTGTTGGGACATGTATCTATATGACCCCCATATTTTCCATGTCTTTTAAATATGATGATACACTCCTTTATCTCTGATCAACCATTTTTTTGAATTCTTATGTCACGCCGTTACGTTGCAGAAATTACACCAATTTTCCAAGCCAATGTCATTGTGTAGTGAATATAATGCCCATTTCTCTATCAAGGATATTAACCTTTATTCACATTATCTTATTGATTATAATGTTTCTTGTATAAATTTCACATTCCCTTATCGTGGAATAAATGATGATTTTTTATGATTCCATGTTAAATGATCCATGTGGCACACTTATGCATGAAATGAATAGTTTAAGAAGGGTGATCCCTTATAGCGCTCCAATGCATTGGGTAAAGTATAGTATCATGATACATCATATTAAATGGGTGTTGAATCAAGGTAATTCATGTTCAATGTGGTTTTACTCGTGCTTCATTTGCAATGAGGACTTACTCACGCTCCATGTGCAATGAGCCTTAGCTCATGCTAATTCCATGTTAAGTGTTGTTGCTGCATTTCCATGTTATGATTATCATGATTTATCATTCCATTATTTTTATTCTTCTCTTGTGACTTATAGGTATGCCTATTATCTAACATGTATTGTATTCCTCATGTTATTCCATGATTATTCCCTTATTGGTCTTTATAGCTCACCCTTTTTTATACATGTCCTCAGGTTATCCCATCCAATGCTAAGTAAATGGGAATGTTGTGGTAATGTAAAAGAATTTTTCAATAAAGATGTTGTTTTTCATTTTTTAACTAGTTAGGTAATGATCCTATGCCCCAAAAACACTAGACCTCTCGATCTTTTATATTGTATCAAGTGGAGTTTATGTAATAAATTATGTTTAATTGTGTAATAAAAGAGTAGGGTTTCTATAGTGAAGGTCTTATTAATAGAATATCAGCGCTGAGAGTTCAACTGTGTTCTTGGATTTAAATTTAGAGAACCAAATCAAAAGTTACAAAAGCTTACTCGTACATTTACTGAACGTACCTGAAAAATGTTCAGAAATTAATAATGGAAACACTGGGCCTTAAAATCATGTGCTGTCAATTTTTGAGGACTCGTAAAATTCCCATATATTTAAAAAAAATGGAATTTCTTGGTATTTATATTCTCCCCACCTTAGTGCTTTTCATCCCCAAGATCCACATCACAAAAACTAGGAAAAAAAGTGGGGGTACTGAGCACAAATCTTAGCCTCTTGCTCCCATGTACTCTCCTATAGGTTCATGTGCTGCCAGCGAATGCACACCAGAGGCATTAATGGCCCACAAAGGACCCTCTCATATCAATCCTCAATCTCTACTGAAACCTCTGTAAATGTCACCCCATCGTCGTTGTCCATCTCTCCATGGTCGATGACGTGAGATGGGTCATGCACTTATCTTTTCAACTGGGGTACATGGAAAACGCCGTGCACCTGGTGCAACTGAGGTGGAAGAGCTAAGTGGTAAGTCACCTTGCCAACTTTGCTGAGGACCTGGAAGGGTCCGATGATCATCGAATATAACTTGTCACCTAGGACAAATCTCTGCAAACCTCTTCGAGGTGAGACCCATAGAAAGAAATGGTCACCATCCTCGAACTCCAGAGGTCTCTGTCTCCTATTGTAATAAGACTTCTACCTCCTCTGTGTAGTCTTCATCCACTCTTGGACGATCTACACCTTCTATGTGGTATCTCATTCCATCTCTGGTCCCATGAGTGCTGACTCCCCTAGGTCAATCCAGAACAAAGGTGATCTACAAGGTCAATCATACAATTCCTCGAAAGGTTCCATCCTAATGGTGGAGTTGTAGCTGTTGTTTTATGAAAACTACACCAATGGAATGTGATCCTCCCAGCTATGATCGAAGTCAAGGATGCATGAACATAGCATATCCTCGAGGGTCTAAATGGTCTTCTCAGTATGGTTGTCCATCTAAGGGTGGAAGGCGGTGCTTAAGTGAAGATGCATCCCGAAAGCCTCCTAAAACCCCTTCCATAGCCGGGAAGTGAATCATGTATAATGATTGGAGACAATCATAGAGGTTACTCCATGTAGACGCACAATATCTTGCAAATAAGGGCATCCCAAGCTCTCTACTGAACCCTGCTCTCTGATCGGTAGTATGTGGGCCGACTTGGTGGGTAGATCAATGATCACCCAGATACAATCATGACCTCTAGATGTACATGGAAGTTCTGTCACAAAGTCCATGGATTTCCCATCCCACATCCACTCTAGGTCCTCTAAAGGCTGAACTAAGCATGCAGGTACCTCATGCTCTGCCTTCACTTGCTCACAAGTGAGGCACCGAGAGACAAACTATGTTACTGCTTTCTTCATTCCCATCCACCAGTGCTGTCATCGGAGATCCTAGTATATTTTCTCTACTCCTGGATGTACCGCTAGATGGGATGTGTTTAACTCCCTCATCACATCCTCTTGAAGTGGCACTAGTACCATGGTACATCCTCTGAAGAGGATGAAATTCTCACCAACATTAGAAAATACATCAGGTGCATGTCCTGTGGATATCTTAGCACGTGGATTCTCGTAGTTAGCATCCCCATGTTGTGTCTCTCTAACTCACTAAAGAATTTGTGGAGTGACTGTAATAGATTAAAGAAAAGCTTCTCCATCCTGATCCAAAAAGGATATCTGCAAATCGGCCAACTACTCTATCACCTCACCTAATAGTTGTATTCTAGATCTCCTGCTGAGTTCATCTTCAACACTGTTCCCATTCCTAGAATTATAGACTATCTCAAAGTCATAGTCCTGGAGGAACTCAAGCCAATGTCGTTGTCTCAGGTTTAGGTCCTTCTGAGAGAAGATATACCTGAAACTCTTGTGATCTAATCAGACTTTAAAACATTCACCCATTAAGTAATGTCGCAACATCTTAAAGGCAAAGACCTCTACTTCTAACTCCATGTCATGGGTAGCATAGTTCTTCTCATGTTGTATCATCTGTAGAAAACCATATGTGATCACTTCTCACTCCTACATCAGAACACATCCGACCCCGGTCCCTGATGAGTCCCAATAGACTATGTACCCTACGCCCTCCTCCGGTATCCTCAAGATGGGGGCACTAGTCAGCCTCTACCTCAACTCTTAAAAACTCCACTGGAATCTCTCCAGCCAAATGAAGGGTTTCCCCTTCTTCATAAACGTGGACAAAGGTGCTGCAAATCTGGAGAAATTTGGCACAAACCTCCTATAGTATCCAGCCAAACCCAGGATACTCTGTACCTCCATCACACTCCTAGGTGGCTCCCAAGAAAGTACCACATCAATAATTTCTGGATCCACCACAACTCCATCCTCTAAGATGACATATCCCAAAAAGTAAACCTCTCGAATCCAGAACTTTCACTTCGAGATCTTACCGTAAAGTCGGTTCTTTCGGAGTGTGTCCAAAACTATCTCCAAATGATATGCATGCTCCTCCTCGGTAGCCGAGTAGATCAGAATGTCATTGATGAAGACTACTACAGAGCGATCAAGGTATGGTTGGAAGATCCTGTTCATGAGTCTCATGAACACTACCAGATCGTTGGTTATGCCGAACGACATAACCAAGAACTCGTAATGGTCGTACCGATAACTAAAATCCATCTTCTGCACATACTCATCTCGCACTCTGAGCTGGTGATAGCTTGATCTAAGGTCTATCTTCGAGAACCACCATGCTCCCTTCAGCTGATCAAAGAGGTCATCAATCCTCGAGAGTGTGTACTTGTTCTTCACAGTCACCTGGTTCAGGTGCTGATTGTCGACACAAAGTCTCAATCTCTTATCCTCCTTTTTAGTGAACAAAATCGGGGTTTCCCAAGGAGAATCACTGGGTCAAATTAATCCCTTCCCCTATAAGTCCACCAGCTATACCCGCATCACACGAAGATCCACGGGAGCCATCCGATATGCTGGTGTAGATATCGGTGTCGTCTCTGGGTACAATTCAATGTAAAAGTCCACCTATATGCGAGGATCTAGACCTAGAACATCATCAGGGAAGACATTTGTGTACTGGTCCACCACTACAGGATATCTCGGCCTCTCCACATCAATCGCACTGAGGGAAAGGCTATCCAACTGATGCATAATCGGATGTACCCTCCGCTGGGTAGGTCCATGAGATCACACCACACTTTGAGCCTAATACAGTCAATCTGATCATGGACTATATATGACCAGTCCATACCAAAGATGACATCGTACGGCCTCAATGACACTACTAGGATATCCCAGCTGATGCTCTCGCCTACTAGAGTAAGCTCAAACTACCGGAACCAATGTGTAATCATCTAATCCTATCTTGTAAGAGTCTCTATCCATAAGTATTGAGCCATTGGCTCCATCATTATGGTATCCCACCATTTTATTACATAACTTTTCAATAAATTTTACAACCAGAGGATCTTTAAAGTCTAGTGTCATGGAAATCACGAACATAATACATGAAAACAACATAAAACATTCTTATAAACCACTTTTAGGGCTTCATTATAGGTTCATACAATGTAAAACTACTGTATCTCATATCCTGGAGACATGCATCAAAGGAAAGGGTGAGAAGAAGGCCCAGTAAGGGTAAACAAAGGAATCAATTTATTTGTTTAAAAATAACAACATAAAGACATGAGCAATGGAATTATAAGCATATCATAATGAAAAGAACATGTAAAATAACTTGAATATGTGGCTAAAACATTTCATTTAGTCATTCATGAACATATCATCATGGTTTATCCCTAAGGTGTCATAAAAATTACCGAGGTTATTCACCAAGGTATCGTGAAACTAGTCATCCCTAAAGATTAATTCCTTACCAAATGCATTGGAGTGCTATCAAGGTGCACAGTTAATATGAATTTATTTTCATGTGATCCACATGGATCATAATCAAACATTTCATAAATAACCAATAGAGAATAAAAGAAAAGGGTTTCATTTCAAAATTATGACATTTTAAAGAGTACATAAAAATGAGATTTTTATGCCATTTATAACCCATGGAAATGGAGTGAGGGTTACATGTATGTCAATTCTAGAATCAAATAAATCATATTTATATATTTTTGAACACCAAATGAAACTAAATAGGTCTGGGTATTCACATAAATAAAACAATAGAATTTTTAGAGAGAAATAGATAGAAATTCTGAAGTGAAATTTCTGCAGCATAACGGCTATAAAACATGGTTTAAGAAAACATTGAAAAGAGAGGGTAAAAGAGTACCATACTCATAAATAACTTATAATACAGTATAAATATATAATATCATAGAGATAAGAACATTTTATGGAAATTTTAATGACATACCACATGAAAAGGAAACATGAAAGAAAAGAGAAGACGCGATTCCTTTTATGAAAAATTCAGCAGCCTAATGGCGTCACATAAAAATTCAGAAAACAAATTGATGGGAGAGGAAAGGGTCTATCAACAATTAGACATAAAATGGATAGTAATTAGAACATATAAGGACATACCCTCAATAAAAAGAGATGGAAACTAAAAGACACAATATAAAGGAATTTATGACTTAAAAGAAGAGAGTGAAAGATTTTCTTACCATGAAGAGTAACTTCAAAATCATGAATAATGGGAACTTGGGAGGCTTGAGGGAACCTTGGGAGGACTCCTTGAGAGTTAAGGAGACAAGAACTTCGTTTATGATGATTTTGGAATGAAATGAATGAGGTAAATGGCTCGGTATTTATATGGAAAGTGAGTGAATAAATTATTAATTTTCGAGGGACACCTCATCGGTGGTATTAGAAAAACCATGGGCTTGCCCATGCTATTTGACCATGGTATTGGACACTTGGGAAAACTCATAGAATATCTCACTATTAATATGTCAACCAGAAATATTACATCATTATTACTTCATTAATGATGTCATTAAACACCTGAAACTTAAACCTTCATTTTTACTATTCACTGATAATTCAACTGCTTCAGAAAAATCCCAACAATTCACTCTAACCTAATATCAAGGTTCTGATTTCAAAAATTATGTCTATTTTATGAAAATAATCATCTATATATTTTTATTTTAATTTCTAAATTAAATCATTATTTATTCCAAAAATACAACTTTAAAACTATAACTCATTTTGTAACTCCTTAAAAGTAAACAAGGTCCCATAAAAATATCGTATACTCAGAAGACAATAAAGTAAAAATTTATAATTAAATTTTATGAAAATAAATTTCCATTTTAAATTAATAGATTAATTATAAAATTGTAAATAAAATATTTATGGAATACAAAAATACCAAAACATAAACTATGATCGTTTTTCACTTTTAAGATGTCTAAAATGTATTTATACATTCATGGGTGAAGATTCTAGGTCAAATAACTATTCATAACGGTATGTTTCTATTCCTACTTTGCTATTCACAAAAAAAAAGTTGATCTTATTAGAATATAAATTTTTCACTGATCACAACTGTTGAAGACCATTTTTTGAAAATCATTTAACATTATTAATTATTTAAGGAATACAAAAATATTTTAAAATAACATTTTTTCATAAATTCATCAATAATAAACATCCTATATTTATCCAGATATTTTAAATTCACAAACATTTCCATAAGAAGAAATAACATTTTAATTTATATAAAAATATTACACAAAGAAGCTAAGGTCTCGTTATATATCCCCTTATAACACTAGCATAGGAATTAAGTGTGAGGTGTGTTATAGAGATAGAATTATGGGGTGGCTCAGACAACATTGCCCGAGTGGTGATTTCTATCAGCTTGAAAATCTCCCTTAGTTGATTCTGTTCAAGCTTCATATGTTAATGTTCGACTTGGGCTTGGTCCAGAGCAAAGCCCAGTGATGCTAACTCTTTCCCATCCTCCGACGGATTAGATTCATATGGCTCGAGTCTACTAGATGAGACCGTTCAATATTATTTCAGTATTAATTAAGCAATATAACTGTATTTATAAAAACAAAACGTTAAAATTTTAGTTTCTAACAGTCATATTGACCAACGGTCATATAACAGTTGAAACCCAATGGTCTCGTTTTAATTATACCCACTTCATTAATTAAAGGATATAGTTTTTTTGAGTATAAAATAATACACAAAAATATGAAACAAATATAATTAAAAATTTCATGTCATTACATTCATCCCTCCTTAATAAATTTTGTCCCCGAAATTTTATCTCATACCCTCTAAGGGGAAAATGTGTGGGTACTTCTGTCTCATAGACTCCTCCGGTTCCCACGTGGCTTCTTGACATTTGTGGTTCCTCAAAAACATCTTAACAAGGTGGGAGTCTTGTTGCGTAAAACCATATCTGTACGATCCAATATCTCCACCAGCTGATCCTCAAAAGAGAGGTCATGTTACAGTTGTACCACCTCTGGATTTAGTACATGTGAAGGTTCAGGTATGTACCTCCTTAAGAGGGATACGAGGAAGACATCATGAACTTGGGCTAGATTTGGAGGAATTACAAGTCGATAGGCCAATGATCCCACATGATCAGGGATTTCATAGGGGCCAATGTACCTTGGGCAGAGCTTCCCATTCTTACCAATCCTTATGACTCTCTTCGAAGGTGACATAAGAAGAAAGACTTTGTCACCAAAATCAAACTCCAAGTCCCTTTTACGTTTGTCGGCATAGATATTTTGCCAAAATTGAGCAGCCTTAATGTGTTGTTGGATGGCATGGACCTTTTCTGTCATCCCTTGTACAAGATTAGGCCCAAGAAGCTTTCTCTCAACAGCTTGATCCCAACAAGTAGGAGTTCTAAATCACTTATAGTATAGAGCTTCATAGGGTTCCATTTGAATGCTCAAGTGGAAGCTATTTTTGTGTGAGAACTCAACTAAAAAAAGATGTTGATCCCATCCACCTTTAAATTCCATTGGGCACATTCTTAGCATGTCCTCGAGTGTTTGAATAGTCCTTTCAGATTGGCCATTAGTTTGGGGGTGATAGGCCATACTAGAATTTAATTCAGTTCTCAAAGATTGTTGAAGACTTCTCCAAAATTTTGATGTGAACCTTGGATCAAAATTAGATACGATAGAAATGGGAACTCCATGCAGCCTTACCACCTTTTTCACATAAATCATGGAAAGTTGAATAAGAGAGAAATCTTCCCGAATGGAGATAAAATGGGCAGTCTTGGTAAGATGGTCCAAAATAACCCATATCGCATTATTTCCATTGGAAGTTCTTGGGAGACCAGTAATGAATTCCATAGTGATATTGTCCCACTTCCATGATGGTATGGGTAGTGGTTAAAATACCCCTTTAGGAAGTTGTTGCTCTGCCTTCACATGTTGACATACTAGGCACCATGAAGTGTAGTCAGCAATCTCCCTTTTCAAATTATCCCAACAATAATGATCACAAAGGTCCCTATAAATATTTGTGCTACCAAGATGTGTAGATAAAGTAGAGATATGAGCTTCATCCATCTGCTACTTCTTTATTTCTGTAATAGATGGAACACATAGTATTGTACTAAACTTCAGTACACCTTCTTGATCAGTATTGAACTCAGGAAACATCCCATCCTTAACAGCCTCAAACTTCTTCTGTAAAAAAGGATCTTCTTTTTGAGCTTTCTTGATCATCTCTAGTAGTGAAGATTGAGATATAATTTGGATGAGGGTTGAAGATGTCCCTTCCTTTATAATTCCCATGTCTAGTTTTACTAGTTCATTGATCAAAGGATCTCTTTGAATCCTCATAATGGACATAACAACAGGGTCTTTCCTGCTTAATGCATCCACGACTTTATTTTCTCTTCCGAGATGATAATGAATTGAACAATCATAGTCTTCAAGGAGTTCCAACGATCTCCTTTGTCTCATGTTCAATTCCTTTTGTGTGAAAATATACTTCAATCTTTGATGGTATATGTATATATCACATTTCTCCCAATAAATATTGTGCATCTATATCTTCAGAGCAAAAATGACTGTAGCCAGCTTTAGATCATGCGTAGGATAGTTCTTCTAATGAGTCATCAACTGTTGAGATACATAAGCAATGACCTTGTCATTTTTCCTGAGGATGCACCCAGGCCCTTTCAGTGATGCATCGCTAAAAATAACGAATCCTTCTTTACTTGAGGGAAGAGTTAACACATGTTTTGTGACCAATCCCTTCTTCAGTTCTTGGAAACTTTCCTCACACCCCTTTGTCCAGATGAACCTGAACCCTTCTCGAGTTAACTTGGTTAATGGATTAGAAAGTCATGAAATTTTTTTCACAAACATCCTATAATATCCCACTAATCCAAGGAAACTTTGAATCTCAGTTATTTTTGTAGGCTGGGGCCACCCCTCTAAAACTTTTGTATTTTCAGGGTCTACTGTGATTCCTTCATTGGTAATAATATTCCCCAAGAAAGAAACATGTTGTAACCAAAATTCACATTTACTAAACTTTCGAAAAAGTCTCTCCTTCCGTAGAGTTTGTAAAATAACCTTTAGATGATCCTCATGCTCCTCACGACTTTTGGAATATATCCGAATATCAACAAAAAAAACTACCACAAAGTTATCAAGGTAATCTCCAAAGACTCTATTCATCAAATCCATACAAATAGAATGTGCATTAGTCAGTTCAAAAGGCATAACAACAAACTCATAATGCTCATATCTTGATCAGAAGTAAGTTTTTTTGAATATATTATTTCTTCACCCTAAATTGATGATAACCAGATCGAAGATCAATCTTAGATAAGAATTGAGCCCCCCAAATTTGGTCAAATAAGTCATACATTCATAGAAGATGGTATTTTTTTCTTTACTGTGATACCATTCAGGTTTCTATAATCAATACGTAGCCGCATAAATCCATCCTTATTCTTCTCAAAAAGAATTGGTGCTCCCCAAGGAGACACACTCGGTCGAATAAACCCCTTCTCCAAAAGAACTTGGAGTTGTTTCTTTAATTCCTCGAGCTCCACATTTTCCATCATATAAGGGGTCTTTGAAATTGGATGAGATCCAGGTATGATTTTAATAGAGAACTCTACCTCTATTTTTGGGGGAGTTCTAGGCAACTCCTCATGAAATATGTCAATGTATTCCCGGACGATGGGTACATTTTCTATCCTCAAACTCTCATTTACTTATTCTTAGCTGATCAATTCCATAAAGAAAGATATAGGAGGTTCTTCTAGACAAATATCAGGTTGATATATCTCTCCTTGGAAGATAACTATAGGTTTTCCATTCAAGATTACCGATATTTCTTTACTTCTGCATTTTATCCTAGAATTATACTTTGAGAGCCAGTCCATCCCTAGTATAATTTTGAATTCCAACATGGGATTGACTACTAGATTTGCGATAAGATTGTGCTCACCAATGTAAATACTAGAGTTTCTAAATTCTGATGTTGCTTGGATAATCCCACAAGGAGTTTTGGTTGATAACTCTACTTTTAGAAAGTTGGGGGTTGATTCTAAATTCGTTGCAAACATGGAGGAAATAAAGGAATGTGTAGAACCAGAATCAAACAAATTAGTTTATAGCTTTGAGATAACAACAAGAGTACCTGATACCACATCATTTGGATTTTCAACTTCTGCTGTTGCGATAGAAAAATCATGACCTTGCTCCCTTGGCCTTTGCTAAGGTCGATGTTGGTTCCCCTCCACTGCCCTCGGATTTGGACAGTGATTGGAAAAGTGCCCCAGTTGTCCACACATAAATCACATGACATCAGGTAGTGTCTGCACCATATTCCCCTTTATTTTAATGTTTGGAAGTTGAGGTTTCACCTCTATATGACAATTCCTCTCAATATGGACATCTCTTCCACACTTGTAGCATTTCCCGCTCCCTAGAAGGTAGTTCCCTGAATGCTTATTCCCATATTTATTACATGTGGGACGTTGAACTTTCTTGCCTCCTCTTCCTTAATCAATGCTCCTCCCTAATATTGGATCCATTAATCTATTTTTGTTGTGGGATTTATGAGAACACTATATCTCACCAATCTCCAGTTCGACTTTCATCGTACTTCACAAAATATTCTCATAGCTGTCATAATCTCAGTTGGTAGATTCTTCGGAAGATTAGGTCTTAGTCAATCATATAATCTATCAACCTTTCAATTTGGATCCTTGAAAAAGCTAGAGGTGTAATGTGAAAGCCTTTTGAAGTTCATCTCATAGATTCCCACAGATTCATTCTCCTTCTACTTCATCTCGAGAAACTCCTTCTTCATTCTTGTTCTCATGGAACAAGGGAAATACTTATGGAAGAAGATACCTTTGAACTCTTCCCACTCCATAGCTTCCACCACCACTCTTTACCTTGTGTTTTTAATCAGCTCCCACCTCTGATCAGCTTCTCCATCTAAGAGATAGATAGCCAGGGTGACCTTCTCTTGCTCTGAATAGCGCAGCACAGAAAATATCTTCTCGATAGAGTTGATCCCCTGCTAAGTAATCAATGGGTCAGTCGATCCACTAAAGTTCGGTGGTCATTGACGCATAAAGGACTCAACAGAATGTTATTCCCTTCATAGTGATATCGGAATATGAGCTTGATTCTAGTTATTTCCCATTACTTGAGTCATTTGGTTCATCATTCGCAGGAATGTTTCCATTCTGGCTTCCATCAGAGGGTTGTCAGCGCATGGTCCATTGCGGTCACCATTTGCACGGTTCCTCCTATTTCCCGCCATTTCTAAAAGAATAAAACCTTAATGAGAAACTTATTTCATTTACGAATCATTTAACTATAAAGGATTTATGTCTTAAAACTTTATTAAACAATTACATTTCTCTATAAATCCTTCAGAATGATTCATAAAAAGCTTATGATTAACCAAACATTTCCCATGAGAGTGTCGTAACTAAGAGTACAGCAAGGCCCATTATCGTGCACCAGTTCCCATCCAATTCTAGCTCAAAGCGGTTTTTTCAGGTTTTAACCCTATGTAAATCTATGCTAGAGCCACCTCTACCTGCTCGTATCCAGACAGGGATATATTTTCTTGAAAAACCACTTACATAATACTCAAAAAAATACTATGAAGTTTTCCTATATTTAAACTTTTTTATAGGATTTTTCCTGAATATTTCACAGCCTAATTTCCATAAATAACTAAAATATCCTTGGATACCAACTATGGCATCCCGCTATTTTATTACATAACTTTTCATTACATTTTATAACCATAGGATCTTTAAAGTCTCGTCTCTTGGAAATCAGGATCATAATACATGAAAACAACATTCATCATTCCTCTAAACCACCTATAGGGCTTCATCATAGGTTCCTCCTACATACAACTACTGAATTTTAAATCCTAGAGAGATACATCAAAGGAAAGGGTGAGTAGAAGGCCCAATAAGGGTAAACAAAGGAATCAGTTTACGTGTTTAACAATATCAACATATAGACACGAGAAATGGAAGTATATGCATATCATAATGAAATGAACGTGGAACATAACTTTAATATGAAGCTAAAACATTTCATTTAGACATTCATGAACATATCACCAAGTTTTATCCCCGAGCTATCATAATAATTACCAAGGTTATTCACCAAGGTATCGTGAAACTTTTCATCTTTAGAGATTTATTCTTTACCCAATGCATTGGAGAGCTATCAGGGTGCACCCTTAATATTTTTTTTATTTTCATGTGAGATACATGGATCAAAATCAAACATTTCATAAAGAACCCATAGATAGTAAAAGAAACGGGTTTCATTTCATAATTATGACGTTTTAAAGAGTACATAAAAATGAGATTGTTATGTCATTTATAACCCAAGGAAATGGTGTGAGGGTTACATGTATGTCAATTCTAGAATCAAATACATCATATTTATATATTTATGAACGCCCAAAGAAACGAAATAGGTCTGTGTATTAATATAAATAAAACAAGAAAATTTTTGGATAGAAAGAGATATAAATTTTGAGGCGAACCTTCTACAGCATAACGACTATATAACGTGGTTTTAGAAAACATTGAAAAGAGAGGGTAAAAGAGTACCAAACTCATAAATAACATATAATACTGTATAAATATAGAATAAAATGGAGATAACAACATGTTATGGAAATTTTAATGACAAACCACATGAAAAGAAAACATGAATGAAAAGAGAAGACATGATTCCTTTTGCAAAAAATTCGGCAGCCTAACGGCGTCACATAAAAATTTAGAAAACAAATTGATGAGAGAGGAAAGGGACTCTCAACAATTACACTTAAAATGGACAGTAATTAGAACATATAAGAACATACCCTCAAAAAAATGATATGGAAACTATAAGACACAATATAATGGAAGTCATGTCTTAAAAGAAGATTGTGAAAGATTCCCTTACCTTGAAGAATAACTTCGAAAGCTTGAAGGTTGGGACCATGGGATGCTTGAGGGAACCTTAGGAGGACTCCTTCGGAGGTAAGGAGACAAAAAATTTGTTGAGGATGATTTTGGAATTAAATGAATGAGGTAAATGGCTTGGTATTTATAGAGAAATTGAGTGAATAAATTATTAATTTCCAAGGGACACCTCATCGGTGGTATTTGCAAAACCATGTTCTTTCCCATGGTATTTCCCCATGGTATTGGAAACTTGGGACATCTCATAGAATATCTCACTATTCATAAGTCTACAAGAAATCTTAAATCATTATTACATCATTAATGATGTCATTAGACACCCGAAACTCAAAACTACATTTTTACTATTCAAGGATAATTCAACTGTTTCAGAAAAATACCAAAAATTAACCCTAAACTAATATCGATGCTCTGAATTCAAAAATTTAGTCCATTTTATGAAAATAATCTTCTAAATATTTTTAATTTAATTTTTAAATAAAATCATTATTTATTCCAAAAATACAACTTTAAAACTATAAATCATTTTTTAACTCCTTAAAAATGTAAACAAGGTCCCATAAAAATATCATATACCCATAATACAATAAAGTAACAATTTATAATAAAATTTTATGAAAATACATTTCCATTTAAAATAATTAAATTAATTATAAAATTGTAAATAAAATATTTATGGCATACAAAAATACCAAAACATAAACTATGATTGTTTTTTCACTTTTAAGATGTCTAAAATGTATTTATACAATCACAGGTGAAGTTTCTATTTTTTTGTTCAAATTACTATTCATTAATATTAATAAGGGTATTTTACAATTCCTAATTTACTATTCACTAAAAACCAAGTTGCTCTTATTAGACTCTAAATTTCGTACGGATCACAACTGTAGAAGACCATTTTTTGAAAATCATTTCACATTATTAATTATTTAATGTATACAAAAATATTTTGAGATACCATTTTTTCATGAATTCATCAATAATACTCATCCTGTATTTATCCGGATATATTGAATTCACAAAATTTTCCATAATAATAAATAACAATTTTATTTTTATAAAAGTATTACACAAACCAGCTAAGGTCTCATTACATATCCCCTCATAACACCCGCATAGGACCTAAGTGTAAGATGTGCTATGGTGATATAATCTTAGGGTGGCTCAGAAAACATTTACCGAGTGGTGATTTCTATAAGCTTGAACTTCTTCCTTAGGCAATTCTGTTCAAGCTTAATACGTTGAAGTTCGGCTTGGGCTTGGTCCAGAACAAAGGCCATTGATGCTACCTCCTTCTCAAGCTCCGACAGATGAGCTTCATATGGCTCGAGTCTACTAAATGAGGCCATTAAATCTTCTTTCTGTATTAATTAACCAAGATAACCATATTTATAAAAACACCATGTTAAGATTATAGTTTCCAATGGTCATATTGACCAACGGTCATATAACATTCGAAACCCAATTATCTCAATTTAATTATACCCACTTCATTAATAAAAGGATATAGTTTTGTTGAGTATGAAATAACACACACAAAAAGGAAAAAAATATAATTAAAAAGTTCACGTCATTACAATCAGAATCTCTGAGCTGAGAAAGAGGGCAGTGGTACACTATGGAAAAAATGGGCATTTGCGACGGGTTATTTGCGACGAGGATAAATCCCGTCGCAAATAGTCCCGTTAGAAACTTATTTGCGCCGGGAGAATTTTCCTGTCGCAAATAAGTAGGTATTTGCGATGGGTTAGCTTTCCCCGTCGCAAAAGGACTAGCGTGCTTTGCGCGCCAAATCGCGGGAACGTTATTTGCGACGGGCGGTTACCGCCCGTCACAAATAACCAGCTGCGGTAAATAGCTATTTGTGACGGGAATATACCCCCGTCGCAAATAGTATGTCGGTAGGTTATTATTTGCGATGGTACCCGTCGCATATAACTATTTAACCGTTGACCGTAATAAATTAGGGCCAAGGTATTTGCAACGGGTACCGTCGCAAATAATACTATTTGTGAGGGGTATCCCTTCGCAAATAGTCCCGTCGCAATTAATATAACCTATAAAGACCCCCCATCCGTTTTTTTTCATTCATTCTCAAACTCCATCTTTTCCTTCTCTCAAAACTCTATTTTTAGAGTTCAGCGTTTCTTAAGTTTACCTTTTTTTTGGAGTTGATATTGATGTTTTCAACAATGCTCAGAGATCAACCTCAGATCAATTTTAAATGTATTTATGTTTATTTTAATTTAATATTTATTTTAAATTTTTTATTAGTTTCAATTATTTTTAATTAGTTTTAAAATAATTATGTTTACATTGTTTCATTACTTAATAAATTTTAATTATTAGTATTCATTGTTCATAGTTAATGGTAATTAGGAATAATTAGTAATAATGTCCAATAATTAAAAATAAATGCTAATAATTAGTAATAAATACCAATAATTAGGAATAATTAGTAATAATTAACAATAATTACCAATAATTAGTAATAATTAGTAATAATTACTAATTATTAGTAATAATTACCAATAATTAGTAATAATTTCTAATAATTACCAATAATTAGTAATAATTTCCAATAATTTCCAATAATTTGTAATAATTAGTAATAATTAGTAATAATTACTAATAATTAACAATAATTAGTGATAATTACTAATAATTTGCAATAATTAGTAATAATTACCTATAATTAGTAATAATTACCAATAATTACCCATATTTAGTACTAAATAGTAATAATTAGTAATAATTAACAATAATTAGTAATAATTAGTAATAATTACCAATAATTACCTATAATTACTAATAATTAGCAATAATTAGTAATAATTACCAATAATTAGCAATAATTAGTAATAATTACCAATGATTAGTAATAATTACAAATAATTATCAATAATTAGTAATAATTACCAATAATTATCCATAATTAGTAATAATTACAAATAATTATCCATAATTAGTAATAATTAACAATAATTATCCATAATTAGTAAAAATTACCAATAATTATCCATAATTAGTAATAATTACCAATAATTACCAAGAATTACCAATAATTAGTAATAATTTACTCATTACCAATAATTATCCATAATTAGTAATAATTACCAATAATTAGTAATAATCAGTAATAATTACCAATAATTAGTAATAATTACCAATAATTACCAATAATTATCTATAATTAGTAATAACTGGTAATAATTAGTAATAATTACCAATAATTACCACTAATTAGTAATAATTAATAATAATTACTAATAATTAGTAATAATTAATAATAATTAATAATAATTACCAATAATTAGTAATAATTACCAATAATTAGTAATAATTACCAATAATTAGTAATAATTACCAATAATTAGTAATAATTAGAAATAATTACCAATAATTACCATTAGTTAGAAATAATTATCGATAATTATCTATAATTAGTAATAATTAGCAATAATTATCCATAATTACCAATAATTACCAATAATTACCAATAATTACCAATAATTAGTAATAATTGGTAATAATTAGTAATAATTACCAATAATTACCACTAATTAGTAATAATTAATAATAATTACCAATAATTTGTAATAATTAATAATTATTACCAATAATTAGTAATAATTAGTAATAATTACCAATAATTAGTAATAATTACTAATAATTACTAATAATTAGTAATAATTACCAATAATTAGTAATAATTACCAATAATTAGAAATAATTATCAATAATTAATAATAATTAATAATAATTACACATAATTACTAATAATTACCAATAATTACCAATAATTAGGAATAATTACCAAAAATTAGGAATAATTACCAATAATTAGAAATAATTATCAATAATTAGGAATAATTTCCAATAACTAGGAATAATTACCAATAATTAGTAAAGATTCGTAATGATTACCAATAATTAGTAATAATTATCAATAATTAGGAATAATAACATTATTACATTATTAGTATATTTTATAATTAATATTAAAATAATATAATTTTTTATATTATATACAATTCTCCATTCATCTGTGTGTTTTCTGTCTCCACATGTAATATTTGTATGTGGAGACAGAAAACACACAGATGAAAGGAGAATTGTATATAATATAGAAAATTATATTATTTTAATATTAATAATAAAATATACTAATAATGTTTTTATTTCTAATTATTGTTAATTATTCCTAATTATTGGTAATTATATGAATAATTACCAATAATTAGGAATAATTACCAATAATTAGGAATAATTACCAATAATTAGGAATAATTACCAATAATTAGGAATAATTACCAATAATTAGTAATAATTACCAATAATTAGGAATAATAACATTATTACATTATTAGTATATTTTATTATTAATAATAAAATAATATAATTTTCTATATTATATAAAATTCTCCTTTCATCTGTGTGTTTTCTATCTCCACATGTAATATTTGTATGTGGAGACAGAAAACACACAGATGAAAGGAGAATTGTATATAATATAGAAAATTATATTATTTTAATATTAATAATAAAATATACTAATAATGTTATTATTTCTAATTATTGGTAATTATATAAATAATTACCAATAATTAGGAATAATTACCAATAATTACCAATAATTAGGAATAATTACCAATAATTAGGAATAATTACCAATAATTAGGAATAATTACCAATAATTAAGAATAATTATCAATAATTAGGAATAATTACCAATAATTAGGAATAATTACCAATAATTATGAATAATTACCAATAATTAGGAATAATTACCAATAATTAGGAATAATTACCAATAATTAGGAATAATAACATTATTACATTATTAGTATATTTTATTATTAATATTAAAATAATATAATTTTCTATATTATATACAATTCTCCTTTCATCTGTGTTTTTTTGTCTCCACATGTAATATTTCCATTCTTTTTCAAAATTATCAACCTACTCACTAATGGAAAGGTGAAAGTGAATGCAAATATTACATGTGGAGACAGAATGTTAAACACACAGATTAAAGGAGAGTTGTATATAATATAAAAAATTATATTATTTTAATATTAATAATAAAATATACTAATAATGTAATAATGTTATTATTATATAATTAATATTTATGAAAAAATAATATTAGTACTATGAAAATAATAAAAAATTTATATAATATTAAAATTATCAATATCTGTAACAGGTTTTGCTTTATTCTCGACATATTCAATTCTCAAAGGGTCAATTTTTAGGTCTATCTCAATAAAAAGTTTGCGTCAGTCATGTATGATGTAAACTCTATAATTATTCTTTCTTGAGTGTTTTTTCTAACAAATTATTCAAAACCAGTAATGCTTTTATATTTTATAGAAAAATATGGAACAACGAGGTCATCAAAAATCATTATTAGGTGACTGCATATGGATAAATCAACGTAGAAATCCAAACGGTTCTGGTTTAAATCTAGTATATGTAGAGGGTGTGGAAATTTTTTTATCATTTTCGGCATCAAATCCAGAATTAGTTTCAGAAGGCAGAATAAAATACCCTTGTAGAAAATGTGCATTGAGAATGTTTGACACGTTTGAAAAAGTGGGGGGACATCTCTTGCGTTTTGGTTTTCAACCAGATTATGTTTTTTGGTATCAACACGGTGAACGCAGTTCCAGAGCAGGTGATACCAACTTGATTCCGGATCCATCCCGGCTCCAAGATTTAGTAAATGAGGTTGCAGGTTCATCTGTTCAACATACAGAAACTCCGGCTGATATAGCTTAAAATCCTGAGTTGGAACCATCTGAATTTTATGAGTTGTTGAGGTCTGCTGAGGATGCATTATATCCTGGCTGCAAGATGAGAAAATTAGAAGCAGTTGCAAAATTCATGGCTATCAAATCAGATAACGGAATGTCAAACACCTGTTTTGACCAGATATTTTCTTTGCTTAAAACACTGTTACCCAAAGGAAATGTTTTACCTAAAAATTACTATGAGATTAAGAGGCTGGTTCGAAATTTGGGACTTACTTGTTAGAATATTCATGCATGTTCAAATTACTGCATTTTATATTCTGGGGAAAATGAGTCGTTGGATAGTTGTCCCACATGTGGGAAACTGAGATATAATGAAGGACAACATGGGAAGTCTGGTTTGATTCCTGTAAAACAGTTGAGATATTTTCCGCTTACATCCAGACTTCAGCGTTTATTCATGTCTAAGAATACATCGACAATGATGTCATGGCATAAAGAGAATATTTCAACAGATAAAATCTTGAATCATCTAGCCGATGGTGATTCATGGAAACAATTTGATAGAGTGCATCCATACTTTTCTTTAGAATCCAGAAATGTTTGACTGGGCCTTTCCACTGATGGTTTCTGTCCGTTCGGATCTTATGGTAGTCAATATTAATGTTGGCCTGTTTTTTTAACTCCGTACAATTTACCTCCATGGATGTTGATGAAGGAGCCATATATCTTTTTGACTTTACTAATTCCAGGACATCTGAAGAAAAATATTGATGTTTATTTGAAACCATTGATTGATGAATTATGTTTATTGTGGAGTACTGGTGTCAGTACATATGATGTTGCAACGAAACAAAATTTCATACTGAGAGCAGCATTGATGTGGACAATTAGTGACTTCCCAGCTTATGGGATGTTATCTGGCTGGAGTACACAAGGTCAGAAATCATATCCTTACTGTATGGGAGAGAACAAAGCATTTATGATCATTCAAGGAAAGAAACCTTGTTATTTTTACTGTCATCGCAGATTTCTTCCAGCTGATCATCCTTTTCGCAGAAACAGATCTCATTTCAGAAAAGGAACAGTTTAAAGGGATGAACCTCCAAAAATGCTATCAGGTTCGGAGTTAAAATCAGTTGTATTTTCATTACCTCCCATCACTTTTGGTCCCACAATAAACCAACAGAAAATTTTTAGTTTTGGAAAAGAACACAATTGACATATATGAAGATGATGATTAAGATGAACACTGATAGAATTCCATGGTAGTTATATACAATCATAATATATATATATATGTTTATATATAATAGTAATTATCAATTATTTGCTAACAACATTAACATTTTCTGTTTCAGATGGATGACAACACATTTCGTGAGTTGGCAGATGCTGACCTGACTTTTGATGCGGATAAGTTGCTGGCAGATGACCCTCAGCCTGCAGGCGCTCCAGGGAGTACGCGGAGGGGGCACGGTCTTGCATGATTGATGATTCCTGACCCCGTCCCTGAGCGACGTCCACATCTTGGGTTTGATCCACGCACACGGAGGTGTGATAATCTATGGATTTGACTAAGATTTCATTAATCTATTCACATAAGAAATGTTTATTATTTTTACAGTTTTCTGCATATAGTAGTCGAACAGGGAAGCGCTATTTTGCACAACTATTTCTCTCAGCCGTGGAACACATGGGAGCAGATTCCCATTGATGTGCAGCAGGCCATGTTCGGCCATTTGTTGGTACGTACATAAATAAGTAATTTTTATTTTGAAAAATATTTCATTTCTAACTTGATATTTTGATTTATTTGTAGGGTTTATGGTATCCGATCGAGGATACCATGCGTGACGCCATCCACAAGGCATGGGAGGTGGCCATGTGTGATCGCTTTCGTCGGTTTTTGCACAATTTAAGAAAAGATGCCACGAAGAAAGCAGGAGTGCCAGATTTTGACGAGTCATGTAGAGCACACCGACCAGAGTACATTTCATTCCATGTATGGGATGGATTATGTGCACACTGGTTGAGTGGTTTCTTTCAGAGGAGATCATCGGTGGGGAGGCAGAATCGGGGGAGACAGGGGGTGACTCATCGAGCTGGGAGTCGTTCTTTTAGTACTCATAGACAGTATCTGGTACGTACATTATTTATAAATATTTTATATAACTATAAATATTAATAGTTTATTTTTTATTCTTATAGGCTGTCGAGCACCACGATATTACGGAGTACGACGTATATCAGAAGATGTATAGTGATCCTGCTACTGGGGAGCTCAGAGGTGATCGTCAGCATCACATCGTGGTCAGTATTTTTTGTTTTCAAGTTTAAAAATTAACTGCATATAATATATTCACAATTTTAATTTTAAATTGCAACTACAAGAGTCATATGAGGTCACAACGTCACAGACCCGGCCTGAGAGTCAGGCCGAGTCATCAGATCAGACCACTGACCGTCAGTTTGATGAGGCGGCATGGATGCAGGCCACCCAGTATGCCTTTGAGAAGGGCCGGGTAGTTGGTATTAGCTCTCGACTGACTCCCAGAGATTATTATGGCAGTGCTGCGATGTCGGCGTCCAGTTCGAGAGGAGCTCATGCATCTTCTTCTGCTACACAGTATGAGGATCAATTGTGATCTCAGACTGCACTGATAGAGAGTCTCCGACAGGAGCTGGAGCAGATGCGTCAGCAGTAGCAGCAGCATGAGGAGGAGCGTCGACGCCAGCAGCAGCTGTATGAGGAGCAGACGAGTTGGTGGCAGCAGCAGCACCATGAGTAGATGGAGTACATGCGCCGACTCAGTCAAGCTTTAGGGATGGAGTTTCCTCCACCAGCCTCTGCAGATCCCCCCTCCCCCCCTCCCCCTCCTTCAGATTAGGGATTGTTTTTATGTTATAAAGTTTGTTAAATCAAAATATGAATTTTTTTCTATTCGTAATTTCTGTCTCATTATAAAATATTAATAATAATATATTTTGAAATAACAATATTAATATGAATAATAATATTATTTATATTTTATAATATTAAATTTTATATATATATTAAAATTTTATTATATTATAATTTAATTATATTTTTTTATAATATTTGAATTATTTTAATATTTGAATGTAAAATAATTCTACTATTTTTATATTAATTTAAATAACTTAGTAATATTTTTTTATTTATAAATTATAATTCTAATATTATTATATTAATTAAATCATTTATTAATATTCTATTATTTTTTATTTTTGAATTATAATTCTATTATTATTATATTAATTAATATAATTTATTAGTAATTTATTATTTTTATTTTTGAATTATAATTCTATTATTATATTAATTAAAATCATTTATTAATATTTTATTATTTTTTATTTTTGAATTATAATTGGATTATTATTATATTAAATAAAATAATTTATTAATAATTTATTTTTTGTATTTTTTTTATAGTATTTGTGACGGGATACTATGCACGTCGCAAATAGTATTATTATTATATTCATTAAAATAATTTAATAATAGTTTTTAAATTTTTTTAAAAAATAGTAATTGCGACGGGCCCCGTCGCAGTTACTATTTTAAAAGTTTTTACAAATATACGGATTAATATTTGCGACGGGAAGGATCCCCGTCGCAAATAATATCTTTAGCGACGGGCCTGTCGCAAAAAATTGTTTTTGCAACGACGTTTTCCGCAACGGGCGATTTATGACGGTCCCCCGTCGCAAAAGGCCATTTGCGACGGGATCCCGTCGCAAATACCTATTTTTCCAGTAGTGGTAATAAAAGAATGAATGGAACATGTGTCTATAAGTACTATATCTAAGGTGGAGTAGATAGAGATCGTACCTCGTATCATCTCCAGAGCTCCATGGTTGTAGGCATCAGCTTCCTGGAGCTAAGCTCGCCCTTGTCCACCTACTCCCTGTGGTCGGGGTGGACCACCTGTTGGTGGTGGCGGTAACGCCTCAAATCGACACCCACCACCAGGTGCATGACCCGCTCCTCTGCCACGTTGGCCTACTCCCTGGGACTTCCATGTTCGAACCCATGTCTCTACCTGGGTGGTCCTTCAACCGTCTGTTGATAATCCATATGGCGGGTCGGACAGTCACGAGCCTTGTGACCCTACCCACCGAATGTGAAACACTACCTATTCCTCATGTTACCGGCTCTATCTCCGGTACCCCCACACATCTGATCCAAATTCCCGAGGTCGTCCACCTGTAGGTCTGGTCCTCTTGGACCTCTCTGACATCTGCATGCTACCAGCTATAGAATACTCCACTGTGTGATGACTGGTGGTGGGTCTCACTGCTGGTGACTGCTCAGTAAAAAAACTCTCCACTAAGAGGGATCTCTCTAACACCCCTGCCTACATCGGTATGTAGAGAGAAATCATCGAAGCCCTGATCTCCCACCAGAGTCCCTGCTCAAAATTTCAGGCCCTAAAGAATGGGACCCAAACCATATCAGGGGAGTAGCGTGAGAGGTCGGTGAACCTCTCTATGTAATGTGCTGCAATCATGTTTTCCTGTTCTAGACGAAGAAGATCCTAAATGCCCACTGCGCTAAGAGTCATTAGGACAAAGTCTGCCCGAAACAGGCTCTCCATGTCTGCCCAGAGAAGTGTCACCTTGTCGTGGACCTGAAGCATGAAGCTCCACAAGCTGCCAGATGCTAACTGTAGAAGACTGGAGGTAAGGATCTCCTTGAGATCAGTCGGTGTCCCTAGCAGTCTGAAGACTCTCAACATGACCTCTAACCAATCCTCAGCCGCCTGTGGGTCTATCTCACCCCAGAACCTTGGTGGCCTCTAGCCCTAGAACTCAGGCAACACACTCAAGCAGTGTGGACCCTCTACTGCTGGGGATAGTGGTATCGATGGCGCAACAGATAATTGTTCTATCGGTGCCTCCACTAGTGCCTCCACTAGAAGAGGGCCTTGCACCGAGGCCTCGTCGCTAGTTGGGCTATCAGTGCGTACTTTACCCAGAACCCATGCTAGCTGTCTGCATTGGGGCATCCTAAAAAGAAACAGGTGTGCCACAGTCAAAGATTTATACCTGGTGATCTACCTCAATGAGATCCCAAAGAAAACTCTTGAAAAAAACACACACATTCAATCAGTGTTTTCTTACACTAAGTTGGAAATTAGAAGTCAAGGTCCTGGTGTATGGATACGTCGGCCACCGCACCAACACTAGATTCCCCAAACTGATAACCACATTCACTAAACTTAACACTATTGCTGTAAAAAAGATTAGAGTCTAATGTTCTACAATAGAACCAACCTCTGATACCAATTTGTCACGACCCGTCCCTCGAGGCCCATGTTGTGACTACCCAAAGCCAACCTTCCATAGGACAGGCACTGGTGACTAGCATCGAAAGGATTATTCCCCCAAACCATAATGGAATTGACTTTATAACCTGTTAACGCACACAACTAAGAACACAATAATATATGAACACAAGTAAACTGTATATCAAAAAGAGTGTGTGTGTAAAAATGGGCCAGAATACAAGCCCAACTAGAAAGTACAAGAAACTAAAAAAGTACAAGTAAACTGGGACAGCTCCAATGAACATCCACCAAGGTTCCTACCTGAAGGGTAGGTACAGCTCTCGAATGGTTATCTCTGTGGTACGCCTCATCTATGTTCCACCTCTGAGGTAACTCCAGTTTTGGTACCCTCGTACTCAGTCTCTGTTGTTTGTCATCTGCACCAAACCCAATAGGGTGCGGGCGAAGCCCGTGCAGGGGTGAGTACAACGATACTCAGTATGGACCCCGAGACCCTCAAGGTCTCACAAAATCCACAAAGGATAGTCCACAAAGAATTTAAACTAGTGAAAACCCTACTTAAGTATATTCCCATACATATTCTTAAGTGTTCAAATCTTACCCATCTCATTTAGGTGGAAACACAATTCCCAACTTCATACCCAAAGTACAACTGTTCCACGAATGAAAGATTACGACAAAGGTAAGTACCACACCGGTACGCCACACAGAAGAATATCACAAAGGTAAAGACTCATCTCACACTAGGTATATCATAGGTACAGTAGTAGAGATGATTAGATCTAACTACTGAATCATCTTACTCTTTTAAGAGGCAGAGCCATGAAGGATCCCAAATTATACGGTCCTCGTATATCATCAGAACCACACAGGATCCTAGTACATCGTCATAACCACCCAGGATCCTAGTACATCTTCAGACCCACACAGGATCCTAGTACATCGTCATACCCACACAGGATCCAAGTACATCGTCAGACCCACACGCGATCTTAGTACATCGTCAGACCCACACATGATCCTAGTACATCTTCAGACCCACACATGATCCTAGTACATCATCAGACCCAAACATGATCCTAGTACATCTTCATACCCACACAGGATCCTAGTACATCGTCAGACCCACATAGGATCCTAGTACATCATCAGAGCCAGCTACAGGGTTCCCACACTATCTTTCTTGTCTCTTGGAGGGTTTTCTCCTAAAGCTACTACTCGATACTCCAACTGCCATGAAGTCCCATGAATAGGTATCTGAAAGGACCACTATGTAATAGGGATCTCAATGCAATATACGATGCATCAATCAGACACCCGGTTTGTAAGTTATTAGTCTTTTTGTACTAATGGCTTGGTTTGATTCATGCTCGATCAAACCGGACTATACCCCCAAATTTATCAAAATCTCAAGTGGTGTATACCAAAATTCCATCTCGCTCCAAGGTTTTTGGATCCATATACGGTTTGTCAAACGGACTTTCAGTGCCAAGGTTATGGCCAAAATAATATATTGGGTCGAAACTGGTCCAGGTTCGATCTGACCCGGTCAGGCCGACCCAGCCGAGGCCAACCCGACCCGGTTTGGGTCAACCTGGCACGCTGGTTTCGGCCTGGCCAACTGGGTCTAGCCTAGACCACCATCGTGGCCTTATCCACTGGGTCCAGCCCAGCCCATTGGGTCCGGCCCTGTGCACTAGCTACATCCCTCGTTGGGCGGCCCGGCCTGGGGGCCCAGCCGGGCTGTATGTGGGGGAAGAGTCGCACAACCACCCCCCCCCCCCACACACACACACGAAAACAAAATGACTAAAGTCGTTCGGTCTCCAGTAGCACGTGAGACCCACCACGGGACCTGCTCTGTCTAGATCAGTCGGCCGTAACGGCCAGCCCTTGGTCTATCCAGTGGCACGTTGTGCGCCGCCACTCCACGGCCGGCCGAATGCCGACCATGCCTCCGCCATTCGGCACGGCCAGCCGGGCCGCGACCCCTTTATCTGACGGCGGTGCATTGTGCGCTAACCCTTCACGGTCGGCTGAACATCAACTTCCCCCTATCCACCACCACAGTCGACGGGCAGCGGCTCTTCTCCAGTCTCCACATGACCTCTTTCTCTATCTGTGGCGCAGACACGTGCCACCCCAGTTCCATGTGGCTATCCAGGGTGTCGGTCACCACTATTCTATGCCGCGAAGAACATGAAAATCATGAAGAACAATGGATGGATCGGGCCATGTTCGTTTAGCCTGAATCCTCCACATTATATCGGTTGCAGGTGAATCAATAGAATATATTCAACGCAAAGAATGAAGAACAACAAAACCCCTACCTTGAAGGTTCCGTAGGAGGTGGTGCGAGGAAGAACACGAAGTCATTGAAGAGTGTCGGCATTCATCGATCCAGCAAAGCGCTTCTGTTCCGGGCTCGGGTTCGGTTCCTTGTTCTTTGTTGGAGAAGCGTACTTCTTTGGAGTGTTTCTCCACAGATTTCTCCCAATTCTCCCCTTTTTCGAATAATTCGCTAACCAATACTCTCAAAAGAAGACAAAAGCCATATAAATTAAATTAGGTTTAACAAATTAATTTTTTGCCACAATTAATTGGATCAATTAAAAGGGAGAATAAATTAATGGGAGGTTGAGAGGTTTTCCCCCATTAAGAGCGGTTCAGGTGGTCACCACCGCTAGAATTTAATTTGGGGGTTTTCAAGTTTGGGTGGTCCCCACCTCCATAACCCATGTAGAGAGGGTCCAAAAATAAAATAAAAGTTTGTTATTTTATTCTTCTTCTTCCTCCATGAATAGTACAAAAACATACTTTCACCCCTAACCTACTGCTGTTAGGGAGAAGGTTTTCTTAAGAGAATATCGGCATTGCGAGTTCAACAGTGTCTTACTATTTCAATTTCGAGAAACAGTTCAAAAGTTACAAAAACCCTCTCGCACGTTTACTAAAATTACTTAAAGAAATGTTCATAAATTCATTCCAGGCACATCGTGCCTCAGAATCATGTGCTTACAATTTTTGTAGACTCGTAAAATTTAAAAATAATTAAAAACAATTACAGGGAATTTCAGGGTCTTTGCATAATTTATTTTCAAACTAAACCCATAGACATGATGAAAAGATGTTTTTACAAATAATATTTTTTTAAATGATTAAAAGATTTTATGTAAAAAATTTAAGTTGAAATTGATTCTAATAACATAAAAAATATTAATAATAATATAATGGAACTAGATTTACTTTGATAAATATTTTAAAATACAATTTAACTTTGTAAATACTTTAAATGAACAGGCAGTTTTCAAAAAAAAAGTATTTTCACTATTTATTATAAGAGAAACTTTTCAGAAAATTATCAAAACATTAACAAGATAATTTTTAAATTTTTACTAAAACATTGAAGAAAATTTTCCCACATAAATTTTTTAAAAGTGGAAAACATTTAATTTTTAATTTTTTTTAAAAAAATATAATGATTATTTTGAAAAAAAAATTATTTTCAATGTATATAAAGACTTCACCAAAATATTTATAATTATTTATCAATATATTTTATTTAACTGAAACCTTCATATTTAATTATAAGTTTTTTTATCTTATTTATACCATAAAATTTAATGGCTAGGTTATAACATTCATGTTTAAATAATTATACTAATAGTTTATTATGGTTCGTTAAAACTTGATGTTGTGTGTAATCCAATCTATAAAAGAAATAAAATTTATTTTAAAATAATATATAATAAAATATTGGGGTTTTAGAGGTAGTTTATGAAATTCATATTTTAACAAAAACAGGTGAGCTCCATGGTTTGGCCACATATTTTTTCAAATTGTTCACCAATTTTAAACCCCTCACTAAACATACTAGGATACTTTTATGATTTGGTTGGATGGTTTTTAAAACTAATAAACAACCATTTTAAACATTCCATTAATGGAATTATATAATTTTCATGTTATGTATCACAATTACTAGTAATTATATTTCTATGTTGATACTAAAAAAATTGTAAATTTACACTGGTTGGACATGAAACTATAGGAAAAAAACAAAAAAAATCAGAAAAGAAAAGAATATGTAATCAAGAGTTTTGGTTATGACAGGGGATTAGCTATAACTTCAATTTATTAAAGGAAATAAGAATATATATCAGAGAGAAAATGAATCTAACCATAGTGGTTGTATCTAAATATTTAAAGTAGTAAATTTGTTCTAAACTATATTATTGTCTCATTGTCATAGGTGAGAAATGTGTCTCATACTATAGGTCGTGTATCATTGTCACGATTGGTTAATTCATCCCATATAATATGGATTATATCTATATAAAATTTCTATAAACTATCCCATAATTAAGGTAGTATCTCTATATCAAAGGGGGGAAACATGTCCCATCATAGTAGTAGTATATTTGAATCATAGATGGAAAACATTTCTCATCCCACGTATATGATATCTATATCATGGGTGAAAAATACTTCCCAACCGTGAAGTAGTATCTCTATATCATAGATGGTAATCACACCTCATTATAGAAGTAGTATCTCTATATAATAAGTGGTCATCATGTCCCATCCTATAGGTAGTATCCATATATCACAAAAGATGAATTCTCCACATCTTAGAGATTTTATCTATATATGAAAAGTAGTAAATCTGTCCCATCCTAATTATAGTATCATTATATCATAGGTGAAAATTTTATCTCATCATGGAGGTGGTCTATTATAATTAAAGGTGGAAGACATATATCAAATCCTTTTTAAGTTCTCAAATTTCAAGCTCAGTGTTATCATTCAACCATCATTTCACTTGGAATATCAAATTAATGAATAATCAATAGAATAATAATAACAATGTGACAAAAATCACTATATCCAGGTCTTATCACTTATCTAGTAACAAAAACCACCTCGTACATCACTTATCCAACATGTTAATCTTATATCCCTTAATTATCTTCAATTCCTAAATCAGAAACATCATGCATTCCTATATTTTAGGTATATATTTCTATTATCATTGGCGCATCTCCAAACCCTTATTGGAAACCTCACAAATGATGGTTTCTTAGGCCAAGACTCGTCATTTCCTTATCCATGGTTATGGGATAGTCCTTTAATCTACATTCAAGCTTTATAATATAACATATAAAATATTACCAAAAGAAATCCCATAAAAAACATTTCTCCTTTAAATGATAACCCATTAGTTTATCCTTAGTATAATTACCCTTTACCACCATACTAGGCCTTAAAAACCCTCAAATGAGCATCATAGTCTAATTAATATCTTACCTTTTTTTGGTACTCTCAATTCCTATAATTAACACTTCAGATAAACTATATATCATCACATATAAAAACTCACTACTCTCAATGAATCATTATATACTATCACACTTGATCTCATAAGGCTATTTTGTTCATCACCTAAATTGAGTATCCAATTTGGGGTCCTTTTAATATATTATTCAAGGCTTGTTATCTAAAATAGTCATCTAATGAATCTAAAACTCAAGGTAAATCATATAGGTCACTTGATATCACCTTAATATGTCACACATATTTCACAATATCCCTTTACACCTTATTATATTATACTTAGATTGATTTCGGTCACTTACTACCTCTTATATAATATAATCACAATAAATTGCATGTAAAATAGTGAAAATATAAGGAACCACCAACATTTGGAATAATGGTAACCATTTTTAATGATTTTCATTTATTTAATCCATTCCCACATAATCCTTCTTCAGGAACATGACACAACGTAGTGTAAACACATTGAAATGTTATTTATCCTAGCTTTAATGAATCATAAATGACTCAAACTCCCCCTACAATAAAAACCCAAAATTTATTCATTGATTCAATAATAAGTTTCACCGATAATCAATGAAAAATAAAGAATAATTAAAAAATCCACTAACCTCTACCAAAATGAAATCCAATGGATTTTGTTTTCACCTCATGGCCTCAAATAACCATTTTATGAAAAATCCCCATAATTAAGTTTTGATTTCACCATGTTCTAGTGGATTAAAACTAGAATCCCTATATAAATTGGAATTTATTTATAGAAATAATGAGGAAAGGATGAAGGTAATATGAGGGGGGAATCACACCATAACTGGTGAATAAAATTAGATCAAATCAACTAGATAAATAAATAAATTAGGTGAAAGGGGATGAGGGAGTGTAGTTTCCCCTTGTATTTAGTCATACAACCAAAGAACCCTAATATGGGGTTAAATTTATCTCATACCCCCTAGTGGAAAAAAGTGCCCCAAAATTTATGGGGGTTGTGGGTCACCACTTGTATCCTAGTAAACCCCAACTAGATGGTCTATTGTGTACCTAGATCCCATTTATATGCAGCATGGAACTACCACATTTCACAACCCATTGAATATTTGGGGGGTATCTAATATATACCACTATGCTTGGTGTCCACTTGTCATTATTAATTTTCTCATCCATTTTTTTCACTAACCTTGTATTGTCTAAACAATCTATAAAAACTCCTAAAACACACCAACTCAATCTGTTTTACAATAATTTTAAATTTCACCATGGTTTTACTCAACTGGATTTCCAATTTCTATAATAAGGCTTAAGGTTATTTATTGGTAAGTCATTATCCAATGGTATGAGTCATAACTATATTTTTTATGTTTCCTATATTGATTTTAGAGAATTTATAAAACTAATATTGGTAATTTGGATTGATTATTAGTTCAAATATTTAATTCAGGTCATTATAAAATAGTATTGGGGAATTTTTTTTAAGAAATTATGTAAATGGTAGTTGTGAAGAAAGGTTGTTCAAAATTCGGAAGGTTCCAATGAAAATTATTTTTATCTTTATTTATAACATGGCACCCATTAATATGGTTTTATTTGTTATGTGAGGTGGATTTTTCCCCATGATTCATTTTTTATTTTTTTATCCCTAGTGATGTGTTTTCACAATGAATGGATAAGGTGAGAGTTACATTTCTAGTATTTGGTATTACTTTAATATAGAAAATTTAGGGAATATTATTGAATTCATGTGACCAAAAATATATTTTTTTATATAAATTTGATTGTTTATTTTATTAAAGGGTTTGATTAAAAGGGTTATTTTAAAATATCATTCTAAATTAAGAAATTAATTTTTTTATAAAATTTTATTTTACCCCTAAAGATATTACCCTAAATAAAAGAGATAATTTAGGTGTGGATAATTTTTTTAATTGGGTGACCATTCATTATTATTTATGTTAGTATTTTTTTTAAATTAATTTAAATGATTAAATTAAAATAAATAAGTTTAAATAATTATTTTATGTTGTATATATAATAAAGAATGAATTACAATCATGTGCTCTTATCATGAAGGCCTTGAATTTTTATTTAAGGGATAGTCCCTTTTTTTAATTGGGTTGATAGATAACCATTACATGTCCTGAGGACTAGAATGCATGTGTTGAAGGACCCGAGGAGTACTGGAATTTACAATTATTGAAATATTGAATCAAATTACCTTTATCACCCCTTCAAATTTTTGGGTAAGGCTTCCCACCAATGATGAAGTTGGTCTTGTCTTTGCATTTTGAAGTGGTTCATGGGGCCTCATTAAATCAATGGTTCCTTATCCCTCCTTCCAATATCTAATTTTTTTAAATAGATTCCACTAATCTATCTTGATCCACCAGACTGAGTCTTTTCCAGTAGAATCGATTAGATGTCGAGTATCCCAAAGGCTGAGGATAGCCTCAGAAACCATTGGACTAAATTCTAAAATACATAGCACCAAATCCCAAATTGAGTGACTAATACTATAGTTATAGTACCTTCTACAGTGCATGTACTATTATAGAACTAGAGTTCAACAAAAAAATTTCCATATTTGGATTTGAAAATAGATTTTTCATTGTGTATTTTTTAATGACTCATATTTTATCTAGATTTATTTTTATAAATTAATTGGTAAAATTCCACGACCTGGTGCTGTGACGGCGTGAAATTCCGAAGCTCGGTGTTCCCGGAATGACATGGTGAAAGTTTTTTAGTTTTTAATAAAGAGTGTGTGTGGTTTCTTCTTTAATTAGGTATAACATATAAATGAGTTCCAAGATCAGAAATATGAGGGCACAATTATGTTCATAGTAGTGGTTTTACCGTAGGTGGGGCCTAACATCAACTGGCACAAGTCGATTGTGAAAGTTAGAAATCAAACGTAACCATAATTAAAATAATTTACTAAAAATATTTTATATGATTCTATGTTTGTTTCTTTTAATTAAGTCATATTATTAGGAATCTAGGGTTATCACTATAACCCTAGAAATTACTCTGAGGTAAGTACATAGAAACATCTCTAATAAATGGCAACAAATGTTGGTGGATCAAGGATCGATTACAACAGGGAACCCCTTACTTCATCAATGACTGATCCAATCATGAGGTAAGATTTTGATATCTTTTTGATTTCCTCTTATCCCCTTAGATCCTATGTCTAAAGCAGACCAACCGACCAACAGATCAATCCATGTTTTGGTCGTTCTTGCAGGTTAGTTAATTTATTCCAGATACAAAATGGGGATTAAATCTTGGTGATTTGTCTATTTTTGTTTCTTCGTGATCCCACTAACATGAACGGATCAAGGCCGAAACAAACGAGACCAAGATATTTTCTTTGGGTGTTCATGGGCTAAATCTCTCCCCCTAAATATATCGCGTTCTAAATGTGTTCCTATCCCATTGAAACCTTAAATAAACGATCAAACATTTCACTTGTGATTCATGGTGCAACGATCTGAGACAGAAGTTTTTGATCCATGATGACATTGCAGTGGTGCGACAAGAGTGTTGTAGGAAGGCGTTGGATTACGGCGGAGGGCACAACCAATGGTGGGCCACCGGATGGGAGATTAGTGGCAAGGACAGCACATGGCTCAACGGTAGGTTGGGATACGGTGGGGCGCAAGAGAGATGGGTCGTCGAAAGGGTGCACAACCACAACCTTGGTGTGACTGCACCAGAGGAGGATACGATGGTGGCACATACTGTGGGTGGTGAATCGGGGTCGCGGTAAGAATCTACGGTGGCGGCGACTGGGACCTGGCCTGAAGCAATTTCGGACGGAGGACCCCACGGTAGTGGGGCCATGAGACTTGGTGGATGAGGTGGGCCAGCTGCATGAAATATGATCCTGTGTTTCGTTGACCATGGGAGCTAGCTAGCCATGCAATCGGTTGACCGCATTGACAAGGGGGACGCGGCCAGGTCGGGCCATGTCCGACGGAGCAGAACATGTCCGTGTGTTGGGGGTTAGGATGGGGAACGAGGCTGTTCTAATAGCCTAGTGGTCCAGGCTGGCCTGAAATGATCAAGTCGATTCGGGGAGGCCAAACCGAGTCGGGTCGGGTCAGCCGGATCGGGTCGAGTTTGACCCAGAAAGAGCATGATCCCTTTTTACTAAATTTGGCATATCTTTCAAACCATGTTTCTGTTTGATGATCCATTTGTGGTGTTGGGTCCCTTGACACTAGATAGACTTTTTGAGATAGACTACATGAGTTTTATAAAAGATGGAATATTACATAATGTCTTGAGGAATAGGTTCTCCTAGAACAAGTGTTCTATGAGCAGAATCCTCCGACTAACTGTGACTATGTGATATTGGTGACTACGTGACATGGGGACTACCTGAACCATCGATGTTCTATGAGTCATCTATGTTCTATGCAACATCGAGACACCATGAACCATCAAAGATTTGTGTTCCATCGATGCTCCATGCACCATCGATGGCCCAGACATCATCTTCGCTCTAGGCTCCATCGATGTTTCATGCACCAACGATACTCAATGTGCTATTGACACTCCATACACTTCCAACCTTATACTTTCATAGAGACCGAAATATCTGTGGACTAAAACAACAAATCATTATCTTATTTATTTAGACTTATACCTATGTGAGATGACCGTATTAACTATACTTGGTTCTTTTCCGTTGTGTTCTACTTCATGTGTTTCCTTTGTGGTATACTTCATCTATTTCATAATGGTATTTTACATTGTGGTTTTGGGGTCCCTACTAGATATTGTTTAACTCGCTCATGAACGGGCTATGCCCACACATGTTGTGACTTGTGCATATGATCGACGCTTTGACAGGGTCATTCAGGGACCGGATCCTGGTGGTGAGTACCCCAATCCCACCTTTAATAGTCTAGGGGATGTATACTAGCACCGTGTTGGCATTTCCCACAAATGGTAGGAATTTTCCATAGTACGTGTACACATGAAAATGTCTAAAAGAGTAGGTTTTGAACTAAAAACACTAAGTAAACATGTATGCATACCACTAAAATACTTGCATAGAGTAACAGTAAAAAACTAGAAAGTAAACGGGGTCAGAATACAAGCACAACAAAATTAAAAATTACAAGCTTCATCGCATGTCACTGGACTCATCCCTATTCACCAGCCCCCTGTGCCCATGGTGGACCGCCTAGGGGTTGTGTGGATAGTACCTCGAACCTCCACCCACTACCTCCTGCTGCCCATCTGGCACGACCCGTCCCAGAGGGGCCCGAGTCGCAACTCCCCAATCCCACCTCCAATAGGCCAGGGGATGGTGACTAGAGCCGAGTAGGCATAATACAAACATGAGAGGCATTGATTATAAACCTGTACACACGCACACACATCTCCAAGCCCACAAAGTTGAAAAGTAAAAACTACAAAAAAATAAAAGAAGCATCCACACACTAAAACCCAAACACAGAGTACGATAAGGAAGTAAAGTACAGTAAAGTAAAACCCTGGGCCAAAAGTACAAGACCACCAAAAAGGAAGTCTGTAACAAAGTCCAACCTGTAGAAAAAGGTACTGAGACTGCAACTTGTCACCGAAGGAACACACCTCGGCCTGTCTGATCTCATTGAACACCGTCTGGTCCTGGTCCGCCTAGAATTCTGTCAAAGGCTCGCTTGTCTGCACAAGGCATGACACGTGCGGGCAAAGCCTGTGCGGGGGTGAGTATAACAATACCCACTAGGACACTCCGAAAACCACAAAGGAAATAAACAAAGTAAAATACCACAAAGAAAGGAATAGTCATCTCTACATAGTATATGTCTACGGAACATAAAATAAGAATATCCAGATATACTCATACACAAATGACCATCGTGAAAACCGCCACTAGGATCCAGCTCAAAGATTCCACTAAGCAAACCATCTGGAGGACATACTCCTAGGTCTAAAGAGAGAGGCATGAAGTAATCGTTCCAGGAGAACACACTCCACAAGATCCTTGGGAACAAGATGCTCCGATGAGGATCATAGCCAAGTCATGGAATGATTCCAACAACTCAATCTGAGCTAATCCGCTAAGCAGAGGATCATCTCCTGTGTAAAGTTGGTCACGTCGATACCAAGAACTCTACCTAGGGTTCTAGGAATGAATAGAGGATCCGGCTCTAAGTCTCATAGAGGGGATTCCATCAACTCTATTCAGGGAGTTCTGCTGAAGTGATCATACTTCTGTATAAAGGAATTGATACCAGAACCTTCAGAGGATTACCAAGGGTATGAACCCTAAGAACATGTCCAAGTCACAGAAGGCAAGTAGCTCAAGACATGAAGAAATGTTACACGGTGTGTAGTATGGTTACACGTCGTGTTCCTTGACCCCAGGTACTGCCCGTGTAAACAGCCTGTGTCCTTCGTTCAAGTCGTTCAAAACCAAACTACATGGCATGTAGTAAAATACACATTTTGTTCCTTGACATCGGGTATTGCCCGTGTAAACGGCACGTGTCCCTTGGCTTATTGGATAGAAAAAAACTGCATGACGTGTAGAAGAAATCACAGGTCGTTTTAGAGCACCTGGGCTCGCTCTGTGTATGCTAGCCATGTGCCCGTACATGATCTCTGCCCGTGTCCATGTTGTCTGCCCGTGCACCAGTACACAGGGTACCCCGTGTATCTGGTCGGGTCTAGCCGGGGAGGGGTATACACGGCCTGTCCATGGATGTGGGCCCTTCCCGTGTCTGTGTACTCACGAAGTACATGTCAGCTAACCCTACCGACGAACACACGCCATGTAGCCCATACCACACGGCATGTAGTCGGAAAAATTTCCAGAACATCGTCTTCCTCCGCGCACCTCGGTCGATCTTCCGGATCTCTATTCTGTCATCCGTTCACCGCGAAACTCCATATACCGGTTTGCCTCGTCTCTATGAAGCCGAATCCGTGGGTGTTGGGTCTTCAATCGGATCCAAAATCCTCTTCCGGCCATCCAAGCGGAAATCTTCCAAAGAATGATTTCTTCCCATCCTCTTCGATCTGTCCGCAAAAACCGTCGTCGCATCTCCGCAAGACTTTTGTGGTGTTGATCCTTCAATTTGGGATCGTTGCGTCACAGAACAAATGCGCAACGATCTATTGTTCATCACCCCAAAAAGAACGTGAAGAACGCTAATGAAGAACGTGATAATTTGGGGAAGAACACACAACAAATTGAGAGGGACGAACCTCGATCGATGTTCGTATCGATCTTGGTTCGTCACCGCTAGATGTTTGAACGAAACCAAACAAATAACCAGAATCAAATCCCCAAAAATCCCCGTAAAGCCCATCCCACAAGAACGATCGATCCACGAGAAAATCTGTTCTTGGATTAGTCTGCATTCGTCATGGAAATAAAATATGTGGAAGAATTAAAATCACAACAACATCCTACCTAGATTCACTGAGTTTGTCGGCGAAGATCTGCTCGTCGCGTCGTCGTCGCAATCGAAATCCGTTAAGAACGTCGTCACCGCTGCTTTGGGGGTTTCCTCTAGAGCCGCCATGGATTTTCAGGGATATGGGGTTTGTAACCCTAGACCCTGGCGCAAGACTCTATTTAATGAGGATAAAATTAAAAAAAAGATTTAAATGATCTCGCTATAGAAATAAAATATTTTTATTAAATATTTTTTGACCGTTGCGTCCAAAAACTAGATTTCAACCCCGGCCCATGCCGGCCGATGCTGGGCCTCGCCTAAGGTAAAATCGATGTTCTGAATGCAACGGTGCCCTCAGATTTCTGATCGGAGAACCCGTTCTGGAGTTATTTACTTTTTTAGGAAAACTGGATGTGCGCATAATTTAATTATTAAATTAAATTCAAACATTTGTTCCGGGCTCACTAGGCCTCGGAAATGCACACCATCTCAGAGTCTGGTCACAAAATAATTCCCATATAATATGGAATGTAATACGTGGAAAAAATCTGGGACATTACATCACAGCCACCTTAGGTATTTTACGTCCCTGAAAATCCAAAACAGGGGCTACTCAAAAAAGGTGTGGGTATTGCACGCGAATCTAAGCCTCCCGCTCCTACGTGCTCTCTTAGAGATTCTCGTGCTACCACCGGACACACACCAAGGGAATATCTTGTCCACGAAGGATCTTCTCCTACCAATCCTCGATCTCCACTAGGTACTCGGCAAAGGTCGCTACATCGTCGATGTCCAACTCACCCCAGTCGATAACGTGTGATGGATCATGCACGTACCTCCGTAGCTGCGACACCTGGAATACGTTGTGTACATGGTCCATCTGAGGAGGTAGAGCCAAGAGATACGGCACCTCGCCAACTCTACTCAGAATATGAAAAGGCCCAACGATCCTCTGAGATAGCTTTCCGCCTCGGCCAAATCTCTGCAATCCCCATCGAGGTGAGACCTGAAGGAACACATGGTCTCCCTCCTCCAACTCCAAAGGCCTCCGCCTCCGGTCTTCATAAGTATTTTTCCGACTCTGTGCAGTCTTCATCCACTCCTGGATGACCTGCACCTTCTCTGTAGTAGCTCTCACCATCTCTTGGCCCATGAGTGCTGACTCTCCCGGGTCAGTCCAGCAAAGTGGCGACCTGCAAGGTCACCCGTATAGAGCCTTGAATGGTTCCATAACAATAATGGAATGATAACTGTTTTTATAAGAAAATTCCACTAGTGGTAGGTGATCCTCCCATCTATGACCAAAGTCAAGTATCCAAGCTCGTAGCATATCCTCCAGGACCTGGATGGTTTGCTCTGTCTGACCATCAGTCTGGGGATGAAATGATGTGCTCAAGCGTAATTGAGTCCCAAATTCTTCCTTCATTCCCTTCCACAACCAGGATGTGAAATGAGCATCACGATCTAAGAAGATTGTGGATGGTACTCCATGAATCTGAACTATTTCCTCAATGTAGAGGCGTCCCAAACTCTCTACTGAACTCTACTCTTGTATGGCTAGGAAGTTGGCCGACTTGGTGATTCGATCAATGATCACCCAGATGGCATCGTGTCCCCTAGACGTGCATGGTAAACCTGTCACGAAGTCCATGGATATCCCATCCCACTTCCACTCTGGAACCTCAAGGGGCTGAGTCAAACCTGCTGGCACCTAGTGCTCAACCTTTACTTGAAGACAAGTAAGGCACCGAGAAACAAACTCTGCCACACTCTTCTTAATCCCTGGCCGCCAGAAATGACGTCGGAGGTCCTGGTACATCTTTTCCACACCTGGATGCACCGCCAAAGGGGATGTATGGAACTCCCTCAGAACCTCCTCCTGCAACATCACTGGTACTACAATGCGTCCTCTGAAAAGGAAAACGTGCTCCCCTCCTTTTGAATATCCATCAGCAGCATCACTTGTGGATATCTGAGCACGTTGAGTCTCACAGCTAGAATCCCCGCACTATGCTTCCCTGACTCGCTGCAAGAGTGGAGGGGTAACAACCATCGACTGAAGGTAAGATCCCTCATCTCCATCCACGAATGAAAACTGCAAAGAGGCCAACTTCCTTATCGCCTCATCCAGCAACTGCGAACTAGATTTCCTACTGAGAGCATCTTCCCCCACATTCGGCTTCCCAGGAGTATAAACGATTTCAATGTCGTAATCCTGGAGGAACTCAAGACATCACCTCTATCTCAAATTCAGATCCTTCTGAGAATAGATATATCTGAGACTCTTGTGATCAGAGTAGACGGTAAACCGCTAGCCCATCAGGTAGTTCTGCCACATCATCAATGTGAAGACTACCGCTGCCAACATAAGATCATGGGTTGTGTAGTTCTGCTTGTGTGGCCTCAACTGACGTGAGCCATAGGAAATCACCACTTGCCTCTGCATCAGGGCACAACCAATCCCAGTTCCTGATGCGTCATAGAACACTATGTACTTGACACCCTCCTCCGGTAATATCAAGATCGGGGCACTCATCAGACTCCGTCTCAACTGCTGGAAAGCCTGCTGTCATTTCTCGGTCCATACAAATGTTTTTCCCTTTCGGGTCAAAGCTGTCATGGGTTCTACAATCCTGGAGAAATCATGGATGAATCTCCGATATTAGTCCGCCAACCCAAGGAAACTCCGCACCTCCATCACGCTCCGGGGTGGCTCCCATGATAGCACTGCCTCCACCTTTGCTGGGTCCACTTATACACCATCCGATGAGATATTGTGTCCCAGAAACTGGACCTCCTGTAACCAGAACTAACACTTTGAGAGTTTCCCATAAAACTGGTTCTCTTGGAGTGTGTCCAGAACCATCTTTAGGTTTCTCGCGTGCTCCTCCTCAGAAGCAGAGTACAAAAAGGATATCCTCGATGAAGACCACCACAAACCGGTCTAGATAATGCTGAAAGATCTAGTTCATGAGTCACATGAACACTTCCAGGGCGTTCGTCACACCGAAGGGCATCACCAAGTACTCATAGTGACCGTAGCGACATCTGAAAGCCGTCTTTGATATATCATCTTCCCGTACTCGCAACTGGTGATAGCCTGATCGTAGATCAACCTTCGAGAACCATCGTGCCCCTCTCAACTGGTCGAAGATATCATAGATCCTCGGCAGTGGATACCGGTTCTTCACGGTCACCTGATTCAAGTGCCGGTAATCCAAAAACACCCTCATGCTCATGTCCTCCTTCTTGGAAAACAACACTGGGGCCTCCTAGGGTGAAACGCTGGGTCTCATAAAGCACTTCTCCTACAAGTCGTCCAACTGCATCCTCAGCTCACGAAGCTCTATTGGAGCCATCTGATAAGTTGATGCTAATATTAGGGTCGTCCCAGGTTGCAACTCAATGCAGAAATCTATCTCCCGAAGGGGAGGTAGCTCGGGGACATCCTCCGGAAAGGCGTCCTCGTACTCATCCACCACTACTGGAAATTGGAAACTCGTAACATCTGCCGCGTCAAGGGCTAGGCTAGCCAACTGATGTGAAATTGGTTGTGCCCTCCTATGCACAAGTCCATCCTGCGCTGCCTGGGTCTCTCTTTCAGGACAAAAGAGAACATCATTCCATTAATGCAGACACACCGCACCCTTCACCTAAAATAATCAATCAGGTCATGAACTGTGGATAACCAATCCATGACAAGAATGACATCGTAAGGCCTCGACGCTACTACCAAGAGGTTCCAACCGAAACTCTCACCTCCAAGGGACAGGTCACACTGCCTGCAAAGGTGTGTGATCTCTGAATCTTCTCCGGTCGGTGTTTCTAAGCGTAAGGTTCGAGTCAATGACTCAACTGGAATCCCAATGTCACGAACAAGCTGAGCACCCAGAAAAAAATGACTAGGACTTGTGTCTATCAAAATGGAATCCAAGGTAGAAAATACATAGATAGTACCTCTAATCATTCCGGGAGTACCTGGGTCATAATCCTCTGCCGCCTGCAATTGTCCATGCCTTTTTCCACCAGCTCCCTAAGCCTGGGGTGGACCACCTGGGGGTGGTGGTGGTTAAGGGTCGAAACGCCGACCACCTCCATCTGCTCTCCCAACTCCTCTTCCATGTCTTCCACCTCGCGGATCTACCTGCTCCACACATTGACTCTACCCTGGTGGTCCATCCACTACTCCCGAGTCAGTAGTACGGAGGGTCAGACAATCTCGAGCGAGATGTACCCTACCGTCACATGAGTAACATCGCCTCTCTTGAGGATGGATGGATGCACCCTGTGAACCCATTACGGCTGATCCGTTATCCTGAGATCTCCTCTGGAAACGTCTCCCACGCCTGGGTCCCTGACGTCAGCTCCCTTCCGTTGAGGTCTCTGCTTCAGCTCGCCCACTACTGACAACTGTCGGTTGTCCCTGCTCTGCCAGGAAGCTCTCGACCACCAAAGCCCGCTCGAGCACCCCATCATAAGTAGGAATGCTCATAGGGATGATTGTAACTCAGATATCTCTACACAAGCCCCACTCAAAAGTCCGAGCTCTGAAGTAATGATCCCTGACCATATCCATCAAGTACCGCAAGAGGTCGGTAAATCTATATGAATAGTCAGCCACTGTCATCGTTCCCTGCTGGAGCTGAAGAATCTCATGTATACGTACTGCTCTCAGGGTAACTGGTGAAAACTCTTCTCTTAAGAGACACTCAAACACCGACCATGCAAGAGTCGCTTCGTCGTGAGTCTGGATGACCAAACTCCACCATCGCCCTGCTGAGTCCTGCAGAAGGCTCGCTGCCAGGATCACCATCTGGTATGCTGGTGTCCTGAACAAACGGAAGACTCTGGTCACTCCCTCAAGCCAGTCCTCTGCTGCCTGAGGGTCAGGCTCACCTTGAAACCTAAGGGGTCTCTGTCTCTGAAACTCGTGGAGGGCGCTCAGCCTGCGCACCTCCTCCACTGGTACAGCAGGCGCTAAACACTGCTCCACAGGGGGCGGGATAACTGGCACGCCACCTGGTCGTAAAACTTGGGGATCTGGTCCATGTATCGAAGCTTCATCAATGACAGGGTCATCCTCGTGATTGAGCTGCTAGATCCTAGCGGGTGCGCTTCATGGAGGCATCTTGTTTAAGAAACAAGATGTATCACATTCAATGATTATATTGGGAGAGATGACTCAAGAAGGACATGGAAACCACAACCCATTCTTATATGATGCATGTACCATTATTTTTCCCCATGAAACTAGTGTTTTCACATTCCGAGTCGAAAAGAAAGTTATCTGAGTCCTGGTGTATGGATACGCCGGCCGCTGCACCAACAATAGGGTCCCTGGTGTGAGAGCCGAACTTGAAACACTTAACACTGTTGCCCCAAACCAACTCATAGACTCTCAGTCCTAAGGTAGAACTGACCTCCTCTGATACCACTCTGTCTTGACCCGTCCCAGTGGGGCCCGAGCCGCAACTCATCAAGCCCGCCTCCAATAGGCCAGGGGCTTGTGACTAGCGCCGAGTAGGCATACTACTAACATGGGAGGCATTGCCTATAAACCTGTACACACGCACACACATCTACATGCCCACAAATCTGAAAGGTAAAAACTAAAAAAAATATTCATGCACACACTAAAACCCAACCATAGAGTATGACAGGGAAGTAAAGTACAGTAAAGTAAAACCCTGGGCCAAAAGTACAAGCCCACCAAAAAGTAAGTCTACAACAAAGTCCAACCTGTAGAAAAAGGTACTGAGACTGCAACCCGTCGCTGAAGGAACACACCTCGGCCTGTTTGATCTCACTAAATATTGTCCGGTCCTGTTCCACCTAGAATTCTGTCAAAGGATCGCTCGTCTGCACAAGACATGACACATGCGGGCAAAGCCCGTGCCGGGGTGAGTATAACAATACACAGTAGGACACCCCGAAAACCACAAAGAAAATACAACAAAGTCAAATACCACAATGAAAGGTATAGTCATATCTACATATTATATGTCTACGGAACATATAACAAGAATATCCAGATATACTCTTACACAAATGACCATCGCGAAAACTGCCACTAGGATCCAGCTCAAAGATTCCACTAAGCATACCATCGGGAGGACATACTCCTAGGTATGAAGAGAGAGGCCAGAAGTAATCGTTCTGGGAGAACACACTCCACAAGTACCTTGGGAATAAGATTCTTAGATGGGGATCATATTCAAGTCATGGGGTGATTCTGACAACTCAATCTGAGCTAATCCGCTAAGTACAGGATCAGTGCCCGAGTAAAGTTGGTCACGTCGATACCAAGAACTCTACCTAGGGTTTCAGGAATGAATAGAGGATCTGGATCTAAGTCTCAAAGAGGGGATTCCAACAAATCAATTCAGTGAGTTCTGCTGAAGGGACCATACTCTTGTATAAAGGAATTGATACCAGAACCTTCAGGGGATTACCAAGGGTACGAACCCTAAGAACTAGTCCAAGTCACTGAAGGCAAGTGGCTCAAGCCACGAAGAAAATTTACACGGCATGTATTATGGTTACACGCCGTGTTCCTTGACCCCGGGTACTGCCCGTGTAAATGGCACGTGTCCTTCGTTCAAGCCGTGCAAAACCAAACTACACGACATGTAGTAAATTAAAAGTAGTGTTCCTTGACACTGGGTATTGCCTGTGTAAACGGCTCATGTTTCTCGGCTTTTTAGATAGAAAACTAATACATGACGTGTAGAAAAAATAAAATTCCATGTCGAGCACCTGGGCTCACTCCATGTACGCTGGCCATGTGCCCGTACACGGTCTCTGCCCGTGTCCGTGTCGCCTGCCCGTGTACCAGTACACTGGGTACCCCGTGTATCTGGCTGGGTCTAGTCGGGGAGGTGTATACACGGCGTGTCCATGGCTGTGTGCCCTAACCATGCCCGTGTACTCCTGGAGTACACACCGGGTAACCCTACTGACGAACACACGTCGTGTAGCCCATACTACATGGCGTGTAGTTGGGAAAATTTCCAGAACTGCATCATCCTCCTCGCACCTCGGCCAATCTTCCGGATCTCGATTCTATCGTCTGTTCACTGTGAAACTCCAGATAACAGGTCGCCTCGTCTCCGTGAAGCCGAATCCGTGGGTTTTAGGTCTTCTATCAGCTCAAAAATAAGATTCTAGCCATCCAAGTGGAAATCGTCCGAAGAAAGATTTCTTCCGATCTGCTTCGATCCATCTGCCAAAACCATTGCTGAATCTTCACAAGACTATTGTAGTGTTGATCCTTCAATTTGGGATCGTTGCGTCGCATAACAGATACGCAACGATCCATTGTTCATCTCCCCACAAAGAACGCAGATAACGCTCATGAAGAACGTGAGAATTTGGGGAAGAACACACAAAAAATCGAGAGGGATGAACCTCGATCGATGTTCGTGTCAATCTTGGTTTGTCGCTGTTAGAAGGTTGAACAAAACCAAACAAATAACCAGAATCAAATCTCCAAAAATCCCCACAAAATCCCATCATGCAAGAATGGTCGATCCGTGGGCTAATCTGTTCGTGGAATAGTCCGTGTTCGTCGTGGAAATCAACGATAGGGAAGAATTAAAATTACAACAACATCCTACCTGGATTCACTGCCTTTTCCAGCAATGATCCGCTCGCTGCGTCGTCGTCACCGTTGAAATCCGTTTAGAACGTCATCGCCACCTCATTGGGGGTTTCCTCCAGAGCCTCCATGGGTTTTAAGGGTTATGGGGTTTTTAACCCTAGACCCTAGCACAAGCCTCTATTTAAAGAGGATAAAAGAAAAAAAAATATTTAAAATATCTCGCTATAGAAATAAAATATTTGTATTAAATATTTTATTACCGTTGCGTCCAAAAACTAGATTTCACCACCGACCCACGCCGGCCGAATTTACGCCTCGCCTAAGGTAAAATCATTTTTCTGAATGCAACAGTGCCCTTGGATTTTTGATCCGAGCACCCATTCGGGAGTTATCCACTTTTTCAAGAAAACCGCATGCGCGCGTAATTTAATTATTAAATTAAATTCAAAAATTTGTTCCGGGCTCACTGGGCCTCAGAACTGCATGCCGTCTCAGAGCCTGGTCTCAAAATAATTCCCATATAATATTGAAAGTAATACATGGAAAAAAAATCAGGGACATTACACCATCCAACTCCTCAACCTTGTCCTCCGCCTGGCGGACCACCCTATTCTTGCCTTCACCTCTACCTTAGTGTTCCCTCGACCATCTCTTAATTGGTCATATAATAGGTATATTGTTCGGGTTATATAATGGTTTGTAATCAGATTTTCAACAGGTTTATTTTTCTAAATTAATTTGGAAAATTCCGAGACCAGGCATTGAGATGGTGTGAAATTCTTAGGCCTGGTGTGCTTCAATGATACAGTGAAAATGGTAATATTTTAATAAAGTGAATGGGAAATTTCTTATTTAAATAAAAAAAACATCTAAATGGGTGCCTAAAATAGAAATATGAGGGAACCATTACATTCAGAGCACTGGTTTTACCTTATGTGGGGCCTAACATTGACCGGTGTGGGTTGACTAAGAAGGTTAGAAATCAGACGTAACCATCATTAAAATATTTTAATAAAAATATTTTATTTGAAGTTTCATTTGTTTCTTTTAATTAAGTCCTACTATCATGAATCCAAGGTTATCTCCATAACCTTGGAAATTCCTTTGGGGCAATGAGATGGAAACCACTTTGAGGAATGACGACGAACGCCGGCAGATCAAGGATCGATGATGACCTGAAACCCTGTCTTTCATCAATGACTGATTAAACATCGAGGTAGGACGTTGATCTCTTTGTGATTTTCTCTCCCTCCTAGATCCAATGAAGAATGTTGACCAACCGAAAAACATGGTGATCCGTGTTTCAGTTGTTCTTCCCGGATAGTTAATTTATTGTATATTCAAAAATGGGGATTAAATCATGGTGATTTATCTTTTGTTGTTTCTTCGTGATCTCTCTAACATGAATGGATCAAGTCCAAAACTAACAAGACCAAAATCCATTATTTGGGTGTAATTTTCTTAATATATGCCCCCTAAATCTATCCCATTCTTCATGCATTATTAACCCTTTGACACACTACACTAATGTTCAATCGTTGACCCCACGATCTATGAAGCAATGATCCGAGAACAAAGGTTGTGATTTGAAGTGGAATTACAGAGATGAGAAGAGAGGGAAACAAGAAATTTATATCTTATGGAAGAGGGTGTGATGAACAGTGGGACACCAATAGTGAGGAAATCACGCGTCCTGGAAAGTGGTCGGGTTCCGGTGGGACACAAGACAGATGGGATGGTGGTGGGGTGTGCAGCTGTGATCCTGGAGGGACCTCTCCAGAGGAGGACTGCATGAAGATATAGGCCATGGGTGGTGAATAGGGATTGCAGTGATGGAGTCTGTGATTCATCCTGGAGCCATTTCGGATGGAGGACCCCATGGTGGAGGGACCACGGGACTAGGCAGACCAGGTGGGCCGACAGCATGAAGCGATGTATGGAACCACATTGTCTGGGGGATCCATCTATCCATGTAGTTGAGAGACTGCATGGGCCAAGGTGAAGTGTCCAAGGCGGGCTGCATCCGGTGGATCAGAACTGGCCCACTCAACATGGGCCAAGATGGGGAACCAGTATCCTCTAGCGGTCAATCAGACTGAGGTCTAGCAATCCAATGGGTCATGCCCATTGGGCTGGTAAAGACCAACCGGGTTGGGTCAACCAAACCAGGTTGGGTCGACTGTACCGGGTCGGGTTAGGTTGGGTTGGACCGGACCACTTTTTTCTAAACTGACCATATCTTCCAAACCATGTATCCATTTTACGAGTCATTTTCGACATTGAGACTCTTGAGATGAGACAGCCCTTTTGAGATACTCTAAGTGAGTTTTTGTAAAATTTGGAATGTTACATAATGTCTTGAGCATTATGTTCTCTTATAACATGCATGCTATGAGTAGAATTATATGGCTGGCTATGACTATGTGATCTTGGTGGCTGCATGACTTGGGGGTTTCTTGAACCATCAGCATTCCGTGAGGCATTGATGCTCCGTGTACCATCAAAGTGTTATGTACCATCTAAAATATGTGTTCCATCGATGCTTTGTGTTCCATCTATGCCGTGGGCACCATCGCCACTCCAGTATCCATCAAAACTCCATGCTCCATCAACTCTCCATGTGCTATCAGTGCTCTATGAAATGTTGACACGTCTAGTTTCATAGATACTGAGAGATCTATGGAGTAGAACTAGAAATCCTTCTATTCTTTATTTAGACTTATACCTGTGTGAGCTGGCCATATTAACTATACTTCATGTGTTTCCTGTGTGGTGTACTTAATGTGTTTTCATTGTGATATACTTCGTGTATTTCATGGTTGTATTTTCCTTTGTGGTTTTGGGGTCCCTACATACTATTTTTTTACTCACCCCGGCATGGGCTATGACCACACATGTCGTGTCTTGTGTAGATGATCAAAACTTTGATAGAGTCCTTGGTGGACCATGGCTAGGTGGTTCTTAGAGAGAGGCCCGACATATGGGGTTTGATTCAGTGACATTGAACATCTTTTTTGTACCTACCCATCAGGTGGGTTTTCTTCAGATGAATATTATGAGATTTTACTTTTCTTTTTGGCTGGGCTTGTATTCTGGTCATATTTACATTCCAGTTTTGTATTATTTCTCTATATGGGAATTTTAGTTGTATGCATGCATGTTTACTTTGTTTTTTCAGTTCACCACTTTTCTTGGAGACATGTGTGTGTGTGTACAGGTACTTAGGAAAATTCCTCCCATATATGGGATATTCCTACAAGGTGCTTGTCGCCATCCCCTGGCCTATTGGAGGTAGGCTTGGGGTAGTCACAGCACGGTCCCCAAAGGATGGGTCATGATAGAGTGGTATCAGATAAGGTCAGATCTACACAAATAACCAAGAGTCTGTGAGGTTGGTTTGGGGAAACATTGTTAAGTGTTTTGAGTTTGGATTTCAGACAAAGGACTATAGTGTTGGTGCGACGGCTGTCATATCCATACACAACAACTCTAAATTATGATTTTCGACTCGGTACATGAAAACACTAGTTGCAGGGAAAAATAAATTGTACATACATCATATAGGATTGAGTGTGTTATCATGTCCTTCTCGAGTTAGTGTCAGCTCCCCAGCTATACTCTATTGACTATGGTACTTCTTGATCTATTACAGGATGCCTCTATGCAGAAAGCCATCCAGGATTCCAATGCGTGATCATGAGGATGGTTCAACTAGAGATGAGGTATCCGTACCAGAACTAGTACTAGATACAACATCCCCAGGTGTTGTACCTATGATACCACCACTCAAATAGCAGTAGTTACTGCCAACATTATCGGTAGAGGATGCACACATGTTGTGTGCATTGCATGAGTTCAAGAGTTAGCGACCTCCTAGGTTCAGGGGTGAGAAAGAGGCCTAGGAAGCTAAGAATTGGCTGGAGGCGGTTATTCATGTCTTATTACTAGTGAGGATGCCTCTCAACTAGATGGAAGTCTTAGCCATGAGTCTTATACATGGATCAGTGGGGAGATGGTGGAGATTAGTGATCCAGACACATGAGGAGATGACCCTCACATGGAAAAACATTGAGTGTCTCTTCAGGGAGGAGTTTTTTCTAGCGACATTACGCTATGTGCGTATATTGGAGCTACTACATCTACAGTAGTTCATCCAGACAGTTGTGGAGTACTCAACGAGGTTTGTGGATATTTCTCGCTACTCCACAGAAATGGTAAAAGATCCAATTTTCAGGGCCCAGAACTTTGATCAAAGACTATGTTGGGAGTTCAATGAATACATGACATGTCTGGGCATTCATACATATGTTGGGGTACTAGAGAGAGCATTCCTTGTAGACAACTTTATAGAGAAGCAAACATTGGTAGTAGAAGCTACAACTGGGTGTCAGGTAACTGAATCTTCAACAGCAGATAGTTGACAGCTGACAAAGAAATCTAAGTGGATTAGACAGTTCAGGGGACAACCCCAAGACATGGGGTCAGTGGTACAAGGATCCCAAGGTAGAGCGAGTTAGTCGAAGGACCTATTGTGTTACTCATGTGGCGGTTGAGTACATCTGGGTAGAGATTGTCTGACCCCACATACGATGGATCAAGAGATGAATGAGGGACCACTGAGGTATAAGAGAAGGCAGAAATAGGGAAGTCCTAAAGGTGGCTTATCTGTTAGAGGAGTGGGACAAACAATATGAGGTGGGCGGATGTTCGAGGTACTACCAGCACCACCCCCAAGAAGTCCTCCATGGACTCTTGTAGCTGGGGTACAAAGACGAGGCCATCATCCGGCGATTAAGACTTCCGAACATGATTCTCCAAAGATTATTAAATGTACGATTTTTTTATTTTACTCCCTAGATAGTATTTTGATAGACATAGGTTTCGGTCACTCTTTTCTCACCACAACCCTTGTTAGAGATAAGTATATTCCAGTGGAACTGTTGACTCCATCACTATACTTAGAGATTTGTATAGGATAAGATTTGACAATAAAAAAGTGGTGTTGATAGTTTTCCATTACTCTGGGGTGTGAGAGTTTCGATTGGGATCCCTTGGTGGAAGCATCAGGGACTTACCACTTCATCTTTGGTATGGACTGGTTATCCACACTTAATACCTAAATTGACTATTTTAGGTGCATAGTGTGGTGTGCTCGCAGATATGGGTTGAGTATTTCTTTTGAAGGTGAAATGGAAACCCAATAAATGCTGGACATACTCGCACGTAGGAGGGTGGATATGATCACACACTAGTTTTCTATAATGACCCTCTGTGCAGTAGGTGAGACGAGTCATTAGTTTACTCCAGTGATGGATAAGTACAAGGATGTCTTTGAAGAAGATGTTCCAGGATTAACTCCTCATAGGGAGGTGAAATTATGCATTGATTTATACCATGGGATGACACTAATATCTACACCAAAATATTAGATCGATCCTGTATAGATTTGGGAGTTAAGGGTACACCTGAAATACTTTCAAAGGAATGGATTTATGAGACCTAGTGTTTCACCCTGGGTGGCCCCTATTTTTTCCAAGAAGGAATATAGGATCCTGATATTATTTGTGGACTTTTGTAAATTGAACCAAGTGATCATGAAGAATAATTATCACACTACCGAGGATTCAAGACCTCTTCAATCAGCTGAAGGGAGTGAGGTGGTTCTTGAAGATAGACCTCAGATCTTGTTATCACCAGCTTCATATACAGAATGATGATGTATAGAAGATATACATTAGATTTTGGTATGACCACTACAATTACCATGTAATGTCATTTGGAATGACAAACACCCCATAGTTTTCATGGGACTCATGAATAGGATCTTCCATCCATTCATAGATTGGTTCATCGTGGTCTTCATTGATGACATCCAAGTGTAATTAGCATCTGAGAAGGACCACGTGATACACTTAAGGATGAACTTGGACACACTGCAAGAGAAACATATTTATGGTAATATCTCAATGTTTTAGTTCTAGATTCTAGAGGTCCACGTTATGGGACATATAATTTTAGAGGATGGAGTTGTAGTAGATCTAGTGACGATTGAAGTGGTGATTTCTTGGGATTCACATAAGAGTGTTACTAAGGTGTGAATATTCCTAGGATTATCTAGGTACTATCAGAGGTTTGTACCAAAAGTTTCTAGGGTAATAGAACCCTTGACTTCCTTGACACAGAATGGTCATCCTTTCAGGTCGACAGAGAAGTGACAGTAGTGCTTTCAGGAGATGAGGTAGAGATTGATGAGTGCTCCCATCTTGAGATTATCAGAGGAGGGTGTTGAGTATGATGTGTTCTGTAATTCATTAGGGAATGGGCTTGGTTGTATCTAGATATACCGGAATGTGGTGATTGCCTATGGTTAGCGCCAGTTGTGGAAGCATGAGAAGAACTATGTGATCCATGATCTTGAGCTAGCAATGGTATTCTTCACATTGAAGATGTGGAAAAAATACCTGATGGGAGAGAGGTTTACCATCTACTCTATCAAAAATATTCTCAAGTATATCTTCTCCTAGAAATATCTGAACATGATATATAGATGATAGCTAGAGTTTCTCCAGGATTATGACTTTGGGATTTTCTATACTTCTAGGAAAGGGAACGTGGTGACATATTCTCTCAACAAGAGATCCAAAAAATACTTTTTGAGTTATGTGTCAAAGAATTTGATCATGTTATAGATATCCTTTTGCGATGGAGATGGAGAATCTTAACCCCAGTCGATGGTAGTTACCCCTCCACTCTTATATCGAACCCGGGAGGTACAACTCGGAGATACAGACTATCAGACTACACGTGCTCAAATGTCCATTTAGAAGTACATCTAGGAGTGTAAAAGATGTATCAGGACATCTAACATTAGTTCTGGTGGCTAGGTATGAATTAGGTAGTGGTAGAGTTTGTTTTGCGATGCCTCACTTGTCAGCAAGTGAAGGTAGAGCAGCAGGTCCCAATGGGCATGACCCAACCACTTGAGCTGCTAGAGTGGAAGTGGGATAGGATATAAATGTACTTCGTGAAGTTCTTACCATGCATGTACAGGGGGCATGATACCATCGGGGTGATCATTAACTGACTCACCAAGTCGAACCAATTTCTACCGATCTATGAAAAGAGTTCAATAGAGATATTTGGATACCTCTATGTGTAAGAGATAGTTTAGATTCACAGAATTCCATCAATGATCGTCTCAGATCATGATGCTTGTCTCATATCCCAGTTGAAGTAGGGGTTTTAGGTGGAATTTGGGACTCATCTTTGCTTGAGAATGACGTTTCATCCTCATACAGATGTACAAATGGAAAGAACCATCTAGGATTTAGATGTCATGTTACATGATCGCATCCTAGACATTGTCTGTAGTTGGGAGGATCACCTACCACTAGTAGAGTTTGCCAATAACAATAGAAACCACTCCAACATTGGTATGGAACCATTCTAGGCCTTGTTCGAGTAACCATTCAGGTCACCACTATACTGGTAAGACCCATAAGAGTCAGCACTCATGGGTCCAAAGTTGGTACAGGCTACCACCAAGAAGGTTCATATCATCCAAGAGTAAATAAAGACTGCACAGAGCTAGAAGAATTTGTATGCTGATAGGAGGTGAATGTAAGAGTTGGTGTCCAAGAACCAACAATTTTTACATTGATTACATGAATATTTAACATCCTATTATATATTTTTTATTGTTCAGAATTACTATATTTTAATAATGTACTATAGTATTTTTAACATAGATAAGGTCATGGAAGTTGCACGCTACGATGAGAACCTTGATGTTCTATGAAAATATTATTAATATAGTTCTACGGTTGGATGACATACTATGATGGGACACATAGTATGCAGACTGATAAGTATGAGTACTCATAAGAATATGAGACTTTTTCTCATGAAGTTCGACCTAGGAAATCTCCAATATGGGAGATTATGAGAATAGATCCACCAGTAAGAATTCCTCATGATTTTGTGTCATCAAATACTCCTATATACGAGTGTTCATAATGGTCCTTAGACATTAATATTATCATTAATATGTTTCACAACTTGTGTATTTTTGATTTACTAACAAAACATATCATGCCATATGTTATTGGGAAGTAAGGTACGATGGGTGTGTCATGAATGGCATGTTATTAATGTATAATCCAAGGAAGGATTTATCCCTTCCATAATTAGAAATTGATAACTTGGACCTTTGATTGAAATAGAACGGTCACCCTAAATTCCAGGGATATAGTGTAATGATTATTTTATTTCAGGTAGTCAAAGAATGACTTATTAAGCATATAGTTTGGTGACACTATCATGAAACTTGTTTGATGTCATATTGTGACAAATGGATTATATTAATAGTGACTATTCATATTTAGATGTCATCTTTAAAAACTTAAGTTCTTTCTCTTGGGTTCCTTGACCCATTTCTAGACAGTAATATTGGACTTTAAGAAAGCCTACCTAATGACAACGAAAAAGAATCCTAGAGGGTCACACACAAAGTGTTTTTTGAGGTCTTGGTTAAAATCTATTTGAATTTAATTAATGGAATAAATATTATTCTCCAGACCGAGGAATAATTTTTTTCAAGTTAAAATGATCGCATAAATTAAATATATACTTTTTCACCATATTGTGGATAAAATATATTTATTTATTTTATTGAACATTTAATAAATATTTATTTACTAGTTTTTAAATAAAAAATATTTATTTAATAGAATAAAATAATTTATTTTGGTTTCCAATAAATGTTAGAGGAGTTTGAACGGACCAAGACCATGTCCATTGATAAATTAATTATTTACAAGTCATTAAATAATGTTTATCTAGTTGGTGAAAGAAATAATAATAATACTATTAACTTTATGTGCCATGTTATTTCATTTATGGTTTTGTTTTGTGTAATTTTATTATGTGGCATGATTTTTCTATAATATTTATAATTTAATTTAGTCATTGATTCACAATTAAATATTGTAATTGAAACCCCGTGTCGATTAATAGGTAGGTATGTCTATTTTTTCAAACCCTGATATATTGAGAATTTTTGAGACAAACATTTTCTCTCTCTAATACTCTCATTTATCCCTCTCAAGAATGAGATTAGTTCTTCAAGATAGAATAACAAGAGATCAAGAACAATCATCAAAAGACAATTTCTTCCCCGCGCTATCACCTGGAGAATGAGTGGAGTTTTTTGGAGACGATTGGAGCACATGTGCATCACCAGTAGAGGGATTCTACTTTGTATCCTCATGAGCACAATGAAGGAAATCTGAAAGGGTTATTCCAAATGATCAATGATTATCAATGAAAAAATTACCAAGGACCCAGGTATTTAATTTCTTTAGAAATTAATAAATTAATTATAAACATGATGTGAAAGATCCTCTTTATCAGATCTGGTTATTTTCACATATTTTTATTAATCATTGATTTTAATATATGGATACTATAATTAATCATTTTATTGATGTCATATTGGTCATCAATTTCAGAAAAAGAAAAGTTGGGCCCTCCCAACAGCTACACTTCCACTGCATTAGGATCCTTCAAGTGGTATCAGAGTGAGCTCATCATCATTTATAATTATTTAAATAATTCATTGATGATTTACACTTTAATAATTCAGTTTTTCAATTCAAGTTTAATCATTCTCGTAATATAAATTTTGAGATTTCTTTTTCCTATTTTTGTTACTCGCATATCAAATAGAAACAAATAATTTTGTTATTGAAATTAAATAAAGGATCTAATCAGAAGTCACCTGTGATTTTGTCTAGGTAACATGATAGTACACATCGTGTATTCATAATTACACACCATTGAATCTTCCATACATGTCGTGTAATCCAAATTACACACTGTGTAGTTGTGTTTATCACATCAGGTTTAATTTTGAAATTACTCAAATCATGTGCATTTATTACACACAATGTATTTAATTCTTTCACTACATGTTTACTGAGACAGATAGGCATAAAATTAACATATTACATGTTGTGTGTCCTACTTGACATGACATGTAGTCCCTTCAGGTAAGTGGCCAAACTGTGTATCCCATACAGAGTTAATCCGACCAATAACCGTGTATCCCAGAGGAAACATAGCATGAGTCCCACTGGACATGTCTTGAACTCCGAGATTTCCAAAATATTCCTCACACATTGATTCCTGGGGCATGTACTTTGGATAAGATGATGAAGGTAGTACAAGCCATGTAGTCAGAACTACACACTGTGTACTTTACAAAATTACTTAGAATTAAAAGTTTAATGTTTGTGTAATGTTTAGAACTACATATCATGTATAAATATTACTACATGCTGTTACTCTGTGCATTGAAGCATAACACGTTACCGAAAAAAATAATTTGACTTTTTTAATCATCTGTGAAGTACATGTTGTGATATTAGGAATTAAATCATTCATACAATATTTCACAAGAGTAAAACAATATTCAAATATAACACATTTTAGGTAGAATCAAATGGATGTTCACCATATTACCTCCAACGTACATTTATGTTCAAGGTTAATTTTAAATGAATTTATTTTTAAAAAAATTAAATGGATGAAAATCTAAAAGAAATTTCTAAAAGGAATTAAGATAAAAGGATTGATTACTTAAAGATAATAATTATTCAATTTGAGTGTGATTTATCTTTATAATAATGATTAAATAACTTAATTATAGTTTTATTAAATTCTTAGTTTGTCGCATGTATGTGGATGATCATGAGCTAGACTAGAGCTTTGTATGTGATTGGTTTCCTTTTAATTTAGTTTAAATTAAATTGTTGGCATTTGTGCCATCTCTCATCATTAATATGTAGGGCCTAAGTTCCCATGGTTTTTTTATGTAAAACCCTTTTTACCCCTCACTTCCATGTGAGTTTAAAAAAAATATAGTGGATATAGCTCCAAATCTTTTGGAGGTGGTTCAAGTATGAAGCAGATGAAAAACTAATCCAAGGAGATATAAAGATGAATAGGTGGAAAGTTGTAGACACGAACCATAAATGGATCAAGGTTTTCTCCCCTAGGTCATTGGTTATTTTATCATACTCTAGATAAACTATCCATTAGAAGATCTCATGATCATTCCATTTACTTTATTTTATTTCTATCAGTGTCATGGTTTTTCAGTATGGATGTATTGTCATGACTACATAATAAATGAATTAACAAGCATGAAATATGGAACTAAAATAAACCAGGCTTATGTGTTAATATTATCAGGACATGGTTAACCACTTAAGTATGTTCCACTTAATATTAACAAGCATGTGATAAAGATAATAAGGAAATTTATTCATAAGAGATAAAAATTACTCAATAAAATATTAAGTCAAAATAAGACTTTTGTTACTTGATTAGGGGAAATACATAATAAAATTATGTGTTTGACTGACCCTTTTTGGGACACTTACTTTTATACCGGAAGATGTTATGAAATTTTTAGTTTGAATTAAACATTTCACATGAGGAGGAGTATCCCTTTCTATAAATGGTGTAATATTGGAGTCAAGTGTTGAGAAAATCCAAGTCCGGATTTTAGGATAGGGGAGTCCACTCAATGGATCAAAGAGCTACAAGACAACAGTTTGCAAAGACCTTCCTACCTAAATACCTTCAAATAGATTGAACAACCCTTTTTAGGGTTATGAGAAGGGAAATATGGATCGTTTCCAATAGAATTTAGTAGGAACTAGACATTTTTATTTCAATGGTGAGGGCCATTTGGACTTGATAAAAAAGTGTGAGACTTAATAAAATCAATTTTTTCTCACAAAAATTTTAATCAAGAAAGTACTAATAATATCCTCTTTAAATTATAGAAAAAAATGACAATTTCATCAACCACATTATCCATATTATCAATACTATATAAAGCTAAAAAGCTCACTGGCAATAACTTCCAGTAATGGTTTAGGTGCCTTTGGGTTATTCAACGCCATGAACAGAAATTTTATGTACCGGAGACCTCATTACCTGATATGTCTTCCCAAGAGGTGAGTGATGAAGAGTTCCTGGTCTACGAAAAACATATGAATGATGCGGTCAACATTGAATTTTTGATTCTATCATTAACGTCTATTGAAAAAATGAAGTCTCATGAAAACATGGATGCATATAGCATGCTTGAACACCTCCACAGTCTTTATTAGGGGAGATCTAAATAAGAATAGTTTGAGATATCCAAGGAACTTTTTTAGAGTATGCTTGGAGAGGGTTCCCTAGATTTTCTTGATGTAGTCAAGATTAGTGGCTACATTGAGCGCTTGAAGGTTTTAGGGTTTAAACACCCCAAAAATTGGCCACCAATAACATTATATTATCATTCCCTCTGAGCTTCTCCAGTTCTGTTGTAAATTTCCATATAAAAACATTGAAAAGTCTCTAACTGATCTTTTTATCCTCATTTTCCAGGTGGATGAAGACAAGAAGTGAGAAAATCCTTCTTTCCTTATGGTCAACAAGAGTAATGAGAAGGATAAGATCTTTAATCCCAAATCTTATTCATGCCCTTCTAAGAAAGGGAGGATCAACATAGAGTCAAGGGAATGTGAAGCTATGTGTTTCACAAATTACAGTAGATAATGAAGTTACTTCACATGAATCATTCCACACCCAACATTGGCATCAACTCCTAGTTCATGTAAATGAGAAATGCTTGATAAAGTTACAACAAGATGAATATTTAGATTATTTAAAACTAAAACCAGGTTGTGTATCTCACATATGTTTATAAGTCAAAACGACCAAAGACCCATTTAGTGGGAAAGGTGAAAGGGACAAATATATTATTGAATTACTTTATACCGATGTGTGTGGAATTCTTCTAGTTTAATCAAGGTGTCGGTACTCATACTTTATAACCTTTTCAGATGATTTTAGTTGATATGTATATATCTACTTAATGAGGTCTAAGCTGGATTCTTTTGATAAGTTCAAGTAAAAAAAGAATGAAGTTGAGAAATAGTTTCGTATGAAGATTAAGAAACTCCGCTCAGACTAAGGTGGCTAATATCTTAATAAAGGCCTAATTTATTAATTACAGGAGTTTGGGATCCTATCCCAACTAACACCTCTTCACATTCCCTACTGGAATGGTGTAAGTTAGATGATGAACCACACCTTTTTGGAAATGGTGAGATCAATAATGATTCTTGCAAGTATTCCATTATCCTTTTAGGGATATGCATTACAAACGGATGAACACATACTAAAAAAAGTACCAACTAAATTGATAAATGGTATTCTATACAAGATTTTAATGGATGAAAATCCATGTTATTGAATTTACATGTGTGGGGAAGAGAAACGTTTGTTAAGGCCTCTTTAGGTAAAAAACTCACACGTTGAGGATCGAAGTGTACCTTTATAGGATACCCCCAAAAAAGGGATATTACAGATACGACCCCTCAGAAAAAAAGTTTATAGTGGAATGTTACACCATATTATTTGAGAGGGAGCACATATCCAAAAGGGATAGTGGGAATGAGATATAATTTGATGAAGTTGAGGATCAAGGTACACAAGAGTTAGTATAGGAGAAGCTTCCACAAATCCCCACGGAAGAATGATTTTTTTGAGAGACCGAAGTACTACATAGGAGTAAAAGAGAGTTTATAGAACCAAAATGGTATGGTTTTCTAATTACAAAAGATAGTGACTCATTATTAGTTGATAATAATGATCCTCTAACATACAAGGAAGAAGTTGGTGGAACTAATGTTACCAAGTGGAAAGAAGCCATGAATTCTGAAATGGATTCCATGTACCAAAACCAAGTCTATATTTTTTAAATCCTATTATATATGTTAAGCATGTTGGTTGAAAATGGTTATTCAAGAAAAAAACTAGACACGGAAGGAAAAGTCAGAACCTATAAGGCATGACTGTATGAAAAAGGTTTTAAATAATTCCAAGGCATTGACTATGATGAAACCTTTTCACCAATTGCAATGTTGAAATCCATCGTAATTATATTGGCCATTACTGCTTACCATGACTATGAGATTTGGGAAATGGATGTAAAATCAACCATCCTAATCAAGAACCTTTGTTAATATGTCCATAGGACATTATCTTAAAATTTAGTGCCTCTAAATAATGCCAATAAGATATGAAATTTATAAAAATCCATTTATGGATTAAAGAAAGCATTCAAGTCATGAAACATTTGTTTTGATGAAGCTGTAATGTAATTAGGTTTTATAAATATTGAATGTGAGTCTTGTATCTAAAAATAGTTTAGTGGGAGTCTAATCATTTTCCTAATAGTATATTCTGATGAAATATTACTTATTAGAAATGAAATACTATTCTTTTAGTCGTTTAAGGTATTTTTGAATAAATGATTCTCCATGAAAGAATTGGGAGAGGTTGTATATATTCTTGGGATCAAGATCCATTGTGATAGATGCAATTGATTATTGGGCCTAAGTCAAAGTACATACATTGAAATGATACAGAAAATATTCAGTATGAAACAATCCATGAGGTGATTGTTTCCAGCGTCACATGGCATTCATCATTCAAAGAAAATGTGTCCTCAAAAGCATATGGAAAGAAAGATAATGGATAGGATTCCATACACATCATCAATTGGGTTATTCATGTATGTTATTTTATGTACTAATCTAGATGTCACCTATGCATTGATTGTGGTAGGAAGATATCAAGTTGATACAGGTGACCACCATTGGATGGCAGCCAATACTATCCTCAAGTATCTGAGGTATACTGAAGATATGTTCTCGGTTTATGGAGGAGATGAGGAACTAGTCATCATAGGATATAAATATTCTAGTTTCATGACTGATCAATATGACATGAAGTCAAAAATAGGATACATCTTCACTCTGAATGGAGGTTTTATGAGCTGGAAGCGCTCAAAGTAGAGTGTGGTTGCATATTATATAGTAGAGTGTGAGTATATCGCAACTTCTGTGGTAGATAAAGAAGCATTTTGGATGCAGAGCTTCTTCCAAGAGCTGGATCTAGTACCTAGCAATATATATCCCATCACACTCTATTGTGATAATACTATAGTGGTGTCTCTCGCAAAAGAGCCAAGGTCACATTACTGGATGAAGAACATACATCTGCAATATCATCTCTTGAGGTCTTTTTCTTAAAGATGTGAAGTTTCAGTTAGTATTATTTCCACATAAGACAACATGTAGGACCCATTGACTAAATCCTTGACTCAACAGAAACATGATCGTCATTTGATATCTAGAGGACTGATATTCATAGATAGTTGGCTCCAGTTAAAGTGGGACTTTTTGAGAGTTGGTGTCCTAGAACCAACACTTTGAACTTTGATTACACGAATATTTAACATCTTATTACATATTGTTCATTGTTCAACATGAATATAGATTAATAGTGTCCTAGAGTATTTTTCGTATAGATAAGGTCATATCAGTTCCCCTCTATGATGAGAACCTATAAGTTCTATGATAAAATTATTAACATAGTTCTGTGTTGGATGACATATTATTATGGGACACATAGTATACAGATCGTTAGGTGAGAGTAATCGTAATCTGATGAGACTTCTTCTCAAGAAGTTCTAACTTGGTAATCTCTAAGATGGGAGATTATGAGAACAAACCCGCTAGTAGAAATTCCACATGTCTTTGTGTTATTGGATATTCTTATTTGAGATCATGTGTAATTGTCCTTATACATTAATATTATCATTAATATGTGTCACAACTTGTGTATTTTGATTTACTAATGAAAACTATCATGCCATATGTTGGCGGAAATTATGGTATATTGGTTGCCTCATGAATGACATGTAATTAAGGGATAATTCAAGGAAGGATTTTTCCCTTCTATTTATGGAAGTTGATATCTTGGCCCTTTGATTGAAATAGAACCATCACCCTAAATCTAATTTCCATGGTGTAATGACATGTTCATTTAAGGTAGTAAAAGAATGATGTATCAAGCATATCGGTTGATGACACTATCATGAAACTTATTTGATGAGATATTGTGACAAAGGGATTATATTACACAGTGAATGTTTGTATGTGTATTTCTTCATTGTGGCTTTATGTTCTTTCTCTTGGGTGCCTTGACTCATTTCTAGAAAATAATCTTGGACTTTAGGCAAGCCTGCCTAATTCCAAGGAGAAAAAAGCCTAGAGGGTCACACACTAGGTGTTTCTGATGGCATCGATTAAATTCTATTTGAATTTAACTAATTGAATAAATATTATTCTCAAGATTGGGGAATAATTTTATTCAATTCAAAATGATCACTTAAAGGAAATAAATATTCATTCACTGGATTTTGAATAAAATATATTTATTTATTTTATTGAACATTAAATAAATATTTATTTACTGGTTTGTAAATAAAAAATATTCATTTAAGAAAATAAAATTTTTTGGGTGTTCAATAAATGTAAGAGGATTTTGAATAGACCAAGACCATGCCTTTTGATAAATTAATTATTTAAATGTCAATAAATAATGTTTATCCAGTATGCACAAGAAATAATAATAATATTGATATCATTAATTATTGTGGGATTTCATTTATGGTTTTGTTAGGCACAAGTTGGTGCACCAAAAATAATGGTGTTTTTATTATTATTATCTGGAATGGGTTTTATCTAATAGTTTTAATTACATTGAATCATTGCTTCTCAACTAAATATTGTAACTGAAACCCCATGTCGATTAATTGTCACGTATGTCTATTATGCCAAGCCCTGATGAATTGAGAATTGTTGAGCCAAACATTTTGTCTCTAGAATCCTATAATCTCTCCCTATAAAAAAACGAGAGAAGTTATTCAAGACCAAATAATGAGAGATCTATAATGATCAACACAAGACATTCGCTTCACCGTGCTAGCACCTAAAGAATGAGTGGTGTTGTTCAGATACCATAGGAACATGTGTGGATCACCACTAGAGGAATTGAACTTTGGGTCCTTGTGAGCATAATAAAGGAAATATGGAAGGGTCATTTTGGACGATCAATGAACATCAATGAAGAAAGTATCAAAGACCCAGGTATTTAATTTCTTTATAAATTAATAAATTAATTATAAACATGATGTGAAAGATCCTCCTTTTTAGATCTGGCACTATTCTTGTCTTTGTCTATATCAATTGATTTTAGTCCATGGATACTAGTATTCATCTTCGTATTTATCCCATATTGTCCATCAATTACGACAAATGAAAAGTCGGTCCCTCCCAATTTCCACGTTTTCACTTTTTTCGTATCCTTCAGTAGAGGCCTTTGGAGTTAAAGGAGGGGGACCATGTGTTCCTTCGGGTATCACCTCAACAGGGATTAGGGAAATTTGGTTGGGGAAATAAGTTATCTTCGAGCTACGTCGACCCTTTTCGGATTTTGTGCAGATTTGGAAAGGTGGAGTACCACCTAGTTTTACCCCTGTAGTTGCACCAGGTGCATGATGTGTTCCATGTGTTGTAGCTGAAGTGGTATGTGCATGATTCATCGCACGACATCCACTGGGGATATATTTACATTAATGATGGGATGACTTTTGTGGAGTACTCGGTGGAGATATATGATCGACATGAGAAGATCTTTCATGGGTAGGCAATTCTTCTTGTGCGTGTTTGGTGATACCATGAGAATCTTCAGGAGAGCACTTGGGAGTGGGAGGATTAGATCTGTGCTCAATAAGCTCATCTTTTTTTTATGTCGCCTTGTTTTGTCTTTCAAGGATGTAAATCCCTATGGTGGGGAGATTGTAATGTCTTTAATTTTATTTTGTTTTATTTTTATAAATTAATTGGGAATATTCTGAGACTAGGCGCTGAGATGGCGTGAAATTCTGAGGCCTATTGTGCTCGAAATGATATTGTGAAAAAAATAAGTTTTTAATAAAGTGTGTGGGATGTTCCTTCTTTAATCAGAAATAACTTCTAAACGGGTGCCCAAATCCGAAATTTTAGATAACCGTTGTGTTCAAAGTAATGTATTTACCTTAGGTGGGTCCTAACATCAATTGGTGCGGGTAAACTATGAAAATTAGAAATTAGAGGTAACCATCATTAAAATATTCTAATAAAAATATTTTATTTTACACTGTGTTGGTTTATTTTAATTATGGCATGTTGTCAAGAATCTAGGCTTATCATCATAACCCTGGAATTTCCACCGAGGTGAGGATAGAAAAACCTCTCGGATGAAGGGAAACAAATACCAACGGATCAAGGTTCGACGATGTCATGAAACCCAATCATTCGTCAATGATTGATCCAACCTCTAGGTAAAATGTTAATCTCTTTCTGATTTCTTCTTCCCCTTAGATCCAATGACAGATGATGACCAACCAATGAACATGTTGATATGTGGTTTAGTGATTCTTGTGGGGTGGTTAATTCATTATGGGTTTAATAAAGGGGATTAAAACTTGGTGATTTATCTACTGCTGTTTCTTCATGATCTTACAAACATTAACGGATCAAAGATGAAATGAACAAGGCTAAGATTCATTCATTGGGAGATTATTTTCTTAATATCTTCCTCCTAAATTTATTGTGTTCTTCATACATTCTTCACCATTTTTAACCCTATGGTAATGATTGATCATTGCACCTGCGGTCCATGGGGAAATGATCCCAAATAGAAGATTGTGATTTGCGATGGCATTGTAGAGGTTTGACGAGAGCACAACAGGAAGGCGATGGCTTACGGTGGAGGGAATGACGAATAGCGGGTGGCAAGGAAAGCATGCAGCCTGGAGGGAGGCTGGGTTCCGGTGGGGCGCAAGACGAACGGGCCACCAATGGGGTGGCTGGTAGTGGGGTGCGCAGCTATGGTCCAGGTCAGACCACGCCGGCATAGGCTGCAGACGGTGAACAGGGGATGTAGTAGGAGGTCGGAACAACAGTAGCTGGGATACAGCCTAGAGTCGCATTGAACAGAGGACCCAGTGGTGATGAGGCTACGGGACCATGAGGATAAGGAAGCTAAGAGATGTGAAACATTTTCTAATTCTCGCTCAAATTTACCCAAGAGATGAAGGTGGAACGGTCCTTGTAGTTTAGCTTGGGTTATCGAATCCTCAGAGACCGAAGAAGAAACCTATAGACACGTACATTCTATGGACTGTTTTTGTCTAGGAAGTGGCCAACTTGGGTTGATTTTATATGGTATTAAAGTAACTCTAAGAGACTTAGGTGAATTCAATTTAAAAGAATGAGCTGATCCTAGGTTATCGCTCAGGGTGGATTGGACGTATTTCCTTTTTAATGATTTCAATTTCTTATATTTGAGATGGGTTCATTTAAGGAGATAAAACAACATCATCACTTACTAGTTTAACGCCTACACCCTTTAATACTAATCACCTATACACTTGAAGGATCAACGTTTTGAGCACTTCAAGGTAAAGGTTCTTATTAGCATTTGAAGTGTGTGGCCATAAATTCAACAAGGACGATGGAGTTTAAAAATCATAAAATAAAAATATCTATTAAAGAAGTGATTATACATTAATGAGGTGATAAATAACATCCAATCCAGCCCCTTGATACTCCCTTGGATCAAACCATAAGTGGGTTATCCCTCCATTGATCTCATGGTTTCAATGGAAGTGGAAAGTAGACTCATGAGGGAGGAAATGGAGAAGTAATGAAAACAACAAAAATAAAATGATCACTCCACCGTTGTGTGAATAATTTCACAAGGATTGGTGTGAATAAAGTCACAACTTGATCCAACTATATCAAATTGATATGAAGAAAAACAGAATAAGAGTATAATAAGAACTTTTATTAAGAAACTAAAGTGAATTGAACAACTTACATGTGAAAGAAAAATTTGAGACAACAAATTTGAAGCATAACATTACAACTGAACAAAGCATACAAGATTCTCAAATACTCCAACACCACTATCTTAAATAATAATTTTTAAGTCCTTTGGTAGATCCTCCAATATTCCAAGTCTTCTTAATTAATTTTGGTAGGCCATAGGTGGGTGGAAAGTAAGGAAGATTTGATTTTTCCACCCTTGACCCGAGGTGGCAGCCAGCTTTCCTTTACCGAACATACGTGCTTGGAAGACCTTATATATGGCCGAATAAGAGTGGGCCATAGAATAAGAAAATGGAGCTCCGGATGTGTTATAACCTTCTGTAATATTTGGGCCCATTTGAAGTTTTGTATTCTGAGATATGATCATATTAGTGAGCTGTTTTTATGGACCGCAGAATCTGGACCATAATTTTATCTCTACATTGGGACGCCTAAATGACCACCATGGAGGCCGAATTAGAATTGTCTCCTGAAGAGTGATTTGTTCCTATACACGGCTTCTATAAGACCACTAAAGTTGGGATTCATTGGGCCCGTATGGTGGCCCCCCCATTCGAATCCGTGGGCTGGTGTCCAATCTGACTTCTCCAGAATTGTTTCCTTTCATCACAAAATATCCCCATCTTCTTCAATTAATTCTCCATTGATCCCTGAATGAAACATGTTCATATTGAAGTTTAGATCAATTTAACAAAATATATAATTGAAAAATGGATAGTTATATTCCTTAAAATCAGATGAATCATTGGTTACTTTAAATGATGTTAAAAATGTACCACATAATAGTGCATTTTAAGAAGTAATTACAATCATAATGTGAAATGATGTTCAAAGTGTAAAATGCACTAAAATGGTTTTTATGACTAATAAATAACTTGAATATTATATAAATTAACAATTAATATTATCCTCATTTAGTGGCTAATCACACCCCCAACTTGAGTTTTGCTAGTCCTGAGCAAAATATATCTCAACAATATGAAATTCGAATTCCCTTTCCCAAAAACATTTTAATACATAGTGATCACCAAAAACCCATATACCAAACAATAATGAAACCCATAAATATATTTTAACACAAGATAGTTTCATAAGTAGATCCCAATCCCAAGCCCATTCCTTTGTTCAAATTCATTTCCATATTTCATCCAATATCAATTAAGTATAAGGATGTGTTGTGCATCACAATAGACATGGGGGTTCATCTTGATTCAAGGGGAAAATTATGGAAGCGCTATGTGGAATCACATTTCAATATTAAGATGAGTATTCATTTGTTTTGTATAATTTTTTTTTTGTTTTTTCAATTTTTCCATGGAAATTGAAGTTGCACTCAAAAGAGTCAACCCCTGTAGCGAGACTTTTCCGATGACTCCCAGGATCAAAGACCTTCGGGAACCAAGTGAATCCCACATACTCGGGCATCATCTCGGGTTAACTCAGTCAAAAACAAATTCAAATTACAAAAAATAGAGATAAAATTACTAACTCTAGGCCAGACAACTATGGAGTCACGATCCCCATGTGCCGAAAGCCACACATTAGGTCATTTCATTGCCCTTCGCGCAATTTTTTTTAATTTTTTTGAATACTCGTATTAAACTAAAATGATCACCAAACCTATGCTATTTATTTAGGAGACCCCATGAACTCAAACTAATACCCCACTATCCAAAGGACGTGCATTGTGATCTTTTTTTTATTTGGATGAAAATATAAATGATGAAATATCACATTGGACTGCCACACTTTCCAAAATCTATGCTCATGAAATTATACAAGGATTAAAATCAAAATATGGGTATTCTAAATTATTTGATATTTAGTTTCAAAGTGTGCAATGTGTATTACCATGTTCAAATTTAAAGTAATTTTTCCTTCCATTTTCACAATTTTTTTTTCAAATCATTTATCATTTTTTTTGACACAAAAGCATTTTGTATTTTATCTCCCCCCAACTTAAAATGACACTATTCCCAGTGTTTAAAGAAAAGAAAATTTAGAAGGGGGTAGAGGTAGAGAATGAAAGTTCAAAAATGAAATTGAAAATGAGGGTCATGGAATGAAGTCACTTGGTGGTTGAAGTTTGAAGTTCTTGCTGCTCCAATTTAGTCCTTTGATATCCATGTCGCTTGCAGAGTTCCCTAGTGGAAAAAGGAAAAAAACAAAAAAAATAAAAGTATATATATATATATATATAAGTAAAATGTAACTATATATATAAAATAAAATAAACTGAAGATACATTGTCTTGTTTTTAAATTTTTGGGTAAGGTATTACTCAAGGATCACACCACGTGACACGGATGAATATGGTGCTCCCCTTTCATACCCATCCATACTCATAATAGAAGAACAAGTCAACAGTCTATTTTTTTGAATATAAAAATGATTAAAAAAAATATAAATTTTATTAAAACAAAAAAATGATAGGAAACTTGAAAACCATGGGTAGCCTCCCATTCAGTGCTTTGTTTAACATCGTTAGCCTGACATGGACCCTATATCTATCAATTTTTTCCTGTTTCATAGGTTGGCTCAGTTAACTAAACCTCTATTTCCTGTTTGTTGAATAATTCAATGAATGGTTTTAACCTTTGACCATTTACCTTGAAAATGTAACCACTTGTGGGGTCTTGAATCTCGACTGCCCCATGGGGGTACACATGATGCACTATGAAAGGTCCTGACCATCTAGACCGTAACTTTCCCAGGTGTAAATGAAGTTTTGAACTATACAAGAGCATAAGTTTTCCCGGTTCAAAATGTTTGACCTTGATATTCCTAGATTTATAGGCTTGAAATCTAGCTTTATTGATCCTTGAATTTTCATAAGCCTCCATCCTTAGTTCCTTCAGTTCATTGAGATCTAATTTCCTTTTTGTTCCGGCCAATGAGAGGTCATAATTCATTTTCTTAATTTCCCAAAAGGCCTTATGCTCAATTTCAACAGGTAAATGGCATGGTTTTCCATAAACCAACCTATATGGTGACATTCCTAAAATGGTTTTATATGCGGTTCGATAGGCCCATAGAGAATCTAAGAGTTTCTCAAACCAATCTTTCCTAGAAGGGTTGACAGTTTTTCAAGAATTTGCTTAATCTCTCTATTCTCTAACTCATCTTGTCCATTGTTTTGAGGATGGTATGCAGTGGATGATTTATGAGAAATACCATACTTAGACATGAGTTAAGAGAATGGGCGGTTGCAGAAATGGGTTCCTTGATTACTGATTATAGCCCTAGGAATTCCAAATCGAGAAAATATGTTCTCTTTTATAAATCAAATCACAACTTGATGATCGTTGGACTTAGTGGGAATGTCCTCAAACCATTTTGAGACATAATTAAAAGCTAAGAGTATGTAGAGGTATCCCCTAGAGTTTGGGAAGAGACCCATGAAATCAATTCCCCAGCAGTCAAAGATTTCAACCACTAAGATGGGAGTGAGTGGCATTTGATTACTTTTTGTGATGGACCCTACTTATTGACACCTAGGAAAACTTTGAAAAAATGTGTAAGAGTCCCTTGAGAGGGTGGGCCAGAAGAGACCACATTGAAGAAACTTAGCAGATGTTTTCTTAGAGTAAAAGTGACCTCCACATGCCTCACTATGACATAATTTAAGGATGGACTCTTGTTCAGATTCTGGGACACACCTCCTAATGACTTGGTCAGGGATGAACTTATAGAGGTATGGATCATCAAACACATAGTGTCTAACATCAAAAAGGAATTTCCTTCGAGCTTGAGTCCCTAAGAATTTCGGAATGACTCATGTAACTAAGAAATTGGAAATGTCGGCATACCAAGGGAAGTCAGTCACAGAGTATAGCTGTTCATCAGGAAATGAATCAGACACAGAAAGGTGATTTGAGTTGTCCTTGAATTCTATCCTAGAGAGGTGATCAGTTACAACATTTTCAACGCCCTTTTATCCTTGATTGTGAGGTCAAATTATTGTAATAAAAGGACCCACCTAATCAGTCTAGCCTTAGCATCTTGTTTTTGGAAGAGGTATTTTAGTGCAGAATGGTCAGTAAACACAGTGATGGGGGATCCTAAGAGGTAGGACGTGAACTTCTCTAAAGAAAACAAAATAGAAAGTAACTCCTTTTCGGTAGTGCTGTAGTTTATTTGGGCATCATTTAAGGATTTTCTTGCATAAGCAGTGACATAAGGAGTTTTATCACAATGTTGTCCTAACAAAGATTCTACATCAATTTTACTGGAATCACACATAAGATCTAAAGGAAGGTTCCAATTTAGAGATTTCATGATGGGGGAGAGGTGAGAGAGGATTTGAGGGTTGATAATGAGCCCTCACAACTTTCTGTCCAAACAAATGGAGCATCCTTTACTAGGAGACCACAAAGGGGATGAGAGATTGAACTAAAGTCATTGATGAATATTCTATAGAAACCAGCATGTCCTAAGAAAGACCTCACTTCCTTGATAGTTTTGGGTTATGGGAGGTGACGAATTATGTCAACATTGGCTTTATCAACTTCAATCCCCCTACCTAAGACCAGATGGCCTAAAACTAGTCCCTCTTTAACCATAAAATGAAATTTTTCCATGTTTAGGACTAGATTCTTTTATTCACATCTTGACAAGACTATCTCTACATTCCACATACATCCCTCAAATGTATCCCCAAACACAGAGAAGTCATCCATGAAGACCTCAAGAAAATAACCTACCATGTCTGAGAAGATTCCCGTCACGCGTCGCTGGAAGGTTCCAGGAGAATTGCATTAACCAAAGGGCATGCGTTTGAAGGAAAAGGTACCGAAAGGACATGTGAATGTAGTCTTCCCTTGATCCTCTAGGGAGACCTCAATTTGATTGTACCCTGAGTACCCATCTATGAAACAGTAGAAGGCATGACCTGCCACTCTCTCAAAGACTTGGTCAATGAATGGTAAGGGGAAATGGTCCTTCTTGATGAATGTGTTTAACTTACTATAGTCAATGCAGACCCTCCATCTACTACTCACCCTTGTTGGAAGAATCTCTCCATCCTCATTGGTTATCACTGTGATTCCAGCCGTTTTTGGAACCACTTGGATTGGGCTCACCCATTCACTCTCAGCTATGGGATATATGATACCATCTTTTAACAATTTCATAAGTTCTTTCCTTACTACCTCTAGGATATTAGGATTGAGTTGCCGTTGAGGTTGAAGACATGGCTATGAATCAGATTCCAGAACAATCCTATGAGTCCCAATACGTGGGCTAATCCCAGGAATATTGGGTAGGGTCCAACCAATGGCTTTCTTATGTTTCCTTAGGACATCTAAAAGCATACTCTCATCATTGGATTCAAGAGAAGAAGAAATGACAATAGGATGTGTTTGATTGTCCCCTAGGAAAGCATACTTGAGTGCAACGAGAAGTTCCTTCAATTCAAGATCAGTTTGGTTCGGAATTTCAGTAGAGGATTGGGACATTGGATCAAGTTCAATTTCTTTTTTTAGAGTTTTATATAGGATTGATTCCCCACATGTAGAAGATTCTGCTACAAGATTGGCTTGATCAGATTTAGGGAAGTAAGTTGGAGTGGTCTCCATGAAAGTGGTTTCTTGAAGGGTTTCATTGATTTTTGGACCCGAGACTTCATCATAAGAGCAATTTGAAAATGATTCAATCCAAGGAGATGAACTTCCTTCATATGAACAATGTAAATCAATCTCATCCTGACTTAAAAATTCATCAAATATTCCTTGATGTTCCATGGATTCAATATCAATGCTTCCTATCATGTTTACTTCATGAATGTCCTCGTCATACCCTATTTGTGAGCTTTCATTATAGATGTTCAAGTCTAGACTCATGTTCCCAAAGGTAATGTTCATGTTCCCTTTTCGAACTCGGATAACAGAGTTGATTGTTGCAAGGAAAGGACGACCAAGGATGATTGGGGTTTGTTCCTTATTTCCTAAGTTTGGATGGTTGTCAAGGACAATGAAATCAGCAGGGTAGATGAAGTTTTCAACCTTTACCAAGAAATACTTCAAAATCCCCTTTGGAACCCTAATGCAACGATCAGCAAGATGAAGTGTGACAGATGTGGGTTAGAGCTCTTCTAGGACTAACTGGTAGTACACAACATATGGGATGAGATTGACACTAGCACCTAGGTCACACAAGGCCTTGACAACTTTTCTATCTCCTAGTTCAACATTGATGTAAGGGAAACCCTGGTCTTTCAACATAGGAGGAATGGTCCGTTGAATGGTGGTACTCACATTAGCAGTCAAAATGACTTGGTTTTTATGTGAAAATTTTCTTTTTAAAGTGAACAAGTCCTTAAGTTACTTTGAGTAGGCAGGTATGGTTTGGATTGCATCGAGAAGGGGTATGTTCAACTTGACCTGTGAAAAGATTTCCCTCAACGTTTCACTCAGTTCAGGCTTGGGTTTCCCCCTCATGCATTGAGGAAATGGTGCAGGTTGTGGGGTTGTTTGTTGAAGAGTTGTTTCCTTGATAATGTTATCAGTTTCCTCAGTTTGATCTTGTGCTTCATTTGAATTTTCATCCAAGTTTGAATCTTCAGGTGGGTTCTGAATTAGTTGTTCAGGTTTATCAATTGATTTCCCACTTCTTAAAACATTCACATCCTTTAGTTGTTCATGAGTTGTTTGAGCACAACTTGAATCTCTCCTTGAAGTTGAGGATGGAACCGCCTGAGTAGGCATGGGTTCCTTTCCAGTTTTGATGATTTTAAGTTCTTGTTTAAGGGAAGAGACTTCTGAGTTCATCCTTTCCATTTGTTTTCACAGTTGTTCTAGTAGGCTTTGTGGAACAGTATGGGTTGGTGCTTGAGAAGATTGGTTTATCCCGGGGGGATATTTTGGAAGTGGGATGGTTTGTTGAAAATGGACCGGTGGCTGTTGGTATTGGATAGGTTGGGTTTGGAACTTGTTATGGGTTTGGTAGTTCTGATGGGGGTAAGTATTTTGTCCCTGTGGTTGGCTAGGTTATTGGTTATCTTTCCAGTGGAAGCCTGGGTGTTCATTATACCTTGGGTTGCAGTTGTTCTGGTATTGAGGCTTTTGAAAGTTCAAAGAATTTACTTTCATTGGGGGTCCTCCAAAAAGAACATCCTTTATGGATGGAATGGTTGGGCAGTTGTCTGACTTATGGTCATGTTTGTCACAAATTGTGCAAACAGGGTCAACGGTTTGGATTTCATGGACATTCCTAAGGTCTATCTCTTCAACCTTCCTAGAGAGTGCTGTGAGTTTAGCCCTAAGACTTTCCTCTTTCTAAGTGTATGAATTCCAGTAGTTCTTTGTGGCTTTTAAGAATAAGGTGAAGTTCCCCATGTTTGGTTTTGTTCAAAAAGACTTTCTAGATATTTGTAAGCATCATTTGGGGCTTTGTTTTTAAATGTTCCATTACACATCATGTCAATGAATTGTTTATTCCCTGGAGCCAACCCTTCATAGAAAAGTCTCACTTGTTCAGGAATAGAAAAACCATGGTGTGAAACCATGTTTAGATTGTTTTTGAACCTCTCCCATGTTTCATAGAATGACTCTCCATCTTTTTCAAAAAAGAATTGGATACTCTTTTTAAGTGCAATTGTTTTGTGGTGGGGAATGTATTTTTTGTAGAATTCTCTTTGTAGTTGGTCCCAAGAATTTATGGATGATGGTCTCAAATTTTTTAGCCAATTTTTAGCTTGATCCTTTAATGAAAAAGGAAATAGCCTCATCTTAGGTGATTCTAGTTTATGTGGGGGACACATGGTTTCTACAATGTCATTGAACTCCTTAATGTGAAGGTAGGGCATCTCGGACTCCATTACATGGAATGTGGGAAGGTGGTTTAAGAAATGGGGTTTAAAGATGTAGTTGGCATCTGCTAGGGAATTGTGTCTAATCCAAGAGGGGGAATTGGTCCAGGAAGGTTTGAGGTAGTCATTCATGGTTTGATCAATTGCATTCCCCAAGTTTGGGTCTGCCTCATTTGGGTTTCCATTTTGGTTCCCACCCGAGTTTATGATTTGGTTTCTTTGAAGACCCTCCATTGAAATGGCCTCAATTTTTGACTCGAGGGTGTTTGGAAGATTAGGATCTAATAGAACATGTTCCCTTGGTGTACTTGACTCCCCAACCCCAGGACTATCCACCCTAACTAGATGGTTTGACTGATGGCGGGTGTAGGCGGACATGCGCCAAAAGAAAAAAAACGTGAAAGGGACAAGATAAGAGAATTTCGATGAGAAAAGAATAAATGGGGGAGAATAGAATGGTTTTTTAGATGACTTACTTGGGTCCCCGGAAACGGCGGAAAAATTTTATTCTCACTCAAATTTACCCAAGAGATGAAGGTAGAACGGTCCTTGTAGTTTAGCTTGGGTTATCGAATCCTCAAAGACCTAAGAAGAAACCTATAGACACGTACATTCTATGGACTGTTTTTTACTATGAAGTGACCAACTTGGGTTGATTTAATATTTTTTTAAAGGAACTATAAGATACTTAAGTGAATTAAATTTAAAAGAATGAGTTGATCCTAGGTTATCGCTCAGGGTGGATTGAACGTATTTCATTTTTAATGATTTCAATTTCTTATATTTGAGATGGGTTCATTTAGGGAGATAAAAAAACATCATAACTTAATGGTTTAATGCCTAAACCCTTTAATAATAATCACCTATACACTTGAAGGATCAATGTTTTGATCACATCAAGGTAAAGGTTCATATTAGCACTTGACGTGTGTGGCCTTAAATTCAACAAGGATGATGGAGTTTAAAAATCATCAAATAAAAATATCAATTAAATAAGTGATTATACATTAATGAGGTGATAAATAACATCCAATACAGACCCTTTATACTCCCTTGGATCAACCCATAAGTGGGTTATACCTCCATTGATCTCATGGTTTCAATGGAAGCGGAAAGTAGACTCATGAGGGAGGAAATGGAGAAGTAAAGAAAACAACAAAAATAAAATGATCACTCCACCATTGTGTGAATAATTTCACAAGGTTTGGTGTGAATAAATTCACACTCTGATCCAACGGTATCAAAGTGATATGAATAACAACATAATAAGAGTTTAAGAATAACTTTTATTAAGAAACTAAAGTGAATTGAACAACTTACATGTGAAAGACAAATTTGAGACAACAAAATTGCAGCATAACATTACAATTGAACAAAGCATCCAAGATTCTCAAATCCTCCAACAACAATGCCTTAAATAGGAATTTTTGAGCCCTTGGGTCGTGCCTCCAACAGTCCAAGTCTTCTCAATTAATTGTGGTAGACCATAGGTGGGTGGAAAGTAAGAGAGAGTTGATTTTTCCACCCTTGACCTGAGGTGGAAGCTAGCTTTCCTTTACCGAACAGACGCACTTGGAAGACCTTCTATATGGCCCAATCAGAGTGGTCCAGAGAAATGGAAAATGGCGATCCGAATGTCTTCTAAGATTTTGTGAGTTTTGGGTCCATTTGGAGTTGTGGATTCTGAGATATGATCATATTATTGGAATGTTTTTCTGGACCACAGAATCTGGCCCATAATTTTATCTCTAACTTGGGCCGCCTAAATAACAACAATGGAGGCAGAATTAGAATTGTCTACTGAAGATTTATTTTTTCATATACATGTATTCTAGAATCTCAGGAAATTTGGGATTCATTGGACCTGTATGGTGGTCACCACATTTGAATCAGTGGGATGGTGTCCAATCTGACTTCTCCATAATTGTTTCCTTTCATCACAAAATATCCTCATCTTCATCCATGAATTCTTCATTGATCCCTGAATGAAACATGTTCATATTGAAGTTTAGATCAATTTCCCAAAATATCAAATTGAAAAATGGATAATTATATTCCTTAAAATAAGATAAATCATTGGGTACTTCAAATGATGTTCAAAAATATACCACATAATTGTGCATTTTAAGAAGTAATTACAATCATAATGTGAAATGATGTTCAAAGTGTAAAATGCACTAAAATGGTGTTTATGGCTAATAAAGAACGTGAATATTATATAAATTAATAATGAATATTATCCTAATTTAGTGGCTAATCATGGTCCAACACCGCATTGACTGGGGGAGCCGGTTGGCCATGCGGTCGGGTGACTGTGTGGACCGGGGGGACACAGCCCGAGAGGGCCGTGTTCAAAAAAAGAAGAACTGGCCCGCGAGATAGGGGAATGGGTTGGGAACTGTGTAACAATCTAGCAGCCCATCGATCCATCCTAGACCGACTGGGTAGGTTCGACTGAACCTTGTTGGGTTGGGTCGCTCGGACCGGGTCGGGTCGGACCCAGACCAAACCGGACACTTCTTTACTAAATTAGCTATATCATTCAAACCGTGTGTCCATTTGATTAGCCGTTTGGAAAGTTTGGACCCTTTAGATGAGACAGTTCTATTGGGATGATCTATGTGAGTTTTTGTGGACATTGAAATATGACCTAATTCCTTGAAGAGTAGGTTCTCCTAGAACAATTGCGCTACGAGTGGAATCATGCGGCTGACTGTGACTATGTGATCTTGGAGACTATGTGACATGGGGGATGCTTGACTCATTGATGCTCAGTTAAACATAAACTTGTCTTGTGCCCTTTATTCATTGGGCTCCATTGATGCCTCACGTGCCCTCTACGCCCTGTGTTCCCTCTACTCCCCGCACACCCTCAATTCCATGTGCACCCTCGATGCTCTGTGTTCCATCAACACTTCTAGTGTAATAGAGACTGAAATATCTGAGCACTAAAAATGGAAATCTATATCTTCATGCTTTAGAATTATACCTATGTGAGTTGGCCATATTTACTGTAGTTTGTGTGTTTCCTTTGTGGTGTACTTTTTCAGTTTCTTTTGTTGTATACTTTGAGTATTTTTAGTGGTATTTTCTTTTGTGGTTTTTGGGTCCCTACTGAGTATTTTTTTACTCACCTCTACACTTGTTATGCCCGAATGTGTCGTGTATTCTGCATAAGATCAACGTTTTGATAGATCCCTTTGTGAATCAAGGACAGGTGATGCTTAGAGAGAGGCCTGGAAAACAAGGCGTGCTAAAATAACTACAGACAACTGATTCTATACATATCCTTCAGGTAGGGTTTCCTGCGGATGAATTTCAGGAGCTTTTACTTTTCCTTTTGGTTGGGTTTGTAGTATGGCCCCATTTACTTTCCAGTTTCCTATTGTTACATTGTGAAGGGTATTTTAGTGGTATTCATGCATGTTTACCTAGTGTTTTTAGTTCAACACTTACTCTTGGAGTCGTGTGCATTCATATAGGTACATAAGCAAATGGCTCGCATTTGGGGGATATAACTTCCCAGTGATAGTCATCATCCCCTAACCAATTGGAGGGAGGATTGATATAGTCATGGCATGGCCCCTGGGGGATGGTTCGTGATAGATTACAAGGGTTTCATAACTAGGGTGTGCAATTAATGTCTTATAGAGTTGAATTATGTTTAGTTTGTTTCATAAAATATGTTTTGGCGATTTGAAATATTATTTATTTTAAACTATGAAAAATTGATTGACTTTGATTTATAATATATTTTATATGGTTGGTTATTTTAAAATACATAAATTCAATTATATTATTTTTACTTTAACAATTTCATTTTTAATGAATTATAGAAAATGAGTATAGTGATAATCATCTTGGCATATTATATGGGCCAGGTTGAATTTAATTTTTATTCTTTTACTTGGTTAATCATAAATTTAATGTATTATAAGACTATTTTGAAATGAAGATACATGTGTTTTTTAGAAAATTGGATATTTTTTAGTTTGTTTATATAATATGTTGGGAACCATGTCTATAAATATTCTTCTTTGTTGGGGGAATGTAACAGATTAAGTAAAATTCAAATGGATTTTGATTAAAATAACTATTTTGAATTTTGTTTGGTTTAGGACCAAAATTAATTTAAAAAGGAATGTTTGGAATCCTATGTTTAAAAATGATTATAATTGATTTATTGGGTGGAATGATAATAAGAATTCAAAATAGGGGTTTCATTTTTTATTTTTCCTTTATTGGGTTTCAAATCAATTTTAAAATAGATTTGATATAGTTAAATGTTTTGAAAAATTAATACTCAATTAGTTTTAGTTTTGGTTTATTATTGAACTATTTTGGTAACATAAAGTTATCACTGTAATTAATTAATTATATAATTTAACATTATCTTGATAACTTATTATTTTACTTGAATAAATTTGATTTTTTTACTGGATTTGATTAATGGTCAAAATTGTGTGTCATTTTATATCTTCTCCCCTATAGTTTAATATTTATTTCGAATAATTGGTATTATTTTTAAGAAGTCTTTGTTATTGATAATATAATCCCTTAAAATTAGGTAAATCTCAAACCATTTTTAAATTTAATAATGACTATATTACCAAGATTAATTGGTTCATTCGAGTGTCATCCTAATTTTTCGGGAGCTGTTGTTCTGCACTATTAACTAGTATGTTTTAATTTCTCCATTGTTAATTATGGGTTTTTTTAAAAAAAAATTGTGATTTATTATTTTAAATTTAATTTTAAATGTTCGATATCTGATTATATTGATTGATTTTATTTTGGCTCATTTTATTGTCAAATCTAATTGTGATTTTGGGAAAACTTTATAAATTTATTAAAGTTACATTAGTGTGCTATATTTCATGTCTTTGAAAGTATATTTTCATTATTGAGTTTTATTTTAGTCTTGAGTGGATGAATTGGATAATAATTTTTTATTTTAAAAAAATAAAAAAAAATCCATTGTAATTGTCTTAAAAGTGATTGAATGTTGTTTTGGAACAAAATTAATATATACTGTTTTTAATAAATATTTTATAAAATTTGTGTGAAAATAATAAAACCATTATTTTAAAAAATAATCATGTATTTTGTGGAAAAAACCTTCAATTGTTGTTCTATAGGCCTTCAAAAAATGGATTTATGAGAATAATCTTTAAAACACATAGTCGTTGTTCGGGTGGATTAGAACTTGTTCAAGGATTTTTCACATTTAATGTGTATAAATTAAATGGTTTTAAAATTTTTATAAAGCTTTTATAAACACTTTTGTGTGATTAAGTATTATGAGTCATAAAATTTTCCCATGGTGTTTAATTATATAATCCTTGATGGAATTGGGTTGATAAAATCTTTTTTAACTTGTTTGATTACTAATTTCCAATTAAATTATTGAATATTGAAAATATGATTCGAGTAAAAAATTAACATATCGATAGTAGATGAAAATATCTCTTGATAAGGCTTTAGGGAATTCGCTACACATGCCCTATGCATTTAAAAAATGTTCGACCGTTACTCAGCCTTCGGCATCCTCAGCTTCAGGGGTTCCTCCTCTTACGATGGCGGAGATGAACCTTCCGTCACCTTTTTCAGGCCCATCGTTTGTTGTCACAACTTCCCTAGAGGGCTCATCTTCTCATCCAGTAGGTTGGAGGAATCTAAAGGGCCCCTCTCTCAAGGATATCCTGCATCAGCCTCCATTATCACGCTTCAATCCTCTCCCAATTTTCCCTAAAATAGTGATAGATCTTGTTAAGGTTCACTTGACAGAAGGTATCCCCCATGTCATCTTCCCCATAGACTCTATTAAGGAATAGAATGTCCTCTTCCTATGGTCTGGTTTCTTTATCCTATGAGGTTTGAGATTTATAGTTCAAGACCATAAAAAAGAGTCCTTTGGATAGGATTTCACAACGAACTCAATCATTTAAAATCAGACTTACTTGGAGTAGAAATCTTCCTACTCAATTCATGGATTTGGAAGCAGATAGTCAAAATCGGCATGTTTACTGTTCATGGTCATTAGAGAACTTATAGACTCATGGTAGACTCATGTGTAAATATTTAAACTTCATGTAAACTATCTCATCTTATAGGGTAGACTTGTACTATAGACTCGCGTTTTTGACAACCATGGTTGGAGGTAGTTAAGACTAAGACTGAACAAGTGGATGTGATGCTAAGGCGGGGATGAGGATATATTATATGACCTGGTGTGTAAAACACTGCCTCTCTGAGATTATTTTAGAATAGGAAAGAGCATCCAGGAAATGATATCGAGCCTTGTGTCTTAAGGAAGGAGATTATAACACTAATTTTTTTCTATTCGTTCATTAATGAAAAAATAGATTATTTATTCTCAATATTCCAAATGAAAAATGTTATTTCACTAAAAATTTGGAGACTATAGGAGGTATGGAAGATACTCATTTTTTGTTCCTTCTTACCGAACCGAATCATACCTTGTAAAGGTAGTTACCCGACAAGTAGTTCAGACATATCACTACCACATATCGGAGTAAGGGATGCACTGACTTCTATTGACGCTAATCAGAAAAATCAATTAAAGGCGAGTCTTTATCAGCACTAGAAAAAAGCACTGATAAATCTACTCTTTATCAGTACTAAAAAACACGCCGATAAAGGTGTACAATTTATCAACTTTTTTTAGCACTGATAAAGGCTAGTTTTATCAATGCTATTTTTAGCACTAATAAAAGTTTTTAATAATAAATATTATTAATTTATATGAAATTATTATATTTATATTCAAACATAATATTTATTTTTATATATCGAATAAGAGATCATGTTTATAATAAATAGTTTTTAATAATTCAAATATATATATATATATTATATTTCATTAAATAATAAATATATTTATTATAAATATGTAAAAAATATAATTTTATAATATATATATATATATATATATAAATTTATAGTTATTAAATTATTATAAAATTATAATAGATATATGAAAATATAATTCTAAATAAATATAGATATATTAAAATAATTATAAGAGTATAATAAAGATATTATCTATATATAATTATAAATATTATAATTATAAATAAATAAATATTTATTTGGTATGTAAATATAAATAAATATTAATTTATATATAGTTATTATTATATATATATATATTTATTATACGTATAAATTTATAAATATATATAAAAATATAAATAGTTTATTATTATTATAGTGTTATCAGCGTTTTTAGTGCTGATAAAGATAGGCCATTAGCTGGGCTAAAAAAGTGATGATAAAACCTTGTTTTATGAGCACTTTCTATTTTAGTGATGATAAAACATACCTTTAAATTTGATTTTTAACTAGCGCAGATAAAAGGTTTACCCACTTTTATAAATAAACCCTAACAACCACCTCATCCACTCGCATGCCTCATGCTCTCACAGAAGCTGAACCCTACCTCCTCCTCCCCCTCTACGGCCGACTCCTCCTCCTCCTCCTCCACCATTTTCACCAACTCCTCCCCCACCTCCTCCCTCGTTGTTGACTCCTCTTCCACCACCGCTACCGACTCCCCCTCCTCCTCCTCCACTACTGACTCATCTTCCACTGTCGACTCCTCCTCCTCCTATGCTACCGACTTAACATCCATTGGCTTTGATACCTAGTTTTGATGCTTAACATGAATTATTTCAATTTATGTGTTGTATGTATAGTCACTCGAGTTTTTAGGTGTTATTTAGAGGTCTATAGCCTATACTGTATGGTTATCTGAATTATCATGATTGTCTTCTTGAATTTATGGTGGACTGGGTAACTAAGAAGTTCCAGGCATGTTGTATACTAGTTTGAAGATTTTGACATTATTTCATGATACGATCATAGTTTTCCTTCATATGAAGAAATCATATCACAAACAATAAAATTATAACAATTTATTAGAGAATTTTGTTTTTTCGTTTCTTAATAAAGGTGTGTTCTATAATGATCACTGTGATGGAACCCTTCATTATGGGATAATATAATGATGATGTTTATGGTTATTGGTTTTCTTCCTAATATGTGGAATGATGATCAATTTTTATAATGATAATCAGTGTCGAATCAGGGTATCATCTACATAATCTGAACTTACAACATTTTCTATATCCCTACTTGAATATGAATAAGTATAGGGATTACAATGAGGATTTGAAAATATATATCTCTAGAAGTAAGAGATAATGTATCCCTACTAGTATAGAGATCACATGGCTTAATGATTGGTACGATGTAGCGGGTATATTTTTCAAAAGTAAGAGATAGTTTATTTTTTAGTTTTTTATGTGTCGTACCATTATATTGGTAGAATTGTCAATTTACTCTCGTGGGTGACCTTATAAGATGTGGTGGCTTATCTTTTTTGATCCTGATTTTGATAAGAGTCTCTATCTTCAGTATTAATACCACCCCTGGTATAGAGACCCATACTTACATATATATAACATCTTGATAGATATCCTAGATGTATTTACCAATGACTTTTATAGGTTACAACCTAAGGGTTATGTTGAGTTAATGATTGTGTTCTTAAAAAGTGGGGAGATTATATCTATTTCCCCATATAAGATGGACCATGTAATGATATGAGAGAAAAAGGATCAATTGAATGACTTCGATGTGAAGGGGTTCATATGAATGATTATGTCCTCTTGGGGTGCCTTAGTTCTTTCCAAAAAAATCAAATGGATCATTGAGAATATGTGTAGAGTATTATAGGTTATGTTATGTGATATAAATGAACTTATTCCCACTTATACATATTTATGGACTATTTGATCGACTTAGTGGAGCTAAAGTGTTCTCTAAGATCGATTTGAAATCAGTGGTCAACCAGGATTCTTCCTGATTGGAAGTGAAAAAAAGGCCTTAACCAGGAATGTGGTATAGTTCCTTTTCTTAGATTTTCATGAGAGATCCTTCTAAGATCATAATGGGAGATTTATGAAAACACCAATCTCAAGTGGAAGATGGTTTCCCACTTTGAAGAGATGTGACTTTATGTTCAAAAGTATCATGGTCAAGTGGCAATTATGTCATTATCTTTCACTTATTTACTCCTCAGTAGTATTAGGGGAGTGAACTATAGGATTAATACAATTTATTCCTGAGATACCAGATAAACCTTTTATATCTTTACAGTATATAAAATTTTGGTTATTTTTGACTGATGTATCCTTTATAAAATGCCTCTCTTCGGATTTATGTCTTTGTGAAAATGCCTAAGTGGATCTTTTATAATGATTCAAGTGTTTTGAAATGTTTTTTAAAAAATTATATGTGTTCAGAATACCCTTTTTTGGTTTTAAATAGATTTAAAATAATATAAAAAAAGTAATTGGGGTTTTGATAAATAATATTTGGTAATTATTGGTTTATTTTAAAAAGGGCATGCTATTTTAAAGAGGAATTTGTGTAAATGGGTGGGTTTTTAATGGGATTTAAACTGTGATTTTATAAATAGTTTTCAACATAGACTTAAAGTCTATAACCTTTTTTAGACATAGTAAATTTTTATATCAACATTTTGTGTATTTATTTTGTTAAATATTAATATCACTGTATCAAATAGGATTGATATGTACAAAGAATGGATTGATTCTAATCGTTTGACAAAAGAGTATGAAGATGGAGTGAAAGAGTTTACTATGATTTCAAAATATCATGCATATGAACCTTTTAAAATCCGTTTTCTGTGTTTACTTAATTTTTATTCAATACATGTTAGTATAGAGGAGTTGGAAGAACACTTGACATGTTATAGTATAAATCAATGTGATAAATGCTGGAATAAAAACCAAGAAAAAGTGAATTTAGCTAGTGGCTAGGATAGATCTACGTTTTATGGATCATATGACATGATTACATGTGTAGAAAATGAAGAAGACCATATCAAGGATGTAATTACAGAATTTAATGGTGATGAAGATGATATTGAGTAAATGACAGGACAATTGAAGATAAACTTTGTGATTTCCCAAAATTGTTTGAGTCGCTAAAGTGTTATGCCAAGACACCATTGTATGGTTGTTGCACTAAATATGAAACATTTTTAACCATAATAAACCTGTATTATTTGAAAGCATGAAACAGATGGAGTGATGCTAGTTTTACAAAATTACTTGCTCTCTTGAATGACATGCTCCTAGAATATAATGAGACCTCATGCCAAACATACGACAAAAAATGAATGCTACGCTTGATGTGTATGATCTATGAAATAATAAACGCCTGCCTGAATGACTTTATAATATTTCTCAAGGACTAAAAACCACTTAGATAATTCCGAAATTTTGGTTCATCTTGATACAAGAAAGTTGAATTCGTTCCTACAGAAGTTGTATGGCACTTTCTAATCATTCCAAGGTTCATTGCCTATATGGAAGTAAGGAGACTGTATGGAAATTTACATGTCATGAAGACACCAGAAATAAATATGGAAAATCACATCACCCAATAGAATATCCTCATTAGAAGAGAATTGATCATGTGTTTCTTGAATTTTGGAACAATCCAAGAAACCTTCATCTTACAGTATCTACAGATGTGGTGAATCCGTTTGGTTTTCAAAGAAGCACTCATTGTACATGTCCAGTTATCTTGGTAAATTATAACTTTCCCCACCCTAGTTATACATGTTATAAAAATACATCATGTTATCTATGCTTATATCAGGACCAAAACTACCGAGTAATGATATTGATGTTTATGTGGCTCCATTGATCGATCATTTAAAATTATTGTGGGATTCAGGTGTTACATTGTATGGTGATTATAGAAATTAAGAGTTCACATTGAGATCCCTGTTGTATGGGATGATAAAAGACTTTCCAGTTTATAGAAAATTTTTAGGATATAGAATTAAAGGAACTCAAGGTTTTCCCATCTGTAAACAAGGTACATATTCAATTAGGTTGAAACATTCATCAAAAACGATGTTTCTAGGGAATCATAGATTTATACCCTGACGACATAGGTACTGATCTTGGATGGAATCATTTGACAGAAGTACAGAAGAATGTACAACATTGTTTCCACTAATAGGAGATCTATTATTTGAGAATGTAAAATATGTGGACACTTCTTTTGAGGAACCATTTTTAAAAAACCCTACAAAAATCAGTTGGGAAAAGATATCAGTTTTTTTTGGATTACCATAGTATAATTGTCTATACATAAGAAATTTTATTGATATTATAGATGTTGAATATAATGTATGTGATAGTGTCATAAGAACATTACTAAATGAACCCATCAAAATAAAGAATGGAATTAAGTCTTGGTTTGACATGATTGACATGGGAATACAAGAAGAGTTGGCTCCAGTGAAGTGTGAAAAGCAAAATTTTCATCCTCCAGCTACTTACACTTTTTACAGGAATGGGAGATATTAGTTTTTCAACTTATTGAATGATGTAAATGTTCTAGAGGGGTATTCATTGAATATCAAGAGAATCATGTCAATGAGCGATTTAAAGTTAAAGGGTCTGAAATCACATGATTTCCATGTTTTGATGCAAGATCTAATGCCTATAGATTTACTTTGCATTTTTTCCAAGAATTTACATCATAGATTAACCAAACTCTCTTTCTCCTTCAAAGCTACACGCAATAAAGTTATAGTCCTGGTGAAAATGCCGACCATGGAAAGAGAAATTTATGTCATATTATGGGAATATCAAATTTTCTTCCTGCCAACATTCTTTGATATGATGGTAAATTTGATGGTTCACTTGGTGAGATATATTCGACTATGTGATCCTATACACTATATATGGATGTTCCCCATTGAACAATATAGGATTATTTTGAAAGGGAACGTAAAAAATGAAAGTCTACCATAGTGTTGTATTGCGGAGTGATAGATTGTTGAGGAAGCTGTTGGATTTCGTACTGAATACCTATCTAGTGTGTAAATAATTGGTCTACCAAAATATATTCACACTGGGAAACTTATGGGTGAAGTAATTTCTAGAAGAGATATTGTCACAATCAATATTATAGATCGGGGGAAAACCCACCTTTAAATTTTGAGTAATAGTTCAGAAGCTTCCCTATAGGTTGAAACCCAAAATGAAATTTTTATGCATTTGAATCCATAAAGGGGTAAAGGATGGATATCAAATACACATATTCAACAGAATATAGGATGGTTTCATAACCATATTTTTAAGGAGTCAAATGAAAAATTGGATTTGATTTCAGAACAACTTCGATGGCCAGCTGGAGGACCAAGTTTTTATGTATTATCTTAAAATGTTTATGTAATTAATTTTTTTACATTCTATACAAATGATCATGATAAATAAAGTACCATGAAAAATAATGGAGTTACACTCATGGCTGATGCGATGACGGTTTCTAGTTTTAAGGATAAAAATCCAATTTATGCGAATATGTCACACTTTGGCATCATCAAAAAAATATGGGAGTTGGAATATACAACTTAAAATTGCTGATTAGTCAATAAAAGTTGGTTGATAAAATAATTTATATTAAAATAAATGAATTGGGATTCATGAAAGTTGATTTTGGTAAGGAAAGGTAAAAATATGAACCATTTATAATGGAATCATAGGGAGTACAAGTATTTTAGGATCCAGATACCAAAAACTAAAAGTTGTAAATTATTTCGTTATAAAGTAAAACAACAGAAGGGTTAGATGAAAATTTAACCAAGGATGACCATTTCATTGGGATGTTGCAATCATTTCTCCGTGGTCCCAATGTAGAAGACATTTTTTATGTCAGATGAGACCAAAATTAAGGGATTTTGATCATAGATAGAGGGGCCAAATCTCTCCATCCCTTAAAAAAGAAAAAGTGGTTTTAATAATCAGGTTACATTTTTTTTAATATACATTTCATTACCTCATGTTATTATACATTTTCTACTCCATTTATGAAATCAAAATTAAATTTTGAACCATGTCTGTAGATAATGACTTATATATGTGATAATGCTCCCAATCCTATTGAACAATAGTTCTCTCAACCTACTACTACTCACAGTGTATAGGAATGACCTTCTTCATATGCTGGAGCTCCCATTCTTGAAGAATAATAGGTTTATCAACTTGTTGTTTCTCCATGTGTAGAGGCACAATGACCATCTTTACATTCTGATGCTACCACTATAAAGGAACATGTTGATTATGTTGATTCTATGGAAATGGTAGGTGATGAAGGACCGAAATCGTAGAAAAACAAGAGCTTCGTAGTTTGATGGTGTAATAAAAAATCAATAAGGAAAATGTCAAAGTCATAAAATTCGAGCTGGGACAGAATGTGTGGGGTTAGCATGTTAACCCAAACAAGTCCATGTTATGTTGATATATTGGAATTATAAATTAGTAACACATTCCAATTGATGTATATTCGTCGCACCATGGTGTTCCCTGGATTAAGAGACTGATGTGGGAAGATATTACAGTAACATTATGATATCATTTCTTTATTTTACAAAAAAATAATATAATGAAACATTGAATTACTCTTTATCATCTATTGTAGAGTGAATTTATAGTAGTTGAATCCCATAAGAGGTATTTATTTATTCCTATTAGAAGGATTTACAGGGGATTTCACATAATTATAACAAAAAATCATCTTAAATAGGCTAAAGGGAATGTAAACATGCACCAACCGGTTATCTATACAAACCTAATAACCCAAGAAGCATGGTATCCATTTATTGGTTGTCGTGTGGATGAGTCTGTTTAGATAAATGTTGGATAGTAATACATTGTTTGATGATACATGTATTCATCACTTTGATTTATTTTTTTATGAAACCAAAACTAAGTGTTGCAAACAAAGAAAGAGTAGAAAAACCGGCATACCCCTACTGTAATGCAAGGATTAGGTATGATTCACTTGAAAAAAATTGGTATGTATTTTAAATCGATTGTAATACTTTTATGTGACTTGTAACAATAACATAATTAAATTCCTCTCTTTATATAAATATTGAAGAATAAAAATCCAAAGCCACTTTCATCCCATGCCATGTGCGTTGGAAGGAGTCACAAGTAAATAAATAAAGGATACTAATATATTAAAACACAAAAAGTGTGGGAGACATGTGTAAGTATTACATAATAAAAAAAAATTTCTTTAAATCAGTACTAAATAATAATAATCATTTATTTTCCTGTATTTTCTATCACACTCATCATCTTTGAATTATTTATTTTATTAATTTTCTTTGTGTTGGGTAGTTCAGGTTGAATCCTGACATAAAATATTTGAGGACTTATTAAAAAATTCTTGTATTGACCTTGATAGCATCCAGGGAACCATAGTTGAAGTCGTGCGGCCTCGCCTGGGTCGTCATGTGACCTTTCTCGGTTCACTACATGGCATGCCCGATGTCTAAAACAAATAAGTAAAGTAAAATTAAAAAATGAGTGTTTTTAGTTTGATAGTGTCATAGGCGGGGCATATTCGAAGTCGTGTGGCTTCTCCAAATCACCATGTGGCTTGTCTGGTGTATGGATAATTCATTATTTAATGAGATGAATAAGGAAGTTAGTGTGAAATAAAATGGGAAGAATAAAATGATTTGAAGGTTTTTCTAATAAAAATAATAATAATAATAGTAATATTATTATTATTATTATTAAGATTATTATTATTATTATTATCCTTCTTGTTAATGTTAAAACTACGTTATTAGTAATATTATTAAAATTAAAATTACTTTTATTATTATTTCAGTTTATATTTTAATCATGTTGATATTATAAAATTATGGATGTAATTATAAAATTATAAACTTATCATTAATGTTATAATTTATATGTATAAGTATATATTTTTTAAGTGGCCTGATCTATCATTTTAGGTTCTATATTATTTTTATTTTTATTTTCATTAATTTTCATCTTTTTTTCTTCCTTTTTTCTCATCTTTTTTCCTTCCCTCAATCTTCCTTCCCCCTCTCTCCCGTCACACCCCTCTTTCCCTATCTCCCTGGATCCCCGACCTCTCTTCTTCACAGCACCTCCCGATCGTCCTACTAGTGTCACCCACACCCCCTTGGATAACCCCACCTACCCAGCTCATCGTCTCTACTTGAACCCTTGCGCCATGCCCCCTGCTCCCCTCAGCCTTCTATCGAAACTCCCCAGCTAGTCTTTGAACGACTTTCTTTTTTTTCACAACTTGGTCTGCCACGAATCCTCCATTATTGGTCGATGCTGATTCGTCTCCCCCACTAGCGTCTTTCCCTCCTTCCGTGTGCACAAAACCCCCCTCTAGATAAGTCCCTATTTTATCTTATTTGAGTTTTTGTTTTCTTTTTTTAGTAGGTTTCAGGTTCTTTTATGGTTTATTTTTGAATATTTGTTTTGTTCTAATTATTGTTTTAGGGTTTAATTTAGGATTAATGTGATGTGAATTGCACGCGATTAGAGTTTCACACTAGATTCAAGGGGTTTCTCCAACCAAGGTAGGTGGTTTCATGCCTTTTCATCTTTTAGATAATTTAATTTTTTTTGTTGAGTTATTTTTAACAGTTTCTATGAGTTAATTGCATGGTGAAAACTATGTTTACAATGTTATTGCATTCTCATTTGATGAAAATAGATTTCTGGAATAATATAGTCTTGTCGTTTATATGAGTGTTTTTGTATAAATTCTTCTTAGTGCTTTATAAGATATGCGAAATGCACATTAATTTTTTTTTTGACAGGCGTGAATGATGAAAATTGTACTTTCTTTTACCAATTGTCGTGTTTTTCATTTCTACCTTATTGTGGTAAATTCTAGAAGTGTTTAATAAATTTTTTATGAAGAGAGAATGAGTTTTGGGGAGGGTTCAGTTGTGAAATTGATTTTAAAATGGTTTTTTTCATGTGATATGTTTTATTAACCAAGTAATTGTTTGTTTAAGGGGTACTTGGGATGGAAATCATTGTTGGAAAGGTGTTCAGGTTTGTCTGGTCGATGCGAAATTTGTTTTCAAGGTCTTTGTGGTGTGTGCAATTAAATGGTGATTTTCAAATGAAAATGAGTCACTTTGGGTGTGTTTTCCTTGTTGTGTAATTCCAAAATTGAATTAAAAAATGTTTGAACAATGGAAAACATGCTTTTAAATGCATATTGTATACTTGTGGTTTTAAAGTGGCATTATTATATAAAATATGGTGTGTCTTTCTTGTTTAAACCTTTGATTGCTAATTTTATGTGTTTTATACATTGTTAATTGGATTTATTAAATTATATATGAAGTGCGAGAGTTTTATTTGATAGAATTACATGTTCGTTAAATTTTTAAATGAACTCTTATACGTGGAACTGGGCATTTTTTTCATGTGAATACCCTTGTTGGGATATTTATAAATGTTCATTAAATTGTTTAAATAATTTATCATGTCATGAAAGTGATGCTAATTGTGTTGTGAAATGGTTTTGGTGTGCGTGAATTTTTAAAATGGTGTTTGGGTATGCAAGTGGTGGATTTTTTGTGTAATTTCTCATTTGGTTTGTGATATAAGGAAGTGATATATATTGTGATTGTGGAACTTGATTGAGCACAATAAAAAACATCGGGTACCTTGGTGTGTGTATTAGGACTGGTATGCTAGATGACACATAGGTAGTTTCATCTAGACTGATTGATGTTACAACACTAATTAAACTTTTGTGATGATTAGAGACCACTCGGTTATGGAAGTGTTTCCCCGCTAGTAGCTCATGGACAAGAGTGTTGATTATTGTGGTTCCTATTTCATGTTCATACTGAGGTACAATACCTCTAGAGTACAACACAAACTAGCTACCTTAGGGGATTTACCCATAGTGCTCTATTATTCATGACATGGTGCCTTCCGTCGGCATATAGAGGACCACATGATTATGTGTGTTTTCTTTATGAATTTCCACGTCCATTTTAAATTTGTATTTGTGAAATGGTTTTTATTCAAAAGTTTTTTATTTATTTTTTTCTGCTTTTCAATGTTTTCCTTAAACGTGTTTTAAAAGAATGGTTTTGAATAAACATATTAAATTTTCTCTTTGAAGTTTTGGTATGGAATATTTTATTGGGTGGCATCTTACTGGGCTCTTGGCTTACACCCTACATACACCATTGGGTGTATATAGCCCTTGTTTCTTGTGCATTCCAGGTTGGGTCATCGTGCTTAGTAATGGTGGTTCGGGTTGTTGATGGTCTTCTCATGCATGTCGGTGTTTGTAGATTGTGTATGTTGCACCTACCTTATTGCTTTGAGTTTTAAGTTAGATTTTTAGTTTCTTTTTCCATCACATCTTTTTGGATGTTAGTTCAAGTTGTAAACCATTAAATTTGATTTTTAGTCTGAGGGCTGGTTTGTTTGTTACTTTTCAATTTTAGTTTATCTATCTTGTTTGTTTTTTGTGTTTAATATATCGGGTAAATCGTTCCTATGTACTATTTTTATACTCGGGAACTTGTGCCAGAACATATGGATCAAGAATTCCACTCAGGCCAGGTCACGGACCGGTCGGGTGCCGGGTCGGATGGAGACCCGACCTGGTTCATGACAAAATTGTATCAGAGAAAGTTTTATTTATTAGGTTGTGTTATTTTAGGATAGAATTAGGGTAAACCAAAGTTAAGGGTGTAAAAACATGACGTTCTAGCTATGAGCAAGCTGTATGGCCAGCACACCACATGGAAGGACTCGAGTTACCAGGGTAAGTTGTGTTTTTTCTGAATATTTGGTTCTTGTTGTTAATATTAACTAGGTTAAATGAAAAGGGAGTGGGGTCTGTGGTCTTAGTGAGCTCTCAGGGTCTGGAAATCCATGTCGAGTCAGGGACACTGTCCTAGAATAATCTTTATGGTGGTGGCAAGATTGGCGCATGGCCGCCAACCATATGTCCCAGTCACCCGCCAACACTAGTCTCCTCTTGCATAATTACTCATATCTTTGTTTTGAAATCTTGGAAATCTGGTTTTTAAGTAAAAATGATTTGGTCTTGGAAATATTATTGAAATAAAGCTCTTTAAAAAAAATTTATGTGTACGGTTTGAAAAGTGTGGGTTGAATGTTTTGGTTTTGATAAATGGAAAAGGTATGATTTTGATCCTTGGTGTTCCCATGGGCAATCACGTGCATGGGTATATGTAGAATGATAAATGGTTAATGGAATGAGGAGATGAGTTCCTAGAAGTACATGTGGTGGGTGCCGGTGTGGCATAGGAACATGAATGTGTAAGGCCCACAGGACACCACTAGTGTCAGTGAAACCGACTAGCTTCATTTATTTTTAAAATGTTTCGTTAAAGAAAAATTTAGTGTTTTACTAACCAATGATTGTGTGGTGTGACCTTGTATTTTGGGAAAGTTGTATGTGAGGCGTTTTGAGCCTAGAATCATTTTTTGGACTGATTTATGTTTTGAGTTTGAGTTCTTGTTTTTAAGTTGGTGTGAAAGTGTGTGGTTAGGGGATTATTTTAAAATTTTCATTGGGTATCCCTTGTAGTGGTTTCCATACACGTTTAGTGTTTGGTTGAGGTATGTCTTGGCCATTGGACCAGTTTGATTGGGTACATGGTTTTCTATCTTGATTAGTACACACCCACCCTAAAGCATTAACATGCGATTGGATTATGGCCATGGGAAATTCGTTATTGGCCGACCATCCAGTTGATCGAAGGACCCACTTCTTGAATTATAGAATTGAAACAACCTCTCTTTTTTTACAACAAAGTGGATACTCTCACAGCGGGATGACAGATGTGAGGGGAGTTGAAAGGAGTTCTAGTCTATTTGAGTTGTCTAAGTCACCGGGTAGGAAGTTTGACACTCTTGTGTCTGAAGGTTCCCCCTGTAAACAGTGAAAGTAATTCCAGCAGGGAAGGGTGAAGGCCGTTTGGAGTTAATAGTGCTGACTAATGTCTTGAAAGGATTGTAGTGTTTTCATCGAACACAAGGGTCATGTTTGGTGATGTCTTGCAATGCGAGTTCTCTTTGAAGAGAAAGGGTGGATTTTGTAGAATCCATTAGGAATCCATGTTTTCATAGGAGTGTTTCCTCTCAGGGAGTTCTAATTTTTATGCTCAAATGGAATTGTTTCTCAGTCATCTCTTCTTCTTAAGATTCCTGTTTAAGGTGAAGTGGTGATGCATGTGCATCTTCTAAACCCCTTTTTTGGTGGATGGTTCCATGAGGGAGTATTTGGGTGTCGAGGTATGTTGTTTTTTTAGCATTGTCTCAGTTGCTATTTGGTTAGGTGTGGAACCAAAAAGGAGAATCTTTATTTGGTAGTATTTGATGTCTGACTACAAGTAAGGAGATGCTTAGAACATCAGTGCTCCATCCATAGGCCTTAGAGTGAAGTCGGCGCATGGTTAGGAACCCCGAGAGTGTATGGGACACCAGCTTTATTTCTGTCTTTGGTATTGAAGGAGAATGTGGTTTAAATTGTTTTATATGGTTGATCCATTTTGAATGACCTTTTTGGGTGCGTGAGGTTTTTGTGGCTATGAGAAGGCATAATCACCTCGTTACCTTAATGTCTTGGGGGTTGCATCCCATCAGGTGTAATCGCTTTCAGCGGTCTTTATGGGGTCTGTTTGTGTAAATTGGTCTCAAATTGGAATGCTGCTCATCCAAATATGTGGAGATGTTGTTCTTTCTTGGTTCATGGTTTCTATGCCTGGTAGTTGGGTCCCACCCTCCTCGCCCCTTGTGGAGGGGTTTTTGGTCACTATCGGGAAATTTTCAAAGTTTTGTATCTTCTATTAGTTCTAATGGTGGTGAGACCCATGATGGGTCTCAAAAAAAATTTCTCTAGAATGAATCAGTACTGACCCTTCTTCAAAATGGTGGAGAGTTCACCCAGGCCGCCCCATGTCTGTAAAGACCCAAAGCTTGACATACATGGACATTAAATTACTTTTTCGGAATAATTAATACATAACAAAAACCGACACACAAGGACCGTAATAGTTTAGTGTCTTTTGAAACTCGGAATATGATCTTCTAATCATGGTGAAATATCTTCCACATATCCCATAAAGATATTACCCTTTTGTTTTCTTACCTAAAACCTTTCTTTATATCTTGGGAATATGAAAACATAAAAAGGGTGAGCTGAAATGCTCAGTAAGGGTAAGCATGAATAAAATAAAACAATCCACATACATTTGAACATAAAAACATGAACATAATGTTTAAACATTGAAATCTTAAGCAATGACATAAAACATGGTAGTACGTAAGGAATAGATCCTAATAGAACATCAATCATGATAAAATAGCTTGTAAATAAAAAATTGTAATTGTGGAAAAACATTAAGCACATGATATGATTTCCATAGTAGCCAAGGCATTGCTGCCAAGACCATCTTAGTGGACAATGTCTCTTTCTGAATCGAGTTCACTCCTCGTTCTAGTCCTGTAACACTGAACCAGATTAACTTACTATTCCAGCCATGTCTATCTCATGAGATATAAATCATTACCCAATTCATTGGAGGGAGATATGGGTCTCAATCATCTCATAATGAAATCATTCTTACTTGTTCCACAACATAAACATAAATCATTCATCATAACCCAAAGAATAAAAATGGGTTTCATAAACATCATCCCATTATAACATAATCCATATAAAACAAATGGATATCATTTCATCATAAGAAAAGTAAAACCATGTAAATCATATAGATATTATACTTGAAACATACACATATTAAATAATTTCATCTTCCATGGAAAATGGTTTTGATAAAACACTTGAAAAGAATTCTTGAGGAAAATAACATTTCCTCTTAAAAATCATTTTCTTTTCACAAAATGCCATGAAATTTTAAAAGGAATGGATTTTATTGAAAATAACCATGAAATATTATAGAGTAAAAATCATGAAAATAAGGATTTAGGAAACCATAAAAATCTGTTTATGTTTTATAAGTTAAAAAACCATTCTCCTCGTACTTTTAACGGAAAAGTCCAAAAGTACCACGTATGGTAAACAAAAAAAAGATTCCTTCCATAACACAAAGTAAAAGTCAAGATGGGTAAAAATGACTTTAAAAATACATTTAAATTAGTAAACACTTTATGAAAACATTTTTATAGACATGGATGAAAAATATAACCCTAGTGAATACTTATGAATAAGAAATCTCGGATAAAAATGAGATAGCGAGATTTTCCCTTACCTTAGGTATGATATGCTTCGTACGTATCTGAACCTCCTGTATAATGATTTAAATAATGTCATTGACTTATTAAATAATCATATACATTGTTATGATATCATATATGGTTCACTTATGACTTTATATTACCCGCTCTTTTGTAAATCCGTGTTAAAGCAGCGTTTTGGGTAAAATTGTTTCATTTATCGTACGTGTTTCGACTTGTTGTTCTTGATATTATTACTTATACCATGATTTCCTTAATTTAATAATGTAAAACATGATTTATATATAATAAGTATTCATCATATACATATATATTATAGATTTATAAATGTAATTAAATACACCGTTCATGGAGACGGTAGGTCGTACGTACGCATGAACACTGTTTACGTTTCTTTATTGAATTGAATGGAATTAAATAGATGACATAAATATATATATATACATAAATACAGTAGCATTATTATCTCATATATTTCATTATTATTCATTATATATACTTTATAATCATTCATGATTGTTTAACATGAAGAATGAATCTTATCGTGTTCATGGAGACGGTAGTCCGTATGTACGCACGAGTGATGATATCGTTCCCATGATCATGGAATTGTCTTTAAGTGTATGTATACTATTTCAGAATCAATATCACTTTAAAATAATCACATATAATTATTATTTGCACCATTATACCAATCCAATTAAGGTGGTGGTGAAAAACAGATTACACCACGACGTGGAGACGGTATTCTGTACGTATGCACGCGCGGTGATTTCGTTTTCTGTAGGATGGATATAAGGTGGAATAGGGTTGTTTCATATTTATAATAACATATAAGTATATTAGTGATACATATTTTATTACTTCATAATGAAACAACTAAATAAGATGAAGTAGAAGAAGAAATAAATTTGAAAGAATTGGTAACGGATATTACCTCTTCTTCGACATGCCTCTTTGAAACCTCCTCTTAGGGAACTAAAATTGGTCTTTGAAGAAGACCGAGACTTCTATCATATTTCTAGGGAAGTTTATAAGGGAAATGGTCAGGTTTTTGACGAGGTTTAAGGCTCAATGTTGTATAAAGATGAGATAGAGGAGGTGCCCTTTTATAAGGGAGGAGAGGGGCACCTTTGGAATCCTCAAAAATATTAGTTTAATATAAATTCAAACCCCACATAAAAACCTCCAAAAATGAATAAATTAAAATATTAGATGATATAGGGTTGTTATATAATCAAAAAATAAAATTTATACATGTTTTGATCTTATTTTAAATCTTATCATTTTGATTTATCCTTATTTAATCTATTTAATTTTATTTGTGGTAATAAAATTTTAAATTTTAAATGGTTATAAATAATCACTTATGTGTTGTTAATTTTCCATAATTGTATGATTTATGAAATTATAGACTATAAAAATTTCAATTTATAATTTTTAAATATTTTATTGATTTTTAATCAATTCAATAATATGATATTTTTATAAAATAACAATAGTGTCAATTTTGAAAATATTCATTTATTTGAATTTAAATAAAATCCACACAGATGATATATTCAAAATAAAATATTTAATAGGTTCTTAACATGTCATATTAATCTATAAAATTATTGGAGCAGATTAAATAGTTCATGTAATATTTATTTTACTATTTGTAAAATCATTTATTTGATACTTCTCTTAATAAAATAATTTCTACAACATTTTTGTATAATTATTAAATATACATATTTGTTGCAGAAAAATTAAAAATAAAATACTATGATGAATATAAATCTTATATATTTCATAAGAATACTTTTAGTCAGATTTATATTCTAAAACACCCATCTTTTAAAATGTTATATTTATTAAATTATGAAGGTGACAACTTTGACATCATTTAAAATAAAATAATATAAGTGTCATATTCGCTTTTATAAGACTCAAAACGGTCATATATTCGGTCATTGTATGCTTATGGTCTATATATATACACTACCAATAAGTTTTTGTCAGGTTTGTGAGCCTTTTAATGGGTAATATTATTTCAATCAAAACTATATTACTTATTTTTCACTAAATAAATAATTTCTGCATCATTAATGTATAAGCTATTAAGGTAATTAAATATCTCTTAAAAATTATAAATAAAGGACCATTATAAAGATAAACATTTTATCTTTCAAATGAGTATTTATAACCGAATTTATATTATTTATAAACTCATATTAAAAATACCTTAATTATTAAAGTTGAGTGAGACATATTTCACTTTCCTTTAAATAAAATAAGCTAAAGGTCTTATTCACCTCCAAGTGGGTTCCAATGAATTCCATTTCGACCCAAATATGCCTTAGGATGAAATATAAGCATCCAATCATATTAAGTCAATTGTTATGGTAATTTTATAATATTATATTTACCCTTAATTACCAGATTTATCTTTTACTATGTTAAATAAAATTTACCGTAGTTACTATTCATAATGCCCAAAAATAAAAAGTGGACTATTAACATAATTTGGACCCACTGATTCCAAATATGGAATCCCTTTTTCTAAATTAAATACACAAAATTTGAATAAATTAATTTAAAATTAATCACGTTGTTAAGAAAACAATTTTTAAAAGTTAAAACATTGCAAAAGATTGAAATGATTTTACCTATGAATTCAATGTAAAATAAATGATAATGACATAGATTATATTAAATGGTAAAAATATATTCTATTTATACTTTAAAACCATTCAATATTATAATTTAACCATATAAATTATTACGCATAAAAAAGTTGTTTTTAATTAAAATATAGCGTGTTTTTACTATTCATTAAAATACGAAAGTTATCAGAAAAATATCAAAACATTATCCAATGTAAATTTTTATATCCTGATTCAAAAGAAGAAGTTTATTTTGTAAAATTTAACTTATAAACTTTTCAAAAATTATATTTAAAATGGGTGTGCCATCAAAAGGCGGCAAAACTGCATTTTTTGAAAAATACTTATTTTACCCAAAAATTTTATTTTTTTCTCATACCATGTTCTATAAAATGTGTAAGATGAATTATAATGTCATTAAATTCAAAATGTATTTACTAATATTCATAATGTCTCGTTTATAATAATATTATAACCATATATCATTGTTTAGTGAAACCCGGTATTGCGTACAACACACGCTATCGAGGAAGGTTGTGATTGCGTGTAATGCAAGCCAAGTTAGGGTTGTGTGTAGTGAAAGACTCCTTTGTAGTTTCTTATAACAAAATCAAACCATATTTCATTTATACATTGAATATATATATATATATATACACTCAATGTTGCGTAGAATAACTACTATCAAACAAACTTGAAATTGTGTGTAACACGATCCAAGATTAGTGTTGCTTATACTACAAGCTAATACGGTGTTACGTATAATGCAAGATAATCTTGGTGTAGCATACAATAGAATATATGAAAGAAATTCAAAAGAATATATCTTATAAAATCTCAGGTTGTTACATTCTACCCCCCTTAAAATGAATTTCACCCTCGAAATTCGTCGGGGTTATAAATCGTTTACTATTCATAGAAACCCACATCATAAAAAGGAATACTAAAACTTAATTTTAAAAACTAAAGTATGAAACGTAACGATTACCCAAAGTAACTCATCACTGGGTTTCTATATAGGAGAACATAGGTGAAAATATGGATATGGAAGAAAAATCAAACCATCAAGTTCTGATGGAGAGTGGTAGAGAACATGGCTATGAAAAAGCCAACAATCACGAAGCCATAAATTTGTGATGTTCTAATTTATCATCTAATTCATCAGATATGAGGGCACTATGAAAACAGTTTTTGTTTTCAAGATCATTTCCCTAATGTTGAAGAAATTTTGAATCAAAAGGAATACTTGCTTGATTTTAGTACAATCTCACTGTTGTTTGGGCCTTGAACAATTTCCACTTCATCTCTTAATGAAATGAAGATGAATTTATCATTCGTGAAGTGTTAGCAGATCATGTGATGGAATGATGAGTTATTCTATCTGTTTCAAACAAAAGGTTATAAAAAGTTATCAAATATATAGAAGTCCATCTATGGTGTGGTTAATCGTATATGATTCCAAAAAATGGACTTATAATTCGTCTATCATACCTCTTAATAAAATAAAACTAGTTTCTACTAACAAGGTACTTTCTGTAGGACAGTGGTAGGTGATAAAGGTATGTCGCACATCGGTTGTGGGTTCGATTCCCGCAACCTTGTCCGACATGATGGGTTTTCTCCCATCCTACAGGTTGTATGTTTTCTAAAATGATACTATCATAACATTTCAGAAATAAAAACAAAAAGTTATAGCCTTAAGAAATACTATATGATGTCCATTCCAACCTTTAGGCTTATCGAAAATACTTATGTCCGATTACTAGAAATTTCATCTACCGAGCATGTGAATTCCTTCATTTTCCCCCCATATAAGATATATCTTGTTGGTCACCTTCCGAACATGTGAATACCTTAATCATTTTTCTCGTGAAAAATGAATACACATTGAACCTTAGTGAAATCATGAATGCAGTTAAAAGTTAACTCTTTCCTCATACCAAAATCCCAAAATTTCTATATACTCAAACCGTGATATCACTTAGTCCTTATATCAATCATGAGCTCATGAATACTATCAAACATATTATTTTCTCCTTATCCATTCATTATGTGCATATCATCTTCTTTCCAAAAATACCTGAATTACATTTCATGGTTACCGGTACCATTCAACATATACTTTTAAATAGTTTAGGAAAAACATTAGTGTAACAATCCTTAGATGTGTCTTTATTCCATAGTACCATTACCTATACAACATAACTCTTGATAAACATAAATCATTCAACTACCTTCTTAAACCATTGACCAAGCTTGAACAATTCTTTCATCTAACATATCATTTGTAGTCTCTTCATCATCATTAACATAAATACTACCCGTAAGACCATGCAGATTGTATTCATGAGACTTTACCTTAGGGAATTGGTTTTCATAATGCCCATACATTCCACATTTAAAAAATTTAATCATTGTTGATGTCATATCAATACCATTATCCTTGTCCATGGTGTTAACTGAACATTTTCGTTTACACTTACTGGCTTTGTGTCCTTCTTTTCCACACCCAAAGCATCTTCCAGTTCCTTTGAAACATTATCCTTGATGCCTCTTCCCACATGATTTACATGAGGGAAATTGAACCTCCTTTCCTCTATGATCATCATGGAACTCCATCTTTCTCTTATTAGTCGCATCAGGAAACTTAACAAAGTTGATATTACTGATCATATTATGAGATTGCTGATTAGGCATAATAATGATGTTTGGCCTTCCAAATTCCATTTCATTTGGTATCTCATGAAGAATATCATTCCATTGTCCATCATATCCTCCATTATCGTGAATCCTCATGTTTCTAGACATTTTCTAAAACCCAAAAAGAATAGTATGAGAGGTGAAAATCATGCTAGGAAAATAGCATAATAAAGAGGGAGTACCTTCAATATCTAACATATTAGGTTTAATTCTAATATGGTTTTCGTAACTCTAGGACTATAACCTATACTTATACTTAACCTTAAGTACATCCCTAGACATACCTTATAAATATCTCTTGGTATCTCACTACAGTTTTCGCATCCTAGTTTCCAAAGTCTAACTAAACCTTTCCTCTGATACCAACTGTAGAGACCCAAAGCTTGACGTATGTGGACATTACATTACTTTTGCGGAATACTTAATACATAAAAAAAACAGACACACAAGGACTATAATAGTTTAGTGTCTCATGAGATATAAATCTTTACCCAATTAATTGGAGTTAGATATAGGTCCCACCAATCTCATAATGAAATCATTCTTACTTGTTCCACAACATAAACACAAATCATTCATCATAACCCAAAGAATAAAAATGGGTTTCATAAACATCATCCCATCATGACATAATCCATATAAAACAAATGGATATCATTTCATCATAAGAAAAGTGAAACCATGTAAATCATAGATATATTATACTTGAAACATACACATATTAAATAATGTCACCTTACATGGAAAAAGGTTTCGATAAAACACTTGAAAAGAATTCTTGAGGAAAATATCCTTTCTTTTTAAAAATCATTTTCTTTTCACAAAATGCCTCAAAATTTTAAAAGAAATGGATTTTATTGAAAATAACCATGAAATCTTGTAGATTAAACTTAATGGAAATAAGGCTTTAGATAACCGTAAAAATATTTTTATGCCGTATAAGTTAAAAAAACATTCTCCTCGTACTTTTAACAGAAAAGTCAAAAAGTACCACGTATGGTAAACAAAAGCAAGATTCCTTCCATAACACAAAGTAAAATTAAAGATGGGTAAAAATGAATTTAAGAATACATGGAAGAATATTAAGAACATTATGAAAACATTTTTATGGACATTGATGAAAAATATAACCCTAGTGAATACTTACGAATAAGAAATCTCGGATAAAAATGAGATTGTGATATTTTCACTTACCTTAGGTCTGATATGCTTCGTACGTATCTGAACCTCATGTATAATGATTTAGATAATGTCATTGACTTATTATAGAATCATATTCATTGTTATGATATCATATATGGTCCACTTGTGACTTTATATTACCCGTTCTTTTGTAAATACATCTTAAAGCAGTGTTTTGGGTAAAATTGTTTCATTTATCGTACGTTTTTGACTAGTTGTTCTTGATATTATTACTTCTATCCTGAATTACTTAATTTTATAACGTAAAACATGATTTATATATAATAAATATTCATAATATACATATATACGATAGACTGATAAATGGAATGAAATACATTGTTCATGGAGACAGTAGGTCGTACGTACTAATGAACATTGTTTTCGTTTCCTTATTGAATTAAATGGAATTAAATAGATGACATACATTTATATATATACATAAATACAGTAGAATTATTATGTCATATATTTCATTATTATTCAATATATATACTTTATTATAATTCATGAATGGTTAACATGAAGAATGAATCTTTTCGCGTTCGTGGAGACGGTAGTCCGTACGTACGCACGAGCGATGATATCGTTCCCATGATCTTGGAATTGTATTTAAGTGCATGTATACTATTTCAGAATCAATATTAATTTACAGTAATCACATATAGTTATTATTTACACCATTATACCCATCCAAGTAAGGTCGTGGTGAAAAACAGTTACACCACGGCGTGGAGACGGTATTCCGTACGTACGCATGCGCTGTGATTTCATTTTTCATAGGATGGATAGAAGGTGGAATAGGGTTGTTTCATATTTATAATAAAATATAAGTATATGAGTGATAATTATGTTATTACTTCATAATGAAACAAATAAATAATAGGAAGTTGAAGAAGAAATAAATTTTAAAGAATCGGTAATGGATATTACCTCTTCTTCGACACGCCTCTTTGAAAACTCATCTTAGGGCACTAAAATTGGTATTTGAAGAAGACCAGGACCTCTATAATATTTCTAGGGAAGTTGATAAGGGAAATGGGCAGGGGTTGGAAGAGATTGAAGGCTCAAAGTTCAGTAAAGATGAGAGGGAGGAGGTGCCCTTTTATAAGTGAGGAGAGGGGCACCTTTGGAATCCTCAAAAATATTAGTTTAATATAAAATAAAAACCCACATAAAAACCTCCAAAAATTACTAAATTAGAAGATTAGATGAGATAGTATTGTAATCTCATCCAAAAATAAAATTTAGACATGTTTTGATCTTATTTTAAACTTTATCATTTTGATTTATCCTTATTTAATCTATTTAATTTTATTTGTGTTAATAAAATTGTAAATTTTCAATGGTTACAAATAATCACTTATGTGTTGCTAATTTTCCATAATTGGATTATTTATGAAATTTTAGACTATATAAATTTCAATTTATATTTTTTAAATATTTTTTTGATTTTTAAACAATTTAATAATATGTTATTTTTATAAAATAACAATAGTATAAATTTTGACACTATTCATTTATTTTAATTTAAATAAAATCCACACATAGGATATATTAGAACTAAAATATTTAATAGGTTCCTAACATGTCATATTCATCTATAAAATTAGTGGAGCACATTAAATAGTTCATATAATATTTATTTTACTATTTGTAAAACCATTTATTTGATACTTCTCTTAATAAAATAATTTCTACAACATTTTTGTATAATTATTAAATATACTTATTTGTTGCATAGAAATTAAAAATAAAATACTAGGATTAAGATAAATCTTATTGATTTTATAAGAATAACTTTCTTCAGATTTATATTCTAAAACATCCATCTTTTAAAATGTTATATTTATTAAATTTTGAAGGTGACAACTTTGACATTATTTAAAATAATATAATATAAGTGTCATAATCACTTTTATTAGACTCCAAACGATAATATATTCGGTCATTGGATTCTTATGGTGTATATATATACACTAACAATAAGTTTTGGTCAGGTTTTTGATCCTTTTAATGGGTATTATGATTTCAATAAAAACTATATTACTTATTTTTCACTAAATAAATAATTTCTGCATCATTAAAATATAAGCTATTAAGGTAATTAAATATATCTTAAAAATTATAAATAAATTACGATGACAAATAAAATCATTTTATCTTTCAAATGAGTATTTATAACTGAATTTATATTCTGTATAAACTTATATTAAAAATACTTTAATTATTAAAGTTGGGTGAGACATATTTCACTTTCCTTTAAATAAAATAAGCTAAAGGTCTTAATCTCCTCCAAGTGGGTTCTAATGGATTCCATTTCAACCCAAATATTCCTTAGGACGAAATATAAAAATCCATTTATATTAATACAACTGTTAGGGTAATTTAATAATATTATATTTACCCTTAATTACCAGATTTACCTTTTACCGTGGTAAATAAAATTTATTGTAGTTACTATTCATAATTCCAAAAAATAAAAAGTAGAATATTCACATAATTTTTACCAACTTATTCCAAATATGGAATCCATTTTTCTAAATTAAATATACAAAAGATGCAGAAATTAAATTTAAAATTAATCCTGTTGTTAAGAAAATGAGTTTTAAAATTTAAAACATTGCAAAAGATTGAAATGATTTTTCCTATGAATTCAATGTAAAATAAATTCTAATGACATAAATTATATTAAATGGTAAAAATATATTCTATTTATACTTTAAAACCATTAAATATTATAATTTAACTATATAAATTATTAAGATGAAAAAAGTTGTTTTTAATTAAAATATATCGTGTTTTTACTATTCATTAAAATATGAAAGTTGTTAGAAAAATATCAAAAAATTATCCAATGTAAATTTTTATATCCTGATTCAAAATAGGAAGTTTATTTTGTAATATTTAACTTATAAACTTGTCAAAAATTATATTTAAAATGGGTGCGTCATCAAAAGGTGGCAAAACTGCATTTTTTTAAAAATACTTAATTTACCCAAAATATTTATTTTTTTCTCATACCATATTCTATAAAATGTGTAAGATGAATTATAATGTAATAAAATTCAAATTTTATTTACTACTATTCATAACGGCTAGTTTATAATAATATTATAACTATATATCGTTGTTTAGTGAAACTCGGTATTGCGTACAACACACGCTACCGAGGAAGGTTGTGATTACATGTAATGCAAGCCAAGTCAGGGTTGTGTGTAGTGCAAGACTCCTTTGTTTTTTCATATAACAAAATCCAACCATATTTCTTTTATACATTGAATATATATATATATATACACTCAATGTTGCGTAGAATAACTACTATCTTGAAATTGTGTGTAACACAATCCAAGATTTTTGTTGCGTATACTTCAAGCTACTACGGTGTTGCGTATAGTGCAAGATAATCTTGGTGTAGCAAACAACAGAAGATATGAACGAAATTAAACAGAATATATCTTATAAAATCTTGGGTTGTTACAATGTCAGTCTTCCAGTCTCATTTTGGGTGTTATTAGGTTTCTAAGTGTGGGGGCCCTTTGGGATTTCCCCATGTTGGCCTTTTGATTCTATTCCTAAAGATGGCTAGGTGGTGAGTGATAAGAGTGTTCCTTGGACGTGGTTGGCCTCGTTTTTTCCTTCCAGACAAATAGTGGGGTTTCTATTTTGTGGTACTTGAGGTGTTTGGTTTGTCAAGTTGGTTTCTATGGGTGCGAGAGTTCATTTCCTTGATTAATCAACTGGAGGTGTCCAAACACTTTGGGGTAGGTGAAACATAGTGGAATGTCTTTTTATGGGTTTCATGAGATTTTCATTTAAGTAACATTCTCTAAGCATGGTGTATTAGCCTCTTTTCTCTTGTTGATTGGGGGGGGTCCTATTTAAACCTTAAGGGGGTGTCGTTGTCTACTTTGGGGTTCAACCTTAATTATGGATTTCTTGGGGTGGAATGCTTTACGGTGGAGAAAATTGTCACACCCACCTTCTTTGAATTATTTATTTTATTAATTTTCATTGAGTTGGGTAGTTCAGGTTGAAGCCCTCCATAAATGTTTTGAGGAATTATTTAAAAATTCTTGTATTTTCCTTGACTGCATCTAGCGCACCACAATCGTAGCCATGCGGCCTCGTCTGGGTTGTCAGATGACCTCACCCGGTTCACCACACTGCCTTCCTAATGTCCAAAACAAATAAAAAAAGTAAAATGACATAAATGAGTTTTTTTGGTTTGACAGTGTCACAGGCGGGGCATGGTCGAAGCCGTGTGGCTTCTCCAAATCACCACGCTGCCTGTTCGAGGTATGGTTAATTCATTAATTAATGAGATTAATAAGGAAGTTATCATGAAATAAATTGGGAATAATAAAATTATTTAAAGGTTGTTATAATAATAATGATATTATTATTATTATTATTGTTATTAAGATTATTATTATTATTATTATTATCCTTTTTGTTAATGTTAAAATTTGGTTTTTAGTAATATTAAAAAAATTATTAAAACTATTATTATTATTATTATTATTATTATTATTTTAGTTAATATATTAATATGGTTGATTTTATCAAATTATGGTGATGATTATATAATTATTAACTTATCATTAATGTTATAATTTATATTTATATGTATATTTAAATTTTTTAAGTGGACTAAACTTTTTTTTAGGTTCTACTTTATTTTTATTTTTTTTCTTTTTCTTTTCTTATTTTTTTATTCCTTTTTTTTATTCTATTTTTTTCCTTACCTTTCTATTCCTCCCCTCTCTCTCCGATCGCACCCCTCTAGCCCTACCACCCCAAATCCCCTACATTTCTCCTTTGATGCGCCTCTCAGCCGGCCTATTGGCATTTCTCACACCTCCTTGGCTAGCCCCACCTACCCAGCTCACCACCTCCACTTGAACCCTCACATCATGACCCCTGCTCCCCTCACTCTTCTACCGAAACTCCCTAGCTAGTCTACCTGTGACTCCATTTTAGGCCCCAGTCTAGTCCGAAACAACTCATCCCTCATTGGCTGGAACCGCTCCAACTCCCCCACTGGCATATCACCCTCATTTCACGTGTGCAAAACCCACCTCTAGATAAGTCCCTCTTTTATTTTCATTGATTTTTTGGTTTTATTTTTTAGTATGTGTGAGGTTCATTTAGGGGTCCATTTTGAATCTTTGTTTTGTTTGAATTATTGTTTTAGGGTTTAATTTAGGATTGATGTGGTGTGAATTTCACGCGATTGGAGTTACACACTAGATTTTTGGGGTTTCTCCAACCAAGGTAGGTGGTTCCATGCCCTTTCACCTTTTAGATAATTTAATTTGTTTTTTGAGTAAATTTTAATATGTTCTATGAGTTAATTGCATGGTGTGAACTATGTTTAGAATATTTTGGCATACTTGTTTGATGAAAATGGATTTATGGAATAATATAGTCTTGTTGTTTATATTTGGGTAGTTATAAAAATTCTTTGTAGATATTTATAAGTTGTGAAAATTGAGCTTTAAAAATGTTGTGAATTGCGTTCATGATGAAAATTTACTTTATTTTATAAATTGTCATGTTTTTCATTTTGACCTTATTGGGGTAAATTCTATAAGTGTTTAATCAATTATTTATGGGGTACGAATGAGGTTTTTGAAGGTCTGATTTGTGAAATTGTATTTCAAATGGGTTCTTTAGCATGAGATATGTTTTATGAACTAATAAATTGTTTATTTAAGGGGTATTTGGGATGCAAAACATGGTTGGAAATGTGTTCAGGGTCGTCTAGTTGGTGAAAAATGTGTTTTCAAGGTCTTTGAGGTGTGTGTGTAATTAAATGGAGATTTTCAAAGGAAAATGAGTCACTTTGGGTGTGTTTTCCGTGTTGTGTACGTCAAAAATTGAATTTCCAATTGTTTTAACAATGGAAAACATGTTTTGATATGCATATTGTGTAATTATGGTATTAAAGTGGCATTCTTATATGAAATCGGGTGTGTCTTTCTTGTGTAAACTTTTGCTTACAAATATTAAGTGTTTTATAAATTGTTAACTAGATTTATTAAATTATATATGAAGCGTGTGATTTGTATTTGATATGATTACATGTGAGTTATGTTTTTAAAGGAACTCTTATGTGTGGATATGGGAATTTTTTTCATGTACAAACCCTTGTTGGACTATTTAGAAATGTTCTTTAAATTGTTTAAATAATTTATCAATTCATGCATGTGTTGTTAATAGTGTTGTCAAATGGTTTTGGTGTGCGTGTGTTTCTAAAATGTTGTTTTGGTATGCAAGTGGTGGATTTTGTGTGTAATTTCTTGTTTGGTTTGTGATATTAGAAAGCGATATACTATGTGAATATGGAACATCATTGATCACATGGGAAAACCCTTGGTACCTAGGTGGAAATATTAGGACTAGTACCCTAGATGACATGTAGGTGGTTCATCCCAGTTTCATCTGGTAGGATTGACATTACAACACTAACAAAACTTTTCTGATGATTGGAGACCACTTGGTTAAGGATTTTTTTTCCTACCAATGGATCGTGAATGAGAGAATTGATTATTTTGGTTCCTATGCCACATTCACACAGAGGTACGATGTCTCTAGTGCACCAGGAATACTAGCCTCTTTAGGGGATTTACCCATAGTGCTCTAATATTTATGATGTTGTTCCTTCCGTCGGTATATGGAGAACCACTTGAGTATGTGTGTGTTCTTTATGAATTTCCTCCTACAGTTTTTAAGCAGTATTTGTTAAATGGTTTTTCTTCAAATATTTCTTTTTTTTTAATTTTTTTACATATTTTAAATGTTTTCCCTAAAGGTGTTTTAAATGTATGGTTCTGAATAAGCATATTAAATTATCTCTTTGATGTTGTGGCATGGAATATTCTATTGGGTGGCATCCTACTAGGCTATGGGATCACACCCTACATATAGCTTTGGGTGTATGTAGACCTTGTTCCTTGTGCATTACAATTTATAGAATCGTGATCAGCGATGGTGGTTCATGTTGTTGATTATCTTCTCATGAAGGTTGGTGTTTGTAGATTGTAGATGTTTCTCCCCCTTTTTTTCTTAGAGTTTGGAGTTTGAGATTTAGTTTCTTTTTCTGTCATTTCATTTTGGTTGTTTGTTCATGTTCTAAACCGTTATATTTTATTTTTAGTTTGAGGGCATGTTTGGTTGTCAGTTTTCAATTTTACTTTATCTATCTTGCTGTTTGTTTATGTTTTCTATCTCGGGTAAATCATTCCCATGTACTATTTTGATACCTGGCCACTTGTGCTAGCCTGTGGGGACCGAGAATGTCCCTCTGTCCATGTCATGGACTGGGTCGGGCACCGGGTCGGATGTTTACCCAGCCTAGTTTGAGACATTTTCTATCCGACATAGTCATAGGAATTAGAAACACCTGTTTTAGATGAACACAAACTATCAGGGGCCTTAATTTTCCCATAACAATATGGTCGTGTGAGAGGCGTGGTTTTGGGGAGAAACCCCAAAAATATTTTGAGAAAAAAATAAGAGGACGATCTAAGTGAAATAATAAAACATATTAGATAAATAATATCTACCCTTGAAGAAAAATTCAATTGGTATAGAGATATTATGGAAACTTTAATGAGGGAGATCCAAAGAGAAGAAGAAACTCTGAAAGAACCACAACGTGGAGATCCTGCCTCACCCCCACTAGCTATGATCTAGCCATTCCCCTGAAATAGATATCTTATTAGAGGTAATAAATGTTTTAATAAATGTTTCTGTGTAATGTGAATAAAATAAACACTAATACCTTTCATATAGTGATATTATATAGGGTGATAATGACTGTGATTTATATCTAGAAATACCCAACCATCGCATTATGAAGATGGATACAGTGTTAAACATTCAAAAGGACAAGCTACACAATAGACCACTTCCAAAAGGTCATGGGCGAGTGTTTTTCAGCATAGCCCATGAGCCGAGAAGAAAGTTACATATTCCAATTCACGAGTGTTGGAATCATCATGTTTTAATTCTATCAAATTACTTTTGGAGATTTTTTTCTAACAAATCATGTTTAAGATATCCCAAGTAATGTATGAATCATGTAAACTATGGTTAATCTTGTTCTATCATGTTTCAGTATGATTGTGTTTAATCTTAATTTATTCTATGAATATTAATTCTTTATACAACATAATGATTTTTGGATATGTTTGTGATACGGTAAGTTTGCTACAGGCTCAAAATTTTCTCAAAGTCTGTGACATCGTAAGCTTACTACCGGTTCCAGATTTTGGAAAAGGGTATAACATTGTTTCCTTGCTACCATTTCCAAGACACCGTAACAAGTAATCTTTCCGAATTTTGAAAAAGGACAAGACATTGTATTCCTGAAACCGTAGTCTTTCTACAGGTCCAAAAATTCACAAAGGACCAGACACCATGATCATGCTATCAAATTCAAATTTCACAAAAGATCTTCTACCAAAATCGTGCTACCAGAAGTAGAAATGACAAAGGACCATTCACTGCTCCAGTGATACCACTCAATGACAAAGGATAAGACACTATAACTATCTCACCGTGACTGTCTCACTGAAACTATGACACCATTCCAAACTTAACCATTTTTCTGTCTTTTTCAATTTAATTTAAATATTATCTCTGATAGTCATATTTGAGTCATTTAATAACACTGACATAATTACTGATCTTTTGTAGACATTTTACCTGACAGTATGAGGTACGAGGTGTATAAAATGTGCTCTATGTCGGACATAACAATGTCATTCTGAAGATAAAATACATGGTGGTGCACGAGCTGTATAGAGAATGAGCAATTGATTATATGTGAAGAGAAGAATACTCATACACTGTAGAACACATGAAGAAATGTCGATTCCCAATGGATGAAATACTGTTTATTGGAACCTCAATCATCCTCACAACAAAAAATCTAAGAATAACAAGAGCTAAAAATCACATCTTATCAAACTAAAAACCTGAACATGAGACCCACAATACTCTATTTTTACAAGAGGACTTGAAAATCACATCTACTACATCCTGAAAGTCCAGAGCTGCATGGAACATCACTCAGAGTATTTCTAATCCTTTCTCATTATCATTTGTCTGCATTGTACTATATTGATTACTTTTCAAGAAGTGTGTGTATCTATATTAAAACTCACATTTTCTCCTGCACTGAACTATAGGATACAAGATATCATCACTCAAACATCTTTTTAAACATTTTCACCCATGTATAACTTTAGAATAAGTCTTGTTTGAAAAGTTTGTTAATTTTCCCCCATAGAATAGTGGAAGAGGTCCTGTGACCTAGACAGTTCTGTGTACTATTTTAAACCCCAATCCAAGGTGTAGATCAAATATTATTTTTATATATATTGTTTGGTTTCAGGTGATCACCAAGTGGAGTGGATTAGGTATCATATTGAGACTAAACCACTTGTTTTATCTGATGTGTCTTTCAATTTAGTCTTTCTCTATTTTAACTCATTTTTTAGAAAACTAAATTTTACTTTGATAGTTAGTCTTGGGTTGTAGTTAAAACAATTTTTCCTTATTAAATTAGTTTTAAAATTTTTATCAATATCTAGTATTTTTATAACTGAGAATTAATCATTCTTCTAAGAAACTATTTGAACAGTCAAAATATTATAATATTACTACCCTGGTTAACTAGCCAGTTTTATTTTAATTGGGGGAATCTATTTAAAAAAGCATTTTATTATAAATTTATAATGGAACTAAATTCACCCTTGTTGAGTGTCCTACTTCATCTAACATTTAGTATCAGAGGAGTTTTAAAAACATTAAAAATGTTAATCTGTTTAATAAAAAATTCAACTACGCTTTTAGTTGTGTTTTAATGATCTATAAATTTTTGTTAGTTCTAAATATCTAGTTATTTAAAATACTCTTTCATTATCATTTATATTGTATTGTAAGGCTCTTTTACCAACATACCTCCATTTTTTAATGGAAAAAATTACGCACAATAGAAAATTAAAATTAAATTACACTTAGAAAGTATGGGTTTTGAGATTTAGTCATCAATTATAGATGAATGTAAGATTCATGCGACTGATAGGAATACATGGGATGACCCAACCGAGGATTATTATAATAATAATTTCAAATCCATGAATTCTATATACTATTCTTTAGGAGACGAAGAGTTTATCAAAATATCTTCATGTAAAACAACCCATGAAATTTGGGATTCATTATCTATTTCGCATGAAGGAACCTATAGTGTTAAGGAAATGAGAATTAACACATATACTATTAAATATGATAACATGGAAATGAATCATGATGAGACTATTTATGACATGTATCTTAGGATTAATGAAATTGTGAATACTATGATCTCTTTGGGAAGAGATATTATAGTCAAGGAGAAAATAATGAGAATACTCAGATGATTACTAGATAGATGGAGAGGGACCTCTATCTCAATTAGAGAATCTTGTGATTTTAGTAAGCTTCCAGACAAGGAGTTGATATGAAAGTTGATGACGTATGAGGAATAATTAAAAGTCAACAGGGAATAAGAATATGAATCAAAGATAAAGTCCATGTCCATCAAAACCAATACATTCAAAACTAATGAAAAGGAAAAGGAGAAATTACAAGCCCCAATAGAATGTCCCAGAAGTGATCAATCATAACAAGATAGTGATGAAACAATGTCTCAATTAGATATAATATTTGAGATGTTTTATGAAAGAATGAAAATTTTCAGAAATACCAACTTCAAAAGAATTTATGACCACAGGGAAAATGGAAGAAGGATTGGAAAGGAACTAAAAAATATGATGAAATATTCTGTTATGAAGACAACAAAAAAGGACATGTGAAAGAAGATTGTCCAAAGATAAATTATAATAAGATGTATGAGGACAAAGATATGAAGTATAAAAAGGAATTGAAAGCAACATGGAGTGATTCTGAGGATAGTTCAAGTGACTCAGAGTCTTCACATGATAGAAAGGCTTAAAAAGACAATATGTGTTTTATGACAAACACATCTAAGGTAACCAAAGAATCTCCTATACATAACTTGTATTATTCTTGAGATGAATCTGACACTGAGGAAAATATAAATAGTGAATTTTTTTTTGAATACTTTAATATGATTAAAGATACTTGTAATGAGCTAAAAGATAAATATAAATATTTAAAGAAACAAAATTCTTTGACTACTACAATTAAATCTTAACATACTTAAGTGAAATAGAAAAATGTTCAATTACTCAAGGAGAAAAACGAACTTATGTTATCTAATGAGCAATTAAAAAAGGTCCTAGAGAAATTTACCAATGAAAAAAATACTATTACACGGATTCTTAGTAAACAAATTTACCCTAGATATACTACTGGTATTGGATAGCTACTAGGGAAAAAAAATTCACCAAAAACGAGATTTTATCCAAATCTAGAAAATCAATTTTTCTACCTAAAAATGAAAATTATGCTACTAGTTACAGTTCCAAAATGTCATTTACTACCTCTAGTTTTACTAGAACAAATATATTATATTTTTCAAATATTTTACATAATGATTATAGAAACCCCATGAAGTTGATGTGTGTTCCTAAAGAACAGATTACTAATGTTAATGGCCCCAAAAAATTCTGGGTACCAAAATCTGTTTTTGTTTGATTATGTTGTAGGAAAGATGTTTGAAGAGATCCTGCAAATTAATATGGTACATGGATAGTGTATTTTCAAGACACATGACACAATATTAATGATTCTTCAAGAATTTAATAGAGATTTAAGGTGGTCATGTCACCTTTCGTGAAAATGATAAAGGAAAAATTATTGGCCTTGGCTATTTTGGTAACTCTAAATCAGTTTTAATTTAAAAATTAATTTTTGTTGATGGATTAAAAGATAATATTCTTAGTATCTCACAAATATTTGATGATGGTTTTAATGTTAAATTTTAAAATAATGCTTGTAATGTTTTTAACTCTAACAATGAACTAATATTTTCATCTTTTAAAAATGAAAATGTTTATGCTGTTAACTTAGATTTTTTATCTTCTAAAAATGTTTCATGCTTAAGTGTATTTCACAATGATTCTTGGATTTTGAATAGAAATCCAGGACACTAAAATATTCACTCACTTAGAAAGCTTACTAGAAATGGTTTAGTCAAGGATCTACACAAACATGAATTTCTAAATGATAAAGTCTATAATCCTTGTCAAAAGGGTAAACAACACAAAATCTCTTTCAAAACAAAAAAATAAGATTCAACTTCTCATCCTCTCTAGTTGGTTCACATGTATTTGTTTGGACCTTCTAGAGACTCAAGTATCAAAGGGAGGCACTATTTCTATGTTTTTTTAGATGACTATTCTAGAAATACTAGGACCTTCTTCTTGGATCACAAAAGTGAAGTCAGCTCTCATTTTACCATGTATTCTAGGACTATAGAAAATTTTAGTGGTCTTATAATTTAAAATTTAATAATTGACCATGGCAGTGAGTTTGAAAATCAAGAGTTAAAATCCTTTTTCTCAGAAAATGGCTATAGTCATAACTTCTCTTCCACTAGAACACCTTAACCAAATGGTGTTGTTGAAAGAAAAAATAGAACTTTAAAAGAAATTTCCAGAACAATTCGTAGTGAGTATGACCTAACTATTTAATTTTGGGCTGAAGAATTCAATACAACATTCTATATTATTAATAGAGTGTTAATCTGACCAATTCTTAAAAGAACACCTCGTGAGTTTTGGAACAATATAAAACCAATGGTTAATTACTTAAAAGTTTTTGGTTGGAAATTATATATTCTTAATACTAAGGATAATATTGATAAGTTTGTATCCAAGAGTGATGAAGGAATTTTTCTAGGATATTCAATATCTAGTAAAGCCTATATATTCATAAACAAAAGAACCAAATGTTGGAAGAATATGTACCTTTCAAATTTGATTTAACATATCCACATGAACCAAAGACCTCCCTAGAGAATCTAGAGGATGATATGTCAAATATGGACATCAATGATAAATCTTCTAACCATCTTATGAATGAATTTTTTTAAAACTTCCAGTTCTTGAAATTCTATAGATTCAATCCATAATGAACCTCAACCTACTGAAGAATCTGAAATTACATGTCCTTTTTTAGATATGATAGAACTCTAAAGAATCATCCTCTAGATTTTTTTGTTAAATAATTAGATAAAAGAACATATAATATAGATTCTATAAGAAATCAGGTTGAACATCAAGTCTTTCTATCACAGTTTTAGACAAATGATTCTATAAATGATGAATTTTGGTTGATGACTATGCAAGAAGAGCTAAATCACATTGAAAGTAATAATTTTGGGAAACATGTGGACAAACCCAAAGACACCTTGACCATAGGCATTACATGGGTGTTCAGAAACAAGGTAGATGAAGAGGGAAACAAATTTAGAAAAAAAAATCTAGATTGGTTGTATAAGATTATAGTCAAGAAGAAGGAATTGAATATGGGAAAACCTTTTCACCAGTATCTAGACTTGAAGCCATTAGAATATTGATTGCATATACAACACATCTTGATTTCAAACTTTATCAAATGGATGTCATGAGTGAAATCATAAATGGATAAATAGTTGAGGATTTTTTTATTGAACAACCCTGGGTTTTACAAACCCTCAATTTCCAGATCATGTTTTTAAATTAACTAAGGCTTTATACGGTTTAAAACAAGCTCCAAGAGTTTGGTATGATAGATTAAGTCGTTTTCTTATTTATAAATGTTTTAAAAACGGTATAGCTTATCCTAATCTTTTCATAAAATGAATTTATAAAGATGTTTTAGTTATTCAAATCTATATAGATGAAATTATTTTTTGATCTTCAATAAATTATTTTAAGTTCAGATTTTTCAAAAATGGTGAAAAATGAGTTTGAAACCATTTTGATGGGTAAATTATTTCTTGGTTTTCAAATTGATCAAAACAAATAAGGTATTATTTTAAATCAATGAAAATATACAAAAGTTCTCATAAATCATTTTGGCATAGAAAGCACTAAAAGTAGTGATACTCTAATGAGTACTACCTGTAAGTTGGGTCTTGATGAAAATGTTAAATCTGTTGATCAATCCACATATAAAGGAATGATTGGATGATTAATCTACTTAACTTCTAGTTTTCCTGATATTATGTTTCGTGTGTGCATGTGTGCACATTTTCATGAAAACCCGAAACGATCTCATTTAAATGCTGTTAAAGAATTTTTAAATACCTCAAACAAAAAACCAATTTAGTACTATTCTATCCAAGAGAAAAATCATTTTATTTGTTTAGATATTTAGATAATGATTTTGGTGGTTGCAAGTCAGATAGAAAAAGAACCTCTAGAAAATGTTACATTTTAGGCAAGTCTCTAGTATCATGGTGTAGTAAAAAGAAAAATTCTATTGCATTATTTACTACCGAGGATGAATACATAGTTGTTGGTAGTTATTGCGCACAAATTTTTTTGTATGAAACATACTTTAATAGATTATGGAGATCAATTCAGACATGTACCTATAAATTGTGATAATACAAGTTCTATTAACATATCAAATAATCTTATTTATCATTCCAAAACTAAACATATTGATGTAAGACATCAATTATTGAGAGATAATTATAAAAACTGGTGATATAACTTTGAAATTAATTGGCATTGAACATCAACTTTCTAATATATTCATTAATCCATTAAATTAATAAATAAAAAACTAAATCATACATGATTTTGGAAAGATAATTATTAAGTGAATAGTTTAATGTTTCATCGTATATGGTTTCACGATTCACAGTTTCACAAGTTATTGTCTTATAGTTACTGTTTCACACTTACTATGACACAATTATTTTCTCTTACTTACGGTCTCATACTTATTGTCTCAATGATACGGTCACACCGTTTAGAGTCACACCGTAATGCTGACACTATGACTACCTGTTCTAGTCTCACCGTAATGAATCAAACTTCTATTTTTATAATTTATTTCCCATATCACTTTACCGATTATTTTATTTATTTTATACCGCATATTTTTGTTTCCAAAGTTTGAAATTCCTAAATGATAAAAACCAGATATTCTTCACTCCTCTCTTCACTCGAGCTCCCTTCTCTTAAAACGGAAACCCTTTTCTCTCAAACAATTAGTCCTCTTTCAACCCTTCATCTTTATCAAAACCACTATGGATGCCTAGAATGAAGCATCCATATTCATCGACTCCAAAGAAGCATCGGTCTCCGAAGAAAGTGAAAAAGGATCCGAAAATAATTCATGAGAAACCTCTGAATCCAGGCCTTATTGATAGAACAGTAGTGCCAGAGAATGATGTTTGTCTGAAGTGGCTACTGACAAGTAAGTCTCTCATCTTGAAATTACTAGAAGAACATGAATGGTTGAACTGGTTCAAAAAATATAAAATTCCCATTTATCCACAGCTAGTTTTTTAGTTTTATTAGTATGTTTAGTTATCATTCAAATCTAAATATGATTTTGTAGTAAGAAGATGGGTAAATAATCAAAGGTGTACCTTTTCATCGAGGATATGGGCTAGATGCCTAGAAATACCTCATGAAGTAATTTTTGAGGATTAACAAAGAGGTCCTCAACCTCCTAGTCATGTGGTTAGCCTAGAAAAGGCTCTTAGAAGTTTAAATGGAAACAAAAAGAAGAGAAGATAAATTTCTACTGATCTTAATGGCGAGACAAGAATGTTGTTTATGTTTATTCAACATCTTATTTGGCCAAGAAAAGTGTATTTTTTCACCCTTGTGTATCAAAAAGTGTTCTTGATATATCTAATGAAGAAGGGGAACAAGATCAATATGTGTAATTATATTATACTTCACTTGTGTGAAATGATCAATACAACTTCGAAATCAAATTCTTTGTTTTACTCAAGGTTAATTTTTTCAATGTTGTTAGCCAAGGGAGTAGTTGGTCCAAATAAAGAAGTATTTGAATGTTATGTGTTTTTTATCTCAAAGGATACATCTATAAGGATGAAAATTAACTAGAACCCATGGAATAAATTTTGGGTCGAAGATAATGAAAGATTTTATGAATGTTTCAACCCAATTGAAAACCCATAAAGACATAAGAATGTATCTAACCCTGTTCTGGAACCTAATTAAGCTATTGAATAATCATGTAAGGAGGTAGATGTTGCAAAAATTACACCTGATGAAGAAACGATCTTATACAAATAATACAGTGGCCTACCTATTTAACAAGAAGTAGTTACAAAATATTTATCTGCTTCTAAAAGAAGTGTTGATATAATGAAAGAGCCTACTGTTGAAAAATATTCTAATGTTAAGGAAGAGATTATTATTGAGGAAGATCCTGATGTTGTGGTACAGTAAAAAAATAGGTTGAAAATGAAAAAAAAATTATCTGTTGTGGAAAGAATAAAACTGGACTTTCAGCTAGCTAGATAAAAGATGGGTGATCCTGAGAGTGTTGAGAATTTATAAATGGTTCAAGAGATTGAATCTATTAGTCCTAGAAGAGATGCACCTGTTTATGGGGAGAAAACCCATATTTTTGGAAAGAATTGATGTAACAAACCCTGTATATTTAGGTTTAGTAGATACTTGGTACAAATTTCTAGAGTACATTGATGTTTTTGATTCTTAAGGAGTCTTAGTTAAATAAATTTATCCTTCCACAGTGTTTAATATCAAAATTATAATTTCCAATGAAATTGTACAATAAATGGAATAATAGGATGTGTCTGTTTATACTTCTGAACCTACCCAAGATACTCATGCTTATGTAAGTAATGAATATTTAAAAGATTTTGGAAACACGTTATTATCTGGATTTGAAAATATCATGAATTCACAACCTTCCCCTATGACTAATCTCAGTTAAAGAGATGTTTCCCTACTATTGGAAAAAATTATATGGCATATGCAACCAAAAATTCTTTATGAAATTAATGATGTTATGATTGAGAAAAAACTGGTGATTGATGAGGTTATATATCGAAAATATTTGGTTTAAGATATTCGTATAATCTTGAAAACTAGACAAGCTTATATTTCTCATCCAGTTGAGGAAGATGGTGATCAAATTCCATCGTAATTTATATATCTAATTCAACCAAACCTTGTCATAGTTTATGAAAAGGTGGTTGAGAGAAACACCAACATAGACAATAAGATACATTCACTTTCTTATAGACTTAATGAGATGAATGATGAGTAAATAGGATGTTTTAAAAAGGTTTTAAATTAGCTTAAGTCTCTCACTTCAGCTGTTACAGCTTCAACTACCTCTGGATAGCCATATCAGTATATGGACAGAGACTTAATCAGAAATGTTTTCAAATATGTGCTTCAATCAGTGTTGAGTGGTGTTGATAAAGATAGTTTCTCTACTTTCATCAATAATAGTGAAGGTGTGCTTGATTTGTTGAGGATACATTCAAATATTTCAAATATCTTGTCTAAGAAAGTGTAATTATACTTTAAAAGAATTTATTATAAGCAAGATCTGAACAATCACTTCAAGTATCTTGTGGAGAGTTTAAAAATTCTTCCTATCACTCAAGCCTTAAAAACTTAAGTTCAGAAGATAAAAGACTTCACTCCACTGTTGGACATGTTTTTGGAAAATAAAGATGACTTGGAGAAGGCTATGAATTATGGAGGAGAGATCCTCACTAATTTCATTATGTTATTGAAGCCCTATATACATATGTAAAGTACTACCATTCTAGCTCCTGCAGCTACCCCTTTGTAGCTTAGTGTAACTCCTTCCTCCTCCACTTCCTTTTCTCTTGTTACCATGTCTATATCTCAGGCTCTGAGCTAGATCATACCTATTCTAATTTAATAGCCCATGCCTCGATCTTCAACCAAATCATCTCTTAAACCCTATGTCTTTGAAGGAGTGCCTTTTGTTTCTCTCACAGCTGAATCAATCCCTTCAACCACTTCTACTTCTACTCCTATGGCACCTCCTTATGTCTCTGCCATGGGAAAAGAAAATAATAATGGCTCTGAAGATATGCGAAGGATGTATTTTAATATGGATTTTTTGTATTTTTTATCATTTTTGTAATGAACTCTCCCATTTTTTCCATACAATATGCATTGTTGTTCTTTATTCTCTTATTTTCCTTCATTATGTGTTTTTTTCCTTTAATTTTTTTTGATAATCAAAAAAGGGGAGAAATAAGACAAGGCATTTATTGAAGAATTTGAGAAATAAGGATCTTCATGGGAGAAGAATAGTTTTAATACAAACTATCCCAAATATAATCAAATATATTGTCTTTGATAAAATATATGGCTTATAAATTCCATGATTTGTGATCATCAAAAGGGGAATATTATTGGAATCCACATATTTTAATGCTCATAAATCATTTTTGGAGATTTTTTTCTGAAAATTTATGTTTAACAAATCACAAATCATGTACGAATCTTGTAAACTATGGTTATTCTTGTTCTATCATGTTTCAGTGTGATTATGTTTAATCTCAATCTATTCTGTGAATATTTATTCTTTAGACAGCTTGCAGATATTTGGGTTATTTTATGATATTGTAGGTTTTCTACTGGTGCCAGACTATCACAAAGCACGTGACACCGTAAACATACTACCGGTTCTAGATTTTCAGAAAGGACCTGAAACCATTTCCTTGCTACTATTTCCAAGAGACTGTAACAGGACGTCGTTCAGAATTTTGACAAAGAAATAGACATTGTTTACTTGACACCGTAGTCTTGCAACTGGTTCCAGAATTTTCAAAGGACCATACATTGTGACTGTGTTATCAATTTCAAATTTTACAAAGGATCTACTACCCCAATCTTTTTACTAGTTTCACAATTGAAAAAGGACTAGACACCGCTCTAGTGATACCGCTCATAGGCAAAAAAGAAGACATAGTGATTGTCTACCCATGACTTTCTCAAAGTGACTGTCTCACCGTGACTATCTCACCAAAACTGTGACACTATTCCATACATAACCACTTTTTCTATCTTTTTTAATTTAATTTAAAAGTTATTTCTAAAGGTCATATTTGAGTTATTTAATGACACTGGCATAATTAATGATCTTTTTTAGACATTTCACCAAACAGTATGTGGTATGAGGTGTAGAATATGTCTTCCCTATCATCTATAACAAAGACACCCTGAAGATAAACTATGTGGTGGTGCACGAGTTACATAGAAAATGATTAGTGGATTACATGTGAAGAGAATAAAATACACACACTATAGAACACAATAAGAACTCTTGATTCCTGGTGGTTGAACTACTGTGGATCAGAACCTAAAACATCCTCACAGCAAAAACTCTAAGAAGAAAAAGAGTTGCAATGCATATCTCATCGAACAAGAAACTAGAACATGAGACCGACTATAATTTTTTTACAAAAGGACTAAAAAATAACATATGATATATCCTTTATGTCCAGATCTTCATAGAATAACACTTAGATAATTTCAAATCCTTTCCCATTATCTTTTATATTTTTGTGTAATATTTTTATTACCTTTACAATAGTGTGTGTGTATCTATATTAAAACACACAATTTCACCTACAACAAACTATATGATACAATATATACTCACCTAAACATACTTTTACACATTTCCTCACCCACATATAACTGTGGAAGAGGCCTGGTGTGACCTGGTTGTTAGTTTTCTCACGTAGAACAGTGGAAGAGGCCTTGTGACCTGAACAATCACGTGTAATGTTGTTAACCCTGATCTAGGGTGTGGATCAAATATTATTTATTATATATTTCTTGGTGGCACATGATCATCAAGTAGATTATATTAGGTCTTGGCTTGAGACTGAACCACTTGTTTTACCTATTGTGTCTTTTAATTTAGTCTTTCTATGTTTTAACACATATTTCAAAAAACTAAATTTTAATTTGATAGTTAGTCTTAGATATTATTTATAACTTTTTATTATTATATTAGTTTCAAAAGTTGTATCAATATCTAATATTTTTGTAACTTAAAATTAATAAATCTTATAAGAAACTATTTGAACAGTCAAACTATTATAAATTTACAACCTTAATTAAATGGCATAGTTTATTTTAATTTGGGGAATCTTTTTAAATAAAATTTTTAATAGAAATTTATATAAGAACTCAATTCAACCCCCTATAGAGTATCCTACTCTAACCAACAATGGAAATGATATTAATATGGTCAAAAAAGAGGATTGAATATTCATCGCGTGGCCATCACGTTTTGTAAAAAAAAATCCAACAAGGAGGTATTTATTTCCATTTTACTTCTCAAGCTTAACCATTACCAATTAATGAAAAAATTTATGAACCAATAAAATTTATTATAGATGAAAAAATAGAAGGGGATGAAATGAAAAACCACCTCAAAACTATTTAAAGGATTGACTATCCGATCAAAATGATCTACCAAAAGAACTATTACTCTGCCCATTCAGTATCCACATTTACTATATTTATAGGATCATGTGGATACAATTTTAATAGATGGTCGCAACCACATAGTTGAATTTAAATAAAATAAGTATGGACCGAAAGATCAATAATTCATTGGTGTTCAGAGTGCAACTAGAATCCTCAACTATGTTTGGTTAGGCGGCTCCGTTGTAAATGTATACAAAAGGCACATTTTCATGATTTTATTTTCCAAAAGTTAATATTCTTTTTTAATTATTATTAAATACATTTAATATTTTTTGAAGGTTTATATATGAAAATCAATTGAAGGTATTTTCCCTTGAGAAATTTTTTTGACTCATTTGTCCTCACATCACCATTAGATAAAAGATAAAATAGAACCCATAAAAAAGCTTGAAATAGTGGAAGATCAAGTCAAATTCTTTAAAATAAAAATTTTGGATGATAAACTCTTTTAAATTCTTACAATGAAGTGGTAAGATAAAACATTTTAATCATATTAAATTTATTTTCATTTCTTTCATTACTTTTTTTTGTTTTTTAGGCAACATTGGATGCTCATTGAAGTAAATTTGGATACTCAAAAGATTTATTTCTTTTATTCAATTCATGGATATCCAACAAACCATCCAAACATGATGGTGTTTTTCAATTTTTAATAAATTACATCTAACGTTTTAGAGCTAAACATCATGTTATATAATTTATATTATGTTTTAATGAGGATTCTTTTATGATAGGGTGGTGCATCACTATCGTCAAAAATAAGGAATGAAGCCAGTGGATAAGGATAATAAAGAATGATAGTACTACAATTGGACAAGTATTAGGGTATATATAATAATATTTCACTATCCGAAGTCATATCAAAACAAACTACCTATTCTACTCAATGTTTTTGCAGTGTCTGAAACAAACTAATGGAAAATATTTCGGTTATTATGTTTTTAAATTTATGAGAGAGATCATATTCTATGAACAAACTAGCATCCCTAAAAAAGGTATTTTCAAATATAATTACTATTTCACTTAAAATATTTATTAATCTTTTATGTATTTATATTTTTCATGTACTACTATGACTGTAAAAAAGACTCATATTCACAAGACAATGTTGATGCTCTTAGAAACGAATGGGAAACATACCTGATTGAAGAATGCAAATAAATATAATTAAGATGGTAATTCTTTAAAAGTAGTGGATTGTTCCGTTTTTTTTAATTTAATTATTTTTAACATTACTCACCAAATAATTTTTTTCTTATATAGGTCGATTCTTTTTTTCGAGTCAGTGTGGTTTGTTCAAAGATTCTCATGCTCGTGAGAGATTGGACTTTGATGCTGCAAGTGAGATAATGAAAACAAAGAAATGGGTAAAGAATGTATAAAGGTTATTTCCTACAAATTATTTAATTAATTAATTTTTTCAGCATTTTAACTACTATTTTCATGTTAATTTTCTTATCATTTTTATCTAATACCAATTTAATTTTTTACAGAAATTTTGGGAAGTTATATTTTCCATCCAACTATCTTCAATAAGATAGAAATGAGAGAACATGTTGAATGAAAAGTATGACTTCTCAGTAGTTTAATGCAAAGTATGACTTCCCAAAAGATCGTTCCTTAATATTTTCCTGAACAATATACTAATCCACCACATCTCAATCTGCCACACCTCAATCTAATACATAGTGCGCTCAGTATGACTCGAAGTGTATGTTTTTAGTTTATAATATTATTTTATCCTACAAGATTTATGTCTTCTGAACTACCATTATTCGATCCATAACTCATGATTATGTTCTTTGATATAGAGGTTATTAGTTTATAATGTTAATATCACCTTCCAATATCTTGATGCTCATGTTATCCTTATATGATCATTGATATCTCCCTTGTTTACACTAATTGAACATCATTCAGTACCCATTATTATATTTCATATCCTTAGGTTATTAAGGATTTTTTTAGAAATGATATGTCTAAGAATTTTTCTAGTAAAAAATAACTTAAAGACATAATCTTATGGAATACTTCTTTATGTTTTCATGTTTCCAAAAGCACTAGTCCTAAAATATTACGGCATGTATCATTATGTTATTTAAGGAATATTAATATATTAAGATGTGATATTTATGTAAGAAATGTATGGGTCGATATAGCTGGTATCAGAGCAACTAACCTACAAAAAATTGATAAATAAATAACAAGTGACCTATATCACTCAAATTGATTATTCTTATTTAAAATTCATATTACTTTTAGTAAAAATAAAAAGTGACATACTATAAACTAAAAAAACACATAAGAATTGTTTTTATATTTTAGAAAAATGATCCATGAGTCATTTGTGACATGTGTGAATCAACGACACCTCAATCTGATGCACAGGGTGGTTGATATTACTTTATGTGTGTGTCTTTATATTGATTTGACATTAAATCGGGTAGAAAGAAAAAGTGACATACTAGAAACTGAGAAAACACATTCATATTATTTTTATACGTTATAAAAATTATTCATGAGTCATTTTTTTTCTGTAATAATTAAACACACCTCAATTTGAGGCCTGGTGTGAATAGTATTACTAAAAGGGTCTATAATTAGTTTACAATTGACATTTTAGTTCAAAATGTTTCACTCATTAAAAACTAATAAAACACACTCCAAATATATTGATAATTTACGAAAAAAATTCATAATTATTTTTTGATGTTTATTAAGCATTAACCTATCAAACCGATGCACGATGTGACCGATATGACTCAAAATGTGTGTTTCCTATTTGAAATGACATTTTACTAAAAAATGAAAACTGGCATACTGAAAACTAAGAAAACTTATTCATATTGTTTTGATACTCTTTGAAAATGATCCATAAGTTATTTTTGATGTTTATGGATCATCCAGACCTCAATAAGACACATAGTGTGGTCAGTATAACTCAAAGTGTCTCTTTTTATTTAAAATTAACATCAATTTAAGTAAAAAACATGTGACATAATGAGAACATAGAAAAAAAAATATTTTTTATATTTTAGTAAAATTATCCATAAAGAATTTGTGATATGTATAAGTCAACCTCACCTCAATATGATGCACGGTGTGACCGATATGACTCCAAGTGTGTCTTTTTATTTAAAATTGACATTAATTTATGTAAAATAGAAAAGAGACATACTGAAAATTGAGAAAATTAATTTGGATTGTTTTTATACTTTATAAAAATGATAAATGAGCCATTTCTGACATGTAGTACTTATCCTCGCCTCAATACAATGTACAGTGTGAATGATATAATGCAAAGTGTCTATTTTTTTAAAAAAAATTAACATGATTTTATGTTAAAAGAAAAAGTGACATGCTGAAAACTAAGAGAAGAAATTAGGATTATTTTGATACTTTAAGAAAACATTAAATGAGTCATTTTTTATATATAAGACTTAGTTTTACCTCAATACAATTTATGGTGCATACATTTTAACTCAAAGTGTTTATTTTTATTTAAAATTGACATTAATTTAAGAAAAAAGAATAAGTGACATACTAAAAACCAAGAAAATACATTCTTATTGTTTTTATACTTTTCAAAAACGATCCATGAGTCATTTTTGACATATAGGGATCAAATACGCCTCAATAAAATGCATGGTGTGGCTGGTATAACTCAATGTGTTTATTTCTATATAAAATTGACATGAATTTAAGTAAAAAAACAAGTGACATACTAAAAACCAAGAAAACCCAGTCATATTGTTTTGATATTTTAGGAAAACAATATATTATTGATTTATTATGTGTAAGGTTTATCCTCACCTCAGTAAAATGCACAGTGTTGCCAATATAACCCAATGTATATCTTTTTATTTAAAATTGACATTAATTTAAGTAAAAACAACAAGTGACATACTAAAAACCGATCAAACACATTCGGATTATTTTGATACTTTAGGAAAATTATCCTTGTGTCATTTTTTATGTGTAACATTCAACAAAACCACAATAAAATGAATGGTGTGACAGCTATGAATAAAATCTTCCATTATCAGTTTAAAATTTACATTTTAGTTCAAAACGAGTCACTCACTAAAAACCAGGAAAACATGCTTTAACTTCCTTGGTAATTTTTTACAGTGATTAATAAGTCATTTATGAGGTGTATGAATTAGCCTCACATAAAAACGATACACAATGCAATTTATATGAATCAAAATGCATGCTTCGAGTTGGAAATGACATTTTAGTAAAAAACAAAACTGACATACTGAAAACCACGAAAATAAATTCATATTATTTTGATACTTTAGGAAAATAATCCATGAGTCATTTGTGATGTGTATAATTTAGCCACACCTCAATACGATGCTTGATGTGGCCGGTATAACTCCAAATGTGTCATAATTTAAAATTGACATTAATTTTAGAAAAAATAAGAATTGACATACTCAAAATCAAGAAAACACACTCAGATTGTTTTTATATTTTTTGAAAATTATCTCTAAAACATTTTTAAGGTGTTTGAATCAACCCCACCTCAAAAGGACGCATGGTCTGACCAGTATAACTCTAAATGTGTTATTTTTATTAAATATTATCATTTTATTAATGTGTTCTTTCATATTAATGTTTAATTTATTTATTTAGAGTATTTTAAACATAATATTTGTTTTCTTATATTGGTGAAATATTTTTTTTGGGATGAGATTATTTTTTCAGAAACTCAAACCGTGGTGATACATTTTTGAGAGGGGATCACAGGCATCTGAAGATGAAATATGAATGTTTTAGAATATTTGTTAGACAATTGGAAATTTAGTTATATAAAACATTTTTTCTGAAATGTAAATAGTAGTGTTTTTTTTACCATGGGTGGAAATTTTTTTATTAATGAAGTCAATTAAATGTATATAGTGGGTTTTCTTCTGGGTGTTCTGTTTAAATAAAATGTTTTCTTATGGTTGTGTTGTTATATAAATAGTACATTGTAAGTCATTAGCCCTTTAATAGTGTTATTTTTAGTGACGATAAAGGGGCCCCCATTATCATCATTGCAATTAACTGCACTTTTTAGCACTGTAAAATTCCATTTTGCATGCTGTTAAAGGCCATATGTGTAGTAGTGTCTTTATAAAATTCTGAAGGTGGTTTCAAGGGAAAACAATTACTTTCTTGTTATTATTCCTGAAGAGTAAGGATTATGAGGCTATAAGATCTGTTAGTCTAAAAAGATACCATAGACCATATGGTTTTCATGAGTATGGTATTATGGGATATTATTAAAAGGGAACTTATTGCCTGTATTCAGGATTTTTTAGGAGTGGAAGTCTCCTAAGGGAGGTGTGTGCTAAAACTATGGTTCTAATTTTGATGGATAAATATTCATCCTCTCTTAAACAAATCATTCCTATAAGCATGCGAAAATTATCTTATATAGTTCTAGCCACCATCATCCAGAGAAGATTATCTCTTTTTCTTCACAAGTGGGTCTTGGAAGAGTAACAGTGTTTTATCAAAGATGATCTCCCCAAGATTCTATAATCCTTACAAAGGAAATGATTGGTTATTTTAATATCAAACCCGTAGGGTCAAAAATATAAATCATGTTTATTATAGACAAAGCTTGTGATAGATTAGATTTGAGCTTAATTACAATTTTAATGACTAATATGGGATACTCTAATTGTTTTATGGACTTGTGAATTAGGTGATTCATCCCATCATGGATTTTAGATTCTATCACTGGAAAAAAAGTGTGGTTTCGTCAAATCAGTCTGGGGCCTTAGACAATGGGATCACTTATCTTTGAGTTTCTTCATCTTTTATCAAGACTCCATCGACAAATATATCTCCATGATCAATTTTTATGGAAGTTTTCTTTATTTACATTGTACGGAAAATTTTAATGGTATTTCTCATCTATTATTAAATAATTAAATTCTTGTTTTTATTAATGGGAATCCCTAGTCTATCTAAAATTTTAATTGGGTGAGGCATGAGTATAGAAAGTGGAGTGGTCAAATAATCAACAAAGAAAAAAGTAGTATGTTAATTTCTAATGGATGAAAAGAAAGAAGGGTCCAAAGGTTATATAATTATCTAGTAATTGTAAGTAAATTTTTCTCCCTCAACTACCTTGGTGACCCTATTTCCTCAGGTTGAGTTTGAATTAAAAATTTTGAAAGGCTGATTGATAAAATCTCTAATCTCATCAACAATTTAAAAATCATTTTCTATATCTTGGAGGTCATATAACTGTTGTGAATTGTGTGCGGACCTCTATGACCAAGAATTTTCTATCTTCCCTTAGAGTTCCCAAAACAATATAATGGGGAATTGAGAGCCTTCTGGTGAAGTTTGTATGGGATGATCACTTTGATGGATGCTATCACTAGGAATCTTGGAAGAGGATTACATAAACGATGGATATGGTTAGTATCAATATAAGAAGTGTGGAGGAGTTTATGCATTGCTTGTAAGGTATTATAGCATGGGATTATCTGGAAGGTTTTTCTTTGTGGGGAAAATTTATTAATAGAAGACACAGACTGATCCTCGAGTTACCTACAGGTCGGGAATTGGGGTTGTGTCATAATATTCATTGTCACATTTAGTCTATTCTTTTTAATTCACTTTAGGTTATTGGACATTGAAACATTAGTTTTTTGGCATAGAACTAGTCAGGTTTTCTGCTGGGATTTTAGGGTGACCTAACCCCTAACAACTTCTTATCAAAAGTGAGTAGTCACCTAAAATTTATCCCTTCCATTTTAAATCCACAACAAATCAACTGTTTCAGTAATATTGATCTGAATCATTAATAGGATAATCTTTTTTTTACTTTTCCCTCATTGGGATTTTTTTCAGCCCAATACTATGTGCTCCAAGACACGAGAATGTCGATTGTGATGAGTTTGGGGGTATCCCATGGTGTCAAGATATCCCTTCCATAAATTGTTTCTCAGTATGAAATATTAGGATTCATTCTATATCTATTTATAATTAAGTGAGGTGAAAAGGTTCCTACCTTTTCATTATGAGTTCTTCTTGCAAGTACTCCAAGGAAGAAGAAACATATGTTCATTTTTTCCTCCCAAAAGAGTGGGTATATCCAGTATGGGAAAAATTAGGTGAGTTCTTCATGTTTTACATCCATTTTTTCACCACTAATGATTTCTTTATGAATAGTTTCAATGGTGTTAACTGAAAAAAAATATAGGATAAGGAAAGAGTGGTACTTATGGAGGTTAGATGTTGGTGTATTTGGAATTCCTAGAATAGGGCCATACATGAGAGAGTTATTAGTTTGAGTTTTTCATTGGTGAATAGAGATCAGTGCTTGGCGGTTGATCAGGGTCTCCTGCTAAAATGTTTTTATAATTATGATTAAGTTCTTTTATGGTGGGAAGATATATTATTCTCTCTATTCAAATGTCGATTCTACTTGACAAATGGGTTAAGTGTTCACCACCTATATTTGAACTAATAATTAATATAGATGGCTCTTGTATGCATGGAATCATACAGTGAGGTGGTTTGTTTCATGAATATTTGGGATTGGTTATTGTGTCATTATTAGCAAAGTATAGGCATGGGGATTCCCTTCAATATGAGGAGTGTAATGATTCAGAAATTCTGTGTAATTGTTTTTAATTATTTGGAATTATTCTGACACCAAATGCTCTGATGGCATGTGATTCTGAGGCCTAGAGTGCCCAGAATAAAATTTTGATATGTTTTTTAGGTACGTTTAGTAAACATGTGGGTGGGTTTTTCAACATTTGAACTGGTTCTTGGATCAGAAATCTGAGGGAACCATTGAAATTTGAACATCGTGATTTTCCTAGAAATGACTTATCTTTGGCCAGCAAGGGCCAAGCAAAAAACATATTTTTCAGACCTTTCGAGATAAATAAAAAAAATTATATGAAAAATTATTTTATTTATTTTCTCAATATTGAGTGGTGGTCAGTAACACTGGTGGTGAAGTGATGGGACAATGATGAGGAACATTAATTGAGGGTCAATAATATCTCATTTGGAACTGCGACACTGTTATCTTAATGTATCATTAAACGTGTCTCATTAAATGTATCTCATTTAATGAGCATCATTAATGGGAAAAATGTCACTACACTTTGTACTTATTTTAATAATCCAACATGTTATATTTTGGGGATTAACAAATGTGAGAAAATATCTAATGAACCAGGTAGAATCCCTCTCCAATGAAGAATTAAGAACGAAGTGATGGACATTGGAGGATCGGATCCATAGGATTCCAAGAAGTGATGAATGTCAATGACCGCTGGTCGACGATGACACGAATCACATACTTTGTCATCAGAGGATTCAACGAATAAGGGTAGGGGTTTTTCACTCTATTTATTTGATGAATTCTTCCTCATTCTTGAATATTTATGATGAACACGGATCAGCCGACTAACGGGTTGATTCGAGAATCACCCATTCTTGTGAGATGATGTTGTGTGGGGGTTTTATTGTGGTTTATAAGCCGTGTGGTTATCATCATGTTTATCCCCCTTATTCAACTGTAACGCAGAAGATGAAGGCCAGAATGAATAAGGCTCGGTCCCTCTGCCATAGTTGTTCTTGTTGTGTTCTTTGAAGTTGATCGGTCAACTTGTCAGGAAGGAAAATTAAATGACTTTGCGGTGATGGTGGTTCCCTACAGAAACCGTAGGCACAGGAGGCTCCAAAAATGGACCATCAGAGTGACTCTGATGGCCCGTCTAAGGTGCTAGCAGCGGCCACAAGCGGAGTGGGGTGGTACGCCCGTCGGCGCGCCACAACGGCGAGGAGACATGGCGTCGAGCATTGTGTGGAGGGACGGCCCACATCCGGGCCCTCTAGTGGCGGGAGAGCCATGGTTCGTTGATCGTGGATGGAAAAGGCCCCATGTTCGTGGGGCCAACTGGGGTCATACGCAGCACGACTGTCGTGTCCCTACTGGATGATGCACCACGGGCTGCCTTTGTAGCTTGTCCTCATGCTGGTAGGCCGTACCCCCAGCCAATGGGTCGGACCCACATCCCAGCGGGCTGGTCCCATACCCAGTGGGTCAGACCCTCACTGGTAGGCTGAATGTACACCCAGTGGGCAGGACCCGTACCGGTAGGCCAGACCCACACCCATCAGGCTGGGCCGAATGAGACTAGGTCGTCGGGCGACCCGGCTGGCTGGACCCTCGGCTAAACCGGACTGGATCCAGCGAGGCCCATTAGGAATGGCCCATTGGCCAGGCCGGACCAGACTGACCCCGACCCCAACCAGGGTAGGTTGATATTGTCTAATTGAACTGGGGTATTTGAGGACCACCAGGTGGGGTTGGTTGAGTCAGTCTAACCGTTTCAGATCATTCCCATACCCAACCATCCCCTTGTTTACTAAAATGCCTAGATCTGGTAGACCACACATCCGGTTGATACGTCGTCAGAGGTGTTGAGACCCTTGTGATAGATTGTTCCTTCTGATATAATAAACTTGAGTTTTGGAAGAAGTTGGAATATGGTTGGGTTGGATCGGACTCGAATCGGATTGTACCCTTTTTACTAAATTGACCATAACTTACATAAAGGACATTCGATCGAAATTTCATATATTGCGTTGGGACCCTTATGATGAGACGATCTTTTGGGGTTACTCTATATAGGAATTCATGGTATTTAGGTACGTCCAATGTCTTGGGGGGATCCTCTGAAAATAAATTGTGCTAAGTGAGGGAATCTAGTTGTTAGATGTCAAGTGAAGAGCGACCCTCCATGGATTGGCAAGAGAGAGACCCTATGTGGATGAGCAATGGTTAAACCCTCTGTGGATCGGAATGAGAGTGACCCTACATAGATCGACAATGGTGAGACACTTCATGGATCGACAAAAGAACCACCCTCTGTGAATCGGCATGAGAGCGACCCTTTTTGGATTACCAGTAGCATGACCCATTGTGGACCAGCTATAGAGTGACCCATCATGGATCAGTGGCAGAGAGACCATTTATGGATCGGAATTAGAGCAACACTTCTCGTATTAGTATCTGATCCTCTCAACAGAATAATATGATCTATTTTACTACTAATCATCTTTATTCTTGTTATTTAAGTTTTATACTTGGTGTGATCTTTCTTTTAATTTGTTCTTGTTATTGAGATCTTTCTTTGTGGTTTACCTTTCAAGATTTCTGAGAGACCTTCATGGGTCTCTGGGTCCCTATTGGGTATTTTTATACACACCCCTGTATGGGATTCACCCACACCAGTTGTGTCTTATAAAGATGATAAAATGTTTGATTGATACATTGAGAGCTAGGACTAGATGGTGCTCGGAGGAGATTGATAGATGTTGTGAGCAGTAGTGACGTCGGATAATGAGTTTTAACTACTCTTCAGGTAGGATCCTCGGAGAACAATCTCTAGAGCTTGTTTTTCTTTTCTTTTTTGTATGTTTCTTTTATTTGGGCTTGTATATTATCCCCTTCACTTTCAGTACATAATTTTACTCTCAATAGTGGTGCCTTGTGTTTTGATTTGTGTGTGCGTAATGTTTTTGTGTGCATACAGGTTTAAAGGAAATTCCTTCCCTTTTTGGGTTACACCTTTCTGTTGTTAGTCACCAACCCCTCTCTAATGGAATGAGAGATTGGGGTAGTCATGGCATGGGCTCCGGGTTATGGGTCATGAGAAATTTTTATCAGGGGGAAGTTGGTTCTCATAAGGACTAAAAGTCTACAATTTTTTGAAATGGACCAATAGTTTTTAGTGTATTCATTTTGGATTTCAATTCAGGGAGTCCAATGTCAGTGTGGTGGCTGACTTATCCTTACACTGGGAACCTGAGTTCTATCTTTCGAATCAGTACATGAAAACACTGGTTGCGTGGGTTTTGGATTTTTTTCCTTAGATCACTTTTGAGTTAGCTCACCATGTATAGCCTTTTGTCTATGGCACATCTGTTTCCTTACAGGATGCCTCCACAAAGACATCCAACCAGGATTCTAGTGAAGGATCATAACGCTGGCCCACTAAGTGATGAGGCGTTGGAACAAGGACCACATATGGCGTTAACACCTATGAGTGTTTTACCTGTAACACCACCACCTATAGAGCAGCAGATGCTACCAGCCCCACTAAAATACATTTCACACTGACTGAGCACATTGTATGAGTTCCAGAGACATAGCCCTTTGATGTTTCGAGGTGAGACAGATCCTCAAGCAGCTAAGGACGGGATAAAGGTTGTGGCCGGAGTTTTTCTCTTGGTAGAGACACCAGAAGATCAGATGGTGATCTTATCCTCTATCATTTTTTAGTGCATAGCAGGTAGATTATGAATCTTGATGCTCTAGACATACGAGGATGTGAATCTTTCCTCGTAGGATATCGAGATCCTCTTTAGGGTGGAGTTTGTAGTAGTGATAGTACACTCTGAGCATATTCAAGAGTTAATAAACCTATAATATAAATGTTTAACTATGGACTAGTAGTCTACGAGGTTTAACGACCTCTCCTCCTACTCCACCAAAATAGTGTAGGACCCTTTTTTCAGGGCCCTAACCTTTAATAAGGGACTCCAAAAAGAGATATGGGCATCAATAATTTCTCTAAAAATCCTAATGTTGGCAGGACTGTTAGAGTGGGAACTACTGGTGGAGTGTTTCCTTATCGAGCTGGAACCAATATTGAGGGCCACCACCGGATGATAGGTAGTCGAGTCATCTAAAACAGACAGTAGATAGATGATGCATAAGCCCAAATAGGTCAGACCATCCAAATGATAACACTATGATGTAGGGTTGGAGGTGTGGGTCACATAAGGATGAGGAGGTTATCATGGGAGCATATTGTTCTATTTGTGTGGTGGGTAGGGTCACATGGCTTGATACTACCCAACCCTCCCAAAAGATGATCAACATATGGTAGGGGATCTTCGAGGCAGAGGCAGTGGTTCGAGCAAGGAGGTCTGCAGGGCAGAAGATGTGACATGGGAGAAGGTTAAGTAGTAGGTGGTGGGTGATGGTTTGAGGTGTTACCACCACCACTCCCAGGTGGTCCCACCCAGACCTTAGGGAGTAGGCGGACAGGGGGGGCACAACTTCAGGCAGTGGATTCTTATGACCATGGAACTCTAGAGATGATCTGAGGTACAATCAGAGTCTTCTCTACCCTAGATACAGTTATAATATACATAGGTTCTAGTCACTCTTTCCTTGTCATGGCCCTCATTTGGATCTCGGAGATTCTGGTGGAGCCATTGGCTCGATCCTTATTTCTATAGACTCCTGCGAGAGACGATTCATTGATTACACACTGGTTCCAGTAGTGTGATATTACTACATGAGGTGACAGCTTCGGCTGGGATCTCCTAGAAGTATCATTGAGGCCTTCCAACATCATCTTGGATATGGATTAGTTATCTACAGGGCATTATTAGATCGTCTATTTTAGGCATACAATGCGGTGTGTCCACGGATATGGGACCAGGTTTTCTTTCACAGGTGAGAAGGAACCCCTTACAGCATAAGGCATACTTTCTCATTGGAAGGTGCATAAAATCACTCACCAGTTGGCTAGACTCACCCTCTATGCAATGGATAAGAGGAGTCCAAGATTTCCTTTAGTGGTGGATGAGTACAATGATGTTTTTCTTAAGGATGTTCTGGGACTACCACCTCATAGGAAGGTAGACTTCTGCAGCTACCTGTACCATTAGACCACTACAATATCCACACCATCATATCGGATGGTTCTCATGTAGATTTTTGATTTGAGGGTATAATGAGAGGACTTACAGGATAAGGGGTTTGTAAGGCCCAACATTTCATTATGGGAAGCCCCGGTGCTTTTTTCCCAGATGGTAGATGGGAGATTGAGGTTGTGCATAGAATTCCAATGCCTGAACGAGGAGACTGTGAAGAAAAAGTACCCACTGCAAAGGATCGATGACCTATTCAACCATCTAAAGGAAGTTGTGTGGTTCTCAAGTATAAAACATAGATCAGGTTATCACTAGCTTTGGGTACGGGATGAGGATGTGCCGAATACAACCTTCAGGTGCTGATACGGCCACTATGAGTTCCTGGTGATGTCTTTCATCATGACCAACACCCCAATAGTGTTCATTGGAGTTCTGAATAGGATCTTCCAGCCTTATCTCGACCGGTTATTTGTGGTCTTCATTAATGACATCTTGGTGTACTCGACATCATAGGAGGAGCACACTACACACCTTAGGATAGTCCTGGATACACTAAAAGAGAACCATCATTATGGAAATATCTTGAAGTGTCAATTTTGGATTCAAGAAGTCCACTTTCTAGTAAACATCCTCTCAGAGGCTGGAGTTTCAGTTGATCCAGTAAAGATACAGGCAGTGCTTTCTAGGGAGCCACCCGGGAGCATGATTATGGTATGGAGCTTCTTGAGGTTGGATGGTTACTATCAGAGGTCCATGACCAAATTCACCAGAGTACAAGAACCCTTGTTTTATTTGACATGGAAGGGAAAACCCTTCATGTGGATAGAGATATATCAGCAGAGTTTCCATGAGATGAGTCAGACACTGACTATTGACCCAATCTTGAGACTACCAGAGGGGGGCATTGGGTATGTAGTTTTCTGCGATGCATCAGGGACTAGACTAGGTTGTGTCCTGAAGAATAAGTGAGAATTTATTTCCTATAGCTCATGATAGTTGAGAAAACATGAGCAAAACTACACAACCCATGACCTGGAGTTTGAAACAGTGGTCTTTTCTTTAAAGATGTGGCAACACTACTTGATGGGTGAGTGGTTTACGGTTTACTCTGACCACATGTGTCTCAGGTATATTTTCTCCTAGAAGTACCAAAACCTAATACAAAGAAGATGTCTAGAGTTCCTCAAGGACTATTAATTTGAGATAGTCTATAATACTTGAAATGGGAACATGGTGGAAAACACGCTAATTAGGAGGACATGTCTGCAACTGCTGAGTGAGGTGAAAGAGTAGTTGGTCGCAATGAAGGTATCTTTCATGGATGATGGGGAAGATTATTACCTTTAGTCAATGAATGTTACTCCCCCACACTTACATAGAGTCTGAAAGGCATAATTGGTGGATGTTGACTGTGAGGCTTGATGTGCTCAATTATCCTCAAGACGGGCTCCTGGTAGATTTTCGATTGGAGGGGAGAACGTCATCCTTTTTAGAGGGTTCACCTTAGAGCCAGTGATGTTGTGGGAGGAGGTGTTGAGGGAGTTCCATACATAATGTTTGGAAGTATATCTTAAGTGACGAAGATGTACCAGAACCTCCGATGTCAGTACTGGTGACGAGGGATTAAGAAAACGGTGGCCGAGTTCGTTTCATGATGCCTCACTTATCAGTAGGTGAAGGTCGAGAATCAGGTTCCAGTAGGCTTGGCCCATCCACTCAAGGTACCAGAGTGGAAATGGTATGGTATCTAGATAGAATTTTTGAATATGTTATCACGTACATCCCGAGGCCATGACTCTATCTGGGTTAACATTGACTGACTCACAAAGTTAGCTCACTTCCTCTCCATCTGGGAGCAGGGACCGATATAGGGATTGGGATGTATCTACATCCAAAAGATAGTATGAATTCATAGGGTTCCTTCTACGATCATCTCAGATCATGATGCTCACTTTACATACTAGATGAGGAGGGGATTACCGGAGGGGTTCGGGACACAACTACGATTGAGCACAACCTTTCACATGCAGACGGATGGTCAGACAGAGCAGACCATACTGACCATGGAAGACATAATACATGTTGCGTCTTAGATTTTGGTTGTATTTTAGAGGACCACCTTTCACTGGTGGAGTTTATAGAAAACAATAGCTATAACTCCACCATTGGCATGTAACCATTTGAGGACTTGTATGAACAACCTTGCAGATCTCCCCTATACTGGATAGACCCAGGGGAGTCAGCAATCATGCATCCGGAGTTGGTACGGGATACCGCTGAGAATGTGCAGATCATCATGGAGCAGATGAGGACTTTAAAAAGTGTACATAAGTCTTTTGTTGATAGGAGATGGAGACCCTTGATGTTTGAGGAGGGTGATATTGTTTTCCTTCAGGCCTCACACCGATGAGGATTTCAATGCTTTTTCTGGGTCATCAATCTATCTCTGAGTTCCATCATACCATTTTAGATCTTAATAAGGGTTGGCGAGATAGTGTACCACCTAGCTCTTCCACCACAGATGCACTGGGTGCATGATGTTTTACACGTGTCGCAACTGAGTTGGTACATGCATGATCAATCGCACGTCATCGACTGGGGTGAGATTGAAATTAATTATGGGGTGATGTTTATGGAGTTTCCAATAGAGATAGAGGATGAACAGGAATGGGTCTTATGTGGGTGTTTGATTCCCTTGCTGTGAGTTTCGTGACAGCACAAGAATCTCCAGGAGAGCACATCGGAGTGGGAGAATTAGAATTATGCTCAGCACCCCACCTATTTGATTAGTTTTGTTTTGTATTTCGAGAATATAAAGCCTTACGGTGGGGAAAATGAAATTCCTTGTAAATTCTGTGTAATTTTTTAATTATATGGAATTATTTTCAGACTACACACACTAAAAACACATGATTCCAAGGCCCAGAGAGCTCAGAACAGAATTTTTAATGTTTTATGGTATGTTTAGTAAACGTGCGGTCAAGTTTTTCTAACGTATGAACTAGTTCTTAGATCAAAAATATGAGGGAACCATTCAACTCAAAATGTGAGTATTTTCCTAGAAATGGCTTAACATCAGTAGTCAATGGTTGAGAGAAAAGTTATTTTTTATACTTTTCAAGAAAAATAATAAAACAATTTAGAGGAATTATTTTATTTAATTTCTCACCCTTGAGTGGTGGATGATTATGCTGCGGTGCAGCGACGAGATGACGATGAGGTGCATTAATGGAGGGTGAATAATTTCTCATTTGAAACTGTGGATCTATTATGTTAATGGTTCATTAAATGTGGCTAATTAAATATGGTTCATTTAATGAGCATTATTAATGGGCGCAATGTCACTATGAATTTTATTTATTTTAATAATCCGTCATGTTGGAGTTTGGGGATTAATAATCGTTGGGAATCTCTAATGAACCATAGGGGGAATCCTTCTCTAATGAAGAACGAAGAAACAATTGACGAATGTTGGAGGATCATATCTGGAGGTTGGCAAGCAGTGATGGATGCCAATGACCACAGGTCGAAGACAACTTGAATCGCATCCTTTTTCATCAATGGATCCAACGAATCTAGGTAGGGGTTTATGAATTCTATGTATTTGATAATTTCTTCCTCGTTCTTGTATTTTTTGGATAAATGCGGATCAAATAACTAAAGAGTTGATCCATGAATCGCTCGTTATTACGATTGGATATTATGTGGGGGTTTGATTTTGGGTTTTTCAAGATGTGTGGTTATCATCATGTTTATCCCCAATATTAAACTCTAATGTGGATGGATCGGGCCGACACAAACAAGGACATGTCCCTCCGCCATAGTTATTCTGGTTGCGTTCTTCGAAGTCGATCAGTCAACATGTCTTCAAGGAAAATTAAAAGACTTCACAGTGATGGTGGCACCCAACGATGACCGTGGGCATAGAAAGCTCCAAAAACGCACCACCAAAGCGACTCTGGTGACCTGTTGAAGGCACCGTTGGTGGCGGCCTGCGGTGGTAGGAAGTCGCAGCTGGATGACCGCAACAGTGAGGAGATGTGGTGTTGGGCACCACATGGAGGGAAGACCCACGTCCAGGCCACCCGATGGCTAGCGAACCGCAGTCTCTCAAACGCAGCTGGAGGAGACCTTGCATCTGTGGGGCTAGCAGGGGCCGGACAGGGGCAGCTACTACATCCCAGTTGGACGGAACAACACCGGCCATCCTTGTGACTGAGCCTCGGGCTGGCGGGCCGCGCCCCAAGACAGCTGGCTGGACCCACACCGGTAGTCCGTACTCATGTTGGAGGGTCGGACCCACACCCCGCTGGCTAGACCCATGCCGGAAGACCAGACCCTCTCCCTCTAGGTCGGGCTGGATGAGATCAGGTCACCGGGTGACCCGACAGGTTGGACCCTCAGACAAACCTGGCAGGGCCTAGTGAGGCCCATTGAGACTGACCCACTAGACAAGCTAGACCAGAACAAACCTGACATGAACAGTGGTAAGTCAAGTAAATCTAATTGAACCATGGTATTTCGAGGACCCTCGAGCCGGGTTGGTCATGTCGGTCTGACTGGGTCGGACCGGGCCCATACACAATTGACCCCCTATTTACTAAAACGCTTGTATCCTGCACACTGCACATCTGATTGATGAATTTTCAGTGGATTTGGGACCATTTCAATGGATTAGTTCTTCTAATATACTCCACTTGAGTTTTGGTGGAAGTTTGAATATTGCTGGGTTGATCAGACTAAAATTTGACCAGACTATTTTTGCTAAATTAAACATAACTTACAGACCTGGTGTCTGATCGACGCGCAGTTAGTTGCGTTGGGGACCTTATGACAAGACGGTCCTTTGGGGTTTATCTATGTGGGAATTTTTGGTGGTTGAGGTACAATCGATGTCTTGAGTGTCATATGCTCTAGAAATCAAGCGTGCGAAGTGCGGGAATACAGTGGTTGGTTGTCAAGTGAAGAGAGACACTCTGTGGATCAGTAAGAGACTGAACATACATGGATCGACAATGGCAGGACCCTCTATGGATCGGAAAGTGAGCGGACCTATGTGGATCGGCAATGACATGACCCTCCATGGATTGACAATCATGAGATCCTCCATGTATCATCATGAGAGTGACCCTCTAGGGATCATCAGTAGTGTGACCCTTCATGGATTAGTGGTAGAGTGACCCTTTGTGGATCAGTAGTGGGGTGAGACTTCTCAGATTATTATCCAAGCCTCTCAAGAGAATAAGATGATCTAGTTAATGACTAATCGATTTTATTATTGTTCTTTAATTTATATACCTAATGTGAGATATCTTTTACTTTGTGATACTTGATAGAGATATTGATTTGTGGTTTACCTTTGTAGATTTTGGAGAGACCTTCAGGGGTCTCGGGGTCCCTAAAGAGTATTGTTATAATCACCCCTATATGGGATTTTCCCATACTCGTTGTGTCTTGTGTATATGACAGACAGTTTTACTGAGACTTGGGGAGCAAGGGCTAGATGGTTCTCGAAGGTGATCGATAGACGTGGTGAGCTGTAGTGACGTCAGATAGTGAGTTGTACCTACTCTTCAGGTAGGATCCGTGGAGAACAATCTTTAGAGCTTAATTTTATTTCCTTTTGTTGTACTTTATTTTAGTCAGGCATGTATACTATCCCCTTTAATTTCAGTACTTAGTTTTACTCTCAGTAGTGGTGCCTTGGGTTATGCTTTTTGTGTGTGTACTCTGTCTCTGTGCATACATCTTTAAAGGAAATGCCTTCCCATTTCTGGTTACACATTCCTATTACGAGTCACCAACCCTTAGACTATGGAAGGAGGTCTTGGGGTAGTCACGGAACTGGTCTCAGGGAACAGGTTGTGACAAGGTGTGTGCTTTTCTCAATGGGATCCAGTTCTTCTTTGAAATAAATCTTCACATGAGGTTTGTGGAAACTGATTCAATGATCATTCATAATTTCATTCATACATTGGCCTCAACCTCAAGTCCTATAATTTATCTAAATAGGGACATGTAAGATCATTTTGAATAACTATTGGAGGTGAATCACATGTGGAATGAAGGTAAAATTGTGGTGGAATTTCCTACTTTATGGTGTTTTCATGATCAACATTTTTTCCTTATCTAGACTAGGTTACCTTACCCCTAAATGTTCTGGTATTATCTGGGCTAACAACCTCGATTTAAATTATTTTCCTCTTCCTTGACTTTGTATAGGCTTGTGGATTATAATGATTTAATAAAAAAATTCTACTTTTGATGATGGAAATATGATTTGAGTTTTGTTTAATGATTGTGAATTTTTTTAGTGTATATTTCCATTATTTGATAAGTGAGGTAATAATACTTTTTTTAGGGACTGCATAAGATAAATCTTGGAATATGAATCATAGTGAAATTGTTATACCCTTCAAAAGGAGGATTTATATTTGGTTTGTTGTGAATTTGGAATAAATTATGGAAATGGGTATTGGTTTTGTGAGTTTTAATATCCTTTAGACTGGTAAATATAGATTTAGATGTTTAATCAGGATAATATTAGTATAAATTTAGTCCAAAAGGTAAATAAAAATAATAATGATAGGTTTAAGTAATTTAAGGGTCTCAAAGGGTGTTAATTATGAAAATGGGGGATCAATTTGTAATTTTTTCCCAGTATTTTCTTGGTTTGTTGTAATTATATCATGAATTACTATAAAATATATAAATCCTGTAGTATTTAAAAACCATATATTATATTTACAAATATTAATTCACATTTTCTAAATCATGTGAAAAAACTGTGCATTGTTTTGAAATCAGGGTTGTAACTCACCATGTTTTGATGCATGATGAGTAAACAGTGCACACAAACCATACATGGTGCAAAACATCCCCCTTCCCCCCAAAAAACCCTTCTATATCTAATATAAATTTATTAGATAAGTATATGGTATCTAGATAATTTGAAAATTGAAATTCAACTTCAAATGGCCATAAATATTGATATGCGTACCTATTTTACCTCCATGTGATATAAAAATCTAAAAATATAGAAGGAAGTATAGATTTATCAATTTTAAAAATATATTTTTAGTGTTTTACAATATCAAATTTTATTTAGAATAACTCTAAAAATGAATTTTATATTAGGATAGGATTTATAAGTTTATTCATGCAAAATTTTCTATATTTAAAGAGGAGTTACGATTTCTAAATTATTTCAACAAATGGTTCTTATTGTTGTTAATTGACCTTATATATACATTGAGATAATCATTCAAATTAGATTATCCTATGATAATATTTTCTTTTTGGTTTTAATGATGGGGTAAATATTGTTTCTCCCATAGAAATTGTTCATTTTAATTATAGAGTCTCTCATTAACATGATTATATTCACACGTCATATTTCTCATTTTATTTTGATTTTTATGGAAATCATTAAACTTATATAGTTGGGAGAACCTATAGTTTTAGTCCGTGCAGTAAAAGTTAAAGTTCCAAATTCACATATAAGATTGAAAAAAAATAGAGACATTCCTTAGATGGTTTCTAAAAGGATTTTAATGGGTTGAAATTATTTATGGTGAGGAGGATCATAAGATCTTAATATAAAAATAATTATCATTATTTAATGTGTATTGAATTTTTTTTCAATAGTTTATTTTAAAAAAAAATTAATGAAAAGTATGGTTCTGATATATGATTTGTAAATTGTGACAATAAGTTATGACAAGATTTTATTTTGGTAATAATAGTCTTAATCATTCATGAATTTATATCTTTAGCTACAAAAAATTAATTTATATGACTAAATGGAAACCAATAAATTACTTTGGAATTTCTAAAAGAAGTACTTAACTAATTCTTTATTAGTGTCATTGTTATTATTTTAATTGTTGTTGTTGTAGTTATTATTTTTACTACTACTACTTCGGGGATTTATAATAATGTATATTATTAATTAATTATTATTATTATTACTAATAATACTACTATTATTATGCCCCTATATCAGTGAAGTGGTGGTAAAGGGTTTTGGGGGATAGTGCTTGTCGGAGGGTCAAGTCCCTAGGAAAGTATTTTTCTTATTCTTGTGTGTTCTACAATGTATCAGGATTATTAATATAATTATTATTATTAATGAACATAAATAAGATAGGGGATCCCCCTTCCCTTATTACCTGTTGTTCAATAATACCTATGGTAATTTATTACTCCCTTTATCTTCTTCCTCATAGCTCCCCCATGTCATGGAGTTGGAATAATGAATTGATATTCCTTTTTAATATTCTTCATCTTATTCAACTCCCTCCCACCCTCTCCAATGTATATTATTTATAAATTAATGATTTTAGATTTGGGGTTTCATTAAAGAATGGAAAATCCCTCTGTATTGATGTAATTTTTTTATATTTGTCTTAGGGAGGTATATTCTTGGAATTTTCATGTTTATAAACCATTGACTTCCATAATTTGGTTTATTGTGAAGATTAATTAAGTTAAAACCATTATTTTCACAAAATATGATTTTTTTAAACTATGAAATGTATTTTTTATGATTTATTATGTGTTTGTAAGTGAGCCAATGTTCAGGATTCTTAGTGATGAATTTATAATGTCACTTAAAGTTAGGTGGATCCAATACATTCTAATTATGAATTTAATATATCTATATTTAGTTGTTACATTTCAAATAATTGTTTTAATAACATTAAATTTATTTATCAAGTGTTATTTTACTTTTCATTTAATAAAATAATTTTTTATGAAATAATTTTTTATTTAATGTTGTGTTTGGACTTCATATTCATTTATTAAGATGATTCTTATCTTGGTAAATGATTATGAAATAAGGTTATTAGAAATTAAAATTGGAAATTATTGAATTTTTTATGTAAATATTAATTGTGAGTGAGAATAACAGGTTTAAAGAAAAAATCATTACCTGGGGTTAATTATTTCCATTTTAGATGGAATAAATGGGTTGGTGATTGGTCTAGGTGATTAATTAAATGGTTTGTTGGTTTTTATTGGGTAGGACACTTATCCAATGTTAGGTAAAAAATACAACACACCCCATTTTCTATAATGTCTAACTATTCATTTGAATTTAATAAAATATAAATGAAGATGAGGCAACATTCTCTATAAAAAAATTATATCCTTCTTCACACAACATTGAAAATGATAATTGGGAGGAAATATTGCCCCTCCATGGATTTTAATCTATTTATTTTATGATTCCACCAATGATTTCAAAAGTTCTTCCTCATACTACAGTTTTCCAGTTACTTTGGATTAATAAATGTTGAAAAGAGAGATTTAATTTCTATATATTTTAGCACGGTCGAGTGATACTCATATATAAACTCTTTAATTAATATTTAAATGCTTTGTATAGCCTATAATAATGCTCATTTGACTCCTAAAAATTTCTAAAAACAATTTTAAACGACCCAAAACAATTAACAAAAATTCAATACATTATAACTATATATAACATGTAGTTCAATCTCCCGTTTCTTTTTTAATGTTTAAAAAATAAATATGTATTGTAAAACTTATTAAAATATCATCTCATTATATTGTATTAATTGTATGATGGTTAATTTGGAAGAAGAAACATTTAAAATCTATTATCATGTAACTGATGTATTTCAATCCATGAAGCCACAAAGTAGTGACCTTTACTATGATCCAGTTTAATAACTATGATTTTATTTTATTTATTATTAAAATTTCACTTAATGGTAAGTTGTATACCATTAAATAATTTTTTATTTATAAACAAAAACAACTAGGTATTATATTTATTTTCATAAGAATATACTTGATACACTTTTCCATATTGAATCCCAAATATCCCCACATTTTTTGAGTGATTGATCATGTTTGAACACATGCAAGAGTGGCACAAAAGTCATCCTACTCCAAAAATTCTTTTTTATATTTCAATTTTATTTTCATATAATCACCATTCCCTTTCTCATGGTCAACCTCCAAAATAAAATCTAAATTATACTATTTTTTTCTAAAGCACAGTAATCATGACTACCTATCCACCACAAGATACATTCACTTATAAAACATCAATTTCCCCTATTCTTGGTATAACCCTTTTTTGGAAGAATCATTTTATAAAGTTTTATGGTTTTTTCTTATCCCCCCCCCCCATTCACCCCTGAATTGTATTTAATGTATATAATAAAGACATGGGAAATGGGGGATTCATGCTCCTTGATAGTACTACTTGAAATCAATTGGGTTGACTACAAAAAAATCAATGATATTCTTAATTCCACCACATCATGTTTTTAGCATTAGTTAATTTTCTATCAATTCATTTCTTTCACTAATGACTCATTATTTTTTTATAACTTATCCTCTTAACAATTCATAAATAAAACCTTGTGAAAATATATCCAAAAATCATTTTATATATCCTATAAAACTAATTTTAGATGACCTACTACTCATTTTCATTATTCTCTACATCATTTCTAAATTTTTTTTAAATATTTCAAAAATAATAATTTTACATATCATGTAAAATAAATTTGGATTGTATCCTTAAATTAATAAAAAACGAAATCTCTATTCATAAAACCAATTTTTATGAACACATGAGCCTTGAATAATTGAATATAATTACAAATTATGTAATTAAAAATTATCCAAACAAAAGACTTTAAAAAATATCTAATATTACTAAAATTGTAATGGGATATAGTGTGATATTGATTAAACACAAGAATAATTATACATGTTTCCAATAGATATATAAAATAAAATATAATTAACTATATAATCTATTTTTCTAATACATCAACTAATGAAGAGACAAAATTATTTCAATCTCACACAACCAACTCGTATGTTCTTTATTCATCGAGTTTATACTAATCAAATGGATGAGAAAATAACATGTCATTATCCTAGATATATTAGAATATCACATTCACCTCATCTAAATATATAATCATATAACATGTATCTTACATAGGTTTTACCATACACTTCCTTAGTCTCTCTCAATCTCAGACCTTGCTGACTTACTCTCCTTATGAGTGGATAAATCTCATATTTTTTAAACATCAACAGATGAAATGTTCAAAAACATACCCAACCACAACAGATTTACTTAGACTAAAATATAGTGCAATAAAGGTATCTAAGTATGGATGTTATCATTCAAGGTATTATATATACCTTAGGTAATGATTATTTAAAATAAAACATTCACCCCTATTAAGTCAATCACATGGTCTATAACAATCCATGGAGTATACAAAATAGTTCATCTAGAACACAATTTTTTTTTTATGCTTATTAAGTGAATTATATATCACCATTAAAAAAAAAATCCACATTATTCCTAACATGACATCCCAACCGATAAATATGCATGATGAACATCTTTTATGGGTCACTGAAAGTCAAACATTGAGTGGTGGGTTTTCATTACACTTCATGTAATATAAATATATATAATATTAAATAATAAAAAAGTGGATTTTCATATTGTATAACATGACACATTCTATATGAACACAAAATCATTTTAATAATATACTAAAAAAATCATACATAAGAAACAACCTAATAAAATAATGTATGATAAACCACTAAATAAGCCTTATGTTTATTACATTTTTTTGGTTTTTTAAAATCATTACATCACTATGAAAAAACTGCTCCTTATTAAAAACTTAAACATGATTTATTACATAAACTTCACATGATAAAAAAAATATGATTGGGGGGTCTAGTGTCTTTGGGGATTAGGATCTTTACATAACAACTTAGAATATGAAATACACCATCTTTATTGAAAACTTCTTTTACATGATTACTTCATTCTCTCATACATAGCATTGCATAAGATAACCTAAGTACACGTATGAAAAAAGGGTGAGATATAAATCCCAGTAAGGGAATAAACATGGAATAACATGAGAGATATAGTATATGTTATACAATAGGCATATCAATGGATAACAAGAGAAACATTAACATAAAGGCATGATAAAGCATGATAATCTTAATATGAAAATGTGGCAACAACATTTAATGTGATTTCAGCATGAGCCAAGGCTCATTGCACATGAAGCATGAGTAAACCCCCATTTAACCTGAATTATCATGAGTAAACCCTCATTGCACTGGACTTTTCATGATACTAATCTTTACCCAATGCATTGGAGCACTATTAGGGCACACCCTTCTTAAACATTTCATTTCATGCATAAATGAGCCACATGGATCATATAACATGGATTAATTAAACCTCATCATTAATTCCATGATAAATGAAATATGGAATTCATACATGAAAAACTATAATAAATAAGTAAATGTTCATAAAGGTGAATACCATTGATGGGGAAATGGGCATGGTATTCACTACACAATTACATTGGCTTGGAAAATCGCGGTGCAATTTCAGCAGCGTAACGACGTGGCATAGGATTTCATAAAAATGGTTGATGAGAGAGAAATGGCTGTCTCATCATATGTACATGAAATGGATAGTAATGGGTTCATATAGATATATATCCCAAAATAATTAATGGAATTTATATTCACAATACAAAATAATTGCTTGAATGTAAATGAGGAGAGAGAGAGATTCCTTTCGGAATTTTGGCATGGTAACATGTGTACATGAGGGGAATTTAATGAGAGAGAAGGGGTCTATCAACATTAAATAATATAGAGGGAAGTATGGGGGTGATGGAAAATCATACCCCAACATTTATAATTGAAAAAAATGGAATAACAGTATAATAAAATTCACGAAAAAAAATGAAAAAGAGGAAATACCTTACTTGGAGGTGTAATCCCAAAGGCTTGGGAGAGGATTGAGAGTGGATTATTGGGAGCTTGGGGAACCTTTGGAGGATTATATAAAGATTATTTCATGGATTGGTCAAACTTAAAAGTCTTTTAGTGAAGAGTAAGTGGGAGCTTGGGTGGGTTTATATAGGAAAGGAGAGGAAATTCTTTAATATTCAGGTTTGGGTCACCACACATTAAACTAATCAATGCCACAAAACAGCCCATGATTTTTTCCAAAGTGGAGTGTAAAACAATATTTTATAAGGCCAGTGGCCGAACTTCTTAAAATATTGAGGTTTCTTATGTGGAGGTGAGTCACACTCTCAAGGAAAACAATTTAAAAAGACAAAATCTTTTATAAGTCTTAGAGGGTCCACTAAAGCTTTGTAAAATAAATAAAAAAATATAAATTCACATTATCTTAATGATAAAACATATATTGGCCAAACATATCATTAATAGTATTTATTGCATCACTATTGGGTCATTATGATGTCATAAAACACATTATATATTTAAACGATATTTAATTTTTACCCAAAAATTAGACCGTCTTAGAAAATTATGAAAAATTCCCCATTGGATAATTCTGACGTCCTGATTTCAAAAATAATATTCATTTTATTTAAATTATTTTCTAAATATGTGAATTTTTTCTTTTAAAATAAAAACCGACATTTATCGAAAATTCGTGCATTTTGACAAAAACGGCTTTCAATCCATAATAAAAATTACCATTGCATTCATAAAATTATAGGCTCATTTATATTTAATAAAAATTAAATTAACTATAATAATTTTTTATTAAAATATTATTTAATTAAGAAATCCATTAATTCATCAAAATAGATTTATTAGTTCAATATTAACTAAAAATATTATTTGTGCTTTAAAAGCTATTTGAAAAATAACAACAACAAAATGGATGCACATACATTATACAAAAATAATGTACATGATCATAGTGATGGGGTCCTATTACATAACCCCTTATAACACCCGCATAAGACTGAAGGGTAAGGTGTGTGATGGTGACAGACTCTTGGGGTGGCTCAGATAACATCGCTTGGGTGGTAATCTCTATTAACTTCCATTTCTACCGTATTCAGTTCCGCTCAAGATTAATGTGTTCAAATTTGTCTTGGGCTTGGTCAAGAGCAAAGCCCAATGACACCCCCTCCTTTCGAGCTCTGAAAAACGGTCTTCGTATGGGGAAAGTTGACTAGATGAGTCCATCGCTTCCTTGGTCAGAGTAAATTGGATTTGTTAAAGCCCTGTATTTATACTAATCATGTGATCACTGTTAAACGACTATATTTGCAACAGTCACATTTCCTAATGGTATTTTAATAATCAAAATCATAAAACCAAATAATTTACCAAACATTTTACATAATGGGATCTTTAATTATATCAAGAGGGATTTTTGTTGATGAATGTTTGGGTCGTAACAATCACTGTGTAATTTTTGTAAAATAAATATATGGTCATTTAATAAAATCCACAAAATGAACACTTTTAATGCGTTAAAATATATAAATAAAACGTTTTTGAATAATGGTGATACTAGAATTCATAATTCTTATATTTAAATATCTGAACATAATAATAAAAATACTTTACTTCACAACAAACAATTTCACAATGTTAATAAATAATTTTAATTTAAATGTTTATAACTATTTTAGTGTTCATAATCTTATTTTTTACTGAACCTTATTTTTATTATTTGAAAATTAACTGTATGTTTAGGTTTCCAAGTCTTGGGACCTTCCCATGTGTAAAATGATAAATTTTCCCTATTAGATGAACTCAAAAAAACATTGATGCATTCATTTATAATGGGACGTGTGGATTACCCCTTGGAATAATTTTGGTGGATTATTGGGAACATTTAATTTTAAGGTATTTTTAAAATTTATTATTTAAATGAATATTTTTCCATGAATGTGTAAGGATATATCTCCTAAAAAGGATCTTGGGAGAAAATATCAGCATCATGACTATATCAGGAATGGGGTGTACATTATGCACTTAGTTGTTGGGTCTCATACCACATATTTTTTAGTCTTTTAATTAAAGGAATGTTATGAATATTTATGGGTTATAAATTCCATGTTATTTCTTCTTCTAGGGTTATCCCTTTCCGATTGTGGTGGAAACCTCTACAGGGAAAACTATAGTGATTTTAGATCCTCTATACTGAGGCCACCATGGATTACGATAGATGATGGGACCCCAATTTTAAACTACATTGATGATTGGATAACATAGAAATAATGAATAGATACATGGAATCATCAATTAATTGAAGTGATGGCCCTTTTTCCATGAGGTATGGCTCGATATTTTATTATTTCTCTATTATTCATGTTTTTAGACAAATAATTATTATTAATAATTTATATTTTTTCTAAATAATGTACCATAAAATTGAATGATTTTTATTATCAATATCTAACACATCTTCCCTATGTTCTTCATCAATGTAGAATACATGTCAAATGATTGTGTTTAGATCCATATATTATCCACCAGTGATCATGTCCCTAAATAAATCTCATTGTTTACCTTATTTCTTGACATTCTCACCACCAGTCGTATCTATGGATAGGGGTTTGAAGGTTCTTGGTCAAAATTAGAGAAATATTAAAATTATGGCATGTGATCAAGAGATTTGGACATGATTGTGGTGATTAGGGCATGTGGAATTGAGGATTGGAAATAGTGGATCTATTATATGCCTGATAGCACATGACCTTTATGGAAGAAACATGAGGACACGTCAGTGTTGTTTGTAAACCATTTTTACTAAAAATTATGGATTGAAATAATATTTTTGAATAAAAATAGTGTCTAAAAAAATTCAAGTAGTTTTTTAAGTCCAATAAGATGAAATAATGTTGTTAGTGAGGCATTTCATGTCATTTTTTTATAATATGGGCTTTCCCAAGTGACACACCAAGAAGGGTGAAGTCATAGTGTGGGTTTTAATCACATTGTGATGGTTTTATTCAAGAAGTATCATTTATAAAATTAACTAGGGTGTAGTTTTCAGAATTAGGAATGATATTATCTTAAGGGAGAAACAATGTCATGTCAAGGTGGGTTCTTCCATGTTATGAGGTAATTTGAGGATAATTCTGGTTATAGAAAGACCATTAAATATAGACTTATTAATTTAAAACATTTAATTAATTGTTTATTTAGTCATGAATTTTAAGGTGTAGGTCATGAAATAATTGGCCTTTTTTTATAGTGTGATGTTACTTGATTGTAAAGTAAAGGGCTTTGGTTATGATGTGAAGACAATTGGTTAGGATGTAAAGAGACATGGTTGCAGTATTAAGAGATTTGGTCGTAGAATGAAGAGCTCAATTATGGTGCTAAATGACTTGGTTTAAATATTAATCATAATTTATACCAAGGGTGAATACTATGTATTTCTTAATCCTACCACCATTCCATTTATAGAAATTAAACACTTCATGCCTGTCATATTCCTACCATAGTGGATTTTCATACTACGTTGATCGAGACTAGAATTTAGTTTCATGAGTAGTCTATCCTGATTATTTTTACATATTGAAGGTGATGGTATACTTATCATTCAAATTAAATTTGAGATCCATGGGGATAAATTAATTTTTTCAACTCAGCAACATGGGTATGATGGTGGGGATTCATAATAGTAATTTTTGTATTCAGATGGTTGGTAATCCCATGGAAACTTGTTTTTAGTAGGGAGAAAATTCTCCTAATCACTGGTAGGGTTAGGTACTCTCACAAATACACAAGGTTGTATCCATCAATCTAAAGAGTTAATAATAACTTATCTATAATCTCATATGGGGTGTGGGTCCTCAACTAGGGTTGGTTACTCCCTTAAATGTTACTTATTATTCAATGATGGATGAATCCCCTACTATAGTTTCTTATAGGTGATTTGAATTTTATTATGTAATGTCTTGATTCAGAATTCAATAAAGTGGTGTTTTTTCCCATTCTCCATAAGTCCTCATGCATGCCTGTCTATATTCTAGAGTTTACAGACTAGCATTGAGGGACTACATTGTGTTTATGGAGAGACTATTCCCTCATATTAGTGTCACCAATAACATGAATAACTTGATATAATCCAAGAAGTAAATAAAATAGAGTGTGGAATGAGTAAATACCTAAAATTAGAGAATAATTTAAAATTAAATTAAATTTTATTAAAATCCTGAATAGCCATGTAATACATACAACACTAGTCACCACTTGGCTAACCATACTTGCAAGAGTACATAAAAGAAACTTAAACAAAAGTATAAGGTTTTTCTACAATCCCAGAGCCTAAAAACATGCCCAGTCTCCAAGACATTTTTGATCAACTTCAACCTGATCATAATAATCCACACGAGTGGATCTTCTTGATCATGAAACCCTGGGCCTCAGCCCTTTCAATCAATAAATCACTGCTTCGATTGAAAAATAGACATAAGGTATGCACACACACTGAGGTGTATGTATAAGAGTGACAAATAATCACAGTAGGCCACCCCAATGATGAACCTACAAATATTATACTATAATTTCATGCTCATGGAATATTCTCTCCCTAGAAGGGACACAAATGAAAAGATATAATCAATGGATATAAATAATGAAAAAAAGTCCAGAACGGATTATTAGAAATGAATCCCCCATATTATAGATACTGATACATATTTTATGATTATATGTATTCATTTATATATATATATATATCCATAAATAAATAAATAAATAAATAAATAAATAAATATACATGTTCTCATGTACATACTTATTTAATCAATGCATAAAAGCATAATCAACTCAAACCACCATAGGTATCTAGATCCATGATCTAATTAAATGGACATCCTGTAAAAAGTCTATTGAGATAGATGTCATACCACTCAATCCATGAATCTTTAAGTTGATATTTGGGACTATAATACTGATTGAAAATACATTATTTGACCAGAACTAGAAATTTCTCTGAGCAAGCTATGTGACCCTATGTGGATACATGTCCTATCCAAGGATTCACTCGTACTCACCTCTAATAACTATAATCGAGGATACTGTATACCGACAAACAATCATGTAAATGTTTTATTTATCTAGATATCACAATACTCAATCCATGTTTAATCCATTCCTATGTTTGATTCTTATGTCCCAGTCCATGGGAAATCATAGCATTGCAACTCAGATAATCCCTAAGGGGATATCCATTAGGTGATTTATAAGAAATGCTCTCAAAATCCAAGTATATTCTCAGCATCTATTCATATAGTTTTTTTAAAACCCCATCCTAGGAAATACCACTGGTTGATGTAGTAATGGTGCATTCATCCAGTCATGGGGAGAATCCTAGGAATCAATGGAGAAAAGCATAATAATCCATCATGTATATAAAAATATCCATAATATGAGTCCATACAATTCATTCCTACATGTAAATCCAAGAATCACTCAAGGAATACTGTAAAACATATAGATGGTGAGTCTATACAAGGAATTCCTACAACAGGAATCCAAGTGTCACTCAGTGGGTATAATGAAAATTAAATCCAATGAGCATAAATTTACAAGGAATCCTAGTGGGATAGATCCATGAAGTATAAATTTTCAAGGAATCATGTCATATGAGGATAAACAACTGTATTCTGGGGAGTTCCTTTGGAAATCCATTATAATATAATTTTCAAACATGTTGGATCAATATATAGATCATAAGGATTAAGTCTAGGAATCCCAATAATATCAATTGTATCATGTCTCAGAAGATAAATCCTAGTAAACCCATATGAGCATCCCAAAAGAAGAATTCACACCATTATAGACACAATATCCATATACAAGAATGAACCTCTAGCAATCACCAATGCATCAGTAGTAATCAAATTAATGCATAAAATCACAGTGGGGTGGTCAAATGCCTAAACCCACCACTATTTTCAAAGCCTCATGAGCTTAAAAGTTAAATTAGGGTTCTAAGGTGACACCTGGTACCATCTATTCCCACACCCGATGAACTATCCTAGGGTTTGTTAGACATAAGGGCACCCATTGGGTCCCACAAGTAAAAGCACTGAAGAGGAATCCTAATTGGATCCTAAAGGTATACACATAAGAAGATGAATCCTACCTGAGAAACTTAATAGATGTTATCATATAGTATTATCTTACATTTTATCCTATAGGTAGAAACATAATTGGTGGAATCCTACATGGGATTGTCACGAACAAAAATCATGTAGAGGCATCCTACATAGTATTCTAACAAAGAACTAATCCCACGACTTCATAGACCAAAAGGAAACATCTCACAAGGAAGTAATACTCAAAGGAGGATCTAACAACATTAGTTAAGAGAGATATCTCCTAACCCATCTTAGATCAATGACTCACTATTAGTAGACAATTGGATTCAATTAGTATAGTAAAAACCTCTCCATTCAAAAAAAAAATCTCAACCCACTGCCTATGAGTCCTCAAAACCCCTTAAGGATTTCACAATCATTATATACGTATAAAGATACCCAAAAATGACTTTTCTTGTCTCCAATTATAACTCCTAGGTGTAAATATATGAAAACCATTCACTTGGGAAACAAGGAGCAGTACACGACATGTTTACTCAATACACGACATGTAACCCCAAATCCACACCTGGGAATGTACACTAGATGAACTTTGCATTTAAAGTCCCATGTACATGGAATGTTGGACCTATACACAACATGTAACCTACACAAGATAACTTTCATTGTACCTCACAAGGTATGGCCATTTATATCGCCTGTCTGGGTAACTCTACCGGGTGTGTAACCCACATGGGGTCTACATATGTGCCCTACATGGCCATGTGCCCCTACATGGGCGATACGGCTGGGTACTTGGATACATGACCATGTACCAGTACACAATGTTTCTACACCATACATGATTTTTACTTATACACCTCCAACTTTCCCGAACAAAAAAAAACAACATGGGTTGAGTTCTGAAATCTACACATTCTGTGATTAGGATTTGAATGGAGAATCCATCAAATCAGCATGAAACCCCAATTTATCCACAAAAAAATATATCATCCCAAAAGGGATATTAAAAAACATATTTGTGGATGAAAAAATTAAAACATTAAATCTATGGGATTTTATAGAAAACCCCCAAATGGCATATCTTTAGGAAGAATCTATTGAAGCTTTTCCCATTTCAACCCTCCACAGAAATAGCACAACAACCTGGCTTGACCTGATCTCCTCTGAGGCTACATTATTTCTCTAACTCTATTTTTATATCCCTCCCCCTCTATCTCTAGGTAATGGAGAAAGAGGTCCCACTGGGGCATGTGTGACCATATTGGAAGGGAAAAAATATAAAATAGAAGAAGAAACTAAAATAAAATGAAAAAGGGGACCCCAACCGGCCTCGGTGCCCGACCTCATTTTATGCCTCACCTAGGAAAAATACCCCATCTGGACTCAAGGTGAAGACAAATTATCAATCCAACACTCTATTTAATAGATATATCTAAATGAACCTATAAAAATAAATTAATATTAAATTAATTAAATTTTTAATATTAATTATTTCAATAAAATTTGAATGAATCACAATTTTACCAAACACATATCCTAGTGTAATGAACCTATTCTAGGACCAAATCAGTAGTTAGAAAAATTATATGAGATAATATTATAGGGTAAAATTAACATTTTACCACTTATAATCATCTGATAGAAAAAATTCAAATTTCTGCTCAAGAAACCAGTTCAGAAAACATGGGTCCTTACAATATCCCCACCATAAACCATCTCATCCCTAAGAATCCCTGGTGTAAAAACACAATAATTCTCTCAACTTGAGAATCTATACAAACTATTCTATCTCACTAGTCCAATGACCATTTTTATATCACCCAAAACTCTCCCATGAAGGAATATATTTAACTACGAATGATCTAGTACACCCCACCATAAGAATACACTTATATCCATCTCAAAACAAAACTCTATGAATAACAGACCACAAAAAATTCCATATTTTAACTGAAGACAATGCTCTCCACCCTCAAACAACCAGTGGTGTACTCCCCACCATTTGGCTAACCCAAAAACAATTCACTAGTATAACCTCAATTTGTTCTTTCAGTAACTAGGAAAGATATTTAAAATAAGATAAGCACTGCATAGAACCAACATAACTTAGTTTACTCATAAAAATTTAGGATAGATCATGGTCATCTATAACAATGAGTACATGAGTATTCTATAAAAAGGTTTGTACATATATCTCTTTGATCCATGTGCACATCAAACATGGATGAAATTTACTTTAACCAAATCCTAATTCCATGTATCCTAAAAATTCATGTCCAAATCATTCCATGAGTTGATCGTCTCATGGAACCCAATTAATTTGTAATATGTCCTCCCCCATAGTGGGAAATTCATAAATTAAACACAAATAATGGGAAAAAATCCAATGAAATTTCATGAAAACATCATCCCTCACATCACACATGGACACTCACCAATTTAAGATTTAAAATGGTACCATGTGAAAGCAGTATTCCATTATCACATGACTCATACTCTAGCCAGTCATCCATTACAAGGCTAAGTTGACCGTTCTGGCATGGAATGTTAGTACGACTAAGCTAGAATCTACCTTGGAACTCTGATTCAAAATAGGGAACCTTAAGTATGTCATGGTTTAATCCAAGACCACCTATCACAAAAAGTTGTTTCATTAATGAGTTTCTACATGCACTATGACTACATTTTCAAAAGTGGAAAAACAATTCAACATGGACAAAAACCCAAAAAAATCATTCACTTTGAAACTAGTCTTGATACAAAGTCACCATAGACGATTATTCATAAATATAAGGGATCACTATGTCTATATCACAAAACCCAAACACCTATCGTGATTTGGTCACAACAATTATACAACTAAACTCACTGCCTAAGAAGAAATCTGTTAACATGGGAGAACCTCTCATATAGCTTTCCCTCAATCAAAATGAAATTTCAACCTACAAGGCTCTGATCGAAAACTAATGTCCTTAAGGTATCTAACCTATCCCTTCTGATCAAGTCTCATAGCTCGGTCACAAGGTCTAACAACATAGCCCAAAATATTAAATCTCTCCAAGGGAGGTAATGATACAACATTGACATATGAGGGTCAAAACTGTCAACACAACCTAAAAGGGACCTGATCATCTCTGAGAATCCTAATAAGGAACTTATACCTATAGTTCAAATTACCAATGTAGAAGGGAACTAAAACTAGAACTCATTGTCTATTCGTATATAGTAATACCCCATCAAGGACCAGTTCACTAGAAATACCCTCGTACCTATCGGCATTGTACTCAGCAATCTGACTAGATGACCATAACGAAGGTCAGTTATGTAAGAATTTCATTCCAATGTATGCAATAAAAATCTATATAGATTTTTATTGACACTATAAATAATTGTACCTGAGAAAAAACACTCTAAAGGGGGTCAAAGATTTGGGCATTATGTTCCCATTCATTATACTAGGGTCACTATACCTCCTGGGCATGAAAACTATGTCATCAGCCTCACCATAAAAAGTATCAATGCAGATCCACATCAACTTTCATAAAAATGATATATATATATATATATATATATATATTAAATTCAGACCAATTGAGTGTCATTACACCAAACATATATATGGGAAAACACCATTTAGGTTTTTATTGACAATTTAAACAATTGGCCTCTATTTTTAGTAAAATGTTACAATATAAGGGTTATAACATGCGAATCCTATCTGCTAAATGTGATGTATGAGATGACTCTTTCCTTTTCCTTCCAAGACTAAAAATTAATCCCTATAGTCTGCACAAAAGGACAAGATCCAGGAATCCATAACAAATCATCACATTCAAACAACATGTATGTTTCTCAAAAAGGAAATCATATACAAATATAACATCATATATCATAATAGAAATCACATAAGCATAGAAACCAAGACTTCTCACCAGAATAGGTGTTCTCAAAACACTAGTCTGATATCCATTATAGGTTATGTAACATTTATAATACTTCATTCTACCATATCCAAAATATTAATACAATAGGAAATGAAAAACTTTGATACCACTTGGATACATCCTGACCACGATTCCACTAATATAGTACTCTGACCCAGTTCTCAACAAGGACTCAAGTGTGCCTCTCTATATGCTAGAGGCTCCCAACTAGTAGTGAGGTCCTATGGTGTGTCCATGGAGGAATTATAAACTCATATCTGAGTAAAAAATAGTAGACTTAAATAGATATCATCCAAGAAGTAAATAAAGAATGTGTTGAAGAAGTAAATAACTAAAATAGGATAATGATGTAATAATAAATGAAATTCTATAAAATTCCAGAATATCCATGTCACACATACCACACTGATAACCCACTAGGTCAATAATACATGTAGAAGTACATAAAAGTAACTTAAATAAAAGTACAAGTCCCTACTACAATCTTCGTGTCTGACCACATAGTCGGTCACCATGAAAATGTTGATTTGCTCTAGCCCAATCATAATAATCTCTATGAGTGGCTTCAATTGATCATGAAACACTATGAATCATCCATATTCATCAAAAAATCTATACTAAACATGAAAAGTGGACATAATTTTTTCATGAACACCAAGGCGCACATACATGGGTGAGAAATAATCTCATTAGTCCACCCCTAATGAAAAACCTATAAATATACTTCCATAAGTACATTCTCATGAAATATTCTCATCATTTCCTATACAAAAATGAAAATATAAAAACAATTGATATACATTGTCGAACAACTGCACAACTGATTCTTTTATTTTTGATCCCAATTATCTGGACACAATGCCATCGTTTAAGAGTATCTATATGTACATATATATATATATATTGCACACACACACATATATATATTCATGTTTTAATATATATAATTATATAAATATGGTTTAAAATAATAATCAACTCAAACTAATGTAGATATTTTGTCCCATGATCAAATAAAATAGACATCTTGTAAAGAGGGAATTGAGATGGATGTCATACCACTCAAGTTTTGTATCTTTAATTAAATATTTTGTTCTGTAATCCCAATAAAAAATATATGCTTCAAACATCACCATAAATGACTTTGAGCAAGATACATTGCCATAGGGGGATGCATATCATAACACTAGGTTCTCCCATACTGGCCTCTAATCACAATAGTCATGGATACTATATAACAATAGAAAATAAAATAAATATGGCTTTGAGAATGATTTCATACAAATAAATCCATGTGTAATCTAGTATGATGCCTGATTCCCAAGTCCTAGACCAATAGAAATCATGAAATTGTTACTCGGATAATCCATAAGGGGATCACCCTTAGGTGATATGTAAGGAATTTTCTCTGGATCCAATTATATGTTCGAAATCCATTTATAGACATATAAATGACTCAACAACCACATCACAGGAAGTACCTCAAGGTAATGTAGTCATAGTTCATCCACTCGATCCAAGGGTTCATCCTATGTATCTCTCGTGGAGAGAATAATCAATTGTCGAGTATATTAAAATATAAAACCTATGATTCCATCCAAGTAATTTCAATGTGGGAATCAAAGAATCACAAAAGGAATACTATAAACCATCTGGTTGATGAGTTCGTCCAATTAATTCCTATAAAGGGAATCCAAGTATCTCTCAATGCATACAATTTAATAGGAACCAATGAGTAAAAATGTCCAAGGAATCATAGTGGGTTGAATCCATGGAGTTGAAATGTTTCATGTAATACTATTGGGATGGATCTATGGAGTAGAAATGTCAAAGGAATCCTATCATGTAAGTATCAACAGCTAGATCCCAGAACGTATATTAGGGTATCCCTGATAATAGAACTATCAAACATGAAGGCTCTATATCTAAATTCTAGGAACCACCTATAGGAATACAAATAATATCAACAATAACATGGCTCAGAAGCCACATCCCTAAAAGCACATATGTGAATCTCAAAAGGAATAATTCCACACCATGACACGATCAACAAACATTGACTAGAAAGAACCTCTGGAAATCATCGCTACATCATCTATAAACAAGTTAAAAGATAAATAAAGAGTGATGTTAGCCAAATTCATTAACCCACCATAATTTTCATAGCCTCGTAGGATTATCATTTTGTCGTGGGTTATGTGGTGACACACCCTACCATCTCTACCCACACATGATATACTAGCTTAGAGTTGTTCAAACATCAGAGGACCCACTGTTTATTTTATGTAAAAACACTAGAGATGCATCCTAATTGGGATCCTAGTGGTATACACATAGGAATAGGTGTCCTACTTGGGAACATTAATTGTATTGATTATATATAAGAATCCTAAAAAAGAACCTATTGGTCAAAATTTAATAAGAGGTATCCTATAAGGGATTATCAGGAATAATAGTCTGATAGAAGCATCCTATACAGGATCCCCAGAAAGAACTAATCTCATGGATTCCTCAGCCATAATGGCACATAACACAAGGAATACTTCCTCAAAGTAAGATCTATAAAGAATCAATCAAGATATATTTTTCATGTTCTATATCATATCAAAGTCTCACTCTCAAGATACAACTAGATCCTATTACTAGAGGAAGAACCTCTCTGTTTATAAAAACACCTAAAACACCAACTAAGAGTCCTCAAGAAACCTCAAGGCTTTCACCATTTTTATATATGTGGAATGAAATATGGAAAAGAAAACTCATGTGTCCAATTATGACTCATTGGATTAAAGATATTAAAATATTTCAAAAGGGTGGTAAGGATTAGTACACGGTATCTTTATTAAGTACATGGAGTGTATACCCAAATCCCCACCTGGGAATGTACACCTCCCAGACATGGAAAATATAAGCCCATGTACATGGTTTGTTGACCTTTTATATAGAGTTTACCCTATATGGGGTATCTTCGTATGTACTGTTGGTCGGAGTGGACACTCAATAAGAGGATGAATTGAGTTCCAATTAAAATTTCTGTTAAATATAAATTCTATTAAAATCCCCATTTTATAAAACAAGTTAAAGTTTAGTGAATTTGTAAAACTGTAAAGGTTCAATTAGATTCTCAAAAGACTGATTAGGTCTCAGTTAATTTAATGAGAAGATTAAAATATCTTTTGAAACTAACCTACTAATTTACAATAGTTAAAAACACTTTCTATATTAACTATCAAAGTAACTTTAAAATATTTTGTATTTAAAATTAATAGAAACAGAATATAAATTAGATATTGTATTTTTTAAACTTAAACTAAAATGCACATCAGATATAACCAAGAGGTTCAGTCTCAAGCTGCGACTTAGTCCTCTCAAATTTTTATATAAAAGTGATCCACACCCTGGATCGAGGTTAACAATAGTACAAGACTGTCCAGGCCACTCAAGGACCTCTACCACAGTTCTTCGTGGGAAACAAAAATAACGACCAGGCCAGACAAGGACCTCTTCCACAGTTGTCATGGGTAAACAAGAATAACGAGTTTTGGTTTGAGGATTGTGATATCCTTCGGTTCAGCATAGGAGACAGTGTGTGTTTAATATATACAGAGTACACACACTACTCGAATAAGTAAATAAAGAAATCACTTAAAGAGAGTATATAAAAAATTAGAAAGCTCTAGTGATTAACAGTGCAGCTCTGGACTCCTTGGATTCAGCAGAAATGCTTCTGAGTCCTTCTCTAGTTTTTCTATTGAAAAACAGAGTGTTGTGGTTTAGCTTTTTTTCTTCAGGATAGAATATGTTCTCTTGACTTTAGAGTACTTCGTGTGTACTTCAGTAGTGTCGGATAGTATGTATGAGAGTTCTTTGGGGATCTTGTAATGTGTTCCACTTCTGTTCAGTACAGTGCTTGCATGTATTGTCTTCGCGTATTGATCTTTTTTACTCTGGAGCACTTGGGCACACTCTTGTGTATCTTATATTCTACTGTAGCTCAATATTCATTATATTCCATAAGCTCCGAGAGTAGGAATGATTTCCTTTCCATAGGTACGAGGTACGGTTTCCTGACATGCCAACAACTATCATTAAATAGCATTAAATTCATTAAAAACATCAAATATGACCGTTATCAATATTTAAATAATATTGACAAAAGGTTAAGAAATGGTGTCACAATAGTTATGAAAACATTGTCTCCTTCACGGTGTGTCCTTCATGGTATGACCTTCACGGTGTGAGGCTCATGGTGTGTCCTTCATGGTGTCTCCATGTCACGGTGTCTGAGTCACAGTGTCTGACTCACGGTGTGTCCTTTCACGGTGTTTGGGTCACGGTGTTTGACAAATGGTTTCTGGCTTCTGGTGCCTTTCTCATAGTATTTTTCTTCATGGTGTTAGGCTTACTGTCACGGTGTGTTGAAGTCACGGTGTCTCATTGGTCACAGTGTCTGAGACTTAGAAATCACGGTGTCAGGCTTACTTTGTCAGTCTTACACTTCACGGTGTCTGAGTCTTGCACATAGACTGTCTTATTGTGTCAAACATCACGGTGTCTTGATACTTAGACAAATAAATGTATTCAAACTTAAACCGTAATATGCATAATATGAATTAAGATTAACCACTATAAGTTAAGATAACTTGAAACATAAATATAGAGTTTTGATAAGATAAGTACGATTTTTGATCATGCATAAGATTTGTAAATAATAATGAGATTAATTAACAGTAATAAGATTTTTGATCGTTAAAACATGATTAATACATTAGGAGTCCAACAATCTGCCCCATTTTGAAGATCACAAATCATGTATAGTTAATGTATAAATTAAATGCAATGTTAGAGAAAATAACATATAGAATAATAACAAATAAAATACTAAGAGATAACTCTTCTCACTTTTTCTCCCCCTTTTGTGATTATCAAAAAGTAGAGAAAATGGAGTGAAACAATGAATTTGTCATTAAAAATTTTTAGAATACATCATAAAATAGAAATAAAAAAACAAATACATCCCATCAAAAATTAAGAATCATTGGTTGGCATCACGGATTGGATTTATCTTTGCCAATATCAGCAGCAGGAGCTGGAGCTGATGTAGAAGAAGGAATAGAGGTAGTAGACAAAGAAGGTAAAGGTAGACCTTCAAAGATAAATGGATCCAAAGAAGGAGTAGTAGAAGATCTAGTCTGTGGTTGGTCAAGAATGATTGGTCTGATCTGAGAAAGGTATTGACTGACTGACATGGTAGTTGAGGCTAGGGAAGGTAGACTAGGTCTAAGGGGTGTTACAGCTTGTGTAACTATAGTTTTACTCTACACATGAAGATACGGCATCAAAAGATTGATGAAATCAGTAATGATTTCGCCACCATATTGCATAGCCTTTTCAAAATCGTCCTTATCCTCTATGAATTTGTCCATCAATCTGGTGAACTCTGTAAGCTTCTGAACATGAGCTTTGAAGGCCTGAGTCACTAGAGGGATTTTCAGATTCTCCACAAGATACTTAAAGTGATTGGTCATGTCACTTTTAGAGAAAATCTGGGAGACAGAAAACTCTATCCTCTTGGTGATCTCATGTTGAGCATCATTGGAAATCTTGGAATGAATTCGAATCAGGTCAAGTGCTCTATCACTATTCTTTTCAACTTCAGATAAAAGGGAAAAATCAAAATTACTGAAGGCATTATGAATTTCTTCCTTGATTAAAGATCTGAGCAGAGAATCATCCAAAGAAGGTGTGGAGGTCTGACCAGAGGAAGGAGAAGCTTTGACAGCTATGGTTAAAGCTCTGAACTATTTCAGTACTTTTTTAAGACAGCCAGTGTATTCATCTGTGAGCTTATTTAGATTTTCTACAAGCTCTCTCATGCGTTGCAGCATATTTTTGTTCCTTTCTCCAATCTTCTCATCAAACGAAAATAGGTAGGGATGCATATGAGATAAAATATCTCTAGAAATGTTGGAATCATTTGGTTCAGGAGAAGTAACAATAGGTTTAGGAGCATAAATAGGAGCAAGCTATGATCTTGAAGACAATTCTTACTGGAGGTTTTCAACCATACCTTTCAAATTTGAAACATCAGCACTAAGAAACTTACTTTCAACTCTGACTTCTTGAATTTCATGGATCATCCTTGTTTGAATATGAATAATGATGTTCTCTACAAGAAACGAGGCATCTTCCTAACTTAGTCGAGTCACAGGATGAGGTTGATAGGACATAATCTTCTCCACTCCAGCTTAGATAGTCTCTCAAAAGACTTTCAAATCTTCTTTACATAAAAAATATTGCTGACCAGGTAAGGATGCAGGTGAAGAAAGTGGTCCATGGGTAGGTTCAGGGTCTGGTTACGGTTCTGAGTCATTTTCAGTTTTAGATTCTGATTAAGGTTGAGGTTGAGGTTGAGGTTTAGGGTGTGTGACTGACTTCATTTGAAATAGAGAAGAGAGATATATACCAGTTGCAATCACTTGTTGTGATTAACTCGCATCATAAAAGCTTGTAAATTCATATCGAGTGTACACAGAAAAAGAGACAGTTTGTTGAGAGGCTTCAGCAGATCCAGCTTCTCTAGGTGGTGCTCTAGCTGCCTCTTCTTCTTCTTCTTCCTCTTATAGATACTCACCCATATCATCTTGTTCCAAACCAGGATCAGTAAAATTCTATGGACTTCTTGGATAATCAACAGGATTATACTTCTTATAAAGTTGATCATTATTCTCAACCCACTGCTTCTTCCAAGGGTTCTAATTAATTTTCATCCTTCTAATGGTAGGCTTGGACAAAAAAATCCAAATCCATGATTACTTCCTCATTTGGTCCAACCACTCCTTTGGCAACTAAAATAGTTTCCATCATGCTTGAGTAAAACAAGGAGGTGGATTTGTAAGTGACGTTAATCAGTTCACACATGTGGTGAATGATATATTTGTAACGATTGATCTTATGGACATTCTTCATCAGATGAATCAAGAACACATCTTGATACATCAACACAGCAAAGTCTTCTATCCCTGGAATAATCAAATTCTAAACAAACATAAACAATTGCCTTGTCTCCACATCTAATTCAGCTTATATGGCCCTTATCTTGGTGCCACTTCCAGTTAAGATTTAGAAGGCATTTTCTAGATCAAATATGTCGGTTGAAGGAGGAGGATCTCTTTGGTAATCATCAAAAAACCCTTTCTGGGGAATCTTTAGGCATTCATCCCATAGCCTCGAAGAGAATAAGCATTTTTGTCCATTGATCCAGCTTGTTACCATAAAACATTTTTCAGCATTAAAGGAAAACTTTACATACTGGTAAAAATGAGATACCAACCTCGGGTAAATAGGTCTTTCTATTTGAGAGAACCATTCGAGCCATCCTTGTTCTCTTAAGATTTTTAGAACTAAAGAATTGCTAAACAGCATCCACTCAGGGCAAATCTCTTTCTCAGGAACTACAGTATGACTTACTAGGTTAGGATTCAAGGGTCCTTCAAGTGCAAGATTCGGTATCCTCTTCTGTTTCTTAGAGTGGTGCTTCTCAGATGAGGGTGAAGATGGATGATTCATTCTTGTCATTCACAGAAGGTTCGAGTGAGAGAGATGGAGAGAAGGTTTTCTAGGTAAAGAGGGTTCAAGAGAGTGAGCAGGAGAGAGCTCGGGTGAGGAATCGAATGAAAACCCATTGGTTTTGTCATTTGGTAATGTCAAACATCATAAAAAAATGCGGGAATGTAAATAGTGGTGAAATAAAAATTACCTCGATACGGACTAAAAAATGCATAAATAATCTTCACGATGAGACCATGAGTAGGCGTTATGGTATGATTAAAATAAGTCATCACGGTGAGATAGTTGGTGGTCGTCACGGTGAGACAGTGACTATTTTGTGTAGTCACGGTGAGATAGTGAGTGAACTGTTCCATCACGGTGAGATAGTTAAGTGATAGACCGTGAACACAAGGTGTTAACTATGAGACTGTAATCATGAAATGGTAACTGAGAAACAGTGAACATGAAACCATAAAGTAAAATATAGCCAAATATTATACAGTAAGACCTGTAAGATGTCTATTTATAATTAATCATACCAAGATCATGTATGATGTAGTCTAATCTCTCAGAATTTAATGATTTAGTGAATATATCAGCAAGTTGATATTAATTACCAATGAATTCTAATGTGATACCACCCTTTTGATAATTATCCCTCAAAAAGTGATGTCTTGCATCAATATGCTTTGTCCTAGAATGTGAAATAGGATTCTTTGAAATGTTAATAGCACTTGTGTTGTCACAATTTATTGGTACATGTCTGAATTGATATCCATAGTCTAGTAAAGTGTGTTTAATCCAAAATATTTGTGCACAACAACTACCAGCAGCTATGTATTCAGCTTCTGCAGTAGATAATGCAACAGAATTTTGTTTCTTACTACACCATGATACTAGTGACTTGCCTAAAAAGTGACATGTTCCTGAGGTGCTTTTTCTATCAAACTTACAACCAGAAAACTCAGCATCAGAATAACTAACTAATTCAAATGATAGTCTTTTAGGTTAGAACAATCCTAAATTGGTTGTATGCTTGAGATATTTGAAAATTCTTTTTACAACATTTAAATGTGATTTATTAGGATTTGCTTGAAAATGAGCACACATACACACACTAAACATAACATCAGGACGACTAGTAGTCAAGTAGAGTAGACTTCCAATCATTCATCTATAAGTGGTTTGATCAACAGATTTACCATTTTCATCAAGATCCAACTTACAGGTGGTACTCATGGGAGTGTCACTACTTTTTGGGCAATCCAATACAAAACGTTTTAAAGGATATCTAGTGTATTTACATTGAGTTAAAATAATTCCATCATTATTTTGAAAGATTTTAAATCCAAGAAAGAATTTAATTTCACCCATTAAAATCATTTCAAATTCGGTTTGCATCATTTTAGAAAAATCAGTACATAATGAAGTTTTTGATGATCCAAAAATAATATCATCTGCATAAATTTGTAGAAATAAAAACATCTTTAGAAATTTATTTTATGAAGGTAGTAGGATCAACTATTACTTTTGTAAAACCTTTGGAAATTAAAAAGGTACTTAATCTATCATACCAATCTCTTGGAGATTGATTTAAACCATATAAAGCTTTTGCTAATTTGAAAATATGATTTGGAAAATGAGGGTTTGTAAATCCAGGTGGTTGTTCAACATGAACATCCTCAGCTATATACCCATTTAAGAATGCACTCTTGACATCCATTTGATATAGTATAAAATTTAGATGTGAAGAATAATCAAGTTGAATTCTAATGGCTTCAAGTCTGGATACTGGAGAAAAAGTATCTTCATATTCAATTCCTTCTTCTTGACTGTAGCCTTGTGAAACTAACCTAGCCTTGTTTCTAACTATGTTTCCAGCTTCATCTATATTATTTCTAAACACCCATTTAGTGCCTATGGTGAATGTGTCCTTAAGTCTTTCAACAAGTTTCCAGACTTTATTTATTTCAAACAGATTGAGTTCTTCTTGCATAGAAATTACCCAACATTCATCATTAATAGCATCATTAATGTTTTTAGGATCATGCTGTGACAAGAAGGCTTGACGTTCAACCTGATTTCTGAGAGAAGCTCTAGTATGTGTTCCTCTATCAAGATTTACTACAACAACATCTAAAGGATGATTCTTTAGAATCCTAGTTGATCTAGTAAAGTTAGGACTAGAAATATTAGGTTCTTCTCTAGGTTCGGGTTCATTAGGAGAAGATTCTAAAATATTTCCAGAACTGGTTTTGTTTACAGCTGGTTCATTGATTCTATCATTAAGGTTCAGAACAGATAAATCTTCTTCAAGATTTTCAAGAGATAACTTAGGTTCATGTGGATCAGTTTCATGAAATTTCATGTGAACAGATTCCTCCACACACATGGTTCTCTTATTGAAAACTCTATAGGCTTTTCTAGTTATAGAATATCCTAAAAATATTCCTTCATCACTCTTAGAAGAAAACTTTTCCAGATTATTCATGGTATTAAGAATAAAAACTTTGCAACCAAAGACTCTAAAGTAGCAAACTTTAGATTTCCTATTGTTCCACAGTTCATAAGGGGTATTCTTAAGAACAGGTCTAATTAAGACTCTATTGATGATATAACAAGCTGTATTTAAAGCTTCAGCCCAAAAATAAATAGGCATATCATACTCATTAAGCATAATTCTTGTAACTTCTTGAAGGGTTCCATTTCTTCTTTCTTCTACACCATTCTGTTGAGGTGTCCTAGGGGCAGGAAAATGTGAGTATAGTCATTTTGTGAGCAATAAGATTAAAACTCGTGATTTTCAAACTCACGACCATGATCAATTCTCAGGGTCTTAATCTTAAGTTCACTAAGATTCTCTACAGACTTAAAGTATTTGATAAAATATGAAAAAGATTCACTTTTGTGAGCTAAGAAATATACACAAGTATATCTAGAAAATTCATCAACTAGAACATATACATAGTGCTTCCCATTTTTACTAGAAACTTTAGAAGGTCCAAACAAGTCCATGTAAACTAACTCGAGAGGTTGAGAAGTTGAAACTTCTTTCTTTGGTTTGAAAGAGATTTTGTGTTGTTTTGCATTTTGGCATGGATTACAAACTTTGTCATTTGGAAACTCTAGTTTGGGTAAGCTTCTAACTAAGTTCTTCCTAGTCATCTTTCTAAGTGAGTGTATCTTGCAGTTTCCTAATCTCATATTCCATAACCAATACTCTTTACGAAAAGCATTTAAACAAGTAATATTTTTCTTAGCTAAGGAATTTAAATCAACAGCATAAACATTTTCATTTATTAAAGCAGAAAATACTAAAACATTCTTAGAATTAAAAACATTACAAGAATTATTTTCAAACATAACTTTAAAGCCATCATCACTTAACTGAGAAATACGTAACAGATTATATTTAAGTCCATCAACAAACAAAAATTTAGAAATTAAAACAGAGTTAGTGTTACCAATTTGGCTTAGTCCAATTGTCTTTCCTTTAGAACTATAACCAAAGGTGACATGGACTTAATAGATCTTGATTAGGATCTTGAAAAATGAGTAATCCTTAGTCATATGACTTGAACATCCACTGTACAAGTACCATATCTTCTTATGGGAACTATTCAAGAAGGTTTCCTACAAAAAAGTTTTAAACAGAGAATGATTTTGGTACCCAGATTCTCTTGGGTCTAGACAGTTTATCAATCAATGATTTTCGGACCCAAATTTGTCTTATGGGTCTCATATATTTTACAGAATTAAAAGATTTTTAAATATGAACTCTATTTGATCTATAACTATGTGAATAACTAGTTGAAGCATATGAATTTCCATAACGTGAACTAGCAGTATTCTGTCCAGATTTAAGAATAAATCTAGTTTTAGTGAACTGTATTTTTCCAGGTTGGTAACTTATTCCAGTAGTGTACTTTAGGGCCACTTTCTTTCCTAGAATTTGAGCTATAGTGTCTTTTCCATTTGTGAACTTTTCTAATTCTTTTCTAAGTTTATCATTAGACATTTTCAGTTTAGTATTGTCCTTTAACAGTTGAGCATTATTTTATTTTTCAATATCAAAGGAAGATTTAACATTTGTAGTGAGAGCATGCTATTTCTTTAATGACATATATTTTTCCTTAAACTCATTTCATGTTTCCTCAATCATATTGCAGTATTCAAATAGTTCCTCACTAGTAATATTTTCAGATTTAGAATTAGAATCAGTTCCAGAATAATAATCATTTAGCATAGGGGAAACATGTACCTCAGAAGTATTGGCCATGAAACACATGTTGGCACGATTCTTTTCAGAGTCAGAAGCTTCAGACTCACTTTTGCTGACTTCTGAAGCACTCCAAGTAGCTTTCATATCTTTCTTGTACTTATTATCCTTGTAGTCATGTTTCTTCTTGAACTTCAGTTTTGGAAAGTCATCTTTTATGTGTCCTTTCCTTTTTCATTCATAGCAAACAACCTCATCACTCTTATAATCTTTCTTCCAGTACTTTTTCCATTGATATTTATTGTCATATTATCCTTTGTAGTTTGATTTTCTGAATAATTTCTTTATCCTATAGAATTTCATAAATCATCTGGCCATCTGAGCCATTTCTACATCACTGTCAGATTCTGAACATTCACTTGTTGAGATTTTAGTAGGTATTTGAACTTTCTTCTTATCCTTGATCTTTGAGGTAGTATAATTAAATTCCACTGACATCCTTTTAGGTTTATCATCTTATTCCTTATTCACCTTGAGTTCTTCCTCATACACCATAAGCTTACCAATTAGCTCTGTGACAGGAAGAGCACCAATTTCACATGACTCTCTTATTGAAACAGATGTGCCTCTCCATCGGTCTGTCAGACCTCTCAATATCCTCATAATTTGTTCCTTTCCTGGAATAACTTTTCCAAGGGAGATCATAGTGTAGACAATTTCATTGAACCCAATATACATTTCAAAGATAGGTTCACCAGGCTTCATTTTAAAATTGTCATATTTAATAGTATATGTATTCAATCTCATTTCTTTGACATTAGTTGTTCCCTCATGAGAAACACATAAAGTATCCCATATTTCATAAGTTGTTTTACAGGCAGATATTCTATTGAATTCCTCATCTCCTAATGCACAATACATGGCATTCATAGCATTATATTTATTATTGTAAGCTACTTTAGTAGGTTAATCCCAAGTAGTTCTTTCAGTTTCTATAATTTTATATTGAGACTATATAGAAATCCAGATATCAAAACTCAAACTTTCTAAATGTATTTTCATTTTCATTTTCCACTAATCATAGTTGGTACCATTGAAGAAAGGTGGCTGGTTAGTAGCAGCACCTTCTAGCCTATTGTCCATAGTTAGATTTTATAAGATAAATATTTAAAGAGATAAAATTTAGAACGAACAAAAATTTAAGATCATTAAATATGCAACTAAAATCACTATTGAAAAATAGAGTGTTTTGAAATTCTTTAACAAAAACAATCCTCTAATACCAAATATTGGTCGGAGTGGAAACTCAAGAGGGGGGGTGAATTGAGTTCCAATTAAAATTTCTATTTAAAATAATTTCTATTTAAATCCCCAATTTATAAAAAAAGTTAAACATTAGTGAATTTGTAAAAATGTAAAGGTTCAATTATATTCTCAAAAGACTGATTAGTTCTCAGTTAATTTAATGGGAAAATTAAATTATCTTTTGAAACTAACCTACATATTTACAATACTTACAAATACCTGCAAGATTAACTATCAACGTAACTTCAAAATAGTCTGTATTTCAAAGTAATAGTAGCAGAATATAAATTAGATATAGTATACTTTAAAATTAAACTAAAATGCACAGTAGATATAACCAAGAGGTTAAGTCTCAAGCTGAGACTTAGTCCTCTCAAATTTATATATTAATGTGATCCATACCCTAGATCGGGGTTAACAACAGTATAAGACTATCCAAGCCATGCAGGGACCTCTACCATAGTTCTTAGTGGTAAACAAAAATAAGGACTCGGCCACACAAGGAGCTCTCCCACAGTTGTCGTGGGTAAACAAGAATAAATAGTTTTTGTGTGAGGATTGTGATATCCTCCAGTTCGGCACAAGAGACAGTGTGTGTATAAGATATACAGAGTACACACAATGCTCGAAAAAGTAAATAAATAAATCACTTGGAGAGATTATATGAAATTTTTGAAAGCTCTAGTGAATAGTAGTGCATCTCTGGACTCCTTGGATTTAGAAGAAATGATTTTGAGTCCTTCTTTGATTTTTCTGTTGAAAAACAGAGTGTCGTGGTTCAGATTTTGTTCTTCATGAGCGAGGATGTTATCTACACTTTAGAGTACTTCGTGGGATCTTCAGTAGTGTTGGATTGTATGTGTGAGAGTTCTTTGAGGATATTTCAATGTGGTCCACTTCTATTCAGTACAGTGCTTGCATGTATTGTCTTCGCGTATTGCTCTTTTTCACTCTAGAGCACTTGGGTGCACTCTTGTGTATCTTATATTATAATGATTCTCAATATTCTTTATATTCTATAAGCTCCGATAGTAGGAATGATTTCAATTCCATAGGTACGAGGTACGGTTTCCGGACATGCCAACACCTATCATTAAATAATAGTAAATGCATTAAAAACAACAAATATTACCATTATCAATATTTAAATAATATTGAAAAAAGGTTAAGAAATGGTGTCACAGTATTTATGCAAACAGTGTATCCTTCACGGTGTGTCCTTCATTGTATGACCTTCATGGTATGCAGCTCACAGTGTGTCCTTCCCGGTGTCTCCATGTGACGGTGTCTGAGTCACGGTGTCTGACTTATGGTTTCTGACTTCCGGTGCCTTTCTCATAGTATTTTTCTTCACGGTGTCAGGATTACTGTCACGGTTTGTTGAGGTCACGGTGTCTCACTGGTCACAGTGTCTGAGACTTAGAATTCACGGTGTCAGGCTTACTGTGTATGTATTACACTTCACGGTGTCTGCGTCTTGCATACAATCGGTCTTACTGTGTAAAACTTCACAGTGTCTTGATACTTAGACAAATAATTGTATTCAAAGTTAAACAGTAATATGTATAATATGAATTAATATTAACCCTTGTAAGTTAAGAGAAATTGAAACATAAATACATAGGTTTGATAAGATAAGTAAGATTTGTGATCATGCATAAGATTTTTAAATAATAATGAGATTAATTAACAGTAATAAGATTTGTGATCATTAAAACATGATTAATACATGGGGAGTCAAAAATGTACCTAAAATGTATTTTCAATTTATATATCATGGCCTTGTACCTGTACATATTGTGAGAACCACACATGGTCTAGTTGCATGCACTACACATCCATGTGCCCCAACATGGGTTTTCTAGAAAAATACTTGGTGCAATAGATGAGTCCCAGTACATGTTGTGTCTACCCCGTATATGTCGTTTAATTATACAATATCATCATTCCTAAATAAGAAGAACACATGATGTTTGTTCCTAATTCTACATGTCATGTGATCAGAATTTACAAATGGAAAATACCTCAAATCATCTTGAAACCATACCCCCAGCAAAAATAGAAAATATCGACTACCAAGGGGTACAAAAAAATCATATGATGTATTTAAAACATGGAAATGGTAAATATAATAGAGTTTATGGGAAAAATAAAAAAACTACCTTTGGGAGTAATCCACCAAAAGTTTGCCCGTTTCCACGCTCCACAACCAGTGCACGATGATCCATCTCATCTCGAGAACCTCTGTTGTTCCAATCATCATATCCCTTTATTTATCTCTCTATTATTCCATTTCACTCTAGGTATCTATAAAGGATATCCCATGGGGGGTGTGTTAGAATTCAAGGAGGAAGAAAATAAAAGAGGTAAATAATAGAAGAAAATGGAAATAAAAAGAAAATTGGGACCTGACCCGACCCCATCACCCGACCCAAGTTTGTGCCTTACCTAGGAAATACTACCTATTATGAACTCAACATAGGAGACATAATATTAATCCAATCCTCCCTTCAAAATTTATATTCAAAAAAACCTACATGAATAAATTAATATATAATTAATTAATTATTAATTATTAATTATTCTGCAAAAATTTCAATGGCTTGGAATTATAACTAACTCATGTATAAGGTAAAAAACCTATTCCATAACCCATGGACTGGTAATAATAATTATCCAAATTCATCTTCTAGGAGATAATTTTTGTTTTACCCCTTACAAATATCTAATAGAAAAAATTCAAATTTCTCCATATGATTCCAGTTCTAAAAAACATGGGTCCTTAAATCTTATCACCTGTTAGATGTGATATTATAGGATAGTAATCCATCAAATTCCATCTATACTTTTTCGAGTTGTAGTTACCCTATAGATTTTAATAACACAGACATGGTAAAGGTGGATAGTAAGGTGGAGTACTCCCTCGACTAATGTGTGTACCTTAATGAAGAGAACATTCTCAATAATTGATTCTAGGGGAGGTGTGGATGAATGGTTGAGTATATCAAATACACTATGACTTGAGAATCATTATTACCCCCTTGGTTGTCTTTTATATGATACGTGATGTAATTATATCAACATCATACTTTGTATACCATTCATTACCTTGGGCATTTATAGTTTCTTGTGAGATACCAACCTTCATGGATGTGAGCTATAATGATTTAGAATTCTATATGTTCTTGACACTTATTTTAGTAAATAATATATATATATATATATCCTTATATTACTCTTGGTTACCTTATTATTCTAGAGTTTGAGTTAAATTATTTCTTTCTTTTCCTTTCTTGTATATGCATGCCCCACTTAGTATATTAATACACACCCTTGCATGGGATTTTCACTCACATATGTTATGTTTTTTGTAGATAACACTAGAATTAAAAAGGGTATTGGTGTATGCGGTGTTGGTGTTTTATTTTTGGAAATCACACAAAGTGATTCTTGGTGAAACTTGATAAGGAATGTTGTTTTTTAATGGTTGTGATGATGATTGTAGCTGGAATGATCCATGGGTACACAAAAAAGGATGATATTTATTATGTCTTATGCCTTTTAGATTCAGAGTCATGTTAGATTTATAGTTTCTAGGATATTTTCCTATGAGTAATTGTGCTTTTATTTGATATATCACGCATGCATTTTCTATAGTCCATTTATATATATATATATAGTTTTCATGCCACTATTTATTTTTTACATGGGAAATATGTGTTCGTTTCATGTTGATTTTTTATAAGGCCTCCCAAAGTGTGTGATATTTCTAGTTAGTGTCATTCACCAACCCTTATTCAATTTAAGGAAGGATTGGAGGCACACTTGGCTTACTTTTGGCTCCATAGAGGCCTCGATGGGATGGTTTATGTATTAGTGGTATTAGAGTTGTCTATTTCTAAGTATGGAAATTGGGATTTGTAGTTATGTGAGGAATGGAATAAAAATTTATGTAAATGATGTTAAGGGGGTATTGAGATTAGATATTTGACTAAGGAGACCAGTGTAGGTTCAATGATCAACATATCCTTTCAGCAAGACTCTTATAATATATTGGTCAAACCTGGGCTCTTAGATATAATTATAAGGAATAATAATGTTTTCAAATACATCATATAATAGTCAGTTGGTATATTTCATGTCCTTATCATGACATCTTATTTAGACATTCTATAATCTTTGTGGGTTTATCAAATCAAATGAATGGTTCATCCCATTGGTATCCATCTTGTATGAAGAAGAAGGGTCATGAGGACACCATTCTTATTATTGGGACTCTCACCTCTAGTTAGTGAGTGATGAGGTGTTATTTTGGAGGATCAGTTAAGAGATGTGTTTACCCCATTATTTGAGGTGGATCCTATACCCTTTATACTTAATATAGATCATACTTGTAGAGAAGATGAAAATACCTATTGGTTTGGAAAAGGCTACTCATTAGGTGGATATGTTTTATGTGTTCTGATGATAGAGTCCCCATGGGTTTGTGAGAATATCATAATCCTCAAATGATAGTGGTTTGGTAAGAGATTTTGGCTTAAATTTCCATCTAGTTTAGAATCTCACTGAACAAATAAATATTATTATGTTAATATCAACACATGAAATTGTGATCCATCAGTTGTAAATGTTTTTCCTTAAATCATGATGAGACTACTCTACTGTGGTTGGAATTTGATTTTTTAGGATAGATATTTATCTAAGGATATTGGGCTCTCTAAAGAGAATCATGACAATATTTCGGTGCATGTATAGGCCCACAGACCTTGTGAGGCATTCCATGGACATGATTTTGTGGTGGAATATTTTGATATCAATTTTACAAGTGGAGACTTTGGAGGAAGAGTTATCGAGTTATGACCATTATTCAACATAATAACACATATATGACTGACACCAATGAAAGAATAAATAGTTAATTTTTCTTGGTGGGGATACTGTAACACCCCGAGATTTTATGAAAAATATTCTTTTAATTTCATTAATGTCTTGTGTTTTATGCTACACAAATATTACCTTGCGCTATATGCAACATCGTATTAGCTTGTAGTATACGCAACACTATTCTTGGATCGTGTTACACAAAATTTTGATAATAGTTATTCTATGAAACATTGAGTATATATATATATATTCAATGTATAAATGAAATATGGTTGGATTCTGTTATATGAAACAACGAAGGATTCTTTCACAACACGCAACCCTGACTTGGCTTGCATTACACGCAATCAAGACCTTCCTCGATAGCGTGTGTTTTACGCAATACCAGGTTTTACTAAACAACGATATATTATTATAATATTATTATGAACTAGCCATTATGAATAGTATTAACTAAATTTTGAATTTTATAACATTATTATTCATCTTACACATTTTCTAGAACATGGTATAAGAACAAAATAAATTTTTCGGGTAAAATAAGTATTTTTCAAAAAATGCAGTTTTGCCACCATTTGATGGTGCACCCACTTTAAATCCATTTTTTGACAAGTTTATAAGTTCAATTTGACAAAATAAAATTCTTCTTTATAATCAAGATATAAAAATTTACTTTGGATAAATTTTTCATATTATTCTGATAACTTTCATATTTTAATGAATAGTAAAAACACGCTATATTTTAATTAAAAACATCTTTTTTCATCGTAATAAATTATGTGGTTAAATAATAATATTGAATGGTTTTAAAGTATAAATAGAATATATTTTTACCATTTAATATAATTTATGTCATTAGCCTTGATTTTACATTGAATTCATAGGTTAAATAAATTCAATCTTTGGAAATGTTTTAACTTTTAAAACTAGTTTGCTTAACAACGGGATTAATTTAAAATTAATTACTGCAACTTCTGTGTTTTGAATTTTGAAAATGGATTCCATATTTGGAATCAGTGGGTCCAAATTATATTAATATGTTACCTTTATTTTTTTTGATATTATGAATAGTAACTACGGTAATTTTTTATTCACTACGGTTAAAGGTAAATAGGAAAATTCAAGGTTAAAAGAATATTATAATAATTCAAAATTACCTTTACACTTGTCTTAACCTTATTGGATGAGTATTGTCCGACCATGGGCATCATTGGGTTGATTTTGGGACCCCATGGAGCCACTTATGAAAGACAATGACACATTAGATTAATTAATTTATTGTAAAGACAAAATTGGAATTAACAAATATCGTTTAGTAATTAATTTTTATAAGGGGCTATATAAATTATATTTTAGACTATAAACATTCATTGAAAATCTAAAAATATTTCCTACATGTTGGTATTTTTTTTATAATTTTTATACATCATATAAAGTAAATTATTTATCACACAATAATGATGCAGTATTTACCTCATTAATAAATGACTAAAATAAATAAGATTAAATGATTAAAATATCAACCAAAAAATGTCCAATTCCTATTGGATGATTTTATTTCGAATATGAGTCATCTTATGTTCGACGTCAATGTGTTTTGGACCTCTTGAAACCGAAGATAAGTGTATAATAAAATAATGTGTTCACACTTTCCTAAAGAGCCCCTCCACTCCCTTATAAAAGGAGACAACTTCTATGCAATTACTCACACCTCTCAAGCCCTTTGGCTGGACCAAACTCTACCCAAATAATCTACCTACATCCCTCTCTTTCCCCGTGAAGCCTTACATTGGGACGAATACTCTCCAAGAAGTCCTTTTGGTTCAAACCAAAGAAAGTTTCCAAAATTAAAGGTAACAGTTTTTCTTAAGTTGTTTTCTTTTATTCTACTTATCCAACCCCTAAAATCTTTTTAATACTTTATTTTGTGACAACACCAGTATCCTGAAAATACTAGGATGTTTTTATGAGAAGGATTAGAACTACACATACACCCACCTCCATCTAATGGATGAAGAACATACTGTTTCTGTGATGGCAATCTAACGCCTCACGAAACGATGATTGTTCTATTTTCCCCTACCGCCTCTCATGGTGGCTATTATGATGGCACTGCATTTATATATAATATATATTACGTTTATTATTTCTTTATTCTTCTTTACTTCCCAATTATATCAATCCTTTACGGTTTCCATAGTCGGTAAATACGATAATCTCATTTGAGGAAGTGCGGACTACTGCCCCCTCAAAGTGATGTGATTCGTTAATAACTTATGTGGGATGTATAAAGGATGTGGATAATGATATTATATATGATATTATAATGGAATTATAATATAACTATGTATAATTATTTTTTAATTCCATTAAAATAATAAATAGAAATGAAAGTAGCATCCATGCGTACGTACGGCTTACCGTCTCCATGAACGGTGTGTTTCATTTCTTACCTCCATATGTTATGTACTATTAGAAATGATTGTATATGCTGGATATATAATGAATTTATATGATATATAAATCATGATTTACATTTTGGATGTAAGTAAATCATGATATAAGTAATAATAACATCAAGAACAACAAGTCCAAACACGTACGATAAATAAGATGATTTTACCCAAAACACTACTTTAACATTAATTTACATAAGAATGGGTAATATAAAGTAATAAGTGAACCATATATGATATCATAACAATGAATATTATTCTTTAATAAGTCAATAAAAATATTTAAATCATTATATAGGAGGTTCGGACTCTTACGAAGCAAATTGGACCTAAGGTAAGGGAAAATATCACAATCTAATTTTATCCGAGATTGTTTATACTTTGGTATTTACTGGGGTGTATTTTATCATCCACATCCATGTTTCCTCAATATTTAATATTGATTCAATCCACCTACATTTTTTTAAATCCAATTTTACCCTTCGGTGAGTTTTTGGTAAAAGATTTGGAAGGAATCTTTTGTCGTTTTTCGTACGAGGTACTTTTTGACTTTTCTGACAAAAGTACGAGAAGAATGTTGTTTTTAACTTATACGACCATGAATGGATTTTTAAAACATTATTTACAAGAAGCATACTTTACAAGTTTTCAAGTTTATTTTTAATCAACTTCGTTTAGTTTAAAATTGTATGACATGTTAAGAAAGGAAAATGTATTTGAAGTATAAAGGATATTTTCCTCAAGAATGGAGTTCAAGTGTTTCATCAAAATTATTTTCCATATAAGATAATAAAAGGTTATGTTTCTATCCCTATTATTACATTTATTTGATTATGTTGTGATGGAATTATTTTTATTAATTCCTTCATCTTATATGAATTGTTTTATGATGTCATGATGTTTAAGAATCCCATTTTTTTGTTACATGGGTGATGCAATGATGTATGATTTATGATTTTGTGGCACACATAAGAATGGTATAATTATGAGATAGGTGGGACCTATATCTCCCTCAAATGCATTGGGTAAAGATTTTATATCTCATGAGATAGACATGGCTGGAATGGCAGGTTAAACCGGTTCAGTGAAAAAGGACTGAAACGAGGAATGAACTCGGTTCAGAAATGGACTTTGTCCACTAAGATAGTCTTGGCAATGAGTCTTGACTAATAAGAAATTATTCTCTATGATTATGTGTGTATGCCACAAAGTTTCATGTTTTAATTTATGACTATTGGGATTTCATTTCACTACTATGATTTATCTCATGTTATGAAATTATGCTCTCTTTTGCAGGTTAAGATTTCCAAAATGTTATGTTCTTATGAATATGAAGTGATTGATATTTCTTTTGTTTACCCTTAATGAGCATTTGAGCTCACCCTTTTATGTTTTCTTTTCCCCAGGATATAAAGAAAGGTTTTAGGTAAAAAAAGGAAGATCTTTATGGGATATGTTGAAGATCTTTCACCACGATTAGAAGATTATATTCTGAGTTTCCAAAGACACTAAAATATTACGATCCTTGTGTGTGTGTTTTTGTTATGTACTATGTATTCCGCAAAAGTAATGTAATGTCCATGTATGTTAAGCATAGGGTCTTTACAGTTGGTATCAGAGGAAAGGTTTAGTCAAACTTTGGAAACTAGGATGCGAGAACTTTAGTGAGATCCCTAGAGATATTTCTAAGGTATGTCTAGGGATGTCACTAAGGTTAAGTATAAGTATAGTTTATAGTACTAGAATTACGGTAACCCAAGATGTTAGATATTGAAGGTACTCCTCCTTTATTGTGTTATATTCCCTAGCATGATTTTTGCCTCTCACACTATTCTTTTTGGGTTTTAGACGATGGCTGGAACCCGAAGGAACCGTGTTGATCAATGTAATGGACAATGAAATGATTGTCCTCCTGAACAAACAAATGTTATGGGAGATGGAGTGCAAAATCTTATTGCTATACTTACAAAGGCTATGAATCACTCTGGACTTCCAAATAAGCAGAGAAGGGAACAATATTATATTGAGTCCTTCATGAGGCAATGTCCACCTTCTTTCAGTGGGTCTTCTGATCCAATTGTTGCTGAACAATGGATCAGTACCACTGAAAAGATATTTTCAGTTCTTCAATGTTCTGAACATGATAAAGTCATCTTAGCAGTATATCGTTTGGAAGGTGAAGCTGATCAATGGTGGAATCTTATCAAGAATACGAGGCAAAGAGTTAAAATTGAGTCCATGGAATGGGAGGAGTTCAAGAACTTATTTTTCAATAAGTACTTCCATCGTATTCTTCGAACAAAGATGGAGATGGAGTTTCTTTAACTAAAGAAAAAGGATGATGAATCTGTTGGTATATACGAAGAAACTTTTACAAGGCTTGCAAGGTATGCATCTGGATTTATCATCTAGCCTGAAAGTAAAGTTGATCGATTATTCAGTGGCTTAAAACCAAATCTTCTAAGGGCATTAGCTATAAGAGACTTCACTAGCTATGAAGAAATTTTACGTTGTACTATCAAGGTAGAAATGGAAGTTGGTGTTACTTATCCATCTCATAGTTTTGACAAGAAACGAACGATGGAGTTCAAAGAGAAATCTCAGAATAATGGTGAAACGAAGATGAATGTTTCCTTATGCTCAAAGTTTGGAAAGAAGCATGGTGGAGATTGTCTTAAAGGGACAAGTAAATGTTTCAAATGTGGAAAGGAAGGTCATCGGGAATTTGAATTCCACAAAGATGGGAAGAAGATGTCTAATGATGCAAACAAAGGAAGGGATACACAGAATGAACCTACTACACTTCAATGCTTCAAGTGCAAGGAGATGGGGAATTATGCAAATAAATGCCCTAATCCAAGGGTTGTTGATGATGATCGACATCAACAAAATCTTAAGGCAAAGGACAAAGGGAAGTCACATGTGATCACCATTGGCGATTTTGAATATGACAACGATGTGGTGGAATGAATAAGTGTTTATGTAATAGGATTCCAAAATAATGTTGTATATAGTATCGTGGAATATTGGAATATTTATGTATTGGTCTATTGTGGTTTTCAATAATTTTATGGTACCGATAACCATGGAAAGTGATTGAGATATTTTTGGAAAAAAAAGATGATGTGCGCATAATGAAGGGAAAACGAGAAAATGAAATATTTGATAGTATTCATGAGCTCATGATTGATATAAGGAATAAGTGATATCATGGTTTGAGTATATAGAATTTTGAGGATTTTGGTATGTGGAAAGAGTTAACTTTTAACATCATTCATGTTTTCAATAAGGTTAAATGGGTATTCATTATTCAAGAGAATACATGATTAAGGTATTCACATGTTTGTAATTTGACCAACAAGATATATCTTATGATATATGGGGGATAAATGATGTCATTCACGTGATCATTTTCTTTATACTATGAGCTTGGACTGAAGTATTTTAGATAAGCCTAAATATTGGAATGGATTATGTTGGACATAAGTTAGTATTGTTTAAGGATAAAACTTTTTTTTGATATTGTTGATGGGATGTTATAGTAATATAGCTTTAGAAAAAGGACAACCAGTAGGACGGGAGACAACCCATCGCGTCGGACAAGGCTGTGGGAATCGAACCCACAACCGAAGTGCGACTGACCTTTGTTGCCTACCACTGGCCTACAAGAAGTCCCTGTTTAGTAGAAACTAGTTTTATTATATTAAGAAGTATAATATAAGAATTATAAGTCCATTTTAGGAACCATATATGATTAAGCTCACTATCGATGAACTTACGTATTTTTTTTTATAACTTTTCTAACCTTTTGTTTGAGATAGATGGAATGACCTCCCATTCTATCACATGATCTACTAACACATCACGAATGACAAATTCAACTTCATTTCTTTAAGAGATGAAGTGGAAATTTTCCAAAGAACGACTAACGGTGAGACTATACCTAAATCACGAAAGTATTTATTCTAATTCCAATTTCATCAACTTTAGGTAAATGATCTTGAAAACCAAAAATGATGTCCTAGTACTATTATATCTAATGAATCAGATAGTACCTTAGATCGTCACAAATTTATGTCTTTCTGATTGCAGGCATTTCCATAGCCATGTTCTCTACCACTCTCAATCAGAACTTGATGGTGAAATTTTTCTCCCATATCCATATTTTCACCTATGTTCTCCTACGTGGAAACCTAGTGATGAGTTAATTTGGGTAACCGTTACATTTCATACTTTATTTTTTAAATCCATTTTTTGGTATTTCTTTTTACGATGTGGGTTTCTATTAAACAAACTTTCGAGTAGTAAACCATTTATAACCCCGACAAATTTCGAGGGAAAATTTCATTTTAAGGGGGGAAGAATGTAACACCCCGAGATTTTATGAAAAATATTCATTTAATTTCATTAATTTATTGTGTTGTATGCTACACCAAGATTACCTTGCGCTATATGCAACACCGTATTAGCTTGTAGTATACGCAACACTATTCTTGGATCGTGTTACACACAATTTTGATAATAGTTATTCTACGCAACATTGAGTATATATATATATATATTCAATGTATAAATGAAATATTTTTGGATTCTGTTATACAAAACAACGAAGGATTCTTGCACAACACGCAACCCTGACTTGGGTTGCATTACACGCAATCACAACCTTCCTCGATAGCGTGTGTTGTACGTAATACCGGGTTTTACTAAACAACGATATATTATTATAATATTATTATGAACTAGCCGTTATGAATAGTATTAACTAAATTTTGAATTTTATAACATTATTATTCATCTTACACATTTTCTATAACATGCTATAAGAACAAAATAAATTTTTCAGGTAAAATAAGTATTTTTCAAAAAATGCAGTTTTTCCGCCTTTTGACGGCGCACCCACTTTAAATCTAGTTTTTGAAAAGTTTATAAGTTTAATTTGACAAAATAAAATTCTTCTTTAGAATAAAGATATAAAATATTACTTTGGATAAATTTTTCATATTATTCTGATAACTTTCATATTTTAATGAATAGTAAAAACACGCTATATTTTAATTAAAAACAACTTTTTTCATCGTAATAAATTATGTTGTTAAATAATAATATTGAATGGTTTCAAAGTATAAATAGAATATATTTTTACCATTTAATATAATGTATGTCATTAGCGTTGATTTTACATTTAATTCGTAGGTTAAATAAATTAAATCTTTGGCAATGTTTTAACTTTTAAAACCTGTTTGCTTAACAACGAGATTAATTTTAAATTAATTACTTCAAATTATGTGTTTTGAATTTTGAAAAATGGATTCCATATTTGGAATCAGTGGGTCCAAATTATGTTAATAGGTTACTTTTATTTTTATTGATATTATGAATAGTAACTACGGTAATTTTTTATTCACTACGGTTAAAGGTAAATAGGGAAATTCAAGGTTAAAAGAATATTATAATAATTCAAAATAACATTGAAACTTGTATTAACCTTATTTGATTAGTATGGGACGACCATGGTCATCCTTGGGTCGATTGTGGGACCCCATGGAGCCACTTATGAAAGACAATGACACATTAGATTAATTAATTAAATGTAAAGACAAAATTGGTATTAACAAATATCGTTTAGTAATTAATTTTTATAAGGGAATATATAAATTATATTTTGGACTATAAATATTCATTAGAAATCTAAAAAGCTTTTATACATGTTGGTATTTTTTGTATAATTTTTATACATCATATAAATTAAATTATTTATGACACAATAATGATGCAATATTTATCTCATTAATAAATGATTTAAATAAATAAGATTAAAATGATTAAAATATCATCCAAAACCTGTCCAATTCCTAATGGATGATTTTATTTCGAATATTAGTCATCTTATATTCTACATTAATATGTTTTGGAACTCTTGAAACCGAAGATAAGTTTATAATAAAATAATTTTTTCACACTTTCCTAAAGAGCCCCTCCACTCCCTTATAAAAGGATACCAATTCTATGCAATTCCTCACACCACTCAAGCCTTTTGGCTTGTCCAAACTCTGCCCAACTAAGCTCCCTACATCCCTCTCCTTCCCCTTGAAGCCTTACATTAGGCAGAAGACTCTCCATGAAGTCCTTTTGGTTCAAACCAAAGAAAGTTACCAAAATTAAAGGTAACAGTTTCTCTTAAGTTGGTTTCTTTTATTCTACTTCTCCAACCCCTAAAATCCTTTTAATCCATTATTTTGTGACAACACCAGTATCCTGAAAATACTAGGATGTTGTTATTAGAATTATTAGAACTACACTTACACACACCTCCATCTAATGGATGAAGAACATAATGTTTCTGTGATGGAAAACTAACGCCTCACGAAACGATGATTGTTCGATTTTCCCCTACTGCCTCTCATGGTGGCCATTATGATGGAACTGTATTTATATATAATATATATTATGTTTATTATTTCTTTATGCTAATTTAATTCCCAATTATATCAATCCTTTAAGGTTTCCATAGTCGTTAAATACGATAATCTCATTTGAGGAAGTGCGGACTACCGCCCCCTCAAAGTGATGTGATTCGTTAATACCTTATGTGGGATGTATAAAGGATATGTATAATGATATTATATATGATAGTATAATGGAATTATAATATACCTATGTATTATTATGTTTAAATTCCATTAAAATAATAAATAGAAATGAAAGTAGCATTCATGCGTACGTACGGCTTACCGTCTCCATGAACGGTGTGTTTCATTTCTAAACTCCATATGTTATGTACTGTTATAAATGATTGTATATTATGGATATATAATGAATGTATATGATATATAAATCATGATTTACATTTTTGAGGTAAGTAAATCATGATATAAGTAATAATAACATCAATAACAACAAGTCCAAACACGTACGATAAATAAGATGATTTTACCCAAAACACTACTTTAACATTAATTTACATAAGAATGGGTAATATAAAGTCACAAGTGAACCATATATGATATCATAACAATTAATATAATTCTTTAATAAGTCAATGACATTATTTAAATCATTATACAGGAGTTTCGGACTCTTACGATGCAAATTGGACCTAAGGTAAGGGAAAATATCACAATCTCATTTTATCCGAGATTGTTTATACTTTGGTATTTACTGGGGTGTATTTTATCATCCACATCCATGTTTCCTCCATATGTAATATTGATTCAATCCACCTACATTTTTTTAAATCCAATTTTACCATTCGGTGAGTTTTTGGTAAAAGATATGAAAGGAATCTTTTGTCGTTTTTCGTACGAGGTACTTTTTTACTTTTCCGACAAAAGTACGAGAATAATGTTGTTTTTAACTTATACAACCATGAATGGATTTTTAAAACATTTTTTCCAAAAAGCTTAATTTACAAGTTTTCAAGTTTATTTTTAATCAACTTCATTTAGTTTAAAATTGTATGACATGTTAAGAATGGAAAATGTTTTTGAAGTAGAAAGGATATTTTTCCTCAAGAATGGAGTTCAAGTGTTTTATCAAAATTATTCTCCATCTAAGATAATAAAGGGTTCTGTTTCTATCCCTATTATTAAATTGATTTGATTATGTTGTGATGGAATTATTTTTATGAATTCCTTTATCTTATATGAATTGTTTTATGATATCATGATGTTTAAGAATCCCATTTTTTTGTTACATGGGTGACGCAATGATGTATGATTTATGATTTTTTGGAACACATAAGAATGGTATCATTATGAGATGGGTGGGACCTATATCTCCCTCCAATGCATTGGGTAAAGATTTTATATCTCATGAGATAGACATGGCTGGAACGGCAGGTTAAACCGGTTCAGTGAAATAGGACTGAAACGAGGAATGAACTCGGTTCAGAAATGGACTTTGTCCACTAAGATAGTCTTGGAAATGAGTCTTGACTAATAAGAAATGATTCTCTATGATTATGTGTGAGTGCAACAAAGTTCCATGTTTTATGTTATGGTTATTGGGATTTCATTTCACTACTATGATTTATCCCATGTTATGAAATTATGCTCTCTTTTTCAGGTTAAGATTTTCAAAATGTTATGTTCTTATGAATATGATGTGATTGATATTTCTTTTGTTTACCCTTACTAGGCATTTGAGCTCACCGTTTTATGTTTTCTTTTCCCCATGATATAAATAAAGGTACTAGATAAAAAAGGTAAGATCTTTATGAGAGATGTTGAAGATCTTTCACCACTATTTGGAGATTATATTCTGAGTTTCCAAAGACACTTAACTATTATGATCCTTGTGTGTGTGTTTTTGTTATGTACTAAGTATTCCGCAAAAGTAATGTAATGTCCATGTACGTTAAGCATAGGGTCTTTACAGATACACCCTAGATTTTGGAGTAGGATATAATTTTTTTTTCTGAATATAGTCAGAGTGGTTTCATGGATATAACTTCATGTATAAAATAATGTTTAGATAATATACATCCTTTATTTAGGACCAGTTTCTTACTAGGAATATATTCAGTGGAATATCCAATGGTGTGAGAGAAATTATAGATTGGTGATACATCTATTTAATTCTAGAATACGAACCTTTGGATATGATTCTATCACACACGAGTTAGGGTTATGGGATGATGTAGGTAAGGGGTGACTAGGATCAGGATTCAACAAATGATTCTGAATTAAAATTTGTGCCCTATTTTTAGGTACCATCATACTAGAAGGAATCAACATGAGTTTTTATTTTTTGAATAATATGTTCAATATTTGGATATTCCAATGGAACCCCTAGCCAAACCCATTTCATCAAGATAGTTTCCACTGATAATGGTCATCTTTTACTCACCATACTCAGGTAAATTTATTTTTCCAATAGTGGGAAAATATTTCCTTAATGGGATTGTTTTAGAGAAGAAATGAGATTCGTTGATACTTATTATCTAAATAAATTGGTTCCCCATTTATCGTATCATGAGATATTGGTTATTGAGTAAATGATTTGGGTTCCATCTTTGATAGTGAATGAGATCCCTTCATGTGCGGTGAGTAAATCCCAACCAGAATAAGTTTTCATTAGAAACCCATCAGATGGTAAGGGTAACTCTATTTTCTATGTGAATGGATAATAATTCACTATCTATGAATGTTGAGGAATCCATGATTTATTCCAAATGGAGAGCCGTCATTGTCCCTCAACAAGAGACTAATGTATGAATTAGATTTCATTTAAAATATCGAGTTCAAGGGGTTTCTGTTGGAATGATGAATACCATTACGGTGTTCATGATTCTTATAGATTGAATCATTCCCTTATATCGATTCATTGAAAATCTTATCACACACTCATGGATTTCCCAATATTTACCACAAGAGTGGAAGTTATGCAATAAATTCTTTTTGTGTTAAATCTGGACTCATGGGGTTGTGATGACCATCGAGAATATTTTTTCACAGTGATTGATAAGATCAAAGTGAAATTGTAGTAGTGTAGAATCACTACACAAGAAACAACATTAAATCGCAATTTCTTGGGTGTTTATTTATGGTTCAACCTACGATGAAATGATATATTAAATGTTACTTTCTATTTATTAGATACTACATATTATTTAATAACTATTATTTATTATTTAAAAAATATTAGTTATTATTAACTATTACATATTATTTGTTATCTATTATGGATAGATATGTGCAGGGTGAGATTTGAACCCCTTCCCTATTAGTAATTCTACAAATATTTTACCACTTTACTAAGTCTATCATGTGGTGAATAAAAATACATTTATAAACTTATATACATATAGATAAATACATGTAAAAATGTTTATATATGTATATATATTTATAATTCATAAATATATACATATAAAAATATAATTTCATATAATTTTATATAATTTTAGTTATATAAAAAATTATAAATATTGGAGAAAATTTATAAAAACAAGTAAATATATATATATATATATTTACATAAATTTATATAAATACACACACACACACACACACATATATATATATACTAGCACAATATATATATAAAAATGTTATAAATACACATAAATAAATACAAATATCTAAAAATATATTAATTATTCATATATATATATATATTTAAATATAATTTTTTATACATATAACATATATATACACATACACATATATTTATATACCGACATAATATATATAAATATATATAAATACCCAGATATATATATAATTAATTATATTTTTATATTATATTCTGGGTGGCACCCGAGTGGTAAACACCATGCTATCCTACATTAGATACCTAAGTTCAAATCTAGTTGGGGGGTTATTTATGAAGCACTATATAAGAACTACAAAAGGTATTGTAGAGGTACTACAAAATAATAACTATTCACTCAAATTTGGATTTTAGGGCCATAGAATTGAGCCTATCAGCCACAGGGACAATAGAACATCGATAGAATTTTGGAAACATGGCCTCCTGGACACCATTGGGCCTTTGGGAAATATGGCCTTAAGTCCACCATTTTTGGATAGCATGTGATATAACTGGGCTAGAGAAAATGGATCAATGTAATTGGAAAGTAATGCATCATGGTAAAACATGGGTTCCACCAGGTGGGTGACCTAAAAATAGGGATGGGAATGTTTCCACCTATCATTCAACTATCTGTACCTATTGATTTTGAATGTGGGATGCATGGGTTCCCAGCATGTGTCTATCAAGTAGTGGGACTAGTCAAATGATGCAATACAATAGGAAGGGGATGAAGATGGGTGTCATGTAAGGCATCACAAAGTGGGAAGCTCTAAAGAGAGATGAGTGAGATTCCAACTATAATTTAACACTTTTCCCACATAGTCATTTTGGTTGGATTAGTTTACAATGGTGTGTTGAAATTCATCATAATGCATCATTTTTTGGTAGGGGTGATGCAAAATTTGAACAAGTTTAGTAGTTCGATGACTACAGATATGAGGTGACAAGGTGTCTGACTGGTTACACAATAAGATGCATGATGCTTTATTTGTCCTTTGGGGGAACATTCTAGTACTTCAGGCTATTAGACCATGGATCCAATTTCCCATACGGACATCATTTGTAATAAAATAGTTCTAATTGGTGTTTTCCATTCCATGTGGGTAGGGATGAGGCATGACCCCCTGGTGCATGGGTGTATGTGTTGTTTAGTTTCCTGTAATCCCCTCTACCTATAATAATAAAAGAATATTTCGACATGAATATATTTAAATATATATAAAAACACATATAAATATACATATAAACATATTTATGCCTATATAATATATATATATATATAAATGTATAAAAAATTATATATATATATATATAAACACACACACACATATATATACATAAACTTCTATAAATATTCATAAATATATATATAAATTAATGTGTAAAAATATATATATAACTATACATAAATACTTATAAAAATTTATAAATTATTATGAAATGCACATAAATAAATATAAATAAAATTATATATGTAGTTATATATATGTAAACACCTATAAATATACAAAAATATATTTACAGATGCATATTTATGTTTATAAATATAAATAAATATAAATACATATAAATATAAATAATTATAAATATATATATATATATATATATATATTTGTATGTGTATGTGTATTTGGAGGGCTTACCCTCGTACTAATGAATCCTCTTAATATTTTATGAAACCTGGGTTCAAAACTAGGTGATTGTTAATTTATGAAAGTACTATAGCAGTACTATAGCACTAGTGTATCTAGGTACTGTAGCGGGGTACCATAACTGTAATATTGTTCATCCAAATTGAGAATTTGGGCCATGTATTGGGCCATCGGTCTATTAGGACTCTAGGCCATCAATACTGGGAGAGTCAACTATACTAGAACATCCTTAGGATAATGGATTAATGTGGTTGAAATAATTAAGTTGTGCTAACTAGAAATTGGACAGGGAGGGACAAGGAAGACAAGATACTGGGATTAGGCAATACGTAGCTCTACACAGGGTGAAGACAGCTGACCTCATCATTTAGTGGTGAGAAAAGGGGAAATAATTGTGTAAGTGGTGGGGAGGGGTTGTTTTGATGCATTTGAGTTATATGTGTAAATACATTGTGCCTCACGGCCTTTGGAAGATCTATTATGGGCCTTCAGGTAATGTAAGGGTTCCCTCTAAACCAATCTAAAAAAGGGCCAATCTGCAAAATAAAAAATATTGAAATAGTGTTTGTGTGTGTCTGTGTTTATTTGTAAATATATTCATATATAAAAAATATTTAAATAATAATTAACAATTAATAATTATGAAATATTGAATAACTAATAATTATAAAATAATTAATAATTTATTTAGTTTTTTAATAATTATTAATTATTAATTATAAAAAAATAATGATTAATAAACAATTAAAATTTTAATTACTAAAAAATATTTATTGAATAATAATTATTTATTATTTATTATTTATTATTTATTATTTATTATTTATTAAAATGTAATAAAAATTTTAAGTATTTATTTATTATAAATAATTTCATGATGGTTTTCATGAAACCAATACTATAATTAAACAACTAAATTAAAAAATTCAGATTTATCGGTAGTTTATATTATACCACTGCTAAAGATTAAAACGAACTATTTAACAATGTTTTTGAAAACTGTTTCTAAATTCCCTTTTTCCTATAGTGTGGTTGACATATTTAGTGGAGGTCTCTATATCCAAACAATGGATAAGGTGCCTGGGATACTGACTTCAATTTAGTTAATTTTTACCTATATAGGGAGATTTTCTTCACCTCTGATTGGTGGTGGTGGCCCCACACTCTTCCATTGTGTGTGAGAGGCCCACATGGGTGATTTCCACTTAGTGGTCCTATATGACTGTACGTTCTCATAAAATAGACCTGAAATGTATTCTTGAAGGTCGGAAGAATATCACATATTTCCTTATTAAAATAGTGATTTTATCCTAGGGTTTTTATTAAAAACCATGATAGATATCCTGACCAGAGGCCACCCTTGTAATCTATGTACCTTAGCGTGGTATGTTTAGTGGGTATTTGTGGGTCTTCCCAACAAATGAAAACTCTCACTATAAATTGGATGATGTTTTTTTCTTTGGTGGTTGTGGTTCATGGTCACTCAAGATTTGGTAGATGTTATCCTATGTTATTGAGATGAAAAAGATGCTTCGTATGAACATTTAGGACTATTCACATTGGATTGTTGTGTACTGGGTCACCCAAAGAGTAGTGTTGTGACACTAGGTAGTTTGAGGGTGTTGGTGTTATTTTATATGTGCTTGTCGGTAGCTTTATTAAACATTGATAGAAACATAACTATGATATATATGATAGTGGGTGTGAACCTATTAGAGGAAAAAATATAGACATAATATTACAATGATTTTTTGGGAAGTGGTTGAGGAAAAAGTTCAATTTTACCTTTATGTCTCAAGCTAGAGACATTGGTTTTTTTCTTACATATAGGAGATTAAGGAGAAACTATTGTAATTATAGATGATCATGTTGTATTGCTACTCCTTTAGTGTTAGTGAAAATATTTGTAAAATTTTATGTGGTGGTGTGTGGTATAGATGGGTTGTTCTCATATAAAAACCATCAATAATTATCTTTAATGGTAGAGAGTAAGTCACCCACACTAGATTTAACCTTGACAATGATCTATTTTGAGGAGGATGTTAGTGGTTCATGGAATTATTTTTTCTTATATAACTGGATGACCTATCATATCCCAACATTGAAATTTTAATTATTTTAATCCTCACTTTTGATTTTAGTCTGTTATGGGTTAAATTTAAAAAAAAATTCAAGAAAAATGTGGTCATGTGAATGAGTTGTGTGTGGTTAGGTGAAACATTCTGGAAACCATATTTTAGGGCCTGTCATTGGGATAGTTTCATTTGAAATGGTTAGAGTATATTTTTTTAAACTATGTGGCTTTCTTAGGGTTAACCATGTGGCACCTCATGTTTGTCTATCTGGGACATCATAATTGTAACATGTGTTGGCAAAACAAGTGAAAACCATGCATAACGCCCAATTTTAGAATTTTTTTTCTTTTTTCTTTTCTTATTTTTTTCCTTACTCTATTTTTCTTTCATTCATCTCCTCCATGTGCATCATCCAAACCTCCCCTATCCTCTACCATTGTAGAATACCACCCCCTTTGTCAAGATCCCTCTCCCCTAGCGATTCCACCAAAATTCCTCAGGTTTCATGGTCGATGTCTTGAGGTAACACCTCTGAATCCCTCATCTTCCATTGGTTTGATAATTTTCCTCTCTCCTATTACCGAAATCCATTTTTGAAAATTGTAGGGTTTTGGGTGGGGTTATTTTTTTGTTTCTCTTCTTAATAAGGGTTCAATGTCTCTCCCAGGTCGGTATAATGCGTGTTTCAACACCCACCGCCAAAGTTGAAGCGGTTTGGTTCATTTCAGCTCACATGTCGCAATTTGAGGTCATCTTCATCGATCCTCTTGGTTTTTTTTCTAATTTTATGTGTCCTTATTGGGGATTTTTTAGTTTCTAGTATTTTTCTTTAGTGTGTTTTGATCCTCCATTCACGAGGATGAATTACATGCATGTGGAGGGGGTAACACATATATATATGCCCTCTCTGTACATATTCCCTCATTGTGAGGGAAATATGTAAAATTAAACTATGGGTTTTGATATATATATATATATATATATATATATATATATTTTTGTGTTCATGTTTGTGTAATCATGAAGACTAGATTCAAGTATCCATTGTCAAATTCACTAATTACCGATATGTTTTAGCTTAGTCTTATTCTTCTTGAGGGAGGGTCCCTATGCATAGAACATTAAATTTAATTACTTAATATCTTGAGTGTTTTAAAAAGTTTTTTAATATTAAATCATATGTATATTCTATTCAAGGTGATGGTGATGCTTGTTGTTTTACTTTACTTTATTTTTCACATTCATCTTTAAGTTTTGACATGTTTATTCTTCATTTAAATATGATTCCATATTTGTTTTAGAATTATTAACATTTTAAATGATTAAAATTTGTTTCCAAATTTTTTTTGGGTGTTTCTTAGGTATTTCAAAATATATTTAGTGTGTGAAAAATTGGTGTGAAAGTTTACATGATTGAAAATGGGTTCGTAGGTGATTTTTAAAGATTTATTGGTATGTTTGGAAAATGTGCATGGGATTTTGTGTGAATTTGATGTTAAAGGGGGATCTTCATTTTCAAAATGGGATTCTTTGAGTTAAAAATGTTTTTATGCATGTTTTTAAATGTTTGGTTCCTCAGTTGTTCTATTGGTCTTTAAAATGGTTTGGGATCTAAAAGTGTTGGGAGATTTCATGTTCTAAAATTAAAGTATTCCTTGTAAAGTAACAAGGCATGTTTGGCACATTGAAAATGGTTTATGGAAGTGGAAAACCCCACTTCAGGCATTCCCCTTACTTTATAAATATTATGTGAATGTTAAATATGTGATTTGGGATATGTTCCTAGTGGATAGGCTTGTGAATTTTAGTGTGACTTAAAAAGGGGGATGTGCTCAGGGAGGGAGATCTGGGGTGATATGTTGGTTGGGTTTTGGGTAATGAATGTGATATGGGTGTATATGTTAGATTCATAAAAACTCACCAACATTTCAAATAGATCTAATGGGACACTTGGGTACCTAAGTGTGAAGACTAGGTCTAGTATGCTAGTGGATTGGTAGGGTAGAGGCTTAGTTCCCCCTAGCAGGGGTGATGCTAAAACCCCAACTAAACATATAGTGATGATCAATGATCACTATACCTTGAGATTTTTCCCTGCTAGTGTATCATACATGAGGATTTTTCGAGTTTTTATATAATATTAAAGGCCACAAGAACTTGGTATGTGTCCTCCCTAGTTGCTCGTGCACAAGGATATTGCAGGTTTTTGTTTAATTTTATTATCAATAAGGTACAAGGATATTGGGAATACACGAAACTAGCTACTTATGGTTTTTCTCAGGGTGTTTATGATTTTATTTCCATTTCAATTACTTCATTATTGTTTTTTTATTTTATGAAAACCATGTTTTAATATAAATTTATTTTATTTAATTTTGAAATATATATCCATGCTTGGAAATTATTTTTGGAAATGTGGTGGAAAAGAAATAGTTTTCTTGAAAATATGAAATTTTTACTTGAATTTTTAGAAGAATGGAAGGTAATATTTTTATTATGAATTATTTTTAAAATATCATGTCTTGGTATTATATTTAAAGGAAGGAAATTGGAATAGTTTATTTGGGATTGCATACTAAGTTTTAATATTCACACCTATTGTTTTTTTAATATTTAGTTGATTTTGTGGTTTCCTGCTCTTGTTTTCCCAACAAGTGAGTGTGATCCTACAGTTGGAGGTGAACCATGAAGTCACATGGAGGTACGTGTAGTAGTTTATTTTTTCCACTATATGAGTTTATTTTTATTTTCCAATTTATATTTGTTTCTATTTCTGTTTTTTAAGGCCTAAGTCATTCCCAATTGTGTAATCTTGATGCCTGACACCAGTTTCTAGATTGGGAGGATCGAGAACACCTATTGGGCCTTGTCGTGGGTCGGATCTCGTAACTATATCAGGGTTGACCTGGGTTGGTTCATGTAACAATAGTATCAGAGCAGACCCTCATTATTTTGGATGCTAGTTATGTTAGAGATAGGATTGTTGGGGATCAGTACTTAGGACATAGGTCGACTCCTAATCACCACCACTCATTATGAGACCTGAGTCTCCAAGTTTAGTTGGGTTTTGAATAATTATTTTTTGTTAGATTTATTCCATTAGCGGTTGTTAAGTTTTATGAGCTTGTGTATGTGGGGGGGATGATAGTGGAAGTGATTTGGTGCTACAAAGTGAGCTTATATAGAATATTGAAACATTTAGAGCTCATGCACATGGGTCCATATCCTTCTAGTGATTGGTTCATCCTTAGTGCATGGTATGCTAAACCATGTGGCTAGGGTATATATAACCACTAGTTCCCATTTTATACTATTTTGGTATTTGTGATGATTCATTTTTATTTGGTTTTTTGTTCACAGAATCTTAAAATTCAAATGTTTTTAAGGATTTTTATAATGAAAAAATGGATTTTAAAAGAGAAATTGATTCAGAATTTTGAAAATTTTGGGAAACTATGGAGTAAAGGTGAAATGGGAATTGTTAAATTCTTTGATTTCATGATAAAATGGTATTTATAACCCATGTTATTCCTTATTGATGCTCACAGACACACATGTGTGTGTGTGTTTGAAAATTTCATGTTGGTGTGTATGTGTGGATGGATATAAGAGGAAGTGGTAATGAAAACATATGTGAATGTTAATAGGATACCATGGGTGAGTATTTATAATCAAAGATTTTACTTGGTTTTCTGAAGTTATTTGTGAAAAGCAAAATGGTTTCTATTAAAAAGGTTTTTCTTCACAAATTTGATTTTTGGTTTTAAAGGGAAAGGTGAGATGGTGTTTTGAATTTTAAATTGGATGTGATTAAATGATTTTGGAAATGGAAAATGATTTTTTTTGAATGTGGAAAATCAAAATTTAAAATCAATGAATTTGGAAACAGTGGTTTCTATAAGAGGGTTTTTTGGATTATTTTTATAGGTTGTGGTTTTTTTATTGAGATTTGATTTGGATTTAATTTTTTTATTAATGTATTGGTTTATGGAATCGGTATTTGTTTTATAAGGTTAATTGGTTTAGTTATGGTTTGATTCTTATATAGTTTTTTACCTTATATAATTGAGAGTGTGCCACCCATAATGACCCATAAGGTTTTTTGGGATTCTTATCTATTCATCGCCCCCACCCAAACTGATAGAGAAGTTTTGGATTCAAGATATTCTTAAGTGGTTCCAGTTATTGGTTGTCTGTGAATCCATTTATAGGTGTTTGAGTGGCTTAGGAAAGTGGAGTGCCTTTGGGTTTTTGGGAACTCTAGTTTTCATTAGATCGGGAGTTATCTTGAGTATGTCTGAAGGACCGAGACTGGTGTAGTGGAATGTGGTCATACCATTCTCATTGTGAGTTGATATGTATTGGGAAATATTAAATACCACTTTCATCCAATGGTTTAGTCTTGAGGAAGTGAAGGAGAATAAATTTCTAGAGTTTGTGTCTTTTTGAAAAGGCCAATAGATGGTGAAGGAATAATGTTGACCATTTCAATGAGTTGGTTTCCATTCCTTCATAGATGGTGTTGAGTGATTAGTTAGAAGCTCTTCTTTTCAAGTGGGGTATCTACCCAGGTTTCATGGACCAATTTATTTTGGTTTTCATGGTGGTTCTTCATCTGATAAAGAGTTTGAATAGGTGGAACCAATTCCTAAAAAGTATCTTTACTAGTTTTTGTATTTTATTTTTCAGAACGTTCACATGTTTATGACTAGTAGGAATGGTTTGGAATTTTATACTATCATTCGGTAATTCCATGGGGGCTTGTAGACTATGTGGAATCTCATGACACCAGAAAGATTTCAAATTAGGGAATACCAGTTCCTGACTATAGGGAATTAGAATCTTCAAGACATCAGAGCTCTAGCCATAGGTCCCAAAGTGAAGCTCTTCTGGAAGTTTGGAATCTCCAGGGGTGTGTGGAACCTTGTTTAGATCTTTTATACACCTTTTTTTAATGATGTTTAAATGTTTTTTTTTTACTTTTTTTTAGTTTTATGTTTATCCTTGTTATAAAAATCTTTGGGGTATTATCCTTGTGCAATTCTAGTGGTTGTGCCTTTGTGGATGTGAGTCTTTGATCGGAGATTTTTTCTTATGCACATGGAATTTTATAGATTAATTTTGGTTTTGGATTTTGATAATTTTAGAGATGATCATATCTTGTGGAAATTATGAATTATGGTTTTTTATATTTCTTGATTTGAGTTTTATTCATCAGGTTTCCCCTTTTGTTAAGAGTTTATTATTTGGGATGGTAGTTCCCAGTTTAGGTGTTGGTTGGTTATAGCTAGTCTCTTGTGGTGGGGAGATCCACCATGGTTTTCTTTGATTATATTTTTCAATATAGATGGCCTATTATGACTTGGGAAATCAAAATAGTCACCTATTGGTTGGAGGTTTTGTTCTACTTCGTTCCATTTCGAGTTCAAGTTTGGTTCTCTATGTGATGAATGAATTTTTGGGGGTTGAATTTTATTGTGTTTGGGATAATTTTCACACCCCAAATAGGAAAAATTAATTATTTTAATTATTTTTTTCTTCAATTATTATTTTGGTTTGGTCTGGGTTAAATTTTAAAATTTTCAAGTGAAAAGTATTCCTTCACACGGGTTTCTCATAGTTAGAAGTAACCAGGTGACAGTCGTTCATGAAAGAATGTGATTAAGATAGTGCCATTTGGCATGGTTGGAGGATGATTTTTTCAACCTTCTAGATTTCTTAAGGGTAACTGTGAAGTACCTTGTGGTTTTCTAGTAGGGATAACATGATTAGTACATAGTTTGGTAAACTGTGCGTATACTGTTATAAACACCTAGTTTTTAGAATTTTTGTAATTTTTTTATTTTCTTATTTCCTCTATTTTTTTCTTTATTCTCCTCCTTATGCAACATTAGGGAATAACCTGCTCCTCAATGTTTTCTATGTTCCACCACCTTTGTTGAGCTCCCTCTCCCCAGACGATTCCACCCGAATTCCTCCAGTTTCACGGTTGATGTCTTGAGGTAAGCACTCTGACTCCCCCTCTTCCCATGGTTTGGTGATTTCCTCTCTCACATCTCCCAAATCCCTTCATCCTAACCCTAGGGTTATGGGTGGGTTGATTTTTGGCATTCCTCGTCTTAATAGGGGGAGTGATGTCTCTCTTGGGTCGGTATCATGCATGTTTGGACATCCTTCACTAAAGGAAAAGAGTTTTGGTTCATTTGGGATCATCGGTCACTATTTAGGGCCAAACAAATCTTCCCACTTGGTTTTTTTCAAATTCTATGGTTCCTTTTTAGTGATTTTTCGAATTTTTTGTATTTTTCATTTTTTAATTTTGATCCACCATTCGTGAGGATGACTTTCATGCATGTATAGCGGTAAAGAATGTATATATATTCTATATGTGTACATATTCCCTCATGGTGAGGGGAATATGTGCAATTCACCTAGGGGTATTTATATATATGTATGTATAAATTCATTTTCATGTATCTGTAAAGACTGTATTCAAGATTCCATTGTCAAATTTATCTAGTGTTGAGATGTTTCATCTTAGTCTCCTTCTTCGTGGGGTAGGATCCCTATGCCCAAACCATTAATTTTAATTCCTTAGTTGATTGACTATTTTAAAAGTTTCTTAATATTGATTATTATGTATATGATATGAAAATTGGTGGTGATTCTTTCTGTTGGACTTTCATTTATTTTTCATGTTCACCATTAAGTTTTGACATGTGTATTATTCATTAAAATATGATTCCAAGTTTTTTTTAGAATTCTAAACATTTTTAGTGCCTAAAGGTGGTTTCTAAAATGTTTTTGGGTGTGTGATGGTTCTTTATAAAGATTTTTTTGGGTGAAAAATAGTTTTGAAAATTTTATATGAATGAAAATGGGTTCATGTGTGATTTTTAATGGGAAAGACATTCCTATTTCAGTAGGTTTGGAAAAAATAAATAGGGATTTTTGTGATTTTGAGGTTAAATAGTGATTTACCTTTTTAAAATAGGTTGGGTTGAGTTAAGCATGGTTTCAATATTTATTTTAAATGTGTGGTGCCTTTCTTATTCTATTTATTTTTAAAAATGTTTTGGAACTAAAACTATTGGTCAATTATTTTTTTCTAAAATGAATGCATTCCCTGTAAAGTAATACGGCCTATTTGGAACTTTGATAATGTTTTATGGAAGATTAAAACCCCATTTCAGGCATGCCCCCTTGGCTTAGATATATGATGTTTATGTTAAATTTTTTATTTTTGATATTTTCCATGTGAAGAGGCTCGTGCATTTTTGTGTGAAATAAAAATGGGGTTACACTCAAGGAGGGAGATTGGTTATGAGAAGTTGGATGTTTTTTGAGTAATGAATGTGATATATATTTATATGTTATTTGATAAAAACTCACCACCATTTGAAATAGAGAACATGGGAAACATGGGTACCTATGTGGGCATACTAGGTCCAATACTCTAGGAGGATCAGATGGGTCGAGGCTTGGTTCCCCCCATTAGGGATGATGCCACAACACTAACTAAACATATGATGATGATCAGAGACCACTAGACAATGATATATGTTTCTATATAGTGGATCGTTTCTGAGGATATTTTGGTTTTTTTAATATTTTGGTAGACCACAAGACCATGGGATATGATCCAATCTAGTGGTCCATTCACGAGGACACTATAAGTTTTGGTTTTATGTTCTTATCATTGAGGTACGAGGATCCTAGGACTGCACTAACCTGGTTTCATAGGATTTTTCCATGGTGCTTGTGATGTGATTTCCATTTTAGTTGCTTTATTATTATTTTCTATTTTGTGAAAACCATGTTTTAATCTAAATTTATTTCCTTTTATATTGAAATGTTTATGTGTGCTTGGAAAATATTTTAGAAATGGGGTGGAAAAGAAATGGTATTCTTGAAAATAGAAACTGGTTAACTGAATTTGAAAAATAATGGAAAACAATATTTTTGTTAAGTCTTATTTTCAAATTTTCATATCTTGGTTTTATTTTTAATAAAAGTAATAAGTAATAATTTATCTAGTAATGCCTACCGAGCTTTAAACTCACACCTACAGTTTTCTATTTTATTTTTACCTTTTGGTTTTATTTCCCAAAATGATTCTCTCTTGGAGTGAGTATGATCCTAAGGTTTGAGGTGACCCATGATTTCACATGGAGGTATGTGTAGTGGTTTATTTATTTCCATTTTTTGTGTTTATTTTTATTTTTCAATTTGTAATTTTTTTATTTATCTTTTGTTATTGGTTTAGATCATTCCTAATTATGTATTCTTAATACCTAACACTAGTTTTAACCTGGGAGAAATGAGAATGTCCCTCAGGACTTGTTGCAAGATAGATAGGTTAACCGAATTAGGGTTGAATCAGGTTCATTTGTGACATAACCTTTGATAAAAAATTCATTGAAATACTCAAATAGTCCGAGAATATGTTCCTAATAAATTATTTCATTGAGATGTGTTTGTGATAATTTCCTTGGTGAATGGAAGGGAAGATATTTCATAGGGGGGTGGTGTGTATAGATAACTTATTTTCAGACCTATGAAGTATAGGTAAGTGCATAGGAATGTGGGTTATTCTATACATGGGGTTGTTTCATGATATTCTTTGTTTATATGATCATATTATTTTATTTTTGGAGATGAAAATGTTTGAAGGTGGGGAGGATTTAATAAACTGTATTTCTATAATTTAATACATAACTAAATTATGATGTTTTAGAGTATTAAGGATTCCCTAGGGATAAAATAATGAATCTATCCTAGTAAATGACCACAAGAAACATTTTTTATGGTTTTATTGGTCTGTGGATGGGGTTTTTACCCACATGTTTAATTTTTATGGATTTTCAAGAATGTTAAATTTTAAGGTATTTTTAATATTTATTAATTAAATGAATACTTATCTCATGAGTGGATGGTAACATATCCTTAATGGGATCTTGTATAGAAATACTGACATTGTGTTTCTCTCTAAAATGAGGTGTTTTTACAGTCAGGAGTAATTTTTCAATTAGGTGTAGGGACATAGACATTATATTTTAATAATTTTAATTAAAATAACGATAACAAAATTATGGGTTATGAATATAATTCTATATAATTTTTTAAGTTTTAATCACTTTTTCTAGTGATTGACCACTTAATAGAGGGAGAGTTAGTGAAATTGTAGATCCTCTCTTTATAATCATCCAATATACTATAATGGATGCTGAGACCTAGATTGAAAATGAAATCAATAAATAAATCATGTAGAGATGATGAATGAAACCATGTAATCAAAAATGGATTGAATTAATGGTCATTGTTCTTTGATGTAGGGATCTATATTTGATTATTTTATCTCCTCTTTGTATTTTTTTGGGTAAATAATTTTTATTCTAGATCTTTTGGTTCCCTAAACAATTCCCCCTAAAATTTGATTAATTTTTATGATCAATTTTGAACCCAAATTCCATGTATTGTTCTTTGTAAGAGAATTTGTGCCTAACTAAAAATGGTCAGATCCTTACACATGTCACTAGTGTTTCCATCCACAATTAATACTCATTACTTACCCTATTACTTTGTGTTTTTTCCATCAGTCTTCCACATGGCCTGAGGTTCAATGGATCTCGGTCCAAATCAACCCATTATTAGAATATTATCTTATGATCAATGGATTTGGCTATGGAATAAAATATTGGGGCATGAAAAATTACTAATGTTTGATGATGATTTCGTTAGAGGCATAACAATGTGGTAAATTCAAGGAAATGATGTGTGGAATCATTTGGGATGGATGAAAACCATTGAAAACCATTTTTTCAGTAATGGATAGCCTAAATCCTACTTTTAGAGGCATATAAGTGAATAATTATCCATTAAATAGTGTTTTGGGTCAGATAAGAGGAAAGAACAATGGTGATGAGATGATTTTTGTCATTTTGTAGAATATCAGATAACTCGACTATCATGTCATGAAGGGTTGAGTCATGGTGTGGGTTTTATTTTTTGTAATTAATGGATGAGTTACATTGTGGTCATTGTGTCCTAGTTTTGGGTGCATGACAATGTTGTGAGGAATTACTCCATATTTAGGTCTAACTAAAATCACAATTTCGTGGGATCCTTCATGAAAAAAAGGGACTCTAAAAAAATTTATAAAATAATGACCATTATGTATGGAATTATTATTTTATGGATTTTATTTTTTAATTAATTGGTAAAAGTGTTGATATTTTTTCACATCAAAATTGTCCTTGGTCATAGAGTGAGGGGTCATAGTCATGGTGTGAAAGGATTTGGTCATTTCATCAAGAGTTTTAGTCCCAACCTGAAGAACCTTGGTTGCAACGTGTAAAGATTTCGTTATAGAGTAAAGAGATTAGTCACCACATGAAATTTATTTTTTGCAAATAATATACATTGTAGCCTAAATTCACATGTATTATCTTCCATATTCCAACTTTAATGATGTGTATATGGAGTAAATTCCATGTCCCCCCATTTCCATCCTTATTTAGTTTTTATATCTCATTACTTTGGACTACAATTTGGGCATGTCCCTTTTACACACATATAATATTTTTCATAGAATGTGATGGTACACTTTTTATAGAAATTATAGGTGACATGTATGGTGATATGTGAAGTTTAGTCTCCTAATATCTATAGGTATAACATAGGGGATCAATCGTGGTTATTAGAGTATACATAGGGTTTTCACTCCCTTATAATCACGTTCAAGACAAGCCGTAGGTCCCACCACATCATTGATAGAGTTAGGAACTCCCCCGCATACTCGAGATGTAGGTACTCAATATATGGAGATGTTAACCCCCCATATGTGATATTAAATGGGTTATTGGTACTCCAATACTGTTGGTAACCCCCTCGACTAATACATATCATTTGATAAGGCATGAATCCCCCACTATAGTATTTGAGAGGTGACATGGGTTTTCTCATCATTAGTTAGTTATGATATTATGGCTAATTACTCCCTATATTGATATCTAATCATGGTCAATGTGTAGGTCCTCCAATAGTTTTCTAGAATTGGGGCACATTAATGGTGGTAATGAGGTGGGGTACTCTTTACACTGATGTGTATACATCATTGTGGAGTGGGTTCCACATTATATATTCTAGTAGGTTTTCCGAATAATGGATGATCGTATTAGATACACTAAGACATGTAAAACCTATGGAACCCCTTGGTTTCTATCAAGATGTGACATACATCTTGGATATAGGTTTTAAAAATTGTGAGCCTTTGGTACTCCATTCATCCACAGTTTCTCAAGATATATGAAACTTAATTAATGAGAGATGAGAATAGTAGGAATTATGTGTATCCCCAAGACTTTTGGTATATCATATCTAGATCTTTCTGTTTCCTTACTCTTAGATACCATCATATTATAAAAATTAATATGACTTTTTTATTTACATTACTTTGTGTTTTTAGGGTTTCATACTGAGTATATTTATAATCACCTTTTCACGGTTCCTGTTCCCATGTGTGTTGTGCCCATGCAGAAGATATAGGGTTCAATGATGGTATTGGCAGATGTGGAGTTGGTATTTCTTATTTTTATTTGATGTTTTATGATGTGTGGTGATACATGATTTGGAAGTGTGGTTTTTGATCAGGGTAATTACTTATTCAGTGAGGGTGGTCTAGGGGAACACTCAGTAATGATGATATTTCTAGTGTATTATTCCTGTCATATTTGGAGGGTGTTCAAATGTATAGTTCCTTTATTATTTTCTTATGTGGTGGTGTGCTTGTATTTTATGTCTAATTAAATTATTGTAAAGATTTTAGTTTTTTAGTCATACATATAGATATACTAATTATGTTTATGGTTACATTTTTGACATTAGATATATGTGTCTATTTTATATTTATTGAGGCTAAAGATTCTCATATTATGTGATAATCCCACTCAGTGAACGTCACCAAACCTTGAACTATTGGAGGTGGGATTGGGGTGGAACAATCCACTTACTTCCAGCCAAAGTGGGGCCTCAGGGGGCTTCATCGTGTCAATATTTGGAACATTTCCATAAACTTTTCTTTGAGATTATTTGGTGATAAATTTTAAATATATCACATTATATTAAGAAAATTACAGTATATCATAAAAAAATTTAATATTTATAATGAATTTTACTTCAAATTATACTACTATAATATTTATTTTTCATAATTGTTACTTCTCCAATTGAAACATATTCTTATTATCTTCTTAAATATCATATTTATCGTATAATAAATTTATATGACACAAAATATTTAGTAATATGAAATAACATCTAAATCCTTTAATGTTAATATTTAAAAAATATAATATTAATTAATATTACTCATATAAAATTCTATGTTATTAAATTAACATTATAAGATGAATATTTTATTCTTTAAAATATATTTTTTACTGGTTGGTTGAAATAATTTCTATTTAATTTTAGAAAATAACATGGATAAACACTTTTATCCAAGAATTTTTTTATACTTTTCTTCATGTCAAACATGTTATATATTTGGATCAATAATAAACTATTTATATTAAAATAAAACATCTAATTTTATTCAAAAAGAATATTTGTCTAAAATAAATTTCTTCTCATAAAAGAAAAAGGAAAATGAGATATAATATACATCCATCGTTATGCGATCATTGATGTAATCAATTTTAATTACTCCCCTAATTAACTAACCCTTTGATTCTTCACTTGAATTTAAACATAAAGATCCATCCATAAATTATTCATCATTTTTAACCCATTTATATTTTAAAAATTATAAAATATATAGTTGTTATCCTAAAATATTCAAAATAAAATAATCATTTTATACCCAACATGGACCTTTCGTAGAGTTGTTTGTACCCCATTTGGTATTATAAAAAATTTCATCACTAATGTCCTCATTTTCTATAGTACAAACAAGTTACCAACTTATTGATAACTCATTTTGTTTTTAATGATCTAGGTTAACAATTTGATCCTTTAATCTTCTACTTCTAGATCATAACTTTACACTTAAATACCACCAGCACTGCATAAGAACCAGTACCTCTCATGTCCTACTTTACTATACTCAAAATATTGAGAATATATGGTACAACATTATTAAACTTATTCATATTCTAATTTTTTATAAATTTTCACAACCTTTTCAATATTGATTTTAAATTGGAATTCGTAGACAAATAGATCCTTAAAGGAGACCCCAACATCTTTATGTCATTGACGTACCCAATCATATCAAGTACATGAGAAGAGATTGAATTTTCATCAGTAATTCTATATCTAAAAATCATTTTAAAACCATCAGGATAATTTTGCCTATGCTTATTAGAATCATTATTATTGCTTGTTGAACAACTTCACAATTTGTAAGATCGAGAAATAGTTTCCCTAACACATACAACTTGTATTCTTAGTTAAGATTTATTCTTAAATTTCTACAAATGTGCACGGATTTTCTTCACTTAAGATCATATTTTAAAAGTATTCTTCTCAAAGTAAATTTTGATGATGATGTTTTTATTTTATATAATTTTTTTATCATATTTGTATCATTTTTTACAATCATTTGTTATTGAATTTTATAAATATAATCCCACTAAAATGACTAGCCCTTTTAATTTATATCACTTATATAAGTTCCCCACGATCCATATTTATATATTCTTTGGTTTGGATTTATCATTTATTCAATTTTAAAGATATTTAGGTAAGTATTCAAATAAATCCTATCATATATGACTCTTTTACAGTTGAGAAGACACGTCCATGAAATAATATATAATATAGATTATTCGAGAACTAATCCTCTAGTATCCGAACTCTTAAGGTTTACCAGCTAAAGGAAACTAGAATATTGTAATAGGATATAATTACCTAATTCTTAGTTTTCTTCATCTCTGCCATTCCTTACACAATATAACCCATAGGTGCCTTGCTTTTCTAGAAACTACCAATTTGGATGAGCGAGGTTTTGACATGTGTTCTATTAGGATATAATCTAGAATTTGTGTTTTATGGGGTATTTACATATCATCATATTATATCATGTATTCCCTTCATATATTCATTCATATTATGATTTTGTATTTGTAATATATATTTTAACCAAATTAATATATTCAAAATATTTTAACATATAAAAATTTATAAAACTTGTGATTTTTATTTCTTACCCAAACACATCCCATTATTTTCACACATATCCAAATGTATCTCATAAATATGATAAATCAAATCCTTTAATTTAAAGAATATAAACATATAAAACAAAAATATAAAAAAGGTTCATCTAAAAAAAAAGGGTAGTCAACCTCTACTTTTTTTAGAGAGAGAGAGAGCATAGGCCAATATGCTATTTTAAAATATAAATCATGGTCCCGCTAAGAACAGATTAGTACTCTCAAGGGATAAGAAATTCTAATACAATGATAAAACTTGTTATGAATAATTCACAAATAACCATTACTATCAGGTTCAAAACCCATAAAAATATATCTTGTGATTGAATGTTACTAAATTTTATATTTTATATAGAATGTAATGCATTATATAAATGGTATGAAATTTATAAGTAGTATAATATATTAAATTAAAGAGTAAATTAATTTGTAATATTAAATTTTTATATTTATGAAATAAAAAGCTCCAGAAGTAACTAAATAAATTAACATCTAATAAATTTATGAAACCATACATATTTATAAACATTACATAAATAAATAATTATAATCACTCTATTAATATATAAATATTATGAACATTAAATAAATAAATATAAATAAACATTTCAAATTTCGTTCAAGATGAACTCTTTAAAGATATAATTTTATTGTATGTTCATTATAAACTCCTTCATATTTCAAATTTTTTATATTAAAATTTATATATATATATATATTACTTTATATTCCAAATGAATATTCTTATTATTATTTTTGATCATTTCATAAATTAAAAAAATACTAAACATTTAGGATCATTTTGAAATTTATAAACCATTTAATAATAAATAAACCATGTAAATTCACTTTAAACCTAGATATCATCCACTAAAACAATTTTGGTATAGTTTTAATATTTCAACAAATTAAAAAAAATTCAATGTTAAGAAAAAATATTTAATAACATATAACCATATCATGATTTATTATAAACAATGATATGGTTATTCTTATATGATAACAATTTATGAAAGAATAACAACATTTTTACTTGGGTGAATATATATTTGGAAGAGTTTGAAAAGACATAAATTTCAACCACATCATGGTTTTGTTATGGTATGTCAAAGTTTTCCATTATAGAAACCTTATTCTCAAAAAATTAAAGACCATTTTTCAAAAACCATTTTATAAAAATAATATTTTTATGATGAAATATGTTATGGAAACATCTTTCAATAACAATTTTTTAAATAAGGATGTAATTTTATATTTTTCAAAATAAAATTTATAATAATGTGGTTTTTATGATCATTTTCATTATTTATTAATGTTATTCATAAAAAATTTCATGGTATTGGAAAAACTCATTTTTTTCATATTCATTATCTATTCAAAAATTCAAAAAAAACATAATTGAAGTTTATCTAATACAAATTTTGGGGTTTAATTATATCCCTCATATGATCACATTCTATATATCAACACATAATCTAATCTAATCAGTCAATTTTCCAAATCTTTTGGATGTGAACTATTTAGCATCAATAATGAATAAATTATGTGGATATTAGTAATACATAACAATTTCATGCATAATAATTCCATGGAATTAGTTTTCAAATTAACCTTTTTGGTGATAGCACTATTGGATTTTATTAAGGACTACCCAAATACAAAGGTATCAGAAACAGACAACAAAAATAAATATTCCATAAGATCCATCCATTAATTTTATTTGGATAAAACATAAATAAAAAACTTGCCTATTTAAATATTGAATATATTCCTCCATAACACACTTTTTATGAAGATATATGAGTCTAAAAAAGTATCCATACTCTATGGGAAATCCATGGGTTTCAAAAATATCCCGACAATTAGGAAGGATTTATTTCAATCTATGGTGTTCTAAAAAAGGATAGCTTTAATTCAAGGAATTTAATTGCATTATCAAATAGTACTCATATTCATACTCATCCATTAACATTGAAAATATTTATATATATTTAAATTATTCTCATTGGATTCCTTAATTTTTAATGAAAATTCAGATATATTCCAAAACATTTCATAACTATTTCAAAACATTACAACTCATTATAGCATGATATTTAATATCTCATTGATTTTTGAACATTCATGAAATCAATATGGATGTCCAAAATCCTAAAAAAATATTAGGATGTTTTATATGATATGTGATAGATAATGTGGAAAAAACTATAAGAAAAATAGTAGATATACATGATTTTATCACTCTTATACTTTCATGCATAGAATAACAACATATTGACATTATATCTCTTATCTATGAATGTGATCATAATTTTTTGAGGGTATGTAATGACCTAAATGGGGGATAAAGATTTAAAATTGAATGGATATATCTAGTTATATAATCATTACCAATGGCCATTCTATTATTTAATATAACAATTCTAAAATAGGTTGTACATGTGAGTGGGAATGTGTTAGCATGGGATATGAGTTAGTGGTTTTTTAATGAACGATTGGTAATTTTATCGGTAATTTTAGTTAAATGTAAAAAACATTTTAAAAACATAGAAAACAAATTTAATAATAAATATGTATTTTTATTAATCTTGAAAACAATTTTTTTGGATTATGCATATAAAAACATTATTTTAGTTTTAGTGGGAAATCCTACTAGGTATGTTACACTTACCCATGCATGTGAATACAGATGCACATATAGTTATATAATTTTCTAAAGATTCATATTTCATGATGGTAAAAATTTGTGGAGAGAGTTAAATCCAACAAGTGTTTTTCTATTAAAGATTATATTTCTCCACAAAAGTATGACGTGTGTAAGTTGATAATTTTTTTACTTTTATTTTATTTTTTATAATTTTTAATATTTTATCTTTTAATATTTGGTTATATATGCTTAATTATATATATATATATATTGTATTTACTCGTTTATTTGAAATTTAATGTATGAATTCTACAAAGGATACTATTTAAACAGAATTTCAAATATATGTACCCCTAAAAAACATAGAGGTAAATGTGGTGTTTCTTTCAATATATGTAGTTTTATTCAATTTTTTGATAAATGAAGATGATTCTTTGGTAAATTATGGAATGAATACTTATCTAATTTTGAGGGAAATCATTTCAAAAAAAATATTATTTGAACATCCCTTCTTGTCCAAAACCTTCAATGATTTGATGGAATGAATCAAAGGCCTTTTGGTATGTCATCTCTGGTATCACAATTATAGTGTTGTGAAGAGGGACTTTTATTAATTTTCAATGAATGTTAAGTAAAATAACATCACAAAAATAATAAGGAAATAATCATTCATAATCTATGTTACCCTATGGTGTTATAATTTTATAGTGTAATGATATAAATATTTAATTTTCTATTTTATAAGAAAAACATAAAATTTAGTAAAGACTAAAAGTAAACATTAAGTATACTATTATGTAAAATAATATATAATATTAGGAACTCCAAGATTGATTAATGTTTTCAAACATGAATTTTGGAAGTTGATATAGATCCCTAAGTTACTACTATAAAAGTGAAGCATTTTCGTTGTCAACTACCATCTTATCAATAAGTTGACTCCTCAATCCCATCTCAATTAGCCATGTTATGGTGAATAGTACTTAGTTATCCACAAAATATGATAGGATTCATTACATATTAATATAACCTGTAACTTTTTAACATGTTACATGATCTACCATGCAATAAATTAATAACAAATAATAAAATGTGAATGATGAATATATGATAAACATTTAAACTTTAAAATTTTAAGTGATCAAATAAACCCCTAAATATAGATAAAAATATAAAACAAAAATAGTGAAATATAGATCTAAAATGAATAAGACCTATGTATCTATTATCATGAAGACAGTAAGCCATATACAGTAAAACCTCATACCATTTATGGGTTTTAAATTTTATAGGAAATTTGAATTTTTTTTATAGGTTAATTTTTAGAACCATAATTTATATTGGGAATATTAGTTTGGGAACATCACTTATTGTTGTTTTTTTGATATATTAAAAGGACTAAATACATGTTCGGCTACCTGAGTAAGCAGTAGAGAAGGGTTAGGGTGATCCTAAAGAATAAATTTTAGATATAAATAGCCATTGTAGTATAGCCATTAGGGTTTTGGTGTAGTTATTTAATGGCTTCCATGATGCTTCCCTTGGGGTAATGTCATGGAGGGATACATTGGGTGGTTTCTATACAACATAGAACATAAATATCCCACCATGTTGGGGAGGATCATGGGTTTGTTCACACTTCCCCTTAGTAGGTTATTATTCCAGGATCTAGGTTCCTTGTTATAGTAAAACCCTAGCCTGTGTTGAGGACACCATGGAAAATATAATGGTTACACTGTGGAGGGTGTATTTGTAGAGAAATTTCTTGGTGACCATGGATCTGTGGAAAACGATAAGGAGTAATAACCTTCACCATGGTTGTATAAATGTGTGTGGTTATCACGGGACAACTAAAGAGGGATACAATTTATATTCTTACACAACTCCAAAGTTGATGACTAGGGGATGTATATTTGTATAGAAATCCATAGGGTTGGGATGCATGGCTTCCCGAGGCTGGGGGTTTACACCATGTCCCAAAGACAAAACCATGAAAAACACCAAAACATTTTTTTATGTGGGGGTGACTAGTTATTTACGAATTGGATCCCTATAAATTTTATAGGGTATAGATTCTTAGGGGGGAAATTTTGGCTAGCCATCCACCTCTATTCCTTCCTTTTTATCCCCCATGGCTTGGGGGGATTCTAGATGCATTTGGATTGTGATTTCTATTTCGTCCTCCACTCCTCTCCTTTCTTTTTACTTTCCAGTGCATCCCATGTATTTTTCAATGATATGGGTTATGGTTCTTGTACCAATTCCACAAAATCATGATGGAATTATGTAATGATAATTAGCATTTACTAAATTTTTAATGGGATGTATTATAAGGATGATCACAAGTTATATTGTACCATTTATTTGGATATTTTTCTGTGGTTTTTTATATAAATTAAAAAATGGTTATTGAATTGGTTTTGAATGTTAACTATTTTTCTCAATATTGCATCTAGGGTAGGCCATGGACCTTCCACAAGTGGACAGCCACCACTTCGATGCGATGGCGTTTCCTGGTGGTCTTTTCATAAATTATACCTATTGGAATTAATTTTAATAATTAATTTGAAGTGTTTGATTTATTGTAATTTGATTATATTTAATTAATTTAGCAGTTTTTCCCTGATATAGGGACTTGAATGAATTGATGATGGCTAGTTGGACTAACACAAGATCGGGCAAGAGTTATTGGGCCACGATTCAAAATAAATACCTCTATATATTTGTTAGGTGGTCTATATGAATTTCCCTTTTTGATAATTCATTTTATTTATATATATACATGTGATATGTGGCCTCAGCACTAAGGATAATTGAAATATTTAATTTAAATAAACCTTTAATTTTAAAATTAAATCCAATGAACGGATAAATAGAGTGACAAGGGAAATAAGATTCCTTAGTAAAAACATTTATGGCTCAACCATAAATGGTTGAGGCCAGGATTATAAAATTAAAGCTTCTAATATATAAACCTAAGGAGAGAGACTTAAATGAACATAGATCTTTATGTTTACCTAGATAGGTCCCCTTATAATCATCGAGTTGGGATGATCACTGAATTATAGTGATTGGTCCAAATAGGCCACAACATGACTATGAGATTCCTTAAGGACTTCAGGCTTGTTGAGATGAGTGTGGGGTGAGTGACCCCCTATCCTACATAGATATATGGGCACCAGATTAGCATACACTAGGTAGATTTTGAATTTTTTGCTATGTGAGGGCCAACTTAGGTGGGCCTTGGGAGGAGGGATGGGAATTATTCCATCCCTATAGAGTGATACTAGTATGTTCTTATTTAAGAGTCCCATGAGGCCTTGATATGATATTTATAATTTTGAGGGGTGATATTCCCTCTAGCTGATGGGGTTCATCCTTGGGATTAGGATGATAAATTGAAACCCATGTAGGGTTTCCTAACTTGATATACCCTAGGGGAACCTTAGTGGAAGACCTAGACTCAAGTGACCTTGGAGATTGGTGGTTTAGGGAGGCATGCATTGTCATTATTGAGTATCACCTTAGAACTAGAGGGGTAATAGTGAAGATATAATATAGATACTATGATAGGATCTTGAAAATTCACATGATAGGTTATCTTGGGGGAAATTTTAAGGGTTTAGGTAGATGTCCAACCCACGTGGTTTGACTTAATGTTCTAGGAAGGATGTACCCCATGCATATATGTGGTATTATTTGAGGTTTCAAGGAGTAGTTTCCCCTGAGTATGTTTATTTTTTATATATATATATTTCTGAATGAATGTTTAGGGGATGAGGGCCGATATGAACTTCAAGTAAGTGAGGCGTGCTACCTAGATTTCGGTAGGGGATGCAACCCTTTGGGTGTATGAATTATGTTGCAATGATGGGTATATTTTCACTAGGTGGATATCATATGTTCTAGATATGGGTATGCTTCTCCCAGTTGGATCTAATGTGTTTTAAATATGGGTAAATTTTCCTTGGGTGGTTTCCCATATTCTAGGGATGGGTATATTTTCATTGGGTGGTTTCTTGTTCTATGAGACACTCAATCACTAGACAATGTAGGTAAGCAATTTGGATATGGTTTTGGGGTTTATCATATTTCCCCTTAGGTTGTGTACTTATTCTTAGATACACTCAAAAATTATCTTGATATAGTATAGTCAATATTAAATATCACGATGGAACCTGAAGATCGATGTTGTTAATTTATTTTTTCATCCATAGTTTTGTTTATTTATTCATCTAATAATATCACATGTGTACACTCTTATTTTATTTTTTATATATAAGACCCCATTGGTGGTGCCCTACTAGGTCATACTCACACCCTACTCAAGCTCCCATGACACATGGGTACCTGATTTGGCTTCACCGGTCACATGATTAGTTCAGGAAAAGGCTCATTGTTACGCGATTGAGTGGGATAGCTGATATGAGTTTTGATATCAGGATGATGTGAATGTCATAGATAGCTGTAGATCCTCAGTTTTTTCTATTATTTTATATACTTTATATATGTGATTGGAAAATTAGGAAATTTTCTATTGTATGCAGATATGAATGTGGTTCTATATGTCTTTTTTCTTCCACATCTTCATTAATAACTTATAGTTATGTTTCATTACTTCTACATTAACTATTTATTTGTGTTCAATAATGTTTGGTTTATTTTTACTTGTTATTACACTCTGTTGAGGATTTATAGTCTCTTTAATGTAACACCATAGACCCCCACAACTTGTCGACAACCTCTATCGTATGAGGAGGCAAGGTTGAGGTCACGTGGTGATATTGGCTGGTGCACTGATCAATGCTCTCCATTTTGTGGGACATTACATTGGATACCATATCTCCTATCATAAAATGAAATCCAGGATCTTCCATCATTTTTAATATTAATCCTTTGGAATGAAAGTGTGTAAAATGAAAGTTTTCATACTTTGGTGAGTAATAATACTCTGATTTCCCCATATATTGAGCCAACACATATACTGTTGGGCAAAAATCCATCAAGGTAACATTGAAGTATTTTTGGTTTGATTGTGTTTGTTGAGAAAGTAGGTTTACATGGAAAATTGTCGAGTTCCAAAGAAGTTGTTGACAATCCATGTTGAAAAAGAATGATGACAAAGGAAAGGACGATCTGGAGGTGGTACAAAAGAGCAGTACAGGGTGACGCCATTTCCTAGTGTTTTCCAAATTTTTGGGGTCCAAAATCTGGAAGTTTGGTGAGCATCGCGAAAATAGGATTTCCATGAAGATCATAATTTAATATGGAAAAGGAATGAATTTCGTGAAGATAGGATGGATGGTTTGGAAATCGCGAAGACCAGAAGAATGGAGGCGGTGATGCTTCGCGATTACGTCAATGCTTCATGAACTGAAGAGTTGAAGCGCTTCGCAGTGGTGAAGGGCTTTGCGAGGGAGCTTCGTGGAAAAGGCGTGAAGGAATGTTGACGGTGATGCTTCGCTATTACGACGAGCTCTGCGAATGGAAAATTTCCATGGTGCTTCGCGATTTGGACAGAATTCTGGTGGAAACTTCGGAGCTTCGTGATTTGAGATGATGTGGCATTGAATTTGTGCAGAAGGGTCAAGGGTCGGTGGAATCGCCTATAAATAGAGGCCGACCCCCTCGAGAGAAGAAGAGAGAATTTTCAGAGAAGATCATTTTCTCTCGTTTTGCAAAGGTGGTTCGCGGAGCCAGTGTGCTTCGCGAAAGAGGAGCTTTGCGGCGGCTATTGTAGCTCCGCGAAACCTGTGATCTTCGCGTTGGATTAGTAAGTTTCACGAGGGACGTTACTTTGCAACAGCTTGAGATTCGCGAAAGTGCTTTGTGAAAAGGCAGGAGCTTCACGAAGGCTTGTTTGAGCTTCACGAAATTTGGAGCTTCGTGAAGTAGTGTGCTTGGCGAAGGTGTTTCCAAAAGGAATTGCCCAGTGTTCAGAGGCAAAGAGGTATTCATCAGTGGATGAAAGTTGGACTTCAACAGAGAATTTATTAATATTTGAAGATGCATTATTTCATGAAAATGAAGAGACCTACAGGTCTATAAACTGTGAGTGGATTCCCTTCTAGAGCAGTGAGCTTAGGAAGAGGAAGAAGGTGATCCTCTCCACCGACAGTGAGCCAGAGAGAGAGAAATAGGGAGTGAAACTTGGGAAAGTCGTGAGCTGACCCTAAACCTTGTGAAGGAAGTGCGCCTGAGAATAGAAGTTCTCTATCCCAAATTTTTTATCCACATCTTATGAAGACTAGTGGGATTTTTTACACATGGCAACTTGTCGGCGTATGCTCCTTGGACGTAGCCCAGTGAGGGTGAACCAAGTAAAAATATTTGTGTCTGCATGCTTACTTCCCTACATTTCATTTGAATCATCATCATTAGATAAAGAAGAAAATAGGTGATCATAATAAACACACAAGTGCAAATAAAGTGACTCTTGTAAAAAATAGGTCAATATCCAGTGGGGCAGGAATAATTTTTGAAAAGAATATCCATACCCTAATTCACCCCCCCCCCTCTCAGGGTATATAGGCCTCTATTGGTCCTAACAATTGGTATCAGATGGAAGGTTGCTTTGATCTGACTTGTTTGCTCCGACTTGGTGTAGTCGATTTGTGTAGTTAAAGATCCAGTTTACTCATATCTCAGTGTGCCATGGCGAAGGAAAAAACATCAAAGAAGAATCATAAGTCAGGTGGAATTCCAAAGTGTGGAAGTTTGTATGGAAAAAGTGGGATTCAATTAAAAGAATCAAACAACTTAGTGAAAGAAGGCTTGGATGAATCAGATAAGGAAAAAGCTATATTCACTCAATAATGATGCTGGAACGAGTGAAGAACTTAAAATTGAAAGTGATGTTGAAACCACTGATGATGAAGAAATTTCCAGGAGTTGAAAAGTGGAAGGTGTACATAAGGAGAAGGAATTGGATCAGAAATTAACTGATGAATTTAAATCTAAGGGTATCCGGATCCAGGTATTGGAAATTGAGGTCAACAAGCTAAGAGGATTAAATCAAAGGCTTATTGATATAGTTACTGACCTAACATAGAAGAATGATTCACAAGTTGAAGAACTAAAGAAGATGACTAAAATTAAAGGAAAACAAAAGGCTGATGAATATGAAGAGAATCAAAAGTCAGATGAAGTTCAAAATCTGAAAGCTAGAAATGATGATATATCAACACATTTGTCTGAAGAAGTTCAGAAGAATCGAAGCCTACAACAAGAGAATTAATTTGTCTCTGAGGATAAATTGAAAGTAGTGAAACAAAGTGCAATGGTGGAAAAGATGACATGTGAATTGGAAGATGAGATGAGTATAGGGAAGGTTCTCAAGAGGGAACTTGATGTCCAACTTGAATCAAGGGAGACAGAGATTCAAAAGTTGGATGAAGAGCTAGAATCAGTAAAGAAGGAATTAGAGAGTTCCAATGATAGAGGAAAGCCTAAAATGAAGGATGCCTTGCATTTACTATTTGATTATCCTTCGGCCGATGATGATGAAGTGAAAAGAAAATTTGCTATTTCTGAAAAGAGGCAAAACCAAATTTTCTCAGCCCAAAGACCATATAGTTTGAGAAGAACTGGAATTGGATTCGATGAATCCCCTCCCATGCATGATAGAAAAAGAGCCATGAACAGTTCTAGAAATGGAAAAGATCCTGTAGGTGTTGGAGATAGGCCTAAAAGGACAATTACAAAAAGAAGTGACGACATGTGCCATTTCTGCGGGATTCATGGCCATACATCAAGCTTCTGTTTAGAGGCTCTAGAATACATTTCAGGATGGGAAAATAGAAACTTTGATAAATATGAGAATAAGAAGAAGTGTCATGAGAAAACAGAGAGAAGAGTCTCTCAGAGGAAAGCATCCATTAGATGCTATTACTGTAGAAGAATGGGACACAGCATGAGTATGTTTTAGGCAGCTCAAGAGCCCCATCTCAGAAGAAGAACTCAAGGTGTATCAGCATCTCGACATATAAGTGATGAAATGAGGTATGCCTTTGATGGAAAATGTTTTATATGTTCAGATTATGGAAATTTGGCAGGAAATTACAGCAAGAAGAACACAAGAAGGGAAAGGGAACTCGAAAGGAGATTCTCGACTCCAATGATGCATAATGAGAAATTATACACTGAGAGAAAAATTGGGAAGGAGAATTAAAGGCTTAGAGCCTCAGGGAAATCACATGGAGCTGAACGAAAGGTGTATCTGTCACCTCATCTGTTATACTCAAAACTGATCTCAAGGAGAGATTGTGAACAAACCTGGAAGATTAAGGGGAGATCTACTCCAGCTATGATAAAGAAGAATAAATGTTCAATGGAGGAATCACCACCAGTGAAAAAGAGTGTGGTGACTCAGACATTTTATAAAAGAAAGATGAACAAATAATGTAATGAAAAATTCGCAGGTCGTGTTCCACAACGAAAACTGGAAGAAGATGCAAGATCCTTGCAATGGTGGAAGAATCAAGGGAATATGGAAAGAAAATATATTCCTGCTCAATGTAGGAATCAAGGGAAATGTAATTTTAGTGGAACATAAAAGACGGAAATGTGTACTAGTGGGTTTAAACCCTAAATGGTGAGAAAGGCCAGGCCTATAGAACCTTCATATCAGAAAAAGACTCAGCATGCAGGTAATGAATGCTTAGTCATATGGCCAGAGCAATTGAAGTTGGCCAGGCAGCTGGAGGAAGCACAAAAGGAATGTGATGTTCTCCATGATATAATCAAAGGGTTGACCCATCAGGATCAACCACTATCCTTGTCTTGAGGATACATGAAACATCCCCTCTCCCTATGAATATAAATGCTATTAACTGATGATTCATGTGTTTCAGGTTCTAGGGAGATACGATCCAAGGGGAAGTGGCATCTAAGGATGCGAAGTGGAGATGTGATATGATCCACAATTTCAATTGATTCAAATTAGGTACCCGAGTTGAAGAATAAGAGGGGAAACAGAGCACAATAGAATGTGATTGTGTTATTAGCTTTATCTCTTGTTTCCTACACTGAGTTCCAACTCAGTAGGCTTAGAGATTTGGTTAATGGCTCGATGCGGAGTGCCAGATTATTATAAATGGTGCATGTAGAGAAGAATGGTTATGGGACTCTACCGTTGGGCCTAACAGATAGAAGTGTTGTGTAACACAGGGGGAGCATTCTATATCCAAATCAGATTCAAGAGTCATCAATGCAATAATTGGATGACTCGGCTCAGGTGTTTCCTATTGAGGGAAGAAATAAACACATGGAGAAGCAGCAATAACAATGAATTTCATGCTTATCTATTTTCTCTAACAATATGGTATCAGCTGACTATTTTCAAGATACCAAGAAGCTGCAAGAGAAAATGAAAGGCATCTCAACAAAAATCCGAGAGAAGAAGTTTGAAGGAAATGACGTCATTAAACAATGACATAGAGAAAAGTTTTCTGTTGAAAGTGAGGAAGTGGTATGAGACTCAGGGAGAGAAGAAGTGGCTGAAGTTGATTCAGAAGAAGATATTGATGGTGAGTACGAGGAAGTAAAGTCCTTATATGCACAAAATCCAAAGAGTCGAGCAAAAATTGATAGTCAGAATATCATCAGTGATCAGTGGGCTCCACTTCAGACAAGAATAATAATGTCACTGCACCACATGGGAAATTTTTTTGAGGTTAGTAGATAAAAAATTTCATCAGGACTAAATAGATCTTTCACAATAAGATGAACGAAGATGGCATAATGATTCGAAAAAAAGCACGACTGGTGTGCAAAGCATACTCCCAATGAGAGGGAATTGATGTTGAAGAGACATTTTCACTGGTTTCAAGGCTGGAGACAATCATATTATTCCTATCCATTGTAGTGCAAAGAAAGTTCAAAGTATTCCAGATGGACATCAAATCATAATTCTTGAATGGGATTCTAGAGGAAGAAGTGCATATCAAGCATCCAAATGGTTTTCCCATTCATGAAGATGAGAATAAGGTTTGTCAGCTGCAGAAGGCCTTATATGGGTTGAAACAAGCACCAAGAGCATAGAACTCAAGGCTACATCTGTATTTGAAGAAACTTGGTTTCCAGCCTAGTGGAGCTTCTTACAATATCTATCTCAACCACAACAGTAATCAAAGGATGATGGTGACATAGGGAAATAATAGAATCTTCATTTCTCAATCCAAATATGTTAAGGAGGTTTTGTAAAGACTTTTAATGGAAAATTCAATGGAGATGAAGACTCCGGAAGCTACCCAGATGAAGTTGTCCAAAGATAAGGATGACAAGGCAGTTAATATCATAGAATACAGGCAAATTATTGGAAGTCTGTTGTACTTAACACAACAAGGCCTAATATTGTTTTCGCCACATGCCAAGCAGCGAGATATCAGAGGAATCCCAAGGAAAGCCACATGCTTGTAGTGAAAATAATACTTCGGTATATCCAGGGCACAGTGGCTTTTGGATTGACTTATACTAACAAATCTCAGACAGAGTTATTGGGACATACATACGCAGACTAGGCCGGTTCAGCGAATGATATGAAATCAACATCAGGTGGTGCATTCTATCTTGGTGGATTGTGTATTTCTTGGCTAAGCAAGAAGAAATATTTCATTTCATTGAGCACCGCAGAAGCTAAGTATATTGCGGCCACTCAAGCATTCACACAGTTATCGTGGATGAAGTAGCATCTTGAAGATATGGGAGTTGAAGTGAAGTCTCCAATTAGAATTCAGTGTGATAACTCAACTGATATCAATCTTAGGAAAAATCCAGTTCATCGCTTAAGGACAAAGCACGTTGAGATAAAGTATCATTTTATCAAGGAGAAGGTTGACCAGGGAATCGTGAAGTTGGAGTATGTTCCTACAGAGCTACAAGTTGCAGACATTCTGACAAAGGCCTTACCCAAGGAAGCATTAGAAAGGCATCGACTGGCTCTTGGAGTTCAGTCAATTCCCCGCGCTTGAAAGCGTGTGGATGTGGAGACCCCCCCTCCCCCCCCCGAGGTATGATGTGTTTTTCCCTAATGTGCTGATATGTGTTCTCTACTATGTTACAGACTACAAAGGAGTGTCCTTTGGGTTCATTGACAAAGGGGGAGAAAATAGTGATTGTTCAAGGGGGAGATAGTGTGGCATTTTGATAAATCATGATTGATACGGGGAGAAGCTGACCAGTGGAGCAGCCAGATAGGGGGAGAAATGGGAAAGGGGGAGATTTTTAATTCAGACGATGCTAGGAGTGATCGATCAAAGAATAAGTATCATGATAGATGAGGATCGTGATACAAGAAGAACAGTGGTGTTGGAATGGTGAGTGAAGGTATCCAACTATCACCAATTGGGATCAGAGTGGTTCAACAATTGGTATCAATTTAAGAATTGGTATCAGGTTGGAATCGAAAATTGGTGTTTGACATGAAGTGATTCATTGATGAACTTTTCATACCACTCTTGTTTCTCACACTGAGTATTGATCATGTGGGCTTAGAGTACATGTTAAGTGAATCCTTGAACGCTATCAGAATCGCAAGAGGAGAATGGTGGTAGTGGCTGGAAGAAGACTCAGTGAGGTATCAATGTGCAGAAAATCTTTCTGAGAAGATTTATGAATAATTGTCAACAAACCAAAAGGGGTAGATTGTTGGGAAAAAATACATCAAGGTAACATTGAAGTATTTTTGGGTTGATTGTGTATGTTGACAAAGTAGGTTTCCATGGAGAATTGTCAAGTTCCAAAGAAGTTGTTGACAATCCATGTTGACAAAGGAAAGGACGATCTGGAGGTGGTACAAAAGAGCAGTACAGGGTGACGTCGTTTCCCAGTGTTTTCCAAATTTTTGGGGTCCAAAATCTGGAAGTTTGGTGAGAATTGAGAATATAGGATTTCCATGAAGATCATAATTTAATATGGAAAAGGAATGAATTTTGTGAAGATAGGATGCATGGATTGGAAATCGCGAAGACCATAAGAATGGAGGTGGTGATGCTTTGCGATTACGTCAATGCTTCGCGAACGGAAGAGTTGAAGCGCTTCACGGTGGTGAAGGGATTTGCGAGGGAGCTTCACAGAGAAGGCGTGAAGGAATTTTGACGGTGATGCATCGCGATTATGATGAGCTCCGTGAATGGAAAATTTTCGTAGTGCTTCGCGATTTGGACGGAATTACGGTGGAAACTTCAGAGCTTCGCAATTTAAGATGACGTGGCGTTGACTTCGCACGGAAGGGTCGAGGGTGGGTGGAATCACCTATAAATAGAGGCCGACCCCCTCGAGAGAAGAAGATAGAATTTTCAGAGAAGATCATTTGCTCTCGTTTTGCGAAGGTGGTTCGCGGAGCTAGTGTGCTTCGCGAAAGAGGAGCTTCGCGGCGACTATTGTAGCTCCGTGAAACCTGTGATCTCCGCGTTGGATTAGTAAGCTTCACGAGGGACGTTGCTTTGCGATGGCTTGAGCTTCGCGAAAGTTCTTCGCGAAAAGGCAGGAGCTTCGCGAAGGCTTGTTTGAGCTTCGTGAAATTGGGAGCTTCGCGAAGTATGGTGCTTTGCGAAGGTGTTTCCAAAATGGAATTGCCCAGTGTTCAGAGGCAAAGAGGTATTCATCAGTGGATGAAAGTTGGACTTCAACAGATCATATATTAACAGTTGAAGATGCATTATTTCATGCAAATGAAGAGACCTATAGGTCTATAAACTGTGAGTGGATTCCCTTCTAGATCTGTGAGCTTAGGAAGGGGAAGAAGGTGATCCTCTCCACCGGCAATGAGCCAGAGAGAGAGAAATAGGGAGTGACCCTTGGGAAAGCCGTGAGCTGACCCTAAACCTTGTGAAGGCAGTGATCTTGGGAATAGAAGTTCTATATCCCAAATTTTGTATCCACATCTTATGAAGACTAGTGGGATTTGGTATGCACAGAAACTTGTCGGCGTATGCTCCTTGGACATAGCCCAGTGAGGGTGAACCAAGTAAAAATCTTTGTGTCTGCCTGCTTACTTCCCAACATTGCATTTGAATCATCATCATCAGATAAAGATGAAAATAGGTGATCATAAAAAACACACAAGTGCAAACAAAGTGACCCTTGTAATAAAGAGGTCAAGAACCAGTGGGGCAGGAATAATTTTTGAAAAGAATATCCATACCTTGATTCACCCCCCCCCCCCTCTCAGGGTATATAGACCCCTATTGGTCTTAACATAAACCCCATGTTTTTACACATACCATAAATATAAATAAATTTTAAAAATAAACAAACACCTCAACAAACATCCTTAATGGCCAAAATGCCACTCATGATTAATTTCACATCAAGAAAAGTATATATCATCATTACATCTCTTGTTAAATAACTACGAGTTCATATGTATATATAATGATTTTATTTAGAAATATTATTATAATAAGGACCCTTGTAACACCTCAAGATTCCATGGTACGCTTCTCTTTGAATAATAGAGTAGCGTGTGTTGTACGCAACTTTGAGTTCTAACACACACAACAACCAATCAAAGTAGCCGATATGAATAGTAATACCTACTTTTTGAAATTTTATAAATTTTATATTTCAAAATGGACTTCATTTTTGTATTTGGAATATCAAATTTATCCTAGGGTGAATTTTTGGAACTTTTCGAATAACTTTTATATTTTGATGAGTAGTGAAAATTACTAAATTTTAATTAAAAACAACTTTTTTAATCAAAATAATTAACAGTGATAAATTATTCTATTGAGTGGTTTTAAATTATAATTAGAATACAATTTTACCATTTTATCCAATGGTGGTCATCAGAACTAACTTCACTTTGAAATTGGACATACACAATTGTCAATCTTTTGATTGATATTATTTCTTAAAAACACGCTATTTGTTTTGACACTGGTAATTAATTATAAAATTAATTAATGCAACTTATATGTTTCAAATTTTTTAAAATAGACACCATTTTTTAATTCAGAATATCAATTATAGCTTAGGGTGAATTTTTGGTATTTTTCTGAAAAACTTCAATTTTTGATGAATAGTGAAACCACTAAGTGGTAGTTTAAAAACTAATTTTTTGTGTAAATGAAACATTACCACTTCTGTGATTTTATTTTTTAAAATCCTACATACATGGTTTTCATTAGGAAGTAAAATGTGGTTCAATGGGATTAAAATAATTTTTGGTGAATAGTAACTTTTAAGTTCTATTAATCACGATTAAAGGTAATTAGTGTAATTGAAGGTAAATATAATGTTATAATAATTTGAAATTACCTTTACACATTCCCTACCCTCATTGTATTAGTCATGGCTGACCAAGACAATACATGAGTCAACTTGGGGACCCCATGGATCCACTTGGGTAAGAAAATGACATTAATAACTTTTTATTTAAAGTAAAAATAAAATTGTCACAAACATGTGTTGTTTTACTAAAACAATTATTACATGGGGTTATATAAGATAAATTTTTGACTATAAATATTCATTGGAAAGATAAAAATATTTCCTACATCATGGTAATTTTTTTATAATTTTTATACATTAAATAAATTAAACGTTTTATGACACCATGATGATGCAGCGATTACCTCATTAATTTATTATTTAAAAAAAATGAAAAGATAATGTAAAATCTAATACATAAACTTGTCAAAAACCTATTTTATGAGTAAATTTAGAACCCTTATCACCTTATCCTAGAAATATATAATTTTGGGACCTCTAAAATCCGAAAAGCATTTCATAATAACGTAATATTTCATGACTTTCCAAGAGTGTCCCTCCTCTCCTCTTATAAAAGTCTCCAACATCTACCACCTTATTCACACCATCAAAGCCATTTTACTCGGCCAAAATCTTCCCAAATACTCTCTAAACATCCCCCTATTAATCCTTTAAGCCTCACATTGGGCAGAAGACTTCCCAAGGAAGCCTTTGGCTCAAATCAAAAAGAGTTACACGATTTTAAGGTAATGTCTTCTCTTATTTTATTTTGTTTTATTTTGCTTCTCCAGCCCCTTAAACTCTTTTTTATTCCTTTCTATTGTAAAGAAACCTGTATATAAAATATAATAGGATGTTTTCATGAGATTTATTTTATTTAAACTTACTCATACCTTTGTCTAATGGTTAAAGAACATACTGTTTCTGTGGGTGGCGAATTACTGTCTCACGAAACGATGATTGTTCGATTTTCTTTTAACACCTCTGATGGTGGCCATTATGATGAAACTATTTTTATATATGATATATATATTATGTTAATGTTTTCCTTATTCTTATTTATTTCTCATTTATGTCATACCTTTATGATTTCCATTATGGGTAAACGCGATAATTTCATTTTAGGAAGTGCGGACTACCGCGCCCTCAAAGTGATTTAAATCGTTAATGCCATAGTGGGATGTATAAAGGATGGAGTAAATGATATTATATATGATATTATAATGGAATTATTATACACTTTTATATAATTATGATTTCATTCAATTAAATATGAAATAGAAATTAAAGTAGCGTTCATGCGTACGTACGACTTACCGTCTCCATGAACGGTGCATTTCATTTCTTACCTCTAAATGTTATGTAATATTATGAATGAATGTATATAATGGATATATATGATATATATGATATCTACATCATGAATATAATTCTGGATATAATGGATATTTTACCACATGAACAACTTGTAATTATATGTAATTTATTTTTGACTCAAGTACCAAATATCGACAAAACGACTGTTATTAACATAAATAATTACATAATGTTCATAACATGGTAATAAGTGATATAAAAGGAATAATGAACTTGAAAAGGTTCTTAAGAAAGTATAAATTAACTCTATCTTGTTATTCACGAGGTTAAAGAATGATCGATTCAAGTCGGACATGAGGTAAGGGACTTCGTCTGGCATGAGGCCTTGGCAAAATCTTATTTGTAGTCTTGGCACGAGGCCTTGGCTACGTGGTTATGATAGTCTGGAATTATGCATTCCATCATTATGAAAGTGGTTATTGATATTGCATGTGATTATTAGACTATTAGAATATCCTTGTGAATAAGTCAATGGCATTATTTAATTTTATTTTTTCCATATTATGCTGAATTTCAAGTTTAAAAGGCTTTTGTTTTTGTTATACATTGCCTTAAATGTTTATGTTTATTTATGAATGTTTCCATTGTATTGTTATCCTTACTGAACATCTGAGCTCACCCCTTGCAATGTTTTAATTTTTCCAGGATGTGATGAAGTATATTATGAATGACCTGCAGGGATAGTATGAGGGGATATGAAGACATGATGTTTTTGTAGTTTTGTTTTACTTTATGATGTAATGTAAGACTTATGAATGTATATAGTGTTTCTGAGGCTACTAAACTAATCGGTCTTTCGAGACTTGATCTTTTGTGATAATGCCAATGTTACGCAATAATGCACCGACTCTGGGTAACTAGGGTCGGGGCGTTACAGTTGGTATCAGAGGTAGTTTATTACTAACCTTAGAAGCTAGATTTATAAAAACTCTGATTAGATCACATAGTCATAAGATGGACTTTGAGGATTAGTATAGAAGAAAATCCTAGAATTTTGTTTTTGTAGAGATTTTGTGAGTTTTTCGGGCAATACATTCCTGTCTGGATACGAGAAGGTAGAGGAGGCTCTGGCACAGATGTACCTAGGGGTAAAACCCAAAAACACCGCTTTGAGCTAGACTCGAATGGGAACTGGTGCACGACAATGGGCCTTGCAACACTCTTGGTTACAACACTCCTGGGGGGATATGCTTAGGATAATTCTCATTTTCTTTACAAACCATTATGAAGGGTTTATGAGTATATACTTCCTCAAAGAAAACATTTTTATGATTATAGTTCAATTTATGTTAAGTGTTTTACAAGTACGGAATTATGTATTTTGATTCATAAACTAATATAGTTTATGCCATTGTTTAGAAATGGCTCCTAGTGGTAGGAATGGAAACTGTATCAATGCATGCCATCTATGTAGGGATTTCTCTCCTGCTCAAGATAATTATAGTGGAGACGGAGATACAACTGGTGTTGATCACCTTATCACCATACTGGGACAACTCACTTAGGTTATGAATAATAACCTTACTCGTATGGAGCACCCTGATCCGCAATGTGGAGGATCAATGTTAGACTGCATCATGAGGCAGCAACCACCAACATTTAATGGGGGTACAAATCCATTAGTAGCTGAGCAATGGATAAACTCCTTAGAGAAAATATTCCATGCCTTGGGGAGTAGTGAAAGGGAGAAGGTTGTCATGTTAGTTTACCGCCTCATTGGAGATGCCGATCAATGGTGGTCGCTGATTCAAAACACAAAGGAAGATTAAGAAGTATCAAGTATGGAATGGAGGGAGTTTAAGGAAATTTTCTTAGAAAAAGACTTTCCACATGACCATCGAGCAGATATGGGAATGCAATTTCTGAGTCTGAGGTAGAACGAGGATGAGAATGTCGCAAAGTATGAGGCTAACTTTATAAGGTTATCAAGGCATGCTCCAGATTATATATGTAACCCAAGAAGTAATATTGATCGTTTCTTTGATGGGTTAAAAAAATTTCTCCGTCGAGAATTAATCTCACAAACCTTCTCGTCGTACGAAGATATTGTCTCGTGTGCTATCAAGACGGAAAATTAATTCTCTAAGTCTTATGACTTTAAAGAAAATCATGAAAGGAAGAGATATTCTGATCAATCTGGAAATGGAAATAAGGGGATGAAGGGAAGAGTTGAAAATCAGTCCTACAGTAAATGTGGGAAGAAACACCCCGAAACATTCTTGAATGGAATGGGAGTCTGTTACAAGTGTGGTGAAAAAGGCCACCAAGCTCATGATTGCAAGGGAATGAGAGTTGTTGTCAATGTGGAATGCTATAATTGTAGAGATATGGGACATTATGCAAATGAATTTCCTAAGCGTCAGGGGAACTTACCTCAAAAGAGGCCAAGGGATCAAGGCCAAGCTAATGTTATCACTACTACTGAGGTTGAAGCTCTGAAGGACGTGGTGGAAGGTAATTTAATGGTTTCCTCAAGTATAGAAAATGCATTATTTGATTCTGGATCATCACATTGTTTCATATCTTCCCAGTTTGATAAGAAAATTAGATATTTCCAATTTGATTTAACAAGAGAATTGTCAGTCAAAACTCCTAAGGGATGTATCATTGCAACCAAGTTTTGTGAATCAGTCCCCATTAGAGAACATAAATGTTCTTTATCCGCTGATCTCATTGTCATACCAATGATTGAGTTTGATATAATCCACTGTATGGATTGGATTTTGGACTATGATTCAATGATTTATTGTAAGAAGAAGGAGGTTACGATTTTTTATGATGATGATAAGGAACACCTTATCTTTAGAGAAGAATCATCACCACCTAATTCTTATTTAGATCCACCCCCAATAGCTCAACTAAATTCAATTATTTGGGATGAAGAGAATGAAATGACTGAGGGCGAGTAAAGGAATGTTCAAATAGAGAATGTACCTATTGTGAAAGAATATGTAGATGTGTTTCCAGAAGATTTACCTGGACATCATCCAAAAAGAGAATTTGAGTTTTCCATTGATTTAATTCATGGATCAAGGCCTATATCAAAGACCACTTATAGAATGGCCACCATGGAATTAGTTTAACTAAAGAAACAACTAGAGGAATTGAGTAATAAGTGATTTATTCACCCTAGTGTTTCTCCATTGGGAGCCCCTGTCCTTTTTGTTAAGAAGAAAGATGGATCTATGAGGTTGTGTGTTGACTACAGGGAGATCAATGCTATAACAATAAAGAACAAGTATCCCCTAACTCGCATTGGTGATTTATTTAACCAAATGCATGGAGCTCAATACTTTTCAAAGATTGACCTTCGATCTGGATACCATCAATTGTCTGTGAAGAAGGAATACATTCCGAAAACAACATTTCGAACAAGGTAAGGGCATTACGAGTTTACAGTAATGCCTTTTGGATTGACTGATGCACCCTCTGTATTCATGGATCCAATGAATAGAGTTTTCAAGGAATATCTTGATGATTTTTTGGTGGTATTTATTGATGATATCTTGGTATACTCCAAAAGCTACGAAGATCTTGAAAATCACTTGCGCATTATCTTAAAGACTCTTAGAAGGCATGAATTATATGGGATGTTTAGAAAGTGTGAATTATGGTTTCAGAAGATTTCTTTTCTTGTCCATATTGTCTCTAAGGATGGAATTTCCATCGATCCTTCTAAGACCAAGGCAATCCATGAATGGCCAGCACCGATGAGTAAAACTGAGGAACGCAATTTTATTGGTTTGGCAGGTTATTATCGATGTTTTGTCCAGAATTTTGCCCAATTGGATAACCCATTAAAGAAGCTCACACGTAAAGGGGTTAAATTTGTCAGGAAAAAGAGTGTGAATAATGTTTTAAAGAACTGAAGAGAAGATTAGTCAATGATCTTATATTTACTCTACTGTCGGGGAATGATGGGTTCTTTATTTATAGTGATGCATTAATGAAAGGACTTGGTTGTGTCCTTATGCAGAATGATAGGGTTATTGCCTATGCATCAAGAAAGATAAAAATTAATGAGAAAAACTATCCTACTCATGATCTTGAGTTAGCTGCTATAATATTTTCCTTGAAGATATGGAGACATTATCTCTATGGTGAAAAATTTGAGATATATACCGATCACAAGAGTTTGAAGTATATTTTCTCACAAAAAGAACTCTACATGAGGCAAAGGCGATGGCTTGAACTACTCAAGGATTATGATTTCATGATACACTAACACCCGGGGAAGGAAAATAAGGTTGCAGATGCTTTGAGTAGAAAAGATCATGGAGTTTTGAACATGATGAGAGTGGAAAGGGATCTTATTTTCATGGATCTAGTAAATATGGATATGGGAATCACCATGGAGGGTGAAACATCAAAACTTCTTCAAATGGTTTCCAAACCATCTTTACTAGAAAGGATAAAGTGTTCTCATGCTGATTATGAAGAGTTGAAAAAGAAGATTAAAGCTGTGAATGATGGGCGATTGTGTGACTTTGTGTATGAAGATGGAATTTTGAAATTTGGGAGGAGACTTTGTGTTCCCGATATACCTAATTTAAAGAGGGAATTTTTGGATGATTCTCATAGTTCCAATTTCTCTATACACCCTGGGAGAACCAAAATGTATAGACATTTAAAGGGACATTTTTGTTGGGACAACATGAAGAGGGAGATTGCTGACTTTGTGTCAAGATGTATGGTTTGTCAACAAGTGAAAGCTGGAAGGCAACTGCCTGGTGGACTATTGCAACCTCTTCCCATACCTGAGTGGAAATTGGATAATATTACGATAGAATTTGTCATGGGACTACCAAAGACTATTAGAAGGAATGATACAATATGGTTCATTGTTGATCTTCTTACGAATTCAACACATTTTCTTGCTATAATAGAAGATCTACCACTTGAACGTCTACAAAGACTATATATTAATGAAGTTGTGAGACTTCATGGAGTACCCCTATCGATTGTCTCGGATCTTGATCCCTGTTTTACATCAAGATTCTGGAAAAGTCTTCAGAAGGCCTTGGATACTGAAATTCTTTTGAGCACTGCTTACCACCCTCAAACAGATGGAAAGTCAGAACGAACTATTCAAACCTTAGAAGACATGTTGAGATCATGCTCACTTGACTTTTAGGGTATGTGGGATCAATATTTACCTCTGGTATAATTTTCCTATAACAATAGCTTCCATTCAAATATTAGGATGACACCATATGAAGTGTTATACGGAAAGAGATGTCGCACACCAACCTGTTGGGATTACGTTGGGGAAATAAAACTTATAGGCCCAAAACTGGTGGAGGAAATGATGGAAAAGGTGAAGGTAATTCAAAACCACATCAAAGCAGCTCAAAGTAGGTAGAAGAGCTATGATGACAAATGAAGGAAGGATTTGGAATTTCAGGTAGGATATCATGTTTTCTTGATGGTATCTCTATGGAAGGGAGTTATACATTTCGGTAAGAAGGGTAAATTTAGTCCCAGGTACATCAGACCCTTCGAAATTATAGAACGAATTGGGGCTGTAGCTTACCGTTTGGCAGTGCCGCCAAGTCTCTCCAAAGTTCACGATGTCTTCCACGTATCATTATTGAGAAAATACATGCCTGACCCAATGCATATACTCACCTATAATGAATTAGAACTGGAACTCGATCTGTCTTATTGCGAAGAGCCCTTCAGGATTCTTGATACAAGAGAACAAGTGCTGAGAAACCAGACGACTCGTCTGGTAAAAGTTGTATGGAGAAACCATAAGATGGAGGAGGCAATGTGGGAACCCAAGGAACTTATGATGAAGAATCACCCTAGTATTTTTATATATTGATATTATATGAAATTTCGAGGATGAAATTATTTTAAGGAGGGGAGAATGTAACACCCCAAGCTTCCACAGTACGCTTATCTTTGAATAATACAGTAGCTTGTGTTGTATGCAACTTTGAGTTCTAACACACACCACAACCAATCAAAGTAGCCGTTATTAATAGTAATACCTACTTTTTGAAATTTTATAAATTTAATATTTCAAAATTGACTTCATTTTTAGATTTGGAATATCGAATTTATCCTAGGATGAAATTTTGGAACTTTTCGGATAACTTTTATATTTTGATGAATAGTGAAAATTACTAAATTTTAATTAATTTTTTTTAAATCAAAATAATTAATAGTGATAAATTATTCTATTGGGTGGTTTTAAAGTATAATTAGAATATAATTTTACAATTTTATCCAATGGTGGTCATTAGAATTAACTTCACGTTGAAATTGGACATAAACAATTGTCAATCTTTTGATTGATATTGTTTCTTAAAAACACGCTATTTATTTTGACAATGGGAATTAATTATAAAATTAATTAATGAAACTTATATGTTTGGATTTTTTTAAAATATAAACCATTTTTGAATTTATAATATCAATTATATCTTAGGGTGAATGTTTTGTATTTTTCTGAAAAACTTCAATTTTTTATGAATAGTGAAACCACTAAGTGATAGTTTAAAAACAATTTTTTCGTGTAAATGAAACATTACCACTTCTGTGATTTGATTTTAAAAAATTCAACATACATGGTTGTCATTAGTATGTAAAATTTTTTTTAATGGGATTAAAATAATTTTTGATAAATAGTAACTTTTAAGTTCTATTAATCAGGATTAAAGGTAATTAGTGTAATTTAAGGTAAATATAATGTTATAATAATATGAAATTACCTTTAAACTTTTCCAACTCTTATTGGATGAGTCATGGACGACCAAGACAATACATGGGTCAACCTGGGGACCCCATAGAGCCACTTGGGTAAGAAAACGACATTATTAACTTTTTATTTAATGTAAAAATAAAATTGTCACAAACATGTGTTGTTTTACTAAAACAATTATTACATGGGGTTATATAAGTTATTTTTTTGACTATAAAAATTAATTGGAAAGCTAAAAAGATTTACAACATCATTTTAATTTTTTTATAATTTTTAGACATTAAATAAATTAAATGTTTTATGACACCATGATTATGCAGCGATTACCTCATTAATTTACGATTTAAATAAAATGAAAAGATAATGTAAAATGTAAGACTTACACTTGTCAAAAACCTATTGTATGGGTACATTTCTAACCCTTATCACCTTATCCTAGAAATATATAATTGTGGAACCTCTAAAATCTGAAAATCATTTCATAATAATGTAATATTTCATGACTTTCCAAGAGTACCCCTCCTCTCCTCTTATAAAAATACCCCACCTCTACCACATTATTCACACCATAAAATTCATTTGGCTCAGAAAACTCTACCCAAATACTCTCCAAAATTCCCTCTCTTACTCCTAGAATCCTCACTTTGGGCAGAAGTCTTCCCAAGGAAGCCTTTGGCCCAAATCAAAAAGAGTTACCCGATTTTAAGGAAATGTCTTCTCTTATGTTCTTTTGTTTTATTTTGCTTCTCCAACCCCTTAAACTCTTTTTTATTACTTTATTTTGTAAAAAAACCAGTATCTACAATATAATATGATTTTTTCATGAGAAATTATTTTATTTACACTTACACATACCTTCTTCTAATGGTTAAAGAACATACTATTTCTGTGGGTGGCGAATTACTGCCTTACGAAACGATGATTGTTTAATATTCTTTTAAAACCTCTCATGGTGGCCATTATGATGACACTATTTTCATATATGATATATATATTATGTTTATGTTTTCCTTATTATTATGTATTTCTCATTTATGGCATACCTTTATGATTTCCATTATGGGTAATGCGATAATTTCATTTTAGAAAGTGCGAACTACCGCCCCCTCAAAGTGATTTGAATCGTTAATACCATATGTGGGACGTATAAAGGACGGAGTAAATTATATTATATATGATATTATACTATAATTATAATACACCTTTATATCATTATGATTTCATTCCATTAAATACGAAATAGAAATGAAAGTAGCGTTCATGCGTACGTACGGCTTACCTTCTCCATGAACGGTGCATTTCATTTCTTACCTATAAATGTTACATAATATTATGAATGAATGCATATACTGGATATATATGATATATATGATATCTACATCATGAATATAATTCTGGATATAATGGATATTTTACCACATGAACAACTAGTAATTATAAGAAGTTTATTTTTTACTCAAGTACCAAAGATCGAAAAAACGACCGTTATTAACATAAATAATTACATAATATTCATAACATGGTAATAAGTGATATAAAAGGAATAATGAACTTGAAAAATTTTCTTAAGCAAGTAGAAATTAACTCGAGTTTATTATTCAGGAGGTTAAATAACGATCGAGTCAAGTCGGATACGAGATAAGAGACTTCGTCTCAATCTCTTTTCATTGAAGCATATTTTGTTTTATACACAAATTTCCTTTATACGGTGTATAAACCCCATTGAATTTTATGTTTATTCAAAAGGAATCTTTTTTAAACGAAGTGTTTTACTAAATTACAAAAGGGAATGTTTTTTTGTCCAACGTATGCGGCGACAACGACTTCTCTGCCGCCGTGACCATTATTGGATTTTCGGCTTCCTCTATAAGACACAACTTTTTTAAAATGAAAAATAAATACCAAGTTTTACATTTCATTTATTTTGGTATTGAAAATAGTTTTATTATATCTATGTGTTGTATTGATATCTTTTTATTGATATGTGGAAATGTTATGTTTCCTTTATGCATGTTTTATGTGATACGATTATGTTATGGTTTGTGATATGTTTAAACCTGTTCATATGAGGAATGCTTTGAAATTAATAAGTGACTGGTGGAGCCCGCTATAGCTCCTCGATGCATCGGTAGGTCTCATTAGACAAACTAGTGTCTTGTAATGAGGCCTTAACAAAATCTTATTTGTATCCTTGGCATGAGGCCTTGGCTACGTGGTTATGATAGTCTGGCATTATGCATTCCATAATTATGAAAGTGGTTATTGATATTGCATGTGATTATTCGACTAGTAGAATATCCATGTGAATAAGTAAATGACATTATTTCATTTTTTTTGGCATATTATGCTGAAGTTCAAGTTTAAAAGGCTTTTGTTTTAGTTATACATTGCCTTAAATGTTGGTGTTTATTTATGAAAGTTTCCATTGTATTGTTATCCTTATTGAGCATCTGAGCTCACCTCTTACAATGTTTTAATTTTTCCAGGATGTGATGAAGTATATTATGAATGACCTGCAGGGATAGTATGAGGGGATATGAAGACAGGTTGTCTTTGTAGTTTTTTTTACTTTATAATTTAATGTAATACTTATGAATGTATCTATTGTTTCCAAGGCTACTAAACTAATCGGTATTTCGAGACTTGATCTTTTGTGATCATGCCAATGTTACGCAATAATGCACCGACTCTGGGTAACTGGGGTCGGGGCATTACAACCCCAATAAACTATATCCTACTATTTGACACTAAATCATAAACCCTCAACTTAATACCTCAAATGGTCACACTTAAATGGAGAGTAGTAATGATTCAACACTCTTTACATCACAAGAATCTATGTATGCCTCCCTCAACAAGTGTTGGAAGTTATTCACCCAACATGTGAATGGCAGTCACATAATAAAAATTTATATTAGAAATTTTTTTATCATCTCACATACCATCATAAGTTCTATATCAAATGCATCACCCAAGATGCTCCACTATCACATACTAAGGAAATACCTTAATATCCAATCACATGTTAGAGTATCACTTCTACGACTAGTCCATCATGGACCAAAAGTTATAAGTGTGAAAAGATTATGTAATCTATGCATCACCATACAACATGATCCTTGAGTTGTGAGGGAGAAAGAGTAAACTCTCAAGTGAATCATTGCCTATGTCAAACCCATATTAGTGGATGAGAATATGTATAATCCTGTATTTATCATCAATGGGTTTAAACATAGGGATATATGAGATAATAATAATAATGGATAAATATTCAATCCATCATCAATATCTAATATAGAATATTTGGTGAGATGAGAATAAATGAACGAATTTTATTCTCTAACTCTAAGACAGGTTGGTGGGTGAGTATAAGAATAGTCACTTTAGTGCACCATCACCATCAATATCCACCAACCACTAGACTGCATCATGTATAATAATTAATATTATTAAGAAAATATTTCATGATACCCAATCAACAATCAATCGATCATCCACAAAAATAACCCCACATAACAATCCAAAAACTCATCATATCATTATTTGGGATTTTTATATACTTATCATATCAAAATAAAATAAAAATTTACTGTTTCTTATTGGATTTTTCAGTTCACAGAATAATCATAATATTAATGTATAAATCCACATCATATATCCATATACATATCTCCATAAGTGACCCAAAGCATCATTATATATTATCCACATCTTTATGTCAAAATTACTATAATTTAGAATGTTGAGATTCAAATAATCCATTAAAATTAACATAAATTAATTACACATCCTCAATTATTTATTTTTAGCATCATCAAATATATATCATATCATTTCCCAAATGTGTTTCTATCATCTAGAATAATCATCATCGTCATTCAAGGTTTACATCATCCGACTTTATTATTAATAAAATGTCTCAATATATTTTTTACGAATTTTTAATAAATCATGTTAATACAATTGAATCCACATCATACCTTATAGGTTCACCATATTCATTCAGGTAGTTTTATAAATAAATAGCAGGTAAAATTTAGAAAATGTATATGTATTCCTTAATTTAATTTCACTTTAATCTATCAATTTAACTCACCAATTTTTCTAAAATAATTCCAACCATTTAAGTAATTAATTCATTTCATTATTATATAAGCCACATCACCATGGGATACTCCTTCTCTTTATTAAAAATTCTTAATTCCCTGAAAAAACTAAAATCATATAACTATACACATGTACTATAATTAATTTTTTTTAAATAATAATTTCATTAATTATCCATCAATAAACAATAATTTCACCATAATTAGATTGTGTTTTCATTTAGAGGGATCAAATTCAACATAAAGGTACATCTACATCATTAAGGAAAACAAACCATCAAATGTTTGAATGATAATTTATCCATACAAGATTCATAGTCTCGTTATGTAATTATTTACCAAATAAAACTACCAAAATTCAACAAAATGATCCCAACAAGGTTCCATTATGTCTTGTGTGAATGAAAAGCAATAGTTTAATTAAAATAAATGAAACAATACAAGACACCTAATCAGAGTGGAAAATAATAATGGAGACTCTGAGCATCACCTCTTATAATACCGATGCATTCGGGGGGGAAGAGAACCCATACCAAAAAACACATAGATATGCCCACACAGAATATTCTTCTAAGAAAGGAAATCTGAAACTTTATTTCCTTCATGCCAAGTATGAGTAACCTATACCTTATGCCTCGAGAGAGGGATAATATTCCTGATTAAATAACTAATACTCCATGTTATGGACATGTTAATATGTAGGTAATTATAAATGATTAAGTAATCCATCTCAGTGACATCTAAATTTAGATCCCTCATTCTATAGATCTTCAAACCAATGAGAAAATCCTTGGCCTCTACAAATAGAGAATCATGATGACCATAGCTAGAAGAAAAGTCTACCACTATAGATTCTTTGCAGTTCCATAGCACACTTCCTCTATGAGATACCCCATCCACACATGTTCTATTTTTGTTAAGTTTAAAGCTGACTTTCATTGGATCCAGTTTCAACCATTTTTTCTGAGAGGGTATCCACAGAGACATGAAATCATGATCCCTAACATGACACAAATTTCCCAGAGATGGTACCTTCTCCCAGATCCCCACCAGATACCCAAAATCCACAGTAAGACCGTGTGACCTCACCTACAACACAATCTGTTAGCTATGAAAATCCTCAAATTTGAATCTACTTCAGGCCTGCCAAATTGTCCAGCAGCCAAAAACAATAAAAATCACTTGATCCTTCTGTTCATGTTCATTATTTCTAGTACCCAGAAACTTTTTTTGAAGGAAATAATCCATAGTGTTATTATGATCTTAAAAACTGAAGAACTACCCCGGCCTTCCCCAGGTTCCAATCACCCACTCCCCATGAAAGAAGAGATGAACCATTGATTCAACACTTGGACATGAACAAGATAAACATTTTTAAATAAGAGGAATACCTCACCACCGCACCTCTATATTAGTGTAAATAAACTAATTTCTAGTATTAAAAAAAACTGAATTTTATTGGAATGTCCTGATACCACAGATTCCCCCCAGTCATCACTAGACCCATGAATTCTATAAATAGACTTATAATATTTGGATTTGAACATACTAGAAGGGGAAAAAATGAAAACCAATCTATCCACCTTCTCATTAGGTGTGATGTTGTCATACAAAACATGATTTCGTGAGTTTAGGGTTTCTAGGTTTCTTGGGTATTCATTATGTCTTGTGGTTTAATGAATTTGAGTTCAATTTTCAATGCCAAATAACATGTGTTATACCTTATAAATTCTATTTAATGACCTGGAGTGTTATAAATAAAATTCCCCTTTTATTCAATAAAAATTTTTATTATATAATATGGTTATTGAGAACACATGCACTTAATTTTTTTATTATATCTAATTGGAAATTAATGATCACTATGTATCATTACCATTGATAATATATCCATTGAACAGTGATCACAAGACTAGTATAAATATTGGGTTTTAACAAATCCATTTAACAAAGAAAAAGGAAGTGATGCCCTCAGTTAGTAAGATCATACCCTATAAATACCATTTATCAGAGCTTCTGATGGAGATAACATTTAAATAATTTTCCCTAGACCAAGCCCATACTGATATAAAATAACTTAAGAATGATAAATATCATTTATAGGAGAAGTTCAGGCTCATCAAGATTATGATCCAAACCATGTTCGTTGAATGGTCCTATGAAATCCCCACTATCACACACCTTAAAATTAGGGAATTTCCTAGTGTATTATTTGGATATGTATTAAGACCCAAGAAATAAGAATATATACTTTCTTTTGTATAAAATAATGAATATATTTTTATTCTATTATTGTTACTATGTAAACAATTTTTAATGTATGAATTGTATTTTTGGTAAATATTAAAATTCAATTGATAAATTTATGAATTAATGGTTTTTTATAATAAATAATATTTTAATAAAATATTAGTATTAAATAACTTTATTGAATATAAATGATCTTATATATTTTTTTGGAAATCAAATACAATTTAAGGGGTTCTAAAAATGTGATAATAAAAAACTCATCATTTTCAATAAATGTTGAGTGTTATTTTTAATGTAAAAATTGAAATATTTATAAAATTATTTAGATAAAATTGTTATTATTTTTTGAATTAAGACATCAAAATTACCAAATGATGAATTTATTAATTTTTTTATCTAGTTTAATTTTCTATTAAATATTAAATGTCGTATAAATATACTATGTGTTTTATGAAATCATAATGACCCAATTGTGATTTATTAAGTAATATAAATGAGTTCCAGTACTATATATTTGTTTTTTCATTTAATATAATGTGATTTTATTTTTATTATTTTTATTTTATAAAGATTTAATGAATTCTCCAAGAATTATAATATATTTTATGATTTTTAAATTATTTCTTTGAGAGTGTGACTCATCTACACATAATAAAGAGAATTATTTTATTACCTTTATACCATGGACTTATAAAATATTTTAAAATACTCCCATTTAGAAAAAATATTGGACTGAACCATGGGATGGGTTGTGGACTTGGATATTTTATTATGCAGTTCCCAAAACCAAAATAATGATGAAATCCCCCTCCCTTCCTATATAAACATATCCAATCTCCCATTTATCTTCAAAAAAATATTTGGAGTATGAGAAAACTCTTACCTATACTATCTATATTCCTCCTAAGCCACCCTCAATCTTTCAATAATCCCCCCCAATCTTTTGGAGTCACACACTCAAGGGATCTTACACTCTCCCCTTTTATAAGGAACACCTTTTAATGTTATGTATTTTAATTAATATTAGATTATGTTGAGACACATTATTTTTGGTTTGGTGCACTCCATTTTGAAAAGTTCTAGCCTTTCTATTTTGTATAATGGATCACCCAGTGGCTTCTTTCAATGCTCTAGAAGAGTTACGCAAGGTGACCCTTTATATGGGTCGTTGTTCTCTATGGCTAAAGATTATTTGAGTCTATGTCTTAATGATCTTGTTAATACTAGTTTATATCAGAGGATGATATATGGTAGGAACTATTATACTCCTTCTCACTTGCTCTATGCTGATGATATACTTTTATTCTCCAAAGTTGATAGGAATACCATATCTTGCATCAAGAATATCTTATCTCACTATGAATAATTTGTTGGCCAGGTCATAAGCTGGAAGAAATCATTTGTTGTCTTTGGAGCAGAAATTCGAATATCGAAGCAATACAGAATTGCTAGTAGGCTTGGTGTAAAGAGAGGTACACTACCTTTTAATTACCTTGGGATGCCTTTGTTTTGGAGAAGGGTGAAATGAGTCTACTCAGAAGGTATTTCTCTTAAAATTACTAATCAGTTGACCAATTGGAAGGGGAAGACAATGTCTCAAGATGACAGGATATGTCTTGTTAACTCTATTATAACTTAAATGTTTGTTTACTCTTTTTCATTATATAAATGGACAAGTTATCTTCATAAGGAATTGAGTGGAATGATTCGCAACTTCATTTGGACTGGTTTGATTCACCAGAGGAAATAAGTCACTATTGCTTGGAAAGACTGCATAAAGCATGTGGCTATAAAAGGAATGGGAGTTATGGATGTTAGAATATTTAATGATGCACTGCTTCAGAGTTTTACTTGGAGGCTATTATCTTGTTCTGACTTTTCTTTGGAATTTATTACTTTTAGATTTGTTGACAGGTTACACAATAACCAGAATGTGTACATGAGATCCTCTGTTTGGACATTAGTTAAGAACACGTATTCTCATATCATGACACAGTCCAAATGGATGGTATGTGCTAGCTCCAAACTGAATTGCTGGAATATCCTGTGGTTCTCCTCTCCAATTAATGATCACATCAATATTCCACTGCCTTGGAGGAACATCTCTATCTCTGAGCTGCAGGGGAACTCTGAGGCATGTGCAATCATACCTAGTAATCTTCGTATGGAGATGTCTAGATATACCTCTGTTGACTATGATGTACTTGTATGGAAGCCTATGCTCAATGGATCTTTCTCCAGCTGAGAGTCTTACAATCTACAATGTGGCAACACATCTGGAGTACATGCATGGGTGGAGGGTGTAAGAAGGACCTTCATTATTCCCACTGATGCTTTACTAAGATGGAAAATTTGGAAGTAGCGGCTACCAATTCAATCTTCCCTCCAAAGAGATGGACTGAGCACTGCCTTGGTATGTTATCTATGTCTGGATGATGATGAATTTGTCACACATCTGTTCATTCACTTCTCTTTTGTTGCTCGATTATGGAGCTATCTGCAAAACACCTTTCACTGGCACATGAGTTTTAGTTCAGTTGGAACACTACTCACTTCAGTTCTTCAGAAAGAATGCAGTGAGGATGTTAAATCCCCGCTCACTGCAGCTGTTGTTTGTCTTGGTGTAACTGGATGAAGGTGAATGTGGATGGGCGACTTCTGGTGCACCTGGTCCTGCTGGATGTGGTGGGGTATTCAAGACTCATTTGGGCTTTGTCAAAGGTAGCTTTGTCACTATATATAGAATGGGCATGCAATTGAGGATGAACTATGGGAAATGATAAAGGTGATAAGGTATGCAGTTCATTATGGTTGGCGAAAGTTATGGATCGAATCTGATTCCTTTGTTGCTGTGCAGATTCTGAAGGACTGGTCTAGGAATGTTCTGTGGAAGATGCTATCGGACTAGATAAATTCTCTCAAACTTGCTGAATTGATACGTCTGGATGTATCCCATGTGTACAGAGAGGCAAATAAGGTGTTGGATGTTCTCTCTAAAAGATCAATTATGGAGTTCAGTTCTATCTAGTCCTTTGTTCTACTTGACTACTACAATGGTTTGGTTCATAATGATAGAATTGGTGTTGTGCACACAAGGGTATGTAAGGCTCACCGTTCTTGAGTTGTTTTTTAATATTTAATTTTTTTATATATAATCTTTTTTGGGAGTAGGTCCTCACCTGTCTCTTGGACTTTTCGGCTTTCACTATCATTTATCCCTCCTATTAACCTTTATGCACACCCATTACCATGTTGAAATTTTTTAAGGGTTATTTCTTTTATCCTCTTCTTCAAGTTTGTTTATTATATTATGCCTTATTTTATCAATTCCTTATATTGGTACATGTATTTATATGTCTAAATTACTACTAATTTAATATAAAATTAATTAGAGTCCCCTTTCTCTATCATCAACCAATTTTAGGAATTTTTACGTCACATCATTATGCTATCGATACTCTAGCGTGATTTTCCATTCCAAAACAATTGTGTAGTGAATACCATGTAGATTTTCTATCATGGGTGATCACCATTATACACATATAATTATTTTTTTTATTACTTAGATGTATTTTTTCCACACTTCTTGACCGTGGAGTAAATTATTATTATTAATGAATCCTTGTTAAATGATCTATGTGGTATACTGGATCATGATAATGAAATGAATGTGATGGGCGCACCCAAAATAATATATCACTCAGATGCATTGGGTAATGTTTAGTATCATTATATTTCATGTGATATGATCATATAATCTATCCTTGAATCATGATCCAAAATTTTCAATGAGCCTTGACTCATGCTTATGTCATGTTGAATATTGTTTCCACATTTCCCATGTTATAATTATCATATCATGCCTTATTATATATGTTCCATTTATTTTCTAGTTATATTCCTATTTTCTAACATGTATTATCTTCTTTAGGTTATGCCATTAGTTTTTCCTTTTTGGGATTTATAACTCACCACTTTCTTATGTTTTCCCCAGGATATCCCATGAAGTTTTATGTTCATTGGAATATTATGATCATGTCAAGGAATTTTCAATAATGTTGTTGCATCCATTTTTCAAGATGTACTATTTTGTACCTAACTCCAAAATACACTAGACTGGTCAATATTTCGTGTTGTATAATGTGTAAATTTTTATAGTAAATCAATTATTTAATGTGTAATAAAGGGAAAGGTTTTTATAGTTGGTATCAGAGGATAGGTTTATTTATTTTTGTGATTAGGATTTGAAAACTCTAGTAAAATACTTAAGATTAGAGAACTCTAGAGAATGACTTAGGTAAAATACTAAGTATATGAAAACATCTCTAAATTTTTGTAAGTATAGAGTAAGTGGTTTATAAAAAAATAAATTCTTGTATAGGTACTATAAGTGGGCGAGATTCTAGGACAGATGCTCCAAAGGGTACCAACTCCGAAAAGATGTTCCAGGCCTGACTCGGGGTAGTCTGGTATGCAATAAAAAGCCTTACTACACACCTAGTTTACCACTACTGGGGTAAATTCTTTAGTAAATTCATAATATCATTATGAAACATTATTAAGGTAATGAAATTCACATAAGAATATATGATCATGGATAGCATATATTGAACCCTATAAACTCCCAAGTTAAGGAGATAAATGTAATATATAAGTTATCCCTTTAATTTCATTTGATCCCACTATACTTGCTTAAATTATTTAAGATAATCATCCCTAGTTTTCCTTTTTTTTTATAAAAATGGCCAAAATAGGAGGAATCATGATAACAATTGATGCGAAGGGAAATGTGATGATTTCCCCAATGAGATACCCATCTTGATGGGATAAGGAATAAAAAAAATATTTATGATACTATCTTAGCTAACTCAAGTTCTTAATATTAACCTGGATCAAGAGGAGTTCCCAAACCCCCCATAAGAGAGAATAATTGGGAATCAAGAGATTCATGTGACAAAGGCCTTATTCTTTCAAAGGATCATATGATACCTTAATCATAGAATAATGGATCAACTCCATTGAGAAGATATTCTTTGTCCACATGTGTTATTAACAATATAAGGTTCTTATATCTTTCTATCATATAGAGGGGGTAGCTGGTCAGTGGGGGACATTGATCAGGAATATGAATATTAAGGAAGAGATCAAAACATTGGATTGGAAAAAATTACAAAAAAAAGTTTTTTGATAAATATGTTTTCTCGCACTCTAAATCTTAAAATAGGAACATATTTATTTTCCCTCAAAAAAAAGATGTCATATATATTGGGGTGTATGAGGCATACTTCAAAAGACTTGAATGATACACCTCTAGTTTTTTTTTTCCCCCAAATAAATGTTTTGACCCTTTTTTCTGGGATAAAACCTAGTCTATAAAAAGACTTGATGATCCTTTACCTTGATTGATATGAATAAACTGTCTAATGTTCACTTAAAGTTGAAATGGAGATCATTGAATCCCAATGGTATTATGGGGATATGTAGTGGAAAATAGAGTTTAATCCTGGTGGTATGATAGAGATATCTAGTAGTGCTAATAAATTTAAACATCCCAATTGTCAATGGTGTGGGAAGAAGCACCTTAGAAATTTCCTACATGGAATAGGGAAATGCTTTAGTTTTGGTAAGGATAGACACCTAGACAAAAACTACTAATAGAAGAAACCCGCTATTGTGATAGAGAAATGGAATGCTCCAGTTATCCCTCAGATAATTATTCATTACTACAAATTCAAGGAAATAGGGAACTTTTTTAATAAATTATCTAATACAAGGGTTTTAATTTTCAATCAAAAACCTACAAGGTAGAAAGAGAAATATTTTTACATCGCTACTGCTGATGTGAATCCCTAAAATGAAGTGGTGATAGGTATGCTAGTTATTCATTCAACAATAGTGAATTCACTTTTTGATTCTAGTTCTACACAATTATTTATATCATGAATGTTTAGTATAACTATACAAATAAAACCAAATAGAATAGAAGTAAATATGTGAAAGAAAATAGAAAATGGTGAAATTATTACATCCCAAGTATATAACTCCTCCCCTGTCATAATTTGTGGGTTGAAATTCCTGGAGAACCTTTATATACTCCCTATAGTATAATTTTATTTAATTATGGGCATGTATTGGATTTCCCTATATAGACCCAATAGAAATTTCCATGAGAAGGATATCACTCTCTATATTAACAACAGACCCCCGATTCTATACAAGTGAAAGGAGGATGATGAATTTTTTTTAGGATAATCATCTCAAGCATGGATATTATTTCACTATGAGCAAGAATATCTTGCTCAAATAACTATAGGAGAGTCTGGCTAAAGGATTCCTACACCCATGTGCTTCACTATGGGGTGAAATAGTCATCTTCATCAAGAAGAAGGATGGGTCAATGCGCCTTTTTAGTGATTATCGTGAGCTCAACAAGATCATGATAATGAATAATAATCAGTTTCCATAAATTGATGAATTGTTTGATGATATGTGTGAATCAAAATACTTCTCCAAGGTGGATCTATAGTTGGGATATTACCAAGAATGGGTGAATAAAAAGGATATCCCCGATAATTCTTCTTAAATACGGTATGATCACTATGAGTTTATATTAATTCCATTTGGAACCAGTAATTATCCAACAATATTCATGGATTTAATTAACAGATTCTTTAAAGATCACCTCAATAATTTTCTGGTAGTATCTATAGATGATATTATAATATTCCCTAAACCAAGGAGGAGCATCAGGAACACCTGATCATTGTTATAACAATATTAAAAATAGATAAACTCTATGAAAATTATAGCAAGTGTGAGTTCTGTTTGAAGGAAGTATCATTATTAGGAAATATCATAAAGAGAAATGGGATATCTATGGAACCTTAAAAGAAAGAAGAAATTGAAGGATGGTAGAGGTTGAAATCTGTGACAGATATCCATAACTTCATTGGGTTAGGTGGACATTATCACAAATTTTTGATATATTTATCATGATTAGTAAACCCTCTACCTAGATAACTCATAAGAGAGCCAAGTTTATTTGAATGATGAATGTGTATAAATCTTCCTCAAGTTGAAAAGGAGCCTTATCACTCCCAATATTCTCACAATACCCACAAGTGGGGAACTTTTCATAATATTCAGTGATACCTTAAATAAGGGATTAGGATATGTGTTGATGGAAAATGACAAACTCGTTGCCAAATCCTTAAGGCAGTTGAATATTTATGAGAAAAAATTTCTCATGCATGATCGGGAGGTGGAAACAGTGATATTTGATATGAAAATTTGGTTGCATTATCTATTTAGGGAGAGGTGTGAAATGTGTTCATATCATAGAAGTCTTAAATATATATTCACATAGAAAGACCTGAATATGTGACAATGAAAATGGTTAGATCTCATCATTCATTACAACTACTCAATCCACTACCATCCTCAGAAAGCTCACAAAGTGGGGGATGCTCTATGTAGAAATTATCCATCAATTATATCATCAATGAGAGTTGGGAAGGATCTGATCATCCTAGATTTGAGGAGGATGTACATGGGATTCATCAAGAAATTAACATAATCCATCCTTTCACAAATGATTTATCAACCGTCTCTTTTAAAAAGGTTAAAGAATTATCAAAAAGATGATGTGGGGATTCAAAAGAAAGTGGAAACTATAAGGAAATTGAAATCCTCAGAGATCAATGTTAATAAAGAACTAATTTTGAGATTTGGGTCAATAAAATATGTTCTATCAAAGCCATAGTTAAAGAAGGAACTATTGGATGATGCAATTAGTTTTACTTTCTCCATTCACCCAAAAAAACAAAAAGACGTATCGATATTTCTAATAGAACTACTGGTTGGACAACATGAAGAAGGATATCATTTAATATACATAAAAGTGCCTACTATTTCAGTAAGTGATGGATGAAAGGTAGAAGTCAAAGGGGATTATACAAACATTACCCATACCATCATGGAAATGGGAGAAAACCACCATGGAATTTGTAATGTGAGTTCTAAAGACATCAAAAGGAAATAATGCTATATGGATTATTGTGTATCATCTTACAAAGACTACAGAGTTCATTTAAATTTGAGAGGATTTCTCACTGGATGAACTTCCATAGATATACATCATAAAAGTGGTAAGGCTGCATGGATTACTACAATCGATTTTGTTTGATCGATATCCAAGATTTAACTCTATGTTTTTGAAAGGGCTCTTACATGCTCTAAACACTAAGCTAGATTTTAGTACTGCTTATCACCTTCAAACTGATATCCAATATAAGTGAACTATCTAAACACTTGAATACATTTTGAGAGATTTCTCAATGTACTTCAAAGGTGGATGGGACCAACATATTTATTTATTGGATTTCTTTTACAAAAACAGTTTCCACTCAAGCATCCAAATGGTTCCATATGAATCCCATTAAGGGAAAAGGTAAATAACACCGACAAGTTGGGATGTTTATGGGGAAAAAATTCTATTTTTTTAAATGGTCGAATAAATGGTGGAGAAGGTTAAGACCATTTAGCATCACATCATCACAAGTCAGAGCTGAAAAAATAGATATGCTGAGAATCGTTGATGTTACCTAGAGTTTGATGTTGGAGACATGTTATTCCTCCCCATATATCCATGGAAGAGAGTGATGATTTTTTTGAAGAAGTGAAAGCTTAATCCAAGGTACATTGGTCCTTTTGAGATCCTTGATCACATAGAAGTGGTGTCTTATCAACTAGTAATCCCATTGAACCTGTTTAAGTACATGATGTATTTCATGTATCCCTCTTACGAAATCATATACCAAACACATCACATGTACCCAATCCCGAGGTGGTACCATTGGAGATTTAAATTTCTTATATGGAGTAGCTGGGGAATAAATTAAATTATAGAGAAAATTTTCTATGAAATAAGACAATTCCCCTCATCAAGTGTATTGGAAAACCAAAACATTGAAAAAAAACATGGGAACCAGAGGAGGTGATGAAGCAGAGTAACCCTCATCTGTTTTAGTGAGGGAAGTGAAAATTTCTAAAGAGAAATTTATTAAGGGGGGATTATTATAACTACCTAAACTGTTATAAATAATATCACCCTTTCTTCAATTAAAATTATTATTAAATAATATGGTTATAAAAAACACATGATATTCAATTTTTATTATATCCAATTGGATTTTAATGATTGTTAAGTATTATTACCATTGATAGCATATACATTGAATAGTGATCACATGAATAGTATAAATTTAGGGTTTTAAAAAATTCATTTGACACAGATAAAGGAAGTGGCAACCTCAACCAATAAGATTTTACCCTCTGAATCCCATTCATCATAGCTTTGGATGAAGATAAAATTTTTGGTATTTTCCTTGGACCCAGCCCAAGCAGAGATCCAAAAACATAATCATGAGTGAAATCATTTATGAGAGCAGTTCAAACTCATGGAGATCATGACCTAAACTATGTTCGTTGAATGGTTCCTTGAAATCCCCACCATCACACACCATAATCTTAGGGCATATGATTCTGTATTAAATGGATATGTATTCAGACACTAGAAATAGGAATATGTAATTTATTTTGTATAAATTAAAGAATATTTTTTTATCATATTATTTTTACATTGTAAATTATTTTTAAAGACCAAATAGTATTTTTAGTTATAATTCAGATGCAAATAATGAATTTCTGAATTAATGTTTTTTTAAAATAAATAGTGTTTTAATAAAATATTATTATTAAATAAATTTTATTAAACCAAAATTATTATACAGTTTTTATGAAGTCAAATGTAATTTTTTAAGGGGTTCAAAAAAATGTTATTGTAAAAAAATCATCATTTTTAATAAATGTTGGATTTTATTTTAAAAGTGAAAATTAAAATATTTAGAAATTTATTTATATAAAATTAATATTATTTTTTGAATTATGATTTTTAAATTATACAATGGTTAATTTTTCATAATTTTTTGAGATAGTTGAATATTCGAGAAAAAATTATTTACTATATAAATATACTTTGGGTTTTATGACATCATAATGACCCAAATGTGATTTAATAAGTAATATAAATGATTTGCAAGACTATATATGTTTTCCTTTTAAAATAATGTGATTTTATGTTCATTAGGTTTATTTTATAAAGCCTTAATGAAATATCCAAGACTTATAATATATTTTATGATTTCAAAATCATTTCTTTGAGAGTTTGACTCACATCTACATAATAAAGATAATTATTTTACTATCATAGGCCCTTGGAATTGTAAAATAATGTGAACCAATTTCAATTGGAACAAACCATGTGAAAAAATTAGGGGGTGGTTTTTGGTTTTGGATATTTTGTTATGTAGTTTCCAAAACCAAAATAATTAATAAATCCCCCTCATTTCATATATAAACCTACCATAGATCTTAATTATCTTTGATAAAACTATTTTTAGAAGGAAAAAACTCTTCCCTATACTCTTTAGATTCCTCCAAAGTCACCCTAAATATTTTAATTATCCCTTCCCAAACCTTCGGAGTCACAAACTCATGTAAGGGATATTCTTCTCTCCTCTTTTATCAACCACCCCTTTTAATGTTATGTGTTTTAAATTAAATTTTATTATGTTGTGATATGTTATTAAAAATCCCCAAAAAATTCCATTTTCTTTATAAATTATGATTTCCCATTTAACTCTCATTCATCCCTCTTATAAAACTTTATGCACACCCATTACCATGCCGAAATTTTGTAAGGGTTCTTTCGTTTCTCCTCCTTCTTCAAGCTTATTTATTATGTTATGAAAATTAATTATATTGGTACATGTATTTAAAATTTCATATTACTTTCTATTTAATATATAAATTAGGATAGACCCATTTATCTTTCATTAACCCATTTTATAAATTTTTATGTTATGCCATTATTATGCTGAAATTACACCCAGATTTTCCATTCTAAAAACAATTGTGTAGTGAATACCATGCCCATTTTCGATCATGGGTGTTAACATTTAAAAAAATATAATTCCTTTATTGGGGACTTACATGTATTTATTTCACACTCCTCGATCTTGTAAAAAATTATTATGATGAATGAATTCGTACATATTGATCTATGTGTCACACTTAAGCATGAGAATGAAACGAAAGTGATGGGTGATCCTGAAATTATATAGCTCTACAATGCATTGGGTAATGTTTTGTATCGTGATACGTAATGTGAAATGATCTAGGATTATATCCTTTACTCATGAACCTCTATGTGAAATAATCCTTGACACAAGATCCTCCATGTTCAATGATCCTTGACTCATGCTTATGTCATGTTGTATGTTGTTGCCACATTTCACATGTTATAATTACCAAATCATGCCTTATTATTTGTGTTATTTTTATTATCCAGTGATATTACTATTTTATATCATTTATTATCTTCTTCCTGTTATTTTTTATTATTTCCCTTACTGGTTTTTTTAGCTCCCCCATTTCTTATGTTTGCCTTTAGGATATCCCATGCAGTTTTAATTTTGTTGGAATATTATGATCATGTTAAAGAAGTTTTCAATAATGTTGTTGTATCCCATATTCACGATGTTATGTTTTGTACCTAATATATAAATACACTATAATTATTGATCTTTTGGGTTGTATAATGTGTTATTATATGTAATAAATCAAGTATTTAATGTGTAATAAAGGGAAAGATCATTATATTATAGTAATAAATAAACATATTTCACTAAAAAGAATAAATTACAAATCATTGATAAATATTTAATAAGAGAAGCGTAGATAAGAATATAAAATAACGAGAAACATAATTCCAGTACAATATAAATTTCTCATGGATCATATTCTCGAGGAAACATCATAGTTATAATATGTATAGTATAAAAGAAAAATAAAACAATGCTTGAAATTTTGAAATTTTAAATAACTAAAAATGAGATGTATTACTAATAGTATTTTTATAAATGAATCTATACAATATAAGAGTAAAAATGGTCATCATACAACTTTTTTCTATTGTGACCATTGGTGATAAACTTGTTATAATGTTTTTTTTGAATTAGTTTACAAAAAGGGTCATTAGAAGAGTAAATTTATAAAAAGGGAGAAGTTATGGATTCTACCAATGATAGTGTCCCTTCTGAAGTATGTTTGTTAGATTAGTTAAAGGAGGTTGAATCACTTAGGGTTTCCCTAGGCCAGACCAAAGATTAAGAAGAACAAATTAGGTTCAAGAAGGATCATCTAAAGAATATGTTCAAGTGGGAATAAATTGTAACCTGGATACTATTTCTCAAAACACCTCACGAAAGTACCACCATTACATGCCTTAACCTTTTAGGTTATATTAAAATAATAAGGAGGTATGTATCTAGGTGTTAAGTAGTATTAATGACCAAATTCTTTTAAAAATAAAATTTCCCTTTATTTTTTACCATATTTTTAGTTTATGTATCATCTGTATTTAAAATTTTGAATTAAAAAATTAGAGCATGAATTTAATAAAATGTATTTAATAATTATAATCAAGACTTAGGACTTCAATTTGGGGTGAATTTTTTAATTTTTGGTGAAAATACTAACATATGGTGGAATACAATAAATATGACCTAATATATATATTTTTGAATGAACAAACATTCCCAAAATAGTATATATTCACCTACTTATAGAACTAAAAATTACAATGGATCATTTATTGAGGTAATTGGAAACTATCGGGAGTATTGGATAACATAAGATAATGGAAACAATTAAATATTCAATACTTTATTTTTTGGGATTCCACTAATCACCTCTATAAATACCCAACTCCTATTCTCATTTCTCCACATAATATGTTTGAATTTTCTATTTATTTTCCTCTCATGTGGTCTCTCATATGGATCTCAATTAAATCATTAAGATTTTGTTTATATATAGTAGTCATATCTATGTTGGGAATCTTATGCAAGGTAAGGGTTCAATTTCTCTTCCTTTTCTATTCTAATTTAAATTTCCATTGCAGCATCATTTTTGATTTCTAAGTTATTATTACAAAATTGTTATGATATTATTTTAAGTATGTTCTTTATTATATCATATTCATGTGAGAAACTAGTACACTCACATTATTGTCCTTTTATAAGTCATAGTAAAGATGAAATTCTCCAAAGAGGCATGGAATTATATATTTCCGCATGAAAAAAAAATCCTTATTTATGCCATGTATTTTTTGTATTATGTATAAATTATTTCTAGAAGGGGAACCTTTTGAAGGAAGGATAATTATTATGTATTTATTTAATCCTTTATAAGGTCCCAAGTAGATTAAACTCAATTTTGTAAAAATTTCACCTTACCATCAATGCGTTAAAACCTAGAGGTTTCACCATCAAAATATTTTATATACCCAATGCATGCCAAATATGTGTAATCGCATAATCATAATTTTTATAGGGTATTTATCCATATTTTTTGGTCCCCTACCATTTCAAATCCAGGTATTCAATTGTACAGAAAAATTGATCAACATAATCATTATAAGAACCTAATAACTACAATTCCATATTATTTAATCCAAAATGGTACTTATTTTATCATAGTGAATTCATAATTTTTTTTAATAAGATACAAGGTAATTTATCTGGAAATACATACTAATTCATTAATTGGTGATGTTAATTGACATTTTCATATAACCCTTTATTATATATGGGAGAGTTTTGTAAAATAAACATTATTGGCATATCATTGTTATTGTTTTTAATTTATTCAGTCTTGAACATTACACCATGAACTAACTATGTGATTTTAGTATATAATGGAATGAATTTGAATTTTATATGATTGGAGGCGTGTAGATTTATACATCCCCTCAGGGAACTAGTGGATCTTATGAGTAAACTAGATTCAGTAATTGGTGAATGTATTCCCTTTTATATATGATTCCATTGAATAAGGAATTCATGATTTGAATATGATTTCTAGAATTTTGTATTCCCATTAAAATGATTTTTATGATATTGGGTGATTGGTGGATTTAGAAATAGCTTCTTGCTGCACTCGAAGGTCTCAATAGACAACTACACATGGTATTAATTGTAAACCTACTTCTTATACATGATCTCTAGGAACAAGTCCTTATCTATAATTTTATTATGTCTCACATTATATATTCCCATAATTATGATATAATCCCATGTTTTCCACATGATTATTTATTTCAATTTTCATAATTTGATTATGTTATTCTTTTTTGGTCGATTTTATGGAATTATTTTTTTATCTATTTCTATTATACACTACTAAAAATTAGGCCAATAGTGACCACCATTGGTGTTGGCTATAGGCCTATAGAGACCGCACAGGGACATCCAATGGTGGTCACTTTAGGCCCAATGTTGTGGGCCTACAGCGACGGCCATTGGCAGTCACTGAAGTTGAATGACATGCGGGCATACAGTGACCGCCTGGCGGTCGCTGAAGCTGGCCGAATGTCGGCCTCCAACGACCGCCACTGGTGGTCGCTACAGCCAGCCTATAGTGACGGCCATTGGCGGTCACTGAAGCCGGCCAAGATGGCAGCCCATAGCGACCGCCAATGGCGGTCGCTGAAGCTGGCCGAAATGCCGCCCCACAGCGACCGCCATTGGCGGTCGCTAAACTGGAAATATTTTTTAAAAAAAAATTCATGGTAATGAATAAAAAAACAAAAACATATAAATAATTAAAAATTTTAAACAAAACCAAACACCATAAACATCAAGATCATCATAAACAATAAATGATAGATGTGCTTCAACGATCCACATCCATCTGCTTTAGAAACCTACAATAAGATACAAAGAAAACAACTAAAAAAAACAAACGTAAATAGGAAATATTTATTAATTTATTATATACTTATAATAAATTGAAATGTGACATCACATGGGTGATATAATAATTTAAAACCCCCAATTTAAGAAATGTTATTATTTTTTATTTTTATTTTTATAATTTTGGAGTCTTTGCTTTAGTTTCTGAAAGTTTTTTTTTGTCTAAAAAAAAATGTTTTTCGCACACACCACATGTTTGATGGATGTGATATCTCCTCCTACATGTCATAAATAATATTCCTATCGTTTTCGTGTGGTTTCAGGTCATTTGGAGCACATTTTCTCCGAATTCGACCGTGACACGCCGTTTTACTGTTTTATGACTCCGGAAATGCATTTCCGGTCAAAGTGATCAAGAAGAACCACCAATTGATGTTCCGTCTACCCGAACATTTCACAATTCACACTGCGGTTGTTGTCATATGATTTCATGGCATTCCAAGGTCATTCGGGTGGTTTTGACCACCCAACGCGCCCTTTTAAGAGCGCGTCGACCTGCTGAAAATGACACATTTGGTCGTATCGCGCACACCGCACGTCCGATGGACGTTCCGTCTCCTCTTGCATGTCAAGAATAATATTCCTATCATTTTTTTGTGGTTTCAGGTCATTCGGAGCTGGTTTTCTTTGAATTCGACCGTGACACGGCGTTTTGGTCTTTTTTGACTCCGGAAATGCGTTTCCGGTTACCACGGTCAAACAACACCTTTGATTGATGTTCAGTCTACCCGACCATTTTACAATTCACTCTGCGGTTGTGGTCATATGATTTCATGGCATTCAGAACTCGTCCGTGTGGTTTTGACCACCCAACACGCCCTTTTAGAGCGCGTCAAACTGCTGAAAACGACACATTCGGTCGTACCGCGCGCACCGCATGTCCAATGGACGTGCCCTATCCTCCTGTATGTAAAGATTAATATTCCTATCACTTTAAAGTTTATTCAGGTCATTCGGAGCACATTTTCTCTGAATTCGACCGTGACATGCGGTTTTGGTCTTTTATAACTCCGGAAACGCATTTCATGTCACCGCGGTCAAACGACACCTCCGATTGATGTGTCGTCCGCCCAACCATTTGAAAATTCACACCTTTGTTGTTTTCATATAATTTCATGGCTTTTCGAGGTCATTTGGGTGGTTTTGACCACCAAATGCGCCCTTTTATAGCATGTCGAACTGCTAAAAATGACCCATTCGGTCATACCGTGTGTATCGCATGTACGATGGAAATGCCATCTCCTCCTGTATGTCACGAATAATATTAATATTGTTTTTTTGAGGTTTTCAGGTCATTCGGAGTGTAGTGACTCATGTTTTGGCCTTGTCAAACTTTGGAATATTTCTACGAAGAATTCCAGATCTAGGCGCATAGACGGCGTGCGATTTTGAGGCCCGGTGTGCCCGAAATTAATTTTATAAAAATATTAAGTATTTTTATACTATGCACATGGAGGGGGTGTGATATCTCCTAAAAGATATCTCAGAACGGGAATTTGAGGGCACGGTTGCGTCTGGAACATACCGTTTACCCTAGGCGAGGTGTAAACTCTGCTGGCGCGGGCCTGCGGTGAGAAACGCCACCAGGGGCGTTTCCGTAATTAAATGAAAAAGTTAGTGTGCGAGCGTCGGCATGAATAACTTCTGAACGGAGTCTCAGATGGAAAATCGGAGTCCGCTGTTGTGTTCAGAACGGCACGTTTACCCTAGGGGTGACCTTACCTTTGTTCGCATCGGGCAACGGGTATGAGACGGGTTTGGCGCCGGTGGGTGGTTGATATAAATATCAGCACCCCCCCCCCCCTTAATCGTTCCTCTCGGCGTTCTTCACCGTTCTTCACCGTCGAACCACCGAATCGAGAAAACGAAGTGCCCACGAGCTCGGATTTCGACGGCGGACGTTCTAGGAGCGCGCAACGGATGCTCTGGAGCGCGGATCTAAGGCAGAACGTCGGCGTTTCACCCGTGAGGTAGGCGGTTTAAGTTTTAATTCCCGATCCCAATTTTGCAGCACTTTTTCTTCAAATTGAACCCGTAGCAGTGTAGTAGAGGTCCCGAGGGTCGCGCAGTTGCTTCCGGATCAAAAAACGGACCACCGGGGAGCTCACGGCGGTCCACGAAAGTTTTCTGGCGAAGGGGGCCCGATTCCGGCGGGTTTCTGGTGAGCGGCGGCGCTCCAGTGAGGCAGCGGCGCTCCGGCGCGGTGGTGCGGCGACTCCGGCGCGGTGGTCCGGCGAGGTGGCGCGGTGGCTCCGGCAGGGCCAACGGTGGAGGGCCGATGAGCCAGGCTTTTACAGAAACCATTGTATCTCGCAAACCAGAAGTCCGTTTCACGTACCGTCTGCGGCGATGCGACCCTGGGAGTGAGATGGACCTATTGGGATAGGTTCGGGTTTTTTTCGGGCTGGGTGCACGGACCGGGGTCACGAAATGTCGGAGAATATTAATATTTTAATTATTATCCGACTTAACCGGCCGTAACTTTTTCCCGGAGTGTCCGATTGACATGCCGTCAGTGGCATTGTGATCCTGACGGTACGACAGACATTTTGAGATAGATTTCGGGTGTTGGGACCGAGATCGGCGTGCGGGCCCCACGAGGCCGGGTTTTGACTTTTGCGGAGAAACGCAGCTTTCGCACCAGGAGTCCGATTTTGGCGGATGAGTAGTCGATCCTGTGTGTTTTTCTGAGAGGATCACAATGGTGTGATTCGCTCGAGGTGTTTCGGGATAGATGCGTGGGCCCCACCTGGGCTGGCCTTCGGTGAATAGTTCCTTTTTCACCGGGTGTCTGTTTCGGACGAGTGAGTAGTCGATTCCACTTGTTATTCCGAGGGGATCGCCGTGAAATGGTCTGCTTGATGGGTTTCAGGATCGTTGTGTGGGCCCCGCACGGGCTAGCTACGGTGAATGGTGCTTTTTCACCGGTAGTCCGTTTTGGGCGAGTAAGCAGCCTATCCTGCATGTTTTTCTGCGTAGATCGCGATGGTGGCCTTAATATTGGCCTTGGAGGTGCGCAGTGTGGCGTTGTTGTGGGTCACTCTGGTTAGCGACGTTTCGGACCAGCAGTGGTTGAGGGTACTCCCTTGGTTCGTTCCCACGAGGGTTCGTGTGGCATCCCAACCTTCGTATAGGTTTGTGATCCTCTCGATGAGATATTTAAACTGTTAGAGTTGTGGCATCCCTCCGGAGGTCCCAGAGTGGGATCCTCTAGCATCTTTTCCCTATATCGGGTTCTTCGTATCGCTGTGACCGCTTATTCACGGGCGGCGATCCCCTATCTAGCAGGTTAACCCCGTAGGGTTTGTGGCATCATCGGGAATATGATCCCCTACATAGTGGGCCATGCTCAGTAGGGTTGTGGTATCGTCAGGTATACGATCCCCTGCTTCGCATCGGGTTATAGTAGGGTTGCGGTATCGTTGGTTATGTGATCCCCTACTCAGCGCGTGGTTTCGGTAGGGTTGCGACATCTTCGGTTCCATCCCCTACATTGCGATTTATACCAGATAGGGTTCCGGTATTGTCGTGACCACCTTTATTTGGGCGATGATCCTCTATCTGAGTGGTGTGCTTCTGTCAAGCGCCAGATCGGGTTGTGGTATCCCCCAGTGGATCCTGGGTGTGATCCCCTATCTATGAGAACTACTTATGCCCGATCGGGTCGTGGTATCCCCCAGCGGACCCTGGGAGTGATCCTCTATCTGTGAGCTTCGTATACCATAGTGGGTTCTGGTATCCCCTAGCTAACCCTAGGAGTGATCCCCTATCCAAGGAGTTTGGTGGTTCTGTTGTTTCAGGGAGGTTTCCTCAGTGATGCTATCCGACGAGCGTGATCTCTCGGGTGAGCGTCTGAGGGGTTTGTGAGAAACCCAATGGAGTGTATCTCTCGGACGAGTGTCATCTGGGATGACAGTGTTTGTGGAGTGTGCTATCATGGTTGTAAATCATTGCTGGTGTTGAGGTCGGTACCTCAGGTGGCTTGTTGCGTGAGCTGAGTATTTCTGGATTGTTCAAGGTGTATGTACGAGCATACACCTGAGTTTAGATAAATAGTTGTGTTTAGCTGAGGATGGTCACGATATGGATTTCCTCTCTCATCTGGGTTCCCTCTGGCTAGGATGAGCAGACAGTTTCCTTTCAGTTGCTCTCTTTGGTTTTGGGTTTTTGGGGGTGCCTACTGAGTATTTTTATACTCACCCATGCACGGGCTTTGCCCACACATGTTTGTGTCTTGTGCAGACCACATGCCTTTTGACGGAGTCCCAGGAGGACCCGGAGCAGGCAGAGCTGAGTGAGCGAGACTAAACGGGGTGTTTACCGGTGCGGTGCTGAGGGAGCTTTCTGGCGGGTGTTTGTGGCAGCGTTTCCCTTCTTCAGAGCAGGTTGGACACGCTTTGTAGTTTTCTTTTGGTGGGCCCTATTTTTCCATTTTGTACTTCTGTTTTACTCTGGTTGTGGGATAGTGTATGCATGCATTTACTTTTCAGTTTTTTATATCTCTACACTGTTGCATGGAGGTGTTTGTGGGTGCGTGTGTACAGGTATCTTAGGCTAATCCCTCCCATGTGTGTGATAGTCTACTCGGCACTGGTCTCCAGCCCCTGGCCTATTAGAGGCGGGCTTGGGGAGTCACGGATCGAGCCCCGTTGGGTTGGGTCATGACAGAGTGGTATTAGAGAAGGTTCCACCTTTCGGATCACAGAGCGTAGATGGTCTAGCATGGATTTTGGTTTGGGATGCATAGCGGTAGTGTTATGATGTTTCAAACTCGGCTTCCAGGCTAGGGACTCCAGTGTTGGTGCGGCAGCCGACGTATCCCTACACCAGGGCTCTGATAACCTGCCTTTCGACTCGGGACATTCGTACACTGGTCGCAGGGACATAATGGTACATGCATCATATAAGACTGGGTTTTGGGTTTTCCTTTTCCTTCTTGAGTCAGCTCTCCAGATATACTCTTTGACTGTGGTGCGTCATGAATGTATTTCAGGATGCCTCCACGATGACAGCCAACGAGGGTTCCGTAGCAGGATTGTGCAGATGACCCGCCTCGTGTAGAGGTTGTGGAGTAGGGCGCAGGTTCTGAGGTTGCACCTCCAGGTGGTCTACCAATTGAGCCACCACCAGTCGAGCAGCTGGTTGTGCCGGAAGTGCAGGATGAGGTTGTGCACAGCCTGAGTGCGCTGCACGAGTTCAAGAAGTAGCGAACTCTAAGGTTCCAACATGATCCAGACCCCCAGGTAGCTAATGACTGGCTCGAGGTAGTCACCCGAGTTTTCCGCCTAGGGAGGAAACCTCAAGACCAGATGGTGGTCCTAGCGGCGAGCCTTCTGCATGGTTCGGCCGGGCGATGGTGGAGTTTAGTGACGCGGTCCCTTGACGAGGAGACGCTCATGTGGGCAGAGTTTGAGCGGCTCTTCAGGGAGGAGTTCTATCCAGTGACATTGAGGTCAGTGCGGATTCAGGAGCTTCTGTAGCTTCGACAGGAGGGCCTGACCGTGTCGGATTACTCAGCGAGGTTTACAGATCTGTCATGCTACTCCCTGGATATGGTTCGGGACCCGTTCTTTAGGGCTCGGACCTTTGAGCAGGGCTTACGCAGGGACATATGAGAAGGTGTGGTTTCCTTGTGTCTACCCACCTATGCTGGAGTGCTGGAGCGAGTGTTGGTGGTGGAGAGCTTTCTGGCTGAGCAGATTCCCCCTGTTAGTGCTGGGAACGTGCGATCTGAGACGTCAGAATCTGGTAGCCGACGACAGACTCAGGGGTCTGGACGTGGTCAATGTTTCAGGAGGCTACCCCAGGATGGAGGATCTGAGGCTCAGGACTCACATGGCTCGCAGGCCAGTTTTGGTCAGCCGCAGGAGAGGCGGTGTTATGCTTGCGAGGGTCGGGGACATCTTGTTAGAGATTGTCCGACCCGTCGTGCTGCTGAGAGGGAGCCAGTTGATGGAACGCCTTGGCAGAGGCAGCGTCTCGAGTAAGGAGGTCCGCAGGGTGGCGGGAGTGGCGGTGGAGCGGGTGCAGCAGGAGGAGGTGGTAGGCGGTACCAGTTGCCACCACCCCCACTCCCAGGAGGTCCACGCCAAGATCAGGTAGCTGGGGGCTGAGGGCGAGGACAGCTGCATGCCCTGGAGGCTGTTGACCCAAAGGCACTGCGAATGGATAGAGGTATGCCTTGTGTCTTTAATACTTTCTGCAGTAGTTTGATAGACACTATTTAGCAGTACTGTTTCCTTTTGTTTCTTGCTCGAGTTTTGTTCAGGGGGTTAGTAAGACCCTGTGTGGGTGTTTCTCAGCATGCTCTGACTGCGTGAGGAAGAGGGATCCTTCCCCCACCGAGATGCGTTTTTGTGACGCGATTAAAATCGTGCGGGAAAGTCAGTGCCGCCCAAAGCGGATAGTATCGAGGTGTGGTGGATGAGTCCCTCTGACTTATGTGTTCGGGCATGGGCGTTTGTGGTCGAACTCGCGTGTGTGCGAGACCCAGTTGATAGTCTAGTCACTTTCCTTGTGCTTAGGGCTTTTCAGGAATGACAAGTTCTAAGGTGGGAGGATGTAGCGACTCATGTTTTTGGCCCTGTCAGACTTTGGAATATTTCTACGAAGAATTCTAGAGCTAGGTGCGAAGACGACGTGCGATTCCGAGTCCCAGTGTGCCCAGAATTAATTTTATAAAAATATTAAGCATTTTTATACTATTCACGTGGAAAGGGTGTGATATCTCCTAAACGGTAGCTCAGAACGGGAATCCGAGGGAACGGTTGCATCCGGATTGTGCCGTTTACCCTAGGCGAGGTGTAAACTTTGCTGGCGCGGGCCTGCGGTGAGTAACGCCACCAGGGGCATTTCCGTAATTAAATGGAGAAGTTAGTGTGCGGGCGTCAGCTCGAATAACTTCTGAACAGAGTCTCGTATGGAAAATATGAGTCCTCCGTTGTGTTCAGAACGGTGCGTTTACCCTAGGGGTGACCTTACCTTTGTTCGCATCGGGCGACGGGTCCGAGGCGGGTTTGGCGCCGGAGGGCGGCTCATATAAATATCACCACCCCCTTAATCGTTCCTCTCGGCGTTCATCACCGTTCTTCGCCGCCGAACCGCCGAATCAAGAAAACTAAGTGCCCACGAGCTCGGATTTCGACGACGGACATTCCAAGAACGCGCAGCGGAAGCTCTAGAGCGCGGATCTAAGGCAGAGCGTCGGCGTTTCGTCCGCGAGGTAGGTGGTTTGAGTTTTAATCCCTGATCCCATTTCTGCTGCATTTTTTCTTCAAATCAAACCCGTAGCAGTGTAGTAGATGTCCCGAGGGTCGCGCAGTTGCTTCCAGATCGAAAAACGAACCACTGGGGAGCTCCCGACGATCCGCGGAAGTTTTTCGGCGAAGGGGGGCCGATTCCAGCGGTTTTCCAGTGAGCAGCGGTGCTCCGGCGTGGTGGTGCGGTGACTCCGGCACGGTGGTCCGGCGAGGTGGCGCGGTGGCTCCGGCAGGGCCAGCGGTGGAGGGCCGGCGAGCCAGGCTTTTACAGAAACAACTGTATCTCGCTAACCAAAAGTCCGTTTCGCATGCCGTCTACGGCGACGCGACCCTGGGAGGGAGACAGAACTATTGGGGTAGGTTCAGGCTTTTTGTGGGCTGGGTCTATGGCCCGGGGTCCCGAAACGTCGGACAATATTAACATTTTAATTGTTATCCGACTTGATCGGCCGTAACTTTTGCCCAGAGTGTCCGATTGTCATGTCGTCAGTGGCATTGTGATCCTGATGGTAATATGGACGTTTTGAGATAGATTTCGGGTGTTGGGACCGAGATCGGGGTGAGGGCCCCACGAGGCCGGGTTTTCACGTTTGCGGAGAAACGCAGCTTTCGCATCAGGAGTCCGATTTTGGTGGATGAGTAGTCGCTCCTGTGTGTTTTTTTCGAGAGGATAGCAATAGTGCGATCCAATCGATGTGTTTCAGGATCGAGGCATGGGCCCCACCTGGGCTGGCCTTCGGTGAATAGTGCCTTTTCACTGGGTGTCCGTTTCAGATGAGCGAGTCATCGATTCCACTTGTTTTTCCAAGGGGATCGCTGTGTTATGGTCCTATCGATGGGTTTCGGGATCGTTGTGTGGGCCCCGCATGGGCTAACTATGGTGAATAGTGCTTTCTCATCGGTAGTCCGTTTTGGTCGAGTAAGCAGCATGTCATGCATGTTTTCCCACGTAGATCGCGATGGTGGCCACGGTATTGGCCTTAGAGGTGCGCAGTGTGGCGTTGTTGTGGGTCACTCGGGTTAGCGACGTTTTGGACCAGCAGTGGTTGAGGGTACTTCCTTGGTTCGTTCCCACGAGGGTTTGTGTGGCATCAAAACCTTCGTATAGGTTTGTGATCCTCTCGATGGGATGTTTAAACTGTTAGAGTAGTGGCATCCCTCCGGTGGGCCCGGAGTGGGATCCTCTAGCATCTTTTCCCTAGATCGGGTTATTGGTATTGCTGTGACCGCTTATTCACAGGCACTGATCCCTTATCTAGCAGGTTAATCCCGTAGGGTTTGTGGAATCATCAGAAATATGATCCCCTACGCAGTGGGCCGTGCTCAGTAGGGTTGTGGTATCGTCAGGTATATGATCCCCTGCTCAGCATCAGGTTATAGTAGGGTTGTGGTATTGTTGGTTATGTGATCCCCTAATCAGCGCGTGGTTTCAGTAGGGTTGCGGCATCCTCGGTTCGATCCCCTACATCGCGAGTTATACTAGATAGGGTTCCAGTATCGTTGTGACCACCTTTATATGGGCGATGAACCTCTATCTGAGTGGTGTGCTTCTGTCGAGCGCTAGATCGAGTTGTGGTATCCCCCAGTGGATCCTGGGTGTGATCCCCTATCTGTGAGAACTACCTCTTCCAGATCGGGTCGTGGTATCCCCCAGCGGACCCTGGGAGTTATCCCCTATCTGTTAGCTTCGTATACCGGAGTGGGTTCTGGTATCCCCTAGCGTACCCTAGGAGCGATCCCCTATCTGAGGAGTTTGGTGGTTCTGTTGTTTCAGGGAGGTTTCCTCAGTGATGATTTCCGAAGAGCGTGATCTCTCGGGGGAGCGTCTGAGAGATTTGTGAGAAACCTGATGGAGTGTATCTCTCGGATGAGTGTCATCTGGGATGACAGTGTTTGTGGAGTGTGCTCTCCTGGTTGTGAATTGTTGCTGGTGTTGAGGTCGGTACCTCAGGTGGCTTGTTTCTTGAGCTGAGTAATTCTGGATTGTTCAAGGTGTATGTATGATCATACACCTAAGCTGAGATGACTTGTTGTGTTTAGCCATGTATGGTCACGATATGGAGTTCCTCTCTCGTCTGGGTTCCCTCTGGCTGGGATGAGCAGACTGTTTCCTTTCAGTTTCTCTCTCTAGTTTTGGGTTTTTGGGGTGCCTACTAAGTATGTTTATATTCACCCCTACATGGGCTTTGCCTGCACATTTTTGTGTCTTATGTAGACCATAGGCCTTTTGACGAAGTCCCAGGAGGACCCAGAGCAGGCGGAGCTGAGTGAGCGAGACTGACCGGGGTGTTTACCAGTGCAGTGCCGAGGGAGCCTTCTGGTGGGTGTTTGTGGCAGTGTTTCCCTTCTTCGTAGTAGGTTGGACGTGCTTTGTAGTTTTCTTTTCGTGGGACCTATTTTTCCCTTTTGTACTTCTGCTGTACTCTGGTTGTGGGATAGTGTATGCATGCATTTCCATTTCAGTTTTCTATATATTTGCACTGTTGCAAGGAGGTGTTTGTGGGTGCGAGTGTAGAGGTACCTTAGGCTAATGCCTCCCATGTGTGTGATAGCCTACTCGGCGCTGGTCGCCATCCCCTGACCTATTGGAGGCGGGCTTGGGGAGTCGCGGCTCAAGCCCCGTTGGGTCGGGTCATGACACGGAGCACGTTTTGTCTGAATTCGACCGTGACACGCCGTTTTAGTCTTTTATGACTCAGGAAAAGCATTTCCCATCACCGCGTTCAAACAATACCTCCAATTGATGTTTTTTCTTCCTAACCATTTAACAATTCACACCTCGATAGTTTTCGTATGATTTCATGGCATTTCGAGGTCATTCCGTTGGTTTTGACCACCCAACGCCCCATTTTAGAGAGCGCTGAACTGCTGAAAATGACAAATTCGGTCATACCGCGCGCAATTTACGTCCGATGGGAATGTCGTCTCCTACTACATGTCACAAATAATATTCCTATCATTTTTTTGTGGTCTCAGGTCATTCAGAGCACATTTTCTCTAAATTCGACCATGACACGCTGTTTTGGTCTTTTATGACTCTGGAAACGCGTTTCTGGTCTCCATGGTCAAACGGAACCTCTGATAGACATTCCATCTGCCCAAAAATTTCACAATTCACACTGAGGTTGTTGTCGTATGATTTCATGGCATTCTGAGCTCATTCGGGTGGTTTTGACCACCCAACGCGCCCTTTTAGAGTGCGTCGAACTGCTGAAAACGACACATTTAGTCATACTGCGCGCACTGCACGTCCGATGGAAGTATCATCTCTTCCTTCATGTCCCAAATAATATTTCTATCATTTTGGTGTGGTTTTAGGTCATTTGGAGCACGTTTGCTCTAAATTCGACCATGACACGCTGTTTTGGTCCTTTATGACTCTGGAAAAGAATTTCTGATCACCGTGGTCAAAAAAAACCTTTGATTGACATTTTTTCTACCCAAAAGTTTCAAAATTCACACCGTGGTTGTTGTCGTGTGATTTCATGGCATTCAGAGGTCGTTCTGGTGTTTTTGACCACCCAACACGCCCTTTTAGAGCACGTCGAACTGCTGAAAACGACACATTCAGCCATACTGCATGCACCACACATCCGATTGAAGTTCCATCTTCTCCTTCATGTCACTAATAATATTCCTATCGTTTTCGAGTGGTTTCAAGTCATTCAGAGCACGTTTTCTGTGAATTCGACCATAACACGCCGTTTTGGTCTTTTATGACTCCGGAAACGCATTTCCGGTCACCGCGGTAAAACGGAACCTCCAATTGACATTTTTTCTACCCGAACATTTCAAAATTCACACCGCGGTTGTTGTCGTATGATTTCATGGCATTCTTGAGGTCGTTCGGGTGGTTTTGACCACTCAATGTTCCCTTTTAAAGCGTGTCGAACTGCTGAAAATGGCACATTCGGTCGTACCGCATGTACCGCACGTCCTATGGATGTGTCTTCTCCTCCTTCATGTCACGAATAATATTACTATAGTTTTTGTGTAGTTTCAAGTCATTCAAATCACGTTTTCTCTGAATTTGACCGTGACACGCCGTTTTGGACTTTTATGACTCTGGAAACGTGTTTCCGGTCACATTGGTCAAAAGACACCTCAGATTGATGTGTCGTATGCCCGAACATTTCAAAATTCACACCAAGATTATTTTCGTATGATTTCATGGCATTCCGAGCTCGTTTGTGTGGTTTTGACCACCCAACGTGCCCTTTTAGAGCGCATCGAACTGCTGGAAATGACACATTCGGTCATACCGCGTGGACCGCATGTCCAATGGACGTTCCCTCTCCTCCTACATGTCACGAATAATATTCCTATCATTTTAGTGTGGTTTCAGGTCATTCAGATCACGTTTGCACTGAATTCGATTGTGACACGCCGTTTTGGTCTCTTATGACTCCGGAAACACGTTTCCGGTCACCGCAGTCAACTGGAACCTTCGATTTATGTACTGTCTGCCCGACCATTTCAAAATCTACACCGAGGTTTTTGTCGTATGATTTCATGGAATTCCGAGGTCGTTCGGGTGGTTTTGACCACCCAACTCGCCCTTTTAGAGCGGACCAAACTGCTGATAACGATACATTCAATCGTACCGCGTGCAGTGCACATCCGATGGACGTGTCGTCTGCTCCTGCATGTCAAGAATAATATTCTTATCATTTTCATTTGGTTTCAGGTCATTCGGAACACGTTTGCTCTGAATTCGACCGTGACATGCCATTTTGGTCTTTTATGACTCCGGAAACGCATTTCCGGTCACTACGGTCAAATAGAACGTTCGATTGACGTGTCGTCTATCCGACTATTTCAAAATTCACACCACGGTTGTTGTCGTATGATTTCATGGCATTATGAGCTCGTTCAGGTGGTTTTGACCACCCAACGCGTCCTTTTAGAGCGCGCCGAACTAATTGGCCTAACTACCCATTGGCCTATTGTATAGTTATACAATTGGAATAATGGCATAATGGCCTAATGGCCATTTGTTCTAACATCCAACTGAACAATTGGCCAACTGTCCAATTTTTCTAATGGCCTAACAGCCTAATGACCAATTGGTATATTGTATAGTTTCACAATTGGGCGGGGGGGGGGGGGGGGGGGTTGTCCGAGGGTGCGGGGGGGTGTTCGGGGGGTGCGGGGGGGGGGGGGGGGGGCTATCCAGGGTGTGTTGGGGGCTGTTCGTGGGTGCGGGGTGCTGTCCGGGGTGGGGGGGATGTCCGGGGTGGGGGTGTTGTCCGGGGGTGGGGGGCTCTCCGGGGGTGGGGCGGGCTGTCCGGGGGGTGCAGGGGGGGCTATTCGGGGGTGCGGGGGTTCTGTTCGTGGTGGGGGCAGCTGTCCGGGGTGAGGGTGTTGTCCAGGGGTGGGGGGATGTTCGGGGGTGAGGGTGTCACACCATAACTTTTAAGATAATATTATTTTATTATTTTAACATATTTTAAAACTTTCTATCGAGCTGTGAGCCAAGCCCGTTTGATATTTTTTCATTTTGTTGATGAATGAATGCTTCACCCTTAACATCGTCCGGTTCATGGCATGGCGTATTCAAAGCTACACGACTTTTCCCGGGTCATCGGGCAGCCTGCCTCATGTTCATGACAAATAAATAAAATGATTTTTAATGATGTATTTTAAAAATTATAATTTTGGTAATTATTATTATTATTATTATTATTATTATTATTATTATTATTATTATGTTCACCAAGTTTATTAATATATGGTTGTTATAATTACGTTATTATTATTAAGTTTCTATTAATTTTGTAATGTATATTAAGTTTATTATAATTTTTATTATGGTTATTATAAATAATATTAATTTTGTTCTTACTAATTTATTGACAACCATTTTTATCTTATTATTATTATTATTTTTTCTTCTTATTTTCTCTTCTTTCATTCTTTTATTTCCTTTTTTTCTCCCTCCCCCTTTACCCTCTCCACGCAACCCGCCCATTTCCCCTTCCCTCCCTTCTCACGTCCCTACCTCCCTGGGCAACCCTAGATGTCGCGCTGCACTCCCTCCCCCATCGCCGAACCCTAACTCCTCTCCTCTGGTGACCCATGTTGCACCTCCTGCCGGGTAAGCAATCGCGCGCCCCCAGCTACCTGCCTCACGCTGAACCCCCAGCGCGCTACCCCCACAGGCCTAGGGGCCTACAACATGCCTCCCTCCCATCATTCGCGCCCCCTCCTTCTGGTCGGCACCCCTCCGACGACCTCTCCTTCCCACCGGCGCACAACCCCTCAACCCGCTCCATTTTCCCCCTCCTGCTCAACCATAGGTGCAACCCCTCTCTCGGCTGCACATCCCCCCTCTTCCGCTCGACTGGCGGCGCAGCCCTCCTCGACCGACCCTCCCTGTCGGTGCCAGACCTCCCATCAACCGCACGACCTCTGGCTGCGCACCCTCCTGGCCGAGTCACCCTCCACGTTCCCTCTTGGCCAAGCTATCTGTCGCGCGCCCCTCTGGCGTGCCCCCTGTTCAGCGCACACCTCCCCTCATTCACGGTTTCTGGAGATCCTCCAAAACTATTGTGTCAGCCTTCTTCTCCTTCGCCGCAACTGCGTTTTACCCAGGGTGTGTTTTCCCTCTTCTCTTATGGTTTTAGTGTGGGATTCCATGTGTTTGTGATTCTATTTTGATGTTTTAGTTCAAATTTGGTGTAATTGGTTCGATGTTTTTATTTTAGGATTTAATCGCGTTGTTTGAGGTGCGGTAGGCATGTAGTGGTATGTGTGTACCTTGGTTGCAAATTTCTCTACACAATGGTAGGTGATTCTATGTATGGAAATTATTTATTGAATTATTTTGTAAGTTTAATTAATTCCTCTTGTTTATTTATTAGTTTACATGCTGCAAATTTGGTTTTGTTTGAGATTTGATATACATTTGATTTGTTAGTAGCATGTGATGCAATATGTGTTCAATTTTCGATGAAGAAACATGTTGATCTATTTACTAGTATTTTATAAATTGTGCGGTATGAGTTTTGGAGTAGCATGGATATGTGTTTTTCCATAAAAGAAGATTTGAGTGGGTTTTTATGTTTAAGCCATGAAATGTTTCTGGAAATGGTGTAATAATTTTTCTTAGTGGTTGATTTAGTGGGGAAAATGGTATAACGGTGAAAAGAGTTTATTTATTTATGCAAGTTGTTTTATGAAGGGGGTTTTTCCATTGTGTCGCTGGCAGAAAAGACATAGTTGTATATGCATGGGTAAGCATGTATATATGTATATTCTTCTTACGCATATTACCTCATGGAGCAGGGAATATCTACTTGGGTCAACGGGTAAATATATATATATATATATATTAAGATGTATATTAATGTAAGGTGAAGCGGTCTCATGCTGCTACCATCAAAAGTTGCAGATTTTGAGGTATGGACTTTTACGCCGCTTGTTGGTCTCACACTTGATTTATGGTGTCCTTTTGATGTTTTAAGGTTTTTTCTAATTGTTTTGTAGTGTGATGGACCTCGCTATGATGGTTTCAAGTTGCGGGTGTCAAGAACGCCTACATGTGCATGCATAAGGTAAGACACATATATATATGTTTCCCTCGGAATTCGGGGAGGACCTCTTGTATGGGAGATTCAAACGTTCCGATCAGTTTCTAACGGGTTTGTTCATAGAACCGGAAACATCCAATGATTCCACATCCATTTGGACCTACTTTCCAAAGGTAGGCGCTTCATTAGTTTGTGAACTGATTAGACTTAAGAATTTTCATTGGTCGAGAGGATGGGAGGTCGGACTCAGCACACCTTTTTGAGGGCAATTATTTTCTATTCCGGGACTCTCTTTATAAATTTAAGTTATGTTCGTGAATCGTTATTATATTACCAAGTATAAAATGAGCTTTCCTTCAGTTCTGAGAATCAATGAATAAATATGTATGAAATTTAAAGAATCTTTTATATGTATTCGAGGTTCTTCATCAATAGAGAATCATCTTTATCTATTTAGAGATTCTTGGTCAATGGTATCCTTCAAAACCTTTATATAAAAGTCTCTTGGTCATTATGATGACCAGGCTAGTTTTAAAGCCACTCAGTGGGGCACTTGAAGTTTATTGTCATTCAGAAGGACATGAATTATTTCAGAGGTGGGATCGAACCCGTAGATTGGCAACCTACGTATCCTTTTTTTGGAAAAGGAATCAGAACCCATGTAGTTCGAGTAAGGGAGTATGATGTTTATGATTGATGGCTCAAAAAAGGATGTCATAATTACTTTTACCCTCTATGCTCACGTGAGTCATGATCGGTGTGAGAAACAAGAGGTATTGGTAATATAATAGACAATTGGGCCATGAAAGATGTAATCATAAGAAATTGTTTGGGGCTTATGTATGTATGGCTGCTCAGATAAATGAAGGTTAGGATTTACTTAAGGGAGAAAATCCAGGAACATGGTCCATAAAGGTATATGTGCTTCATGGAGATTTGAATACTCTAACTTGGGACTTATTCCTGAAAAGGAAACCCAAATTAGGAGAGGATTGATAATTGGGTTTTACTCCTGAGAAGGAATCCCAGATCAAACGTAAATTAGGACTGGTTTAAGGGACTTGGGGCTTATTCCTGAAAAGGTAGCCCAAAATTATGACTGGTACTTATTCCTGAAAAGGAGGCCCAGGTTAAGGATTAAGGTTTGGGGCTTACTCCTGAGGAGGATGCCCAAATTAAAGGACTTATAACTGGGGATTATTCCTTAAAATGAGACCCATGTTAAGGATTCTCTCATCTTAAAGGATGAGGTTGAATGAATGAACTCTCAATCTTTAGTGACATAAAGATGTATAAATCACTATATTTTGAGAGATATTCCATATAATTCCTTTCAGATGAGGAATTAAAATCAAGAAATCATGCCATAAATGGATTTGAAGAGTGTCTTGAAGACTGAATCTTGAATTGGAAAGGTGTAATGGCTTAAGAGGGGTAAAATGGGCAAGATGGGCACCCAAAAAGGAAGGGGCGTTCAAGTCTTGGAAGGTGCGCAGGTACTGCGTGGGTGCACAAGTAGTGTTCGCGTAGGTATACCTGCGTGACATGGTGGGGTACTTGCGCGATATTCAACCAGCATTGAAATACTTGAGCGACTCTTTATTAAAGCCTTTAGAATCCTCTTGAGGTTCTTCCAGAAAAGGGACGCGCAAGTTCTATCGAAGGAGTAAGGCGGCGCGTAAGTGTGGCCACTTTCCTTAAGGGCTGGCCACTCAGGCGTGCAAGTGTTGATGAGTTTCAACACTTAGGCCTTACTCCCTGTCTTTAGATCATCCTTTCTAGGTAAGAAATTACCTTAGAAGTGTTCTGGAAGCTTTGAGAAGAGACTTGGGCGTCGGGAGCTTCAATCCGAGTTTTTGGAAAAAAAAATCCTCTCGAATGGGGGGCCCACAGGGTCTATTTATAGGCAGGAGAAGACCCCAGGCAGTTACCGGGCGGTTATCACTTAGGTCGCGCAAGTCACTTGCGCTCCAAGGTGCGTCGCGCAAGTGGACTTGCGCGACTATGAGTAAACTTGCGCGGCCTATGGGAAATGTTCTCCTTGTTCATCCCTTTGTCAATTTTTTTATGTTTCTTCAAAGGATGAATCACTTTGGACTAATGTATTTTCCCTTTTCAGTCGTTAGACTCTGTGACGGAAAGGAGCGTCAACAAAAGTCCCCCCTCAGAGTTGGATCCGGAGAGAAAAGAGGATTTGACTCTCAGGTGAAAAAGAAAAGACAAGAAATCTGGCAGTTTAAAGTCATGCATGTTGGACATAAAAAAGGCTAATGTTTAAGGTTGAAATAGCTTTGACTGAAATGGATTAGAATTGACTCAATTCCTTGACAACTCATCTGAAAACATAATACCATACTCAAGTATGAGGGAAAATATGTAAGCTATGACTTAAGAATATTTGAATCTGGGGAATGATATCGAAGAGAGCTAAAAGGCATTAGAAGAAGTAGTTTCCAAGAATGAAGTTACCATTATTTAACAAACCCATTAGGGGGTTGAATTATGCAGGGCCACCTAAGGGCATTGGCTGCATAGTTAAATAAAATAGTATCTTTTGGATAACAATTCTGTTATGTAGAATGTTTATGCAAGGCCACCTATGGGCACATGCTGCATAGTCAGGCAAAAGAACTCTCAGAAATTTACTTTCCTAGTGCTAAAAGCCAGTGAAAGTTTATGGAGATTCAAATCTTCCAAAGTATAGAGTTTGCTGTATGGAAAGAGGTACTTGAATATGGAAAAGATATTTACAAACAAGATTATCGAAGAACTGGATGAATATTACTCCTACGAAGGTCTGACCCAAACATAGGGAAGGAGAATATAAGCCATATACTTGAATACTTTCAGATCTTGAAAAAGGATATGGGACAAGTATATTAAGGATGACTATTTTTTTGGATCCCTGCATACTGTCATTTAAGACAAATAAGGACAAAGGAGGAATTCTTCCCAAGAATGAAGTTACCACTCTCCGACAAACCTGTTAGGGGGTTGAATTATGAAGGGCCACTTAAGGGCATTGGCTGCATAGTCAAATAATAGTATCCTTCGGCTGACAAGTCTACTATGTGGACTGTTTATGCAGGGCCACCTATGGGCACGTACTGCATAGTCAGGAAAAAGAATTCTCAGAAGTTTGACATTTTTGTGACTAAAAGTCATGAAAAGGGTTATGAAGATCTGAAAATATTTAAGGTTAGGATTAGAACACATAAAGATGGGTATTGTCCAATGTATATAGAGATACATAGGTCAATGATAACCATAATCATGTTGTGGCTGGGTCCTGAATTGAAATTTTGGACTTCACTACGTATCTCATAAGAATGAGAATCAAGCCATACGTAGTTCATGAAATGCAGTTTAACGTCATGCAGGACGAAAGTATGAGAGATCTTAGTTTAGGGTCATAGAGTTCGAACCATAATAATGAATACATAGTGTGTGTTTTCATGAGGACTTTTCAGCCAAGGGACTGAAAGTAAAATTTGGGGTTAGGCCCAAAAGACTTGGGAATGGATTCGAGGGACACTCGAATGTTCCTACGTATCCCATAAGGATGGGAATCAAGCCCACGTAGTTCTAGAACTACCCTTTGTACAAATTTGGTTCGTACATGTGAAGGGTGAAAGGGGACTTTAGTGCAATGATGGTTTAACCCAAGATAAAAGGTTTGGGCGTTGCCATGTATGAACGTAGTCTTTGAAATGAAACATGATTGAAAAAATCAATGAAAATAATGGTTCCCTCTCAGGCGACGGTATCAAAGAAATTTGTAGTTTATTGTCATACTGGGCAAAAGTGTTGTATAGTTTAACGTTGTATAACAAGGACGAAAGTGAATCAAATGTAAAGATATTGATTATAAGGGCGGTTTCACAAATCAACATCGTATGAGATGAAGGTGAACCGAAGTGAAGAGATTGTTTTTGGGCTTGAACCTTGGGAGGATGCCTACGTACCCATCCTAGAAGGCAAGGATCAAAGTCCGTGTAGTTCAATTAAAGAATGAATTAATGATCAAGTTGTTCTTGGGGACAATGTAAAAAAATGTTGTTGGGACTTATACATGGTTAGCGGCCCAAAGAGAGTGTTACGGTTGAGGTTTTCTCTAAGCTCGCGTGATTCATACTCGGTGTGAGAAACATGAGGTAACAACAACCTTAACGATGCATAGTTTAATGTCATGTAGGACATATAAAGGGACTATGCCGTTTAAAGTCTTACAGTTAGGACAATTGGTGCTACACAATTTAGTGTCATGTAGCAGGGAAAAAATACAGTTTAATGTCATGTAGGACATATCAAGGACTTTCTATATAGTTTAGCGTCATGTAGTTAGGACGGTGGGAAAAATACAGTTTAACGTCATGTTGGACAAAAAAAAGGGGAACTGCGCAGTTTAATGTCATGCAGTAAGGAAAAAATAACACACCATTTACGTAATGTTGGACGCATTGGGGATTTTTTCTACAGTTTAGTGTCATGTTGGAAAAAAGGGAGAATAGTTTAAGGTCATATAAATGGACCGTGGATGGTGCATTTTAATGTCTTGCTGGACGGTGGTGTTGTTTTAAGGCCATACAGGACCTTTGATGATTTTTTAGTTTAACGTCTTTCCGGACGTAAGGGACTTTTAAATAGTTTAGGGTCATATGCATGGACCATAGATGGTGCAGTTTAATGTCATACAGGAACATGGTGTAGTTTAAGGTCATACAAGACTTTTTCGGGAACTTTTTCACAATTTGACGTCGTGTGGGACAAAGTTGCGGTTTAAGGTCATACTGGACCATTGCTGTATAGTTTAACGTCATATTGCAAGGAAGAACTGGTGCCGCACAGTTTAGGGTCATGTTGCGGGGACAAAGTACAGTTTAATGTCTTGTAGGATGAATGTAATGACTTTTGTACAGTTTAGTGTCATGTAGCTAGGACGATGAAGGTGACACAGTTTAACATCATGTTGGACGTTTGTGCCAATAGTTTAGGGTCATATGCTTGGATAGTTGCTGTATAGTTTAATGTCATATAGCAAGGAAGAACTGGTGCCGCACAGTTTAGTGTCATGTTGCAGGGAAAAATTTGTGAATACTTTGTAGTTTATACAAAATACTTCTTCAAAAATCTGGCATTAGTTGGTGTAGTAATGAGTTCTCCATCCATCGAAATTAATGAATAAGCTCCATTGGAGTAGACCCTATGTATTGAATAAGGTCCTTCCCATTTTGGCTCAAGCTTGGGAGGTTGTTTTCCTGGTATCATTGGAGTTCTGAGAACTAATACCAATTCTCCCTGAATGAATGATCGAAGATGAACTTTTTTGTTAAAAGCTCGTGCTATTCGATTCTGATAGATTTCCAAGTAGTGCAAAGTGCACAATCTTTTCTCATCTAACTGTTCTAATTCATTCAATCGCTTTTGGGATTTCTCATCTGTAGATAACTGATCACAAATGGCTACTCTGAGTGAGGGCAATTGAACTTCAATTGGCAAGACTGCTTCCGTTCCATATACCAACGAATATGGAGTTGACCGCATTGCATTGCGGGTGGTAGTCCGATAAGCCCATAAAGCATGAAAGAGTTTATCAGGCCATGACCTCTTATATTTATCCACCATCTTTTGCAGTATATTTGAATGATTTTTGTTAAAGTCTTCTATTTGGCCATTGGCCGCCGCATGATACCAAGATGAATGGTTGGATTTAATGTTGTATTCTTGGTACAATTTCTTCACCTCAGAAGAACAGAAGTTGGTGTCGTTGTCCGTCAATATGGTATGAGGGACACCAAATCTAATAATGATGTTAGACCTGATGAAGCTAACAATGTATTTAGAACTGACTTCTTTAAGAGGTACTGCCCCTACCCATTTGGAAAAGAAATCAGTAGCAGTAAGAATGTACTTAAATTGCTTGGCTGTAGCTGACGGGTAAGGTGCCACCACATCCAATCCCCATGTGGAAAATGGCCATGAGTATTTAGCAGTATGAAGCAAATCTGGAGGTTGATGAATGAAGTTGGCGTGTACTTGGCATGAATGACACTTCATTGTGAAATTAACACAATCTTGTATCGTTGAAGGCCAAAAGTATCCAAACCTTCAAATTTGATCAGACAAACTATGTCCAGATTGGTGGGCACCACAGACTCCTGCATGCACTTCTTTCATGACAGCCATTGTCTCTTAACCATCAATGCATCTGTAGAGAACTCCATCAAAACCACGTTTGTAGAGAATTTTCTCTAGGTGGTTTGGGCTATCATAAAGAGTAAAATTGACCACATGTCACCGGATTTGTTCATTCTTGGCTCTATCAGGTGGAAGTGTTCCATTTTGAAGGTATTCCCTGATAGGTGACATCCATCCTGTAGTATGACCATACAGTTCAGGAATGAGACTAATTTCATTAATTTCCTCTATTCTGGCTTGAACATAAGGTAAAATTGCACAATGGTGGGAAATACTGATGGTTGTCTCGTCCCGATTTGGATCTGCTAGAGTTGTGGCTATATTAGCCAGCGCATCAGCTTGAACATTTTGTGATCTTGGGACATAAGAAAATGTCGGTTCTGAAGGGAATTCCGCTATTAAATCTCTGACGTAATCATACAAAGGGATTAATTCTTCTTTTCTGATGGCATAATCCCCATTGACTTGTTTGATTACCAGGTCTGAATTGCCTTTCACCTTTAAGTGATTCACTTGTGCTTGATTCGCTAACTCCAAGTCCGTGATAAGAACTTGGTATTTGGCTTCATTATTGGTACCACCTTCCCACAATAAAAAGGAATAAGGGAACAATGCCTTATCTGGAGAAATGAGTATAATTCCTAAACCAACTTTATTGAATTTAGGATTTTCCATTTTCTTCCCTGTTGGACTTCTGGAAGCACCATCAAAATACATTTCCCATGTTTGAGGACTCTCTTGAATAGAGATAACTTCCTCATCTGGGAGTTCAATATCTGAAGACGCGTCTTCCACTGAAGGATGTTCATCCAGGAAATCAGCCAGAGCTTGGCCCTTTATTGCCTTTTGAGATACATACTGAATGTCGAACTGCTGCAAAATAACTGCCAACCTTGCTAGACGTCCTGTAAGCATTGGACGACTAAGGATGAATTTGAGCGGATTATTGCGAGATACCAATTGGACCTCGTGATGTTGCAGGTAGTGTCTCAGTTTCTGAACTGCAAAGATTAATGCCAGGCAGCACTTCTCAATACTTGAATACCGGGTTTCTGCTTCAAGCATAGTTCTACTGAGATAGTAGAGGCTATTTTCATTCCCAGCATCATTCTTTTGAGCAAGAAAGGCACCCAATGATCGCTCTAGAGCTGTCACATAGAGGATATGTGGTCTTCATTCAACAGGTGGCATGAGTACTGGTGGACTCAAGAGTTATTTCTTGAGAACATAAAACGCTTCTTGACATTCTTCAGTCCACTGGTAAGTGACTCCTTTTTTCAATAATTTGGTAAAGGGTAAACTTTTGCCTGCCAAATTGGCGATGAAACGCCGAATATAGGCTAAGTGTCCTTGAAGTCCTCTTAATTCTTTCAAATTATGAGGAGGTGACATACCAAGGATTGACTTGGTCTTCTCAGGATCGACTTCAATACCACGATGGCGTACAACAAAGCCGAGGAATTTTCCTAAGGTTACCCTAAAAGAACATTTTAAGGGGTTCATCTTCAAATTATGTTGTCGAAGCTTGTGGAATATGACTTCCAAATTTGCCAAGTGATTATAACGTTGTTTGGATTTAACCACCAAATCATCTACATAGCATTCAACAAACTTCTCTAAGAAAGGTTTGAAGATATGATGCATGGCGCGTTGATATGTTGCACCTGCATTCTTTAAACCAAAGGGCATCACCCAGTAACAAAACACACTTTGAGGGGCTCTGAAGGCTGTAGATTCCTCATCTTCTAGGGGAATTCGGATCTGATTATATTCGGAATATCCATCCATGAAGGAAAGTACTTCATAACCAGCCGTCGCATCAATTAAGAGTTCTGTAATCAGAACTGGGAAATCATCTTTAGGACAATACCGATTAAGATCGCTGAAATCGATGCAAACCCTAACTTGTCTGTTCTTCTTCTTTACAGGGAGAATATTATCCAACCACTTGGGATACTGAACTTCTCTGATGAAGTTATATTTGATCATCTTATCCACTTTAGCTTCAATTTTGGAAGCATAAGTTGGGTGTGTTCTTCTCGCGGCTTGCTTAAATCCTCGATGTTCTTTTGGCAAACCCAAATGATGAGTAGCAACATCCGGATCAAGCCCATGCATTTCTGTATATTTCCAAGCAAAAATATCTTTATTTTTCTTTAGAAAAGAAATATACATCTCTTGCTCTTCAAGGGTCATGGCCGCACTAATTAAAGTAGGGCGTGGATCTTTCTATGTACCCAGATTTATTTCTCTGAGTTCATCCATAGTGGTAGAGATACCCTCTTCAAATGCTGGAGGAGCATCTCTAATATCTTCCTCTTCCTCTTCATCATGTGATATTTCTTCCATTTCTACATGCATAGTAGATGACAAAACGAAATTTTCATGATCAGAAGAGATGTCAAAATTTGTACATTTTGAAGAAGAAGCTTCCATTTCCGACCCTATTGATGATAAAGGGACTTCTTTGGGAAATAAAGAGGAGATGATGGATTGAGAATTGACATCATTATTCACCTCCGATGTTTCTATAACTTCTTCTGGCCTGATTGGCGAAGTATAGACCTGTTGGATTTCAGCAGATGAAATGAAAACGTCACTACTTGTGTTTTAATCACTGTTTGGTAGGTTACCAATTTCTCCCATGTTGTCTGGCTCGATTGCCGTATTTGACATTATGGATCTTTCCATAAGAGTATTTTGATTTGGGCCTATTTTGTCAATTTGACTGATAGGTAACACATAATCTGTACTCACATGTGTAAATGGATTTATTGAAATCTTCTCCAAACCATATAGAGGATTAACTTTGGTAATTTCTTTTGTTGTAGATTTCTCTCTTCCCTTCATGTGATAAAATTCCGCCTCAATGTATTGAGACTCACATGTCTTGAATGGGGTCTTATCACCATATAATGCTCCAACTTGACCATTGAAACAGTATTTGAGACATTGATGGTATGATGAAGGGATAGCCGCATGCTGATGTAGCTAGGGTCTTCCAAGCAAGACGTTGAAAGCTGAGTCGTGATCAACAATCATGAAATCCGAATTGGATACAAGATATCCAAACTGAGTTCTGAGTGTAACTTCGCCCAGTGGTTCTTGTTCATTTTTATCATATCCTTGTAACATCATGGTAGAAGGAGATAAATCAGATTCCGTGAGGCCCAATCGACGAAGTGTACGAATGGGCATGAGGTTGACTTCTGAACAATTGTTAATGAAAGCTCTTTGGATATCTACACCATTGACTTTTCCAGATAAGTACAGAGGTTTTCTGTGCCCATGCACAACATCATCTTCATCTTTTTCAGTAAAAGATATCACTGCATGGAATTCTTCAGGATTATTCTTTATGTGATAGACTTCAGCTGCAGCAATTTTAGCTTCAAACTCTTGAGGACTTGACAAAGCTTCGATGAGTGCTTCCCGAAGATCTTTTGATAGATTCAAAGCATTCAAAATTGATAACTTGGCTGGTACTTGGCCCAAGTGTTTCAATATATAATACTTTTGATCTAGAGGTCTGCATTTCCCAACAAGAATATGCGGCTTAGCAGGTACCTTGGAATAATATGCTTTGGAAGCTGATGCATATTGTATTGGGATAGAAGTTGGCAACATCCCTGGATTAGGAAGATTAGACCGATTAGATCCATTTACTTTCTGAGATAAAGAAGATGGAATCTTCAATCGGTCTTCCAAAATAACTGTGCCAAGAATGAGTTTACTATTGGCAGAAGAACTTGCTTGTTCTTTTTGAGCTCGCTGAAGGGCTCTACCACGAGTTTCTGCTGCATACACAGTGCTAGCAGGGATAGAATTGGAGTAGTGGCTTCGGAAAGATCCACGTCTTCCCTTGTATCCTGAACCTCTAGAACATCCACGGATTCCCTTATTTGATACAGGGAATTCATGCTCATCAAAATTAAAATTACGACTGGAATACGGATCTGTTAATTGAATCATATTAACAGAACCGAATATTAACTCTTCGTCTAATAAAGACTCTGCCTGACTATCCTGTTTAGGCTGTGCCGTTTGATGGGACGGTGCCCGTGGATTTGAAGTAGATGGCATAATGTCTTCCAGAGTCAAAGACAATTTAGGCTTTGACACAGACTCATCTTCTTCTGATTCTTTTTCCTTCTTTGAATCAAACCGTTTCTTTGAGGACTTTCCCTCTGACGAAGATGGTTTTATCGCAATATTCATGGCATAAGACACAATTGGTTTCTTTAATTGTGTTCTCAAAATGGCAATAGTACGATTGATTGTCTTTCTGACCATCCAATCATCATACTTCTGTGCATTTCTTCTTTTGACTTCTTGCCATTCACCTTCCTCCTCTAGAACTGTAGTAGTAACACATGCTACCTGAGTCGAAGAACCTTTCAACTTGACTTGTCCCAAGTCAACCATCTTTTGCAGGAGCTCTTTGAAGACAAAACACTCCTGGATGGGATGCCCCAACATTTGATGAAAGGGACAATAATTGGGACAGTCTTCATCTCCTTCCTTGTTTGGCCTCTTGGGCACTGGTAATTGAACCAAATTATTTCCCAGAGCTGAAATGAAGTAACCAGGAACTTTATCATTTTGGAAAGAGTATGTTTTACTCTTAAAATCCTAAAATTGTTTTCGTCATTGATCTCTTTGATTAATTGGACAAAACGACCTTTGTTTTTGGCGTTCAGGAGGCGGAGCCCTTTGAGAAGATGAATGTTTTGAAGTAGAAATAGGTACAGGAGCTTGTTTAAGCATAACTGTAGTAGCTTCCACTTTACCCATTTTCCTTCCTGGAGCTGATGGAATTACACGAGATTTAGCCTTAGCCTATATAAGGGAATCTCCAATCTGCTGAGCGATTGAATTAAGGTCTCGAAACCCACCTGTGTATTTCACAGGGATCAATGGCGTGCGTAATTCGTCATGCAAATTTTCCACACAGATTGGCAATAGATCCTCCTGAGGGAGTGCTAAACTCAGGGAATATGTTAATCCCTTCCAGCAAGCAATGAAATCAGAGACTCTTTCATTATCCCTTTGCTTATAGTTTGTAAGATCAAAAACTGTCATTTTTGGAAAAGTTGAGCTGAACTGAAGAAGGAATTTTTGGTGAAGATCCTCCCATCCAATGATTGACCGGGATTGCAAGATTGTATACCAGACAAAAGCTGGTCCTTGCAAGGTTCACACAAAGCATCTGAGTTTCACCGCTTCTTACTACTCTGGAGTTCCCATCATAGGATCACAACAAGACATGTAATGTGTCAAATGTTCTTCAGGGTCACCTGATCCATTGAAAGTAGGGAAAACAGGGTTTCCAAAACTGGATGGAGGAGAAATTGAATCTACCCATTCAGGGTAAACTTTCTTTTCTGGTTGAACTTGCACCTATTTCCCTTCCATAGTTTCTAACCGAGCTGTTAATGACTCAATAGTAGTTAATAACTTTTGAGAAACATCTGGTTGAATTTGGTCTTGAGTAGGTGCAATGAATGGAGCTTGGACAGATGTGGTGGTTGGTGCTGCAACTGATGGTAGCACTACCAACCGTTTTTGCACTTGACCCATAGGATTAGACCTCTGAGGGTGTACTGATAAAGGAGGATATTCCTGATCCATCTCAGTAGTTGCAACAAATTCCTTCGGCTATCGAACTCTAGAATTCTTAAGAAGAAGACTACTCTGAAGTAGTTCTACATTCAACCTTCTTAATTTTTCATTTCTTCCTCCTGTTGTGCAAACCTTTTCTCTAATAAGAGCAATTGACCTTCTCCAGAGGAAGGATATGTACCCTGATTCTTTCCCCTCCCTTTGTTGGATACTTTTTGGAGAGAGGGAAGTGGATTACCTAGGTTCTGAGTAATCCTTTGACTTCTTGTATGCACACCTTCTTCATTTGTATCGGTGCGTACATTTTCTTGAGCAGGAAGTTCTTCATCTGAGTCCCCTGAGTGAGCCTCCTCTGGTGAATTAGCAACAACGGCATTGATGACATTGATTGATGTATAATGCATCGCATCCCTTCTATCAACATTTATGTGATATTGTCTTCTTTCATGTCTTTCATGAGACATTTCCTTTTGTTGATTCAATCCTTTAGGAACTTCTTGACGAGCTATAACTTGGAGGGAATCTCCTGATAATTTGGCTCTTCGTTCCTCTTGGGGATTCTTCCCCAATCGAGAAAAGACCAACATTCTCTGAGGAGGGGATTGATGATTTGAAAGAGTCCCCAGTCTGGTGGACTGGGGATGTTCCTGCTGTTCCTGCTCAACTCCTCGAATCCTATTTGTTGATTCTGAGGGATGGGTGAAAGGAGTCCCCAGTCTGACAAGATGGGGTGGGTTTTGACATGCTATGTCTGAGACCTCCTTAAAAGCTCTCTTGATCTTGTGAACCATAGTTCGGAAATTAGATGGATGCATTAACCTGTATCCACTTTTATCACCTGGTTCAACAGACCGTTGGATGATTTCCGAAACTTCTGTCACTTGGGGATGTGTTCTCTCCATAGGAGAGTCTTGTGCAATATTATCACCTTCTTGATGTAGGAGAAATTCAACAGCTTTTTCTCTATATGCTTGATTTAGAGAGGAACTAGTTGAAGCCTGTTCTTGAGCAAGCTTTTGATTACAAACAAAGCCCATTGACTGTTGCCAGCCATAGGCAATAACATTTCATGAGACCATTTTCAGCGGGCTTTTCTGACTGGAAAGCACTGTGAAATGTAGTGCTCCGTGAACACCCCATCCTCTGATATGAACACCAGATGAGGCATTGGAAATTAACTGATGCAATTTTCTTAGTGCGCCAAGGCATGAACGTTGAAGGGTTCTCTGCTACTTTTCAGCCTTCGGATACCGAGAGACTAATAGATATGCCAAATCAATCTGACGTTGTAGCCCTTCTATTATCTTAAGATGATTTTCATATTCATCATAAGATAATACCTTCTTCTTCAATTGACAAAGAGTTTTCCATATGTTGAGACCAATATCATGGATTCCATCTTCCATCAACATCTTTGGAACGTCATAATGGGAGTTATCCAAAGGCCAAAACATGACTGGTACCTCACTTTTCGCCAGTTTTTTCCTCATGTTTAGAATTTACTCTTTATCATTAAATGAAGATTCTTCTACCTGTTTTGACCAGATTTGGTGTTTCCTTGTTGCTTCATCGGATTCAACAAGATTGGTAGAGAGATCATTGATCAAACTAGAAGATGCATGACTTAGGGATGTTTCGGAGAATGACCTACACCCTGTTCTATCTTCTGTTTGAGAAAGTATTTCACTTGCTAGCGATAAAGCATCAGACATGACTGGTTTCGCATTTGCATGTGCCTCAAGATAAGAGGGCTTTCTCAGCATTACATTGTCCACTGGAGTATTTTCCAGGCATTGTGAATCACTACAACGGAGAGGACTTTCACAGCAAAATTCATCATCATGGGGAGGACCACCATAATGGGTTACATCAAAAGATGAGATCTCTTGATCCTTGGTCTTCTGACCACACAGAGGGTTCCTGTGGCTCTCATTTGAAGATGAAACATCATGATTGACCGAATTGTCACGAAGCAAGCCTTCATGAGGAAGTGTCTGTTGAAGACCTTCGGAATTAATGTTCCCGTTATTGGGAACTGAGGGAGTAAAATCTTGAATTTCAACAGATAAATGTCTGAGGGCTTCAAGAACTCCAGCATCGAGCAAGGCCTTCTTACAGATTATCCTTTGATCTCCTGACTGTGCTGGGCGGATCTTTTTCTTAGATGCCTTCTTACTCGCTTTAGAAACCACTTGTTGACGAAAGTGGTTGCTCTGAGTAGGTGTATGTGCCTGATCATGAAAGATGGTTAGGTTAAGCTGACGATTTCCACTCAAATCAGGTGTATGTGCCTGACTTGGTTGTCCTTATGATATGGGGGAGTATGCCCCATAACCCTCTTGGACTGGAACATATGTGTGTGTCTGTTCCGAAGTGAATCGTTGATGTGTCACTCCACTGCTAGGGATAGATTTATGTGTCTTTCCCTGAGATGATGCTAAAGCTATTATGATATCCTAGAAAGCATCCAGAATATGAGCAGAAATTTGCTTCTGCTCTTTCACCATTGACAAAATATGCTTGGTGACTTCAGCCGCTGGAACGGGGTTATACGTCCATTCCAGGCTTGGAGTAGGTGTATGTACCTACTCCTGTCCTCTTTTTCCTGACAGTGAATCCTGACAGTACTCAAGTGTGGAGGCAGAGAGTTGAGTCTACCTCCTGTTTGTCGTCGGAGCTTTCCGACTGACTTCTCCCTGCGCTACCAAGCGAGACTATTGGTAGGCTTGATTAGTATTAGCAGGTGTATGTGCCTGCGAATTACACTTCACCAAACACGGTTGACGAGATCCATAATATGTAGTCAGGCGAGCCTGCTGACTAACTGATGATGTATAAGCAGGTGTATGTTCCTGCCTATAGTACTCCGCCATAATTTCCTGGCGGGATTGGCGTGATGCTGCCAGACGAGTCTGCTGGGAATCGGAATTAAAACGGACAGGTGTGTGTGTCTGCTCGTTGTTCGCCACCAAGTTAGGTTGGTGGACTTCTCCGGAGGTGGAAGGGATGAAAACCTGCCCATTGTTAACCGGATTCTGTCTCTGGTAGTTCGTCTTGCCTACTTGGGTTCGAGGAACCTGAGCCGAATGCCTGGAGTCGGTACCCTCATCATGTTGAGGGTGCACTTCCGCACGAGTCTGGCAACGATTGTTGATGGGAGCCCTCAGGAAGGACTCATTTCTTTTTGAATTAAGGCCCTGAGGGACCTTCTCATTCACTTCCTCATAGTGAGGGAGAAAATGGAAATTGTGTTCCAGGGATAACGACCCAAAACGGTTGGAGACGGTAGTCAACACCGCCTGCCTCTTGATCACTGGTCGTCGTTGTCCGGCGGACCAGTGTGAGTTGTTCACTTGGAGGGCCTGTCGGGCAGCCTCCAGAGTTGGGATGGTACCGTGTTGACGGTACTCCTTAACCAGCGCATTTAATACCCAGTGTTGAAGACGCCGAGTAGGTGATGTCATCCTCAGAGCAGATGATGATTCAGTAGGAATAGCAGCAGTGGTATTAGCAGCAGCAGTATTCACAGGTGTGAATTTGAGAGCAGCCATTATGGAAATACAGAAGATCTTGGAAAAGAGTGCCTATTTGATATAAAAGACGTAATCAATATAAATTCAGCTACTTCATCCTTTGGATGAGCACACATGTCAATGATTGTTTTTGTTAGCCCTTTTATTGAGTTTTAAATAGGGTCTTAACAAATAGGTAAAACATCATTTTAACTTGGTTAAGGATTCACGTCGGGTTCACCATTTTTTGTTTCCCGTGGAATTCGGGGAGGACCTCCTGTATGGGAGATTCAAACGTTCCGATCAGTTTCTAACAGGTTTGTTCATAGAACCGGAAACATCCAATGATTCCACATCCATTTGGACCTACTTTCCAAAGGTCGGCGCTTCATTAGTTTGTGAACTGATGAGACTTAGGAATTTGCATTGGTCGAGAGGATGGGAGGTCGGACTCATCACACCTTTTTGAGGGGAATTATTGTCTATTATGAGACTCTCTTTATAGATTTAAGTTATGTTCATGAATCCTTATTACATTACCAAGTATAAAATGAGCTTTCCTTCAGTTTTGACAATCAATGATTAAATATGTATGAAATTTAGGGAATCTTTTATATGTATTCGAGGTTCTTCATCAATAGAGAATCATCTATATCTATTTAGAGATTCTTGGTCAATGGTATCCTTCAAAACATTTATATAAAAGTCTCTTGGTCATTATGATGACCAGGCTGGTTTTAAAGCCACTGAATGGGGCACTTGAAGTTTATTGTCATTCAGAAGGACATGAATTATTTCAGAGTTGGGATCGAACCCGTAGATGGGCTACCTACATATCCTTTGTTTGGGAAAAGGAATCAGAACCCATGTAGTTCGAGTAAGGGAGTATGATATTTATGATTGATGGCTCAAATAAGGATGTCATAATTACTTTTACCCTCTAAGCTCACGTGAGTCATGCTCGGTGTGAGAAACAAGAGGTATTGGTAATAAAATAGAAAATTGGGCCATGAAAGATGTAATCATAAGAAATGGTTTGGGGATTATGTATGTATGACTACTCAGATAATTGAAGGTTAGGATTTACTTTAGGGAGAAAATCCAGGAACATGGTCCATAAAGGTATATGTGCTTCATGGATATTTCAATACTCTAACTTGGGACTTATTCCTGAAAAGGAAACCCAAATTAGGAGAGGATTGATAATTGGGTTTTACTCCTGAGAAGGAATCCCAGATCAAACGTAAATTAGGACTGGTTTAAGGGACTTGGGGATTATTCCTGAAAAGGATGCCCAAAATTATGACTGGGACTTATTCCTGAAAAGGAGGCCCAGGTTAAGGATTATGGTTTGGGGCTTACTCCTGAGGAGGATGCCCAAATTAAAGGACTTATAACTGGGGATTATTCCTGAAAAGGAGACCCAGGTTAAGGATTCTCTCATCTTAAAGAATGAGGTTGAATGAATGAACTCTCAATCTTTAGTGACATAAAGATGTATAAATCACTATATTTTGAGAGATATTCCGTAGAATTCCTTTCAGATGAGGAAGTCAAATCAAGAAATCATGCCATAAATGGATTTGAAGAGTGTCTTGAAGACTGAATCTTTAATTGGAAAGGTGTAATGTCTTAAGAGGGGTAAAATGGGCAAGATGGGCACCCAAAAAGGAAGGGGTGCGTAAGTCTTGGAAGGCGCGTAGGTACGGCGTGGGCGCACAAGTATTGGTCGCGCAGGTATACCTGCGCGACATGGTGAGGTACTTGCATGATATTCAACCAGCATTGAAATAATTGAGCGACTCTTTATTAAAGCCTTTAGAATCCTCTTGAGGTTCTTCCAGAAAAGGGACGTGCAAGTTCTATCAAAGGAGTAAGGCAGCGCGTAAGTGTGGCCACTTTCCTTAAGGGCTGGCCACTCAGGCGCGCAAGTGTTGATGAGTTTCAACACTTAGGCCTTCCTCCCTCTCTTTAGATCTTCCGTTCTAGGTAATAAATTACCTTAGAAGTGTTCCGGAAGCTTTGAGAGGAGACTTGGGCGTCGGGAGCTTCAATCCAAGTTTCTGAAGAAAAAAAATCCTCTCGATTGGGGGGCCCACAGGGTCTATTTATAGGCAGGAGAAGACCCCGGGCGGTTACCGGGCGGTTATCACTTAGGTCGCGCAAGTCACTTGAGCGCCAAGGTGCGTCACGCAAGTGGACTTGCGCGACTATGAGTAAACTTGCGCGGTCTATGGGAAATGTTCTCCTTGTTCATCCCTTTGTCGATTTTTTATGTTTCTTCAAAGGATGAATCACTTTGGACTAAGGTATTTCCCTTTTTCAGTCATTAGACTCTGTGACGGAAAGGAGCGTCAACAATATAAATGCTCTCTTTGTACATATTCTCTCATGGCATGGGGAATATGTGCAATGCAGTTAGGAGTATTTATATATACGTGTATAAATGAAAGTGCATTGTATTACACAGGGTCGGTTCGGGTGGTAGTCGACGAATTGCGACAAGTTTGAGGTAGGTCCCCCACTGCACTCGCCTTTAAATTTTTAGTTTATTAATTGATTTATATTTTATTAATTTTAATAAATTGGACATACTATAAGATGATTAATTTTTAAATGGTTATTTGGTGTAAAAAGATCCGTTTTTTTTATACACGACACTTGAAACATTTTCTTGACGAGCGGACACCCAGTAGTTAGAGAATACTCGTTTGGCCTTTAAACATAATTCACATAATTGTAATTTTAGTTATGGTTTATTGATAAATTAAATATTTTGAAATGCGAACAATTGTTTTGGTTCACTTGAGAAATGAGGATTTTCCTTAAAATTGGTGAAGGCCCATTTGGCACTTTAATAAAATAAATTATTTTGGAAAATTATATTTGGGGTGACTCAGATGTGATATTTGGTGTATGTTGACTGCATGATTTGTGTGTGATTTTAGTACTATTTGATTGTCTTTGTTGACTCACCCCTTTTTTCGGTTTATTATATGTGTTAACAAGGGAACTTGGCATAGTAAGTGAATCTTCAGAGAACGATTTCTGCACTAGTTTAGATTAAACACTGGCTAGTGGCCCCTAGTACGGATGACACTCTGCTAGGGGATTGGGACCCTCATTTAGGCCATGTAGGGAAAAAACATGTGTTAGGGCGTCATGACATCATCGAGAGTAGGCATTCCTTCAAGATGAGTCACATGTATAGTACGATCTGGATTTTTCACGAGCTCCTAGGTTCGACCCATGTTTCTTTTAGTGTTTATTTGTATGTGGCGGACGGTCGAGAGGGATAGTTCGATTGCTGGCCCCATGTGACACTTTTTCCATTTTCCTTAGTGTGTGTTGTGTGTTTTGTGTGGTTTTCCATTTGACTAAAAACTAAAATTTGGATTTCTAAATTGTTCGCAAAAGTGTTTTAAGGTGCAATGCATCTATTTCTTCCAAGCACTAAACATGTTTTTAAATTAAATAGGTCAATGTATAGTTACTTGTTTTAGAAATGAAAGTGTGTGTGGAAACCAATATTTTATATAATTTAGTTCAAACCAGGAATTGATAAATTCTTTATTTATTGGTATGTGATTTGGGAATAGAATTAGTCGGGCCTACCTACTGAGTTTTAATATTCACGCCTATAGTGTTTTCATATTTTTAGTTTATATTGTAGGTTGACTTGAGCATGTTCACCGTGGGAGAGACTTGGTTGTGGTGTGGAGAGTGACTCTCGAGGTCACGATGAGTTTTGGTCGTAGTTTGGTTAATAGCGTTTTGGGTTGTTCTTTATTTATTTTCTTTTGTTCTATTTATTTCCACTACTTAGTTTTTTTTATATTGGGCCATATCGTTCCCACCTATTTAATTTTGACGCCCGACACTAGTTTCCATCCCGTGGGGATTAGGAATGCCCCTTGGGCCATGTCGCGGGCCGGCTCGGGTGACCGGTTCAGTGTCGACCCGGGTTAGTTCGTGAAAAAATGGTATCAGAGGGAGGTTGGCTCTTGACCAGACCTTGTTTTTCAGAGCGCCCATTATTATTTGGGGTTGTTAGGTAGTTTGGTGATTAGGTGTGTCAGGACTCAAGAGGTAGGTGCGGGAAAGACATCATGAACCCTTTCCCGTCTCGAGACTTGAGTTGCCAGGGGTAGTCTAGGATTTGAGTTTTTCTTTCACTTAGTCTGTGTGGATGAGGGATGACCAAGGAAGTGAGCCAGTCTTACGCGATGGACTTTCATGGAGGAGCGACCCATGTACAGCCTGAGCGCACGGTTCAAGATACTTTCTATGGTGGATTCCCGCTCAGATCATGGTCTCTTAAGCCATGTTACCGGGTTGTCATAGCCACTAGTCCCTTATTTTTGGAAATGTTTATGTGAGTTATGTTTGACATTCGTTTTAGTTTGTGTGAGTAGATCTCAAAAATGAAAGTTGATTTTTGTGAAGGTGTTTTCAAATGGGAATGTCATGTTAGAGTGGAAACGTGGTTTTGAAGTTGAAGTTGTTTCCTTTTAACGAATTTATGGTTTCAAAAGGGAAAATGGGAGGTGTTTTGGAATTTTTGGGATATCAATAACATTTTCTGGAATGTGAATTGGAAAAATGTTGTGAAAATTGGAAATGTATTTCTTTAATGATAAGTTACTTTTTCAAATTGGTTGGAAATTTTTTCTTTATGCTGAATGATCTGTTTTGAAAATGAGAAGTGTCTTGAATTGTCCCTTGGTATTCATATGAGTGATCACATACATTGAGCTGCGCATGTGGAATGTGTAGAAATTAGTGATTTGAGTGGATGGGTTCTTGATCTAGCATAGTGATATGTATGTATGAGACTTTATGGGATACCAATGGTGGATATTTAAGTTGTTTTGTTTTCTACAAAAAAGGGTGTTGAAAAAGGATTTTTCAAATGTTTAGAAAAGTGAGTGAGAAATTGATTAGTGTTCTCTTTTCATGTTTGGAATCATTTATCATGAGCTCTTGGATTTGACATATTGAATTGTGGGAGGAATAGTGATTTGAGTTTGAGCTTTAGTTTGTGATTGAAGTGTGTAATTTTGAATTATTATGAATTTTTAATATGGATTTGTGCCTCTTGTTTTTTAGTATGCTGCCTAGGATAGTCCTAGAGGTTTCTATTGAGTCTCTTCTAGTTGTTGGTTCTAATTAGACTCATAACGAAGTGAGGGAATTGAATTATTTTCTGTTGTTGTCCACCTTTCATGGTGATCGTGAACTATCAAAGGTAGCAGACTGGCTTGGTGAAATCGTTGGTGTTTTCAGGTTATTCAAAACTCCCGAAGCTATGCGAGTCTGTGCTGGTTTGAGTTAATTTGAGGGTTCAACTTTGGATTGGTGTGGGAGGAAATTTTCGACGTCGTTGCATGATGGGATGTCTTGGAGGGTGTTTAAGACCACTCTTGTCCGATGGTTTATACTTGAGGATGTGAGGGTGAGGAAAGTGGCATAGCTCATGAGTGTCTAACAAAGACAACAGACAGTAAAGGCTTACATCGGGCATGTTGGGGGGTTGATTCCCTTTTCTCCGGAGGTAGCATCGTGGAATCAGTAAAATTTCTCTTGTGCGGGGTCTTCGTCCAGGGTTCCAGGAGTGATTCTTTATGGTGTTTGGGAAGGTCCCCCATCCGGTGAGGAGAGAAAACTAGAGGAACCTGTCTCATACAAGTCTTCTGGTCAATTCTATCTTCTCTTAGTCGGGACACCCTCTTGTTTGGTTCAAGTGTGGCTGGGTTGAGTACTTTAAGTCGCCTTGTAATCATCCACTGAAAGCCTGCCATCAGTGTGGCCATTTGAGATAATTGGAGAGGTTCTGCTAGCGGCATGTCAACAGGAGTCTCGACGAAAGGATGTCAGCTCCTGACTGCGGGGCAGCAGATGCTTCAAGACATCAGAGCTCCGACCAAAAGTTTTAGAGTGAATCACTTCACGCAGTCAAGAACCATTGGGTGTGGAGCACTGTGGTCTAACTTTTGTCTCCAGTGCTGAAATAGGGACTATTTAAATTTCTCTATTCTAGCTCCCTCGTCTTTGAAGGTTCTGTCCTGCTGTAAGTGGCATCGTGGTCTCTTTTCCTCATTGTGGTATTTGTTCTTTGAATACCCCACTTTGGTTGTAAGAAGGCGTGGTGATCTCTCTTTCTTGTAATTACAGTTGTTGTGCCTCTTCAAAAATGAGTTTTGAAGGTTGTCTAATTATGGCTATGAGTCAAGATGGTTGTCTCTCTTGTGTGGGTAGCTCCTTTGGCGACTCATTCTTGTTTTAGGATGTGTTCTTTTTGGAGAGACATGCGTCTTGGGAAATAATAAATAGGGGTGTGGTCCGCCTTTCGGTTCGAGGTCTTTTGTCGAGGATCCCATGGGGTGGGAGTCTAGTTTATGCGGAGAGTTCATGGGTTGCTTTGTGCTGGGTTTCTCGTATTGATCTATGCTAATTGGCTTAAGCTGGCCAATTCTTAAATGGTGGGGATACCCACCATGAATCTTGGCGTGACTTCATCAAGGTTTGGTATGTGTGGAGGTTCCCTAATGGATCAAGTGAGTATTTCTAGAGTTGGCCCGTGCTGTGAGTCTCAATGTTGGTTTTGATATTCGGGTTATTGTGGTGGGGAGAACCCTCCTCATTTTCTTGATGCTTCTTCCCTTTTCAGTTTCCCTCAGAGTTCGTCGGGTGTGACTGGTGGAGTGAAAAGTCACACTGAGTTCATGTTTTTGTTGGCCTCGTTCAGTTTTGAACTCGAGTTTTTTCCCTCGTTTGGCTGAGTGACTTTGTGGGGGCAGAAAGTTTTTATGGTGGGGAGAATTGTCACAACTGAACTTTTAAGATAATTTTATTTTTTTATTTTAACAGATTTTGAAACTTTATATCGAGTTGCGAGCCAAACCTGTTTGAAATTTTTGCATTTTGTTGATGAATTAATGCTTTTCCCTTGACATCGTCTGGTGCATGGCATGACGTATTCAGAGCTACATGAATTTTCCCGGGTCACCATGCGGCCTACCTCATGTTCAAGACAAATAAATAAAATGAGTTTTAATGATGTATTTTAAAAATTATAATTTTGGTAATTATTATTATTATTATTATTATGTTCACTATGTTTATTAATATAGGGTTGTTATAATTACGTTATTATTATTAACTTTCTATTAAATTTGTTAAATAAATTAAGTTTATTATAATTTTTATTATGGTTATGATTAATAATATTAATATTGTTTTTAATAATTTATTTACAATCATTTTTATCTTATTATTATAATTATAATAATCATTATTATTATATTAGTTTTTCTTCTTCTTCTTATTTTCTCTTCTATCATTCTTTTATTTCCTTTTTTTCTCCCTCCCCCTTTACCCTCTCCACGCGACCCGCCTATATACCCTTCCCTCCCTGCTCGCGACCCTACCCCCTGGCCAACCCTAGCTGTTGCGCTGCACTCCCTCCCCCATCGCTGAAACCTAACTCCACTACTCTGGTGAGCCATGTTGCTCCTCCCGTCTGGCAAGTAGTCACGCCCCCGGCTACCCGCCTTGCACCGAACCCCCAGCGCGCTACCCCCACAGGCTGAGGGGCCTAAGACACGCCTCCCTCCCTTTAGTCACGCCCCCTCCTTCTGTATGGCACCCCTCTGATGAACTCTCCTTCCTTCCAACACACAACCCCTCGTCCCGCTCCATTTTTCCCCCTCCTGCTCAACCACGGGCGGAACTCCTCTTTCAGCTGGGAATCCCCCCTCTTTAGCTCAACTGGCGGAGCATACCTCCTCGACTGACCCTCCCTATCAGCACCGGACCTCCCATCGGCCACATGACCTCCGGCTATGCACCCTCCTAGCCGAGTCACCCACCGCATTCCCTCTTGGTCAAGCTTTCTGTCGCACGTCCCTTGTTTAACGCGCACATCCCCTCATCCGCGGAATCTGGCGAGCCTACAGAACCGTTGTTCTAGCCTTATTCTCTTTTGTTGAAATTGCATTTTACCCTGGGTGAGTTTTCTCTCTTCTCTTAAGGTTTCAGTGTGGGATTCCATGTCATTTGGGGTTCTATTTTGATGTTTTGGTTCAAATTTGGTGTAATTGGTTTGATGTTTTGATTTTAGAATTTAATCACTTTGTTTGAGGTGCGATAGGCGTGCAGTGGTTTGTGTGCACATTGGTTTCAAAGTTTTCTACACACTGGTAGGTGATTCTATGTATGGATATTATTTAATGAATTATTTTGTATGTTTAATTAATTCAGCTTGTTTATTTATTAGTTTGCGTGCTGCAAATTTGCTTTTGTTTGAGATTTGATATACATTTGATTTGTTAGTAGCATGTGATGCAATATGTGTGCCATTTTCGATGAAGAAACATGTTGAGCTGTTTACTAGTATTATATAAATTGTGTGGTCTGAGTATTGGAGTAGCGTCGATATGTGTCTTTCCATAAACGAAGATTTGAGTTGGTTTTTGTGTTTAAGCCCTGAGATGTTTCTGGAAATGGTGTAATAATTTTTCTTAGTGGTTGATTTAGTGGGGAAAATGGTTTAACGGTGCAAATAGTTTATTTATTTATGAAAGTAGTTTTATAAAGGGGGTTTGCCCATTGTGTCACCGGCGGCAAAGACATATATGTATATGCATGGGTAAGCATGTATATATGTATATCATCCTTGCGCATATTCCCTCATGGCGCAGGGAATATGTACTTGGGTCAAAGGGTATATATATATATATGAAGATGTATATTCATGTAAGGTTAAGCGGTCTCATACTGCTACCATCAAAAGTTGCATATTTTGAGGTATGAACTTTTACGCCGCTTATTGGTCTCACACTTGATTTATGGTGTCCTTTTTATGTTTTAAGGTTTGTTCTAATTGTTGTGTAGTGCGATGGACCTCGCTACAATGGTTTAATTTTTCGAGTGTCAAGAACGCCTGCATGTGCATGCATAAGGTAAGACACATATATATAAATGCTCTCTTTGTACATATTCCCTCATGGTGCCAGGAATATGTGCAATGCAGCTAGGGGTATTTATGTATATGTGTATAAATTCATGTGCATGGTAGTGCGCGGGGTCGGTTCGGGTGCTCGTCGACGAATAACGACAAGTTTAAGGTAGGCATGCCACTGTACTCGCCTTTAAATTTAGAATTTATTAATTTCGTGTTATTTTATTAATTTTAATAAATTGGAAATAATATAAGATGATTAATTTTTAAATGGTTATTTGGTGTAAAAAGATCCATTTATTTTATACACAACACTTGAAACATTTTCGTGACGAGCAGACACTCATTAGTGAATGAATGCTCGCTTGGCCTTTAAACATAATTCACGGAATTTTAAATGTAGTACGGTATTATTGATAAATGATTTATTTTGAAGCATGAACAATTTTTTTGGTTCACTTGAGAAATGAGGACTTTCCTGAAAATTGGTGAAGGCCCGTTTGTCACTTTAATAAAATATATTATTTTGGAAAACTCTATTTGGGGTGACTCAGACATGATATTTGGTGTATGTTGACTACATGATTTGTGTGTGATGTTAGTACCGTTTGATTAAATTTGTTGACTCTCCCCTTTTTCCTGTTTATTATACGTGTTGACATGGGAACTTGGCATAGTAAGTGAATCTTCTGAGAACGATTGATGCACTAGTTTAGATTATGCACTGGCTAGTGGCCCATAGTACAGATGACACTCTGCTAGGGGATTGGGCCCCTAGGTTAGGCCATGTAGGGAAACACTGGGCATTAGGGTGTTATGACTTCATCTAGAGTAGGCATGCCTTCAAGATGCGTCACATGTATAGTACATTCTGGATTGTTCAAGAGATCCTAGGTTCGACCCATGTTTCTTTTAGTGTTTATTTGTATGTGGCGGATGTTTGAGAGGGATAGTTCGGTTGCTGGCCCCGTGTGCCACTTTTTCCATTGCCCTTAGTGTGTTTTGTGTGTTGTGTGTGGTTTTCCATTTGACCAACAACTAAAATTTGGATTTCTGAATTGTTCCCAAAAGTTTTTTAAGGTTCAATGCATCTGTTTCTTCCAAACACTAAACTTTTTTTTTAAATTAAAAAGGGAAATGGATTGTTGCTTGTTTTAGAAATGAAAGTGTTTGTGGAAATAAATATTTTATTTTATTTAGTTCAAACCTGGAATATTTAAATTCTTTATTTATTGGTATGTGCTTTGGGAATAGAATTAGTTGAGCCTACCTACCGAGTTTTAATACTCACACCTATAGTGTTTTCCTATTTTTAGTTTTTGTTTCATGTTCATATGAGATTTTTCGCCATGGACAAGACTTGGTTGTGGTGTGGAGAGTGACTCTCAAGGTCATGAGGAGTTTTGGTCGTAGTCAGGTTAGTAGCGTTGTGGGTTGTTCTTTATTTACTTTCTTTTGTTCTATTTATTTCTATTGCACAATTTTTTTTCTCTTGGGCCAAATCGTTCCCATCTATTTAATTTTGATGTCTAGCACTAGTTTCCATCCCGTGGGGATCGAGAACGCCCCTTGGGCCATGTCACAGGCCGTCTTGGGTGACCGCTTCTGTGTTGACCCAGGTTGGTTCGTGATATGGGAGGATGTCCAGGGACTAAAAATAGGGAACTTGAGCTCAGTCATCAAAAACAAGTTTCATGGTTTATATTAGGAATCACATGGTTTTTTCAAAACTATTATAGAACATGAAATTTCAAACATTAAAGAATTAAATGAACAAAAAATATTCAAATCATTAATCAGTTTCCTGGTTACTTCTCAATTAGTACACACAAACATTACATTAGGCCAAAACACACATGATACCCCCAAATCACAAAAAAAATATCACTAGAAACCCAACCTAAACATCAATAACAACCCCACCAGTAAAAACAAAAGCACACCTCGTGAATATGATACGTCATGCATGGTCATGACTGCTACCTCAATCCGGTGGGCCAGGGGCCTACAACAAATAAACATTATAAATTTTTTCATAACAAAAATAATATAAATTAAATAAATAAATATAGTATACACCTGCATTGTATGATCCCATACACCATCACCTGGATTCACATATTCCCGCAGTACTCTAACCTCAGCAATCAATTGTGCATTTACCTCCTCGGAAGCGCGCAACCGTGCCTCGAAATTTGACAACTGTTGTGTCATCTGAGAAACATCAGGATAAAAAACCACATCGAATGACACTACAGAATGAGGAATCCATGTTCCATAGGTCAAAATATATCCATTCCCATCCCGACTAATAATGCGATGAAAGATCTCATCCCTTCGAATGGGAAGCTATCGCTGGTCCTCTGGTAGATGTTCTAACTCAGCTTCAAATTGAGACCGTTAAATATTTAAATATATATATATATATATATATTAATATAAATATTTATGTAAGTATTGGTAAGTACAAGCACTTACTATCAATGTTGCAGCCTAATGATCATTGCGATCATGAGTCCTCATCCACACCGACATTTTATCAGTCAGTGCACCTTGCTCCCACAGCTGTATATGAATATAATACAAACACAACACCATATTAATTAATAAATTAAAAAATTAATAATAAATACCTCATGTTAGATCTGAGACATGTGAAGAGTCCTGAGCCTGTGAGGTGGTACCTGCAACTCTCGATTCTCAGAATGGCATGCTGACACCTCCTACATTCAATTCATTCAAATTTCAAACCAATCACACACTCTTGAAAATATATATACCAAAATAAATATACATACCGAAACACCCTCAGTAGACCAATATACAACTAAGTCACACCACTGAGCCGGGAGGACACCTCTCGGGACTTTTTCTAGAATATCTGGGGCACCCACATTTGGCACCCAGTGGTCCCTCTTCACTTTGCCTTTATAGTCTTTCCACATCTTACGACATTTTCTCATACACACGGGTCGAAACTCATCGGGGAATAATTTAAAATTTATCTATTAATGAAAAAAATCAAACATATTAGTATTGTTTATAAATAGAAAAAAAAGTAAAATGGTCTTCTTACCTGATCCTCTCTCTAAAGACGATCTAATGGGTCCTGAGGGATAGAATCCCAGTCACGCATGGTCAATGGAAATTGATGTGGGTCACATATGATATGACCCAACAGACGAATAAATGTAGGGGCATTCAGTCCCACAGTATAAAATACATCATCAAAGGAAACATCAATCGTCATGTCAGAATTCCATGAGAAAATGCCATGACTGGGGCCTCTTTTGCGAGGGGAAGAAGCAATCGTGTCTGATCCTGTTGAAATTTTATATATAATTTGATAGATGTTATAAATATATATATATATATGTTTATTAATTACATAAAAAATAGATACAATGACATTCAAACATACCTCGACCCTGAGACATAGATGCCTCAGATGGATGATGTGGATTTGCTGCCACTTCCCCTGATATGCCTGTAGTCATAGAAAATATTAGTAAGGGGACTATCCAAAGTGTCTAAAAGATAAATTGGATTGTTCTTAAAAAATCAAACTTGTACAATTGTTAATAAAAAAAGGGATTGAATAATTAGTTGTGAATGAATTTTAAAAAATCAGAAAGTTAACAAAGTAGATATACAAATTATGTAAAAAACCAATCAATGCATAACCAGATTTCAGATTGAATTAATAAATATTCAAGAAGCACATGAACCAGATAAAGAATACTTCAAAGGGAAGATAGACCAACAATAACAACAATATACCAACAGTTAAATCAACCTAAATATTTATAACTGAATAAACTTTAAAAAGTGAGGATTAAAACTTAAAAAGATTTATAAAATGGTTAGATAATTTATGATATCCTAGGGAATTCAATACTGAATAGCGGGCAAAAAATTATACCTTTCATTAAGCATGAAAATTGACCATTTCTCCTTCAACAGCCATTATAACCCAATAAATATATTCTTCACATTGAACTACGGTATGTTGATCAAGCTGTTGAAAAAAAGGAACAGTCTCATGTTCATCTTCTTCAAATAAAAACACTCCTCTCTGAGACATTTTGACAACAACTTTCCAACTTGGATTCGAAGGAAAAGTAATGAAGAATACTTGTTCCACTTGTGATTTCAAAATTAAAGGTTCATTCCCAACTCTTTCATTTCTGTATAACATATTGTTAAAATTCACCAATGAAAACTGATATTGATCTACTTTACATTCACGCACTGGATCAACCCAATTAAACTTTAACAATATGTACTTTAGTCTGTGTGTGTATACAACTTCAATGATGTCTATCAATTGACCATAGTAATAACCAGAATTGAAAAATGGACAACTGATGCCACTGTTTTTTGTTACTCGTTTGTTGTCAACATCTTTAATGAGAAATCGAAAACTATTAGCATCAATAGCTTTATAACGATGAGCCGTTATAGATGGACCATCAACTAGTGGGATAAATTCTCTAGTTAGCGTGGGGTCCCCTAACTCCCTCATCTTATGAACCTACATAATTTATAAAATTCAATAATGATATATGAAGAAAGAAATTAGTATAATACTTCTCTCATAATGAAAATAAATTTATACGTACATAATCCTTGAACCAATCATGAAATGGCGAATAATGAGATTGTTCAATTTTCAACTCAGTCGCATGATACATCCCTTATTTTATCTCATTAATGTGTTTCCTTCCAATGATAACACGATGTTTAAATGATCAACTTATGAAAACAAAACATGAAAAAGTTAAACAATAAAAGTGATAAGATACTTACTGCATTAATGGTGAAACTGATGGATTATTGAACAAGATATATCGATGTGCTTGTATCCACTCGATGTTGTCCATATCAAATGTGGTTCCTTCTCCAACTGGACTATCATGAATCCGAGAGGGATTATCTAATTTTGTTTCAACATCCATAAGATATTCTGTACAAAAAGTAGTACACCCATCCATCAAATAACCATTGGTTGTTGATTCCTCTGGATGAGCTCGGTTGAGTACAAATCGTTCCAATGTACTCAAGTACCACTCAATAGGATAAATCCACCTGAATTTCACTGAACCAGTAGCCATTACTTCAACATTTAGGTGCACTATCAAGTGTACCATAACATCAAAAAATGAGGGGGGGAGTTTCTCAAAGTGACAAAGCGTAAGTACAATTCGGTCCTGCAAACTTTTTAAATCAATCATTCATTGATTTCATAAAAAAGCTGTCTAAAAGAATTACTCATCTTAACCAACGGCTGAAAAACATTGGGGGATAAACAATCAAAAGTTGCGATTGGAATCAACTACTGAATTAGTATGTGATTATCATGACTTTTCAACCTTTGCAATGTCTTGCTTCTCAGATTCACAGACTTTGAAATACTAGAAGAGTAACCATCAGGCACCTTGAGCATCATCAAAATGGAATGAAATGTCTCTTTCTCCTTTGTAGTCATCATATACTGTGAAACATGCATATATACCATGTTTCCCTTAGCTAACTGTAAATGAAACTATTTCCTTAAACCCATTTCTTCCAAATCACGACGTTCATTAACATGGTCCATTGATTTTCCACTGAAACCTAAAATGGTCCACAATATGTTATCACAAACATATTTTTAATGTGCATGACATCCAAATTATGCCTCAGCATGTTAGTTTTCCAATACGGAAGACTATAAAAAATACTTTTCTTATTCCAATTGTGACTACGCTGCCTACTCGTAGCACAAATATTACGTACTGGAGGAGCCACCAAATTTTGAATATCATATACCGTTCGTATGTTTTCTTCCTCAATCTGTGATAAAATTTCGAATCTTTTCATGATCTTTAGTGCTGGGATGAACTCTCTAAAACCATCAAATGCCACTCTTTCCTTTCTAAACCTGTTCTGATGGGTGAGAAAACTTTTGTGACCCATGTATGCCCATTTTTTGGAATGTTTAAGCCATACAAATTTTTACTTTTATTGCAATAAGGGAAAGAAAATTCCCTTTTCGTACTCTAGCCTGATAAATTTGCATAAGCTGGGAATTCATCGATTGTCCACAATAAAGTATCTTTCAGTTTGAATATTTAATTCTTTTCACAGTCATTAGTCATCACACCATCGCCCCAAAATTCATTCAACTCATCAATCAATGGCTGAAGGTAAGCATCAATCTTATACCTCGGACTTTTAGGTCCATCAATAATAGTGGAAAGTAATATATATTGTTGCTTCATACAAAGCCACGGAGGAAGATTATACGGAACCAACAGCACGGGCCATGTGCTATGAGTTGTACAAACCATAGACATGAATGGATTGAAACCATCTACTACCAATCCCAATCAGAAATTACAAACATCTTTAGAAATGTCGGGATGTATCTTATCAAAATCATTCCATGCATGATAGTCTGTCTGGTGAGTTAACATATCACATTCATGAACTCTTTCTTCATGCCATCTCATTAAATTAGAAACTTTAGATGACATAAAAAATCTTTCAACCTCGGTTTAAGGGGAAAGTAATGAATTTTCTTTACAGAAATCGGTTTCCCCTGTATCATAATCTGACTTTGATGAGTCCGATTTACCCTTTTCTCTTTCCACCTGGAAGCACCACGAACTGTACAAATATCCAAATGGGTAGTTTCCTTTCTAAAAAACATATAGTGGTTTGCACATGCTTCTATGGTCTGATATGTAAAACATACGTTCTATGTCAACTTACAAGCATGGTAAAACAACTCGGGAATCTTAGCGTCGACAGGAAGAAACTTTTTCAATAACACCAAAAGCATGTCGAATGATGTGTCTGACCAATTATTCAAATGCAACAACTCCACGATAAACGACAGTTTATTGTAATAAGTACATCCAGGAAATAATTATGTTTTTGCATCATCAAGTGCTTCATAAAACCTCCTCGAATCACGATCTGCTCCAGAATGAAGATTTATCTCACCGACCTCAAGATTCTAGATGTAAATGCCATCAGGATCCAACCCACATACCTTTTCAGTAATCATTTCATGCATTGGATCATTCGTCCTTACATCAACATAAATCTGAACTGCATCCGTATTTTGTCAAAGAACATATTATTCTCCATGACGAGTCCAACTCATATAATTTTTCAGAAATCCATTAAAGAATAGGTGCTCCCTCACAATATCTCATGTGAATTAATATCTCTTAGCACATTTTCTACATGGACAATTAATATAGTCACTTTTAAATCCTCTGGGGAAGTCAATAAACTGTATCATGCCATTAAAATATTCTCTAGACGTTCGATTTGGAAGATCAATCCAACTCTTATCCATAATAATATCTATATAACAAATATTTACACAATATTTATTACCCTTGGATTTTTCAAATCAACTATATCTAAAATAAATACTAATCAATTGTTTGTGAACCATTGATAAAATAATAATGTAAGTGAAATCCCATGTCATGCCTGATTGCGCTATAAACCTAGAAGGGAGGGGAGCCGATGGAGGTGCTATGAGGGAGAGGAGAGGCAGTGAAGGGGAGCTGAAGCCAGAGACGGTGCGGCGAGGGAGGGTACGAGCGGCTACGACGGCGGGGAGTCGGAGGATTGGAGGCGATGAGGGGATGGGGTACGGGCAACGGGGGGGGGGGGGGGGGGGGGCTGTCCGATGTGGGGGGGGGGGGGCTATCCAGGGTGTGGGGAGGGTTGTCCGGGGTGCGGGGGGGGGGGGGGCTGTCCGGGGTGTAGGGGGGCTGTTTGGGGGGGGGGCTGTCTGGGGTGTGGGGGGGTTTTCGGGGTGCAGGGAGGATGTCAGGGGTGCAGGGGGGGGGGGATATCCGGGGTACAGGGGGGCCTATCCGGGGAGCGGGGGGTGGTGGTGCGAGGGGGTATCCGGGGTGGGGGTCGTCCGGGGTGGGGGCGAGGGATGAGGGGGCGGAGGGCCGAGGGCGTAGGACGGAGGGAAGAGGGGTTAGAGACCGGAGGGGCAGAGGCCGGAGGGTGGAGGCCAAAGGGCGGAGGGACGCCAGATGGGATGGAGGGAAGGGCGGAGGATGGCCGGAGGGTGGAGGGTGGGCGGAGGGTGGAAGGAGCCGGAGGGCAGAGGGCAAAGGGCGTGCGGAGGGACGGGTCCAATGAGGGCGGATGGTGGAGGCTGGAGAGGGTGCACTGCGAGGGGGGAGGGTGCACAAGGAGGGAGGAGGAGGGTGGCGACGGGGGGGGGGGTGCTAGGTCGAGGGAGAGGGAGGAGGCGGGGGGCACCGTAGCCCTTTTTCTGGTAATGCTTAGCGACCGCCATAGGCGGTTCCCCGTGTTAGGGGGCTTCAAAGCCCAATATTTTAGTAGTTATATATTTTATAAAACTATTTTACCATGTTATATTCTACTGTACATTATCCCTTTATGAGCTTATGAGGTCAAGATTTTCATTTTATCCCATTCACTCAGGTAATAATGTGGAAAATTATTAATGATAATCTTCATGGGTACCATTAAAAGAAAATATTACGTATTTGAATTATGTGAAATTTCTTATTATAATGTAATATTTTTTTAATGTATCTAATCACTTAACGACTGCTAAACCTTGATCCTGGGTATGTGACATCATAAAATTGATTACCATTTAATAAATAACCCACTATATTTGGGTGACTGGGGTTAGGGGATATACATTTGGTATCAAAGAACGTTTTTTTATAATTAATAGAAGATAGATATTGATGAACATGGGTATATAATATCGATTCTACCAATAGAAAAATCAAGAAATTATTCAATAATTGGTTTAATTGGAATCCTATTAAATTTATATGATTTTATTTTAGGAAAACTTGAATATATATATATATAATGTTTTAGAACAAGAAGTTTATAATATTAGTAATCAAGATGTTTCATTTGTTAGATAATTGTGAAGTCAAGGGGGAATTCCAACCAATGAAGCAATCTAGGAAAATGTAGGCATTGCCTGAATGATCATGATACTATTAGTTCGAAACAAATTATTTCTATTCTAGGGACATTATCTCAGGTTATGAAAAATAAAAATTTTCATCTTGAGTTACCAAATTCGACTAAATAGGGATAAATTTATTTAAATAAATTTGTTATCTAACAACATATATCATTTATTTGGTTCACTAATACTATAATGGTAGATAAATGAAAAAATTATTTATATGTGATATTTACTTCATTTGGATATAATGGGAAATAAAATTTTATCATGGATTCATGTCATCTCTAGGGAGATGATAAACAATGGTGGTAACTAATTAAATATATTAAGAGGGAGGAGGAAATATAAAACATAGATTCATATGTATTTAAGGTAATTTTTTTGAGTAAAATATTTTTTGTTGAAGTAATGTTTAAAAATGGATAGGGAATTATTGAATTTATGACTAATAGAAGAAGAAAGAATGGTAGAGTATGAAGAAAATTTTATAGGGTATTAAAGGCATGTTTCATATTATTTATGTAATCTAAAAATACAGATGGATCACTACTTTGATGGCTTAAAAGAAAGTATTTAATGATATCTATCCTGATAAAAATTTTAACCATATAAATAGATGGTAATTTTGTGTTATCAAGATAGATAAAAGTTATTCAAAATAATTCATTTACAAATATTAATCTAAGAAGTAGAGGATGGTTTACTTTCATATTTTTAGAATCTATAGAATTGAAAAATATGGTAAAATTAAAGTTTCCTATATGTTATAAATTTTAAAAGAAACACATGGGTTCATATTTAATTTAGTTGATTGTATTAGTTAAATATATATAAAAATTTAATAAATCTCTTCAGTAAAATATTACTAGAGACATCACTAATGTGTAATTATTTAATTTCAAAGAGGTGGAACAATAATTCAATCAATTATCTAAGCTCTAATGAAATATACCCCTAAAGAGGCATGAGGACCAATATCATTTTATTCTAATAATATAAGCTGATGTAAAAGTTCCAAATAATGTGATAGAAGGTACTTTGATTACATACTAAAAGTTAGATCATACATTATTTAATTATTTATCTATGCATGCTTTTATATCACACATATTTTTTAAGAATATTCATTCATACCTTGAAATATTAAGGAACAATTTATCAATCAAAAAAATATTCTCACATTTGTTGAAAAAAATGATATACCAGGTAGTTCAAATTAGAATGAATGGGTATTACCTAGTTGAAAATCTAATTATCAAACCAATTATGGATTTTGAGGTAATTTTAGGGGTGAATTCCCTCTTAAATTATAAATAAAAAATTTATTATTGATATAAATAAGCTATTGTTAATGAATCAAGTATATAATTAATTATCTTTAGAGTTTAAATTTAATTACCTATATCTAGTTAGGAACCAACCCCGGTAGCTCATTGATGCACATGGATTTCATGAACATTTTAATATTTTTTTAACTTAGTTTAAATTAAATTTTAACCTATTTTGTGTTTTTATGTTCTTCATTTTTTTTTAATATTTTATCTATTTTTATAGTTTTTAACTAATTATATAATAATATTAGTATTTTAGTATTTTTATTAATTTATATTAATATTATATATAATATTTAACACTATTATTATTTTTATTTTCTCTAATATTTGTTTTATTATTCATTTATTAATATTTATTAGTATATATATTAATTATCTATATTGAAATTCTATTTTATTATATATTTTGTAGCATTAATAAAATTATTTTTATTAATAATTTATTATTATATTAATATTTAATAGTAGTTATTTTATTTTCATTCTTTTTTATATCTATATTATAGAGTAATGAATTACATGATCATAAATATATATATATATATACCTATATAACTATTTCAAATTACTAAGTTTATTTATATTTAATTAGAATATATTATTATTATTGTTATTATATTTTTAATTATAATTATATTGTTATTATTATTATTAACATTTTATATTAACAGTAATTATTGTTTTTATTATTATTGTTGTTTAACAGTTTGATAAGTAGATTTGTTTTTAAATTTTAATTTTACATTTTTTTTATTTTCCCTATTTTATACAGGCACTTTCATTTAAAGGGATCCGTGAAAGGGGGAGGCTCATCTTCATTTGAGGGAAAATCTAGTGGCGGGACTCTCTCCTCTACTCCACCTCACACTTCCAATGTTGTCACTCGCCACTCTTCCTCTTTCAGCATCAACTAACCAGGGGCCTCCCACCATCTCCCCTCCTTGAGGATCCTCATGCACACCATCCACTAGGAACACACCATCTAGGATAACCATCGTCTCCACCACTACTATCATCACCATTCTCTAGAACCTCCATGCACAACATCCAATCACATCTCGTCTGCTCCAACCATAACCAACAATGCATCCTCCCTGCACAGCACTTCCATGATACACAAAACATGCTCCCATCCTTTTTAAAATTATAGGGATATGCACCCCATAGTTTCGTGTGGGTGTATATTTTTTAGTTTTTATCTTTCACAATCCATCGATGAGCGTGGTGGATTCTCTTTACTACTAGAGACTGACATTTCATAGTGTGAGAAATCATAGATATGATCATTTTTTTCTTATTGAGGAACCTATTTGGTCATTCCCATCGATATTTTAGTTATTTATATGAGATGATAATTATTTTGTGATCATCAATAGTAGATTATGGTGAAATTAGAATTGGAACAAACATGTTGAATTGTTCCCATTATTTTTGGTGTTCTGTTTGTGATATGGGTGGATAATATTATTTGTGTCGAAATGCGATTAAAATGATGGTAATTTCATCAATTTAATTGGTTTTTATATTTTATTTCCTATAATTTTTTATTATTAGGATGTTTAGTAATTCTATTATTTATTTATTTGAATTAATTATCATTTGGATTCTTTATTCATTCTTCAGGGCCTGTTATTTTGAGACCTAATAAGTAATCATGAGTGGAAGATCATTGAAGAATTTATTTTTTCCGAATTTGGTCAGGCGTGTGAGAGAATCATAAATCACACACAAGAGAAATAAAAATAAATAAATACATTAATTAGAAAATCAATATTTTTTGTGCATTATCATTCAATATTACATGAGTGATACCTAATAAGTACTCTTATTCAAGAAAACCCATTGTAGATAGATACTCGATGTTTGTGAGAAACATGTTGTTTCATTTCACAAGGTGATTTAATTCTAATGTGATGCCCAAACTATTCATCAAATAAGAGAAGTAAATCATGGTTTATTTGTGTGAAAATTGGAATATTTTAAAATATTAGAGAATAAGACTTGATGGTATTTTGATTAAATTTGGAATCAGTGATAATTAAATGAATAAATATTCTGATGTGAAATTAAATTATTGGAATTGAATGCACCTGAATAAACATCACAACTCTAACAATTAAATCTCAACCAATTTTACTCCCTAGAATAATTTAGTTTTATTAGATAGTTTTTTTAATTTAAATAGAAATTTTCAAATATTTCTTTATATATTTTTAGTTAATCACATAAAAACTCATTTTCCAAAAATTCATCCAAGAGGATATTCCTAGTGTCTACACACAGGATCTTTGTGGTTTGACCCAACTCATTTCTTATACATTATTTAGTTGTTAATAAGTTTTTAATTTTTTACAAGTTTTGACAAATGTGAAATATTTATAGAACCATTTCTGGGGAGAATTTTATAATTAGGATTTCCCCAAAGAGATTGATTATGGTTCAAAATATAAAAAAACAATGAAGAAATATGATAAGAGAAGAATTGAGGAAAATTTTGAGAAAATGTGTCATTATTGATAAAATTTAGTCACATAATCTAATTTTTTCAACACTAAATACTCCATAAATTCAAGTTAAAAAACGTCACCTTAAATTTCCATATTTATTGGAAATAATATTGACCCTGGTACAATCAATGAAACAGCGGAGCATGAATTGATTTGGAAACCTGTGGATTTAGATATGCTAGTAGTTGGTATTGAAGACGTATTGGGATATCATCACACCAAATACTACATTAAAGGATGTTATGGATATAAACTAACAAGTGAAAGAGCTTGTTAAAGGGTTTTTTTTCTCTTGTTCACTTCCAAAGAAGTAATCTTCTTGATCTTCCCACATGATCCCTTGGAAAAAATTCAATTATTCAGTGAGATTTCTTTTCATATGATGTATATTAATTCCCTTATGAGGTGGGATACTTTCATTTCATTTTACACAATAATTTTTTTGAAAATATTCCATTGAGATATTGTGCTAGATAATATTATTTTTGAAGGAATGAATTACACACTTTTACCAAAAAAGAAGCAGATGCACAGAATACATTTCTATGTAATCTTGGTATAATTTTTTCAATGTCTAGCTAAATATGAATTATAATTATCACTCAATGAGTGGAAATATACCATTAGTCTATTTCACATTCACTACATTTAGTTTCATTTCATATAGTTGGTATGTAATAAAATGGAACTCATAATGCAATCAATTTTTTTCATGAAACCATTGTTGTTTTAAATTTGTCATACATATTTTTATCATCCATATTTTCTTTATTATATTGTTACTTCTTTGATATATTGTGTGTATGTGTTTTCCATGTGATTATTCTATAGGTATATCTACTCTGGAACTTCGTCAAATATATGAAGAATTTATGTGTCTACCTATACTTCCTTTGCAAAGTACTTTATTTTATGTTATAATTTATGCTTAAAAACACCATGTAAAATAACTAACTAAAAACCCTCAAAAAAGAACAGAATTTAAAATAAAATTAACATTCATGTCAAAGTTAAACCCATATGAAAGTTGTCTTATTTTTGTTGTATCATGGTCAGAGCCATACCACTTGGATCCCTAGAAAGCATGACCAAATGATTCCAATTTTACAAGCTTTGATCCTTGATCTCCTAACATAGATGATTGTTCATACAATTTTATACTTAAAAAATAGTCAAATATTATATTTTTGTGATAATTATTTTAAATCACACACATCTATGTTTTCCAACATTTTATTTTGATTCCCATGATGATTTTGGGTCAATTTTTCATTATATCATATTGCAATTTTTCTTGAGTTTATCTCAAGTATGTTATGTTTTCTATAACTTTCCATGTTTCATCATCAAAGTGGTTTACATTTTGAAAGTTTAAATAAAACGACCAGGGAATATGTTTGATTTTTTATCCCCTTTGAACCAAAAATACATTGGTATGTTTTCTCCATTTTTTAGACCTTATAATCCATTAATATTCAATTTAGGTTGATCCCATTGTAGATACCCTTCCTGTCTAATTCTTTAGAATTATCATGATGTTTTTTAAATCTCAGTTTGAGTGATTAATTTATTCAGGGATAGGGTTGATTGATGGGAATTGAGTCATTTGATGCACATGGATCAACATTATCCCTTCATGATTATATGTGTTACATTTCATATTAGGATCATGCATTACATGTATATTTATATGGGAATATATAATATTTTTTGTTCAACAATCAGTACACCTATGGTTATAAATTAGTAACCCTCACAATTAGGGATACTTATAAAAGTGATGATCCATACTATATAAACTAGATATTTTTCTATATGCCCCAATTTCATTATGATTCGAATGAGTATAAGATATTTATGTACTTTTCATTATGATATTGTCTCATATTTCATGGGGTTTTGGAGCTGTTACTAGGCTGTTTACATTTCCATTATATTTGAGCGATTTCTGTCCCTTAAAAAATTTGTCTAAAAAAGATAAAAATTGGGTGAGGATTTTTATTATCATAATCTTGGGGAAAATAAATGTTTTTATTAAGGTGGAGTGATATTTTGAGGGATATATTCGTATTGAAATTCAACACGCATGTATTTCACAATTCAAACCTCATTTTTCCACAAACTGTTAAAAAAATTCATGACCCATCATCATGTATCCAAAAATATATTTTAACCTAATTTTAGGTCTTAAAGACTAATGTATAATTTTTATTTCCACTAGAGGAGATGTTAAATTCAGGTAAATTATTTGGTAAGAATGAATGTTTATGATAACTGATAAAATCAATGATAAAATTTTTTTCCTGATGAGAGTGACGAAGAGGTAGGTCACATGGTGCATGAGTATAGAAACTTGTTTTGGAAATATTATGAGTGGAAGAGAAACAATTTTTGAAAATTTAAATTTTATATGGGGCATGTTAGTGTTTGGGAAAAAAGGATTGAAAATTTTCGAACTTATTATTTTTATTTTTTTGGTTTTTCTATCAGTCCAGTTGTGTATTCTTTATCATTGTATTTACCAATAGTGGAAAAGTTTGTGTGTGGGGGATTTGATCCACATGGATTTAAGTGTCATTTTATAATTTTTTAAATTAGTTTAAATTATTTTTTCAAACCATTTATGTTTTTTGGTACTTTTTTAGTGTTATAATATTTTATCTATTTTCATAGTTTTTAGAAAATTATATACTAATATTAGTAATTTAATATTTTTATTAGTTTATATTAATTTTATATATTATATTTAACACTATATTATTATTTTTAGTTTCACTAATATTAGTTTTATTATTTGTTTAATACTATTTTTTAGTATATATATAAATTAACTATATTAGTACATTATTTTATTATATATTTATATAGTATTGATGAAAGTAGTATTTTTATTATTTTATTATTATTATATGAATATTTAATCGTAGTAATTTTATTTTAATACTTTTATTATATAAACATTCTAGAGTATTTTATTTCATATTCATAAATGTAAATAAATAAATAAATAAATAAATATGTATACATATATATATATAAATATAACATTATCTTATAATTTTTTTTTGTTTATATTCAATTAGTACAATATTTATTTATTTAATTATAATTATCTTATTATTATTATTTATTTATTTTAAATTTATTTATTATTATTATTATCATTAAAAATTTACTAAAATAGATATTATTATTGTTATTTTTATTTAATATTTAGATATGTAATTTTTTTTATTTTTTATTTTTTATTTTTCTTGTTTTTCATGATTCCATGCATGCACCTTCATTTTAAGTGATCTGTATATAGGGAAGGCTAATATTTATCTATGGAAAACCGTAACTGGGGGGGGGACTCTCCTCTAATCTGAATCATACAACTTACATTTCCACACTCCACACCTTCACTTTCAACACTAATAGACTAGGAGCTTCTGACTATCTGCACTGCTCTTAGTGGACCCTCACTCACACCATCAACTTGGCGCAGACCACACCAGTCGACCCTCATCTCCACCACCATTGACGTCACTACTACCTAGAACCCCCCCCCCCACATTTTATTCATCCACCTATCCTCTATTTATACCCTAAAATTGAGTGCATCATCCCAACACAACACTGTCGTGACGTACCAAGCCCGCTCTCAACTTTTTTTCTTCGCTTCCAAGCCGCAACAAATAGTTTCGGGTGGGTGCACAGTTTGTGTTCTTCATGTTGCATATGACATCCATAAACATGGTGGATTATCTTTTATATCAAATATTGACTTTGTATAATGAGAACGAACATGGATCTAATCAATGTTTTCATGTTGAAATACATGCTTGGTGGTTCCCATCAAAATGTAGTGATCGATGGGTGATGATGATTATTTTTTGATCGTTATGGGAAGCTTGTGATGATATTCACATCAGTATGAAAATAGTGAATTTGTCCCATTATTTTATGTGACATGTTTTTGTGATGACTGGATAATATTATTTTTGTTAGAGTTCTGATGAATTTGACTGAAATTGAATTACTTTAGTTTTTTTCAATATTTTATTACCAACAATTTCTTATTTTTTGGATATTAAATAATTTAATTATATATTTGTTTGAATTAATTATCATTTGGATTTTGTACACATTATTTTTTTCGCATTCATTTGAAACCTAATATATAATCATAGGTGGTATATCATTGGAGAATTAATTTTTTTTGGAATTTCGTCATACATGTTATAGAATCATAAATCCTAAATGAGAGAATTTTGAATAAATATATATATTAATTGAAAAATCAATATTTTCTGTGAAACCACCATTAATATTTCAAGAGTGATACCTAATACGTAATCTCATATTTTTGAACTAGACACAGTTAGATACATTGACTTTGTGAGAAATGGGTCATTGCATTTCACCAAGTGATTCAATGCTAACGTGATTTGTAAAATATTCATCAAATTATAAATTCAATTGATAGATGACTTGTGTGAAAATTATAATATTTTCTAACATTAAATAAATAAAATTAATATTATTTTGATTAAATTTGGAATTGAGGATAATTGAATTAATAAATATTTATATGTGGAAATTAATTAATTGATATTTCATGCACCTGAATAGACAATATAACTTTGACACTTCTATATCCACATGTTTTCCTCCATATAATAATTTATATTTCTTTGATAGTCTTAGTTAATTTAAATATTAATTTCCAAATATTTGTTTTTTATTTTTTAGTTAATCACATTAAAAATCATTTTCCCGATTCTTTTTTCTAGAGAATATTCCTAGTGTCTATGCACATTCTCTAGGTTGCTTGACCCTACTTTTCACTTCTATAGTAGTTAGTATGTTAATAAATTTCAAATATTCCCAAGTTTTGATGTTAATTACAGTCATCTTAATGAAATACTTTGAAAATATATGGATGAAATGAATTCTATAAATGAAAATGAGGTTTTTATAATAAAGAAGTTTTCCATTGTGTGAGAATATTTTTATGTGTTTATTTATGAATTACCTAGTTCTTCCCCTAATTAAGAAGTTGAATCTTTTATTGATATTATCCCTAATGAAAAAAATGATATATAATCCTCCATATAGAATTGATCCACTAAAATTAGTTGAGTTAAAGAATAAATTGAAAAATTATTTTGATAAGGGATTGATTTGTCTTTGTATTTTACTATTGGAAGCACTTGTTTTATTTCTTATGTAGAATGATTTTCAACACGTTTATGTGATGTGGCCTCTAATTATTTGATTTTTCTATACCAATTAGTTTAAATTATGTTTTAATTGATAAAATGTTACTTCATTTAGTTAATTATCATAAGTGTTAAATTTTTAAGAAATTTATAAATTAATGAACATTATGTTCAAATACCTTTTTAAATTAAAATTTCATTAATATTTGTGTTTTTTATTTCTTTATAAATTTTATTTTAAAATATTACATTTAAGTGATTTTATAATCACTATTATTAATTTTTTAATTTATTTTTTAAATTATTTTTTTTAATTATAAATTAATTAATTGATGAATATGATTAAATTTTAAATTTTAATCTATTTTACAGTTTAAATTTTTAAAGTGATACTTTATAATTTTTAATCTATTTGGGTATCTTTCATTCGAGTTTATGGGAACCCTACTACTATGCCTTTCATTTAATGAAAATTTACATCTAACTACCATGGATCTAGTACAGCTACCATGAAAGGTAGCCCTATGACCATGAAGTAGAGACATCCTGTTACCATGCATAGGTTTGTGACCATGATAGTGTAGTGGTACTATGTCTGTAACATGATACAGTAAAAAGGATCTTCTTCCACGAAATCTATCATGTGACTGCGAGGACCACTTTTATTCTACCATAAGAATTATTAGTCAACTTCCATGCCTCTACGGTCAACCATGTTCATTTTCCTCAAATTCAACCATGCAATAAAATTATTTATCCATGAGGAAATGACTTCTACTGTGTCTATAGAGATAACTAATTTTCCTTGAACATTCAACATTGGAAGATGATGAGAAGCCATGTGGGTGAAAATCAGAACATATCAGAAAATATTATTGTTGTTGGGCATCATGTGTTAGAATATGAAGTCTAAATCAATATTTTTTGTTTGAAATTTCTCATCATCAAAGAACCTTTTGCATCAAATCCAAACTGAACCATTGAATTAAGACAATTTGAAGAGAGGATTAGCTTTAAAGGACTACTAGAAAGTCAAGATTCATCTAGGATTCCTTGGGAAGGTGAGGTTGAATAAAAAGACAAATTCTAATGTCGACCCAAGCACTAAGAATAAGAATAATTCCACACACAAAAAAGAATACCCACCTCTCAAGGATTCAATATCCAAGGAATATTATAATATGTTCTTGAATAAAAGGTATTAATATATCAATGGGGAACATGTCTCAAAACTAAATATAGTTATTTTAATGCATCAAGATCATTGAATGTTTTTCAGCCCTGAGAATCCATGGACATCAAATATATTTCTAAATAACTAAACTAATGAAGAATAAAATTCATGATATTTAATAATTGTATCGGTTCCACCATATCCAAAACATGAGGCATTAAATATTGAAGATGATGATTCACTGAGTCTGAGAATGTTCTTCCAAAACGATAAATATAATCTATACCATCCTAGTTTCATGATGAATAATGATGTAAAATGAGGTCATTTAGAAGTATAAGATATATGATATTGCTTAATCCTAGTAGTATAAAATGAGGAAAATTTGAAAATAAGGGTAAATCGATACCCACAATTGATATGGTCTTAGTTCCATATGTTTATACACCATAGGTACATTATGAAATACCACTGATGAAATTGATTTGAAAGATCTGGTCGATGTAACAATCAAGTCGGTTTAACTAGGGATTTGTATTTAAAATAATTTTTGACCTTGCATCACTTTTGGTTTATGATGACCATTTGAAGATGATTACAGGAAGGCTATGTGAGCTAGAAAATATTACTTGGTTGTTCACACAAAATAAATGATCAAGTTTTACTACAGGGAATATTGGATTTTATCAATAAAAAACCTCACATTTACATGAAATGTAATGAGTAGAATACATATCATCCATGGTGTATAATCTATAACTTGTTAATAAAATTAGAAGTTTGAGTCAATTAAAAATTTCTTCCATATTCATTACAACTAGATATTCTATTAGTTCTTGAGGGTCTGTTATAATTATTAGAAGTAAAAAATTAATTCCATATGATAGTCGACATAAGAGGATATTGAAATCCTATAGTGTGATATAATCTCGATAATGTAGATTTCAGAGGATTGGTGACATCCCATGATTAAATTTATTGGTATAATTTTTAGAGAGGAAATCATTCATATCGGATGGGATTGATAATTCATTCATTTAGAACAACACAAAACACAGAGTAGAAACTAGATAGAAGAATCGAAGAAAAAGAAAGAGGGACCTAAATTGGAGAAAGAAAATTATATTTTAGAGAAGTTTATATTCTTCAATTACTCTTTTAATATTATATTTTCTAAGACTTTATTGTTAAATAGCCAATTTTTTTGTCCAGTAAACATGAATAGATAAATAAAATAAAGGAATCATACTACAATTGATTGAAATTCATAAATCTGTTTTCTCTTGTTAATTCGATCAATATAATTTAATTTCAGTCCAATTATCTCTTTTTACATAATGTGAATCAATTTTATAGTACTATACGAACCAACAAGTAATGATAGTCAATTAATTAACATTATATTGGTAACTAAAGGACCATAAAAATGAAAATTTCTAATATTCTCTTCTTAATTAAAGAAACAAAATTTTTAATGATTTTTGATTGGGAGATAAATTGAAAAGAAATACTATTAATTTTTTTTGTACATGGAAGTGAGAGATTATTGGATCATCACCATTTCTCCAATCACTCTGATAGTTGTAATTAACATGAGAATAAATAATAATATGCTTTATTAAATTCATAGCATAATTGTATCCATGTTTCATCAACTGTTTAATCCTCCTTCCTGACATTTTTGTTTCACTTCCTACTACTCTATTTCACACTTTCTCTATTTATCTATCACCATTTATACATCTCATCCAACATAGAATTTTGATTTTTTTTCTTCATATTTTGTTTTCTTTTTGGTTTTTTTCCACACAAACTTTTCACCACCCTTTCGTGAGGATATGTTACTCATACTCACCAATGTAATAGGTTATATTAAATAGGATTAAATAAATAATAAAATTTTACCAAATTAAATGAAATCCATGTCAAATATTGATTCTATTTTCAAAGGTGTCTAAATCCAAGAAACATATTAAAAAACATTAAAAATCATAAAAAAAATCTTAAAATTGAAAAAATATTAAAGTTAAATGTTCATTGTGTGTGTTGAGTTGTCACCATACAAACGTTCTTCTATATGTTATCACAATACATTGTGATAGAACCATATAATCCAATATCTAAAATAGGTAAACATTTTTCTATTCTTAGCATATAAATTAAATTAGGAAATATAGAAATATGAAAGTAAAGAGAATTGGAATTAACAATTTTACCTCACACAGGCCTTAGTAATTTTAACAAAGAGACATATACATAGAGAGATCTAGCTACATCATGTTTCTTGTAATGAATTATTTATAAGGCAATCTTCTTGGTCTAAGAATAATGATATTAAGAAGTATCACCTCTCCATAATTCCCACATTTAATGGTATTACCACATCAGATTATGTAGAATTCATTTGATAATTTATATAATGCCCTGACCCCAGTATCCTAGATTTGGAGCATTATTTTTATACATTGGCATGATACAAGGAATCATTTCCTAAAGGACAGATCAGTTTAACAATATTAGAAAATAGATTTCATTAATCAACCTTACATTATAATTGAAAACATAAACTATAATATTGATAATACTTTGATAATTCCATAATTCCCATAGCTTAACCTGCATATCAATTATAAAACACTTTTTGGAATCCTGGTAAAATAAAACAAAAGAGAAGGGGTGAGATTAGATACTAATTAAGGACAAACAATATAGTAGAAGAAATCAAAAATAAGTATAAAATTTTAAGCAAAGGTACAAAACTAAAACACAATCCTTTTAAAACATTATATTCAGCATACTATGGAAAGAATAAATAAAATAATTCCATTTTAGTATTCACATGGGTACTCTAATAGTCCAATAATCACATGTAAAATCAAAAACTAATATCATAATGAGGAAATGTGTAATGCCAGATATCATAACCATACCTTCAAGGCCTTATGCCAATACCATTACCATGCTATCAATAAATTATGCCAAGACACTAGTTTATCTCATGAGACCTACCCATGCATCTAAGGGATATAGTGGTCCCAACCCAAAACTTTTTATGTCCAATGCATTCCTCCTATGAAAGGGTTAAAACATAACATAAACATTCATATTAAAACTAGTACATGAAATGTTAATACTTTATCTGTAAACCATGAATGGTATAAAAATAGCACATCTATAGTAAAACATATCACAAAACCTTAAATATAATATGGAATATTTTATCATAATAAATCAACTTCAAACAAGTATAAAATCCAAAAAAGTATGCTGACATAGATGAAAATAATTTAATAAATTTATTAAAACTCTTTTTAGGGAAATATCCATTTTTTAATTTATATAAATTAAAATCAAGAAAATTTTAAAATAAAACATTTATTTTGAAAATAAACATGTAATATTTTAAGGGAAATTTAAAAATGGTTTGGTGACATAATGGTGGAAAATAGCTACTCGCACCACATAAGTAAAGAAAACATTCTTTCCCTAATTTGTCAAAAAGGTCATGAAATACATCATTTGGAAAACAACTAAAAGATTCCATTTAATTTTTTTATAAAAATTAAAACATGGGTAAAAATTACATTAACAATCCATAGGGTAATAATAAAACATTTTATGAAAGAATTTTTAGAAACATGGACATGGATGATGGAGATGTCCCAGTAGATACTTATGTATCAACAACCTCGAATAATAATGATATTGTGAAATTGACAATTACCTTATATTTTACTTTAGTCGTGGGTGAGTTAGAATCTTTTATAATGGTTAAAACATGTTATTAAATTATAACAAGATCATATACATATTTATTATATCATATATTATCTTATTATATCACATTGGAAATAATATTTCTATATTAATATGGTTTCGGGTGTTAACTGCTTCATTTTCCTATTCTAATTATGTCATGTAAGTCATGTTTGTTATGCATAGGATATATTTTATTCAAATACATAATGAAATTAAGTTCATAATTATTATTTTTATTCCTCATATATATTTTTTAATAATTTTTTAATGGTTATCGTAGAGAATGAATCTCACCGCGTCGTGAAGACGGTAGGTTGTACGTACGCACAAGCGATGGAACCATTCCCTTGATTATTAAATCTTACGAAATTGGATTATATATTAATTATTACGAATAATTATAATGTTATATTCATTATTTATATCCATTATACTCATCATTATACCCATCCAAACAAATTAGTGTTGTAAAACAAATAACACCATGATAGAGATATGGTAAGCCATACCTATGCAGATATAGTGATATTGTAATTCCTAAGATAAAACAAATGAGTAATATGGTTGTCCCATGATTATAATTACATATAAGTATATGTATGACACTATAGATGTTATTTTGATATGAAAAAAACATATAAATATGAAGTATAAGAAGAAAAGGACATTGAAAGAGTTAATAAAACAATTACCTCTTCTTCGGGTGTTTCCTTTCTATTTGAAAAAAAGGGCTCCTTAGGATGGATATATGCACCATGTTAGTACACTATGATGAATTTAGGGAGTTTGGGAGGAGAAATGGGAAGGTTTTGCCCAAACCAAAAATGATTTAGAGGTGTAAGTTAAAGAGGAAGAGAGGTTCCAAATTATAAGAGAGGTGAGGGGCACTTTAAGAAAAATATTGAAATATTAATTTATTAATATATGATTTTCTAGTTTCTAATAGCTCAAAATTAATTTATTTTAAGGATAATATTAGTATGGGTTGAAATAATCTCAATGAATAAAATTTATACATGTTTTTTTATTTTATTTTAAACCTTATCATTTTGATTTATCCTTAATTAATCTATTTAATTTTAATTCTGGTAATAATATTATAAATATTAAATGGTCATAAATATTTACTTATATGGTGTCAATTGTCCATAATTGGTCACTTAATGAAATTTTAGAACATATATATTTCACTTTTTTATTTCTAAATATTTTTATGACTTTTAAGTAATTTAATAAAATGTGATTTTTATACAAATATCAATAATATCAATTTTGACACTATTTGTTTATTTGAATTTAAATAAAATATAAAAATAAGATAAATTTAAAAAACATTTAATAAAAACCTATCATCTCATAGTCACCAATAAAATTCTTGGGGAACATTAATTAGTTCTGTTGGTCGGAGTGGATACTCAAGAGGGGGTGAATTGAGTTCCTATTAAAAAATTCTGTTTAACTATTTCTATTACAATCCCCCAATTTAAAATAACAAGCTAAACTTTAGTGAATTTGCAATACAGTAATGGTTCAGTTAGGTTCTCAAGAGACTGATGTGTTCTCAGTTAATCTAATCTGAATATTACACTAGCTTTTGAAACTAAACTACTGGTTTACAATAAATACAAACACTTACTAGTTTAACTATCAGATTAACTTTAAAATAGATTAATATTTAAATTAATTAGCAGTAGAATATTCGAAATAGATCTAACTAAAATAAAAATTCACAACAGATTTAAACAAGAGGTTTAGTCTCAAGTAAAGACTTATTCCTCTCAAACAGTTTTAGATAAACTATGATCCACACCCTGGATTGGGGTTTTACAACAGTGAACAGACAGTCTAGGTCACATTTAACCTATACCATAGTTCTTCATGGGAAAGATGAACAATAGAACACAGGTTTTCCAGGTCACTCTTGACCTCTACCACTATCCTTAGTGGGATACAAGTGAGTGAGGAATATTTAGTAAGGATTTAGAAATCCTCTAGTTCAGCACAGGAGGCAGTGTGTGATTAAAATATAGATTACACACACTACTCAAAATTTAAACAAATGAAACACAATAGATCTAAATAGGTATATATGAGTTTAGAATGATCTATGTGTTTTCAGTGAAGCTATGGACTCCTCATATTTGAAACAAATGCAGCTTGAGTCCTTCTCTAGAAGTTGTTTGAAAAATATAGTATCATTTTGTTTCTTTGACTTCCAGGCCCATCTTGATCAGCTTGGTTAGCTTGAGTGTAGGTGTAGTTGTTGAAGCTTTTTACTATTTGAATTTTCAGGTGATACTGATTCAGCATGTGTTCTTCCTTATTCTTCTATGTATCCATCTCCTCGTGTATATCCAGAAACTTGTTTTGTATATGCGTTGAAGAAGTTTTTTTATCTATCATATTTTTTCAACAGCTCGAGGCTCCCTTCGATATGTTCCTTGAGGTCCAGAAATAGGAATTATTTGTACGAGGTAAGGTTTCCTGGCATCCAAAAAACATCATTAATTAATATAGTTTTAAATAAAAGCACAAAATATGACAATTTCTAAAAAAAATATAACTAGGGTTTCTAGATATAGTTACTGGTGTCCATCGGTATCACTTAGTATCAGTGAGCTTGTATCGGTGGACTTGAGTTAGTAGGTCTGTATCGGTAGCTGTTACTCTTTATAACGGTAGACTACGTATTATTGACAGTGACTCTATATCGGTAGCTCCTCTTATCGGTAGCTCTTAGGTATAGGTAACATTCTTGTATCGGTGGTTCTATCCATTAGTAACTCGCCTATATCGGTAGCTTCTTGTATCGGTGGATCTCTTTGTATATCGGTGGCTCTCTTTTTATATCGGTGGCTTTATCTGTATCAGTAGACTTCATATCAGTAGTTGTCTATTTGTATCGGTAGACTTGTATTGGTTGGTCTGTCTGTCTGTATTGGTAGCTCTTGATATAACAGTAGACTCTATCTATCAGTGACCTTTTCTTATCGTTAGACTATGTCTATTTCGGTGACTATGTATCGGTAGGTCTGTATCAGTGACTCAAAAATTTGATACTTAACTGTTCTATGAAAATAATATCTAGTTTGAGTTAGTATTATTTCAAAACATGTATAAACATAGATAAACATTGATTAACATATTCTAATGATTATTTTGATATTTTTGTCAACATAATATAACATATAGATAGAATTATCAAAACATATTAAAACATAATTGAGATTATCAAAACATATTAAAACATAATTGAAATTATCAAAACAAGTGAGGTAAAAAATATCCCCCTTTTTGATAATCACAAATTATGGTATTATAATCCAAAATAACCATGAATATATCAGTCTAAAATACATTGGGTCTCACTTCTCAGTGTGAGTAATGACATTTTCATGCAAATGTATCAGAGGTATGAAACAACTCGATTAGAGGTAGAATTTTAAAACAAATGTACCATAGGTAGAATATATTATGCTCATATTTCTCTCCCTTTGTGATTAGAAAAAAGTAGTAAACAATGGATGAGAGAAGTAACCAAAGGTAAAAGTGAATAAGATCATATATATTTCTTGGGAAAAAAATATAGAGAAATACAAAAGTGAGGCAAAAGTGTACATGAAATTCCTATCAAATGTCGTAGCCACTATTAAATCCACCTCCTCAACATGTGATTTGGACTTACCCTTAGAATCAGAAGTGGATTTAGGCTGACTAGGGGCAGGTGGAGGCTTGGGATCACCAGTGATAATCAGAGGAGTTTGATCTACTGATACAGTGCCTGGCCAATAATTTGGGGCTCTCTGGGTGATCATAGGAGAGAGACTTCCGATTTCTTGAGCTGGTGTCATCTGAGAAATGGAGGAAGACTGAGCAGAGGCAGGCAGAGATGGAAGTATAATGATAGGGGTACTTTCTAAATGAAAAAAATGGCCGCAACAGATTCCTAAAGTATATAATGATTCCTCATCCTCTTTTCATAGAATAGATAAATTCATCCTTGTTCTCCATAAACTTGTCTTGAGCAGGAGTCAACTCCCTTAGCATGCTTGTTCTCTGAAATCTTGAGTGACTGGAGGTAGTTTCATGTTCTCTAATAGAATCTTCAAATGGGTGTTGAGCTGATGCTTGGTATAAACTTTCTAAAATTAGAGATCAATCTTATATTTGATTTCTTTTTGGGCATCAGTAGCATCCCTCATATTCTCTTGAACAAAATTTTTGTTATCTATTGAGGTAGACAGCACCTGAGTATCAACTGAGGTACTGGTACTAGACTGACCAAACTCCTCTTTCAGCACTGTTCTAAACCGATCAATATCTACTGAATCATTGGATGAACCGATAGGTTTGACATAGAATGCAACGTTTTCCTAAAAAGATTGGGTCAAGTTACTTTTAAAATTCATGACAACCAAATCCTGTGTATTGACATGCTCTTTGACAGTCTTCTTAAAGGCTTCAAACACATCCACAAACTTCTTTACTACACTCTTGATATAATTTGTGTCTGAGACCACATGGGTCTGGGAACTAACCAATCTATGGAATGAATCAACAGATTGATTCAAATCTATAATAGCCTCTGTCCAAGTTTCAATCTGAGTATGACACACTTTGAATTCATTCACCATCTCTGCCATAGTTCATGACACAATACATCCAAGATAGAGTTCAAATGATCTTTCTATATTGATTATCTCTTCAACAAAATAGCTCTTTATGTCTGAAACAGATGCAGTCCAATTCTCCTTCAACTCATTCTTTAAAGACTCAAGATCATCCTTAGCAACCAGATTTTCAGGCCCAACTACAGGTGGTCTTTCAGACAAAGTATCAATATTTCTTCGGGGTTGGTCATCATTAGATCTTGTGTAATCAATTCCAAGCACCATGAATCCCGGATCTTTAGACCAATCATATATCTCATGAATAACTGAGACAAATCCAAGAATAACAGGTTTCTCTTCCTCAAAATGAGCTTCCTATTCTTCACCATGAACTGCAGCTATCTCCTCCTCAAAAGAATTATCAACAACTTTATCCACATCCAGTGTCCCAACCAGAGGTAAATGAGGACTAGATGCAGGTCTGTCTACTTCAACAATTTCCTCAGTAGGCATTGAATAGTACCCAATCAGTGGACTAAGACTCAAGAAGGCAAAAATAGATGCTTCATTTTCAAATTCTTGTTCTTCCTCATTCTCTGGAGTAGGCTAGTCTTCCTCATAAATAGGTTATTTTTTCATTGCTTACTCTAACACAATTTCCTTTCCAGATGATACAACTTCAGAAACTAGACTTCGAGGAAAGATTGAATCCCCTCCATCAGCTACAGAGGTATCCTCCTCATCAGTATCATTATTATACTGAGGTTCCTCTTCATCATGTCCTAGACCTGGATCTCTTCTATCACATGGCCTATTGGTATGGTCAACAGGGTTGAACTTATCATACACCTTCTCATCATCGACAACTCATTTCCTTGTCCATGGGTTCCAGCCAATCTTTATATACTTACAGATTGTGCTTGTGATGAAAAAATTGTTCCTCAGAACTACTGTCTCATCCTGAGACTCAGCTACTCCTTTCACCTTGATCATTACCAAAATCAACATTTCAAAGAATAAAGCATTTTATTTTGACTTAGGCCAAGTCATATCCTCAATTTGGATCACCAACAACCTACATAATTTTACCTCGACACCATGCCTCAACAAATGAAACAAATAAATTTCTTTGTATCTTAGAATTTCAAAGTCCCTTCTTCTTGGACTTACCACATGTTGGATGAATTTTAATAACAACCAATTTTCTCCATTCATCTCAGCAGTCACTACCTCTCTTTGTTTTCCACTATCGATGAGCTCTTCCGAAGTAACTTCATAGTCAAAAATGTCACCGGTAGGAGGTACTCTCTTCGAGGCATACCCAATTACACCCTCATGCGGGACTTTCAGACATTCAACCTATTCAACAGAAGAAAAATAAATTTCCAATCCAATCACTAATGAAACCATTCTGTTTTCTTCTTCAGACTTCTCAAAATGAACAAAATCAAAAAACTCCTTAACCAACTTTGGATAATGAGGTCCATTGTTGTTTGCAAAACATTCGAGCCATCCATGTTCCTCCAATACCCTTAGAACCAATGACTTGCTAGGAAAGAACCCTTCCTCACTGATTTCCTTTTCAATTACAATATCTCTATTCTGCAAATGCGGGTTCAATGCACGCTTCCACAACCTTGTTCTACTTTCACTGCCACTACCTTTAGGTCCTGTTTTCTGCTTCTTTGAACTTGGTGCATCACTATCATCCCTGAATAGTGGGAGTTTTCTTCTTACCATCTCCAATAAAAGAACTTAGGGTTACGCGTAATGCGGGGGTTCGAGAAGTGAGTAATGAAGAGAGGAGAGTTTGCAGTGGATTTAAATGTGAATAAGGCTTAGTTTTTATCACTTAGGAATTGAAATGTAATAAAAAGGATTATACTGAAAACAATAAGATTTTCGGCTAAAGAAAACGAAAATTAGACAGCGCATGACGTATCGGTGAAAATTTCCGGTGAGAACCCTGAAGATGATGTTTATCTATCAGTGAGGTCTCTAGCGATGAGGTGTCTTTAGCGGTGAAGTGTCTCTAGTGGTGAGGTGTCTCTAGAGGTGATGTTTTCTAGTGGTGAGGTTTTCTAGCGGTGAGGTTTTCTAGGGGTGAGGTTTTCTAGCGGTGAGGTTTTCTAGAAGTGAGGATTTGGCTAATGGTAAGTATTTGGCTAACGGTGAGGATTTGGCTAACGCTGAGGATTTGGATAATGGTGAGGATTTGGATAATGGTGAGGATTTGGCTAAAAGTAAGGATTTTCTTAACAATGAGGATTTGGCTAATGGTGAGGATTCTCTTCTACAAAGTCTATCATTCCTAACTCATGTCTAATGTAACTTAACATATTTTAAATTAAATGTTTTGTGAATATGTCAGCTAATTGATGTTCAGTACCTATAAATTCAAGAGTAAAATCACCTTTTGGTAATGATATCTCAAAAAGTGGTTCCTTACATCAGTGTGTTTGGTCCTAGAGTGAGATATAGGATTCTTAGAGATATTGATCGCACTAGTGTTATCATAGTTTATATATACATGTCTAAACTGATATCTGTAGTCCAATAATGTATGTTTTTTCCATAGAATTTGTGCACAACAAATACCAGCAGCAACATATTCTGCTTAAGAGTTAGACAATTCAATAGAGTTCTACGTTTTACTAAACCAAGATATCAGGGACATACCTAGAATATGACATGTTCCAAAAGTTCCCTTTCTATCTAATTTGCAACCAGCAAAGTCTGCATCTGAATAACTTACTAAATCGAATGATTTTCATTTTGGATAAAATAATCCTAAGTTAGTAGTATATTCAAGATATTTGAAAATTCTTTTAACAGCAAGCAAGTGCGACTCTTTTGGATTAACTTGAAATCTTTCACACATACACACACTAAACATAATATATGGTTGACTAGAAGTAAGATAGAGAAGACTCCCTATCATACCTCTATAGTTGGTTTGATCCACTAGTTTTCTAGTTTCATCACCATCTAACTTACAAGTGATACTCATGGGTGGGTTATTACCCTTACTACTATCCAAACCAAAACGTTTCAAAAGATTCTGTGTATAATTACCTTGATTTAAGATAATACCATTTTCATTTTGAAAAACTTGAAATCTAAGAAAATATTTGATTTCTCCCATTAAACTCAATTCAAATTCATTTTTCATACTGTTTGAAAAATCAATAAAAAATTTTTTAGAAGATCCAAAAACAATATCATCAACATAGATTTGTACTATCAAAACATCTTTGGAAATTCTTTTAATAAAGAGATTTCGATCAGCAATCCCTTTATATAAACCTTTTGAAATAAGAAAACTACTGAGTCTATCATACCAAGATCAGGGGGCGTGTTTTAAACAATATAAAGCTTTAGAAATATTAAAAACTCGATTTGGAAAATGAGGATTATTAAATCCACATGGTTTTTCAACAAAAACATCTTCAATTATAAAAACATTTAGAAAATCACTTTTAACATGCATTTTAAATAACATGAAATTCAGATGAGGAGAATAGGAAAGTATAATCCTAATAGCTTCTAATCCAGCTAAAGGTGAAAAGGTTTCCTCATAGTCTATTCCTTCCTCTTGACTACATCCTTGTGCAACTTGTCTTGCCTTGTTTCTAATGGTATTTCTTGATTCACCAACATTATTTCTAAAAAACCATTTAGTGCCTGTGGTCAAAGTGTCCTTAGGTCTGTCAACTAATCCCCAGACATTGTGTCTTTCAAATTTAGTTAATTCTTCATGCATAGACACTACCCAAAATTCATCATTGATTGTATCATTTTATATTTTTAGGTTCTAACTTTGAAAGAAAGGCTTGACGTTCAACCTGGTTTCATAGAGAAGCTCCAGTCTGTGTTCCTCTTTCAAGATTACCTAAAACAGCATCAAAAGGATGGTTCTTTAGAATCCTAGTTGATCTAGTAAAGGTAGGACTAGAAATTTCAGTTTCTTCTCTAGGACCGGGTTCACTAGTAGTTGATTCTGGTATATTTGTAGAACTGGTTGTCTTTACAACATGTTCAATGATTTTATCAATAAGGTTCAGAACTGACAAATCTTCTTCAAGATTTTAAAGAGAGGTTTTGGATTCATGTGGACCAGTTTCATCAAATTTGATTTGAATATATTCTTCCATAGATTTTGTTCCTTTATTAAAAACTCTATAGGATTTTCTAGTTAAGTAATAACCAAGAAAAATTCCTTCATCACTTTTAGATGAAAATTTATCCAGATTATCTTTAGTATTGAGAATAAAGACTTTGCAACCAAAAACTCTGAAGTAACATACTTTAGGCAACCTATTATTCCATAGTTCATAAGGAGTATTTTTAAGAACAATTTTAATCAAGACTCTATTTATAATATAACAAGATGTATTTATGGATTCTTCCCAAAAGTAAATAGGTTGGTCATACTCATTAAGCATAGTGCTTGTAATTTCCTGAAGGGTTCTATTCATTTTTTTAACTACACCATTCTGTTGAGGTGTCCTAGGAGTAGAGAAATTTTGATTATAGCCATTTTGTGAGCAGCATGATGAAAATTCATGATTTTCAAACTCACGACCATGATCACTTCTCAAGATTTTAATCTTACCTCCACTAATGTTTTCTACAGACTTGGAGTATTTAATAAAGTAAGAGCAATCTTCAATTTTTTGAGCTAGAAAATATACCCAAGTATATCTAGAAAAGTCATCTACTAAGACATAAACATAGTGCTTCCCATTTAATCTATAAACTCTATAAGGTCCAAACAAGTCAATGTGAACCAACTCAAGAGGTTTAGAGGTTGAAACTTATTTCTTTAATTTGAATGAAACTTTATGTTTTTTCCCTTTTGATAGGGAGTGCAAACATTGTCTGATTGGAATTTTAGTTAAGGTAGGTCTCTAACTAAATTTTTCTTAGTCAGTTTCTTAAGTGAATGAACATTTAAGTGTCCTAATCTTTTTTTTCCATAGCCAAGAATCTTTTTGAAAAGAATTTAAACAAGTAACCTTTTGTTTGGATAAAGAATTTAAATTTACAAAATATATATTTTCATTTCTCAAGGCAGTAAATTCCAAAGCCTTTTTAGAATCAAATACATTGAAAGCATCATTTTCCAATTTAACATTGAAACCATAATCACACAACTAATAAATTCTTAACAGTTTGTATTTTAATCCATCAACAAATAATACTTTAGAAATTAAAATTGAATCAGTGTTACCAATTTGGCCTAAGCCGATGATTTTTCCTTTTGAATTATTACCAAAGGTGACATGTCCTCCATAAAATTTGATTAAACTTTTGAAACATGAGTAATCTCCAGTCATATGTCTTGAACATCCACTATCTAAGTACCATATCTACCTACACGAACATTTCAAGCATGTTTCCTACAAAACAGATTTATATAGATAATGATTTTGGTACCCAGATTTTCTTGGGTCCAGATATGTTATCAAGTAGAACTTTTGGTTCCCATATTTTTCTAATGGGTCACATATACTTAACAGAATCAAGAGATTTTGATAGATAAACCTTGTTTGATCTATAAATATGTGAATAGCTAGTTGATTCATAAAAATTTCTAGAACTACAACCAATAGAATATTGTCCATATTTAGGAATAAATATTTTCTTTGTAAGCTGTTTCTGTCTAGGCTGATAACCTAAACTGGTAGTATACTTTGTTGATACTTGGTTTCCTAGCATTTGTGTTAGAGTTTCCTTTCCATTTTTAACTTCTCTATGTCGTTTCTAAGTTCCTGATTAGAAAATTTGAGTTCAGTATTATCTTTTAGTAGTGGATCATTCATTTACTTTCCCACTTCTAATTTATATTTGATAGTGTTAGTAAAATCATGTTGTTTCTTTAAGGATTTATACTTATATTTCAGCTCGTTGCAGGTATCCTCTATCATGTTACAATATTTAGATAATTCTTCACTAGAAAAGTTTTCAGAATCAGAATCAGAATCATCTCCAAAATAATAAGAATTTAAAGTATGAGTATCCAATGTTACCACAAATGTGTTTGTCATGAAACACATATTAGCCTTTTGATATTTTTCATCCTGAGTGGAATTATAATCACTTGAACTATCTTCTGAATCACTCCAAGTTACTTTCATAGCTTTCTTATATTTTTTGTCCTTGTAATCATATTTCTTATTGTATTTTATCTTTGGACACTCACCTTTCACATGTCCTTTACTCTTGCATTCAAAGTACACTATGTCATCACTTTTATTAGTACTTTTCCAATCCTTCTTCCAATGACCTTTATTGTCATTCTTTACCTTATGATTTTATTTTATTTTGAAAAACTTCTTCTTTTTATAAAACTTCTTAAATCGTCTGGCTATCTGAGCCATTTCAGCATCGCTATCTGATTCACTCTCATCATAGCTTGAGTTATCACTTTCACTTTGAATTTTCCCTTTGTCCTTATGTTTTGAAATAGAAGTCTTGAAATCTACAAAATTATTCCTTGGTTCATAATCTTCTTCCTTGTTTACATTCATTTCTTCTTCATACATCATTAACTTACCAATGAGTTCCTTGACGGGCAAAGTACCAATATCACAGGATTATCTAATTGAAACAGATGTGCCTCTCCATATTTCTAAAAGACATCTGAGTATTCTCATGATTTTCTCCTTTTTTGGAACAACTTTTCCCAGTGATCACATAGTATTAACAATCTCGTTGAACCCGAGATACATGTCAGAAAGAGGTTCATCAAGCCTCATTTTAAAAATGGTCATATTTAATAGTGTATGTATTTAATCTCATTTCTTTCACATTGGTTGTTCCTTCATGAGAAACAGCCAGAGTATCCCAGATTTTAAGTGTTGTTTTACAAGAAGAAATTCTGCTAAACTCTTCATCTCCTAGAGAGCAGTATAGGGAATTCATGGCTGTACAATTATTGTTGTAATCAGATTTTTTAGCATCATGCCAAGTTGCTCTATAAGTCTTTGGAATACCATACTCAGATTCTATAGTAGTCCAAATATCCAATCCTATAATTTCAAAATGAATTTTTATTTTGATTTTCCATTGGGAAAAATTAACACCATTAAATAAATGTGGTTTGTTGGTAGCAGAACCTTCTAATCTATTTCCCATAATTAGAGTTTAGCAAATATATTTAAATAGATACAATTTAGAACTAACAGAAATTTAAGATCTTTAAGATACAACTAAAATCAATGTTGAAAAACAGAGTGTTTGGAAATCCTTTATTAAATAAAATCCTCTAATACCAAATGTTGGTCAGAGTGGATAATCAAGAGGGGGTGAATTGAGTTCCTATTAAAAATTTCTTTTTAAAAGATTTCTATTTAAGTCCCCCAATTTAAAATGACAAGCTATACTGTAGTGAATTTGTAATACAGTAATGGTTCAGTTAGGTTCTCAAGAGATTGATTAGTTCTCAGTTAATCTAATCTGAAGAATAGACTAGATTTTGAAACTAACCTACTGGTTTACAATAAAAACAAACACTTGATAGTATAGCTATCTGAGTAACATTAAAATATATTTATATTTAAAGTACTTAGTAGCATAATATTAAAAATAGATCTAACTAAAATAAAAATGCACATCAGATTTAAATAAGAGGTTTAGTCTCAATAAGAGACTTAGTCCTCTCAAATAGTTTTATATAAACTATCATCCACACCCTGGATCGGGGTTTTACAACAGTGCAAAGACTTTCCAAGTCACACTTGACCTCTTCCACAGTTCTTTGTGGGAAATATAAACAACAGAACATAGGTTATCTAGGTTACACTTGACCTCTACCACTATCCTCAGTCGGATACAAGTGAGTGAGGAAAATTGAATAAGGATTTAGAAATTATCCAGTTTAGCACGGAAGACAGTTTGTGCTTAAAATACAAATTACACACACTGCTCAAAATGTAATCAAATGAAAAACAATAGATATAAACAAGTGTAGATGAGTTTTGAATAATCTATGTGTTTTCAGTGAAGCTTTGGACTCCTCAAATTTGAAACAAATGTAGCTTGAGTCTTTCTCTGGAAGTTGTTTGAAAAATAGAGTATTGTTTTTGTTCCTTGATTTCCAGGTCCAGCTTGATCAGCTTGGTTAGCTTGAGTGTAGGTGTAGTTGTGGAAGATCTTAAAAATTTGAATGTTTAGGTGCTACAGATTCAACATGTGTTCTTCCTTCTTCTTCTATGTATGTATCTCCTCGTGTATATCCAGAAACTTTTTTGGTATATGCGTTGAAGAAGTTTTTTTATCTAGCATATTTTTTCAGTAGCTCGAGGTTCCCTTTTATATGTTCCTTGAGCTCCGGAAATAGGAATGATTTGTATGAGGTACGATTTCCTAACATCCAACAAATATCGTTAATTAATATAGGTTGCATTAAAAGCACAATATATGACCGTTGCTAATAAATAAATATAAATAGGGTTTAAGGGTATATTGACTGGTTTCCATTGGTAGCTCCTAGTATCAGTGAGATTGTATCGGTGGACTTGAGTCAGTAGGTCTTTATCGGTAGATGTTACTCTTTATAACGATAGACTATGTATCAGTGACAGTGACTCTGCATCGGTAGCTCCTTTTATCGGTAACTCTTCTGTATAGGTAGCATTTTTGTATTGGTGGTTCTCTCCATCAGTAACTCGCCTATATTGGTAGCCATTTGTGTCGATGGCTCTCTATTTATATCAGTGCCTCTCTCTGTATATTGGTGGCTTTATCTATATTGGTAGTCTTCATATCAGTAGCTGTATGTTTGTATCGGTAGACTTGTATCGGTAGGTCTGTTTTTCTGTATTGGTAGCTCTTGATATAATTATAGACTCTGTCTATCAGTGATCTTTTCTTATCGGTAGACGACATCTGTATCGGTGACTATGTATTGATATTCCTATATCAGTGACTCAAAAACTTAATACATATCTATTCTATGCAAATCATATCTAGATTGAGTTATTATTATTTCAAAACATATATAAACATATATAAACATTAATTATCATATTCTAATGATTATTTTGATATTTTTGTCAACATAATCTAACATATATATAGGATTATCAAAACATATTAAAACATAATTGAGATTATCAAAACCTATTAAAACATAATTCATATTATCAAAATAGGCGAGGTTAACAAGTTCATATTATATTTCTTTTAATATTTTCAAAACCATTTATTTGATATTTCATTTAATAAAATAATTTCTACATCACTATTATGTCCTCATTAAGGGTAATTATTTAACCTCTAAAAATTATAAATAAAATTCTATATTGTAGGAAATTCATTTATATTTTATTATACTACCTATAGTTGACGTTATCTCCATGTTATCCATATATTAATGTTAATGTACTTATAGAAAATGAGATTGTGACCTTTTGTCACATTCATTAATTTTTATTATATTCATGTCATATTCTTGGAAATTTGGAAATTAAGTGATTCCATTTAAAACCATATATGATAAGGGTAAAATTTATTCATCCAATAGGGTTTTTACAGGTGTTAATGTAATTTTATATTTTTATTTTTACCTTTAATTGCTCGATTTTCCTTCAACCGTGGTAACAAAAATAATTACTAAAGTTACTAACCATAATGCCCAAAAATAAAAGTATCCTATTTACATAATTTGTACCCATAGATTAAAAATGTGGAATAAATTTTTACTGATTTAAAACATATATGTTTTAGTAATTAATTTAAAATCAATTCCATTTGTCAAAGTGAGAAAACGGGTTTTTCAAAAGTAAAAACCATCAAAAGAATGACATGTGTTTATATCTAATTTTAATGTGAAAATAATTAAAATAAACTAAATTATATTAAATAAAAAAATTCAATAAAATAATACTTTAGAACCATTCAAATTTAAAATTTAACACTATAAATTATTTCAACTAAAACAGTTGTTTTCAATTAAAATTTAGCATTTTTTCACTATTCATAAAAAATTGAATATTTTCAGATAAATACCCAAAATTAACCCAAAGATAATTTTGATATAATGAATTAATAATTTAATTATATTTTATATAATTCAAAACATAGAAGTTAAATTAATTAATTTAACATTTATTCCAGTTGTCAAAACAAGAAAGTTGGTTTTTGAGAAGTAAAAATTATCAAAAGATTGGCACGTGTTTATGTCCAATTTAAATGTGAAATGCTTCCAATGACCAAAATTGGATTAAATTATAAATATATAATATAATTAAACTTTAAAATAAATTAAAAATATACTATAACTGTATAAATATATTAGATAAAAAGATAGTTTTGAATTAAAATGCATTAATTTTTTCACTATTCATTAAAAAATGATGTTTATCAGTAAAACAAAAAAAAATTAACATTTTTATGTCCTCCTTATAAAGAAGAATATTTTTTTTTTCAAATCTAACTTATAAAAGTGTCAAATTTTATATATAAAAATGGTTCACCATTAAAATGCCACAAAACTACATTTTTTTTGAAAAATACTTCTTTTATCAGAAAAATTGAATATGTTTTTATATTAGGTCAAAGAAACCCAAAATATGGATGTTAAAATTTTGAGGAATTAATAAAATTCAAAATGTGGTTAATACTATTCATAACCGCTTTTTAAACGGCTAGTTTAGTAAGTCATGGTGCACTCGAACTCAGGGTTTCTTGTAGCACAAGCTATCGAATTATTTTAAAATAAGTATACCGTGAAAGCTTGGGGTGTTATATTCTACCCTCATTAAATAAATTGCATCCTTAAAATTTAAACTCATAAAAAAATATATGGGATATAATGTTCAAAATATATTTATTGAAAACTCACATCAAAAAATAGATTAAGGAGACCACCATTTTAAAATAAAGAAAGGGAATTACGAAGGTTACTAGAAAAAGCACAGACTAGTGTGACATGTAGGAAATCAGGGGCATGAAAGAAAATATAACCACCACGTTCTAATGGAGAGTGATAAAGAACATTATTAGGATAAATTTAACAACTAGAAAGCTATAATTCTATGATGATCAAAGGGACCATTTGATTCAATTCAAAATAAAGTACTCAGAAAACATTGTTGGTATTACGATCATTTCCCTAAAGTTTAAGAGTTTCATTGAATAAGAACAAAAATAATAATACTTACTTGACAAGTATAGTTCCATCCTTTAACTAATTAACACCAAAAACTTATCTTTCGATCCAAAATATAATTAAACTCCAAAATATTCTATTTATCATAATCGTATAGGGTTGAAAAGGTGAATTTATATTTCATATATCATAACATAAAAAAACTACGTTATACAAACCGTGACTTTACATAGGCTAGTTATAGGTGATGCACCCTCACCGCCCTTCATTTGTGGATTCAAGTCACATTTCCTTGCCGTACGTGACGGCCTATCGCCCGACCTGTGAGTTGTCTTTTTCATAAAAATATAACAATAAAAAATCATAAGAAATGTTTTGACCATAAAAAAAATTTATCCAATTTACAAAATAATCCATTCCAACCATTAGGTTTATCCAAAATAGTTCTATCCAAACTCACAGTCAAAAAATTTATAAGGAAGTTCAAATAACAACCTATGAATACCTTCATCAAGTATTCTATTAAAACATGGAAATAACCAGAATTACCATAAAACCATATTGAATACGTTCACTTTTCCTTATAAGTTTTGTAAAACATTGAATACTAGATATAAACCTCAACTCCAAAAATGTTCAAAAGTCCCAATAATGATGGTATAAACCACTTTTTAAACAAACCATTAATCAGTTCCAAGGATGTAAATAATATCCAATATAATTTATCCAAATCAATTATATCTTGGTCTAAAATCATTAACTCTGTATCAGAAACATATTATGGGTTATATTTCTCCCAACCATATATTTTCCAAAAATTTTAACATGAAAATGCGTCACTTTACTTGATACCATGCAATATAAAATCCATAATGAAATATTACTGCAGTACAATCCTTATATACTCTATAATTCTTATAACTATTACATCATTGATACAATACACAAATGAAAATATTATTTAATAACAACATAATAACACTATTCATTCATCTTCATCAATGGTAGTATCATAACATGATTATTATACAATGACATCATTTGGGGTATACACTCATGATTGGGACATTGATTCATGTAATGTCTCAACTCCTTGCAGTTGAAACATTGTACATTTGAATGCTTCTTCCAACTCTTGCAAAAAAGAGCATGGTGTCCTTCTTCTCTAAACTTATAACAAACTTCCATTACCTTTAAGAATTTAACAAGGGGATTCTTTCGATAGTTATCACAAATGGGAAAATACTTCTATCCCTTCTTCCCTTTATCCATAATTTTATCTGCCATCCACTTCTTCTCTTTCATCCCTTCAAATCTATAGAAATTACAGAATTCTTTACTTATCTTATTAACACATGATACTATTTTTTCATATTACGAGAATACATGGAAGAATATTTACCTTTAAAATTTTGTCTTAAGACCATGAAATATATGATCCTCTGTACTATTTTGATTACGTGTATTGCTGGAGTTCGAATTCCTTCTACTGGGCGCCATTTCTAAATGAGTACATACACTAGGTTAAATCATATATTAATGTATAATACAAAAACTAGAAAAATTCTTTGAATTAATTGAATATTTACACATATCTAGTCTCATAATAAAAAAATGGTTTCTTTGGGGATATATTTACTCATAATTCCTTTATAACCATTTGAAAAGAAAAATGTGAGTTATCCTGAACATATCCTTTGGGAGTGTCAAACTAGGTGCGCAGTAAGGCATGTTTTTGTGTACTAGGTTACCCTGAGTCATGTCCAGAACACAATTTCTATGTTGTTACTCCTAGGTACATCGGTTGTAGAACAATGTCCACTTGTATTATACAGATAAAGATGTATTTTTATGAATACCCACATAATCTCTACATTACAAAATTTATATTATGTTCTTCTATACATATCCTTAAAGTCTATCTAAGGGTTAGGATCCCCATTCGATGTTTTCTAAATCAATATCCAAGGTTGTTTCAAAACTTAATCAAATACCAACTAAAATTCCCTGACCCCAGAAGCTTAGAGATGGTGCATTATTTTAATATATTGGATTGATATGATGAATCATGTCCCGAAGGACCGATCAATTTAGTAGTATTGGAAAATATATTACATTCACCAACCTTAAATTACAATTCAAAACATAAACTTCATCACAGATAATCCTTTTAAAATTTTATTATTTTCATATCTTAACCTCACATATCAGTTATAAAACACTTCTTGGCATCCCAGGAAAATAAAACATAAGAATGGGCTGATCTTAGATGCTCATTAGGGATAATAAATATAGCAGAAGCCATAAAAAATTCATAAACTTTTAAGGAAAGGTACAAAACTAAAACAAAAGCCTTTTAAAACATCATCTTCAATATAATATTTAAATAATAAATCAAATAATTTCATTTAAATATTCACATGGATATTATAATAGTCAAATAATCACATGTAAAATCAATAACTAAACTCATAATGAGGAAATGCATAATTCGGGACATCATAACCATACTGTCAAGGCCTTATTCCAAGACCATCAACATGATATCAAGGCCTTGTTTCATGTCACTTTCATGTCTCATGAGACCTACCGATGTATCGAGGGGATATGGAATGACCCATCATTCACTTACCATGTCCAATGTATTATTCTTATGAAAGGGGTGAAACACAACATAAAAATTTATATTAAAAATAGCATACGAAATGTTAATACTTTATCCTCAAACCATGAATGGTATAAAAAGTTCAAATCCACAGTCAAAAATATCTCAAAACCTTCAATACAATATATAAGATTGTATCATAATAAATCAACTTCCAATAATTATAAAATCCAACAAAGGTTGTTGACATAGATGAAAATAATTTAATAAATTCATTAAAACTATTTGAGGAAAATATCTCAATTTTTTACTTTAAATAATTTTAAAGCCATGAAATTTTAAAATAAAAAATATCTTTTGAAAATAAAATTATATTCTTCTAAGGGAAACCTAAAAATTGTAAGGAGACAAAATAAGGGGAAATAGATGCTTGCACCATATAAGTTAAAAAAACAACCTTTCCTTAATTTGTCGAAAAAGTCATAAAGTACCTCATTTGGAAAATGACCAAAATATTCCTTTCAATTTTTTTTTAAAAAGTCAAAACTGAGAAAAATTGCACTTTAAATATAAATAGGGTAATAATAAAACATTCTATAATTTTTTTTTAGAAATTTGGACATGGATGATAAAGATGTCTCGGTAGATACTTATGTATCAACAACCATGGAAAAAATGACACTATGAAATTAACAATTACCTTATATATTATTTCATTCATGGGTGAGTTAGCCTCCTATATAATGGATAAAACATGTTACTAAATTATACTAGGACCATATACATATTTATTATATCATATATTATCCTCTTATATCACTTTGGTAATAATATTTCAGTATTATTGTTTTTTCGAGTGTTAACTGCTTCATTTTCCCATTACTGTTTTGTCATTTAAGTCATGTTTTTTATGCATTGGATTTATTTTATTCATATACAGAATGAAATTAAGTTCATAATTATTCTTTTTAATCATCATATAAATTTTATAATCATTATTTAAAGGTTAATGTAGAGAATTAATTCCACTGCATCGTGGAGATGGTAGGCCTTACGTACGCCTGAGCGATCGTAGCATTCCCTTGATGATTAAATGGTATGAAATTGGATAGTAAATTAATTATAAAAAATAATTATAATTTTATATTAATTATTTATATCCATTATACTGACCATTATACCCATCCAAAAAATGTATTGTTGAATAATAAATTACACCACTGTGTGGGGACGGTAAGCCGTACGTATGCACACATGGTGATATTTTTATTCATAAGATGAAAAAATGAGGAATATGGTTATTCCATGAATATAATAACATATCCGTATATGGATGATTCTGGAATTATTATTTAAATTTGAAAAAGCATCAAAAGAGTGTGTAGAAGAAGAAAATAACGTTGAAAGTGTTGATAAAACAATTACCTATTCCCCAGGTGGTTCTGTTTTATTTGAACAAAAGGGATCCATAGGATGGATATCTGCCCATATTTGGGCCTTTATTATGATATAAGGGAGGCTGGAGAAGAGATAGGTAGGTTTTGGTCGAACAAAATATATTTATAGGTGTGATTTAAAGAGAACAGGAGGTACCCTTTTTTAAGAGAGCTGAGGGGTACTTTAGGAAAAATCTTAGAATATTAATTTATTATAAAATGATTTTTGGTTTCTAATAGGTAAAAATTCATTTATTTTGATAATAAGATGAGTATGGTTCGAAATTCTCTCAACTAGTAAAATTTATACATGTTTTAATTATATTTTAATCCTTATTATTTTGATTTATCCTTATTTAATCAATTTAATTTTAATTTTTGTAATAATATTCTAAATATTAAATGGTAATAAATTTATACATTTGTGTTTTCAATTTTCCATAATTGGTCACTTAATGACATTATATACCATATAAGTTTCACTTTTTAATTTTTAAATATTTTTATGACCTAAATATTTTAATAAAGTGTGATTTTTATAAAAATATCATTAGTATCAATTTTGACACTATGCATTTATTTGACTTTAAATATAATCTACATGGAAGATAAATTCAAAACAAAATATTTAATACACTAGTAAAATTTTATAGTAACCTATAAAATTTATGGAGAACATTAATTAGTTCATATTATATTTATTTTAATATTTTATAACCATTTATTTGATATTTCATTTAATAAAATAATTTCTACATCACTATTGTGTCATTATAAAAAGTATTCATTTAATATTTAAAAATTATAAATGAAATTATATGATATAGGAAATTATTATATATTTCAAGATAATACTTATATTTGTGGTTATCTATCTATTATCTATATATTTATGTTAATGTACTCATATAAAAGAAGATTGTAAAATTTTGTCACATTCATTAATTTTTATTATATTAAATTCAAATTCATGGTAAATTAGCCATTAAGTGATTATATTTAGAACCAAAAATGATAAAGGTCTAATTTAGTAATAAAATAGTTTTTTTACAGGTGTTATGGTAATTTTATAATTTTATTTTATCCTTTAATTACCCATTTTTTCATCAAACGTGGTAACACAAATATTTACTAAAGTTACTTTCATAATGCCCAAAAATAAAAGTATCCTATTTACATAATTTGGACCCAAATATTCCAAATATTTAACACATTCTTTATGATTTAAAACATATAAGTTTCAATAATTAATTCAAAATTAATTCCCATTGTCAAAGTGTGAAAATGATTTTTTCAAAAGTAAAACACCATCAAATGATTGACATGTGTTTTTATCTTATTTTAATGTGAAAATAATTCCAATGACTTACATTATATTATATGATACAAATATGATATAATTATCCATTAAAACAATTCTAATGTATAATTTAACAATATAAATTGTTTCAATTAAAATTTTTGTTTTCAATTAAAATTTAGCATTTTTTAACTATTCATCAAAACATGAATATTTTTAGATAAATATCAAAATTTCAACCAAATATAATATTGATATTCTGAATTAAAAAATTATTTCTATTTTACCTAATTAAAAACATATAATTTACATTAATTAATTTAAAATTAATTTCCTTTTTCAAAACCAGAAAGCGGGTTTTTAAGAAGTAAAAACTATCAAAAATTGACTTGTGTTTATATCCAATTTAAATGTAAAATTACTTAAAATGACCAAAATTGTATTAGATAATAAAAACATAACCCAATTAAACATTAAAATCTATTATAAATATAATCTAACTATATAAATAAATTATATGAAAATGTAGTTTTGAATTAAAATGGAGTATTTTCACTATTCATTAAAAATGAACTTTATCAAAAAAATATGAAAAATTTTAAAAATACTAAATTTTTTATGTCCTTATTCTAAATTATAATATTATTAGTTCATATATAACTTAAAAAGTCTTAAATCTTGTGTTAAAAAAGGGTTCGACATTAAAAGGTAGTAAAACTGCATTTTTTGAAAAAATATTTCTTTTATCTATAAAATTGAATTCAGTTTTATATTATGTCTAAGAAACACAAAATATGGATTTTAAAATTATATTGATTATATAAAATTCATATTATGGTGCACTCGAAGTCCGTTTTGCGTATAGCGCAAGCATTGAATTATTTGAAAAGAAGCGTACTATGGAATATTGGGGTGTTAAAATTTTATAGTTGTTTTAAATAGTAACCTATTTTGTGATTGAGTGAGAAACATTTTGGTCTGATAATGTTCCGTATTTATCTAAATGGTAGGACTAGGAATTTGTACAAAAATTAGATGCAGAAAAATTTAATTGCAGGGTTGATCTTTTCAATTCCTTTGCTTAAAAATTCAATAATAGAAACACTAAAAATATAGTTAGAAATAATATTACTGGTTTTTTCTAGGATTAGGGAGAGTTATTCCATAAATCATGGGATAGGTTTATATCCGTACTCATATTTTTATAAAAGTATTTTGGATCCCCATCATTTGGTTTATACATATTGTAGTGTCCTTACCCTATATAACCAAAATCAAGAAGATTAATTTTTTGTGGTTGAATTATCTAATTAAAATGATGATAAACATAAGAAATGTTTTTATAAGTATTCCAAAAATTCATAACATTATTCCAATGTGAAGAGAAAAATATATAGTGCCGAAATAAACAAACAAGTTATTCAAGTAAATTATAGAACAATTAGAGAATAACGTCGTCGTTATGATATTCTTGGTCATTCTTAGTGATGCGCCACAATAATTACCTCCCCATCCATCCATAGGAGAGCTCCCATTTTATATATTATATATATAGATATCATGTTTTCAATGAACCACTCCCAAATCAATATATCTTTAGTTAAAAAAATAAACCAAATATTTCATGGAAGTATCAAGTTGTGTTCAAATATCTGATACGCCTACATTCCCATCATAGACTTAACCAAAATTTTAAAAAAAATCTGGACTGAATCATCTATTTCAAATAAAAAAATAATCAAGAGTTACGGTTGATTCAGGTGTTTAGTAAGTTGGATTCTTTAGAGCCGATCTTAAAAACAATAAGAGATTCTCAAGAGGTTAGGCACAAAGATGAAAATGAAATCTTAAAAATATATATTGAGCAATATTTTAGTCCAAATGGGTCATATATTAAAGACTTGTGTATGAGAGAAAAGTGTAAACTACCCATCATAGATGAGAAAAATCCAATTGATAATGTGATGGTGTAACGACCAGGTTTAGTTTTAACACTGAAGAATAGGTAAATAAATAGTCTGGTGATGATAAAACTCAACAAATTTAAAATCTGCAAAAGTAATCCTTGAAAAAAACCAATCTAGAAATATTCAAAGACTGAGGAATTATAGACAATAAAATATAACTTTACATTAAAAGTAAATGGAATAAAATAAAATTATTTGGTAATTTATTAAAGAAGGAAAGAAAAATGTGATGTATAAGAATGAAGAGAATAATACACCAATAAGGAAGATTTATGGCCCTCTTGTTACTTTTCCAAAAAGAATCAAAAATAAAATTTAACATCATTTGCTCAATTTTATTTAACTATTTATGTTCTTTAATGTCAATAGTTGTTTTATAGAATCCATAAACAAAATACCATCATATTTTAAATTTATTAAAATATTTATGTCTAATAGAAGGGATTATGGCGAGAGTTCAAAAGTTAGTTTGAATGAGGATTGTAGTGATATTATATATTGTAATACCAATCTTCAAATAAAATACCTTGGTTCCATTATTATATCATCTGGAATAGGAGTCAGTGTGAATATTATAAGATTATGTGATCTAGGATCTATCATTAAGCTTATTCATGCTCTTTTTTAAGAAGGTGAGACTTTGATATATGAAATAAAAATCATAATCTTCATAATTATCTAATGGGTCACTTAATTATATTATGGGTGGGCATAGTTTTTTATTAGTTTTTGCAGGTAAATTTTATTTTTAAATAGACTTCCTCATGGATGAGATGGAGTGTGATAATAAATTCCCAATCAATTTTGGAAAATTATTCATAGCCACTACTCGGGATGTTATCAATGTTTCAAAGCATAATATTTCCCTTAAATATGGTAGTATCATGAGTAATTTAATGTTTTCAAAACATTTTATCTTGTGGTAAGTTTTAAGTTGATAAATATTTTCTAGGAGGTGTGTAGATAAGTAGATCAGAAAGAAAACCACCATCCTTTTGATGCATTGATCACAGAATCAGTTAATGATCATATTACTAATTTTTTTATTAAATATGAATATATTCTATAAGTTGAAAGGTTATGATATATTGTGGTCCATATTATGAGATACACTACCAAGGAACATAAATTGGTCCATCCAAACCAACAATTTCTAATTACAAGTGTTTCATATATTACTGTTCAAAATTTACAACCCTCCCCTGTACTTAACCGTAATAAAAATTTTTTATCTCTACAAAGTTGGAGGTTTGAGTCTAATTTTTTTGATCTTAAATAAAAATATTAAAATTTTAAATCTAGGAAAGAGAATTTGGTTTAGTTTGTCTAGCCTGGTGCTCAAAAAGAGGTTTATCAGACGAATGAGACTGTAAAATATGAGTACATGTTGATCTTATCAATTGATGAAAAATGATCTATCACAACTCCTTTGAGTTATTCTGATGAATATTTTTCTATTTTAGAGCTTAATAACTTCTAAGTTAGTTTTTTGAATAAGTTCTTTGTTTCCCTCGATGAATATGAGTCTTTACTTTTTTGGAAGTGAGAAGCATATTTTTTCTACTGATTCGTTCTCTGAACTCAATGCCACTCTCAGTGTGGGGAAATAATTGGGGAGTTAATCTAGTCATTATGGTATAAATATTGGAAATTTTCATTGATACTGTGTATTTTAAGTGAAATTTTGATATTTTGAGATGTTGGGTATTAATAAATTAGTTTTAGAATTCTGGTTTATGTGGAGAAAGTTTTGCAGAAGTTTTCCTATAATATTTTTTGGGGGAATATGAAATTTTTATTATAATAAACAATTAATGACTAATAAATATTTAATCCCACCCATTAAATTTTCATGGTTAAATATTTAGGAGGGTGAGCCTGGTTGAAGAATAAAAATTTAGCATTGCTTTGGATAAAACCCAAGGATTCCTTAGCCTAAATTTTTACTATTTGTTTGAATAAAATTTTCTTCCTCAGTTGTTTGATGCTCTAAAATTATAATGAACAAGGATTTCATACAAAAATATTAGAAATTTTTAGATGAATATTAAAAAAAATCAAAAATACATTCGTGAGGTCTATAAAGGTTTAGTTCCTTTGGATACTAGACACACAATATTCTTCTTTCGTGAAAAAATCTTCATTATCTCGCACAAAGATCTTTCCATTTAGTACTCCTCATATACATTCTTTTCTTAAACCATTATTCATAACATGGGGAGTGGAAACATAAGAAAGGTTGGGATTATATTCCCAAAAAACGTAAACATGGGAGATATCAATCGATGATCATATGAAATTATAATATAATCATAAGTGTATGTGATCATGATCAGAACATACAATGTTCATAAAAAATATTTCAAATATAATAAACATGATCCATGGAATAAAGCTTTATCATTTCAAAATTCATGAATCTTAAGAGTGAGGAATCATCATAAATCAATCTCAAACCACAAGTTTATTTCATAAAATTGTGTCACCATCATAGGCATTGAAACCTTTTCATATATAAAGGGTAACTACCGAGACTATTGAATCATAATATATAATGTATCCCTACATATTTCCTATATCATAACGAGTCAAGAATCATCACATACACCCATTATTGGATTTATAACATCACCTTGTTTCCCTTGGTGGATCAAGCACACGACTTGCATCTCATAATTATCTCATCAGATATAAATATTTATCCAATGAACTAGAGGGATATATAGTTACCACCCCACCCATTATATAAAAAATCATACATATGTGTATGAAAAGATCATAGAAAATTCATCACATCATCAAATTTTAACCCATGAAAATAAAACGAGTTTCATAAACATTTCATTAATTCAACATAGCATAACCCATAGAAATAAATTAGTTTCACAAACATTTAATCATATTAATCATAATTCATCCAGATAAATATTGGTGATGGTATTTTTGGATCATATCTCTAGTAAATCATAATTAATATCAAAGTTTGTCATCATAGGTGAAAATTCTATTAAAAGGATTCTGAAACATTTCATGAGGAGAACACACTTTACACTTTGAAAATAAATTTAAAAGAATAATAATATTTCCAAAATATTATGGAAATTTTTTTACTTGAAAAGAAGATCAAAAAATTTTAAATTAATATTCAATGTACTGAGTGGTCATTATTGTTTTAAATTCTGTTCATTCTTTATATGTTAAAAGAAAACATTACTTTCACACTTATGTAGAAAAAACTCAAATAGTAACTTGTTTGGAAAAAGAAAATAAGATTCCATTTAAAACCATTTTTTGAGACCTAAAAAATGGGTAAAAGGAAAATAAAATCATTATAGAGTAGTAAAAAAATTATTGAATACATTTTTTAGAAAATATAGACATGTAAGAGAACGTATATTCAACTAAAGAGATAAATAAATTTAATTTCCCTTAAAACATTAATCCAATATCTTGAGTACTTAAAGTGTGGAAATTAAAATGAAAACATTTATTCCTAACAAATAATAATATTATAATTAAAATGAAAAGGATTTATAAGAAACAGTTCATATCATTTCATCAATGGAAATTAAAGCATAAACAATCCCGCTTAAAATAATATTGAAACATAAATATCTTAAAACATTGATAACTTTTGAATCATATTACCCATGAAAAAAGTAAACATATAATAATATTTAAATATCTATAATTTTTATTTTATTAATTATAAAATACATTAATTTCACATATATAAACTACATAAACCAAATTTTTGGTGAATATGACATGTGTATCAAAAAAATAAAAGTGAGTCGAAAATCACGTACTTTATGTCTCACCTTTTCTCATTCATGTTCATAGATCCTGCAACATAAATATAGATTTATTATAAATATATTCTAGAAAAACAATCATAAATATCAAAACATGTATTATTTACTTATGAAATTTAACAACCAGTTTATTAATCAACTTGTTTTATAAAAATCACTATTCTGGGTGATAACGGATTCATTTTTCATGCATGTTTCGATTCAGAGATCCATATAGTTATGATTTAATCATGGTTACATCACCAAAATAATTTTAATATTATCATAAATATCTTATTTATTTATTATATATAAATTAATATAGTCATACTGAAAATTTAGCGACAGAATTATGAATTCTATCTTTCATGTAGACTATAGGTTAAACGTGCGCAGAAACTCTGTTTTCACTTTTTTAAAGGCTGGAAATAAATAAAGGTAAATAGTTATTTATCATTATATAATAATTATTATATCATATAAATGATATATATTCAAAAAATTTATCCTTACTACCTTATATGTAGACCAATATAAAAAATGAATCAACTCGATTTGTAGAGGTGAAATTCTACACATACATTCTAGTGTCGTAATAGTTTCCCAATGGTTTGGAATTTCAGTAGGTAGATTTTATATTATCATCCAAGTTGAATAATTATTCTACTAATATTATATATCAAACTTAAACCTATCATATTACCCATCTATAAAATTTGGTTATGGAAAATGAATTTTATCTCTACTTGGAAATGTTAAGTTGTATGTATGCACGAGAAACAATTTCAATTGTGATTTGATGTAAAAGTAAGTGAATATATGTTGTTCATATCAGTACCTCAACCCTAGTATCCCATATTTGGAATTTTTTTTATTAAATTGTAATTAGATACAAGAAATTTCATCCCAAAGGACTGAATATATTAGAATCCTTGGAAAATAAGATGAATATTTAAATCTCATACTATAATAGAAAATAAAATAATCAATATTGATTTTTTTTGGGATCACCATATTTCCTGTAGAATATCCTCACATATCAATAATAGAATAATTCCTATAATATTAGGGAAAGTTTCAGCCTAAAATATATATATAACAGATACATTTCTGGAAGGTTTAATCGTGATTTATTTGATATTACAATGGGTCATGATGTGTTTTTTAGGAATTAAGAATTCAAGACTCAAAGGGGGAATGCTAGAAAAATATAAATATTGGATATTACATGTCTTGAATATTAAGTACATGATGTGCAGTCTTCAAGTATAACACCTACAACATAAAGTCCATCCCATGAATCTGAAATACATTGCGTAAACCAAGTACATTATGTGAATCTAGATTACATGTCCTGAAACTCAAATTTAAAACCAGATGGGATACACGTTGTAATCTCAATACATTATGTGAAAATTTAAATTTTTAAACACCCCCAAAGATATTGTCCATGAAATCTATTAGACCCAAAATATTTGGAGAACTATTTGAATCAGATGTACATGGAATGAAATGCACTTACAAACTATGAATGTATCAATATAGAATCCACTTAAAGGAGTTATATGGCTTTAATAATTTACATATAATATAATGCTCACCTATCTATATATTTGACTAATAATCTAATGAAAAAGAGAGTTGGATTCCACCAAATAAATTTTTTATTCTTCTTTTTTTTCTCATTTTATTTCTAACTTAATTATATTTTTTAATTTTATTTTTTAACCATTCCTTTGTTACCTTTTTCCATTTCAAGACTCTTTTATTCGTTATTGTTGTTCTAATATTCTGATTTCAATACCAATTTCTATTCAAAATCAACTTCAACTATGTTCTTTGTTGTTCTTTCATTTATGTTAGTTTTTTATTGATTTTATATGATTTAAATTGTGGATTTATTTGATTTAAATTTTTTATTTGTTATGTAGAGAATGTTTTATGTTTCCCTTCTTTTGTTTAATACAATCATGAAAAACTAATACTCTTAGTGTTAGGGGTCATGATTAAGGGTGTATTTGAACCTAATGAATATATAAAATCAAAAATTAGTGACCCTAATTCTAGTAATTAGGTTTAAAAAATTGTTAATATCACTTTTCTCATCTACCCTGGCCATGGGAGGTGTAATCGAAGGACCCTAACCTAATTGGATTTGAGTGATATTGGACCAATAGATCATGATAAATTCTACCTAGAATATAACATTGCTTCACCTAGGTTTTTGACTATCTATGGATCAAATAATAGTTTCAACTTAGTTAGGTCCAATTGGTTTTACCATGATCAATTGGTGACCTTTTCATTACATTACATCCTAAGCCATAGGTCTATTCCAAGATAGAATTAGGATTATATTTTCTCAAAACTAATAAATTCACCATGAACCCTTATTTTTCACCTAAAATAAAAACCAAGCTATATAGTTTTAGTAAACCCAATCCAAAGAGAGATTAGGTTGAATCCATATAAAATGTTTTTACTGCTATGTTTATGGCCTATGAATTCTCCCTATTGGATCAACCCTGCACTACCACTATGTTATGCTTTTGTAGCAGAGTGTAGTTTGAGAAATTTAGATTCTAATCTGATCAACACCCACACATAATTCATGATGTCATGTGTGATGGACAAATTTTGGTACCATTTCTTGGGACTGGATATTCCTTGGAAAAGTAACAATTGGTGTGAACCTGGGATTTCCTCACCCCTTTACATTTCCCCTTTTCTTTTAACACATTTTTTCTCATACACTAGAACCTATATCCTCTCTTTTTTGGCCTCATGCATGTGTCATGTCCCTTTGACTCATTCAAGGAGACATGATTCTCAATAATCTATCACCTTCAATCTTGAGATTGAATTATAGTTTTCTTCATGCTGATGATCAAGCATAGATGAATGAAACAATATTCTGACACCTAACCTCCAATATGTACCACCTGATAATCAAGGGGAGTGATCAACACATTAAGAGTGAAAATAATGAACTATGTATTACTATTCATCAACCGTGTTATTCCTAGCATTGTACACTCTACTATTTAGGCACATTAATTTGATATCAAAACTCAGCTCATCCATATGATCTAGAAAATGGAAAGTTTTAGTGGACTTCAAAGCAAAGAACCCCATGAATGCATATCCAATTTCTTAGAGGTCTGTAACACCTTTCACAACCAAGGATTATCCTTTGATTTCATTAGACTTAGTGTCTTTTCAATATACTTGTGATATTTATCCAAGGATTTTCTTAAAATTATAGCTCCTCAATATTTCACAACTTGTATGATTTAGAAAAGAAATTCCTGGTTAAATTCATTACACACATCTGAACATGGAAGATAAAGAATGAAATCCAAAACATAAAATAGGAAGAGAGAGAATTATCTTGGGAAGTTTTGGAACATCTTAAATAACTGAACTGTAAGTTCCCACATCAAGAACTTGACGTGTGGTTAAAATTGAAAACCATATATGATGAACTCCAACTGATATAAGACATTGTTGTAGATTCCACCTCTGATGGAGTGCTCAAGTTCTAGATGTCCATAGTTTTCAGAGAAATATTAGATGAGATATCACACAATTCAAGTCTATGATAGATGGAGAGAAGACTGCTACTGTGCAGAATCTGTCTGGTGGAAAAGAATACCCACATAGTGGCCTATGTCAAAGCTTTAGTGAAGAATCTTGAGTCTTCCCAGCTACCTACTCCACCACAACCTACTTCCATTGTTATGTAAGTCCAATCTTATAACATTTGAGGAGGCATAAACCAAAATCTGTATTTTAGGAGTATAGGAATGTCAAATCAAATATTGTAATTACATAAATTACATTCCAAAAAATCAGAAAATTTTACAACCTTAATAATATGAGAAACAGTACTATCAAAAAAGGCCAGCTCAATAGGTACAACAACCCAAACAAGTTTATTATAAATAGTGGAGTGATCAACCACCACTACAGAATTATATACCACATTATTACCCATTTTATATTCTATCTCCTCAACCGCAGCAAAAATTTCGGCAACAAAACTTTCTGAGGGCTCACAATTTCAACTAGCTCAAAAACATCGATATCAACAAGATCCACCATGGAAACAATAGTAATCATCACCTCCAAAATCCAATATTGAGAAATTTCTCTCAAAATATAGGAATAAATAATTTTATATGATGACTACCTAATAGTCTAAAATGAAAAATCAAAGGGATTACTAGTGAATAATTGAGCACCATGTTGGGATAATCTCCAAACCCCTATCATGACAATTTTTGGGTAAGTTTCTTGGTAATAAATTGTCTTGTATGAGAGAGGAGGAAACATTTGTGGTTATTACAAGTATAAAATTCTGGATTTTGAGAAACCATGCTTACTTGAAGAATTTTTTTTGAATAAATTGAGAAACATGCAACAATTATTATCAAGGTTGACAATGACAACACAGATGAAGCTTGTCAGAAGAAAATACTAAAAGTAGAACCAAATGATAAAACTACAAGTAAATAGAGGAATGAAAAAGAATAAATTTATGCATCAGGAATTCAAAAAGTCCCACACACCATTTCTGGATAAGATGGTATAAGGGAAATGAAAGGGAAAATAAAAAAATATTGAGATGTTTAAACAATTACACACCAACACCCACTTGGTAGAGGCAATTTCTCAAATTCCTTCTTATTACATGTTTCTGGTGCATTTTATCTCATGTAATAAAAAATATATAAGAATTAATATTCATATAATTTAATGAATAATTCTACATAGTTGATTAGAATAAGGCTCCACCAAATATATAATGCCCCATAAGATTCATAATTCCTTCCATTATAGGGAAATGCATGTTTGAAAGAGCCTTGTGTGAACATGACTCAAGTATCAATCTCATGACCATTAGTTTCTTAAAAAAAATTATGTATTAAATAATTTAAACCAAGGAGATTTTCCCTTCAAGTATATGACCAGTCAATCAAGTAACCTCAAGGATTTTCTGAGGACATCTTAGTGAAGGTTGGAAAATTCATTTTTCACACTGATTTCCTTATCATGGATATAGAGGAAGAAGGAGATGTCCCAATAATTTTAGGGTGGCCATTTATCCCCACTATTAATGCATTGATTTATGTAATTCAAGGAATTATGATTTTCAAATTTGAGTAAGTACATGTTTTTTTCGACATAATAAATGTTTCCAAGAAAAGAGGTGAGTCAGTGGATTTAAAAGACATGTTTCTTACTAGATAGAAATATGATTATATGATTTTAGTGTATGAAAAAGAGACTATGTATCTTGATGAAAAGGGATATCGTAATCAGAAGGGCATGAATTACTAGGCACATCTATGGAGTAATTTCATCCCACCATTCTTGCCATATGTTATCAAGAACCATTACTTTAGGGGTGTGGCCTTAACTTTAAATTCATCTGAATTGATTCCATTATATCAATCGATAATAAATGTTTCGACTGGGTGTAATCCTATAATAGGTTCAATAGGTTAGATACAAGTTAATAAGTTTCAATTAATATGTATATTATTGAGAGGTCTACTTCCAAAAAAATTAAAAAAAATAAGAAAAATCACATTGTTTTAAAACAATAGACAAAGTGAAAATTTCAGGGGCCCAAAAAATTAAAAAATATAATTTTTACATCATGTATTATGTACATAAAATGAAAATCATGGGAATAATTTAGTATTCATGGGTTAGGGTTTAGGTCTCATCCCACCCCCCCCCCCCCCCCCCCCCCCTCCACACAAACACACACCACCCTTCATCCTCCCCTCCCTTATGCACTCTTTCTGCAACCTTCAGATACTCATCCTCCATCACCATTAATCACCCTCATCCCTCCTTCCATACTTTAATATTCATCTATTCATCACCCCATACTATTAATTCCATGTTCTCTAATTATATATGAAATTACCTAAAAAATATTATTAAACATGTGGCCCAAGGGGATGAACCCCTGTCTCTCAAGAATCTTTCCCTCTGCACTGTTGTAGCTGACCACAAATCTGAACCTCTCACCAATTACAATAGGTTTGAGCACACCTTATTTTAATAGCCAATATGAGGCCTCATTTAGCCAATCCAAATGTGTAGCCTCGTTCTTAAACCTACACTTGGGCCTCCAATTTTCCTCCCCTGAGCATCAGGTACAATTGGTCTATCTACCAGATAAACCTATGAGGACCACAAATACCTTGGAATTGGATGTGCATGAGAATATCCATGTGCACTATGAGTTCATAAATCATGTGGACTAGATTATCCCCTCAAGAATCATTTAGGTATGTGAGTAGGCTTACATAGAATTTTTTCCCAAGTTCTTGTCCACATTGGAGCTCGATGTGGCACATGTCACCTTCTGATAAGGTGGTTGGACTTGGGAGCTAACACGAGGAGACATTAGAGTCAGACTCGATATCTAAACTGGGGATTTCATCCTTTGATAATATTTATATAGACCCAACCAAGAATAATGTAGTGAGAAATTGTCCACTGATCACATGGGATCTTCAGTGATTTCTTGATTTACATATGACAATGAGCACCCAGCTACGAGTTGCCACTCTACAGGTTCTACATTGGGCTCTCACCAATGGCTGGTTATCTAGAAGAGATTATTTATAGAGAAATTATTTTTAATTATTTTACTTTCATTTTCATTTTTTTAATCCCACCATTGTTATTTTAATGGAGATTCTCACATTTTATGTTTTTAGTGTCCTTTTGAGATTAATTATAAAAATATAATAATTCTTTATTTTAACTATTTTGATTTATTTCTATATTTTAACCATAATTAGAAAAACACTCAGTTCTAAATCCCCTTTGAAACACTTGATGGTGATGGCTGCTGTACACCTCCCTCATGGGGGGGGGGGATCTTCACCATCCTTTGAGGGAGCTCAGAAACATGACTTCACTCCTTTTTATGTCCCTAACTTCCTTCCTCTATTTCCTAGGATTGAGATTTTCCCTAAGATTCTCGATTTGTTTGAGGGTCTTTTGGATCTTCCAATCTCGATCTTAGAGTTCAATGATATCTATTCCCTTCTTATCTTTACACAAAGATCTTGATTTAGGAATCAACAGCCTTTAGTGGAATCATTTGAGAGGTTCATCTTCAGATATACGGGTAATTAGGACCGATCAATGATTAGGTTACCCGGCACCCATCATATCCTGATACATTTCCTGATGAAGGAGTAATTGATCCATGCATGGTCCTCGTCTCCTCGAAGCTTCAATAGAGTTAGATCATTCCTCTTTAGTTTGATTTATGACCTTTATATGAACCATGACTCTCCAATGACTGCTACATGGGTTAGATTTTCGGAACTCCCTCTCCAATTCCAAAATCTATCTATCATTTGTATGCTCAGGAACCTAGTTTGATGTTATCTGTGTTAATATGGTAGGACATGGGTGGTTTTCAATCCTGTTGCTCTAAGAGTTTTGTTAAAGTGGAGGTTTCTAGAGCACTGATATATTTTTTATGGATTGTTGTTGGTGAGGAGTTTAATTACAAACAACCAGTGTTTTATGAGTCATGGGTGGATTTTTTCTTCCAAAAAGTAACTAGGTCACTCCAATATGGTTTGCAGCTGCGGGATAAGGAACAAAGGAGGAATGGGGCTAGACAGAGGGGCATCTAGTGCAGGAACCAAGCCAGCAGAGTAGTTTAGGGTTGATGAAGTAGTTATTGCGGTAGGTGATGGAATTGCAATGATTATGGAACAATGGTTACCACATGAGATTAAGGTGAGTGAATTATTTGAGAAATTGAAACATTACCTATGGATTAGGTGTAATAAGGGAGAGGGGGAAACCGAATAAGCCCACAAGGGCACAGAGGTTGTGTTGATATGTGGTGATGAGGCTATGGACGATGTAGGGAGTGGTCAAAATGAATAATTATCAACTTCTTGGGTGCCCATAGAGGATTCCCATACAGGAGAGGGTAAAATGGGAGTGAAAATGAAGATGAATATCATGGGTTGAAAAAGGATGTAAGTGAAAAAAGTTCAAGGGGGTGTTGATAGGGAAGACTATGTGGGAAAGGTTAAGGTAGCAGGTAGGGTGATTCTGAGAAGAAATAGTATAAATGTTGTAGTTTGTAACTATTTCAAGTTGTCTTGAGGATGATAACTCAGAAAAGGAATTAGAGGGAGGTATTACTATTTTTTGGGAGGTTCCCTCGACTGGTTTAATTTCCAATGTTCACCTTGCTGGTCTCTAGATAGGTGAGGTGAATGAGATCTATGTGGTATATGTTGAAAGTGAGGCCACTCATATGGGGCTAGGGTTGATTCTGGGAGATTCTCTACAGGATGGTGGCCTTACCTATGATGTTTATCATTTAACCTTTATAAATAGATTGATGATATGACCCAATATTTTAAAAGAGACCAGGTAAGAGGATTCATTGATTGAAGAATGGGAATCCTTAAAGATAGGAAAGAATACTCTTTATTGACTCCTCCAATGGAGATTCAGTCAGTGATGAAATCCAAGTATATGGAAGGACAGGGAAAGTCATATGATGCGATCAAGCAATCCATGGAATTTCTATTGATCTCAGAATATATTATGGTTGAACTGGTTTTGAATTTCAATGCTACTGAAGAAGAATCTGCTAAAATGATGGGGAGATCTTTAATGATTACTCTCAATGAGGATAAATATACCTTGATTGAAAAGTAAAACCAGATATTATTTGGGGGATTCAATGGTGTGAAGATTAGTCTAGAGGAGTACATCCAATCCAAGGATAATCTGACCTTTTGGTTCAAAGATCTAATAATGGATGAACCGAACACCTAGGAAAACAATATCTTATGAAAATTATTCAGGTATTCTAATTATGGTAGTATTACTTATTAAATTAATGACTATTATTTTGTTTTTTGGCTGAACTCAAGTTTCTTACTTTTCCCTTAAAAGTGTTTGATAAATAAAAATTTAATTTTTAATCTATATTTTGACCACAATTTTTTTGATTAGAGATCTAATTTGAAAAAGTTTCTTTTTTTAGGTTTCTATTCTTATTTTGATACATTTCATTCTTCTAGACTCAAATCTCAATCCATAATTTGATGGTCCAAAATCAGCTCACAGTTCAGGCCATAAAATTTGTACATAGATCTGAATATTTTTAATGTTGGGATAATATCTCATAAACAACAAATAAAAATAAGCTAAATTTATACATGTGTCTAGAGAAAATATATAGTAAAAACTGTTATTATTGTGTCCTTGCGGGATTCCTTATTTTCCAAGAACTACAATTCATTGGAAACTGAATATGTGGAATATGAAGAGTTTTTCTATGAAAAAAAAAATTCAAAGTAAATTGGCTATAACTCTCTCCACACGTAGACAATAAATATTTAATTTCATGGTTCTAGATATGATACAAAATGCAATGAATTTTATGAATGAATACTTCCCAAATTCGGCAATTATATTGGGCTACAATGAGTAAACATTTAGATGAAAATTATAGAGAAATTTGTCATGGCATTTTCCTATAAAAATAATCCCCTCCCTTTTCCAAAGGGTTGGAAAATCTAGGTAGCCATTTTAAGTAGATTCATAGTTTATTTTATTCTATAATAAAAGTATGAATTTTTAAAACATTTTAGTCATTTTATTAATATCATTCTCTCAGTTTTATCTCTTGTATTTATACCTCGTTCAATTCACCACTTTGATCTCTAATACTCATGATCATGAGTAACTAACCCAAGGATGTTTCTGGTGATGAAATATTGTGTTCAGCCCAAGTTATTTAACATTCATGTTTAATGTTTCTTTTTTTCATAGAGTTAGTTTATGGGAGATATTAGTGGTCAATGTGCCTTGTTTTCTCCACTGACCACCAGTGGATTCTCTTCTGCAATATTGTCCCTCAATCAAGGAGGTGAATGTGTGGTCTCTCATCGATCATTTAGTGCATCGTATATTCACAACATGAGGATAAGAATATGTTCATGCATATGACAGACAATTTTCATTTTTTAAATTTGAAACTAATAAAGAGATGGTGAAGGTTCACTCTATGTAATCACCTGAGGGGATCTATTTTATGTCTAACATTATTATGTTTTTATTCATTCTATTTTCATTGAATTGTACATATATATTAATGTTATAGTCATATTTAAAACCCACAATATTTATATTATTTAATATATCTTTTGTTATAATGAAAATATTGACAATAGAAATTCATTGTTCTGAGAGTTGCCTCCACAGGACTAACCTTGGGTGTGCACTATATTTCATGCTTAGGTATAAACTATTGACCATAGATCTATGAAAAATCCTCGTGCATAAATCATCATCGTAAAATGAGTTGGATCATATTCATCATCTTTACCTACACCATGGGAGGTCCTTCAATCAACAAGGAATTCCAGTTTAAACTATACTACTCTACCCAGGTGGGGTGAGCTCATGGTACTCTTATGGGAGGTATCTTCATCACCCACTTCACCCTTTATCTCTGTTTCTTTGATGTTGATCCACCTATTTCCTCTATTGAAAACATGGATTTGATTGACCTCCTCATGATCTATAATGTGGGGCCTTTGAGGAAGGTCATGGGGAGTTACTCGTGAGTCTATAAGTACTAATAGATTCTTGTTGAAGCTCCAGTAAACACTGCCCTAACGATTTCCCCCACACATGTGGGACCTACCCCTACTAACCAAGCCATAACCCATGCCAGCACCACTACCCCATCTTAATATGATACCCCAACTACACCTTCCCCCACCAACACTCCACCACCTCCTTCCCCATATGTACATATCCCACCTATGAAATTCAATATCTGGTCGGTTTTAAGTGTCTTCTGGATAAGAAAAGATACATTTGATAAAACCTATGCTTCCCATTCAACGAGCCACACCATTTCATACCCCCCACACACCACATGCCCCTATATATTCCTACCCACCACTTCCCGAAAACCCAACTATTATCTATGTCCTCACCGATCCTCTAGCTCCATCCCACCTACCCATCAAGCATATAGACCCTACCACCCAACAAAAGTTTATAGTACAATAATCCTAATGGGGAAAGGGCTCAACCCTTCCATATACTTATGAGGTATCAGTCATTGATATATATATATATATATCGTAATTTTTTTTGGTTATATATATCTTCAACTCTTATCTTATATCGATTACTGGGACTACTGTCAATATCAGAGAACCCACTATGGTGTTTGATCCACCATACCCACCTCCATAGCTGGCATAGGTAGAGTTGAGCCGGTCCAAAAACCCATTTATTGGGAAGGGAATACTGATTCTAAGAGTAGTGAAATGTCCTAAAAAATCTAGTTATTCCTTTTTACCCCTTGTCTTTTATATGTTTTTTTGTACTATCTTTTTTTTCATATTCCCTAAAGTATCATTTATCATATCTAGGGATGGGGCACCATTTTGACTACACTATTTTCCTTTTTTTCTCATATTTTTTTATTTATTATTATATCCATGTATAGCTATGTTACATCATCCATGATTATTGATGAGTCTTTTAGGAAATCCTCTGGCTTCCACCATGAGATACAATAGTGCACGGAAAATATAATGATCCATCATGATGAGCTCCATCTCCAAATCTGTACTCACCAGGAGACCCCTCCACGAATTTTTAGAAGCTACTTCCAGTAAATGATCATTTTGGTCGACAAATTTCTGAGGTGGTAAACCCCACTAAGTGCTCCTATGAGCTTGATGACACCACCATCAGTTCCTGTAGGAGGCATAGAACCCATAGCCAATGACCGACAGTGACTGATTCTTTGTCCATTATTCTAGATGATAATGTCATTATTAAAGATTTATGTGAGGCATCCTATGTTTTTTTCTATGTTTTTGTTGAGTTTCTTAGAACCTTTTCCTTTCTATTATATCACTTTTTGTCCATCATTCATCCAAAACATCATTGTAGTCAATTCATGCATTTATTTGAGATTCTTTATCATACTATTCATTGTATGCACATTCCTATTTTTCTTATTTTATATTGACTAAACCATATGTACTCATGGTTTATCTAGTGTAGTTATTTTGTTTATGAAATTTTTTCAATTTCATTCCTTTCAATGCTAAACCTATTATCTCTCTTATGTTGATTTCAAAACAATGTGGACACTTTATCATTTTAAGTGTGGGAGATTCTTTATTGAGTTTTATTTTTTGTGAAATTACATTTATGTATATTTTCATTAGTCTTGAAGTCATTTTTCATCGAAATCATGCATTACATGAAAAATCTTTTCACAAATTTAAATAAAAGAAACTTTTTGGTTGGATATTGTTGAAATATATTTTTATTCATGACTATAATTTTTCTAGGTTTGATGAGTTGATTAATTTAATTATAATTATATATTATAGAAATTTATTTTGATTTAATTATTACTGGATACTAAGACCTATGTGATTTATGTTTTTTATATAATCCCATTCCTCAGAGGATTCTATACCTAAATTATCATATTATTTTTTTATTATATTTATTGAGAGATACTTGGGTCATGTAAACATATAATAACTTGTATTGGAAACTTAATTGAGGTTATGATTGAACAATTACATTCTTAAAATAATTATGGTGATCCTTATTGAGTCATTTATCTGTAGATCTGCCTATACATGTTTCCTTCTTAATGTCGTATAAGCTATGAATGACCTTGTTATGATTGAACCATTTTATAATCCCATTTTATCCCTTCCTAAAATGTTGTTGATATAATTTCATGATTTTCATTTTAATAAGTATGGGGTGTTTACCACTACTGATAGACTCTGGGTTTTTACTCTTTTATAGATTTATGGTAGTATTTTTACCAGATATATATGACATAGTTCATGATTAATTTTGTAATTTTCTAATCTGACCATATTCCTTTGAGAAAAATATATAATAATTTATTTTGTATTAGGAAGGTAAAAAATCACCATTATTATACTAATGAATCATATGATGGGTTGTATGTGGTTAGGTAGGCATGCAATATATAGCCTAGAAATGGATTTAAAAAAATTAAAAAAAAAATAGAGGAGTTTAGCATATTATTTATGATTACATAACATATTCAAGGACCCACAATGAGTTATTTGGAGGAGAGATATATTTTTTCCTAGGAGGAGTTTCTTTTCACCAATATTCATGATTATCATGAATTGTTCTTGAGATCTTAATCTCTCTTTAGAGATTTATTTTTACTATATTACTAACTACACACAGCCTCATATTCATTTGAAACTTTTTTCCTAAGCCCTCATGATTAATTTTGTATTTTTATTTACAAAGTAGGGACGTTAGAACCAATGAAAGACTATGGTTAGGGACATGTATTTAGGGTATGAGTATAATTCTAATTTTATTTTACATTGAGTGATGATAGAAAATTCATTTTGAGATAAATTTAAATTTGGGTATAACTTCTATGAAATAGTTGATAATTGTAATTAAAGAATGAAAAAATATTAATAAAGAACACAACTATGAGGCATGATTGATTGTCTTCATAGGAGTGATTCTATAGGACTTTGTTTTTCTTCTTACAATTAGTTTTATTTTCATGGTTGTAATGGATTTTTCTTATTAACAAATTGATTAATTTGGAATCCCTATTGAGATTATTTTTTCTTGGGGACAAGAAATTGATCACATTTGGGGGAATTTAATAAGATGGATTTATTTATATATATATATATATTGGATAAATTTATTTAATGTTTAATAATGATTCTTCTGATATTACACTATTTCTAGATGTGTTTTTATAGGAATTATGAATTCAAGACTCAAAGAAGGAATGCGGTAAAAACAATAAAATTATACATTACATGTTGTGATTTGAAATTATACAATATGTACTGCATAAGGAGAGCATGTGTGATCGAAAGGCTATCCTATGAATCTGAAGTACAATGTGTGCACCATGTACATGACGTGAATACATATTACATGTCACAAAAGACTCAAATTTCAAACTTGATGAGAAACATGACTTGATCTCAGTACATGACATTAAAAGATAGAATTCTCAATCCCACCAAATATATATTCTATAAAATCTTTGAGATCCAAAACATTTAAGAACTTTTGGATCTTAAGTACAAGGTGTGAAATATACTTACACGCCATGATTGTATCAATACAAAATCCAAATAAAGGAGTAACATGATGAAAATAATTTACATGTTAGGTAATGCTCATATCTATATAAATTTAAGTGACCCTATGAAATAAAAGTGACTTGGATTCAATTGGAAATTTTCTATGTTCATTTTCATTTCTTTTTTTTTTGTCCCAAAAAACTTAAGTTACATTATTTTATCATTTTAATCATTATTTGATTACCTATTTCCATGTCAAGAATTATTTAATGTTTATCATTATTCTGACATTTTTATTCAAATACCAATTTCTATTAAATGTCAACTACTATTATTTTCTTCATTTTTTATTTCATTCAACATAGTTTTTGTTTGATTTTTTGTGATTTTAGTGATGAATTTATTGGATTTAAATTGTTTCTTTATTATGTTTATAATGTTTATTATTTTCCATCTTTTATTTAGAACCATCAAGCATGAATAATCTATATAGGGTTAGGGGTTGAGTGTAATTTTGTATTTTAACATAATTAATATCTAAAATAAAAACAAGGTAAACCTATGGATATTAATTATGTTAAAAACATTCGTTAATGTCATTATTTTTCATCTACCCTAACCATGGGAGGTGTAATCAAATGTCCCAAGCCTAGTTGGATTTGAGTGAGATATGGCCAATAGATCATGATACATTCTATATAGAAGATTATATTAAATTGGTTAGACCAATATTAATTTGATAACTTTTTATAGCTTCACAACATAAGCCATATGTCCATTCCATGCTATATTTATGATTTTATTTTTCCTAAAACCTAAAATTCACCATTAACACTTCTTTTTCATCTGAATTAAAATCCATGTTATGTATACCTAGAAAACCCAAAAAAATAGAGACTCTAAGGAATCTTTCTAAAAGGTTTTTAATAGTAGTTTTCTTGCCTTGAAACTATTACTATAGGTTTTACCCACACTACCATTGTGTTATAACTTGTGGCCAAGTGTAGTTTGAGAAATATAAATTCAAATCTAATCAATGGTCGTGCATAATCAATGACGGCATTTGGGATGGTTAGAATGGAAAAATAACAATGTTTTGTGATCAAATACTCAGTAAAGGAATATATATAGGGGAATATATCATGAATGAATAATGAATAATCAATATGGAAAGGTAAATAACTAAAAAAAATTGAATCAATAACATGAACATGTAGAATAATATAGAAGAAATAAATGATGATAAAATAATTAAAGATAAATAATCACATGATCTTGAAACTTATCCATGAATATTCCAAAATTCAAATAGTCACAATGAACATCAATAAAAAATCTTAGAATAATAAAATTCATAATTTCTACCATCATAAATATACCGTGAAGGCCTCATTCCAATACATATTTTATAAATTTTTAAGGCCACTACCAAATCCCCAATCTATTTTTTCCACATGAGACCCACTGATGCATCGAGGGGATATAGAAGACCCCACCCATCAGCCGCTTTTCCGAATGTGTTCCTTTTATCAAAGTTGTAAAAAATAGTTAATATAAAAATTTCTAATAGATACTATCAGACAAAATATTAATACTAACATAATCAATAAACATAATCATAAACCATATAGAGTAATATAAATAATGAAATCAAAATTGTGAATCCCAAGAGAAATTAATTTTAAACCATTTTGATAAATTATGTGGATGTTATCATTATATTAAATCTTGAATATAAGATTCATTAAATGATTTTCACATAGATGAAAAATACTTTAAATACATTATTAGAATACTTCATGGGTAAAATATCCTTTTCACTTTAAAAATATATTTTTTTAAAATATAAAAATGCGACCCAAATTAAAGAAGAAATTTTATTTGAAAATAACTTTGTAAAATTATATATGAATCTTCAAATAATTTACTGGTAATGATGGCATAAATTGTTTTTAATGTCCTATAAATTAAAAAAACATTCATTTCACACTATTGTAAAAACATAAAAATTGCATCATTCAGAAAATGATAGGAAGATTCCATTTAATTTTTTTGTAAAAAGTAAAACATGGGAAGAATCTATTTAATAAATAATTTGGATAGTTTTTGAAACAGTCTTAAAAATATTTTTAAAAATCATGGAAAGAGAAGAGAAAAGATATTCGATCAAATAGAGAAATAAAGCAGGATTTTCTAAGAAACATTTTCTCAATTGTTTTATGTAAAAAAGGGAGGGAAATGGTAATAATACATTAAATTCTCATAAATAACCAAAGGAGAATAAAATATATTGGTTTAAAGAGATTAGTAAATATCAATTCCCCTAAGGGAGACTTAAACATAAATAATCTTGAATATGGATAAAATTGTAAAATAAACCATGACCACATTGGTATCTTTTGAATCGTAATCCCTGTAAAAGAAATAAATTCAAATAAAATTTTAAATACCATGAAGATAAATATATTCATTATATACACCACATAATATAATAAATCAGTGAATACAATATAAGTCTCATAGAAAAAAATGTGAGATACGAAAACCCATAATTCAGGTCTAACTTCCTTTGTAAGTATTTTAACCAACAATATAATAAATATAGATTCATTATAAATTTATTCAAGAAAAATAGTCATATATATTATACCATATATTATTTAATTATAACCTTTTCTCACCCATTTATTTGTAATTCATTTTAAAAACCATTATTCTGTGTGACAACAACTTCGTTTTTCTTGTATGTTTTGGTTGATTAGTTTCAACCCTTTAACTTTTTATTATGGTTACAAAATTACAGAATATTAATCATCACATAAATATAATATACAAATTATATAAATATTTATTATTATTAATAATATATATATATATATAAATGAATTGTGTCATTTATGGAGAAGGTAGGCCATACATACGCATGAACACAATTTTCATTATTTGATGGATGAAATAAAATAAAGGTAAATAATAATTCTCATTTATAGGATAATTATAATATAAATTTAAATCTCATATATTAATCTTTTTCATCTTCATTACCATCTAATTTAAAAGTAAATGAAAAACGAATTACCTTTCTTTGTGGAGGAGGTAGTCCACAAGTACACCAAAGCAATGTCATTATATTCAAATGAATCGGATGGAAATAATTTATATATGATATTTTAATTATAGAAGTATATTTATGTCATAAATATCATATATTTTAATTATATTTATCTTTATGACCATCGATGCGAAATTGTGATGAAAAATTTATTACATGGCTATATAGAGACGGTATGTCATTCTTACACACGAGCAGTGTTTTCACTATTCATTAGATAGAAAAGAGAAAAAATATCATTATACCATAATCATAATAAAATATTAATATAATTATTATTTGGGATTTATTATTTAAGGATGGGTAAAAAACATTAAAAATAAGTATAATAATAAATAAAATATAAAGCCTTAATGAAGAAAATTACCTCTTCTTTGGTAGACATCCTTTAGATATTTGATTAAGGTACTTAGAGTATGTATTTTGGAATGAAAATAACCTATATTACTTTTATTAGGATGTTAATAAGTTAAATTTTTAGGTTTTTTCTGTGGGAGATGGATGAAATCTATGTAACGAAGCGAGGGATGAGGTTCCATTTTATAATTGAGGTGAGGGTCACTTTTAAAATTTGTTAAAATATTAAATAATAATTAACACATTATGAATCCAAATGAATTCAAATGGATAGTTTTATAAAAATAGGGTAGTATGTGTTTTGAATATCATGAAAACATAAAATTTTAATAGGTTAATGTGGTCTTTTAATTCTCATAATTTAGTTTAACCCCTCAATTAACTTATTTTATTATTAACAGTTGTAATGTATTTTTCAGTCTTGAAGGGTTATAATATTACATATAAGGTAACTATTTACTCATAAATGAAAATTGGATTACTTTTTAGACCATATAATATCTTAATTTTTCTTTTTTAATATGTTTATGATTTTTAAGTAATTTAATAAAATATTATTTTCATAAATTATGAATAATGTCAATTTTGACACTATTTATTTAATTTGACTTTAAATACATTAGGGAAAGTGGGAAATTGTAATATAATTCTCTAACACAAACATAATTTTTAATTTAGATCAATAAAATTAATTGTACACATTAAATCATTTATATCATATAACTTTTAATGTTTTTAAAATCGTTTATTTTATTTTTCTCTTAATTTAATAAATATTGTATTAGAAATAAACAAGAATTTAACATAATTATAAAATTTCTAAAAATTGGAAATAAATTTTATATCATGAAAATAATTTCATTAATATCTAAACAGACCTTTATTTTAGTTCTTATATTTAATTTTTCACTATTTGGATGAATAATAAATATTTAAAATTAAGAGAGTGACATTTTGTAACTTTCTTTTCTATAAATAATATAAGGTGGATTTTCATGGACAGGTGTACATTAAACAACCCAATTTAAATACTACGATAATAATATTGGAATAAAATTAATCCAATAATAATTAGGATGAAAATTTATATACTTATCACATAGTTTTAACCTAGATTAATCCAATTTCCCCTTTACCAAGGAGGTAAATTTTACCATAGTTAGTATCCAATATAACCAAAAGGGTGCCTATTTTCCATATTTTAACCTCATTCTTCCAAATATTTAATACATTTGTTCAAATTAAATACCTATAAGTATAGAAATTTAATTTAAAATTAAAACAAAAATCACAACGAAAATCAGTTTTTCATTAAAATGCATTTTTATACATAAAAATGCTTTTATAACAAATAAAATCATAAAATTGATTCCAGTGAACCTAATTTCCTTGTTAATAATATTATAAGACTAATTTTTTTAAATAATTTTAAAATAAATTTTACTTTTAAAATTATTGAAATGAAAATATTGTTTTCAATAAAAAATGATATTTTTTATTTTTCACTGTATAATCAATATTGTCAAAGAAATAGGAACATTTTAGCGTAATGTAATTTTTATATGACTATTTAGAAAATGATATCATTTTTATAAAATATATGATCTATAATTTCTATAAATTAATTATAATAATTTCTCATAAAAATTTTTAAAAAACATTTTTTAGGAAATGTATTTATAATGCATAAAATAAAAGTACTCAAAATTGAGTTATTATTTACCAATAATTAATCAATGAATATGTATCGAGTATCTATAATATATATATATATATATCGTGATTATATTAAAATTATTCATACCCACCTATTTAATGTACTGGTTATAACATTCAAATCTAAATAATAATATTTTGGGGTTTATTTTGGCTCGGTGTTTCATTTTGTTACGATATCGAACATAGTTTTCTTTGAAAAAATTAGGGTTTTACATCCCCAAGATAAATCCATTTATCCCTCCCAAATTGATCTTTTTTTGGGTAATCCAGGCTTTGATATTTGAAGATAGCATTTTGAAAAACAGATATTATAAAAAGGGTTAATAAAAATTCATCTTTATAGAGGGAAAGGTAAATATGAAGGTCATAAAGACATAGGCTTCCGAATAGAATAATATTACTTGGGAGTAAAAGTATGGTAATATAATAGAAATTTAATGCCTAAGTAATGATATAGAGTGATATATAATATGGTCATGTGAAATTTAATCATAAAAAACTACAAAAATATGCGGGGTTAAAAGTCCAATGATTTCTCGATAAGAAAAGTAAAAAAATACCTTTCTATTTTAAAACCATTTTCCAAAGTCAAGGGGGTTTTTTACAATCCACATAAATAAAATTTGAAAATAATATAACTTGATTTCCTTCCATTTATATGCACAATATCATCATTTACTTTTTCTTTGGTCTTTTTATATTGTATCACTTATTCCAGGAAATCCCTATTCGAGATGATTTTTTATGCTTGAGTAACTAAAATAATATTTTAATGGATCATTAGATCTATAATCCATTCTTTCAACCTCTTTAAATTTAACCAAATAAAATTGGTTTTAAAATAGTATCCAATATGATTAATCATTCTTAATCCTCAAACAATAATATCCAAAGTTCAACTTGATCCATTCTCTAAGTAGTTAACCTTACAGTTCCTTCAAAATATGTTTGAACAAATTTAAAAATCCATAAATTTAAGCCCCTAAATTTCCAAAATAAATTAGTCATTAATCCCCCATAAAGTATCTCTTAATTTCACATGTAAATACCTTGATCAAATATTCTACTAAAAAATTGTAATAACTTAAATCACCATAAAACCAAAATAAAAACATGAAGCATTCAAATAAATAATTCTATCTTTATTCCTTTAAAAAAATATCTTATTATTGATATAAATAAAATAATTTAGTAAAATACATCATGAATTACATTGTCATCAAATCACTAACCATTTTTAAAGTCACCAATAATATATCATTTTATTAATCAATATCAATCTGATCCTTATCCCAACTAAACATTATTAACTCAACATCAAGAACATATTAAGTGTTATATTTCCAGAAAACAATCACATTACCACTAAATAAACATTCTTGGTTATCAATACCATTTATCATATTCTTTTAATCCATGACAAAAAACTATTATAGTAAAATACTTATACATTATATGATTATTATAGTCATAATATCACTGATAAAATATTTAGGAAATATAAATCATGGATCCAAATACATAATTCCTTTATTCATTCCACTTTAGCACTAGCAATAACATAATCTGGGACTTTATCCCATTGATTCTTATAATATATATTCCATTTATTCTTGGAGAATTTGTTTGTGTAGTGCCTCATCTTCTTACAGTTGAAGAATTTCACATTGGAATCTTCTTTCTTTCTCATGAAATCATGAGCATAGTGGACTTTCTATCCATACTTGTTTCAAACTCCCATTCCTTTTAAGAATGTTCCGAGGTGTTTCTATACACAATTTTCAAATATCGTAAATTCTTATATCCCTTATTCCCGTTATTCATTTTTTTCTCTTCAATCCATTTATTCCCTTTCATTCCCTTGGGGCCAAAAGTCTGGAAGAATTCTTTCCCAGTCTTGATAACACGTGATATGATATTCTTATATGATATGAATGTTCGGGAGACTAGTTAGCTTCAACGGATTGGTTTAAGCCAACAAAATAAATGGTCAATCTTGTTCTTTGGATTGTATACATAGTTTGTATCGTGCCTTTTTTACCTTGTAAAGTCAGATTCATACTTATCCGTGTTTTCTTATTCCTTTTCTATCATACTCAAAAAAATTCCTCCATATATTCTCATTTTTAGTAAAGAAAATATGTTTCTTATAAAAGTACTTAAAATCCATCCTTTCTTTAATTACCAAAGTGATATATATCTTCTATAACGATATTATTAATTGCTCAATAATAAATTTATTTGTAGTTCCATTGAATGATGGATGTTGCTGATTCATGAAGCAGTCTAATATTATTACACCATGTCATGGATCAGAATGATTCTCCATATCAAAAAAGTTATTTCTCATAACCTGGTTTATCTATTATACCATAGTTATAATTTGTTTATCTTCATATGTAACTTCATCTCCAACTTCATTATTTTCCATAGAAGTGAAATCCATAAAAGGATTACATGAATTGATATGTTTACCATTCCTTTATTTTGGATCCACTTCTAAATAATAGAATACACTATATTAGACCAAATCACTATGAATCAAAATATATAATTTCTAAAGAGAAAAAACACTTATCATAATTTGAAAAACAAATTTCACAACTTATCTCAAAATAATAATATTGGTTTCTTTTGGAATATTCTAAAGATTAATTATAGGGTTAAGTTCCCAAATATATGTTTTTATAAATCATTTCTCCAAGGCTACTAATAATATTTCTCTAATACCGACTATAAATACCTCAACCCTTGTAACCCATACATAGTGGTTAAATTATTACATTGGCACTAGATATAAGAAATTGTATCCCAAATGACCAAATAGTTTAGTAGTATTGGTAAAATAGATATCTACATGAATATAATATTATAATTGAAAACATAAAATACAACATATTATTTTCATTGAGAACACATATATCCCCTTTATCATATCTCTTTATATCAATCATAAATCACTTCTAGACATCCTAGGGTAAGGAGACATAAGAAAGGGGTGAGATCCAATTATTAGTAAGGGTATGTGTATAGAGGAATATATCATGAGTAAATAGGGAATAATAAATATGGTAAGGTAAATAACTAGAACACAATCCATTTAATCAGTATCTTGAACATTAAGAATAATATGGTAGGAATAAATGATGATCAAATAATGCAATACAAATAATCAAATGGTCTTCAAACATATCAATGGACTCTTTAACTAATTAAATAGTTACATGTAACATCAATATCTAATCTCATAATGATGAAATCCATAATGTTAAACATCATAAACATACATTCAAGGACTTTTGCTAAGAAATATTTCATAAATCGGTAATTCCTTGGCCAAATACCCGAGCTAGTTTGTCTCATGATATATACAAATACATCGAACAGTTATAATAGGCCTCGACCATCGCAGACTAAGTCCAATTAATCTCTCATTTGAAAGGGGTGAAACATAATGAAAATTAAATAATTATTGAAAGATATCATATGAAATGTTAGTAATTCCTCCAATCAATATACATAATCATAAACTATCCTGAGTAATATAGATAATGGTATAAACATATTATATCCCCAAAAAAATTTATCATAAACCAACCAAATAAATAATGTGGATGGAATAATTTAATTATATCATCAACATAAAATTTAAAGAATTATGTTGATAGAGATGAAAATACTTTAATGATATTATTGGAATATTTCTTTAAGAAAATAGGCTTTCACTTTAAAAATAATATTATTTAATATAAAAACATCAAACATATTAAATAAACCATTCGAATTGAAAGTAAAATTCTATCGTTATGAATAAATATTAAAATAATTTAGTGGTCATGATGGTGGAAATTTTTTTATGTCATATAAGTTAAAAAAAAATTCATTCACATTGTTATAAAAATGTCCAAAAGTACATAGTTAGGAAAAAGAAAATAACATTACATTCAAACCATTTTGTAAAAATTAAATCATGGGTAAAATTTTATTTAATAAATAATCTGGTGAATTTTGGAAAAATTCATTAAAATATTTTTAAAATATATGGACAGGGAAGAGAAATGATATTCGACTAAATAGAGAATAATGTCATATTTTGTTTAAAAAATTCCCAATTGTTTTATATACCATAAATAATGAAATAATACTATTACATGAAAATTTCATGAATAAATAGAATATAATAAAATATATCAGTTTTAAGATAGTAATATCAAACAATCCACCAAGGGATAATTAAACATAAAAAATATCGGATAATAATGAATGTGTGAAATAACCCCTTACCATAATTGTAACTTTTGAATTACAAGACCCGTAAAATAAAAAAAATTAAATTAAAATTTTAGATATCAATAATATAAATAGATTAATTATATAACATATAAAAGGTTCATTATATACACCACATAAAATAATCAAGTGGTGAATATGGTATAAGTCTCCCGGAAAGAAAAGTGAGACGAGAAAACCCTTACCTCATACACAACTTACATCATATGTGTTTTAACTTCATGTATAATAAATATAAAATTAATATATATATTTTATAAAAACATATTATTATATATATTACCATATATTATTTACTTATGACCTTTTGACACCCATTTATTAATAATTCTTTAATAAAATCACTGGTTCGGGTCATAACTGCTTCGTTTTTCATGTATTTTTTGGTTCAATAGTTTTGGTACTTGTAATTTGATCATGGTTCCATTATATCTATATTATTAATAATGATACAAATACTCTATATATTCATTATATACATATTTATATTTATACATAAATATTATAGATAGAAAAATGAATTTTACCATTCATGGAGATAGTGAGTGGAACGTACGCATGAACACTGTTTTCATGTTTTGACAGATGGAATGAAAGAAATGTAAAAAATAATTATTATTTATAGATTTTTTATTTTATAATATAAATTATATATATTCATGAATTCCATCTTTATTAACATACAATTAAAATGCAAATAAAAAAAATTGCATCATTTAGTGGAGGTTGTAGTCCACACGTACCCACGAGTGATGTTATTGTATTCCAGTGGATTGGAAGGAAAAAAGGTAAATATTATATTTTAATTATATAAGTATATTTATGTTATAAATATCATATATATTCATTATTTCAGTATTTATAACCATCTGAGTGAAATGGTGAGGAAAAAAGACTTACGTCGTTTTGTGGAGTTGATAAGTCGTTCATATGCACGAGTGATGTTTTTGATTTTAGTATGATAAAAAAGAGATAGATTATTGTTGTACAAAAATGATAATAACATGTCTATAAATTTTCTATACTATATTTTTTATCTTATTATGGATATAACACTTTAATAATAAGTAGAAGAAGAAATAAAGATGGAGGACTTAGTAAAGACAATTACCTCTTCTTTTGTATAATCCATAAGGACATAGAGTAGGTCTTTTATAATGACCAAAACATATATAACTTGTATAATTATGTAAAAAATAGTAATGAGAAATTTTTGATATATATATGGATCCATTTGGTGTAAATAAGTGAGGTAGGATGTTCAGTTTTATAATTGACGTAAGGGCACTTTTGGAATTTATTAAAAGATAAAATTATAATAAATTCGTTCTCAATAACAATGCACCAAAATGGATAAATATTTGAACCTAGTGTAGGATATGGTTGAAATCACATAAAAATTTAAAATTTTGATAGGTTAATTTAATTTTTTAGAACTTATCTTTTGTTTTAACCCTTTAATTAACTTGTTTTACATTAACAGTGGAAACATTTTTTTCTGTCTTAAAGGGTTATAATTTTACATATAAGGTAAATAATGAATCATAAATATAAAATGGATGAAATTTTGTAATATTTGATATCCACCTTTTCATATTTAATTATTTTTTTAGGTTTATATATTTTAATAAAAAAATTATTTTGATAAATTATCATTAATGTCAATTTTGACACTATTAATTTAATTTGACTTTAAATACATCAAGATGAAAGATAAATTATAATATAATAATTTAAAAACTCTTTAATTTGTCATATATATATAATTGATTTTACACATTAAGTCATTTATATTATATCCCTTCTAATATTTTTAAAATAATTTATTTTATTTTTCTGTTAATTAAATATATATTTTATTATATTTGCACAAGAATTTATGGTAATTATATAATTTATAAAAACTAGAAATAACATTTTTTCGTGAAAATAATTTAATTAATCTAAAAATATATATTTTAGTTTATTTATATCTTGGTTTCATCTGTATGTGGACACATAATAGTTTTTTAAAACTTAGAGAGTCCCATTTTGTAAGATTTCATTGCTTTAAATATTATACAAGTCATTTTCCTAGAACGTTGTATATTCAACAAGTAATGTAAGATCCTAAGGTGATATGGGTAGAATTAAATTCATAAAATAAGAATTAATATGAAAAACTATGGCCTTATCAATTAGTTTTAACCTACATTAAACTAATTTACCTTTAGTGAGATGATAAATTTTACCAGAGTTATTCTTCATTTTTACCAAAACCAAGAGGGCCTATTTAACAAATTTGAACATCATGATTCAAAATATTTATTCTATTTTACCAAAATCAATACCTACAGGTGGTATAATTTAATTTAAAATCAAAATCATAATCGCAATGAAAAAGAGTTTTTTTTTATAAAAATGCATTTTTTTAGAAAAATGTTTTATACAAAATTCAATCATAAAATTGATTCCAATAAACATAATTGAATTATTAATAATATTATAAAACTAATTTTAATTTACTTAAAAATGTAAAATTTTAAATTCTTGAAACAAAAATATAGTTTTCAATAAAAAGATGTATTTTTTACTATTCACTGTAAAATCCTTCTTTTTGAAAAAGTAAAAAAAATTCCTATAAATAATTTTTATATTCTGATTTATAAATTATATTATTTTTTAAAAAAAAATTATAGACATTTTAAAAGTTTATTTTTATATTTACTCACAAAAAGAAATAAAAATAATTTTTGAAAAAAGAACGTACTTCTCAAACATAAAATAACTTCCATGAAAATTAGGTACTTATTTTCAAGGAATTAATATATCAATTTTTATTGTGTAGTTCCATTATATTTATTTCATAATTGTTATAATACTATTCATATGTTATAATTTTATTTCTAGGTTATAATGGCTACATTTAAATATTTTGGGGTTTGTTTTGGATTGTTGTTTAGTGTCGTTTACGCTATTGAACATATCATTCATTGAAAATCTAAGAGAGTTATATTTTAAAAAATATAATAAAATTAAATTATATTTACGAAAATAAATTTATTATTTTATCATAAATACTATTTATTTATAGGAGGTAAAATAAGAACTAAAAAGAAAGTTATCGAATAAGGGGATTGCCTCTTATTTGAAATAACTTCCTGAGATATCTTCTTAAGGACCCTAGGGTTAGTCATTTTGTGATAACAAGAACCTATAAAATGTGTATATGGATGTTTATAAGATAATTCCTTAGGGTTTGGTTAATCAATAAGGCTTAATGTGGTTTGAAGGAAGGAAAACTCGAGTTCCCTTTGCAAATTGAGGGGAGGGGATGTCTTAGAATTTCTTAAAATATTAAAATATAATGAAGTCATTATATATAAATATGACTAAAAATTAATATTGAATAGAATATAATATATTATTTATATTAAAACCCATCAACCAATACAATTAAGAAAAGGTTTAATGGATGTTCTAGGCCATATCTTTTGGTTTAAACCCATAATTAACTTATTTTATCCTTAACCATGGTAACGTATTTTCACTTTTAAAGGGATATAATTTTACTGATAAGGTAAAAATAGGTTCATCAATGTATAAGAGATGATAATTTAGACCAAATATTATCCTCTGGTCCCATTTCATGTTTTTTATAATTTTTAAATAATTTAATAAAATAGTATTTTCATAAAAATATCATTAATATAGTTTTTTATACAATTTATTTAATTTCACTTTAAATGCATGAATAAAATGAAATTTTTTTAATATAATACTTAAAATAAAATCTAATATGTTGTATTCATCTATTAAATTCATGTAGCACTATAAATAATTCAAATTAGGTAAATTTTAATATTTTTGATATCATTAATTTTATTTTCCTATTAATTGAAGAAATACTATGCCAGCATTGTGTAGGATTTTAAGGTAATTATATAGTAACTAAAGAACAACCATGAAATAATTCCATTTTTCTCAAAATAAATATTAATATTTATTCAGAACTTTCTTTTGTCCCTTTGAGTATGTAACATCCCAAGTAAGTAATGAATAATAGATATTTTTATCTATGTCTATTAATGATTAAGATAGTGTTATAGAGGCTTAAAATGAAAATAAATACAATCTTATGCATTGAATACACTAATATTCTTAAAAGATTGTTTTAGTGCCTTTTGATGGCAAACCATTTTTGAATCTATATTTTGACAATTTTATAAACTATGTTTGTCAAAATAAACTTATTCTTTATGATTGGGACATCCAAATTTACCTTGTGTGAATTTCTGGTATTTTTCTGACAATGTTCATTTTTTTAATGAATAGTGAAAAATACTGCATTTTACATCAAAACGTTTTTTAATCTAATTTATTTATATGATTAGATTATGTTTTGAATTGGTTTTGAAGTGAAATTAGAATATATTTTTACCATTTTATCCAATGGTGGTCATTGTAATCAATTTCACTTTGAAATTAGACTTAAACTGGTGTCAATCTTTTGATACTTATTGTTTTGTAAAAACACGCTATTTTCTCTGGCAGCGGGAATTAATTATTAAATTAATTAATGTGACTTATATGATTTGAATTTTGTAAAATAGACTTTATTTTTGAATTTGGAATATCAAATATAGATTAGGGTGAATTTTTGGTAATTTTCTGAAAAACTTCAATTTTTGATGAATAGTGAAACCACTAAGTGGTAATCAAGCAAACAGATTTTTCAGTTAAATAAAAGTTTACCAATAATGTGTATTGAATTTTGAAAATCCGACATACATGGTTGTCATTAAGAAGTAAAATGTGGTTCAATGAGATTATAATAATTTTTTGGTGAATAGTAACTTATTAAGTTCTTAATCGTGATTAGTGGTAATTAGTGTAGTTTAAGGTATAAATAATACTTTAATAAAATTAAATGACACAGAAACATGTCCCAACCTCATTGGTTGTGTCATGGCCGACCATGAAATGCCATGGGTCAACTTGGGGACCCCATGGATCCACTTTTGTTGGGAAATGACATAAATTACTTTTTATTTAATGTTAAAGTGAAAATGACAGAAACATAATATGTTTTACGAAAACAATTTTTAAGTGGGGTTATAAAAGTCCAAAATTTGATTATAAATAGTCATTGGAAAGCAAAGAATATTACCTATATCATAGTATTTTTTTATAATTTTTAGACATTAAATAAATTTAATTATTTATGACATAATAATGATGCAGCGATGACATCATTATTTGACGATTTAAATAAAATAGAAAGATAATGTAAAATCTATGAACTACACATGTCCAAAACCAATTGTATGAGTGGATTTCGAACCCTTATCACCTTATCCACTAATACTATCAATGTGGGACCTTTTAAAACCGAAACACATTTTCAAATAATGTAATATTTCTTTACTTTCCAAAAGTGCCCCTCCTCTCCTCTTATAAAAGACCCCCACCTCTACCTCATTTCACACAATACTCAAGCCTTTGGCTCGGCCAACCCCTGCCCATTTACTCTATCCACATCCCTCTACTCATCCTATAGGATTCCCTTTGGGCAGAATCCTCTCAAAGGAAGCCTTTGGGCTCAAATAAAAAGGAGTTACACTTTTTAAGGTAATTCATTCTCTCATGTTCATTTGTTTTATTTTGCTTCTCCAACCCCCTAAACTCTTTTTATTTAATTCTTTTGTAACAACACCAGTATCTTCAATATACTAGGATGTTGTTATAAGATTTATTTGAGCTACACTCTCACACAACTGCATCAAAGGGTTAAAGAACATACGGTTTCCGTGGATGGCGAAATTCTCCCTCCCGAAACGATGATTGTTCAATACTCATTTAACACCTTCAAAGGTGGCCATTATGATGTCACTATTTTTATATATGATATATAATATGTTTATGTTTTCCTTAAGCTTCTGTTTTTTTCATTTTGGGCATACCTTTATGGTTTCCATTATGGGTAAAACACGATATCTTCATTTTAGGAAGTGCGGACTCCCGCCCCCTAAAAGTGATTTGATTCGTTAATACCATATGTGGGATGTGTAAAGGATAAAGTTAATGATGTTATATATGTTATTATACGGGAATTATAATATAATCTTATATAATTATGATTCCATTCCAGAAAATATGAAATAGAAATGGAAGTAGCGTTCATGCGTACGTACGGCTTACCGTCTCCATGAACGGTGCATTTCATTTCTTACCTCTAAATGTGATGTAATATTATAAATGCATGTATGTACTGGATATATATGAAATATATGATATCTACATCATGAATACCATTCTGTATATAATGAACCTTTGACCAAATTAACAACATGTAAGTGTAAGAAGTCTATTTTTGACATAAGAACCAAATACCGACAAAATGAACATTATTAACTTAACAGATTACATGATGTTCATAACATGGTATAAAAGGAATAATGAACTTGAAAAAGGTTCTTAAGCAAGTAGATATTAACTCAAGATTATTATTTAGGAGATTAAAGAACGGTCGGGTCAAGTCGGATATGAGGTATGGGACTTCGTCTCAATCTCCTTTCATTGAGGCATATTTTATTTTATACACAACTATCTTTTATACGGTGTATAAACCCCTTTGACTTTTACGTTTATTCAAAAGGAATATTTTTTATACGAAGCGTTTACTAAACTACAAAAGGGAATGTTTTTGTCGTACGTATGCGGCGACAACGACTTCTCCGCCGTCGTAACCGTTATTTGAGTTTCGGCTTCCTCTACAAGCCATACCTTCTTTTTAAAAGAAAAATAAATACCATGTTTTGATTTTCTTTTATTTTGGTATTGAAAATGGTTTTCATAATGTTTTTATATCAATGTGTTGTATTGATATCTCGTGATTGAAATGTGGAAATTTTATGTTTCCTTTATGCATGTTTTATGTGATATGATTATGTTATGGTTCTTGGGCATTATTATGAAGACGGGTGGTTCCGTGATAAACTAAGGGCGGGTGAGCCCGTTATAGCTCTCCAATGCATTGGGTAACGCGAAGGAGTGAAACGTTAAGGTTTCTCCGAAGAGATTTTAGGGAATATACTGTGATGGGTATTCCAAACGTAACCAAGAGGGTTACTCCCTACGTAAGAATGTTATGAATGCCTCAAGTTACCTTTATGTCTTATGATTTCTATGATTTATTCATGATTTTATGAGGTATGTTAAAGTGCCTATGTTTTATGGGTAAAGTATGATTTCATTCTTATGTATATATGAACTCATGTTTCCTTTCCATGTTTTTTTGTCAACCCATACTGAGTTTTTATGCTCATCCCAAGTTTTTGAAATGTTTTTCACAGGTCAAGGGAAAGGTACATGATAAGATGATAGAGTCAAGGATGTGTCAAGAAATAATCCATGTTTTATTTTAAATGTGTTTCCATTGATGGGAATGAAGAATACTATCTTTATGTAACCACTTTGTTTATATGTGGAATGTAATGCAAGTTTTATGATCTAATTATCTAAAAATCTAAACCTGAAAAGATCCTCAATGTGTAATCTTGTAATAACTGATGATTAAGTAAGGTTTAAGGCTGGGGCCTTATAGTTGGTATCAGAGGTCGGTTTAGATAACTTTAGGAGTTAGAATTCTATTAAATGATTATCCAAAAATATTTTTTTTTTGAAATGATATAGCAATTAAAGATTACCATGTTGCTTCATCTAAGACATGTTTGTTCAGAATGGTTTTCCGCAGAGGAAACAGGGAAGCAGTGATAGGAAGGCATACAGAAGGAAATAACCTTCCGAATCAGAATCCAGAAATGGTCGGAATTGGAACTGAATAGTTTGTTGCAGTAATGGCGCAGTTGACTCAAGCGATAAATGGCGGTGGTATCCATGCATGAGATCAGCCAGATCAACCACAGAGGAACATGTCAGTGGTGGAACATTTCATGAGGCAACATCCACCATCATTCAGAGGATCATCTGACCCTGTGCTAGCTGAAGGGTGGATTAAAGCACTGGAGAAGATTTTTGATGTCATGGGGTGTTCAGACAATCAAAAGGTTAGTCTTTCTATTTACCGTTTGGAGGGTGAAGCAGATCAGTGGTGGTCTATGGTTAAAAATATCAGGGACGCCGATGAGATAGATGCTCTTGACTGGGATGAATTCAAATGTATGTTTCTTGAGAAGTATTTTCCTAAGGCTGTTCGACTTAGGATGGAAAAGCAATTCTTGGAATTGAGGCAAGAGGAAGACTCAGTGGCTGCCTATGAAGAAAGGTTCACTCGATTGGCAAGGTATGCTCCAAATTTTATCCGAGACCTTGATAGTAAAATCAATCGTTTTTACTCAGGATTAAAGCCAAAATATCGAAGGGCATTAGCTTCTTGTGAGTTTAAAAGTTATGAAAAGCTTGTTCGATGTGATGAGAAGGTGGAAATGGAGTTTGCCGATGACCAAGTTTTCTATAACAACCAGCAGAAGAAGAGACCGAGGTGGTAGGATAAAGGTAAGAATTCTTCAAAAAAGTCTGATGGTAAGAAAACTAAGTTTCTAGTTTGTGATAAATGTGGAAAAAGGCATGCTGGGGAATGTCTTCTGAATTTTGGAAAGTGCTACCGATGTGGTAAGATGGGACATAAGGCTCGTGATTGCACTGAAAAGGATCAAGCTGAAGGTAAGAACAAATTTGATTTACAGTTAGTGAAGTGTTATAAGTGCAATGAGATGGGTCACTATGCAAACGAGTGTCCGACAAGGAGCTTGAGTGATGGGAAGCAGTTAGACTACAAGCAGAAAGGGGTGGTGAAATCCTTTGCAACTACTTCAGCAGATGTCGGGCCATCAAATGAAGTTATATCAGGTACTTTGTTTGTTTTTTCAAATTATGCCAGTGTGTTGTTTGATTCGGGGTCTACACATTCTTTCATCTCTGAAACCTTTTCTAGTAAAATGGGAATACCATCTCAGGAAATGACTCCTGAACTTTTGGTAAAAACACCTGGGGGAAGTGTCGAGGCAAAAAGAATTTATAAGAATCTTCCTATCCTTATCTGTGGAAAGAACCTACTTGCAAACCTTATTGTTCTACCTCTAGTAGAGTTTGATGTTATCCTGGGTATGGATTGGCTCTCTATTTACCATGCTAAGATTGACTGTAGAGCTAAAGAAGTTTCTTTTCAGAAAGAATTTCAGTTTGTTTACAAGAATGAACCCTTACTTTTGATAACATATCAAGAGGCCGAGAAACTTGTAAAAGATGGAAATGAATGTTACCTTGCAAACGTCGTTTAAAATAAAGGAACTGTTCAGATTAATGATGTGTCAGTGGTAAATGAGTATCCTGATGTTTTTTCTAATGAGTTTCCTGGAATAATACCAGATCGGGAAGTTGAGTTTACTGTTGACTTAGTTCCTGATGCTAAGCCAATTTCAAAACCCCCTTATCGAATGGCATAAATTGAACTTTTAGAGTTGAAGGAGCAATTGCAATATTTATTAGAGAAAGGTTTCATTAGACCTAGCACATCACTATGGGGTGCTCCTGTTTTATTTGTTAAAAAGAAAGATGGTTATATGAGACTTTGCATTGATTATAGAGCCTTGAATAATATCACTGTTAAGAACAAATATCCTTTGCCTCATATCGATGATTTGTTTGATCAGCTCCAGGGAGCTCAGTTTTTTTCAAAGATTGACCTGAGATCGGGGTACCATCAGCTGAAGGTAAAGGAGGCAGATATTCCGAAGACCGTGTTCCGTAAGAGATATGGCCATTATGAATTTGTAGTAATGCCTTTTGGGCTAACCAATGCACCTGCTGTATTCATGGACTTAATGAATAGAATTTTCCATGAGTTCTTGGATAAGTTTGTGGTGGTTTTCATTGATGATATTTTGGTGTTTTCTAAAAGTAAAGAGGAGCATGAAAAACATTTAAGGGTTATCTTGAAAACCTTAAAAGAAAAGAAACTGTATGGGAAATTCAGCAAGTGTGAGTTTTGGTTGCAACAAATTTCTTTCTTTGGTCACATTGTTTCTAAAGATGGAATAACTGTTGATCCTGCAAAAACAAAAGTTGTGGAAGAATGGAAAAGACCCACAAATGTAACCGAGATTCGTAGCTTCCTTGGTTTGGCGGGCTATTACCGAAGGTTTGTTAGAAATTTTTCACGGTTATCTAGTCCAATGACTAAGCTAACTCGGAAGGGTGTTAAGTTTATCTGGACAAAAGAATGTGATGATTGTTTTCAGGAATTGAAAAGAAGATTGGTGAATGCTCCAGTTTTGGCACTACCTTCCAGGAATGGTGAGTTTTTTATATACAGTGATGCTTCATTGAAAGAACTTGGTTGCGCCCTAATGCAGAATGATCAGGTAATTGCTTATGCTTCACGACAGTTGAAAACTCATGAGGTAAATTACCCTACACATGATTTGGAACTAGCTGCTGTTGTTTTTGCTTTAAAAATTTGGAGGCATCATTTGTATGGAGTAAAGTGTGAAATATATATCGATCACAAAAGTTTAAAGTATATATTCACTCAGAAAGAGTTAAACATGAGACAAAGGAGATGGCTGGAATTAATCAAGGATTGTGATTGTACAATTCATTACCATCCGGGAAAAGCCAATAAAGTGGCTGATGCTTTGAGTCGAAAAAGTAATGCTTCATTAACAATGTTGCGTTTGGAACGTGATCCTTTGGTTAATGATTTGATGAACTTTGGCATAGAAGTTGTTGGTGCAGGAAGTCCTTCTGTTTTGTTTCAGGTATCAGTGAGATCTTCTCTATCAGATAGAATCAAGCAAGCACAGAAGCAAGATAGTGAGTTACAGAAAAAGGTAGAGCTGGTTCAGAAAGGTAAGTTTCCTGAATTCAACATTGATAGTGATTGTGTTTTGAGATTTGGGAAGAGATTGTGTGTGCCTTGTGATCCACAGTTGAAGAGAGAGCTGTTATGTGAAGCTCATAGTTCTCTGTTTTCAGTTCATCCGGGCAGTACTAAGATTTATAGAGATCTGCGGGAGTATTACTGGTGGGATGGAATGAAAAGAGATATTGCTGATTTTACTGTGAAGTGTTTGACTTGTCAATAGGTTAAAGCAGAGCGGCAGCTACCGAAAGGGATGCTTCAGCCTTTACCAGTGCCAGAGTGGAAATGGGAGAATATATCCATGGACTTTGTTGTTAGATTACCGAAGACATCTCGAGGTAATAATGCAATCTGGGTTATTGTTGATCGCTTGACCAAATCTGCTCATTTCCTTGCTATACGAGATACTTTCTCTCTTGACCAAATTTCTCGTTTGTATCTTAAAGAGATAGTCAAGTTACATGGAGTTCCTCTCTCCATTGTATCGGATCGTGATCCAAGGTTTACTTCTAACTTTTGGAAAGGCCTTCAGAATTCGTTGGGTACTGAATTAAATTTTAGTACAGCTTTCCATCCTCAATCAGATGGGCAGTCAGAACGAACAATTCAGACATTGGAGGATATGCTACGATCTTGTTCTATGGATTATCAGGGAAGTTGGGACCAACATCTTTCTTTGGTTGAATTTTCATATAATAACAGTTTCCATTCTAGTATACAGATGGCACCATTTCAGGCATTATATGGGAAGCGGTGTCGAACTCCAGCTTTCTGGGATGAAGTGGGTGAAAGGAAGTTGATGGGACCAGAATTGGTAGAAGAGATGGTAGAAAAAGTTCATCTGATTCAGAAACACATGAGAACAGCTCAGAACAGGCAGAAGAGATATGCAGATAACCGGAGGAAGGATCTATCTTTCGAGGTAGGTGATCATGTTTTTCTCAAGGTTTCTCCTTGGAAAAGCGTGATGAGATTTGGTAAGAAAGGAAAGTTGAGTCCAAGGTTTGTTGGACCATACGAAATTCTGGAGAGAGTTGGATCAGTTGCATACCGAGTGGCTTTACCTCCAAGTTTATCTCAGGTACACAATGTTTTTCACGTTTCGATGTTGAGAAAGTATATTCCAGATCCATCTCATGTTTTGAGCCCAGAGGTAGTTCAGCTGGAAGAGAACCTATCTTATGAGGAACAACCAGTCCAGATTCTTGACCACGGGGAGCAAGTGTTACGGAATAAGGTGATTCATCAGGTAAAGGTTTTGTGGAAAAACCACATGACTGAAGAGGCAACATGGGAATCTGAAAATGCAATGAGGGATAAGTACCCCCATTTATTCGAAAAGTAAATAAATTGCGGGGACGCAATTTTCTAAAGGGGGGAAGGATGTAACATCCCAAGTAAGTAATGAATAATAGATATTTTTATCTATGTCTATTAATGATTAAGATAGTGTTATAGAGGCTTAAAATGAAAATAAATACAATCTTATGCATGGAATACACTAATATTCTTAAAAGATTGTTTTAGTGCCTTTTGATGGAAAACCATTTTTGAATCTATATTTTGACAATTTTATAAACTATGTTTGTCAAAATAAACTTATTCTTTATGATTGGGACATCAAAATTTACCTTGTGTGAATTTTTGGTATTTTTCTGACAATGTTCATTTTTTTAATGAATAATGAAAAATACTGCATTTTACATCAAAACGCTTTATAATCTAATTTATTTATATGATTAGATTATGTTTTTAATTGGTTTTGAAGTGAAATTAGAATATATTTTTACCATTTTATCCAATGGTGGTCATTGGAATCAATTTCACTTTGAAATTAGACTTAAACTGGTGTCAATCTTTTGATACTTATTGTTTTGTAAAAACACGCTATTTGCTCAGGCAGCGGGAATTAATTATTAAATTAATTAATGTGACTTATATGATTTGAATTTTGTAAAATAGACTTTATTTTTGAATTCAGAATATCAAATATAGCTTAGGGTGAATTTTTGGTAATTTTCTGAAAAACTTCAATTTTGATGAATAGTGAAACCACTAAGTGGTAAGGAAGCAAACAGATTTTTCAGTTAAATGAAAGTTTACCACTAATGTGTATTGAATTTTGAAAATCCGACATACATGGTTGTCATTAAGAAGTAAAATGTGGTTCAATGAGATTATAATAATTTTTTGGTGAATAGTAACTTATTAAGTTCTTAATCGCGATTAGTGGTAATTAGTGTAGTTTAAGGTATAAATAATACTTTAATAAAATGAAATGACCTAGACACATGTCCCAACCTCATTGTTTGTGTCATGGCCGACCATGACATTCCATGGGTCAACTTGGGGACCCCATGGATCCACTTTTGTTGGGAAATGACATAAATTACTTTTTATTTAATGTTAAAGTGAAAATGACACAAACATAATATGTTTTACGAAAACAATTTTAAGTGGGGTTATACAAGTCCAAAATTTGATTATAAATAATCATTGGAAATCTAAAAAGATTCCCTATATCATAGTATTTGTTTTATAATTTTTAGACATTAAATAAATTTAATTATTTATGACATAATAATGATGCAGTGATGACATCATTATTTGACGATTTAAATAAAATAGAAAGATAATGTAAAATCTATGAACTACACATGTCCAAAACCAATTAGATGAGTGGATTTCGAACCCTTATCACCTTATACACTAATTCTATCAATGTGGGACCTTTTAAAACCGAAACACATTTTCAAATAATGTAATATTTCTTTACTTTCCAAAAGTGCCCCTCCTCTCCATTTATAAAAGGCCCCCACCTCTACCTCATTTCACACAATACTCAAGCCTTTGGCTCGGCCAACCCCTGCCCATTTACTCTATACACATCCCTCTCCTCATCCTATAGGATTACCTTTGGGCAGAATCCTTTCAAAGGAAGCCTTTGGGCTCAAATCAAAAGGAGTTACACTTTTTAAGGTAATTCATTCTCTCATGTTCATTTGTTTTATTTTGCTTCTCCAACCCCCTAAACTCTTTTTTTTTAATTCTTTTGTAACAACAACAGTATCTTAAATATACTAGGATGTTGTTATAATATTTATTTGAGCTACACTCTCACACAACTGCATCAAATGGTTAAAGAACATACGGTTTCCGTGGATGGCGAAATTCTGCCTCCCGAAACGATGATTGTTCAATACTCATTTAACACCTTCAAAGGTGGCCATTATGATGTCACTATTTTTATATATGATATATAATATGTTTATGTTTTCCTTAAGCTTCTGTTTTTTTCATTTTGGGAATACCTTTATGGTTTCCATTATGGGTAAAACACGATATCTTCATTTTAGAATGTGCGGACTACCGCCCCCTAAAAGTGATTTGATTCGTTAATACCATATGTGGGATGTGTAAAGGATAAAGTTAATGATGTTATATATGTTATTATACTGGAATTATAATATACTCTTATATAATTATGATTCCATTCCAGAAAATATGAAATAGAAATGGATGTAGCGTTCATGCGTACGTACGGCTTACCGTCTCCATAAACGGTGCATCTCATTTCTTACCTCTAAATGTGATGTAATATTATAAATGCATGTATGTACTGGATATATATGAAATATATGATATCTAAATCATGAATACCATTCTGTATATAATGAACCTTTGACCAAATTAACAACATGTAAGTGTAAGAAGTCTATTTTTGACTTAAGAACCAAATACCGACAAAATGAACATTATTAACTTAACAGATTACATGATGTTCATAACATGGTATAAAAGGAATAATGAACTTGAAAAATGTTCTTAATCAAGTAGATATTAACTCAAGTTTATTATTCAGGAGATTAAAGAACGGTCGGGTCAAGTCGGATACGAGGTATGGGACTTCGTCTCAATCTCCTTTCATTGAGGCATATTTTATTTTATACACAACTATCTTTTATACGGTGTATAAACCCCTTTGACTTTTACGTTTATTCAAAAGGAATCTTTTTTATACGAAGCGTTTACTAAACGACAAAAGGGAATGTTTTTGTCGTACGTATGCGGCGACAACGACTTCTCCGCCGTCATAACCGTTATTTGAGTTTCGGCTTCCTCTACAAGCCATACCTTCTTTTTAAAAGAAAAATAAATACCATGTTTTGCTTTTCTTTTATTTTGGTATTGAAAATGGTTTTCATAATGTTTTTATATCAATGTGTTGTATTGATATCTCGTGATTGAAATGTGGAAATTTTATGTTTCCTTTATGCATGTTTTATGTGATATGATTATGTTACGGTTCTTGGGCATTATTATGAAGACGGGTGGTTCCGTGATAAACTAAGGGCAGGTGAGCCCGTTATAGCTCTCCAATGCATTGGGTAACGCGAAGGAGTGAAACGTTAAGGTTTCTCCGAAGAGATTTTCAGGAATATACTGTGATGGGTATTCCAAACGTAACCAAGAGGGTTACTCCCTACGTAAGAATGTTATGAATGCCTCAAGTTACATTTATGTCTTATGATTTCTATGATTTATTCATGATTTTATGAGGTATGTTAAAGTGCCTTTTTTTTATGGGTAAAGTATGATTTCATTCTTATGTATATATGAACTCATGTTTCCTTTCCATGTTTTTTTGTTAACCCATACTGAGTTTTTATGCTCATCCCAAGTTTTTGAAATGTTTTTCACAGGTCAAGGGAAAGGTACATGATAAGATGATACAGTCAAGGATGTGTCAAGAAATAATCCATGTTTTATTTTAAATGTGTTTCCATTGATGGGAATGAAGAATACTATCTTTATGTAACCACTTTGTTTATATGTGGAATGTAATGCAAGTTTTATGATCTAATTCTCTAAAACTATAAACCCGAAAAGATCCTCAATGTGTAATCTTGTAATAACTCAAGATTAAGTAAAGTTTAAGGCTGGGGCCTTATAGAGTATGCATAAAAGATATTTAAAAATAAAAGTGTGACATTTTTTAATTTTTCTTTTGTTTATATATAATATAGGTCCTTTTCAAGGAAAATTGTTCCTTAAAAGATAAATGTATGGATTAAAATGATGAGGTTCAAAATAAATTCATCCAATAATAATTAATAAGAAAAATTCTGACCTTAAAATTTAGTTTTAACCCAAATTAACCATATTTAACCTTTACTGTGGTGATAATTTTTTCCATAGTTACTATTCATAATGCATAAAAATTAAAGGGATCTATTTACAAATTTAATCCTCAGGATCCCAAATATATAATAAATCTTTAGATATTCAATTTCTAAAATTTAATGATTTTAATTTTAAAAATAAGTTCACAAATTTTGAGGAAAACAGAATTTTAGATAAATAAAATTGTAACCATAAAATTGGATATATTATTATACCAAAGATTTATTTTATTAAATAAAAGCAAATTTTTATTAAATAATATATTATATATTACTTTAATTAAAATAATTCACTAAATGTGATTAATTTAATTTAATAATATTAAAACACATTGGGCACATAAAACAGTTTTTTTAGAAAAAAAACCTCCTTGGTTTTCAAATGATTATTTTTATTTTCATTTCTAATTAATTAGTAACCTATGAATTCATTTATTACCAACATAAACCATAATTTTTCATAATATAGTTATTAATATTCATACTCTACAATCCAAGGACTTGGTGATAACCAACACATAAAATAATAATATTTTAATAGTATATCATAGTTCATTTAAACTCAGTGTTTTGTGTAATGTAAGCTCTAAAAAAGTAAAATTTATTTATAGAGAACTATTTCAAAAAATCTCAAGGCATTACATTATTTCCCCTTAAAACTAATTTCACCTAAAAATTAATCACTCCAATACAATCCATTGGGGATACTTCTACCTCATCACATCCTTAGATTCCTTCATAGATTTCTCAAATTTGTGGTTTCACCACAAAACTTGGACCAGGTGAGTGGTCTATCTATAATAACATATCAATATGATAAAAAAATTAAACTTATTTTTATTAATAAGAGAGATATTATTCTAGTAGTATGACCTATATATTCATTACATGTTAAGGATCAAGTATGTACTTTATTAAGAGATATACATGGAACACATCATGAACATGAGAGTGATTCAGTGGAAGAACCCAATGATAAGATATCATCCTAACACAATCAAGAATTTAAAAGGAATCAATATAACCATATCTCAACTTCCCATTCTTACCAAAACTCATAAAAATTTTACAAGGATATATTAATTGGGATTCCCTCTCACTTTCTTCAAACTCTAGATCATTCTTATGATTTTCAGCATAATTTTTCTCAACTTAGTTTTTCCATTTTTTGTTCATGAATGGAACTACTGTTCATGGTTATTTATTTAGTTAGATTAATTCAAAAAATCAATATTTCTCTAACCTCATCCCAATATATTTGATTTCTTCACTTCCTGACATAGAGGGATTCATAAGGATTCCTATTAATGCTTGAGTTAAAGCTATTGTTCACCAAATAAAGGTGTTGATCGAAACCACATTTTAATTCCATAGAGAAACATCTCAAAATATATTATAGTGTTTTAATGGTCTTATTAAACTGACAATATATCTATGAATGACATGCATTACTAAAAATTGAATATGTACCTAAATCATGTTATAGACTTCACCAAAACAAAACTATAAACCTCGAATACTGATCAAATATAATAGAATCTGGTACTCCATGAAATATGGAAACTTATTTAGGGTATAACCAAAAATGTTGATCATGATAGAAATATTCTCTAATTCCAATGAATTGTGATGAATTCCTATAGAGATAGAATGTCACCCAAATAGAATTATACCATTTATAATTATTTGGTAATCTAATGACGAAATCCATGGTGATGTTTTCCCATTTTCATTATGGTATGGGTAATGGATAAAACATCCCCTTAGATTTCTATCTCTTAAACTTAACATTCCTACATACTAAGCACCATGATACATACTTTTAAATATATCTCTTTATGTTTTAATGATAAAACCACTCTTTCAAATTATTACATATTTTTATACATTTGGGATGAATAGAGAATGATGAACTATGATCTTTATAAAATAGCTCCTTCTTCATGTATGGTATGAGTGGAACATTGTCCTATTTCCTAAACCTTATCATTCCATCATAGTTAAGGTTGAAACCAAGATCATTTATCACCTTATTCTATAGTTCCAAAACTTCCTTCTACACCTCTTTAAATCCCACATGTATAGATTATTGAACACTCAATTGAGAAAGATAATATTTATCCCCTTCCTTCATGATTTCAAGTTCTATACTTTGAAAATCCCCAAAACTATATATTTTTGGATCCTCATAATAGATAATATATCATGATTCCTTTATATCAAAGCTTCACCCCTTCTTCACATTCCCAAGGTGCAAATTAATTGATAAATAATAATATTTAATTACCTTTAACCATCTTATTTGGTTTATATTCAGCTCTTTTTGAGTGAATATTTACAATAATATTTTTGGATAAGTATATAGATCACATATTTCTTTATATATTTAATTCCTCAATATATTTAATGAAAAAATCACTATAGTTAACTAAAAATAATTATTTGGGTAATTTTTCTCATGAACCTTAAATTTTTGTGAGGCATAAGCTACAATTATATCAATATTCACGAGAATGGATAATAGTACCTTCTTCAATGAATCACAAAAGATCAAAAACTCATATCCACTGCAGGGTAGTCTAAGAAGAGGTTCACTAAATGACCTTATATTAAGTTCCTTGAAACTTTTCCCCCATTCATCATTCTAAAGAAACCTGGATCCCTTTAGAGTTAACTTGGTGATTAGATTAGAAATCCATGAGAAATTCTACACAAGTTTTTGATAATATCCAATCAAACTAAGAAACAATATATCCTAGTAACAATGGTTAGTCTAGGAAAATTCTAAATAACTCATGACCTTAAAGGATCCACTAAAATACACACACATGAGATTATAAGACCCAATATTGAAACATTCTGAACCATAAAAATTAAAACATTGTAATTTTTTCATATAAACTCTCCTTCCTTAAGGTATTTTGGGTAATTCTCAAGTGATATTCAGGATCCTTCTTTATATTTGAATATATAAGAATCTCATCTATAAATACTATACAAACCGGCCAAGCTTATCTATAAAGTCTTTATCCATTAAATCCATGAAGATGGTAAAAGAATTTGTAAAACCCAAGGGCATCACAAAAAATTCATATTGTCCATAAAACAAATGGAAGGTTGTTTTAGGTATTTATTCACTCTTTTCCCTCTACTAATAGTACTAATATCTAAGATCAATTATGAAAAATTATTTACATCTTTGTACTTGATAAATAAAATTATCGATACGGGGTAGAGAATACTTGTTCTTGATAGTGATCTTATTATGTTTTTGATAAACAATGCATGAACATATTGGTCCATATGTATTCTCCAAAAAATAACGGGTTCACACCAAGGAGAAACACATGGATTAATAAATCCCTTATAAATATTCTCTTAGAGTTTCTTCTTCAATTCATTCAAATCAATGTGTCCATTCTATAAGAGTTATTGAAATAGGTATTACACCAGGTATTTGTTCTATTTAAAACTCATCTTCATGACTCAGATGAAGACCAATTGGTTTTCTAAAAATACATCAATAAATTTTCAAAAAATATTGATATCTTAAATGATGAGTTTATCATGAATAATCTAAGATAAACAAAATTAACTAATAGAAATTAAGACCCACAATATAGAGGTAATTTCTTAGGGAAGTTTTTATTCATCCTCTCATTGATAAATTTGCATGGGATCATTTGGAATATTATATGTTACTTTGCCTCCTTGGTAATTAATATTGGATATATATAAAAACCCCATTCATGCCTATAATAACATAAAATTAAACTACATAGATAATCATAGGATTTTATAAATGTACTTTCCCACAAACTTCAATTAGAGAGGAACTATAAACATGAGATACTGCAACACCCCAGGTAAATAAAGAATATGACATTTTCATATTTATCCATATTTTTGAATAAAATATTAATATTACGTTAAAGGGGATGTTATGCTCGATGGCTTACCCAATACGCAACAACGAGTTTCTTGGGAATCTTGCGTTGCACTCTAATAATAATAAAATATTATTTTAAATGGTACTTAACGTCTAACTGTTGTAATGGCGGTAATGAACGGAACTAAATAAAAAATCATTATATATGTTTTTCAAATATTTTTACTTTTATCCAATAAATGTTAGAGGCATAAAATGTGAATGAATAAAATTTTAAGCGTAAATATTCTAATATTCTTTAAAAGGTCGATTAACAACCTTTTGATGGAGAACGTTTTTTAAATCCACTTTTTGACATTTTCATATGTTATAAAGGACCAAATAAAATTCTTCTTTATAATCGGGACATCAAAATTTACATTGTGTAAATTTTTGGTATTTTTCCGATAAAGTTCATTTTTTAATGAATAGTGAAAAATGTTGTATTTTAATTCAAAACCTCTTTTTAATCTAATTTATTTATATGATTAGATTATCTTTTGAATTGGTTTTAAAGTCCAATTATAATTTATTTTTACCATTTAATCCAATAGTGGTCATTGGAATTAATTTCACTTTGAAATTTGACTTAAACTAGTGTCAATCTTTTAATAGATATTGTTTCTTAAAAACACGCTATTTGTTTTGACAGCGGGAATTAATTATTAAATTAATTAATGAAACTTATATGTTTTGAATTTTGTAAAATAGACATAATTTTTGAATTCAAAATATCAAATATAGCTTAGGTTGAATTTTTGGTATTTTTCTGAAAAACTTCAATTTTTGATAAATAGTGAAACCACTAAGTGTTAGTTAAAGAAACTGATTTTTCGTTTAAATGATACTTTGCCACTTCTGTGATTTGATTTTCAAAAATCCGATATACATGGTTTTCATTAAGAAGTAAAATGTGGTTCAATGAGATTAAAATAATTTTTTCTGAATAGTAATTTTTAAGTTTTATTAATCGTGATTAAAGGTAATTAGTCTAATTTAAGGTAAAAATAATGTTTTAATAATATGAAATGACCTAGACACATGTCCTACCTTCATTGGATGTGTCATTTCCGACCTAAAAAATCCAAGTTTCAACTTGGGGACCCCATGGAGCCACTTTGGTAGGAAAATGATATAAATAACTTTTTATTTAAAGTTAAAATTAAAATGTCACAAACATGTGTTGTTTTTCAAAAAAAAATTACATGGGATAATACAAGTCATATTTTTGACTATAAATATTCATTAGAAAGATAAAAATATTTCCTACATCATCATATTTTTTTATAATTTTTAGAAATTAAATAAATTAAATTATTTATGACATCATGATGATGCATCGATTACCTCATTAATAAAGGATTTAAATAAAATGAAATGATAATTCTAGAACTATAACTTAAACTTGTCTAAGACCTGTTTTATGAGTATATTTCGAATTTTTATCACCTTATCCTTGAAATACATCAATGTGGGACCTTTAAAATCCGAAACTCATTTGAAAATAAAGTAACCTTTTATACCTTTCCAAGAGTGCCCATCCTCTCCTCTTATAAAAGTCCCCCACCTCTACCACCTTACCCACACCTTTCAAGACTTTGGATCGTCCAAACCCTGCCCATTTCATCTCTCCACATCCCTCTATTCATCATTGAAGCCTCACATTGGGCAGAATCTTTTCCAAGGAAGCCTTTGAGCTCAAATCAAAGAGAGTTACCCGATTTAAAGGTAGTGTCCTCTCTTGTGTTTGTATGTTTTATTTTGATTATTCAACCCTCTAAACTCTTTTTTTTTCCTTTATTTTGTAACAAAACCATTATCTTAAATATACAATTATGTTTTTATGTGAATTATTCGAGAAACACTTTCACACACCTTCATCTAATGGTTAAAGAACATATTGTTTCTGTGGATGGCGAATTACTACCTCACGAAACGATGATTGTTCAATATTCTTTTAACACCTTCAAAGGTGTACATTAAGATGTCACTATATTTATATATGATATATAATATGTTTATGTTTTCCTTAAGCTTCTGTATTTTTCATTTATGGCATACCTTTATGGTTTCCATTATGGGTAAATGAGATATCTTCATTTTAGGACGTGCGGACTACTGCCCCCTCAAAGTGATTTGATTCGTTAATGCCATATGTGGGACATATAAAGGATAAAATTAATGGTATTACATATGATATCCTACTGGAATTATAATATACCTTTATATATTTATTATTTCATTGCATTAAATACAAAAAAAAAGAAATGAAAGTAGAGTTCATGCTTATGTACGGCTTACCGTCTCCATGAACGGTACATTTCATTTCTTATCTCCAAATGTTATGTACTATTATAAGTACATATATATAATGGATATATATGTAATATATTACATCTAAATTAAGGATATAATTCTGGAATTATAATATATATATCTCTCATTTTGTTTTAATTCCAGTAATATGACAAAAAAATGGAAGTAGCGTTCCTGCGTACGTACGGCCTACCATCTCCATGACCGGTGCTTTTAATTTTTTATCTCCAAATGCTATGGAATATTATAAAATTAATATATACTGGATATATATGATATTTAAAACATCAATACTATTATTTATATTATGTACCTATAACTACATGGAAAATTATTTTCCAACAAGTTCTATTTTTACTCAAGTACCGAACATCGACAAAAACGTCTGATATGAACTCACTTTATTAACCAATTATTATAAAATTATAATATGTGATATTAAATGAATCATAATCTTTAAATTGGGTCTTTAAGAAATTATAAATTGACCAAATTTTATTATTTAGGAGATTAAATAACGATCGAGTCATGTCGGACACGAGGTAAGGGATCCTACCTCTCTCTTTATTTTTATGTACTCTCCTTTATGTCACTTCTTTTAAGATCCTATTTGTCGTGATGGGGGATGTTATTTTATATTAATCTTGATGTAAATTTTATTTTAATATTATGAGAGACCTTATTTGATCTCATCAATCCATTTTTGGAAGTTTTAAGTGGCGTCGTTAGGCTGCCGAGTTTTCGTAAGGGATTTTTCATCACACTTTTATTCTCGTGAGATTTATGCTACATTTTCCAACATTTGCTTTGAGTGGTGTATGTACTTACCATTATTATAAAATTTTTTAATATTATTCCATATATGGGTATTTACATATTCATTGTATGACACTTCTTCAATGGGGTGTATGTTTCGAAAGTTACCCAAGTCGGTAAGGGAACCGTTCACCCTCCTCTTTTTAAAAGACTTCTTTTGTTATGTATTTTAATTCACATACTATTATGTTGGGATATGTTATTATATATCCTTATTGATGTAAATTTTATGTCCAAGTGATGAGATACCCTTTTTATCTCTCATCAACTCATTTTTTGAATTTTGAAGTGACGCCGTTAGGCTGTCAAATTTTACCAAGGGAACTTTTTAACCCAATTTCGATTTCTTTGGGTTCAACATGTAGTTATTGAATATTTCATACTTTGGAATATGTTTGAATGACCTTTTATTGTTTTACACTTAATATACACTTATATTGGGTGTATTTATATTTGTCACACATAATTTTGAGATTGATTTATCCTTAATTTAAGGATACCTTCTTTATAAGGGATTTCATCACATTTTACATTTCTATTGAGACTTCATTATTGGTATGCACCAAATCACTCTTATATGGTGCATATACTATCATTTGTAATATTATATCATGAATACATTTATTCTCATGATATTGTAATGTTCTTATTAAATTTTATTCCTCAATTATTGTATTCAAGTGTCTCTAATTTTGGTAAAAACCCTTTAACCAAAATATCGCTTTAAATGTTTTAATGATTTGTTCTTATTAATATCCATGTTTTCAAAATTGTTTTAGGGATTTATTTATATGGATATTAATGGTTTAAATTTTTAAAAGCTTCATGGTGGTATGGGACACTTCGATTCAAAAATCTCTTTATTAAATGTTTTAAATGGTATTAAAAATGGTTTTTTTAATGGATTCATTATTTCAATATCCAAAAATGTTATATTGTGATTGAAATATGGAAATGTTATGTTTCCTTTATGCCTGATTTATGTGATACGTTTATGTTATGGTTATTGGGCATTGTTATGAAAAATGTTGGTTCCATGATAAACTAAGGGCGGGTGAGCCTGATATATCTCTCCAATGCATTGGGTAACGTGAAGGGGTTAAACATTAAGGTTTCTCTGAAGAGATTTAGGGAATATACTATGATGGGTATTCCAAACGTAACCAAGAGGGTTAATCCCTACGCAAGAATGTTATGAATGCCTCAAGTTACCTTTATGCCTTATGATTTCTATGTTTTATTCATGATTGGATGAGGTATGTTAAAGTGCTTATGTTTTATGAGTAAAGAATGATTTCATTGATTCTTATGTATAAATGTACTCATGTTTCATTTCCATATTTTTATATCCCTTACTGAGCTTTTTATTCTCATCCCAAGTTTTTGAAATTTTTTACAGAGGACTTAAAGATGAATAGGGTCAAGGATGGGATTAAGGAAAGACATGCTATCTAAAACATGGAACTAGACATGTTTCTTTTAAGATTTTTTTTATGGAAACTTAGTAGAAGTGTCTACTTTGTAATCTTTTGAGATGTAATAGTTATGTCCAAATTCTCTAAAACTCTAAACCTGAAAAGATCCTCAATGTGAATTATTCATTTAATTCAATATTAAGTAAGGTTTAAGGTTGTGGCCTTATAGTTGGTATCAATGGCCGGTTTAGATAAGTTTAGAGGTTTGGGTATTCTCAAATCATAAGTGACATTACCATAATGGTTAGGATTTCAGAAAGAGTCCTAGTTTTAGATAAAGTGAATGAGTAAGTATATCTTAGTGTTTATCTTCCTCATTAGTACATGATGGTTTTGTTGATATACTCACACTGAATTTTCTGTTTTTAGTAAATGGATTGATCTAGAAGGCACCAAAGTGACAATGGGTTTGAAGGAAACTATAGTGGTTCTCTGATTAAGGGACTGGATGAAATGGGGGATTCAATGAGGAATTTCATGCTTGTTCCAAACCAACTATCAAGGAGTCATGATCAACCACTTGAACCTTGGTATGTTATGTAATGCATCATGTATGAGATGACCAATCGATGTGGAAGTTCAGGTAATAATTATAAAGCTAACCATTAGGGGTTATATGATCCTTAATTTTTAGGAAATTATGGGTTACTCTATGATATGATGGAAAATGAAAGGCATGAGATAAACTTGAGGTTAAAATATGTTATGATTATTTTTGAAGATTTTACCTCGTTTTGGGGAATGTTTTAAGAATTATATAGTTTTAGAAAAAGGACAACACACAGACCGTGTGACAACCCGTCACGTCGGACAAAGTTGCGGGAATCAAACCCACAACCAAAGTGTGACTGGTATTTATCGCCTACCACTGGACTACGTGAAGTCCCTGGTTAGTTTGACTAATTCTTTTTAGTTATATGATTTTATGAATCTAGAGTAAGTTTATTTTGGGTTATCTATGAAAATGATTAACCTATCATGGAGGATATGTGATTAGGTTAATTACTTTTCAATATGAGAATTTAAGAGCAACTGATGTTATTTGGAGATAAAAGTTAATTTGTACCTTGGAAGACTATGTGATTAAATCATTCAAATATTTGGGTATCAATCTTAGATTAGTTTACTTTGAAGAATTTTATGGAAATTGTTTATCGAATGGTCTTCGTTGAACTTTGGGGTTTTTTTGGACAAATTTTGGAGATTAAAAATAGATTTTATTTTTATAAAGGATTATACTTTTTTGGATTATCTGATCTCATACTAAAAATTTTGGTTTTGGTTTTTGTCTAAAGACATGGAAAATATATAGTTCTCTTTTTTGGATTAGGTGATTCTCAACAAGTTGATTATATTAATCTTAATGCAAACAAGTCTTCCTAAATAATCATCTTTTGGAGAAAATATGGGTTTGATTAAGGAATCTAGTAAAAGTTGAAAGTCTACGTGACAAGTAAGTATGTTTCATTATGATTTAGTTAAGCTCAAAAATAAATTCCTCAATGAAGAGTAACTTAAAACAAAAATGTTGTCTGTTAACTTTTCCTACTGGGGAATCGAATACCGTTTAACCCACCACATGTTTGTGATTTTCTTATGGTTAACTTTCTCCTAGACATGTTTACAATCACTCTCCCTCAGAACATGACCCTTTGTTTTTTTCTTCCATGTGCATGTTTTCCTACACGTAATCCTAGTATGGGTTAACTCAGGTGACCTTTTTAATTATCTTTCTTTATATTAAAGTGATAGGTTTACTGATTCTTGTTCCGATGTGGTATTTTCAATGATGTTTCCAAGACCAATTTTAAAAATTATGAGGATACAATTCCCAAAAGGGGAGAAGGATGTAACACCCCGGGTAAATAAAGAATATGACATTTTCATATTTATCCATATTTTCGAATAAAATATTAATATTACTTTAAAGGGGATGATATGCTCGATGGCGTACCCAATACGCAACTACGAGTTTCTTGGGAATCCTGTGTTGCACTCTAATAATAATATAATATTATTTTAAATGGTAGTTAACGCCTAGCCGTTGTAATGGCGGGAATGAACGGAACTAACTACAAAATGATTATATATGTTTGTCAAATATTTTTACTTTTATCCAATAAATTTTAGAGGCATAAAATGTGAATGAATCCAATTTTAAGCGTAAATATTCTAATATTCTTTAAAAGGTCCATTAACCACCTTTTGATGGCGAACGTTTTTTAAATCCACTTTTTGACATTTTCATATGTTATAATGGACCAAATAAAATTTTTCTTTAGAATCAGGACATCAAAATTTTCACTGTGTAAGTTTTTGTTATTTTTCCGATAAAGATCATTTTTTAATGAATAGTGAAAAATGTTGTATTTTTATTCAAAACCTCTTTTTTATCTAATTTATTTATATGATTAGATTATGTTTTTAATTGGTTTTAAAGTCCAAGTATAATATATTTTTACCATTTAATCCAATATTGGTCATTGGAATTAATTTCACTTTGAAATTGGACTTCAACTAGTGTCAATCTTTTAATAGATATTGTTTTTTAAAAACACACTATTTGTTTTGACAGCGGGAATTAATTATTAAATAAATTAAAGCAACTTATATGTTTTTAATTTTTTAAAATAGACATCATATTTGAATTCGGAATATCAAATATAGCTTAGAGTGAATTTTTGGTATTTTTCTGAAAAACTTCAATTTTTGATGAATAGTGAAACCACTAAGTGGTAGTTAAAGAAACTGATTTTTTGATTAAATGAACCTTTGCCACTTCTGTGATTTGATTTTCAAAAATCATAAATACATGGTTGTCATTAAGATGTAAAATGTGGTTCAATGAGATTAAAATAATTTTTTGTGAATAGTAATTTTTAAGTTTTATTAATCGCCATTAAAGGTAATTAGTGTAATTTAAGGTAAAAATAATTTTTTAATAATATGAAATGACCTAGACACATGTCCTACCATTATTGGATGTGTAATGGCCAATCAAGAAAATCCATGGGTCAACTTGGGGACCCCATGGAGCCACTTTGGTAGGAAAATGGCAAAATAACTTTTTATTTAAAGTTAAAATTAAAATGTCACAAACATGTGTTGTTTTTCTAAAAAAAAATTTCCATGGGGTTATACAAGTCATATTTTTGACTATAAATATTCATTAGAAAGATAAAAATATTTCCTACATCATTATATTTTTTTTATAATTTTTATACATTAAATAAATTAAATTATTTATGACATCATGATGATGCAGCGATTACCTCATTAATAAAGGATTTAAATAAAATGAAAAAAGAATGATAAAAATATAACTTAAACTTGTCAAAGACCTATTTGATGAGTATATTTCGAACCCTTATCACCTTATCCTCAAAATACATCAATTTGTGTCCTTTAAAATCCGAAACTCATTTGAAAATAAAGTAACCTTTTATACATTTCCCAGAGTGCCCCTCCTCTCCTCTTATAAAAGGCCCCCACCTCTACCACATTAACCACACCTCTCAAGCCTTTGGCTCGGCCAAACCCTGCCCATTTCATCTCTCCAAATCCCTATCTTCATCATTGAAGCTTCACTTTGGGCAGAATCCTTTCCAAGGAATCCTTTGAGCTCAAATCAAAGAGAGTTACCTGATTTAAAGGTAGTGTCCTCTCTCATGTTCTTATATTTTATTTTGCTTCTCCAACCCTCTAAACCCTTTTTATTCCTTTATTTTGTAACAACACCAGTATCTTCAATATACTAGGATGTTTTTATGTGAAGGATTCTAGCTACACTTACACACACCTTTGTCTAATGGTTAAATAACATAATGTTTCTGTGGATGGCGAATTACTGCCTCACAAAACGATGATTGTTCAATATTATTTTAACACCTTCAAAGGTGGACATTAATATGTCACTATATTTATATATGATATATAATATTTTTATGTTTTCCTTAAGTTTCTGTATTTTTAATTTAGGTCATACCTTTAAGGTTTCCATTATGGGTAAATGCGATATCTTCATTTTAGGAAGTGCGGACTAACGCCCCCTCAAAGTGATTTGATTCGTTAATGCCATATGTGGGACGTATAAAGGATGGAATTAATGGTATTACATATGATATCCTACTGTAATTATAATATACCTTTATATAATTATTATTTCATTCCATTAAATACAAAAAAATAAATGAATGTAGCGTTCATGCGTACGTACAACTTACCGTCTCCATGAACGATACATTTCATTTCTTATCTCCAAATGTTTTGTAATATTATAAGTACATATATATAATGGATATATATGTAATATATTACATCTAAATTAAGGATATAATTCTGGAATTATAATATATATATCTCTCATTTTGTTTTAATTCCATTAATATGACAAAAAAATGAAAGTAGTGTTCATGCGTATGTACGACCTACCGTCTCCATGAATGGTGCTTTTAATTTTTTATCTCAAAATGATATGGAATAGCATAAAATGAATATATAATGGATATATATGATATTTAAAACATAAATACTAATCTGGATATGATGTACCTATAACTACATGGAAAATTATTTTCCAAGAAGTCCGATTTTTACTCATGTCCCGAACATCGACAAAAACGTCTGATATGAACTCACTTTATTAACCAATTATTATAACATTATAATATGTGATATTAACTGAATAATAATATTTAATGTAGGTCCTTAAGAAATTATTAATTTACCAAATTTTATTATTCAGGAGATTAAAGAACGATCGAGTCATGTCGGACACGAGGTAAGAGATCCTACCTCTCTCTTTATTTTTAAGTACTCTCCTTTATGTCACTCATTTTAAGCTCCTATTTGTTATAATGGGGGATGTTATTTTATATTCCTCTTGATGTAAATTTTATTTTAATATGATGAGAGACCATATTTTATCTAATCAATCCATTTTTAAAAGTTTTAAGTGGCATCGTTAGGCTGCCGAGTTTTCGTAAGGGACTTTTCATCACACTTTTATTCCCGTGAGATTTATGCTACATTTGCCACCATTTACTTTGATTGGTGTATGAAATTACCATTATTATACACCTTTTTTAATATAATTCCATTAATTGGTATTTACATATTCATTGTATGACACTTCTTCAATGGGGTGTACATTTCGAAAGTTACCCAAGTCGGTAAGGGAACCGTTCACCCTCCTCTTTTTAAAAGACTTCTTTTGTTATGTCTTTTAATTCACATACTCTTATGTTGGGATATATTATTATATATACTTATTGATGTAAATTTTATGTCCAAGTTATGAGATACCCTTTTTATCTCTCATCAACTCATTTTCTGAATTTTGAAGTGACGCCATTAGGCTATCGAATTTTACCAAGGGAACTTTTTAACCCAATTTCGATTTATTTGGGTTCAACATGTAGTTATTGAATATGTCATACTTTGGAATATGTGTGAATGACCTTTTATTGTTTTAAAATTAATATCCACTTATATTGGGTGTATTTATATTTGTCACACATAATTTTGAAATTTATTTATCCTTAATTTAAGGATACCTTCTTTATAAGGGATTTCATCACATTTTACATTTCTATTGGGACTTCATTGTTGTTATGCACCAATTAACTCTTATATGGTGAATATACTGTACTTTGGAATATTATATCATGAATCCATTTATTCTCATGATATTACAAAGTTATGATTAAATTTTATTCCTCAATTATTGTATTCAAGTGTCTCTAATTTTGGTAAAAACCCTTTAACCAAAATATCGCTTTAAATGTTTTGATGATTTGTTCTTATAAATATCCATGTTTTAAACATGGTTTTAAGGATTTATTTATATGGATATTAATGGTTTAAAATTTTAAAAGCTTCAACGTGGTATGGGAAACTTTAATTCAAAAATCTCTTTATTAAATGTTTTAAATGGTTTTGAAAATGGTTTTTTAATGGATTCATTATTTCAATATCCTAAAATGTTATATTGTGATTGAAATGTCGAAATGTTATGTTTCATTTATGAATGTTTTATGTGATATGTTTATGTTATGGTTCTTGGGCATTGTTATGAAAACAGGTGGTTCTGTGATAAACTAAGGGCGGGTGAGCCTGATATAGCTCTCCAATGCATTGGGTAACGTGAAGGGGTTAAACGTTAAGGTTTCTCCGAAGAGATTTAGGGAATATACTATGATGGGTATTCCAAACGTAACCAATAGGGTTACTCCCTACGTAAGAATGTTATGAATTCCTCAAGTTACCTTTATGCCTTATGATTTCTATGTTTTATTCATGATTAGATGAGGTATGTTAAAGTGCTTATATTTTATGAGTAAAGTACGATTTCATTGATTCTTATGTATACATGTACTCATTTTTCCTTTCCATATTTTTATATCCCTTACTGAGCTTTTTATGCTCATCCCAGGTTTTTGAAATGTTTTACACAGGACTTAAAGATGAATAGGGTCAAGAATGGGATCAAGGAAAGACATGCTATCTAAAACATGGAACTAGACATGTTTCTTTTAAGGGTTTTTTATGGAAACTTAGTAGAAGTGTCTACTTTGTAATCTTTTGAGATGAAATAGTTATGTCCTAATTCTCTAAAACTCAAAACCTGAAAATATCCTTAATGTGAATTATCCTTTAAATTCAATATTAAGTAAGGTTTAAGGCCAGGGCCTTATAGATACAACCATGATACCATTATGAGTTTTAGCCACTAACTCGATTTTTAATCATTGGGTTTGTAATTCAATACCCTTTTTGAATACCTTGGATATTAAATATTGGTTATATCCATAATAGAATAATACATTGTTTATTCTACAGTGGATGGTAAGTGTACCTTTAACTACCTCATTCTCATAACCCACTTCAGTAGTCATGATCATCTGATATTTCCCTTTATCTTTGGCCTTAATAGGATGTTTCTGTTGATTATCGAAAACCTTAAAATTCAAGAATTGGACGGTGGAATTCCCATATTCCATGATTTTAAATAATTTTATCATGGGTGCTGAATTAGTTTCCGTATTATTTTCCTTTATATCCTAAACTATCATATTCATATCTTTTTTACATTAGTGGGATCTATGAACTACCATAAAACATTTAAACCACCTCAGAATTCCATTTTAGAAATTACCTTTATTCTTTTTCCCACATTTATGTCATGTATATGGATATACTTGCTTTCCACCATCTGATTTATTATAGTTTTTAGGAGAGTCGGTCTTCCTTTACTTATCAAAACCATGTGAATAATAGTAATAAAAAATTTAAATTTCCACTTTGAGTGCACATAGAATTATTTATTCATAGATACTAAATTCCCTTGTACCTAACACCTTTCAAACACTTGGTTCTAATTAACCAAAGAATATTTCAACTTTTTCTTTTGGGATAATGATTAAACCAAATCATAACCTGCAAGTATTTTAAAATTTTTCTCATAAGAACCAATGGATTGTTCCTCATTTTCCATAATATCAAGTAATTCCTTATCTATATTTGTACATATAACGGGATTGATATACCAACTGAAAAAATATCCTCTTAAAATCATCCCATTACATGGATTCAATTTCTTCAACTTTTCTCATATTCATACAAATATACCACCATTGATCTACCTCATCTTCCAAACTATAAACACTTAGGACAAGTTTTTCATTTTATGATCACTAGAGAACATAATATATCTTCTCAATGGTTCTTATCCATTACTCAGCCACCATTGGATCAGGAAATCCACTAAAAGAATTAGGATTTGGGCTCATAAAAGAATTAATATCATACTTATCCCTCCTTTGATCATTAATAATCTTAGTATGATTATTTATTGAGATAGTTTTGAGAGAATAATTTAAGAACTTGATTCATCATTTCAGGTATGGGTCTTTACTTCAGGTTTTTTTAGGAAAAAGAAAGAATTTGAAAAATTTCTAAGTACATGTCGTGCATTTTTTTAGTACATGTCATGTACCCGGTTTCCACATGTAGTTGTGTACTAGACGATGGTGTCCTACCTTTGAGATAACGTCCCACCATCACTTGGAAGAATTACATAGCATGTACATATCAAGATTCACCCTCCTATTCAGTGTCATATCTTGATCTACCATTTCAGGTGTCTGATCATCACCCTATATCTAGAACACAACCAGGGGAAATCTTTGAGGTGAGATGTTTTCTCGGGTCTGATGGTTACTACATGATCTTTATAAAATATTTTTAACACTTAGTAGTTCCATTGATTGGCCTAATCATGAAGGGTACAAAGTACTTGTGGATAGATTCCTACAATTCAGCCTTTTAGGAACTGAATGAGAAAATGACTTCAGCACCGATAATAGTTTTTTCTAGAGATGGGGAAGACCTATAATGTTTACTGAGATGCATTGGGTATCGGGTTGGGATCATTTCTTATGTAGTGGGGATGATTTTTTGTGCACATGTTTCAATAGTTGATTCCACCTGAGAGAAATTACCCGACACATGATCTCGAGTTGCCTGCACTTGTGCATGCTTTACACTGTTGGAGACATTATCTTTTGGGAGAGCATATTTTTTATATTCACTAACCAAAAAATTATAAAGCATATCTTTACTCAGTTTGATCTTAATTTGAGACATCGAAGGTGGTTTGAGTCCCTTCAGTCTTATGAATTTGAGGTTGCCTACAGGCATGGGAACAACAACGTAGTGGATGATGCGTTGAGTAGGAGGACTCAGATACATGCAGTTCAAGAGGCCAAAAATGAGTGGTAGCTTATGGATATGTTCTCTGAGATGCATTTGGAGGTGCAAGACAGATAGGGTAATTCATTTATTTCTCCTGTAGTTGTTACTACTACTCTTCTAAATCAAGTGAGAATGAGGAAGCTATCAGATTCTGAAGTCCTAGTCCTATGAGAGTGTGTGTTAGGAAAGGACCCTACTCCTGGGTGGACCATATTCAATGATAATATCTAGTGTTTTAATGGGAATCTATGGGTATTACCATACATACATGAGGAGCTTCTCTGAGTTTTTTATTCTTCTTTATGGTCAGTTCATCCTGGCATCATCCATATGTATCAAGATCTACACAATCAGTATTGGTGGCCATGTATGAAGAGGTGTGTAGATAGTTTTTTTATGAGATGTTCCACCTATCAGAAGGTGAAGGTGAAACATCAGTGACCAACATGGATTTTGTAGTAGCTACTCGTTCCTGAGTGGAAGTTTAATTATGTCACGATGGATTTCGTGATGGGTTTACTGAGGTCACCATGAGGGAATGTTATAGTTTGGGTTGTTATTGACAAGCTCATGAAGGTTTCACATTTCGTAACGATCAATGAATCATTCAGTGTTGATGAGATGTTAAGGTTGTACATCCAAGAGATTGTATGTTTTCATGTTGTTCCACACTTTGTTGTTTCAAACAAGGATGACCAGTTTAATTATCATGTCTTGAAGGGACTTTAGAGGGCTTTGGGTACATTGGTACTTCAGAGTACAAATTACCATCCCCAAACATATGGCCAATACGAGCGCACGATTCAGGGTTTGGAGGACATGCTTCTGGCATGCATCAAATATATTTGGGGCTCTTTGGAGAGACACATACACATAGTGAATTTTAACTACAATAATAGTTTCCATTAAATGATTCCAATGTAACCTTATGGGGCTTTGTATGGTAGGTCATGTCGATCACCCATATGTTGGATGGAGGTAGGATAGGTAGCTATTCTAGGACTTCATCTTGTCCAGGAGACCACTGAGTAGGTGGAGTTGATTTTTAAGTGGATTTATACTACAAAGTCTTGCCAGAAATTTTATTCTAATTAATATAGATGATCTATAGAGTTAAAGGCCGAATATTAGGTTTTTTTTATGTGTCACATCGATGTTGGGATACACGATGATTAGGAAGGAAGGAAATCTTTCATCGAGATACATCAGAACGCTTGAGATTTTGGAATGAGTCGGTCTGGTGGCCTATAATTTGGTGTTACCCTAGAGGTATCATGCTATACAAGACATAAATCACGTTTCTATGCTACAACGTTACTTTTTAGACCCATCTCAAGTTTTACAACCTGAGGAGGTTGAGTTGGAGGTGGATTCAACCTTTGGGGATCACCCGATTCGGATATTGGATTGCAACACGAAGGTTCTCCATGGCTTGTATGTTCCTCTAGTATGGGTTATATGGTTGAATTGGAGAGTATAGTTTGAGACATGGGAAAGGGAGGCTAACTTATGATCACATTTTCAATAGTTATTTGAAGTTTCTTCTTTTCCACCCTTGTAAGGGAAATTCGTCATTGAATTTCATTAAGGGGGAATTTTTTAAAAACCCAAATCTTTAATTCAGGTATGTATCTTTTTTAGGGTTGTTTTGAGAAAAAATGAATAATTGGGAAAAAATTTACATACACGCTGTGTGTTTTTTAGTACACACCGTGTACCTAGTTGTCGTGTGTAGCTGTGTACCGGCTGTGTAACGGCCGAGTACATGAACGTGTAGGTAACCTGGAAGACCGCCTGAAGCAGGGGATGTCTGAGGTTAGTAAATGACATGTAAATTAAATTAACACAGTGTGTACCTTTATTTTTATTTTATGAGTCAGAGCTAGGTTGCGTCTCATCTACAGAATACATTTCTTCTCTCTGTGTCCCATACAGGAGAGCAACAAAATGTTGAATATCTTCGACCTCCTCCCATTCCTCTATCCAACCCCCTATTGAGACTCCATAGGGTGCATTGGATTCTCACCGATGAGTTCTATCTTTCCCTAGAGCCTCCCTATTAGATTCATCCTCTCTTGTGGGTATTTCAAGGGTGATCCTTTTTAACCTTTTTGTAGATCTACGTCATTCTATGCTGATTCAAGCACCAATGTTCAAAAGTTCTCATCTTATGATATTTCAGTATGTGTTCTATGCCTTTATTTAATTGTATTTGGATTATATATGCTAAAATTAAAGAATACCCAAGTTTAGGGAATTGTGTATTTTGGAATTTAACTCTATTTAAGACCTGTTCTGGTGTGTTTTATGAGAAATTGTTGTTTGATTATGAATAAGGTTTTATACCATGATTTTTGTTTCTAATTTTTGATTGATTATGGTCGTTTGGTCTAGAGTTCTATTAGGATTTCTTTTTTTCCATTCCTTGTGTTGTTAGAATGAAGTTACTGTTTATTTGAGATTCATGTGTTTCGCATAGTGAAAGTATGACCAAGGGGAATTGACCGTGAGAACTTCTAAAGGTAGGCTAATTTATGTATAATTGTTGTTATGTTGAACTAGAGGTATTGATTGTGAGAGCTGTCAAGTGTCCATTGACCAGAGGGGTTATACCATGATAACTACCTAGAAGGTCATTATTAAATTAATGTTGGGCCATAGGGAATTGAATGTGAGATATTCCATGGGTGATTATATATTATTGTTTCTATGAGGACCAATGGGTTGTTAACAATGAGATCTACCAAGGTGGTCATTTGTAAATAATTAGTTCAATGTGGCACCAAAGGGATTAAACTGTGTGATATTTCTAAGAGGTTCATTATTTACTATTTTTATGAAAGGTTAAACCATAGGGGTTATACTGTGAGAACTTTCCCAGAGGGTTTATTTTGAATTAATGAATTATTATGATGAGACTTCCAGTCTAAAGCACAACTTTGGACATGGCCTTACTTTCTTGTTTATATGGTTTTCTAAGAAGTCTGTTTTTAATATTATATAGGGGATAGAGATCTTAGGCTAGATCCTGATGTTACATTATTCAATGGTTTGAATAATTTATAAATGAAAATGAATGTAATTGAAAACTATAAGATTGTTTACTTTTGAGTTCTTCCTAGTTTTTTTCTTTATTTTGTATATTCCCTAATATATATTCAAGGACAGTGAGGCACAGATATTTTGGTGGTTGCCTGTTGGGATTTGTCTCACACCCTGTTTGGGTCATGAATTTGGGTCCAAACAGATTATATGGTTGTTGATATAGTTAAGGGAATTCAGCCTTCTTCATCTGGTATTTATTGCTGTAAGAGCTAGAGAGAAAGGGATCAAGGTGAGGCATACAATACTATTGGAGTTTACTGTTTTTTTGTATTTTCATTTCCGTATTGTATTTCCAACATTGTCACTTTTTTGGATTCTTTCATAGATACATGTGACATGTAAAAATTATTTATATATGTTTCATTTCATTATACTATCAGTCTTCTACTGTTTACTTTTTTTGTATGGTATTACTACTTTCACTACTGTTTACTAATTTTGTTGGTTGTGTTACTCTATCAATGAGGGCATAGTTTCCCCACAATCACAACCAAGGCCCTCTTTTCTAGTCAATAGCCTCTGGTGTTCGGGAAAATGCGCTTGAGGCCATGTGAACAATTGGGTATGGGGAACATTTTGGCAGCACCCAGAACCGGGATGTTACACATAACAACAAGATTCTTCATCCCATCTCCCATAGAATTTGGTTTCTTGGGTAGACATTCACTTCATCCTGCAATGCCCCTAGTTTTTATGAACAATTTTTTGGAAGAAATTAATTCTCTTGGATGTCTTTCATTTTACACCACACCAAGTTAATATTTCATTATACGCTACACCAAGATAAACTTGCACTACATGCAACACAAATTTATCTTGTATTGCCTGCAACAGTAAGTTTCTACGAAATAAAATTTTATAATATAATTATTTAAATGAGATAGTAATAACATAGTCATTAAAATTATTAATATGAATAGTAATAACTAATTTTAATCTATTATTTATTATTTTTTAATGTTGGGAAAAAATTCCTTAAGGTAACATTGTAGCATTTTTGGGCTAGTTGTGTTTATAGAAAAAGTAGGTTATCATGGTCAATTATCATGTTCTAGATATGTTGTTGATAATCTATATGGAAAAAGAATAATGAAAATGAATGGATGATATGGAGACCGTACAAAAGAATGTTGATGGAGAGCTCTATGATAATGGATTTCCTTAAAGATATCATAAAAATATGACAAAATCCTAAATTTTGAAAATATGGTCTTCATTAAGTGGATTTGGAAAAGACATGAAGAATTTTTATACAGAGTTCTATGATAACGATGAGTTTCACGAACGGAAGAGGCAAGCTTTGAAAAAAGTATATTTTCTTGAAGATCTCATCAGAATATTGAAAACGCCTGAATTTCGTGAATATGGGATTAATGAAGTTGATTTGGCAAAGACATAATGAATGTTGATGGTGAGATCTACGATTATAAATATCTTCACTAAAGATCTTCATAATGTAGTTTCACAATCCAATAAATTAATAGCTTTTCCAAATGGGATGATGTGGTGTTGACATAACACGGAAGGTTCAAGGGTCAGTGGAATCACCTATAAATAGGCCTCGACCCCCTTGAGATGATTATAGATTTATTCATGAAAAATCTTATGTCTATCAAATAGTGAAGGAATCTCATGAAGTGGATTCCCTAAAAATATTCACAAAAGTGCTTTGTAGTGGCTTGTTTGAGTGTTGTGAAATTGGGAGCTTCACGAGGGACCTTTGCAATGGATATTTGCAAAAAATCTTCGCAACGTAGCTTTGCAAAAATTCTTCGCAATAGAGCTCCACAACTGAGCATTGAAATGGAACTTCAAAATAGAGCTTTGCAATGGAGCAACGCAATAGTTCTTCACAATAGATCTTCGCAACGGAGCTTCACAAGTGAGCATCGCAACAGATCTTCACAATGGAGATTTTCAAAGGAGCTTTTCCTAAATGACCCGAAGGCCAATAATTTTTATTGATTATGTATAATCCCTCATTTAAGGTTAAAAGAGAGAAAATCAAGACTTCAAGGACATCAAAAAATTATAAAAACTCATAAAACAAGAGGGTTGAAAACCAAAACAAGAATACGTAGAAGAGCCTCCTCCCAGCACCAATATCATTAAGGCACATCTCCACCTAAGCATGGCTACTCAGTAAGTTGTCCTGTGGAAAATTCATGGGCTCGGTACTGAGGGAGACACCATACCCTCTCAATCAACCAAATCTGAGTCATGTGTGGTGAATATAACCAGCTCTATCCTCATCCGAAGCATATCCTTATAGTCTATATGGGTTCCCCAACAGCTGATTCTTTGCACCTCCAATGACAATCAACCAAGAAGCTCACATATCACCAATTTCCCTCCAAGTAATTTCATATAAAATCAATAAAATTACAAAAAAACCAAATCAAAACTATAAAAAACACACAGCAAACCAAAACCCAAACCCAGGACCTCCCCCCTCTGAACCACTCTAGATCCTTCGCCGAGCCGCACCAGAATCTTGCTGAAGACGTTGCCTAGCCAAGATGGACCGAACCACCAGATCCACTCCAAGTACGTAATCTTGACCAACCCGTATAAACCCACACTAGAAATATAGATGCAACTAAGAAGAAAAACAAACCTCACCAGAAGCACGACGGCTTGCCCGAGCCGCTCAGGCCGAGCCGAGATCGAAGCCATGGGAATCCACAGTGACGTCGAAGGGTCGAGCAACGCAACACCAAAAACTGAGATAGTGCCAGCCGCACCCGAGAACAATCATGCCATGACGACCCCAAGCCACACAAAGGAAGAGAAGATCCAAGAGAGGCTTACGTCAAGAACGATCCTGGACAAAGGGGGAAGGGAAGAATTACCTACAAGAACCCCAACCACCAAGAATGAGAATAAAAAATCCGCTCTGAGGGAAACTCCGAATTTTTCAAAAGGGATTTGTAAAGGATTGTTTGATCTTTTCAAAATAGAGAGCTTGGCGATGCAATGATCTTTGAAATGGTAGTTCAAAAGTCATTTCCCAGTCATTAGTGGGAAAGAGTATTCATTAGTGGATGAAATTCGGACTTCAATAAAACATCTACATATAGTGAAATATGCATTCATTTGAGATAATTAATGAACCTACAAGTCCCTAAACTGTGAGTGGATCCTTTCTAGAGTATTGAGCAAAGGAAAAGGAATAAGGTTATCCTTTCTACTAGTAGTGAGTTAGATATAGAGAAATCGTGGGGTGACCCTTGGGAATGTAGTGAGCAAACCCTTAACATTGGAATGGCATTGATCATTGGCATATAAGTGATCTAGCCCGAACATTATTGGCAGTGAGATTTAGTGGATTTGGTACGACATAATATCTCTGTTTTATGCTCCAAGGACATAGCCTAGTGAGGTTGAACCAAGTAAAATTATATGTGTCTACCTACTTTCTTCCCAACATTGCATTCAAAGCATCAACATCAAATAGAGAAGAAAAGAAGTGATCATCACAAATACATTGTAACGACCCAAAAATTCATTAATGGAAATTCCTCTAGATTTAAATAAATGTTTATTATGGTCATATAAAATTTTAACTTCATTTGTTTCATGTTTCTGAATTTTAAAATACCGTTATTAATTGTGATCATTGCTAATATAGTTTTTGAACAGTGATCACATGATTAGTATAAATATAGGGCTTTAATGAAAATCCAATTTACTCAGACAAAGGAAGAGATGACCTCATACAGTAGAATTTCATCGTATGAAGCCCATTTTTCAGAGAATGGAAGGAGGTGGAATCATTGGGCTTCACTCTTGTCCAATCCCAAGATGAGGTTGAACATGTTAAGCTTAAGCGGAACCAACTCTAGGAGAAGTGAATGTTAATAGGGATTACCACACGAGCGATGTTATACGAGCCACCCCAGAGACTATCTCCACTGTACACCTTACCCTTCGGTTATATGTGTGTGTTATAAGGGGTTATGTAACAAGACCATAGCATTATAACTATTTACGGTATTTTTTTATAAAGAATGTGCATTCATTTTATTACTGTTACTTTGTAAATAGTTTTTAAATCAAAAATAGTATTTTTATTTAATATTTAACTAAGAAATCTATTTTGATGAATTAATGGATTTTTGAATTAAATAATATCTTAATAAAATATTATTATTATTTAATTAATTTTTATTTAATATAAAGGATCATTTAATTTTATGAATGCAATTGTAATTTTTTTATGGTTTGAATGTTGTTTTTGTCAAAACCGGTGAATTATTGGTAAACATCCATTTTTATTTTAAAAGTAAAAAAACAAATATTTATAAGATTATTTAGATAAAATGAATACTATTTTTGGAATCAGGACATCGAAATTATCCAATGGTGAGTTTTTTATAATTTTTTGAGATAGTCGAATGTTTTGGGTAAAAATTAAATACCGTTTAAATATATAATGTGTTTTATGACATCATAGTGACCCAGTAGTGATGTAATAAAATAATATAGAAAAACATTTCGGACAATATATGTTTTACCATTAAAATAATGTGATTTTTTGTTTGTTTGATTTATTTCACAAAGCATTAGTGGACTCTTCAAGGCTTAAATTTTTTTTGTCTTTTTAAATTGTTTTCCATGAGAGTGTGACTCACCTCCACATAAGAAACCCTATTGTATTAAGATGTTTTTCCATTGGCCATATATAATATTTTTTCCCAATCCACTTTGGAAAAACCCGTGGGAAAAAACCTTGGGTTGGCTTGTGGTTTTGATATAATTTATATGAGGTGTCCCAAACCTAAATAATAAATAATTCCCTCTCCATTCCAATATAAACCCACCCAAGATCCCACTTCCTCTTCACTCAAAGCCTTTGGAGTATGACCAACCCCTACCATCTTCTCTCTAGAATCCTCCCAAGGTGGCTAAGCTCCCAATAAGCCTCTCTCAAACCTCTCCCAAGGCTTCGGGATCACACATCCAAGTATGGAATTTCTTCCTTTCTAATTTTTATCCAATTTTCTTTAAGTTCTTATACCCTTTTTTCAATTAGAAATGTTTGGGTATGATTTTTTCATCTCCCCCATACAGTCCCCTTTATGTTTTAATTATGGGATACCCCTTTCTCTCTCATTAATGTCTCCCATGTACACCCATTACCATGCTGAAAATCCTTGAGGGATTTCTCTCTCCTCTTTTACATCCAAGTAATTCTTTTGTATTATGCATCTAAATTCCATTAAGTTTGTTGGGAAATGTATTTATATGACCCCATTATTGTATATTTCATGTATATATGATGAGACACCATTTTCTCTCTCATCAACCATTTTCATGAATCCTTATATCACCCCGTTATGCAGCCAAAATTGGACTGTGTTTTTCCATGCCAAGATCATTGTGTAGTGAATACCATAACCATGTATCTATCAAGGGTATTCATCTTTATAAACATATAAAAATTGAATAGTAATATCATGTATTTATTCCACATTACTTAATCATGGAATAACATCTGATGTGGATTCATTCCATGATCCATGTGTCACACTTATGCATGAAATGAAATGTTTAAGAAGGGTGCGCCCTTATAGTGCTCCAATGAATTGGGTAAATATTTGTATCATGATACATTAAGTGAAATGAGGGTTTAATCATGCTAATTCAAGTGAAATGATTATTTACTCATGACCCATGTGCAATGAGCCTTGGATCATGCTTAAATCATATTAAACGTTTTTTCCACATTTCCATGTTATGGTTATCATGCTTTTATCATTCCTTTATGTTAATGTTTCTCTAGTGCTCCATTGATATGCCTATTGTCTAAAATTTACTATATTACTCATGTTATTCCTTGTTTATTCCCTTACTGGGCTTTATAGCTCACACATTTCTTATGCATGTCCTCAAGTTATCCAATGCAATGCTAAGTACGAGGGAATGTAGTGGTCATGTAAAGGATGTTTTCAATAAAGATGTTGTGTGTTTTATGTTATAAGCAGTTATGTAATGTTCCTAAGCCCCAAAGACACTAAACATTTTTTTATCTTCCATGTTTTATCAAGTGAATAGTTATGTAATAAATCATGTTTAAGTGACTAATAATGAGTAGGGTTGTTATAGTTGGTATTAGAGGATGAGTTTAGTTAATTTTGGGATTAGGATTAGAAAACCCTAGGGAAGACTTAGAGACAAGAATAAATATAGTAAAAACATCCCTAAGTATTTTTGAGTATTGAGTAACTAGTTCATCAGACAAATACATCCTTGTCTGGATAGGATTAGGTAGAGGCGACTCTTGCAAAGATTTATCCAAGGGGTAAAACCTGAAAACACCTCTTTGAGATAGACTTGAATGGGAACTCGTGCACGAAAACGATCCTTACTGCACTCTTGGTTATGACACACCTGAGGGATATGCTTTGGTAAATTCACAAGATTAGTATGAACCCTTATTAAGGGAATTAAAAAAATTCCCTTAATAATATATGTTAGAAAGTAGATTAGGAATAGCATATATTGAATCCAATAGATTCCTAAGTTAAGGAATAAAAGTAATATATAGGTCATTCATTGTTGTCCTTGGGTTACCCTTTACGTGTTACCACTAACTGTCCTTTTATTTCAGACAATGGCCAGTAATAAGAAGACTTAGGCTAACAAACGATGTGAAGATCAATGCGATGATTGTGCTAATGAGATGCCAAATTTTATGGGAGCGGAAATCGTGAACTTTGTCATGATTCCCTCTCAGTTAAATCAAAATTTGTATATAAACATGGGTCTAGACGAATTTTCAACCCCCCCCCCCCCCAATAAGGAACAAGTCGCTATCGAGAGCTTCATGAGACAAAGGCCTCCTACTTTTAGTGGTTCATATGATCCCTTAATCACCGAACAATGGATCAATTCCATTGAAAAGATCTTCTCAATCCTTCAATGTTCTGAACAAGAGACGGTTCTCATGGATTCTTATTGTATGGATGGTGAAGCTAATAAATGGTTGACGTTGATAAAAAATACGAAGCCTGAGGAGGAGATCAAGGTGTTGGAAAGGAAGTACTTCCAGAAGATGATTTTTAATAAATATTTTTCATACACCCTCTGACTTAAGATGGAAGGGGAATTCCTTGCCCTTAAGAAAAAAAGATGATGAATCGGTTGGAGCATATGAGGAAAAAATCACAAGGATTCCACGATATTCATAATGCTTTGTCTTTACCCCCAAATTCAAGGTTAACCCTTTCTTTAGTGGGCTGAAAGCAAGACTTTAGAAAGCCTTGGCGATCCATGACTTCGACAACTATGAAGAAATTGTCTGATTTTCCGTCAAGGTCGAAATGGAGATCATAGAATCTGAGGGGTATCAACTGGATAAGAAGCATAAGGTGGAATTATATGTTGGAGGTCTGATTGATAAATCCAATAGTGTTAAGAAAATCCAGCACCCCACTTCCCAAAGGTACAGAAAAAAGCACCCCATAAATTGCCTGAAGGGGATGAGGAAATGATTTAGGGGTGAAAGAGAAGGGAACCTAGATGTAAACAACAAACAAGAAAAACCCACGGATGAAATAGAGAAAAGGAACACTCTGTTCAAACCTCAATGCATTATTCATTACTACAACTGGAAATAACCAAGGCATCTTTAAAATCAGTTCCCTAAGACAAGGGTTTTTGAAGGCAAAAAAAACCTCCAAGGTAGCAAGGCAGAGCTTTTTCCATCACTACTATTGAAGTGAACACCGACAACGAAGTGGTTAAAGGTACGCCAGTTATTCATTCAAGAATAGAGAACGTGCATTTTGATCCAGGTTCTATGCATTCTTATATATCCCAAAATTTTAGTAGATCAATCCCTGTACCTCCAAAAATCATGGAAGTAAAGATTCCGGTGAGTATGGAAAATGGGGAAATCATTGCATCCCATGAATATAACTCCTCCCATATCATAATCTATGGATTGAACTTCCCAGAAAACCTTTTCATACTCCCTCTGGTGTAATTTGGTGCAATTCTCAGCATGGATTGGCTTTCCTTATATAGATCCAATATAAATTGTCGTGAGAGGGAAATCACTCTCTATGTGGGGAATAGATCCCCGATTCTATACAAGTGAAAGGAGAAAGATGAATATTATTTAGATCCATCATCTCAAGTGTGGATATTACTTCCCTATGGTCATGAATATTTGACTTATATGGTTGAGTCTAAATAGGAAACCATCCTTGAATAAATTCCTATTGTGATTAAATTTTCTTAAGTGTTTCTCAAGGAATTTCTTGTTCTTCTTCCTAGAAGAGATGTTGAATTCTCAATTGATCTTATACCTGGGGAATTTCTAATATCCAAGACTCCATAGAGAATGGTTATATTGGAGATTGATGAGCTGAAGAAACAACTAAATGGGAATCTGGATAAAGGGTTTATATGCCCAAGTGCTTCACCCTAGGGTGCACGAGTCCTCTTCGTCAAGAATATGGATGGGTCAATGTGCCTTTGCATCGATTATCATGAGCTTAACAAAATCACGATAAAGAACAAGTATCCTCTCCCACAAATTGATTAATTTTTCAATTAGCTGCCTGGAGCACAATACTTATCCAAAGTGGATTTGAGGTCGTAATATTATAAATTAAGTGTGAAGAAGGAATATATCACCAAGACTACTTTTCGAACAAGATACAGGCACTATGAATTCATAGTAATACCTTTTAGACTCACCAATGCTCAAGAAATATTAATGGAATTGATGAATATAGTCTTTAGAGATTACCTCGACAAATTTTCAATAGTCTTTATAGATGATATTCTAATATACTCTGAAACCAAATAGGATCATGAGGAGAATCTAAGAACTGTACTAAAGACCTTGCAGAAGGAGAAGCTCTATGAAAAGTACATAAAGTGTGAGTTCTAGTTGAAGGAGGTCTCATTCTTTGGACATATCATCAAAAGAAATGGGATATCAGTCGATCCCTCCAAGGAAGCTTCAATAGAGGAATGGTCGAGGCCAACGTCAGTAATAGATATCTGGGGATTTTTGGGATTAGCTGGATATTATCGACGATTTTTGAGAAATTTCTCATGATTTTCCTACCCTCTTACCAAGCTAACTCATAAGGGAGTAATGTTTTCTTGGAGTAATGAATGTGAAGAAAGCATCAAGGAGTTAAAAAGGAGGCTTATAACTGCGCCCTTTCTCACTTTACCCACAAGTGGAAAACTTTTTGTGGTATTCATTGATGCTTCGAAGAAGGTACTGGGCTATGTGTTGATGAAAAATAACAAATTCATTGCCTATGCTTCAAGGCAATTGAATGTTCATGAGCAGAATTATCCAACACATGATTTGGAGTTGGCTGTAGTGATCTTCAGTTTAAAAATTTGGCAGCATTATCTCTTTGGGGAGAAGTGTGTAATAAATATATAACACAAAATCCTCAAGTATATATTCACATAGAAAGAGTTTAACATGCTACAATGAAGATGGTTAGAGCCGATCAAAGACTATGACTTCTCAATCCATTACCACCTTGGGAAAGTGAACAAGGTGGTAGATTCTATAAGTAGAAAAAACCCAATGATTCTATCATTTTTGACAAGTGAGAAGGATCCAATATTCATAGACTTTATGAAGATGGACATTAGAATCATAAAGAAGGGAACATCATCAACACTTTCACAAATGATTTCTCAACCATCTCTTTTGGAAAAGTTAAAGGATGCTCAAAAGAATGATGTGGGAATTCAGAAAAAAGTGGAAGCTATCAAAAAAGGGAAATCCTCAGAGTTCAATGTTAATGAAGAATGAATTGTGAGATTTGGAAAAATTCTATGTGTTCCATCAAGTCCAGAGCTACAGAAGGAACTTTTGGATGATGCATGTAGTTCAAATTTCTCAATTCACCCAGGAAACACAAATATGTATCGAGATCGCTGAGAGAAGTATTGGTGGGATAATATGAAGAAGGATATCATTGAGTATACATCAAAGTGCCTAGTGTATCAACAAGTGAAGGTAGAGAGGCGAAATTTTAAAGGGATGATACAACCATTGCCTATACCAACATGGAAATGGGAGAACATCATCATCGACTTTGTCACTGAAATTCCAAATACATCCAATGCCAACAACACAATCCGAGTTTTTGGGGATAATCTAACCAAGTCCGTACACCTTATTGAAATTTGGTAGGATTTCTCATTGGATCAATTGGCACAGATATATATCATAGGAGTGGTAAGGTTGCATGGAGTACCACTATCTATTTTATCTGATCGAGATCCAAGATTCACCTCTATGTTTTGGAAGTGTCTTAAGCATCCTCTTTAAACTAAACTGAATTTCAGTATGTCGTATCATCATCAAACTGATGTCCAATATGAGAAAACTTTTCAGACACTGGACGATATGATAAGATCATGTTCTATAGACTTTAGAGGAGGTTGGGACCAACATCTTCTACTGGTTGAATTATCCTACAACAACAGCTTCCACTTGAGCATCTAAATGGCACATTATGAAGCCCTATATGGGAAGAGATGAGGAAAACTAACAGGTTGGGATGAATTCAGTGAACATAAGCATCTAGGACTAGAAATGGTCAAAGAAATGGTGGAGAATGTGAAAACCATTCAGCATCATATCATGCCATCCCAGAGTCGATTGAAGAGTAATGTAAATAACTGTCAATGAGAAATTGAGTTTAAAGTTGGGGACATGGTATTTATACACATATCTCCATTGAATAAGGTCATGAGGTTTGTAAAGAAATGGAAGTTAAGTCCTAGTAACGTCATCCCCTTCATGATTCTTGATCTTGTTGGGGTTATGGCCTATCGACTAGCACTTCCACCTACCATGACCAAGTAAACGATGTCTTTCATGTATCACTCTTAAAGAAGTACATACCAAACCCCTCACATGTACTCTCTTCAGAGGTAGTACATCTAGAGGATGATCTTCCATATGAGGAGAAACCATTGAAGATCTTAGATCTTAGAGGAAAAGTTCTATGAAATAAGACAATTGCCCGCATTAACGCGTTATGGAGAAACCAAAAGTTTGAAGAAGCGATGTGGGAATCGGAGGAAGTGATGAAGAAGAGTTACCCGCATCTGTTTTAGTGTGGGAAAAGGAAATTTTGAAGGTAAAATTTCTTAAGGGGGGATGATTGTAATGACCCAAACATTAATTAATTGAAATTCTCTGGATCTAATTAAATGTTTCTTATGGTTATATAAAATGTTAACCTCATTGGTTTTATGTTTCTAGATTTTAAAATACTGTTATGAATTGTGATCGTCGCAAATATATTTATTTAACAGTGATCACATGATTGGTATAAATATAGGCCTTTAACAAATCCAATTTACTCAAACAAAGGAAGCAATGGCCTCATCAAGTAGACTTTCCCTGAACGAAGCCCATTTTTCGGAGCATAGAAAGGAGTTGGCATCATTGGGATTCACTCTTGACCAAGACCAAGCCAAGCTTGAACCCATTAATCTTGAGCAGAACCTAATATTGGAGAAGTGGAAGTTAATAGTGATTACAATATGAGCGATGTTATCCAAGACACCCCAAGAGTCTGTCACCATTGCACACCTTACCCATCGGTCTTATGTGGGTGTTATAAGTGGTAATGTTACAAGACCTTCACACTATGACTACATACATTATTTTCGTATAATGAATGTGCATTCATTTTGTTATTGTTACTTTGTAAATAATTTTTAAAGCACAAATAGTATTTTTAGTTAATATTCAACTAAGATGTCTATTTTGATGAATTAATGTATTTTTTAATTAAAAAATATTTTAATAAAATATTATTATAATTAAAATAATTTTTATTAAATATAAATGATCATATTATTTTATGAATGAAATTGAAATTTTTATTAAGGTTTGAACATTGTTTCTATCAAAACCCATGAATTTTCAGTAAATATCAGTTTTTATTTTAAAAATAAAAATTCACATATTTATAAAATTATTTAGATAAAATTAAAATTATTTTTGGAATCAGGATTTCAGAATTATCCAATGCTGAATTTTTCATAATTTTTTGAGAGTCTAATTTTTGGGTAAAAATTAAATACCGTTTAAATATATAATTTGATTAATGACATCGTAATGATCCAAAATTGATGGAATAAAATAATATAAACATTATGTTCATACAATATATGTTTTACCATTAATATAATGTGATTTTGGGTTTGTTTAATTATTTTACAAAGCATTGGTGGACTCTTCAAGGCTTATAAAACATTTGGTCTTTTTAAATTGTTTTCATTGACAGTGTGACTCACCTCCACATAAGAAACCCTATTATTTTAAGACGTTAGGCCATTTGAATTATAAAATATTTTTTTTCTAATCCCCTTTGGAAAAAACCATGGGCCAAAACCTTGGGCTGGTTTGTGGTTTTGATTAGTTTAATATGAGGTTTCCCAAACCTAAATAATAAATAATTCATTCTCCTTTATTATATAAACACACCCAAGCTCCCACTTAATCTTCACTAAAAAGCCTTTGGAGTTCGACCAACCCATGACCTCCTCTCTCTATAATCCTCAAAAGGTGCCCCAAGCTCATGAGAAACCTCTCTGAAGCCTCTCCCAAGCCTTTGGGATCACACTTCCAAGTAAGGGATTTCTTCCTTTCTCATTTTTGTCCGATTTTCTTTAAGTTGTTACGCATTTTCTTCAATTAAAAATGTTGGGGTATGATTTTCAACCACTGCCATACTATTCTATTTATGTTTTAATGATGGGATACCCCTTTCTCTCTCATTAATTCCTCCGATGTACACCTGTTACCATGCCAAAATTCCTTGAGGGATTTCTCTATCCTCTTTTGCATCATTGTAATTCTTTTGTATTAGGCATCTAAATTCTATTATGTTAGTTGGGAGATGTATCTATATGACCCCATTAATTTTCATTTAATTTATATATGATGATACACCCTTTTCTCTCTCATCAACCATTTTCATGAATCCTTATTCAGGTCGTTATCCTGCACAAATTGCACCGCGTTTTTCCAAGCCAAGATCATTGTGTAGTTAATACCATACTCATGTCTCTGTCAAGGGTATTCAACTTTATAAAAATATACATATTGAATGGTACTTTAATGTATTTATTCCACATTACTGAATCGTGTAATAACTTATTATGTTGATTGATTCCATGATCCATGTGGCACACTTATGCATGAAATGAAATGTTTAAGAAGGGTGAGCCCTGATAGAGCTCCAATGCATTGGGTAAAGATTAATATCATGATACATCAAGTGAAATGAGGGTTTAAACATTCCAATTGAAGTTAAATGAGGGATTACTCATGATCCATGTGCAATGATCCTTGGTTCATGCTTAAATCATGTTAAATGTTGTTGCCACATTTCCATGTTATGTTTATCATGCTTTATCATGACTTTATGTTAATGTTTCTATTGTGCTCCATTGATATTCCTATTGTCTAACATGTACTATATTCCTCATGTTTTTACTTGTTTATTACCTTTATAGGCTTTATATCTCACCCTTTTCTTATGCATGTCCTCAGGTTATCCCTTGCAATGCTATGTACGAGGGTATGTAGTGGTCATATAAATGGATTTTTTCAATAAAGATGTTGTGTGTTTTATGTTCTAAGATGTTATGTAATGTTCCTAAGACCAAAATACACTAGACCTATCAATATTCAATTTTTTATCAAGTTAATATTATATGTAATAAATCGGGTTTAAGTGTATAATAAATAGCAGGGTGGTTATATACAAAAGTTCAAAAAATGGACCCTTAAAATAAAGAGGTCAAGCTCTAGTGGGGCATGAAGAATATAGAAAAGAATATCTATACCATGATTCACCCTCATCTCAAGGTATATATACCCCTTTTGGACCTAAAAATTAATATAAGTAAAACATATTGATAATAAATAATATAATTATTTGTAATGTATTTATATGTTTGAAAATGCTATTTTCTCAAATTTACTTCTTTTTATGTCCATATGTAAATAATGAAAAAAATAATTTTAAAATAATTTAGAAATTTAATTTGAAAAAATAAACATCACTTTTTAATATGTAATTTAAAAATTATCTTAGGGTTATTTTTTGTGATTTTTCCTAAAAACATCATTTTTGGACGAATAGTGAAAAATGTAGAATTTTAAATCAAAACATATTTTTCATCTAATTTATTTATATTGATAATTTATATTAAAATTTTGCTTTAAAGTGTAAATATATCAATTTTATGTCAATTAATCCAATTTATGTATTTTTGACCAATTTCACATTGAAATTGGACAATAAAAATTTCAATTTTAAACATTTTCTCTTAAAAACTCATTGTTGTGACACATATACATAATTAATTTTAATTTACTTTATGCCAATTGTATGTTTATAATTTATCAAAATGGGTAAAATTGTAATAATCAAAATATATAATTTATAATAAGTTCAACTGAGTTTTTTATGAAAAAATACTAGTTAAAGTAATTAAAACTAATTACAGTAATTGATGTAAAAACAAGATTACATTGTAGTTAAATAGAAACTTAAGGGTCCAAATAACCTGGAAATTTTTATAAATTCTATTTTATGGAAATATATATACCAATTATCCTCTTATATCTAAAATTAAAAATTATAGGAGGCACATGATCTAAGGTAGACCTTTCAATAGTGTTTTCCTTTTATATTTACAAGAATGTCACTCCCCCTCCACTATAAATGGGAACTCATTCCAGTCACTTATTCACACCACTAAATCAATTTGAATAATCCAAAAACTATCCAAATAACCTCTTAACATCCATACTTTTAACCTAGAAGCCTCAATTTTTGAATAAATCTATCCAAGGAATCCCTTTGGTGAAAACCAAAAAGAGTTACCCAAAAAAGAGGTAATGTTCTTCAAAGTGTATTTATATTTTATTTGTTTTTCAACCCATTAAGTTATAATTATTCCAAGATTATAAAATAATATTAATATCCTTAATATATTGATATGTTTTAATTCTAAATCTTTGTCTTAAACCTATACACACATCTTTAAAATGGGTTATGAACATACCGATCGTGTGTACGGTGGACCAACGCATCGCGAAATGATGTCATTCATTTTTCCTTAACACATCTCATTATGAGGAATTATGATGGAATTTTTTTTGATATATATTATATTTTTGTTTTTTATGATTATTTAATTATTATATAACACATACCATCATGCTTTCCATTTTTGGGAATATAATAACTTTGTTCCTGGACGTGTGCACCACCGCCTCCCCAAAGCAATGTGATTCGTTCGCACTCTACATAGAATATATTATGGAAAACTTTAGTAAAATTACATTATATATCTGAAATAAATATTCTAATATTATTATAATATTTATATATAAACATATATGTCATTTACGTTTTTTCAATATGAAAAGAAAACACAGACAACGTTCATGCGTTCGTATTACCTACCGTCTCCATGAACAATATATTCCATTTTATATTTATATCCTTTATAGATTGTTAAAAATATATATATTTATTATCTATTATATTTCAATCATTTTTTACATTATTTAATGATTTAAATATAGATCTATGTTAGAGGATCAAGAATAACAAGTTAACAAATATATGAAGAACAAAGCAGTTATTACCCAAAACATCACATTAAAATGGAATTGTTAATAAATTGCTAATATAAATTCATAATAAAATAATACATGGTATGACTTATAATATCAAGTTTATATGGTATATGTATAATAAAATTATATTTATTATACAAGTGTATTGAACATGTACTAATAAATTCAAGACATAAGGTAAGGTTTTTCTCATACCACTTTTATTTATCTTACTTATGATTTATTCACCACACATTAATTTTTTTGTTGGGTATATACTTAAAATTACCATATTGTATTATTCTCATAATTAAATTTATGGGATTTTACATATCTATTTTAGGATATTTCTTTTGTGGGGTTTATTGTTCAAAAGATACCATATCAACAAAGTAATTTTGTCGCAATTTTCTTTCTTTGAGATACATGTCATGTTAGGCAGCTATATTTTTCTAATATGGGTATATTCATCCCTTTGACATGTTATATCATGAATATATGTATTTTCATGATATTTTATGATTCATTGAATGATAATTTTTAATATAGTTATGATTCAAAGTTATGAAAGTGGTAATGTTTTATCGCTACAATCACATTGTTTATTGAGATTATTTATGATTATGATTCATTTGATGAAATACTATGATCCATATCTCTAGAAATATCCTGAATTTTATTATCATCTATATATCAAATATATCTCTTGGAAGTTTTACTATTTTTCTACTCTTTGTAACTTAAGATAATTAAGAATGTGTTTTGAATAAAATTTGAACTTATTTATCTCTTTGGTCAAAAACATTTTTTTATTGATAAAAAATTGTTTTCTAAAAAAATTTCAAAAATATTTTAATATGACTTGTAAAATAAATTGTTAACCATTTTTACATTTTTAATTAAAAACGTTTTTAAAATGAATCCCCTTTTAATTTTTAGATCAAGAAAATTTCCTATACTTTTTACGGTGCAAAAGGAATTGTCAGAATATACATATTTATCTGTCATTATAACCATAATTTCCTTAAAGATTCCTTTAAAATTTTACAATGTTTTTTTAAATAATTTTTTTCTAATATTTTTTAATTTCATTATTTGAATGTGTTTATTAAAGGAAAATGTTTTCAATTTTTTTTAAATTTAATAATTGTTTTCTAAATCAGAAAAGATATTTTCTCAAGAAATGTTTTAAATTATTTTTAAAAGATTTTTTTATGAGTTTTCAATGTGGTTTTTAAAGAAAATTATTTTAAAATTATTTTATGTTTTAAATAGTTATTTTAAAATAAATCTTTTTTTTATAAATGATTCATGTGATCTTTCAAAATCCATCCCTATATAATTTTAAATCCTTTGATATTGTTTACTATTTACAATGTTTATGATCTAGAGACACCATTATTTTTATTTCATTGAATCGTTTATGTTTAAGATGATTTTTTAGTTAATCATATATCTCTTCTATGGGTTATACCATGATAAAACGATTATGACACATTGTTTTTTTGATGGGTTATTCTTTAATGAAATGATTATAAAACCTATATCTCTTTTACAAGTTATGATATAATGAAATGTTTATAATACCCATTTCATTTCAGGGATTATGATATGATGTTTATGAAACCCATCTCGTTTTATGGGTTATGATATGATTAATGTTTTGTTATCTTGACTAATATGCATGTATGATTTCATTATGTCACGAGTGGGGCCTATATCTACCTCCAATGAATTGGGTAATGATTGATGACTCATGAGTATATATATTATGCATGAACATGATTACATGTTCGCAATTCCAGGCATAGACCTGGTTTTATGTCATATATTTTATACATGAACCTCATTATATGTTCACAATGTTATGTGTAAGCCTGATTACATGTTAAAAATGTTATAGAGGGACCTAGTTTAAGGTCCACTAGTTTATTCATGAACCAGATTACTTGTCCAAATGTTACGCATGGACCTGGTTTCATATCCATAAGTTTATACATGAACCTGATTATATGTTCAAAATTTTATGTTTGAACCCAATTACATGTTCTAAATGTTATGTGTGACCTAGTATCATGTCTATAGGTTTTTGGGTGAACCTGATTACATGTTTACTATGTTATGCATGGACCTAATTACATGTTGAAAATGTTATGCACGAACCTGATTACATGTTCACAATGTTATGCATGTAACTAGTTGCATGTCCATAAGTTTATGCGAGGGCCTGATTTCATGATCTAAACATAATGAGTGAACCTGTTTCTACATACACATGTTCACAATGTTATAAATTGATGTGTATACCACAAGCCTATATCATATGCCAATATTATGCAATCATAAATCATTTTAATTGATTTAATTATGAATCATGTCTTGTGAACTACAAAAAATTATTCCATGATTCGTGTTTATGATCTTCAATATGTGGGGTATGATCTTGTAATGATATTATAATGTTCTATACTTTTATTCTTATTTTATACTTACATATATTACTTAATTACCCTTAATAAGTATCTTAATTCACTCCTTTATTGTGTTTCCTTTCCCCGTGTTCTGAATAATGGTTTAAGTAAGAGTACTAAAGGGGAATATATTCAATTGAGATGTTGAATATCTTTCACCAAGAGAGAATATTATGTTTCCATGTTTCCAAAGACACTAAACTATTATTGTACTAGGGTGTATACTTTTGTAATGTGTTTAATATTCATCTATAATGATATAATATCCATATATGATAATATTGGGTCACTGTAGTTGGAATCAAAGGAAATGTTTAGTCTACCGTTAGAAAATAGGATGAGAAAACATTAGAATGATCCCTGCGAATTTTTAAAAGTATTTGACTATAGATGTCCCTAAAGATATGTCTAAGAATGATATAAAGTATAGGAAATTGTCATGGAATTTTGATAAAGGATATAGTGTATGGTTTCATATAACTACATTCATATGTGGATACTAGAAGTGGATATGAAACTGGTACATATGTACATAGGGGTAACAACCCCAAAAAACTGTATTGATCTAGACTATATTGGTAACTGGTGCACGACCACAGGTATTTCCACACAACTCATTTAAAACTCTCGAGGGGATATGATTTATATATTCACAAACTCTTTATGAACTATCATGAAAGATTTAAATATAATATTAATTTTAATAACCTAGTATAAACATAAGGTTTCATAGATTAATGAATTAGGGTCATGATTTAAGACATACTATAAATGATTTTTCATTATTATGTTGTTTTCCTTTATGATAAAGGTTGATAATGAAATTCTTTTTAGTTTAGTAAAAGGATATAGCCCAAATGAACCATGTTAAGGAAGAATTAAATGGATAATGCAATGATTTTTCTCCTGATAAACCAAATGATATGTTATACGGCGTGCAATACCTCATTGTTATGATCACAAAACCTTTTCAATCCATGAATCATTCTGAGTTTCCAAATTAGAAAAGGAGGGAACAATGTTTTATTGAATCATTCCTAAGGAAACATTCACCTTTATCAAGTTAAAAGACCAATCCAATAGTTTCTGAGAGATGGAATTATACCATAGAAAATATACATTTCATTATCCATTTTTTAGAATGAGAAAATGTTATGTTGGGGACTTATCACTTGGAAGGTGAAATGAATCAGTGATCTAAATTTATAAAGAATATGAGGCAATAAGATAAAATTGTCTCCAAGCTTTGGGAAAACTTCAAAAAATTATTTTAGCATGTACCTCCCCTGTAATAATCTCACAAAAGTGAGATTTAAGTTTCCCTCAATCTCATGGTTATGAAAATAAAATAAAGATATAATTCAAAGAAACATTGAAAACTATAGAGAGAGGAAGAGTATGTTTTTTTTATTCTCAAAGTGAGGAGAGGAACATGAAGTATATTATAGTAGCAGAAATTCTAAATGTTTTATGTGTGGAATGAAAGGTCATCGAGTGGATGAATTATGAGGTAATGGTAATAGAGATAATGATATAAACAATTCACCTCCATCATTTCAGTGTTTCAAATGTAAGATGTTTGGGATCTATGATAGAAAGGTCTTAAAACAAAATTTTAATAATGATGATCGACATCAGCAATATCTTATATTGGAAGAAAAAGGTAAAACTTATGCAAAGACAATGGATGAAGTGAATCATGATAATTAGGGCACACTTTCACTCCCCTTATATGTTGGGAATTTCATGTTTTATTCAATTTGAATAAGCCCTATAAAAATCTTATTGTTCATTATTTGGTGAAATCGAATTTAATTATCTCTTTATAAATGGATTATGGAATAATAAAATACCATTTTATATTCTATCAGTAAAAGTATGAACCCATGTTTCTAATGAAAATGTTTTTGGTATAAGATAATATCTTATTTAATGATTAAAGGGTGAGTTATGTTTTGGAATGGGTTACAAGTTTAACCATTTATGGAATATTTTATGTAAAACGTTTGATGAGGTTTTAGATATTAAATTATTATCTCTCTATATGAGGATTTAAGAATATTGGATAACATTTGTTAACCATTTGTGGTGGTGATAATTAAAAATAAATGGAATGAATTATCATTCTATTTATAGATATCATCATCTTATTTTAATTAATTAATGAAAAATTCACCTTCATTTCATAGAGTAAGAGATGAAGTGTAAATTGAAAAAGGCACAACCAAATTGTGAGATTGTTCATATGAAATGAACTTAAATCAAGTAAGCATGTCTTCTTGAAAAAAATTCTTCAACATTAAAAAAATGATCATGGTGTAAAAGACTATTCTGCATAATTTTTTTAGATTATATCAATGAACTTTTTCATGTGTACTTTTTAAATCTTTGGGATAATTATCCTTCTCCTAACCATTTTTTATATCACTCTCCATCAAAACATGATAGTTAGATTCCTATTATATGTCAATGTTTTCAATCACCACCTATGTTATCCTATAGGGAGACCTGGTTGTGAGTTACATTGGGTAACCATTGTGGGTCCAAATATTTCTTTTTAAAATAATTTTTATTATTTATTTTTATGTGGGATTTTATGAAAGTAACTTTCAAGTTATTAACCTTTGATAACCCTGACGTATTTCGAGGGTGAAATAAATTTTGAGGGGGAAAGAATGTAACACCATGAGTTTCTATGACCCTTTTTTTATAAATAAATTTTCTTGGATGTATTGAATTGAGTACTACACAATTTTAATATTTATTTATATTATACAATAAGAAAATCTTTCCCCACACACAACATCAATTTGGCTTGCGTTACACGCAACACTGAGTTTCTATGAAACATCATTTTATTATTTAAATTATTTAAACAAGATATTTATAACATATCCATTATGATTATTTATATTAATATTAATAAAAAAATTAAATATTTTTTATATGTTTTTTAAATGAATGAAATACATTTATAATAAAACATAATTTTTTTATAAAGTATTTAAATTATTGAAACTAATATTTTCCCAGATGAACATCTTTTTATATACTTCTCTGAACAATAATAATATTAATTTTAGAAACTTTTATAAATTTAATTTTATAAAATAAAATATATTTTTTAATTTATAATTTCAAAATTATCTTATGATTTTTTTAAAAAAATTTCTAAAAAACTTATTTTTTGGATGAATAGTTAAAATTACTATTTTTTAATTTAAATCTTATTTTTCATCTAATTTATTTATATTGTTATATTATATTTGAAATAGGTTTTAATTTTTAATTAGATAAATTTCAAATAAATTAATCCAATTTAGTTAATTGTTACCAATTTCACTTTAAAAGTTGATATAGAAACATTTCAAACATTCAAAAAGTTTCCTTTAAAAAACTCATTGTCGAGACATGTCTGCAGGATTAATTTTAAATTAATTTCTTCCACTTATACGTTTAGAATTTGAAACATTAATTCCATATATGGAATCAGAATAATTTATAATGTATAATAAGTTCAAATTAGTGATTGAACTAAAAAATAAGTGAATGTAATAAAAATTAATTAAAGTGATTAAGGTAAAAAACAAGATCACTTAGTAGTTAAACATTAACATTAGGAGTTGAATAACATAGAAACATCTAAAAAATACATTGGATGGAAATATTTATTCAATTTAACCTTTTTTCTTGAAAATTTACAATTATTTGAGGCACATTATGTGAGGTATACCTCTCAATAGTGTTTTCCATTATTTAATTAGAAGAATGCCACTCCTCATCCACTGTAAAAGGGAACTCACCCCCCTCACTTATTGACACCTCTAAAGTGATATGGATATTAAAAATCCTTCCCAAATAGGCTCACAATATCCTTATATTAATCCTATAATTCTCACTTTCGTAATAAATCCAATAAAGAAATCTCTTTGATGAAAATACAAATGAGTTACCCGAAAAATAAGGAATTTTCTTCAACGTGAATTTCTATTTTATTTCATTATCCAACCATTTAGTTCTTATTTTTACATGATTATATACCAACATAATTTTTCTAAATATTTTGATAATTTTTATTCTAATGTTTTTACAAAAACCTACACACACTTCAATCTAATGGGTAACTAATGTACTGATCGTGTGTACGGTGGACTACCGCCTCACGAAACATTGTCGTTCATTTTTCCTTAACTACCTCCCCTAGTTGAGAATAATGATCCAAATAATATTTTTATATGATATATTTGATAATTAATTTTTATTTATGCATCCTTAATTATTATATTACACAATACTTCATGATTTTGAATTGGTTGGAATATGATAACTTAGTTTGTGGATGTGTGGATTACCGCCTCTTTGAAGTGAGGTGATTTGTTCACACTCTACATGGAATGTATCAAGGTTGGGTTTGGTAATGGTATATGAAATATATGAAATAATAATTCTTATATAATTATAATATATATATATACACATATATTTCATTTAATTTCATTCCTTTAATATGAAATGAAAAAATAAATGGCGGTCATGTGTACGTACAGCCTTCCATCTCCATAAATGATGTATTAAATTTAATATTTATATCTTCTATATATTGTTATAAATAATTATATATTGAATATATATATGATATTTTTATCATTTTTACATTCAATAAATAATTAATTTATGATCTATGTAATAGTATCATGAATAAAAAGTCAAATCATATAGAAATAAAAAATAATTTATTACATGAAACATAACATTGACATGGTTTTGTTAAAAAAAATATAATTTCATAATAGAATCATATATGGTATGATATATTAAAATATTCTTCTTTGGTAGATTTATAATAAACTTATATTTATTTTACAGAAGATTTGAATGTGTACAAAGAGAGTCAATACTTATGCTAAGGGTTTTCTTGTCTTGTATTTATTTATATGAGACTTGTTCCTTATTCACCACTCATATCATTTGTGTTGTGTGTATAATTCCCATTATTGTATAATATGATAATTCTATCAAATTTTATGGGTATATAAAGATCCATTATATGATATTTCTTTCATGGGTTTTATGGTTCAAAAATTACCAAATTAGTAAAGTAGTTTTGTCTCAATTTTCCATCTTGGAGATACATGACATGTTATGCACCTATATTTTTCTATGAGTATATACTTCACATTAACATGTTATTTCATGAATCTTTATATTTCAAGATATTTTATGCTTCATGTAATTTTATTCTTTTTATATGATTATAATTCAAATTTACCAAAGTGGTAATGGTTTATTGTTATTATCACATCATTTATCAGGACTCTTTATTATTTGATTATATTAATGAAATTTTATCATCAATATATCTATAAATCTCATAAATTTAATAATCCTATGGTTATCCCTGATATCTCCATGCATCAGCTTCATTTTCCCACTCTTTGGTACTTATGATAAATAAGAATGTGTTTTTAATAAAAACTATCTCTATTTCTCTCTTCGATCATAAATTTTTTTGATTCAAAAAAGAATCTATTCTAAAATTGTTATAAAATATGATTTACAATGATGTGTAAAAAACATTTACCCATGTTTTATCAATTTAATAAAAAAGTGTTTTAAAAGAAATATCCTTATCATTCTATGATCAAGGAACTTTAATAATTTTTTTATGGTGAAAAAACAATGTTCATAATGTATGGATTTATCCACCATCTTGAATGTAATTTCATTGAGGATTCCTTTTAATGTTTAAAAGTTTTTTTTAAAAGAAAATTATTTTCCTAATATTCTGTAATTTTTTATTTTTAAGTTATTCTTGAAAAAAAATCCAAATATTTTATGATTTAAAAAGTTTTTTTCAATGCAGAAAGTATATTTTTGAATAAATGTTTTAAATAATTTTTAAAAGTGTCCTTTGTATGTTTTTCAAATTGGTTTTTAGAGAATAGAATTTAGATAATTTATTATGTTTTAAAAAATTATTTTCAATGAAAGTTTATTTTACTTTAGAAATGATTCATGTGACCTTTCAAAGTCCTTCCCTATCTAAGTTGACATCCATTGATACATTTTATTCCCTATTTGGGATATTATCCAAGGACAACATTATTATTCATTCTTTGAGATGTATATTTTTGTGAGGAAAAGTTATTTATGAACCCCATTTCTCTTCCATGGGTTATACCATGATAAAACTATTAAGAGTGAACCAGATTACATGTTCACAATATTATGAATGGACTTGGTAGTGTGTCCATAATTTAATATGTGAACCTAATTACGTATTTAAAATGTTATGCATGAGACTAATCAGATGTGAAAAGTTTTATGTGTAGTCCTGGTTGTATGTACATAAGTTTATGTGTGACCTTATTACATATTCAAAATGTTATGTGTGAACCGGATTACATGCTTATAGTGTTATGTATGAACTTGATTACATGTTCCCAATATTATACTTGAACCTAATTACATGTTCACAATGTTATGAATGGTCCTTGATGCATGTCCAGAAGTTTATATGAGGGCTCAATTTCATGTCCAAAACCTAATGAGTTAACCTATTTATATTTACATGTGTTAACAATGTTGTAAGTTGATGTGTATGAAACAAGTCTATATGTTATGTCAATATTGTGCTCTCATAACTCAAGTTATTCTATTTTCTTATGGTTCCTGTCTAATGAAGTGCCAATATTTCTTCCATGATTCATGATTATGCTCTTTGATATGATGGGTATGATCCTCTAATGATACAATCATGTTTTAAAACTCTTATGATCATGTTATACTTACATATCTACCTTGTTTTACATTACTTAGAATATGATATCACCTCTTTATTATATTAGCTTTACCCATGTTATATAGAATGTTTTTCAGTAGTATTCGTGAAGGGGAACATCTTTAAGGGAGATGCTGAAGATCCTTCACCAAGATAGAAGATTATGTTTCCATTTTTCCAAATACACTAAACTATTAGGGTCCTCAGGTATGTACTTTAGTAAAGTGATTAGTATTAATATAGAATGATGTATTATCCTTGTATGTTAATCCTGGGTCATTATACATTGTCCATCACATTCATTTTTACATGATTTCTTCTAGTTTAATGCATTGACTAAAACAAAAAAGAAAATTGTAATCATCAAACAATAAAAAGCATATTTAACTATCATATGATCATGAAATATCATTCATTGGATGCCGAAAAAATGACACATTCTTCTCAATATTTGGCATCATTGGTTTATCTTAGTTTATGCATAGTCATTACCAAAAAGTTTCGGATCCTATCCTATACTTAGGCACACCCCCAGGGTTTCAACAATGTTTTATAATCCTAATCTCAAAATATTAAATAAAAATTTCCTCTAATAAGAACTATATGAACCTGTAACACCCCAATCTTCTACAGTATGTTCCCCTTTAAATAATGCAATAGCTTGCAATATACGTAACTCCGAGATTCCAACACACTGTGACTAATCAAACTAGCCGTTATGAATAGTAATACCCAGTTTTGAATTTTTATAAATTTTATTTTTCAAAATGGACTTCGTTTTTGAATTCTAAATATTGAAATTATATTATGGTGAATTTTTTGTATTTTTTTGAAAACATTCAATTTTAGATGAATAGTGAAAACACTAAATTATTGTTTAAAAACTGAATTCTTATTTAAATAATTATTTATTTTAATTAAATTTGTTTTAGGTCAAAATAGATACATAATACCTATATAAGTTCAATGTAATTCATTGGAGTCATTTTATAATGGGTTTAGATATATAAAAATTTTATTGAACTTTTTACCGTCTTTTACCCACCTCCTAAGAGCATTTTCAAATTCACATAAAACATAATTTTACCGATTTTGTGAGTTGAATTTAAAAATTACAAGAGACATGGTTAATATCAGTAAGTAAAACTTGGTTCAATTAGATGAAAATAATCTTTGTTGAATAGTAACTTTTTACTTCTATTTACCACGATTAAAAGTAAATACGGTAATTAAGGGTAAAAATGATATCATAATTACCCTAACAGATTTATTAATTCTATTTTATAAGTATAATTAGACCAAAAAACATTGTGAATAAAATATGATACTCTTTTTTCCACTTGGACAAGATTAGGATATTTATTATTATTTTATTTAAAGAAGAGTTAAAAGAGTTAAAATCAAAGTTTTAGAACTAAACCATTTTTAATATAGGGTTATACGTATTATAACTTAGACTATAAATATTAATTACAAATATAAAAAAATTTCCTACATAATGGTATTTTATTTAAAAATTTTAGACATTAAACAGTCAAATTTATTTTTGATACAATGATGAGGTAGTAATTACCTTATTAATTAATGATTAAAATAATTGGTATTATAAATATCAAAAAAAATATAATTTGAGACTTTTAATGTATTAAACTAATTTTATAGTTTAATATGACATTTTAGGTCTTATTAAATTAATTTTTTTCGAAGTAATAATTCGATTATGAATTAAAAAAACCAAATAGTGTCAAAATTGACATAAAAGTTTTTTTAAAAACACATATTACATTTTTAATTAGTATTCTATTCTTATAAATAAAAGGTCCGGCTAAAGAGATTAAATAATATTATATATATCATTAATGAAACACTTGATGTTCTATTGGAAGTTTGTAGTATTTTTATTAACCATATAATATAAAAATACAAAGAGACATGGTAAATGTTAAACTATTTAACTAAGAGTTAAATCTAAAAGATAAGGTTAATATAGTGACCCAAACCTATCTAAAACATATTAGATGAGTGGTTTTTAACCCATACCCACCTTATCCTTAATGTAAATCATTTTGGATACATTAGAATCCAAAAATTATTTTATTATAAAATAATATTTCAATCTTTTCCTAAGGTTCCCCTCACCCCTCTTATAAAAGGGAACTTCCCCTTCTCTCAAATTCTCACCTTAAAAGCCATTTGGCTCGCCTAATGTAACACCCGAGACTTTAATGTTATATAAATCATCAAAGGAATATTTTTCTACACAACACTTGCTTGGCTTTCTTTACACAAAATCACGACCTTCCTCGATAGCTTGCGTCGTACGCAATACCGAGTTTCACTAAACAACGATATGCTATTAAAATATTATTAAAACTAGCCGTTATGAATAGTAATAACCACTTTTTGAAATTTTATAAATTTTATTTTTCAAAATGGACTTCATTTTTGGATTCGGAATATCGAAATTATCCTAGGGTGAAATTTTGGTATTTTTCTGAAAACTTTCAATTTTTGATGAACAGTGAAACCACTAAGTGTTAGTTAAAAAACTGAATTTTTCATAAAACATAATTTTACCGCTTCTGTGAGTGGAATTTCAAAAATCCGAGAGACACAGTTGATGTCAGTAAGTAAAATGTGGTTCAATAAGATGAAAATAATTTTTTGGTGAATAGTAACTTTTTACTTTTTTTACCACGGTTAAAAGTAAATAGGGTAATTAAGGGTAAAGATGATATTATTATTACCCTAACACATGTCCTAATTCTATTGTAAAAGTGTAATTCAACCAAAAACAAACTTAGGAATACAATATGACCATTTAGGCCCACTTGGATTAGATTAAGAAATTTATTATTAATTTATTTAAAGAAGGGTTAAAATAGTTAAAATCAAAGTTTAATAAGTAAATAATTTTTAATATGGGGTAATACATAAGATAAATTCTACTATAAATATTCATTAGAAAGATAAAAAGATTTCCTACATAATTGTATTTTATTTGTAATTTTTAGACATTAAATAATTTTATTTATTTATGACACAAAGATGATGCAATAATTATCTTATTAATGAAATAATGACATAATTAATGTTATAAACACCAAAATAAATGTAATTTGAGACTTTTTATGAATTATACTAATTTTTTAGGTTAATATTACATTTTAGTATTGATTTAATTAACTTGGTTCGAACTAATAATTCTGTTATGATTTTCACAAAAAAATCAATTACTAAATAGTGTCAAAATTGACATAAAATAGTTTTTAAAACAAATATTATATTAGTAATTGTTATTTTATTCCTAAAAATATAAGGTTCGGCAAAATGACATAGATAAGGTTATATATATTAATAATAAACAACTTGGGGTTCGTTTGGCTACTTATAGTAAGTTTATTAACCTTATAGTATAAGAACACAAGAAGACATGGTAAAAGTAAACTTATTTAACTTAATGTTAAATCTAAATGATAAGGTTAAAATAGGAACCTAAACTTGTCTAAATTCTATTTGATGAGAGTATTTCGACCCATCCCCACCTTATCTTCAAAATATATCAATTTGGAGCTATTTAAAACCGAACTTGATTTTATAATAAAATAATATTTTTAGTTTTCCCAAAGGTGCCCCTCTCCTCCCTTATAAAAGGGCACCTCCTCCCCCTCTTCCTCACACCACTTTGAGCCTTCAAGATCGGCCAACCCATGCCAATTACTCCTCTCCACTTCCCTAGAGACATCCTAGAGGTCCTGGTCTTCTTCAAAGACCAATTTTAGTGCCCTAAAAGAAGGTCTCAAAGAAGCACTTTAAAGAAGAGGTAATGTCCGTTACCGATTCTTTCATCTTTATTTCTTCTTCCACTTCTTCTTCTTTAGTTGTTTCATTATGAATTAATAACATCAGTATCACTCATATACGGATATGTTATTATAAGTATGAAACAACCCTATTTCACCATCTATCCATCCTACGGAAAAAGAAATCACCGCGCGTGCGTACGTACGGAATACCGTCTCCACGCCGTGGTGTAATCTATTTTCCACCACCACCTTACTTGGATGGGTATAATGGCGTAAATAATGACTATATATGACTATTATAAAGTTATACTGATTCTGAAATAGTATTCATACACTCCAATACAATTCCATGATCATAGGAACGATATCATCACTCGTGCGTACGTACGGAATACCGTCTCCACGATGTGATGCGACTCGTTCTACATGATCTTAATTTAATAATGATTATATAAATGAATTGAATGAATTAATATGATATATATTACACTAATACCATTCTGGAAATGAGTTATCTATAACCTAAAGATAAGAATAAGAATTTATTCGACAAAACACGCATAACAACAAAAAGTTATAAACACCCGAATAACAAGTAGCAATTAAATATTACTACTAAGAAGCTAAGAAAATGACCATATATGATATCATAAAAATAATTATGATTCTAGAATAAGTCAATAACATTATTTAAATCATTATACAGGAGTTTCAGACAATTACGAAGCAAAACGGACCTAAGGTAAGGGAAATATCACAATCTCATTTTTATTTGAGATTGTCTATACTTCAGAATTTACTGGGGTGTATTTTATCATCCACATCCATGTTTCCTCAATATGTAATATTATTTCCATTCACCTAAAATTTTCTAAATCCTATTTTACCCTTAGGTAAGTTTTTAGTAAAAGATATGAAAGGAATCTTTTGTCGTCTTTCGTACGAGGTACTTTTTTGACTTTTCCGACAAAAGTACGAGAAGAATGTTTTTTTAACTTATACGGCATGAATGGATTTTTAAATCATTATTTCCAAGAAGCTTCCTTTACAAGTTTTCAAGTTTATTTTTAATCAACTTCTTTTAGTTTAAAATTGTATGACATGTTAAGAAAGGAAAAAAAATTTTGAAGAAGAAAGGATATTTTCCTCAAGAATGGAGTTCAAGTGTTTTATCAAAATTATTTTCCATCTAAGATAATAAAGGGTTCTGTTTTTATCCCTATTATTACATTGATTTTATTATGTTGTGATGGAATTATTTTTATGAATTCCTTTATCTTATATGAATTGTTTTATGATGTCATGATGTTTAAGATTCCCATTTGTATTACATGGGTTATGCACTGATGCATGATTTATGATTTTGTGGCACACATAAGAATGGTATCATTATGAGATGGTTGGGACCTATATCTCCCTCCAATGCATTGGGTAAAGATTTTATATCTCATGAGATAGACATGGCTGGAACGGTAGGTTATACCGGTTCAGTGAAACAGGACTGAAACGAGGAGTGAACTCGGTTCAGAAATGGACTTTGTCCACTAAGATAGTCTTGGAAATGAGTCTTGACTAACAAGAAATGATTCTCTATGATTATGTGTGTATGCCACAAAGTTTCATGTTTCAAGTTATGATTATTGTGATTACATTTCACTGCCATGATTTATCCCATGTTATGAAATTATGATCTCTTTTGCAGGTTAAGATTTCCAAAAGTTATGTGCTTATGTGTATGATGTGATTGATATTTCTTTTGTTTACCCTTACTGAGCATTTGAGCTCACCCTTTTGTATGTTTTCTTTCCCCATGTCAGGAAGAAGGTTATTAAGTTTGATATACCATAAGGGACTGTAGATATGATGAAATAAATGGGAGACAGTGTAGACGTTTTATGAACCAGTTGTTTATGTTTCCCAGTTTCTAAAGACACTGTACCTATACGGTCCTTTCGTGGTTTTTTTATATGTTGTAATAAGTATGCTTCAATTTTGAAGTATTAACAATGTATATAAAGTCTGGGTCGTTATAGTTGGTATCAGAGGAAAGGTATAGTCAACCTTTGGAAACTAGGATGTGAAAGCCTTAGTAAGAACCCTAAGCAATGCAATGATTGTCCCCCTTAGTAATAAGTGTGAAATTTTATTCTTGATTATATGGTTTTCCTATTATAATTAGTGTTTCCCACACTATTATTCTTGGTTTTAGTCAATGGCTGGAACCTGAAGGAATAGTGTTAATGCGGAATGCGACGGGCAATGCAATGATTGTCCCCCTGAGCAACCAAACGTTATGGGAGCTAGAATGCGAAATCTTGTAGCCATGCTCACACAACTTTCTCATACTATGAATCATTCAGGACTTCCAAACGAGTAAAGGAAGGAGAAACATTCTGTTGAATCCTTCATGAGGCAGCGTCTACCTTCTTTTAGCGGGTCTACTGATCCATTAGTTGCTGAACAATGGATTAGTACTACTGAAAAGATATTTTCAGTTCTTCAATGTTCTGAACATGATAAAGTCATCCTAGCAGTGTATCGTTTAGAGTGAGATTCTGATCAATGGTGGAATCTTATTAAGAATATGAGGCAAAAGGATGGAATTGAGTCCATGGAATGGGAAGAGTTCAATAACTTATTTTTCAATAAGAACTTCCCTCGTATTCTCCGAACAAAGATGGAGAAATAGTTTCTTGAACTGAAGTAAAAGGATGATGAATCTGTTGGTACCTATGAAGCAAATTTTACAAGACTTGCAAGGTACGCCTCTGGTATTATTATCCAACCTGAGAGTAAGATCGGTCGATTCTTTAGTGGCTTAAAACCAAGTCTTCGAAGGGCGTTATCCAAAAGGGACTTTAATAGCTACGAGGAAATCATTCGATGTGCTCTCGAATTTGAAATGGAGATTGGAGTAACCCATCAGTCATATGGGTTTGATAAGAAGAGGAAAATGGAATTCAAAGGAAAATCTAAAGAGCACACTGAAAAGAAGATGATCTTTCCCTTATGATCAAAGTGTGGAAAGAAACATGGAGGGAGTTGTCTTAAAGGGACAAGTAAATGTTTCAAATGTGGAAAGAAAGGTCATCGGGCATTTGAATGCGGCGATGATGGGAAGAAGATGTCTAATGATGCAAAAAAAGGAAAGGATACACAGAATGAACCTATTACACTTCAATGTTTCAAGTGCAAGGAGATGGGGCATTATGCCAATAAATGCCCTAATCCAAGGGTTGATGATGATGGTCAACATCAACAAACTCTTAAGGCTAAAGACAAAGGAAAGTCACATACAATTTCTATCAGCGATGTGGAGTACGATAACGATGTGGTGAAAGGTACAGTTACCATCCACTCTAAAGTAGAAAATGTTTTATTTGATTCTGGATCCACCCACTCTTTTATTTCTGAATAATTTTCTAAGGGTATCACCGTATTACCTCAACAATTAGATGTTGAGTTAGCTGTGACAACACCTAATGGCACAACAGTTGCATCAAAAGTTTATAATTCTTCTCTGATCGAAGTTTGTGGGAAAGTGCTTCCTGCAAATCTTGTGATCCTTCCTATAGTGGAATTTGATGTGATTCTTGGCATGGATTGGCTTTCTTTATATGGATCTCATATTAATTTCCAAATAAGGGAAGTCACATTTCATATTCCAGATCAATCTATGATCGTCTATCAATGCAAGGATGAACAAAACCTTCCAGTGGAAATTCCCTCTACCTTATGGGTCTTGATTCCACTAAATGAAGGTTATTTATCTCAAATGGTTGGTGAGAAACTCACGATTAAAAATATTCCCATTGTACGGGAGTTTGATGATGTCTTTATGGAGGAATTACCAGGTCTTCCACCAAATCGTGAAGTTGAGTTTTCAATAGAACTCGTACCGGGTGCTTTGCCTATTTCAAACACACCTTATAGAATGGCCCTAATTGAGTTGTAGGAATTGAAGAAGCAACTCCAAGATAATCTTGATAAGGGATTCATATTCCCTAGTGCGTCACCTTGGAAAACACCTATTCTATTTGTTAAGAAGAAATATGGATCAATGAGACTCTGCATTGATTATCGAGAACTTAACAATATAACTATCAAGAACAAATATCCTCTCCCACACATTGATGACCTATTTGACCAACTACGCGGAGCTCAATAATTTTCCAAGATTGATCTTCGTTCATGGTATCATCAATTAAGGGCCAAAAGGGAGGATATACCAAAGACGGCTTTCTGTACAAGGTATGGACACTATGAATTTATAGTGATGCCATTTGGTCTTACTAATGCCCCTGCTATGTTCATGGATCTGATAAATAGAGTCTTTAAAGACTATCTTGATCAATTTTTGGTAGTCTTTATAGATGATATTCTTGTCTATTCAAAGATCAAGGAAGAACATAAAGATCACTTGGGAATTATATTGAAGACCCTGAGAAAGGAGAAGATTTATTCCAAATTTACCAAGTGTGAATTTTGGCTTCAAAAAGTTGCATTTTTGGGTCACATAATCCCAAAAGAGGGGATATCTGTGGATCCAGCAAAAACAGAGGTTATCGAAAGATGGTCTAGACCAACAATAGTAACTGAGATCCGAATTTTTCTTGGTTTGGATGGATATTATCTACGTTTTGTGAAAGATTTTTCACAATTATCTAATCCACTCACCAAGTTGACTCGGAAAGGAGTTAAGTTTGTTGGGATGGAGGAATGTGAAGAGAATTTCAAGGAGTTGAAAAGAAGGTTATCCAGTGCACCTGTGCTCACACTGCCTTGTAGTGGAGAAAGGTTTGTGATCTATAGTGATGCGTCCAAGAAGGGGTTGGGGAGTGTTCTTATGCAAAATGATATGGTGATAGCTTATGCCTCACGATAGTTGAAAATCCATGAGCAAAATTACCCAACACATGATTTGGAGTTAGCTGTGGAAATCTTTGCATTAAAGATTTGGAGACATTATCTTTATGGAGAACGGTGTGAAATTTATACTAATCATAAAAGTTTAAAGTTTATTTTCACACAAAAGGAGCTGAATATGCGTCAAAGAAGATGGTTGGAGATGATTAAGGATTATGACTGCTCAATCCATTACCACCCTGGGAAAGCAAACTAGGTGGAAGATGCATTAAGTCGACAAGACCATGCCATTTTATCCATGATGAGGATCACAGAAGATCCAATATTTATGGATTTACAAAGGATGGATCTTGGAATTATAATGGAAGGGGAAAAATATTATCTTTCTCAAATGAATGTTCAACCATCTATACATGTGAAGATTAAATAGGCACAGAAAGAAGATGTCGAGTTACAAAAGAAGGTGAGAAATGTTCCTGAATTCAACCTTGATTGTGATGGGATAATAAAGTTTAGGAATCGGGTTTGTGTTCCTCCCATCCCCGAATTAAAGAAGGAGCTGCTGGATGAGGCTCATAGTTCTTCATTATCTATTCATCCTGGAAGCACGAAGATGTATAGGGACCTGAAAGAGTACTTATGGTGGGATGGAATGAAAATAGATGTTGCTGAATATGTCTCTCGATGCTTGGTTTGTCAACAAGTTAAAGCTGAGAGACATAAGTCTAAGTGTATGTTACAACCATTACCCATACCCGAATGGAAATGGGAAAACATCACTATGGACTTTTTCACAGGACTTCCTAAAACATCCAAAGGCAATAATGCTATCTGGGTCATATTTGGTCGTCTTACAAATTCTGCACACTTCATTGCTATTAGAGAGGATTTCTCTCTGGATCATCTTGCCAGGATATATGTAAAGGAAGTGGTAAGATTGCATGGAGTACCACTTTATATTATATCTGAACAGGATCCGAGATTTACCTCGAAGTTCTGGTGAAGTCTTCAGCATACTCTGGATACAGAGTTGAGTTTCAGCACTGCTTATCATCCTCAGACAGACGGTCAATCTGAGAGAACAATTCATACCCTAGATGATATGTTGAGAGCTTGCTCTATGGATTTCAAAGGTGGTTGGGATCAACACCTTCCTTTGGTGGAATTTTCATATAATAATAGCTTTCACTCCAGTATTCAGATGTCTCCTTATGAAGCTCTCTATGGAAAGAAATGCAGGACTCCACCTTGTTGGGATGAAGTTGGGGAAGGAAAGCTATTAGGACCTGATCTCGTTGATGAAATGGCAGAAAAGGTCAGATCTATTCAACAACACATAAGAGCAGCTCAGAGTTGACAGAAAAGTTATGCCGACAACCGAAGAAAAGACCTAATGTTTGAAGTGGGTGATAAAGTGTTCTTACGAATATCTCCCTGGAAGAGAGTCATGAGAATTGGAAAGAAGGGGAAGTTGAGCCCTAGATATATCGGTCCTTTCGAAATACTGGATCGTGTTGGGAAGGTAGCTTACCGATTGGCGCTTCCACTGAATCTCTCTCAAGTTCATGATGTGTTCCATGTATCTCTCCTGAGAAAGTACATACCTGATTCTTCACATGTACTTAGCTCAGAAGTTGTACCGTTGGAGCAAGATCTTTCTTTTGAAGAACAACCGATAGAGATTCTGGATCGTAGCGAAAAAGTCCTACGAAACAGAACCACTCGATTGGTGAAAGTTTTATGGAGGAACCACCAATTAGATGAAGCTACATGGGAGCTTGAAGATATGATGAGCGAGAGGTATCCTCATCTGTTTGTTACAAAGTGACGAATTTTGAAGGAGAAATTCATTATAAGGGGGGTAGAATGTAACACCCGAGACTTTTATGTTATATAAATCATCAATGGAATCTTTTTCTACACAACACTTTCTTGGCTTGCTTTACACGAAATCACGACCTTCCTCGATAGCTTGCGTCGTACACAATACCGAGTTTCACTAAACAACGATATGCTATTAAAATATTATTAAAACTAGCCGTTATGAATAGTAATAACCACTTTTTGAAATGTAATAAATTTTATTTTTCAAAATGGACTTTATTTTTGGATTCGGAATATCAAAATTAGCCTAGGGTGAAATTTTGGTATTTTTCTGAAAACTTTCAATTTTTGATGAATAGTGAAACCAGTAAGTGGTAGTTAAAAAACTGAATTTTTCATAAAACATAATTTTACCGCTTCTGTGAGTGGAATTTCAAAAATCCGAGAGACACGGTTGATGTCAGTAAGTAAAATGTGGTTCAATAAGATGAAAATAATTTTTTTATGAATAGTAACTTTTTACTTTTTTTACCACGGTTAAAAGTAAATAGGGTAATTAAGGGTAAAGATGATATTATTATTACCCTAACACATGTCCTAATTCTATTGGACAAGTGTAATTCGACCAAAAACAAACTTAGGAATAAAATATGACCATTTAGGCCCACTTGGATTAGATTAGGACTTTTATTATTAATTTATTTATAGAAGGGTTAAAATAGTTAAAATCAAAGTTTAATAAGTAAATAATTTTTAATATGGGGTTATACATAAGATAAATTCTACTATAAATATTCATTAGAAAGACAAAATATTTCCTAAATAATTTTATTTTATTTTTAATTTTTAGACATTAAATAATTTTACTTATTTATGACACAAAGATGATGCAGTAATTATCTTATTAATGAAATATTGAAATAATTAATGTTATAAACACCAAAATAAATGTAATTTGAGACTTTTTATGAATTACACAAATTTTCTAGGTTAATATGACATGTTATTATTGATTTAATTAACTTTGTTAGAACTAATAATTATGTTATGATTTTCACAAAAAATCAATTACTAAATAGTGTCAAAATTCACATAAAATAGTTTTTAAACAAAATTTTATATTAGTAATTGTTATTTTATTCCTAAAAATATAAGGTTCGGAAACATGACTTAGATAATGTTATATATATTAATAATACACAACTTGGGGTTCGTTTGGTTGCTTATAGTAAGTTTATTAACCTTATAGTATAAGAACACAAGAAGACACGGTAAAAGTAAACTTATTTAACTTAATGTTAAATCTAAATGATAAGGTTAAAATAGGAACCTAAACTTGTCTAAATTATATTGGATGAGAGTATTTCTACCCATCCCAACCTTAGCTTCTAAATATATCAATTTTGATCTATTTAAAACCGAACTTGACTTTAAAATAAAATAATATTTTTAGTTTTCCCAAAGGTGCCCCTCTCCTCCCTTATAAAAGGGCACCTCCTCCCCCTCTTCCTCACACCACTTTGAGCCTTCAAGCTCAACCAACCCCTGACAATTACTTCTCTCCACTTACCTAGAGACATCCTATAGGTCCTGGTCTTCTTCAAAGACTAATTTTAGTGCCCTAAAAGAAGGTCTCAAAGAAGCACTTCAAAGAAGAGGTAATGTCCGTTACCGATTCTTTCATCTTTATTTCTTCTTCCACTTCTTCTTCTTTAGTTGTTTCATTATGAAGTAATAACATCAGTATCACTAATATACTGATATGTTTTTATAAGTATGAAATAACCCTATTTCACCATCTATCCATCCTACGGAAAAAGAAATCACCGCTAATGCGTACGTACGGAATACCGTCTCCACGCCGTGGTGTAATCTATTTTCCACAACCACCTTACTTGGATGGGTATAATGGTGTAAATAATGACTATATATGACTATTATAAAGTGATACTGATTCTCAAATAGTATACATACACTCCAATACAATTCCACGATCATAGGAACGATATCATCACTTGTGCGTACGTACGAAATACCGTCTCCACGATGTGATGCGACTCGTTCTACATGATCTTCATTTCATAATGATTATATAAATGAATTTAATGAATTAATATGATATATATTACACTAATACCATTCTGGAAATGAGGTATCTATAACCTAAAGATAAGAATAAGAATTTATTCGACAAAACACGCATAAGAACAAAAAGTTATAAACACCCGAATAACAAGTAGCAATGAAATATTACTACTAAGAAGCTAAGAAAATGACCATATATGATATTATAAAAATAAGTATGATTCTGTAATAAGTCAATAACATTATTTAAATCATTATACAAGAGGTTCGGACACTTACGAAGCAAAACAGACCTAAGGTAAGGGAAATATCACAATCTCATTTTTATTCGAGATTATTTATACTTCAGAATTTAATGGGGTGTATTTTATCATCCACATCCATGTTTCCTCAATATGTAATATTATTTCCATTCACCTACAATTTTTTAAATCATATTTTACCCTTCGGTTAGTTTTTAGTAAAAGATATGAAATGAATCTTTTTTCGTTTTTCGTAAGAGGTATTTTTTTGACTTTTCCGACAAAAGTACGAGAAGAATGTTTTTTTAACTTATACGGCATGAATGGATTTTTAAATAATTATTTCCAAGAAGATTCCTTTAAAAGTTTTCAAGTTTATTTTTAATCAACTTCTTTTAGTTTAAAATTGTATGACATGTTAAGAATGGAAAAATGTTTTTGAAGAAGAAAGGATATTTTCCTCAAGAATGGAGTTCAAGTGTTTTATCAAAATTATTTTCCATCTAAGATAATAAAGGGTTCTGTTTTTATCCCTATTATTACATTGATTTTATCATGTTGTGATGGAATTATTTTTATGAATTCCATTATCTTATATGAATTGTTTTATGATGTCATGATGTTTAAGATTCCCATTTGTATTACATGGGTTATGCAATGATGTATATGATTTATGATTTTGTGGCACACATAAGAATGGTATCATTATGAGATGGGTGGGACTTATATCTCCCTCCAATGCATTGGGTAAAGATTTTATATCTCATGATATAGACATGGCTGGAACGGTAGGTTATACCGGTTCAGTGAAACAGGACTGAAACGAGGAGTGAACTCGGTTCAGAAATGGACTTTGTCCACTAAGATAGTCTTGGAAATGAGTCTTGACTAATAAGAAATGGTTCTCTATGATTATGTGTCTATGCCACAAAGTTTCATGTTTCAAGTTATGATTATTGTGATTACATTTCACTTCCATGATTTATCCCATGTTATGAAATTATGATCTCTTTTGCAGGTTAAGATTTCCAAAAGTTATGTGCTTATGTATATGATGTGATTGATATTTCTTTTGTTTACCCTTACTGAGCATTTGAGCTCACCCTTTTGTATGTTTTCTTTCCCCAGGTTAGGAAGAAGGTTATTAAGTAAGATATTCCAAAACGGACTATAGATATGATGAAATAAATGGGAGACAGTGTAGACGTTTTATGAACCAGTTGTTTATGTTTCCCAGTTTCTAAAGACACTATACCTATACGGTCCTTTAGTGGTTTTGTTATATGTTTTAATAAGTATACTTCAATTTTGAAGTATTAACAATGTATGTAAAGTATGGGTCGTTATACCAAAACCCTACTAAAATATCCTATAAACTGTCCTCCCTTTATCCTAAAGCCCTTATTTAGTCATAAATCAAACCTAATGATTGATTTTGATCCAATAAAAAGGAAGAACCCAAAGAAGAGGTAAATATTTCATCACATCTTTCATGTTCTTTTCTTCTTCCACTTCCTCTTTATTTATTGTTTCCATTATAACATTATAACTCTAGTATCTTCTATATAATGTTATGTTATTATGAAAATGGTAAAATCATATTCATTATTATATCCATCCTATAAATGACAAAGTCACCATACGTGCATATGTACGGATTACCGTCTCCATGTCGTGGTGTAATTTTTTATTCAAATAATTCATTATTTGGATGGGTATAATAATGATTATAAAAGATGTAAATAATATATATAACATTATAATTACTTTTTATATATGATATACCATCCAATTATAAATTATTTTAAGATCAAAATAATTATATTGTCACTCATGCGTACGTACGGATTTCCGTCTCCAAGAACGCAATAAGATTCATTCACCATCGTATACATTCAAGAATAATTTTCATTTGATTATTAAAAATAATTTTTAATGAATTTATATAATTATGAATATGAAATAGATAGATCATATCCATAACAAACATTACTTATATAATAAATCATATAAAGTAAAATGAATCAGTAAACACCTGAAACGATGATACTACTGAAATATCATTAACAAAGCAATATTAGAAGATCATATATGATATCATATTTATGTATATAGTTATTGTGTAATTTAATAAAATTATTTACCAATTATACATGAGGTTAAAGTACCCTCAACCAAATAAAATTACAAGGTAAGGGTTAATTTCACAATCTCATTATTATTCGAGGTTGTTTTTACATAAGTATCTGCTGGGACCTCTTTATCATCCACATCCATGTTTCTTAAAAATGTATTCCAAAACATTTTTACTATTTACTAAACTATGGGTTAAATTCATTTATACCCATGTTTAATTATTTATAAAATGGTTTGAAATAATTCATTCCATCATTTTCCAAACAGTTACCTTATGACAATTTCGACAAAATTAAGGTAAAAATGTTTTTTTAACATATACGATGGGTGCTGCTATTTTCCGCCATTATAACATCGTCGAAGCTTCCCATTCAATCTTATAATAATATTTTTAAAATAAATGTTTCTATTTTATAATTATATGAATTTTAAATGATTTCAAAATATAAAGGGATATTTCTCTAAAAAATCCATTTCATCTATATCAACATCCTTTGATGGATTTTAAGCTTGTTTGAAGATGATTTATTATGATACAAAACAACCATATTTTATTGAAGTTTATGTGATATGTTTTACTGTGGATGTGTTGTGTTTACACCATTCATGGTTTATATATAAATTATTGACGTTTTGTATGCTACTATTAATATTAATATTTATGTTATTTTTAAATCTTTTCATATGAGGAATTCATTGGACTTAGTAAGTGACGGGTGGAGCCCGTTATAGCTCTTTGATGCATCGGTAGGTCTCATGAGACAAACTAGTTTCCTGTCACGTATCCTTGAAAAATTCTTAATTGTAGTCTTGGCACAAGGCCTTGACTGTGTTGTTATGAAGTCTGGCATTATGCATTCTATCATTATGAAAGTGGCTATTGATATTGCCTGTGGTTATTCGACTAGTAGAATATCCATGGGAATAAGTAAATGGAATTACTTGATTTTATCATTTCTATATTATGCTAAAGTTAACGTTTAAAAGGATTTTGTATTAGTTTTACATTGCCTTAAATGTTTATGCTTATTTATGAAAGCTTTTTCTATATTGTGATCCTTACTGAGCATCTGAGCTCACCCCCTTCTATGTATTATTTTTTCCAGGATGCGAAAAAAGTATATTATGACTGAGCTGCAGGGATAGTATAAGGGATATGAGTGTGTCCTATGGAGACTACATTGTTTTAGTTTTTCAGATTATAATGTAATGTAAAACTTATTAATGTATCTAGTATTTCCAAGGCTACTAAACTAATCGTTCTTTTGAGACTTGATCTTTTGTGATCATACCAATGTTTTGTGATACTGAACTGAATCTGAGTAACTAGGGTCGGGGTGTTACAAAACCCATTATTTCATATACAAATATTAAAACTTTTTGATGAATATTAAATAATTTTCACAAATACATTCACAAGAATATTAAATGTTTAGTGTATTTTGATAATAGACACAAAATCTTCTTATTTCATTGATAATCTTAAAAAAAATTCCATAAAGATCTTACCATTTAGTACTCTTTACAAACATACCTTGATTAAGCCTTTCTTCATAACTTGTTGAAAAAAACATAGGAAAGGGTGACCTCAAATTACCAATAATGGTAAACATGATAGATATTAGTCAATTATCATACGAAAGAATATGATATGAATAAGGTAATGAGACCATGAACATAACTTAAAAAGTTCAAACATAGTATTCTAATGATCATAACAGTGTTCTGTGGAATAAATATTTTTCATTTCAAAAGACATGAATCAAAAGAGTGGGAGAGAATCATAAATCAATCTTAAACCCTAAGTTCATGTCATAAAAGTGTGGAACCGTCAAAGGTATATAAACCTTTTCATATATTCAAGTTAACAACTGAGACCATCAAATCATAATGGTTCAAGAATCCATACCTCTTTCCCATGTCATAATAAAACATGAATCATCTTCTGTATCACATAGTTAATAAATCACAACATTTTGTTTCCTATACAAGATCATGCACATTAACTTGCATCCCATAATTACCTCATGAGATATAAAACATTACTGAATGCATTAAAGGGATATATAATTATAATCCCACCCATCTCATAATGAAACCCATACATATGTATTCTACAAGATCATAAAACATTCATCATATCATCACGTCATAACTAGTTCAATGAAAATGGGTTTCATAAACATTTTAGAAATTAAACATAGAATAACCACTAAAAATAATATCTCTCATAGACATGTCATCATAATAATCACAAACAATTTGGAGAAATAATAATCATAGTACAATGAAATCATATCCTTGGTAAATCATAATTAACATCAAAGGATGTTATCTTTGATGAAAATTCCATTATAATATCCCTGAAACATTTTTGGAGGAAAATTCCCTTCCCACTTTGAAAATAACTTTTAAAAAATAAAAAAAATTCTAAACAATTATGGGAACATTTTATATGAAAAGATCCCTATGATCCATGTAATGGGATAAATGCCCACTTAGCCTTCGGGCTATGTAATGGGTCTCCCTCTACCAAGTTAAAAGAGGTATTTCCTTTTCTTAAAATAATAAATGAGGCTTTGGACCCAACCTTTTAAAAATCACTATATAAAGCATACATTTAGAAACCTTTTTAGTGATTTATTCTCACAAAGTTTCAAATGTTAAATTTAGAAATGCTTTAATGGAAAACATGGAAAAATTAGTGATTTATAGCATCTTTTTAAAAAACACTTACAATTATTAATTAATAATTGTTTTCCTAAATATTTGGCTAGTTTTGGAACATTTTCTAAAAAACATGGATAATTTTAAATTTAGCCGTGTCTTTCAGAAGATTGACTAACTTAGTAATGTTTTTAGACATCATTAAAAATGTGTCTAATTTCAAATTTATCCACATTAAAAAATACATGAAAATTTTATAATGTCATTTTTTAGTGAACTTATTAAATGTGGATAAGTTTAAATTTAGCCACATATTTAAGAAAGCATGGCTATTTTAGCCACATTTCTAAAAAATGTGGCTATTTTAGCCACATTTCTAAAAAATGTGGCTATTTTAGCCACATTTCTAAAAAATGTGGCTATTTTATTGTTTCTTTTATATATTCTGAAATGTGAATAATAATAATAATATATATGTACTCATATCTTTATTCATATAATTATATTAATTTTAATAAATATAAATATAAATATTCAAAATTATAACTATATATATATGCGTATACAAATATATATATTTATGTTTTTATACAAATTCATTAGCATATACCAAAATGTTATAATATATATATATATATATATATATATTAATTTATAAATGTATGTAAATAAACACACAAGCACAGACAGACACACAGATATATATATATATATATATATATTTATATTTGTCAACTTGGCTTGTAACCATCCCACGTAGAAAAATCGATGTGGGCGAGTGCCTCTTTTTAAATTATAGACACACACAGATATATAAATACATACATATATACTTATATATAGATATATGTGTGTGTGTGTTAACACACAATTTTGTCACATGGGATGAAAATAATATGAGGATTATCCTCAGTATATTAGCGGGATGAAGATGATCAAGATGAATCAAGGGAACTTCCCTAAAATAAAATGTGTGCACCAAACCTGCGCACCAGTAGACTCACCCACACCCCCACATGGATCATAAGATGCATCCACCCCTACACCTGACACCTATAATGGTTACCAAACACACACACCTACGTGGAAGACCTTATTTGACCAATGTCCCGTATCTTCCTATAAATAAAAGCATCGAGCTCCTCGTTTGATATAAAAAAAATGGAAGAATCTTCCAATCTCTAGTCGCATAGCCCCTTTTCCTAGGACCTCTAAATTCCCTCAAGTAGTGTTGTACAACTCGAGAAAATAGGTTGACAATGGGGATAGTGGTATAAAAGTCCCTCCATGGTCTGAAACACAAGACACATCCATGAGAACTCCATTAACCCCTCGTTGATGGACATTATCATGAAGGTCCCTTCCCAAACCCAGAACCTATATGAGACCCTTCTAGGAGCACCTGAGGATAACCTTGGTGCCTAGAGGGAGGCCTCCACTAATTGTTTTTTCCCATGTTTTCTATCATCTATGGAATCTATAGCTTGAACAAGTCTTCCCCCCCAACACAAAGCACTTATAGATCCTCTTAGGTCCATCACGAAGAACCTCTTACTTGACAAATCATGACACGTGTGAGACACATTTCAAGCCCTCTTTAAAACAACCAATGAAAAGTCTCTCATTTTTTTGGATTCCTCATCTATGGGGGGCCAATTTTAATCCTTCAGACTTTGAAAAGCATAGAAAGAGACACGTCATCCTGTCTCCCATTTATATATGAATTCCATCAATCATAGTTGTCCCACACTTTCCTACATGACAGGCAGGGTGCTCAGGCTGCATGGAGATATTTATCCCATCATTAATAAGGTCCCCTAACCTAGGGGCAGTGCAAGGTACTTCCTAGTATTAGAAACATGGTTCAAGGCCCTATCCTTAAATCAGTATTCTAAGACAATGGACCTCCAGTTCCATATTGGGAGGAATAGGATCACACTCGCCTTTCCCTTGGAGGTATAGTGTCTTATCATCCTCTCATCTCTAGAACCAATATCAAGGTATCCCTCCTAGAGTAAGTCTCTATAATTCTCTTATGGGATGTATCCATATGGATAGTCCAATGTGATTATCCTAGATACAAAATGGGAGAGGAAATGGACACATCGAATCCTTTCCTTCTTCTTCCGTAGCCCCGCACTCATTCCCTAGTAGCTGGAGAAGATCATGTGGTTTTCCCGATCATTAATTTATTATTTTTTCTCACATCTGAACATGACTCATGTGGGATTATAGGTTAGTTATGATCACGACACACACATAGAAAAATGAATATCTTTTATGAGAATCTCTTTTCAGAACTTCCTCTCTCCATCCTTCAAAGCTCATCCATAGGCTTGGGTCCCCAAATCCATTTATCCAACTCAAGGGAATCATCTTACACAGTGTAATACCTAAATCCTGTCCTCATTCTTAAAATAGTCTATATTCTTGATGAAAAAAGTCAAAGGGAATCCTCCTAGGTGTAAGACCCAACCAAATTGTTAAATTTCCATGAGTCAAGACATTACTTATGGTCCAAATTTCTAAGGAATCCTACATGTATAAGACCCAAAAAAATTACCATACTCTAAAAGGTCCACATTCCTCTATGAGACAAATCTTTATATAGCCTCCATAGGTGTGGTCCCCCAAAACTAAACTATGTGGGATTTGATTCTTATACTAATCGTATATGTATAAAGCCTCTATGAGTTCCAAACCCAACACATCAAATCAAACCTAATTCCCCCTGGGCCACCCCCCAGTAGTGTCTTTTTTAACCCATGAGCTCATATCCTAATCAGTTTCCTTGGTTTTCCTCCATGTAAACCGCAAACCAATCTTTGATTAGGCCCCTTTCACCTAGACATCTTTGTTTTGTGATGTTAAACTACAGATTTTGTTCTTTTCCACATAAGCTTAAAAGTGATGATGTATCCTATTATGTGGAACTGAACTACATGATTTTTTATTTCTTTAACAATGATACATAGGAATCCCCTCTTATGGTCCCTATCCCAATGTAAAAACAATTGTCATCTCCCTGGATGATGATACACTCTAAAGCGCCCCACCGTGTGGATCAAAACTACCACCGTCAAAATAAAAGAAAAAAAGAATCACTAATCCATTCATAAAAGGTTATCATTGATGGAGAACCTTGGATACATACATATGATAATAAATTCAATGCATGCTATTAATTGATTTTATATTCAAGGGTGACTTATACCATACTTTTAAGTTAATGAAGGGGTTTTTCAATATATCTTAAATCTATAAGAGAGTATGGGAGTAAGTAAATAGTTCCCTCCAAAAGGGTGTGTTGAGATTAACCTCCCATACACTCGACCAATGTGAGTCCCCAAGCATTGTCTTTAACTTTCCCCAAAAATCACTTAAATTTCGGAATAAAGTTAGAATAAGAAAATTGTTAGGTGTTTCTTGCTCTATGAATGAAACCTGTTTTTCATATAAATTGTCTTTATTTATCAAACTACTGACACTGCATGAGTAGCTTCAAACAAACCCCATCACGTCGAAAAAAAGAATCCACCTATATAAGAAAATAATTAGTATGGGTAATACTAAAAAGAAATAAATTAAATATAAATATGAAATAATAAATTAATTATATGGATAATGATTTCCCTGTGAAAATATCATGATTATCTTTGTAAATGAGCAGTGAAAACAACGTTTCTCTTCCTGCAAAGATTATGGAGAGAACTTGAAGGAAATGGATAAATGAAACACCATATAGGTGAACAATTTTTGATAGAGAAGTAGCATGAAAGTTGAATAAAGCACCCCAACATGAACAAAATATTCCACCTGTATAATAATACAATTATTATGTGAGTAATGATGATAAAAAATAAATTAAACATAAATATGAAACAATTCATTAATTCTATGAACAATGATTTTACAGTGAAAATATCAATATTAACTCTGTGATTGATCAAATAAACCGTTGTTTCACTTCCTGAAAAATCATGAAACATGGAAATAATTATTTTAAAACAAAAAAAATCAGCAAGGAATAATTAAAATTAAATCAATGTTTCATTATATAATTTTTCAATTAAATAGAGAAAGTATATCTTAACATTATCGTTACATCTTTCCAAAAGGTTTCTTAAGTCCAGATATAATCTAAAACAAAAACTATGGATTCTCTCTGCACATCACTAATATTGGTTAACTACCTCGTACAATAGAATATGACATGAACTTTCTACCAGCAATCTGCATAATCCTCTCATCCAACACATGCTCACCACCATCTCTAACATACCACTATTTAATATTCACTTTTCCTTTTATTCTGACACCCATTTACTACCTGTAAAGATGTAGGATGCATGAAGTGGAATCAATATAGTAAATCGGAAGAGGAAGAGAAGAAAAAGTAAATGTTTAATGGCGATATGATACAGATAGTCGTGAGCATGTGAGAGATGATAACATCACTGGGATGTCAAGCATGAAGTTCAGATTATATGCTATGCTAGTTAGTAGTTAACTGACTGTAGTGAAGTGAATAGAGAATCCTTAGTTTTGTTATTAAATTTGTGAGTGATACACTACCATTCCATGTGTTAAATTCATTGATGATTGGAGCCAAATAGACATTGATATTCTTTTAACAAACTATGTTAGTAGAAAAATCAGCAAAAATAACCAAAATACCAAATATAATTGAACCTAAAAATAAGTCACAAAGAGAGATTTCCAAAAAAAATATACAGCTCTAGATAAGAACAATATAAATAGGGTAACTATTTCATGAAATGCTAACCATTTATAGGTTCACATTCAGAAAAAACATTTGAACTGAAAAAGGATAATTTCATCAGAATTTTTTAATGAAAGATGAACATACAACAGCCACAAAACAGACACAAGGAAACTCCGAATGTCTCCACCCAAACATAGAAGACAAGAAATGATCCAATGTGTTTATTATTCTTTGAAAATGAATCATCCAATAATGTTTCCACCACCAACTTCACAAAATGGAGAACCTTGGAGAAGAGGACTCGATCCTTGATCTATAGATAAAGACCCCCAATGAAAAGATAAGCATTCAAGAGATCCTACAACACCACCTTTGGGAAAAAGGTAACATAATCTTTAAAGTGTTCAACATAATCCTTCACTATTTTTGAACCTTGATGGACACTCATGATCTCTTCACTTTTATTTATCTTCACCTCCTCATTTGTAAAACATCAAAAAAATAGGGACTTAAAATATTCCCTTGTCGTCCCAACTTGCATATTTGGTTGGGGAAAAACTCACAATTTTTTTAAATCTAGACCCCATAGAAGACTCAGATCCACACAAACAACAATAGATCTGGGAGTTCCAAACACTTTGAAGACACGCTCAACTTCTTCAAGACACTTCATTACCTATAACAAAACTCAATTACCATATAAGATGGGCACCAAATGAGGAGAATGAGAAAGAGGGAGAGACACACTAGAAACTTCAGGGACCTTTCTAAGAGCCATCTTATGAATATAAAAATCATAAAATCAGGTTTAGAATCATACCAAAACACATCTGAAAGAAACATATCAGCCCCAAAAAAATGGATCACAATAAAGATTTCATAAAAAACAATAATTATCTCTTTGAAAACCACTACTTCATTTTCAATTTCAAACCAACTTCTTCTAAGGCCACTTTTGACAATATAATAACCCACATTTATAACGTAAGTCCAATTATGGAAATGATTTTCCCCTTTACAAAAACCATTTCAGAAAACCAACCCAAGATAGTCTACAAAGCAGAGCATGTACATTGGCAACGATTAATGAGAAATGAGTCAAAACCCACATTTATACTATATTTTTCATGAAATAATTTTCTTAGTGTTCATAAATCACCTCTATTCATTCTTATATGACTTTAAACGTCACAAATTCATCATAGGTTAAATGTGTCAAGCTGTATAGTGTCTCTTGTCCTGTTTTCATGATGTTAAACTTAAAAAATTCATCCTAGTAGCAAGGTGTTAAACTCCACATTGTATCTCATCCTAGTTTTAGAACATAAAACTAAAAAAATTAACTCTAGAAGAAAGGAGTTAAACATGAAAAAATATCTTGTCTTGGCTGTATGACATTAAACTGTAAAAATTCATCATGGCAGTAGGAAATTAAATTGCAAAACCTCTCTAATATTGGTCTCAAGAAGTTAGACTATAGTTATTAATCTTGTCAACAGGCCATTAAAATGCACAATGGATTATCACGAACATCAATGATGAGATAAGATGTATGGTTCATAAAGGTTAATAACATCACAATAATTCATAATGTGGAACCCAAAAGATCCAACAACGATATAGGAAAAGTAAAAAATTACATACATTGGATTCTAACCTTGATTCATTTGATGGACCATAGTGGAGTTGTAATAGTAGTAGAGTAGTTATACGAGAGATTCAGAATTACAATGAGTGAGTACTGGTTAGTGTTCTTTTAAAAAGATTCAGAAAACATTTAATTGTACTTTTAGAAATGCACAGATAAAGATCACTTTTATCAACATTAAATTGATAAGCGCTGATAAAAGGGATCATTATCAGTGCTAAAAAATGCTGATAAATCTCAAGATTTATTGTCACTAAAAATTTAGTGCTGATAAAGGATATATTTAAATACATTTATGAAAATTTTATAATTATTAAATATATATAAATATATTTATTTATAATTATATAATTACTTATTTAAAAAATAGTTATTATTTATTTCTAATAATTATAAATATAAAAATATAGTAAATATACATTTATAAATATATTTATTTATAAATATTTATTTAGAAATATATTTTTATCATTATTCATGGATATATAATCTTAAATATGTTCATTTTAAAAATGAATGAAATTGAATAATTCAAAAGGAGGGAACCTTAAAAATATTGAAAAAATAGATATGTTTTATTAATTAAATATATATTATGAAAAAAATATGGATATATATATATTAAAGAAAAGGTGAATAAATATTTAAAATACTAAAACATATCAAATAAATATATAAAAATAAATAATAGAAATTGATCAAATTCAAAATAAAAATAAAAAATATTAAAATAATAAAAATGAATTCCCTATCTGTAATAGTATTAAAAAAAATTAACTGATTAAAAACATAATATATTAAATGTATAATGTTAATAATGATATTCTAAAATATACTAAAATTAGAATAAATTACACAAATATTAGGTGTATGTGTTTCTATATATTGCGTAAATATATTTGTGTGAGTGTTTGTTTATAAACTCCATTAATTACACACACACACACACAGATACACACACACACAAACACACACACACACACACAGACACACACACAGATATATATATATATATATGTGTGTGTGTGTACATGAAATCAATGTAACACATGATGTTTAATATATGTTAAATTGAAAAATTAAACAACATTATAAATGAATAATACATTAATATGTTTTTAATTAATATTTTATTCATTATATATATTTTTTATTTTTATTTATAATATATTATTTATTACTATTTATAATTAATATATATTTATATATCACAATTATTCATTTTTATTAATAATTGTTTCATTAATATATATTTAAATAATTTTATAATTTATTCATTTTTGTTATTTTTTAATTATATTTTCATTTATGTATCTACATTTAATATATACAATTTATTAATATTTGTAATCTATATATATATATATATTAAATTTATTTATTTTTTTAAATAATTATTTTTCTAATAAAATGTTTAATATTTTTCTTAATTTACTCATTTAAATTTTTTAATTTTTAATTATTTCATTTTACATATCTATATTTTTAATATACAAAATTTGTTATTTTTTAAAATTTATATATATTTTGATTCATTTTCAAAAATATTTATTTAATTAATGAAATTTTTATTTTTTTAATTTTATTTTCTGAACCTTTCTGAGTGTTAATAAAGCACTAATAAAGGTTACCATTTATCTTCACTGTATTGTTAGCAATCATAAAGGGTAGCTTTTATCAGCGCTGAAAATAAATCACTGGTAAAGGGTAGCCTTTATCAGTGGTAAAATAAAGCATGGATTAAGGTGACCTTTTATCAGTGCTAAACAAAATGCACTAAAAAAGGGTACCCTTTATCAGTGCTTTTATATAGCGCTGATAATGGTCTCCCTTTATCCGTGCATTTTTTAGCACTGATAAAGATGGACTTTTTTAGCTCATTTTTCTAGCACTTATAAATGATGGCACTTTTAAAGGCCAATTTTGTAGTTGTGTAAATTAAAAGAGGTCCAAACAAGACAATTAATTGAACATGTATTTGTTTATTGAGATACTGATTTGATAGGATTTTATTATTTTTATCACCTATATTTCAAAAGCCTTAAAAAGAGTTTCCTTTAATCCAAATGACATCATACCTATTATCGTAGGAGTGGGAATCAGTTTTTGCACAAGATGAGTCCTTAACAAAATAGAGGACACCATCGCCGACCCAACGTCTTTAATGCTAGGTCACAAATGCATTGGTTTGGGAGTACAACTAAAATGGTTCCATACAGACACTAAGGCATACTCGACAGGCCCTTCAACTTGGAAATCCCAACTGTTCATCCACTTAGTGATGACTGGTGGCCCAGACGAAAGAGGCACTAATCACTGACTCTAACCATTTTCAGAAATTATTCCTAAAACATAGAAAATAGTTCCTACCTTATCATAGAGAGGTTGATCAAGAGGCCATAATCAGACTCACCCAGATGACACAAGGTTCCTTTAAAAGGGATCATTCTAGTAATAACTGCTTGTAATATCACACTACTGTGAACCCATGGTATGATGATGGTGTTACCCTCAAGAGTCTTCCCTAAGTCATCTTGACCTGGGATTTCAAGACAAACCATTGGGGGCAGCGACCGATTCTTAGAGAACATGGACACTCCTCTATCTACCTCATAAAATCATGCTAACAGAACACATTTGTGAATAGAATATAGACACAAACACCTACCCACACCAATAAAACCTTCCAACAACCTCATCTGGTAGTGTCCAAAGAAACCCACTGGTCAAATTCTGCAGAAATCTATGGCTAGTTACAAACACATGACCACATAAATCCAGTCTTGTGGTTAAATTTTGAGGAAAACCATGAGCTGGAGCACACACCTTGCTAAATTTTTCAATCCTTCCAGTATTCTCATCTAGAAACATCTGGAGAAATCATTCATCCAGCTCGATAAAGAACAGGGGGTAGACCCATACCTTTATCCTGCAACTGAGTACTTTCAATACCTACTGGTAGTGAATAGAGGAAAATAGCAGGAAAAAATAGATCCTCTAACCATGATATGGATACATATTTATGTTTCATCTGCTGAAGTTATCAAGAACATCTTGATGATGGTTAAGGGAAAGAGAAAAATTACATCCCACGTCCAAAAAATGTACCAAGATATCATAATGGAAATGGAAATGGTAGAGGGATGAACACAACACTCAATCCATACTATTAGGGTGACTCCTAAACATGTCGCTCTAGACTGGACACACACATTTATATTCATCTAGGAGGGTCAGGGAAAAAACTCCCCCATGATATATGCACAACTAGATTGGCCCCATACCCCCGTTCTAGTTTGAGGTAATCATTCTATTCCAATAGCCACTCCTAGGAAGGAACAAACACAAGTACAAATTCCAAAATCATTTTATAAATTTTTTTAAGTAACATGGGAGCTGACCAAACAAGATTTTGTACATGATAACAACATCCCACAACATGAAAACTCAACTGATCATAATAAGGCCTTCAAAAAATTTCCTCCCTAGAGAAGAATGGGAAATGAATAGTCAAACCACAACCCAAATCTGCTTAATTATGGAGTTCTTAAATCCCTCAGATTTTTATCTATGGCAGTCAAAATCATACTCTCATATTAAAACATTATGGGGATAGTAGTAGTGATTTTGAAGTTCATCCCTAGACACTTAAATATGAATGAGAGATTCATGTCCACAATATGATCAATCTTGAGACCCCATATCCTGATGAGAGTCATGGAAGCACTCTATGTGTCCAAGAGATAAAACTATAATAAGGTCTTCCCCATGCATTAATCTTCCCTAAAGGTCCTTCCCAGGGTAAATTCTGTAAGAATTATCCTTGTTGTTGGATGCCAAGCCATAATGGTATAGTTCCCCATAATAGCATTCAGAGAATATTTTTTCTCTATAGTAGTGTTTCACTTCATGTAAAGGGTCCTCCAGTTAATTATTTAATGATGAGAAAGAGCACCTATTTAGAGGGAATTGGTAAAATCAAGTGATTTATGCATGATTCCTTCTCATTGACAAGTGAAATCCTTTCTCTACTCGAATACATTTCAAGGAAATAGTCATTCTATGAACCACCTTTAAATCACCTTCCCTCCAATAGGATAGAGGAAATACTCCCCAATATTACTATTTATGATAAAGAAATATGGAAGCAACCACTTTGGTTAGACCGGGTCAAGGTTCCTTTGGTGAAAGATAAAGAAGACACGTTTAACATAAGAAAATAGTTGGTTAAATATGAATTACCAGACATGTTATGCCTATTCTCCACACATCAGTTTAGCATTACATAAGTGTTTTCGGAAGATTATGTGCACAAAATACACCACAATATATTTAAAACAATTCATCACATAATAGAAAATGTATTTCTTTATGATAAATATATAATCCACACCAAGTTAATTGAAGGTATACACAACCATACTTACTTGTAAACCCTCCTAGTTTCATGACATCCAAAATTGGGGAAATAACATGGATCCCTTTAGTTTTTATATCTCATTGCTTTAAAAAATTATGTCATCTGATCGCTGGTTCGCAATCCAGGGTTGATATTTGAGGATAGGGTGAACACTAAGTATTTCATTTCACCAAACTTCTAATTATCAAAGTCTTACAAATATGGCATCATGCAATTCCATGGCTTCCAAGAGGCTTTAACAAATGGATCGTGTCCATAACAGATGGTACACTTGGAAAAAACATTTCTTAACCAACTCTTAGAGTTGTTTATATAGAATCGAGAATTACATAAAAAACTATTTAATCTAGAATATGAGAATATCAAGAATCCCTCCCGATTGAGGGATGTTAATCATAAGATAGAGAAAATGTAGAAAATAATGATAATGCATTCGGAGGAAGGAAGATAAGGTATAGGTTTCACCATGAATCCAAAAAATGTTCAAGCATAGCTCTGTAAAATCAAGAAGACATCGAAGTTTGTATAATACTTGGAAATCTAGGAGAAACCCCATCTCATAGGGGTGGGGGATATTTTAACATAACATTCAATTTCAAAAAACCTGGCTCGAGAGGCTATGGAAATAGAGTGAGAACAGCCCCAGGACATAATGTAGGGGGATTTTGTAACTCAATCTCCTCCTTAGGGGAAGTCATCATTCTCCTAAATAGGGGAAATTCCATAGAACGAATTTTCCCAATTCATCACATCATGCGATTTAGTGTTATCATTAAAAACATACAAGACAAAGTTTTCTAGAAATTCCTTTCAGATTACTATCTACCAAACAGCTCCATGAGAACCAGTGAAGAAGTCAACAAGGCCTTATAAAGGCCTTAAGAAAAGTTAGTCTCTCAAAGATACTGATGAAATGCCTTCAATGTAACAACCTGAACCGCTATAAATAAAATTTACCTTATGATTTAATTCAATGTATTATTATGTAATATAGTTATATAAGAAACGTGAAATTATTTGGTTATATATCATAATTAAATTTACATTAAGAATCTTTACAATTTATAATATATTCATTGAATTGTGATCACATAATTAGAATAAATATAGGGATTTAACAAATCCATTTGACATAGAAAATGTATGTGGTGGCCTGAATAAGTTGGATCATACCCTATGAAGCCCATTTATTGAAGCTTTTGAGGATGATAAAATCACTAGGATTTTCCCTTGTCTAAGCACAATCTGATATCCAACAACATAAGCATGAGAAAAACTATTTACGGGAGAAGTTCAAGATCATTGAGATCATGGACCCAACCAAGTATGTTGAACCACCCTATGAAATTCTAACTATTGAACACCTTACTCTTAGGGTGTTTGATGATGTATTAAAGGGATATGTATCATTAACCTAGAGATATGAGTATGTGTGTTATTTTTTATATAAAAATTGATACATTTTCATCATATTATTTCTACATTATAAAATATTTTTATTTCGATACAATAAAAAACAAATAGTATTTTTAGGTAATATTCAAATTTAATTAAAGATTTTATTTTCATGAATTAATTTATTTGTGAAATAAATAATATTTTAATAAAATATTATTATTAACTAATATTTATCATATATAAATGATTATATAATTTTTATTAAGTCAAATGTAATTTTTATAAGGGTTCGAAAATTGTGATTGTAAAAAAACCTAACATTTCTCAATAAATTTGGATTTTTAATTTAAAAGTGAAAAATACAGATTTATATAAAATTATTTAGAAAAAATGAATATTATTTTTGGAATCAAAAGGTTTAAATTATCCAATGGTGAATTTTTCATAATTTTCAGATATACTAAATTTTTGTTAAAAAAATTAAATACCATATAAATATACTTGGTTTATAATGAAATAATAATAACTCAAAAGTGATATAATAAATACTATAAATGGTATAAAATACCAAATAGATGTTCTCACTTTAAAATAATGTAATTTTATTTTTTTTTATAAATTATTTGTGAATACTCTAAAACCATTAATATATTTTAAGGTTTTGAAATAATTTATTTAAGTGTATAACCCACTTCTATATAAGAAAGGGTATTATTTTATTAAGTTTGGCCATTTTAAAAATAAAATAATGAAAACCAGTCCCATTTGGTATAAATATAGGGAAAAGCCCATGGGGAGGTTTCTGTTTTGGGTTATTTTATTATATACAGTCCAAAACATAAGCTTGAGAAATGATAAAGAATCCCCCACACATTTTATATATATTCCACACAATCTTCCATTTATCTTAACTGAAAACTCATTTATCATGTTCTTAATCTTCAATCCCCTCTTTATAGTTCTATAAAGTTTAACCCAAGCACTCAAGAATCTCCTACCAAGCATTTTGTGTCACACACTCTTATAAGGGTTCCTGACCTTCTATTCTTTATTCAACTTTCTTTGTTATCTTATGAATTCTATTTCTAATTCCTAATGTTGGTATATGTTTTTCAATATATCTATTAATTCCAATTTTATAATGATTACTAGATACCCCTTTATCTCTCATCAGCCCTTTTTATTAATTTTTATGTGATGTCGTTATGCTGCCAAAATTTCTCAACAATTTTCCATGTGAAAAAATTGTGTAGTGAATACCATACCCATTTATTTTCAAAGGTGTTCACCTTTATAAACTTATAATTATTTGAATTTGACATTATATGTATATATTCAACACTCCTTGATCATGGAATAAAATATGATAATTAATTAATCCATATTTTATCATCTATGTGGCACACTTAAGAATGCGAATGAAATGAAAGTGACAGGTGCACCCGTAATTATATAGCACTCTAATGAATTAAGTAATGTATAGTATCATAAGATAACGTGTTAGGTCAAGTGGTGAACCTACTTCCATTATGGTACTTTTTCCATCATTATGTCTTGGAAGTTAGCCATGACTTATGTTTATAACGCATTTTTTATGTTGTTACCACATTTCCCATGTTTTCTTTTATGATTATAATGTTATAGCATGCCTTATTATTCAAGTTTATGATTGTTTCTCCTTTTATTATCCATTTATATTCCTATTTTATAATATTTATTACCTTATTCCATGTTTATTTCTTTAATGGTATTTATCGATCAGTCATCTCTTATGTATGTCCCCAGGTTATCCCGTGTAGTTTTAAAAGCCAAGGAATTTTAGAAGCATGTTAAGTAAGTTTTCAATAATATTATTGTATCCCATGTTCAAGATGTTATTATATGTACCTAATTACAAAAGACACTATAATTATTTATATCCTAGGTTTTATTAAGTGTAATATTATTTAATAAATCATTTATTAATGATCAATAAAAAAATTTATTGTAGTTTGTATCAAAAGAAAAGTTTAGGTACTTTTGGGATTAGGATTAGAAAACTCCAGAAAAAGCCTTAGGGATAAGACTAATTATAAGAAAACACCCCCAAATTTTTGGTAATTATAGAGTAAGTGGTTTATTATGAAAATATCTACCTTTTTGGATACTACAAGTGGACGTGTCTTTGGAACACATGTACATAAAGGTGAAAACTAAAAATACCGATTTGATCTAAACTCGACCGGGAACTGGTGCACAAAAATGGACCTTGTTTCACACCTGGTGTGACATTCCCATGGGATATTATTTAGTAAATTCATAGGATTATTACAAAACATTATTAAGGGAACAAAAATTCACATAATATTATATGTTAGGAAATATATCATGGATAACATATATTGAAGCCTAGAAATTAATAAGTTAAGGAAATACATGTAATATATAAGTTATCCCATTAATGTATTTGAATTAATGTTTATGGGGTTAACAGTTTAAAAATAATCATTCATATTTTTTAGTTTATTCAATCTAATGTCCCAAAATATGAGGATTCAGGTAAACATATATTGTGACGAGTAATGTGATGACTTCTCCAATGAGATGCCCAACCCATTATGAGCGATAATCCCAAAATTTGTGATGATACTCCCTCAGGGGACTCGAGTTTTGAATAAAAACCTAGATCAGGATAAAAGGCCAAACCCCCATAAGAAATAAAAAGCATTAATTGAGTCCTTTATAGGACAATGTCCTCTAACTTTCAATGGATCGGCTGATCCCTTAATCAACAAACAATGGATCAACTCCATTGGTAAGAACTTCTTCATCCTTCAATGTTCTGAAAAAGAGAAGTTTCTACTGGATATTCATCATATAGAGGGTGAATCTAATTTGTTTTGGACATTGATCAAGAGTACAAATCCCAAGGATGAGATCAAAGTAATGTTGTGGAAGTAATTCCATAAAAAATTTGATAAAAATTTTCCTCACACTCACTGACTTAAAATGGAAATATATTTACTTTTAATCAAGAAAAAGATGTGGAATCTATTCGGGAATATGAGGAACACATAAAAATACATTCATGATATGCCTCCAGATTTTTATTTACCCCTCAATGAAAGTTAGAATACTTCTTTGGTGGTATAAAATCTAGTATTCCAAAATCTATGGCGATCTGAGACTTTGATATCTATAAGAAATTTTTTTAATGTTCCCTCATAGTTGAAATAGAGATTAGTGAATCTAAATTGAATCATAAGGATAATAATTGTAAGGTTAAATTTAATTCAAGTGGTATGATGGAGAAATATATTGGTTCAAATAAATTTCAACATCCCACTTGTCAAAGGTTTGGATAGAATCACCCCCGAAATTACCTAAGGGGTATGAAGAAATGATTTAGGTGCTGGAAGGAAGGAAACCTAGCTAGCTATATTTGATAGGGTAAATCCACTAATGTGATGAATGAAATGAATGTTTTGGTCAATCCTCAATGCATTTTTAATTTCTTCAACTAAACGGAATCGAGAAACATTTAAAACCAATGCACTAAGATAAGGTTTTTAAGAGACAACAAACAACCTACAAGGAAGAAAGAGGGAACTTTTTTACATCATGACCACTAATGTGGATCCCAAAAATAAAGTGGTGATATGTAAAATAGTTATTCATTTAATAATAAGGAACATACCTTCTGATTATGGTTCAATCCATTCCTTCATTTCATGAAAGATTAGTATAACTATTCAAAGACCTCCTCAAAGAATGGAAGTAGCACTACTACAAAAATAGGAAAGCAAAGCGCCACCTTTATCAGCGCTAATCAAAAATTGCTGATAAAGGATAATATTTATCAAAGTTATTTAAAAGCGCTGATAAAGTGTAGATTTATCAACGCTTTTCTAGCACTGATAAAGGATATTTTTTAACAGCACTAGAAAAGCGCTGATAAAGCCACCCTTTATCAGCGCTTTTCTAGCGCTCTTAAAACCTGTCTCCGATTTTATTAAAAGGAGGCAGACAATGTCCTCTTTTTTATCGTTCCCTAAGCTCTCGCGGTAATTTACCCTTGCGACTACTTACCTCCCCCCGATATTCCCTTTGCTGGACCTCCGCCGTACTCTTTCTCTTTATCCTCGACCCTCTTCTGTGGATCTTCCTCCATTCTGAACCCTACACCTCCTCTTCAACGGTTGGCAGCTCCTCCCGTGCACCCCCACTCCAGCGATCGCATCTTCCAGGCAGCGTAGAAGGCTCCCTCACCTTGATTTTTCCCCTGGACTTCTTATTTCTTCACCCAAGGTCAGTGGATGACCTAAATTTTGTTTTGCCGTGTAGGTTGATCTTTAGGTTTTTCATGCGGTTGTCATTTATTGGCATTTCTTATTCACAGTGAGTTGGAAAACCTTCTTTGAGGTTTAGAATTCCTTCATTTCTCACATTTTTGTTTCATGCGGGAGGGGTTTAGTCTTGTCTATCATTGGGGATGGTTTGCACTAGCCTAATTAAGATAAATTAATAAGTTAATTTAAATTCAAGGGGAAGGGTTAATGATTCTTGTACTTTTACAGCTTTGATATTATTGTGATGTTGTGTTTTTATGTACTGAATACCCCACTAAAAATCATGGATATTGGGTGACCTTTCTTTCACTGTATTTGTTGTCATATGGAAGCCTTTTTCCATATTGTTGTGATATCACCCCGAAATGGAAATTGGATAACCACTTACATTTGTCTAATGAAATGTGTTCCCCTGTATTTATGGAATGTATGATAACACTCTTAAAGTAAAGTGAAATGTGCTAAAAGTCCCTTTGTTAAATCTATAAAATTGTCTTTGATGTGTTTTGATGTGTGTTCATGAAAGTGGGGGTCACGATAATTGTTTTTGATGTGGTGTGGGATGATGTATGGTTTGTTTTTCCATGCTTTTGGTTTGGAGAGGTGAAGGTTTGTTTTTCCATGCTTTTTGGGTAATGAGGGGATGATTCATTTGGTTTTTCTTTTTGGGTGGCAAGGTGATGGATTGTTTGGCCATGCTTTTGGGGTGGTGAGGTAATTATTTGTTTGGTCATTCTTTTGGGGAGTTGAGGCGATGATTCGATGGGAATGATGAGATACGTTTTATGTATGGTTTCTTTGTGCTAGAAGCCTAGGTAGTGAAGTAATAATAATTTAATAATTATAGAAATGGTTGGATTTTGGTTTGGATAATGGGATTGGTTGGAAATTATAAATGTGTCTTGTGGATTTAACCCCTTTCCAAGATCCACCAAGACTCATCCATAATCAAGAATATGACTTTATATTATAGGGAACATATATCTTAAACATGGATTTAACCCCTTTCCAAGATCCACCAAGACTCATCCAAGATGTTTAATGTTTATTATGAATGAGGTGAATAGTAAGAGTGGTTAAAAGGATGTTTAATGTTTTGTTTCAGGGTGGTGGGTGCTAGAACTATTGGTAAGGGGGCTAGAAAGTGTGTTCATTTTGATGGGGGTTTATCCTGGTTTTGTTTATTTCCAAATCTTTATTGAAAATGGTTAGGCTATATTAGTATCTATTTTTATAAGGAAGTGGTTCTATGCTACTTTTTATTTGGAAGTCTTGTTTTGTGTATTTGAATCATAAATAATAATATTTTAGATTCAAATAGGATGGAGATGAATAAAGATTGGATGGATACTAATCATTTGACAATAGAGTACGAGAACGGAGTGAAAGAGTTCATCAAGTTTGAAAAGTATCATGGAAAGGATCCTTCTCAAATCCTTTGTCCGTGTTTACGTTGTTGTTATTATAGACTAATTACTCCAGAGGAGTTGGAAGAACATTTGATATATCACGGAATATATCGGAGTTATAAATGTTGGAATAAACAGGGGGAAAAAGCGAATGTAGCTACTGGCTGGAATAAAATTGTATTTTATGGATCATTAGATATGATTACAAATATGGATAATGAAGAAGACCGTATAGAGGATGTGATTACAGATGTAAATGATGATGAAGATCTTATTGATAAAATGACAAGTACAGTTGAACATGAACTCCGTGATTGCCCAAAATTGTTTGAGAAGTTAAAGAGTTGTGAAAAGACGCCATTGTATACTGGTTATACTAAATATACTACATTGTCAGCTGTACTGAAGTTGTATAAATTGAAAGAAGGAAACGGATGGAGTGATGTCAGTTTCATGTAACTACTTTCTCTTTTGAATGACATGCTTCCAGTAGATAATGAGCTCCCAATCCGGACATATGAAGCTAAAAAAATTCTATGCTCGATGGGTATGATTTCTGAAAGAATACATGCCTACCCGAAAGACTGTATATGGTTTTGCAAGGAGAACAAATCACCTACAGAATGACCAAAGTGTGGTGCTTCTCGATACAAGAAAGATAAACGCATTCCTATGAAAGTTGTATGGTACTTTCCAATCATTCCAAGGTTTAGGCGTCTATATGGAAGTGAAGAAACTACAAGACAATTGTCGTGGCATGCAGATAAAAGAAATAAAGATGGAAAATTACGTCACCCGGCCAGCTCTCCTAAATGGAAGAGAATTGATCATGAGTATCCTGAACTTGGAAATGAGTCGAGAAACCTGCGTCTTGCGTTATCTACTGATGGAGTGAATCCTTTTGGTTTTCAAACCAGCACTCACAGTACTTGGCCTGTTATGTTGGTAAATTATAACTTTCCACCCTAGTTATGCATGAAATGGAAATTCATTATATTATCTTTGCTTATATCAAGACCAAAACAACCAGGTAATGACATTGATGTATATTTGGCTCCCTTGATCGAGGATTTGAATTTACTGTGGGATTCAGGTGTTATGTTGTATGATGCTTATGAAAAAGAATATTTCACGTTGAGAGCGATGTTGCATGGGACGATAAATGATTTCCCTGCTTATGGAAATTTGTCATGCTATAGCATTAAAGGAACTCAAGGGTGTCCTGTGTGTGAAGAAGATACAGAATCAATTAGGTTGAAACATTCATCGAAATATGTGTTTCTAGGACATCGTAGATTTCTACCCCATCGTCATAAGTACCGATCTTGGAGGACAACATTCAATGGAAGTTCAGAACAAAGTAAAACACTGTCTCCACTAACAGGTGATCAGCTATTTGAGAAAGTAAAAGACGTGAACACTGTTTTTGGTAAAGCATTTTCAAAAAACCTTACGAAAATCTATTGGAAAAAGAGATCAATTTTTTTTTGAATTACCATACTGGAAATTTCTGTATGTCAGACATTTTCTTGATGTGATGCATGTGGAAAAAAATTTATGTAACAGTGTTATCGGAATGTTTCTAAATGCGCCTGAAAAAACAAAGGATGGAATTAAGGCAAGGTTGGACATGGTTGACATGGGAATAAGAGAAGAGTTGGCTCCCGTGAAGGGTGAAAACAGAACGTTTCTTCCTCCAGCTGCGTACACTCTTTCCAGGGATGAGAGATATCAGTTTTGCAACTTCTTCAATGATGTAAAGGTCCCAGAGGGGTATTCATAAAATATCAAAAACATTATGCCAATGAATTATTTGCAGTTAAAAGGTTTGGAATCACATGACTGCCATGTTTTGATGCAAGATTTAATTCCTATAGCTTTACATTGCATTTTTCCCAAGAATGTCCGTCATATGTTAACCAAACTTTGTTTCTTCTTCAAAGCTATATGTAGCAATGTTTTTGACCCGACGAAATTTCCATCTATGGAAAGAGAAATTTTCATCATATTATGTGAATTAGAAATGTTCTTCCTGCCAACATTATTTGATATGATGGTTCATTTGATGGTTCATTTGGTGAGAGAGGTTCGACTTTGTGGTCCTGTGCACTATAGATGGATATACCCCGTTGAACGGTAAATGAAGATATTGAAAGGGTATGTCAAAAATCGAAGTTGGCCAGAGGGTTGTATTGTAGAGTGATATATTATTGAGGAATCCATTGAATTCTATACCGAATACCTATCTGATGTGGAAAGCATTGGTCTGCCAAAATCTTGTCACACTGGACGCATTGAGGGTGATGGAATTTCTGGAAAAGATGTTGTGACAATCAATATTACAGATCGGGAGCATGTCCACCTTTATGTTTTGCATAACAGTTGGGAGGTTGCTTCATATATTGAAACCCACAAAGAAATTTTGAGACAGTTGAATCCATCAAGGGATGAAAAATGGATATCAAATACACATAATCACCAGTTTATAGGATAGTTTCGAGACCATATTTTTAAGGAGTTAGATGAAAATATGAATTCAATTTCAGAACGACTTCGATGGCTAGCTGTCGGACCATGCGTGTATGTATTATCTTACAATGGTTATGTAATTAATGGTTATACATTCTATATAGATAAACATGACAAAGATAGTACCATGAAAAATAGTGGAGTAACACTTGTGGCTAAAGCGATGCATGTTTCTCGTAGTAAGGATATAAATCCAATTTATGTGAATATGTCATACTTTGGCATTATCAAAAGAATATGGGAGTTGGATTATATGACATTCCAATTGCTGACTTTTCAATGCAACTGGGATGATAACAAAAGTGGTGTTAAAATAGATGAATTGGGATTTGTGAAAGTTGATTTCCATAAATAAGGGTATAAAGATGAACAATTTATAATGGCATCACAAGTGGTACAAGTATTTTATGTGCCAGACCCCGCAAACCAAAAGTGGTCGATTGTTCTGTTATCATCCAAAACTACTGAAGGGTCCGATGAAAATTCAATTGAGGATGATCCTTTCAGTGGGAAGTCGCAATCATTTCACAGTGGTCCCAATGAAGATGACGTTTTGTATGTTAGAGGAGACCACAATGAAGGGATTTGGATTATCGATAGAGGTGTCAAATCCCTTCAGCCTTTGAAAAAAAGAGAGTTCAATAAACATGTTATATTTTGTTTGTAATATAGATCTTTTTATCTCATGTTATTATCTAATCATTATTGCATTTATGTAATCCAACTTAAGTGTTAAACCTTTTTTGTAGATAATGACTTCTTCACGTTCTGGTGATCCTAACCTCGAGGCTGAACAAGCCTCTCAAGCAGTTGCTGCTGCTGCTTCTGCTGCTGCTGCTTCTGTTGCTGCTTCTTCTAAACAAGCCTCTCAAGCCTCTCAAGCCTCTCAACCTCAACCTATTTTTGTTGGTGATGCTGCTGCTAATGGTGCTCCTCTTTTTGAGGTCCAACAACCATCTAAACATGCTGATGCTAGCATTTTAGATGAAAACATTGATGATGCTGATATAGATGAAATGGTCGGGGACAATGGAGCGGCATCGCAGAAAAAACAGGTGCATCATAGTTTAACAGTGTTGGCTAACGTTCTGAAGGCAAAGATAAAAGGAATCAAATTTGATGTTGGGTGGAATGCACGGGGCCAACACGTTAACCCCAACAAGGAAATGTTTAGCAGTTACATTGGAATTGTCACTCGGCAACACGTGCCGATTGACATAGCTTCAGGGCACCATGTTGCATCCGGCCTGAAGGCTGTGATGTGGGAAGAAATTACGGCAACATTTTGATTTCATTTCTTTAATTTACTAGCAAATAAAATAATGAAGCAGTGTCTTACTCTTCACAATCCATTTTAGAGTGCATTTATAGTAGATGATTCACACAAGACTTATGTATTAAGGCTTGCAAGAAGGTTTCATCGAGGTTTTCACACTCTTCTTACAAAATATCATCTGAAATATTCCAAGGGTAAAATAAACCTGCACCCACCCATTGTCTACACTCACTTGATATCCCAAGAATCATGGGATTCATTTGTTGGTCATCGTGGGGATCAAAAGTTTCAGGTACATTGTGACTGATAATATTTTTTTTGAGGATATACATGTATTCATCACTTTGATTGTCAATATTTCATTTATGAAACAGCAACTCAGTACTGAAAACAAGGAACGCGCATCAAAACTGACGTACCCCTATCGTAAATCAAGGATGGGGTACACCTCACTAGAAAAGAAAATGATGCGTATTTTAAATTTACAGTGATATAGTTATGTGTCAAGAAACAACTTTATAAAAATCTTTCTCTATTTATATGTAGATTGGTGCCTCTGAAACCAAACACACATCCCTCCCTCATCATGTGCTATGGAAGGAGGCGCGTGTGGATAAGGAAGGGAATCTAGTTGATGAAAACACACAAAAGTGTGGTAAATATGCGTAAGTATGACACGATAAAATTTTTTGTTTTAAATTCCTATTACATAATAATAATTACTTATTTTCTTATATCCGACAGTCACAGGATTCAGGTACTCCTGGAGCTGGTGCAGACATATTAGCGACAACTTTGATGTGAACAGAACAACACGGTCGCGTCAGAGCTGGGGGGTTTGGGGTGACACCCCGAGTATATTATGAGAAAAAAGAACAAGAGGATTAAAAAAATGAAGAAATGATAGCAATGAAAAATAGACTAGCAAATTTTGAAGAACAGTTTCAATGGTAGAGAGAGTTGCTAGAAACTTTGATGGGTGAGAAGCCAAGAGAAGAGACAACTCATGAACAACCAGCACATGAAGATCCTTCCCCACACCCCACCAGCTTTGAGGCGAGCCATTCCCCTCAAAGAGCTGTCTTAGCCGTGGTAATCAATATTCTATTAATTGTTCTGATGAAATGTGAATCAGGAAAACACTGATTTCTTCATATACTGATCTTCTGTAGGGTGATAATGATTGTGATTTATATCTTTCAACACCCACCTGTCACATTGTAGCGAGGGCTACAGTATTCAACATCTTAGAAGACACGCTGCACAATAGACCACTTCTAAAAGGTCACCTGAAAGTGACGATTACAGTAGCTCATGATCCAACTACACAACTACTTGTTCCACTTCATGATGATGATATTTGTACAGTTGAACAGGCTATTGGGACATTCATTGCATGGCCATCACAACTTGTGAGACTACATGCTGGAAAAGAGGTATTTATTTACAGTATTTTAAGCCAAGCCTTTAAAAAAAATGTCTGAACAAATGAATATTATTGTAGACGAAGAAAGGGGCTGAGGTGAAAGGAAACCTGGGAGCATCGAAAGGATCGACCGGCCGATCCAAAAGATCTACTAAAAGCGGAATTACACCGCCTATTCTCTATCCACATTTAATTTCATTGAAGACTCATGTGGATACGAAGTTGAGAAATGGTAGTATCCATGTAGTTGTTTTTGAAGAGAATATGTATGGAGAGGAAATACAAGATTTTGTTTCTGCTGAGAATGTAAATGAGATCCTTGAGTATGGGTGGCTCGGCGTCACAAGTTTAAATGTGTATATGAGGTATGTTTTCAACCCTGTCGCTTTTCCAAAAGCTGATATATTGTGGTAATTATGATTAAATACATTTTATATTATTGGTAGACATATATATGAAAAGCAGTTGAAGGGTTTTCCTCATGAGCCAAAATTCGGACTCGGCAGTCCTCATATCACATAAACACAAGAAATACAATTATCAGAATCAACAATTAAGGAAAGAGCGACTGCTTTGCTGAAAGCATTTGACATCAAGATAACGGATGACAGACTCTTCCTCATACCAACCATGCAGGGGTAAAACTCTACAATTAAATAATATCAATTATATTTACATTTCTTTTATTACTTATTTCTTTTTGTGTATTTAGGCAACATTGGCTGCTAATTGCGGTGAATGTTGATACTCCCAAGATTTATTTTCTGGATTCAAAGCATGGATATCCAACAAACCAACCGCATGTGATGCAGTTTGTCAATCTTTAAGAAACTGCATCCTATGTTTTAGGTCTAAACATCAAGTTATATAATATATATTATCTTTTACTGAGGATTCTATTATGATAGGGCGGTGTACCAATATCGTCTAAATCATGGTATGAGGACAGGGGCTAAGCATAAGGAGCCGAGCAAGTACTTTGTCTGGAAAAATATCAGGGTATATATAATAAAATTGCACTATCCAAACATATATCAAAACAAGTTACTTAATCGCCTCATGATCAATTTTTCTACAGTGTCCAAAACAAACAAACGACAAAGATTGTAGTTATTATGTTTGTAGATTCATGAGAGAGATCGTTGTCAATGGAAAAACTAGCATCCCTAAAGAGGTATTTTCGAAAACAAGTACTATTTCATTTAAATTATTTATTAATTCTTTATTTATATATTTTTCATTACTATTATGAATGCTGAAAAATATCATATTCACAAGATGATGTTGATATGTTCAGAAATGAGTGGGACGCATACTTGATGCAAGATTGTCCAGAAATAGAATGAAGATATGACTTTTATTGCAAGAGTGGTAGACACGTATAATTGGCGGAAATTTTTGAGAGGGGTTCATGGGGATAAAAAGATGAAACATTCTTGTATGTAAATGTTTGAAGAAAAATTGTAATTATTATTAAATAAAACATTCTTTTTCCAATGGGTCATATGTCCATTTTAACAGATGAAATGCACCAGCAACATGCAAGAATGATGAACCACATTTCTTTGGCCTTTGGAGAAAAAAACCAGTAAAATCACCAAAATACCTTCATATCATGCATGGACCAGTAAAATCTCCAATCATTAGTTTCATGAATATGGCAACTTCCACGATAGATTGGAAGTTCACCAATCCATTTGATGAACAAAATGGGATGTTAAATCTGGCATTTAGAACATCCAATGCAGGAAATTGCTCCAATGATTTGGCAATTGACGCTACATTTAAAGATCTTTCCTCTGTTTCATCAAGAGAGTGAAAATTCTTTTGGCGAACTGGAATGTCAACTCACTCTTGTGATTTTGCGTCTCTACTTGTCTCTTCATGTGTGCGGTTATTGCCATTCCAGTTCACCAAGAGAATTTTCAAGGAAAAACTTAATGCTGTCATGGTTTGGGCTTCAGATCATTCTCGAAGGTGGGCATTGAATTTCTCTCTGTATCATGAGAGTTCTAATGCATATCATGGTTGTCCTTAAGTTTCAACAGAATCAGAATGCGTTTGGTTGATTTCACGTATGTCAGTTGTGGATTTCACTTAAAATTAAGTCCATTTTTAACAAAACAATGACATTGTGAGTGGTGTCGGCCACACCGGGCCTCAGATTGATGCGGGGTTGACTCGTACACATCACACATGAGTCATGGATCGTTGTGCAAAAGTATCAACACAATCAAAAGCCGTTAGATCGGTTTGGAGTATGTACGTAAAATATTGTCCATTTTAAACAAAATAAATACACTTGGAGTGATACTGATCACACCGAGCCTCGGATTGAGGCGGGGTTGACTCATACACACCACATATGACCCATGGATCATTGTCCTAAAGTGTCAACACAATCCGAAGGCGTTTGGAATTGAAATATCTGCACACATGAAGAGACAAGTAGAGATGAAAAATCACAAGAGTGAGTTGCCATTACAGTTCCCCAAGAGAATTTTCAAGTAAAAACATAATGCTTTCATGGTTTGGGCTTCAGATCATTCTTGAAGGTGGGCAGTGAATTGCTCTATGTATCATGAGCATTATAATGCATATCTTGGTTGGAAGATCATTGTAGTAAACAAAGATCTAAAAGTGGGGGATGTGTGCATATTTGAGCATGTCTTTAGTAGTGTCCCTCAAAATGTCTTTAAACTGAACATCTTGAGATGTATCTAAACTTGCGACTTTCTTTCAAATAGTGACTCTTTTCAGAACTGTGTGAGTTAACATTTCTCCAACATATTCACACAAAAAATCACCCTTCGAAATTGGAGGATATGTCGAAGGGTGATTTTGTGTGTTAATATGTTGGAGAAATGTTAACTCATGCAGTTCTGAAAAGAGTCACTATTTAAAAGAAAGTCGCAAGTTTAGATACATCTCATGATGGTCAGTTTAAAGACATTTTGAGGGACACTACTAAAGACATGCTCAAATATGCACACATCCCCCACTTTTAGATCGTTGTATACTACAATGATCTTCCTACCAAGATATGCACTAGAACTCTCATGATACATAGAGAAATTCAATGCCCACCTTTGAGAATTATATGAAGCCCAAACCATGACAACATTATGTTTTTCATTGAAAATTCTCTTGGTGAACTGGAATGGCAACTCACTCTTGTGATTTTGTGTCTCTACTTGTATATTCATGTGTGTAGCTATTTCTATTCCAAATGCCTTCGGATTGTGTTGACACTGTAGTACAACAATTCATGGGTCATATGTGACATGTACGAGTCAACCCCGCCTCAATCTGAGGCGCGGTGTGACCGGTATCACTCCAAGTGTAAGTTTTTTTGTTTAAAATGGACAATATTTTACGTACATATGCCAAACCGATCTAACGGCTTATGATTGTGTTGATACTTTTGCACAACTATCCATGACTCATGTGTGACATGTACGAGTCAACCCCGCATCAATCTGAGGCCCGGTGTGGCTAACACCACACACAGTGTCACTGTTTTGTTAAAAATGGACTTAATTTTAAGTGAAATCAACAACTGACATACGGAAAACCGACCAAACGCATTTGAAATCTGTTTAAACTTAAGGAAAACGATCCATGGGTCAAATGTGACGTGTACGAGTCAACCCAGCCTCAATCCAAGGTGCGTTGTGACCGGTATCACTCCAAGTGTATGTATTTTGTTCAAATGCACAATATTTTACGTACATAATCCAAACCAATCTAACTGATTCTGATTGTGTTGATACTTTTCCAAAATGATCCATGACTCATGTGTGACGTGTACGAGTCAACCCCGCATCAATCCGAGGCCCGGTGTGGCCGACACCACTCACATTGTCTCTTTTTTGTTAAAAATGGACTTAATTTTAAGTGAAATCAACTACTGACATATGACAAATTGACCAAACGCATTCGGATTATATTGAAACATAAGTACAATGATCCATGGGTAAAATTGGACATGTAAGAGTCAACCCCAACTCAATCCGAGGCCCGATGTGGCCGACACCACTCAAAGTGCCTCTATTTTGTTCAAAATGGATTTATTTTTAAGTGAAGTCAACAACTGACATACAGGAAACCCACCAAACGCCTTCGTATTGTGTTGAAACTTTAGAACAACTATTCATGGGTCATATTTGATGTGTACGAGTCAACCTTGACTCAATCCGAGGCGCGGTGTGGCCGGTATCACTCCAAGTGTATGTATTTTGTTTAAAATGGACAATATTTTACATACATATGCCAAACCGACCAAACACATTCGGTTTCTGTTGAAACATAAGGACAACGATTAATGAGTCAAATGTGATGTGTACTAGTCAACACCGACTCAATCTGTGGCCCGTTGTGGCCGACACCACTCAAAGTGCCTCTGTTTTTGTTAAAAATGGACTTAATTTTAAGTGAAATCAACAACTGACATACGGAAAACCGAACATATGCATTCGGATTCTGTTGAAACTATAGAAAAACGATCCTTGGGTCAAATTTGACGTGTATGAGTCAACCCCGCCTCAATCCGAGGCCTGGTGTGGCCGACACCACTCAAAGTGCCTCTATTTTGTTCAAAATGGACTTATTTTTATGTGAAATCAACAACTGACATACCGGAAACCGACCAAACGCATTTGGATTCTATTGAAACATAAGTACAATGATCCGTTAGTCAAATGAGACGTGTATGAGTCAACCTCGCTTCAATCGGAGGCTTGGTGTGGATGACACCACTACAAGTGCCTCTCGTTTGTTCAAAATGGATTCATTTTTAAGTGAGAAATCAACAACTGACATACGGGAAACCAACCAAATGCCTTAGGATTGTGTTGAAACTTTAGGAAAATAAACCATTGGTCATATGTGACGTGTACGAGTCAACCCTTCCCCAATCTAAGATGTGGTGTGGCCGGTGTCACTCCAAGTGTATGTATTTTGTTTAAAATGGACAATATTTTACATACATATGTCAAACCGACCAAACACATTCAGTTTCTGTTGAAACTTAAGGAAAACAATCCATGAGTCAAATGTGACGTGTATGAGTCAACCCTGACTCAATCCGAGGCCCGGTGTGGCCGACACCACTCAAAGTGCCACTATTTTGTTCAAAATGGACTTATTTTTAAGTGAGAAATCAACAACTGACATATGAGAAACTGATCAAATGCATTCAGATTCTAATAAAACTTAAGGACAATGATCCATGGGTTAAATTTGATGTGTAAGAGTCAACCCCGACTCAATCTGAGGCCCGGTGTGGCTAACACCACTCAAAGTTCCTCTGTTTTGTTCAAAATGGACTTATTTTTAAGTGAAATCAACAACTGACATACTAGAAAACGACCAAACGCCTTTGGATTGTGTTGACACTTTAGGACAACGATTCAGGGGTCAAATATGATGTGTACGAGTCAACCCTAACTCAACTATCATGTACGCATACTCATCTTCAAATTCATGGGTGCAAGTACAAGGCACGGATGAAGATAAACTATTTCCAAAACAAGTTGACCAACATGCATCATCCTCGATGGAAGTAAGATAGAAATTCACATGTATGTTATTAAAGATATGATTTTGATGTATATAGTGAAAGGGTGGTGGATGTTCATTGTTGATGTTGTTCGTCTACGGGACTTTCACCTTCTCTTCTCCTCTCGCTATGTTTGAACATCATGCAATAGCCTTATATCATGTGGGGTTCTAGTGGTTCTTTCTCGATGATGGAGGTGTTAAACATCAGATGGTGGTGTTTGTGAGCTAAAGCGTATAGTGGGGAGCACCATAGAAATTAGTTGGTCGGTTGATGACATGATCGGCGTTTTGAATTAGATGGTCTTGGGTAAAATCCATCTTAAGTGTTTAGATCGGTTGAGTACATTGAGACGAAGGTTGTAGTTGGGGATGGGTTGTGTTATGGGTGTTTGGGGCGATGTAAGTATTTAATGGTTGAGTTGTGATTGGTTGATGACATTTTTGTGGTTGATATACTGGCTTTTCTGCAGGTCTATTCGGCTGGCTGTACTGATGCAGATATTTTATTTGCAACAGGCAGGGATTTACCAGTGCTTTTTTAGTGCTGTTAAAGGAGACCTTTAACAGTGATTTTTTAGGGCTGTTAAAGGTGACATATAACAGCGCTTTTTTAGTGCTGTTAAAGGTTTCCTTTAACAGCGCTTTTTTAGCGCTGTTAAAGCCCCCCCCCCCTTTACCAGCGCTGAGCTTTACAGTGCTTTTCTAGCACTGTTAAAGACCGATTTTAGCGCTGATATTGCCCACTTTTGTAGTAGTGTAGAGTTGTTGGTGAAAATAGAAAATGGGTAAATTATTTCATCCCAAATCTATAAATCCTCCATTTCTTAAATTTGTGGGATAAATATCCCATAGAACCTTTTCATACTCTATTTGGTGGAATATTATGAAATTCTGGGTATCGGTTGGATTTACGTATATAGGGACAACATAAATTTCCGTGAGAAGGAAATCAGTCTCCAAATTACGAACAACCCTTTGATTCTATACAAGTGCAAGGAGGTGGATGAATATTATTTAGCATCAACAAAACAAGAATGGATTATATTTCAATTTGAAAAATTTAATCTAACTCAAATGATTGAGTCTAAGGAATGAATCACCCTTGAAGACAAGCCCTTTGTGAGGGAGTACACCGATGTGTTTCTTAAGGACTTATCTAGTATTCCTCCTGGATGAGAGTTTAAATTTTCAATCAAAATTATACATCTGTAATTTAAATTATCCTACACTCTTTATAGAATGGATGTTGTTGAACATGAATAGATAAATATATAACTATAATAGAATCTGGATAAATGTTTCATTTGACCAAGTGCTTCACCATGGATTGCACCGGTCCTCTTCAACAAGAATAAGGATGGGTCAATGATGCTTTGAATTGATTATCATGAGCTCAATAAGTTCATGATACAAGGATTAATGACTTGTTTTGATCAGATACATAGAGAATGATACTTCTCAAATGTGTATTTTTGGTCAGGGTATTACAAAGTTTGAGTGAAAAAGGATATCCCTAAAACTTCTTTTTGTACAATGTATGGACACTATGATTTCATTATAATTCCATTATAAACCACTAATGAACTAGAAATATTTATGGAATTTATAAATATAGTCTTTAGAGATTACCTGAAAAAAATTGGTAGTATTTATAGATGATATTATGATATTATACAAAATAATGGAGGAGCATGATGAGCATTTTAGCACTACGTTAAAGTTCTTAAATAAGGATAATCATTATGAAAAGTATAGAAAATGAGAGTTCTATTTGAAAGAAGTCTCATTAGTGGGGCATATCATCACAAGAAGAGTGATATATATGGACCATTCAAATATATAATCAATTGAAGGATGATCAAGGCCAACATATGTGACAGATATCCATAGTTTACTTGGATTAGTTGGGTATTATCATCAATTTGGGAAAATTTTCTTTTAATTTTCAAACCCTATAACCAAGATAACTTGGAAGGGAGTAAAGTTTTCATAGAATGATGAATGTGAAGAGAGATTCAAGGATCTGAAAGGAGGGATTTTCATAGAAGTTATTCTCACATTACCTACAATTATAGATCTGTTAATGGTATTTAGTGCTGCTCTGAAGAAGAGATTGGGTTGTGTGTTAATTAAAAATGAAAAATTTATATCCTATGACTCAAGAGAGTTTAGAGTTCACGAATAGAAGTAACCAATGCGTGATCTAGAGTTGGACACAATGATCTTCTCTTTGAAAATTTGGAGGCATTACCTCTTTGGGGAGAAGTTTGAAATATATACAGATCACAAAAGTCTCAAGTATATATTCACATAGATAGAGATGAATATGAACCAAAAATGATGGTTAGATATGATAAAGAACTGTGAAAAGTAAATTCACTACCATCATTATATTGTGAATAAAGTGGAGAAAAATCTCAGTAGTAAGGATCCAAAAAAATTATCGTTGATTAGAATTCAAAGGGATCTGATCTTCTTAGATTTGGAAAGGATAGACATGGGAATCATAAAGGATGGAACATCATTAATCATTTCATAAATAATTGATGAACTATCCCTTATGGATAAGATTAAGTATTCTAAAAGAGATGATGTGATAATTTAGAAAAGAAATCGAAGCTATAAGAAAAAGAAAATCTTTGGAGTTCAATGTTAATGAAGAAGGAGCTGTGAGATTTCGGTCACGACTGTGGGTGCCATCAAATCCTTAGGTAAAAAAGATTTTGTTGCATGATGCACATAAATTTTCCCTCTCTATATATCCTGGAAGCCCAAATATGTATGAATATATTTGAGAACACTATTGGTGGGACAATATGAAGAAAGCGATTAAAAAATATACATCTAGATGTCTTGTATATCAGCATGTGTAGGATAAAAGGCAGAAATACAAGGGAATGATGCAAATATTACCCAAAACTTCCTGGAAATGGTAAAATATCACCTTGTAATTTTTCATTGGCCTTCTAAAGAAATCAAGAGGAAATAATGCTATCTAGGTTTTGAAGGATCCCTTTAAAAATACTACACACTTCATTATGATTTAATTAGTATTATCACTCAATAAACTATTAACTTTCAAATATATACATTATAGAAGTGGTGAGGCTATATGGAACACCACCATCAATTGTATATGATCGAGATCCAAGATTTACATCTATGTTCTATAAGAGCCTCTAACATGCTGTAAATATTATTTTAAACTTCATCATGGCTTATAGCCCTCAAAACGGTGGCCAATATGAGTGGAATGCCTAGACACTCTAGAAAAAGTTGAGAACATGCTTGATTGACTTCAACGTAAGATGGGACCAATATATTCTTCCGGTCTATTTCTCATACAATAATAGTTTCCACTCAACCATCCAAATGACTAACTATGAAGCCCTTTATGGGAAGACATGCAGAACACCTGAATGTTGGGTTGATATTGGGGAATAAAAACTAATTTTTCCTAAAATGGTCAAGGAAATGGTCGAAAATCTTAAGACCATTCAGTAGCACATCAAGGTTGTCCAAGATCAAAAAAAGGATTTGCTGAAAATCATTGATGATACCTAAAGTTTAATGTTGGAAAGATGGTATTCTTCTTTATATCCCCAAATAATTAATTCATGAGATTTGGGAAGAATGGAAATCTAAGTCCAAGATACATTGGTCCATTTGAGATCTCTGATCTCATTTGAGTAGTGGATTATCGAATAGCACTCCCAAATAAAATTTCCCAGGTACATGATGTATTCTATGTGTCCACCTTGAAGAAGAAAATACCACACCCATTAAATATACACATTCTAGAGGTGTTACCATTGTAAAATGATCTTTCCTAGGAGGAGAATCTGGTGAAGATCTAAGATCATATATACAAAGTTTTACCGAATAAGAAAATGCATTATGTCAAGGTATTGTGGAGAAGCCAAAATTTTGAATAAGTGACAGGGGAACCGATGTAAGTTAGGAGACAATGTCACCCTAGTCATTTTTAGTATGGGGAAAGATAATTTTGAGTGATAAATTTCCTAATTGTTGAATATTTTGATGACCCAAACGGTTATAAATAAAATTCCCCTTAAGATTCAATAAAATGAATTATTATGTAATGTGGTGATAGAAAACACATGAACTTATTTCATTCTTTTATTGGATATAAATGATTTTTAAGTATCTTTAATGTTTATAATATATCCATTGAACAATGATCACATGATTATTAATGAAATAGGGTTTTAAAAATCCAATTAACATAGATAAAGGAAGTGATGACCTCAACCAGTAAGATTGTACCCTATGAAGCCCATTTATCAGAGATTCTGAGGGAGGTAGAATAATTGGAATCTTCCCTGGACCAATCCCAAGCTGAGATCCCACAACTAAATAATTATTTAGACCATTTATGGGATAATTTCATGCTCATAGAGATCATGACCCAAACCATGCATGTTGAACCACTCCATGAAAGTCTCTTTGTCGCACACGCTAGTCTTTGAGAATTTACTGGTGTATTTAAGGGATATGTATCAAGACCCTAGATATATGAGTATTTTCATTATTTCGTATAGAATAATGAACATATTTTCATTTAATAATTTTTACTTTATTAATCATTTTAGTTTTTATTCGATAAAAGACAAATATTATTTTCAAGTAATATTGAACTTCAATTAAAGAATTTATTATCATGAATTAATGAATTTTTTAGAGAAATAATATTGTAAGAAAAGATTAATATTATATAATTTTTATCATATATAAATGATAATATATTTTTTAGGAAGTCAAATGTAATTTTTATAAGGGTTGATAACTGTTATTGACAAAAAAACCTAACATTTCTCAATAAATATCAATTTTTATTTTAAAATTAAATAATATAAATTTTATGCAAATTATTTATGTTAAATAAATGTTTTTTTGGAATCAAAATGACGACACAATCCATTGGTAAATTTTTCATAATTTTCTAAGACAAACGAATTTTTGGGTAAAAATTAAATACTGTATAAATATACTTTGTGTACTGTAACATCATAATGACCCAAATTTATGTAATAAATAATATAAAGGATATCCATGCACAAATAAAAGTTTCACATTAAACTAATGTGATTTTATGTTTATTTTATTTATTTTTTAAAGCCTTCTTGAATCCTCCAAAACCATTAATATATTTTAATGTTTTAAAACATTAATTTAAGAGTATGACACACTTCCATATAAGAAATGGTATTATTTTATCATTTTTGGACCTCATACATATAAAATAATTGAAATTAATCCCATTTGGGAGAAACCATTCTCAAAATCCAAGGGAAGGTTTATAGTTTTAGTTATTTTTCTATATAGAGTCCCAAACCTATGTTTGAGAAATAATAAATAATTACCCACTAATTTTATATATAAATCCTCCCATGACCCCATTAATATTCACAAAAAATATTTTTAGAACATTATAACTATGTCTTTCCTCTCTTGAGTCCTCCCAAGGTACCCAAATACTCTCAAGAATCTCCTCACAATCATATGGAGTCACACACTCAAGTAAGAGAACCTAACATTTTCTTCTTTATTCAAGTTTCTTTATTATATTATGCCTTATATTAAAAATTATTAATTTTTTATGTGTTTTTAATCTATATTACTAAAAATAATAATTTCCACATAGTGATATACTTGTTTCCCTCTCATCAACCCATTTTATGAATTTTTAAGTGACGTCGTTATGCTGCCAAAATTTCACCACGATTTTCAGTGCCAAAATAATTTTTTAGTGAATACCATACCAATTTCTTATCAAGTGTGTTCACCTATAAATTTTTATACTTATTTGACTTGATAAATACATGTATGTATTCTAAATCAATGATCATGGAATAAAATAATATGATGAATGTATCCTTGTTTTCTACATGGAACAGTAGAGAATTAGAATGAAATGAAAGTGATGGGTGTGCTCAGAATTATATAGAATTCCAATGCATTGTTCAAAGTTTACTCTCATGAAACATAACTTGGGTACATAGAGTGAATCTTATTCCTTTATGGTACATTTTCAATCATGATTTCTTGGAATTTATCCTTGACCTAGATTTATGATGTAGTGTTTTAAGTTGTTTCCATATTTCACACGTTTCTTTTATTATTATCATGTTATATCATGACTTATTATTCATTTTTATGATTATAAATCTATTTACTCCACATTGATATGCCTATTTTATAACATTTATTACCTTATTACATGTTAATTCCCTTATTGTAATTTATATCTCACCCCCTCTTATGTATGTCCCCAGGTTATTGTGTCCAGTTTTAAAACCCATGGAATTTTAGAAACATGTTAAGAATTATTTTAAAAATGTTTTTGTATCCCCTGTTTAAGACGTTGTTATATGTAAAAAATTCACAAATACAATATACCTATCAATATACTATGTTGTATTACATGTAATATTATGTAAATAACTATGTATTAATGTGTAATAAAGAGAAGAGTTGTTATACACAATGAATTACGCATTACTGAATGTCATTAACATGACCCTTACAGACCCTATAGAACAAGAGGCCAATATAGAGGGGAAATAGGAGGAAGTTTTGGTCCATAACATGGTACACATCAAAATTACTGAAATATGTAAGAATACTCAAAACTATAGGATTGATCTTAATATGGACATTCCCTCGACCAGTCCATCACTACATCCTCAGAGAGAAACCACCATATAAAATGGTAAATATAGTGATCCAATCCATTTACATTAAAAATTTGATGATTTTAAGCATAATTAATCATCAGAGTACAAGCCAAGGATCGTTAAGTCTAGTGTCTTAGAAGAATTGGTACATATAATCAACTGGGAAAATGGTAATTCCAATGGACCGAACCATGATGCTCCAATTACTAGTCATATCCGGGACATTGATGGGGCCAATACTTTCCAGTTTATGGGCAGGGGACTTGAGAACCATCGGGATAATGGTGAGCTTGAGTTCCCAGGTCAGAACACTTCACCCAGTTTGAGTAAGTTCAGAGTGGATGTGGCTATCCCTTGCTCCTCAAACCGGTTTGCTACTCTGGCTGTTTCAGAGGTTGGAGAGGCTCATTTGAGGGAAGATGAACAAACCCCTTGCCATCAATTTACAGAAGGTGACATACCAAATAGTAGTGGTTGTTCTAAAATGATAGGTGGACAGTCTGGTGGTGGTGAGGCCGACCAGGAGGGAGTCAGCATGATCTCTTTGGATCAGGTGACTGAAGAGGTTCATCAAATGAACAATGTGAGTTGAAAAAAGAGGAGGGGGAAGAAAGACTACTCCTTGCTTCCCCCACATTTGGAGACCCGTTCTGGGGAGAAATTATCAGTGCCTCTCCCCAACGCGGTGAAAGAGGATCCCCAGGCCACAACCATGGGGAATGTCAATGACATGGGATGTTCTGCTGGGAATATAAGGACTCGAAAGGAACCCATACTTTGTTCTGAGGAGGTTATGGTCGAGGAATTTCTGTATGTTGATATTCCACAAGAAGAGGCTGACATGATGGGAAGAGCTGTTAGAGTGGAGGTCAACCATGAACAAGCAAAGTGGATTGACCAGCAAGATTTGATTTTAATGAGAGGATTCAACGACAAGAAAATCAGAAAAGAAGAGTATATCTGAACTTGGGATAAAATGGCGAACCGTTTGGAAGATGTTATTGGAGAAGATCCTAAGGCCGAGGTATGGTTAATGCATTGGAGTCTCTACAGGGAAGAAAACAATAATAGGCTAAATCTGTGTTTTGGTAACATATCTTTTTCCTATGAGGACTCACCCCCGGTCTGATTTGGGAAGTACACGTTGGACCCCCTCATCGGGCTGGAGCACTCCACCATTTCCTTTGCAGGTCACTTGGGATATGGCTGTTTTGGAGGGATGGCAACATCGGGAGGGACCATGCTTGCATGGGATCGCCGAGTGTCCAGCTTAGGGATGGCGGTTGTTGTTGTTGCGTGTATGTGGTAGTTCATGTTCCTTCCGGTCTTTGATTGGGTTTGTTTGGTTATTTTTTTGGACCTTCTGGGTATCTCACTTTTTTCCATAAAAGTGTTTCCTTAATAAAAAATATATTTCCATCGTCAAGGATACATCTCAAGCACATGAGTTAGGAGGCATGACATAAGGATATCCAAAGCATGAAACTTATAAAATCACTTAATATAAGAATGGGATCATATAAACATGGAATCGTATGAATTTTGTAGAATCATAAAACATTTATTTAGTACTAGTTGAGGCTAACTGTCAATCATGTTTCCCATTTTAGTACGGGTCAAGGCTAACCACCAATCTCGTTTCACATCACATCTCATGAGACTTATCCTTACCCAATGCATTGGAGCGCTATCTGGGCGCACCCATCTCAATATTTTCATGAATATTATTTCCACATAAATATTCTTACCACATAAATCTTCTTTCCACATGAGTAATCATACATAATCAATTGTTCATAAACATAAGGTTACCCCTAGAGAGAATTGGGTACCACAATCATGGCATAAAGCATAACCAATGAGTGGATAATGAATGTTTCCATGAAATAAAGGTATTGGAACATACATGGAAGTTCATAAGGTAATTTATGCATAAAACATGGTAGGTGTTAACGAATAGAAGTGACATCACAAAAGAAATGTATTTGATAGACATTAGCATGAAAACATTTTTGTGCGGTTTTAAGGAAAATAATATAGAGATTTTAAAATAGTAACGAAGACATTATTTTATATAAAACCAGAATTGAACCAAGAAGGATATTGTAATAAAAATACTGAATTTAAAAATACAATGGTATCTTAAAACAGAAGATAGATTGCACATAAAATTGGGTAAAAGTTCGGGAAGTTCTTTTAAAACCAGTGTGCTTATTGGCAAGTATCGAGGAGAGATTCACTTAAAAGCATGTATATCCCTGAAAGAGAATGAGAGATGGATCATAGAATAGGAGTTTAGAGAATATAAACAGAATGTTGAAGTTATAAATAAAAATAAATTACAACTATATTTTGGTAAAAAGAAAGATAGAGCAACCCGAAGGAATAAAGGAAGTTCGGGTAGAATCCATTATGGTTTATCGGCATGGTATCAGGTGTAACTAAGAAAGCTTGATGAGAGAGATAATGGGTTTCTCATCACTTATGAAACATTAAGGAATTATGGGGAAGTTCTATAGACGTACCCCATCACATGATATTACACAAAAAGGCATATCATAGAGAACAATGTTGATTAGGAGTGAAAAGAGGAGGATCCCTTACCTTAACTCCATTGGTGTTCTCCACTTATTATTAAAAACCTGAATAAAAAAATTATTCTTATTAATTAATAAGTCCATAACCTCTTATATATTCAATTTATTTATTATAACCATTTTTAGTTCATTCAAATCCTTTTTGATTAGTTATAAGGTTCAATTTCATTGTCCGGGCTTGTTTGTTTACTTTGCTTCAAAAGATCGGTTCACTTATATTCATGTTTGGATTATATGCAAGATGAAAGTGGTTATCCAGAATTGAAGTTATATTATTTAGTTTACATCAAGGATATTACATGTTTTTAATTTTAATTAGGTTACTTAGAGTGATGTCTAATTATTATATATATAACCATAGTGATAACTGTTTTTTGTAAATCGGTGGATTTCATTACAAAGAACGTGTTTTGCTTTATAACATAATTCCATTTGTAATAAAGGACTAAAGAACCAAAATTAGGATATATTACATGTATAATAATCTGTTTCAACCATAACACAAATTGTTTAATTACCAGAATTAATGATAATAATAGAAATTGATAAACTATTGTCCTTGAATGTGCTAAATTAGCTCATCTCAAATGGTGCATTAATTTATTTCAAATAAAAGGGTGGGGAAAAGAGATAAGATAAAGAAATATACCACTAGCATGAAGAAATTCTATTAAATTTATGTTACTGGATTTATCATACTATTATGGTGAAGGTAGGTGAGAAAAGAAATAAAAAAGAAAAGAACTTAAAAGAAAATAAGAAATTGGGAAGAGGAATTTACCTCTTGAGACTTCCTCCTTTGAGAACCTCTTAAGGGGAGAGGTTTTGGTATTTTGAGGAGGCTGGGAGATTTTGGACATGGGGAGGACCTTGGGGAGATATTTTTCTAGATTAATGGAAAATCACAGGGCTTGAGAGGAGTGGAGAGAAGAGGGAGTGAATGAGGTTTTTATACTGGAGGAGAGGAGGGATTTCATAATATTATAATCATTGATTTTTTATTTCGTCCAAAAAAAAGGAATAGTAAGTATTACATGACCAAGAATAGTGATTTTATCATGTGATCCTAAACCAGGTGGGCTTACATCAGTAGAACATCATCGATGACTCAATTAATCCATTATTTAGCATTTATTGGGAATTATCAGATTCTACTATTCATAAAAAAAATTCAGGTTTTTCAGAAAAATCCCAAAAATTTACCCTAACCATTTTCCAACATGTAGAATCCAAAAATGAAGTTCATTTTTCAAAAATAATTTTCTAAATATGATTATTTTAATATTTAATTAAAATAATAATTTATTATCAAAACCAGTTTTAAAACATTCATTTAACTTATTCTAAAATATAGGTACATCGTACTTCCAAATTGAATAGTATTTTTATACCACCATAGGTGATGTTACTATTCACTAGGGTATATCACTATTAATTAGGTTATGTTATTATTCATTAGGTTAGTTTACTATTCACCAAAAAATATGTTTTCCTTATCGGACTCCAATTAACTCACTAATTACAACAGTGTATGCCGGATTTTCGAAATTCCAAACACAGAAGTGACGAACTTATGTTTAAAGGTCACTCAGCACTTAGAAGTTCATTGTGGTGGGTTCTCATGTGATTTTATGACATAATTATGAGATGGAAGTTTCCACTAAAAAACATTGGTTCGTTACATTCTTCACCCCTATGAAATTTCACCCTCAAAATTTCGTTTTACATTCTAAGACAAAAACTAGTGTGGGTACTTTTCCTTCATTACATCCTCCAATTACCATGTTGCCTCTTCATACTTATGGTTTATCCATAGTACCTTGAATAAATGAGTAGTCTTGTTGCGTAGAAATTTTTCTCTACGATCCAAGATCTTCACTGGCTGCTCCTCATAAGAGAGATCATCCTCTAACTATACCACATCTGAAGAGAGTACATGTGAATGGTTCGGTATTTACTTTCTTAAGAGGGATACATGAAATACATCAGGTAATTTTGACATGGTAGGATGAAGTTCCAGTCGATAGGCCACATCTCTGACTCAATCAAGGATCTTGAAGGGGTCGATGTACCTGGGACTTAACATACCTTTCGTCCCAAAGCTCATGACATTCTTCCATGGGGATATTCATAGAAATACCATGTCTCCAACTTTGAACTCAATGTCTCATCGATGATTATTTTAATAACTCTTTTGTCAACTTTGGCCTACCATGATATGCTGCTGAATGGTGTTCACCTTCTCCACCATTTCTTCAACCATTTCAAGTCCTAGAAGCTTACGCTCATTGGCTTCATCCCAACATGTCGGCATTCTGCACCTTTTCCCATAAAGGGCTTCATATGGTTCCATTCGGATGCTCGAGTGGAAACTATTATTGTAGGATAATTCAACCAGTTGAAGATATTGGTCCCATCCCCCTTTGAATTCCATTAAACATGCTCTAAACATTTCTTCCAATGTCTGAATAGTTTGCTCAGATTGGCCATCAATTTGAGGATGATAGGTTGTACTGAAGTTCAGTTCAGTGCTCAGAGCATACTGGAGACTTTTCCAGAACTTCGAGGTGAATCTCAGATCATGATCAGATACAATAGATAGTGGTATTCCATGTATCCTTACCACTTATTTGATGTAAATCAGTGCAAGTTGATCCAATGATAAATCCTCTAGAATCGCGATAAAGTGAGTTGTCTTCATAAGACGATCCACAATGACCCATATAGAATTGATTGCTCTAGATGTCAATGGAATTCCAGTGACAAAGTTCATAGTATTGTCCTCCCACTTCCATGCTGGTATGGGTAGTGGTTTCATCATCGCCTTAGACTTTTTCCTCTCAGCCTTCACTTTATGACCTATGAGGCACTTTGATGTATATTCAGCAATCTCGCTTTTCATATTGTCCCACCAAAAGTTTTCTCGGAGATCTCGATACATCTTTATGCTCCCTGGGTGGATAGAGAAGGTAGAGCTATGTGCATCATTCAATAGGTCCTTCTTTATCTCTAGATTAGATGGTACACATAATTGTGTCCCAAATATTACAACTCATTCCTCATCAATTTTGAAATCGGAGGATTTACCATTTTTAACAGCTTCCACCCTTTTTTGAATTTCCACATCCTTTCTTTCAGCATCCTTTATTTTCTCAAAGAGGGATGATTGAACAATCATTTGAGAAAGGAATGATGATGTTCCTCCCTTAATAACTCCCATTTCTATCCTTTTTAAATCTAATAATATCGAATCCTTTTTAATTCTCATCATTGATAAAGATATAGGATCCTTTCTACTTAGAGCATCTGCCACCTTGTTTGTCTTACTGGGATGGTAGTGGATTGAGCAGTCATAATCCATGATGAGATATATCCATCTCCGTTGGTGCATATTAAGCTCTTTCTATGTGAATATATATTAGAGACTCTTATGGTCAGTATATATCTCACATTTTTTCCCTAGAGATAATGCCGCCAGATTTTCAACGCAAAGATCACAGCCACCAACTCCGGATCATGTGTGGGATAGTTTTTCTCATTGATATTAACCTTCCTTGAGGCATAGGCTATCAATTTATCATTTTTCATTATCACACAGCCTAATACTTTCTTAGAAGCATCACTATACACCACAAAGAGTTCTCCACTTGAAGGGAGTGTGAGTACCGACCCAGTGATAAGCCTCTTTTAAACTCCTTGAAATAGTCCTAACATTCCAGTGTCTAGATGAACTTTACTCCCTTCCGTGTCAGCTTGGCCATTAGGTCTGAAAATAGTGAAAATTTATTCATGAATCGTCGATAATACCCATCTAGACCTAAAAATATATAGGTCTCCATTGCAGAAGTTGTCATCGGCCACTCTTCAATTTCCTTCATCTTAGATGGGTCCACAGATATCCCTTTCCCGGTGATAACATGCCCCAAGAATGATAATTCCTCCATCCGGAACTCACAGTTTCTGTACTTTGCATACAAATTCTCCCTTCGCAAAGTCATTAACACAGTCTCCAAATGCTCTTCATGTTCCTCGTTTCTCTTGGAGTATAACAGAATATCATCAATAAAGACCACTAAAAATTGGAAGAGGTAATCTCTAAAGACTCTATTAATTAAATCCATGAAAATTTCTGGAGAATTAGTGAGTTCAAAGGGCATCACTATGAACTCACAGTGTCTATACCATGTTCAAAATCCAGTATTGGGAATATCTTCGTTCCTCACCTTCAGTTGGTGATATTCGGACCAAAGGTCCACCTTAGTGAAATAAATGGCCCCATGAAGCTAATCGAACAAGTCATTTATTCGTGGAAGGGGATACTTGTTCTTTATAGTGAGTTTATTGAGCTCACAATAATCAATGAAGATGTGAATTGATCCATCCTTCTTCTTGAAGAAGAGAACTGGACACCCCACGGTGAAACACTCAGGAATATAAAACCCTTCTCCATATTCTCCTGTAACTGCTTCTTCAGTTCTTCTAGCTCTACAGTGGCCATTGAATAAGGTGTCTATGAGATTGACAGAGATCCAGGGATAAGATCAATTGAGAACTCAAACTCTCGATCAGGAGGAATACCAGGAAACTCTTCGTGGAACACGTTAGGGCAATCCCTCGTGATGGGCATGTCTTCAAGAATGATTCTATCCATTGTCCCAATAATTTGAGCAAGATATGCTTTCTCACAAGGAAGTAGTATCCAAACATGAGATGAAGATTCTAAAGGAGACTCATCTTCCTCTTTACACTTGTAAAGAATCATAGGATGCTTCAGGATGTGAAAAGTGATCTCCCTTTCCCAACAATTGACGTTTCCCTTGTACAAAGATAGTCAATCCATGCCCAAGAGAGCTTCAAACTCCAATAAAGGAAGTATTACAAGATTTTATGGGAGGTTCAGTCCACAAAAATTAAATGGGGAAGAGTTATAAAACATGGATGCAATAATTTCCCCATTCGCTGTTCTCGCCGATAACTTTTCCTCCAAAATTGGAGGTGGTGTTTGAGTAGTTATACTAAACTTGAAAGATATGAAAGAATGCATAGAACCAGAATCAAATAGTACGTTCTCTATTCTTGAATGAATAACAACCGTACATGTCATCACATCGTTTTTCAGGTCCACCTTAGTAGCAGTGATAGCATAAGCCCTTCCTTGTTTCCTAGGAGGGTGTTGCTGATTGCCTCTAACAACCCTCGTCTTAAGGAAATTGTTCTCATAATGACCAAGCTTCTTGCAGTTATAACACTACATTGTAGGCTGAGTGTGGATCTGAACCTTCATTTATTCTTCTACATTATCTGGATTTTTCGTATCCCTTCGGCAGTTCTTGTCTAGATGACTAAACTTTACACATTTGAATCAATTCTTGGTTCCCTTGACACAGTCACCAAGATGCTTTTTCCCACAATTTTTTCAAAGGGTAAATTGAGGCTTCTTTCCATCATGGGATTTTTTTGATAAACCACCCATGTTGTTCTCCATTTTCCGCTTCTGGTCACTAGGACCATGAGACCACTAAGAGTCTCAAATCTCCATTTCAACTGTGAGGGAACAACAGATAATCTCCTCATAGTTGTCGAAGTCTCTAATCACCAACTCTTTTCATAGACTCGACTTTTGTCCTCTAAAGAAGTGATCCACCTAGCTTTCAGTGTTCTTGACAAAGCCAGAGGTGTACCTTTCAATCCTTATAAGGTTCGCTTCATATGCCCCGATGGACTCACATTCCTTCTGCCTGAGTCCAAGGAACCATCTTTCCAACTTAAGATGGTGGGTTCGAGGAAAATATTTATTGAAAAACATCTTCTTGAATTCATCTCATTCTATGGAATCAATTTCCTCTTGAGACTTCGTATTCTTGATCAGTGTACACCACTGATCAGTTTCCCCATCAAAATGATAGACTTCCAGTACAAATTTCTCTTCTTCTTAGCACTAAAAGACAAGGAAAATATTTTCAATGGAGTTAATTTTTTGTTCTACGAGGAGGAGATCAAAAGACCTGCTAAACATGGGAGGCCTATTCCATATGAAGGATTCTACGGAAACTTGCTCTTTCCTTGGAGGAGGAAGACGTTCACCTGATTCAAGTTATTATTGATAACTCGGGCTAGTTGAGAAAGTACTACCATGATGTTTTGGGCACCCTCTTCTATCACATCAGGCATGTCATTTGGGAAATCATCACATTTCCTATCACATTGGTTGTTGGAACGTGTTCTTCTATTTCCCGCCTTTAACTAAGAAAAAGAATGTATAACTAGAGGTCTTGAATACTTAGATATTGATCATAAAAAGAAACATTGAACATAAAATTATGAACTTATAAAGAATAAGTATATTCTGACTTGTGATTCCTTATGTTTATATCTAGGTTATCCTTGATCAATTTCTTATCTTATTTTCTAATGGGATTCTTTTTGTCCCTTAATAATGGTTTGTACTACGATTGTGAATCTACTGAAGCATATCCCCTGGGATTGTCGTAACCAAGAGTGCAACAAGGCCCGTTATCATGCACTAGTTCCTGTTTGAGCCTAACTCAAAGCGGTTTTTTCTAGTTTTACCCCTAGATTCATATGTGCCAGAGCTGCCTCTACCTGCTCGTATCTAGACAAGGATGTATTTTCTTGATAAACCACTTATACTATACTCACCAAAATTTAGGACTGATTTCTTATACTTAGTCTCAACCATAAGGTTCTTACTAAGGTGCTATATTCCCAATCTCCAAAAATAACTAGACCATCCTCTGATACCAACTATAGCATCCCGAGCCTTTTACATAAAACATTTCATGATTTTAAGCATGATTAATCATCATAGTACAAGCCAAGGATCGTTAATTCTAGTGTCTTAGAAGACTAGGTACATATAACATAAAACATGGGGCTAAAAAACTTCTTTATTTTACCTCCATAAAGAGATTTTAACTTCCTTTGAGCCCTTACATCTGCATAGGGTACCCTGGGGAACACATGAACAAAGATATGAGCTAAAAACCCTAGTAAGGGAATGAACTTAAGGACACATCTCAAGCACATGAGTTAAGAGGCATGACATAATGATATCCAAATCATGAAACTTATAAAATCATTTAATATAAGCATGGGATCATATAAAACGGAATCATATAAATGTGGTAGAATCATAAAACATTTCTTTATTATGGGTCAAGGATAACTACCAATCCCATTTCCCATTTCAGTTTGGGTCAAGGCTAACCGCCAATCCCATTTCACATCGCATCTCATTAGACTTATCCTTACCCAGTGCATTGGAGCGCTATCTGGGCGCAACCATATCAAAATTTTCATGAATATTCTTGCCACATAAATATTCTTACCACATAAATTTTCTTTCCACATGAGTAATCATACATAATCAATTGTTCATAAACATAAGGTTACCCATGGAGAGAATTGGGTACCACAATCATGACATAAAGCATAACCAATGAGAGCATCATGAAAGTGTCCATGAAAGAAAATTTTTAGAACATACATGGATGATAATAAGGTAATTTAGGCATAAACCATGGTATGTGGTATCAAATATAAGTTACATCACATAAGAAATGTATTTGAGAGACATTATCATTAAAACATTTTTATGCGGTTTTAAGGAAAATACTATAGAGCTTTTAAAATAGTAAAGAATAAATTCTTTTATATAAAACCATAATTGAACCAAGAACATTATCATAATACAAATAATGAATTTACAAAGACAATGGCGTCTTAAAACAGAAGATAGAGTGCACATGAAATTGGGAAAAGTTCGGGAAGTTCCTTTAAAATGAGTGTGCTTATTGGGAACTATCGAGGAGAGATTTACTTACAAGCTTTCATATCCCAGAAAGAGAGTGAGAGATGGATTGTAGAACATGATTTTGGAGAATATAAACAGAATTTTGAAGTTCTACATAAAAATAAAGGACAATTATATTTTGGTAAAAAGAAAGATAGAGTAACCCGAAGGAATAAAGGAAGTTCGGGTAGAATCCATTATGGTTTATCGGCATGGTATCAGGTGTAACTAAGAGGGACTGATGAGCGAGAAATGGGGTTTCTCATAAATTATAAAACATTATGTCAGTATGGTGAAGGTGTATAAATGCACCCCATCACTTGGTATTACATATAAAGGCGTAGCATATAGAACAATCTTGATTAAGAGTGAAAAGAGAAGGATCCCTTACCTTAACTCTGTTGGTATTCTCCACTTGTTATTAAAGACCTGAATAAAAAATTAGTCTTATTAATTAATAATTCAAGAACCTATTCTATATTCAAATTATTTATTATAACCATTTTTAGTTCATTCAAAGCCTTTTTGATTAGTTACAAGGTTTAATTTCGTTGTTCGGGCTCGTTTGTTTACTTGGCTTCAAAAGATCAGTTCACTTATATTCAAGTTTGGATTATATTCAAGATGAAAGTGGTTGTCCAGAATTGAAGTTATATTATTTAGTTCACATCTAGGAGATTACATAGTTTTATTTTTAATTAGGCTACTTAGAGTGAAGTTGAATTATTGTATATATAACCATAGTGATAACCAGTTTTGTTAATCGGTGGATTTGATTACAAAGAATATGTTTTTCTTTATAACTTAATTCCATTTGTACTAAAGGATTAAAGAACCAAAAAAAGGATATATTACATGTATTATAATCTGGTTCAACCATAATAAAAATGGATTCCTGACCAGAATTAAAGATAATAATAGAAATTGATAAATCATTGTCCTTGAATGTGCTAAATTAGCACATCTCAAACGGTGCTTTCATTTCTTTCAAATAAAAGGGTGGGGTAAGGAGGTAAGATAATGAAATATACCACTAGCATTACTAAATTATATTACATGTAGGTTACTGGATTTATCATACTATTATGGTGAAGGGATGTGAAGAATGAAATAAAAAAGAAAACAACTTAAAAGAAAAGAAGAAATTGGGAAGAGGAATTTACCTCTTGAGACTTCTGAAGTGCCCAGATCAGTGTGAATCACTGAGAGGGGGAGGGGGTGAATCAGTGATCCCTTAAAACTTTTTTACTAATTGATTCTTATCAATTAAACCTCTATGGCTGGTTAAAGCCTCGATCCACTCCTATTGTATCTCTCACCTTTCCTCGAATGATGCAGTAAATATAAAGGCACAGGACACAAGGATTTACAAGGTTCGGCACCAAAGGCCTACATCCTTGCCATGCTCTCCAAGCATGGATTCTCCCATTATAATCTGTTAGTATTACAATGGTCGATACAGAGTCCCACTGTATCTCTCCTGAGTCCCACAAGAGGGTCTTTATACTGCTTCACACAGTGTTACCAGAGTCCCACTGGCCTGCTCCAGAATCCCACTGAAGACTTCTTCTCCCTGAGTCCCACAGGGTCTTCTCCTGGCTCCTCGAGTCACACGAGTAGCTCTTCTTCACTTTAAGCTTCTTCAAGTATCCTCAGCAGTCTGGGATAAAGACTGCTGGCCTTGCTCTGTACCTCTGATCACTTGTGATGATCAGGTCTTCTCGTCTTGCTCAGGCTTTATCTCCTTCTTCTAAGGATGACCTGGCTTCTCTCCAACTACTGAATACTCAGACAACTGATATCTTTAACTTCAGTCTGGTCCAGTCTCACTTAGTTCAACTTCATGCACTGAGTGCATGGCAGCTCTTCATCTTCATGCACTGATAGCATGGCCTTCTCAATTCTTCAAGAACCTCCTGGTCTTGGACAACTCAAATGCACACAACCAGGTTTGTCTTTGTTCACGTGTGCATGTGCATGCATGTATGCATGCACTCCCCTTCTTCCTTCTCTTGGTGCAATAAACCCTCAAAGGGTGTAGTCAACTATAGCACACACCTCCTCACTTGAACTTCACACTTTGTTCAATGTGTTTACACACTTAAATGTGTGTTATACTTTGTGTGAGTCTTCTTCTTCTTCTAAGTGTGTCCACTCCACTTAGAGCACACACATAGGTTCGGCCACTTCACTTTGTTGTTTTGCACACACAACTTTGTTCTTTGATTTGTACACACACAATGAGTGTGTATTTGGCCTTTACTATTTTTCTTGAACACACTTAACCCGTAGGTCCTCTTCTTGTTTTGGACACACAAAAGGTGTGGTCTTCACTTGGTGCACACACAAGGCTATGCCTCGGCCTCCTCTTGCACACACCCGAATACCAACACAAGGGCTACGGCCTCCTCCTTTTCTTTTTACACAAAAGGCACAAAATGCCACGGCCTTCACTTTTGCACACACACAAATGCTTGAGGCTCGAGTCTTCTTGTTTAGCACATAAGCACTATGGCCTTCGAGTTCTTCTCCACTTGTTCTTTAAGGCGCGCAAGGTGGTGCGGCCTCACTGTCTTCAACCGCGCAAGTGCACAAGGCACAAACGGCGCGCAAGGTGCACTGGCCGCAGGCGTGCAAGTGCCTACCGTGCAGGGGGCGCGGTGCACAGAGGGGGCACGCATGTTGGCGCTGCCCTTCCTCCTCTTCTTGTCGCGCAAAGAGGTTGCGCGCAAGAAACTTCAGCCGCGCAAGATACTTGCTCGGGGCTTCAAATCTTCGCGAGGCAGAGAGCACTCACGGGACTTCTCTCGAGTTTTTCAGCAAGCAACAATGAGGTCTCGGCCTCTCCTTTTATAGGCAGAGATGCCTCAGATTATCCGCGTGCGATAAATCTTGAATCACCGAAGATTTCGGATCTTTAAAAATCCTTTAAATCTGGTTTCTATCCTCGGTTCACGTGGTTATTTATTTTCTTCGGTCTTCTTCACGTGCATGCGACTTAGAACGCATGCACGACCTCTTTTCTTCCAATCTATGCAAACCACGAACACACGTGGCCTCGGCACCTTTGGTTTGCCTCGGCCGAACTTCGAATTCTTTCAAACATTGCATGCATGGTCATTTTTAGGCATGATCGTGTTCAGTGTGGCCAGACGAACTCGTTGGAGCAATTAGATTGGCCGGAGGTGGTCGGACACTCCATTTCTATCCTCGGGGAGGTCTCTGGTTCGAAGGAAGCTCGCGGGTGGCCTCGTGCGAGCTCGGGGAAGAAGACGGTCGCTGGGCCGTTGGATCGAAGTTTTGGATGGTCGCGATCAGGATGGTCCGCGGTGGATTAGATGTGCGGCTTAGATCGTCCGCGCGATCAGATGAGCGGCCGGGATTCGCTCCGCGGAAAAAATGTTTGTCCCACATCGAAACGGCGCCCGGTTTCTCCGCGCCTTATCAACTAAGCGCTCCCCCAACCGGCTCAGTTGAATTCTCTCCCTCCACGGTGCCGCCCCGCACCGTGTTCTTCTGCGGGCGCGCTCTGCGCCCACTCTCGCCTCTGCGGGCGCGCTCCTAGCGCCCACTATGCACACTCGTGTGCGCTCATGCGCCCCTGCCGCGCTCCTCCTGGCGTGCCCCAGACGCCTAGCGGTGTCTTGGGTGCGTCCTGCCGCCCTGGACTCGCCCCACGGGTTCCCCCTTGGGCGTGGCGCCTTAGGCCCACATGTGCCTTGGGGTTGAACCCTCAAGGTGTCCACGGGCTGGCCAATTTTTTGGCAAAGTAACAAATAAGACTTTGTCAAAAACAAAGTCCTCCATGAAAAATACCAATTCTAAATGCCAAATGCCACAACTCTTCATCTTCTCCCAAGCCATTCTTCTTCTCCTCCATTTGACTTCTTCTTCTTAAGAATTCATCCATTCATCCTCAACATTAATTTATTACATAGGAATGGAAATTCTTAAGTATCTTCATCAACCGTACTCCTGAATCACATAACATCTTCAATGGGCTTTGTTGATCAAATCAGAGATCAATTGGATCTTCGTCTGATTCTCATGCACTAAGAGTTAGTACATGGTCTTCATTAAACCACTTCATCCACTTAGAAGTAGTGAATGGATCATCTTGCTTCTTCAACTCCTCATGCATTGTCACTACAATGCATGGTCTTCTAACTTTGTTGTGACTTTGTATCCAGTATACAAGTTCTTTGAACTTTAAGAGCAGCTCAACAATCGTCAGATATACATGGAGAATGTTTCAACCACAATTTCCAATACCACTTAGTGAATCTCCTAAGTGACATGCATCTTAGTACCATGGCCATTCTCCTTCACCACCAACACCATCACAACCTTTGGCATTCACATCTTGACAATTCTTGACATCCATTCATTCCAAGACAACTTCATACCTCATTGACAACAAATGCAACAAAATGCACTTCAATCTCCCCCTTTGTATTTGTTGTCAATACACTCCTTCAGCACATATGAATGGGTAAATATGTGTGCCAATATTTTCTCCCCCTTATTGGCAATCAAATGCAAAGGTGTGGTGTGGTTCACTTTCAAAAATATCTTCCTCCCTTTGAATAGCATTTTCTTGAAAATCACTAAGAGAGGGATGATTCCACATGTTCTCTTTAGCAAAGAACCTTTAGTAAATCAACTCTAAGTCTACTTGGGCTAACCCGGTGTAGAAAACAAGAGTGATGTAACCAAGGAACTCAATGATGTCCATAATTCTCTACACATGTGAGATCATGCTTAGGGGTTTGAAATTTTTCAGATATAACAATGAATTTGCTAAATCCTGCACAACTTCACAAAACTCATTAGAAAGTTCAGTGCAAAGATAAAGCTCCCCCTTTCATCCATTTGTCTTCAATCCATACTCCCCCTTAATTGACAAGATAAACTCAATTAAGAAACAAGGGATGAAAGTATGATTGGAATACCTTCACTTTTCTCAAGATGGTATCAAATCTGAGAATCCCATCTTCTTCTGATTGGCTCCCCCTCAAGGGGTGCACTCCATTCTTTCCAAATCATCCTCCAGCTGAGAATGATCATCATCTTCAATTCCCTGCAATGTCAGCACATGTAAATACTAGAAGTATAAGGGAATAAGATGGAACCTCCTTGGTTCATCAATGTGAACAACAAGGTTGAGAAGATTATCTCAACTGAGATGTCCCATTTTCACCAGTCTTCACACTTGCACATTTGATCTTCATTGATGATTGTGCTGGTGTGGTTCCCAAAACATCTTCATGTGAAACCTTATTCTTACCTTTTGCTTTAGCAATTGCCAGAGCTTCATCTTCAACTCTTTGTAGTTCTCTGGCAAGTTGCAACTGATGTGGCCATATGACAAGTAAATCATTTGGAAGAGTGGCCCCAGTTCTGGAAGTTCCACATGGTTCCTTAGATGCTGTCAAGCTACCTTTATTAGGCAACTTGTTTTCAATCAATCCCTTCTGCTTCTTCTGGATTGATTGTCTGTTTGAGTTCAGTCTGCTTCTATTTAATTTCATGGCTTGTTTACAGAGATCCATGGTGTGTCCTTTCTTTCCACAGTAGAAGCATGTCTTCTTGGTGGCTCTTCTTGATGCATCACCCTTCTTGGATTTGAATTCCAAGGACTTCTCTTCCATTTTCATAATCTTCTTGGGAGCATCTTCCAATTTCTTATGCTTGCTTCCCAAGGATTCTTTCTGAGCCAGGTTCTGTGATATTTTCTTCTTTCCATCTTTGGATACAGTTGGAGATTGACATGTATCATTCTTTTGACCACTTTTGCAACCATCCCAGATGTTATCAAGTAATCCAAATCTGTTAGCAGTAAACAGATGTCTCTGGACCTGTGGATGCTGCTTCTTTTCTTCTGGCTTGCTCCCCCTTGGCATGGGCTTCCTTTGTGCTTTGGAATTCAGTGGATTGTACCAACAATCCTTTGCACAATTCCCATACTTGTTACAACACCAGCATTGTCCCACAAATCATAACCTCTTGTGTAATTTTGATTGCTGGGTACTTTTCTTGACAAGTTGTGTTGTTTCAGGAGAGCCCTGCTTCTTCACCTTCCTCATCCAGATGGGTGGAACCTTCTTCTTAGAAGATGTTTCACTTTCACTAGAGGATGCCCTTCTTTTAGAATCATCCTTCTCAATGCTCACTTGAGTAGAAACATTTCTCCTTTCAGCTGACTGGGAGGCTTCAGCTTTGGGTGATTGCAGATTTTTCAATATCACCTCTAATTCTAAGCATTTCATATTGAGGGAGTTCTTCTCATCCTCAACAGTTCTTATCCTTCCTTCCCAATTTTCTTTCAACTGTTCTAGTTGGTCTTCATGCACCTTCTTCATTTCCTGTAATGAATTGTCAAGCTCCTTTACCCTGTTTACTTTGTCTTCAAGTTGAGCATCTCTGACATTCATTGAAACTTTGTGCCTCTTTTCCAGTGCATGGAAAACATATTTGACCATTATTTTAAAGAAATCTTTCTCAGAAAGGCTCCTTTGCAATTCTTCAGCAGTGTCTTCATATCTATCATTGCAAAGAGAAACAGTTTCATCTTTTGCCTTCACCAGCTTTCTGAGAGTGTTGGTTATGCCAACCCTTTTAGACAATTGATCTTCTATAGCATTGGCTTCTTCTTCTAACTGTGATTTTTCTTCATGAAGATCATGGATGCCTGTAGCTACACACTTTTCCACTTCCATGGGAACTATCTTCTGAAGATATTTGAGTGCACTCTGAAGATCATTCATTGTTTCAACTTCATCACAGCTAGGACAGGCTTTCTTCATCTTCTTGGCCTGTTTCTTCTTTCTATTTTTCTGAGTCTTGGCAGATATCTCCAATTGAGGCTGGTTGCTCATTTCCTCAAATATTCACTTCATAAAGACTCCCTTGGATCTTTTAGAGGTAACCTCCCTCTGATACCAATTGAAGTGCCCAGATCAGTGTGAATCACTGAGAGGGGGAGGGGGTGAATCAGTGATCCCTTAAAACTTTTTTACTAATTGATTCTTATCAATTAAACCTCTATGGCTGGTTAAAGCCTCGATCCACTCTTCTTGTGTCTCTCACCTTTCCTCGAATGATGCAGTAAATATAAAGGCACAGGACACAAGGATTTACAAGGTTCGGCACCAAAGGCCTACATCCTTGCCATGCTCTCCAAGCATGGATTCTCCCATTATAATCTGTTAGTATTACAATGGTCGATACAGAGTCCCACTGTATCTCTCCTGAGTCCCACAGGAGGGTCTTTATACTGCTTCACACAGTGTTACCAGAGTCCCACTGGCCTGCTCCAGAATCCCACTGAAGACTTCTTCTCCCTGAGTCCCACAGGGTCTTCTCCTGGCTCCTCGAGTCACACGAGTAGCTCTTCTTCACTTTAAGCTTCTTCAAGTATCCTCCGCAGTCTGGGATAAAGACTGTTGGCCTTGCTCTGTACCTCTGATCACTTGTGATGATCAGGTCTTCTCGTCTTGCTCAGGCTTTATCTCCTTCTTCTAAGGATGACCTGGCTTCTCTCCAACTACTGAATACTCAGACAACTGATATCTTTAACTTCAGTCTGGTCCAGTCTCACTTAGTTCAACTTCATGCATTGAGTGCATGGAAGCTCTTCATCTTCATGCACTGATAGCATGGCCTTCTCAATTCTTCAAGATCCTCCTGGTCTTGGACAACTTAAATGCACACAACCAGGTTTGTCTTTGTTCACGTGTGCATGTGCATGCATGTATGCATGCACTCCCCTTCTTCCTTCTCATGGTGCAATAAACCCTCAAAGGGTGTAGTCAACTATAGCACACACCTCCTCACTTGAACTTCACACTTTGTTCAATGTGTTTACACACTTAAATGTGTGTTATACTTTGTGTGAGTCTTCTTCTTCTTCTAAGTGTGTCCACTCCACTTAGAGCACACACATAGGTTCGGCCACTTCACTTTGTTGTTTTGCACACACAACTTTGTTCTTTGATTTGTACACACACAATGAGTGTGTATTTTGCCTTTACTATTTTTCTTGCACACACTTAACCCGTAGGTCCTCTTCTTGTTTTGCACACACAAAAGGTGTGGTCTTCACTTGGTGCACACACAAGGCTATGCCTCGGCCTCCTCTTGCACACACCTGAATACCAACACAAGGGCTACGGCCTCCTCCTTTTCTTTTTACACAAAAGGCACAAAATGCCACGGCCTTCACTTTTGCACACACACAAATGCTTGAGGCTCGAGTCTTCTTGTTTAGCACATAAGCACTAAGGCCTTCGGGTTCTTCTCCACTTGTTCTTTAAGGCGCTCAAGGTGGTGCGGCCTCACTGTCTTCAACCGCGCAAGTGCACAAGGCACAAACGGCGCGCAAGGTGCACTGGCCGCAAGCGTGCAAGCGCCTACCGCGCAGGGGGCGCGGTGCACAGAGGGGGCACGCAAGTTGGCGCTGCCCTTCCTCCTCTTCTTTTCGCGCAAAGAGGTTGCGCGCAAGGAACTTCAGCCGCGCAAGATACTTGCTCGGGGCTTCAAATCTTCACGAGGCAGAGAGCACTCACGGGACTTCTCTCGAGTTTTTCAGCAAGCAACAATGAAGTCTCGGCCTCTCCTTTTATAGGCAGAGATGCCTCAGATTATCCGCGTGTGATAAATCTTGAATCACCGAAGATTTTGGATCTTTAAAAATCCTTTAAATCTGGTTTCTATCCTCGGTTCACGCGGGTATTTATTTTCTTCGGTCTTCTTCATGTGCATGCGACTTAGAACGCATGCACGGCCTCTTTTCTTCCAATCTATGCAAACCACGAACACACGTGGCCTCGGCACCTTTGGTTTGCCTCGGCCGAACTTCGAATTCTTTCAAACATTGCATGCATGGTCATTTTTAGGCATGATCGTGTTCAGTGTGGCCAGAAGAACTCGTTGGAGCAATTAGATTGGCCGGAGGTGGTCGGAAACTCCATTTCTATCCTCGGGGAGGTCTCTGGTTCGAAGGAAGCTCGCGGGTGGCCTCGTGCGAGCTCGGGGAAGAAGACGGTCGCTGGGTCGTTGGATCGAAGTTTTGGACAGTCGCGGTCAGGATGGGCCGCGGCGGATTAGATGTGCGGCTTAGATCGTCTGCGCGATCAGATGAGCGGCTGGGATTCGCTCCGCGGCAAAAATGTTTGTCCCACATCGAAACGGCGCCCTGTTTCTCCGCGCCTTATCAACTAAGCGCTCCCCCAACCGGCTCAGTTGAATTCTCTCCCTCCACGGTGCCACCCCGCACCGTGTTCTTCTGCGGGCGCGCTCTGCGCCCACTCTCGCCTCTGCGGGCGCGCTCCTAGCGCCCACTATGCACACTCGGGTGCGCTCATGCGCCCCTGCCGCGCTCCTCCTGGCGTGCCCCAGACGCCTAGCGGTGTCTTGGGTGCGTCCTGCCGCCCTGGACTCGCCCCACGGGTTCCCCCTTGGGTGTGGCGGCTTAGTCCCACATGTGCCTTGGGGTTGAACCCTCAAGGTGTCCACGGGCTGGCCAATTTTTTGGCAAAGTAGAAAATAAGACTTTGTCAAAAACAAAGTCCTCCATGAAAAATACCAATTCTAAATGCCAAATGCCACAACTCTTCATCTTCTCCCAAGCCATTCTTCTTCTCCTCCATTTGTCTTCTTCTTCTTAAGAATTCCTCCATTCATCCTCAACATTTATTTATTACTTAGGAATGGAAATTCTTAAGGATCTTCATCAACCATACTCCTGAATCACATAACATCTTCAATGGGCTTCGTTGATCAAATCAGAGATCAATTGGATCTTCGTCTGATTCTCATGCACTAAGAGTTAGTACATGGTCTTCATTAAACCACTTCATCCACTTAGAAGTAGTGAATGGATCATCTTGCTTCTTCAACTCCTCATGCATTGTCACTACAATGCATGGTCTTCTAACTTTGTTGTGACTTTGTATCCAGTATACAAGTTCTTTGAACTTTAAGAGCAGCTCAACAATCGTCAGATATACATGGAGAATGTTTCAACCACAATTTCCAATACCACTTAGTGAATCTCCTAAGTGACATGCATCTTAGTACCATGGCCATTCTCCTTCACCACCAACACCATCACAACCTTTGGCATTCACATCTTGACAATTCTTGACATCCATTCATTCCAAGACAACTTCATGCCTCATTGACAACAAATGCAACACAATGCACTTCAACTTCCTTATTTGAGAACCTCTTAAGGGGAGAGGTTTTGGTATTTTGAGGAGGTTGAGATATTTTAGATGTGGGGGAGGCCCTTGGGGATATAATTGGTCAGAATAATGGCAAATAACAGGGCTTGAGGGGAGTAGAGATAAGAGGAAGTGAAGGGGGGGTTTATAGTGGAGGAGAGGAGGGATTTCATAATATTATAATCATTAATTTATTATTTCATCCCAATACAAGGAATAGTAAGTATTCCACGACCAAAAATAGTGATTTTTTTCATGTGATCCCGAACCAAGTGGGTTTAAATCAGCAGAACATCATCGATGACTCAATTAATCCATTATTTAGCATTTATTGTAAATTATCAGATTCTACTATTCATAAAAATTTCAACTATTTCAGAAAAATACCAAAAATTCACCCTAACCGTTTTTCGACATGTAGAATCCAAAAATGAAGTCTATTTTTCAGAAATAATTTTCTAAATGTGATTATTTTAATATTTTTTTAAAATAGTAATATATTATCAAAACTAGTTTTAAAACATTTATTAACATATTCTAAAATATAGGTACATCGTACTTCCAACTTTAATAATATTTTTATACCACCATAGGTTAGGTTACTACTCTTTATGGTATATCACTATTCATAAGGGTATTTTACTATTCATTAGGGTAGGTTACTATTCACCAAAAATTGAGTTTTCCTTATCGGACTCCAAATAACTTACTGATTACAACCGTGTATAATGGATTTTCAAAATTCCAGACACAGAAGTGCCGAACATATTTTTAAAGGTCACTTAGCACGTAGTAGTTTATTATTGTTTGTTTTATTGTGATTTTATGACATACGTATGAGAAATAAATTTCCATTGAAAAACATTTGGTTGTTACCGTAAAGATAAAGTTACGTCGCGCTCACCTTATGAAGAGGTTAAAAACCTTACACTCGAGGAATGTATTTACTATAAATAAAAAGAGATGAAAAAATTAAGAAGAATGAAAACATAACTACTCTGATGCATCATTCATACTAGATATGCTCTATATATATAGCCTCAAATTTTACACCCAACCGACACACCTCAACCAAGAAGGTCAACCCTGGAAATGGAAATGGAAGAGAATATCTGCCCAACATGGGGTACAAAAAAATTATATTTGGAACCCAAGAAAATAGTTCGGGATTTCCCTCCATTAGGTGTTAAACTAGAACATGGAAAGGTGAATCCTAACAGACCTTCCCCAATAAGTTACCCACAACATATATTAGTAGGGATGCCCTAGTTGGACTAACCATGTGCTACCCATTCTTAATCTCTTTCTCAACAAAACATTCTCCAAGGGATCATCAATACTATTGAGTTTTTAATGGATAGATTGAAATCTATATTTGAGAGAAATGTCTTAATATATATGTAAAAAACGCTTACCCTGAATGGGTTGATCCGACCTCTCCCCCACCGAACATTGGAAACCCTACATTCCAAATTTTCAATGGCTTAAAACACCCTATTAAAAATTTGATGCATTTAATGTCTTGATGTGATACCATTATGGTGACCCCTACACAAATGAAATCAGTGAAAATCGGGTGCTTCATGCTAACACTACAGGGGTTATCCATTGTATGGTACACAATTTTTTCCAGCTTGGTCGATTACAGAATGGAAAGATGTTCATTGGAATGTTATATTCCAATGTAGCTTAATGATTTAGAAGAAATTAGTCCTCAAACTATTATTTTACAAACTGAGGGATGATGAGAGGATCTTGAATTTAATTTCTTATTGGAAGGGTTCAACATACTCCTTAATCTTACAACTCCCTCAAGAAGACATGTTCTGTATCTGTATAGATAATCTTCTTGATTAGTTGCGCAGACCACTCATCCATGTGAAATAAATTGGAGGGTTCATGGATATTTATTCAATAACTCAAAAAATGAAAGACTCCATCTCCCAAACCAAGGATTAGTCTCTTATAATTCCATCATTTCAAGGAAATAGAACATTTAAAGTAGTGGTTTCGATAGTTACACATAAATCATCCCTTAATCCCACTCCATATCCAAAGCATGCGCTATATCTTAAAGTTCCCCCTCATTAGCATCAACAATAATTCTCACATCATCTAGATGAAAAAAGAAGTTGAGTTGAAAATAGTTTGAGGAGATAAAGAACAAACATTATTCATTTTGAAATGACCATGACCTAAGATACTTCATCTCGACATTCGAGAGTAACTTGATCAAGTTTCCAAATCCCAATAAGTCCAACTAGGATGGTGTTGAAGATACCTTACAATTTACCCTTCCACCGGGCATTGGGTAACACCATTCATGATTCTTTTTTCAAATTTTTCATGGAGAAAATGGTGAAATTTGAGAAAGTGAAGATGGGTAAGCAACTTGTGCAGGTACAATGTGTTACTACCACTGATATATATGAGAATAATGAATGATAACTCGTTCATAGTATGCGTATATAGAAGTTTAGTGATTGTATGAAAATATTAATGGTCAACCAGACTCATGATATCCTCCAAGAATATTTGAGACAACTAATTATGCCTCTAATAATTTCTGCAATGACACAACCAACTTGGTTGGTGCCACAGTCCTCCATAATCTAGTCTTACAATAAATGAAGTAGCCAAAAGAGTGGGATGAAAACAAGAAAATATATTAACGTGTTCTAAATCCAAAGTTATCCTTGAATTTATAAGGAATCATTACTTCAGTCCTAGAAACACGAGAACCACCCCGCCAAATGGTACACAAGATTCAAGCCTCCATAAGGCGTCTTCACCATATAAGAGTTGATATTTGGTTCCATTAATTTTATTCACTTAATGGATCCCTCCTATAATGATTAGTGAAACTATGAATCCAAATTCCCAACATTCTATAAGTGAATTAATGAAGATATTTCTAGATCTAAGGATATAGGGGAAGTAGAAGTTATACTAGAAGTTAATACTCTATCCATGTCCCTGATCAAATCTTATACATGACCAAAACTCAGGGGAGAACCCTCTAACAACCTCACCAAGAAAAATAAAATTCCCAAAACATGTGAAGATTTTCCTCAACCTGATCATCCTAAAAGATCAACTAGAGGGGATATTGTTTCCCATTCAATCATATCATTCTTGCAAACCTAGTCGACCTAACCCATCGAGAACAGAATTTCCTTGAACTCTAGTTTTGAGGGAAGACCTACCTAAATCAAGTAGATCAGTTCCTAAAGTGCCTACAAAATATTTTCCTCACATTGGAAAGGGCATAAATTTTGACCATAAGTATGAAATTTTAAATTAGTTAATATCGGTGATGACCGAGTTGTCAATCATGGATTCTTTGATTCTATCAAGAGGCCATTAGGAATCACACATAGAGGATTTGTCGAGCCCTAAAGAATTTGAGTATGAATATTCTACTATTGAAATATATCATGTAGAAAAAGATCATGCTTAATGAAAAATGATCATCTGTTTCATAGATAAGAACAAATATTCCATATTACAATGACACATAATACAATTGTTTGTAACTAGAAGAATAGAATACATTGCTATCTAATTATCCTTCATTGAAAATTTGTTAGGATTCAACATCATTCAGGTTGAAACACTTCCTCAAATGGACTATAACATGTCCCAAATGTTCCTCGCTAGTCTAATTCTATAGGACTATGAAAATAGATAAAAATGACTCTTAATTAAATCAATATCAGGATTCATTTTAGAGATCTTCTATCTGACTTGGAATTTTTGGTCATTCAGAAAGATATTTCCTTCAACGTTCGGCTGGTAAAACCTTTGTTACATCAACATCTTACTATTTCCATATCATAACATAGATGAATCAAATATTTCATTAATGGTAAAATTTGATCATTTCATGGTGAAAATTCCCATTTAAATCCTGAAAATCACAATACATTGATGTGGAATTATATTATAGGGAAGGAAATATCCCATTTTTGAAAATTTTACTTGAATCAATACCATGAACAGTCCTAAGATGACCCCTCCTACTCCTTTCAATAAGTTTAGTGCAGAGTATGCGATACCCATCATTTAGATCAAATAGGTGGGTCCAAATATAGGAACATATTTAGCAACAACAATGACATTATTAGTGACAACTAAACTTGGAAATTCTAGAGAAGTCTTTATCTCTCTAGATAGTGATGGAATCCCAGATGAAAACTCACTCATTCCATCTCTTAAGCTTTAAAAAAACTTACTTTATCAGCTGAATCTGAATAGGTTTTCATGTCATTGGGAGAAAATAAATATGGTAATTCTCTATCCTTTATCTCCCCTTTAGAGCTTTAGGAAGGCTCTACATCATCAGTTGAGTCAGAAGTGGTTATCTATCATTATTAATGTTAAAATAATGACTCATCCCCTAGTTCCTAGTGGTTTTATTCATCACCTACCTCCAATAAGAACAATTAGGAGGTATAAGAGGAGGTTTAGGAGGAAGTAGAAGAGGAGGAAGACCTCAAGGATTCCCCTTAATCTTTTTATAAAGGATTCTATACCACCATTTACAAACTTAGAGAAATAAATCTGGGTAAAGGGGAGGATCCATGACCCACATTTATTATTGAGGCCACACATTATGAATAAAAACAGGTATATATTTATTTCCTAAAGAAACATAAAGATGTGTTCACTTGGAATTAAACAAAATTTTCTATCTTGGATTCTAAGGTGGCCACTAATCACGGTATCTTGCCTAAAAAATATTAGGGAGAACATAAAAGAAATTAGAAGGATGAAACTGACTCATAAATCCAAAATTGAGGCTAAAGTTGAAAATATTATCAAGGCTAGATTCATTTGGGAAGTTAAGTATCTAAATTGGATAACCAAAATCACCCCATTAAAATAATGGAATGGTCCAATTTTGGGCTACATATTCTTTCTAGATCTCAATAGGTACTGTCCAAAAGTTGATTTCCCATTCTCAATAATATAATTACTAATTGATGAAAGGGATGTCTTTCAAAACCTATCCTTCATGGATGTCTATTTAAGATAAAACCGAATTTATATGCCCCATTAAGATAAAGAAATTACCACCTTCAAGGCCCCCAAGAAGTGTTCTGCTATCGGGTAATTCCATTTGTATTAAATAATGATGACGCCACGAACCAGCGTATCATGCACCACATCTTCAAAACCTTCTAGTGAATTTTTTCAAATTCTATATTGATGATATGGTGGTAAATTTACAATAGTGTTATGACCAAATAGCTTCTCTTGAGGTTATCTTTGACAAACAATGATATCATTGAATAAAAATAAACACCTTGAAATTTTATTCTATCGTGACCTTGGTAATGTTTCTTTGATTTTTCATATGCAATCATGGCATTAGAGTCGATCCCAAGAAGAAAAAGTCAATCCTCAATGAATCACGGCCATTATACCTTAGAGAGTGGAGGGGTTTAAAGGGACACATTTCCTATATTCAGTGCTTTATATCCAAATGCTCAAGTAATTATCCGCCCTTTACCAAGTTGATGAAAAAGGGAGTTACAAATTAGTAAATTAAGAACTATTATGAATCATTTTACAGTGTCAATAACTATCTTTTAATCCCACCGGTTCTAATTCTAACTGTTGAGGGGAAGCCTCTCCTACTATATGTGATATAACTATAGATATTACTGGGTTCCTTCTTCATAAAAAATAATGATGTTGGAAATGAAAACATCCTTTTCTATCTCATTCGAACCATGCTTGATGCAGAAACTTAGTATTCATATATTGAGAAGAGATACATGGATTTGATATTCATGGTCCATAAACTGAGGTACTACCTGTAGCACTATAAGGTACATTTTCCCTATCTCATATATCCTCAGTTTTCCTATATTTAGAAGGCATTTGACATGGTTTGTGGTTATTCTGTAGTAGTTTGACATACAATTCCCACCTTAAAAAGCAGTGAAAGGTCATGATTTGGTAGATATTCTCATATAACAGCCATTTTTAGAAACAATGTCATTAGATACTGAATTACCAGATGAAGATATATTTTCTATTCAAGACAACCCCTATATATGGGAAATGTATCTTGATGGCACATCCATAAGTCCAATAGAGAATATAATGGATGACCTAAGATTAAAAAAGTTAGGTTGGGAGTAATTTTCATCTCCCCATCAAAGGAAGTTTTTCTATACTCTTTCCTATTATAAGATAGTTGTACAAATAATGAGAAAGAATATCAGGCCCTCATTGCAGTCATGAAACTAGAACTTCAAATACTAGTAGACCATCTAGAGGAGAAAGATGATTTAGAGTTGGTAATAAAATAGATCTATGTGGATTATTCCATAAAAAAAAGAAGAACTAATTACCCTACTTGATTATGTATGAGGGTTAATGGAAAAATTCCACTTAGATCCAAAATCAACTCACATTCTATGATCTTAGAGTGCCTTGAAAAATGCATTCGTGAATGTAGCTACAACTTTGGAATATTTGAACCATAATTAAACCATCACTGGCATCACACACCACCAAATGGTTTCACCTTTTTCTTATGTTAGTATGGATGAGATCAATGTGGTCAGTCATGTTCCTAAACCAGATGGTCCAATCACTTTTTTGATGGTACCCATTTTATACTACATTTAAAAGTTATTTCTCTCATTGGATAAATCTAAAAAATAGAATACTCAATAATAGGTGACTAATTATATGCATTATGACATCCCAAATCAACAATAAGTAATTTATAAATGAGGATTTGATGGATTCCTCCTTAAATGTATTTATGTAGAAGAGACCACTACTTTCATGAGATAAGTACACATGGGATCCTGTGTTTCACACCAGTCAGGGCTCCAACATTCCAATAAAATATGACGTCTTGGATACTTTTGGTCCTCAATGGTCTAGTATTGCAAAACATTATCCAAGAAGATTCATTCTTTCCAAGTGCATTCCAGATTCATCCATCAACCCATGGAGTTACTACACACAGGTAAATACACTTATACATCTTCCATATTGGGAATGGATGTTTTATGTCCTTATCCACCTACTACGGCCAAGACACTCAAATACAACATAACTATTAATGATATCTTCTTCAAATGGGATGAGGGAATAACCCTCAAAGAAGTTGGGTTAAAAGAATTATCATCTCCATGAAAGAAAGCATAATGACCATAGTTGGTGTCCCTATTACAATACTATTATAAAATGACACCAAAATTTATTATGTTGAATTGGAGAAGCTTTATTAGGAGTATAATATCAAATCCAGCTGCTAATCCCACTATCATTCAGTAGATATGGGATAGATAGAGGCGTTCAATAAGACCATATCAAACATACTCTAGAAGATGATGGATAAGGATAAAATATATTAGCTTGAAAATATCCCGCATTCTTTGCGGACCTACCAGACCGCCACCTGTACCACCAAACGAGTGACCCTGTATTCACTTGTATATGGGATAGAAGTAGTTCTTCCAAATTAGTTCTAATTTTCATCACTATGTGTTTCCATTTGTGATCATTTATCCATAGATGAGAAATCCCATAATCTAACAGATGAATTAGAGGAACATAGTGAGAAAAGATTTAATACCATTCATCACATGGAGGTCCATCAAAATTGGATATCATGGAATTTAAACAAGAAGGATAACTTCTATTTGATCCTCCAAAGAGAATTGGTATTGGTCCTCAGGACTCCAATGATACTAGGAAAGAAGTCTCCAAATCATGATCCAAAGATGGGGGGACCATATTCCATACAAAAGGTTTGATCTAGTGGTGGTTATTCTCTAATCCTGGTGGATGGAGAGCTTATTAATTCTCTTACCAATGTAAGGATTCCCAAAATTTACTTTGTGTGAAAATAGAGTGATACGTCTTAGCTACATGACGTTAAACCACATAGTTAGTCTTTGTCTCATTACCTTAAAATACATTATGTTTCATCCTTGTCGCAACATGATATACTGCATGACACCAACATCCTTACGTTATAACATTAAAATGTGTAGCATCATGGTCATGTATTCATGCCTTTAAAAGGCACACCATATGGTTCTAGTTGTATGACCTGAAACTACAAGACATCATAGTCCAAGCTATTAGACATTAAACTACATATCCCAACATCAGAATCACAATATATTAAACTATTAGAAAACATCCTTTCTTTATGATGTACAACCACGTGGTTCACATCCTTATTGAATGATGTATAACTGTATAACATTTCAATCCATGATTGAGCAGATCATGATATTTAGTGATGGTATCCCACCACATATTTTATCAAGAATTGTATGTGGAATGATTCCTGTTTTCATAGGATTTGTAGTGACGCTTGTGTTTCCAATTGTGGGTCCAGCCACCACAACAACAAAATCCCCCCTCCCTGTGTACATGTCAGCCCTATATGGGGAGATTTTCAATAACGATATATAACATGATTCTTACTCAAATGAGATACATAGTGATGTCAGGATCTTACATTCTAGTCTAGATATCAAAAAATCAAAATGATCATATCATTCATTTTTATCACCATTGTGTGGTGAAAAAACCTTATCCACTTCTTGTCTCTATCACTGATCATATATCACATGGGATTAAGAGTTTTAGTAGAGGATCCACCACATGATCAAGAAAAATTAATTCACATCAAGGTTACTATGGTATTAGTTGAAAGACCAAAAAAGTCACACCAGATTCCCTTATCAGATGACTATAAACTAAATGGTTTTTTAAAAACTATGTATAGATTGATTCTTGTTTCCATGAGATATGTAGTTATTCTCGGATCCTACATCTCGGTATATCCATAGATGGTAAAAACCCCCACTATACAATGTAAGATTTAGATCTATATAAAAGGATCTAATGTTGGTTATCACCCCATTTTGAGCCTCTACTCAAAAAGGGGCCCCTTATCTACAAAAATAATTTGATCAGTGTGGGGAATCTTGTATATAACTATGTGTGGTTTGATTAGTGTTCCAACAAGATCTGTAGTGACACCTGGGTCCTATACCCTAGTCCTAACGCAATATACTTTATTCACAGAAATTATCCTTCATCCTTACCACATGTTATTAGACTGCACGACTGAGGTCCTCATCGCATGACTTTAAATTGCATGGTTATTCTAGAAATACATGTGTGTTTCATCTCATTGTAAAGAGATACATACTGATGCCTAGACCTTATGTCCTAGGAATAGTTATGGATTCCATTGTTTAAAGTTCCACCAATAAAACAAAAATAATCCCTCCTATATAAGAGTCAGATCTATACAAGGGACTCTACAATTCATCATAAATTTTAGTCCAAATAATTCCTTTAAACATGAACACATTACTTCCCAATGTTATACACCTAATCTTGGATAGTTCCAAATCTTCATAATATTTCTTCAGCTAAAAGAAATATAATATTTGATACATGAGGAAACCTTTTTTTGACTATGCAGTAGCACACCCTAGTTGGATTTTCATAATTCAAATACCAAAAGGGTCAGTTATTTGAAGGATTCAATTTCTTGACTATACAGTAACGAACCCTAGTTTCCTTATCATAATGTCTCAAAAAAAATATGTTTTTTTAACCTGTGCAACATTTATCTTTAAAATAATCCTCTTCTATATTTGAAAACCTCAACAACATCATGTTGCAATGTACTATTCATGTAACACCCCGAGATTTTATGAAAAATATTCTTTTTAATTTCATTAATGTTTTTGTGTTGTACGCTACACCAAAAGGATCTTGCACAACACGCATCCTTGACTTGATTGGTATTACAGGCAATCGCGACCTTCCTCGATAGCGTGTGTAGTACGTAATACCGAGTTTCACTAAACAATGATGTGCTATTAAAATATTATTAAAACTAGCCGTTATGAATAGTAATAACCACTTTTTGAAATTTTGAAAATTTTATTTTTCAAAATGGACTTTATTTTTGGATTTGAAATATCAAAAAAATCTTAGAGTGAAATTTTGGTACTTTTCGAATAACTTTCATATTCTGATGAATAGTGAAAATTACTAAATTTTCATTAAAAAAAAACTTTTTTAATTGAAATAATTAATAGTGATAAATTATTAATTTGAGTGGTTTTAAAGTATATTTAGAATATATTTTTATAATTTAATACAATTTTGGTCATTGGATTTAATTTCACATTTAAACCAGACATAAACAAGTGTCAATCTTTTGATAGTTATTATCTCTTAAGAAAACGCTATATGTTTTGACGACGGGATTTAATTTTTAAATTAATTATTGCAACTGATATGTTTTGAATTTGGTAAAATAGACATTATTTTTGAGTTCATAATATCAAATATAGCTTAGGCCTAATTTTTTGTATTTTTTTGAAAACTTTCAATTTTTGATGAATAGTGAAACAACTAAGTCGTAGTTAAAAAACTGAATTTTTCATAAAACTTAATTTTACCGCTTCTGTGAGTGGAATTTCGAAAATCCGAGAGACATGGTTGATGTCAGTAAGTAAAATGTGGTTCAATGAGATGAAAATAATTTTTGGTGAATAGTAACTTTTTACTTTTTTTACCACGGTTAAAAGTAAATTGGGTAATTAAGGGTAAAAATGATATTATTATTACCCTAACACATGTCCTAATTCTATTGGATAAGTTTAATTCGACCAAAAACAACCTTAGGAATAAAATATGACCATTTGGGCCCACTTGTATTAGATTAGGACATTTATTATTATTATTTAATTCAAAGAAGAGTTAAAAGAGTTAAAATCAAAGTTTATTTACTAAAACATTTTTAATATAGGGTTGTACATTAGATAAATTCGATTGTAAATATTCATTAGAAAGATAATAATATTTCCTACATAATTATATTTTATTTATAATTTTTAGACATTAAATAAATTAATTTATTTATGACACAATGATGAGGCAGTAATTTCCATAATAGTGAAAAATTAGAATAATTGATATTATAAATATCCAAATAAATATAATTTGAGACTTTTTATGAATTAGACTAATTTTATAGGTTCATATGACATGTTAGTGTTGATTTAATAAGAGTTTTTCGAACTAATCAGTCTTTTATGAGTTTCACAAAAATCAATTACTAAATAGTGTCAAAATTGACATAAAATAGTTTTTAAAACAAATATTATATTATTAATTGTTATTTTATTCCTAAAAATCTAAGGTTAGGCCAAAAGACTTAGATAAGGTTTTATATATTAATAATAAACAACTTGGGGGTTCGTTTGGCTTGTTATAGAAAGTTTATTAACCTTATAGTGTAAGAACACAAGAAGACACGGTAAAAGTAAAATTATTTAACTTAATGTTAAATCTAAATTATAAGGTTAAAATAGGAACCTAAACTTGTATAAATTCTATTTGATGATAGGATTTCGATCCATCCCCACCAAAGCTTCGAAATAAATCAATTTGGAGCTATTTAAAACCGAATATGACTTTATAATACAATAATATTTTTAGTTTTCCAAAGGAGCCCCTCTCCTCCCTTATAAAAGGGAACCTCCTCCCCCTCTTCCTCACACCACTTTGAGACTTCAAGCATGGCCAAACTCTGCCAAATTTTCTTCTACACTTCCTTAGAAACATCCTAGAGGTTCTGGTCTTCTTCAAAGACCAATTTTAGTGTCCTAAGAAAAGTACTCAAAGAGGCGCTTCAAAAAAGAGGTAATGTCCGTTACCGATTCTTTCAACTTTATTTCTTTTTCCACTTCTTCTTTTTAGGTTGTTTCATTATGAATTAATAACATCAGTATCACTCATATAAGGATATGTTATTATAACTATTAAACAACCCTATTTCACAATCTATCCATCCTACGGAAAACAAAATCACCACGCGTGCGTACATACGGAATACCGTCTCCACGCCGTGTTGTAATCTATTTTCCACCACCACCTTACTTGGATGGGTATAATGGTGTAAATAATAACTATATATGATTATTTTAAAGTGATATTGATTCTGAAATAGTATACATACACTCCAATACAGTCCCATGATCATGAGAATGATATCATCGCTCGTGCGTACGTACGGACTACCGTCTCCACGACGTGATGAGATTCATTCTCCACGTTAACCATTCATGAATGATTATAAAGTATATAAAATAAGTAATCATGAAATATATGACATAATAATGATACTGGATTTATGTGTATATATATGTATGTCATCTACTTAATTCCATTCAACTCAATAAGGAAACGAAAACAGCGTTCATGCGTACGTACGACCTACCGTCTCCATGAACGGTGTATTTCTTTCCATTTAATGATTTATTATATATATGAATATTCTGAATATATATTTTATATAAATCATTTTTTATATAATGGAATTAATTAATCATGATCTAAGTAATCATATGAATAATTACAAGTCAAAACACGGACAACAAATGAAACGATTTTACCCAAAACACTCTTTAACATGGAATTTACAAAAGAACGGGTAAAATAAAGTCATAAGTGAACCATATATGATATCATAACAATGAGTATGATTCTGGAATAAGTCAATAACATTATTTCAATCATTATACAGGAGGTTCGGACACTTATGAAGCAAATCGGACTTAAGGTAAGGGAAAATTGTGCAAATCTTATTTTTATCCGAGATTGCTTATTCGTAAGTATTTACTGGGGTTATTTCTGTCATCCATGCCCATGTTTTATAAACGTGTTTTCGTGTATGTTTAAAGAACTTTTTACCCATTTTTTACTTTTACTACATGGTATGTAAGGAATATTTCTTTTGTTTAGGTACTTTTTGACTTTTCCAGCAAAAGTACGAGAAGAATGTTTTTTTGACTTATACGGCACGAACAGATTTTTACGGTTTTATAAAGCCTTATTTTCATGAAGCTTCCTCCAAAATATTTCATTACTATTTCCAAAAAAATCTCTCTCTTTTAATAATGCATGACATTTTGTGAAAAGAAAATGAATTTAAAGAAGAAAGGATATTTTCCTCAAGAATTCATTTCAACTGTTTTATCAAAACCATTTTCCATAAAAGATGAAATTATTTCATAAGTGTATGTTTCAAGTTTAATGTATCTATAATTTACATGTTTCACTTTTATTATTATGAAATGTCCATTTGTTTTATATGGATTATGAAATTATGGGATGATTTTTATGAAACCCATTTTATTCTTTGGGTTATGATGAATGCTTTAAGTTTATTTTGTGGCACAAGTAAGAATGATTTCACTATGAGATGGGTGGGACCTATATCTCCCTCCAATGAATTGGGTAAAGATTTTATATCTCATTAGATAGAAATGGATAGAATGGTAAGTTAATCCGGTTTAGTGTTACGGGACTGAAATGAGGAGTGAACTCGATTCAGAATGGGACTTTTTTCACTAAGATGGTCTTGGCAGCAATGCCTTGTCTACTATGGAAATCATTACATGTGATTAATGGATGCCACAATAACATGTTTTATTCCCATGCTATTTTATCATTCTTAATGTTTCTTTATGATCTATGTCTTACGAACTTCCATGTTTTATGTCATTGATCAAGCATTTGATGTTTAAACACTATGTTCATGTTTTTAAGTTCAAATGTATATGGTATGTTTTATTTTATCCATGCTTACCCTTACTAAGCATTTGAGCTCACACTTTTTATGTTTTCTTTTCCTCAGGATATAAAGAAAGGTTTTAGGTAAGAAAAAAAGGGAAGATCTTTATGGGAGATGTTGAAGATCTTTCACCATGATTAGAAGATTACGTTCCAAGTTTCCAAAGACACTAAACTATTACGGTCCTTATGTGTCTGTTTTTGTTATGTATTAAGTATTCCGCAAAAGTAATGTAATGTCTATGTACGTCAAGCTCCGGGTCTCTACAGTTGGTATCAGAGGAAAGGTTTAGTCAACCTTTGGAAACTAGGGTGCGAAAACGTTAGTGGGATCCCTAGAGATATTTCTAAGGTATGTCTAGGGATTTCCCTAAGGATAAGTATACGTATAGGAAATAGTCCTAGAACTAAGGTAACGATCTTAGAATTTAACCTGAGATGTTAGATATTGAGGGTACTCCCCCTTTTAATATGTTGTTTTCCCTAGCATGATTTTTTCCTCTCACACTATTCTTTTTGGGTTTTAGACGATGGCTGGAACCCGAAGGAACCGTGTTGATCAATGCAATGGACAATGCAATGATTGTCCTCCTGAACAAACAAATGTTATGGGAGATGGAGTGAAAAATCTTATTTCTATACTTACACAAGCTATGAATCATTCTGGATTTCAAAATGAGCAGAGAAGGGAACAATATTCTTTTGAGTCCTTCATGAGGAAACGTCCACCTTCATTCAGTGGGTCTTCTGATCCACTTGTTGGTGAACAATGGATCTGTACCACTGAAAAGATATTTCCAATTCTTCAATGTTCTGAACATGATAAAGTCATCTTAGCAGTATATCGTTTGGAAGGTTAAGATGATCAATGGTGGAATCTTATCAAGAATACGAGGCAAAGAGATGAATTTGATTCCATGGAATGGGACGAGTTCAAGAACTTATTTTTCAATAAGTACTTCCCTCATATTCATCGATCAAAGATGGAGAAGGAGTTTCTTGAACTAAAGAAAAAGGATGATGAATCTGTTGGTATATACGAATCGAATATTACAAGGCTTGCAAGGTATGCATCTGAATTTATCATCCAACCTGAAAGTAAATTTGATCAATTCTTCAGTGGCTTAAAACCAAATCTTCTGAGGGCATTAGCTATAAGAGACTTCAGTAGCTATGAAGAAATCATGTGTTGTGCTATCAAGGTAGAAATGAAAGTTGGTGTTACCTATCCATCTCATAGTTTTGACAAGAAAAGAAAGATGGAGTTCAAGGAGAAATCTCAGAATAATGGTGAAAAGAAGATGAATGTTTACTTATGCTCAAAGTGTGGAAAGAAGCATAGTGGAGATTGTCTTAAAGGGACAAGTAAATGTTTCAAATGTGGAAAGGAAGTTCATCGGGATTTTGAATGCTACAACGATGGGAAGAAGATGTCTAATGATGCAAACAAAGAAAGGGATACACAGAATGAACCTACTGCACTTCAATGCTTCAAGTGCAAGGAAATGGGGCATTATGCTAATAAATGCCCTAATCCAAGGGTTAGTGATGATCGACATGAGCAACCACTTAAGGCAAAGTACAAAGGGAAGTCACATGCGATCACCATTGGTGATGTTGAATATGATAATGATTTGGTGGAATGATTAAGTGTTTATGTAATGGGATTACAAAATAATGTTGTATATAGTATCGTGGAATATTGGAATATTTATTGGTCTATTGTGGTTTTTAATAATTTTATGGTACCGGTAACCATGGAAAGTGATTGAGATATTTTTGGAAAAAAGATGATATGCGCATAACGAAGAGATAATGAAAAAAATGAAGTGTTTGACAGTATTCATGAGCTCATGATTGATATAAGGACAAAGTGATATCATGGTTTGAGTATATAGAATTTTGAGGATTTTGGTATGTGGAAAGAGTTAACTTTTGACAGCATTCATGTTTTCACTAAGTTTCAATAGGTATTCATTCTTCAAGAGAATATATGATTAATTTATTCACATGTTTGTAATTTGACCAACAAGATATATCTTATGATATATGGGGTATAAATGATGGTATTCACGTGCTTGTTATATGACCTTTTTAGTAATCGTTCTCTTTATACAATGAGTTTGGAAAGAAGTATTTTAGATAAGCCTAAAGATTGGAATGAATTATGTTGGACATAAGTTAGTATTGTTTAAGGATAGAACTTTTTTCAATATTATTGATGGGGTGTTATAGTAATGTAGTTTTAGAAAAAGGAAAACCTCCAGGATGGGCGACAACCCATCGCGTCGGACAAGGTTGTCGGAATCAAACCCACAACCGAAGTGCGACTGGCCTTTATCACCTACCACTGGACTACAGGAAGTCCCTGTTTAGTAGAAAATAGTTTTATTATATTAAGAAGTATGATATATGAAGTATAAGTCCATTTTAGGAACCATATATGATTAATCTCACTATAGATCGACTTATGTATATTTAATAAATTTTACTAACCTTTTGTTTGAGACCGATGGAATGACTCATCATTCTATCACATGATCTGCTAACACTTCACGAATAACAAATTCAACTTCAATTATTTAAGAGATGAAGTGGAAATTGTTCAAGGCACGAACAACAGTGAGATTGTACCAAATAAAGTAAGTATTTATTCTTATTCAAATTCTTCAACTTTAGGGAAATGATCTTGAAAACCAAAAATGGTGTCCTAAGTGCTCTTATATCTATTGAATCAGATGGTACCTTAGATCATCACAAATCTATAGCTTTGTGATTGCTGGATTTTTTATAGCCATGTTCTCTACCACTCTCCATCAGAACATGATGGTTATATTTCTCTTCCATATCCATATTTTCACCTATGTGGAAACCCAGTGATTAGTTTATTTGGGTAACCATTACGTTTCATACTTTTGTTTTTAAAGATTGGTTTTGGTATTCCTTTTTACGATATTGGTTTCTATTAAAGAAACATTCAAGTAGTAAACCAATTATAACCCCGATGAATTTCGAGGGCGAAATTCATTTTAAGGGGGGTAGAATGTAACACCCCGAGATTTTATGAAAAAATATTCTTTTTAATTTCATTAATTTTTTTGTGTTGTATGCTACACCAAAAGGATCTTTCACAACACGCATCTTTGACTTGCCTGGTATTTCACGCAATCGCGACCTTCCTCGATAGCGTGTGTAGTACGCAATACCGAGTTTCACTAAACAACGATATGTTATTAAAATATTATTAAAACTAGCCGTTATGAATAGTAATAACCACTTTTTGAAATTTTGTAAATTTTATTTTTCAAAATGGACTTCATTTTTGGATTCGGAATATCGAAATTAGCTTAGGGTGAAATTTTGGTACTTTTCGAATAACTTTCATATTCTGATGAATAGTGAAAATTACTAAATTTTAATTAAAAACAAAATTTTTAATTGAAATAATTAATAGTGATAAATTTTTAATTAAAATAATTAATAGTGATAAATTATTAATTTTAGTGGTTTTAAAGTATATTTAGAATATATTTTTACAATTTAATACAATGTTGGTCATTGGATGTAATTTCACATTTAAACCAGACATAAACAAGTGTCAATCTTTTGATAGTTATTATCTCTTAAGAACACGCTATATGTTTTGGCGACGGGAATTAATTTTTAAATTAATTATTGCAACTGATATGTTTTTAATTTGGTAAAGTAGAAATCATTTTTGAGTTCATAATATCAAATATATCTTAGGCCTAATTTTTGGTATTTTTTTGAAAACTTTCAATTTTTGATAAATAGTGAAACCACTAAGTGGTAGTTAAAAAACTGAATTTTTCATAAAACTTAATTTTACCGCTTCTGTGAGTGGAATTTCGAAAATCCGAGAGACACGGTTGATGTCAGTAAGTAAAATGTGGTTCAATGAGATGAAAATAATTTTTGGTGAATAGTAACTTTTTACTTTTTTTACCACGGTTAAAAGTAAATTGGGTAATTAAGGGTAAAAATGATATTATTATTACCCTAACACATGTCCTAATTCTATTGGATAAGTTTAATTCGACCCAAAACAACCTTAGGAATAAAATATGACCATTTAGGCCCACTTGGATTAGATTAGGACATTTATTATTATTATTTAATTCAAAGAAGAGTTAAAAGAGTTAAAATCAAAGTTTATTTACTCAAACATTTTTAATATAGGGTTATACATAAGATAAATTCGATTGTAAATATTCATTAGAAATACAATAATATTTCCTACATAATTATATATTATTTATAATTTTTAGACATTAAATAAATTAATTTATTTATGACACAATGATGATGCAGTAATTACCATAATAGTGAAAAATTAGAATAATTGATATTATAAATATCCAAATAAATATAATTTGAGACTTTTTATGAATTAAAATAATTTTCTAGGTTAATATGACATGTTAGTGTTGATTTAATAAGCTTTTTTCTAACTAATAAGTCTGTTATGATTTTCACAAAAATCAATTACTAAGTAGTGTCAAAATTGACAAAAAATAGTTTTTAAAACAAATATTATATTATTAATTGTTATTTTTTTCCTAAAAATCTAATGTTCGGACAAATGACTTAGATAAGGTTATATATATTAATAATAAACAACTTGGGGTTCTTTTTTCCTGTTATAGTAAGTTTATTAACCTTATAGTGTAAGAACACAAGAAGACACGGTAAAAGTAAAATTATTTAACTTAATGTTAAATCTAAATGATAAGGTTAAAATAGGAACCTAAACGTGTCTAAATTCTATTTGATGAGAGTATTTCGATCCATCCCCACATTATCTTAGAAATAAATCAATTTGGAGATATTTAAAACCGAATATGACTTTATAATAAAATAATATTTTTAGTTTTCCAAAGGAGCCCCTCTCCTCTCTTATAAAAGGGCACCTCCTCCCCCTCTTCCTCACACCACTTTGAGCCTTCAAGCTCGGCCAAACCCTGACAAATTCTCTTATCCACTTCCTTAGAAACATCCTAGAAGTTATGGTCTTCTTCAAAGACCAATTTTAGTGTCCTAAGAAGAGTACTCAAGGAGGCTCTTCAAAGAAGAGGTAATGTCCGTTACCGATTCTTTCAACTTTTTTTCTTCTTCCACTTCTTCTTTTTAGGTTGTTTCATTATGAAGTAATAACATCTATATCACTCATATGCTGATATGTTATTATAAGTATTAAACAACCCTATTTATCCATCTTTACATCCTACGGAAAACGAAATCACCGCGCGTGCGTACGTACGGAATACCCTCTCCACGCCATGGTGTAATCTATTTTCCACCACCACCTTACTTGGATGGGTATAATGGTGTAAATAATAACTATATATGATTATTTTAAAGTGATATTGATTCTGAAATAGTATACATACACTCCAATATAGTCCCACGATCATGAGAACGATATCATCGCTCGTGCGTACGTACGGACTACCGTCTCCACGACGTGATGAGATTCATTCTCCACGTTAACCATTCATGAATGATTATAAAGTATATATAATAAGTAATCATGAAATATATGACATAATAATGATACTGGATTTATGTGTATATATATGTATGTCATCTACTTAATTCCATTCAACTCAATAAGGAAACAAAAACAACGTTCATGCGTACGTACGACCTAACGTCTCCATGAACGGTGTATTTCTTTCCATTTAATGATTTATTATATATATGTATATTCTGAATATATATTATATTTAAATAATGTTTTATATTCTGGAATTAAGTAATCATGATCTAAGTAATAATATGAATAATTACAAGTCAAAACACGGACGACAAATGAAACGATTTTACCCAAAACGCTCTTTAACATGGAATTTACAAAAGAACGGGTAAAATAAAGTCATAAGTGAACCATATATGATATAATAACAATGAGTATGATTCTTGAATAAGTCAATAACATTATTTCAATCATTATACAGGAGGTTCGGACACTTACAAAGCAAATCGGACTTAAGGTAAGGGATAATTGTGCAAATCTCATTTTTATACGAGATTGCTTATTCGTAAGTATTTACTGGGGTTATTTCTGTCATACATGACCATGTTTTATAAACATGTTTTCATGTATGACTAAAGACCGTTTTACCCATTTTTTACTTTTACTACATGGTATGTAAGGAATATTTCTTTTTTTAGGTACTTTTTGACTTTTCCGGCAAAAGTAGGAGAAGAATGTTTTTTTGACTTATACGGCACGAACAAATTTTTACGGTTTTATAAATCCTTATTTTCATGAACCTTCCTACAAAATATTTCATTACTATTTCCAAAAAATATCTCTCTTTTAAAAATGCATGACATTTTGTGAAAATAAAATGAATTTAAAGAAGAAAGGATATTTTCCTCAAGAATTCATTTCAGGTGTTTTATCAAAACCATTTTCCATCTGAGATGACATTATTTCATAAGTGTATGTTTCCAGTTTAATGTCTATATGATTTACATGGTTCAATTTTATTATGATGAAATGTCCATTTGTTTTATATGGATGATGAAATGATGGGATGATGTTTATGAAACCCATTTAATTCTTTGGGTTATGATGAATGTTTTAAGTTTATTTTGTGGCACAAGTAAGAATGATTTCACTATGAGATGGGTGGGACCAATATCTCCCTCCAATAAATTGGGTAAATATTTTATATCTCATGAGATAGACATGGCTGGAACGGTAAGTTAATCCGGTTCAGTGTTACAGGACTGAAATGAGGAGTGAACTCGATTCAGAATGGGACTTTTTCCCCTAAGATGGTCTTGGCAGCAATGCCTTGTCTACTATGGAAATCATTACATGTGCTTAATGGATGCCACAATTACATGTTTTATTCCCATGCTATTTTATCATTCTTAATGTTTCTTTATGATCTATGTCTTACGAAATTCCATGTTTTATGTCATTGATCAAGCGTATGATGTTTAAACATTATGTTCATGTTTTTAAGTTCAAATGTATATGGTATGTTTTATTTTATCCATGCTTACCCTTACTGAGAATTTGAGCTCAACCTTTTTATGTTTTCTTTTCCCCAGGATATAAAGAAAGGTATTAGGTAAGAAAAAAAGGGAAGATCTTTGTGGGAGATGTTGAAGATCTTTCACCACGATTTGAAGATTGTGTTCCAAGTTTCCAAAGACACTAAACTATTACGGTCCTTGTGTGTATATTTTTGTTTTGTATTTAGTATTCCGAAAAAGTAATGTAATGTCTATGTACGTCAAGCTTCAGGTCTCTACAATTCAACCACAGTCTACATTCATCCCTCACATTCTTGTCCCATTTTATTTCTCATGATCTAAGTACCCCTAAGAAAATGGTTTAAAATATCCTCCCTCATGTCTGAAGTATGTTAGAACAACCTTGGTTTGGTAGGCCACATATTACACATTTTCTCCTTGATATTGTGGTCCTATTAATATGAACTAAAACTACATGCTTCTTCTTTCCTAAATTTGATTCAGGCCTCCATAGGAAATGTTTTCCCCATTCTTAGGTAATTTTGACTTGATATTCTCCCTCAATATTTAGGAAATTTTTTTCCAGAAACAAAACTCTTTGCCAAGTGAAATATGATTCTTCATAAATATCATCAATCAATTGGTAGTAGAAAGAAATAATTCATGAGGATTCCTTTATTTGATTATGCAGTAACATAACCTAGTTGGATTTAAATAAGTCTCTCATAACAAAGGGCATGCCAGCTTGAGGACACCATTGTTTGACTATGTAGTAACACTCCCCAGTTGGAATTTCATATAGTCTCCAAGAAAATGGGTTTGTCAACAATTATCACAATCATCCTTAGGGGATACTGAATCTATCTCCATGATCCCTTTCCTCTATATCACTTTATGAATCCAAAGCCCTATATTATAGCTTACAACCATTCCCCTTCACATATGAAAATGATGACACATTCCAAGAAAGATTAACATGAATGTGAGAAATATTGAACTTTCATTCATCGATAAGGTAAATTATGTTCTATACCCTATTGTAATTTTTTTATGACATTAAACTTTATTTTATATTTTCATTATCATAAGATGTTAAACTATACAAAAATGATCCAACTTTAATATGTTAAATTGCATGGTCCATATCCTAGTCACATGAAATTATGTTGTACAATGATTCAAACCTTTTCAGAGTGGGTCCTCCCACTAACATCGGTCATTTAATAGAATGTACCATTCTTTGAACAATAAAAAAAATTATAGTCGGAGTTTCTCATTCATGTCCAATTCCAATACAGATACTCTCTTAATTCTGAAACACCTTTCCCAGATAGACCACCAATTGTGGTTTAGAGAAAAATATATCTTAAAAAAATTACCTACCATTTGTTATAGAATATCATAATTCTTTAAGAAATTTTTTTTTGACTATACAGTAGTATTCCCTAGATGGATTTTAATAAGTCTCCCACTAAAAGGGAATGTCTAGAAGAGGAATACACTATTTGAATCAGTAGTAATACACCCCAATTGGAATTGCATAAAGTCTCCCACAAACAGAGTCTATCAACAAGTTACATATTCATCCCCAAGAAAGACCAACTCTCTTCCCATAATCATTTAAAATATCATGTTTGACACCTCTTTTCAAACTTTTTATGCATTCATTCCTCACATACTTAACTAGAATCATGTTGTATATCTAGGAAAAAAATTGTCACTCAAAATTTTCCATTGGGTATATGAATAATGACATAACATTCTTGGATAACGAGCCCTGTTTGGGTCAACATTATATCACTCGTGGTCAAATATATTTGACCTAAAACACCAGTCACATTAATTAAAATTTCAAGACATTCAAACTCCCAAAAAAAGAGACACATAACTCACCATGTTGAAAACCCACAAAAGGGAACCCTAGGTAGATGTTGATTAACATCTCACTAGACCTATGATCTTTAGGGTTTAGGAAAAAATATAGAAATGAAAAGAAAGAGGTATAAAAATTATTTGGAAGAAAACCCGGAAAGGGTGGCCAACGAAAAATCCAAGTATCGTTCCCTAAGTCTTTCTCATATCAGAAATAGGTTAAAAAATTGGACGATGACACAAAAGTTACAAAGTTCATAGGGTTTTCCATTTGACCCTAGAAACAATTGAACTACACCAAATTGGTCCAAAGATATAGGAATAAATTAGGCAACTCCCTCTCCCCTATCATTGTAATTATAACATCAAAAAATCCAATCAAATGGGTCATTTTTGCTGTTATATTATGATTATGATAAATAAATGAATGACGAAACAGGTGATTGGAAACAAAATCCTTTTTAATTTATGTTTCAAAAATTTAATATATATCCCCATGTTGGTGCCTCTACAACAAATCTTACTAGTGTTCCATAACATAGGCATTGAGTTGTTGGATTATAGATCATTTTTTTAGTAGTTCTCTGAAACCTAGTCAATTGTTTGGTGATATCATCTTCATCATTATGAATTTTCTTCTTCTCTACAGCAATACGATATCTACCTTATTCTAAGGCTCTCTTTAAAGATCGGTGGAGTTGGACCATATATTCCTTTATAGAATCCATTTATTATTGATGTCTTATTAGTTGTAGATATTTCTTTTCAATATAACATTGATATTACTACATCTTCATGGCACGATTGAGCTCATCTTGGGATACAACAGACTTGAGATCTTTAAATCGGTCAGCTATCTACACCTCATCATATTGTAAAATTAGCTCCTACCATCTCCAGATGATTTAATTTTCATCATCGGGGATTTTAGAGTAATCAAATCTTATACACCCTAAAATGGATAACATGGTTCGGATTCAGATGAGTCACAAAAAATGGTTTTTAAAAGTTATCTCCATGACTATCTTCTAGATAACTCATCAACCATGTAGCATGTGTGTCGAAAAGAGTCTTATGTCTCCAACTCTAACTCAGATTCACTCTCATCGAATAATAATTACAATAGGATTACTTTACTCATGTATTTACCTTGTTATTCTCCCTCGAAGATAGAATCAGTAATTCCTACCATTGTTGATTTAACCGGCACAGAAGCCCACCACTTTATGATCATCCACCGAAGTTGATAATTCTAAATAGAAAGTGACACCCCTCACCAACATAAAGATGTTAGAATATAGAAGAGGAACTAAAACTACCAAATCAATTTACTACAGTCACTCATTGTTGGATCAAATTTTTGGATCAGTTCTTCTTTTTTACTCTCGGTCTTGATTCTCATAATAGGGAACTCCTCACAAGGAGATTCCTAATTGATTTTCCCAATGACCAGGATAGATGGACCTTGAGGATCTCCCACTTTGGGATTCTTAGGTGTCACTCCCTCGGAAATGAGAGAAGGATGTACTTTTATGCCTACTTCATGAACTTCTTAAACAATTCTATCTATAGATAAATCTATATAGGTTGTTCTATGATGTATGACATCAATTGAAATGAGGCCAATGGTATTTGAAAAAAATTGAATGAAAGAGAAAATCACATTCTTCTAGTAACCTACTAAACACAGCAAACATTTCAAAAGATGTAGGAATATTAATATCTTTTAACTAATCCTCATGATCCATTGTGTCATAAAAAAATTCCACAAGTTTCGTAGTATACTCACAAGTATGGTTATCTGAAACAAATTGACTAGGACCATAATTGGATGTTTTTTCAATTATCTATACTGGTATCTCAGTATCAACAACATCTTATAACCACATATGGTCTGAATCAACACTGAAACCCTCAAAAAACCATATAGGATAGCTATTAACCACATATCGACTAGAGATAGGGTCCATGTGGGTTTTCGTATGGTCCTTCTTTGTATGTGGAAGATTTCAAATATCACGATGAGGAAAATTCAGTGAAAAGAACATGATAAATTATGATTTATATCTAACATTATCATGTATCCGTACCCCCTATACATCAATGGGGATATACAAAACTATATCTCTTGACACTTCATCCATCAGAGGAATGGATTCATCCGCATTTGTCTGATCCTCCTATGGGATGTCCCCCTTGATCCTAGAGGTATAAGTGTCAGACCCCTGAAGGGCGGAATGTGAGAAATTTATTTAAAAGGAAATCATGGTCAAATAGATATTTTAGGTTAGTCATAAGTTTAAAATTATAGTTAAATTACTTACAAAAAATCATAAGTTTGGACAACTTTTCCTCCCTCCTATGTTTCTTCTGTCTAGATAGCGAGGTAACCATATAAGTCAACTTAGTAATATGAAATTGAGGTGGTTTTTGAGGATATCACCTTCACCCATTATTTCCTCTACATTTTAATCTAACTTGGGAACCGTTTTGAGGATACAAAAAAACTCAACCTCTACTCTAATGGAGTGCTTATGGGCCCATATTTCAGTGACTCAATCAATTTTTTACTGTTTTTTCTTCTCTATCTCTAAAATGTGATATACATCCATTCAAAATTAGTTATGGTGGATGAAAGAGATAAAAAATATAAGGTAGAAGAGATAAATAATCCTTAGGGTCGATAGAGTCATCCCATTCTTATTCAATGTGACTGGATACCCCCTCAATTTTTCCTCAATCCAACATCTCGGATACTAACTTCATGGTCAGGATCCAACCATTTATCACATATATTGATATTTCCTACTCTTAAATATATTGATCCACCTTAGTCAAATTACAATCAGGGTGGATATTAGATGGTTCACAATTATCTTCTAGTTCTAATATGCATATACCATTATAGAGAAATACCCACATGTCTGTAAGGTCTCAATTCACACCTTGTCAGCCTTGGATTTCTACCTGCCGGACATCATCTAATGATAATTTGGATAGTAGTACAAATGACCCAGTGTATTTTGACTTTGAATCCTTTTCATCCCTCTCTTATATCACCAAATACCAGTGACTGAAACCCGACTCTCCTCTCAATGATGATGAATAATCTGCCTTGACCTATAATATATGGTTTTCTCAACCCTATCATGATCTATGACCCTTTCCAAAAATTTCCTTAAATAATTTGAAGGTTCAACGTCATCACCTTTTGGTTTGAAGTTTCTAAAATTATTTCCATGACCAACATCAATCATAGTTGTGACTAGAGAAATTACATTCATCAATGACCCATTGGGTATAAAGAAGTCCAAGAACTAGCATACCCATATTCTATCCTGGTTAATAACCCCAATGGAGGGAGCTTGATTAACATTTGGGACACCTTCATGGCCATCAGGACATATAATTGTTGTTACACCATTTGGTGTCTCTCAAGTATAATGTGTATGGGGAAAATACAGAAAACTATTGCAGAAACATGTATTTTTGGGTAAATTGATATTGAGTGTATGCCTCACATATGATCTAGCTTTCAATGCGGGCAGCCAGTATGTTGTCTCTAAATTAAATAATTCAGTCCCTAAGATAATGATTTTATTTTACATTGTTAGTAAATGTCCTAGTTATAATATTTCCATATGGGAAGAAGCTAAACCCTCCCAATATGTTCAGAATCCTCAAGAATTCATCACATGCCAAGGGTAACGGATGAAAATTGATAATCTCTGAAACAAATGGGTGAAATAGTCCTTCTGGGAGTTTAACTACACCTATAATAGCATAAGAACTAAATTTTTATATAATACAACCCCAAAACACTTGAAATGGACCTAAAATTTTGAATGGGTCTTCCTAGTGTATGAATGTAGTAAACACTAGTAGATCTTAACCAAGAAAGGGTAAGAGAACTTTATACGGATCTCTTCAACTGGTTTATCTACATTAATAAATTTCCCTTGTCTCACACTACTATTGAATTTATAGACTCGAAGCACTTAGATACATAGCCACTTTCCAAGGAAGACATCTATATGGGTCCTCATAATAACCTCAGGATTGACCTTGAAACCCTAACGGGTTAACCTTCCCTACTTTAAGGTCATATAAAATTTACTGGGAATGCTTTGATTTTATGAGGTGTTACATCTCATAGCATTAGGGTAGGTGGTAAATTCTCTTTCTGCCAGGAGTAAATCTTTCATCAATGCTTCAGGACAGATTTCATCCCTTGTACAAGGGTATTTCATTTGAATTATCCTAGCCACCTTGAAAATCTCATGGTCTAAAGTTGGTATCATTTCAACGTCATCACACATTGCCTTTAGTGGGATAAAATCGTCGTAAAAATCCCCCCAAGAAATATTTTATATGTATCATAGGATAATGATGAATTCTAAATAAATTCAGTGAATTTTTTTATGAGGACTCCACTGGCTTAGTAGTTCGAGGATAATGTCCATGTTATTATAAATATAACTTTACCCACACAAAATACATAATAAATGTTGACATCTCACAACTCCTTAAAATTTTAATAAGATTGGAACTCCCAGTATGAACACATCCATTCAGTACTAACTAGTCCTCTAGAGAAGAAAACCTAATACTCCCTTCAACCTTGTGACTAGTCTATCTAAGAAGCACATAAGGTTGATTAATTATAGTGTGGATTTGACTCTAGTGTATGAGACTTATAATATGAGGTACAATGAATATGGCTCATGAAATAAGATATGGTAACCATCCCTTTATTGTTTTATATGCCCTTATAGAATACATTTTTGGAAGTAAAATTGGTTTGTTCCATGGAATCACACATGTCATAATAATATGATCCAACATCCTTGGTCATTTCTGAGAATCTTGCATCATCTTGTTCATAGAAATCCGTTGGATCAGGCATCAAAAACCTGTAATAAGACATCATAATTTTTCATTGAAGTAAAAATCATGATTTAGGAAAGATTAAAATACTATTTTTGGAAAATTCCTAGGTTTAGGCAGACCCTTGACAAGTTTTTTCATATAGGACCTTCAACTAGGTTCCTCTTACAAACCCACCCAGACAAGGTGATTCCGCGCAGAATGACCGCTCAAGTAGTTGTACTATGTTCTTGCATGGAGGATATTCTTCAGAATAACTACACACATGAAAAGATAAGAGAGACTATATATATTATATACATGATGAGAGAAAATATCAGGAATGTGGAAGGAAAAATTCACTAGAAGGTCAGTGGTATTTATAGACAACATTCACCGATGCATCGGGCCTACAAACAAGGATGCATTATGGAATTGTGCACCAGACCTATGCACTGAGCCTAAAATGAGTGGGTAACCGACATGGATGACCATCACCACAATCAAAAAACGTTCCTCCATCTACCTCAAGACTGGACCCTCTTCTTCCCATCAGATATAATCATGAGGGGGTATTTTGTTAACACTATGTTTTTCCCTTGGGATAAAAAGATTATAAACAGTACCCTAGGTATGTTATAGGGATGAAGATACTAAATAAGGATCAATGGAACCTACCTAAACTAGTCTCCATGAACCAAACTTATGCACTAGAAAAGTTGCACACCCTACCACACAAAAGGATCGGAAGGTGAAACCACCCCTATGTGTGACACTTACACTAGGTACATGAACCATAGACCTATGTGAAATTCCTCCTTCAACTAGGCTCCCATTTTTTTTGGTAAATATCACCCAAGGGGACCTCATTTGACAGACTGAAAAAGACAGAAGAATCCACCAAACTCTGGTTGTACAATCCCTTCACACAGGTCCAAAAGAATCCCTCATGTATCCCCTTACAACCTGGTAAAATAGTTAATTAAGTGTGATAGTGGTATCAAAGTCCCTCTAGGGTTTGAAACACAAGAAACATGCATAAGGACTATTTTCCCTTTAGTTGACATACACTAGAATGAAGGACACTTCCAAAACCTAGGACCTATGCTAGACCTTTAAAGGGAAACATGAGGAGACACTTGGTTCCTAGAGAAAGGCCTCACCCAAGTTTTGTTTTATTGGTGGTAAATTTCCCAAGGAAATACCATCTCTCACAAGCCCACCCCAACAAAAATCACATCCAACACCTCCCTAGTCTTACCTGAAGCACCACCTACTTGAAAAACATTTTCCTATATGAGGTACCCTTATAACCCTCTTTCAAGACACTAATGGTATGGATCCTCGTATTTTTTATCCCAAATATTTGTGGGACCAAATTGAATCCTCCACTGAATCCTCTGGACATGAAAACCCATGGAATGAGACACACAGACATCTCTCCCATTTGAGTATGCATTCCATTAGTCATTGGTATCCCGCACTTTTCCTACCTAAAAGGAAGGGTCCTTGGCATCCATGAAGATATAAATCCCCTCGATCATGAGGACCCTAACCACATGGGATGTTCCGTGGAATTCCTAGTCTCATACATAGAGGTTAATTCCATGTCCTCAAATCATCATCTTTAGGACCATGGACCTATGGTTTGAGGCAGGGAGGGAGAGGATCACAATTACCATTCCCTTTTAGGTGCACTATCTTATCCTCCACTCTTATCTAAAACCAACAGTAGGTAATCCCTCCTTGAGTAATCTCATATTCTTTTCTTATGGTCAGTATCCATAAGGATAGTTTGATGTGAATATCCTGGATACAAAATGAGAGATAGGATGGGCACATAAAGTACCTTCCTTCTTCTCCTATATCCCCTCCTTCATCCACCAGTGGATGGGGAATATTTTGTTTTTTTACAGATATTCTAATTCCTTTGGTTTCTCACATCCGAGTATGACTCACATGGGCATAGATGTTAGATGTTATGATAGAACCTACATGGCCAGATGCATGTCTTGGTAGAGAATGTCTTTCTAGATCTTACTCTCACCTTCCTTTAGAGGGCCTCCATAGACGTAGGTCCTTAAAACCATGTATCCAAATAAAGGGAATCATTTTATATAGTGTAAGCATAAAAACCACACCTCGGCCTTGAATGGGTCAACATTCCCAATGAATCAAGTCAAAGGGAATCCTCCCAGGTGTAATTCCCAACCAAACCTTCAAATCTTTATGAGTCAATACATTCATCATGGTCTCATTCTCTAGGGTATCCTATACGGTATAATCCCTATAAACATGTTACCGTCGCCTCAAAGGGACATATTCCCTCGAGAGACAATCCATCAAAGGGACTCCATAGGTGTGGTCCCTACCAATTGAACTATGTGGGATTTCATTCCCATTCAAATGGGACATGGTAGAAACATCTTTGAGGTATAAACCCAAAAAACCTAAAACAACCCTAATTATATATATCCCACTCCCCCAGTAGGGTATTATTTAGCCTAGGATCCCATAACCCTTTTAGATTCAGTGGGTTTCCTCGGTGTATTCCCCACACCAAAACATTAGTAGGACCCTTTTACCTAGACTCCCTGGTTACATGACGTCAAAATAACTAGTTTGGTCTCTGTTTCATGACCTTAAAATGTATGATCTTTCCCATTAAGTGTCACTGAATTACATAAGTACTAATTCCCTTTACAAGGATACGTTGGAAACCCTTCTTATGGACCCGATCCTGACATCAAAACAACTCTCATCTCCCTGGATGGTGATTGACTTCATATCACCCCATTGTGTGGCTCAAAACCAGTATCATAACAATAAATGAAAAAATAATCTCTAATCTGTGAATAAATGGGTATAGTTGATGGATAACCTTGTATAGATACATATTATTTTAATTTCTATGCATTCTATTAATTTATTTCAAATTCATGAGTGGACCACATCATACTTTGGAGTTAATGAAGGATTCATGGGTATATCTTAAATATATAATACAGTCTCAGAGTAGGAAATAGACCCCCCCCCCAAAAGGGTTATATGATTCCAAACTCCCATCATCTCGACCAATTTGAGTCCACAAGCATTGTTGGGAAATTTCCCAAAAATCACCTTCCATTGGAAAAAAAGTTAAAATAAGGTAACTATTGGGTGTTTCAGTATCTATGAATGAAACCCATTGGAATCTATTTGAAAATGGTGAACTCAATGTCAATGATTATATAACCATAAAAACCACACAATCAACCATTGAGAATAAAAGAATCATTTTCAATATAATAAATATGTAAATTAATATTTTAATATACAAATAATTATGCAAACATATAAACACATAAATAATTAATAACTATATAAATGACTGTTATTATAACACTTTCACAGATATATATTCATATATATATATATATTAATATATATTTTAATCGATTCTATGGAAAGGAGCAACATTATAAAGAAAACCATGAAACACACAAATGCATGGAAGAACTCAGCGAGACTCAGACATGAAACCTCATCGAGACCGACAGGGGGAGCGACCATTCAGCTGCACCCTGAGGGAATATATATTATGTTATATATTAATATATAAATTATTATAAATATATATACACACATTTATAAGTATACATATATTAATATATATATATATATATATGTTTATATGTATATGTATATTAATAATATTACCACATGTGATATTTCTTGGGTGGGTTTTGCACTCGAGAGTTTCCCTAATGGGATATTCCATGGATTTTTTTTTGATTTTAGGTTGTGTTCATTGAATTTCTAAAGAAAAATGTCATTGATAGAAAAATAAATTCTTACTAGAGTTTACACTTTTTTTAAGGGGTTAAGATTCACAAATAACGGGATGCAACAAATCAATATTAGGTCGTGAATGAAGTTAAAAACCAAATCACAGGTTATTCTCTATACATCGGTGTTCTGGGTCTAGTATAATCACAAAAATGGGTAGTGTTGCATGTGTTTTTTCAATAAATGAATCAATTTTAGACTGTATTGAGTCTATTAGGACCACTATTGTAGTGGAAAAATTTCTCTCTAAGGAAGAACATGTTTGGAAAATTCCATAAATGATTCAAAGGCTTTTATCAATCTTGGTATTTTTCAATTGGAGATATATATAAATTGGAATGGGATAATTTCATATTATTTTCCCGAATGAAGAATTGAATATGTGAAAATAGGGTTATAGGATGGTCTCTCTAAAACCGAGTTCTATGAGAAATTTTGAATGGTGCCTCAAATAAATTTAATTTTAAGTCAGGAACTCTTTTTCATAGTTTTGGGTAAATATATTTGGACTAAATTGAATTCATTTTCACTCAGATATCCTATTTGATATTACTTCTCCAATAGGTCCCCTTGCCTAAATTGATAAATTTACTACAAGATATAGATATAGATTTTTTAGATAGTGATTTTAGAATTGAATCATAACATAAATTTAATTTATAGTCTTATTTTCAACTGAAATAGATGAATTGAATTTGAAAATTATTTATGAGAAGTTTCCAACAATCTTTTATTAGTGAAAGATTATAGGGAATTCCATGGAATCTTATCGAAGCTCCATTGTATGTTCATTTTGGTTAAAAAAATACATGATGTTGATGTTTGAAGGAAGAATAATAAAATAGAAAATGTTGTCCTTGGTCCAACGGAAGGTCGGGACATGTATACCAATGCTAGTGGTGCATACATTGTAGGTTCTAGTACTAATGAGAAGGGTCAATTAGTAGAGACGGTGGGACCTCCCTAGTCTTCCATTCCAATAGTGTCAAACTTACTAACACAATTTCTTATTATTGGGGTCTTTTGATAGAGATAGTAGGGCATATATAGTATCATAGGACACTCTGAAAATCCCAAATAGATTTTGGATCTTCACAAGGTAAGGGGTTCTTTGAACCAAATGGTCATCTTATAAGTCCTAAGGAAGTTTTTTCTAACAACGATGTAGCCATAAATAAACAAGTCACCCTGGAACCATCTCTATGGGAGATGGATAATTGTTTAGGAATCCGAAATATTTGAAATTAGGATGATCAGTCTGATGAGGTGAAAGGTAAGTCAGTGTAACCTACTATTAAAGAGGGATCTTCGTTTTATAATCCTTTGGTCAAGATCACACCACCAGGGGATGACACAGTTAGAGGGACCCTGTGGAACTGACATGTTGTTTAAATTAGACCAAAAGAGGAATAAATAGTTTATAAATCTAATGGTGAAGTCTCTATGCAAGATCTTTCTGATCAGTAATTAAGGGAAGACCAGTTGATTGTCTCTAAAAATCACAAAAGAAAGTATAAAGTGGAAAATAAAACACCATTAAGATATAAGACTCTAAAAATCACACATGGGTAGGTTGTTAGAATCCATGACGTGATATCCTCTCTTATTAAAATGACAACATGCATGAAGTTCATTGCTCTGGGGCTTGGAAGCTCCTCCCAAGAGAAGCTTACTAGGTCTTTAGAGCACAAGATAGTGAAATACAATGAGAATTCATTTCCTAGGAGTGTATCCAGTTATATATAATGTAGGGATTCATCACTAATGGATTTGGGTGATATAGAATTTAATTTTCAAACACTACATGAAATTTTATATAAAACATAGGTGAGTACATAAAAAATAGAGTTCTTAACTCGCTGAATAAAGAGTGAAAGGTGGTGACTAGGTTGACCAATATGTAGGCAATAATCTGATTATCTAGAAAATCCTATCTTGAGAAAAATTACAGATAAGTGAGTTTTAGAAGAGATCTAAATTTCAGACAGTTGATGGGGAGACTAATTTGAAGGATAGAGACACTAATGGACTTTTTCAAAGAGAAAATGCATCGTGGATATGTCTTTATCCAAGAAGTAGTGGGTGTGGCCATGGTTGAATAAACTATGTATCATGAAACAATGAATATCTCGATGCTCAAATTGAGATTTTGAAAAAGTCATGTTTGGGACTGATGGTAATTGATGAGGGAGTTTATGCTTTGTCTGGACCCATCCCTTTTTCTTCTAATTATTCATTTTAACAAAAAATAATGGCCCGTAACCAATTTAAAAAATATTACAACATATAATTTTATTATTAGTAATAAAAAATAAATGTTATTAATATAGAATTTATATACAAATACATGCATACATACATACATATTAACATAAAGGCACAAAATTTAAAACATTATTAAGAAAAATTATTTATAATTGAATAAATGATTTTTAATATATATATATATGTTAATTTATATATTAAAATACATAATTAAAAATATATGAATTTATAAATTAATTTATAACATATATTTTAATATATAATAACACATGATAACATATATATAACATATAATAACATATATATTAATTTTTACTAACATATTCCAATAATAGAATATAATAACATATATTTTAATATATATGTATATAAATATATAATTACATATATTACCATATATATGTATTATATAATAACATATATTTCAATAAAACAAAAAATATATTAATTTATATATTAATATATAACATATATTTAAATTCATAAATAAAATGTAACAATATATATATATAATTATAATTAAGCTTACGCCAATTGGGTTTCGGTCATCTTTTGACCAACACCTATCTACGACATCCAATGGGTGTAGAGAACTCAGTTCAACTCCCATCCACAATGTTTATTGACCCAATTTTGGAGCAGATGGGGTTTAGGACCATGGTAACAATAGGGTGGTCAACGGTTTTGGGAAAGGGTTGAAGGTGATGTTAGGGTAATATGGAGGACGTGGTGTGGTGTATGATTTTGAAAGAATGGTGTGTCTAGAGGGTAGTGAAAGTGATAGAGGCATCCATAGTGGGGCTCGTTGTGGCATCGACCTCGAAGGTGGGGTCTATTTGACATTACGGTACCAGATTCCAGGCATCTGGTTTTCTCAATGATGAGTATGGTGGTGAAGCAGGGTGGTTGTTAGTGGCCAAGGAAATTGTCGAGGGCCCGGATGTGGTCGGGCGGGATGTGGCGGGGTCAGTGGGACAATGATGCGATTGTGGTCGAGTGATTTTTGATGGAGAAAAGGGACGACGACCAGCACTGGAACCAAGAATAGTTGTGGTTTGGTGGTGGTTCCATGGAAAAAAATTCTTGCATGAGTCCAAGCGATAGAGGTGATTCTATTCAGTGGAGTGGTGGGTGGCTAAGAGGTACAATGGAGCTGGAACAAATAATCATGGGGTCTTGTTGTCCTTGTAATATGGGTCTATCATGTATTTAATATCTAGAAAAATATGTTTGAATGGGTGGTTTATCCCTTAGGGGGCTAGGACCTACCTTTCTGGCCTATGTGTGAGGTTGCATGTGTGTTTAACAAAATTTTACCCTTGAGAAACCTAATATATATATAATTAAACTAATATGTATATATATGTGTAAGTATAGTTTTTGTATATAAAAGATATAGATATATATATTTCTATATATGTATACTAACATGGAAAATTATATATAAAAATTATTTTATATTAAAATATATTAACATATGTATAAATATAGTATAACACATATTTTAATTGGATAATATACTAAGGTTTCATGGTTCGTATGATAGAAATTGGGGGTGCAAGCCCAGTTTTTGATTCCTTATGAAGGCGCTACATGCGTGTGGGGTTCTATTTTTCCTTAGGTAGGGTGATGTTATCGGAGTGGAGAATCTACTAGTATAGGTGAGGGTGAGGGTTGGTGGGGTGATGCACATATAGGATGAATTATAGAGGGTGAGGGTGAGGGTGAGGTGCTGTTAGCGAGGGTGCAGGACTAGTTTGGAGTGGGTGAGGGTGGGGCATCTATGGGCACATGTGAGGGGGTGTTTTTGGTAACATAAAAAATAATAATATTTTATATTAATAATTTGAAAAAAAATTAACCATATTTATAGAAAATCTGGATAAATTACAAATCACTTACCCATGCATAAAAATGTAATTAAATAGTGTACTGGTAAAAAAGAAACATTTATAAAAATTTCTATAAATAAAATTCCATTACAAATTTTTCTAAAAAAAGTTTGTAAATTCAATATTATCCACCCTTATAAACATGGCTAATTAGTGACACCTAATTTCTTGACATTTTATGAAATTTCTGTAAATTCATTGGATATATTTTAAAATTTTAAAATTTCTGAAAAAAATTGCTAAATTATTTTTTCCCTCCAGTGAATGGAAATGGAAGAAAACAAATTTTAGAACGATGAGAGAAATAAAGTCGACTTTCCTTAAATCATTTTTCAGGTCTCGTGAGTACTTAAAGTGAGGGAATTGAAAGAAAAAAATGTATTCACAATAAAGAACCAGTGGATGGTAAAAATTATAGTTTTTTATTTTAAAATAATCATATAATTTTCTCAATGGATATTAAATCATAAAAAATCCTGATTAAAATAGGATTGAAACATATATCCATTACCACTTTGGAAACATTTATGTCATAACCACAATGAAAGGTAGAGCTACAAATGGAAATTTCAATCCGTATAATTTTCATGTGAATAATAATAAAGTACATTCATGATATGCATATATCCCAACTAAAATAATTATTTGGTGAATGTGTCATGTGCCTCACAAAAATATTTTTATGAAAATCCCTGACCTAATGTATCCCCTTTCCATATTAAAATTCGAAACTACAAGATAATAAATATAGATTATTATTCACTTATTATAGATGAATAATTATATCTATAATAACATTTATTATTTCCTTATGACATATTATCACCCATTTATTAATCAATTTGTTCTTAAAATCACAGTTCTGGGTGATAAATGCTTCATTTTACATCCATGTTTCTGTTCGCCGGTCTTGGTTCTTATACTTCGATCACGGTTACATCACCTCTATAATGATAATATTTTAATAGATATCATATATATTCATTATATATATATATAACCATCCATTAATTTTTGGGCTATATAAATGAGTTAAACCATTCATCGAGATGGTTGGTCGTACGTACACATGAACATTGTTTTCACTCTTTGACAAATGGAACAAACAAAAGATAAATAACAAATAATAATTATTGAATCATTATTATATCTGATAAATCATATATATTCATAAAATAAATCCTTATTACCATCCATTTATATAATAGATAAAAAATGAATCACATCGATTCGTGGAGATGGTAGTCCACACGTACGCACGAGCAATGTTATCGTTTTCCTATAATTTGGAAGGTAAGAATTATTATATGATATTATCATTATAGAATAATAATTATGTTAGTAATATAATATAAATCACTAAACCAATCATAATAACCATCCATAAAATATTGTGGTGGAAATTTAAATGTATCTCTACGTAGAGACGGTAAGTCGTACGTACACAAAATTGATAGTTTTACATACCATTTTTAAAAAAAGTGGGTAAAAATGTGGTTTCATAGTAATAGTAACATTTAATTATATTTCATATACTAAAGCTATCAATTTTTTATAAATACCACATATTTATAGGTTGTGAATGAAAAATTAAAAAGTAATTTACTGAATATGGTGAATACTTATTCTTGGAAAGAACTCCTTTACATCTACTCTTAAGGACCCTATGGTTGATATTTTGGGGGTAGTAGAAACCCAATAATCTGGATAAATATGTTGTGAAGATAATTTTATTTTTTTAGCTATAAGTCTCAAAATGGTGTTAATAATAGAAATGTGGGTTTCATTTTAAATTGAAGGGGATGAGAACTCTTAAAATTTAGTTATATATTAGAGAATGTTAAATTAATTATACAGAAAATTGCTTCAAAATGACTTGGTATTCAAATATAATAATGTATGGGCTTGAAATACCACTAAAAACTAAAATTTGTATATAATTAAGTGGTGATTTTATTGGAACTAAGGATGTTCTTTAATATAAATGGAGTATGGTTTGTGTTTGCTGTCAATGCTCACATGGAATATTAGGGAGAATTCAAGGAAATAGGTATTATAGTTTATGCTAACAATATTATTTAAGGTAGCATCATTTTGATCTGTTTGAAAAAAAATAGGGCCGCAAAATGGGGAGTTTGTTTTTAGAAAATAAAGGATTTCCATGTAGAAGTGAACAATACATATACCATGAAGCATAGTTCGTGGACCGCATAAGAGGTATGTAGAAGGGTGATAAAAATAGAAAAACATAAGTCTTACTCATAGAGGTTTTATGAGGACCATGAAGTGTGGTACACAAACCATGTAGGTGAAAAGGTTCATTGTGAGGCTTGTGGTTCGTAGGAGGAAAATAGTTCATAGAAGGCCTGCAGTACATGGGATGGATCATTGTTTGTGAAAATGAGGCGAAGATTTGAGGATCCATGAAGGAAGAGAGGTGGAACGCAGACCGGAGATGGAAAATGGTTCACATAAGAAAAACAATACATGATGGGTTTTCCACCTCGATGATTTGGTATATTTGGTTTAGTGGGATTTTTATATTTATTTTCCTTTATACAGTAATAATCCCTTCATTATGAAGAGTGGCTTTGATTAGAATTATGGGATGAATTTAGTGAAGTCCAGAGTGGTTCATGAGAGCAAAACCCCACAAAAGAGAAGAGGTTTACAAGGAGGATTCTGAGAAAGGAGAAGTGTCCTACACAAACAATCTATGGAAGGGGTTTTGTGGGGAATTGTAGCCCGTAGAGGTAAACTGTTTGTGAATCAGGGATGGTTCACGAGATACATTGTATGAAATAAGGTTCATGGAAGATATTCTACAGATAATAATTGGTACATAAAGGATGTATATAGAGGCAATATTCAGATTTGGTTTGTCGAGGTAGTTTTTAGAGGTGGTATGTGAAGCAGCATAGTTCATAGAGGAAGAAATCCAGTTCACAGAGGAATGGTTCACAAACTATTAGTCTCCAAAAAATAGGATTACATATACAGATAGAAGATGAACTTAAACAAAAAATATATCTACAAATTATGATTCATAATTTAAGGAAGATTAAGTGACCTATAATTCCACAAACTATTTTTGTATTCCTCCTAAATTAGTGAGGTAAGGGGAGTCGATGGAAGTGTTCTGAGGGATACAGTGAGATATCCCCAATAAATTTTAAAGGAATAATGCCTAGCACATAGTGAATGTGTCCAAACTCTTTTACCCCAAAACTAGTTAAGATTAGTGTATTACGGTATTAATGAAACATTTTTGGTGTATGCACCTTCGACTATCCCTTAGTAGTAAACCATGTAAAATTGTTGTGTTAACTCTTTCATGTGATTGGTTTTTTACTTTTCATTATCATCATATATGTTTAATATGTTCCTACCAACATGGGAACAAGATCCATCACTTTTGAAAAAAAATATGGCACCCTAACCCACCCCTCCCCTCTCAGGGTGTTTTGGGGTCCTTCATATTTAAACCTTATCTTTTGGTTTAACACCTTTCCAAACCTAATTTAACATTAACTATGTTAATATCTTTTCACTCCTAAAGAGATATAATTTAACTTATAAGGTAAAAATTAAACAATAAATGGATAATGGATGTTAATTTAAACCATATATTATCCCTATAGTCCTATTTAAAAAAAATATAAATTTTAAAAGAATTTAATAAAATATTATTTTAATAAATTATCATTAATGCCATTTTTGAAAATATTCATTTAATTTGACTTTAAAGAAACCAAGATAATGAATGAATTATAATAAAATCCATAAATATATCTCTAATATGTTTTATTAATAAATCAAATCCATGTAATTTTATACATATATCAAATTATACTAATTTTTATATTTTTTTTAAATCATTTATTTTATTTTTACATTAAATAAAGAAAACAATTCAGTGATGTGTATGAATTTAATGTAATTATATAATATATAAGAATTATAAATAAATTACCAACATGAAACTAATTTAATTATTAACAAAATAATCATTAATATTCATTCATAACATTCTTTTGTCCCTATGTGTACAAATAATAGATATTTGAATCTAAGAGGGTAACATTTAGAATTTATATTTTCTTTAAATATTCTATAAATCATTTTCAAGGACCAGTGTCCATTAAATAATTAAATTTCAAGAATAACATGATAATGTTATAATTAACTTCATCCAATAAGAGTTTAGATGAAAATTAGTGACCTCAACATTCAGTTTTAACCTAGATTATCCCGATTTACTCTTTAACAAGGTGATAAATTTTATCATGATTACTATCCATATTAACTAAAAATAAAAGGGACCTATTGACCAAATTGGGGCCTCCTGGTTCCAAATATGGAATCCATTTTTCAAGACTCAATTTCAATAATTTTAAGTAAATAATTTTAAAAATAAGCACACAAAACAGGATTAAACCCATTTTTTAGAAAAAATAATTTTTAAGAAGAAAATGGATTCATTAATAACCCAATACTAAACAATTATGATGGATTTTAAAGAATTTAATTTAATATATAATATATTATTTTCATTAAAATCATTCTCAAATTGTGATTAATTTAATTTGTCAAGATCAAAACACATTGCGGGTATAATAAGAGTTTTCCCAAAAAAGATCACTTTTTTTATTTGCAAATGATTTTTTATATTTATTTCTAATTAATTTATAACCAATGAATTAATTTTATAACTATATTATGAATAATTTTTTTTAACTTATTTATTACTATAAATACTCTTCAATCCAATGGCTAAGCGATAAAAAATAACATTAAATAATAATAATTTAATATTATATAATGCTTTTAAACTCTTCATTGCATGTAATGAAATATATCAAAGAAATAATATTTATTTATATAGAAATATCTTATTAAATATCATGTTATTACACAAATTTTGTAAAAAAACCCAATTTTATACTTAGTATTTCTTTGATTATTTTTAATAAGTATATTTTATGATCAATCTTAGTTTTAATTTATGGAACTTTTCTAGAATAGGACAATTGATATTCCGTGTTTTTGGGAGGAATATATGTTACATGATTCAATAGTTATTATTGAATATGAAGTGGTGGCATAGTCAATCAAGATATTTAGTTAGTGGAATGGTAGGTAAAGCCAGTGTTAGGTGAATTCGTCTTGTAGCAGAATGGTGGGTCATGTGGTAGCTAGATAAAATGGTAAATTATTGGAGTGACTGTGCCAAGTTCTGGGCACAAAAAATGTCTAATTGTGAGGAAGGTGGCATTTTATGTACCTTTTCAATAGTACAATGTATTTAACTACTTTTTCGCGTATAAATTGTAACATCCCCTTATAACATTCAGGTAATTCTTTTCTCTATTTTCCCTATTTAATTGGGTGTGTCTTGGAACTCCCGATGAAAGAGAGAATTTGATGGAAAATAACCTAAATTTAGAGGATGTATACTTTTTTTTGAATTAACAGAGTTTGGGTATAAAGGTTTTAATGGATTTGTGGTCTTCTTCTTGAGTATGAAAAATTCCAGAGTTGGTTTTATGTTTTTTTTGTAATAATATGAAGTATTTGTAGTATGTAAGAGAAATACATACTGTGTAATGAGAGGACATGTCATGTAGGTTCTGTGGGGAAAATGTTGGGAATTTGGTACACAACATGAAGTGATTACAAATTGTGTAATAATTAATGGTTGTTTTTTAATAAAAATTATTTATGGTCTTCAACATACCTGATAATCGTAGATTACACGACATTTAAATGGATTACACATCATGTAAATGTCACGAATAGGGGTTTTCGGTACTCTTATGAGTGATGAGTTATTTCATTTGTCTATAGGTCTTGTTTTTATTGACCTAAAAGGCATATACACTGATTTTTGGAGTCTAAATTCGATTTAGATTGATCCGTTTGGAGTTTCTTCACTATGGTAGTTGGTTTGCATTTTTCCAGGTGAGTGAGCCTTTTTGGTTATTTGTTTCTTTGATTTCGGTAGCATTTTTGTGTTACATTGTCAAATTTTTTGACTCATGGTGATGTTTCCTCTTTTTTCCTTCTATATCTATGGTGAAATATTTAGGCCCTCCATTTTCATGGTTTCATTCTTCATGTTGGTGAATCCTTTTAGGGGAATGTGTGGTCTCAATTTTTGAGGTTGGTGGTTCCATCTCCAAATTTTTTTGGTGAGCTCCATTGCTCTTGTTTTGATAAATTGTTTTATTAAATTAAATGTTTTAATATGAATGATATTTATGTGTGTGTGGATTAAGCGTTTTTATAAATGGTGGTTTTCTCTTGTTTTTTGGTAAATATAAAGAGTTTTCAAAGTATTGTGAAATGGTTTTACAAAATGGTTTTCAAAGCATGAAATAAAAAATAGTTTGATGAATGGATTTGGAAAATAGATTAATGTGAATCCTTAGGTACATAGGTGGATGATATAGTAATATGTTTTATCCACTATTAGGGGATTTTTTATCAGTCTTATCTCTACTCCCGAGCCCTGTTGTTCTATGGACCTATTATACCAATTAAGAGGTTCACTTTATAAGGTTTTACTCTAACCTATGTAATATATTCATATATCTAGTGTCTTGATGTATACCTGATGGTCTATGTTAGGTATGAGTATCCTAGCTATCCTAACCAAGTGTGAACCCTAGCGGGTTGTAACCTGTGCTTCTTGGCTGATTTGGGTTACTTTTGGTTACTAATGATTTGATGTGCTTTCATGGATATGATATGATATGTGATACATAGTTTGTCCTGAAATTATATATCTACTGATATATTTAGTTATAAAATTATTCAAAACTGATTTACCTTCTTTATTTGGAAATGTGAAATAAGGGAAATGAAACTATTTTTACATTCTTTTGATATAATTTTTTTTAAATATTATCATGCCTTGTTCTCTTTAAAGTTTAGTGTACATTGATTATTGTTCATAGAGTATATATGGAACACCTAGGAGATAATCTACTGAGCCTATTATCTCACACTCTATATAACTCTTTGGAATCTAATAGACATAGTTATCTCTTTCAATGTAGGGAAATTCAAGGAATCAAAGTTAGTTGGTGAGATTTTTTGTCAGTTAGGGTGGTTAGATATTGGTCAGATGGTGGGATTATGGCAATGATATCACATAGAGTAGTTTTATTTCTTATTTTGGTAGATATTTACGGTTAGTATAGTACTTAAATATTGTTTTTACTCTTTATTTGGTTGGATTCCAATGTTTTCATTCTATTATGGCATAGAATTATCTTTTATAATATTCTCTCTATTTTATATTTGTGCCATATTGCTACTTAGTTTCGAAAAATATTATTCCATATATCTTTTTTTGATTCCTTGGTACTAGTCTCCAGCCTGTGGAGATCAAGAATACCCTTTGGGTATGTGTTGAGTTGTGTTGGGTATCAGCTTGAGAGGGTTCTCAAGTCAGTTTGTTACATAAAGGAACTCAATCAAGAGAAATAATAACGATAAAACTTTCATAACCTTCCTCTCAAGTTTTTATTATTATCAAGCTTAGTTTATTTTAACTTGTTCTTATTTTTTCATCATATACGAACATAAATCTTTTACATGATGATTATCTTATTCTTTATTTCAAGGGAGGTTACAAATGTTGTCTTCAAAATAAAAGAATTGATTATTCAATTCAAGGGAGTAATTATTTAAATTAATTTAACTTTTTTACTCCCCTTAATTTTATAAATATTATTTTTGTTTTCATAAATTTTTAGCATGTTTTATTTTTGAGTTTATTGTAGGTCACTATCAAAATATGAGATTTTTTAATGTAAAATAATAATTCCATTTCATTATAGTTTTTATGAATTATTGAAATTAAATATTGATCTCACATATTACATGAAACATTAAGGATGTATTTTTCGATGTAAAACCTACTATGATGTTTCTATTATGGACCATTGTTAATTTTTTGTACTTTTTGATTTTTGTTTAGTAGAATTATTTTAAGATATTTAATATCACCCCTTAGATAATAGTATTTTATTTTCTGATTCATAAATCTATTTAAACCAAACCATTTTGTGTTTATTTCACCATGTGATTTAACATTTATTAAAACATTAGTTTTTAAGTATAGGGCATGATTATATATTAAATTAAACATTAATTCATTAAGAACCCAACCGAACCCCTTATATTTTTTCAAAATTGGGATTTGTTGAGCATTAACTAGGAATTTTTAGTTAATGGAAATTTTTCGTAAGATTAAGGGTTTGTTGCCACTATGAAGAGGTTAATCCTTATCACCTTATGGATTTAATTACCAGTTAATAAAATAGATTTTGGTAAAATTTTGGTAGTATGTTATTCAATTATCATTGACACTCAAATTTTTTATTTGAATTTATCACATAAGTTATTCATCCAAATCGACTATGAAATTATAATCATAATCCAAGATGAACTCCTTATTCTTTATATCTTTATTATTTATTCATTAACTATTGGATGGGTTTTTTATTCCACTAATAAATTATCATTCTATACCATCTTATAGTTTCCATATTTATTAAGTGATCTAAAATTTTGTGATCTCATTAACCAAGGTGTAAAGAAAATTTTTGACATCTCATTAGATTCAAATTGAATTGTGTTAAATTCTCCTTAAAATTTTCAATTTAAATAATTTTTATAAAATATTAACCAAATTTTCAAAGAAGATATTTAATTATTAAGGGAAGTCACCGTTTTTACTTATGATAAATTTTCAAGGAATTTTTTTAAAAAAAACCTTTTCATTGCTCAAGCTTTTTTGTTTTTAGATTTATTACCTATCCTATAATTTGTACTAAGTGGTTTCTTAATGACAAGAAACGTATTAAATTTGGATTAAATTAATGTGGAAATAATTCTTTCATTTTACACATCATTTTTATAATTTAAATTATGTTTTTAGTGATTAAATTATCCATTATTTAGTAAATTATTTCAAGTGGTTACTTTTTTGACGATTTCTTAAATTAATGAGTTTTTTTTTATGTTTAAATTATGAAATGTATTGAGATTTGGTTTTTATTTTAATCAATAATTTTCTTTCTAAAAATTATTTTTAATTTCTTTTGTTTAATCTCTATTTTTTATTTATTTAATTTATTTTTTACTTTTATTATTTTTATTATTAACTAATTAATCAATTAACAAAATTATATTTAAATTGATAATATTTTTTAGTGGATAGTGGGGCTAAGATGTTCTTCATTAGGTAAAAGGACTTTGCATCCAGGATGAATCAACAGATGTTTTTTGGGGCGATTAGGTGGATCTAGTTGCAAATCAAGATGATCATGTTAGGAATAAATATATCTTCAATCATTGTGTGAATTAGAAGAAACTTCCTCTACATTTTTTCAATCCCTTTTATTTTTTCTAAATTGAAGATGAATTTTGTAGAGGTTTTGAAATTTGAGGTGAGATTCTCCTCCTCTAATTTTGAAATTCCTTCTCCTTGAAGATTCATATTGAAGGGGAAGGTAATTCATGTTTCTTCTAGTTATGAAGCTATTGAAAAAAGGATCAAGATCTATAAATACTAAATTATTGCACGAGTCTTGACTCCGAAGGATGAAAAAAAATTTAGATTCAATGATCTTGTGAATGGAATTGATTTTGTTTGGGGTTTTACATATTAGTATATGACTACCATGGGAAGAGGTTATTTTCACATAGTTTTCCCTTATTATGAACATAAGTAGTGGGAGTTGACTTTTGGTTCCATTCCTTTTAGGCTTAGAATCTTAAGGATTAAATAATGGGATCGGAATTTGAACCCTTTCAATGTTAGGAATAATCACATGTGGGTATGGATTCATATCTGCAAACTCAATTGGCTACTATAGAATCCCCAAATATGATGGGATACTGCCTCATCTATTGGGAACCCAATTAGGATTGACAACAAAACTAAATATCCGTTTTGGGTCATTTTTCAATTTTTTTGGTTAAAGTTGACATGGATTACACAATGGTTGAGGAGGATTTCATCACCACAAGAGATGATATCTTTAACTTGGAAATTTTATATAAAAGGAAACCTAAATTTTTAAGTGATTTCAATTTTTTTGGTCACCTTGATTCTGAATGCAATAGGTCTAGAGTTTGTAGGAAGTGAAATTTAATGGGACATAATGAGATATCCTACAGAAGTATTATTGATAATGGGAAGGGAACATCTCCCCCCCCCCATCTATAATTCTGATAAATGTATTTATATTGAAATGAAGGACCCACATCATTCATAGGTGAATGGATGGAATATGTTATGAAATTAAGAGTGATTATTTGGTATAGATAATGAGCTTTATACTTTTATTGGAATTATTGAGGTGGATGGGATGTTAAAGAAATTAATCTTGATAAAGTATACAATCCTCCAGTGGTGGTTTACATGTAGGTATTATGCAACTTGGAAGGTATTTTGGATGTTTTTGATAGCCACACTCCAGTTATGAATTCTTTATGTGATGTAAGGAAGGTTGGAATTATGAGGAAGAATAATACATATACCCCTTTTCCACCACCTATTTTTAATTATAAGACCCTTTAATAGGATTATGTCCTCACTATATAGAATAATGTTAAAAATAAAATCCATTACTAAATTATCAAGATTCATAGAGACTGAATTCTTTATATCCCACCCTGGTTCCCATTAACATGAATCTCTTTGAGAAGCCTTTACTTACCTCATCTGATAATGAACATGATCGTATAAAAATCATTGTTTTTGGAACAATATATTTAGAGGTTGTTATGGAATCTTATTAATAATAGGCCACCAAAAATTACCCCATAGAGTGGAATCTATAATCTCCATATTTTATTCAAATGTATGTTGATTATACGATGCAATCATACTCTATTAAAGTATCAGATAACCTGGCCAGTAAAGGGATGAAAAATAAAGATGGACTTCCTAAGATGGATAGAAAAACCATTGACAGAGTTATGGATCATGATTAGGAGGATACTTTGGGTTTGAGAACATCTATGGACTTTCTTGGAAAACCATCTGATAAGAGTTTCTCTTCTCATATGGGTATGACCTCTGTCCAAGATACCTAGGAGAATGCTCTTGTTTCATTATAGCAGACCAATGTATATCAAGTTGCTTCTCGGATTGAGAATATGAGCCAAAAACATGGTAAGTAAGTGCCCTTTTCATAGGTCCCTCATAATAAATTAGTAAATAAATGGGTCATGGAGGATACAACCATTGGTATTGATAAATCCTCTAAAAATTTATCCCACCCCTCCGTGGATTGTCAGGGGCTAATGATAACGAATCTGTGTCATCCAATGATTAATCCTATAATACCGTTGAGATGAATGATTAATCATATGATCCCCTTGGTATGAATGATGAATTCATAGAGAGTAGGACTAAAAAAATAAAATAAAATGGAAGGTAAAGAAAAATAATATGAAGTTACTAAATGAATAAGGGCCTCAAACAAGGGGTTAAAAATATCTCCATAAATGAGAATCCTCTGTTAGAACTACCAAGGGATTGGGAATTCTCCCATTACTATAGAACTATGAAATTTCATTGTGCACAAAAAACCTATGATGATTGGCCTTGATACACTAATACAAATATAGCCTTTACCAGCACTAGAAAAGTTCATTAAAAGAGCTAAAAAATAATTGTCAATCGAGGCGAAGATAAAGGGGGGTCCCTTTTATCAGTGCTCAGAAAAGAGAAAATAAATGCCCCTTTTATCAGTTCTAAAAAAAGCCCATATAAACAAATCCATTATTATCACTAAAAAAAGTGCTGATAAAAGGGATCCTTTATCATTGGTTTTTTAGTGCTGATAAAGGGGTATTTATGAGCACTTTTAAAAAGGGCTGATAAAAGCTAAAAAAATGTTTCAAAAAATATAATAATGCGGGGGGGGGGGGATTTTAACAGTGCTTGACCCCCCCCCCCTATCAGTGTTAAGCTCTCCCACACGCTGCCCTTGCCCGCACATCCCCCAACATTCCCGCGTGCACCTCCTTGCTTCCACCTGAACTCGAACACACGACATCCCCCCTTGTGTGCCTGCTCCTTTACTACTAAGTCATTTCGTTTTTTTTTCTATTTAATGATATATCTATATATATATATATATATTCATATTTATTCATATATTAATATAGATTCATATTAATATAAATATATTTAGTTATATTAATACATATATATTTATTCATATATTAATATATATTTATATTTATATATATAGTTATATTTATTCGTATGTTAATATAGATTCATATTAATATAAATAAATTTATTTATATTAAAACATATATATTTATTCATATATTAGTATATATATAATTATTAGTATATTAATTTATATTTATATTTATATATATATAGTTATAATTTTTTATCCAGATATTTATTTGTATATTATTATATATTTATAAGATTAGTTTTAAATAAATTTATAAAATATGTTTTTTTATGTGTGTTTATAAATAAATAAATACATAAATACATACATATATACAACACACACACACAGAAATAGAGAAACACAAACAGATATATATATATATATATACGAATAAATACATATATATGTGTATTTGAAAAGCCAAAGAATGTTAAAATGATCATAACATATAATCCATAAGTCTCTTTCAACACCAAAACTAGTAAAATAAAATAAAATGAAACCATATTCGACATGATATGTGGTATAGGTCTATAGGACATCTGGACCAGATGTTATACCTATTTAAATGTTAAAAAATCAGGGCATCCCGATTAGAAACTCAGTTTTGGAATCCTTTTATGCCTTTTGGGCCTTGAAAAATATTACATAAGGTTCCCTTCAGTCATTAGTGCATAAATATCATCGCAATCTTCGATTTGATATGTTATAGAGGTCAAACAGACACCCGGATCAAAAGTTACACCCCTTTGAAGTTTGAGTTACATTTTCAACTTATTTTAGATCTTTTATTCTTTTTTTTGATTTCTTGTGTCTTCGTATTATTATTAAATGATTATTAACCAATGATAATTTGGAAATTTTTAATTAATAATATTTTTTAAAATATTTTAAAGCCATTTGCACTAAATTTCTTATATATTAAATGCAACAGTCTATTTATACTAATCTAAAACATATTTGAAAATGTATATTATATTTATATCAATATAAATATACATATATAACAATATATTATTTTTAATGATTTTTTTTTGAAATATAAATTTTTTCACCGCTAGGAAAAAGTGTTGATAAAACCACCCTTTATTAGTGCTAATAAAAAATCTCTGATAAAGGTGTCCCCATTATCATCCCTAAAAAAGCACTGATAAAGGGGGGGGCTTTATCAGTGCTAAAAAAGCGCTGATAAAGGTTCACTTTTAACAGTGATTTTTTTAGTGCTGTTAAAAGTTCCCCCATTATCAACGCTTTTTTATCCTTGATAACGGGCCCCCTTTATCAGTGCTTTTTTTAGCGCTCATAAAAGGTAGCACTGTGGAAACTCAGTTTTGTGGTAGTGCTAAGCTAAAAATGTAATTATAAATATGGAATTCTATTAAGTGGGCCTCTCTTAGTTACTCTTTTATTTCATAAAATTTATGTTAGAATGATGTCGATCATATTTAGATATTAAATCATTATAGTATCAACCTACACTCTTGCACTAAAAATCATTAGGATATATCATTTTATTATAGTATTCAAGTAACTATGCTTTACTTGTATTTTTTGTATACCACTAATTTTTATGTTAAAATAAGGGAACATTAGAAAGGAATAGATATGATATCTGATTATATCTACCATATATGGGTGATTTTGGTTGATTTTAACATTTTTTAGGAATAGATGAAAAAATGGTGTTTATTTCAGAAGGGTGGATGTAACACCCAAAGATTCTATGATATAGATTCATTGTAATTTTTTTGATGTCTTGTGTTGTATGCTACACAAATATTATCTTGCGCGATACGCAACACCCTATTATCTTGTAGAATAAAAAAACTATTTTTGGCTTAGGATACACACAATTACAATTTCTTTTGATATAATTATTTTCATGCAAGACCGAGTATAATTGATAACTAAATATTACACCCTAGTCATTATAATGGCGGGAATGAATTCTGTTAACTTCCTTAAAAAACTATTTAAATGAAAATAATTGAGTCTATAAAATAATAAAATCACTATTAATGGATTTTATTAGTGAAATATATATGAAATATATTGAATTTAAAGTTTAAAATTCATCTTATGTGTTTTCTAGACATGATATGAGAACATATTCAATTTTATGTATAAAATGAGTGTTTTTCTAAAAATGCAGTTTTACCACATTTTGATGGAGAACTAATTTTAAATATAGTTTTTACACTTTTATAAGTTATATTTGACATAATAAACTTATTATTTGGAAGTGAGACATCAAAATTTACCTTGGATGAAAATTTTCCATTTATCAGATGAAATTCAAATTTTAATGAATAGTAAAAAATACTTCATTTTAATTCAAAACTACCTTTTCGTCTAATTTATTTATATAGATATATTATAATTTTCTAATTAATGTTAAAGTGTAATTTTATTATTTATTTATAATTTAATCCAATTTTGGTCATTGAAGTAATTTCACATTTAAATTGGATATAAACACATGTCAATCTTTTGATAGTTTTTACTTCTTAAAAACCCGCTTTCTAGTTTTGAAAACGAGAATTAATTTTAAATTAATTAATGAAACTTATATGTTTTTAATTTGTAAAAATTTATTTTATATTTGGAATAAAAAAATCCAAATTATGTAAATAGGTACCTTTTTGGACATTATGAATAGTACCTTCAGTAATGATTTTTATTTACCACAGATAAAGGGTAAATTAGGGAAATAAGGGTTAAGATAATATTATAAAAATATAAAACTACCCTAACCTGTGTCCTAGTATTATTGGATGAGTCCTAGGAGAAAAAAACAATCTTTATGTAGAACTTTTTGCATTTGGGAGCCACTTGGTTATGAAAATGACATGTTGTAATAATTAATTTAAAGTAAAGGGAAATATAACATAAACATATATATTTTTAATAAAATATTATTAATATGGTGTTATATAACTAATAAATTTGACTATAAATATTAATTATAAATATAAAAAAATTCCTACGTAATGGTGTTTTATTTTTAATTTTTATACCTTAAATAAATAAATTTATTTAGGACTTAATGATGTTGTAGTGATTACCAAATTAATGAAGGTTTAAAATAAATGATATTATAAATATTAAAATAAATTTAATTTGAAAATTGTGATGCTATACACGAATTTTTTGGATTATTATGACATGTTATCTTTGAGTTACATAGATTTTTGGAATCAATCAAGTTGTTATATCTTTAAGAAAAATCAAGTACTAAATAGTGTTCAAATTGACATAAATGAGTTTTTAGATAAAAGATTATTTTATTAAATAATATATTAGTCATAAAAATATAAGATTTGAAAAAATAACTTATATAGTTATTAAAATGTCCTTACTGATCTAGTTGAGGTTATCTTGGAATTTTATAGTAACTATATTGATCATATAGTGTAAAAATACAACAAGACATGGTAAGAGTTAATTTATTTAACTAAGGGCTAAAGCCAAAAGATAAGGTTAAATTTGTAAACTAAATTCATCTAAAATATATTGGATGAGAACATTTATACCCAAAATCATCTTATCCACAAACTATATCACTTTGGAGATATTATAATTCGAAAATCAATTTATAATAAAGTAATATTTCAAGAATTTCTTATGGTGCCCCTCCTCCAACTTATAAAAGGCCACCACATCTACCCACTTACTCACACCTATAAATCCCATTGTCTCATCCAAATTCTATAGAAACAAGCTCCCAAAATCCCTAACATCCTCTAAGAGACCACACTTTGGTAATAAATCCATCTTATAGAGACCATTTGTGAAAATCAAAATGAGATACCTGAAAAAGAGGTAATTGTTTTATCACCTCTTTCAACATTCATTTCTTCATCTACTTCCCCTTCTAATATTTTTTACATAATAAAGTAACAAATCCAGAATCTTATACATTATAAGATGTTTTTATAATAATGGGACAACCTTATACCTCCTTTTATTCATCCTATGAATATAAATTTCACTAAGTGTGTGTACGTATGGCTTACCATCTCTACTCCGTGGGGTAATTTTTTATTCAACAATAATTAATTTTTATGGTGTAATGATGAGAATAATGGATGTAAATAATGAATATAACATGATAATAATTATTTATAATTAATATACCATCCAATTCCAAACTATTTAACCATTAAGTGATTGATATCCTCGCTCGTGCATAGGTACAGTCTACCGTCTTCACGATGTAGTGCGATTCATTCCACAAGATCATCATTAAACCGTGATAATATAAATTAATGGAATGAATAAATATGATATATATTATATTAATATCGTTATTTAAATGATTTAATTATAACCTAATAAGTGGAACATAAACATATCTGACAAAACTTGCGTAAGAACATAAATTAGTTAATATCCGAATAACGAGTGAAAATGAAATGTTACTAAAAAATGGATGATAATATAATCTTATTTGATATCATAAATATTATTATTATAAAATAAGTCAATAAAACTATTTAAATCATTATACATGAGGTTTATATTTATAGGAAGGATATCAGACCTAAGGTAAGGCAAAATTTTGCAATCTCATTTTCATCGGAGATTGTATGTACGTAAGTATTTACTGGGGATATATTTAACATCCATGTCCATGTTTTCTAAAATGTTTTCATAAAATATTTAATACTATTATATTTATTTTTAAATTCATTTTTTCCATTTTTTTCTTTTACTACATGGTTTGGATGGAATATTTCTTTTGTTTACCATGCGAGGTACATCTTGAATTTTCCAGTAAAAGTATGAGGATAAGGTTTTTTTAACTTATATGACATGAACAAATTTTTATGGTTTCATGAAACCTTATTTCCATTAAGATTCTTCTACATGATTTCAAGTTTATTTTCAATTAAATTTTTTCTTTTAAAATTGCACATCATTTTAATAAAAGAAAACGTTTTTGAAGAAGAAAGAATTTTGATCACAAGAATTATGTTCAACTGTTTTATCAAAATTATTTTCCATGTAAGATAAAAATATGTAAATAGGGTTATTATTACATCCCAACTATTAATATTATTTTATTAAGTTAATGATGGAATTATATTTTATATGCATTAAGTTATGATGGAATGATGTTCAAGAAACCCATTTTATATCATATGTTATGCTACGAGGAATGATTTATGTTTTTGTGGCACATATAAGAATGATTTCATTGTGAGATGGTGGGGACCAATATCTCCCTCCAATGAATTCGGTAAATATTTATATCTCATTATATAGACATGATTGGAATGGCTAGTAAATCTGGTTTAGTAATACTGGACTGGAACAACAAGTAATCTTGGTTTAGTAAGGGATGTTGTTCTCTATTGTGGTCTTGGTTATGAGCCTTAGATAATATGGTAATGATTTTATATGCTTGTGTGTTTTCCACAAGTTTATGTTTTATTCCAATGTTATGTTATCGTGATTAATGTTCCTGTATGATTTGTGCCTTATAAAATACCAGGATGCATTTCATAACTTAATATTTTTATATTCAAAAGTTATGTTCATGTTTTTTCATTCTTAGGTTTATGTTTAGTATGATGAATTCCATGTTTATCCTTACTGAGAATTTGAGCTCAATATTTTCATATGTTTTCTTTTCTCTTAGATATAAATAATTATTATCGGTCGGAAAAATTAAGGGGAAGACCTTTATGAGAGATATTGAAGATATTTCACCAAGAGAGAATAATATGTATGAAGTTTCCAAATACACTAAACCAATATGATATTTGGGAATAAATTTGTGTAATGTATTATGTATTATTCAAAAGAAATGTGATTTCCATGTACAAGCTTGGTTCATTGGAGTTGGTATCAGAGCGAAGGTTTGTCCATCCTTTGAAAACTATGATGTGACAATTTTAATGAGATACCTAGATATATTTCTAAGGATATGTCTTGGGATGTGTTAAGGGTAAGTCAAATATAGGTTACAATCCTGGGGTTTTATGATAATCATGACTAACCTTGGGTTACACCGAAGATAACATAGATTGAAATATTATAATTAATTTACCTTATGTGTTTCTAATCTCTAATATGTATTTCTCCCACTTTTATTTCCAGTATAATTCAATATCCAGAACTACATAGAACATATTTAACCATTGAATGTTTTAAAGATGATAAGTATAGAAATTAAAAAGATCAATTTCATATGTGGAAAAATCATAAAGAGAATCACGACAATGTTACGAGTATTAGTCCTACTAATGGGGATAAAGATATTGTAAATAACATGTTAAAGGCATGTGTTGTTCATCTAGTATTGTTTACATTAAACCTAAGAAGATTGCGGTTGAGAAAACTTAAGACATGATTCATATTTTTGGAAAGATGAAGATGATGGATCCTGAGTAATGGTTTAAGAATAAAGGTGTATGATTGAGGTGTATATGTTTCGTAATTCAAAGATTATGTTATATTAATCATGAAATTGATAAGTGTTTTCAGAATAATTTTTTAATTAAGGATTTAAAAGGATATGTTGAATAGTTCTAAGGATCCAAAAAATGATTTAACGGTAAGGTAATATACTTTGAGAACACATGATTAAGGGAAATATTACCCTTAATATGTCCCTTATGTTAAGATAATGATGGTTAGATAAAGATGTGTTATATTTGAATAAGTAAACAATATGATGCATGTTTCTTGGGAACTAATTATAGAGTATTTTATAGGAAGATTATGTTATCATGTATGAAGTATAAAACTTTTTCAGACTGAAATAATAATCCACTATGTTTCTTATCAATGAAACATGCATGTTTCCTATAAGGATATCTGATAATTTAGGTTGTTAACATGACTCAAGATAATACATGAGGAAGGTGTTAATATTTTTTAATGTGGTAAACTAGAGATATGTTATGGTATAGGGATGATAAATTTTAAACTGAGTTTTTGATCCTTTTTCTTTAGTTTTGTATTTTCATATTTCAGATGGATTGTGAGGTTATTAATTTTTTGGAAGGTTTAAGTTATGAATCAGATGATGTTTATTAGAATAAATTATTATCTCACCATATATGAACATATTCATGTTTGATAACATTTTATAAACATTCTGTTGAAATATATTCAATGACCAATCATTCTATTTATGGATTTTATGATATGCTAACACTTCAATAATAGAAAATTCAACATCATTTATTTGAATTATAGATGAAGTGGAAATTGTACAAAGAATGACCAACAATGACATTTTACTGAAATCAGGTAATTATTATTTTTCTTGTTCTTAAATTATAAAGAATGGATCTTGAAAACCAAAAATATTATCTTAAGTACCTTCTTATTCGATGAATCAGATGTTCCCTTAAATCATCGCAGATTTATGAATTTCTGGTTTCTAAAATTCAGTAAACCATGTTCTTTATCACTATACATCGGAACCTGATGTTTATATTTTTCTTTGATATCTATGTTTTCACTTCCTACCTAAGTTATATTATGTATAAACTCAGTGATGTGTTACTTTGGGTAATTGTTTTCTTTCTAACTTTTTTTTAAAATGATGTTTTAGTATTCCTTTTTAAAAACATGGGTTTCTATGATAGAAACTCTCAAGTAGTAAACCTTTTATATCCTCGAATAATTTCAGGGGAGAAATTCCTTTTAAGGGTGGTAGAATGTATAACCCTTAGATTTTTTGAGATAGATTCTTTTTAATTTCATTGATGTCTTATGTTGTACTCTACACCAAGATTAGTATGCTCTATACGCAACACCGTATTAGCTTTCAATATATGCAAAACTATTATTATCTTGTGTTACACAAAATTTCCTGTACTTTTGATTGAATTAATTTCACACAAGACATAGTATAAGTGATAACTAAATATTATAACCTAGTCATTTTAATGGTTGGTATGAATGGTATTAACTTTCTTCAAAAAAACTATTTAAATGAAAATAAGTTAGTCTATAAATGTAACGGCTTGGGTTTTATGGGTCCATTACTTTGTGAAAATATCATGTTGGGTTTTCTGGTCTGGGAATCTCGGTGAAGTTTGGCGTAACGGTAGGCCTACCGGTAGCCTTAGCCTACCGGTAGCCGGCCTACTGGTAGCTCGGTCTACCGGTAGCCGAAGCCTACCAGTAGCTCTGTCTATAGGTAGCTCGGTCTACTGGTAGCTGCCGCTACCTATAGCTTTGTCTACCAGTAGCTCGGTCTACCGGTCGCTGCAGCCTACCGGTAGCTCGGTCTACAGGTCAATGTAGCCTACCGATAGCTCGGTCCACTGGTAGCTGCTGCCTACCTGTAGCTGTCGGCCACCGGTGGTTCTCAGCTGCCGGTGGCTATGGCCTACCCCCACGGGTTCTTTCTAGTAGCACTCCTTTTTGCACAAATTGGGGTTTAAACCCTATTTTGACCCCTTTAAGCTTGTTTTAAAGCCATATAACACCCATAAACATTTTAATTAAATATATAGTTAATTAATCTTGTGTGCCGGTTTAAATCGCCCGACCTTTTTAATAACGTGTGGGTTGTCTCAACCGCGTGGTCAGGCCACGACCCCGCTCCTTACGCGGTTTTGCGTTCTTATCTCAACCTTCCCCAACCCTTATAATTCAAAGGGTTAGCCATGGTTTCTTCTTTCCTTGATCACTCTGTGCTAGTACTACCCTTCAGATGAACGGATTTTCATTCAGGTGAGCCGCATCGCTATCCTTGAAGTTCCGCGCCCAGGATCAGCATCGATCGTTGATCAACAAGTAGGGAATTTCTCCTCATCTCTCACTTTTGTGTATCATGTGGGGTGGACATGCTTTTGTTTTTGTAGAATTGGAAAAAACTAAACCTTAATGAAGATAATTATTGAACTCTAATGAAGGGGGAGGGATGTGATCGATGATGCTGCTTTGGTTTATAATCTTCTATAATTTTTATGATTCCTGAATTGTGTGGGCTTACACCTTCTGAAAATCATGGTCGTTGGTTGTCTTTCTTTGTGCACTAATGAACCCCTGGTGATGTTTTAAATGAATTTGTTTGTAATTGTGAACTCCTGCTGTGAAAATTAAATTGGTTAATCACGTACACCTGACTAAATAAATTGAAAGCACCAGGATCAACCTTCTGTGATAACCCCCGATTAAAGCACATGGAAATTGAAATCATGGAGTGTGTTAAATCTTATAAATCTGAAAGTACCGGCATGGCCCTGCTTTTTGTTGGGGGTAGTGGTTGGTTGTTTTATTTTACGGGCCAATTTCTGGAGATGTGGGAGGGGATGGGATCCCCTATTTTTATACTCTCGGTGGTTATTAAATTGGGGATGGGATCCCCTGTTGTTATGGATTCAGTGGATGTGAGTTTTATGACCAGGTGGTTACCTTGTTTGTATCAATAATTGGGGTGGGATCCTCTGTTGATGAGAAACCCTTTGGGGGGGACACGGGGCAGTGTCTTGGGGTTGTCTTTGGTTCCATTACTTCGAGGGATCTCACTTGACCCTTTGTTGTTGTGACTTTACAAGATAACCGGGTGTGAACACTTAAATTGACTTTTGGATGGATCTTTACATGGTTTGTGCTTATGATATTAGTTCCCAGTAGTGCATAAACTTATTCAGACACTATTACTGAACATGAAAATGAGAATGGGAAAAATGGGTTTGGTTGGCAAGAGTTGTGACTTGGACTTGAGTGTTGTTGTGTTCTTTAGATTGGCTGAAGAAAAACCTAATCTTGGGAGAGTGCTTGTAACAAATATATATATACTTTTAGTTTTGTGTTTCTTATTCATGCCCCACCCAAGTTGAGCACTTAGTGCCGAACACCCCCAATTCGTAGGGGAGGGTGTTTTTCCCAACACTGTTATTCATGGCTGGTTATTAGCTCCTTTTTTTCTCCCTTTCCCAGATATCCCAAGTACCTTCGGGCAAGTTGTGATGGCCCGAGGTCTATTATTAGCCCAAAAATCTTCGGACAGGGTAGTGTGGTGGTTGGCCAGGTGTGTGCGTTAGGTGGTTTCCCAAGTGTCTTCGGGATGAGGCCCAGGTGTCTTCGGGCGTGGCAGCGGATCTTCTATCTCAGGTGTCTTCGGGCGTGGCGGTGGTTGTTCTAGCCTAGGTGTTTGCAGGCATGGTTATGCGTGACAGTTGTGGCTTAGGTGTTTGTGGGTGGGATTCGGCAGTGGGACTGTGTGTGGTTGTGGCCCAGGTGTGTGCAGGCGGGTGTGGCAGTGGGACTGCGGTGAGAATGGTGGGATTGGTTCGATGTGTAGGATGTCTCAATAACCAGTGGGAAAATGGCGCGGGGTACCCAAACATCGATGTGCTCTTATTACATATTTTACTTGACTTGCATTATTTGGAGAGTGTGCCTTGGTGAGGGTTGGGTGGATAGTTTACCTTGTTAGGTGTTTGGTTTACTCCTTTTTCTCACGGGACTTTAGTACGTTCCCCCACTTGTGCATGAGTCTTTCGTTTTACCTACTGAGTGTACTTGTATGCTCACCCTACGTATATAAAACCGCTTTCAGGATTCCAGGAGGACTTTGGGGGTCACGCAAGACCTTACTAGCTCGGACCTTTGGGGCAGTTGCTGTTTCTGTTTTTCCTTCTTTGGTACTTACCCTTGTAGTCACTTTTTTACTTTGTGGATTTTACTTTTGGAACATGCATGTGGTAATGGTTTACTTTTAGATTTACTTCTGTTTTACTTTTGGTGTTGTTGGGCTTCATCGTCATATCTCCCGATCCTATAAAACAAAAAAAGGGTAATGACTTCCAATTAGTGTGTGATTCTATACCCTTGGTGCTAGTCGCCATTCCAGGACCTATTGAAGGAGGGTTTCGGGGGGGTCATTATCTCTCCTTCAACTTAAAGAAGGAAGGGTCTGGAAGTCTGCTGACCCTTCCCTTCTTTTGGTGAAGGCGGGTCGTGATATAATGGTATCAGAGGTGATGGTTGAGAGATAGGATGGAGTCTGGAGTTAGGCACAGTGATGATTGCATGAGATGGTGGGGAAATAGTGTTGGGTGACCTTGGTGCCTGAATTAGGTCATAGAAGACTGGCTAGGAAACAGGATTTTAGGGCCCCTCATGATCCGATGCAAGGACTCTGGACCTACTGAACGACCAAGTAAGGCCACGCTGATTGCAGGGTAGAGAGACTCTAGGAAAGATACATGCATCATAATGACTTGTGTTCTCATGTTTCTATGGTGTTTTGTGAATTAAGAATAAACAAAAAGTTTAAGAAGTTTTAAAGATAATATTTTGCACTACCTGGGCTTAAGCATTCCTTGTTTACCTTGCAACTATGGCACTTGGAAGGAGACCACCTGTGGTGCAGGCGATCAAGGCCCCAGAGACTACCTTGACCGATCGACATAGAGATGATTGAGAGGAGGAGGATGACCAGTGGCAAGAGACACTTAGGGCCTTCCAGTGACAGACCCTCGAGAAGTATGAGGGCATCACCTCTGACATGAAGATGGAGAGCTAGCTAGAGGAGCTGGTGATAGCCTTCAGCATGATCTGAGCTCTGACCGAGTACTGGGTTCCTCTGGATGTCATCCAGATGTGAGGAGTGGCGCGTCAATGGTGGACTCTTTACCCGGGGGATAAGAGAGTGGCTGAGGTGGCATGGGCTGATTTTGAGAGGGAGTTCTGAGCGGATATCCTCTCTTCGACGATGAAGGCGGAAAAGAGACAGGAGCTAATCTCCCTCCAGTAGGGTATTATGTCAGTAAGGGAGCTAGGAATCAAGTTCAAGGACCACCTATGTTTTTCTCCGGACCTCTTTCCCGACGATGAGTCTCGAGCAAGGTGTTTGGAGGAGGCACTCCGACCCTCCCTCTAGTATGTTGTTACCCCCTTTACCCTAACGACGTACATGGAGGTCCAGAAGAAGGAAGAAGTGGTGAAGAGAATGCATTCTCTAGGAGGTGTGTCACGAGAGGGGATCTATCTAGGACCATCGAAGGGGAAGGCTGTCAGCACCAAGTCTCTAGCATCAGGGCCCTCCAGGTTCCGACCAGCAGGGAGAATGCTGCAGGAGTTTCAGTTTCGATCCCCTGGTCCTCTCCCTTTTTCTTCGGGCCCAGGGCCGTGGTGCTTCATCTGTGGGAGCCCTGTACATCTCTGGAGTCAATTCCCGGACCGAGTACAATACGGAGGTGGCGGATAGCCCCACCACCCACCCCAGCAGTAGCTTCCAGCCAGGTCTTTCTAGCAACATCAGGGACAGCGAGATCCCGCTCCTCCGAGGGCAGATGTAGGAGGAGGAGGCTGACCTCAGGGCGCTCCTCAGGGACCTCGACCGGGGCTTGGTCGGGGAGGTGGCTGATAGCCGAGGGGTATAGGAGCTGGGCATGGACAGTTACACGCCGTGGAGGCAACAGTTCTAGCAAGGCCGAAGGTCGTTCGAGGTACGATCAGTTTGTTCAGTACCCTTGCTTTTTTCCTTGTTCGATACCGGAGCTTCGCACTCCTTTGTTGCACCAAATCTAGCGCGTGCCTTGGGTCTAGATGCTGAGAGACTTCCAGTGCCCCTATTGCTGAGCACACCAGTCGGAGGTCAGACCGACTTGTGTTTGTTTGTCGGGGATGCAGACTAATGATATGGCCACATCAGTCGGTTAGGGATCTTCTTCTACTACAGATACAGCCATACGATGTCATCCTAGGCATCGACTGGCTATTCTCTGTGTGTGCCGTCATCGAATGCTTCCGAGGAAGAGTTGTGTTCTCAGACTTGAATGGTCTTCGTGTTACCTTCACTGGCGAGTGGAGCAGTCAGAAGGGCAGCAGGCGAGAGGAACCCCTCCACTCCTTGTTAGCTGAGATGTCACTAGAGTCAGTAGATGCTGAAATTATGGAGGTTCCAGAGATCATCCATGAGTTTATGGATGTCTTTTCCTGAGTAGGTGACGACTCTACCCCCTCGATGGGATATCAAGTTTGGGATAGACTTGCAGCCCAGTGCTCGTCCGATCTCGATGGATCCTTACCTGATGGCACCCTCGGAGCTACGGGAGTTGCGGATTCAGATCGACGATCAGATGAAGAAGGGTTATGTTCGACCAAGTGTATCACCGTGGGGTGAACTAGTCTTGTTCGCAAAGAAGGTAGATGGTGGTCTCAAGTTGTGCATAGAATACAGGATGCTGAATCAGGTGATGATCAAGAATCGCTACCCTCTTACGAGGATAGATGATCTTTTCGACCAGCTAAAAGGGGTGGGATGGTTCTCGATGATCGACCTACGGTCTGGGTACCACCAGCTGATGGTGAAGGAGAGTGAAATCCCGAAGACGGCTTTTAGGTGCAGATATGGACACTTTGAGTTCGTAGTCATTCCATTCGGTGTTATGAACGCCCCAGTTGTGTTCATGGGGCTTATGAACTCCATATTTTGGGAGTACTTGGATCGGTTCGTGGTTGTGTTCATCGATGACATCCTGATCTATTCGAGATCAGAGGATGACCATGGAGAGCACCTGAGGACGGTTTTGGAGGTCCTACGAAAACATCAGATCTCTGGGAAGTTGTCAAAATGAAAGTTCTGGACATGAAAATTGCACTTCCTCGGGCACATGGTGTCCGAGCAGGGGGTAGCGGTGGACCCATCAAAGGTTGAGGCAGTTGTTTCTTGGGCAGCACCCAAGAATGTGGCAGAGGTTTGTAGTTTCCTCGGGCTGGCAGGTTACTATCAGAGTTTCGTACCCAACTTCTCTCGAGTTGCAGCCCCTTTGACAGCTCTAACCAAGAAAGACCAGGTTTTCGTGTGGAGTGAGCAGTGTGAGTCAGCCTTCAGCTATCTGAAGGAGAAGTTGGTTAGTGCCCCAGTGCTGAGATTACCAGAATAAGGGGCGGTACATGAGGTGTTATGTGATGCTTCAGGACAAGGCTTGGGATGTGTGATGATGCAGCGACAAGGGGTGATCTCTTTTGGGTCCAGGCATCTACGCCCTCATGAGCGTAATTATGCCACCCATGACCTGGAGCTTGCATCGGTCATTTTTGCGCTAAAGTTATGGCGGCACTACCTCATCGGAGAACGCTTTTTGTTCTTCACAGATCACAAAATATTGAGGTATATCTTCTCCCAGTGGGACCTAAACTTGCGGTAGTGGAGATGGGTGGAGTTTCTCCAGGATTACGACTTCAAAATCTCTTATACTGAGGGAAAGGGAAATGTAGTGGTCAATGCCTTGAGCAGGAGGACGCATAAGGATGCGGTCTGAGAGTCGGCGGATGCCTGGAAGGCGATGGAGTAGTTGGATGCTTTACAACTGGATGCGAGGATGGATAGCGGTAGAGGCTGCTTATATCAGATGGCAGTGCAGTTGTCTCTGTTGCAGCAAGTGGAGGAGTCTTAGTGGGGAGACCCAGAGTGTGAAGTGCTGCATGACCAAGTTGACCAGGGAAATGTTCTGGAGGGATGGACGGATGATGGTCATAACCGGATGCTTTTCCAGGGAAAGCTGTTTGTTCAGGAGGTGATGCACGACAAGGTTCTCAATGAGTTCCACAACTCACCCTTGGCGGTACACCTAGGAGTTTCCAAGATGTATCAGGGACTGAAGAGACATTTTTGGTGGCCTGGAGTTAAGAGAGTAGTGGTAGAATTTGTGGCCAAGTGCTTAGTGTGTCAGCAAGTGAAGGCTGAACACCGAGTTCCAGGCGGCCTATTGTAGCCTCTAGATGTACCCGAGTGGAAGTGGGATGACATCTCGATGGATTTCTTCATGGAACTACCCAAGGTCAAATGGGGATACGACGCCATCTGGGTGGTAGTGGACCGGTTGATGAAATCGGATCACTTTCTGGTGATCAGGGAGTCGAGTGCAGTGGATGCTTTGGCACGAAGGTACATGGATGAGGTGGTGCTCTTGCATGGGATTCCGAGGTCTATAGTCTCAGATAGGGATGCATGGTTTACCTCGCGAGTCTGGAGAGGATTGCAACATGTGTTTGGCACCCAGATGTATCTTAGCACTATTTTCCATCCCCAGACATATGGACACACAGACGCACCATCCAGACCTTGGAGGATATGTTGCGGGCATGTGTTCTGGACTTAGGAGGATCATGGGTACGATACTTGCCTTTGGTAGAGTTTGCCTACAATAATAGCTACCACTCTACCATTGGTATGACCCCATTTTAAACCTTGTATGGGAGGCCATGCTGCTCACCTGTGTGTTGGAATGAAGTCAGAGAGGCGGGCATCGTTGGCTCGGATGTGGTGCAGAGCACGATAGAGAAGGTTCAGCTCATGCGGGAAAGGATGAAGGTGGCCCAGGACCAACAGAAGTCGTATGTTGATACCAGGAGGAGGCCCTTGGAGTTTGAGGATGGAGACCACGTGTTCTTGAAGGTCTCCCCTCGGCGTGGACAACGGAGGTTCAGCAAGGGGAGTAAGCTTTCTCCCAAGTTCATCGGGACCTTCGAAGTGTTGCGGCGGGTCGGCGAAGTGGCTTATCAGCTAGTGTTACCACCGCCGCTACTGAGGATACATGATGTATTCCATGTGTCCCAGCTTCGTCGGTATGTGCACGACAGTTCACACGTCCTTGATTGGGGAGATCTGGACATCGAGGACGATGTGACTTTTGTGGAGAGACGAGTTATGATCGAGGATCGCAAGCAGAAGGTGCTTCATGGGCGAACCATTCCCTTGGTCTGTGTGTTGTGGAGACATGGTGGGCTTGGGAGAGTACTTGGGAGAGGGAAGCATAGATGTGTTCCCAGTACCTGGAGTTGTTTTGAGTTTTGTTCTTTGTTGTACTTACTGTGGTAGAACATTTTGTCTTTTTGGATATGAAATGTACTGGTTTTCTTTCCTCTGAATGTGTGTGAAAAGCCCTGGCTATGGGGGAGGAGAGAACTTGACCCCTAATCAAGACGCATTACGGTGGATGCGATTAAACCCGTGCAGGCGAGTCAGTGCCGCCCAAAGCGGATAATATCTTAACAAGGGGAAGGAGACTCCCCAACCCCCACATGCCTGGGCAGTTTGACATGATATGTTGCTTGGTTCTTGACAGAAGGGCGTTTTTAGTTAACATGAGGTTCACTCATAAGAGGTATCTTTCGAGGTGGTTGTTCAGACCCCCTCTTTCCTTCTGGGTTGTTTTGATTCTTGAGGATGAGAATCGTTTAAGAGTTATCTGATGTAATGGATCAGGTTTTAGGGGTCCATTACTTTGTTAAAATATCATGATGGTTTTTCTGGTCTGGAATTCTCAGTGAAGTTTGGCGTAACGGTAGGCCTACCGGTAGCCTTAGCCTATCAATAGCAGGCCTAACGGTAGCTGCAGTTACCGGTAGCTATGTCTACTGGTATAACAGTCTACCGGTAGCTTCAGCCTACCGTTATCTCACTCTATCGGTAGCTGTCAGTCACTGGTGGTTCTCAGCTACTGGTGGATCTGGACTACCGCCACGGGTTCTTTCCAGTAGTGCCCCGTTTTGCATAAATTGGGTTTTAAACCCTTTTTTGACACCTTTAAGCTTGTTTTAAAGCCCGGTAACGCCCATAAATGTTTTAATTAAATATTTAGTGAATTAAGCATGTGCGCTGGTTTAAACCGCCTGGCCTTTTTAATAATGTGTAGGGTGTCTCAACGGTGTGGTCAACCCACGACCCCGCTCCTTACGCAGTTTTGCATTCTTATCTCAACCATCCCCTGACCTTATAAACTAAAGGGCTAGCCATGGTTTCTTCTTTCCTCGATCAACCTGTGCTAGTAGTACCCTTCATACAAACAGATCTTCGTTCAGGCGAGCCGCATCACTATCTGTGAAGTTCCGCGCCCAGGGTCAGCATCGATCGTTGATCAACAAGTAGGGAATCTCTCTTCGTCTCTCACACCTGGTGATTTTTAAATTACTTCGTATCGAACCTTAATGAAGATAATGAATGAACTCTAATGAAGGGGGAGGGCTGTGATCGATGATGATGCTTTGTTTTATAATCTTCCATAATTTTTATGATTCATGAATTGTGCGGGCTTACACCTTCTGAAAATCATGGTCGTTGGTGGTCCTTCTCTGTGCACTAATGAACCCATGGTGATTTTTAAATGACTTGTTTTGTAACTGTAAACTCTTTCTTTGAAAATTAAATTGGTTAATCACGTACACCCGACTAAATAAATTCAATGCACCAGGATCAACCTTCTGTGATAACCCCCGGTTAAAGCACACAGAAATTGAAATCATGGAGTGTGTTAAATCTTATAAATCTTAAAATACAGGCATGGCCCTGCTTTTTGATGGTGGTAGTGGTTGGTTGTTTTCATTTACAGGATGATTAATAGAGATGTGGGAGGGGATGGGATCCTTTGTTTTTATTCTCTCGGTGGTTATGAAATTGGGGATGGGATCCCCTGTTGTTATGGATTCAGTGGATGTGAATTTTAAGACCGGGTGGTTACCTTGTTTATATAAAGAATTGGGTTGGGATCCTCTGTTGATGAGAAACCCTTTGGGGGGGGGGGGGAAATGAGGCAATGTCTCGGGGTTGTCTTTGGTTATAGTACTTCGAGGGATCTCACTTATCCCTTTGTTGTTGTGACTTCACAAGAGAACCGGGTGTGACCAATTAAATTGACTTTTAGCTGGATCATTCCTTGTTTTGTGCTTATGATATTAGTTGCCTAGTAGTGCATAAACGTATTTAAACACTATTACTGAACATGATAACAAGAATGGGACAAATGGGTTTGGTTGGCGAGAGTTGTGACTCGGACTTGAGTGTTGTTGTGTTCTTTAGATTGGCTGAAGAAAAAAATAAACTTGGAAAAGTTCTTGTTACCTATATATATATATACTTGTAGTTTTTTGTTTCTTATTCGTGCCCCACCCAGGTTGATCACTTAGTGTTGAACACCCCCATTTCATGGGGGAGGGTGTTTTTTACCAGACTATTATTAGTGGATGGTTATTAGCTCCATTTCTTCTCCCTTTCCCTGATAGTCCAAGTATCTTCGGGTAGGCTGTGATGGCCCGAGGTCCATTATTAGCCCAAGAATCTTCGGGAAGGGTAGTGTGGTGGTTGGCCAAGTGTGTGTGGCAGGTCGTTTCCCAAGTGTCTTCGGGATGAGTCCCAGGTGTCTTCGGGCGTGGAAGTGGATCTTCTAGCCTAGGTGTCTTCGGGCGTGGTGGTGGTTGTTCTGGACTAGGTGTTTATAGGCATGGTTACGTGTGACAATTGTGGCCCAGGTGTTTGCGGGTAGGATTCGGCAGTGGGACTGCGTGTGGTTGTGGCCCAAGTATGTGCGGGCGGGTGTGGTAGGGGGACTGCGGTGAGAATGTCGGGACTGGTTCGATGCGTAGGATGTCTCAATAACCAGTGGTAAAGTGGCGTGGGGTACCCAAACATCGATGTGCTCTTATTATATATTTTACTTGACTTGTGTTATTTGGGGAGTGTGCCTTGGTTATTCTTGGGTGGATAGTTTACCTTATAAGGTGTTTGGTTTACTCCTTTTTCTCACGGGACTTTAGTACGTTCCCCCACTTATGCATGAGTGTCTTTGGTTTTCCCTACTGAGTGTACTTGTATTCTCACCCTACGTATAAAAAACTGCTTTCAGAGTTCCAGGAGGACTTCGGGGATCGCGCAGGACCTTACTAGCTTGGACCTTTGGGGCAGTTGCAATTGCTATTTTTTCTTCTTTGGTACTTACCCTTGTATTAACTTTTGTACTTTGTGGCTTTTACTTTTGGAACATTCATGTGAGAATGGTTTACTTTTGGCTTTACTTCTCTTTTACTTTTGGTGTTGTTGGGTTTCATCATCTTATCTCCTGATCCTATAAAACAGAAAAAGGGTAATGCCTTCCATTTAGTGTGTGATTCTATACCCTTGGTGCTACTCGCCACTCCAGGACCTATTGAAGGCGGGTTTCAGGGGTCATTATCTCTCCGTCAACTTAAAGAAGGAAGGGCCTGACAGTCTGGTGACCCTTCCCTCCTTTTGGTGAAGGCAGGTCGTGACAATAAAATAATAAAATCACTATTTATGGATTTTTTAGTGAAATATATATGTAATATATTCATATTAATGTTTAAAATTAATCTTATATGTTTTATATACATGATATAAGAACAAATTTAATTTTATGGATAGAAAGAGTGTTTTTTCTAAAAATGCAATTTTAATGCCTTTTGATGGGGAACCCATTTTAAATCTAGTTTTTTATACTTTTATAAGTTCTATTTTACATAATAAACATATTATTTGGACGTGTGACACAAAAATTTACCTTGGTTGGAATATTGATAATTTTCTGGTGAAATTCATATTTTAATAAATAGTGAAAAATACTGCATTTTAATTCAAATTTGCCTTCTCTTCTAATTTATTTATATAGTAAGATTATCTTTTTAATTGTTTTTAAAGTGTAATTGGATTTTTTTATTCATTTAATCCAATTTAGGTCCTGGGAAGTAATTTTACATTTAAATTGGACATAAACACATGTCAATCTTTTGATAGTTTTTACATCTTAAAAACTCGCTTTCTGGTTTTTACAGTGGGGATAAATTTTAAATTAATTAATAAAACATCTATGTTTTGAATTCTGAAAAATGGATTACATATTTCTAATAATAAGATCCAAATTATTTAAATTGGTACCTTTTATTTTCTTGACATTATGAATATTAACTTCAGTAATTATTATTATTTACAACAGTTAAAGGGTAAATTTGGTAAATAAGGGTAAAAATAATATTATAATAATATAAAACTACCCTAACACATGTCCAAATATTATTTTATGAGTCCTGGATTACCAAACATATCCTTGTTCATACATATTTCCACTTGGGAGCCACTTGGGTGTAAAAACAGCATGTTATAATAATTAATTTAAAGTAAAGGGAAATAGAACAAAAAAATGTATAACTTTACAAAAACATTTTTAAGGTCACGTTTTATAATTGATATATTTGACTATATATATTAATTATAAGGATAAAAATATTTCATACATCATGGTATTTTATTTATAATTTTTATACATTTAAAAAATAATTTTATTTATGACACAACCAGTATGTAGTGATTACCTTATTAATGAAAGATTCAAATAAATTATATTGTAAATATTAAAATAAATGTAATTTGAAACTTTTTATGCTATACATGAATTTTATATATTATTATGAAATGTTATATTTTATTTAATGTAGTTTTTTTAATCCATAAAGTTTTCATATCTTTATGAAAAATCAATTACTAAATAGTGTGAAAATTGATATAAATGAGTTTTAAAAACAAATACTATTTTATTAAATGGTATAATAGTCCAAAAAATATAATATTCTCCCAAATAACATATATAATGTTTCAAATGTAATTAATGATAAACTTGAGTTTTTCTTGTAATTTTATAGTAACTATATTGACCATATTGTGTAAAAATACAAGAAGACATGGTAAGAGTTAATTTATTTAACTAAAGATTACAGTAAAAAGGACAAGGTTAACTCTGTGACCTAAATTTGTCTAAATCCTATTATTTGAGAGGATTTAGACCCATACTCATCTTATCCTTGAAATATATCACTTTTTATCAATTATAATTCGAAATTAAATTCATAATAAAATAATATTTCAAGAATTTCTTAAGGTGCCCTTCCTCCCTCTTATAAAGGCCACCACATCAACCCACTTACTCACACCACTAATGCCCCTTGGATAGACAAAAATATGATAATATAATATCCCTGAACCCATCCTTTACTCTTATAGACCTAACATTGGGTATAAATCCCATCTATGTAGACCTTTTGTGCAAATCAAAAGAAGATACTCGAAAAAATAGTAATTGTTTTATCACCTCTTTCAAAATTATTTTTTTCTTATACTTCCTATTATAATGTTTTTTATATAATAAATTAATATTTCCAGTATATAATACCTGATTATATGTTACTATATTAATTTTAAAACCTTATTCCTCCTTTTATCTATCCAACAAATGACAATATCACCATGCGTACGTATGTACTGCTTACCGTCTCCACACCGTGGTGTAATTTGTTAATCAAATATAACTAATTTGGATGGATTAATGATGATAATAATGGATGTAAATATTAAATATAACATGATAAAAATTAGTTATAATTAATATACTATCCAATTTTATACCATTTAACCATTAAATGAATGATATCGTCGCTCATGTGTATGTATGACCTACCATCTCCACAATGTGATGTGATTCATTCTACATGATCTTCATTATAAAATGATTATATACATAAATGGAATGAATAAATATGATATATATTATACTAATATTATTATTTAAATGATATAACTAAAACCAAATAATTAGAACATTAACTTATCCAAAAAAACTTTCACAAGAACATAAAGCAGTTAATATCCGAATAAAAAGTGACAATGAAATGTTACTAACAAAATGATGATAATATAATAATATATGATATCATAAAAATGATTATGTTTCTGGAATAATCAATAAAATTATTTAAATAATTATATAGGAGGTTTGGATACATTCTAAGGATATCAGACCTAAGGTAAGAGATAATTTTGCAATCTCATTTTTATCAAAGATTGTTTATAAGTAAGTATTCATGGAGATATATTTATCAACCATGTCCAAGTGTTATAAAAAGTTTTTCATAAAATGCTTAATATTAATTTATGTATTTTTAAAGTCATTTTTACCCATTTTTCCTTTTACTACATGTTTTTATGGAATCATTATTTTGTTTACCATATGAGGTAATGTTTTGGATTTTCCAAAAAAAAGTATGAGGAGAATGTTTATTTAACTTATACAACATGAATATATTTTTATGGTTTCATGAAAACTTATTTCTGTAAACCTTTCTATACTTAATTTCAAGTTATATTTTCAAATAAATTCTTTTCTTTTAAAATTTAACGACTTTTTCATAAAAGAAAATGTTTTTGAATAAGGTTAGGATATTATCTTCAAGAAATAAGTTCAAGTGTTTTATCAAAATTATTTTCCATCTAAGAGGACGCTATTTAAATAAGATTATGTTTTTATCCCTCTTAATAATATTTTTTAATTGTGTTAATTATGTAATTATATTTTATATGGATTATGTTATGATGGAATGATGTTTAAGAAACCCATTTTATTTCTTGGGTTATGCTATGATCAATGATTTATATTTTTTTAGAACAAGTAAGAATGATTTCCTTATGAGATGGGTGGGAACTGTATATCACTCCAATTAATTGGGTAAATATTTATATCTCATGAGTTATACATTAATGAAACAAAAATTAAATATGATTTTGAAATATAGGGATAGAACGACAAGTAAACTCGGTTCCGTAATGGACTTTTTCTGCTATGATGGTATTCGCTATGATACTTGGATAATATAAAAATGATTTTATATGGTTATGTGTTTTCAAAAAGTTCATGTTTTATGATAATAATATGTTATAATTATTAAATTTTATTTATGATTTATGTCATATGAACTGCCATGAATTATTTCATAACTCAAGATTTTGATATTTAAAAGATATGTTCATGTTTTTACATTCATATGTTTATGTTTTGTATGATTTTTCAACGATTTCCATTAATAAGAGTTTGAGATAACCTATTTAATATGTTTTATTTTTATCAAGATATAAATCAATTTTATAGGTACGAAATATAAAGTCTAAGATATAAACGGGAGATGTTGAAGAACTTTCACCATGATAGAAGAATGTGTTCCAAGTTTCCAAACACACTACACCAATACAGTCTTTTTGAATATATTTGTATAATGTATTAAGTATTCATCAAAATAAATTTAATGTCAATGTAAATCAAGCTGGGTTTATTAGAGTGTAAGATTCTAAATTATTTTCTTGTATTGATAGATTTATCATGGTTTAAGTTTTAATTGTCATAGGAGATTGCACCTGGGGAAAATACACCCTCGATGGGAAGCAAGCCAGAAAATTTGATATATATTTTTCCTTGTTAGATGACATGAATGATGAAATTTGGGGATTTCGACCCATCCATACCAAGTGACACTTTTATCATAATCCTCTTTTGATGGATATTCTCACTATAAAATTAACATAAACCCCTACCGTTTATGGAACAAATGCATGAATTTTTGTGCCTGGGTGTAGGGAAGTTATCATTGATTCTTAGAGAATTTATCCTTATATCACTCTCCAAATCATATCAAAAAAATTGAATCTTTTTAAAAAATTATTTAGGAATGTAGAAAAGCATCATTCACCAACAATGATAATGACGTCATGGCTACTTAACAACACCTCTTGAAATGACAAATTTCAAATAAGAATCAACATTCTTTTTCTAGAGATGTTATATAAGACCTCTCTAATCGTGACGATATTATTTCCCTCAAATAATGGTGGAACCAAAACAAATACAATATCATATTGTTACTGGATGGAGATATAAATACCATGTTCTTTCATTTTATACACGGGGATAATAACATAATAAGATGGTTCACTACCCTCTAGATATATGGGTCCTAATATAGATCCGAAAATGAAATATTTAATGATGTGGTTACTTACTTTTCATGTTTTTACTCAAATTTGGGGAATTCTAAACCTACAAAATGATGGATAATAATACATACACTATTTATGTCCATCAAAACACAATGTTAACTAAATCTTTTGATGATAAATAAATCAAGGCCTCATTTTTTCATTGAATATCAATAGTGTTGAAGGACCTTATGGGTTTACCCAAAAATTATTTATATTCTATTAAGACATTGTGCATAACGAGATCCTCAATGTTGTGAGAGGGTTTTTTAATCTTTAATCTATTCCCTATGGTTATAATTCATATTTTATTTCTCTAATTTAAAAAAATATATAACGTGGTGGACATTAAGGATTTCTAGCTAGTTGCTATTGGGAACACAGTTCCAAAAATTATTAGAAAAAATCATATCTATAAGACTGGGACTCATTTCTAGGGGTTTCGTAACTTCAAAATAATTTGGATTTGTACATGGAAGAAGCATTCGTAATTTTTTTAACTACTTCAGAATATGTCAACATTATGAAGAAAAAGGATTATGATGGGAACTTTTCCCTTAATCTTGACATATCAATGGCCTTTGACACTATCAATTGGAACATAATTTTTAAAATACATATAAAACAAGGCTTATCGAGTTACTCCGCCAACTTAGTCATTATTGCTATCAATGGTATTAGGCTATTCATTCTTGTTAATTGATCTACCATATGGTTATTTCAGTTCTCCAGGGGATTCAAGTAGGGGGATAATCCTTTTTACCCTCTTATTTTCTATATATAAGTATTATTTGAGTGTTTTCTTTAATGATCTCATTCAAGATATTATTTATAGAACTATATCGGGTTTCAGAGATCTTTTTAGCCCTTCACATATTCTCTATACTCATGATATTTTCCTCTGGTAAAACTAATAAAAAATAGTATAATATATTGAAAATATTTTTGGTCATTATGAAAAAAATATTTGGACATGTTATAAAGGGTAATAAATCTTTTGTGGTGTTTTTGAATGGAATTCTTATCTCCAAGAGGAACAAGATTTCTATAAGACTCGAACTGAAAAAGGGAACCCTTCCTTTCACTTACATTGGGGTGAAACTCTTTTGGGGAAATGTAAAGATATGATATCTTGAGAAAATTTATTATAGGATCACAAAATATATTGAAAAATGGAAGGGGAAGACCATGTGTTAGGTGTGGAGAATCTTATTACTAAAGTTAGTGATAACATCCATTTTTATGATTTATTTATTTTTAGATGGCCTAATATATTCATCAAATTGTTTCAATATTTTATCAGCCATTCCATGTTGATTGGTTCCATACATAAATGTAATCTCATTATGGTGTATTAGAATAAATGTTTCAATCCCATTGAATTGTTAGTTTCGGGTATTAAAGATTTGAATATTTTCAATTAATCTCTTCTTAGTAAATTCACATGGAATTTTTTAACATCCTGGGATATCCTTTTGGAATTCAGTTCCATTGGATTTTCTACGAAAGGGAAAAATGGTTAATGCACATGTATTTCATCATTAGTCTGGACATCTATTAAACACTTATATCATGAGCTTATTTAGTGCTCGAATTGAATGGTTTAAAAATATTCCACCCTAAATTTATGGAGTACATACTGGAATGACAATACAATCCATGATGACATTAGTGTCCCTCCCTCCATGAATCATGTTTCCATTTATGATTAACAATTTCAAGATAACTTGAAGGGTCTTCCTCCTCCCTGGTTTAGGCTGGATTTTCAAAGGTATGTTTATATAGATAAAGGAATTATCATGTGGACTACAAAGACCACAATAAATCTTACATATTGGGAGCACTACATTCTTAAGTGTGATGGTAGCACCTTTGTCCCTCCTTGGATACATATGTTCAGAAATGGCATCATCTACCAATTAGATCTATTGCTTCTATGTAGAATTTGGATAGGTTGGATTCCCGTTCACAACCTCATACAGAGAATATGGTTTCATAATGTATTTTCATGCTACCTATGTCTGAAATCCGTGGAATCCAAAATTTATGTATTCATATATTGTATTTTCACATTCATACTTTGGGGGTACAATAAATTATTGTTTGGTGTGTATTTTAGGCTTGAAATTTTTGAATACATGATGATATCCATCTCTAAATATTCTTAAAGTGAAAAAATACAATGGAATGTTGATAAAAGCAGTGTCTACTTCCATTTCCTATATTAGGAGAGTAATAAATGTCCATTAATTTTAAAATAAAACTCCCTCGGTGAAATTTAGGATTAATTCCATCTATATGGAATTCATGGATTCCTCCAAGGTCTAAATTGGTTATATGAATAATGAGGTTTCTAACCTTTCTATCTTAAAAAAATTTGGTGTCACTGGAAGAACCATGAAGCCGTTGGTGTTAAAATACATTATATGGACTCACCCAATCAATTTATGGTTATGATGGAATGTGGATGAGGTTTCTTTATGTGCACCAAGAACCTATGGGAAATGATTAAGGCTATTAATTATGTAGTCTAGCATGGATAGAGGTACCTCTTGGTCGAATCTGACTCTAATAATATTATTCATTATTTAAAGATCCATTATTGGGAGGATACATGGAAAATTCTTACTTTTGGGATTGAATTTATTCAGATAGATGGTTAAATTAATATTGATATTACTCATGTTTGTAGGGAATCATATCATGTTTTTGATTCTCAGGCAAAAAGGGAAACTGAGGAGGCATGTTCGGGATTTCCTTTTTTCATATCTGTGATCAAATATTGTTGAGTTAGATGTGAATGTTTTTTTCATTCTCATTTATGATTTCCAAATTTTAATTCTAATTTCTCTAATTTTTAATAAAATTTTATTAGAATGGGATTTCCTGACTCCTAAACATATTTTATTTAATATTTTAAAAATTAATTTATAATTTTCAATTTTTTTTATTTTATTCATTTTTGGTTGGGTAATCCCTACTACCATTCCTTTATTTCTAAAATTTTTCACGTCCTTGTTCCTTGCATTCAGACCTGGTACCATTCCAGGTGGCCTTGTGATTCGAGAGTGGAAACATCCTATAATGGTGCATTGGTCTGCCACCATGAGTGTGTAGTGTTGTTATTATTGTAACTTGTAATCGTGAAAAAGGTCTTAAACTGTGAAATTTATCATTTGATAATTACAACAATTTTTTTATTATCATGATAACTATAATTATGTTTCTAGGCCTTTAATATCAACTATGGAAAGGGGGTGAATTGAATATGTGGTTCTTCCTTGAATTCGACCATGCTAGAAAAGTATTCGACCATGAGTAACTAAATTATACTATACCTGAAGTGTGTGATATCATGCATCCAACATTAAACTATGGAAGAAGATGATGAGACTTGTGTGTGGAAATTTAAAATTGTGAGAAAATATTATGTTGGTAAAGCATCAAGTGTGATAAGAACAATTTTTTACTGCGATTTTGTTTTTGATATTTCTCATCACTGGAGATCCATTTGATATAAATCCAACCCAAACCTTGGAATTAATATTTTTGAATATGGTATCGACTATGAATGAACAGTATGAGTTCTATATTAGTCTAATATTCCTTGAAAATCCACAATTTAATAAAAAAATAAAATTATAAACCTAAACCAATAATTATGAAGATAAATATGGCCACAAAAAGGACAATGACTCTCTACTAGAGGATTCATGTTCTAGGAATGATGAGCATATGTTATAAAGAATATGGGTTTGATGAATCAATAATAAATGGGTTTCAAATGAGGCCAAACAAAAAAAAAATCAAAAATGCACCAAGCTCGTTTATCTCAATTGAAAATGTGATATTTAATTGAGAACAAATATACAACTATAGACCTGAACTAATGAATAATTTAATTTAGGAAATTTATAAATTGAATAGTTTTTTCATTTGAAGAGATTAATACATTAAATATTTATGAATATATATCATAAATTTAAATCTTGTAATTCAAAAAACCATGGATAGAATTGATATCATCCTAGTTTTGTAATGAAGAAAAATATAAGATATGCTCATTGTAAGGAATAAGACATATGATATATCTCGATATTGGAAATATCAGAAGAGAAAAATTAGTTAATAAACTGGAATCCACCTGTATTCAAAAAATTAAATTTGAATCTTGTGTTCATTAGTTTAGTGTTCATTTGTAGGTTAAGGACCAAGTTAGAAGGGGAAAATGATACCCCCAATTTCTATGGTATTCATTACATAAGTCTACACACACTAAGTGGGTGATTAAATTTCTTCGAGGAAATTGATTTAAAGGATCTGTTTTATACAACAATCAAGTGGATTGAACTAGGGATTTATTTTTGGAAGAGAGGATGGACATGTATCCATTTTGGCTTACAATGACCATCTAAAGTTGATTAATATAAGACATTTAAAATGGGAAATCCAACCCAGTTGTTTTCAATCACCAAATGATGATATTCTGTTACAGGGAATATTGTATTTGATCAATGAAGACCATTTCAATCACATGAAATGGAATTAGTGTAACACACAACATCTCTATAAAATATTCATGAACATGATTAAGAAGAATGATAATTCTGAGTTAATTTTGGATTTAATCAAAATTAATTTTACCTAGATCAGTAATAAGTACATGTGGTACCTTGGTGTTATATATAATATTAAAATTAAATCAACATGATGGTCATCATGGGAGAAGTTGAATACATCCTCATGGGTTGGTACCTAGAAAATGTGGCTATGATAAGATTTCTCACAACCTATGAATATATTTCATTGTATAAAACTGGAGAAAGAGGATGATATTTTTGAGAAGTTATAATTCTTATATTTATCTTTCTATATTATATTATCAAATACGTTTTTGTTAAATAGACATTTTTTTCTTAAAAATATGAATAGTTAAATAAATTAATGTAATTTGACTCCAATGTATTGAAATTCATAAATCTGTCTTTCTCTTGTTAATTCAATCATTATATTGTAATTTTAGTGTAGTGATTTCTTTTAATTATTAATGATATTCAATTTAAAACTATTCTATGAACCAAGAGGTGAGTATAGTGAATTCCTTTACTTTTTAATGGTAATCAAAGTACCAAAAATTTCATAAGGTTAATGTTCTCTTTTCTATTAATGAACCAACTTTTTTTAGAGTTTTGATTGAGATATCAACAAAAATGAAATATGAATGAACTATGTTGTGAACTGAAGTTACAGATTATTAGATCATCACATTTTCTCTAATCATTGTGCTAGTTTTTAGTAACTTAATAAAAATATGAAACATCCCTTATCCAATTAAATTCATTTTGATAATACTATTTTATCAAATTATTAGTTCTCCTTCCTTTAGTTATTATTTTTCTTCTCGATTCTCTATTTTATACGGTCATCTCTTTTCCATCACCATTTCTTTATCACTTCAAACATATATTCTTAAGTGTTTTTTGTTTTTTATCTCACAAACACTTTTGAAAATCCTTCTCTATTGATATGGTACTCACACTCACCATTTTACTAGGTAATAGTATGTAGTGTTAAATAATTTTTTTTTGTTATTTTAATTATGTTTATGTCATTATGCATTGATTTTAAGGAAATATATGTAATTAAAAAACAGAAAATACCCACTACCTCAATTGATAGCCTTTTTTCTCAACCTCAATGGGAATAAAACATCTTTAATATTGATATTAATTCTAGTTATCATATGTTAAATGTTCAAAAGGATGATATCAAAAATATATTTTTTCATAAAATGTATATTACATAGGATTCAATGGTAATGGCTTTCATGTTAATAAATTAATTGTAACACCATTGATTTACATGGAAAAGACCAAGGTTTTTTCAAAAGATTAATGATATAATTTGAACTAATTTTTTGATTAAAACTAGATTCTATGGAATGGAGAATATTTTATGTCATGGAAGGTATAACTGCGGCATGGATGGGGAACTATAGTGATGCAGTTCGCTTTGATGGTTCTAGATATTTTTCTATAGTTATAGAGTGGATGGTTGGTTATGATGTGGAGGTAGTAAGTTGGATTTCAATAATTTCATCCAATTTTGAAGTCTCTAAACCACGGAGTGATGGTTACGACATAATTTCATTGTGAGGGATTAAAGGATATGGAATATTGATGACCATTATGTCAGGTCCTTTTCCCTGGTTCGTATGATCTCTCCATTTATAGGACATGAGAATACCATGAGAGGGGAGGGGTGAATCTGGGTGTCAACTTTTTCTTCTAAAGTGATGGATCTTTTCCACAAGATGGTATGAACTTGCTAAACCTGTATGATGGATTCAATCAGAAATCAAGCATTCACATGAAGAATGGAAACATAGTAGTTTTACTTACTTCACCACTAAGCGATATTCCAAGGAACGTATGCCGATAGTGTTTTGGCCATACCTAAATCCCATAATCATCACTAGTTGTGGAATACAAGAGTTTAGAAACAATCACCCCCCACCAGGCATGTTTCCTTTACCAGATTTTAGGGATAGCATACTACCTCCACCAAAACACATCCATAAACTCCCCCAAGCTCACTAATTTGATATAATTTTATCGCGGTTTATCTACATGAAGGCTCCTTTAATGGATTGACATTGGTGTCTTTGTCCCTGACTTTCCATGAGACTCTTCTTTCACTGTATACCTGAATTGATTCTCTTTAAAATCCATGTCCACTTAAACTTGATTTTCAATACTACCTTTTCCAAAGATCTTTAATAAAGCCCACTGCCTTTGTGAAACTCACTGCCTTCATGGAAATAAATTCCTTCGTGAAGCTCCCTACCTTTGCAAAACCAACTCCATTCACAAAGATCAGTGAGTCAATATGGAATACCCCATCATCACAAAGAACCCTTTAATCAAAAGAATTGGAATCAGTCAAGACTAATAATCTTTTCATAAGGCTCAAGATCACATAGAAACCAGATTTTTGGAGCTCCCTCAACTTCACAAAATCAAAGTGTTTCCATATTTCCATTGAAAAACTCATGAGAATGAAGAGGGGTAATGTTATATTTTTAGGCTTGGAATTCACGATGATCCACCACATCCAATTTGATTTAAGGATCTACCATAAATACCTTCACAACACTCCTCCCTTCACGATGCTCCACTGAAATTTGGCATAGTCGTGGAGCTCACTGTCAACACATCACACATTCTCAAAGCTCTAGTTATCATATTCGTAAAGATCACTATCTCCAATAACGATGCTCCACATCTTCATGATCATCAACCTTGTCTTTGCAAAACTAATTTCTTTACCATTTTCATGTTTTGTTTATTCCAGAAAACACCCCTTCAATATTATTGTATTATTGAACTATAAGGTCCCTTTTCTTTCAAACTCCTCGATCTTCCATGTACTCCCTGAACATCCATGTAGAGGATTGACAACAAACAAAAATCATAATCCACTTCCATCAATGAGAACACTTGGTTCCAAAAATCTCCCTCTTTGGGTTTTTGGAATTCTTTTGATAAATTCAATGACAAGCCAGCTAGCCACTATCAAAACCTGATATGAAAGAAAGAACTCATCCATCACTCTTAGTCTACATGAGCAAAGATCGGTATAGAAAACAATATGGGAATCTTGAATTGGGTTATTGTGTTTTGGAATGCTTAAATATATCCAATCTATTATCTATATATGTCATAAAATCATTACATTCACTGAACAGTTTCCGCGTAATACTGATTTCTCACCATGTCATATAAGTATTACATGCTATTTTCTCATGACACTAACTTCTCATTTCCCCCTTTTCAAATCATCAAATTTATCCTTACTTCATTCTCCATTATACTGTAACCATATAAAAATATCTTCCTCTTAATTTATTCCATTGAATTTATCCATTCTTCTAAATTGGAAATAAAACCAAAGACCAGAAATTATACATTGTAGAGAACAAAAAACAATCCCCCTGGATCGTATCTCCCCTATAAACCTACATCACTTTAAAAAATAGATAAAAATAGTTAATATCAATGGATTTTATCACTGAATTTATTTATATTATCCAGTGACATGATGAAACCTTCTTTATCCTAAAAATTTAGATTATAATATCTATATCTTCATCAAAAAATGATCTACCATCATATATGTATTTGAATATCGAATTAAATAATCATTCGAGGATAGTGACTTCTTCAGCTTGGCTATCAAGAATTGAAAACCCAATCTTATTCCCAGGTTAACCCCCTAAAAACATACTTCAAATTTAACTACATTCATTATAATCCCAAATATAATATACAAAAAATAATGGAATAAGGTGGCTCCTCTTTTCTTCATAAATATGAACTGCACAGTTGGGATGTTTTTCTCAACCAAGTTGTTCCATTTACTCTAGTCTTCATACTTACCCATCCAAAAATATATTCTAATTCATGTTTAGGGAGTATGGATATCTTTATATCCTCTTCCACTTTGTGTGTAATGTTTTTTTATTAATAGCCTTCATGGATGATATATTCTTACTCTACTTAAGGACTTATTCATATTCTTGAAGTAAGGTTAAAAAACATTTTGATATGTGACCAGATTTCTTGCATCTCTCACACAGAACTTCTTTAAAACATAATTTTACTTTTGGTTGAAAACTCTCTTGAGCTTTTCCTTCATCATGTTGAAGATTTTATTTTCCTTTTTCACCATCCTAGGATGGTTCATCTTTATGTTTCATCATTGTTTCCAAATATTCTTTCCAAATAAATAACATGTCATTAGGAACTATTGTAGCATGTTTGGATCTTCCACATGGGGTTGTCTGAGATTCATCCATATTATTAGTTCTCTTTGATGCACTACCCATCAAATTATTGGATTTATAATCCATTTTCTTCACAAAATACTTAATTGATACTTTCTTTAGAGTATTTCTATTCACACCATTGTTCTGATTTAATCAAATTGTTTCTTCATCATTTTTTGACAAATTTTTTGACCTTATTTTATTATTAGCTTTGGTTACATGTTGAGATGAGCATGTACCAACCTTGTGGCCACTGTCATTTCATACCTAACATATGAATTCCAAAATATTTTAAAGTAAACATATGATTCTAGACATGTGGGTGTATCTTCTTTATATCGTGTTTCTCCCCCATGATATAGGCTTCTTTTTTCTCACATTTTGGGGATTATACCAGAAATTTAATACAAAATTACCAAATCTGTTTCATCACCAACATTGACCAACGAACCTTGATCTCCTTTTATATTTTGTAAAAGGTTGTTTGATCTTCTCAGTGACTTTTTATTCTCTTTATGGGTAACCTGATTATTTAATATTTTTCTTATCCGTCCTAGTCAAGTATGTAGGTTTCTTGTTGACAATATTTATTCGTACATGTCCATTATTTATCTTACATCCTACAGTCTTCATGATAATAGGATTAGATACTTTAACACAATTTTTTGGGGATTTTAAATATTTCATCTCAACTACTATAGATATATCTTTAAATGATGTCATGATCTTCTTATGAAATTATTGTGGTCTTTTAGCTTTTGAATCTCCCAGGGAACATTGAGTAGCTAAATTAACATTTTCCTTCCTTTTTGAAGTCTCAATAAATTTCATCTCAAGATTGGCCAAATGATCTTCCAAATCTAGACACTTAAAATTGAATATGATTCTTTTATCTTCAATCATAATCATATTTTCTTCATAATCCTTCTTCATCCTAAAAACCTAATCTTCATGTAGCTTAACATTATTTTGAATCTAGGAGTCTTGTTCCTTGATCTTCTTAAATATTTCTTTAAATTTAAAACCCTTGATATTAGTGTTATTTTTCAATTTTTCTTTATGTGCATGGATCTTTTCTTCAAGAGACATTTTTACTACCTATTTCTCTTAAACTTCTTTGAGGTATTTCGATGAAATTATTTCTAAGTTCCCTATTTTTTGCTTCAAAGGATCTAACCTATTTGGAGATCTTAAAATTCTCAAGATTTTTTCATTTAAAACATCTTTCAATCAAATCATGTTTCCTTCTAGTTGGGTGATCTATGCCCATATTCATTGGAAGATTATACAAACATATGAAACTATTTCTTCTGGAATATAATCTAGATATTTTATTAATCTCTCAATTAAAAATTCATGTGAGGTTATAGATTGATCAACATCACAACATATGGTATGATATTTATTTTGAGGACAACTATCAAAGGTGATAACATATACCTCTTGATCAAAATACAATTTTGACTTACATGAGGTAGAAGTGTTTTCATTTTCATTGATGGAATCCTGGGCCACCTACTCTTCACCTTCCAATCCTGATATATCTTTATTGTCAGAAATTCTGGAAGAATAATATACTACCTCTTCTTTAGATAAGACAGACTTCTTGAACTTCCTTTTCTTTTTTATTTTTCATGTTCATCATTTTCTTAGTGGATATAGAATTCTTCTCAGAGATAAAAAGATCTTCATCCAAAATACACTTCTATGTTGTCTCAAGAAAGAAAAATAAAATCTTAAATGGTGGACTTATTTATTTTATAGTATCCAACATATGCAAACCTTCCCTGTGATACAACTTGTAGGGCCTAAGAACTCCCTGAGAGGGGAGGGGTGAATCAGTGTGTCCAATTTTTATTCTAAAGTGTTGGATCTTATTCATCTGTGTCTAGGAACTCATTAAAACTATATGATGGATTCGATCAACAATCAAACATTCACATGACGAAAGGAAAAAAAGTATTTTTACTTAGTTCACCACTAAGGGATAGTCTAAGGAGCATTCACCGACATTCGTTTGGTCGTACCTAAATCCAATAATCATCACCAGTTATAGAATACAAGAGTTTATACATAGTCACTCTATTCTAGGAACACTACATTTATAATATTTTAAGGATAGAATAATGTGTCCCTTATAACATTTCCATCGACTCCCCCTACCTCAATACTTTGAGAGAAGTCTAACTCGGTTTATTAAATTGAAGGTAGCTTCAATGGATTGGAATTAAAGTCTTTTTCCTTGACTTATCCTGATACTCAACTTGAACCTTATACCTAAATTGGTGCTCTTTTAAAGCTCTACACAATTAATCCTAATGTTCAATACTACCTTTCACGAGATCCTTCATGATGGTCACTTCCTTTGTGAAGCTCACTGCCTTCACAGGACAAACTACCTTCGTAAAGCTCACTACATTTGTGGAACCAACTCCTTTTATGAAGCTCACCAAGTATATGAGGAATATGCCATCAATGCGAATAACCCTTTAATAAAAAGAACCGGCATCATTCAAGAATAATAGTCTTTTCTCTTAGATCAAGCTTGCATAGAAATCCAGATTCATGAAGCTCCCTTAGTTTTGAAAAATCATAGCATTTTTAGATTTCCCTTCAAAAACTTGTGATAATGAATAGGGGTAGCCTCATATTTATAGGATTGGTGTTTGAGATTCTCCCCAAAATATATCATGATTTCCATATCTACCAACAATATATTCATGGTTCTCCTCACATTGCGATGTTCCACTGAATTTTGATGTAATCACCGAGCTTACTGTCAGCACATCGTGTAGTCACGATGATCCTATTCTCGTATTCAAAAATATCATCATCTATATTTTAAATTCTCTATGTCTTCATGATCCTCAACCAATTATTTTAAAAATTCATGTGTTTACCATTTTCATGAAGTTTTTATTTTATAAATTAGGCATTCACGATGCAAGCAAGTTCCTATATATTCTTGAACCGCAAAATTTGGAAAACACTGGGAAACGATGCCATCTTAAATATTGTCGTTTACTTGAACTGTGAGATCCCTTTTCTTTAAATATACATAATCTTACATGTAATCCCAGAACATCCATGTCGAGGATTTAACAAAAAAATAAACCATACTTAATTTTCAGTAATGGATAGTCTTGGTTCCAACACTATTGACCAAAGCATAGATTATGGACATGATTTTAACCAGTCACCACTATGGCATGGCCAACTCCCCTATTTTGTAGTCTATTATATTTTGAGAACCAATTTGGTATAACCTTATATGATTTTTCATGACCCCTTAAACCCATCCTTATCTTAACCATTCCTCTTGAACCTTGGGTGACTGTAGAGATTCTATAATCGTTATTTCTTCCCACAAACTCTTAGCTTCATCCCAAAATATATATGACTAAATCTTGGTAATTATAGGTAATTTTACCTCACGTTCTTCTTAGATTTTCTCCCTTATCTTACTTTGAATCAAATATATAACCATATGTCATTATCCCCTTATAGTATCATGATCCAGAATATCTTTTTTGATGAAATAATATTGGTTCTAAGGATCCTCGGTCTGTGGTCTTGGTTTGGTGGTGCAGGAAAAGATTGGGAATTGAAAGTTGGAAAATTTGATGTTGAAATTTACATGATTTAGGTAGGAATTTTCTTACTATATGTGTCCCATATATAATCTTTTTTTCTTTATGTGATACCTATGTTGTCAAATCTTGTTTGACCATGATTGATAATGTTCGCATGTGTGTGTCCCATGATACCCATATATGATGTTTGATTCCATGAGTATTTTTATATAGCTTGTTTCAATGTTTTATTTTTATCACATGTATTTGGTTATTGCTATTGATTCTCATGATGAAATTCTATGTTCTATATTTATATTTTTTACCTTTTTATATGTAAATAACATGTATTTGGAGGTATTACTTTTAAAACTAAGATCAATTGGATCATCATGATATGGTCATCCCATAGAGGGGGATTAAGTAAGAGATGTGAATATTATGATGATTAACCTAAACACGGGGTAATTTTATCATATCCTTGAGTCCAAAACCTTGGAAGAGACATGGGGGATATCAATATCTTGTGGCCTAACTCAATACATAGACAACATATGATGGCCTTGATACCTAAACTATGATTGAGATGAGGTTTTACAATCTTGAGTCATGACCCATTATAGTGTCATAATATGATGGATTTGTGGCCCAATATCATTTGATAACATCTGACTACTAAGAGGCATGTCCAACGACCTTGTTTCTAGTTCATAATCACTTATGAAATACTTTATTTATGTTCTTATGGAATGGAGCTGAAGTAGGTATGGTAGAGGTTCATAGTGGAGTGGTTAACACAGAAACATGAGATATGATTATTAATTCTGACTGAGGAAATTATCGTTGTCATGGAATACACCAGTTATACATTTGAACACTTGTTATGGATGAATTAGTGGTGTCCTACTAGATATTATTACTAACACCCTAGACAGGAATCATGAATCACATATAGAATTGATGTTTAGGGATCCAGGAAAGGGAAAGGGGACTATGGAAGATAAAAACTATGTGGAGTTTGGAGCTAGTAGTGATTCCATGATGGAAACCATAGAATTTTTTGTAGTGCTTTTTTTATTATTATTCTTACACCTTTCATACTCTATTTTGACTTGCCACATTGGGAGCCCATTTTATTTATATGCGAGATAAGGGTGTAATTTTTTATTACATTATGTTACTTATTACTCCACATTATATAAAAAAATTTATATTTGTGGATGTATGGAAATGATTACTATGTTTATTGTCTCCCCAATGATGGCATTTAGACTCCCATTGTTAGTAAGAGGACTCCTGCATTTGGGAAGGCAAGCATGAGGTCATATGACATATCTAGTCAAGTGAATTTTAGGAAAATTTAAGATGTGGATTTATAAAATGGTATCATATATTGAGTATCATTTATTTTATTCTTGTTCATATGGTTTAATTGTTTAATTTATATAGGATATGTGTAACTTAGGTAGGGGAGTATTCATGTTCCTATCCAGCTCATGTGTAACGAACCTCTGAGTTATTGGTGATATGACTGATCTAAAAAATTTATGACATTTGGGTTTTTTTATGAATCATGATTAGGTATGTTGGATCACACTCCATAAATATACCTACTGTATGTTTAATAATAGTTCTAGAATTTAATTCCTTGTTTGTTCTATCTATTCAGGATAGACATGTATTCTTTGTTGAGTGATATATATATGTTTTGTGTCAATATATACAGGATTTCATTAGTTAGTTGAACTTTAGAATGTTGTTTTTGTTTATTCATATATATGACCATGAAAAATTTGTAGGTTCAAATAGAATTGATTAGTACTAGGTAGTTTGTTCCTTATTATTGTGGGTTTTCTTTATACGCTTTGTTTCCATAAAAATCCCTCAAGTGTGCCTCATAACTGGTTATTTTTATCCATAAAAAATTTAATAATGGTGATCTAAATTTTTTTTGGTATTTTATAATAATTACAACTTGGAAACACCTGAATTTTCTCATTATCTATAATTCACAGTTTGCACCATAATCTAAGTAGGAGGATTTATCCAATCATTCTCTCACACCTTGTCCAACAATTCCAGTGTTGGATCCATTCAAGCACCGAGTCTTTTAAATTGTACATATCTATGGTGGATGTTTTTAAAGAACCATTGTTAACTACCCCCATTAATTACAACTCCAACATTCCCTAGACTTCTAGGGAACATGGGGAATATATGATGTGGAGGAATGGATAAACATCGTTAGGGGAATATTCATCTTGGTTGAGACACTAAAGGATATATAGGTTATGTTAGTGGATTTTATTCTTTAGGGACCTTATAAGATATGGTGGGGTGTCATGGGATATGTAGGCATGCTTGAGAATAATTCGTGGTAGGAGTTCAATATCCCGTTGCTTAGGGAACTATTTCTTGACATGATGAATCTAGGCCATGCTCATGAATTCCTAGATATTTAGTGTGGATCCATAACCTCAATTTCATAATGCGCTTGTTTATCCAAATTTCTTCATTTTTAACCCCTCTTAGATGAAAATGATGTAAAAATGATAGGCAGATCAATATTGGCCTTCTTTTGAATATCATATGTAATGATATAAATCTCGATCTAAAAACATACCTATAGGTTCTACGTAGTCCCATAACTATTGAGAAGGCCCTTGAAGACGATAGGGTAGTTATTCTTCTTCCATCCATCATCACTAAGGTAGGAGGACCTCATACTACTATAGTGAGTTTCTCTTACCAAAATAGTAATAAGAACACCAAGACATACAACAAGGTGGTGGTAAATAGGTTGAGTAGAGTATAGATTTTTTATCCCCCTTAGGAGGAGTTCCTTAGTGCTTTATTTGATTGAAGGTCACACAATACTAAAGAATATGACATGTACCTCAGAGAAACTATCAGTAGTTTAAAAATATAGTTCATCTCTATTAGTTCTTCTCTAGATCAATGAGTTCTGGTTTCTATAGGGGTGTAGGTAAAATATGATCAATGACCCAGGGATTCGGTAAGGGTCCTCAACAGAAGGTTTAGACACCTTAAATAACAATTACTCAAGTGATTTATGAAACTATGGATGAAAAAACCCTTAAGGATGAAAATTTATCATCTAAAGTGTTTTACATAGTGTTCAATTGTTTTTATCAACTATATACATCTATGGTATTTCAGGTTATAAATATTGTTGGGAGAAAAGAAAATTTGGATATTCTTATTTATCTAATGGAACCATTCAAGTTCCAAGAACATAAGATTCATCTTGAGATCCTATAGGTAAATGGATTCATCATACAAAGAATATCTTCGTGGGGTGATTCCATGGTTCTTTACAAGAAGGTGAATGTAAGTATAGAACGTTTTTTGATTATAAGAAGTTAAATCAGGTCATGATAAAGAGCAGGTATACTATACATAGGATCAGTGATCTCTTTTATTACTTACAAGGAGCCTGATGGTTCTATATGATTAATCACCATTCATAAAACCACAAGTTGTAGTTACGAGAATAAGATATTTCAAAGATGGATCTCAAGAGTAGATATGTCCTATATGATTTCCTATGTATGAATTTAAAATTGATTAATTCCCCAGAAATGTTCATGGATCTCATGAAAAATAACATCCACCCATATCTCAAATATTTCATTGTGGTCTTTGATAACCATGTTTTTTTATTCATAGACTTCTGAGTTACATGATATAGACCTTGAGACTCTATTGAGTACACTCCATCAACATTGAATTTATGTTAATATTTTTATGTTTATCTTTTGGATCCACATGGTACATTTTATTGGCTATGTGATATATGAGATAAGAATTTATATAGATCCAGATAAGGTTTGCGCGATGATGTATTGGGACCTTGGAATATTTTTAAGATCTGGAGATTCTTCTGGCGAGATAGATACTACTATCGGTTCATTTTGGATTACACCCACATGAAAAAAATGATGATATAGATTACAAAAAAGTTGTGAATTCTGGATGGACTGATCAGTGAGAAGATGTCATTCCCGGGTTGAAGGGGGGATTGATGACAATACCAGTTCTGACTCTTCCAAATCATGGGATTGGATACACTGTTACACTTATTCTATAGTTGTTTTGTTAAGAGTTTTGATAATGTGGGTGGATTATGTAGTTTCTTGTAATTCATGTAAACTATGAACCCATGAGTGAAACTACACCATGCATGAGTGGTTTTTTTACACTGAACAACAGAGCCTTAGTTATATCTTCTCTCAGTGGGATCCCAATTTGAGGTAGAGGTATTTTGTATAGTTCATGTAAACATTAAACTTCATCATATCCTATGCTTCATGAAAAGGTAATGTCATTTCATATTCTCTTAGTAGGAAAAAATAAGAGATACAAGATCCTAGTGAGTGTAAATCACCAGAGGAATGGAATCTGATGAGTTTGATAGAGAAATGTATATTGGATACATATGATGATTTTAGAATTAGGACATGCACACCTTTTTTCATCACATCTTCATTAGTAGATATAGTGGTGATTGGATAAGATTCATATCTTGAGTGTATGGTTATTAATGAATGAATGGAAGGTAGTGACCCAGCTATAGGGTGGTAAGAAGATAATGAAAACATAATTAGCATGAATGGAAGAATTCTCATGCGTGCCTCCTTGAGAGAGGAGAAGATGAAAGATTCTCAGGATTCAAAATAGAATGTTCATCTATGTTCGATGAAGACGTACCATTATATTTGGCAGTAGTTTTGGAGCCCTAATATGAAGAAATACATTTATGGGTTTGTTCCATGAGGACTTACCAACTAGAGTATAAAGGTTAAGAATCGTTATCCTGGTGGTTTGCATCAATAAATTTTTAAATCGATGTGTAAGGGGAATGGAATGGTGATGGAATTTGTTATGTGGTTACCTTAGACCATGAAGAGTAGTGTTTTATTTTTTGGTGATATATTTTTGGTTGGTAAAATTTTCTCATTTCTTTCTAATCTGTGAGACTCATTCTATGGATGAGTTAAGAAATCTATATTTTTGGAAGATTGTATTCTTTCATGGAGTTCCCTAAAGAATTATATCTAAGAGATATGTGTTCAATACATCACGCTTTTGGTGTGTCTTGAAAAAGTCTTTAGGTACTCAACTAAAACCGAGTACATAATATCACATACAAAACTATGGTCTATTATAGAGAATTAACTAGATATTAGATGATATATTATGACCATTCATCCTAGATCTTAGTGGAGGATTATATGATCATCTATCCTTGGTTTTATTCATGTACAACTACATTTTGTAATGGCTTAGTCCATCCCATGATCATGATATTGTCCGCTTTGGTCCTAGCCCGCAAGGTTTTCTTTTCCCTGGGCTCTGGCACTCAGGAACCCCCCAGGAAAAGGCCTCATGATGGGAGAGGCATCTACACCACATTATAAAGGGTTGATTCATGCTCCTCCTACTTCGATGTGGGATTTCCATAACCCAACCCCTAGAAGGGCCCAACATCCTCGTTGGCACATCAAATGGACACCAACTCTGATACTATTTGTAATGGCCCAGTCCATCCCATGATCATGATATTGTCCACATTGGGCCTAGCCTGCACGGTTTTGTTTTCCCTGGGATCTGGCCCTCAGGCACCCCCTAGGAAAATTCCTCATGTTGGGAGAGGTATCCACACCACATTATAAAGGGGTGCTTTGTGCTCCTCCTCCTTCGATGTGGGATTGCCATAACCCAACCCCTAAAAGTTCTAATATTCTATTCATTTAGCACTATTTGAAGCTTTATATTGTCAATAGTATCATTAACTACTTTGTTTTTATGAGGTAGATGAGGTATCCATGATGGGGTGGAGTATTGTATAGGAGAAATCCCAAATATTTTATTATATCAGGAAGTAGTTGACCACATCTAAGAGTAGGCAGTGATCATATATCGACCGAATGAGATGTTCCTTGGAGTTCAATGTTAGAAACAATGTTTTCTTGCGAGTGAGTCCTCAGTTGGGGAATTTAAGTTTTTATATGGAGGTAAATCTTTCTCTAACATTTTTAGACCCTTTGAGATTTCTAAGTATTTCGATATTGTGTTTTACCATATAGAACTTCCTAGTTTCTATTTTGGTCTGAACTACATGTTTCATGTGTATTAGATCTCGAGGTACATTCCCTATCCTTTGAATGAGATCAATTACATGGATGTTGATTTTGATACTAATGAATAATATATGGAATTCTTAGTGATGATTATTGACCAACGTGAGGAGTTTTTATGGGGGGAAACAGAGACACTTTCATAGATCCTCTGGTGACATGGATGGGTCCAAGAGGAAGACACATGACAGAGAGTCTGATGTTTAGTACCAATATTAAGAATTTTATTCGTATTAAGACTAGATCGAATTCTCAATGATGAAAAATTATTAGAGGGAGAGTTTTATAATACACTTGGTTTATACGTTATAGCATAAGGTTGGTTCCAGAGGAAAAATTGGAATGTTGAACCAATTTTTTTGTTCAAACAAGATTTTATAGCATGGAAAATATTTTACATCATTGAGGGTTTGGATATAACAAGGTTTGGTCACTATAGGATAGCAGTAATATTTGATGGTTCTTGATATTTTGATATAGAAATAATGTGGAACTTAGTATAAGGTATGGAGAGTCAGAGTTTGGGGGCATTACCAATTTCAGCGTCAACGTATTATGGTGTGATGGTTGTGGTATAGTGTCCATGTGAGGGATAAAATGCTATATCATTGTAATAGACATTTAATTATGGTTCTTTCCTTGTTTTATAGGATCTATAAATTAACCATAATGTATATTTTGAACACAAATTTGACCAAACACCGCTACAATGTGTCCAACTCCCTTGAATCTTAGCTTTTGCTGTTTTGGGACCCACTGTGGTGTAGCCTTATATATTTAATTATGATAACAGTTTTTACAAAGTACCCATAAATTTATAAGTCCATGAGGAACCATCCTTCCCTCATCAATTAATCTTGAACCTTGAGTGACTCTATTAATTATTCAATATTTTTCTTCACACTCAATCTCATGGATTCATATCAGATATTTTAGGATCAACTCTTAGCAATTCTTGGTGCGTTTTATTCCTATTGTTCTTGGTTCTACTCCCTTATCTTGGTGTAAATCATATATCTAAACAAACTTCGCTATAATTTTTTTCTATATTCATCTATAATCTATTTTATGATGAATTTATATTGGTTATAAGGATCCTTGGCATGTGTTACTGATCCCACGGTGCACATGTGAGATTAGGAATCAACTATTGGAAAATATTAACATTGACATCAACACACTTGATGTAGGAAGTTCCATAACATTTAAGTCCCTTGTATACTCTTATTTTCTGGTTTTGATACTTGTGTTGTTATATCATATTTTATGATGAGAGACAGTGATTTCATGTGTGTGTGTATCCCGTGATACCCATTTATTATGTTTGATTCCATGAGTATTCTTATGTAGCTTATTTTTATATCTGATATTGATCAAATGTAGTTAGTTGTTGATAAAAATTCTTATAATGAAAAGATATGTTCATCCTATATATTATCTACCATATTATGGGTAAATACCATGTATTTTGGGGTGTTGATTTTGGTACATGGAATAGGCAGAGTGTCACGATATGGTTGTCCCATAGAGGGGGAGTATGCATGAAAAGTGAATATGATGAAGATTGACCTGGACATTGTGTAAGGGCATGGATGCATTGAGGCCAGACCTGTGGTAGGGAATTGTGAGTACAATATCTTTTTAGCATGAAATTAGGAATAGAAAAAATATGATTATATTGAGGCCCGACATTTCCCTCTATAGGGTTTGAAATTATTAAGACATGAACCATGATGGGGAAAGGGTATGACAGCCATATCGCCCTATTTGAATTGATGCCCTGTGAATTCCAAGAGACATGTTCACCATTCTTTTGGCTGGTTCTTGATAACTTCCACTATCATTTATTTCAATCCTTCTTCTATGGAGCTTAAAAAGGTATGGTTTGGGTTCTTCGTTTCTTGGTTAGCATACAAACTCTTGATATATGATTGGAAATACTTTCTTTTTCATTTAGCTTTATCATTTAACTCAACTAATGTTCTTGTTCACACCTCTCAAGGATTCATTGGTGGCTTCCTATTGGGTTTTTTTACTCACACACCGTATGAGTATCCCAATGATTGTGTAGACTTCAATATTAGGTATCTAGGAAAGGAATAGGGGACCATGAAAGATAGTTATGCTATAGAACTTTGATATGGCAGTGGTAACATGATAGACTCTCGATAAATTTCATAGTGTTTTTTTTATTTAACTATTGACACCTTTTATACTGTGGTTCTTATTTCCACATTGGGAGCCTAGTTTATTTATATTTTTGACATGGGTTTTATTTTATATTACATTATATTTTTTAATCATGTACTATATATTATGATAGTTATATTTTTTTGATGTATGAATAATATTACAGTGGATATATTCTTTACACTAACAGTGTTTAGACCCTCACCTCTAGTGAAAACTTCCTTCATATGGGGAGACACACATGAGGTCATGTGGTGTCTCCACTCAGCTTTTATTCAAGAAAATATAGGTTGGTTCATTACATGCTCCTTCAACATTTATATATTTTATGAATAGAGTATTCAAGGATTATCTAGGTAAATTTTTGGTGTAAATTTTTGATGTTATTATTTTGTAGACAATGTTTTATGAGGATCATGACAGTAATTTGAGAATAGTTCCTATAATTTTGAAGAAAAATGAATTATATTGTGAATTTAGTAAATGTGAATTTTATATTCAAAAAGTTTCATTACTTTTTCATATTGTATCAAAGGATATTATATAAATTTACCTTTCAAAAAAATGGTTGTCAAAGAATTTCCAAGATCTACAAAGATAAATGAAATACGTTATTTCAAATATTTTGTTGGATATTATCTTTAGTTTTTTGATAAATTTTATCAATTAGATATTATGATAAAAAAATAAAAAAAATAATCATAATGAAAGGGGAATGTGAAGAAAAAATTTAGAAATTAAAGAATTTATTAAAAAAGAACCAATATTAACTCTTTCATTATATAAATGACGGGTTTTTACAAAAACACATCTAGAAATAGTCTTAAAATAGTATTGGTGATAAATTATTGAGTGGTATCCTATGCATCTTGATAGTTGAAATCCCAAGATGTAAATTCTTTTAGTCATTATTTAGAGTTAGAGGTAGTGATCTTTGTACTAATGATATAGTTAAATTTTATATATAGACATAAATGTGATATATATATATATATATATTAATCACAATTGTTTTCAATATATCTCTACTCATAATGATATTGATATTTTGAAAAAAAAATATAGCTAGAACTACTCAAGGATTATGATAGTGTTTTACATTATTATCCTTGGAAATAAAACAAGGTAGCATATTCATTGAGTAGAAAAGTTCATGGTATCTTATCTATGATGAGGCTATAGAATGATAAAATTTTAAATGGTTTAGTAAGAATTTAGATGTGAATTATAAATAAAGGATATTATTAAAAAATATCAATATGATTATTATTCCCTATAAAACAAAAAGTAATATATGATAAATTAATAGTTTATAATGTTTAATATTAGTGAATATGGAGTTTTAAGGTAGAGTAAGAGGTTATGTCTTCCATTTGTTCCAGAGATGAAGAAAAATATTTCTGACAAATCACATAGATTATATTTATCTATATATCCTAGAAATCAATATTTATATATATATATGATAGGCCTATAGGGTTTCATGAATTCCTTACGGGTTTACGCAAAAACAAAATTTATAAAAACTCAACTACGATACATAATTAATTAAAATGAGTATTAGAATAAGGTTAAGATCGATCCACAGGTATGGTGTATTAGATTATTTTAGCTTTAAAAATATATAATTTTATTATATTTTAATAAATAGGTGAGAAAATATGGGTTTTGGTTTGATTTAATGAAAGAAAAATACAAAAAAAATACATTTATTGGTTTGTTATCAGATTTGAAATTTTTCGAAGGTTTTGTAATTTCATAGTTTGGGTGCAATTGGATTTAATAAAATATTTTGACTAATTCATGAATGGTTTCACCGTCGATATGAGGATAATTTAATGGTCAAGGTATCTTCTTTTAAATGTATAAATACCATATTTCCCTTAGTTGGATAATTTTGGCTATTGTTGAATCATGTATGTCTTGATACATTGTTTAAACAAAATTACCCCTAAATTTGAACTTTTTAATGCCTTATTTAGGGTTATTAGTTGTGAAATTTTAATGTTATATTTTTATTCAAATAACAATGGTCATAATAGATGAAAAATAAGGGGATTTGAAGTAGGACATTAAATACTATTAAACCAAATACATGATTAAACTAAAATTAAATAAATCCAATACACCTTACCCTTTGATTACATTACCCTAGAACATTGAGGGTTTCTCCCCCCATACTAGTGATGAAAGAATAATAGAGAAGTAGAAAATAAAAATAAAGCATAAAAACAAAGAAAGAACTTCAGGAGGGCCCTGTAGCTTCTTTCTCTATGTTTTGGTCTCTGGATCAAAATTCCCCCAACAGAAGCAACCTAGCCCTATTTTATAGGCTCTATATGGGCTCTGATATTAATTAATATCATAAAGATTTAGTATATAGGTAGTCTGGGGTAGGTCCTTTTTCATAGATTTGGTGAATTATTGAAGGCACACAGAATCTGTTCATTGAAATGTCATCTTGTAAATTTACCCGACATGTTATGTGGTTACAAGACAAGTAATATTTGAATTTAAAATAGCCTTGAATTTCATTGTATCTGTTCAAAAAACATTACCCGAAAAAGAAAACATTGTGTAATGTTTTTTCATGTCATGTAATTATTCTTCATAGTGTGTAACCTCATCACGACTTGTCCTAAGTAGCAGCTAATCCAGATGAAGTAATAAAATGTAAATGAATTACACGTCATGTAATCATTATGTTCCAGTTTTCCAACTTCATTGTGTCCAAAAAAATCTGGTGGCGCACCACTTCACTTTTCTCATGGTGAAAAGTTTCTTTTTGTTAAAATATTTTCCCATATTCATTCATTTTCAAAATATTCATTGTATCCTTCCATTAAACACAAAAAAGTTAAATCACTCAGAAATTGGGAATAATAATCATTTAAATTCATAAAATAATACATTAAAATACCATATAATATATTCATGAAATATACTTGACAATAAATATCTGCTAAAATTGTTTGTGGTAAAATATGAAGTGAGAGATTATAGATTACACTATAAGGTTCTTAGTATTCCAACAGGTGAAAGTTGGAAGATAAATTTCCAAAGGAGTTATGCAACCTTTTTAAATTCTAGAGTGGAATTTGGATACTATTACAACGGATTCCATTTCAAGAATTTCTAAGTAATTGAAGAGGAAAAATGAAATATGGGTCATTATAGATCATCTTAAAAAGTCATCTCATTTACTATAAATCCAAAAACATTTTCCTCTAGTTTTATTTTCTAGGTTATATAAATGGTGTAATGAAACTTTTGGAAACATTAATAGTGTGTATGTGAGAATGTTTTCTTCCACGAGAAATGAGTTTCATTTTTCATTACCACCCATTATGGTTGGACATAAAAATATATTTAAAATTAAAAAATTATTCCAAAAAAATTGTTAATATTTTTTAAACTATGAAACTATTTTACAACGATTTCTAATAGGGTCAACATACATAAGAATTTTCGAAGTAATTGACTGAACGACCTCAAGTAACTATTGAAGAAAAGAAAAAAAATTTATAAACAAACTAAATATGGTAGTTAAAGGACCTATGAATGTAAAATATATATTAATAATTTTATTTTGTGTATATATATATAATTAAATAAATTTAATTATCTAGAAAGTTAAGTTCAAGTGTAGGTCATTTTCATATGCAATGTAAGGGTTTCATCTAAATTAATCATCTTTGTGTCAGGATTTAATGATATGCACCAAATTATTTTTTCTAAGATGTACATACTTCACAAGAAAGTATCTTGGAATAATACATTATTTAGTTCATAGTTTTTATATAACCATGACATTTTTAGGCTTCTAATGACTATTTATTCAAAAATTACTAAAGTCACAATGGTTTCAACTCAAAATCACCTTATTTAAAACACATGCTCTTTTAAAGAGATAATTCCTTCTAAAATTTATGTATTATGCTAATTGAATATAAATAATATCATTATATATATTTATTAATCGTTTTTTAACCCAAAATTCATGATTTATCCATTTCAAATGGTTTTATTTGAATGTTTCTTAAGTTGTAAGGGTTCTGTATCAATGACCCCTAATTAATGAATGACTTTATGTTATGATCTTATATTTATTTGTATGGTGTGTCCACTTCCCTAAAGTTTTATAAAAAATTAAATTATTTTTGACCTTGTAAGCTTCACTTCCTTCCATTCTCTTCCTTTTTATTGGATAAAATTTCTGACTTTTTTAAATCATAATGCTATTTTAAAACTCAATCTGATTTATTGAGTTATGATGTTTCTCCTTGAGTTTCATATTTAGTTTCATATAGTAAACCCTATTTATATTTATTATAGAATAAAATTTATTAAAATATTTTTTATTGGTGTTTTTTAATACTTTTTTAATGTTCAACTATGTTAAGAATAATTCCAATCTATTTAAATGATGGTCTCCCCTCATTGTTTATAATTTCCCTTCCCGCCAATGCTTTATTTGTTAATTTGAAAACTAATTAATTGTTATCTCATGTGATCATTATATTTAACTTATCCAATTTTCAAAATATTTTTATTTTGCAATGTGGGATTTTCAATAATGGTGTTTTAAAACATATTAAGGGGTCTTCCATACCTCCTCCATGTCTTACTGGTTGCGCATTATCTTTAGTTTTTCAACTTTTATTAAAATTTTTTCTCATGTACCTATTATATTTTTATATACATATAAATTAAATATATACCTATTTAAATATACTTTCCATTCCAAGGGATATACATTTTTTAGTTCCCTTCATAATTCTTACTTTTATATAAACCCAATTAAAGGGAACTTTCCCATTTATTCTTTCATGTCGTGCATCACCCCCATCAAATGTTTTAAAAACATTAATATATTATGATAGAATTCATTATTTTAGGGATAACCCACATTTTTTAAATATGGTTTTATACAAAAAATTGAGTTTTTTCATTATTTAAAATATTCATTAGTCATTTCATAAAATCATCTCCCATCTGGGATGTTTTTATAGTTTCTTCTCCCACAACCTTTTCATGAATTCTTTATATTAGAACATAATGTTCGGGAAGTATATCAATTTATTATATTATTATGTTTCAAATGATTAATTCCATTATTCTTTTAGGAATCCTTATAATGTAGAATTCGGTTATTCCCTGCATCATAATTATGAAACCTGCATCCTTCTCATGGGTTTGGTCTTCATTAGGATTTATATATTGTTTATTTTCTCCATGTATCATGAATATAAATTATTTTCATTTATATGAAAGGTTATCTTGGGATTATATAGAACTCTAATGCATTGGTTAGGGATTTTTATCTCATGATATATCTTTCAATGGGTGAGGGGTGAACCTGGCCCACTAATGGACTTTTTTCCCTGTATTTGGATGTTCATGGGTGTAACCCTAGACTTATGTTTTGGAGATCATGTTTTATATAGTTTCTATATGTTTATGATTCCACAATATTATGATATCTTTCCCTTAAAAACATTTTCTCTATGTATGATGATCATATTTATGAAATCATGTTATTCCTTTTTTACTCTCATGTTATTATTTATTTCCATGATTATTACTTTACTAGGATTTACACCCCACTATTTTTCATATGTATTTTTTATGATGATATATTTTGAGGTTTTAAAATATATATTGGATTTAGGAGAACTAAGAAGAGTTTTAAATAAACATGATATTTTTATGTTTAATATGAAGTAATTTTAGGTTTAATATTTTAAATAAACTAGTCATATTGACCCCTATTGTGTATTTGTTTGAAAATAATGTTAAGAAACATGGAGAAAATTATGTTTAAGCATTGGGTCACCAAACTCTAGGTTTACAACCCTCAATATAAAATAAAACAATGAACTACTGATCTTAACATAGGGAAACACACAGATCCTCCTATAAACATATACATATACATGAACTATAAATAATAAAAATAAATTAGGTTAGTGTGGAAATTGAACACTTTATGGATGAGATTCTAGTAAGAACATCTTATGGAGAACCAAATACCTCATCATCTTCAACATTCCAGGTTTCATGTCCTAGAACTACCCTCACTCTTTTTTTTAGTTCCCTTCAAAAAGAACTAGAATATCCAACTTATATTCCCTTATTCAAATTATTCTATCAATGTTTTAGAAACCCATTTTTTATCTTTTCAAGTACCATTATATAAATTTTCTTCACTTATCTCTAAAAATAGAATCCTTTATTTTTCTTTTTCTTTTTTTATCCCTTATTTTCATATCTGACAAAACCCCTCATCAATATCTACAAAAATAATAATTCAATGATGAAATGTTTAACCAAAAAAATAATCCAGCATATGAATATTTAACCAAATACCAAATATTCCATATAGATTGTTGCTGGTCAAAATATTCAGAAACATCACTGATGATTCACTGTTACTGAGAATATATGTTTTTAAAATAAATATTATAACATCAATATAGTTTATGTATTTAAAACCTATGGTTCTATAAACTTTATTTATTTAGATAATTGTTACACAAATCCCATAATTCTTATAGTTCCCTTGAGATGATGGTTACGTAGAGGTGACTAATGTTAACATAGAGTAGGGTCTAGGTTACACAACTTGAGATGATTATTTTTCAGGATGTGTTGTTGGTTATACAGGCTGAGATAATGGTTATAAAGGACCTTGAAATGATTCTTATATAGGAAAATATGATCTTTTCATAACACAAACATAACCTACATTCATAGCCTAATCCTCACCAAGATTTTTTGAAATTTCTTCAAACCATAAAAGAGCTGATCCAACCCTCTTATGGCCTTCAATAAATGGTCTCCGCTGAACTAAATAGGAAACATTTGAGATTTATTCTACTTCATTATCAAAAAAACAATCCAAAAATGAATCCTAAGATATTTTTTCAAATGATATCTCATTATGGGTTTGTTAATAATTCGACAACACTACAAAAATGAATAATCTCTTATCCACTAAATACATTTTATAAATACCAGATCATACCCAAAAAAAATAACTTCATTATTTCAATCTATGTAATAATGGTTCATTAATCACCGACTATAAGTCCACTATACACATTTTCAATGTGAGATATAAGAGTTGAATGAAAATATCATCATTAATTCAAGACCATGGTCTTCATAGACAATATCTTCCATCAAAAACACTACTCTCCTGGATAAAACACTAAGATACAATCCAAAATCCTCAACACATACACTTAAATCCATTTTAATTAGGGTTTGTGATCACTTATACAAATTTCTCAATGAACCCAATTACCAATTGTCATAATTTTCACAAGATAAAATACAAGTGAATATCCATACCTTTATAGAAACTAAATTTTCATGGGTGAGTGGGGGTCTTAAGTCCAACTCATATAGTAGGAGGGATTCATTTGGAATTAAATTTCCAATAGATTCCTCTCAATATCTAACATGGGTAGTCCCTTCTTCATTATATCAGTAATTTTATCTTTATTAGACTCATACTTAGCCTCTCAATTCCCTATTCAAAATATTCCTTCAAAAAATGATAATTGACATTTATGTGCCTAGTCCTATAATGATGAATTGGATTTTTATGATGATTTATAGCAGTTTTGTTCTCACAGTTGTTGTGAATAAGAGATCAAACCTCTTATCCAATGTCTTGATGATATATTATCATCCATATAAATTGGATACAAGATTGAGTGGAAATGAAATTTTCATCCCCAATTATACTTAAAGTGGTTCTCTATTTTTTTATTTACTAAGATATAAAACAACTTCAAATATATAATACATCTATAGAAGTTGAATTTAGGTCATCCACCAAGCCTAAACAATTTGAATCTTTATTAACTAATAATTTATTCTATGAAAAAAATCAATAAAATGGAAAAAATTATACTATATGACTGTTATAATGAATTATTATATTCATATATTTCATATGGACCTCTTTACAGTAGCTTTTATATCAAGACCCTTTCCAAGTATAAAACATGATATCAAGTAGAGTGGTTGTCAAGTAGAAAAAACACCCAATGATATTTCTATAATGGATCAAATAAACTTCTTTTCCATCCTAATCCTTTCATAATTTTATTTGAATTTCTGTCAAAGTGTACATTAGCATTGAATTGGCCATCAAAATCCCCTTGGAAACTTCTTTGTATTTTTTTGAAAAAGGAATTTTTCTTTATTCCCTTGAATCACCTGTAAGACATGGAAGAATGTTAGCTCAATAGTCAAATAAAAATACTCCACAAGAATATATAGGACACACTAAATATTCCATCTAACATATTTTCATAAAAAACCCAAAAGAACTTCTATGAGATTTTTTTTAAGTGTAACGTTTTGTAAGGTGTGACATTAAATTGAAAGCTGATAATATTATTGGTTATCCGAATTTGGGAAATGGTTTTGGGAAAGTGGAAAATTGATTTTGTTTTGTTTTATTGAACTCAAATAACATATTTCAATGGACTGCGAAATTTTTCAAAAAAAATTCCTTAGTTAAACTCTTTCCATATGTGATATATGTGGAAGATTTATATTGGAATACTTAGCACATCACAAGGTGTCTTAATTCTACACATGAAAAAACTATTCTTATAAATCATGTCAAAAACTGAATTTAGGAAATTTATTATGAAATTATTTACATAAAATACTTTTTTGGATTCTACTGGTATCTTTTTACTCACACTAGGATTACACACTGATGTGTCGGTGTGTGAATATTTCATGTTTTCTCTTAGGTCCTCATATTTGTTTCCCTCCATTTATGCTATTTTTTATTCTAAATGTTTTTTATTTTTTTGGGGACAAAGAGTGGCATGGAGTTGGCTTTTTAATTGTTCACACATGTGGTATATCTTTGATTAGTTGGTGCATTGGATAATTCATCCATCTATATCTTATTTATAGATTTATTTCTTATTAGCCATCGAATATGTTTTCTTTAGTTGTATGTTATTCCATTGATGTTCAAGAATTTAGACTATTTATATATTAAATAAGAATATTTTTGTTTATTGATTATGTATCATTTGTTTTGTATATGTTTTCTTCCATGTTTGGGTGGATCTATTATTTAGAAATGATTATATGATATCCTTGGAAGACCCACCTACAAATAGTTCATTCCATATTTTTGGGGGGATTCCATGATTTAATTATTGTTTATTTGAGGGTGAAATCATTCCCAATTTCATATTATTGGTATCCATGCACTCATTTCCAGCCTGTGGGGATTGGTAACACCCATAGGCCATAGTGTTGAGATGGGTCGGGTGATAGGTTAGGTCATTCCATTCTAATTTAATACATATGGTGTCAATTATATGGTTTTCATTGGTCAAGGTTCTTAAATATCGATCATTTATTTTGGAATTCAGGGGGAACAGAGATGGAAAAATCTAAACTTAAGAGGTTCGTGTGGTGAAAGTATAACTAGATATGTTCAATATAGACCCTTGAATTTCCATGGGTATTCATTGTTTTAATATAGAATTTGAATACATTTTTAATTATTCTTTAAGAATTTTGATCCCCATTAAGTATATCAGTGATTCTTGGGGTCTCATTAAGAATTTTTAGGTGAAGATAGAGGAAGAACCAAATATTCATGGTTGTATTATACATTCTAGAAAACCTTATTGAGTCTATTATGATGAATTTTTTAACCATTAAAGGGATTTTATGTGATTTATGTTTATCTTTCCAACCTGTATGTACAATCTATGCATAGTTCTATATGATTCCCAGATGTTTTGTTTTGGTTTCTATGGATCTTGAATTTATTCTAGTGGTACATACCATTGGTGTGAAATTAATTTTGGTGTTTTTTTAATGAATTAATGTTAATGGGTGTTCTTTTGATCAATCCATTATTCCTTGTTTCCTCATGTATTAAAAAATTTCGTTTTGTGTTTTAAAAAACCGATTCTTGGATGAAAAAAGTGATGTTATGGGATAATTGTTTTTTATAAAACCATCTTTTTAAATGGGAATGTAATAATTTTGGTTCTAAAGAAATGTTTTTAAAGTATTTATTCATCCTCATAATTTTAAATTGGATAATTTATTTTGAATTAAAATGAGTATTTCTTGATGTTTTTTGGTTTTGAAAATCAGGTTTTATGGTTTAATCATAGGTGACTTTTGATTTTCATGGGATGTTTTGAAAGTGATGGATTTAATAATATAATTTTGGAAAAGATTTGAAAGGAAATTATAATTGATAGAAATGAATTTAAATGAAATTTTGTATTTATAGATTTTCTTTAGAAATGGAAGTGCGCTCCAGGGAAATGTTTTTTATAATAAACCTCAGGAAATGTTTTAGAAATATAATTAGACTTTGTAAATTTGGGAATTATTTTCTAAATAAATTAAATGTTTGAAATAATATATGTTCATTTGTGATATGAGTTCTTTTACTATCTTAAATTTTTTTGCATATAAATAAAAAGGAATCTTTTGGGGTTTTTTAATCGAAAGAGAAAATTTATATAAGGTGGTTTGGTTATTTTCAATGTTTATCTACCTTTGAAAAATTATTTTTAAATTTATTATAAAAGGGGTATAGATTAATGAAATTGTGTTTTTCAAAATATGATTTGTTATATATTTTTTCTTTTTAAATTTTTCTATTTGAGTTTATCCCCTATTTTATATTAAGACTATTTGATCTTCGTTGTGGAATGTGATTAGGATAGATTCATGCTTCATTCTTCAGTGTTGTGCCGCCCATAACGGTATGTAGAAAATATTGAAATTATGTCTTAAAGGATGATCCATAAAGTAAATCCCCTAATTTATTAGGTACAAATATTTCAATAGTTGATTGTTCCTTGGCTCTGAATAGAGTGGTGAAGTTGGGAACTTAGTTTCTCTAATATTTGTTGAGTCACCTTAATCTCTTCAATGGTGATCAAGGTCTACTTGTTGTAAGGGAGTGGTTAGGTTTTTTATAAATCCCATAGTATAAATTATTCAAATTAGTCTTCTATTTGGCCCGGATTTTGGTGATTATTATTTTTGGGATATATATGCATTGAGTTTATAATAGATTTAGTTTTTTTAGGTGATTTTTATCATATTAATTTATTCATTATTTTTTAGTCCATCCTTTGTGAGTTATTGATTATTGTGTTTGTTCTTATGCATCGGTGTCCGATCTTATAACTTGAGGATTGTGTGTGGAAATTTATTATTGGGCATCTATGGATTGGATATTTTATATCCTTGGTTTTTCATTTTAGGTGACTTGAATAGACATGGAACCATTTGATATTATGCAATCTCTGGGGTTTGTTTGAATCTTTTCAGTTTCACCATGAGATAAAGATCCAAATATGAGGTCCTAGATCACCCTTTCAACTCAATTTTATAACCCACGGATAGAAATCCTATCATTTTCAATTGAATAATTTTTTCATCAAGTTATCTCTTTCTATTTTTGTGATATGGTATGTAGTGGAATATTTGATTTTTTTCTTTTGATCGTTTGGATGCTCTTTGTGGTTTTTTTTTCTTTGGAGAAATGAGGTTGATTCTTAGATGGTTATCATGGGTTATATAGGGTGGTTTATTTGAAGGTATTTTTGTTGCAATCTTGGTTTATATAAGGTTTTTATATCTTTGGAGATCTTATACCTTAACTCTCCACCTTATAAGAATTATAAACGGTTTGGAGGCCAATATCAGGTCTCTGTATTCATAGAGATCTATGTCTGATGGTTATAATTTGTAATATACTTAGATATGTTTGATAATTGTATCTATGGTTTTGAGAAAATTAATCTTCATCAGGTAATTCATTCTCACTAGACCGCATTAAATCCTTTAACAAACCACCTTACATTTTATAAGGCTATTATGGTTTTCAATAATCCTTGGATTAAACTTTTATCAATGAATTTCTAGGGTGAAAGAGTGGAATAGTGGGTAGAATTGTCACACCCCCATCTCATTGATGTTCAATATTTTATATATTTTTTTGTAATTTTATTTTTAATTTATTTAGAGTATAATTTTAGAATTTAATAGAATTTTCATCTACTTCAGGATTACCACCTGATTTTTTAAACCTTAAGGCTTGTAGAGGAATCCCTGAAAGGTGTTATAGAGGGACCCTAGTTGAGTTTTTTAAAAATTTTTCATAATTTCCCTAACCATATAGACTCTCTAGATAACTATTTTTCATATATTAGTTTTCAGTTGTGACTCACAGATTATTTACACATTTAAGAAAAACCTTGTAGGAGAACCATTGGGAAAATCTTTCTTGATTCAGTGGAAACTGTACGGTATACTTATTGTTTACCTAACTGTGTGTCCTAATCATGTGTCCTACAATGATTCATCAAAACATAAAACTAAATATTTTTCCTATCTTGATTTTATTTAGTATTCCCCTCCTACCTCCCTCATGTCATACATTCAGGAATGGATATCTCATGGGAGCTTCTCCTCCTTCTTCCACCTTATTTCACTGTGTATCCAAGCCATATTTCTTTAGATTTCTAGTAGACTATTGAGTAAGTCTAATATATTTCTCATCCTCTTACTTCAACCATCTATTTCCTCATAGTCTCTCCATCTCTGAAAAACCCTAACGGTAGGAGGGCCTAATTTTGTGTTCTATTTCATTTAATATTGGAGATCTTTATTTCTAATGATTATACAATATATCTCAAACCATTATTGAGACTTTTCCATTAGAGGTGACTTGTTTCGATTCATCTTAACTCACTTTAATGTAGTTGTTTCCATGTGATTCCTTTATATTTCATTTCTTTAAATTCATGGGATTTCTAAAAATATTTCCTTTTTGTTTAACCTATCTGCAATATTCATACCAATTTACGAAATGGTTTTTATGATTCTTATACTTAGTATAAATGTGTTTTATTGGTTTTTATACGTTGAATTCCAAGGGTGAATATTATTGTTGACGCTCCTTTCGTCACAGAATATAAAGATCGGAAAAGGGAATATCTGGGCTCAAAGTGATTCATCCTTTGAAGAAACATCAAAAATCGACAAAGGGATGAACAAGGAGAACAATGCCCATAGGCCGCGCAAGTTCCCTAATGGTCGCGCAAGTACACTTGCGCGCCGCCTAGTGGTAGTGCAAGTACTTGCGCGCCGCCTAGTGGTCGTGCAAGTATACTTGCGCGCCGCCTCATGGTCGCCCATGTGACTTGCGCGACCTAAGTGGTAACCGCCCGGTAACCGCCCGGGGTCTTCTCCTGCCTATAAATAGACCCTGTGGGCCCCCCATTCATGAGATCTTTTTTTCCAGAAACTCGGATTGAAGCTCCCGACGCCCAAGTCTCTTCTCAAAGCTTCCGGAACACTTCTAAGGTAATTTCTTACCTAGAACGAAAGATCTAAAGAGAAGAAGGAAGGACTAAGTGTTGAAACTTATCAACACTTGCGCGCCGACTTATTTCCTTCAATATAACTTGCGCGTCCCTTTTCTGGAAGAACCTCAAGAGGATTCTAAAGTGATTAATAAAGAGTTGCTCAAGTATTTCAATGCTGGTTAAAAATTGCGCAAGTACACCATGTGTCGCGTAGGTATACCTGCGTGACCAATACTTGCGCGCCCACGGAAGACTTGCGCGCCTTCCAAGACTTGCGTGCCCCTACATTTTTGGGTGCCCATCTTGCCCATTTTACCCCTCTTAAGCCATTACACCTTTTCTTTTCAAGATTCAGTCTTCAAGACACTCTTCAAAGCCATTTATGGAATGATTTCTCGATTCGACTTCCTTATCTGAAAGGAATTCTGTGGAATACCTCTCAAAACCTAGTGATTTAAATATCCTTATGTCACTAAATATGGAGAGTTCATTAATTCAACCTCATCCTTTAATATGAGAGAATACTTAACTTGGGTCTCCTTTTTTTAGGAATAATCCCCAGTTATAAACTTGGGCATCCTTCTTTAGGAGTCCCAAATTCTTAAAATTCCCAAACTTGGGCATCCTCCTCAGGAGTAAGCTCCAATCTCAAATATGGGCATCCTTTTTAGGAATAAGCCCCAAACCTTAATCTCTAACTTGGGTATTCTTTTCAGGAATAAGACTCAATTATAATCTTGGGCTTCCTTTTCAGGAGTAAGCCCCAAGTCCCCTAACCTGGGCCTCCTTTTTAGGAGCAAGTCCCAGTCATAACCTTGGGCATCCTCTTCAGGAGTGAACCCCAAGTCCCTTAATTTCTCTTAACCAGTCCTAAATTACGTTTGATATGGGATTCCTTCTCAGGAGTAAAACCCAATTATCAATCCTCTCCTAATTTGGGTTTCCTTCTCAGGAATAAATCCCAAGTTAGAGTATTCAAATCTCCATAAAGCTCATATACCTTTATGGACCTTGTTCCTGGATTTTCTCCCTAAAAGTAAATCCTAAACCTTCATTTATCTGGGCAGTCATACATACATAATCCCCAAACAAATTCTTATGATTGCATCTTTCATGGCACAATTGTCTAATTTTTACCAATACCTCTTGTTTCTCACACCGAGCATGACTCACGTGAGCTTAGAGTGTAAAAGTAATTATGACATTCTTCTTTGAGCCATCAATCATAAACATCATACTCCATTACTCGAACTACGTGGGTTCTGATTCCTTTTCCAAAACAAAGGATACGTAGGTAGCCCATTTTTGGGTTCGATCCCAACATTGAAATAATCCATGTCCTTCTGAATGACGATAAACTTCAAGTGCCCCACTGAGTGGCTTTAAAACCAACCTGGTCATCATAATGACCAAGAGACTTTTATATAAATGTTTTGAAGGATATCATTGACCAAGAATCTCTAAACAGATATAGATGATTCTCTATTTGATGAAGAACCTCGAATACATATAAAAGATTCTCTAAATTTCTTGCATATTTAATCATAGATTGTTAAAACTAAAGGAAAGATCATTTTTTACTTGGTAATGTAATAAGGATTCACGAACATAACTTAAATCTATAAAGAGAGTCCCGGAGTAGACAATAATTCCCCTCAAAAAGGTGTGATGTGTCCGACCTCCCATCCTCTCGACCAATGAAAATTCCTAAGCCTCATTAGTCCACAAACTAATGAGCGCCTACCTTTGGAATGTAGGTCCAAACGGATGTATAATCATTGGATGTTTCCGGTTCTACGAATAAACTCGTTAGAAACCGATCAGAACGTTTGAATCTCCCATCCAGAAGGTCATCCCCGGATTCTGTGCAAAACAAAAATGGTGAACCTGACGTGAATCCTTAACCAAGTTAAAGTGATGTTCTTCTTATTTGTTAGACCCCTTGGGCCAACAAATCAATCATTGACATGTGCTCATCCAAAAGATGCAGTGGCCAGATTCATCTTGATTTTTTCTGTTATATGGAATAGGCACTCTTTTCTCAATATCTTCTGCAAAATGGATTTTCTTAAATTCACCCCTGTGAATACTGCTGCTGTGAACACCTCTACTGTGAGGTCTGCTGCTGTGAAAACCAATGCTGCTGCTCCTGCTGGAACGTCGTCCGCTCTGAGGATGACATCACCGACTCAGCGTCTTCAACGCTGGGTTTCTAATGCACTGGTTAAGGAGTACCGTCGCAATGGTACTATCCCAACTCTGGAGGCCGCTCGCCAAGCCCTCCAAGTTAACAACTCTACCTGGTCGTCCGGAAAACGGCAGTCATCAATCAAGAAGCAGGCGGTGCTGACTACCGTCTCCAACCGTTTCGAGTCGTTATCCCCGGAACGCAATTTCCATTCATTCCCTTACTCTGAGGAAGTGAATGAACAGGTCCCGCAGGGCCTTAATTCAAAAAGACAGGAGTCCTTCTCGAGGGCTCTCATCAACAATCGCCGCCAGACTCATGCGGTAGTGCGCCCTCAACATGATGAGGGTACCGACTCAAGGCATTCAGCTCAGGTTCCTCGAACCCGAGCAGGCAAGATGAACTGCCAGAGACGGAATCCGGTTAACAATAGGCAGGTTGTCATCCCTGCCATCTCCGGAGAAGTCCACCAACCAAACTTGGTGGCAAATAACGAGCAGGCACAATCACCTGTCCGTTTTAATTCCATTGTCCAGCAGACTCGTCTGGCAGCATCACGCCAATCCCGCCAAGCAATCCCGGCGGAGTACCATAGGCAGGAACATGCACCTGCTTATACATCACCAATTAGTCAGCAGGCTCGTCTGACTACATATGATGGATCTCGTCAACCGCGTTTGGCGAAGTGTAGTCAGCAGGCACATACACCTGCTAATACTAATCAAGCCTACCAACAGTCTCGCTTGGTAGCGCATGGAGAAGTCAGTCGGAAAGCCCCGACGAAAAACAGGAGGCAGACTCAACTCTCTGTCTCCACACTTGAGTACTGTCAGGATTCACTGACAGGAAAAGGAGGACAGGAGCAGGCACATACACCTACTCCAAGCCCGGAATGGACGTATATCCCCGTTCTGGCGGCTGAAGTCACCAAACATATTTTGTCAATGGTGAAAGAGCAGAAGCAAATTCCTGCTCATATTCTGGATGCTTGCCAGGATATCATAACATCTTCAGCATCATCTCAGGGACAGACACATAAATCTATCCCTAGCAGTGGAGTGACACATCAACGATTCACTCCGGAACAGACACAAACATCTGTTCCAGTCCAAGAGGGTTATGGGGCATACTCCCCCATATCATACGGACAACCAAGTCAGGCACATACACCTGATTTGAGTGGAGATCGTCAGCCTAACCTGACCATATTTCCTGATCAGGCACATACACCTCCTCAGAGTAACCACTTTCGTCAACAAGTGGTTTCTAAAGTGAGTAAGAAGGCATCTAAGAAAAAGATCCGCCCAGCACAGTCAGGAGATCAAAGGCCGATCTACAACAAGGCCTTGCTCGATGCTGGAGTTCTTGAAGCCCTCAGACATTTATCTGTCGGAATTCAAGATTCTACTCCCTCAGTTCCTAATAATGGGAACATTAATTTTGAAGGTCTTCAACATACACTTCCTCATGAAGGCTTGCTTCATGAAAGTTCGGTCAATATTGAAGTTTCTTCTTCAGATGAGAGCCACAGGAACCCTCTGTGTGGTCAGAAGACCAAGGAGCAAGAGATTTCATCTTTTGTTGTAACCCATCATGATGGTCCTCCTCATGGTGATGAACTTCACTGCGAAAGTCCTCTCCGCAGTAGTGATTCACATTGTCTCGAAAGATTTTCAGAAGGCAATGTAGTGACGAGAAAGCCCTCCTATCTCGAGGCACTTTCAAACGTAAAGCCAGTCATGTCTGATGCTTTACTATCGGCAGGTGAAACTCTTTCTCCATCAGAGGATAGTCTGGGGTTCAGGTTATTCTCCAAACCATCCCCAGGTCATTCATCTTCCAGCATGAATAGTGATCTCTCTACCAATATTGTTGAATCTGATGAAACAACAAGTAAACACCAACTCTGGTCAAAATAGGTAGAAGAATCTTCATTTAATGATAAAGAGGAAATGCTGAACATGAGGGAAAAACTGACAAAAGGTGAAGTGCCAGTCATGTTTTGGCCTTTGGCTGACTCCCAGTACGACATTCCAAAGATGTTGACGGATGATGGAATCCATGATATTCGTCTCAACATATGGAAGACTCTTTGTCAATTGAAGAAGAAAGTATTATCTTATGGTGATTATGAAAATCATATTAAGATAATAGAAGGGTTACAATGCCAGATTGATTTGGCATCTCTATTAGTCTCTCGGTATGCAAAGGCTGAAAAGCAACAGAGAACCCTTCAACATTCATGCCTTGGCGCACTAAGAAAATTGCGTCAGTTAATTTCCAATGCTCCATCTGATGTTCATATCAGAGGATGGGGTTTTCACGGAGCACTACATTTCACAGTTCTTTCCAGTCAGCAAAGCCCTCCGAAAATGGTCTCATGCAATGTTATTGCCCATGGCCGGCCACAGTCAATGGGCTTTGTTCATAATCAAAAGCTTGCTCAAGAACAGGCTTCAACTAGTTCCTCTCAAAATCAAGTGTATAGAGAACAAGTTGTTGAATTTCTCCTACTTCAAGCAGGCAAGAATATTGCACAAGCCTCTCGTCTGGAGCAAACACGTCATCAAATGACAGAAGTTTCGGAAATTATCCAACGATCTGTTGAACCAGGTGATAAAAGTGGATACAGGTTAATGCATCCAGCTAATTTCCGAACTAAGATTCGCGAGATCAAGAGAGATTTTAAGAAGATCTCAGACATAGCATGTCAAGAGACACCCCAGCTTTTCAGACTGGGTACTTCTCTAACCCAACCCTCAGAGTCAACAAATGGGATTCGAGGAGATGAGCGGAAACAGCAGGAACATCCCCAGTCCACCGGACTGGGGACTTTTTCAAATCCTCAATCCCTCCCTTAGAGAAAATCAGTATTCTTTCGATTATGGAATAAGCCTCAAGAGGAACGAAGAGCCAAGCTATCAGGAGATTCTCTCCAAGTGACGGTTCTCCAAGATGTTCCTGAGGGATCAAGTCAACGGAATGCCATGTCTCATCATGGACATGGAAGAAGACAATATCACAGAAATGCTGATAGAAAGGATTCCATGCAATATGCATCCATTAATGTCATCAATGTTGTTTCCACTGATTCGCCAAATGAGGCTCAATCAGAGGGATCAGACGAAGAGGTTCCTGCTCAAGAAGTTGCGCACACAGACCTAAATGAAGAAGGTGTGCGCACACGTAATCAAAGGCTTACCCAAAATCTGGGTATTCCTTCAAGTAACCCACTTCCCCCTCTCCGAAAAGGATCCAATAAGGGGAAAGGAAAGAATCAAGTTACTTCTCACCCTTCCTCTGAAGGAGGTCAATCTCTCTCATTAGAGCAAAGGTTTTCACAATAGGAGGAAGAAATGAAAGAATTAAGAAGGTTGAATGCAGAACTACTTCAGAGTAGTCTTCTTCTTAAGAATGCTGAAGTCCGACAGCCGAAGGAATTTGTTGTAACTACTGAGATGGATCAGGAATATCCTCCTTTATCAGTACACCCTCAGAGGTCTAATCCTACGGGTCAAACACAACAACGGTTGGCAGCATTACCATCAGTTGCAGCACCAACCACCACGTCTGTCCAAGCTCCATTCATTGCACCTACCCAAAACCAAGTTCAACCTGGTATTTCTCAAAAGTTAATAACTACTATTGAGTCATTAACAGCTCGGTTAGAAACTATGGAAGGGAAACGGGCGCAAGTTCAACCTGAAAAGAAAGTTTACCCTGAATGGGTAGATTCAATTTCTCCTCCATCCAGTTTGGGAAACCCTGTTTTCCCTACTTTCAATGGATCAGGAGATCCTAAAAAACATTTGATGCATTACGTGTCTTATTGTGATCCTATTATGGGAACTCCAGAGCAGTAAGAAGCAGTGAAACTCAGATGCTTTGTGCGAACCTTGCAAGGACCAGCTTTTGTCTGGTATATAAGCTTGCAATCCCGGTCAGTCATCGGATGGGAGGATCTTCGTCAAAAATTCCTTCTTCAGTTTAGCTCAACTTTTCCAAAAACGACAGTTTTCGATCTTACAAACTGCAAGAAAAGGGAGAATGAAAGAGTCTCTGATTTCATTGCTCGTTGGAAGAGATTAACGTATTCCCTGAGTTTACACTCCCTCAGGAGGAACTATTCCCAATCTGTGTGGCAAATTTGCGTGACGAATTACGCACGCCACTGATCCCTGTGAAATACACAGGAGGGTTTCGAGACCTTACTTCAATCTCTCAACATATTGAAGATTACCTTATACAGGCTAAGGTTAAATCTCGTATAATTCCATCAGCTCCAGGAAGGAGAATGGGTAAAGCGGAAACTGCTACAGTTATGCTTAAACAAGCACCTGTACCTATTTCTACTTCAAAACCTTCATCTTCTCGAAGGGCTCCACCTTATGAATGCCAACAACAAATGTTGTTTCGTCCAAATGATCAAAGAGATCAACGAAGAAAACAATTTGAGGATTTGAAGAGTAAAAAATACTCTTTCCGGAGTGAGCAAGTTTCTGGTTACTTCATTTCAGCTCTGGAAAATAATTTGGTTCAATTACCAGTGCCCAAGAGGCCAAACAAGGAAGGAGATGGAGACCGTCCCAATTATTGTCCCTTTCATCAAATGTTAGGGCATCCCATCCAAGAGTGTTTTGTCTTTAAAGACCTGCTGCAAAATATGGTCGACTTGGGACAAGTCAAATTGAAGGGTTCTTCAGCTCATGTAGCATGTATTACCGCTACAGATCCAGAGGAAGGAGGCGAGTGGCAGGAAGTCAAAAGAAAAACTGTGAAAAAATATGATGATTGGATGGTCAGAAAGACAATCAATCGGACCCATTCCATTTTGCGAACACAATTGAAGAAGCCAATTGTGTCTCCTACAAAAGCTGCAGTAAAGCCTCCATCAAAAGACAAATCCTCAAAAGGGCAGCGCAATTCAAAGAAGAAAGAGGAATTAGGAGAATATGAGTATGTATCAAAGCCTAAATAGTCTTTGACTCTGTCAGATTTCATGCCATCTACTTCAAAGAAACGGGCACCGTCCCACCAAACGGCACAGCCTAAACAGGCTAACCAGGCAGAGTCTTTATCAGACGAAGAGTTAATCTTTGGTTCTGTTAATATGATTCAATTAACAGATCCATATTCCAGTCTTGATGAGCCTGAATTCCCTGTATCAAATAAGGGAATCTGAGGAAGTTCTAGAGGTTCAGGATACAGGGGAAGACGTGGATATTTCCGAAGCCACTACTCTAATTTTACCCCTGCTAGCACTGTATATGCAGCAGAAACTCGTGGTAGAGCCCTTCAGCGAGCTCAAAAAGAACAAGAAAGTTCTTCTGCCAATGGCCAACTCAGTTTTGGCACAGTTATTTTGGAAGACCGATTAAAGGTTCCATCTTCTTTATCTCAGTAAGTAATTGGATCTAATCAGTCTAATCTTCCAAAACCAAGGATGTTGCCAACTTCAATACAAGATGCATCAGCTTCCAAAGCATTTGCTTCCAAGGTACCTACTAAAACGCATATTCCTATTGGGAAACGCAGACCTCTAGATCAAAAGTATGATATATTGAAACACTTGGCCCAAGTACCAGCCAAGTTATCAATTTTGGATGCTTTGAATCTGTTAAAAGAACTTCGGGAAGCACTCATCAAAGCTTTGTCAAGTCCTCATGAGTTTGAAGCTGAAATTGCTGCAGCTGAAATCTATCACATAGAGAATAATCCTGCAGAATGTCATGCAGTGATATATTTTACTGATAAAGATGAAGATGATGTTGTGCATGGGAACATAAAACCTTTGTACTTATCTGGAAAAGTCAATGGTGTAGATGTTCGAAGAGCTTTCATTGACAATGGTTCAGGAGTCAACCTCATGCCCATTCGTACACTTCGTTGATTGGGCCTCACAGAATCTGATTTATCTCCTTCTACCATGATGTTACAAGGATATGATAAAAATGAACAAGAACCACTAGGAGAAGTTACACTCAGAACTCAGTTTGGAGATCTTGTATCCAATTCGGATTTCATGGTTGTTGATCAAGACTCAGCTTTCAATATCTTGCTCGGAAGACCCTGGCTGCATCAGCATGCAGCTATTCCTTCATCATACCATCAATGACTTAAATACTGTTTCGATGGTCAATTTGGAACATTGTATGGTGATAAGGCCCCGTTCAAGACATGTGAGTCTCAATACATTGAGGCGGAATTTTATCACATGAAGGGAATAGAAAAATCTACAATGAAGGAAATTACCAAAGTTAATGCTCCATATAGTTTGGAGAAAATTCCAATAAATCCATTTTCACATGTGAGTACAGATTATGTGTTACCTATCAGTCAAATTGACAAAATAGGCCCAAATCAAAATACTCTTATGGAAAAATCCATAATGTCAATTACGGCGATCGATCCAGGCAACATGGGAGAAATTGGTAACCTACCAAGCAGTGATGAAAGCATAAGTGGTGACGTTTTCATTTCATCTGCTGAAGTCCAACAAGTCTATACTTCGCTAATCAGTCCAGAAGAAGTTATAGCAACACCAGAGGTGAATAATGATGTCGATTCTCAATCCATCATCTCCTCTTTATTTCCCAAAGAAGACCCTTTATCATCAATAGGGTCGGAAATGGAAGCTTCTTCTTCAAAATGTGAAAATTTTTACATCTCTTATGATCATGAGAGTTTCGTTTTTTCATCTACTTTGCAAGTAGAAACGGAAGAAATAACACATGATGAAGAGGAAGAGGAAGATCTTAGAGATGCTCCTCCAGCATTTGAAGAGGGTATCTCTACCACTGTAGATGAACTCAGAGAAGTAAATCTGGGTACAGAGAAAGATACACGCCCTACTTTAATTAGTGCGGCCATGACCCTTGAAGAGCAAGAGATGTATATTTTTTTCTAAAGCAAAATAAAGATATTTTTTCTTGGAATTATACAGAAATGTCTGGGCTTGATCCTGATGTTGCTACTCATCATTTGGGTTTACCAAAAGAACATCGAGGTTTTAAGCAAGCCGCGAGAAGAACACACCCAACCTATGCTTCCAAAATTGAAGCTGAAGTGGATAAGCTGATCAAAGCCAACTTCGTCAGAGAAGTTCAATATCCCAAGTGGTTGGCTAATATTGTCCCTGCTACATGACACTAAACTGTGTAGCATCAATAGTCCTAACTACAAGACTTTAAACTGCATAGTCCCTTTTTTATGTCCTACATGACATTAAACTGTTATTTTGTCCCTGCTACATGACATTAAACTGTGCAGCACCAATAGTCCTAACTGCAAGACTTTAAACTGCATAGTCCCTTTTTTATGTCCTACATGACATAAAACTGTTATTTTGTCCCTGCTACATGACATTAAACTGTACAGCACCAATAGTCCTAACTGCAAGACTTTAAACTGCATAGTCCCTTTTTTATGTCCTACATGACATTAAACTGTTATTTTGTCCCTGCTACATGACACTAAACTGTGCAGTACCAATAGTCCTAACTGAAAGACTTTAAACTGCATAGTCCCTTTTTTATGTCCTACATGACATTAAACTGTTATTTTGTCCCTGCTACATGACACTAAACTATGCAGCACCAATAGTCCTAACTGCAAGACTTTAAACTGCATAGTCCCTTTTTTATGTTTTACATGACACTAAACTGTATTTTGTCCGAGATGACATTAAACTATATTGTGTCCTAGCAACATGACATTAAACTGTGTGGCACTTTCATCGTCCAGCATGATGATAAACTGTAAAAAGTCCCCACAACTGATATCCTCATATTGGTTCACCTTAGTCCTAGCTACATGACTTTAAACTGTACAGCACCAGTTCGTCCTTGCTATATGACGTTAAACTATACAGCAATGGTCCAGTATGACTTTAAACTGCAACTTCGTCCCACACGACATTAAAATGTGAAAAAGTTCCCTAAACCATCTAGCATGACCTTAAACTGCATCATCCTTGGTCCATGCGTATAACCATAAACCGTATAAAAGTCCCTTACGTCCGGAAATACGTTAAAATATATAATCTCAAAGGTCCAGTATGACATTAAACTGCACCATTCATGGTCCATGCATATGACCTTAAACTATTCGCACTTTCGTCTGACATGACGTTAAAATGGTACACTCTTTTGTCCTTACTGCATGACAATAAACTGCACAATCCCCCTTTCGTCCAATATGACGTTAAACTGTATTTTCCCCATCGTCCTAACTACATGACGCTAAACTGTACGGAAAGTCCTTGATATGTCCTACATGACATTAAACTGTTATTTTGTCCCTGCTACATGACATTAAACAGTGCAGCACCAATAGTCCTAACTGCAAGACTTTAAACTGCATAGTCCCTTTTTTATGTCCTACATGACATTAAACTGTGCATAATTAAGGTTGTTATTACCTCTTGTTTCTCACACCGAGTATGACTCACGTGAGCTTAGAGCGAACATCAACCATAACACTCCCTTTGGGCCACTAACCATGTGTAAGTCCCCACAACATTTTAGTTAGATCGTTGTCCCCAAGAACAACTTGATCATTAATTCATTCTTTAATTGAACTACACGGACTTTGATCCTTGCCCTCCAGGCTGGGTATGTAGGCAACCTCCCAGGGTTCAAGCCCAAAAACAATCTCTTCACATCGGTTCACCACCATCTCATATGATGTTGATTCGTGAAACCGCACCTAGAATCAATATCTTTACATTAATTCACTTTCGTCCTTGTTATATGACATTAAACTATAAAACACTTTTGTCCGGTATGACAATAAACTACAATATTCTTTGATTTCCTCATTTGAGAAGGAACCATTATTGACATTGATTTTTTTTCAATCATGTTTCATTTCAAAAGACTACGTGCATACATGGTAATGCCTAAACTTTTTATCTCAGGTTAAACCATCATTGCACTAAAGTCCCCTTTCACCCTTCACATGTACGAACCAAATTTGTACAAAGGGTAGTTCTAGAACTACGTGGGCTTGATTCCCATCCTTATGGGATACGTAGGAATGTTCGAGTATCCCTCGAATCCAGCCCCAAGTCTTTTTGGGCCTAACCCCAAATTTCACTTTTAGTCCCTTAGCTGAAAAGTCCTCATGAAAACACACACTGTGTATTCATTATTATGGTCTGAATTCTATGACCCTAAAATAAGATCACTCATACTTTCGTCCTGCACGACGTTAAACTACATTTCAAGAACTACGTATGGCTTGATTCTCATTCTTATGAGATACGTAGTGAAGTCCAAAATTTCAATTCAAGACCCAGCCACAACATGATTATGGTTTTCATTGACCTATGTATCTCTATATACATTGGACAATACTCATCTTTATGTGTTATAATACTAACCTTAAATATTGTCAGATCTTCATAACCCTTTTCATGACTTCTAGTCACAAAAATGTCAAACGTATGAGAATTCTTTTGCTTGACTATGCAGCACGTGCCCATAGGTGGCCTTGCATAAACAGTCCACATAACAGACTTGTCAGCCGAAAGATGCTATTTATTTGACCATGCAGCCAATGCCCTTAGGTGGCCCTGCATATTTCAACCCCCTAACGGGTTTTGTTAAATAATAGTAACTTAATTCTTGGGAAGAATTCCTCTTTTGTCCTTATTTGTCTTAAACGACAGTATGTAGGGATCCGCAAAAAATATCCATCCTTAACATATTTGTCCCATATCCTTTTTCATGATCTGAAAGTATTCAAGTCTATGGTTTATTCTTCTTCCCTACATTTCGGTCAGACCTTCGTAGGAGTGATATTCATCCAGTTCTTCGATAATCTTGTTCGGAAATATCTTCTCCATATTCAAGTACCTCTTTCCATACAACAAACTCTATACTTTAGAAAATTTGAATATCCATAAACTTTCACTGGCTTTTAGCACTAGGAAAGTAAATTTCTAAGAGTTCTTCCGCCTGACTATACAGCACGTGCCCATAGGTGGCCTTGCATAAACAGTCCACATAACAGACTCGTCAGCCGAAAGATGCTATTTATTTAACCATGCAGCCAATTCCCTTAGGTGGCCCTGCATATTTCAACCCCCTAACGGGTTTTGTTAAATAATAGTAACTTTATTCTTGGAAACTACTTCTTATAATGCCTTTTAGCTCTTTTTCATATCATTCCTCAGATTCAAATATTCTTAAGCCATAGTTTACATTTTTTCCCTCATACTTGAGTATGGTAGTATGTTTTCAGATGAACATTCAAGGAATTGTGTCAATTCTAATCCATTTCGGTCAAAGCTATTTCGACCTTAAACATTAGCCCCTTTTTGTCCGGCATGCATGACTTTAAACTGCCCACAGAAGACAAATAAACTCTGAATAAAAGTCAAGTTCCAGCACACTTGTGTGCTACCTTCTGCGCACTGAAGACTTGCGCACCCCCCTTTTCCTTTGGATGGATTCGATTTCCTCAGAGTCAAATCCTCATTTCTCTCCGGATCCAACTCTGAGGGGGGACTTTTGTTGACGCTCCTTTCTTCACAGAATCTAAAGATCGGAAAAGGGAATATCTGGGCTCAAAGTGATTCATCATTTGAAGAAACATCAAAAATCGACAAAGGGATGAACAAGGAGAACAATGCCCATAGGCCGCGCAAGTTCCCTAATGGTCGCGCAAGTACACTTGCGCGCCGACTAGTGGTTGTGCAAGTACTTGCGCGCCACCTAGTGGTCGTGCAAGTATACTTGTGCGCCGCCTCATGGTCACCCATGTGACTTGCGCGACCTAAGTGGTAACCGCCCGGTAACCGCCCGGGGTCTTCTCCTACCTATAAATAGACCCTGTGGGCCCCCCATTCGTGAAATCTTTTTTCCAGAAACTCGGATTGAAGCTCCCGATGCCCAAGTCTCTTCTCAAAGCTTCCGGAACACTTCTAAGGTAATTTCTTACCTAGAACGGAAGATCTAAAGAGAAGAAGGAAGGCCTAAGTGTTGAAACTTATCAACACTTGTGCACCGACTTATTTCCTTCAATATAACTTGCGCATCCCTTTTCTGGAAGAACCTCAAGAGGATTCTAAAGTGATTAATAAAGAGTCGCTCAAGTATTTCAATGCTAGTTAAAAATCGCGCAAGTACACCATGTGTCGTGCAGGTATACCTGCGCGACCAATACTTGCGCGCCCACGGAAGACTTGCGCGCCTTCCAAGACTTGCGCGCCCCTACCTTTTTGGGTGCCCATCTTGTCCATTTTACCCCTCTTAAGCCATTACACCTTTTCTTTTCAAGATTCAGTCTTCAAGACACTCTTCAAATCCATTTATGGCATGATTTCTTGATTCTACTTCCTTATCGGAAAGGAATTCTGTGGAATACCTCTCAAAACCTAGTGATTTAAATATCCTTATGTCACTAAATATGGAGAGTTCATTCATTCAACCTCATCCTTTAATATGAGAGAATCCTTAACTTGGGTCTCCTTTTTTTAGGAATAATCCCCAGTTATAAACTTCGGCATCCTTCTTTAGGAGTAAGCCCCAAATTCTTAAAATTCCCAAACTTGGGCATCCTCCTCAGGAGTAAGCCCCAATCTCAAATATGGGCATCCTTTTTAGGAATAATCCCCAAACCTTAATCTCTAACTTGGGTCTCCTTTTCAGGAATAAGACTCAATTATAATCGTGGGATTCCTTTTCAGGAGTAAGCCCCAAGTCCCCTAACCTGGGCCTCCTTTTTAGGAGCAAGTCCTAGTCATAACCTTGGGCATCCTCTTCAGGAGTGAACCCCAAGTCCCTTAATTTCTCTTAACCAGTCCTAAATTACGTTTGATATGGGATTCCTTCTCAGGAGTAAAACCCAATTATCAATCCTCTCCTAATTTGGGTTTCCTTCTCAAGGAATAAATCCCAAGTTAGAGTATTCAAATCTCCATAAAGCACATATTCCTTTATGGACCCTGTTCCTGGATTTTCTCCCTAAAAGTAAATCCTAAACCTTCATTTATCTGGGAAGTCATACATACATAATCCCCAAACAAATTCTTATGATTGCATATTTCATGGCACAATTGTCTAATTTTTACCAATACCTCTTGTTTCTCACACCGAGCATGACTCACATGAGCTTAGAGTGTAAAAGTAATTATGACATTCTTCTTTGAGCCATCAATCATAAACATCATACTCCATTACTCGAACTACGTGGGTTCTGATTCCTTTTCCAAAACAAAGGATACGTAGGTAGCCCATTTTTGGGTTCGATCCCAACTTTGAAATAATCCATGTCCTTCTGAATGACGATAAACTTCAAGTGCCCCACTGAGTGGCTTTAAAACCAGCCTGGTCATCATAATGACCAAGAGAATTTTATATAAATGTTTTGAAGGATATCATTGACCAAGAATCTCTAAACAGATATAGATGATTCTCTATTTGATGAAGAACCTCGAATACATATAAAAGATTCTCTAAATTTCTTGAATATTTAATCATTGATTGTTAAAACTAAAGGAAAGCTCATTTTTTACTTGGTAATGTAATAAGGATTCACGAACATAACTTAAATCTATAAAGAGAGTCCCGGAGTAGACAATAATTCCCCTCAAAAAGGTGTGATGAGTCCGACCTCCCATCCTCTCGACCAATGCAAATTCCTAAGCCTCATTAGTCCACAAACTAATGAGTACCTACCTTTGGAAAGTAGGTCCAAACGGATGTGGAATCATTGGATGTTTCCGGTTCTACGAATAAACCCGTTAGAAACCGATCAGAACGTTTGAATCTCCCATCCAGGAGGTCATCCCCGGATTCCGTGCGAAACAATTATATATTCCATTTCTTTTGATAAAATTACCAAGAGGATATATTAATTAAATTTAGTTATTCTAAAGGGGTATTAGACACTAGATCGATCATCAATGGTTGATGTTTGATGTATTATAAGGATTTTAGAAAATAAATGTGGCGGTTGGACCTTGTTGAATAGATTTGAGATTTTATAACTCAATGTAGCTTTAAAGTTATTTTAAAGGATGATAAATTATAGGCTTTTAAAATATGGTTATGTAACTTGAAATCCCATGTTGAACAAATAGGCTCATTATTTCACATTACACAAAAAGGTTTTTTACATGGTACTTAAACACCCTCAATTTTATAGCCTCTTTTTTTATATTATAAATAGTGTGAAATTATACCAAATAAGTGAGTATATTATGATATTTTTATTAATGTAAAAGATGTTTTTTATTATGAGGGTGTTAGAGGTGAGTTTAGGGTTATTAATAATTCCTTTTTTCATGTGATGGTTTTATCCCTTTTTTCTTTCTCACCTCTACTTGAGTTTTTTCAGGGGAACTATAGATAGCTAAGTAGAAGGTCTTGTTGAGTGTGACACTATTCTAGACTATTTGATGGATATGGTTCTTGGATCTATTAGACCAATTGAGATAACAAGATGCTTTTATAACCAAGTGAGACTATGGGGATACTGAAAGTGTTATAATCATATAATCTGGCTAGTGTTCTATAATCTAGAACTAGTATCATTCTTGTTAGAGCCTTGTGAGTTTCCAATGATTCCTAGTTCCAAATAAGGATTATTTTGGGGATTCCATTTCCAAACTATTTTTAATTCCCTAGTCCTTGACTTTATATTATGGACCAATTTTATAATTTTATATTCTTTTTTATCATTCTTCATAGTTAAATTGGCACCTGTTATACTGTAATTTATTTTGTCTCTGATTATAGTTTACTTGTAGACTGATTTTATAAAATCATTTGAAATGTTCCATTATAAATTTAAAGGTGAGGATAACCATATTAAACAAAATTTTGGATAAGTTTTTGGGAATGAAGAAAAATGGTTTTGTTTTTTTTAGTGAAATCAATGATCTATATTCCATAGTTTGAGAAATATTTATTCTAAAATCGGTTGGTTCAACTCCTTTCTTATATGATATATGGGAATTCATTATAAAGGAAAACATAGTGAATTAATTGGTTTATTCATTGTTACATGGGAAAAACTATTCATATAGATCTCTTTCAAACTACAATTTGAGAAATATATTATGAATATAATTTCATAGAATCCTTGGTGGGATCTTATTGGGATTGTTTTTCTGACACCCTAAATGCACAACAATGTGTGGGTCTACATATATTTAATTTTTTTCTATAATCATCCTATCATTTTTCCCTTCAGTGATGTTATTTTTATTATATAGAGAACATGTTGCATTTTTTTGGTGACCAAGGGTAAACTGGACATAGTATGGAAGTATTTCTAGCATGTTGTGAATATTCATGTTATTGGAATATAAACCAAGTCAATCAAATATAACTTATTTATATATTTCTTTCCTTTTCCTTATTTAATATTTTTTATTATATATCTATATATATTATTCGATTGATTTTCAATCATATATATTGTTTATGAAACACATTATATTAGTCACATTTATTCATTAGGTCGTGTTGTAATTTTTAATATTTTTTCCATATTTAGTTATTTATTTTATCTAGAATAGATTATTTTATGTGGATGGATTTGCAACCTATATATGTGTCTTGCGGGTTTTTAGAGTGGAGGTTATGATGTGGTTATTGTTTTTTAAAGGGTGAAATCATTCCCAAGTGAATATTTTTTTATACTAATGAATTAGTTTCTAGCTGTAACCAAGAATTCAAGTTAGGCTTAGGAGAGGGTTGGGTTGGGTCACTAGTGTGGTCACCCAGGCCAATTTCTTACATATGAGGAATTACATCACAATGACCTCAAATACCACATGGTATTTCGACAAATCAGGGGGTGATATGTGGCACCCCAACACACCTTGGGGAATGACTTTTCCATGGAACACATCCTTTACACTACCTTCTTAATAAATCAATCAATTGAACTGTTAAATGATTCAATGTCACCATATATCATTAGCTCATGATGTTCCACTTTTCACCCTTATCCTAAATCAATTCAATATAATGATTAGATTTTCATGATTCACATGATCGATGCACTACAAAAGTCATGTTTTTATTAAAATATAATTTCTATATAGATTTAATGATAAATCCCTAAAGAGTATGAGAGGATTTATAAATTTTAAACACATCTATTTTTAATATATTTCAATCTATGTATAATAATTTCATGTTATTTGTAATTAACCTCATCGTTTTAGCATACTTCTCACTAAAAATTAGGCCAATTAAATTACAAATTGTTGTAAATATGGTTTTTAGATAAAAAATTTGAGTGGATAAAGAATTATAATGAGGAATAAAATGGGGGATATTTGAATGGAATAATCAGGTTCCTGGTGGTATCTAGTGGGTTAAAAACATGTGTGTTAGCTCAAATGGGTACCCAATAGCCATGTACTTGGTACTTGATAGAGTAAACAATAGTTTTTCTAAAGTAATTGATAATTTTATTTTTAGATTTCTAATTTAACAATCAAAATTACTTATATCTTAATTTGTTTTCATTTGTGGTGGGTTTACATTTATAGCTCCCCTTATAATCCTTTCACCTTTAATAAAATATAACTTATAAGTCTATCCAGGTAAATTCTAATTTGTCACAATAATACTTATTTAATGTGGTATAGGTAGGTTCTTCCCCATATTTATTTATTTCATATTTTCCTTCACATTAGTAAGTTATAACTTCCAAACCCAGGATCCAAATGACAGTGCCCTGAGTCGGTTTTCTACATGACCTCAAATGAACCTCATCATACACTAGAGGCTGTCAACTAGTAGTGAGGGTCTAGTAAGTCAATCGTGGGGATAATATACCCTCATTAATCAGATTAAAACATAATCATAAATAAATAAGCAAAACCAGAATAATATATAACCATAATAATACTCAAGACCCGAGATAATAAAACAATAAATATAATACCCACATGAAAGGGAAACAATTTTATGCTAGTATAAGTGTCAATTGTCAAAAATAAAACTCGAAATAAAGACACCATGACTACCCAAGTGGGTGTCAACCCATGACTAGTTCCCTCCTACCAGATCTATCCTTAATCAACCACATATCCCAGGGCCTTTTCCCTAATCTTGTCTCCCAACAATATAATCTATTCGGGTACCGATCCGGAAGCCAAAATTGGGTGTGATTACAACTCATTAAGACAATTCCAATGGTGTTTATGAAACTTCAACTCAAAAGATAGTGTATTCAGTTCTATAAAGAAATAAGTACAATGAAATAATAATTAGTTTATCACATTTTTATTTATTCTTATCTAACTACATTAACTCTTGGGTTCCCAAGGATACATGTACCTCAATAGTAACTTCATTTTATACTAGATCCTGAAGTGTTCCCTATGACATACCATATCTTTATACCTGAATCTAGTCAAAGATCAAAGTATTCAAGGAGTTATGATATCTCAATACCTAATTCGACTCATGCTAGAGTTCTAATATTCTCGTGTGAGGCCATAACTCAGAGTTTTATTATTTCCATTCTTTAATTTTAAATTTACATGAAACATTACCAAAATTACCAATATCACAAATGAAAGTAAGATTACCATGTTACCATGCTTACCCCTCAATAGAATAACCATGTTCCCATTTTCATTACTCATAAGTTTAATGACCATGTTTCCATGTATACTTCACATTAGAATGACCATATTCCCATTCACAAAAACATAATTAATTTATCAATTAATTATCCACATCATTTCCCATACTAATTCAACAATTAGTTAAATACATCATATCCTTTAGTTAAAAAAACAATTAACTAAATTCCTCAATCACATTAATTAATTCATTAGTTAATTAACCAAAAACACAACTCATATAAAATAATTAATTTTCCAAAATAAAAAATCTCATTATAAATATTCACTCTTCATAATTAAACCCACAATTATTTATCTAGATCATAATCTCAAAGGACATAATTAATTCACAATTAATTATATATACTTATCCAATTCGACATCTCATAACTAATTTCCCAATTAATTATATAGATCACAACCCCTATTTCTTATAACCAATTTCCACAAATTAATTTCATAATCGTGAAGCACCTTAGTCCCATGATAAATTCCCCAATAAATCGCCTATTTCTACAAGGATTTGTCAACTAAATGGGTCGATCTAATAAACCCAATTCATGGAAATAAATTGCTAAGGGATGCTATAAATTATAAAATCTTTCATATACATATCAAACTCACTACTATGTTATTTATATTTAGACCACCCACCTTAATTCAATGATGAATGTTTTCCAAATAGAAATTCCCAAAATCTGAGCAGTAGAATGACATTGATAAATGTTCCAGATATAATTCCATAAACCAAATCAAGATTTAAGACATTAATATATTGTAAATAATGATCTATAATCACAATAATATATCAATATCTCAATAAATAGGTTTAGATGAAAGGAAAATAGGATATATTCCATTAAATGATCAAGGAAAGATATAACAAATAATGGGCAAATCATCGAGATGAAATCCATTTACCAGGAGAATATAGGATCTTAAATTCCAGATTTAGATCTCAAAGAATGTTTTTTTAAGGCATTAAATTCCATTTGGTTCTAAGGGACAACCTTAATCTACCCTTAGAAAAGTAAAATCCCTAGTTAGGGCCACATAAGAGGTGAAATGGGTCATTTAAAGTTGAAAATGAGTGAGATCCCCAATTTTAGGATCTCACTGTCATCCCTTGCATGGTTTAGTCACATAGTTAGACAAAGTGTGGACAAACCATGTGTTTGAAAATGCTTCAAGGGTGCACTTTGCATGGATACCTTGCACAACTTCTCAACCCGTTCATAAACCATGCTGAATCTACTGTGTCAAGAACAAGAGTTCATATGATTTCTCCTTGGAAACCACATGGTTTGTATAAATCATGTGCCAATAGTGCATAGCCACTTTTCTTGAAAAAGTTTCTTCTACTTAAATCAAATTCACCCCAAGCCATAACTCACATCAGTGATATTTAATTAAAAACAAAAAATACCTTAAATCGGTCCCGAAATAACTCCAAAAGGTCGGGATCTTATAATCTTAAGACCATATAACAGCTCATCCTCAAGCTGCCCTTACAATCCTTTCTATGATTTTGATCCAAAATATCAGGTCATTGAGCCCTAATATCTTCTTTTCCTTCCCATGTTTCTTCTTTTACACATTCATGTTTCCATAACACATGAACTATAGGAACAAGCTTTCCTCACAACACATTCTCATTGAAATCCGACACACATATCAAGTTATCCTTAAATGACACATCTATCTCAAGGTCAACCTCATCCTCATCGATCACATGAGAAGGGTCGGAGTGATACCACCAAAGTTTTGATGCACAATAGACATCATGCATAGTGTTGTATCTCTTTTAAAGATCTAATCAGTACACCGTGAACCTGATTCACTCCACTATCTCAAAAGGTCTATGAAACCGTGATTCCATTACCCTACCTTCATATCATGTGACTAACCAACCTTGGTGACACCCAAAGAATACATGGTCACCATCTTTATACTCTAGGGGTATTCTCCGTCTATTAGCATACAATTTCTATCTACTCTAATCCTTATCCAAACATTTCCAAATAAAATACACCAACTCAGATGTCTCCAGCACAAGACTCGGTCCCAAAAACTCTGACTCACTAGCCTCCATACAGAATAGTGGTAATCTATATGGCCTTCTATAAAGAGCCTCGTATGGTTCCCTCATTACAGTTGATGGAAAATTGTTGTTATAGGTGTACTATACTAAATCCAATTGAATTTCCCAAGATCCACTTAAGTCAAGCACACATTCTCGTAGTATATCCTTGAGAACCTGTATAGTATGCTCTAACTGCCCATCTTTCTATGGGTGGAATGTTTTTCTCAAAAATACCTATGTTCCAAGAACATTCTGCAATACCTTCTATATTCATGAAGTAAAGTGTGAATCATTATCTAAAACTACAGTCGATGTCATTGCATACGGATAGACTATCTCTCGAATATATAGTTCATCCAACTATTATATTGTAAAGGGTTCCCTTAATAGAAATAAATGTGCTACCTTTGTCAATCGAACCAAAATGACCCAAATAGTTTCATTCTTCCTAAGGGTCTTCATGAGAACCATCGTAATAATCCATGGTCATGTCATCCCACTTCTACTATGGAATAGGCAATAGTTTTATTAAACCTCTGGGTCATTGATTCTTTGTATTCTCATGCTGAAAGGTGAAGCATCTTTTCACAAACTCCATTATCTCCTTTTTCATCCATGACCACAAAAATTGCCATATTAGGTTATAGTACATTTTGGTTATACCAAGATGCACCGCCCACTTTGAGGCATGAAATTATTGCATGAGACCCTCTCTCATTCTTGTAGGAACAACAATTTGATTCCTCACATAGATGATCTAATCTCAATCTATCATACAGTACAAGAATGTGTCCCCATTTTCAAAGATTTCTCTCATGGATAAGCACTATGGATACTCATACTGTCCATCCTTAATCCATGTGAAAATAACAGACTCCATTCCAACTAAAATTGGAGTCATCTGTTAATGACTCTCCTAAACAACCACATGCATTTCAGCCAACAAGGTCATTATCTTCCACTCTGCACTCGATTCTTAAACCATTTCAGTCTAAGATGTACTTGTCAAGGCATCAACTACACTATTTCCCTTCCCAGGCGTATATACAATTTCAAAATCAAAATAATTCATATAAAATACCCATATCCACTGCTTAAGATTCAAATCATGCTATAAAAATATATAATTAAAGCTCTTTTGATCTTTATAAATAGTAAACATTTCTCTCGCAAAATATAGTGTCTCCAAAACTTAAGAGCATAATCCACTAATTCCAACTCGAGGTCATGCATAGTGTTATTACATTCATCAGGCCTCAAATATCATGACCCATAAGCCACAACTCAATCTCCTTGCATTAGTGTAGCTCTAAGTCTGATCCCAGAAGCATCATAATAAAACATATACTCCTAACTTAACTCAAGTAAGATCAATATCAGTCCCAATGTCAACTAGTTATTCAACTCAGGAAAAGCTCCTCAGAAGCCTCTGACCATTCAATCTTTACTCCATTTTTGGTCAAGCACGAAAGTGGCACAACCAAATGGGAAAAGTCTTGGATGACTCTCCTGTAACGACTTTCTAATCCCAAGAATCATCTGATGTTGAAAATATTTTTTGGATTCTCCCAAGAAACAACCACATAAACCTTATTAGGTTCCACTAACACACCTTCCTACAAGATCATGTTCCCTAAGAAGTGTACCTGGTCAATCTAGAACTAACACTTAGACAGTTTGGAATATAGCTGATACTCTCTCAATGTACTTGTGATGAGGTCAAGATGTTGGGTAGGATCATCATGCATCTTGGATTAAACCAAGATTTCATCCAGAAACACCATCATGAACTTATCCAGATATGGATGAGATATCTTTCTCATCAAATCCATAAACACCACTGGTGAATTTTTAAACCCAAACAACATTATGAAAAACTCATAAAGGTCCAACCTACTTCTGAATGTAGTGCTCAGTATATCAGAAGTATGTAATATTGACTGATGATATCCAGATCTCACATTGACCTTTGAGAACACACAAGATCCCTTCAATTGGTCAAAAAGATCATCGATGCATGGAAGAGGATATTGTCTCTTCACATTCATTTTCTTCAACCTCCAGTAATCGATACATAAGAGTTAACTCCCATTAGACTTCTTTGCGAACAAAATAGGTGATACCCAAGGTGAAAAACTTGTATGGATAAATACCTTATCCTCAAACTCCACCAACTGAGTCTTAATATCTTGAATATTGTCATTGCCAATCTATATGGTGGAATAGATACTATCTCATCCCCTAGAATCATCTAAATAGATAATTTTACATCTCTCTCAGGTGGTATACCAAAGAAGTCATCATAAATGACATCCTGAAATTGTTCCACTACTGATGGAGGGACATCGTTCATAACACCCCCATCATACAACAAAAGAATATTAACTTAGGCTATGATCTCTACTAGTTTCTCACTAATTGGACGTATTTGGCATGCCTGGATATCCCACTCCCCATGATGAATATACTGGTTACCCTTCGGGGGAACAAAGGCCACTATCCAATGGTAAAAATTGATTTGGGCTCGGTATGTGAATAGCCAGTCCATACCCATAATTAAGTTGAAGCTCACCATATCATGAAAATATAGATTCCATAGAAAAACATATTCCCTGATCTCTAGTGAACAGCCCTCACAAACATAGATACCACTAAATTTTAATCCCAACGATGTATATATAGTCATGACCCCACTCACAAACTCCACCTACAAGCTTAAACAATTAAAAAATTTTGCAGATAGAATGGAATGAGAGGCTCTAGTATCAAAAAAGACACTAGATAAAGTAGAAGACACTAGAATATTACCTCCCACTATTTATTGATTAGCTTCTATATCCATAATTTTAGGTTTTACTACATGTAACCGTGTTTCCCCTGTTCCATGTGATTTTGTCTCACCCCCTGGAGTAGAACCACTATGTAGATGCAGGTAGTCCTTCCCAAAAGCACCATATTTACTACCTCTACTGCATTGTCCGGTAGAACTCTAACAAGTTGCTCGATATGGTGTAGAATATCCTCTTCCCATACATTGACTCTTCCCAGCTACTCCTTCAGTTACAATCTGTCATTTTGACCTCTAGAACTTCTGTAGATGTCCCATACTTCCGCATGATCGACACTCTACTGATGGTCAGGAATATTTTCGAATATAGTATTCCAGCCTACCACAATGACGACAGATCACCCCAGTAATGTCAAGTCCAACCGACCATCCTTTATATATACTCTACTTCCCACATCCTTGAATAAAGTTTTCATAATGGACCTTTCTTCTCTTGGAAGTCACACCTCCTGATTTTCCAGTAACAATTAATTGTCCATCACTGGAAGTCTCCCTCAAGTTCCCTTCAACTATGAGATCCTGATACACTACTTCTGTAAAATTCATCAGCCTAAGATATTCACCTGGGACTGAATCTCACACATATGTCCTTCCTAAAAAAATTTCACCATAGCTTCTTCATATCATGATAATGTTAGATTAAAGAATTATAGATCTATGTAGTGTCTAACATTGTCCATCACCAAAATGATCCCCTATTTCAGATGGATGAACATAACAGCTTTTTGTTGTATCAGTGTCTTTGGATAAAAGTGTTTTGAGAACCGCTCCAGGAATTCCTTCTATAACATTATGTTAGTTTGTCCAGTTCACACCTGAATTTCCCAGTAGTGATCCACTAATCCCCATAGCATATAAGTAGCCAACATGACCCTCCTCTCAGTCGAATTCACCAAATGTTCAAGTATTGTATGTATAGACTCAACCTGAAATTCATCTCCCTCAGGTCCACCCTATCTAGTAAAATTTAAAGGGTGTTGTAACTGTATCTCCCTTGTTAACTTAGGCACACTTTTCACAACTCGCCATGGGTCTCTTTCCATGAATTGCAATAAGTGGTTGATATTATATCAAAACTTATCCCTTTCATCTTCATCTCGGATGATCGGTTCCTCAAGTTCCTAACTAGAAATTCCTTCCTAGGTATTCCCCTCAGTCATCCCCTCAACAAGAGTCATGGAGGCATACTCTCTACATATCCAAACACACATATTAGGTCTCATGACACAACCTTATAAAATTATGTAAGATAAATAAACATAACAAGACTATTCCCCCCACCTCTCCACACATTCAAAACTGAGGCGTTATCACTACCCTTATCCATCCTACTCCTATTTTTTGATTAAAAAGGGTAACACACTACCATAATCAAGTTCCTCATTTAGAAACCCAATTATTCTCATTTTGAATCATTTTAAAACCCTTTTTAATTCATTTTCGACACCATTTTTTATTTTAATCTCACCAAACAAGGAAAACAGGTTATGTTTAATAACTTAACCATAACATGTTTTCCTATACATGCCAAAAGTAATGCATTTCACAATAACCCTGATTACCTATAATTATTCATACATACTGAAATCTCATTCTATTATATTCCACGAATCAATACGCCAAAATTCTCAAAAACAATACTCAGATCACACCAGATGTTCATCACACAAGTTGAAATAATATTCAATTGTAACAACAAACATAAATAAAAACAATCCCACCCTGAGCACTTGGTCCCCCCTGTAAATGGATTTCCAACTCTCATGAAAGAGCTCATTACCAAGCCTTGTCTCTTCCTAGTCTCCTCTCTATCTTTCCCAAAATATTAAGAAAAAATAAGAAGAAGAAAATAGGAGGCTCTAATACCACTTTTTAATGATCCGACCAGGGAACCACATGATTAGGCCCGGAGTTGGTTAGCCACATGACCTCATGCACACATCCTCGTATGCTAGAGGCTTCTGAGTAGTAGTGAGGGTCTAGTAAGTCAGCCATGGGGAGACTATACTATCATTTATCAGAGTAAAATTCCAGTAGAAATATATAAACAAAATAAGAGGCATATATTACCTTCACAATACTCAAGACACAAGATAACCAAATAAGAAATACAGTACCCAATTGAAAGGGAAAACATGCTATGCCAGTATAAGTGTCAATTGTCTAAACTGAAACTGAAAATAAAGACACTACGACAACCAATGTAAGTCCCAAACTATGTTTGGTTCCCTACTCCAAGATCTCTCCCAAATTAGCCACTTATCCCAAGGTGGTTTCCCTTATCATGTACGGCAATAATATAATCTATTTAGTTTCTGATCAAGAATCCCAAATAGGGTGTGAGTAGAACCCAGTAGTTGACCACTAATGGCGTCTAAGAAATTCCACTAAAAAGATAGTGTATGTCATTCTACAAGGAAATAATTTCAATAAAATAATAAATAGTTTATTATATTTTCATTTATTCTTATCCTACTACATAAACACTAGGGTTACCAAGGATACATGTACCTAAATACTGACTTCATATAATACGGGATCCCAACATGTTTATTGGGTAATACCATATCTAAATATGTGCTTCCAGATGAATCTTGAAGTTTTCAAGGTGATTTGACATCTCAATACCTAATTCGACTCATGTTGGAGTTCAAATATTCTCATATGATTCCATAACATGGAGTGACATTATTTCCATTATCTAATTTCACATTTAAACTCCACATTTCCAAAATTACCAATATCGCAAAAATAAGTAAGATGACCATGTTTCCATGCTTACCCCTTAATAGAATGACCATTTTCCCATTCTATTTACTCATAAGTATAATGACTGTGTTAACATTTTTACTTAACATTATAATGAGCATGTTTCCATTCACAAATAAGTAATTAATGTATAAATTAATTATCTACATCAATTCCCTTACTAATTCAACAATCAGTAAAATACATCAAATCTTTTAGTTAACACAAAAATTAATTAAATTCCTCAATGCCATTAATTAATTAATTAATTAGTTTACCAATATCATAACTCATATCCCAAAATTAATTTTCCTAAACTTACTATCTCATTATAAGTCTCAAATCTTCATAATTAATCCCACAATTAATTATCTAGATCATAATCTCAAACCATGTAATTAATTCATAATTAATTATCTCAACTTAGCCAATTTGATATCTCATAATTAATTTCCCAATTAATTATATGGATTAAAACCCCAATTTTTTATAACCAATTTTCCCAAATTAATTTATCTAATAGGTAATCCCCTTAGTCTCATGATAAATTACCCCCAAAAATCACCTATTTCTATAAGTGTCTGTTAACTAAATGTGTCAATATAATAAACCCAATTCAAGGAAATAAATTGATAAATGATGCTATAAATAATAGAATATTTCATATAAATATCAAATTCAAAAAAATGGAAATTAGAGTTAGACCGCCCACTTAAATTCGTAGACAGATGTATGCCTAATTAGAGTTCCCAAAATCCGAGCAGCACAACGATGTTGATAAAAGTTATGTATCAAAATCCCTAATCAAAAATTAAGATTAAATACATCAATATCTTATAAATATAGATATAGATCCACAATCCATGATCTATATCTCACTACATTGTTTTAGATACAACAAAAAAAGGATATATTCCCTAAAAAGATCAAGCAAAGATAGAAGAAAGAACGAGGAAAGCATCGAGATGAAATCAACTTACCAGGAGAAGAGAGGATCTTTAATTCAGGATTTCTATCTTAGAGAATGGTGTTCATAAGGCCATGGAATCACTATGGGTCAATGGGAAACCCTTATTCTACCCTTAAGAAAGTAAAATCATGAGTTAGGGCCACATTGTACATGAAACAGGTCATTAAATTTTTAAAATGAGTGAGATCCACAATTGTTGGATATCACTATCGGCCCTCGCACGGTTTAGTCACACGGTTAGACAAACCATGCGCTAACTATACGTTAGCCACTATTTAAATGGGAACTTTACACAACCACCTTGCATAACCTCTTAACACTTTCTTAATCTGTTTCAAAGAAACAACCTTAAGAACAAGAGTTCACACTATTTCTCCTAGGAAGTTTCACTATTTGTACAAACCATGTGCCAACGATGAACATCCTCTATTTCCCCAAAATTTTATTAGACATCACCCAAATTGACCACAATCGAAACCTCCCATCAAATTTACTTAAGTAAAAACAAAAATTAATTTATTTCATGCCCGAAATAAATCTATAAATTTTCAGGATCTTATAATCTCCCCACCATATAACAACTCATCTTCGAGTTGCACTTCATTGCCTTTCTATGATTCCAAGCCAAAAAGATCGAGCTATTGATCCCTCATATATACTTCCATTTAACCTATTTCTTCTTGAAAATGACCATGTTTCCATAACACACAAACTATTGGCATGGTATTTCCTCACAACACTTTCTCACTATGATCCAACACATGTATCAAATGCTCCTCAAACGACGCATCTATCTCAAGGTAAACCTCTTCCACATCCATTATTGGAGAATTTTTGGGGTGATACCATTGAAGTTCTAATACATGGAAAACATCATGCATAGCATTGTATCTCTATAAAAGAGAAAATTAGTATGCTACCGGCATGATTCTCTCAACTATCTCAGAAGGTCCAACAAACCTCAGTGCCAACTTTCCCTTCATCTGTATCCTAAAATGACTCAACCAAGGCATGAGATAATTAGTTAATTCTACATCTCTATTAGGTGGTATCCCTATGATGTATTCAGTAAATACATACTGAAATATTTCCATTACTTTTGGAATGAAATCTTGCCTAACACCCCAATAGTAAAATAAAAGACTAGAAACTTGGGCTAAGACCTCTCCCATTTGATGTGAAATTGGCCATTCTCAACCTTCCTTGATATCCTACTATCCAAGATAGATATACAGGCCACCCTAAGGATACACAAAGGTCACTCTCATATGGTAGCATGCTCAATCCCCTAATCCTCTACTTTGGGGCTTTCAAATCTAGAGTTTCCTTTTAATTTCCATCTAACTAGCTCTGGTGGTAATAAATCCTAGGTAAAGAGAAGTTTTTTACCCTTTTTTCTTTCTATATTTTTTCAAATACTGTAATAGAGACTAATACCAAGAAATCATTAATCCAGGTATGCCGAATACTTCTAATTGTAGAATATCATCTTATTTTAGGTTGAGAAATAAATTTTAACATAAGTTTAGATAGGTGACCTCGAATCAATTATATATTTTTAAAGTGTTTAGTATAAAATAAATGGGTGGATGTGTGAATTTAATTAAAATAAATGCTTTCAATAGTAAAAATTTATTTCAACTCGTTTTTCTATGTTTTAATTTTGTTCTGTAGGATTGATTTATGTTTCCTAACATATATTACTTAGTTTTTTATGATATATATAACACATGGATGGTCAACTAGTTTCATTTTATTTACTTTTATTAGTTAATATTAATCATTATTTGATTAATGGATAAGTTTTTATTATTTATTCATGTTTTAGTAAATTTAGTTAATAATTTCCATGTGTTCACCTAGTAAGAATTAGTAAATTTTTACATGTTGGTTCAATATTGGTATAGTTTTTTAATTATACTTATTATTTGATTAGTTTCTTAGAATTTGGGATTGGGTGTATGATTTTTATGTAATTCATGAGAAATTACCCATTAATTTGATGAAAACATAGACGAAATGGGATAGGATTTCCACACCCTGACTTATTATACTCTTTTCCCTTGTTGTCAACGTGACAGTTTATAAGATTTTCTAGACTTAATATACATTATTTCATTTCTCATGGAATAGTTTTTATAGGATTAATAATTTGTTTCCCTATTATTATTTTTCCAAGATAGACTCATAGTATGTAAAATATGCTTGGATCCTCATGTATTGGGAGTTAATTATTATAACCAATAACCATGATTTATATTCATAAAAAATAATGTTGAATAATTTGATTACTTGTACACATACAATATATTTCTATAACCTGAACGTGATTTTATGGACTCTAGTTAGGGATTACGTGTTGTATAGACCTATTTTTTATAATAATGTATTTTAAAAAATATTTATATATTTGGAGGTGTCCTTAGAGTTAGTTTTTTAATATTAGCATTGTGGTATTTAAAAAAAATATATTAAATATTCTCTTTTAATCCATTTGCACTAAAATAGTTAATAACTCCTAAATAGTGTCCTAAATAAATATTTTTATTTCCATATTTGTGTCTAAAATATGGGTTATTTCTAATGATAGGTATAATTTTTAGGACAGTACTTTAAACCAAAACACTGAGAATTTATATAATTTAATATAAATAAAAAAATAGATTATTTTTTTTATTTATTGTGCATGGTGATGAGGATGTGAATTGTCATGGTAACCTAAAACCAGTATTAAGGAGCCCAAGATAAAAAATCTTGAGCTTAGTAATAAAAAAATATTTAAACACTTGATTTGAAATTAAGTGAAATCGCCCTATCTATATTTTAAAACATTATTATAATTTAAACATTACATCTCACAATAATCACACAATCCCAAGAATGGAAGGTTTAGTGCATTTTTCAAAACTTCACATAGGAATATTATTTCATAAAATATGTTTACATTTATCCATAATATAACCACAAAAGAAAACATTTTATAATTATCATAATATATACTCATCTTCATAATCTAGGTAATGAAAACATAATAAAGGGGTAATCTCAATCATTTTTTAAGTGGAAAATATAATCATATTTTCTTTAAGGGTTTGATCATAAGTGTAAAAGAAAAAAATTAAGGGAGAATATCTTATAAAAATTCCACAGATCAAAAAGAGTTTTCCATAAATCATAATATAAGGACATGTAATATCAAATGAATAAACAATAACCATGGAAAAAGGGTGTGTAGACTTGAGATAATAAACATGATCCACGGGGAATAATCATAATCATATGAAAAAAAGTTATGTAATATATAATAAAGAACTATATTATAAACATAATCATAAGAAACCATTACATAATGGTTTATGTATCAACATCTTATGTCCCATTACATAAGGTGTGAGAAATTACATAACGCGACCCATTTTGACTTGAAAATAATAGCTTTTATCCCATTATTAACTTGAGTATCATAACATTATCTCCTTTATCGACTAAATTATCACAGATCATTATCCATTATTAATATAAGTATTATAACTAGAAGTATTTTATCGACATGGGTATCATAAATTATAGTTCATTTTTTACTCGGATGTCACAACTCATTATCCATTTGTATATCATGAGATGTAAAATCATTACCCAATCATTAGAAGAATATATAGGACCCACCCATCAATAATACATATATATGTGTTATAAATGAAGAAAATTATTAAATAATAATGAACACGAATAAAGAAAATGGGTTTCATAACATTACTAGATGGTATCACAAAAATTAACCACAATAATGTAAATGGTTGATACCCATAATTTAATCCCCCCAAAATATTATTTCATAATAAAATTTAGATAGTGATTCTTGAAAAATGACTTCCAAGGAAATAAATACATTAAAGATAAAGGGTAAATTATAGATAAATCATAAAAGATTTTTCAGAAAACCCTTTGATCATTAGTGTAAATTTTGAATCCATGAGAACATTTGAAAGTTATTTTTAGAAAGGTCACATTTGAGAAATTAGAGAGAAATAATTTTCAAAATCATTCTCTATAAGGAAATATAAATCATAAATCCTTAAAGAGTCAAAGAGGTGAAGTAGTTTTTTTTTAAGTTTAACTTTTTAAAATAATATTCAATAATATATCCTTATAAAAGACATAATGATTTTAAAAAGGTAAAGTGAAACCACTTTAAAACATTTACTTTTAAAAAATAATATTTAATAATGGATCCCTGAAAAGACATAAAGGCTTGAAAAAGGTTACATGAAACTTTGGAAAACATTTAATATTTAAAAATAATCATCAATAATATATCTATGGAATGGGGTAGAGGATATCAAAATAATTGTTTATTTGAATATATAAAAATTTGTTTTTAAAAGAAAAAACATTTTTATGTTTTTGAAATACCTTTTTTAATAAACCACATTGAAAAAAGAAAAAAATATATTACATTTAATATAATAAATGGGAAATATGAATTTATTCTGAGATAAAACACAATTAGTTTTCAAAATATAAATGAAAGCATTTTCTAGAACTATAAGAAACTTACTTTTCATACATGTATATTTCATAATTTTAGATTAATATACATTACATAACAATATTATCCATGTCAGAACTATAAAGTGTTCATATCTATGGAAACATGTATTCAAAAAAAACGAGTACATAAAGGATTTACATCATATCCCACTAAGTTATTCACATTTATCACTCTTCTTAAATACATTATACTGAAATACTATTTACATATCCTAGGGAAAAGGAAACAAAAAATGGTGATCTCAGATAATCATTGTAGGTAAACATAAGAGATAACAATCAATGATCATAATAGAGTATAAGATAATGATAAGAGTCATATAACATGATCACAACATATAATAACAATACCCAATCAGCCAAATATCTTTAATAATGAATTAGGGAATAAGTTTTTTCCAATCAAAAAAATAAGTCATAAGAGGTCAGAATCATAAATAATAAATCATGATCCATGATATCATAACCATAGGAATGTCGAAAAAACATAATATGAGATTATAACATTTTTAACATGTATACAGAGAAATAGGTTCAATCATTAAGTTAAGGACATGGAATCAGACCCTCACATAAACATATGAACAATAAATCTAGGTCCACGCATAAACGTGTGGACAGGAACCTAGGTCCATGAATAAACTTAAAGGCATTAATCCATGTCCATATATATTATTGTGGAAATGGAATAAGTTTCATGAATAACATAGTTATCTCTTGAGTTATCCTTCATTACTCAATGTATTGGAGGGATATACATACCCAACCATCACAAAATCATAATATTTTCATATGAAATCACTACTAGAAAAGGGGGCATTGGAGCCCCCCAGACTCGGGCGACCGCCATTGGCGGTCGCTATAGCTCACCATTAGCGACCGCCAATCGCGGTCGCTAACCTGCCTAAAAAATTTCGGGGGGTTACTGCCCCCCCCCCCCCCCCCCGCGCCCTCGATCTCCCTCGCCCTAACCCCCTCCCTCCCTCGCCGCCCTCCCTCGCGCCGCCCTCCCCTCCCCCGCCGCCCGGCCTCCCCCGCCGCCCGGCCTCCCCCGCCGCCCCGCCTCCCCCGCCGCCCCGCCTCCCCCGCCGCCCCGCCTCCCTCGCCGCCCGGCCTCCCCCGCCGCCCAGCCTCCCCCGCCGCTCGGCCTCCCCCGCCGCCCGCCCTCCCCCGCCGCCTGCCATCCGGCCTCCGGCCGCCGCCCTCCGCCCTCGGACCTCCGGCCGCCGCCCTCCGACCTCTCGGCCCTCCCCCCCCCCACCCCGGACGGCACCCGCACCCCGGACAGCCCCCGGCGCGCACTCCAGACCGCCCCCCGCACCCCGGACGCCTCCCCGCACCCCGGACAGCACCCCCCCGCGCACTCCGGACCGCCCCCGCACCCCGGACTCCTCCCCGCACCCCGGACACCCCCCCCCCCCCCCCGCGCACTCCGGACCGCCCCCCGCACCCCGGACGCCTCCCCGCACCCCGGACAGCCCCCCCTGCACTCGGACACCCCCCTCCGAACCCGGACATCCACCCCGCACCCCGGACAGCCCCCCCCCCCCCCCCCCGCACTCGGACACCCCCCCTCCGAACCCGGACAGCCCCCCCGCACCCCGGACAGGCCCCCCGCACCCCGGACACCCCACCCCGCACCCCCGACAGCCCCCCTGCACCCCAGACAGCCCCCCCTCCCCCGCACCCCGGACACCCCCGCACCCCGAACACCCCTGCCCGCACCCCTGACAGGCCCCCGACACCCCGGACACCCCTCCCCGCACCTCGGACAGCCCCCCCCCCCCCCCCCCGACCCCGGACACCCCCCCCCCTCACTGCCCGTCCCCCGTCCCCTCACCGCCTCCTCTCCTCCAGCTCCCCGCCGCCGCCGCCGCCCGTCCCCTCCCTTGCCGCACCGCCTTTGGCTCCGGCTCCCCTTCGCTGCCTCCTCTCCCTCGCAGCACCGCCTTCGGCTCCCCTCCCTTTCAGGTTTGTAGCTCAATCAGGTAACATGAGCTTTCAGTTACATTATTATTTTATCAATGGTTCATAAACAAATGGTTAATATTTATTTTGAATATAGTTGATTTGAAAAATGTAAATGTAATAAGTATTGTGTAAATGTTTTTTATACAGATATTATTATGGATAAGAGTTGGATTGATCTTCCAAATCGAACGTCTAGAGAATATTTCAATGGCATTATGCAGTTTATTGACTTCACGAGAGGGTTTGAAAGTGACTATATTAGTTGTCCATGTAGAAAATGTGCTAACAGATATCAATTCACACGAGATATTGTGATGGAGCACCTTTTCTTTAATGGATTTCTGAAAAATTATAAGAGTTGGACTCGTCATGGAGAAGAATATGTTCGTTGTCAAAATACAGATGCAGCTCAGATGGATGTTGATGCAAGGATGACTGATCCAATGCATGAAATGCTTACTGAAATGGTACGTGGGTTTGATCCTGAAGGCATTGACATCCAGAATCTTGAGACCGGTGAGATAAATCTTTGCTCTGGTGCAGATCGTGATTCGAGGAGGTTTTATGAAGTACTTGATGATGCGAAAACAGAATTATATCCTGGATGTACTTCTTACAATAAACTGTCGTTTATCGTGGAGTTGTTGCATTTGAAGACTTTGAATAATTGGTCAGACACATCATTCGACATGCTTTTGGTTTTATTGAAAAAAGTTCTTCCTGTCGACGCTAAGATTCCTGAGTCGTATTACTATGCTCGTAAGTTGACAGAGAACTTAGGTTTTACATATGAGACTATAGATGCATGTGCAAACAACTGTATGTTGTTTAGAAATGAAACTGCTCATTTGGATATTTGTACGGTTTGTGGCGCTTCCAGGTGGAAAGAGAACAGGGGAAATAAGACTCATCAAAGTCAGATTGCGATACAGGGGAAACCGATTGCCGTAAAGCAAATGCGTTACTTTCCCCTTAAATCGAGGTTGAAAAGATTTTTTATGTCATCTAAAGTTTCTAATTTAATGAGATGGCATGCAGAAAGAGTTCATGAAAGTGACATGTTAACCCACCCGGCAGACTCTCATGCATGGAAGGATTTTGATAAGAGACATCCCGACTTTGCTAAAGATGTTCGTAATGTCCGATTGGGATTGGCAGCAGATGGTTTCAATCCATTCAAGTCTATGGTTGGTGAAACTCATAGCACATGGCCCGTGGTGTTGGTTCCATATAATCTTCCTCCGTGGCTTTGTATGAAGCAACAATTTATATTACTTTCCACTCTTATTGATGGACCTAAAAGTCCGGGGGATAAGATTGATGTTTACCTTCAGCCATTGATTGATGAGTTGAATGAATTTTGGGGCGATGGTGTGATGACTTATGACTGCGAAACGAATGAAATGTTCAAACTGCATGCAGCTTTATTGTGGAAAATCAATGACTTCCCAGCTTATGCAAATTTATCAGGCTGGAGTACGAAAGGGGAATTTGCTTGCCCTTGTTGCAATAAAAGTAAAAAATCTGTATGGCTTAAACATTCCAAAAAATGGGCATACATGGGTCACAGGCGTTTTCTCCCTCCCCAGCACAGGTTCAGAAAGGACAGAGTGGCATTTGATGGTTCTAGAGAGTTCAGCCCAGCACCAAAGATCATGACAGGAGTCGAAATGTTATCGCAGATTGAGGAAGAAAACATCCGCACGGTATATGAAATTCAGGATTTGGTGGCTCCTCCAGTACGTAATATTCGTGCTGCGGGTAGGCAGCGCAGTCACAATTGGAAAAAGAAAAGTATTTTTTATAGTCTTCCGTATTGGAAAACTAACATGTTGAGGCATAATTTGGATGTCATGCACATTGAAAAAAATGTTTGTGATAACATATTGTGGACCATTTTAGGTGTCAGTGGAAAGTCAAAGGACCATGTTAATGCACGCCGTGATTTGGAAGAAATGGGTTTAAGGAAACAGTTGCATTTACAGTTAGCTGAGGGAAACAAGGCATATATGCCTGCTGCACAGTATTCGATGACTACAGAGGAGAAAGAGACATTTCTTTCCATTTTGAAGATGGTCAAGGTGCCTGATGGTTACTCTTCTAATATTTCAAAGTGTGTGAATCTGACGAGCAAGACATTGCAAGGGTTGAAAAGTCATGACAATCACATATTACTTCAGCAGTTGATTCCAATCGCAATTTGTGATTGTTTATCCCCCAATGTTGTTCAGCCCTTGATTGAGATGAGTAATTTTTTTAGACATCTTTGTTTAAGAAATCAACGAATGAGTGATTTAAAAAGTTTGCAGGACCGAATTGTACTTACGCTTTGTCACTTTGAGAAACTTTTCCCCCCCTCATTTTTCGATGTTATGGTCCACTTGACAGTGCACCTAACTGATGAAGTAATGGATGCTGGTCCAGTGCAATTCAGGTGGATGTATCCTATTGAACGGTATTTGAGTACATTGAAAAGATTTGTACGCAACAGAGCTCGTCCAGAGGCATCAATAGCCAATGGTTATTTGATGGATGAGTGTACTACCTTTTGTGCAGAATATCTTACGGATGTTGAAACAAAATTAGATAAGCCCTCTCGGATTCATGATGGTCCAGTTGGAGAAGGAACCACATTTGATATGGACAACATCGAGTGGATACAAGAACATCGATATATCTTGTTCAATACTCCATCAGTTGCACCATTAATGCAGTAAGTATCTTATCAATGTGCTTGTATAACTTTTACATGTTTTCTTTGCATAAGTTGATCTTTGAAACATCGCGTAATCATTTGCAGGAAACACATTAATGAGATAAAAGAAGAGATGCATCGTGCGACTGAGTTGCAAATTCAACAATCTCATTATGCGGCATTTCATGATTGGTTCAAGGATTATGTATGTATAAATTGATTTTCATTATGAGTGAAGTATTAAACTAATTCTTTCTGCATATATCAGTATTGATTTTTATAAATTATGTAGGTTCGTAAGCTGAGGGAGTTAGGGGACCCCACGCTACCTGAAGTATTTATCCAACTGGCTGAGGGTCCATCTATAACGGCTCGTCGTTATAAAGCTATTGATGCTAATGGTTTTCGATTTCGCATTAAAGATGTTGACGACAAACGAGCAACACAAAACAGTGGCATCGGTTGTCCCTTTGTCGATTCTGGTTATTACTATGGTCAATTGATAGACATCATTGAAGTTGTATACACACACGGTTTGAAGTACATATTGTTAAAGTGTAATTGGGTTGATCCAGTGCGTGGATGTAAAGTCGATCAATATCAGTTTTCATTGGTGAATTTTAACTATATGTTATACAGAAATAATGAACGAGTTGAGAATGAACCTTTCATTTTGACATCACAAGCGGAACAAGTATTCTTCGTTACTTTGCCTTCGGATCCAAGTTGGCAAGTTGTTGTCAAAATGTCCCGGCGAGGAGTGTTTTTATTTGAAGAAGATGAACCCGAGACTGTTCCGTTTGTTTACCAACAACTTGATCAACATACCGTAGTTCAACGTGAAGAATATATTTATTGGGTCAGAGCGGCTGTTGAAGGAGAAACGGTCGATTTGCATGCTTAATGAAAGGTATAATTGTTTTCCCGCTATTCAGTAGAATGTCCTAGGATATCATAAATTATCTAATCATTTTATAAATCCTTATAAGTTTTAATCCTCACTTTTGTAAGTTAATTCAGTCATAAATATTTAGGTTGATTAACTTTCTGATTATTTAAAATTCATTCACAACTAATTATTCAATCCATTTTTTGTTTGATTAACAGTTGTACAAGTTTGATTTATTAAGAACAATCCAATTTATCTTTTAAACACTTTGGACTCATTACTGATATTTTGTATGACTGCAGACATGTCAGGGGAAGAGGCAGAAGATCCACATCATCCATCTGAGGCATCTACGTCTCAGGGTCGAGGTATGTTTGAATGTCATTGTCTATATTTTTTATGTAATTGACATATATATATATATATATATATATATAACATTTGTCAATTTATATATAAAATTGTTTTCAACAGGATCAGACTCGGCTAGTTCTTCCTCTCGCAGGAGAGGCCCTGGTCGTGGCATATTATCATGGAATTCCGACACGACGACAGATGTTTCATTTGATGAGGTATTTCATCCCGTGGGACCGAATGCACCGGCATTTATTCGTCAGCTGGGTCATATCATACGTGACCCACATCGATTTCCATTGACCACGCGTGATTGGGCTTCTATCCCTCAGGACACATTAGATCGTCTATGGAGGGAGGTTCGGGTAAGAAAATAATTTTACTTTATTTTCTATTTATAAATAATACTAATATGTTTGATTATTTTCATTATAGAAAAATTTGAAAGTATGCCCTGAAGAGTTTCGGCCCGTGTGTATGAGCAAATGCCGTAAGCTATGGAAAGATTATAAAGGCAAAGTGAAGAGGGACCACTGGGTACCAAATGTGGGTGCCCTTGACATTTTGGAAAAAGTCCCGAGAGGTGTCCTCCCGGATCAGTGGCGTGACTTGGTTGCATATTGGTCTACTGAGGGTGTTGCGGTTTGTATATTAATTATTTTGCTGTATATATATTTTCAAGAATATGTGATTTGTTTGAAATTTGAATGAATTGAATGTAGGAGGTGTCAACACGCCATTCGGAGAATCGAGCGTTGCAGGGACCAGCTCACAGGCTCGGGACTCGTCATGTGTCTCAGATTCGACATGAGGTATATATTATTCATTTTTTAATTTATTAATTAATATGGTTTTGTGTTTATATTCTTTTAATATACAGTTGCGAGGGCAAGGTGCAGCAACTGATAAAATGTCGGTGGGGATAAGGACTCGTGATCGCAATGATCCAGAGGTTGCAGCATTGATAGTAAGTGTCTGTACTTACCAATAATTACATAAATCTATATATTAACATATATATATTTATATATATTTAAATATTTCACAGGATCAATTTGAAGCTGAGTTAGAACATCTGCCAGAGGACCAGCGACAGCTTCCCATGCGACGAGATGAGATCTTTCATCGCATTATTGGTCGGGACGGGCATGGCTATAGTTTGACTTATGGAGCAGGGATTCCTCGTTCTGTAGTGTCACGCGCTGCGGTTGTCGGTCCTGCTGTTGCTCATATGACACAGCAGATGTCAGATTTTGAGGCACGGTTGCGCGCTTCCGAGGAGACAAATGCGCAATTGACAGCTGAGGTTAGAGCACTGCGGGAATATGTGCGTCGAGCTGATGGTACAGGGGATCATACGACGCAGGTATATACTATATTTATTTATTTAATTTAAATTATTTTTGTTATTAAAATATTTATAATGTTTATTTGTTGTAGGCACCTGGCCCACCAGAAGGAGGTAGCAGTAATGGCAACGCGTGACGCACCATATATTCACGATATATGTTTTTTGTTTTTACTGGTAGGGTTGATATTGATGTACTGTATTTATTCATTTAAGTAATGCATTATTACCATCCATGGTGGTCTTTTAAATATTTTATACACATATTGAGTTTTTGATCAGATAATCTTGAATGATTCTACATTTGAAAAAGTCGAACTAATTCCAACAGATCAATAAATCTGATATTATAGATTATGTATTATCCAATATATTTTTTATAAATTTCAGTATGGTATCGATAAAAGAAATATGTATTAATTAGATGTTATCACTTTTATTTTTCACTTTTGTAATCAATGGGATGGCCTTTGCACCCCCGGAGAGTCCCCCGCACCCCCGTAGAGCCCCCCGCACCCCCGTACAGCCCCCCGCACCCCCGTACAGCCCCCCCCCCCCCCCCCCGCACCCCCGTACAGCCCCCCGCACCCCCGTACCCCCCCCCCCCCGTACAGCCCCCCGCACCCCCGTACTGCCCCCCGCCACCCCCGTACAGCCCCCCGCCACCCCCGTACAGCCCCCCGATACGCCCGTACAGCCCCCCGCACCCCCGTACAGCCCCCCGCACCCCCGTACTGCCCCCCGCCACCCCCGTACAGGCCCCCGCCACCCCCGTACAGCCCCCCGCACCCCCGTACAGCCCCCCCGCACCCCCGTACACCCCCCCCCCCCCCCGCACCCCCGTACAACCCCCCGCACCCCCGTACTACCCCCCGCCACCCCCGTACAGCCCCCCGCCACCCCCGTACAGCCCCCCGATACCCCCGTACAGCCCCCCGCACCCCCGTACAACCCCCCGCACCCCCGTACAGCCCCCCGCCACCCCCGTACAGGCCCCCGCCACCTCAGTACAGCCCCCCGCACCTCCGTACAGCCCCCCCCCCCCCCCCCCCCGCACCCCCGTACAGCCCCCCGCACCCCCGTACAGCCCCCCCCCCCCCCCCCCGCACCCCCGTACAGCCCCCCGCACCCCCGTACACCCCCCCGCACCCCCGTACTGCCCCCCGCCACCCCCGTACAGGCCCACGCCACCCCCGTACAGCCCCCCGCCACCCCCGTACAGCCCCCCCCCCCCCCCCCCCCCGCACCCCCGTACAGCCCCCCGCACCCCCGTACAGCCCCCCGCACCCCCGTACAGCCCCCCGCCACCCCCGTACAGCCCCCCGCCACCCCCCGTACAGCCCCCCGCACCCCCGTACACCCCCCCGCACCCCCGTACTGCCCCCCGCCACCCCCGTACAGGCCCCCGCCACCCCCGTACAGCCCCCCGCACCCCCGTACAGCCCACCGCACCCCCGTACAGCCCCCCGCCACCCCCGTACAGCCCCCCGCCACCCCCCGTACAGCCCCCCGCACCCCCGTACATCCCCCCGCACCCCCGTACTGCCCCCCGCCACCCCCGTACAGGCCCCCGCCACCCCCGTACAGCCCCCCGCACCCCCGTACAGCCCCCCGCACCCCCGTACTGCTCCGAACGGCCTGAAACCGCACGGGAACGATAGAAATATTATTCCTGAGATGCAGGAGTAGGCCGCACGTCCATCGGGCGTGCGGTGCGCGCGGCACGTCCGATTGTGTCGTTTTCAGCAGCGCGGCGCGCGCTGAAATGGCACGTTGGGGGGTCAAAACCACCCGAACGACTTCCGAATGCCACGAAAACGTACGACAACATCCGGGGCGTGAATTGTGAAATGGTCGGCAAGACGGCACCTCATTCGGAGGTGCCGTGTGACCGCGGCGGCCGGAAACGCGTTTCTGGCGCCGTTAAACACCAAAACGGCGTGCGGCGGTCCGATTTGGAGCAAACGTGCTCCGAACGACCTGAAACCGCACAGGAATGATAGAAATATTATTTCTGAGATGCAGGAGGAGGCCGCACGTCCATCGGACGTGCGGTGCGCACGGCACGTCCGATTGTGTCGTTTTCAGCAGCGCGGCGCGCGCTGAAATGGCACGTTGGGGGGTCAAAATCACCCGAACGACCTCCGAATGCCACGAAACCGTACGACAACATCCGGGGCGTGAATTTTAAAATGGTCGGCCAGACGGAACCTCATTCGGAGGTGCCGTGTGACCGCGGCGGCCGGAAACGCGTTTCCGGCGCCGTTAAACACCAAAACGGCGTGCGGCGGTCCGATTTGGAGCAAACGTGCTCCGAACGACCTGAAACCGCACGGGAACGATAGAAATATTATTCCTGAGATACAGGAGGAGGCCGCACGTCCATCGGACGTGCGGTGCGCGCGGCACGTCCGATTGTGTCGTTTTCAGCAGCGCGGCACGCGCTGAAATGGCGCGTTGGGGGGTCAAAACCACCCGAACGACCTCCGAATGCCACGAAACCGTACGACAACATCCGGGGCGTGAATTGTGAAATGGTCGGCTAGACGGCACCTCATTCGGAGGTGCCGTGTGACCGCGGCGGCCGGAAACGCGTTTCCGGCGCCGTTAAACACCAAAACGGCGTGCGGCGGTCCGATTCGGAGCAAACGTGCTCCGAACGACCTGAAACCGCACGGGAACGATAGAAATATTATTCCTGAGATGCAGGAGGAGGCCGCACGTCCATCGGACGTGCGGTGCGCGTGGCACGTCCGATTGTGTCGTTTTCAGCAGCGCGGCGCGCGCTGAAATGGCGCGTTGGGGGGTCAAAACCACCCGAACGACCTCCGAATGCCACGAAACCGTACGACAACATCCGGGGAGTGAATTGTGAAATGGTCGGCCAGACGGCACCTCATTCGGAGGTGCCGTGTGACCGCGGCGGCCGGAAACGCGTTTCCGGCGCCGTTAAACACCAAAACGGCGTGCGGCGGTCCGATTCGGAGCAAACGTGCTCCGAACGACCTGAAACCGCACGGGAACGATAGAAATATTATTCCTGAGATGAAGGAGGAGGCCGCACGTCCATCGGACGTGCGGTGCGCGCGGCACGTCCGATTGTGTCGTTTTCAGCAGCGCGGCGCGCGCTGAAATGGCGCGTTGGGGGGTCAAAACCACCCGAACGACCTCCGAATGCCAAGAAACCGTACGACAACATCCGGGGTGTGAATTTTGAAATGGTCGGCCAGACGGAACCTCATTCGGAGGTGCCGTGTGACCGCGGCGGCCGGAAACGCGTTTCCGGCGCCGTTAAACACCAAAACGGCGTGCGGCGGTCCGATTCGGAGAAAACGTGCTCCGAACGACCTGAAACCGCACAGTAACGATAGAAATATTATTCCTGAGATGCAGGAGGAGGCCGCACGTCCATCGGACGTGCGGTGCGCGCGGCACGTCCGATTGTGTCGTTTTCAGCAGCGCGGCGCGCGCTGAAATGGCGCGTTGGGGGTCAAAACCACCCGTACGACTTCCGAATGCCACGAAACCGTACGACAACATCCGGGGCGTGAATTGTGAAATGGTCGGCCAGACGGCACCTCATTCGGAGGTGCCGTGTGACCGCGGCGGCCGGAAACGCGTTTCCGGCGCCGTTAAACACCAAAACGGCGTGCGGCGGTCCGATTCGGAGCAAACGTGCTCCGAACGACCTGAAACCGCACGGGAATGATAGAAATATTATTCCTGAGATGCAGGAGGAGGCCGCACGTCCATCGGACGTGCGGTGCGCACGGCACGTCCGATTGTGTCGTTTTCAGCAGCGCGGCGCGCGCTGAAATGGCACGTTGGGGGGTCAAAACCACCCGAACGACCTCTGAATGCCACGAAACCGTACGACAACATCCGGGGCGTGAATTGTGAAATGGTCGGCCAGACGGCACCTCATTCGGAGGTGCCGTGTGACCGCGGCGGCCGGAAACGCGTTTCCGGCGCCGTTAAACACCAAAATGGCGTGCGGCGGTCCGATTCGGAGCAAACGTGCTCCGAACGACCTGAAACCGCACGGGAACGATAGAAATATTATTCCTGAGATGCAGGATGAGGCCGCACGTCCATCGGACGTGCGGTGCGCGCGGCACGTCCGATTGTGTCGTTTTCAGCAGCGCGGCGCGCGCTGAAATGGCGCGTTGGGGGGTCAAAACCACCCGAACGACCTCCGAATGCCACGAAACCGTACGACAACATCCGGGGCGTGAATTGTGAAATGGTCGGCCAGACGTCACCTCATTCGGAGGTTCCGTGTGACCGCGGCGGCCGGAAACGCGTTTCCGGCGCCGTCAAACACCAAAACGGCGTGCGGCGGTCCGATTCGGAGCAAACGTGCTCCGAACGACCTGAAACTGCACGGGAACGATAGAAATATTATTCCTGAGATGCAGGAGGAGGCCGCACGTCCATCGGACGTGCGGTGCGCGCGGCACGTCCGATTGTGTCGTTTTCAGCAGCGCGGCGCGCGCTGAAATGGCGCGTTGGGGGGTCAAAACCACCCGAACGACCTCCGAATGCCACGAAACCGTACGACAACATCCGGGGAGTGAATTGTGAAATGGTCGGCCAGACGGCACCTCATTCGGAGGTGCCGTGTGACCGCGGCGGCCGGAAACGCGTTTCCAGCGCCGTTAAACACCAAAACGGCGTGCGGCGGTCCGATTCGGAGCAAACGTGCTCCGAACGACCTGAAACCGCACGGGAACGATAGAAATATTATTCCTGAGATGCAGAAGGAGGCCGCACGTCCATCGGACGTGCGGTGCGCGCGGCACGTCCGATTGTGTCGTTTTTAGCAGCACGGCGCGCGCTGAAATGGCGCGTTGGGGGGTCAAAACCACCCGAACGACCACCGAATGCCACGAAACCGTACGACAACATCCGGGGTGTGAATTTTGAAATGTTCGGCCAGACGGCACCTCATTCGGAGGTGCCGTGTGACCGCGGCGGCCGGAAACGCGTTTCTGGCGCCGTTAAACACCAAAACGGCGTGCGACGGTCCGATTCGGAGAAAACGTGCTCCGAACGACCTGAAACCGCACGGGAACGATAGAAATATTATTCCTGAGATGCAGGAGGAGGCCGCACGTCCATCGGACGTGCGGTGCGCGCGGCACGTCCGATTGTGTCGTTTTCAGCAGCGCGGCGCGCGCTGAAATGGCGCGTTGGGGGGTCAAAACCACCCGAACGACCTCCGAATGCCACGAAACCGTACGAAAACATCTGAGGCGTGAATTGTGAAATGGTCGGCTAGACGGCACCTCATTCGGAGGTGCCGTGTGACCGCGGCGGCCGGAAACGCGTTTCTGGCGCCGTTAAACACCAAAACGGCGTGCGGCGGTCCGATTCGGAGCAAACGTGCTCCGAACGACCTGAAACCGCACAGGAACGATAGAAATATTATTCCTGAGATGCAGGTGGAGGCCGCACGTCCATCGGACGTGCGGTGCGCGCGGCACGTCCGATTGTGTCGTTTTCAGCAGCGCGGCGCGCGCTGAAATGGCGTGTTGGGGGGTCAAAACCACCTGAACGACCTCCGAATGCCACGAAACCGTACGACAACATTCGGGGCGTGAATTGTGAAATGGTCGGCCCGACGGCACCTCATTCGGAGGTGCCGTGTGACCGCGGCGGCCGGAAACGCGTTTCTGGTGCCGTTAAACACCAAAACGGCGTGCGGCGGTCCGATTCGGAGCAAACGTGCTCCAAACGACCTGAAACCGCATGAGAACGATAGAAATATTATTCCTGAGATGCAGGAGGAGGCCGCACGTCCATCGGACGTGCGGTGCGCGCGAAACGTCCGATTGTGTCGTTTTCAGCAGCGCGGCGCGCGCTGAAATGGCGCGTTGGGGGGTCAAAACCACCCGAACGACCTCCGAATGCCACGAAACCGTACGACAACATCCGAGGCATGAATTTTGAAATGGTCGGCCAGACGGCACCTCATTCGGAGGTGCCGTGTGACCGCGGCGGCCGGAAACGTGTTTCCGGCGCCGTTAAACACCAAAACGGCGTGCGGCGGTCCGATTCGGAGCAAACGTGCTCCGAACGACCTGAAACCGCACGGGAACGATAGAAATATTATTCCTGAGATGCAGGAGGAGGCCGCACGTCCATCGGACGTGCGGTGCGCGCGGCACGTCCGATTGTGTCGTTTTCAGCAGCGCGGCGCGCGCTGAAATGGCGCGTTGGGGGGTCAAAACCACCCGAACGACCTTCGAATGCCACGAAACCGTACGACAACATCCGGGGCGTGAATTGTGAAATGGTCGGCCAGACGGCACCTCATTCGGAGGTGCCGTGTGACCGCGGCGGCCGGAAACGCGTTTCCGGCGCCGTTAAACACCAAAACGGCGTGCGGCGGTCCGATTCGGAGCAAACGTGCTCCGAACGACCTGAAACCGCACGGGAACGATAGAAATAATATTCCTGAGATGCAGGAGGAGGCCGCACGTCCATCGGACATGCGGTGCGCGCGGCACGTCCGATTGTGTCGTTTTCAGCAGCGCGGCGCGCGCTGAAATGGCGCGTTGGGGGGTCAAAACCACCCGAACGACCTCCGAATGCCACGAAACCGTACGAAAACATCCGGGGCGTGAATTGTGAAATGGTCGGCCAGACGGCACCTCATTCGGAGGTGTCGTGTGACCGCGGCGGCCGGAAACGCATTTCCGGCGCCGTTAAACACCAAAACGGCGTGCGGCGGTCCGATTCGGAGCAAACGTGCTCCGAACGACCTGAAACCGCAAGGGAACGATAGAAATATTATTCCTAAGATGCAGGAGGAGGCCGCACGTCCATTAGACGTGCGGTGCGCGCGGCACGTCCGATTGTGTCGTTTTCAGCAGCGCGGCGCGCGCTGAAATGGCGCGTTGGGGGGTCAAAACCACCCGAACGACCTCCGAATGCCACGAAACTGTACGACAACATCAGGGGCGTGAATTGTGAAATGGTCGGCCAGACGGCACCTCATTCGGAGGTGCCGTGTGACCGCGGCGGCCGGAAACGCGTTTCTGGCGCCGTTAAACACCAAAACGGCGTGCGGCGGTCCGATTCGGAGCAAACGTGCTCCGAACGACCTGAAACCGCACGGGAACGATAGAAATATTATTCCTGAGATGCAGGAGGAGGCCTCACGTCCATCGGACGTGCGGTGCGCACGGCACGTCCGATTGTGTCGTTTTCAGCAGCGCGGCGCGAGCTGAAATGGCGCGTTGGGGGGTCAAATCCACCCGAACGACCTCCGAATGCCACGAAACCGTACGAAAACATCCGGGGCGTGAATTGTGAAATGGTCGGCCAGACGGCACCTCATTCGGAGGTGCCGTGTGACCGCGGCGGCCGGAAACGCGTTTCCGGCGCCGTTAAACACCAAAACGGCGTGCGGCGGTCCGATTCGGAGCAAACGTGCTCCGAACGACCTGAAACCGCACGGGAACGATAAAAAAATTATTCCTGAGATGCAGGAGGAGGCCGCACGTCCATCGGACGTGCGGTGCGCGCGGCACGTCCGATTGTGTCGTTTTCAGCAGCGCGGCGCGCGCTGAAATGGCGCGTTGGGGTGTCAAAACCACCCGAACGACCTTCGAATGCCACGAAACCGTACGACAACATCCGGGGCGTGAATTGTGAAATGGTCGGCCAGACGGCACCTCATTCGGAGGTGCTGTGTGACCGCGGAGGCCGGAAACGCGTTTCCGGCGCCGTTAAACACCAAAACGGCGTGCGGCGGTCCGATTCGGAGCAAACGTGCTCCGAACGACCTGAAACCGCACGGGAACGATAGAAATATTATTCCTGAGATGCAGGAGTAGGCCGCACGTCCATCGGACGTGCGGTGCGCGCGTCACGTCCGATTGTGTCGTTTTCAGCAGCGCGGCGCGCGCTGAAATGGCGCGTTGGGGGGTCAAAACCACCCGAACGACCTCCGAATGCCACGAAACCGTACGACAACATCCGGGGCGTGAATTGTGAAATGGTCGGCCAGACGGCACCTCATTCGGAGGTGACGTGTGACCGCGGCGGCCGGAAACGCGTTTCTGGCGCAGTTAAACACCAAAACGGCGTGCGGCGGTCCGATTCGGAGCAAACGTGCTCCGAACGACCTGAAACCGCACGGGAACGATAGAAATATTATTCCTGAGATGCAGGAGGAGGACGCACGTCCATCGGACGTGCGGTGCGCGCGGCACGTCCGATTGTGTCGTTTTCAGCAGCGCGGCGCGCGCTGAAATGGCGCGTTGGGGGGTCAAAACCTCCCGAACGACCTTCGAATGCCACGAAACCGTACGACAACATCCGGGGCGTGAATTTTGAAATGTTCGGCCAGACGGCACCTCATTCGGAGGTGCCGTGTGACCGCGGCGGCCGGAAACGCGTTTCCGGCGCCGTTAAACACCAAAACGGCGTGCGGCAGTCCGATTCGGAGCAAACGTGCTCCGAACGACCTGAAACCGCACGGGAACGATAGAAATATTATTCCTGAGATGCAGGAGGAGGCCGCATGTCCATCGGACGGGCGGTGCGCACGGCACGTCCGATTGTGTCGTTTTCAACAGCACGGCCCGCGCTGAAATGGCGCGTTGGGGGGTCAAACCCACACGAACGACCTCCGAATGCCACGAAACCATACGACAACATCCGGGGCGTGAATTGTGAAATGGTCGTCTAGACGGCACCTCATTCGGAGGTGCCGTGTGACCACGGCGGCCGGAAACGCGTTTCCGGCGCCGTTAAACACCAAAACGTCGTGCGGCGGTCCGATTCGGAGCAAACGTCCTCCGAACGACCTGAAACCGCACGGGAACGATAGAAATATTATTCCTGAGATGCAGGAGTAGGCCGCACGTCCATCGGACGTGCGGTGCGCGCGCAACGTCCGATTGTGTCGTTTTCAGCAGCGCGGCGCGCGCTGAAATGGAGCGTTGGGGGGTCAAAACCACCCGAACGACCTCCGAATGCCACGAAACCGTACGAAAACATCCAGGGCGTGAATTGTGAAATGGTCGGCCAGACGGCACCTCATTCGGAGGTGCCGTGTGACCGCGGCGGCTGGAAACGCGTTTCCGGCGCCGTTAAACACCAAAACGGCGTGCGGCGGTCCGATTCGGAGCAAACGTGCTCCGAACGACCTGAAACCGCACGGGAACGATAGAAATATTATTCCTGAGATGCAGGAGGAGTCCGCACGTCCATCGGACGTGCGGTGCGCGCGACACGTCCGATTGTGTCGTTTTCAGCAGCGCGGCGCGCGCTGAAATGGCGCGTTGGGGGGTCAAAACCACCCGAACGACCTCCGAATGCCACGAAACCGTACGACAACATCCGGGGCGTGAATTTTGAAATGGTCGGCCAGACGGCACCTCATTCGGAGGTACCGTGTGACCGCGACGGCCGGAAACGCGTTTCCGGCGCCGTTAAACACCAAAACGGCGTGCGGCGGTCCGATTCGGAGAAAACGTGCTCCGAACGACCTGAAACCGCACGAGAACGATAGAAATATTATTCCTGAGATGCAGGAGTAGGCCGCACGTCCATCAGACGTGCGGTGCGCGCGGCACGTCCGATTGTGTCGTTTTCAGCAGCGCGGCGCGCGCTGAAATGGCGCGTTGGGGGGTCAAAACCACCCAAACGACCTCCGAATGCCACGAAACCGTACGACAACATCCGGGGCGTGAATTTTGAAATGGTCGGCCAGACGGCACCTCATTCGGAGGTGCCGTGTGACCGCGGCGGCCGGAAACGCGTTTCCGGCGCCGTTAAACATCAAAACGGCGTGCGACGGTCCGATTCGGAGCAAACGTGCTCCGAACGACCTGAAACCGCACGGGAACGATAGAAATATTATTCCTGAGATGCAGGAGGAGGCCGCACGTCCATCGGACGTGCGATGCGTGCGGCACGTCCGATTGTGTCGTTTTCAGCAGCACGGCGCGCGCTGAAATGGCGCGTTGGGGGGTCAAAACCACCCGAACGACCTCCGAATGCCACGAAACCGTACGAAAACATCCGGGGCATGAATTGTGAAATGGTCGGCCAGACGGCACCTCATTCGGAGGTGCCGTGTGACCGCGGCGGCCGGAAACGCGTTTCCGGCGCCGTTAAACACCAAAACGGCGTGCGGCGGTCCGATTCGGAGCAAACGTGCTCCGAACGACCTGAAATGAGATTATTTCTTGAATCGAAGTTTTTAAATTATTATAGCACAATGATTTTATATTATATATATATTAAATATATATTAAATATATATTAAAACATTTAAAATATTATATATATATATATATATATTTAAAATATTGTATTTAATAGTATATATATGAATATTTTTACACACACATATTTATATATATATTTATATTCAATTCAATAAAAAAAATTTAAATTTTTTTTTTTTTATAATAGCGACCGCCATAGGCGGTCGCTATAGGTGCCCGGCAGAGGGCCTTCAGCGACCGCACCGCGGTCGCTGAAGGCCGAGCTGCCGGGTCGCTAGTGGCCTCTAGCGACGAGGCAACAGCGACCGCCAATGGCGGTCGCTAATGGGCTTATTTATAGTAGTGAATATATAATATCATAAAAAATTTAGTGTTTTAGCATTGCATAAAATGTGGAAATAAATGTGTTTCATAAACATCTAATTATCACAATTAGAAACCATCTATAGAAATAATAAGGATGGTAAAGGATGTTATCATAAACAAAAAAAATGTTTTAATAGATCATTTAAATATTTATTTATGAAAATACACTATTCATTTAAAAATCAAAGACCTAAAATCAAAATATTTCTAAAATTTTAAAGAAAACATTTTATTTCATAAAAATCATGGAAACTTATAATTTTTTTTCAGACTATGATCTTATCCAAGGCGTTATTTACTTAGGGACCTAAGTATCACCCAAGTATTCCCATAATTTTGTCAATTTATGATCCTATCCTTATTGTTTCATAAAGAGGAAACCTAAGTATTGATCATAACATCCAACTATTATATGACACGATACATGGAGTTCCATTACAATGATACCCAAGTACCTCTAAAATCATGTGGAATGGCATCTATTTTATGAGATCATCCATGGAATTCCATAAATAGTAAACCCTAGCATCACTCAAGGCATAACATAATTCAAGTAAACTATGTTCCCATCTAAGGAATCCCACATAAGGAACCTCTTTATTGATCATGGTACATGTAATGTCAATCATCCTAATAGCATGTCAAAGGTGTTCTATAAAAATGAAACCATGTATCACATGAGGTTTAATATAATTCATTTTATCATTTAAATTTGTAGAATAATTAATTCAATGTTAATAAACATGCTTTATCCATGAGAATTCCATATCACAATTCAAGTTTAAATAATTAAGAGGGTCATATACTTAATTATTACATATCACCTTTCAAGTATACAAAAAGTGGGTCATGCCTATTTTTCATTTCATATATACCTTTCAATTTCCACATTTTATTAAATAATACAGTGAACCACATAATTGGTTTTACGATTTAACTGGGGAAATCTTATCATATATATTACCTTAATTCATGTTAACTTTACCTTCTAAGAGGGTTCATTCATTGCACCAAAAAATGTGATTGATAGTAATAAATCCTTTTAATTATGACTATTTAAAGAAACACCCATGAATGATGGTTTAATTTTTTAAATAGGCATAGTAGACACAGGTAAATAAGCAACACAACCAAGGGGTGGTTTGATTCAAGGTGATCAACTTATAATTGAGTAACTTAATTCAAAATTATTATTTTATTTAAATCATTATGTTTCTCATATTTAATTTCATATTTTAAGGGTGACACATGTAAATCTCTATATGTGGAACAATGGTGTAGATTATAAATGAGCAAGAATTTAGGGGGAAAGTATGAGACCACCTACATTTTGGAATCTTTAAAGCAATTATAAACAGATCTTGGTAGATCTTCCCAATCTCATTGATGTCTGAGCCAATCCACATCAACTACCAAGATCATATATAACATTCGATAGTTCAATTATAGACAAAAACATCAGTTAAAACATTTATTATATAATATAAAATGAAATCCATAAGGAAAACAAATCACATCTCATAAGACGCTCATATCTTAATGGATATTTGAGATACCCCATGCATATGGTCAACTAGTTAACCCCATCACCATTATTGGGAAAATTTATAACCAATAGTTTCAAAAAAACCACTCAATAACTTTAATTGATGCTTTAAATATTTATAAATTAACTAAATTGACATACCTCAACCAATCAGCATGTGGTGCAATGCGGAAGGCCTCTTAGGATGGCCACTTCTAAGTCATAGTAAAAATACCACCCGAAACTATCAACTCTACCGGGCTCTGATAGAACCAATGAAGAACCCTAAACAAATAAAATACAATATAAAAAATAATGAAATAATACTAACGCAAAAGAAAATTGAAGAAAGTTATGACCCTATAGTGACATCAAAATGAACCCAAGATTGCTATGGATGATAAATAATTAAGGTAGAGGAGTTTTGGTTAATAGTGCATATATTCCCTCCTATTTTCCCAAGAAACAAATAAGGGGCCAAGCCCCAGTTAACATTTTTTTACAATCCATCCCGAGTGATTCACGATGTGAATCAGTTTCACAACATAAAACAGATACACATCATAAATTCATTAAGGTAAGCCCCTCATGAATTTTTTCTGATACCCTCTGAACATACCTCATAAAACCCATTCACTTAATTAATGGGATTCACAATGTGAATGGATATCTACAATTATTTTATGTTGCATGACACACTCATTCTTCTTATGGTGTTCAACCAAACCCTAGAGACTTCCACTAAAACATAACCCATTTCCAAAAACATTATTTCTAGATAATCAACCATTGAAACCTCACTTGGGTTCCCATATTTCAAAACAACCCATCCATGAAAGGAAGAATTTAAATTCCTTTATAAATTATCAAATCGGTCCAAAACATTGGACATTACAACCTCCCCACTATAGAACTTATTACCTCTAAGAATACTTATGAATAAAAAACATAATTCAGCCTACCTAGGTCATTAAAATTACACTAAAAGATCTTGTTTCATTTTAATAACCCAACACACCTACAAGAAACACCTTTAAGTGTATAGTACATAAGCCCTTAAAACTAAATCTAACACTCATATTCAAAAATAATCATCAATATAGGGCTTACCTAAGCTCGTATAACACAAGAGACAATCACATAATCATCCATATAATTGACTAACACATGGTTCTTCTCATCTAAATGATGTACCTAGAGCAGTTTCTCAATGATAGAATTCAATTAACAAAAAGGATATAAATCATGACACTACACTAACAAAGATATATACTTGATCAAATACCCTTGGATAACTACCCATTAATTTAAAAAAATGAGCTTGACTTAAAGTATGGGGTAACCTCTAAATCAACCACTATAAACCAAGGAACTCATCCAAGGTAGTCCATACTCTAGAATTTTAAGGAAAGATGTCAGTTCAAAGCCAATACATCCATATGTCAAGAACACTAATTGGTCCCAGTGATGGAATTTCATAAAGAAATCAAGTTAGAGAGTTGGATGTTGTCCATGATTATTTTATACACATTCCTAATCAGAAACCCAATTATCACTCAAGATTAACAATGCCTTTATGAACAACCACACTTCTAGAGTGAAAATTCCAAATAGTCTATTTATCAAAATGTATGGGAATTTTAATTTTATCATAGAATATTACAGGTTCTCTCTTATTTTATCCTAAATAAATTCAAGATGAAGGGAATGATCATCACTAAACTGAGAGGACACTAAGAGGTTATTAATTATTCTTATAAGACCAGATATGATATCGTTATGTTCAAGATGAAATTCTTGGTATGGTTTTGAAACTACTATGTCCAACTAAACATAAAAATAATAATCAAACAACCTTTGGACAAATTATTTTGAAAGAGATTTCCTAAACCTTATGATGTTTTGTCACTAACCAAACATGATACCTTTACCACCAGAGGAATCTCGTTATAACTCAATAATAACCACTAATGTCTATCCTTAACTAATGATGTTTTCAAAGGTTGCATAAATATCCATCTGTATCATTATTGTAATACTTTTCTAGTACCGACACATTTGAAAAATCACCATCCCTAAGGGAATTCAAATGTAGTGATGACTATCTCCAACTGGTCTTGTACTATTGTGCTACCTCTACCTGGAAGGATACACTTTAACATGATCGATGTGAAACAACCTAAATTGGGAGTGTCATTCTTATTGGATTACTAAAAATGGGAACTCATCCAATATAACATGATCCATCAGATGCCAAATATAGGTTCTGAATGTGGCTGACATGATTTTTACAAGAGTTATAATGGGAAAAGAGGACAACTAACCACTTGTAAGTACAATAGGTCATCTTTTCCTCATAAATTTTCATGATTCCCTATCGTTCCACACACACACATTTCATTAATATCATGCATATTTTTTGAAAACTAAACTAATTGGTGGTGTTACAACAAAAATTCCTCTTACATCATCATCTCAAGAATTAGGATGGTTCAGATTCCTTTTATCACCTAGGTCACTCTACCTCATAGATGACCTGTGATTCAATAATATAGCTCAAGCCATCAATGATTTCCATAGAACTAATATATTTCTTCATAAATTTTTATCAAGTTTAGGCATATCATTTGTATCAATTTGTACTACCATGATTTCATAATAACGCAATTGGAATGCTCATCCTCATTTAATTTGTAGGCCCAATGGAACCAAGAATCACTAAGGTGGGAACAGATCACATGATATAATGAGTGGCTGACCATTCCCCTGGAATGTATAATCCATTAAACAAGAGTATTACAAGATTCCCATGTCCTTTACGAGGGCTCATTTCACCACAAAACCTCCCATCCAACTTCGGTGTCATTTCAGAAACCAAGTATCAAGATCCAGAAAACCATAACCTGAACAACAACTCATGACTCAAATGGTTCAAAATAATTTGACAAGTCTTTAAGTGCTATGGGAGCTACCGAAATAGAGCAAGACCCTTAATAACTATTAAGCATCAACATCCAAACTAGGTCTTTCCATGAATGGTCACCAGGCTAAACAGCCTAATTTCAAGATTAACATGATTGAAATATAAAAGGGATCCCTAGAATATGTCTACATTCTAGTTCAAGGAATCTCAAAAGGAAACATTCAACTCACCCCTTACGCAAGGGCACAAGATAAGAACACCATATTAAGTTTTTTTTAACTATTTACATCATTCAAATTTTAAAAAATGAAGTAACAATTATAAGTTGTAATTTTTTGGTACATTATTTATCTAACAACATGTGGCACGTAGGAAAGTTACAAAAAACTTCCTTTCAAGCATTATTTATTTAAAATACAACCTATCATAATTAGGCAATTTATCCACCAAATTCATTTTATCCAATTTATTCATCCATAAGATTCTCACAATTGGGGGTAGGTAAATACAATATCAATTAAAATATATAAAGTAAATCTAGAACCCTAAGACTTTCTGAATTATTTTTTTCTAATTAATTTAATATTTTTGATATTTTCGTTTCACGCAACACTGAAATAGTTACTTTTATATAAAAACACCATGTATATCTTACGTTATACACAACAACAAGTTATTCATTAACTACATGCAAAATAAATTTTATCATTATCCACATAGAACACCAAGGTTATATTAAGTTACATGCAAGTCTGACTTTCCTTGATGGCTTACATAATGCCTAATATTGAATGTTTCTGAATAATAAATCATTTTTAAAATATTATTATTTAATAGGATATGTCATGAACATTAAATTTAAGATTATAGGATTAAATATCTTATAAATATATATAGTTTCATTCCTCGGTTTTCTAATAATTATAAAATAATATAGAAACCAAATGAATATAAAGGTACTTATTTTATAAAAGTCTATTTTTATGTGAAAAAAGATGATTTATATTAATAAGTTAATTTAATTACTGATAGTAAATTATATTAATTAAATTTATATGTTATATACTAAATCAAATATTTTTGATAATCATCCAATACGTTTGAAATATGATAAGAACAAATCTAATTTTATGCATAAAACTATATTTTAATAAAGGTAGTTTTACTACCTTTAGTGGAGAACCCATTTTAAATCAAATTTTTGGAACTTTTATAGATTTAATATGCCCAAATAAAAATAATATTTTAAATATAAACATATAAATATGGTTGGGATAGATTTTTGGTAATTTTCTATAAGGTTTCATTTTTTAATTAATTGTTTAAAATATTTACTTTTAATCCCAAACTGCTTTTTCATCTTATTTATTTATAAGGTTAAATAAAATTTTAAATTTTTTGTAAAGATATATTAAAAAATAAGGTTATAAAGTTATCCAATTTATTGTATTGGAATCAATTTCAATTTGAAATTGGGTATAAATACTGAGAAAACTTTTGGATGATTTAACACTAAAAACCAACAGTGTCGTCCCATAAACGGGATTATTTTTAAATTAATTTACATAATTTATTTGACTCAAATTTGGAAAAATAGGATAAATATTAGGAATCAGAATAATTTATAATTTCTATTAAGTTCATTACTTTTTTCAGAAAATATTATATAAAGTGATTAAAATTAATTGCAATGATTAAGAGAAAAATTAGTTTAATAAAGTACTAAACCATAAATTTAGGACCCAAAAAGACTGATAAACTTTTCCAAACCCATTTCATAGACATAATTAATCCATTTACAATAAATTAATTAGTTTTGTTTTTTTATTATGTATTTTTTAGGTAAAAACATGGGTATATCTAACATGTTTTCAAAAATTAAGCATGTCCTTTCCCTTCCCTATAAAAGTCCACCACCTATCTCTCTTCTTTGCACCTCTAAAACTACTTAGATTCATTAAATATATACAAAATAAACTTCCCAAAATCCCTTAATTCCTCTTATAATACTCTACTTTGGAAGAAAGAAATACAAGGGAGCCTTTTGGCACAAACTAAAAGGAGTTACCTTATTAAGAGGTAACAACTTCTCTCAATCACCTTTATTTTATATTCTTTCTCCAACCACTTCACTCAATTTTTTCCGTGAATGTATAATACCACAATTATATTCGTTATAATTGGATTTTTTTATTCAAAGGGTTCAAATGACACTTACACACACCTCCATATAATGGGAAATGAAAATATTATTTTGGGGTATGGAGGACTACCACCTCGCAGAATGATGATTGCTCAATTTTTCATATGGACTCTCATAGTGGAAATAATGATGGAAAATATGTTTATATATGTTATATATTATATTTATTACATATTTAATCTTATTTAATCCTTTTAAAACACATATCTTTATACTTTCCATTTTTTTAAATATGATAATTTCATTTGAAGAAGTGTGGACCACCGCCCCCTAAAAGCGATATGGTTCGTTCACACAATACATGGAATGTATTAAATATGGGTTTAGGAAAATTATAGGATATATATTATATAATAATGACATTTTAATAGTTATATATATATATATATTCATATGTATAAAATTTTTTCATTTACCATCTTTCTTTCAATATGACAGTAAACATTGAAACAATATTCATGCATAAACATGGATTACCGTCTCCATGAACGGTGTAATCTATTTCTTAAATATTTATTATGTAGATTATTATAACACAAATATAAATGATATAAATGATATTTATATTATTATGTAAATTTTTTAAAATATGATATAAGTATAAGGACCAAATATGTAATAAATTAATACACATGCAAAGAACAAAGCAGATATTAACAAAAGTGATGCCTTAACATTGAATTGTTAACAAGAAGGTAATGTGAAGTCAAAATAAAACCATATAAGGTATTAGATATAATAATATGGTTCTTTAATATATGTATAAAAACTTATAATTATTATATAGGATTTATTTACGAGTACGATGAGAGTTAAGACACAAGGTAATGGAATTTCATCTCACTTTATATTTCAATGAGATACATGCTTTATTCACCACTCATTCCTTTTGTGTGGTATTTATACTAATCTTGGATGTATCCTATGATTATTATTATTAAATTTATGGGTATTTAAATGTTCATTTAATTATATTTCTTTCATGGAGACTACGTTTCAAAAGTTACCAAATCTGTAAAATGGTTTTGTCTCAATTTTCTTTCTTTGAGACACATTACATGTCATGCAACTATATTTTTACATGAGGTGTATATACTATCCATAAAATTTTATATCATGAATATATTTTTATTCATGATATTTTAAGTTTCATGAATTTTCATTTTTCTTAAAGGGGATTATGGTTCATAGTTACCAAGTGGTAATAGTTTATTGAAACAATCTCATAATTTTTGAGATTATTTATGATTATGCTTTCTTTGATGAAGTCATAAAATAAATAACACAATAATACACTTGAATTTTATTATTCTAAGTTTATTCATGATATATTCATATACTTGTACCATTTTTTAATTCTTTGTCACATAAGAACTTTAAGAGAGTGTTTTTAAGAAAGACTAAATTTACCCCTCTCTTCGGTCATAATTTTGTGTTACTTCAAATATATATTTTCTAAAAGGTTTCAAAAAATATCATAATATTATCTTATGATAACTAAATGAAATATTTACCCATGTTTTACCATTCTAAAATAAACAGTTTTTTAAAAATTATTATTCTTTTCGTTTTCTGATCAAGTCATTTTTCTAAAATTTTACGATGCCAATGAAATGTTTGGAACATATGAATTTACCCACTATAACAATTATCATTCCATTTAATCTTACTTTAGTAAATTAACAATGTTTTTTAAATAAAATGTATTTATAATATTCTAGATATTAAGTTTTTTAAAATTAATTCTCTAGAAAATGTTTTTCAAAATATTTTCAAGCTTATATTTAATGATTCAATGGAAAAGGGGGTTTTCAAATAATATTCAAGATTATTTAATAAGTTTTCAAGTAAAAATAATTTTAAATCAATTTAAATATTTATTTGTATGTTTTCAAATATATTTTCAAAGAAATTATTATCAAAATGTTTTCAATATTTCTTTATATGTTTTCAAAGTTATTTTTTAAGAAATGTTTTTCAAAAAGTATTCAAGATTTAATTATATGTTTTCCAAATATTTTCAATGAAATGGTTTTCAAAATGTTTTCAAGATTTATTTTAATGTTCTTAATGTGTTTTTCGAGAATTTTTTTTAAATGTTTTGAATTTTATTCTATAAGGTTTCAATGAAAAATCTTTTCAAAATGATTTTAAAACTTCTTTATTGGTTTTCAATTAATTTTCTACGAAAATAATTTTCAAATGGTTATATAAATTAAAAATATTTTTTCATAGAAGGCAGGACATTTTCCTCCAGAAATGTTTCTTTTAAATATATTTCATTATTATTTTCCATCTAAAATGCCAACTGTTGATGTTACTCATTCATTTCTAAGAAATGATATAAAGGTTGTATTCATTTCCTTTCTCAGATTAGGTTATGATTAATATAATTGTCTTTATGAAATCTAATTTTTTTATGGGTTACATTTTTATGAAATAAATTTCTATTTCATGGGTTATACATTTGATGAAATTATTCTGAAATTGTATCTTTTCTATAGGTTATGATAGGGTCAAAAGTTTATGATTCCCATTTCATTTCACAATTTATCATATGATTGTTTATAATTTTGTGGAAAATTTATTTATGGTTTCATTATAAGATGGTTGGGAAATATATATCACTTTTATTCTTTGGGTAAAGATATATATCATGATATAGACATGGCAGGAATGAGAAATGAACTCAGTTTAGTATTACGGGTCTGGAATGAGAAGTGAACTAGGTTCTGTAATAAAGGGATGGAACAAAGAGGGAACTATCTTTAGTAATACAGGGATGGAATGGGGTGTGAAACCACTTCAGTAAAGGACTTTGTCCACTAATATGGTCTCAGCTGAAATTCCTTGTCTTCTATGGAAATCATTACATATGCTTATGTATCTATCACAATTCTTTGTTTTTTCCAATGTAATTATTTCATGGATTATATTATTTATTTAATTATGATTCATATCTAATGAATTTCCAAGATTTATTACAATATTCAGGTTTATGATATTTGATATGATAGGTATGATCTTCTATTTTCATGATCATATTCTCATACCTTTATTCTCATGAATATGATTATGTATCTCCCTTTTTTAACCTTACTGAGTATCTGAGCTCACCCCTTTTCATGTTTCCTCCCCCCAGGTTATGAAGATATGAATTATGTTTATCCTGTCTAATAAGGGAGAAAGTTAAGAAGAACCTCTGGGATATGGTGTATCTCATTTAGGTACCTATGTTTATGTTTCTATGTTTACAAAGGAATTATACTAGTATTGTCTTTGGGTGTATGTTTTTATTATTTTTTAAGTATTCCATAAAAGTTATGTATTGTTGATGTGTGAATATTTAGGTTCTCAATATTTCAAATCATAGAAAGGTTTAGTTGTCATTTGGAATCTAGGTTTATAATTCCTTAGTGAGAACCTGAAGTACATATCTAGAAATAAGTCTAAGGATACAGAAAAGTATATGAAAATATCGGCGAATTTTTCTAAAGGATAAAGTGGGTAGTTTCCTAAATGTACAACCCTATATGTAAACTACAAGTGGATGTGGCTCTAGAACAAATGTACCTGGGGTTAATAACCCTGAAAATAAGTTCTTGGCCTAAATTGAGGTAATATGGTACACAACAATGAGTCTTGTTGCACACCTAGTTTACCACTCCATTATATATGCTTTGGGAGTTAACAAACTCCTCACAAACCATTATGAAGTATTTAAATATAGTTTGGCTATGAATAACCTAGGATGAACCACGGGTGTCATAGATTAAGAAATATGTCATGATTTAGATGTCCTATAAGAAATTATTTTCCGAACTATGTGGTTTTTTTCAATGATAAGTAATGATCATGCTATGATTATATTTTTAGTAAATGGTGGGAAATAGAAGGAACTAAATTAACATTGAATTTTATGGATTATTTTCTGATGATAATTCAAGTATGATGATCACTTGAGTGAAATATGTTGTGATCTTTCCCTATCAGTTTTCACAGAACATGATTAAAAATGTTTACCTTAACCAACTCTCAAACTCACAAAGGAAAATAAGCAAGGAGTATTCTGAGAGTTTGGGTAATGGAGACCATGGAGGAAAAAAGATTTAGTTTCCAATGTGTCAAGAATGTGGAAAGAATCACCAAAGTGAATGTCTTAGAGGAACAAAGTGATATTTTCACTATGGAAAGGAAGGACACAATGCAAGTGACTACAAGTGAAAAAATGAAGAGTTCGGTTAAAAAAATTGATGAGAATATTGGCCTACCTAAGGCATCATCAAAAGTTAAGAGTTTTTTAGGTTTAAAATAAATCTTCATTATGAAACTAAATTACCCAAGAGGAAATATCTTGATGAAAATGAACAGGGTGGTGTGAGTAATGGTTATATTACTGAAGATAATGAGACTACAGATGAAATATGAAAGGAAAGCGGTATTAAGTAATAGGATGAGGTATCATTTTTATGTTTTATGTATGAAGTGGAATTATTAATGTTTTTATGTAATTTGAATTCAGGAATTATATTATATGAATGGTGAAATAAATATGGATTGCCCTTTTTATGTTTTCTCTAGGGATTTAAAATATTATGATGAATGTTTATGAGGGACCATAAAAGTGAATTAAGGACAAGATGATATTTTTAAAAAGGTAATATAACCCTTAATATGTTACTTATTTTATTATTATTTTTTTGGATAAGGATATGTGAGATAAGAATAAGTAAATTGGACATTACTGATTACCTTGGAACTAATCAAGGACTTCTAGAAAATGGGTTCATCCTATCATGGATGAAGTTTACAACTTCTTGGATTAATGGAATATATCTAGTAATTTATGGAATAATTAAAAATGCATGTTTTCCAAAAAGGATTTATTGTAATTAAGGTTTTTACCATGTTCTAATATAATTTACCATGAGGGTATTTTCATGATTGTAATATTAGAACCAAGAGATAATTTTTGATATATGGAGGATCATTGTTATGATAATTTCGTGACTTTTTTCTAAATTTTTTTATTTTTGTCTTTTATACGGGTTATAAGTTTAACTATTCTAGAAAATTTTCTATTAAACTTTCAAGGAATTATTTATGTATTAAGATTTTATCGAACACCTTGGTTAAATGAATATTTGGTCATTAACTTTATTTTAAGTTTTTCTATCATATTAATTGTGGAAATTATATTAGGGTGGTTTTAGAAAAGGACATCATGTATGTAGGGTGACAATCAATAAACTTCGTCAAAGTCGTGGGTCTTGAACCCATGACTGAATGATGATAAGGGTTTCACACCTACCATTGGCCTACATGATGTCTGGGTTAATGTATAATTATTTATGATGAATAATTGTTTTTGATGAAACAATAGTGTTAATTTTTAGGTTTATAGATTATAGTGTTAACCATATTGATTCCTAAGAATAGTTATCAACAAATATCTATAATTATCATTCTTTATGGGCCTTAGTATCAACAAAAAGTTTAATTTAGTGCTTTAGGAATCAAAGTTACTTTATGTACATCCTTTTATTAAAGTAATGGATGAATTTGAAATAGTTAAAATCCCCACCATAGAATGAAATTTTATTTATAGAAATATATAAAGTAAGTATATTTTCTTATATTCTTGATCAATAAAATAATTACTCAATGATATTACAATTATCAAAATAATATTATCCTAATTTCCATTTTTTTAAACTGATGTCATTATAAATCATCACATATTTATGACTTTGAGGCCCTCAATTTCTCTTTGATCACTCTGTTGTTTTGGATTGATGAACTAAATCACTCCTTATGAATACTTATTCATTTCCTCAAATTCCTTGTTTTCACATTACACATATGTTCTTCTATGTGGAACCCTAGTTATATGTTACTTTTGGTCACCATTATGTTTCCAATATTCCCTTGTTTTTAAAAAAATTAGGATTCAGGTTTATGATATGGTTTTATATGAAAGAAACATCCAAATGTCAAACCTATTACATCCCATATTAATTTTGAGGGAGAAATTCATTTTAATGGGCTAAAATGTAACACCCAGATATTTTGTAAATTATTATTTTTTGAATTAATTTAATATTTGTGATATTTTTCATTTCACGCAAAACTCAAAATAGTTTATTTTATATTTAATAAATATGTATGGCTTAAGTTATATGTAACAATAAAGTTAGTCATGCACTAGACACAACATAAATTTTATATTTCTCTGCATGGAACACCAAGGTTTGCATTGTTACATGTAGTACTAACTTGCCTCCATAGCTAACATAAAACGAAATATTGGGTGTTACTAAAAAATAATTCATTATTAAAATAATATTATTTAATAGGATATTACATGACCATTATATTAAAAATTAAAATATTAACAAAATTATTAATATACATATAGTTTAATTTATTGGTTAAATTTAACTGAAAAAGAATACAGAAAACAAATGAATATAAGGGGTTTGATTTTATAAAGGTCTATTTTTATGAGAAAAATACAATTTATATTAATAAGTAAAATTAATTTCTAATATTTAACATTATTACTAAAATATATATGTTATATATTCAAAAAAATATTTTTGATAATCAGCCAATATATTTGATAGATATAAGATAACAACAAACTGAATTTTATGATTAAAACCTTTTATTTTTATAAAGGTGGTTTTACCAACTTTTAATAGAGAACACATTTTAAAATCCAAAATTTTTCACTTTTATAGATTTAATATGTCATAATAAACTTTAAATATCAAATAGAAACAAAAAAATTATGTCACTATCAATTTTTGGTATTTTTCTGTAAGGTTTCATTTTTTTTAATGAATAGTTAAAAATATTTTATTTTAATTCAAAATTTCTTTTTAATATAATTAATTTATAAGGTTAAATTATATTTAAAATTATTTTCAAAGTTTAATGATATAATTATTTTATATATTAATCCAATTTAGTTAATTTTAATGAATTCCACTTTGAAATTTGATATAAAAACACAAAAAACATTTGGACCTTTTGCTTTAAAAACACATAGTGTCGGCCCGTCAGCCGAATTATTTTTAAATTAATTTCAAACATTTATGTGATTATAATTTTAAAAATTTATTCCATTTTTATAATCATCATAATTTATAATTATTAATAAGTTCAACCTTATTTTTACCATAAATATTACTGAAAGTGATTAAAATTAATTAAAATGAATAAGGGAAAATTTAGGTTAACAAAGTACTAAACATTAAATTTAAGACCCAAAAAGACATATAAGATTTTCCAAAACCCATTGGATTTCCATTATTAATAAATTATACTTCCATTATTGATTTTGTTTTCTTTTTTATGACTGTTTTTAGGTAAAAACGTGGCAACAACTAACTTGTTTTCAAAAACATCAAGTGTGTCCTTTCCCTTCCCTATAAAAGGCCTCCACCTCTCCCTCTTTTTCACACCTCTCAAACCACTAAGGCTCATCCAATATCAAAACAATAAATTTTACAAAATCCCTAATTTCATTTTAAAATCCTCTCATTATTAGAAAATCAATCAAAGGAATTATTTTGGCACAAACCAAAAGGAGTTACCCTATAAAGAGTTAACAACTTCTCTCAAGCTCTTTTATTTTATTTTCTTTATCCACCATCTCTAGTCTATTTATTCCATAAATGTATAAAAACACCATCATATTCAATATAAGTTGAATTTTTTTTGCTAATCTCTCATCCTACACTTACACACACCTCCATCCAATGGGTATCAAACATATTTTTATATGTATGGGGAACTACCAGCTCACAAAACGATGATAGTTCATTTTTCCTTACCGCCTCTCATGGTTGAAATTATGATGGAAACTCTATTTATATATGTTATATATTATATTTTTTATTAATTAAAGATTTTTTAATACTTTTAAAACACATATATTTTTACTTTTCACTTTGGGTAAATATGATAATTTTGTTTGAGGAAGTGTGGACTACCACCCCCTCAATGTAATGTGGTTCATTTAGACACTACATGATATGTATTCAGGATGAGTTTAGTGAACTTATATGATATATATAATATAATTATTCCATTTTAATAATGATATATATATATATATATATATTTCATTTATCATATTTATTTCAATATAATAATAAAACTAGTAACAATAATCAGGCATACGTATGGCTTATTGTCTCCATAAACAGTGGAGTCCATTTCATACTTCTTTATTCTATTAATTAAATATATATTAGTTGCTTTGGGGTATATAAATTAAACACACAAACACAAAATATAATTAATATAAATGATATTTATATCATGATATACATTGTTGAGATCATGATATATGTATAATGTCCAACAATATAACAAATTAATAATCATACAAAGAACAAATAATAAATTATCTGAAGTGAAACATTAACATATAATTATCAACAAGTAGGTAACATAAAGTCATTGTAAATCAACACATGGTACTAGATATGGTAATATAGTTCTGTGATTTATTTATAATATACTTATATTTACAATAAAAAAATGTGTGTATGAGTATACTGAGAGTCAAGACACAGGGTTAGGGAATTTCGTCTCACTTTTTATTTTCATGAGATACATGCTATATTCAACACCTATTCATTTTGTGTGGTGTGTATACTACCCATGGATATATTATATAATTAATATAATTATTTTTTTTGTATTTATGTATCCATTTTATTATATTTTTTATGGGCATAATGTCTCAAAAGTCAACCAATAAGTAAAATGATTTTCTCTGGATTTTCATTATTTAAGACACATGTCATGTTATGCACCTATATTTCTCCATGAAGTGCATATACTAGACTTAAAATTTTATATCATAAATCAGTTTATATTAATTAAATTGTAACATTCATGTAACATCATTCTATTATAAGGGGAGTATCATTCAACGTTACCAAGCTATAAGAGTTTATTGAAATAATATCATCGCCTTCTGAGATTGTTTATGACTATTATTCCAATGATGAAATATTATGATCCATATATCAAGAAAAATAATTAATTTTATTATTATTTGTTTATTCATAATATCTTCATATATTGGTACCATTTTTTCACTCCTTGGTACATAAGATAGTTAAGAAAGTTTTTTTAATAAAGTACGAATTTACCTCTCTCTTCAGTTAGAAATTGGAGTTCCTTCCAAACCATATTTTCTAAAATAATTCCAAACATATTCTTCTATTATCTTATGATATTTAAATTAAATACTTACCCAATGTTTTAACATTTTAATATAAAAGGGTTATGAAAATAAATATTCTTATTGTTTTTTAGTTGAGGCACTATTCTAAACTTTTTACGGTGCAAAAGTAATGTTTGACAAGTACGGATTTACCCGTCTTCCTGACTGAAATTCAATTGAAGCTTCTTTTATAAGATTAAATATTCATTAAAGAAAAAAAATTTCTAAATATTTTATAAATTCATTGTTTTAAATTATTTTTCTAGAAAATGGATTTCAAAATGTTTCTAAGAATATTTTTAAACATTCAATAGAAATGGGGTTTTAAAAATTTATTTAAATATTATTTTTAAAGTTTCCCAGGAAAAGTAGTTTTCAAAAAAAAATTAGGCTTATTTAATAAGTTGTAAAGTAAAAATATTTTCAAAACATTTTCAATATTTCTTTATAAGATTTTAAATTTATTTTCAAATAGATGGTTTTCAAAAATATTTCAATATTTATTTATAATTTTTTAATGTTATTTTCAAGTAAATGGTTTTCAAAACATTTTTAAGATTTATTTATAAGCTTTCATATTATTTTCAATGAAATAGTTTTCAAAATGTATTCAATATTTATTTTAAAGTATTATAATTATCTTCAAGGAATTGTTTTTGGAATATTACTCTATAGGTTTTCATGGAAAAACATCTTCAAAATTATTTCAAGACTTATTTATAAGTTTTCAAGGTATTTTTTATGAAAATTATTTTCAAAATTTTGTATGCATCAAAAATTCATTTTCAAAGTTGAAAGGATATTTTCCCCATGAAATATTTTTTTGAAAGATATTTCAAAATTATTTTCCATCTAAGATGATATTGCTTGATGTTACTCATGACTTTATAGAAAATGATCTAAAGTTTACATTCATATTCTTTCTCTAAATGGTTAATTCTTAATGTCATGGTATTTATGAAACTCATTTCTCATTCATGTGTTTTATGATTTTGAAATTTTTTTTCTCCGTCATGAGTTTTGATTTTGATGAAATGATTATTAAACCTCTATCATTTATATAGGTTATGATATGATTACAAGTTTATGATACCCATTTAATTTCATGGGTTATGATTTGATTATTTATTTTATTTAGCAGATTTATGTATGATTTCATTATGAGATGGGTGATACCTATATCTCCTTTCAATAGACTGGGTAAAGATTTATATCTCATGATAAAGGAAGCGTTGGAATGAGAAATGAACTCAGTTTAATTACAATGATGGAATGGGAAATGAACTCAGTTCAATAATACAAGTCTAGAATGAGGAGTGAACTCGATTAAATAATATAGAGCCGGATTGGGGTGTGAACCCAGTTTAGTAATGGAATTTTTCCAATAATATGTCTCAGTAGTAATTCCTTGACTACTATGGAATTCATTATATATGATTATGTGTCTACCACAATTGGAGGTTTTATTCATATGTTATAATTTCATGTATTATGTTATTTATTTCCTTATTATTCATGTCATTTGAACTAAAAATATTTATTCCATGATCAACGTTTATTAACATTGATATGCAGGGTGTGATCTTCAATTTGCATTATCATGTTCTCATACCCTTATGCTCATGATTATACTTATGTATCTCCCTTGTGTACCCATACTGAGCATCTGAGCTCACCCCTTTTCATGTTTCTGTCGCCCAATTTGTGAAGATATATATAATGTTTGAGGGTTTTAAGAAGGGTAATAGTAAATAAGAACATAGTGGGATATGTTGTAGCTCATTTATGTACCAGTTTTTATGTTTCAATGTTTCCATAGGCACTAGAATAGTACGATGTTTGGGAGTTTTTTTGTATAATTTTTTACATATTCTGAAATATTTATGTAATATTAATCTATAAAAATGTATTTTATGTATAGGAAAACACCCTTAAGGTTGTAATTGTAATTTTAATTAACTAAGGGTTCACATAAGAAATTTGAAACAAAGACTACATGGTATTTTATTAATTAAAGGGCATCAGTTAAGTAAGATTCAATCATAAATCTGTACCAAACCTGTATAAGTGGATACTAACACTTTAAATAACCATCCCAATATAGTATGAATATACCCCCATATCATATAGTATTTTTGGTAAAAAATTCCTCAATGTAACATTGAAGCATTTTTTGGTTGGTTCTGTTTGTTTAAAAAGCAGGTCTTTATTGTGAATTCTCGAGTTCAAGAGATGTTTTTAACAATACCTATTGAAAAATAACCATGAAAAGGAAATAAAAGATCTTGAGGCAGTATAAAAGAGCATATACAAGGTAGTGCTATTTTCCAGTTTTGCCTAATTTTTTGTGGCTAAAATTTTGGATTTACTGGGCATCGTGAAAAGTGTATTTCCTTGAATATATTATCAAAATACAGAAAAGAAATGATTTTTGAGAAGATGGAATTCATTAATAGTATTTCACAAAGACATGACGAAGGTTGATGATGAGTTATGAAATTAAGACGAGCTTCACGAATAGAAGAGGTAAAGAGCATTGTGAGGGATAATTGTGGCAGCAGCGCAAAGGAATTGAAAGAATGCTCTGCAATTATGATGATATCTATGATCCAAAAAAATTATTGGTGCTTTGTGATATAGAGAGAATTCCAGCATAATTTTTAGAGGTTTTTTATCTGAATCGACTTGGTTCTGACTTTGCATAGATGGATTGAGGGTTGGTGGAATCGCCTATATTTAGATCTCTACTACCTCGATAAAAAAGATAGATCAAACGAAAATCATTAAGATCTTGAATTGTGAAAGATATTTGTAGAGAAGGGAACTTCATGAAAGAAAAGGTAATTTATAGAGGAAATTGAGCTTTGTGAAAGGAAGGCACACTACGAAGGCTAGTTTGGATTTTCGGAGGATATGTGCTTTAGAAAGGCTTGTTTATCTTTGCAAAATCACAAATATCAGAGTCATATATGCAAATTAGTGAGCTCTGCGATATACAGAGCTCTCTGATATAGTGAGATTTATGAACCTATGAGCTTTGCGAAGAGGTTAGATAATTGAAAAGCCTTGTTTGATCTTTGGAAAAGTGGGAGCTTTTAAAAGAAAGTGTGATTTGGAAAATAGTTTCAAAAGGGGTATCCCAATGTTTAGTGGAAAGGAGTTATTCATCTCTGGATGAAATTAGAACTTTGTTAGAGCATCTATCTACAGTTTAGGATACAGGTATTAATTCAAATTAAAGGACCTACAAGTCTTTAAAATTTGATTGGGTCTACTAAAGAAGCAGTGAGAACACTTCAGTTGAGAGAGTAGTGAGTTTTAATTTGTGATTGGTTTTACACCAGGAGGGATATGGATTCTACTCCAAACTCTATAAACAGCATCTCACTTATAGTGGATCTGGTACTTCGACACATTTTTGGTGTATTCTCCTTTTACATAACCCAGTGAGGGTGAACCAAGTAAAATTTCTATGTCTTTTGCTTGCTTTATGATTTGTTCAACCTCCACAACGGGGAGGAGAGAGAAGAGAGATTTCTCTAACAAAAAAATAAATCAAAAGGGGTAGTTGTTTTTTCTGTCATACCTCAATTCAACCCCCTCTCAGGGAATATAGCCTAGTGGAGCTAACAAGTATTAAGTAATATCAAAGTGAAGGAGACCTATAAGGGTCTCTTCAAGATAATAAATTATTAGTTAAGTGAAACCCACAACAATTATAATATAAAATTTTCAAAACACCCTTAATGGGTTTATCTCAAAAGCCCAAAGCACCAAGACCGACTTGCTTATGTTGAGTCAAGTCTTTCTCATAAGAATAATGCTTTGACTTGCCTTATTGGATCCAATTTTTCATATAAGAAAATTCTCATTTGGGTCATCATGCCTAAGTAAAATAATTACAAGCCTTTATAAGGAAAACATTTCAATTAAAATTAAAATTTAACGTATTTTATATTTACAGAATGGTATTAAGGTATATCAAGATCATATATGGTGGTTCAAATATATGGTCTACCATTTAACAATTTATAAAGTTCTAGTACAGTTTATAGATTGAAATCTGATCTCATTTAATAGCTAATAGTTTTTTTATCCCATCAAACCAATGATTCTTGAACAAATATTCAGGATGGGTTAATTTGGGTTCCACAATCAAGTTATATGAGAAATCACCATTTATGTTGATTTTTAAACTTTAATATCCAATAATATATCATATTTATAATAGTTCATGTTTTCAAATAAAAGTGAAGAAAATATACACATAATATAAGACATTAGAGGCATGATATAGAAGAAAATCATGCTCAAAATCACCTAAAAAGGTATACTGATAATCATTCTAAATAATCACACAAACACCTTATACACTCAGGGAACATATCACAATATCATACATTATTATAATTAAGCCTACATGGCATGAAATATATATGGAATGAGAATCCCTATGTGCTTATAATAATGTTTGTATCAACAATTTCTTGCCATATCAGGCGAAGGGTAAATTACAATACTATCATATATTAGTACTAAATGGTAATTACAGTGATCAATAATAGTGAAATCATAATCAAATATAATATTGAAAAACATTAACAACAATCACATCCTTGGACACTTGGTCTTTACTCCATCTATGGGGTGACCACTCCCAAACACGACTATTTACCAAGCAATGAGAAATTTCTAATCTACTTTCTACCAACCCAAAATAGTAATACGAGGAAAATAAGGTCCTCTGATATCACTTTGTAACAGCTTGACCTTGGAGCTACTGAAACGGTGCCCAGATCTATTCATTCACATAGCCTCACACAGACTTCCTTATATTTTAGTGGATGTTGACTAGTAGAGAGGGTACAATGATGGTATTGTGGAGAGACTATACCCTCATGATCAAAGTATAGTAACTATATAAAATATAATGAAACAACCAATATTGGAAGTAGTATAATAAAAAGGCATCGAAAGATATTAATATAACAACTGGTAAAATTGATAACGCCAAATACACAAACATGCTTCTCTTTATAGATCAATAATATGCAAGAAAGAGACATAAAAAAGGTAATACATACGAGCTATAAAATAAGGAAGAAATCTATAATGATATCTCCAGGGGAATCATGATATCTACCTCATACCTATGCTTCTAAGTTCCATATATAAATGTAATAACATAAGTCTAATACATGCACCTAAACCAGTAACCATTAGGTCTTTTTGGGTACATCGGTGGAATGGCTGCTCATGAAGGGTGTGAGTTAAACTCGGTAGGCCACCACTAATTGTTTCTAATGAAATACAGACTGTGAGAATAAAATATATTAGTTTACAGGTATAATAATTAAAGTAGTAAAATAATAACTATAAACAATCTAGTTCAGGTTCCACAAGGACACCCTACTAACCATACTAGCTAAATCCTAAGCTAGAATATCTCTAAACATGACCACATGTATATATAATCATATATATATAAACATATATGTAGATATTTAGATATATACAAGAACTGGTTATAACTGAATTTGTAAGACCAAGACATCTAACTAGGGAACATAACCAAGTTCATAAAAGTATAACAATTGTATAGGACCTAGTATAAACCAATGGAGTCCATGTATAATGAGTTTCTCTAAACCAAATATAATATTTGGGTAGTCACATATAATTAATCATAAGACCATTAGTTTATATAGGACCCGTGGTAATATACCCAAGGCATACTAGTATAAAAACCATCGAAAAATAAACCACTTGTCAAATGTAATTATAAAAAAATTATTATATAAATTGTACATTCTATGAGCCCAAACATGTCATTCCATAATAAGGGATTAAAGTATAATCGAAGGAGTCGTGTAATAACGTTAATTTATGGTCCCATATTAGGAGTTTCATAAAGAGGAAACACAAGTATCTCTTATAACATCTAACTCCCCTAAGTCCCATTCGTAACGTTCCATAGAATGTAAGCACATGTATCATACAGAGCATGTGGAAATTCATTGAGCCTTTGAGCCAATATGAGGCATTCTGTAATGTGTTAAATCAAGTATCACTCAAGTCATAACATAATGCAAGTAACCTCTGTGCCCATCCAATGTGTTCCCCATAATGATCCTGAGTATCGCTCATGGTACACGTAATCAAAATCATCCTAAGTGACCATCCAAGGTGTTCCATAAAAAATAATTTTAGGATAATTTAAATCATAATATAATTCATTAAATCATTTAAATTTAGACAACAAGAAAGTATATATTAGTAAATAGTTCATTTCCATTAGAATTACATATCACAATTCAAGTGAAAATAATTAAGAGGGATATGTACTTAATAATTTCATATCACAAGTAAAGTATAAATAAAGTGGTTCATGCACATTTATCCATTCAAATATCCCTTTCAATCACCCCATTTTATTAAAGAATACCTAAACCCTCATAGGTGGTTTTACTATTTAATAGGGGTGTTATTATCATTTTGATTCCATTAATTCAATTTAATTGTCTCTTATAAGAGGGTTCATTAATCACACATAAAAAGGTGACCAAGAGTAATAAAGACTTATAATTATGAGTATTTAAATAAACATCGTTTAAAGGAGGTTTAGTTTCATTAATAACCATATAAGACCTGGGAACATAAGAAACACATGTAAGGGGTGGTTTGAGTCAAAGTGAACCACCTCCAACACAATAATTTATTGCACAATGGTTATTTAATTTAAAGTATTAGGTTCCACATATTTAATTTAACATTAAAAGGGGTAAGAAAGGAAATTATGGAATGTGGCATAATGGAATAAATTATAAACAAGAAATAAATTAAGGTGAAATAATGAGACCACATACCTTTAGGACGCATTAAACCAATAATAAATAGATCTTAACATCTCTAACCAAGCTCATCGTCATTCAATCCAAGCTTTATATGCTTCCAACGTCTTATCTAATAATGGATAGGTCAAGTATAGACCAAAACCATCAATTATGACTTAAAATTTTTAATATAAAAAGAAAACCAAAATTAATAGTAGGTAAAATTTCATTAGACTCCCATTACTTGATGGAAATCTAAGAGACTACTTGAATATGGTCTACTAGGTACCCGTGATACCATTTGTAAGAAAATACCTAACTCAATATGTCAAAAAAAACTACTCAAAAATTTTAATTTAAGCTTTAATAATTTATAAAATCACTAATATTACTTACCTTAAACAATAAGCATGTGTTGATGTAAAGATATCCTCTCGGGGTGACCTTTTTCATATGTAGAGTGAAAAAACACATCTGAAATGCTCAATTAGACCACGATCTGGTGGAACCGATGAATAAACCAAAATGGGAACTCCTAAAATTAGAAATGATGGGAGAATACTAGTGTAGAAGATAATCAGGGGAATGTATTTCCCACTAACATCATCAAAACTCACCCAAGATTACCTTCATCTATGAGTAATAGAGGGAGAGGAGTTTCATATGAGAGCTTCCACATTCCCTCCTATTTTTACAATGAAAAAATAGGGTTATGAGCCCCTAAAAATATTTTAAAAAAATACACCCCACAAGATTCATGATGTGAACTGGATTAACGATGTAAAATCGACACATTTCATGATTTACTTAGGGTAGGACCCCAAGCTTTCATGCCCTGTATTCATCGGTCGCACCCCATGAAACCAATCCAAGTCATGAATGGGATTCACAATGTGGATGGGTTTCTATTACTGTTTTTTACATCTTCTCATGGTCTTTGTACCTCTGGTATTCACCCGAACCAATTAAACTTCCACAAAAACATTATCCGCATCTAAAAATAACAAATATGGATTTTTAACACCTCAGAACCCCACTCCGGTTCCCATATTTCAAAATGTTCCATCAACTAAATGAATAATTCAAATTCCTTTAGAAATTTTCAACCCTATCCAAAACACGAGACATTACTAACAATGTCTCTTATTCATGCCTAGGTAATTTTATTGTTTAATTGGGTAGGTAATGGTTTAACTAGGTGCCTCAAAGTTGTTTAAAGAATACAAAGGAGGGTTTTCTTTTTATAAGGGAGGAAAGGGCACTCTGGTAATTTTTAAATAATTAAAATATTATAAAGTCACTTTTTTAAAAAAGTGATTAAAATTTGGATTAATTAATAAATAATGATGATATAGGATTGAAATAAACTCATACAATTGGTTTTATACAATTTTTTGGTTCATTTTAACCCTTTTCTCTTGATTTTATCCCCTTGTTAACCCTTTTTATCCATAACTATAATAACACATATTTCTATCATTAAGAGTTATAAATTTACTTCTAATGAAAAACTTAGCCCAAAATTTTATAAGGGATTGTATTTTCGTCCATATATCATCACCCTTGTCTTATTTCATGATTTTTAAATCATTTAATAAAATATTATATTGCATAAAATATCAAAAATATAATTTTTGGGACTATTAATTTAATTTTTCCTTAAAGTTTGGAAGAGAGGAATTTATTTCAAATATAGACCCATTATAAATCATGTATACAATATAATTACCCTTAAAATTCAAGGAACATTACAATTCATCTAAAAATCAATTAATATATAGATTTTAAAATTATTTAGTAAATTTTTCAAGTGAATATAGATGAACTATGTCGACACTGAGTAAGTATTTAAGTTAATTACATCATGAATAAAAATTATAAATAAATTACTATAAAAATAATATTTTCATAATATCTAAAATAACCATTTAGAACTGATAAAACCCACTTTTATCCATATCGCAACATATTTTATTTCTTAAAATAAAAGAGAGTGACATTTTGTATTTTCATTTTGTTAAAATAAAATATATTTCATTACCCAAGAAAAATTTCACAAAATTTCCATAAATTAAATTAATGGATAGGTATCATTAAACCCCAATCTTCTAATATTTTAAAGGAATGTTTTCGGTTTATGTTAAATTACTTTATCATAGTTTTAACCATGTTTTACTCATTTGTTCATCACTAATGTTACACATATTTACCAAGTTATTATTCATAATGACAAAAAAAAAGAGGCCTACTTATTTAATTGAAACATACTCATTAAAAATATGGATTCTGTTTTATCAAATCCAATTTATATGAGTTGAAAAAAATTATTTAAAAATAATCCCAAAAAATGTAATGAAAAAATGGTTTTTTATGAAATTGTATTTTTCTAGAATAAGATGATATTATATTGACTTTGACTAGTAATCATCATCATATGAATTTAAATTTATATATATTAATTTACAATATATAAATATTATTTAAATAATTCATCATTAGTTATTATTTTATATAATTAAAAAGGAAGAGCATTATGCGCTTAAAAACATTTTTCTAAAAAAGGTGTTTTTAAGTATAATAAAACTTATACCAAAATAAAATAAAATATTTATTCTAACATAATTTTTTAGATTATATAAAATCAACCTTATTTTACTTTTAAAACAAATCTAAAACATAATGGAAATTTTAAATTACATTACTTAATGAAAAGAAAATATTGTTTTACAAAAATAGATATTTTTTTCTATTCACTAAAAAATAAATCTTCCTAGAAAAATATAGAAAATCACCACAAGCTAAAATTTAAATGATTATTTCAAAAAATGTATTAATGTTTTCCTATAATTTTTATGAAATTGGCGTAAATAATTTATAATATCCATCCAAAAAATTCAACAAAACACATTTTTGAGGAAAAGTTACTTTAATGAATAAAATTAAATTATTCTTATTCTTTACTAGTTAAAAAATAGTTAATGTCAAATTTATAGACTCAATTAATTATTTTTATTAATAAAATATTTTCTATATATATTTCACTAATCTAATATTATTATTCATACCCATTAACTTATAGGATTGGTATAATAGTTATTTTCAAATGATAATATATTATAGTACACCACGGTTTTTTAATTATTCATGTTGAGTATAATGTAACATATCAATTACATTGAATTTATTTAAAGATAATGTATTCTAAAATCTTATGTTGTTCCATTACTACACCTTAAATAAATTTATTACTCATAATTTTAATTATTACATACTATAATTAGTGTATCATGAGATACTAATAAAATATGATTTAGATTCTATAATGATAAATAATTTCTATATAATTATTAGGAAGCTTAATATTCCCTAATTAAATATTTTAATATCCAAGTATTAATCAATATAAGAATCATGGGTTTCCAAAAAACATGCCTTTATATTTGGGTGATACAAGTCATAATAGACTCTATTGATTTATCTTTCTCTTATTTGAGTTGAAGAGCTAATTTTCCTTCAATGTAGGGAATACTTGATAACATGAATACATGATTTATTTCTATTTAATAAGTTAAATATCATCCAGTGGTTGTGCTTCAATCAATTTCCACTTCATCACTAACTCAATGAAAATAATATTAAAGATAAATTTTTCATGCTTGAATCACTAAAATTAACTTATAACATATCATAATATCCATAAAATAATGAAAATACATTTATCATATCTCTATATATTTACAAAAAACAATATTATATCATAGTTTATCCAATAGAGATAAATATTTTTATTATAAAATAATAGATTAATATATAAAACCATAAAAATGACACTAATACTTCAATATAAATAGTTAACCTTATGTCTTACCAAATTCAAATCCCATAAAATATATAAAAAATGTCAATAAATTTCCAAAATCATTTGAAACATAATTCATAATGTAGATCACAATATCAGGCACCAAACACTTGAATACCATAATCCTATATTCTTTTAAAACAAGTTAATCACCCTCAAATGATGATGATAACAAAAATTCTTCCAAAAATTAACTCTATCATTATTCTTTAAATAATATCATGTAATACAAAATATATTCCAGAAATCCAAAAATGCAGTAAAACTCATAAAATATATCACAGATAGATTTTTCATAAAATTATTAATCAATTCTGAGGTTATCAATACTATCTAATTTACTCTATCAATATCAATCATCTCTTTATTATTGTCTCAACATCAGTAATATATTAAGGGTGATATTTTCCTTAATCAGGTGTTTTTAAATAATAACCTTGCTAATAAATCTTTTTTTCTAGTTTATTACAACCATTCAACATACGATTGAAAATAATTTTCATTAAACCACCGCAGAACAATCTATACATGCTTTATGATTCTTATAACCAGAATATCATTTATAAAACACTTTCTAAAACATAATTATTAAATTTGAATATATAAAAACTTCAATCATTTTATGTAAATTTTTTTAATATCGTTGGTCCTTCTTGGGTTTTGGATTTAACCCTTGGATTAGGGAATTTACATGGATAATTTTCATGTTCCCAACACATAATACAACAAATTCCTTGAAAATTCATTTCTTTATTCCCATTATTTCCAATCACAAAAACATATTTCCCTTCAATTGATACATTATTGTGGGTGCTTATTGCCACATTATTAACATGAAGTAAATTTAAATTTTATTCCTCTGTGGTCTTTACCACATAAAATTCCAAATAAATTATTTTACACTTATTTGTTGCATTTGAAAACTCACTAACGTCTATGTTGTAAATAATATATCATGATAGATGATTAAGAATAATCACATGGTTTTTCATTCCATATCTTATATTTTTATTTTCTTAGGAGAACAATCGTTTCATTTTTCCATTATATTTTTTCATTGACATGATTATTTCAGGTTCCATCCATTTACTAAAAGAAAAAATCATAGTATAAGAAACAATAATCATAATGGGAAACCACATAATAATGGAAAATATATTATAGTATTCTTCATTCATGTCACATTATTTATAATTTTTTCCCCATTGGTTTAATTTAGTCCATCCTTGATTATCATCTATTCAAATCCTTTATAACAATTCATATGGAAAATGTGAGATAACCCAAGAATATCTTCTAGAAGTGTCAAACAAGGTTTGCAATAAGGGATCATTCAACATGCAACATAATGAGGGTAAATATATACTTTTGAAATAATTTTTTGGGGTTATTGACCTAAGATAAATCTATTTAAAAACAATATCCACTTCGATAATCAAAACAGGGATGGATTTCTCCAAAAACCACATTCGTTTTATTACTATAACATAGGATGTTCTACTATACTTATGCATATCCCTAGGTTTTTCACAAACTTTATCTAGTCCTTATCTTTTAATATTAACTAAAACCTACTCAGATACCAACTATAAGGACCCTAACTTTTCATAAATATATATTTCATCATTTTTGATAAATATCCATTACATGAAATTTCAATCCTTGTTGAGACAATAATGGTTTTGTGGCATTGGAAACATGGATACACAAAAAAATGGTACATAAAATATTTAGATCATCTCCCCATAATCTATTCAAAACTATCACCCTCTTTGTACACATCAAACTTAAATCCTTTATTTATATACTAGGTAAAAGGGGAAAAATAAAGGGTGAGTTTAGATACTTAGTAATTTTAAAAATATAATATACCAATTAATGAACATAAATGAGCATAAAATAACAGTTGGGGTATGAGAACATGATCACACACTTCAGTAATCATACCTAAATAGTCAGGTATTTTTAATCATGAATCACAGCATAAGGTTTTTTCAATCAAAATTCAGAATTCATAAGAGTGCAGAATCATCAATAATCAATCATGATCCATTAGAGTATATCATATATATAAGAATATGGGAAAACATAAACTTATAAAATTTTAAACATGTATAAATATAAACAGTTTCACTCATCAAGTTAAGGACTTGCAACAAGGTTCTCACATAAACTTATGGACATGAAATCCAGGTCTGGGCATAAACTTATGGGCATGAAACCAGGTCCATGCATAAACTTATGGACATGAAACCAGGTCCACACATAATAGTTTGAACATAAAATAGGGATAATGAATAACATAGTTTTCTAATGAGATATCCATCATTACCCAATGCATTGGAGGGATATACAGACCCATCCATCACAAAATCATAATACATTCATATGAAATAAAAAAAGATCGTAGAACATTCTTCATTTTAGCGTAGAATAACCAATGAAAAATAAAACGGTTTCATAAACACCTCATTATAATAATCATAAACCATCCATATAAATAATAAGTGTGGTATTATAGGATCATATCCCCAATATATAATAATTAACATCAAAGGATGTTATCATAGATAAAATGCATTTTGAAAGATCATTGGAATATTTATTGAGGAAAATATATTTTCATTTTGAAATCACTTATTTAAAATCAAAATATTTCAAAAATATTAAAGAACATTTTCAAACAACAAAGGAAACTTGTGAATAAATATTCAAAGAAAATAAATATCATGAATGTGGAAAAATACATTCATTTCATATATGTTAAAAGAAAAAAATTGTATTAAACTTTCTAAAAAATTAAAAAAACTAATTTATAAAACCTGGAAAGATTAATTTTTAAAACATTATAAATAAATACAAGTTTATTAGAAATTAAAATTTTAAAATATTTCATCCACATTTATGAACATTAATAAATTAATTTTAAAGAGTATGGACATGGACGAAAATGTTTTCTGACCAAAGAGGAAATAAGGTCACCTTTTATTTAAAAACATTTTATTAATACTTTTAAGTACCAAAGAGATTAGAATTTAACTAATACAAAAACAACTACATACTATAAGAAAATATATAATAATCAAATTAAATTCAAGTACAATCAATCCTGATTAAAAATAGATTAGAATATAAAACCCTTACCACTTTGGAAACTTTTCAATAGTAAGACCCATGAAATAATAACATAAAATTAAACTTTAAATTTAATTAAAATAATTATATTCATTATATTACATGTAAAAAATGTAAATATATACACCTCATACATATAAATTTGTTTTTAACACAAAATATGTCTCAACAAAACAATATTGAGATGAAGAACCCTTACCGCATTGTTAATATTTGAATAAAAAAATCATGAAATAGATAACCTTATATGGATTTTTAAATACCCATAATTTTCATTATAATAACCATAAAATACATTTATTTTTATTATATACACCACCCAAAGGAAACAAGTGGTGGATATGGAATATGTCTCACAAAATAAAAGTGAGACGATAAATGCATACCTCAAGTTTTTTTATTTATTATATGTATTCAAATATATTTTATAATAAATATATATTTAATATAAATATATTTTAGAACCATATTAATACATAACTTACTATGTACCATTACTTTATAATTTCAAACTACCCCTTTATTTATAATTTCATCTTTAAAATAAATATTCTGGTGAGAACTGGTCCGTTTTCCATGCATTATTTGGTTTGATGGTTTTGGTATTTGAACCTTGGTCATATTTCCATATTCACTATAATTTTAATTCATAAATAATTATCATATTTATTTATCATATATATTTCTATAATTATTCATATAAATATGTTCTGAAAAATTAATTACATCACTTCATGGAGATGGTAGAATGTACATTCGCGGGAGGGATGTTTCCACTTTTGAATGGTTGGAATGAAAGAAAGGTAAAAAATAATTCAAATTTTTTGAATCATTTTTATGTAATATATATCATATATATTTATTATATATATCCTTATTACTATTCATGTAAATAAAAAATTGAAAACAAATTACATCGCTTCAAGAAAGTGGTTGTCCACACGTACACATGAGCAAAGTTACCATTATCCAATGGATGGAAAGGTAAGAAGGTAGCTAAGATATTATGATTATAGTAGAATAATTATTTCACTAATATCATATAAAAATAGAAAATACATCATAATAATCAGTCAATAATTATATTTTTAGAAAATGAATCATATAACTATGTGGAGAAGATAGTCTACAAGTGAGAACAAGTGATAATTTCATTTCACATTTGATGGAAATGATGGTGGATAATTGTTGTTACATAATCATAATAAAATTTAATTATGTTAATAATATTAAATTTATTATTTTATAGCATATAATATAGATTTATATTATGTGTAAGAAAAAATCATTCTAAAGAGGCTGGGTAAGAAGATTACGACTTCTTCGTTAGATCTCCTTTAGATAACTTCTTAACTACCTTTTGAATTTCCTTTTAAGAATATCAAAACCTATAATTCTTGTATAAGGAATTTTATAGTAGAATTAGTCCGGGTTTTGATAAACTATGAGGCTCAAAGTTTTGTAAATGAGAGAAAATTGGGGTGTCCGTTTCTAAGGGAGGGAAGGAGAACTGTTGTATTTGTTCAAAACATATAGTCACATTGATTGACAAGTGGTTAAAATTTTTCTTTATTAAAAATTAAATATGATATATAATACAGAAAAACTTATAAAATAGTACTTAGACAAGATTTTATGTCATTTTAACCCTTATCAATTTAGTTTAACCCCTCTTTAACCATTTTTATCCTTAGCTCTAGTAAAACATTTTTCTATAATTAAGGGTTATAAATTTACATTTGGGGTATAAAATGGAATAAAAATGTCCAAGGGAACATATTTGGGGCCATATACCATCCCTTTGTCCTATTTAAATGTTTTTATGATTTTTAAATCATTTAGTAGAATATTATATAACACAAAATATAAAAAATTTCATTTTTTAGACTATTTATCTAATTTGAATTTAAATTTTGGAAGACAGTAATGAATTTATGATAGATACCCATTCACCGTAAATAATAAATTATAATTACCCATGAAATTATTTTAACACCAAAATTCATCCAAAAATTATTTATTTTATGGTTTTAAATATTATTTAGAAAATTGGTCTACTTCTTGTATAAGCCTTATGTCGGCATTGATTTGGAATTTTAAGTAATTATACCATAACTAAAAATTATAAATAAATTACTATCATAAAAATAATTTATTATTATTAAATATAATCATTTATAAATTACCATAACCTATTTCTAATTACATCATATAATATTATAACATCTAAAAGAAAATAGAATGACATTTTGTATTTTTCATTACCTAAAATAATATATCATTCTCTATAAACAACTGTGAAAAAAATATCAAAAATGTAAAAATATTAGATGATAATGTTCTCTACCCATTCATAAAATAGATTACAGTTAATGTTTAGTGTTATTTTAAAATCATAACTCGTGGCTTTAACCATGTTTTACCCATTTTACCCTAACCTATATAGCGAATATTTATCATGGTTACTATTCATAAGGACCAAAAATAAAATTGGACTATATAAAAAACATTAAATTCCTAATTGAAAATGTGGAATTATTTTTATCGAATTCAATTTCTATATTCTTCATAAAATAACTTGAAAATCAAAACACAAAACATGATGAAAAATTGGTTTTCCAAAAAATAATTATTCAATCATAAGATGATCTTACCTTAACTTTATTACTAGTAACAATTATTATATGAATTTAAATACATATATATAGTCTATAAATTTAGTGTAAATAACTAATCATTTTGGATTATTTTTAGTAATTAAAATGAAAAAACTTTATTCACATAAAAACGGTTTTATGAAAAAAAAATATGAATAAAAATAAACTTATAACAAAATAAATAATAATATTGATTCCTATGGGATAATTAATATTTTTTTACTAAAATTGATCTTATAATATTTTAAATAAAAATCAATAATAAAATTGTACTTTTATATTACTTTATTTAAATAAAATAAAATATTATTTTATAAAAAAACGTATTTTCACAATTCACTAAAAATAAATCTTATTAGAAAAATATAATAATTTCACCCTAATATAATATTTACATGATTATTTAAAAAAATATACTCAATTTTTTAAATACTACACATAAAATTTGAATAATTTAATTTTAATATTCACGCAAAATATGAAATTAAAACCATTTTTGAAAAAAATTAACTTTAGGGCGTAAAATAAATTTATTCTTATTCTTTTCCTAGTAACAAAAATTAGTTTAATGCTAAATTTATATATTTAATTCATTATTTTTATTTATTAAGTCCTTTCAAAATATATTCCATAATTAGATAACTTGTATTTACACTCTCGAATCCAATAACTGGGTTTTAACTACTATGTTTCAACAATAATATTTTATAGTATATCATAGTTTGTTAAATATTTATTTTTCATATAATGGAAGATATCAAATACATAAATTTTATTTAAATAAAATATAATCTTAAATATTGTTTTTTTATAATAATGGAAAATATAGACAAGGAGGGGAAATCACTATTAAATATAATGGGGATTATTCTCAACAAATATATATTATTGTTTGAGAAGAAATTCATCAAGGAACAATATTTGAAAAATAGTTTCTTTTTTGATTTAGATAAAATAAAAGAATAATAAAATAAAATATTAGGGTGGAGGAAACCAATTTTCGAAAAAATAATTTCAATGAGAAGATTTATAACCCAATGAATTACATGATTGTGATAAAATAAATCCATTTGATAAAAATCATACCATATCGAAGATATCAGGTATGAAAATAAGGAATATGTCTTATGGAATTAAATTTGAGACAAACAAACCCCTTGCTGAAATGGTAAAATAAAAATCCAAAGAACAGAAGAGGGAAACCGTGAAATATAAATTAAAATTTCATAAAATGAAAGATATTCATTTTAATATCTATAAATTAGGTAGTAAATACACTATATATAATAAATTATAGTGCACAGTATCAAACATGTCTCATTAATTTTAAAATGAGAAGAAGAAACTCCTACCTTAATTTACGAATTCCACTAAAGAACCTAAATATCCTATATAAAAAATTAAATATCATAATCACATATTTCATAAAATTTTAAATATTTAAAAACATTTATAAACTTAATTTATAACTATTCTCTATGTCATGAACCAACCAGAGCTGACCCAGAACCAGTCACCCGAGTCGATCTGTGTCAACGCCTGAGAGGCATTCTCGATCATCTCGGGCTGGAAACAAGCGCCATGGCATCAGCAGAGAAAGAATGGGAACAATTTCACCCAAAGAAAATAAATAAAGTGGTAGAAATAATAAAGAGCAGTGCAGAATAATTAAACCAAATAAAATGACTAAATAAAAACAAAAGAAAATAAAACTAACTGAACTCGACGTCCGAACTAACTCCATGTGACCCCACATGTCAAACCCCGACTCAACGATCAAATGTCGCCCAAAGAGAGTGCACCCAAGCTGAAGCCTGCACGAAACTAAAAATAATAAATAAATATATGTGTGAGTAATAAAACTTAGTAGACTAGCCTGATAACTATTCCCAATGCACTACCTTTAAAATAAAATAAAAAACATTTCATGTTTGAACTTCAATTTATAAAAGTATGTTTTTTGACATATTTTAGATAAAAACACAGTATGAACCATTTTCCATAACTATTTTCAAATCCAGAGTCATTTCATTATTGTCAATGGAATTTTAGAAAGGGAAAGTTATGTTTATATTTTCAGATTTGTACAAAGATAATTAAACACTTTCATTTGAAAACAATTTTTTTAACCCAAATCAAAACCAGTTTTCCACTTTCCAAGGAAAACAATATACAAAAATGCATAAAAGTAAGTACAATACAAGGGAAATTTAGATATACATACAAGTACTATATTAATCACTACAAGTAAATGAAAGTCAATAGACATGGGTGAACCTAGGAGATCATGAATAATCTAGAAGAAACCAATACATGAGATCTCATCCTCATTGACATGTCACACACGATGAAATAAAAACGCACCAAATGCTCGGTCATCCTTTCTCAAGGAGGCCCAGGGAAAATCCCATAGCAATGAACCCAAACATATCTGCTTGCTATGGGCCACTGGTTTGTACCATAACCTACTAGTGCAACAATCATTCTCTGAATATTCTCTCAATATACCAGGTTTCCATGTATCAAGTATTTAAAAATGGGGGTGATCCAACTAATGCCAGTAGAGCATCCAATCATAGTATATATATAATAATAATGCACAAAAGGTCTCACCCTGAGTCTCCCCTAGGACTATTCTCAAGCCTTTAAATAAATAAACTATAACGAGTTCCAACCAAAGAACCCAAACATTAAATTCTGAGAATCCCCAATAAGGACCTCCCACCCATTTCATGCAATCGAGGCATGAGAATCACCCAAAGATGGTTTTTTATATAAATATTTCATTACCACAAACTTCACAAAATGTCCAAATGGCCCTTAAACATACATAGTAAATATTTATCTCAAAATGCAAACACCTTTTAAAAAGTGGTGTCAAGTACACTGTTTCGACTCAAAACATTTATAAACATTCTTCAAAACATTTCTCATCAAACCAATTTAAAATCCACAACCTCTAATTTTAATTTTAAAACATTTAAAACATTTTTAAAAAAACCAATGTTTACAAACACACACAAGCACTTTTCACAAAAGGTTTCATACTCCCCAAAACGCTTTGAAAATCGAAACTCATTCCTCTATAAACCCCAAAAAAATCCAGAAGCCATAAAAGGAACCCAAAGAAACATTTCACAAGATTCAGACACATTAATAACTCCAAAACCACCATTTTTTTAATCAACCTTAACCTATAAAATCCAACTGGGCATTTTAGATATATAAAAAAAGGAATCAAAATACATTAAATACTTATCGAAACAATTTATATTTAATTAAAAGAATTAATAACATCAACCGCATGACTTAACATTATCCAAGTTGCATAAACATGTTTAAAATGTTACGATTTGTGTGAAAATTTCTAGTGAACAATTTATTAGACAAGAAATGTGCACGCTTTTAACAAGACAAAGAAATTCAACACAAAACATGGAATACAGTATAATCTTACACACCATATAATTATTCAAGGGGTCAAGAAATAATATTTATAATGTAAAGAAGGTGCAGATACCATGAAACAATGAATCTTAAATTAAAAAGTTATGTGCAAGGGGAAACCTAACTTGGAACCAAGGTACGACAACAACGCTACTCAGAACTGGTGTGAGACCTCGTTTGCACCTCAATCGTGATCTATAAAAGCTAAAACCAACCCAAAACAACCAAAAATAACACATAATAATTAAAACCCATAACAACCAAGGAGAAAAAAAATAATAACAACAGAAATGGAAAGAGGGTATACTGGAGGAAGGGGAAAACACATCAGAAAGGGGTGCGGTGCACCGGTAGGGGCTGCCTGAGTTGGGGCATCGGCAAAAGGGGAGACCGTAGGGAGAATAGAGGATTGTGGCTGGAGACAGGTGTGGCTGGGTGGAGTGCGCAGGGCGGGAAGAATGCATGGTCTGGTGGAGCACATTGTGTTGTAGGAGCTCCTAGAGGCTAGTGGAGTGCACAATGAGATAGGAGTGGCGTGCTTTGCCGTCGGCTAGCCGGAGGTGTGGGTGAGGGGCACGAACACCAGCCGGAGTGCGGAGGGGTGTGTGTGGTGAGGCTGGAGCTGGGTAGGAGAACCGTTGGGAAGGAGGGACAGATGATGGGTGAAGTGCAAAGGTCAAGTTCTGGGTGTGATGAACAAGAAGGGAGTCGGCTGGGGGTTACGGAGGTAGTGAGAGCTAGGGGGAACGCACCGGGCTGTCGTGTCGGGAGGAAGGTTGGGATAGAAATGAGAGGCACTCGCTACAAGGTCATGAGTTGGAGTGGATGCTTATGTTCCATGTCTGGGGGAGATTCAGTGCATACCGCACACAAAGGGGCAAAAAATGGGTTAATTAGAGAGAGGAAGGTGCAGAAGAAACCCGAAGAAAAAACATTTAATAATAATAATAAATAATCTAAAAGAAAATTAAATGAAAACAGACTATAATTTTAATATAATAATAATGATGATGGTGATAATAATGATAAAAGGAATAATAATAATAATATCATGATCCTAAAATTAAAAAATAATAAAAGTATTTATTTTATTTTAATGATAATGAAATTAACAGTTCTAGTTTTCATCTAAAATAAAAATGTTAAAATTATTAATAACTATAGATATTTTAAATGACATTATAAATTATTATTTATTTATTCATTTTAATTATTTAAAGAAGAAAAGGCCACATAGTTTCCTGGGAGAAGCCGCTCGGTGTCACGCTCTACCCGTTCGTCCAACGACATCGAACCCAAAATGTGTACTTTTTATCAAAACACTGAAAGTTCATACTAGACTCGCCCCAAACCCTAGAAAAAATATTTCAAGGATAAAAAATAATTAAAATAATATAATATCATAGGTTGGGGTGTGAAAATTCTCCCCAAAAAAATACTTTTCGTCCCCGGAAAGCCATAACACTTTCCATCTGATTGATCAACACCAAAAGATTCAACATAAACACAATATAACCTCTTAACCCAAGGACATACCACTGACCACCAGCGGGACTCAACCTCATCGCCTGAAAAAGATCGTCAGAAAAGGGTAGGCTTGACTAGGCTTCCCACTATAAGAACTCAACCTACAAGTGACCAAATGGAAACCCCGCTTAGGCCTGAACTAGGCCTTACTCAAGATATAAAACGTATAGAAAAAACATTTAAACCACTCACTCCTATCTTAAAGGGACAATAGTTGAACTGAAAAGTCTATAAAAACAAAAAAAACCCTTACCCCATGGTCCTGGAGGTAGGGATAGAAGATTTTATCAATGAAACCACAATAGAAAACTACAAACAAATCACTACTTCTTGACAAACACAAATCAAAGCAGCAACTGTTTCACATGGGTGGTCCACGCAAGGTCACTGATCAGCAACTTGCATCCAAAGATTCAAAATCACTGACATTGTGTGAGGGATAAGTCTGTCACACCCTTTTTAAAAGATAAGAATTAGAATGATGATAAAACCACAATAGATATTCTAAAACTGTCTCATCGCAATGATAGAGGTGCAACCTTAACCAGAATCCTTAAAATTATCTGGAGTTCTTGATTATGCACCGATTTCAATCTGAGGCCTTTTGTGTAACACCTGAGCTTTTTATGAGTAATATTTTGTTTTTTATATATCATCAAAGGAATCTTTCACTACATACTATCTTGGCTTACTTTACACGCAATCGCGACCTTCCTCGATAGCTTGTGTCGTACGCAATACCGAGTTTCACTAAACAACGATATGCTATTAAAATATTATTAAAACTAGCCGTTATGAATAGTAATAACCAATTTTTGAAATTTTTATAAATTTTATTTTTTAAAATGGACTTCATTTTTGGATTCAGAATACCGAAATTAGCCTAGGGTGAAATTTTGGTATTTTTCTGAAAACTTTCAATTTTTGATGAATAGTGAAACCACTAAGTGGTAGGTTAAAAACTGAATTTTGCATAAAACTTAATTTTACCACTTCTGTGAATGGAATTTCGAAAATCCGACAGACACGGTTGATATCAGTAAGTAAAATGTGGTTCAATGAGATAATAATAATTTTTTGGTGAATAGTAACTTTTTACTTTTTTTACCGCGGTTAATAGTAAATAGGGTAACTAAGGGTAAATATGATATTAATATTACCCTAACACATGTACTAATTCTATTGGATAAGTTTAATTCGACCAAAAACAACCTTATGAATAAAATATGACCATTTAGGCCCACTTGGGTTTGATTAGGACATTTATTATTAATTTATTTAAAGAAGGGTTAAAATAGTTAAAATCAAAGTTTAATAAGTAAATCATTTTTAATATGGGGTTATACATAAGATAAATTCTACTATAAATATTCATTAGAAATATAAAATGATTTCCTACATAATGGTATTTTATTTATAATTTTTAGACATTAAATAATTTAATTTATTTATGACACAATTATGATGCAGTAATTATCTTATTTATGAAATATTGACATAATTGATGTTATAAACACCAAAATAAATGTAATTTGAGACTTTTTATGAATTACACAAATTTTATAGGTTACTATGATATATTATTGTTGATTTAATCAACTTTTTTTGAACATATAATTCTTTTATGACTTTCACAAAAATCATATATCAAATAGTGTCAAAATTGACACAAAATAGTTTTTAAATCAAATATTATATTATTAATTGTTATTGTATTCCTAAAAATCTACGGTTCGGCCAAATGACATATATATAGATATATATATTAATAATAAACAATTTGGGGTTCGTTTGGAATGTTATAGTAAGTGTATTAACTATATAGTGAAAGAAAACAAAAAGACATGGTAAAAGTTAAATTATTTAACTTAGAGTTAAATCTAATTGATAAGGTTAAAATAATACCCTAAACATGTCTAAATCCTATTGGTTGATAGGATTTCGACCCTTCCCCACTTTATCTTCGAAATAAGACTCTTTGGAACCATTATAAACCGATTTTGACTTTAATATAAAATAATATTTTGAGATATTCCTAAGGTGCCCCTCTCCTCCCTTATAAAAGGGCACCTCCTCCCCCTCCTCCTCACACCAAATTGAGCACTCAAGCTCGGCCAAACCCTGACATGTTCTCCTATACACTTCTCTAGAATAATCCTAGAGGTCCTGGTCTTCTTCAAAGACCAATCTTAGTTCCCTAAGTGGAGGATTCAAAGAGGCGTTTCAAAGAAGAGGTAATATCCGTTACCGATCTTTTCAATTTCTTTCTTCTTCAACTTCTTCTCCTTTAGTTGTTTCATGATAAAGTAATAACATCAGTATTACTTACATACTGATATGTTATTATAAATACGAAACAACCCTAATTCACCTTCTATCCATCCTACGGAAAAATGAAATCACCGCGCGTGCGTAAGTACGGAATACCGTCTCCACGCCGTGGTGTAATCTATTTTCCACCATCACTTTACAAGGATGGGTATAATGGTGTAATGAGTAACTATTTATGATTATTAAAAAGTAATATTGATACTGAAATAATATATATATATATAATCCAATACAATTCCACGATCATAGGAACGATATCATCACTCGTGCGTACGTACGGAATACCGTCTCCACGATGTGAAGCGACTCGTTCTACATGATCATCATTACATAATAATTATATAAATGAATTGAATGAATAAATATGATATATGTTACACTAATACCATTCTGGATATAAGGTATCTATAACCTTAAAAGAAGAATAAGAATTTATTCGGAAAAACACGCATAAGAACAAAAGGCAATAAAGACCCGAGTAACAAGTAACAATGAAATATTACTAACAAGAAGCAAAGAATATGACCATATATGATATCATATCAATATGTATGATTCTGGAATAAGTCAATAACATTATTTAAACCATTATACAGGAGCTTCGGACACGTACAAAGAAAATCGGACCTAAGGTAAGGGAAAATACCACAATCTCATTTTTATCCGAGATTGTTTATTCGTAAGTATTTACTGGGGTGTATGTTATCATCCAAATCCATGTTTCCTCAATATGTAATATTATTTCCATCCACCTAAAATATATTATATCCAATTTTACCCTTTGGTAAATTTTTAGTAAAGGATATGAAAGGAATCTTTTGTCGTTTTTCGTACGAGGTACTTTTTTGACTTTTCTGACAAAAGTACGAGAAGAATGTTTTTTTTAACTTATACGGCATGAATGGATTTTTAAAACATTATTTCCAAGAAGCATACTTTACAAGTTTTCATGTTTATTTTTAATCAACTTATTTAAGTTTAAAATTGTATGACATGTTAAGAAAGGAAAAGTGTTTTTGAAGTAGAAAAGATATTTTCCTCAAGAATGAAGTTCAAGTGTTTTATCAAAATTATTTTCCATCTAAGATGATAAAGGGTTCTGTTTTTATGCCTATTATTACATGGATTTGATTATATTGTGATGGAAATATTTTTATGAATTCCTTTATCTTATATGAATTGTTTTATGATGTCATGTTGTTTAAGAATTCCATTTTTATTACATGGGTTACGCTATGATGTATGGTTTATGATTATGTGGCACACATAAGAAAGGATTCATTATAAGATGGGTGGGACCTATATCTCCCTCCAATGCACTGGGTAAAGATTTTATATCTCATGAGATAGACATGGCTGGAATGGTAGGTTATACCGGTTCAGTGAAACAGGACTGGAACGAGGGTGACTCCATTCAGAAAGGGACTTTGTCCACTAAGATAGTCTTGGAAATGAGTCATGACTAACAAGAAATGATTTTCCATGATTATGTGTGCATGCCACAAAGTTTCAAGTTTTATGTTATGATTATGGGGATCTCATTTTCACTTCTATGATTTGTTCCATGTTATGATATTATGATCTCTTTTGTAGGTTATGATTTTCAAAAAGATATGATATGATTTTTATTTCATTTATTTGCCCTTGCTGAGAATTTGAGCTCACCCTTTTATGTTTTCTTTTCCCCAGGTCAGGAAGATGGATATTAAGTAGAATATGCTAAAAGGGACCCTAGATATGATTAAATAAATGGGATACACTGTAGAAGATTTATGAACCAGTTGTTTATGTTTCCCAGTTTCTAAAGACACTATACCTATACGGTCCTTTGTGGTTTTGTCATATGTTGTAATAAGTGTGCTTCAATTTTGAAGTATTAACAATGTATGTAAAGTATGGGTCGTTATATTTTGGATGGTGCTCTGATAAATGAAGCATCTCCTACCTCACAGTAAAGTTCTGAAAATCCTATTAAGAAACATACATCATTTTATTTGACAAAAGAAAGGACAAGCTTTTGAAATGAAAGACACACTATCATTGAAAACTGGAGTTCATCAAAAGACCCACGACATTACAATACATTTTAAAACCCAAAACACCATCAGTACACTGCAATGATAAGAGGTCCCATTCACTGGAAGTAAACATTTTCATGAAACTTTAACAAAACCCTAATAACACATCACTTCTGGGAAATTCCTCCGTGACGTTTTCTAGCAATGCCCTGACAGAATCGTTGAAAGTGACCCAAACGTTCACAAGCATGGTAGGGATTAGGAGTACTTGGGCATGATAGCTTTTTGTGACCCATCATTCCACGCAGATAAGACATGAATATCTCTCTCTCTCTGAATAGGTTAATGAAATATCCCAAGTCCTTTTTATTCCATGACCTACCCCATCCACTCCCAATTTCTTACTCATCTTTTTTCCAGAATATTCGCCCCTACTCTTAGGAATTGAAGTTGGGTGGACTACTTTGAGCACTCCCACCATCGTCGCTTCACCCGGAAAATAATTTCTCACCACATCGGCAAATGAAGTAAAGTTGGACTCTGACACATTTGATAGTAGATCAGGGTGGAGACCTTCCTTGAAACATCGAGCCTTCATAGAGCCGTCTATGCAATATCTAGAATCCTAAGGGACTAGATCCACAAAATGTTGGAAATATTCCAACACAGATCTATCGCCTTGTAGAAGAAAACACATCTCCATCCCCTTTCTCACCCTTTCTTCCTCAGAGAAATACTGACGAATGAATAAAGCTTTGAAAAACTCCTAGATAAGCTCTTGACAGGGCTTGTTCCGAGACACTGACTTCAACCACATCCACGGTGTACCCTCAAGCATGAAGGATGAAAACATGACCTTCAACGACTCAAGAAACTCAAAGAGGTTAAATTCCCTTTCAATATTCCACATCCACTCCTCTACTACATATGTTTTTTCTCGACCATAAAAGAGAGGTGGATATAGCTTTCGAAATTCAATCATAAAATCCTTAGGTTGATCAACCGCTCTACGTTCACCCATCGAAGCTTCAAGGAGGAAACCAATGGACAAGAAAAGTAAAGAACCAAATCAAGACCAACTCAATAAATAAAATCCTAAAAGTCAACACAACATAGGTGACAGGCTTGAAACACAAGAAAATAAGGCATCATAACATCAAGACTTCCACTTTTTTGAAAACATATTTAATTTAAAACAAGTTCGGTGTGTTAAACACTTGCCATTGGTATTACTTAGAGTCTCACTCACATGCATATTTTTGTGCCACCCTGAGCATCCATATACCATACTTGATATCCGACCATATTCTAATATACCACTATGCATGTGAGAACCCATAGGAACACAAAGGCTAAATCAAAGAAACTTTATTTTCTAGAAGCAAATCATTCCCCCCATTTCATTTAAAACAATCCAAAAATTATACACGTCATTTCAAACCATCATTTCATTTTATTTTAAAACCAATTTTTCTGATTCAAACCATTTTAAGAAGTCAGAAGAGACCCAAAACTATTCAAAAAGGGAACTAGTGTCGGTGGGAAACTTGTCCATATGGTCGGTAGCCATATTCCTAACACATCACCGACATAGAGAGCCTTTTAGGACCAAGACCCTAGCTCCACACGGCTTGATAGGTCATGTGGCTTAGGATCACTATTATCCCGACTCCCTTTGTTGTATCCCAATAACAAAACATTCCATAAAAATACCAAAAACTAATTAAATCGGACTTCCCATTGAAACCCGAGGATCAAAATGAGAAAGAGTTTGTTACGCTCTTCTCGCACCTACCCCTTGAGTCCTGACAATACTAATCTGTCTACATTGACATCCCAAATAACAAAGGGCACTCTGAAAAGAGAGGTCCGCTAAGAGTTGACCTGATCTGATGCCATTTTTTCACGAACCAACCCAGACTGACCCTGAAATGGTCACCCAACATGATCTACGGCAAGGCCCGAGAGGCGTTCCCGATCCTCCGGGGCTAGCAACAACTTCCAGGGCATCTGTATAGAATGAATGGGAATGATTTATTCCAAATAAAATAAATAAATAAATAGAAATAAAAAGAGAATCACGGAATAATTAAACCAAATAAAACAACTAAACAAGAACAAAAAAATAAAACTAACAGAAATCGATGTTTTAACTAACTCTGTGTGAACCCACGGGTCACTCCCTGACTCAATGATCAAACATCGCCCAAGGTGAGCGCACCCATGCTGGAGCCTGAACAACACTAAAAACAGGAAATAATTATAGGCGTGGGTAATAAAACATAGAAGGCTAGCCTGATAACTATTCCCAATGCACTACCTTTAAAAGAAAATAAACATCATTTGAAGTTTGAACTTCTATTTATAGAAGTTTTTTTTCGACATATTTTACTTAAAATCAAATTATGAACCATTTTCAAATCTATATTCATTTCATTAGTGTCAATGACATTTTAGAAAGTATGTACACAATAAGGGAAATTTAGATATAAATACAAGTACTATATTCATCACTACACGTAACCGATAGTCAATAGACATGGGTGAACCTTGAAGATCAAGAATAATCCAGAAGACACTAATACATGATATCTCACCCTCTTTGACAAGTAAATCACGATGAAATCAAAATTCTCCAAACACTCGACCATCCTTTCTCAGGCAGGCATAGGGAAAATCCCATAGCAATGAACCCAAACATATTCACCTACTATGGTCCACTAGTCAGTACCATAACCTACCAGTGCGGCAATCAAAAGGTACGTGCATGGGGAAACCTACCTTGAAACAAAGGTGCGAGGACAACGCTACTCAGAACTGGTGAGAGACCTCGTTCGCACCTCAACCGCACGCTATAGAAGCTAAAACCAACCCAAAAAAACCAAAAATAACACTTAATAATCAAAACCCCTAACAACCAAGGAGATAAACAAGAATAAAAATAGAAATAGAAGGAGGTTATATTAGAGGAAGGGTAAAAACATACTGTTATGGGGTGAGGTGCACTGGCAGGGGCTGCCAGAGTAGGGGGTTGCGTCGGCAAGATGAGAGGCCACAGGGAGAATAGGGGTATGCGGCCAAAGATGGGGGCAGATGGGTGGTGTGCATAAGGAAAGAGACACGAGGGGTCTGGTGGAGCACGTTGTGTAGGAGGAACCGCTAGAGGATGGTGGAGTGCGCAATGAGAGAGGAGCGGCGTGCTTTAGTGTCAGCTGGCCGGAGGTGAGGGAGGGGGCACGGACACAATCTGTAGTGCGTAGAGGGGTGTGAGGTGAGGCTAGAGTTGTTTAGAAGCACTGGTGGGAAGGAGGGAGAGGCTCTAGGTGGAGCACACAGGTCAGGAATTGGGTGTGATGAACAGTAGTGGATTCGGCTGGGGGTTGCGAAGGTAGCGAGAGCTGTGGGTAATGCACCAAGTTGTCGTGCAGGGAGGAAGGCCAGGATAGGGATTAGTGGTGTTGGTTGCAGGGTCATGAGGCGGAGGGGGATGTTTTGTGACATGTCTGAGGGAGATATGGGGAGTTTCGCACACAATGGGGGAAAATGGGGCTAATTGGGGAGAGGAAGGTGTGGTAGAAAACCTAAGAAAAAAATTAATAATAATAAAAGATAATCTAAAATAAAATGAAATTAAAAATGATAATAATTTTAATATCACAATAATAATCATGATGATAAAAATAATGAAAGGAATAATAATAATAATAACAATAATATCAGGATCATAAAATTAAAAAATACTAAAATTATTTATTTCATTTTCATGTTAATAAAATTAACAATTCTAGTTTTCATGTAAAATAAAAATGTTAAAATTCTTAATAACCATAGATATTTTAAATGATATAATAAATTGACATTTATAAATTCATTTTAATTATTTTAAGAATAAAAGGCCACACAGTTTCCTAGGAAAAGCCATGCGGCGTCGCGCTCTACTCGTGCATCCAACGATGTCGAACGCAAAACGCCTACTTTTTATCAAAATTCAAAAATTTCATCTGGGACTTTCCCCGAACCCCCGAAAAAATATTTAAAGTATGAAAAATAATTAAAATAATATAATATCATAGTTCGGGGTGTGACACTCTATATGAATATCACTTATTTATTATATATTTTCAAAATCGGGTGTGAGTAATATTGATCGTTGTGAACAAGTTTTATTATAGTGGAGTTGTTATTCATTATAATCCAAATTCTCATATTTACCATATTATATAAGGTACTATAATTATTATTTTATAATTATTTATAATTTCAGAATTTAATTATGTGTGAGTTTTAATTATAATCCATAAATAGAAAATAATCAATGAACCTATTTCAGGGATTTTAATGAACAGACAGTGGTATCTTAATTAATAAGTTTAATATTAATGTCACCATTGAAGAAAAAAATAAACTATTTATTTATGAATTTATATCATATATAATCACTAATTAAGTTTTCATAGTAATACATGATATTATTTTTTCTTATTATTCAATTAGGTGGTCAGACCGACCAACTCATGGACATTCTATAATTGAGGGATGACTAGGATTATGAAAGTGGATTATTTATGAATAATATCATTATCATAGAATCGTAATGATATTATTTGTATAATTATATTCTGTTGAATCATATTTCATTATATTTTCATAAATAATAAATATACTAGAAGAAAAATAAAAAATGTCACTTTGTGGAGGTAGTAGTCAACAAACAGATGAATAAAATTTTCATATTTTATAATAGAAATGGGTAAAGATGGTTAAAATTTATTTTCATAGAATAATAAAATTATACGTATGGAAATAATTATTTCATTATATAAGAATTTTAAAATTATATTTATAAAATAAAGATAGAAAATAAGAGAATCTAGGGAAGATTAGATCTCGCATTGAGGACTTATAATTTCTCTAGGATAACTACTAGGAAGTGTAGAGATTATGATAAATTTTTGTGAATAGAAAATAAAGTATGAGAAATAGGGATATAGGTGAATTTAAAATGTTAGAGTTTAAATAATAAACCAAAATTTAGTATTGTTCTTAAAGGGGTTCTTAGAGGCCCCTTTTATAAGTGGTGATAATGGAATTTTGTTAAATATTTCAAATTAATAAAATGAGAACAAATGTATCACATGTCCAGCAGACTAAAAAATAGAAAATAATGAAGTAAAGAAATTTTATGGTATATAAACAACTCAATTACACAATTATAAATATGTTTATAACATGTTAGTCTTTTTATTCCTTTATAAATCTTTTTTACCTTTTGGCTATTATCACGGAAACTAATTTATAACTAATTCATTTTTATGGATAAAAATAAAATGTTCCTTATTACATAATTACAACCAAAAAATTCATAATATGAAATCAATTTTATCAAATAATACATCTCTTTGTTGGAAATATTAATTTTTATATTAATTCTTTTAACACATAAAACTCATTTTTAGAAAAAGTGTATTTTTAAGATTAACTTTTTTATGTAGGATCAATTTATTAATGTTTTTTATTTTAATTATTTAAACTAGTTTATTATAAAACCTATAAAATTTATTATTCTTTCAAAGAAATCAAAAACTAAATTTTACTAGTATAATATTTAATTAAAATAAAAGGTAATAGTTTATTTACTAGAAAATTTAACTTGTGTTAAAAAATATTAAACATGGGTTTTCAAAATTGATAATAGAACTTATAAATGTATGGTTTTAATCATTTAGTACAAAATTGATCATAAAAAAATTTAATACATCTTCTAAGTTATACATACATCTTGATATTGTCAGAAACACTATGATTTTAGTAAAAATGAATTTTTTACTGTTCACTAAAAAAGAAATTATTTTAGAAAAATTTCAAAAAATAACTATTTTTTATTATTGATATGTAGAATTTAAAAAATTATTTTTTAAAAAATAAAATTTATAAATTATAAATTTATTATTTAAAAGTAAAATTCCAAAATATAATGAAAAAAGTATTTTTACAGAAAAATGGCCTTCTTAAAAATTTTTTGTTCTAAATATAATTCCACACTAATATCTAGTTTAAATAATGCTAATATATTATTTAATATATTTAGTGATTATATATTATAATAATAATCAATTAAAATGAGTCTGAATAACTATTTAATACTTTTAATACTTATTTTAGAGTGAACAAAATTTTTAAATATTAAATTATATTAATTATATATCCTATAAAAGTAATAATTTTTATTCGGTTAATATCATTTTATTTACAACAGGACATATTATCCTTATAATTTTAGGTATAATATTCATCTAATATTTTGGGCATAATTTTAGTTCGGTGTTGTGTGTGGAGAAATCTATTCAAAGTATTAGATTTATTTAAAGATAGGATATATAGTAAAATATTGTGGCATTACATTCTCCCCCCTTAAATAAATTCCAATTTTATAAATTTTAATTTTTCATCTTCTACGGAAAACATCAATTGGTATAAAAAATGTACAAGTGACTCAAGATACAATTTATAGAGAGGTATCGACCTTCCATACATTGGAAAGTTGACGTTTTGCTCGAATTAGTCTTATCTCTAACATTGATATTTTCTCCAACCATTTCAATCAAAATTCAATCTTTATATGGTATCAAGACCCACATTATATAATTTTATCTTAAAGGGTGTTAATATTCAAGCATGCATTGATAAAATAATATAGGATTTTCTAAAATATGATTTTATTATTCCAAATAATGTTTCCACTATATAGATAAAACCAATCCATTTGAAAAATAACATCACATTTATATAAATGAATGATAATATGATTTTCATATGGCACATTCCAATTAAAACTAACCTTGGATATAATATAATAATAAGTTTTCTTTTACAATAAAATCATCAGGGTGGTGATTTAATACTCTTAGAAAACATCATTGGTACCCTAAACCAAAATCCTAAAATTCATCCATAAATATAGATTATATGATAAGTGTTCTTTAATTATCGTGGACCAATTCAGTGGTAGTGATTAGATAGTCTTTATAAGGACCCGGCCATAAACCTCACTTAAAATTGAATTAAATGAATAATTCACATTGAGGATCTTTTCAGGTTTAGAGTTTTAGATAATTAGATCCTAACTATTACATCTCAAAAGATTACACAGTAGACACTTCTACAAAGTCACTTTTTTTACAAAACATGGAATCTAAAAAAAGAGTCATGTCTAGTTCCATGTTTAAGACAACATGAATTTTCTTTGATCTCATCCTTGACCCTCTTCCACATTATGTCACGTGAAAAACATTTCAAAAAAAACTTGGGGTGAGACTAAAAAGCTCAGTAAGGGATACACAAAGAAGGAAAACTGTTAGTTTTTCAAAACATCAAGTAAACCATGAATACTTTATCAAAGTAACACTTTTCACCTTTATGAAGTAGAAAAAACTCTTCACTAAATAAAAGATCATTGCTTACCCTTTTGTAGCCAAAAGATTACCATAAAACCCATATAAAGAACACATATCATATAAAGGTAACTTGGGACATAAACATACTTAAATGGAATAACCATACGGTCGACTTCCACACATATCACTTAATTGAATAGACATATGGCTGACTTTCATACCCAATTCATTGGATGTTTTAACGTAACCACCCGTCCTGGTATTCACGGCACCACCCGTCATATGGTTTATCACGTAACCACCCGTCAAATGTCCAAGTACCATTATAAAGTCATAACAATTATAAAGGAAAAAAACATTTCCACGTTTCAATCACAATATATCACTTAAATATATTAACATAAAAAATCCATTATAAAAACCCTTTTCAATACCAAAATACATAAAACAGTATATGGTATTTATTTCATATTAAAAACATTATGGCTTGTTGAGGAAGCCAAAGACCAAATAATACTCACGGTGGCGGAAAAGGCGGTTGTCACCACATACGTATGACAAAAACATTCCCTTTTGTCATTTAGTAAAATGATACATATAAAAATATTCCTTTTGAATAAAAGTCAAAGTAAAAGGGGTTTATACACTGTATAAAATAAAGTTGTGTATAAAACAAAATATGCCTCAATGAAAGGAGATTGCGAAAAAGTCCCGTACCTCGTGTCCGACGTGACTTGATTGCTCTTTAATCTCCTGAATAATAAACTAAAGTTAATTTATACTTGATTAAGAACATTTTTCAAGCTTAGTATTCCTTTTATATCACTTATTTCCATGTTATAAATATTATGTAATCATTCAAGTTAATAATGTTTGTTTTGTCGATATTTGGTTCTAAAGTCAAAAGTAGACTTCTTACAATTACATGTTGTTCATGTGGTCAAAGGTTCATTATATCCAGAATTATATTCATGATTTTTATACCATATATATAATATATATCCAGAATATACATGTATTTACAATATTATATAACATTTAGAGGTAAGAAATGAAATGCACCGTTCATGGAGACGGTAAGCCGTACGTACGCATGAACGCTACTTTCATTTCTATTTCATATTTAATGGTGTAAAATCATAATGATATCAAGGTATATTATAATTACAGTATAATATAATATATAATATCATTAACTCCATCCTTTATATGTCCCACGTATGGCATTAACGAATCAAATCACTTTGATGGGGCGGTAGTCCGCACTTCCTAAAATGAAATTATCGTGTTTACCCATAATGGAAACCATAAAGGTATGCCACAAATGAAAAATACAGAAGCATAATGAAAACATAAACATAATATATATCATATATAAATAGAGTGACATCTTAATTTCCACCATTAAATGTGTTAAAAGAAGATTGAACAATCATCATTTCGTGAGACAGAAATTCGCCAAGCACAGAATTAGTATGTTCTTTAACCATTAGACGGAGGTGTGTGTAAGTGTATCTTGAATCCTTCACATAAAAAATCCTAGTATATTTAATATACTGGTTTTGATAAAAAATAAAGGAATAAAAATAGTTTAGAGTGTTAGAGAATCAAAATAAAACAAAAGAACACAAGTGAAGACATTACCTTAAAATCGGGTAACTCTTCTTCGTTTGAGCCACAAGGGTTCCTTGAAGAGCTTTCTTCCCAAGGTAGGGCTTCTAGGATTAGGAGAGGGATGTGGAGAGATAGAATTATCAGATCTTGGTTGAACCAAAGGCTTGAGAGGTGCGGGTAAGGAGGTAGAGGTGGAGGCCTTTTATAAGAGAAGAGGAGGGGCACTCTTGGAAAGTCAAGAAATTTTACTTTATATTAAAATGAGTTTCGGATTTTGAAGGTCCCACATTGACATATTTCAAGGATAAGGTGATAAGGGTTTGAAATATACTCATCAAATAGGTTTTTGATAAGTTTAGGTCTTAGATTTTACATTATCTTTTCATTTTATTTAAATCGTTAAATAATGAGGTAATCGCTGCATCATCATGGTGTCATAAATTATTTAATTCATTTAATGTATAAAAATTATAATAAAAATATAATGATGTAGAAAATATTTTTATATTTCCAATGAATATTTATATTCAAAATTATGACTTATATAATCCCATGTAAAAATAGTTTTAGCAAAACAATACATGTTTGTGACATTTTTATTTTAACTTTAAATAAAAAGTTTTTAATGTCATTTTTCTACCAAACTGGCTCCATGGGGTCCCCAAGTTGACCCACGGATTTTATGGGTCGGCCATAACACATACAATAAGGGTAGGACATGTTTCTAGGTCATTTCATATTATTAAAACATTATTTTTACCTTAAATTACACTAATTACCTCTAATAGCGATTAACAAACTTAAAAAGTTACTATTCACCAAAAATTATTTTAATCCCATTGAACCACATTTTACTTCCTAATGAAAACCATGTATGTCGGAATTTTGAAAATAAAATCACAGAAGTGGTAAAGTTTCATTTAAACAAAAAAACAGTTTTTTAACTGCCACTTAGTGGTTTCACTATTCATAAAAAATTGAAGTTTTTCAGAAAAATACCAAAAAAAATACCCTAAGCTATATTTGATATTTCAAATTCAGAAATGATGTCTATTTTACAAAATTCCTAACATATAAGTTTTATTAATTAATTTAATAATTAACTCTCGCTGTCAAAACAAATTGTGTGTTTTTATGAAACAATTTATATCAAAAGATTGACACTAGATTAAGTCCAATTTCAAAGTAAAATTAATTCCAATGACCACTATTAGATCAAATGGTAAAAATATAATCTAATTTAACTTTAAAACGAATTAAAAATGTAATCTAATCATATAAATAAGTTATATTAAAAAGAGGTTTTGAATTAAAATACAACATTTTTCACTATTCAATAAAAATGAACTTTATCGGAAAAATACCAAAAATTTACACAAAGTAAATTTTGTTGTCCCGATTCTAAAGAAGAAATTTATTTTGTCCAATAGAATGTATAATAGTGACCAAAACTATATTTAAAGAGGGTTCTCCATCAAAATTCGATAGTTCGACCTTTTAGTAAATATTAGAGTATCTATGCCTAAAATTGAATTCTTTTCTTATTTTATGCCTTTATCTTTTATTGGATAAAAGTAAAAACATTTAAAAAACATATATAATCATATTTTAGTTATTTCTATTCATTCCCGCCAATACAACGTCTACGTGTTAACTCCCATTTAAAATAATATTATTATATTACCAGTGTGCAACGTAAGATTTCAAATAAACTCGTTGTTGCGTATCAGGCATGATATCAAACATAGAAACACCTTTATAGTAAAATTAATATTTAATTCGCAAATATTAATAAATATTAAAATTCTTTATTCTTTATTTACCAGGGATGGTACAGTCTTTCCCTTGATCCATTGGTTTAGGTGGTTATTGATACATTAAATCCTTGTTAGAGCATTTATTGGGGCATCAATTTTAAAAATTCATAAAACCCTTGTATTTAAAGTATTGAAGTGTGGAAAATGTATTATATTGGAATCCAATACCTTCCATTGTATTTTCTGACCTCTTCAACTCTCTTTAAAAATCAAAAGTTTGATGGGCAGTCCTTCCAAACTAAAAAAACTTTCTTGTTACCATGAGAAAATCTCACGTATGATTATTTCCATATGTATGACACGTAGGAAGTATAATATATTGTGTTTAAGTTTTTTCATGTTTTTCTATTTCATTTAACTCACATGTGTTAATATATATGCATTATATTTAATGTGACCATATTTTTATCATTTCCATTATTTTTATATTTAAGAGATTTAATTTTTTTGCATGTTTATTTAATTAGTGTTAATGTTTTATATCATATATATAAATAATAGGTTATATATATATATAATGCTTATTTTTTTAATCTATGTTTTCTCCAATATATCATGGGTATATCTCATTTTATTTTAGTGTGTGTGTGTCTGTGTTCGTATAAATATATTAATAGTTTTGTATTCTATGTTAGAGAGTATAGTGAAATGTTTTTTGAAACACTTTAGCACATATGAGGTCATCTTCCACCTAGCCTCCTCACCCACAAGGAAGCACTTGGTTAACATGGTAGTGCTTTAGCTACACGATAGCACACAATATCACCACTGTGGAAGCACTTCGTTTTCATGGAAGCAACAATTCTCTACTTGATCACATGGAAACAATAACATGACTCTAAACTCTTTTCATTACAACACAAGATCAATCTTTCACATTAGAAAGTAGTCCATGGATGTTCTATGATATGGAAACTCCCCCACACCTTCATACAAGCTTCATTCATCGACCATGTGTGATAGACTTAATGGCATCAATATCAGCATGGAATTCATGGTGGAACATTGTTTGACTGTGCTCATACCTCAAATAGTAACCCTAACTCTAGTAACTGAAAGCTGGTGTTTACATTGTTACATTGGTACAAGGAAAAAGGAATCCCACTATATAGGATCAATCATTTTAGTAGTCTTGTAAAACTAGATACATATAAAATTCCAAAATAACATTGGAAATATAAAATAAAACATAGCATAAGAAACATTATTGTATCCATGATATCATTTATAATGTCATTCCTTAAATCTTGGGGAAAGGAAATAAATAAAGGTTGATCTCATATGCTCAATAAAGTTTTTATACAACGAAAGTTTCCATAAGTAAATAAGTCATAATCAACATGGTAGATTGGATAATGAAAAAACATTCAATACAATAAACACATGAGTTCAATGATTGTACATTTCTAATATAAACATATAAAACACGTGGATAAATAAAGATAAATTCTTAATAAAGGAAATCCATAATTATATACATTCATGATCAGGGCCTCTCAGCCAATATATCATGAAACTTTCCATCGTGGCCTCTCAACCAAGATATAATTCTTAATAAATGGGTAATTTTAAACTAAACACAAATATAATATGGTATTCCATCTATTTTCTCTCATGGGAATGGTAGATTCATCAAGCTATAATCGAAAACCAATCCCCACCCCTCACATGCACATTTTAAGTGCATGTATCCATATCTTCTAACCCTTTTCATGTTTTCAAATATTACATTTATCAAAGCATTCAAATAATAGATCTAGAGTATTTGGATACTAAAAAGGCTATAAATAGGAAGAGTACATTAATTTTAATGGGTTCACATCTTGTATGTGTGGTTCATGACTTGTGTGAATCTAGTTTATAGGGTTCTTCACAAAGCGTAACAAATCATTGTTAAATGGTTTCAGGAGACATTTTTTTCATTGAGACTTAAACAACTAAATATACATGATGTGTAAGGGTAACAAACCATGTAAATAACCTATTTAGAGAATCTATAAAGTATATAACACCTTTTTTTTCTTCATACCCTATGACCTATCTCGACTTCCATGGCATCTGATGTCCCTCCTTTTAGGAATTTTTGGATTCCTTCAACATGGATCGACTCCCATCCTTTCATTTTCATTATATGGTGATTAGAGGTTTTTATACCTATTGTATCGCGGTTCTTAAATATGAACCTTCCAATTTATAATTACCATAAGTTGTTGGTTCATATCCATGTTTATATTGGATTTTTCTTGTTTGTTTGTTTTTTAGTTATGTCGTAGTATCCTTGGATGGATTCAGCTTATTGCAAAAGTGGGGATCATGATATATAGCATTGGTCCATTATCATGTAAACACCATTAATTCCCTATATTTAAGGGATTTTTTTCTTCTCCTATATTTTCATTCAATAGAATAGATGGCATGATTTATCCATTTAGATGGAAATGGAATTGAACTGATAATTTAATTAATTGGATTAAATAATTGGACAGATTTCACGTGTTGATGTGATTTATAACATGACAGCCTTTTTATATTAATATTCTAGATTTTATGATTTCAATGTTATTATTTATTATCATGTTTTTATTCTTAGAGTAACATGTTGAATTTGATAAATAATATAAATTTAAAATTAATTACTAACTAATTAGGTTAATATTTAAATAAGTTTCATGGTTGTTATCCATTATTGTGTTTGATGTAAATTAATTGACGCAATATGCAATTATAATTGGAAGTGATATTTCATGGGATTAATTTATTTGATAAATAAAGTGAAGAATGATAATTCATGATGAGATATTGATAATAATAAAAAAGAATGTTATCTGAGAATGGTTTTTCTCACAGTTTTTTGAAACCAGTTTTAATGATAAGATCATGTTTAGATTTTTATAGACTTTTATAGATTTATGCCTTAGGTTTACCATATATGGAATCAATAAATATTGGATATTTTAATTTAATATGGAATAATAATTGGTTGTATAATAAAGATAATTGATAGGGCCTATGTTTCCAATTTTCATGAGAAGGCTAAGTGCCTTGAGTTTTGATCCATGAAAGCTCATTTATGTGTGAGGTTTGATGCCTTATTTTAGGGTATAAATTTATCTAATTGTTTATCCTATTTATTTCCCACTATTTCTCTGATGTGCTATAAATGTGAGATTTAATTTTCAATTTGATATGGTGCGGGGGGGCGCAGAAGTGATATGATCCTGGGATGGCTGTGCCTAGAGGGCTAATGTGATATGTGAGTAGGGAGGCTTGGATAACGTGATAGTAGTTGACACCTGTAGTGGTGATCTGCATCAGGATATTCATGTGGGTGTCAGAGATGACATAAGAAATGATTTATTGGGTTGAATTTTGGCTTAACCATTGATGTTATGCTGAGATCTGGGATGCTCGCTTATGAATCTATTTAATGGGAAATGGTTGGGTGGTTTCTCTTATCTTAATTTCTTTCCACACTTATTAAGGCAGCTGGGAGTGTTTCATTACATGGAAGTAGCTTAAGATTGTTTTCCTAGAGTTCCTAGATTATATAATGATACTAGTAATGATTAGAAAATCCTAACACATGGTTTTGGTAGTGATGAAATTAAAATGCAGGAAAGATGTTAGCATTGATAAATTTTGGACTCTGGTTGGATCATGCCAGGAGCGCATTAACTTTAATCTGAGGATTAACGTAATGTAATATGGAATAATTTTAATGGATACGTTTAATTAAATAATTAACCGAATTAAATGATAAAAAATAAATAATTAAATATTGTAGATCTTTAAATCCTTATGTTCTTATAGAATATCTAGTCCTTATAAGTGCAATCCATATATTCGAGAGATGATAGCTGCAATTGAGCTTAGGACAATATTATTATGTGGTTGTGGGATATATTGTATCCTATATATTATGTCATTTTATATGCCACACCATCCATGTAAATTAGGGTGACTGACACCTAATGGAATTGAGGATGGTGTTTTCTATAATATCCTAGGGGGGATGGATGGCTAACTACCACCTCAGGACCTACTCTATGCTCTTGGAAGTTACATGTTCTAGTATGTACAATAATTATTTTCCTCATATGTGTGTGTATAGGGATGTTATGTCTTGTGTTTATTTCACACACATTTATTACTAGATATAGTATACAAATTTTATTTATTGGTATGATTTGTATAGTTTGTGTTGGCTTGTGGTACCTTACATAGTGTATTGGATGTAATGGCTTGAGGTATAATACCTGATGTATGATACATGTCATACAGGGTGTGGTGGCCCTAGAAAACTACTTTTTTACTATATATGTATATTTTTATCGTATTATGTGATTATGTGATGCATAAGGTGTGTGTTGTGATTCCTTTCCCAAGTTCTTTTAGGATGGGTTACTTTGGGTGGGAGATGGCTCAGGATATGAAATGTTGGGGAAAAGAGGAAAACCAGTGGGGAAGAAGGGGTGGGGTACCCTTAATGATTCTTTATTATATTATAGGCTCTATTGTATGCAATTCTTGGTGAGTTTTATCCATGGTGAGTCTGGGAACTTAGTACGCCTATTAAGTGATGAGTTATTTTCACTATTGTCCATTGTGATTTAGCTTGATTTCTTTATCTTTTTCAGGAGAGGATCTAGGGAGGATCCTAATGACTATATTGTTATAATCACCCTATGTATATATAAACATTTTTCCATGTAATCTAGATAAGGTTAAAGATTAATATGGATATTAAAATATCAATGTCTTGTAGGAGTTTTTTGGGGTTCGTGGTCTCTACTATCTTTAACTTTTAGTACTTGTAAATTTTATTTTTTATGTGTTATAGTATTTAAGGATATTTAATGTTTTCACATGGGTTATATATATATATATTCTATAAAATGTGTTTTTTGGTGTATCTATCTTATCTATCTCTTATAAATGTTCTCTTAGAGGGTAATACCTCTCATTTTTATGATTATTATACACTCAGTTCTAGTCTCAAACCTAGGTCCTACTCGAGGTGGGACTCAAGTAGTCACTGTCTCCCTTCCCTCATTTTCAGCCTAGGTGGGGTACTCTTTGGGGGGGTTGTGACACACATCCTATTTATTCCTTATATTTTAAATAATCAATAAAATACATTCTTAAAATGCATTATAAGTCACAATTTATCTACATTGAATCAATAATATAAAACATTAATAATTCTCCATTATAAACAATTTAGAGAATGAATAAATGTGATATCACCATATCATATCCCTAGTAATATCACAAGGTTTCATAGCACATCCCACACGGTCCCATGCCGTGACTCCCCAAAACTGCCTCCAATAGGCTAGGGCTTTCAACTAGCTCCGAGTAGGCATGTCACTAACATTGGAGGCATTGCCTCTATACCAATACGCACACACATATCAAATTCCCCAAATGATGAAATGTAAAAAAACCAACTAGGGAACAAGACTCATGCATACTGCTAAACTCAACCAACATAGTACAAGAGAAAGTAAAATGATGTAAAGTAAACAGGTCCAGAATATAAGCCCACCAAAATAAAGAGTTTGCAAATTACAAAGTCCAACCTGAACAAGATAGGTACTGTGACTACTTCTCAAATCCATAGGAACACCTCAGCCTGTCTAGAACTAAATAATCTATGCATGTTCCTAGTCCACCCTAGGCTCCTTCAAAAGTATCCTCTTTTGCACATGACACAAAACATATGGGAAAAGCCTGTGCAGGGGTGAGTATAAAAATACTCAGTAGGACACCCCAAAAACCACAAAGAAATACAAAATCTAAAGGTATAGTCATCTATAAATAGTATATTTCTACAGTAAATATAACAATAACATATCTAGATATACTCAAAATCCAGATCCGTAGTCTAAAGGTAAGTCACAACAACCACATGGGTACACTATGGATTGAGTTAGAAGATTCCACGAAGCAGTTATCCAGTAAAACTCACTCTTACGTCTGATACCCTAATGATGTTCATCCAAGAAGTATTATTAATCAGGAAATTCCATGAGAGATAGATATGTTGATAGATCTGAAGATATAATATGATACACTTGATATGGGATAACCAACTCCATGAGTGGAAATATCACAATACACGGATGAGGATCACTTCCAGGGCTATAGAATTCACCATAACTCGTCCAAATTCACATTCTAAGTAGAGGACTGATGCCTAGTTGGATTGGTCGTGTCAATAACCTAAATCTAACTAGGACATAAGATTGAATAGAGGATTCTACTTTGGACCTCTTGAAGGGAACTTCTGACTCTATATAGAAATTTCGACTGAAGGGGGTCATACTCTTGTTGATAGAAAATGATACCAACTATCCTTTGTGGTAATGATAAAGGGGAACCAACCCAAATGAAACTTTTTCATGAGAAGGTGGAAAAGGACATCAATCCATGTAGAAAATATTTCACTACATGTAGAAGGGGTGAAACTTCGTGTCCCTTGACCCCAGGTACTGCCCATGTACAATGGACCGTGTCAGAAGAACATATCGTGTGGAAAAGGTATACACGACATGGGGAGAAGGTCACTTGATGTGCCCTACTATCGAGCATCTTCCCTGTGTACGTTTTCCATGTTCCAGAACACAACATCAAATACTATTCACCAATCCATGTACCAGTACACAAGGTTGCATGTGTATCTTGTTGGGGTCAGTCATGTGGTGGAGTATATTCCATGTACTCCACCCCATGTCCATGTATCCTCCGAGATACACACTGAGTTCTAGGTAAGGTCCAATGTGCCATGTTACATCTGTCACACACCATTTTCCACCTCTCTATTGCATGAAACCCTAGTCTTCTTAGGACTGGTTGCACACGTCATGTATTCTAATATACACGTCGTGTCCATCAGAAACTTTCTAGAATAAATTTTGTTCCTCCAGTGCTTTTTTTGATCTTCCGTTGTTCGATATGATGATATGTCCACATAAAAATTAAATATATAGGGTTATATTGTCCTTGTAAAACTGATTTGGTAGGTTTCAAGCCTTCGATCGGATCCAAAAATTGATTATAATCATCTACATAAAAAATGCTTGAAGAACACTATCTCTTGAAATACACTGATCCATCTATATCCATCAATGTCGCACCTCATCTAGGTCATCAAGATGTCATATCTACAATTTAATATCATTTATCTAGAAAACGGATGTGCAATGATCCTTCGTTCCTAGCCCCATGAAGAGTGATGAACACGGGGGAATAAAGGTGGAAAAATCATGGAGAAACAAACTGAGGAACAATCCTTGATCTTTATTTGTTATGGACTTGATCTTCTCACATTTGATGTATCAAGAAACTCAATAAAAACAAAATCGATTCCTCAAATCAAACCTGTAATCACCCATCCCATTAGAATGATCGAATCATGGGTCAAACTGTTCGTGGGTTGATCCTAGTTCATCATTAAATCCAATAATGTGAAAGAAAGAATTGAAGTCACATGCCCTACCTTCAGTTTGGATCAATCATTGATAGAGAATGATTATTTTTTCATCATTGATGAGATCCTCCAACTCCACTGACGCATCAATTCATGATCGATTGATTCATCGTCATTCGTCATTGAGAGGTTTCTCCAAGTGTCACTTCTCCAACGCTCCAGAGATTTCCAAGGTTATAAATCTAAACCTATAAATTCTAATTAACATCTTATTTAAAAGCTTGGGTCATTGTGTTATCATAATGGAAAAATAAAATTAATGTTAAATTTATTTTATTTCCTTAAACATCAAAAAACTAACCTTCCCAGACGGTCCGCACCGGCCATTGTTAGGGATTTCCTAAGGTAAAGCCTCTACTATGAAAGTAGAGGTGCCCTCTTATTTATAATCTGAGAAACCATTTAAAATTTATTCCACTTTTTCTTGAAAACCACTCACACATTATATTTAAATTTTAATTTATTTAAAACAGTTATTCTGATCACACTAGGCCACAAAATTACATTCCATATCAGCACATGTTCTTGAACTAATTTAATATAATATTTAAAAATAATACACTGAAAATTTGGGACATTAAATTCCCCCGTATTAGGGAATTACATCCCTAAAATTCCAAAAAAATGATACTAAAAAAGATGTGGGTATTACACACAAATCTGAGCCTCTTGCTCCCATGTACTCTCCAAAATATTCCCATGCCACCACCAGATATGCACACGGGAAATTTCTCTACCATTAATGATCATCTCATGCTGATCCCCAATCTTCACAAGGTACTCCAATAATGTCACTCCATCCAAAATGTCTAGATCACCCCATTCGATGACATGTGATGGATCATGCACGTACCTCCTTAGCAACGACACATGGAATACATCATGTACCCGGTGCAACTAGAGCGGTAAAGCTATGTACTAATCCACATCACCAACTCTACATAGTATCTGAAAAGGGTTGATGAACCTCAAAGATAACTTTTCACCCCTACCAAATCTCTAAAACCCTTTTCGATGTGATACTAGAAGGAAGATGTGGTCTCCTTCCTCAAACTACAAAGGTCTCTACTATCTATCAGTATAACACTTATGCCAGCTCTGTATAGTCTTTATTGGCTCCTGGTTGATATAAACCTTCTTTTTCGTACCTCGCACCAATTCCAGACCCATGATTTTTGACTCTCTTGGGTCAGTCCAAGAAAGTGGTGACAGACAGGGTCACCCGTACAGAGCCTTGAATGTTTCCAAACCAATGGTGCAGTGGTTTTTGTAGTTGTACGCTAAATCCACCATCGGTAAGTGATCCTCCCAACTATGAACAGAGTCCAAGATGCAAGCCCATATCATATCCTCTCGAACCTGAATGGTATTCTCAGTTGGACCATATTTCTAGGGATAAAATGTGGTGCTCAAGTGTAACTCAGACCCAAAGGCCTCCAATAATCCCTTCCATAACCGGGATGTGAAATGAGCATCACAATCTAAAACAATCATCGATGGGACTCCATGAAGCCGCACTATCTCATGCAGATAGAAAAATCACAAGCTCTCTACTGAACTCTGATCTTGGATATCTAGGAAGTGGGCCGACTTTGTGAGTTGTTCAATGATCACCAAGATGGAATAGTATACCTTGGATGTATGTGGTAAACCCAACATGAAATCCATCGATATTCTATCCCACTTACATTCCAGTACCACTAGGGGTTGAGATAATCTCGCTGGAACTTGGTTCTCATCCTTCACCTATTGGCACATAAGGTATCGATAAATGAACTCTTCCACTGCCTTATTCATTCCTATCCACAAAAATTGACATCAGAGGTCCTGGTAAAACTTTTTCACAGTAGAGAATACCACTAAAGGGGATGTATGAAACTCCTTCATAACCTCCTCCCACAACATCGCTGGTATAACTATGTATCCCCTAAAAAGAAAAATGTGCTCCCCACCTTGTGAATATCCATCAAGAGCATGCCTTGTGGACATTTGAGAATGTAAGGTCTTATAGTGGGCATCCCCAAGCTATGCCTCCCCGACTTGCTATAATAGTGGTGGGTTGACAACCATCGTCTTAAGGTAATATTCATCATCTTCATCTACAAATTATAACTATAGTGAGGAAAATTAATTTGATGCCTCGTTCAGTATCTGCATACTAGATCTCCTACTGAGAGAATCTCCCACCACATTCCACATCCTAAGAGTATAGACAATCTCAAAGTCATATTCTTGGAGAATCTCAAGACATTTATTCTATCTCAGGTTGATATCCTTCTAAAAGAAGATACACTTGAGAATCTTATTATTAGAGTAGATGCCAAATCGCTCGCCCATTAGGTAATTTCTCCACATCTTCAATGCGAAGGCTACCACTACCAACTCAAGATCATGGATCATGTAGTTATTTTAATTTGGCCACAAATGGAATGAATCATAGGTAATAAATTATTCCCTATTCATAAAGACATAACCAAATTTTATCCCTGATGCATCATATAAGACTAAGTACTCGACTCCGTACTCTAAAAATATCAAGGTTGGAACACTTGTCAAACTCTTCCTTAACAGTTGAAAAGACTACTCTCACTTCTCCATCCACACGAAAGGATTCCCTTTTCCATTCAAAGATGTCATTGGTGATGATATCTAGGATAAATAAAGAATGAATATTTGGTAATATCCTACTCACATAGAAAAGTTTTGAACTCTCTCATGCTTATAGGTGACTCCGATGCTAACACTACTTCCACCTTGGTCGAGTCCACTGCTACTCCATCTTCTGAAATAACACATCCTAGAAATTGGACCTTCTGAATCCATAACTGGAACGTTGAGAGTTTCCCATAAAGCTAGTGCTCTCAGATTATGTCCAGAACCATCTGTAGGTGTCTCGTATGCTCCTCTTAGGATGCTGAGTACGCAAGGATGTTGTAAATGAAGAACACTACGACCCGATCTATGTATATATATATAAGATCTGGTTCATGAGTAACATGAACATTGTTGGGGAGTTCTTCATGCTAAAATCCATCACCAAATACTCATAGTGATCATAACGGCATATGAACATCATCTTCAGTATATCCTCTTCTTGTACTCACAGTTGGTGATAGCATGATCGAAGGGAAGACTTCGAGAACCATCATGCCCCTTTCAACTAATCGAAGAGGCCATCGATCCTTCGAATTGGATACTTTTTCTTCACCATAACCTGGTTCAATCACAGGTAATTCACGAATAACCTAAATATCCCATATAAATTTTTTCTAAAAGAAACTGTGGCTCCCAGGGTGAAACATTGGGTCTCAGGAAGCCCTTACTATAAAAATCTTCCAACTACACCCTCAGCTCGAGAAGATCTGTGAGATCCATATGATACCCTGGTGTTGATATCTGTGTTGTTTGGAGGTTTAAATCGGTGTATAATTTACTATATCAATGAGGATGTAATCCAAGAACATCTTCAAGGAATACGTCATTGTACTCTACCATTACTGTTGGGAACCAGAAGCTCACAACCTCTGTTGTTCTGAGGGTAAGGCTATCCAAATCATAAATAATCAACTTCACCCTCTTGTGCATGATCATGTCCTATATTGTCTAGGTTTTCTTTTCACCAATAAATAAAAACCTTTTCCCATCACTCCAGACTCACCCCACCATTCGCTAAGGATATTCAATCTAGGCATGGACATAATATAGCCAGTCCATATCAAGAATGACATCGGAAGGCCTTGAAGCTTCCACCAAGAGGTTCCAACAAAAACTCTAACATCAAAAGGTAATATCATACTATCGACAAAGGTGTGTGAACAAAGAGTCTCTTCTCGTAGGTGTCTCCAAACGTAAGGTCAAGTCAACGGTCCTTCCGGAATCTCAAGGTATTAAACAAGATATGTGGTGAGGAAAGAATGAATGGAACCTATGCCTATAAGTATGGAAGGTAAGATAAAACCAACATAGATCGTATCTCGGATCATACATATAGTCCTTGGGTCATACTCCTAGACCACATGTATCTACCCTCGCCCCTATCCTCCATATCCATGATCCCGGTGTGGTCCTCTTAGGGGTGGTAATGGTAGTAAGTCAAAATTCCAGCCACCTCCTGCAGCTCTCCGTTCTCCTCTACCATGTTTGTAGCCTGAAGTATCTAACTTCTTACCTTGTTACCACTGCCTTAGTGTTCCATCCACTTCTTCCCTATCATCATCTCGACAGGTTGTAAAATATATATCAATATGTCCTCCACCATCACATGTGTATAATAACATCTCCCTAGGCTGACTGGATCCATCCAGAGATCCCTGGACTCTAGATCCCCTGTCCTGGAACCTAATATGACATCTCCCACATCTCTATCCATATGTCTGACATTTTCTCCCCACTTCCAAAGTCTATACACATGTCTTTTTGTTTGTAACTGTCATTGGTTATCTCTACTCAAGCAAGAATCTCTCAACCACCAAAGCTCATAGGAGCACACAAGCATAAGTTGAAATACATAGAGGTATAGCGTTGGCTCGGATGTCTCAATGTAGACCTCCTCGAAGGTGAGAAACCTAAATAATGAATAGTCATCCACCACCATACTGCCCTAATAGAGTAGAAGAAGCTCATGTATAAGCACTGCTCTCAGCATAACCTGAGAGAAATAATATCTAAATAGACACTCAAACTCCATACATGAAAGAGTCACCTCATATTATGTCTACTTAGTCAAACTCCACTAGCTCTCTACCAAACCTTGAAGAAGGCTCACTGCCAGGATCACCATCTGGTCGGCTAGTTTCCTCACTAGATGGAAAACTTTGGTCACCACCTCAAGCCAATACTCAGTAGTATAAGGGTCGGGCTCACCTTAGAACCTAAGGGGTTTCTATCTCTGAAACTCATGGAGAATGCTCTACCTATTCTCCTCATCTCCACAAGACATGACATGTGCAGGAAAATCCCATGCAAGGGTGAGTATAATAATACTCAATAAAAAACCTCAAAACCCACAAAGAAATACACAAAGTAAAGGTACAGTTATCTATACACAATATGTGCCTAAAGTATATATAACAAGAACATATCCAGATATACTCAAAACCCATACCCTTAGTATAGAGGTAAGTCACAACAACAACATCCACATGCTTGGGATTCAGTCTAAAGATTCCATGAAGAAATCATCCGGGAGAACTCACTCCTGAGTCTGATAGTCCGGAGGATTTCAATCTCAGAAGTATTGTTCATTGGGAACTCCCTTGAGATATATATATATATATATATATATATATATATATATGTTTATATATATAAAGAGAGAATATGATACACTCACTCTAGGAGAACCAACTCCATTAGTAGAAAGATCACGATACACAGATGAGGATCACTTCTTGGGCCATGATGTATACGACAACTCATCCGGATTCACATGCTAAGTAGATGACCTATGTTTAGTAATATTGGTCGCATTGATAAACCTATTGTACCTAGGGAACAAGAATGGATAAAATATTATCTTCTGGACCTCTCAGAGGGGACTCCAGACTCTATCTAGAAAGTCCCACTGAAGGGAGTCATTCTCTTGTGGATAAGAAATGATACAAACTGACCTTCAAGGGAACAAGGAAAGGGAACCAAACCAAATAAAATTTGTACATGATATGGTGGAAAAGGAGATCAAGCCATGTATAAGGGATTACAAACCATGAAGAAGGTGTCACGCGTCGTGTCCCTTGACCACATGTGATGCCTATGTTCAACGACTTGTGTTAGAAGAACATGTCATGTGGAAAACATGTCCATGGCTTATAGAGAAGGATACACATTATTCTATACTATCCAGAGTCTTCCACGTGTACACTAGCAATGTGCTAGTACACAACTTTAACCTGTGTTCTCCAACCCGTGTATCAGTACATGGGGTATCTCGTGTAACTAGTTAGGGCCTGGCCATGTGGTGGAGTACTGGTCATGTACTACACCCCATGTCTGTGTATACTCTTATATACATTCCATGTTCCTGGTAAGGTCCCACATGTTGTTTGATGGCTACCACATGTTGGATTCCACATTTCTGTCACCCGAAACCCTAACCCTCACTGGACTGGTCCCACACTCCATGTATTCCGAGATATATATTGTGTTCATCAGGATTTTCTAGAATCATATATTATTTATCCAGTTCTTTGGTTGATCTTCTAGTGTTTTATAAAATGATCTGTCTGCCTCTAAATTGAATATCTAATATCCTCTAATCCTTACAACACTGATTTGCTAATTTTATGACCTTTGATCAGCTCTGAAAACAGATTCCAATCATTCGCATGAAGAATGCTCAAAGAACGATATCCAATGGAATATTTTGATCTATCCATTTCCAAATCTGACACACCACTTCTAGGTATTCATGATGTTAGATCAATGAATTTATATCATTGAGCCATGAAAAAAATGTTCAACGATCCTTCATTCATATCCTCGCGCAGAACAAAGAACACAGGCGAACGAAGGGGGAATAAATCAAAGAGAAACAACCCAAGGAATGAACCTTAGAAATATTTTTATGGCCTTAATCCTATCCCTTTAAAAGGATCAATAAACTAAATGGAAATATAACAGTTACATAAATCAAACCTTCTATCTCCAATCCCGCAAGAGTGATCGAATCATGGGACAACCTATTCATTGGTTGATCTGCATTCGGAAATTAATCCAAGAAGGGGAAAGAAAGAATTTAATTCACACACCCTACCACATGTTTGGATCAACCATTGATGAAGAAAACTTTTTCTTCCATCATCGACGAGATCCTCCAACTCCACTGGCACAGCGAGTCACGATCTCTTAATTCTTCGTCGTTCATCATCGAGAGGTTTCTCTAAGGTTCTCCTCTCCAATGCCCCACAGAATTATAGTTTTATGTTTCTAACCCTATAAATTCTAATTATCTTCTTATATAAAATCTTAGTTTGTTGCGTTAGCGCAATGGAAAAAATATTAAATTTATTTTATATTCGTAAATGTCCAAATACTAACTTTCAGAGATGGCATGCACCGGCTGATGTTAGGTCTCACCTGAGGTAATTTCATTGCTCTGAATTCAAGGGTTTCATCATATTTTGGGTCTTGGAAACTATTTAAAATTTATTCCACTTTTTAATGAAAACCACTCACGCATGCTATTTAAAGTTTAATTTATTTCAAACATTTATTCTGAGCACACCGGGCCTTGGAATTGAACGATGTCTTAGTGTCTGGTCTCAAATTAAGTATATATAATATTTAAAAATAATACATGGAGAATACAAGATATTACAAATGGTGATTTCTTAGTATAGAATACCTCTAAAAGATCACTAGTAAATATCTTGGAGAAAGTACCCCATTAACTTGAAATAACTTATTAAATTCTGAGAAATTCCCAAATATTAAGGAAAATAATTTCTTAGAAAATAAATCAGTAATTAAAAAAATAAATCTTCCAATTATTTAGTGGTATTGATGGGGAGAAATATTTTTCATCTGTATAAATTAAAACAAAGATTCCTTTTACATTTTTGGTAAAAAGTCAAAAGTACCTCGTTCGGAAGATAAAAAGAATATTAATTTTTTAAAAAAAATTAAAAACATAATCATTGTTGAAAATTAATTTAGAAAATCATATGGGAATATTTAAAACATTATTGAAAATATTTTTAGAATACATGTACATGGAAGAAAAATATCCCAAACTATAGAGGAAATAAAGTCTATTTTTCTTTAACATGTTTTTTAAATATTTTTTTGTACCCCGGGAGTGGAAAATTTGATGTTACTTTAAATTACATGATTAAATATAGTATAACCAAAATAGAGAATTTTATCATATAAGATTCATATTATTTTTGTCAATGTAAATTCAACCATAAACAATCCTAAAATAAAAATTAGATCATAAAAGAAATACCTTACCTCAAGTTTAACTCTCCTCAGAAATGATTTTAACCTCCTACATAAATAATTTAGATTTATTATCCTTCTATAATGTATTCATATTAATACTAAAAATATATTTTATGATCCAATTTTAACATTTTAATCAACTATTTATTAATAATTTATTAATAAAAACACTATTTCTGAGTATTAATCTATTTTTTCTGAGAATCTAGGTTCAGTAGTTTTTGGTCATTATACAATGATCATGGTTTCTTCATCTATAAATTTTTTACAATGAAATAAATTTCACATATATTAATAATATTTATTTAGTTTCATCGATATATGGTAGATATAGAAAAATTAATTACATCATTCATGAAGATGGTAGGTTTTACATGCGCATGAACATTGTTTCCACTTTTCAAAGTATGGAAAAAAAAGATAAATAATAATTCACCTTTCCAAAAGTAATTATCATATCATATAAGTAAAATATATTACTTAAATCCATCCTTATTACCATATATATAATATGGAAATAAAAAACCTATCACATCACTTCGTGAAGGTGGTAGTTTGCACGTACGCATGAGTGGAGTTATCATTTTCCAAAAGACTATAAGGGAATAAGTTTGAAATAAAATTATAATAACATAACAATTATTATGTAATAAACATAATATATAAACATTGTAACCATCATTGTAACCATCCATCAAATATGGTGATTGAAAATTAATTGTATTCTTACGTGGAGGCGATAGTCCAGACGAATGCACAAGCGATACATTAACTTCTAATTTTTTAGGAAAAATGATGAATAATGGTTCTTCCATAATCATAATATCATTTAATTTTTTTGAGGATACTTAATTTTTAATTTTATTATGAATACCACATATTTGGAGTCATAGTAAGAAATAAATTGAAAGTGGTTGGGTATATACCTATTCTTTGGTAAAACTTCTTTAGATCTGTTTTTAAAGATAGTTGTAATGTTCTTTTAAGAATACCATAACTTAAAATTCATGGATAGAGACATTTATAATATAATTTTGTAATTTTATTAAGAATATGGATTAATTTGGTGTAATGAAAAGGGAGAGGGGGTGTCCTTTTATAAGTGATGGGAAGGGAACCCTTGAAATTACGCAAAGTATGTAATTTAGATAAATTAATATTCAGTTTAAAGTGTATAAAAATTGATATAATTATAATATAGGATGAGTATCAGTCCATTTAATCTAATAAAATAAAATTTAGAAAAGTTTTGGCTATGTTTTTACCTTTCCCTTTTTGTTTAAACTCCTGATTAACCTTTTGACAGTTATCCCAACATCAATTTTTTTACTATTTAAGGGTCAAGAATGTTACCACAAAAGCAAAAGAGACCCATAAATGTAATATTGATGATATTTTAAAACATATAACTTTAACTTGTATGAATATCAGAATTTTTTAATTTTAAATATTTTATAAAATATTATTTTTCATAAAATACCATTATTGTCATTTTTGATACTATTCATTTTATTTGACTTTAAAGACATCAATTCAAAGATGTAATTCAAATATAAAAATTTAAAACATCACTATTATGTTATATTTATCTATGAAATCATGTAACATAATAATTCAAAAAAATTATATTCCTTTTAAAAAAAATTATATTATTTTATTATTTTCTATTAATTGAATAAATATTGTGTCGTTGTTACATAAGTATTTAAGATAATTATTAAATAATGAGAAACTAAAAATAAATTACTATATTTAAAAAAGTATCTTTCAGATAAAAATTTATAATTTAACTAATCCTATTTTTATCCTTATGATAAAAATTTTAAGATATCAAAACAAAGATAGTGACATTTTGTTTTTATTCATTATTTAAAATTATATTAAGGTCGTTATTGAGGGAAAGTGACTTTAAATTTCTATAATTTCATGTATTTTATGGTAATGGTAAAAACACACTTATCCAATAAATTTAAGAAATAATTTAGTGATATTCTAAGGCCTTATCACAATATTTTTTACCTTAATTACCTGACTCACCCTAACCATGCTGAAAAATATTTAATGTGGTTACTATCCACAAAGAAAAAAAATAAAAGGGACCTATTTACCAAATATACACTAAATTAATCCAAATATGGAATTAATTTTTAAATATACAATTACTATAATTTGAGTGAATAAATTTTAATATAAATACATAAAACACACTGAAAATCATCTTGACATCAAATGTGTTATTAAGTATGACAATTAAATTATATTAAAAACATAAATATTATTGATTAAAATGGAATTAATTAGATTATTATAAATCAAAATAATCATCTTCAAAATATAATTAGAAATTAAAATTACTTTATTTAATGAAAATAAATGATAATATTTTTTAAAAATTGTATTTTCTAATTTTCATAAAAAAATCAATCGTTTCAGGAAAATCCCAAAAATCCACCGTAAGATAATTTCTATTTTCAAATTTTAAAAATGATATGGTTTTTATAAAATTCCATTAAAAATTGAATTAAATTAATTATAAAAATAATACACAAAATATCATAATTATTTTAAGAAATCATATTATTGAAGTATAAAATAGCTCTACTAGAAATTGAGTACTAATTTTCTAATAATAAATTAATATTTTTTATTAAATAAAATATTTATACACAATTTTTGTAATTTGGTTAATCATATTCATACCCACTAATCAAAGGGTTGCTAGATAACTATTATAATATTTCAATAGTATTTTGTTGTTTGTTTAAAATTAGTGTCATGTGTAAGGAAATCTATCAATGAAATTAATTTATTTAAATATACATACATCATAAAATCTTGGGGTGTCATATTCTAACCCCTTGTAATAATTTCACCCTCAAAATTCCAAAACACTAATTCGAACAACTAAGGATACTCTTTCCTCATAACATCCTCAAGTTTCAATGTAGTTTCCTCAATTTTATGATTTCACCACAAAACATTGACCAGGTGAGTGTTCATATTTTGTATAAATTTCTCTCTACGATATAGAATATCTACCAATAGTCCCTCTTTAGACAGATAATTCTCTAAAATTATGACCAATGTGTTAATTACTTCTGAATTATTACGTATTTACTTTCTCAGGAGTGATATATGGAACACATCATGAACTTGAGAGGGATTCGATGGAAGTGACAAGCGATAAGATATCATCCCAATATGTTCAAGAATTTAAAAGGGACTGATATATCTATGGATTATAATTCGTTTATTTCAAAATCTCATAACCTTCTTCCAAGAATTTATTCATGGGAATACACTATCAACAACTTCTAACTCTATATCTCACCAACAATTGTGAGCAATAATTTTTTATCGACTAGGAGAATACCTTATATGTTGTTGGATGGATCAAACCTTATATGAGATTTACTCAGTGAGATTAGATCCCAATATCATTATTTATCTAACTTAATCCAAGCACGTTAGAGCTCTGCACTTCCTACCATAGACAACTTCATAGGGGTCCATCTGAATGATTGAGTGAAAACAATTTTTGAAAGAAAATACCACCAAAATAAGATGTTGAACCCAACTACCTTTGAAATACATAGAGAAAACTCTCAGAATTTCTTCTATAGTTTGAATGGCCCCAACAAAAAAACCATATATTTGAGGTTGATATGATATACTAAAATTATACTATATATCCAGATCCTACTAAAAACTTTTCTAAAACATTGAGTTAACCCTCGTACCCTGATCAGATATGATTAATTGTGGTACTCTATGAAATCTCAAAAATTCATTAATGTATAACTAAGATAGATATTCAAGATATAAATCTTCCCTAATATTAATAAAATTAATTGTTTTCTTAAGGTGATCTACTATAACCTCAATAGAAATATATCCTTTAGATATTTCAGGGAGTCTAACAACAAAATCAATGGTAAAGTTTTCCCATTTCTATTCTATTATAGGTAATGGTTATAAAATCCCATTAAATTTCTATCTCTTATCATTCACTTTTTGAAACACTGGGCATCAATATAGAAACTCACAAATAACCCTTTTCATGTTATCCCACCAGAAACACTCATTTTTATCTCTATACATATTAGTACTTCTTGGATAAATATAGAATGACGAACTATGGGTTTTATCCAATAGATCAATTTTTAAGTCTAGTATTGAAGAAAAAATACTTGGTTCCTAGAACTTATCATTTTAGCGTGGTCATGTTCGAACTCAGGAACATTCTCCACCTTCTTTTGTAATTCCATTTACTACTTATATGCCTTCTTAATCCTATCATTGATGGACGGTTGAACATTTTTATAATAAATACGGGATATGTCCACTTTCCTCAAGACTTCAAGATATAACTTTTTTAAATAAATAAATATTGGATATCTTTAGATCCTCATCATAGAAAAAATAGCATGGTATTTCTGACTAAGAGCATTAGATACCCTTTTCTCCTTCCATTGTGGTAATGTATTTTGTAGTCAAAATATCTGACCAAATCCAACCATCTTCTCTTGTTAAAACTCAAATATTTCTATATATATATATATACTACAATATTTTATGATCAGAATATATATGACCCCTTTTCCATATAGATAATTTCTCTATATATTTAATGTAAAAAATATTGTTTCCAACTCTAAATAATAAGTCTAGTAATTTGAACCATGAGTTTTTAATTAGTGGCAGGCATAAGAAATCACTAAATCATTCTACATAAGGATGAATCATAGCCCCTTATTTGATGAATCACAAAATATCACAAACACATATTCATTATAAGGTAGTGAAAACACAGGTGCACTAACCAAACATATCTTAAATTATTTAAAATTGTTCTCACAATCATTTTTTCTCAAGTAATTAACCCCATTATAAGTTAAATCGGTGAGTATATTACATAGTCCCGAGAGGTATTTTATGATTCAACAGTAATATCCATACAACCCAAGAAAACTGATGAAGGTAATATCTAAGTACTCAATCTATTAAACCTTGAGGATAGTAGGAGAATTGGGGAGTCCAAATGGCATTACTATAATCTCATAATGACCATACCTCATATAGAATACTTCATTGGGTACATCGTTTTTATTGAACCTTAGATGATAATATCTAGATCTATGATCAATCTTAGAAAAATATTCATCTCTTCATAATTTTTCAAACATATCATCTATACGGGGTTGAGGATAGTTTTTCTTAATAGTGATTTGTAAAGTTCCCAATAATCAATGCAAAGATTCATTGACTCGTATTTCTTCTCAAAAAATAACATGTGCATCCCATGCTAAAGAACTAGGACAAATGAATCCTTTTTCTAGATTCTCTTGCAGTTTCTTCTTTAATTACTCTAACTCAATCAGGGAAATTCTATATCGATTCTTTAATTTCCATTGGAAGTTCATGTTCAACCTCGCACCAATATATTATTGTATCTTGATTGGAATATCAAATGTAACTTTATTTCCTAGACAATTCATATGGGATATATACAGATAGAGTCAGTACATGCCCAAAATTACATAAAATTAAATTAGTGGATGAATTTCAAGATATTTAGAAATCACATTACCTCAAACTTCTATCATAATGGATCAAGAGAAATAAAATTGGATCATCTCACTATTATGAATTTTCAATGCCTACTAAGCATCTAATCATTGAGGTGGTGATGTGATAGCCTTAGAAAATTATTCAAAAATAAATTATTGGGTAGAACCAAATTTAAATAAATAATTTTCTCTTTAGGATTTGATAATCATTTTACCTTTCACTGCATCATTTGGAACTTCTAATTTGGGTATAGTAATTATTTAATCTTGTCCATCTCCCCTTGGCTTCTTCTTTGGTAAGTTCCATTGATTATTGGGACATTGTTTTGAATAATACCCCACATTATTACTATCGAAGAACTAGATAGAATAGGTTTATTTATTTACCTTCCATTCAATATGTTAGTTAACCACTTCTCTATATATAAAATACTCATTTTCCCATTAAAGATGTACCTGGGTGTTCTTTTCCATAATTATCACATGAAAGAAATCACATCATCTCTTTATTATTATTTGAAACATTAATTTTCTTCATAGTGCTCATTTTACCTCTTATTTTCTTAACTTCCCTTAAATATATAAGAACTATAAAAATTATTCTCTATATTGATAAATCTTGAGACTATATCATCATATGAAGAAATTTTTTGAGAAACCAGTTCCCTTCAGAGACTCAATTTAAATCCATCAAATAAATGGCCAATATTTTTTTGGATTACTTATATAGAATATAGAATACCTAGATAATCTTGTAATGTTTTCCTTATACGCATCCACACCATCTTCTTCTTTATGATATAATTTGATGAACTTCCTCCATATTTAATCTCACTATTATCGAGGGAATTATTTGTTAAAGAATATCAATTTAAAAGTTATCCATTCCCAGAATTCTATTTTTTCAATCTATTTAGGGTTATGGATCAATATACACCCTTGATCAATATTACTTTTAAAAGAATAGACTATCAAATATACTTTTTTTCTTTTATTTCAAACCAAATCTATACATATATTTTTAAGATATTTACTCCTCTGTTTATCATCCTATGGAATATTAGTTCTATTGAAATATGGAGTTTGGAATGTTATAAAGTGATCCAACATAGTTGAATCACGTTGTGTCATAATTACTTATTTCATATAGGAAAGTCTATTCATCATAACCTAAGTAAACCACCATAATATGTCCATGATGTTCTCTGATCCAACACCAGTAGTATTGGATTCCTCCACAAGATAGTCCCTACATTTTATATGGGTGTTGATTTTTGTTCTTCCATTAGATGTAATCACTAAAAAACACTATGTTGGGTCATAATCATTATGAATATTGATCCCAAGAATAAAAATATCTATACTAGTAAAAGTTGTCAATTACTATAAGGGATTATCATAATTATTATGTAACCAATATTAATAATATAGTACCAAAGTTTCCTATAAAACTACCTCGGATACCGACTATAGAAAACCCAATCTGAATAACCGAGAGACGATTTTTAATTTATTACATTGGTGTAAGAGATAAGTAGTCTCTCTATATATGATCTTTCAATTTAGAAATCTTAGAAAACTATATACATATATTATTCCCACATAAAATTGAAAATAAAAAATAAAAAATAGCACAGGAACCATTCTTTTAACCTTGATATCATTCATAATATCCTTCTTAATATCTTTGGGGAAAAAACAAATAATGGTGATCTCATATAATTAGTAAGGGACACATACAGTGGATGTAATCATGAGGGGATAAAGCATAATCACTATAAAATAATGGATAATAAAAACACATTACATTCAATCAACACTCCTATTCAATGATTAACCATGGATATTATCATTATTGAAAACCAATGGAAAAACAAAACTCATTTTTTCATAAATAAAATGGACAATTATGGTCATTCATGATCAAGGACTCTCAACCAATATATCATTAATCTTATATTCATAGAATCTCAACCGAGAAAACATTTAAAAAAATAGCCAAGTGTAAATAAAATACCCATATAATAATTAATCCAAGCTATTTTTCTCATGATACAAGTTGATGCACTAAGATAATATTAATAATTGGTTCCCATCTATAACTTTCATATCATATTCATTATTATATATTGAATAATATATACAATTCAATTTCAAAATGCCTTATAAGTAAATAATTATCTATATTTAATTAATAAAATAAACCATAAATACTTAATAATCATAAACTATATTGATAAATAATAAATATGGTTTCATTGGATCATATCCCCTGAAATATCATTGTGTGTTTTTATAGTTTAAAATACCTCTAAAAGCTCAATGGACATCTTTATTAGGAAAATACCATTTTCACTTTGAAATCTCATTTTAAAATCTCAAAATTTCCCAAATATTAAAGAAAACATTATTTTTGGAAATAAATTTGTAAAAATATAAAGTAATCATTATATCATTCAGTTATCATTATGATTGGAAATTTCTTTCATTCCATGTGTGTTAAAAAAATCCTTTTAATTTTTTTGGTAAAATGTCAAAATTACCTCATTCATAAAATGACAAGAACATTAATTTTTAAAAAAAATTAAAAAATTATTCATGGTTAAAAATGAATTTGAATAAAAAATGGTAATATAAAAAACATTCATTAAAATATTCTTAGAAAACATGGACATGACTGAAATATATTCCCAAAAAAAGAGAAAAAATGTCTTTTTTTCTTAAAAACATCCTAATATTTTTTATGTACCCAAGAAATGAAAATGGTATTATTACATGAAAATCTCATGAATATATATAGTATCATAAACTTAAATGTTTTTATAAGATAACTATCATATAATTTCTCTCAATGGAAATTCAAACAAAAAAATCTTGAAATAAAATTATATTGCAAAAGAAATCCCTGGTCTCAAGTTTTACTTGGAAAATAAGTAATTTTATCCTCTTGAATAATAAATCCAGTTTTATTGATATTCTATAATAAATTCATTTACATACTTATAATATCATTTATGATCCACTTATAACAATTCAATAACACTTTATTTATAATTTCTTATTAGAATCATTCTTCTCAAGTATTAAATGTTTATATTTTCATGAGGACTTTGGTTTCATAGTTTTGTTCTTTTTACATTGATCATGGTTCTATAAAATCCATAATTTTAGTCATGAGATAAATATAACATATATTTCATATATAAATACCTATAGTCATCCATAAAAGGTATAGATATAAAAATAAATTACAACGTTCTTGGAGACGGTTGGTTTTACGTGCACATGAACGCGGATTCACATTTCTATAGATAGAATAAAATGAATTTGAATAATAATTAATATTTATTGAATAATTATTATATCATATATATCACATGAATTCTTAAATTTGTCCATATTAACATTAATATAAAGATGAAATGGAAAATGTATCGCATCACTTCGTGGATGTGGTAGTCCACTAATACGCATGAGCGACATTATCATTTTCAAAATTATTGAAATGTAAGAAGGTAGATATGTTGTTATAATTAAAAAATTATTATTATGTAGTAAATATCACATATAAACATTAAACCAATAATAATGACTATCCATTAAAGATGGTGATGGAAAATTAATTATATCACTATGTGGAGGTGGTTGTCCTCACGTACGCATCAGTGATACTTTCACATCGTATTTGATGGAAAAGAGGGTGAATAATGGTGGTCAAAATATAATAATAATAAGTTAGTAAATTTAGGATACTAAATTTATTATTTTATTAAGAATACAATAAATATAGAATAGGTAAGAATAAATAAATTGAAAGAGCTCATGTAGGATGCATACCTCTTATTCAATAGACCTCCACTATATACCTTCTTATAGACCCATGGAATATTCTTTTTAGAATACCATCACATGTAATCCATGGGTAGAGAAGTTGAGAAGATAATAGGGTTGGTTTTGGTTGATCTAGATTAGAAAATTTGTTTAAGGAAAAGAGATAATTGGGTCATTTTATAATATATTGGAGTGGCACCATTGAAATTAATTATAGCATTTAATTAATATAAATTTCACTACTACCAAACCAGCCTTTAATAGCTTAAGAAATGGCCTTTGTAAGTGCTAGAAAAAGGGATGACTATATGAGCGATGTTAAAATACATGGTCTTTTATCAGTTCTGAAAAAGTACTAATAAAGGGGTCCTTTATCGGTTATAATGAAATCACTGATAAATATAGACTTTATCAAAACATTAATTTAGCATTGATAAATTGTACCTTTATTAGTGCTTTTAAAAGCACTAATAAATGTGGCATCTATCATCTCTTTTAAAAGCATTGATAAAGGGCCACATTGGAGTATGCTGCAATATCACACTACAACACCAGAAACACACCAGATATAAGCAAAAAAATGTCTTAATAAATAATTTAAATGAGATGATATTTACAACACAAACACAAGAAGAAAACTATATTTTATAGACATTTCAAACATTGGTTCTTACAATTACATAAATAAAAATGTTTACATGTATTCAAAAATATCAATGTTCCTTTATCTTTTAATCCTGAACCAACTCATGTTATTACTAAAAAAACTACCCATTCATGAGAAAAAGAACACACCTGTATAAGAAAAAATTTCTTATGTTAGTATTAAAACAAAGAAAGAATTTAATAGAAAGTATTAATTTTACAGAAAATTATTTCAATTTAAAACAATGATGCACTGGGAGCCATACCGGTCACACAGTGCATCAGATTGAGGTGAGACTAATTCCAAAAAATATCAAAGGACTTTTGGATCATTTTACTAAAGTATCAAAACAATCTTAATGTGTTTTCTCAGTTTTGTCTATGTTAGTTTTATTTTTTAATAAAATATCATATTAAACTTGAAACACGCAATTTTGACTCATTATAATCACACAGTGTATCAATTTAGTGTGAAATAGATTCCTACATGTAGAAAATTTATTATGAATATTTCTCCTAAATTATCAATAAAATACGAGTGTGTTTGATCGTTTTTTAGTAAGGGATGTGTTTTGAACTAAAATGTCGATTTTAAAAAGATAATGAACACTTTGAGTCATATTGAAGATATTGTGTATCATATTGATGTGTGGATAATTCCTACACAACACTAATATTCTATGGATTATTTTTTGAATGTATCAAAACAATCATATAGTATTTTCTTGGTTTTGAGTAGTACAATTGTCCATTTTACTAAAATTGATGACAATTTCAAGTAAACAGACACACTTTGAGTCACACCGGTTAGATCGTGTGTCTGAATAAGGTGGGGATAATTCCTACTCATCCCAAATTACTTATGGATAATTTTATTAAAGTACTAAAATAATATGAATTTTTTTTATCATTTTTTACTACATCACTTTTCTTTTTTATTAAAATGTCATATTAAAATTGAAACATGCACTTTGACTCATATCGATCACATTGTGTATCAAATTGAGGTGTAGTAGATTCATTCACATCAAAAATGACCTCTGGATTGTCGTCCTAAATTATTTAAACAATTTTAATGTGTTTTCTCAATTTATAGTAGGTTAGTTGGCCTTTTCACTAAAATTGATTCCCAATTTAAATAAAAACACACACTTGGAGTCATATCGGTCTCACCGTACATCTAATTGAGGTACGGTTGATTCATTCACATCTCAAAGAACATATTCATCATTTTAATATTGTATAAAACAATATTAATGTGATTGTTTGGTCTAGAGTATGTCAATTTGTGTTTTTACTAAAATTTATGTCAATTTTAAATAAATATGTACTTAGAGTCATACCGGTCACATCGTTCATCGTATTGAGATGCAGCTAATTCCTACACATTCCACATCACATTTGGATAATTTTTTCCAAAAGTATCAAAACAATATGAATGTGTTTTCTCATTTTTTAGTATGTCACTTCTATTTTTATCTAAAAATTATTTTTAAACATGAAACACGCACTTTGACTCATATAGATCACATCGTGTATCAGTTTTATGTGAGATCCAATTCATACACATCACAAATGATTTATGAATCTATACCCTAAATTATAAATAAAATCTTAGTGTGTTTTCTTACTTTCCAGTGAGTGAAAAAATTTAAAGTAAAATGTCAATTTTAAAATGATAATGGCCACATTTAGTTAGTTGTATTTTTTAATAAAATTAATGTCAATTTAAAAAATAAATAAGTACTTAGAGCCATAATGGTCACATCATGTATCAGATTGAGGTGTGTGTGATTCATAAACATCCCAAAGTCTCAAAACAATCCTAACTGTGAATGTTACCATGATTTTCATTGATATTCTTTGTCTAACTACTAACACTGCATGAGAAGATTTGAACTAACCACATCAACTCGAAAAAAAATCAAGATGTATAAGAAAACAATTATTATTAGTAACACTAAAACGAAATAATTTAAACATTAATATCAAATAATATATTAATTTTATGGAATATGGTTTTACTCTGAAAATATCAATATTACCTCTATGATTGAATAGTGAAGGGAACTTAAAGCAAAGTGATAAATGTCAACACTGCATGGGTGAAAGGTTTTGAGGGAGAAGAAGTTTGTGGAAGTTTTGTTGCTGAAAGAGATGAAATATGGACCGAGCATCCCCAAGTCGAAAAAAGTAATCCACCTGTATAATAAATCAATTGTTATGTTAGTAATACTAAAAAGGAATAAATTAAACATAAATATAAAACAGTACATAAATTCTATGGATAATGACAATACTATGAAAACATCAAGATTAATTATGTAATTGAGCATATGCATGGATGTTTCTCATCATACAAAGGTAGTGGATGGAATTTGAAATTAAGTGATGAATGAACCACTATATGGGTGAAAGGGTTTTAAAGAAGAAGAAGCATGAATGTTGGATAGAACACCCCAACATGAAAAAAATAATCTACCTGAATAAGAAAACAATTACTATGTGGGTAATACTAAAAAAAATAATCATAAATATGAAACAATACGTTAGTTATATTGACAATGATTTTATTTTACAAACATAAAAATTACCTCTATAATTAAGGAGAGGCATTATTGTTTCTCTTCTTGCAAAGGTAGTGGAGATAATTTAAAATATAGTGATAAATAAACCATTGTAAGGCTGAAAAAGTTTTAAGTGAGAAGAAGCATGAATGTTGGAAAGAGCACCCAAACTTGAATAAAAGAATCCACCTTTATAAGAAAACAATTATTATGTGATTAATACTAAAAATAAATAAATTAAACATAAATATAAAATAATAAATTGATTCTATGAACAATTATTTTACTTACAAACATAAAGATAACCTCTATGATTGAGTAAAGGCGGATTCATTTCTCTTCATGCGATGGTAGTAGAGGTAATTTGAAAGAAAGTGATAAATTCACCACTACTGGGTGAAAAGTTTTAAAGGGAGAAGAAGCCTGAAAGTTAGACAGAGCACCAAAACATGAACAAAATATTCCACCTATATAAGAAAAAAATTATTATTTGAGTAATAGTAAAAAAGAAATAAATTAAACATAAATATGAAATAATGAATTAATTCAATAGAAAATGATTTTAATGTAACAATATTAAGATTCCCTTTGTGATTGAATAGAGATAGTTTCATTGATATTCCTGTAAAGGCATGACACATGGATAGAAACGTTCTAAAATAAATGAAATCTGAAAGGAATAATGAAAATTAAATCAATATTTCATTATATAATTTTTTGGTAAAATAGAGAAATTCTATTGTAACATTGACTTTATATCTTTCTAAAGGGTTTCTTTTTTCCAATATAAGATAATAACAAAACTAAGGATTCTATGTGGACTTTATTACAGTTTTAAAGACAACAAGGATATCAAGAAATCAAAATACAATTAAGGATATTGATATCTATTTGGATCCATTGATAAATGGATCCAAAACAAGGATTGGTTTTACATCACTCACAAAGTCAATAAAAAACTAAGGATTCTTTATCTACTTCACTATTGTTGGATAACTACCCCTTAGGATAGCATCTAACTTGAACTTCTTGTTCGGCATCCCCTTGATGCTCTGATCCCACACCCATTCTCCACCGTCTATATCATATCCCCATTCACTATTCACTTTTACTTCTCTTCCTCATAATTTTATTCATTATTTAAATCAGTAGGAATATTTTTCCATCATAGTATTTTCTGATTCTCTTGTTTTTTCTTAAATAATATGTGTTTTCCACAAAACCCCTTACCCAATGAATTATATTATTCTATAAAATTTTCTCTCTTTTTTTAACAATATAATTAGTTTGTTTCTCTCTATGTGTGGTATGAGAGAGTGACGGGGATGCTGGGTAGGAATTTCGGGTCAGATGCTATGTTATGTGGTAGTTAAACATCATTAGTGAAGTGCATAGAGAATCATTATTTTTGTTATTCTCTCTATGAGTGATGAACAACCAATACTTATTTTAGATCCATTGATAAATAAATCCAAAAGGACATCAATATTCTTCAAACTCTTCTGGACTAATAGGTATTGAATAATAACAAACTAAACATGGACATAGGATTTTAAAATGGTTGTTTGAATGCTCTCTTGAAAACTTGATGAACTCTTGAACTTGATCATCATATTAATTTTTCAAATTAATAGTGTGAATCCATTTTTATTTCATATCCTTACTATTGGTTTCATAAAATATTTTTTTATAAAACATATAAATAAATACACATAAGATATTAATTATCAAAAGTGAAAATATAATATAGGAAATTAAGTGGTAATACGAAACTCAAATATTATAAACAAGAATAATAAACTCTCATTCAATCAACTAGAAGACATAAAAATGTTTTGGAATAAGTTATGTAGAAACATAAGGAATTATTACCTTTAAAATTAAAGTCATATATATATTTGAAAACATATCTAGACTCTTGGGATTTCATATCACCACACTAACCCATCCCAAAAAAAATCAATGTACTCTAACTTGATATAAAGTTATCATTTACTAATGGATTACACAAATAGTAATTACATCAAACAAACAGATAGTTTTCTCATTCTATATTATAAGAATAATTCTTTGTAAATTGGAAAAGGTGATGTAAGAATTGAAACAAGAACTGAGAGCTTGGTATTGAAGGTTAGATAGATTATTAAAGAAACATTAATTTAAAAAATAAGGAATTGATCATAATCATTACACAAAAAAATTATGGATAGATTGAAAGTGTTTATCAATGTGGATGACATAATATTTAGAGGTTGAATAGATGAATGATGAAAATAATTTCCTACATTAACAATAAAAATTGATTAAATATTGGTGATTAGTGAGATGACATTTTCATTCATTTATAGGCGACTCATGGAATTCATAGGATATTTATTTCACAATCCATGTTTGTGAGGGAAGTGTTTTAAAGATTTCAAATGGAAGATTGAAAACCCATGTTGACACACATTGATAATTGAATAAAATTTTCAAATAGTGTGGGTGGAATATCAATCTATATCATGATAGTGTTCAAGGGATATGCTTGATCCTCCTTGGGCTGGAAACAAGAACCAGGGCATAGAAAACAACACAGTTGGAATAATTTGGCACAAAAAATATATAAAACTAGTAGGAAGAAAATTCAAATAAAAACATCCATGATTCATCCATGGATTGGAGTATCACACCAACTCGGAAAAGTAGAAAATAGAATATATGATGTTGTATAATATAAAATAAATCCCTTAACCTAACTTCAACTCCCTCACACACAAAAACCCCATTTTAAATTTCTAAAATTTCACATTTATGGAATACATTGATAAAATAAAGAATGAGAGATATGTGTGATAAATTTGGGTGATCAATTTGGGAAATGTAAAAAAAATAAAACAACCAACTAAACTCTATTTGACTTCATGTGTCACCTACCAGTCCAACAAAAATAAATTCTCTATGAGAGATAAAGAGTTGAATCAAAATGGTAAATCGATAAATTGGAAGTCCCAGCTCGATAGTATACAATCACCAGACCACAAATAATGACATCATCAAAGAATAAATCAAAAATGGAACCAAAAAGACAAAAAAAATTAAAGGACTACCTCTCTTGGTTAAAGAAAATCTGAGACCCTCTTCAAAAACCCCAATTACAACTGAACACCGGATGTTGGAAAAATGTTCGAGCAACTGTAGGAAGTCGAGTGGTGTGATTCGATCCTCGATTCACCAAGGAGGAGTTCCAACAACATGTGGTTCTATAGAAAGATTCTGATATAGCAATAATTTTGCAAATATTTAGGGCTTTTTAATTAGATTGGGACTCTTTTATCAGCACTTATAAAAAACGCTGATAAAGTTTATTCTTTATCATTATTAAAAAGCGCTGATAAAACCAATATTCATCAGTGCTAAACTTAACGCGCTAATATATTTTCCTTTTGTTGGTGCGTTATTAAGCGTTGATAAAGCATCATTTTTATCAGTGTGAAAAAATTGTTGATAAGGATTCTTTTACCAGCGCTTATTACTTCAGATCTATTAAAGGATTTATAATTATTATTATAAATTAAAAAATTATAAATATTTATATATACTTAATAAATATATATAAATATAAACATCATAAATATATTCCTTTTTAAATATATACTTATTATAATTTTATAATTTTTTATTTATAACTATTGAAATATTTTTTATAAATAAAATTTATATCATTATATATATTATATAATTATATAAATATATATTTAATAAATTTATATAAATATAAATATTATAAATATATTCATTATTTATTTAAATTTATTATAAAGTAAATAATTATTTAAATATATATAATCATTTCTTTATAATTATATAAATACTTCTAAAAATATCTATTTATTTATAAATATAAATAAATAATTCTATTAATATTAAAAATATACCTTTAAAAATATTTTTTTAACATTATTAATGAATATATAATTTTAAGTTCATGTATATATGTTAAAAATCAGTGAAATTGAATAAATTCAGAACAAGTACACATTGAAAATACTAAAAATGGATAGGTTTTATTTTTTGGCATTGTATTTAAAACCTCATTAATTATGTATATGTAAAATCGGTGTAACACAGATTTGATCTATGTTAAATTGAAAAATCAAACGACATTCAATTATTTGTCGAGTAATGTGAAATTGTTCAATAATATTAATTCATATTAATTTTTAATTATAAAACATTATTTAACATATATAAATGACTATTTACTGTAAAGCGCATAAATATTTCGTAATATATAAATCATATTTATATAAATTAATATATATCAATATATTTAATATATACAATTGAATAACATTAATTATTATAATTATATAATTAACAAAATGTTTAAACATTAATAATGTATAATCAATTTATTCATTTTAATCAATAATTATTTAATTAATAAAATTTATAATATTTTTTTAATAAACTCATTTTTATTTTTAATGCATTTAATTATATCATTTTATTTATTCGGACCTTTATTAGTGCTCAAAAGGTGCAGATAAAATAAATATTTATCGGTGCTAAAAATAATGCGCTGATAAAGGGTACACTTTATCTGGTCAAAAAATAAAGAGCTGATAAATATTACCCTTTATTAGCGCTAAAAATAAAGCATTGATAAATTTTAACCAATATCAGCACTAAAAACAAAACATTGATAAAAGACACCCTTTATCAACGGTAAAAATAAAGTGTTGATAAAGGTTTCTTTATTAGTGAAAAAACAAGCGATGATAAAAGGTTAAATTTATCAGTGTTGATAAATATGTCATTTATCAGTGGTTTTTTGTATTGTTGATAAGTACCAGCACTGTAAATGGAAAATTTTGTAGCAGTATTAATTTTCAGGTTAAAATGGATCCATATTTTAAATAATAAAAAAATAATATATTTATGAGTCAAAATCATCCAACTCAACAAAATTTGGACATGTTTTAGTGATTTTCACCCTTATATCTTTGTTTTAACCCCTCGTTAACCCTTTTGACAATTACCACAACAACAAGGTTTTTTACTATTTAAGGGTCAATAGTGTTACCAACGAATTGAAATGTGATTCATAAATAGACCATGGTTGATATGTTTAAGTATTTATCATTCAATTGAAAGAAGATAATATTTCTATGAATTTTAAATAATTTAATAAAATATTATTTTTCATAAAATATCATTAATGTCTTTTTGACAGTATTCATTTAATTTGACTTTAAAGAAAACAAGAAAAATATGATCTTTGTATATAAAATTTTAAAACACCACTATTATGTTATACTAAAAAAATTAATTTTTTTTTAAATCATTTATTTTATTTTTCTATTAATTCAATAAACATTTTGTTGGTGTTGCATAAGAATTTAATTTAATTATTCAATATATAGAAATTAAAAATAAATTACCATGATGAAAAATTAAAAAATATTTAAAAAAAAGAAATTAAAACCAAACATATATCCCTTTTATCCTTATAACAAAAATTTAGAGATAATAAAATAGAGTGGTATTTTTTACACTTTTTTTTAACTTATATTAAGGTAATTCTCGATGTAAAGTGGCAAAAAATTAACAGAATTTAGATCCATTGATTATTATAATGAGAACACTCTTTTCTAATTAAATTAATATAATATTTATGAAGATTTTTAGGCCTTACCACATCATTTTTAACCTTAATTATATTATTAATTCTTATTATGGTCACAAATATTTACTATAGTTACAATTTAAACTAATCAAGAATAAAAGAGACCTATTTATCAAATTGGTGCCTCTAGACTCCAAATATGGAATAAATTTTTCATTCTTAAATTACTATATGTGGCATAAATTAATTTGAATATAAATTTTTAAAAAACAATAAAATATAGTTTTTAGAAAAAATGCATTTTTATGCATAAAAATTAACATATATCAAAATTTTGAATATTTATCATTAAAAATGGAATTCAGTAGATTATTAAAAATAAAATTGATCATATATACAATAAAACTGGGCTTTAGAATTACAGGATATAATTAATATAAGTAGAAGTACTCGAAAAATTGGTATTTCTCAATATTCGTTGAAAAATCAATCATTTTAGAAAAATCCAAATAAATCCCCCTAAGAAAGTTTTGATTTTATGACTTAAAAAATGATATATATTTTTTATTAAATTAAATTTCAAAAATTTTATGAAATCAATCATAACATCCATGCAAAATATTTCCTAAAACATTTTTGATGAAAATGAATTTTCAGAGCATAAAATAGAATTTCTAGAAATTCAGCACTTATTTCATAATAAATAATCATTATTTATTATTTAAATAAAATATTTATACATATTTGTCAAAATTTGGTTAATCATATATATATCCTCTAATCGAATAGCAAGGATATGACTATAATTATATTTCAATAGTATATTCGTATTCGTTTAAACTCAATGGTCCAGGAAAATAAATCTATCAAAGAAATTAATTTTTTTAAGGATACATATATCCTTAAATATCCAAGTATTTCAACCTCTACATCCAATAGTGTGGGTCTTAAATTAGCTTATACTATGTGGTAGTTCAACACCGGAAACAAAATTTTTAATTCCTTCTACTCCCAATATTAGTGTTTTGACTAGAATATCTACACTCCTCTAATCAGGCGTCACTAATACTACACCATATATGCATGGGTGTCTACTATTGATAGTAGAATCACTATTTATTCATTTTTTCACAATAATCCTTCACACACCAACATTTATTTTTAACCATGTCGGTCTATTTCATCTCATCCATCCATCTAAGTTAATTTTTTATTAAGACCCACTTTTATGGAGAAAAAGTGGGAAACCAGCAAGACAACAGCACATCAAGCACAAAAGTAGAAAACCAAACTATAGGAGACCAACTTAAAAATATTGGATGTGACTGCCCTAAATAATTTCCAGGACAGGTCACTTAACATTTTCCCTGGCTCATCGCTGATGATCACTTCGAAATGAGAGGCCAACATGTCCCAAACTTGTAAGAACACCTCCATTGTAATATTTATTTCATTGAAGCCTCTATTTAAAATTAAGTGTTGTTTGTCGATCTAATTGGCCTAATCCTTGCTTACACCCACTTTAAATAGTGTTCCATTCATCCTTTCTGCATCCTCCTCTGAGGCCTGAATGAGGAGAACATCCTCCACTATCTCTTCCTTAGAGGACATGAGGAGGTCCCATGAGTTTTCTGCAACTGTGGAATCCTACCCTCCTGTTTCAAAAGGCTCACCCTTCCTGATCAACGAAATATCCACCAATCCACTTTCTTGATTTTCAGCTCCATGCGTAGAAGAAATACCAACCTCTGAAGTAGTCCACGTAGGGGTCCTACTTGAAACTGAAACCCCTTCCTTGTTCAAAAAAGGAACCACTAGAATAGCCTCTATGACATTGCATTTGGCCTTGCTTGACGATCTGGTAACTATAGTATTTGGAGTGCCCGAGTAATCAATGTGTGGTCTTGACTTCTTTCCACCCTTGGGAGTCAAATGGCTTCTAGTTAAGAGGTTTCCTTTTTTCCCTTTCCATGAACCGGATCGAATCAGTGCCTCTTGATCATAGTCTGCACTAGTCTGAGAGACCCCCTCTCGATCGCTTGAGGCCGCATCTTGGTCACCCGATTCCTCCTCTTCTGAGTGTCTACTCCCGAAGTTCTTGTGTTTCCACTTAGGAATGACCATAATCCATCCTTTGGGATCTTCATTTTCTATCCCTGCCTCATCCAACAGTGAGAAATGATTATGAACCTCAGTCGGCTTTGAAGCCTTGTTAAAAGGGTACACCTGGGACACTGGATCATGCACATTAGGAGTCTGAGACTCCTTTAGTTCCCTAAAACATCTTGAGAAACCGAACCTCCAGGATCTGAAATTTGGCCAAATCTCAACCCACCCCTTCCAACCTTAACTTCCTTGGAAAAGGATGATGAAGACTGACCTCCACCTAGCTGAACTGCTACCCATCCCCCCCCCCCCACAAACACCTCCTTTGGCCAAGGACTCCTTAGTAGGTCCTACCAGCAAGTCCCCATTCCCCAAAGCATCATCACCTTCATTATCTTTTCCACCTGAAAGACTACCTGCTGCAGCCACAATAGGATCACCACACGGAATGGCCAATTGAAGATCACACATCAGTGTGCTGAACACATCACTAACCTTCGATTCAGGAGGAGGCATGCTTACAGGTTTTTGCAGCACTGGTACACCAAGACAAGGATTAGAAACTGTGGTCTCCTGCACCCCAATGTGTCTCCCATGCTTAGCGTGATGACAAAGGGTAGCCCCATGACCCAACCAGAGACATACCGAGCAGTGATCAACCCAGGATTCAAAAACAATAGCTTTCCTACATCAAAACTCCTCACCTACCGAGATCCAAACCCACTCTACCGGTGGATTTGATACATCCACCTCAACACAAATCCTCGGATTAATTGAGTGGCACACCGCAGAAGTTCGACTGTCCGAACAGAGGTAGAAACCCACCATATTTCCTTGCATTCTAATAATCACAGGGTTTTGAAAAGGCAAGGGAAGTTGAGGGAAACTAACCCATGTCGCAATGAGGGATGAATCCCGGTTCATATAGAGATCATACGACCAGCAGAAGAGGAAATATTTACATCTAATACATCTTCGAGGAGCCCTGAACCATGCACAAATCATGTCCTCTTCCAAAGCTAAGTGATTCATAAGGTGACATTTATCGTGGAGACCCATGACCGAACGGTCATGTAATCCCCAATTTTCGAAGACAAAGCGAGCAAAATCATTCAACGAGGGTATTCGATGATTGAATCGAGCCATAAGGGTTGGCTTCAGAATACTTGATGCTTCAGAGAACTCCGGGGAAGAAATCGAGGGCTGAGGATAACCAAATCGCAAGTCAAGAACTTTCGGACAAAGAGAGATCACCGGGAAATCAAGGAAAAGTTAGGGTTCGGAAAGGGGGAAAGGGGATCTTCATATCTGGAGGTGTCATAGTCATACCTTCCTCCCCCCTTCCACCTCCGGGAATGGGGGGGAAGTCTTCGATGGACATCATCACTGGCCAGAGATGGCATTGGCCTCAACCATCGTCAGAGCGCTCTCCCTGTGTTCGGTTTCACCACACTCGGTCCATTTCATCTCACAACAGAACCTTTGTTCTATCATGAAAAGATTTACGATATCATGAAAACTTCATGATATTATAATGACTTCATGGTAGCATGCCTCCTCCATTCATGGGAACATATTTCTGTGTCCATGATTAAATCTATGGATGTTCATTGTGCTATCGTGAGACATGAATTCTTTATCCAAGACTTTTTAATGGTACCACATTGTTATGTTCATTATTTTCTTCTACACTATATAAATTTTAACTTTAATTTTAATATGCTCTATTTTTTTTATAATAATATTTTATTTTCTATAATTTTATACATCTTAATGTTAATAGTTCATTTTTTCAAAATTAACTATAAATTATGTTTAATATATGAAAAAAATTTAAATGTTATAAACATTTTTAAAATATTTTCTTTTTTTCTTCATGATTTTAGAAACATAAAGCATATTTTTTACTTAATTTGAAATTATTTATTATTGTATGTCTTTTTAGTTTTAATTATTTTAGAATTAATTTTAAATTCTTAAAAACATTTTCAAAGTATTTTTAATGTTGTAAAATCATGCTTACATTACTTCCATATTTGACTCGTGAATTTATAAACTTTTTTTACATAGTCTATATGCTTATGATTTCTTTGATAATGTTTTTTGAATATAGTTTGAAATTTTGAATTTAAATTTTTTTTCAAGTATTAAATTATTCAAATGATATATTTAAATTAGTTTGAATTGCTTTTATATTATTATTATATATATTATGATCATGATATTTATGTCTAACTTAGTATTTATTATTTTGAATTATTCTAATGGTTCAATTGAGTGTGTAGCACAAGTACTTTTCTATATAAATACTTTATGATTTTTGGAAGAAATACGATGATGTCACATTATACACACACAATAACCAAGTGAGCTTTCACCAAACGTTTTCTATTTGTTTATAAACTATCAAGGGAGGAAAAATCATCTTCAACTTTATTCACCTTGATGATATGAACTATAACATTTTTGTAATGCCCCAATGCTACACGGTATAAATCATTCAAAGGAACCACATAAAATCTAAACAATTATATTTTTTTCATCTATCCAATGGTAATCATTGTTATTATAATTTAATTCTTGGTAGAGGTTTTCACATAAATAGTTTCTCATATGGGTTATACTATATATAAAAATAATTCCTTTCGTTATGCTAATGAAAACAAAAGGTATAACACTTAGGTTGGGGAAACTATTTATAGAAAATACTGGGTTTTTTTTCTTCTCCTAAAAAAGGCTAGTTATGTTTTGGTATGATTCTCATAAATTCCTAGGTTGGGATTCATCCCATTATAAAATTATAGGTTTATATTTCTCCCATTATAAAAGTTTCTCTCTCTTTTTATTGGGTTTCATACTCCATCGATTAGGGTGTGAAGAGTGGACTAGGTCTATTTTAGACAGAACTATGATAAAATTATTTGTGCCCATATCACTTATATTTCATCATACACTATTCACATATTACTCTTATTCATTTTGGTTTGTATGGTTAATTATCTTTTCCATCAAATTTACACTTCTTTGTCTCTATAGAATTTTATAAGGAATATTAACCCCCCACCTTTAGACCTTCTTCCATCATTTTTGGCCTAATAATTGGTATCAAAGGGGTGATCCTTTTTAGAATTATCAGTTTATATATATTTTCGTTTTAGTAATATCAATAATTGGAATCAAAATGGTAACCTTAAAATGAATTTTTTATTATTTTCTTTTTAAATAACTTGCATAAAATTATTTAACAATATTAAGGAGATATATATTTTAGTGGTGGCTAGTTGGGAGATTGAATTCTTGAATCATGTCATTCTACCTTATTTAAATAGAAGTTATTATGGATATTGGAGAGATATAATGGATGTATTTTGGAAAAATATTGGAATTTAATTTTAGACTATCTTGTCTAGACCTTATAAAATACTAGAGTTGAACATGGTACTTTAACTGGAAATGACCCAATAAGATATGTCTTGAATTACAGAGTGATGGATTAACTTTAATTATCACTAAATATAAGTGTGTATATTCACATATATTCTTGTAAAAATAAATATTCCTCTGGAGGACTTAAAAATTTACACATCAAGGAATTGATAAACTGTAGATATCTGACCTTGGAATTCCCTAGGTTGAATTTCAATAATTTCGAATATATAATCATGGAATTTTACATGATATGGTCGACAGATTCATAATGATTTTAAATTTCATGGTTACACTTGGTGAAACTATTAAGAATAAAGTTTACATTGAAAGGATGCATTGAACCTTACAAAAGAAATGACATTCAATGAATGAAGATATTTAAGAAAGAAAATATTTTGATGAATACTCTCTATATGAGTTGATTGGAGCTCTCTTACAACATGATCTTGAATTGAAGAATAGTTGGATTCATTCATTTTAAAAATAAAGAAATGTTATTTTAAATATAAATATGCTTCTACTAACTCTTCTAGGGATTCCTTATATTATTCTAGTACATAAAATGATGATCATCTAAATCAAGTTTCAAAATTCATTAAAAATCATGGTACTAAAAATTAACAAGGAAAAAAAGAGATACAAGAATTATTTCAAAATATAATGATTTAAAGGTAAATATACTAGTATAATTCATGAATCTTGTAAACCTGACCATAAGAAATACGAGTTTCCAATATTGAAAGATAAAAGATAAAACGAGAAGAATGTTGAAAAATAAAAGAGTGATGAAATGTAATTTGGTTAAAACCATATTGAAGAATCATACATAAGAAAAAAATCTAGAAGTGATAATGAGACTGGTAAACTATCTTTGATGGAAAAATATCCTTAGGTAATAGATTAATTTGATGATATGTTAAAATCATATTGGTTTCAATTTGATGGTTGCTTCAAGTATGGTTAGTAGTACATATAATTAAGATTCTAATTTTGAATATTCCTTTAGATCCAATTATGATAAATCTAAATTTAAATAATTATGTGAATTATGTGATGAAATTAAATAGGAAATAGAAAATTTTATAAGAATTAAATAAATTTGACTAAGGATCATAAGAAGGATACTAAAGTAAATAAAAATGTTATTTTGTAAAATTAAAAGTTGAAATTTTTTATTTTTTAGTTTTATAAATAAATTGAGAAAATTAATATTATGGGGAATAATATTTTTAATCATGAAGTGGGTAATCACATTTTTAGAAATTATGATACATATATTATAGATAAATTCTATGATAATCTTGAGACTATTCAAAAAAATAATGTTAATATGAAAAAGTAAGTATTAAATTTGAAAGAAATGTTATTATCCTTTGTTTGTGGAAAAGAGAAATATGATAAGATGGTACCTACAATGAAACTAAATAGTGATAATAATAGTTTTGGTTATAATAATTAGATTCTTAAGATGTGGAAGGATTGATTTTTTAAGAGTTCTACAGGGAATGTTTCAACAGTTACATGTTTCAAATTCTGGTTTCAATGACATTATGTTGATTAATAATCTCTCACATTCCCTGAATCTCTCGGTATAACTAGAGTATTTATCAATAAAAATTTATATTCTCACATACATTAAAATAAATGTATTAAACCTTCTTTCATACTAAAAATTAATATTTCTAACCAAGTTGGATATAAAAAATCATGGGTAGAAAAAATACTTTGTGTTTGATTTTTACAAGACACTACCATGTGTACATAAATGTGTAATCAAATTGTGTTTACTCTACATATGAAGTTCGATTTCATTGACCAAGAATTATCAAATATAGGAATTATTGCATTTTTTTATATTCTATTACTATTTTATATGGGCAGAATCTCTATTTTGAAGTGAAACATAATTTCATGGGGATACCTTATTATTCCTGACATTTTATTCTTTTTAGGGGGATATTTATCTAATTATATTAGTTTAATCATATTATTACCAATTTAATCATAGTATGTTTTTGGAGATGTTTTGTGGTCTTGTTAATTATTTATTTATAAAGTGAACAAAGAGGATAATTAGTTAATATATTATAATATATTTAAAAAAAGTTTATTTATGATAATTTTTTTACTTATTAAAAAGAGATGAAATTTTTTTGGTCTACATGTTTTCTTATGAAATCAAACAAAAGGGGGTAGATTTTTGTGTTTAAGTTTGTTCAAGTGTGTGTTTTATTATTACATTTACCTCACGTCTATTAATATATGTGTATTATATTTAATGTGATGATCTATTAATCATTTCCAATGTGGTAATGTTTAAGAGTTAATTTTTGTTTACCAATTTTTTTTAATTAGGGATAATGGTTTATATCACATATATAAATATTCTTTTATAACTATATGTTAATTCTATTGTTTAATATATTGTTTATCATATTTATCATTGATATATATCATTTTATATATTCATAGTGTTGTGTTTTTTCATGACTTTATAGTGAAATGTGGTTTGAAAACACTTCAACACAGCTCAGGTCATCTTCCACTTAGCCTACTCAGCCACACAATAACACAAGAAAACCAATGTATCACTTCAACTTCACAGGATCACTCCATCTCACCACAAAGGTAGCTCATGTTTCACACAGAAGCGTCTCTACTCCACTCAATCACATGGTAGTAGTTGTGAAGACCTCAATTCCTTCCAAGGCAGAATGGGCATAGTATCTTACACAAGAATGCACGCCATGGATGCCCACTACCACGCCAAGTCATAAACATCTTCATGAAATCTTCAAGAATCGACTGTTATCATATACTCTTCCTCTAACCATGTGGATATTAAAGAATCTAATTCTCCATAGCAATTAGACCCCATCGACACTCTTCCTCCTCAACATCTTCACAGTGGTAGCAGCTTGACTAGCACAACTACCCTCCTTTGACCATGTGACACTAGTAATCTTCCAGAGATTCATGGGTGTCTAGTATTCACAATAGCATCCCATTTCTTCATAGTATTGTAATCATAATTCTGATGGTAGCAAGAAACTTTGATCATGCATATCTAGTTCATCTGAAGGCAGCACAATGTTTCGACCATGTAGGGATTCATAGTTTCACCCCTCCTCTATTAATGGTAGAATGATTCTTCCAACATCAGTAAATATGTGACTCTGAGTTCTGAAATTTTGAGGCACAAATTATTTGACCCTAGATTCTTTACGGTACCACAATTTTACATCCATTCTGTTATTCTACCATGGCTAACATTTAATTTTATTTTTATTATGCACTTTTTTTCATGATCATAATATTTCATTTATTTTCAGTTTATACATATTAATTTTAATATTTTATTGGTTTCTGAATTAATTATAAATTATGTTTAGTCTATAAAAGTCGTTTAGAAATGTTTTTAACGAGATTTAAATATTATTTTAATTTATCCTTCATGTTCATAGAAACATAAAACATATTTTTTTCATGATTTGAAATTATTTATTATTTCATTATTTGTTGGTTTTATTATTTTAAATTTTTAAATAAATTTTATATTTGTTTATTTTTTATTAAAATCATATTTACATTACTTTAATAATTGAAACATGAATTTTGAATACATTTTTTATACAGTTAATATTCTTTCAATATCTTTGACCAAGTTTTACGGTGATAGTTTGAATGTACAAATTTAAATTTATTTATATGTTTTAAATTTTTCAAATGATATATTTAAATTAGATTGAATTTCTTTGATATTTATAGAATTTGTTTTATCTTTTTATATTTTTGGTTGACTTAATTTTGATAATTTTTAATTTTTCTAACGGTTTACTTGATTGTGTAGTATAAAGAGTTTCTTATATAAAGAACGTGAGGCTGATTGAATGATATAAGATGATGATAAATTACTCATATATTAAAACCAAGTTATCCTGTAAAAAATCACTTGTTTATCAACTCTCAAGGTAGGAACAAATCATCTTTGAATTCAATAACCATGAAATGAAAAAGTGTACCATTGATCAAATTCCAAAATGTTATATAGTAAAAAACATTAAAAGGGCCCACATTAACTATTATACACCAAGAAATGTTTCTACTTATATTTCCTTTTAAGTTTTGGCTTATTTATACCAACCAAATATGGTATTCCTGCAGTTATACTCACTTTATAAAATGTAAGAACACTTAGGTTGGGGCTGCTCCTTGTATAAAATCATGAGATTTCTTTTCTTCTCATGTAAATGTCTTGTAAGGTTTGGGTATAATTTTCACAAATTCCTAGTTTTGGATTCATCCAATTGTAAAATTATGGGTTTAGATTTCTCTTGTTATAAAATTATCACTCTTTTTTTAGTGGGTTTCATACTCCAACGGTTGGGTTGTGATGAGTGGGTGTAGTTCATTTTTTATTAAACAACTATAAAATTATTTGTGTTAATATCTTTTATATTTCTTTTTACAAACATTATAAAAGACTATTATTCATTTTTTTGTCTTGTTAATTGTCTAAGACCATTGTATTTTTGCTTATTTATCACTCTAAAAGTTTATAAGGTCTAATCACCTCCACCCCCTAGACATTCTTTAATCATTTAAGACCTAATAAAATATTCTTTACTTCATCATTTTAATCACATTGTCTTTTATGAAACTCCAAATTTCTCTTCTTTATTATATTCAGATGTTCAGGAAGACTTATGATATTAATCATAATGTGATATAGTATGGTGATCATAACCAATATATTTTCAACACCAGCTTTTATCCCACATGGTATCACATTAGGAAAATTATTTTATTATTGATAATTTATCTTATTTACTTGGTAACTCCTAGCTCCACACATTCTAAAATAAAAATGTCTCAATCAAGAGTGATCAATATCAACTTTTTAAGGGAAATATAATCTTAAGAAAAACCCAGCCTTGAAATTTATTTCACTTTGAAATTATTGAATTATCTTTTTATTCATCCTAAATCACTCTCAGTTAAATCTAGGTTTCTTTAGGTTGGGTTCTCTTATATTATTTAACCTAATTCATTTAAAATATCTTATAATGATAATGATATTAACCAAGGAATATCTCTTGGGAGTGTTTATCCATGTGTTCATTCTGAGTCCCTCTCATCATGCACCAAAGTGAAGATTGTATTGATACTAAAATAGTATTTTTTTAGGGTGATCACCCTTAGGTGTATAAGTTCTGTAACCGCATTGAATTAATTGGATCTATACAAGGATTAAATTTTTCATAGAACCACACAATCACAACTTTACCATAACTTTAGGATGTTATATTTTACTTAGACTTGTCCATGGGGTTTCCATTAAATTTATCTCATCCAAATCTATAAAAATAACTAAACTAATCCAAAAAAATAATTAATCCCTACTCTGATACAAACTGAGGCTCCACAAACCATCATTCCTGTGTTTGATGAAAAAAAATCATTAAACATTTTCTTTGATACTAAGTGATACGAATATACCTTTATTTTACAACATAAATGAAACATTACATCTCACGAGAATCACACAATCCCAAGAATATAAGGTTTAGTGTCTTTCATGATTAGTTACATTAGAAAATTATTTTAAAAAGAATGTGACCATTTCTCTATAATCAGACCACACTAGAATACCTTATATACTTATCATAAGTTGTATTTATCTTTAAACAATTGGGAATAGGAACATAAGAATGCTTGAGCTCAAGTTCTTAGTATGGGGAAAATTTCATCAACATGTCTTCAAGGGTAATATCATAAGAATAAGAGAAAATATTAGAATATTAGAAATATAGTATTTAAATATCAGGGAATAATAACATTTTTTCATAAATCATATTAGAAGTATAGGTAATATCAAATAAATGAACATAAACCAAGTTAAAAGAGTGCAGAAATGATATAATAAACACGGTCCATGGGGAATAGTCATAAGAATTTGACATAAAGATGTGGAAAAATATAATAAGTTACTATAAAAAAATATGTATATAAAGTAGTTATATAGTGGTTTAGGTATCAAGATCCAGTGACCCCTTACATGGTGATTCAATAATTACTTTTTGTGACCCATTCTGACTCAAGAATCCTAAACTGTAGCGCATTAGTGACTTGAGTATCATAACTCTCAATCCATTATTGACTTTCATATCATAATTTTTTATAAAATATTTACATGAGCATCACTACTCATGTCCCATTATTTACTTGATTATCACAATTTATATTCCATTATTGACTCAAGTACTACAACTTGTAGTTCATAATTAACTCTAGTATCACAACTCATGACCCATTTTTATCTCTTTAGATATAAATCCATAAAAAATGAATTGGATGGATATATACAGGACCCCATCCATAAATAATTTATAAATATGTGTTGAAAAGGGTAAAATCATTCATTAAATCAAAAATAACCCCTGGAAATAAAAATAGGTTTCACAACATTCCTAGATGGTACCGCAAAAAATTTACATTAAAAATGTAGATGGTTGATACCCAAAATTAAATAAACCCAAAAGTTAATTTCATAAGAACGTTTAAAGGGTAGTTCATGAAAATTAATTTCTATTAAAATAAATCCATTAGAGAGAAATTAAAAATTCTAGAAAAATCATAAATGTTTTTTTGGAAAATGTTTTTATGTTTCGTGTAAAAGATGATGTTATGGTAAATTTAAAAATTCATTTTTGAAAAGGTAACTTTTTAGAAATTGAAAATAATTCATTTTCAAAATTAAATATCTTAAAATAAATCTCTATAATGAGTCCTTAATGAGGAATAAATGTTTCAAAATGGTGAAGTGAAAAAAAATTAAAATTTTTTATTTTAAAAAGAATCATAAAGAATTAAGCCATGAAAAATAAATAAAATTTGAACAAAAACACTTGTAGTTATTTTAATTTTATATATAATCTTCAGTAATGGATCCTTAAATAGGAAATAAAGTTTTAAAAAATGTGAAGTGAACTTTTGAAAACATTTAATTTTCAAAAATAAACATTAATATTAGATCTTTTAAATGATTTAAATGTAATCAAAATAAATTTGTAGTGTAAGATAAAACAATTTATTTTGAAAGGAAATAAAACAATTTTAATATTTAAGAATACATTTTTTGAAAACCCATATCATTAATAAAATTATCAAAACTTCTATTTTAAAATAGGAGAAATAATATTTTAAGTTTACATGAAATAAAACATAATTTTCATTCATATATAAAATAGAAAATTGGTATGAATGGAAAATATAGTTAATGATAGGAAATTTTCATTAAAGAATATTGTAATTATTAAAAAATGATATAATTTTTATGGGGAAAATTTAATTGAGGAGGAATATTTGAATCAATAGTTCCATTTTGTCCATAGAGAAATGGAAAATAACATGAAATAAAATATTAGTGTGAAATAAATGAATCTTGGTAGAAAGGGGTTCAGGAAAAAGAATCATAACCAAATAGAGGGAGTTTAGTTAAGAGAAAATTTTATGACTAAGGGATTTGATAATTTTTTTTCAATAAGAAAATTGTCTTTTATGTCAATATGTATTGAATTGAGATGAATAATAAAATGAATAAGATTTTTGAGTAAGGTAGGTGCAGGCCACACCCGTAGAATGGGGTGTGTAGAAAATGAAATTCCCAATACAGTCAATCTGGAATGGAAAAAAATCATGGTGGCCCCCCATGGAGGAATTATAGAGCACCTGTTCAACCTGGAGAATAAAGTTCAACTATGTTGTGGCACATTCCATTATGATAGAAGCATAGGAATTTTTTTTTGTCTCACTCCATAGATGCGTCAATATGGTTTAGAGGGTTTTCTTCACAGAAGATATGAATCGTATAGCCCTCAACACTTCCAAGGGAGATATACCACACTATGGGGATGGATGAGTTATCTTGATATTCAACCTATGAGCCATGGAGATGGTCGTTCATGGTGTTGTTCATGGTGATGTGTTTTTCTTAGATGATGGAAGTGGGAGTTCACATTCTCTAAAGAGAAGTTAATATAGACAATTTGTAATGCATCTAGTCATATTGTATGTAATATTATCTAGAAAATACAAATATTACACTGTAGTATTTTTCTGTGTTGATTCCAAAATGACCAATGGTTTTGTACCACATTATGGTAAAGGTAGTTTGGTCCAGTGATGTATCAAAATTGAGAGAACTAATTATGATGGTGTTTTGATAGATATTGAATGACTCCATAATCAAAAGATTTAGTGTTATGTCATGATTTTATCAAGATTCAATGGATCTTACAATGATCCACATAGTTAATTATTGTTGAATTAATTCATGTTGAAAAATTAAGATGGTTTGACTATGAAGTAGTTATTTATATTATGATTAGCAATAAAATAATAGAGGAAGATCATGAGGATTTATGGGTGGTTTCTTATATCCCCTGAATATATTGATGGGTATAAATTCAATTACCAATGATATCTTAATCTATTTAGTGGGATCGACCAATAGTAGAAGTAATGAGGAGAGAGCACTTGAATAATATAGAAGAGATAAGATGGGTATATATTATTGTGTCTGTGGGGTAGATAATCTATATGACGAATAAGTGGGACATCATACACTTTATATCATGGTTAGAAGGTTAGAAGACCCAAATAATCAATAAACTAGTTTATGTTTCAAGTCCAATAATTGTGGATCATCGAATGTTAAGATCTTGAAGAAGGGGTATACATACATATCCCAGGATCTATCTGTTCTTGGTGGAAGACAATAATCATGAGGTAAAAATATCACAATGTTTTTTAAGAGGTATTTTTTATTGAATCATACTAATAAAACTCTTTTATCTTCTGGTGGAATTTGGAAGAGAATATAAAATAGTTGACTCTATTTTTAAAGATGTTTTGGTAATAGTGGAGAATCCATGTTTGGGGGCATAAATAACATGGCAAGGAGTTGGTATGGGTAGCAGAACATTGTAAATATCTTGTGTCCCGATAGTTATTTTTTATTTATATATAAATAAATTTTTATGGGTTATTGTTAAGTAGACTTATATCCTTCAGCAGTTCAAGATGTTGAGTTTAAAAGGTTGTAAGTCATCAAATAAAATGGGATCACTGATTCACACCCACCCAGAGGTGATCCAATCATATACTAATAAGTGGTATCAAAGAAGGTTACATCTAAATATCCAAGGACCATGGAGATTCAAAATTATGTGAATAGAATAAGAGTTCCTAACTTTGATAGTAAAAAATACCAAAGTTGTAGGAATAGGAGGATTTCTTACCTTATTTCACTTGGCCTTGATGTTAGAGATACTTTTACTGATATATTTCAACCCATTACTAAAAATTATCATATGAAACATACAAATAAAAGGAATGTGAAGATGGATTGAAAGGTAACAAATTATATTTTGATGAATTTATTAGAGAATGTTGAGGCCAACGTAATGGTTATTTCATATAAAAAAGAGATACTGGAAAAATTTAGAAGCATTGTAATACCCCAAGATTCCACGGTATGTTTCCCTTTGAATAATGAAATAGCTTTCATTATACGCGACTTCAAGATTCTAACACACCGTGACCAATCAAACTAGCCGTTATGAATAGTAATACCCACTTTTTTAACATGCATGGTGCGACGAGGCTGGCCAAATGCATGTTTGGCCACATGGAGGTGTTACTTGGTTGTTCTAGGTGGATTATAGGTAATGGGGATATTAGTTTCTGGCATGACAACTGGGCGGGAGAGAAGCTGGCCTTTGAAGTCTTCCCATCTCCGAACGTGTCTTTCAGGGATGCTTGAAACTGGTATGACGTTATTCATACGGCGTTGAACCCCACTCAGCTGAACCTTTTCACAGACATTGTCTTGAGTAAGGAATCAGATGTTTGCTGCTTCACGGAGGCTGTGTCTGGCAGGTTCAGTGTCCGCGACTATAGGAGGTTACTCCAGAGGGAGAGGCCCTCAGTGGAAGGGGAACAGGTCTTTTGGTGCAAGGAGATTCCGACGAGGATGAATTTCTCAGTGTGGAGAGTTATCAATAGAGCACTACCGATGGAGGAGAACATCCAAAGGAAGGGGATCTGTTTGGCATCTCGTTGTTTCTACTGTGAAGTACCTAGTACTGAGTCTGTGATGCACCTCTTCTTCCAAGGGCAATGGGCCTCTCTCCTTTGGTCTTCCTTCTCCAACTCACCGCTTAAGGATGGAGTGCATGGGACCTGTTCGGAGTTTTTGGTAGCCTGGTTCTTGGGTACACATACCAGGGCCATGGAAAGATCGATCAGGGCCATTGTCTTGGTCGCTGTTTGCTAGGTCCTTTGGGAGTCACGTAACCAGGCTAGACTGGGTTCGAAAAGGTCGCCTTTATTTCTCTTGATCAGGCTTAAAACTCTCATTGTGGAGCTTGCATCATTGGTTAAAGGGGGGAGGGATTCAGTGGAGATGTGTAACTTCCTTAGGAGACCTTGCAGAACTCAAAGAAGGGATGGATTTTGGATAAAGTGGCAGCCCCCTAATCAAGGGTTGAAACTTAATATTGATGGATCTTGCATGGAGGGGGTAATGAGGGGTGGAGGCTTACTTCGAGACAGTTGGGGATCGGTGTACATAGCCTTTAGTGCCTATTATGGTCCTGGTAACTCCCTGAGGGGAGAGGCTCGGGCCCTTCTTTCAGGCCTTTTGATTTGCAAGAGGAGAGGCTTGGCAGTGACAGAGATTGAATCTGATTCAGAGGCCCTCGTTAAGGTGGTGCAGGGAATTTATGTGATTCCTTAGGATCTAACTTACATTATTTGAAGGTGCAAGACAGAAACTAGTCATGGAAGGTTTATTCATCATAGATGGAGAGAATCTAACTTTGGAGCTGACTCACTGGCTCGTTTGGGCAGTCAGGAGGACCCTCTTGTTGTTTTCGATAGTCCACACTCCCTTCCCCTGGAGTGTTTATGTGTGGTTCGATGGGATTCCCTTGTACTGCACCATTTTTGGCCCCCTTGAAGGGATTTTCTTATTTTCCCTTGTCTTTCTTTTAAAATATTAATAAAAAATAGCTTTCAGACCAGATGAATAGTGAAAAACAGTGAATTATTGTTTAAAACCCACTTTTTATTTATATAACTGTTTATTTTAATTAAATTTATTTTAGGTCAAAATAGATACATAATACCAATATAATTTAAATGTCTTTCATAGGATTCATTTTATAATGAGTTTAGATATATAAAAAGTTATTGAGCTTTTTACCGTCTTTTACCCACCTCCTAGGAACATTTGAAAATTCACATAAAACTTAATTTTACTGCTTCTGTGTGTTGAATTTCAAAAATCTGAGAGACATAGTTAATATCACTAAATAAAATGTGGTTAAATATGATGAAAATAATTTTTGGTGAATAATAACTTTTTACTTTTATTTATCATGGCTAAAAGTAAATAGGGTAATTAAGGGTTAAAATGATATCATAATTACACTTACACATGTCCTATTTCTATTGGATAAGTATAATTCGACCAAAAACAACCTTAGGAATAAAATATGATCCTCTTTGGTCCACTTGGATAAGATTAGAACATTTATTATTATTTTATTTAAAGAAGATTTGAAAGAGTTCAAATCAATGTTTATTAACTAAACCATTATTAATATAGGGTTATACATAAGATAAATTTGACTATAAATTTTCATTAGAAATATAAAAATATTTACTACATGATGGTATTTTATTTATAATTTTTAGACATTAATAATTAAATATATTTATGACACAATTATGATGTAGTAATTACCTTATTAACGAAAGATTAAAATAATCGATATTATAAATATCCAAATAAATATAATTTGAGACTTTTAATGAATTCCACTAATTTTATAGGTTAATATGACATGTTAGGGCTGATTAAATGAATTATTTTCAAAGTAATAAAGCTGTTATAAATTTAACAAAAACAAAATACCAAATAGTGTCAAAATTGACATAAAAGAGTTTTTAAAACAAATATTATATTATTAATTGGAATTATATACCTATAAATCTACGGTTCGGCAAAAGGTCTTAAATAATATTATATATATCATTAATTAACCACTTGGGGTTCTCTTGGAAGTTTACAGTAATTTTAATAACCATATAATATAAAAATACAAAGAGACATGGTAAATGTCAAACTATTTAACTAGAAGTTAAATCTTAAATATAAGGTTAATATGATGACCTAAAATTATAAAAAACCTATTGGTTGAGATTTTTTAGACCCATACCAACCTTATACTTTAAATAATTAATTTTAGAGCCATTATAAAACGAAAATGATTATATTATAAAATAATATTTCAATCTTTTCCTAAAGTGACTCTCACCTCTCTTATAAAAGGGCACTTCCCCTTGCCTCCCATTCACACCTTAAAATCCATTTGGATCGGCCAAACCCTACCCAAATATCCTCCCAAATGTCCTCCCTTCATCCTAGAGGCCTTCCTTTAGTCTGAAAGCCAACTTAAGGATCCCTTTTGATCAAATAAAAAGGAATAACCAGAAGAAGAGGTAAATATTTCATCACCTCTTTCAAGTTTCTTTCTTCTTCCACATACAATTTCTTTGTTGTTTCCATTATAAAATTATAAATATAGTATCTTATATATACTATTATATTATTATAAAAATGGTAAAACCATATTAATTATTCTATACATCCTATAAATGACAAAGTCACCATACGTGCGTACGTACGGATTACTGTCTCCGCGTTGTGGTGTACTTTGTTATTCAAACACTTCATCATTTGGATGGGGATAATAATGAGTATAAATGATGTTAATAAATAAAATAACATGATAATTATTCTTTATATATTATATACCATTCAATTATATATGAATTTAATATCAAAAGAATGATATTGTCACTCGTGCCTATGTACGAATTACCGTCTCCACGAACGCGATGAAATTCATTCCTCATCATATCCATTTAAGACTAATTTTCATTTGATGAATAAAAAAATAATTTTAAAAGACTTAATATCATTATGAATATGAATAATATACATCCTATCCATAAAAAACATTACTTTCATAACATATCATAAAAAGGAAAATGAATCAGTTAACATCTAAAATGATGATAATACCAAAATATTATTAACAAACTAATATTAAAAGATCATACATCATATCATATTTACTTATATAGTTCTTGTATGATTTAATAATAATTATTTAACTATTATACATGAGGTTGACTTTCCCTCGGCCAAGGAAAAGTACACGGTAAGGGTTAATTTTACAATCTCTTTATTATCCGAGGTTTTTTTACATAAGTATCTACTGTGACCTCTTTATCATCAAAATCGTTGTTTCTTAAAAATGTATTCCATAAAATTTTTAATATTTACTAGACTATGGATTAAATTCATTTATATCAATGTTTGACTTTTTATAAAATGGTTTGAATGGAATACATCTGTCGTTTTCCAAACAAGGTACCTTATGACCTTTTTGACAAAATTAAGGAAAGAATGTTTTTTTAACTTATACGGCGGGTGTGGAAATTTTTTTCCATTATAACACTTTCAAAGTTTCCCTTATAGGATTATATTAATATTTTCAAAATTAATGTTTTATTTTATAATTATATTACTTTTAAATAATTTCAAAATCGAAATAGATATTTCTCTAAAAAAAGTTTTGATTTCATCTATTTCAACATCCTTTGATGGGCTGTAAGCTCATTTGAAGTTAATATATTATAATATAATCTTCCATATTGTATTGAATGGGTTATATTTGACTATGGATGTGATATTTGTATTCCATTCCTGGTTTTTGGTTAAAATATTGACATTTCGTATGATAGTTTTTATACGAATGTTGAGATTATGTTTCAACCTTTTCATATGAGGAATGCATTGGACTTAGTAAGTGACTGGTAGAGCCCGCTATATCTCCTTGATGCATCGGTAGGTCTCATGAGACAAACTAGTGTCTTGGAACAAAGGCCTTAACAAAAACTTATTTGTAGTCTTGGTACAAGGCCTTGACTATGTGGTTATGAAGTCTGACATTATGCATTCCATCATTTTGAAAGTGGCTATTGATATTGCATGTGATTATTCAACTAGTAGAATATCCATGTGAATAAGTAAATGGAATTATTTGATTTTATATTTTCCATTTATGTTGAAGTTCAAGTTTAAAAGGATTTTGTTTTAGTCTTACATAGCCTTAAAAGTTTATGCTTTTTTATGAAAGTTTCCGCTCTATTTTTATTCTTACTGAGCATCTGAGCTCACCCCTTTCTATGTTTTATTTTTCCCAAGATGTGAAGAAATATATTATGAATGACCTGTAAGGATATTATAAGGGATTTTCATGTGGCCTATGGAGACTATGTTGTTGTAGTTTTTCATTTTATAATGTAATGTTAAACTTATGAATGTATCTAGTATTTACAAGGCTACTAAACTAATCGGTCGTTAGAGAATTGATATTTTGTGATAATGCCAATGTTATGTAATAATTTACCGACTCTGTGTAACTAGGGTTGGGGAATTACAGTTGGTATCATAGTAAGTTTAGTATAAACCTTGGAATATAGATTTAGAAAAACTCGGATTAGAGAACATTACCCTAAGATAGACTTTGAGGATTAATATAGAAGAATGTCTGAGAATTTTGGTATTGTAGAGATTTTGTGAGTTTTCTGATCAATATATCTCTATCTTTATACGAGCAGGTAGAGGTAGCTCTAGCACATATTTAACTAAGTGTAAAACCTGAAAACACTGCTTTGATCTAGAGTCAAACGGGAACTGGCGTACGACAACGGGCCTTGCTGCACTCTTGGTTACGACACTCTCGGGGGACATACTTAGGATAATTCTCATTTTCTTTAAAAACCATTATGAAGGGTTAATGAGTATAAACTTTCTCAAAGAAATTTTTTTATGATTATGGATTATATACATAAACTCTTGAATTTCTGTTAACTATTTTACAAGTTTGGAATTATGTATTGTGATTCATAAACTAATCTATTTTATGCCATTGTTTAGAAATGGAGCCTAGTGAAATGAATGGAAACTGTATCAATGCACATAATCCATGAAGGTAATTCCCTCCTACTCAAGATAATTATAGTGGAGATGGTGATGCAACTGGTGCTGATCATCTTATCACCATACTGGGACAACTCACTCAGGTTATGAATAATAACCTTATCCGTATGGATCACCCTGATCCACAACGTGGATGATCAATGTTAGACTGCTTCATGAGGAAAAAACCACCAATATTAAATGGGATTACTAATCCATTAGTATTTGAGAAATTGTTAAATTCCTTAGAGAAAATATTTCACACTTTGGGGAGTAGCAAAAGGGAAAAACTTTTCATGGCAGTTTATCACCTCATGGGAGATACAGAACAATGGAGGTCGTTGATTCAAAACACAAAGAAAGAAGATTAAGTATCAAATATATAATGGAGATAGTTTAAAGATATTTTCATAGAAAAATACTTTCCTCATGAATGTCTAGCGGATATGGAAAGACAATTTATGAGTCTGAGGCAAAAAGAGGATGATAATGTCGCAAAGTATGAGGCTAACTTTACAAGGTTTGAAAAACTTGCCGCAGATTATATATGTAACCCAAGAAGTAATATTGATCATTTATTTGATGGTTTAAAACCATTTCTCCAATGATAATTAGTCTCACAGTCCTTATTTTCATACGAGGATATTGTATCATGTGCTATCAAGATAGAAAATTAATTCTCTAAATCTTATGACTTAAAACAAAGAAAGAGAAGAAGAGATATGTTGTACATTCTGGAAATGGAAATAAGGGGAAGAAAGAAAAGGTTTAATATCCATCATATGGTAAATGTTGGAATAAACACCATGTTACCTGCCTGAAGGGAATGGGATTATATTACAAGTTTGGTGAAAAAGGCCACTAAGCTCATGATTGCAAGAGGAAGAAATAGGTTGTCAATGTTTAATGCTACAATTGTACAGAAAGGGGGAAATATGGAAACAAATTTCCTAAGAACCAATTAAAGTTACCTCAGAAAATTCCATGCTTATACTATCCCTACTACTATGGTTGAATCTCCGAAATACATGGTGGCAGATAATTTAATGGTTTCCTCAAGTTTAGAAAATGCATTATTTGATTCTGGATCATTGCATTGTTTTATATCTTCCCAGTTTTCTAAGAAAACTAGATATTTTCAATTTGACTTAACAAGGGAATTGTTAGTCAAAACACCTAAGGGAAATATCACTGCGACAAAGTTTTGTGAATCAGTTCTTATTTGGGCATATTAATGTTATTTATCTGCTGATCTCATCATCATACCTATGATTGAATTTGATATTATCCTTGGTATGGATTGAATTTCGGACCATGATGTGAAAATTTATTATAAGAAGGAGGGTATAATTATCAATGATGATAAGAAGTACCTTATCTTTACAGTAGAAATGTCACCAACTAATTCTTATCTAGATCTACCCCTAGTAGCTCACCTAAATTCAATTATTGGGGAGGAAGAGAATGAAATAACTATGGGTGAGTAAAGAAATGTTCAAATAGAGGACGTAACTATTGTGCAAGAATATGTTGATGTGTTTCCATAAGATTTACTTGGACATCCTCTAGAATGAGAAATTGAATTTTCCAATGGTTTAATTCCTGGTTCAAGGCCCATATCGAAGACCCCTAATAGAATGGCCACTGTGGAATTAGTGGAACTAAAGAAACTCTTAGAGGAATTGAGTAATAAGGTATTTATTCACCCTAGTGTTTCTCCATGGGGAGACCATGTTCTTTTTATTAAGAAGAAATATGGATCTATGAGGTTGTGCATTGACTATAGGGAAATGAATGCTATAAAATTAAAGAACAAGTATCCCCTACCTTGCATTGATGATTTATTCAACCAACTTCATGGAGCTCAATATTCTTCATAGATTGAATTTCGATCTGGATATCATCAGTTGTGTGTGAAGAAGGAAGACATTCAGAAAACAGCATTTCGAACCCAGTACGAGCATTAAGAGTTTACTGTAATGACTTTTGGGTTGACTAATGCACCCTCTGTCTTCATGGATCTAATGAATAGAGTTTTCAAGGAATATCTTGAGGACTTTTTAGTGGTATTTATTGATGATATCTTGGTATAATCCAAAAGCTAGGAATATCATCAAAATCACTTGTGCTTTATTCTAAAGACTCTTAGAAGAAATAAATTATATTGAAAATTTGACAAGTGTGAATTATGGATTCAGGAGATTTCTTCTCTTGGCCACATTATCTCTAAGGATGGAATCTTTGTTGATCCTTCAAAGACCAAGGCAATCCAAGAATAGAAAACAATGACGATTATAACTGAGGTACGCAGATTTATTGGTTTATCAGGTTATTATCGATGTTTCATCCATAATTTTGCCCGGTTGGCTAACCCATTAACCAAGATCACACGTAAAGGGTTTAAATTTGTTTGGAAAAAAGAGTGTGAAGAATTTTTTGAATAACTGAATATAAGATTAGTCAATGCTCCTATCTTGACTCTACCATCTTGGAATGATGGGATTGTTATTTATAGTGATTCTTCAAAGAAAGGACTTGTTTTTACCCTTATAAAAAATGATAGAGTTATTTCCTATGCATCATGACATCTAAAAATTCAAGAGAAAAAATATCCTACTCATGATCTTGAGTGAGAAGCTGTAATCTTTTCTTTGAAGATATGGAGACATTATCTCTATGGTGAAAAATGTGAGATATATACCGATCATAATAGTTTGATGTATATTTTTTCACAGAAAGAACTCAACTTGAGGAAAAATAGATGGCTTGAAATACTCAAGGATTATGATTACACTATACACTACCACCCGGGGAAGGCAAATAAGCTGGAAGATTCTTTGAGGAGAAAGGATCATGGAGTTTTAAACAAGATGAGAGTTGAAAGAGACCCTATTTTCATGGATCTAGTGAAAATGGATATGGGAATAATCATGGAAGATGAAACAGGAATAATTATTCAATTGGTTGTTGAACCATATTTACTAGAAAGGATGAAAAGTTATCAGGCTAATGATGAGGAGTTTCAAAAGAATATTAAAGTTATAAATGAAGGGAGATTGAGTGACTTCATATATGAAGATGGGATTTTGAAATTTGGGAAGAGATTTTGTGTTCCCGATATACTGGATCTAAAAAGGGAATTGTTAGATGATTCTCATAGCTCTAATTTCTCTATACACCCTGGTATCACTAATATGTATAGAGATTTGAAAGAACATTTTTTGTGTGACAACATGAAGAGATGGATTTCTGATTTTTTGTCGAGGTGTTTGGTATGTCAAAAACTGAAATCTAGAAGGCAATAGACCAGAAGAGTCATGAAACCTCTTCTCATGCCTGAGTGGAAATGGGATAGTATTACGATGGACTTTGTCATGGGGCTATCAAATACTCCTAGAAGGAATGATACAATATGGGTAATTGTTGATCATCTTACCAAGTCAGCACATTTTCCTACTATAAGAGAAGACTTACCACTTTAACATTTAGCAAGACTATATATTAATGAAGTTGTAAGACTTCATGGAGTACCCCTATCGATTGTTTCTGATCGTAATCCCCATTTTACATCAAGATTTTGGAAAAGTCTACAGAAGGCCCTAGATACAGAACTTCATTTGAACACTACCTACCACCCTCAAACAGATGGACAATAAAAATGGACTATTCAAACCTTAGAATAAATGTTGAGATCTTTCTCACTTGACATTCAAGGTACGTGGGATCAATATTTACCTCTGCTAGAATTTTCCTATAACAATATCTTCCATTCAAGTATTCATATGGCACCATATGAAGCGTTATATGGCAAGAGATGTCGCACACCAACTTGTTGGGATGATGCTGGTGAAAGAAAACTCTTAGGCCCAGAACTTGTTGAGGAAATGATAGAAAAGGCAAAGGTTATCCAAACCCACATCAAAGCAGCACGAAGTAGGCAGAAGAGCTATTCCGATAACCGAAGGAATGATTTGGAATTTAAGGTATGAGTTTATATTTTATTGAAGTTATCTCCATGGAAGGTATTTATACGTTTCAGTAAGAATGGTATGTTGAGTCTCTGGTACATCGGACCTTTTGAAATTCTAGAACAAATTGGGGTTGTAGCTTACCATTTGGGAAAGCTGCCAAGTCTCTCCAAAGTTCATGATATGTTAGACATATAACTATTGAGAAAATACATGCTTGAATCAATGCATGTACTCACCTATGGGGAAATAGAAATGGAACCTGATCTATCTTATTTTGAAGAGCGTGTAAAAATTATTGATACCATAGAACAAGTGCTGAGAAACCGGATGACTCGTCTGGAAAAAGTTCTTTGGAGAAACCATAAGATTGAAGAGGCAACATGGGAACCTGAGGAACTTATGGTGAAGAAGAACCTGAATATTTTTTATGCTGTAATATTCTAGAAATTTCGAGGATGAAATTATTTTAATAAGTTGATAATGTAACACCACAATCTTCCACGGTATGTTTCCCTTTGAATAATTCAATAGCTTTCATTGTACGTAACTTCGAGATTCTAACACACCGTGACCAATCAAACTAGCTGCTATTAATAGTAATACCCACTTTTTGAAATTTTATAAATTTTATTTTTTAAAAGGCACTTCATTTTTGAATTCATAATATTGAAATTATCTTAGGGTGATTTTTTGCATTTTTCTAAAAACTTTCAATTTTTGATGAATAGTTAAAAACACTGAAATATTATTTAAAAACCGAATTTTTATTTAAATAATTTTTTATTTTACCTAAATTTATTTTAGGTAAAAATATATGCATAATACCTATATAATTTCAATGTAACTCATTTGAGTAATTTTATAATGAGTTTAGATATATAAATATTTTATTTAACTTCTTACCGTCTTTTACCCACCTCCTCGGAGCACTTGAAATTGATATAAAAATTTATTTTACCGCTTCTTTGAGTTGAATTTAAAAAAATACAAGAGACACGGTTAATATTGTTAAGTAAAATGTGGTTCAATAATATGAAAATATTTTTTTTGTGAATACTAATTTTTTACTTGTATTTACCACGGTTAAAAGTAAATAGGGTAATTAAGGGTAAAAATGATATCATAATTACCCTAACACATGTCCTAATTATATTTTATAAGTATAATTTGACCAAAAACAACCTTAGTAATAAAATATGATCATATTTGGTCCACTTGGTTAATATTAGGACATTTATTATTATTTTATTTAAAGAAGAATTAAAAGAGTTAAAAGAGTAAAAATCAAAGTTTAATAACTAAAACATTTTTAATATAGGGTTATACATAATATAAATTTTACTATAAATATTCATTATAAATACAAATTTATTTCATACTTAATGGTATTTTATTTATAATTTTTAGGAATTAAATAATTAAATTTAATTATCACACAATGATGATGCAGTAATTACCTTATTAAAGAAATGTTACAATAATTAATATTATAAATATCCAAATAAATATACTTTGATACTTTTAATGAATTAAGATAATTTTATATGTTAATATTACATGTTATGGTTGATTAAATGAATTTGTTTCTAAGTAATAATGCTGTTATGAATTTAACAAAAACAAAATACCAAATAGTGTCAAAATTTACATAAAAGAGTTTCTAAAACAAATATTATATTATTAATTGGTATTCATTTCCTAAAAATAAAAGTTTCGGAAAATGGGCTTCAATAATATTATATATGTCATTAATTAGCCACTTGGGGTTCTCTTGGAAGTTTATAGTAAGTTTGTTAACCATAAAATATTAAAATACAAAGCAATATGGTAATGTCAAATTATTTAACTAAGAGTTAAGTCTAAAATATAAGGTTAATATGATGACCAAAACCTGTATAAAATCTATTAGTTGAGAGTTTTTCTACCCATACCTACTTTATCCTTTAAATAATTCATTTTGGATCCATTAGAAATAAAAAAATATTTATTATAAAATAATATTTCAAGATTTTCCTAAAGTGACCCTCACCTCTCTTATAAAAAGGCACTTCCCCTTCTCTCAAATTCACACCTTCAAAGCCATTTGGATCCTCCAAACCCGGACCAAATATCCTTCCAACATTCTTCCCTTCATCCTATATTCCTTTTTGTAGTCAGAAATCTAATATAAGAAGCCCTTTCAATCAAATCAATAGGAAGAACCCGAAGAAGAGGTAAATATTTCATCTCCTCTTTCAAGTTATTTTCTTCTTCCACTTCCTCTTTCTTTGTTGTTTCTATTCTAAAATAATAACTCCAGTATCTTATATATACTTTGATGTTATTATAAAAATGTTACAACCATATTCATTAATCTATCCATCCTATAAATGACAAAGTCACCATACGTGTGTACGTATGGATTACCGTCTCCACATCGTGGTATAGTTTGTTATTCAAACACTTCATCATTTGGATGGGTATAATATTGAGTATAAATGATTTAAATAATAAATATAACATGATAATGATTCTGTATATATGATTTTAATATCAAAATAATGATATTGTCGCTTGTCCCTGCGTACGGATTACCATCTCCACGAATGCGATGAGATTCACTCCCCATTGTATCCATTCAAGTCTAATTTTAATTTGATGATTAAAAAATAATTTTTATAGAATTAATATAATTATGAATATGAAAAATATACATCCTATCTGTGACAAGCAATACTTACGTAAAAAATCATATAAAGTAAAATGAATCAGTTAACACCTGAAACGATGATAATACCAAAATATTATTAACAAAGTAATATTAGAAGATTGTACATGATATCATATTTACTTATATGGTTCTTGTATAATTTAATAATATTTTTATAACTATTATACAGGAGGTTAATGTACCCTCATACAGGGAAAAGTACAAGGTAAGGGTTAATTTCACAATCTCTTTATTATTCGATGTTGTTTTTAAATAAGTATCAACCGGGACCTCTTTATCATCCAAATCCATGTTTCTTAAAAATTTATTCCAAAAAAAAATTAATATTTACTAGACTATGGGTTAACGTAATTTATACCCTTGTCTAACTTTTAGTAAAATGTTTTGAAAGGAATATTTCTATCGTTTTCTAAATAAGGTACCTTATGACCTTTCTGACAAAATTAGGGTAAGAATGTTTTTTTAACTTATACTTGGGTGCATCTATTTTCCGCTATTATAACATTGTCGAAGTTTCCATTATAATATTATAAGAATATTCTCAAAATAAATGTTTTCTTTTATAATTATATAACTCTTAAATGATTTCAAAATAGAAAGAGATATTTCCCTAAAAAAAGTTGTGATTTCATCTATGTCAGCATATTTGATTGATCGTAAGCTAATTTTAAGTTAATGTATTATAATACAATCTTCTATATTGTATTGAATGATTTATGTTTGACTGTGGATGTGCTATTTTTATGTCATTCATTTTTTGTGGTTAAAATATTGACATTTCGTATGATAGCTTTAATAGGAATATTGAGATTATGTTTCAACCTTTTCATATGAGGAATGAATTGGACTTAGTAAGTGATGGGTGGAGCGTGCTATAGCTCCTTGATGCATCAGTAGGTCTCATGAGACAAACTAGTGTCCTGGCACAAGGCCTTGACAAAATATTATTTGTAGTCTTGTCACATGGCCTTGACTATGTGGTTATGAAGTCTAACATTATGAATTCCATCATTATGATAGTGGATATTGATATTGCATGTGATTATTCGACTAGTAGAATATCCATGTGAATAAGTAAATGGAATTATTTTGATTTTATCTTTTTCGTATTGTTCTGAAGTTCATGTTTAAAAGGCTTTTGTTTTAGTCTTACATTTCCTTAAATGTTTGTTCTTATTTATGAAAGTTTTCTCTATATTCTTATCCTTACTGAGAATCTGAGGTCACCCCTTTCTATGTTTTATTTTCCCCAACATGCAAAGAAGTATATTATAACTAACCTGTAGGGATAGTATAAGGGATATGATTGTGGCCTATAGAGACTATATTATTGTAGTTTTTCATTATATAATGTAAAACTTATAAATGTAACTAGTATTTCCAAAGCTTCTAAACTAATTGGTATTTCGAGACTTGAAATTTTGTGATCATGTAAATGTTATGTAATAATGCACAGAATTTTAGTAACTAGGTTTGGGTCGTTACAAGAATCTATAAAGGAAACATCATAGTGAAGGAATACAAGATATTTACCTATGGGCCTTCAGGTTGTATCAGGCCTTGTGCCTTGGGCCTACGGGTCATGTGAGGGTTCTCCTTCAAACCTTAAAAGGGGGATTATCAATAATAATAATAAATAAATAAAATGCATCCAGGCCATTCAAAAAGGAATTTGAGATATAAGTTTAGGCGATCATATTTGAGGATATTAAGATGGATGATGATAAATATATTTATAGATATTTTACCTAGGTATATTAAATAATTACCAATATTTGTGTACGAACTTCACAATATTATTATTTCATATGAAATGATGAAGGCCCCAGATTTCAAAAATCCTTAAAAAGTTGAGATAGACTTATATTCCATGAGAAAAATAAATGGTAAAGTGAATAAAGAATTCAATTATTCAGATACTAAGGATGATGATGATATAAATCATATTATGTATCTATTTTATTATAGATTCATTATGTGAAAATAGAAGTGAACTAGTTAGAAATTTCTTATATATTTTAATTATAATGATATCAGTCATAATAAAAAAATCCCTGAAGAAGAATATTGAAGATTCTAAATCTGATAAAGAAGAATAAATTCCCTAAAGGAAGAAAGGATCAAAAATAAGAAAAAATCTAACACTATAAGAAGAATATTTTTTAGAAAAATAATGAATCATATAGTGCGTCGGAAAATGAAATCAACCTAATTACTTAAGAAAATAAATATTTTCATTTATTCAGAAATGATAATGATAGATAAGTTTGAATAGAAACTGATTTGGAACAAGAAGGAAAGCTGAAATATTGTCTTTATTATATATCACAACTCATGAATGATAAGAAAAATCTAGAGAAATATAACTAGAAAATTTCTACTCAAATGAAGAAATAAAAATTATTTGGGGATGGACAAATAGAAGAGATTTTCAATGAGGAGTCATCCTATATTGATGAGGTCTATACACAAAAGTTGAATAATATTAACCAGAAAATATTATATTTGATCATGAAGAAAAATTGGCTTCTATATAATATGAGTTATTTGAGATGCAATCCATTTGTGTTATTGTTTAAACTGAATTAAAAAAGGCCATAAAAATTTCAACACTTCTATAGATATTAAGGGAGAATCATCTCAAGATGTTGATAAGAAGAGTTCAAAGATAAATGGTAAAAAATATCTAAAAGGTTTGAAAACAAAATTCAAGCATACAATTACATGTGTTAAAATCAAACCTAATGAGGTTCACAAAAAGGTGTATGGAAAAAATATTCTAATTCATAGGAACAAAGGAACATACTAGAGAAAAAACTCCAAAATAAAAAAAATTCTCTAGGAGGATAATAAAAATACCATTCTGGATAATTTTGGAATCATACTGGGTGGTCACAATTCAAATGAAATTATCATTGTTGTATAAGGTATGGAAAAAAAGCATATTAATTTTTGTTTAACATGGATTTAACAAAGTATATGTAAGAACAAAGTGGGAGTTTTTATGAAAAAATTAGGTTTAAAGCTCAAAGAAATATGGTTGTTCCAAGATAACAGGAAACTAAAGTATTATTAAAAATGAGGTGAAGAAAAATCCTCTACATAGTAAATAATTTTATCATAATAAATAATACCAACAACCTATTGAGTAAATTGACAATAGAAAGGTTGTTGAGATTAGAAGAAAATAATATCCTTGGTTGAGAGTAATCTCCCAATCAAAGTGTTACCTCTGAGGCATATGTACATTCTTCCTTATTCCCTTAATATTATATATATATTGTATAAAATTTAATGGAATTGAGGGAGAAATTTTAGGTTGTCACTTATTGATAGAATCGATGATGATTTTTTCATGGAGTACCTCTCTATGATGAATATGACATGAGTGCATCCTTTGAGGGGATCTATTTTGAGAAGAAATTTTTCAAAATAGAAATTTCTGGAAAGCTTGGAGAAATACGGAAATGAGTTATTAAAATCAATCTTTAAATCCATTGTAATGAATATATTGAATATATTTATCAAGGGAGAGTTTTATTTGGTCAAAATTTGTTGTAATGGGAGATTTTCATTTTATTTACATTAATTTTTTTGATATAGTGTTGAGATGTGTAGTGGAGACTCCTACTAACTCTATTTAAAGCAACCCCAATGTAGGAAAATATATAATTTTCTATGAAATTTTTCACTTGATGAGCTATTATGGATTTCTTATATAACCTTGATAATATCTCTATTATTTTATACACCAAGAAAGATTGTGTAGACTAATATTGGATGTATCTAAGGCACTTTTCTAAGGACCACATGATATGAACCCTCTTCCTAAGGAGAAAAAAGGTAGGAGAAGATGTATCTAAGAATATAATGTGATAATACCCCATTATTCAACCTTTTTATTTTATTGTCTATATGGGGTAGAAGAAAATAAAGGGAATGTTGATGAGAAAAAAAGAATTAACATATTGACTTTTTGTGTTTTTTGATAGTTCAAGATTTTTTAAAAATAGTGGTATTGACAAAGAATCCAAAGGGTTTATTATTAGAACTATTAGATTTTATTGTATTATTTAATAATAGAATAGTTTTTTATGTTAATATGTGTTGAGTTGAGATGAATAATACATTGAATAATATTATTGAGGAGGGCAGGTCCATAGCATACCCATATAATAGGGTGTGTAGATTGGAAAATGGCCAATAAGGTAAATTTGTAATGGAAAATTCCATATTGGTCCCCATAGTGAAATTATAGAGCACCTTTCCAATATGAAAAATGAAGGTTGGCTAGCCCATGGAAAATTCTTGGGTGAGAGAAACATGGAAAAAAGATTTTCCACACCGTAGATGAATCATCTTGGTTAATTGGTTATACATAATTAAATAATTAAAACATGGATTAGTTAATAAGGCCAAGGGGGTGGACCATGTTGTGCTAAAAAAGTGTTGTTATGAGAGTTTATCTATGATTCATGGGAAGGACTGCTTGTGGTAGTGGCCTTAGATATGTGTATTACTTAGATGACAGAAGTTGTGTTTTTCTTTTTATAAGAGAAAGAAACACAACCAAACAGATATGGATATGGGTGTGTTAAAGTTCATGTTATCCTATAAATACAAACACCACTCTATATTGTTCGTCTTGTTGAGTCCAACTTGGCCAACGGTTTTGCACCATGTCGTGGTAAATGGTTTTTCGATAGGTGATGCATAAAAATCAAGAGATATAATTATTATTATTCTTAGATAGGTCATTAATTATTCCATTATCATATGATTTGGTTTCTAGTCATGAATCTAGTATGATTCAAAGGAGATTTAAGATATCCAAATAGTTTATTAATTAGTGAATTAATTCATCCTATAAAATGAAGACGATTGGACCACAAAGCATTTTTGTTGATTGTGGTTATCGAGAAAATCAGGTAGGCAGTTTGTGAGGAGTTATGGGTTGTTTTAAAATCCCATAAAGATTATAAAAAGAGTAAATTTATTTTTCAATGATCTCATAATATATTTATGTGGATTGACCAACAAGATAAGTGAGGAGGATGGAACTTTTGAATAATTAATATAGTGTTTTTCACATGAGGAAAATAATCTACATGTTGAAAATGTAAGGATTGATACTCATTTTATCAAGGTGAGAAGGTGACAAGCCCTATGTCATCATTTTTATGGTTTATGTTTCACTATGAGTAGGAATTAATCCTCATTTGTTTATGATATTGAAGAATGAGTGCATGCCCAGATCCCTTGATCACACAATTCGTGGATGGGGGCCATCATCAAGAGGTGTTGAGGTCACAAGGTGTTTGTAAGAGGTATTTATTTGTTGGATAAAATTTGTAAAATATTTTTATCTTATATTAGACTCTATAAGTTGATAAAATATAGTTTAATATTTTTTTAAGGTAAAATTTATTTAGGGGGTACTAACCAACTTGTCATGGAGTCGGCATGGGTAGTTGAACCTTGTAAATATCATGTTTTATGATATTTATTTTATATATGAATTTGAGACAAGGTTGAGAGACTATTTTGAGATGTTATAGAACCTTCACTGGTTTGATACGTTGAATTTAAATGGGGGTAACTCTTAAAAGATAAAATTAATCCTTGATTCACCCCCACCCCCACCGCTTAGTGATCCAATCAGATCTTAACAAAAACCCTTATAAATTTGGTATCTTTTGAATCAAAAGATATTTAAATAAATAATGTGATATATCACTTTAAAACCCATTAATTATATAAATATAGTAAAATAAATCCATTAGGTATAAATCACACCATATAAATGTTAAATTAGTGCACCACAAATAATATGTCTTAAGAAATTAAATTTTTGACAAACAAACCCCTTATGGTAATGGTAATGAAAAAATAAAAATAAAATATGAGGGATACCATGAAATGGAATTTAAATATCTTTAAATTAAATATATTCATTATAATTCAATTATTGGGGTTTTCAATACACCATATAGAATAAATTATGGGGTACAATATCAAACATGTCTCATGGATTTAAAAATGAGACAAAGAAGCCATTAACTTAATTATTAACATACACTAAAGTGCTTAAATATTATGTACAAAAAATAACTATCTTAATCACCTATTTTAGAACCTTATATATATCTATAACCTTTTAAAATGTCATTTATGATTATTTTTTTCCTGTATACTAGTTAGTTATTATATATTATAAATATTTTCTGTGAGTAATCTTGATCGTTTCTAACTAGTTTTGTAATAGCAGTGTTGTTCTTCGTAATTATCACAATTTTAATAAGTAACAGATCATAAAAGGAACAAAAATTTATTTTTTATAATTATTTATAGTTTTTAATCTCATTATAGGGAATTTTTAGTTACGATCCTTAAATATGAAATTGACGATAATCATGTTTTAGCGATTTTTAATAAACGAATGTTGGTATCTAAATTAATTATTTAAAAATTAATGTTACCATTAAAAATATCAAATAAAATAACTATTAGCTTATTTATAACATATATTATCAATAATTATTTTCTCATATTCAACCATGAAATTATTTTATAACATTATTCAAGTATGTGGTTAAATGGAGAAAAACAAGAACATATAATAATAAATGGATGATTATGATTATGAAAGTTGTTTTTTCAAATAATATAATTATTTAAGAATCATAATGACGTTATTTATATAATTTTATGGTTTTTAATCATATTTTATTATATTTTAATAAATAATATTTTTATGGATTTGGTAGTCCACACATGCATAAATAACATTTCCATTTTTCTCAATAAGAAAGGGAAAGGTGGTTAATAGTTATTAATTTAGCATCACAAAATTAAATATAAAAATATTATTAATTTCATTATATATTAATATTAAAATTATATTTTGGAATTTAATATATAAATAAACATAATATTGGAAAAATTAATACAATCATTGAGAACTTGGGCTCTCCCTTTGAGGACTCCGTGGAAATGGAAGGCTTGAGTTAAATTATTGTGAAAATAACCTAAAAAACTGAAATGGGAATCAATGGGAAGTAAAAATGGTATATTTCTAAGAGTAAACATAAATTTTTGAGTGGAATAGAATAATTTTTGAGAGGCCCCTTTTACAAGTGGTGATAATGGACTATTTTGTAAATATTTCAACTTAATAACAAGAGAGCACATATTTCACATGTCAATAAGACTCAAAGATAGAATATAGTTTATAAAATAAAATTATCGGTCTATGTGAACCTAAAAAACTCAATTATAAAAAAAAATTAACATATTAGTCCTCTTACACCTTTCTATTATCCTTTTTATCATTTTTTCTTTTACTATGGTAACTAGTTTTTACGTAGGTAATTATTTTTTTATACATAAAAATAAAATATTTTTGATATATAATTTATACTTACTAATTACAAATATGAAATACAAATTATAAAAAAAAAATCTATGTATCATAAAAAATAATTTTATCATTATTTCATTTAATGAGTAAAAACTTATTCATTGAAAATGTGTATTTTTAAGCATAAGATTTATATGTATAGTAAAATTATAATTTTTTTCATTATCATGATTTAAATTGGTTTATTATAAAAAAATTATATATATATATATATATATCTTCCATTTAATCCAATGAAAAATATAATTTCACAAAATAATATTTAACAAAAAGATAAGATTAAAACGGTTTTTTAATTGGAAATTATAACTTAAGTTATTAAATGGTAAAATATAGGTTTTATAAATTCATAATAATATTTATAAATAAATCATTTCACTCCATAAATACAATGTTTTTTAGTAAAACTATTTTATACGTTTTTAATCTATACTTACATCGTAATATAGTCATAAATGCTATGATTTTGGTAAAAATTGTATTTTTCACTATTCACATAAAAATGAATTAGTTCAAAAAATATAAAAATTTCCTTATGATTGTAATGATATGTGTAACTAAAAAATAAATTTAATTTTTTAAAATTAAAATTCTAAAATTTATGTATCTATTTACTAAATGAAAATTCAAAATATAAAAAAACTCTTTTATTAAAAATGGACTTTTAAAATATTATGTCTTTTAAATATAATTTCATGATAATTTATTTTTTAAATGATGTTAATATATTGGTTAATATATTTAATGTTTAAATATTATCATAATGAGCCTTTAAAATTGGATTATTAAATTTATTAACACTTTAAATAATTATTTGAGAGTGAATAATCCTTTTATTTTTTAAATAATATTAATTATATATCATGTATATTTAAGAATTATTAATTGGTTAATATATTTTTAATTTATAGAGGATTTATTATTCATATAAATTTATTGATAATATTTATCTAATATGTTTCAAATCATTTTACTTCATTTTTGTTTGTGGATAAATCTACCAAATAAATTATATTTAGGTATGATATATAGTAAAATCTTAGGGCATTACAAATATTTCATGGTGGAGATGACACAGAATGGAGGATTTTAGAATATAATATTATTAGTATGCTAAAGAAATTGTTATAGGACTTTTATAGTTTTTATAGGGAGGTTTTAATGTATAGAATTATTGTAGAATTAATGTGCCTTTATGAGGAAAATTTGTTGAAAGGAAATATTTCTTTCCCCTAATACTATTTCTCTCCCCATTGAAAGTACATATCCACCATATCTTATTTTGACTTTAGTGGAACAAATATCATTAAATAATATGTCTCTCACTTTCTCTCTCCCTCATTGTATAGTGAAGGTAGCCAATCATTTTGTTCAAGCTAGTGGTGATAACAAACATAGATAAAGATGGAAGGATTGAAGCAATGAATAATCTCCAATCAGGTTTGAATTGTTGATATTTTTTTCTTCACCTCATTCTTCACTATCTAATTTTTTCCCCTCTAAAAAAAGAAACACCAACTATGAACATGATTAAATTTAATAAAATAATAATTTGATATTCCAAAAAGAATAATATTTTCATAAATTATTATTTTTATTTAGAGGGAACTCACTTCCAAAATTAATATGCTGATCTTCATAATTTTTAATGTGAATATGATTATTTGAGAATTTATATGACATTAGTGGAATGAGGATTTAATAAATATTTCATTAAATATAATAATTGAATTATTTTTTTCATGATTAGAAAATTTTAATACTTTGATTATATTTTCTTCTCCTTTCATAATAGATTGATTATTTTATAACATCATTCCTATCCTGGGAAGAACATGGGGATGAAGCGTCCATGTTTAATGAGAATTTTATTTTAAGAACTGTTATTTTTTTATTTCTCTAATGGTGTTTGTTCATGATGATGAATACCAATATTATTTATCTTAGATAATATATTTATTTGTTAAAAAATCAATATTCAGATATTCATAACCTGTTGAGATCTTTTCAAATGTTAATATCAACTTTGTTCTCCACTCATACTTTTGTTCTTTAAATATCACAAATGAAAAACATTTTTAAGAAGTTTGGTATTCCACCAACCACTTCCTACTCAATTATTATTTTCCGATCAATCCATGTAATATTTTATCTTGATACCATGTTTTCATAATAGAGGATTACCTAATAATTATGAGATCATGTGTATGAAAATGACAATGCAACATATTTCATGAAAAATTTGTTTAATGTATGGGTAAAAATATATCAGATGATAATGGATGGAAAAAACACCCAAGCATGGTATGATGGAGGCCCTATGGTCATCTAATTTAGGAAGTTCCAGTGGAGTGCCTATAGTTGGAAGGAAGTGACTAGTTTCATGATGATTTTTGAACTAGAGATTTAATATTTTTAACTACACACCTCTAACATCCAGATTATATACTGTGTAGTTAAGGTTCTGTAACTCCGGTGTTTTTGTTTTTATAAACATTATACACCATGTGACACATAGTCACACATTGTATATCCTATTAGCATGTTTCTTGGTGTCTACACTGTGTATATTCAATGTAATTGTGTTTGTTTGACATGTTATGTATTTCATGTAGATGTCATGTATGGATATCAAGGATACAGGGTGTGTTTCTAGAATACACGCCAACTAGCCTAACCACTCAAAAACACTATATACCACAATAAACATGTCATGTATTTTTCTTCCTATAGATTTAACTACTATAAGTCATGACCAACATTTCCTGGGAGACCTACACATCATATACCCTACTGTACATATCCTGTGCTAGGTTATTTATAGTATTATTCATGATTTCTCAATTGAGTGTTAGTCTTGAACATATTGGTTGTCAATATAGATTATTTCTCTACATATAGAATTATTATATCATCCTTTTGGTCATTGGAGGCCACCAATATGACATTTTCACAAGTTTAATGTGTCTTACTCTATAGAGATGATGATAGGGTTTAAAAATGGTGTTTGGTGTTCAAATGGAGCTCAACTACTCCCCCATTTTTCTGTGAAATTTACTCAATACATGGGGTTAAGGTACTTCCTTAGAGACATACTCATGACAAGGTTTGGTCCCCCATATGACATATAGAATCAGTAATCCCATATGTGTCATGGAAGAATCATCTATCCAAGGAGGCAGTATTCTCCCATGTGTCAAGGACATGGAGTTGATACTCTCACATGTTTTGGGGTGTAGTTATCCATATGTGGATTTAACATCCCCCCCCCCATTTGTTGTGGTGTGGTCCTCCACAAGATTGTGGTACTCCATCAAAAAATATACATACTCCTCAATTTGGCATAGTCCCCTGCTAATAAAACAAAATGTAGAATTAAAGTTTCTAGGGTTTGGGATCATGGGTCTGTACTACTCTAGGTGAATTAGGTTTCATTATTAAATATATCATGGAGAGTTTAGATACGTATAATAGAAACTTACTTTACTTTAGTTACTTATTTCTCTTTTAAGAATATATAGATACTTTTTTTTCAGCTAAATTCATTTTATTCCTTCATCTTATTTTTTCAAGGTGTCTAACTAGATATATTTATAATCACCCACGCACAAGATTCATATAGATAAATGTTGTGTATATATAGATGATTCACACTTTGGCATTAGACTTTGAGTTCAAGAAGCTGGAAGAGATGGTGGATTTAGTTCATTGAGTATCTTGGTGGTGTTGGTTACTGGAAGTTCTCATGTTGAGGTTGATGTGTAGTAGAGGTCATGAATTCTATTATTCAACATCGGTTCTTATCTTGAGATATTGGGATTTTCATTTTGTCTTATTTTGGGTTGTTATTTGTAATAAAATATTGGCATATTTCACGGTGTTAAATTCATGGTTTAATGTAGTTGGTTCATTTATATGTGTTCATTAAATGTTATATATTTTATCATGGATATGTGTGGATATTTATAGTTTTATATGATATGGAATCCTAGAGGTGTGATATTACATCTTGCTAATTGTTTCTATATCCTAGAATAATTGAGGTAGGCATGGGGTGGAACACTCTTCCGACTAATGGACCAGGTGGGGTTATAATGGGTTGGGTTGGGTTATAATGGATAAAAGTAGCTTCAGTGATAGGTATAGAGTTTGAACTTACTAGACTTATGTGGAATGGATTGGGATACATATGGTAAAAATGTTATAGATACATGAGTTTAGTTATAAAAAACTATGAAACTCTATGATTGGTGTGGGAAACTGATTTAACCATTCATCAGGACTCTTATAAGTTGTTAATCAAATCAAAACTCTATCACATCAGTTGTGGGATCTATTAAGATAGTACATGCATCCAATAGAAAGTTTTTTTCACAGTCATGCTTTCTGTGAGTCAGTTATTACTTATATTATTAACTAATCATGGGTTCATATTATTAAACATAGGATTTCACCCTTAATAAAACTAGCACAACTTCTGAATTACGAATTTACTGAGCCCATGATAGTGATTCATCCACTAAACACTAACCAGTTGAGCAATGAGAATTTTTTTTAGGGGCCTGGTAGGGATATATATCCCTCATTAGTTGATTAGAGGACTGATCACCCACTATTTGAGCATAGAGTAAACTCACCCACGTCATAGATGTTAGTCTCTATAAAGAATGATAAATCTACTCATAGGCTGACTATGATTCATGAGTTTCAGAGATATGGACCTATTATGTTTCAGGGTGAGCCCAAACTTCATGTAGTAGAGGAATATCTATAATTTGTTTCTCATATATTTCATCTAGTTTATACACCCATGTATTAGATGATAGTTATCTCTATGAGACTTATTTATTGTTTAGAAAGCTTTTGTAGTTCAATGATTGTATAGTCTCATGATGAGGCACCTTATCATGGACATAGTTTGAGTGCTTCTTTTTTTAGAGTATTTCTATTAATCTAAATTAAGTATTATATGGTTACTAGATATTTTAGACTTCTAGGAGGTAGTATATTAGGCTATTAGTTCACTATTAGTTTTATATACCTCATGAAGTATACCTAAGGTATGATGAAAAATAGAATTATTTGATTTTGAAAGATTTATTGTGGCCTTTTGATGGGTGATTCAAGCATGGATTTTACCTATATACACTCCCAAAAATTCTAGATTTTTGAAATGACCCATTTCAATTGATGGTTTTCTCCACGAGATATATATAGGGACCAAGTAAGGAAATTGTTCTTACTGATTTAGATTCAATAGCAACAGCTAACCAACACCAAGCACCAGGATCTCATCATCAAAGGCATCGATATTCAAGATCCTGATCTATGGGATCATTAGCTTGGGGATCCCACATGGGGGAATAACTATCCATAAGGAAGGATTTTCTATTTTTTGGATTAAATTACTCCTAGAAAGATATTTTCTAACTAGATGCGAAGAAAATGGTGGTCAGAGTAGGATAGTGGATGGACCTCCCCAATAGAGGTAACACACTGACCTAGGACCTCCCTAAGGAAAATAAGGTTCCTATATTAAAGGTGGATATGGAAGAGGATTGGGTAGGGTGGGTGAATTTTTGGTCCACTCCTCCCCGTACCACCACCACCAGGTAGACAACAATAGGCTCAAGTTGGAGGTGAGGGTGGAGGATAAACACAGGCAATGTGGGGTTTTTAGTAGGATGTGCCCAATAAAGTTTAAGGAATGATATTTATTTTCTCTAAATTAGTAATAATTCTCATTAGAAATAGTTCAATTCATTGGTTTCTTACTATATATTCATTTATGAGATAAATATCATTGAATAACAACATTTTCTAGAGACTCCTACTAGAGGTGGTTATCCCCTCCCATATTTATAATCGGTGCAAGATTACCCTCGATGAGGATACATTATCATAGGACCTCATAAAAGTATATATCATACCTTATGATATAATATATAGAAATGAATGGTTATCTATATTCTAGGGTTATGTATATTTTAATCAACATAAAGATATATTTCATTGAGAATATTGGTTACGGTTCAACTTTACTAGGGAATAAAAACCCTAGACAGGATGATTAGGGACAACCCATATAGGATTGTAGGTAGTTAGTAATCAGTTAGTTGTCATATAACTATGATAAATTGATGTTTTGGTGTATTATCTTCCTACAATAGTGGAGGAGTATACATATGTTTTTACAGAGTATGTTCTATATTTTCCCCCTCATCATGAAATCAATTTTGGTAAATAATATCACACTAGAACTACACTAATATCCTTATAGATCTATTATATGTCCGCATTTGAACTTAGTAAGATGAAGCTATAATTGGAATTCATTATAGAGAAAGGATTTATTAGACTAAGTGTATCCCCTGATACTGCTTCTGTTTTATTTACTAAGAAGGTGGATAAGAGCTTGAGGATTTTTATTGATTATCATTGCATGAATCTGGAGATACTTAGAAAAAATATCATCTTCTAAGAATTTATGATATCATAAATCATCTAAAAGTATCAATGTGTCTCTCAAATATTGACCTCAGGTCTACTTATCACCAGATTTCGGTATGTTAGGATGACATACAAATAATAGAATTTCGGTGTCTCTATCATTAAAATGGGTTATTAGGGGATTCATTAATTATTAAGAACACATTAGGAGTGTTAATGGGGCCCATGAAAAATATTTTACTATTATTCATGGACTATTCCATGGTGAATTTCATCAATGAAATACATATTTATTCATGAATGGTGGTAGAACATGAGAGAATCTACTTATTATCTTAGATTTACTATGTGAGCATCATCTATATGAAAATATCTCGAAGTAAAAGTTATAAATTCATCAAGTTCATTTCTTTCTACATATCATTTCATAGGGTGGTGTTATAGTTGATCCCATTAATATTGATGCATTGATGGTTTAAGGTCCACCCAAGATGTTGTTGGACATGTGTATATCCCTTAGGATAGTGTGATACTACCAATTATTTTTGGCATAGTTATCCCATATTATAGTCCCTATGAATATCATTACCTAAAAAGTTTTACCATTCATATGGTCAGATAATTTCTAGGAATATTTCAAGGATATAAAGAGGATATTGAACAGTTCACTAGGATTATGTTTTATTAGGGAATCAGTAAAGTATAAGGATTACTGTGATTTGTCTAGATCTAGGATATGTTGTGTAAAGATTTAGAGATGAGTTATTATTTATTATGGTTAAAGTAAAATAAGACTATAATGGTATGTCAATGAGACCCATGACTTAGATCCTATAGTGGTAATATTTTTCTTGACGATATGGAGACATTATCTTCTCCGTAATAGATTCATAATCATCACAAATCATAAGACTCTCAAGTATATAATTCTATGGGGGGGACTTCAATTTGAGGGTAGAGAAGATGTATGGGGTTCCTATAAGACTATTATTTTGAGATAATATATACCACAAAAAGGGAAATGTTGTATATAGTTTCTTTATCATACAATCTAATTCTAAAATTTTGGAGGAGTTGTCTAAGAAATTTGTCTAATTATGGTTAGTTTATGTGGTGGAAGGAAACACATGTTATATAAAATTGATGCTGATGATAACTCAACTACTTTATTTGATAAAGTACTAGTATCTTTTAGATATTAATTGTGAGGTTTTTTGATAGCAGATTCACTTTGGGAACACACATGAGATATTTTTTATAGGTGTCGAGAAAGTATCCCTCTTTTGAGGATGGACATTGATTTCTATGTTGATTCATTTTGAGGTATTAAGGTATTTACATGTTTATACTTTGGTATTAAATCTCATCATAATAAATAAGTACTAGTATCTAAAGCTTTAGTCTGGGTGGACAAGTATGAAGTGGGTTATTATTGAGTTCATTTCTTGGTGCCCTGACAGTTAGCAGGTGAAGATCAAACAATAGTTTCCCACAGGTATGAGCTAACCCCTTGAGGATCCAAAGTTGTAGTGGGATACTATATTGATGGATTTTGTGACTGAACTTCCATAATCATATAATGATTATGAAACTATCTTAGAAATTTTAACTATATGATCATGTCGGCTCACATCTTTATCATTTAAGAGAAGAGTTTGATGGAGATATTGGGATGTTTGTAGAAATATCAGATTAATTGGTTTGTGGAGTTCCTTAAATTGTTTTCTTTGATCATTATTCTCATTACATGACTCAGTTATATTGGCGTTTTCGTGAGGCTTTTAGGAACCATCTATGTTTGATTATAGATTTTTATCCATAGATAGAAAGTCAGACGAAGTAGATTATTCATGTTTTTAAAGATATACCCTGAGATTTTATTCAGGATTTTGGTAGGAGTTAGTTTGATTACCTAACCTTATTAGAGTTTTCATACAAAAACATCGATCACTCTTCAATTGGCATGAAACTTTTTGAGGCCTTGTATGGTAGACAGTGTAGAACAATCCTTTTAGGGGAAAATATTGTTGATTCATCTCCTATTGGTATAAAGTTGGGGTGATTGATAACAGGAGGGGGTGCATGTTATCTAGGAAAGAATGAGGATATATAAGAGCCTTTATAGTCCCCATCCAAATAGAATATAGAGACCCTAATATTTCAAAGAGGGATACCATTTATTTTCATAGGTCTCACCTCATTATCATTTTTGGAGGATAATATTGGATATAAAACTATCCATGGGGTTCATTGAACTATTCTATATTCTAAATATAGTTTTTTAGGTCACTTATCACCTAGAATTGATCCCAAAGATATAAAAGGTGAAAAATATATTCAACGTTGCATAGTGAAAGAGGTATGTACATGATCCATTTCACATTATATAATAGTGTGAGCAAGATATTGAAGAGGATATGACCATTATGGAGTACTTGGTGGAAATCAAGGATAGGTGGGATAAGATATTTCATGGTCGAGTGATTCCCTTGGTTCTTATTTTTTGGCCGCAAAGGAATTTTCAAGGGATATTATGGGATTTTGAGATTTACATTCAAGCTCATTAACCTCTCCTAATTTCATGATTTTTCCCATTTATTGGTGAAAAGGATTGAATTTCAAGAGGGTGTAGAAACATAATGTTTTTAATAAATCTTTTGAGAATTTTTAATAATATTTTTGGAGGTGGTCATGAAGTTGATTAATTTAATATTATCATTATGTGATTTCTAAAATTTAAAAAAATATTAAAAATATTATTTTTATTAATTATTTTGGTGACATTTATTATCTCATAAATGGATTCCCAAACTAGAATTTATACATAATGGTTGCTTCAATAATAAAAGGGTTTCATAGGTTTTGTATATTTTTTATGGAATGACAATGAACCCTGATCATTGGTTTGTGATCCTTTGGAAGTAACCTATAGTAGCTGATGTTATGTGTGATTTCAAAGTCCATAATCCACCAACATTAAATATATATTAAACTTCTCAATAATTTTAAGAGTTTATCTCATGCCTTTATCATATATTTGAGGTCATTGAGACACTATAGTATTATTGGGTATAATTTTCCATATCCATGCTTGAAGGAGGAGCTCGCAAGTAGTGGGATGTAATGACTGGGCCCGAGAAAGGCTAAGGGATTACCATAAATAATTTTTTATTATTCTTTTTCTTGTATTTTCACGCTAATACCATATGGTAGGAAATGGAAATAGTTTTTATTGAGCTAAGTTGGAATCAATGACCATCCCAAAGTAAAATATCTATATTTATATATTTACTCTGATATGCTTTATATTTAAAAAGAAATTAATAATCTAAAGAAAAGAATTTTTAATTGAATTTCAAGAATCCTTTATAAACTCATGTTATTATCTTCAATTTGTGAAGCTTTCTGAAGTAATAAATAAATCCTTCCTTTCAGAGATGTGCTCTAAATAAGGCTCGGGAGATTATGGCTCATTACCAATATGAATCATTAGTGATAGTCCTTATAGTGGTAAAAACTCACATCGAGAGGATATAATCACAAGATACGCTTTCATGGAATGTTATGGTGGTATTGATTCTTCTTATACTAGCTCAAGAAGACCTTATTTTTGGTTCATATGTGATAGCATCAGATATATATTACAAAAATATATAACTTCAATGAAAATAAATTCTAATCATGTGTTTAGTATGGGCGTATTAAGAGAATCTTTTGAAGGAGTATATGAGAGAGTTTTAGGAAGTAATCCTAGTTTACCTAGATATCCAAGGCCAAGTATATTGCAAATTAAATTATAGATAGCTAACCACCTTCTAGGATATTTGGTAAAGGAGATAGATATAGTTCCTAGGACTATCAAGTAGTTTTTGATTCATCCAAGTTTGGATTTCCGCCCTAGGGTTATATTGAGGGTTCATGTATGACATATGAAGTAGAGAAATCCACTATTGATGATGTATAAGGGGATATTATAGTATGTTGTAATATTAAGTATCTTCTTCTTTAGATTGTGAATTATTGGATATATGTGCTTTGTGTTAATTTATCTTGGAGCAGTTGGCCTATTTTCTTGAACTCAAAGTACAAGTATCCTACGAATACATGATCCTTGACATTCCTCTGGGGTATAAAATAGAATAGATATGAAGGTTTTCAACCAGTTATTTATTAAAAGATACTTATGGGTATCTTCAGGATGTGGTGGTTATTAATATGACATATTTTAATGATATTTTGAGAATGGATTGGTTAACCAATTTCTTAACCTATATTAACATCTATTAATGGTTGTTTTTTTATCCTTGAATAGAATTTGATTTTATTGAATTAAATAATTTGAATTTTACGCTATTTTCGTGATACTAAATTAAAGTCTTGTGTTAGTTATCTTCCCAGAGAAGGCTAGTCACAATCTCAAAGTAGTTGAAGCTACGGAGAAAAAACCATTACCATATATGGTTGAGCTATTTTCAAATGTACTCCTTGAATATTTTTCTAGTTTAAATTTATATGGAAAAAAGATTTCAATATTAATTTGTTTCTTAGAAACGAATACATATCAATTCTTCTATATCTCATTTCACTTGATGAATTAAAAAACATAAAGAATTATCTAGTGGATCTTGATAAAAAAGTATTTTTCAAACTGATCCCTCCCCCTTGGGGTGCTATACTTCTTTTAAAAAATAAATATTATGGTAGTCTATTATTGTTTGTATAATTTCAAAGAATAAACTATGTAATTACCAAGAATAGTAATCCTTTACCCAGAATTGATTATTCATTTGAATGATTAAATAGGGAATTGGTTTTTGAAAATCGACCAATGCTCAAGTATCATCAACATTGAGTGACACCAGATGATATTCCAAAGATGGATTTTTAAATTTTATGTGTTCATTTTAAATATACTTTCATGTAATTTGTATTAACAAATTATCACATCATGTATATAGACATAATAAATTGGATATTCCATCAATTATTAGACTATGTTGTAGTATTTATGTAGGGTATCCTAGCATGTTAAATATTATAAAATGAATATGGTTTATATCTTAATATTGAACTAAATAATTTATATGGGCATTAGTAATATGTTAAAATTTATAAATAATCTTTTTGGATTCAAAAATTCAAGTTTCTTGGGTATTTTATTTTTGAATCTAGTGTCTAAGTATATCCTAAGAAGGTGGAAACAGTATTTTCGTAAAAAGTTCCTTTGAATGTTATTAGAATCTTAATTTTTCTTGGGATTCCTCTAAATTATCTCTATTTTATTTCGGATTTCTCTAAGATAGTTTCTCAATCGATAGATTTAATAAACAATGAAAAAAATAGATTTTGGCCAATGTGAAGAATCATTCCAAGAGGTGAGGAAATCGTTGATTGTGGATTTGATTCTGATATTACCTCAGTCAAGTTAAGTGTTTGAGTTATATTGTGATTATTACTTATTTGAGATAGTTTTTTCTCTTATACAGGATCATTGGGTGGTTTATTATGGTTACAGAGATCTCTATACTCAAGAATTAAAATACCCTTCCAATGATAATGAATTTTTCATTATTGTTTATCATCTGATATGCTTGAAGAATTGTATTTTTGGAAAGATCTTTATGTCATTTAGTGACCATGAGAGTGTCAAATATATCATTTCTCAGTGAGATATAAATCTGATTTAGTAAAAAAAGAATTGAATTTCTTTAATATTTTGATTTTGAAATATATTATACACTTATAAAGAGAAATTTTTTGTCAATTCCTTGAGTAGGAATGACCAAACATACAAGGTGTAAGAATAAATGCTAGACTGTAGATTAATTCCATTGATGGAGGAACTCTATTTAGTTGTGATTGAGGATCTATGTGGAACAAATTTATATCATATCAATATTACATCATATATTATGGATTATGTTAAGTAAAATAATATATATTATCACAATTGTGTCATTATTAAATATACTCTTGATGTTTTAGGGATCCTTGATGGTTAGTGTCTATATTCCCACTCTTTTATTTATGCCCATGGAATACTTGTAGTCCCTTCTATTATAAAGTAAGAGTTAATTAACGAATATTATATATCTATGAGGATTATGCATCATAAAATTATGAAAATGTATCTTGATATTCATCATCAATTTTTGTGGTTTTTTATCAAAAAGGATACTCTAGAGTTCATTTATAGGTGTTCCAATTGTCAATGAGTAAAAAAATAACATAAGAAACCCACAGGTGATCTTCAGTTTATTCATATACTTGTATGGAAATGGGATGAGATTGTTATGGAATTTGAAACTAGCATGATGATATCTTTATAATTGTTAAGATATGTTTTCAGTAATATAAGTCCACCTAACCATGGTGGATCATTTTTATTGATACTCTAGGTTGAAGTGTTGGTTATATAAAGGATTATTTTAGTATTTAAGTCCTTGGGTAAAATTGAGTACTAGTTTTTGTCCTCAAACGGATGGATGGTTTGAATGGGAAATTTTTATTCTTGAATACAAGATTAATTATTTAATTATTGGCTTTATTATATCATGATAAGATCATGTATCTATAATGTGATTAACTTATAATAGTAGCTATCAAAAAACCATTCATATGGACCCCTTCAGGGATGTTTATGGAAAGTATTGTGATTTTCCATTATGTTGGACTAAAATAGTAAAATCCCATTTTATTGGCCATAAAATTTTCCAGGAGACTACATAGTAGGTGAGATTGATTCAAAAATGATTGATTGCTACTCATATTTTCCAAAAGTCATACACTTGTCAAATAATATTATATTTTGAGTTTAATATCAGTGATCAGGTTTTTATTCAGGTTTCTCCAAGATTGTGTCTTCGAAGAATAATTAAGAAAGTAAACTTGACTCTAAGGTATGTCAAAGATTTTGATATCATAATTTGAATTGATGATACTTCTCATGAGATTTATTTGCCTCTGAAATTTTTTATCATACACAATGTGTTATATATTTCATAGTCGAGGAGAAACATTCCTGACACTACACATGTGATCAGATATTTTGATATCAAGATTGAGTTAGATGGATCCTATGTGGAGAAACCCATCTATAACATTGATCCAAGTGAAAACATGTTATAAGTAAAAGTGAATCTTCTAAATATAATTTAATGTAATAATGGAAAAATCATGAAATAACTATGGAATGAGAAGTTAGAATAAATGTCTATGGGATAACATTTTTCTTCAAGTGGATAGTTTAAGCCTCTCGGGGATAAGAATCCTAATGGGGGAGTATTTAATGAAGCTTGTTTTTTATATTTGTTTTACATTTAAATTAATCCAATAATATACTTAATAAGTTTAAATGTGAATTTAATAGAAACTAGAGGATCGATAAAATAATTTAAAAGAGGAAAAAAATTAGAAAGGTAAACAAGAAGCATAGGGTACTTTGTAGGCTTGGATTAGGGACCCAGGGTATTTGGAAGGATGCAGACACTTTTATGTTCACCACAGGATACCTGGAGGCATTATACTGAGTACCTGGTAGACAAAATTAGTATTTTATAAAAAGTGATGGAAATGAGTGTTTTACATTATAATTTAATAATAAAAATCACTTATCTTGATATTTAAGTTCAATTGATCCATTTTGATCTACCTTTAAAACACCCCTTCCTTCCTTTAACCTCCAAAAAAATCCAAATTCAAAAAAAAATGGTTCCCTTATAATGTTTCATAGGATATATTCTTAAACAATTTACTGGTAGGTTCTCTTAATCTCCCAATTTCATTTGTTTCACAAGGAAATGAGATAAAACCCTTGAAACTTCCTTCTATGTATTGGGAAATCTATAGCTTTCTTTAAATTTCCATCTACTTATTTTTGGTTAGAATATATCCTAGGTAATGTGAATGTGTTACTCTTATTTCACATTCAAAAATTCCTATAATTCAAAATAAATTATTGAAACCTATAAATAATTATTATACAATTATTGAATGCCTCTAATGTTTATGAATCATATAAATTTATGTAGTGAAATAAAGTTAAAAATAATATTATGTAGGTTACAACTCTTACCTTTCATATTTTAATAATGTTTTTGACTAGAATAAATATGGTTATGAATTAATTTTGATTAAAAAGAAAAGTTTTCATAAGTAAACATTTTTACTAACATTATTTCCTAATTTTAAACATTGTTCTTGTATCTTTACATGTATATTTCTGGATTGATTTCATATTATTTAGCATAATAATGGTTAGTCTATTAGTGTAATTTTATTTACTACTCTTGGTTAATATCAAAAGTGTTTAGATTGATGCATATGGTTTGATTTTGTTTGTATGTTTTAAAATGTAAAGTTCTATATGTTAATGTGTTCTCCTTGTATGAATTAGTATATTATAAAATATCAGTTTGTGGTTGGTATATTAACTAATTTGTAATTATTATTTAATGATTTTTTAGAATGTTTTAAGTGGTTAGTGGTTGTAATGTATGTCATGATATGAAAATCATTTTGTTTAATAATAAGTTAATGAAATGGTATGGTCACCCAATGACATTTTTTGTTATTATCCTTTAACCTCTTTTTTAATGGTTGATCTGAAAGGATTCCTTGACTTGTTATACATGACTCCACCTCCCATGGGATAGATTTTATACCCTTAGTAGGTTTCCTTTCCCATATATTCTAGGCTGGTCCTGAAGCAAGTAAAAAATGTTTGGGTCCTTCCTACATTGGGAGCTACACATTATAATAGTTATCCACATTCAAAATTCATACCACACTATGTGACTAGTTTGTTAACTTTTCTATATTCCCTATATTTATACTACACGAACAAAAGTTTATGAAAGGTGGGTAGGGGTCAGGTGAGGACTCTACTAGATATAATATAATCACATCCAATATGTGTATTTTTTTAGACACATGTATATCCTTTTGTACATAATCTAGGAAAGGAAAATTCACCATATAATGAAATTTCATAGTTCTCAGAGCGAGGAGTTGGTTCGAATCTTTTTTGATCTCTAGATGGTCCTTAAAAGTGAGGTTGATGTGGGTTAACCTTGGTTATACTCATAAAGATATTCCAATCATATATCCTTTTATATTTCTAACATAGGATATTTTGGTTTGCTTAACAACGAAGTATGTCAAGTATGATTATTTTTTCATTTTCGATGGCATGTATGATGTTTTCAGAATATTTTCATATGTCGAAGTGTCTATATATAATTTACTTAGTTTTAGAAATTTCTAATTAAATAACTACTTCTATTAGAGGACATGTTTATGTCTTCCAGTTTCATATGTCTGTAATGATCATGTTAAAAATTTTATGTCATAATTCAAAGATGTAAGTTAGTGTAAAAAGTAATAAAATATTTGACCTATGTATTAATCATCCTATTAATTTTATTTCTACCTCTTGAAATTTTGATAAGCACCAGAGGGGTTATGGAGATCTTGTTTGTGGATTGTATGGGTATTTAGGTCATATTCATTATATTCTTATTCCCATTAGGTTTTTTTCTTCATAATCTAAACTATAGAGAATAATTTCAAATATAATTATTCAAGGTATTAATTTATTCACAAATTTATAAAAAATGGACTCAAATTATCTCTCTAAAAAATATTCTAAATTTTAATTCATATGTTTATAAAATTTATGTTCTTAAATTTTAATTGGTACATAGAATAAAATTATATAATCCATTCATCATGACTTTCTTGTAACAACCTTCAAATATTAGATATAAGTTTGAGATTATTGAAATTATCTCTACAAAATTTCCTCAATATATAACTCAAATTTATTAAATGAAAATTTCATCATTTTAATAAGGATTTAAAATCAATTATACATGAATTTAGGGTCATAATTCATACCATAGAATAATTTGGAGGGTAATTGAATGTAAAGGTTTAAAATTATCTTAATAGGGTTTCAAAATCAAATAACCATAACTCTTTTTTTCAAATAATAATTCTCATATGAATTCAACAACTCTAGTTACTATCTCTAATTGTGAGAAGTTATAAAACCTATGTTTTATATTTTTTAATTTGTAGGTTGAATATATGTTATATTTTAGGTCAAAAAAATATTTTTAATAAACATTTTATTTATTTAAAAAATATTTTTACTGTCACTAAAAATAGTAATGGTGTTACACCAATACTAAAATCTCACTCTAAATAAATCTATTTATTCAAAACTCAAAGACAATATCAATTTTGATGGGTTTTGGAGTCATTTATAACATCCAAAAAAAGTGAAAGAATAACTCTAAAACACCATTAAGCATAGAATATATCCATACATTTGGAATTATTAATATAATGAAGATAAAATGGTGTACCATAAACCTTATTGATTTAGACTATCCAAAATTTAAATAGGAATTTAATAAAGATCTCTAAATATAAAAAATCATTCCTCCCTCCTATGGTATATTTGGATCATAGGAATCTCTCAAATATCGGTAAGGATCACTCTCAACACCATGGTTTACTAGAGTATTGGATTCGAAGCCAGGATAAATGAGATCCTGATAGTTTTGGACTTATGCAGTTAAAACCATCACTCAACACATCATGTGACTGAAATGATTTATATAGGCCCCCAAGAACCTCAAATAGTTGACCTGTATTAATTTAATGTTTCTCATATGTTAACATGTTACAAATAATTTATAGTAACCTATTTAATTCTCATATTCAATTTTTAAATTTTAAACATACATGCCATAAATTTAATCTCCTCACTAGAATCCTTCTATGTGTTTCAACCATGTATTAAAGAATTTGGATTTGTATTTGATTTATTCCTATAAGTTATAATTCAATATAATAATACCATACATGATCCACCATGGTGTAGTGTCTTACAATATTAGATATTGAAAAAAAATATAGACTATGATGTATTATAAACCACCACACCATGGTAGCTATTTTAGTGAAAAAATCCATCAATCCCCTACTTTTGTTAGACCCTAATATACTTAATAAACATTACCCTTATTCCACATCATATATAACAACCTGTAAAACCATATCCAAAACTTCTTTTGGAAAATAGGTCATATTTTTATCACCAAATATTACATAATATATTAAAATTTGTGAAAATTCATCCAAAACTTCTTTTAAACATCCTCTAAAACACATTTGGGGTAGCTCTGAATGTATCATAAACATGATCATAATTGTCACAACTCCAAATAATGACCCCATGGTGATTTATATCATTGAAAACAATTACGAATTCTCAAATCCAAAAAATGTAAGCAGAAATATTCCATAATAAAATTTTCAATAAACCCCAATAAATAAAGGGATCTAGCATGATTTTTTTAAAAAAAATGTATATATATACCCATTACCAGCTATTATATCAAATACAAGTAGTTAAAATCATGTAATTCCTTTTTCTAATACATATAGTGACTATGGGACATAGATTATGTCTATCACATATAGTAGACTCATATATTATTGATTATTTGAGTATAGCTTACCAGGTTAATGAATAAAATATATATAATTCATCTACTAGATGAACATGTCATATCCCCCTCATCTAGACAAATAATCACATCACAAGTACTTTATCTAGTTATATCTATCCATGTACTTAGTTTAACTCAATTGAGGGATTGGACATTATACTCTTCATATGAGAGGACAAATACCATCTTGGTTAAGCCTCAACTAATGACATGATTAAAAACATGTTAAACCGCTCCTTGATTAGCTATGCATAAAGGACTATATAATAAAGGTATTGAAGTATGAACACTCGTGAAAACGGGAGTTTTAATAATGTTTTTTTATTTTTAACATCAGTTAAATTGATACTTCATTATAAGCGAAGTTGTAAATAGAGACTTTGATATAAGTTGTGTTTAATTGATGTGATAAAAAAATTACAGGGGTTATCAAATAAAATATCATATAAAATAGAAAAAAAAATATAGAATATGAATGTTATTTCACATTGGTTATTGGATAATTGACACGAAAAGGTATTTATTATGTTGTTTATTGCAAATAAAGTACACAAAAACATATTTTTCATGTCTTTTATTATATAAAAAATGAGAATGACCAGTTTTGTTTGATTTTTCACATCCGTAATAAAATAACCCATGTAAAAATGTTTTTTAAAAATAAATTAAAATTCACCACCATTTATATACAGCAGTAGTAGACAAAACTGGTAAACAAAAATAATAGAAATAGAAAATAGTAGCATATATGTAGTGTCATAAAAAAATTTACAACTCTCCTTCATTCGGATAAGTTCAACTTTGAAATTTTAATGTGAAACATTAAAATATATATTACAAATAAAGTAATACCCTATAAAAACTATGAAATAATCTACCCATACTCCATGAAATTAATTTATCTCTTTTTTAGAATATGTATGAGGACCATCAAAAATCTATTAATCAAGTATATAATTTAACATGTACTCTCAATTTAATTATATGATAAATTAAAGGAAATGTTATAATAAAATATAACCTTGTGTAAGTATTTGACAATACTATTTGAAATTATTTTATACAAAAATCATAGAACATAATATCCGCAATCCTTAACTTTTTGTTGATGATTAAATTTTTATTTAAAAAGAAGATTTCAATTAAAAAACATTTTAAGTTCTTTCAGCCAAAATGTAATATTTATAAATGAGAATTCACCTTTATATAGATATATTTGAAATTTTCTTTCCTATTTCATGTTTTCTAACTAAATTAATTCCATTACCCATTTCAAAATGATATATATGAAATAAAATTTAAAGTCATTATAATATATAAGTTTTCAAATAATCAAACATATGTGACTAATAATTTTCCAAAATTTTATCGCACATAAATATTTATATAGAATAACCAGTAATTTAACTTCCCTTTTGGAAAAAAACAAAAAACACATAATCAACACTAATATATAAAAATTAAAATGTGAGTGGTTATTTTTTTTAATAGAAATAACACTTCTAGAAAAATATGGTTCATAAAATTCATAAGAAGGAAGAATCCAACACTAAATTGAATTATTTTTAAGCATTTAAGAAATATATATTATTATTTATCTATCATTCATTATCTTTGTTATTGGAGAAATAAATTATAGTTCAAAACTTCATATACTAATGTTGTGTCATGATAAATATAATTTCTATAAAAATACCTAATAAAAAATAATTATTTTGTTTTTTAAAATTAAAATAATTGAAACAAATATGATAATTGGCTTATATGGAAAAGATTGTCATCACATTGATGCCAAAAAAAAACTCTAGTTACAAGCTCCATGATATCTTTCTTTATAATAATCACATTTATATCATGAACACAAATGTTATCATCCAATATAATCTCACAAACTTATAACAATAAAGAGTAATATGTTTATAATATATTATGTTTAGAAGTACTATCTTAAGTCATAACTGCATGTACTTGTTATTTTTTATACAGTATGTCTTTACATTTAAAGTATTCCTATAAAAATAATATATATATATATATATATATTAAATTGTTCAAAATATTAACACTAATATAAAATAAATAATATTGTATATACATACCTCAGTTGTAACTTTCCAAATAGTTCTATAGAGAAAAAATAAAAATGGATAATACTTTGTCCAACTATAGTGACCTCATCTGTATGAAATTTTATTCTCAATGGTCTATTTATAATATATTTCACAGTTACCTTAACTTCATCCATATTTATCTATTGATGACGTACAATATCTCTGATAAAATATATAATCCAAAATTCAACAATATGATACCGTGGACTCTCAAAAACTAACTCATAATAGACGAGATGTTTTGGAGGTGGAGGAGTAAGAGTTTGATATATAGGAATATGTGGTGGAGTGGGATATGTAGAAGAAGTTATAGGAGTCAGATGTGTGGCATGAAACTATCATTTCATATATTAAAATATTGATTGTACTAAAGTTATAATATCTTCATCCATCATCTCACTCATATATTAAATGGTAGATTCCAAAGGTTATACTCTTCCTTTATATACATTCTCCTTTAAAGAAGCTCCAGAATGACCAAATATTGTATTAACTGTTAAAAATGCCTCGTATCATCATATGCGGATTAGGTGTTAGGGATTTACCAAATGGAGTAGGTAAAATATAATTCCTACCCTCAGTATAAAGGTTCTATATGTGAAATTATCCTTTAGGAATTAATGTATAGAATTTTTGAAGAAATTATTAGTAAATCAAAAAATATAAAGATTTGAAAAAACATAAATAAATCCTCACAGTCCTCTATGATATATCCATCATCTCTCTTATAAGATATTTTCTCTTTTTTATCATTTAGACATTCTTCCATATTTCTTATCTATCTATGGAGGAGGGTCAACAAATCTAGATCCTAAGGACTCATATCTCAATTTTTTAAATTTTTCAGCTATCATTTCCCCCCAATAATGTATACCCTCCACAAGATAAAGTATGAGGGTATACATCTTTTCATTATATATCTTAATGATACCTCCTCAGTTGTTGTTAATTAAAGAAAATAAAAAAATTAATATGATCATTATTATACAAAAAAAAGATTCTGCCAACGGGCATGTACCCTAGTGGTACAGGCTCTTGCTTGGTATCCAAAAGACCTAGGATCAAATCCGGGCAGGGGAAAATTTCTGGGTACTATAGCAGGTATTGTAGCAGTGGAAACATTATAGCAGTGGTAGCACTGTAGCGGTAGAGGGACTCTAGCAGAGACTATAGCAGTGGCAGTACTTTAGCTAGTACTGTAGTAGTGCGGGTACTATTGCAATACTGTTCACCGAGGGGTACTTTGGGCCAAAAAAATGGGCTTTCAAGCCCTGTACTCAGGCCACTTAGCATTGGGCCTTTGGGCTATGTAATTGGTCTCCCTCTACCCTATCTAAAGAGTTATTTTATTTAAATAATAAATTGAGGCTTCGGCCCCAACCTTTTAAAAAAATACAAAAAAGATTCTAAAATCTGAAAGTGTTCTTACAAAAATTTATTATTGGAATATTATTTCAACAAACCCATTATTTGTATATTAATTTAAAAATAATATATATCACTTAGATTTTCATTTTTTTCTTTCCCAAAAAATTAAATCTGATGTGAGGATTGATTTAAAATCAATAAATATCCTAGAATATAATGATAAATATTTCTTCATAACTTCTCTAGCATCGTGTATATCATATCTGAGATGATAAAAAGGGAAATAATATATTAGAAAAATTATATCAGGTTAAGTAAAATAATAACAAATGGTCATACCAAAATTTTCTTCCATAACTGAGATAGTATATCATTGTCAAAAATTCTCTAATCAAAAATAAAAATGATAATTTTCACATGAATTTGTATTGAAAAAAATCTTATATTATTTTGAGTTTTCACCCCCAGAATTACCATTATCATCAAAATAAATTTATATCCTCTGGTCCTAGTTATAGAAAACTAATAATCTTGGTAAATATGCACTACTACTTTTACCAACCCTAGAATCCTTTTTTCCCCTATAGAAGTTGAAGTATTCTATTTCAAAAGAATGAGAAGGATAATCAGAAGAAGTATGTGTACAATCCTCCCAAAAAGATCAAGGTGACAAATTTTATATCTAAAATTAGCCTAGAAATAAAATTAAAAATTAGGACAAAAATATTAAAAACAATTTGTTACATATAAAAGTAAATAAAAATTGAAAAATGGTCCAACAAAAACTAAGTTCAGCTAAAAACTTTTTTCTTCAAATTTTTTATAGTAGTTAATAAAAAATTAGAAAAAAATTAATGGGAGATAGACTAATATAAATAGGGAAAAAAATAAGTAAAATGTTATAAAAATACAACTATTAGATATAAATTTTAATAAAAAAAATAAAAAGAAACAGACAATACAATACAATACAATAGAAACCACTATTTATCGTAGTTTTTATAGTAGTTAATAATAATGTAAAAATATTCTAAAAAATTCATGTGACATCAAATGAAATATAAAAAAATGCTTAAAAATAATATATAAATGCAATGATTGCATATAAATTTGAATAAAAATTTTAAAATGATATTAAAAAGAACTAAACTAAACTAAAATAAACAAACTCTTTATCTTATTTGTTAGCAGTAAAAAATGATAAAAAGTACTAACAATATAAATGAAAAAGAAAATAACAAATAAAGAAGAAAACAATTATGTAAAAACATATACAAATCCAATAATTATATATAAATTTTAATAATTGAAAAATGATACAAAAAAACAAACTATTATAAAAAAAAATTTATAATATTTTTTAAAATATGGGTTCTTAGTAAACAAAAATTAAAACAAATATTTATATCATTTTTAAAAAAATTAAACAGTAATAAGAAATAAATATGTATTACTAGTAAAAATAGGAGATTAATAAAGGATTGATTTCCCATATTTATTCCTCATAATTATTATGTATAGAACAAACCATTTCAATGACATGGTTATCAATACTCAATGATAATATTTCCATGGAAGTAGGGATTTCAAATAAATCATCATCATTGTTAAGTTTTTTATAACCAAAATAATACTTTTCCATGAAAAATGACATAACAAGTCGCATTTTCTGCATCAAGAACATATAAATTTTTTTACCCATATGTTTATAGGATAAATATATTAGATATACAGTCAAAAATATTTTAGTTTACTACTATCATACGAAACTCATTGTGTTTTACATTTTTGTTATCGATAAATCATTTTCAGTTAAACACATGGACTTGAAATTTAATGTAATAAATATACCATAATTATTCAATAACTATATAATATACACTTGATAGAGATATTGTTTTTTTGTCTTATGAACTCTAAAATGCATTACTTCTCTAAACACCAATATAGTACTATTCTAAACTTCACTTATTTTGTCAATATCTTTGTAATAAAATGTATAGAAATTGATTTCATACCTGGTCTATTTTATCAAATTTAAACATGGTCTGCCTTGAAACCATCTCAATATTTATAAAACATCTGATATAACATGAATAATCTCTCTAAACCATGGAAGGAAATCACATTCAATTTCCATATATCTTTCTTCTTTGGATAATGTCATTTTAACACATTAATATAAAATGTTATATATATACAAGAATCATCTATGTTATTCAAGATGTATAAATGTACTAGTTTTATTTTTATAGTTGTAAATGATTTTAGTTTTAATCCATGGATCCCCTTTTCCCAAAAACTAACTCATTCATGGAAAGATATAGGAAAAACTTATTTTCTCCACTACAGAAAATTAGTTTGTACAAAACTCAATAACCTTCTTTGAAATATACTTCTCATCAATGGAGGGTTTTAGTCAATATTGATTCTAAATATATCCCTTTAATATCTTCATATACCTTTCAAAAGGATACATCTAACATAGATATACAAGACCAAAATATTTATTTATAACACCAAATAAACAATTAAAAGAACCATAATATAAAAAATATATAATTCAAAGTAATTTCTAGAGGAAAAAATGTAGAAAATACAACATTATATAAATTATTGAAAAGGTTCATATCAATCACTTTATTTGAAATTTGATTGAAAAAATAGCTCAGCTTCATGATATTCATTCTAGTATAGATGGGTAGTATTCCATACAATGAAACTAGTATGATTTATTTAATCATGACATAAAAATTATGAGATTTCATACCTGTTAAAATCAAATATTTTAGTGGCCCAAAATTTTTTACATCTCAAGAATAACCCTACGGAACATTGATACCAAGAAGTCACTAGAATAAAATCTCCTCCTTGGGTAATGTATGAGAGGATAGAGGTAGGTATCTTCATCTCCCTTTAGAAGTAGGATCTAACAACATTTATAATTCCATTTATTAGATTCATATATAAATCATCATCATTAACACCTTTTCTTGACAAACCAATTACAATTGAACAAGGGAACTAGAAATTTAATGTAATAAATATCCCATATTCTTCGATAACTCCATAATATTCAATTGAAGTAGAGACTAGTTTTTTTCCTTTACACTCAAAAAAATATATTACTTTAGTAAACAAAAATACACCACTATTCAGAACTGCACTTATGTTATCCTATTCTTTGGTTTAAAATGTATATCCATTTATGACTTACTTATACCATATTATTAAATTTAAACATAGGTTTCCTTATAACCAAATCAATGTTTTTGATGAATCTGATTTACCACAAATGGTCTCTTTAAACCAATGCCAAAAAATTATTATTCTCCTTCAATATCCACAAATCATTAATTTTTTGATACTTTTTTTGAATGAATTAATATGTGACATTGTATAGTACTAAGCATAATCTATATTATTTATGATGTATAAATATGAATTCTTTATTTATTGAACTATAAAATACTTTATATTAATATCTTTGGTCCCCTTTCCCCAAAAACAAACTCATTCATGGTTAGATGTAGGAAAACTGACATTCTATGCTAAAGGAAAGTATTTTTTACAAAAATCCACCACTTAATTTGTAACAACCCTTGATATAGAAGTCTCTCACGTGGCCAAAAAAGGTTGGTTATGAGACCTAAAGCACACTTCAATATATGTCAAAGGCTACCAACTAATAATGGGGTGTGATATGTATAGTTGGCAGACTATGCCCCTTGGATTCATAGTTTAAAACACAGTGGAAAAATATCCAATAACAATAAATAAATATTAGACTATAGAAATAATGGAAACAATATAATACAGTGAAAACCAACAATAAAATACAATTGAAAAATCCAATAAATAATAATGGAGTAATGAAATGATGTGTTTGAATTTAACTAAAATTCATTCATGGAATAATACAATTAAGATAATAGAATGCTCAAATAAAGACTCAATAGACCCCGATCCCAAACCCCACATTGGTCCCATCTCCAAACATCATCCAATCCAATAATGATGATCAAAAATAATGTCCTTTCCCACATATCCAACCCTGCATCAATGTATACTACTCAGGTGCCAAACGGTGTCCCTAAAAGGGTGTGTGTATTAATTAGTCGGTTGAAACCACTATGTCTAAAAAACAAGTCTGATAAGAAGTGTATTCAATAAGGAAATAAATAGGTGTATTAATTAATTCAATAATTAATAAAATGAAATCACAACCTTCTTCAGATCCATGTAAAAATATCTATGATCATGTATTATGACCATGAAAACCAAAACCATATAACTACTATAAAATAACCTTTTTAGTCTCCATGTCGGAATATCTCTTATCACGTATCACAACAATGCCAAACACATATATAAAAACATGGTAAAATTATGTGATTTGGATCTATGTAATAATATCTCTAATCATGACTTATAACAATGCAAACCACAAACACATAACTAGCGTAAAATAACCTTCTTTGGATCCATGTTGGAATATCTCTGATCATGTCTCAGAAACATGCCAACCAGAACCATATAACCATGGTAAAATTAAAACATGCAAGGTAAAATCCAAATAATAATTGTAGTATCCAGTTCAAATTCCTATAATTAGGACATTATCGGATGGGCTGATCCCACACACTATAATCATTAAAGTATGTGAATGTGTCGATCCCACTCAATTTCAGCATTACAATGTATAATTGTGCTTGTTCTAGTGTTGTGCATGATATATAATCATTTCATCAAGGAGCATAGTACTTTTCCAAATAGCGTCGATATCACAATATGACATTAGAACCCTCAATGGTTAATTATGAAAGTTACCATTCTTCTTTAAATTTACTCATCTATTTATGTTACAATTGATCAAAACTCAAATAAATGCGCAATAATCCATATCTTCTGGATTATATAACCATAAATCACCTAGGGTATCATGTCATGCTAAACACACTTTATGACATTATCCAATTCAATTATATTCAAGGTTTGTTGGCCAAACAGATAGCCATAATCTAGGACAATGACCAATTGAAGCCACCGGACTCCAAAGAATAATCCCATTCATTATTTTTTTAATTAAATATTATGTTACAGGGTTAAATCACAATATTTCATATATGTGGAAGTTTATAAAAACTTAGGGTTAAGATTTAGACCCTTAAATTAACCAGTAAAGAATGAAATGCTTCCAAAGGAAAATTCCCACAAGTAAGAAGGTGCAGATGGCCCCAAAGAGGTTCCTATATAAAAAATATTCAAGATCAAAACCAACAATGCACAATGTCAATTGATTACACTACGATAGTTTCAGGACCGAGGGAGCGAAGGAAAGAACCTAGCCAAAAAAGACTTATCAGGGATAGATCACAAAACATGATGTCCATATTGGAGGTTGGCACTCCAAAATGACATGGAAGATAACCTAGGTTCGAGAGAAGAAGAGTTTCATGCTGGTGAATGGAAATCATCCACATATAATACATTGATATATAATATTCTAGAATTATGTGGTGTGTAATTTAGTTAAACATAATGTAATTATTTTTAGTGTTTTATGCCAAAAAACTCATTACCTTAGCTAAATATTATAAACAACTAAACATTACATGATGAGTAATCTATTTACATGGGATTTAAATGTTCTACAGATAATTTTTGTAGTCCATTTTCCTTATAAAAAACTCAAACCCCTTTAAATATCCTTAACATACCAAGAACCCATGATAACACTTGACCCATTTATACTTGAACTCGATTAATTTAAAAAAACATCCATAAACTTTAAGTCATTTCCCCAACAAAGTCTTTCCATGTAGATCCTATCCAATTTTTCTTAAGTTTCCTCGTAACCCAAGACTTTTTTTTATTCAAAGAAAAAAAATCCATGATGAAAACACTAATAAAATAAAATCTATTGAAAAACCCATAGGGATATATACCTGAAAAATGATGGGATCTTACAATATACCAACTATATAACATCTCATCCTCAAGCTGCTTCAAGAATCACTATGGGGTCTTGATGAATATGTCTGAATACTAAATTTGTATATCAGACTCTATCTTCCAAGTATCCTCATAAACATTCCCATGTTTTCATTATACTCTAACCAACGGTATAGTCCTTCCATAAAGTTATCGCTCGCTACAATACACAACCCATATCAGATGCACCTCAAAGGATGCATTAGCATAAAACTAGGTGTCTAATATGTCTATAACATTGGAAGGATCTGGATGATATCTTCAAATATTTGGCATGTGAAATATTTTGTGTATGGAACTATAGTATTGTGGAAGGGATAAACATTATGCCACCGGACCGACCTATTACTTTATCTTAAAAGGCCCAAAAAACTTGGGAGTTATTTCTTAATATGATGTTTCCCCAATCTAGGTAACACCAAAAGGAAAACCTGAAAACAAAACTTGAATTATAGAGTTCCTCATTGATGGTTGGCATAACATTTCTACCTTCTTTGTGTAGTCATCAACCATTCTCGTATCAGTTGAACTTGTTAAAATGTATCGTGTAGGTGATTAGGGCCAGTAAGTGATGACTCACCTTCCTCCATCCAAAAAAGAGGGGAATGGAATGACCTACCATAAAAAAATTTAAATGGTTCCATTTTCATTTATTCCTGAAATCTATTATTATATTCAAACTCCATGAGTTCCATATATTGTGCCCATGAGCACCAAAATCAAAAACACTGGCTCGTAACATGTCCTTCAGAACCTGAACAGTCCCCTTAGATTGATCATAAGTTTAAGGATGATAGTTTGTGCTCAAAATAAATTATGATCCCATATCCTTCTGAATACCCTTCCAAGAATTCAATGTGAAACAAGGATCTCTATTAGAAATGATACTCCTTAGAGCATTGTGCAAACAAACCACCTAGTGCATGTAAGGACTTCTCATAGAATCAACTATGAAGCTATCTATAATAGGTAAAAGGTTTTCTACATTCTTCGTTTAATTAAAAATCACCCATAAAACATCATTATTACAAGTTTTCTTGGGTAATACTATCCAAAAATACATAGTGACATCATCACAATTCCACTCAAGAATTGGAAAAGGATATAAAATCCTCACTGGACTCTGATGCTCAGTTTTTACCTAATGATAAGTGAAACTTCTAGCCATGAATCTTATTATCACCTAATTAATTCCTAACCAATGGTACAATATTTGGAGATCACAAAAAATATTTGTCAAATAAGGATGCACCACCCATCAAGAAGCATGAATCTCTTTCATCATCTCCTCAAAGAAATATGTAGGAACCCATACTTGGCCATATAATAGAAATGAATTTCCACTATTAAGAGACCATGATGATGTTGTCTCCAAACCATATAATTTTTCTCTCAAAACTCATCACTATGGATCAGAAAAATTATCGGCCTTGATCTAATCCCAGAGACAAGTATAACAAATATCGATGTCAGGGTTACTTGACTATGAGATTCATGGACATCTAGATGCATGTATGTGAAGAGGTATATCATCCACCACTCATCATAAGACTCATGTACATCCTATTCCTACATATTTTAGCTCAAATTAATGGAAATGATGTTTCTATTTCCCATTGTATAATCTAAACTATAGTCAAAATACTGTAGATATTTGACCCACCTCCTAGGTTGAAGGTTCAGGTCTCACAGAGAAAGATATTCCTAAGGCACTTATGGTACTTGTACACCCCAAACCATTCACACATAAGATAGTGTCTCTAAAATATTAGGTCATGTACCACTAGTACCCCTGAATCTAGATAATGACTTGGGTAATTCCTCTCATGTAGTCTCAATTACCTATATCCATAAGAAAACACTTGATCCTCTTATAATAGAAATGATTCGAGTCTAACTCTAGATATGTTATAGTACATGTTACATTCTTTACCCATCATAGGTAAAGTGAGGATAGGTTCTAAGTTCATCCTACCTTTTAAATCCTAAAATTATATTTAGTAATAATTATATCAAACAAAATTCATATCTTTCTTGGTCAGCTAAATATTGATACTTCCAAATGGGACAAATACTAGATAAAGTTCCAATAATACCATGATAAAACCAAAAAATCATTGAATCTAAAAGATATTATTAGGTTGTTCCCAAGATACCATGTCTTAGACATTTTATGGGTCTACTAATAGTCCTACCTCTAATATGGCATGTCTTAATAAGTGCACTTTATAAATCTAGAAACTGTATTTGGTTAGCTTGGTGTAAATCCAATGCCCTATCAATGTGCTCAAGATGATGTTAAGATGTTGGGAATGATCATCTAATAATTAAGAGTACAATAATATATCATTGAAAAATACCACAAAAAATTGATCTTGAAAAGTATCAAGGCCATGAATATCATAGGTTCATTGTTCAACCCAAACAACAACACTACGAACTCATTCAAGCCATATCTGTACTTAAAGAAGTCTGAGGTATGTTTTATGTTCCCACCCCAAAATGATGGTAACCTGATCTCAAATAGATCTTGGATAAGATCATAGAACCTATCAACTAATATAAAATATCATAAATTCGTGGAAGAGGATACCGGTTCTGAAATGTCAATAGGTTCCACCTTAGATAATCCACACATAAGCTCAAATGTCCATTAGATTTCTTAGTGAAGAGAACCAGAGAATCCAAAGGAGAGGAACTATGCTATATGAATCCTTAAGATTCCAGATCATCCAACTAAAATTTCAAATCCTGAATCCCTTCTAGTTCCAATCTATAAGGTGCGGTAGAAACTGTCGCCACTCCCAGCACTGACTCGATCATGAGCTTGATCTCTCACTCAGGAAGTAAGTCATAGAACATGTCAGGAAAGACATCTTGAAAATAGTCTACCCCTATAGGAAAGGAATCCTGATGTATTAAAACATAATCTATAGGAATATAGGCTATCTAATCCATGATACAATCTAATCTGCAATAAATTGGTTCTATGCGAATAGCCTGAAGACCCCACTCACCTTGGTGATAATATCTACCTCTTTCTGGAGATAGAATGGTGAATATCCTATAATAATCAATATAATCTAATATATAACTAACCAATCCATACCATGAATAAATTTAAAGATTTTCATTTATATCATGATTGGTTCCCAAAAAATGGTGACCACCAATATCTAGAGAACACAACTTGCAATGTTCTATATTCTCTAACCTCACTACCAACAATATTTTAACGGTCAAAGAACCATCTAAATTTTCCACATCCTATCTCAATTTCTTTTTAAAAATAGCAGATAGAAAATAATTTGATTCCCATGTATCAAAAAAACACAAGATAAGGTAGATAATACAATAATCATACCTATGATGATAGATGGTCATGTATCCATGGTAGTCGGAGTAGTTTTCATAAAGTGAAGCTAACTTGTCTCTATGCTCTAGGATCTAGTTTGACTACCCTAAGTTGTTTCCACTGCCTGGTATGAAAACTCTTGTACTAGGGTATCACATCTCTTTCCTTGGCCAGAATGACCAGTGGAACTCTAGCTACCAACATACTAAGGGGTAGTTCACCCCCCACCCCCCCAAATCAAGTGCTTATCCTGATATCCTTCCACTAATATACTATATAAATTTTTCATAAAACCTTGTAAGGTGACTCAATATACCATAATACAACACTTGACTACTGGGTAAGGACATTACAGAATCTTATGGCCAAACATGCCACACTAATAGCATTAAAACATAATAAAGTTCTGATATAGTTTCTCACTTCCTTAACTACTCTATCCACTAATGCCTCATGGAAACTTTTATAGCAGTACTTCTTTCTACCTAAATAAGAGTACCCAATTTTTCCTGTTGAAATAGCATGGTTTCTAATCTAGGCCCCTCTGATATTCCCTTCAGTGATTAGTGTTTGGTTCATCACATCCTCAAAAAAACTCAAATGAAAAATGTTCACCTATGACTTGATCTCATAATGAAACCATCCAAAAACATCTTGCATTATAGTCCGTCATTGACCTAAGATCCTATTTCAGATGAATGAACTCATCATATTTTTTATCCCTCAACATATCAGGATATAAATGGATCAGAAAATTTGTCTTGAAGTCCTTCAAAGATAGTTCATCCTACTACCCATATTTTTCCAAAATATCTGGGAAAAAAAATGGTAGGTCAATGAAGAATATATGCAGAAAACTTTCCCCTCTTATATGTGGGTGTCTCAAGATTACTAAAGCTTATATACACTAAATCAGTAAACAACTTGGATCCATGGGGGCCTCCTTCCTCAGAAAAAATAGGTGGATACTAAAAATAAACTCTCTTAACAGCTCAGACATCAAATAAATGGAATGAATAGTCTCCCTTTCCATGGATCTCATGACCCTCGAGAAGCTTTTATGATGCTCAAGTCATAGATGAAGAGGAGGAATTTTCTCTACAATACAAAAACATGCCATAAAACACTGGCTAATAACGCCAACCTCAACAAGTGAGTATAATATATATCCACTAAATATCAATCTCTCTAAACATGGATTATAAGTTTTATACCATGAAATATCAATTAATTTCATTTATCATGAAAAAAATATCACATATCACAATTCAATATGCCATTATATATCACATGAAAATAAATATATCCATATAATGAACAATACATGTCAATATATCCCTATGTTCCTATTATAATTCATTCATAAACATCTCACACTATACTTTTCTATGAGTATAAATTTCAATAATCGATAACTTCATAAAACAATAACCTCACATAATATGTGAATCACCCAAGGTGAAATAAAATCATTTGTAACAAGCAAACAGTATAAACATAAATCCACCCCTAGGTACTCTGACTTTCCCTCATACATGGGTTAGCTACTCCCATGCACAAGATCATTGAAAAGTCCCAAAACACTCTAGTCTCCTTTTTACCTTTCCCAAATAATGATAAATGTAAAAGAAACTTGGTGTCCTTTGATACCACTTTGCAACATCCCCCGATCTGAAACCCTATCTCGCGGCCAAAAAGGGTTGGTTATGAGACCTTAGGCACGCCTCCTCTTATTCCAAAGGATGCCCACTATTAGAGGGGGTGTGATAAGTATAGTGGGGAGACTATACCCCCTATATTCATAGTTTACAACACAACATTAAAATATACATTAACAATAAATATATATCAGAGTGCATAAATAATGGAAACAATATAATACAGTGAAAACCAAAAATAAAAGACATCTAAACTATCCAATAAATTATAAAGGAATGATGTAATGACATGTTGGAATGAAAATAATTGTCATGATAGAAAAAATAAAAGTAAAATACTATAAGACTCAAATAAAGACGCAATAGTCCCTGGCCCAAACACATGTCGATCTCATCTCCAAACTTCATCCCATATAGAAATTACAATCAACAATAAGGTCCTTTACCCTTATCCAAACTATCATCCATGTAATATTCCTAGGTTTGAAATATAGGCTTGAATATGGTGTGATTATAACTTAGTAGTTCAAAACAACCATGTCTAAAAACCCAGTCAGATAAGAAGTGTATGAAATAAAGTGATAAAATCAGTATTAATTAATTCAGTAGTTAAAAAAACAACCATAACTTGATTCGGCTACATTCTAGAATATCTTTGATCATTTATCATGTATATTCCAACCACAATAATATAATAAGGTTAAAATAATCATCTTTTCCCTTTGTTAAAATATCTCCAAGCATGTATCACGACCATGCCAACCATAACCATATAACTATGGTAAAATAACCTTCTTCAGTTCCAAGCTAGAATATCTCTAAGAATATATCATGACCATGCCAACCACAACCATATAACCAAGGTGAAGTCACAATAATCTGGGTTAGACCCGTATAAGTATTACTGCATCTAGGTCAAATCCCTATAAGTATTAAAGCATGGGACTAAGTCAATCCCACTCACTATAATCATTACAGCATGGGACTGGTCCAAGAAAACTCAATATCAGTTTTATAGCATATAAGTGTGCTTGTTCTAGGATTGTGCTAGATATAAAATAATTTTAGTAAGGAACACATGAAATTTCCAAATAGTGTGGATATCATTATATCACATCATAAACCTCAGTGCTAAATTATGAAATTACTTTTTATCATTCAATTTCCTATTTTATTTATATCACAATTTATAGATAGACAAATTAATAATAAATAATACATAACTTAGTGATTATATATCTAGTAATAACATAAGAACCCATTCCATACAAAACAGACTATAAGCCATTATACAATTAAATTATACTCAAGGTTAGTTCACCCAAGGGGATCCATAAACTAGGTTAATAACCAATTGAAGCAAAAAGACTCCAAAGAATAATCCCATTAATTGTTTAATTAATTCAATATCAAGTTACATTGGTGTAATCCCAACATTATATTTAATTAGAAATTTATCAATCCAGATGGTTAAGATTTAGACCCCCCCCCTCACACCTTAACTGGTAAATAAATCAACACTTCCAATGAAAACACCAAAGTAGAAGAAAGGTCAGATGATCATTGTAAGGACCAAACTAATAAAAAATATCATTGTATTCAAGTGTTGTATTTTGTTGTCGAGGAAATTTCAAAGAAGGATAAATCACTTCCCCTTTTTTAGTAAAAATTGGACTAACCATCATATTCAGAAAATCAGACTCACAATGCTTAATAAATTTCATCGGATTGGGAAGGTGTTATCTGGAAGAAAAGGGTTATCAAACTCATCTTGAGGCCATAATAGAAGGATGGTTATAATGAGAATGGGAATCAGATTCTATCTAGATATGATGACAATATCATGGTGATTTTCTATTTTGTATTTCTCTTAAAACATTTTTTATTTTGAAAACATATATTGCTAGCCTTATGAAGTAAAGGGGGAGTGATGTTAGTCGTATTGAGGTTCAGGTTGGAATAAAAGGTGTTTTATGGAAGGTAGGAAAGTTACAACACTTTCCTTTCTAATTAATACAATTATGAAGTTGATCTTCAATGTCATAAAAGTCATGAAGAAGTCGTGATACAAGCTAGAGTTCATCGAAGAAGAAATTTTACTGAAATAAATACTTTCCAGTCTCAAGTTAATTGGTATGAGATCACTTTATTCAGAATTTGTTGATGTCTGGATTACTTAGAGTGTCATATTCAAAAGAATAAATAAGTTGCTACTAATACTATTCCATCAGACTCGGTGTGCCACTAATAATCAAAGTTACTATAATAGTGATTAGTCATTACATTTATTTGGTATCATTATGAATTCGAAGGCAAGTGGAATAAGAAAACATTGTTGATACTGAGATCATTCAAGAATAAAATCAATCATTTCTTATAAATATGACTTGTTGATTGAGTCAAGTGATAAATAAGGTTTTTAATATCTCTAATAATCAGTTCAACAAGGAAAAAAGAAGAGTCTTCTTTGAAAACTTTTTGAAAGTGTTATCAAATGGGGATAAGAATATTTCTTGAGGTTCCAAGAATTTTTTTTATTTTTTTATCAGTTGGTATGGATCATCATAATGAGAAGAAATATGTTCTACATTTTACTTAATTGATACAGATTAAAGTAATGAATAATCTTCCATCTTCATCATAATGTGGAAATTATAGTGGGCATATTAGTTTTTCAATTCGTGTTGAGAAACAATATGAGATGTCTTCAATTCTGATCTGTTTGTAATAGGTCCAAGAAAATACGAGTGAGTAAATTCTTCTATCATAATGAATAAATCATATTGGTCAATTGAAATTAGGAATTAGATTCAGCCTGAAGATTTTTTAGGAAGTCTAAAGCATTGATGTAATCAAGGAGAGATCCAAAATTGATGGAAAATTAAAGGTTCTGAACAAGTAAAAGAAATATCCAATATTTGAGGAATATTAAAGAATTGAGAAATATCGTAAAGAAGTAAAACCTTTTCAGAATCCCGATTAAACCATTTATAATGCATATAAAATAAGGAGAATTCTTTTTGTGTTTTTTTGATGTGAATCTTTTGCGAAATAGTAGAGATAAGCTTTGCATTTCTATTGAGAAGAATATTTCAGATTGAGCTTACTTGATGTTGTTATGGAATAGAAGAATAAAGAATAAGAGACAATAAAATATTTATATAATTATCTTATTGGGTTGGATAAAGAGATGAAAAAATAATATTTATATTTCTAGACTAAGTAAAAAGATGTTTAGAATGGTTTCAGTGGAATTTTGAAATTATAATATTTTCTTTTTGAACAATCGTACTTGGGAATCGGACTAAGAAATCGAACTAAGTGTCAATAGGAAATCCAAAATAAATTATTTCTTACTTCTGGGTAAAATAGTTAATAATTGTTTTAAAATGTCATATTTTTAAAAGTTGATCAAGAAGCTCAAAAACATGATTGTTACAAAAAATACCTTACATAATTTTGTGCTATTGGAAGCACATGAACTATCGTATTGACCATAGTTCTATATAAGTGTAAGGGAATATCTTACTCATCGTATTCCACAAAAAAATATTTTTTTTACTGGATTGTGTGGTATTGGATTGTATCCAAACCATAAAAAGGACGTAGATACTCTTTTTGAGTAGTGACCCTTGTAAATTCTTGTGTTTCTATGAATGTGTGTTTGTTTTGTTTTAAGAATAGAAAATAAATATTTTATAGTAAGTGAAGGTTGTTTCAAAAGAAATGAAACATAAAAGAAAATGATATCACTGATTCACCCCTCCCTCTCGCAGTGATACAACTATCTTTATTGTGAAATTATGAGTGGTATCAGAGTAAAGGTTCCCTTAATTTACTCTTTTCTAAATAATCGAAGATAAGTTGTGATGGATAATATTAATTGTGTGTATGGTTAAGGGATTCCAATCTTCAATGGAAATAACTATCATATCTTGAAAGTTAGAATGATTCCTTATTTTATGTCTTTTGGGTATGATTCTCTTGATGCTATAGTAGATAGATTTCCTCCAATTGATGATGTGGTTCATTTTACATTTGTTAATTAGAATAATCTTGATAATTATCCAAGTGTTAAAAATGATTTACTATTCTCACTTTTTAAAAGTGATCATTTAAGAGTAAAAGGTGGTTCCACTACCAAGGGTATCTGGGATAAGTTGAAAAACATTTATGAAGGAAATACAGAAGTGAATAAGAAAAAATTACTATTATGGAGACTAAAGTATTAAGATATAAAAACAATGAATATGAATCTATTGGTGACTTCTTTAATAGGGTGAATATAATTCTTAGTACTATTAGATGTCTTGGTGATAATTTATAAGACTCAACCTTTCTTGAGAATATCTTGATAATTAATCCTGACAAGTTTGATAAAAAATTATTTATTTGAAGATATAGATCCTGAAACATTTTCTTTGTATGAGCTTTATAGTACTCTTAATACTTATGAAATGATAAGGGATAAAGTAATAAAGGGGAAAATGTTGATAGAGAAATGTATTTCAAGGATGGAATGAAAGAGAAGTCTAATAAAGTTATTGAGGAAGATGATATCGCTGAAACCGAATCCAAAACTAAGGTACCTTAAAATCTTAATGAAATTATATCCTTATTTTCTAAAAATGTGAGAAGAGTTATAGTTGAATACAAAGGTAAACATCCAAAAAGTTTTTCAAATTTATATCCATTAGAAACTGTGTGGCTAATTATCTTAGAAGAAATAAATAAGAGGATAGTGATGATGAAGAAAGAAGGAAAATAAGGTTCTGGAAGAAACAGAAGATAAAGATAAATCTTTTTCCTTAAGTAAATATTTAAAACTCTCCAAATATAAAAGGATAAGTTTCTTATCTAATGATTATGATAAAGAAGATAGTAAAGATGAATCTAAAAAATCTACTGAGTATGCTTGTGATAATAATTTTATTAACAAGTTAATAATGAAGAATTATAAATAAGTAGTTCTGAAGAAGAAGAAACTCACTTAGAATTTCATCTTAAAGAATAATAGAAATAATTCCTAAGAAAACTGGAGGTTCGGAGAAATAAATTAGGAAGTTGAAAAGTAAAATTTCCTCAAAAAACAATAATTTTTCTTGATGAGAAAGTCAAGATACTGGAATAGATTTATTACTTGAAAAATAATATTGAGAAATAAAAAAATCATAATGAACATCTAGAAGTAAAATTGGAAGAAAAATAAGAAGAGTTGTAAATTTTCCAAAAACAAATTCTAAAGATGAATAGAGAGGAACAAGTTTCAAAAACACTATCTCTGAAGTTAGTGAAAGTTCTCATAATGGTGAACCTGATAAGGATCAATAAAATTTACCTTCATATGTTGAGAATAAATATAGATTCGTTTTTGAGAAGAATAAATCTATAAATGTTACTGAAGAAAATAATTCTGGGAAGGTTATGTACGTTTCCAAGACCAACAAATTCATGAAGTCATAAGTTTCTTAAAATTATGAATCTGACAAATTTTCTATTAGTTCTGACTCCCATAAATATGAAATTAAAACTAATATGAAAAATAATAATATGTTTGATGATATAAAGTTTGGTGGTCCAAGATATTCTGATAAGAAAGATAATGAGTTTTCTGAGAAACATGTTTACAACTCTGGTCAGTATGGAAGTTTCATAGGAAAATATTACTTATACGGTTACAACTAGTATTTTGGTGGATTCAGACACATCGAAAATATTTTTTGGTTTAAATACAAACATTAAAACTATTCTATAGATTTTAAATGGAATTTTTGTTGGGGATTCAATCCCCTTAAAAGAAGATGTTTGAGAAGTATGTTCATAAGAAACATGATAATGTTGGTGTGAAATCTAAAAACAGGTTCCAACCTCTAGAAAATATTTGTGAAAGGTGTGAACAATCAATACACCTTGAAAAATCATTTCATATTTTGTTACCATCACACACAAAAATTCTTAACAATCTTTAGAATCTTGAGAGGAAGAAATATATAGGAAAATAAAAGGCTCTTATTGGAGAAACTTCACTTAATGCTAAAAAAGGAGAAAAAACATGGATTCAAAGTAGTGTCTATTCATCTCATATGATAGTATATTCAATGTTTTAAAAGAATGTAAAAGACTTCAAATAATGAACGGTGGCATTTAGAAATGATTAATCTCTAAGAATCAAAGTTGTTGGATCATCCATCATTGGTAAAGAAATGTTAAAATCCAAGAAATATTTCTTTATTGGTGGGATAAATAAAAAATTTCTAAGTTTTTCACAACTTTTTGATGAATGAAAAAAGTCACTTTCAAAAAATATTGATTTTTTTGAAAAAAGAGGAATAGAGAAAGATTATTACAAGAGGCCAACATATAAATGGAAACTTATTCCAAGTTGGTGAAACACAAAACTCTTGATACTTAGGTATGATAGAAGAGAATTAGTTGTGGTGTCAAATTTTGGGGCACATGTGTCAGAGAAACAGTAGTAGGTTATAAAATTGATATAGTGTCTGTAATATTATTGATATGTCAAGAAGAATATATTTGAGTTTCACTATTTTTCAGAAAGAAAAAAATTATTAATTCAATGTATAATAAAGTTGATATTTGTTCAAAACAACCCCTAGAACTTATCCATTCTAATATTTTTGGTCCAATGAGAAAATAATAAACTAAGGGAGATAAGTACTTCAAAAAGTTCATTGATGAATTTACTCACATTTCTTGAGTTATGTATATGAAACATAAGTCATATTCCCTAAAAAAAATTAAAAGTTTCAAGAGGATAGCTGAGGAGTAATGTGAGTATTCAGTGAAGAAGTTAAGAGATGATAATATTGGTTAATACCAAAATAAAGAATTTGAAAGTTATCTTAAAAAGAATGGAATTCATCATGAGTTCAGTTCACAAAACACTCCTCAACAAAATGAGGTTTATGAAAGGAAGAATAGATGTTTGGTTTAAATTTGGATAACTGTGTTAGATGAACGTGGTCTCTCTCATTACTTTTGGGGTAAATCCATGAGCACTACTATTTATATTCAAAACTGATGTTTCTATAGGACAAGTTTAGATATGAATCTATATGAAATGTTTTATTAAAAAACATGAAATTTGAAAAACATAAGAGTTTTTGGGAGTCCATGTATCATAAAAAAGAAAGGTGGAAACCTTGGAATGTTTGAGAAGAGAGGTGAAGATGGAGTTTTTTATGGCTCTTTTATGGAAGGATGAGGATAAAGATTCTTCAAAAAAAATAAAAGAAGAATTTTTTATTATTTTTATGTGACCGTTATTGAAAATTTTAATGAAGATAAATAGAATTGTTAGTAGGATAAAAAAATTGTTAACAATTATGAAAAATATACTAATAGTGGTAATCCTACTCAAGAATAATAATTGGACTCGGCTATTTTAATTGATGATGAATAAACTCAAAAACCTCATCCCAGACTGAGGAGGAAAGTGAGGAATCAGAAAATTATTGGTGATCAACATCAAAAGGTTTAAACAAGAAGAACATAAAATGTTATTACACATACTTCTCTGTTTCTTAAGTTGAGCTGAGAGATGTGAAAGAATTTTTTGAGCATATGGAATGGGTTTAGGCTATGAATGAAGAGATAGATTAGATAGAAAATAAAGATAACTAGGAACTCATATCCAAGATGGAAAACAAAAATGTTATTGGTATAAAATGGGTTTTCCATAACAAGCCTAGTTAATAATGTGAAGTGATATTGAAAAAAGTTAAATTAGTGTGTAAAACTTACTAAAAAATTCAATTTATTGATTTTTATAAGACTTTTTATATGGTTCTAAGGTAAAAAAATCTTATTTTTTATTTTTATTACTGTAAAATGAAGTTAAATTATTTTTTAAATGGATGGGAAGTCTGCATTTCAGAATGGGGATCTTGATGAGGAATTTTAAATTGAACTACCATGTGTATTTTTTGTTGCTAAAGATGAAAGTTATGTGTGTAAGATGAATAAATCCTCATATGGGATAAAATATGCCCCCAAAGCATGGTATTCGAAATTAAATACTTTCTTGGGGAAGATTGGTTTCAAGAAAGTAATAGTTGATAGAAATATTTACATCAATGAAATTTAGGAGTTTTCCCTTATTGTAATTGTCTATATTGATGACATTATCTTTGTTGGGAATGATAATAGATCTTGCGAAACATTTTCTGAACAGATGAAAAAGTATTTTGAGATGTCCATGTTGTGGAAAATATAATACTTTCTAGGGTTACAAATCTTATAAAATAAAAAATTCATTTTTATTTCTCAAGAAAAGTATAATAAATCACTTCTTAATAAGATAAATATGGAAATTTGGAAATAAGTTTCCACACATACTATAATGGGTACCAAGTTGTCTAAAGATGTGAAAGTAAAGGATTTTGATCAGAAAGAGTTTCAAAAGATGATTGGAAGTTTGTTGTATTTGACTACTTCAAGACCCAAAATTATTTATCTAGTCACCATATGTGAAATATTCTAGTGTGCTCCCAAATAATCACATCTATTATCGGAAAAACTAATTCTTAGATATATAAAAGTCATAAAAAAATTTCAGAATCAGGTATGAAGGATTGGAAAGTATTGACTTGTTTTTGTATTCAGATACTGATTGGGAGAGAAATGTTGAAGATGGAATATCCACATATGGTAGAGTTTTTTCTTTAGGGAAAATTTTTGTTAGTTGGAATAAAAAAGAAATTAAATTTAGTAATTATTAGTACATATAAAGATAAGTTTGTTTTTTTTACTCAAGCTTATAATCAACTTATGTGGATGAAGACACAATTGCAAGATTTACTTATTATCATGAAGTTTCCCTAAAAATTAGGTTTTTATAGTCAAATTGAAATCAACCTTACAAGAAATTAGGGACAACATTATCATTAAAAACATATTTTTATAAAATATAATTTCAGTAAAGATCATATGGAGAATAATGAATTGAATCTAAATTGTATTCTTACATTGAAAAAATTTCGTCACATTTTCATAAAACCTTTATTGAAGTAACCTTTTCACAAATTGATGTTTTACATGGGTGTCCAACTTTTTTCTCATCAAGGTTAAGGTATGTTTTCTTTCCTCATATCTTACCTAGTCTTTCGATAGTGATTTAAAGGGGGAGAATGTTTCATAAATCTATCCATTGTTATGTGCTAAAAAATTTATGGAAGCATGTAAAAAATGTAGAGTTATGGGTAAGCTATGATTTCAACATTATAAGTGTGTGAAATTTTCTAACTATTTATTGGAGTGGTTGTAGGAAGAAAAATTCAGGAAAGTGGAAGAAGAAAAAAGAAGAGGTGAATAAATATGACGGCTTTTTCATGATCAATAATTTTGGAAAAAATGGTTTTGTTTTCAATAATTCTTGTTTCCTATAATGAGTTAGATCGCATAGGCTTAGAATTGTTGATAAGTACTATATTTCTTGAGGTTGCAATGTTAAGTGATTTATGAGTTTTGTTTGAAAACAAAATCCAAAGGGGGGTTGTTAGGACCAAGATGATAAGGAAGATCATCATAGTCAAGCATTGTCTTTTGTTTTCAAGGAAATATCAAAGAAGGAGAAATCATCTCACATTGTTTTTGGTGAAAATTGGACTGACCAAAATTTTTAGAAAATCACAACCAAAATGCTTAAGAAATGCCATCATATTTGGAAGGATTTATCTAGAATAAAATTTCTATCAAACTCAACTTGGGTCTAAAATATAAGGATAGTTATAATTATAATGGGAATGAGAGTCTTTTTTTATTTGATGAAAATCTGACGATGCTATACTATTTTAAATTTCTCTCAAATCAAAAGGTGTTCAGAAAACTTGTTATGTTAAACTTATGAAGTAAAGGGGGAGTGCTACAAATCATATTGAGGATTTTCTTAGAATAAAATGTGTTTTATGAATGATAGGTAAGTTACAATACCTTCCTTAGTAAGTTAGATGATGCTAATTATGATCTTCAATGTTCTCAAAGTCATGAAAAATTTATAAGATAAGAAAGATTTTGTGGAAGAATAAAGTTTGTTAATGGAAAAACATTCTAATCTCAAGTTCATTGGAATAAGATCACCATTTTTAGAATTTCTTGAAGTCTAGATGACTTTGAGTATCATATTAATAGGAAGAAATAAATTGTTGTTGATGTCGTTTTATCAGACTCATTGTGCCACTCATAATTAGAGTTAATCTAACACTGATTCATCATTACATTTGTTTTCGTCCTAATGACGCTGGAAGTAGTTTGAATAAGAAAAGTGTGTTGAGATCAAGATCAATAAACAATATCTTCAACCATTTATCAACAATATGACTTGTTGATAGAGACAAGTGATAAATAATGTTTTTAATATCTCTAACAAGTTGTTCAAGATAAAAAAAGAAAAAAAGAGTCTTGTTTAAATACTTTTTGAAATTGTTGTCAACGGGGGATATAAAGCTCACTTCAAGTACCAATAATTTTTCAGCCTTTGTTTTTATCATTTGTTATGGAGAATCATAATAGAAATCATGTGTCTTAAATTTTTCACAATTGATATAGAGAAACATATTGAAGAATATTATGTCTTTACCTTAATGAGAAAATTGGAATTGGAAGATTAGTTTCTTAATAGGTGCAGAACAACATTATGAGATATCTTCAATTCTGATTTGTTTTCAACAGGGTCAATAAAATAGAAGTGAAAAAATTACTTTATCATAAATAAGATATCGTATTGGCCAATTATAATTAGGAATTGGATTTGGATTTAATATTTTTTTAGGAATTATAAAGCATTAAAGAATTCAAAAAAGAACCAAAATTGAAGAGAAATTAAAATCAATAAACATGTCAAAGAAAGATCCAATATTTTAGGAATATTGAAGATTAGGGAAATTTAATAAAGTAGAAACCCTTTTCAGAATCCCACTTAAACCATTTTGGTGTGCATATAAAAGGAGGAGAATAATTGTTGTATTCTGTGACCTGAAATGTTTGTGAAAGAGGATATAAAAGCTATGAATTTATATCAAGAATGTGTTTTTGGATCTTACTTATTTGATGCAGTTATCCAAACAGAACAATAAATAAGAAGAGACAAGATAATATTCATCTGATTATCATATTATGCTAGATCATCAAATAAAAAAATCAAATTAAATTTCTGGATTGAGGAATAATAAGTTCATAATTATTTTAGTGGAATTCTAAAAGACTAATATTTCTTTATTGAGAAATCATACTAGGAAATCGAACTGAGTGTCATTATGAATTCTAGAACAATTTCTTCCATTCTTATGGTTAAAAAAGTGAATAATTGTTTCAAAAGATCATATTTTTTAAGTGATAAAGAATCACCATGACATGTTTGTTACAAAAATTATCTTACATCATTTTGTGCTACTTAAATCACATGCATTTTTGTATTTATCATAGTGTTATATGATTGTAAAGGAATATCCTACTTATATAATTCTATAGTAAATGATTTTTTTCTAGTGCATCATGTGGTATTGGATTTTTTCCAATCCATACCAAGGACGTAGCTTCTCTTTTTGAGTGGTGAACCCTGAAAATTATTATGTTCCTGTGGATATGTGTTTGTTTTTTTCCGTAGAGAAAAAAATATTTATACAGGAGACAAATGTTTTTTTAAAAATAAAGGAAACTTAAAAAAAATATCATTGATTCACCCCATCCCCCTATCAGTGATGCAACTATATTTACTGGGTAATTATAATCGTGAAGAGGTTCCTAGATAAAAACTGATCAAGATCAAAACAAGAAATTTACATGGTTAAGGGATTACACTACAAAGGTTTTAAAACCAATGCAGATAAAATAATAACCAAACCAAAAATAATTACTAGGGATTTATCACAAAAATGAGATACCGGGAAGGGAGGATGGCCCTCCAATATCGCTTGGAAGATGTCATTGGGTCAAGATAAAAACAGTTATATGTGAGTGAATATAAATAAGCTTCACAAAAAAATTTAAAATTTAAGGTTGGGGAATTACACGATGTGTAATTTAGTTACACATCTTTTAATTATTTTTAATGTGGTATGTTGAAACACCAATCACCTCGGCTTTATATTAAAAACAACCGAACATTACAAAAAGTGTAATCCATTTACATGAAATATAAATGTTACTCAGATGGCTTTTCATACCATTTTCCTTATAGACAACATGATACCCCTTTAAATATCCTCAACTTACCAAGAACCCATTATAACACTTGAATCATTTATACCTGGATTCCATTTATTCAAAAAAAACATAGATCCCTAATATTTTAGTCATTTCCCCCAACAAAAGATCTTCATGTGGATCCACTATGGATTTTCTCAAGTTTCTTCACAACCTGAAACTAGGTTTATTCAAACTGTTGACATCATATAAAAAAACACAATATAAAGAAAATTTAATGAAAAACTCATTGAGAAAAGTACTTGGAAAAATATAGGATCTTACATACTCAAAAATATATTACTCAACACTATAGGCTTATGGTAGATATAGATTATAAATTTACCCATTTAATATCCTCACATACCATTAAAAAGGATACATATAATAAATATATAAGGGACTGAAAATATTTATTTCTCACACCAAATGAACCATTAAATTTATGATGATATAAAAAATATGGTGGAAAGTAAATTTCCAATTGAAAATTTACATTAACAGCATCATTATCTAATTTTTTTTAAGTAATTTGGATCTAACAATTTATTTTAAAAATAATTTAAAAAATAACACACCATGATGATAGTAAATCTTACACATATGTGTGGTCTTCTATTTGATGAAATAGGTATGGTTTAATGCCTCATAAAATTATAATCATGATATTATATTCCTGTTAACTTTAAATATTTAAGTGAAACAACAATTATCTAATTTCACGAATAACCCTGAGGCACTTTGAAACCATGGAGTCATTGGGAAAACTTATTTTCTACCTATTTGATAATATAGGACAATATATTGGAAAGTGTGTTCATTTTACTTTAGGAGTGGGAGATAACTCCAAATATATTCTCATTTCTAGTAAGTCCAATTTTGAATTCAAACCATCCATAGACATGGGTTTAATATACAACAATGTTCCAATCAAACTATCACATATATTATTCTCAATATGCCTAAAATTAATGTTATGTTTAACCTCATGAAATTTATAATATATAAATTTAAAAAATAATGATAATTTCTTCCATATATTTGTTCATTACCTTATTTTATGTCTTCTCAAATGTGACATAAATGTTTTTTACCCTCTCAAAATACAGATTGATTAATGATGGTTTTGAAGAAATATGAACTTTCAATTAGTTATTCAATTCTTTCTTTAATATTTGATAATAACGATCCATAGATAATAACCATCAATTTCCCATGTATATAGTTTTTTCATGTTTTAGTTAACAATATAAATCCCCTTCTTTATAAATTGGAAACGTTTTATTCCCCTTAACATTATATCTTTAAAATTTTCCGTATGATGGGAAGTCATTTTTAGTGAACATAATCATTACAAAAAATAAAAAAAATTCTATTTTAAAAGAATCATAAACACAGATAAATTTCTCCCATAAATTTTCAAAATCATCAATTAATAGTGACAAAAAACATCAATATCATTTATAGGCTCTCTTGGTCTATAAATTATTAAACTGAATATGATAAATTTATACTTCATACAAAATTTCTGGGATAAGTTATAAATTTCCAATAAAATATTCCATGATCTATATTTTCTACTAATTCATCGATATAGATTCATTCCATCTATCCACAATCCAATTTTGAGATTAATAACTTTATTTACAAAGGTAGGAAACCATTGATGAAATTTCTTCCTCTTTGAAAAATCCAATAGATGATGTAATTTTTCATCAGATATTCATTGATCTATATGCCACCTTAGGCTTTTTGAATTATTTGAATTTGAAAATAAAACATTTATATGAGGAATTGTAGAAAGATGCCAAATTTCTTTATCATTATTCTTTGTAACTACTAAATCAACTTAAGAATTTTATTTTAACTTATATCATGATGTCCCACATTAGGAAACTCTAACAGAATTTCATATTACATATTATATAAAACATGGTCATTTAGTATGGAATGTATCTTATTATACCCTTAACCTACTTTATATAATATTTTATTTATATTATAAAGTGAATCTTGAATATTGTTGTTTTAAGGAAGTATAACTTTAAACATCCATATAAATTCTATAAGACTATTTCCATTCCACCCATTTTTGGACTTTAATTTTAACAAATCTTAACACCATTGATAAAATCATAAATTTCATACAATATGGATACAATGGTTTTTTAGAATCACTATATGGGTAATTGATCATTGGTGATCTCTAAATTTTCATTTCTTAAGTACCATGAATCATTTATTTAATTTATTCATATTTATAAGAATAAAAATATCCATCATAAATACATTTCTAATTCCTACCAATTTCACCATTATAAATTTAAGGTCATTGTTTCTGATGCTTTTGTCGAGGCACACATTCGTCCAGGGAGGAATGCACTGATATGTTATCCCTCATTCCCACTTTCCGATGGTGGGAAGCATCCATCGCTTATTCATGTATGTTTTCTCTTAGATAGAAATGGGATGATGGGATGTCGGTTTCTCCTTCTATGGATTCCTCCTCAGAACTTGTCACCTTGTACGAGTCTCCCTTAAGGATTAATACATCGTTTGTGAATCTCGTTACTAGTGTCATATCTTTGTGGATGCTGATTAATTACGCTACTTTTGTCAGGGAATTCCAAAGGGTCTTGACAGGGCAGCAACCTTCAGTTGAAGTTGATGATAACATCATGCATGTTGGGGCATATCAGGATGCATGGACATTGGTCAAATATATTCTTCCACATAAGAGGGAATATCGAGGGTGCAGAACCTGAGTCATCTCACATTGTTCACTGGGTATCTTATGTTGGAGGCATGTCTCTGAGGTTTTTCTCAGCTTCCCATGTTTATCGTGGGGTATGTGGTGAGTTTAAAGTCTTGCAAACATGGAATTAGATTGATCAGAACATCCCATAGAGATAGATCAGATTGTTATATCCCTAGGAGGGAGCACCTAGAAGGATTACCAGATGGATGGATCAAATCACCCAATAAGGATGGATCTAAGGTGGTGTGTCCCATAGAGGGAAGATATCACACCGTAAAGGATGATCTAGACACCACGGAGGACGGATCAGAAAGAGTGCACCCTATAATGGGGAACACTGGATGGATAGGTTATAACACCCAATAAGAGCAGACCCAGGGTGGTGTGTCCCATAGAGGGAATATGTCACACCGTGAAGGCTGATCTGAACACCATGAGGGAGGATCAGGGAGAGTTCACCCCATAATGGGGAACACCAGAAGGATAGGTTAGAACACTCAATGATAGGAGACTCAGGGTGGTGTATCCCACAGAGGGAAGATGTCACACCATGAAGCCTGATCTAGACACCAATGACGGAGGATCAGTGTGAAGCGCACCCCATAATGGGGAACACCATATGGATAGGTAAGAACACCCAATGAGAGCGGACCTAGGGTGGTGTGTCCCATAGAGGGAATATTTCACACTGTAAAGGCTTGTCTGGACACCACTGAGGGTGGATCAGGGAGAGTGCACCCCATGATGAGGAACACCAAGGTTTTCCATTGGCTAGGATTGAACCTCATGGAGGTTTCCTACGTACCTCGTGTAGACGATAGGGATCAAAACCCACGTAGTTAAAAGGAATGATTAATCGGGTTGTGATTAGAGGACAGCGACCCAGATATGGTGTTGGGGCTTATGCATGGATTGCGGCCCATCGCAATAGGGGTGATCTTGGGTGGATGATTGTGGACTGTGTGGTGATAACACATGTTTAGCTGCCCAATTACTGCTAGGAGCAGTGAGAAAGTGGGTGGCATGATCTCACTGGGATGTGGCATCCTAGTTAGGAATCAGGGTTGATATAGATGATTGAGAAAAGTGAATGGAGAATGATATAGAAAAGACGTGAAGACGATGGTGTTGGTCTAGAACCTCAGGGGGGGATTCTTAAATATCCCCTTGGTAGGGAATCAAAGTTTTCATAGTTCTATGGGACAATGGGATGCCTACAGAGGAGGCCCATAAGAATGGATGTATGGACAAGACCTAGAAGAAGTAGAACCTCTGAGATGGGGCATGATCTTTCTGAAACACAAGGGCTTAAGGGAGATACCATGATGGGATGGGGCATGATCTTCTAGATACACAAGGGATAAAGGGAGAGACCATGATGGGACATGAATGTGGGGCTTGAAACTCAGTGAGGCTTCCTATGTATTTCCATGAAAGGGAATCAAAGTCCACAAAGTTCAAGGTGGGGGCATAGAATCGGGGTGTACATATAGGACAACAACCTGATGATATACTTGGCCTTACACGTAGTTAGCGGCTTAGGTTGGTCTGACACCTGAGGGGTGGACTAGAGATGTGGGTCCCAACAAAGGGGACTACAACAACTTATTATTATTTGGGGTAAAATAGTTTACTGATGGATGGGTTTGAACATCTTACTGCTGATTGGGTTCCAACATATTACTGCTGAATGGGTTTTCAATGGCTTACCGCTGGATGAGGTACAACGGCTTACCACTAGATGGAGTTGAATGGCTTACCGCTGATTGGGTTCCAATGGCTTACCGTTGATTGGGTTTGCAACAGCTTACCACTGGTTGGGGTTTACAATGGCTTGCCACTGGTTGGGGTTGAACCTCATGAAGGATTCCTACGTACCCTGTCTAGGAGATAGGGATAAAAGACCATGTAGTTCTGAAGCATACAGTTTAATGTCATGCTGGACGAAAATGGGGTGTATAGTTTAATGTCATGCGGGATGGGATGAAATGACGTGAATTGGTCGGGACTGATGGGTGTTGGGATTAAACCTCAGGGAGGCTTCCTATGTACCTTGTTCGAATAGGGGAAAGGATCAAAGTCCACGTAGTTTGAAATGAGGGATATAGTTTAACGTCATGTGGGATGAAAGTAAACTGATGTGAAGGGGGTCGAGACAAGTAGGTGTTGGGCTTCAACCTCAATGAGGGTTCCAACATAACTTTCTCAAAAAGGACAAGGATAAAATTCCATGTAGTTAAGAATGAGGGATGAAGTTTAACGTCATGTGGGTTGAAGGTGAACCAAAGTAAAGGGGCTGGGATAAGTAGGTGTTGGTTTTGAACCTCAGGGAGGCTTCCCGCATACCTTTCTTGTAAAGGTTAAGGATCAAATTACATGTAGTTCAGAAGGGGGTCTCGGGTCTTATGCGCTAAGGAAGCACAGGGAGAATTTCATGGTTGTTTCATACATTAAGCCCATGTGATTCATGCTTGGTGTGAGAAAAAAGAGGCAACAAAAAATCTAATGATCATAGTGCAAAGTTGTGATCACGAAGGGTGGTTAATGGGGATTATGTGTGGACGCTGCCTGGGTGTCATTAAGGAGTGGCAATAGTGAATGGGGCTTATGCATGGACGCTTCTCGGGTGCTGCTAAGGAGTGGTAATGGTGGGTGGGGATTACGTGTGGAAGCTTCCCAGGTGCCGCTAAGGAGTCATAATGGTGGATGGGGCTTATGCATGGAATCTTCCTAGGTTCCACTAAGAAGTTGAAATGATGGATGGGGACTACGCTTGGAATCATCCTGGGTGCCACTAAGAATTGGAAATGATGGATGACGCTTACACATAGAAATAGCTCGGGTGCTGCTAAGGTGTGGTAATGGTGAATGGGTCTTATGCATGGAAGCAGCCTGGGTGTTGCTAAGGAGCGGTAATGGTGGATGGGGCTTATTCATGGAATCTTCTCGTGTACCACTAAGAAGTGTCAATGATGAATGGGGCTTATGCTTGGAAGAAGCTCGGGTGCCACTAAGGAGTAGAAATAGTGAATGGGGATTATTCATGGAAGCTTACCGAGTGCCGATAAGGAGTGGAAATGGTGGATGGGGATTATGCAAGGAAGTTTTCTAGGTGTCGATAAGGAGAAGAAATGGTAAATGGTTCTTATGCATAGAAACTGCCTAGGTGCCACTAAGGAGTAGCAATGGTGAATGGAGCTTACGCATGAAATATGATCGGGTATCGCTAAAGAGTGGCACTTGTGAATGGGTCTTACGTATGGAAGCAACCCAGGTGCTGCTAAGGAGAACCACTCATGAATGGGGCTTACTCAAAGAATCTTCCTTACTACCACTAAGGAGCGGCAATGGTAAATGGGGATTATGCATGGAAGCTTCCTGGGTGCCGCTAAGAAGAAGAAATGGTGAATGGGGAATACGTAGAGAAGATGCTCATAATGTATTCCTCATGTCTCACCATTAGGGAATCCCAACTCACTGGTGGGTTGAGGCATATAATTGGGGCCTACGGATATGCTCGAGTGCACAAGCGGTATAACACCAAGGGAATTGGAATAGTTCATAAAAAGGTATATAAAAAGTGTGAATCACATTCCTAACATTCGGAATGTAGTGAGGGTGGCATAAAGATAAAGGATAATTGTTGACCACATTAGAAACACAGAATTTGTATCGCGTTATCCAGAAATGGGGACAAACAAATGAGGGTCGACTACTAACTGTGTTCGAAACAAAGGACCTGACTCGAAGTTTCATTGAAAGTATTTAGAGACATTGGTCTAGGACGGTAGGTGAGCCAATACGGCATGGGACCAGGACCTTAGGGGGTCCTTTCAAACATGAGAGATGATAAATATCTGAATGAAGGACACGCAAAATATGAGGTGGAGTGATGGAATGTTTGAACGGATTCCAACACTCTCAAAATTATGTCACTGTAAGCATAGCATGAGGTATCTTATTATTGTCACATAACGCATCTCTTATTTTGAATAAGAGGTATCTTATTACTGAATGGTAGGGAATGCTACTGATTAGAGTCTTGTAGTGATGACTATTGGCATCATATGCTTGGTGCATAAGGAATATCTTGTTTGGATCAAGAGACATCCAATGTTTTTCATATAGGTTGTACTATAGTTTAAGTCACCTAGATATGACTGTTAGCATCTTATGATTGGCTCATAAGGCATCTCTTGTTTAGAGAAAGATGAATCCTATGTTTCTCACATATGGTGTACTACAATTTAAAGTCATAGAGATATGACTATCGATATCTTATGATTAGAACATAAGGCATCTCTTGTTTAGAGAAAGAGGAATCCTATGTTTGTTACATAGTGTTTACTACAGTTTAAAGTCATAAAGATGGTACTATTGGCATCTTATCATTGGTGCATAAGGTGTCTCTTTTTTAGAGTAATAGGAATCCTATGTTTGTCACATAGTGTGTACTATTGTTCAAACTCATGTAGAGAGGACTATTGGCATCATATTCTTGGCACATAAGGCATCTCTTGTTTGGATCAAGAGGCATAATATATTTTTCATATAGGGTGTACTACAGTTTATAGTCATATAGAGAGGATTGTTGGGAATAAGGCGCCTAGTAATGGCGGGTGCTGGGACTTACACATGGGCGGCCCTTTCTGGTTCAACCTAGTATAGAAGCTAAGTGATGGGGTTGGGATGAGTTTTTTTAGGAATGGTTTGACTCAAGGTACTCGTGGAATTGATGATGATAATCTCAACCCACGACATGGGAAATGAACTAAGAGTAATATGTAGACTCAAGGTGTTTTATGGTGTATGGAGGAGTATCTCAAATCATGGTATTGTATGGGAGGAAGGTGGGTGTGCATAATGGTGAAATGGAAAATGCTGACGTCCCAGTGCACGCAATTTTGGGCACCATGGCACTGTTTCATGCTAGATTGCATTGTGAAAAATAAGTGCACAAAATATTGGGCACCATGGCACATTTTCACACAATATTGAAGTATTTCGTGCAAATTGGGAAGGGTTGATCACAATAGGGAAGGTTGGCGCGCAATAGGGGAGGATTTGCGTACAAGAGGGAAGGCTTGTGTGCAATAGGGATTGTTGGCACGCAATTAGAAAGGTGCAACCCTGATGCATGTAAAATCGGGTACAATGGAATTGATGCATATAAAATTTTATTTTTTTCACATAATATAGGGCGCATTGGTGCATTTGCGTCCAAAATTGGTGTTTTTCATGCAATAAGGTGGTTTTTGCACGTAGGCGCGGAAGATGAAGACTTACGCACATCAAAGTGATGGCTGACCTTCGGGGGCCTTTTTGGAAGAAGGGGTTGCACTTGTATTTATAGGTCAAACCTTGAATAGTGATTCACATAATATTCCATTCCACTTTTGGTTGCAAAACCATTTTGGGTGAAAGATTCCATTTTTTCGCGCAAACTCGTAATTTGTCCCCATATATTCTGGGATGGCCATTTTCGGTAGTCTGACTTCAAATGACCATAACTTATGACCCGTAACTCTATTCAGGCTCTACGACTAGTCAAAGAAATGCTTTTAAAATGAGCTATGCTCCTGGATCATGAATGAAAGCATTCAGTGAATTACATGGATGTGTTTTCTAGTTCATACAGACATTAATTCAGATTACAAACATGAAAAACTAAATAATTTGTTATTTCTATGCTTTAAAACTATGTTATATTTAAATATTTCAATAATATATAGAAAAATGGTTCATTTTTTAAAACATTTGGTTTTGAAAATTACAAAAAAGCATCAACTCCTTTCTCATGTTCATCACTTCTTTGTATCATTCTTGGAAATTTTCCTTATAAACCTTTCCATTAATATCATTTTGTAACAAATATAACTCATCATCTTATTCTTTATCAATGCATCCTAAACTCTTTTAGGATATAATGTGAAATTCACCTCATTATGGTAACTAAATATAACTTGATAAATTTCTATTCGTCGATGTACCCTTATCTCTTTTTGGATATTAAGAGATATTCAATTTTTAAATTGGATTTATTTAATATTTTATTTTTTATACCTAATCTAATTTCAAATATACTCCCTTTAGCCTCTTATAGACTATATTCTATCCAAAATATCATAATAAGATACACAAAATCTTTTCTATTATGAAATGATACTGATTTTATTTAGTGTGGATGTTTATCAATGAACCATTACATCCATATCTTATAAGTAATTCTACTTTTTTAGAGAAATATTATGAAAATAATAAATTATTAATTAAAATATTTCACTGATGAGTGGTTGTAACTCTTTTCCTCAAATTTTAATAAACATATCAGATAAACTATTTAATCTTGGATAAAATTCCTTTTGTCCATTTCTTCTTCTCAAACATGTTATAGTGCCTGATGAATCATAAATCATTTGTTCTAAAACTAACAAATCAAGTTTTTATAATACATTTTGGTTAATAAAATCTTCTCTTACCGCATAATAGAAATAAGACAAAAATACACATCTTTATTTTGATCCATCAAATCTTGAAATACTATGTTACATTTAACTCTATGATTCAGAAACCCTTTGAGCCATTATTATAATAAAAACTAAAATATTATTTAATTATTTTCCTGATTTTATCCACTTTATAATTAATTTTTTTGTAAAATATTTATTTAATATCATATATCTTTAAAAATTGAAGAATTAAATATATAGAAAATACCTAATAAGGAATCTCTATAGACTTTTTCAAACTCATTGAGGTATCCTTGATAATTTAATCTTATGAAATCATTTACCTTCCTTCCTAATAGCTCCCTTAGGTATCAATTAATTCTAGAATCAACTTTTATCCTTCTATACTTTTAACACAACATGATATCTTAGACATCCCATGTTTTACTCAATCATCCTCAACAGTTTAAAAAGATAGGGAAAACATTTTATGAACTCATTTATATTATTTAAATAATTTTAATAATTTTTCTATAATGAATCGCTAATCCATATTAATCCTTTCATTAAACCTTTAGTCTCATCAAGTCATTAAAATACCCAATAATATCAGATGCATGAGTGGATACTAAAACTCCATAGATTATTTTTCATCTAATGTCTTTAAAACCTCAACTAAATCCATTTGTAGATATCATAATTATCTAGATCCACTTTTTGAACAAATCCAACCCCTAGTTAAATGGAAGGAATTACTATAACACATAGAATCTTTCCATATTACTTAAAAAATTCTTAATTTTCTATACGAGTCTAAGAAGTTTCTTTAATTAATATTTTATTTCTATAATTTTTATCTCAAAGAAGTGTTTGATAATGATGTTCAAATTATATCTATAATAAAATACTGTATCATATTAGTATCTTGATTTACATTCATTTAATAATGAATTTTATTATATTTTGTCCAACTAAAATGATGATCCTTTATGTCATTATATCTATTTGTGTTCCAAGAACCATATTTCTCTATGAAATTTCCCCTCTTTGGTATAAACATTTTAACTTTATCTATTTAGTAAGGAAATAATATGAATCATATTATATATGACTCCTGGATATTTGCATAGATAACCCTTTTCCCAACACATCATAAGGATAAACTTAACAAAATTACTCACGTATACATTCCAATTTTTTCCCGACTAAGTGTAACCAAAAGAAACACGGAAAATCAAGGAACCTAACTCTTATATTTACCTTATTACATTCTTTCCTTTCAAAATATAATTCATTGGAACCTTACTTTGGTATAAACCTAAATGTTTAGATGATTGAGGTATTGAAAAGTGTTTACTCTAGAAGGAATCTAACACTAAGTAATTTCAAAGGTGATTCATCATCTCACCATCTTATCTCATATATTAAGTTTACATGTACTCATGCTTATAATAAATTAATTTCAAATATATATTCCTTCTAAAAAATAAATATATTCAAACTATATTAATTTATAACTCTTTACACTACTCATTTCTTATATTACTAAACCAAATCAAAATACAGCTAAATTCACACATATCAAAATTCATCCCATGCCTAAGGTATGTATAACCATTTCATGTAAGGATTTAGTATCATATAAAATACAAAATATCCATGAGAGTAGACATAGTGAGATAGTTTTCACCCCCCCCCCCACACACACACATTTCTAGACAATACATGAGCCTCCAGGCCAACGAGCAGTCTGACCCAAGGTCTCTCTACCTATAGTTCTTTACTAAATAAAAATATGAAATCCATCACAATTATATCACCAAATATGTATAAACTATAATAAAATTCATAATTAAAGATAATAACATAGAATAAGAAAAAATAAACATATAACTATACTAAATAAATTGTTCTAACTTGGATATAACTCATTAAATTCTTGTATAATAATTTAAATAAGTAGTGTTTAAACACTTTTAAACTAATGCACACATCAAATAAAAAAATAAAATATATTTTATGAATAATAAATCAAGAAATAACACTAACTAAATGAACAATTCATAAATTTAGAAATGATATACAAATTATGAACAATTCATAAACAAAAAAATATATTTATTTAATAATTTTGACATGGATAGACATTAATAAATCACTTTTATCTAATATAAAATTTTCATATTATCATTTATGTGGGTTTATTATAACCTACTTCATATTAGAAAATATGTGACAATTTATTAACACTTATATTATCAAATAATAATCATTTTATATTTTTTGTGAACAATTTACCTAAATTAAATATCATGTAATTTATATAATTTGAACCGTTTATCACATAATATAAAACAAATTTTGGAATTGTTCAAATAAATTTCTAAATAAGTAATTAATATAAATCTTTTATATTTATCTTTATGATTTTTTCACAAGTGAATATAAAAAATTGTAAATTATACTATATTTTATAATCTAATCACATTTTATTAATTATCCAGTCATGTAAATCAGTATTAAACCAAGATCAAATATACAAAACCATTTTAGGTTCAGTTTGAATTCCCCATCATATTCAGTGAAATCTATTCAGGAACACATCATCAAAAGTTTTTATAAATTTTTTTAACAAATAATTTTATTTAAAATTCTATTCAAAATAGTATTCACAGCAGCATGTTGTTCCCAGTGGGGTCAAAACTTGTTGGGTAAACACCACAATGGTTTTTTAAGGTGTTTTAAGATGTTCAATTTGTTTTTATCATTTAGTTTTAAGAGTTTATGGAAATTTTTCTCATTCCATTTTTGTAATAATTTATTCTTGTCTAATCTATCTTGGGATGAACATAAAAAGTAGCTTAGTAGAAATGTATATTTCATGTTTTGTCTTCATTTTCAAGGGAACCGTGGAATAATTCTCAACTAACCATGACATAGATCATCATCCAATGAAGATTTATTTTATATGATTTTCCATTTTCGCACGTAATTCCCTTTTTGAAAACACCATTTAATGTCTGGTAAAAACTAATGAACCAAAATGGGGGTTTTGGAATCACTCATATCCTGGTGTGGAACTAATATGAGAAAAATTGGCATTTCAATTTTACCTTTGTCATGGAACCTAGAAAACTCATTTTTCATCTTTCCTGGTTCATTTAAAGATAAAACAAAACAGTGACAGTTCTACGCATATACCACTAATTGATGTTCCCAGTCAGGATCCAAGTATCATTGAGAGGGGGACGAGGTGAATCAGGGATATACTTTTCTTTTTATGTTTACTTATTTTTGAAACAACCTTCACCTCCTGCTAAAGAGTTTATTCCCTTCTAAACACACACAATCACAATAACATAAGATTTACAAGGTTCACTACCCAACAAGAGTAGCTACGTCCTTGGTATGGTATAAAAATAATCCAGTACCACACAATCCAATAGAAAACAATCCTTTGATGTGGAATAAAACGACTATGATATACCCTTACACTCTCATATAACTTAGAAAACAATACTCAAGAACGTTTGCACCCTCTTAGCGCAAATAGGGAATTATAGTATTTCAGTGAATCTTAACAATTGAACCGGTGTATTCTTTGAAGTAAAAATCTTATCTTTCTTACCCAGAAGCCAATAAGAAATATCTTACGCACAACCTAATACATGCGAAGACCCCAAATATTTTTCCCACCCTTTTAGGTGTCTTGCATTCAAATTATATGCCATGTGCATAAGATTTAACTTTTTTCACGAAACACCTCTTGTGTTCAGCTTCAGTCTTACGCGCAACTCTCTTCTTACGCGCAACTTTTCTTTCTTGCACGCAACTCTATTTATTTCACACACTCTTATTTTATTAATATTTTTTCACACCTCAGAGCTCAGGATTTCTCTAAGTGTCAAGGTCACACAGTGGGATGTTTTCACATCTTATTTATAGACCTCATTGACCCCTGCGTAGAAAACCCCTGACGTGTCGCGCAAGATCCTGATGTGTCATGCAAAACCCCATTTGACGTTGCCTTAGACGCATAAGTCATGCATCGTGAAAAACCACATTTGACGTCACCTTGGAAGTGTAAATCTCTTTCACACCAACCACATCTTCCACACAACTCTTATAATCTTTTTCACACTTCATTCCTTTACCATTTTTTGAAGTTTGGACCTCAAATTAAGGCTCACCTGAAAAACCCCATTTTACATCACCTTTGGCACGTAAATCTATTTCGTTCCAACCTCATCTTTTACACACTTATTGAGACTTTCACGCTCTTCCTTAATTTTCCATTTTTCAAAGTTTGGACCTCGAATCATGCCTTGAACGCAAGATTCCAAACTACCTTCAATCTTGCGTACAAAAACCAATCTTGCACGCAACACCCAATCTTTATTACAAGCCTCTCTATTGCCAGATTTTGATGTTCGAATCATGGAACTACACTTGAACACAAAATTACAAGCCATATTTAAACTTGAAAGCAACAACCTTTTCCAAAACACATTTCTTCATCTCCTGATTTTCAGGCCCAAAAAATTGGCAATCACTGGAAAACGGCACCACCTTAGAAGATTCGGTTGTGCCGCCCCCAGATTGTATATTCCTTTTCCATGTTCTCTATTCACTATATCTCATAACCATTATTCATCTTTCATCGTGAAATACACTATTGTGATATGTATCTTTTGATCAAATAGCTTTAGCATCGCCAGATTTTCAATGGAAAGAACTACAACTTCCCTCTCTTCCACTATCATCTTTCATTCCAATAAAAAATGAATATGACTGGAATCACCTTTTACTCTCCCTTTACATCATAAAGCATATATCACATGTTCTCATAACTTATGATATTTTTGAAATACAAATCAGCAAAGCATCATCTGCTTTTATGTCCTTTACATAGTGAATTAATTTATCTTTGTTGACAACCCGAGACAATTCTCTGTAACAAAAAACTCTTCTTAATTCATTCTCCATCCAACTTATTCCCAACACTAATAAGATTCAAAGGGATAAAAAACATCATGATCATCATAAAGTAAAATCTCAAAAATGCATAATCCTAGAATTTATCTATAAATTAGTAATAAATAACAAACAAAATATAGAATGATATACCTTTCATCGTGGCGATTTGAAATATACAAGCTTCAAACAAGTATTGTATCAACATCACTAATAACAAATTGATGGGTTCCATCCTACTAGTGTATCCATGGATCATTGGAATATTCCAATAATCTAGAAGGATCAATTTTAATACCATTCTCTGCTAGAAATCAAGTTAAAAGGTGAGAGAAATGAGTGTTAAGTAGTTTCAAAATTAAATTTTTTTAACCATCATATACCACTGCATAATATCAAATAAAATTATATAGGCCTCTAATAACATCCAACAATTATCCAACATTAGTTAAAAATTTCTCAAATGTTCAAACATTTCAATTTCTTTATAACATCCAGTTTAATTATCATATTAAATGTTTAACATTTAAATTTTCATGTAATGTATTAAAAATTCTCAAAATCATTATTTTATGTTGATCAATAGAGTATGATAAAAAATTTAGTTATATTGGATAAATTCTTAAAAAATATCCTGATGTAGGATAGTACAATTCTGGATCCTCCCTCATTTAGTTCCTTATTCTATGTTGTGGTGCACACAAGGAAAGGCCATAATGTGGTTTAAACCACCACACTGTGGGGGATCCTTAGTGCACAAATCTATCACGTTTCTCAATCTGAGAATCATTTTTAAATAAAATTATTATTCTCAATTTTCAATTAAAAAAATAATTATTTCCATTAAAAAATTCTTATGGAACTCAATGAAATCAATAAAATACCTAATTTAGTATGTATGAGTGTTAATGAATATAATGAAACTAAAATGGTTACTTAATTCCAAGTATATACTTTTTCATTCTCAAAATTAACTTTTAATATTTCATCCCCTCTTAAATTATTTATAAATATCTATGTTCAAAGGTCAACTTACAAAAGGGTACAAAAAATCAAAAAAAATCATTTCATCCTTTATCTCACTTTTAAATTTTCAAAATACTTTTTAAATAATTAAACTCCACAAAAAAATCATCTCATGGTAAACTTGAGGATCCAAATTCAAACCAAAACTTGTTTCATGAACCAACATAGAGTTCCCTTGACCTGGGTACCCAATCAAACCGACATTAAGTCATAAAGGGAGTTCTCAAATCCCATTAGCTTTTAATTGTTCTTGATCATCAGGGTGACATCTTTGGGAATGGTTTTTCTGGATAAAAAATGACCACCAAGAGGTTTCAAATAGAGAACTCAACATGATCCTCAACATATATTGGTGATTCATGATCTCATAATAATGAAATAACAATAATAATTAGAAAAATATTTTTAATAGCATCTATAATTTTTAAAATAAACATAAATATAAATAAAATATGTGTAACCATCCCAAACAAGATATAAGGGGAATGAGATAGGAATTCGATTATGCAATATAATAAATGATTCCATAAAAAAGTAATACAAAAATTAATTACCACCCATATTCATTTCACATAAGGGCTCACACCCAACATGTTACAACAACTAAACCTGATCAAAGCTAACATAGATACCCATCACTTCTAAATGGAACTTTTCCTTTACTTTAATCTGTCAAATCAATGTCTATATACACCAATTGTGTGAATATAGGGTGTGAGAATAAAAATACCATAAGGATATCACTAAGTATTTCATGATAAATTTCTATTCGATTTTCCAAAAATTCTAGTTTAATGTTAAAAAATTAAAATACACTTATAACATTTAAAAGATAATAAGTATCATATTAAATTCAACATAAAAATTTAATCATGAAAGTAAAATACATGTAAACATGAATTACAAAACAAAAATCATGGAATGTATATTGGGTTTACTATGTTCAAGGCACACTTAGATCCCCATAATTTCTTATGTCCCAAAAATATCATATATAATCACACATGGTCCCTTTATAGAGAGTACAATCAATTCCTAGAGAGATATATGATGTCCAGACCCATGTAGAAACATAATTAATAATCTAATTAAAGGATAAGGAGAGTGTAATCAATGACTAATAGGTACTTATAATAGGATCCATATGCAGGTTCCTGGAGTTCCCAGGAAGCATAGTTATTAGTAAAGAAATTAAAATTTTATTTCAAAAATCATTTACATTCAATGATTCAATTTATCAAACATGCCATGGGAATCATCAATTATATATCAAAAACATTCTTTCAAAATCACATTTACTACTCATATCATAAGAGAATATGTGGAATGAATATATTACATCAAAAAAAATCATCAATAAAGGTATATAATACTTTCAAATCATTAGAACGAATTTTGAAACAATATAAGAATATATAGTTCTTGAAAAAAGGTGTCATGAAACCACCTAACATTAATCGATGAATCATTTATAAAATAGTGATAATTCACTTATGTAAGATAAGAGAAAACCATAACATCAAGAAGCACGATATCATAAGATCAATGATAAAGAACCCTAGTCCACTGTAGGTTCTTGGAAGATAGAAATCCAAAAAGTAAATAAGGTAATACAAGAAAAAAGGACAAAGTAATATCACATACTGATTATTTACTGATGAAAGATCCACTAGAATCGAAAGAAATAGGAAGAGAGGTGAGAGGAGTGATGTCCATGAACTATAATCTCTGAATAAGGTATTTTCCATGAAAAAACTATTATAAATATAAAAACCTTCTTATTGGATCCCAATTTATTAAAAATGAACACTTTAAATAATCTATGAAATACATGTATTATAGTGACCTCCCCGGTAATAGTGCAACACACCTCTCTGATGTGGGGAAGTAATTGTGACTCCACTACCTTGATTGCACAATTGTGTGACCATGACTATCACAATATGAAAACCCCATATATATAGGCCACAATGATATGGATTTTTTCTGTGAAACAAGTTAGAGTTGGTGTCCAAGAACCAACAGTTTTTACTTTGACTACATGAATATTTTATGTATTAAATATTAAATTATGTTTCGTATTACATAATATTAATTTTTTTGTATGAATTTAATGTAATAATTTCTTTGAGTATTCTTTTCATTGATAAGGTCATAGTAGTTCCCTGTTATGATGAGAACCCTGAGGTTCTATGATAATATTCTTAATATAGTTCTGTGGATGGATAACATAATATGATGGGACATAAGTCATAAGATGATGAGACTTCTTATCATGAAGTTCACACTTTTTAATATCAAATATGTGATATTATTAGAACAGACATGTCAGTATTAATTCTACATTTTTTTTGTCATTGGATATTCCTATATGGGAGTGTGTGTAATGGTACAGAGACTTTAAGATTATCTATAATGCATGTCACGACTCGTACATTTAGATTTTATGAAAAAAAAACTATCACGCCATATGTTTGTGGGAAGTAGGGTATATTGGGTTCATCATGAATGACATGTTATTGATGGATAAGTCAAGGAAGGATTTATCCCTCCAATCTATATGGAAGTTTATATATCATTAATATGATTTAAATTGAACCATCACCCAAAACTCCATGGTCGTGGTGTAACAACGAGTTTATTTCAGATATTCAATGAATGATATATCAAGAAAATAGTTTAATGAAATATCCATGCAACCTGATTGATGATATATTGTGAAAAAGGGATTATATTACACTATGATCATTCGTATGTGGTTTTCGTTATTGTGACTTTAAGTTCTTTTTTTGGGGTACCTTGACCCTTTACTAGATAGTAATCATGGACCTTAGGCAATCCCACCTAATTCCAATGAGAATAAATCCTAGTGGATCACACACTAAGTTTTTCTCTTGGTCTCGATTAAATTATATTTCAATTTAATTAATTGAATAAATATTATTCTCAAAATTGAGGAATAATTTTATTCAAGCTATTTTGATGGCATAAATTAAAAAAATCATCATATTGTGAATAAAATATATTTATTTATTTTATTGAATATTTTAATGAATAATTATTTACTATTTTGTTAGTTAAATATTTATTTAAGAGAATAAAATATTTATTCGGCTATTCAATAAATGCAAGAAGAGTTCGAACGGACCAATACTATGTCTGGTGATAAAATAATTATTTATATGTCGGTAAATATTATTTATCCATTTTGGCATAAGTTGTCACACCACAAAATAATATTAATATTATTATTATAGGGCATGAGATTTTATTAATGGTTATAATTATATTTAATGAATATTATGAAATTAAATTTTGTCATAGAAATATCAGCTCTATAAGTAGACATCTACGACTATTATGTAACACATTCAAAACCAATCCCAATTTGAGAATAAATAATTGTTTCACAAAAAAATCTATCTCGATTCCTCCTCATATCTCCCTATCAAGAACGATAAACCCAAGAGATAATTTCCTCAAGATTAAAGAATGAGTGATCAAGAATTAACAACTCAAGACATTCTATTCTCCGCACTAGAAACCAGAGAATGAGGGGAATTACTCAGATACCATTAGAGCACGTGTGGATCACCTATAGAGGGATTCTAACCTTGGATCCTAAGAGGTGAAAATAAGAAAATTCAGAAGGGCCATTTTAGATTATCAATAATCATCATTGAAGAAAGTTACAAATCCCAGGTTTTGGTTTCTTCAGATATTAAATAAATTAATAATAAATTTTACATGAAAGATCCTCACTCTTGGATTTGAGAAATGATTATTAAAATAAATTTTAATATATCACATTTCACCGCAAAGCTTCCACTACACCCAGACCCAACAAGTGGTATCAGAGCAGTCACATTTAAATTTATAATTATTTATTTGACTGTTATATAAGTGATATCATTCTTAGATTTTTATTTCATGTTATTAATTATTTAATATAATTTTAATTAACATGTTCCCAATATATTAAACATATGTGTTAACTGTTTTATTTTCTTACAAATTTAAGAACAAATGAAGAATAACCATAGATTTTATCAGGAAGTGCCAAATCCTAGTCCAGTAAAGCTAGGTTATACATTGTGTGTTTGGACTCCATATCTTATAATCATGTGCATTGTATATATATGTGGCAAGAAATTAAGAATATGTGGTGCTTTTATTGCACACAACGTTTTGACTGGGCCAACCTGACATGTGGAAAGCAGATACAGCATGTGTAGCTGACATGTACACACTATGTAGTCTGGCTGAGTTAACATGCTGAAGCCCCAGGCGTGTGACTTGGATATATGATAATTGAGGTACAGGACATGTATTTGTATATACATGCCATGTTCTCTTCCATTAATGAAAAAACTTAAAAATAAATTAAATTTGAAAAATTGTAGCAAGAAAACCACATTTTATTTATTGGAACACTATTGTTTGTTTGACAATTTAATAATGGTTTAAAACAATTTTAAATTCTAAATAATTTATTGTATTAAATATCTCATTAATGGATCTGTCATTTATTTTCCATGAATTCCAAATTGATGGGTATCTCTAATCACATTTGAACTATCAATAAGATGAAAGGTAATTAATTAATTTATTAATTAATTGATATAAGTGTTCCCATCTTGATAATAAAGAACAAATAAATAAATGGATTTCATCTAGTTACTTTTTGCATATTCGTTGCATGTATGACTGATCATGAGATTGACTAAGACCTATGTAAGTGTTGGAATTTATTTAATTAAATTTATTTCATTGTTTTTCAATTATTTAATATGAAATTAAAATATGGCATGCGAGTCATCCCTCCCTCCATTTTATATAGGACCTATATGTATACTGGTATTTATGTAATTCCCTTTGACCAATCCTTTGTTACCCATCAACTACATGTGATTAACAAATATTTTTAATTAATGTATCATGGCAAGGCACATGGAAATGGTTCAAGACAAAACTATAATGGCATCTACTCGGTGATACATAGGTGGACATGTGCAATGTTGGAGCTTATTCTAAGAATGGAATAAGTAGTTATTTCCCTGGGGTTATAGGTTGATTTAATGTCCTCTCATTAAAGCATCCATTAGTTAATATCATGATCGGGTCATTTGATTATTTATTTATTTTTTGTCTAATGAATTAAAATTATATTTATTGATGTAAAACTATGATCACATAAATGAATTAATATGAAAATAAGGAATTTAAATAAAATTGAAAGTATGAAAAACAATTATCAAAACAAGGTTAATTAATTAAGTAAACATCCACATAAATATTAACAAGACATGTAAAGTATAAAACTAGTTAAAAAATTATGAAAAATAAAACAAAATCCCTTAATCTAATATAAAGTCAGATTAATCCTTCCATTACTTGATTAGGAATAAAACTTAACAGAACTATGTGTTTAACCAACCCTTGTTGGGACACTTACTTTTATAAGAGGGGTTATTATAAAGGTTTCGAGTTGACTTAACCATTTTACATCAAGAGGATTATACCTTTCTAGACTTGGTGTAATTTAGAGGAAAGTATTGAGAAAATTCATGTTAGGATTTCTGGATTGGGGAGTCCACTCAACGAATCAAGGAGCTTCAAGCCCGTAGTTGGAAATTAATTTCTTACCTAAATACCTTTAAAATATCTTGACCAAACCTTGTTGGAGTTATGAAAATAGGAATATGGATCCTTGCCACTAGAATGTCCTAGAAACTATATATTTAAAGTTTAATAGTGAGGGTTATTTGGACTTGATAAAATACTGGGAGATTTAATAAAATCAATTTATTTATGATTTCTCACAAAAATTGTAACCATGTAGAGTTCTGGTAATCTACTCTTTTAATTGTAGAATAAAATGGCAAGACCTTCATCCATGCTATTTCTACGATAAATATTGGATTAAGAAAATCTATTCATAGGATGTAACTTCTAGAGGTGGTTTATATGTCTTAGGGTTGTTATACTCCATGAACGGAAGTCTTACATGCTATAATTCTCAATGCCTAATCCACTGGATTAAGAGGCGAGTGATGAAGAGTTCCTAGTCTATGAAAAACATATGAACTACACGGTCTAAGTTAAATGTTTTATTCTTTCATCTATGTCTATTAGAATCATGAAGTCTCATGAAAACATGGATGTGTATAGAATGCTTGAGCACTTTTGTGGTCTTTACTAGGAGAGAGATAGGCAGGAATGGTTTCATTTTTCCAAGGCACTCTTTTAGAGTAATATTGGAGAGGGTGTACCAACTGGGCATCACATAGTAAACGTCATCGGCTAAATTGAGTGCCTAGAGGTTCAATGGTTTAAACTCCACAAAGAACTACGCATGATCTCATTCTCTAATCACTCCCTCAAAGATTCTCCAGTTTTTTTGTGAACTTTAATATGAACAACTTTGAGAATTCTATGCCAGATCATCCTAACCTCCTTCTCCAAGTAGATAAAGATATGAAGTGTTAAAATCCTTATGTTATTATGGTGAACAAATGGAAATGGAAACCAAAGAGAATTAATCCCAAAAATTCTTCACACCCTTCCAAGAAGAACAAGATCAAATGAAATGTAAGGGAAAAGGATTTTTTCTATCTAGCATATGGCAGGAAGGGCCACTGAATGAAAAATTGGACCCAACTAAAGAAGCAGGGGGAATCTTTAGGTGTGGTTGTTATTGAGTGAAATTTATCAATTTCTACAAATTTTTTATTATTTATATCTTTTGGTGCTCCCATACGTATTCAAATATAGGAACCAATTAGATTTAGAAAAGCTAACTGAGTGTAGGTAGATATAAGAGCAACCAATTGATCTAAACTTGATGGTGTGGCTATGACGGAATTCACCTCACATTTTCGACTGGAATGATCTTGGTTTTAAAGGGTTGTTATTATGTGTCTTCAATTATCAAAAACATTATTTCTGTATCTATAATAGATAAATATGGATTCATTTTCAAATTTTCAAATAAAAGTTTCTTCTTTTATAAATATAGAATTTGTTATGGTATGACACATTTCCATAACGGTATTTACATGTTGTATTACATGAACCAAGTAATGGAAATCAATAATAATGCTACTTCACATAACTCATACCACACCAAAATTTGGAATCAATGGATAGGTCATGTAAATAAAAACCTTCTTGAAAAAATTACATAAAGATGGATATTTATATTCTTTCAAACTAAAACCACTTAGTTTATGTCATTCATGTTTATAAGGGAAAATGGCCAAAGCCACATTTTTTGGGAATAGTTAAATGGATAAATACCTTCTTGAATTAGATCATACTGATCTTTTTAGATCATTTCTTGTTAAATCAAGGGTTGTATAATCATACTTCATAACTTTTACTGATTATTTCAGAAGATATGTATATATTTACTTCATGAGTTATAATTTAGATTCTTTAGATAAATTCAAGGTATAAAACAATGAATTTGTAAACCATATTAGAAGGAATACTAAGTAACTCCTATTAGGCCATTGTGAAGAATATTAATCAAGACCTCATTGATTAATTATGGAAGTATGGGTCCCTATCCCAACTCACTCCTCCTTATACGCCTTAGTGGAATGGTGTAAGTGAAAGGATAAACTGTACCTTTTGGATAAGGTGAGATAAATGATGAGTCATATGAGTATTACATTGGATATGTATTACAAACAAGGACACAAATACTAAACCAAGTACCAAATAAATCAATAAATGGTATTTTATATGAATTTTGGTGTAGAATAAAACCATGTTATTGAATTTACTTGTGTGGGGGAGTGAAGCATTTGTTAAGGCCTCTTTAGGTAACAAAATTACACCTCTAGGCACAAATTGACCCTTTATAAGATACCACTATTAATTAATAGGATATTACATATACAAACCCCTGTAAAAATAGGATATAGTGGAAAGACATGCCATAATACTTGAGAGGGAGCACATCTCCAAAAGAGATTGTTAGAGAGAGATAAACATTTATGAAGTCGAGGTTCAAGGCACACAGGATTTTGTACATGATCAGATTCCACAAAGCCCTATGGAATAAAAAATTGTTTGAGAGACACAACTACTATGTAGGAGTACAAGAGAGGTTATAGAACCTGAATGTTATGTTTTTCTGGTTACTGAAGAAGGTGACTCATTATTAGTTGATAATATTGATCCTATAACATATTAGGAAGCAGTAAGTGGATCAGATGTTTCTAAGTGGCAAGAAGACATGAATTATGAAATAGATTCCATGTACCAAAACCAAGTCAAGATTTTGGTAGATACTCTAGTGTATGTAAATCTAATTGGTTTCAAATGTGTATTCAATAAGAAGCTGGACATTAAAGGATAGGTTAATACCTTTAAGGAGTGATTGGTTGTAAAAGGGTTTAAGAAGAATCAAGGTATTGATTATGAAGGAACCTTTTCACTAGTTTCAATGATGAAATCCATCAAAATTATACTTTCCATTATGGCTTACCATGACTACGAAGTTTGGTAAATGGATTTCAAAATATCATTCCTTAATGGGAACATTTAGGAAGATGTCTAAATGACACAACCTGAATGGTTTGTAACTCCAACGAATTCCAATAAGATATGAAAGTTGTAAAAATCAATTTATGGATTAAATAAAGAATACATATCATAGAACATTTGTTTTTTGAATCCATAATGGAATTTTTATCATAAATAATGAATGTGAGCCTTGTATTTACAAAAAAATAGTGGGAGTGCAGACATTTTCTTAATAGTATATGTTAATGACATATTACTTATTAGAAATGAAATATCAGTCTTACAGCCTGTTAAGGGATGGTTGAACAAAGAAAATTCCATGAGAGACTTGGGTGAGGTATCATATGTTCTTGGGATCTAGATCCATCGTGATAGATCCAAGAGGTTTCTAGAACTAAGTCAAATTACATACATTGACAATATAATGAAAAGATTCAATATGTTACAATTCAATAATAGATTGTTTCTAGCATCACATGGCATTCATATTTCTAAGAAAGTGTGTCCTTTGACCCATGAGGAAAGAAAAAGAGTGTTAAGTATTTTATATGAATTAAAAATTGGGTTAGACATGTATTTTAAGCAATGTACTAGGTATGATTTCACCAACACATTAAGTGTAGTAAGAAGATATCAAGTTGATCAAGGTTACTGCCTCTAGATTGCAGTCAATAATATCCTTATTTAGCTGAGGTGTACTAAAGATATGTTCCTGTTTTATGAAGGATATGAGTAAATGGTCGTTATAAAATATGTATATCCTAGTTTCCAAACTAATAAATATGACATGAAGTCACTAATGGGATACGTATTCTCTTGGAATGGAGGTGTTGTGAGTTAGAAGAACTCAAAGAGGGTTGTGGTCCAGATTCAAAAGAAGATTCTGAGTATATTGCTACTTCTATAGTAGCTAAAGAATCAGTTTGGATGTGAAATTCCAATCAAGATCTTGATGTTGTACATAGTATTAAAGATCTCATCACACTCTATTGTGATACGACTAGAAAAGTGAATTTATCAAAAGATCCAAGGTCACATCAGTAGAAAAAGGACATACTTCAGAAGTATCATCTCTTGTGGGATTTTTTTCAGAGAGGTGTGGTTGTAGTGAGCAGTAATTCTGCAGAATACAAAGTGGAGGACCCCATGACTAAATCTTTGACTTAGATGAAACATGACTACCATGTGAGGTCTAACAAACTGAAAGTCGTAGATAGTTTACTCTAGTCCAAGTGGGAGTTTATTAGATTTGGTGTCTTAGAACTAACTATTTGTACATTGATTACATGAATATTTGATGTATTAAATATTTAATTAAATAAATTATTACATATTTTTCATTGTTCTATATCACTTTAATTTAATAATGTCCTAGAGTATTTGTTGTATTGGTAAGATAATAGTAATTACCCACTATTATGAGAACCTTTAATTTTTATGATGGTATTCTTAATATTGTTCTATAGTTGGATAACATACTATGATGGGACACAAAGTATACAAATCATCATGTGTGAGTACTCGTAAGAAATGATACTTCTTCTCATGAAGTTCACACTTTGTAATATCCAAGACATGAGATTATAAGAAAAGAACCACCATTATTAATTCTTCATGTTTTGGTGTCATTGGATATTCCAATCTTCGAGAATGTTTAATGGTCCTTAGACTTTAAAATTATCATTAATTCAAGTCACAAATCATGCACTTAGATTTTATGATGAAAACAATCACGCCATATGTTGGTGTAAAGTAGGGTATGTTGGGTTCACCATGAATGACATGTTATTAATGGATAATTCAATGAATGATTTGTCCCTTCCATATTTATAGAAGTTCATATCTTGTCTCTTTTATTGAAATAAAATTATCACCCTAAATTCAATGGCCATGCTGTAATGATGAGTTTATTTTATATAGTCAAAGAATGATGTATCAAGCATATAGGTTGATGACACCATCATGAAACCTGATTGATGAGAAATTGTGACTAATTGATTACAATACACAGTGAGAGTTAATTTGTGGTTATCATCCTTGCAACTCTAGGTTCTTTCTCATGGGTACCTTGACCCATTACTAGATAGTAATCTTGAAATTTAGGAAAACCCGCCTAATGCCAATGAGAAAAAATCCTAGATGGTCACACACTAAGTTTTTCTATTGGTCTCAATTAAATTATATTTTAATTTAATTAATGGAATAAATATATTCTCAAGAATGAGGAATAATTTTATTCAAGTTATGTTGATTCCATAAATAAAATAAATATTTATTCACAAGATTTTGAATAAAATATATTTATTCATTTTAATGTATATTTTAATAAATAATTATTTACTAGTTTATGAATAAAGTATTTATTTAATAGAATAAAATATTTATTTGGGTGTTAAATAAATTCAATAGGAATTAAAATGAACCAAGACCATGTCTGGTAAAAAAATAATTATTTATGAGTTGCAAAATATTATTTATCCATTTTGTGAAAGTTGGAACACCAAAAAATAATATTATTATTATTATTATGTGGCATGATATTTAATTAATGGTTATAATTATATTTAATGTTTGTTATGCAATTAATTTTTTTAACTAAAATCTCAGCTATATAATTATATGGTTATTTTTATTGTGTAAAGCATTAAAAAACAATTTCATGTTTGGGAATAGAGAATTGTTGTGCACAAAAAAATTTCCCTCGAATCCTACTCCTCTCTCCCTCTCAAGAATCAGAAAATCGAGCGAGAATTTCTTCAAGGCTGAAGAATGAGGGATCAATAATGAACAAATCAAGATATTCGATTCTCCGTGATATCACCTAGAGAATGAGTGGCATTTCTTAGACACCATTGGAGCATGTGTGGATTGACGCTAGAGGGATTTTACCCTTGTATCCTCACAATCACAATGAAGACAATCCAGAAGATCTATTTTGGATGATCAATAATCATCAAAGAAAAAAGTTCCTAATCCCAAGTATTTATTTCTCCATATATTTAATAAATTAGCTATAAATTTTATATAAAATATTTTGGCTCTTGGTTTCAGGCAATAATTATTAGAATAAATTTTAATATGTCACCTTTTACCACAATCTTTTCACTATGTTTGGAACCAACAAGACCCCCATTAAATCATGACACACACCTGTCATAGTTTGACCTCTTCCCTCAATTAGTTTCCACAAATAAATGGATTCTTGTGTATAAGGGTACACGTATGTGACAATCCTCTAAACGCCCTTATGTATGGTCATGGTGTTTCCTCCCCTCATCACGTTATCACCTCCCCCTTCTTAGATTTCACAAACTTTGTAAACTTTATGTATAAGGGTACCCATATGTAAGATTAACATTTAGACTCTTCTATGTGGGACTTTTACAAATCTATAAATCTCAAAAATCATCATGTTGTGAAGAAATTTGACAAGTTGTGATCCTTGTTCAACCATAACACAGATATCACCACCTGGACTCCACACCATGATGCCTCCCTTGGTCATGGTGTGTCATATTTCTAAGACCATTTGTCACATCATGATTCCCCTAGGCCATTGAATGACCATTTTGTAGTCCAAAACTATAAATAAAGCAAAAAATACCAAAATCACTGAAAAAATAAAGAAACAAAGAAACTGAAATAAAAATAATTGATGGATAAATTCCATGCCTAAAAATAACATAGTGGGTGTGATAATTATCCCTGTATCAGTTTATAATGCTACAAATCAAACCTAGAGACAAATATTCAGAGAAGAGATAATGGAATTTCTCACTCATAAAAGACTCTCACTCACATGTATCATGTGTATTACCTCCATGGAACTATAACACTCATTATAATGGAATAGTTTTCAACATATCACCTTACTCTATGAGTCAAAATTCTATATCTTTTGCTTAGTCACCCAGACATCCAGTTCTAAATCTAGTTATTCCCTGCTCAAAACGTAGCAAGTATTAGGATTATATTCCTTTAACTAAGAGACATGTAAGATGTTATTAAAATATTTCATCTAATTAGGAAACCAAATCTGATACTCAACTTTTTTAATCTTAACAATGATATCAAGGGTCCCACATACGTCAGTGTAAGATTCCATTACTTACCAAGTCATCGGTCACTTAAATGAGGTGATACCATTAAAAAAATTATAACCAACTTAAAACTCAAAGACATAAAGAGAAAAATCAACATAAGATTTGTGATGGATCTGATTCATCACCAACTATTGTTGGATAATCTGAATATTGCCAGTCATCTCATAAACGATGCTTGGTCACAATAGAGAAACCTTACCCACCTCTTTACAACAGAGGAGAGGCATGTGTAGTCAACCATATAAGGCTTCTAAAGAAGAAATCTAGATAAAACATTGAAAAATACTACTATAAGAAAAATCAACCAAATACAAATGTATTTCCCATGAACCTATGAAGTCCAAACAACATGAATGAAATGTTTCCTCAAGAATTTGTTTTATCCACTCCATTTAGAGATCTTTTTGGGGATGATAAGTCATTATCAACATCTCATGGGATCTCATCACCACATAATGGTATTTATAGAATCGGGACATAAAATGGGGATATTTATCATAAATGATAACATAAGAAACCTCATGTAATTTCAAAATATCTTACAAAAAAATTGAGATCCTTCATCTTAGTGTTATCATTGATCGGAATTAAAAGATCTAATTTCAAAAATATATCTATCACAACCTAGATATAATTATTTCCTATTGGGGTATTGGGTAACCCGATGATAACATCTACATAGATCTCATCTCATTTCCAAATAGGGATAGGAAAATGCTAAAGTAAATGAGAAAGTTTTTTATGCTCTACTTTAACCTTTTATCAAGTATAACATCCCTACCCAAAATATGTTATATCATTTCTCACACCCTTCTACTAATATCTCTATCTCATGTCATAATACCTATTAGTATCTCCTAAATTTAATTCCTATTGAGAGTGATGGAAAACATTCATCTCCATTTTTCTCATTGATAGAGGAACCACATGATGGTCCTAAAATAGAAAATACTCTTATTAGATGGAGACCACACATTAATTGTATCCCCACTATTTAAAATTATCTTAATATACTGTCACACCTCAACCCCTAGATTCTTCTAACAATTATGTACAAGATGAGCAGGTGTAATCTGAATGTTAGATAGAAACATATTTTACTTATCTTCCTTATCATCCAAATGCATATTTAAAAAGAAAATCACTAGGTTTCATTCATCATAAAATTATTTCAAATATTATGATGGAAAAATCCTACTAATACCATTTAAAAAACACATTACCCACTCCTAGAATATAGGATAAGTAAAAAATCAAAGGTTTAAAGGTACTTTACCCATAACATTTTTCTTATATTCAGTTTATTTTTAGAGAAAATATATCCCAAGATTTATTTATAGCATTACACCGTGAATTTCACATTCAAAAGATAGTTCCACCAACACTTGAGAGTATTCATTGCCATTTTTAGGTAAAGTTAATGGTTTGCATAATTATTTTAATGTGTTTGAAGTTGAAAATAACCACATTCTACAACATGATTGCCCTACAAAATCATAAAGCCCAATATCATACCTGATAAATCATGATAAATTACATAGCCCAATATAACCTCTATTAGAACCAAAATAAGAGTTGATATGTGTAGCTAACTAGAGTGGGTCAACTAGACAAGTCACCCAAGGTGGTTTGCCGCATTGTGAGATATAGAAAAGAACCCTAAGTCTCATTTAAAACTTAAGAAACATAAAAGTACAATACTTAAGAAACAAATACATATCCTTGGGACATAAAAGTTCAAGAAACACTATCCAAACCATAAATATAAAACTGAATAAACTAAACAAATCTCTATCTGACCATCCATCACCACCAATTCATCCCTCTGTAAAGGTGATAGGTGAAAAGATAACTTGGAAGGCTACATAATTCACTTCCCTTTCCCTATGTCCTAAAAGTCATGGTCTAAAACTACTAAAAGGAAAATGTGTAGTGTGATCATAGATCCTAGTAATATATCCTCCACTAATCTATAGAAATTCTAATATCAATAATACACAATTTTTTCCTTTATAAAAAATCAGTCTATAAATCATTTTCACAAATAAAACCATTTGTAAAAATTCATTTTTTTCATTAATGTATACCATATTTAGAAACTCTAGAAATATATCAGGTATAAAATAAAAACATGTAAACTAAAAATTTGAGAAAATTTCCATGAAATAAACCATCATGTGATAAATCAGGTATAAAAGAAAAGTCACACAATTTGGGTTATAGCCTATGGGAATACGTACCAGACATAAAATAATACTAAAACAAACATATGATGGTTAAAATTGATATCTAGCCTTTTATAAATATTTTTATATCACTAAAGTAACTCCTAGTTGTTCTACACACACTAGGGTTTCCTATTTCTATTTCTCAACACACCCAAGGTTCCTGATATGCTTTGTTTATTCAAAACCATTTCCAAAATCCATTATAAAATTTAATAAAAACCATTTTTAAGTAAAAAAAATCCACTTTAATGAACAATATAATGGTATCAATAATAACATATATAATTTAATGAATTATAAACACTTATATAGACACACCTACCTCAAGAATAGTTAAAACCTATCCACCTTCAACAATAGAGATTGAAAAACCAAATATCGGCCTTCAAAACACAATTCAAGACAAGAAAATATAATGGATGAATATAAAACATCAATTGATCATGAAAATAAATCATATATTCATCCAACAACATTGTCACAACGAAATTAAATGAAGAAGTAGGAACAACTATTACAAGGGATATGTGAGGAAACCTCCACAAGATTCAAACACCAAATGAAGCGGTCTGGAAGGTGGGAGATGACCCAAAATCCAACTAAATTTCCATATGGTTCAAGAGGAAATCATGTTCACCAAATGAAAAAATCTTCAGTTATGTAACATGTTGAAACTGTTATACCAAAGTAATTTACATAATGAATCCTTCTCATTGTGTGAAATCCCATAAATTATAAATATGCTAAAAAGGCATCACCTAAGGTTAAATTAAATACCAATTTATTTTTTCACATCGTTTAATGGTTTCATTTCCTATAAAATTTTAACACCATACATGAGACTAATAGTATTTTCCCAACAATAAATTCATGTCATGTGACCTATTGACAATGTCAATGTGTCCAACCGGGAGTGCTCAGCCCAGTTTTCTTCATAAAACCACCAAACCAAAACTTAAGGCTCTATGGTCCCAAGGATCACCCTCTAAATCTATTTACAGAATTATACTTGAACTATATTAATCCTAATAAATATACATCCACGGAATTTAGGCCATTTTCCATAGAAAAGATTCTCCATTATTAACATGGTCACAATTAACCCAAACATAAAGGGAAAACAAAACTATATTCAAAGAATACTTGAATGAATTTAAGGGGGTGTTTCAATCTCCCCATCAAAAATGATTTATGTCCCCATAAAATTATCAAGATCCTAGACTCGTAAAAAGTGAAGTCCACTACTACTCATCAACAATTACCACTCCCATGCCTCATGGTTGTTCTATCTACACTTCCACAGTACATGGACAAAAGGAATATTTTTACCGCCTAGTAACTTCCATCAAAAATCCATAATCTAAATTGGTTTCTAAACCACGGTGATGTTGGGCTGAAGATATACATCATCCCATTCAATCACATTGGAATGATCCAATCGATACCTCTTCATCAAGGAAACATGAACCACATAATGAATGGAAGTTAAATGAGATGTTAATTCCAACAGATAGGCTACCTTTCATAGTCATTAAATACTCTCAAAAGGGAACCACAAACCTCGGTGCCAACTTACCCTACTTACCCAACTGATGATTTCAAAAACAAGGTGAAACTATAAGAAAGACCCGGCCACCAACATCAAAATCCAGGGGCCAACTATGATGGTCTGCATATGATTTATAATGATTATTTTTCATGATCAATCTATACCATATCAACTCCACCCTCTCCATTGTCTACTGAATAGGATTTTTCCCAACTAAGGACCACTCTCCTAAAACTGTATAGCACAAGGGAGATCTACATGGCCACCGATACAATTCATTAAAAGGTGCCATTTTGAATGAGTCCTAATAACTATTTTATAGGAAAATAATAATGAATTCAAATTATTATCCCAAGAACCACCAAAATCAAGAAAAAAACCCTAGGGAATATTCTCAAGAACCTCAAAACCTGTCTCTATCTATTTATTCATCTGTAGATGATATGTCATGCTTAATTTCAATTGGGAACCCATCACCTCCTGCAAACCATTCCAAAACCAAAATTTGAACTATAATTCGACGTCAGAAAAAAAACATAGAGGTAACCCCAAGAAGTATCACAATCTATTGAACACACAATTCCTCCAGTTATTCCACCTTCTTTATCTCCTTGATAAAGAGGAAATGCACTGATTTCACAATTCGATCACTGATGACCCAAATCTCATCCTTCTCAATAAGATCCCTTAGTAAACCAATGATTAAATACATGTAAATATAATTCTATTTTCATAAAAAACAGGGTAAGGGATTCAAAAAACTGGCAGGTCTCTAGTGTTCCACCTTACTTATCTAACAAGTACGATACTATGATATAAAATCTGCAATCAATTGTCTCATTCATGGACACCAATATCGAGGTCTCAAATCACAATACATCTTGGTAGTAAATGTGAGTATAGACCAAAAAGAATGGTTTTCACTATCCATAAACTCCTAACTCAGGTAAAAATAAAAAACCAATATATTTTGAAAACAAGAATCACCACTGGGAAACCGAGACCATTCACCCGAGGTCTCCCCCCCATAAGTGATTTTACAAAATCCCTAAAACTTTGGTAAATTATTCTAATAAATCTAAATCAAATAATAAAATGAATATTTAATATTCATAAAATCCATACAAACCTATCCATAAAATTATTCTATTCCCAAGCTCATATTACCAAACAAAGTCATTAAAGACCACTCTTTCATTGATTCCTTCCCTGCTTATGCCTTTAATTTCATGTTCAGCACATCAGTGACCACATTAACTTTTCTATGAGTATAATAAATATAAAAATAAAATCTCTGGAGATACTCCACCTAATATATTTATTTAATGTTTAGATCTCTCTGAGTGAAAATATAACGCAGTCTCTTATTATCAGAATATATCATGAACTGTTCCCCAAATAGGTAGTGATGCCATGTTTTGAGTGCATGACTGACCATTTCCAACTCAAGATCATGTGTGGGGTAAATCTTATCATGAGGTAGTAACTGGTGAGAACCATATTCTACCATCTATATCCCCTTTATCAAGGCACACCCTAAACCCAAGCTATCAGCATCACAAAAAACATCATAACCCAAACCTGATTGTAGAAGAATTCAAAATGGAGATGAAGTCAATAACACATTCAGTTCCTAAAATGATATTTAATACTTGTTATTCCACTAAACATTTACACCCATATGGGTTAAAGTTTTCATCGAAGATTTAATATTAGATAAGTCCAAAACAAACCACAAGTAATAATCAGCCAACCCAAAGAAGCTTTGAATCGCAAACACATTTTTGGGCTGCTCATATGATATAATTTCCTATACCATTTTAGGATCCACTAAAACTCCCCAATAATATATAACATTACCCAAAAACTTTACTTCCTGAATCCAAAACACACATTTGGAAATCTTACCATATATACGATGTTCCCTCAAATTTATAAGAATGATATCCAAATAGACCATGTGCTCCTCCACTGACTTAGAGTAAACCAAAATATAATCCATCACTACCACAAACGGGCAAAGGCCAGCACCACCCTTTATCAGCACTAATGAAAAAGCGCTGATAAAGGCGGATACCTTTATCAGTGCTAAAAAACGCTGATAAAAGTACCCCTTTATCAGCGATTTTTTTATCCCTGATAGAGGTACCCCCTTAAACAGCGCTTTTTTTAGCGCTGTTAAAGGATACCCCTTTATGAGTGCTTTTTTTAGTAGCGATGATAAAGGGGGGTCTTTATCAGTGCTTTTTTTAAAAGCTCTGATAAAGGGTCTACTTCCAAAAATAATTCATTAAAAAATATATTAATATTTAAAAACATAGATATAGTTATATTGATATAAATATAATATATATTTTTAAAATATAATTTTAAATATATTTTAGATAAGTATAAATGTACGGTTACACTTAGTATATAAGATATTTAGTGAAAATGACTTATAAAAAAAATAAAAAAAAATATTTTTAATTAATAATTTACTAATTATTATGGAGTAATAGCCATTTAATAACAACTTTAAGATGAAAAAATTAAAAAAATTAAAAAAAAGATCTAAAATATGTTGACAACGCACCTCAAATTTCAAACGGCCATAACTTTTGATCCGGGTGTCCGTTTGAGCTCTACCATATATCAAATCAAAGCCTGCGACGAACTCTACACCCTTATAACTTGGGATTCCTCGGTCAATGTTTTTTAGAGGCCAAAAAAGGCCAGTAAGGCTTCCAAAACTGAGTTTTTTGTCAGGATACCCTAATTTTTTAACATTTTATGGATTTTCAGCCTCATTTAAGGGGGTATTATTAGATTTTTTTGTGGGGAATGAATTTATTCCAAGGTATTAAATTAATATTGATATAATGTCTTTGGAATTTTTTCATTTTTTATAATTCACTGCTATTTATAATCAAATATATAACAATATATACATATTTTTTATATATTCACACATTAAAATTTAATTATAAATATAAATAATAAAATATATTTACATATAAAATATATTAGATTTATATAAATTATAACTAATATCCATTTATTTAAAATAAAAGTATATGAATATTTATATACCTATATATTAATCTAACTATATATATATATATTAATATAACTACATATATATATTAATATAACTATAAATATATATATTAATATAAATATAAATATATATATTAATATCACTATAAATATATATATTAATATAACTATATATATATATATCTTAATATAACTATATATATATATTAATATAAATATATATTACTATATGAATAAATACAACTATATATATATAAATAGAGATATCATGAAATGGAAAACAAATCAAAATAGATGAGTGGTAAGGGCTTAGGCGTGCCGAGGGGGAGGTCTCAAGTTCAAAACCTGTTGGAGGCAGGGGTGCATGCGAAAGGGGGAATATGGGAGCTAGCGCTGATAATGGGTGGGGTATAGCGCTGATAAAGTGTGGAGGGATTGCGTAGGGGCGCTGGAGGTGAGGGAAGGCATTGATAAAGGGGGGCTCAATCGCTGTAAAAAGCCCCCCTGAGATTGCCAGGATTTTTTTAAAAAAAATTAATTTAATTTTTTAAATTTTATCAGTGCTTCGTTTTAGCGCTGATAAAAGACCCCTTTTATCGGTGCTTTTTTTAAAGATGATGAAAGGGGTTTTTTTAGCACTCATAAAAGGGGTATTTGTAGTAGTGCATGAACACTATAAAAAAGAGTTCAAGAACTAATTAAATATCTATTTTATCAATCCCATAAAAATCGTAGGAGTGTTAGTTTATCCTAATGGTATAACCAAGAACTCAAAATGCCCATACTGTATCCTAAATGTTGTATTAGGTATATCAACTTCTTGAAATATAAACTGATGGTACCCTGACTCCAAGTAAATCTTTAAAAACCAAGGATCCCCACATAGAAGATCAAATAGATCATATATCTTGGTAAAGGGATATTTTTTCATGATGGTAACATAATTTAACTTCCAATAGTTGAAAAAAAGTCTAAGGATATCTTTTTCCTTCTTCGAAAAGTAGAAATATGAAGCCCATGATGACTCACTAGGATGAATAAATCCATTATCATTGATATATACAAGTTGAACCTTAAATTATACCAAATAATTAGGATCTATATGGTAAGATGGTATAGAAATGGGAATCATACTAGAAATAAGGTTTATGGTAAACCTGGCCTCTATCTAGAAAAGTAAAGAAAAAAGTCATTGGAAATGGCCTTAAGGTATAAATACACAACTTTAGGTAGCAGACTACACAAAAAAGGGTCAGTAGCAATAAGAAATATCTCTAAAAATTAGCATGATATTACCCCAGCCTAAGGAACAGAAAGATATGCCCTTCCAAATCTAGAGTCCCACCCACCCTGAAACAAAAGAGTGACCCCATATGCAGATAATAATTAATCCCTATAAAGATAAAAACTTATATAGAACTTAACACTGATCATCCAATCCATTCTAATAATCAATTTACAAAATTTAAGATAAATAGCTATGAATTCCAAATCCACCTCATGGTTTTCCATCATCACTCAACATGTTGGTAACTTGAAACCTTGTTTGTACCTATTTCCCAAAGGTTTGGAAAGATACAAAACAAGTGTTATAATATTTGAACAGAATCCCAACACATCAAGTATCTTTGAATATATAAAATAATGAGTAGAACATGTATCAAATAAATCAATAACCATATAATAAGAAATAAACACCATAACTCAAACTATGGATAACCCTAATTTTGATTCCTCTTGGGAATACTCCACCATATAAAGACAACCAGTCTTAGATCCACCATAATCTTTCTTATCCACTTGAATGTCTCCCTAATCCTGAGGCTAATATCCACCACCCTCGGAATCATCAGTAAGAACCTTTGAGTACTTCGTGAAAGTGTATCCATCCTTACTTCCTTGGGACAGACTATTACAAAAATTATTCATATGGATAGATTTCCCATGATGATGAAAATTCTTGGGAACCTCTAAACAATTAGGCTTGATATGACTAGGTTGCACACACATATAGAAAACAACCTAATGTTGTCTAGAAGAATCCCCCAAAACTGGTCCTGAAGAAAATTTCCTACCTTTGACCATTACTTTCTGGTCAGAAGATACACCTTGGCTAGCAAACGTACTAACTAAATCACTTACTGAACATACTTTTTTAAATAATTCAGAATATTCCAAATATGAATTATCAACTACCACTACAAATTTCAAAAGGAACATGAAAATCAACATTGACTAAATATCTTCCCTCAATCCCAACTCAAATCTCAAAACATTAGGTAATCGTTGGTGAATAGATCTAGTTCCAAGTGGTTCAACTCAGAAAAAGAGGTGTAATACTCCAAAATGGTATTCTATACCTTCTCTATGGTCAAAAACTCCCATGTATTTTCCCCATGAAATTTCTTAGGATAAAACTTCCAGTTGAATATTTTCTTGAAATAATTCCAAGTAAGATCCTCGAAAAACTTATCTTTCACAATATATTCCCGCTATCTCCTTATCATCCCTTCAATTATATATGTTAAAACTCCACCTTAGACTGCTTAGGAGTCATTAGAACTTTCAATATCTTATCAATCTCCACAATTAATTCTTCATATTCCTAGGGTCTTTTGTCACCACGAAATATAGGTGGACGCTACTTTGTAAATTATGAGTCATAATACACTGTTAGTCCTTGGTTATAAACACTTTCTTAACCGAGATTCTGAATAGTTTGGATTACAGTTTCTACTAAAGAATGGTCCAATATAGGATTTTACTATGGAACCTGACTCACACCCCCATTACTCGTATTGGTAAGAGCTCTTTTAGGAGAAATTTTCTAAAAATCACATGGAAAAAACCAATCATCAACAAACATATTCCAAAATCGTAGGACCAAATTCAGGTATTGATGTTAATGATTTTAAACAATAAGAATTTAAAGTAATTTTGAATTATTCAAAAAAGGATGATTACTTAATAAAAGAACATAACAATTTAAATAAACCCCATATCTGGTTCATTAAAATAACCTCAACCACCAAGTCTCAAGCTTGAAATAAATCCCTAACCACCCAGGGTAACTCGGATTCATACACGAAAGTGAGATGGAAAGGCCCCTTTTTCACACTTACTTCCCAAATTCTAATGGTATTAAATTTTTTCTATGAAAACACCAAACCACACAAAAGTAGTTTTAACAACACTTTAGGTTGCATATTCTGTTTGATACTAATTTGTAACAAACTAGTACGATTTAACTTGAAAATTCACTCAAGGTAGTCCACCACATGATGAGATACAGAAAATACCACTAGTCTCTTAGAAAACTGAATAAACATAAAATTACAAGATATAAAACAATCAATCATATCTTTGATACATACAAATTCAAGCCACAGTAGCTAAACAAAAAATATTAAACAGACCAAACTAAACAAGTCTTCATGTGACCATTTATCACCACCAACCCATCCCACTACGAAGGTGACACATGACAGCAAAACCTAAAATTCTACATTATTCCCTTACCATTCCTTGATTCCTACAAAACAAGGTCAAAAACCTCCTAAACGAAAAGGTATGTTGTGAGCATAAATCCTAGAAGGTTATCATAAAATAATCTATTCAAGTTCTAATATCAAGAATGAAACAGTTCTATCTTTAGAATAAAATCTAATTTATAGATAGTTTTCACAAATAAAACTATTTTTAAACCTTAATTTGTTCTCCATAAATTCATATCACATTCACCAAATCTATGACTATATTAGGTATATAAGAAAAAAATATAAACTAAACATGTGAGAAAATATCCATGAGATAAACCATCATGTGATAAACTAGGTATAAAAGACAAATCACACCATTTGGAATCTTGCCTATGGGAATATGTACTAGAAATAAAATAAGTCTAAAACATTCATATGTTGTTTAAAACCAATATTAATTCCTTTATAAGTATATATATATCACAAAATTAACCCCTAATGGTGTTGAACACACTAGGGTTACCTATGTTCATTTCCTGATGCACCAAATATTCCTAATATACTAGGATTTTTTCAAAAGAAATTACAAAATCCATTCTCAAATTTAATACAAACCCTTGTTATATAAAAAATATATATTTCAACGCAAAAACTAAACGGATTAATAATAAAAAATAGAAATTATTGAATTATAAACAGTTTCAAAGATAGACCTATCTCATGAATGATAGAAACAAATCCACCTTCTATAACAGAAATCTAAAAACCATAGATTATCCTTGGAAAGATAGTGCATGAAAATAAAATCTGAAGGTTTAATAGAAACCACCAATACACCATGAAACTAAAAAAATCATAGACAATGTCACCTCTACAACCAAATGAAAAACATATTAGAAACACTTTTCACTAGGGATATGGGATGCAACCTCCATGGGAGTCAAACACCGAATAGAGCAACTTGTAAGGAGGGAGATGACCCAAAATTTCCCAAAATATTTATAGGGTTTGATAGTAAATCCTATGTATCAAATGAAAATATATTCATGTGTGCAACATGTTTAAAATCATTACACCTGAGGAATTCACTATGTGAATCACTTTTAAGGTGTCAAGTTCCACAAATTATAAATAAAATGAAAAATGAATCACCTCTGTTTAAATTAAATATTGATCAACATTTTTACATCATGTAAGTGTTTCATGGCCTATAAAATTTTCATGCCCTATATGAGACTCAAGGAATCTTACCTATATCATATTCAAATCATGTAATCCACTCATGACCTAAACATGTTAGACAGGAAGCGCTCGTCTCAGTTTTCTCTATAAAACATCTGAACCAAATCTTAAGGATATAAAATTGAAAGGAGAATCATCTAAATCCATTTACACATTTATACCTAGACTTAACTAATCTATAAAATCATACATTCCTGGACTTTATTTCATTTTACCCAATAAAGGATCTATTCTCGAGAATCTTGTAATGCACCCAAGCAAAAAAGTGAAACCAAAAAAGAGTCAAATCATACCTCAAAAAGCTAACTGGGTGTTCCAATATCAAAAAACACCTCAATTAATAAAAGATAATTGGAACTCAAGACTCTATAGAAAATTCACTCTATGTCAAGTGAGGAATAATAAAGGCAATAAAATCCTAGAATAATCCTTAAGAAATCATAGATAGTAACCCACTAGACCTAGGAAGATAAGTATATCAAATAAATTCTTTGGATATTACCAATAAATAGTAGTTTTTAACTCATTATGATCAACTAAAATGCCTTGTTTTGAAACCAAATTCCCTAGGAACAGGACTTTCGAGATTCTGAAACTATATTTTCATAAATTCACATAGAAAAAATGGTCACAGAGGGCTCCTAAAAAACACTCAAGTGATTCTCAAGCTCTTCTTTGCTTCAAGAATATACCATGGTTTTATAAATGAATACCATGATAAAAGTGTTAGGTTATCAATTAGTAATTAGGTTATTATGATCCATAAATAATATTGTATATTTTATTAAGACAAATAGAATCAAAATATTTTCATAATGATCATAATTTTTTCTAAAATCAGTCTTCATAATATCCAAAACTTTCACCCTAAGCAAGTGATACCCAAGCCGAATATTGATGTAAATAACCCAAACCTATTATCCTACAGTTGGTGTTTACTTTATTACATTATCATTATATATATGAAATTATATATTAAATGACCTAATATTTTATTAGTTTTAGAAATCTTGATACATACTTGAACCTCACATTTCATTTGAAAACCAAAAATACAATACAGTGAAAGTAGATATTATCCATCCTTGAACTCATTAAAATATTCATTATTCATATCCTAAGGAATGGAAATAAAATACAAGTGAGTTCAGATTCTCAGTACACTTTATATCCAATAAAATCTACCAAGAGTAAATAAGGGATAATTAATATGAAAAGGTAAATAATAAAAAACAGATGTCATTTAATTAGTAACATGAGCACGAAGAATAATATGGTATGAGAAAATATATATTAAATGATGACATATAAATAGTCACATGATATTGAAACTTATCCATGGATATTATTCAAAATAATCACATGGACATTAAAAACTGATTTCATAATTATGGAATGCAAAATATCAGACATCTGAAACTTACAATAAATTTAACAACCTATAAAATATCCTTCTTTTATTAATGGATCTCTTTCCTCTCAATAACTTTTTATAATTTTATGAAATAGAGACACATAGAATGGATTTTTTATTTTATGATAAATTTTTACATCATAGGTTGAGATGAAATTTTACAACTAGGAATAGTAAAATATTGAAAACACTTACTAGAAAACTAACATCAATTTATTCCTTTATTTAATAATTATACATTTAGCCTTTAAAATTTTTAATAATTAATCCAAATACTACAATAGGTAGACTAACAAAATATAAATAATGTAAAATGTAAAAATTTGGGTTTTATCTATCCCCAAGAATCATCCCACCCATGAATAGCATAATAGTAAAGAAACAAAGAGTTAGTAATACAATATTCATTTTAGAAATGATATAGAACCTTAATTTGAATTGAAGTGAATGATGAGGAGTAAGAATTATAGTGTACTTATAAGTAAATATGATCATAAAAATTTATGTTGGTTAACTAATATAGTTGATTGAAATTATTTCCATTAGTCAACAAAATAGTTTGTCATTATTACTCTTAGTTACGTAGATGCATTTAGATCATCGTCAAGATTATTTAATGATATAATCATAATTGTATTATTTTTGTAGACTAATTAAATTAAAATATGTTTTATATGGATTTATTAAATGATTTTTTTTTCATGACATAAACTTATAAAATAATTTTGAAATGATAATTTTTTTTAATAAAGTTATAAATAATTTTTATAACTGTTATAATATTAATTTTTCTATTAAATGGTTAATTTTTATTAAAATAATGATTTATTTGAAAATTAAAATTATCTTACTTAGATATTAATTTTAATTAAATAAATTTAATTTTTTTACTCATCATTCCAATTTTATCTTAGGGTAATTTTTTGGGAGTTTTTTTACAAAGTAGATTTTTTGGAGAAAAAGTGAAAATTACCTCTTTATAAAGCACTCTAATTTTATGACATCATTATTTTTTCAGCGTAACTAAAAATTTATAAAATTATTTATTTATAAAACATATAATTTAATTAGTATAAAAATTATATTAAAAATATTAATTCTAACTAGAAATTTATACCTTGTATTTTGAGACCAAAAATTGGAATTTGAAAGATAATTTTTTTTTGATTTGTATGTATTAATTGGGTAGTCTGGAAAGTATATTTAGTTTTAGGAAGTATTTTAACTTCTACACACCCTATCCTAATATTTATTAGTAAATAAAAATTATTTTAAATTATTATTCTCACAAGTGGTTAGCTTATATAATAAAATAACATATATTTAATCCTTTAAAACCCACCCCTCCTCAAATATAAATACAACCCATCCCCATTTCTTCTCCACTAAAAATTTATAAATCCAAGAATTTATAAACATTTTTTATCTCTAAATATTATAAAATTTGTTCCCAAAGTTTCTCCAAGGTCCTATGGTTTCCCCTTCGATGATTTAGGAATCAACTCTTCAAAGTAAGGGAATTCTCCTCTTCTCCCTTTTTCATTCAAGTACACCTATTTTGTGAGTCTTCAAAACGTAAAACATTATTTATTTTTATGCACATTTGATACTAAATCTACTTAAAAATTATTTTTTACTAATGGGAGACCTATAATCTCTCTCATTATTCTTTTACCATAATTTATGTTGTATATCGTTATGCTGTCGAAATCATTTGATAAATTTTTCTATTGTTTCATAAAATATTCTCATACTTTGAATACCAAAACCACTTCCATTTCCATAGGTATTAAACTATATATAAAAATTTCTTATTTATTATGTTATTTACATATATTAAACCCATATTCTCTTTTCGTGGGTTAAAAATGATGTTATGTTCAATAATTTAAGCACTTTGTATGAAGGGTGCACCTTGATAGCTCTACAATTCATTAGGTAAATAATTAATCTCTGTAGATGATATTTTTTATGACCCCTTTCTTAAAAACCTTATTAATTATGATTTATGACACCCTGGTGATTAAACATGGTGATATGTATATGAATGTATTTTATATATTGTAGTCATTTTCTAATGTTATGTATTGTGTATTTATGATTATTCTCTCATGATATGCCTCCTGTATTGTCCATTATTATCCTTCATTTTTCATTTCCATGTTTTTTCCTCACTGGGATTTAGGTTTATTCTTTTCTTTTGATGTATTTACCCATGAAATTACTTGTAGTGAGGTGACTTAGGATGGAATAACAAAGGATTCTCCCAGAATAATTGAATAATGTTTATATGTATGTTATCCATTTGTAATTAATTTAATATATACCTAATTTCCAATAAACATGACCTAAAAATATCCTTCAATTTCGTTAATGTAATATTGTTTTAAAGGATTTATGTAAAAGTAATGTATTTAAAAGGTGGGTCTCCATAATCAAGGTCTTATGCCAAGGTCGTTTATACTATGGCTAAGTATACACCAAAAACCCATTACATAAGGTTATCCAACTGGTTTTTCTCATGAGACCTATTGATACATCTAGGGGATATTTAATTATTTTCCAAAGTCATCACTTAATAATTCTAATTCATTACTCATATATTTAATGTCCAATTTAATTGATAAGAAATATTGTTTATTAATAAATGTGATTATTGATTGAAGGTAATAGAATATCAATACATTCCCAAGTAAAACTAATCATAAACCATCCTCATAAATAAAAAATGTGGTATCATTAAAATATATCCCTATTGGATAATAAAATGGTTTTTTATTGTGAATAGAAATAAAATAAAAGACCATAAAAATATTTTTGAAGAAAATACACTTTTCACTTTGAAAATCACTTTTAAAAACTAAAAAATTTCATAACAATAAGAAAAATTTTATTTCAAAATAATAATGGAAAATTTTAAAGGAAAATTTAAAATATTGATCAATCATGATGGCATGAATTTTTTGTCATACCGTGTAAGTTAGAAAAAACATTCTTCTCGAACTTTTGTAACAAAATTAAAATAGAACCTCGTTTAGAAGATAATAAGTGATTCATTTTAAATATTTTTTATATAATTAAAACATGGGTAAAAAATTATTTAATAAATAATTTAATATATTAAAAAATCATTTAAAACGTTTTTAAGGAAAATATGGATATTGAAGAAAGGGTTACTCAACTGAGTAGAAAAAAAATCGATTTTCCTTAAAAATATGATTTTCAGTTCCAATAAAAAGCGGATCACACCGCTTCATGGAGGTGGTAGTTTACACATACGAATAAGAAACACTGTCATTTTCTAATGGATTGGAAGGTTAGAAGTTATATATGATATAATAATTACATAAGAATATTTATGTCATAAATAACATATATATTTATTAGTTCCTTATTTATAACAATCCATGTAAATTGGTGATGAAAAATAAATGTCACCACTATGTAGAGATGGTAATCCATATGTACGCATGAGTGATGCTTTCACTTTTGGTATAGTACAAAAGAGAAAGAAAATGGGTTTTACATAATAATAACAACTTATAAATATATTTATGATAATGGATCGATTATTTTAATATATTTACAAAAGATTTAGAGGAATTTTAATAAGAAAGGATTTTTAAAGAGTTAGTAAATATGATTACCACTTCTTCGAAATATCTCATTTGGATCTTCTCTTAAGGGACCAAGGGTTGGCCTTTTAGATAGGCCATAAACTCCATAATTTTTTTAAGGACTTTTAGAATAGTTTTTTTAGGTTTTTTTCAAGCTAAGAGGCCCTAGGTGATGTATAAAAGATATAATAGGTGGTTCATTTTATAGGGAATGAAAGGACACATGTGAAAATGATAAAAAAAAATTAAATATATTAATTTTCATATAAAAGTGGCTCAATGAAGACAAAATTAAAAATATAAGATATAATATTTTTTAAATCCCTTCAACCAATGAAATTTGGATGAGTAAGTGGTATTTTGAACTTTATATTTTGGTTTTACCACTTAGTTAACCAATTTTAATCTTATCTACACTAATGCCATTTTCACCATTAATGGGTTATAATTTTACACATAAGGTTGAAATTGGCCCATAAATGTCCAAGAGATGCAATTTTTGACCATATATTATCCTAAATATACTTTTTATAGGTTTTATTATTTTTAAATAATTAAATAAAATATTATTTTTCATAAAATATCAATCATGCTATAAGGCCCCAGCCTTAAACCTTACTTAATCTTGAGTAATTACAAGATTACACATTGAGGATCTTTTCGGGTTTAGAGTTTTAGAGAATTAGATCATAAAACTTGCATTACATTCCACATATAAACAATGTGGTTACATAAAGATAGTATTCTTCGTTCCCATCAATGGAAACATATTTAAAATAAAACATGGATTATTTCTTGACACTTCCTTGACACTATCATCATATCATGTACCTTTCCCTTGACCTATGAAAAACATTTCAAAAAAACTTGGGATGAGCATAAAAAGCTCAGTAAGGGATATAAAAATACGGAAAGGAAACATGGGTACATATATACATAAGAATGAGATCATACTTTACCCATAAAACATAATAATTTTAACATACCTCATCAAATCATGAATAAATCATAGAAATCATAAGACATAAAGGTAACTTGAGGCATTCATAACATCCTTACGTAGGGAGTAACCCTCTTGGTTACGTTTGGAATACCCATCACAGTATATTCCCTAAATCTCTTAGGAGAAACCTTAACGTTTCACTCCTTCGTGTTACCCAATGCATTGGAGAGCTATATCGTGCTCACCCGCCCTTAGTTTATCACGGAACCACCCGTCTTCATAATAATTCCCAAGAAACTCAACATAATTGTATCACATAAAACATGAATAAAGGAAACATAACATTTCCACCTTTCAATCACAAGATATCAATACAACACATTGATATAAAAACATTATGAAAACCATTTTCAATACCAAAATAAAATAAAATTAAAACATGGTATGTATTTTTCTTTTAAAAAGAAGGTATGGCGTGTTGATGAAGCCAAAACTCAAATAACGGTCACGGCGGTGGAGAAGTCGTTGTTGCCGCATACGTACGACAAAAACATTCACTTTTGTCATTTTGTAAAATGCTTCGTATAAAAAATATTACTTTTGGATAAACGTAAAAGTCAAAGGGGTTTATACACCGTATAAAAGAAGGTTGTGTATAAAACAAAATATGCCTCAATGAAAGGAGATTGAGACGAAGTCTCATACCTCGGGTCCGACTTGACTTGATCGTTATTTAATGTCCTGAATAATAAACTTCAGTTAATTTCTACTTCTTTAAGAACCTTTTTCAAGTTTATTATTCCTTTTATATCACTTATTGTCATGTCATGAACACTATGTAATTATTTAAGTTAATAACGGTCGTTTTAACGATCATTGGTACTTGAGTCAAAAATAAACCCTTTATAATTACATGTTGTTCATGTATCAATTATATCCAAAATTATAATAATTATGTATATATCATATATATAGAGTGTATACATGCATTTATAATATTACATAATCATTTAGATGTAAGAAATGAAATGCACCGTTCATGGAGACGATAAGCCGTACGTACGCATGAATGCTACTTTCATTTCTGTTTCATATTTTATAGAATGGAATAATAATGATATAAAGGTATATTATAATTCCAGTATAATATCATATATAATATCATAGTTCCATCCTTTATACGTCCCACATATGGTATTTAACGAATCAAATCACTTTGAGGGGGCGGTAGTCCGCACTTCCTTAAATGAAGATATCGTGTTTACCCATAATGGAAACCATAAAGGTATGACCAAAAAGAAAAAACATAAGCTTAAGGAAAACATAAACATATTATATATCATATATAAATATAGTGACATCTTAATGGTCACCTTTGAAGGTGTTAAAAGAATGTTGAACAATCATCGTTTCGGGAGGCATAAATTCACCATCCACGGAAACAGTATGTTCGTTAACCATTAGATGTAGGTGTGTGTAAGTGTAGCTCGAATACATATTATAACAACATACTAGTATATTGAGGATACTGGAGTTGTTACAAAACAAAAGAATAAAAAGAGTTTAGGGGGTTGGAGAAGCAAAATAAAACAAAAGGACTCAAAAGAAGACATTACCTTAAAATCGGGTAACTCCCTTTGGTTTGAGCTCAAAGGCTTCCTTAGGAAGACTTATTCCCAAAGTGAGGATTCAAGGAGTAAGATATGGAAGTGTAGAGACAAAATGGGTAGGGGTTTTCCAAGCCAAAGGCTTTGGGAGTGTGGGTAAGGAGGTAGAGGTGGGAGCCTTTTATAAGAGGAGAGGAGGGTCACTCTTGGAAAGTAAAGATAAGTTACTTTATTTTAAAATTATTTTCTGATTAAAAAGGTCCCACATTAATATAATTCGATGATAAGGTGATAAGAGTTCTAAATCCACTCATAAAATTGGTTTTGTACATGTGTAGGTTTTATATTTTACATTAACTTTCCATTTTATTTAAATCGTTAAATAATGAGGTCATCGCTGCATCATCATGATGTCATAAATAATTTAATTTATTTAATGTCTAAAAATTATAAAAAAAATACTATGATGTAGGAAATATTTTCATATTTCTAATTAATATTTATAGTCAAAAATATGACTTGTATAACCCCATATAAAAATTGTTTTAGTAACATAACTCATGTTTGTGTCATTTTTACTTTAACATTAAATAAAAAGTTATTTATGTCATTTCCCAACCAATGTGGCTCCATGGGGTCCCCAAGTTTACCCATGTCTTTTCTTGGTCGTACATGACACATACAATGAGGGTAGGACATGTGTCAAGCTCATCTCATACTATTAAAACATTATTTTTACCTTAAACTACACTAATTACCACTAATCGCGATTAAGAACTTAATAAGTTACTATCCACCAAAAAATTATTTTAATCCCATTGAACCACATTTTACTTCTTAATGAAAATCATGTATGTCGGATTTTTGAAATTCCAAACACAATGATGGAAAATTTTCATTTAAACGGAAAAATCAGTTTTTATAAGTACCACTTAGTGGTTTCACTATTCATCAAAAATTGAAGTTTTTCAGAAAATTACCAAAAATTAACCCTAAGCTATATTTGATATTAAAAATTCAAAAATGAAGTCTATTTTACAAAATTCAAAACATATAAGTCACATTAATTAATTTAATAATTAATTCCCGCTATCATGACAAATAGCGTGTTTTTATGAAATAATAAGTATCAAAAGATTGACACCAGTTTAAGTCCAATTTCAAAGTGAAATTGATTATAATGACCACCATTGGATTAAATGGTAAAAAATATATTCTAGTTCCACTTTAAAACCAATTCAAAAGATAATCTAATCATATAAATAAATTAGATTAAAAAACAGTTTTGATGTAAAATGCAGTATTTTTCACTATTCATAAAAAAATGAACATTGTCTGAAAAATACCAAAAATTGACACAAAGTAAATTTTGATGTCCCAATCATAAATAATAAGTTTATTTTGACAAACATAGCTTATAAAATTGTTAAAAGTTTGATTTAAAAAGGGTTTTTCATCAAAAGGCAGTAAAACAATCTTTTAAGAATATTAGTGTATTCCATGCTTAAGATTGGATTTATTTTCATTTTAAGCCTCTAAAACACTATCCAATTCATTAATAGACATAGATAAAAATATCTATTACTCATTACTTACTTGGGATGTTACATCCTTCCCCCCTTTAGAAAATTTTGTCCTCGCAATTTATTTACTTATCAAATAAATGGGGGTACTTACCCCTCATTGCATTTTCAGATTCCCATGTTGCCTCTTCCATCGTGTGGTTTTTCCACAAAACCTTTACCTGCTTAATCACATTATTCCGTAACACTTGATCCTTGAGGTCAACAATCTGGACCGGTTGTTTCTCATAAGATAGGTTCTCTTCCAGCTGAACTACCTCTGGACTCAAAACATGAGATGGATCTGGCATATACTTTCTCAACATTGAAACGTAAAAAACATTGTGTACCAGAGATAAACTCGGAGGTAAAGAAACCTGGTATGCAACTGATCCAACTCTCTCCATAATTTCATATGGTCCAATAAACCTTGGACTCAGCTTTCCTTTCTTACCAAATCTCATCACACTTTTCCATGGATAAACCTTGAGAAAAACATGATCACCTAGCTCGAAAGATAGATCCTTCCTCCTATTGTCCGCATAACTCTTCTGCCTGCTCTGAGCTGTTCTCATGTGCTTCTGAATCAACTGAACTTTTTCTGCCATCTCTTCTACCAATTCTGGTCCCATCAACTTCCTTTCACCCACTTCATCCCAGAAAGATGGAGTTCGACACCGCTTCCCATATAATGCCTGAAATGGTGCCATCTGTATACTAGAATGAAAACTGTTATTATATGAAAATTCGACCAAAGAAAGATGTTGGTCCCAACTTCCCTGATAATCCATAGAGCAAGAATGTAGCATATCCTCCAATGTCTGAATTGTTCGTTCTGACTGCCCATCTGATTGAGGATGAAAATCTATACTGAAATTTAATTCAGTACCCAACGACTTCTGAAGGCCTTTCCAAAAGTTAGAAGTGAACCTGGGATCACGATCAGATACAATGGAGAGAGGAACTCCTTGTAACCTGACTATCTCTTTAAGATACAAAAGGTAAAGTTGATCTAGGGAAAAATTATCTCGTATAGAAAGGAAATGAGCAGATTTAGTCAAGCGATCAACAATAACCCAGATTTCATTTTTACCTCAAGATGTCTTCGGTAATCCCACAACAAAATCCATGGATATATTCTCCCATTTCCACTCTGGCACTGGTAAAGGCTGAAGCATCCCTTTCGGTAACTGCCGCTCTGCTTTAACCTACTGACAAGTCAAACACTTCATAGTAAAATCAGCAATATCTCTTTTCATTCCATCCCACCAGTAATACTCCCGCAGATCTCTATACATCTTAGTACTGCCAGGATGAACTGAAAACAGAGAACTATGAGCTTCACATAACAATTCTCTCTTCAACTTTGAATCACAAGGCACACACAATCTCTTCCCAAATCTCAAAACTCAATCATTATCAATGTTGAATTCAGGAAACTTACCATTCTGAACCAGCTCTACCTTTTTCTACAACTCACTGTCTTGCTTCTGTGCTTGCTTGATTCTATCTGATAGAGATGATCTCACTGATACCTGAAACAAAACAGAAGAACTTCATGCACCCACAACTTTTATGCCAATGTTCATCAAATCCTTAACCAAAGGATCACGTTCCAAACGCAACATTGCTAATGAAGCATTACTTTTTCGACTCAAAGCATCAGCCACTTTATTTGCTTTTCCCGGATGGTAATGAATTGTAAAATCATAATCCTTGATTAATTCTAGCCATCTCCTTTGTCTCATGTTCAATTCTTTCTAAGTGAATATATACTTTAAACTTTTTTGATCGGTATATATTTCACACTTTACTCCATACAAATGATGCCTCCAAATTTTTAAAGAAAAAACAACAGCAGCTAATTCCAAATCATGTGTAGGGTAATTTACCTCATGAGTTTTCAACTGTCGTGAAGCATAATCAATTACCTGATCATTCTGCATTAGGACGCAACCAAGTCCTTTCAATGAAGCATCACTGTAGAAAACAAACTCACCATTCCTGTAAGGTAGTGCCAAAACTGGAGCATTCACCAATCTTCTTTTCAATTACTGAAAACAATCATCACATTCTTTTATCCAGATAAACTTAACACCCTTCCGAGTTAGCTTAGTCATTGGACTAGATAACCGTGAAAAATTTCTAACAAATCTTCGGTAATAGCCTGCCAAAACAAGGAAGCTACAAATCTCAGTTACATTTGTGGGTCTTGGCCAGTCTTCCACAACTTTTGTTTTTGCAGGATCAACAGTTATCTCATCTTTAGAAACAATGTGACCAAGGAAAGAAATTTGTTGCAACCAAAACTCACACTTTCTGAATTTCCCATACAATTTCTTTTCTTTTAAGGTTTGCAAGATAACCCTTAAATGTCTTTCATGCTCCTCTTTACTTTTAGAAAACACCAAAATATCATCAATAAAAACCACCACAAACTTATCCAAGAACTCAAGAACTCATGGAAAATTCTATTCATTAAGTCCATGAATACAGTAGGTGCATTGGTTAGCCCAAAACGCATTATTACAAATTCATAGTGGCCATATCTTGTACGAAACGCAGTCTTCGGAACGTCTTCTTCCTTTACCTTCAGCTGATGGTACCCCGATCTCAATTCAATCTTTGAAAAATACTGAGCTCCCTGGATCTGATCAAACAAATCATCGATATGAGGAAAATGATATTTGTTCTTAATAGTGATATTATTCAAGGCTCTATAATCAATGCAAAATCTCATTGAACCATCTTTCTTTTTAACAAACAAGACAGGAGCACCCCATGGTGATGTGCTAGGTCGAATGAAATCTTTCTCTAATAAATCTTGCAATTGCTCCTTCAACTCTAAAAGTTCAATTTGATCCATTCGATAAGGGGGTTTTAAAATTGGCTTAGCATCAGGAATTAAGTCAACAGTAAACTCAACTTCCCGATCTGGTATTATTCCAGGCAACTCATCAGGAAAAACATCAGGATACTCATTTACCACTGGCACATCATTAATCTGAACAGTTCCTTTATTTTCAATGATGTGTGAAAGGTAACATTCATTTCCATCTTTTACAAGTTTCTTGGCCTCTTGATAAGTTATCAACAGTAAGGGTTCATTCTTGTACACAAACTGAAAGTATTTCTGAAAAGAAACTTCTTTAGCTCTACAGTCAATCTTAGCATGGTAAATAGTGAGCCAATCCATACCCAGGATAACATCAAACTCTACTAGAGGTAGAACAATAAGGTTTGCAAGTAGGATATTTCCACATATAAGGATATGAAGATTCTTATAAATTCTTTTTCCCTCAACATTCCCCCCAGGTGTTTTTACTAAAAGTTCAAGAGTCATTTCTTGAGATGGTATTCCCATTTTACTAGAAAAGGTTTCAGAGATGAAAGAATGTGTAGACCCTGAATCAAACAACACACTGGCATAATCTGAAAAAAAAAGTACCTGATACAACTTCATTTTATGGCCCGACATCTACAGAAGTAGTTGCAAAGGATTTCACCACCCCTTTCTGCTTGTAGTCTAACTGCTTCCCATCACTCAAGCTCTTTGTCGGAGACTCATTTGCATAGTGACCCATCTCATTGCACTTAAAACATTTCACTAACTGTAAATCAAATTTGTTCTTACCTTCACCTTGATCCCTTTCAGTGCAATCACGAGCCTTATGTCCCACCTTACCACATCGATAGCACTTTCCAGAATTCAGAAGACATTCCCCCGCATGCCTTTTGCCACATTTATCACAAACTGGAAACTTAGTTTTCTTACCATTAGACTTTTTTGAAAAATTCTTACCTTTCTCCTGCCACCTTGGTATCTTCTTCTGTTGGTTGTTATAGAACACTTGATCATCGGAAAACTCCATTTCCACCTTCTCAGCACATCGAACAATCTTTTCATAACTTTTAAACTCACGAGAAGCTAATGCCCTTCGATATTTTGGCTTTAATCCCGATTAAAAATGATTGATTTTACTATCAAGGTCTCGGATAAAATTTGGAGCATACCATGCCAATCGAGTGAACCTTTCTTCATAGGTAGCCACTGAGTCTTCCTCTTGCCTCAATTCCAAGAATTTCTTTTCCATCCTAAGTCGAACAGCCTTAGGAAAATACTTCTCAAGAAACATACCTTTGAATTCATCCCAGTCAAGAGCATCAATCTCATCGGCATCCCTGATATTTTTAACCATAGACCACCACTGATCTGCCTCACCCTCCAATCATTATCATGCATGGATACCACCACCATTTATCGCTTGAGTCAACTGCTCCATTACTGCAAAAAACTGTTCAGTTCCAATTCCGACCATCTCAGGATGCTGATTCGGAAGGTTATTTCCTTCTGCATGCCTTCCTAGCACTGCTTCCCTATTTTCTTTGCGGAAAACCATTCTGAACAAACATGTCTTAGATGAAGCAACATGGTAATCTTCAAATGCTATATCATTTCAAAAAAAATATTTTTGGATAATCATTTAATAGAATTCTAACTCCTAAAGTTATCTAAACCGACCTTTAATACCAACTATAAGGCCCCAGCCTTAAACCTTACTTAATCTTGAGTTATTACAAGATTACACATTGAGGATATTTTCGGGTTTAGAGTTTTAGATAATTAGATCATAAAACTTGCATTACATTCCACATATAAACAATGTGGTTACATAAAGATAGTATTCTTCATTCCCATCAATGGAAACATATTTAAAATAAAACATGGATTATTTCTTGACACTTCATTGACACTATCATTATATCATGTACCTTTCCCTTGACCTATGAAAAACATTTCTAAAAAACTTGGGATGAGAATAAAAAGCTCAGTAAGGGATATAAAAATATGGAAAGGAAACATGGGTACATATATACATAAGAATGAGATCATACTTTACCCATAAAACATAAGCATTTTAACATAACTCATCAAATCATGAATAAATCATAGAAATCATAATACATAAAGGTAACTTGAGGCATTCATAACATCCTTACGTAGGGAGTAACCCTCTTGGTTACGTTTGGAATACCCATCACAGTATATTCCCTAAATATCTTCGGATAAACCTTAACGTTTCACTCATTCGCATTACCCAATGCATTGGAGAGCTATATCGGGCTCACCCGCTCTTAGTTTATCACGGAACCACCCATCTTCATAATAATTCCTAAGAACCTCAACATAATCGTATCACATAAAACATGCATAAAGGAAACATAACATTTCCATCTTTCAATCACAAGATATCAATACAACACATTGATATAAAAACATTATGAAAACCATTTTCAATACCAAAATAAATGAAAATTAAAACATGGTATTTATTTTTCTTTTAAAAAGAAGTTATGGCTTGTAGAGGAAGACGAAACTCAAATAACGGTCACGGCGGCAGAGAAGTCGTTGTCGCCGCATACGTATGACAAAAACATTCCCTTTTGTCGTTTAGTAAAACGCTTCATATAAAAAAGATTCCTTTTGGATAAACATAAAAGTCAAATGGTTTTATACACCGTATAAAATAAGGTTGTGTATAAAACAAAATATGCCTCAATGAAAGGAGATTGAGACGAAGTCTCATACCACAGGTCCGACTTGACTCGATCGTTCTTTAATGTCCTGAATAATAAACTTGAGTTAATTTCTACTTCTTTAAGAACCTTTTTCAATTTCATTATTACTTTTATATCACTTATTGCCATGTCATTAACACTATGTAATTATTTAAGTTAATAACGGTCGTTTTAACGATCATTGGTACTTGAGTCAAAAATAAACCCTTTATAATTACATGTTGTTCATGTATCCATTATATCCAGAATTATAATCATTATGTATATATCATATATATCCAGTTTATACATGCATTTATAATATTACATAATCATTTAGAGGTAAGAAATGAAATGCACCGTTAATGGAGACGGTAAGTCGTACGTACGCATGAATGCTACTTTCATTTCTATTTCGTATTTTATAGAATGGAATCATAATGATATAAAGGTATATTATAATTCCAGTATAATATCATATATAATATCATAGTTCCATACTTTATACATCCCACATATGGTATTTAACGAATCAAATCACTTTGAGGGGGCGGTAGTCCGCACTTCCTTAAATGAAGATATCACATTTACCCATAATGGAAACCATAAAGGTATGACCAAAAAGAAAAAAACAGAAGCTTAAGGAAAATATAAACATATTATATATCATATATAAATATAGTGACATATTAATGGCCACCTTTTAAGGTGTTAAAATAATTTTGAACAATCATCGTTTCGGGAGGCATAAATTCACCATCCACGGAAACAATATGTTCGTTAACCATTAGATGTAGGTGTGTGTAAGTGTAGCTCTAATACATATTATAACAACATCCTAGTATATTGAGGATACTGTAGTTGTTATAAAAGAAAAGAATAAAAATAGTTTAGGGGGTTGGAGAAGCAAAATAAAACAAAAGGACTCAAAAGAAGACATTACCTTAAAATCGGGTAACTCCCTTTGGTTTGAGCTCAAAGGCTTCCTTAGGAAGACATATGCCCAAAGTGAGGCTTCAAGGAGTAAGAGAGGGAAGTGGAGAGACAAAATGGTCAGGGGTTGGCCGAGCCAAAGGCTTTGGGAGTGTGGGTAAGGAGGTAGAGGTGGGGGCCTTTTATAAGAGGAGAGGAGGGGCACTCTTGGAAAGTAAAGATAAGTTACTTTATTTTAAAATGATTTTCGGATTCAAAAAATCTCACATTGATATAATTCGATTATAAGGTGATAAGGGTTTGAAATCCACTCATCCAATTGGTTTTGTCCATGTGTAGGTTTTATATTTTACATTAACTTTCCATTTTATTTAAATCGTTAAATAATGAGGTCATCGCTCCATCATCATGATGTCATAAATAATTTAATTTATTTAATCTCTAAAAATTATAAAAAATATATTATGATGTAGGAAAGATTTTTATCTTTCTAATTAATATTTATAGTCAAAAATCTGACTTGTATAACCCCATCTAAAAATTGTTTTAGTAACATAACTCATGTTTGTGTCATTTTTACTTTAACATTAAATAAAAAGTTATTTATGTCATTTCCCAACCAAAGTGGATCCATGGGGTCCTGAAGTTGACCCATGGCTTTTCTTGGTCGTCCATGACACATCCAATGAGGGTAGGACATGTGTCAAGCTCATCTCATACTATTAAAACATTATTTTTACCTTAAACTACACTAATTACCACTAATCGCGATTAAGAACTTAATAAGTTACTATTCACCAAAAAATTATTTTAATTCCATTGAACCACATTTTACTTCTTAATGACAACCATGTATGTCGTATTTTTGAAATTCAAAACACAACGATGGAAAAATTTCATTTAAACGGAAAAATCAGTTTTTATAAGTACCACTTAGTGGTTTCACTATTCATCAAAAATTGAAGTTTTTCAGAAAATTACCAAAAATTCACCCTAAGCTATATTTGATATTCCAAATTCAAAAATGAAGTATATTTTAAAAAATTCAAAACATATAAGTCAGATTAATTAATTTAATAATTAATTCTCGCTGTCATGACATATAGCGTGTTTTTATGAAACAATATGTATCAAAAGATTGACACTAGTTTAAGTCCAATTTCAAAGTGAAATTGATTCCAATGACCACCATTGGATTAAATGGTAAAAATATATTCTAATTCCACATCAAAACCAATTCAAAAGATAATCTAATCATATAAATAAATTAGATTAAAAAGCAGTTTTGATGTAAAATGCATTATTTTTCACTATTCATAAAAAATGAACATTGTCTGAAAAATACCAAAAATTCACACAAAGTAAATTTTGATGTCCCAATCATAAAGAATAAGTTTATTTTGACAAACATGGCTTATAAAATTTTCAAAAGTTTTATTTAAAAAGGTTTTGCCATCAAAAGGCAGTAAAACAATCTTTTAAGAATATTAGTGTATTTCATGCTTAAGATTGGATTTATTTTCATTTTAAGCCGCTAAAACACTATCTAATTCATTAATAGACATAGATAAAAATATCTATTACTCATTACTTACTTCATATGTTACACATGCCATTTTTGACACCATTCATTTAATTTCAATTTAAATACATCAAGACAAACATGTAATTCAAATATATACTTTTAACACGTATAAAATTTTTCATATATATATCATTCTTGTTTCACTATAAAATAATGAAAAAACATTACTTTTAGTGTTTATAAAATAATTTATTTTATTTTTCTATTAATAGAATAAATACTATTTCGGTATTGGATAAGCATTCAAGGTAATTATTTAATAACTAAAAATTATAAATAGATTACCATAACAAAACATATAGTATCTTTCTAATAACCATTTATAACAAAACTTCTCTAATATTTATTCTTATAATAAAAATTTAAGAGTTATTCAATTCAAGAGAGTGAAGTTTTGTATTTGTTATTTTCCTAAATTAATATAAAGGTCCTTATAAAATAAATATGGAACCAAGTGGACATATATTCAATACTTTTCTATAAATGGTCTAACACCACCTATTTAATAGTATAAAGTAAAGTTTTTGGTTGATTGTGTGGCCTTATATCATAGTTTTTACCCAATTTTAACTAATTTACCCTAACCTAGGTGACAAAAATTAATCAAAACTACGATCCATAATGGCCAAAAATAATAGGGAATTATTTAAAAAAATTGGAAATCCGGATTAAAAATATGGAATACATTTTTCAATATTAAATTTATTGAATTGGAAGAAATCAATTTAAGATGAAAACATAATATATAATGAAAAACTGTTTTTTAGTAAAATTCATTTAAGTATAAGAATGGTTTTATAACTAATTAAAAAATAAAATTGACTATAATTAACATAATTAGTTTATTAATATTATAGGGGAATTAATTTTTATTTAAAACCTTTTTAAAACAAAATTTAAATTTATAAAAGTTTGAAACAAAAATATAATTTAAAATAAAACTAGTATTTTTCACTATTCACTAGAAAAGAAATATTACCAGAAAAATATAAAAAACAACTCCAAGATAATTTTTACATGATGATTAAAAAATATATACTTTTTATAAAATAAAATTTCTATAGTTCAAGAATTCAATTATAATATTTGGTCACAAAAATTGATAAACAAATTTTTGAAAAAAATGTGTTCTCAAGAATAAAATGACTTTACTAAAAAATGTGTCTTTATTTCCTAATAATTAATCAATAAAGTTTTATTGAGTGGGTCATATATATATATATATATCATAATTTTTTAAATCCTATTCATAACCACAAATTCAATGTTAAGATTATAATTGTTATATTTAAATAATAATATTTTTTATTTTGTTTAATCTCGGTGTTTCATATTGTATACGACATTAAACATTCTATTATTTAAAAATATCAGGGTGTCACATTTTCCCCAAACCTATTTAATAAATTTTTTCAGCATAATTGATATTGTTCTTGGTAATCAAGGGTTTTATATTTGAAAATACCCATGTTTAAAATCCACATCATAAAAAGGGTAATTATAACTTTCTCTTAAAAAGAGGCAATGGGAAATATGAAGGTTATTTGGAATAAAATAAAATTAGGTATCCATATAGGATAACATTATTATGAAGTGAAAATATGGACACAAAGGAGAAAAATAGTTACCAAATACTAGTAGAGAATTATATATAATAAGATCAAGATAAGGTTAATAATAATAATAATAAAACCATAAATCTTTGATGGGTGAAAAAGACTATTGATTTATAAAAAATAAATGTAAATGTATAACATTTTTATTTAAATTTTATTTTATTAAATTTAACGTGTTTTTTACTATCATGATTTAGAACACAATAAAATATACTTGATATATTTTTATTTCATAAGAATAGTTTAATATGTTTGTTGTGCTTCTATAAATTTCCACTTCATCTCTTACTCTAGGAAATAAAATATATATCCATTTATCTCTCAAAAATATTCTAACCAAAAACGATTAGAAAAAGTTGTCCAATATAATACATTAATCTATAAAATATAAACATTGACACCCAAAGTTCAAATTAATCCATTCCATAAGTATTAATTCTTAAAACCCTTAAAAATACATTTTACTAAATCATAAATCCAAAAATTTAGAAATAATATCACCAAATTTCCAAAATCAACTTAACATTAATCCTCCAAATAATATAAAGTAACTCTTGATGTCATATAAAAGTATTTGGATACCTTGATCACCATGAAAAGATATATTATTCAAAAAATTAAATATATCATTATTCATTAAATAAAATCCAATATTATCACATATATTCCATGAATCTCAGAATATTTGGTTATTGGTACGGATTAACATGTGCTTAAAAACCTTAAATTAAAAATACTGCATTGAAATACTTATATGTTTTATGTTTCTTATAACCAAAATATCATTGATAAAACACTTCTACAATATAACTCTTGAATCAAAACAAATAAAAAATTTAATGATCTCACTTTGTTTGTAGTAATTTCATAATTTTGGGCTTCTCCCATTTCCTTCTTATATGGTAAGTTCCCTTGATGTTTGGGGCACTAGTTGGCATAGTGTCTAATATCCTTATAGTTAAATAATTTTACTTTAATGAATTATCATTTTCCCTTGAATTCATGATCATGATGAGATTTTTCTCCATACTTTTAGTGAAATTTTTTTCCCTTTAAGAAAGTACCATATTGTTTGATACTATAAGTTTCACATGTTAGGAAATCCCTATTTATCATCATTACCTTATCCATTTTTTATCAATTTTTTAATTATCTATATTTATTTTGAATCCATATGAATTAGATAATTATTTATATATCCTGATGTCACATGATATAATACCCTCTTATATTATGATTATTTTTTATACTAGTTCCCTTCAAAGTATTGGCTTTATCCCAAAAAAGAAATTATTAATCTTAATCCTTGGATTATATACATAGTCTGCAATGTGATTTTATATCCTTGTAAATTTAGCTTCATAAAAATCTATATTTTCTTCTTCCTTTTTTCTTAGACTTAGAAATTGTCTCTATGTATCCAGTCATTGTTCACAAAGAAAATATATTTCCAATAAAAGTAACTTAAAATATTTCCACTCAATGCTCAGTATCTCTTACTTATCCTTAGAATCTTGAATCAATTAACACCATTGATCCAAATCACCTATAAGATGATAAAATATCATGAAAACCTTTTCTCTTTCATTACATCTCAAATAGATAAATATATTTTATAGGGAACATATACATTATTTAATTACAAATGGATTTATGGATCTATGGAATTATAGAGTATGTGTTAATATGAAATAGTATAATATATTTATATCAGGTTTTATATTAGCATGAGTCCCCATATGGGCATGGTTATTGGACATAACCTAATTCATCATCCCTAATATTGTTACAATTTCCTCTGTTTTATATCTAACTATCGCTTCATTATATTTTCCATGATGAAAACACCTACATAGATTATGTGAATTGATATGGTTTAAATTCTTTTAACTATGCACCATTTTTAATATACACTAGATAATATCATAATATTATTAATTATATTGTATAATTTTGACACTAGTGCAAAACTTACCATAAATTTGAAATTCTATGCATAACTAACATCAGAATCGTAAGCTTGGTTTTTTTATAATATTCTCAAATAAAAATACTTTCAAATATTTAACAATATTTTTTATGGAAAATGTGAATTAAATTAATAATATACATTTGGGGTGTTAAAATAGGTGTGCATTAAGGTAACACTCATTGTGCACCGGATTAATGGCCAAGATATACTTGACCAACTCTTTTTTAGGATATTACCCTAGATGCATGTGTGTCCAAATCACATCCACTTGTAGTATCTATTCAGGTATGTATTGTTATGAAACTAACATAACCTCTACCTTACCAAAACTTTAAGATGATATCCTATACATAGACTTATCCTCAAAGTCAGTCATAGGGTTATGTTCCCAAATATGTGTTCTCTTAAATCTAGTTCCCAATATTTCTACTAAAATTCCCTAGATACCAACTATAAATATCTTAACTCTAGTACCCTAAGCCAGTTGTTACTTTATTATATCAGAACTAGATACAATGAATCATATCCAAAATTACTGAATAGTTTTGTAGTCATTGTAAACTATATACATACTTGAATCCCACATTACATTTCAAAACACAAAATACAACATAGTGAAAGTAAAATTATTACATCATTGAACTCATTCAAAGAATAATTCTTCATATCATGGGGAAAGGAAAGAAAATAAGGGTGATCTCATATGCTTAGAAAGGGTAAATCATAATCCATAATGATTAAATAATCCATAATAAATATGAAAAGTTAAATAATGGAAAACACATACCATTTAATAAATAACCTAATCATAAAGAATAATATGGTATGAGTAAATAAAGATCAAATGATGCCATTTAAATAATCACATGTGATTGAACTTATCGAGGGATATTATTAAAAATAATTTCATTGAGATTAATAACAAATTTCACAATGATGGAATAAATAATATCATACATATTAAACCTACCTTCAAGGCCTTATGCTAAGTCACTTTGAACTATGGGTAGGTATACACAAAAACCGCATTCAAAAAATGTATGTATTGAGTAAAGAATATATAATACCAATAATTTACCCATTCAAAATAATTATAAAACATTAAAAAAAGAATTATGATTGTATCATTACAACATATCATCAATGGGGAATAATATGGTTATTATTTTTGAGGAATACAAATACTATAAAAGGCCATTAAAAACATATTTGAGCAAAATCCCCTTTTCACTTTGAAAATCACTTTTAAAAACTAAAAAATTACAAAATATTTAGAAAATAATTTTATATTAAAATAAATATGTAAATTTGAAATGGGTGATTCAAAAAATTAGTATTTTATGATGGTAGGAAATTACATTCATTCTTTATAATTTAGAGAAAAAAACATTCCTTCCATAGTTCTGTAAGAAAAGTTAAAAGGTGCTTCATATGGAAAAAATCTGGAATGTTCCTTTTAAACCATTTTGTAAAATTAAAATATGGGTAAATAATGTATTTAATAAATCATTATTGAATATGAAAAATATTATTTAATAAATTTTAAAGGAAAATATGGATTTTGAAGAGAAATATTCTTGGTCGGGTAGAAAAATATAGTGGGATTTCTTTAAAAACATGATTTTTGGTATCTTGAGTACACAAATAGTTTAAATGAAAGGAAAAATTATAATTTTTAGAAATAACCATAAGAGAATAAAATATATATTTTTAATGTATAATTATTAAATAATTCCCCATTCAAATAAATACCCCATCAAATACATTAACATAAACAATCTCGAATAATTATTAAATTGTGAAGTAAACCCTTGCCTTAAGTTTGACTTCCTTCATATATGATAAAACAACCTATATAATAAAAATATATTTATTATAAATCTTTTACCGAACTATTATAAAATATATAATGCCATATATTATATATTGTTAACCTATTATCATCTATTTATTAATAGTTCTTTGTTCATCCAACGACCCGAAGGCCTTCAAATATTTTTATTTATTGATAATGCCCCCTTTTAAGGGGAGAAGGGGGGAGAACCCAAAGGACTTAATAGACATAGGATAATCACACTTGAAGGAAAAAAGAGTGAAACCAAATTGAAAAATCAGAGTAGCTCATTCCCATCATAAAAAGATGTTGAAGCACTCCAACATTGGGATGTAATCGGCAATCAAGTGTCCTGTGTCAAAGAACAGGCCCGATCCAATGGATGATTCCATACCCTCTCAAACAACCAAATCTAAAAATCACTACAATGATGAAATGATAGATCTAAATCTTCTTCTATCCATGATCAAAGTAATTGAGTCCAGCTACACTAGCCTTCCACCTCCAAGATCAAACAAAAATCTTCTACCAAACACATCAATCAAAGCATACATCAATACTGAGATCTAGAAATCACCCAAATCAAAATCACTAGAAGAAACCAGAAGACAAGACAAAGGGTAGAGAAAAGTCGAGCTCTCCCACATCAATCACAGCTAGAACCGAAACAAGAAGAACCTCATCTCGGTGGGAAGGTACCCTTCGAAAACATCTGTAACAACCCAAAAAGGAGGACAAACCAAAGATATTATGCCAAATCTTTGTCAACCAGGACTGGAAGATCCAGAAACACATAAATGGATTGTCGCCGATAAGGGGTGACGGGCAGGTTTGAGCAGACAACGCCACTCTGGACTGGAGCCGAACAGAACCATTATGCGGAGGAACCCCCACCAACTTCCAAAACGGTTGAGCCATAGGAGTCAAAAGGGACCAGTGAGGGAGATAGGGGCTCCTCTGGCGACACCACCAGTGCATCAAAATCAAAAAAAAAATCTAAACCATACCTCCCCACTCTGAATCGTGTCGGAGTAGCTGCAGAGCCACATCGGAACACACCTGGAGACGAAGGTCAGCCAAGACTGGATCTGGAGTCCAAAATCCATCACCAAGCAATGTCGATTCGCAACAAAGCCAAGCCATACCCCGAATCTAGAAATATCTTTGCGCTACGCCAAGACAAAATCGATGGAAGCCAATTTCAAGCACCAAACCAGAAGATGTCGTTGCATAGAGATCCAAACCATGCGGATGTCAAACTGCGAATTTGTCTGCAGACCACACTGACGCCCAACTGAAATCCGGAGCGACGACGCTGATATAACCGGACACTCTGAAGGGGGAAGGGGAAGAGAAACAGGTGAAACCCTAGATGGGTGAGAGGATGGGGGAGACGCCTCTCAGAGTTCATTCCTCCTTAATAGTTCTTTATTAAAATCACTCTTTGAGGTGATAAATGCTTTGTTTTTCATGTATGTATCAGTTCATCAATTTTAGTCTCATTACTTTGATCATTATTCCATAATATCAAGAATATTAATAATGATATAAATATTATATATATTCATTAATTCTATCCTTCTTACCATCCATGTAAAGTATAAATGAAAAGCGGATCACATCGATTCGTAGAGGTTGTATTCCACATGTACGCATGAACAACGTTATCGTTCTCCAATGGATTGGAAGGTAAGAAGGTATATATGATATTATAATTAAAGAATAATTTTTATTTTATACATATCATATATGTCCATTAGTTTTGTCTTTGTAACCATCCAAGTAAATTGGTAATTAAAAACAAATTACATCGTTACGTGGAGATGGTAAAACATACATATGCATGAGTGATCTTTTTTTCTTTACAATGAATGGAAAAAATATTTAAAATGGTTGGAACATAATAATAATAAAATATCAATATACTTATTATATTTGTGATATTATTTAATGATATTTATAACAGTTTTAGAGGAATTTGAAGAAGAAACAATTTTTAAAGTATCAGTATATATGATTTCCTCTTCTAAAAAAGAGCCCCATTAAATCTTTTTTTAAGAACCTAGTGTTGGTATTTTTGGAATACTATAACCTCTCTAAATTGAATAAGTATTTTTATAGGAGTATTTTATAGTTTTTGGTCGATCTAAGAGGTTCTAGTTTGTGTATTAAAGAGAGGAAAGTTGGTTCCTATTTATAGTGAACAGAAGGATACACATGGAATTGATAAAAATATTTAAATATAATAAATTCATTTCCAATAAAAAGTGAAATATGTGGACATAATTTTTTATATAATATATTATATGTTATAAATACATTCAAATAATAAAATTTTTACTGGTATGAGTTCTATTTTAAACCCCATCTTTTGGTTTAACCCCTTAGTTGAACTATTTTATCATTATCTACAGTAAAGCCTTTTTCACTATTAAAGTGTTATAATTTTACTTATACGGTAAAAATTTGCCAAAAAATGGAAAGGGGATGAAATTGTGGACCATATATTATCTTAATTTTACTCTTTAAACTTTTTTATGATTTTTAAATAATTTAAAAAAATAATATTTTTCACAAAATATCAATAATGTCATTTTTGACACTATTAATATAATTTGACTTTAAATTAATAAATAAAAATATGTAATTAAAATATATACTTTTAAAATATCTTAAATATTTTATATATATCTATAAAAACACAGTTCACTATAACTCACTTAAAAAATATTGCATTTAGATTTTATTAAATAATTTATTTTATTATTATATTAAATAACTAAATATTATATCGACAATGCATAAGATTTTAAGATATTTATTTACCCACTAAATATTAGTAATAAATTAACATGATAAAAATATCTTATATTTGAAATAAACATTTATAATATAATGTTTCCAATTTTTATCATTATAATAAAAAGAAAGAGTTATTAAAGTCAAGAGAGTGACATTTTGTTTTTACTCTATTCTAAAATTTATATAAAGTTAGAATAAAATATTGGAAAAATGAAATATATTCAATAATTGGGTGTAAATTTCTAAACTTCACCGATAAAATATTATAAATTCAAGTTTTATTTTGATTTTTACACTTTATCTCATGGTTTTAAACTCATTTTACCCATTTTACCCAAAGCGAGGCGACAAAAATACACCAAGCATTCTATTCATAATGAAAAAAATATATGGGTAAAATTTGGACCTCTTGATTAAAAATTTATAATCCATTTTTTAAGATTAAATTTCAATAAATTTTAGAAATTAATTATGATATAAACGCAAAACCCAATGAAAAATAGTCTTTCAGAGGAAAAAAATAACTATAAAAATGTTTTTATACCAAATTCAATAATAAAATTGATTAAAATCAAATTAATTAGATTATTAATAATATATAATATCTAATTTTACTTTTAAAAAATTTTAGAACAAAATCTAACTTTGTAAATTCTTGAAAGAAAAATATAATTTTCAATAAAAACCTGTGTTTTTCATTGTTCACGAGACAGCAATATTTTGAAGAAAAAAAAGCACAAATTCACTCTAAGATAATTTTAACATGATTATGAAAAAAATTATATCATTTTAATCAAACTAAATTTTAAATTTTTCAATAATTAATAATAATATTTTCTCATAAAAAGAAATAAAAATAATTTTTGGAGAAAATGTGTCTTGAAGAATAAAATGTATTTTCTAAAAATTGAGTGTTTATTTCATAATCATTAACAAATAATTTTTTATTTATAAGGTCCTATATATATATATCATAATATGGTTAACCCTATTCATACCCTCCAATTCGATGCCTAGGTTATAACTGTTATATTTAAAAAAATAATATTTCATGGTTCGTTTAAACTCAGTGCCGTGTGTTGTATAAACTATCGAACACAATGTTATTTTCAAATATAGGGGTGTCACAATCAATATTTAGGAAATAGATATCTACTTTTGGATGATATATATAGAATAAATATGGGGAAATAAGTATTTATTATTTATATTCATTTGATTTAACTTCTTGTAGTCGATATATATGTGAAAAGTTCCATCCTCTTTCATATAAAAGAGTATGTGAGAGACCCATGAAGAAACACAAGGTTAAATAAATATTTTATCTTCTAAATCAACTAAATGAAATTTAAAATAATTTAAATTATCTAGATCAATTAAATATAAAGTAAAGGAATCATTTATGGATTAGGATATAAATTAATAGAAAACTTGAATTCCCACTAAGGATTCAACCCGGAGAAGTCATCCAGGAACACATTGAGATACTCTCTAACCATAAGAGAAAACTGACTTCAAAGGTTCCCTTCATTGGACTCTACCAGAATATATGATATCTAGCATATCGACATCCAAAACATGGGATGAGTAGGACCTATCTAATTTGGTTTTTGGTTTTATTCTCTATGAAACAAATGGGAGATCCAATTAGGGTTCGTAAAGGTCACCCTTTGATGATAAAAATAAACATGAGATTTAAAAGTGTTTTTCTAGTCCATCCCAAAAATGAGATCAAAGAGGTTCATCCCAAGAATAATAAAATCCCTAAATACCACCACCTTAGATATGGATATAATTCATAAAATACACCATATTACATGCTCCTTTCTCTTCCCATGAAGTGTAGATATTTTATTAAAATATTACATTAAGTAAAACAATATATTCAATAAGTCCATAGAATAGGTATATATAATGGAATACGAGTCACCTATATTAAATAAATCTGTAGCCACATACTATACAACAAGGAAGGTACCTTGCACAATCCCCAATCCATTATCTAATTGTGTAGTAACGGGATCCACCGCATGCAACTACCTTTCTTAAGAATGGTTGTCAAATATACCAATATCTTTTGAATCTACTCTCAGCTGAATGTTCCCATAAGATGAAACATAACTACCAACCCATTGTCTAGTTGTGTAGTAACGGGCTCCACCGCATGCAACTACCTTGCTTAAGAATGGTTATCAAATATACCACTATCTTTCACACTGTTGTTTGCCTCACCTCACCCAACTCCTTTTTCGCTGGATAGGGTTTCCAAATGCGGTACAGTGCCAATTCACGGCCGAGGTCTAGCTTCTACAGCTTGAGAGTGTTGCCTCGTTTTCCTCGTGTGTGTTTTCTGGTTCGTCTTGATCTCTGTGTGCGAATTGGATGGCGGCGAGGGGATTTGGATTTCAGTGGGTCTACTGAGTGATGGTGATGTCTTTCATTTTTTGTTTCTGGATTTATTTTTTGGTTTGGGTGTGGCTTTATTTGTGCATCATCTTTGATTCATGTTCTGGTTGAGGTTTTGGAGCTTTTTGGATGTATGATCTTCAATATTTTCTTCGCTTCTATTTTTGGTTGTTTTGGATACTGATCTGGACCGGATAGTGGACGATTGATGCTGGGTTTTGGTCTTTGTGAACTTTTGTTTCTTGATTTTGTGCTTCTAGGTTGATCTGCTGGCGTTCAAGTGATTGGATATACAGTTTGTGTTGATCTGTGAAGTTGGTGTTGTGTGTTGTTTGGATAAAGTATGTAAAGTGATGTTGTTTCCATGGATATGATGTTCTGGTGTTGTTTGTAGTGTGAGGGGATCTAGGCAATAATTTTTTCTGAATTTTGGATGCTTCTCCCAGACTTTGTACTAGGATTTTCTCCAGATGAGGATTAGAGCAGGTGCTTTCATCATGTTGGACCTTTCAGATTTGGTAGTTTTAGAGGGTATGGCTCTGCCATCGGTATCGGGCCCGTTCACCTCTTCACGGGATAGCTTGCTCAACTATCATGCACTGGTGGAGGTTCCATACTGATGATTATGTTGGGGATGGGTATTTCTTTGTAGGTTTGTTTTGGGCTTTAACTTTCATTTAATGTTGATGTTTGTATGTCCTAGAAGTCATGTAAGGTTTCCCCCTTTGGCCTTAAAACGGGGCTTGTAAAAAATTAATAAAAATTGAAGCCTTCAGGAATTTCATTCAGTCCTAAAAACCAAAAATTATAAAAAAAACTGTGGGCCTTTTATAAATATATTCTAGTATTCCTAACCTTACTAAAATGATGTAAAATAGGATATTTTATCCCCATTTGAAAAGTGGAAATCATTTGTGTTTGATTCCATGAGCCATCAAGACTACCTATTTAATGTTTTTCAAGCTTCCTATTCTTTTCTAGAAATCCACCCTCACTTCCACCAAGTACGGGGGAGAATCAATCATCCTAAAAATATCATCATGTTCTATATTTACCATCATGGTCTGATCCACTACCATTGTATAGGTGGAAAGATTAATGGGAAAATTTGAGTTCGGATGTTATATCATTGGAACATCTCAAATCCTTGGGATTTTAATTTGTCATTTGAAACAATATCAAGAGTGAAATGGTATAGTTTTAAAAAATATTTTTCATACTGCATAACTATCTAGTTTTATTAGTAGAGGCACAAAAATAATCCAGACTTTTTTGGATCCATCATGTCTAGATAAAATTACTTAGTGAATGTGAACTTAAAGACTTTCCACAATAGATTCTCAGATAAATTTTCTTGAATAACCAACTACCACAATATTCATATAGTATATTCAGCATAAAAATGGCACAAAACACTTTAATGGACTTATAGACTCATGAAATTCAAATATACATCTAATATTTTCCAACTAATCCTCCACCACCTGAGGATTATTACTTCCTTATGAAGATCCATTTGTTATGTAATTCTATACAAAACCTTAAAATTCACAAATTATGCTTTTGTAAGAATCATTCAGTTACTTAGTAAGATTTATTTTTCCATAGAAATAGAAAATTAAAAAAATACATGATAATTTTGTAAGATAAATTCCATATCTATAAGTATCATTAGTTTTTATAAGGATGGTTGAGATTTATGAAAGATTTGTAAGATGGTAACATTTATTAAGGTGTGAAGATTAATGACTCCAGAAGATTCATTTACTAATCTTCATATGTATTATTTCTTACTTCATAAGTTTTAATCTTAACTTCATATGGATTATTCTTGAGTTTGTAATAATAATTTGTGAATTCATGAAGATGATCCCTAAAACTGTAATGATGATTTGTGATTTTGTAAGAGTAATTTATCCCTAAAAAATATCACTTGTCTAAAAATTTTAAAACGGAATGGACTCTCTATAAATATCATAAGGATATCTTAAACACTTCATAAGATTCATTTAGAGGCTAACATTTTGTGAAATTATCAGATTTCGGAAGTATGTAATATCAAAGAAATTATAGAAAAAAATATTCTAAGGGAAATTTAAATATGATGTTGCAAAAACTTATCTTAAGTGTATTAATAATCACAAATCAAATAGTCATTCAAACTGGTTTTGTAAAAAACTTAAATATTTGTCACTACACTAATAATTTAAAGTTTTCCAATTATGTTTTTTTTAATATAAATGGTGATCTAAGATGGTTGAATTTTTAGAGATTAAATGGGGTGATTTTGTTTTTTTATAAAATTCATAAATCACGTGAAACAGATGATTTTTTTGTGAAATATAAATATTAATTTTTTTGTGAAGTTTGAACATTTGTATCATCATGAAAAAAAATGAAAGAGGATGATATAAAAATATGTTAATGTAATATTAAGATAAGGTATCACTAATAATAATTTCTATAATTATTAAATTTATTTATTCATGAATTATTTTTAATAGTGATTTTTTAGGAAGGAATACTCGAGGATTTTATTTATAAACTCAAATGAGAAGAAGGGAGTTATTTGAAAATAACTGGAGACATTAGTTAAATGTAAAACGGAATATTCAGTTATAATTTTAATTCAACCATGAGAATAATTGATTAAGGAAACATGAATAGGATGACATTATAAAACTCTATAATGGTAATTATATTAAATTTGATCTACTATTTTTTTAGAATTAAATTAATTTTAAAATACTTAAAATTTATGATTAAGGGGAGAAGTTTTGTTAGATATTGAAGTAATAAAAAACTGAATAATAATAAGAGAATATAAATATTGAAACTAAGTGATTAAAACTATGAATAAAATCACCAAAAGCAAAAAAAATTGGTTTTAATTCGAGAAGAAGATAATTAATAGAATCTACATGATGTGAGAAAGGTTGAGTCGTCTATTTTCAATATTTAGTATCATAAGTCTAATATCTTGAAGAATTGATCAAAAACCGATCTTATTATCTTGAAGTCTCAAGATTAATATTGACCTTAATTGCTGAAGTAACCCATGTTATTTTTTTGGTCTTACTCACACTGGTTTGAATAAATTTCATACTATAGAGAGAGAGTTTATTTATAGTGAGATTATATATAATATTGAGAAATAAAATAAGAAAACAGAATGATTCTTGGTTGAACGACTTATAATTAGTGATTTTTTAGTAGTGTAAACTCTATGACTCAAACACCCTGGTCATAGTAAGGATTATGTGCCTACATTGTAACAAAAATATTTCAAAACCATGTGTTCATTTTCCATATTCCAGTTTTGTTTTGAATTGGGTAAGTATAAGTTTAATATTGAGGTTATTAGATCATAACTAATCACATGGTTTTATTCTTAGAGAAAGAAAATGAAAAAGGGAAACATCATTAATTAACCCACACACCCACCCACCCACCCCCCCAGTGGTGCACCCATTTCTAGGGAATTTTAATTAGTATCAAAGCATACCCAGTTTTCCTCTATTATATATTAAAATTTATGTAATGGGTAACTTAAATTATTTCAATATTATGGGTGTCCGCTTCTTTTATAGTAAGAACTATCTTGACTATAAAAATATGATGTCATATTAGCTACTTTCACTTGTTCCAGAGGTTTTTGATGCTGTAATAGTGGGAATTACTGCTATTTAATGAATTCCATAGATGTATTTTTTGATAATAATAATTTTGAAATTGAAGGAAAATAAAATAATGTTATTCTCATTTCCATAATTTAAAAAATTTATATCAAAGTGATGGGACATCAAATAGTAAATGAAATTTGTAAAAATCTTGAAAGAATATTTGAAGGTAATGTGAAAGTTAATGAAGCTAAGTTGAAAATATAGAGAATCATATTTGAGGATATTAAAATGGTAGAATAAGGTAACATTAATGGATATATTACAAGGATAAATGAAATAGTCACCAACATCTACGTCTATGAAGAAAATCTATAAGATTCTATAATTTTCAAGAAGTTGATGAGAAAATTTTCTTATATATTTGATAAAAAATTTCAACTTTACAAGATATAGAGGATATTACCCTTGATTAATTTCATAAAATACTAATTTCATATGATATGAGAAAGGTTTCATCATTCAAACATAAAGTTAAAGAGTACGTGGAATTTGAATCAATGAAAAACTCAAAATCCAAGTTAAATAATTTTAAGATTCTCGTGATTTTGATAATAAAGAATAAAATGATGAGGACTATAAGAAAACTATTTCTATTATCTCAAGTAACTTCATAAATAGATATAGAAATCATAAAGTAAAATTCCCACTTAAGTGTTCTAATTTTGGTGGAACTAGGAACTTTTCTATAAAATATCCTAAGAAGAGAATTATTGTGTATAAATATGGTGATAAAAAGGAGAAACCTCAAAATAATAAATTGTTTAATTACTCAAAAGAGACTTCCAAACCTAATGATAGAAAAATAAGCATCTAATAATATAAATAATATGTTTAATGAGTAAATATGAAGAGGATGATGTATATTCAAGTAGTCAATAAAATTAATAAGTTGTTGATAAATTCACAAACAAAATGGCTCATGTGGAAAAATATAAAATAATCATCAAGAAATAAAGAAGAAGAATGAGATATTAAATACATGTGGGATATGTTTAAATATGAACTAGAATCGCGTATTGAAGATAATATAAAACTCATAAATGAATTCATCTTATTAAAGAAAGAAAATTAAATTAATACTTAAGTAAAGGATTATATCAATAGTTATGTTTCTTACATTGATTAAATAAAAATCTTAAAGATTAAATTTCCTGGGTAAGGGAAAATCATGAATGATTTGGATGAGAAATTAGACTTCATTAAAAAAGAGATAATAAAGACAAAATCTATTTGTATTAGAGATAATTTTTTTTGAAAAAGATGAATAATAATTTCAATAAGGTTACGGAATTCAAGGATGAGTCATCTCAAGTTTCTAAGAAACAAATCCCAAAAGGACCGGTCAAAACTACTCCAATAATACTTAGAAGTATATATTTTTCTATTAACAATACCGGTTCAAATTTAAAAAATTGAAAAGTTTATCATAAGTGAAATAATTATAAATATTTTATATCAAATGAAAATAATAACATCTCAATGAAAAACCATTGGTCTCAAAGGTTATGATATGGAAATACTACATTAGAGGGTGAATTGTAGTTTAAAAGAAGCTGTAAATTATCATCCCACTTAAGTAGTCAGTTTATTGGAAAATAAAAAATTCTACCAAACCTAAAAATCAATGTAAATAAAATTAATCAAAATAATTAAATTATTATGACCAATATACACACACACAAAATAAAATATCTACATATAGTATTAAGCCCAGCAGAATTATAAAAATGACACATAATGTGTCCGTAAACAAACCAATCACTCCAATAAAGGATATTATTAAAACCACACTTATAATCAAATGTATAATTAGGATTGATAAAATTATCCAATATATATTAATTTCACCAATAATTCCTTTAATATAAAAAATTAGAGACACAATGCTTTAACCACTGAAATTTTCTTTGACACAATGGTTAGTAGCAGATTCCTAGCTCAGAAATCTCATCATAAACCTAATGGAAACAACTCACTTCTAAGAATATAAAGACCCTCAATAAACATATTTATAAAATATTTCATCCACATACATTATAATATTAATTATTTAAAATAAAATGCTAAGAAATTTATAGTAAAATACTTACAACATAACTCTTAGAATAAAACACTTAGTCAGAAAATTAAACCAATAAAAATATCTCAAAACAAGAACTTGTTATGGCCTTTGATTTCAGTATTTCATAGCATCAAGTAATATATATATATACTATTCCATTTAGATATGGCTCTATTTATATATCTTACTCTAATAGTCATATTCCATAAACCTTGAGTTTAACTGTAACAGAATCAAAAGCAGCAAGGTCCATCTTATAATGGATTTACCACCACACAACATCTTACAATAACATAAATTTTTCCTCTGTAGTACACTATCATCATGTAGAAAAACTATAGCATGAAACCTCAGTTCTCAATATTTTCACTAGTCCTCATATCAAGGTTGAATATATGAAAATATAATTTATATATTTTTAGCTTTCACCACATAAAACTAAAAAACAACTGAAAATATTAAATAAAATTCAAAGATGATTGTATTTTCATTTCCAAAAATGTGGATAAAATGATTATTTGACACAAAAATATTCCCATTTTTGAAAAACACAATCATAAAATAAAATAACACATATCAAATAAATATTAAAAGAAAACTCCTTGGGGAATTCACAATATCTTCTTAAAAACAAAGTTCTTCCACATATATTAATTCATCCCCTTTTTAAATAAAATCTGGTAAGAAAATATTCTCTGTAGAGAAAAAATATAAAATTAATGAAAATAAATTTTCTATTAATTTCTCCAACTTTTTGATTTTCACAAATTAATCAAATGGAAAAAATAAATACGTAAAAAACAAGAAAAAACATAATCCCCATGTCAAAATTAATTAACAAAGAAACACCATTGGGGATTAATCAATTTTATGAAAAGATAAATATATTTAAATGATAAATGATAAGATCATTGTATTTTTTGTAAAATACATTAAATAAAAATTTTAATATAATGGCTTAAATAAAAAAGTTTAAAATAAAAAAAAATTGGAAGTTATCACTTGATCCTTATGGGTAATCTTATTCTTATAAAGATGGTTCCAAAATAAGTTGAAATTTTCTTATCTTACCTTTTAGGGGGGAAATAACACGATAAATATTTGGGGATTATTTTGGTGGAAAATAACATGAATGTAAACAAGAATGATCATATTTGGAGCATTGTACCATCATATATTAAAGAATGAAGAATTATTTCGTTTTCCTGAAACAATTATAATAAAATAATACATTTGGAAGTGTATTTGCAGTAAAACTCCAAAATTAGGGTAGATTTTAATGATTTAGTTTCTAATAAATAATATTTAAATAAAAGGATATGGCTTCTAATCCCATTACTCAAAATTCAGTGTAAAATTCAACAAAAAGTTAGTACATTTTCTAAAAAAATGTACTACCCATTTCTCCAAAAAAAATTAATGTAAGGAGATATATTTAATAGAAATATAACATTATGATCATTTTTATATTGGTCATAATAAACTTTTTTTAATGTATTCAAATCTATTAGAAGTAAAATTTTATTAAAAATTTCAACAAGAATATGTTTAGTTCTTATAAACTTATTTGTAGAATATAATTTTTATGTGTAATCCTTAAGGAAGTAATGAATTATATCTATGTACTTCACATGTGAATGATATGATAGATTATTAAAAAGTGAAATATAACTTTTACTAAAAAAAATAATCATACATAGAGTAAAACACAATCCAAAATCCATAATTGTGTTCTTCATCTACAACACTTGAGTGAAATATTTTCCCACTTCCATATTTTCATCTCCATAGTGGAAAGTAAAAAATCAGTGTTTTTTCTTACTAGACCTAGAAATTAAAGACACTCCTAAATAATAACTCATAGATTCATTATGTGTATGAAAAAATAATCATCAAAATATATTTTAAGTGAAAACTGGATCCCAAAAGAATAAAATAATCTAAGTTCTAAAGTACCTTTAAGGTAATAGAAAATACCCTTAACCTCTTTGAGATGTGAATACTTTAGATTATATTTAAATTTCACACATAATAACACAAAATACATAATATCTGGTAAACTTTTAGTCATGTGCGGTAAAATTTTGATCATCCCTCTGTATAGTTCTTAATCTACTAGATTTCCAAATTCATCAAGATCTAATTTGTAGAAGGTACCAACTGTTGTACTTATATTATGATAATTATATAAATTGAATCATTTAACTAAGTTTATTATGTATTTATATAAATTTAAATAATTTCCTTATATTTTTTGAGAAATTTGAAAACTAATAAAATAATTAAGTTTATCCATCATGATCATTTCAAACTCGGTCTCCATAAGTTTCGAGAAATTAGAATCAAGATTTTCTTTAGTTAAACCAAAAATTATATCTTCAACATAAATATGAACAGTGTGGATATCCTAAATCACTTTATTTTAAAAAAAACCATGTCTTCTATTCCTTTAAAAAAATTATTTCATGTAAGAATCAATCAAAACATACATTCTATGCTCTTGGGGCTTACTTAAGTCCATAGAGTGCTTTGGATAGTTTGAAAAATTGTTCCAAAAAATGTATATCTTCAAATATAGGTGGCTAATATAGATGTAATATTATACATAACTATTATGGAAATCACGTTTTACATCCATTTAAAAAATAATAAAGTTAAAATGAGCTGCAAAGGCTCATAATATTTAGATGGATTCGAGACTAGATACCAGTATAAAATTTTCACCATAATAAATGCCATATTCTTGATTATATCCATTAATAATGAGTATTTCATTACTACAAAAAATATAACCATTTTATCATATTTATTTATAAAGATCCATTTGAATCCTATAATCTCAATATGTTCACAGCCTTTTCTTAAGGAACAATGAGCTCTAATTTCTTGAGTTACATCACTATTGATATTATCACCACTATGATTCAATAAGATAGACTGATGTATTGGTAAAAAGGAATGTTTCAATTCTTCTACCTATGGATCAAATTCCATCAAACTGAATTATAAAGTATTATATCATGTTGGTCTAATTTCCAATATGTTAACATTTGATGGTTTAAGACTAACTTCTGAAAAAACAAAATTTTCTTAAATAAGGCATGAAGGTGTAATTTTAAAATAACATGAAAACAAATAAGGATTAGTTTCATAAAAATTAACATTTAAATATTCATCAAGGGAATTTTTTTATTAAAAACACTATAATCATTAATTTTTGGGGAATAACCTAAAAAAATTCATTCATCATCTTTTGGATAAAATTTATTGATTAGATCTTTAGTATTCAATATAAATTATTTACATCCAAAATCTCTAAAATAAGAAACTTTAGGGTTCTTATTGTTCACAATTCTATGGGTTTTATTAAAAATAGATCAAAGTAAAACATGATTAATAATATAATAGGTTATAATAACCATATCTTCCCAAAATAATTTAGCCACTGAATATTAATTCATCATATAATGTATCATTTTCTAAAGAATTATATTTCACCATTTAATTACACCATTCTATTAAGGTGTCCTTAGTGTTGAGAAATTAAGAGTAATTAATCTTTCATTACAAAAAGTTTTGAAATTATAATTTAAAAATTCTATATATCAATCATTTTAAATAGTAAAAATCTATAGGTCTTTAAAATTTTGAATAGAAAAAAATTAAAATAAAATAGTTTTTCATATTTAAACACTAAAAAATAATTCCATGTTTGTCTTGTATAATCATCAAATAAAATATATAAAAATTGTTATCATCCTATACTTTCTTTTTTTGGACCAAAAATATTCATTTTAACTAAAAATAAATCACTAGAAGTTCAATATTTACTAGCATGTTCAAAACTAGGTTTATATTACTTTCAATATTGATAAGGATCAAAAAAATATGGTGGAATTAAACTTAATTTTTGATAAATACTTAATTAGTCATTTATTTAAAATCTTTAATAAGATATGGAAGTTTTAGTGGGTTATATGTCCCTTAAAAATCGTTAAATAATCTTCAACAGCATTCAAACATGGTAGATTCATACTATATAGTCTTGGTAAGTTTGAAGTGTATACATTATATTTCCTATGTAAATTAAAATATGAACCACCTCTCAGTTTTTAATGATAAATTTCTTATTCCAAAAATTTATAGAGTACCCTTCATCACATAACTAACTTATCCTGATGTGATTATTATTAATCTCTGAGTAAAATAAAACATTAAAAATAATAGTTTTACTAAGAAACACAATGTCACTTATACCTACTGTCTAACCAAGAGTGTTGTCTCCAAAAGTTAGTCATCCACACTTCAATTTTTTATATTATGTAAATTAGACTTATATCTATTCATATATCGATAACAAACACATTATATATACCACAAGTATCTATAGTTGGTACTTATAATATTTTACTAAAAATTAATAAAACTAAGAGTTTAGTACCAACAGTTTCTTTTGTCTAAATTTTTTTTCAAAAAGAAATTTAATAAAACACATCTGTCCAAGTATTATATGTTGTAAAAATGATAATTCCATAAAAATATGAGCTTTATGAATTAAAAATGATTAAAATTTATTTAAAGAATATAATTTACTTCAATTTCCTCCGCTTTTATATTCTGTAAAAATAGGTTCACTTTTTGGAACAAAGTCATTTGATTAAAAATGAAATGTACAATAAGTAAAGCCTATTTTAGAAGATTTTATATTTGGTTTTAATAGCCTAAAAGGTTTATCAAGATTATCCCAACAGAATTTAAAATTTGACTATAATTTTTTAAAACATGAAACATTATACATTAGTTTAATTATCAAATTTTTATAATCATAATTTTAGATTAAACTAGATTTATCACTCAGCTTAGAATTTAGGTTTTTAATTTTTTATGTATATTATTAAATCCTCTCATCATCTTTAGAGGCATTACCTTTATCCAAATTATGTTTTATATACAATTTTTTATTCTTTCCTTCAATAAAAGTCATATAACTAACCATTTCATCAATTGATAGAATATCCTTTTTACCTTCCAATGAAGAATAATTGTTTTCATAATCTAATTGAAACATAAAATTACTATGAACATACATTTCACTCGTAGTTTTAGTTTGTACCATTTCTGTAAATAACATATAATTATTAGAAAATTTATAATGATAACAAAAAATCTTTCTAAAATCATTACTATCATATTTACTATTGTTGTTGGAGGATGGATCAATGCTAGAACTTTGGGTGTCACTAGTAGCATTAAAATATTTCCTTTCCTTATTCTTAGTTTTTCCTTATATATTATTATTTATTAATATTATAAAATACTCTCTTATATGTATTATATTTATATATTCATAAAAAATAATCTAAAAAGTATCATACTTCTCCAAATTCCATTTTCTATTATTCCTTATATCATAACAGATGTTCTTTCTTTATTATCATATTCATACATCTTTCATTATATTCAAGTTATCCTTCACTATTATATTAATTACTAACATTTAAAATATGTTTATACTTTCTATTTACATTATTATACTTATAATATTGTGCACTATATATTAAAGTACCAGAATTTTAAGGGAAAGAAAATCCATTATTTCTTTTTTCTTCTTACCATATCTCTTCAAATAGTTATCATATTATCTTAAAGTACTATTGAGATCATAAATACTCTTATTACTAAAATGGTTATAATAATTTATTGAATTTATCTTTTATTAGAATTCCTATGAAATAATTTCTTTAATTTTTTTTACAAGTTATCCATACATTAGTTTTTTGTCACCCAAAGATTAAAATCCAATGACTATGGTTATGAACCTTTGAATCATTTTTACCATAGATGCACTTGGTAAAAATTCAAACCGTGATAATAAGCTCTTACAATTCTCTTTGATTTTCCAACACCATTGAAGTTCCAAAGTGAGTAACTTCTAACCTTTTCCATTTTTTATTAGTGGTCTCACAAGAGGATATCTTGCTATAAATTTTTCAAGTTATCAAACACAATAGAGAATTTATAACCTTATTATTTTTCTTATATTCAAGTTTTCATTCATTAGTAAAATATAAAATCTAATTATTTGGAATATTATATCCACCATTCATCAAAAATAAGTAATAAAAATCAGTATTAATAAAAAAAGTCTTCATTCTATCATAACGGTATTCATAATCTGCTCCATCAAAAATAGGTGGCTTGGTATGATTCAAGTTCTCAAGAACTCCAATAGAAATTATTTCTATATAAAAAAATATAAATATTTTCTATAAAAAAAATTTTGTGTTAAAAAACAGACATAGATTCCTAAAAAGTAAAAATAAAATAAAAAATCAGTTACTATGGAAACAATCCTTGATAACAGATGTTAGTCTACAAGGTTAAGATGTGGAAACACTATAATTAGAGATAAATGTATCTTAAAACAAGCTATAAATTCTTATAATTCTTAATAAGTGTGTTTTTAATGAGATACAAAATTTTATTAAACCTACAAATCAAAGTAAGAAAAATAAATGCAAATAATCTATTTGTTATTATTGATATTCGCACAATCAAAATAACATAACTTCAAAGAGTAGTAAACACAACTAAATTATAAAAATTAAACACAAATTATAGGTTAATAAACCAATCACTCCTATAAATAATATATAAAAACCAAATTGATAATCCAAAGTGTGATGAGTATCAATAAACTTGATACAAGGTATCTTACTTCCAACATGTAATCCCCTTAATAGAAATATCAGAAACAAAAAACCTCAATTGCTAGAAGCATATTCTACACAATGGTTGGAAGTAGATTTCCAACCACTAAATATCATCATCAACCCAATGTAAGCAACCTAATTTCAAGAATCAAAATCCCCTTGATAAAAATTATTATAAAAAACAACTTCCACAAAAACAATAAGCTCAATGATTATAAAATAAAATTATAATAGCTTTACATAAAAATTTCCACAGTGAATCTCTTAACAAAAAACAATAGAAAAAAAATTAAAACAATTAGAAGATCACCAAACAAAAAGTTATTGTATACATTGATTGAAAGTTATCAAAGCATTGGGATGTATCATCTTTTATCTCATGCAGATGCATCTTTATTTACATATTTTCTTTAATAGTCAAATTCCACAAACCATATGTTTAATTGTAAATTCGTTAGAATCTAAAATCTCAATATTTTAATGGATTAAAAATCATGAAAAATATAATGATAAAATCAACATTTGTATCTAAAACGCTCCATTATTTGATAGATGAACTATGTCATTAAACATTAGTTTTATAGAATTTCACTATTCTTTAAATCGGGCTAGAATATCTAAAAATATATTTACCATATATTTTCTAACATAACATGAAACCCCAATAAAACAAAAAAATATTAAAAAAATCAAACAAGAGTGTATTGTGATTTTTAAAACTAAGTATAAAATTAGTCTTTGACTTAAAAGAAACACCTCCCCTAGAAAACAAAAGCTCAAAAATGGAGGTAGTTTTAAATGATGGAATAAAAGGCTGCACATCTTGTAGAATAATTTATTATAAAATATTATTTAAAATTGGTAAAACATATAGCTATAAGTTGAATAATTTTATGATAATACTGAAATGTGTACTTAATTGTTTTCAAAAAAAATTAATGAAGAAGTCGCGAATGTGCATAATTCTATTAATTTTGATTCTAACCAAATCAATGATTATTATGAGACTGATGAAAATAATAGTTTGAGCCATTAAAGACTTAATAATAATTCTAATTTTGTAAATATAATTGGAAATAAAGAATAACCAATTCAAATAATAAGGAGTTCGAGGCTTAAAAAATCCAACTAAACTCATTTAACAAGTTGAACCTCAAACTACTTCAGAAGTAGTTGGACTTGATAAGTGGATCAATTATAAAAATTAAGAACATTATTTTATTTTCAGTAAACCCACTTAGTGTCTTTTTACAACATCATAAAATAAAAATATAATTTTCACAAAATGGTTTTTCAAAAAAACTGAACTAGAAGGGTAAAGTGTTAAAAAACAAAGCTGGACTGATTGGAAAACGATTCTCATAGATGGAAGAAATGTAATATGAAGAAAAATTTAACCTAGTGGAAAGGAAGAATAATTTATAATTTTGTTGTTTGTATCAGTACAAATTCTCTATAGGATTTATCAAAGTGGTGTGAAATATTTCTTCTTTAAAAAAGATCTAGATGAATAATTTTTTATTAAACAACCTAAAGGATTTATTCTAGAAAATGATGGTAGAATCGTGTTTGGATTAAATAAAGAATTTTATGGATTAAAATATAATCATAGTGCCTCGTATTTTAAATAGTATATCTATTTGAGATATATTAAATTTTCAAATAGAAAGGTTGAAAATAAATTACATTATAATGAGATGTCAATATTTACTCTAATTTTCATTGTATATATTGATGTAATTACTTATATTGGTGAAAAACATTTGTGAGTAATTTTCAAAGTAAATAAAGAATCACTTTTAGATTTCTATAATGGGCTGGATTAAATATTTTCTAGAAAAATAAATAAATCTCCTTGTTAAAATAGAAATATTATTGAGAGTTACTGGGGACATTTGGTAGGGAAGATTGAAAATAAATATCTACATCCATTTTAATTGGCACTAATTTGAATATTGAAAAATATTGAAGAAGTGTTAATCAAAAGGACTTCAGATGAATCCTTGTAATTCTAATTTATCTTATATTTTCAAGAATATATATTTTGTTTATATTGACTCATTGTCCATGGTTTTAGAGTAATCTAAAAGAGCCTCAAATGCAGGAGGCTAAAAAAATTGGAATATATACAATTTACTCTCAGATATGGCCTCATGTATATAAATATATTATACTTCAGATTATAGGGACTCACACTTTTAGAGTAGGTAGGATATTCTACTAACAATAATTCAAAATCTAGTGGACTATTATTTCTTGGAGAGATATGTATGAGTTGGCACGGTAAAAGAATAATTCAGTTTCTTTGAGTACTTATAAAGTAGAGTATATTGAAACAACACATGATCGTATATAGATGTTATGGATTTATGTAAATCTCATAGATTTTAAAGTTTAATTTTATAATCCATTTATAATTTATTGTAATAATTAAATTTTAATTGATCTATCAAAAAATATAGTTCAACACTCTAGATCAAATAACATTGATATCAGATATCATTTCATTAAAGGGAGAATAACTAATACTTATATGAAACTTGAGTACATTTTCACTAAAGATAAAATTTTAGAAATTTTTAATGAGGTAATTTTAAGTGAAAGGTTTGAATAATTTAGGTTGAAACTAAATATTTTTCCTTCCTCTCTCACTTGAGTATGTGTGTAAGGACCCCCACAATTCCATAAAATATGTTGTCATCGGGGGAGAGATATTGTACTCTTTTTTTAAAAGGTAGATATTATTTCTATCTCTAATTAATATAAATTTATGGTTATTATAAATAAGTTTGAGAGAAATTATATGAGAAATTGAAGTATCAAATGAGGGGGAGAACATCTAATTCATTTAGGAAAAAAAATTTCACAAAAAGATGTAATTCTAACAAAAATATTTCCTTATCTAGTAGTATGGTGTAAAGACACTTCTAGTTTAAGAAAGTTTGTTATTAAAGTTCTTTAAAATAGTTGATTAGAGATGATAATTTTTATTGAGGTTGAAAATAAATCCAAATAGGTCATTGAATATCCATTTTTTTTTTGAAAAATTCTATTTATTTTCAACATTATATTAGAATCATTGGATGTGACTGATATTTTTGTTGATGTATTTTTAATATTTTTGAAATAATTTAATAAGGCATGAGATTAGTTGTAATTAATTATAATTAATTATATATTTCTTTGAATGAGTTAAAAAATTGGATAAATATACTTTTGTAAGAGACATTCATTCACTTCTTAAGGTCCATTTTAGATTAAAATTTAAAAAATGTGAAGATATGATAATTCTGTAAGAGTTATTCCATTTATATGAGGATCGCCTATTTTATATAAGGATTATTGAGATTTATATAAGAGTCAATGGTTTAGTATTTTTAAAAATATTTGAATAATCTTGAAACTATAACATTCTTTTGTTAAACTTCATAAGAATTATTAGTTCCCAAGGAGGATCCCTAAAATTATAAGGATGGTATGTGACTTCATAAAAATAATTTATCCTAATAAATTACAACTTGTCTGAAAGAATTTGATAAACTATAAACTCTCTCAAAAGATCACAAATATTAATTATACACTTTATAATATTCATTCTTAGTCAAACAGTTAGTAAAATTTTTAGATTTTAAAACTATAAAATATTTGAGAAAACACAAAATGAAATATTAGGAGAGAAATTTAAATCTGATGATGCTCAAAATAATATCCATTGAACTAAACATCACAAATAAAATTTTGGTTGATTATATATTTTATAAAAAACTAAAAGAGTTATCACTTATCTATTGTCTGGAAGTTTTAAAATTCATTTTTTTTAAATATATCAATGGTGATCAAAGCTATATTAACTTCTAAATATTAAATGGGATGATGTTGAGTAATTATAAAATTCATAATTAACATGTAGATAAATATGTTTTGATGAAATATGAATATTAAATGTGTTTTACCATGTGAAAATGTTCCTCCTTATGAAGAAAAAATATAGGAGTGATGTGGAAAATGAATATTTCTTAGTGAGATGAAGAGAAGAGATCACTGTAGGAACTTTCTAGAATCCTCAAATTAATTTATTTGTGAATTATTTAAATTTGGGATTGATGAGAAAGGAATACCCAATGATCTTATTTATAACCACATTTTAAAAGAAAATAATATCAGGAAAATCATTGTAGACATAAGTTGAAAGTGAAAATGGATATTATTTGATTGTGGGAAAGCTCCATATAGATAGATGATTAAGGAAACGCATAAAGGATCTCATTACACAATTTTATTTTAAGAATTCACTAAAATATTAGTTATAAGTATTTTTAAAAATTAAATTAATTCGATAATATTGAAAATACATATTTAAAGGGTTCAATTTTATGAGAGACTAAAGTGATGAAAAATTTAGTAATATTAAGATAATATAGAGACTGAAACTAGGTCATTAGTGTAATGAAGAAAATCATTAGAGCCCGATCATTCAATGATTCAACATTGATAAGTACAACATAAACTAATTATTCATGAATTTATAAAGGATAACTCGTCTGGTTTCAACATTGAATTTTATAATTTGATGTTCTTGGGGAAGTAAGTTCCTACGATCAATATTTTCTTAATGTCTCAAGAGAAATATCATCATTACTTGCTGAAGAGACCGGATTTTTTTGTGATCTTACTCATCATAGTGTAAAGAACATAAATATTAGTGAGATTCAATTTATTTCTAGATGGTTCTTTTGTAGTTTTGGTAAAAACATCATGGCTATAAAATTATACAATTTTGAACCACTTTTAATTTATAATTGATCATTAGTGGAAATTTTAGTACCCAGGAACCCCATTCATAGGAAATATTAGAACCAACCTAGGGATGGAACCTTGTAAAAACTATTTGTGCCTTATCTAAATTCCATTCTATTTTCATTTAGTTAAGGATGGGTTTAACTATAATGATATCACATCCCAATATACCACTTATGCTTAATTTATTAAATTGTTAAAGAAAGGAATCATTGATTTAACCCCACCCCACCCCCACTCAATGGTGATCCCGTTTCTAGGGAATATCAATTTCTATTAGAGCATACACAGATTCCCTCTATTAGAACCTCAAAGTGTTGGAATGGAAAAAACATGAATTATTTCACAAGCATAGGATCCCCCAACATTAATGGAAAGAACTATCATGGCTAGAATAATGTGATGTTACCCTGTCCTCAATCATTTTTTCTAGAGGTTATTGATGAAAAAATAGTAGTATTTATACATATTCACATAAGTTCAAAAATGTATTTTTCTAATAAAAATAATTTACAAAATAATGGAAAATCAAGGAATTCTATTCTAATATCCTTATCAGCTAATGTTTATACCAAATTAATGGGACTTAAAATATTAAAGTACATATATGATGTAATTGAAAGAAACTTTTAAGGTGATGTGAAAGCTAAATAAGTTAAGTTTGTAAATATAGAGAAAAAAATTTAGGATATTAAAATAGATAAAAATAAAATCATTGAAGGATACTTTATACGAGTCAATGAAATAGTCAGCATCATCAGTAGATATAGAGAAAGACAAGAAGATTATATATTTTTCAATAAGTTTATAAGAAACATTCCTAATATGTTTGATCCTAAAATTTCAGTATTGGATGATAGAGAGGATCTTACCCTTAATTAATTTCAAAATATAATCATTTTATAGAAGATGAGAAGGTATCCCTCATTCCAAAAAAAAGGTAACTAGGAAATAGAATTATAATCAATGAGAAAACTCAAAAATAAATGATTATTAAATTTAAGATTATATAGATTTTTATGATGGAGAAGAAAATGATGAGAACTATAAGATAATCATGTCTATTATCTCAATGAAATTTAGAAAAGAAAAAGTAAATTTCAAAGGAAACTCCCAATTAAGTGTTTTAATTCTTGTGGAATTTGGTATTTTTTTTAAAACTATCCTAAGAAGAAAACTGTTGAGTATGAATCTGATAATCAAAATGAGAATCCTCAAAAGAATAAATTTAGTAAATTCTCAAAATACACTTCCAAATATATTGATAGAAAAAAGAAGTTTCTAATAAGAAAACAAAGAAGTATAGTGTGTAAATAGGAAGGGTATGAATTATCTTCAAGTATTAGATCATAAGAAGATATGATAGATTCAAAAACTTCATGAATCATGTGGAGAAACATAAATAATCCTCAAAAAGTTAAGAGGAAGGAGGAGGAGGATGACATATAACATACATGGATTATATGTTAAAATTTGAACTATATGCATATCCTGGTCTGAATAAAAAACTAATGAAGTAAATTTGGATATTAAACAATAAAAATGAAATGAATTTAGAGGAAAGGGAAGTGTATATCAAAAGGGGAAAATATTATATTAATGAAATCAAAAGATCAAAGCTTAATGTTATTATCAAACGTAAAATAATAAAATATTTATAAGAGAAAATAACCATTAGGGAATAATATATATGAAAGACCCAATTTTAGTTTCTTGAAGATAAGAATTCTATAATTAAGATGAATAAATATTTCAATAAGGTTTGGGAAGTTGAGGCTTAATCAACTCATGTTTTTGAGAAATAAATCCAAAAATAAAAGGTTAAAATCAATCATCTTGAAATTAAAATTAAATTTGTTTTCACTAACGGTGTAGATTCAAATTACAAAACTAGGAAATTTTGAGATAAGAAAAATGATGAGTAATCTTGTACATAAAATTAAGACAAGAATATATTGAGGATAAATAACTATCAAAGACAAAAAGAAGCATTGAAAATAGTTATGTTTTTAACTGATGGAATGAAAGGTTATACAAAATTTTTAACTTAATTCGTGTACAAATTATTAAAAATCAATGTAATATATTGGTTTAATTTCAAGAATGTGATGAAAAATTTAAAATTGGTATCCTATTGTTTTCATAAAAAACATGATGATGAAGAAGATGTAAATTTATAAAAATATTTTACTGTTTATTCTGATCAAACTAGTGATGAAGATAATCGTGTTAGAAATTAAAGTTTAAGACATTATTGATTTAAAAGGTATGATGATTTAGAAAATATCATTAGAAATAAATTGTCATCTATTCAAATAAGAAGAAGATAAATGTTAAAAATAAAATTTCACTCATTTATCAAGTTCAACCTCAAACTATTTCTAAAGAATTTTAGCATGAGGACTAGATCAATGATATGAATGAATAACTTGATCTGATTGAGAAGAAATCGACTTGGAAGATTTTTCCAAGACTAGAAAATAAAATTTTAATTTCAATAAAATGGTTTTCTAGAGAAAAATTAAATGAAAAGTATTAAGTGTATAGAAAGAAATCTAAAAAATTTTCTCTACCCACAAATAGAAGGAACAAACTTTGAGGAAACATTTACATTGGTGGAAACGATAGAATATATCAAAATGTTCTTGGTTGTGGAAGCACATAGACACTATGATGTTTTTCAAATAGATATGAATTATACCTTTCTAAATGGAGATTAAGAATAATAATTTTTCATAGAAAAGTCTAATTAATTTATATAAGAAAATGATGGAATTATATTATGCAGGTTAAAGAATGATTTGTATTTCTTAAAACTAGATTCCAGAGTATGGTATTCTAAACTGTATAGATATTTTAGAGATATGAAATTTTCAAAGTGATGGTTGAAAACAATGTATATATTAAATATATTAGTAAGTACTCTAATTTTAATTTTTTATATTGATGGAATTATTTTAATAGTGAAAAAAACATCTCTGTGAATAATTTTCAAAGAAAATAAAGAACTTTGATATTTCTATACTCGGTTAGATGAATTAGTTTTTGGGATTTATTATTACAAATAAAAATCACAATATCCTCTTATCCTTATATTTTTTTTAAGAAATTTGACATGGAATATTTTAATTAAATCTCAACACTCAATATAGTTTTCATTAAGTTGAGTAAAGTTTTTTCTGGAAATAGTGTTAATTAAAAGGGATTTTGGAGAATCATTGAATGTTTAATTTATTTTACTACATCAACACTAGATATTTTATTTGCAGTGACTTGTTTTTTAATGTTTCAAAGTGATCCTAAAGAGTCTCATATGTTGTAATAAAAAATAATTATATAATATATCAAAGTTACTCTAAGCTATGGATTCTTGAATTGAAACAGACTAGATATGATCTTGTAGGGACACACAAATGTTGACTAAGAATGACATTATATTGATTAGAAGTCTTCATCTGGTGTAGTATTATTTCTTGGTGGTAGCTATGTGATTTGGAATAGTATGAATCATAATTTAATTTATTTTATTATATTTTAAGTATATTTTGTTGTAGTAACACATTCTTGTACATAGATGTTATGGATTCACGTTATAATGACACAAAACCCAATAGCCTAGAGTCTGTACCTTACCTAATTACATTGGTATAATAAAAAATAGATTACATCTCAAAGAACCGAATATTTTTTTATATTTAAAAAACTACATACGTAAATTTAACATTACTACTTGAAAGAAAAAAACAACCTAGAAAATACATTGGTAACACCTATAAACACCTAGATTGTCCCTACAGGTCAATAATAATACACATCTTTGCATCACGCGAAAAAATAAAACATAAGAAATGGGTGATCTCGGGTTCTAATTAAGGGTAATAAATATCATCAAATCTATCATAAATAATAAGGCATGGTGAATAACTAAAAACAAATTCCATTAAAACATAGTCTTGAGAAAAAATATGGAAGTAATTAAAGCTCATTAAATAATTCCATAAATAATCACATGAGAAAGAAACATAACCATGGATATTATAATAGTAAAATAATCACATAAATTATCAATTAATAATATCATAATCAAGGAGTGAATAATTAGGGACATCTGAAACATATCGTTGATGCCTTAGCCAAGACATCAGAAAATAAGTGGTTAAGGGCTCAGCCAAATCTATATAAAAAAATGGTCAATGACTCAGCTAAGTCCCGGTATTTTTTGTTGCATGATACCTACTAATGCATCAAAGGGATATATTACATCCCAATGATCACTTACTAAGTCCAATTCATTCCTCATATGAATGGGGTGGAACAAAAACAACAAATACATATGAAATTTAAGTAACTTTCCCCAATCAGTAAACATAATTACAAACCATTCTGAGTAATATGGTGAATGGTATGAAGATAACATATCCAAAGTCAAACTGATCATAAACCATTTAATAAAATATCTTAGATGATATCATGAATCATCAATCCTAATTAATCATAGTAATCAACATAGGGTTCTGAAATAGATGAAAATACTCTAATAAAATCACCAATGAATTCTTGAGAGAAATACCCTTTTTACTTTGCAAAGAAGAGTTATTTTGGAAAAATCATTTGTATTTTTCAAAAAAATAGATTATAAATATATATACCCTATAAAATAAAATTTAAGTACAATGAAATTATTCTAGTCTCGTAAATTATGTCCAAATGTAAACACTACTGGAAAATATACCTATACCCATGGTTCAAAACCGTGGGTATAGCCCCCAAAACCGTGGGTATAACCTATACCCACGGTTTTAGGAACCGTGGGCTGGAATGGTGTCGGTATAGGGGTCTCACCTATATCCACAGTTTTGGAGAACCGTGGGTATAGGGGAGTCAAAGTGTGCCACACCGTTGCTCCAACGTGGCACACAACACACCCCACGGTTTTCAAACCGTGGGGTATTTATTTTTCCAAAATAAGCTGCATGGGTAGGGATTTGAGCCCCCGCCTCGCGCTAAACGGCAGAGGCGCCCACTGTCAAGCGACCAACTGGGAAACAATTCTTACCTGTTATACACACAGGTATCTTTATATATATATTAATTTTATCCACGTCCATTAATTAAAATTCCATAAAGACGCGTGCAGTGTGATTCGAACCCAGGTCTCGCAAAGAAGAGACACACGCGCCTCAGCAAAGGACTAACCACGCTATGCATTTCATTTGTTTTATGTGTATATATTTATAAATATATATTAATATTATCGTAGTTTCAAAAAATGCAAACAACGAGAATTGATCCCGGGATCTACAGCACCCGCATATAAAGTTTTACCAACCGAGCAACAGAATTTTTGAAAATATTTGTTTATATTAAAATAAATATATTAATCTAAACCGTGAAAAAATGTCTCCCACCAAATTTTTTCCGTGTCCCGCCTAATTTTCTTTTCCCGCCATAATGCGGGAAAGCTATACCCACGGTTCTGGAGAACCGTGGGTATAGGTCTTCAAAAAAATCCACCAATACCCACGGTTATGAAGAACCCTTAGTATAGGTCTTCGGAAAATACCCTATACCCAAGGTTTTCTCCAAAACCGTGGGTATAGTTCTTAAAATAAAACTATACCCACGGTTTTGGCACAACCGTGGGTATAGGTTCACATACTACCTCTATACCGACGGTTTTGAAAACCGTGGGTATAGGGTACCCCTATACCCCCGGTTTTTTTCAAAACCTTGGTTATAGACCTATTTTCCAGTAGTGAGAAGGTATTTTTAAGAAACTATAAAAACTGGCCACTTCAGTGTGGTTTGAAGGAAAATATAAAAGAGTTTTTAAAGTGGACAAAGGATTAATTGTTTGAATAAAACCATAAAATAGAAAAGACATTTTTTCATGATAAAAAATTTATTTTAGAAAAATATTGGTGTCTTAAAATATATTATGGAGTTTGCATGAAGATGGGTATAAAATTGGGAAGCTCTTTTTAATCATGTTTTCTTATCGAAAGGAATTGAAAAGGTAACCTTGTAAAACATATGTGTACCCATAAAAGAATTTTGAACTGATATAGATACATGATTTTTGTACATATAAATAGAATTTAGAATAATTATATAAAAATAATTAATAATTTCATTGGGGTAAAGAGAGAGTGTGTGTTTATCCTGAACGAAAAATGGAGGTTAAGGGAGAATCCCTTACCGTATTTCTGAAAGTGTTCTCCACTAATACTTAACATCATAGATAATGAAAATATATTCATTAATAATTTAATTTTGAACCTATTAAATAATGTTTTGATTTATTAAAATTATATTAAGTTAATTTATGGTCTTTTTATGAGTTATAAAATTCAATTTCACCATTTGAAAGTGTCTGTTTCCTTGGTTTTAACGATTGGTTCACTTGTATACATGTAAGAAAGATCATGTGAAATGGTAATAGTTATCCAGAGTTGAAATTATATGTTATTAATGAACTAACAGAATATTTAATGATCTTATACATCATTTTTTTGTATATTAGTATGATTTATTAGATAAAACATTGATGATAACCGTTTGGATTATTTTTTCATTTTTTCGATCATCACGCACTAATTTTGTTTTATTAATTAATATTTTGTGTATATAGTGGTTATGAAACTTTAATAAAGTTTTAATACATATATTATAATATTTTTTAACCATAAAAATAGCTTCATGACCATCCTTTAAGGCGTAATTCAAAAAATAAAACACGTTATCCACAAAGGTGGTAAATCGGCACCTCACGGATAATGTTTTCTTCTTTAAAATAAAAGTAAATATGAAAGAGACTTGATGGTAGATTTTCCATTGACATAATAAAATTATAGTATATATAATATAATTTATTCATCATTAATTATTGGATATAGTAGGATAGGATATTATAATAAAATAAAAGAAGGTCAAAAAATAATAATGAAAGCAAAAGAGGATTTTACCTCTTGAATTCTTTTACTTGAGAACCTCCTAAGGGTAATTGGTTTTGGAATTTTTTTTAAACCAAAAACTCCTTGACATGGGTAAGAGGATTTTTAATTATATTCATCATAAATTGGACAAGATTCAAGGATTATAATGTGTGAGGAGAAGAGGTGGTGAGGGTAGTATTTATAGTGGAGGAGAGGAGTGTTTTGGATTATTTTATTCATTAGTTTATTATTTTGGAACAAGACAAGAAATAGTGATGATTACATGACTAAATATAGTAAATAGGGAAGGATAGTTTGATATTATGTTTCTTACATAATCTATGACTTAATCAATAGTGTATTTAACATATATTTATATATACTATAAATTGTTGTATTTTACTATTCACCAAAAATTTACCTATTTTAGAAAAATAACAAAAATTCACCCTAACCATTTTTTGATGCGTAGAATTAAAAAATGGACTTAGTTTTATGAAAATAATTTTCTAAATATGAGAAATTTAATTTTTAGTTAAAATCATCATTTATTTGAAAAATACTGATTTTAAAATTATAACTAGTTTTATGACACTTTGAAAAAAAATTAAGGACTCATAAAATTATCTTATAATCATAAGATAAAAAAATATTCATTTATGGGTTTATTTTTTGAAATTATATATTCTATTAAATAATTATATTAATTATAAAATTTAAATAAAAAATTTATTAATTACAAAAATACAAACACTGAATTTATCATTTTTAGTACGTTTATTTACTTATTCCAGGATATTAATATATGATATTTTCATTTATATGATACCTATATTTTATATATACTTTCATGGGTGAATTTTCTATTCTATTATTCACATTACTATTCTTAATGGTCACATTACTACTCCAATGGTTATATTTAATAGTATATTACGGTTTTAAACTTGGTGTCATGTGAGATATAAACTATCGAAGATGTTAAATTTTAAAAGAGACATACCATAAGATATTGAGGTGTTAAATTCTCTCATCCTTCAAAAAAATTTGTCCTCAGAATTTCTAAAGTGTAACCTCATAAAAAGATTAGGGTAGTTCTTCATCATAAATTTATCTGGTTCCCACATTGCCTCTTTAATTTTATGATTTTCCAAATTTATTTTACGAGATGAGTTGTCCAATTCCTCAACACTTGTTCTCTAATGTCCATAATCTATATAGGCCCTCCACATTAAGATAAATCATGTTCAAACTCTATTCCTTCATAATTGAGGACATTTTTTGGGTATGGCATGTACTTCCTTAACAAATAGAAGTGGAACACATTGTGTACTTTAGAAAGGTAAGGTGGCATCACCAAATGATAATCCATAGCTCCAATTCTCTAAAATATTTAAAAAGGCCCAATGTACCTAGGGCTCAGTTTCCATTTCTTTTCAAATCTTATAACACCCTTCCATAGAGATACTTTTAGAAAACAAGATCTCTCACTTGAAATTCCAAATCCTTCCTTCGATTATCAGTAAAAATCATTTTCCTACTTTGAGCTAATTTGATATGTGTTTGAATAATCATTAACTTTGTTGTTATTTCTTCCACAAGTTCTAATCCTACAAGATTTATTTCACCAACATCATCCCAACAAGTTGGCGTATGAAATCTCTTTCCATACAATGTTTCATATGGTGACATTTGAATACATGAATAAAAACAATTATCGTTGTCGAACTCTAAAAAAGGTAAATAATGATCACATATACCTTTAATGTAAATTGATCATGATATCAACATTCCTTATAAATTTTGGATCATCCTTTCTGACTTCCCATCTATTTGAGTGTAATAAGAAGTACTTAAATGAAGCTCAATATCCAAATATCTTTAAAGAAATTTCTATAATTTCAATGTAAATCATGGATCATGGCCATAAATTATTGAAATTAGTTCAGTCTTATAAATTCATTAATATAATGTCATGAAAGGAACTCCAGTGGAAAATCTTCCCTTATAGTGAGGAAATGTGTATATTTGGTAATTCGATCAACAATTACCCAAATTTCATCATTCATTCTTTGATTTTTTGTAAATCCAATAACAAAAATCCATTGTAATGTCATCCCACTTAAATTTAGGAATAGGAATAGGTTTCATGACTCCTGTATTATGTTTTCTTTCACCCTTCACCTATTGAAAAACTAAAAATCTTGATACATAATCATCAATTTTCCAATTCATATTATCCTGCTAGAAATATTCCTTAAAATATATATATATCTTAGTGATTACAGGGTGTATAGAGAAATTTAATCTAAGTGTATTATCCAATAATTCCCTTTTTATCTCAAGTATTGAGGTAACATAAAGTCGCTTCAATAATTTCAAAGTTCAATCATCATACATGATTCCTACCAACTTCGTATCATTCATAACTTTAATTTTCCTTTAAAAATTATCATCATAAGACTGATAACCTTTAATACTTTCCAATAAATATGGTTGGGTGACCAATTGAAAAAGTAATGATGTTTCAACATCCTTGGTAATTCCTATATCCATCTATGCTAGATTAATTTACACAGGATCCTTATCAATCGTTATTTTTTTTCAAAACTCCTTGATCATTCTTTCTCAATGCATCTTCTACCTTTCTTCACATTCCCTATATGGTAGGGTATTAAACAATCATAATCCTTGAGTAGATCAAGCAATCATCTTTGCCTCATATTGATTTATTTCTTTGAGAAGATATATTTCAAACTATTGTGATCTTTATATATCTCACATCCTTTACCATAGATATAGTGTCTTCATTTCTTCAGAGCAAGGATTACAGAAGCTAACTCAAGATAATGAGTTGGATAGTTCTTTTCATGAGTTTTTAACTACCATGATGCATAGGAAATAACTCTATCATTCTGGATAAGGACACATCCAATTCCTTTAATTGATGTGTCGCTATAAAACAAAAATCCACCACTTCTCGATGGTAGATTCAAGATCATAGCATTCACTAATATCCTCTTAAATTATTGAAAACACTCTTCACATTATTTTTTCAAAATAAACTTATCCCCTTTACGAGTATGCTTGGTTAATGGGCTAGGTAATCGAGAAAATTTCTAAATGAATCGCTGATAGTAACCTGTTAAACTAATAAAACAATTCACCTTAGTTATGTTCATTGGTATAGGCCATTACTAAACTACCTATGTTATCACAATATCAAATGAGATTCCATTATTCAATATAATATGTCCAAGAAAAGAAAATGTTTGAATACATAATTCGCACTTGCTAAACTTCCAATATAACTATTTTTTCTAAGAGTCTCTAGAACAATCTGTAAGTGGTTCTCACGGTCCTCATAGATTATTGGAATATATCAAAATATCATCAATAAATACCAAAAAAAATAATCAAGATATTCCTTGAACATTATGTTAATTATATCCACAAAAACAGGTGGTGTATTATTCAATCCAAATGGAATTATTGGAAACTCATAATTTTCATACATGGTTCAAAGAAATTTATTTGGAATATTTTTCTTCCTCACATGCCATTGATTATATCTAGATCGAAGGTTATTATTTGAAAAATATTGATCTCTATAAAGTTTATCAAATAAATCATCAATGTGAGGTATATGATACATGTCTTTTTATTGTAATTTCATTGAGTTATCTATAGTCGATGAATAGACTCATGGATCCATATTTCTTCCTAACAAATAGAACAGGGGATCCCCAAGGAGAAACACTAGGGAGAATAATTCACTTGTTACTAAACACTTCTAGTTGCTCTTTTTACTCCACTAATTATATAGTGGTAATTCCATAATTTTATTTGATATTATCCTTGCATCAGGGATTAAATTAATAGAAAACTCAACTTTCCACTCTAGATAATGTCCAGGTAAATCATTTGAAAATACATCAATTTAAAATTTTATAATAGGTACGTCATCAATTTAAATATTTATTTCCTCAACCATATATGATGTTTTCTCTTCTTACCTAACAATTTAACTTATAATAACTCTTATAGGTGGATCTGAATATAATTCAATTGATGAAGTCTCACCTCTAAATATGAAAAAGTCCATACCTTCATCATGAATCAATATTTCCTTCTATTTTCAATATATTTTGAATTATATTTCAAAATCTAGTCTATACCAAGTATTATATAAAAATAAACCATAGTTATGATAATAAAAATCATCAATTAAAGAACATTTATATGTCATAATAGTAACCTCTCGATGCATATTTGTTGAAATAACATTTCCACTATGAGTATTTACTAATAAATCCCTTGTTAAGTTGAATTAGAAATCTATTATTTTAAAATAAAATTGGTAGTATATGAAGAAATTTTATGAACTAGAATAAAATAAATCTTTAGATAAATTTGAGTATATGATTAAATTACCTGTCAATACATCATTAGGAACTTCAGCCGTAGTTGTTTTGATCACATAATTTTTTCCTTGATCTTGTGGAATTTTCTTAGGAAATTTTCCTTGAAGATTCATAAAATCATTTTCATAGTATCCCATATCCCTAAAATTAAATAATTGAACATTGGTATATTCTTTTTTCCCTTAAAATAATGAGCATGATGACCTTTCTCACCACACTTGTAGAAAAATACTTTTACTTTTAAGCAGGAAACAGGGTGTTTCCATCCACTAGTATCATATATTAAAAAATTACCTTTTTTATTCTTCCCCTTATCCATTATTTTCCCCACCACCATATTTTTATCTTATTTCCCCTTAAATTCACAAGACTTAGAGAAATATTTCTTTGTCTTGATAGCATATAAGACTATATTTTCATGTGATGAGAAATTTTGGAAGACCAGATCCCTTTAAATTAATGGGTTTAGCCCATCAAAGTATTGATAAATATTTATTTTTAGATTACATATATAATCCATAGGATTCGTTTATAGACTTATAAAATTTTATTCATACTTGGAAATGTTTTCATGCACTTTATGTCTTAGATTCAATAACTAAATCTCTATATCCACTCTCTATTCATGAGGGAGATATTTATCAAATAAAATTTATTTAAAATCCTTACATTCCATATTTTTAATTTCTTCCTCCTCATTTTTTTCGAATTAATAACTAATATTGATTTATATCTCCCAATAGATGATAAACTTCCATGATAACCTTATCCCATTCATTACTTCCCAAATAGATAAATGTCTTCTCTAAAGAACTTATTTATTACTCCACTATAGATGGGTTTATAGTCCCATTAAATGATAGAGGTTTTTGTCCCATGAATTAGTATAACATTGTTCCTCCACTTTTTGGTTCTAGATTATCCATAAGGGTGAGATTATTATTCATAACCTGATTCAGTTATCCCAGTATAGTTATAAGTTTCTCAACTCCAGTTACAGCTCCTACTCTAACATCATTATCTTTTATTGGATGGAAATACCTACATGGAATACCTATGTTGATATAATTTCAATTCCTTCCGCTATGCACCATCTCTAAACATTGGAATACACTAAATTAGGTTATGAATCATAATTCATAGTTTCAGAGCTATAAAACACTTAACATAAATCAAAATATTTATGCATAGCTAATTAATTTTAAATCATTAATATTGGTCTGTATAGAAAATATGAGTTATCCTAAGAATATCCTCCGAGAGTGTAATACTAGGTGTGCAGTAAGCCCCATTGTCGTGTGACAAGTTATTCCAAGTCACACTTGATGCACCTTGTCAGAGTTACTACCCCTAGTATATTTGTTATCAAACCACATCCACTTGTAGTTTCCAAAGAGTTATGTATTTCTAGGAAGACACGCATAATCTTAACCTTACTAAAATTCTAGGATTTTCTTAAATATTTATCCTCAAACTCAATCTTGGGGTTATGTTTCCTAATATAGTTTCCAATGTTTCTAATAAACTTTCTCTAATACCAATTGTAAAGACCCTGAACCCAGTATCTCGGAGCCAGTATCTTACTTAATTTCCTTGGTACTATGAACAAGATATCTCATCCCAAGGGAGAAAATAGTTTTTTATATTTTTAAAACCATATACATAAAAAATATTACATTACAACTTGAAATGAAAAAAACAACATATAAACTCTATTGGGAACACCCATAAAATCCTAGAGTATCCCTATATATCATTCATAATATACATATTCATATCCTGGGGAAAATTGAAACAAAATAAAAGGGAGATCTCAAATTATCATTAAGGGTAAGTAATATAGTAGAAGATAGCATAAATAATAAGGCATAGTGAATAAAAAAACACATTTCATTAAATCATAATCTTGATAAAAAAATATGTCTAGAATAAAAGCTCATTAGATGATTTAATAAAGAATCGCTTGAGAAAGAAACTAATATGTGGATATTCTACTAGTCTAATAATATCGTGAATTATTAATTACTAATATCATGATCTGGGAATTCATAATGTTGTACATTTGAAACATATTGTTGAGGTCAAAACCAATACATCTAAAACTAAATGGTTATGGCCTTGTCCAAATCCATATCAAAAATTAAATGGGAAATTCCTCAGCCAAGTCTATATTTGTTTTGTCTCACGAGAACTACTGATGCATCGAGGGACTATAGTGGTCCTCGCTCATCACTTAATAACTACAATTAATTTTTCATATGAATATTATTAAACATAAACAATGTATACATATTAAATGTAAATAATTTTCCCTAATTAGTAAACATAATTAATAACCATTTGGAGTAATATGATAAATAGTATCAAGATATAACATCCACAGTAAAACTGGTCATAAACTATTAAATAAAATATGGTAGATGATATCATAAAATATTATTACCAATTAAGCATAGGATTCAATATAGGGTTCTGAAATATATGAAATCACTCTAATAAAATCGTCAAGGTATTCTTGAGAGAAATACCCATTTTACTTTGTAAAGAATAGTTTTTTGGAAAAATATTTTTTATTTTACATAAAATCATATTGTAAATATGTATAACCCATAAAAGAAAAGGTAAGGCTAATGAAATTTTGTTTAATTCATAAATAATGTCTACCATGTAAAAAGATTTTTTAAGAAACATTATAAAAGGTCCACTTTGGTGTGGTTTGATGGAAAATATAAAAGGGTCATTAAAGCGGACAAAGGTTTAATTTTTTTCATAAAACCAAAAAATAAATAAGATAATTTTTCATAAAAAAGAGTTATTTTATAAAATAATTGGTGTCTTAAAAAATATTACGGAGTGTACTTGAAAATGGGTAATAAATGGGTAAGTTCCCTTTAATCGGGATTGCTTATTGGGAGGAATTGAAAAGGGAACCTTACAAAACATGTATTTACACATCAAATAAAGATAAAATTATATAGATACATAATTTTGGGAAATATAAATAGAATTTATAATATTTATATAAAAATAATGATAAATTAAACTGGGGTAAAGAGAGAGAAATCATATCCCAAATGAAAAATGGATGTTTAGGGAGAATCCCTTACTTTATTTCTAAAAGCGTTATTCATTTGTACTTAACATCTAGGATAATAAAATTAAATTAATTAATAATTGATATTAGAACTAATTAAACAATTATTTGATTTATTATAATTTTATTAAGTTTATTTATGGTCTTTTTGATGAGTTATAAGATTCAATTTCATTGTTCTCGAGTGTTTGTTTCCTTGGTTTTCATGATTGGTTCACTTATATACATGTATAAAAGATCATGTAAAATGGGAATATTTATCTAGAATTAAAATTATATGTTATTAGGGAACATATAGAAGGTTTAATTGTTTTATATATAATTTTTTTTAATATATGAGTATGATTCATTAGATAAAATGTTGATGATAACTGTTTGGATTATTTCGGTTTTTTTTCGATCATCACGAACTAGTTTTTTTATTAATTAATATTGTGTAAATATACTAGCTATAAAACATTAAATAAGATATAATATAAATATTATAATATTTTTAACCTTAAAATTGGTTTTATGACCATCCTTGAAGGTATAATTGATAAATTAAAACACGTTATCTAGGAAGGTAGTAAATTGGAACCTTGCTGATGATGTTTCCATATGTTGAATAAAAGGGAGAGAGGAAGTGAATTTATGGTGGATTTTCCATTGAAATAATAAAATTATAGTATATATAATATATATCTCTTATCATTCATGTTTATATATAGGATTTTAAGAGGGTATAAGAATTTAAAAAATAGTTAAAATAAAAAAAGAAAGCAAAATAGGATTTTACCTCTTGAATTATTCTCTGTGAGAACCTCCTTAGGGAAATTGTTTTTGGAATTTTGTTGAGACCAAAACCTCCTTGATTTTGGGAAGAATATTGGTAAGATTATTGGTTATAAAATAGATAATATTCCAGTCTAAGTATTTTTGAGGAGAAGAGGTGGTCAGGGGTGGTATTTATAGTGGAGGAGAGTGATGTATCTTGATTATTTTATACATTAGTTTATTATTTTTGCTCAAGACAAGAAATAGTGATGATTACATGACTAAATATAGTAAATATATAAGGATAGTTATATATTAGGGTGATTACATCAGATATTAATCAATTAATTGTGTATTTAACTTATAATGTATGTATACCGTAAATTACCAAATTTTATTATTCACCAAAAATTAAACTATTTAGAAAAAACCCAAAAATTAACACTAACCATTTTTTAATGTGTATAATTAAAAAATGGACACCAATTTATAAAAATAATTTTATAAATATGATAAACTTAATTTTAAATTAAAATCATCATTTATTCAAAAAAATACTCATTTAAAATTATAACTAATTTTATGAAACTTTGAAAAATTAATTAAGGTCTCATGAAATTATCTCATAATAATAAGCCAAAAAATATTAATTTATGAGTTTATTTCATGAAAATATATTCATTTTAAATCATTATATTAATTATAAAATTTTAATTAAATATTTATGACTTAAAAAAATACAAACACTAAATTTATAATTTTTAAAACATTTATTTACTTATTCCATGATATTAATAAACCATATTTTAATTTATAAGATACCTCAATTTTATTTATACTTTCATGGTTGGAGTTACTATTTTATTAGTCATATTACTATTCCTAATGGTCACATTACTATTCTAATTTTCATATTTAATATTATATTATAGTTTTAAACTCAGTTTTGTGTGAATAATAAATTATCAGAGATATTAAATTTTAAAAGACATATACTATAAGATCCTGGTTTGTTACACAAGTAAAACTGGTATATTTTAAAGTTAAATTTGATAATCCATTTAGAATTTTTTATGATAATCAGTGTGATTTTTAATCTATCACAAAATCTAGTTTAACACTCTATATCAAAGAATAATGATATCATATATCATTCGATTAAATAGAGTGGTTAATAGTGATATGAAAAATAAATAAATTTTCCCCAAATATCATATTGTAGAAATTATTACACAGTAAATTACAAGATATAGGTGTAAATAATTGAGGTTTGGACTATAGGTTTATCCTTCCCCTCTCACTTAATGATTTGTGGAAGTACCCCCATAATGAATTGAATTATGTTGTAAAAGGGGAGAGATAGTGTACTCTTCTTTGTTAAAGGGGGTGAGTAGTATTCTATTTTTTCAATCTAAATCTTTGGTTACTATAAATAAGGGTGAGATATAATAGACCTATACTTTAACACAAATTAACACATGATTTTAATAATAATTAGCCTTCAAATAAAAACCAAGATTCATAAATTATAGTCTCATTGGAAGAATATGTACATAATTAAACAACATGAAACCAAAATAAAAACATCATTTATTTAACCTCTACAATGATATATTTACATACTTTGAGCCCTTGTATCTGTATAGAATAACCTGGGGAATACATTAACAAATTTATGAGCTAAAAATTCCAATAAGGGAAAAAACATAATAATAAAGCATACAAGTTAGTAAGAAGGCATGACCTGATGACATAAAATGGAAGGTAACATAAATAAACAGATAAGGAATAACATATAGAACATGGGATCATATAATCATGGAGTCATTGTAATTTGGAAGAAACATAAAAATTGATATAATCATGATTCAAGTCTCATTGAATATGGGGGATCATGATTCAAGTCTAACCACCAAGACCATTTCACATGGAGTATGAGTCAATGATAAACACTAAGATTGTTTCACATAGAGAACAAGTTAAGGCAAACCACCATGATCCTTGCACATGACATATTATAAGTCAAAACATTAACCAATTCATTAGAGAAAAATCAGGAAACACCCATCATAACATGTTCAGGAATATGTGTGCCACATTAATAATCATGCATAAGGAATCAATCCTAAAAAAAGGGTTACCCCTAAAAATAATTGGGTATCAAATCATATAAAATTCATAGCAAATGGAAATATCATAATGGTATCCAGGAAAGAATGGGTTTACATAATAAATGGACATTAATAAATAAAAATAGTCATATATAATGATAAGTGATTTTAAACTAAATTGAAAACATATAAAAATAGTACTTAAGAAACATTATAAATAAAACATTCTAGATCTCTTTAAGAGAAATTTTCAAGATTATTTAAATCAAAAAAGGAATAATTGTTTTTATAAAACCAAAAATGAACCAAGATATATTTTCAGCATAAAATGAGTGATTTTAGAACAAAAAATGGTGTCTTAAAACAGATTATGGAGTGTAACTGGAAATGGGTAAGAAATCTGGAAGTTCCCTTTAATCAGGCTTGCTTATCAGGAATAATTGAGAAGAGAGCCTTTTTGAAACATGTATTTCCCAACAAAATAAGGATAAAATGATCGGGATACATTACTTAGGAATATATACCAAGAATTTATAATAAGTATATATAAAAATAAAGAAAACTTTCATTGGATAAAGAGATGGAGGAAGTGTAACCTGAAGAAAAATGGAGGTTTGGAAAGAACCCCTTACCTTATGTCCGAAAGTATTCTCCACATGAACATAATTTCCTAGATAAAAAAATTAAATCCACTAATTAATTAATTCATAATTTTTTTCACATTCATTTTATTTACTATAATTTTATTAAGTTCATTTATAGACTTTTTAAAAGTTATAGAATACAATTTCATCATTTGGGGTTGTTCATTTCCTTGGTTTTCATGATTGGTTCATTTGTATACATGTATAAAATATTATGTAGACTAGAAATAGTTATCCAGAATTGAAATTATATATTATTAATGGTTTTATAACTATTCTTGAATGTGGTAAAGGAAAATTTAAAACGCATCATCCTTCAATGCGATAAATTAACACATCACGAACGATGTTGTGATTTTTAGAAGAAAGGGTAGAGGGGAAAGAAATGATGATGGATTATTCCATTAACATAATAAAATTCTAGAATATGTGATAAATTGGAGTTACCATTCCACTTACACAAGGGGAGGTGAGGAGAGAATAAGAAAATAAAATAAATTGAAAATAAATTAAAAGAAAAGGAAAGAGGTTTTTTCCTCTTGAATTATTCTCCTTGAGAACCTCCTTGAGGCACTTGAGTTAGGGTGTTTATTGATGTCAAAGGATCATAGATGTGGGGGATAGACTTGGTAAGAGGATTGGGTAGAAATTGAACAAGCATCAATGCTTAAGAGGTGTGAAGAGAATAGGTGGTGAGGGGTGGTATTTATAATGTAGGAGAGAGGTTTTTTTTATTAATTTAATCACTGGTTTTTTACTTTGGCTCAAGATAAGAAATAGTTTGGATTAAGGACTAAATACAGTAAAGTTATAAGTATAGTTCTAGATTATGGTGCTTACATCAGTGATTAATCAGGTAATAGTGTATTTAACTTATAATGTATATATAACGTGTTTTACTATTCACTAAAAGTTCAACTTTCTTAGAAAAATCCCAAAAAATCACCCTAACCATTTTTTGATGTCCATTTTATGAAAATAATTTTCAAAATATGATAAATTCAATTTTTAATTAAAATTATCATTTATTCAAAAAATACCAATTTTAAAATGATAAAAGATTTTATAGTACGTTAAAAAATTAATTAAAGTCTCATAGAATTATCCTACAATCAAAAGAAAAAAATATTAATTTATTAGTCTATTTTATGAAAATATATTTTATTTCAAATAATTATATAAGTTATAAAATTGTAATTAAACATTTCTGATATTAAAAAATTCAAACAATTAATTTATCATTTTTAAAACATTTATTTACTTCTTCCAAGATATAAATATATCATATTTTCATTTATATGATACCTAAATTTTATTTATACTTTCCTAAGCGAGGTTACTATTCTATTGGCTAGTTTACTATTCAAAATGGTCATATTACTATTCCAAAGGTCAAGTTACTATTCAATTGTTTTAGGTTCCTTAATTTCTATAAATACCACTTATTTCATTCATTAATCATTTGTAAAGTTTTTTATTGTGTTCTCTATGTTATTTTAAGTGATTTATATTATATTACATAATTATAAGAAGGATTTACATTTATAGAATTCAAGGTCATTACATTATTCCCCCCCTAAAAAATTTCACCCTCAAAATTTAGTTTTTTTATATAATAAGGTGAAAACAGGTGGGGGTACTTCTCCTTCATCACTTCCTATGGTTTCCAAGTTTCCTCTTAGTACTTATGGTTCCTCCATAATACTTTGACTAGGTTAGTAGTCGTGTTGTGACGAAATTTATCTCTATGTTCTAAGATCTTTACCGGCTACTCCTCATAAGAGAGATCATTTTCCAATTGTATGTCATGACCCAACCTATGTTGGGGCTCGAGTTGAAACTACACCAAGACCACCTTCATAGGCTAGGGGGTGTCAATAAGCACTGAAAGAACAAAAAACTTAGAGAGGCCTTTTCCTAAGTTCCTAAACACACACATAGCCAAATCGATACACAAGTGTAGAGGGTGAAGTGCACTGTGTTGCATTTATTGTCAATGAGGTATGTTGTTGTCAAGGAATGAATGGATGGATGTCAAGGAGTTTCAATATGTGAATGACAAAGGATGTGATGGTGTTAGTGAGGAAAGGAGAATGACCATGGTACTAAGATGCATGTCACTTAGAAGATTCACTAAGTGACATAGGATGTTGTGGTTAAAACATTCTCATACATATCAGATGATTGTAGAACTGATCATAATGTTTCAATACTTGTATCAAGGTGATACTAAGTTACAACACTTCAAGAATGAATGATGATGGAGCATCATCACATCTGACGATTGTTGAACTGATCTTTAAGTTCAAAGAACTTGTATCAAGTGGATACAATGTCACAACAATGTTAGAAGACCATTCATTGTTAAGACAATGCATGAGGAGATGAAGATGATCCATCCACACCTCCTAAGTGGATGAAGTGAGCTGAAGAAGTCCATGCACTATCACTTAGTTCATGTGAATTAGAAGTTGATCCAACTTGATCTCTGATTGGATCAATGAAGAAAATTGAAGATCTATATGATTCAGGAGCTCGGTTGATGAAGAACCTTTGGGAATTCCATTCCTAAGTGATGAATAAATGTTGAAGAGAATTGGAGGAATTCTAATGAAGAAGAAGAAATAAAGAAGAGTAAATGAAGAGGAAGATGGCTTGAAGTGGCATTTGGCATTTTATATTGGGAGTACTTTGTTTCTTAACAAAGTCTTTATCATTTCCATTGCCAAAAAATTGGCCAGCCAAGGGCCAGCCACGGGTTCAACCCCAAGGCACATGTGGGCCTAGGCGCCACGCCCATGGGGGATCCCATGGAGCAAGCCCAAGGCGGCAGGAGGCCACGTGGTGATTAAATCCGCGTGGCAGGGGCGCATAGCGCGCGCCCGCGAGAGGCAGAGTGGACGCCAGTGGCGCGCCCGAGTGGCAGGGGTGGGCACAAGAGCGCTCCCGCAGGAAGAACACGGTGCGGGGCGGCACCGTGGAGGGGGAAGTTCAATTGCTGAGAGGCGGGCAGCGCGAGTTTGATAAACCGCAGAAAAACCGGGATCCGTTTCGATGTGAGACGCGGAAAAATCCCCGGGAGTGCATCCTGGCCGTAAGATTGATCGCGCGCCAGATCTCGGCCGCACATCTAATCCGCCGCGGCCCATCCTGATCGCATCCGTCCAAAGATCTGATCCAACGGCCTGCGAGGCGTCTCCTTCCTTGAGCCATGCCGAGGCCTCCCCGCGCATTCCCGCAGCCACCAACGAACCAGGCGCCCTCCGAGCAAGCCAAATCGAGTTTCTGGCCACCTCCGATCAAACCGAAGGCTCCATTGAGCTCGTCTCGCCCTTACGAACACGACCATGCATAAAAAGTGGCTTGCATGAAATATATGGAGAAATTGGAGTTCGGTCGAAGCAACCGGAGGTGCGAGGCCCATGTGTTTGTGCTCAAATGTTTAAACAGAGGCCATGCATGCGTATGCATGCTCTTGCACGTGAAGGAAAACGAAGAAGAAGGAATCCCGCGGAGAACAGAAAAGAAAAACGTGATTTGCGGCTTGTGCTCAAAGATTTTTAAAGAACCAAAAATCTCGGTGATTTGAGATTTATCCCGCGGAAGATTGTGCATTCCTTTTCCTATAAAAATGAGGCCTAGCCCTCGAGGAGAGTTTGCTGATGAACCAGAAAGAAGTCCTGTGAGTGTGCCTCGGTGCCTCGCGAAGTATTATCCGCGCAACTCAATTGCGCGACGAAGCCCCGCGCACACTTGCGCGGTGAGGTCCCTTGCGCACACCCTGCGCGGCAGGAAGAAGGTTACTTGCGCTCCCCACGGTGGAAACACTTGCGCGCCCCGCGGAAGGAGAAGCTTGTGCGCCGTTTGTGCCTTGTGCACTTGTGCGTCTGAAGAAAAGGAGAAGAGGCCGCTTGACCCTTGCGTGCCACCTGACTTGCACCTTGAGGACTTGTGCGCCTCCTTTGAGGCAGGAGAAGACCCGAAGCCAAGACTTGTGTATGCACCGAAGAAGACCCGAGAATTTTTGCCTTGTTTGCAAGAATAAAGGAAGGACAAGTGTGTGCAAGAAGTGGAACAAGGCTTGCACCTTGTGTTTGCAAAGTAATTGAGAAAATGTGTGTGCAAACAAAACAAGAAGTGGGCCGAACCTAGGTGTGTGCACTAAGAAGTGTGTATACACTTAGAAGAAGAAAAGGGAGGACATCCACACTAGTGTATAACACACATTCAAGTGTGTAAGAAAATTGAATAAAGTGTTTGAAGAAGTGAGAAGCTGGTGTGTGCTTAAAGATACTACACCCTTTGTGGGTTTATTGCACCGAGAAGAAGAAGGGGAGTGCATGTTTGCATGCAGCTTTCACGTGCACACGTGAACAAAGCCAAATATGGTTGTGTGCATTTGAGTTGTCCAAGACTTGAAGATCTTGAAGAGATTTGAGAAGGCCATGCAATCAGTGCATGAGGATACAGAGATGCCATGCACTCAGTGCATGAAGTTGTGATGAAGTGAGACTGGACCAGACTGAAGTTAAAGATATCAGTTGTCTGAGTATTCAGTGGTTGAAGAGAGAAGCCAGGTCATCCTGAGAAGAAGGAGATAAATCCTGAGCAAGACGAGAAGACCTGTTCATCACAAGTGAGCAGAGGTACAGAGCAAGGCCAGCAGTCTTTATCCCAGACTGCTGAAGATACTTGAAGAAGCTTAAAGTGAAGAAGAGCTACTCGTGCGACTCGAGGAGCCAAGAGAAGACCCTGTGGGACTCAGGGAGAATAAGTCTTCAGTGGGATTCTGGAGCAGGCCAGTGGGACTCTGGTAACACTGTGGGACGCAGTATAAAGACCCTCCTATGGGACTCAGGAGAGATACAGTGGGATGCTGTATCGACCATTGTAATACTAACCGATTATAATGGAGAAACCATGTTGGGGTGTATAACCAACATGGAAAGGACGTAGGCCTTTGGTGCCGAACCTTGTAAATCCTTGTTTCCAGTGCCTTTACATTTACTGCATCATTTGTGGAAAGGTGAGAGATACAAGAAGAGTGGATCGAGGCCTTAACAAGCCATAGAGGTTTAATTGATTAAGAATCAATTAATAAAAAGTTTTAAAGGATCACTGATTCACCCCCTCCCCCTCTCAGTGATTCACACTGATCTGGGCACTTCAATTGGTATCAGAGGGAGGTTACCTCTAAAAGATCCAAGGGAGTCTTTATGAAGTGCAGATTTGAGGAAATGAGTGACCAGCCTCAAATGGAGATATCTGCCAAGACTCAGAAAAATAGAAAGAAGAAACAGGCCAAGAAGATGAAGAAAGCCTGTCCTAGCTGTGATGATGTTGGAACAATGAATGATCTTCAAAATGCACTCAAATATCTTCAGAAGACTATCCCCAAGGAAGTGGAAATGTGTATAGCTACAGGCATCCTTGATCTTCAAGAAGAAAAATTATAGCTAGAAGAAGAATCCAATACAATGGAAGATCAGTTGGCTAAAAGGGTTGGTATAACCAACACTCTCAGAAAGCTGGTGAAGGCTAAAGATGAAACAGTTTCTCTTTGCAATGAAATATATGAAGACACTGCTGAAGAATTGCAAAGAAGCCTTTCTGAGAAAGAAATCTTTAAGACTATGGTCAAAGATGTTTTCCATGCACTGGAAAAGAGGCACAAAGTTTCAATGAATGTCAGAAATGCTCAACTCGAAGACAAAGTCAAAATGGTGGAGAAGCTTGAAAATTCATTACTAGAATTGAAGAAGGTGCATGAAGACCAGTTAGAACAGCTGAAAGAAAATTGGGAAGGAAGGCTAAGAATTGTTGAGGATGAGAAGAACTCCCTTAACATGAAATGCTTAGAACTAGAGGTGATATTGAAAAATCTGCAATCACCCAAAGCTGAATCCTCCCAGTCAGCTGAAAGTAGAAATGTTTCTACACAAGTGTGCATTGAGAAGGATGATTCAAAAAGGAGGACATCCTCTAATAAAAGGGAAACATCTTCTAAAAAGAAGGTACCATCCATACCATCTTGTACTCATGCTTCTAAAAGTGTTTCTACTAAAAGTGCAGGATGGAAAAATAATTCCGAACAAGTATGGATGAAGAAAATGAAGAAGCAGAGCTCTCCTGAAACAACACAGAAGCTCCAGAAAAGTACCCTAAAATCAGAAGGACTGAAGAAGTCAAGATTTGTGGGTCAATGTTGGTGTTGTAATAAGTATGGGCACTGTGCAAAGGATTGTTGGTACAATCCACTAAATGTCAAAGCACAAAGGAATCCCATGCCAAGGGGGAGAAAGCCAGAAGGAAATAAGCAACATCCATAGGTCCAGAGACATCTGTTTACTGCTAACAGATTTGGATTACTTGACAACATCTGGGATGATTGCAAAAGTGGTCAAAAAGATGCATGTCAGTCTCCAACTGTATCCAGAGCTCAAAAGAAGAAAAGATCATAGAACCTGGCTCAGAAAGAATCCTTGGGAAGCAAGAAGAAAGTTGAAGATGCTCCCAAGAATATTATGAAAAAGGAAGAGAAGACCTTGGATTCTAAATCCAAGAAGGGTGATGTATCCAGAAGGAACACCAAGAAGAAATGCTTCTACTATGAAAAGAAAGGACATATCATGTATCATTGTAAAGAAGCCATGAAATTAAATAGAAGCAGATTGGAATCAAAAAGACAATCAATCCAGAAGAAGTAGAAGGGATTGATTGAAAATAAGTTTCCTAAGAAAGGTATCTTAACAGCATCAAAAGAACCATGTGGAATATCCAGAACTGAGGCCACACTTCCAAGTGACTTACTAGTCAAATGGCCAAATCAGTTGCAACTTGCCAAAGATCTGAAAAGAGCAGAAGATGAAGTTCTGGCAATTGCTAAGGCAAAAGGGAAGAAGAATATTTCACATGAAGATGTGTTGATATCCACACCAGCACAAACATCATTGAAGATCAAATGTGCAAGTGTGAAGAATGGTCAAAATGGGACATCTCGGTTGAGAGAATCTTCTCAACATTGTTGTTCACATTGATGAACCAAGGAGGTTCCATCTTATTCCCTAATCACTTGTATTTACATGTGCTAACATTGCAGGGAATTGAAGATGATGATCATTCTCATCTGGAGAGTGGTTTGGACAGAATGGAGTGCACCCCTTGAGGGGGAGCCAATCAGAAGAAGATGGGATTCTAAGATTTAATACCATCTTGAGAAAAGTGAAGTTATTCCAATCATACTTTCATCCCTTGTTTCTTAATTGTATTCATCATGACAATTAAGGGGGAGTATTGATTGAAGACAAATGGTTGAAAGGGGGAGCTTTATCTTTGCACTTGAACTTTCTAATGAGTTTGGTGAAGTATGTGCAGGATTTAGCAATTCATTGTTATATTTGAAAAATTTCAAGCCCCTTGAAGCATGATCTCACATGTATAGTGAATGTTGGACAGCATTGAGTACCTTGGTTACATCACTCTTTTTTTCTACACCGGGTTAGCCCAAGTAGACTTAGAGTTGATTTACTAAAGGTTCTTTGCTAAAGAGAACATGTGACATCATCCCTCTCTCAGTGTTTTCCAAGAAAATACTTTTCAAAGGGAGGAAGAGATTTTTGAAAGAGAACCACACCACACCTTTGCATTTGGTTGCCAATAAGGGGGAGAAATATTGGCACACATATTGACCCATTCATATGTGCTCTAGTGTATTGCCAACAAATACAAAGGGGGAGATTGATGTGCACTATGTTGCATTTGTTGTCAATGAGGTATGTTGTTGTCAATGAATGAATGGATGGATGTCAAGGAGTTTCAATATGTGAATGACAAAGGATGTGATGGTGTTGGTGAGGAAAGGAGAATAACCATGGTACTAAGATGCATGTCACTTAGGAGATTCACTAAGTGACATAGGATGTTGTGGTTGAAACATTCTCATAGATATCAGACGATTGTAGAACTGATCATAATGTTTCAATACTTGTATCAAGGTGATACTAAGTTACAACACTTCAAGAATGAATGATGATGGAGCATCATCACATCTGACGATTGTTGAACTGATCTTTAAGTTCAAAGAACTTGTATCAAGTGGATACAATGTCACAACAATGTTAGAAGACCATGCATTGTTAAGACAATGCATGAGGAGATGAAGATGATCCATCCACACCTCCTAAGTGGATGAAGTGAGATGAAGAAGTCCATGCACTATCACTTAGTGCATGTGAATTAGAAGTTGATCCAACTTGATCTCTGATTGGATCAATGAAGAACATTGAAGATCTATGTGATTCAGGAGCTCGGTTGATGAAGAACCTTCGGGAATTCCATTCCTAAGTGATGAATAAATGTTGAAGAGAATTGGAGGAATTATAATGAAGAAGAAGAAATAAAGAAGAGTAAATGAAGCGGAAGATGGCTTGAAGTGGAATTTGGCATTTTATATTGGGAGTACTTTGTTTCTTAACAAAGTCTTTATCATTTCCATTGCCAAAAAATTGGCCAGCCAAGGGCCAGCCACGGGTTCAACCCCAAGGCACATGTGGGCCTAGGCGCCACGCCCATGGGGGATCCCATGGAGCAAGCCCAAGGCGGCAGGAGGCCACGCGGTGATTAAATCCGCGCGGCAGGGGCGCATAGCGCGCGCCCGCGAGAGGCAGAGTGGACGCCAGTGGCGCGCCCGAGTGGCAGGGGTGGGCGCAAGAGCGCGCCCGCTGGAAGAACACGGTGCGGGGCGGCACCGTGGAGGGGTAAGTTCAATTGCTGAGAGGCGGGCAGCGCGAGTTTGATAAACCGCAGAAAAACCGGGATCCGTTTCGATGTGGGACGCGGAAAAATCCCCGGGAGCGCATCCTGGCTGCACGATTGATCGCGCGCCAGATCTCGGCCGCACATCTAATCCGCCGCGGCCCATCCTGATCGTGGACGTCCAAAGATCTGATCCGACGGCCTGCGAGGCGTCTCCTTCCTTGAGCCATGCTGAGGCCTCCCCGCGCATTCCCACAGCCACCAACGAACCAGGCGCCCTCCGAGCAAGACAAATCGAGTTTCCGGCCACCTCCGATCAAACCGAAGGCTCCATTGAGCTCGTCTCGCCCTTACGAACACGAACATGCATAAAAAGTGGCTTGTATGCAATATATGGAGAAATTGGAGTTCGTCCGAAGCAACCGGAGGTGCGAGGCCCATGTGTTTGTGCTCAAATGTTTAAACAGAGGCCATGAATGCGTATGCATGCTCTTGCACGTGAAGGAAACCGAAGAAGAAGGAATCCCGCAGAGAACAGAAAAGAAAAACGTGATTTGCGTCTTGTGTTCAAAGATTTTTAAAGAACCGAAAATCTCGGTGATTTGAGATTTATCCCGCGGAAGATTGGGCATTCCTTTGCCTATAAAAATGAGGCCTAGCCCTCGAGGAGAGTTTTCTGATGAACCAGAAAGAAGTCTCGTGAGTGTGCCTCGGTGCCTCGCGAAGTATTATCCGCGCAACTCAATTGCGCGACGAAGCCCCGCGCACACTTGCGCGGTGAGGTCCCTTGCGCGCACGCTGCGCGGCAGGAAGAAGGTTACTTGCGCTCCCCACGGTGGCAGCACTTGCGCGCCCCGCGGCAGGAGAAGCTTGCACGCCGTTTGTGCCTTGTGCACTTGTGCGTCTGAAGAAAAGGAGAAGAGGCCGCTTGACCCATGCGCACCACCTGACCTACACCTTGAGGACTTGCACGCCTACTTTGAGGCAGGAGAAGACCCGAAGCCAAGACTTGTGTATGCACCGAAGAAGACCCGAGAATTTGTGCCTTGTGTGCAAGAATAAAGGAAGGACAAGTGTGTGCAAGAAGTGGAACAAGGCTTGCACTTTGTGTTTGCAAAGTAATTGAGAAAATGTGTGTGCAAACAAAACAAGAAGTGGGCCGAACCTAGGTGTGTGCACTAAGAAGTGTGTATACACTTAGAAGAAGAAAAGGGATGACATCCACACTAGTGTATAACACACATTCAAGTGTGTAAGAAAAATGAATAAAGTGTGTGAAGAAGTGAGAAGCTGGTGTTTGCTTAAAGATACTACACCCTTTGTGGGTTTATTGCACCGAGAAGAAGAAGGGGAGTGTATGTTTGCATGCAGCTTGCACGTGCACACGTGAACAAAGCCAAATCTGGTTGTGTGCATTTGAGTTGTCCAAGACTTGAAGATATTGAAGAGATTTGAGAAGTCCATGCAATCAGTGCATGAGGATACAGAGATGCCATGCACTCAGTGCATGAAGTTGTGATGAAGTGAGACTAGACCAGACTGAAGTTAAAGATATCAGTTGTCTGAGTATTCAGTGGTTGAAGAGAGAAGCCAGGTCATCCTGAGAAGAAGGAGATAAATCCTGAGCAAGACGAGAAGACATGTTCATCACAAGTGAGCAGAGGTACAGAGCAAGGCCAGCAGTCTTTATCCCAGACTGCTGAAGATACTTGAAGAAGCTTAAATTGAAGAAGAGCTACTCATGCGACTCGAGGAGCCAAGAGAAGACCCTGTGGGACTCAGGGAGAAGAAGTCTTCAGTGGGATTCTGGAGCAGGCCAGTGGGACTCTGGTAACACTGTGGGACGTAGTATAAAGACCCTCCTGTGGGACTCAGGAGAGATACAGTGGGATGCTGTATCGACCATTGTAATACTAACCGATTATAATGGAGAAACCATGTTGGGGTGTATAACCAACATGGCAAGGACGTAGGCCTTTGGTGCCGAACCTTGTAAATCCTTGTGTCCAGTGCCTTTACATTTACTGCATCATTCGTGGAAAGGTGAGAGATACAAGAAGAGTGTATCGAGGCCTTAACAAGCCATAGAGGTTTAATTGATTATAAATCAATTAGTAAAAAGTTTTAAAGGATCACTGATTCACCCCCTCCCCCTCTCAGTGATTCAGACTGATCTGGGCACTTCAGAGGGAAAGAAGAAAAAGATGCTACCTACTGTAAATAAACCAAAACATGCATGGTACACTAAAATAGTATGAGTAAATATATATAAATAGAAATTTAAAAGGGAAAATACATGCCCAAACATAATATAGTCTGAACCTGATGGAAAACTTAAAAATGGTAAATAGTTGAGAGAGTCTCACTCTTGGAATCCAAGTTGCGACCACCGTACTTGGTTCGGAAACCTGTATCACTAAGCTCCCTAAAATCACGATCAACCCTATCCATTTTTTGCAATGTCATGATATGTGTGGTAAAATCCCATTTCGGTGTGAGTACGAATATACTCAATAGGATGCTCCAAAAAGTAGGGCGATTAGTAAGTGATACAAAAAGGAAACGAAAACAGTAGCTGGAACAAGGTACAGAAATAGAGTCAAGCTCAACCCAATAAGGTAGTAAAGTAAGCTCATCCAAATGTAAGGAGCTAGAAATGGTGATAATATGAACTTCTCATCGAGTCTTTGCTACCTATAGTAGGATATTAAACTCAACCAACCATAAGAAGTTAGGCACGGAAAGTACTTGGCATACCCCGCGCATCTTGGCCTTTCCCAAAAGAAGAGTAACCAAAACCCAAGGAGTGGTTTTGCAATAGGAAATATATATATATATACACTCAGTTAAAGAAACCCAATGAGAGAGTAAGGGGATATCCATCACATAGTTCAGTGTAGGAAAAGAGTCTCCAACAGTTCCATAAGTAACCACAATCGATGCTTATAATCCTCATGTCTTCCCTAAACTGCAATTCAAAGGGGATAAAATGACACACATCCATACTATATACTTTTGGAAGGTCTATCTCACCCATGCAGTTGTAGCCCGCATCACAGGGACGTGTCTTGGTGGGGAAAATTCCCCTATTACTTGTGAGTCCAAAGTAGCATCAAAGTATGCATTGCCACTGATCCACGTAACTGGATGGTGAAAACTTAAATTATAGGAACTACTTCCTAATACATTAGGGGGATTTCACTTTTATTCATTAAGGACCCACACCCTAGTGTTTTAGGGGGATTCCACTCATAAGTAGTAGATAGAGGACTCGCGCCCATGCTAGTGGGGGATTCCACTTGGAAGTAGCTAATAGAGGACTCGCACAAATTCTTATAGTGTATTCCACTATTATCATCATAGAGGACCCATTAATTTGTTCTTTAGGGGGATAACACTCCAATTCATCAAGTAACCATGACCTAGTGCAGCAGGGGGATTCCACTTAGAAGACTCTAATATCATCTCCCTATCACTATGATTGTCAAACACCACCTGAGGATGCATCCTACTTGGAACACCTCGCATCATAACCCAAAAGTTAAAACTACGGTTATCATCACGTTATATGGGAATAAACATGGGTAATAGGCTATTTATTTTCCTAAAATTTATAACTAGTGAAAATAGAACTTTTCATCACAATAACCTCGAACAGGTCAAAGTGTCGTCCGACTACATGAACCCAATCATTAAATTCTAAAATTTATCTCAAAATAACTATATCAAAGAGAGGGTCTCATCTCCATTGACGGAACATCAAACAGACACCTGGTTTAGAAGTTATGGGTATTTAAATTTCTCAAAAGAGGGTCGCAGGATCGGTGCACCAACTCACAATCGGTCCACCGACCGTGGCGGTCGACCATGATCATACCATAAAAATCTCCCATGGTGGTTGACTGGGGATTCGACATGGTTTGATGGTTCTAATACACCGAGTTTAAACCCAGCCCATTTTTCCATCCTGGAACATTTTTGTTTGGTCATCTCATCATGATTCAGCCCACCCACCAACAAGGGCTCGGACTACTGCCGACAGTAGCCCAATACGTGATCTAGTTGTCAGTCATCTCAAAACTATCAATTTTCCACACCTTTTAGGTGGTTTTTCCTCCTGGGGTCGCGTCGCATGACCCCACCCATCGGAATAGTATCGATGTCATCGTCGCTCTACGGTTTGCTGACAGAGCGACCCTCCGCCTTAAGCCTCCACCGAGCACCGCACTCGCGGCACTCTGGTGGTCTGTTCCATGGACCATAAGACTCCATCCAATAACCTGATTGTAAATCTGTTACTAGATAAGGGACCTTTCCAAAGGGGGCTTCATAGTTTTGGCCTCTAACTGGTGATCCACCAGTGGTTTGGTGCACCCAAAATTAGATGGTAGAAATCCATGAAGAACGGAAGAATAACGGTTGAAATAGAGGTTTTAAACACATATCGATGGTCGGGTTCATGCATCCATTCATGATTAAAGATATAAATTACAAATAAATGGAAATAAAACATATATTCAATTTAAAACTTGAATCATAAATCAAAAGTAAAAGAAATCCTACCTCAAATTGACCGTTCGGCATTGATGACACTCCTGTTGTGCTCCTACTTCGATCCACTGAGGTTTTGGTGGAGGTTCCTCCTTGATCTGACTAATAATGAAGTAAGAATGGATTATATAGAGAGGATAGAGATATATACTTAGTAAATATAGAATGGATTAGGCCTAGACCTAATCAAAAATTCCCTAATCTCTATTTGTAGGAGCCCCGCTCAGCGCGGAAATCCAAATCCATCGCACCCCCTTATTTTATGTCACACTTTAGTAAAACACCCCATTCTGAACTCAATAGCGGTATTGAATTTTTAATCTAAGACCTCGTTAGAGTGTTATTTGGTATGAAATCAGGGGTAAAATAATTGACTTTAACTAATTTTATTACGATTTTTCCCTTGGGTGGCTTTTTCCACAATAGTACTGCGCTGACCAAAGTTATGTCCATCCTAGGGTAAACGCCATTTTCTTAACTCATTCGTGGACATGGATTTTTTATCCAAGCTACCAAATAATATTTATCCCATTTATATCATTTCAATAGTATAAAATCTACTTTATATTTTTATAAAATTAATTCCAGGTACACTGGGCCTTAGAATTGCAGGTTGTCTTAGCACCTAACTCTGGAAATATATATAGAAATATTTCAAAATATTATAAAGAGAAAATTGTGTCTCTAAATTCTAAAAACTCTGAATTCAGTATATGTGAGGGGTCCGGTATGTTCTTCCTCAAGAGGGATACATTGAATACAATGTGTACATGAGACATGGTTGGTGGAAGTTCTAGTCAATAGGTCACAGCTCCAACACGATCAAGAATCCCAAAGGGGATGATGTACTTAGGACTTAGCTTTTCTTTCTTCCCAAATCTCATGATCCTCTTCCCTAGAGATATGTAGAAGAATACCATGTCTCAAACCTTAAACTCTAGATCTTCTTGATGTTTTCTACAAATCTCTTCAGTTGATATTGGGCTGCCTGAATATGCTACTAAATGGTTTTTACCTTTTCACCATTTCTTTGACCATTTCAAGTCTGATCATCTTAAATTCACCAAATTCATCTGAACATGTCGATGTTCTTTATCTTCTCCCATAAATGGATTCATATGTATCCATTTGGATGCTCAAGTTGAAATATTTTTTGTAATAGAACTCAGTCAGAGGAAGATGTTGGTACCAACCTCCATTGAAGTCCATAGAACGAGCTTTAAACATGTCTTCTAATGTTCGAATGGTCCATTCAGATTTTCCATCACTTTGAGAATCATAATCCATACTGAAGTTCAGCTCATAGATTAGATCATGTTGGAGGTTTTTCCATAACTTCAAGGTGAATCTCATATCTCCATTGGATACAATTGATAGTGGTACTCCATGAATTCTTAACAATTATTTGATGTATATCCATGAAATTTGATCCAGTGAGAAGTTATCTTGAATTTCAATAAAGTGATCTTTCATTGTAATATGATCTACAACAACCCATATAGCATTTTTTCCTCTGTATGTCTTTGTAAGACTAGTGACTAAGTCCATGGTAATGTTTTTCCACTTCCATGTTGGTATGAATAATGGTATCATCATCAATTTATACTCTTTCCATTCAACCTTCACCTTTCTAACATACCAAGCACTTTAATGTATATTTAGTTATCTCTATATTCATATTAACTGACCAACAGTTTTCTCAGAGATCTCGATACATATTTGAGCTCCCTTGATGAATATAGAAGGTTTTTCTATGTGCATCATTCAGAAGATCCTTCTTCATCTCTGTATTTGATGATACAAACAGTCGTGACCCAAATCTCATGAATCCCTCATAATTAATTTTGAACTTTGAGGATTTTCTTTTTCTCATGGCTTCCATATTCTTCCCAATTTCCATATCATTTCTTGGAGAATCATTTATTTTCTCCATGAGGGATGGTTGAGAAATCATTTGAGAAATGATTGGTGATGTTCTTTATTTAATTATTCCCATGTCCATCCTTTGAAAATCAAAAAATATTGGATCCTTGTGAATTCTTATCATTGATAAAGATGTAGGATAATTTCTACTAAGAGCATCCACCACCTTGTTGGCTTTACCAGGATGGTAGTAGATTGAGCAGTCGTAAACCTTGATGAGCTCTAACCATCTTCACTAGGGCATATTAAGCACATTCTAGGTGAGTATATATTTTAGGATCTTATGATCAGTATATATCTCACACTTCCCCCCATAGAGATAATCCTCCAAATTATTAACACAAAGATCACTTTCTCCAACTCTAGATCATGTGTGGGATAGTTTTTCTCATGAATTTTCATTTTTCATCATAACACATCCTAATCCCATCTTTAAAGAATCCTTGTACACCACAAAGATTTACCCACTTTTTTGTAGTGTGAGAACTAGTGTAGTGATAATCCTCTTTTTCAACTCTTTAAATAATTCCTCACATTAACTAGTCCAGAAAAACATTTCTCCCTTCCAATTAATCTTGGTTACTAGGTTTTACAATCATGATAATTTATTCAAAAATCTTCAATAATACCCACCTAAACCAAGGAAAATACGGATCTCCATTACAGATGTTTACCTAGGCCACTCTTCGATTGCCTTTGTATTAGAAGGGTCCACAGATATCCCTTTACTGGTGAATACATGTCCCAATAATGATACTTCCTATATACAGAACTTGCATTTACTATACTTTTCATAAATTTTCTCACTTCAAAAATTCTTGAATAGTGTATTTAATTCCTCTTCATGATCTTCCTTTCTCTTGGAGTATATTAGAATATCATCAATAAAGACTACCAAATTTTATTGATGTAATATTTAAAGACTCTATTCATTAAATCCATGAAAATTTATGGATCATTAGTGAGTCTAAATGGAATCACTATGAACTCATAGTGTTTATACCTCACTTAAAAGGTACTCTTGGGAATATCTTTCTTCCTCACCTTTAATTGGTGATATCATGACCGAAGGTCCACTATAGAGAAAAACTTGGCCCCGTATGCTTAATTAAAGAATTCATCTATTTAAGGAAAGAGATACTTTTTCTTTACCATTATTTTTTTGAGCTCATGATAATCAATATAAAGGCACATTGATCCATCTTTCTTCTTAACGAAGAGGATTGGAACACCCCATGGTGAAGCACTCAAGCATATAAAATCCTCTTCCAAATTCTCATGTAACTACTTATTTAGTTCTTCCAACTCAATGGTGGACATTCTATAATGTGTCTTTTATATATGTAGAGATCGAGGTATAATTTCAATTGAGAAATCAACTTCTCGATCAGAAGAAAGACCATGGAACTCTTCTGGGAACACATTAGTGTAGTCTCTCACAATGGGCCTGTATTCAAGCATGATCCTCTCCATTGTCTCAATAATTTATGATAGATATGATTTCTTAAAAGGAAATAATATCCATAATTGAGACAATGATTCTAATAGAGATTTATACTTCTCCTTACACTTGCACATAATTAGAGGATGCCTTGGGATGTCAAGAGTGATCTCTATTTCCAAATAGTTGATGTTGGATTAGTATAAAAATATATAACACGTGCCCAAAATACAATCAAACTCCACCAAAGTAAGAAATAAAATATTTTATGGGAGGATCATCCCATAAACATTAACTATGGAGGATTAATATACATTGGATGAAAGAATTTTCCTGTTTGATTTTCTCACTGATAACCCAACCTCTATATTTTGAGGTGTTGTTTGAATGGTTTTACTAAACTTGAATGGCATGAAAGAATGTGTAGAACCAGAATCAAATAGTATGTTTTCTATTCTTGAATGAATAACAATACTACATATAAGGGAATAAACATATGAATAAATCATATAACAAGGGTTACAAGCCATAACATGATGACATAAAAAGTCATGGAACATGAATAAACATATTAAATCATAACATATAGAACATGGGATCATGTAATAGTGGTATCATAGTAATGTGGACGAAAAATAAAACATGAAATAATCCGGATTCAGGGATCATTTCACATGGATTAGCAAGAGTCAAGGATAACCACCAATACCATTTCACATGGAGCATGAGTTAAGGCTTACCACCAAGAATGTTGCATATGCATCTCGATTCAAGCCTATCCACAAAGACTGTTTCACATGACGTATCATGAGACTAAACCATACCCAATGTATTAGAGCATTGTCTAGGAAAACCCATCATAACATGTTCACGAATATGTGTCCCATATAAATAATCATACATAAGTAATCAAACATAACATAAGGTTTACCCATGGAAGGAATTGGGTATCATAATCCTGTCAAAAGGAATAACATAAGGGAATATCATAATGGTGTCCATGAAAGAATAGATTCAGATGATAAATAGACATTAATAAGGTAAAATAGGAATATATATTGATAATTTATGTCAAACTAAAGTGAAAACAATTAAAAATAGTGTTTAAGAAACTCTAGATATAAAACATTTTATTGTGGTTTAAGGGAAAATTTTCAAGATTCTTTAAAATGAAAAAGGTATAATTGTTTGTATAAAACCTAAAATGAAACAAGATACTTTTTCATAATAAAATTACTGATTATATAAAAATAATTGTGTCTTAAAACATTTTATGTAGTGCACTATAAAATTGGTAAGAACTCGGAAAGTTTGCTTTAATCGGGATTGCTTATCTGGAAGTATTGAGAAGAGGAAATTTTTAAAACATGTTTTTACCCTACAAAAATGGATGAAATTATCTAAATACTTGATTTTCGAATATATACACATAATTAAAAGAATTATATAAAAACAAATAACAATTAATTTGTGGTAGAGAGAGAAAAAGTGTAACCCAAAGGAAAAAATAGAGGTTTAGAAAGAATCCCTTACCTTATGTCTGAAAGTGTTCTGCACATGAACTTAATATCTAAGATAATAAAATTAAATCACTTAATTAATTAATTAAGAACCTTTTATAGTTTTATTTTATTTACTATAATTTTATTAAGTTAATTTATGGTCTTTTTTATGAGTTATAAGATACAATTTCATCGTTTGGGAGTATTCATTTCCTTGGTTTTCATGATGAGTTCATTTGTATACATGTATGAAGGATCATGAAGAATGGGAATAGTTGTCCAGAATTTATATTATATGTTATTAATGAAATTAAAGTAGTTTATTTTCTCTTATATATCATTTTTTATATAGTATTAGGATGAATCATTAGAGAAAATGTTAATGATAATCGTTTAGATTAATTTTCCAGTTTCTTGATCATCACGAGCTATTTCTGTTCTATTATTTAATATTATGAATAAAAAATGGATAAAAACATTAAATAAACTTTATTACATATATTATAATATATTTTAACCATAAAAATGGTTTTATGACTAGCCTTGAATTCAGTAAAAGAAAATTGAAAACTCACCATCCTTGATTGCAATAAATTAACAAATCACGGATGATGTTTTCATTTCTAGAAAAAAATGGTGGGGAAAGAAAGGATGATTTATTATTTAATTAATATAATAATAGTATAGTATATGTGAGATAATATAGTTACCATTCCACTTGTATAATTTTAGGTGATGAGAGAATAAAAGAAATTGGAAAGAAATTAAAAGAAAAGGAAAGAGGTTTTTACCTCTAGAATTCTTATCCTTGAGAACCTTCTTGAGGAACTTTAGTTTTGTATTTTATTGAGAAAAAAGTCTCATGGAAGTGTGAGAGAAACTTGGGAAGATTATTGGGTATAAATTGTACAAGCTTCAAGTTTTAAGATGTCTTAGGAGAAGAGGTGGTGAGGGGTGGTATTTATAGTGGAGGAGAGAGGTGTTTTTTGATTAATTTAATTATTAGTTTATTATTTTGGATAAAGAAAAGAAATAGTGATGATTACATGAATAAATATAGTAAAGAGAGAAGGATAGTTTGATATTATGGTTCTTACATCAGCTATTACTCAAGGAATAGTGTATTTCAATTATAATTTATATATACCATAAATTACTATATTTTACTATTCAACAAAAATTCAATTATTTTAGAAAAATCCCAAAAATTCACCCTAAACATTTTTCGATGGGTACAATTAAAAATGAAATTCATTTTATGAAAATAATTTTCTGAATATGATAAATTTAATTTTTAATTAAAATCATTATTTATTCAAAAATACTAATTTTAAAATTATAACTAATTTTATAACACATTGAAAAACTAATTAAAGTATCATAAAATTGTCCTATAATCATAATAAAAAAAATATTGATTTAAGACTCTATTTTATGAAAATATATTTTCTTTTTAAATTATTATATTAATTATAAAATTTTAATTAAATATTTATGACTTACAAAAATATAAACACTTAATTTATCATTTTTAAAACTTTAATTTATATATACAAATATAAAAATATATGAATTTTCATTTATAAGATACTCAAATTTTATTTATTCTTTCACAAGTGAGGTTACTATTCTATTGGCCAATTTACTATTCATACGGGTTATATTACTATTCCAGAGGTCAAGTTACTGTTCAATTGGTTTAGGTTCCCTGATTTCGATAAATACCACTTATTTCATTCATTAATCATTTATAAAGTTTTATTTTGTGTTATCTGTGTGATTTTATGTGATTTATACTATATTAAATAATTATACGAATATAATTTCTATTAATAGAATTCAACGTCTTTACAGGAGATAAATCATATGTGAAATAGAACTATATACAGAGGGGGGACATCTAAGTAACTTAACCAAAATTCCATGTTACTAAGGGGTGTAATTACCTCAAAAACATTTCTTTATATATTAATGTGGTGTTAAGAAACTTCTCAATTGATAAATTATATTCTTTGATGATTCTGATGTGACTTATTGAGTTCTAGAAAATATTTTAGTGGAGTTGACAAAGTTCAATGAGGTTGGAAGAAAATATAAATAGGGGATATTGAAGATCCCTTTGTTATGTTGAAGAATTGTATTTATTTTCAACATCATATTATGATCATTGGAACTAAATAAGATTGTTCTTGAAAGGATTTCAATGTTTTTCTGATGATTTAAAAATTCCTAAGATGGGATGAATTTTATTTGATAGAATTATTTAATTCTATGAAGAAGATGAAAATTGGTTCAGTATACTTTTGTAAGAGACAATTATTCACTTCATAAGAGTCATTTTGGATCATAATTGGAAAATATAAAACATATTGATAATTATATAAGATTAATTCCATTTCCATAAGGATAATATATTTTTTATAAGGATTATTGTGATTTCTTTAAGATTCAGTAGTTGATAATTTTAAAAAAAATAAGGCTCCTGACTTCATAAGAGTTATTTTTTTAACTATGTAAGGATGATTCCTAAAATCATAATGATGATTCATGAGTTTTTAAGGATGATTCATAATCATATAAGAATGATTCTTGAGTTTTTAAAGACGGTTTGTGAAATCATAATGATGTTATGTAAATTCATAAGATTCGTTTATCCTTACAAAATATCACTTTTTTGAAAAAAAAATTAAAAACTTATAAACTCTCTATGAAGATCATAAGGATGACTTGTGCACTTCATAAGATCCATTTTGAGGCTAATAGTTACAAAAATTGTGATATTTAAGAAGTATAAAATTTATAAAAAAATTATACAATGAAATATTCTGAGGAAAATTTAAATATGATGATGGTCAAGCTGATCTTTATTAGAGTAAACACCATAAATGAAATTTTAATTCAATGTGGTTTTGTAAAGAAACAAAAATAGTGATCACTGATCAAATGGTTTTAAGTTTTCAAATTCATTTGTTTGAAAAAAATATAAATAGTGATAAAATTTGGACAAATTTAGATAGATTAAATGGGATAGTGTTGTAAGGTTCTAAAAGTCATAAGTCACATAGAACAAAAGGTTTTTTTACGAAAACTGAGCGTAAAATGTGTTGCGATGTGAGATATTCTACCTCGCTATAAAGAAAAATTGAAGTAGGAAGAAGGAAACCAAATATGATTTAGTTAGATAAAGAGAAGTAATAATTGCTATAAATTTCTATAATTCTTAAATGAATTTATTTATGTATTGTTTTTAAGGATGATTATAGCTAAAGGAATACATGTGGATATTATTTATCAACTCAAACGAGAAGAATGAAATTTTTGGAATATTACTAGATATAATGGTTAAATATAAAAGTGATTATTTTGTGATTGGGGGAATTTACCCATTTTAATATATGATTTATTAAATTCATATAGGATATCAATATAAAATTATTTTATGAGAATTCTCTAGAATATGTGCTATAATTGTTTTTCAGAACAAAAAAAATATCTAGAATTTTGAAAATTAATGATTAAGGGGATCATTTTTAAAAAAATTAAAGTGATGAAAAACTATGAAATATTGATATAATATTGAGACTAAAACTCGGGGTGACTAGAATTTTGAATAAAATCATCAAATTCTAAACATTCGGTGATTCAGCATTCAAAAGAATATTGAGAAGCATATCATCAAGAGATTCTACATGAATAGAGAAAGGTTGACTCTTCTAGTTTCAATATTGAATATCAAAGGTATAAGTTCTTAAATAATTTATTACAAAATGATTATATTTTCTAAGTCTTGAGAGGAATATCAGCATCAATTTCTAAAGAAACTAAAAATAATTATGATCTTACTTACCCTAGTTTAAAGAGAATACATACTTATAGGATCTAGTTTATTTCCATAGGGATGTTTGTCATGTTGGGAAACATAGGATGACTATAATTTGAAACATATTGTGACCACTTATAATTTTTTGTTTATTATAAAAGGAAAATCTATGGCTTATATTCCCTAGTAATTTTAAGAAGTAGGTACCCACATTGGGATTGAACCTTGTAAAAACTGTGTGTGCCGTGTCCATCATTCATTTCTGTTATCATTTGGGTAAGTCTAATTTTAATATTTAGGGGATAATAACCTAATATACTATAGTGTTTTATTTTAAGAGAAAAATTTATAAAATAAAATCACCATTGACTTAACCCCACCCCCTTCTCTAATTTATGCTCTCATTCCTGGGGTATATCACCTTAGAAATATAGAGTTTGATGGAGGTGAAATTACTAAACCAATTCCTTATCCTAACTCTAACTTAGACCCATATCCCTAGCCTGATTTGGGATAATTCATTCCCCTTGATCCATAAATGGGATGTCTCTCACCACCATCTCAATCAAATTTGGATTCACAAGACGATTTGATTATAGAAAATTTTCTTTAGTTCTCTATGAAACATTCTAAAGGGGACTTTTTGAGGGAATAATACATCAAATCAAATAGATAATAAGAAATTCCATGAAACTGTTAAATAAAATTAATTAAAAACATAAAAAACTTTATTAATAATAAAGGTAGTAATTAAAACCACAACAAAAGATAATAAAAAAACAACACATTTTATATGATTCTCAACCTGGGTGCATGGTATATAGCTCCTACACCTTTCCCGAGAAAAAAAACTATGGAAATGCATGTTTTTAATAAATAAAAAAACCTCACATTCATAAAAAACTTTATTAACTCAAATTTATATAATAAAAGTGTTTTCCAGGAACTCATTCATACCTACCTCATGAGTTCTGACAATCCTACATCTGGTCTACCTTAACATCCCAAAATAACATAATTCAAAATGGGGTGTCGATACAATTTTTTTAAGAACCGTCCTGGGTTACCCCTAACCTAGGTATCCAAACTAGCCCACAAAAAGGGGTGAAAGGAATTATCAATCCTAAAAGTTTGGAAATTAGTTCTTGGGAATCGGGGTTACAACTTTGGGAGTGTTTTTTCCTCATAAAAGAATAAACCATCAAGTGGGTTCAAACTAAGAACCCAACATGACTCTCCCCATATGTTGGTGATTCATTCACTCACAACAATTAAAAAATAATAATAATAGAAACAATATTTAAATTAACATCTTTAAATTTAAAAATAAACATGAACCTAGAGAAAATATGTATAACCATCCAAATAATACAAATAGGTAATGATAAGGGAATCTATTGAGTAGATACAATAAATGAGTCCATAATAAAATCCAATACCAAAATAAACCAAAAGTAACTCTTACCCATATATGTGTGACATAAAGGATCACTCCCACCTTGTCACCTGCAGTAAACCTAATCACAGCTAACATTGATACCCATTTTCTCTAAGCAGTGCCTTTTATTTACCTAAATTTATTAAAACAAGGTATATATACACTCATTGTGCATATCTAGGGTGTGAACATAAAAAAACAAATATGATCTCACCAATTATCACATAATAAACCTATGTTTGATAATCCAATAATTCTAGTTTGAAGATAAACATGTGAAAATACTCGATTAAAATTTAAAAGAAAACAAGTTGCCAATTAAAATATTTACAGCAATTTAAGCCTAAAAGTAGTATCCATGTAAACAAGAATTCCAAAACAAGAATCACAGGATATACCCTAGTGTAACTAAGGTCAAGGAATTTTAAGATCTACATACTTTATTATATCTAAAACATATCATTTTGAACCATGAACAGGCCCACTCGAGAGAGTAACAACAATTCAAGGATCCAAATAGACCAGAAATGGCTCCTCGCTCCTCAGGTCTCCCAATTCTCCTCACACTAGGGTTCCTTCCCATCATCATCAGTCACTCATTCTCATAATCTACCTCACATTGACTGGTTTGTCTATGGTGTGCTCCTTCTTTCTCCTTCTAGTCCCTCTTATCATGGTTTTCTTCTTCTTTTACTGCATTTTTTTGATGCTTCATAGGCCTCAACCACTATAAATCTTCTCTTTTTATTGTAACTATTGTGAATAAACCCCATCTTTGTTTAACTCTATGTAACTATGGTGATTTGGGATTACTGGTGGCATATGGTGAGCTATTCCTCTGCCTTTTGTCTATATTTTATTCTTTCTTTCATCTTTCCATTTCACTTGGTCTTTTATGACCATCCTCTTCATCTCACCTCCTGAAATCATTTTTTTTGTTTCTTTTAGATGGATCTTGAGTCTCCTAGCCTGGTATTTCTCATTCAATCTACTCTTATACCTTTATTACCTTTCCCTCCAAGAAAGAACCCATTTTTTGCCAAGAATGATGATTTTAGGGTTTTTTGGGATAGTTATGGTGGTAGGGACGAAGGAAATTCCTCTATGGTTAACTCTACCATCTTCTTTTTTCCTCTATGGTTTGTGTTTCCCCTTTCTTGGTTTTTGTATTTTCTATGGTTCATTCCCATTTTGTGGCTTAAATTTAGGCTTATCATGGCTTTGGGTTTTTAGTTGCATGGCCAACGTTCGATGGTTTCAGTTACGGTGGTTGATTATTGATTTTGGTTTCGAACCGTCTGGTTTTTAGTTCTCTTCGGTGTCTCTTCATGATATTGGTGACAATTTCCTGATTTCTAGTTCTACGTTATATTAACATTACTAGTGGGGGTAGGGGTTTGGGGGTTATTCTCTTGCCGATGGTTCCGGTATGGCAGTGGTGATGGTTTATCAATGCTAGCGATGATGGATTCTGGTGGTTGGTTCTAACAGGTGATCTAAATCTCATAGTGGTGGAGTTCTGTTGTATTTTCATTACCATGAAATTTTATATTTGGTGGTAGTGGTTCCAACATGGTGGTTGATGTATCCTCATTGATGGTTGGTTACTAGTGACGGGCTCAGATTTGGTTCTGAAATGGAAGTTCGAAAGTGATGATTCAGTGATGCAGCCTCGAGAAGGTGATAGTCATGGTGTGCAGTTCTATGTGGTTTTTATCCCAAGGCTTTTAAGTCTTCCTACTTAATTAGAAATTCATTCTTTTGAAATTTTAATCCCTGGTGTGCTTGAAGTGTTTCTTGAAGTGGTTGGAGGGTTCATTTTGTTTGAATTTTCTATGGGGTGTTTTGAATTTTTTAGGTTCTCACTTAACAATAAAGTGATTATTTGAAAATATAAAAATATCTAAGATAATTTTAACATAAATTCAAAGTGGTAGCTATGATTTATATATCTATATGGAATTATAACTAACAATGTAATCCAATTCTAGGGATAGTGTCATCAATTCCTATAAGGTACTTATCCTAGGTTCACTACCCATGTACTTGGGGTTCCCATGATGTATAGTCATTAATAAATAATTAAAAATTTAATTTCAAAACTTATTTCCATTAAAATTATCATTTTATCAAATATTTCATGGGTATTATTGATTCTATATATAAAAAATTATTTAAAATTTACTTTAACTACTCATATAAAAAGAGAAGATATGGAAAAAATATATTATTTAAAATCATCCATTTATAAGGGAGTTTAAAAATTTTAAATCATTTAAAACACTTTTTGAATCAAATAAAGAACATGTGGTTCCTTATACAAAATTTATTCATGAAGACACCTACCTTAAATAGATTAATCTATTAGCTTATGGTGAGAATCCACTAAAGTTAACTTGAATTTGGAGATGCGTGAGTTGTATTTGTTTTTAGTATGAGTTAAGTTAGTGTGTTCTAAAGAATGTTGGATTTGGTTTACAATGTACATAAAAGAAGGATCTATATCATTATAGAAAATTATGTGAGAAGGTTTCCCATGTATTTGAGTAAATAATAATGAAGTTTGTTGCTTTTTGAGAAACCCAAAACATTTGATGATTAGATAGAAAATCTTAATGTTAAAGACAAGTACTGAAGTGTTTTTTGTTTCCTAAAATCGTTTGGGAAAGTTTTGAGAAGAGTTTAAATTAACTAAATATATTTAATGTGGCCTCAACTTTATTATAGAAACTATTGAATTTATAAGTATTGCATATTTGAAAAATTATATATATGCATAACCATCATCTCCCTATGAAACATAAGGATCATCTATGTCCTTCATAACCATCATCTATTAATACTTAAGTATAAACTATGGATATGAATTTAAATCATCTAGTGTATTCATAAGGATTAATTGAAATTTTTGTATCATGTCCCTCTATATAAACATCATTAAATTGCATAATAATTAATTTCTTCTCTGCATAAGCATCATGTCCCTCTGTGTAAACATTATTACTCTACATAAGAATGATTTTCTTATCTATATAAAAATCTTCTAATAAAGCATAGTGTACCTAAGAATCATTTAATGTTTAGTGTAAATATAAATTCTAAGCTATGTATACATCATTTTACATCACTATAAGGATCATCTATATGTGTAAATATCAAAACTCAATGAAAATATTACAATTCTTCTCAATCAAAACATGAGTTTCCATAATTTAATTATTATTAAGAATTCAAATTTTGATGATGAAAAAGATGTTCTTCATGGTATTAAACCTAAATATCACCTCAAATAGTGTGTTTCCCAATAATTGAATAAAAGTAGATATGATCTTTAATATGTGGAAAATAAGATCAATGAAAGAGTAAATTTTTAGATGATTTTTAATGTATCAAACATGATTTTCTATAATTTCTTATTCTATGAAAAATACATATAAATATATTGAAACCATTCCTTAGAGTTATGAGTATCATTATTCTATTTATATCAATGAATCAAGCATGATTTTGATAAATATTATATGAGATTAATAAATGAAGTGATCATAGTTAATTTAATTCATAACTTCAAAATAAGAATATTTTAAAGTCATTATGTGTGATAAAAATTTATATTTATTTGAGATAGTGTTGGTGTGTATAGATTCAATTGGAATCTATACTGGTCTTCATGAGATTTACTAAAAATTGGGAAGAATATTCCACATCCATGAGTTGTTATTACTGTAAATTTCATACATCTAGGGATATTTAAGTGCAGTTTTTGGAGATATTTTGAGAAGAATATAATGTTGAAATTACTATTAAAAATACCTAGCGACATATTTGGAAAAAGATAGAGAGAGAGGGGAATGATAAAATAGTAATAAAGAGGGTATTTTTAAAACACCCTTTGAAATAGTTTTTTGAAATAAAATAAGATAAAAACCCAAGTGAGGTGTCTAATAAATGAGATATTTAGTGATCGGTTATACATGTGTTCATGAATATTATGATTTTTTTTGAAATGTGAGAAGGCCCCATAAAAAGAAATGGAGTTGTCTGTATAATTTAGGTTAGTGATTATCTTAAGAAAAATGTTTGTGTCTTCCTAAATAAAATAAAAAACGTGGGGGAGCACAGTATAATTCAAGAAATGAGGTCACTGAGAGGATAAATCTTGAAGAGAATGAGTTGAAGAAGTTGAACCTACTGCATTTTAAAGTAATTAAGAACTATGGTTTCTAATCCTATACTAAATATGTATATCATTTAGGTTCAAAAGAATAAGGATATTGGGAACTATTCCTGATCTTTGTTGGTCAAATTCATTATTTATGAATTCTGATTTGAGAGAAATATAGTGATCAATGACAAGAGGAACTGGGAAGATGTACACAATGAATCAAAGACCAAGTTGTATGAGTATTTCTTAAAAACTTTTAGGCAGTTGAAGATTATGTTTTTATGAATCATATCATCTCTTGAGGATGTTATGACATCAATTTATAGTTTGTAAGATCTAATTCAAGATAAGGAATTGTTGTGAATATTTGTCAGTGTGATTCTAGTTTGAAGAATGTGTGATGAAATATAAATATCCCTTCACTTGATTCATATAGTGAATGATTTTTTGAAATGCCTAATATTTTGAACCCCTTACCTATGAAATATAGTAATAGAGTGGTATAAGATAAAAATATCCCACATAGTCTTGTAATTTATAATAACATTATAGTGTAAAATATTTTACTCAAATAATAATGAGCATTTAAAGGAGTTGACTTCTCACATTGGGGTCGAACCTTATAAAAATATCCCATAATTTAAATTCTTACATGTGTTTTATGTGGGTTGGGTGAAAATAATAAGATCCTGAAAATTCTTAACTAGCCAAAGAGGTTTAGAATACCATAGGGGGTTTAAGTATTAAAAGAATAATTTTTATTTAGAAAAAATTTGACCAAACCTGATTCACCCCTCCCCCCTCAGGCGTGTCTCCACTAGTAAAGTTTCGCTTAAAATTGGTATGAAATCATAGGTTTTATAAGGTTAAATCAAAATTATATCACCCATTTGTTTTTAAAATATTTCATGACGGGTATATTTGAAATGTTTGAGAAATAGATGCCTCATATTGAATAATTTCTTCCATACCTATCAAAAAAAATTGGATCCTTCTACCAAGACCTTACTAAATAGAAACAAGAAAGAGGGTATAAAACAAAGAAAATATTCAAGATTGTAAGAGTAATAACCACAAATTGAATATAGTCATAGTGGTAAGTATTCTTATAAATCTAATGGTTATGATTCCTCAAATGTATAAAGTGAAAGATGTGAGAATTGTTTCATTGAATCAACTCAATACCTCTATATTCAAGTTAAGGAATATTTGAATAATATCCCCACTGAATTGGTGACTTATATATTTATATATATCAAGGTATTATTTGAAAAAAAAATCAAAACTATTGGAAGAGGTTTATTCTATTAAAGAACTATTAGAAAAGAAGATGAGTTGTTAAAATACTCTCACAAATGTTATAAAAGTCAAATAATAAATTTTTACTTTGCAATAAAATAATTTCAATGAATGATATTGTATTTAATATAAATTTATATGAGAAATAATTATTCAAGGATATTGTTAAAGAGGTGTTCTATGATTTGAATAAATTTCCAAAAGTCTCCATGGATGTTAAGGATGCTCACCTATAAGTGAAGGATAAGAAAATAAATATCTTGACAACACTTAATTTGAGAGAATCCAAATGCATGAGGATAAATGGTATAGTTTAAAAGATAACATAAGTATAGGGCCAAAATTCTAAAATATCTTAAATACTCTCTCAATATGAAATTTTTAATGTTGGAGGTTAAATTGAGATACTTGGAAAATACCCAAGAAAAATCGTCACAATCTATTAGAAAAAGAAAGGATGACTCCACAAGTGTCTCCAAAAATAATATTACTTCTAATAAGACTCATAATGGTGGATAAAATATATTGAAATCATCTAGATTAGATTCTACCTAAAGATCATACAAAAAGGTATCCAACAACCCTAAAAAATATATTTTTAATAAATTTTTTCTATTTAATGTGCAAATTTAAAATCGGAAACTACACAAATATGGAGTAAAATGTCAAGTAATTACAACAATATCAAGGGTGAATTTAGGAATATTAAATAAAATTAACCCCCACCCCACCCCCACACCTCAAATGATCCCAAAAATGTGACATTATAGCTCAAAAATAACACGGTATAAATTATATATAATTTAGACAGCTTGTCATTGATGATAAAAGAAGTAGATTAATTAGAATATATTGGAATTTTTGGAATTTTATATTTATTTATTTATTTATTTCTAGCACAAAAATTTAGTTTATAAAAGTTTTATAATCCCTAAAGATATGGGATAAAAACTGAAATGATAAGGAAACCTACTGAATGAAAATATAATCCATGGATAATAGAAAATTTGTCTCGTAAGAATTAATTTCAAATATTATACAACTTTTGTGATTTTAAAAAAAAAATATGTACATAACTTTGAGTAGTTTTGGAATATATACCTCAATAAAACTCTTATACTAATGGGAGTATAAGTTCACAACAACAATTCAAGATATGAAGTAAAAGAAACAAGTCTGCATTGAGGATTAAATCCAGAAAGAGAGTGGTTTTTCATACCACTCCCATGAATTTAGGATGTTTTGATGAAAAGGATTTCATACTAGATGTAATAATATTACTCTATTATTGAAATATAGAAAACATCATGTGTGGGGAACCAAGCTAAAAATCCATATATTTTACTTCATTTTCTATGATTATTCATTTTATCTCATAATAAATCACACCCCATAACCGAAAGGTTTAGTACTTTTTTAGGATAGATACATAAACAACATATTTTGCGTCATTTGAAACATCTCCAGCAAAAATCCTTATCACATGATTCCCTAATTGTAACATAAAACATAATATTATCTTTTAAAACTTGGGGAATATAAACATAAGAAAGTGTGAGATCATATTCTCAATAAGAGTAAACATAAGAGTCATCAAACAAAGATGATAAATGGGAATAATTTCAGAATAAGGGTCTAAGAACATAATAAAGGTGCATGGAATAACATGATATAATTTTACCCAATAAGTAATATATCATAAAACTTGAGTCATGGAATAAGGCATTGATTATAACATAAGACATGAGTAACAATATTGTGAAATCCTGATCCAATAGTCATGATATATGAAAAACATAACATAGGCATAATAATGAGGCATAAAAGTGTGTCACATTCTTAAGAATATAAAAACCACTTCATCTATCAAGGATAATTTCCAAGACCATCATTTGATAGTTTAGAGAGAAAAATATGGTATTGGATTCACTTCCCATCCCTAGAAAAATGTAATGTAATGAGATATAAATCATTACACAATGCATTTGTGGTTTATATAAGAACCAAAAATATCATAATCATAATAGTATATATGTTTCCCACAAGAAATTAAAAATATTAATAAGTCATCATATCTTTATTAAACCATTAAAATAAATAGGTTTCATGAAAATATTCATAATTTATCCAGATAAAGAAAGTGGATGGTATCATTAGAGAATATTCCTCATTAAAGCATAAGAAACATTAAGGGTGTTTGCATATATAAAAAACATTTTTATAAGATATTTAAATTTTAAACGGAGAAAGAAAATAATTATTATTTCCATTTTTGATATCTTATAAAAAAATTATAAAATAAAGGGAAGAGAAATTTATTATGAAAAAAATGAAAACTTGGGGGGAAGTTTCTTAAAGAAGCTATCAAAGTAACTGGAAAAATCATTGGTATAGAGACATTAGAAAGAATATTAATTTCATATATTGTAAATAATGTAAAAGTTTGTGTAAAGTGACAATAATGAAAACATTAAATAGGATTTTGTTTACAAAAAATACAATACAATTGAAAAAGACCTTAAACAGTCAAATAAGTAGACTTAGGTATGGAAATAAAACCAAATAAATAATATGTACCTCTAAAAATAAGATTTATGACCAAAAATAAGAGGTAAGGTTGGTTTTTCTTGTAATAATTACTTTAAGTCAATTAGGAACCAAATGGGAAATTAAATGGAAGGATGAAATGTAGAACTTATGAAAAAACAATAGTATAATATAATATATGTGGTTCAAAAAAAATATCCTAAAATTTTACTAGATGAAACTTTTTTATAAAAATATCAAAATAAAACTGATATTAGAAAGAAAACCATTACCTTTTACTCCCAACATCCACAAAATCTCCTTAACCTCCAATATAATAAACATAACCATCTTAATAATTTATTTTAATTATAATCATTCATGATACATCAATTAGTCAGTTATTGTTCATTTTCATCATCATATGTCATTAATTTCAATTGTTTATACATTCTTAGTAATGGTGATGTCTGACCCCATTATTTGATACTAATTTTATCATAAATATACTATAAATAGTATCTAAATCATTTTATTTCAATGATTTATGTATTCCCATGTTCATTTCATAGAAACTATGGGTATTTTTTATGTGAACATGATCCATAACGAGCTTGTTTTGGGTAATTAACTGATATCAATGGATTAATTTCTATAGATCATTAAATTTTGTGAAATTTATTCAGAACCATATTTATGAAATATATTACTCATTAATATCATATATATTCATAAAATATATTTAATAACAATCTATATAATGCGGTGAGAAAAAAATAAATACATTTCTCCAGAAGGCGGTAGTCTACACATCACAAGAGCAACATTTGCATTTTATAATTAATCAAATGATGGTAAAAAAATGGATATTAAATCAAAATATTAATATTATAATATAATTTTTATTTTTATGTTGTTATTTTAGTATGTATAGAATATATTTTGAGTAGGTAGACAAATAATGAAAGGTATATATATAAAAAGAGAGTGATTATATGTTTTTACATTACTCCTTGAGACAACTCCTTAATACCTCTAAGATATATCTTTTTATAAAACTATATACTATATAACTTAAAAATATACTATTTGGGGTATATTTTGGTATAATTGTTTCAACATAAAATGCTTTTGGGGTGATTATAAGTGGGGTGGTGAATGCCTACTTTTAAAAATAAGAGAGGTGGTAATTTTGTAACTATTAATAACATTATATTAAAGGCATGTTAATTTCCATGGAATTTGGAACCAAAACTGAAACATAGTGGATATGGGACTATTCTTGGTCAATAAACCTCTCATACGCACAAATGAAATCTAATTTTTGAGATATTTTAGGCCTTTTCCCCATAATTTACCTTTTTACAATAATTTTCTTTTACCACAATAACTTTTTTTTAACTAATATTTATATGATGAATACAAAAATTAGGTTAATTTTGTAAAATTAGAATTATAAAAATTAGGAAATTAATGTTTAAATGAAAACATAAAATATAATGAAAAACTCTTTTTATATAAAATGACTTTTAAATATTAACTTTTTTATTCTTATTTCGTATTAATTACTAATTAAATTAGTGTCTATATAATAGTCATATTAATAATATATTTTATCATAAATTAACCATAATATATTTACTTTCTTAAAATAAAAAATCATAGTGCATAGAAAGAAAATTTTTAGAAAAATATAATTTTAAGAAAAAAAGGGATTTTATTAGTTATTTAGCTACACCAATTTAATGTTATTAATGCATTAGTATTAAAAATAGCCTTTATTTTTTCTTATATATTGATTTCATGATACAATTATTTCTATATATTTTATCCAATTCAATGGAAATATTATAATGGTTATATTTAATGCTAATAATTTTATCTTAATAAAATGTATCGTGGTTCATTTGGATTTGGTTTTTCAAGTGAAACAAGTTATTCCATGAAATGTTTATTTAGAAGGAAAAATGCATAGTCAAAATCATGGAATTTTATATTCTACCCCACTAAAAATAATTTCATCATTGAAATTATATTACTCATATGGAAACAAGTGTGGGTACTTTTGTCTCATCACATTCTATGGTTTTCATGTAACTTCCTCAATCTTATGATTTATCCACATAACCTAGATCGGGTGAGTGATCATTTTCCACAACATATTATCTATTCGATATAAAATATATACTAGTTTTTTCTCATAAGATAGTTTGTCTTCCTATTTCACAACTTCCAAGTTTAATACATGTTATGGAACTGGTATGTACTTCTACAATTGTGATATGTGGAACACATAATATACTTAATATAGGTTTTGTGGAAGTGTTAAGTGATAATATATTTCCCCAATATGATCAATAATATTAAATTAAATGATGTATCTAGGGATTTATTTTCCCTTCTTCCTAAATACCATAACCCTCTTACAAAGAGATGTTCTAAGGAACATTATATCATCCACTTCAAACTCAAAACCTCATCAATAATTATAAACATAGATCAGCTATCAGCATTGTGCTGCTTTCATATGTCATTGAATGGTTTGAACCTTCTGCAGCATATCATAGAAAAGATTAAGTCACAATATTTTCCTCTCTCACACTTAAACCTAATGTGTCAAAGTTCTAAATCTCTTCCCATATATATCTTCACTTGGTTCCATTTGGACGCTAGAGTTGAAACAATTATTTTATGAGAATTCAACCAAAGTAATATATTGAGACCAACTTCCTTTCAATTCCATTGAGAAATATCTCATCATATCCTATAGATTTTGAATGGTCCTTTCATATCAACCATCATTTTAAGGATGATAAGTCATGTTAAAGATGAGATCTATACCCAAGTCTTGTTGAAGTCGCCTCTAGAATTTTATTTTAAAAAATTGATCTTGATCAAATATAACTGAAATTGGTAATCTATGCATCCTTACACATTCTTTTATATGTGACATAGAAAGTTTATTGAGTGAGAAATCCTCTTCAATGGAAATGACATGTGCTAACTTTATAAGTCAATCCACAACTATCAAGAACAAATTATTTCCTTTTAAAGTTTTAGGAAAAATAATAATGAAGTCAATGGAGATTTTTTCTCATTTCCATATTGGTAAAGGTAAAGATTTCATCTTCCCCTTGCACTTTTACCACTCTACCTTAACATGTTTTCATACCAAGAATTAGATACATACTCTTCAATATCCCTTTTAATGTTATCCCACTAGAAGTGTTACTTAGGATCTCACTCCATATTTGAGCTTACATGGTGAATAGAGAATGATAAGTTATGTGGATCATCTAACAACTCATTCAATATGGTTTTATAAAGGATATATATTTATTTTTTGAATATTATAATTATTAAATTTTCAAATTTTAACTCTAATGTTCCTAATATGTGCATACTTATTCATACATTTTATTAAGTATAAATTCAATTTCCATTGAATATTTGTTGTTTTACAGATCAAATTATTTATTTTGGTGATTATGGATGATTTTTTGGGAGTTTTGAATGAAATCACACATCAGGAATGAATGAGATAAAAAATTAGAAATACATGGTGATTAATAAGAACAATCCATGTACTTATACAAAAGATATGACCCATCCATCTCGAGTGCACACCAAATTAGAATACTTGATCCCATATGTCATGTATTTAAATCACACATCATGTAATCACATTCCATAAGTGGTTTATGGATTAAAGTGAGAATAAATTACATGTATATTGACAACACATTCCTTGTACTTCCACGAACTGACTGTTGATGTGTTGAATTCAATGGGAGGAGTGGTTATCCACCTACTAGTAGAGAAAATGAGAAATGACATGTTTACTAGAGTATACACCGTGTAATTTTCAATACATTCCACATAATATTTTATCTATAAAACTATATCCTGATCTCCAAATTAAGGGTTTTATATTCAAATGGGAATTACTTCCACTTTAATAACTTTATCTTACCCTAAATCCAGTTGGAGTTACTTTTCATTCTTCCCCTTTTTTATTATCACAAGTCATATGAGTGAGATATATATTATTAGTGTACATGTCTCTCTCCATTTTGGGATTATCAAAAAGAGTACAAAAGTAAATAAGAGAATAGATAGTAAGATTTTACAGTGCATTGGATGGAGAAATATGTTCCATTACAAGTAGTAAGCAACAAAAATAAAAAAATATCCATATCAAAATATATTGTTCACTTTTATTCAGCACTGGTTGTCTTCTCTTTGCCCTTGGTAGTAGCCTCAGGAGGAGCCACAGGAGCAGAGGTAGAAGTGGAAGAAGGGAGTGAACCAATTGACAGAGAGGTGAGAGGGAGTCCTTCAAAGATAAAGTGTGCCAAGGTAGGTTTGGTGTAAGACGGAGGTAATTGTTATTCCAGGATAACAAGTTTGATCTCACTCAGATATTGAGAGACAAACATAGAGGTAGAGGAAAAATCAGTGGATGAGGAAGGAGGCAAACCAAGCTGCAAGGGTGCAGCTGCAAAAGCCACAATAGCATACCTCTTCATATGAATATAAGGCATCAATAACTTGATGAAGTTAGTGATAATCACACCACTTTACTACATCGCTTTCTCAAAATCATCTTTGTTCTCCATGAACTTGTCTAACAAAGGAGTGAAATCTTTCAGCTTTTGAACTTGAGTCTTAAAATCTGGAGTGACGGGAGGAATTTTCAAATTCTCTACAAGGTACTTGAAATGGATTGTCATATCATGCTTAGAGAAAATTATATTGAAGTAGAAGTCCACATTCTTAGTAATTTCTATCTGAGCATCATTTTCAATCTTTGAATGAATCATTACCAAATGAAGTACTTTTTCACTATTTTTTACAACCATAGATAGACTCTCCTTGTCAAAGCCACTTAGCATAGATTGAAGTTCTACCTTAACAACAGTTCTAAGTAGATCACTATCAAAGGATTGAGATAACTTTCCAGAGGTATTAGAGCTGGTAACATTTTTAGATAGGTACTTTATTTGATTCATAACTTTTTTTAGACATCCCATATACTAATCAGTCAATTTTCTTATACTAATAACAAGCTCACTCATTTCTTAAATAATCTTTTTGTTTCTCTCAGACACCTTGTTGGATAATGAAGTTAGGTTCAGTTGTATCTACTTCCTATAGAATTTTAACACTAACATCCTCAACAGGACGAGAAATAGGATATGGTCCTGATTTCAACACTTTCTGCATATCTTTAATCAAAGATCTAAGAGACTTCACTTCATCACTTAGTTATTTCTTCTCAATTATGACCTCTTGAATTTCATGAATCATTTTAGGCTGAATATTCCACATGATCTTCTATAATAGTTGGCAGTATCTCTTTCACTCAAGTTTTTCACAGGAGCAGGTTGGTTGTTCATAATCTTTTCAACTATATCCAATAAAGTAGCTCCCAATGCTTTTAGATCATTCTGACTCACAAAAGTAGGAGGTTCTTGTGAAGGTTTGGGAACAAGAGTTGAGACAGACTCAGGTTTTTTTACAGAGATTACTTCAAGAGAAGAGACTGGTTTCAATTGAGATATAGTAGATAGGTCTATAACTTTAATGAAGTCTTCCAAGGTATCACTCACATAAAAGTATCTAGGGAACTTATACAATGTATCTATAGTGATTTGATCAACTGGATTAGTAATTTTAACACTTTCTAGACTAGGGTGATGCTCCCCCTCAACAAGTGTATCTCTCAGAGAAATAAGATATTTAGTTATTTTATTTGATTCCAAAATTCCATCCCCAATATCCTCACCCATTTCATTTTTATCTGACTAAAAGGCTTGCTCCATTCCTTCCTTAACATAGAGGATAATCTTAGGGTCAGATTGTTCCACTAAGTGTTCCTCAAAAGAAGCTTATTTCTCAAGAGAAATTTCTTCTTCTAGATGACCGTATAGAATAGCCTTTTCCCTTAAATTAATAATAGACTCTTATCTAGAGGAAGTTTCTTCTTCCAAATCAACATTTTCTTTATGAATTGGTACTTCCTTATCAACTATGTCTTGAGGAATAGGTCCACTGTCTTCCTTATCCAAGAAATTTTATTTTTTAGGTGAAATGATTGCTTCTTCTTCCTCATCAACAAGATAGTCAAAAATTTCATCTAGTTCCAAACCAATATCATAAATGTCCTTAGGTCTGTAAGAATGCTCAACCAGATTAAACTTTTCATCAACCCTTTCATTATCCTCCACCTAGGCCTTTCTCTATGGATTACAACAGATTTTCATTCTTTTGAATGTAACCTTTGAGATACAGAATTCACATCTCTTAATTAATTCTTTATTTGGTCCAACCATTCCTTTAGAATAAATCCCATAAGGTATTAACATTTATTATAACAAGGAGGTAAATTTTGACGTTGTCGTTATCAACTCACACATATGAAGTATAACATACTTTCATAGGTTAATCTTGTGTCCATTCTTCATAATATGTATCAAAAATACATCCTAATACTTGAGGGTAGAAAAATATTCTTTTATTAGACTAATCATATTCTTAATAAACTTAAACAACAATCTGGTTTCACCATCCAACTCAACAGAAATAGCTCTTCTCTTTGTTTTATTTCCAGTTAAGCTTTCCAAGGCTTCTTCCAAAACAAATATATCACTGGGAGGAGTAGGAACTCCCTGATAATACTCAAAAATTCCTTCATGAGGTATCCCTTGGCAAGAAACCCATAACCTCAAAGAAAATTTACATATTTGGCCATTGATATAGCTTCTTACAACAAAATCATCTTCTATATTAAATAAGAATTGAACAAACTGATAGAACTAAGCAACTAGATTTGGGTAAATCGACCTTTTACCTTTTGTGAACCAGGCCATCCATCCCTTCTCTTTCAGTACTTTCAACACTAAATACTTACTTGACAGCAACCACTTAGGGAAGATATCCTTTTCTGGTACCACTATTCTATCAACAAGATTCAAATTCAAGGGACCTTCAGGTGCTATCTTCGATTCTCTTTTCATTTTCTTCTTTTATCGCTTCTCTAGAGTTGATGATGATGAGTGTTTCATTATAGTCATTCAATTGAGGGTTCAAGAGATAGAGATGGAGATATGAAGTGTTCAAGGACTTATAGATTCAGAGAAGAGATCTCGAGTGAATAAAAAGTAAAGGATATTTCATTTTTATCATTTAGGGATATCAAGTGTTTCTAGTTCAAAATCACGGGAAATAAAAAAGAATAAAATAATAAATTATATAGATACGGGTAATAATATATAAATGAATGAAAAAATGTTATTATGGGGTGACCGGAACAGACTTTCACAGTGATACCGTAACAGAATTTCATGGTGAGACTGTAACACGTTCTCATGGTGAGACTATAATAGGTTTTCACGGTGTCATATCTACTGTGTGATTTCAAAACGGTGTGACCGTATTGTTTGAAACAGTAAGTAAAAAACCATTAACCTAGAGATAGTAACCATGAGACCATAAACATGAGACAGAAACTTTAAGACAGTAACTTTCAGAACTGTGAGAGTGAGACAGTACTTCTAAGACAGTGACTCATGAAATCGTAAACTGTGAAATAGTATGCTATGAAATAGTACACTTCCTAATTAATATTTATCATTATCAATTCATGTATGATTTAATCTATTATTTAAAAATTTAATTTTTTGTTCAATATATCATTAATCTAATATTTAGTTCCAATGAATTCCAAAGTGATATCACCTTTTTGATAATGGTCTCTCATAAAGTGATGTCTTACATATATATGTTTTGTCCTAGAGTGTGAAACAGGATTTTTTGAGATGTTAATAGCACTTGTATTGTCACAATTTATAGTTATATGATTAAATTGATATCCATAATCAAGTAATGTGTGTTTCATCCACAAACTTTGTGCACAACAACTATTAACAACTATGTATTCGTATTTGGCAATAGATAATGCAACAACATTTTGTTTCTTACTACACCATGATACTAGAGAATTGCCAAAAAGGTGACATGTTCTAGAGTTTCTCTTTCTATCTAATTTACAACCATTTAAATCAGCATCAGAATAACTAACAAGCTCAAATGATTGTACTCTAGGATAGAACATTCCCAGATTGGGTGTATGTTTGAGGTAATTGAAAATCCTTTTAACAGCATTTAAATGAAATTCCTTAGGGTTAGCTTGAAAAAAAGCACACATACATACACTAAACATAATGTCAGCTCAGCTAGAAGTTAAGTGGAGTAAGATTCCTATCATTCCTCTGTAAGTGGTTTAATCAACAGATTTTCTATCTTCATCAATATCCAACATATAAGTAGTACTCATTTGAGTGTCACTAATTTTAGTTACATCCAAGCCAAAATGTTTTAGAAGATCTCTAGTATATTTTCTTTGATTTAAAATAATACCATCTTTATTTTGAAAAATTTAAAATCCAAGAAAGAATTTTAGTTCACCCATTAAACTCATTTAAAATCCATTTTGCATAATTTTAGAAAACTCAATACATAAATAATTTTTTGAAGATCCAAAAATAATACCATCTACATAAATTTTAACTTCTAAAACATCATTGGAAATTCGTTTTATAAAAAGGGTAGAATCAGCTATTCCTTTTTTAAAACCTTTGGAAATAATAAAAGTACATAATCTATCATACCAAGCTTATGGATCTTGCTTTAAACCATAAAAATCTTTTGATAATTTAAAAACATGATTTGAAATGTGAGGATTTGTGAAACCATGGGGTTGTTCAAAAAATACATCCTCAGATATATACCCATTTAGGAATGCACTCTTAACATCCATTTGATGTAGTTTTAAATTTATATGTTCAGTATAAGAAATAAGGATTCTAATGGCTTCAAGTCTAGATACTAGTGCAAACGTCTCCTCATAGTCAATTACTTCTTCTTGACTATAGCCTTGTGAAACCAATAAAGACTTATTTCTAACTATATTACTAGCTTCATATACCTTATTTCTAAACACACACTTAGTGCCTATGGTAAATGTGTCTCTAGGTATGTCAAAAATTTCCCAAGATTTTTTCTTTCAAACTGATTAAGTTCTTCTTGCGTAGCCATCACCCAAAATTCATCATTGATATCATCATTGATGTTTTTAGGTTCAATTTGTGACAAGAAAACTTAATGTTAAACCTTATTTCTAATAGAAGAACTATTTTGAGTTCTTTTATCTAAATATCCAACAACCGCATCTAAAGGATGGTCCTTAAGGGTTCTAAAAATTCTATAAAAAGAAGGACTAGTGATTTTAGGTTCGTCAGTAGGTTCGGGTTCATTCTGACTTGAATCTGGAGAATTTCCATAACTAGGAGATTTAATAGATTCCCTTATAGGATGGTTAGAGGATTTTTCATTGACTTGTAGATTTGACATATCATCCTCCAGGTTCTCTAGAGTAATCTTAGGCTTTTGTGGATCTATCTCATCAAACTTTTCATGGATAGATTCTTCAACAAATTTAGTTCTTTTTTTAAAACACTCTATATGATTTACTAGAGATTGAATATCCTAGAAAAATTCCTTCATCACTCTTGGATGAAAAATTTTCAAGATTGTCCTTAGTATTAAGGATATAAACTTTGCAACCAAAAACTTTGAAGTAGCTTACTTTGTGTTTTTTATTGTTCCATAACTCATATGGAGTTCTTTTAATAATGGGTCTAATCCACACTATATTAATGATATAGCATGATTTATTTACATCTTTATCCCAGAAATAAATAGGTAAGTCATATTCACTAAGCATGGTTATAGCAATCTCTTTCAAGGTTCTATTTCTTCTTTCTACACCTCCATTTTGTTAAGGTGTTATAGGGGCAGAAAAGTTATGACCATAACCATTTTGTGAGAAAAATAATTCAAAATCTTAATTTTTAAACTCACAGCCATGATCACTTCTTAAGGATTTAAATCTAAGCCCACTAACATTTTCTACAGTTTTAGCATATTTGGTGAAATGAAAGCAGGCTTCAATTTTGTGAGCCAAACAAATTCCAAGTATATCTAGAAAATTCATCTACAAGAACATAAACATATTGATTCCCATTTAAACTAGAAACTCTAGATGGTCCAAACAAATCCATGTTAACTAATTTGAGAGGTTGAGAAGTTGAAACTTCTATCTTTGGTTTGAAGGAAATTTTGTGTTGATTTCAATTTTGATAAGGATTACACACTTTATCATTTGGAAACTCAATTTGGGGTAGGTCTTTGACTAAGATTTTTCTAGTTAGCATTATAAGCGAGTGAATATTACAGTGCCCTAGTATTCTATGACAAATCCATGACTCTTTGTGAAATACACTTAAACATTAAACATTTTGAGAAACTAAAGAATCTAAGTTAATAGAGTATACATTTTCATTTCTCAATGACTAAAACACTAATTCATTTTTAGAATTAAAAACATTATAAGCATCATTATAAAATTTAACATCAAATCCATCATCACATAGTTGTGAACTACTAAGCATAATATATTTAAATCCATCAATAAAAAGTACTTTATAAATTAAAACTGAGTTAGAGTTACCGATTTAGCCAAGGCCAATAATTTTTCTTTTGGCATTGTCAACAAAAGTGACTTGTCCACCATCAATTTTTATTAAGCTCTTGAAATATAAATAGTCTCTTGCCATGTGTCTTGAACACCCACTATCCAAATACTATAATCTTTTATAGGATCTCTTTAAAGAATTTTCCTAAAAAATAGTCAAACAAAAACAGACTTTGGTACCCATATTTTTTTGGGTCTAGTAATATTAGTGACTAGTGCTTTAGGAACCCACATCTACCTCATTGTTTTCCTATAAGCATTATGTAAAGTTCTTGAAAAATAAACTTTATTTGGTCTAGAAAATATTGAAATAGTAGAGATTGTATCAAAATTTGAACTAGCATAATGTTTTTCAGAACTAGGATTAAAGTTGTATGTTTTGGATTTAGAAACAAAATTGGTTCTTCAAAAAATTATTCTACCAGGTTGATATCCAATACTAATAGTTTATTTAGGAGCAATATTTTTACCTAGAATTTGTACCAAAATATATTTACCATTTGTAAACCTTTCAAGGTCCATTTCCAATTTCTCATTAGATAGCTTTAGTTCATTTTTTTATTTGAGTAATTGATCATTTTTCTCTCTTTCTATAGTAAGTTCATATTTAACAGTCGAGGTAAGAGAATGTTATTTCTTTAAAGACTTGTATTTATATTTTATTTCATTACATGTCTCTTTAAGCATATTGCAATAATCAAACATTTCTTATTTACACATATTCTCCTAATCACTTTCATATCCATAATAATAGGAATTTTGTACAGAAGATTCTAGGGTTACCTCAAATGTCTTTGTCATGAAACACAAATTGGATTTGTTAGCCTGTTCATTGTGTGAAGACTCTAAGTCACTTGAACTGTACTCAAAAGCACTCGAAGTTTCTTTCATTTCCTTTTAATACTTTCTATCTTTTTAATAATAATTCTTTTTATACTTGAGCTTGGGGCAGTCAGCCTTTACATGTCTCTTTAACTTACTTTCATCACATACTATATCATAAGACTCATCACTTCTTTTCCAAACTTTCTTTAAGAATCCCTTTTGATCATATCTTCCTTCAAAGTTAGGCTTTCTGAAAATTTTCTTCCTTTTGTAATATTTCTTAAACCTTATAGCTAATTGAGCCATCTCCTAATCATTGTCAAGTGATGATTATTCATTGTTGTAACTTTCTACATAGACTTCCAATTTCCCATTTTCTTTGTTTTTAGAGGTGGTAGCCTTGAATTCAACATATTTTCTTTTAGTTTCATCCTCTTCTTCCTTGTTGACTTTCAACTCCTCTTCATACATCATTAGTTTCCCAATTTGTTCTTTGACAGGTAATTTTTTGATGTCACATGACTCTCTAAAAGAGATAGAGGTTCTTATCCATCTATCCGGTAGGCATCTGATAATCCTCATGATTTTTTCTATGGCAGTAACTTCTCTTCCAAGAGAAATCATTGTGTTGAAAATTTCGTTGAACCTGAGATACATGTCAGAAATAGGCTCATTAGGATTCATTTTAAAGTTATCATATTTAATTTTATAAGTATAAAGTCACATTTATTTCACACTAGAAGTTCCTTCATGTGAAATAGAAAAAGTATCCCAAATTTCTTGGGCACTTTTACATGTAGAAATTATGTTAAATTCATAATCTCCTAAAGATCAATATAAATCATTCATTGCTTTGATATTTTTATTATAAATAGTATTCGTTGGTTCATCCCAAGTAAGTCTATCAGTAGAAGGAATCTTATACTCATCTATAACTAAATACCAAAATTCAAAACCCATACTTTCAAAATTCATTTCCATTTTAATCTTTCATTGGGTATAATTGGATCCATTAAAGAATGGTGGTCTATTTTTTTCAGCACCTTCCAGTATATTATCCATAATAAAGAAATACTTTTAAACCAATGGAAATTTAGAATTAAATAAATTTACAGATCTTTAAATTACAACTAAAATCACATTTGAATAGTTTCAAAAACATATTCTTAATAAACTCTTCAAATACCAAATTTTGTTCAGATAGAGTACTCAAGTGGGGTGAATTGAGTATCTATAAAAAAATTTGTTGAAATGTTTTCTTAAAAATGTTTCCCAATAAAAATAAATACAGCACAGTCAATCAAGGTAATACGGTTGAAAACTTTTAACTATTCAAATAACCTCTCAAAAGATTGATTAATTCTCAGTAATATCATTATGAGTTATTGATACTATTTTTGAATCTATTATAATAAGTAAAAACAATTATAACTTCTATCCAAGATTAAATATCAAAGTAAATCTAGTGATTTCTGAACTATATAGTAAAATAGAGAAAGACTAAATTAAAAAACACAACAGATAAAACAAGTGGTTAGGTCTCAAACCGAGACCTAATACACTCAACTTGGTGATCACCTTCCACCAAGAAGATTATATTAATAAACTTGATCTACACCCTGGATCGGGGTAAACAATAGTTCAGGGGACTTTCCAGGTCACGCGACCTCTTCCATAGTTCTTCATGGGTAAAAACTATCAGGTCACACAAGGACCTCTTCCACACTTATCACAGGGAGTAAACAAGTGTAAAAAATATATGAGAGGAAGGATATATTGTATCATTTAGTTTAGTTCAGGAGACAGTGTGTGTTTTTAATAAAACACACACACACTGCTCAGAAGCTAAAAACAATACACAACAAATAAAATATGATGAGGTAAGGTTAAAAGTGCTTTGAGTGTTATTCTATGTTGCTATAGACTTCTAGGATGAAGTATATGAAAGTATCGAGTCCTCTTGCGAGAAATAGAGTATCGCAAGTCTAGTAATCTGGTTTCCAGTTAGATCTAGCTCATGTTCATAATGCATTTATTATTTTTTTTAAAATGGATTTGATTTGTGGTATTCTAGCTTTTTTAATCGAGAAGGATTCGTGTGTTCTTCTGATGTATCTTGTAGAATGTATCGGTCCACTTTTCAAGAATTCTTGCACTTCTGCTACACTCTAATGTTCGTTACTTGTTTTAGGGTCATGCTTTTCTTTTTACTCTTGTAGTGTATGTGTTGGAGCTAACAGGATGTATGTATCCTACACCTCATACCTCATAATATCAGGTGACATGTCTACAAAGAAATATTAATTATTCCAGTGCATTTAAAAGACTCAAATATGACCGTTATAAATTAAATTGAAAATGGAAAAATAAATTAAATAATGGTGTCACAGTCTGTTTAGAAATGGTGTCACATGGAAATGGTGTCACCACGAAATGGTGTATTCTTAATTTCCTTTGAGCAGTGAGATAGTATTGATGGCATAATTGTATTGAGATCAGGAACCGGTAGCCCAGAAATAGTGTTAGGATCACGGTGTCTGGTCCTTTTCCAAAATTTGAATGGTGTCTTAGTAGGGAACTAGTGTCACATACTTCATGAGATCTGAAACTGGTTACGATGTCTGGTCACGGTGTCAGGGTCACGGTGTCTGGGTCACGGTGTCTTGGTCACGGTGTCTGGGTTATGGTGTTTGGGTCACAATGCCTGGGTCATGGTGTCTGGGTCACAATGTTTGGGTCATGGTGTTTGGGTCACAGTGTCTGGTCACAGTGTTTGGGTCATAGTGTTTGGGTCACGGTGTCTGGGTCCTTTTCCAGAAAACCAAAACTAGTGGCAGACTCACATTTTCTCAGACTCAGCCAAATATATGTATATAGACTTAATCAGAAAAATTCACCAAATTAATTAGACCTAATCATTCATAAAACATATCATTATAACACAAATTAAATATATTTTACAATAACCAAACATGATTTATAGAAATTAAGATCTTGGTTAGGTTTGTTTAAATCATAAAGAAACCAACCATCTCTGCACATGATTTTAGAAAAATTAAACAAGATTAACTAGATTTATAGGATGTATAGGATTTTTTATTATTAAAATAGTATAAAAACATGAGGAGTCCAATAGATTTTAAAACCCGACACATTTTTTTCATTTTTTTCTTTTTTTCATTTTTTTAAATTGTTTTAATACTTTCATCTTTTAATCATCATAATTTCATTATCTAGATAATTGGCTCACACTCACTGACTTATGCCTAAAATTGTTTCTCCATTCCTTCTCTATGTGATTAACCCTGACTTCCACTAACTTCCTAGTTAATTGGTTTTGAGAATTAATTTGACATGTCATGTGATCGATCTTCCAAATTTTGGAACCATTATCGGGGAATCAATGGAAATTATAAATGTTAGTTTTGATATAGGTTTGTTAATACAATATTTTCTTTTATATTTATTCTTTCTTTTCACGGGAATCTCCGTCTCACTGTTGAATGGATGTTTATTCAATTAGAGGCTAGTATGATTCATCTAGAGAGGATATTTATCTATATAATCTTGATTTTTCATACTCTTGTCTGGAATAATAGTTTTTAAACCTCGATGACGGGTTTCAATATGGGGATTACCCATGTACATTATATACCCCACCCTCTTCTTATTTTTTAGAATAATCCTTAATTAGTATTGAAGATTTATTATCAATGATAGAAAACTTTACCAGACTAAGTTGAAAAAAAAATGTTTGGATGAATTGGAATTTTGGTAGAATAGATTGTCAAGATAATTAAAAATATGGATGATTTGGTTGAGTATGAGGTTGGGTTTTATAGTTCCTTTGAAATGAGGTAGTATGTAATGATGTAAACCCAAAAAAAATTCAATTAAATGTTTTTGAAAATGATTTTTCAAATACTAAAAATGAAAATGGTAATATGTTGTGTCATGCATGTATAAGATTTGACCAATTATTTATTTTTAACCCCTCAGTTAATTACTTACCTGATCTAAAGGACACTTGTGATACTTTTCAGGTATTCAACATTTCAGAGTAAGAAACCAAGGAGGTGGGGCATGTATAACACTATATCAACACACAATTCCACCTTCAACATCTGATGGACATAGAGAAACATTATTAAAAGATTCTTCCTAAAGCACCTAAACTCCCATGAAATCAGTTGAAATAGGATGGAACCAGACACATGTGGTGGTTCACACAGTAAAATCCATACCCTCCATCGGACTACGGGTATGTACCCTCACTCAGGATGATCCAAATACCCAAAAGAAATGTACTTTATAGGAATAAACCAAAAATATAATTTTGTCTCTCCTATATTCAATAAATACATAGCATGTACTTATTTTTTACATTCCTTGTAATGTCCCATTATTCTTTTATATGTGTTTTTTAACAACTATTTTCGATTCATGAATAAAATGGACTACAAGTCATGTATCCATAATACATGAAATGTAATTTTCTATTTATTTTATATAATAATAATACATTTCCCATAAATAAATACTAATTTGGTAAATAGATAGAAATGAATTATATATCAATGGAATTATTGTTAGAGTGTATCTAATTCGTCGATGGTTCGAATACATCTGCACCCTCCTTTGATGTAGGATTTACTCTTTTTGACCCTTCATTTTAATAAATGACATATGTTATGTTTTTATAAATGATAATATAACTTTTGAATAAAAAAAGTGATGGTGGGGTTGAATATTTTAGTAGGGCCATAACATAGGGTCCAAAAGACTCGGGTTCAAATCCTTCTAACTAACTTAGTTTCATCCTTTTTCCCTGAAATAAAACTACACGATGTGTATTTCCATATATGATGTGTGTAGAATATACAATATTTTCATAAATATTTTAAAATAACTTATTTAAAATCATAATACATCTTAATATGGTGTTTTATTGATTATAATATCTGTTACCCTAGACCTAAAATACTCAAGTTCAAATTCGGCCAATATCCCCAAATCATCCCATATTTTAAAAAACACATTTTGTGACTTCTTTATTTCATTGGGTTTGTGTTTAAACAATTAATAAAATTTTAAAATTATAATTAAACTTATTAAACTAAAAAAAATTCTAGTGGTTGAGGGTGCTCACCTATATCGAACCGATCGCCAAATCGAACTGAGAACTAGAACAAAGTTTTTAATTCTATTTTTCTATTTTTAGAAAACACGGTGTGTATTTTATGATTCACATGTATAGATTTTTTTATATAAATACATATAATATATTTAAAATTATATATAATAATAAATAAATAGTTGATAATAAAAAAATGTAAATAAGTTTTAAAAAAATTAATAAACACATGCAAGGTGTGTTCCCAAAGAAGACACACCATGTACAACAGATTTAAAAGTGGGGAGACCTAACTCGGTAAGTACCCATGCCAACCCCCTTTCTTATTCTCATGTCATACCATATAATTAATTAATGGTTGACCTCCAATATGTCAATCCAGGGAGTTTATTCATCCTAAATCACTCTCATTTTATTCCTAGAGAGAGCTAAGTGCTCCCTCCTCCTTAATTTAAATTATTTTCATACATTATTGGTGATTTAGAGATCTAGGTGGTGTTCGGATGAAACCCAATAGATACATAGTCATGCATTAATAACACCCACCATGTACACGTTATAAAGGGTTATTCATTTATTGTACTTTAAATTTAAAAATGCATGGGATGTGTATTCGAAACAAACCATGTACATGTGTCCCTACCCTACGTTTGATTATTCGTCTCACATATTACACATGGAAAGAATACCCATTTTCAAACACATGTTGGATACTTTTAGTACACATTGTGTACTATTTTCACCTAGAATAGGTTTTGTTCAAACATATACACCAACAATAATCCCATGTGCTAACACACAATATATGTGTTCAGTACACATTGTGCACAAATGTTTTGGACAACACAATAAATTCTTGGGTGTGTCTACAAATCCCATGGGTTTATATTCCATCCCACCCCATATGATGTGTAATTTATAAAAAAAACATAGTGTTATTTTAAACTGATACATGAGAAGATGGGTTTTTATTCCAGAGAACCTGAGTTGATACCCAAACACAAAACACACTGTGTAATCTATACACACACTTTTTTCATTTTTTATCTTCTAATTTTCTTTTTATTTTTTCATTTTATTTCTTCTCTTGTCATATTCTTTTCTTTCTTTTAGAACTTGGTTAATAGTGATAGGTTGAGTGGGAATCATCCCCTGATTTCTCCCAGTGGTGAGAATCACACTAGACATAGAGTATATTTGAGGACTTCAATAGAGTATCTAGTGATGGATATATGGATTTCTTAGCCATCGGATTTGGTGATCTTACCTCTACTTCTCCCACCCATGCCTTCCTCTATAGTAGTTCCCAGTCCTACGTCCACTACAGCACCACCAACTACCACAAAATCAGCACATTACATATCAACAGCTGGAAAACCACAACATCCAGTGCCAAAAGTTGACCAAATATAGCCCCATCCATGTGTCAATTTTGATGAGCAGTATCTAGTGAGTGACCAGATGTACTAAATTTCACATCGGGTGATCCAACTAAGCAGTAGGTTCATATACACCATTATCTGAAATTGGCTACACCCTAAAGAGAATATAGATGATTTTATGGTGTATAATCACTTGATTTAAGTTCTTCAGGTCATCACTCCTACATTTAGAGAATTATTTTTGTATTTCACTGCATCGCTCAAGTTTGATAAGCTCACATGCCGAGAGACACCGACCAACAGAGTGACCCTGATCCATTTCTGATTAGGCAGTCAGTTCTTCATGGTGATAATGGTAGAGTTTGGCCAAGAGTGAATTTTATACCCGCATCCATCCACCCCACCCATTGTTTCCATCATTACCTGACCTAAAATATCTTTCCTACTTGTTGTGTGGTAGGATCTTGTTGGTCCTCATGAATGGTATGCTCCAACCTCACAGAAGAGCATGCTCATCATCTCACTGCCACTCCATTTCATCCACAAATGTTTTAGTTCCATCATCTTTCCCTCCCATAATGATGGGGAAAATTTTTTCCAAATGAGACATGGGGATTCTTACCTATATCATCTGACACTACTACCCATACATCCCATATATCTTTGTATCCTAATTCTATTCCATCTTTACTGGTTATTAGGGTAACTTGAATGATGGATTTTATGCCACTAGGTTGGCATACTACTTGGGGGGTATTTGATCCCTTTATCCCTCATGATCATTTAGGTTCTACTTAGTAGATAGACTATCTCATGCTTATTTAAATTGGAATTATCTAAAATCAAGGTGATAAGTGCATTTATTTTATACATTTTCTATAATAAAATGCATTGATTTTGATGATTTTTAATGTTAAGGCATACTTGTAAACCTAGGTCTTTATTAATATTTTATAAGATGTTATAAATGATGTAAAATAAGAAAAATATGTGGAAATTATCATCATTTCCACTTAAAATAAGGATATCCACAAATATAGATAATCATAGATCACTTCTAGGGCACGAAACTGAAAAACTAAGGCAAAACGAGGCTTCGGGAGCTAAAAACTGACTTTACATATTGTGTAGACATTACACACCATGACACATTTCAATTATTCTTATAAATCCTAAAGATCGTAATTTTGGTACATGTCGTGCATTATTTATAGGTTTTATAGTGATTACATGACATGTAAAAGGTCAAAATGGGCCAAAAATATCCAGATTCGACAAATATTCAATTTTTAACCTATTTTAACAACTCGGAACCACCTATGACCACTTTTTTACATGAATTAAACTCCATTGAATGATAAAAAATCATATCTAGAGTTTATAAATAGAGATTCAGGTCGTTTCTGTTGGTGAGATCCTCGATATCAAAGTTTGGAGTGAGAAGCTGCACTTTGCAGGGTCATCACCAGTTCCATCTTCAGTTTTTCATTAAGATTTATTTTTCTTATTTCCTTATTTATTATTATCTCATCACTAGGATAAGGGGGGAAACCAGCCTGGGGATAGAGTTATTTTTTAGAAGTGGAGGCACAATTGGATTTATTCTTTTTTTTATTCATGTATTTGGATTGTCACAATTTTTCAATCAATTCTAAATCCCTTTATTTTACTTTTAGCATGACAATTGGTATTTGAATATGAAAGTAACATTAAAATTGTATAAATGATTACCCTAAATGAGGTATTACCATTTTCAAATTTTGGGGAATTAGGTTAAAATAGGTTATTGAGAAAAACATATTTCGAAGAAACCCTAAACAACCAGATCAATGGAAACAAGGGATTTCCACGTCAAGGAGGGGATACCATGACCATGGCATCTTCGTTGTCTCGAATCCAACACCAAAAAATGATTAATAATTTTTTTTCTAAAATGTATTTACACCCGAACCTTGAAATTAAAAAACCTAAACATTATTTCAAATATTATCTAAAACCAAAAAATCAATATGCTTCATCTTCAGGTTTCTTTCTTAAAATTAATCAAACCAATCTAATTCTTCACCTCTATCTTCATTTTTAATTAACATTTAATCATTTGAAAATCTAAATAAAATAATTCACCATCTCTCTAGGTTCTATTATGACCTTATTCTTTACTCATTTTAATTAATTATTCACATAATTTGAGATTTATAATTTTGTATTTTTATTAGACTAGTAAGGAAATAGATTTGGGCCTGTCAAAACTGGAACCATTTCTAGGGATTGTTACAAGTTATTTTTTAGCTTTCTTTAATTTTAAATTTTATTTTTTAAATTTATTTCAATTTATCAATTTAAATTGTGTGTGTTTGTGCTATGGATTTCATATTTTTTAATTTTAAATGCATGACCACAACACATGAGAAAATAGAAAAGTGGTTTTTATCTTTAATCGCAAAATGGATAAAAGCTTAAGGGGGAAAAAGGAAGATATAATCATGGATGGAAAAAATAAACATATAGCTACTAAAGGATTTATTCAAATAGATCCAGAACTATAGACACTTATAGACTACTCATGGCCATAAAATATAGAATTGAAACTGAGCATCCTAGCACCCCCCCATTGATGTAAACCATTTCAAGATCAAGCATGTGATAATTTTAATGATCTCAAACAGCGTTAAATTCAAAATAAACTTACATGAAGATCCAAAAACGCATCTATAAATCTTCCTCAAAATCTACAACACATCCCAATTTTAAAATGTTTCAACCGATGTGGTAAGAGTCCATCTTTTCCAATTTTTATTATGTGAGAAAACTCAAGATTTGATATAAATTATGTCTATACATTCCATCACTACATAAGATGAGGTGGCCAATAACTTTCTTAATACCTTCTTTTCACTTTATAAGTCAATGGACATATAGGTAAATATTCTAAAAAATTCAATTTGAAGATGATTATATATATTATTACTGGGAAAGATATAAATATACGACTAGAAAATTCCCCCATCATGGTATAGAGCTATGGATACTAATCAAAATTATTTATATGGGTTTTTCATAGGGAAATGGATTGATTCTAAATGTTTTAGATGTAGGATCATTTATTAAAAATTCCAATGAATCTACTTATAGATTATTATATAAAATAGTGAGAAATAGTTTCTAGTGGAAAGGAGAAGGGATGAAATGAAAATGCATTCACACAATCAACAACAATATTAGATGATGACACAACTGGTATCATTAACCAAGAATATGGACATCAGGATGGTCCAGTAGCAAAACCCCCAAGGTATGTATATATAACTAACAAATTAGGCTGATTATAATCATGGAAATCAATTTTAGGGATGGAGGCCTCAACAAAAACTAGGAAAAGGATATGAATAAAGGCCAAAAGGTCCCATACTGGTAAGATAGTTCCATATGTTGGAAGATATGTTAGCGATATTCATTAATACTTTCAAGGCTATACTCAATGAAATGAAATAAGAATCATTGAACCAAAAGGTTGTATTGTGGAATCTGCAGCAGTAAGTTATCCAAATTGCTAATAAACTCATAAAGATACCCAGAGTATCACTACCATTATTCTACAATGTATTCTCATATGAATATTTAAAATTTTACTAGTTAGAAGTGGGAATAAGACATAAGGAAATTGTATTGAATTTATAGGACATAATAAAGAACAACTAGTTGAAGAAATTGAAAAAGAAGTTGAGAATATAAAGTAAAAATTAGGTCAAGTAGCTAAGGAAGAATAACCTCAAAATAATCCAATACTTCATTTTCTAGAATGAATAGTGAAAATAAAGAAAAACGCGTATAAACTTAAATTTTTGTAAAATGTTATAAAACTACATGTTAATATCCATTTTGTAGAGGCTCTTTTGAAAAAATAAGAACTATGAAAAAATCATAAAAGATCCATTAACCAATAAGAAGAAACTTAAGGAAATTAGAACCATTCCACTCACATGAGAATTTTCAGTGATGGTATCAAGAGACTTTCATAAGAAGAAACATGATCCATGTATATTTTAAATTATCATCTTTATCGGAGCTAAAAAATGTTGAAAATCATTGTGTGACTAAGGTATGAGTTTCAATATCATTTCATACACAATATTCAAGAGTTTGGGACTAGAGGGAATGAATCCCATAGTAGTTTCACTTCAATTATTATACTCAATCGTGAAGTACCCCCAAGGATTCATCGAGAATATCCTAAACAAATTTGAAAAAATATAATTCTCTATCAACTTTTTAGTGCCTTATATGGAAGAGGAGAGAAATCCACACATTCTAGGGAGACCATTTTTATTCACTAGGTGTGTGTTGATCGACATCCAGAGTGAATAAATCTATCTGAGACTTTTAAATAATCAACTAAGTTTCCACATCCACCTAGAAATGAAGATATGCTATGTGTGAGAGGAAAATTAGTTTGGTGAAGAAAATACACCCAAAGTTGAGGGTGTCACTAAAATTGAAGAGGTGCTCAAGTTAGTTATTTTTGTGCAAGATAATGTTCAACTAAAGAATAAATACAAGATGATGACCAAGATCATTGACAATGAGGGAACGATTAACTCCATTACATTTGAGAAAGGACAATAGGTATGGATGGTACATGAACTTCCATTTAGTTCATAAAAAATTATGAAGAAAATGTTGATCATCCCAATGGATATTAAGAAAGTACTACCATCAGAAATAATTAATCTATTTAGAGAGGGACAATAGGGACTAGTGTATATGGATAGGACACAACTGAGGCCACTCATAGACCCAGAACAAGTAAAAAAAATTCAATCATCATTCATGAGAGCTGAATCTATAGGAGGTAAATTTGATTCAATAATGGTAAAAAAATCACTTCTAGGAGGCAACCCAAGTTTTTTGTATTTTTCTAAATTCAGTTTTTAGCCTTTCATTCTCTTACTTAAAATTTTTTAAAATTCATTGATAATATCCTTTTATATCACCTATTTAATTTTAAACTTTTGGAACACCCAAACCAATAGTAGGAAGCACAATAAGAGGCTGTTGGACCAATACACGTCTTGGATTAAGAGTAGGAAAAACCTATGTATACATGTTCAAAGAAGCATTCAAAAGTGGATTAAGTGTATCAATTCATGATTTTTATACTACATTTCCCATATTTAATTATAGTTTTTAACTTTCAAATTCAAGCCCCCCATTCGATTCTTTCTTTAATCAACCAAAATATGAGATATAAAATACCAAGGATAATTATTATGCCATAAATTTTAATTTCTTTTTTAATAAATTTGAATAAGAAGAATGGGGAAAATAATTATTTGGGATAAGCCTATAGATTAGTATTTTACACATCATTATTTAAGGAGTATGTTAATAATTGTAAATGGAATTTTCTTTATATTTGACCATGATTTGGATTTATTATATTTTCATTGATTTATTTAATTATTCATATGCATTGCCATGAGTAGTTTTTTCAACCATTTGTCTCATTCTCAAGACATTATATGATCCAAATATTTCCCATTCTTTTTATGGTATATTTCTTTTGAAACACAGGCATGTTCCCTTCTATAAATTTCTTTGAATCTTATCAAATATATGACTGTATAGAATCACTTTTAATATGATATTAGAATATATTTTTTACCCCTTATACTAAGACAAACCTAACATTAATCCATTTTAAGACCATATATTCCATGAATAGAATTTCTATAGAAGATTCATGTTACAATCTCATCTTATCCCTTCCTGCCTTGTTCAAAAAAATGCATGATTATAAAAAATAAGAGCGGGTGAGATGGATACTGGTGGAAGGGATGCATATTTTCTAATGAATATCTTTGGGGGTAATTTCATGAGATTTGGTAAAGTCACATTCATTGTATTTATTGCACACTCTCTTGATAAAAAACATCTAAAAATAAATAGGTTTTGTCTAGGAAAATTCAAAAATCACCATTTCTTGACTTGTAATCTTGTTATAACTATTACAAATAGTGTCATGAGGAGATAATTTAGGGTTGGGTGGTGGCTATGATATTTTTCCCCAACACAAATTTTGAAAAATAAAAGAACAAATAATAATAAAAGGGGATGTCTAATTTATATCATTTCATCTCTTTATGAGCCTTCTTTAAGATATTTAGGGATGAGGAGACTTTCATTGAACCATTTTTAATTATTATTCAAATTACTTTAGATACAAACTTGCTTTTTGATCCTTAATTGATTTAAATTATTTACCTACCTACCCTAAGCATCAAATTCGTTTGATCCTAAACGGTGAAGGTCGCATGATTATTTGTAATTTTTTATTTATGTGTTAGAGATACTAGATTCCTTTCAATCTTTTGTTAAGTTACATGTTCTTGAGGTATGTGTGTCACCCTATTTATGAATACCCTGATGATGATTGGAAAAATTCATGAGAGGTAAATTACAAATGGTATTCACATTAACAATAAATTTAAAAACAAAAATGGATTAACAAAACGGATTAGCTGTTTAAAAAAAGTAAAAGTAAATTACAAATTTGATTTTTATTCTTTAAAAATAAGGGATTGATAAATTTTATATGTATAATGTTTGAACATTTAACTTTCCATTTGATCAATTTTTTTTGTTGAAATTTAATTTGAATCATTGTAGATTAAGATTCCATTGTATCATGTTGAGATTTCATCCTTAAGGACAAGTATTAATTCAAGTGTGATGGATTTGATAATTTCATTTATTATATACATTTTTTATAATAAAATTCATTTAATTTGATGATTTTTAACTTTAAGGAGTTCCTGTCCACCTGATGTTTTATTAAAAAAATTCAGGATTCTATAAGTGATGTGAAATGAGAAAAATATGTGTAAACTATAACCATTTACACTTAAAAGAAGTATATCTACAAATATAGACAATCATAGAGCACTTTCGTAGAACAGAACTGAAGAACCAAGGAAAAACGATCCTTCCAGGGATGAAAAATGACTTTACATGTCATGTAGTCATTACACGCTCTACCACATTTTAAGTATTCCCATAAAACCAGTAGGTCATGATTTCGGTATACATAGTGCAATATTTACATGTCATGTAATCACTATATGACTTGTAAAATGTCGGGTTGGGACAAAAACGGTCTAATTCAACGTATATTTAATTGTTGACCATTTTTAAGACCTAGGAACCACATATGACCACTTCTTGACCCATACTAAATTCCATTTAGTTTTTCAAGCGTCCATATAGAGTATATAAATATAGATCCAAGATTATGTTGTCAATTAGATCATAGAGAATAAATCTTAGAGTTAGAAGTTGTGTTTTGTAGGTTCCTCACCAGTTCCATATCCAATTTTTTATTATTCTTTCTTTTTATACATTCTTTCCTTCTTATTCTATCATCACTAGGATGAGGTTGTAAACTCACCTTATTCTAGGGTTATTTAATAGAAGGGGTAATATTTTGTTGGAATTATTACTTTTTCTTTATTCATGTATTTGGATTGTCTCACTTTTTTAAATAAATTCCCAAACCCTTTGTTTTACTTTTATCATGACCATTGGTATTTGAAAATGAAAATAACATTAAAATCGTGCAACTGATTACCCTTTAGAAGGCATGACCATTGTAAAATTTTTTGGAATCATGTTTGAATATGGTATCAAGAAAAACTTGATTCGGTGGAACCCTACACAATCTAACCAAGGGAAATAGGGGATTGCTGCATCAAAGAGGGGATACCATGACCATTGGATCTTCCTCTTCTATACTTTGACACTAAATATGGATTAATAAATTTGTTTTCTAAAATCAAATTGAACATAAACCCTGAAATTACATATCCCATGAATTCTTTCAAATCTGATTTCAAACCAAATAATCAATCAGATTTTCCTTCATTTTTCTTTTTTCAAATCAATCAAACCAATTTGATTCTTCACCTATTAATTTTTAATTAAAGTAAAAAAAATTAAAACCTTAATAAAATAATTCACCATCTCTATGGGTTCAACCTTGACCTTCTTATTTACTCATTTTAATTGATTTGTTTCATATGTTGAGATTTATAAATTTTTATTTTGATTATACCCATGGACAAATAACAATACCCTTTAGTCCTCTCATGGGGGATCACCTACATGCTTGTGCAGGAATGCCTAGTAACAGCTATGGAGAGAGAGGACCCAACTTCCCCTAATGGTGTTGTTGCTTCTATACAACCACCACCACCTCCACCAGTGGACCCTTCATCTTTATCTCTTCCTATTTATTCTACTTACCCCTCATCTTCCACCATTCCACCTACTGCCCCATCCACATCCAAACCTCCACCCACACCCTTGGCTGATCCAGATATTCTTTCCGACCTAAATGCCATGGATTGATGCATCAATTAGAGGGAATTAATTTTAGGTTACCTTTTATAACACATGGGTCTTGTGTTTCCACCCGCACCTACTTCTTGGCCTGAACCTCAGCCATCAGCCCCAGCCACTGATTATGTGTTTCGTTCAATCGATGGCATAGAAACCACTACACCTCTTGGGGAAATTGATCTTTTAGATACTATAGAAGAGGAGACCCTAGGACACATTGTAACATCGCCCACATTAGATGCCCCAACCCCAGAGTCATACATTGCCTCTCCTAAGGCCAGTCAGTGATTGTTCCACCACACATTACTTCATATGTATATATCTATCATTTGGATTTTCTATGTGATTATTTTTGTGTATTATGATTACATTTTCTATTAAATTGATTGTAATAGGTACTATGGAGAATTATGGGAATATCATTTCAACATATTCCCACATTTAAATATTTCTATGAGTCGAGTATATTTTTTCATTTATTTTCATTCTCTTTATTTGGATTTCTTATTCCACTACTCCTTTGGTTAGGTCTGGTTGTTTCATTTGACATCCTCTTCTCCTAGTTGGTGTTTTATTTGGAGTCCCTATTTCAATATGAAGTGTAGGGTATAGTCTCTCAATTGCACTAATCTTTTTCCTTTTAACAATTATAGGAGGAATCATTAACTAGATGACATATTTTTAAATGTAGAAATTTTTTTATTAGATATAATTTTAAATAATAAATACATAGGTGGAAATTTTGAAAGTTACATGCTTGTTTTAATTATTAAAGCATTTAAAAATGATTTCTGATATAGTTTTTATTCTTGATATTAATTATTGATAATTTTTCATTTATTTTATTGATTGATTATATTCATTTCATCACCTAATTGATCCAATTTTTATCCTCATTCCTAATATTTACTCTAAACCCTTTTTCATATTCATTGTTATACACACTTTCTAGAGAGATTCTTAGGATTTTTATAACTACTAGAACTTTAAATCTTTTCTTATCAAAACATAAATATTTTAAATAACATTAAAATAAATAATGCATTCTGTTTATTTTTTTCAGTACCTTCTGAATTTGAGACCCACCATATATTTTATCTATGTGAAACCTATATAAACCATGAAAAACCTTGATAGGAAGCCATATTACAAGCCTAATTATCCTTTATATCCAAATTCTTTGATTATATTTTATAATTATTCACATAGTATTTGAAGAGGGAGTTTATAAATTCATGGTTAATTTTTGTGCTCTAAAATAACATTAAGTGTGGTGGAGAGTAGCTATTTTTCATCTAGAAAAAACTATTTCAAAAACCACCATTCTTTATCTTTCTGAGTGATCCACTTATTGAAAAATTATAAAAAACTAAAAATGGACCATATTCATTCATTATTCTCATGGATGGTTCAAAAGCCGTGTTGGTAAGGCATGAAAATGATCGTGATGAATTTTTTATAGATTTTGAAACTAATTAATTTTCATTGAGGTTTTTCATTAAATATCATGATTTATTTTTAAAATGATTTAGCCTCCTTTTTCAAAACCTCTTAGATTATTTTTTACATCATTATGTACCTACCCTTATCCTTATATTCAAGAGAACTAAAATGTAAAACCTCATTATTTTTTTAATTTAATTTCTATATATATATCTATATTGCTTATGTTTTTATAGATATAGTATATATACTTTATATTGATTATAAATCTAATTTTATGATCTTAACTGATGAGTGAACCATTTTTTGGGGATTTGAATTATTATATATCATGATTATTTATGAAAATTTGAATAATGTGAATTAAATAGGATTATTGTCTTGAATAGAATTATATATGAGGCATGATTGAAATTTAAAAATTCAATAAGCTCTATGATTTTTTAAATCCTATACTTTGACAATTATATTTATAAATGTAATTAATTGAATTATTCCCTTTTAGAGTATGGATTATTTTTAATTATATTGATATTTTTCTTATGCGTTATCAAATGACTAAGTGTGGGGGTGTTTTATGTGACTAATATGTGCATAAAATATCATACATTTTACTCAGTATAAAACTTGTTTCCATAAGTTATTTTTTATTTTATGGATCAAATACATTATTTCTATGATTAAGAATGATTGTTAAGAGTTTATATTGAAATCACACCTCATGGATGAATCAGAGAAAAAATTATAAATACACAACATTTAATAAGAACACATCATGTACTTTACAAGAGGTGTAGTCCGTCTATCCCAAGTATGCACCCAAGTAGTAGACCAAATCCTACATGTTTTATAATTAATGTAAATGTCATGTAAGAACATTATAGAAGTTTTTAATGTTGTAAAATGAGGATACACATTGTTTATATTGTTTTCATATATCGTGTACCTCCACTAACCAACCATCGACATGCAGTACTCAATGGGCGGCACAGTTGACCACCTACCGGTGGAGAAAACTAAAATATAAATGGTTGATTATAGTACATGATGTATACTTTTCCATACACATTGTGTAATTTTTTGTCTATAAAAATAGAACTAGTCCTCTAAATTATGATTTGGCTATTCAAAGGTAAGATTATTTAGCTCTTCCAACTTGAAGTTCCCATAAAACCTATAGGAGTTTCTTTTTGTTCTTATTCGTGTTTTATCATAACTCTTCTCTTTTTCCCTTATCATATCATATCCAAGGTAGGTATTGAGTTTATACTCAACTCCTACACCATAACCATGGTCATAAGAGGAAACTTTCTACATTTTGGTGTTATAATAAGGTTATGGGTGTGTTGTAATAGAACTTATGGTGTGTTTATTTTGATAATGATTTTTTCTTTATAAATCCTTTAATGAATTAATTCCAAATTTAGTGTGGTATCATATCAGACCAATAATGACACAAAATTTGAGAAAATTAAAGGAGTTATAATAGGAAAACACATGAATAATGGGTGATCTTGTTGCCAATATCTTAAGGGTGTTTTTAGAGCATGTTTTTGAACAATCAATCACTCGACCAAGGGGTTGAATTTTTAAATAAATAGTTATCTATTATTAGACCAAGAGATAGTAACACAATTGAATCCCCTTGGTATTGTATTTCATAAATAATTTTAATACTATGGAATGAATTTTTTAATCAACCTTAATCAATTTGTGACCCCAACAAGTTTGCTTTCCTATTTTTCTTCTTTTTTGGTTTTCACCTATTTTTTCAATTGTTTCAACTATTTAATTTTTTTTATTATCATTTTGTTTCTTGGATAATAAAATGATACTTGATGAATTTCACCAACAATTTATTCTCCATTTTTTACTAATGGAATTGACCCCGGCTTCCACTAGATACCTAGTTTTTCGGTTTAGGGAACTAATTTGATACATCTTATGATAGATATTCCAAAATTTGTAATACTTACTACTTTTTTGTAACTACATATCATATTTATGGTATTCCATGATCTTTACATAGATGTATGGTTGAGAAATAATTTGGGAAAGGTTAGATTTCATCTCTTTCATTATGATTTTCTTATCCATACCTTGAATATCTATAAATATGGGGTCACTTTCAATCCTCATTAAGGATTGGGAAGCAAGATCCTTTCTACTAAGAGAATCTTCCACCTTGTTTTCCTTTCCTATATGGTAATGTATTGAGAAAGAATGTTCTTCGATTAACTCTGACCATATCCTTTGGGACATATTCAACTCCCTCTATATGAATATATACTTTAATATTTTATTATTATTATATATATAACACTTTTGACCATAGAGAAAATGTCAACAAATATTTAATGCAAAGATAACTATTGAAAGAACCAAATCACGCATCAGGTAATTCTTCACATGGGTATTCAATTACCATGTTACATGAGTAATTACATTGTTTTTTTTTCATCAAGACATAGCCCAAGCCCTTCTCTAAATAATTACTCTATATGACAAACCCTTCTATACTATATGGTAATTTGTGTATAGGTGTTTTGACTAACCTCTTATTAACCTCCTTAAGAATTGTTTTCATATTATTTTATAAAAATTAACTTCACCCCCTTCTATGTTAAATTAGTTAGTGGATTTTATAATCAGGATAATTTATCACGAAGCATAAATAAAATACAAAAAACTATGAAAATTATATATTTATTCTGTAATAGTTATTCTGGTCCATTATTTCATTACCTTAATCTTTGAAGGTACTCAATTATGATTACATGACTTAGAAATTATACATTTATAGAAAAAACACACACTTGATGAACTTAGAATACAATTTATCCTTTCATAAGGTCTTCATCACAATCCTCAAATGAAATTGATGTTAATGTTTGATCTTATAATATATGAGAATATCATTAATTAAGACTACCATAAATTTTACAAGGTAACATATAAATATTATATTCATTAAATCCATGAATATTGTAAGGGTATTTTTAATATTGAAAGTAATTTCAATGAATTCATAGTAACCATATCATATATAGAAAGCTATCTTGGGTATATATTCTCTTTTTAACCCTAATTTATGATATCCAAATCAAATTTCCACCTTCAAGAAGTATTTATATCCTTTAATTTTATCAAAAAAATCATAAATATAGGGCAGATAATACTTATTCTAGATCGTGATTTTGTAAATTTTATGATAATCAATGAAAAAAGGCATGTATCCATCATACTTCTTGACAAATAGTATTGGTGCACACAATAGTGAATCACATAGGTATATAAAGACGTTTTCTATATTCTTATGAAGTTTCTTACTTAATTTTTCTAACTAAATATGGTAAATTATGAAAGTAATCATTGATATGGATATAGAACCAACCATTATTTCAATTGAAAATGCATCCTCATACTATGGGGGAAGACTAGGTAGTTATTTGTGAAATACATTAGTATACTTCCAAATAATAAGCATTTATCCGATTTTGATTTCCACCCCAACCATTTGATCTAATATTCCTTCATTATTATGTATCAAGGCCCATATTATATAATCTTATTCTAATGGGAGCTCATAATCATCCTTGCACTAATATTTGATAACACTATGATTTGGGATATGAAATAAGATCCCTTTATCCAAAAAATTGATATGAGATCTACATAAGGAAAGTCAATTCATGTACATATCACATAAAATTATACCATGGTAAGAATAACTATATCTATAAGAATAATCTTCAAACAAATCTTGATTGGAGAAAAGTTGTATAATTTGGATGGAATCATCAAACCACAAGGTCTTTTCACTGATAATTTAGAAAATTTGTATGATATGAAATAATTTCAATAACTGAAATCAAATTATAAATTAAAAAATATATATTGGAGAAGGAGTGTACCATTAACCACTTAATTTCCATGATTTAATTTATCAATAGTGATTACATAGTATCATGTTCTCTTTTTCAAAAACATTTTTTAGACCTATTTTCCTCATTGGCCTTTGGATTGGGGAATTAATTTTCATAATTCATAAACTATTTTCATTTGAATCATTGAATTTTTGGTGGTGAATTAGTTATAACCTCATTATCCTTAATCATATTGACTGTCTTATTCATCTCTCGTCAATAATCATGAGCTTGATGGCTAAACTACTCACACTTGAATCACTTTATGGTCTCTTTAAAATTATTTATTTATGCCTCTCCACATATTTTTGACATGTAAGAGGTTTATTTTTCTTCCCTCCATGTGATTTCTCATTATAGTTTCATTGAAACTCCATTTTTCTTTTCTTGTATCCAAATCCATGGGAATTATGAGAATCTACACTTTCCATTTCCACATTAAGTTTATATCAAAAAAAATTATCATAGCTACCACAGTCTCTTATGTTTAATGTGTTTTAAGGAATTGTTTTAAGAATACCAAAAAATCAATCGATATTTCTTTCATTATTATAAATAAAAAATAGAGTCATAACTTATGAGTATCGTGAAGTAATACTTATAAGTTCCAATGAATTTGTCTTCATTTTGTTTTAGCTCTATGAATTTTTTATACATTTTTATGAAAAGAGTTCGGGAAAAATATTTGGTGGATAATATTTTCTTGAACTCATCACATCCCAGAGAGTAAATTTTTTTCTTTTTCAACGTATTCTTAATAAGGGTACACTATTTTTCAGCCTCATCTGCCAAAATACCCATATCTAATAAAACCTTCTCTTGTTTTGAGCACTAGATAATGGAAAATATATTATTTATAGAATTGATCCATTACATATAAATTAGTATATTGAAAGACCCACTAAAGGAGGTTGGATTTTATCACATGAAATACTCTATAGTAGGTTGATCCTTCCTTGGTGTATTTGGGAGATCAACATGGTTCACATTTATTTCATTGGTTGAATTATTCATGTGTTCATTACCATGAGATTTTTTACTCTAGCTACTATCCCATTTGGTTTATCAAACGGACAATCATTACATTTCCTATCACACCCATTATTAAATCATTTATTCCTATTATAAGTCATTTACTAAAATAGATGAAAGATAAGGGTGATAATACTTATTTTAATAAGATTATAAAAAAGGAAAACTATTAACTTAAATATAGTAAATCATAAATGGAATATATACCCTAAATTATGAATATATAATCTTAAATATAAGTTATAAATGGTCTATTTTATATTAGGTTTTAAAACCATTCCATGAAAGTGTGTTCAAATCCTTCACAATGGTTCATAAGAAGCATTTGAAATAACCAAAGCATATCACCCAAGTGTGTCAAACCAGGTGTAAATTTAGGACCACTTTTTGTAATCTGAATTAATATTAAGTTAATACACAACCAACCACTTGTAGGGATAGTACTAATAGTTTTATTTATGTCAGATCATGCATCCACTTGTTTTTATCTAGATAGGGATTATGAAAACCCATATTTTAATACACTTTATTTTGGGATTTATTATATAAATGTACATATAATAAAATCCCATGAGATCATGAAGACTAGTTTATTTGTAAAATTAGGTACATATCATATCATCTTGATACATGAATAAAACAAAATTATTGAAAATTTCCATAACATCCTCTAAAAATTACATTACTCTTTCAAAAATGTATCAGATAACCTGAACACATACATAAGAAAGGGGTGATCTATAAATCCCATTGTGGGAATAAACAAATAATAACATGATAAAGTTATTAAAATTTTGTTAACAGGAATTTAAATATAACATAAAAGGGGAGAGAATCCTAAACATGAACATCAAATCATGATATATGATGATAACATAAAGGCAATAAGGGAATGTGGTGAAAAAATTTAAACATGGAATTAAAAACATAGATTAAGGCTAACCACTAAGAAATAATAACATGGTGGAAAAAGTATCATAATGAATTAGGTTCACTCTCTAATCCCATAAATTATGTCTCTTGAGACTAAAATATTACCCAATGAATTGCAGGGCTATCTGGCGCACCCATCATAACATGTATATACACATTTGTTCCATAAAGACCATTAAAAATAGGATCATATTTCTTCACATTTAATCCCAATAATAATAAGTGTGTGATAAATACATGGAAGACCCCAATAAATGAATTATAGGTATATCTAGGTTAATACCCTTGGGTGGAAATGGGGATGAGTAATCATAACACAACTTTTTGGTATGGAAAATTGGAGGATAATTTCGGCAGAATAATGGGGGTATTTAAAGATTCATGGGAGGTATTAATGAGAGTGAAAGTGGTCCCCCATAATTTATAAATAATAAAGGAATTATGAGAGATATGTAAAAACATATCCCTATATGAACAGTTGTAAATTAAATCCATAGCAATAGGAAGGTTCTTGAATAAAGAGGAGAAGGGGAAATATTTGAATGGGCTTATTAAGAACTTGGTAGAACCTTGGGAAGTGTCTATAGAGGGAAAGTCGGAGTAATGTTGTGATCCAATGGTTTTTAGTGAAGAGGAATGAGAGTTTGGGAGGTTATATATAGAAAAAAAAAGAAGAGGATTCTTTATTAATGTCCAAGCATAGGTTTTGGACTCTATATGATAAATTCATCAAAACCAAAAACATTCCCATGGTTTTTTCAAATGTTTTATTCTAAAGTGAAGTGCTTTTAATTATTTTACATGTTTAATAGACTAGATAAATTAAATAATAACCTTGCTGGTGGGTAAGTGAGTCATGTTTATAAATAATTTATTTTAAAACTTTAAAATATAATATAAGTTTTTGAGGATTCATTACGGGTTTATAAAATTAATAAAATAACCTAAAAACAAATTATTTTAAATTAGAAATATATATTTGGTCTTGGATATATTTTATGGAATATATTAAATCACTTTGGGTTCATTAGGATTTTCTAATACACACCAAGTATTTATATCATATTTAATTTTAACCCAAATATTATACTCTCTCCAAAAATTATGGAAAAATCGTCATTGGATAATTTCAATATACTAATTTAAAAAATTAATATTTATTTTATCTGAATAATTATCTAAGTATGATAATTTACACTTTTAAATAAAAATTCCATATTTATTAAAAATTATTAGTTTTTTGACAATAATAGTTTTATGATCCATATAAAATTTATTTTTGACTTCATTAAAATTATATTATATTTTATATTTAATATAAATTATTTAATAATAATATTATAATAAAATATTATTTTTTCCAAAAATACTTGAATTCATTAAAATAGTTTTCCCTGATAGAAACTATACATTTCCTAAAAATCCAATTTGTGTTTCAACGTATCATAATCTAATTTTTATAAAACTCAATATTTAATCATTTAAAAATTAATATTAAATGGGATAAATATAAAAATTGTTTAATTAAAATAAAATATTCAAAATCAAAATATTACGATCTAGATACGTATTATATTATTGTACCAGTGGATTCCCTAAGGTTAATGTAACATCTCACCCCTCCTCATTGGCTTGAGATGAGGCAGAAATGATACTTTTCCTTAGGTGAAATCCCCAAGACACCAAAGGCTGGAAATGAATGTTAAGGGATTCATAAATAGTTAGGGGAAGATTTTCCCTTTAAAACTAGAACAACAAAACCAAGAGCACCATAACCAAAAAACCACAATATGATGCATGATAAAAATGTAATATAACTCAAGGTATAAAAAACCAAAATAACTATATTAGAGTACCAAAGTGGAAACCAAGACCAGTATCAAAATACAAAGTTGAAAACAAAACCAACCAACCTCAAAGACATAAAAGATACAAAGATGGAAATTGTCAACATGCTTTAAGCTCCAACTCTATAATCCATGCCCAAGGTATCATGATGCATCACTAAATAAATAAGATACCTTTCCATTACCTATGTCTCGATGCTTTCCTTTGACATTTCCTACCCTCTGGATATTTATGACCACGTTTGGTCCTTTGGGTCATGTTTCTCTTCGGAATGTTTTCCTTTTCCTTGTAATGGGTTTCTCCTTCACCCATTTCTTTTAAAATGGGTTTCTTATTTTTCTTTCAATAAAGTGGGATTGACCCTTGACCTTTTCAAAAAGAAAGTTAATAATAGAATATAGAATAATTTCCATACCAAAAAAATTTTCCAAAACCAAATCCATATCCAAGGAAATAAACAAAACGATACTTTAAAAACATTTCACAACTTCCATTTTGGCATAATTTATTCCATACAACATATTCGCACATCAAATCATGCATACAACCATGGACCTCACTATACTAATGAGTGGTTATTCACCCTTTCACCAAGTTGTCAATTGGTGGATCATTTTTATGGGGGAAATTTCATACCCTCATCCATCTAACTTTTAATGAGGGAAACTACATACCCTTATCCATCCCAATGCACATGAACACACACCAACCATTGTGCCAAAAACTAATTCCAAACCAACCATTTCAATCTATATCAATAAAAAATTTATTTTATTGAAAACATCACCATCAAACCATTTTCATGAATCAAAAAAAAATTGCATTTTAAAATCCATAAACAATAACTTTTCACAACAACCAATTTTAAAAAAATACACAAACCTTCACTAAAGAGCGTTTCTAACAAGATTTGGATATCTTTTTCACAATTAAAAACAAAATTTCAAAAAAAATTAAATCAAGTGTTCTAGTTCTAATAAGAGGAATCAATATTGAAGTCACTTACCTTGTAAAGTTAGGTGAAAACAAAGAACATCCCAAAAAAATCAACAAAACCTTGTTGAAATTCAGAAACCCATCCTTAGATCTTGTTCCCTAACATTAACATATCAATATATTATCATGATTGGCATCGTACACCATGGATCTATCCCCAAAAAATTAGATCCATGAATCCAAGATAGGGAGGAAGAATAATCTAAGAAAAAACAACCAGGAACGGAGATTTATCAAGGAATTTAGGCATCTGATGCACAAGAATTGCCAATGGACTTCTCCCATATAAAGGGGAAGGGTATACATAGACTTTAAGAGGAGTGTAAGTCAAGTTAGGGTATATTTAGGGGAAACCTAATGTTTTATAAGAAAATTAGAATTAGATCAACAATTTTAGGATCTTTTTTTTAATGGTGTATGGTTTAGCTACACAGTTTGGAAAACCAAGCACAAAGCGTATGAAAAACGTGAACCGGAAATTACCTAAAAATCACCCCTCACATGTTTGGATCACATAATAAGACACCATGTGTTCCAGCCATATAAAACCCTTTGTTCCACTATGCATGGTTACTTCTAGTTGGCCGCATGTTTTTGCCAAACCATACACCTAACCATATGCCTCTCTATAGCCCACTGTTTCATTTTGTATAGTTTCGTAGAGGTTTTCATGGTTTCTACTAACTATGCTCAAACTATTAACCTCTATAAAAGACTTACAAACTTTCTAAAATTACTCCAAAGCCTACTAAAATTAACCCAATTACTTTAAATACCTAAAATAAATAAATAAATGGCTTGCATAATTGAAAATGAGTGTGCTACATCCTCCCCACCATTGGTCTTTCATTCCCAATAAAGGAGATGACCACCATTAATTTGAAATAGTTTGGTCCATTTCTATACTATTTCCTTTTTCTATTCCCAAGTTTCTTCTAGAATATGACCATGTCTCTATAAAACCCGTGATATACCGATGTTTCTCCCATACAAGTCTTTCTCTTTCCTATCAAAAATACATACTAGCATACGAACCAATAAAGCATTTGTATCTAGGTCAATTAGATCCCATTGAATCACATGGATAGTATTATGTTGATACTTTTTCAACTAAGATGCATGAAACACGTTATTCATTGAATTGAACCGTGGTGGAACATCCAAATGATATCCCCCATTAACCAACCTATTCAAAAAAACTCCAAAGGGACTATATATTGAGGAGATAACTTTCCATGATTCCCAAAACAATGATACTCATGCATTGGAGATATTCTCAAGAACAAATGATCATGCACTTTGAACTAAAACATCAATCGATGATAATCCGCATATGATTTATGATGACTCTGAGCTATCTCCATCCTTTTCCTAATCAACTAAATATTCTCTATTGCCTCCTAGAAAAGGCTTGGTCCGACCAGTGAAAATTACCTATTTCCACCCAAAAAAGAGAAGAATGACAATGTTTCACATAAAATGCTTCAAAAGGATCCATATGTATTGAGTACTGATAACTATTGTTATATTATAACTCCACTAATAGTATGTGATCCTCCCGTGAGACACTAAAATACATTACACAAGCCTGAATCATGTATTTCAATGTTTTTATAATCTGTTTAGATTGACCAACCATCTGAGGATGTTACGTCATACTAATAGTCAACAAAGTCCCAAGATATTCCTGTAAGGATTTCAAGAAAGAAGACATAAACCTTGGATCTTATTCTGATACTATCAAAACTGGTATTCCATGCCTCTTTACCACTTCTTATATATAGATTTTGGACAATTACTCTATTGTATGAGATTCATGAATAGGGATTAAATGAGATGAATTGGTGAGTTGATCCACTATCACCCATATGACATAATGTTTTCAAACTATCCTAAGGATACCCATCCTAAAATACATAGTTATCTACTCCCATTTCTAAATCGGAATAGGTAAAGATAGAAACATAGTCAATAGTCATTGATGTTTTTCCTTAACCTGCTAACAAGTTAAGCATCTCTAAACAAAATCAGCCACTTTTATTTTCATTCCAACCCACCAAAATTGTTTTTTAAATTCCTTACACATATTTTGTATTCCAAGATGAACATCCCATCTCAAATGGTGGAAATCATGAAAAAAAAAATTCCTAAAAGGAAAACTGTATGACCATCCGACTTCAAAACCAAAAAAATAAATTCCCATACATCTTACACCCATCCATGATCTCCCCACAATTGAGTTTTGAATTCATATAAACACATTTTGAATTAGATATTCGTGCCTATTTAATTATCTCAACTATATCAGGAATGAAAAAATGGAAATAAAACCACAACACTACCTTGGTCTTCATAACATAAGTGCATGTCAATTATCACTAGAATCAATAGTAATTACTTCCAATCCACTTTTTCCAACTGACCATATGAATTTCTTCTTAATACATCCACAACCTAATTGAATATTCCTCAAGTATACATCAAGTCAAATTCCAACATTTGGAGATACTCAATCAATATTCTTTTTCTCGTATTCAAATCCAGTTGTGATAAAATGTGTTTAAAAAAATTTTGATCTATAAACACCATAAATTTATCACCAAAAAGGTAATGAAACCATGTTTTCAAAGCATAGACTATAACAAATAACTCAAAATCATGTGTTGGTAAGTTCTTCTCATGAAACTATAATTTTAATGAGCTATAAGAAATAACATGATCTCACTATATGGGAACACATCCCAACCCATATCCTAAAACATCACAATACACCACATACCCTTATCCTGATTCTCAAAAAAATCATGATCGGTGCTGTTGTAAGGAGAAATTTAAACTCTTGAAAAGACTTATGACATTCATCATTCCATTGGAATGGAAAATTTTTCCTTATCAAAGATTTAATAAGTGATTATAGTCATCAAAAATCATGAAAAAAAATATCAGTAATAACCATCCAGAATAATAAAACCTCATATATCAAATACATTCTTTGGTGGTTGACAATAGATTACCAACTCTATATTTTCTAGATCAATAGAAACACATATTTTAGATATAACATGGCCAAGGAAACATACCTATTGTATCCAAAAATCACACTTCTATAATTTTACATAAAAATAATTATCCCTCAAGATTCTAAACACCATCAATGAGTGTTTCTCATGATAATACATTGTCCTTGAATTCACTAATATGTCATCCAAAAACACCACCAAAAAAGAAATAAAAATATCATTGAAATATATTATTCATTAATTCCATAAATGCATATGGTGCATTCGAAATACTGAAAAGTATAACCGCATACTCAAAATGGCCATATCTAATTCTGGGAGATATCTTTGGAATATCCTACTTCCAAACCCAAAATTAGTGTTATGCTGATGGCGATTCTTTTTTAGAGAACCACTATGATCTCCCCAATTGATCAAATAGATCACTAATGTGTGGAAGTGTATACTGATTCTTTATCATAACTTGGTTAATATTACGATAATCCACACACAACTGAATAGTTATATCTACCTTCTTCATGAACAAGACTGACGCTACCCAACGAGACATTCCTAGATAAATAAACCCTTTACTTTCCAACTCTTCCAATAGTACCTTAAATTCCATTAATTTTATTGGATCCATTTGGTAAAATGGAAGTGAGACACTGGTCCCTAGAAGGAGATCAATCATAAACTACAATTCTATTTTGGGTGGAAACCTTAATAAATTTTTGGGAAACACATCCAGAAAGTGATCAAAAACTACTGCAAAATTACTATTCAAGATCTCATCCACCAATTCCAAAGTCAAAAATTCCAAATGGTATGAGATTTTTTCCACCGCTGGTGCCAAAAAGTCTAATGTGCCTTCCTTTACATTCTGGTCTCCTCTAAATAGACACTCAATGTCTTCATTAGTCATAAAACTAACCCTTTAAATATAATAATCAATGTGAGATTTGATGTAGTCAACTAATCTATACCCAAGATTATTTCATAGACATAAATCTAAACCATATATAAATACCATATCATATCAGCTCCATCGATAGTTATAGAACATGATTTTCACATAAAGGATTGGCATTCCCCTTATCTAAGAGGAGTTTGAAGTTTTAAAACATAAGACATCATCTCAACATGAAAACCCAAAAGATCAATAGAATGAGGAGAAATAAAGGAATGGGATGAACTCATATTAAACAAATATCGCATAAGTGTTGAATTAAAAATATTCCTAACTATCATTATTGAGATTCCCGATTAATAATCCATGATCTCTTGCTCAGTCACATATAATTTCTTACTCACTAAACTTTTCTCTTTATTACCTTTTTGAGATTTACCTTGTTGAGTATTCATGGTATTCCTCAAATAACCATGTCTAGATAAATTTTGTTGATGAGGGGTATTCTCCTACCCTTTTCCCATCAAGGTATATGAACTTTTTGGCACATGTGATGTTTTCCAAACACCTGACATTAGAGAAATATGACAACAGCACTGAATATGCCCCATATAATTGAAATTGTGGAATACTCAAGGTGGTATCATACAATCTCGCTTCATATGGCCGAATGAACCACATTGAAAACATTCATTCTTTCTATTTGGTTTCAGAGAAAGTTTCATAAATCTAGTAGTTTGATTCTGAAAGGAACATTAATCATGACAAAATATCATGGGAATAAAACCTGTAATTACGAAAAACCATTAATCACGTGATATGATTTCCATAGTATCAAATGCCTTACTTCCAAGACCATCATAATGGACAAATTCCATTACTGAAACGAGTTTACTAGTCGTTCCACGCCAGTATTACTAAACCGGATTTTACATACCATTCCAACTATGTCTATATCATGAGATATAAATCATTACCCAATTAATTTAAGGGATATATAGGTCCCAACCATCTCATAATGAAACCATTCTTATGTGTTCCACAAAATCATAAATCATACATCATAGCAAAACCCATGTAATAGAATGAGATTCTTAAACATCTTGTCATCATAACATAATCCATATAAACAAATAGATATCATTTCATCAAAAGAAAAATCAAACCATGTAAATAATAGATACATTATACTTGAAACATAAACATACTAAATAATGTCATCTTTGATAGAAAATAGTTTTGATAAAACACTTGAAATGAATTCTTGAGGAAAATATCATTTCTTCTTCAAAATCAATTTCATTTCTCAAATTGAAATGAAATTTCAAAAGAAAAGGATTTTCTTGAAAATAATCATGAAATATTATACAGTAAGCTTCATGAAAATAAGGTGTTATGAAAACGTAAAAATCCGTTCATGTCGTATAAGTTAAAAAAACATTATTCTCATACTTTTGCCGGAAAAGTCAAAAAGTACCTCATATGGTAAACAAAAGAATGATTCATTCCATACCTTATGGTAAAAGTAAAAAGAGGGTAAAAATGAATTTAAACATACATAGAAGAATATTAAACATTTTATGAAAACATTTTGAGAAAACATGGATATGGAAGATAAACATAACGCCAGTAAATACTTACGAATAAACAATCACGTATAAGAATGAGATTGGAATAATTATCCCTTACCTTATGTCCAATTTCTCCCATATGTGTCTGAGACTCCTGTATAGTGGGTTTAAACATATTATAAACTTGTAATAGAACCATAATAATATTTATGATATCATATATGATTCACTTAGGTCATTATATTATTCATTCATTTGTCAATTCCTTGTTAAACCGACGTTTTGGGTAATAATCGTTTCATTTATCGTACGTGTTTGGATTTGTTGTTCTTGATATTATTACTTATATCATGATTTACTTACTTCCAGAATGTAAAACATGATTTATATATCATATATATTTAGTATATATATATATAATAGAAAGATAAATTAAATTAAATACATCGTTCATGGAGATGGTAGGTCGTACCTACGCATGAACGTTGTTTTCCTTTCCTTATTGACTTGAATGGAAGTAAGTAGATGAAATATATATATATATACACATAATTAAAGTAGCATTATTATGTCATATATTTCATTATTATTCATTATATATACTTTATAATCATTCTTGAATGGTTAACATGGATAATGAATCACATCGCGTTGTGGAGACGGTAACCAGTACGTACGCACGAGCAATGATATTGTTCCCATAATTATTGAATGGAATTGGAGGGGATGATATAATATATCAGAATTAGTATCATGTTATAATAATCATATATAGTTATTATTTCCACCATTATACCTATCAAAGTAAGGTGGTGTGGGAAAAAAAGATTACACCACGGTGTGGAGATGATAAGTCGTACGTATGCACGCACGGTGATTTCGTTTTTCGTAGGATGGATAGAAGGTGAAATAGGGTTGTTTAATATTTATAATAAAATATAATTATATGAGTGATACTGATGTAATTAATTTATAATGAAACAAAAAAATAAGAGGAATTAGAAGAAGAAATATATTTGAAAGAATCGGTTAAGGATATTACCTCTTCTTTGACGCGCCTCTTCTAAACCTCCTCTTAGGGCACTAAAGTTGGTCTTTTGAGAAGACCAAGACCTCTATTAGGTTTCTAGGAAAGTGGAGAAGGGAAATGGTCTGGGGTTGGCAGATCTTTAAGCCTCAAAATGGTGTGAGGAGGAGAGGGAGGAGGTGCCCTTTTATAAGAGATGAGATGATCACTTTTGGAAACCTCTAAAATATTAATTTATAATAAAATCAAACCCCACATAAAAACCTCCAAAATGACTCAAATTATAATATGACATGATATAGGGTTGTAATCTCATCATAAAATAAAATTTATACATGTTGGTAATTTATTTTAAACCATATCAACTTGATTTATCCTTATTTAATCTATTTAATTTTATTTGTGGTAATAATATTATAAATTTTAAATTGCTATAAATACTTACTTATGTGTTGTTAATTGTACATAATTAGATAAATTATGACATTTCCAACCATATAATGTTCAATTTGTAATTTCTAAATATTTTTGTGATTTTTAAATAATTTAATAATATGTTATTTTTATAAAATATCAAGTATTAATTTTGACACTATTCATTTATTTGAAATTAAATAAACTCCACAAAGAAGATATGTTCGAACAAAAATATTTAATAGATTCCTAACATGTTATATTTATCTATAAAATTAGTGGATCACATTAATTATTTCATGTAATATTTATTTTAATATTTTTAAAACCATTTATTTTATATTTCAATCAATAAAATAATTTCTACATCACTATTGTGTCATGATTAATGATAATTATTTAATCCCTAAAAATTCTAAATAAATTCATATTATGTATATAATTTTATTATATTTTTTGTGACTATATATGTTCGAATTTTTATGAAGTTTATCACTAAATTAAAATTATTACACTTATAAGATATTAGAGAGTGACATGTTGTCACTTTCTTGGGTTTTAATAATAATTACATCATTTTCATGGTCAAAAGTCCATGAAATTAATCTATTGATACCCTTAGGTGATATGGGTCAAATTTTATTCATCCAATAGAATTTTTTAAAGTGTTAGGATAATTTTATAATCTTATCTTTACCCTTAATTGCTGGATTTACCATTAACTGTAGTAAATAAAATTTATCGTAGTTACTATTCATAATATCAAAATATAAAAAGTTGCATATTAACATAATTTGGACCTACTAATTCCAAATATGGAATCCATTTTTCCAAATTCAAAACACATAAGTTGTATTATTTAATTTAAAATTAATCCCACTGTTGAGAAAACGGGTTTTAAAAGTTAAAACATTGCAAAAGATTGAAATGTTTTTACCTATGAATTCAATGTAAAATTAATGATAATGAATTTAATTATATTAAATGGTAAAAATATATTCTATTTATACTTTAAACCCATTAAATGTTATAATTTAACCATATAAATTATCTTGATGAAAAAAGTTTTTTTTAATTAAAATTTAGCGTATTTTTACTATTCATCAAAATATGAAAGTTAACAGAAAAATATTAAAAAATTATCCAAAGTAAATTTTTATATACTTATTGAAATAAATAAGTTTAATTTTTCAAATTTAACTCATAAACGTGTCAAAAACTAGATTTAAAGTGGGTGTGCCATCAAAAGGTAGCAAAAATGCATTTTTTTTTAAATACTTATTTTACCTGAAAATTTTATTTTGTTCTCATACCATGTTCAAGAATATGTGTAAGATGAATGATATTGTTATAAAATTAAAAATGTGGTCAATAATATTCATAACGGCTAGTTCATAATAATATATCATTGTTTAGTGAAACTCGGTATTACGTACAACATAAGCTATTGAGGAAGGTCGCTCTTGCGTGCAACACAAGCCAAGAATAGTGTTTACATGTACTACAAGATAATACGGTGTTGCGTATATCTCAAGATAATCTTGGTGTAGTGTACAACACAAGACATCAAAGAAATTAAAAATATTATTTCTCATAAAATCTCAGGGTGTTATAGAGATTCTTCTACTACAAGCTAAAAAAGTTCTTAATTTTGTAAATTATGAATTTGTGTGGATGGAATTGTTTGTTGAACAATTCCTAAAAATCATCCCATGAAATTTATTGGTCTAATTTAGCTAAAAATTATAAATCCCATCACTATCATGTAAGATCCTCAAGAATATATGTTGCCAACTTGACTTTCAACTTAACTGGTGTTCCTAAGAAATCAAATATTTGATTCATCCTATTCAACCACAGCTCTTCCTTTGCAGGATTCAAATAAACCATTAAATATGGGTGGATTATGATTCAAGAACTGAGCATTATGATCCACTTGTCGTTGTTCATCCCTTTTATTCCCTCTATCCATAGCTTGAAAATCTTGGACAATACTCTGAATCAACCGTTGGTTCACATGTGGCTCAGGTGCAACCACATTCCCAATAGCCTCTTCTGACTAGTTTCTTCTACATATATCAGGTGTCATTTCTATAACCAAAAAAGACACCATAAGTTTAAATCTCTAGAAACTGAAGGTTTAAAATTTTCAAATTAACCACATTACAACTATCACAATAAGGCTTTCCCAAAATTCCACATTTAAACCATTTATTGAAAAATTCCAACATGTCTTTTGAAAATCCACTCATTTTCAAAATATCACTACCTTGCCTTTTCAAAATCTCACATTTGAAAATAATTTCAACACTTTTAAAAAATCAACACTTTTTCAAAAAAACATAAATCATTACACAAAATGAAATATTCACTTCTTATGGGAAGTCATTTATAAAAATCATTTCATGATCTTCTCATTGTATAAACCCATGAAAATGAGATTACAACTTCTATAGGTGTCTAAGAAAGCTCATATACTCAATTCCCTAGTAACTTGAGGTTCAACATAATTAGGTTTGTTGTACCTTTTTATGCACTGAATTTCAAGTTCTCACAATCTTACTCCTTGCTTCCATCCTAAGTCAAGGACTAAAGCAGAATGAATTTTCAACTCCAAGACTGACACAACTGATACCCAAGTATCAAAAAACTAATACCACTAGTATCATCCATCCCCTCCTCATTGTCTTGAGACCAGGAGGAATTTTTACTTTTCCTTAGGTGACATCCCCAAGACGCCAAAGGCTGGTAATAAATGCTAAGGGGTTTCTAAATACTTGGAGGATGATTTTCCCTTTGAAACTAGAACACCCAAACCAAGAGAACATAACCAAATAACTACTATATGATTCATGATAACAATGTAATACAACTCATGGTTTGACAAACTAAAACAACTATATCATAATATCAAGAAGAAACCAAGACTAGTATCAAAATACAAACCAAAGACAAAACCAATAAAGTTCAAAAACTCCAAAACACCACAATAAAAACTCCCAAAATGCTCTAATCTCATACTCCACAATCCATTACCAAGGTATCACAATGTATCACTAAAGAAATGAGATACCTTGACTTTACCTATGTCCAGATAAAAAATATATGCAAATACACCAAAGTTCCCAAGAAAGGGGTGAGTAATAAAACTCAGTAGGTTTTCCCTAAAAGTCTTCCCTACTCAATCCCCAAGGATAGAAAAAGTTAGCACATTTATACAAAGAAATTATATAAAAAAATAAAATAGTTAATATGAAAATATAAAGCAATTTCCATACCAAAATATTTTTCCCAAACCAAATCCATTTCCAAGGAAAGCTACCAAACAATATATTAAAGACATTTCACAAATTTTATTTTATTATAATCTATTCCATTCTACATATCCACATATCCAAACACGAATGAAACCATGGACCTCCCTAAAATCATGAATGGTGAGTAATCCTTTCACCAAACCATCATTTAGTGAACCATTTTTATGGGGGAAAGTTCATACCACTATCCATCCCACTTTTGATATGGGAAACTTCATACACTTATATGTCCCATTGCACATGAACACACACCAACCATTATGCAAAAAGCCAATTCTAAATCAACCATTAAAATCCATTTAAATAAAACATTCATTTTATTAAAAACATCACTATAAAACCATTTCCATGAATCAAAACATATTCAAAGTTTAAAATAATCATTTTAAAATCCAAAAACAAGCACTTTACACAACAACCAATTTTCAAAAATCCACAGACCAACACTAAAGAGGGTTTATTCCAATATTTGTATATAAATTGCACAATTCAAAAAAAATCAACCGATTTGAAATCAAACCTTGTATTTATAATAATATGAGTCGAGATTGAATCCACCTACCACACAAAGTTGGGTGAAAACGAAGAATGAGATAAAAATGAAAACAAAACTGAGTTGAAACTCCAAAACCCCACCATAGATCTTGTTACCTAACATTAGCATAGACAAATATCAACATAATTAGAATAAAAAAACCTAGATATATCCCCAATGGAATAAATATATGAATCCAAGATAGGGAAGAAGAATAATCTAAGGAAAAACAACCAAGAAGAGAGACTTAGTAAGGAATCCATGCCTCTAATTCACAAGCATTACCAACAGATTGCTACTGGATCAAGGGGAAGGGTCTCCATATCCTTTGGGAGGAGAGGAATTATAGATATGGTCTTTTATGGTCAAAATAATATTTTTATAGGCAAATAAAAATTAGGTCTACAATTTTTGGATCTTGTTTCTAACAGTGCATGGTTAAAGAACACGGTTAGAAAAACCATGTGAAAACTATACACCAGCCACTACCCAAAAACACTCATCACATAATTGTCCCATACAGTTTACAAACCATGATAAAACCATGTAAAACCCCTATGTTCCACTATTCATAGCTACTCCTAGGTGTCCGCACAGTTTTTCCAGACCATGCATCGAACCGTGCGCCTCTCTAGAGCCCACTATTTTACTTTATACGGTTTTTTGGAGGTGTTTCATGGTTTCTACTAACTGTGATCAAAACTTTCACCTAAGAAACTTTACAAAAGCCCTATAAACCCTCCCAAACTTAAGTAAATTACTTTAAATACATAAAATAGATAAATATAGGGGTTACTTACTTAAAACAAAAGTTGTTTCAGGTAAGGTGTGTGATGGTGTGATTTTCTTAGGGTGGTCTAGTGTACATGGTTTGGGCCATGATCTTGATGATCTTTAAATTCTCCCATAAATGGGTTTGTTCTTTATTTAGTTATTTAATCTTGTCTCATTCTTGATCAAGTGAAAATCCTAATGATGTTCCCTTATAAGCTTTGATAAATGGGCTTCATAGGGTATGATCTAACTGGTCAAGGCCATCACTTCTACCATCTATGTCAATTTAAATTTATCATAAACCTTTATATATACTACTAATAAAATCACTATTCAAAGTATATGTCATCAATGTTTATGATTATTAATATTTTTTTAAATATGATAGGATATAATGTTCTAACAAAACTAAAGTAGTGCATGTATTTTCTATAGCTACATTACTTAATAATTCATTTATTCAATCAAAAAGAGGTAAGTTTATTTATAAAATTTTATATTGTTACATTATTCTCCCCTTCAAAAATTTTACCCTCAAAATATTCATTTAATAAAATAAAATATAGGAGGTTAATTCTATTTTATCACCTATTTTGATTCCTATATAACTTCCTCAAACTTTTTGTTCCACTATAGTACTTAGACCAGGTGAGTTGCCTTATTTTGTAGAATTTTTCTTTATGATCTAAGATCTTCACCAGCTTATCCTCGTATGAAATATCATTCCCAAATGGTACCACCTATATATTTAGTTTATTTTATATTTATGGTATGTACTTTATCAAGAGAGATACATGGAACACATCATGTACCAAAGATAGGTTAGGTGGGGTGCTAGTCGATAAAACCCCACTCTGATGCGATCAAGGATACCAAAGGGGTCATTGTATCTTGGACTAAGCTTTACCTTCCTCCCAAACCTCATACCTTTCTTCCATGGTGATATATGAAGAAACAAATTACCTCTGACCTCAAACTATAAATCATGTTGATGATTGTATAAATAGATTTTATTTATAATTTGTGTGGATTTCATATGACATTGAATGGTATGAACCTTCTATACATTTACATAGATAAGATCAAGTGCCATCATCTTCTACTCTCTAACTTAATCCCACCATGTAGGAGTTCAAAATATCTTCCCATACAAAGCCTCATATGATTCCATTTCAATTATATAATGGAAACCATTGTTATATAAAAAATAACTAGGGGAATGTGTTGATCCCAAAATCCTTGGAAATCCATTGAACATGATATTAGAATATACTATAGAGTTTGTATAGTTATTTAAGACTAATTTCCTCTATTTTTGATGGGTCTGTAGATATTCCTTTATTGGTGTTAACATACCCCAAGAATGATACTTTCTCTAATCAAAATTTACATTTACTATGCTTCTCGTATATCTTTCCTTTTTTCAAGGTCTTTAGTACAGTTTTCAAATTCTCTAATTGTACCACCTTGATGTTAGAGTAGAAGATGATATCATCTATAAAGACAGCCACAAATTTATCAAGGTAATCTCTAAATACTCTATTCATTAATTTTATGAATATTTATAGAGAATTAGTGAGTCTAAATGGAATAACTATAAACTTTTAGTGCTTGTACCTTATACAAAAAGGAAGTCTTAGGTATATCCTCCTTCTTAACCTTTAATTGATAATATCTTGAGAAAGGATCCACCTTACATAAATATTGTGATCCATGTATCTAATCAAAAAAGTCATCAATATATGGTAGAGGAAAATTATTCTTTATTGTGATCATGTTGAGTTCATGATAATCAATGTATGGGTACATTGACTCATACTTCTTTTTTAAGAAGAGGACCAGTAAACCCCATGGTAAATAACTTGGTAAAATAAACTCTTTATATAAATTCCCCTATAACTATTTCCTCAACTCCTCAATTTTAATAATGGCCATTCTTCATGGAGTATTGGATTTTAGAAAAGTTTTGGGTATAATATTGATTTAAAATTAAACCAATTGAATAGGAAGAAGATTAGGAAATTAATCAGAAAACACATCATCATGTTCCCTCATAATGAGAATGTATTCAAGGATGATATGTTATTTATTATAGGTCATTTTATCTAGATACGCTTGCTCACAAGGAAATAATATTCATGCTTGATTTGTTGGTACCAAAGAATATTTATCCTACTCCCTTCACTTGTATAAAATTGGAGGGTGAATAATGATATGAAGGAAGATTTACTTATATTGGAATTTTTTGTTATATCTATATATAGAAAGTATATACATGCCCATAATAGCATCCAATTATACTAAAGGAAGTATCAAAATTTTCACTGGGAAGTTCATCCCACAAATATGGACATGGTATGAGTTGCATACTTGGGATCTAATAATTTCCCCATTTTATATTTTCACTAATAGATATACTTCCATTATTTTTGGTGGTGTTTGAATAGTTATACTAAACTTGTGAGATACAAAGGAATACATAGAACCAAAATCAAAAAGTATGTTCTTTGTCCTTAAATGAATAACTAGTGTACCTGACACCACTTCATTGTTGGCATCCACCTCAATATTTGTTATGGAGTGAGCTCATACTTACTTCCTTGGAGTTTATTGGAATTTATTGTCTTAGAAAAACTTTGTATTAGGGTATTGGATCTCATAATTATTGTGTTACTTGAAACTAAATCATTTTACTACTAGTTGAAGGTTGACTACAACATTCTTTTCTTCTATTACATTAGTGGGTTTTTCTTATTGGTAATCACTATACAGGTGTCCTTCCTTCCCATTCCGAAAGAATTTCCTAATCTTCTTTATAAAATCTCCAAGATTATTCTTCCCACAATTTTAAAAATTAAGATGTTTGGATTTATTTCCACCATTAGATTTCTCCATCATACCACGAGAATAAAACTCTATCTTCTACTTTTTATCACAATGAAACCCTTGAGATTCTCTAATCTCCATTTTAAATTTTAGGGAACATCAGAAAATTCCATCATAGATTTAAAATTCCCAAATGCATAATTCATGTCATAGAATCAACCTCCTCTCACCAAATAAGGGTTCAAATTTACTTTTATGGGTAATGAAAAAATGTAGAGGTATATCATGAAAGTCTTGTGAATTTTACCTCATATTATCTAATGGATTTATCATCATTTTCCTTCATTTTAAGGAAGTACTTCTATATTTTTAGTTGATTATTAAGAGGAAAAATTTATAATGAAAAACAATTAGGAATCCTTCCAACCCATCACTTCAATATCATCTTAAGGCTTGGTATTTTTGACCAATGTCCACCATTGAACATCTTCACCTTCCATATGATAAATAGACGGCATGAGATTCTCTTAATCAGAGAATTAAAGGATATATAATATCCTCTTAATGGATTTGATCCATTTTTCTTTGATTAAGGGATCAAAATATTCAGTTAAATTTGGAGGCCTTTGTCGCATAAAGCTCTCAATTACAACTTTCTCTTTATTAAGGGGATTTGGGTGTTCTTCCTAATTTATGTTTTGGTTAAAATTTTGAGATAATTAAGAAATTTTTGTCATGAATTTCCCAACTCCTTCTCCCATCAATTTGAACATCTCATTTGATAATCTATTACATTTCTCATCATATTACCTCTTGACTCAGTTTCTCTTATTTTAATCTATTTTACTATAAAAATAGAGAATTAGGGATGAGTATTTTTAAACTATTAAACATATAAATTAGAAACCATTAACATAAAAGGGATAACTCGTGAATGATATTTATTCTTTCACTTATGAATTTTTATGTTTTAATATTGATTTTCCAGGATCTATTTCCTATCTTAATATATTATGGGTGTTTTTATTCCTTAATAATGGTTTGTAAGAAGATTAAAAATTTACCAATCAAATCTACCAGTATTGTCAAGATAGGTATGTATAAATGGCCATTTTGATGCACTAGGTAATGATCAAGTCTATCTTAGTGTGCCCTTTTGGTGTTTTTAGACTTAGGTACCTCTATGCCAAATCCATATCCACTTGTAGTATCCAAATAGGGATATATTTTCTTGGAAACCAATTACTCTACACTTTAACAAAATTTAGGGTTTTTTCCCTATATTTAGTCTAATAATTAAGGATTATAATAGTGCCTTTTAATCCTAATCCTAAAAATAATATTTTTTTATAATACCAACTATAATGACCCATATTATAATACACATTATTTCATGATTTATTATATAAAGGTATGTTTAATAAAATCCCAAAATATCATGAATCCTAGTGTATTTGGGAAATTAGGTTAATTTAAAATAAACTTGATACATAGATAAAACGACATTATTGAAAATTTCATTAACATTCTCCTCAAAGTACATTTCTCTTTTAAAAATGCATGGGATAAACTGGGGGCATACATAACAAAAGGGGTGAGCTATAAAGCCCATTAAGGGAATAAAAAACATGATGAAGGTATTACATGTTATTCAAAAGGAATATCAATGTAACATAAAAGTGGTATAATCATAAACATGAACATTGAACCATGATATACAATGAAAACATAAAGGCAGCATGGTAATTTGGAGACAACATTAAACATGTAATCATAAATATAGTTGAGGGTTAATATACAAGACATCGTAACATAATGAAAAATTTATAATAATAGATTAGTTATACTCTATAATCTCATAAATTATATCTCATGAGACAAAAACATTATCCAATGCATTGAAGTGCTATATTGGTGTTCCCATCATAATATATACATGCTCATGTGTGACACATAGATCGTTAAACATAAGATCATATTTCATCACATTTAATCCCACTAATAAGTATTTTGGGATACATACATGGAATTATCCAATAAATTAAGGATAGATACATATATTTTAATACCCTTGGGTGTAAATGGGATGAGTATTCACAACACAAATGTTTATCATGTAAAATTATAGGATAATTTTGACAGCACGATGGGGGTACATAAAGATTCATGCGATGGATTAATGTGAGTGAAATGGTTCTCTCACAACTTGAAAATCAAAAAGGATTTAAGAGATATGTGTAAGAACATATCCCAACATGAAAAATTGGAAATTAAAGTCATAGTACAAGGAAGGTGTTCTAGAATAAAGAGGAGTATTGGATCCCTTTCCATGAGAGGGCACTTCTAAAATCTATGGATTATATTATTAATAGATTATGGGAACTTTAGGAGGGATATATAGAGGTATTAAGGGAGTAATGTTATTATAAAAGGGGTTTTAAGAAAGTTTAATGGTAGTTTTTGTAGGTTTATATAGAAAAATATAGGATAATTCTTTATTAATTACAAAACATAGGTTTTGGACTCTAAATTATAAAGAAATAAAAACCAAAAACCATACCATGGTTTCTAAAAAATTGAAGTTTTTTCATTATTTTTCAAGTTTATGAACTGGTCTCATTAAAATAATACCCTTGGTGATGCGTAATGGATTCATGTTTACAAAGAATTGATTTTAAAACATTAACATATAATATAGTTTTTGGAGGATTCATTATGGGTTTATAAATTTTTTCAAATAACCTCAAAAACAAATTAATTTAAAGGGTAAATATTTATTTTTTCATTTATTGCTTTTATATAATATATTACATTACTTTTGGGTCATTATGATGTCGTAATACACACCGTATATTTATATTGTATTTAATTTTGACCCAAAAATTAGACTCTCACCAAAAATTATGGAAAAAAAAATTGTGGTATAATTTTGATGTGTTGATTTCAAGAATAATATTTATTTTATCAAAATAATTATATAATCAATAGAGTATAAACTTTTAAATAAAAAAACACATTTATTAAAAAATACAATTTTTTTAAAATAATAGTTTTTTGGCCCATATAAGAATTATTTTTGAATTTGTAAAAATTAAAATATCATTAATTTAAAAAATTATTCAATTAAATAAAATAGTTTGTTAATTGATACTATAAATTTCCCAAAAATACAATTTGTGTTTCATTATATCATAATCAAATTTTTATCAAACTCATTATTTAATCATTTAAAAAATAATTTTAAAAAGGGAAAATATAATAATTGTTTAGCTAAAATAAAATATAAAAACTCATATAGTTAGGGTCAAGATACATATCCCTTTATTACACCTACGAATTCCATAAGGGTAAGGTGTGTGATTGTGATATTTTCTTGGGGTGGTTCGGCATACATGGTTTGGGTCGTGATCTCTATAAGCTTCAACTTCTCTCATAAATGGTTTATTTCATGATTTAGTTATTAAATCTTTAATTGGGGTTAACCAAGGGAAAATACTAATGATACTATCTCCATAGAAAGAACTGATAAATAGGATTTATAGGGTATAACTGACTGGTCGAGTCTATCACTTAATCCATCTGTGCCAATTGGAATTTATCAGAACCCTTTATATATAGTACTAATAATATCATTGTTTAGTGTATATATTATCAATTTTTCTGATTCTTAATGGTATTTTAAATATTAAAGGATATAATTTTCCAAAATAAATAAAGTATTGTATGTATTTTCTATAGCTACAATAAAAAATAATGAATTTATTTAATCAAAATGAGAGAATTTTTTTTTTAAAAGTTTGGGATGTTACAGGGATGTTATTTCTAGGAAACCACACACTCAATACTTTACCAAAAAAATTGGATGTTTTCCTATACTTATACTTATCCTTAGGGTTTTTTCTAATATTCTCTAGTCCTGATCCCCAAAAAAACTAAAACAAACTCTAATACCTACTGAGGTAACCCAAACAAAACATCTGTGTATTAAAATTAAATTTACATGATCATTCATTAAATATCATAATAAATCTCACCCCAAAACCTAAATTTTTAGTGTCTATGAAGAAACTATACTTAAAAAAATTATTTTATAACATTTTCAACAGCTCCCACAAATATTATTCTCACATGATACCCTGTTTGATGCATCAAGAATAATACTCTCTTTTATAACCTAGATAATGGAAACATAGGAAAGGGTGAGTTCATATTCTCAGTAAGGGTAAATATAAGATTCATCAATCGAAGATCACAAATGGTCACAATATGAGTATAAGATCATGAGAACATAATAAAGGTGCATGAAATAATATGATATCATCATACCTAACAAATCATATATCATAAAACATGAATCTTGGAATAATTATTTTATTATAACATAAGGTATGAGTAATATAGGGTGAAAATATGATTTGATAGTTATAAGCTATAAAGAATAATATAGACATAAGAATGAGTCATAAAATTCTTGCAAATATATAATCTTAGAAAAACTATTTCCTATGTGAGGGATTATTTTCAATGCCATTATTATATATTGGATGAAGTCCAATAGGGGATTGGGATCACTCCCAATTCCAAGAAACATATAATCACATGAGATATACATATTTACCCAATGCATTAGAGGGTTATATTGGAACCCCCTATCACATAATTACAACCATACATATTTATTCCATAATAACTTGAAAACAGTTATAATTCATCACATCTTGATTAAACCATGAAAATAAATGTGTTTCATGAAAACATTCATAAGACATAATAATAAGGCATAAAAAGGAAGAAATTGTATGTTAAAATTATAGAGTACTTCTCATTGAAGCATAATAAACCTTAAGGTATTTTTACATAGTTAAAATAAACTTTTATAATAGAATTAAAATTTACTTAGTGAAAAAAGAAGAAATACAATTTATGTTTTTTATATATTTTGAGAAAATATTTTATTAAAAAAGGTAATAGAAATTTCTTGGTAAAAACATAAAAACTTGGAGGTTATGCTTCTTAAATAAAATTGATTATGGTTGTTGGAAAATGCATTAGTATATAAAATGTTTAGAAGATTATTAATTTCACATTTTGTAAAGAATGTCAAAGTTGGTGGAAAGTGACCATAACAAAAAAATAAAAGAGGATTACATTTTTAGATAAACACTATACCATTTAAAAGACCTTAATTAGTCAAATAATTAGAAATGGGGACCTTTTTAAAACCAAATAAGTAAAATGGAGATTCAAGAAAAAGATTCATGTTTGAAAAGAAGATGTAAGGATGGTTTTTCTTCCAAGCATCAATTCAAGTGAATTATGAACCAAATGGAAATTGAAATTCTAAGAGAAAATATAAAACTTATAAAAAACTATATGAGAAGAAAATATATGTGGTTATAGAGATAAATATAATACAATTTATCAATATGAAACTTAATCATAACAACCTTGAATTCGAAATGAGATTGGAAAGGAATCCCTTTCCATTTACTCCTAAATTATATAAAACCTATTTAGCCTCCAATATAATAAACATAACCATATTAATAAGTTATTTAAGAACCTTATTTATATACATTACCTTATTATTTAATTATAATAATTAATTATACATTAATTATCTCATTAATTTTTATTTTCATCATTGGATGTTTGTGATTTTAATTATTCGTACTTGTTTTTCAATGGTGATGCCAGACCCCATTCTTTAATAACAAGTTAATAATAACTATATTATAAATGGTATTGGAATAATTTTTTAAAATTATTTATGTCCTATTTTTATTCTATGTAAATTATTTGTATGTTTTGTGAGAATGGGATCCATGACAAGCTTAATTCAGTTACTATACCAATATTAATGGATTACATTATATTGATATTTCATTTTTATGTTGTTTTTTTTAAACCATATTCATTAAATATATTACTCATTAACATAATATATATTTATTGAATATATTTTTGAACCATCTATATAATTATGTGATAAAAATATCACTCATGGAGAAGGTAGTTCGCATGTAACACTGTTAATAGTTTCAATTTATAATGAATGGGGGGGAAGGTAGAAATGGTTTTTCCGTCAAAATAATAAAATTTTATATAATAATTAAATATATTTCATAATTTAAGTATGGTTATAATATAATTTTGATGGGGTAAAATAAGAAACAAAGGAATAGAAATAAAAAAGGAGTGATTCGGAGTTTTTACCTTACTCCTCGGGGAAACTCCTTGGGCCTTCTTAGAATGGTATTTTGGTGAGAAAAAAACCTATGGAAATTAGGAGAGGATTGGGGAGATATTTGGGTAGAATTTGGTTAACATAAAATTCTTTTGGTGTGAGGAAAATTTTGGTGGTGAAGAGCACTATTTGTAAGTGAGACGGGTGACACTTTTGTAAGTACTCATAACTTTATATTAAAGGAATGTCACATTCAAAGGAAATTGGCTCAAAAAGAAAAAACAATAATAGATAGGGGATGATTATTGACAAATTAACCTCTTATAAACACAAATAATATATATGGTTTGAGATATTTTTCCATTTTCCCCTTAATTTAACTTTTTACAATAATTTACTTATATCATGGTAACTCATTTTTTTCCTTGGTAAATTAATTTTATGAGTAAAAATAAAACTATGATTATTAAATAATTTGGATTTTATAATTCCAAATATGGAAACCATTTTATAATATTAAATTTATAAAAGTGATAAAAATTAATTCTAAAATAATAAATGTATAACACATAAAAATTGTTTCATAGAAAATATAACATATGCTCCAAAATATCAGTCATAGGTTTCCAAATTAAAATTAAGATTTTTAAATTTATATTTATACTTATTAAAGATATATTTTCTCAATAAAATAGTTTAATAAAATTTAATCCTGATTTATATCATAATGATGTCTTAAAAGTTACATAATTTGTAAAAATAGTATTTTTACTATTCATCCAAAAATAAACCATTTTAGAAAAATCCAAAAACATCACCCTAAGATAAAATTGATATGATGTATTCAAAAAAGGATTTCAATTTTTCAATTTAAAATTCAAAATTTATAAATTTAACATTTAAATAAAAACCTGAAATATAATGAGAAACTTTTTTATTGAAAAATGACTTTTTAAATATTAATTATTCTTATTCTTATTTCCTATAAATTACTAATTAAATTAGTGTTAATATATTCTTCATATTAACAATATATTTTATCATCATTTAACCATTATATATTTTAGTTTCTTAAAATAAAAATGCACAGCAAATAAAACTTCATTTTTTAGAAAAATAATATTTTTAATCATAAAATGGCCTTATTTTTTATTTAGCTACACTAATTAAACTTTATAAATGCATTAATATTAAAAAAACATTTATTTTTCTTTCTAAATAGATTTCATAATGTAATTACTTCTATTTATACCCTCTATTTCAATGGTTATATTATAATTTTTATATTTAACATTTATTATTTTATCTTAGTAAAATGTATAACGGTTCATTTTGGTTCAATGTTTCATGTGAAACAAATTATTCAACGAAATATTTATAATAAAAATTACATAATAAAATTTATGGGATGTTACATCATGGAATATTTCAAGATGGCCATTAAAATCAAGAATATTGATGGGATAAATATAAAAACTAAATTTAAATCAATCCATGAAATAGATAATAAGATTAGTATGGTGGTAGAAACTTCTGAAGAAGTTTAGATTTTAGATAATAAGGGGGAGTAAAAAATTAAATAAGGATGTGTGTGGAAGGTTCAAGATGTCAAGACACATTTCTAATAAGTACTTGAATTATATTCATGGACAATAATTAATTATGAAGAAAAAAGCTAAATCACCTCTGGATTTATGTTCTAAAAATATCAAAGAAGGAGTCTACACTAAATAAGAAGGATGACCATAGTCCAAAAGAGTGCTTGATAATATTTCCAACCCAATTAGAATAGGCCAAAATGTTGGAGAAGGATGAAAGAAAAGAAAGTTTTCTAATTTCTAAAGTTGACAAGATCATTCTAACTATGGAAAAGTTAAAAAGGTAAATAATTACATGATTCAAATTGAATTTAAAATTTATAAATCCATAAATACATAATTATTAAGAGTTATAGACATTGTATACCTCAAAGTAAGGGAGGATTTTAGTATATAAATTTTTCTCATTCCTATGTAGGGGAGATAATGGATGGTCTATCTTATTTTCAAGTATTCTTTTTTTTAATGTTTTTAATTAAAGGTGAATAAGTTTTGTGAAAATCAATTAAGGGGGAGAAATATAAAAGATTCAAGATGCTAAATATTTATACATTATTAATAAATCCGGAAATCTAGATAGCATTGAAGAAAGTTGAATTTTTAGGTATTATTTTCAATTTCCCATCACCATTTAATATTTGTATTTATTCTGATAATTAAGGGGGATGTCACCTCCTAGCATTTATTTCAGGTTTGAATTGTTTTTTATATTTATTTTCTATCTCTTATTAATATTTTCAATATTTCATGTGTTTTATCTCTTTGAAATAGATACAACAATATCATTGGAAAGGTTCATGGTGTGGAAAAATTATTCACATCATGAATAATCATGGTGGAGAATTTAGTTTCTATAACTGTCGGTTCATGTTATGAACCACGTGATCATTTTGTGAACTAGGAAATTTAAATAGATTCATGGTGTGAATCTTATTTCATGTCGTGAACCCATCATCACATATTTTAAAATTATATTTTTCCTTGATTTACCTTGGTTGGATTTAACCCTATTACTCTCTTCTGTCTTACAATATGGAAACCAGATAAATATCTCTCATATAGACTCCTTCCTTCCTTCATAATTGGTTGGGGTGGTTTCAGAATATATATTCAAGGATCATCATGTTAAGTGGTTTTACTCATCTCTCTTTGTTCTATCCTCTTTATCACTTTTTTTTCTTCTAATCAAAGGATACAGCGGCCTAGGGTTCGTTGGGTATGAATTTCAAGATGGGGAATTGAGATTTAGGGATTTCTCTTTCCTTATAGTAGTCTCTTACATCTTCTTCTTTCCATTAAATTTTTTCCAATTTTAAGTGTTTAAGGTCGGTAGTTTCATAAGATGAATTTTTCATATGAATCTTGGTTGTTTTGACAAGTTTAAAATGGATTTTAAAATATTTAAAGGCATGATTTTTATTTCTTGAAATCTATTTTTAATGTTTTAATCGAATTAAAGTTGAAACTGATTTGAAAGTATTTTTTATGATCAGTTTAGTTTGTTTGTTTTTTGTTTTATAAAGACTTATAATGGTTGAGAAAATGTCCATTGAAATGATTTTGAATCATGAAAATGGTTCCTTCTTTAGAATGGTATGGCCCACATAATCTTGGTTATTTAGGTGGGTATTATAGTATAAGCACAACTACATATGGAGAGCCTCTCTATCATTGGATATATTTTATAACTCTAACTAAAATATTAAGGAAGGGTGACACATATTGGTGATCTCCAATACCTAGGCCTGATTTCTATGTATGTGTGTAAAATCATTTATTTTTCTTTGTTCATCAAGGTGTAAGGATCCTAGTTATCCCTAACCTGATATACCTTAAAACTTCTTACCATGGGGCTAAATTCTTTTGTTTAAAATTTGTTAATATTTATGCCTTTCCTTTAAACTGTTTCAAAGTAGTTATTCTCAATGTTTTATGTAAAATTACAAAAAGGTTATATCCTCCTATTTTATCTCTATAAATTGAGTATAATTGGTTTTTTTGATAAACTATTATTATAAAACACTTAGTGGGTTCGTATTGGGCTTGTTATGATCTTACCCAACATACACTCAATTAGTGTGTGAAGATTATGTTGAGTCTGGCGAAGCTGAGGGAAAAGTACTATTTAGAGGTGGTTGTTATTTATACCTGTCAGGTATGATTTATAATGGTATCATAATGGGATGTTTACATACATGTCACATGGTTGGTATGAGTTATTTTTTTATTTTTTTTATCCCTTAGACAAATGATTTTATTACCTTAGCATCACTTCTGTTATTTCTTTTTTTAGTATATAGACATCTCTTTTCATTTTGCATGCTTATTTGAAGTATTCATTTGTTTATAATATATATGAATGTGTTGTTTTATCCCTTATTTTCTTAATAGATCCTCATTTTATTGTCTTTATGGGTGACATAATTCTTAAAGGTGGATTTTAGATGTCTGGGTGCTTTTCACCATCCCATTAGGATTAGGAATGCCCTTCAGGCCTTTTCATGAGCCAGCTTGGGTGTCTCATGTCACACCCATGATTCCATTTTTTGGTAAGTTTTTTTTATTTTTGGTATTTATTTTTATCTATAGATATTATGAGTCTTTAATTAGAAAATAGATTTTTTTGGGAGATGTATAGTGGCACAAGTTTTTAGCATGGTTAGAGGAAATTGTGTTCCAACCTCTACAAACCATGAGAGCTAGGATAGAGAAACTAATGTGTGTAGATTGTTAGGAACATATTTTTTGAAACTATGTAGCCTAAATTGTGTGGCCTCTTGCCATGTTCCAGTAATGGGGTGTAAAAAAATATTTCCTAAGTTAAAATGCAGTATAGTGGTCAACCTAGGTTGTCTCCAGAGAGGAGCACACAATAATCAATCTGTCACATTAAATTTTAGAAAGAAGAGGAGATTTTTTTTAAATTATTTGAGTTAGAAAAAAACTAAAGTAACAAAAAAAAGAAGGAAATGAAGAAAAATATCGAAAAAAAATTGACAAATTAAGTGATTGAAAACTTTGATATGAATTGAGTGATCAGGTCGAGATTGGTTTTCCAATTTCAATGTTATTATAGTTCTAATTTATCAAATCCTCTTCTACTATGCTGATAAAAGTGAGATTTCATGATCTCTTACTCCCACTACCTTGGTCAAATTATGATGTTGATAGTAAGTCTTTCCAAGTTCTCATCTCAATATAATCTCCTTATTATGTTTGAATAAGTTTTAGTGAATACCCTCAATTGACTTAGGCAATTCCCGATCAGGTCTTGTTTATCCCAAACAATAAAGAATATCCACTACCCCTACCACATGTACTGATGATCACCGAGTACTTAACCACTAATCCCTAATATATTACATAATATATAGATCAAAACTTAATGTAGGGGGAAATGATCATTTAAAAATCAATAACAACAACATAATGTAAAAACAAATATGACTGTACTTGATAATAAAAATTGTTATTAGAAATTGAAACCAACTTCACAAAATGGAGAAAAGCTTTCATAACATTAAGTGCATGAACTAAAACATTAAAAAAGGGAAAACCTATCATCCCCCAATAACTTAGAGTATCACCCCTTCATGTGAATGGCGTCCATGAATAAGGGGGAATAATAAGATAGTGCAAAACTAAAAAGAAATAAAATAGGGGGGAGGAAGAATCAAAAAAATTCTCCTCTAAAATCCTTACACTGAAATCCTACTTCATTCATTCCCAACAGACCTCAAAAACTCACCCAAGTTATCTTCATAAAAGTTTTTTAAGTTTAGTTTAATATATACTCTAAAAATTTCAAATCATTTGGAAATGTGTAGAAAAATTTATGATTGAATTACTGAAGTGCACGTTTTTTCCCTAGGGAGACTCTTCAACTTCCTCATTTTGGTCGCATGCAAAGGAAGAATTAATGAAATAATTTCTCCATTAAATTCAATGGGAGCATGTGGATATGATTTATATTTCTCCTCCAACTATAATAATCTCATTTGGACATATTTAGGCCTAGATATTTCTCATTAACAATAGTGGGATCTATTCTGTCTTCCATCAAACTTTTTCTACTTCACTGATTTTTATGGGCCGGTGGATTTCTAATTGGATCTTTTTCAATAAACAAAAAATTAATCGCATGAAATAAGTAAGACTAAAAAAATTAAACACACAATTTAGTTCAAAATTGAAAGATATATTCTCTAAATACATAATCTATAGAAAACCGCTAAATTTCCAGAATTAAACAATTTTCATAATTATGCCCAAAATCCACTAAAAATACTAAAATGATGAAAATAAACCCAAATTGATTAATTAAAATGTGTTAAATCATTAAAAACACTTGAAAAATAATTAAAATATTAACTATATCAATTCCCCCACACTTAGCACTTGGAATCCTGGACAAGTCAAAATCAAATCAAAGAAAATTCAAAACACATGCTAATGAGATCCACCAATTCCATACCAAGGAAAAAAGATATTTTACCTTATAAATATCCATTATTACATGTTATAAATTTAAATAATTCAAAATTTTCTTCTTCATTTATCCTCTCATTCACACAAGACACCAAACTCACAAGAATTTTTTTCATCTCACAAATATCAATTTTCAACAAATCTTTTCTCATCCAAACCAATACAAGGGTCACCATAGGCATGATAAATTACTACTTCTCCACCTGATATGAGTAAAGGACGTGTGTTTATCATGAGAAATTTTTAGGGTTGTTCTGTGGCTTCTACTTGGTAGGATTTTGATGTGAAAAATTATGAGGCCAAATGAGTATGGTTAGGCTCTTTTTGATGTAAAATTACAAGATTCTAATTTCTACTCAAGTATGGTATCCTCCTCACTCCCCTTAGTAGAAAATTATATTCATCATCATGAAAACACAAGGAAAGTGTAAACCATTAATCATTTTAATAGAAAAAAATTCAATCTTCTGAAACATAATTTTTCTTGAAAGATCTAGAAAAGGCATAGCTTTCTTCTTCCATTAGAAGTTCCAGAAAGGCATAGATTCTTTTATCATGAAAGATCCAAAAAAGGAAAAAATTTAAATAGAATGATTTTTTTTAGAAGCAAACACATCCCTTAATCATTTTATTTTCAACCCAAAGTATCACCAAATGAGGTAGCACAATACAATACATCTACCCCCCACACTTAAGTTCAAATAGATCATGTAATTTCACTTCAAGAGAAGGTTGGATAGGAAAAATTGATTGTAATGTGGATAACATAATAGTATATTCATGGATTATAAGGTCTAAAAGGATTAAATTTACATGGTAGGCCAAAATTAAAAGGATTATTTTGAAAAGGGGTCATAAAATCCAAATAAATTTCTTAATCCTTTAAGACATAAGTTCCTCAAACCCTCAAGTTTTGATAGGAATAAATCAAATTATGGTTAAATAAAGCAAGTTTTGGTTCTCTCAAGAAGTGAGTTGAATGTAAAGAATATGAAAATAGTGGTTCAGAAGGCTCATAGGAAAGTTATTGAAAAGATAAAGATAGTGAGTTATGGAACAAGATTCAAAAATAAGAGTACTTTTCATGAAATTCCCAAAATATTTAAACTTGAAACAAAGTCATTTTTGGCATTCATGTAAGCTCAGTTTCATGGAATAAAATGTTTCACTCATTTAAATTTGTTTCAAAAATGATAATGATAATCATTTTATCTCAAGAGTTTCAAAAACACACAAAAATTTGAAAAATGCAGTTTTTTTAAAAAAACAACAACAAATGAAAATTTTAAACTAGAAAGGTTCCCTCTCCCGCACTTAAATGATATAGTGTCTACAATGAATTATAATGGATTTAACTTGTAAGAAGATTTTAATTTAAATCGCAATAATAAATTAAGTGTAAAGGAGTGGTAAAACCTGACTTATTGTTTGTGCAACGATGAGTTAAGCTTCTATGTGTCCCACACTGAAAACCTAGAAGCAAAAAAACAAAATAAAACATAAGATATTTTTTAAAATAAATGAAAATAGAATTAGAATTAGAAAATAAGGATAGATATTGGTTTAATCCCACAAGTGGACCCTGGGTTTTTAATACCTCTATATGGGTAGTTCCATTTGGTTATCCCCAATCTGATGGTGGGTTGAGTTTCATTGTGATTAACCAACAAAAATTATTCTTTACATCTTGCACTTATCCCTTTTTTGAAGCACTCCATGGGTATAGTACACAAAATCCACACCTAAGACAATAAGATAAAACTTTCTTGGTGGGGTTGGAATAATTAATGAGTCCTCCTTTTTCTTGGTTTTCAATTTCATAGACTCCTCTTCATTATCTAGTGATTTCTCATGGTATGCTACATCAAGGGAATAATCAAAGAGAAAGTCAGAGTGTAATTCAATTTGAACCAAATTAAAGTATGAAGTTTCAATATAAAATTCTCACCTTTTAAAGTACACATCTTATGTCTCTTTTTCCTTTATAAAATCCACTTGGATCACCGCTTGAACTCCCTACACTAAATGATCAACTTGTTCATGGATCTCTATATATTCCTCTTCAGGTGAATATTCTTTTTCTTCCTCATCCACCAAGTCAATACAAGTGTTTGATGAATCTAAAAAAATTTAAAACAAGGGGAAGTAGTACACAATTCATATTCTATAAAATTATAATGAAAAGAGTTTAGAAAAATATTATCTCCCTTAAGTGGCTCAACATCAATTGACTCTTCATTGGAAAGTGTCTCTTGGAGTTGAATTTCACTGGGTGGAGGTAGGTAGTCAGGGTCCTTTATTTGAAAGTTGAGTTATAATTCACTTCCACCACTGGTTTTGATTCTATTTCAAGTTTAGGTCCCTCGTCCAATATAACTTCCTCCTTGTAATTCAATCTTGGATAATTGGTTTTGACTTGATTAAACATGTCCATTAGTTCTTAGCGAGATACTTTTTATATAACTATTCATTATTTTCTTGGCCAAAACATAGAGTTAATCAATCCTTTAAAATAGGGATTCCTCGTCATTATGAACCATTTCTCCTTGCACATTTTATTTATTAATCCAAGAATAATAATTGTAGTTTTCATGAATCATGAAAAAAATAGTTTTTTAAAAATGAAAGAAAGGGAAATGTTTACAAAATTTTAGAATTAGATTATTGACACAACCTCCCTGACAAAAGCACCAAGTTTTGACATGTTCCTGTCATTAGGTGTGACAAAAAAATATTTACTAAGTTAAAATGCATTATAGTTTTCAAAATATTTTGTCTCTAGATAGGAGTGCACAACAATCAAGTTGGAACCTAAATTTGAGGGAGAATAGAAGATTGTTTTTGAAATTGTATGAGTTAGAAAACAAACTAAAGTGACAAAAAAATAAATAAATGAAAAAAAATGTTGAAAAAAATTAACAAGAAATATATTGAAAATAGTGATATGAATTGAGTGATCAGGTCGGGATCGGTTTTCTAATTGCAATGTTATCATAGTTCCAATTTATCTAATCATATTATAATAAGTCAATTAAAGTGAGATTATATGATCACTTCCTCTCACTCCCTTGGTCAAATGAGCACAATCTACTATCCTTCCTTTGTATGAATTAGTTTTAGAGAATACCTTCAATTTACTTAGGTAACTCCTGATTGGGTTTTGTATATCCCGAACAATCAAGAATATCCACTACCCCTCCCACACGTACTGAAAATCATTGAGTACTTCACCACTAAGAACTGATATATTCCATCATATATAGATCAAAAATTAATGGAGGGAGAAAACTATCATTGACCAAAGTAATAACAAAAAAATAATCTAAAACCAAATATGATCGTACTTGATAATAAAAACCTTTATTAGAAATTGAAACAAACTTCGCAAAAGGGATAAAATATTTCATAATATTAAGTGCATGAACTCAAATATTACAAAAGGGAAAACCTATAATTCTGCAATCACTCATAGGATTACCCCTCCATCTGAATGGAATCCATGAAGAAGAGGTAAGAAGAATACATTACAAAACTAAAAAGAAATAAAATAGGGGGAAATAATAACATAAAAATTTATCCTTTGGGATCCTTACACCGAAATTTGTCTTCAATTATTCCCACCATACCTATGAAACTTGCCAAGGTATATTCTTAAAAAAATTTCTAAATTTAGTTTCTTATCAACTCTAAAATTTCAAATCATTTGGACAAGTTTAGAAAATGTTATGATCAAATTACAAAATTTCACTTTTTCTACCTAAGGAGACTCTTCAACTTCCTCCTTTTGGTTGAATGAAAAGGAAGCATTAATGAGATAATTTCTACATAAAATATAATGAGAGAATGAGGATACAATTTATATTTCTCATACAACTAGAATCAAATCATTTGAAAATATGTAGGCCTATATATTCCTCATTAACTATTGTGGGTGCCATTTTTTCAGCAAGAAAATGCTTTCCATTTCATTGATTTTTTTAGGCCAGTGGATTTTAAATTAGATATTGTTCAATACACAAAACTTTAAGCCAATGAAATAAGTAAGACTAAAAAAATTAAAAAATAAATTAGTATAAAAATTTTAAGAGATATTCTCAAAATAAAGAAGCTCTAGAAAACTGATAAATTTTCAGAATTGCACAATTTTTAAAATTAAGCTCAAAATCCACTAAAAATACTAAAATTATTCAAATAAAATCAAATTGATTAATTATAGGGGGTTAAATAATTTAAAAAACTATAAAATAATTAAAATATTAACTTTATCACCTCTTTCTATGGAGGTAGATCTACCTACATAGTTGGTGCATGATTTGTAAAATTGTGTGGCCAAACCATGAGGTTTGCTTATATTTTAAATTTCTTGAATTTCCAAAACTACCCCTCAATTATTTAACCCCTATAACCCTTAATTTTACCCCATTCATGACTCCTCTGACCCTAGGTGTTCCGTCCTACTTTATCCCTCTCCCCTTGGTTCTATTTTTGTATGGTTTTATCTTATATTCTTCCAAGAATTTTCAATAAGTGTTTTCTCTTCTTTCTAATTGGTCTATCTTATCTTTTTTCTTGATTTTTATTCTCTTGAGTTCTTTTAATGACCTAGGGTTTCTATAATAATAATTTTATAACATGGGTTTTGATTTTTATGGTTTAATATTGCTTCTATAGGATTTACTCTCCTCTTTTATTATGATTCTCAACTGATTCTTGTTTTTTCAAGGAAAAACATGGGTGGTTTCATGTTGCAACATTATTTGATAATTTAATTGTTATTTATTAAAAATACAATGGTTTTATAACTATTTTTTTGTGTGTGAATGGGTGGTTTCATGCTGTTTTGGTGTGTGTAAAATAGTTGTTAAATGGATTTCCCATATGGATATGGTTGTAAATGTTATGCTTTGTCATAGTATGGTTAGTGTTTTATGAAAGGGTAATTTTATGTTTTGTTTTTACTTTCTTTCTAATTACTCTTGATTTCTTTACTTTTATTGTAAATCTTAAAGCATGTCCTAAAATAAAAAAAAATCCTATCTTTTAAAACTGAAATTTTTTTTTGTCTTGTAATGGTTGTGCATTAAACACTTGATGGGATACTATAGGTAATGTGATATCATTCCCAACATTCATCCAGTGGGTGTACGTAGACCTTGTTTTTTTTAATCAGGTAAAGGTAAGTCTTCCTATAGAGGTGGAGGGTACTCATAATAGTGTCGTCTTTTGGGTTGTGTGTTGGTGGTGACATAGTGTGTGGTTGGACCTTATGTAATGAGATGATCTTTGGTTTTTTTTTCACTTTCCTTTTTGTTTGTTTTGGTACTTGAGTTTAGATGTAACTATTAAACATGTATATATTTTCTTTTATTCTAACTTTTGTTATGGACAAATGCTTATTATTGATGTGGATTATTATGATGGGTGGTTATTATTCTGATTTATGTTTATATTGATTATTATTATAGTAAAAATCATTTCCAAAGGAGTTCTGTGATGCCCAAGAACTAGTTTATAACCGATGGGGATCAGGAATTCCCTTTGGTTCATGTCACAGTTTGAGTCGGGTGTCAGGTTGGATGGAAGCCTAGGATGGTTCATGAAAAAATGTTATCAAATGATTTTCCCTTTTTTTTTGTCATGATATTTGGGAACATATGGATAGACAGGATCTAGTAATGTTGGAGCTTTAGGTTTTGGTTGTAAATGGGGTGTCTAACCAACCCACATCATGATAGGTCCTATGTTACCATGGGATGTTAAGAATTAGTTTTGACTCCCCCTTGGGGATTAATGCATAGGTTGCAAACTAGGCATGGGCACTAAGGTAGGGAGGACTGTTTTGAGTTGGTGTGGTTTTTTTTATTCATGTGAATGTTTCATCATGTTGTTTACTAAATTATTAGTGGATTTATTTATTAATGGTTTCCCTTATTTTTTTGACTTGTGTAGTATCATGCCTCCCTAAAGACGTTTGGTATGGCCATGGGAGGAGGTCGAAGAGAATTGTCATTTGGATAACCCACTAGTTGATCAGAGACTTATTGAGGCAATGGTTCAGGATGTTTGATCCATGGATCAGGGAGTGGTCTCTAGTAATTCTAAGTCTAGGGAAGCTAAACCAGGGCTGGATAAGGATCATACTTAGAATTTCATCAAGTATAATACTCATTCCTTCTAGGGAAGAAATGATCCTCCGAAATAATAAGATTGAGTGTTGAAAATTGAGAGTATCTTTGAGTTCCTTAGAACTCATAAATCTATAAAATTGAAGTGTGATTCATTTATGTTGGACGTACCCAGACAAAGGTATTGTGATACTAGTATTTAGGATAGTAAGTATGAACAAATGGGTTGGAAATATTTCAGGGTCATTTTTTTTAGAAGTTATTCCTTGATACTTTATACCACGCCAATTATAAAGAGTTCTAGAACCTTCACTATGGAGATTATTCAGTGTTATAATATTCCATCCACTCTATAGATCTGGTCCACTTTTTACCTGAGAAGATCACCAATGAAAAGTTAAAATCATGATGGTTTGAAATGGGGTTACATATTTAAATATGATCTGAGGTATTCTTATTTAAACTGAATACTTATGCTGATGTGGTTGACTAGGATTTGATGGTGCAGATCAAATAGGTGGGTATGATAGTTTTGACTGGGATGCTTTCGGCTTCGGGGTAGATTTGTATTTTCTCATCATAAAAGAAGATTAATAGGGAAGAGTAAGGGAAGAAGGGTTTTAATAGCTCTGGATACCCACCTTGAACACCTTTGTCAGTAGTTAAAAGTGGAGGTATAGTTGTGTACCATCATTTTAGAAGGTCAGGGCACATACAATACACATTTTTTGTTCCAACCAAGGAGTTCTATCTTTGTGGACACATGGTACATCTACAATGGTTTTGTAGGAATTTCCCTCCTCATGGTGGCATAGGTTCGACAATTCCTTAAGGTACTAAAGCTCAATATGATGATTCAGGGGCTATAATATCTCATTCTAGTGGACACAGTGGAAACAAAATATCTTCTTATAGATATAGTAAGCAAAAATTAGAGTCTCATGTTAGCTATTTAACTTAGGATTAGACAGAGATGAAGTATTTTCATGTTATGGATTAGGCATTAGTGGAATCTGATGTAATCCTTGAGATAATAAAAGAAACTATTATTAAGACATCATACATAGTTATTTCTTTGTTCAATATAGGTTCTTAACACTCCTTTAAATCTAATCATTTTTTATACTTTCTAAAACTTTGGACCAAGCTTATGTTTTTTTCTATGTATTTGGTTAGACCTCTTAGTAAGAGGAAGGAGTAGGGTTTTCGATGCTCTTCCTGAGTTATCTCCCTATTGGAAACTGAGATGAAATGGGGTTTCTTTATCTTGTAGATATACTCTTTTAAATGATCCTAGGTATGTATTGTACAACATTATTTAAAGCCCGTATTTATTTCTAGCACCATCAAGTGACTTGCATGGCCCATAATGGGAGAACTCAGGTTTTCAAGGGATAATGGGATCCACATTCAGGACTAGTAGGACATTCACTTATAGAGTGTATAGGATTACTTATCAGGTATCCTCCATTTTTTAGGTTTATGGGGAAGGATTAGAGTGAGAGTTTCCTTTTGTGGTTAGTGAGTTTCTTGAAGTATTCTTAGAGTATTTTTCCAGTTTTCTTCCTAAATAGGATGTGAATTTAACCATTAACTTAGTTCCAGGGACACAAAAAATATGTATTCCTTCATATCATATGAACCCCACTAAATTAAAGTATTTAAGTATTATATTATATTATTGAAAGTCCAAATGTTTCATTCATTTGATCATGTATCCATGGGAAGATATAATAGTTTTTGCTAAGAAAGTTGATAGATCCCTTTTATTATATATTGACTATCAGTAGCTAATTTGATTCACAATCAAGAATAAATATTTATTTCCCATATTGATGATATATTTTAACATATCAAAGGTTCAAGATAGTTTTCAAATATTTAACTATGTTAAGGGTATCACCTTGTTAGGGTACGAAAAACTGATGTTCCCAATACTACTTTCCGAAGAAGGTAGAACCACTTTCAATACTCAGTAAATCTAATCTGATTAGAAAAAGCTCCCATAGTTCATATTGAACTTATAAAATAGTTTTTCTATAGATATATTAACTTATTTTCTATGGTTTTTGTGTAGGATATCCTAGTTTACTTCAAATCATAGGAGGTACATGGGTGGCATTTGAGGTTTGTTCTCGGAATGTTACGAGACCATTGTCTTTATTCCAAATTTTCAAAATTCAGTTTATGAATTTAGTAAGTCGGTTTTTTGGGTCATGTAATATTACAACATAGGTTTTTAGTTGATCCATATAAGATCTAGGTAGTAATATCATGGGAATATCTAAATATTTTTTTGAGATCATAAGTTTATTTAGGTTTGGTAGGGTACTATAGGTGGTTTGTTTGGTACTTTTCTAGGCTCACCTTACCTATCATAGCACTTACCAGTAAAGAGGTAAAGTTTTATTGGATCTCATAATGTCAAGTTTATTTTTAGGAGCTCGATCGTTTGTTGACCACTAACCCTATCTTGATCTTACTAGTGGCTAGATAGGGTTACATAGTCTACTACAATGCATCGGGTATAGTTTTGGGTTACATTCTTATGCGGACAAACCATGTGTTTGTGTATGGATCTCACAAACTCTAAAAATATATAAAACAATAACTAACCCATGACCTTCATCTACCAGTGTTTGTAACGCCCCGACCCTAGTTACCCAGAGTCGGTGCATTATTACATAACATTGGCATGATCACAAGAAAGATCAAATCTCGAAAGACCGATTGGTTTAGTAGCCTTGGAAACACTAGATATATTCATAAGTTTTACATTACATCATAAAATGAAAAACAACTACAACAACATAATGTCTCCATAATCCACACTCATATCCCCACATAAAATCCCTGCAGGTCATTCATAATTTACTTCTTCACTTCCTGGGAAAAATAAAACATAGAAAAGGGGTGAGCTCAAATGTCCAGTAAGGATAACAATAAAGCGGAAACTTTCATAATAAGCATAAACATTTAAGGAAATGAATTACTAAAACAAAAGACTTTCAATCTTGAACTTTTAACATAGTATGTCATAAATAAAATGAAATAATGCCATTTACTTATTCACATGGATATTCTACTAATCGAATAATCACATGCAAAATCAATAACCACTTTCATAATGTTGGAATGCATAATGCCAGACTATCATAACCACATAGCCAAGGCCTTGTGCCAAGACTACAAATAAGATTTTTTCAAGGCCTTGTGCCAAGACACTAGTTTGTCTCATGAGACCTACCGATGCATCGAGGAGCTATAGCGGGCTCCACCCGTCACTTACTAAGTCCAATGCATTCCCATATGAAAAGGTTTAAACATAACATAAACATTCGTATTAAAACTAGCATACGAAATGTAAATAATTTCACCATAAACTATGAATGGTATAAAAATAGAACATCCACAGTCAAACATATCACAAAACCTTCAATACAATATAGAAGTTTTGTATCATAATAAATTAACTTCAAATAATCTTAAAATCCATCAAAGGATGTTGACATAGATGAAATCAATATTCTTTTTAAAGAAATATCTCCTTTTAATTTGAAATCATTTAAGATCCATATAAAATAAAACATTTTCTTTGAAAATATTCTTATAATCTTGTAAGGGAAGCTTTGAAGATTTTATAACGGCGGAAAATAGCCGCACCCGCCGTATAAGTTAAAAAAACATTCTTATCTTAATTCTGTCAAAAAGGTTAAAAAGGACCTTGTTTTGAAAACGACCAAAAGATTCCTTTATAAACCACTTATAAAAGTCAAAAAGGGTATAAATGACTTTAACTCATATTCTAGTAAATAGTAAAAATGTTTTGAAATACATTTTTAAGAAACATGGATGTGGATGATAAAGAGATGCCAGTAGATTATTACGTATAAACAACCTCGGATAATGAAGAGATTGTGAAATAACCCTTACCTTGTACTTTTCCTTGGTTGGGGTAGGTTAACCTCCTTTATAATGGTGAAATAATTGTTATTAAATTATACAATAATCATATACATTAATATGATATCATATATGATCTTTTAATATTGATTTGATAATAATATCTTAGTATTATCGTTGTTTCATGTGTTAACTTACTTGTTTTCTTTTATATGTTTTGTCACGTAAGACATGTTTATAAAGGATAGGTTTTATATTATTCATATCCAGAATGATATCAAGTCCTTAAACATCATTTTTTAAATCATCAAATGGTCATTATACTTGAATGGATACGATGGAGAATGAATCTCATCGCGTTCGTGGAGACGGTAGTCCGTACGTACGCACGAGCGACAATATCATTCTTTTGATATTAAAATAATATATAAATGGATGGTATATCATATATACTGAATAATTAACATATTATATTTATTATTTACATGAGTTACACATCATTATTATACCCATCCAAATAATAATATATTGAATAACAATTACACCATGACGTGGAGACGGTAAGCCGTACGTACGCACGTATGGTGACATGTTATTCAAAGGGTGGATAGAATAATGAATATGGTGGTACCATATTTATAATAACATCACAGTATATGTGTGATACTGGAGTTATTATTTTAGAATGGTAAGAACAAAGAAAGAAGAAGTGGAAGAAGAAAGGAACTTGAAAAGGGGTGGTGAAAACATTACCTCTTCTTCGGGTTCTTCCTTTTGATTTGATCAAAAGGGCTCCTTAGGTTGTCTTTATTATCAAACTAAGGCATCTAGGTTGTAGTGAGGGAAGTTGGGAGAGTATTTGGGCAGGTTTTGGACGAGCCAAGTGTCTTGAGAGGTGTGAGGAATGAGTAGAAGTGGTCTCCTTTTATAAGGGAGAGGAGGGGCTCTTTAGAAAAGAGTGAAAGTATTAATTTATAATATAATTATATTCGGTTTATAATGGTCAAAAAATCATTTAGGTCAAAGATAAGATGACTCATATTCTAAATAACATCAAAAAATAAGAATTGGATAGTTTTTAGATAATATTTTAATCATTATAATCTTATTTATTTAAATGATTTATTAATGAGGTAAACATTGCATCATTATTGTGTCATTAATAATTTAAATTATTTGATGTCTAAAAATTATAAATAAATTATCATTATGTAGGAAATCTTTTTATCTTTCTAATGAATATTTATAATCTAAAATCCAACATGTATAACCCTATGTAAAAATTGTTCTTCTAAAAGATGTAAGCTTATGCCATTTTTATTTTTATTTTAACTTTATTAATATAATGTGTCCCTACCACATACAAGTGGCTCTAAGGGGTCCCCAAATCGACCCAAGGATGCCCATGGTCGGGTATGTGTCCACCAATAAGGTTAGGACACGTTTTAGGGTAATTTTGTATTATTATAATATTATTTTTTAACCCTTATTTACCAGATTTACCCTTTAACCATGGTAAATATAATATTTACCGCAGTAATTATTCAAAATATGTAAAAATAAAAGTTACCTATTTACATAATTTGGACATCCTGATTCCAAATATGTAATCCATTTTTCCAAATTTAAAACACAGAAGTGGCAGAAATTAATTTAAAATTAATTCCCGTTGTTAAAATAAAAAACGTGTTTTTAAGAGATAATAACTATCAAAAGATTGACACTTGTTTATGTCTGGTTTAATTGTGAAATTATGTCCAATGACAAACATTAAATTAAATGGTAAAAATATATTCTAAATATACTTTAAAATCACTCAAATTCATAATTTATCAATATTAATTATTTTGATTAAAAAAGTTGATTTTAATTAAAATTTAGTAATTTTCACTATTCATCAAAATATAAAAGTTATCCGAAAAGCACCAAAATTTCACCCTAGGCTAATTTCAATATTCCGAATCCAAAAATGAAGTCCATTTTGAAATATAAAATATATATGATTTCAAAAAGTAGGTTTTACTATTCACAACGGCTAGTTTAATTAGTTGTGGTGTGTGTTAGAACTCGAGGTTGCGTACAACACACGCTATCGCATTATTCGAAGGGAAACGTACCGTGGAAGCTTGGGGTGTTACATTCTCCCCTCCTTCAAATAATTGCGTCCTCACAATTTCTAGGGTATTACTGCATAAAAAGACTCGGGTGGTTCTTCATCATAAGTTCCTCGGGTTCCCACGTTGCCTCTTCCATCTTATTGTTTCTCCACAAAACTTTTACCAGACGTGTCGTCCGGTTTCTCAGTACTTGTTCTCTCGTATCAAGAATCCTGACGGGCTCTTCACCATAGGAAAGATCGGGTTCCAGCTATAATTCCTCATAGGTGAGTACATGCGTTGGATCAGGCATGTATTTCCTCAACAGAGATACGTGGAACACATCGTGAACTTTGGAGAGACTTGGCGGCATTGCCAATCGGTAAGCTACAACCCCAATTCGTTCTAGAATTTCAAAAGGTCTGATGTACCTGGGACTCAATTTACCTTTCTTACCAAAACGTATGACTCCCTTCCACGGAGATACCTTCAGGAAAACATGATCACCGACTTGAAATTCCAAATCCTTCCCTCGATTATCGGCATAGCTCTTCTGCCTACTTTGAGCTACTCTGATGTGATTTTGGATTACCTTCACCTTTTCCATCGTTTCCTCCACCAGTTCTGGGCCTACAAGTTTTCTTTCACCAATTTCATCCCAACAGGTTGGTGTACGACATCTCTTTCCATATAACGCTTCATATGGTGCCATCTGTATACTCGAATGGAAGCTATTGTTATAGGAAAATTCTACCAGTGGTAAATATTGATCCCACATACCCTGAAAGTCAAGTGAGCAAGATCTCAACATGTCTTCTAAGGTCTGAATAGTCCGTTCTGATTGTCCATCTGTCTGAGGGTGGTAAGCAGTGCTCAAATGAAGTTCAGTATCCGGGGATTTCTGAAGACTTTTCCAAAATCTTGAAGTAAAACGGGGATCATGATCAGAAACAATTGATAAGGGTACTCCATGAAGTCTCACAACTTCATTAATATATAGTCTTTCTAGACGTTCCAGGGGTAGATCTTCTCTTATAGCAATAAAATGTGCTGACTAGGTAAGACGATCAACAATAACCCATATTGCATCATTCCTTATAGGAGTCTTTGGTAGCCCCATGACAAAGTCCATCGTAATATTGTCTCATTTCCACTCCGGTATGGGAAGAGGTTGCATGACTCCTCCAGGCTGTTGCCTTCCAGCTTTCACTTGTTGACAAACCATACATCTTGACACAAAATCAGCAATCTCCCTCTTCATGTTGTCCCACCAAAAATGCTCCTTCAAATCTCTATAAATTTTTTTGCTCCCAGGGTGTATAGAGAAATTGGAACTATGAGCATCATCCAGCAATTCCCTTTTTAGATCAGGTAAATCGGGAACACAAAGCCTCTTCCCGAATTTCAAAATTCCATCTTCATACACAAAGTCTCTCAATCTCCCCTCATTCACAGCTTTAATCTTCTTTTTGAATTCTTCATCATCGGTCAGAGAACTCTTAATCCTTTCTAGTAAAGATGGTTTGGCAACCATTTGAAAAAGCATTGATGTTTCGCCTTCCCTGGTTATTCTCATGTCCATCTTCACTAGATCCATGAAAATTGGATCCCTTTCAATTCTCATATTGTTCAAAACTCCATGGTCTTTTCTACTCAAAGCATCTTCCACCTTGTTTGCTTTCCCCGGGTGGTAGTGTATCGTGCAATCATAATCCTTGAATAATTCAATCCATCTCATTTGCCTCATGTTGAGTTCTTTTTGTGAGAAAATATACTTCAAACTCTTGTGATCAGTATAAATCTCACATTTTTCACCATAGAGGTAGTGCCTCCATATCTTCAAAGCAAAGATCACAGCTGCTAACTCGAGATCATGAGTAGGATAGTTTTGTTCATGAATTTTCAACTGTCGTGATGCATAGGCAATAACTCTATCATTCTACATAAGGACACAGCCAAGTCCTTTCTTTGATGCATCACTATAAATAACGAACCCATCAATCCTCGATGGTAGAGTCAATATAGGAGCATTGACTAATATTTTCTTCAGTTCTTCAAAACATTCTTCACACTCTTTTGTCCAAACAAATTTAACCCCTTTACGTGTGAGCTTCGTTAATGGGTTAGCCAATCGGGCAAAATTCTGGACGAAACGTCGATAATAACCTGCCAAACAAATAAAACTACGTACCTCAGCTATACTCGTAGGTGCTGGCCATTCTTGGACTGCCTTGGTCTTAGAAGGATCAACAGAGATTCCCTCTTTAGAGACAATATGGCCAAGAAAAGAAATATCCTGAAGCCAGAATTCACACTTGCTAAACTTCCCATATAATTCATGCCTCCTCAGAGTCTTCAAGATAATGCGCAAGTGATTTTCATGATCTTCGTAGGTTTTGGAGTATACCAAGATATCATCAATAAATACCACCACAAATTCATCGAGATACTCCTTGAAAACTCTATTCATCAGATCCATGAATACAGAGGGTGCATTAGTCAATCCAAACGGCATTACGGTAAACTCGTAATGCCCGTACCTGGTTCGAAATGCTGTATTCGGAATGTCTTCCTTCTTCACACACAACTGATGGTCTCCAGATCGAAGGTAAATCTTTAAAAAGTATTGATCTCCATGCAGTTGGTCAAATAAATCATCAATACGAGGTAGGGGATACTTGTTCTTTATCGTTATAGCATTGATCTCCCTGTAGTCGATACATAACCTCATAGATCCATCTTTCTTTTTAACAAAAAGAACAGGGGCTCCCCATGGAGAAACACTAGGGCGAATAAATCCCTTATTACTCAATTCCTCTAGTTGTTTCTTTAGTTCGACTAACTCTACAGTGGCCATTCTATAAGTGGTCTTCGATATAGGCCTTGATCCAGGAATCAAATCAATGGAAAACTCAACTTCTCGTTCTGGAGGATGTCCAGGTAAATCTTCCGGAAATACATCTCCAAATTCTTTCACAACAGGTACATCCTCTATTTGAACATTCCTTTCCTCACCAACAGTTATTTCATTCTCTTCCTCCCCAATAATTTAATTAAGTTGAGCCACTGGGAGTGGATCTAAATAAGAATTAGGTGGTGACGATTCTGCTCTAAAGATAAGGTGTTCCTTATCATTATCATCAAGAATCGTAACCTCTTTCTTTTTACAATAAATCTTCGAATCATAGTCCGAAAGCCAGTCCATACCGAGGATTATATCAAACTCAATCATAGGTATGATGATGAGATCAGCAGATAAAGAAAATTTATGTGCTCTAATGGGGACTGATTCACAAAACTTTGTTGCAATGATACTTCCCTTAGGAGTTTTAACTGACAACTCCCTTATTAAATCAAATTGGAAATATCTAATTTTTTTAGCAAACTGGGAAGATATGAAACAATGCGACGATCCAGAGTCAAATAATGCATTTGCTAAACTTGAGGAAACCATTAAATTACCTGCCACCACGTCTTTTGGAGCTTCTACCTCTGCAGTAGTGATAGCATAAGCCTGGCCTTGATCCCTTGGCCTTTTCTGAGGTAAGTTCTCCTGACGCTTAGGACATTCATTTGCATAATTCCCCATCTCCCTGCAATTGTAGCACTGAACGTTGGTAGCTTCCTTCTTCCCCTTGCAATCACGAGCTTGGTGGCCTTTTTCACCACACTTGTAACAGACTCCCATTCCCTTCAAGCAAGTACCAGGATGTTTCTTCCCACATTTACCACAAGATGGATATTCAACCTTTCCCTTCTTCCCCTTATTTCCATTCCCAGATTGATCAGTAGGTCTCTTCTTCTCTTGCTTTGCTTTAAAGTCATAAGACTTAGAGAATTCCTTTTCGGTCTTGATAGCACATGAGACAATGTCTTCGTACGATGAAAAGGATTATGAGACTAACGCTCGATGGAGAAATGGTTTTAACCCATCAAAGAAACGATCAATCTTACTTCTTGTGTTGCGAATATAATCTCCAGCATACCTCGCTAACCTTGTAAAGTTAGCCTCATACTTTGTGACATTCTCATCCTCCTTCTGTCTCAGACTTAGAAATTGTCTTTCCATATCTGCTCGATGGTCGCGAGGAAAGTATTTTTCTAAAAATAGATATTTGAAATCCCTCCATTCCATATTTGATACTTCATCATCTTCCTTCGTATTTTGAATCAATGACCACCATTTATCAGCATCTCCAGTGAGGCGGTAAACTGCCATGATAACTTTTTCCATTTCATTACACCCTAAAGACTGAAATATTTTCTCTAGGGAAAATATCCATTGCTCAGCTGCTAAGGGATTTGTATTCCCATTGAACGTTGGTGGTTGTTGCCTCATGAATCGATCTAACATTGATCCTCCACGCTGTGGATCAGGGTGCTCCATACTGGTAAGGTTATTATTCATAACCTGAGTAAGTTGTCCCAGTATGGTGATTAGCTGATCAGCACCAGTTGCATCACCAGCCCCACTATAATTATCTTGAGCAGGAGGGAAATCCCTACATGGAGTGCGTGCATTGATACGGTTTCCATTTCTTCCACTAGGCGCCATTTCTAAACAATGTCATAAACTAGATCAGTTTATGAATCAAAATACATAATCCCATACTTATAAAACACTTAACATAAATTGAACTATTTATGGATATAATCCATAATCGTAAAAATGTTTTCTTGGAGGAAGTATATACTCATAAACCCTTCATAATGATTTTTAAATAAAATGAGAGTTATCCTAATCATATCCCCCGGGAGTGTCGTAACCAAGAGTGCAGCAAGGCCTGTTGTCGTGCACCAGTTCCCGTTCGAGTCTAGCTCAAAGCGGTGTTTTCGGGTTTTACCCCTAGGTACATCTATGCCAGAGCCGCCTCTACCTGCTCGTATCCAGACAGGGATGTATTGCTCGGAAAACTCACAAAATATCTACAATACCAAAATTCTAGGAAGTTCTTCTATACTAATCCTCAAATTTCATCTTAGGTCTGCGTGCTCTAATCAGAGTTTGTCTAAATCTAGCTTCCAAGGTTTGTACTAAACTTCCTCTGATACCAACTGTAACGCCCCGACCCTAGTTACCCAGAGTCGGTGCATTATTACATAACATTGGCATGATCACAAGAAAGATCAAATCTCGAAAGATCGATTGGTTTAGTAGCCTTGGAAACACTAGATATATTCATAAGTTTTACATTACATCATAAAATGAAAAACAACTACAACAACATAATGTCTCCATAATCCACACTCATATCCCCACATAAAATCCCTGCAGGTCATTCATAATTTACTTCTTCACTTCCTGGGAAAAATAAAACATAGAAAAGGGGTGAGCTCAAATGCCCAGTAAGGATAACAATAAAGCGGAAACTTTCATAATAAGCATAAACATTTAAGGCAATGCATTACTAAAACAAAAGCCTTTCAATCTTGAACTTTTAACATAGTATGGCATAAATAAAATGAAATAATTCCATTTACTTATTCACATGGGTATTCTACTAATCGAATAATCACATGAAAAATCAATAACCACTTTCATAATGTTGGAATGCATAATACCAGACTATCATAACCACATAGCCAAGGCCTTGTGCCAAGACTACAAATAAGATTTTGTCAAGGCCTTGTTCCAAGACACTATTTTGTCTCATGAGACCTACCGATGCATCGAGGAGCTATAGCGGGCTCCCCCCGTCACTTACTAAGTCCAATGCATTCCCATATGAAAAGGTTTAAACATAACATAAACATTCGTATTAAAACTAGCATACGAAATGTAAATAATTTCACCATAAACTATGAATGGTATAAAAATAGCACATCCACAGTCAAACATATCACAAAACCTTCAATAAAATATAGAAGTTTTGTATCATAATAAATTAACTTCAAATAATCTTAAAATCCATCAAAGGATGTTGACATAGATGAAATCAATATTCTTTTTAAAGAAATATCTCCTTTTAATTTGAAATCATTTAAGATCCATATAAAATAAAACATTTTCTTTGAAAATATTCTTATAAGATTGTAAGGGAATCTTTGAAGATTTTATAATGGCGGAAAATAGCCACACCCGCCGTATAAGTTAAAAAAACATTCTTACCTTAATTTTGTCGAAAAGGTTAAAAAGGACCTTGTTTTGAAAACGACCGAAATATTCCTTTATAAACCACTTATAAAAGTCAAAAAGGGTATAAATTACTTTAACTCATATTCTAGTAAATAGTAAAAATGTTTTGAAATACATTTTTAAGAAACATGGATGTGGATGATAAAGAGATCCCAGTAGATTATTACGTATAAACAACCTCGGATAATGAACAGATTGTGAAATAACCCTTACCTTGTACTTTTCCTTGGTTGGGGTAGGTTAACCACCTGTATAATGGTGAAATAATTTTTATTAAATTATACAATAATCATATACATTAATATGATATCATATATGATCTTTTAATATTGATTTGATAATAATATCTTAGTATTATCGTTGTTTCAGGTGTTAACTTACTTGTTTTCTTTTATATGTTTTGTTACGTAAGACATGTTTGTAAAGGATAGGTTTTATATTATTCATATCCAGAATGATATCATGTCCTTAAACATCATTTTTTAAATCATCAAATGATAATTATACTTGAATGGATACGATGGAGAATGAATCTCATCGCGTTCGTGGAGACGGTAGTCCGTACGTACGCACGAGCGACAATATCATTCTTTTGATATTAAAATAATATATAAATGGATGGTATATCATATATACTGAATAATTAACATGTTATATTTATTATTTACATGAGTTACACATCATTATTATACCCATCCAAATAATAATATATTGAATAACAATTACACCACGACGTGGAGACGGTAAGCCGTACGTACGCACGTATGGTGACATGTTATTCAAAGGGTGGATAGAATACTGAATATGGTGGTACCATATTTATAATAACATCACAGTATATGTGAGATACTGGAGTTATTATTTTAGAATGGTAAGAACAAAGAAAGAAGAAGTGGAAGAAGAAAGGAACTTGAAAAGGGGTGGTGAAAACATTACCTCTTCTTCGGGTTCTTCCTTTTGATTTGATCAAAAGGGCTCCTTAGGTTGGATTTATTATCAAACTAAGGCCTCTAGGTTGTAGTGAGGGAAGTTGGAAGAGTATTTGTGCAGGGTTTGGACGAGCCAAGTGGCTTGAGAGGTGTGAGGAATGAGTAGAAGTGGTCTCCTTTTATAAGGGGGAGGAGGGGCTCTTTAGGAAAGAGTGAAAGTATTACTTTATAATATAATTATATTCAGTTTATAATGGTCCAAAAATCATTGAGGTCGAAGATAAGATGACTCATATTCTAAATAACATCAACCAATAAGAATTGGACAGGTTTTAGATAATATTTTAATCATTATAATCTTATTTATTTAAATGATTTATTAATGAGGTAAACATTGCATCATTATTGTGTCATTAATAATTTAAATTATTTGATGTCTAAAAATTATAAATAAATTATCATTAGGTAGGAAATATTTTTATCTTTCTAATAAATATTTATAATCGAAAATCCAACATGTATAACCCTATGTAAAAATTGTTCTTCTAAAAGATGTAAGCTTATGCCATTTTTATTTTTATTTTAACTTTATTAATATAATGTGTCCCTACCACATACAAGTGGCTCTAAGGGGTCCCCAAATCGACCCAAGGATGCCCATGGTCGGGTATGTGTCCACCAATAAGGTTAGGACACGTTTTAGGGTAATTTTTTATTATTATAATATTATTTTTTAACCCTTATTTACCGGATTTACCCTTTAACCATGGTAAATAAAATATTTACCGCAGTAATTATTCAAAATGTGTAAAAATAAAAGTTACCTATTTACATAATTTGGACATCCTGATTCCAAATATTTAATCCATTTTTCCAAATTCAAAACACAGAAGTGGAAGAAATTAATTTAAAATTAATTCCCGTTGTTAAAATAAAAAGCGTGTTTTTAAGAGATAATAACTATCAAAAGATTGACACTTGTTTATGTCTGGTTTAATTGTGAAATTATGTCCAATGACAAACATTAAATTAAATGGTAAAAATATATTCTAAATATACTTTAAAATCACTCAAATTCATAATTTATCAATATTAATTATTTTGATTAAAAAAGTTGATTTTAATTAAAATTTATTAATTTTCACTATTCATCAAAATATAAAAGTTATCCGAAAAGTACCAAAATTTCACCCTAGGCTAATTTCAATATTCAGAATCCAAAAATGAAGTCCATTTTGAAATATAAAATATATATGATTTCAAAAAGTAGGTATTACTATTCATAACGGCTAGTTTAATTAGTTGTGGTGTGTGTTAGAACTCGAGGTTGCGTACAACACACGCTATCGCATTATTCAAAGGGAAACGTACCGTGGAAGCTTGGGGTGTTACAGTGTTGATATATCCCCTCAAGTTCTTGTGTCACTATATTTTTGGGAAAATGTTTATAGTCAACATAGATTATAAAATTCTAGGCTATATCTTCTCCCAAAAATACTTCAATATAAGGAAAAGTTAGTTGATAGAGTATCTCTAAGGGTTTTACTTAGATATCATATACACTCCTGGTAAAGTAAATGTAATCACTGATGCCTTAATCATAAAGTTTACAAATTAAGATTTAAAGGAGTCCAGCGGTTTGTGGAACCTTTTGGGGATTTTTTCCCAAATGTACCTAGAATCCGAAGAAGATAAATGGGGTATGTTTTTTTGCTAGAATTTGGTTTATGACTTCTCATATGAAGATAATATAGAAAAATAATATGAAGGATGAGTATTTTAGAGCTCCAGTTAGTTCCTAAATGGTGGGGATATTCTTGGTGAGTGGTCTTTGTTTTCTAGAGGAGTTATTTGAATCAAAGGTAGTTCTATTGTGATGTAATCTATAAGGATGGTAGTGATGTTGGACTATCACCAATATCAGTGGTTTATTCATCCTGAAACCACCAATATGTTTTATGATGTGTGACCTTAGTTCTAGTGGAAAGGTAAGATATGTGACATCGTTGATTTTTCTTCTCGATGTTATACTTGTCAAAAAGTTAAATATGAGAATCATATGATCTCAGGTTTTCTTTATCCTATCCCCATCCCTACCTAAAAGTGATACAAGGTATACATGGATTTTATCATTGGACTATCCCATATTCCTTAAATAAGTAATTCTATTTATGTGTTCACTGATCATATAACTAAATTCTCCCACTTTTTCCTGATCAAGGACACCACCAAAATGGATGAACTATGAAGGTTGTATGTTTAGGCGATCATGAGACTTCACAGTGTGTCATTTTATATTGTTTTTGATAGATACCCCCACTTAACCTAACACTTTTGGGAATACCTCTGAAAGTAAATGGGTACATGGGTCAAGCTTATCATGGAATACCATCCCCAAACATATTGATAAATAGTGCGAGTAAACTAGATTTTGGAAGACAATATTCATGCCTTAATGTTAGATTTATGTGGTTCATGGGATATCCATCTGGTATTTGAGTAATTTTTCTATAATAATAGCTATCATTCCTAAATCAATATGGAACCCTTTGAGGCACTATATGGTTGTCTATGTTGGTCTCCTTTGTGTTGGAAGGAAGTGGGTGAGACGTCTTTACAATAACCAAGCATTATTCAAGAAATGAATGAAAATATTTAGATGATGAGGTGGTTTTTGATGATAGCTCAGAGATGTTAAAATTCATATTCCAATCATCAATGTTGAGCCTTTTAATTCTCATTGGGTGACTAGGTGTTTCTAAATATAATACATCATTTGGGTTATCTTCATCTTGGGAAGAAGGAAAATCTTACTCTGAGGTATGTCAGACCTTTCAAGATCACTGAGAGGATAAGTAAGGGTATATACTTTTGGGTTTTTCCTTCTCATTTGACATCAATTTGAAACATTTTTTATGTCTCCTAGTTGAAAATGTATAATATAGATCCCTATCATGTGTTGAGTTGGGAATATCTTGAGTTAGAACTCGATTTTTCGATTACTAAACAACTAGTTCAAATTGTTGATTCACAAGTAAAGGTGATTCAAGGTAAATCTATCCTTTTATTTCAGGTCCTATTAAAACATAGGAATTATGAGCACGAAACGTTGGGATGGAATTATTGGGTGGAGGTGCAGTGGCCCCATTTATTCTTTGATCATGCTATAGATTAAATTTTTTAGGGAAAAAAGTAACATGGTGGAGAGAATCGTCACATCCACAATTCCATTTTTAGGTATGTTTTGTTTATTTTTTTTCAATATTTTTATCTATATATTTTTTAGTAATTTTCATTTAAAACTTTAATTTTTTGGGAATACTGATGGTGGCACATGGTTGGAATATGGTTAGAAGAAATCATGTACCAACCTATGTAAACCATGTGATCTAGGATAGAGGAACTGGTGTTCCCATATAGTTAGTCACATGGTTTGTGAAAATATGAAGACTAAACAATGAATCCACTTCCAAGGGAATCAGATCCATCTTCATGGTTGGCACACAGTTTGGAAAAATGTGGGACCAAACCATGTGGTCTATCCTGATTTTCAAAAATTAGAATTTCCTAAACTAACCCACCTTTATTTAAACCATATAAGCCCTCATTTTACCCCACTTCTAGCCCCTCTCTCCCGAGATGTTCCATCCCTCTTCCTCCCTCTCTCCTTGGCTCTATTCACACTACTACAACCTGGGCGTTTATCAGTGCTAAAAACCGGCATTAACAGCGCTAGAAAAGCACTGTTAATGCCAGCGTAGATAAAGGGGGGGTCCCCTTTATCAGTTCTCCGAGAAGCGCTGATATAGGGGACCTTTATCAGCACTAACAAAAGCGCTGATAAAGGACTGCCTTTATCAGCGCTTCTCTTAGCGCTGATAAAGGTCCCCTATATCAGCGCTTCTCGGAGCGCTGCTAAAGGCCCCTCTATTAGCGCTTCTTTTAGCACTGATAAAGGTCTCCTATATCAGCTCTTGACGGAGTGCTGATAAAGGGTTCCTTTATCAGCGCTACTCTAGCGCTGTTAAAGGTGTCCTTTAGCAGCTCTAAAAAAGCGCTGATAAAGGCCCCATCACCTGCACCAAAAAAACAGTACCTGCACACCTGCACACCTGAATACCTAAATACCTGCACAAAGTAGCACATGCACACCTGCACACCATAGCACCCATACCCAATATTTTGACCAACAATGGTATATACATTTACTTAACATCATGAATACAAAAAAACGCATTGCTATATACATTTCAAACATTGTTTTACATGGTTACATTTACAATTATTCAACAATAGTTAAAAACATTCATGTTTCATCCTTTGATATCTGTGATCCGATCTTGACCGTATTTGTTTCCGAACAAAGCATCCGAACTCAAGGAAAAAAATTCACCTATATAAGAAAACAAATATTATGTTAGTAATGCAATAATGAAAGAAATTAAAACTGTAATATGAAAGGATACATTAATATGGAAATGTGAAACTAAAATATGAAATTTTAAACTCAAAAGTTTTCATTTTCATAACAATGAAAGGGAATAATGTAAAATCAATATGTTTGTCGTATGTCATTGGTGTTGTTTTCTAATGTCTATCTCAATTTGAAACTGATATCAGACACTTTTAGCCATACCGGTCGTGTCGTACGTCGGATTGAGGTGTGGTCGATTCGTACATGTCACAAATGACTTGCGGATCATTGTCCTAAAGTATCAAAATAATCCGAACGTGTTTTCTAGGTTTGGCGTATGTCATTAGTGTTGTTTTCCAAAGTTTATCTCAATTTGAAACTGATATCAGACACTTTTAGCCATACCGGTCACACCGTACGTCGGATTGAGGTGTGGTCGATTCGTACACGTCACAAATGACTCACAGATCTTTGTCCTAAAGTACCAAAACAATCCGAACGTGTTTTCTCATTTTTTCGTATGTCATTAGTGTTGTTTTCCAAAGTTTATCTCAATTTGAAACAGATATCAGACACTTTTAGTCATACCAGTCACACCGTGCATCGGATTGAGGTGTGGTCTATTTGTACACGTCACAAATGACTCGCGGATCGTTTTCCTAAAGTATAAAAACAATCCAAACGTGTTTGCTCGGTTTGGCGTATGTCATTGGTGTTGTGTTCCAAAGTTTATCTCAATTTGAAACTGATATCAGACACTTTTAGCCATACCGGTCACGTTGTGCATCGAATTGAGGTGCGGTCAATTTGTACACGTCACAAATGACTCGTGGATCATTGTCTTAAAGTATCAAAACAATCCGAATGCGTTTGCTCGGTTTGGCATATGTCATTGGTGTTTTTTTCCAAAGTTTATCTCAATTTGAAACTGATATCAGACAATTTTAGCCATACCGGTCACGCCGTGCGTCGGATTGAGGTGCGGTCGATTCGTACACATCAAAAATGACTCGAGGATCGTTGTCCTAAAGTATCAAAACAATCCGAACGCGTTTGCTCGGATTGGCGTATGTCATTGGTGTTATTTTCCAAAGTTTATCTCAATTTGAAACTGATATCAGACACTTTTAGCCATACCGGTCACACCGTGTGTCGGATTGAGGTGTGGTCGATTTGTACATGTCACAAATGACTCGCGGATCGTTTTCCTAAAGTATCAAAACAATACGAACGCGTTTTCTCGGTTTGGCGTATGTCATTGGTGTTGTCTTCCAAAGTTTATCTCAATTTGAAACTGATATCAGACACTTTTAGCCATACCGGTCACGCCGTGCGTCGGATTGAGGTGCAGTTGATTCAAACACGTCACAAATGACTCGTGGATCGTTGTCCTAAATTATCAAAACAATCCGAACGCGTTTTCTTGGTTTTCCGTATGTCATTGGTGTTGTTTTCCAAATTCTATCTCAATTTTAAACTGATATCAGACACTTTTAGCCATACCGGTCATGTCGTGCGTCGGATTGAGGTGTGGTCGATTCGTACACGTCACAAATGACTCGCGGATTGTTTTCCTAAAATATCAAAACAATCCGAACGCGTTTTCTTGGTTTTCCATATGTCATTGGTGTTGTTTTCCAAAGTCTATCTCAATTTGAAACTGATATCAGACACTTTTATCCATACTGGTCACGCCGTGCATCGGATTGAGGTGTGGTTGATTCTTACACGTCACAAATGACTCGCGGATCGTTTTCCTAAAGTATCAAAACAATCCGAACGTGTTTGCCCGGTTTGGAGTATGTCATTGGTGTTGTCTTCCAAAGTTTATCTCAATTTGAAACTGATATCAGAAACTTTTAGCCATACCGGTCACGTCGTGCGTCGGATTGAGGTGCGGTCGATTCAAACACGTCACAAATGACTCGTGGATCGTTTTCCTAAAGTATCAAAACAATCTGAACGCGTTTGCTCGGTTTTCCGTATGTCATTGGTGTTGTTTTCCAAAGTCTATCTCAATTTTAAACTGATATCAGACACTTTTAGCCATACCGGTCACACCGTGGATCAGATTGAGGTGCGTTTGATTCTTACACGTCACAAATGACTCAAGGATCATTGTCCTAAAGTATCAAAACAATATGAACGCGTTTGCTCGGTTTGGAGTATGTCATTGGTGTTGTTTTCCAAAGTTTATCTCAATTTGAAACTGATATCAGACACATTTAGCCATACCGGTCACACAGTGCGTCGGATTGAGGTGCGGTCGATTTTTACACATCACAAATGACTCGCAGATCGTTTTCCTAAAGTATCAAAACAATATGAACGTGTTTTCTCGGTTTGGCGTATGTCATTGGTGTTGTTTTCCAAAGTTTATCTCAATTTGAAACTGATATCAGACACTTTTAGCCATACCGGTCACGCCGTGCGTCGGATTGAGGTGTTGTCGGTTCTTACACGTCACAAATGACTCGTGGATTGTTTTCCTAAAGTATCAAAACAATCCGAACGCGTTTTCTCGGTTTGGTGTATGTCATTGGTGTTGTCTTCCAAAGTTTATCTCAATTTGAAACTGATATCAGACACTTTTATCCATACCGGTCACGCCGTGCGTCGGATTGATGTGCGGTCAATTCAGACACGTCACAAATGACTCGTGGATCGTTTTCCTAAAGTATCAAAACAATCCGAACGTGTTTGCTCGGTTTGCCGTATGTTATTGGTGTTGTTTTCCAAACTCTATCTCAATTTTAAACTGATATCAGACACTTTTAGCCATACCAGTCACGCCATGCATCAGATTGAGGTGAGGTTGATTTGTACACGTCAAAAACTACTTGAGGATCATTGTACTAAATTATCAAAACAATCCGAACGTGTTTGCTTGGTTTGGCGTATGTCATTGGTGTTGTTTTCCAAAGTCTATCTCAATTTGAAACTGATATCAGACACTTTTAGCCATACTGGTCACGTCGTGTGTCGGATTGAGGTGCGGTCGATTATTACACGTCACAAATGACTCTCGTATCGTTGTCCTAAAGTATCAAAACAATCCTAACGCTTTTTCTCGGTTTGGAGTATGTCATTGGTGTTGTTTTCCAAAGTTTATCTCAATTTGAAACTGATATCAGACACTTTTAGCCATACCGGTCACACCGTGCGTTGGATTGATGTGCGGTCTATTCGTACATGTCAAAAATGACTCGCAGATCGTTGTCCTAAAGTATCAAAACAATCCGAACGCATTTGCTTGTTTGCTGTATGTCATTGGTGTTGTTTTCCAAAGTTTATCTCAATTTGAAACTGATATCAGACACTTTTAGCCATACCGGTCACACCATGCGTCGGATTGAGATGCGGTCGATTCGTACACGTCAAAAATGACTTGAGGATCGTTGTCCTAAAGTAACAAAACAATCCGAACGCGTTTTCTCGGTTTTGCGTATGTCATTGGTGTTGTTTTCCAAAGTTTATCTCAATTTGAAACTGATATCAGACACTTTTAGCCATACTGGCCACGCCGTGTTTCGGATTGAGGTGCGGTCGATTCGTACACGTCACAAATGACTCGCGAATCGTTTTCCTAAAGTATCAAAACAATCCAAACGCGTTTTCTTGGTTTGGCGTATGTCATTGGTGTTGTCTTCCAAAGTTTATCTCAATTTGAAACTGATATCAGACACTTTTAGCCATACCGGTCACGCCGTGCGTCGGATTGAGGTGCGGTCGATTCGTACACGTCACAAATGACTCGTGGATCATTGTCCTAAAGTATCAAAACAATCCGAACACATTTTCTCAGTTTGGCGTATGTCATTGGTGTTGTTTTTCAAAGTTTATCTCAATTTGAAACTGATATCAGACACTTTTATCCATACCGGTCACGTCGTGCGTCGGATTGAGGTGCGGTCGATTTTTACACATCACAAATGACTTGTGGATCGTTGTTATAACGTATCAAAACAATCCGAACATGTTTCCTCAGTTTGGCGTATGTTATTGGTGTTGTTTTCCAAAGTTTATCTCAATTTGAAACTGATATCAGACTCTTTTAGACATATCGGTCATAGCGTGCGTCGGATTGAGGTGCGGTCAATTCATACACGTCAAAAATGACTCGTGGATCATTGTCCTAAAGTATCAAAACAATCCAAACTCGTTTTCTCAGTTTGTCGTATTTCATTGGTGTTGTTTTCCAAAGTTTATGTCATTTTCAAACTAAGTAGTAGGAATTCACTAATCTAAGGATAAGAATCATAAGAAAAGGAGATCATAGATTCTCAATAAGTGTAAAGGGATATATCAATGACCATATAAAGATAACATAAGTATTAGGAATTCACCTTCATTGTCCTATTTGTTTACATTCTTCCATCAGGTACGATGCCCATTCGTTTCTAAAGACATTTATATCATCTTCTGAATAGGAGTTTTTGCGACAGTCATAGTAGTACTGAAAAAATATAAATACACAAAGGATTAATAATTATTTTAAATAAAGTAGTAATTATTTTCAAAAATACCTCTTCAGGGATGCTAGTTTGTCCATGAAATACGATCTCTTTCATAAATTTACAAACATAATAACCGCAGTCCTTGTCATTTGTTTGTTTCGTACACTGTAGAAACATCAAGAAAAATAAGTAATTTGTTTTGATATATATTTGGATAGTGAAATATAATTATATATACCCAGATACTTCTCCATTTGTAGATCTTGTGGGCATTGTCGTCCTTACACCCTGGATTCATTCCAGCCTTTAGACGATATTCATACACCGCCCTATCAAAACAAAATCCTCATTAAAAGATAATATAAATTATATAACTAGTTATTTAGTTCTAAAATATTGGATCTAGTGTATTAAAAATTGAAAATCGCCATCATCTGTGGTCGGTTAGTTGGATATCCATGCAGTGAATCCAGAAAACAAATCTTTGGAGTATCCAAATTGACTGCAATGAGCATCCAATGTTCCCTAAAAACACAAAAAGAAATAAGTACTAATAGAAATGAAAATATAATTGATATGATTAAAATGTAGAGTTTTACCCTTGCATCGTTGGTATTAAAAAGAGCCTGTCAGTCGTAATTCTTCTTTGAAACGTTCTGAGCATATTTGACATCAATTCAGCCTGAAAATTAGAATCTATTTCTGTTCATTGTGTAGAAATGGTGTGAGGACTAATGAGTCCAAATTTGTATTCATGGGAAAATCCCTTCAATTGTTTTTCATATATACGCCTGTGAAAAGTATGAGATGTATTTATCCATAATTATCAAAGTATATTAGCTTCTGTAAAATCAAATCATGAAAACATACCTCATGTATACATTTATAACTGAGGCGCCTAGCCAGTCGTATGTGATGATCTCAGAAACAGCGTCTTCACTAACGAAATCTATTGTTTCCTCTCCATACATATCTTTTTCACAAACAATTGTATGACTCTTGCCGTCATTCATTTTCGTATTCACATGAGCTTGCAATGATATTAAATGTGGATATAGAACGGGCGGGGTGAACGCGCTCTCAGTAGATCGTTTTGATCGGTTGGTTGATCCAATGTTGGAGCCGCTCTTTTGTTTTAGCTTCTCCATTTTATCCTTCTGTAATAACATTCATCAGTTCAGCCATTTTCTAATTTAATGTTAAAGGTTCTGCTTGAAAAATGAACTGGAAATGAATGCTTCCTACTTGACATGTTTTTTTACAAGATTCCACGGCCATGCAACGAATGTTCCAACATCTTTTTCCACCGTATGAATGCTGTCATCGTCATTTGGCACGGGTAGCTCGGCGCTCGGATCATGAGATACGTTAATCGACACTTTGACATGATCAGTTATAAGTGGTCTGGAGTGTAGTGTGTCATTCTGCATATTGAACATCGTAGCCCTCGCTACAAGGCGATGGGTGGGAGTTGACAGATATAAATCACAGTCATTTTCACCCTGCAGAATATCATTACATGAAAGGTATCAGTGTTTGTGATTCACATCTCACAAAAACTAATATTATAACATTGATTTCCTCGGTTAAGTCAGGTCTTTGAGGGGAATGGCTCACCTCAAAGTTGGTGAGGGGTGGATCTTCTCGCGGGGGTTGTTCTTGAGTTGTTTGTTCTCTTCGCCTCTCCTCCATCAAACTTGTTAGCATCTTTCCCTGAGTTTGGATTAGTTCTTCAAGGGTAGCTACTTTATCTCTCATTACATGCAATTCTTTAGTTTGTTCATCCTCTTGTTTTTTTTATGAAAATATGTCTGGGGTGACACCCCAAAACCCACACCTCTGACGCGGCCATACTGTTCTGGCTGTTTCAAGGCCATTGGAAATATGTCTGCATCCGGTGCGGGTGTTGTTGATTCCTGTGACTATGTCAAATAGAAAATATGAAAAAATAAGTAAGCATCGTTATGTAATAGTGATTTAAATCAAAACAAGTTTATATTATGTCATACTTACACATGTTTCCCACACTTTTTGTGTGTTTTCATCTATCAGTTTTCCCTCTTTATTAACATGAACCTCCTTCCATAGCACATGGTGTGGAATGCAAGTGACTTGATATTTTGCTTCATCAATCTACATTTAAACAGAAAAACATGGTTACAGTGTTGTTTTATGTCACATAAAATTATTACAGTACTTTTAAAATACATACCAATTCTTTTTCAATTGAAGCGTACCCCAACCTTGCTTTACGGTATGGGTACGCTGGTTTTGCTGCCCGTTCTTTATTTTCAGCACTCAGTTACTGTTTCATAAATAAAAACCTATCAATCAACGTGATGAATACAAGCAACGTTGCAAAACGTGTAACCAAACACAATGTACCTGAAAATTCGGTTCCGCACGACGGTTGCAAAACGCATCCCACGTTCCTTGGGATATCAAGTGTGCATAAAGAGGAGGCGGGTGAGGCTTGATTTTCCCTCCGGCATCTTTCAGATGATGTTTCATTAAAATGATGCGAAAGCCTCTATGAATCCTTCCTGCCAGTCTGAAAACATATTCTTTGTGCGAAACATCTACTATAAATGCACTCTGTAAGAGATGATGAAGGGTTAGTCAATATTTCAATATTTTATTTTATTTTAATAAATTAAATAGATGATATCGTAATGTTACCGTAATCTCTTCCCACATTAATGTTTTCAACCCGCTGACAACATGGTGCCATGACTCTACATTAATCGGCACACGTTGTCGAGTAACGATTCCAATGTAGCTACTAAACATGGCTTTGTTGGGGTTTACATGCTGGCCAAGCTTATTCCATCCCACCTCATATTTGATGCCTTTTTCTCTTGCCTTAAGGATTTTTGCTAAAACTTTCAAACTACGGCGCACCTGTTTTTTTTTGTTTTATTGAGGTTTCATCGCCTACCATTTCCTCAGTTTCTGCATCATCATTATGTTTCTATGAAGTGCTAGCATCGGCACTGACACCAGCTGCAACAGGTTGAGAGACCTTTTGTACGTCAGCAGTGGGACCAACTGCAACAGGTTGAGATACATGTTGTCTCTCAGCAGTGGGACTAGCTGCAACAGGTTGAGAGACGTGTTGTGTCTCGGGATTGGGTGCATCAGTAGATGAAGAAGTCATTATCTGCAGAACTAGTTTAAAATTTAATTTAGATCACATAAAAGCAGCAGCGAACAGATAATAACATAATGTAACACAATCTATATTACAATAAAAATCAATAACCTGATTATTGAACTCCCTTTTTTTTAAAGGCTGAAGGGATTTGACCCCTCTATCAACTATCCATATCCCTTCATTGTGGTCTCCTCTGACATAAAAAACTTCGTCTACATTGGGACCACTGCGAAATGATTGCGAATTCCCAATGAAAGGGTCATCTTCTGTTGAATTTTCATCTGACCCTTCAGCTGTTTTGGTCGATAACAGAACAATTGACCAGTTTCGGTTTGCGGGATCTGGAACATAAAATACTTGCACTACCTGTGATGCCATTATAAATGGTTCGTCTTTCCCCCCTTCCTTACTGAAATCAACTTTCACGAGTCCTAAATCATCTATTTTAACAGCACTCCTATTATCAACCCACTTGCATTGAAATATCGGAACATGAAATTCCGTATAATCCAACTCCCATATTTGTTTGATGATGCCAAAGTATGACATATTCGCATAAATTGGATTTCTGTCCTTAGCACCGGAAACATGCATCGCTTCAGCCACAAGTGTAACCCCACTATTCTGCATGGTACTTTCTTCATCATGTTCATTAGTATAAATTGTATAACCATTAACTTCATAAGCATTGTAAGATAATGCATACACACTTGGTCCTCCGGCTAGCCATCGAAGTCGTTCTGAAATTGACTTTGGATTTTCATCAAACTTCTTAAAAATATGATCTCGAAACCATCCTATAAACTATCGATTATGTGTATCTGATATCCATTTTTCAGCCCTTAATGGATTCAAATGCCTAAGAATTTCTTTGTGGATTTCAACATATGGGTCAACGTCGAAACTGTTATGCAAAACATAAAGGTGGGCTTGTTCCCGATCTGTAATATTGATTGTGACAACCTTTCTTCCAGAAATTCCTTCACCCTCAAGCCTCCCAGTGTGACGAGATTTCGGTAAGCCAATGCTTTCCACACCAGACAAGTATTCGGTACAGAATTCAACGGTTTCCTCAACAATATATCGCTCTGCAATACAACCCTCTGGCCGACTTCGATTTTTGACATACCCTTTAAAAATATTCATACACCGTTCAATGGGGTACATCCATCTGTAATGTACAGGACCACATAGTCGAATCTCTCTCACCAAGTGGACCATAAATGAACCATCATATCAAAAAATGAGGGCGGGAAGAACATTTCTAATTCACATAATATGACGGCAATTAATTTTTCCATAGCTGGAAATTTCGCCGGGTCTATAACTTTTTTTCATATAGCTTTGAAGAAGAAACACAGTTTTGTTAATGTATGGCAGACATTCTTGGGAAAAATGCAACGTAAAGAAATTGGAATGAGATTTTGCATCAAAACATGACAGTCATGTGATTTCAGACCTTTTAACTTCAAGTCGCTCATTGACACAAGGTTACTGATATTTGACGAATACCCCTCTGGAACCTTTACGTCATTCAACAAGTTTCAAAACTGATATCTCTCCTACCTAGAAAGAGTGTAAGCAGCAGGAGGAAGAAATGTTCGTTTTCACCCTTCACTGGTTCCAACTCTTCTCGTATTCCCATCTCAACCATGTCCAACCTAGCCTTAATTCCATCTTTTTTTTTGCCAGATGTATTTAGCAACATGTCGATAACACTGTCAAATACATTTTTTTCTACATGCATAACATCAATAAAATTTCTTATATACAGACAATTCCAGTATTGTAATTCAAAAAAAATTGATCTCTTTTTCCAACCGATTTTCGTAAGGTTTTTCGAAGCCGGTTTACCAAAAGTAGTGTCCACATTTTTAAATTTCTCAAACAATTGATCGCCTGTTAGTGGAGACGGTGCTATACGTTCTTCTAAACTTCCATCGAATGATGTCTTCCAAGAACGGTACTTATGTCGTCGCGGTAGAAATCTGCGATGTCCTAGAAACACGGTTTTCAATGAATGTTTCAACCTAATTGATTGTGTACCTTCTTCGCAAATGGGACAGCCTTGAGTTCCTTTAATGCTATATCCTGACAAATTTCCATAAGTAGGGAAGTCATTTATCGTCCCATACAACATGACTCTCAAAGTGAAATCTTCCTTTCTGTAAGAATCATACAATGTAACACCTGAATCCCACAATAATTTCAAATCTTTGATCAATAGAGCTAAATAAAAATCAATATCATTACCCGGTTGTTTTGGTCCTAATATAATCATAGATAACCTGATGTATTTTTGTTTCATGCATAACCACGGTGGTAAGTTATAAGTTATCAACATAACCGGCCATGTATTGTGACTGTTTCTTTGAAAACCAAAAGGATTCACTCCATCTATAGATAACACAAGATGAAGGTTTCTCGACTCGTTTCCAAATTCAGGATACTCATGATTGATTCTCTTCCACTGAGGAGAGTCTGTCGGGTGACGTAGTATCCCATCTTTAATTCTTGTATCTGCATGCCATGTTAATTGTTCTGCAGTCTCCTCACTTCCATATAGGCATCTAAACCTTGGAATGATTGGAAAGTACCATACAACTTTAGTAGGACTAGATTCATCTTTCTTGTATCGAGAAGCACCACACTTTGGGCATTCTTTAAGTGATTTGTGGTCCTTGCGAAACAGTATACAGTCATTCGGGCAGGCGTGTATTCTTTCAGAGATCATACCCATAGAGTGTAGCATTTTTTTGGCATCGTATGTTCGGATCGGGAGCTCATTGTCTTCTGGGAGCATGTCATTCAAGAGGGAAAGTAGTTTCGTAAAACTATCGTCACTCCACCCATTATCTGCTTTCAAATTATACAGCTTCAGTACGGCTGACAATGCTGTATATTTAGTACAACCAGCATACAATGGCGTCTTTTCACAACTTTTTAACTTCTCAAACAATTTTGGGCAATCACAAAGTTCATCTTCAAAGGACCTTGTCATTTTCTCAATATGATCTTCATCATCATTCACATTTGTAATCACATCCTCCATATGGTCATCTTCATTGTTCATGTTTGTAATCATATCAGATGATCCATAAAACGCAGTGTCACCCCAGTCACTACTTACATTCGTTGTTTCCACGTGTTTATTCCAACATGTATAACTTTGATCTATTCTGTGACAGATCAAGTGTACTTCCAACTCATCTGGACTAATTTGTTTTGAATAACAATAGCGTAAACACGGACAAAGGATTTAAAAAGAGTCACATGCATGATCTTTTGCAAACTTGATAAATTCTTTCACGCCTTCTTCATACTCTTTTGTCAACCAATTGGAATTCATCCATTCTTTATTTATATTCATCCTATTTCAAATCCATAGGATGAGTATATAGGTTAGAGGAGAAATGACTTCTAGAACCTTTTCTGGATAACCTGGAACTCCTTCCAAGGAAATAATGTGACCATGAAACAATACTTCTTAAACAAAATATGGGGAATTTATAATATTGTAATAAAGACAAATCTCTCTAAAAACACCCAAAACAACCTCCAGATTATCAGAGTAATCCTTCTATATATTGTAATACACCAAGAAGTATTCTAAAAAAACGAAAATGGAGGTGTCTAGAAAGATATTAAAGATCTAGTTCATCAGTTCCATGAAATAGATAGAGCATTGGTGATCCCAAATGGAATTCATAAATACTTTAAATTTCCATATCGACTTTAAAAATCTATCTTTTGAGCATCCTCTTCCCAAACCCTCAACTGTTGGTACCCTGATCTCTAGAAAATTTTCAAAAACCAATAGAACCTTATAAGATGGTCAAACAAATCATCAATTATAGGCAATATGTAATTATTCATTACTGTCACCTGGCTATGACTGTGGTAGATTGTTAAAATTAATAGGCTATGATATGACTTCATTGAAAACAGAATTGGAAAATCTCATAGTGACATGATCATATAGATAGAACCATTTCCCTAAAGATCTTCTAGCTGATCTTTTAGCTCCTCTAAATCGGCCAGAGCCTTATGATGTGATGGAATGGAAAATGGGATCTTCCTGTGAAGCAAATAGATAGAAAACGCAAACACTCATTGGGGAGGTTATCCCATGAAGCCCTCTAGAAATGATTTTGTGTACTTTTCCATGACCACTGAAATTTCACATAAAGAACACTTCTCAACAACCCCAAGGAAAACCTTGGAAAATGACATGATATGAACCATAACATAGAAGCAACTTGTAAAACCCTCCAGGGTTATGGATCACAATCTCCATAAAAGACATGGAATCTCCTGTTAAGAGTAAGTAACTGAACCCAATCAAGGGTTGTGTGACCACACCCCACCACGAGTAGTATCCCTTTAGTTATGTGATTCTTTATCCATTGTTGTTTATATGATCATTTGTATATGTATGAGTAGTATCTCTATCATAAATTGTATTTGTGGTGTTAATGTGTCAAATTTTGGGATATAATGTGATTTATTTTAATTGATGCGCTTGTTTGGATTTCTTGATATGTCTATTAATTTATCAATGAAACCAAAGTGGGGGATGTTAAATCTAAATTATGTGTCTTTAATAAGATACAATTAATATGACGTATTAATTAAATACATCAATTCATTGATTTCTGGGTTACTCTACATTCATGTTTTAATGCATTGATATTTCGTATACCAGGTATTAGTGAATATTAAACATTGAATTTTATTTTAATGATACACGATGGATTAAATCATATAATATTTAGTTAATGAAAGGTCATTATATCCTCATTTATAAAATCCTATTTAAATCGTTGCTCTGTCAAGTGGTTTTTGTGTGTGTGACATAATTATTAAAAACTTGGTAGAAAGAGATAAGTATGTCTTCATTTGTCTTTTGAAGTAAAGAAATGTCATTATTCAACATAAATAATAGACACATAAAATATTCATGTTATTGTGTGTACAATTATCATTTTATGACATATTATAATCTTATATCTTGAATCATTGATTAATTAGGGCTAATCCATAATTGCTATTTTCTAACATAAATAAGATCATTTAATATTATTTTATATTTTTGTAAATTAGTATTTAAATGAAAGAATTAATTTATAAAATTAAATTTAAAATCAAGATTTTAAATTAGTATTTAAATGAAAGAATTAATTTATAGAGATACTACTCATACATATACAAATGATCATACAATTTATGATAGAGACACTACTCGTGAATCTTTTTTTGGAGTGTGTTGTTCTGATCGTGAAGGGTGGAAATTGTGAGAGTGTCGTCTGTTTACGGTTAACGCGATTAAAGGTACCAAAGGTACTAGTTCACGAAGGAAGAGGATCACGAAGGTGCTTATGCGCGGTGGTTGTAAATTCATGGAGGTCGGTCTGTGATGGGTGAGATGGCAAGGGTGTGGTTCACACCGGGATTGCAAATTAGTGGTTTTCTATGGAAGTGATCACGTAGGGGCAGGTTCATGCTGGGTTTTTGGTTCGGGAAGTGGAGCTTGTTCGTGTGGGGTATGGTTCGTGTAGGGTCTGGTTCGTGTAGGGTCTAGTTCGTGCTGGGTCTTGGTTCGCATAGTGGAGTTTGTTTATGTTGGGGCAGGTTTGCGCTGGGTTTTGGTTCGCACAATGGATCTTTGTTTGCGAGTGGGGAGTTATGCGGGTGTAGGGGTCTCGGTTCGTGCAAGGGGTTGTCTCGTGCAACTATCAGATCGTGAAGGATTTGTTCGCGAAGGATTTGGATGTATTGGAAATGCTCAATTAGGGTGAGGCTCGCAAATAATTGGGTCCACGGAAGACGTGGTTTGGGAAGGGATGGCTTGTAATGGGTCTGGTTCACGAAAGATTCCGCTTGTGCTGAGTGTGTCCGCAGTGGGGTGTGAGCTTTATGGGTTTGATCATGGAGGGTGGACTCGTGGTGGGGTGTGGTCACACAACCCTTGATTGAGAAGGTGGTTTTCGGTGACCGGTGATTCCCTCTCATATCAATACCTTGGGAAACACCTAAAAATAGGTTGGTAGACTTAGAACAATAAGAATAAATCTCATATATTTCCTGAAACCCATCTCAAAATTAATAGCCATAACATAATCGTTCGTGGGGAGATAAAGAGATAAATGAACCAAATAAAAACACCAAAACATAAGAATAACTAAATAAATCTAATGAAGTAGTGGGAAATCATAAAAACAACCCATAGTCAGGATCAAAACATAACCACAATCCCAAACCACCCACGGAAACTGAAGATTCAACACGAAGAATAGTTGGACAAACACTTACCCATTCCAAACATAATTAATTCATGAAAATTAAATTTGAATCACCTTAAGGAGGAGGACCCAGTGGCGGAGGAGAAGGAGGTGTCGACAGCGAAGGCACCGGAGGCAGCGCAAATGTAGCGTGGAGGCAGGGCAGAGGCAGGGCGGAGGCAGCAGAGGCAGCGGAGGAGGAGGAGGAGGAGGAGGAGGAGGCCGCGGTGGAGGAGGTGGCAGTGGAGTAGGCAGAGGAGGAGGAGGCGCCGGTGGAGGAGGAGGAGGATGAGGCCGCGGACTAGGAGGAGGATGAGGAACCGCCGGTGGAGGAGGAGGAGGACGAAGCCGTGATAGAGGAGGAGGAGGAGGAGGAGGAGGAGGCGGCCGGAGGAGGAGGCGGCGGCGGCAGCAGCGGTGGCAGCAGCGCAGAGGAGGGCTTCTGCGAGAGCTTGACCGGGTGTAGGGAGGAGGAAGAGGACCCGCGGGTTTTTAACAAATTCGCGTGAGCATTTATCAGCGCTAGTAAAAAGCGCTGATAAAGGGTGTATTTATCAGCGCTAAAATGAAAAGCACTGATAAATACAACCTTTATCAGCGCTTTTTTAGCACTGATAAATAATCCCTTTATCAGCGCTAAAAAAACGCTGATAAAAGGGAAAACCTTTATCAGCACTTGTTTTAGCACTGATAAAGTGGACCTTTATCATCACTTTTGTTAGTGCTGATAAAGGCCCGGCCCTTTATCAGCGCTTTACTATTAGCGCTGATAAAGGCAGGCGCATGCCTTTCCCAGTTTTGTGGTAGTGTCATGGGTGGTTTTGTCTTGGATACTTCCAAAAAAACTCCAAGAAAGTATTTCCTCTTATTTCTATTTTTTATATCCTCTATTATTTGTTGATTTTACTTCTACCTAGTGGTTTTTATGACCAAGGTTTGGTATAATAAACATTTTATGTCTTAATTTTTAAGGTATATGGTTTAATATTTCTTCCACAACATTTTCTCTCTTCTTGGATCATGATTCTCAACTTGTTCTTGGAGGATTCAATGAAAAAGGTAGGTGGTTTTATATTGTTCCATTATTTTACAATTTAATTGTGCTTCCTTCTAAATACAATGGTTTTTAGAATATTTTTGTGTGTATGAATAGGAATTTTCAAGGTGTTTTGGTATTTGTAAAATTGTTTTAAAATATAATAACCCTATGGATATGGTTGGTAGTGTTGTTCTTTGGCATGTGAGAGTTAGCTTGTAATGAAACAGGAATTGTATGGTTTGAAAATGGGATAAAGCACATTGGAATCTTAGGTATCTAGAAGGTAAGCCTGGGAAAAGTTCATTATGTATGCCCTTTTCTATCTAGAAAGATTATGTTACTATACTAACTAAACTATTGATAATGATGTGGATTGGATATGAATAGAGCATGGGAATTCACCTTCATGTCCATGGTACAATCATTGTGAGTATGAGAATTCTAAGACCCCACTAACCATATCTACTTAGGTATTTCCTATGGTTCTTATGTTTTTGTTTTACCTACTTTCTAAATACTCTTACATTATTCACTTTTCCAATAAATATTAAATCATGTCTTGAAATAACATTTTTACCTCTCTTTTAAAACTATAATATTTATTTGTCTTATAATGGATATGTATGGAACACTTCACAGGATCCTACTAGTCACGTGATATCACACCCTACATGCACCAAATGGATGTATGTAGACCTTCTTTTTCTAAATCAGGTAAAGTAAAGTCTCTCTACATAGGTGGAGTGTACTCATACTAGAGGTTTCTTTTGGGAAGAGTTTTAGTGATGATATAGCGGGTGGTTTGCCCTTGTTTTGTGAGAATATCTTTGGTTATTTTGTTTTTTATATTTTCTTTTTTTTCATTTTCGTAATTGAGTTTGGATGTAACTATTAAACTTGTATATAATTCATTTTATTCTAGATTTATTATGGATGAATGTTGTGGTGCTTATTGTTGATATTGATTATTACGAGGCATGGTTATTATTATAATTTATGTTTATGTTGGTAATTATTCTGATGATATAGATTATTCCAAAAGGAGTTCTGTGATTCCCAGACACTAGTTACTAGCCCATGGGGATAGGTAATTCCCTTTGGTCCATGCAATGGTTCAAGTTAGGTGTAGGGTTGTATGAAAGCTCAAGCCGGTTAGGGATTCCCATGTATTTAGGAAAAGAAGAATGAAGTTGGTTTCTTAGTGAGTAACCCATAACATTTGATGACTATAGAGATGATCTTAATGTCAAAGATAAGTACTTAAGTGTGTTTTTGTTATCTAAAATAGCTTGGGGAAGTTTGGAAAGAGTGAATATGTCCTGAATATATTTAAAGTGTTCGAAACTTTATTAGATAAATTATAGAATTTACATGTCTTGGAGATTTTACAAAGTCCATATGTATATAAGCATCATCTCCTTTTACAATATAAGGATCTTCTATGTCCTATATAAAAAATATAGTCCTATATAAATATGATCTCTAAAGTTGTGAAGATATCATCCAGTGGATTTATAAGGATGAATTTTCATTTGTGTAAGCATTATGCCCCTCAATGTTGACATCATTTATCTATATAAGAATGAATTGCTTCTATCTGTAAGTACCATGTCCCTCTATGCATACATCATCACTCTATATAAGCATGAATTTCTTCTATACATAAGAATCATATACCAGAGCATGATGTCTATAATCATAATTAAGTGGTCCATGTATACAAGAATTATGAGCTATGTATAAATCATTTTACATCACTGTAAGGATCATCTATTTTCATAAAGATCATTCCTTAGTGAAAATTTGATAATTATCCTGGGTGAAAACATGAGTTTCCAAAATTTAATTCTGATGAATAATTAAAAATTTGATGATTTAAAATCTGATATTCATGATATTAAACATCACAAACACCTCAAATAGTGTTTGATCCAAGAATTGAATTCAAGAAGAGATAATCTTCAATCCATAGAGAATAATATCAATGTAAGATTAAAATTTGAGATCCTTTTTAATGTCTAGAATTTCAGTTTCCATAATTTATTATTCTGATGAAAAATACATATAAAGATGTTGAAACTATTCCATGAATTTTTAAGTATTATTATGATATTTATAGAGATGATTCAAGCATGATTTTTATGAAGCTGTTATTATATAAATAAATGAATAGATCATTATTCTATTTATTCATGACTTTTAAATGAGAATATTTTAAAGACATTGTGTGTGATAAATATGGAGATTTATTTAGAAAGTTTATATTGTGTACAAATTAAAATGTAATTTATACAAGTCTTCATGGGATTTACTCAATACATATAATAAGACTCCATATCCAAAAGTTTTTTTAATGTATATTTCATATAGCTGGGAATAATGAAATGTTCTTTTCGGATATATTTTGATAAAAATATAATGCTTATGATGTTGTTGAAAATACCTAGAGATATATTTAGCTGAAATAGAGAGAGGAATGAGGAAGTAATAATAATAAGGTTATTTTTATATTACTCTTTGAAATAGTTTTCTTGAATAAAATAAGCGACAAACCCATGTGCGACAATTGAAAAAAAAGATACTAGAAGAACTGTTGTGTATGTGTTCCAATATATTCTAATTTATTTCCTTTTTTGAAAATGTGAGAAGACTCTATAAAAATAAATGTAGCCTTATATATAGTTTAGTAAATAGAGACTCTTGAGAAAAATATGTGTGTTGTACGTAATAAAATAAAACTCTCAAGAGAGAATGGAATAATTAAGGAACTGAGTAAGCCAAGAGGAGAACTCTTGAAGAGAATAATTTAAAGAAATTTAAGTCATTTCATGTTATGAAAAGGAATAACTCGGTTTGATGAGTTTGTGATAAATTTTTATATCATTTAGTTTTCAAATAGCAATGAAAAGAAGAAGCTAACCTAAGTTATTCTGGTCATATTAAATGTTGAAGAATTATAATTTGAGAGAAATCCAATGATGAGTTATAATAGAAACTGGGAATTTTTTCACAATAATATAGAGACCAAGTTTCAAGAGTATTTATTGAATACTTTCAAGAAGTTGAAGACTCTTTTTGAGGTACTAGATAATATCTTGTTGATAAAATGAAATATCAGAATAGTTTGGAAGATCTTTTTCAAGAAAAATAAGTGTTTTGAATAGCAGTTGTTGTGATTCCAGCTTGAGGATTGTGGGATGAAGTATAAATATCTCTTCACTTGTGTCATATAGTGGGATATTTATTCACATGAATAATATTGTGAACCCCTAACCTATTTAATATCATGAGAGAGTGGGTTAAGATTACAAAATACCACTATAATTATAATTTAAAATAATATTATAGTGGAAAAGTTATGACTCAGATAATAATTGGTGCAATAATGAGTAGGTTTCCCACATCAAGGTACAAACATATAAAAATAGTGAGTGCTTTAATTTTCTACTTTACTTGTTTTTATGTGGTATATGTGGGTTGGCTGAACAAAATAAGATCTAGATAATTCTTAACTTCCCATAGAGGTTAAAAATAAAAAATAGGGTTGAAGTATTAAAATAATATTAGGAATTTGGTAAGAAGTTGACCACACCTGATTCAACCCCCCCCCCCCCAGGTGTGTTTGCACCAGTCTATTGGGACTTTCATCCACTTAAGTAAGATGAGATAAAACCATAACATTAATAAACCCTTTATCATAAGTTTTATCATCAATAACCCCAAACCACTATGGTCATGGGGAAGTAATAAATACAAAGAGGATATGAGAGAATATTAGAACAAAAAAGGGAAAGGATGATCACTTACTAGTGATTTGTATATAAAATATACAATAGAATCGAGAGGAAGGGGAAGAGTTGTGAGAGGGGATATGCCTGTGACTATGAATGTTTGAATGAGATATTTTTCATGACATAACTATTGTATATATAAAAACATTCTTTTTATATACCATTTAATTAATGAATAAAATTTTTAAATAGCATGGGAACGAAAGGTTGGGATATGACCTCTATTGTCATGGCATGGAAAACCTCCCTAATGTTAGGAAAAAATCAGTACTCCACTATCCAAGTTACATAATGATGTGGCAATGATCGCCACAATGTAGTGGACTTGTGTGTAAAGGCCTCTAAGATGTGGCTTTCATCCGCGATATTCAGGTTATAATAGGATAAAATAGAAAGAGGGGGTGAACTTCCTTTTATAAATACAAAGTAATAATTAAAGTATTAAAGACTAAAACCCACTTTTTAAAAGTATTATGATACTTAAAACCTTTTTAATTCATTAAAAATAAAAATTAGTACAGAATAAAAGATAAATTGAAACAGAATAACTATATATGTTTTTAAAAGAAGAAGAATATAATAATTAGTGATTTTTAAATTAAACGATTAAGTGTATTGATGTATGAAAGTACAAACACAATTCAATTAAAATATAAAGTGATAAATCATAAAATAAAAAACATAATTTCATAATGGATTTGGATAAAACAAATTATGAACTTTTTCATTCCAATCCCAACTGCTTGAGGTTTTATTGTATTTTCCATTATATTTAATGGTAGAAAATATAATATAACTCCCTTGATTTTAAATAGGTTATAATAAGAAACCAGAATATAATTAACCATATATTTTTAATGATTGTAACTAGAAACATTAAAGAGAAGTAATCCCTTACCTTTTAGTAGTTTTAAAAAGAAACTTGTGTCCCTCACTTTAAAAGGTAGTGAGTTGAAAAATAGAAGAAAGATATGAAGAATGAGAGGATTTATAGAAGAAATATCATTTAGGAATAGTCTTGATTCTCTCAAATAGATAATAACAATCACAATGAGAGAATAAAATGATGTATAAGTGGGAAAAAATGAGTTATAAATTAAGTACAATATTGTAATTAAAAGAACTTTAGAGATCGGGAACAATTCGAAGATTTCATTACTATAGAATTATTAATTGGATGAGTCTCAAAGGGTATATTTATAGCATTTATGAGTATAGGAGAAATCTAGGATAAAATCAGGACCTTAATGAACTGATTTGAAACTTTTTTACCAATATTTAATGCTCCTCAAAAGTTTCTAGATTGCTTCCATCAGCTAGTTAGACAATCACAATGGTTATCCGGTTAGATGCCTGGAATAGTATTGGTTCTACCTACTACCATTGGTTGGTTGGTGGATTCTCGGACAAAGTGGAGCCTCCATCTTCACCAATGGATGGTCGTTGTAATGTTCTTTAATAAGTGCCTCCTTCACTTCAATCAATGACCATATATTGGTTCAGTAACTTCACTCCATAAGTTCAAAAAGTTCATCATGAATTCAAAAATAATTATTTAAGGATATTTTAAGATTCTAAAATGATGTCATCATGATCATATAATAACCAATTAAATCATTAGATTCCTTAAAGAGTGTTTGTGATCATTAAAACATAATAAGTTTTGAATCACAACAATATCCCTTTTATTATGATCACAAACACTTGAATAAAAATATAATATAATAAGAATATAAAAACTATAGCATGATAATATATAAAAATATTTTTTTCACAAAGTAAAACAACATCATTTCTTCTCAATAAAAAACATACTTAGCTAAGATAAAAACCAAAAAATTATCCTATATTTCTCACAATTTGACACAATATCATTTATCCCCCATAAAAAATTTAATTACCTAAGATTAAAAAATAGATATTTATTATCCTCCTTTTATATTATCAAAAATAATTCAAAAATAGGGTTAGAGTAAATAAGAGATATAAAAATTTAAAACTTTCTTCATCATCATTAAGGATATTTCAAAAGATAAAAAAACAAAAAATTTGAAAAACCAAAATATTAAAAAGATATATTTTCTGAAAAGATCTATATAAAAGAAAAAAACATTTTTTTATTTTTTTAAAAAATAATCAAGAGATAAATAAAACTTTAAAAAAATAAGTTTTCAAAAAAAAATATCACGAGTTAAAAAAATTGAAAAACAATTTATAAATCGGGTGACTCTTCTAGGATCATTTTAGTATCATTATTTTCATATCTATAGTGACCCTAATTTTTATTACATAGTTATTACATCATTTTTAATGATAAAAAATATAAAATCATTACAAAACCAAGATATAAAGGTTTAGTTTCTTGGGAAAATTAGGACCATACGTGACTTTTACATAATAAAACATAAACATTTATTTAATTAATTCTTATATACCTTCTTATTGACCCTCGTGTTCTCCTTATTACAAGTATTCACTTGAGGATATACATCAAAAAAAGGGTGAGATAAAATCCTAGTAAGAGGATGAATAAGAGATATGAAACTTGGGTGAGAATAATCATAATCATAATCATAATATAAGAAAATTATCATAATCATAATCATGAGATGAAACATTAGATAAAGGTGTGGAATGTGGCAATCCATAAAATTTTAACATCATGTTTTAGTGGTAAAATACCACGCATAGTTGTGAACAAATCTATAATCATGTTCACATGTATTTCACTTTATATCATGAGATTCATCACATTAACCAATTCATTATAGTGATATATAATTCTGGGCACAACATCACATCATATCATTTAAATGTTCTATATATTTCCGGGCACACCTGTCATGTCATAACATTTACATTATCATGCATGCCAAATAGAATGTATATTAATTTTGGACACAAAATAACCCATGGAAAGGAATGGGTTTCATTTAATATATAATAGATTAATAAAAATTGGATTTCCAAAGATAAAAATGGAATAAGATTCTTGGTATCAATCTTGATTGAAGAATAAACAATCTCATGAGAAGTAAAAGATGTGTTTTTTAAAAAAGAAGAGTTATTTTGGAAAAATATTTTCAATTGTCATAAAACCAAATTGGAAACATGTATATCCCAAAAAATAAAATTAATGAAAAAATAAATGGTATTTATAGAAAAATAATGGAATATACATATTGAAAATGTAATTAAAGAGAGAAAACCCAAAGAAAGAGAGTTAGGTTTGAGAATTCCCCTTACCTTATGTCTGAAATATTTCTTCACTTTAATATCCCAGATAGTCAAATTAAATTCTTTGATTTAAAAATATAGAACCTTTATCAATTAATTTTATTAATTATAGTTTTATTGATTTCTTTTATGGGCTTTTTTATGAGTTATACAGTTCAATTTCATCATTTGGGAGTGTTTATTTTCTTGATTTTCATGATCGGTTATCTTGTATATGAGTATGGAAGTTCAAGTGAAATGGGAATGAGTCTATAGAATTGAAATTATATGACATTAATGAACCTAAATAAGTTATTTTGGTGTTATATGTCATTTTTTTATATGGTATGAGTATAAATCATTAGATAAATAATTAATGAAAATGATTTAATTTATTTGGAAAATTTTATGACTATTTAGAGCTTGTTTCATTTTAGTTAACATCAAGATAATATATTGGTTACAGAACATTATATAAATTATAATATGTATAATAAAATCTTATTTAAATACAATGATGGTTTTATAACCATCCTTGAATGCGGTAGTAAAAAATGAAAACACATCCACCACAGTGGCTGTAAATCGACACACCACAGACGATATTTTCATTTTTAGAATAAAAGAAAAAGGGAAGAGATTATAAGATGTATTATTAGATTAATATAATAAAATTTTAGTATATCAAATATATTGTATTAATCATTCCTCTTATATAGGTGTAGGTTAGGGGTGTATAAGAAAATAAATGATATTGAAAAGAAATTAAAAGGAAAATAAAGAGGGTTTTACCTCTTGAATTTATCCTCCTTGAGAACCTCCTTAGGGAAAAGGGTTTGGTCTTTTGATGAGACCAAGATCTCCTGATCATGGGGGAGGGTCTTGGGAAGAGTATTTTGAAGAACTTTTACAAGGTTCAAAACATGAAAGGTGTGAGGAGAAGAGTTTGTGATGGGTGGTATTTATAGGGGAGAGGAGTGTTTTCTCATTATTTTATTCATTAGTTAATTATTTTGGATAAATACTATGAATAGTTTGAGACTTATCACTAAATATATAAAAATAATGAATTATAGTTCTATATTTTGGGCTTACATCATCCTTACATCTTCTATGAGTAAATAATTCATATATTTAGCTTTTATTGTAAATTATCATATTTTACAATTCACTAAAAATTGAAATATTTTAGAAAAGGTAAAAAAAATCACCCTAAAAATTTTTTGACATGTAGAATTAAAAACAACACTCCATTTTATGAAAAAAAATTATAAATATGTGAAATTTAATTTTCAATTAGAATCATTATTTACTTGGAAAATACTGACTTTAAAATTATAACTGATTTTATAGTACTCTGAAAATTTAAGTAAGGTCTCATAAAATTATCTTATAATCATAGTACACCAAAATTTTAATTTATGAATATATTTTATGAAAATAAATTTTATTTTAAACCATTATATTAATAATAAAATTGTAATTAAATATTTATGACTTACAAAAATATCAACACTTAATTAAAAAAAATTATAACTTTTACTTACTTATACTACGATATAATTATGTCATATTATCATTTATAAGATTTATAAATATTATCCATACTTTCATAGGTGAGGTTTCTATTTTTATTGTCCAATTTAATATTCTTTAATGGTCACAATACTATTCTAAAGGTCGTGTTACTATTCTATCAAGATAAGTTTCCTAATTTATAGAAATACCCGTTATTTCATTCATTCCTAATTTAAAAATTTTATTCTTCCATTTTTATTCTGATGGCTCCCCACTCTCCGAGATACCCTCTCAGCTCCTAGGGATTCCTCGCTTCCTCGTCTCGGTTTTGACGGCTCATAAGGTTTCCTCGCTTCCTCGCCTTGATTTTTGGCGGGTCCTCTTTCTGTTTTTGCTCGGTTGTATCTGCTTTCTTTGTCGGCTTAGTAACCTGGTTTTCTATATGTTTTTGCCACTTTTCCTCCATCTGCATCTCATTTTTTTGACTACCTATGTTCCCCATAATTTTCTAATTGGGTGGGTTTGTCGCTCGTTGCATCACCCGCTTTGGGGTACTTCTGTTTTGATTGATTTGGAGTTCAAGCCTCAGGTGGTGGTCCTCTGTCTTGATTGTTCTAGATCCCATTCCTGGGGGCCCCTTATAAATCTGGTGGCGGTACTTCCATCCCTGAGAGGTGCTGTATCTTCCTCTATTTCCTTGTGGTGGTTGGATGCTTCTTCAATATCCCCTGGAGGAATTGTGGCGGGTTCATTTCCTTCGGAAGACGTTTTGTTGATTCTTGGATTTTTTTCTTCATTTACTTCCTTGTAGATCCTGCAGTCTGTTCCCTCCTAGTGTCCATCATGGTTCGGCAATGCTAGATTAAGTTTTATGAAGTTGGTATTGGTTCTTTTTTCGAAGTTGTTCTAGGTTTATTTGAGTGTTATGGTGTTTCCAGCAATAATGGGGTTGTTGCTGATAGTGGTGGTTAATTTAGTATTGTTAATGGTAGACGACATAAGTGGTGTCTAATATCAGTGGTGGTTTGGTTCGATGATTATACTGGAATTTCTAGAATGTTTGGAATGATGTTGTTATCTGTGGTCTGCTGGGTTTGTTCTTGGAAAAAGTCGTGTTCCCCCGAAATCTTACACTTCTTGAACCCTGCCCTGGCCCTGAGTTCCATTTCTCCTCTTCAGGTCGATCGGGAGTGATGGTTCATTGGATCTTTGGGAGGTGGTGTTCATGCTATCATCGGTTCTTCAGGGAATTAGACCTTAGTTCCAGGTGTTCGGTGAAGGGCGTTGACAACATTGGAGTTTCTTTCTTGAATTATTGATGAAGACTATGTTCAAACATGATGTGTGATGATGGTGGTGACAACGGTGAAGCAACGTCGGCAATGTGATTATGGTGGTTAGGTGACGGTGATTGGTTGGAAGTGAGTTGAGGCAGTTTCTCGATTTGATGGTTTTTTGAAATTTTAATTTTTAAATTTGTATCTAGCATCGTGGTTTTTGGCTTGGTGGTTTTTGGCGGTAGGTTGAATTTCTGAATTTTGAATGTGATGTGTAATGGCTTTAGGTTACGTGGGATTTGATGGTAGCTGATGTTGGTTCCCACTTTTCCAAAAAGTGGTTTCTTGATTAATAAAAAAATGGATTTTGGATAATTTAAAAAAAATTTATTGTGTTCTCTAAGTAATTTTATGTGATTTATAATATATGAAATAATTATAAGGATGGAATTTTGATTGATAAAATTTTTGGTGGTTACATTCTTCCCCCCTTATAAAATTTCACCCTCAAAATTTCTTTTTGCATACTACAGTGAAAAAAAGTGAGGGTACTTCTCCTTCATCGCTTATGTTAGTTCCCATGTTTCCTCCTCATACTTATGGTTTCTCCATAGTACTTTGACCAGGTGATTAGTCTTGTTATGTAGAACTCTATCTCTATGGTCCAAGATCTTCATTGAATTCTAATCGTAAGATATATCATTTTCCAACCATATAAACTATGGATTCAGTACCTGTGAGGGATCCAATATTCACTTCCTCGAGAGTGATATATGGAATACATTGTATACTTGATACATGGTGGGTGAAAGTGTCAGTATATAGGCCACAACTCTGACTCGATCAAGAATATTGAAGGGGATGATGTACCTAGGACTCAGCTTTCATTTCTTCCCAAATATCATGATCCTCTTACATGGAGATATGTGGAAGAATACCATGTCTCCAGCCTTAAAATATATGTCCCATTGACGATTATCTACATATATTTTTTTTTAACTTTGGGCTACCTTGATGTGATTCTGAATTTTTTTACCTTTACCATCATTTCATTAACCATTTCAAGTCATAACATCTTATGTTCATGAAATTCATCCCATCATGTTAGTGTTTTATATATTTTCCCATAAAGGTCTTCATATGGATCTATTTATATGATCGAGTGGAAACTATTTTTGTAAGATAACTCAACCAAAGGAAGATGTCGGTCCCATCCTCCAATGAAGTCCATAGAACATGCTTTCAACATTTATTCTAATGACTGAATAGTCCACTCATATTGGCCCTCATTTTATGGATGATAAGTTGTACTGAAGTCTATATTTGTGTTTAGAGTATATTCGATACTTTTATCGGACTTGAAGGTGAATCTTAGATCTTGATAGGATACAATCCATAGTGGTACTCCATGTATCCTTACCACTTCTTTGATGTATATTTAGGAAAGTTTATCCAATGATCAATCCTCCTAAATTGCGATAAAGTGAGTTTTATTTATAATATGATCCATAACAAACCATATAGTATTATTTCTTCTAGATGTCTTCATAACTCTGGTGAAAAATTCTATGGTGATGTTTTCCCATTTTCATGTTGGTATGTGTAATGGTTGCATCAACCCCTTATAATTTTGTCTTTAAGCCTTCACTTACTAACATACTAGGCACTTTGAGGTATAATCAATGATATCCTTATTCATATTTTCCTATGAATAGTTCTATCATAGATCCCAATACATCTTTGTTCTCCCTAAGTGAATAGAGAAGGTAGAGCTATGTGTGTCATTCAGAAGATCTTTCTTTATCCCTGGATCAAATGGTACACATAATTATGACCCAAATCTTAAAAATCCTTCCTCATAAATTTTAAACTCTTATGATTTCCCCTTTATCATATCTTCCACCTTATTATAAATTTACACATCATTTATTTGAGCATCTTTTGTTTTTTCTATAAGGGATGGTTCAGAAATCATCTAAGAAAGTATTGATTATGTTCTTTACTTGATGATTATTATTTCCATCCTTTGTAAATCTAACCAAATTGGATCCTTCTCAATTCTCATCATTGATAAAATTACAAGATCCTTTCTACTTAGATCATCATCCACTTTATTCACTTTTTTAGGATGGCAGTGGATTGAGAAATCATAATCCTTGAGGAGCTCTAACCATATTCACTGGAGAATATTAAGCTCATTTTGTGTGAATATATATTTTAATCTCTTATGATGAGTATATATTTCACACCTCTCTCCATAGATATAATGACACCATATTTTCAACGCAAATATCACATCTGCCAACTCCAGATCATGTGTAGGATATTTTTTTTCATTAATTTTCAAATGCGTTGAGGTGTAGGATATCAATTTATTATTTTGAATCAGTACACAGTCTAAGACATTCTTTGAAGCATCTCTGTATACAATAAATAGTTCCCCACTTTCCGTTAGTGTGAGTACCGGTGCAGTGATAAATCTTTTTTAACTCTTTGAAGTAGTGTTTATATTCATTGGTCCAAACAAACTTTTCTCCCTTCTGATTCAGCTTGGTAAGTGGGTTTTATAATCATTATAAGTTCTTCACAAATCACTGGTAATACCTAACTATACCAAGCTAACTATAGATCTCCATTAAATATATTGTCCTGGTCCACTCTTCAATTTTCTTTGTCTTGGAAGGGTCTATAGATATTCCTTTACTAGTGAAAACATGCCCTAAGAATGATAACTCCTCCATCTAGAACTCACATTTACTAAACTTTGCATAAATTTTCTCCATTTAAAAAGTATTTAGTATAGTATTCAAATGATCTTGATGTTCCTCCCTACTCTTGGAGTATATTATAATATCATCGATATAGACTACCAAAAAAAATTCAAGGTAATATCTTAAGAATATATTCATTGAGTCCATGAATATTGTTGGAGCATTAGTGAGTCTAAATGGAATCACTATAAACTCAGAGTGTATGACCCTCATTTAAAAGGTAGTCTTAGTAATATTTTCCTTCCTTGCCTTTAATTGGTGATATCTCGACCAAAGTTCCACCTAAGAGAAATACTTGTCCCCACATAGTTATTTTAACAAGTAATATATCTATGGAAAGGGATGCTATTTATTTATCATATTTTTTTTGATATCATGATAATCAATGTAGAGAAACATTAATCTAACCTTCTTCTTGATGAAGAGTACTAGTGCACCCTATGGTGAGGCACTGAGTCATATAAACACCTTTTTCATATTCTCTTGTAACTGATTCTTTAGTTCTTCTAACTCGATGGTGCTCATTCTATAAGGTGTCTTTGATATAGGAAGAGATCCAGGAATAAGTTGAATTGAGAACTCAACCTCTTAGTCAGGAGGGAGACCAAGAAATTATTTGGGGAACACATCAGTGTAGTCTCTCAAAATGGGCATGTCTTTGATCATGATTCTCTCCTTTGTCTCAATCATTTGAGCCATATATTCTTGTTCATAAGGCAATAATATATGAACTTGAGAAGATTGATTTGAAGAAGATTCATCCTCCTCCTTACACATGAATAGAATTGGAGGATTCTTTGGGATGTAAAGAGTCATCTACCTGTCTCGATAGTTGATGTTGGATTTGTATAAAGATAGTGAATCCATGCCAAAAATAGCATCAAAATCCACCAAAGGAAGTAAGGAAATATTTTTTGTGAGATTCAGTCCACAAATATTAACCAGGGAGGATTTATATACTTTTTATACAATAATTTCCCCATTTTTTGTTCTCACAGATAACTCACCCTCCATATTTTGATGTGGTGTTTGAATAGTTCTACTAAACTTGAAAGATATGAAAGAATGAATAGAACCAAAATCAAATAGTACATTCACTATTCTTGAATGAATAACCAATATTACTCTCACCACATCATTTTTGGGCTCCACCTCAGTAGATGTGATGGAATAATCCTTCCCTTTCTCCTTTGTCTTTGGTGGCTTCTGCTATTGATTACCCTCAAGGGATTGAGTTTTAGTGCACCGAATTTCATAGTTCCATTTCTCCCTATAGTTTAATCATTGAGCCATAGGTGGTGCTCTTATTTCCTCCACCACATTGTCCTACTTTCTCATGTATTTTATACATTCATGAACTTGGTGGACTTCTCTCCCACACTTATAGCATTTTCTCATCCCTTTGAGACTATTCTCATGATGCTCCTTACCATGTTTTTTAACTTGTGGGTGGTTGAGTTTTCATTACACCTTTTTCATTATATCCTATAGCTTGAAACTCCATATTTCATTTCTTATCACCATAGGCATGGGGAAATTCACCAAACTCCATCTCCACTTTGAGATCACGTCTAATAAATTCATCATAACTCCAAAATTATAGAATTTATAGATCCTTTTGAAGGTGTGGTTTTAATCCACTAAATAAAATATTAATTTTAATATCATTATTGATTAAAAACCCAAAGCATACCTTGAAATCCTTTTGATTTTTTTAGGCCATGACAGATTCTCCATTTTTTTATCTCTATGAATTCTCTATTCATCTTTGTATAAGGAGTTTGAGGGAAATACTTATTAATAAAAATTATCTTAAATCCTTCTCACTCCATATCTTCAATTTCATCCTTTTTATTGGTTTTATTAATCAACTCCAACCATTGGTCGGCCTCTCTATCTAAATTATGAATGGCTAGAGTTTCCCTCTCCATCTCAAAATAATAAAGCATAGAAATGGCCTTCTCCATTGAGTTAACCCACTATTCTGCGGTGGGGGGATCGGAAGATCCACTAAAGGTCGATGGTTGTTTCTGTATAAAAGACTCTATAACTATTTTCTCCCTCTTATGCGAAGGAGGTTATTCCACATTATTCAGGTTATTGTCCATAGCCTAAGATAGCTGGGTATGCATCACCATGAAATTTTGAACTCTACCTTCCAAGGCATTGAAGATGTCATTTGGGAAATTAAAACATTGTCCCTCACAAGTTTTTTTGGCCCAATTTCTCCTAGTTCCCACCATTTTATAAAATATAAAATATTTTAACAAAACATAATTCAACAAGTCATGAATAAATAATTTATTATTTTCTGTAATTAACTCTAAAGGCATATCTTATGGGATTCAATGTTAACTATTTTTCAAAAGAAAAGCCTCTTGGGTGCTTATATATACTTAGTCTCATACTAAGGGTTTCTACTAAGGTTCTCTAATACTAATTCCCATATTAACTAAACTATGATCTGATACTAACTATATCAATCCTTTATTTTCTTACATACCTATTACATATTTTTAAAGATACACAACATAAAAGCATTACAAAACCAGGATCCAAAGGTTTAGTGCCTTGGGAAAATTGGGACTATATATAAATTTTACATAATAAAACATAAAAATTTATTTAATTCTTTATTCTCTAGATTTATATTGTCCCTTGTGTTCTTCTTAGTCTAAGTATTCACCTGAGGATATACATAAAAAGAAGGGGTAAACTAAAATCCATAGAAAAGGATGAATAAGAGACATGAAACATGGGTGAGAATAATCATAATCATAATATAATAAAAAGATTGAAATCATAATCATGAGAGGAAACATTAGATAAATGCATGTAATGTGGAAATGCATTAAAATGAAACATCATATCTTAGCGGTCAAATACCGCACATAGTTGTGAACAAAGATAACATCATGTTCATGCATATTAAACTTTATCTTGTGATATTCATCACATTACCTAATTAATTAGAGCACTATATAATTTTGGTCACACCCATCACATCATAACATTTATATGCGCTATATAATTCTGGGTGCACTCGTTACATCATAACATTTACATTATCATGCATGCCACATATAATGTATACCAATATTAGACATAAAATAACCCATAGAAAGGAATTGGTTTCATTTAATAAATCATAAATTCATTAAAATTTTAGTTCCCAAGATAAAAAAGAAATAATATTCTTGGTATAAATCTTTATTGAATAATAAACAATCTCATGAGAAGTAAAATGTGTGTTTTTTTAGAAAGAAGAGTTCTTTTGGAAAAGTCTTTGAATTTGTCATAAAACTAGATTGAAAACTTGTATATCCTAAAAAATAAAAGTGAAGGAAAAATAAATTATATTTATAGAAAAATAAAGGAACATTTATACTAAGAATGGAGTGAAAGTGAGAAAACTCAGAGAAAGAGAGTTGGGTTTGAGAATTCCCCCTACCTTATGTATGAATGCTTTGTTTTCTTTAATATCCTATAAAATAAAATAAAATTCATTAATTTAAAAATATAGAACATTTTATAAATTAATTTGATTAATTATATTTTTATTATGTTCATTTATGGGCATTTATATGAGTTATAGAGATCAATTGCATTGTTCAGGAGTGTTCATTTTCTTGGTTTTTATGATCAGTTCGTTTGTATATGAGTATGGAAGTTCGTGAAAAATGGGAATGATTCTCAAAAATTGAAATTATATGTTATTATTGAACATAATTAATTTTATTTGGTTTATATTTCATTTATTTATATAGTATGAGGATGAATCATTAGATAAATAGTTAATGAAAATGATTTGATTTATTTGGTAGATTTAATAACCACAATGAGCTTGTATTATTTTATTTAACATCATTATTATATATTAGTTCAAGAACACTATATAACTTATAATATGTATAATAAAATACTATTTAACCATAATTATGGTCTTATAATAATCCTTGAAGGCTGTAGTGAAAAATAAAAATGCATCCTCCACGGTGGTGGTAAATCGACACACCAGAGATGATATTTTCATTTTTAGAATAAAAGGAAAAGGGAAGAGATTAAAAGATTAATTATTAAATTAATATAATAAAATTATAGTGTATAAAATAAAATGGAGTTATCATTCTTCTTTTATAGGTGGAGGTTAGAAGAGGATAAAAAATTAATGAAATTGAAAAGAAATTAAAAGGAGAAGAAAGAGGGTTTTACCTTTTGAATTTATCCTACTTTAGAACCTACTTAGGGAAAAGGGTTTGATATTTTGATAAGAAAAATACCTCCTAGTCATGGGGATGGTATTGGTAAGATTATTGGGTATAACTTGTAAAAGGATCAAAGATTTAAAGATGTGGGGAGAAGAGGTAGTGAGGGTGGTATTTATAAGGGAGGAGAAGGATGTTTTCTCATTATTTTATTCATTAGTTTATTATTTTGGCTCAAGACTATGAATATTTTGAGCCTTATAACTAAATATATTAAACTAATGAAATATATTTATATATTTTGGTCTTACATCAACCTTATATCATCTATGACTAAATAATTCATATATTTATCTTTTATCGTAAATTATCATATTTTATTATTCACTAAAAATTCAAGTATATTAGAAAAATCCCTGGAATATTGATTGATGGGCCCATAAGGGGTGCGGCTTCAAATAGGGTTCCTTCTACCACCGCCATCCTCTCCTCGATCTCGGGTGGCTGCAGCCCTCCCCCCACCTTTGTTCTTCTTCCCTACGATTTCGGCGTGCGGTCTGTGGCGACATTGAGGATTTGGATCTGTTCCGCTATCTTTTGTCTCACGTCGCAGTTGAGGTTCGATTTAGTCCCTTACCTTTTGATCCTCCGAGCACCATCTGGTTTTGATTGTTTGTTTCTTTCCTGGGTTGTTGGCAAGACCGTAGTGGCGGATTTTGAGTCAGGTCATCTCAAGCGTCGTCCTTAGAGGTCTTCTCTGGTTCGGTGGTGGTGCTTCCAACCCTAGGTGGCGTTTTACTGCTTGCCTTGCTCAATGGGGCACAGGTGCTTGCGGGAGGCCTGTGGTGGAGGGATTGGGTTTGTTCAACCTGCGGTATTGTAATTGTGATCCAGCGAGGGTTCGTGTGCTTGGCTTCCTTGACTACACGGCGAAGGTCTGGCAGTTGAAGCCTGCTACAAGGACTTGGGTGGATTGTGCGGCATCTTTGAGTAGGTGTGATGGTGGCGGTGGGTGGTGGGTTTCTAGTTTGATTCAGTTTTTGATGAGGCTTCCTTCATCACCCAGGAGGCGATTTTTTGTTGATGGGTTCAATCCTTGAATTTTGTTGAATCTGTGCATTGGTTTGGATATTGCTATGTTGGTTTGCGATGCAATGAAGGTTTACAGCATGTTGGATGGCTTTGTGAATTGAGGAATGGATTTCTGTTGGTTGATTTGAGAATTTGTGGAATGGGAGATGACAACGGTGAATGTTTTGTGGGTTTGATGTGGCGGTTCCGGCGACGAGGGGGATGGCTCTGACGGGCGTCGATGATCATGGGTATGGGTTCGTGGATGCGTCATGGTCTGCGGCTCATGGCAGTTTGCGGCCCGTGGCTATGGAATCTCTCTACGTTTGAATTTTGAATATGGTTTTTTCGGCAAGCTTATGACTTTGTTGAAATCCGTTGTGTTATTTGTGGTGTTTTGAATCAGTTATCTAGAATTGTATGGTTCCCGCTCACCCAAAAAGAAGATTTCGAAAATCAAATAAAAATATAATTTTCAGCCCTAGAAAAATCCCAAAAATTCACCATAAGAATTTTTCAATGATTATAATTCAAAAATGAACTCCATTTAATGAAAATTATTTTATAAGTATGATAAATTTTATTTTTAATTAAAATCATCATTTACTTGGAAAATACTGATTTTAAAATTATAACTGATTTTATAACAGTTTGAGAAATTAATTAATGTCTCATAAAATTATCTTATAATCATAAGAAAAAAAATGTTAATTTATGAATATATTGTATGAAAATAAATTTTCTTTAAAATCATCATATTAATTATAAAATTTTAATTAAATATTTATGACTTACAAAAATACCCACAATTAATTGATAATTTTTAAAACAATTATTTACTTATACTACGATATAATTATATCATATTATCGTTCATAAGATGCATAAATCTTATCCATACTTTCATAGGTTATGTTACTTTTATATTTTCCAATTTACAATTCCTAATGGTCACAATACTATTCCAATGGTCATGTTACTGTTCCATTAGGATAGGATCTTTAATTTATAGAAATGTCTATTATTTCATTCATTATTTATTTAAAAAAAATTTATTATGTTCTCTAAGTGATTTTATATGATTTATATTATATGAAATAATTATAATAAGGGACTTTTTATTGATAAAATGTTGGGTCATTACAATATCCCTCTCAAGTACATCATTATAAATTTGAAGATCCAAACCAGGTGTAGAGTAAAGGCCCACTACTCCTACTCAGGGTGAAGATCATATTAAAAATCTAACTAACTCATTTTGAGGTAATAAACTCTAGGTGAATATATGATAGAATCACATCCAATTTTTTTATCCAGAAAATAATGTTTTTTCTTGGAGTATCATACTCACTTGACATTACCAAAATTAATAAAAGTTTAAAAAAATAGTTTGAAGACTAATGATAAAACAATTGATTTTGGAAAAGAAACTTATATTTATTAAACAAATAGAAAAAATTATCAAGATTTATAATGGTAAGATATAAGTATTACAAGATAATCATACATAGATGTGGCTTTAATAAATTCAAATTGATCAATAGGAAGGGGTTTGTTGAAGATATCGGCATGTTGAAGGATAGTGAAAACAAATTCAAGAACGATATCAACTCTTTGAAAGTGATCTCAAAGAAAATGGTATCTCGGCTCAATGTACATAGTATGAGAGTATTCAATACGAGAAAACAGTGCTTTAGCGGCGGTTTTTTCCCGGCGATTTTAAAAAACACCGCTAATTTTTTTTAATTTTTTTTAATTAGTGGCAGTTTTTTAGTGGTGGTTTAAACCGTTGCTAAATCATTTTTAATTTTTTTTAATTTTTTTTATTTTTTTAATTTTTTTAATTTTTTATTTCTTTATTTTTTTTTATTTGTAATTTTTTTTGTTTTTTTTTATTTATTTATTATTTATTATTTATTTATTATTTATTTATTATTTATTTATTATTTATTTATTATTTATTTATTATTTATTTATTATTTATTTATTATTTATTTATTATTTATTTATTTATTATTTATTATTTATTATTTATTATTTATTATTTATTATTTATTTATTTTCATAATTTATTTATTTATTATTTATTTATTATTTATTATTATTATTATTTATTCATTTATTATTTATTGATTTATTTATTTATTTATTTTAAAAAAATGTCTTCTAAAAAATACCTTATTTATGAAAAAAATTTGAAAAATTTTAAATTTTTTTATTATTTTTTATTTTTTAATTATTATTATTTTTTATTTACAATTAAATATAGTTTATTGTTTATAATTTTATATATTTATAATGTGTCAATTAATTAATATTTATAATTATTAGTTAATACTATGTCTAAACTGAAAGCAAATCTTAAATAAGTAGAAGAATAGACTTCGGCATCAATTGACCATAATTTTTTATCCGAGATTCCTTTTAAGCTCCACAACCAGTCAAATCGAAGTTTATCAAATGAGAAAAAACCATGTGAGAATTAAATCGTGTGATAATCAAAGGAAAAAAAATACATTCAAAATTCAAAAGTTGAAAATCGAACTCAAACTTCAAACGACCATAACTTTTAATCTGGGTGTCTGTTTGGGCTCTACCACATATCAAATCGAAGCATATGATGAGCTCTACACCGCTTAGGTATGGTACTAACTCTTTGAGTATTGTACCCCTTTTATTCCACCAGAAAGGCCTAGAAGTCCTCCGAAACATAGGTTTTAGTTGTAGACACTGATTTCATAAAATTCAAACGGTTATAACATTCAATCCATGTGTCTATTCGGTTTGTACCACATATCATATCGAAGCTCATTTCACGATCTTCAATTTGACTAGTTTTGGCACATGAAAATGAGTATCAGATAATATTTTATAACCATTTCAGTGTTTTTAGGGTTTATAGAGGTTCTTAACGTTTTATGATTTATTTAATTAATTGTTTATTTATTTATTTATTTATTTAATATTAATTAATTAATTAATAATTATTTATTATTTATTTAAATATTATTTATTATTAGGTATTTATTCATTTATTTATTTATTTATTATTTAGTTATTATGTACACATTAATTATTAATTTATTTTTAATTTATTTATTAATTAAATATTAATTATTTACTATTTATTATTAGTTTATTATTCATTATTTATTTATTTATTATTTATTTATTTATGTATTCGTTATTCATCATTTATTAATTAATTATTAATTATTAGTTGATTAATTATTATTTATTAATTATTAATTATTAGTTATTAGTTATTAGTTATTATTAATTATTTATTATTTATTATTTATTTATCTATTTATTTAGTTATGTATTTATTTCTTTATTGTTTATTATTTATTTTATATTTTTTAATTTTTATTCTTTATTCTTTATTCTTTATTCTTTATTCTTTATTCTTTATTCTTTATTCCTTATTATTTATTTTTAATTTACTAAATATTAATTTATTAATAGTTTATTATTCGTTTATTAATTATTTATTATTTATTTATTATTTATTATTTATTATTTATTTATTATTTATTTATTTATTATTTATTAAATATTAAATATTGAATATTGCATATTAAATATTAAAATTAAAATATTAATTATTAATTATTAATTATTAATTTTATAATTATCAATTATTAATTATTAGTTATTATTTATTATTTATTATTTATTATTTATTATTTATTTATCTATTTATTTATTTATTTATTTATTTATTTATTATTGATTTTTTATTGATTATTAATTAATTAAATATTAATTAAATATTATTTATTTATTAAATATTAAATATTGAATATTGCATATTAAATATTAAAATTAAAATATTAATTATTAATTAAGAATTATTCATTTTATAATTATCAATTATTAATTATTATTTATTATTTATTATTATTTATTATTTATTTATTATTTTTTTATCTATTTTTTTATGTATTTTTTTATTTTTTTTATTTTTTTTATTCTTTATTCTTTGTTATTTAATATTTATTATTTATTAATTTATTTTCAATTTACTAAATATTAATTTATTATTAGTTGATTATTCATTTATTATTTATTTATTTATTTATTCATTATTCAATATTTATTATTTATTTATTAATTATTTATTAATTATTTATAAATTATTTATAAATTTTTTAATATAAATTATTAATTCTTAATTCTTAATTTTTAATAATCAATTATTAATTATTAGTTATTATTAATTATTTATTATTTATTATTTATTATTTATTATTCACTATTTATTATTTATTATTTATTATTTATTATTTATTATTTATTATTTATTATTATTTATTTATTTATCTATTATTTATTTATTTTTTATTTATTTTTTATTTATTTATTATATATTAAATAATTTTTTAATTTATTTATTATTTATACATTAATTATATATATATTATGTTATATATTATATATTATATATTGTATATTATCTATTATCTATTATCTATTATATGTTATCTATTATCTATTATCTATTATCTATTATATATTATCGATTATATATTACGTATTATATATTATCTATTATATATTAGATATTAGATATTAGATATTATGTATTATGTATTATGTATTATATATTATATGTTATTTATTATATATTATATATTATATATTATATATTATATATTATATATGTGTAATTATTAATTATTGATTATTGATTAATAATTATTGATTAATAATTATTGATTAATAATTATTTAGTTTGTATCTATTTGTTGTGTATTACTTGTTTTTTCAATTAATATATAGATATATATATGTATGTATGTATGTATGTATGTATGTATAAGTATATTAAATTCGATTTATTCACCACTTGAAAAGCATGTTGAAGTGGTAAAGTCTTTGGAGAATAAGCAAGGGGTAAGGGGTTCAAATCTCACCCAACGCAGAATTTATATATATGGCATGGGCATGTGCATGGACATAGACGTATGCATGGTGGGCATGTGCGTGGTAATAATAAATAAATTACAAAAATAAATAAATAAATAAATAAATAATAACGAAAATAAATAAAAAATTAAAAATTAAAAAAATTAAAAAAAAATTAAAAACGATTTAGCTGCGGTTTAAACCGCCGCTAATTTTTCCCGATGCATGATTTAGCGACGGTTTTCCAAAACCGTCGTAGAACGATTTCACGGCGGTTTAAACCGCTGTTAAATATAAATTTTAGCGTAGTGATTGGAAATTATTTTTAGAGATAATAATAACACTAGTGTTGTCACACTTGATAGGGACATGATCATATGTAATCCCAAATTATAATAGTGTATGTTTCATCCATGTGATTTGGGAACAACAACTCCCTATGACTATGTACTATAATTTGGCTGTAGAAATAGAAACAAAGTTTTTCTTCTTACTACTGCATGAGACAAGGGGTTTTCTTAGTATGTGGTAAGTTTTCTTAGTACTTTTCCTATTTAGTTGGCATCCTTCAAAATCAGTATCGGGAAAAAAAGGTAAGTTTAAAATAAGTTTCCATTGGATAAAATAATACAAGGTTTTCTGTTCATTTCAAATATCAAAAAATTATTTTTTAGATCTTTCAAATGAGATTATTTGAATTTTATTGAAAATTAACACAAATTCATACACTAAACATGATGTATTGTTTGGTCACAATAACGTAAAGTAGACTTCCAATCACACTTCTATAAATCCTATTTTCAACAGGTTTACAGCTTCATCCAACATTAGCTTACAAGTTTTACTCATGGGTGTTCTAATTTCATTAGGTTGATCAATGATAAACTTCTATAAAAGTTCATTAGTGTATTTTTTTTTTAAATGTTCCATCTCAATTTTGTGAAATTTGAAAACCAAAGAAGAATTTGATTTCTCTCATAAAACTCATTTCAAAATATCTATTCATTAAAAAATAAAATTCAGAAAAAATAGATTCCTTATTTGAGCGAAAACTAACACCATAAATATAAATTTGAACAATTAAAAATTCATTTGAAAAAAATATCAAAAAAAATTGAATCTTTTTCAAATTTTAAAATCATTTGATAAAATAAATTTAGTTATCATTTCATACCAAGCCTCAGGGGATTGTTTTAAACCCTAAAGAGAGTATCTTAATTTGAAAAATGATTTGGAAATATATGATTTTCAAAACCGGGTGGTTGACCCACAAAAACATTTTCATTAATAAAACCATTTAGAAAAATTACTTTTAACATTATTTTAAAAAAGCTAAAAATTAAAATGAGTGGTGGATTCCAATAATATTATAATGGATTCTAACCTTGAAATGGGTGTAAATTTTTCACCATAATCAATACATTTTACTTGATTATAGCCTTTATAAATAAGTCGATCTTTTTTGCAAGTGATATTCCCTTATTTGATAATTTGTTTTTTGAAAACCCCACTTGGTGAAAATAATTGGATGATTATAGGGTTGTTTCAAGAGATTCCAAATGTTGTTTCTTTGAAATTGTTTTAACTCCACTTTCATTGAAAGTATCCAATTCTCATCATTAATAGAATCATCAAGGGAATGAGGTTCAAGGTGAGAGATAAAATCTTAATGTTAACACTCATTTAAGACCAATCACCTCACATGAGTCCTGAATTATAATTCACCGATAACATTCTCAAGAGGATGGTTTTTGGATTCAACTCATTACTTATGTAAAGGAGTATATGGGGTTCTTAAATATATTCAATTTAATTAGAAGATGAAGGTCTAGTTAAGTAAAAAATAGTTTGTTCGACATCATCATCAATTTGAGGATGGGTTTTAGGAAGATTCTCAACAAAATTTATGTAAATTGAATATTCTAATGTCTTGGTCCTTATATTGAATACTCGATAGGATTTACTTAATATTGAGTACCCGATAAAGATACCTTCATTGGATTTGGGGTCAAAATAACCTAAAATATCCTTAGTATTAAGGATAAATCATTTACAACAAAAAACATTAAATAATCCAACTTTAAGAATTTTTCCTTTCCAAAGCTCATAATGGGTTTTTCTAAAGATGGGTATTATCGAAAAATGGCTAGAATATAGAAATATGTATTAACCACCTTAGACCAAAATTATTGAGGTATCTTAAACTCACTCAATATAGTTTTATAAATTTCTTGGATGGTCTTATTTTGTCTTTCAATAACCATGTTTTTTAGGTGTTCTAGGAGTGGAGAAGGAATGATAATAATCTTGAGGAGAAAAAAACTCATCAAATTTTTCATATCAAATTATCCACCATGGTCAATTATAAGGGATAATATCTTGTTTCATTTTTTATTTTTTACTTTCTTGGAAAGTTAATAATGACTTTAAAAGCCTCATTTTTATGAGATTAGAAGAAGACCCATATAAATTTTGTATAATCATCAATAATTATAAAGTTGTACGATTTACCTCCAACACTAACAACTCTATCTTGTCTAAAAATGACAAGTTGGACGAGTTCCAAGGATTTAGATGTGGAAACTTACTTTTTATATTTGAAGAAATATTTTTGTTTCTTTCTAAGATGACAAGGTCCACAAACAGAGTTATCTTTGAAGAAAAACTATGGTAAATATTGTACTAGTTGGTTATGGTTGAGCATTATAAGAGATTGAATGTTAAAATGACCTATTAGGTGATGATAAAGCAAAAAGTAGTTATCATTTACACTTAACCACTTAAAATTTTTACTTGTAAGAGATTATAAATCTTTTATATAAATACTTTGAAAATGATATGCAGTGAATAGAAGTTTTCCTTTAGAATTAAAAACTTTACAAAATTCATTTTCAAAAATAATTTTAAAATAACTATCACATAATGGATTAATAATTAGTAAATTATGATTTAACCTGTTAAAAAATAAAACATATTCAATTAAATTAGAGTTGGAGAAACCGATTGTAAAAATATTGATGATTTTACTTTTTGAATCATCTCCAAATGTGACATGTCCTCCATCAAAGTTCTCAAGATGATTGAATTCTAAAGGATCATGACATATGTTATTAGACCACCGACTATCTATATACCATTTATAATCTTAGGATTTTATCTCAAGAAACTTTTTCTGAAAAAATATAAATAGAATAATTTTTTTATTACCCATATCTTAGATTCACATAAGTTAGCTACTAAAGTCTTTAGAATCCAAAATTATTTAGAAAATTTTTTCCTATTAGAAATGAGTGATGATAGATGAATTATTTTTGGTTTACCATGACTATTATTTTTATAATTGAATTTGTAGATAAGATAACCAAATTTATTACAATAATAAAAAAAAAATTTCAGAAGTTCCCTTTACAAAAGTTGTCTTTTTATAATTTTTGGGAAAAATAGATTATTTTGAAAAACCAATTCCATAATTCCTTTTAATAACACATTGATAGCCTAAAAAATATTTAGATATTGATCACCATGGGTGAATTATGAAATATTATTTTTAATATATTTAATTTTAGATTCCAAATTCTTATCATTTGGTTGTTCTTTTAGTTTTAAAACTAAAACATCGTTTTCTTTTTAAATTTGATCTTTTTCAAAAACAACTAGATTATATGTCTTCTTAAGATCTTTCAATTTTGAAAAAAGTTTAAAAAAACCATTATGAATTTTATTTCTATCATAAATAATATATTCATAACATAAAGAAGTGGTTGAATAGGTAAAATATATATAAGTAGATCATATATAATTTAGTTTAGCACATACCATGATATCATCCATGAGTCACTTAGCACTTTTTTCACTTTATTTGGATGATCAAACTAAATCCTATTTAGAACTCAAAGTTGAAACATTAATTGATTTATTTCTATGATTCATTTCCTTAGACTTATTCTTCTTTAAGGGACAATATGTTTGATCTGACCCTTATTTTTGAAACTAAATCAAGTAACTTCCATTTTTTGACTTTCCTTTTTGAAGTGTTGAAAAGAAATTTTATTTTTAATTTACATTTTCATATTCTTATAGAGATGATAAATATCAGTTTCACTTTTAGATTTTTCATCATTTATTTATTTGGAAAAAAATTATTTTCATTTTCTTTGACATCCTTTTCCTCCTTTACAGATTTTCTTTTCATAGTTATCTCATTTTTCATGAGAGAACTGATATGCTCCATAACAAACTTGTTCTTTATATCTTTATATTCTTGGATCACGATGACTTTTGGTGACCAATTTATTTTTAAAACCCAAATTATTTTTTTGAAAAAGATATCTATATAAGGAGAATCACTAAGAGCCTTCTGACCATTACAAATTTTATTGAATCTTGTAAACATTTTATTAATATATTTTCTATGATGCATAGAAAAAGTCTCAAAGTATTGTCTAAACATATCTAATCTAGTATATTTGACTTTTTTATTTCATGATTTACTTCTAAAATTTCACATATTTCATGATCTATTTTTCATGTTGAAATTCAATTAAATTCATTTTGTTATAAACTAAAATGCACAACATTAATTTCTTTACCATATAATTTAAAAGTAAAAATATCACTAGGTGTCCATTTTTATTTCTTTAGTAGTAGGAGTAAAACCATGAATAATTATCTTCCATATGGGAAAAAAATTGTTATAATAAATGTAGGCATAAATGTATTCCAATAACCATAATTTGAACCATCCAAAAAGTAACCACATCCCAGATAGTGTCCTTTAGGAGCACCATTGGTGTTTTGAAATGATATTTAGAAAAAAGAACGTTTCTTGAAAAAACAATTAAATATTTTGAATATAAATTAAGTTTTAAAAATGGTTAAAGACTATGAAACAAAGAAAAATCTATTTTATTTAATTTAATATACCTCTGATAAAAATTTAGGTCAACATAAAATAAAATTGAAAGAGGGTCATGAATTTCCCTTTAAAAAACATTAAAATACCTGATAAAATCCTATAGGTTTAGTTTCATTGGAAACATGGATCCGTAAACAACTTGTTCATAATAGATCTATATTATTTCCCACTAAGTTCTTCATAACTAACACCCTTCTTAGACATATCATACTTAAATTCGTTCTTTATAACCTATGAAAGGAAACATAAGAAAAGGTGATATCATATGCTCGGTAAGGGTAAACAAGGGAGATATCAATGATCAATTAAGCATAAAATGATAATAAGGGTATTAAAACATGTTCTTAACAATTTAAAAGCATATAATTTATATCATAGATCATAATCTTGAGTCATGGAATAAATCTTGATAGTTCATAAGACATGAATCATAAAGGAATCAAAGAATGTGAGCCATGAGAGCGTAACATTGGAATAAGACATAAGTTTGTGTTATAAAAACAATCATGGAAAATAATTTCCTTATTCAAGGATCACTAACAATACAATCATATTGTATTGGGTTCACTCCCCATTCTATCATATCCTTATTCATGGTTCACTCCTATGACTATCATAGTGGATAAAATCCCTTACTAAACTGAGTTCACTCCCCATTCTAATCCTTATTATCTCATGATATATCCATATTTACCCAAATAATTTGAGGGAAATATAATTCTAGAACCACATATCACATAAAAAAACTAATGTATATTTGTTCCACAATATCATACATCATTCATCATATCATAACCCATGAAAATTAAATGGGTTTTATAAATATTTCAAAATTTCATCATAACATAACCAGTGGAAAATAAATAGATTTCAAAAAAAAATATTGTCATTATAAACCATATATATAAATGATCAGGATGGTATAATTGGATCATATCCCGAGTAATATAAAAGGATGTCATATTAGATGGAAAATTCCATTAAAATATCACTTAAAACATTTCATGAGAAAAATACATTTTTCACTTCAAAACCACTTATTTAAAATTAAAATTTTGAAAAATATTAGAGAAAACATTTTATTTTAAATAGACCATGGAAAATTTTAAAGTAATCTTTAAAAAAATTAGTATTTATGCTTTTATAAAAAAAATCATGTCGTATATGTTAAAATATATATCCTTTCACATTTATGATAAAAATACAAAAGTATCACGTTTGGAAAAAAACAAGAATATTCCTTTTAAACATTTCAAAAAAATAAATCATGGGTAAAAATGAATTTAAAAATCATATGAGCATAGAAAAAATATTCTTGAAAACATTTTTAGAAAACATACACAGGGAAAAAAAGATTTTCAATTGAAGAGATAAATAGAGTTCATTTTCTGTAAAATATATTTTGGCCTCTTGGGGACTTAAATAGAGGGAAATAAAATGAAAACATGTAACCTATATAAAATTCATATTATAATAATATTAATTAGTTTCTTAATAGGTATATCATATAATTTCTTCTTTGTAATCTTAATCATAAACAATCTTGATAAACAGTGAGATTGTAACAAAAATATCTTACATTAAATTAAACATTCTTAGAAAGCACTCAAACCACTTGTATAATAAATATAAATTTGATATAATTATATATAATAGTTATTTAAATAATTATAATATCATATATGATCCACTTATAACATTTCAACATCCATTTATTAATAGTTCTTTATTAAAATTGTCGTTTCTGGGTGTTAACTATTTCTTTTTTCATGAGAATTTTGGTTCGGTGGTACAAGTATTTGTACCTTGATCATGGCTCCATATATCCATATTTTAACCATGATATAAATATAATTTATATATATATATATTCATTGTATATATGGAGAGTCATTCATAGAGGATACAGATAGAAAAATTAATTACACTATTCATGGAGATGGTAGGTCGAATGTACACATAAACGTTGTTTTCACTTTTTAACGGATATAATGAAATAATGTTTAATAAAAATTCACCTTTAATGAATCATTATTATATAATATATATCATATATATTCATTAAATATATCTATATTACCATCCACGTAAAAAGGAAATTAAAAATTAATAACATCACTTCATGGAGGTAGTAGTCCACACATACACACGAGCGACATTATATTTTTCCAATATATGGGAAGGTAATAAGGTATATATGATATTATAATTCTAGAAGAATAATTATTTTATAAATATAATGTATAAAAATTAAACTCATTGTAATAACCATCCGTGAAATATGGTGATGGAAAATAAATTGTATCACTATGTGTAGGTGGTAGTCCACGCGTACACATGAGGGATATTTTTTAATTCCAATTTGATGGAAAAGAGGGTGAATATTGGAGGTTCCATTTTTATTAAACTTAGGATACTAAATTTATTATTTTATGATGAAGAAAAAATATTTATAGTAGGAAGAATAGTAAAATAACCTTTATATCCTTTCTTAAGGACCTTTATATGTTCATTTAATTAGATCATCACTTCTAATTAATGGATAAGTAAGTTTATAAGAGAATTTTTTATGGTTTGATTGAGTTATATGGCTTAAGGAGGTGTAAATAAAAGAGAGAAGGGGCTTCTTTTTATAAGGGAGGGAAAGGAAACACTTGAAATTTCTCATAAGATTTAAATATAATTAATTTATTTCTTAAGTTTAATTATTCCAAATATACATTAATTAAAATAAAAAGATGATATGATCTAAATATCATTATCTAATAAAATTTATATGGGTTTTAATTTCATTTTAAACCTTATTTTTTTGTTTAACCCCTTCAATAATATAAAACCCTGATATTTTATGAAAAATAATTTCAAATAAATTTTTTAGTATTTTGTGTTACACGGAACACTTATTTTAGTTTGAATTACACATATCACTAATTTTAGCTTGTGATACATGCAACACCGGGTTTAAACAGAACGTGGCTTACTATTAAAAAATTACTATTTAATGTAGTAGTTATCATATAACCATTTGAATGGAGGGTATGAATAGGATTAACTAAATTATAAAAATATGTTTTACACATGTATATATAATTAATTCTTTAGTGTCCAATTAATTATAAATAAAAATAAAAACCATTTGAAAATAAAGTAACTCTTTCTCTCGAAAATTATTTTTATGTGTTCAAACACATTTTACCTCAATGAATTATACAAATAACTTTTTTTAATGGTTTTAAATAAATATATATATTAAATATTCAATCAAATTTTTAACATTCATCTTATGTACTTTAAAAATAAAATATAAGAATAAAATCAATTTTATGCTTAAAACTATTTTTTTAAAAAGTTTTTTCACCTTTTGCGTGGTTTTTTTAAATTAATTTCTTCTGATTTTATAAAATTTATTTGAAAAAATAAAATTAATTTTTTGAATCATCATGTTAAAATTATCTTAGAGTTAATTTTTCAGATTTTTCTAAAAAGATAAATTTTTCAATGAATAGTGAAAAATACTTGTTTTTATTAAGAATTGTTATTTATTTTAAAGTATTTAAAAATTTAAAAATTATTATAATATTGTTTTGAAAGTATAATTTTTTAAATTATATATCTATTAATTAAATTGAGGTAATTTTAATCAATTTCATCTTGAATTATGATATAAATTTTTTTAGAACTTTTAGAGATTTTTTCTTTGGAAAACCATTTTTTCGTCGCATCTATTGGTTTAATTTAAAATTTAATTTTTATAATTTTTCGAATGGAATTTTAGAAATGGATTAAATATTTTTAATAATTATAATTTATATTATATAATAATCTCAACTTAATTTTTTCCATAATGAATAGTAAAAACAATAAAAATTATTTATCGCGATTAACGTAAAATTGGGTTTACTATAGGGTTAAACTAAAAATATAGGGGTTAAAAATGACACAAAACTAGTAAAAAACATATTTTATGGACATATTTTGACCTTATATATAATAGTTTCAATAATTTTCCATTTTTTATCCATTTTTCATGTGGAATACGTGGTTACACCTTTTTCTTTTCAAAAATTACAAGTATGCTATTCACCTCACTTATAAAAAGCCACCCCTAATCCTCTCTTATTAACACCTCCAAAACTATTTTATTTGACCAATATCTACCCAAATAACTTTATTAATTCCCTCCTCTCATCCTATGATCCTTATTTCATTCATAAATCCAACTTAATAATCCTTTTGGTGAAACCAAAAGAAATTTTCCAAAGAAGAGGTAACGTCCCTAACCAAACGTTTTATTTTATTTCTCCCTCCACCTCTTTAAATTATTATTAAAACATGATGATATAAAAAATAATTTTATTACATATAATTATATTTTATTATGTTAATATCATAACCTAAATCCTGCTCTTCTTCAATCAAATGGGATATGGAATCATCATTCATGTGTACTATGAACTACCGCCTCATGAACCAATGTTATTTGTTTTCCATAACCACATATAAAGGATAGATATAATGATGGATTAAATTTTTATATATTATATTTGTGATATTATTATACTTATTAAATTATTATACCAAATATAACTTCTTACTTCATATTTTATTGGAATATAACAACATTGCTCATGTGTACAATAGACTACCATCTCATGAAGCGATGTGATTCGTTCATACTTTACATGGAAGGTAATAAGGATGGGTTGAATGAAAATATGTGATATATATGAAATAATTATTATTTTTTAATTGTAATATGTTTTTTATATTTCTTTATTTCAATCCTTCAATAAAATTAAAAACATTGTTCATGCTTACGTACGGTCTACAATCTCCATGAATGGTGAATTTTATTTTATATCTTTAAACTTTATCGATCTTGTTTTTGGAGTTATATGAAGTGTCAAGTCATCTTAATTTGACACTGGTGGATTTTTTCAATCACTGGATACCTTCGATTGATAATTTTAACCATTTCGTCTTCAGTAAATGGGATTTTCAAGACCGTGCGGCCATCGGTCTTCTTGAAAAATGCCACTTCATGATCTGGTTTACTTCGGAAGATGACTTGGTCAGAGCTTGATCTAGTTCCCCCCATAGATTAAATATCTTTAAGTTTTTCCTCCTTCGATGGTAATTTGATTTATATATGAATCGTGACCCTTCCACCATTGCGGCATGGGTAAGTCTTCCTCAGTTTCCTCTACCTTTTCAAAATCCTGCAATTATCCATATGATTGGTAATATGGTAGGTAGATTTTTTGTTCTGATGTTCTAACTTCCAGTGTGAGTCATTAGATTAACCCCCACCTCTATGTTGAGTTGGATGTTTCAAAGCCTTCGGTTGAATGGATCTAGATTACCAATGGTGAGGAATTCTGATGGAATCAGTCCGTTGTATTTGAATCTTGGACTTATTATTGCATGAATTGTTTCAATTGGGGCATCTAGTCTCTAAATGTCAATGTGAAGCAATGAAAATGAGGATTTCTGATCCAAGGAAGAATATAGATAGGTCTTTTGGTCAGAGGCCTGCAACAGGTGCTTGTTATGGTAATGCGAATGGTCTGGTGAACCAGGTTGCAGTGATCTCGAGGGCTCAAGAGGCACCCCCTAATCCGTTGGTAGATTTATTGTTTAGTCAGCTTAAGAGTAACCTAAATTTAGGGGATGGGGTGATGCAGTCTTATTTCAAGGGTAGATATGGTACTGGTGACATGGTAGGGTCTTTGGGTGTAAATGTGATCACAAAGGTCTCACAGCAAGAGGTCTATTTGTTGTTGGATACTAGCGGGAAAGATGAAGGTGAGCGCATGGGGTCAAAGCTTGTGATTAAGGAGAATAATGGTGTTATAGGTTGTGATACTATAGAGTTTTTTGAAGCTACTGATGGGTATAAAAGTGGGTTGTAAGTGATGGAGGTGTTTTGATTATAATTGATACTGGAAATCGATTTCAAGAATTGGAGTAGGAGAATGCGTAGGAGGGTTCTCCAATGGATGAAGGTGTCAGTATTCGGCCTGGGATTACTTCTAAAGAGAATGTAATTGGGAAAGAATCCATGTAATAGGGGATTTTGGATGGTCATGAGTTTGTGGAATAGCCTAAGTCTCTTTCCTTGATTGACTCCAGTAGTTAATTTCAGAAAGGACGAGGAGGGGAAGATGAAATTCATGAGGTTCATATTTCTAGGAAATGGGGAAATTGTTCTGATAGTGATAAAGAGAATGATGGTGGCTTCATCAGGCCTTCATATAGTGATATTTTTCAGTGCGGGAGGACGAAGATGATTGGGAATTAGGAAATTATGACTGCTCCACTATGAAGAAGGCTGAGGAAGGACTATTCTTACTTTCCAAAGCTAGTGTCCACCAGGTCCTCTGTTGGAAACATAGAGATTCTATCTTTGGAATTAATGAATCTGATAAGAAAGTATGATAAGGTTCTGAAGCATTATAAAAGCTCAGAATGGGAATCAGCTACTGCAGATGAGTATTTTTATCAAGGATGTGGCGACAGGTATGGTTTCTTTGATATATAGTTGTCTCTTTTGGCTTGTGGTACTTGTTTAATGTCTTTTCTTTTATTTTAATAAATGGTCAGGGGTTATCCTATGACTGCGCTTTTCTGGTAAATCAGATGTGGTATGATATATATATATATATATATATATATATATATTTGTGGTTATTTAATATATGTATAATAAATTAATATTTATTATATAGTATGTTTTAATGTGTATGAAGGAATTTGAGACTTAAGGTAAGGGATTTTTATCTCACTTTTTACTTCTGTGAGATACATGTCATATTCACCACCTATTTCTTTTATATAGTGTATATACTACCCATCAATTTATTTTATAATCATTATATTAAAAATTATATGGATTTATATATCCATTTTAGTATCTCTCTTTCATGAGGTTTAAAGTTTAAAATTTACCAAATCATTAAGGGATTTTTATCTTAATTTTCCTTCTTTGGGACATAAGTTATGTAAAGAACCTATCTTATTCTAGGAAGATTATATACTTCCCCTTTTAAATGTTATATAATTAATCTACTTATTTTCATGATATTAAAAGATTCATTTTATTTTATTCTTTAATGGTTCCTACAATTCAAAAGATACCATTGTGGTAAAGGTTTGATGTTACAATCACATTGTTTATCAGGATTGTTTATATTTATTCTTCCAAGGATTAAATTTTATTATCCATATCTCAATAAACTTGTAAATTTTATTCTCTTCTGTTTATGTTTTGAGAATAAATTTTTTCACTTCATGTTCTGCTCTTTATGTACTGAATATTTCAAAAGAATGTTTTTAAGAAAAATCATCTTTAATTGTCTCTTCGGTCGAAAAACATTTTTCTTCCATATCCATGTTTTCTAAAAATATTTTCAAAAATGTTTTAACATTCTCCAAAGGATTTATTAAATAAATTTTTACACATGTTTTACTTTTAAAAAAATATTTAAAAGGAATCTTCATGTCATTTTCAAAAACAATGCATGTTTGTCCTTTACCAAAAATATGAAAGGAGTCATTATTTTAACGTGAATGGAATGAATAGTATTTTCCAACATCATGACCAACTCATTATTTTAAATATTAATTTATAATTTTCAATGTATATTTTTAAGGAAGAATGATTTTTAAAATTTTTTATGTTTTAAAAGGTATTTTTTAAAGTGGAAAGGCTATTTTCTTCAATAAATGTTCCAAATGATCTTTCAAAATCATTTTTCATATAAGATTACATCCTTTGATGTTAATTAAAATTTAATGGGGATATTATCCAAGGATTCCATTCTTATTATTTCTCTATATATTTTATTTTTATGATGAAAAGATGTTTATGAAACTCATTCCTCTTCCACAGGTTATACCATGATAAAATTCTTATGAAATCTGCTTATTTTTTAATGGGTTATGCTTTGATAAAATGATGAAATAATTATGAAACCTATCTCTTTTCCACAAGTTATGTTATGATGAAATTTTTATAAATCCCATTTATTTTCATGGGTTCTAATATGATTAATGTTTTACGATCTGGTGGCACACAAATGTATGATTTTCATTATGTGATGGTGGTCAATTATAACCAAGTATGGTGGTTGCATTATAACCAAGGATGGTGGTTACATTATAACCAAACATTGGTAGGACTTATATATACCTCTAATGAATTGGGTAATTATTAAAGTTATATGAGCTCAAACGGTACATGGGAGGTTATCAAAATCCCAAAAGAGGGTATACGGGAGGTTATCATAAGCCTAAAGAAGGTACACATGTGGTTATCCCAAGACTAACATGTTAAGAATTTATTCATGGACAAACTTGATATAATATTTTATATGCTTATATATATTCTGAAAATCTATGTCTTATTCCAATTTTATTCTCGCATTTCTCATATTCTTTTATTCCATTATAATATATGTCTTATGAACTACCCAGATTCATGCAATGACTTGAATTGATGATCTATGATATGAAGGGTATGGTTTTCAAATGTTATTTTCATATTTTCATACCCATATGCTCATGTTATATTTATATCTACCTTATTTACCTTTACTAAGAATATTATATCACCCTTTCTTTTGTTTATTTTCCCTAAGAGATAAATAAAGGATGTATGAATGATATGTCTAAGAAGGGTTCTAGTTATGAAAAACTTGGTGGGAGATGACATAGATCACTTATGAACCAGTTTTTTTTTTCTAATTTTCCAAAGGCACTATACCTAAATGATTGTGGTGGGGATTTTTATATTATGTAATGAATATTCATCTATTAAGATTTAATATTTATGTATGATAATTTTGGGTCTCTACAATTGGTATCAGAGTAGGGCTTAGTTAACCTTTGGAAAATATGAAGAGAAAACTATAATGAGATTCATAGGGAAATGTTTAAGGATGTGTCTATGGATATGTATAAGGATATGTATAAGTATGATTCAAAGTGTAGAAAAATTTCCTTGAATTTTTTTAAAGGATATAGTGAGTGGTTTCAAGCAATTACATCCATTTTTGTAAACTATAGGAGGATGTGGCTCTCAAACATAGGTATCTAGGGGTAATAACTTTGAAAAGGGTACATTGATATGGACTTGGTCATCACTTATTGCATGAAAATAGGCCTTGCTGCACACCTGGTTTGACACTCCTAAGGGATATCCTTTGGAAATTCACATGCTCTTTATGAACCATCATGAAGGATTTTAATAATGGTCGTGAATGACCTGGGTTAATCCTAGGGTGTCTTAGATTGAAAATAAGGTGTCATGATTTAGATATCCTATAAGATATTTTTCATTATTATGTAGTTCCCCACCTTAATTATTGTTTCTTACACTATTATTTTTAGTTTTAGTCAATGTTTAGAGCCTGAAGTAACTATGTTAATGTTGAGTGTAATAGAAAATGCAATGATTTTCCTCTAAATCATCCAAACATAATAGAATCTATAATTCATAATATCATTTATATTCTCACACAAATTTCTCAATACATGAATCATACTAAACATACAAATAAGAAAAATAAAGAACAAAGTTCTATTGATTCCTTCATGAGGCAACGTTCACCTTTCTCTATGGATCCTCTGATCCACTCATTACTGAGTAACAGATCAGTGCCACTAAAAATATATTTTTCATTATCCAATGTTTGAAACATGAAAAATTAATTTTGGATGTCTATAATTTGAAAGATGAAGAAGATAATTAGTGTAATATCATCAAGAATATAAGGGAACATTATGAAATTGACTCCATGGAATGGGATGAGTTTAAGAACTAGTTTTTTTATACATACTTTCCTCATATTCTTTGTACAAAAATAGAAAATTATTTCATTAATCTAAAACAAAATATAATTAATATATTGCTACCTATGAGGAAATTTTTATAAGACTCGTGAGGTGTGATTCTGGTATTATTATCCAACCTGAAAGTAAGGTTGATCAATTCTTCAGTGGATTAAAACTAAGTATTTTAATGGATTTAACCATAATAGACTTTAGTAGCTATGAATAAAACATCCATTGTGCTATCAAGGTGGAAATGGAGATTAGAATGAACCATAAATCACATAGTTTTGACAAGAAAATAAAGATGTAATTCAAGGGAAACTCTAAAAAATGAGGAGATAATAAGATGATATTTCCTTCATGATAAAAGTGTTGAAAAAAATATAGAAGAAATTATCTCAAAGGGACTTCTAAATGTTTTAAGTGTGGAAAGAAACTTCATTGAGTGGATGAATACTAAAGTAATGGGAAGAAGTTAGCTATTGATGGAAATAGAGAGAAGGATCTACAGAATTCACCACCCACAATCTAGAGCTTCAAGTGCAAGGAGTTTGGTAATTATTCAAATCAATGCCCCAATATAAGGGATAATGTGAATGATAATCTACAAAAACCACTAAAGACAAAGGAAAAAAGGGAAATCTTATGAAATCATAATGTATGAAGTGAATAATGATAATTAGGGAACACATATCTTACCCTCCTTAGTTGTGAATTTCAAGTTTGATTTTGTATAAATAATCCCTACGAAAATCTTATTGTTCATTTTTTAGTGAAATTTTATATGATTATCTCCCTGTACATGGATTATATAATAATTAAATCACATTTGATATTCTATCAGTACAAGGATGAACTTGAGCTTTAAATGAAAATTTTTTTGTATAAAATAAGAGCTTATATAAGGAATAAAGGGTAAATTAACAATTGGAAGTGTATATGTATCTATATAAGATTAAATTAAGAGTTATGGATATCATCGTGGGTTTATGAGTTTAAGGTTGATCATAAATTAAAAGTAATCAACACCCCTTTTTAGGTTTTATGTGATTGGATTTTATCAAGATAATGATATTTTAAGAGAAATTTATGGTAATACAACACTTTGGTTTTGTATATGTTTTAGTGAAAAAATTATTTGAGTAGGAATGACCTTACACTTTGTGTACATATGATTAAAGGTACTATTAGCCTTTGGGGTTTATGTTATTTTGATGTTGAGGTAATTATGGGTTGTCTTCGATCACCTTATGAAGTCAACACACTTCATTTCTATCAAACAATATTTCTCTACAGATCAGATTTCTAGAATATATATTAATAAAGTGGTAAGAATGCATAGAGTAACACATTCAATTGTATTTGATTTGGAACTGAATTTTACCTTGAAGTTTTTGTGAATTCTTCAATAATCTCTTTATGTAGATTTAAGTTTCATCACTGTGTATCATCCTCTAAGAGATGGTCAGTCTAAGAGAATAATTAAAATCCTACAGGGTATGATAAGATCATCTTTAAGGGATTTCAAAGGTGGTTAGGATCAAAACCTCTCTCTAGTTGAGTTTTCTTACAATAATATCCTTCACTTGAGTATCCAAATGGATCCTTATGAAGCTCTTTATGGAAAGAAGTGTATAACTCCAATGTACTTGAAATAAGTTGCAGAAAGAAATTTATTGGGAGCAGAGCTAAATGATGAAATGTAGGAGAAGGTTATAACTATTCAACAACGTGTAAGGGTAGAAAAAAAGTTGAAAGAAATGTTATGATGATAATATTCAATGCGATCTAGAATTTGAATTTGGTGAGAAGGTATTTTAATGAATTTATCTATGGATAAAAGAATGGAAAACTAAGCCCTGTGTATATTGTTCCATTTGAAATTATTGATCATAGTGGGACTATATATTATCACTTAGAATTTCCATAGATCCTATATTAGTTTTACAATTTGTTCCATGTATCTCACCTAAGGAAGTAAATACATGATCTAAAAAATATACTAAACACAAAGGTCGTACCACGGGAGCACGATCTTTCTTATGAGTAATTAACCATTGGAGATTCTGAATCATACAAAAAAAAGTGCTATGATACAATACAACTTTCCTGGTAAATGTTTTTTGGTGAAACCACCAGCTTGAGGAAGTTACATGGGAACTTTAGGATGTAATGAGGTATAACTATCCTCAGTTTTTTGTACTAAAGTGGCAAATTTTGAGGGATAAATTCATTTTCAGATGGGTGGAATATTACTCCTCAACATTTTTGTGAAAAAAATAAAATAAATTTAATCATTTTGAAATTTTTTATTACATGAAACACCGAGTTTAGCTTTCTTTATATCAAACACTGAGTTTAACTTTCATTACATGCAACACCGAGTTTAAACAAAACATGATATACTATTGAAATTTTATTATTTAATATGATAGTTATGGTCTAATTATTGGAATGGAAATTTTGAATAAGATTAAATAAATTATGAAAATATGGTTTAAACATGTATATATAATTAATTCTCTAGTGACCAATTAATTATAAATTAAAATAAAAACCATTTTAAAATAAAGGAAATATTTTTATGAAAAAACTATTTTTATTCGCCCAAATGAATTTTACCTCAATAAATTATAGAAAATAACTTTTGGTGAATTATTTTAATGAAATTTATATATTATATATTGAATCAAATTTTTAACAATCATATTACATGATTTATAGACAATATATAAGAATAAAACCAATTTTACACTTAAAACTATATTTTTCTAAAAAATTATTTTTGTCACATTTTGTGCGCTTATTTTAAAATATGATTTGAAACTTTTTAAAAATTTATTTGAGAAAATAAACATAATTTTTTAAATCATCATGTTGAAATTATATTGGACTTAATGTTTTATAATTTTTTGAAAATAAAATTTTTTCAATGAATAGTGAAAAATAATGGTTTTTATTAAGAATTGTCATTTATTTTAAAGAATTAAAAAATTAAAAAATTATTTGAATATTGTTTTAAAAGTAATATTATTTTAATTATATATCTATTAATTCAATTTATGTCATTGTAATAAATTTCTTATTGATCTCTAATATAAAAACTTATTAAACCTTTTGAAGACTTTCTCTTGGGAAAACTGCTTTCTCATCATGTCTACGGGTTAAATTTTAAATTAAATTTTTTCAATTATTTGAAAGGAATTTTTAAAAATAGATTAAAAATTTGGTATCAGTATAATATATATTATATAATGAGGTCAAATTAATTTTTTACCATAATTAATAGTAAAAATAGTAAAAAAATATTTATCACGGTTAAGGTAAAAATGGGTTTTCTATGGGGATTAAAATAAAAATATAAGGGTTAAAAATGACCCAAAACTTGTATAAAAACTAATTTTATATATTTATTTAGACCATATATCTTCTATGTTTTATAATTTACTATTTTTTATTTCTTTAGAATATGAAAAATGTGGGTATACCTTTTTCTTTTCAAAAATTACAAGTGTGTCACTCACCCAACTTATAAAAGGCCACCCCATATTCTCTCCTCTTCACACCTAAAAACCATGTTCTTAAGCCAAAACATGCATAAATAAATCCCTTAATTCAATACTTATAATCCTATAATTATTATTTTGTTCATAAATCCAACCTAAGAATCCAGTTTGTGCTAACCAGAAGAAGTTGTCCAAATAAGAGGTAACGTCCCTAATCGTGCATTTTATTTTATTTCTTCCTCCACATACTTTAATTATTATTAAAAAATGATGATATAATAACCTTATTATATTAAATATACTTATATTTTATTGTGTTAATATAATAACCTAAATACTTCTCCTCTTCCATCAAATGGGATACAAAATCATCATTCAAGTGTGTGGCGGACTACCGCCTCACGAACCGATGTTATTCATTTTCCATCACCACCTCTCACAACTAGATATAATGATGTATAAAATGTTTATATATAATATTTATTATATTATTATACTTATTAAATTATTATATCACTTATAACTTCTTACTTTCCATTCATTGGTAATATGATAACATTGCTCGTGTGTATGGTGGACTACTGCCTTAAGAAGTGATGTGATTCATTCAAGCTTTACATGTAAGTTAATAAGAATAGTTTTAATGAAAATATGGGATATATATGATAAAATAATTACTAAATAATGTTAATATATTATTTTAACTTCGTTTTTTCAATCCTTTGAGAAAATGGAAACAGAGTTCATGCATATATACGAACTACCATCTCCTTAAACAGTGTATATCATTTTTTATCTCTAAATTTTATGAATTAATATAAATATATATATAATGAATATATATTATATTTATATTATGTTACCATGATCAAATTAATAGGACAAAAAATATAATATCAAAACTTACATGAAAAACAAATCAGTTATTGCCCGAAACGTGACTTTAACATGGAATTGTTAATAAATGGGAAATAAAATGTCATAAATAAAATCATATATGGTGTGATATATATATATATATATATTTATTTATGGTTCTATAATATATTTATAATAAACTTATATTTATTATACATGAGGTTTTAATGTGTATAAAGGAAGTTGAGACTTAAGGTAAGGGATTTTCATATCACTTTTTACTTATATGTGACACATTCCATATTCATGGCCTATCTATTTTTTGTGGTGTATATTATAACAACCCAGATCTTTATTTCATACTTAAACATTATTTACTACATAAAATCTTCACTTAAAACAACATAGAAGATCAAGAGTTCTATTGTATTTTGGGCTTGGGAACATTACGTAATAACTTAAAACATGAAATACACATCTTTATTGAAAACTTACTTAACATGACCACTACATTTCCTCGTACTTATCATTGCATGGGATAACCTAAGAACATGCATAAGAAAAGTGTGATCTATAAATCCCATTAAAGTATTAAACAAGGGATAAGATAAAGAATACATTACATGTTAGTAAATACTCATATCAATGAAGAGGAAGAGAAACATGAACATAAGGGCATGATAAATCATGACTATCATAACATGGAAATGTGGTAACAACATTTAACATGACTTTAGCATGATCCAAGGCCCATTTCACATGGAGCATGATTAAACCCTCATTACACTTGAATTAGCATGAGTAACCCTCATTTAATTTGAATTATCATGAGTAAACCCTAATTTCACTTTACGTATCATGATACTAACCTTTACCCAATGCTTTGGAGCGCTATCAGGGCGCACCCTTCTTAAAAATTTCATTTCATGCATAAGTGTGCCACATAGATCATATAACATTGATTCAATAAAAATCATCATTTATTCCATGATAAATGAATTTGGAATTCATACATGAAACTATATAATCAATAAGTAAACATTCATAAAGGTTAATACCCTTAATAGAGTAATGGGCATGGTATTCCCTACACAATGTCTTTGACTTGGAAAATCACGGTGCAATTTCGGCAGCATAACGGCATGACATAAGAACTCATGGAAATGGTTGATGAGAGAGAAAGGGGTTTCTCATCATATTTACATGAAATGGATAGTAATGGGGTCATAAAGATACATGTCTCAAGAAAATTAATGGAATTTGAATTCATAATACAAAAAATTGCTTGAATGTAAATGAGGAGAGAGAAATTCCTTACAGAATTTCGGCATGGTAATGGGTGTACATGGAAGACATAGATGAGATAGAAAAGGATAAATCGTCATTAAAAAATGAAGAGGTAATTATGGGGGAGGTTTGAAACCATACCCCAAAATTTATAATTGAAAAATAAATGGGCAGAACAATATTAAGAAACTTGGATAAAATGAGAAAGGAAGGAAACCCTTACTTGGAAGTGTCATCCCAAAGGATTGGGAGGGGCTTTAGAGAGGCTTATTGGGATCTTGGGGTTAATTTGTAGGATTCTAGAGATATTAGGATAGAGGTTGGATGAACTCCAAGGGATTTTAGTGAAGAGGAAGTGGGAGACTGGTTGGGTTTATATAGGAAAGGAGAAGGAATTCTTTATTATTTAGGTTTGGGACTAAACTAATCAAAACCACAAACCAACCCATGGTATTTTCCCATAGTTTATGAGAAATGGGAGTTAAAAACAATATTTTATAATTCTAATGGATAAACTTCTTAAAATAATAGGGTTGCTTATGTGGATGTGAGTCACACTCTCAAGAAAAACAATTTAAAAAGATAAAATGTTTTATAAGTCTTGGAGGGTTCACTAAGGCTTTGTAAAATAAAACAAATAAACCAAAAATCACATTTTTTTAATGGTAAAATAGATATTGGACGAAATTTCCATTTATATTATGTTATTACATCATTATTGGGTCATTATGATGTCATAAAATACATTATACAATTAAACGGTATTTAATTTTTACCCAAAAATTCGACTGCCTTGGAAAATTATGAAAAAATAACCATTGGATAATTTTGACGTCCTGATTCCAAAAATAATATTTATTTTATCTAAATAATTTTATAAACATATTAATTTTAAATTTTAAAATAAAAATTGACATTTATCAAAAATTCATGGGTTTTGATAAAAATAGATTTTAAATCTTAATAAAAATTTAAATTGTATTATAACAATTATAAAATCATTTATATTTATTAAAAATTAATTTAATAATAATATTTTATTAAATTATTATTTAATTCAAAAATCCATTAATTCGTAAAATAGATTTCTTAATTGAATAAACTAAAAATATTATTTGTTCTTTAAAAACTATTTACAATGTAAAAATAATAAAAATGAATGTCTATTCTTTATTCTATATAAAAAATGATAATTTACATAATCATAGTACTAAGGATTTGTTACATAACCCCTTAAAACAACCGTATAATACCTAAGGTTAAGGTGCGTGATGGTGACAGGTGCTTGGGGTGGCTCGGATAACATTGCGCATGTGGTGATCTCTATCAACTTTCACTTCTCCCATAGACAGTTACATTCGAGCTTAACATGTTGAAACTTAGCTTGGCCTTATTCAAGAGAAAATCCAAATAACGCCATCTTCTTTCCGAGCTCCGAAAAATGGGCTTCGTATGGGGAAATTATACTGGGTGAGGCCATCGCTACCTTTGTCTGAGTAAATTGGATTTGTTAAAGCCCAATATTTATACTAATCATGTGATCACTATTCAATGGCTATATTAGAAATAGTCATAATTCTTAATGATATTTTTAAAAATCCAAAAACATAAAACCAAGGAGATGGATAAATTTTACATAACCATTTTACATAATAAGATATTTAAATAGATCATGAGGAATTTTCATTAATGAAACTTTAGGTCGATACATATATACTGACTATGAATTTATTTTATGATTATTATACTAAAAATTATTTTTATTTACATATCTATTTTAGGATACCTCTTTCATGGAGTCTACGGATTAAAACTTTCCAAAGTAGTAAGGTATTTTTGTCTCAGTTTTCCTTCTTTGGGACATAAGTTATGTTATGCACTTATATTCTTAAATGAGGGGTATATACTAACCCTTTAACATGTTATATAATGAATATACTTCTTTTCATTATATTTAAAGTTTTATTTTATGTTATTTTTTAATGGGGACTATGAATCAAAAGATACCAAAGTGGTAAAGGTTTGATGTCACAATCTCATTGTTTAATGGGATTTTTTATGTTTATGATTTAAAGGATGAAATATAATGATCCATATATTAACAAACTCTTTAATTTTCTTATCTTATGGTTATTTCATGAGAATACATGTTTTGCCTTTATTTTACTCTCTTTATGTACACAATAGTTTAAAAGAATGTTTTTAAGAAAAATCGTCTTTAATTGTCTCTTCGGTCGAAAACCCTTTTTCTTATATATCCAGGTTTTCTATAAATATTTTCAAAAAAAAAGTTAACATTATACTAAGAATTTATTAAATAATTTTTTACCCATTTTTTACTTTTTTTAAATAAAATAAAAGGAATCTTCTTTTCATTTTCAAAAGTAATACCTATTTGGCCTTTACCAAAAATGTGAAAGCAATATTTGTATTAATATGCACGTCATGAACATTATTTTTCACAATCATGACCAAATAATTGTTTTGAATATTTATTTATAAGTTTCTAAGGTTATATTTTTAAATAAAAGGTTTTTGGAAAAAAAAATATTTTAAAAAGTGTTTTTCAAAGTGGGAAGGCTATTTTACTCAAGAAATGTTCCAAATGATATTTCAAAATCCTTTTCCATATAATATGATATAATTTTATGTTACTTATGATTTAATGGGGATATGATCCAATGATAAAATTATTATTCTTTATTTTTATGATTTATTTTTATGATTAAAAGATGTTTATGAAACCTGTTCCTCTTCCACAAGTTATACCATGGTAAAATGTATATGAAACCCGATTATTTTTCCATAGGTTATACTTTGATGAAATGATGAAATGATTATAAAACTTGTTTATTTTCCACTGGTTATGTTATAATGAAATGTTTATTAATCAAATTTATTTTCATTATTTTTTATATAATGAATGTATTATGATCTTGTGACACACATATGTATGATTTTCATTATGTGATGTTGGTTACGTTATAACCAAGTATGGTGGTTGTGTTACAACCAAGTATGGTGGTTGTGTTACAACCAAGTATGGTGGTTGTATTATAATCAAAATGGGTGGGACCTATATCTCCCTCCAATGCATTGGGTAGTGATTAATGTTATATTATCTAAAAGGGTACATGGGAGTTTATCCCAATACTTAAAGTGGGTACATGGTAGGTTATCCTGAGCCCAAAAGAGGATACATGGGATGTTATCTCATTCCCAAAGCAGGTACATGTGTGGTTATCCCAATACTAACATTTTATGCATGTCTTGGTGGATAGCCTTGACATGATATTTATTTACTTACGTGTCTTACACAACACTATGTATTATGCCAATGTTATGCACTTATGGATCATGTTATTTGATTATATTATAATTCATGTCTTATAAACTACTAAGATTTATGCCATGAATCACATTTATGATCTATGATATGCAAGGTATGGTTTTCAAATGTTATTTTCAAATTATCATAACCATATTATCATGTTATATTGATATATCCCTTTTTTACCATTATTGAGCATCATATATCACCCTTTATTATGTTTCCCTTCACTGGGATATGACCTGACCTGAACATTATCTTTTTTATTACTTAAGGAGACATAAAACAAAGAGAGATACATAAATTAGGTCGAAATTAGTGAAGGCCCAAAGAATCGTTAATAACAAATTTGATGCCTCCAGGAGGAAAGGATCCTAAATTAAGGAAGAGGGAAACATTTTGGCTTGGGGAAGCCTATAATGCCAAGAAGTCCACAGCTTTATTTCCCTCATGCCATTTATGGGAGATCCATGTATGGGTGCCCATGATCTGCTTGCACTTATGGATAAGATAAGATATTCTCCAAAGGATACTTTCACTTCCTGATAAAGATTGATAGAGAATCAAAGAATATGTCTCCACTATCCTAAGAGTTATATACCTTTGCTCACATACCTCCAGTCTCTTAACCATCACCTTAGCCTCAGCCTGAAGGTAATCACCACTTCTATAAAAGGATGAAAATTCCACCACAATGGACCCCCTCTGGTCTCTTATAACACCACCGCCTATCATCTCCCCCCTGGAGGGATCCGTCCATGTTGAGTTTTAACCCTCCACATAGGGGGTACCAGCGTACCCAAAGACCATGTATCGTCCTCCCTTCCTGAGTGACCACACCTTAGAGAATATGTCTTACTGATGGGGTGCCATGGAAATCTATACATAAATTGACTAAGTCTAGAAATGTATTCTTCATTTTGAAGCTGATGCTTACTCGAGTGCTGAAGGAATTCTTGTGACACATGTCATTCCTCACTTTCTAAATAATTCAGCAACCCTCCATAAGGATTATTACCCTACCTTTACTCTCTGGACCATACTCACCTACATTATAAAACCACCGATTCAAGGCATCCTCCTGCCTCCCACCTAGACTTTTCCACCCTGAGAACTTCTTGTGCTCCTGCCAGCTCCATCGAGCCCAATCATTGTTGAAGAAGAGATGCTCCACTCTTTCTTATTTGGGAATTATGTAGCACCAACATCTGGACGACAAGTTAACACCCATGTGTTGAATGTTGTCATCAGTGGGCATGGTATTATTCTGGACTCTACATAGAAAAAGGTTAAACTTAGTGGGAATTCCCTTGCACCACAAAATTTTCCCCCATGGGTCACCAGAGTTGGGGTCCCTCCTCACGCTGCCATAGGCCTTGAGAGAAAACTCACCCGACGTAGATCCCATGAAGATGAGTCGGTCAGGTCGCTCATTTGGAACGATATTCTTAAAGATAGTGCATTTATTATCATTGAGAATGGTGTGGATAAAACTAGGGTGTCCACTGGATTCTTTAAAGGATATATCTAGTGCTAGACAGCTGGGAAACCATAGTTCCCCCCCCCCAATCCTGATGCCATAAATTCACATCACCTCTACCCACCAGCCAATGTGCATGAGGAAGAACTTAGTGGGATATGATGTATCTCACTTGTTGTTTATGTAATATTTATATATGAGAAGTTTTTGTTTCTGCAGTTAACCAATTTTAACTTTAATTGTGGTAATATATATTTTAGTCTTAACGAATTATAATTTTACTCATAAGGTAAAAATTGGATAAAAATGGATAAGGGATGAAATTGTTTACTATTTCTCTTCATGATTGTACAATTTAAATTTTTTTATGATCTTTCAATAATTTAATAAAATATTTTTTTCATAAAATATCATTAATCTCATTTTTGTTACTATTCATTTACTTTGAATATAAATTCATCAAGATAGTTATGGAATTTGAATCTAAACCTCTCACATATCCCAAATATTTTATCTTTATCTAGAAAATTTATGGAACATAATAATTCACCCAAATTTTTTTACTTTTAAAAATTTTTTAAATCATTTATTATATTTTTCTATTAATTGAATAAATACTATATCAGTGTTGCATAAGAATTTATGGTAATTATATAATTAATAAAAATTAGAAATAAAACACCATGATAATAAAAATTAATTCATATTTCAAATAAATATTTATAAATAAACTTATCCTCTTTTATCATTATAATAAAAATTTAGAGTTATTAAAATCAAGAGAGTGGCATTTTGTATTTATCCATATCTTAAAATAATATAAAGGTTATAATCAAAGAAAAATGGAACCAATTGGACATATACTTGATACTTGGATGATAATTTCAAAAATAAACGCGTCAAATATGATAAAGGAAGGTATTAGATAAATTTTAAAGCCTCATTATAAAGTTTTAACCTTGTTTTACCCATTTTACCCTTACTGAGGTGACAAAAATTTATCAAGGTTACTATTCATAATGACCAAAAATAAAAAGAACTATTAAAAAAATTTGAACCTCCTGATTAAAAATATGGGATCCATTTTTCAATATCTAATTCCTATAACTGTAAAAAAAAATTTATAATAAGTGTACAAAACAAAACAAACCATTTTTAGAAAAATGCATATTTGAACATAAAATTGGAATTATTCTTATTTCATGATTAGTAAAACCCTTTAGATGAATATTAATGAATTTGATTGAATATATTATATTTTAATTTCATTCAATTAATTCATCAATAGAGATTAATATAATTTATTTAAATAAAAACACATTGTGTGAATAAAAAATATTTTTCATAAAAAACATCTCTTTTTACCTTCAAATGATTTTATTTTCATTTCTAACCATTTGATAACCAATGAATTTATTTTATAAATATGTAGAAAATATTTGTTTCATAATTTAGTTATATGTATTCATATCCTCCAATCCAGTGGCTAGGCGCTCCACCAAACATTTTATTTATATTTTTTAAATAAAATCACTTTATAGTTAAGTGAGAATAGTACAACGCAGAACAACAACGAGGCAGTGTGCCTGAGGGGGCACACCATAGTAGGAATGAGCGTGAATAACCCCAAATAATGCACCAAACATACAATAATACACAAAGCATGCCAGACACAACAAGCTAGAAGAAAATACACACAGGAGCCTTCGAAGGAGGATGACCGATGGTGTGGGCTTCAATAATAGAGCTCTTGAATGAGGAACCATGAGACCACCAAGACACCATAGAAAATGAAACCAACCAAAGGAGAACCCAAATATTTATACCTTCACCCAAGCTCCAACATGATCCAAAAAATCATGTAATCTATCAAACCCATCCAAAATAGGGGCGTGTTCGAAGGAGCATGATGAAATAGAAGAGGAAACCAAGAAGACACAGAAGAATCCAGGAATATAAAAAGGAAACAAAAGGCACTATGGAGAAAAACAAAAGGGAACCGAGTAATAAATTGTTGAGGAGAGGACATCAAGGTCACCAAGAGTTCCTTCATCTACCAGCCATGTCTGTGTACTAGCCCTGAAAATGATAGTGATGACCCTGCCTCATTCTGACTCTAACGAAACTAAAAAACTGAAATATAATGAGCACCCCAGACAAAAACCTGAAAATCCCAGACTGCTTGGCAAAGAACCAAGTTTGGAAGAGCTTCCCCATAGGAACAGGGTCTAATAAAAACCAAAAAACACCACAGTGACTAACAAAGAAGGGGATGAGAACCGCAATAGGAGAAGGTCTGGAATGCAGAAGAGGAACCATTGATGGAGGATGAACAATGGGGGGGCTTTATCATCAAATCTCTATAATGCGGAGTCGCAAAACCTCTGAGTCAGGATCATCAATTCATCTTTTCTATGCATGTAAAAGAACCTGAACAAGTGTGGGGAAGAGACCAGGACACCACACCCGTCGATGCCCACCAAGATCGATCAAACCATCCTCCCTCATATACGCAACGTGGGAAAGATGATGTTGTAGCTTCTCAGTAGCTAGAATCCAATGTGGGAGCAGAAGATAAGAGGTCGATCTGAGATGGTACAAATACCAAATGATGAATATGGTTGGTAGAGACATGTAGGGGGGCGGGTGGTAGAGGGAAAACCCTAGGACCGCTGAGTGTAGGAGCTCCCATGCGACTAAATCGCACCCTCTAACAACTAGGCACTGACTATCACATTAAATAATAATAATTAAATAGTATATTAGGGTTCATTTAAACTCATTATTGCTCTTAAAGAAAAATATAAAAGAAATAAAATTCATATGAAGAGAAATATATCATAAATTATTGGGGTGTTACATTATACCCACCTTAAATTCAATTTATCCCTTGAAATTGTATCACTCTAATATAATAAAATGATTATATCTCTATTTTATCACATCCTTGAGTTTTCAAGTAGCTTCTTCGAATTTATAATTCCTCTAGAGAACTTTAACCAAGTGATTAGTCATGTTATGTATCACTTTACTCTACAATGAAATATTTATGCTGGTTTTTTCATAGGAAATATCATCTTCTAGTGGTAAAACCACTGATTTTAATTTATGTGAAGGATCAAGTATGTACTTCCTTAAGAGAGATACATGGAACACATCATGAACTTGAGAGAGGTTCATTAAAAGTGACAAGTGATAAGTTATCAACCTAACTTGATTAGGAATCTCAAAGGGTCAAATGTACCTATAGATCATATTTCTCTTATTTATGAATCTCATAACCTTTTTCCATGGAGAAATTTACACAAATACCTTCTCACCAACATTGAATTATATATTTCAATAATGATTTTAAGTGTAACTTTTCTATAAACTCTGAGCTTCCTTGTGATTCATTGAATGGCTATAACTTTCTCTATCATTTACTCAGCTAGCTTAGTTACCAATAGCTTTCTTTCTCCAACATCATCTCAACATGTTATAGTTCTACACTTCTTTCTATAATGGGATTCAAAAGGATCCGTCTGAATTATTAAGTGAAATCTATTATTGTAAGAAAACTTGACTAGATGGGGGTTTTGATCCCATACACCCTTTTAATCCATAGAAAAAGATATAATCATGTCCTCTAGGGTTTGAATGGTTCTATTAGACTAGCCATCAGTCTGAGTATGATAAGCATTACTAAAACACAACGCTAAATCCAAATCTTACATAATACTTCACCAAAACTTCAAGGTAAACCTCATATCCTGATTAGATACAATAGAATGTGGTACTCCATGTAATCTTACCACTTCTTTAATTTATATCCTTGAAATTTGATTAAGATATAAATTTTCTCTAATATAAACGAATTGTAGTGACTTCACAAAGTGATTGACTATAGCCTAAATAGCATTATAGCCTTTAGATGATTTGGGATTCCAACAAAAAATTCTATGGTGTTTTTTTTCAATTTCAATTATAGTATAGGTAATGGTTGTAACATCTCCTTAGAATTCTATCTCTCAACCTTAACTTTCTTATACAACAGGCATCGAGATACATACTCTGCAATATATATCTTCATGTTTTCCCTTTAAAAATACTATTTCAAATTTATATATATATTTATACTTCTAGGATGAATAGAGAATTGTGAACTATGAGATTCATCTAACAACTCCTTCAAATATGGTATGGATAGGACACATTCATGGTTCTTGAACCTTATTATTCCATTATAATCAAGGTTAAACTCAGGAACATTTTTTACCTTCTTTTAAAACTCTACATATTCCTTTTGTTCCTATTTAATCATCACATGGATAGAAGTTTGAGCACTCATTTGAGAAAGATAATATTCCTCCCCTTCCATCAATATTTCAAGGTTTATCATTTGAAAATCCATAAATATTATATCTTTTATGATCCTCATCATAGATAATCTATCACAATCCTTTTGACTCAAAGCATCATCCACTTTATTTTCTTTCCCAAGGTGGTAATATATTAAGTATTAAAAATATTTAATTAACTCCAACCATCTTCTCTGATGCATATTCAACTCTTTCTAAGTGAATATATACTTTAAACTTTTATGATTGGTGTATATGTCACACCTTTCTCCATAAAGATAATGTATCCATATATTTAATGAAAAAATTACATCAACTAACTCCAAATCATAAATTGGTTAATTTTGATCATGAACCTTTAATTATTATGAGGAATAAGCTATAACTATGTCATTCTATATAAGGATTCATACTAATTGATTATTTGATATAGAACTATAGATCATAAACTCTTATCTAATGTAGGGTAGTGTAATAACAAGTGTACTGACTAAACTTATCTTCAGTTCCTCAAAATTTCTTCACGTTTTTTTTTCAAAGTAACTTTTCTCCTTTTAGAATTAACTTGTGAGAAGATTTGATAGCCATAAGAAATTATTCACAAAGTGTCAATAATATCAATCCATGCCAAGAAAACTATGGATCTTAATAATAGTGGTTGGTTTGGCCCAACATTCAATAACTTTTTTTCTTGAGGGATCCATAGATATACCCTCTGATTAGGTTATATGACCCAAAAATGAAACTTTTTGTAGCCAAAATTAATACTTGGTAAAGTCTACATACAAATTATCCTTTCTTAGGGTCTTTGGTACAATTCTCAAGTGATCTTTATGGTCTTACTTTCTCTTTGAGTATATATGAATATCAACTATAAATACTACCAAAAAATTATCAAGGTAATCTCTAAAGACTATATTCATTAAATCTAGGATGATAGTGGTGGAATTAGTAAGACAAAATAGCATCACTATAAATGCATAGTGTTCATACCTCATATCAAAGGCTATCTTGGGAATGTATTCACTTTTGAACCTTAACTGATAGTATCCAAATCAAAGATAAATCTTGTAAAAATATTTAAATCCTCATAATTTATTGAATAAATCATTAATAGAAGTTAGATGATACTTATTCTTGATTTTGATCTTGTTAAGTTCCTAATAATTAATACAAAGTTTCATTGATTCATCTTTATTTTTAAAAAAAGGTATAGGTGAACCCCATGATGATTCACTTAGATGAATGAATCCCTTATAAATATTCTCCTAGATTTTCTTCTTAAATTCCTATAATTCAATAGGGTTCATTCTATAAGTATTTTTTGAAATAGGTTTATCACTATGTATGAGTTATGTTGAAAACTCAACTTCATGATTTGGTGGAAGACTAGGAAACTCTTCAAAAAATCATCAAAAAACTCTCATACAATAGTAATATATTTGATATTGAGTTTATCTATATCTATCTAAAATAAATACCCCTTTTGAATAGTAATTAAGACCCATATAATGGGCGTAATTTTCATCGGATGTTTATATTTATCATCAAACTAATAGAAAATCATAGTTTTGTTTGAGATATCAAACATAACTTCCCTTCCTCATTGGTACTAATGAATTCACCATCATTATTCTTTAGCTCAAGAAATTCCTTATCCATTTTCATATAAAGAATTTTAGGAAAGTACTTATTAAAAAATAATCTCCTAAAATCATCCCACTCAATGGAGTTAATTTCTTCCCATTTCCTCGTTTTCTTGATAATATTCCACTATATATCTACTTTTACTTACAAATGATAAACATCTAAAATAAATTTTTCATGTTTCAAACACTGGATAATGGAAAATATCTTTTTAGTGGTAATAGTCCATTTCTCAAAAACTAGTATATTAGTAGACTCACTAAAAGAAGGATTATTTTTCTTCATTAAGGACCCATGATAATTTTTTCCCTCCTTTTAATGTTTGGAAGCTCATCATGATTCATAGCTTGAGAAAGTTTCAAAAGCATAGTGATAATATTTTAAATTCCAACTCCCATGACATTTGTTTTCTCATGCGTATAATCATTTCATTGTCTCTCACATTCAGCATTAAAATGGTTCCTTTGGGTTATATCCATTGACTAAAATCAAAAATAATAGTGTGAGAAACAATAATCATAGTGGGAAACCAAAAAATCAGGAAAAATAATTTATAGGATGTGTGAATCATGACACCTTCTTTTCAATCTATGAAACCTTAGGTTTAGGCCATCCATGATCATCATATATTTAAATCCTTTATAATGGTTCATAAATAAAATGTAAATTAACTCAAGTATATACCCTAGTAATGTCAAACTAGGTGTGTAGTAAGGGAACACTCACTGTGCACCAGAATGATGGTCGATATATACTCAAATAACTCTTTTTTGGGTTATTACCCCTAGATGCATCTGTTCCAAAATCATTTCCACTTATAGTATTCATATATAGATGTTTATCTAAGAAAACTACACTCCATTATTTAATATAAGTTAAGAATTTCTCCTATAATAAGGATTATCATAAGGGTTATCACTAAAGTTTTCTTATACAAGTTTCCAAAGGTAACTAAACCTTTCTTTGATACCAACTATATCAACCCATACTTTTCATACCTAGATATTACATCTTAATTGATGAATATTCATTACATGATATTACGATTCATGACAGAATCATATAGGTTTAGAGTATTTGGAAACATGGATACATAAACAACTGATTCATAAGAGATATTCACCATCTCCTACTAATTTCTTCATAACTATAACCCTTATTAGTCATATCATACTTAAAACATGTCTTCATAACCTTAGAAATGAAACATAAGAAAGGGTGAGATCAGACGCCCAGTAAAGGTAAACTAGGAAGATATCAATGATCACATAAATAAAACATGAGAATAAGGGTATTAGAACATGAGATTAACATTTAAAAACCATATCATGCATATAATATATCATAATCTTGAGTTATGGAATAAATATTTATAGTTCATAATACATGAATCATAAAGGAATCAAATAATGTGATCTATGAGTGAAAAACATTGACATAATACATAAGTTTTTGGAATACACATAATCATGGAAAATCATTTCCTTAGTCAAGGATCACTATCAAGACTATCATAGTGGATTGGGTTCACTACTCATTCCATCATATCCATAGTCAAGGTCCACTTCTGAGACTATTAGATTGGATAAATTCTCTTACTCTACTGGGTTCACTCCCCATTACAGTCCTTATTATCTTATGAGATTTCCATATTTAACCAATGCATTAGAGGGATATATAATTCTACAACCAACCATCACATAATGAAAATAAAATATATGTGTTCAACAATATCATAAAACATTCATCATATCATAAATTGTGAAGAGGAAATGGGTTTCATAAACATTTCATCATAGCATCATAACATAACACTTGGAAAATAAACTAGTTTCATAAACACATTGTCATCATAAACTATACATATAAATAATAAATATGGTATAATTAGATCATATACCCAGTAACATCAAAGGATTTCATCTTAGATGAACAATTCCTTTAAAAGATCACTTAGAACATTTCTTGAGGAAAATACCATTTTCACTTTGAAATGACTTATTTAAAATTTAAAAACTTCCCAAATATTAGAGAAAAAATTTTCTTTGAAATTAACCATGGAAAACTTTAATATAAGTTTCAAATAATTTAGTGGTCATGATAGTAGAAAATTCCATTCATGGTGTATACATTAAAACAAATATTACTTTCACATTTTCGGTAAAAAGTTTAAAGTACCTTGTTTGGAAAATAAAAATAAGATTCATTTTAAACCTTTTTTTTAATTAATCATGGGTTAAAATTTATTTAAAAATAATAGGATAATAGTAGGAAAATCTTGAAAACATTTTTAGAAAACATGTACATGGAAGAAAAAGTATTTTGATCAAAGAGAGAAATAAAGTTAGTTTTCCTTACAAAAAATATGTTAGTATCATGAGTTATTAAATAGAGTAAAATGAAATAAAACATGTAATATATAGTAATAAACATATGATAATAAAATTAATGAGTTTATTGAGAGGTAAATTATAGAATTACATCATCATAAACTTAATCATAAACAATCACAATAAACAATGAGATTGAAATATAAATCTCTTACCTCGAGTTCAACTTTATTAGAAAGTACTCTAACCTCCAGTATAATAAATTTAAATATACTATAGTAATATAATAGAGACATTAACATACTTATAATATCATATATGATTCACTTATTACATTTTAACAACCATTTATTAATAATTCTATATTAAAATTATAGTGACCCGAGCCTTTTACATAAAACATTTCATGATTTTAAGCATAATTAATCATTAGAGTACAAGCCAAGGATCGTTAAGCCTAGTGTCTTGGAAGAATAGGTACATATAAAATAAAACATGGGGATAAAAAAACTTCTTTATTTAATATCCATAAAGATCTTCTAACTTCCTTTGAGCCCTTATATCTACATAGGGTACCCTGGGAAACACATGAATAAAGGGATGAGCTAAAAAGCCCAGTAAGGGAAAGAACATAAGGATACATCTCAAGCACATGAGTTTGGAGGCACGACATAATGATATCCAAAGCATTAAACTTATAAAATAATTTAATATAATCATGGGATCATATAAACATATAATCATATAAATGTGGAAGAATCATAAAACATTTCCTTAGTACGGGTCAAGGCTAACCGCCAATCCTGTTTCCCATTTCAGTACGGGTCAAGACTAACCACCAATCCCGTTTCACATCGCATCTCATGAGAATTATCCTTACCCAATGCATTAGAGTGCTATCTGGGCGCACCAATATCAACATTTTCATGAATATTCTTTCAATATAAATATTCTTACCACATATACAATCATACATAATCAACCATACACAAACATAAGGGTACCCATGGAAATAATTGGGTACCACAATCATGACATAAATCATAACAAATGGGTGTATCATGAAAGTGTCCATGTAAGGAAAGAATTATAAAATACATGGACGTTCATAGGTAAAAATAGTAATATAACATGGTAAGTGGTGTCAAACATAAGTTACAAAATATGAGAAATGTATTTTAGAAACATTAGCATTAAAACATTTTTGTGCGGTTTTAATGAAAATACTATAGAGATTTTAAAATAGTAAAGAATAAATTATTTTATATAAAACCATAATTTAACCAATAAGGTTTTAATAATAAAAATACATAATTTAAAAAGATAATGGTGTCTTAAAACAGAATATATAGTTCACTTTAAATTGGGTAAAAGTTTGGTAAGTTCCTTTAAAACGAGAGTGCTTATTGGGAAGTATCAAAGAGAGATTCACTTAAAAGCATATATATCCTCGAAAGAGAATGAGAGATGTATATTGGAACATGAGTTTGAAGAATATAATTATAATTTTTATTTTCTACATAAAAGAAAATACAACAACATTTTGGTAAAAATAAATATAGAGAAACCCGAAGGAATAAAGGAAGTTCGGGTAGAATCCATCATGGTTTATTGACATGGTATCGGGTGTAACTAAGAGGTGTTGATAAGAGATATAAGGGGTTTTTCATCACTTATAAAACATTATGTCAATATGGGGAAGGTGTATAAACATACCCCGTCACTTGGTATTACACAAAAAGTCATATCATAGAGAACAATCTTGATTAAGAGTAAAAAGGGGGAGGATCCCTTACATTAAATCTGTTGGTGTTCTCCACTTGTTATTAACAACCTGAATAAACAAATTAGGATTATTAATTAATAAGTCCAAAACCTCTTATATATTCAATTTATTTATTATAACCCTTTTTAGTTAATTCAAATCCTTTTTGATTAGTTATAAGGTTCAATTTCATTGTTCGGGCTCGTTTGTTTACTTGGCTTTAAAAGATCGGTTCACTTATATTCAAGTTTGGATTATATGAAAGATGAAATTGGTTTTCCAGAATTGAAATTATATTATTTATTTAATATCCAGGATATTACATGGTTTTAATTTTAATTAGGTAACTTATAGTGAAGTCGAATTATTCTATATATAACCATAGTGATAACCGTTTTTGTTAATCGGTGGATTTGATTACAAAGAATGTGTTTTGATTTATAACTTAATTCCATTTGTACCAAAGGATTAAAGAACAAAAAATAGGATATATTAAATATATAATAATATAGTTAAACTATAAAACAAATGGTTTCATGAACATAATTAAAGATAATAATAGAAATTGATAAACCGTTGTCCTTGAATGTGCTAAATTTGCACTTCTCAAACGGTGCTTTCATTTCTTTCAAATAAAAGGGTGGGGAAAGGAGAGAAGATAATGAAATATACCACTAGCATGAAGGAATTATATTACATGTATGTTACTATATTTATCATACTATTATAGTTAAGGGAGGTGAGTAAAGAAATAAAAAAGAAAGGAACTTAAAAGAAAAGAAGAAATTGGGAAGAGGAATTTACCTCTTGAGACTACCTCCTTTGAGAACCTCTTAAGGGAAGAGGTTTTGGTATTTTGAGAAGGCTGAGAGATTTTTGACAAGGGGGAGGACCTTGGGGAGATATTTTGGCAGAATAATGGCAAGTCACAAGGCTTGAGAGGAGTGGAGAGAAGAGGGAGTGAAGGGGGGTTTTATAGTGGAGGAGAGGATGGATTTCATAATATTATAATCATTAATTTATTATTTCATCACGAGACAAGGAATAGTAATTATTCCATGACTAATAATAGTAAATGGTTCATGTTAATTCGAACCATGGGTGGGGACATCAGCCATGATTCTAGGAATAGTCTATTTATCTTATAATGTATATATACGGTAAATTACCGTATTTTACTATTCCTCAAAAAATCAAGTATTTCAGAAAAATCTCAAAAATCCACCCTAAACATTTTTTTACGTGTAGAATCCAAAAATAAATTCCATTTTTCAAAAATAATTTTCTAAATATTATTATTTTAATATTTAATTAAAATCATAATTTATTATCAAAAACCAGTTTTAAAACACTCATTAACTCATTCTAAAATATACGTATATCGTACTTCCAACTTGAATATTATTTTTATACTATCATAGGTGAGGTTACTATTAATTATGGTATATCACTACTCATAAGGGTATGTTACTATTCATTAGGGTAGGTTACTATTCACCAAAAATTAAGTTTTCCTTATCATACTCCAAATAACTTACTGATTACAACTGTGTATGCCAGATTTTCAAAATTCCAAACACATAAGTGACGAACTTTTGTTTAAAGGTCACTTAACACTTAGTAGTTCATTATGTTGTGTTTTCATGTGATTTTATGACATACTCATGAGAAGGTAATTTCCATTGAAAAACATTGGGTCGTTACATTCTTCCCCCCTTATGAAATTTCGCCCTCGAAATTTCGTTTTACATTCTAAGCCAGAAATAGGTTTGCGTAATTTTCCTTCATTTCTTCCTCCAATTCCCATGTTTCCTCTTCTTACTTATGGTTTCTCTATAGTACCTTGACCATATGAGTAGTCTTGTTGCGTAGAACTTTGTCTCTATGATCCAAGATCTTCACTGGATGCTCCTCGTAAGAGAGATCATCCTCCAACTTTACCACCTTTGAAAAGAGTACATGTGATGGGTCTGGTATGTAATTCCTTAAGAGGGATACATGAAAGACATCATGTACTTTCGACATGGTAGGTGTAAGTGTCAGTCGATAGGCCACATCTCCGACTCGATCAAGGATCTTTAAGGGGCCGATGTACCTGGGACTTAACTTCCCTTTCTTCCCAAACCGCATGACCTTCTTCCATGGGGATATACGTAGAAATTCCATGTCTCCAACTTTGAACTTAAGGTCTCATCGACAGTTATCTACATTAATATTTTGTCAACTTTGGGCTGCCTTGATATGCTTCTGAATGGTTTTCACCTTCTCCACCATTTCTTCGACCATTTCAGGTCCTAGTAGATTACGCTCACCGACTTCATCCTAACATGTCATTGTTCTACACCTTTTCCCATAAAGGGATTTATATGGTGCCATTCGGATGCTCGAGTGGAAACTATTGTTGTAGGAGAATTAAACCAGTGGAGGATGTTGGTCCCATCCTCCTTTGAATTCCATTGAACATGCTCTCAATATGTCTTCCAATGTCTGAATAGTTCACTCAGATTGGCCATCAGTTTGAGGATGATAGGCCGTACTGAAGTTCAGTTCAGTGCTCAGAGCATGCTGGAGACTTTTCCAGAACTTCGAGGTGAATCTTGGATCACGATTGGAAACAATAGATAGTGGTACTCCATGCATCCTTACTAATTCTTTGATGTAAATCCATGCAAGTTGTTCCAATGAGAAGTCCTCTCGAACCGCAATAAAGTGAGTTCTCTTCGTAAGAAAATCCAAAACGACCCATATAGGATTGTTTGCTCTAGATTTCTTTGGAAGTATAGTGAAAAATTCCATGGTAATGTTCTCCCACTTCCATGCTGTTATGGGTAATGGTTGCATCATCCCCTTAGACTTTTGTCTCTCAGCCTTCACTTGCTGACATTCGAGGCACTTTGATCTATATTCGGCACTCTCCCTTTTCATATTGTTCCACCAAAAGTTTTCACGGAGATCTCAATACATCTTTGTGCTCCCTGGGTGGATATAGAAGGTCGAGCTATGTGCATCATTCAATAGATCCTTCTTTATCTCTGGATCAAATGGTACACATAATCAGGTCCCAAATCTTACAACTCCTTCCTCATAAATTTTGAAATCGTAGGATTTCCCATTTTTAACAGTTTCCACCCTTTTCTGAATTTCCACATCCTTTATTTGAGCATCATTTATTTTCTCCAAGAGGGATGGTTGAGAAATCATTTGAGAAAGGATTGATGATGTTCCTCCCTTAATGATTCACATGTCCATCCTTTACAAATCTAAGAAGATCGGATCCTTTTCAATTATCATCATTGATAAAGATGCAGGATCCTTTCTACTTAGAGCATCTGCCACCTTGTTTGCCTTACCAGGATGGTAGTGGATTGATCAGTCATAATCCTTGATGAGATCTATCCAGCTTCATTGGCACATATTAATCTCTTTCTGTGTGAATATATATTTGAGACTCTTGTGGTCAGTATATATCTCACATTTTTTCCCATAGAGATAATGCCGCCAGATTTTCAATGCAAAGATCACAGCCACCAACTCCAGATCATGCGTGGGATAGTTTTTCTCATGGATTTTCAGCTGCCTTTAGGCATAGGCTATCACTTTATCATTTTGCATTAGCACACAGCCTAAGCCTTTCTTAGAAGCATCACTATACACCACAAAGAGTTCTCCACTTGAAGGGAGTGTGAGTACCGGTGCAGTGATAAGCCTCTTTTTCAACTCCTTGAAACGGTATTCACATTCTTGTGTCCAGACGAACTTTACTCTCTTCCATGTCAGCTTGGTCATTGGGTTTGACAATCGTGAAAAGTTCTTCATGAATCGTCGATAATACCCAGCTAGACCAAAAAAGCTGTAGATCTCCATTACAGAAGTTGTCCTGGGCCACACTTCAATTGCCTTTGTCTTGGAAGGGTCTATAGATATCCCTTTACTAGTGATAACATGCCCTAATAATGATACTTCCTCCATCCAGAACTCACATTTAATATACTTTGCATACAACTTCTCCCTTCGCAAAGTCTTTAACATAGTTTCCAAATGCTCCTCATGTTCCTCCTTGCTCTTGGAGTGTATCAGAATATCATCAATAAAGACCACCACAAATTTGTCGAGGTAATATCTAAATACTTTATTCATTAAATCCATGAAAATTGATGGAGCATTAGTGAGTATGAAGAGAATCACTATGAACTCATAGTGTTCATACCATGTTCGAAAGGTAGTCTTGGTAATATCTTTTTTCCTCACCTTTAGTTGGTGATATCCTAAATAAAGGTCCACCTTAGAGAAATAATTGGCCCTGTGAATCTGATCGAACAAGTCATCTATTCGTGGAAGGGGATACTTGTTCTTTAAAGTGATTTTATTGAGCTCATGATAATCAATGCAGAGGCGCATTGATACATCCTTCTTCTTGATGAAGAGGACTGGAGCACCCCACGGTGAAGCACTCAGGCATATAAAACGCTTCTCCATATTCTCATGTAACTACTTCTTCATCTCTTCTATCTCTACGGTGGCCATTTTGTAAGGTGTCTTTGAGATTGGCAGAGATCCAGGGATAAGTTCAATTGAGAACTCAACCTCTCGGTCAGGAGGAAGACCAAGAAACTCTTCTGGGAATACATCAGTGTAATCCCTCATGATGGGAATGTCTTCAAGAATGATTCTATCCTTTGTCCCAATCATTTGATCTAGATATGCTTTCTCACAAGGAAGCAGTATCCAAACTTGAGACGAAGATTCTAAAGGAGACTCAACTTCTTCCTTACACTTGTAAAGAATCGTAGGATGCTTCAGGATGTGAAAAGTGATCTCTCTTTCTCGACAATTGATGTTTTACTTGTACAAAGATAACCAATCATTTCCCAAGATAGCGTCGAACTCCACTAAAGGAAGAATGACAAGATTCGCAGGGAGGTTCAGTCCACAAACATTAACCATAGAGGAGTTATAAACCATGGATGCAATAATTTCCCCATTCGCTATTCTCACTGATAACTTTTCCTCCAAATTTTGAGGTGGTGTTTGAATAGTTCTACTAAACTTTCAAGATATTAAATAATGCGTAGAACCAGAATCAAATAGTATGTTCACTATTCTTGAATGAATAACAAACTTACTTGTCACCACATCGTTTTCCGGATCAACCTCTGCAGTAGTGATAGCATAATCCCTTTCTTTTTTCCTTGGAGGTTGTTGCTGATTGCCTCCGACAACCCTTGGATTAGGGAAATTGTTCGCATAATTCCCAAGATCCTTGCAGTTATAACACTGCACTGCAGGTTGAGTGTTGATCTGAACCTTCATTTCTTCTTCAACATTAGCAGGATTTTTCATATCCCTTCGGCATTTCTTGGCCAAATGATCAAACTTTCCACATTTTAATCAATTCTTGGTTCCATTGAGACAGTCACCAAGGTGCTTTTTCCCACAATTTTTTCAAAGGGGAAAGTGAGGCTTTTTTTCATCATGGGATTTTTTTGATGAACTACCCAAGTTCTTCTCTATTTTCCACTTATTTTCACTAGGCCCATGAGACCACTGAGAGTATCCAATCTCCATTTCAACCTTGAGGGTACAATGGACAATCTCCTCATAGCTTTCAAAGTCTCTAATCGCCAAAACTTTTTGTAGACTCAGCTTTAGTCCTCTAAAGAAGCGATCCACCTTGATTTCGGTGTTCATGAAAAAGTTGGAGGCATACGTTGAAAGCCTTGTAAAGTTCGCTTCATATGCCCTGATGGACTCATCTTCCTTCTACTTGATTCCAAGTAACTCTCTTTCCATCTTGAGATGGAGGGTTTGAGGAAACTATTTGTTGAAAAACATCCTTTTGAATTCCTCCCATTCTATGGAATCAATTTCCTCTTAGGACATTGTATTCTTGATCAGTGTCTACCACTAATCAACTTCCCCATCAAAACGATAGACTGCCAGTACAACTTTCTCTTCTTCTGAGCACTGGAGGACAGAGAAAATATTTTCAATAGAGTTAATCCATTGTTCTGCAAGGAGGGGATCAGAAGACCCGCTAAACATGGGAGGCCTTTGTCGCATGAAGGATTCTACGGCAACTTTCTCTTTCCTTGGAGGAGGGGGACATTTCACCTGATTCAAGTTATTATTCATAACTCGAGCCAGCTGATCAAGTATTGTTATGAAGTTTTGAGCACCTGCTTTCGTTGCATCAGGCATGTCATTAGGGCAATTATCACATTGCCTATCACATTGGTTTTTGGAACGTGTTCTTATATTTCCCGCCATTAACTAAGAAAAAGAACGTATAATTAGAGGTCTTGAATACTTATCTATTGAGCATAAAAAGAAACTTTGAATATAAAAGTATGATCTTATAAATAAGAAGTATATCCTGACTTGTGATTCCTTAGGTTTATATCTAGGTTATCCTCGATCTATTTCTTAACTTATATTCTTATGGGCTTCTTTTTGTCCCTTAATAATGGTTTGTACTAAGCTCGTGAACCAACCAAAGCATATCCCCCAGGAGTGTAATAACCAAGAGTGCAGCAAGACCCATTGTCATGCACCAGTTCTCGTTCGAGTCTAGATCAAAGCGGTGTTTTCAGGTTTTACCCCTAGATACATCAGTGCTAGAGCCACCTATACCTGCTCATATCTAGACAGGGATGTATTTTCTTGACAAACCACTTACTCTATACTCCCCAAAATTTAGGATTGTTTTCTTATACTTGGTCTCATACTTAAGCTTCTCACTAAGGTGCTCTATTACTAATCTCCAAAAATAACTAGACCATCCTCCGATACCAACTATAGCGACCCAATCCTTTTACATAAAACATTTCATGATTTTAAGCATAATTAATCATCAGAGTACAAGCCAAGGATCATTGAGTCTAGTGTCTTGGAAGACTAGGTACATATAACATAAAACATGGGGCTAAAAAAACTTCTTTATTTAATCTCTATAAAGAGATTCTAACTTCCTTTGAGCCCTTACATCTTCATAGGGTACCCTTGGGAACACATGAACAAAGGGATGAGCTAAAAAGCCCAGTAAGGGAAAGAAAATAAGGATGCATCTCAAGCACATGAGTTAGGAGGCATGACATAATGATATCCAAAGAATGAAACTTACAAAATCATTTAAGATAAGCATGGGATCATATAAACATGGAATCATATAAATGTGGAAGAATCATAAAACATTTCCTTAGTACGGGTCAATGCTAATTTCCAATCCTATTTCCCATTTTATTACGGGTCAAGACTAACCGTCAATCTCATTTCACATCGCATCTCATGGGACTTATCCTTACCCAATGCATTGGAGTGCTATCTGGGTGAACCCATATCAACATTTTCAGGAATATTCTTTCCACATAAATATTCTTACCACATATACAATCATACATAATCAACCATACACAAACATAAGGGTACCCATGGAAAGAATTGGGTACCACAATCATGACATAAATCATAACTAATGGGAGTATCATGAAAGTGTACATGTAAGGAAAGAATTAGAAAAGACATGGACGTTCATAGGGTAAAATAGGCATATAACATGGTAAGTGGTGTCAAACATAAGTGACAACATATGAGAAATGTATTTTAGAAACATCAGCATTAAAACATTTTTGTGTGGTTTTAAGGAAAATACTATGGAGCTTTTAAAATACTAAAGACATTATTTTATATAAAACCATAATTGAACCAAGAAGGTTTTCATAATAAAAATACATAATTTAAAAAGATAATGGTGTCTTAAAACAGAAGATATAGTTCACTTTAAATTGGGTAAAAGTTCGGGAAGTTCCTTCAAAAGGAGTGTTCTTATTGGGAAGTATCGAAGAGAGATTCACTTAAAAGCATGTATATCCCCGAAATAGAATGAGAGATGGATCTTGGAACATGAGTTTGGAGAATATAAACATAATTTTTATGTTCTACATAAAAGAAAAGACAACAACATTTTGATAAAAAGAAAGATAGAGAACCCCAAAGGAATAAAGGAAGTTCGGGTAGAATCTATCATGGTTTATTGGCATGGTATTGGGTGTAACTAAGAGGTACTGATGAGAGATATATAAGGGGTTTATAATCACTTATAAAACATTAGGGAAGTATGTGTAATTTTTATAAATGTAACCCATCACTTGGTATTACACAAAAAGTCATATCATAGAGAACAATCTTGATTAAGAATAAAAGGGGGGAGGATCCCTTACCTTAAATATGTTGGTATTATCCACTTGTTATTAATGACCTGAATAAAAAAATTAGGATTATTAATTAATAAGTCCATAAAATCTTCTATATTCAATTTATTTATTATAAAACTTTTTCTTTCATTCAAATCCTTTTTGATTAGTTACAAGGTTCAATTTCATTGTCCGGGCTCGTTTGTTTACTTGGCTTTAAAAGATCGGTTCACTTATATTCAAGTTAAGATTATATGCAAGATAAAAGTGGTTGTCCAGAATTGAAGTTATATTATTTAGTTAATATATAGGAGATTACATGGTCTTAATTTTAATTATGTTACTTAGAGTGAATTTGAATTATTATATATATAACCATAGTGATAATTGTTTTCGTTAATCGGTGGATTTGATTACAAAGAATGTGTTTTGATTTATAACTTAATTCCATTTGTAAAAAAGGATTACAGAAAAAAAAATAGAATATATTACATATATAATAATCTGGTTCAAGAATAACATGAATGGTTTCATGACCATAATTAAAGATAATAATAGAAATTGATAAATCGTTGTCCTGGAAAGTGATAAATTTTCACTTCTCAAACGGTGCTTTCATTTCTTTCAAATAAAATGGTGGGGAAAGAAGAGAATATAATGAAATATACCACTAGAATTAAGAATTTTCAGTACATTTATGTTACTAGATTTATCATACTATTATGGTTAAGTGCGGTGAGGAAAGAAATAAAAAACAAAGGAACTTAAAAGAAAAGAAGAAATTGGGAAGAGGAATTTACCTCTTGAAACTTCCTCCTTTGAGAAACTATTAAGGGGAGAGGTTTTGGTATTTTGAGAAGGATGAGAGATTTTGGACGTGGGGGGAACCTTGGGGATATATTTGGGCATAATAATGGCAAGACATAGGGCTTGAGAGGAGTGGATAAAAGAGGGAGTGAAGGGGAGTTTTATAATGGAGGAGAGGAGGGATTTCATAATATTATAATCATTAATTTATTATTTCTTCACAAGACAAGGAATATTAATTATTACATGACCAAGAATAGTAAATGGGTCATGTTAATTCTAAACATTGGTGGTGACATCAGCCATGATGCTAGGAATAGTCTATTTATCTTGTAATATATATATACGGTAAATTACTGTATTTTACTATTCATCAAAAAATCAAGTATTTCAGAAAAATCTCAAAAATTCACCCTAACCATTTTTCGACGTGTAGAATCCAAAAATGAATTCCATTTTTCAAAAATAATTTTCTAAATATTATTATTTTAATATTTAATTAAAATCATAATTTATTATCAAAAACCTGTTTTAAAACACTCATTAACTCATTCTAAAATATAGGTATATCATACTTCCAACTTGAATATTATTTTTATACTATCATAGGTGAGGTTACTATTCATTAGGGTATATCACTATTCATAAGGGTATGTATATTCATTAGGGTAGGTTACTATTCACCAAAAATTAAGTTTTCTTTACCAGACTCCAAATAACTTACTGATTACAACCGTGTATGCCGGATTTTCGAAATTCCAAACACAAAAGTGACGAACTTATGTTTAAAGGTCACTTAGAAATTATTATTTCATTATGTTTTGTTTTAATGTGATTTTATGACAATCATGAAAAGGGAATTTTCATTGAAAAACATTGGGTCGTTACAAAAATTTTCATTTTCTGGTGTTAAACGTTTCATTTTTCATTAGGATTTCGGTTCAGTAGTTCTGGTACTTTTACTTTGATCAAGGTTCCATCATCTACATAATTTAAATAATGATATAAATTTTATATGTATATTCATTATATATATATAGGGTCATCCATAAAGTATTTATATAGAAAAATGAATTACATCGCTCATGGAGACGGTAGGCCATACGTACACATGAATGTTGTTTTCACTTTTATAAGGATAGAACGAAAGAAATGTAAATAAAAATTAACCTTATAAAAATAATTATTATATCATATATATCATATGTATTCATTAAATACATCCTTATTATCATCCATTAAAAGCGTAAATGAAAAACAAATCACATCACTTCATGGAGATAGTAGTTCACACCTACGTACAAGTGGAATTATTTTTTTCCAACCAATGGGAAGGTAAAAAGGTACATATGATATTATAATTTAAAAATTATAATTATTTCATAAATATAATTTATAAACCTTAAACCCATTATAATAACCATCTATGAAATATGGTTATAGAAAATGAATTGTATCGCTACATGGAGGTCGTAGTCCAAACATATGCACAAGCGGTACTTTTACTTCCTGTTTGATGGAAAATAGGGTGAATATTAGTGGTTCCATAATCATAATAAAATTTTATAATATATAAGATACTAAATTTATTATTTTATAATTAATTCCATATATTTATATTAGGTGTAAGAAGAAATAAATTGAAATAATTTGGGTAGGATGATTACCTCTTCTTTGATAGGACTCCTTTAGATCCTTTCTTAAGGACCTTTGGAGTCATATTTTAAGAATATAAAAACCTATACTTATTGGATAAGTAATTTGAGAAGATAATTTGGTAGTTTTTGGATGAGTTATATGGCTCAAGGAGGTGTAAAGAAAAGATATAAGGGGTGTCCTTTTATAAGGTAGGAAAATGACACACTTGGAATTTCTTAAAAGATTTAAATATAATTAATGTATTTCTCAAGTGTAATTATTTTAAATAGACATTAATTTTATTAAAAATATAATATGGTTGAAATATAATCATCCAATTAAATCAATAAAGGTTTTGGTAACCTTATCTTTTGATTTAACCCCTTTGTTAACCAATTTTAACTTTAATTGTGGTAATGAATTTTTAAATTTTAAAGGGTTATAATATAACTTATAAGATAAAAATTGGATCATAAATGTAAAATGGAAGAAATTTTCAAAAATTTATTATCATAATTTTCCTATTTAATCATTTTTTATTATTTTTAAATAATTTAGTAAAATATTATTTTTCATAAAATATCATTAATATTATTTTTAACACTATTAATTTACTTTGACTTTAAATTAATCAATATAGTTATGTAATTAGAACCTAAACCTTTAAAACATACCAAATATGTTATTTATCATCATAATTTTACTCTTTGTATCCTTATAATAAAATTTTAGAGTTATTAAAGTCAAGAGAGTTATATTTTGTATTTTTCATTTTCTTAAAATAATATAAAGGTTATAATCAAAGAGAAATTATAAAACTTTTCTGTATATTTTATACTTGGATGATAATTGTCAAGATCAACTCATCCAATAGGATAAAGGCAAGTTTTAGGTAAATTTTCAAGCCTTATCCCAAAGTGTTAACCCTATTTTACCCGTTTTACCCTTGCTAGGGTGACAAAAATTTACCGAAGTTATTATTTATAATGAACAAAAATAAATGGGATCTATTTACAAAATTTTAACCTTATAATTATAAATTTGGGATCCATTCTTCAAGATTAAATTCTTATAAGTGGAAAAAATTCATTTTAAAGTAAGTTTGAAAAATGCAAAAAAAATGTTTTTTGAAAACTGCATATTTGAACATAAAACTAGATCTATTCTTATTTTATTCCGAGTAAAAACCTTTGTAGGAATATTAAATAATTTAATTGAATATATTACATTTTCATTTCATTAAAAATCATCAATATATATTAATATAATTTATTTAAATAAAATCTCATTGCAGGCATAAAAAGTTGATTTTTATAAAAAACATCTCTTTTTACCTTCAACTGCTTTTATTTTCATTTATAAACATTTGATATCTAATGAATTTATTTTATACATATATAAACAATATTTTTTTCATACTTTAGTTATCTCTATTAATACATGTAAATCCAATGGTTAGGTGATAATTGTTACATTAAATAATAATATTTCAATAGTATATCGTGGTTCGCTTAAACTCAGTGTTGCGTGTAAATCAAACTATCAAAGAAATAAAATTTATATGAAGAGAAATGTATCATAAAATATCATGGATTTACATCTCAAATGGTCTATTTATAGACTTCATGGGTTTTGGAGAAGTATTAGATCGATTTGAGACTTTAATGAGTCGAGATAAGACTTTTTGACCAACATATAATGCTCCTCAGAAGGTTCTAGATCGCAACCATCGGCCAGCCAGACGATTCCACTAGTTATACAATGATACAATTGTAACATTACTAGTTTTTCCTGCTAACATTGTAAGGCTGGTTCTCCTCCATCAGTTGGTCATTGGACTCTTGGACAAAGTGGATCTATGGTCTTCAGTACACAGTTGTTCATTGTAATGAGCTCCAATAAGTGCCTCCTCTACTCCCTTCATTGACCTTCTATTGTTCTGAGAACTTCACTCCATGAGTTCAACAAGTACATAATGACATCAACAAGGATTATTCAATGATATTTCAAGATTCTAATATGATGTCATCATGATCCTCCAATGACCAATAAAATCACTATATATTTTAAAGAGTGTTTGTGATCATTAAAACTTAAGAAGGTGAGAAGTATGACACAACACCCCCATTGTAGCATGACGCACACCTAACCTGTCAAGACTTATTCTCTTGCTCTATTTTCACAATGATGGGGACTCCTACGCATAAGGGTACTCATATGTAAAATTCCCCTAATGACCCTTATGTATGGTCATGACATGGCCTCCCCTCATCACATTGTGACCCCCCCCCCCTTCTTTGATTTCACAAACTCTATGAACTTTACATATATGAGCAACTCATATGTAAGAGTACCCTTGAGACACTTATGTATAAGACTTTTCCATATCTATCAGTCCCAGACATCATCGCATCCACTACCATGGATCATGCTTTATATTACATTTAATAAAAAATGAATATTATTTTCATAATTTTATATATATAAATTATCAAATTTACATTAGTTAAAATTATTAATAGTTTATTTATATATATTAATTATAAAATGTGTGAACAATTAAAATAAATATAATGTATTAATATTTTATATATATAATAATGTAATATATAAATGAATATATTTATTTAAATATATATTTATATTTATATTAAATAATTTAAAATATATGTACATGTATAACTGTGTGTGTGTGTAGATGTGTAAATATGTATGTATGTCATGTGTACATGCATGTGTGTGTGCAAGTATGTTTATTGATTTAATATTATTTATTCTTTTTTAATATCTCTTCATTTTTAGTATTTTCAATATTTATTCATTTTTAATATAAATTTATTTTAATCTATTCATCTTGAATATATATGTGTGTGTTTAATTTAATTTTATTTAAGTTAATTTGATTTAATTAAATTATTAATTTTTTTTATAGTTAATATAATTCATTTTTAAAAATCTTATTATTTATAAAATTAATAACATCAATTTATTCATTTTTCGTTATTTTTTATGTGTTTTTAATTCATGTAAATGATACAAAATCATTTTTTTAATATTTTGTAAATTATTTAATTTTATTTATTCATTTATTAATATATATTCATTAATAATGTCAAAAATATATTTAACAATTTTTTAATATTTATTTATACATATATTTATTTACTACACATATATTTATTTACTATACATATAATATTTTCAATATGTTTGTAATTTATATGAATAATATTTAATCATTTTTGTTTATTAAGTTTTAGAATTTAAAATATGTTTGAAATTTATATAATTAATCAATTTAAATTAATTTTTTAACAATTTTTTAATTTAAATAGTTAATAATAAAATTATAAATATATATAACTTTTTTAAATAAGTATTTATAAAATTATAAATAAAAAAGTATATATTTAAATAATTATAAAATTGTAATAAATATATTTATTTTATTTACAATTATATATTTTATATATTAATATATATAATTATATAATTATATAAATATATATAAATATATAAATATATTTATAATTATATACAAATATTTTAAAATATATTCATTTATAATTATAATTATAAATATATATATAAATAATAAATACATTTATTATATTTATAATTATATATGTTTATATATTAATAAATATATATATAATTATATATAATTATATATATAATTATATGAATATATTTATAAAATTGGTAATTGATTCTTCTATTGTCTCTTTCCATATAATGAATTAAAGCGGCATTCTTAGAGTTTTAGATCTCTATTTTTAAAAGCTGGGGACCCTTTGACCTCACGACTAGAGCCTGGATTTTGATATGTCGACTGCCTACAATGAATTTTCATGGGTTTAGGTGATGATTTATAGACTCAACAAGATTTTATGGCATCAAAAGATGTTGCATGACATTTCCACTGCCCTTGGAGTTCTGATCAGATTGGATAGGGAGACGGAGCAAGTGAGGTTTGGCCACTTCACACAGATGTTAGTGGATATGGATCTCAGTGCCACCCTCATTGATAAGGTAACTCTCTACACCCCTAATGATTATATTCATCAGTGAATTGAGTATGAAAAGTGTCTTCTTTGTTGTTTGGATTTTAATTTTGTTGGGAACTCTATTGAGGTATGTCGTAGGAATACCTTCTTCTATAAATGCAGTGAAAAAGGGCATATGGTGAATGACTGTAGGAAAGCAGCAAAGACTATGTAGGGAGTTGAAATTCATGAGCAAAGAATTGAGAACGGTGGATCGCATGTATCAGAGACACGGGCTCCACGGCTAGAGGATTATCCAGTGATACACGCTGAGAAGGTCTGCCCACCTCCTGCATGTGTCTCACCTAGAAATCAAGAGGTGCAGGAAGTGTAGGATAGCCTCTCCGTCAAGGAGGCTCTGTGAAAGAAAAATGATGATGCAATGGAAAATGAGGTATCTTTGTAATAATATGACTATGAGGCAATTGCTCAAGAAGCAGTTGATCGTAACCAACAGCAGGATATTATTAACGTCAAAAATAAAGGGAAAGAGAAAGTGTTGGACGATGAGGGATTCTAATTGGTCTTTACCAAGAAGTCTAGGACTCTTGTATCTAGACAACAAGTAGATGTTAATGGATAGAAGCATATTGAACCCCATAATATTTTCTAGGTAGAGATGAGTGGAGATAATTTTTCTTTGCCTATTTTTGTATCTTTTTTGCAGGCAGATACTTCAACACACTCTACACCTACTCTGCAATATTAAATTAGCGGTACAGCTAGTGACCTTATTCTTGGAGATATTATGGAGGGGAAGGTGGAAACAGGAGATGGTTTCAATGTTCTACTGGACTCTGAAACCAATACACATAAGCTCACTCTACTTGACATTCTTAACAGATCTCACAGTAGGAATGCATTTTGGGAGGAATTTTTCCATCTTCAAGTAGAAGTGAAATCTGCAGATATTGAGGATAATGTACCGGCTATAGATGAATATGCTTTCAAGAATGTTACCAAAGGCATTGAGCCTACTGATGAGTATGATGTAGATGATGAATCATCAAAAATGGGTGATAAGGATATCACATTAAAGACTCCAAAATAGTGGAAGCGAGGCAGGCACCTAAGAGTTTGGGGCAGATTTCGAGCAATAAGTGGAAGACACAAAAGAAGATGATTTCTTTTTTATCATTTTGTTTTGTGGAAGGCCACCTTGTTAACATTTGATCCCCTCTTCTTTTTCTTTCTCTATCTTGTATTTTCTTTTCATTAATAAATTTTTTGGGACCATGGATTTTAATCCATGGTCATCAATGTTTGGATTATATGAATATATTTATAATTATATATAAATTATTTTTAAATATATTTATTTAAATAATTATAAAATTATAATAAATCTATTTAAATAATAAATATATTTATTATATTTATAATTATGTATATTTATATACTAAAAAATATATGTAATTATAAAAACATAAATAATTATATAATATATTTATAGTTATATAGATATATTTATAATTATATAAAATTATTTTTAAATATATTTATTTATAATTATAATTATATTGCAGTTGGAGTGGTGTCTGTGTGGTAAACCCCGTAATCCTGCATCCAAAATACTACGGGCAGGCGGTGATGCTGACATAACACGGGCGGGCGATGATGTAGGCATGATGCAGAAAACTTTGTATTGGGCCTACGGGCTATGTAATGGGTCTCCATCTACCCAGATACAAAGAGGTATTTTCTTTCATAATAAAAAGAGGCTTCTTCCCCAACTTTAAAAAAATATAATTATAAATATGTATGTATATTTGAATAATTATAAAATTGTAATAAATATATTTATTATATTTATAATTATATATATTTATATATTAATAAATATATATATATAATTATATAAATACATATAATTATATATATAATTATATAAATATATTTATAATTATATATATAATTATATAAATATATTTATAATTATATGCAAATATTTTTAAATATATTTATTTATAATTATATATATATATATATTAATATTTATAAAATTATAATAAATATATTTATTGCATTTATAATTATATATATGGTGCTTGATGGGTGGGTTATCCCTTATGGGGTTATGACCGGCCTTTTCAGCATATGTGTGTGGCGTGTGTGTGTTTAATATAATTGTACCCTCAAGCACCAAATATATATATAATTATATAATTATATAATAATATATATAATATAAATTTATATAATTATATATATATATATATTGTGGGATATTTATAATTATATATATTGGGAGATGGACGATGGGAGAGCGGAGCGCAGAGGCGCTATGGATGGTGATTCTGATGAACCAGTAGGTACTTTGGTTGCGGTTGTCTCTTTACCATTGCGCAAGATCGTGGAGTGTGGAGGAGTCATGGATGTTGTTCTTACTTGTGATTATGTTGGGGAGGCTTCAGGTGTATATGGCTCCTCATCAAATGTGTGGGATCCTATGAGGTGTGCGGATATCGTAGATGGTGATCGCATTAGGGATCTATCAGATCTACCTGTGTACGTGCCAAAACCTGCGGATATTCGGGAATCAGATCAGATCTTGCATAAAGGATTGTCCTTTTCAGAATCCCAAGGTAAAGGGGAGGATCTTGATGATGAAATCCCTCATGGTTTCCTTGAATCTCTCTTTTCTAGATCTGTAAATGGAGGTTTCACGATCATTACAAACCCTTCTATGCTTAAGGAGCAACTGGATGCCTATAATTTTTCTCTTATTGGGATATTAAGCCTTACCAAGGGTGATAAGCTGTTTGGCACTAATGAGGTGAAGTCTCAGCTATCTTGAATTTGGTGCTTTTTTAATTGGTGGATCGTTCCCATTGGACAAGGATATTTTCATATTATTTTCTCCCATGAATATGATCATTTATTATCTTAGAGATCTTGTTTTTATGTTCTTAATCCAGGGGTTTTTCATCTATCTTTCTAGGATCTAAATTTCAATCTTCACTTACAGAAGAAGACAACTACGCAGATCTGGACCAAAATTCATGGTCTCGGTTGGGTACTTTGGCATCTTATTATTCTTAATGATCTTGTTTCCTGTATTATTTCTCCCATTAATATGGAATAGAACATGGTTGAGGGTAAATTTGGGCATTTTTCAGGGTTCTTGTGTATGATGAAATGCTCAATCCTTTGCCTGACTCTTCAACTTTTGTGGAAAATTATGTTAATATTGAGGTTCAATTTGAATATGAATTTATTCCATTATTCTATAACTTCTGTAGGATTTTGGGTCATGAGGTCTCTAGTTATAGAAATTTTAGAATTATTCAAATCAAGCATGTAGTACCTCACTGTCTTCTAGTAAGAAACCTCCTACCACCTCATGTGTGAGGAAAGAGGTAGCTAGTGATGTTGATCTGAAGGGGAAGAGGATTGACACATAAGCACCAATCCAGAAATCATTGTAAGCACTCTCTTCTAATCCTACTTTGATGTATGAGTGCTTGATTGAATTTGTTGTTGCTAATGCAATCCAACCTCCAAGGAAGGCTGGCAATCCAGAAGCTGATGATGGCAGAGTCTCTTTTAAATATTCCATTATTGGAAGTGGTTCTAAGAATGGAGGCATGATATTAATTGTTGAAAATGATGGTTTTCAATTGGTTTCATATAAGAAATATAATCAATCTATATCTCCATCCATGATGGGGAAAAACGCTCTTGCCTTAGCTAGGACAAATTCAGTTGGAATTAGAATTCTTGGGAATGTTACTCCTTGCAGATTGATCCATGTGAGTTGAAAGTGGATGATGAAACTGTGTTTGAGGTGAATATGAACAAAAATAGGTATAAGGAGGCTATGGAGGGTGGGAATGTATTTTTGGTGATGGAAAACTGGATGTTGAGAGAGATCCGAATGAAACTTTGCATCAAAAATCATGGATATGGGGTAGGTATCCAAAAGGTCGTGGTTGAGGACATACAGAGTTGATTGGGGTGTTGCATAAGGGCATGGTAGATATGTGACTACGAGGTCTTCTTACATGGAATTGAAGATATGGCTCACTCTTGAGTAGTAAAAGATCAAAGAGAATTACTATGTGCTCTTTAATCAAAGAAACTCATAGTAAGAGTGGGAATCTACTGATGACGATGACTTTGATCATGATTATGGGAATGATCGTGTACTTGATTTGTAGTTTTCCTTTATGGATAAGGTCATGCATCATTGTTTGACCTCATCCATCCTATTTTATTTATTATCTTTATTTCTCTAATAAAATTTTAGGAGCAGTCTCACATGTCTCCTAAACCTTTTAAGTATTTATTGTGGCATGACCTCTAGCTGAGTGGTTCGGTTGCAGGTACACATCTTGGTGTTCAGGGGATCAGATCCTTCCAATTTCATTTCTGGCCCCGATTATGGGGCGGTTTTTTTGGTTGTAATCACTTGACGTCGGTAGTAGGTTTGTCCTTTACCATCCAACATGGGTGATGATGTGTATGGCCTCACCGACGGGTGGGGTAGTCATGTTTTGGTCCCTCTTTGTGGTGAGCAAGGGCATTGCCTCCGACGATGCCAGACTGTAACACCCCAACCCTAGTTTCCTAGAGCCGGTGATTTATTTAATTACATTGAAATGCTTACAAGAAAGTCCTATCCCAAAGGACCGAGTATTTTAGTAGTTTTAGAAAATTAGATACATACATAGGTTTGACATTACAACTTGAAATGGAATACAACATATAGTTTTATTGGGATCATCCACAACTCTAAGTTTATCCCTACAAGTCATTCATAATAAACTTATTCATGTCCTGAGAAAATGAAACAAAAAAAGGGGTGAGCTCAGATTCTCAGTAAGGGTAAGCAATATAGTATAATATATTATAAACATAAACATTAGGCATGGTGAATAACTAAAAACACATGCCTTTAAAAATAAACTTGAACACATTATGGTAGGAATAAGAGCTGAATAAATAATGTTATAATAAATCATAATTATGGGTATTCTACTAGTTGAATAACCACATAAACTTTCAATTACTAGTTTCATAATGAGGGAATTCATAATTTGGGATATCATAACCATATTGTCAAGGCCTCGTCCCAAAACCATAAATATACATTTTGTCAAGGCCTTATGCCAAGACCATAGTTTGTCTCATGAGACCTACTGATGCACTGAGGTGCTATAGAGGGCCTCACCCGACACTTAATAAGTCCAATTCATTCCTATTATTAATGGGGATAAACATAAACAACATATATATTCATATTGAAACTAACATATGAAATGTAAATAACTCTCCCCGTATATTAAACAAAAACACTAACCATTTGAAGTAAATTGGTGAATGGTATCAAGATAAAACATCCACATTAAAACTAATCAAAAACCCTTCAAAAAAATATTGTACATGATATCATAATATATAAACCTCTATGAAATACAATATTCATCAAAGTATGTTAACATAAATAAAGATACTTTTAAATGAGACCATTGAGAAAATCTTGAGGAAAACATTCCAAAGTGTCTCATACCACATTGAAACATTCAAATCATAATCCCTTATAATATCATGAGAATAAGGAGACTCTTAATATTATATAAATAATCATATTACATACACCACATGCAAGGAATATGTGGTGAACAAGGTATATATCTCATAAAAGTTAAAGTGAGGTGAGAAAAATCTATTTTACATTGGAAAGAAGAGTTATTTTGGAAAATCATTTGTATTTGTCATAAATATGGTTTTAACATGTATATCCCATAAAAAAAAGGTAAGGACATTTAGATTACATTTTAGGCATAAATTATGTCCCATTTAAGTGAAATTGTGTCAAAAGTTTTTTTTAAAGAAGCTTTAGAATTAAAACATTTTAGTGTGGTTTAAAGAAATTCATTAAAGAGATTTTAAAGCGCAAAGGCATGTTTTCTTTCATAAAACCAGAAATGAACCAAAATAGATTTTTAATGTTAAAATGCGTGATTTTAGAAAGATAAATCATTCATAAAATATATTATAGAGTGAATTTAAAAATAAGTAATAATTCGAGAAGTTTCTTGAATCGGGATTTCATTTCAGAAGAATTTTTGAAATATTCTTTTAAAACATGTAAATACCCATAAAATAAAGAAAGATTATGATTGGTAAACATATATATAAGATTAAAAAAATTATGAGGAGTGAATAATAATAAATAATAATTTTATTGAGGTGAGTATAGAATAAGAGCAACCCGAATGGAAATGGAGGTTTGGGTAGAAAATACATAAAACTTTGTCATCAATCGAATCGTATGCCCCAAAATTAATAGTAATAAAATGATACATTGAATATCATGAAGATAAATATATTAATTATATAAAACATAAATGGTAAGTATACATACACCATACACGAGTAATAGTAGTGAATACGAAATATCTCACAAAAATGGAAGTGAGATGAAGAAACCCTTACCTTAAGTCCGAAGGTGTTCTCCACTTGATCTTAATGACATGAATAATAAAATTTAGGTTAGTTAATTAATAATTCAAGAACATACAATTCATGTAATTTATTTATTATAACCTTATTAAGTTCATTCGTGGCCTTTTTGATGGGTTAAGAGGTTCAATTTCATTGTTCGGGTCCATTTGTTTCATGATCAGTATACTTATATACATGAACGGAGAATCATGTAAAATGAGGATGGTTGTCCAGAATTGAAGTTATAGGTTATTAGTGAACATATAGAAGGTTACATTGTTTTAAATTTAATTTGGTTACTTGGAGTGAAGATTAATCATTATATAAATTATTTGATGATAACCATTTGGGTTAATTGGCGGTTTTTGAACACAACGAACTCATTTTGCTTTATAAATCAAAACCAAGTATACAAAAACATTCCAGAGACATAGATGAGACATAATACATATATTATATCTGGTTAAACCATAATAATGCTTTCATGACCATGATTTAATATGGTAATAGAAATTGAAAACTCATCTTCCTTGAATGTGGTAAATTAACACATCTCATATGGTGTTTTTTACTACTAGCATAAAAGAATGGTAAAGGATAGATAATAAAAACTTATTCCATAATCATAAAAAAATTAAAGTACATGTAAGGTACTATAGTTTTCATAAAATTTGTATGAGGATAGATGAGGATAGAAAATAAAACAAAGGAACTTTAAAAGAAAGTAAAAGAATTGAAAAGATGAATTTACCTCTTGAATTAATCTTCCTTGAGAGCCTCTTTAGGGGAGAGGATTTGGTCTTTTTATGATACCAACTACTTTTAGATATGGGGTAGGATATTGGGAGGATATTTTAGTAGAATTTAGACAAGCCAAAAGGCTTTATAGAAGTGGAGAGAAGAGGGGAGTGTGGGTGGTTTTTATAGTGGAGGAGAGGGGGGGTTTCTTAATATTTTAATTATTAGTTTATTATTTTTTTCATAAGACAAGAAATATTGATGATTCCATCACCAAAAATAGTAATAATTTTATGTGAGTTCAAACCAAGGGTGATTACATTATATATGATGCTAGTAATAGTGTATTTAACTCATAATGTATATATACAGTAAATTATTGTATATCACTATTCATCAAAAATTTGGTATTTTAGAAAAATCCCAAAAATTAACCCTAACCATTTTTCAAAATATAGAATCCAAATATGAACTCGATTTTATCAAAAAATAATTTTCTAAATATGTGAAATTTAATTTTTAAATAAAATCATCATTTACCTGTAAAATACAATTTTAAAACTAAAACTGATTTTGTAATTCCCTGAAAAATTAACTAAGGTTTTATTAAATTACCCCAAAATCCTATAAAAACAAAATTTTGATTTAAGAATACATTTTATGAAAAATTATTTTTCTTTTAAATCAATTTATTAATTATAAAACTGTAATTAAATATTTACTACTCACAAAAATACCAACACTTAATTATTAATTTTTAAAATATTCACTCTCATTTATAAGGTGCCTGAATTTTATTTATACTTACATGGGTGATTTGAATATTCATAAGGGTACATTATTATTCATAAGGGTCAAGTTACTATTCATAAGGGTATGTTACTATTCATAAGGGTATGTTACTATTCATCAAAAAATAAGTTTGTTCTATCAGACTCCAAAAATCACCCTGAACGCAATTGTGTAGTCATATTTTTGAAATTTAAAACACATAAGTGGAAAATTTAGGTTCGTTGTCTTGGTTATAAAAAAAGTTTTGTTTTGTAGAGACTCGGTGTTTCATGCATTCAATATTAAATTTATTTTCAAATCCTTGGGGTGTTACAAAGACGGTGGTTCCTAAAAAATATTGTGGTCAGGTGGGTGTGTCTTTGACCACGGCTGACGCAGAGTTATCAACCAAGGCCGATGATGCAGGAAATTTGTGTGGCGGCAGGGAGCGGTTGTCTTCATGGCCCGTAATCAAGAATCCACGTAGTCGGGTTTAGCCTAACAATGTGCGCATATGGATGAGGAAGCGGCGACACATAAATAGGGCACAGCGGTTGGTGATTGAATAGGGGTGTCCATAGAGGCTTCAACATATATGGGTGTGGCGACTGGCAACAGCTGGGATGGAGGCAACGGTGCTTGGTGTGAAAATATTCTGCAAGAAAGGTTTCATGGACAACAACGACCTGTGTGTTGTGTGGGATTAAGGATCATATTGGTGGAAACACTTTGGGATAATAAATGCATTCATTCATGCTTATATATAAGGGGGTATACAGGTCTATATAATGTGTATAAATAAAAGGGGCAGGGTGATATTCATCTGCGAATTGAGTATGGAAAGGTAACTCTCTCTGCCCCTCATGATGATATTCATCTATAAATTGAGTATGAAAAGTTTTGTCTCTATATTTTGGATTGAAATTATGTTGGGCGCTCTATGGAGGTATGTCATAGGAATGCCTTTTTTTAATGTGGTGCAAAAGGGAACCAAGAAAAAGACTCTAAGAAGGCAGCAAAACCTATGCAGGGAGATGCAGTTCATGAGAAAGGAATTACGGAAAGTGGCTCACATGTATCTGAGACACGGGCACCTTGACTGGAGGATTATTTAGTAATACATGTTGAGAAGGTATAGCCCCTTCTAGATGTGTCTTGCCTATGAATCAGGAGGTGCGGGCGGTGCAGGATAGCCTCTCCTTCAAGGAAGCTCTGTGCAAGAAAAATGAGGCTGCAGTGGAAAATGAGGTCTATTCAGAACAATCTGACTGTGAGGCGATTTCCCAAGAAGCATTTGATCGTAACTAATGATAGGATCTTATTAATTTCAAAATGAAAGGGAAATAGAAAGTGTTGTCCAATGAGGGATTCCAATTGGTCTTTCCTAGTAAGTCTAGGACACTTGTGTCTAGAAAGTAGTAAGATATTAATGGACAGGAGAAGATTGAATCCCTTAATCATGTACAGGAAGAGATGAATGAGGCTGATTTTTCTTTTAATATTTATGTATCTTCTTTGTAGGCATATACTTCAACACCCTCTACACCTACTCTATAAGATGGAATTGTAGGTGCAGCCGGTGACCTTGTGTATGGAGATACTTTGGAGAGGAAGGTATAAATCGAAGAGGGTTTCAATACTCCAATGGAATCTGGAACCAATACACATAAGCTCACTCTGGTTGACATTGTTAACGGATCTCATAGCAGGGATGCATTCTGGGTGTAATTTGGTGATCATCGAGATGAAGTTCAATCCACATATATTGAGGATAATGTATCGGCTAAAGATGACTTTGCTTTCAAGAATGTTACCAATGGCATTGATCCTACTAATGAGAATGATGTGGATAATGAATCATCAAACATTGGTGATAAGGATATCACATGGAAAGATCCTAAAAAGTGGAAACGAGACAAGCACCGAAGAGGTTGGGGCGGCTCTCGAGCAAGAAGCGGTTGTCATAAATGAAGATAATTGCTTTTTGATCCTATTTTTTGGTGACAGGCCACCTTGTTAACATTGCACGTTCTCTTCTTTTTATTTCATTGTCTTGTATTTTCTTTTTATCAATAAATTTTCCTGGACTATGGATTTTAATTCATGGTTCTGACCATTTAGAGTATATGAATATATTTATAATTATATATATATTTTAAAAAAATATATTTATTTATAATTAAAATTATAAATATTTATTTATTTATTTAAATAATTATAAAATTATAATAAATATATTCAAAAAATAAATATATTTATTATATTTATAAGTTTATATATTTATATATTAACAAATATATATAATTATAAAATATATATATATATATATAATATATATAGTTATAGTTATATATATATTTATAACTATATACAAATATTTTTAAATATATTTATTTATAATTATAATTATAGTGCAGTTGGGGTGGCGCTTGAGTGGTAAACCCTGTAATCCTGCATCCAAAAGACTACAGGCAAGCGGTGGCGCAGACATAGCACGGGAAAATTTATTTGGACCTATGGGTTGTGTAATGGGTCTCTCTACCCAGATAGAAAGAGGTTTTTTCTTTCATAATAAAAAGAGCTTTTGACCCCAGATTTAAAAAATTATAATTATAAATATATATATATATATATAATTATAAAATTATAATAAATATATTTAAATAATAAATATATTTATAATTATATATGAATATTTTTAAATATATTTATTTATAATTATATATATATACATAATTATAAAATTATAATGAACATATTTAATTAATAAATATATTTATTATATTTATAATTATATATATTTCTAATTTTATATATTTATATATTTATATATTTATATATTTATATATTTATATATTTATTTTTTTATTTTTTTTATTTATTTATTTATATATATATATTTATTTATATATATATTGTGGAATGACCTGTAGCCGAGTGGTTTGGTTGCAGGCATACATCCTGGCGGTCATGATCTCAAATCCACCACTTTCATTTTGGCCCCGATTATGCGGCGGTTTCGTGGGCTAGCGTCACTTGATGCCAGTAATAGGTTTGGTCTATGCCATCCGGCGTGGGTGATGGTGTGTAGGGACCCATCGATGAGCATAGTAGTCATCTTCCGAGCCACTCTTGGCGACGAGTGAGGGTGATGCCTCCGATGATGCTAGATGGTGGTTTTTGAAGAAAAGCATAGTCAGGTGGGTGTATCTTCAACGGCGGTCGACGCAGAGCTATCAACTGAGGCCAACGGTGTAGGAATGTTGTGTGGTGATGGGGAGAGGCTGTCTTTATGGCCTGTAATCATGATTCCATGCAGTGGGGTTTAGCCTGGCAATGTGCGCATATGGACAAGGTGGCGTCGACACACGAACTAGGCATGGTGGCTAGAAGATGAAGAAGGGAAACCATGGAGGCTACAGCGTACAAGGAGTGTGGCGCCTAGAAATGGCTAGGAAGGGGGTGGTAGTTCTTGGTGCAGTGATCTTCTGTGAGCAAGGATGAATGGACAAAAACGACTTGTGTGTTGTGTGGGCTTAAGGTTGAGATTTTTGGCAAGACATTGGGATGATAAATATAGGCCTTAGGGATTATATATAAATGGGTCTATGGACCCATAAAATATTTATAAATAAAGGGGTCAGGGTGCATGGGTTATCCCTTGGTAGTGGCTTCTTCCACTTTTTGTTTCCCTCTGATGAGTTGAAACAGCAAGCTTGGAACTTCAGGTCTGTGTTTTTGAAGCCATTTATCCTCTGCATTCACGATTAGAGTCCTAATTTCAATTTTTCAAATGCTCAGATTGCATTTTCATAGGTCTGTATTAGGATTCATGGACTCAAATGGATCTTATATCATCTAAGAATACTCCATGACAGTGTTACTAGTGTCGATTCGGATGGATAGGGAGACCGAACAAGTGCGCTTTGGACACTTTGCCTGAATTCTCATTGAGGCAGGCCTTAGTACCACTCTCATTGACACGGTAATGCTCTCTACTCCTAGTGATGATTTTCATTTATGTGTTGAATATGAGAAGCAGCCTCATTACTGTGTAGGTTATAATATTGTTGGTCATTCGATTGAGGAATGTCATCGGGCTGTTGTTTTTGGTAAATAAAATGCTAATGGACATGTTGTGGAGGATTTTAGGTTAAAATATATATAGCATGGTGTTGTGCATGTTTGGATGGGTGCACTTCCTGGTTCATAGGTGGAAAGGATCTCAAAAGATCCTGGGAAAGTTGATGCATCTGTTATGAAAGGGGCAGTGGAGGAAGTAAATGCCACGGTCTCATTTAAGGTGACCCTGTGTAAGAAGGATGATGTTGTTACTTTTCATGAGACCTCATCTGATATTTTAGATCATGAGGCGGCTTCTTGAGAGGAAGTTAATCATGAGATATGGCAGGAATCCATCATCAAAAGGAAAGGAAAAAAGCCAAAGTGGTTGATGAAGATGGTTTCCAGCATGTTGCTTATAGAAAACCAAAGGATACTTTACATGCAAGGCATATTTCTGATTTTGAATCACATCGGCAGGAGCCCAATGCTGAACCACGAGAGATGATCTGGGAAAAGATGACGGGGAAAGCACCTATGCCTTCTCTTCCTAAAGTGACTTTGTAGGATGACCATCCATTAGTGCAGCATGTCCTCACTTCTAGTGGCTTACAGGATGTGATTGTTGCTGGTGAGAAGGAAAACATTTCCCTTCTAGACTCTAGTGTAAGTAAACTTTCTTTTATTGACATATTAAACTGATCAAGTAATAAGGATGTTTTCCACAAGGAGTTTGGCAAGGTTCATGGATCTTTCTATATTGAACCATATTCTCTTGAGATGAAGAGAACGTTTGATTTAAAGGATACTTTTTAGATTATGACGAATCTGGTGAAAAAATCCATTTATGACACTGAATTTAATGATGATGATGTTTATCCATTGAGAATGGATGATAGATGACAAGCACCCAAGTAATGGAAAAGGGGCACACACCTGGGAAGTCAGGGTGTCCCCCAAGGGAGGGGTGGTAGATATAAAAGAAGGTGACTTGTGATGATGTTGTTTCTTTTTGTTGCATTTTTTCCACATTACCACCCCCTACAATCTCTATTAGTGTACTTTCTTTTATTAATAAATTTCTGGGACCATGGGTTTTAATCCATGGTTCACGTTGTTCCTAGGTATATTTATATATTAATAATTATATATATATATATATATAATTATATAATTATATTTATAATTATATACAAATATTTTTAAATATATTTATTTGTAATTATAATTATAAATATAAATATATTTAAATAATTATAAAATTATAATAAATATATTTAAGTAATAAATATATTTATTTATATCAATATTTAAAAATACATATTTTTAATTCTTCAAATATTTATTTATAATTATATACATTTTAATTTTTTAATTATATTAATTATATTATTCAAATTAGATTTTTATCAGTGCAGGAATTTTAGCACTGATAAAGATCTATTTTATCAGTGCTTACTATTTTTGCACTAATAAAACCACTCTTTATCAACACTTTTTTGAAAGCACTGATAAAAGTCTTCTCGGTATTTTAAATTGAACCCTAATAGATTCCCCCTTGAGCACGTCATTCAAGCTCTCATGGAACCGAATCGTTGTCGCAGCTCTTCCTCAATCTTCTCGAACTAACTGATCCTCTTAAAATCTAAGGCATGTGATTATTTCTACTACTCTTCACGATCTTTGAACTTTCCCTCGCCAATTTATTTTGTTAGCACCTGAAGATCCACAGCTCAAAACATGACACCACCCTACTTTCATCACAACATCAACCAAGTTAATCTCCTCCTTTACAAGAGTGTAGCACTTTGTCTACCACTGGTGAAGTGTGCCCCAAACATTACTACCCTCAGTGTCACACTCTCTTTCCTAAACTAAAGCCATGTCGCCATTTACAAGTGGTTTAAATTAACTACCATTACCGACGATGCACAAATAAGAGTTTTCATGGTGTTTGTTTTTTGGTTTATAGTTCATGTCATGATTATGATCAGTAGTCATTTTGGGTGAATTAATTGAATTCGTAGAATTTTTTCATGGAAATTATGATTGCTTTCATAGTTTTTAGGTGTTAACGCATGCTGACAATACGCATAGTAGTTCTCATTATCATCTCACTGATTTAAAGGGTGACACATCTGAATGGAAATCGTCAGTGTAATTTATATACAATTTTAATTATATGTGTGTAAATATTTTAAAATTTTTGTGTAAATAATTTTTATAATTGTTGAAATTTAAAGGTTTAAAAATTAATTTATAATAATGATTATGTATAAATTTAAAATACATATTTTAAAATAAATAAATATATGGATTATGTAAATTATTTTAATAATTATGTGAAATCAATTTTCCTTAAACATTTTTTAAAATTTTAAAATTTGTATTAATATATTTGTCTTAGTTTAAATTTTATCTAATTTTTTTGTATTGAAATTATAATGATATATTAAAATCAAGTTATTTAATCACTTGTGATCCATTTCTCCTCCTCAGAAATCTTTGTTTGTTTTTAATTTTCCCAAGTGGTTTGAACAGCATGTGTGCAATCAATCTTATTTCTCCTCAATCTACCTCACTCATTCTATACCCAATCTCTCTTTCCTTGAGCCATTGTTGGTTCACCCTCTCCTTCACATTCATTTTCACTCATTCATAATTATTTTTTACTCTAATTTCATGGAGATACTAGATATGAACCACAAAAACTCTTTCCACTTATCATGTAATGTGGTGACTACAGATGATAAGTAGGCATAGTTTTTGTAGTGTACAGATTGTAATCGGCTACAAGTTCCAAGTATCCCTCCTTATCCCATGGATTAAAATCAAACAATTATTCCCATTTTATTCCAAGTATCCCTCCTACTCCCATGGATTAAAACCACAATGTCTTTTTAAAACATGTCATTACCTTGTGTATTTTATTTTTAGTGACCATTAGAGTATCAGCTTTCAATATTACTTTCTTCTCATAAAACCAAAATGTGGAAAGTATATTGTTCCAAATGTTGATAGAGAAAATTTTAAATATGATCAATTGTAATTTTTATATAAAAAAATTTATCAAGCATTGATATAAATAGATATTTTTGAATCTTTATATTAAAGGCCATAATTTGATTGCCTCTATATTAGATTCTGATAGGGGAGTGGTCTCTCTTGGGACCCGAATAAGTACAATAGATGGTATATTAGGTTCATATAATATATAAAATATTAATGATAACCCATATTAGTAAAATCATAATCATTAATAAACCAATTTATGTCTTTAAAATCATAACCATTAATAATCGTACCTTACACTAATATTTTAATCATATGATGAAATTTTTTCTATGAAATGGTCTTTATGATTTATTTATTTTGTTAAATATCAATATTACCTAACCAAATAGGACGGATATGAATCGAAAATAAATGGATGTTAATCGTATGAAAAAAAGAGTATGAGGATGGGGTGAAAGAGTCCATCAAGTTTGCAAAAAATCATGCATATGACCCTTCTCAAATCCTTTGTTTGTGTTTAAACTATTATTATTCAAGACTAATTAGTCTAAAGGATTTGGAAGAACACTTGAACTATCACACAATATATCAAAGTTATAAATGTTGGACTAAGCATGAGGAAAAACTGAATGTAGCTAGTCACTGGGATACGATTGTGTTTTATGGATCATCTTATATGATTACAAGTGTGGAAAATGATGAAGATCATATCGAGGATGTGATTATAGGTGTGAATGATGATGAAGGTTTTATTGAGGAAATAACAAAGACAGTTGAATATAAACTTCTTGATTGTCCAAAATTGTTTGAGAATTTAAATAGTTGTGTAAATATGTCATTGTATGTTATTTTACTAAACATACAACATTGTAAACCATACTGAATCGATATAATTTAAAAGATGGAAACAGATGGAGTGAAACCAGTTTTACTAAACTACTTTATCTCTTGAATGATATGATCCCATAAGATAATGATATTATTTGCTAAAGATATGATATTAAACGAATGCTACGTTCAATAGGTATGATCTCTAAAAGAATACACGCATGCCCAAATGATGGTATACTGTTTCCCAAGGACCATAAATTACTTAAAAATTTAAAAATTTTGGTGATCCTTGATACAAGAAATATGAATGGGTTCCTATGAAAGTTTTATGGTACTTTCCAATCATTACAAGGTTTAGGTGTTTATATGGAAGTGAGGAGATAGCAAGACAATGGACATGGAATGAAGATACAAGAAATAAAGATGGTAAACTTCATCACCTGATAGACTCTCCTCAATGAAATAAAATTGATCATTCATATCCTGAATTTGGAAACAATCCAAGAAACCTTCATATTGTAATATCTACAGATGGAGTGAATCCTTTTGGTTTTCAAAAAAACACTCATAGTACATGGCTGGTTATGTTGGTAAATTGTAACTTTCCACTATAGTTATGCATGAAATGAAAATAAATTGTGTTATCACTACTTATATCAAGACCAAAACAATAAAGTAATGATATTGATGTTTATTTGGATCCACTTATCAAAGATTTGAAATTATTGTGGGGTTCAGGTGTTATGTAGTATGATGCTTACAAAAATGAAGATTTCATGTTGAGAGTCATGTTGTACAGGATGATAAATGAATTTACTGATTATAGAAATTTTTCAAGATATATCATTAAAGAAACTCAAGGGTGTCCCATTGGTGAAAAAAGTACACAGTCAATTAGGTTGAAATGTTCCCTGAAGATTGTGTTTCTAGTACATTTCTACCCCAGTGACATAAGTACTGATCTTGGAAGACATCATTAGATGTGAGTTTAGAAAACATTACATCACTGTCTCCGTTAACAGGTGATCAAATGCTTGTGAAAGTAAAATATATGGACATTTCTTTTGGTAAAAAATTTTCTAAGAACCTTACAAAAACTGGTTGGAAAAAGAGATTAGTTTTTTTTTGGAATTACCATACTATAATTATTTGTACATCAAGAATTTTATTGATGTTATTCATGTTGAAAAAAAAATATGTGATAGTGTAATTGGGACATTACTAATTGAACCTGAAAAAAAGGTGGAATTAAGTCTAGTTTATATATGATTGACATGGGAATATGGGAAGAGTTGGCACCAGTGAAGAGTGAAAAAACAGAATTTTATTTCTCCAACTGCTTACTCTCTTTCCAGGAAATAGAGATATTAGTTTTCCAATATCTTGAATGATGTAAAGATATCAGAGGGTTATTTATCAAAAATCAAGAATATCATTCCAATGAATGATTTAGAGTTAAAGGGTCTAAAATCACATGACTGTCCAGATTTGATGTAAGATCTAATGAATGTAGCTTTATATTGCATTTTTTCCAAGAATTTTTGTCACAAATTAACCAATATTTGTTTCTTTTTCAAAGTAATATTTAGAAAAATTATAGACCTAGTAAAATTACCAACTATGGAAAAGAAAATTATTGTCATTAATGTGAATTGGAGATTTTATTCATGCCAAAATTCTTTGATATAATGTTTCACTTGATGGTTCACTTGGTAAGATAGATTCAACTATGTGTCCATGTACATTATAGATGGATGTATCCCATTGAAAGGTATATGATAATTTTCAAAGGGTATATAAAAAATCAAAGTTAGGAAGAAGGTTTTATTGTAGAGAAATATATTGTTGAGGAAACCATTGAATTCTATACCAACTACCTCTCTGATGTAGAATGCATTGGTCTACCGAAATCTCGTCACACCAGGTGACTTGTGGGTAAAGGAATTTCTTGAATATATGATTTCACAATTACTATTATAGATCAGAATCATACCCACCTTTACATTTTTCATAACAGTTTAGAGGTTTCCCCATATATTGAACCCCACAAAGTAATTATTAGGCATCTTAATCCATCAAGGGATGAAATATGGATATAAAATACACATAATCAATATTTTATAAGATGTTTTTGAGACCATATTTTTAAGGAGTCAACTAAAAACCAGATTCAATTTCAGGATGACTTTTATGGCTAACCAGAGGACCAAGTTTCCATGTAATATCTTATAATGGTTATATAATTAATGGTTATATGTTCTATAAAAATGAACATTATAAAATTAGTATCATAAAAAATAGTGAAGTTACACTTGTGGCTAAAGCAATGCATGTATCTGGTACCAAGGACAGAAATCCAATTTAAGTGAATATGTCATACTTTTACATCATCAAACAAATATGGGAGTTAGATTATACAAAATTCTAAGTGTTGATTTTTCAATGAAAGTAGGTTGATAATAAGGGTGATGTTAAAATAACTGAATTGGGATTTGTGAAAGTGTATTTCAGTAAAGAAGGGTACAAATATGAATCATTTTAATGGCCTTTATTTTTATTGATTTTTGATAACCCCCCTTTCAAGGGATGAGGGGGAACCCTTATAAGGCCCGTAGGCTCAGAGATTACATGGCACGTAGGATAAGGAGATTACATGACCTGAAGGTCTTAGGGAATTCAACCAAACTATCTACAAGGAATTTCCCCTCCCCAGCATCTACAACATGATAAAAGATCTCCACCTTCGCATGGTTGTCTGGCTAGGCTTCTCGTGCAAGCACAGGCTGGTCCTAATGGCATAGTCATACTCTCTCATTCGGACAAATCCATTTGGCTCTACTCATAGTGAGTGCACCTACTCTAAATCCTCTTCAGGAGCTGCTTCTTTTTTTGTAGTGTGTCTATGGAAACTTCATGTGGCCCGAAGGCCTTGAAGTGGCCCGAAGGCCTTAAAGGTGGCCCGAAATCCCTACTGTCCCGAAGGCATGGGTGGCCCGAAAGCCTTAAGGACTCCAAGCCCAAACCGGTTTCCCAAGGTGAATAGTTCCAGCTGCTACAGTACTGTACAGTGCCTGCTATAGTAACTGCTACAGTACCTGCTACAGTTCCTGTACAGTGTATAGTTCTACTATAGTACTGCAAGTTCCTACTATAGTACCCAGAAATATGCCTCTACCTGGTTTTGAACCTAGGCCTTGTGGGTGCACTTAAGGATACCTCACTAACTGGGCTGAGGATCATGTTTCATTTTAATGGCATCATAAGAAATACAAGTTTTTTAAGTTCTGAATCCCGCAAACCAAAAGTGGTAAATTATTCCATTATTGACCAAAACCACTGAAGGTTCAGATGCCAATTCTATTAAGGATTAACTTTTAATTAGGACTTCACAATAATTTCATAGTGGTCCCAATGTAGATGGGGTATTTCATGTCAGAGGAGACCACAATGAAGGGATTTGGATACTTGATAAAGTTGTCAAATCCCTTCAACCTTTTAAAAAAAGAGTTTAATAAATAGGTTTATTTTATAATATACATTACGTTACCTCATATTATTATCTTTTCAATGCTGCATTTATGTAATATAAATTAAATTTTTAACCACTTCTTCAGATAATGAATTCTTCACATGTTGATGCTCCCAATCCTAAGGAACAACAGGTTTCTCAACATGCCAGTGCTCCCAATGCAGAGGAACAAAAACCTTCTGAACATGTTGATACTACCAATCTAGAGGAACAAAATATTGATGATTTTGAAGCGAAGTAAATGATATATGGTGAACAACTTTTTTCACATAAAAAATATGATCTTTATAGCATGACAATGTTAGAAAAAAATTATTAAGGTGAGAAAAAAAGGAATCAAATTCGAGGTTGGATGAAATTCATGTGGCCAGCCTATTAACCCCAACATGGCCATGTTCAATAGTTACATTAGTCTTGCCTATCGTATGCATGTGCCAATTGATGTAGAATCACGTCACAATGTTTTTCCCACACTTATGACACTAATTTGGGAAGATATTAGGGTAACATTATTATATAATTTCTTTATTTTACTAAAAAACAAAATAATGAAACATTGACTTACTCTTCACTGTCCCTTATAGTGTGAATTTATAGTAGATAAATCCTGAATAAAATTTGTATTAATGCTCGTTGTAAAGACTAGTAGAGTCATTTTCACAATTCTTACAAAGTATAATCTCAAATATACTGAAGGGAAAATAAACATGCACCCACCACATATATATGCACACCTTATAAACCAACAAGTGTGGGATGCATTTATTGTTCGTCGTGAGGAGACATATTTTCAGGTATATTGTGACTGGTAATACATTTCTTGGAAATACATGTATTAATCACTTTTATTAAGAATTTTTAATTTATGAAATAGGAACTAAGTGTTGAAAATAAGAAATGAATAGAAAAACCAACATAACTCTAATGTAAAGCAAGGATGGGGTATGCTTCACTTGAAAAAAATGGTATATATTTTAAATCTACCATAATAATTTTAAATGACATGAAACAACAACATAATTATGTTCCTATATTTATATTCATATTGATGAATCAAAATCCCAAGACACTTTCATCCCACGTCATGCGTTATAGAAGGAGATGCATATAAATAAGTAAGGGATAATAATATATGAAAACAAAAAAAAGTGTGGGAAGCATGAGTAAGTATAACTTAATAAAAAAATCTTTAAATCAGGATTTCATAATAATGATTACATATTTTCCTATATTTTTTATCTAACTTAGACACAATAATTATCATCAGTTCTACCTGATGAACAACTACTATCAATGTCCTTGAAGTGGAAAAAAAAGTATGGTCACTTCTGAGGTGTGGATTTTAGGGTGTCACCCCAAACAAATTGTGAGAAAAGAGATGAATAGGGATATAAATATAATAAAAAGAAATATTTTTAGGCACAATTAGTTACTCTAGAAGAAAAAATTAATTGGAGTTAATATTTTTTATAAAATGTTATAAGAGGGAATCAATGATAAGTGAAAACACAAAAACAACCTCCACGTGAAGATCCCCATCCCCCACCCCCACTGGCTTTGAGGTGAGCCATTCCCTTCAAAGAGTAGTCTTAAAAGAGGTAATCAATGTATTCATAATTGTTTTTGTGAGATGTGAATTAGAAATATATAGATACCTTTCTTGTACTGATATTCTATAGGGTGAAAAATATTGTGATTTATATCTATCAACACCCACTCATTGACTTGTTGTGAGGAGTAATATGTACAATATACAAGGAGATACTCTACACAATAAACAACTTCTAATAGGTTATGTGAGAGTGGGGATTCACATAACTCACAATTTGAGCACAAAACTACCTAATCCACTTGATGATGAAGATATTCATGTGGTTAAGAAAGATATTATAACTTTAAAAGCATGGTTATTGGATCTTGTAAAAATACATGTTGATAAGGAGGTATTCATTTCCAATTGATTTTTCATGAAAACCTGTTAAAAATTAATGAAAAAATTCCTAAATTGGTTAATGTTATTACATACATACATAGGTAAGGCGGTGAAATGGAAGGTCGACTCAAAATGATCTGAAGGATCAACCAACCAATTAAAAAGGTATTCCAAATGTACCTTTACCCTTCCCATTCAACTTCTACATTTATTAACATTAAAGGTTCATGCAGATACAACGTTATAAAGTTGTGATGAAACCATAATTGATTTTTAAGAATAGATGTATGAAATGGCCATTACAGTCTATGTTGTTCTTAAGAATGTAAATGAAATCCTCACGCATGAATGGATAGGAGTCTCAGTTGTAAATGTATACATGATGTGAGTTTTCATGATTTGTTTATCCAATAACTGATCTACTATATTAATTATAACTAAATACTATTCATACTTTTTTCAGGAATATATATCAATACTATTTGAAGGGAAAACCTTGTGAACATAAATTTAGACTCATTATTCCTCACATCACTTCTACACAACTATTCTCATTGGAACCAAAGCAATATGAATAAATAGTGAAAAAGCGAGACACAATGTTTGAAAGTAAACTTACTGATGATAGAATCTTCTTAATACCCATGATGCAGGGGTAAAACTTTATAATTTAATCATATTAAATCTATTTTCATTCATTTCATTACTTATTAATTTTTGTTTTTTAGGAAGTATTGGTTACTCATTAGATTCAATTTGAATACTCCAAATATTTATTTTCTGGATTCAATGCTTGGATACACAATAAACCAACCACACATGATGACATTTATCTATTTGTAATACATCAAATGCAATATTTTAAAAATAAATTCAATTTATACATTTTATATTTTTTTTAATGAAAATTACATTATGATAGGGCGGTGTTTAAATATCATAAAAATCATGTCAAGAGGATAGTTCATGAGCATAAAAATCTTATCAAAATATACAAACTGAAAAGTATTAGGGTATATATAATAAAAATATAATATAAAAACATATATCAAAACAAATTACTTTTTTTCTCAATGTTTCTATAGTTCCCAAGACAAACTAATAGAAAATATTGTGGTTATTATGTTTACAAATTTATGAAAGATATTTTATTACATCAACAAACTAGCAACCCTAAAGAGGTATTTCTGATGATAATTACAATTTCATTTAAAATATTTACTAATCCTTTGCTTATTTATATTTTTCTAGTACTACCAGGATTATCAATAGTCCTCATATTCATAAGAGGAAATAGTTTTGTTTAGAAATGAATGGGTGGAATACATGGTATCATATTGTATACAAGCATCATAAAGAGTTGACTTCCTATTACTTATTTAATGAATCTTCTCATAATTTTATCTAATTTTTTTAGTTAATATTCTTATCATTTTTATCTAATACTTATTTTGTTAATTTTTATATATATTGTGAAGAAGGATGAGACACTCATGATGCACTCATGTAATATGGTTATGAACTCAACAAGGACCATTCACTCATGATGATGCACTTTTATTTTTATTTCTAAATTCATTCAACATTTTGGTTTATCAAAAAAATATTGTTAGATAACCCTGAAAGTTGAATGCATTGAAGAATAAAAACACACGGTGTGATGTGTAAGAATCAATCGTAACTCAATCTGATACACAGTATACCTAGTATGACTCAAAGTTTATGTTATTAGTTTAAAATTGAAATTTTATTTCAAAACACACGTTACATACTCAAAATATTGCAAACACATTTAGAATTTTTTTTGTTACTTTAGCAAAATGATTCATAAGACATTTTTGACGTGTAGGAATGAGTTGAACCTCAATACAATACACAGTGTGTCTGATATGACAGATCCAATAACATGTTTTTATCTACTCGTTCTTGTGTAGGAATTAGACACACCTCAATCTGCCACACCTCAATCTAATACACAGTATGCTCGGTATGACTCGAAGTGTATGTTTTTAGTTTATAATTTATATTTTAGTTCAAAAAACACATCACGCACTCAAAACTGATAAAACACATTCAAGTTGTTTTAATAATTTATGAAAATAATTCATAAGTCATTTTTGACATGTATGAATCAACAACACCTCAATCTGATACATAGTGATTCCGGTATGACTCAAAGTGCATGTTTCAATTTAAAATTGACATTTTAGTAAAAAAATATAAGTTACATATCCAAAAATGATCAAAAACATTTGAATTATATTGACACTTTAGGAAAAATATTCATAAATCATTTTTGAGATGTATTAATTATCATCACCTCAATCTAATACACAGTGTGCCTAGTATGACTCAAAAGTGTCCATTATCAGTTTAAAATTGACAATTTAGTTCAAAATGTGTGTCACTCACTAAAAATTGAGAAAAAATGCTCAGATTGTATTGATAATTTAGTAAAATTATTTATAATTCATTTGTGATATGTATAAATTAGTCTCATGTCAAACCGACACATGATGTGACTGATATGAGTCAAAGTGCGTGTTTTAATTTTAAATTGACATTTTAGTAAAAAAACATGTGACATACTCAAAATTGATAAAACACATTTGGATTGTTTTAATACTTTATAAAAATTATCCTTAAGTCTTTTTTGATGTGTAGGAATTAGTCACATCTCAATATGACGCACAGTGTGGTCAAAATGACTCCAAGTGCATGTTTTTAGTTTAAAATGGTATTTTAGTAAAAACCACAAGTGGCATACTCAAAACTGAGAAAACTCATTTGTATTATTTTTATAATTTTTAAAAATTATCTATAAGTTATTTTTGATGTGTAGGAATTAGTCTCACCTTAATTCAAAGCATCATTTGACCGGTATGACTCCAAGTGTTTCTTTTTATTTAAAATTGACATTTTAGTAAAAAAGACAAGTGGCATACTCAAAATCAAGAAAACACATTTGGATTGTTTCAATACTTTAGTAAAATGATCCATAATTCATTTATGACATGTATAAATTATTCAAATCTCAATCTACAGCACAGTGTTCCCTTCATGACTCAAACTGTCTGTTATCAGTTTAAAATTGAAATTTTAGTACAAAACATGTGTCACTCACTGAAAACTAAGAAAAAGAACTTGGATTGTATTGATAATTTAGGATAAAGATCTATAAGTAATTTTTGACATGTAGAAATTAGTCACGTGTCATACTGACACATAATAGGGCTGGTATGACTCAAAGTGTGTGTTTTCAATTTAAAATGACATTTTAGTAAAAAAAAGTGACATACTCAAAACCAAGAAAATGCATTCATATTATTTTTATACTTTAATAAAATGATACATGAGTCATTTTTAATGTGTAATAATCATCCATACATTAATACAACGCATGGTGTGACAGGTATGACTCTAAGTGTGTCTTTTTATTTAAAATAGGCATTTTAGTAAAAAAGAAAAGTGACATACTCAAAACTAAGAAAATTCATTCATATTATTTTAATACTTTTGGAAAATGATAAATAATTCAATTGTAATGTGTATGAATCATCCTCACTTAAATAAAATACTCGGTGTGTCCGATATGACTCAAAATATACCTTATTAGTTTCAAATTAGTATTTTAGTTTAAAACATGTGTCACTCACTAAAAATTGAGAAAATTGTCTCAAATTGTCTTGATAATTTAAAAAAGTGATTCATTGTCATTTTTGATGTGAAATAATTAGTATCACATTAAACTGATACATGATGTGACTAATATGACTCAAAAGTCTGTGTTTTCAGTTTAAAATGATATTTTAGTAAAAAAAAGTGACATACTCAAAACTAAGAAAAATCATTCATATTATTTTGATAATTTAGGAAAATGATCCATATTTAATTTATGATGTATAAAAATTATATGCACCTCAATCTTGTGCATGGTGTGACTAGTATAACTCCAAGTGTGTTTTTTATTTAAAATTGACATTTTAGTAAAAAATAAAAGTGACGTAATCAAAACCAAGAAAATGTATTCGAATTGTTTTTATATTTTAATAAAATAATTCATAAGTCATTTTTGACATAAAGGAATTAGTTACACCTCAATCAGATACACAATATTCCTCGTATGACTCAAAGTGTTTGTCATCAGTTTAAAATTTATATTTTAGTTCAAAACATGTGTCACTCACTGAAAACTAAGAAAATTAACTCAAACTATCTTAATAATTTATGAAAATGATTCATAATTCATTTTTGACATGTAGAAATCAGTATCACATCTAAATGACACATGATGTGACTGGTATGATTCAAAGTGCATGTTTTTAGTTTAAAATGGCATTTTAGTAAAAAAACAAGTGATATACTCAAAACCAAAAAAATGAATTCATATTGTTTTAATACTTTAGGAAAATAATCTATTATTCATTTTTGAAATGTAGGAATTAGTTGCACCTCAATCTGATGCACGGTGTGACCAGTATTACTCCAAGTGTGTCTTTTTATTTAAAATCAATATTTTAGTGAAAAAGAAAGTTGGCATACCCAAAATAGAGAAAACAAATTCAAATTATTTTTTTAATTTATTAAAACAATCCATAATTTATTTTTAACATGTAAGAATAATCATCACCTCAATCTGATACACAGTGTTCCTGGTACGACTCAAAGTGGTTGTTGTGAGTTTAAAATTGACATTTTAGTTCAAAATGTGTGTCACTCACTGAAAACTGAGAAAACACACTCATATTGTCTTGATAATTTTGAAAAATGATTCATAAGCCTTTTTTGATGTGTAGGAATTAGTCTCATGTCAAACCAACACACGATGTGACCGGTGTGACTCAAAGTGCGTGTTTTTAGTTTAAAATGACATTTTAGTAAAAAAATAAGTGACATACTCAAAACCAATAAAATTCATTCAAACTAAGTCATTTTTGATGTGTAGGAATTAGTCGCACCTTAATCGGACACACTGTGTGACTGGTATGACTCCAAATGTGTCTTTTTTATTTAAAATAGATATTTTAGTAAAAAGGAGAAGTGACATACTCAAAACCAAGTAAACACATTTGGATTGTTTTGATACTTTAGTAAAATTATACATAAGTTATTTTTGAAATTTATGAATCATCCTCACCTCAATCCGATACACAGTGTTCCCAGTATGACTCAAAGTGTCTCTTATGTGTTTAAAATTGAAATTTTAGTTCATAACATGTTTCACTCACTGAAAACAAAGCAAACATACTCAAATTGTCTTGATAATTTATTAAAATTATTCAAAATTCATTTTTGATGCGTAGAAATCATTATTACATAAAACCAACACATGATGTGACTGGTATGACTCAGAGTACATGTTTTCAGTTTAAAATGACATTTTATTGAAAAAAACAAGTGAAATACTCAATGATAAGAAAATGAATTTGGATTATTTTAATACTTTAGTATAATTATAAATAAGTTGTTTTTGATGTATATTAATCAGTTGTACCTCAATCTGATGCATGGTGTGAATGGTATTACTCCAAGTGCGTCTTTTTATTTAAAATTGACATTTTAGTATAAAAGATAAGTAACATACTCAAAACCAAGAAAACACATTCAGATTATTTTAATGATTTATAAAAATGATACATAATTCATTTATTATGTTTAGGAATTATACACACCTCATTCTGATACATGATGTTCTCGGTATGACTCAAAGTGTCCGTTGTCAGTTTAAAATTGGAATTTTAGTTCAAAACATGTGTCACTCACTGAAAATTGAGAAAACACACTTGAATTATCTTGATAATTTATTAAAATTATTCATAAGTTATTTGTGGCATGTATTAATCAGTCTCACATCAAACTGACACACAATGTGACCGATATGACTCAAAGTGCATGTTTTCGGTTTAAAATGATATTTTAGTAAAAAAAGAAAGTGACATACTCAAAAATGATAAAAAATAATCAGATCATTTTTATACAATTGGAAAATGATATAGAAGTCATTTTTGACATGTAGGAATTATCCGCACCTAAATTTGATGCACAGTGTAACTGGTATTACTCCAGGTGTGACTTTTTATTTAAAATTGGAATTTTATTAAAAATGACCAATGACATACTCAAAACTAAGAAAACACATTCTGATTGTTTTGATAATTTATTAAAACAATACGTAAGTAATTTTTAGAATATAAGAATCATCTGCACCTAAATTTGATACACGGTGTTCCTTGTATGACTCAAAGTGTCTCTTATCAGTTTAAAATTGACATTTTAGTTCATCATGTGTGTCACTCACTGAAAACTAAGAAAACACACTTGGGTTGTCTTTATAATTTATGAAAAAAAATAATAAGTTATTTGTGACATGTAGGAATTAGTGTCACATCAAACCGACACACAATGTGACCGGTATGACTCAAAGTGTGTGTTTTTAGTTTAAAATGGAATTTTAGTAAAAAAACAAGTGACATACTTAAAACCAAGAAAATTAATTTAGGTTGTTTTGATACTTTAATAAAATAATCCATAAATCATTTTTGATGTGTATGAATCATATACGCCTCAATCCGATTAACGGTATGATCAATATTACTCCAAGTGTGTCTTTTTATTTAAAATTGATATTTTGGTAAAAAGACAAGTGACATACTCAAACCCAACAAAACAGATTCTGATTGTTTCGATAATTTATGAAAATAATCTATGAGTCATTTGTGTTTTTTAGGAACCAGTCTCACCTAAATTCGATACACAATGTGTCTGGTATGACTCATAGTGTCCGTTATTAGTTTAAAATTGACATTTTAGTTCAAAACATGTGTCACTCACTGAAAACCGAGAAAACATGCTCGGATTTCCTTGATAATTTAGGAAAATGATTCATAATTCATTTTTGGTATAAAGACCCTGACCCCAATATCCTAGAATTGGTGTCTTACTTAATTACATTGGTACTAAGAATAAGAATTTGCATCCCAAATGACGGATTAGTTTAGTATCTTTGGAAAACCAGATACATATATAAGTTTTACATTACAAATTGAAAGGAAAAACAACAAAAAAATCCATTGGAAACACCAATAAACTCCTATATTATCCCTGCAAGTCATTCATAAAATACATCTTCACATCCTGGGGAAAAATAAAACATAAGAAAGGGGTGAGGTCAAATGCTCAGTAAGAGTAATAAATACAACGGAAGCTAAAATAAACATAAATAATATTCCATGGTGAATAACTAAAAACATATTCCATTAAAACATAATCTTGAGCATAATATGGCAGGAATAAAAGATGATTAAATAATTCCATAAATAATCACATGAGGAAAAAAACTTAACCATAGATATTCTACTAGTTAAATAATAAAATAGACTATCAATTACTAGTATCATAATGATGGAATTCATATTTTCAGACATCATAAACATATTACCAAGGCTTAGGCCAAGACACCATTCATAAATGGGTAAAAACCTAATCTAGTTTGTCTCATGACACCTACTAATGCATTTAGGGGCTATAGCGGGCCCCTCCCATCACTTACTAAGTTCAATACATTCCTAATATGAAAGGGGTGAAACATGATAAAAATATACATTCATACTGAAACTATCATATGAAATGTTAATAACTTTCCCCAAAAAATAAACATAATCATAAACCATCCAAAATAATATGGCGAATGGTGTCAAGATAATACATCCCTTGTCAAAATAATCATAAACCATTCAATAAAATATGGTGGGTGGTAACATTAGAGATCAACATCAATAAATAATAATATTTAACATAGTTTTTTAAATAGATGAAAATACTCTAGAATCATTGAGAAATTCTTGAGATAAATCCCATTTTACTTTGGAAAGAAGAGTTCTTTTGGAAAATCATTTTTATTTGTCATAAAATCGGATTATAAACATGTATATCCCAGAAAAGATAATGAAACTATATTTTAGAAATATTAAAATAATATTCATACTAAAATTTGGCAACTGAAGTGAAAACATGTAAAAAAAAGTGTTTAAGAAACTTTAGAAATGAGTCACTTCAGTGCGGTTTAAGAGAAAATATAAATGAGTCTTTAAAGTAGACATAGGCTTAATTGTTTACATAAAACCAGTAATAAGCTAAGATAGTTTTTCATGATAAAAATAGGGATTTTAGAAAAAAAATTGGTGTCTTAAATTGGATTATTGAGTGTACATTAAAATGGGTAAGAAATTGGGAACTACTCTTTAATCGGGCTTGCTTAACGGGAGGAATTGAAAAGAGAACCTTATAAAACTTGTATTTCCCCATCAAAGAAAGATGGAATGATCTAGATACATGATTTTGTAACATATAAATAGAATTTAGAAGAATTATATAATAATAAAGGATAATTACATTGGGGTAAAGAGAGAGAAATTGTAACCCGGATAAAAAATGGAGGTTTGGGGAGAATCTATTACCTTATGTCTGAAATCATTCTATACTTGTACTTAAAGTCCTGGATAATGAAATTAGATTCATTAAAAAATTGGTTCAGAACCTCTTTGACATGTATTTGATTCATTTTAATTTTATTATGTTCATTTATGGCCTTTTTTATGAGTTATAAGATTTAATTTCATCGTTCGGGAGTGTTCTTTTCCTTGGTTTTCATGATTGGTTCACTTGTATACATGTATGAAAGATCATGTAAAATGAGAATAGTTATCCAAAATTAAAATTATATGTTATTAATGAAAATAAATAATATTAAATGGTTATATATAATTCATTTGGTTATTTGGGGTGTGGATGAATCATGAGATAAGACGTTAGTGATAAACGTTTAGATTATTTTGGCGGTTTTTTCATCATTGCAAATGATTTTTGTTTAATTAATTGATATTTTGTATATATACTGGTTCTAAAAAATTAAATAATCTATAATAAATATATTATAATATTTTTTAACCATAAAAATGGTTTTATAACTAGCCTTGAAGGTGGAAATGAAAAATGAAAACACGTCGTTCGTGAAGACGGTAAATCAACACCTCACGGACAATGTTTTCATTTTTAGAATAAAAAGAAGAGGAGAAGAAAATTGATGGTGGATTTTACATTGACATAATAAAATTATAGTATATATAAGATACTTTATTTATAATTAATTTTTGTATAGAGGAGGTCAGGATAGTATAAGAAAAGAAAATAAAGTGAAGAGAAAATAAAGAAAGCGAGAGAGGATTTACCTCTTGAATTCTTTTGCTTGAGAACCTCCTTAGGGAAATTGGTTTTGATATTTTGTTGAGACCAGAACCTCCTAAACATGGGTAAGAGTCTTGGGAAGTTTATTGGGGATAAATTGGACAATATTCATGGCTTAAGAGGTGCGAGGAGAAGAGGTGGTGAGGGGTGGTGTTTATAGTGGAGAAGAGGGGTGTTTTTTATTATTTTATTCATTAGTTTATTATTTTGGATCAAGAAAAAAAATAGTGATGATTACAAGAATAAATATGGTAAATAGAGAAGGATAGTTTGAGATTATGGGGTTTACATTAGCGGTGACTCAGGTAATAGTGTATTTAACTTATAATGTATTTATACTGTAAATTACCGTATTTTACTATTCACCAAAAATTCAAGTATTTTAGAAAAATACCAAAAAATACCCTAACCATTATTTGACGTGTAGAATTAAAAAATGAATTCCAATTTATCAAAATAATTTTATAAATATGAAAATTTTAATTTTTAATTAAAATCATCATTTATTCAAAAAATCTCGATTTTAAAATTATAAATGATTTTATAACACTTTGAAAAATTAACTAAGGCCTCATAAAATTATCTTATAATCATAATAAAACAAAATATTAATTTATGAATCTATTTTATGAAAATAAATTTTATTTAACACGTTATATTAATTATAAAATTGTAAATAAACATTTATGCTTTACAAAAATACCAACACTTAATTTATCATTTATAAACATTTAATTACTTATACCAAGATATAAATATATCATATTTTCAATTATAAGATACCAAAATTTTATTTATACTTTCATAGGTGAATTTACTATTTTATTGGTCATATTACTATTCATAATGGGCACATTACTATTCCAATGTTCATACTTAATAGTATATTATAGTTTTAAACCCAGTGTTGCATGAAGCATAAACTATTGAAGATATTAAATTTTAAAAGAGGCATATCATAAAATATCGGGGTGTTATATGTGGTGTGTATAAATTAGTCTTACATAAAACCGACACACGATGTAACCGATATGACTCAAGGTGAATGTTTCACTAGTACAAAAACCTTTTTTTCATCGGTTTTTTTTTTGCTTTTTAACGTCGGTTTTTAGGCGACGTTATTGCGAGGGACATTAAAAATGTGATTTTTTACGTCGGTTATTTAATAATCGACATAAAAAATGGGGTAATATAGTTTTTAACGTCGGTTTTTAAAAAACTGACATGAAATACATTCTAGAAAATGGCGATAAGAAGCCATTTTTTACGTCAGTTTTTGAAAAAACTGACGTTATAAGTCATTTTTTACGTCAGTTATTTAATAATCAAAGTTAAAAGTTATTTTTAACGTCGGTTATTAAATAACTGACATAAAAAATGTTTACTATCTTGTAGAAAATTTTCTAAGCTTTCATTTGACAGGTCATAGAGCTCAAACGGATTTACGGATCAAAAGTTATGACCATCAGAAGTTTGATATTTTTTTCGAGGAAAGATTAAATGAGCCAACCGTAGCTTCATATTAGAAGGAATTTTTGAATCCATAGGGGTATTTGTAGTTTTATCATGATATAAATAATCATCCATCATTATAATAAATTGACAATTTTTACATGGTATATCAATTAAGAAAACTACTCATAGAAAATATAAATCATGGGAAAATAATTACAAATACCATGATGAGGTCACGGAAATAAGAAATCTTTGATTCACGTTGAAGATAAAACAAGTTGATTCGGTGGAACGATGATGGTTTAATGAAATGATCATAAAATGGTATATCAATTAAGAAAACAAATCATAAAAACCATAAATCATGGATGTATGATTAAATATACCTTGACGAGATCGCGGAAAGAATAAATAATTGATTCAAGTTCGAGAGAAAAAGAGTCGAATTGGTGGAATGATAATGGTTGAAATAAATGATCATCAAATTAGGATGGGTGTATAATGGAAACATATAATTGAGATTCTATGAGAAAATGCAGTATTAAAAATTTTAGGCGGCAATTCAAAATTTCGATGTCACGATGTAAAAAAATTGAAATTTCACGTTCGCGGGATATTAAAAATATCATTCACGTTGGTTTTATGATAACCGACTTGAAAAGATATTAAAATTTTCACTTATTTTTCATGTCGGTTATTATAAAACCGACGTGAAAAATCAATCTTTGTCACTCTTTCACGTCGGTTATTAAATAACCGACGTGAAAAATTGATTTTCATGACTTTTTCACGTCAGTTATTTAATAACCGACATGAAAAAGGTTTACGAAACTGTAGTTCATTTTCAAAGCTTTAATTTGACAGGTCACGGAGCTCAAACGGAGTTACGGATTAAAATTTATGGCCTTCGGAAGTTGGACATCCTTAAGATATCATTTAGAGATGATCAACTTCTGAAGGTCATAACTTTTAATCCGTAACTCCGTTTGAGCTCCATGACCAGTCAAATTAAAGCTTGAGAAATGAAATACATTTTTGTAAACATTTTTCACATCGGTTATTAAATAAACAACGTGAAAAATACCTTTTAACGTTGGTTATTAAATAACCGACGTGAAAAATAAGTGAAAATTTTAATATATTTTCTTGGAAAAGGATTTTTCACGTCGGTTATTTAATAACCGGTGTGGAAAAGTGATGTACATTGATTTTTCACGTCGGTTATATAATAAATGACGTGAAAAATCAGATAAAATGGATTTTTAACGTCGGTTCTTATATAACCGACGTGAAAATCAGAGAAAATGTATTTTGACGTCGATTATATAATAACCGACGTGAAAATTTGATTTTTAGATATTTTCACATCGGTTCTAAAAAACCGACGTGAAAAATGGTGACGTAAAAAAAGGTTTTTGTACTAGTGTTTTCATTTTAAAATAACATTTTAGTAAAAAAAAGTGATATACTCAAAACTAATAAAATTCATTTAGATTGTTTTGATACTTTGGAAAAAAAATCCATATTTCATTTTTGATGTGTAGGAATTGGTCGCACCTCAATCGGATGCATGGTGTGGCCGGTATTACTCCAAGTGTGTTTTTTATTTAAAATTGACATTTTTAAAAAATGATAAGTGACATACTAAATTCTGAGAAAATGCATTAAAATTATTTCAATAATTTATTACAAAGATCCTTAAGTCATTTGTGACATGTAGGAATCGTCTACAACTCAATCTGACACACGGTGTGCCCAGTATGACTCGAAGTTTTTGTTATCAGTTTAAAATTGATATTTTAATTTAAAACATGTGTCACTCACTAAAAACCGATCAAACATGCTCATATTGTCTTGATAATTTAATAAAATAATTCATGAGTAATTTTATATGTATAGGAACTCATCTTGCATCAAACCAATGTACGATGTGACCGGTATGACTCAAAGTGTGTGTTTTCAGTTTAAAATGACATTTTAGTAAAAAACAAGTGATGTGATCAAAACCAAATAAACACATTTGAATTGTTTTGATAATTTATGACAATGATCCATACATCATTTTTGATGTGTAGGAATCAGTTGCACCTCAATCTGATGCACGGTGTGACCATTATTACTCAAATTGTGTGGTTTCAGTTTAAAAATCACTAAAAATGACTTATACCAACAGAAATTCAGAAATGGATAATATATCTATGGAAAAATGAATGATTCTAATAGATATTAATTTTTTTAAAAAAATAAAATACCAACATTTAATTTTACCATCAAAAATATTTGTTTTTATTAGTTGTTTAATACCAACAAATATTTTACCAACAATTAAATTTGTCACTATCATATTAATATCGATAATTTTTTTACTAAAAAATAAAAATATTATTAATAATTACTATTCCAAATAATTTTAACATATAAACATGTCTCTATTATATATTCACTGCAAATAAATCATTTAAAAAAAACGTCACTGCCAATTAGGTGTTTATTAAAAAAAATATGTTGATATTAAAAAAAAGAAAGTGATATTAAGACATATTTTTAATTTAATCATTAAAAATTATATATTTATTAACAAAAATATCTTAATAAATATTTATAATAGATTGAAAATTTCATTTAAGATGTATTCTATTTGAAACAAATTAGAATTGCATCTTAGATATATTTTACTAGGGTGGGTTTTAAAAAACATTAACAAAAGCTAAAATAAATAATAAAATAAAAATAACAATAAATCCTTCAAAAAAGAAAAAACATTATCCCCACAATTCGTTTTTTCCCTGTGTGGTCGCGCCTCCCCTCTCCCCGCTTCTTCGTCAGCCATGTCTTCACATCGACTGCGCTCACATGCCTAGTTCCTCACTGTCGGCCGCATCGACACCCACACCCTCGATTCTCCACCACTTCCTATACCACTTTGTTCACTGCTGTTTGACAAATTTTTTCCTCTTTGAACTATAAATCCAAGATGTTTGGACGAGCATGGACAGAAACCCATTTCTCATTCAATTGGTCTATATTTGATCCTACAAGCATGTATTTCTTCTCTTCAAGTTTTTAGCACTTGAAATCATAGGAATATAATGTTTGAATTGGATTCGAGTTTGAGTTTCTTTGAAATTAAGATTAAATGGGTTTTTTCTTATTTATTTTTTTTATTATTTTATCATGATAATTGCATACTCTAGTTTTTTTGTGATTTTATCACCTCCACCAGTTTGGATCATCTTCGACCTAGGTACTCCATTTCAAAACCTTGATGAAATCAATGTGTGTCTCAACAAATGAATACTCTACCTTTTTAATGTACTACACATTATATAAATCCAATGATGAGGATTTGATGACGGTTCTCATCGAATTGAAACACTTTACCACTATTGCATGGGTTTCACCATCTACATTAAATCCCCTCTTCATTCTCTCAGGGGTCATGATTTGGATGGCATGGTGGTTGAGTTTTAGCTATGATATTTCCTTATGTCTACAAAAATGATTTTAAATATTCTTTTTGTGTGTTTTCCCTTATCTCTACATTCTATCAAGTGTTGAATATTTTTTGAAATTATTGACACTGAATAACCAACTTTGAAAGTTAAATGGTACTATGGGAATGATTAACCATACCTGAATGGCCCGAAGGCCTTATTTTTTATTTTTATTATGGATAATCCCCCTCTTAAGGGTTTAAGGGGAACTCGTACATGACCTGTAGGCCCAAGGCACAAGGCCCGACAAACCCGCAATACATGACCCGAAGGGTCAGAGGCATACCATGCCCAATACATGACTCATAGGCCCATCCCACTTGAACTGCCCCTCCCCAGCTTTTTGCGTCATTGATCACCTAGCTCCCCACCTTGCATTGCTGATCGGCTAGCATTGCCCCGTACAAAGCTGCACGGTGCCTGGTCCCGATGGTGGCTGTCATACCCTCTCATTCTTCCAATCTGGTTAGCTTTGCATCTGGTGGTTGCTACTCATGTTGCTCTGATCCTCTTCTGGGGCATGTTCTGTGTGAACTGGGCTACTCCATAGTCTACGTGACCCGAAGGCCCTGTGGTCCGAAGGCCCTGTGGCCCGAAGGCCTTTGATGACCCGAAGGCCCTGGAGACCCATAGGCCCAAACCGATTGCCTGAAGGCCCAAATCGAATGAATAGTTTCGGCTGCTGTAGTACCGAACGGTGACTACTACAATACTGCTACAGTAACCCGGAAATTCGCCTCCATCCGGTTTTGAACCCGGGTCTCTTGGATGCCATGCAGGAGCCCTTACCACTCGGGTACGGGCTTGTTGGCTATTAACCATATATTACTCCTTTCATATTTTCATTAAATATATTGAATAAAACCTAGTGGTTATCTTCACTTACCATGATATACTTACTGGTCAGAGATTCTTTCTTAGTATAGATCCTCGTGGCTTTGGAAAGACTTCAACAACTGGGGTACTCTTTTATGTCAGCTCTCTTATGTACTTTTCCTTAATAAATAATTTGTTGGTTATGACCACATTTGGTCCTTGTTAGAATCCTTGACATGCCTGAAAATCACAACCACCCATAACGAGTTATGCTTCAACAATTTTATTTGAACACCTTTACATGGAAGAATTTTTTCAAAAGAAACTTTAAAGTTTATCCTTTTTCTCTAAACACTTACAAGTTGTGATTCTTAATTGTTGTGTACTAGGATGTATTAGAGAGTACCACAGGCAGGCGATGATGGTTTAATTTTTAATAGTTACTGGTTCATATGGTTTCTGTACTTGAAAATATGATTTGATATTTCACTTTTACCTGGGTCAATCGGTCTAGTATTTTTCCATAATCATTGTGCAGTGGCATCCATGTTATTACAAAAATAATATGTTTTTTTACATGAACATAAGAGATGGATTTACTATTAACTATAGCTAAATTCACATGTAATAACACTCAGGCCTTCCATTTGGGTCTTGGTAGAAACATCATTATTTCTAGATGAAAAACTGTCGGACTCATAAATTCATCATGACTTCCATTATTGTAACATCAATATTAACTATTTTCTATATAATTATAACACTTAAAATGATAATTTCTAAAACATTGTTTTTAAATCCATATGCACTTTTTGTGTTAAATGATAGGAGATCCTGAATTTATCATATTTGGTCCTAACTACATCACATCAACTCTAATTTGGAACAATGAATGGAATTCATGGAAGGTTATTGTAAAGATGGCAGCACAATCCTTTCCACTTGACCACTCCTAGAAGAGATAATAAAATAAATTTAAAACTATTTTTTTAATTCATATAGCTTTCAATTTTAAAAAGTATAAAATATGATTCATTTAAATTAAAATATATTTTAAATTTTTATCACATCATTTTAAAAAATGATTTTAAAATCATAAAAATTAATAATTGAGCAATAAAAATGAATTTTATTTGATATTAATAAATGAAATTCATTATAAAAATAAAAACATAAAACATATGTTGTGTCCAAAATTTATATAAAATTTGTAATCAAAACTCAAGTTAACACTAGTACCCTACTCGTGCAATTACACAGGGCAAGATATCAAGGAAATAGATGAAAAATCAGATATAACTAATAAATCCCCCAATAATTCATTATCATGGGACAAGATAAATAAAAACTTGTAGACAAATGAAATATAGAAATACAAATCAATGGAAGAGTATTTGTTACTTAATACAGAAAATGAAACAAAAAGCATTGATTTTCAGTTAATCATCAGAAGGTATTTCTAATTAGGGAACCAATACATTTCAACCAAATAGTTGTCTATTGAATTTTATTTTCCATCTTGCATTGATCTATATTTAATTTCTTTTTAATTTCCTAAAATTTTGAAGTGTCTCCGATGAAATTAGTTTGGACATGCTTTCTTTCACCAAGGATCTCTTAATCAAAATCATGTTCTAACTATCTCTGTAAGGAATTTGTTTGTAGCATGTCAGTCAAAGTTCATATAGTAAAATGAGAGAAATAAAGCAGCTTATGTTTTTCAATGTGAACCCAGCGAAGTGCATCCCATATTTTGTAATTGTACAGTATTGTTACATGGTTATATGCAGCTAGTCAAATATCATCCATATTTGAATTGCATATTTTTGTATTATATATCCATGTATTATGTATTCTATTGGAGGGAAAATGTTTACATATTCTACAATGCATCTACATATTGTTTCAATTTTATAATTAATTTGCATAAATATGTTGGTAAATTTTGTTATATAAATCTTTAGGAAACAAAATGCATAACTCATAAGAATAAACTGTATCCCTGTATGTGTAAAATGTATTCACATACTGTATAGGAATAATGTGGAGTGAAACTATATAGGAATGATGTAGATCTCATGATACTGTATAGGGTAATCTCACAAAGAAATCTCATATATCAGATGAGAAGTTGTACCCACTTCCATGTATATAAGGAATTGGCTAAACCTTTATGAAAAGAAACTGTGTATATGAGTAAATTTCATATATTGTACAGGAATGATGTGGATTGTTTCAAACTATATACATATATAAGTTAAATATATATATGAGTAAACTGTATTCATATATCATATTAATCCTTAAACTGAAATGGTTTCATTAATTCATTTTCAAACTATATGAATAATTTTGTTCAATAATTCATTTGAAAATTATTCGCATATATCATTTACATATAGTGTTGTCTAAATGAATAAATCATTATGCATATAGTTTCATTTTCATATTTAATCTTCACATGATTTCAATTATTGAAACATACTATTGTATACTTTAAATTCTAGATTTATGCTTTCAAATATTGTCATGTATAAATAAAAAATTTCCATATATTTCATCTGCATATGGTTTCAATTATTTTATCTGTGTTCGGTATCTTAATGGAATTTGTTTTAGATTTATCCCACACCACTTTATTTCCTAGTTGAATGTATCTGTTATATTCTCCCCCTCTTGTAGGGTCATTTTTCATTGATGGATCTCCTTGGTAAGATTACATGAAAGGAAAGCACATCGAATGTGCCTTGGAACTTTCTTAAAGAATGATCAAAAGCTTTTAAATTTCTATGTGTTCATATTTGTGGTATGATATCTTGTCATATTTTACATGTATCTCTTAAAAGTAAGAATGTATAGATTTAAAATTCCATTTCTTTGTATGCATATTTGGGTGTGCTCTGGTTGTTACTGGTGTAATGGATATATTGCAGTTCCATAGGCTCACCATAGGCTAGTCTTTGGAATTTTCTCATCTAGTTTGATGTGAATTTTTTATGTGATTCATGTTAATTGAGGTGGTTTTTATTTTTATGACATGTATGGATTTTTTATTTTGGTTTAATGAAAAAAAGAAGAGTTTCATTGACTTGTCAAATGGGGAAAATATAACATTGACACGTCATTTATTATAGGCTTTAAAGCACATATTTATGGTATATGTAGTTTTGTAAATGCATTACTAATTAGTCATGTTTTTGCATTTGTAATTTCTTATTTGGAGTTTGGTCATCATAAATCGAAGGTAAGCACATATTTATAGTATTTGCAGTTTTGTAAATACACTATTGATTAGTCATGATTTTTCATTTGGAATTTCTTCTTTGGAGTTTGTTCATGATCTTTCCCTGTATTATTACATACTACAAATGATGTGATCTGGATGACTGTTCATTTACAAATATATTATTAGATTTTTTCGATCCAATTATCAAGACATGTGATTAGAAACTCATTAATTCTAATTTCAATTTGATCAATTAGTCAAGAACTAATGATTTTTCTAAAGGATTGTTATATTTTTTTGTGGATAATCCATATTAGCTATAATATTGGACATTTGAGTGTGTTGTGTTGCTATCACTAGTCATTTAGAATGCTATTGGTTGGGCATTTAGAATGCAGGTGGTGATAGCCATTTGGAAAGGAGGCCTGCAACGCTGGACATTGGTACGTTTATTTTTTTTTACAAATTGAAATACTGTTTAAATCTTGGTTATTTTGGTTATTTCGAAACAATTTAATTCAATCAGTTCATTTGGTTTTTGGTTATTTTAGTTTTGGTTGCTAAAGTAGTAGGGTCGGTTATTAAAAAATCATTGGTTGGTTATTTTGGTTTTTGAAAATTCTGAACAGTTTTAACTAAACTGACCGTTTTCTTGCCCCTAAAAACACATTGGATATATCTAATTTGAGTTTGATGTTCTTCTCTTTGGATTTCTTTTTCAAAAGATTTACAAATTAGATGCAGTGAAAATATAATCTTCCACCTTTCATACCGAAATGAATTAATACTGGAAAGAATGGCAATTCTTCCTATGATTTAACTTAGCCTTGTTTCCAAAAAAAATCTTATGATCATATAAATCATATTACAAAAATCTATAGGCCTAAAATCGCAATATTCATCGTAGAATTCATGTGGTGGCCATGTCCTATTATCTCCACCCCCTTCGAAAACATGAAACTTAGTGCATATTTTCTTTAATCTCCCAACTCCAGTTAGTAACAGCATTTTGCATTTATCCTAGTCGAAATGTAGAATTGTACTGGATGAATGTTTTTAGAGATCGTAGCATCTGATTCGTAAGCTTATAGAGTGACTTCAGTTTTTTGTTATCATCAACCTCCATCTTCTTGAATCATGGCTTCTGTTTTGCATACAACATTTATACTTCCAACATGTTTCTGTGTGTGATACTTTGTATGTATGTGAGTTTTCATTAATCTCCTGATATTTTAAGTCCTCGTTTTTTTATACTACAGATTGCATATGTTGTTCTCTGTAAGTCACGAGCTTCATGTTTCCATAAGCTCGTTTAGTATGCAGAATTCTTTAGTACATGAACTAAGGCCTCACTGCACATCTTCTTTAGTCATGAACTGGGGTTTTTATGTACTGTTGACTGCATTCTGTTCTCCAACTGCTTGAGTCGTGATTTTTGTTCTCTTTTAGCTTGCAACATTCTCTTTTTAGTATGCATCGTTCTCTATAAGGCCCGAACTGGGGTTTTTATGTACTGCAGACTGCATTCTCTTCTCCATCTGCTTAAGTCGTGGCTTCTATTCTCTTTTTTTGTAAGAAAACTTCTCTTTTTAGTTCTCTTTTTTCTTGATATGTTTCTTGTAAAACTATTGAATAAATGTTTGTTGGGCATGTGTTTGGTATGTTGGAAGTTTTATGAAATAGGTAAAAAAGAAATGAGATTATTAATTATGTATGACTTGAATATTCAATTTCATTTTTTGCCGTGCTATTTTAGTTTTAAACATGTTTTGTCGTTTGGATCTTCTTGATGTTAGTGTTAGATTGAAGATGAACTATTTTCATCCACAAGTGCAAGAAAGGGGACATGTGTGCATGAGTTGCTAAACATCTTGATCAACATATATATTATCTGTTGGTATTATTGTAATTGCAACAAAACCATTTTATCTATCGCATTAACATTTAGCCCGAGTTTTTACCAACAATTTAGTTATAAGGACATATGTGTTAGTAAAATGTTTTACTAACATATATGTCTCTGTTGGAAAGTCAAATATTTTTTAGTGAAAGAAATTTTATTAATGTATTGTTTCATATTTATTTTTAATTTATTTCTTTATAGTATTACTAACATAAGAATTTTTTTTTATACATGTGGATTCTTTTGCTCGAGTTGGGGTTGTTTGTTTGACAACTGATACCATGATCGGACTTTTTTGAGAGGGGGGCGGGTGCCAATGACAATGAAAACGTTGATGTTTTTGATTGTTTGTGATAAATTGTAATTGCTAATGTAATTGTACAAAACAATATTTAAAATGTCTATAATAGTGTTTTATTGTATCTGTGATGTAATTTTTATTTCAATTAAATTATGAATTTGTCATATCCTGTATTTGGTGCTGCAATGTGGTGTAATTTTAACATCACATTGCAATAGTATGACTTTTATCAGTGTTACTTCTAGCGCTGATAAAGTGGGATCTTTGTCAGTGCTAATTTAGCGCTGATGAAAGGGGGTCCCTTTTAACTGTGTTTAGGTCAACAACATTTTTTTAGCATTGATAATGGATTTTTATAACGATGTTAAAAACCTAATATGTAGTAGTGGTCGTGAAGCCCTTTGGCCACGACATGATCCTCAATCAGCCTCACCCCAAAACTCAACTCCAAACATCCACGTTGTGGTGCCTCCCTTATCCACGCCGTGGCATCCCTCCACACTACCCATCACATTGTGATGCCCTCTAGGCTATTGCATGATCGTCCTGCACTCCTTAACTATAGAAAATCTAAAAAATCCTAAAAAATAAAAATACAAAGAAATTGAAATAAAAATCAACGATGATAAATTTCATTCTTGAAAATGACAGTATATATATATATATATATATATATATTCTAATATATTTTACAATACTCCTTTAAACACCCAAACATATTTATAGACTTCATTATACACCCAATCTTTAAAAACTCATTTATTAACCCAACCCAAGCCCGAACTTCAAAGTTAAATATTTATATTTTTTCTATAATAAAAAAAATATATATAAAATGAAATGATAGTAATTAAATTAACTAGATTCATATTTAAGGTATCCACAAATTATTACCTGAACTGGACCGAATCCAATAAAAACAATTTATTAAATATTAAAAAATGATTAAAATCTTATGAACAGTTATTCAAACCCAATTTAAAACTTGAATTTGAAACATGTTTGGCGACTATCATATAATATGAAAACGCGTTAATTTAAAAAGTGGAACATATTATATGATTACGATGACTTTATTGATTGAATTATGGAAAATTACGTAATCCATTGGATCGTTGTTTGTCAAACCTCACAAGATTTTATGTTGAAAAATACCACCACCATTTTAAATAGTCTAATATTAAATCTTTTGCACGAGAATGGCGCCACCGTTCAACACGGTCAACCCTCGAATATTTTATTTTTTTTTTGTTTTCTTTAACTTAAACTACTTATTGGAATCCATATACGACTTATCTTGTTTGAAATTATATTCAATAAAAATAAATATCCAAAAAGCCTATAAATTTTTAATTTTTAATTTTAAAATCAAATTACATAGAGATAATTACTTTCCATTTAATTTATAAAAAAAATATTTTCATAAATAGTGTATTATAAATGTGCAAAGAACATTTTACTGTGCTTCCTTATAGATTATATGTTTTGTGTGCAGTTTAGTGTTTGGCTTTGATTTTCATTTGCTAGTATAAATATAACAATAATCATTATTATTAAAAATAATAATTGAAAGCATAATAATACTTAGTTAAAAAATTTGAACATGCAAGTGATATATTAGTATACAGTTTATGTTTTGCATGCTCCTATATTTTGCACCTCTTTGTAGAGCATGTCCCTCATTACATCCACAAAACATTTTACACAATTCAATCACAAAGCATTTACTTCATTCGCAAAACATTTTACTGGGTTTTATTCAGAACGCGTTGAAAAGAATAATAAAACTCGTCCACAATCCTAACGAATAAATGAAAACAAAATGATAAAATGATAAAATAAAAATACATTTTTTAAAAGGTTTGGAATATTTATATCATGATGGAATTGTTGAATTCAAACCTTCCTCGGTATTCATCGATAACGCTAATCACCAACGGCTTAGTGAGATCATTTTTGAAAACAAAATGATGCTAGTCACTCCAAAAAGGGAAAGGATAGAAGAATGAATGAGAAAAACTCTAGAGAACCTCTCAGATGAAGAAAACAAAATAACTCTATTGAACAAGGAAATGTATAGAACTTGAACACCAACTTTGCTTCCTCGCAATGGGATGAATCTTACACCCATACTCCCTATTATTTTATAGCAACATGGGCATTCAATAGTTTCAAAGGAAGCTAAACTCGAAGTACACTACTACAAATCAACCTAAAGACAACGCTAGAAAAATCCTTTAACAATACTAAAAAACAATGTTGTCCTAAGCGTCGTTAAAAGGAGACCCTCTTTATTACCACTTTTTTAGTACTGATAAAAGACTTAATTTATCAACGCTTTTCTAGTATTGATAAAGACCACACTACTACAATGTGGTGTTAAAATTATACCCCATTGTGGTAGTAAATACAGATATAGAAAAAAATATATAATTTAATTGAAATAAAAATTACATCACAAATACAAGAAAAACACACATTGTATTATAGACATTTCAAATATTATTTTGTACAATTACATTAGTAAGTACAATTTAACACAAACATTCAAAAACACCAATAGTTTCATTGTCTTTGGCACTTGACCCCTCTAAAAAAAAGCTTGATCATGATATCAGTTGCGGAACAAACAACCTCAATTCGAAAAAAAGAATCCACCTGTATAAGAAAACAATTATTATGTTAGTAATACTACAAAAAACAAATTAAACATAAATATGAAACAACATATTAATAAAATGTCATTTTTAAATTGAAACCACACAATTTGAGTCATACCGGTCGCACCGTGTATCAAATTGGGGTGCAGTTGATTCCTACATGTCACAAATGACTTATGGATTGTTGTCTCAAAGTATCAAAATAATCTGAATACGTTTTCTCATTTTTTGAGTATATCACGCGTGTTTTGAACTAAAATGTCAATTTTAAACTGATAACATACACTTTGAGTCATATCGGGCACACCATGTATTAGATTGAGATGCGACTCATTTCGACATGTCACAAATGATTTATGGATCGTTTTCATAAAATATCAAAACAATCTGAATGCGCTTGCTCAGTTTTGAGTATGTGATTTGTGTTTTGAACTAAAATGTCAATTTTAAATAAAAACACACTTTGAGTCATACCGGTCACACCAGGCATCAGATTGACGTACGGTTGATTCCTACATGTCACAAATGACTTAAGGATCGTTGTCTCAAAGTATCAAAATAATCTGAATTAGTTTTCTCAATTTTGAGTATGTAACGTGTCTTTTTTACTAAAATATCATTTTAAACTAAAAACATGCACTTTGAGTCATACTTGTCACATCATGTATCAGTTTGACGTGAGATTGATTCCTACACATCTAAAATGGCTTACGAATCATTTTCCTAAAATATCGAGACAATCTGAGCGTGTTTGCTTGGTTTTCATTGAGCGACACACGTTTTGAACTAAAATATCAATTTTAAACTGATAAAGGACGCTTTAAGTTATATCGGGCACGCTGTGTATCAGATTGAGGTGTGACTAATTCATATACATCACAAATAACTTATGAATAATTTTCCTAAAGTATCAAAATAATCTGAATGTGTTTTCTTGGTTTTGAGTACGTGATGTGCGTTTTGAACTAAAATGTCAATTTTAAATAAAAGGACATATTTAGAGTCATATTGGTCACACCGTGTGTCAGATTGAGATGCAGTTGATTCCTATATGTCACAAATGACCCAAGGAACATTTTCCTAAGGTATCAAAACAATCTGAATTCATTTTCTTAATTTTGAGTATGTCACATGTCTTTTTTACTAAAATGTCAATTTAAACTAAAAACACACTTTGAGTCATATCAGTCACGTCATATTCCAGATTGACATGAGAATGATTCTTACATGTCACAAATGACTTATGAATCATTTTCCTAAAGTATCAAGATATTCTGAGCACGTTTTCTCAGTTTTTAGTGAGTGATAGACATTTTGAACTAAAATGTCAATTTTAAACTAATAATGGACACTTTGAGTCATACCAGACACAATGTATATCAGATTGAGGTGAGACTGATTCTTACACGTCACAAATAACTTATTAATTGTTTTTCTAAAGTATCAAAACAATTTGAATGTGTTTTCTCAGTTTTGAGTATGTGGCATTTGTTTTGAATTTAAATGTCAATTTTAAATAAAAAGGCACACTTATAGTCATATCGGTCACATCGTGCATCAGATTGTGGTGTGGTTGATTCCTAAATATCAAAAACGACTTAGGATATTTTTCCTAAAGTATCAAAACAACCTGAATTCATTTTCTCAGTTTTGAGTATGTTACGTGTCGTTTTTACTAAAATGTCAATTTAAACTGAAAGCACACACTTTGAGTTATACTGGTCACATTGTGTGCCAGTTTAATGTTAGACCAATTTATGCACATCAAAAATGACTTATGAATCATTTTACTAAAGTATCAAGACAATCTGGGTGTGTTTTCTCGGTTTTTAGTGAGTGACACATGTTTTGAACTAAAATGTCAATTTTAAATTGATAACAAATACTTTGAGTCATACTAGGCACACCTTGTATCATATTGAGATTAAGATGATTCATACACATCACAAATGATTTATGGATTTTTTTACTAAAGTATAAAAACAATCCAAATGTGTTTGATCAGTTTTGAGCATGTGACTTTTACTTTGAACTAAAATGTCAATTTTAAATAAAAACACACTTTGAGTCATACCGGACACACTGTGTGTCGGATTAACATGCGGTTGTTTCCTACATGTCAAAAATGACTTAAGGTTCATTTTACTAAAGTATCAAAACAATACAAATGTGTTTAATTGGTTTTGAGTACGTCACATTCATTTTTTTACTAAAATTCCATTTTAAACTAAAAATATACACTTTGAGTCATACCTATCACATTGTGTGTGGTTTTATGTGAGACTAATTCCTAAATGTAAAAAATAAAATTATTAATCATTTTCCTAAAGTATCAATACAATCTAAGCATTTTTGATCAGTTTTCATTGAGTGACACATGTTTTGAACTAAAATATCAATTTTAAACTGATAATAGTAAATTTGAGTCATATCAAACACACCGTATATCATATTGAGATTTGGATGGTTCATACATGTCACAAATGACTTATGGATCATTTTATTAAAGTATCAAAACAATCTAAATGTATTTTCTCATTTCCAAGTATGTGACATGTGTTTTGAACTAAAATGTCAATTTTAAATAAAAATACATAATTGGAGTGATATCGGTCATACCGTACATTATATTGAGTTGCGGTTGATTCCTACACATAAAAAATGACTTATGGATTGTTTTCCTAAAGTATCAAAACAATTCAAATGAATTTTCTTGGTTTTGAGTATGTCATGTATCTTTTTTACTAAAATGTCAATTTAAACTAAAAACACACACTTTGAGTTTTACTAGTCACATCGTGTGTCAGTTTGACGTGATATCGGAGCCAGTGCCTTATTTTATTACATTGACATATAAACAAGGAATACACATCCTAAAGTACTGAGTAGTTTAGTAGCTTTTGGAAACAAGATACATATATAAGTTCAACATTACATCATGAAATGAAAAACAACACTAAATTATTCTATTAGAAACATCCAAGCCTCTTAGATTATGCCTGCAAGTCACTCATAACTTACTTCTTCATATCCTGGGAAAATGAAACATAAGAAAGGGGTGAGCTCAAACACTCGGTAAGAGTAAGAAATATAGCGAAAGATAACATAAACATAAACATTATGCATGGTGAATAAACGAAAACACATGCCTTTACAAATAATAAACTTGAACACATCATGGCATGAATGTGAGCTGAGTAAAATAATTCCATAATAAAACATAATCATGTGTATTATACTAGTTGAATAACTACATGAACTTTCAATTACTAGCTCCATAGTGAGGGAAGTGCATATGTCAGACATTCTGAAACATATTGTCAAGGCATCGGCCTAGACGTCTAAAAATGATTAAGGCCTCGGCCAAAACCATATCACAAATTGGGCAAGGCCTCAGCCAAGTCCATGTCTATTTGTATCATGAGACCTACCGATGCATAGAGGGGATATAACAGGCCCCACACATCACCTAATAAGTCCAATTCATTCCTCATACAAGTGAGGATAAACATAAACAACATATACATTCATATTGAAACTAACATAAGAAATGTAAATAACTTTCCCCGAACATTAAGCTTAAACACTAACCATTCAAATTAAATTGGTGAATGGTTTTAGGATAGCATATCCACAATCAAACTAGTAATAAAACATCCAATTAAATATGGTAGATAATATCATAAAATATTACTCTCAATAATACATAAGAATCAATAAGAGTGTTGAAACATATGAAAATACTCTTATAAAATCATTGAGTAATTCTTGAGATAAATACTCTTTTATTTTGAAAATAAGAGTTCTCCTGGAAAAGTATTTGTATAAAACCATAAGTGAAGTAATATAATATGTTCACAATAAAATGATTGATTTTATAAAGATAATGGTTTCCAAAAAAATATAGAGTGCCCTTGAAAATAGGTAATAATTTGAGAAATTCCCTTGAAACGGGCATCTATTTCGAAAATAATTCTGAAAGTTTCTTTTGAAACGTGTAAATCCCCATAAAATAAGGAAGATTTATGTTTGGTAAACATATATATAACAATCACACAGAATTTATGAGCATTACATAATAATATACAATAATTTAATTGAGGTAATTAGACAATAAAAGTAACCTGAATGAAAATGGAGGTTCAGGTGGAAAAATCCTTACCTTAAGTCTGAATGTGTTACGCTCTTGAACTTAAGGTCTTGGAATATGAAATTAGACTTATTAATAACTTATTTAATAACCTATTAGACATGTATTTATTTTATCATCATTCCTTTTAGTTCATTTATGTCCTTATAGATAAGTTATTATATTGAATTTTGTCGTTCCAGAGTGTTCGTTTTCTTGATTTTCATAATCGGTTGACTTGTTTTTAAGTAATGGAGTTCATGTATAATGGATGTAAATCTCCAGAATTGAAATTAAATATTACTTATGAACATACATAAGTTTAAATGGTTATTTCTATCTTTTTTTTACATGGAAATAGGATGAATCATTAGATGAAATATTAATGACTTTCACTTAGATTATTTTAGCAGTATTTTGATTATTAGAAACTAGTTTGGACATATGATTTAATAATATGTATGTATACTGGTTCCTGAATATTAATTAGGTTATAATACATATATTATAGTATGGTTCAACCATCAAAATGGTTTCATGAGCAGTAATGAAGGAGAAATTGAAGAACGAAACTTCGTCGTCTACAAAGGTTATAAATTGGAACCTCATGGACATTGATTTCGTTTATAAAATAAAAGGGAGAGAGTAAGAATATTGATGATGGTTATTCCATTCACATGATATAATTTCAGTATATAGATTATATTTTAGTTATCATGGTCATTTGGACAGAGGAGGTGGGGAGAGGATAACAAAATAAGATAAATTGAAATGAAACTAAATGAAAAAGAAGGGTGTTTTACCTCTTGAAATAACCTCCTTGAGAACCTCCTTAAGGGAAGGGATTTTGGTCTTTTGGAAAGACCAATAGCTTCTTGTACGTGGGTAGAGACTAAGTAAGGGTATTTGGTCAGAACTTTTAGGAGCTTCAAGTCTTAGATGAGTGAAGAGAAGAGGAAGTGAGGGGGAGGGGGGTTATAGTGGAGGAGAGGAGTAAATTTTGAATATTTTATTCATTATTTTATTATTTCCCTCAAGACAACAAATAGTGTTGTTTAAACCAAGTGGCCTTATATCCCTTATGATATCATAAATAGTGTATTTAACTGATAATTTTTATAGTATTTTACTATTCATCAAAAAATCAAGAATTTCAGAAAAATCCCAAAAAATCACCCTAACTATTTTTCGATGTATAGAATTAAAAAATGAACTTCATTTTTCAAAAATAATTTTATAAATATTATTAATTTAATTTTTAAATAAAATCATAGTTAATTCGAAAAATAACGATTTTAAAGGTATAATTAGTTTTATATCACATTGAAAAATTAATTAAGATCTCATTATCTTATTACCATAAAAAAATAAAATAATATCATTATTTACTATTCATAAGGGTCATATTACTATTCATAAGGGTATGTTACTATTTACCAAAAATGAAGTTGGTTATATTATACTCCAAATGACTTACTGGTCACAACTCTAGATGACCATTTTCCAAAATTCAAAACATAGAAAAGGAAAAGTTGTGTTTAACGACTACATTATAAAATGTGTTTTTTTGTAGGAACATAGTGTTTCATGCATTCAATATTTATTTTCAAAACCTTGGGGTGTTATATTCTCCCCTCCTTACAAAAATTTTGTCCTCGAAATTCACAAAATGTTACCTCACAAAAAGGTTTGGATAGGTCTTCAACATAAGATCCTCAGGCTCCCATGTTGCCTCTTTGATTTTATGATTTCTCCAAAGTATCTTTACCAGATGAGCCATATGATTCCTCAAAACTTATTCTTTAGTGTCCAGAATCCATATAGGCTCTTCACAGTAAGACAGGACATGTTCTAACTCTATACCTTCAGAAGTGAGGACATGCATTGGGTCTGGCATGCACTTTCTCAGTAATGAGACATGAAACACATTGTGTACTTTGGAAAGGCTAGGCAGCATAGCCAAACGATAAGAAATAGCTCCAATTCTCTCTAGAATTTCAAAAGGCCCAATGTACCTAGGGATCAGTTTCCCTTTCTTCCCAAATCTTATAACACCCTTTCATGGAGATACTTTCAAGAAAACATGATCACCCACTTGAAATTCCAGATCCTTCCTTTGATTATCAGCATAACTCTTTTGTCTGCTTTGTGCTGTTTTGATATGACCTTGAATAGTCTTTACATTTACTATTTTTTCCTCCACAATCTCTAGACCCACAAGCCTCTTTTCTCTAACTTCATCCCAATAAGTTGGTGTACTACATCTCTTTTCGTACAATGATTTATATGGCGTCATTTGAATATTTGAATGGAAACTATTATTGTAGGAAAACTCCACTAAAGTTAAGTATCGATCCCACATACCATGAAAGTCAAGTGAACATGATATCAACATGTCCTTTAAGGTTTGGATCATCCTCTCTAATTTCCCGTCAGTTTGTGGATGATAAAAAGTACTCAATAGAAGTTCGGTATCCAAAGCTTTCTAAAGAATTTTCCAGATTTTCGATGTAAACTGTGGATCATGATCAGACACAATTGATAGAGGTGCCCCATGAAGTCTCACAACTTCATTGATATAGAGTCTTGCTAGGCACTCTAGTGTAAAATCCTCCCTTATATCGAGGAAATGTGCATATTTCGTAAGTTGATCCACAATTACTCATATCACATCATTCTTCCTTGAAGTTTTGGGTAATCCAGTGAAAAAATCCATGGTGATGTCATCCCATTTTCACATAGAAATAGGTAGAGGTTACATGAATCCTTTTGGATGTTTCCTTTCATCCTTCACTTGTTGACAAAATAAACATCTTGATACATAATCCACAATTTCCATATTCATGTTATCCCACCAGAAATGTTCCTTCAAATCTCTATACATCTTAGTGATACTAGGATTTATTGAGAAATTAGAACTATGTGCATCATCCAATAACTCCCTTTTTAGCTCGGGTATAGCTGGAACACAAAGACTCTTCCCAAATTTCAGAACACCATCTTCACACACAAAGTTAGTCAACTTCCCATCTTTCACAGCAATAAATCTCTTTTGAAGGTTCTCATCATTAGGATGAGAAGCTTTAATTATTTCTAATAAATATGGCTGGGAAACCTATAGCGACCCGAGCCTTTTATATATAGCATTTCATGATTTTAAACATAATTCATCATCAGAGTATAATCCAAGGATCGTTAAGTCTAGTGTCTTGGAAGACTAGGTACATATAACACAAAACATGGGGCTAAAAACACTTCTTTATTTAATCTACATAACGAGATCCTAACTTCCTTTGAGCCCTTACATCTGCATAGGATACCCTGAGGAATACATGAACAAAGGGATGAGCTAAAAATCCCAGCAAGGGAATGAACATAAGGATACATTTCAAGCACATGAGTTAGGAGGCATGTCATAATGATATCCAAAGCATGAAACTTATAAAATCATTTAATATAAGCATGAGATCATATAAACATGGAATCATATAAATTTGGAAGAATCATAAAGCATTTCTTTAGTACGGGTCAAGGCTAACCACCAATCCCGTTTCCCATTTCAGTACGGGTCAAGGCTAACCGCCAATCTCGTTTCACATCGCATCTCATGAGACTTAACCTTACCCAATGCATTGGAGCGCTATATGGGCCCACACATCTCAACATATTCATGATTATTATTTCCATATAAATATTCTTACCACATATACAATCATACATAATCAACTATACACAAACATAAGGGTACCCATGAAAATAATTGGGTACCACAATCATGACATCAATCATAACCAATGGGCGCATCATGAAATTGTCCATGTAAGGAAATAATTAGAAAATACATGGACGTTCATAGGGTAAAATAGTCATATATCATGGTAAGTTTTGTCAAACATAAGTGACAACATATGAGAAATTTATTTTAGAAACATTGACATTAAAACATTTTTTGTGTGGTTTTAAGGAAAATACTATAGAGCTTTTAAAATAGTAAAGAAGACATTATTTTATATAAGACCATAATTGTACCAAGAAGGTTTTAATAATAAAAATACAGAATTTACAAAGATAATGGTGTCTTAAAACAGAAGATATAGTGCACATGAAATTGGGAAAAAGTTTAGGAAGTTCCTTTAAAACAAGTGTGCTTATTGGGAAGTATCGAAGAGAGATTCACTTAAAAGAATGTATATCCATGAAAGAGAATGAGAGATAGATCTTGTAACATGAGTTTGGAGCATATAAACAGAATTTTGAAGTTCTACATGAAAGAAAAGACAACAACAAAAAGAAAGATATAGCAACCCAAAGGAATAAAGGAAGTTCGGGTAGAATCCATCATGGTTTATTGTCATGGTATCATGTATAACTAAGAGGGCTTGATGAGAGAGATAAGGGGTTTCTAATCACTTGTAAAACATTAGGTAAGTATGGTGAAGGTGTATAAATGTACCCCATCACTTGGTATTACACAAAAAGGCATAGCATAGAGAACAATCTTGATTAAGAGTAAAAAGTGGAGGATCCCTTACCTTAAGTCCATTGGTGTTCTCCACTTGATATTAATAGCCTGAATAGTAAAATTAAGTTTATTAATCAATAGTTCCAGAACCTTATATACATGTAAAATATTTATTATATCCTTTTTAAGTACATTTATACCCATTTTGATTGATCATAAGGTTCAATTTCATGGTTCGGGTCCGTTCGTTTCCTTGGTTTTAATGATCAGTTCACTTGTATTTAGGTTCGGATAAAATGTAAAATAAAAGTGGTCATCCAGAATTGATGTTATATATAATTAGTTAACATCCAGAAGGTTACTTGGTTAAAAAATTCATTTGATTAATTGGAGTGAAGGAGAACCGTGACATAAGACATTAATGATAAATGCTTGAATTAATTTTAGCGATTTTACCCATAATTAACTTGTTTTGTATTATTATTTGATATCATGAGTGTATAAGGATTCCAGAACCATAAATAGGATATATAAAATATATAATAATCTTGTTAAACCATAACATAAATGGTTTCATGACCAGAAACAAAGATGATAAAATAAATTGAAAACACATTATCCACGATGTCGATCACGGACGATGTTTTAATTTTAGAACGCGAGGGAGAGGAGAAGAAGCATGATGCTTGAATTTTTTCCATAAACATTATTAAAATAAAGAATATATGAGATTATGGAGCTCTCATGACTTTTGGATAAGTGAAGGGGAAGAGGGTATAATAAAATAAGGAAATTGAAAACAAAACACTTGAAAATGAAAGGGGATCCTTACCCTTTGATCTCCTCTCTTTGAGATCCCTCTTAAGGCCTTTGATTTTGGCCTTTTGGTAAGAAAATCAGGCCTTGTACGTGGGGAAGGATCTTGGAAGGATATTTGGGCATAATTTAGGCTAGGAACAAGGCTTGAGAGGTGTGTGGGAAAGAGGTAAGGAGAGGGGGTATTTATAGTGAGGGCGGGGAGGTTGTTCCCATTATTTTAAGTATTAGTTTATTATTTAAGGCCAAGACTATGAATAATTGAGAATTATCATCAAATATACTAAAATAATCAAGGATAATTCGATATTATCATCTTAAATCATCCAAACATCGTCTATGATGCAGTATTTAGCATTTATTGTAATTTGTCGTATTTTACTATTCATAAAAAATTCAAGTATTTCAGAAAAATCCCAAAAATTCACCCTAACCATTTTTCGACGTTTAGAATCCAAAAATAAAGTCCATTTTTCAAAAATAATTTTTTAAATATGATTATTTTAATATTTAATTAAAACAACAATTTAGTATGAAAACCAGTTTTAAAACATTCATCAACTTATTCTAAAATACAAGTATATTGTACTTCAAACATGAGTATTATTTTTATATTTTCATAGGTGATGTTACTATTCATTAGGGTATATCACTATTCATAAGGGTATGTTACTATTCATTAGGGTAGGTTACTATTCACCAAAAATTAACTTTTCCTTATCAGACTCCAAATAACTTATTGATTACAACCGTGTATGCCGGATTTTCAAAATTCCAAACACAGAAGTGTCAAACTTATGTTTAGAGGTCACTTAGCACTTAGTAGTTCATTATGTTGAGTTTTCATGTGATTTTATGACATAGTTATGAGAAGGGAATTTTCATTGAAAAACATTGGGTCGTTACATTCTTCCCCCCTTATGAAATTTTGCCCTCAAAATTTTCACTTCCCACATTAGAATAGATGAGGGCAACTTTGTCTCATCGCCTCCTCTGGTTCCCATGTTGCTTCTTCAAACTTTTGGTTTCTCCATAACACTTTGACCAGGTGCATTGTCTTATTTCGTAGAACTTTGTCTCTACGATCTAAGATCTTTACTGGTTGTTCCTCATAAAAAATATCATTCTCCCATGGTACCACCTCTGGATTGAGTACATGTGACGGGCCTGGTATGTACTTTGTCAAGAGGGATACATGGAATACATTATGTACTTGAGATAGGTTAGGTGGGAGTGCTAGTCGGTAGGCCACCGCTCCGATGTGTTCAAGGATCTCAAAGGGGCCAATTTACCTTGGGCTTAGCTTCCCTTTCTTCCCAAATCGCATGACTCTCTTCCATGGTGATATTCGAAGGAAGACTTTATCCCCAACGTCGAACTCCAAGTCCCTTCGATGTTTGTCAGCATAGATCTTTTTCCGACTCTGAGCAGCTTTGATGTTTTTCTGGATGACTTGGACCTTCTCTGTCATCTCCTGTACAATATCAGGTCCAAGTAGCTTTCGTTCTCCAACTTCATCCCAACGGTTGGAGTTCTACATCGCTTTCCATACAGAGCTTCATACGGATCCATATGAATACTCTAGTGGAAGCTATTGTTGTATGAGAAATCAAACAATGGGAGATGCTAATCCCATCCACCTTTGAATTATAGAGAGAAGGCTCTCAGCATATCTTCAAGCATCTGAATAGTCCTTTCAGATTGGCCATCAATTTGGGGGTGATAGGTCGTGATAAAATTTATTTCAGTACCCAAAGCATGTTGAAGACTCTTCCGGAATTTAAATGTGAACCTTGGATCACGATCAGAGATAATTGATAGTGGAACGCCATGCAGTCTCACCACATCCTTTACATACATTTTTGCAAGTTGTTCAAGTGAGAGATCTTCCCTAATAGCAATAAAATGGGCGGTCTTGGTGAGTCGGTCAACCACAACCCATATCGCATTATTTCTATTTGAAGTCTTCGGGATTCCCATGACAAAGTCCATTGTGACATTCTCCCATTTCCACATGGGTATAGGCAATGGTTTCATCATCCCTTTGGACTTTTTTCGCTCTTCTTTAACTTGATGACATACCAAGCACCTTGATATATATTCTGCAATCTCCTTCTTTATGTTGTCCCACCAGAAGTGTTTTCAGAGATCACGATACATCTTGGTACTTCCAAGATGGATAGAGAATGTTGAGCTATGTGAATTTTCCAATAGATATTTCTTTATCTCAGGTGATGAAGGCACACAAATACGCTTTCCAAACCAAATCGCACCATCATCGTTGATATGGAACTCTTGCAGCTTCCCTTCCTTTACTACATTGACCTTCTTTTATAACTCCACATCATCCCTTTGTTCTTCCTTAATCTTCTCTTAGATGGATGGTTTCACAATAATTTGGGCAAGGTAGGATGTATCCCCTTCCCTTACGATTTCTAAATCCATCCTTTGCATATCCAAGAAGATAGGGTGTTTCTCAATCCATAACATGGATAGAGTAGCAGGTTCTTTTCTGCTTAGAGCATCAACTACCTTGTTCGCCTTTCCAGGATGGTAGTAAATAGAGCAATCGTAATCCTTGATTATCTCTAACCATCTCCTTTGACGTATATTGAGCTCCTTTTGTGTGAATATATACTTTAGGCTCTTGTAGTCAGTGTATATATCACACTTCTCACCATAAAGGTAATGTCGCCAGATTTTCAAGGCAAATATCACAGTCGCCAGCTCTAGATCATGCGTCAGGTAGTTCTGCTCATGTATCTTCAACTGTCGTGAGGCATAGGCTATCACATTATCATTTTTCATGAGTACACAACCCAAGCCTTTCTTTGAAGAATTGTTTTATATCACAAAACTTTCTCCACTTTTTGGTAATGTGAGTACAGGTGCAGTGATCAGCCTTCTCTTTAGCTTCTTGAAGATTACCTCACATTCTTCGGTCCAGACAAACTTTACCCCCTTCTGTGTCAGCTTGGTCATCGGGTCTGACAATTGTGAAAAGTTCTTCACGAATCGTCGATAATACCCTGCTAAACCCAAAAAGCTACGGATCACTGTTACAGAAGTTGGTCTGGGCCACTCTTCAATTGCCTTTGTCTTGTAAGGGTCCACAGTTATCCCTTTGCTAGTGATAACATGACCCATGAATGATACTTCTTCCATTCAGAACTCACATTTACTATACTTTGCATACAACTTCTCTCTTCGTAAAGTATTTAACATAATTTTTAAATGCTCCTCATGTTCCTCCTTGCTCCTAGAGTATATCAGAATATCATCAATAAAGGCTACCACAAATTTGTCAAGGTAATCTCTAAAGACTCTATTCATTAAATCCATAAAAATTGTTAGAGCATTAGTGAGTCCGAAGGGCATCACTATGAAATCATAGTGCCCATACCTTGTTTGAAAGGCAGTCTTGGGTATATATTCCTTCCTCACCTTTAGTTGGTGATATCCTGACCGAAGGTCCACCTTAGAGAAATAACTGGCCCCACGAAGCTGATCGAACAAGCCGTTTATCCGTGGAAGGGGATACTTGTTCTTTATCGTGATTTTATTGAGCTCACGATAATCAATGCAAAGGCGCATTGATCCACCCTTCTTCTTGATGAAGAGGACTGGAGAACCCCATGGTGAAGCACTCAGGCGTATAAAACCTTTCTCCATATTCTCCTATAACCACTTCTTCAGCTCTTCCAGCTCTATAGTGGCCATTCTGTAAGGTGTCTTTGAGATAGGCAGATATCCAGGGATAAGTTCAATTGAGAACTCAACCTCTCAGTCCGAAGAAAGACCAAACAACTCTTCAGGGAATACGTCAGTGTAATCCCTCACGATGAGCATGTCTTCAAGAATGATTCTCTCTTTTGTCTCGATCATTTGAGCTAGATATGATTTCTTATAAGGCAACAATATCCACACTTGAGATGAAGATTCTAAAGGAGACTCACGTTCCTCCTTACATTTGTAAAGAATAGGAGGATGCTTCAGGATGTGAAAAGTGATTTCCCTTTCCCGACAGTTGATGTTGGCTTTGTACAAAGACAGCCAATCCATGCCCAAGATTGCGTCAAACTCCACTAAAGGAAGTATGGCGAGATTTGCTGGGAGGTTCAGTCCAAAAACATTAACTGGGGAGGAGTTATAAACCATGGATGCAGTGATGGCCCCATTTGCTGTTTTCACAGATAAATTTTCCACCAAATTTTGAGGTGGTGTTTGAATAGTTCTACTAAACTGGCAAGATATGAAAGAATGCGTAGAACCAGAGTCAAATAGTACGTCTGCTGTTCTTGAATGAATCACTAGCGTACCTATCACCACATCGTTATCCGGCTCCACCTTAGCAGTAGTGATAGCATAAGACCTTCCTTGTTTCCTTGGATGTTGTTGTTGATTTCCTCCAACAACCCTTGGCTTAGGGAAATTGTTCGCATAATGCCTAAGCTCCTTGAAATTGAAACACTGCACTACAGGTTGAGTGTTGTTCTGAACCTTCCTTTCTTCTTCAACATTAGCAGGATTTTTCATATCCCTTCGGCAGTTCTTTTCCAGATGACCAAACTTTTCACATTTGAATCAATTCTTTGTTCCCTTGAAACAGTCACCAGGATGCTTCTTCCCACAATTTTTGCAAATGGGAAAGTGAGGCTTCTTTCCATCATGGGATTTGTTTGATGAACCACCCATGTTGTTCTCCATTTTCCACTTCTTGTCACTAGGCCCATGAGACCACTGAGAGTCTCCAATCTCTATTTCCACCTTGAGGGAACAGCGTACAATATCCTCATAACTGTCAAAGTCTCGAATTTCCAACACTTTTCGTAGACTCGGTTTTAGTCCGCTAAAGAAGCGATCCACCTTGCTTTCAATTTTCATAACAAAGCCAGAGGTCTACCTTGCAAGCCTTGTAAATTTTGCTTCATACGCCCCGATGGACTCATCTTCCTTCTGCCTAAGTCCAAGGAAATCTCTTTCCATCTTGAGACGAAGGGTTCAATGAAAATATTTATTGAAAAGCATCCTCTTGAATTCCTCCCAATCCAAGGAATCAATTTCCTCTTGGGACTTTGTATTCTTGATCAATGTCCATCACTGATCAGCTTCCCCATCAAAATGATAGACCTCCAGTACAACCTTCTCTTCTTCCGAGTACTGTAGAACTGAGAATATCTTTTCAATGGAGTTAATCCATTGTTCTGTGAGGAGGGGATTAGAAGACCCACTAAACATGGGAGGCCTTTGCCTCATGAAGGATTCTACGGCTACTTGCTCTTTCCTTGGAGGAGGAGGGAGTTCCGCCTGTTTCAAGTTATTATTCATAACTCGAGCCAGCAGAGCAAGTACTACCATGAAGTTTTGAGCACCCGCTTCCATTACCTTAGGCATGTCGTTAGGGCAATATTCACATTGCTTATCACATTGGTTGTTGGAATGTGTTATTCTATTTTCTGCCATTAACTAAGAAAAAGAACGTATAATTAGAGGTCTTGAATACTTAGCTATTGAGCAAAAAAAGAGACTTTTAACATAAAAGTATGAACTTATAAAGAAGAAATATGTCCTGACTTGTGATTCCTTAGGTTTATATCTAGGTTATCCTCAATATATTTCTTAACTTATATTCTTATGGGCTTCTTTTTGTCCCTTAATAACGGTTTTTACTAACCTCATGAATCTACCAAAGAATATCCCCCAGGAGTGTCGTAACCAAGAGTGTAGTAAATCCCGTTATCGTGCACCTGTTCCTGTTCGAGTCTAGATCAAAGCGGTGTTTTCAGGTTTTACCCCTAGATACATATGTGTCAGAGCCGCCTCTACCTGCTTCCATCTAGACAGGGATGTATTTGCTTGATAAACCACTTACTCTATACTCACCAAAATTTAGGACTATTTTCTTATACTTAGTCTCATCCTTAAGGTTCTCACTAAGGTTCTCTATTCCTAATCTCCAAAAATAACAAGACTATCCTCTGATACCAATTATAGTGACCCGATCCTTTTACATATAACATTTCATGATTTTAAACATAATTCATCATCAGAGTATATGTAACGACCCAATCTTTTTGAGTAGTATATTAACTTACTCTTAATGATTTAATAAGATGTTAATGGTTAATGCAGAAAGAGGAGTCGATGGCTTCATCCAGTAGACTCGAACCTTATGAAGCCCACTTATTAGAGCTTGGGAAGGAGGTAGCATCTGTGGGCTTCGCTTTGGACCAAGCCCAAGCCAAACTCCAGCATGTCAAGCTTGAATGGAAACGCCTGCGGGAGAAGTTCAAGTTAGTAGAGATTACTACTAGGGCAATGTTATCTGAGCCACCCTCATATTCTCTCACCATAGCACACCTTACACTTAGGTCATATGCCGGTGTTATAAGGGGCTATGTGACGAGACCCTAGCTTCTTTGTGTAATCCCTTGGGATGAATGAATTGAGATTTATTTCTTTAGTGATGTTTGTGAAATTTCAAATGTCCGGATAATTTTAGGATGTATTTTATTGATGAATTTTGAATAAAGTATATTTTAAAATATTTATGTAAACCCTAAATAATTAATGATGTGTAATGATTTTCAAAAAATGGTCTTCTATAAAAGTGTTCAGTAAGGAATTTGGAGTCTAATAAGACCAACTTAATTTTTGATGAATAGTAAATTATGAATAGTGATTTTACGCTTAGGATTAGTAATGTGACCAAATGGATTAGTAATTTCACTCAAAGAAAGTTTTAATATAATTCAGACACCTAGATTAAGTAATGTGATTCAATAAAATGGGTAAATAACGGTTTCATAAATTATTAGCCAAGTATTAGTTTTTTCGGGTGAATAGTGTTTTCTAATTAAAAATTTAATTAAAAATTATTAGAAAATTATTTTTATAAAAAGGACTTTATTTTTGAACTCAGAGCATCGATATTATGTTATGGTAATTTTTGGGGATTTTTCTGAAAAAAATGAATTCTCGATGAATAGTGTTTTTATTTAAAAATTAAATTAAAAATATTTAGAAAATTATTTTTATAAAATGGAGTTCATAAATGTAATTAGAGCATCGATATTTGGTTAAGGTGAAATTTTGGGATTTTTCTGAGTAAGATGAATTTTTCAGTGAATAGTAAAAAAGCAGTTTTAGGGTTTCGGTATGTCTAATGACATCATAACTATGTCATGGTGATGTCATGCGATATTTTAAGGGTTGTCCGGCCAAGAGTGGTGAATTATTGTTTTGGGGGGCCCATGTGGCCTAACTCCATGGTAAATTCCAAGGGAGAGCACATGATTTTGAGAAAAGCACTTGTGTGGTGTCCCTTGGCCATTAATGCCTTGTCCCCTCACTTTCCCTATAAATACCAAGCCCTCCTCTCATCCTTTCAACTCAAAAACCATCCTCAACGAAGTTCTGGTCTCCTTACCTCCCAAGGAGTCCTCCCAAGGTGCCCCCAAGCCCTCAAGGTCCAAACCTTTGAGTTTTAAGAGTTACGTTTTAAGGTAAGGGATCTGACCTCTCTCTTTCTTTTCATGTAATCTCTTTTATGTCATTCCTTTTATGCTCCATGTTCTTATGTGAGAGGATGTTCTTTTATATTTCTCTTACTGCCCTTTTCATGTTTATATGATGAGAGATCCCCTCTTACTCTCATCATTTCGTTTTACGAAAGTTTAAGTGACGCTGTTAGGCTGCCGAATTTTAAGGGATTCTTTCACCCTTCTCATTTTTTTAGTTCTATTTTCATGTCAAGTCTTTCAAGTTCCTTTTTATTATGTTAGGGTATGATCTCTATATCTATCATACTTATCTCTTATGATCATATAATGAGAGACCCTATTTGATCTTGTCAAATCATTTTTATTGAAGTTTAAGTGACGCCGTTAGGCTGCCGAATTTTTATAAGAGAAATCTTATTTTTGTCTTACTTCCATGTTTTTCATTTCAAATGGTATGTCCTTCAAATTTCATTACCATGATTCATATCCTTTATATTCTGTCCCTATACTATTTTTATAGATCATTTATGAGTGGGTGACCCATGTCCCCTCTCTTTTCAATGTTTTCTAAAACCTCGAAACGTAGCCGTTATGCTACAGAATTTTCGTCTCAAAATGCCTATCTCTTTTCTCAAAATTATTTTATGTTATTAAGTGAATACTCAAAGCTCTTATTTATACAGGGGTATTCACATATATGTAAAAATTTTCTATTTTAAATTCTGGGATTTACATACATGAAACCCGCTTCCCCTTTCTGTGGGTTTTAAGTGACATAAAGATCATGTCTTTAAAGCAGTTTTTAAAACATTATGATTATGAAATTAAACCCATTTCTTTTATTATATATGGGTTGTTTATGAAATGATTGATGATATATGTGGCTCACATGATAATAAAGACATGTCAAGGGTGCGCCCAGATAGCGCTTCAATGCATTGGGTAAAGACTTAATCTCTAGAGATGACTTTTAGACTGATACCTTGGTGAATAACCTTGGTAATTTTAATGACACCTTGGGGATGGACCTTGGTGAAACAAAATGATTTTAAATATTGAATGTTTCAGCCACATCTTCAAGTTATGAAAAATTTTATTTTTATTATGATGTATCTCATGATTTATTTCTCATGCCTTAAAGTTCTTTTCATGTCCTTATTGAAGTATCTCAAGTTCACATGTAAAATGTTTCTCTTGTTTCCCTTACTGGGCCTTCTGCTCACCCTTTTCTTTTGATGTATGTCCCCAGGTTATGAGATGCAGTAATGAACCTAGGATGAACTTAATGAGAAGTCTTTCAAGTGTTTAAGAATAATGTTTTATGTTCTTTTCATGTATTATGTTCCTTGTTTCCATGACACTAAACCTTAAAGATCCTCAGTTCCGTGTAATGAAATGAAAGTTATGTTATAAAAAGACGGGATACTATAGTTGGTATCAAAGGATGGTTTAGTTATTTGTGGAAATTAGGATATAAAAACTTTAGTAAGAACCCTATAGAAAAGTTTAAATATAGGAAAACTTCCTGGTATTTTGGTAAGTATTGAGTAAGTGGTTTATCAAACAAATACATCCCTATCTGGATACGAGCAGGTAGAGGCGGCTCTGGCACAGATGTACATAGGGGTAAAACCTGAAAACACCGCTTTGAGCTAGACTCGAATGGGAACTGGTGCACGATAACGGGCTTTGCTGCACTCTTGGTTACGACACTCCCAGGGGATATGTTTGGTTAATCACAAGCTTTTTATGAATCATTATGAAGGAATTATAGAGAAGTGTAATTGTCTAAGCATGAAGTCTTAGTTAAAATATTCATAAATGAAATAAGTTTCTCACTAAGGTTTTATTCTTTTAGAAAATGGCGGGCAATAGGAGGAACCGTGACGATGGTGACCGCAATTCACCATGTGCTGACAGCCCTCCGATGGAAGCTGGAATGGAAACATTCATGTGAATGATGAACCAACTGACTCAAGTTATGAGTAATAACTTGAATCAAGCTGAGAGGTCAACCTCACCACGAAGGGAACAACCCTATGTTGAGTCCTTCATGCGTCAACGACCACCATCGTTCAGTGGATCTATTGAACCATTGGTTGAGGAACAATGGATAAGCTCCATTGAAAAGATCTTTTCTATACTCCTTTGTTCGGAATAAGAAAAAGTCACCCTTGCTGTTTATCGCCTAGAGGGAGAAGCTGATCAGTGGTGGTCACTGGTCAAACACACGAAGCCTAGAGGAGAGATGGAAGCTATGGAGTGGGAAGAGTTTCGGGGAATATTCTTTGACAAGTATTTCCCTCGTTCCATGAGAATGAGAATGGAGAAAGAGTTTCTCGAGCTGAAGCAGAAGGAGAATGAATCTGTCAGAAGCTATGAGATGAAATTCACCCGACTTTCACAATATACCTCTAGCTTTGTCATGGATCCAAGTGGGAAGGTTGATAGATTTTTCGGTGGACTGAGACCTCATATGTGGAAGAATTTATCCAACCGGGACTATGATAGCTATGAGGAGATCGTGCGAAGTGCAATGAAAGTCGAGCTGGAGTTTGGTGAGACGCAGTGGTCTCATAAATCCAATGAAAAGAATAGATCGTTGGAGCCCAGTTTAGGGAAGACTTTTGATCAGGGAAGAGGTGGAAAGCAAATGCAACTTACCACATGCAATAAATGTGGAAAGAAGCATCCGGGGGACTACTTGGTCGGAAGTGGAAAGTGCTACAAGTGTGGAAAAGGAGGCCATATTGCTCGGAATTTTCGTAGTGAGGTGAAACCTCAACTCCCCAATGCTAACGACAGAGGAAAGATGGTTCTGGCATTACCTGAAGTCCATTGCTTCAAGTGTGGACAGATTGGGCACTATGCTAATCTCTGTCCAAATCCAAGGGCAGTGGAGGAGAATCACCATCAACCTCAGCAAAGGCCAGGGGAGCAAGGTCGTGATTTTTCTATCACAACAACTGAAGTTGAAGCTCCGAATGACGTGGTAGCAGGTACTCTTGTTGTCCTCTCAAAACTAGCAACTACTTTGTTTGATTCTGGTTCTACGCATTCCTTTAGTTCCTCCAAGTTTGCAAAGAATATAGAATCAATCCCGGAATTGATTGAGGTAGAGTTGTCAGTCAAGATTCCAAGTGGGATTATCCATGCATCAACAATGTTTAGAGACTCAAGTGTTTACTTTAGTGAGCACAATATTATCGCAAATCTAGTAGTCATTCCCATGTTGGAATTCGACGTTATACTAGGGATGGACTGGCTCTCAAAGTATAATACTAAGATCAAATGCAGAAGTAAGGAAATCTCAGTAGTCTTGAATGAACAACCTATAGTTATCTTCCAAGGAGAGATATACCAAACTGATCCCTATCTAGAAGTACCTCCTATAGCTTTCTTTATGTAGTTAATCGGTGATGATGAAGAAGGAAAAGGGAGCATACCAATAGAAGATGTTCCAATTATTCAGGAATACATGGATGTATTTCCTGAGGAGTTACCTGGACCTCCCCCCGAAAGAGAGGTAGAGTTCTCCATTGAACTCGTACCTGGGTCTCAACCGATACCAAAGACTCCTTATAGAATGGAAAATGTGGAGCTAGAAGAGTTAAAGAAACAACTCCAAGACTTGTTGGAGAAGGGGTTTATCCGACCAAGTGTGTCTCCTTGGGGAGCACCAGTTCTCTTTGGGAAGAAGAAAGATGGATCAATGCGGCTATGCATTGATTATAGAGAACTGAATGGGATCACAGTGAAGAACAAATACCCTCTTCCAAGAATTGATGATTTATTTGACCAACTTCGTGGGGCTCAATTCTTCTCCAAGATGGACCTTCGATCTGGTTATCATCAACTGAGGGTGAAGAAGGAAGATATTGCAAAGACTGCCTTCCGATCAAGATATGGGCATTATGAGTTTACTATTATGCCCTTCGACTTGACTAATGCTCCTGCTATTTTCATCGATTTGATGAATATAGTCTTTAAGGACTACCTTGATAACTTTGTGGTAGTTTTTATTGATGATATTTTGATATATTCAAAAAGTCATGAGGAGCATGAAGATCATCTGAGGGTTATTTTGAAAACTCTGCGGAAGGAGAGGCTCTTTGGAAAGTTCAGCAAGTGTGATTTTTGGTTACAACAAGTGGCTTTCTTGGGGCACATCGTAACCAATGAAGGAATCTCGGTTGACCCTGCAAAGACAATGGTTGTAGAGGAGTGGCATCAACCCACAATAGTAACTGAGATTCGTAGTTTCCTTGGTTTAGCAGGATATTATAGGAGGTTTGTGAAAAACTTTTCATGGCTTTCTAATCCACTAACCAAGTTGACTCGAAAAGGGGTAAAGTTCATCTGGACAAAGTAATGCGAGGAAAGTTTCCAAGAGCTAAAGAAGAGATTAGTTACTGCACCTGTGTTAACACTACCCTCTATCGGAGAAGGATTCATTATTTTTAGCGATGCATCTCTGAAAGGGATTGGGTGTGTCCTCATGCAAAATGACAAGGTAATTGCTTATGCATCTCGACAGTTGAAGATTCATGAGCAGAATTATCATACGCATGATCTAGAGATAGCGGCAGTTGTTTCTGCTCTAAAGATATGGAGGCACTATCTTTATGAGGATAAATGTGATATATACACTGACCACCAAAGTCTAAAGTATATTTTCACGCAGAAAGAATTGAACATGAGACAAAGGAGATGGTTGGAGCTTATTAAATACTATGATTGTTCAATTCATTATCACCCTGGAAGAGTAAACAAAGTCGCGGATGCGTTAAGCAGGAAAGATCCTGTTGTTCTGGCAACAATGAGGATCCTAGGAGATTCCTTGATTAAAGATCTAGTAAAACTGGACATGGGAATTATAAGGAAAAAGATATCATCAACCCTATCCCAAATGATTTCTCAACCTTCATTACTAGAGAAGATCAAGAAGGCTCAAAAAGAAGATCCTTTGTTGTAGGAGAAGTTGGAGGCTGTAAAAGATGGGAAGTTCCCTGATTTCAATATTGATCAAGAAGGTGTATTGAAATTTTGTACAAGACTATGTGTTCCATCTATTCCGGAGATAAAGAAAGAACTGATGGATGAAGCTCATAGATCTACTTTCTCTATACATCCGGGAAGCACTAAGATGTATAGAGACCTTCGTGATCATTATTGGTGGGATAACATGAAGAGGGAGATTGCTGAATACACTACAAGGTGCCTGGTGTGTCAGCAAGTAAAGGCAGAATGACAACTTCCTAAGGGGGTATTACAACCGCTACCCATACCAGTATGGAAGTGGGATAATATCACTATGGACTTTGTAACCGGTCTCCCGAAAACATCCAAAGGAAACAATGTGATATGGGTTATTGTGGACCGTCTCACCAAGACAACCCATTTTATCTCTATTCGGGAAGATTTCTCTCTTGATCAGCTTGCCAAGATATACGTAAGGGAAGTGGTAAGGCTGCATGGGGTAACACTATCCATCGTGTCTGATCGTGATCCAAGATTCACATCAAAATTCTGGAGAAGTCTTCAACATGCTCTGAATACTGAATTGAATTTTAGTACGGCCTATCATCCTCAAACTGATGGCCAATCTAAAAGGACTATTCAGACACTCGAAGACATGCTGAGATTATGCTCAATGGAATTTAAAGGTAGATGGGATCAACACCTCCCATTAGTGGAGTTCTCTTATAACAACAGCTTCCATTCGAGTACTCAGATGACACCCTATGAAGCTCTGTATGGAAAGCGATGTAGAACTCCTACTTGTTGGGATGAAACTGGTGAGAGAAAGCTTCTTGGGCCTGATCTTGTGCAAGAGATGACAGAACAGGTCCATGCCATCCAACAACACATAAAGGCTGCTCAAAGTCGGCAGAAGAGCTATGCTGACAATCGTTGAAGGGACTTGGAGTTTGGTGTTGGTGACAAAGTCTTCCTTCGAATTTCTCCATGGAAGAGAGTCATGCAGTTTGGGAAGAAAGGGAAGCTCAGCCCTAGGTACATTGGACCCTATGAAATCCTTGATCACATAGGAGTAGTGGCCTATCGTCTAGCACTTCCACCGAACCTAGCTCAAGTTCACAATGTCTTCCATGTATCTCTCTTGAGGAAGTACATACCCGACCCTTCGCATGTACTGAACCCAGAGGTGGTACAACTGGAACATGACCTCTCTTATGAGGAGCAGCCAATGGAGATATTGGACCGTAGAGAGAAGGTTCTAAGAAAAAAGACTACCCACCTTGTGAAAGTTTTGTGGAGGAATCATAAATATGAAGAAGCGACTTGGGAGCCTAAGGAAACGATGAAGCAAAAGTACCCTCACCTTTTCGACTAGGCCTCAAGTATAAATTTCGGGGACGAAATTTCTTAAGGGGGGAAGAATGTAACGACCCAATATTTTTGAGTAGTATATTAACTTACTCTTAATGATTTAATAAGATGTTAATGGTGAATGCAGAAAGAGGAGTCGATGGCTTCATCCAGTAGACTCGAACCTTATGAAGCCCACTTATCAGAGCTTGGGAAGGAGGTAGCATCTGTGGGCTTCGCTTTGGACCAAGCCCAATCCGAACTCCAACGTGTCAAGTTTGAACGGAAACGCCTGCGGGAGAAGTTCAAGTTAGTAGAGATTAGTACTAGGGCAATGTTATCTGAGTCTCCCTCAGATTCTCTCACCATAGCACACCTTACACTTAGGTCATATGCCGGTGTTATAAGGGGATATGTGACGAAACCCTAGCTTCTTTGTGTAATCCCTTGGGATGAATGAATTGAGATTTCTTCCCTTAGTGATGTTTGTGAAATTTCAAATGTTCGGATAATTTTTGGATGTATTTTATTGATGAATTTTGAAAAAAGGATATTTTAAAATATTTATGTAAACCCTAAATAATTAATGATGTGAAATGATTTTCAAAAAATAGTCTTCTACAAAAGTGTTCAGTTAGGAATTTGGAGTCTAATAAGATCAACTTAATTTAAGATGAATAGTAAATTATGAATAGTGATTTTACGCTTAGGATTAGTAATGTGACCAAATGGATTAGTAATTTCACTCAAAGAAAGTTTTAATATAATTTAGACACCTAGATTAAGTAATGTGATTCAATAAAATGGGTAAATAACGGTTTCATAAATTATTAGCCAAGTATTAGTTTTTTCGGGTGAATAGTGTTTTTTAATTAAAAATTTAATTAAAAATAATTAGAAAATTATTTTTATAAAAATGACTTTATTTTTGAACTCAGAGCATCGATATTATGTTATGGTAATTTTTGGGGATTTTTCTGAAAAAAATGAATTCTCGATGAATGGTGTTTCTATTTAAAAATTAAATTAAAAATATTTAGAAAATTATTTTTATAAAATGGAGTTCATGAAAGTAATTAGAGCATCAATATTTGGTTATGGTGAAATTTTGGGATTTTTCTGAGTAAGATGAATTTTTCAGTGAATAGTAAAAAAGCAGTTTTAGGGTTTCGGTATGTCTAATGACATCATAGCTGTGTCATGGTGATGCCATGAGATATTTTAAGGGTTGGACGGCCAAGAGTGATGAATTATTGTTTTGGGGGCCCCATGTGGCCTAACTCCATGGTAAATGCCAAGGGAGAGCACATGGTTTTGAGAAAAGCACTTGTGAGGTGTCCCTTGGCCATTAATGCCTTGTCCCCTCACTTTCCCTATAAATACCAAGCCCTCCTCTCATCCTTTCGACTAAAAAACCATCCTCAACGAATTTCTGGTCTCCTTACCTCCCAAGGATTCCTCTCAAGGTGCCCCCAAGCCCTCAAGGTCCAAACCTTTGAGTTTTAAGAGTTACGTTTTAAGGTAAGGGATCCAACCTCTCTCTTTCTTTTCATGTAATCTCTTTTATGTCATTCCTTCTATGCTCCATGTTCTTATGTGAGAGGATGTTCTTTTATATTCCTCTTAATTCCCTTTTCATGTTTATAGGATTAGATATCCCCTCTTACTCTCATCATTTCGTTTTATGAAATTTTAAGTGATGCCGTTAGGCTGCCGAATTTTAAGGGATTCTTTCACCCTTCTCATTTTTTTAGTTCTATTTTCATGTCAAGTCTTTCAAGTTACTTTTTATTATGTTGGGGTATGATATCTATATCTATCATACTGATCTCTTATGATAATATGTTGAGAGACCCTATTTGATCTTGTCAAATCATTTTTATTGAAGTTTAAGTGACACTGTTAGGCTGCCGAATTTTTATAAGAGAAATCTTATTTTTGTCTTACTTCCATGTTTTTCATTTCAAATGGTATGTCCTTCAAATTTCATTACCATGATTCATATCCTTTATATTATGTCCCTATACTATTTTTATAGATCATTTATGAGTGGGTGACCCATGTCCCCTCTCTTTTCAATGTTTTCTAAAACCTCGAAACGTAGCCATTATGCTGCCGAATTTTTGTCTCAAAATGCCTCTCTTTTCTCAAAATTATTTTATGTTATTAAGTGAATACTCAAAGCTCTTATTTCTACAGGGGTATTCACATATATATCAAAATGTTCTATTTTAAATTCTGGGATTTACATACATGAAACCCGCTTCCCCTTTCCGTGGGTTTAAAGTGACATAAAGATCATGTCTTTAAAGCAGTTTTTAAAACGTTATGATTATGAAATGAAACCCATTTCTTTTATGCTATATGGGTTGTTTATGAAATGATTGATGATATATGTGGATCACATGATAATAAATACATGTCAAGGGTGCGCCCAGATAGCACTCCAATGCATTGGGTAAAGACTTAATCTCTAGAGATGACTTTTAGACTGATACCTTGGTGAATAACCTTGGTAATTTTAATGACACCTTGGGGATAGACCTTGGTGAAACGAAATGATTGTCAATATTGAATGTTGAAGCCAGATCTTCAAGTTATTAAAAATGTTATTTTTATTATGATGTATCTCGTGATTTCTTTCTCATTCCTTAAAGTTTTTTTCATGTCCTTATTGAAGTATCTCAAGTTCAAATGTAAAATGTTTCTCTTGTTTCCCTTACTGGGCCTTCTGCTCACCCTTTTCTCTTGATGTATGTCCCCAGGTTATGAGATGCAGTAATGAACCTAGGATGAACTTAAGGAGAAGCCTTTCAAGTGTTTAAGAATAATGTTTTATGTTCTTTTCATGTATTATGTTCCTTGTTTCCAAGACACTAAACCTTAAAGATCCTCAGTTCTGTGTAATGAAATGAAAGTTATGTTATAAAAAGACGGGATTCTATAGTTGGTATCAAAGGATGGTTTAGTTATTTGTGGAAATTAGGATATAAAAACTTTAGGAAGAACCCTATAGAAAAGTTTAAATATAGGAAAACTTCCTGGTATTTTGGTAAGTATTGAGTAAGTGGTTTATCAAACAAATACATCCCTATCTGGATACGAGCAGGTAGAGGCGGATCTGGCACAGATGTACATAGGGGTAAAACCCGAAAACACCTCTTTGATCTAGACTTGAACGGGAACTGGTGCATGATAACGGGCCTTGCTGCACTCTTGGTTACGACACTCCTGGGGGATATGTTTGGTTAATCACAAGCTTTTTATGAATCATTATGACGGAATTATAGAGAAGTGTAATTGTCTAAGCATGAAGTCCTAGTTAAAAGATTCATAAATGAAATAAGTTTCTCACTAAGGTTTTATTCTTTTAAAAAATGGAGGTAAATAGGAGGAATTGTGTCGATGGTGACTGCAATGCACCATGTGCTGACTGCCCTCCGATGGAAGCCGGAATGGAAACATTCATGCGAATGATGAACCAACTGACTCAAGTTATGAGTAATAACTTGAATAAAGATGAGAGGTCGACCTCACCACAAAGGGAACAACACACTATTGAGTCCTTCATGCATCAACGACCACCATCGTTCAGTGGATCTACTGACCCTTTGGTTGCGGAACAATGGATAAGCTCCATTGAAAAGATCTTTTCTGTACTCCTTTGTTCGGAACAAGAAAAAGTCACCCTTGTTGTTTATCGCCTAGAGGGAGAAGCTGATCAGTGGTGGTCACTGGTCAAAAACACGAATCCTAGAGGAGATATTGAAGCTATGGAGTGGGAAGAGTTTCGGGGAATATTCTTTAACAAGTATTTCCCTCTTTCCATGAGAACGAGAATGGAGAAAGAGTTTCTCGAGCTGAAGCAGAAGGAGAACGAATCTGTCGGAATCTATGAGATGAACTTCACCCGACTTTCACGATATACCTCTAACTTTGTCATGGATCCAAGTGGGAAGGTTGATAGATTTTTCGGTGGACTAAGACCTCATCTGCGGAAGAATTCAGCCAACCGGGACTACGATAGCTATGAGGAGATCGTGCGGAGTGCAATGAAAGTCGAGCTGGAGTTTGGTGAGACGCAGTGGTCTAATAAATCCAATGAAAAGAAGAGATCGTTGGAGCCTAGTTTAGGGAATACTTTTGATCAGGGAATAGGTGGAAAGCAAATGCAACTTACCACATGCAATAAATGTGGGAAGAAGCATCCGGGGGAACTGCTTTGTCGGAAGTGGCAAGTGCTACAAGTGTGGAAAAGGAGGCCATATTGCTCGGAATTGTCGTAGTGAGGTGAAGCCTCAACTCCCCAACGCTAACGAGAGAGGAAAGATGGTTCTGGAATTACCCGAAGTCCATTGCTTCAAGTGTCGACAGCTTGGGCACTATGCTAATCTCTGTCCAAATCCAAGGGCAGTGGAGGGGAATCACCATCAACCTCAGCAAAGGCTAGGGGAGCAAGGTCGTGCTTTTGCTATCACAACAACTGAAGTTGAAGCTCCGAATGACGTGGTAGCAGGTACTCTTGTTGTCCTCTAAAAACTAGCAACTACTTTGTTTGATTCTGGTTCTACGCATTCCTTTATTTCCTCCAAGTTTGCAAAGAATATAGAATCAATCCCGGAATTGATTGAGGTAGAGTTGTCAGTCAAGACTCCAAGTGGGATTATCCATGCATCAACAGTGTTTAGAGACTCTAGTGTTTACTTTAGTGAGCACAATCTTATCGCAAATCTAGTAGTCATTCCCATGTTGGAATTCGACGTTATATTAAGGATGGAATGGCTCTCAAAGTATAATGCTAATATCAAATACAGAAGTAAGGAAATCTCAGCAGTCTTGAATGAACGACCTATAGTTATCTTCCAAGGAGAGATGTCCCAAACTGATCCCTATCTAGAAGCACCTCCTATAGATTTCTTTATGGAGTTAATTGATGATGATGAATAAGGAAAAGGGAGCATACCAATAGAAGATGTTCCAATTGTTCAGGAATACATGGATGTATTTCCTGAGGAGTTACCTGGACCTCCCCCTAAAAGAGAGGTAGAGTTCTCTATTGAACTCGTACCTGGGTCTCAACCGATATCAAATACTCCGTATAGAATGGAAAATGTGGAGCTAGAAGAGTTAAAGAAACAAATCCAAGACTTATTGGAGAAGGGGTTTATCCGACCAAGTGTGTCTCCTTGGGGAGAACCAGTTCTCTTTGTGAAGAAGAAGGATGGATCAATGCGGCTATGAATTGATTATAGAGAACTGAATGGGATCACAGTGAAGAACAAATACCCTCTTCCAAGAATTGATGATTTATTTGACCGACTTCGTGGGGCTCAATTCTTCTCCAAGATTGACCTTCGATCTGGTTATCATCAACTGAGGGTGAAGAAGGAAGATATTCCAAAGACTGCCTTCCGATCAAGATATGGGCATTATGAGTTTACTGTTATGCCCTTCGGCTTGACTAATTCTCCTGCTATTTTCATGGATTTGATGAATAGAGTCTTTAAGGACTACCTTGATAACTTTGTGGTAGTTTTTATTGATTATATTTTGATATATTCAAAAAGTCGTGAGGAGCATGAAGATCATCTAAGGGTTATTTTGAAAACTCTGCGGAAGGAGAGGCTCTTTGGAAAGTTCAGCAAGTGTGATTTTTGGTTACAAGAAGTGGCTTTCTTGGGGCACATCATAACCAATGAAGGAATCTCGGTTGACCCAGCAAAGACAATGGTTGTGGAGGAGTGGCCTCAACCCACAACAGTAACTGAGATTCATAGTTTTCTTGGTTTACCGGGATATTATAGGAGGTTTGTGAAAAACTTTTCACGGCTTTCTAATCCACTAACCAAGTTGACTCGAAAAGGGGTTAAGTTCATCTAGAAAAAGGAATGCGAGGAAAGTTTCCAAGAGCTGAAGAAGAGATTGGTTACTGCACCTGTGTTAACACTACCCTCTATCGGAGAAGGATTCGTTATTTATAGCGATGCATCTCTGAAAGGGATTGGGTGCGTCCTCATGCAAAATGACAAGGTAATTGCTTATGCATCTCGACAGTTGAAGATTCATGAGCAGAATTATCCTACGCATGATCTAGAGCCAGCGGCAGTTGTTTTTGCTCTAAAGATATGGAGGCACTATCTTTATGGGGAGAAATGTGATATATAAACTGAACACCAAAGTCTAAAGTATATTTTCACGCAGAAAGAATTGAACATGAGACAAAGGAGATGGTTGGAGCTTATTAAAGACTATGATTGTTCAATTCATTATCACCCTGGAAGAGCAAACAAAGTCGCGGATGCGTTAAGCAGGAAAGATCCTGTTGTTCTGGAAACAATGAGGATCCTAGGAGATCCCTTGATTAAAGATCTAGTAAAACTGGACATTGGAATTATAAGGAAAGGGACATCATCAACCCTATCCCAAATGATTTCTCAACCTTCATTACTAGAGAAGATCAAGAAGGCTCAAAAAGAAGATCCTTTGCTGTAGGAGAAGTTGGAGGCTGTAAAAGATGGGAAGTTCCCTGATTTTAATATTGATCAAGAAGGTGTATTGAAATTTCATACAAGACTATGTGTTCCATCTATTCCATAGATAAAGAAAGAACTGATGGATGAAGCTCATAGCTCTACTTTCTCTATACATCCGGGAAGCACTAAGATGTATAGAGACCTTCGTGATCATTATTGGCGGGATAACATGAAGAGGGAGATTGCTGACTACACTACAAGGTGTCTGGTGTGTCAGCAAGTAAAGGCAGAATGACAACTTCCTAAGGGGGTATTACAACCGCTACCCATACCAGTATGGAAGTGGGATAATATCACTATGGACTTTGTAACCGGTCTCCCGAAAACATCCAAAGGAAACAATGCGATATGGGTTATTGTGGACCGTCTCACCAAGACAGCCCATTTTATCTCTATTCTGGAAGATTTCTCTCTTGATCAGCTTGCCAAGATATACGTAAGGGAAGTGGTAAGGCTGCATGGGGTAACACTATCCATCGTGTCTGATCGTGATCCAAGATTCACATCAAAATTCTGGAGAAGTCTTCAACATGCTTTGAATACTGAATTGAATTTTAGTACGGCCTATCATCCTCAAACTGATGGCCAATCTTAAAGGACTATTCAGACACTCGAAGACATGCTGAGATTATGCTCGATGGAATTTAAATGTGGATGGGATCAACACCTCCCATTAGTGGAGTTCTCCTATAACAACAACTTCCATTTGAGTATTCAGATGGCACCCTATGAAGCTCTGTATGGAAAGCGATGTAGAACTCCTACTTGTTGGGATGAAACTGGTGAGAGAAAGCTTCTTGGGCCTGATCTTGTGCAAGAGATGACAGAACAGGTCCATGCCATCCAACAACACATAAAGGCTACTCAAAGTCGGCAGAAGAGCTATGCTGACAATCGTCGAAGGGACTTGGAGTTTGGTGTTGGTGACAAAGTCTTCCTTCGAATTTCTCCATGGAAGAGAGTCATGCGGTTTGGGAAGAAAGGGAAGCTCAGCCCTAGGTACATTGGCCCCTATGAAATCCTTGATCGCATAGGAGCAGTGGCCTATTGTCTAGCACTTCCACCAAACCTAGCTCAAGTTCACAATGTCTTCCATGTATCTCTCTTGAGGAAGTACATACCCGACCCTTCGCATGTACTGAACCCAGAGGTGGTACAACTGGAACATGACCTCTCTTATGAGGAGCAGTCAGTGGAGATCTTGGACCGTAGAGACAAGGTTCTACGAAACAAGACTACCCACCTTGTGAAAGTGTTGTGGAGGAATCATAAATATGAAGAAGCGACTTGGGAGCCTGAGGAAACGATGAAGCAAAAGTACCCTCACCTTTTCGACTATGCCTCAAGTATAAATTTTGGGGACGAAATTTCTTAAGGGGGGAAGAATGTAACGACCCAATATTTTTGAGTAGTATATTAACATACTCTTAATGATTTAATAAGATGTTAATGGTTAATGCAGAAAGAGGAGTTGATGGCTTCATCTAGTAGACTCAAACCTTATGAAGCCCACTTATCAGAGCTTGGGAAGGAGGTAGCATCTATGGGCTTCGATTTGGACCAAGCCCAAGCCGAACTCCAGCGTGTCAAGCTTGAACGGAAACGCCTGCGGGAGAAGTTCAAGTTAGTAGAGATTACTACTAGGGCAATATTGTTTGAGCCTCCCTCAGATTCTCTCACCATAGCACACCTTACACTTAGGTCATATGCCGGTGTTATAAGGGGCTATGTGACGAGACCCTAGCTTCTTTGTGTAATCCCTTGGGATGAATGAATTGATATTTCTTCCTTTAGTGATGTTTGTGAAATTTCAAATGTCCGGATAATTTTAGGATGTATTTTATTGATGAATTTTGAAAAAAGGATATTTTAAAATATTTATGTAAACCCTAAATAATTAATGATGTGTAATGATTTTCAAAAAATGGTCTTCTAGAAAAGTGTTCAGTAAGGAATTTGGAGTCTAATAAGATCAACTTAATTTTTGATGAATGGTAAATTATGAATAGTGATTTTACGCTTAGGATTAGTAATGTGACCAAATGGATTAGTAATTTCACTCGAAGAAAGTTTTAATATAATTTAGACAGCTAGATTAAGTAATGTGATTCAATAAAATGGGTAAATAACGGTTTCATAAATTATTAGCCAAGTATTAGTTTTTTCGGGTGAATAGTGTTTTTTAATTAAAAATTTAATTAAAAATAATTAGAAAATTATTTTTATAAAAAGGACTTTATTTTTGAACTCAGAGCATCGATATTATGTTATGGTAATTTTTGGGGATTTTTCTGAAAAAAATGAATTCTCGGTGAATAGTGTTTTTATTTAAAAATTAAATTAAAAGTATTTAGAAAATTATTTTTATAAAATGGAGTTCATAAATGTAATTAGAGCATCGATATTTGGTTAAGGTGAAATTTTGGGATTTTTCTGAGTAAGATGAATTTTTCAGTGAATAGTAAAAAAGCAGTTTTAGGGTTTCGGTATGTCTAATGACATCATTGCTGTGTCATGGTGATGTCATGAGATATTTTAAGGGTTGTCCAGCCAAGAGTGATGAATTATTGTTTTGGGGGACCATGTGGCCTAACTCCATGGTAAATTCCAAGGGAGAGCACATGGTTTTGAGAAAAGCACTTGTGAGGTGTCCCTTGGCCATTAATGCCTTGTCCCCTCACTTTCCCTATAAATACCAAGCCCTCCTCTCATCCTTTCAACTCAAAAACCATCCTCAACGAAGTTATGGTCTCCTTACCTCCCAAGGAGTCCTCCCAAGGTGCCCCAAGCCCTCAAGGTCCAAACCTTTGAGTTTTAAGAGTTACGTTTTAAGGTAAGGGATCCGACCTCTCTCTTTCTTTTCATGTAATCTCTTTTATGTCATTCCTTCTATGCTCCATGTTCTTATGTGAGAGGATGTTCTTTTATATTCCTCTTACTACCCTTTTCATGTTTATATGATGAGAGATCCCCTCTTACTCTCATCATTTCGTTTTATGAAAGTTTAAGTGACGCTGTTAAGCTGCCGAATTTTAAGGGATTCTTTCACCCTTCTCATTTTTTTAGTTCTATTTTCATGTCAAGTCTTTCAAGTTCCTTTTTATTATGTTGGGGTATGATCTCTATATATATCATACTGATCTCTTATTATCATATGATGAGAGACCCTATTTGATCTTGTCAAATCATTTTTATTGAAGTTTAAGTGACGCCGTTAGGCTGCCGATTTTTTATAAGAGAAATCTTATTTTTGGTCTTACTTCCATGTTTTTCATTTCAAATGGTATGTCCTCCAAATTTCATTACCATGATTCATATCCTTTATATTCTGTCCCTATACTATTTTTATAGATCATTTATGAGTGGGTTACCCATGTCCCCTCTCTTTTCAATGTTTTCTAAAACCTCGAAACATAGCCGTTATGCTGCAGAATTTTCGTCTCAAAATGCCTCTCTCTTTTCTCAAAATTATTTTATGTTATTAAGTGAATACTAAAAGCTATTATTTCTACAGGGGTATTCACATATATATCAAAATTTTCTATTTTAAATTCTGGTATTTACATACATGAAACCCGCTTCCCCTTTCCGTGGGTTTAAAGTGACATAAAGATCATGTCTTTAAAGCAGTTTTTAAAACGTTATGATTATGAAATGAAACCCATTTCTTTTATGCTATATGGGTTGTTTATGAAATTATTGATGATATATGTGGCTCACATGATAATAAATACATGTCAAGGGTGCGCCCAGATAGCGCTCCAATGCATTGGGTAAAGACTTAATCTCTAGAGATAACTTTTAGACTGATACCTTGGTGAATAACCTTGGTAATTTTAATGACACCTTAGGGATGGACCTTGGTGAAATGAAATGATTGTCAATATTGAATGTTGCAGCCACATCTTCAAGTTATGAAAAATTTCATTTTTATTATGATGTATCTCATGATTTATTTCTCATGCCTTAAAGTTCTTTTCATGTCCTTATTGAAGTATCTCAAGTTCACATGTAAAATGTTTCTCTTGTTTCCCTTACTGGGCCTTCTGCTCACCCTTTTCTTTTGATGTATGTCCCCAGGTTATGAGATGTAGTAATGAACCTAGGATGAAATTAAGGAGAATCCTTTCAAGTGTTTAAGAAGAATATTTTATGTTCTTTTAATGTATTATGTTCCTTGTTTCCAAGACACTAAACCTTAAAGATCCGCAGTTCCGTGTAATGAAATGAAAGTTATGTTATAAAAAGACGGGATGCTATAGTATAAGCCAAAGATCATTAAGTCTAGTGTCTAGGAAGACTAGGTACATATAACACAAAACATGGGGCTAAAAAACACTTCTTTATTTAATCTCCATAATGAGCTCATAACTTCCTTTGATCCCTTACATCTACATAGGATACCCTATAGAACACATGAACAAAGGGATGAGCTAAAAAGCCCAGTAAGGGAATGAACATAAGGATACATTTCAAGCACATGAGTTAGGAGGCATGACATAATGATATCCAAAGCATGAAACTTATAAAATCATTTAATATAAGCATGGGATCATATAAACATGGAATCATATAAATGTGGCAGAATCATAAAGCATTTCTTTAGTACGGGTCAAGGCTAACCGCCAATCCCGTTTCCCATTTCAGTACGGGTCAAGGCCAACCGCCAATCCCGTTTCACATCGCATCTCATGAGACTTAACCTTACCCAATGCATTGGAGGGCTATCTGGGCGCACCCATCTCAACATATTCATGATTATTCTTTCCACATAAATATCTTACCACATATACAATCATACATAATCAATCATACACAAACATAAGGGTACCCATGAAAAGAATTGGGTACCACAATCATGACATCAATCATAACCAATGGGTGCATCATGAAATTGTCCATGTAAGGAAATAATTAGAAAATAAATGGACGTTCATAGGGTAAAATAGGTATATATCATGGTAAGTGGGGTCAAACATAAGTGACAACATATGAGAAATGTATTTTAGAAACATTGGCATTAAAACATTTTTGTGCGGTTTTAAGGAAAATACTACAGAGCTTTTAAAATAGTAAAGAAGACATTCTTTTATATAAGACCATAATTGAACCAAGAAGGTTTTCATAATAAAAATACATAATTTACAAAGATAATGGTGTCTTAAAACAGAATATAGAGTGCACTTGAAATTGGGTAAAAGTTTGGGAAGTTCCTTTAAAACAAGTGTGCTTATTGGGAAGTATCGAAGAGAGATTCACTTAAAAGCATGTATATCCACGAAAGAGAATGAGAGATAGATCTTGGAACATGATTTTGGAGCATATAAACAGAATGTTTAAGTTATAAATGAAATAAAATACAACAACAAAAAGAAAGATAGAGCAACCCAAAGGAATAAAGGAAGTTCGAGTAGAATCCATCATGGTTTATTGGCATGGTATCGTGTATAACTAATAGGGCTTGATGAGAGATATAAGGGGTTTCTCATAACTTTTAAAACATTAGGGAAGTATGGGGAAGGTGTATAAATGTACCCCATCACTTGGTATTTCACAAAAAATGCATAGCATAGAGAACAATCTTGATTAAGAGTAAAAAGGGGAGGATCCCTTACCTTAAGTCTGTTGGTGTTCTCCACTTGATATTAATGACATGAATAGTCAAATTAGGTTTATTAATCAATAGGTCCAGAACCTTATATACATTTAAAATATTTATTATATCCTTTTTAAGTTCATTTATACCCATTTTGATTGATTATAAGGTTCAATTTCATGGTTCGGGTCCGTTCGTTTCCTTGGTTTTAATGATCAGTTCACTTGTATTTAGGTTCGGATAAAATGTAAAATAAAAGTGGTAATCTTGAATTGATGTTATATAGAATTAGTGAACATATAGAAGGTTACATGGTTACAAAATTCATTTGGTTAATTTGAGTGAAAGAGAACAGTGACATAAGACATTAATGATAAACGCTTGAATTAATTTTAGCGATTTTACCCATAATTAACTTGTTTTGTATTATTATTTGATATCATGAGTGTATAAGGATTACATAACCATAAATAGGATATAAAACATATATAATAATCTGGTTCAACCTTAACATAAATGTTTTCATGACCAGAAACAAAGATGATGAAAGAAATTGAAAACACATTATCCACGATGTCGATCACGGACGATGTTTTAATTTTAGAACGCGAGGGAGAGGAGAAGAAGCATGATGCTTGAATTTTTTTCATAAACATGATTAGCATCCATAATATATGATATTATAGAGCTCTCATGCCTTTTGGATAAGTGAATGGGAATAGGGTATAAGAAAAGAAGGAAATTGAAAACAAAACACTTGAAAATGAAAGGGGATCCTTACCCTTTGATCTTCTCTCTTTGAGATCCCTCTTAAGGCCTTTGATTTTGGCCTTTTGGTAAGACCATAAGGACTTGGATGTGGGAAAGGATCTTGGGATGATTTTTGGGCAGAATTTGGGCTAGGAACAAGGCTTGAGAGGTGTGTGGGAAAGAGGTAAGGAGAGGGGGTATTTATAGTGAGGGAGAGGAGGTTTTTCCCATTATTTTAAGTATTAGTTTATTATTTAAGGCCAAGACTATTAATAATTGATAATTATAATAAAATATAATAAAATAATCAAGTATAGTTTGATATTATCATCTTACATCAGCCATACATCACCTATGATGCAGTATTTAGCATTTATTGTAATTTATCGTATTTTACTATTCATAAAAAATTCAAGTATTTCAGAAAAATCCCAAAAATTTACCCGAACCATTTTTCGATGTGTAGAATCTAAAAATGAAGTCCATTTTTCAAAAATAATTTTCTAAATTTGATTATTTTAATATTTAATTAAAATAACAATTTAGTATGAAAACCAGTTTTAAAACATTCACTAACTTATTCTAAAATACAGGTATATTGTACTTCAAACATGAGTATTATTTTTATATTATCATAGGTGATGTTACTATTCATTAGGGTATATCACTATTCATAATTGTAGGTTACTATTCATTAGGGTAGGTTACTATTCACCAAAAATTAAGTTTTTCCTTATCGGACTCCAAATAACTTACTGATTACAACCGTGCATGCCGGATTTTCGAAATTCCAAACACAGAAGTGTCAAACTTATGTTTAGAGGTCACTTAGCACTTAGTAGTTCATTATGTTGAGTTTTCATGTGATTTTATGACATACTTATGAGAAGGTAATTTTCATTGAAAAAAATTGGGTCGTTACACAACCAATTGAAAAATTAATGATTTTTCATCTTCTTTGATAATTCTCATGTCTATCCTTACTAGATCCATGTACAAAGAGTCCTTTTCAATCCGAATTTTGTTGACAACTCCATGATCCTTCCTTATCAATGCATCAACCATATTTTTTGCCTTTCCTGGGTGGTAGTGTATGGTATATTCATAATCCTTGAGTAGTTCGAGTCATCGCCTTTGCCTCATGTTGAGTTCTTTCTATGAGAAGATATACTTCGGACTCTTGTGATTCGTATATATCTCACATTTTTTGCCATATAGATAATTTCTCTATATCTTCAGAGCAAAGATTACCACTGCTAACTCAAGATCATGAGTGGGATATTTTTGTTCATGAATTTTTAACTGCCTTGATGCATAGGCAATAACTCTATTATTCTGCATAAGGACACAACCAAGCCCTTTCTTTGATGCATCACTAAAGATCACAAACCCATCATTACCCGATGGTAGGGTTAGGATAGGAGCATTCACTAAACTTCTCTTAAATTCTTAGAAACATTCCTCACATTATTTTTTCCATATGAACTTAACCCCATTTACTTGTAAGTTTGGTCATTGGGTTGGCTAAATGGGTGAAGTTCTGAACGAAATGCCGATAAAAACCTGCTAAACCAATAAAAATGTGCACCTCAGTTATGTTTGTTGGAGTAGTAAATTCTTGAACAACCTTTGTCTTCATAGGATCAATAAATATTCCATCTTTAGAGACAATGTGACCTAAAAAGGAAACTAATTGAATCCAAAATTCACACTTTCTAAACTTCCCATATAATTCATTTCTTTTAAGAGTCTTCAGAATAGTGCGCAAGTGATTTTCATGATCTTCATAGCTTTTGGAGTATACCATGATATCATCAATAAATTCCACCAAAAATTCATCAAGATATTTCTTGAAAACTCTATTCATTAAATCCATGAAAATAGAGGGTGCATTAGTCAATCCAAAAGGCATTATTGTAAACTCATAATGCCCATACCTGGTTCGAAATGCAGTTTTTGGAATGTCTTCATTCCTCACAAGAAACTGATGATATCCAAATCGAAGATCAATCTTCGAAAAATATTGGGCTCCATGAAGTTGATCAAATAAATCATCAATGCGAGGTAGGGGATACTTGTTCTTTATTGTTATATCATTGATCTCTCTGTAGTCAATGCATAACCTCATGGATCCATCTTTCTTCTTAACGAAAAGAATAGAGGCTCCCCATAGAGAAACACTAGGGAGAATAAATCCTTTATCACTCAATTACTCTAGTTTTTTATTTAGTTCCACTAATTTCACAGTGGTCATTCTATAAGGGGTCTTTGATATGGGCCTTGAACCTGGAATTAAGTCAATGGAAAACTCAATTTCTCTCTCTAGAGGATGTCCAGGTAAATCCTCTGGAAACACATCAACATATTCTTGCACAATTGGTATGTCCTCTATCTAAACATTATTCTCCTCACCCATAGTTATTGCATTTCATTCCTCCCTAATAATTAAATTCAGTAGAGCTACTGGGGGTGGATCTAGATGAGAATCATATGGTGATGTTTCTGCCCTAAAGATAAGGGATTCTACATCATCCTAAAATATTGTAACCTCCTTCCTCTTATAATAAATTTTCACATCATGGTTTTAAAGACAATCGATACCAAGGATTATATCAAATTCAATCACGGGTATGAAAATAAAATCATTAGATAAAGCACGTTTATATTCCACAATGGGGACTGCTTGACACAACTTTTTTGCAATGATACTTCCTTTAGGAGTTTTGACCGAAAACTCCCTTATTAAATCAAACTAGAAATATCTAATTTTTCTTGAAAAATGGGAAGATATGAAAGAATGTGATGATTCAGAATCAAATAAAGCATTGGATAAGTTTGAGGAAAATGATTAAAGTAACTTCCACCACATCATTAAGAACTTCAATATCAGTGGTTGTGATTGTATAAGCTTGTCCCAACTCCCTTGTCCTTTTCTGTGGCACATTTCCTTGATTCTTTGGAAAATCATTCGCATAGTGTCCCATCTCCTAAAAATTATAGCATTAAACATTAATATCTTATTTATTCTCCTTGCAATCACCAGCAAGATGGTCTTTCTGTCCATATTTGTAGCATACTTTTTTTCCTTTTAAGTAGGCACTAGGGTATTTCCTTACACAATTATCATGGGGTGGAAATTCAACTCTTTTCTTCTTCCTCGTTTCCTTATTTCCTTTTTCAGATTTTTCAGTAGCCCTCTTCTTCTCCTGCTTTCCCTTAAAGTTATAAGACTTAGAGAATTTATTTTCTATCTTGATAGCACATGAAACTATATCTTCATATGATGAGAAACTCTGGGAGACTAGTGCATGCCAGAGGAATGGTTTTATGCCATCAAAGAATCAATCAATTTTGCTCCTTGGATTTCGTATGTAGTCCATAACATGTCGTGCTAAACTTGTGAAGTTAGCTTCATACTTTGCAACATTTTCATCTTCCTTTTGCCTCAAACACATAAACTACCTTTCCATATCTGCTCGTTGTTCACGAGGAAATTATTTCTCTAGGAATATTTCCTTAAAGTCTCTCCATTTCATATCTTCTATCTCTTCCTCCTTCTTTGTGTTTTGGATTAATGACCACTAATGATTTGCATCTCCTGATAAACGATAAACTACCATGACGGCCTTCTCTCTTTCGTTACATCCCAAAGTAAGAAATATCTTCTCTAGGGAACTTATCTACTAATCAGCTACAAATGGGTCTATAGTCCCATTAAATGATGGAGGCTGTTGTCGCATAAAGTGATCTAGCAAAGCTCCTCCACATGGTGGATACGGATGCTCCATAATAAGAGTGGCCTGGAAAATTCAGTTGCCTCAGACCAATATCAAAAACAATTCCCTAAATACATTGAGAGATACAGTAAAAATATAGAATTAATTCCCTTTATTTGTATATTTTTTTATTTCTTGAGTGTTTCCCTAGACCAAGGGATCTTGGGGCTTGCCCCAGGGCCGACCCTGCTCCATACGGGTAAGGTTATTGTTCATAACCTGAGTAACTTGTCCTAGTATAGTTATAATCACCTCTGAACCAATTGCAGCACCAAATCTAACATCATTATCTTGCATTAGAGGGCAATCCCTAAATGGGATACGGGTGTTCATGTGATTTTCATTTCTTCCACTAGGCGCCATTTTTAGATAATGACATACACTTGATTAGGTTATGAATCATAATGTATAATCTTAACTTATAAAAATACTTAGCATAAATTGAAATCCTATGCATGGCTAACCCCATAATCACAAAAATGGTTTCTTTGAGGAAAAATTTACATTTTAATCCTTCATAATGGCTTGTAAAGAAAATGTGAATTATTCTAAGAATATCCCCTGGGAGTGTCAAACCAGGTGTGCAGTAAGGCTTATTGTCATGTACCAGGATACCCCAGGTTAAGCCCGGAACTTCTTGTTGGAGTTTTCACTCTTAGGTATATTTGTGCCAGAACAATGTCCACTTGTAGTATCCAGACAGAGATGTATTTTCTAGAAAGATCCACATAATCTATTCCTTACCAAAATACCAGGATTTTATTGTATTCTTATCCTCAAAGACTATCTTATGGATTTGTTCCCTAATATATGTTTTCTAAATCTAGTTTCTAGGTTTTCTACTAAACTTCCTCTGATACCAACTGTAAGGACCCGACCCCAGTTGTCCAGAGCCGGTACCCTATTTTATTACACTGGCATATAAATAAGGAACACACATCCCGAAGGACTGATTAGTTTAGTATCTTTTGGAAACGAGATACATATATAAGTTCAACATTACATCATGAAATGAAAAACAACACTAAATTATTCCATTAGAAACATCCAAGACTCTTAGATTATGCCTGCAAGTCACTCATAACTTACTTATTCATATCCTGGGAAAATAAAACATAAGAAAGGGGCGACCTCAAATGATCAGTAAGAGTAAGAAATACAGTGAAAGATAACATAAACATAAAAATTATACATGGTGAATAAATGAAAACACATGCCTTTACAAATAATAAAATTGAACACATTATGGCAAGAATGTGACCTGAGTAAAATAATGTCATAATAAAACATAATCATAGGTATTCTACTAGTCGAACAACCACATGAACTTTCAATTACCAGATCTATAGTTAGGGAAGTGCATATGCCAGAAATTCTGAAACATATTGTCAAGGCCTCAGCCAAGGCGTCTAAAATTGATTAAGGCCTCGGCCAAAACCATATCACGAATTGGGTAAGGCCTCGACCAAGTCCACGTCTATTTGTCTCATGAGACCTACCGATGCATCAAGGGGATATAATGAGCCCCACCCATCATATAATAAGTACAATGAATTCTTCATATGAGTGGGGATATATATAAACAACACATACATTCATATTGAAACTAACATAAGAAATGTAAATAACTTTCCCTAAACATTAAGCTTAAACACCAACCATTCAGAGTAAATTGGTGAATGGTTTTAGGATAGAACATACATAATAAAAGTAGTAATAAACCATACAATTAAATATGGAAGATGATATATTAAAAAATTACCCCCAATAATACATAATAATCAACAAGAGTGCTGAAACAGACGAAAATACTCTTATAAAATCATTGAGTAATTCTTGAGATAAATACTCTTTTATTTTGAAAAGAATAGTTCTTTTGGAAAAGTATTTGTATAAAACCAGAAGTGAAGTAAGATAGTATTTTTATAATAAAATGAGTGATTTTATAAATATAATGGTTTCCAAAAATATATTATAGAGTTCCCTTGAAAATATGTAAGAATTTGAGAAATTCCCTTGAAATGGACATGTATTTCAGATATAATTTTGAAAGTTCCTTTTGAAATGTGTAACTCCCCATAAAATAAGGAAGGGTTATGCTTGGTAAAAATATATAGAAAACTCACACAGAATTTATGAGGATTACATAATAATATAAAATAATTTTATTTAGGTAATTAGACAATAAAAGTAACTCGAGTGAAAATGGAGGTTCGGGTGGAAAAACCCTTACCTTAAGTCTGAATGTGTTCCGCTCTTGAACTTAAGGTTATGGAATATGAAATTAGACTTATTAATAACTTATTTAAGAACCTATTAGACATGTATTTAGTTTATCATAATTCTGTTTAGTTTATTTATGTCCTTATAGATAATTTATTATATTGAATTTTGTCGTTCTGGAGTGTTCTTTTTCTTCATTTTCATAATCTGTTTACTTGTTTTTAAGTAATGGAGTTCATGTGGAATGGATGTAAATCTCTAGAATTGAAATTAAATATTAATTATTAACATCCATAAGTGTTAATGGTAATTTCTATCAATTGGTTACATGGAAAGAGGATGAATCATTAGATGAAATATTAATTACTTTCACTTAGATTATTTTAGCGGTATTTTGATTATTAGGAACTAGTTTGGTCATATGATTTAATAATATGTACGTATACTGGTTCTTGAATATTAATTAGGTTATAATACATATATTTTAGTCTTGTTAAACCATCAAAATGGTTTCATGACCATTAATGATGGAGAAATTGAAGAATGAAACTTCATCGTCCACAAAGGTTATAAATTAGAACCTGATGGACATTGATTTCGTTTATAAAATAAAAGGGAGAGTAAGAATATTGATGATGGTTCTTCAATTCACATGATATAATTCCAGTATATAGATGATACTATAGTTATCATGGTCATTTGGATAGAGGATGTGGGGATAGGATAACAAAAGAAGATAAATTGAAATGAAACTAAATGAAAAAGAAGGGTGCTTTACCTCTTGAAATAACCTTCTTAAGAACCTCCTTAAGGGAAGGGGTTTTGGTCTTTTAGAAATACCAATAGCTTCTTAGACATGGGGGGATACTAAGGAAGGGTATTTGGGCAGAAATTTGAGGATCTTCAAGGCTTAGAGGAGTGGAGAGAAGAGGAAGTGTGTGGGGGGGTTATAGTGGAGGAGAGGAGTAAATTTTGAATATTTTATTCATTATTTTATTATTTCCCTCAAGACAACCAATAGCGTTGTTTCGTGTGACTCATAATAGTAATAAGTGCATGTGGATTCTAACCAAGTAGCCTTACATCACTTATGATGTCATAAATAGTGTATTTAACTGATAATTTGTATATGCGGTATTTTACCATATTTCACTATTCATCAAAAAATCAAGAATTTCAAAAAATTCCCAAAAATTCACCCTAACCATTTTTCAATGTATAGAATTCAAAAATGAACTCCATTTTTTCAAAAATAATTTTCTAAATATTATTAATTTAATTTTTAAATAAAATCATAGTTAATTTGAATAATAACAATTTTAAAGGCATAATTAGTTTTATATCACATTGAAAAATTAATTAATATCTCATTATCTTATTACCTTAAAAAATAAAATAATATCATTATTTACTATTCATAAGGTTCACATTACTATTCATATTACTATTCATAAGTGTATGTTACTATTTACCAAAAATCAAGTTGGTTCTATTAGACTCCAAATGACTTACTGATCACAACTCTAGATGACCGTTTTCTGAAATTCAAAACATAGAAGAGGCAAAGTTGTGTTTAACAGATATATTATAAAATGTGTTGTTTTGTAGGAACATAGTGTTTCTCACAGCCCCACGGGGCCATCCCTGGTGCAAGTCTATGTAGAGGTCCATCTCACGATGGAGAGGTAAACCTGAAACATTCTTAAGAAAGGATTCATAAACCCTCATCATAATTACAGGAAGCTAAGAACTCATAACATCCTCTACTCCAAGGGTAATACTAGCCAACTGATAAGAAAGTGGTTGTAACCTCATGCGAATGAGCTCATCCTACCCTACTTGGGGATCACTTTTTACCAAAAGAGGAAAACTCTCTCTCACAAACTAGAAGCACTACCACACTCACTTGTCGTAATCATTTGATCATGAATGGTAGATGACCAGTCCATATAGAGGAAAACATCATAGGTTCCTACTGGTGCTATAGAAAAATTTCATGCAAGACACTCTCTCCTCGCAGAGTCAAGTCACACCATCAGCAGAAACAAGTGATCACTGATCCTATATGTGGGAGCCTCCAACACAAGGGTTGAGTAAAAAGGGCCCCACTGGTATCACTAGGTCTCAAACAGGGGCTACATTTAGAGAAATTTGGCTTACAAATTTGTGTTATAATTGTAGCTGAAACTAGTGGAGACACATGTTGTACCCCGAACCACACTCGAAGAGCCAAAAGCTCATACCACATGAAATCTATCCATTCTCTTGCCCACTCGTTCACCTCAACCAGGGATCTATTTGACACATTATCACACTAGAAGTACCTTAAACACACAATCCAAAGAAACCCGTCCACCTCACCTCAATACTATTCACTTTAGAATGATACTGACTCACCTGCACAATTTTAGATCGTGTCACAAGAATGCATCTTGGTGGGGTAAGTGTCCCTATTTCTTGCATGTCTAAATCTATGTTAAAAATCACCAACACAGAGATCTACTATGCCCCATGTCACCCTGAAAAAGTCTCACCATGAGGACCACCATTAAAAGGGGTCCCATGTGAGCGGGATATCCAAACCACATGATCAGGCCTGACCTCAAGCACTTGATAAGGGAGTCTATCTCAACATGAAAAATCTTCAAAACCCACAATGCGCACTCCGTACGAGTATGTAATCCACTGGTATCACTAGAACTGACTGATGCTATATAAAGAACACTAGTTTCAAGTGCATCCATCCGATCAGTCAGGATCTTCAAAATTCTGAAAATGTGTATCACCAACTCAAGATAATCCCCCACTGCATAGGGATCTGGCTCATCATGGAACCTTAGTGGCCTATAGAGATATAAATCATAGAGTGCGCTAATCCTACTCGCATCCTCAGCCTTTTATGTTGTTATTATCTACTGCTTGATGGGAGGGAGTGTTGCCACCTGCCCGCCTGGTGGAAAAGATCTTGTGGGATGAAACCTAGACTGAAGCCTCATCACTCATCGGATCATCGTCACGATCCTGAAATTGATAACCTGGTTGGATATCTTCACGGATACATCTCGAAATTGATCAAGACATACCATAGTCAAATGATAATATATATGTGGGGGGGGGGAGCTGACTCAAGAAGGACAATCAAATACTTAATCTTATATGATGTATGTACCTTTGTTCCCTACAACTAATGTCTCAGTATGCTAAGTTATAAAAAAGGTTCTCAGAGTCCTGATGTATGGATATGATGGTCATCGCACCAACATTAGGTTCCCTGTTTGAAATCCACACTCGAGACACCCTGAAATTATTGCTTTATATCCCAACCAAATCCTCGTAAGGGGACTACTCCAAACACTATCCCAAGGATCGAACCACCAATGATACCAATCTGTCACGACCCAACCCAGCAGGGCTCGAGCCACAACTACCCCAAGCCCGCCTCTATAGTCTAGGGGTTGGCGACCAACACCAAAGGTATAACTAACATAGGGAAGCCTTTTCCTAAGTAATTGCACACACGTCCATCTTGATGCAAAATTATAGAGGAATAAAAGTAATGGTTGAAAATACTGTGGGAATAATCATGAATGTAAATCCTCTAGATAGTACAAGAGTACGGTAGTGTAATACTAAAATTAAAAAAGGGGAAAATACATTCCCAAACAGAAATATATCCCAACCTGAAAAAAACTGGAAAGTAAAGTAAAAGTGCTGAGAGGGCCCAACTTTTGATCTCCAAGCTATGGCCACTGTATGCAGTCCAAGGCACCAAGTATCCCTAATATCCTATGTAATCACCACTAACCTATCCATTTTCTATGTAATACATGACACATTCAGGAAAATTACATGTAGGGGTGAGTATATACATACCCAGTATGATTCCATGAAAGTTGAAGGGGGGTCAGTAAGAGACACAAAGGGAATAGATAGTAAAAGGGAAATAGTGAAAGAGAATATCTCAACACAAACCAAGAGAAAAATTAACCTCATACAAACATAAGAGGCTCAATATAATGTGTATATATACTACACATCAAGTCTTTTCCACCCATACCAGGAGAGTAATCCCATCCAACCATGGGAAGCTAAACACGGAAAGAACATGGCATACTTCGCGTGTATTTTCGACCCATAGCAGGAGAGTAACCAAATATAAAGGTATGGATACAAATATATATATATATATATATATATATTCTCAATAAAATAATACAAAATGAGAAATAAAGTGGATCTTAATCTCACAGCTCAACCCAGGTAAAAAGTGCCAACAGTTCCAGAAGTTCGTCAATGATGCCCAACATCTCGCATGAAGTGTCATCCAAGACAAGTCACATCCCTCCATTGTTCCACATAGTCGATGGGAAATAATCTCTAAGTAAAGGACTCATGCCCTAGTCCATTAGGGGGTACCACTCAGTAGATATATAACCCACACCCTGGTGCGATAGGGGGTACCATCTCTATCTAGAGAGGAGTCATGTTTTCGGATGTGGACGGTCAGCGTGTGGTTTTTGTCGGTGAGTGAAGTTTCCAGGTGGGTAGCTAGTGTTTGGAGCCCCTTCCTTTTTGGATGAGTTATCAGTGTAATCAGTGGATTCTAAAATGGTATAGATTTCTAGGTTCATTAGGGAGTTCTTGTAAGTTTTCCTCAAGGAGGTTGTGATGCTACCCCCTCGATGTGATGTTGAGTTCAGGATAGACTTACAGCCTGATGATTATCTGGTTTTGATGGATCCTTATTGGATGAAACCTTTTTAGTTATGGGAGTTGAGGACTTAAATAGATGATATGATACATAAGGCTTTTATCCAGACCAATGTGTCATCATGGGGTGCTCTAGTGTTATTCGCAAAGAAGGTGGATGGTGGTATGAGGTTTTGTATAGACTACTAAAGGTTGAACTAGGTGATGATAAAAAACTATTACCCTCTTTTGAGGATAGATGATATTTTCTACCAACTAAGAGGGGCGAGTTGGTTTTCTAATATCGACCTGCGGTCTGGATATCACCAGTTGAGGGTAAAGAAGGGTGATATCCCAAATACTGTCTTCAGATGCAGGTATGGGCACTTTGAGTTTATATTCATTCCATTTAATGATATGAATGCACCAGCCTTATTCATAGGGATTATGAACTCTGTTTTATATGAGTTCTTGGATCATTTTTTCATTATATTCATCAACGATATATTAATCTACTCAGAGGAGGAGGAGGAGAAGGAGCACGTCGAGCATCTTAGAACTGACTTGCATGTTCTTCGACGCCACCAACTTTATGGAAAGTTGTCCAAGTGAAAGTTCTGAACACAAGATGTGCATTTCCTTGGGAATGTGGTGTCTCAATAGGGTGTGAAAGTAGAACTGTTGAATGTTTAAGTAGTTTTTTCTTGGGAATCACCCAAGAATGTGGATGAGGTTCACAGTTTCCTTGGTCTCATAGACTATTATCGGAGGTTTTTGCGTGATTTCTCTCGAGTTTCATCCCCATTGATAGATTTGATAAGGACCAAGATTTTTCATGGAGTGATAAGTGAAATGTGAAATTTGGTTACCTGAAGGGGAAGTTGGTCATTTCCCCAGTGCTCCAGTTGTCTAAGGAAGGGGTAATGTTTGAGGTGTTTTGTGACACTTTCTATCTAGGTTTGGGATGCATGTTGATGTAGTAGTGAGTTGTGATCTCTTATGGGTCTAGGAATTTATGCCCCCATGAGAATAACTACACCACCCATGATATAGAGCTAGCAGTAGTTGTGTTTGCACTGAAGTTGTGGCAGCATTACCTCATTGGGGAGTGCTTTGTGGTCTTCACATATCACAATAGTTTGGGGGTATATCTTTCCCCAAGTGACCTGAATATATTATAATGGAGGTGGATAGAGTTTCTTCAGGATTATTTTGAGATCTTCTTCACCTCAGGAAAGGGGAATGTTGTGGCTGATTCTTTAAGTAGAAAGTAACAGAAGGATGTTGTTTGGGAATTTGTGGATGCTTGGAGAGCGATGGAGGAGATAAAATCCTTGCACTTAGATGTAGGGGTAAATGGAGGTAGAGAATATTTTTTTAGACGACGATGTAATATTCTATGATTCAATGGGTGGATGAGTCTTAGTGGGGAGACTCAGATACAGAGGTGATGCGCGATCGTATTGGCCATGGTGATGCTCCAGAAGGATGGTCGGAAGATGGTTGAAACCAGATGTTGTTTCATGGGAAGTTGTTTGTTCTGGTAGAGATGTGAGATTATGTCCTTCATGTGTTTAATAGATCACATTTAATGGTACACCCAAAAGTTTACAAGATGTACCATGGCTTCAGGATGCAGTTTTGGTGGACCAGGATGAAATGGGAGGTGGTGGAGTTTGTGGCAAAGTGCTTGGTTTGCCAATAGGTAAAGGCCGAGCATCATGTTCCTAGTGATTTTTTACAGCCTTTGTATTTTTCTAAGTGAAAATGGGATGACATCTCGATGGATTTCATCATAGGGTTACCCAGATCTCGGGGAGGTTGTGATGCTAACTAGGTGATCATGGATCGGTTGGAAAAATCAGCTCACTTCTAAGCGATCAAGGATTTGGGCGCAGTGGATGCTTTGGCTAATAAGTATGTGGGTGAAGTAGTACAACTGCATGGATTTTTTAGGTCCATTGTCTCAGATCGGGATTCACGGTTTACCTCACGAGTCTGGAGGGGATTGAAGAATGCTTTTGGAACTCAGTTATGCTTCAACACTATTTTCCACCCTCAGACAGATGAGTAGACATAACAGACTATCCAGACGTTGGAGGATATGTTGCGAGCATGTATATTGGGCTTTAGTGGATCTTGGGTACGACATCTACCCTTAGCAGAGTTTGCTTATAATAATAGTTATCACTCTCCCATTGGCATGGATCCATTTGAGGCTTTGTATGGAATAATGTTTCATTCTCTGTTGTACTGGACAGAGGTTGGGGAGACAATCATTCTTGGTCCCAATGTGGTGCTGAGCACAATAGAGAAAGTTTAGCTTGTTCACGAGAGGATAAAAGCAGCACAAGACCAAAATAAGTCTTATGTCAATTGTAGAAAGAGGCCTTGGAGTTCGATCACGGGGACCATGTTTTCTTAAAGGTCTCCCCTTGACATGGGAATTGTAGGTTTGAAATATGGAGTAAGCTTCCTCTCAGGTTTGTTGGACCCTTTGAGGTGTTGGGGCGAGTTGGAGAGGTGGTGTATCAGTTGGAGTTTTCACCACAGTTAAAGAGGATCCATGAAGTCTTTCACATCTCTCAGCTTCATCAGTATATTCATGATGACTTCCATGTCATTTATTGTGGAGAGTTAGATATTGAGGATGACGTGATGTTTTTGGAGAAGCCAATAGAGATCCAAGATCATCAAGAGAAGGTGTTGCGTGGATGGACCATTCATTTGGTTCATGTGTTGTGGTGGCATGGTGGCCAGGAGGAGAGTATTGGGGAACAAGAGATGCAGATGTGTGTCGAGTACCCGGAGTTTTCTTGAGTTTTATCTTGTTTTGTTTTTATTTGTGATGTTATGTTTTAACCTTGTTGATTATGAGATGAGTTGATTTCCTTTGGCTTGTGATGTGTGTGGTGTGATGTGTGATAATTTCCTGATGTATGAAAAGGGGAAGACCTAATTCCTAATCGAGTAACATTAACTACAATGCGATTAAACCCATGTGAGTGAGTTCGTGCCACCTAGAGCGGATAATATCTTAACATGGAGGATGAAATTCCCCGATTCATGTGTTCAGACGGTGCAGTTTATTGTGGTTGTGCAATGTGTTTTGTGGTCGTTTGGGATGACATGTCAACAACCATGATGATAAGGCCTAGTTAGTAGATATCGGAGGAGGTGTTCTTGGTTGTAAAGGTTTCCAATTTGTCTTTAAAACAAAACAAGGTGGTTTATCATTGAACTTTGACATGTTTAGTTTATAGTAGTGTTTTAAGTGTGACGAGATCCTTAAGAGGTATCTCGAGGGATGGTTGTTCAGACCCATCCTCTCTTTCCCTTCAAGTTGGTTTTAAATTATCGAGGACTAGAATAGTTTTATAGGTATTTGATATAATGGAATGTACCCTCTGGTTCATTACTTTGTGGGAAATCTGGTGTTTGAGGTGTCTTAGGAAGTTGAGGTGACTCATTTCAACACTTTTCAAAATTCCCAGTTTTCTAAGTTTTCCAACGGTGTCTTATCCCAATGGTGTCTCATCCTGGCGGTGTCTCACTGATGGTAGCTCACCCTGGCAGTGGATCATTAGCGATGTCTCATCCCGGCAGTGGCTTGCTGGTGGTCTGTCATCCGGGCGATGCCTCATCTGGCGGTGCCTCGCTGACGGTCACTCGTTTGGTGGTAGCTTGCTGGTAGTGCCTCGTCTGGCGGTGCCTCGCTGATGGTGTCTTGTCTGGCGGTGCCTCGCTGACGGTGCCTCACTGGAAGTTCCTCGTCTGGCAGTGCCTCACTGCCAACGGTGCCTCATCTTCAATAGTTATCGGTATTTCTAGTTTTCCAGTTTTATGAATTTTGTGAAGGGATTTGGTCTTAATGACTAAATTGAAGGATTTTAGAGTCGTTTCAATTTTTTTTTAATCGTGTCTTTAAATTCCCTAAGGGTCAAGAGGGTTTTAAATGGTCAAAACACGTGGTCTTGTCCATATCCGCATTTAATGGCAAATCAAAACTATATATAATCATGTGACTCAGATCTGATCTTCCTAAAGTTAAGATATCTTTCCCCTTGTTCAATCCTTATTGCTTTCTATGGATACTGAATGCCCTAAATCCTTCATCCCATACGAGTCGAGTAACCTATTGCATTTGATTGGTGTTTTCCCCCAGAGAATTTCTTGTTGTACGCACGCACCTATTTTTAGTGCAACTAGGAAGTGTTGATCGTCCTTCTTCCAGGTAGGATTTCCTTTGTCCTTCTAAAAATTGTATCATATGGGATGGGTATATATATGTTTACCCTTGTGAAGATAGTTGATTTTGGATTAATAAAGATAATCAAATTGGTTTAAAAATCAATATACAAGGGCTGGGGAAAGTGACACATGATCGTACTATGTGATTGATATTGTTAATATTGTGATTTGTATAGGCTAACTACCCACTAAAAATTGTGGTCGTTGGGGGTCCTTGTTTTCACACCAGATGGTTTGTGGAATGCATGTTGTTTGATTTATATTGAATGCTTATAAAAATTAGTTAACTGCGTATATTTGGCTAATAAATGGATGCCTCGGGATCATACAGTTTTTGTGATAACCCCAGTAGAATTAAATAAGGGAAGCCTTATTAAATCTGAAAATGTGTTTTTCCTTGGTATGTGCGGTGATGTGGTTGTGGGCACGGTTGTGCATAGGGGGTTGGTTATGTTGATATGATGATATGGGAAGATGAGTTTGAAGAAGGAAAGTAGTGTTTGTATGGGTAATTATTGAGAATATTTTCATTGATAACATGCAGAAAGCCTCACCCTGTATCTAGAGGTTGTGGTATTATGTTTCATTAATGTGAAGTGTGTTAATTTACCAGGGCTCTTCACCCCTTGAATGATTGTTACTGTGTTTCTTGATATGTGTCGTGTCTGATAGTTGCTCGGGTAGTGATGGAATAAATAAATAATTGATTAATAAAGTTTGGAATGGATTGGATTGGTTTGATTAACAAAATGGAAGTGGTTAAATGGAATTGGTTGGAAATGTGAAACGAGATTTGTGGCTTGTTGTGTGGTGTTGTGCATTTAGAGGTAACAATAAAGGTGATAGTGTTATGAGATGGTTGTTTGTCTCAGAACTCATAGGTTGGGCTTGAGTGTTTGTTATTATTTATATATACTTGTATTTCCTTGTGATTTCTATATGCACTCCACTCATGTTAAGCACTATGTGTTGAACACCCACATCGTCACGCAGGGGGTGTTTTTCCCAACATTCGGTGAGGAGTACGAATGGATGGGCACCCGCTCTTTTCTTCTCTCTCTTCCAGGTGAGGTACGTAAAGCACAGGTTGTGATGGCCAAAGGTTTATTAGTGCTTTAGATGGTGGTTGTGATAGCCCAGGTGTTTGTGAGTGAGGTGGTTTGTGGATCATGTGTCTTCGGGCGAGATGTGATAGCCCAGGTGTTTGCGGGCAAGGTGGTTCGTTTCCTAGGTGTTTTCGGGATGAGTTGTGATGTGCTTTCCCAGGTTTCTTCAGGATGAGATGTGATGTGATATGTTGTGAGGCCCAGGTGTATGCGGGCAGGATGTGTTGTGAGGCCTAGGTGCGTGTGAGCGGGATGTGATATGGTATATGGTAGTGATAGGAGCGTCAGGATGTACAGCGTTGGGAGAGAGTGGCATACCAGTGGGAAAGTGGTGCGGGGTACCCTATCATTGATGTGCTTTATTTTATATTACATTACTTGACTTGCGTTACTTGGTGAGCGTTCCTTGATGAGGTTGAGATGGTTAGTATACCTTGATAGGTGATGTTTGGTTCTGGTGTTTTCTCACAGGAGCATTAGTATATTTCTTTCACATGTGCGCGAGAGACTTTGATTTTCCTATTGAGTATACTTGTATGCTCACCCTACATATATAAAATTGTTTTCAGGTTTTCAGGAGGATTACATGGACCATGTTGGGCATTACTAGCTCGGGTCTTGGGACAGTTGTTGTGTCGCTGCTTTAGCCTTACTTTTAGGTATTTACTTGGGAGAGTTTATTGTATCTGTATCAGTTTTATTTTATGCATGTGTGTGGGATGGTTTGGGTTTCTCTTTTATATTATATCTTGGAGTTGTTGTGGATGATTCATTATATCTCTCAATTTTGTTTCTTATAAAGGGTAATGTCCCCCATATTGTGAGATGAGCAGGGCCGGCCCTAGGGCAAGCCCAGAGAGCCCCCGGGCTAGGGCAACAGACAATCAAAGAAAAAAAATACAAAACCAAGAGCAAAAAATTCACCATTTCACTGTAGCTCTTAATACATTTTAGGGCAAAATTTCATAGAAAGTCTTGGGCAACAGAATTTACCGGGCCGGTCCTGGAGATGAGTACACTCTTGGTGCTAGTTGCCAACTCGGGGCCTACTGAAGATGGGACTCGGGAGATCATTATCTCTCTTTCTTCATTGCCAGCCCAGGAGGGGTATCTTTAGAGGGAGGGGGTCACGACACGTGTCACTGAATTGGCTAGTTTAGAGCGGTCAATTGGTTATAGACAATGGAGTTGCACCATATGTCGGCAGGTGAGTCCAACTCGAGTACATCCAGGGATTGCTCTAGGGATGTTTAGGAAATGATCATAGTTTACTATCTATATGTGCTTGTTTATATTTTGTTTCACTTGGTTTCTTGTTTACATTGCTTGTTTAGTTTTAGTATAGCTTGGTATTGCTTTGGTTGGACTTGGGTTTGGGTTTTGGCTTTAAAATGGTAATCTGTTTTGAAAATTGAAATGTGGTGTGCATTATTTTGGAAAAAAGGGAAGTTGTGCTTTGTCATTGAAAAGAGAAAAAACCTATTTTCATACATGTATTTCAAACTAGTGTTTGTGGACTCTTTTGGGAAAAGAAATATATGGATTCTGTTGTAGTTGTCTACTGAGCTATTAAAGGTCACACCCTACTTGTACTATTCGATGTATGTAGACCCGAGTTGTTATGTAGGTTCAGGTTCCTGGTTCGTGCGCTCGTTGTTGGAGTAGTTTGGTCTTGGGGTTGGTGGTGACCAGGAGGTCACGTGGAGATCTTGTAGGCGTGGTTCAGTTTAGTTTTGTATTCATTTTTGTTTCATTCGATTGTTGTTGTATCTGGATCAGCTTGTATATTTATTTGAGATTCAGTTATTCTTGGCTCTTATGCTTGTTCAGTTTATTTATTTGATCCTGGTTATTTCTTGGGCTAAACTGATCCCTCTGGATTATCTTTGATGCCCGACACTAGTTGTCAGCCCATGAGGATTGGGAACGCCCTTCGAACCATGTCCTGGACCGGTTCAAATATTGGGTTAGATGACACTCCGGCTTGGTTCGTGACAGATCACATTTTTTAGGCCAAAAAAGACCGAGAATGCCTTCAAAACTGAGCTTTTAGTTGGGATACCCCAATTTTTTAACATTCAGTAGAATTTCAGCCTCATTTAAGGGGATATTTTGCCCTTTTAGTGGGAACTGAATTTATTCTCAGGACTTACATTCATATTGATATCATGACTTTAAAATTTTATCGTTTTTCATAATGTACTGTTATTTATAATCAAATATATAAGAATATATGCTTATTTTTTATATATTCACGCATAAATTTAAGTTTATAAATAAATATTTAAACATATTTACATATAAAATATATTTTCTCAATATATAAACCTTATCTAAATAAACCAATATCCATTTTATTTAAAATAAAAATGTATGAATATTTATATGCCTATACAATTAATGTATATATAATGTTTATATATATATATATATATATATATTTGTGTGTGTTGACAAACAGATATATATTTATCAATATATTCTAATATATGTATATAAATATTAGTATATAATATATGTAAATAAATATAAATATGTATGATTATATTTATAGATGCGTGTATATATATGTATGTATGTATGTATGTATTTATTTATAAATGCACACATATGTATGTATGTATTTATTTATTTATAAATGCACACATAAGTGGGGGAGCGCTGATGGGGAGGGGGGCGTTGATAAAAAGGTTGCAGGGGAAAAAAATTATCCTCTTCATTAGCGGAACCTTTAACGGCGTTAAAAAAACGTTGATAAAGGCTCCTTTTTTTAACGATGTTAAAGGGGAGCTTTATCAGTGCTTTTTACTAACACTATTAAAACCAACCCTTTAACATTGCTCACGTTATCAGCGCTTCTATAGCGCTGATAAAACCCTTTTAGTAGTGATGTTAAATGCCAACTCTAATTTTTCTATTTGGTATACCATCAAAAAATCAAAATATAAGTTTCAAATCGATCAACATGACTTTGTACTTTATAATATGACTCAAAAACTTATCTTTATTTATATTTCATATCAATACGTAATGCTCAGTTAAGAGTATCGGTCATCGCAATTGTGTTTGTCATCATTTCTACGGTTTGTACTTACATAAGTGTTATTGCATTATTATAAAATAAAATAAAATAGTTTCCTACTACTAAAATAATTTTATTCATGAAACTCGTTTCGGTTTTAAAAACATAACTAATTTATGATGGTTTAAAAATGATCGAGAAAATAGAAAAAAAGAATATTTTGTGTTTAAATTATAAAAAACACTATAGTTTCAATTGCAAAATTAGTTTTAAAAAGCTAATAAAAAATGTTTTTTAAGGAAAAAAAGATAATCAACATAAATTCTTTAAAATTAGAAAATGTGTTTTTTTCTAAAATACGTTTTACAAAGAAAAAAGAAACAATAATTTCAAACAAGTTATTTTTTCAATAAAAGTCATTTTTATTGAGATTTTTTTTTAAACAAAGCGGTTGTGAAAAACTTTACAAAAATTAAACTATGTTTTAAATGATGTCCCATGTTTGGTTAACTCACACTCAACAATTTAGTTCATCTTAAAATAACAATTTCATAAGTCAAGAAATATAAAAAAAGTGAATACTTTTAGTGATTTTCTTCATGAATTTAATTATAAACGTTATTTAAAAAAACAAAACAACTATCAGCTTTTTTTAAAACAACTATTATAAGTGATTAATGTTGTATAATTGCATCAAACATATCCTAAAGATGCATTTGAAAATACTAATTAAAAGTATTTTCACGGCTTTATGGTCTCTAAATTGTTTACTGAAAAAGAATGATTTTCTACCACTTATTTATTTATTTTAAATTCTAAATGCATGTGTTTTTTTAGAAACAAAAAAAAAAAACATCATTTGTTTTTTCAAATCACTTCATCAAGAGTAATGAGAGGTATGAACTCTTTTAAGTGCTATCAAATGCAACCAAAGTCATCATTGTCATTTTTAGTGGGCATTGTTGCTTGGAATTGTTTGATATCACTTATTTTATAGAACTTATCACTTATATAATGTTTTCCATGGTGCGTTTAAAAAAAGTATTTTAATATCACTTAGCAATATGGAAACACTCGCACACAAACACTTAGTAAGTGATTGAAGATGAGAAGAAATAATCTCTTACCTTAGATCTTGAGAAAGATTGATTCACTGATGAAGAGCAGCGAGAGTTCGGTTCTACGAGGGAGCGATGACAACTACAGGGAGCGACGACGACGGTAGGGGGAGCGGTGGCGGTATGGAGAGCGGAGCGATGACGACACGGAGAGCGGAGTGGCAGCGGCGGCGGTAGGGTTCCGCGATGGTTTGAAGGCTCGAGAGAGGGTGACTCTGTTAGGGTTTATTTTCAGGCAATGTAATGAGTTTCATGCCAACTAGGCCTACAAGTCATGCCTTGATTTTCAGCCAGTGTGTGGTGTGCGTGTGTTTGAATGTAATTGAACCCCCAAACACTTAATATATATATATATATATATTATAATTTTATAATTATTTAAATATGTATTTATTTAAATATAAATATATTTATATTTATATAAGTATATTTATTAATATATAATTATAAATACACTAAATATATTCATTGTAATTTTATAATTATATATATATATATATATTCATAATTTCAAAAATACCTTTTTAAAAAATTACATATATTTATAATTGCATAATTAAACATTTAAATTAAAAAATTATTAAAAAAATCATTTAAATATATTAATTGTATAAATTTCTAACATATTTTAAATGTTAAAACTAAATAAATAAAAACGAATAATATTATTCATATAAATTACAAACATATTGAAGATATTACATGTACAGTAAATAAATATATGTATAAATAAATATCACAAAATGATTAAATATATTTTTAACATTATTAATTAATATATAATAATAAATGATTAAATTAAATCAAATAAATTACAAAAATATTAAAATTTGAATTTGCAACATTTACATGAATTACAAATATACATATGTACACGTACACATCTGCACACATATACACACACACGCGTACACAAACATACACATACATACATGCAGTTATACATGTACATATATTTTAAATTATTTAATATCAATAAAAATAAATAAATAAATTCATTTATTTATTTATAATTGTTTAAATAAAATATTAATATATTAAATTTATTATAATTATATACAAATTTCGTAATCAATGTATATAAATAAGCTATTAAACATTTTGACTAATATAAATTTGATAAGTTTATATATATAAAATAATGAAAATAAGATTCATTTTTAATCAATGTATATAAATAAACATTGTTTTTTGAATATAAATATGACAATTTTATATATATTAATAATATTTTTTATTAAAAGGTTTTATCAAAACTAAGAATAATGTTGATAAAGATCCACTTTTATCAGCGATTCTAGTCAACAGTGATAAAGATGTGTTTTTATAAACAGGCGCTGCATATGTACCGATTTGTAGTAGTGATACTGTGATACACCCATCAAATTCATGAAAAAAAGGAGCCAACTCTAAGTTTTCTATTTGGTATACAATCAAAAAAATCAAAATATAAGTTTCAAATCGACCAAACATGACTTCGTACTTTATAACATGACTCAAAAACTTGTCTTTATTTAGATTTCATATCAATACGTTATGCTCAGTCGGGGAAAAAAATAAGAATTTATATTATCTTTAGTTTGGTTAATAAGAAATTTATTATCTTCTCTAATTTCAATAAACCATTATATACTCCATTGAATCAACCAGTTTTAATTAAGAAAGATTAAACCTATCCAAACTAAAGGAGTGTGGGGTATGTGCTCAGAATTTCAACATTTAACAAAAACATTCAAAAGAGAAAAGAAAACAGAAATGCGCGTCGGAGGATGTAGGTGAGAAAATTCTTCTCTCATTGTCTTTAAGAAAAAGGACTTTAAAGATTTTCCACACTCCTTCCCCACCCGTCCCCATCAACCCTTCAAACACAAGGCCGGGAAGAACCCTGGAATCAGGGAAATATTTGGAAAAGTCAAAACGAATTTTTTCATAATATTAATATTAATACAATTCTCGTAGGAAACACCAACACGTGAGGGGAAAGAACAGTTAAAAAAACATCCTTTTTATACCCCTCACCCTCCCACGCTCGTCTCCTTCCCCTGTATTACCGTTACCCTGTTTCATGAAAGCTCGCCGGAGAATCTCTGCAACTCCTCCGCCCCTTCCGCAGCCGCCATTCCACGTAGCTCTTCCTCGATGAATCCGGCGCTCGCCAACGAGCTGCGACAGGGGCTGGAGGTGGCCAGGCAGCTGGCTCGCCGCCTCCACCATTCCTCCTCCTCTCTCTACTCCCGGGAGTTGCTGGTGCGGCGGATGCTGCGCTCCTACGACAGAGCACTGGATCTACTGAAGCGCGACGGCGCCGTCGTGGCTTCCCCGCCGCCGAACGGAGGGGACGAAAACGCCCCGGATTCGGGGACGCCCTCCCCTGCACCCACCGGAAGCAGCCCTCCGAGCGACGCCTCCGATCAATGCCACCAAAAGGAGGTCTTCAAACGAAGGTCTGCAACGCCCTCCCTCCCTCTCCCCTCCTTCTCGGCCTCCAATGATGGGACTGTGGGTTGCAGGAAGACACAACCGCGGTGGACGGAGCGGGTGAGCATTTGCAGCGGCGGCGGCGGCGGCGGCGGGACGGAAGGCCCTGTTCCGGACGGCTACAGTTGGCGAAAATACGGCCAGAAGGACATCCTCGGATCCAATTTCCCCAGGTTTTTAGGGTTTTTGTCTTTTACTCCATCATCATTGTTATTATCAGTACGATAATGATTTGTTATATTATATAATGCAGGGGATACTATAGATGCAGTAACCGTCACGTACAGGGGTGTTTGGCAACGAAGCAGGTCCAGAGGTCCAACAAGGACCCGTCCATCTTCGAAATCACTTACCAGGGGCGGCATACGTGTACCCAAGCGCCCCCTCTCACGGCGGCGGAAGCGCCGGCCGGGAGAACGCCCACGAAAATCGGCCTCCCGCCTCCCGCCGATCAGCGCTGCCGCCAGCAACCGCCGGAAATACTACTGAATTTCAAGGTGGAGCCGGAGGAGTTGGAGGGGAAAGGCGAGATCTTCCCGTCGTTCTCCTTTCCTGAGGAGGAGCAGGTGTTGTGGCAGCCGGCGTTCGGGGGCGCCGTGGTCGGCGAATTCTCGGCGGCGTTGGTATCCGCGGCGGCTCCTCCGTGGAGCCGTGCTTTGGTCGGCGGCGGGTGGGGCCGGGACTGGCAGATGTCGGAGTGGTGTGGCTCCGACGTCATGGCGGATCCGATCGCCGTCGCGGACTCGTCGACCCGGGAGGTGAATTTGGGGCTGGAACCGGTCGAGCTGGACCCCAACTTTTCGTTCGACGAGGTGGAGTACTTTGCGTAGGGAGGGAGGTGATCGGAAAAAATCTCATAAATTTACCTTTTGAAAATTTTCTTTTTTCACCGAACGTTTTTTTTTTTGACTTCCCGTTGAGGAGTGTTAGTCTTCAGTTGGAGTTTAAAGAAATATGATATTAACATTTATAAAATATGTTTATATATTTACATATAAATTGTTTATAACATTTTCGAAGAGGGGGATAAATACAACAAAAATCCTACTCTAAACCAACGGGCAATAACTCGGTGAGACTCTAAACCAAGCGCATATCTTCAAATGCCATAAGTTACCGATTAGCAGCATAGATCTAGATGTGTCAATTGGGGAGATTATGCCCTCATCACCAGAGTAGATCACAGTGGAAGTCAATCACAGTGGAAGTCAATAACATACAGACACCGGAAGCAGATACAAGCAGACAATTGAAAGGTAAACCATATAGGATAAATAAACAAGCCAGGAGTGTCTCATATATAATGATGCAAATGATATATGTATCTAGAAAACAATCAAAACAGATACATGGAAGTACAATACAATACAAGTGTCCAAACAATCAAAAAGACCAAAAAGTGTCACATTAGCATTGCATGCCTCAACTTGGTTTCATGCTCCCCTGCTTCAAAGCAACAATCAATAACTTGTGTTAAGACACTTGCCCCTATTATCACCTACAACCATATAATCTATTTGGGTCTTCAAAGACATCCAAACAGGGTGTGAGATAACATCCCAGTAGGCAACCACCCAAGATCTATACAATTCCATGATGTGCAATAAAACAAGCTAAGCAGGTAAACAATAAAGAAAAGTAAAGTGCCCATGGCACGTCTACTACTAAGTGAAACTGTCTAACCACTCATGACTCCCAACAAAAGAAGTGCCAACTCCTATACAAGGCAGCTACAAGCAATATAAATAAACAACACGACCTCATCGTACTCACATACATATCCCGATCACACAACCTTGTCGTATAATGAAACCATATTAAAACCCAAGGTCTGGCCATACAACCACCCATTCAATTTACCACAAACGAGCTATTCAACCAAGCATGTCAAAACTCTCACGACCGTGCCGTATAATGAAGTGAATTGCATTCCCATTGTCATGCCATAATAACCAAAGTGTCAAACCACGAAGGGCCGGATCCAAGGCGTTTAAGACAAAGGTATCCTCGTGAAGTCCTAGGAGCATCTTGATGAAAACTCGGTATAGGCACTGGTTGGAGTCCTAGGAGCATGTCATACCAGGCATGTCCTATGCAAGTCCAAGCATGCCGGATCCAAGGGGTAGCAAAGCTCAAGACATCCCACAGAATCAAGACCCAGAGAGCTTCCCTATCCAAGGCGTCCACTACCGTGTCAAGATCCTAGGAGCATCGCCAAAGGCATCTAAACAACCACCATTCAATATAATTCCATTCATCATACATGAGTCTACCCACTTACGCAATCAATCCTCATTCAAACATGTCACATGAGTATACTCACCCATTTATCACCATCCACATTTAAACCTGTCACATGGGTATACTCATCCATTAATCACAAATCACATTCCAAGCAAGCCAAGGAATTTACACACTCATGTGGCTATTTCCAATTAAGCCATTACAATCAATCCAAGCATGGCATATTATAATAACAGTAGGCAAGGAGGCAGTACATCTTTTAAGCATGTAATTACAATTCCATTTAATTTCAAAAGAGCTTCCTACATCTAGGCAACTCAAGAACACACCCCTTGGGTGGTTCATCAAAGGTCAAAACCAAAGCAAAGGCATGACACACCCCATGGGTGGCCTTGGGTTGAGGCACCGATCACCAACACATCTTGAAGGAGCCTATGGGCATCCCTAATAGGTCCTATTTCATCTATTTCAATTTAACATTTCAATTTTGAGGCCACGCCGGAAAGTTAAGTGGGCGGCATAAAGGTCGACAACTCTATAAAGCACCAAAACCCAAAAGAAAAGTATAAAGTACCTACCTTAGCTCGGTAGTGGAGTGCTCGTCGAGTATCAACTCCTGATTCGACTTAGATCGGGAGAAATCTGAAGAACGGATGAAGAACCTGAAATTAGGGCATATGAGCCTAAATTCAAACAGTGCAACCGATAGCCAGAAGAATCGAGAACGGATAAAAAAGAATGTAGATCTTACCGATGCGGATCCGATGAGACAAACAACGCTCGAATCAGAGATCAGATAGAGGATCAGACTCATATCCTAGCTCAGGTGAGGGTGGGAGCTCTCAAAAGTTTCATTTGTTGTGCGTAGGGTGAAATATATAAAAAGAAATTAATTTAATTAAAAATTAATAAAAACCCAAAATATTAGGGGTCACACGGTTTGGAAAACCATGCGCCAAACCGTGCACGACTTCCTATAGGCCAATGGGCACCCGCATGGTTTACAAACTGTGCAAAGAGCCTCCATCAAGTTTTGCAAAAACTATAGACCTGGCTGCACGGCCGCGTGCCTCCTCTCACACGGTTTCAACAAACTGTGTGGCTTGTACCACCCCTCTGTCCAGCTGCGCATTGTTTTTACTAACCGTATGGTTTGCCCCACACGGTTTGTACAAACAGTGCGCCAAGCCATTTTCACCCTAAACTCCGGGTTCCAGGCTCCGAACAAGCCCCGAACACCCCTGAAACCTCTGTGACCTCAAAAGGCATTCACATTAGGCCATATTTAATCATTTAAACTGAGAAAGAAGGGATCCATACCTCATACAAAAACTCAAGTTCTTACAATCTTTCCCCCTTAAAGCAATTCGTGTTAGGTCAGAATATACAAAGTAACACAAGAGTGGGGAGGGGTGAATTGTGTCTTTTCAAAAATCTTCCACAATTCTGGATTTTGACACCCACTATGATTTATGCAGATAATCAGTGTTTTCTTCTGTAAAAAGAATATGCAACGGATAAACAGAAATAAAGAACACAACTTTTTTATAGTGGTTTAGGGCACAAAGATCCCCTAGTTCACTCTACCAATCACTCTCTCTATGAGCTTGGTAAAATTTACTAGAATGGTCCTCTTATCAAAAGACCATGAATTCACAAATGAGTGCAGACAGTTGACACCTTTACAATAAGACTAACAACAATACCTTCTGGTTCTATGACAGAGAACCGGTTATCCAAAACTTAGATCAAGAAGCTGATACTCCACCACAACTGAGTACGAGCAGTTGAAACTCCAATAGATCTGCAACTGAGAGATGATGAATCTTCTTCTTTAGAAAAAAAAATCTTCAAGAATGAAATAGTCAGAAATGATCCTTGTTGCAAAAAAGATCTTCAATAAGGTAGAAACTAAACAACAGTAGTAATCTTATAGCAGTGAAAAATTGAATATATATATCTCCAAAGTGTAGCTTCTTTCAGAATCGATCATTCGTTACAGTAGAACTGTAAAAGACAATTTCAATAATATAGTCACACATATGAATTTCTTATCACACACATGTTTTTGAAGAGATACTCTGAAGAAATATATAGAACAAATAACTTGCTTCGGTATTCCAGATCCAAAAGAATAGCGTGATTGATCGCGAAAATTCAAATTCTAATTGACCAAGGGAGTCGTAACTTACGTCAAGAACATGAGTTATTTTCTCTAATGAATATGGTTCTTTGAAACAATCATAATGATCCTTGAATCAATCTTCAATTCTAACTCGACCATTGCAGTAATCTCGGATTAAAAACACAACTTAGAAACTTTGCTGTTAAAAACACAACATAGGGGTGAACTGTGTAGCGTAGGGTTCCTTCACGTAGTGTAGGGTTCCTACCAATGTATGTTTTTTAACCACACTTTCATATTCTCACAACATAGAGACAAACATCAATGTAGGGATGATAATCCATACGTTCACCTTTTTAGCATAATATCCCGAACATAGCATTGGTTAACCATACATTCAAATTCCTGAATGTAGGGTTAATGAATAGCAAAACCAACTTCCAATGTAGGGTTTCTGGTCCATATGTTGATGATTCTCCGAACGTAAGGATGTTGATCCAAACAAAAACTGTTTAGCATAACATAGGGTTGATACCATACACAAACATTTCACTTTTCCAATGTAACGTAGGGTTGATATCATACACAAGCGTTAACTTTGCCAGCGAAACAAATGGTTGATACCATGCATAAGAATTAAATTTTCCAGCATAACATAGGGTTGATACCATACATTCATTTACTGAATGTAGGGTTTGCAATAGTGTTTCCACAGTAATTACCGTAATGTTAAATTACTTTAACCTAGATATAAATTTCTAAAAACTCATTCAAGACAACTACATTAGAAAACAAATAAGGGTATTTGTGAACATCAAAATCATCACAATTTATTGAGTATTGTTATGACAATACATGCCCAAAAATCCCCCCTTTCGATGATCACAAAAACCATAACATAATCCATAACAAAATTTAAAGAAAATGTAGGATTTGTAAACATACAAAAATAGATATAGAAAATATTTTGATATTTTGATTTCAAAGTATTATCTTGATAAAGGAAAATAGATGCTTGTAAATTAAATATTTTCTTCAGATGAAATGTTGTGGTTTGAAAATATTCCCCCCCTTCCTTAAAAAATTCTCCCCCTTTTTATGATATCAAAAAGACGATTTGAATGAATAACTAATATAAACCATAGTTAATGTAACACTGAATTATAAATGAACAGTTATAAAAACTGATAAGAGAAATAAATTTAGGATTGTCAGTGAAGTAGTGAACTTAAATAAAAGAGAATAAACCTAAATAAGAATAAACAAAATTGAATTTAAAAATGAATTCAAATGTTTTAAAAAATAGAGTACAATCCACAACCAATGAAAGTTTTTCTCCAAAATGAGGGGCTTTGATCAGAATTGGCAGGTGCAGAAGGTTCATCAGGATGAGGAATGAATTGGACAGTACCATTAATATCAATGAGCTTCAGTAGCAAGCTTTGGAAATGGTTGTGTAAGAATTCTGACCACTGTTGAAGAAACTTCTTCGAATCTTGACCAATCTTCAGATTCTCAACCAAATTAACCTTCATAAAGTCATTCAAAGCTTCCTCTGACTAAATGAATGAATTCAACTTATCCTTAACTTGATTAAGCACTAATCCCAATCAGGATTCATTTGATGAAAGTTGACTAACCAGATGCCTTTGATTATCTAATAGAACACCTAAAGGAATACTATTACACCGAAGAGTGTGTAACCTATCATTGAAATCAGTCAGCACTGAAGTAACTGATTTGAACCTTCTGATCAGGTCTAGAGGTGTCTGTTGAGAGAGGTTGAAACTCGATTGCTTTCCCTAAGAGGTTGAAATTATCTTCCTATCATCAACTTAAGCTCATCAAAATCCGACTTCTTGACAGATTCATCTATCTATAAATTGAGCTCTCTAGAAATTTTTATGATTAACTCTTTAAGGTATCCAATAGAAATAAGATTTTCCTTGAATTGTATTAGATAGAGATTTTGAGCTTCAAACTCTGATCTCAGCACTATAATACTTTTGAAATCTTCAAACATCTTTTTCTCAGCTTCCAATTTTTCTCTAAGAAACAAATTCTGAGCTTCCAATAGATTTACCTTTATAACTAAGGCTTCAACATGAGAATCAGAAGATTCAGGAGATTGAGTACTAGGGTTAGGTATAACTTTCGTTTGATGAACTTCTATCAAGGACAAACTTGGATCTTCATTATCAACTAATCCGTCTCTTAAAAAATATCCTTTAGCAGCTTCAGAATCAAGAACAACTTCCCTATGAAGTTCTTAACTGGGATCCTCTTGCTCAACATGATCTTATACTGGATTCTCACACTCAACTCCAACAACATTTTCATTTACAGTCTTTGGAATTTCAACTATTATTCTTCTTCTTTGAACAAGAATTTCTTCTAACCTAAATTTTTCTTCTTCATCAGGTCTCTGTCTGACAGATCCAACCAAACGAATCATCCTTTACTGCCCCCGAGAAGCTGTCAACAACCTATGTTGTTGTTCCACACCAATTAGAAAAAGAATATTTCAATAATTGCTCCAAACATAGCCTAACTTCTTAATAATCTTAGTATTTAAAACATTTCTATGGTGACACTTTTTTATTTTAAAAAACATATTAACAATTTTTCCTTTTCTTCGCAACAAAAATGAAATAACCCTTATATAGGAATAATATCCCATCTTGGCATCCTTGTGGCAGCAATGGTTTAGATACCTTATCATAAACCGACAAAAATCGAACTTGATGTGATTAAAAAACAAAAACATGACATACATGTCAGGATATAGGACTTTCTCTAACTCGACAGTCCTTGTCAAAATTCCAGATTGAATAAATTTCATCATAACCCGGGGAACAGGAGTAATCTCTTTTTTCATTACTTTCTTGATAGTTCTTGTTTCAAATAATGAAAACATAAGGTCCTATAAAAAATGTTTTCCATTACCTTTATCACTTAAATCAAACTGAAACCCCCCCTCATGGGGTCAACGTAACAACTCATCCATTTCCATAGAATAAATAGAAAACTCAGAATCATTAATCTTAGAGGCAATAATATCTTCATCGAATCCGAGACTGAACGAAGCATTTATGAAAAATTACTTTACTTTAATGTCATAAACTAGAGGCGTGTTATCTTCTCCAAAAGCATAAACCATGCCTTGAAATCTCATTGCTTCCTTGAGAAAAAGATTTATAGAATCTAAATAATCGAAATAGATTACCTTTCCTTGGAGAACTTTGTGAGCTTTACCTGAAGCATAAGTAGTCATATCCAACTCAGGATCTTCAGATCTTAAAGAGGTTTCCATATCTTAAGGTTTCAAGATTTAAGGGATTGATGGTTTAGGGTTTGGAAAAAATTAATCGAAAGAGTGAGAGAGATACTCTGTAAAATGAAGGGACATTTAGGAGAGGAGAAAGATAAGGAGAAGTCGAATGATTTTCTCGCGCTAATTGAGAATGTACTCATTAAGTTTTTAATTTAAAAAGACAAATAAAATAAACTTCTTTTTAAAATATAACTAACACATAACTCAATAAAATAAATAATGATGGAAGTTTATATATAGCATATATAGTACTTAAAATATAAACAGAGTGATTAAAATAAAATAAAATAAATAAATCATTCATTTAAAAATTAAATAATCATAACCCCCCCTTAATAAAATCAAAACTTGCATTGGGAAGTGGTTTAGTGAAAATATCAGCTAATTGATATTCAATATTAACAAATTTTAATGATATATCATTTTTAAGGACACTATCTCTTAGAAAATGATGCCTTATATCAACGTGCTTAGTCCTAGAATGACTTATAGGATTTTTTGAAATATTTATAGCACTAGTATTATTACATAAAATAGGTATACTATTAAAATTTAGTCCAAAGTTGAGTAGGGTGTTTTTCATCCACAATACTTGTGCACAAAAACTGCCAACATACACATATTCTATCTCAGTGGTTGACAGGGCAACTAAGTGTTGTTTTTTACTAGACCATGAAACTAAATATTTTCCTAAAAAGTGAGAGGTTTCTAAGGTACTTTTTTCTATCTAATATACAACCTCAAAAATCATTATCTGAATATGAAATTAAATTAAAATCATAAGTTTTGGGGTAAAGAAGATATTGAAAAACAGTTCATTTTAAATATCTAAAAATTATTTTAACAGTAGTAAGATGAGACACTTTTGGATTTTATTGAAATCTAGCACATAAACATATAGAAAACATAATGTTTGGTATGCTGGCAGTAAGATATAACAAACTACCAATCATACCTCTATATAACTTGTTATCCACTGGTTTTTGAGCTTCATCCAAATCAAGTTTTATATTGGTACACATGGGAGTTGTATATGTCTTTTTGTTTTCAAGTCCAAACATTTTTAGTAAATCAATAATATATTTAATTTGATTTAAAAAATTTCTATAATCTTTTTGATAAATTTTGAATCCTAAGAAGAAATTTAGTTCTCCCATCATACTCATTTCAATTTTTTTCCTCTTGAAAAAGGGAATTCCACTGTGTGGCCTTTTTGAACCCTCCACACATGGAAACCCCCCTCTCCCACGAAGAGGTCACTCCCCTGAGGTAGCGCCCCAACCGGGGAAGGAGCCGTTGCCAGCCGAGATGGCAGAGCGTCCCGGAGGGTGACGACCTGACAACAATGGTCCGTCAAGCGATCCGTCAGTGATTGGGCCGCACCTCATTTTTCCCACCTAGAAGAGACCGGGTGACCCGGCAAGGCGAGTGGATCTCGGGGGAGAGGCTCGCCCTGAAATCGGACTCCCAGGATTCGAACCCTGAACCTCCCAAAGAACGGCGTGGATGTGCCACTCTCCTTCACCACCGCACCACCACCTAAGTGGCTCATACTCATTTCAAATTATTTTTGCTTTAATTTTGAAAAATCATTACAAATTTTTTTATTATTTGAACAAAAAATAACACCATCAACCTAAATTTGAACTAATAAATTATTAGAACAAATAATTTTCTTAAAAAGTGTTGGATCTTCTAATCCAACAGTAAATCCATTTTTTAAAAGAAAATAACTCAATCTTTCATACCAAGCTCTAGGTGCTTGTTTGAGTTCATAGAGGGCTTTAGTAAGTATAAAAACAGACTTTGGTTTTTGAGGATTTTCAAAACTAGGGGTTGTTCAACATAAACTTCCTACATTAAATAACCATTTAAAAAGGCAGACTTGACATCCATTTGATATAATTTAAAATTCATATGAGATGCATAGGCTAAAAGGATTTTTATGGGTTCTAGTCTAGCTACAGGGGCAAAGGTCTCATCATAATCTATACGTTCTTCATGATTATATCCTTTAGCTACTAATCTACATTTGTTTATGGTTATGATCCCTTGATCATCCTATTTATTTCTAAAGACCCACTTAGTTCCTATAACTACATAATTGGTTGGTCTTTCTACTAGTTCCCAAACTTCATTCATTTTTAATTGGTTTATCAATTCTTACATTTCTAGTATCCAAATCTCATCTTCTAAGGATTCTTCAATAGTCTTAGGTTCTAACCGAGATAGAAAGGCAGATAATTCTTTTAGGTTTCCTAAATTTCTTCTAATTCTAATTCCCATGTCTATGTCTCCTATTATAGTTTCTAGAGGATGGTTCTTTAAAGTTATAGACTGTCTAGGCAATACACTTTCAGGATCTTCAGTATCATGTTCTTCTGAACTGGACTGAATTTTATTAAAATTATTTTCAAAATCAGTTTTAGGAGTTTCAAGCCTCATGTTGCCAAAATAGTGAGTGACTTCATTTGCTTGATCTTTCTCTTTAATAAAAGGTCCAGTTTTATTAAACTTCACATGAACTAATTCTTCAATAATCCTTGAATTTTTATTAAACACTCTATAAGCTTTAGAGGTAGCAGAATATCCCAAAAATATTCTTTCATCAGGTTTTAGATCAAACTTACCAAGTTTTTCCATAGTATTCAAGATATAAACCTTACATCCAAAAACATTAAAGTATTTTACTTTAGGTTTTCTATTATTCCAATGTTCATAGGGTGTCTTTTTGAAAACAAGCCTTGTTAAAACTCTATTCATGATATAATAGGTTGTTCTTATATCTTCTGCCCAAATATTGGTAGGAAGACTATATTCATTCAGCATAGTCCTTTCCATTTCATAAATAGTTGTATTTCTCCTTTCAATAATTACATTTTGTTGAGGTGTTCTTGGTGTAGAGAAGGTGAATTTAATACTAATATTTGAGAAAAAAGAATTGAATTCTTGATTTTCAAATTCTCCACCATGATCACTTCTTAATGAAATTATTTTAAAACCTTTTTCATTTTGAACAATTTTATAAAAACTTTCAAAAATAGTGAATACTTCACTTTTGAATTTTAGAAAATAAACCCAAGTAAATCTAGAATAATCATCTACTAAAACTTAAACATATAATTTACCATAAAAACTTCCTACTATTGATGGTTTAAACAAATACATATAGATAGGTTCTAAAGGTTTATATGTATCAATTTTTTAATAGATTTGAAAGAAGATTTGTGCAAATTTTGAATTTGGCATGCATCACAGAATCTGTCATTATCAAACTTAAGACTAGGAAAATCAGAAACTAACCATTTCTTAGATAATTTATTTAAAGAATATATATTAGAGTGTCCAAGTATTCTATGCCAAATCCATGTTTCATTTATCTTAACAGTTAAAAATTTCACTTTTTTTTTCATACAGGGAATTTAAATCCAAAGTATAAACATTATCAGTTCTAGGTGCTCTAAATTTAAAAAACTTATCTTTAAACACAAAGCATGAATTGTTAGAAAAATCAACATTAAATCTATCATCATATAGTTAAGAGATACTTATCAGGTTGTTATTTAACCCTGGTACATACAATACTTTGTTGATTGATATAGTCTTTAGATTTCTAATAGTTCCAACTCTAACAATTTTTCCTTTGGCATTGTCACCAAAAGTAACTAATCCTCCATCCATTTAAGTCAGTGTATCAAAGTTTGTTGAGTATCCACTCATATACCCGGAACAACCACTATCCATATACTATATGGTTTTTCTTCTTCTGAGACCTTTTTCCTACAAAAGTAATTATTTTTTTTTGTTTTGATACTCATATCTTGTTGGGTCTAGCAGTGTTATAAAGAAATGATCTAGGAATCCATATCTCTTTTTTTGTCATAATTTATATCAATAGATTCAGAAAAAATTTTAGAAATAAAGGCTCTTTTAATACCACTAATTTTAGGATTTTTTAAATAATAATTATTAGTGAAATGCCCTTTTTTCCACAATAATAACAGGTAGTATTTTTAGAACTGGGCACAAAATAATTTTTATACAATTTTGATTTTTCTCCCTTACTTTCTATTCCAAATATTTCTCTTTTAATGACATTATTTAAAAGAATTTCATTTAAAATATTTTCTCCTTTAGTAAAAACAAGATCAAAAATTTTATAGGATTCAACTTCATCCTACAATTCTTTAATCATTTTTTATGATCAACACAGTTTGAGGTAGATGAATTGAATTTTTCAAGTAGCTCTTGATGTTGTTTTAGCATGGTATCTATTTCACCTAAGACAACATTATGAATGTTTTTCAAATATTTATACTTATTTAACAAAGAATCATATTTTTATTTTAAAATTGAGCAATATGCAACTATTTTATTATTTGAGCAACTACTAGAATCAGAATCAAAAGAGTAATAAGTTTGTACCTTTTCCTCTTAATCCATGAATCACATATTGGATTTTAGATTTGATTACTCTTTATTTGAATCATACTTTTTATGGATAATAGGTTTTCATATACACTCCATGTATCTTTCATTTCTCTTTTTCTTTTTTTGCTCATAATTAGTATTTTTATGATATCTCTTTTTTGGTCTTTTTCTTTCATCTTTCAGTTGAGGAAAATTAGGTATGATATGACCCAATTTCTTGCATTCACAGCATCAAACTTCTCTTGGTTCTTTGTCATCCTTACTGAAGGATTTTCTAAATAATATTTTCTTTTTATAGAATTTGTTGAACTTTCTGGCTAGCTAAGCCAGTTCCATTTCAGAATCCAAAGAATCTTAATTTTTCTCTTCTTTGACTTCTTGCTTTGATCTGTTGCTATGCTTCTGAGATGTCACCTCCAGAGTCGTATTTTCCTTCTTTAATTAATTTTATGATCTTTAGATTTAGCCTTTATTTCTACTTCATACATCATTAGTGTCCCAAATAGTTCTTTCATTGTCAGATCCTTGACAAGTGATGATTAAAAAATTGCAGCAAACATACCATTCCATTTAAAGGGTAATACTCTCACCAATTTCAAAGCTTGATCAGATTGTTTGATGGGTCCACCTAAGGCTGTAATATTGTGGGAAATTTCTGTAGGTCTTCCATTCATCTGTGTGATGCTTTTATCATCAAACATTCTAAATGTGTTGAATTTTATCTTAGTTGTAGCATATCTCATCTGTCTAACATTTTCTATTCCTTCATAAGCGATTTCAATAGTTTGCCACATCTCATAGGTAGTTGGAAATTGTGATACTCGATTGAATTCATCTGGTCCAAGACCACAAATAATAGCATTCATTGCTTTAGAATTGATATCATACTTATCTTATATTACAACATCCCATGTTTCTGATTTCTTAGGAATTGTATATGGAGTAATGATCTCTGAGTATACTTTAAATCTAAGATTTTTCAGATAGATAACCATTCAAGATTTCCAACATCCATAATTTTCACCATTAAAATATAGAGCACATACCATTAACATTTCTTCTCTCAAATCAGCCATTTCCATCTTTTTATAGACCTTATACTTTTATTTTTTTATAGATTTATCCAAAAAATCACCTCTGATACCAATTGTTTTGTCAAAACATACAAAGTAACATAAGAGGGGGGGGGGGTGAATTGTGTCTTTTAAAAAATCTTCCACAATTCTAGATTTTGACACCCACTGTGATTTATGAAGATATGAAGTTTTTTCTTCTGTAAAAATAATATGTAGTGGATAAAAAGAAACAAAGAACACAACTTTTTATAGTGGTTTAGGGAACAAATATCCCCTAGTCCACTCTACCAATCACTATCTCTGCGAGCTTGATAAATTTTACTAGAATAGTCCTCTTATCACAAGACCATGAATTCAAAACTGAGTGGAGACAGTTGACACCTTTACAATAAGACTAATAATAAATCCTTCTGGTTCTATAATAGAGAACTAGTTATCCAAATCTTAGATCGAGAAGCTGATACTCCACCACAACTGAGTACGGGCAGTTGAAACTCCAATAAATCAAAATATTTTGATTTGTTGATTCGGGTTGTTATTCATAGTTGCAGCAAAAGTAACTGACAAATGATGGATATTATTCTTTAGAAAATAATATCTTCAATAATGAAATAGTATTAAGAAATCCTTGTTACAAAAAATATCTTCAATAAGGTAGAAACTAAATAGTAGTAGTAATCTTATAGTAGTAAAAAATTGAACATGTATCAGATTAAAAACGCAGCTTAAAAACTTCACTGTTGAAAACACAACGTAGGGTTGAACTGCATTGCGTAAGGTTCCTACCAATGCATAGTTTCTTAACCATACTTTCATCTTCACATAACGTAGGGAACAAAAGTAGTGTAGGGATGATAATCCATACATTCAAATTTATAGCATAATATCCCAAACGTAGCATCGATTCACTATACATTCAAATTCTTGAACATAGGGTTAATGAATAGTAAAACCAACTTCCAATGTAGGGTTGATGATCCATACATTTGATGATTCTTTGAACGTAAGGATTCTAATCCAAACAAAAACTATTTAGCATAACATAATGTTGATACCATACGCAAGCGTTTCACTTTTACAATGTAACTTATGGTTGATACCATACAAAAGTGTTAACTTTGCCAGCATAACGTAAGGTTAATACCATATGTAAGCATTAACTTTGAGAGCATAATATAGGGTTGATACCATACGTTCATTTACCGAACGCAGGGTTTGCAACTATGTTTCCAGATTAATTACTGTAATGTTAAATTAATTTAATCTGGATATAAATTACTGAAAACTCATTCAAGAAAACTTCATTAGAAAACAAGCAAGGGTATTTGTGAGCATCAAAATATTCATAATTTATTGAGTATTTTTGAGACAATACATGACCAATAATTCGTCCCCGAATTACCCTCTAAAGGGTGATCAAGATTTGTTAGAGAACAACTTTGGCCATAGAGCACATACGTCAACCTCCCGTTCCTAAGTCTCATCATATAAATGGCCGTGCTTCCATAACAACCATACTAGAGTAACTGATTGTCCTCAGAGAACCTTTATACTTTTTTCAACTATACAAATCAGATGCTCCTTAAAGGACACATCAACCTATAACTCAACCTCCTCACACTGAAAAGCATGATACAAGTCCAAATGATAGCAGCGTAACTGAGATACATAGAATACGTTGTGCATGGCTTGTTATATTTGAGGTAACTGCAACCGATAGGCTACCGATCCAACTCTCTCCAGATTCTCGAATGGCCCAACATATTGCAGTAGAAGATTAACCTATCTTCTAATTATCCTATGTCTCAGCCTCGGTGAAACACGTAATAAAACCCGATCCCTGACCTCGAACTATAGAGGTCACCTGCAACAATCGACATATGACTTATGTCGAGACTGTGCAGTAGTCATCCACTTTTGAACCAACTGGACTTGCTTATAAGTCTCCTATATGAGACATGATCCCAGTAACCATCACACACATGGGTGTTTGGAAATGAAGTAGGTCCAGAGGTCCAACAAGGTCTCGTCCATATTTGAAATCACTTACCAAGGGCGACATGCGTGTACCCAAACGCCCCTTCTCATGGCGGCGAAAGCACCAACTCAAAGAGCACCCAAAAAAACCAGCCTTTGGCTGACCATTGATCAGCGCCATCGCCAGCAACCACCAGAAATACTACTGAACTTCAAGGTGGATTTGGAGGAGTTGGAGGGGAAAGACAAGATCTTCCCATCGTTATCCTTTCCTAAATAGAAGCAAGTGTTTTGGTCACCGACATTTAGGGGCGCTATGGTCAGTGAATTCTCAGAAACATTGGTATCCATGGAGGCTCCTCTATAGATCTGTTCTTTGGTTGGAGGGGGTTGGGTCCAGGAGTGGTAGATGTCAGAGTGGTATGGCTTCGACGTCATGACAGATCTGATCTTCGTCGCGAAATCATCAATCCAGGAGGTAAATTTGGGGCTGGAACCGGTCGAGCTGGACCCAAACTTTTCATTCGATGAAGTGGATTACTTTTCATTGAGAGGGAGGTGATTATAAAAAATCAAATAAATTTACCTTTTTGAAAATTTAAAAAGAAAATTTTCTTTTTCACCGAGCGTTTTTTTGGCTCACCGTTGAGGAGTTTTAGTCTTCAGTTGGAGTTTTAAGAAATATGCTATTAATACCGTTATAAAATATGTTTATATATTTTCATATTTACATATCATATGTACATATATTTAATTATATATTTATATATTTACATATAATTGTATATTTTCATATAAATTGTTTATAATGAAATTATAAAAAGCATATTTATTGAAAATACATTTATGTGTGTGTATATTTGTATATATGTGTGTGTGACTATATATATTTGTATAGGTTTGTATGTTTATATATATGAATGTCTATTTTATTTTAATATATATTTGTTGAAATGAATAAAGAAACACACATGTATATGTGCAAATAATAAGCACACAATACCACTAGCCTATATGATTTTAATTATCATATATTGACATATTTGATATATTTATATATATTTTTTAAATATATAATTATTTTAATATATATATATATATATTTATTTATCTATTTACATATATTATTTGAATATATACATAAAAATATATCTTTTTATTAATACACACAAATATATATTTTTATATGAAGATTATATATACATTTGTTTATGTATATATAGATAACCATGGCCCCCTCACTCGACTGGGGTGGCAGGGAAGGAGGGATTTTGGGGCGCCGGTCATGGGGTCGAGTCCCAAGGCCATTTAATTGCACATTTTCTTGTAGCGTGCATGCACCTTCCTTTGATGGTTGTAACCCAACCTTTTATATATAGATAACCATGAATATTTATAAGGCATTTAATGGTTAGATATTTTTTTAAATCAAATGGATAATAATTATTTTTATATGGTTTATATGTTTTATAATATATTTTACATGTAAATGTGTTTATATATTTTATTTATAAAATTATTTTTTTATATTTAAACATATACAAATATGTATATATTGAATTATAAATAAAACTACAATATAAAAAACGATAAAATTTAAAATCCATTATATCTATATGAATGTAATACCTCAGAATAAATTCAATCTCCACTAAAAAGAGACAAGAAGTCCTTAAATGAAGCTATAATTCTATTGAATGTAAGAAAATTAGGGTATCTCAACTAAAAACCTTGTTTTTGAGAACTTTCAAGCATTATTTTATCCTGAAAAAATAGTAACCATTGTTTTTCCGATCAATATCGCGTAAATATCTTCATAGAATTTTATTTGACATCTTATGAAGCCCAAATGAACACCCAGATAAAAAGTTTTGGTCATTTGAAATTTAAGTCTTTTTTTTTCAACTTATCTTAATAGATTAATTAATTTATTAATTTTTTATATCACTAAAATGATATTAAATGATTATTACTTCATATTAATAAGTCAATTTTTAATTAATATTGATTTAATTATTTTATAAACTATTTTCACTAAATCAGTTAAATATATTAAGTGCAGATACATATTTAGTATTATATAAATCATATTTAAGAAAATATTATATATATATATATATCAATATAAATATATTTAAATATTAAAATATTTTTTTTATAATAGATAATTTTTTATGAAGGTAAAATTTTATTAGCACTAAAAATAAGTGTTTTAGTGATGATAAAGGGCACACCTTTATCCACGCTAAAAAACAGTGATAAAGAGTGTCATTTTATCCGTGTTTTTTACCGTTGATAAAAGTTACCTTTATCAAATATTTTAGCTAACAGAGACAAAAGTATCACCTTTATTAGCACTTTTTTTTCATCACTAATAAATGACAGTGCTGAATATTGACGATTTTACAGTAGTGTGCTTTCAACCAAATTAGTAGTCTCATTGAATTTCAATGCTCCATTTGACTCGAGAATCTCCACAATCAATTACAAATCAAACTTTAGAAAAATATCCATGATTTCCCCAAGAATCAAATGTAGAATATCAAGTATCACAAACAATGTCAAATCATTGTAATGATATCCTCTATATCATTGTATGTGATATGATGAGGCAAAAAAATCCCATGTTAACTATGAATTGTGTAATGTGATATTCCCATATCATCATCTATGTCATATCATGGTGTATGATTTTCCCAACCCTATACCACATCCCCATAGACCTTACTCTCACTATATATTCTATTTGTATTAGATCTTATGATATCTCATATCATGATCCATGATAGCATATCAGAGTCAATGATAAAGTTCTATCATCACTCAAGGTTTCCTTGTGGATTGGTTTCTTTAAAAAAAATTCTTATAATTAATATAATGTTGTACAATATCACAGTGTTATAATTACAATATGTGGTATCTGTAAATGCCTATTTTTTTTGTAGAATCCTTTAAAATATATTTTATAATATTTTATTAAGTGGTCACATGGTCAGGATAATTTTTATTGTGTTTCATGAATTAAATAAATATTTACGGTTTTTAAATATATTATTTTCAGTCCACATGTGTAAGAATAAGTTAAATCACCAATATCTCCTAAATAGAGCCCCAAATGAAAAATATGTCACCGTAGTTTGATGTGGGATGGGAGGGATGGGAGAGGGGGGTACCTAGGGGAGGTATAAATGTTATTTTGGTTTCAAGCCTCATATCAGGCTTGTTTCAGGTCTTTAATAAAAACATCTGGTCGACCTAATTTAATGATAAAAATATCCTTGCTAATCCCCTAATTAGAGGATTAGACACCTTCACTATAAACCTTAAGTGGAGAATTGAGACACTCATTCTTTAAGGACTCAATGTTAGATCTTATAGAAAGCGTGGATCATGAGGCAACAACAACCATCTTCTAAGGTAGAGCTTTAATTCCGATGAATGCCTGATTCATCAGGCATTTTTAAATTTATTATTCTTCTTTTCATCATTATTAATATTTAAATTATCGCATTTGTGTTTTGTAATTTATAATAATAATAATTATTTTCCTTTTCATTCATGCAATGATCAACGAAGGAGAATATTTTTGTATCGATGAATGGGTGGCCAAAACTACTGACCACCACCCCTCTTCCTCTCATCAGGTCACATTCTTGGTGTAACAATAGACTATTAACCACCTTGGGCTAATTATTGCATGAGTGAGTCGAACGTGACTCCTTGGCTACCGCTCATCCCTCATCTCCCCTCCCATGTCACTCTCTCCCTCTATCCCTCCCCTATTGTTAGATTTGGTGTCCCAAAACCAACTATTTGTACTTTAGATTGCATATATATTTGAAAAAGAGAATATTAATAAAACACCTTATTATATAATGTTCATTATTCTACATGACTATAATGTAATAATTTCTTAGTGTATCCATCGCATAGAAAATGTCATAGAATTTCCCCACTATGATGAGAACCTTGAAATTCTATGATGATTTTATTAAATATTGTTATATGTTCGGATAACATCCTATGATATGACACATAACATGTTGAAATTTAGGTGTAAATAGTCATAATAGGACGATACTTCATCTCATGAAGTTCACAAATTTTAATCTTCATGATGATATATGATGAGGAAAAACTCACTTGTAGGAAATTAACATGTTTATGTGTCATTGGATATTCTTATTTGCGAGTGTGTGTAATAATCCCCAGACTTTTAAGATTATTATTATTACATATCATGACTCACGTACTTGGATATACTAACCAAAACCACTACCCCATATATTCACGAGAAGTAGGGTATGTTGGGTGTATCAAAAATGATATGTTACTAATGAATAAGTCAAGGAAAGATTTATCCCTTTCATAATTATGAAAGATGATATCTCAGGTCTTTAATTAGAATATAACTATTGAACTAAAGTCCAAGTCCATGGTGTATTGACAGGTTAATTTTAGAGAGTCAAAGAAATACGTATCAAGAATATAGGTTGATGACATGGGTGTGTAACCTACTTGATGAGATGTCATAAAAAATTGATTATATTACAAATTGAGCATTCATATGTGGTTATTGAAATTGAGTTATATCTTTTTCCTCTATGGGTGATTTATACCATTTTTAAACAGTAATCTTGGATTTTAGGTAAGCTCTCCTAATGCCACCAAGGAAGAGGTCTAGAAGGTCATAAAAAAAGTATTTTTGTTGATCTCAGTTAAATATTATTTACATTTAATAGTTAAATATTATTCTTTAGAATGAGATGGAATATTTATCCAACATCATCAATCAAAAGTATTAAATAAATATTAATTCACATGGTAATTATTTTATTACGTGAATATATAATATTTATTCATCTCTCGTTATGTTAGAAGTGATTGAGACTCCTTGGTCACCACCCATCCCTTACCTCTCTCTCCGCTCCTCTCCCCCTTTCTCCCTTGCGAATGGAAAAATCACCACTGATCCTCATGGTGGTCGATGGTTTAAAGGGAACCAAGATGATGGAAAGGTAGTGAGTGGCGTGGTAGGATCGATGGTGTGGCGATGGAGACATGAAAAGGATTCATGATGTTGAGGGTGGCGTGATAGTAGCACAATTTCCAAGGGTGAAATGATGACGACAACACCATGGGATTGGGTGGATGGTGGTCTTGGGCTTGGGAGCGACCATGGTGGATGATGGAAATGACTGACGATGATGGTGATGGCAGGTCAGTGGGCATTAGATATGACATAGTGGGAAACCAATGTTTTGATCACAAGGGAGGGTAATATGTTTTCTCTCCCAGCCATTGGATCAGTTGAGATTGGATGGACATCCACCCATTACATGGTAGGTGTTGGGGTGACCAATCAGTGTGCTGATCCCTATCCCTGGTCCACCTAGCTCGTAAGTCGGGTGGTGTAGGCGAGCTGGGAATTCCTTCCCAATCTGAAATGGGGGTATACAGTCTGAATGGCCTGCTGGAATCCCTATGGACATCCCAAAGGGATCACAAGACCTCCCCCATGGGCTAACCTCCTTATTCAACTAGCCCAACCATTCACTTAGGTGGGGAAATGGGTCTCGGGCCGGGTCCTCACAGACCCAACTCCACCCCTAGGTGAAGTGCATGTTTGCACTATGTGCTTGAGACCCCTACACATACATGGGTATACACACACTATACAATCACATTGTCCCCCACCTTTTAGCACCATGTGGTGTGCCCCAAAAATTTCCACGTGGCCTAGTATGGGTCTTTTTAGGCATCTTTACACCTTTTTTCTAGAGGATCATAATTGTAAAATTAAATAGATCATTTCAATCATTTTTCCATTCATAAAATGAAGGTAATATAATATTCACCACTCAAGGTCATTTAAGAGACATTTTATGAATTTTGAGTTCTTTAGCTCTGTAGGGTCAATGATAGGATTCATGTGAGATGATTAGAGCAGACACGAGGTTTGGTACTCCCCCAGTGATGAGCTAATGATAGGGAACATGTTCCCCACCCACTTTATGGAGTATGATACTACACCATGGACCTAGGGTATGGGTCCTCTATATAAAGCATGGGGTTATGAACTCTATTGATAACTACTTCCATGATAAGTCACATTCCCCCATATAAACGACGAGGTAAGGAAATCCCCTATAGATGGGGTGAAATTCCTCTATCTAGAGAGTTGACACTACCTTGATCGACATAATTTCTCTAAAATAGGTGTATATTCAACACACGAGTTTAGAACCCCCTCGACCAATACATATACCTTAGAGAGGCATGAAACCCCACTATGAATCCTAAGAGATGGAAAGGTTTACTGAATGATGGGTAGTTTGAACATAGTATTTATTATGGTTTATTGGATACCTCAAATTTCTTATATCATATTATCTTTATGGAGCTAGGTTGTGATGATGGGACTTCACTAATACTTTGATAGTCTCAAACCTTAAAGTATATATGGGTCTTCTTATTTCTACCTTGTCTTTGATTTTGATTTAACTTGTACTTATATCCTACCTTGTATTTTTGGTGCATCCTAAAAGGTATTGTTAAGATGGAAATATGTATTAAAATCTAGACCAAGACATGGTGGTTAGACCACAACATGGTGAATGTCACCACATCATGGTGATGTGCATGATAGTTTATATAGTATACAATAACACATGGAATGACCACAATATTCTTCTCTGCACTATCCCGATCAGTTTTATTATCATATGATGATAATTTAAGTTTTTTAATGTTCAAAATAATTTTTAAACATTAAAAAATTAATTATAAATAGATTCATAAGTTACAAACATTTTAACTCATGAAGCATTTATGGAGCCTTTTATTCAATATAGCTGAACATTTGGTGTCCAAGGAGCATCATTGGATGGATATATATAGAGGCTCATAATGTGTGGTTTTTGATCATCTAAATACTATTATAACTTTCCAAAACTAATCACACCATGGTTCTCATTTTCTACTAGCCTTTAAATGAGGTTTTATAAGATCATAGATTAAAGGAGGTCCTTTCCCAATCATTTGGAGATTCACATAGCCCATGGATACCATAAGAGGAAGGAGTCTATTGGATACTTCTCAATGATCACTATCAAGATCATGTAAAAGATATTGGATATATTTAGATCAAAAGAGAAAATTTACACTATTATTTATTTATTTTTTTAGTCAAAACATATGGAAAGATCCCGTGGCATAAATTACTTTTGGATGATGTTTTCCACTACATTTGGATAAGTGTTATCCCCTCTAAAAACCTTCAATGGTATTCTATCCACTTCCATCATTTTTGAATTGTGTTTTTTGAATGAATGATTAAATTGGAAAAATGATATTTTCTATATCTATAATGGGTTTTGTATAAAATGACCATGGTTTATTGAGTTTTACAAAATCATGACATAGTTTTATGTTAAAACCAACATGGTTTTATGATTTTCATGAAACCATGCTGTATTTTTTTTCAAAATAGCCATAGAAGAGTTTCAGGAAAGCATAAGATCATAAGTTGATTACAATATTTTATGGTTTACATGTTGAAATGACTATGGTTTGTATGGAATATGAGTTTATAATAACACTATGATGTATCCAAAGAAGGCCACACAACTAGACAATCTATCTATATCCATGAGAAAAGACCCAGGTTATAACTAGAAAAACCATGGCTATATCTTATAACTTTGGTCAGTCCAACCATAAATTCTATTTCTATGGAAATAGGGGTTTTACTATTGCCATGGGTGGTTCCACCTGTTAGAACAACTATAGTCATAATCCCATCTGTGGACATAGATAAATTTTCATGGGCATTCCCATGGACATAGTGTAATAACTATAGTATATGCCCATGGATATAAATATAGTAACATGGTAGATACCCGTGGCTGCATATGTATATCCCCAAGCACTGCCCGTAGCTATAGATTACCCTGATTTTGAAAAATAGAAATCCTATTTTGAACTTGGAAATATAAAAAATACCTAAAACACAACTATTAATAAAAAAAACAAAACAAAACAAAAAGCATAATAACATACAATCTATTCAATATAAAACATAAATATAGACGTCATGAAAAATGATTCTTAAACTCAGTATCAATATGATCAAAACCCTCTCTATAACCACCACCCCCTCTACATCAACATGTCATACAAAAACACCAACATAATTATCACTATCTCTCACACCACCACCACCAACACCATCAAGAGCATTAAAATCATCATATGCACCTAAATTAATAGTAGGATTTGAGGAACCCTTATAAACAAAGAACATCATCATCAAAATGGAATCAATCACCACAAAACTCTGTGGTGGAAGTGAAGAACAAAAAGAATACTTGTATTTCATGATCTATTCATTTATCAGCTTTTGGCACTGATAATATTAATTCTCTTATTGTGTTTCTTATTTGATTATAGTATTAATTTATTCCTCTTTAACTATGCTATAATTGTTATTTATAGACATGCTATCAAAAGATCAGTATTTAGATGGTACAATATTCTTCCCAGATCGATAGTGCACCCGACCACGATACTCATCTCCTAATACCTAATTCAATGGATCCTTTCATCCCAAATTTTCTGGTTCCTTTTCTATAAATTCCTCTAAAGAATTATATTGTGTAATATATTAAATTAATCAAAATGAAAAAAATTATGTAAAGAATTAAATTTAATAAAAATTAGAGAAATTGAAATATACTTATAATTGTTTCTTGGGTGTTGGTATTTACTATGCTTTCATATTTCTTTTTACTGCTTGTATAGAACAAGGTAGAGTGAGGAACATGACTCTTGATATTCAATGTCTTTTTCTAGGAAAGAAAATAAATAAAGAAACATTATATAATTTAACTTGATAAACCAAAACAACTAAGTTTCATATCTCAATTATCCATATAATATCAAATATAAATGAAATTCAATTAAAATACAATATTCAAACTAGTTACCAAATAAATAACACTAAAAATAATATATTTAATAAAATAAATCTAATCCATAAACAAATTTGAAACTAAAAACAATGATAATATCTTTTAAACATAAACCACACTATAAATAAAACATTATCCTATCTAAATAATATATAGATATATGCATTAATGATGCAATAACAGAGAAATGTGTAGTTGTGTGTGTGTTTTATTATTTTAGAGTTATCTAAATTAATTTCAGTTTTGGTATAGTTATTTTAGGCCAGGATAGTTTGATCACATTTGATTCGAGTCAGGTCGACGGGGCTTTGATCAAGTAAGGATATGTTAGGTTAGGTCAGGTTAGTCCATTTTTGATCCATGTGGTTCCTTTTAAGTATTACCTAATATAATTTTATTTTTTTCTTTTTAATTGGTTATGTCTAGTTTAATTAAATCCCATTTGGATTATTTTTATTTGATTTCTATTAGTTATGTACCATTTCATTATGTTCAGATCATTTTTTTGGATTAATTTATTTTGGTTTATTTTGGATCTGATTTATTTATTTTGATTTAGTTATATTTGGTTCAGTCTTTGCATTTTAATTTGATTTATTTTTCTTGTACCTAGTATGATTCAATTTGGTATATTATACTTTATATTTATTCAGTTAGGTTAAGTCCAATTTGGAATATTTTACTTTATTTTGGACTAGATTTATTTATTTTTATTTAGTTATATTTGGTAAGGTCTTTTCATTTCAATTTGATTTAGTTTTATCTACCATGTTATGATTTAGTTTATTATATTTTACTTCATATTCATTTTTTTCTAGTCAATTTAGGGCTAGTTAGGTTACGTCTATTCAGGTTGTCTTAATTAAACTTATGATAGTTTTGTTTGATTTTATTTGGTTAACTTTGTCATTATTTTATTTGATTATGTTTACTTTAATTCAATTTAGTTCTTCTTGGATGTATTTCATTTATTTTGGTGAAATTTGGTTTGGGTTTTTCTAGTTATATTTTGTTTTGATTCAATACAGTTCACTTCCATTCTAACCAATTTTTTTTAGTTTTTTTTAGTTTGGTTTGGTTTATTTCATGTCAAATTGGTCAAATTTAGTTTATTTTTCTTTGTTTCTATTTGATTCACTTTGAATTATGTGACCATTACCAAGAGAAAAAAAACCATTCTAATGAATTTTCTATAATCTCCCACATTAAACAAGAGAGTATAATGTTCTAAGAGGTTTTATGGGAAATTAAAAATATTTATATTATAGAACGCGTTCATAACTTTGAGGTTAATGAACATGGATCATGAAGAACCCATAAACACGACCCTAATATTTTAATATTTCACCATTTTAAATATTTCTATTAAATCCCATATCTATAAGCTACTTCACCACCATGATGATATTAAAATAATATAAATATTTTTTAGAGAAAATATTACAACACTTCTTTTCCATAGGATCACTAATGGTGTTAAAAAATCCTCTTACCATCCTTGGAAGTGATCTTAGATTGATTTCCTACCATTTGACCATGAACATGGTTAAGATACACTTGAAACTCTATATGAGGAGACATGATTTGAATGATATTAAACTTCTCCTTTAAAGTCCATTTCTAATATATAAACCATCACTCTCTTATATAAGAAATTTCGAACATTTTTTTAGTATTATATAAGTTATTTTATAAAATATCACATCATTTCAAGGTTTTAAATGAAATAAATGAGAAACATACTTATATATATATCAATATGAATATTCTTTTAATTTTTTTATTAAATATACAGAGTATGATCACCCTGCTTTAATCTACTTAAAAGGAAGATTCTTATATATATATATATCACTATGTATATTCTTATAAACTTTGAAGTAAGTTAGTTTTTGAAATTTTTTAATTTTATATATTTTAGTAGGATATGGTATATTATTCTTTCAAAAGATTGAAGTAAAAAGGTGAATCAAAAGGTAAAATAGGATAATTTAATTATATTTAGGAAAGAATATAAAGTCAGTCATGCCCCCCTCCCTCCAATGGTACCCCAATTGGGTCGATAATAAAAAAAATAGAGACAATGACCCCCAAAGACCACCTCCAACAGGCCATGGGTTGGTGACTAGGACTGATGTTATACCAATAACACACACATGGGTCGAATAACCCTCCATAAATTTGAGAAATGCGAGACAAGAAGGAAAACCACCAACCAACACCATGCATAAACTGAAAGGAATCCCAATACATGTAATGTCATATATAAACTGAAAAGAAAATAACAAGTACTTAAAGTAAGACTATATAAAGAAAATGAACTCTAGAAACTCATGAAAGCTTCTCAATAACTCCTATGATATAATAATGTATAAACCAATCATTGAACTATTCCTGTTGACCTAAAGTTTATATATATGTATGGTGAGTATAACATGTATAATCAGTAGGATACTCCCAGAAACCTATCGTGAAAAATGTGAAAGAAGCATAATAAATCCCAAAAAATAAAAAAATGAAACTAACTCACCACCTAAAAAAGTAATGAAAGTTCCCCCATCCTCACAATAGATCACTAAATAAATAATGCATAGAAGTAACCATTCTATATCAAAGGAATATATATAAAAAGGTAACCCAGTTACACTTATCTAATAGTTTGTCGCTCTCACACCCCAATAACACAAATCCTATTCGTATACCTTTCCTAAGTTAGTTATACATGATATGAGTTGTGCCTTGATCCTACCTACCTTTGTCCCATGCAGGGCTCAACATCTCATGTTGACATCAACCGACATATCTATCTCATCATCATCAACATACCATATGTAAACAAGTGTATGATCTAAGGCCACTATTGACTATGTAAATACATTATACCTCAAACCATAACAACCAATGCATGTATACCCATGGGAAGCTGGATCCACTATAACTGGAGATAAGTATGTGCTATACCTCAAGCCATTACAACTCACACAGAAATTTATGGTAAACCGATATCCATCATAACTTAGGTGGGAATGGACCTTATAGAATAAGCCATAGTAGCCTATGATACACCTACTCATCAATGTACAAAGGGATATCCAGGGAGAGGGAGAGTCCAACCATATGTTTCCTCTCCATTATGAATGTTAGAGACCCACCCAAAAAAACATTTGAGTTTTGGTTTCACTACCAATGTGGGTGGGGTAGCATATGAAATCAAAAAATATAAATAATATCATGCACTTACCACACTAAAGGAAACCGCCTATCCTTAGAATCATTTTCCTCTATCATCACACAGGACCCCTGACTGCCACTGCTAAGGACTAGATATCAAACAAGAACAAAAGCACCAATATTCATATTAATTAATTAATTAATTATACATTAATTATTACAATTTCAATTACCAATATTAACTATTTAATATTTTAATCTAAGCATCTACGACACTATTAATTCTTTAATTATATTCTTAAGTATTTCATCATCATTAAATATGGATTAACCATTTTGTTATAGCCAACATTATTTATTAAACTACATAAAAAATTCCATATTTCATACCCATGCTCCTTGGAGCATCACATTCAACCATGATATGTTTATATTAATTAACAATAATAATTGTTAAACATTACTTCCAACAATAACACTCTATACCATGGGTTATTTATTTATTCATTTATCATTATTAAATTATCTAGGTACTCTAGAATTCCTCTTAAGCTACTACATCAAAACTAAACATATCATGCAGAGAGTCTGACTTCATCAAGTAGTGGGAAACTAATAAAATAACATCTAACCAAAATGACTTCCAATAAGAATAAAATAATAAAAATCATTGATGATCAAGCCCCACTATGAAATCATCCCAATGACCCCTAACCCATTGCTCATCCAAGGTTCCCAACTATATCAAAAGAACCGTCAGTCAGATATCTATGGGATCTCATCCCATTGATTATCTAAAAAATTAACCACACAAGGTTATCAAACAAACACACCAAGGCACTAAAATTTCCCAGATCACACATAACTTATAAAATTATTTCTTGCATATAGAAAAATCCACTAAGGCTATTGGACCAAGGAATATAATCCTTCCATAAAAAGATTGTGATTATTGTAATAGTGGGTTCCCTAGACCCAACATAAGAAGTACTTTTCGATTACCATATATTTTATACTGTGAGATATGCATGATGTATACTTACCATAATAGTGTTCATATTTCTATATACACTATTTAAATAGTAATGTCCATAGATTATTTGTCAGATCGAAAGGTTACAACAGCTCCCAAGCTATAATGATAACCTCAAGATACTATTAAATTAATCATAAACATAAGTCATATGGTCTAGATACATCATACTAACTGGACATAGATGATGTATGATCATCAAGTGTTGGTGCCTAATAAGAATTGATAATTCTTCTCATAAAGTTCACACATGGTGATCTCGAGTATATGAGATCATAAGAACTAACCCACCAATAGGAACACCACATGTTTCATGTGTCATTAGTTGTTCCTATACACAAACATGTGTAATGGTCTCTAGAATTGGGATTATTATCAATGTATATTATTTGATTTCATACTTTAATGTAAGATGAAAACTATGGAATTAATGTCACAGTGAGGTAGCATGTATTGGGTACATCATTAGTGGTATTACATTGATTGAATAATCAAAATAAAATTTATTGCTTTCGGAAGGAAGTAATATCTCAGGCCTATTTGACCACAATGATAGTACCTTACTTAAATCCATAATCATGGTAGAAGAAGGTAAGTACATCTAGTTAGGTCAATAAATAATAAAGCAAGAAAAGGATGATGACACAAAGTGTACAACCTCCTTTATGAGATATTGTGAGACAAAGAGATTATATTATATGATGTGTGTCTGTAGGAAAGGTTTTCATTACTATGACTTTTCCTTATTTTTGTAGGGGCCTTGATGGGTTTCTAGACTCTGCTCATGGTATACAACTAGTCTTTATTACTATCAAGATAAGGCTATAGAGGGTCACAAACTTAGCATATTCAAAAGTCTAAAATATTTTGATGAATAGAATTTTAAGGCATAGTGGACCCCAACACTAGGGTTTAGGGATGTTAGAGTATATACAATTTCTAATTAGTAAATAAATTCATATTATTCAAGTTTATAATAGTAGGTATTGAATTTATTTGTTAAATGCATTTATAAGTATTAAATTGAATACATGAAAAAATATTACATGAAAGAATATTATTTTAATATTTTAGGTTCGTTTAATATTTGTGGGAAAATTGAGTCGATTAATGGATCATTTTTATCATGTAATATATTTATTATATTACAAGTAAATTATAAAAATATAAATGATATTTATAACTTATTAAAATAGTCATAAGATATTATTTATGGATTATTTAGTAGGCAATAAATATTCAGGGACTAGGGAGCTAATTCTGGTATTTTTGTACTTCACTATTTTAGGAGGAGGAGTCTCTCATTCAGCTAACTATTTATTACATTAATTTGAGATCCTATATCTCCTATCTCTATGATCCTAAAGATATAATCTATCAATCCAAGTTATCGGTCCAAGTTATTCTTCATGGATTGAAGGACTGACACAATGGTGATTGTTGGGATGTCAAAGGCTTTATAGGATCTCAATGACATCACCCAAATTTCGAAGAACTATGCTCCCATATACTTTCAAAGATTGTGTGGATGATCTGGAGCTATCTAGATTTTATTCCTTTAATAAACAATCATCGGTGATGAGAAAATGTCGAAAGTGTCTTTAGATCAAATGTAGTAATTATTCATTTTATTTTTGTGCTTAAATATTTCACACAGAATCCTCGACTTCTATACCAGGCTATGTTTCACTGGAGTCGATGTAGTTACATTGATCTGATGATGAAAATTTTTAAATCCCTGACCCATATTCTACCATTGTGCACCCTAATATCTTCATTTGGTATTAGAGGGATCACATGAAATTTTAATATAATAAAAATTATTTTTGCAATAAATCCGTGTATAGGGTGTGACTACAGTCCCAACATCAAAGACTGTGCTTTGATCCAATTTCAGATGGACAAGTTATGACCATTAAAAATTAATATTCAAATTGAAACCATGTTTGTGGGTTTAAAAATTTAAGTTCATATAAATAAATAAATAAATAAATGTATGTTTTTTATTTTTTGGTAGAGATTTTCGATGATAACCACTATTTTGACAAGATTCTGTGGCTAGAATAGTATTTTACGGTCAACCTCATATTTCCACACCAATGTGGAAAACCCAAAGCCTAACATTAGGCTTGGAAAAAAATAGTTAAAAAGGGTATAATGGTAGACTAATTAAAAAAATTAGTTTTAAAATCCTAAATGATATAGGCTTTAAAAAAAGAAAAAAAAAATAAAAATAAAAGGGTTAAGTGGGAAAGGGGGCCGACTATCTAACACAAAAATAATAGGCCCCTAATTCTCTATAAAATTCATGTAAACAAAAAAAAATTAAGTTGTGAATGATTAATATTTTCATTTGAATTAAAATCAGTTGAATTATTTTAATTCATTTAATTTCCCTCAACATAAATTTATCGCAAGTTTTATTTTTATTACACATTTAATTTCCATATCGACTAATCTTGAGCAGTGATCAGCTAGTGCATGAATGAGTTTTTATTTACTTATTAATTAGTGCATGTTGTTTTTTTAATAATTAATTAATTAAATAGACGATCTGTATATCATCTGTCTTCCTCATTTTATGTATAAGGGAATGTGTGTCCACAAGAGCTATATTGAATGAGTATTATGCATTCCCGAGGCCCACACACTTGTGTGTGAATATTTTTATTATTATGAAATAGATGAAAAGAGATGTGGATCAGATCGATATAAGCTGATATTCCAAGAGAGATGTAGATACATTGGACCGGGGTGTAGGCTATGACATGAGTTTGACACGACTCAGGTATTATACCCCTAGGGCCATAGTTGATCCATTGAGAATAAATAAATGAAACAATACCAAATTCTTAAGGTTAGTCATTTTGTTTAATTAATTTATGTATCGTTTAATATTTTTATGAATATGAAAGTTTATGCAAAATCATAAAATAATAAACAAAATTTTCAAGATTAAAAAAATTAAGACGCGATGAATGTTTTTCTATTTATTTCATATTTAGGTTGTGAGTGTGATCACATAGTATATACATATAATATAGAAAATGAATTTATTCTTTGAGAAATAATAAAAACCTTTAAAGTAATATTAATTCATAACACCCTCTATCATTAGAATTTGAACAAAACTAGGTGTACAGGGTGCTCGTTAACCATAGTTAAGAGTGGATACTACTACTGGGGTGTTCCTATGAAAGATATGGGTTGAGTTAAATAAATATGGAAGCAAATAAGTATCCATAACAAGCTTATTGCCACTTTAGAGTAAAAATTTTCAATAAATCAAGTTTATGATTTCTAGAAGTTGGACTTCACTCAAAAGTTTATGGAGCTGTGAGCTAATACAGTTGGCCAATCAAACATCTAACTTGAAACTCTCCAAGTAGTGTAGTAGACATAAATTGGACTATGAGGAGATTTTTTAGGGATCCTTTCCACTATAATACTCTAGAGACCACGTATTCCAAATCTAGTGGGGAGGGATACTAGGGTTTGAGAAAATACTGGGAGACATTTAATGATTTAATTAATCAGTAATATCTAACCAGTAATCAAGATAAAATTACTATTTTTCTAGTTTATAATTTTATAGAACAATGGAAAGTGATACCACATATATACTATGATTAATTTTGGACAAATAACATGTCCTCACCATCATGAGTTTCCAAGAGTAGTACAAGAACCAACACAATGTATTAAAATATATGTAAATTCTAAGTTCCAAAGTCCCCACAACCTGATAAGACACCTAAGAAAGATAGGGTAAGAAAATACTTTCAAGATACTCATGTATATATTATTTGATGTTTAAATCATATTTCTATCACTAATTTCAAATATAAATCATTAGGAAATGGATGGTATCACATGTTGTCTCATCTTTGAGAAGTCTATGAGGAGACAGTGAAGCGAGGAATGAATGATATAATTATTATACTAAACACATGTAAATTGAAATATGAATCATGATATTTTAATACATCGATTTTTTATATCATTTTGACCCACGTACTCACATTTTGTTTAAGATTATAAAATAAACAGTATGGAAAAAATGATTCATTACCTTTTGGTTAAGGTTCTCTAAGTAGATAATAATTTAAAGAAAGATTAATATTTAGTTATTATAGCGAACAAGTTGAAATAAAATGAGAAAAGGCCAATGAAAAGTGTGACATCAAGTCACATTTAAAACATATTTCAAGGAAAAGAGGTTGATCATTATACAAGAGGCTATTTGCTTCACATTTCACCACATAAATCTATGGAATATTAAATGCAATGAATTGAAGTAGAATCAAGTAATAGATTTGACTTAGAGTATATTCATCATTGTATATGGTGTTTCTATTTTACTTATTGGGTATTAAATACAATATTCCTAACACATATACCTATTTAAATACAACAAACAATTAATTATATAAACATTAAAATAACTAAGGTGTGTTATCCAAGAATTTGATAAAAGGAGATTCTTAAGTCAGTGGTGGGAAGTACACAACTTATAACTGCAAAGTTTAATGATTTTAGTTGAAATTTTATTGAGAATTAGCAAAAAATTTATCTCACGTGTCCATTGAAAATAAGGATAAATTATTCTAGTTATGGAATGAATGTTGTTTTTCATGTTTAATACTCAACTAATTGTTTATTAATTATTAAATCATTGGTGATAACTGATGAATACAAAATATAAGACTTAGTTATACCTAGTTGTGGTAAGATAATTCTTTTTTAGGTAGAACTAAAAGTAATTATCAAGGATATAACCAATATAGTTTTTAGACTCTTTGGAGTTAAATACCATAGGGATTATTAACACATTTACTTGTATATATTTGGATAAATAAACCTTTAAAATAATGGTAGACCAAAAATATTTCAGAATTAGTTTATCTAGAGAGTGTGAATTTTCCAAGGTTAATCTATTGGTAAATATATTTCATAGGATCCCTTTAAGAGTTTAAAGTAATGTAAAATTAAAGTATATAATATGCATGGTTAAAAGATATGAGTTTCATCAGGCTCGTGTACCAAACAATATCTTGAAAAAACATTCATGAATCATAAAATGTTGAGTGGAGTAATTCCTAAATGCACATTTCTTTATACACATCACAACTATGATGTTAGTAAGGATAATCAATGACGAGTCTTACATGAAAACATTGATTATTAAAATATAGTGTGGAGTAATTTCTAAATGAATATTTCCTTATACACATTATATTCATGATGTAAGTTTTGGAGCATCAATGTTGATATTCATATTCATTACATAAACTTCCATTATTTTTTGAGATATGTATCGTAAATAATGAAATTATCCCATAAACACATACCAACTATAATGAAAAATGAGTATCATATGATTTATATTATGAAATAAATTCATTATGTCATAAGAACATGTGTTTAGATGTAAATTTTTTGTTACAGATATAAAAAAACTTGAATCAAGAAAAAAAACATCTAAAGTAATTATCCTACAAGTTTCTATGGATATTACATAAATCCTTGAGATATAAATGTTATATTCAAGTGATAGACTATATTTCTGTAAAAGGGTTCACACTTCTATTTGAGATACTATGATAAATATAGACTTGGATTTAGTAAATGTATAATATTCACAAGTGGTTGGTATAAGAAAAAGTTCCAAAAGAGCTTGTGGAAAAGGTATATTTTAGAGACACATACTGCCCAGGAAGTGTAAAACCATGGTAATGGTTTTATATTCACTATAGATAGTGATGAATTATTCACTGAGAATAATAAATGCTACTAGTAAGCCATAAATAGAAATAAGATAAGATTGAAAAGTTCAATTAAAATATAATATTTAATTCCATGTATCAAAGTACAAGTGTTTAGTATTTTAACTATTTCAAATCTTGATACTATGGTGGTATTCAAGATAAAAATTACATGGGTTGTCCAAGAGTGGTACCAATAAGGTTATATTAGTTATACCAAGTCACCATTACTAAATAAATTATAATTTTACTTTTCATAGCTACTTTCTACGGTCATTTTATTTATCATTGGATGTCGATGCCACATTTCTTGGAAAGTGTCTATATGATATAACCAGAAAGATTTGGTGACACCATATAATTACAATAAGGGATCAAAGTTATTGAAATCCAGTTTTGGATTTAAATAAGCAATAAGATAATATAATATTCATTAAGAATGATTTTTTCCATATGTCTACAAGGGGTTAGTGGTAGAACCATTATTTTCCAAGTAAAATATGTTTGAAAACATATGGAAAACAGATATTGGTCACACATATAATTAAGATAAGAATGAAATTAACACTCCAAAGATTGACTTAAAGTAGCAACCTATGTTTTAAGGAATGAGATATACTAAGGTAGATCTAAAGGGTTTCTTAGACTAATTCAAAAGTACATATACTAACAAGGTATTGAAAAATACAAGTTGGAATAATTCGAGAGAGAATTGTTACCAATGCCACATGGAGTAAATATCTCCAAGAAGACATGTATGATACATAAGATCATATTAATGTGGTGATTATAATTATATACACATATGAGATGGATCAATTACACTTTTCATTATATGTACTAGATGTGACATTTACAATATATACTTTATGGTATGAAAATATTGGTTTTTTAGAGGAGAACTGCATAGGAAGCAGTCAGAACTATACAATTTTACTTGAGTGAGTACAAGATACATGTTCATGGTACTTAGAGAAGAAGGGGAACTAGTTATAAGGTGACACAAACTAGTATTCCTTTAAATCAATACAATCTAATATCATAGTTAAGATAAAGAAATATCAAATAAAAGCTCATTTAAGCTAGTGGTATCCATATCTAAAAATGTCGATTGTGTTGTGGATTTTGATGTTGCTAAAGAATAAGTGAAAAATATGAAATGATTTGTTACAGTTATTGGAATCACACCAAGTGAGTAATTTTTTTTCATAATATATATTATGATAATCCTACTACTTCTACTAGCCAAGATTTAAATTTTTGATATTGAAAAAAAGGAATATAGTTGAGGATATCATCTCTTGAGGAGTCTTACTCAAGGAGGTGAAGTCATAGATAGTAGAATAGCCATGCAGTGGAGGCGTGGTAGGCCTAATGACTATAACTATAACTCAGAATAAGCATGATCTTATCATGTGAGAGCTAACAAGGTTAGTTATCAAGTTGGATCTTGTTCAAGTGGGAGTGTTGTAATAGTGGGTTCCCTAAACCCAACTTAAATAGTATTTTTTGATTACCATGTCATGTATATAGTGATATATTCATGATGTATACTTACTATAATAGTGTTGATATTTATGCATCCACTATTAACATGGTAATTTCCATAGATTATTTATCATATCAAATGGTTAAAGTACTTCCCAGGCTATAATGAGAACCTCAATATACTGTGACATTAATCTTAAACAAATGTCCTATAGTCAGGATACACCATACTATTTGGACACAGATGATGTCTAACCATCTGATTTTAGGGGCTCATAAGCATTGAGGATTAATCTCATGAAGTTTGTACTTAGTGATCTTGAGTAGATGAGATCACAAGGAATAAACCACCAATAGAAACACCACACGTTTCATGTGTCATTGGTTGTTCCCATATCCACTAAAAATTAAGTCGCCTCATCCCTAAAACTCAAAAATCATTAAATCCATTAATATAAAATTAAAATTATGAATTTATTTTGGGAATGACCACCAAATTCTACCCCAAAACACTTAATTCCATGAACCAAAATTCAATCCATGAATCAAAATTTACTCAGTTAATACCGAGTTCATGACATGAATTACTTATGTAATTATATTTTTAGATTTAGACCACCCACTCCCAACTCAAACACACAAATAGAAAATCTAGGAAAAACAAGGCCCTTACATCAGATACTTTTCAAACAAATATCATCCTTAAGAATTTAAAACAAATTATAAAATAAAAGGTTATCTGAACAACCACCCTATGAGATAACTCTCAAGAATCTCACTACAATAAGAATATAACTAGCCTACTAGAAGATAAAGCCCAAAAAAACTCATAGAATCACCAAAAAACCTCAAAACACACTTCTGGGGGAGATACCTCTCATGGGAAAGGCCAAAAAAATCACAAAAATAAGGAAGAAAAACAATAACATAAAAGATCCATAGGTTTACAAAACACTCAACCAAGTATCAAACAAATAATCATGTATGAAAGATCAATAACTGAACAACTTGGGATATTGATCATGAATCCACAACTCTTAATCACTAGTTCTCTCTTCTAAGACACTACGCCTCCATAGGGAATGAACCAAAGGGATAAAATTATTGTGAAACACCTTATCCTGACGATCCTGAATCTCAATAGTTCATTCCTTGAAGGTCTCATCATCTATAACATCTAATTATCCCTAATTTATGACATGATATTTTCATGAAGATACCATAGAATCTATGATATTTGGAAGACATCATGAATCTAGATCATTTGTGGGGGTAAGTATAAATAACAATCCCTGACTCCTACCTAATACAACACCTTAAAGGTCCAAAAAACCTAGAATATATATTACTCCCACAACTAAACCTTCACTTCCCATGATGAGGAGACCCATTTAAGAACACATGATATCTAATTTCAAAATATATATTCCTCCTCCTATGATCAATATAGGACTTATGGAAATACTATGCCAACTTCATTCGCTCATGGATCACTAGTAACTTCTCCATCGTGCTCTGCACCAATTCCAATCCAAGAATAGTTGACTCTCTAAACTCATTCCAACATAATGGATATCGACAAGTTTGGTCTTATAGATATTTGAAATGTTCCATAATAATAGTGGAGTGATAACTATTGTTTCAATAAAACTCCACTAAGTGTATGTGTTGTATCCATGTACCTCCAAAATCTAGAATATACAGGCACAACATGTCCTCTAGAGTCTAGATATTTTTCTCCATTTGACCATCCATCTACAAATAAAAATTGGTGGTAAGGCACAACTGAGAGAAAAAATAATTTTGTAGACCTTTAGATTTAAAAATAAGATCATTATTAGATAATAACATCTTCATAACCACAAGAAAACTCATTATCTCCTCCATGTACTACTTCAACAACACTTCCACTATGATTCAACTCCTTAATTTCTAAAAAGTGATCTGACTTCATTAGGTAGTACATAATCACCCATATATCATCACAACCTCCCTGAGATCTGGGTAAACCGGTGAATAAGTCTATCTAAATTCACTCTCACTTCTATTGGGGGACATCAATCAGCTTAAGAAAACAACTAGGAATATGATGCTCAGTCTTCACCTTATATTTGACCAAACACTGAGAGACAAACTCTACAACTATGAACTTTATAAAATACCAAAATAAATGATTCCTTAGAGAATGATACACATTTTCACACTAGGATGTACAATTAAGGGTGAACTATGTAACTCATAGAGAAAAACTTCACACATTTACAAATTAATGAAAATATTTCCATGGAACGACACCCAATGACATCCATCCTTAAACCAACCCACATGAGCATCACCACAAACAACTTGATCACACCAAACCTCTACCTCTAAATCCACTAGCTATTACTCATCCACTTTCTGCACTAAGGATGTTGATAATTTCCTCTGGTAAAGACAACCTCTACCACCAATTTCTCCCACATAAAGGTTCAACACTGCTAACTCTTTCATCATTCTATAAGAGTCTATTGAATCATGCACAAAACTACCTAATAATTTATTTCACATGGAATACACCATGGAATTACCTTTACTAGGTGTAAAATAAATATCAAAGTCATAGTCTAGCAAGAAATCTACCCACCATCGCTATTTTAGATTCAAGTCATGTTGGGTGAAGACATAATTCATGATTTTGAAATATGTGAAGAAAAAAAATGTTCAATGATAAGGTAGTGTCTCCAAAACATCAGATAAAATACTACCATAATATGATCATGCTCATAAATGGAATAGTTACATTCATTAGGTTGTAATTGATGAGACCTATAAGAGATAACCACACTCTACTACATCAATACAAAACCAAAACCAAGGGAAAAAGTGTCACTATAAACCTCAAATGCAACACCCTCCTCCAGTATATGAAGAACCAGAGAACTAACTATGTTGTCATTAAAATACTCAAATGTATCCCAACACTGGTCACTCCACACAAATGACTTATCTTTTTTAGTCACTGTTGTCCTAAGATTCACAATATAGAATAAGTTAGGTATGAACTATCATGACCCGTCCCCATGGGCTGGTGACTAGCACTGGAAATGCACATCCCTATAACGGGAAGACATTGCCTTTAAACCTGTACAAAAAAACAATAAAAGAACACAAAAAAAAGCAACCAAAAAGTAAACTACTATAGTAAAAAGTGTATTGAAAGTAAAAGGGCTGAAATACAAGACCAACTGAAAAGTACAAGTACAACTGAAAAGAGAAAACAACTCCTGGATCGTCCACCGAGGATCCTACCTGAAGGGTTGGTACAACTCACGATTAGTGTTCACTACAGCATGTCATGTAAAATGGTCCACCTTTGAGTACCTTCTAGTCCTGGCTCCCTCATCCTTGATCAACGCTGTCCATTTTCTGCACAAGAAACATCAATGTGCGGGTGTAGCCCGTGCAGGGGTGAGTATAACAATACTAAGTAGGGACCTCGAGAACCCTAAAGGTCTCCCAGAGTTCCAAAAAGGATAAACCACAAAGAAAGACCTCAAACACAAAGCACGAAGTAGTTATCAACTCTACTTAGGTATATGCCCATACATATACCTAAGTTATCAAGATATACTCATCTCATATAGGAGGAAACATAAGGCTCCAAATTTTAAGCCTTTAGCACAACTGATCCCTGAGGGAAGAATACCACAAAGGTAACACCACAAAGGTAACACCACGAAGGAAAAAGTAACACAAAGGTAACACCACGAAGGTAACACCACAAAGGTAAAATTACCACAAAGGTAAAGACTCATCTCACACTAGGTATATAACTCAAATACAGAAGTATAGATGATTAGTTGTAAATCTAGATCATCTTATTCTGTCGAGAGGCTCTACTGCTAACCCACAAAGGATCGATAGATGCTGACCCACACAGGATCTCTAGGCACTCACCCACACAATATCGATAGATACATACCCACATAGTATTTCCAAGCATTGATCCCCACATGATCGATAGATTCTGACCCACATAGGATCAATTTTATTTCTTCACGTTACAACCAGCCACGAGATTCCCGCATTAAGTACGCTTGATTCCGGGAGGATCTGGTCCTCAAGCCATCATTTTTAGCTCAACTACCATGAAGTTTCATGAAGAATTATCCCAAAGTACCTTCATGTCGTGAGGGTTCCAACGCAACAGACATCATGTCAATCAGACGCCTGGTCTGTGACTTATAAGCATTTTAGTACCGAGGACCCGGTTGGATTCGGGTTCAATCCAACCCATACGTACTCCATATTTCTCCAAAACTCAATTGGAGTATACCAAAATGACCATATCACCCCAATTATCCCAGCACCGTAGACAGTTCGTCAAACGGACACCCGGTTCACAAGTTATGGCTCTTTTAGAGAAACTGGGCCTAGAAGGGTCCGAGTCTGGTCCTACCCGGTCTAGGCCAACCCGACCCTGGGTGGGTCGACCATACCTGAATCGGCCCAGAGGGGCTAGGCCGCAGCAGGCTCGACCCACTGGGCCGTGGATCGGCTCGACCCGCTTGGGCAGTGCGGCCCGCTGGGCTGGCGCGACCCAACCCACAGAGGGGTGGGACCCGCTCAGCTCACGCGGCCTGGCCCACAAAGGGCTTGGATCATCCCACGGAGGGACGTGACCCACTGGGATCGCGCGGCCCAACCCGTGAAGGGCACGACCTGCTGGAGACATGACCCACTGGAGTGGAGTCTACGCTAGCTGGTACGGGGGGGGGGGGGTCCCGTTCGGAAATCAGAGCGGCAACGGCACGGGGTGCTGCCAGGTCACCCCATGGCACCCAAAGGGAGGGGGTTCCAGCCCTCCTCCATGGATTCCGAGCCGCGACCCCCTTTAGCAGTGCGCGATGGTGTGTCGTTCGCCTCTGTCCGTAGTAGGCCGATGCCGTCCACCGCTGTCCACCGCGGCTGTATGCCGCGATCCCCTTCTCCGGCGGTGCACGCCAGTGTGCCGCCACCTCTTTAATGACTGGACGTTTCCGGCCACCACCTTCACCCGTTGGCTCCAGTCACCGGTGCTGCTATACTGGTGCCGTGCCAGCAGTATTCTGTGGGTCACCGGGTGATCTCTGGTGGCCCGTTTTCCATCTGAAGGTACCAACGGCCCTCTCGGGACACCCTCTTTGCCGCTTGTCCCTCCGTTCCAAAATCCATCCAATCAGAAAAAAAGCCCACAAAGAAAGCATTGGTAAAACAAGTAGAGGAGGGTTCTAGCCTTGTTTGTTTGGACCACGCCCTCTGCATTAGCTTGATATCATGAGGGAAGAATAATATTCAACGATTATTTTAAAACTAAAACCAAATAAAAACCCTACCTCAAGATCGTTGGAGAATGTCCAAATTTGTGGAAGAGTCAGTGTTTGTTGGTTCATGATTCAGTGGTGCTCGTCACCACTTTCTAGAACTAGTTCCATCCTCCAAGTGGTTGTCATCGTGGTACTTTTCCAGAGCTTCGTCGCTTGGTGAAGCCGTGTCAATACTCTACCCCGAGCTCCATATAAATAGGAGAGGGGGAGGGTGAGTAACACCGTTGGGAATTTATGAGGTTCATTTAATGAATGAACCTCCCAAATTCTAATGGTGCTATTACAAATATTGAGGAGTCAAGCTAATTAATGGCTTGACATGTCGTTGGTCCCGCCACCACCGGTTGTCCGTTGGAGGAAAAGAAAAAGAGAAATAAAATAACTTTGTTATTTTATTATTCTTTTAAATGTCCAAAATATATCTTTTTCTCCTGACCTACTATGGACGAAGTGAATCCTTCCTTAATCAAATCCCAGTGCTGTGGATTCAACAGTGCTCTCAGATTTTTAATCCGAGCACTGGTTAAAAAGTTAGAAAACGCCGCTCGCGCGTTTACTGAACGTACCTTAAAAAAAGTCTAAAAATTCATTCCTGGCACACCGGGCCTCAGAATCATGCACCGTCAATTTTCACAGACTCATAATAACTCTATATAATTAAAAAAAATTACATGGAAAATCTGGGTCTTTACATTCTCTCCACCTTAGGGATTTTCGTCCTCTAAATCCACAATATAGACTAAGGAAACAAATGGGGGTACTGAGCACGAATCTGAGCCTCCTACTCCCATGTGCTCTCCTAGAGGTTCCCTTGCTACCAGAAAACGCGCACTAAAGGCATTGATCGTCTACAAAGGACCCACTCCTGTTGATCCTCAATCTCTACTGGAACCTCCATAAACGTCGCCCCATCATCAAAGTCCATCTCGCCATGGTCGATGACGTGAGATGGGTCATGCACGTATCTATTTAGCTTCAACACGTGGAAGACTTCATACACCCTATCCAACTGCGGTGGTAGTTCCAAATGGTATTCTACCTTTCCAATCCTCTGAAGTATCAGAAATGGTATGATAAACCTCATAGATAACTTGCCTCCCCAGCCAAATATTTACAAACCTCATCAAGGTAAGGCCCATAGAAAGACATGGTCTCCCTCCTCGAACTCTAAAGGTCTCCATATTCTATGAGAATAAGACTTCTTTTTGCTCTGTGTAGTCTTAATTCGCTCCTGGATGATCTGCACCTTCTTAGTGGTAGCCCTTACCAACTCTAGAACCATAAGTGTCGACTCCCCTGGGTTTGTCCAGCATAGAGGTGATCTGCATGGTCAAACGTACAAGGCCTCAAATGATTCCATATTGACAGCGGAGTGATAGATGTTGTTGTACGCGAACTCCACCAAGGGCAAGTGATCCTCCCAACTGTGTCCAAAATCTAGGATGCAAGCACAAAGCATGTCGTTGAGTGTCTGTATGGTCCGCTCCATCTGACCATCCGTCCGAGGATGAAAGACAGTTCTCAAACGTAGCTGAGTCCTAAACACCTCCTGTAATCCCTTCCACAATTGAGATGTAAAACGTGCATCACGGTCAGATATGATCATCGATGGCACCCCATGAAGTCATACAATCTCCTCTACGTAGAGGCACCCCAAGACCTCTACTGATACCTTCTCTTGGATGGGTAGGAAGTGGGCTGACTTGGAGAGTTGGTCAACGATAACCTAGATGGAATCATGTCCCCTGGACGTACACGAAATCCCTGTCACAAATTCCATGGAGATACCATCCCACTTCCACTCCGAAACCTCTAGTGGTTGTGTTAAGCCTGTTGGAACATGATGCCCGACCTTCACTTACTGACAAGTGAGGCATTGTGAAACAAACTCTACCACTACTTTTTTCATCCCTGGCCACCAGTGCTGATGCCAGAGGTCCTGGTACATTTTTTCCACACCAGGATGTACCGCTAGAGGAGACGTATGGAAATCCCTCAACACCTCCTCCCGTAGCACCACTAGTACCATGGTGAGTCCTCTGAAGAGGATGACGTTCTCCCCACCTTCAGAAAATCCATTAGGTGCTTATCTTGAGGATATCTGAGCACGTAGAGCCTCATAGTTAATGTCCCCAAGCTATGCCTCCCGAACTTGCTAAAGAAGCGGGGGAGTGACAGTTATAGACTGGAGGTAAAATTATCCATATCTATCCACAAAGGATATCTAAAATGCGCTTAGTTACTCTGTCGCCTCACTAAAAACTATAGACCAGACCTCCTGTTGAGTGCATCTGCCACTATGTTCCCCTTCCCAGGAGTGTAGACTATCTCAAAGTCATAGTCCTGGAGGAAATCTAGCCAACGTCGCTATCTCAGGTTCAGGTTCTTCTGTGAGAAGATATACCTGAGACTCTTATGATCAGAGTAGACTGTTAAACATTTTCCTATTAACTTATGTCGCCACATCTTCAAGGTTAAGACCAATGTTTCTAACTCCAGGTCATGGGTAGCGTAGTTCTGCTCATGATGTCTCAACTGTCGTGAACTATAAGCGATAATTGCTCGCTCCTGCATCAAGAAACATCCAAGTCCAGTCCCTGATGTATCACAGTAGACTACATACCCAACATCCTCTTCTAGTAGCCTCAAGATGGGGGAACTCTTCAGTCTCTGCCTTAGCTCCTGAAAACTTTTCCGGCATCTCTTCGTCCATACGAAGGGCTATACCTTCTTTGTCAAAGCCGAAAAGGGTGATGCAACTCTGGAATAGTCAGGTACAAATATCCGGTAATACCCAACTAACTCTAGGAAACTCTGCACCTCGGTCACAATCCTGGGTGGATCCCAAGCTAGAACAACCTCTATCTTCACCGAATCCACTTCAAATCCAGTCTTCAAAATAATGTATCTCAGAAAGCAGATCTCCCATATCCAGAACTGGCACTTCGAGAGCTTACCATAAAGCTGGTACTCTCAGAGCGTATCCCAAACTATCTGTAGATGATATGCACGCTCCTCCTCTAACGTCGAGTATATCAAGATATCGTCGATGAAGACCGCCACAAAGCGATCGAGGTATGGCTGAAAGTTCCTATTCACGAGTCCCTTGAAAACTACAGGGGAGTTGGTCACGCCGAATGACATAACCAAGAACTCATAGTGTCCTTACCGATATCTGAAGGCCATCTTCTGCACATCCTCATCTCGTACCCTGAGTTGATGATAGCTTGATCTGAGGTCTATCTTCAAAAACCATCGAGCTCCCTTCAGCTGATCAAAGAGATCATCAATCCTCAAAAGTGGATACTTGTTTTTCACAGTCACCTAGTTTAGGCGCCGATATTCCACACAGAGTCTTAAACTCTCATATGCCTTCTTGGTGAACAAAATCGGGGCTGCCCATGGAGAAACACTAGGCCTTATGAACCCCTTCCTCTGCAAGTCCTCCAGCTGTACCCGTAACTCACGAAGCTCTGTGGGATCCATCCGATATGTTGGTGTAGATTTCGGTACCGTCTCGGGGTACATGTCAATGTAAAAGTCTACCTCTATGTGTGGAGGTAGTCTCAAAACATCATTAGGAAAGACATCGGCATACTAGTCCACCACTACAGGATAGCTTGGACTCTCAACATCAACTACTCCAAGGGTAAGGCTATCCAAATGATGTGTTATCGGCTGAAACCTCCTCCGAGAAAGTTCATCCTGTGCTGCAATGGTTCCCTTATCACCGGTGAAGGAAAACCTAGTCCCATCATCCTAGAAACACCACAATTTGTGCCTAATACAGTCAATTTGAGCATGGACTATGGATAACCAGCCCATACCCAAGATGACGTCGTAAGGCCTCAACACCACTACTAGAAGATCCCAGCCGAAGCTCTCACCTCCTAGAGTAAGCTCACACTACTCGAACCAGTGTGTAATCATAAAATCTCCTACCGTAGGAGTATCTAACCGTAAGGATCGAGCCAAAGGCTCTACCGGAATCTCTGAGCTCTGAACGAGAGCCGTGGCAATGAAAAAGTGACTAGAACCCGTGTCTATAAGTACTACATCTAGGGTGGAGTAGACACAGATTGTACCTCGAATTAGATTTGGAGCACCGTGGTCATAGGCCTCAGCTCCCTGGAGTTGAGCTCGTCCCTTTACACCTACTCCCTATGGTCGGGGTGGACCATCTGGAGGTAGTGGCAGTAGAACCTCGAATCGCCACCCACCGACTACTACACGGCCAACTCCGCTACCACGTCCGCTGCCCTGTGGACCTCCTCACTCAAATACCTACCTCTGCCTCAACGGTCCCTCGATCATATGTTGGTCATCTGTACGACGGGTTGGGAAGTCGTGATCCATGTAACCCCGCCCGCCGCATGAGTAGCACTACCTGCTCTTCATCTGTCCTCCCCAGTCCCGTGAGACCCTCACCACCGACCCTATATCCCGAGGTCGTCCACCAGAAGTTCTGGCCCGCTTGGGCCCCTGCATCATCCGTCTATCACCTACTGTGGATGAATCTGCTACCTACCATTCTATGGTGTCTCTCTCTATCAGTTTCTACTCAGCTAGAAAGATCTCCACTAAAAGTGATCGCTCTAGCACCCCAACCTGTGTCGGAATGCTGATCAATATCATCGATGCTATGATCTCCCATTGGATACCCTTCTCAAAGGTTCGGACCCTGAAGAAAGGGCCCCATACCATGTCGGTGGAGTAGAGGGAGAGATCAGTGAACCTTTTTGAGTATTGGGCCATGGTCATGCTACCCTACTATAAGTGTAGCAGCTCTTGTATACACACTAAGCGTAGATTCACTAGGATGAAATATGCCCTGAAAAGGCCCTTGAAGTCCAACCAGGTGAGGGATGGCTCATCGTGTAACTAGAGTGTTAGACTCCACCATCTCCCAGCCGCTCCTTGGAAGATAATGGAAGCTAGGATAACCATTAGATCCACTGGTGTCCCAACTAAGTGAAAAACTCTGGCCACAGCCTCCAGCCAGTCCTCAGCCGCCTGTGGATCCGTCTCACCTTGGAACCACAGAGGCCTCTTCCACTGAAACTCATGAAACACGCTCAGTCGTTGTGCACCCTCTGTGTGTGGGGATGGTAGAAACAGCTTCCCAACGGGTAGTGGTGCTGCTGGTACACCACCCAAAGGTACTATCGTTGTAAGAGGGCCTTGCACCGAAGCCTCATCGCTTGGTGGACCTTCATCATCTACTATCTCAGGAATCTTGGATTTTTGTATATGTGGTGGCATCCTAAAAGAAAATAGGTTCGACATGGTCAATAAGTTATACCTAGTGATCTGACTCAAAGAGATCATAAGATTTTTTTTTCAAAAATACACGCAATCAGTGTTTTCGTGCACTGAGTTGGAAATCAGAATTCAGGGTCCTGGTGTTTGGATATGTCGGCCTCCGCACCACAATGGATTCCCCAAACTAAAAACAACACTCATAACACTTAACACTATTTCCACATAGAAAATATCAGATTCCTAGTTCTTTGGTAGAACCGAATCCTCTGATACCACTTTGTCCCGACCCATCCCCCGCGGCCTGTGCCATGACTACCCCAAGCCCGCCTTCTATAGGCTAGGGGCTGACGACTAGAACCGGAAAGGCATATCCCTATAACAGGAAGGAATTTCCTTTAAACCTATACAAATAAAAAATCCAAGAACACAAAAAAAAATAAACCACGAAGTAAAATGATGTAGTAAAAAGTGTAATAAAGTAAAAGGGTCGGAATACAAGCCCAACCGAAAAGTAAAATTACAACTGAAAAGAGAAAACAACTCCTGGATCATCTACCGAGGATCCTACCTGAAGGGTAGGTATAAATCATGATCAATAGTCACTATAGCACGTCACATCAAATGGTCCACCTCCGAGCATCGTCCAGTCCTGGATCCCTTAGCCCTGATCAATATAGCCTGTCATCTATACAAGACACAACAAGGTGCGGGCATAGCCCATGCTGGGGTGAGTATAACAATACTCAGTAGGGACCTCGAGACCCCCGGAGGTCTCCGAGAGTTCCAAAAAGGATAAAGCACAAAGAAAGACCTCAAACACAAAGCACAAAGCAGTCATCAACTCTGCTTAGGTATATTCCCATACATATACCTAAGTTATCAAGATATACTCATCTCATACATGAGGAAACATAAGGCTCCAACTTTTAATCCTTTAGCACAAATGATCCATGAGGGAAGAATAACTCAAAGGTGACACCACGAAGGTAAAAGTACCATAAAGGTAACACCACGAAGTTAACACCATGAAGGTAAAATTACCACAAATGTTACACCCCGACACGCACGTTTATTTTATTTTATGATTTCTTTGACTTTAAATTATATTGCTGCGGTTCGTGTTCAGTATCGGACCAAGTTTTCGAGTTTTTGTTAAAAAGTGCATTTTTTTGACGCGACGTCGTTGGGCGCGTGAGCGGAGCCTGTTCTGGAAACCCCGTGCATCCCTGCCTGAGTTTTTGCGCACCCCTTTGTCTATGGAAAGTTGAAATAAAATGTTCTTGTTTTTAAAATGCGCATCTATTAGAGTGTCGTTCAAATTCTTATGATGTTAAGAATTTTGTTACTACTGGAATAATATAAATACTTTTATTATTTTAATTTTATTTCTTATGATGATGATGATTATTATTATTATAGATTAATGTTTATTTTATTTTTTTCACTTGATTTTGTTGTATTTATTTACTTTTTATTTTTATTTATTTATTTATTTATTTTTACCCCACTCTCCTCCTAACCCTGGCACTTCTCCCACTTTCTTTTTTTTTTCTCTCTGCTGCTCCCGTGCGCCGCCACCCCTATTCCTCTTCTCCCTTGCAGCGCCTCGACCTCATGCCTTTGCACCACGCCCTCCGATCTGTCGCCGCTGCTCTCCTCCAGCGGATCCTCTTTTTTTATTTTCTTTTTCTTCTTCCCTTCTTCCCGCAGTGCACCCAGCCGGCTCCCTCTGTCCGCAGCGCACCCAGCCACCTCCCTCCGTCCTCCATCTCCCCTGTTCAGTGCGCAGCTGGCGCACTTAGCCTCCCTCTGCCTCAACACAGCGCCTGGCTCCCCTGTCCGGCTTCTCCCCTACCGCAACGCCATCGCCGCACCTCCTGCCTGCAGCGCGCCCAGCCTGGCGCCCGACCTCCCTCTCCTTCCTCTGCCCAGCGCGCCACCCACAGGTCTCCTGCCTGGCTCCCCTGCACGCGACCAGCCGACCTCACTTACCGCCTTGCCTCCCCGCTCAGACCCGTCGCATGCTCACCCGCTGTCCACTGCCTCGGCCTCCTCTCCCTACGCACAACAGCCAGTGCTGCGGCTCCTCCCTCTCCTCCTGTAGCCGCAACACCCCTTCCCTCCTGCCGCCTTCAGCCATCACACACCTGGCAAACCCCGGCCTCGGCCTCCTGCCCGGCTTCCCTCTGGCGAACCCCCTCCGGCTGAAAACCCTCCCACCGGGCTCGCACACCAGGCACGACCAGCACCCCCCTCGTGCCAGGTTTGTTTCATTTTTTTTTCTCTTTTATATTTTTATTGTTTATTATTATTGTTGTTGTTATTATTATTATTATTATTATTATTCTATTATTATTATTCTTCTTCTTATTATTATTATCCTTATTATTATTATTCTTCTTATTATTATTTTGTTATTATTATTATTATTATTATTATTATTTTGTTATTATTATTATTATTATTATTGTTACTATTATTATTATTATTATTATTATTATTATTATTATTATTATTATTATTATTATTATTATTATTATTATTATTAGTACTATTATTATTATTATTATTATTATTATTATCATCATCATCGTCGTATGGGTTTTTTGATGGTGGGTTTTTATTTGTTGGTTTAGGATTTTTAGGACCCGCACAGGGCATTTTTGAGTGAGCGCCATCGCCGCGCCTTGTCTCCGAGGTTCCGTTGTTGTCGCGCTTCAGTTCCGAGGTGAGTGTTTCTTCCCGCCGCTTGGTTTCGAATGCTCTGGTGAGTTTTTGGATGTGTCTAAGTCCTTGATATTGATTATATAGAGTGTCAGACTTTATCACGTGGCTTCAGACACGCGTTGTGTCATCGCTCCTTGGTTCCAAAGTTGTTTTGTCGTCGCGCTTTGATTTTGAGGTGGGTTCCCTTTGCACTGCTTTTAAAATTTAATTTATATTATTTCATGCTGTTTGCGCACCCTAATTGTTCAAAATCAACATTTTATTAATGTTAATAAATATGAGATAATATACGATAATTAATTTTTAATATAAGGTGGTTAATTTTTAAATGGTTTTTTAATGTCAAAAGGAGCCGTTTATTTTATACACGACACATGACACATCCTTTTGACGAGCGGACACCCAATAATGAAAGAATTCCCGTTTGGATTTTAAACATAATTCACGGAATATAAAATGGAGTTATGGTTTAATTCGAAATGACTTCTTTTGAAGCGTGAACAAATACTTTGGTTCGTTTGAGAAATTTCCTGGTTGGCTCTTAAAGTTTATTTGGAAAAAGAAAATGGTTTGGTTTGGTTTATAAAAATATTGGCAACCGGTGAAGTAGTGTTTTGTGGGTTCTTTAAATTGTTTTAAACTGGGTTTTGTCTCATAAAGAAGTTGTACCTTTCATTGAGTGGTGTTTGTGAAATGTATTAAATGCCCGTTTGGCACTTTATAGAAAGAGATGAAAATGTTTTGATAAAAACCCTCTTAGGACAACTCCCATGCCTTGGTTCCAATTGATTGTTGGGAGGCCGCGCTTAGTAGCTCCCAGGTACGTGAGTAGTTTAAAGGCATGAGGTTGTTCCACGGAGTGACTCGGGTGATGCTTGTTGTGATTTATATATATATATGTATATGATTGGATGCTCGGTTGGCATCAGTTGGCTCACCTTTTTTTCAAAAACTTGAGACATGGGAATCTGGCATATTGAGAGAATATTCTAAGAACGATTGCTACACTGGTAGGTTATGGTACTGACCAGTGGCCCATAGTAGGTGGATATATTGGGTTTATTACTATGGGATTTTCCCTTGACCTGCCTGTGAGTGGATGGTCGAGCGTATTGTGCATTTTGATTTCATCGTGACATGTCGATAAGGATTATTTCTCATGTATTGGTGTCTTCTGGTTTATTCTCGATCTCCTAGGTTCACCCATGTCTATTCAGCTTTTGTAGCTTGCAGTAATGATTATGATGCTCACATGTATACCCACATTTCCCTTGCTGTATGTTTTACTTTGTGCATTTTGGCATATTTTTTTCCTTGGAAACTGATAAATTTCTTTTTAATAGGTTTCTAAAAATTGTTTTCAAATGGAAGTGTTTAATCCCTTTTGTAAAAATTTGAAAATTTAAACATCACTTTCCCCCTTTCCTGAAATGTCATTGACACTAATGAAATGAACCCGAATTTTGAAATGGCTAAGGGCAATGGTTCATACTTTGTTTTTAAGTAAAATTCTTAGAAAAACATACTTTTATAAATTGTAGTTCAAACTTGAAATGATGTTTCTTTTATTTTAAAGGTAGTGCACTGGGAATAGATATCGGGCTAGCCTAATGAGTTTTAATACTCACGCCTATAGTTCTTTTCTATTTTTAGTGTTTTTGCAGGCTATAGTTTGAGTGCACTCGCCTAGGGAGACGCTTGATCGTTGAGTCGGAGAGCGACCCACGAGGTCGCACAGAGTTTGTTCGGATGCCGTGTTTGGTTAGTTTGATTTTTGTTTGTTCCTGTTTAGTCACTTTATCTGGTTTATCTTTTCTGCGCCGCTCTGTATTATTTTTGCTGTCTTATTTATTTATATTAGGAGAAATCGTTCCCATAGCCTCTGTTGATGCCCTGGCACTTGTCGCCAGCCCGGGAGGATCGGGAACGCCTCTCGGGCCTTGTCGCGGACCGACTCGGGTGGCCGGTTCAGGGTCGACCCGGTTTGGTTCGTGACAACAAAGGTAATGACTTAGCTCACACCAAGTATATAACTAAAGTACAGAAGTACAAATGATTAGTCGTAAATCTAGATCATCTTATTCTTTCAAGAGGCTCTACTACTGAACCACACAGGATCGATAGATATTGACCCACATAGGATCTCTAGGTGTTGACCCACACAGGATCGATAGATGCTAACCCACATAGTATATATGTTCTTTCTTCACGTTACAGCCAGCCACGAGATTCCCGCACTAAGCATGCTTGATTGTGGGAGGATACACTCCTCAAGACATAAGTCATACCAAAACCACCATGAAGTTCTAGGAAGAAGTATCCCAAAGGAATTCCATGTCTTAAGGGTTCTAACATGACAGATGGCGCGTCAATCGAACGCCCGGTCTGTGACTTATAAGCTTTTTGGTACCAAGGGCCTGGTTAGATTCGGATTCGATCCAACCTGGTCATACTCCAACTTTCTAAAAAACTCAATTCTAGTATACCAAAAGGACTTTCTATCTCCAAGTATCCGAGTGCCACATACGGTTCATCAAACGGATGCTCGGTTCACAATTTATGGCTCTTTTAGCGAAACTGGGCCTGGAAGGGTCCGGGTTCGGTCTGAACTAGTCTGGGCTGGCCTGGGGGGGGGGGGGGGGCTGGGGCATAGAGGGCTATGACCCCTGGGCCGTAGAACAAACCAACCCATCTAGGTAGTGTGGACCACTGGGCTGGCACAACCTGGCCGATGAAGGAGCACGACCTGCGAAGGGCACGACCCAGCCCACAGAGAGGCACAACCTGCTGGGCTCACGCGAACCGGTTCACGAAGGGCGCGACCTGCTAGAGACATGACCCGCTTGAGCGGGGTCTTCCATAGATGGAATAGGGGGGGGGAGTCCCCATTTGGAAATAAGAGCGGCGATGCCATGGGGCGCCGCCAGGTCACCCGCAAGACCTTCAGGGAGCGGGTCCCGACCCTCCGCCGCAGCTTTCGAGCTGTGGCCACCTTCAGCGGCGTGTGACGATGCACTATTTGCCTCCATCCATAGCTAGCCGATTCCATCTACCACAACTATATGATGCGGACCCCTTCTCCGGTGGGCGCGACAGGCGCCACCACCTACTTCTTGGCCGACCGTTGTCAGCCTCCGCCTTCACCCACTGGCATCGGTCGCCGTTACTGCCATATCGGTGCTACGCTGGAAGTCTTCCGTGGGTCACTGGGTGAACTCCAGTGGCCCATTTTTCCATCCAAAGGTACCAACGGCCCTCTCGGGACACCCTCTTCTCCGCTTGTCCCTCCATTCCAAAATATGTCCAATTCGAACAAAATCCCACGAAGAACATGTTGGTAAAACAAGTAGCGGAGGCTTCATGCCTTATTTTTTTGGCCCGTTCTCTCCGTGTTAGCTTGATATCATGAGGGAAGAATAATATTCAACAATTATTTTAAAATTAAAACCAAATAAAAACCCTACCTCAAGATCTTTGGAGAACATCCGCATTTGAGGAAGAGTCGGTGTTCGTTTGTTCGTGATTCGGTGGCGCTCGTCATCGCTTGCTGGAACTGGTTCTGTCCTCCAAGTGGTTGGCGTCGTGGTACTTTTCTAGAGCTTCGTTGCTTGGTAAATCCGTGCCAATAATCTACCCCGAGCTTCATATAAATAGGAGAGGGGTAGGGTGAGTAATTCCATTGGGAATTTATGAGGTTCATTTAATGAATGAACCTCCCAAATTCCAATGGTTCTATTATAAAGATTGAGGAGTCAAGCCAATTAATGGCTTGACACGTCGTTGGTCTCGCCACCATTACTTGTCCGTTGGAGGAAAATAAAAATAGAAATAAAATAACTTTGTTATTTTATTATTCTTTTAAATGTTCAAAATCTATCTTTTCTCCTGACCTACTACGATCGAAGTGAAGCCTTCCTTAAGTGAATACCGGCACTGTGGATTCAACGGTGCTCTCCGATTTTTTATCCGAGCACCAGTTCAAAAGTTAGAAAATGATGCTCGCACATTTATTGAACGTACCTTAATTTTTTTAGTAATTCATAGCTAGAACACCGGGACTTGGAATCATGTGCCGTCAATTTTCAAAGACTCGTACTAACTCCATATAATTAAAAAAAAATTTACATGGAAAATCCGGGTCTTTACATGAACTTCCTATAATAACTAGATATACCAAGGAAACTCTACACCATTGAACTATTATCAGGGGATAATTAATAAATAATTTCCTTAATAATTGAAGGATCAATGACTAATCCACTCTGAGATATGACATACCCCAAGAAATAGGCCTTACATGACCATAAATCATACTTTTATAGCCTCTTGAACAACGGATAAAACTAAAGGATTCCCAACACAGATCATAGATTCTCTTCATGATCCTCATTTTATTCTAAAAACATAAGTATGTAATTTATAAATAACACCTTTAACTAGTCTATGAACACATTTAACTCTACATTCATCAACCCTACAGACATAGCTATAATGTTTTCCACATTGAATGACATTACAAAAAAACCATAATGCATATAAAAACAGTTGAAAGTAGTATTTAGGGTATAATCATCCTTTAATTGAATCTAATTGTACCTAGACCACAATTAGATATTTAATAACTAACAAACCCATTTATCCTATCAAATAAATCATCAATCTATAGAAGAGGGTAACAATTCTTTACCATTACCTGATTCAAACAACGATAATCAACACACCACATCAAACTTCCATATGCCTTTTTTGAAAACATAACCAAAGATACCTAAGGAAACACACTAGAAAAAATTAATCATCTTTTAAATAGATAATAATCATAGATCCAAAACTCCCATAACTTAGAAGGGACAATCCGATATGGAGACATCAACATTAGAGAAACACCAGGTTGTAAACCTATCCCAAACTCAGTCTCTTGATGAGGGGGTAACCCCAAAAATTATTTAAGAAAGACATTGGGGTATTGTTATACTACTATGGGATACACCACTAGAAAAAAATTCAAAAAAATAACCACTAACTCATCCAATAAGGAAGATAGAGACTCACACACCTCCATTCCATCTAAGGGTCTCACTCAACAACAAACACTGCCTGGTCTCCATCAGCGTCATAGAATATGATGTTACTAATTAATAAATCCATGTTATCCTACATCAAATATATCACATCCGTCCCATTGATGATTTCTTATGGATGTATCCATAAACATAGGAAATTTCATAAAGAGTAGTGCTGCCCTAGCACAAATTCATAGTCTCTGCACACATTGAATAAGCTAGCTTAACCTCTAACTGGTGTAGTCAATGACAAAGACACTAAAAGTCTCTCCACCTCAATTCCAAAACAATTACTAGGGTAGAAAAAATGAGTTCATAGATTTAGAATTAAATAAGGTATAAAACCAAGTAAAAAATTGGCAGACAATACCTCATATGATGTTAAGATCACTCAACGCTGGAAATGATAATGCATAAATCTAAGCATATCCTAATACATGACCTCTCTAGCCCTAATGGTGACCAAATCCATGATTTAAATATTCCCACTATCCCTAAGGATGAAGTATATCAAGGGTTTACCCTCTTCCTTCCCCATACCCTCTCTGCCAACCATGAGTTGAAATACCTCACTACCACTACTACCTCGACTAAAACTACTGAAAAATATGGGATTGAAATGAGCCACCGAATACACAATGACTGCTAAGTAAAGACATCTTCTAATTACTATTAATTCCATAATAGAATAAAACTATCTCTAACCCACTAATAGAGGTCTGATGACTGCTATATTTGATGAAGTGAGTTGAAGAAGGCTACAATCAACCCCCTGCTGACTAAAATTTCTTCTTATAGAAAAAAAACTAAGAAATTATAGTCACATATCTTATCTATGTAAGGTCTTAGTGACCCTCATCTCATGATGAAATATTCCTAGAAAATGTCCTCTTGATGACCTTTTCCCTCTCTAGTACCTCAGTACATAACTTCAACACAAACGAGTTAACCTAGCACGGGATCAATGGGTGAAAAGCCTCATTGAAATGAATATCCCTAGCCTCAACATCTAAAAAATGTTAAATGAATAACATAGGAGGTTATTATAATATATAATAAACTCTTTAACACTGAAACTCCCCTGTCAAAGGGTAATAATATCATGTTGATAAGTCACCTTAGCTATCAAAGATAAAAAAGTTAGTATGAAGATGATCATTGAACTTATCCAATGAAAGAGAAAACTCCTAATGATCCTTGATGAAAAAAATCCACCACTTACGAGAATACCTATGTAGAATCATCAAAACTAAAGAAACCCTATTCTCCTTTTGAGAAAAAATTGATCCGAAGGTTATCTCCACCTCCCCTAGCCAATCTTTTTTTTTCTTGATCTGAAATAGATGCTTCATACCTTTGTAAACCTTAGCACCAGAACTCTCAAAGTATCCTCCACTATGTATCATCATCATCAACCTCCACTCCATGATGATCTGATATAACATACCACTGGGAAAATTCTTCATGAACTTGATGAGGACATCGACATAGTTCCATAACTGCAAAAGAACAAACATTAGTACTCCTAAACCTAGGAAAAAAGAATATTTTAATGTTAATTAATTAATCAATTCATAAATTTTAACCTATTTCCCACTTTCTACTTAAATTCAAAAATAATTATAAAACACCATAATGCACCATCCTTACCTAAGTATATACCTCACAAGAAACATCACTTCTCTTAGCATGCTCAATAAACTTGGAGGTCCTTACATCAGATCACAGGTGGCTATAAAATCCTATGTACTAGCTAGTCTCCCTTATTTATAGTACATACTAGCCTAGATGATACTATTTCACCACTAACCCATGCATCCTCACCAGTGCTTAATAATGAACTCTATCTTATCTCTTAATCATCATCTTTAACACCATTCTATCATGAACCAGTACCTCCAAAGGTACCCTACTTGGACTGAAAATGAAAAAAGGATATAGTGACCACTTAAACCCACCTCTAATAGTCCATGAGTTTTTGAATATCATTGAGGGTATATCAATCACACACACATGATTTGAATTACCCTATATAAATTTAAGGAATGAGTGAAAAGAAATAAAACCACAAACCAACACCATGAATAAACCATAAGGAATCCAAATACATGTAATTTCATATATAAACTAAAAGGAAAATTGAAATTATCAAAAGTAAGACTAGGTAGAGATAATGAACTCCATAAAATCTTGATAGCTTCTCAAAAACTCCTCCGTGTAAGTAATTTCTAGTTTGATCACTAACCTATTCCTGTTGAACTAAAAAATTGTTTATATATACATAGGGTGAGCATAACATGTATACTCATTAGGATCCTCCTTAAAACCTCTCATTCAAAATATGAAAGTGTCATATTAAAGACCAGTAAATAAAAAAATGATACTAACTCATCACCTAAATAGGTAATACTAGATTCCCCATCCTTAAAATGGCTCACTCACCAAATATTTCATAAAAGTAACCATTCTATATCAAAAGAATATGTATAAAAGAAGGCACCCTACTTCCATTTCTCTACTAGTTTGTCTCTCTCATTCCCCAATTCCATATATCTTGTACTCACCACTTCCATAAGTAAGTCATCCCTGATGTGATTTAGGCAAAGTCCTTACCCACCTTAGGCCCACACATGGTCCAACATTTCATATTATCATCAGTACACATATCCATATCATCATCATCACCATCCCATATGTAACCAAGTGTATGTCTAAAATCCACTAAAAAATTTCTAAATGAATTATACCTCAAGACATCATATCCCATGCATAAAAACTTGTATAAATACATATCCACCATGATCAGATACAAGTATGAACTATACCTCAATCTATGATAACCCACATATAAATGTATCATTAACTGATAGCCATTATATCCTAGGTAGGAATTCAACCTATACTATAATCCATTATATCCCAAGATACGCCTAATCATATATCTCTAAATGGAGAGTGGGGGAGATATAAAAGTCACACACATATTTCCTTACTATCCTGGATGTTGGAGAAAACACCCCCCAAAACATTTGGATGTTGGTTTCCTTATCGACGTAGGTGAGGTAGTGTATGAAATTAAAAAATATAAAAAATATCATGCAACAAAAACACTAAGGGAAAATACCGAGCCTTAGAATCATTTTCCTTTATTTTCACATAGGTCACCCTAATTCTACTAATAAGGACTATATATAAAGTAATCACACACACACATAAAACTTCACATTAATTAAGTAGTTAATTAGACATTAATTAATTATTACCATTTACACTTCTAAGATTAAAACTTTAATATTTTTATCCCAATGTCTATGAAAGTATCAATTATTTAATTTTATTCTCAAGTATTTCATCATCATTTAATATTGTTTAACCTTTTTTTTACAATGAATGATATTTATTAAACCAAATAAAAAATTAAATATTTTATACCCATTCTCCTTGGAGCATCCTGTTCAACTATCCCATAGTTTACATTAATTAACATAAGAAACTATTCAACATTACTGCTAACAAAAACACCCCATCCCATGGGTTATTTATTCATTAATTTATCATTGTTAAATTATCCATGTACTCTAGAAATCTACATACGATAAAACATCATAATTTCACATTCCATGTAAATATATGAAGTGAATCAAGAAATGGGAAACAAACAAAATAATATCCTACATACAAGCCATCAGGTAAGCATCAAGAAAGAAAAAGTATCGATGAACAAGACTCACTTTGAACTCATCTTAACCGCCCTGATGTATCACACAATTGGGCATAACATCAAATATATCACCATTATCTACATCAACTATCACTATATCCTAGGCTCCCAACCCATTGATCATCCAAGGTTCCCAACCATATCCAAAAAATCGTAAGTCAAACAACCCCAGGCTCCCAGTCCATTTCTCATCAATAGAACCAACCACACAAGGTTATCAAACAAACACATAAAGGCTCTAAAAGTTCCTAGAACACACATACCATACATAATTATTTCATGAAAATAGAAAAAGGAACTAAGGACATAAAACCAAGTAATAAAATCTTTCCACAATAAGAATGGTTTTGTACAGCCCCAAATCATTTATATTTAACAAACAACCAATTTAATTCCCTTATTGGATTAACTGATTTATTATGAATAGGTTCTAAAAAACAATAAACCTATAACTTATAAACTATCCACACATTTTATACAACTTAATCTTATGTTTAGAATTACTTTCACATTCCATAAAAACAAGGAAGAACATATATCAGATTACATCCCTCTTTCTTTAATAACATCATCAAAATTATTACAGATTTACATTGTTTTTAAATTTTCTAGGAAAACAGACATGATAAGAACAAAAAAAGAACACAACATAAATATAACACACTATCTTAGAAAAACATGATGCATCAACAAGAATAAAACCAAATGCGATCACAAAACCCAAAACCACAATACATTATTCAATTAAATTTCAATGTTTTTATCTTAAAGAGGTTAATTCCACCATTAACCAAAGGATTAAAGTATGATAATATCACACTTTCACTTAAAATAATGATGAAGGAAACAAATATCCTTCATGAATATCTTAATTTTCTCTAAGAAATAATGGGACACCAAGTGCCAAACTCTGATGAACTCTTCTGTGAGAAACCAACAATCACTAAAAAAACTCCCCAAAAAGGGACCTCTATCATTTATCAATAGAAACATTAAGAAAATAAAAGATAAAAACCCAATATAGAATGTAAAAAATAAGAATAAAATAAAATGATGACTAGATACAAAAAAACAACCTCAGATCACCACTGATCAACCTCTAAAAGATGGGGGTTGAATCTGATCGAAGGGTCTTAAAAGGCCTTTGAAAAATCTCACCTAGTCACCTAGGGTTTGAGAGAGGATATGTGAAATATTATAATATTGAGGGGGATACCCAACTTATAATTTTATTGGTTATAACACATTCATTATGTGAAAAGTATACTTTAATCTATGAATCCCTCAAATCACACATTTGCCGAAAATTCAATCACCTCATCCATAAAATATGAAAACTCATTCATGTCATAAATAAATATTTCACATAGTGAATTTTTCCTAGGTAGAACCAATATATTACACCCCAAAAACCTTTATTATGTGAACCAAAATTCAATCCATGAATCATAATTCACACCATTAATATCAAGTTCATGCTGTAAATTTATCCTACAACCAGGTTTCTAGTTTCTGATTACTTTCTCCTACCTCAAAATTACAAAGGGAATGCCAAAGAAATACTTGTCCCTTAAAAAATATTTGTTTTTAGATAATGATATTGAATAAAAAAAAAAAATTCAAAAATTACTTAGAAAAAATTTGGTTTTTCAAGGAATTACCAAAAAATAGGTTTTAGAGAAAACATTTCATATCAAATATTTAAGGTAACAAACTTTAATATTTTTAATCATTATATAAAAACCCAATTTTAATTTACCTATTCTTGCTCATAATATATGAGATAATTATACCTAATAGTATAAATAAATTTTATATAACTTTTATTTATCTTATTTATGTTAGATTTCTCATATAAATAAAAATTATTCCAATTTATTTAATATCAATAAAATTAGAAATTTGCACTTTAAAAACCAAAAAATGATTATATAAAAATTGAAATAATACCTTAAAATTTGGTTTGTGATAATACTCGATCATCTCCCTATACTATGATAGTGGGTATTCTGGAAAAAATTTAAATCTCTTAGGTTCGATACTAATACCATCTTTTCAACCAATATGCAAGTCATACTTGTATAATAACCGAAATTCCCCCAACTCTATGAACCCCACAGTCCTGAAATTATTTCCATTAGGAAAATTATTTATAATCTATATTATAAAAAATATTTGTTAATAAAATTCTAAAAATTCATATATATAAAAGCTGATTAATTTTACTCACCCAAATCTCAACCCAATAATTTTCATTTATTTATTATCCAACTTCTCTCTAACTTATGGTTTGAATGGGAATAATGTTTCTTTTTTTGGTAAGAATACCCACAAAAATATTTCATTCCTTCTAATTAATACCAATTATATCCCCATATTCATTTTATTTAACTATAATCCATGTATACATGTTCTAGACCTCTCATATCTTTGTGTGAAATTTTTATTTTCTATAGGATATAACTAATCTTGTAAAATAAAAAATTTATAAAGAAAAATAATATATATGAATATATAAATTATTAATTTCTTTAATGATTATACACATACTAGAAGATAGGGGATCTTCTATCCCATGAACTATTTTTTTTGGAGCATGAGTAGTGAGTGGAATCATCTTGTATTATGGGTGGTGGGATATCAATAGTCGGATTAGTATGTAAATTCGATAAAGGATAATTAAAATATAGAGAGATAAAAACTAGATTAAAGACCTATATAGAATATTTTGGATATGGATATGGTAGTGGGATGATACATGGGAATTTCCATGTACTGTGGATAGTTGGTATGGGTAATATAGATGGATAAAAGTCTGTTCACTACCATTTTGTGTGATGGTGGGTTTAAAGGGATATGGAAAAGGACTGGTCATCATCAGGTACTGAATATAAGGTGATGAAATCATCATTAGATGAAATATTTGTGAATGAAGCGATATAGTGAGAGGATAAACTATAGAATTAGTAGTACTATTAGTCATAAAATGATTCTGACATCTCATCCTATACTATAACATACCCTCTATAATCCTCTCTACATCCTTAGTGTAATAAATCTGTCTCTTTGATGAAGTGACCTCCCATAACATGGATGATAAAATAAAGTATAATTTCTAAAAATAATAGATAAAATTATTATCAACATACCTGAGTGTAATTAGATATTATTCCCACTTCATAGTTACAGAATTGATCACTTGATAAGAAATTCAATACTCATAGTGGTGATCAATGGGGTCATCCTTAAATATTTTATATGATGCTCATTTATATTATTTTCTTCTTCTAAATTCTTCATAAAACAACATAGTGACCTAAATATTCAAAATAGTTTGAAAGGCGATTAAAAATAAGGAAAATGTTAAATAAATAGGCCAATTGACATAAAAGACAAGTGAAAAGTTACACAATTTTTTAATGAAATGATTTATCAACTTAAAGTAATAATTTAATAACAATTTTATTTTCAATTAACACCATGAAAACTCATCTAAATATTATTTTTATTTCAATATAAAATATGTTTTGATTGAACAAACACATTTAGATAATATACTTAATAAAATTAATTAGATACCATGTATAAAATTAAAAAAAACATGTACCATTTCACAATTATATAAACTAAATACTTCCAAATATTTCAATAATATGAATAATTTGTTATAATTTTAGGTTCATAATCTATTCTAACAATTGAATCATCCAGGTAAATGAATAAAATATTTGAGTGAATACCAACAAGTTTATCCAAAATATCACCATCATCCCTACCTTTATGAAAAATATATCTTGGAATAACATAAAAAAATACTAAATTTTTATTTTAATTGATCAATTACATAAATCACTTTTCTATCCTATGATACAAGAATGTAAGGTTCATCAGTATGAATTTGACGTTTTATATCAATCAATTTAAATCCCCAACTATAGATATGCATGCCTTAATAGGCCATTGAATTAAAAAAAATTAATTTTATCATTGTGACATGACCATGTGTGTAGTAATTTAATAAAACTATTCTCTCAATAACCCCATAATATGATATATATTTTCTGATTGAGGTTTCATGTCTACTGCACTAGAATAAGAATATATTATTGTTATTAACATGAAACCATCATGCTATGTTTCCATGTTTTCTTTACAATTATTTATAATGAATTTAAATCCATTGACCACCATTTCCTTACAATCACATTCCATATTGTTCAGAAAAAACAATAATGCCCTTATTTTATCAGATACATAATCTATTTGTAATATTTAGACCTGAAATATATCAATATCAAATATTAAATAAGTACATATTATTAATTCATGTAAAAAAATAACTCGATTACCTTGGACTTTAACCATATAGGAAATTATTTTCTGTGAAATTGATCCTTCCTCTTAATAGATAAAGAACAATGTGTTCTTTTTATAATTTCCATATGTTATCTACAAATACAAATATTTTTAAACACCAGAATCAATGAAAACAATTATGTATAAAAAAAACACATACTTATTATTTTATTTCCTTGAGTAAATCATCAATCATACCATAGTTGAATACTATTATATGATGATCCATTTCTTACACCCCCATCAAAGTATAAATTAATTACGATTCATATTTCCCCCATGTTTGGGGTAGTGATGGAAATATATGTACAATGGGATAAAATTTCTCATCTTCAATTATTATTGTAAATTTCTATCTTTTAGTGACATTAGAAACACATATTGAATTTAAATCCATGCATTTTTGTTCTAAATGACCTTACAAAATAGATCCTTTTGAATAATTCTTATTCCTCACATAATATTTCTATTTAGACATCATTATTTCTATTAGATACATCTAATGAATCAAAATATGACCACCAAAAAGAACTTCTTGGGGAAGATTTATAGTCATATGTTACATACATATGAAAAAATATGGAGGGAATTTTTTTTATGTCACAAATAATGATTGGTCAATCTTTCTATAATTTAGTAAAAACACTTCTACTCAACTTTTTAATATAAATTTCATGATAAAAGTGATATAATGATAGATCAACTTGATCACATAGTATACATGAGTGGACCGATATATCTATTTTGGAATAAGATCATAACCAAATTATAGAGTCTAGAGGAGAAGGATTATAAATAGGAAAATAATACATGGGAAGTCCATCGTTCTCCTTCCCAAGACACCAGGCTTCTACAAATCTTGATTTTTCCCATGCTTGAGTATTATCCACTTAATCTCCCTTATATAATAATTTTACTCTAATTAATATTCCTATGAACCCCATAATAGATTCCCCTATAACCAATTCTTCCAACCCTCTATGGTCTATATCTATTTTCCCCAAAAAATAGTCGTTTTCTATTCCTATAATGTTCTTTTTTAGGAAGGTAATGTAGTCTCAATCACCTTTCTCCTCCTTAATATCAGTATTGTTCTCAAGATCAAGGAAAGGAAATTGATTATGGATGGTGGAAATATATTACCATGATACTTCTTACATATATATCCCCTTATAAATGGTGAAGAATCTTATTTATTTCTTCCATAGTCTATAAAAATAGTTATAGAGACTTTAAAAGAATTAATATGCTACACATGATGCTTGTAGTGTCAAATGATGGAGAGGCAATGGTACTAAAATCTATATAGATTATATTTGTGTTTCTATTCATGGATTTATTTTTATCAAAATCAATCTGTGACATTGATTCCAACTTAATGAAAATTGGGTATGAGTTCCTTGGATGGACACCTATAAAAAATATATTTAGATTTTCAGTCTTTCACTTTATTGGCTCGAACCACTCACTATCCTTCTTATCAAAGACCAACCACTTGGGAACACCAATGAACACATGGATTCCCCCCTTTTAGTTATGGTTTTACAAGTTTCTACTTATGATGAGATATTATATGAAATTATGATAAGTCTATGAGGATTTAGTGAAAGTGGGAGGCTGATAGAAATATAAACTAAAACCTGGACCCTAATATAGCGGTCTAGACCATTTTATGGCCTATTATGGTATTCGCCATAATGTGGTGAATATCACGACATTTTGGTGATGGATATATAAGATTTTATATTATACAATAACTTGTGGATTAGCCCCTATATTATAATACAAGAAATGATAATCTATTTAATTATCATATGATGATAATCTAAGGAGTTTGAATATACAACATAATTTTTTATACATTAAAAAACTAATAAAAAATGAAAATTATTCAATTACAAACTTTATAATTCATGAACCATTTATAAATCATTCCATTTAATATAGCTGAGCATTTGGAATCTAATGAGTATCTTTACATAACTATATATATAGGATCATATTTGTGATTTTTTTTCTTTTGAATACCATTATAACACCTCAAACCAATGTACACCATGGATCACATTTTCTTCTATAAATTAAATATAGTTCTATAATACCATGGCTTGAAGGAGGTTTTTTTGTAATAATTAGGATAATCATTCAGCTCATGGATACCCAAGGAGGAAGGAGTATATTGAGTGATTCTCACTAATATCTATCAAGGTCATTCCAAGAATCTTGGATAGATTTATATTGATATATAAAATACATCTCATTATTCATTTATTTTATTAAGTCTAAATACATGGAAAGATCCCATGGCTTAGATCATATTTGGTTGTTGTTTTTATTATAGATCATGGATATTATGGTTATTACATTATATATATCATTAAGTTATATTATATTACACACATACACACAAAAATATATATCTATATGAACCTTTTTCATTTCATCCCAATCTATATGGGTCATAATGGATGCCCACCATATCACTTAGACAACCATTGGTTCCCTTTCTTCCACTAATGTTGGCCACCATGTGTTATTGATAACAAAACCAACACCCCATCATTCATGGACACATCCTATGTACCCTATAATGATAGATAACAATTGTATTGTACATTTATGCATTACTGATCCATATAAGAATTATACACCATAAAGCACAAACATACAATCCATCCAATGCAACATGCAATCATGGAGATCCAATGCCCAAGGGGCCAATTCGAGAAAATAGGGTTTTGAAAACCTATTTTTAGGGATATAATATAACACACATAGAGACTATACTATTTGAACAACTGTAAATCAATTTTTTATTGTTTTACATAGTGTTTATATAAGTGTTATCCTCTTCAAAATCCCTTAGTTTATACTCACTCCTGAATGTTCCTTTTCCCCAAAAGTACTATGTCTTATATATATGAAGGACCATTCAAGGGTATTCACAGGGGATGTTGAGTTAGTGGGGATAGGTATTAGTGGTTCTTAGTAGTTATGGTCATTGATGGTGTTTATTTTGAGAAGTGGTTTGATTTTTAGTTTTACTTTCTAGTTGATTTAGCTCCATCTTTAACCAAGATATAGGGTTCTTATACCCGCCTTTATTTCTAGAGTTCACATTTTGTTAACCTGATTTAGATATCTTGGTATTTTTCATAGGAATATTATTATATAATTTATTATAATGTCTTTACTTGTATGATTATGTTTTTATAGAATTATGTGGGGTTGTGTAGCTTCATTAGTCTAATCCCACCAGGTGTGTGATATACCTTCTTGGTGTTAGTCACTAACTCCTAGCCTATTTGAGGTGAAATTTGGGTGGAACACTTAGACAAATATCCAACCTAATAAGTATAGAGACCCGGCCTTTTCTTATATTACGATTACATTGTTTAAAATATAAACAACAAAATAGTATTAAACATAGAGGATCCAAAGGTTTAGTGTCTTGGGAAAACTAGGACCATACATAACAAATACAACATCAAGCATAAACATTCATTTAATTTCTTCTTCTATTGATTCTTATTAGAAGTTGTCCTCTCCTTAGTACATGTATTCACCTGAGGATATACATCAAAAGGGGTGAGCTAAAATCCCTGTAATAGGATAAATAAGAACAATATATCATGGGGTGAGCATAACCATAACATAGTCAAAAGATCATGAACATGAGAGGAGCATAAATAATAGACTTGAAGTGTGGCAATGAATAAAAATGAAACATCATGTATTAGTGTTTAACTACCACACATACTTGTGAACCAAGATATCATCTTGTTCACACATCATTTCACATTTACTCATGAGATTCATCACTTTACCCAATGCATTGGAGCGCTATATAATTCCAGGCGCACTCGTCACATCATAACATTATCATTTATCATGCATGAAACAATGATCATATAACATAAATCAACATAATGAACTTATGAAAATGAATGGGTTTCATCTCGTAATAACACATTCATAAGCTTTGGGTTCCCAAAAGAAAGAGGGAACAACATACTTGATACAAGAATCATCAACCTTGAATGAGAGGTAAAAGGTGAGTTCTTGAAAGAAGAGTTCTTTTGGAAAACATTTTGATGGAAATAAAAACCAGTGACATACATTTATATCCCAGAAAAGTAAAGTAAATGATGAACATATGATCTTTGAGGAGTAACCATATCAAAAATGGAGTGAAAGAGGGAGAACCCGGAGGAAGAAAATTGGGTTCGAGATTTCCCCTTACCTTGTACCCGAATGCCTCCTTCTCTTTAATGTCCTGTATAATGACATTATATTAATTAATTAGAAATCCAGAACCATGTGTACATTAATAGGGTTTATTCTGGTTTCATTATGTCATATTATGTTCCTTTGGATGACTTATATAGTTTAAAAACATTGTTCGGGGATGTTCGTTTTTATGGTTTTTCTTGGGTGGTTCACAAGTATTCTTAAATTGACGTTTGGGTAGAACATGAGTAAACATACAGAACTGATATTACATGTTATTAATGAGATTACAGGAGTTTTAATTATCTTATAATGAATCACATTATATCCATGTGGATGAATCATTAGATAAGAATTAAATGATGATTATTTGAGTTAATTTGAGCGGCTTTTGGATCACAACAAACTTGTTTTAACTTTTCAGATAGTAATATGGCCATAGGTTATTTAAAGAACTTAAAATAGAAAATAATACATATAACATATTCTGGTTCAACCATAAAAATGGTTTCATGACCAGATCTCAAGGTATAAATGGAATAAGAGAGCATGTCATTTTTGAAGGTGATAAATTAACACCTCATGAAAAACGTTCTCTTTAATAAAATAAAAGGAAGAGGGAAAGGGTGTGGGGTGATATAATATCCCATTAGAATAATAAATTATAGTATATGTATAATAATGGAGTTATAAAACAATTTGGATGAATATATGTGGGGAGAGATCAAGAAAGGAACTTGAACTTGAAAGGAAATTAAAGGAGAAGAGGGAGGGAAATTACCTCTTAAATCTTCCTCTTGAGATCCTTATTAAGGAAGCTATTCTTGGTCTTTTGATGAGACCAGAAGATTTTGTACGTGGGTTAGGTTCTATGGAAGATGTTTGGGCAGAGTTTAGAGAAGTCTTGGAGCTTGAGAGGTGTGAGGAAACGAGGGAGTGAAGGGTGGCTTTTATAGTGGAGGGGAGAGGGGTTTCCTTAATATAAAATTCATTAGTTTATTAATTTACCCTAAGACAAGTAATAGTGAGTCTTGGATGACCAATAATAGTAATTTTATAATTTAATCCCGAACCAAGTGGTCTTACATCAGCATAACATCATCGATGACTCAAATAATACATTATTTACCATTTATTGTGAATTATCAGATTCTACTATTCATCAAAAATTCAAGTATCTCAGAAAAATACCAAAAATTTAACCCAACCATTTTTAGACGTGTAGAATCCAAAAATGAATTCCATTTTTTAAAAATAATTTTCTAAATATTATTAATTTAATATTTAAATAAAATCATAATTTACTTAAAAAAAACAGTTTTTAAGATTAAAACTGATTTTATAGTTCTTTAAAAAATTACGTAGGGTCTTATAAAATTATCTAAAAACTATTAGACATTGATTAAATAATTTATGAGTACATTTTAGGGAAATAAATATTCTTTTAAATTAATTAATTAATTATAATTAATTATTTATGACTTATAAAATACCAAAAACGTTTACTAAGGTCAAATTGTCACTTTCTAAGATGTCTAAATTTTATTTTATTATTCATAGGTAATGTTACTCTTATGTTGGATGATTTACTATTCATAAGGATCATATTACTATTCATAAGGGTATGTTACTATTCATAAGGGTAGGTCACTATTCACCAAAAATTATTTTTGTTTCATTAGACTCCAAAAAACATCTTGAACACGACCGTGTATGTCGGATTTTCAAAATTTTAAACATAGGAGTGACAAACTTATGTTTAAAGGTCACTTATCACTTAGTAGTTCATTTTTTTGTGTTTTCATGTTATTTTATGACATATTTATAAGAAGGGAATTTTCATTGAAAAACTTTGGGTCGTTACATTCTTCCCCCCTTAAGAAATTTCGCCCCCGAAATTTCACTTTACACAAACAGGTGAGGGTACTTCTCCTTCATTACCTCTTCTGGTTCCCAAGTTTCTTACTCAAACTTATGGTTCCTCCACAACACTTTGACAAGATGGGTTGTCTTGTTGCGTAGAACCTTATCTCTCTGATCCAGAATCTTTACTGGCTGCTCCTCATAGGAGAGATCATCTTCCAGCTGCACCACCTCTGAGTTTAGTACATGTGAGGGGTCTGTTATGTACTTCCTCAGTAGTGATACATGAAACACATCATGAACTTGAGCCATATTCGGTGGAAGTTCCAGACAATAGGCCATGTCTCCTATACGGTCAAGGATATCAAAGGGGCTAATGTACCTTGGGCTTAGCTTCCATTTCTTCCCGAATCACATGACTCTTTTCCATGGAGATATTTGAAGGAAGACTTTATCTCCAACGTCGAACTCCAAGTCCCTTCAACGGTTGTCAGCATAGCTCTTTTTCCTACTTTGAGTAGCTTTGATGTGTTTCTGGATGACTTGAACCTTTTCTGTCATTTCCTGAACAAGATCGGGTCCAAGTAGCTTTCTTTCTCCAACTTCATCCCAACAGGTTGGAGTTCTACATCGCTTCCCATAAAGAGATTCATATGAAGCCATCTGAATACTCGAGTGGAAGCTATTGTTGTATGAGAACTCAACCAATGGTAGATGCTGATCCCAACCACATTTGAATTCAAGAGAGCAGGCTCTTAGCATATCTTCAAGCGTCTGAATAGTCCTTTCAGATTGGACATCGGTTTGGGGGTGATAGGACGTGATGAAATTTAATTTAGTACTCAAAGCATGTTGAAGGCTCCTCCAGAACTTATATGTGAACCTTGGATCTCGGTCAGTGACAATTGAGAGTTGAACACCATGCAGTCTCACCACTTCCTTCACATATATCTTTGCAAGTTGTTCAAGCGAGAAGTCTTCCCTAATAGCGATAAAATGGGAAGTCTTGGTGAGTCGGTCAACCACAAACCATATCGCAGTATTTCCCTTTGATGTCTTCGGGATACCTATGACAAAGTCCATAGTAACATTTTCCCATTTCCACATGGGTATAGGCAATCGCTGCATCATACCTTTGGACTTTTGCTGCTCAGCTTTAACTTGCTGACATACCAAGCACCTTGATATATATTCCGCAATCTCCTTCTTCATGTTATCCCACCAGAAGTGTTCTCGGAGATCACGATACATCTTGGTACTCCCAGGATGGATAGAGAAAGTTGAGCTATGTGCATTATCCAATATCTCCTTCTTTATCCCGGGTGATGAAGGCACACAAAGCCGCGTTCCAAACCGAATCACACCATCATTGTCGATATGGAACTCTTGCAGCTTCCCTTCCTTTTCCGCATTCACCCTCTTTTGTATCTCCACATCATCCCTTTGTGCTTCCTTAATCTTCTCTTAAATGTATGGTTGTGCAATCATTTGGGAAAGGTAGGATGTATCTCATGTCCTTATGATTTCAAAATCCATCCTTTTCATATCCAAGAATATTGGGTCTTTCTCAATCCACAACATGGATAGAGTAACATGTTCTTTTTTGCTTAGAGCATCAGCTACCTTGTTTTCCTTTCCAGGATGATAGTGAATAGAGCAATCGTAATCCTTGATTAGCTCTAACCATCTCCTTTGAATCATGTTGAGCTCCTTTTGTGTGAATATATACTTTAGGCTCTTGTGGTCGGTGTATATGTCACACTTCTTGCCATAAAGGTAGTGCTGCCAGATTTTCAAGGCAAAAAAATCACGGCTGCCAGCTCTAGATCATGAGTCGGGTAGTTCTGCTCATGGATCTTCAACTGTCGTTAGGCGTAGGCTATCACATTATCATTTTTCATGAGTACACAACCCAAGCCTTTCTTTGAATAATCACTGTATATCACAAAACTTTATCCACTTTTTGGTAGTGTGAGTACAGGTGCAGTGATTAGCCTTATTTTTATCTCCTTGAAGATTCCCTCACATTCTTCCGTCCATACATACTTTACCCCTTTCCTTGTTAACTTAGTTAGCGGGCTTGACAATCGTGAGAAGTTTCTCACAAAACGTCGGTAGTACCCAGCTAATCCAAGAAAACTACAGATTTTTGTGACACTAGAGGGCCTAGGCCATTCCTCAATCGCCTTTGACTTTGAAGGATCCATAGAAATTCCCTCACTTGTGATCACATGTCCCAAGAACGTGACTTGATTCATCCAAAAGTCACACTTTCTGAACTCGGCGTACAACTTCTCCTTTCTCAATGCCGCCAACACAAGTCTTAGATGTTCTTCATGTTCCTCCTTGATCTTGGAGTATATGAGAATATCATCGATAAACACTACCACAAATTTGTCGAGGTAATGTCTAAAGACTCTATTCATCAAATCCATGAAGATTGCAGGGGAATTAGTAAGTCCAAAGGGCATCACTAAAAAATCACAGTGCCCATACCTTGTATGGAAGGCAGTATTCTGAATATCTTCCTTTTTCACCTTTACTTGATGATATCCAGAACGAAGATCCACCTTTGAGAAGTATTGATCTCCTCTTAACTGATCGAACAAGTCATCAATCCTTGGGAGAGGATACTTGTTCTTTATGGTGATCTTGTTGAGTTCCCGATAATCGATACACAGCAGCATGGTTCCATCCTTCTTCTTCACAAAGAGCACTGGCGCACCCCAAGGCAATGCACTAGGGCATATGAACCCTTTGTCCAGATGCTCTTATAGATGCTTCTTTAACTCCTCCAGTTCGATAGGAGCCATCCTATAGGGGCACTTCAAGATAGGAGTAGCTCCAGGTATGAGTTCAATTGAGAACTCTACCTCAGGATCCGGGGGAATTCCGGGTAACTCTTCAGGAAATACATTGCCGTATTCCCTCACGATGGGAATTTCCTCAAGGTTGGAACTTTCCTTCAACTCAACCATTTGGGCGAGGTATTCTTCTTCATAGGGAATCAACACCCACACCATTGAAGGATTTTTCAAAGGAGATTCATGATCTTCCTTGCATTTGTAGAGGATCATGGGATGGTTCGGAATATGAAAATATATTTCCTTTTCCCGAAAGTTGATATGTGATCTATATAACGAGAGCCAATCCATTCCCATTATAGCGTCGAATTCCACCAAGGGAAGTATTACGAGATTTTCCGGAAGAATCTTCCCACATACGTCAACAGGAGAAGAGTCAAACACTTGGGTTGGAATTATTGCACCACTTGGTGCTTTTATAGATATCTCTACTTCAAGGTTTCGGGGATTTGATTCTATACTTCTAGAAAACTTGCAAGATATAAAGGAATGCGTAGAACCAGAATCAAATAATACTTTTTCCATTCTTGAGTGAATAGTAAGTATACCTTGTACGGATTCATTATCATGCTCCACCTCCGTAGTAGTGATGGCATAAGCCTTCCCTTGTTCCTTTGGCTTTGGTGGCTGCTGACGCTGATTACCCTCGAGGGATCGAGGTTTAGTGCACTGGTTTGCATAGTGCCCTAGCTCCATACAGTTGTAGCATTGAACCACGTGTGGTTCTCTCCTTTCATTGGCTAAATTCTCCTTCCTTTTCGTGTATTTTCGACACTCTTGAGCATGGTGTCCTTCTTTCCCACACTTAAAGCATTTACCCATCCATTTGAGGCAGTTCCCATTGTGCAACTTCCCACATTTTTGGCATGTGGGTCGTTGATTTTTCTTCCCACCTTTGTCATTAGATCCACCAGCTTGAAAATCCATCTTTCTATTCTTATCACCATTGACATGAGACCATTCTCCAAACTACATCTCCACTTTGAGAGCACACCGAACAACTTCTTCATAACTCCCAAAGTCTCGAATTGCAAGAGCCTTTCGAAGGAGTGGTTTTAATCCACTAAAGAATCTATCAATTTTTCTATCATTATTGATAACAAAACCCGAAGCGTACCTTGCAAGCCTTGTGAAATTCGCTTCATAGGTTGTGACAGATTCTCCTTCTTTTTTCTTGAGATCTATAAATTCTCTCTCCATTTTTGTGAGAAGAGTTATTGGGAAATACTTATTAAGAAACATTATCTTAAAGTCTTCCCATTCCATCTCTTCAATTTCCTCCCTTGGCTTGGTGTTCTTAATCAAAGCCCACCATTGATCAGATTCTCCATCTAGACGATAGACGGCTAGAGTCACCTTCTCCGTCTCAGAACAGTGAAGCACATAAAAGATCTTCTCCATGTATTTGACCCACTGTTCTGCAACTAGTGGATCGGAAGATCCACTAAACATCGGTGGTCGTTGCCGTATAAAACATTCAATAGCCAGTTTCTCCCTCTTTGGTGAAGGAGGATGTTCCCCATTATTATGGTTATTGTTCATAACCTGAGATAATTGGGTAATCATCGCCATGAAGTTTTGAACTCCACCTCCCAAATCATTGGGGATATTGTTCGGGCAATCATTTCATTGGCCCTCGCATGAGTTGTTGGCCCGATTTCTCCTGGTTCCCACAATTTTCTAAAATAGAAAAGGTTAGAACAAAACATAAGTAAAAAAGTCATGAATAACTTATTCATTTAGAAAATTATACAAAAAACATAACATATGGGATCCCTAGGTAAATATCCTTGTGTGCATATTTGTACTTAGTCTTATGTTGTAGGTTTTCTCTAGGGTTCACTAATCCTAATCCCCAAATTAACTAAACCTTTCCTCTGATACCAACTATAGAAACCCAACCTTTTCTTATATTACTATTACATCATTTCAAAGATAAACAAAATAATAGTATTACACATAGAGTATACAAAGGTTTAATGTCTTGGGCAAACTAGGACCATACATAATAAATACAACATCAAGCATAAACATTCATTTAATTTCTTCTTCTATTGCTTCTTATTGTAACTTGTCCTCTCCTTAGTACATGTAGTCACCTGAGGATATACATAAAAAGGGGTGAGATAAAAGCCCAGTAAGAGGATAGATAAGAACAATATATAATGGGGTGATCATAATCATAACATAGTCAAAAGATCATGAACATGAGAGGAGCATAAATAATAGACTTGAAGTGTGTCAATGCATAAAAATGAAACATCATGTCTTAGTGGTTAACTACCACACATACTTGTGAACCAAGATATCATCTTGTTCACACATAATTTCATATTTACTCATGAGATTCATCACTTTACCCAATGCATTGGAGTGCTATATAATTCCGGGCGCACCCGTCACATTTAAACATTCATATTGCGCTATATAATTCCGGGCGCACCCGTCACATAATAACATTATCATTTATCATGCATTCCACAATGATCATATAACATAAATCAACATAATGAACCCATGAAAAGTAATGGGTTTCATCTCGTAATAACACATTCATAAGCTTTGGGTTCCCAAAAGAAAGAGGGAACAACATAATTGATACAAGAACCATCAACCTTGAATGAGAGGTAAAAGGTGAGTTCTTGAAAGAAGAGTTCTTTTGGAAAACATTTTGATGGACATAAAAACCAGTGACATACATTTATATCCCATAAAAGTAAAGTAAATTATGAAAAAATGATCTTTTAGGAGTAACCATATCAAAAATGGAGTGAAAGAGGGAGAACCCGAAGGAAGAAAATTGGGTTTGAGATTTCCCCTTACCTTGTACCCGAATGCCTCCTTCTCTTTAATGTCCTATATAATGAAATTATATTCATTAATTAGAAATAAAGAACCATGTGTACATTAATAGGGTTTATTATGGTTTCATTATGTCATATTATGTTCCTTTGGATGACTTATAGAGTTTAAAAACATTGTTCGGGGATGTTCGTTTTTATGGTTTTTCTTGGGTGGTTCACATGTATTCTTAAATTGACATTTGGGTAGAACATGAGTAAACATACAGAACTGATATTACATGTTATTAATTATATTAAAGGAGTTTGAATGATATTATAATTAATCAAATTATATCCATGTGGATGAATCATTAGATAATAATTAAATGATGATTATTTGGGTTAATTTGAGCGGTTTTTGGATCACAACAAACTTGTTTTAACTTTTCACATAGTAATATGGACATAGGTTCTTTCCAGAACTTAAAATAGAACATAATACATATAACATATTCTGGTTCAACCATAAAAATGGTTTCTTGACCAGATCTGAAGGTAGAAATGGAAGAAGAGAGCATGTCGTTTTTGAAGGTGATAAATTAACACCTCACGTACAACGTTCTCTTTAATAAAATAAAAGGAAGAGGGAAAGGGTGTGGGGTGATATAATATCCCATTATAATCATAAAATTATAGTATATGTATAATACTGGAGTTATAAAACAATTTGTATGAATATAGGTGGGGAGAGATCAAGAAAGGAACTTGAACTTGAAAGGAAATTGAAGGAGAAGAGGGAGGGAAATTACCTCTTAAATCTTCCTCTTGAGATCCTCATTAAGGAAGCTAGTCTTGGTCTTTTTATGAGACCAGAAGCTTTTGGACGTGGGGGAGGTTCTAGGGAAGATGTTTGGGCAGAGTTTAGAGAAGTATTGGAGCTTGAGAGGTGTGAGGAAATGAGGGAGTGAAGGGTGGCTTTTATAGTGGAGGGGAGAGGGGTTTCCTTAATATAAAATTCATTAGTTTATTAATTTCCCCTAAGACAAGGAATAGTGAGTCTTGGATGACCAATAATAGTAATTTTATAATTTAATCCCGAACCAAGTGGGCTTACATCATCATAACATCATCGATGACTCAAATAATACATTATTTAGCATTTATTGTGAATTATCAGATTCTACTATTTATCAAAAATTCAAGTATCTCAGAAAAATCCCAAAAATTTACCCCAACCATTTTTTGACGTGTAGAATCCAAAAATTAATTCAATTTTTCAAAAATAATTTTCTAAATATTATTAAGTTAATATTTAAATAAAATCATAATTTACTTAAAAAAACAGTTTTTAAGATTAAAAATTATTTTATAGTTCTTTCGAAAATTAGTAGGGTCTTATAAAATTATCTAAAAACTATTAGAAATTGATTCAATAATTTATGAGTAAATTTCAGGGAAATAAATATTCTTTTAAATTAATTAATTAATTATAATTAATTATTTATGACTTATAAAATACCAAAAACGTTTACTAATGTCAAATTGTCACTTTCTAAGATGTCTAAATTTTATTTTATTATTCATAGGTAATGTTTCTCTTATGTTGGATGATTTAATATTAATAAGTATCCTATTACTATTCATAAGGGTATGTTACTATTCATAAGGGTAGGTCACTATTCACCAAAAATTATTTTTGTTTCATTAGACTCCAAAAAACATCTTGAACACGACCGTGTATGTCGGATTTTCAAAATTCCAAACATAGGAGTGACAGAATTATGTTTAAAGGTCACTTATCACTTAGTAGTTCATTTTTTTGTGTTTTCATGTTATTTTATGACATATTTATAAGAAGGTAATTTCCATTGAAAAACTTTGGGTCGTTACAATAAGGGTTCTAATGGGCCATGTTGTGATAGAGTGGTATAAAAGTAGGTTATATTATAAGGATACAATTTAGAGTTGGGTGTCATGAGAGTTTAGGTTTAGGAAGCTCAGGGAAAATATTTTAAGGAGTCTTGAGTTATATATTTAGACCAAGGGAACCGATATAGGTTTAACCAGTTGACATATCCTTTTTTGAGATTTTATAACCTATTAGTAAGATTAAAACTTTGAAAAATCATTTTTAGAGTATAACTAGGATGATACATGAATCATGTATCATTTGAGTTGTTTTATCCATGTTCTTCTTGAGTCATCTCACCCAAATATTCTATAATGACCATGGGTTCATCTTGCTGAATATTAGATGGTACCCATTTAATAGGTAGCCAAGATTTAGATATTGTATCATAATAAGATAGTATCAGTTCTCATTTATCCTTCTTCTAATCAGTTGAGTGGTGAATGTTAAAATCAGATAATTAATCAAGAGGTATGTCTTTTAGGTTTGTAGAGGGTATACCCTCTACTTGTTGAGTATAGATTAGTTCCCCTACCAACTATATGGGGGGGATCCTCCACCCACTGAGAAGTGGATGATCCCAGATGATAAGGATGAGATGAATCATAGTTAGAGAACACCTTATGAGTTTTATCATCATAGATCACCCATGTTTCAAGCCGATCATAATACTTAGGCTATTAAATACTGGCTGGTGGTAGTGACTCATGTGTTCATATTATTTTATACACCATTAATAATATAATAGTTATGGTGTATGGTATTCTTCACGGAGATCTAAGTTGTTGGTTGGATCACACTACATGGATGCATGATTAGGATACTCTCCCATGTTCAGAGTTTGAGTGCCTCTTCATGTAAAATTAGTAGCCAATGATGTTGAGGATAGTTCAAGTTTAAAATATTATTAATATTTAGTAAGGTATCATGATTGTAGTTGAGTATGTGTTGAGGTTCATTGAACTCACATGGTACCCCCTTAATATAGTGCATGATGTATTTTTATGAGATTATAAGTTTGATCATGATCACTAGAGAGATATTTTTTTGGGGGTTTTCTTCATGAATCCCCATATAAGATGGGGGTTTTGAGAGAGATCTTATGATAAATAGTTTTATAAGAGAAATTTATCTAGGTATTGAGGAAGTTTTTGGTTTCCCTAGGGAATAATCATTCACATAATCCCATTAATGAGAGGCATCAAGATCCTATTAGTGGGGTCACATGAATGTGTGATCTCAGTATCAGGGATAAATCCTATGAGAGTAACACGATGGATCAAATTAGAAGGGAGACTAACTTCTCTATGATATAGAGGTCAAGGAAACCTAACATGAGACTCTCTGAATATACATTCCTCCAGGGTAGCTAGTGTGGTATAGTGGATGGACCTCTACACTGGTGATAATAGTGAAATTAGTGTCCTCCCCATAGTGGTTAGAAAATTCCTTTAGTAGGTAGTTTCAATAGAAGAGTTAGTAGCACAAAATATGGATATAGTGGTGTAAAACACTTCAATATACTTCTGCCACAACCTCTAGGTGTTCCTCACCAGAATAATAAATCTAGAAGCTAAGGATATAGATAGATACATACTATAAAGAACTACAATTAGGTAATGCCCAATATAGTTCAAGGTATGTTTTTTTTATCTTTTCTATATTGTAACTCATACTTATTAACACATGAACAATCCATTTTTTAGTAAAATTATAGTATGAGAGTTATATATCCTAGTAGAATACTTAACCATACCTATTCAACTATAGAATCCTATTAGAGGTGATGATACACTCATGTACATCTGTCGATAGTGTGAGCTTTCACTTAGTAGAGATAGATTTTTATGGGGACTTATTTTAGTTGATACAAAAACCTTTGACATTATACTAGGTTCGAAATGGATATATTTAGTTCACAATTATATAGAATTATATCATTTGATAATGGCATACTATCAAGTTGATGGGATGAGGTTCCATTTCTTGAGAGGGTGGGATGTTTAGTCTAGATGAGTGTAGCCTAACTATATAAAGTTGCATCTGATCATATTCCAATTAGTGTTTTTGGATTTATGTGTAACATATTATTTAAAGGAATAAATTTATATATTTTTGGAGGATTAAATGGATGTTTTCTAGAGGATATTTTAAGATTTCACACTCATTGAGAGACTAGATTCTACACTAATTTACACTATGAGACTACCCCATTATCATCAACACCATATCTGATGGCCTTGAACGTGTTCAATGAGATGAAGGTAAATATTGAGGAACTTTTAGAGAAAAGATTTAGAAGGCCTAGTTTTCCCCCTTAGGGAGCTTTTATTATGTTTTTTAAAAGGTGGATGGGATCATGAGGATTTTTAGTAACTATCATCTTTTGAACTAGGTGATAGTCAAGAATAGATTTCTTCTTCCAAGGATTGATGGCCTCTTTGACCAGCTAAAAGAAGAAAACTGGTTCTCAAATATTGACCTCAGGTTCAAACATCATCTGATTTGGGTTCATGAGGAGGAAATATTGAAGATTACATTAAGGTGTCCCTATGAGAATTATGATTTCCTCGTAATGATATTTAGCATGAAAAACACTATAGCTATGTTTTTTAGACTCATTAACAATATCTTATAGTAATTATTAGACCATTTCATGGTTTTCTCTATCGATTAAATCCTTATCCACTCTGGGTTAGAGGATGATCATGCTAATAATTTGAAGATTATCCTAGACTATCTTTGAGAGAACCAACTATATAGAAAACTATTTAAGTGAAAATTTTGATTTTGAGAAGTCTGTTTCTTGATGAATATCATCTCAGAGGGTGGAGTATAATTTACCCCATGAAGATTGAAGTAGTGATCTCTTGGGAGACTCCTAAAAATGTGTTTTTGGTAAAAAAATTCCTGAGGTTGGTAGGATATTATTAGAGATTCATGGTGTAAATATCCATGATTGCAGCTTATATGACCGCCTTTTCCCAAAAGGAGAATCCTTTCATATGGCATGACTGGTAGCAAGTATATTTCGAGGAGATGAATTAGAGGTTGACTAGTGCTTATGCTTTATGATTATTCAAGAAATGAGTTTAGTACATTATGATATTTAATGACTTAGGAACTGGAATAAGATATATATTTATACAAAATAGGAAATGATTGCTTATGGGTCTAGAAAGTTAATCCCTCATGAGTAGAACAACATGACCCATGAATTAGTACTTATAGTAGTAGTGTTTTCCTAAAATACTTGGATGAATTATCTTAATGGTGAATGATAAATAGTCTATAAGTATCATGAGATTATGAGGTATATTTTCTCCTAGAAAGATTTTTACTAGAGGTAGAGGATATGGATAGAATTCTTATAGGACTCTAAATTTGATATAGTCTATATTATTGGGACAAGAAATGTGGTGGTTGGTGATCTTAGGAAGAAATCCTATGTTTAGATGGTGAAATAGGTACTTGTTAATCTAGAATTTATCAAATTATTCATGGAATAATATTCATACATTTCCTATATTTAATCAATGTTGGTGTTCCACACACCCCTTTACCAAGTAAGGGAGGCTCAACTTGTGGAGATATACTTTGAGGTCTTTCACAACTATATTTTATAAAGAGATGCACATAAAAGGTCCTCTAAATGTGATGGTAAGTCATCCTATTATAGGGATTAAAAATGGTTCTAGTTGGGTTACATTAGGAGGTGCTGATGGATTTTTACACATCCCCTTTGGTTGTCCATCCATGTGTGATGAAAATTTACCAGGTTCTTATGTTTCAATTTTGGTGGCTAGGAATAAATAGAAGTGTGGAAGAGATCATGTATTTAAGACTCACCTATTAAGGGGTAATAGTAGACCATCAGGTTCTAACCAAGTTAGTCCATCCAGTTGATTTTCCACCATAGAAGTGGGATGAGATATCGATAGACTTCATGACAGGAAATCCATGTTCAATAATGAGTCACAATGTTTTTTGAGAGGTCATTGAATGACTGAACAAGTTGGCCTACTTTTCTCTTTTTGGTATATGAGGTTGATAAATAGTTCTAGATGTATGTCCATGAATTATATCATGAAGTTACATGGGGTTCCCTTGATGATTGTGTTAGACCATGATGCTCAATTCACATCCTATTTGTGTAGTATTTTGTATAGGATTTTAGGACCTAGTTACAATTGAGTAAAATGTTCAAAACTTATAAATATGACCAGAAATATAGGACCATTTAGGGTCTCAATGACATGTTGAGTACTTGTGTGATCTATTTTTAGAGGAGTTTGGATGATCAACTACGCCCAATATAGTTAATATACAACAATAACTACCACTCCACTATTAGCATGACACCTTTTGAGGCCTTGTATGGAAAACCCTACCGGTAACCCCTAAGATGAATAAAGATTGAAAAGTTATCACTTATAGGGAAATAACTGGTGTATTTTATGACATATGAGTAGGTGATATGGGAGCGTATGAGGACAACTTAATGCTATCATAAGTCATATGAAGACCAATAATGGTAGATTTTAGAGTTTTAAGTGAGAGATCATGTATTATTGATTGTATCACCATAACACTGTTTGAAGAGGTTTATTTAGGGGAGAAATATATCCTTAACATTCATCGAGACATTATAGATCATTTATATGGAAAGAGAGGTTTCTTATCACCTAAAGTTACCCCCATAGTTTGAGTTGGTAAACAACATTTTCCATTTGTTCCAACTGAGGAGGTATGTGAATAAACCATCAAAGATCATTTATTGGGGAGAGATGGGCATCAAGGATGACTCAAAATTTCTAGATTACCCAGTTTTGATCTAGGATTGATAAGATAAGACACATAAGGGTAGTGTGATACTATTAGTTCATGTCTTATGGTAACATGATATTCTTTAGGAGAGATCATGGCGATATTAAGATCAGAATTACACTTATTACCCCCACCTCTTTGAGTGGGTGGTTCTCTCATAGATGAAAATTATTGAAGGTTTAGAGGATGAAATGACTTATATTTTTTATATAATCCTCTAAAATATTTTTTATATTTTTTATTGTTTTTTATTATAGTTAGATTAATTTTTATGGTGTGATAATCATTCAAAAAATATTTAATGATTTTAAATATATATTTGTTACTAATACTCTTGAGAATGAATTAGATCACTAATAACTTATAAAAAAAGTATCATATGAAAAATAAATCATCATAGTTTGACTTAGGATGGTGGGTTTTACTAGGTAGGAGGTATAAATTTTATCTAGGTTTTAGTTCTTGAATTGGGAATGTTTCAAGCCTTTAAAAAAAAATACATGGTGGATCTTGTTTAGAAATATAAATATCCACTATAATCCTCTAATTATAGGATTAAATACTTTCAAAATAATTTCTAAGAGAAGAAATGTGAACCCTATTATTCTAGGGGTCAACATAGTATTTTATAGAAATCATGGATCATGAGGAAATAAAAACCATCTTTAGAGGTAGGGATTTAGTTTTGATTCTTTCCTTATACATCTTGAATTTTTAAATTTGTTCTTCATTTTTTCTTCATTCTTGATAATTCAATCATTTAATTTATGTTATGTTAATTATTATTATTATAATAATTTTAGTTTCTAATTTGGGTTATGATCAATAAAGGATCATGTTCATGTTTCAAATATTGAAAGTTCAGAACTAACAACCACCCCTCATCTCGGTCTCCCCAGATTATACGCCTAGTGTGGAATCAGACTACCATCTAGCTCAGGTTAGAGGTTGTGTGCATGTGGAGAATGATAATTTTTGTTCTCTATATATCCCTCATCACCCCATACTTTTCTTTATCAATCATGAATGGATGAATCAAAAATATCCCTCTAGGTAACTAGTATTTCAAAGGGTGACAGGTTTATGGAAATGCAAGGAGTATGTGACAGGCTTAGTGGTAAAGTGAGGAAGGTGAAATAGATATCACTGATGTCGAGGAAGGAAATACAATGACATGATGGTTTGTGGTGGTGCAATGGATTTTGAGATATAATATTTATAATAATATGATGTTAAAATCATGAGAATCTATGGTAGATGGTGGTGGCCACTGACGATGAAAAAATAGTGAGCCGGTGGGTAGTGGATTTGGCATAGAGGGTGATTAGGGGTTTAATTAATGGGGATAGGATTAGTGTTTTTATCCTATACATTTGATAAATGGAGATTAGATAGACATTCACTCACTACATTCTGGATGTAGGGAAGACCAACCGATGGGTCAATCCATATCATTGAGCCACATGGATTTTCCCAAAGTAGTATCAGGTAGTATGGGTCAGTATTAAATGACAACCTACCACATACCACATATCAAATGGAATAGGATAATTTAGTTTTCCAACCTAACATAGATCAAGGGTATGTAGGATAAATGGATAACTGACCACCTTCCAAGTATTGTGAGGGGTGTGTGGACCACACTCACATGTCAGATTCACCTTTTGACCAAATCAACCATTTGATTAGGCAAGGTAGGAGGAAATTGAGATGGGTCCTCACTAAACTGACCTGTACCTTGGGTAGGACCTATATGGAACTAAATTTATGTGCCCACTTTCCACACATGAACACACACACACCCATGGGGTACATCGACCCCCTTCCATCGTGCCACATTCCATGCCCCATGGGGTCACCAAATTCCCATATATGAGCCTTTTTAGGTGTTTAAAACCCATTTTTTCAAGGATTAGTATAAAAAATTAAATATTTATCTTTAAGTTTTTTTAATGTATAACATTATGGTGTAGTACTTTTCACCATCATAGATCATTTATGATATTTTTTGGGAAGTTTTAATTCTATAGATCTATAGGGTTAGTGACTGGGTTCAAGTGGGATGATTAGAGAGGGCATGATGTTTGGTACTCCCATAACGACATGTTTATGATAGGGAATGGATTACCCGCACACATTTTAGAGTTTAGTACCCCCCATAGACTTTTAGAACATGTACTCTAAACCAAACATAGGGTTAATTAATCCCTTTATCAATAATTCCATGAAAAGGTATGGATCCACAATATGTCTGATGGGCAGGGAAATCCCCTATAAATGTGGTGAGATTCATCCATATATGGATTTTATAAAATATGTATATTAGGACCCAGTTTTTTTGGTTGTATTTGTTATCAATTGATCAGTATCCTAAGAGAAAGATATAATGTTGAGAAAGATGATGTTTGGGTCCGGTATTGATAAAAATTGGACTCATGGTATTGATAAAAATCGGACTCATATTTTCAAAATAATTGGACTCACATTATCCATCATAATGAGAATAAGATTTTTTTGGAAGAAATGATTTTGATATTACTCACCTGAGGTCTGGTATTGGAAAATATCGTAATGAGGTTCGGTATTGAAAAAAAATCACAACAAGGTCCGGTATTGGAAAAGATCATAATGAGGTCTGGTATTCGAAATGATCATAACAAGGAATTGATCATATTCACTGTAGATCCGGTATGAAAGAAGCAGTTGTTTTAATGGAGAATCCGATTCTAGATGACTATGATTATTTTAAATGTGATGATGCTTTACTGATTCATATTTCATATAGATCATGAGTTTAATTGAGAAATTGTGATGAAATATTGATGGAAGAAAGGGGAAGTGAGAGATTATGCCAATCCAAAAAATATTGTATCCATATTTATCGTTTCTAGGTGGCATAGAGAAACACGTGATATCTATTGTTTTTCAAAATGATCAGATTCTAGGTGGATTGAAAATGTGATGCTGATTGAAGAAGTGGTGTCGATTTACTGTAGCATTTTATTTTCCATCAAACCCATACTTAAAGATCAACATCAGGATAATCGTACCCAGATTGATTAACATAGTGATATTCATTGAAAAATTGATATTGATTGAAAAGGTGATATTGATAAAAAATGTGGTATTGATCGAAATGGTTCTATTGATCTAAAAAGTGGTATTGATCGAAAAGGTGGTATTGATTGAAAATTTTGTATTGATTGAAATAGTGGTATAGATTGAAGAGGTGGTACCGATCTACTGTAGTATCCAACTAATCCATCAGATAGGCCATAAATGTTTCATACTCCGGATGATCAATATCAGGATGATTGTTTTTCGGCTCAGAAAAAAAAAGATCAATATCTTCATAATCGTATTCAGGCTTAGGAAGGAAAAGATCAATATCAGATGATCGAAATCAGAATGATTGATATTAGAATGATCATACCCAGGATGATCATATACAGAATAGTCGTATTAAGAAAAGATCATACTTGGGCTGAGATAAAAAGAAATAATCAAGAATGAATGGAAAGTTACAATAATTTATAATTTAATTCTGATGATGCTAAATATATTCTCAAATTAATTTAACATCACGAAGGAATTCATTATTTAATAATATGTTTCTGAATTTAGTGATGTTTTCAAGTGGGTCAAGAGAAGAGGAGAAGAATAAGTTTGTATTTGAATTGGGTAAAGAGATATTTCATCAGATTTGAATTACTAAAGAAAATAAGATGAATGTTCTATCAAGGGGGAGAATTTCATTCAAAATAATGATTGAATCTCAATAATGGAAGTACATTTCTTCATGTTCAATTTTAATTAGTACAGAGCATCATTATGAAGATATCGGTTTTAGGAAATCAGACTCGAAAATTGAAATCAGAATCAACAATTGTAGTTAGTTTGGAAATTGGAATGGTAGTCTTGATATGAAGATATGAGGTTTGTAGAATCTTCAAGAAGAATCATGAAGAGTTGGCTAAGTCAAAATGAATTCTGATATTTCTGGGGAAATTGCGTTTTTGGTGAATTTAGGTGAGCGGGAAAGATTTTGGGATTCCTTCCCAAACCTGTTTTGGGTCACATATAAAAGGAGAAAAAATACATTGTACTTGAATGATGACGATGTACTATTCATCACAGTAGAGAGAGGAGCTCTGAGTTTTCAGTGAGAGAAAGTGATACAATATTGATCTATATTGAAGAATTATTGACAGAGAAGTGAAAGAGAAGAGGAAAGATCACAATGTCGTATTCATCTGTTAATCGTACTCAGAATTTATCATACTCAGTGTATCATCATATCCGGCTGGGGAATTGTATTATTCTGATCATTGTATCAGGCTGGATTAATCGGCTTATGGATTTCCATACTAGGTGCTTCCATATTGGATTTCTTAGACTAAGGAAGAATCATACCGAGTTTCATCATACTCAAAGATTTAAGTGGTTCCAATTCATTTCTATTGTATTATATTAGAAAATCGGATTTGAAGAATTGTTTTGGAAGAATCGTACTCATAGGAATTGGACCAAGAGAATTAGACCTAGAAAAATTGGACTGAGTTTTCCACAAAAAATTCTAAGAGGTTCTTATCTTTCTTGTGGGTAAGGAATTGAAGAATTTTATTTCAATTTAATGCATTTTTTGAATTGAAAAGAAGCACAGGTAACATGAGTTGTTACACAGATGTTGTATTTCTGTATTGTACTAAGAGGGTGAAAATGCACTGGTGGGATTGTTTCGTAGTGCTAGATGAATTTAAGGGTATATCATACTCATTGTAATCAAAGTATTATTTTCTAGTGTATTGTATAGTATTGGATCTTTTCCAAACCATACCAAGGATGTATCTATTCTTATTGAATAGTGAACCTTGTAAATATCTTTGTTCCTATGGATGTGTGTTGGATTGTTTTTCATTAGGGAATTGAAATATTTAATATGGGTGAAGTTTTATTTAACTGAGAAGAAAAATTTAAATAAAAATAGTATCACTAATTCACCCCCTCCCCTCCTAGTTAAACAAATACACTGACTGGGCACTTTTAATTGGTATCAGAGGGTTTTCTTCCCTTAGATCATTCTTTGCTGAAGCATTTTAAGAAGAAGTTATTATGGAGAATTTAATATATGTGAACATTAAGGGGATTCTGATATTAAATGATAGAAATTATCATATATGGAAATGAATAATGCTTCCATATCTTATGTCTCTTGGGTATGATGTTTCAAGAACTTTTACAAATGGTTTCCCTCATCGTATTGAGAATGATCCTCTCACAATGGATAATAAGGAAAATCTTGAGAATGATGGAAGAGAAAAGAATTATTTACTATCATCACCTTCTAAAAGTGATTTACTAAGAGTAAAATGAGTTTTCACTACTAAAGAAATCTGGGATAATCTGAACAACATTTATGAAGGCAATAAAAAAGTGAATAAGGAAAAATTACAAATATGTAGATTGAAGTATAAATATCTCAAGATGGGTGACCATGAATCTATTGATGACTTATTTACCAGGTTAAATGATATTTTGAGCAGTATTATATTTCTTGGTGAAAAGTTAGAAGATTCTACTTTTTTTTAAAAGTTCTTGAGAATCTTCCTGAAAAATTTGATGCTAAGGTTTCTTCATTAGAAGACAGATATACAGAAACATTGTCTTTGGATGATTTGTATAGTAATGTCATTAATTATGAAATAAGAAGGGAGAATGTTATGAAAGGAGAAAAATGTTTACAGAGAAATGTATTTCAAGGCTATCAAGAAAGAAAAGTCAAATAAGATCCTTGAAGAAGAATAAGCCCGAGATTATGATTCTAAAAATGAGGTATGTAAAAATATTGATGCAATTTTATCCTTATTTTCTAAGAATGTGAAATGTGGTACATGCAGGTATAAAGTGAAACTTACCTTAAAGTATTTTGGATGTGGATCCATTAGAAATTTTGTTTCCAATTTTCCTTGTATAGGTAATAAAGAAGGGAGTGATGAAGAAGAAAGTGAAGAAGATGAAAGAAGGAAAAATAGATATGAGAAGAAAAAAGGTGATAAAGAAAAATTATATTCCAAGAGGGAAGACAAGATGTTCTCAAAATTAAAAAGAAGAAGTTTTTTTTCTAAGGAAGATGATAGTTAGGAGGTTAAAAATGAAGGTGAAGACAACACATTTATTTTAATAGTTTATGAGGAAAGTTTTTCTAACCCTGAAAGTAGTTGTTCTAAAGAAGAAGAAGAATGTGAATTTGAATCTGAAATATATATTGAGAATGTTGGTGAAAATAATTTTATTGAAACAATTAATGATGGGGAATCCAAAATAATAAATTTTTATGAAGAAGAAACTCAATTTGAAATTCATTTGAAAGAAGAGTTGAAATAATTTTTGAGAAAGATCAGAAGACTTGAAAAGAAAAATGAGAAGTTAGAATATGAATGTTCCTCAATAATTCAAAAAAATATTTTCAGAAGAGAAGAACAAGATGTTGGTAGAGATTGGAGATTTAAATAAATATATTGAAAAATAAAAGAGTTGTAATGATCATATGGAAGTGTAGTTGAAATCCAAAAAAGAAGAGTTTGAACTTGTCTTATAAAAACTTTCTGAAGATGAATTGAGGAATACAAGTTTTCAAAACATTATCTCTGAAGATGGTGAAAGTTATTAGAATAATAAACTTGATAAGGTTCAAGAAAATTTACCTTCAAAGTTTGATAACAAAGATGTAATTGTTTCTGGAAAGAAGAAAGCTGAAAAAGTTATGTATGTGGTCAAAGTAAAGAATTCAGAAGTTACAAAAAATCACGAGTTTGAAAATGTTTTATCTAGATCCGTAAAAGTTTCAAATACTGATTATTCTTGTAAGGATGAGAAGAATAAGACGAATCTGATTGAAAAAATAAGGGTTTATGGGTCATAAAATAAATAGAATAAGGTTTCTAAGAAACGTATTCACAATTCCAATCAGCATGGAAGTTTCATAGGAAAATACACTTTCTATGGATATTTCTGGTATTGTGAGGGATTTAGACACAAGAAAAGTATGTATTGGTTCAATCAATAACATTAGTATGATCCCATAGGTTATGAAAGGAACGATTTTAGGGGGAGTCAATTCCCTCAAAGGAAGAAGTATGAGAAGGTTGTGTTGAAGAAACCTAAGGAGGATGGAGTAATGTTTAAAAATAGATTATAACCTTTGGAAAATATCTGTGAAATATGTGAACAACTCATACACCTTGAAAAATTATGTCTTGTTTTTTTTTTCTAGCATAAAAAGGGTTTTAAATAAATATCATAAGCTAGATGTTTTGGAATTAAAGAAAGACATATCTGCTAAGTTTGAAAAGAAAGAGTGCTTAGTTGTTTGGAAAAAACACATTGACTTGGCTAGGAAACTAGATGAATAAAAAAATATGGTGAAAGAAGAGAGGAAGAAATATACTTTTGAATAAATGAGAAATGTTTAAAAAATGGTATCAATATATTGTGGATATGATCAAGAGGATAATGATATCAAAAGGTGTTAAACTATCTTTATAGAATAAAAGACAGTCATGTGAAAAATGTTACAAACTGATTGTAATAAAGATGTTTCTAAAGATGAAGAAAAGTCGACATCCTCATTAGAAGATTCAACAGATAAAAATAAATCTTTTGAAAAACCTAATAAGGATGAAAAAAATGAAGAAATATCATCCAATGAAAAATCCAAGAAAAAGAAGAACTCAAGAATTATAGAGGACTCTCTGTCTGATTGTTGTTTCTAAGGAACAATAGAGGTTCCTGCTTATTAAAAATATCTTTGTATACTTGTGCTAACTTGTAGGGAATTAAAGGAGTGTAAATAAGGAAGATATAATTGAAGAGTTTCTTAATTTTCTTGCAAAATAAAGTAATGTGGATAAAAAAATTTGTTTTGAAAAGTTGTGTTTCTATACACCTAAACTTTTTGATGTGTTTGTTAAGATGGGTGCAGGTTACTTTTATCCAAAAAAAATTCTTTCAAGGTTTTCCTTGAGTCATGAGAATGTTGGAAGAGGGATGGAAAAGGTATTACATGAAAGTTGTGTTATGAATAAAATTGATCACCTTGATTATACACTCTTTCTTTCTACTCCGGGTTAGCCTGCGTAGAATTATAGTTATTTAGTTAAAGGTTATTTGTTAAGAAAATCACTTCATACCCATATTAAAGAAAAGTCACAACCTCTAGAAATGGAGATCATTTTCTAATAAGGGAGAAAATTATCATGATGGCCCCTTTGAATTTTATTTTCAATAAGGGAGAGAGATAAGAAAAAGGGGGAGAGACAAAAGATATAGTTGGATCACGAAAGGAAATAATACCACTCATTTTTTAAGAGATTAAATTGTTTGAAGTGCTTATTGACAAAAATACAAAGGGGGGAGATTGTTAGGCCCATGTTGTGTTTTGGTTGTATTTGTTTTCAATCGATCAATATACTAAAAGAAAAAATTATATTGAGAAAGATGATATTTGGATCCAGTATTGATAAAAATAAGACTCATTGTATTGGTAAAAATCAAACTCATGTTTTCAAAAGAATCAGACTCACATTATCTATTATAATGAGAAGAAGATGTTTTTAAAGAAATGATTTTGATCTTACTCGCATGAGGTCTGGTATTGGGAAAGATCATAACAAGGAATGGTGTTGAAAAAAATCATAATGAGGTCCAGTATTGGAAAAGATCTTAATGAAGCCGTGTATTGGAAAAGATCGTAACAAGGTATTGATCAGATTCACTCTGGATCTGGTATGGAAGAAATTACTGTTTTGATGAATAATCAGAGTCTGTATGACTAAAATTATTTTAAATGTGATGATGCTTTTATGATTTGTATTTCATATAGATCATGAGTTGAATTGTGAACTTGTGATGCAAGATTTATGGAATAAATGGGGAGTGAAAGAGATGATTCCAATCCAAAAAATATTGTATTCATATTTTTCATACCCAGGTGGCAGAGAGAAAGAAGTGATTTCGATTTTTTTGAAAACGATTGGATTCTAGGTGGATTGAAAAGGTGATGCCGATTGAAGAAGTGGTACGATTTTACTATAGAATTTTGTTTTCCCTGAACCCCATACTTAATGATCAACTTTAATATAATCATACCCAGATTGATTGAAAAGATGATATTGATTGAAAAGGTGATATTTATTTAAAAGGTGATATTGATCAAAAGTTAGTATTGATCGAAAAGGAATTATTGATTGAAAAGGTGGTATTTGTTGAAAATATGGCATTGATCAAAAAGGTGGTATTGATAAAAAAAGGTGGTATTTATCAAAAATTTGGTATTTATTAAAATGGTGGTATTGATTGAAGAGGTGGTACCGATCTACTGTAGCATTCGACTAATCCATAGAATATGCCATAAACCTTTCATACTCAAGATGACCAATATCAGGATGATTATTTTCATGCTCAGGAAGGAAAAGATAAATATCAAGATAATAGTATTCAGGATCAGGAAGGAAAAGATCAATATCAGGATGATCAAAATTAAAATGATCGATATTATAATGATCATACCCAGGATGATCATATCTAGACCAGTCATATTAAGAAAAGATTATACCCGGGTTGAGATGAAAAGAAAGAACCATGAATGAATAGAAAGTTACAATACTTTCCAATTAATTTATGACAATGATAAAGATGTTATCAAACGAATTTAAAGTCATGAAGGAATTCATGATTCAAGCATAGGTTTCTGAATGTAGTTATGTTTTCAAGTAGGTTAAGAGAAGAGGATAAGGAGAAGTTTGTATTTCAATAAGGTCAAGATCTATTGTATCAGAGTTGAATTAATGAAGAAAATAATATAAATGTTCTATCAAGGGGGATCCTGTCATTAAAAATAATAATCACATCTCAAGAGTATAATTCAATTTATTCATGTTCAATTTGAATTGGTACAGAGCATCATTATGAAGAAATCAGTTTCAGGAAATTGGACTTGGAAATTGAAATTAGACTCGACAATTGTAATCATACTAAAAATTGGAATGGGAGTCTAGAGATGAATATATGAGGTTTTTAGAAGCATTGAGAATAATTATTAAGAGTTTAAAAATTAAAAATGAATTCATAGATTTTAGGGGAAATTTAATTTTGGGTGAATTTAGGTGAGTGGAAAAGATTTTGGGATTCCCACCCAAACCTGTTTTGGGTCACCTATAAAAGGAAAAAATGTACATTTTACTTGACTGACGATGGTCTACCATTCATCGTAGTAGAGAGAGTAACTCTAAGTTTCTAGTGATAGAAAGTGATACCGTATTGGAGAAGTATTAATGGAGAAGTGAAAGAGAATAGGTAAGATTGAAATTTTTTATTTAGATGATAATCAAACTCAAAATTTACCATACTCAGAGGATCATCATATTCATCTTGTGAATTGTATTTGGTTGATCATCATACCAGGAAGGATTAATTAGCTTCTAGATTTCTGTACTGGGTACTTCCGTATTGGGTTTCTTGTACTGGGGAAGAATCATATTGAGTTTCATCATACTCAGAGTTTGAAGTAGTAATGATTCATTTCTATTGTATTCTATTAGAAAATTGGACTTGAAGAATTATTTTGGAAGAATCGTACTCAGAGGAATCGGACTTGGAGAATCAAACCCAGAAAAATTGGACTGAATTTTCAGCTAGAAATTATAGGAGATTCTTACCTTTATCCTCGGTAAGGAATTGAAGAATTTTATTTCAATTGAATACATTTGTTGAATTGAAAATAAGTGAAGGTAAAATGAGTTGTTACATAGAGTTTGTATTTCCCTATTATGCTAAGAGGGTGCACACACTAGTGGGATTGTTTCATAGTTCTACACAAGTGTAAGGATATATCCTATGCATTTTAATACAAGGTTTATTTTTTAGTGGATTCTATGGTATTGGATCATTTCCAAACCATACCAAGTTCGTAGCTATTCTTATTGAATAGTGAACCTTTTAAATATCCATGTTCCTGTGGATGTCTGTTGGATTTTTTTTTCTGTAGGTAATTGAAATATTTAATAGGAGGTGAAGGTTGTTTTAATTGAAAAAAACATAAAATAAATAGTATCACTGATTCACTCCCTCCCCCTCTTAGTGAGACAAATACATTGACTGGGCACTTTCACTTTATTTGATGCACTTTCCATCGATGAGGCACAAAATCCTCTATATCGGGTAAAAAATCCCTCGATCAATACACCCACCTTGGTGAGGTGTGGGTCCCTTAAAATGAATTATGAGAGATATAGTGGTCTATAAATTTCTAGGTTGTTTAGATATAATGGGTCTTGTGGTTTATAGGATTCTTTGGGTTGATTATAGAATACTATCTTCATGGATCTAGGCAGAAAGGATGTGAATTTATCAATACTTTTATAATCTCAAACCTTAAAGCATATATGAGTCTTCTTATTTTTACCTTGTCTTTATTTTTGAGATGATTCTTCTTTCTATCATTTATTGTGTTTTTTGGGTATCATTCTAGTTATGTTTTTACTCATCCCTAGATGGGGATTTCTCTCTCACATGTTGTGTTCTATATAGATGAAGGATAGTTTAGTGGTGATCATGGAGGGAGTGGAGTTAGTGAAGTAGAGTCTTAGTGGAGCTTGGTGGTGATGGTAACTAATATTGTATTCATTGAGAGATTGTGGGATATTATGTTTTCCTTTCTAGTTGTTTTTTGGTTCATATTTAATCGATATATAGAACTAATGTACTTGAAGTTATTCCTATATTTTTCATTTTTTCATATTGATGTTAATATTTTGGTGTTTTTCATATGCATATTACTATATAATTGATTATTATATCTTGAATCACATGGCTATGTTTTGTTTTGGAGTTATGTGTATATGTATATGTTCATTAGGATAAGGCCTCACATGTGTGTGACATTCCTTTTTGGTTCTAGTCACTAGCTCAAGGCTTGTTGGAGGCAGGTTTGGGGTGGCACAATTGACCTAACTTCTGGTCTAGGAGGGGTCTTGGTGGGTTGGGTAATGTCAGTATTTCATTCTTTCTATTTCCTATCCCCATAACATATTATTATAAAATCGTATTATAATATATCACCAAATTTAAAATAAGTTATTCTATATATCTTCACATCTTCTTATCCTCTATCATAGGTTAAAGTTCATTAAACGATATAAAAAATTATGTTGAGAATATATTTTTAATATCTCCATGACATATAATATGATATAAAAAATTCCTATAAAAATCATCCAATCATATATCCATTTTATTCCATATCATTGTTTGTGATATAAATCATGAATTATAATATATATATGTATTATAATACTATAAACACATTCCCTTCACATTTTCTCCACCACAATATATGTTTTATATTATGATATCCATGAATTTCACCTTATAATATGTAATTTATAATACTTCAAACTGAAATCTAGTTCTATAAACATATTTAAATATTAATGTATTATAAAAAACACATGACTAAAGACAAACTCAACATCATATATGCAATGAGTGATATAATACTCTCTTGGTTTCTTAAAAGATTTCAAAGATTTCAAATTTCACACTATTTTATAATAAATTCAAGGGTTCCAACCACTAAATAATATTCCCCATACTATATTTCTAAAATTTACATAGAATACTTTCTACTCTTAATAAATAAATATCAATTAATCATCTCAAAAACAGTGTGAGTTAAGTCTTTGTAGAAACAATTTTCTTCTAATCCATATTTAAATGTTCCCACATAATTATAATACTCAAAATATCATATGTAACCTATGATTAAAATATATCTTCTAAGAAGCCCATTGGATTTGATAAATCATCATAGTTCTAATAACCCCCCTAATTATTTTAAAAGCACTTTCAATAGAAAACTATTAGAAAATATTCAATAAATACATGGGGTAGAGGGAGTGTACCTCATGATTCTAAGTGAGTATATGGGGTTAAATATTTTGGTTCATCATATAATTTGATTCACCATGAGATAAAAAATTTACCTCTTTTAAAATCTACTTCCTTTTCATAGGTTTGTAGAAATTTATTCCATTATTTAATTAAAATCCTCAAGATTTGTTCTATTTTTCATTAAGGTTTTAATTTGGTACAAATTGTCACTATTATTCATTTCTTTCAAAATAAAATTTTATTATATTTATTTAAAAATTTAACTTTTCATTTTGAACACAAAAATATACCCATATTCACATATATTAATCACACATAATATATTACGCTTGATACCTTCAACAAATAGAACATCTCTTTTCTTTTTGTCTTTTCTTCGAATTATGACTCATTTATTTACCATTTTCTTAAGAGACCCATTATTACCAATGTTAATTATGTTATTATCATTGTATTTGAATTATTTTAACATAATCACATATCCTATTATGTTATTGGAGAATCCACTATTGTTGTAACATTTCACCCTAACTCATTGGCTTGATAAGAGATGGAGTTCCACTAACCTTAGGTGACATCCACTATACATCAAACACTAAAAATAAATTCAAATGGATTATGTGAACATTGGGAGATGATTATACCTTTTTATATAAAACAACATTACAACATAAAATATAAACATCCAATCCTCCTATATGATGCATGAGTATATGTAGTAATACCCAAATAATAATCCAGAAGAACTACAATATCAGAGTGACAATGGTTGAGTGGATATCAATTGAAAAAAACAATATACAACATGACTCAAGGAAACCAAGTAACATGATCCCAAGAACCACCTGATCTAGGTCCAATCCCTAATACCACCTATCATGCCTACAATATCAAGATGCGTCACTAGATAAATAAGATATGATTTCCTTTCATGTATCCCAGTATATAACATCTACAAATGAACCAATGTTCCTAAGAAATGTATCAGTATAAAATTAGTAGGAAATCCATAGAGACTTCCCAACTCACACCATTAGGATGATAACTGGTTATCAAATTACATATAAAATAGTTGAAAACAATTCAATAATTTATATAAACCCACAAGTTAAATCCTTGTGAGAAAACCATAAACAAGATTATCACGATTTGTTTGTACTTGGTATAACTATTTCCATGTTCACAAATACACACACAAATACACACACACTAAACACACTATGCACTCAATATTGGTGTTTTCATTGATAGTGATACTCTATGACCATAATTTATCTTACATTTATGTTGGAACTTTTAACCACAACCCATCCACTTTGAACGCATTCCATCCAAATTATGCCAATATCATGCCAATAAATTTCACATACAAAAATTATTCATTTAAAATAATTTCATGAAACATTTTCCATGCATCAAAACCGTAGCATAATTTTAAAATCATTATTTTAAAATTATAAGTAAAGGGTTTTTTTCCCAAAATCCATCCATTTTTCTATGATTCCAAAACATACAACCAAAAAGGTTTCCTTCAATAAGTCACACAATAATGCTATAGAAAATACATGATTTTTTTTAATAAATATAATCCTTCAAGTTCTAGAATAATTAAAGATGATAGATAATCCAAATACCTATCAAAGTATGGCGAAGATGAAGAATGGAACTTATAACTTAAAGATCTGGGATCACAACACCGTTCCTTCAACTAATCCAATAAGATCCCATAAATATTCACATGCTAGAATATATATCTATCCATAACAGACTAAATCTATTGCTTTAAGAGAGAGGATAAAAGTACATATAAGAAGAAAAATAAATAAAAAAGGACTCACCAATGATTTTGGATCTCCAAATAACTTTGATTCATAAAAAAAATGCTTTCAAATCAAAGGGAATTGTCTTGTGATACTAGGAGGGGGGAAGGATTTTGAGAATCTATAAGAATAGAAAAATAATAAGGATCCCAAGGCCTTAATCCAAATGAAAACACAATTTATGAATCATTAACAAAATGTCACATAGTTATGTTACATAGTTTTTCAAACCGTACGCCAACTCTTCATGTGCTACTAGAAAAGATCTAGAAATCCGCATCATTTGTGCCACACAGTTTGGTAAATCATACACCAACCATGCGGTGCTACTGTACCAAGGACACACCCTCACATGGTTGGTTTTTATAGTTTAAAAAACCATTTTCCATCTATGCTTCTCCCATTATCTCTATACACATGCTTTCCCATATTATGTGGATGGTTTAGAAAAACCATTCTATAACAATGTGTCTTCCCTAGGAATCCAAGCATCACCTTTAATTTTTTTTAAAGATAGTGCATAGTTTCTACTAAATGTGATAAAACTGTATAACTCCATAAATGATTTTAAATCATTACAAAGACTTTTGGAAACTTATAAAACATAAACCAAGAATTATATAACATGAAAATAAACAAAACAAGGGTAAAGTACCTAAAATAAGGGGGTGTTAAATTCTCTCCACTATTGGTCTTTCCATCCCCATAAATTAGAAGATCAGTTTTGTGTTGGAAGTGCTTAGAACATTGCTATAACATTTATAATTTTCATTCCCATATGTCTTTATGAATCTGACCATAATACAATAAAATCTATACTAAATAAATGTTTTTCCATTAATGATCTTCTATTACCTATAAAAAATTCATATAGGTACATGAATCAATGTAATATCTAGTTCAAGATCAATTTGGTCTCATAAAATCTCATGGTCAGGATCAGGATGAAACTTCTTCAATTGCGATACATGAAACACATTATGTATGGAACTGAACCTTTTCAGTAAATCCATCTAATAATACACATCATACAATCATTAAAGTATCTAAAAATGTCCAATGTACTATATATTCAACTTTACTTACTGACCAAAATGATGATTCCCTAACCTTAGAGATATTATTAAGAAAATAAGACCACTAACATCAAACTATAATGGTTATTGAAGATGATTCACATATGATTTGTAAATAATATGATATATCTCCATCCTCTATATGATCATTCAAATCTTCTCCAATATCTCCGGTACAAGTCTTGGTATGATAAGTGAAGTCCTACTTGTTTCCACCCAAAAAAGTGGAGAATGATAAGTATTATCATACAATGATTTGAAAGGAGCCATATATATCGAGGCATGATAACTGTTATTATATGAGAACTCCAATAACATTATATAATCTTCCCATGAGCCTTAAAAATCCATTTCACAAGCCCTAACCATGTCTTTCATCATTTTAATTATCTATTAAGATTTTATACCCCTTCGAGGATGATAAGATATGCTCATGGTCAACTGAGTTCCAAGGGATTACTGTAAGGAATTACAAAACCAAGATGTAAACCAAGGGTCCTGGTCTTACACAATTTAAACTGGAACATCATGCATCTTTATAACTTCCCAAATATAGAGTTTATAAAAGTATTCCATTGTATTGGATTCATGAATAAGGATGGAGTGAGCTAAAAATGTGATCCAATCTATAACAACCATATGGAATCTTGTTTCCTAACAATTATTGGTAGACTCGTGACAAAATTCATAACTATCTACTCTCATTTCCATTCAAGAATCAGTAAAGAATGCAACATTCTTGCTAGCTGTTGGTGCTCCACCTTGACCTACTTCTAGGTGAGGTATCTTGAGATAAATTTTTTCACTTTTGCAACACCCTGACACATGATCCATTGAACCGGTGCTTCAGGTCAGTGTGCCATATGACCTTAAGCATGCCTCCCTGTATACCAATGGTTTCTAACTAGTAGTGATGGTCTATTGGGTGATAGTGGGGAGACTATAACCTCTTAACGTAATAATAATAATAATAATAATAATAATAATAATAATAAAATAGCACTATAGAATCAATATACCAAACTTAATAGAATAAAAATAAAATAATGATCGTGACGAGTCTAATTTACACCAAATAGACATAAAAGATAAATTTTTCATGTCTAGACAATCATAAATAACCATAAAAGATTTATCTTGGGATGATTATATAAATTCATAAGAAAAAATACAAAATAAATTCTATCCTAACATAGAATAACCACCTGTTCTATCTTCCAAAAACCATGCCATCCAATTTGTGCATGCTAGACACATCCCATATTACCAAGGTATAGACCATGAGCCTAATCCCTTTACTTCACTCAAATCCATGTAGTTTTTATCCATCCCGATAGGTTCATTCAGGGTGTGAGTATGGACTCATAAGGACACCACCAATGAGTTATTATCTTACTTCCATATATATAACAATGTATGCAAAACATAAAAAAATGATAATAAATCATTCATCACATAACCTGATTCACTTGTGCTCAATAGCCATAAGGGATCCTTTACCTACTTCATCTATCAACAGAGTGGAATGATGTGTCCACTATTTATTTGACTATAAGAACCATAAGTCTTTCAACCATTCACCTACCACACAAAACCATGTGCCAAATGTTACTGTAAGAACATCATGTCACCACCTTCCAACATTTCCAAGAATTTCCATCAAGTTTACCCGATGTCCAAACAACACACCCATAGACATATCTCAAGTCCACTGGACTTCCAATTATTTAATTACTATCATATCAGTAGCCCAAAATCACGATTCACAATGATACCCATCCTTATATAGTCCCAACATAATGACCCTAGAATAATGATCACCCTCATCCCCCATCTGATGGTAACACAAACTATTAAATTTGGATTTCTATGTTGAGCACCTCCTCAACTGATGGTCATCACCATCCCCTATGTCACGAGATCATCAGAGGCCTACACGCATAATGAGTAGTTAGAACCACCTCACTAATCCCATATATTGTGTGCACATGATCCTAACGGTGCTCTCATCTAACCATAGTGAGATTCAATCACTAAAAACCCTATGCTATAGCTCTAGAAAGCTCTATAGCCACTAAATCTAGTGATCAACATCACCCAATGTCTTACAGGTCATTCCCAACACATTACCATGGAATAAACATTGCCATATAATTACTTTAATTAATATACATAATCATAAACATCCTGTCGAACTAACCGTGAAACCACATTTTATACTTTCCATGCCATATGAGGATCAAACACACTCTTTCAAACATGTAGGTTCCCTTCGACACTGACCAAGGACAAAAACAATAATAAAAGTAATATAAAGCAAGATATACCCTGACCACCCTAATCACGCCTATATTGTACACATTTCATTTTTTTAAAAGGTTGGGGCCGAAGCCTCATTTTATTATTTAAAGCAAATACCTCTTTAGAATGGGTAGAGTGAGACCCATTACATAGCCCGAAGTCCCAAGGCCAAGTAGCCTAAATACAAGGCTTGAAAGCCCATTTTTTGGCCCAAAGGGCCCCTCAATGAATAGTACTGCTACAGTATCTGGGCTGCTATAGTACCTGCTACATTGCCACCGCCACTACAGTACCTACTATAGTGCCTCCTCTGCTATAGTGTAGCCACCGCTACAGCCGCAGCTATTACAGTGCCCTTCCACAGTCTGTTGTAGTACCCGTAAATTAGGAGAAAGCTAGGAACTACCTATCTTATACCAATATATGTTTTTTCGATGAAGACTAACCTATGATTTGGATTTAGATGGAAGGAATCATAAAACTAGACAAAAACCTTAAAAATAGGGCATAATGATATAAAAAAATACCTTGAAAGAGAGTGAAATAATCCAATAAGATGGAATAAAAATACTATTAGCCTTACCCTATTCTACCTCACATTATGAACGACATAAAAATAAGGAAATAGATGAGGAATATCCACTCCTTGGTTTCCCTAAGAACAAAGTAGAAGGGTCTCCACCACTCATTGGCTGAATGACCCTTTTCCCCCTTTCTCTTTTTTTCCTTTCAGAACACTTTCATAACGTGAAAATTAATTTAACTCATTAAAAACCATGTTCAGAGGGGCTATCCCGCCATCCATCTAATTCACACCATCAATACTATATTTATTACATTAATGGATGTAGTCTACATCTATTTCTCCTTCCAAGTTGTTCAATTCACCCAAAATCTATCCTGGTTCACTCCCAGCCCCCAGAGCACTTAAAAACCCTTAAAATACATGGGTTTAAGCCTTCTTTGTTGGATTATTTCATCCCACATGATTCAACATCTTACAATCTCCCCACCTTGCAATAGATCACCCTCAATCTATTTGGACACACACTAACTCGATCCCTCACTCATCTCGAGTATCGCACTATCCACTTTCCCAAACCATGAGATGATACCGAACATAACCATGTCACTTCCATGTCCTAAAATAACTTGGTTACTCAATAGGCTAATTCCTTATATGATGCTCCCAACCTTAATAATCACCAACCTGGTCGCTTCCTGAACCATATCCCAATGTTCCCATGGTTCCACACTAACCATCCCCCCATACACTCATGTCCCAAAGATCACATACCATCAATACTACATCTCATCAGATACTCATTTTTCATCCACATCACATATGACGCCTAGAGGGTCCTACATCACAACTAATTCCCCAAAGTCCCACATTACACATGATGCCCAAAATATCCCATGTTATATATAATTCCACAAAAATAAGTTCCCTGATTCAAACACACCCCTATCAATCATGCACCATTATCGATACTCACATATTAACCAACACTTGGTTAATTTTTCTACCAACATGTTAACATTTTTCACTTGTGTATATCATGTAAAAAAATAAAATAACATAACCACATTCATGGAGTAAATCTAACCATCATCGGATCCTCTTCTTGCTCTGATCCTACCAGCTCAACCACATACAGTTGGCCTAAAACCTGAATTCCCAATACTTGTACCCCCTATAGAGCTGCACCAGATACTTGAAACTACCTCAATTATTAGGTATCTCTATCACTATCACAACTTACATGTTCAATATTATCTTGAATACCAGATCCCAGTACTACCCCTAGTCTTGGCTTGGATCCTTGATTTCAACCCAGTCCCTAACTCCTAGTTGTCTAAGATATCTTCTGAAAAAACCTATCAAGATTCCCCCTATATACTTGTGCTCGACACTCCTTTATAAGTATATCACATTAAGTCCAAACATTTCCTGACTTTCCACACTAAAAGAATACTATTTAAGATCCACTCTTAGGTGGCCTCCCCGAGTCTCTAACCTGAATACCCTACTAAGTCACCTCATAAACTTGCTTCTAGCTACCATGAGAACTGATGTCTAGCTCTCCTAACACCACCATCCAGATCAATAAGGTCCTATCCATCAAGTTCCCCTCATCCATAAAATCTTGGTTCACTACCATTAAGAATGAGGAAAAATTGAAAATTATCACCCTTACCTCGATGGAATGCCAAAAACTAACCTCGAACCATCTCATCATAGAGATGCCATCTCCTTCCAGAGTGGGTGAGAAGAACAATAGGTCCATGAAACTCCCAACATACCCCATGACCAATGTGTCTCCCTATCACATGTGTATAATCTCACAAGCTTGATCTGACCTCAATTTATCAAGGAAGAAATTATCAAAGAATATAGTCTCAATATCATTCTATATCAGTCCCTCATTATTGTTTGCATGTACCTGTATTCCCCACTAGTGATTCACTATCCCCTTAAGCATATAAGTGGAAAAATTCACCCTATACCTTAGGGGTATCTTAATCTTATTGAAAATAGTATGCACTAAATCTATCTAGAACTCTTTTACCTACGGTCCACCCTTACCTTGAAAAAAATGGGGGTGCTGTGATTGAAACTCCTGTGTCATATATACCATGGAAGAATCATCTCCTTATTCTCCCTAGTCAATACTCTGAATGACCCACACCAAGATCTACCAGGGTTCTCATCCATCCATGGAACCATCTATGCCCCCCATTGTAGTTGTCCCACCTACCTTGGAGCATCCACCTATGGATAATAATCATCCCTATAATTAGGGGAATCATCCTATGAATGCATTAGGGAAACCACATATTTATCTCCTTGACACTTCACCAGATCTAGTCTATGAGGAATTACACTAAGAACCAAATACCGTGATCAACATTAATATTAATAGTCTATAAATTGAAAATAGGGAAAGTTGAAACAAACAACACATCTCACCACCCTTAAAATTCCCTATCACACTCATATAACATATCATTAGACCTCATTACCCTCACCTACCCATATCATATTTAGGAATCACATACACCATATACACATAGTATTATATACCAATCACATCCAGAACCACATACCTAGGATGAAAAAGTAGGATACTGCCAAGAGACTGTGCAGGAAAATGATGTTTATAATGTTATTGAAAATTTAAATAGCCGAACCCCATTACTTTTTTTCCAAGTTCCATGTAATAACCACAAGTACACACATATGTTATGTGATCTAAAGTTCCTATCAGGATTCATGAATTCTCTCCTCTTGCCTTTCAATACAAGAGTCTAAAAAAATGTAAAAAAATTCAACATAATAAATATCAAATAGATCCACCACCACTATGAAAACTAATAAAACAATCCCTTTTACCCTGGTAACATGAACTTCAGTTCATACTGGTGATAGCCAGACATACAACCCAACTTCCATCCCAAGTTTTGATACTTCCCTAAGATCCAGTCAACCATAGCCCAAATAATGGACCATTTTAAAAAACTCACTTTTAATACCACTTGGAAACCCGACGAACACTGTTACAACCTTTTCATATCTAGGATTTTTGATTCTATAAGGAAACACTAAAAAAACCTTCTCTCATACCACTTTTTAATGTCCCAACCTTGGAGCCACTAAATCGATTCTTCATGTTGGTGTTCCATATGGCCTTAGGTGCACCTCTCTATACACTAAAGGTTGTAGACTAGTTATGAGGTTTTACAATGTGATAGTGGGGAGACTATACCACATGGTGATAATAATAATAATAATAATAATAATAGAATTTCATTACAGAAGAAATAAAACAAACTCAACAAAAGAAAAATAAAATAACAATAGTAACAAGTCTAAAGTGCACCAACTAAACATACCAGATAATGTATGTATATAAAAACAGTCATAAAAAATCATACAAGATATCATATGGGCCAATCATATAATCACATAAGTAAAAACCCAAGATAAAATCCAAACCATCATTGAAGAATGACCTGGTCCATCTTACAAAAACCATGTTGCCCAACCCATGCACCCTCGAAACATCCCATCACACTAAGGTCCAAACCACGAGTTTGATCCATTTTCTTCACTAAAAGACATAAAATCTTTATATGTTCCGAGGGGACCATGAATGGTGTGATTATGAACCTAATAGTCCAACACCAATGTGTTCCTAACTTACATCTATACACATACCATTGTATGAAAAATATAAATAAATGATAATAAAGCATATATCACATAACTCGCTTAACCTATTCTTAATAGACATAATGGATACTTTACTTGATTCAACCATCACTAGAGTGAAATGATGTATTCACTATGTATCTAACTAGAAGAACCCTTAGTCTTCTAACCATTTTCCTACTACATGACATCACATGCCAACCTTTACCATAAATACAACATGTCACCATATTCCTGTGTATCCAAGCATTGCCATCAAGTTAACTAGACATCTAAACGAAATGCCCATATACATTTCTCAAGTCCATTAGACTTATAATTATTCAATATCTATCGGCTTATTATCCCAATATCCTAAGGCATGGTGATACACATCCTTAAATATTATAGGCTCATTGATCCTAACAAAATAGTTATCCTTATCCTCTATTCATTGGTAACACAAACCATCAACCATGTATTTCTATGGTGAGCACCTCATCTGAATGGATAGTCATAACCATCCCATATGTTTTGAGATTTATAGAGGCCTTCACCCACAATTAGTGGTAAAAAAAACCTCACTAGGCCCATATCCAATGTTCACAAGAGCTAATAGTGATCTCGACTAACCATAGTGAAAAGAAATCACAAAAAACCCAAATCCAAAAATTTGGTGAATCTTTATTGACATTAAATCTATTGATCAATTTTACCCAAGGTCTTGTGGTCCATGACCAATGCATTACCATGTAACCAAAATATCTATATGCTTAATTTAATAAATACACATAACCAAAAAAATTCTTTTGAACCCATCATGAAACTCCATTTCATACCTTCCACGACACACCAGGCTTAAACACTCTCTGTCACACATTTAGGTACCCTTCAACACTACTTAAGGACTATAGAAAATCAATATATAATTAGTTCATACATGACCCAACCACTCAAACCTATTTACTATGCATGTCATAACAACATATAAATAAGGGAAAGCTAGGAAACACCTACCCTATACCCTTAGTTGCATTTTTTTGAAGATCATCCTCTTATTTGAATTCAGAAGTCATAAATTAAAAAACCTAAAAAAACCTTGAAAATAGGGAATAACACCATAAATGATGGAATACCTTAAAAGAAAGAGAAAAAATACAATAATATATAATATGGAGTATTAGACTTACCCTAGGTTACATCCTATGATTAGTGACACCAAAAACATACAAGATATGAGGGGTATCCACTACTTGGGTCCCTATGCACGAAGGAGAAGGTCTCTACTAATCACTAGCCAAATGGACCTCTTTCGCTCCCCCTTTTATTTTTCCATTATATAACACTTTCAAATTGTGAACATTAAGTTCATGCCCTGAAAACTATGGGAATAAGGGTTATCCCTTTGTCAGACTAATTCATGCTATGAATACTATATTCACAGTATGAATGGATTCATTATGTTTCCATTTTACCCTTCGGGTTGTCCAATTATCCAAGAACCTCTCCCGGGTCACTCTTGATATCTAGGACACTTAAAAACCATTAAAACACATGGATTTAAACCTTATTTAATTTGAATTTGGCATCCCAAAATATCCAAGATATTAAAAATTTTATCTTTATGCTATCCCAAAAAAACTATACTTTTAGTGTTTATACATATTTTGGATTCCTGGATGAACAATCCATCTTGAATGGTGGTAGGAAGAAAGAAGCTATTTCTGATATGTTAGAGGAACCAGAGTCCTATCTTTAAAACATAACATAGAGATCCAATCTAGCATCCACCCTCAATGTTCTCCCCACCATTTAGTTTTGACATCATGGTTAAACATTCAAGATTATATGTCCAATAATTTCTAAATTTCTCAACTAAATCAGGAATAAGATAAAATTGAAAGAAACCTACAACATTACCTTACTCAAAACAATCCAGATGTATATCAGCTATAACTAAAATTAGCTACCTTTGATCTAAAGCCTATTTATCCTACTGATTATTTTACTTCTTACTCAATTCATCAGATATAGAATTTCGTGTTATTGGTGTATAAATCAAGTCAATGTCATAAATTTGTAGATATTCTATCCATATTAATTTCTTTATATTTAAATCCCTATATGAGAAAATGTTTTTCAATTTGTTATGATCTATGAAGACCATAAATTTCTCACAAAAAATATAATGACACCAATTATTTAAGGTATACACTACAATATCCATTTCCAAATCATGCTTTAGGTAGTTTTTCTCAAGAATCACCAACTAACATGATCTATAAGTAACAAAATGATCTCTATTCATGAAAAAACAACCCAAGACAGATCGTGATGCATTATAATAAACCACATAAACTTGTCTTGACTCAAGAAATTTAAGGATAAGTGATGATGTTAGCTAGAACTTAAGGGCTTAAAGATATTTTTAGAACCCATTTCTCCATTGGAAAGGAACATATTACCTTGTCAAGGTTTTCATCAATGAGGTAAGTAATGAAAAATCACAAAAAAATCAGTGGTAGTATTATGATAATATAAGAATATTATGTATATAAAAAATATTCTTTGGTGGTTTCCAAGAGATAAAAACCTCTACCTTTTTTGGATCTATAGAAACTCTTATTCGAGAAACAACATGACCAAGGAAATGTATCTCTTTTATATATAAATCATACTTTGAAATATTAGGATTATGGTGATCTTCCTTTTTTATTGGTCCTTCGACTTCCATATGAATCGTGACACTCCTACAGTTGAGATCTAGGTAAGTTTTCTGAATTTTCATTTTCCATTTAAGAATCCTTCAGTCATTAGGATGATTGGAAATCTTGTTGGTATATTTATATATTATTATAGTCGTACTACATCTGTTTGTCACCCCTTTAACCCACGTGTTTGTGTGGAAATTGATATTTCAAGCGTTCCATTCGAGTATTTATAGGTAACAGTTGGTGAGGAGTATAGGTGCAAGCAACGGGTTGTCTACGAGTCTTGGGTGGATTTCTGTTCTACCTGCAATCACCTGGGCCATTCTTCAGATAACTGTTGTTAGAGAGTGCATGTTTCTGTTAAGGGTATAGTGACTGGAAAGGTCCCAGAGATCTGTGATAAGGCTGGATTGTCGAAGTAGTTGGCTAGGGATATGGTTGGTAGAGGGTAGGGGGTCAATACCTACTTCTTGCGAAATGGGTGGGATGTTCCTTAGAAGTTGATTCCTGTAGAGTAGAATCAGCATGACTATATCCCATTGGTCCCAAATGTGTCATTAGAGGCCAGTCTAGGTGCAACTATGGAGTATAAGGTTATGGAATTGGTGGTTAATCCGATGGTTTCAGAGGTTTTTAACAGGTTAAGGTAGGATCTTTGTGATTCTTGCTTCAGCAATGAGATGACCCCTCTTGAGGGGGTAACATTGGGGGATGGTATGGTTCAGTATGAGGATGCTCGTGAGGCTAGTACTATGGATGGGGGCTCAGCGAATATGGAAAAGAGGGCAGGCGGCGAGGTGGATGCTGCGACTGCTTCTTATGTGGAGATTTTGAGATCGGGTAAGGAATATTCAGGTATGGGGAGGAAATAATTGGGGAGAAAATCCAGTGATAGTCAAATAGGAGACTCTATATAAAGGTCCTATATTCCAATATTGTTGAGAAATAGTTTTTCATGTCTTGTAGATGTTGGTTTGGGATCTGATCTTAGTATTCTGGTTGATGCAGACGGGGAACATGTGATAGATTCTAATGGAAATGATCCTGGTAATTTGGATGAAAGCCTGAGGAGTGGCATGAGAAATAGGAAGAGGAAATGCAGGAAATATTACTCCTCACTTCCCCCACCTGTTGAGACCCGATCCTCTAAAAACCTAAATGCAAAGAAAACGGAAGTAAAGGTTTTGGGTAATCAAACCCGGGAACTAATGTTAAGTTCTGAAGATGAAGTGATCGAATAGGTTTTTTTGATTAATGTGTATGAAGAGGAGGCAACTAAGATAATGGGGAGGGACCAAAGGGTGACCCTCAATGAGGAACAATACTCCTAGGTTGATAAATAAGACCTAATTCTTGTGGCTGTTTTCAATAATGGTAAGATCAATATGGAAGAGTACATACAAACTTGGGATCAGCTGGCTTCTGAAGTTGAAAATATGATGTTGACTGTTCCAAAAATTTAGGTAACATATATATCTTGAAATTTTTATAAGGAATTGGTCTCCAGTAAGCTTAAATAATTTTTTAATTTTTTTTCTTAAATGGGTTTAATCTGTTGAATCGGTTGGGAAGTATGATGGATCGGGTTGTGTGTTCTTTTGGAGAAAATTTTGCTTGTGTTTGAAGTGTTTCTTGGTGATAATCTACCGGCATTCTATATAGGTCTACCTCATATGGGGATCAGAGCACTAAACCATCACCGGTACTGACTATTTGGAATTGTTTGTTTGAGAGGGAATGGCTACGCCATCGGTTCTGGGCCTGTGAAATTTTGAATGGGACAACTAGGTGGGTGGTCGGACAATGGCGAAGATCTATCATCTTGATGCAGCAGTTGGGGAGGGGAGGTCCCTATAGTTTGTTTCTAGGTTTATGGTTTTTATCGTTTGTAATCTGAACCCATTGGTTTCTCACATTTCCTTAAAAGTGTTGATAATAAAAAATAAATTTCATCCAGTAGAAGATCAATTATAATTTTCACTTCTATTTTGGGTATTAATAGAAAGAAATTTTTATAAATACTTAAGGAAATTGTTAAATGATGGTTGGAAAATATCTATGTATGATTTCATAATTATATGAAAAAGTAAATATTTCCAAATTATTAGAGATAGTCCTAATTAATAGCGCCAAAGGTCCTTTTATACTCGCATTCACATCCTAATATCCTTTAAAGAGATGCTCAACACTATCAGAATATGTGAAACCAGCCTACCAAAAATAATAGTTGATGTGGGCATTGAAGTACGTTAACTAATCCATTCCCAAAATAAAGTTATATATATTAATCTTGAGAACATATTAATCCCATAAAAACTCATCCTCATTGATTTTTATAGAACACACTTCACACTTAAAGGCTCGACACTCCCATTGTACCATAGGAATTTGAAGTTTCAAGATAGAAGGAATCATCTCAACATGTAAAACCATATGATCTAAAACATGTGAAGTAATAAAATAGCGGTATACACCTGTATCAAATAAGGATTTCATGAGAGTAGATTTTAAAAGAATCGTACCATGCACCATCGAAGGCACATCTTGATCATCCAGGATCATCTTCTCAGCACCATAAAGTTGATTACTAGATCCTCTCTAATCCATTATTCCATAATAATATTTTATAACCTTAGGAGTTATGGTGTTCCTAGAATGAAATTCACTCACTCAGTTCTGAGGATGAGAGCTATTTTGATGATATTTCCCCATCAAATCAAAGGATGTTTGAGAAACATGAGATGCATCTATAACAACAGAATTTGGAGAACTATAATAGTAAAAATAGAGATTTTATATCTAATTATAGTTGTGATATGTACTAGTTGGATCCGTATAGTCTCACTTATTATATAAAGTATAACTATATTGGAAACAACCAGGATTTATATTAAGTTGTGGAGGAAAATTAACCGATCTCATGTTCTAGTTATGATATGATCTTCCACCTTATAAGTAAGTGTCCTCTTTCTGTTATTCCCAAAATTTGAGTTCCCACTTGATCCCATGGTGATAAATATACCCCTATCTATATTTCCATAAATATATCTTTCCACCACTTCTTCACTGTTTACCATCTCACTACTGCAAATATGGCCTTTATCAGTGCTAAAAAAGGGAATTAATAATGCTAGAAAAGCACTGTTAATCGAGTCAAAGATGGGGGGGGGGGTCCCTTTTATCAGTGCTAAAAAAAGTGCTGATAAAGTCCCCTTTTATTCGCACTAAAAAAAAGCGCTGATAAAAGGGGCGTTTATCAGCACTAAAAAAAGCGTTGATAAAAAGGTCCTTTATTATCATTGATAAAAGACCCCTTTTATTAGTGTTTTTTTAGCACTAATAAACGTCAAAAAAAAATTTAAAAAAAATTAAAATGTTCAGGGAGCTTTTAACAACGCTTGACCAATTTATCAGTGCTAGGTGGACCTCCTCCCACTCTCGCACGCCCTGCACTTGCCCGCGAATCCCGCACTTGCCCACGCGCCCCTCCCTACTTCTACCCAAACTTGAACCCGAGACCTCCCCCCTTGCATGCATTCACCTTTACCACTAATGATATATTTATTTATTTATTTATATAGTTATATTTATTCGTATATTAATATAGATTCATATTAATATAAATATATTTAGTTATATTAATACATATATATTTATTCATATATTAATATATATATATATATTTATTCATATATTAATATATATTTATAATTATTTATATATATATAGTTATATTTATTCATATATTAATATAGATTAATATTAATTTAAATATATTTAGTTATATTAATACATATATATTTATTCATATATTAGGATATATCTATTTATTCATATATTAGTTTATATTTATATTTATTTATATATATATATTTTTAGTTATAATTTTTTATTCGTATATTTATTTTTAAATTAATATATATTTATAAGATTAGTTTTAAATACATTTATAAAATATGTTTTTTATGTGTGTTTATAAAAAAATAAATAAATAAATACATATATACAACACACACACACATACACACACCGAAACACACACACACACACACACATATTTACGAATAAATACATATATATGTGTATTTGAAAATCCATAAAATCTTAAAACAACAATAACTTCTAATCCAGAAGTCTATTTCAACTCCACAACCAGTAAAATCAAATAAAATGAAACAATCTTTGATATGATATGTGTTACATTCCTAGAAGATATCTGGATCAAAGGTTATACCTATTTGAATGTTAAAAAATCGGGGTATCCTGACTAAAAACCCAGTTTTGGAGGTCTTATTGGCCTTTTTGTGCCTTGAAAATTGTAATATAAGGTTCCTTTGGGTCACTATTGCGTATAACTCATCACAAGCTTCGATTTGATATGCTGTAGAGCTCAAACAGACACCCAAATCAAAAGTTATGTCTATTTGAAGTTTGAGTTACATTTTTAACTTATTTTAGATCTTTTATTATTTTTTTTGATTTTTTGTGTCTTCAAATTGTTATTAAATGATTATTAATTGATGATGATTAGAAAATTATTGATTAATAATATTTTTTAAAATATTTTAAATCCATTTTCACTAAATTTATTATATATTAAATGTAATAGTCTATTTATACTTATCTAAAACACATTTAAAAAATATATATTATATTTATATCAATATAAATATAGTTATATAGCAATATATTATTTTTCATGATTTTTTGAAATATAATCTTTATTAGTGCTAGAAAAAAGTGCTGATAAATCCCCCCCTTTATCAGCGCTACTAAAAAAAGTGCTGATAAAGGGATCTCCCTTAACAGTGCTAAGAAAAAGCGTTGATAATGGGTCGCACTATGGAAACCCAGTTTTGTGGTAGTGTCTATTTATAATTTATAATAAAATGAACAAATATCTTATAGTGAATCGCTAGTTTCAGTCCACACTCAAATATGTATGCCTTCAGGGACACACTAACATCAAATTCCAAAGAAAATAAGTCTCAGTATGAAATCCCTAAAGACTTACCAACACATTCCACTAGGATAAGATCTAGTTAGCAAATTACATGTAAAATAGTTTAAAATAGTTAAACAACTTATATAAAGAAACAAGTGAAATCAATTTTAGAAAACTATAAACAAACTTATCACCATTTATTCATTCTTGGTGTATCCATTTACATGTTCACACACACACACACACACACACCATATGCTCCATACACACTAGATTGGTTTTACCATTGATAGTGGTACTCTATGTACATAATACTTCCTACTTTGATGGTGGCACTTCCAACCACAACCTGTCAAATTTGAACACATTCCAACCCAGTTATTCAAAATTCCATGCCAATACATTTCACATAAAACAATTCTTCCTTTGAAATAATTTCATCAAAAAAATTTAATGTGTTAAAACCATACCATAATTTTGAAATAATAATTTTAAAATTATAAGCATAGAGGGTTTTCTAAAGGCCATCCAATATTCCATGATTCAAAAAATACACCCAAAACTATTTCCTTAATGAAACAACATAAAGATACCTTGGAAAATCTAATAAAAACCTTTTAATAAAAATAATACTTCGTGTTATAGAACAAGTCAAGATAAGAGACAAAATAACTACCACTCAACGGATGGGGAAAATGAAGAAAGACACTTAAAAATTCTTTATTTGGGATCAAAACACCTTTCCTTTATTAGATCTAGTAAGATCCCATCAATATTTACATTCAAGTACATAGATCTATCCATAACAGACCAGATCTATGGATACAAGAGTTAGGAGAGGAGTATATCTAAGAATAAAAAGGAAGAATGAAGACTTATTGATGATTCTAGATCTCTAATTCACTTTAATTCATCTAAAAGATACTTTATGATAAATTATAATTGTACTAGAAGCATACGGGTGGAACAGAGTTTAGGTCCCTAGAATAATAGGAGAATAAAGAGGGTCCTGGGGCCTTAATCTGAATTAAAACACAATTTTCATAGCATTAACCACATGTCACATAGTAGGTCACATGGTTTTTCAAACCATGCACCAATTGTGCATGTGAAACTAGACAAGATATAAAAATCCATATGGTTTATGCCACATGGTTTGGAAAATCATACACCAATCATGAAATGCTACTATTCTAAGGCCACACCCTAGCACAGTTAGATTACATAGTTTGATAGATCATGTTCCAACCATGCTTCTCTCACTGTCTCTATCCACATACTTTCCCCTAGCATGCTCATGGTCTGAAAAAACCATGATCTAACCTTGCGTATTTCCTATGACTCCCAACATCACTTGGCACAATTTTATGGAGATAGTGCATGATTTCTACTAACCTTGAACCTCCAAAAATCCGTAAAAAAATCCCAAAACCTTTCAGAAACTACAAAAACTTATCCCAATCATTTTATAACTTGAAAATACAAAAAACAAGGGTAAATTACATGAAACTGAGGGTGTTACAGTCATGAACCCAAAAATATTGGTTTTTAGTTTCATTGAGTGGAACTTCAAAAAAAATTTATTTCCTAATCTTCTTATTATCCATACAACATAATTGGCAGTGTATAGAATATTTTATAATATTTATTGTTTTATTTTTTTTCTTAATATTAAATTTATTCACCCATTAATATAAATTTAGCATGTTCATCTTTATTTCTAGTTTGGGTTTTCTAAACTCTACTCTATGGGAAAGAGCTTATTTTATTATCATTATCTCTTCTATAAGTCTTGGAGAAATACAATTACTTATGCCTATAACCCATATATATTAAATATCAACCAAAAAATACATAATAATTTTTGTTAATAGAGTTCCTCCTTTTCCTTTATAAGGATTATATAGATTAGTAATCCTTTATTTTCTTGCATATACTCATTGTGTTACCAGGTTGGACATAATAAAATCACCTTATTTCATAATATATTTCAATAAATTTCTCTTATCTTCTATAATATTATTAAAAATATAATCTTTCTTAAACTTTTATATTATTTCATTTTTTTATCAATGATAATAGTCTAATTATCTGTTGTTTTTTTATTCTTTAATATTAAATTTTAGATGTTTCTTTTAAAATTTCATATTAAACAATTAATATGTTTTATACTAGGTGAAAAATATTATTTAATTTAATTCATCCAAAATTAATAAACTAGTTTTGTATAATTATAAAGAAAAAATGTTTTATATTATTACATATTTGGATATAAAATTATTACTAAAATTTAAAATCACTCTCTAGTATTGATCCATGGATAGTGTGGATTTGGGTTATACTTGTCACTAATATAGAAGCACAATATATGTCCAAAAAATAAAGGACTGTCTATCTATAACATCATACATGCATAAGAGTAGGATTCAGATTTATTATGATTTTTATCCTTTACATGAAAGAAGTTTTTTATATAATTTTCATATGATGAATTTGGATATGTTTTTGAATATTAAAATCATATATTTTATAATTAAAAAATGATATAAATAATAAAATATATCAGGTCTATACATTAACTTGTTAATTTATTTGAATTAGAGTGAAATGAATAATTAAATCACTAAAATCATTCATGCATATAAGAATTTATTGAGACAAACATAAAAATAACATGATGAAATATTTAAAACCCTCATAATACCAAGGAATTATATAACTTCCAAAGGAATCATTCATCAGTACCTCAATCCTCAAAATAGATAGGTCATGCCAGTTGGATATCTTTTAAAAAGCGTAAATGGTAAAAAAAATTATTTGATATATTTTTATTTAATTTTCTAGGTTGATTTTGATAAAATTAAGTTCCTAAAGGAATAATGGTGGGATGTTTAATTAGATGAATCTTGGTAAGTTATTTCCCACTTAACTATCCAAGAGTTTTTTGTGATTTTATTGAAATGATTTTTTACCTAAACAAATATAACTTGAGAGAAAAGTAAAACCTAAATCAAATCATCGTAAAATATTTATCTTGTACCACGAATAGTTAATATTAAGGTGATTATCATTTTAGAGGGAGAATATTCAATAAAATTCCTTATTAAATATTTATATATAACATGATTCTTAATCAGAATATATTTACATTGTATTTTATAATGAAATTAAATAAAAACACCAATATAATAATGATATTTATCCTTATTAAGGATAATATTAATTGAAATACTTTCCTATATTGGTATAAAAACATGACAAGTGATCTTAGTTATGAATATAATTTTTTTCTATTGAAACCAACTCCTTATGAGCTAGTTTCTTTAACTTATCAAAGGAAAAAAGAATGTGTTGAATTTCTTAGCTTCCAAAGGAGTCTATGAGGAGGTTATGATTATTTACTCTCATGTTGGATCTCTATATAGATATTTTAATCCTTTAATTTGTAGTGGTTATCATGGATTTCATCACCTTTTTCCTCCTTTATGTGGTTGAATTTTTTTTCTATACCTATTTTCAATTTCATAATAAAAAATAAAATTTTCATTCAATCAGTCAAAAGAAAAATGATGGTCATGAGAAGAATCAGGAGGATACATATTACATAATATGTGTTCTTCTATCCACCGTGGTTTCTATGCATTAAAATATTTCTAAAAGATACAAAAGTATTTAATGTGATTAAATCACTTAAAAACTAAATAAATTATTACAGGTAAAATTAATTATTTGTTATATAAATTGATATCAATAATTATGATTCATCTATATTAGATACTGGAAGGGCATCATAAATACATGTGTATATATAGATACTTAGAGGTATAAGAGAGTTGGTAAAAAGAGAATTAGATCTATATTTTGGAAATTTAATAAAGGATACAAGGTTAGTGGTGGGGATATATAACCTCAATCTACCTGTCACGAACCAGTCTGAGTCAACCCTGAACCGGTCACCCAGGCCAGCCCGCGACAAGTCCCGAGAGGCGTTCCTGATCCTCCAGGGATGGATATTAGCACCAAGGGCATCAATATAGTACACAAGGGAATTATTTCTCCAATATAGGAACAATAAAACAAACTTTGGAAAGAAATGGACAGCCCAAAATACATTTATATAAAAATTGAACTGAACATTATTCGTACAAGAAACTGAAAGTACAATTAAGACGACAACTCAACTGACAAAACTTGATAACCAACTAACCCCATGTGACCCTGATGGTCACTCTAAAAAAAAATTATCACACATATCCCAAGGAAATCAAACTCAAGCTGAAACCTACACAAGGGATAAAAACAGAAGAAGACTATAGGCGCGAATATTAAAACTCAGTTGGTTAGCCCGATATTCTATTCCCAATGCACATCCTTTAAAATAAAAGAAACATAAATTTCAAGTTTTAAATACAAATATAAAGTTATGTCTTCTAAATTAGGTCCCATGCTATAAAAAAACTACCAAACAAAAAACTTGCATGTTTTATAAACAAGAATGAAAGTAACAACTTTCAAAGCGGTGTAACTTCAAAATGAAAATAGTTTTCAAGAGGGATGCTTTAAAGAATTTTAAATTTTAAATAAATCATACAAACTACTGAATTTACCAACCAAACACACCGTATGCCGATGGTGAGTACAAAAGATCCATTGAGCACAAGTCACGGGAACACCCCTAGACACTAGTCAGTTGTGAGCCCTAGGTACCTCATATCACTGTGAAGGTAACCATAATAAATATCTGTTCTCATGCACATGAGCCACTATTAGGGAGCATACCCATAACTCAGTGGTCCCCCATAATCATAATCATAGTTTAGTTATTGTTTTCATCGTCAAAATTGCTACGTGAAATAGGGGCCAAACCCCACAGGATCACTACCATACTAGTACACGTCCGCCCACCTAGATACCCGAGATTCCCTTTAGAGCTCAATCAAGTTAAACATATCATCAAATACACATTTCACATACAAAGTCCATTCTCAAACCATAAACATACAAACAGCCACAAACTTTCTTCACATTTCTTTCACGAATCAACAAACCGCTAAATATTTTCGTAAAACAATTTCAAGGAGTGTATTGAGGCTTTGAACATAAAACTCATTCAAATACACTCTTTCAATTATAAACACACATCAAAACCATACCAAAAAATATTTTTCAGCCCTAAAAAAATTTAATAAAATCATTTCATGGACCATAAAACAATCCCAATTGCACAACTTGGTATATACAAGTAAAACACTCATTCTTCACTTTTAGGAAAGGCCAAACGAGCCTTTAAACATTTTCTCAAAACTAACATTTGACAAAGTTATGAATTTAAATTTTATTAAGTAGGTGTTTACACACAATTTAAAGAATAAAAACACATTCATAAATCCCTTAAAACACTTAGGTGACATATTCAAAACACCACCATTTTTATAAGAATGTGAAACTGGCCATTTTTTGGCAACTTGGGCCAAAACATGTTGTAAACAAAAAACCAATTGTTTGTAAAACCAAATACAAATTTTAAATCCATAAAAGGATCCCAAAATAATTTTTACATGCTTCCAATATATTTAAAAATCCAAACAAATTATTTTAAATTGCACTAGACACATAAAAGCCGACCGGGAAATTTACCGAACACATGACATGCACTCTTTAACAAAACAACTTATGTTAAGAACTTAAAAAGGTATAAAACACCATTTTCATGCCATAAAGTTATTAAATCTACTGATACATATTAAAAATACCATAAAACAAGTGTGAAATCTCATGGAATAATTTATCAAACAAGTGGAGTGCACATTTATACCAAAACAACTATATTTTTAACAAAATAAGTCATAAAACATAATTTGCAAACAAAACCTTTAGAACCAAAGTTTCACAGCCAAAAATATCATATAAATAAGGTTATAACAGAATTAAAATTTTGAAACTTAAATGATAAAGGTTTGTGCAAGGTATATCCTACCTCAAATCCTTGGCGTAATGGAAACGCACACCTGAAATCACTCGTTGCGGGTTTATAAACCCTAAAACTATGAATACCAGAACTAAATGAATTTAAAATCCATAAAAAACTATGTTATAATAGAACCATAGATATATAATGACTAGGGGAGATTATAAAACCAAGAAATAATGGAAGGAGGAAGAAGAGGGTGGATAAAGGAGATGAAATCTCACCTTTTCCACTAGAAAACTCTTCATATCCCATTAGGTCTACAACCCTGTAGAAAAGGTAATGGGATGAAACTTCTTGGATAGTCTCCTATGGTCTGGAAGAACCATGGAAAGAAGGTTTGTGGCAAAAATAGAACGAATTGAATGAGTTATGGGTTAAAAAATTTACCTTCTCAATTATGGACGTTTAGAGGAAACCATAGAACATTAGCCCTAATCCGCGACCCATATGAGCTCAAAAGAGGGTAAATCGATAATGTGGATGAGTATAGGGGTATTTTATTCGAGGGGGATGTGTAATCACCAAAAAATATTGAAAATGGAATTAGATATAAAAGAAACAAATTAGTTTTTTTAAAATTGGAAATGTGCCCATGAGATGGCCCAATGCCTAAATAAGTTACCCCAATTAACCATTCTTATGAATTTATATGGGGTCCAAAAGGATATTTAAGTTTTAATATGTCAGTATAGGACAAGTGTGATGTGTAATGGTTGAAAAACTATGAAAAAAAGGAGTTATAAAAGAAACAAATTCGGTTTTTAAAACTGGAAATGGGCTCACGGTTGGCCCAAATCATGAAGTAACCACCTTTTCTTCAAAAACTACTAAACAAGTAATGAGGAACCAAAATTAGGGTGACTAGACATATATGAAACTTCATAAATCAATATTCATCTCACTAAATACCCATAAAAAGGATCGGGATTTCCAATTAACCAGATCAAAACAAAGACAAAAAAATCGGGTGTGACAATTCTCCCCACCATTAAAGATTTCCACCCCCGAAAATCCATAACACTTTCCAGTTAAAAGATCAAAACCTAAGGATTACTTAACAACATAATCCAGCTTCTAAAGATATGGAAATATCAATCACTAAAAATGTAACTTAATACTCTTTCCCAAACAAGACACAACTCACCACCACGTCTGGAGAATCAACGGAAAGATGAAGCCACCACCTCCACAACCAAGATAAGAACTAGATTGTCGGGACTTCTCCCAATGAACCCAATGATCACCCAAACCATAGTTCACTAAAAAAATCCAATTAATTGGGGTTGAGGCGTGAATGGGATCCCAACCATTAAATCACAACTACCATCCAAAAAATCCTAAAGGAAAGATCTTCGAGACCCGTAGTGGGTCTCCCCACCATTAGAGACAAACTAGAAATGAAAAAAAAGAATTCAAAATGAACTAAAATTGGGAATCACCTTCACAGGACCATAAAAACTCTTCCACAATAACCTAAAAACCCAAGTTAATAGGGTTACAACATGGACATCTAAACCACCCACTCTCGAACGGAGGGGACAAGAACTGGGCCAAGACTTTAATCACAGATCTGGACCCCCACCACTCGGGGAGGGGAGGGAAGGGGACCCAATAATTGGCCATTGAAACTAAAAAAGAAACAAAGTAACTACCCAAAACTCTTCACCTAATAATAGGTAACACCAAGACCACACCTGATTTTCATAGGAGGTCTACACAGGGACATTGATCGAAAACCCACATCCATGAAGGCATAACCATAGACACTGTTTGAGGGGTAAGTCCACCACGCTTGTTGCGACAAAGGGAAATTCAAAGAAATGGGGAACCAAAACATTGACATAGAAACTAATTTACCAAAACAGAGGAGGCAGGATCCTAATTGAGCACTCCACACCTCTGGCGATTTACTGACTGCGTGAAAATATTCACTCCAAGACCTATGGCTGGAGTCCTAATTCTTGAAGCATCTGCTACACCGCAGTCAGTGTTCTAAGGATTAAACCACTAAAAAAAACTCACATTCTCAACATAACACCTTAATATAAATATTAACTCATATTTTCATATCAAAATTATGTCTCACTCTGAACAAGGGGTATAATTGACAAGGAATACGTCGAAACACATCAACATCACTAAAAACAACTACTATGTCCAAAAGAATTATCATGACCTAGAAGAACTTTTAATAGATCCCAAATAGATATATATTCCAACAAACAGGTTAAGGCATCATTAAAAGAGGTGGATTTAGCATTTTAAATGAATCCTTATGTTGATCAGTAGGAAATATTTCCAATGGAGAACTATCCATGGCCACATTACAACATCAAACACATCTTTAGAAACCCAATGAGAATTACTCCAAAACTGAGCCACCAACAAGATCTCATCTCAAGATACAACAAGAGTATGAATTATATATCACAAGGAAGATTAATGAATAAAAAACACTACTAAGACCTAGGATAAACCATCCACATAACCATTGGTTCAAAATAAACACCACAATTTTTCAGCTAAAAACACTTTTGAAAAAAATACTAACTTGGTGGATTTTCACATTCACCAATGGTGTTTCATCAAGTATCACTCACATGAACATTTACATGCCACCCCAAGCACTCAACAACCATGATATATAGGCCATCCTTCCAGATATTAATAAAACCATGCATGTGAGAACCCATGAAAACACCAAAGGCTAAAACAAAACAACATCATTCAAAAAATCATTTACCGTCAAAAGGAACACCAAACACCAAGTCAAAAATTCTTTTCATATTCCACAAAACAAACCACACATCATCAAGAACCATTTGATTAAAAAAACAACACTTTTAATTTAATAGAACATACAAAAATAACCATTCTATTTCAAATATCCCTTTCCCATTTTTTTAAAAAATTCAGCAAGGTCTATTTTCATAATCTGACAACCACAAAATCCAAAACCCTTTTCCAGAAAAACACCAGCCACAGAAAACCGAATTTCTAAAATCTATTCATTAGATGAAAACACTTTTGAACAGACCAAAACACCCCATTTAAATTAAATTTTCAGAATTACTTTAAAATGATTCATACTTTCAAAACATTTTATTTCAACAAACCACAAGTTTAGATTAGGGAAAATCCAATCCTGTTAAATCATTTCCACTTCCTTCCCAAAATTTGTTTAAAAAAAATACAAACTTACCAAAAACAATCTTATATTTAATTTTTGAAAACCCCTTTTCTACTTTTACAAATCCAATACTTCCTTTAAAACCCATTTCCATAATTCTCACACAAGTATTTTCAAAACAAAATTCATAATTCATGAAAGGTCCAAGAAACCCACAAAAGGGAACTAGTGTCGGTGGGTGACATGACCATATGGTTGGAATCCATATGTAAAACACAACACCAACATGGAGAGACATATTAGGACCATGCCCTGGCTCCACATGGATTGACAGGCCATACGAGCTCACATATGCCATTAGTCAGACTCCCCTTGTCATATACCAACATCAAACAATCAGTAAGAACAAAGGACACAAATAAAACCAGACTTCCCATAGAAACTCAAGGATCCGAACGACCAAGAGTTCGCGAATCTCTTCCCAAACTTACCCCTAAATTAACAACAATACTACTCCATCTACCTTGACATACCCAAATAACAAGGGCACTCTAAAAAGAATGGTCTGCTAAGAGCTGACCTCCTTTGATACCATTTTGTTATGAACCAGTCCGAGTCAACCCTGAACCGGTCACCCAGGCCAGCCCGCGACAAGTCCCGAGAGGCGTTCCCGATCCTCCCGGGATGGTGACAAGAACCAAGGTCATCAATAGAGTACACAAGGGAACAATTTCTCCCATATATGAATAATCAAACAAATAGTGGAAAGAAATGGACAACCCAAAATACATTTATATAAAAATTGAACTGAACATTATTTGTACAAGAAACTGAAAGTAAAACTAATACGACAACTCAACTGACCAAACCCGATAAACAACTATCTCCATGTGACCCTTTTGGTCACTCTCCAACAAAATTATCACACATCTCCCAAGGCAATCGAACTCAAGCTGAAACCTACACAAGGGCTAAAAACAGAAGAAGACTATAGGCGTGAGTATTAAAACTCAGTAGGTTAGCACGATATTCTATTCCCAATGCACATAATTTAAAATAAAAGAAACATAAATTTAAAGTTTTAAATACTAATATAAAGTTATGTCTTATAAATTAGGTCCCATTCTATAAAAAAACTACCAAACAAAAACTTGCATGTTTTATAAACAAGAATGAAAGTAATAACTTTCAAAGCGGTGCAACTTCAAAATGAAAATAGTTTTCAAGAGGGATGCATTAAAGAATTTTAAATTTTAAATACATCACACAAAATAATGAATTTACCAACCAAACACACCGTATGACAACGACGAGTAAAAAATATCTATTGAGCACAAGTCACGGGAACACCCCTAGGAACTAGTCAGTTGTGAGCCCCAGGTACCTCATATATCGGTGAAGGTAACCATAATAAATATCTATTCTCGTGCACACGAGACACTATTAGGGAGAATACCCATAACCTAGTGGTCCCCCATCATCACAATCATAGTTTATTTAGTGTTTTCATCATCAAACTTGCTACGTGAAATAGGGGCCAAACCCCACAGGATCACTAGCATACTAGTACACATCCGCACACCTAGATACCCGGTGTTCCCTTTAGTGCTCAATCAAGTTACACATATCATAAAATACACATTTAATATAAAAAGTCCATTCTCAAACCATAAACACACAAACAGACCACAAAATTTCTTCACATTTCTTTCACGAATCAACAAACCGCTAAATATTTTCGTAAAACAATTTCAAGGAGTGTATGGAGGCTTTGCACATAAAACTCATTAAAAAACAATCTTTAAATTATAAACACACATAAAAACCATACCAAAACATATTTTTAAGACCTAAAAAAATTTAATAAAATCATTTCCTGGACCATAAAACAATCCCAATTGTACAACTTGGTATATACAAGTAAAACACTCATTCTTCATTTTTAGGAAAGGCCAAACGGGCCTTTAAACATTTTCTCAAAACTAACATTTGACAAAGTTATGAATTTAAATTTTATTTAGGAGGAGTTTACACACCATTTATATAATAAAACCACATTCATAAATCCCTTAAAACAATTAGGTGACATATTCAAAACACAACCATTTTTATAAGAATGTGAAACTGACCATTTTTCGGCAATTTGGGCCAAAACATGTTGTAAAAAAACCAATTGTTTGTAAAACCAAATCCAAATTTTAAAGACATAATAGGATCCCAAAATAAATTTTTACATGCTTCTAATATATTTAAAAATCCAAACAAATTATTTTAAATTGCACTAGACACATAAAATCCAACCGGGCAATTTACCGAACACATGGAATGCACTCTTTAACAAAACAACTTATGTTAAGAACTTAAAAAGGGATAAAACACCATTTTCATTCCATAACGTTATTCAAGATACTGAGACATATTAAAAATACCATAAACCAAGTGCGAAAGCTCATGAAATAATTTATCAAACAAGAGGAGTGCACATTTATACCAAAATAACTATATTTTTAACAAAATAAGTCATAAAACATAATTTGAAAACAAAACTTTTAGAACCAAAGTTTCACAGAAGAAAATATCATATAAATAAGGTTATAAAAGAATTAAAATTATGAAACTTAAATGATAAAGATTTGTGAAAGGGATATCCTACCTCAAATCCTTGGCGTAATGGAAACACACACCCGAAATCACCCATTACGGGTTTATAAACACTAAAAATATAAATAACAGACCTAAATGAATATAAAATACATCAAAAACCATGGCATAACAGAACCCTAGGTCTATCATAACTAGGTGAGATTATAAAACCAATAACTAATGAAAGGAGGAAGAAGATGGAGTATAAAGGAGATGGAATCTCACCTTTTCCACTAGAAAACTCTTCGTATTCCATTAGATCTGAAACCCTATAGAAACGTTAATGAGATGAAACTTCTTGGAGAGTCTAATATGGTCTGGAAGAACCATGGAAATAATATTTGTGGCAAAAATATCCCGAATTGAATGAGTTATGGGTGAAACAATTTACCTTCTCAATTCTGGATGTTTAGAGGAAACCATAGAACATTAGACCCAATCCACGACCCATATGAGCTCAAAAGAGGTAAAATAGATAATGGGAGTGAGTATAGGGGTATTTTATTCTAGGGGGAGGTGGAATCACCGAAAAATATTAAAAATGTAATTATATATAAAAGTAACAATTTAGTTTTTATAAAACTGGAAATGGGCCTATGGGCTGGCCCAATGCCTAAATAAGTAACCCTAATTCACCATTCTTATGAATTTATATGGGGTCCAAAAGGATATTTAAGTTTTAATATGTCAGTATAGGACAAGTGGGAAGTGTAATGGTTGAAAAATGATGAAAAAATGAGTTATAAAAGAAACAAATTCGGTTTTTAAAACTGGAAATGGGCTCACGGTTGGCCCAAATCATGAAGTAACCACCTTTTCTTAAAAAAATTCTAAACAAGAAATGGGTAACCAAAATTAGGGTGATTAGACATATATTAAACTTAAAAAATCAAGATTCATCTCACCAAATACCCATAAAAAGGATCGGTATTTCCAATGGACCATATCAAAACAAAGACAAAAAAACCGGGTGTGACACTACCGAATAATATGGTTTCAAAATTATATATCTATTATCATAACTATGACCCAAATAATAATATTTTTTAGACAATAAGGGATTTTAAATATAAGAGATATTTTATATATATGTATATATATTAACCATTGGTTTTTTATTTTTGTATTTGTTTCCATCAAAATGTTTCTAAAGATTCTTAAATAATTAGATGTGGTATAAGTATTGAAAATGATATTGATTTTTTTGCTGTATATTATACATTGGAAATTGGAGTATATTTCTATATATGATATATATGTAATAATATATTGTAAATTTTTTTATTAATGTTAAAATTTCCCCATATTTAAGATAAATTGGTTGATGGACCAAGACATGTATTAAATGAATTTTTATAAAGTAAATAGGTATTTCAGAAAAATATTTCGAAGAGTTTGAAAAGTTGGACTTTAGTTTAGAGTAAACTTCTTAGATGAAATTTGATATGAAATAAGCCCTAAAAAATTTGTAATATCATTGTTACAAAGATAACATTATTATATATTTTCTACCATATTTTATGAAATAATCATATTGGAGAATATAGAATAATATACAAGAAGTGTCATGCATATATCATAAGACATAATAAATGGAATAGAAGATGAAAACCTTATATAAAAAAGTGATAAGGTGAACCAAATTCAATAATATTAATCCTATTATATGATATTATGAGGAAATATTATTTAAAAAACGATAAAAAATAATGATTCTCTAATGCCAGGTCTATATCATTGGCATCGATAGAGGATACCATAATGGAATTAGGAAACTCTATTTTAGAAACCTTTTAAATTTAAAATATATTATTAGAGATTAAATCTTGGATTTATTAGTAAATTTTATTGGTTTTTTATAAAAGAAATAGAATAGATTTTATAATATTTAAAGTAGTATTAATAGATATATGTATTTCCCATAAAGTTGTAAGATCAAGTGATAAATTTTATTTGGTCTCAGCATGACTTAAGATACAATTATATCATATAAAGTGGCTTGTTTCAGAGAAAACTCCATGGTTTAATCATACTAAGTTACCATAAGTATATAAATTGAAATATATATTTCATAAAAGGAGAAAAACATTATTGGAGAAGACATGTAGAAATAAAGGATACTGTAGAAGGATTTGAGAATAATAGAGGTGGTGGTATTGGATATCATATACCCAGATGTATATTTCAAATTACAACATAGACATATAATTGGGTATGAGAAATATATTATATAATATTTCATTTTATTTTGATATATTAGGTGATATGATATAGAGTAATATCTTACTCCAAATACTTGAAATTCTTGGGCTAACTTTTTAAAATTCATTTGGTAGTCCTTTTGATGATTATTTGGGTGAATTGATGGAGTTAAAAGGGTGATAATAATGATTTAAATAAAGAGAGACATGTTGAATGGAATTTAAGTGGACTTAACCTTATTTATGTGAAAAGGTTCCTTAAATCTTATTGATAATATTTTCGTGAAGTGTTCAAATATGTTATAAAGAAAATAAGACTCGAATTAGTTTGGGAAATATAAACTATATTGAGAATATTTTGTCTAATGATTTATGATTAGTTTAACTATTTGAAAATCAATGAATAAATAATATGATATATTCAAGAAGTGAGATAAATTGAGATAAATCTTTTAAAGAAGAAATTAAGGTATATAATGGATGGATAAGAATAATATTGATTATCTAGAGACTCTCTAAGAAATGGAATATACTATATATTTGAGAAGAACCTATAAGGAGATATAAAATTGATCATATTAAAGATATATGAAGAACTTGTCAAGGAATCAAAAAAACTATAAATTACATTAAATATTTATGGATATAAAGACAATGGAGAATTATTATTACATTAATCTTACCATGGTATGTTGTTTTAGGGATCTTGTTTACAATTTTTAAAGGTATTTAGATTATATCTATGTATGTTATACTAATCCACACTTAAAAACTCATTCATACTTTTACGAGTGATGTTACTTGGAGTGGAAAATAACCCCACATTATGATTTTACCTAATTAGTGAGATCTATTATATCTAATGAATATGAATGTAATCATCTATAAAAGTCACAAAATAAAGTAATTATCTATATAAGAGAATATAGGATATATACCAAACATTGGAATGAACAAATTCTAACTTTATGTTCCTCAGTTTTCTTCTATCCAAGTTTAAGGAAACACTATTTTATTTTCCTAACATATAACTATCACATCTTCCAAGGTCTGTGTGATTGAGTTTAAGTATACACTTCACCCATGGAAATTTAATATTTTTCTCACTAAGGTGACCATATCTAGAGTTCCATTTTTCCAGATCATCTGATGAATTTGTTCCAATAGTTTCAACCTCATCACTTCATCCAAAATGATAAAAGGTACCATTTTTTACTCTAAGAGAAACAACCATGGAACCTATGATGATCTCCCAAAAACCATTGAAAAAATACATTCTAAAACCTACATAATCAAGCTATCCCACTAGCATGAGGTTATTCTTAAGACCTAGAATGTTGGTAAAATCATTCAGATTTAAGATACTTCTATTTTTCATCCAAATGTTCACATAACCTTTCATAACTATTTTTAGGGATTCATAATTTGTTATATGAACTCTTCCCAAGATTAAAATTACACAATAAACCATGAAACCTCACTCACCAGTAGAATTCAAAGATTCCCCTAAACCATGAACTAATAAATCCTCTAGAATGATTATACTCAGTAATAGTTCAGACCCTCCATCAGTTTCACTGACTGAGTTTGTGTGTCCAAAAGTTTATTTCTCTATATGATTCCTACAACCTGTCTTGATATGTCCATTATTACCAAAAATCTTCCATGTATGACCTAGTTTAATCTCCTTAATATGACTTCTTAGACTTATCTTTTGAATATTTCTTCTTCAGACGGTCTATTCATTGAATTGTCCATCCCTATCCAGTAGTATTCAAAGAACTTATGGATAAATTCTTAAATTCCTTTTACCTAAAATATTCATTAAATATCGTGGTTTTAATATATTCAAACACAAGATCTAATTTACCACTAGAGTTGATCAAGGATGTTACCAAGGAATCCCAACAATCTGGATGTGATGAAAGATGAAGCAAATCCCAAGCATCATCTCTGAATGTAATCTTCATATTAGCATCCCTCAAATCATATTTTAGTAATTCTCATGATTAGAAGTATTACATATATCTAGTAACCTCATGTTCAACAATCTACACAAAATGAAAAAATTGTTAAGATCTTTTTACTTCTCATACATTTCATCCAATGCTTATGTAACCTTATCAACAGTTCTCTTTTGTAATGTTGAACACAACATTTCAGGCAAGAGATATGATTATTATGGATCAATACTTATTGTTCAACCTTCCTAACTCTACTTAATCCTTGGTCTCAATATGTTTTCCAAAAAAAAAACAAGAGTATCGAGAATATTCCATATCATAAGATATTCTAATTGTATTATCCAAAAGGAAAATTCCATTTCACTAAACTTATCAAAATGAAATTTTCCTCCTTCAAAACCATTCTAGGAATAATAATAAACTAACTAAAATCAAATAACTTACAATCTAAGGGGAGAAATAACTTGATTTCTATGAGTGAAGTAGAATCAAACCACATATCCCATTGATACCACTTGTTTTAAAAGAAACCTAGAGCACACATTTTGATATCAAAACAAATTTACATCCATTTCACCTAACATATAGTCCTAGAGTTAAAATTTTAATCAAATGAAGATGTTCATTCTAACACTTCATCCTACACAACAGATTAACTTCATAATGTATTTATTAGATAAAGAGTTTGTTTGATAATCCCCACCTCTAGAGTTTTGTGCACTGGATCTAGGAATAGTTAAAACTAACCTAATCACCACACATAATCTTAACATATTACACTTCATAAAGAACATAAAAATAAATGTAAAAGAAATGATTTAACATGTTTTGGAGAAAGAACTATATCCATGAATGAATAATGTAAACATATTCATTTCAAGAGATACAAGAAAATACAATCTCTCACTCACTTCTCTTCACTATAGGGTCCCAGACAATTAATTTCAAGAACACCCATTGTTCATATAGTCATAATACACATGTTTATGGTCTAAGACACCACCTATTTAAACTAGTAGTTTTACAATCAATAAGTTTTCACCATCCATCGATCTTCATGGTCAACCTTACATTGACTTCAGAAACTTATAATACCCAGTTGTACCTTCCATTTAAACCATTAGTATCTGATTATCAAAAAATAAACAACACATGTGTGATGGTAGAATTAAGTTTCTTTTACCCATGTAAGGGTAACCATGCTCCATCAGATGACATCTGATTGAAAATCCATTAGTTTTATGACACTATGTCCATTTAACTCTATCTAATGGAAGTTCTATCAGGGAAAAAAATTTCTAGCCAAAATCTATGAAACTACAGTTAGAAACATACATCCTGCCTATCTAATATGGGAAAAAAATTTCTAGCCAAAATATCTAAAACTATAGTTGTAAACATCCATCTGGCCTTTCTAATCATCTGCATCAAACTATCTTTGTAACGACCCAAAGTTTCATTAATGGAAATCCATCTTGATCTATTTAAATGTCTCTTTATGTTTATATAAAATGTTAACTTCTTTGGTTTTATGTTAAGAATTTTGACCATTGCTAATATAGTCGTTGAACAGTGATCACATGATTAGTATAAATATAGGGCTTTAACATATCCATTTTACTCAGAAAAAAGAAGTGATGGACTCATCCAATAGAATTTCTCCTTAGGAAGCCCATTTGTCGGAGCTCGAAAAAGAGGTGGAATCCTTGGGATTCTCTGTTGACCAATTCCAAGCCGAGCTTCATCATTTCAAGCTCGAACGGGACTGTCTACGGGAAAAGTGGAAGTTGATAGAAATTACCACCCGAGCGATGTTATCCGAGCCACCCCAAGAGTCTGTCACCATCGCACACCTTACCCTTAGGTCTTATGTGGATGCTTTAAGGGTTTATGTAATAAATCGATAGTACTATGTTCATGTACATTATTTTCTGTATATAATAATGTATATACTTTCTTTTCATTATTGATACATTGTAAATAGTTTTTAAAGTACAAATAGTGTTTTTAGTTATTATTTAATTAAGAATTCTATTTTATTAAATTAAGGGATTTTTGAATTAAATAATATTTTAATAAAATAATAATATTATTATTAATTTAATTTTTATTAAATATAAATGATCTTATAATTTTATGAATATAATTGTAATTTTTTATTAAGGTTTGAAAGCCATTTTTGTCAAAACCCGTAAATTTTTGATAAATGTCGGTTTTTATTTTAAAAGTGAAAATTAACATATTTAGAAAATTATTTAGAGAAAATAAATGTTATTTCTGGAATCAGGATGTTGAAATTATCCAATGTTGAATTTTTCATAATTTTCTGAGACAGTCAAATTTTTGGGTAAAAATTAAATACCGTTTAAATATATAATGTGTTTTATGACATCATAATGACACAATAGTGATGTAATAAAATACTATAAGATCTATTTTCTGACAATATATGTTTTACCATTAAAATAATGTGATTTTGGTATTGTTTGACTTACTTTTCAAAGCATTAATGGACCCCTCAAGACTTATTAAACACCTTGTCTTTTTAAATTAATTTCCATGGGAGTGTGACTCACCTCCACATAAGCAACCCAATTATTTTAAGAATTTAGGACTTTGGACTTATAAAATATTGTTTTCCTCTTCCCTTTTCCAAAAACCATGGGCAAAAACCGTGGGATGGTTTGTGGTTTGGATTAATTTAATATAAGGGGTCCCAAACCTAAATAATAAAGAATTCCCTCACCTTTCCTATATGAACCCACCCAAGATCCCACTTCCTCCTCACTCAAAGCCTTTAGAGTTCGTCAAATCTCTGCCCTACTCTATCTAGAATCCTCCCAAGGTGACCCAAGCTCCCAAGAAGCCTCTCACAAGCCTCTCTCTAGCCTTTGGAAGCACACTTCCAAGTAAGGGTTTTTTCTTCCTTTCTCATTTTTGTCCAATTTTCTTTAAGTTTTTTTGCCTTTTAATTTCAATTATGAATGTTGGGGTATGGTTTCTCACCTACCTCATACTTACCTCTTTATGTTTGAATGACGGGAGACCCCTTTCTCTCTCATTAAATGCCTCCCATGTAAACCCATTACTATGCCGAAATTCCGAAAGGAACTTCTCTCTCCTCTTTTACATTCAAGAAATAATTTTGTATCATGAATCTAAATTCCATTACAATTATTGGGACATGTATCTATATGAACTACTTACCTTCCATTACATGTAAATATGATGAAAAACCCCTTTCTCTCTCATCAACCATTTTTTATGAATTCTTATGTCACACCGTTACGCTGGCGAAATCGCACCGATTTTCTAAGCCAATGCCATTGTGTAGTGAATACCATGGCCATTTCTCCATCAAGGGTATTAAACTTTATGAACATTTACTTATTGATTATAAAGTTTCATGTATTAATTCCACATTCCTTTATCATGGAATAAATTATTATGTTTTTATGAATCCATGTTTTATGATCCATGTGGCACACTTATGCATGAAATGAAATGTTTAAGAAGGGTTCTCCCTTATAGTGATCCAATGCATTGGGTAAAGTATAGTATCATGATACATCATGTGCAATGAGTGTTGACTCATGCTAATTCAAGTGCAACTAGGGTTTACTCGTGCTTTATGTGCAATGAGGATTTACTCATGTTCGATGTGCAATGAGCCTTGGCTCATGCTAATTCCATGTTAAGTATTGTTGCCACATTTCCTTGTTATGATTATCATGCTTTATCATGCCTTTATGTTCATGTTTCTCTTGTTCTATATTGATATGCCTAATGTATAACATGTATTTTACTCCTCATGTTATTCCATGTGTATTCCCTTACTGGGCTTTATATCTCACCCTTTTCTTATGCATGTCCTCAGGTTATCCCATGCAATGCTAAGTACGAGGGAATGTAGTGGTCATGTAAAAGCAGTTTTCAATAAAGATGTTGTATTTCATGTTTCAAGTTTTTATTTAATGATCCTAATCCCCAAAGACACTAAACCTCTCAATCTTCTTTGTTGTATCAAGTGAAGTTTTATGTAATAAATCATGTTTAATTTTGTATTAAAAAGCAGGGTTTTCATAGTTGGTATTAGAGGATAGGTTTAGTTATTTTTGGAATTAGGATTAGAAAACCCTAGTAAAGACTTAGATACAAGACTAAGTACAATAAAGACGTCCCTAAGTTTTTGTGAGTATTGAGTAAGTGGGTTATCAAGAAAATACATCCCTGTCTGGATACGAGCAGGTAGAGGCGGCTCTGGCACAAATGTATCCTAGGGGTAAAACCCGAAAACACCGCTTTGAGCTAGAATCGAACGGAAACTGGTACACAACAATGGGCCTTGCTACACTCTTGGTTACGATACTCCCGGGGGATATTCTTTGGTAAATTCACAAGCTTAGTATGAACCCTTATTAAGGGAATTAAAAAAAATTCCCCTAAGAATATATGTTAGAAAGTAGACCATAAAAATCCTAGATTGAAGCCTATAGACTCATGAGTTAAGGAAATAAATGTTTATTTATAAGTCATCAACTTTTGTCTTTGGATTACCCTTTATGTGTTACCCCTAAATTTCCTTTTATTCCAGCCAATGGACAGTAATAGGAGGACTTGGGCTAACAAACGTTGTGAAGATCAATGTGATGACTGTACTAATGAGATGCCCAATCCAATGGGAGCGGGAATCACGAACTTTGTCACGCTTCTCTTCCAGATAACTCAATATTTGAATAGAAAAACGGGTCAAGAGGAATGTTTAACCCCCCCTAAGAAAGAACAAGTCTCTATCGAGAGCTTCACGAGACAAAGGCCTCCTACTTTTAGTGGATCATCCGATCCCACGATCGCTGAACAATGGATCAAATCCATTGAAAGATCTTCTCCATCCTTCAATGTTCCGAACAAGAGAAGGTTCTCCTGGCAGCTTATCGTATGGAGTGTGAAGCTGATCAATGGTGGACGTTGATAAAAAATACGAAGCCTGAGGAGGATATCGAAGCGTTGGAATGGAAGGATTTCCGAAATGATGTTTTTCGATAAATATTTTCCGCGCACCCTCTGGCTTAAGATGGAAGGGACTTTCTTTCCCTCAAGAAAAAAGACGAAGAATCTGTTAGAGCGTACGAGGAAAAATTCACAAGGCTTGCACGATACGCTTTCGGCTTTGTCGTTACCCCCGAATGCAAAGTTGACAGCTTCTTTGGTGGGATGAAGCCTAGCCTGCGAAAAGCATTAGCGATCTGTGACTTCGACAACTATGAGGAAATTGTCCGATGTGCCCTCAAGGTCGAAATAGAGATCGGGGAATCACAGGGGTATCAATGGGATAATAAGCGTAAGGTGGACTTCAATGCTGGTGGTCCGATGGATAAATACAGCAGTGCTAAGAAGATCCAACACCCCTCTTGCCAAAAGTGCGGAAAGAAGCACCCTGGAAATTGCCTTAAGGGGACAAGGAAATGCTTCAGGTGTGGAAGAGAAGGGAACCTAGCTGTTAACTCTCGGCAAGAAAGACCCGCAGCTGTGACAGAGGAGAGGAATGATCCGTTCGAACTTCAACACGTTGTTCAATGCTACAAATACAAAGAACCAGGGCATTTTACAAATCAGTGCCCTAATACAAGGGTTTTCGGAGGCAACCAACAACCTCCAAGTTAGCAAGGAAGAGCTTTTTCCATCACTTCTGCCGAAGTGAACCTAGACAACGAAGTGGTGACAGGTATGCTAGTTATTCATTCAATAATAGAGAACGTACTTTTTGATTCAGGTTCTATGCATTATTTTATATCTCGAAAGTTTAGTAGAACAATCCCAGCACCACCACAAATCATGGAAGTGAAGATGTTGGTTAGTACGGAAAATGGGGTAATCATTGCATCCCATGAGTATAAGTCCTCCCCTGTTATAATATGTGGATTGAATTTACCAGCGAACCTTGTCATACTCCCTCTGGTGGAATTTGATGCAATTCTTGGCATGGATTGGATTTCCTTATATAGATCCAACATAAATTGTCGGGAGAGGGAAATAACACTCCATATGGAGAATCGCCCCCTGATTCTTTACAAGTGTAAGGAGGAAGATGAATCTCCTTTAGCTCCATCATCTCAATCATGGATATTACTACCCTATGAGCATGCGTATCTGGCTCAGATTATTGAGTACAAGGAAGAAACCATCCTTGAAGAAATGCCTATTCTGAGGGAATTCGCGGAAGTGTTTCCTGAGGAACTGCCTGGTCTTCCTCCTAGAAGAGATGTTGAATTCTCAATTGAACTTATACCCGGGGATTTACCAATATCCAGGACTCCATATAGAATGGATTTTTAGAGCTTGAAGAGCTGAAGAAATAACTACAGGAGAATCTGGATAAAGAGTTTATATTCCCAAGTGCTTCACCATGGAGTGCACCAGTCCTCATCATCAAGAAGAAGGATGGGTCAATTCAGCTTTGCATCGATTATTCTGAACTTAACAAAATCATGATAAAGAACAAGTATCCTCTCCCATGAATTGATGACTTGTTCGATCAGCTGCGTGGAGCATAATACTTCTCCAAGGTGGACTTGTGGTCGGGATATTATCAGGTAAGGGTGAAGAAGGAAGATATCCCCAAGACTACTTTTCGCACAAGATACAGGCTCTATGAATTCATAGTAATGCCTTTTGGACTCACCAATTCTCTAGTAATCTTCATGGAATTTATGAATAGAGTCTTTAGAGATTACCTCGACAAATTTGTGGTAGTCATTATAGATGATATTCTAATATACTCCAAAACCAAGGATGATCCTGAGGAGCATTTAAGAACTGTACTAGAGACCTTTTGCAAGGAGAAACTCTATGAAAAGTACAGAAAGTGTGAGTTTTGGTGGAAGGAGGTCTCATTCTTGGACCATATCATCACAAGCAATGGGATATCTGTGGACCCCTCCAAAACAGATGCAATTGAGGGATGGCCGAGGCCAACATCGGTAACGGATATCTTTATCTTCTTGGGGTTAGCTGGATATTATCGAAGATTTGTGAGAAATTTCTCACGATTGTCCAACCCTCTTACCAAGCTAACTCGAAAGGGAGTAAAGTTTGTTTGGAGTGATGAATGCGAAGAAAGCTTCAAGGAGTTGAAAAGGAGGCTTATCACTGCGCCTGTGCTCACTTTACCCACAAGTGGGGAACATTTTGTGGTATTCAGTGATGCTTCAAAGAATGGATTAGGCTGTGTGATGATGTAGAATGATAAAGTGATATCCTATGCCTCAGGGCAGTTGAAAATCCATGAGCAAAACTATCCAACACATGATCTAGAGTTGGCGGCTGTGATCTTTGCCTTGAAAATCTGGCGACATTATCTCTATGGAGAGAAATGTGAGATATATTCTAACCACAAGAGTATTAAATATATATTCACAAAAAAAGAGCTTAATATGCGCCAGAGAAGATGGAAAGAGTTCATCAAGGATTATGACTGTTCAATACATTACCACCCTAGGAAAGCGAACAAGGTGGTAGATTCCCTAAGTAGAAAGGACCCAGCGATTCTATCAATGATGAGAATTGAGAAGGATCCAATCTTCTTAGACTTGATGAAGATGGACATGGGAATCATAAAGAAGGGAAAATCATCAATCCTTTCACAAATGATTTCTCAACCATCTCTTTTGGAAAGGTTAAAGGATGCTCAAAAGGATAATGTGGGAATTCAGGAAAAGGTGGAAGCTATCAAAAAAGGGAAATCCTCGGAGTTTAATGTTAATGAAGAAGGAATTGTGTGGTTTGGGAAAAGACTATGTGTTCCATCAGGTCCAGAGCCGAGGAAGGAACTTTTGGATGACACACATAGTTCGAATTTCTCTATTCACCCAGGGAGCACAAATATGTATCAAGATCTCCGAGAAAACTTTTGGTGGAATAATATGAAGAAGGAGATCGCTGAATATACATCAAAGTGCCTGGTGTGTCAGCAAGTGAAGGCAGAGATGCAAAAGTCTAAGGGGATTATTCAACCATTTCCCATACCAGAATGGAAATGGGAGAACATCACCGTGGACTTTGTCACCGGACTTCCAAGGACATCCAAAGGCAACAACACAATCTGGGTTGTTGTGGATCGTCTTACAAAGACTGCACACTTCATTGATATTCAGGAGGATTTCTCTTTGGATCAACTGGAACGAATATATATCAGGGAAGTGGTAAGGTTGGATGGAGTACCACTATCTATTGTGTCTGATCGAGATCCAAGATTCACCTCTAAGTTTTGGAAGAGTCTTCAACATGCTCTAAATACTGAACTGAACTTCAGTACGACTTATCATCCTCAAACTGATGGCCAATCCAAGCGGACTATCCAAACACTTGAGGACATGTTGAGAGCATGCTCAATGGACTTTAAAGTAGGATGAGATCAACATCTTCCTCTGGTTGAGTTCTCTTATAATAATAGTTTCCACTCAAGCATCCACATGTCACCATATGAAGCACTGTATGGGAAAAGGTGCAGAACACTGACATGTTGGGATGAGGTCGGTGAACGTAAGATGCTTGGACCAGAAATGGTCGAAGAAATGGTGGAGAAGGTGAAAACCATTCAGCAGCATATCAAGGCAGCCCATAGTCGACAGAAGAGTTATGCAAATAACCGTCGACGATACCTTGAGATTAAAGTTGGAGACATGGTTTTTCTACTCATATCTCCGTGGAAGAAGGTCATGAGGTTTGGAAAGAAAGGGAATTTAAGTCCAAGGTACATCGGCACCTTCGAGATTCTTGATCGTGTCAGGGCTGTGGCCTATCGACTAGCACTTCCACCTACCATGGCCAAAGTGTATGATGTCTTTCATGTATCCCTCTTAAGGAAGTACATACCAGACCCTTCACATGTACTCTCTTATGAGGTGGTGCAATTGGAAGATGATCTTTCTTATGAGGAGAAACCAGTGAAGATCTTAGATCATAGAGAAAAAGTTATATGAAATAAGACAACGCCCCTCATCAAGGTGTTGTGGAGAAACCACAACTTTGAAGAAGCGACTTGGGAATCAGAGGAAAAGATGAATCTGAGTTACCCACATCTGTTTTAGTGTGGGAAAAGGAAAATTTCAAGGGAAAAATTTCTTAAGGGGCGAATATTGTAACGACCCAAAGTTTCATTAATGGAAATCCATATTGATCTATTTAAATGTCTATTTATGTTTATATAAAATGTCAAATTCTTTGGTTTTATGTTAAGAATTTTGACTGTTTCTAATATATCCGTTGAACAGTGATCTCATGATTAGTATAAATATAGGGCTTTAACAAATCCATTTTACTCAGAAAAAAGAAGCGATGGCCTCATCCAGTAGAATTGCTCCTTACGAAGCCCATTTGTCAGAGCTTGAAAAAGATGTGGAATCCTTGGGCTTCGCTCTTGACCAAGACCAAGCTGAGCTTCATCATGTCAAGATTTAACATGACCATCTACAGGAAAAGTGGAAGTTGATAGAAATTACCACCCGAGCGATGTTATCCGAGCCACCCCAAGAGTCTGTCACCATCGCACACCTTACCCTTAGGTATTATGCCGATATTTTAAGGGGTTATGTAACAAATCAATAGTACTATGTTCATGTACATTATTTTTTGTATATAATATTTTATATACTTTATTGTCATTATTGATACATTGTAAATAGTTTTTAAAGTACAAATAGTGTTTTTAGTTATTATTTAATTAAGAATTATATTTTATTAAATTAAGTTATTTTTGAATTAAATAAGATTTTAATAAAAGAATAATAATATTATTAAATTAATTTTTATTAAATATAAATGATCTTATAATTTTATGAATACAATTGTAATTTTTTTATTAAGGTTTGAAATCCATTTTTGTCAAAACCCGTGAATTTTTATAAATGTCGGTTTTTATTTTAAAAGTGAAAATTAACATATTTAGAAAATTATTTAGATAAAATAAATGTTATTTATGGAATCAGGACATCGAAATTATCCAACGGTGAATTTTTCATAATTTTCTGAGACATTCAAATTTTTGGGTAAAAATTAAATACCGTTTAAATATATAATGTGTTTTATGACATCATAATGACCCAATAGTGATGTAATAAAATACTATAAGATTTATTTTCGGCCAATATATGTTTTACCATTAAAATAATATGATTTTGGGTTTATTTGACTTACTTTTCAAATCATTAATGGACCCCTCAAGACTTATTAAACACCTTGTCTTTTTAAATTAATTTCCGTGGGAGTGTGACTCACCTCCACATAATCAACCCTATTATTTTAAGAATTTCGGACTTTGGCCTTATAAAATATTGTTTTTATCTTCCCTTTTCCAAAAACCATGGGCAAAAACCATGGGATGGTTTGTGGTTTGGATTAATTTAATATAAGGGGTCCCAAACCTGAATAATAAAGAATTCCCTCACCTTTCCTATATAAACCCACCCAATATTCCACTTACTCCTCACTCAAAGGCTTTGGAGTTCGTCCAAACTATGACCTACCCTCTCTATAATCCTCCCAAGGTGCCCCAAGCTCCCAAGAATCCTCTCACAATCCTCTCTCTAGCCTTTGGAAGCACACTTCCAAGTAAGGGTTTTTTCTTCCTTTCTCATTTTTGTCCAATTTTCTTTAAGTTGTTTTGCATTTTAATTTCAATTATGAATGTTGGGGTATGGTTTAGAATCTACCTCATACTTTTCTATTTTTGTTTTAATGATGGGAGACCCCTTTATCTCTCATTAAATGCCTCCCATGTACACCCGTTACTATACCGAAATTCTGAAAGGAACTTCTCCCTCCTCTTTTACATTCAAGCAATACTTTTGTATCATGAATATAAATTCTATTAAAATTGTTGGGACATGTATCTATATGACCTACTTACTTTACATTAAATTTAAATATTATTAGTAACCCCTTTCTCTCTCATCAACCATTTTTTATGAATTCTTATGTCACACCGTTACGCTGCCGAAATTGCACCGATTTTCTAAGCCAATGCCATTGTGTAGTGAATACCATGCCCATTTCTCCATCAAGGGTATTCAACTTTATGCACATTTACTTATTGATTATAAAGTTTCATGTATGAATTCTACATTCCTTTATCATGGAATAAATGATTATGTTTTTATGAATCCATGTTTTATGATCCATGTGGCACACTTATGCATGAAATGAAATGTTTAAGAAGGGTGCGCCCTTATAGCGCTCCAATGCATTGGGTAAAGTATAGTATCATGATATGTCATGTGCAATGAGTGTTGAATCATGCTAATTCAAGTTCAACAAGGTTTTACTTGTGCTTTATGTGCAATGAGTATTTACTCATGCTCCATGTTCAATGAGCCTTGGCTCATGCTAATTCCATGTTAAGTGTTGTTGCCACATTTACATGTTATGATTATCATTCTTTATCATGCCTTTATGTTCATGTTTCTCTTGTGATATATTGATATGACTAATGTCTAACATGTATTTTACTCCTCATGTTATTCCATGTGTATTCCCTTACTGGGCTTTATATCCCACCCATTTCTTATGCATGTCATCAGGTTATCCCATGAAATGCTAAGTACGAGGGAATGTAGTGGTCATGTAAAGGAAGTTTTCAATAAAGATGTTGTATTTCATGTTTCAAGTTTTTATGTAACGATCCTAATCCCCAAATACACTAAAACTCTTGATCTTATTTTTTTTATCAAGTGAAGTTTTATGTAATAAATCATGTTTATGTTTGTATTAAAAAGCTAGGTTGTCATAATATTTGTCCAAAAGACTCTATCTAGAAAACTATGTCAGATGAAACCTGAAGAAAGTTCTATAAACCCAATATAGGGTGGATTATCAATAAACTAATGGCACTATTAGTGTAAAACATGTGGTTGTCTAATTGATTTATTTCATAAAATAGATATAGAAACATTTATATTTTTTAAATTGGGGACATCATTGTTGATTGGATTCTACATTTTATCTCACACCCTACACATGTATCTTAATGGATGTGTATACCATATGATTGGAATATAGATTAGGTAAAGGAACCTATAAAAGTTAAGAAATTTGGAGAAGATATTTGGAGATGTGGAGATGATTTTTAGGTGAAGTTGGGGGCTGTAACGTGTCACCATTGGTACTTTATTTTGTTCCTTGTTTCTGTACTATACCTGATCCAACCATTGGAGAATCTTTTATAGATATATAGATGTATAATATGAAATATGTATATTTTAATGTATCATGGTATTATTATTTTAATATAATAAATAATTTTTTATTTCTATATATTTCACTCCAATGAAATATTTTTATTAGTGGTTCTCATGTGACTTATCTATTAGTGTCCTTGTAGGTTTTTTTATCAGTATTTAACACCAGTTGGTAGTATTCGGAATAGAGGGAGGCATTAATAAGGTCACATGGAATCTTAATTTTGGATAGTGGATAGTTATAAAATATGGGTAGCTAAAACACTATAATTTTCCCTCTAACATTAGGATGGATATAGGGAACTACATTGGCAGTTTGAAAAAAAATTGGATAACCCACATTCATGCCAACTCACCACCACCATGAATTACATTACTTTTTGCTACCTATATGCATTACTTAAAACTAAGAAAAATTTATCACTAATTACCACTAAATTTTAATAATTTGTGTTTCTCAATTTAGGGATCATAGAAATTCTAGTTTCAATATAGAAATCATGTATTAAGGTCACCAAAAGTTAGAGTGAAGTTTCAAACTAATAAATAATTTCCCTATAAAAACATTCAATCTATAAATATAATTTTATAATTATTGGTGTTTTTGGATTAATATCATAATTACTATCATGTTGATATAATTTAAACCTTATAATTAAATATAGGTATAATTTTATCATTGTCTTATAAAAATTAAAATAAAAACCCAGTCTAGAATATCTTTATAACTGTATATTGGATCTTTGATATTCTTATAAATAGGTTTTTATCTGATTGATACCTTTTCATTGATATAATATAGGGTATTTTAATTATTTAATAGATAAATTTCTCCAATTTAGATGATGAATGTTATAAATTATACATCAAATGAGATTTGACCAATGGACCATAACGTTTTTTGATTAATTTATTTTAGTTTTCTAATAAAATACTTCCTTGATACTCATATCCCCTTGATAGAAAAATAAAAAAGGTATATGGTATGTAAAAAACTTATACTAATATATTTATGTAGAAAATTTAGGTTTTATTATTTTAATTTAATTAATTTAATTCATTTTAAAATCATCAATGAAAGTAAAAAACCAAAACTCTATTAGATCTACACCAATCTACCATGAAAATATAAACTATCCTAACTAATTTAAATGATGAAGATAATTTATTATTTTTGTTACTTTATTAATAATAAAATTTCATTTTTACCCTTAAAGTCTCAAAATTATAATAACACTACTTATTTTATAAAAAAAACTTTTAAAAAAATTAAATGTTCAATGCATACCACTAAAAAAACAATAGTTCAAAAAGTGGTATAAAAGTGAAGTAGAGGCTAAAATATATGAAAATGTTAAGCTATTACCATAAAAATAAACTTTGTATACTATATATATACCACCTTAAAAAAATTCATCCTAAAAAATAAAACATTAAACAAAAGACCAAATAACTATATCCTCCCCACCTTTAAAAAAATTTATTCCTAAAAATAATAACTAAAATATAAATAAATTAAGTTATATTCTTATTCTGAAAAAGTGAGGATACCGATCTCACATTAGTTACTCTTTCTCCCAAGTTATTACCTCTATAACACTAATCCTATCCATGAATATTGAATCCTACTCTAAATCTATATCACTTCAAGATATCAAATGAGAAGGATCATATAAATACCTATGCATCTATGATACATAGAATACGATATGTACCAGCTCTAACTAAGGTAGTAGGATAAACTAATAAACTACTTATCCAACTTATTACAGATTATAGAATGAGTTTAAAACATTATATATAACTTAAATATCATTCCATATATCATATGGATCCTATATAGTGGAACCTTTAAGAATAATTGATGATTAATACGAGACTACAATTGTCTTTTCCATCAGTAAACATATTTCTTAAATTGATTCTATGATATTCACATGAAATCATGAATCTAATAAAAATTACTTATCATAATCTAAACCAAGTAAAACCCTAGTATAGTAGAATCTTTATACTCAACCAAGAATAGTTAAGAACTATAGTTACACTGATATAATTCCTAAAATGGTTCCGTACAAATAATGCAGTGATATATATCTTTATACACCAACACCACCAAGTGTATATACTTATCCATGTCTCCCCCAAAAATCCAAGATACACATTATATATATCTTATATAGTTTGAATCAAATTATTTATACCTATATCTTTATGAGGATAAAAATAAGTACTGAATCAAAAACTTGTTCCAAATGATTATTATAACCACTACAATAGTCCAAAGTAAAACAAGCATCATGATATGAAATTTATTTCAATGAAATCATATGTATATTTATGAAGTAATCCATATATAATTTATCTAATATATCCATGAACGTTTTCCCATGAATTAGAAAAAACAAGATAGATTTATCAAAAGAATAAAAATAACCCATACAGAATCATGACCTCTGGTCATTCATAGTAAACTAGTCACAAAATATTTCAAAACATCAATATAATCCCACTATAGAATACTAATAAGGTGAATAAATACTGTTACCATATAATTCCCCTCCTTCACTCAATGATAAGTCATATATCACACTTCAAACTCAACTAATATCATACTTTATACCAAGCAAGAAAAATTATGCTATCAAATTTTAGTATAATTTTACCACTATAGGACTAACTACCAAAGGGGAGTTCTAGAACTGCCATAAAATTTCTTACCTAATATTATGGGTAACAAATAAATTCCAATTATATAAAATATGTCTCTTTTCAACTTTAAAAAATACATTAATGTATACCTATAATAATATGGTCATACAAAACTTTATACTTTGGATCTCATATTTGTCTATCATGAGCACACCACACCAAATTTAAAGTCACTATGATCTGATATAAACCTTACCATCCCTCAAACTAACCAAAATCATGTTATAAAATTGTTAACTTTTCAACTACCTTTCAATCCTATAGATCCTCCCACACATAATCCTTATACAAATTCCTACTCATCACTTCCACTTCTGTGTTACCATTACTCGAGGTGTATAATATCTTTACATCATAGTAATATATAACACAACCCAACAATTATACCATAGGTTTAGATCTCTATAAGAAAATAAGTATCACAAGATCATTTAGTCTTTAAAAAACATAAAATTTTCCTTTATCTGGTAATGTATCTTAAACATAAAATTTAATACCACACCTATTAATTCTAAGTCATTGTTTAATAATTAAAATCGTGAGTCCTTGTCTACCTTAATCTATATGAAATAACCAAATGATGATTCATCAATACTAAACTAAGTCCCAAATGTTAATCATTACTGTACACCTTATAATTTCTCCAATTTTATAGAAATATAAGAATCAATATATTGGTCAACTTCCCATACAAAATATTTAATACTTATTAAAATTACTCTATACAAATGAAATACTATGAATTCAATACCAAAGCTAGTATAAAAATAATCTATCCTAAAGAAATCTCGGAAAAAATGGTGATAATATCCAACAAATACAAAAAAAATCCTATCCTCAAAAATATTCTTGGGTGGATACCAAATAACACTCCCTAAAACTTCCCTAGATCAATAATAATCTAATATCATATATAACATGTCTAAAAAATTAGACCTTTTGAATAAAAAAACTAAAACTATGATGACTTATCATATTTTTGATGTTTCTACAAGTTATCTAATATGAATTCTAAGTTATCATCATACCAATACTTTATTCACATATAAATAAAGATATTATCAATAAATACCATATTGTACTAATCTATGTATGTCTATAATATTGGGCTCAATAAGTTCATAAATCCCCCAAGAGTATTCATCACCTGAAGAGGAATTACTAAAAACCTATAAAATCCAAACATATATATGAATACTATATTTATAAATCCTCCTCCTAAAAATTTGTATTTGGTGATAAATTAATTTAAGGATAACCTTGGAAAACACCTGAGTTCCCCCAATTTAATAAAATAAGTCCTTTATTTATAGTAATTTTCTTTTTCAATATTAACCGATTGAAATCACAATAATTAAGGAAAATCAATATGTTTACATTATCCTTATTCACAAATAGAACCAAATTACCTTATAATAACACATTTAGTTAAATAAATCCCATATAAAATAATCCATCCCTTGAAATTATCAACACTTAGATCTTAGATGGTTCCATCTAGTATGGTTCCATAGAGATAATTACCATTCCTGGAAGCTATATGATAAAATCAACCTCTCATCAAGGTGGTAAGATTACTTAATCCTTAAAAAACACTTAATAAATTCCATCACCATAATTCAAAACTCCAAGGAATTTAAATTAATTTTGAATATATACACACTATCCTGCTGAGTAGTAATATCCAGCATTCCCCAATGACATATCATTGAAAAATAATTCTTGTCTTTTATAAACTCTGGAAAATCCTCCCAGGGAATAAAACATCATATTATATAATTAACACTAGATTTAAATTATGTTTTATAGTTTATTCCTTGAAAGAAATTATTGGTTATAAAATGTTTCAGGAAGATATATTATACCATCCTAAAACTATTGGGATATAAAACAAAATTCCAACCAACCATTCAAAAAATAAGACCCCCACCAACTAATACCTTCAATGAATTTGTTTTTTATAATCTTCATAGGGAGGCTATTCTACTTCATGGGATTCATATTAATAAATGAATATAAAATCATTTATCTTTTAAAAATATCTAGAATTAAAATTATAATGATTATACCTTTGAGAACCCTTAGTCCAATCAGCTTATCCACCTCTACCATCACTACTACACACACCTATCCTTGAACTTCCTATCCACATTATTGTCCTTTATGATTTCCTACTTGTGAAAACTAACGTCTACCAAAACATTAACAATGGTCCTTTGGTTGTACTGATGAGTGTGGGGAACTAAGATATATAACCCTACTTGAACATGCCTACGAAACATTCCCTTGTATATTCTATTCACCACATATACCAAATTTATACCACTTCTACCCAAAATTTATGGTGTTCTTTGGTGATCTATCCACTATCATTCTTCTAATATCTATATGATAACATTATATATTTATAGGAAAATCATACCTCTACCACCACAAGTATAACATAAAACCCTATATCTATATGATAATCTATCCAAAGGATGAAAACTAGATAATAATAATGTTTATAATGGAGTATAATAAGTTTGAGTATGATATTTAGAACCACATATTTACTTATTTCATTTCATTTCTATGAAAATTGTCAAAGTATCCCTATTTGATAGAGACCTAGACTTAGTTCCCCAATGAAAAACCTTCGCTAATTTATTTTTCACCTAGTTATCCTAATAATTAATTTCTTTAACATTATAAAAGTATCCATCACTTATGTATAAGAATGAAAATCTAAGACTCATACCCACCTCTAGATATGAGGTTGTAAATATGCCTGAAAGTGACTTTCCCTCTTCTCCTTGTTAACAATCTTATTTGATGGATATCATAATAGTCAGGTCAAGAGAAATGAAAAATCTCACATAATAGAATATCCATATCATATAATCAAGAGAAATTTCTTTCAGTCTATAAAAAGATTCATGGAATTAAACTCCCTAAGGAAGTTATTACAAAATTCTTACTAATAAAATACGAACTCTATCTGATTTTCATAAACTAATAACCACCAATATAGTATTACATTTAGAATTAATTTGACCACCAAGCTCACATTATACTCTAATGGTTCGTCTAACAATCATAATGGAACATCTAATTACTCTATATATATCTTAGATGCACTATTTGATTCCTAACCTTGATACCTTAAATGTATTTTTATCGATAATCAAGTAAGTGTTGAGTACTATGTTCTCTCACGACCAATATCAACATCCACTATCTATCTAATCACCAAGATTACATGTTGTATCTAATCCCCATCACCCTATTCTTCATACTTTAGGGTAAAATTTTCCTTAAGACTATATATTTTTACTAAAACAACTGGTTCCCTAGGCATAAACTTATCCACTTAAGGTGTAAATCTCAATATTCATGGTGTAATATCAATAAGACTATAAGAAATAAATTTTAATTACCACAAAGGTCAATCTATAGGTATATGGCATGGAAAAAATATATTCAATTTCAATATTTATAACCATAAAAATTTATTTAAAACCATTCATACCCAAATAATCATGACCTGATTATAAAAACATCATGTCTCTATTCTATATATCTTGTGAATGCTATGTTAATGTTCCCAAGTCAAATAGTTGTCCAAGAAATTCTAACACATGAATACATTGACCACCCAAATCCTTTCCTAAATTTCCTATTATGACTAAATGAAATTTTCATCCCAAGGTATTATATAATAAATCCACACCAACCAAACCACACAAAGTGTCTACTCTAAACTCTAACCAAACACTTCAATACCAATCTATTATGTATTGAACTATATGTATGTGAACTCTCCAACCATGGTTCCATTAAGCCATGCCATAAAGGATAATTTCAAGGTATCTTCTCATAATACATAATTAATTACCTGAAAAAATATCGAATATCTTTATTAAAGTAATCTCATCCAGTATATAACAATAAAACATTTGCTTGTAGGAAAGGTAAAAATTCATGAACATTACCCCACCCAAAAAACCCCTAAATAAAAATATTATTCCAAATAGATAAATAAAAAATGAATCTTTAAATGGTTAATTCCAAGTATCTTTTAATATAAGACTAAACCCAACCACTACTAAGAAATCATAGCCCTAATGCATTTCCAACCTGAACCAGTTAATTTTCATGAAAATAAGAGTGAAGTCACAAAAGTACATATATGGCAGTGAGATATAATAATATATATATTCATCCAAGGAAATTATCCAACGTATATATAAAACTATTAACTATTAATAATCAGTATGAATTTTATAAATAGTCCATAAAAAAGTTACATATATATGAGGGAAGACTAATTCCGAATTCCATTTTTATTACGATACCCATAGCTCTCTAAAAGCGCACTCATAAACTAAAAACATGTGTGTGTGTGCACATGCATGTATAAAAATATTTATAAAATCATTATAATAGGGTCCACCATATACTATTTTATACTAGAGGCTACCTAAATACCAAAACTACAACTCAACTCCCACCGATCTCTTGTTACTGAGGGAGAGGTAATAAACTGAAACACTATTTCCATTTTAAGACCCCTTAAAAGATATTAAATCTCATCCACTTCCTATATAGATGGTAGTTATATAATGAATATTGATCCAAATAACATAATATAATACTATAACACTACTCATCCCTTAATTTTTGTTGTTAAATGAATCACTCGAGAAAGTATCATTTACCCCATACTGGAGAAACACATTTATATCTAATTTTCCGCAAAACTAGTGATTTAGTTAAGAAAATAATAATTAGTATATGAGTTTATACCATCATAATCAAAAAATTAAACCCCACATATACTACTTCTGATGAAAAAAACCTAGAATTTTATCACTTATTAGCCTACCAAATCTATTTCATTAGACTCAAAGAATCTTAAGATCATAATAAAGTGCTGACTTAGTATCTACATCATCAACATGGATAATACAAAACCATTATCATAAAAATTATGAAATTTCATCATGAGAATTAAATAAATATTAATAATAATTTCTTAATTTCCTCATGATAATTCTTCATCAGTTTTATAAGAATTTAACATCATCATTAAAATTAGTCCATGTCGTCATCACATTAATTCCCCCAAAATTTTATGAGTTGGTACATTATTAAAAGAACACACATATCCATATAAGTCAATATAAAATGAATTATAATATTATCCATTTAATAATAGGTTAAATTCGATTTATTTTGTAGATTTATTTTTAGAAGTTATGATTTTGGTTTAAAAATTTCAAATTTAGTATTTGAGAGACTGATCATTCTTGGAATATTGGGAAGTTTAAGGTGAGAGGTTATAGTTGGTGAGATGATTAAAAATTTTGCGAGTTAAAATTTAGAGTATTATAAAAAGGAAAATTATAAATAGGTTTTAGTGGAAAGCCATTAGGTACTCAATGTACTATCATTGAATAATCAATGAGAAAACTAGTGGTTTAAAACTGATTAGGTTTCCACTAGAATGCTCTTAGTATTCCACTGATTATTTGGTGGACCACTGGAGCGTATATGTGGTCAAACCCAACAATCATTAAGCCCAATCATAGTATTTGTTTTCTAACCAAGGGAAAATGGGTATTTTGTGTGACCATATTTTAATATATATTTAGTGTTTTTATTTCCTAAAATAAAAAAATGTAGTGGGAGATTCTTCCCAGTCTCACTCTTACCTTCCCTCAACCCTTCTTCAATCCATGGAATCCAATAAAGACTTGTATTTCCAAATCAAGGTAATACTACCCCTTTTCTCCCATATTTTGTCTTACCTTTTTATTATTGTATTTTATTTGGTTAGGATTAGTATTTTTTATTTATTTAATTAGTGCATAGTGAAATCCATCCATATTGAGAGGTATTTTTGATATATTTGTTAGAGGAATCCATAGAATGGGAAATTCTAGAGGTCTGTTACTTAGTTTTTTTCATTATATTTCTTTTATTTTAGTTTAAATTAATTATTTTTAAGTTATTTTTATGGATTTCATGGTAAATAGTGTTAGTATAATATTGGATTATATCTTTTAGATTTATCTTAGTGCCTCGGTTGGTTTAATTATAGAGTGTTTTATTTATATTAAATTATTTATTGAAATTGGTTTATTATTTTTAAGAAGATACTTAGTAGTTTTAGAACTGGGATGTGCTCACCAATGGGTTATAATGGAAGGTGGTAAAAATCCTACTTATATTAAATTGGGGCATGTTTATGATGTTTCAACCACTCAGGTTTTGAAATTTCAGTAAAATTAAACTAATTATTTTAAAAATAAAAATATAAGGTTTTTATGAATTGGAAACTGTGATAAATTTAGTTGTTATTTTTTTTTGATTTTACTAAATAATGTATAATTTTTATAGTTATATTTATTACTTAAATAATTTAAAGATTTAAATTATAAATTCTAATCAAACCTCTATGATTTTTGTTCATACCATGAATTTTAGAAGAAATAGTAAATTATTAATTTTGGTTTAAATTGTAACAATAATTGATGAGGTTCTGGTGGTGTCACCTTTGGTATATATTATAAATAATTTTACTAATTATATGAATTATTATGTGTTATTTAACCAATATTTAATGATATATCTATTATTATTTTTAGAACTTGTTTTCCTAAATTATTCATTATGATTTAAAGTATATATTATTTCTTTTCATAGATAACCTGAATGGATTTGAAGTAAATAAACAATACTTAACTTTTGGTTAAAAGGTTTAATAAGTGGTGATGTAATATATGGGTTCAATGTATATTAGGGGAATGATTTGGTCACTTAATATTTAAATTTTTCCTTTTAAATAAATAATTTTTTAAATGAAATTGTTTTTCATGAAAAATTACTTTACATCGGGTAGGGGATATTAGAGTGATTATTTATCTATATATATTTTTCCAAGATAGTTATCACACTTGGAGGCTTAGGATATCTCATTTGAGAAATAAATTATTTTTCTAGGAATTGACCTAATTCTATTCATTTTTATTTTATTATTTTTTCTTTCTTTTAATTTAGTACTACGTACATTTTTTTGAGAAATAAAAAGGGTTAATTTTTATTATCCTTTAGTAATGAGTTTCTATTAATTGTATTTGATTAATTTATACTTTTCTTTATATTCATTATTTCTTATGATATTTATTATAACATTAGGGATATTTGAAGACTAATTTTGGTTTTCCTTGGATTTATTATTCCATACAATTGTAGAGTTCATTTTTCTTTTCTCTTTTGGTACATTGTTAGGTTTTTATCATATTTGATTAAATCCTCATGGTATTTGATTTTGTGTGTTATTATGGATAATAATGTGTTTTAGTTTTAGAGAGATGATATAGTAGGATGGGTGATTTGTTTAGTTACGTTTTGAAACCTACGGAGTGCATGATTTTTTAGCAGCGTGAGATAATGAGAGATCTTGATGATTTATTTATTATTTGAATTTAATGATCTTATATGGATGAGTATATTGAGATGATTTTTTGGGATTGGTTTTTAATTTATAAATTACATCATGGATATGTTATCTAAGAGGTATACACTGAACTACACATTTACTGATCCATCCTTATATTTTTATTTAAATATTATTATTTAAGAATGATTAGAATTATTTTTATTAAACTATGTATGATCTATTATAAAAACTGAGAATTCAATATTTTTGAAAGAATACATTATTGATCCATATTATTACTTAAAGATGATAAATAATTTCCTAATGATTAACACAAACCCTTAATTCTATACACTAAACCTTAATGGTTATGGAATGCTTTCAAGTTTTATGGTTTTCAAATTTAGGATGATGTGATATATAGGCCATGTTGTTATAAAACAAATTAAATTCAACTACTGATCATCACTTAAAATATCCAAATAGGTTTCCATTAGACTTTAGAGGTAAAAAAGATTAAAAAAAAAATCAAATTTTAATACTAAAATCGGATCCTCCTCATAACATCAAATAAGTCCATTTTTTAGAACTTGGGGTTATATGGGGAACCCCCATATTCCATATAAATACACCTTGCATACTTCCTCATGCTTGTTGCTTGAACCACATGATGTAAAAATAAAGTGTAATATATGAGTACAAACCCGGTTTGATGATCTAATACACTTGAGTGAATGGTTATCTAATTATGTAGATCATATATCTATTAATGCACTGTGGAGAATTGTTTTGTACCATACCCTCATGTAAAGGGTCAGATATTTGTCCATTTCTCAAATATCATATTAAAATCAGATAATCCTTATTCAACATCACCATCAATTCCATATCTAAAATCCACTACCAAACATGGTTTAAAACTTATAAAATTTATCATTGATTGATTTTTTGATACCATGTTTTTCTCAATGGAAGGATCATAGAAATGTAAGTTTCATTACAAAAAATTAAAAATTAAGGTTACCAAAAGTTATAGAAAAGTTTTAAGTTGATAAAAATTTTCATTAATAAAAATTTTAATCCAAAAAATATGATAATATACTTTTTTGTGTTTTATATTCACCTCTTAAATACCTTCATATTGATATATGATAGACCTATTAATTTTACTTGAGGATAATTTTATCACATTGATTAAAATATATGTAAAAAATCCTCTATAATATCTCTAAAACTATATGTTGGATCTTTAAGATTCTTACTCACATGTGTTCATCTCATTTATAGTATAATTTTGATATATGGTAGATAATATTAATCATATAGTAGATATGTTTCTCAAAAATTGAAGAATAAGGACATAAATCACAAGTAAAACAAGATCAAACTAAATAACTATTCCATTTTTTAATTAATTTCATTTTCTTCTCCAATGAGTTCCTCATTGATTGATAACTCTTCTTGAGATAAAAATTAAATAGGTATAAGGTATGAAAAATATTATAATAACATATTATTAGTGAAATTTTGTGTTTTTTCTTATTTAATTTAATTATTTTATTTTATCTTTAAAGTGTCGGTGAAACTAAAAAATATTAATTATATCAGATCATCACCAAAATGAAAACCTAATAAAAAATCACCATGCCAATTCAAATTAAAAATACTATTTATTGATTTAATAATTTATTTAAAACAAAATTAATGTTTTAACCTTAGTGGGTTCCAAATCTCAATAACACTATTTAAATTTTCAAAATTTTATTAGTATTTAAGTAAACCGTAAACGTAGACTATTTAAAAAATAATAGACCCAAAAAATATGATGAAACAGAAACATGGAAAAAATAATAATTGGAAGCTATGTTATTCTAAAAAATAAAGTTGTAATATGACACCCTATATTGCTCAAGATCCATAAGTGCTTGGAATATCTATCAGCAGACCCTTCCTATGCCACTCTGCACCGGTTGCCCAAATTCTCATCGATCATGCTGTCGTGAGTACAAATGAAGTAACTATCATTACAATGACATATTAAACTATCATGTTCCATCCACTATTACAATGATATACCCTAAATGATCCCCCAAATAGGAGATACACGATAACTATCAATATATATGAACACTTAATTAATTACATATAAAATATGATGTCACAATAGAGGGTCAAGAATAACAAGTTCTCCATAAATGAGAGGATGATAATATTTATTATCTATCCATATGAAAAACAAATTGACTGTGAATAAAATAAAGTGCTTCTATTTACATTAATTATCCACATAAAAGTTTGATAAATTACCTTATGAATGGAATATTGTTGGAGTGTCTCCTTGAAACACTTTATTTATTTTTATTTTGATAATTACAATTTTTTTAATATTTTATTTTGATTTAATTATTCTTCAATGGTTTATTAATTATTATTAATTATTATTATTATTATTTATTATATTTGGATAAATATTTTGGAAAATTAATCTTATCTCTATTTATTTACCCTTATTTTTCATGAAGTGTAACACCTTGAGATTTTATGATATATTAATTTTTAAATAAATTTAGTCTCTTCGATAACTTGTGATACTTGAAACCCTGAGTCTAAACCAACTATAATATGACATAACTTTATAACCAAGTTGTTAAATTGGTTTATATGAATAGTAACAACAAAATTATGGAATATATATGGTTTACACATGTGTTAATTGATCATAAATAAAAATAAAAATGTAAAAGAAATATTTTTTTAAAGAACTATTTTTTTTGCGTGCAATGTGTTTTTGTATTAATAAATTAAATAAATCACTATTAATGAATGATTTTAAAGAAATATATATATATATTATATATTCAATCAATTGTTTTATCATTCAAAAAATATTTTTTTCTATGCATGAGAGAAGAATAAATCCAGTTTTATGCTTAAAAACAGTATTTTTATAAAAAATGTTTTCTTTGCATTTTGTGAACTTATATTAAAATTAATTTTTTACACATTTATAAAATTTATTAGAAAATTAATTTTACTTTTTTAAATTATCATGTAAAATTATCTTAGATTCAAATTTTGAAATTTTTTTAAAAGTTTTAATTTTTTAACGAATAGTGAAAAATAATGATTTTTATTAAAAATATACGTTTTGTTTTAGGAATTTTACGATTTCCATTTCGTTTTAAAATTGTTTTAAAAGTAAAATGACTAAAATTATATTTTTTTAATTAAATTTTAGACCATGTAAGGAATTTTATGTTGAATTTTGATATAAAAGCTGTTTAAACTTAGGAATACTTTTTTATATAGAAAACCGCTTTTTCATCTTGAATGTAGGTTAAATTTTTAATTCAATTATAAAAATTATATGAATTGAAAATTTATAATAATAATAATTAATATTTGGAAATAATTTCAACTTATTTTTTTAATAATGAATTCAAAAAATAATAAAAAATCTGTTATAACGGTTAAGTTTAATACAGGTTCAGTGGGGGTTAAACTAAATCTATAGAGGTAAAAATGACATATAAAAATTTATAAATTATATTACATAGCCATATCATGACCTTATATCATCTGAGGTTCTGTAATTTTCCATTTTGGATCCATTTGGTGTGAATAGGATATTAAATTATTTGATTCTTTTTAAAAATTCCAAGTGTGTCGTCTCTCCTACTTATAAAAGAACACCCCTCTTCTCTCTTGTACACACTTCACGAGCCTTTTGGTTATACCAATACGTACCAAAATACCTTAATTAAATACTTCCCCATGACTAATAGTCTATGTTTTTATTATAAAACCATCATATTAAGGATTTTGGTATAAACTTAAGGAGGTTTTCCGAAGAAGAGTTATAGTTATTAACCATGTGTTTTCATTTTATTTATTATTCTAACTCCTCTAAATCCTATTAAACCATGATTAAATATTAATAAAATTATATTATATATAATTATATGTTATTATGTCAATTTAAAAACCTATATCCATCGCCTCTTCAATCAAATGGGAAATGAAACTGTCATTCATGTGTACGTCGAACTACCGCTTCACGAATTGATGATATTCATTTCCCAACACTACCACAAAAGGATGGATATAATTATGGATTTAAATTATATATATATATATGGTATTTATGACATAATTATAATTATTTAACCATAATATCACATATATCTTATCACCTTCAAATTTGCTGGAAAATAATAACGTCACTCATGCGTGCATGTGGACCACTGCTTCCACAAAGCTATGTGATTAATTTTTCATTTCCACTTTACATGAATTATAATAATTATATATTTAATAAATATGTATTATATATGTTATATAATAACTATTCTATAAGGTTGAATTATTATTCATCTTTATTTTTTTCCATTCGTCAAAAAATGAAAACAACATTTATGTGTACATACGACCTACCCCTCCATAAACGATATAATTAATTTTTATTTTTATAAATATGATGGTTTAATATATATGATATTAATATTAATATAATTATTATAATTATTTAGATTATGGGACCATGATCAAAGTACAAGGGTAGAAAGTACAAAACCAAAACATACATGGAAAACAAAGCGGTTATTACCTAAAACAATAATTTTAACGAAGAATTATTATCAAATGGGTTATATAAGATTATAAGTAAATCATGTATGGTATGATATATATGATTATGGTTCTATAATATATTTATAATAAATATATATTTATTATACAGGAGGTTCAGACACATATGAAAGAAGTCAAACCTAAGGTAATGGTTTATTTCACAATAACATCATTATTCATGATTGTTTATATTTAAGTCTCCATTGGGAGAATTATTTTATATTTTTATCTTAAAACCAATATATTTTATTATAATATATTTATTTATTAAAATATCAATTTTTCCTTTTATTTTTATCTCTTTAAGTAATAAAGATTCTGAAATAATGTTTTTAAGGAAAAGAAATAATGTATTTTTTAGTCAGTCAAGAATACTTCTCCTCCGTGTCTATATTTTTCTTAAAATGTATAAAATAATTATTTAAAAAATATTAAATTATTTTTAAATAAATTTTTACCCATTTTTTCTTTTTAAAAATTGGTTAAAAAGGAATTTTCCTATCATTTTCCAAATAAGGTACTTTTTTACATTTTTAAAAAATTGTTAAAGGAATGTTTTTTAACTTATACAGCCTCAATTTTTATTTATTTTAATGAATAATAATTTATTTGAATATTACATTAAAATTTTATAGGATTAATTTCAACTAAAATATTTTCCCTAATATTTGGGAAACATTTTAGACTTTTAATATGTGATTTCAAAGTAAAAGGGTATTTTTCTCATGAAATTTTCTAGTGATATTTTAAAAGTATTTTTAACTATATCAACACCATTTATTGAATATAATGATGAGTATATAATATAATTATAATATACACTATATTTCTTTGATGCATCAGTAGTTCTCATGATATAAAGGTTAGTTTATGAAGGATGGTTTCCAAAGGAGGCATGAAAGAGTGAGCTTGAATGTTTGATCTTGTAGAGCACAGATGTCTGATCTCATAGAGCATGAAATTTATGATATCATGAAGTGTGAATGTATGATCTCATAGAGTGTGAGATTGTGAATTGATCTTGTAAAGAGTGAATATATGAATAGATATCACAGAGCATGAATTTCTAAACTAATCTCATGGATAGAGAATGTCAGAACTGATCACATGAAGTGGGAATGTCAGAACTGATCCCAAAAAGTTGTATCATGATGAACCACATGATTTTATGTATATATTACATTTATATCATGTGAAAAACTTGTATACATCATATTATTATTAGAGTATCTCATGTATATATAATTAAAATTACTTAAAGACACCGTATGATTGTCATAGGCTCTCACGAAGAGATTATAAGAAGTGCATGCTGGAAAAGAAGCTTTAAATGATAGAGATATCATGTAGTTGTTCAAAATCACATGAATACATGATTTTATTTGAATTAAATGATGGTATCTCATGAAGAACTTGAAGATAATGTGTTTAACACCACATGATTTTCATTTGATACCATGATGGGGTCATGCGAAGTGCTATAAGATAATGGTGCTAGCCACATGATCATCTTAGAATATTGTGATGAGATCATGAAAATTACCTAGAGACAATGATTATGAGAAAGTGAAGCACTCATGATATGTATTAAGAGATCTCGTCAAGTGATCACATGAAGTGTGTGATTATTATTTCTAAGGTGGTGAAAAATATGTCTAACCATGATTTTCATAGTTAAGGTGGTTGATTTATGCTTATATCTACCCCTACCCAGTCCTTAAGAAGATAATAAGTTTTTTTAAGTGGGTTGATCTAAAGAAAAATTATTTCTCATGACCTTAATAAAGTCTTATATTGGAGTGTTATGATAAATATAATTAGTGGAAATTATTGTGAAAGGATCATGTGAAAGAGTCTCATGAAGTGAAGTATGCGATGGGTGTTTTCACACATAATTAGACCTATTGATATAATGAAATCTACATGAATTGAAAAAGGTCTTGCAATCTTTGTGATTTGAATAGGGGATTGTGATTTGTGTTATCTGGACACAGTCTCCCAATCTCTATGATTTGAACAAGGTCTTATGATTTTCATGAATAGAATAAGGTCTTGTTAAAGGGTCATATGAAGGGTGGTGTAGATTGGGAATAAGAAGACTGTTCATAGTTATGTGATTCATATGAATAGAACATAGTCTCATTGTGGATTCATGTGATCAATGTGATCTGAATGGTGTCTAGAGAATGGGTATGAAAAAGAGGTATTTAGGATTGGCCTCACACAAATATGATTTTCATATTATTGATGAAATAATATAATAAAGACACACAAGAGTTTTAATAAATTAGAACTATTTTTTAGAAGAGTCTACTGGAGGAGCAATGCGTTCACTTTAGATAGAGATGGAGAGAGTAGTGAGATTTTAAAATTTAAATAGTTGTAAACCAAGAGGGGCAGTGAGTCTGCTCCAAACTTTGTAACACTAGTAAGATTTAGTGGATTTGGTACATTGAAAAATTTCCTTTGTATACCCCTTGGACATAGCTTAGTGATGGTGAACCAAGTAAAATTACCACTTTCTATACATGTTTTAATTTATATTTATATTGTTCCACAAAAAATGGAGAGAAGGGAGTTTTTTCTAATGACAAAACAAGATACGAAGAGACAATTTATTACTCTATCATACCCCAATTCACCCCCTCTTAGGATATTTAACTTAGTTGGGATAATAGTTGGCATTATAGGGGAAGGTTAAAATTAGTGTTTCTCTCTTAGTGGTTTCAATGAAGGTTTTTTATCTTAAAGTGATTAAGATATTCAATGGAAACAATTTACATTTATGGAAGAATTTGGTGAAACACTACTTCAGATCATTAGTTATGGATGTATTTATAACTGCGATTTATGGTATTTCTACTAGTGTGGATAGTGGAGTTTTATCATAAGTATATTTAATTGAATTGTTTGTTGATTCCAAAAGAATCAATGCCTTAGGAGTAACTTTATAAAACAAAATATACACATAGGTGATTTCATGTAAATCAATACATATCATGTGGGAAAAGCTACTAAATATCTATGAAGTTTATTAAAATGTTTGAGAAGTAAAATTAATGGTTATGTGGAACAAATATGAGGACATGAGAATGCACCCCAATGATCTTGTAAATTAATTCTTTGATCAGTTAAATGTTGTAATAGAAGACATGCATGGTCTCAGTGAAGTTCTTGAAGATGTAAAGATTGTTTAGTGCATATTGAGAAGAATTCCACATTAGTTCAATTTGAAAGTCTCTGTACTAGAAGATAAAGATCTAAAAGTGTTAACATTGGATAGATTATATAGTAATCTTGTCACATTTGATATGAGAAATGATGATAGTGAGTCTGTGGAAAAATGGAAATCTAATTCAGTGTCTTTAAATGCCATAAAGAAGCTCACTATAGAGGATTTCTAGTTACAATAATAGTTTGATGAGGTAATGTCATTACTTTATTCAAATATATGAAGAGGAAAAGTAAATTTCAAAGTTAAGAATCCACAAACATGATTTTAATGAGGAAACATTGTACATCTTTCAATAAAGTTCCCCAAGAGGTTCTAATATGATGATGAGTATGAAGTTGAAATTCTCATGAATTTTTTTCAGCCTATGTGAAAGGTAAGAAAAATGTGAAGTGAAATTTATTCAATAAAATAAATCTTCTTTCACTAGGTAATTGTTGTTCTAAATAAACTGAGGTAGAAAAAATGGAAGACTACAAGGATCTTGAAAAAGATACTATGGTGTAAGTTGTGGGTAATCCCCAATAAAGGGAAAAAAGTGATGATGAAGGATAAGTCAAAGGAACAATTGACCCTCAATTTGAATTAGAAGCTTTTCTTGAGGAGATAGATTTTTTGAGACATAAAAAAAAGAAATCCAATCTGGTGGTTCATGGTTCCAAGATCTATATGTAGCAGAGGTAAGAAGAGAACTCTGAGTTGAAGTTTGAAGTTAAAAATCTCATATCTAAAAAACCATATAACTTTAAGAAAGTTTTTGATTTTAAAGTCAAGGTTGAATAATTGACCAAGTTTATCTATGGTCTGAATAAAACAATAAAAGATCAAGTCAAATATATTTAATAACTTGATTTGGAAGTTGTTGTCTTATGAATAAAGGTGAAGGATGAAGAGAAAATCTTGACTCATGATATGATTTTGGGAAAGAAGGCTCTACATGCAATATAAAAAGTGAAATTATACTTTGGAGGTCCAGCAAAACAATCAAAGTAATATATGGAGAAGAAGATGTCATATCAAAATGACACTGCTAGTATGAGATTTGATCACAAATAGAAGGAAGTAACAGTTTATGTTAGACCACAAGCTCCCACTCTGAGGTTGAATTTTGGTTTGGGTATAAATCAAAATTAGAAGATTCAGAGAACTCAAGGGATAATCAGTGGTATAGAAATGATGTACAGAAAAACAACTCATATCAGGTTCTATTATTATGGAAAGATGGGGCAATATCAAAATGTCTATTCCATTTCCAAGAGGTATTGACAAGAGAAAATGAAATAGAGTCATCCAAATAGATTTCAATATTACAGTAATTCCATCTATGGACATTGTTTTAGGTGTGGATGATACAAACACATGGACATATATTTCTCATCAACAATATAGAGGATGATACCGAATTAAATGAAAATAAATTTCCAACAATACCCCAATGAAACATTGAATGAGAAAATAATGTAAAATAAATTTTTATCTTTTTAAGATGAGGTTGGACCATAATATTTAGAATAATTTCAAGAATATACCTTAACATCTAGTATAAATCTAAAGATATGGATCAAAAAGAAAAGAGGTGAGTCGAGAGTGGTTATAAAGATTTATTTCAAAGAATTAGATAAAATTAGAATATGAATTATTAAAATTTTATTCACCTCCAATATGAATGAAAATAATAATATGGTGACATGAATTATTTATGAGAAGAAAGGTGACATAATATTTGGAAATGATGAATGAATGAAGATTATTGTCTTGGGGAAAACCAAGTTTGGGGGAAAAGACATGAGATGTGTAGATGTCAATTGTCAAAGGTCTCTGTCACAACATGATAAGTGTTAGTCACATGGGTGACTCCGGACCTGATATTATATTTAACAAAAAGTTGTGTATCATCAAGGAAAAATGGAGTAGTTATTTTTCAAAGAAAATACAAGAAGGGGAATCTTTACCTTGTGAGAGGAGAAGAATACATATGTTTCCTATTTAAGGAAGAAGAATACCAGTTGTGGAAATAGAAACTTGATTATATGATCTAATCATCCTTAGAAAATATGCTAAAATGTGATGCTGCTTGAGATCTACCTAAGTTATCATGTGATCGTACTCATTCATGCGATTCTTGTCAACAAGGGAAGATTACTCATAATATTTAAAAAGAAAAAGATAAAAAGTCAGTGAAATTTCTTAAACTCATTCATATTTATGTATGTGAACCTTTTTCACTAGTATCTATTGATGGGAAGAGATATTATGTAATTTTCATTGATTATTTTAGTAGAATGGCATCAGTTTCAATTATCACCAACAAGTGTGAGGTGCTTAGTTACATAACACGTTATTAAAGGGAAGTTAAAAAGATTCCAGATAAAAAGATCTAGATGTTCTGAACTAATAATGACAAAAAGTTCAAAAATAGAAAAGTGGAGGATTATATCAAGAAACATGGGATACGGAATGAAGTTTCAATATTAATAACTCCATGAAAAAATGGAGTGGTTGAGATAAGAAATCATATTATAAACATTATGGAAAAATTATTTTTATCAAGAAAGACCTTACATAGAAGTTTTGGAAAGAATCAATGTTAACATCAATCTATATTTCTTATAGATCCTTATTGTTTTCAAAAGTAAGAAAAGACACTTTACGATCTATGGTATAGAAATAAGAAAACATTGAAATACTTTCAAGTTTTTTAGGAGTAATTCTTTTATTCTCAATAAATATAAATAAATAAAGTTTTAATCCTTTGGAGATGAAGGTACATTTCTCATTTACCCAGAAAAGATAAAATCATTTAAATTCTTCAATTAGTGGATATGAAAATTTATAGTGAGAAATAATGTTTTTATGGTGGAAAAGGAGTAGAATTTTCAAAAAATCCATAAATAGTATTATCAGGATAGTGATGAATAATTGAGAGGATTAGTGGGAATGAAAATACCTAAGGTATATTCAAAAGAATATTTAGATGATTATAAAAATAAAACTATAAATAAACTAAAGAGTTGAGCCAAAATTTACAGGAAACATATCATTGGGGATCATACATCTCTAGTGAAGATAAGGAGGTTTAAGAATCAATAGAAATCATCTATCTTATCACAGGTAAAGACCATTTTTTTAGAATAATCTTCAAGAGATGAGATTCAAGTTCAAGTAATAAAAGAAGAACTTGACCAAATAGAAAAGAATCAAACTTGGGATATTATTTTGAGGAAAACATATAATAATTTCCTCAGGACCAAATGGGTTTTCCATAAAAAAATAAATGAATTTGGCACAATAATTAGAAATAAATAATGACTGGTGTGAAAGGGATACTCCAAGATAGATGGTATTGATGTTAATGAAACATTTTCACCTATTAAAATGTTAGAGACAATTCAATTAGTCTTGAATATAAACGCACAATGAGAATTCAATTTTTTTCAGATGGATTTTAAGTCATCATTTCTGAATGGGGTTCTAGAATAATATATTTATATTAAACATTTAAAAGTTTTTCTCATTCATGAAGATGATAACAAAGTTTATCGGTTAAATAAGGCTCTATATGGGTTGAAGCGACACCATGATCATGGTATTCATGACTTGATCCATTTTTAAAGAATATAAATTTCCCGTGAGTTGGATCTTATTATAATCTTTATGTGAATAATAATAGTAATAAAAGGTTAATGATACTGGTATATATTAATGAAATATTCTTTGGTGGATTAAATGAAGCGTATTTTAAACAGTTTTTAGAATTCTAAAAATGCAAGTTCGAAATGTCAATGATTGGTGAGATAACATTTTTCCTTGGCTTACATATAACATAAGTAATATATGGTATATTTATTTCTTTGTAAATATATTATAAAGATATTCTGAGAATATTTTGGATGGAAAATTCCAAATAAATGGAAACTTCAGTTTCTACATGAATGGAATTATCAAGGGACAATGAAGGAAAAATGTTCAATATCCCTGAGTATAGACAAATGATTATTACTATATTATACTTAGTAACAACATGACCTAATATTGGTTTTTCCAAATTCCATGTGTCATGTTATCAAAGTAATACCAATGATATGCACTTAATTTCAGAAAAAAGAATACATTAGTATATTAAAGGCATGATGGATTTCTATTTACTATAAAATGAAAAATACTAGAATGAGTTATTGGAATTTATAGATGCAGATTACATATTTATTGGATAAGTAAGAAACAAGATTTCATTTTATTGAGAACCATGTATTCTGAATATATTGAGACCACTCAAGTTTTCATGTAGTTATTATGGATAAAGCATCAGCTTGAAGATATGAGAGTTGAAGTGATGTTTCCGATAGAAATTAATTGTGATAATTCAAGTGCTATAAATATCAGAAAAATATAGTACATCACCCAAGGGAAAATAAAACTGAAGTCAAATATTACTTTATCAAAGTGAAAGTGGATCATGGTATTTTTAATATGGAGTATATACATACTGAATTACTGGTTTCAGTCATCCTAATTATGGCCATACCTAGAGAAGCACTTGAATGATATCAACTGTCTCTTGGATTTCAGTCTACTCCCCACACTTAAACAGTGTGGATGTAAGACCTAATTCTCCCAGAGGTATGGTGTTTTTTAAATTATATACTGATATGTGTTATTTATCTTACTACATACAAAAAATTAGTGACCTTTGGGTACATTGACAAAGGGGGAGAATATGTCTTAATCGAGATTGGGGAGAAGATGATAGAGGGAGAAATGAAACTAGGGGAGTTTCAAATATAATGATGATAAAAATAGTCTATAAACAAATAAAAATCATTTAAAGGAGTTTCATTTAGGTTCATGATGCAATGAGAAGACACGTTTTGGTTAAGAATTGATCTCGAAGGTTTATCATGTTTTTTCTTTTGGTATCGATAAGGTTTCCAGTGGAAGGTTTTAGAATGAAGTGATTCATTATTAGGATTCTCATGATACTCTTGTTTCTCATGATAATATTGAATCATGTTGGATTAGATTATGTTTTTATGAATTCCTTAATCACTATTTTGGGTTTTTAGAATGAAAATGGTTTCAAATTTACATGACTTTTCAACAAGTTTTTTTATTGAAGATTATAATTGTTTTCAATAAACCCAAAGGGGGATATTGTTGGAAAAAATCCATCTTGGTAGTTATTTTGGGTTGATTTTAATTATTTAAAATGTTTGATGAAGTAAAAAAATGAATATTGTCTAAGGAGGTGTGAAATATTGATCATGAATATCTAATCTTGTGGAAAAATAATGTCTAATATCATAGAGGAAGAAATGTCTGATCATGCGGAGCACGACTGTATGATCTCATAGAAAAAAAATATCTAAACTGATCTCATTGAGTGATAATTTGTAAACTAATATCATGTATAATGAATGTCTAAACTAATCTCGTGGATCATGAATGTAAAAAATGATCTTGTGGATCACAAATGTTAGAGCCGATCTCGTGGAGAAGTCATGTGAAGCACCACGTGACTTTCATAAGATCTTGCATTGAGATCATGCAAATCACTTAAGGACATCACATGATTGTAAGAGGTTGTTGAGGAGAGATCATGAAAATCAATTGAAGACATGGAATGATTGTAATAGGATATCCCAGAGAGATCCTGAAAATCAGATGAAGAAAAAGAAGCTAAAATTGATAGAGATATCACATGGTCGTTCAAAAAAAAAAATGAAACCACATGATTGTATTTGGATATCGCGATGAGATATCAGAAAGAGCTTGAAGACAATGTAGATAACACCACATGATTATTATTTTATGTCACTATGGTGTTACTCTAAGCACTATAATACAATGTCACTGGCTGCATGATTGTATTTGGATCTCATGATGAGATCATGCAAAACACCTGATGTCTATGAGGACGATCATGCAAAGCACTTGGGATATATAGGAGGTGATATTGTGAAGTGATCACATGAATCATGTGATGATGATTTCTAAGGTAGTTTAATGTATGGATAACCATAATTTTTAGAGTTAAATTGGTGGATTTATTTCTATAAATACTACTAACCCATCCTTAAGAAGTTAATAAGTTTGTGTAAATGGTTTGATCTAAATAAAAAGAATTTCACATGACTTGAAAAAAGTCTTGCACTGGAGTCTTCCTATCCCCATAATAAAAGTAAAGTATTGAGAAGGGATATCGTGTCTCCCTAAGTGAAGTATGTATTTGGTGGTTTTTCTCATAGATAGACCTATTGATTTAATGGAATCCATTCAAATTAAACAAGTTCTCATAATCCGTGTAATATAAAGAAGGTATCGCTATTCAAATTATTTGAATATGGTATCACTATCCTCATGACCCAAATAGGGTCTTTTGATATGCATGAATATAAGAAGGCCTCGTAAAAGGGAATTGTGAAGGTTTTTATGTAATGGACATAGGCATACCAATCAGAGTCACGTGATCTTCATGAACAAAATAGAGTCTCATGGTAGAGTCACGTGATCCATGTTTAAAGGGTGAATCATGAAGGTATCTCCTAGATGGTTCTTAAATAAGAGTCTAATTTTTTTTTTGTTTCCATATCATTGATTAAAAAAGATCATAAAGACACACATGAGTGTGAATCAACTCAGAATTGATTTTCATAAGAGTCCACTGGAGGAGCACTGTGTTTAATTCCGAGAGAGAGGGTAGTGAGCTTTCAAATTGTGAATGGTTGTAAACTAGGAATGAGGTTGGGGTGAATATTAGGTCATCCCATTCACTAGGATCTCCTCTCCACTATTGGATCCTCTTCTTCCCCTAGGGTTTCCAAGGACCTCCTTGGAAGTGATGGTTCTCCCCCTATCCTCATGCTTCTTTAGTGTACCCCCTTTACATTTTTATTATTCTTTTTCATACTCTCATTCTTCCTGATGATTGATTATTCCTTGGTATTTACTATTCTACCTTATGGTGCTCTCTATTTTGGGTTTCCTCCCATGTATTTTTTGGTCTTCCTATAAAAGGTAGTGTGCTGTGGAAGTACTCAACTACCCTAACCCTACTATAGCATCAAGTTCCTCTACACCTCTTGTAAAGACCTGTAAAATTCAAGGGAATTTTGTTTCTTAATTTTATTTGGAATTTTACAAGAGTGCAGTTTCTAATGGCCCCTGATTCCCAGACCCGGTGTGCCCGGAATCAATTTTCGAAGTTTGGCTCGGGTATGTTTAGTAAACGAACGAGCGGGTTTTTATAACTTTTAAACCGGTGCTCAAAATCGAAATCTGAGGGCACCGATGGAACCGAAGCGCCGATATTCTCTTATGAACACCTTTTCGGGAGTTTCATTTGCTTGGGTGTGGTTATTAAATTTTTTTGGGCTAAGTAAAAGAATAAAATAAAATGGTGCAACCAATTTTGTTTTATCTAAAGTAGTTTAACCTTAGCTAAGTGGTTGGAGTGGGACCCACTATATCCTACTCCACTAGGTAGTATATTTGTGGGGTGGGGAACACATGAGCCCCACCTATTCAACTTCCTCAAACACCTCTTTTAATTAGGTAACCCACCCGCACCCCCCTTTTAAATGAAAGTCAACTCTTGCGTTTAACTTAATTTTAAACGCCTCTTTAATTGGGCGGTTTGAACTTCTCAATTAATTCAATTAATTGAATGATTCAATTTTTAATTTCAAAACATTTGGCGTGAGTAATAAAATAAGGCAACGCTTATTTTATTAGTGTTGTTTTGGTTGTGCGAGAGGATTTTGGAGAGGATTTTTTCTAAGTCTTGAAGTTCTTCTTCCTCAACGAAGAATGCGAAGAACACTGAGCCTTCGACGAAGAACTCCATCACCGAAAAGGGGAGTTAGTTGTACCTTCTTCCTCCCTCCTCGAAGCTGGTGAGAGACGCCATCCTCGGATATCGACGACGCGACGCCGACGATCCTCCTTCTGCGATGCTTACAGAGTCTCCTTCCGCGACGTCCCTTTCCGCGACAAACCTCGCTCGACGACAATGCTTGAGGTTGGGGATTATTTCTTTTTGTTAGTGATTACTTTCATAACTGATTATTGTCTTTATTTAAGCCGCCTGATATCGCAATAACGAGAGGAGTTCAGACAGCACGAACACGGCCGACCCTCCTCCCCCCATGATTGTTGATTTGTTTGCGGCACAAGCAAGGCAGCGCAGTGCCGATGCACAGCACGGAAAATAATAAAGAATGGGCGGAGAAGCGCGGCGCTGTCGTGCCGCGCCGTTGAAGACGAAAAAAACCGCGACACCATCACGCCACGCCAGAGAACCTCGAAGAGGCCGCGGCCGGAGTGGGGCCGCAGCGGAGGGGCACGGTGCCGTCGCGCCGTGGCGGAGCCGGAAGCGGCAGCCGGCTTCCGGCCGCCGGCGCCGGAGCAGGAGGGCGGGAACCCGGCGGTCCCGCAGTAGCAGCAACCGACCGACCGGCTTCTGAGAAGGCCAGGGTTCGTAACCCCCGGCTGGCCGACAGGAGCGGCCCCCCACATGGGGGCCGCGGTTACACAACAGGGGGGCAAAACCCCCCCTTCCGCTCGGCCGTTACAGCCGAGCCGCCTGGCCACGCGGGCCGGGCCGAGCGAGCCAGGCCGAGCCGGGCCATGCCGGCAGGGCCGGTCCGCGCCCTAATGGGCCGAACCCAGACCCGGGGTGGCTCGACTCGGTTCGGGCCGACCCAGGGGTTATCGGGCCGGGTCGGACCGGGCCCGAACCCCCTATTCACGGACATCTTTCGGTCTTTTGCCCATAACTTTCTCTACGGACCTCCGAACGATGCACCGTTAGTTGTGATGCGATCTTTGGATTGATTCGTTTGTTTTGGTATATTAAACTCAAGGTTTCAGAGAACTTTGGGTTCAGACGGGTTGGTTTGAACACGAAACCAACCGGGCCCTCGGAGCGAAAACACTTATAACTTGAGTTCCGGACGTCCGATTGACGTGCCATCGACTTTTTTGGATTCCTCTTGGTGATACAGACCTTTTGGCTTACTTTGCTCGAGGTTTGGACACAGTTGGAGTATGGTCGGGTTGGTTTTGACTTAAAAACCAACCCGGCCCCCGGAACGAAAAAGCCAATAACTCTCAGACCAGGCGTCCAATTGACGCGCCGTCTGTCACGTTGATTTCATTTTGACGATACAGAACTTTTGGATACATCAACTCCGGACTTCATGTAAGTTGATGCATCAGCCCTTTGGCTCATGGAGCGGACCCTCCCGAACGAGCTTGCTGTGTGTGGGAACCCTAGAGCTGGCTGCGACTGCGACGACGATGATGACTGTACTGAAATCTTCCGTGGATTCGACGACGACGACGACTACAACACTCAGCGATACTACGTGGATCAGTGCTACCGATCCTGTGTGGGTCAGCGCTCAGCGGTCCTGTGTGGGCCAGCGCATACCAATCCTGTGTGGGTCAAATCCTGTGTGGGTCATTGCGGGGGTTAGTACCTCTCGATCCTTTGTGGGTCATTGCGGGGGTTAGTATCTATCAATCCTTTGTGAGTCATTGCGGGGGTTAGTACCTTTCGATCCTGTGTGGGTCCGATGGCTTAGATGAATCAGTGGATACATCTGATCATCTCTATCATCCTACAAAGAATTGTACCTGTGTGAGCTGAGTCTTGACTTCCAATCTTTATCTTCGATAAGATTGACTTGCTTTCCTATGTGGATTGTGTTGTGTTATCCTGTGTGGACGTGATCGAACTTGGGCTCGGATGTTGGATCCAATCTGGAATTGATGACTTAGGTATATGTATGGGCATATACCTAAGTAGTGTTGAATGTTACTTCGTGATTATATCTTTCCTTTTTGGATTACCCTTTGTGGATTCTGTGAGACCTTCGGGGGTCTCAAGGTCCCTACTGAGTAGCTTATACTCACCCCTGCACGGGCTATGCCCGCACTATGTTGTGTTGGATGCAGATGACGGACAACACTGATTGTGGTGGAGGCTTGTGGAGCAAGTCGGTACCTGGAGGTGGACCACTGGGTGGGACGTACACGGAGCGAACGACTGGACCCGTGGAGCTGAGGAGGCTATCTGTACCCACCCTTCAGGTGGGACTTTCAGTGGACGGCTCGACGTTGCAGCTTTACTTTTCAGTTGCTGTACTTTCTTTCCATTTGTACTTTACTTTCAGTTTTGGTTTGTATTCTGGCCCACTTACTTTTCCGCACTTACTATTGTACCCAGTTTTACTTAGTTTTTACTTCGGCTTGCTTACTCTGAGTGTTTGTTTACTTTAAAAAGGCAATACCTTCCCCTTTTTATCGGGATTTACGCCTTGGTGGTAGTCTCCAGCCCCTGGCCTACGGAAGGCGGGCCTGGGGGTAGTCACGGCACGGGCCCCGAGGACGGGTCGTGACAAATTTGTATCAGAGGAGTTCGGTTCTACCGCAGAACTTTGGACTCTGATCTTTTTCTATGTGAAGCAATAATGTTAAGAGTATTGAGTGTGGTTATCAGTCTAGGGAGTCCAGTGTTGGTGCGGCGGCCGACGTATCCGTACACCAGGACCCTGACTTCTGATTTCTGACTTAGTGCACAAAAACATTGATTGCATGTGTGTTTCAAGTTTTCTTTGTGATTACTTTGTGGCAGCTCACCAGGTATACTGTTTTGACCATGGCGCACCTGTCTCTTTTCTGGATGGCCCCACGACGGCAGCCAGCTAGGGTTCTGAGTTTTTTACGTGATGAAATCCCACCGAACGACGAGGCCTCGGTGCAGGGCCCTTTGACAGCAAAGGCACCAGCAGTACCTCTACCCGCCGAGCCACCGATGCTACTAGCCCCAGCTGCTGAGAGTGCACGTCGCCTTGGTGCACTGCATGAGTTTCAACGTCAGCGACCGCCCAGGTTCCATGGGGATATGTACCCTCAGGCAGCTGAGGATTGGATGGAGGTGGTTGTTCAAGTTTTCAGGTTAGTGGGGACACCAGCTGACCTCATGGTGATCCTCGCAGCGAGCCTCCTGCACGCGGCAGCAGGCAGATGGTGGAGCTTGATGCTCCAGGTGCACGATGAGGCATCACTCCTCTGGACGGACTTTGAGAGCCTCTTTCGCTCGAAGTTCGTCCCAGCCACCCTCAGTGAGATGCGCATCCGGGAGCTTCTACAGCTGCGATAGGGCAGCTTGACGGTCGCTCAGTACTCAGCGAGATTTACCGATCTATCACGCTATTCGACAGACATGGTACGAGACCCATTCTTCCGGGCCCGGACCTTCGAGCAGGGATTGAGGCATGAGATCAGGGCATAGCTGATCTCCCTCAGCATTCCGACATAGGTAAGAGTACTGGAGAGAGCTCTTCTCATAGAGATCTTTCTTGCCGAGCCTACGCCAGCAGCGAGACCTACCGCAGGGCGGCACGTAGGAGAGTCATCTGCAGCTGGTAGTCGACGGATGTCACAGGGGTCTAGGTGGACCCGACCATCAGGCAGACGAACTCAGGAGACTGGCTCAGAGGTGCGGGGAACAGGGCGTAGAGCCAGCCTTCCGAGGAGCAGACAGTGCTACACATGTGGCGGGAAGGGCCACATGGCCCGTGACTGCCCAACCCGCCGTGCAGAGGAGCAACAAACGGTTGAGGGGAAACCCAGGTAGAGGCAGAGGGTCGACCGTGGCGGTCCGCCGAGAGCATGTGGACAAGGCAGGGGAGCTGGCCGAGCAGCAGGTGGTAGGCGACGCTTTGAGGCTTTACCACCACCACCACCAGGAGGTCCACCCCGGCCACAAGGAGCTGGCGGGCAGAGACAGGCTCATCTTCAGGCAGCAGAGGCCTACGACCACAGAGCTCCAGAGATGATTTGAGGTACGATCTGTGTCTACTCCACCCTTGATGTAGTTCTTATAGACACAGGAGTGAGTCATTCCTTTATTTCCGTTACCCTTGTTCGGAGCTCGTAGATTCTGACGGAGCCGTTGGCTCGATCCTTACGGCTAGAGACTCCTACGGGAGCAGACTCGACGATTACGCACTGGTGCCGACAGTGTGAGCTTACTCTAGGAGGTGAGATCTTCGGCTGGGATCTTCTTGGAGCGGCGTCGAGGCCTTACAATGTCATCTTGGGCATGGATTGGTTATCCACAGTTCATGATCAGATCGACTGTATTAGGTGCAAGGTGCGGTGTGTACGCACTGACGAGAACAGGTTCACCTTCACCGACGAGAAGGCAGCCTTTGCAACACAGGATGGACTCATGTAGAGGAGAGGACAGCCCATCACTCATCAGTTGGCTAGCCTCATCCTAGGAGCAGTTGATGTGTGGAGTCCCGGTTTTCCTGCATTGTTGCATCAGTATGCAGACGTTTTCCCCAATGACATCCTGGGGCTACCTCCTCGTAGAGAGGTAGACTTCTATATTGACCTGTACCCCAGGATAGCCCCGATATCCACTCCAACATATTGGATGGCCCCTGCGGATCTTCGAGAGCTATGGGTACAGTTGGAGGACTTGCAGGGCAAGGGATTCATCCGACCCAGTGTTTCACCCAGGGCTTCCCCGATATTGTTTGCCAAGAAGGAGGACGGGAGTTTGCGACTTTGAGTTGACTATCGTCACCTGAACCAGGTGACCATGAGGAACAAGTATCTTGTACCGAGGATTGGATACCTCTTCGATCATCTCAAGGGATCACAATGGTTCTCAAAGATAGACCTTAGATCAGGTTATCATCATCTCAGAGTTCGAAACGAGGACATGCAGAAGACGACCTTCAGATGTCGGTATGGCCACTTTGAGTTCTTGGTTATGCCTTTCGGCGTAACCAACGCTCCATCAATGTTCATGGGTCTCATGAACAGGATATTTCATCCATACCTTGTTCGATTTGTCGTGGTCTTCATCGAAGACATTTTGATATACTCGACCACTGAGGAGGAGCACGCCTACCACTTGCGGGTTGTACTAGACACACTCCAAGAGCACCAGATTTATGGAAAGCTCTCAAAGTGTCAGTTCTGGTTACGTGAGGTCCACTTCTGGGGACACATCATCTCTGAGGTGGGAGTTGCGGTGGATCCTATGAAGATCGAGGCAGTGATATCTTGGGAGCCACCCATGAGCGTGACGGAGGTGTGGAGTTTATTGGGGCTAACTGGGTACTACCGGAGGTTTGTGCCAGACTTCTCCAGAGTTGCGGCACCACTCTCAGCTTTGAAGAAGAAGGGGAAACCCTTCATGTGGTCAGACAGATGTCAGTAGAGCTTGCAGGAGCTGAGAAAGAGATTGAACAACACACCTATCTTGAGGCTACCGGAGGAGGGAGTAGGGTACGTAGTCTACTGCAATGCATCAGGGACCGGGATCAGATGTGTTCTGATGCATGAGCGGGCCGTGATCACCTTTGGATCACATCAGTTGAGGCAGCATGAGCAGAACTACGCTACCCATGACTTGGAGTTAGCAACAATGGTCTTAGATCTGAAGATGTGGCGACACTATCTGATGGGCGAGCGCTTTACAGTCTACTCTGACCACCAGAGTCTCAGGTACATCTTCTCGCAGAAGGACCTGAACCTGAGACAACAGCTATGGCTCGAGTTCCTCCAGGACTATGACTTTGAGATAGTCTATACTCCTGGGAAGGGGAACCTAGTAGCCGATGCTCTGAGCAGGAGGACGGGCATCCAGCTACTCAGGGAGGCGAAAAAGAAGTTAGCTGCTTTGTGGATATCCTTCGTGGATAGAGATGGAGAAGCCTTTATTCAGTCACTCACAATCACTCCTCCACTACTGCAGCGAGTCAGAGAGGCACAACGTGGGGACACCGACTGTGAGACGCGGCATGTGCAGATATCCTTAGGACATGAACCTGATGGATTCTCTTTAGGAGGAGAGCATGACATCCTTTTCATAGGATGTACCTTGGTACTGGTTTCTTTACATTTGGATTTTCTGAGAGAATTTCACACATCCCCTTTGGCAGTATATCCTGGAGTGGCGAAGATGTACCAGGATCTCAGATGACAACACTGGTGGCCGGGCATGAAGAAGGATGTGGCAGAGTTCGTTTCTCGATGCCTCACCTGCCAGCAGGTGAAGGTAGAGCACCAGGTTACAGCAGGCTTGGTACAACCCTTGGAGGTCCCGAAGTGGAAGTGGGACGGGATATCTATGGATTTTGTGACTGTAATTACACGTACATCCAGAGGTCACAACTCCATTTGGGTGATTGTCGACCGACTCACCAAGTCGGCCCACTTCTTACCCATCATAGAGCAGGGCTCAGTAGAGAGCTTGGGACGTCTCTAAGTTCAGAAGATTGTACGGCTTTATGGTGTGCTATAATCTATCGTCTCCGATGGAGATGATCACTTTACTTCCCAGCTTTGGAAGGGGTTGCAGGAGGCATTCGGGATGCAGCTACATATGAGCACCGCCTTTCACCCTCAGACAGATGGTCAGACAGAGAGGATCATTCAGACTCTTGAGGACATGCTCCGTGCATGTGTCATCGACTTCGGTCGCATCTGGGAGGACCACCTGCCCTTGGTGGAGTTCGCGTACAACAACAACTACCACTCCACCATCGGGATGACACCATACGAGGCGTTGTACAACCGACCTTGAAGATCACCGCTGTGCTGGACAGACCCTGAGGAGTCAGCACTTGTGGGACCAGAGATGGTCTAGGCCACGACAGAGAAGGTCCAGGTCATCCTGGAGCGGATGAGGATAACTCAGAGCCAACAGAATTCTTATGCTGACAGGAGGTGGAGGCCACTGGCGTTCGAGGATGGTGACCACGTCTTCTTGTGGGTCTCACCTCAATGTGGATTACGAAGATTTGACCGAGGCGGCAAGTTATCTCCACACTTTATCAGACCATTCCAGGTCATCGGTAGGATTCGCGAGGTGGCTTACCGCCTGGCTCTACCACCTCAGTTGCACCGGGTGCATGATGTCTTCCACTTATCTCAGCTGAGGAGATACGTGCACGACCCGATGCATATCATTGACCATGGGGAGATAGATATTGATGATGGGGCGAATTTTGTGGAGGTCCCAGTGGAGACCGAGGATCGACAGGAGCGGGTCCTATGTGGATGGTCGATTCCTCTAGTGCGCATCAAATGGAAGCACGAGAACCTCCAGGAGAGCACTTGGGAGCAGGAGGCTCAGATGCGTTCTCAGTACCCACATTTGTTTCCCTATTTTTTGATGTATCTTTATGGGGACGTAAAGCCCTGAGGTGTGAGTAATGTAAAGACCCGTAAAATTCAAGGGAATTTTTTTTTCATAATTGTTTTTGGAATTTTACAAGAGCGCAGTTTCTGACGGCACCTGATTCCGAGGCCCGGTGTGCCCGGAATCAATTTCCGAAGTTTGGCTCGGGTGCGTTCAGTAAACGAACGAGCAGGTTTTTCTAACTTTTAAACCGGTGCTCGGAATCGAAATCTGAGGGCACCGATGGAACTGCAGTGCCGATATTCACTTATGAACACATTTTCCAAAGTTGCGTTTGCTCAGGTGTGGTTATTAAAATTTTTTGGGTTAAGTAAAAGAATAAAATAAAATGGTGCAACCAATTTTGTTTTATCTAAAGTAGTTTAACCTAAGCTAAGTGATTGGATTGGGACCCACTATATCCTACTCCACTAGGTAGGATATTTGTGGGGTGGGGCCCACACGAGCCCCACCTATTCAACTTCCTCAAACCCCTCTTTTAATTAGGTAACACACCCACACCCCACTTTTAAATGAAAGTCAACTCTTGCGTTTAAATTAATTTTAAACGCATCTTTAATTGGGCAGTTTAAACTTCTCAATTAATTCAATTAATTGAATGATTCAATTTTGAATTTCAAAACGTTTGGCGTGAGTAATAAAATAAGGCAACGCTTATTTTATTAGTGTTGTTTTGGTTGTGTGAGAGGATTTTGGAGAGTATTTTCTCTAAGTCTTGAAGTTAGTCTTCATCGACGAAGAACACAAAGGACACCGAGCCTTCGACGAAGATCTCCGTCACCGCAAAGGGGAGTTCGTCGTACCGTCTTCCTCCCTCCTTGAAGCTAGTGGGAGACACCATCCTCGGAGTTCGACAACGCGATGCCGACGATCCTCCTTCCGTGACGCTTACAGAGTCTCCTTTCGTGACGTCCCTTTCCGCGACAAACCTCGCTCGAAGACAACGTTTGAGGTAGGGGATTATTTCTTTTTGTTCGTGATTACTTTCATCGCTGATTATCGTCTTTATTTAAGCCGCCTGATATCGAAATAACGAGAGGAGGTCAGATCGCACAAACACGGCCGACCCTCCTCCCCCCTTGATATGGGGTTCATTCAACCCAATGCTTCTCCATGGGGTGTACGTTTTTTTGTTAAGAAGAGATATGAGACAATGAATCTTTTAATTGATTATCATAAACTTAACAAGATTATTATTAGGAAAAAGTATCCTCTACCCTATGTCGATGACCTATTTTATCAATTATAAAAAGATTTATATTTTTTCAAAAATTGATCTTTGATCTGGGTATTATTAGGTAAGGATCAAGAATGGGGATATAACCAAGAAAATATTCCATATGAGTTATGGTTGTTTTGAATTTATACTAACGCAGTTTGGATTTACTGATGATCTGAAAATGTTCATGGATTTAATGAATAGAGTCTTTATATATTACCATTATTAGTTTTATGGTAGTTTTTATAGATGATATTATTATATATTTAAAAACAAAGTAAGATCATGAAGAAAATTTTAGAATTATAAAAAATTAACAAATGAAGGAGAAGTTGTATTCTAAATTTACCAAGTGTGAATTTTGGAATCAGAAAGTTTCATTCTTAGGTCATATAATCTAAAGTGATGGTATATTAGTGGATCCTTCAAAGACATAAGTTTTTGAACATTATCCCAGACTAAATAGAGTAAATGCGATCCATATTTTTCTTAGTTTGGAAGGTTATTATTAATGTTTTTTGGAAAATTTCTCTTGTTTTTCAAATACACTCAACAAGTTAAATTAAAAGGAAGAAAAGTTCATTTGGAGAGAATAATGTGAGTAAAATTACAAGGAACTAAAGAGAAGTTTAGTTAGAAAACCTATGCTTACACTACTCTACTATTGAAAAGGGCTTGTAATCTATAGTGATGCATCGAAGAGGGGATAGGGATTCATTTTCATACAAAATGATATAGTGATAGTTTCTTCCTTATGGAAATTAAAGGTTCATGTGAAAAATTATCCAAATCATGATTTAGAGTTAGTTGTAGTATTTTTTTCACTAACGATTTGAATACATTATCTTTATGGAGAAAGGTGTGACATATATATTGATCATAAAATCTTCATGTATATATTTACACAGAAGGAGTTGAATATGTTACAAAGAATTTGGTTGGTTTTGATCAAAGATTATGATTGGTCAATAAATTACCACTCTGAGTAGGATAACAAGGTGTCAGATGCTCAAAGTTAAAAGGATCATACTAGATTATCTATGATAACAATCATAAAAGATCCAATATTTCCATATTTAAAAATATTGGATCTTGAAATCCTTAAAAAGGAATAGAAATTCAATATTTAAAAAATGAGTTTTCAACCATCAATCTAAGTAAAAAATTAAATATGTTTAGAAAGTAGATATAGATATAAAAAAGAAGGTAATAAATTTTCCTAAGTTCAACCTTGATTGTGATGGAATGATAAGGTTTAGGAATCATGTATGTGTTCCATCAATACCAGTTTTGAAGGAGCTGCTAGATGAGGTTAATAGTTCATAATTCTCTATTCATCCTAGAAGTATAAAGATTTATGTTGATATGAAAGAGTATTTATTATGGGAAAACACGAAGAGTAATATTTTAGAGTTTTTATCATGGTTCTTGGTATGCATAAAAGATAAAGATGAGAGATATAAGTCTAAGGGGTTGTTAAGACCACTACCTATACCAAAATGGAAATGGGAAAACATCACTATGTATTTTTTTTGTTGGAATCCCCAAAACATATAATTGATATAATTATTTTTGGATTATAGATTATCATATTACAAGTTCAGAAAACTTCATTACTATAAGATATGATTTATTTATTGATTATATTTCTTTGATATTGATTAAATAAGTCAGGATCTGATTAGGATCTCAGGTTTAACTCAATGTTATAGAGAATTATTTAGTAGGATTTGGATATAGATTTGAGTTTCACTATGGTGTATCATCCTTAGATAGATGGTTAGTCTGAGAGAACCATTCAAACCCTAGAGGATATACTGAGATCTTATTCTATGGATTTCAAATGTATTTATGATCAAAACCTTCATCTAGTTGACTTTTCTAATAACAATAGCTTTCACATGTGAATTCATATGGATCATTATGAATCCCTCTATTAGGAGATGAGTATAATTGTAACGTTATCAAATACAATTGGAGAAATAAATCTATTTTTACCTGAGCTGGCTGAAAAAATGGTGGAGAAAGTTAAAACCATTCAATAATACATCAAGGAAGCTCAGAGTTGACAAAAAAGGTATTTAGATGATCATCTTCGAGATATGGAGTTCAAATTTGGTGAAAAGGTGTTTCTATGAATTTATTCATGGAATATGGTTTTGAGATTCAGTAATAAAGGAAAACTAAACCCTAGGTATATTATCCCTCTCTAGATTCTTGATCGAGTAGGGATGATATCTTATCACTTAGAACTTCCACCGAACCTCTGTCAAGTTCATGATGTGTTCCATATATCTCTCTTGAGGAGGTAAACAACCAATCCTTCACATGTAATAAACCCGGGGTTCCTATCCCTAGATAATAATATTTCCTATGAATAAAAAGAACTGTAAATCTTGGATCATAGATATAAAGTGCTATGTAATAAGACAACTCACCTAGTTGAAGTTCTTTGGAGGAATTATAAATTTGAATAAGTTACATAAAAACTCAACGATATAATAAAAATAAATATATCCTTATTTTATTGTACCAAAATAATTGAATTTTTAGGGAAAAATTTATTTTATGGTGGGGGGGGGGGGGGTGGGGGGTAGAATGTATCACCCCAAGATTTTATGATATATGTATTTTTAAATAAATTTAATCTTTTGTCTTGATTTTTTTCCACAAAATCCTGAGTCTAAAAGAACCATAATATAGTATACCGTTATAACCTAGCTATTAAATTGACATATTTGAATTTGACTTACTAAATTATGAAAAGTATATGGTTTACACATGTTTCAATTGATTAGAAATGGAAAAAAGAAATGTTTATGTGCACCTAATATGCTTTTATGTTAATAAATTAATTTTATTACTATTTTTGAATGATTTTGATAAAATTTATATAATATATTTTCAATTAAATGTTTTATAATTAATACAATATTTTTTTCTAGTCATGAGATAATAATAAATCCATTTTTATGCTAAAAAAATATTTTTCTGAAAACTGATTTTATCATATTTTCCACACTTATTTTAATTTTGTTTATACTTTTAGAAAATTTATTTTAAAAAATGAAATTTATTTTTTAATTTAACACGTCAAAATTATCTTAGAGTTATTTTTTTTGAAAAGATTAATTTTTCAATGAATAGTGAAAAATACTATTTTTTATTAGGCATTTTTTTGTTTAAAGCATTTAACGATTTATATTTTAATTTAATTTTTTTTGAAAATAAAAATTTATTATATATCAAATTTAGATCATTTAAATCAATTTTATTTTGATTTTTGATATAAGAACTTGGTATCGAGAAAAAAATTATTTGGAAAACTGTTTTTTTCATCATGATTGTGAGTTTAACTTAAAATTAAATCCTTCCACTTTTGTAAATTATATTTGATAAAATATATTCCATATTTTGAATCATAATGATTAATATTAGTATATAATTTCAATTTAATTTCAGGTCATAATGAATCGTAAAAAAATTAAAAAATATGTTCCTGTGGTTAAGATTAAAACAATTTTTCTGGTGGGTTAAACTAAAAAGATAATGGTTAAAATGACTTGTAAACTTGTATAATTTCTATTATATTGAAATATTTCGACCTGATATCATATAATATTATAAAATATTCCAATTTTTATCCATTTGGTGCAAACATGACATCAAATTATTTCATTCTTTTATAATATTACAGGTGTGTCCTGACCCCCTCTTATAAAAGGGAACCCCTCTTCTATCTTATACACACTTAAATAGTATTTTGGTTAAAAAAATAACTATCTAAATCCATCCATTACAACCCAACCCATGAACTAGATTTACTTATTTGACCATAAAAACATCTTATGAAGGCTTTAGTTATAAACCTAATGAGGTTGTTCGAAGAAGAGGTATATTTATTAACCATGCATTTTCATTTTATTTCTTATTATACCTCCTTAAAGTATTATTAAGCCTTGATGAAATAATAAAAAAATAATATTATATTTAATTATATTTTATTATGTTAATGGAATAACCTATATCCATATCCTATTCCATCAAATGGGAAACAAAGTTGTCAATCAAGTGTACGGAGGACTATCGTCTCGCGAATCAATTTAAATTGTTTTCCATTACCACCTCTCACGATTGGATATAATGATAGATTTAAATTATATATATGGTTTTTATGAACAAATTATATCCTTTTAGTTATAATATCACATCTACCTTCTTACCTTCTAATCCGTTGGAAAATGATAACATCGCTCATGTGTACGTATGGATTATCACCTCCATGAAGCAATGCGATTTGTTTTTCATTTCCAATTTAAATAGATAGTAATAAGGACATATATAATGAATATATATGATATATATAATATAATAATTATACTAAAAATATTAATTATTATTTACCTTTATTTTTTTTTCTATCTATCATAAAATGAAAACAACATTCATGCATACATATTTCCTAGCGTTTCCATGAATGGTGTAATTAATTTTTCTATATATATATTTTATAGAATAATATAAATACATATAGAATTAAATTAAATTATATTTATGTCATGTTTACAATTCCAGATATTATGTAACCATGAAAAAATTAAAAGGATTGAAAGTCCCGATCTAAAACATACATGGAAAACGAAACAATTATTACACGAACCAATAATTTTAACAAAGAATAATTAATACATGGGTGATAAAATATTATAAGTAAATAATATATGGTATTATATAATTTAGTATGGTTTTTTCATATTTTTTTGATAAATATATATTTATTATAAATGATGTTTGGATACATACAAATGAAGTTGAACCTGAGGTATGAGTTTATTTCACAATCTCATCATCATTTGGGATTATTTATATTTAATTATTTTTTGGGAGAATTATTTGATATTTCTATATTAAAAAAATTATAATTTATTATTTCCTAGTTATTTTTATAAATTTAAAATTTTCATTTCATTTTCCTCTCTTTAAGTGATCAAATATTGAAATAAATTTTTATGGAAAAATGACCATATATTTTCTACTCGATTCAGAATATTTTTCTTTCAGGTCCATATTTTACATAAATTGTCTAAAAGATTTTTTTTTGAAATTATCCAATTATTTATTAAGGAAATTTTTTACTATTTTTTTACTTTTAAAAAATATTTTAAAAGGAATATTCTTATCATTTTTCAAATGAGGTACTTTTTGACCTTTTTACAAAAGTGTGAAAGGAATTTTTTTAAACCTATACCACATGAATGGAATTTTATGTATTTATGAACACTCATTACTTTGAATGTTAATTTAAAATTTTACAAGGTTCCTTTAAATTAATTTGTTTCCTTTGTATTTCATAATTTTTTTAGACTTTAAATAAGTGATTTCAAATTAAAAGAGTTGTTTTCCTCAAAACAATTTCTAGTTATTTTTTAAAGTATTTTAATATATGTAAACATAATTTATTAAATATTTTATTGATAATATAATCTAATGATACCATCCACCATATTTATTTGGATGTTTTATGATCAGTTTTATAGGGAAAAAATTGGTATTTTTTATTATAGTTCTTCTAATACGTGTAGTTATTGATTTTTAAGGAATGTTGATTAAGTTATGTTATTTGTTCATGTTAGGAATGAATTGGTATTATTAAGTGAAAGGTGAGGCCCGTAATTACATATCACCTTGATTCATCATTTGGTCTCATTAGAAAAATTATATAAAGTATTTGTCTAAGAATTACTCATTTATGTTAGATTTCTTGGCATGTAGCCTCAACAGTAAGTTTCAAATGTCTGACATTATAAATTTCATCATTATGAAATTATTTATTGATTTTCATGTGATTTTATGAATGGTTATGAAATAAATTGACAATTTTATAGCTCATGTGATTATTTACATGGAATTATTTGATCATCATTTATTCTTTCCATATTATTCATGCCTTGTTATCTTATGATACACTTATATCCTTATTGAGTATATGATCCAACCCCTTTGTTATGTTTCAATTCCCCTAGATTCCAAAAAGTGTATTATGATTGATATGTTGGGATATTATTAAGGTAATAATAGTGTCCTCAAAGAAAATACTATATTTTATTTTAATTTATAAATGTAATGTGAGATCTAAGTATGTATCTAGTTTTATAAGACTATTAAACTATCCAGTCATTTGGGATGAAATAACTTGTTTCTAGTACCAATATAGTAAAGTAATGTCCAACTCTAGGCTACTTATGTCAGGGTATTTACATGAAGAAGTTTATTTTTACCTTTATTTAAGTTTTATATATTTTTTTTACCTTTACACGAGTTTGGTTTATCATTATGTGAGTTTGGTTTACCGTTATTTCACTTTTGTTCTACCCTTATGTTGGTAGTTTAATTTTATATTTACCTTTATGCATAACATGGAATATTTTATCTACCTATATATATCTTATTATATTTATGAGTTACCCTTATGCAATATACTAACTTTCCTTTATGTAATCTATATAATTTACTTCTCTCCTTTATACCACCTTTAGAAAACATAGACTACCTTTACATATTGTTTATAAATTTAATTTTTTCTTTATGCATGCCTGAAAAATGACCCTTATATAGATTTGAAAACCTGTAATTTCTAGTTTTCTATGTTTTCTTAATTTTTATTGGTATTTTAAATTGATAAATATTATATGAAGTGTTGAAATTGTTTTAATGATTCTTTAAATTAGAACACAATATATAGAACCCATGTGATGTTTTTTTCCAGTGTTTTAAACTGATTTAAATGAAGATTAATTTGTTCTTAATTTATGCATAAACTTACTTCAAGTATTTTAATAATTAAAATGTATTTATTATGAGTTAATTTTTATGATTTTTTTTTTGTTTTTGAATTCATTTTCATGCTAAAATAACTCATTCTAAATTTTTTTAGGAGTTTCATGCAATATCTTTAATGATTGATATTATCATGTATATTTGTATAAAGAAATTTTAATTTTAAATTTTGAATTTTACATTTTTAAATTTTGAAATATTTTTGTGTTTTCATGAACTTATTATAAGGGAATATAGTTTTAAATTTATGCAAATGATTTTGAATTAATCGAATGGTTTTAAACTAAAATGATAAATATTATCTCTCTCCTTCCTCAATAATTCTAGATTATCATCATCATTGTTATTTTTATTTATCCTAACCGAATTTAAGGTTCTGTTTAGTGTAGAGTTATTATTACTTAAAGGTCTTGATTCTTGCATAGAATGAAGATAGTTCACATGATACAATAGTGAACATACATTTTGATAGGATAAAGGAGAAGGAGAAATTCCACTGTATAAAATGTACATCCTCTAAAAGTACTACAAGAAAAATTTAGTTACGAATCATCATTCTTCGTCACTTGGTGAATTATATTTCTAGACCACTTAGACTTCATCATTAAAATCTATTTTAAGGGATAATAATAACTATTATACCCCAACATATCTATCTACTACTATTTATGTAGAGACCCAAAGATTGACGTACATAGACATTATATTACTTTTTTGGAATACTTAATACATGACAAAAACAGACGCCCAAAGACCGTATTAGTTTAGTGCATTTGGAAACTCTGAACACAATCTTCTAATTATGGTGAAAGATCTTCAACCTCTCCCATAAAGATCTTCCCCTTTGGGTTTCTTACCAAAAACCTTTCTTTATATCCTGGGGAAAATAAAACATAAAAAGGGTGAGCTTAAATGCTCAGTAAGGGTAAACATGGAGAACATAAAACAATCCACAAAAATTTGAATGTAAAAACATGAACATAAAACATCAAAATCATGAGTAATGACAAAAATCTCAGCAGTGGATAAGGAATAGATCATAAAGAAACATTAACCATTATAAAATAGCATGGGAATAAAACATGTAATTGTGGAAAACCATTAAGCACATGTTATGATTTACATTATAGCCAAGACATTGCTTCCAAGACCATCATAGTGGACAAAGTATATTACTGAACCGAGTTTACTTGCTGTTCCAGCCCTGTATTACTGATCTGAATTCAATTTCTGTTCTATCCATGTATATATCATGAGATATAAATCTTTACCCAATGAATTGGAGGGAGATATAGGCCCCACCCATCTCATAATGAAATCATTCTTACGTCTGACACAAAATAAACAGAAATCATTCATCATAACCTAAAGCATAAAATGGGTTTCATAAACCTCATCCCGTCATAAAATAATACATATAAAACAAATGGATATCATTTCATCATAAAAAAATGAAACCATGTAAATAATAGATATATTATACTTGAAACATAAACATACTAAATAATTTCATCTTATATGGAAAATAGTTTTGATAAAACAATTGAAATTAATTCTTGAGGAAAATATCATTTGTTCTTCAAAATCATTTTCTTTTCACAAAATGAATGAAATTTTAAAAGAAAAGGATTTTTGTTGAAAATAATCATGAAATCTTGTTGAGAAATCTTCATGAAAATAAGGAGTTATGAAACCTTAAAAATATGTTCATTCCATATAAGTTAAAAAAACATTCTTCTCGTACTTTTTCCGAAAAAGTAAAAAAAAGTACCTCGTATGGTAAAAAAATGAAAGATTCCTTCCATACCAAGTGGTTAAAGTAAACAATGGGTAAAAATGAGTTTAAACATACATGAAAGAATAGTAAACATTTTATGAAAATATATTTAGAGGACATCGACATGGATGATAAATATAACCCCAGTAAATACTTATGAATAAACAATCTTGGATAAGAACGAGATTGGAATAATTATCCCTTACCTTATGTCCAATTTCTTTGGTATGTGTCTGAGACTCCTGTATAATGGGTTTAAACATATTATTAACTTCTATCAGAACTATAATAATATTTATGTTATCATATATGAATCACCTACGAGTTTATATTACCCGTTCATTTGTCAATTCCATGTTTTTCCCTCCAAATCATTTTTTTCTTCATTTTATAAAGGCAGGTTTGAGGATTGCCGGTACCCAATTCAGGAATTCACCACATCCACACACCATGTCAAAACATCCAGCTCCAATTCAACATTCAAATTATCAAAACCAAAATCAACGTGACAAGCCCTCGAGCCGCGCACCTGCCAACGTACCACACACCTATCAACGCACCTGCCACGCACCAACCATCAAGCCATTCCTTGGTCCGTGATCCATCACCACGCACCACCATTCATAGCAGGAAGACAACAGAACCCATCCATCATCGTCACCGAAGCACTTTCCCGCAAATGATCCTGCCACAACGATCCCACAGTAGCCCTACAACACCGCAACAACAAGAAATCCACAGAGCAGGCGCTCCAAGCTATAAGGTGCCGAGTCATCACAAACTAGGGCTGGAAGACCCCGAAAACACACCACAAAAGTTCCACTGAGGAGGGGATCCAAGTTGATCTGAACCACAAGTGCCGCTCTGGGCAGAAACTGGAAAGATCTGAACAGAGAAGGGACCCTCACCGGCTGCCGAGACAGACGAAGCCACCGAACAGCGAAAGGGCAACAGCGAACCAGGAGCAGGACCATATCGGTGGTTTCAAAACCATATATCGAACAAAAAAACAACCGAAAACAAAAACCACTACATCACCTTATCAAGATTCCATCACGGAAAACCCAGAGGAGAAAATCCACCGCCGGAAGTCAAGACCAGAAATCCTCCCCCCTCCTAGCCGCTGTAGAGACAACGCCTCACCTCACCTCCCCGGAACACCAGAATAGACATGAATATGTAGACTAGATCCACACTAAAGTCTGAAAATGATAAGCCGAGTCACATACCAGATCCACACCGAAACCGTTGCCTGGCCGTTCCAACTCGGAATCGACGACCTGCAAACCAGATCCACACCGGGAGCTAAAAACCAAGCCGCACCGGAGCATACGAACCTGTCACCACACCTCTCCGACCCTGATCCTAGGAAGAAAACTCCAAGACTCTAGATCATGCCAGAGGAGGGAAAGAGAAAACATCAAAAGGAGAACCCTAGTCGCCGCTCTGAGAAGAAAGATTTCGCTCCGAGGCCTCAATCACCATGTTAAAGCAGTGTTTTGGGTAAAATTGTTTCATTCATCGTACATGTTTTGACTTGTAATTATTCATATAATTACATAGATCATGATTACTTAATTCCAGAATGTAAAACATGATTTATATATAATATATACTCAGAATATTCATATATATAATAGATCAATAAATGGAATGAAATACACCGTTCATGGGGACGGTAGGCCGTACGTACGCATGGACGCTATTTTCATTTACTTATTAAATTGAAAGGAAGTAAGTAAATAACATATACATAAATCCAGTATGATTATTATGTCATATATTTCATGATTATTTATTATATATACTTTATAATTATTCTGTAATGGTTAACATGGAGAATGAATCTCAACGCGTCGTGGAGACGGTAATCCGTACGTACGCACGAGTGATGATATCATTTCCATAATTATTGAGTTGATGATATAATTTATCAGAATCATTATGATGTCATAATAATAATATATAGTTATTATTTCCACCATTATACCCATCCAAGTATGGTGGTGGTGGAAAAACAGATTACACCACGACGTGGAGAGGGTAAGCTGTACGTATGCACGCGCGTTGATTTCATTTTCTGTAGGATGGATAGAAGGTGAAATAAGGTTGTTTCATATTTATAATAACATATCAGTATATTAATTGTACTTATGTTATTACTTTATAATGAAAAAATTTATATAGAGGAAGTAGAATAATAAATAAACTTGAAAGAAACGGTCGAAGAGATTACCTCTTCTTCGACGCACCTCCATTGAACTTCCTCTTAAGGGACTAGAGTTGGTCTTTAGAAAAGACCAGAATCTCAAAAATATTAATACGGAAGTTGAGAAGTATAATGGTCAGGTTTTGAACGAGCTTTAAGGCTCAAAATGGTGTGAGGAGGAGAGGGATGAGGTGCACTTTTATAAGAGAAGAGAGAGACACTTTTGAAAACCTCAAAAATACTAATTAATAAAAAAAATAAAACCTAACATAAAAAATTAAAAAAATCACTAAATTTGAATATGAGATGATATAGGGATGTAATATCATCAACCAATAAAATTTAGACATGTTTTAAGTTTATTTTAAACCTTATCATTTTGATTTATCCTTATTTAATCTATTTAATTTTATTTTTGGTAATAAGATTCTAAATTCTAAATTGTTATAAATACTTATGTGTTGTGAATTGTCCATAATTGGATAATTTATGACATTGTTGACTATATAAAGTTCAATTTATAATTTTTAAATATTTTTGTGATTTTTAAAAAATTTAATAATATGTTATTTTTATAAAATATTAATAGTGTCAATTTTGACACTATTCAATTATTTGGATTTAAATAAAATCCACACAGAAGATATATTAGAAAAAAAATATTTAATAGATTTAAAACTTATCATATTAATCTAAAAAATTCACTGATAACATTAATTTGTTGATATAAAATTTATGTTAATATTTTTAAAACCATTTATTTGATATTTACATTAATAAAATAATTACTACAACAATTTTGTATAATTATTTAATATAATTATTTGTTGCATAAAAATTAAAAATAAAATACTATGATGCATATAAATATAATATATTACATAATAATACTTTTAATCAAATTTATCATCTTAAAATAACAACATTTAAATTGTTATATTTATTAAATTATGATGGTGACAACTTTGACATCATTTAAAATAAAATAATATAAGTGTCATAATCTCTTTTATAAGGCTCCAAATGGTCAAGTATTCGACCATTGGATGATTATGGTTTACATGTACATGAACAATAAGTTTTTTTCAGGTGTTTCTACTTTTATTCTCCCTATTAGTTTAATAAAAACTATATTATTGATATTTCACTAAATAAACAATTTCTGAATCACTATTGTTTCACCATTAATGATAATTATTTAATCCTTAAAAATTCTAAATAAATTCACTTATTATATTTTTGGTGACTATTTATGTTCGAAGTTTTATTAAGTTTATCACTAAATTAAAATTATTACACTTATAAGATATAAGAGAGTGACATGTTGTCACTTTCTTTGGTTTTAATAATAATTACATCATTTTCATAGTCAAAAGTCCATGAAATGAATCTATTCCAACCCTTAGGAGATATGGGTCGAATTTTATTCATCCAATAGAATTTTTTCAGGTGTTAGGGTAATTTTATAATCTTACAATTACCCTTAATTACCCGATTTACCTTTAACTATAGTAAAATAAAAATTATCATAGTTACTATTCATAAGGTCTAAAAATAAAAAAGTATCCAATTAACATAATTTGGACCTAATGATTCCAAATATGAAATAAATTTTTCCAAATTCAATACACAGAAGTTGCATTATTTAATTTAAAATTAATCCTGTTGTTGAGAAAATGGGTTTTAAAAGATAAAACATTTTAAAACATTGAAATATTTTTACCTATGAATTCAATGTAAAATTAATGGTAATGAATTAAATTATATTAATTGGTAAAAATATATTCTATTTATACTTTAAAACCATTCAATAAGATAATTTAACCTTATAAATTATCTTGATGAAAAAAGTTGTTTTTAATTAAAATTTAGCGTATTTTTACTATTCATCAAAATATGAAAGTTAACAGAAAAATATTAAAAAATTATCCAAAGTAAATTTTTATATACTTATTTCAATTAATAAGTTTATTTTGTCAAATTGAACTCATAAATGAGTCAAAAACTAGATTTAAAGTGGGTGCGCCATCAAAAGGCGCAAAACTGTATTTTTTGAAAAATACTTATTTTACCTGAAAAATTTATTTTATTCTTATACCATGTTCTAGAATATGTTTAAGATGAATGATAATGTTATAAAATTCAAAATACGGTTAATACTATTCATAACGGCTAGTTCATAAGTACAATATATCGTTCTTTAGTGAAACTCGATATTGCATACAACACACACTATTGAGGAAAGTCGCTCTTGTGTGCAATACAAGCCAAGAATAGTGTTTTCATATACTACAAGCTAATACAGTTTTGCATATATTGCAAGCTAATATTGGTGTAGCGTACAACACAAGACATCTAAGAAATTAAAAATAATATTTCTCATAAAATCTCGGGGTGTTACATTCTACCCCCCTTAAAATGAATTTCGCCCTCGAAATTCGTCGGGGTTATAAATGGGTTATTACTTGAAAGTTTCTTTAATAGAAAGACACATTGTAAAAAGGAATACTAAAATTTATTTTAAAAAGGAACGTTAGAAAACATAATAGATACCCAAGTAACTCATAAATGTGTTTCCACATAGGAGAATATATGTGAAAATATGGATATGGAAGAGAAATCTAACCGTCAAGTTCTAATGGGGAGTGGTGGAGAACATGGATTTTAAAGATCCAACGATCACAAAGCCATAAATTTTTGATGATCTAAGGTACCATATGATTCATCAGATATCAGGGTACTAGGACAACATTTTTGGTTTTCCAGATCCTTTCTATAAATTTGAAAATTTTTAATTAGAAGAAATACTTACTTGATTTTGGTACAATCTCACCATCGGTTGCTCCTTGAAAAATTTCCACTTCATATCTTAAAGAAATGAAGTTTAATTTGTCATTCATGTGTTAGAAGATCATGTGATAGAATTATTGGTCATTCCATCCATCTCAAACAAAAGGTTAACAAAATTTATTAAATATACATAAGTCCATATATGGTGATATTAATCGTATATGGCTCCAAAAATGGGCTTATACTTCATATATCATACCACTTAATAAAATAAAACTAACTTCTACAAACTAGGGACTCTATGTAGGCCAGTGTTCAGCAATAAAGGTCTGTCTCACTTCGTTTGTGGGTTCGATTCCCGCATCCTTGTCCGACATGACGGGTTATTGCCCGTCCTACGAGTTGTCCTTTTTATAAAAATATACTATTATAAAATTTTATAAATAATATCAAAAATTTCTAGCCTTAAACAATACTATCTGATGTACAACTTAATCCATTCCATTCTTTAGGTTTATCCAAAATACTTCTATCCAATCTCATAGTATAAAGAAAATGATTACTAAAAAGGTCATCTACCAAGAATGTGAATACCATCATTTATCCCCCATATATCATAAGATATATCTTGTTGTTGGTCACATTACAAACATGTGAATACCTTAATTATGTATTCTCTTGAAAAATGAATAACCATTGAACCTTAGTGGAAACATGAATGCTGTCAAAAGTTAACTCTTTCTACATACCAAAATCCCAAAATTTCTATATATTCAAACCATGATGTCACTTTGTCCCTATATAAGTAATGATCTCATTAATACTATCAAACATATCATTTTCTCCGTATCCATTCATTATGCACATATCATCTTCTTTTCAAAAATATCTGAATAACCTTTCATGGTTACTGGTAGCATTCAACATATACTTTCAAATACTTTACGAAAAACAATAGTGTGACAATCCTTAGATGTTTCTTTATTCCATAGTACCATTAAATTACCTATACAACATAACTCTTGATAAACATACAATCATTCCACTACCTTCTTAAACCATTGACCGAAATTTATCATTTTATTCCTCAACACTTATTTCATCTCATATATCATTTGAAGTCTCTTCATCATCATCAACCTAAATAATACCCATACGACCATGCTGATTCTCTTCATGAGATTTTACCTTAGGGAATTGGTTTACATAATGCCTGTACATTCCACATTTAAAACATTTAACTATTGTTGATGTCTTAGGAATACCATTATTCATGTCCATAGTGTTAACTGAACCCTTTCCTTTGCAATTAATGGATTTGTGTCCTTCTTTTCCACACCCAAAGAATCTTCTAGTTCCTTTGAAACATTCTCCTTGATGTCTCTTCCCACATGATTTACATGAGGAAAATTGAACTTTCTTTCCTCTATGATCATCATGAAAATCCATCTTTCTTTTATTAGCTGAGTCAGGAAACTTACCAAAGTTGAGATTATTGATCATATTATGAGATTGTTGATTAGGAATAATAACGATGTTTCACCTTCCAAATCCCGTTTCATTTTCTTGATCGTAAAGAATATCATTCCATTCTCCATAATATTCTCCATTAACATGAATCTTCCTATTTCCAGCCATTTTCTAAAACCCAAAAAGAATAGTGTGAGAGGCAAAAATCACACTTGGAAAACAACATAATCAGGGGGAGTACTTTCAATCTCTAACATCTTAGGTTTAATCCTAGGTTATTCATGATCTTTATAATAATTCTATGACTATAACCTATACTTATACTTAACCTTAGGGATATCCCTATAAATACCTTAGAAATATCTCTAGGGATCTCACCAAAGTTTTCACATCCTAGTTTCCAAAGTTTAACTAAACCTTTGCTCAGATACCAACTGTAGGGACCCAAAGATTGACGTATATAGACATTAAATTAATTTTTTGGAATACTTAATACATGAAAAAAACAGATGCCCAAAGACAGTATTAGTTTAGTGTCTTTGGAAACTCGGAACATAATCTTCTAATCATGGTTAAAGATGTTCAACATCTCCCATAAAGATCTTCCACTTTTGTTTTCTTACCTAAAACCTTTCTTTATATCCTAGAGAAACGAAAACATAAAAAGGGTGAGCTCAAATGCTCAGTAAGGGTAAACATGGAGAACATAAAACAATACACAAACATTTTAACGTAAAAAAATGAACATAAAACATCAAAATCATGAGTAAGGACATAAATCTTGGTAGTGGATAAGGAATAGATCATAAAGGAACATTAACCATGATAAAATAGCATGGGAATAAAACATGTAATTGTGGAAAACCATTAATCACATGTTATCATTTCCATTGTATCCAAGGCATTGCTTCCAAGACCATCATAGTGGACAAAGTCCATTATGAACCGGGTTTACGTGCCGTTCCAGCCCTGTATTACTGATCAAGATTCATTTTCCGTTCCAACCATGTATATCTCATGAGATATAAATCCTTAGCCAATGCATTTTATGAAGATATATGTCCCACCCATCTCATAATGAAATCATTCTTACGTGTGCCACAAAATAAACAGAAATCATTCATCATAACCCAAAGATTAAAATGGGTTTCATAAATATCATCCCATCATAACATAATCCATATAAAACAAATGGATATAATTTCATCATCAAAAAATGAAACCATGTAAATAATAGAGATATTATACTTGAAACATAAACATACTAAATAATGTCATCTTAGATGGAAAATAGTTTTGATAAAACACCTGACATGAATTCTTGAGGAAAATATCCTTTATTCTTCCAAATAATTTTCTTTTCACAAAATGCATGAAATTTTAAAAGAAAAGGATTTTGGTTGAAAATAATCATGAAATATTGTAGAGTAAGCTTCATGAAAATAAGGTTTTATGAAACCTTAAAAATCCATTCATTCTATATAAGTTAAAAAAACATTCTTCTCGTACTTTTTCCGGAAAAGTAAAAAAGCTACCTCGTATGGTAAAAAAATCAAAGATTCCTTCCATACCAAGTGGTCAAAGTAAAAAATGGGTAAAAATGACTTTAAAAATACATGGAAGAATAGTAAATATTTTATGAAAATAGTTTTAGAGGACATCGACATGTATGATAAATATAACCCCATTAAATACTTACGAATAAACAATCTCGGATTAGAATGAGATTGGAATAATTATCCCTTACCTTATGTCCAATTTCTTCCGTATGTGTCCGAGACTCATCTATAGTGGGTTTAAAAATGTTATTAACTTTTATTATAACTATAATAATATTTATGTTATCATATATGATTCACTTATGAGTTTATATTACCCGTTCATTTGTCAATTCCATGTTAAAGTAGTGTTTTGGGTAAAATTGTTTCATTCATCGTACATGTTTTGAATTGTAATTATTCATATGATTACATAGATCATGATTAATTACTTCCAGAATGTAAAGAGTGATTTATATATAATTTATACTCATAATATTTATATATATAATAGATCGATAAATGGAATGAAATACACTCTTCACGGAGACGGCAGACCGGACGTACGCCTGAACGCTATTTTCGTTTCCTTATTAAGATGAATGGAAGTAAGTAAATGACATATATAGAAATCCAGTATCCTTATTATGTTATATATTTCATGATTATTTATTATATATACTTTATAATCATTCTGGAATGGTTAACATGGAGAATGAATCTCATTGCTTCATGGAGACGGTAATCCGTACGTACACACGAGCGATGATATCATTCCCATAATTATTCAATGGAATTGGAGTGGATGATATAATTTATCAGAATCAGTATGATGTTATAATAATCATATATAGTAATTATTTCCACCATTATACCCATCTAATTATGGTGGTGGTGGAAAAACAGATTACACCACGGCGTGGAGACGGTAAGCCGTACATAAACACCTGCGGTGATTTCATTTTCTGTAGGATGGATAGAAGTTGAAATAGTGTTTTTTAATATTTATAATAACATATAAGTATATTAATTATACTTATTTTATTACTTTATAAGGAAACAATACATATAGAGGAAGTAGAATAATAAATAAACTTGAAATAATCGGTCGAAGAGATTACCTCTTCTTCGACGCACCTCCTTTGAACTTCCTCTTAAGGGACTAGATTTGGTATTTTGAAAAGACCAGAATCTAAAAAATGTTACTAGGGAAGTTTATAAGAGTAATGGGCATGGTTTGGATGAACTTTAAGGCTCATAATGGTGTGAGGAGAAGAGGGATGATGTTCCCTTTTATAAGAGAAGAGAGCGGCACTTTTGGAAACCTCAAAAATATTAATTAATTAAAAAAAATAAAACACCACTTTGAAACCTCCAAAAATTACTAAATTCGAAGATGAGATGAGATAGGTTTGTAATCTCATCAAACAATAAAATTTAGACATGTTTTATGTTTATTTTAAACCTTATCATTTTGATTTATCCTTATTTAATCTATTTAATTTTATTTGTGATAATAAGATTCTAAATTATAAATTGTTATAAATAATTAATTATATATTTATAATTTTCCATAATTGGATACTTTATTAAATTTTAGACTATATAAAGTTGAATTTGTAATTTTTAAATATTTTTGTGATTTTTAAACAATTTAATAAAATGTTATTTTTATAAAATATCAATAACGTCAATTTTGAAACTATTCAATTATTTGAATTTAAATAAAATCCACACAGAAGATATATTCGAACCAAAATATTTAATAGATTCCTAAATTTTCATATTAATCTAAAAAATTCATTGAGCACATTAATTTTTTTATATAACATTTATTTTAAGAAAATGGGTTTTAAAAGATAAAATATTGCAAAAGATTGAAATGTTTTTACCTATGAATTCAATGTAAAATTAATGATAATGACTTAAATTATATTAAATGGTAAAAATATATTCAATTTATACTTTAAAACCATTAAATATGATAATTTAACAATATAAATTATCTTGATGAAAAAAGTTATTTTTAATTAAAATTTAGCGTATTTCTACTATTCATCAAAATATGAAAGTTAACAAAAAATATTAAAAAATTAACCAAAGTAAATTTTTATATACTTATTGCAATGAATAATTTTATTTTTTCAAATTGAACTCATAAAAATTTAAAAAACTAGATTTAAAGTTGTTGCGCCATCAAAAGCCGCAAAACTGTATTTTTTGAAAGATACTTATTTTACCCGAAAAATTTATTTTGTTCTCGTACCATGTTATAGAATATGTGTAAGATGAATGATAATGCTATAAAATTAAAAATTTCTATTAATACTATTCATAATGGCTAGTTCATAAGTACAATATATCGTTCTTTAGTGAAACTCGGTATTGCGTACAACACACGCTATTGAGGAAGGTCGCTCTTGCGTGCAACACAAGCCAATAATAGTGTTTGCGTATACTACAACCTATTACAGTGTTGCGTATAGAAAAATATAATCTTGGTGGAGCGTACAACACAAGACATTAAAGAAATTAAAAATAATATTTCTCATAAAATCTCGGGGTGTTACACTTTAGTGGTTATTTATTTGTTTTATTAATTTCCTTCAATATCGGTAGAGTTTTGTATACATAATCTTTTCAAAAAATATGCTATACCACTTATAAAAGTAATCACTAGTTATTCTCACCTTAATAAAAGACAGAACACATAGGTTTGGGTTGCTCTTTGTTATGAAGCCTGAGTTTTTTCTACTCTCATAAAAGGATAGTTAGGTTTGGGGTCACTCCCATATAAAATTACTGGGTTTGGAATTATACCCAGTGTAAAATTATCCCTCTATTTAATGGGTTACATACTCCATTTATTGGGTTGTTAAGAGTGTATTAGGTACACTTTTGAAAGAAACACTATAATATTTATTGTATTCATCCATTTATATTTTTCTGTATTCAATCTTCACACAACCACTATTCTGAATCATTCAAGAAATAATTTTTTAATATTAATAATCCACCAAATTATGAAATTATTTTCAATTAACTCTGATAATTTTTATAAAAGAAAATTCACCACCTCTTTCCTATTTCCTTCAATTAACTCATTTGTAACAATTGGTAACAAAGTGTGGAAATTATTTAGGATAGTTTATCACTATTATTATTTTCCATGGCACCAAACAATTAGTATCAAGGGTTGAACTTATGAATCATAGTTTTAGGTTTTTTTTCATGAGATAACTTGTATCTAATCCCCTGACAAGACTAAGGTAATATCTATTTGAGTGATTGAAAATTAATAGATTTAGTTTTTTAATTTAGTGAGGCCACCTAATTTCATTGGAATTGATTATAGATATTATAAAGATAGAATAGACATATTCTAGAAGAATATAGTAACTGAAAAATGGATTATCATATTTTGTCCTTAAAAAATACATGAGGTTGAACTTGAAAATTTAAATGGAAATGATGCTCTAAAATATGTCATGTATAACAAAGTCATAAATTATCTTTATTTTCTTCTTATTATAAGTGTTTTTAGTAATATATATTCTTGTAAAACTTCTTATATAATTCACATGAATTTAAAGGGAAACTCATCAAGGAATTAAAAAATTGTAGAGAGCTAATATTGGCATTCAAAGTGATAAATTTCAAGATTTTGGAATGTATTACTATGAAAGTATAATTGATGTGTTCAATAGATTCATAAATATTTTCAAAAACATGGTTTCACTTGAGGAGGATATTAATAATTTAGTTTCTATTGAAATAATACTTTGATCCTTACCAAATATGTGGCATTAAAAGATAGTAGCTATTGAATAACGTAATGATTTTAAAGAATACTCTTTGGATGAGATGATTGGATCTCTTTTACAATTTGAGTTTGAATTTTAGAATAATTATCTAGATTTATTTTAAAAAAGAAAGGGGTTTGATTTGAAATTTAATTAGGTTTATGTTATCTCTTCTAGTGATTCTTCAGATTCATTAAGCTTAGAGTAGAATGATGATCTACTTCAAGTTTCAAAATGAATTCAAGAACTTATACAAAAAAATAATGTTATGAAAATGGATGAAGTAAAAATAAAGAGATAAAATAATAAAATCAAAAGAGACGGTTTTAATGTTAAATATATTATTATTTTTTTATGAATGTAGGAAACCCAACTAAAAAAAATATGTGTAACACCTCGATATTTTAAAAGAACACTATGCCCGATAATGTATACAACACACAACAACAAACTTAAACAAACCATGAAATATTATTATTTAAATATGATGGATATAAATTATCCATTGAATTGAAAAATATTAACAGAAGTAACAAAATTATGAAGTATATATATATATATATGATGTTTATACTAAATAAAAATTTATTTATGCTTAGAAAATTATAATTAATTTTCAGTAAATTCGTTTTATACTTCAAAAATACATTTTCATTAAAAAAGTTTATTTATTTATTTTTGTGAGTTAATATTATAATTAATAACTAAAGTTTTATAAATTTTATTTGATAAAAAATACTTAATTTTTCATAATCAGTATATCAAAATTATATTTGTGTGAATTTTTTGAATTTTTTTGAAAGGATTTACTTTTCAGTGAATAGAGAAAAGTGCAGTTTTTTTTTTAAAGTCAAGATTTATTTTGAGTGATTTTTCCCATTATTAATTTGATATTAAATTAATATAAGGTTAATTAGATATAAATAATTAAATTAATAACATAGTAATCATATTTATACTTGATTTTTGTATAAGTTCTTTTTTGGCTTTAAAACTCATTTTTCTAAAAAATATTTTCATTGATTTTTATGAATTTATATTAAAAGTAATTTAATAAGATTTTGGGGATTTAATTTGTTTAAATTTAATACATTTCTGGACTCAAAAAGTAAATTTTATCTGAGGATATCTTTTTGAGATTTTTTTGAAGAAGTTAAATTTTTGGTGAATAGCAAAAAAATACAGTTTTTGTAGATTACAATAACTTTTATGATATATCCAAGACATAAATATGATATAAAAATTTATTAAACTTATGAAAAAAATAATTTATGATAATATAATACAAATATAATATAAAATAATTCCAAAAATATAAATTATAATTTATTTCATGATAAATATGAAAATTATTTTCAGTGGCGACGTGGTGCCTGTGTAGCACTAGAAAAATAAAATTTGGGGTCCTAAAGATAATATTTGAGAAGTAAGATGCAATTTACTGATTTTTTTTAATAAATATTAATTATTAATTAAACTTTTTATTGATATATATGAATTTTTTTTATATATTAAGTTAATTATCCCAATTCTTGTGCAATGCTTGCACAAGTCTAGAAAATTAAAAAATAACATATTATATAAGATTTCGGGACATATATTTGAGTAATTAAATATATTTAATTAATATAAATGTTAATATTGAAATTAATTAGTTTATTTTTAGTATGGTAGTTTATTTTTAATTTTTTATGGATGAAATAATTATCTTATATGCTTATGCAATGTCGACAAAATACTTGTACTTACAATAGAAAAATCCAGTAAATGATATTAAAACTTCCAAAAGTAATTTTTATGAGTGAGTTATAGTGTACCATGAAATTTATATCTATATATTAGGTATGTGTTAAAATTATATATTTTAATTCATTTTTTATCTTGGTGACTTTAAAGTAAACTTAAATGAATAGATCCAAAAATTATATAAATGATATTTCAAAATAAAAAACATTTTATTAAATGATTAAAAAATAATAAAAAATATATCTTCATAAATCTGAATAGTATATAATTTAAAATATGAATTATGGTCTTTTTATGTGCCAATTTTTCTTTTATATTAAATTTCTTAGCCCATAATGTGAGAAAACATTGATATCATGGTTATCATCAAAAGGGTTGGGGGGGGGGGGGTAAAAATAAAGTGATAAGTTTGAAAAAATCCCCCAAAATTATCAAATTTTTATTGGATGATTGGATTTGAACTCATATAAATATTATTTTTTAAATATAACAAATTGGTTCCACTTTTACATTAAAATTAATTTATATTAATTTAATAATTTATGTAATTCCATGGGTGCCCCTCCCCTCACTTAGTAAGGGGAACCTCTTATCCTCCCATGCTCGCACCGTTTCAGAAGTCTATTTCAACCGATAAATACCCAAATAACTTCAAAAAATCCATCCACACATTTTATAGGTATTATTTTGGGTATAATACCGACTTTAGAGGGATTAAGGTGTAAGAAAAGGAGGATGTTCTAATAATAGCTATAAATTTTAACCGAATGTTTTACTTTTCTTTCATATTATTCCACATTTAAATATTTTTAACCCATGATGAAATAATAAAATTATTTTACTAAATATAAAAATATGTTATTATTTTAATGGAATAACCTACATTCATATCCCGTTCTATCAAATATGAAATGAAACAGGAGTTTGTGTGTACAACAGACTGTCACCTCGTGAGCTGATATAATTCATTTTCCAACAACACCTCTCATGAGTGTTTATAATTAAAAATTTAATGTATATATATGATATTAATGAATTAATTATCATTATGGAAATATAATTTATCATCTATTTTTTTACCTTTCCATCCTTTGAAAAATTACAACGCCATTCTTGCATACCTGTGGATTACCACCTCCACAAAGCGATGTGATTTGGTTTCCATAAACACATAACATTAATGATATATATAAGTGAATTTATATAAATAATATGATATTTATGATTCAATAACCATTTTAATGATAAAATAATACTTTTAATCCTTCTATCATGTTTATTGAAAAATGAAAATGTTACTCATGCATACGTACGACCTACCGTCTCCTAGATTGTAACATAGTTAATTTATCATCATTGATTTTAAAACTATAATTAATGTATAAAAAAGATAATTATGTCATGATTATTATTATTTAGATTATAGAGTAATGATATCTTTGACCATAATCAACTTACTAATGTTGTTTTGGACATATGGCCAAATATCATCAAAACATCTGACGTGAACTTAATTGATTAATTTATTATATATAACATAGTAATAATTAAAATAAAATGAATAATAAAATTGAAAAATGGTTTTAAAAAATTAATTAACTGGCATAATTTTATTATTTATGAAGATAAAAAATTATGTGATTAGTTAGACTCATGGTAAGGGACCCTTTACTTTTAAAACCCCATTTTAAATGTTTTAAAGATTTATTTTATAAAAAATTATCATCAATGTACATATTAAAAAAATATTTTATTGATGTATTTATATGGAAATGAATGACTTATAAAAGAAATTTTTTAATTTATTTGAAAGTTTTTCAGAATGAATATTTTTTGGGATTTTTTACACAAAATGAAAAAGTAATGTTCAATTTTTACATAAATAGAATCAATAATTTTTCCTGCTGAAATAACCTTTATTTTATGTTTATATTCCTTTATAATATTTCATATATTTTTTTAAAGAAAAAACCCCTTTTCGTTTTTTCTAGGATTTTTTTTTTGAAATTTTTTTATTAAAGGAAAGAGTTATTCATATATTAAAAAATGTTTTTCTTATGGGATAAAAAGTATATTTTTTTTGAGTTTGATGATGGAAATACAATATTATATTTGTTTTATACATGTTATGATCCTTGTATATTTTTTATGACTGGGTGATCCCGATATATCTCTCCAATTCATTGGGTAATTATTTTTTTCTAATGAGAATTATATTAGAAATTTATAGTATTGGTTATTCAATTTGTAAGGTTTATTGAAAGCGTTATTTTAAGGATTATAAGAAGATGATGTTACGAGGTAAATAAATGAATTTTTTATGATTAGTAATTATCTTTCACAGAAATCAATTTATTTCAATTATAAATATATTTTCTTTTAAAAAAATTATTATTCCTTTTTTGGGTAAAAAGGTATGTTTTTTCAAAAATGTTTTTCACGGGGTCTCTTATTTTCCAAGAATCCATCATGACTATTATTTTTCCTTTATGTTTTCTTATAAAGTTTTTATGAAATATTTTGGGTTGTTAAGACTATTTCTTGAGTAATTATTTTTTTGAGGATAAATTTTATTTTGTCAATGGAAAACTCTCTTTTTTGATATCAGGGTTTTAAAATGGACTAATTAGTTTCTTTAGTTATTTTTATATTTACTTTAATTTTATTTTTGTGATCATCCCAAATTTTTAAATATTTTTCATAGATAGTAAGGATGAGTAAGAACAAAGGATAAGTCAATTTAAAATTCATGAAGATTTTTAATGAAAATAAAATGCGTTTTATTGTAAATTGTTTATATTTTTATTAAAAATGTATACCTAGTGGAAGTGTCCAATTTGTAATTTATGGATTTTTATATAATATTTATGACATAATTCTCTAAAACTATAAAATAAAAATATCCTCTAAATGTAAGAAAGTATATTATTTACTAAAAACTAAAATTATATAATGTTTTAAGGTTGGTCCCTTATTATTGGTATCAGAAAAATGGTTTTGGTAAATTTTGAGATTAATATTAGAAAAATTTAGTGATAACCTTGAGGATAAGTATAAGATAGGGATAAAATACTCAAGTTTTGGTAAATTATATATTTTGTGATTTCCTAGAAATAAAACCTCTCTGGATACTGTAAAATGGATGTGGATAGGGAATAGACGAACCTTAGGGTGAAAACTATGAAAGGGGTGGATTGAGTATTCACCCGATCATCACTCATGCATCATGAGTGGGTCTACGAATACAAACCTATCCAAAAAATCACGGTGGATAATGTTTTGGTTAATTTTAATTCACTTTATGAACCATTATGAATAATTAGAGGATAAAAGCTATGGAAACCTATGATAATCCATAGTGATATTAGATAAACCTAAAGTATCATGGGTTGATAAGTATAAGGTCAATTATATGTTTAATGGAATAGATACCCTTTTCTAATTTTATGTGAATATAATTCTTTGGGATACATTTATTGTATTTTTATATATGTTTTCGATATATGTAACCCTTATGTTTAACATGTAAAAAATTTATTTTATGAAGAATTCCATTACGTTTTACAGATACAAGTTTAATGGTATTTGGGACATTTATGGTTCATATGTTCTTTTATTTTATAGTAATTACAAGTTATTACAATTTTGGAATATTATATGGTTAAGTTAACTATTATATTTAGATATATTCATTTTTGTTTTTTTATTTCACATGAATTTCCACCTGAGTTTTGCAATGAGATTATAACCCATATGAATTATAGGGTTCTAGGAGTTTCTATAACATCTTGGGTGTATTGGTTATAGATGAAAAACTACTCCCCCAATATTTATCTCTCGTTTATACATAGTATGGAATTCATAATTATATGGGTTATGATTCCTTATGGATCTCTTATTGGTATAAATTCAATATGTAATGGATTATGGTTGTGACATAAGTATATTTGTGATGTAATGAATTAAAGTTATTATATATATATATATATGTATAACATGCTATATATTATGGTTATAATATTAATATATATACATGGGTTTTGAAGACATAATGTATAGTTTTTTATATATTTGTGTTTTAATAGCTATAAATTATGATACATATATTCTATATGTGATAGTGATGCATCTGTAATTTTATAGAAGTAGTTGTCATATGGATATGTCGATGTGGGGCATGCCCAGATATGACTTATTGTGGGGATTGGAATTGTATGACATGAGGCATTATAGTTTATAGAGACTAGTTTAACACCTTTAATATAAAGTTATTTTTAGACATTTTGTTAATGATTCTTTTATGTGATGCATTCTTAAGTGATCCTTAGTGGGGTTTAGAATATAGTTGATTCAATTTAGGAAATAAATTATTTTTTCTATTTATTCACTATAGATTCAATATAAATAATTTTTATATTCATGAAGTGTTTTGGGGATTATCCTATTAATTATAATTGTATGATAATTCCACACCTATTTTTCAGTTCCTCAAGAGGGTGTTGGTGACTGTATTGAACTTTACTAGCTTATTGTGGTTGTTAGAGTAGTTGGTAGTCATGAAGTTTTTATCATAGGAGATATTCATGTTATTTTATCTTTTGTAGTTTTTGGTTATGTATTAAATTTTAGTCCTATTGGAATTGGTATATTTAATATATAATGGTGTTGAGTGGTGGTTTTCTTTTCATTCCCTAGGAATTATGAGGGAAATTACTCCTATATAAGTGATTATATACACTTGGTATTTGTCACTTACACATGAAATATTAGAGGGGTATTTAGGGTTCACTCTCATATTCATTGATAGAACAAGAGGGTTTTAGTGAGGTGAGTCCTGAAATAGTTTCATTAGAGATTTTTTTGAGAGTTTGGATAGATATTAGAGCTAGGAATTGATAAGGGATGCATGGATCTAGTAGAAAAATAATATTAGTTATAATTAGTGTATGAACTTGAGGGATACCTATTATGACACATGAAATTAGGTCCCCCTATAACCCGATGCAAGGATATTATTTTTACTAAATATACTAGTTGTGATGATATTACTTATAAGGTAAAGATCTAGGTATAATTAATGAATCATATATGATTGGTCCTAATATTTAATTGGGATATTAATGAGAGTTAGGTTGAATATAAAATAAATGAACCTTTAAAATTCCATATTTTTAGGATTAAGGGTCCATAATGTTTTGTAGTATTATAGGTATGGATAATTTTTGGAAACCTCAGGGGGTTCATGCTGAATATTTGTAGTAGGATGTTCTAGAATATCCTTAGAGAGTTAAGGTTTAAGAAGATTACACTTGACATAAGATACTATGAGAGTTTTGACTCAATGGATTACGAATGTATAAGGGATCTATTTATAATTAGGGGACTTTGAGGTGGTTGGAGGAACATGATATATAATTCAGTTTGATCCATGTTAGGAATGAGCACTGGATTCTATTAGCTATTAGTTTCTTTTATGTAGTTTCTTATCAATAGATGATTATATTTCTCAATGATCATGAGGAGATGACAATTTCATTGGATATATTTTGAAATAATAGTTCATAGTAGTGTTATTTTCAACGACTATGAATGTGGTATGATGAATTTGGTTTCTTTCTCTATGGTATGGTATCTTTATCATACATAGGTTTTGGATTTAATTTAAGGAACTCCTTTTTTTATGACTTATTACTTATTATAGATGAAGAGGATAGAGTGAGGTATTTCAAGGTGGAATTACATACAAAGATCTAGTTTCAAGTCTACCTATTTATTTTTTATGGTTCTAGAGGTTCTAGAGAAGGAATAATTTATAAAAAAGATACAATATTAGACTAGATCACCACGATATATGAGTCATCCATACTTATTAAGAAGAATAGATATGGATAGAGTTTATTAATTTTTCATTATTTAGATGTTTTATCCATATGGGAGTCGACCTCAACTTCCCAAACGCCATTTAGTCAAAGATAAATGTTTATAGGTCTATATTATGAGTTTAGAGATGGTTTTATTTTGTTATGGTGGTTGTGGTCAATAGAATATCTAGTTTTGACCTTCCTTAATAGTCAACAAGGAGATGAAAACTTTGTTTAGGTGTATCCATTATATTAATTTCCTCAAATATAGTACCAGTAACATTAACTAGGTGCTTTGGGTTTTGGACCATAGATGATAGATATTGTAGTAATAGTACATTCCCATGATTCCCCTCATACTAAGGGATACATGGCTGAGGGTGTTCAAGGTGGAAGTAATTAGCATAACCAGTGAGGAAGAGTAGTAGATCAAGGTTAGTTTCATGTGATAAGGTTTCCAACTATAGGTATACCAAATATTATATGATGTACTGTATTCATACCATCTATTATGGTCTACGATTTTTTTGACTTTAGTGCTTTATATTCTATATTTCACTGACATTTTCCTAAGCTCTTCGACTCAAGGTTGGTAGAATTCTAGTTCCCTCAATGTTCACTATGCCTATTGCGAGTCAGTTTAGATTGTATGATGTGTGTATAGATTATGAGATGATGTTTGGATAACATTAGTTGATTGTAGACATCCTATGTTTATACATATATCTATACAAATACACCCATGGCATGGATTGGTTGCATTCAATGTAGTATATTGTTGATTTGTTTTGATGGAGGGTTGTGTTCTTTGACATTGAAGGCAAGTGTGTTGTGTTTGTTAGAGTTAAATCATTTTTGATGGATTTTCAACACATGGATACTCTATATTTTATGATTGAAGAATTTATATTGAGTTCAAAATCGGTTCTTGTGGTGGTGTTTTTGAAGGTTATGGAGGAGTTACTAAATGTATTTTAAAAGGATGTTAAGATACTGACCCATGATGTGATATCTTGTTTCAAATAGATTTTTATCTTGATTTATCTCTAACATCAATATCTTTATATAGGACGAATACATCTGAGTTATGTGAGTTGAGGATTCAGATCAATAATCAATTTCTGAGGGGTTTAATCTAACCTAGTGTTTAGTTTTATAGTTTTCAAATGTTGTTCTCTATAAAATAGGATAACAGTCTACAAATGCGTATTGATTATCTTCAATTTAATTTAGTGATTATGAAGTTCTACTATCCACTCCTAAGGATTAATGATTTATTTAATATTTTGAAGGGATATAGCTGGTTCTTTGAGATTGAATTATAATTAGTGTATCATTAGATAAGGGTAGAGGATGGACATATCTTGATGACTAATCTTGGGTGTGGTTATTTAACATTGTGTTTGTGTTAATGCATTTTAGAATCACTAATGCATCATATGTATTCATGGGACTGCTGAACATTGTGTTTTATGTGTTCCTATATTAGTGTATGGTGGTATTCATTGATGGAATCATCATATATTGTATTTATGGGGAGTATTATATAGAGTATTTAGGAGTTTTTTGGAGGTTATTCATCATAATTCTCTTTATTGGTATCTCTAAAAGTGTAAGTTTATGATCATTGAGGTATATTTCATTTAACATGTTGTATCCCAATGGGGAGTTGATATAGATCCTTCAAAGTTCAAGGTAGTTGTTTTTTTGAGTATCCCAAAAAAATGTTTCATAGATCTAGATTTTCCTTGGTCTTATAGGATATTATATGATTTTTGCGACATATTTTTCTCAGATTATAACTCCTTTAACATGTTTTACTAGAAATAACTATGTTTTTTATAAAAAAACTAGCATTAGGCTACTTTTGAGTACCTATATGGGTAACTAGTGAGTTCTCTTATACCTAATTTTATAGAGGAGGTAGTTATGTTCTAGGTCTTCTAATATGATTTACATATTGGTTTATGTTTTCCTCGGATGCAATACATCTTAGTCATCACCTATGAGACTTAGTATTTATGAACTCATGAACATAAATTTGATACCCATGATCTTGAGCTAGTGGATATTTTATTTTCCTTAAAGCTATGCAAACACTATCATATCAATGAGTTATTTTTTCATCTTCATGGAATACAATATTTTGAGATATATTTTTTCTTAGAATTATTTGATATTTATATTTGATAATGGATAGAGTTATATTAAAATTATAACTCTAATATCACCTATAAACCAAATAAATATAATGTAGTAGTTGATTCACTTAGGAAGAAGTCACATTGATATGTTGTTCTTGGGTTGAGAGATGTGTGGAGAGTTATGCAAGAGTTTATGGTGATGAATCTTGATATGGGGGAATTTAGTGGTAGAGGTTATTTTTATTAGTTGGCAGTTCAATCATCCTTACTAAAACAGAGAGAGGAATCCTAGTTGGGTGATTCTAAGGTAGTGGTTTTGTTGGATTGTGATATCTATGATGATTTCATTAAGGGATTGTATGAGGATGATCTACATTCTGTTTTTTTCAAGTGAGGCTCTTTCATCCATCAATGGTTTATGAGGTGGTTCTCTATGATTTTCATAGCCCACCTTTGATAGTATATCCCTGTGTGACAATGGTGAATCATGATTTGAAGAGTCATTTTTAAGGATGTGGATGAATAGGCCAGTAGTAGAGTTTTTTTCTTAGTTTTTGGTATATAAGAAGGTGAATGATAAGTATCAAACCCCTAGTGGTTTACTTTAGCTATTATATTTACCTCGATAGAAGCATGAGGATATGTAAATGTATTTTTTAATCTTATTTCCTTGAGATGGGGGTGGATATAAATCTATCTAGGTGATTGTGTATATGCTCACATAATATTTATCTAGGAGTCAAGCGTGATGTATGCTTTAACATGGTAGTATATGATTAGTATTGTGAGACTTCATGGGGTTCTAAAATTGATCACATTTGATCATGATTCTCATTTTACCTTATGTGTATGGAGGGTTATTACACATGAATTTGGATCTTAGTTATAACTAAACAATGGTTTTAATCCCCCAATCTATATTCATACATAGTGTACCTTGGAAGTCACATTTTCTGTATGGATTTTATATTTTAGAGGTTCATGGGTGAAGTTCTTACCATTTCATGAGTTTTCTTAAAATAACCACTATCACTGATCCATTGGTATAGATATATTTCAATAATTATATGTACAAACTGTTAGATCTTTATTGTTTTAGGATAATGTTAGAGAGTTAGTGATTCGTATACTAAAATAGTGTAGAGTATCATATATATGGTTTATGTTATTTATGAGTGGATGAAGCCTACTCAGGTATGTTAGATGTCTTATAATGGTCATATAAGAATAAATTTAGAGTTTTTTTGTGGGAGATCATATGGTTTGTAAGGTTTATTTTGGTAATTTATAATAGAGGTTTGGTCATAGAAGTAATATTTATACTAAATTTATTAAACTTTTCAAGGTGTTGGAGACTATTGGTAAGGTAGTGTACTGGTTAGAATTCCTTCATAGATGGATTTTATCTATGATGTTATCTACATATCATAGATTTATTAGTATATTCTTGACGATTCTCATATCATTGATTTGGGAAAGTTGTATTATGAGGGTTATGTTATAATTTTGGAGTGACTTGTTGAGATTCAAGACTACTAGGTGAAGTCACTACATGGCTATTCTATTCGTAGGTTTATTTCCTCTAAAAACATGGTGGTTAGAAGTGTTTACTTGGGAAGATGATCCATAAATTCTTACTTAGTAAATAGAGTTATTAATTTTTTTATTATTTTTGATAATATTTATTTGAAATTATACTAATGTGGTTAATGTATTAATATTATTTATTATTTTTATAACTTAATTGAATTTTTACCTTTTATTATAGTGTCTTGATGTGTAGTTAATATTGAAATATTTCTGTTTAAGTGGTATCTCATTAGACTTTTGGTTTAATAGATATTATGTGTTGTTTTCTCCTAATATTTGATTTTAATTATCAAGGATGTGAATTATTTGATTGGTATCTAATGCAATGGATTATATTTTCCTTAAATACTAATATTTTTATCATTAGGTATGTGAGTGTTGGGAGTGTTTGGAGGAAAATTGATGGGGTAAGAGGATAAATATTATCTGAAATATAAACTTTTAGCTTCCAATTCACTATAATCTTGGTTTGTTTCATACTTATAGGTTATCTGTGGTAGTATTTGATCCTGTTTTTTTCATTGAACCATTAATGTTCTAGTTGTGGACTAATTACAAGGCCACATTATTTTGGTATGATTCTTGTAAGGATCAGTCTTTCCTACTGCACTGTGGTATACAGAAATGTGGTGTGAAGAGTCCTTTTTGTGTTTCTAGTTTAATAATATATAAGGGTTATTGTTCTATGATGGAAGGAACTAAACCATAAATTATTGTCTATATAATTCCTTGGTTGTACCTTTTCAGGGATCATTGCACCATGGTGTATCAGTTATGTTATGGTTTTTTTTCTGATTAATATTTTTGAGGGAGATAGTTGGGTATTGTGATTTGATTATTGGGTTCAATCATTATGGAATGATGTGTCTCATTGTTCTTTGATTTCCCATTTTATCATCAACTCAAACAGATATAGGTTTTGAATAATGTGGGGTGGGGGACATTAAAGAATTACTATATTAATCTCTAATCCGACCATCAATTTAGTTTGATCCCATGTGTCACACCCTAACAAATTGTTCTTAGGATTTTATTAGAATTTTTTTGTTCCACTCAAATTCATCTCATTTTTCCCTTCTTTTCAAATTCTCTAGGAAATTACAGGAGCGTTTATTTTTAGTCTTTGGTTATATGATAAATCCTTAATCTTTTCTTTGTGTGGAAATTAAATTTCAACCCAAGGTATCCCTTATTCTATTTTCCTACATTTTCTCTATATTTTTATCTTCTCATAATTCATTAGTATAGGAGTTATTTAAGATTTGTGACTTCTTGAAGGAGATAGTTTTCAATCAAACTAGAATTTACAAGTTCATAGTAGTTTTCTATGTAGATGGTGATAATGAAGTGATTTTTTTCATGGTATTTTCTCTTTTTAAGTTCTCTGTTATGTTTGAAATTTCACACATGGTGGGATTAGTATATTTATTATGGAGTCTCACACATATATTATTACATTATTTTTAGCATAAAAATCTATAACTAACAACATTAAAATCGGGAGGTTGAGTGCATCTGAGATATTAGATACAGAAAACATAAAATTAAACATAAACCATAACATATTTATTCAATGATCCATATTTTCCTCTTATATCACTTTGATATTTTATTACTATATAGGATAACCTAGTGAAATACATAAAGGAAAATGGTGAGCTATAAAGATTAGTTGGGGAATAAACATGGAGTGAAACAAAAGAGTTAAGAGGTATAAAATGATATCATAGAAGAAGAGGATCATATATGTAATCACATGGGATAATATCATAAATAAGAATATTTTGTAAATCATGGAATCATAAGAATGTGGTAACAACATAAAACATGACATCATAAGACCATATTGAGGTTCAGTGCTAATACAACATAACATAATGTGATACGATGACTACCTAGACACCATACATGGTATCTAATGAGTAGAAAACATCACCCAATGCTTGTGGTGGGGATATAATTTTAGGACCAAACATGAAAACATAATATTCTCCTGAATTTTTTTCTATATAAGGGTTAAAATCATAAATAAATCACAATAATGAGAAAACCCATGAGAAGGAAATGGGTTATATAATCTTATATTAACGAATAAACAAAAGGCATATCATAATGATTCATAATAAAATAAGGGAATAAAATTCTTTTAAATGTTAATAATTTAATAAGGAATAATAGGCCATGAAAATTAATTTTAATTTAATGTTCATAAGAAATGAGTGGATAAGTATCTTTGTAAATGATACACTTAAGGGAGGTTTTTAAGATTAGAGTAATGAATCTTTAATAAAGGAACACACATGGTGTTTTCATTAAAACCATAATTAAAATAGTATGATTTTATATAAAATAATTCTATATTTTAGAAACCATATATGGTTAAGAAAACTTATATGGAGTGTCACATGAAATGATATAAGAAGTGTAGAAGTTCCCTTTAATCGGTTTTCCTAAAAGAAGAAATTTAGAAGGGAACCTTAAAAGCTTATATATACTCAATAAGTAAGGATAAGTTTAATATAATATGAATTTGAAGAAAAGTTATAAAAAATATAAAATAAATAAATCAGAATTACATATATAAAATTTGATGTTTATAGAGAAAAATTATAACATGTAATATAAGAGGGTGGTTTAGAAGTTCTCTTATGTCAGGTACTAACTTTCTTAGAAAATTAATCAAACCTTCCAAATAATGAAATTAAATTTATTACATACTTTATTAAGAACCTTTTTTATGTATAATTATTTTATTATTGTTATTTTATCTTTTTTATTCATTTTATTAAGATATCATTTTTATTCTCATCATCCCAAGGGTGTTCATTTCACTATTCCCCAAAAGCATTGATTTATCATCAATGATAGAAGTTATTTTAAAATGGGTTCATAACTACATAAGTTAAATGGTATGGAGTTAATGTTTTATAGAATATTTAATAGTTATAAATATCAAATTTTCTATAATAATATATATGATTGATAGTGTATAAATGTTACTGTTAAATAATTAGTTCATTTAATTGGTTTTTCTGACCATGGTGATCTTAATTGGTTTCATTTAATATTTTTTTTATTTACCAATTCTAAAATATAAAAAATAGTATATAATTATTAATATTATATTTTACTATAAAATTATTTTTATAGCCTATCCAGTAATGTAGTGATGAAAAATGAAATACTTCATCTATGTAGGCGGTAAACCAACCCAAACACAAGGGATGATTTCATTTTAGAATTAAAGGGAGAGAGCATGATAATTTATACCCCATTAATATAATAACAATTATTATATGCATGATTACTATTTTATCATATCATTATGTATTTAATATATTTAAAGGAGGCATATTAATGTAAAAATTTAAAAGAACATTGTAGAGATAATTACCTCTTTTCTCGGTTTTCCTCATCTAGAATACCCCTTACGTCTTCTTAGATTGTACTTTTGGTAAGAACATAACCTATTGGATTTAAAAAATAGGGTTGGGGTAAAATTTTCATTGATTTTTGTCAAGTTATGGTGTTTTTTATGTGAATTTGAATGAGACAAAGAGAGAGGTATTTATAAGTAAAGGAGAGTGATGTTTTTAGTATAATATTCAATACTTTAATATTTTTACTTAATAAAACCAATAATAATGATTATTTTGACTATATAAAGTAATTAGTTAATTTGAGTTCAAGATAATGGTTTATTACATCATCCCATATGCAATTAATTTTGTATTTAACCTATAATGTAAAATATCATAATTTTCTATATTTTACTATGAACCAAAAAATTCAACATTTCCATAAAAAAATATTGTATAATTTAAATGATCTAATTCCAAAAATGACTTCCAATTTATCAAATTATTGTTATAAATATTAGAAATAATTTTTTTAAATTAAGATCTTATTTATTAAAAAATTACTATTCCTACTACACAACCAGATTTTTGACCCTTAAAAACATTACTAATTTATATCCAAATAACTAGTGTTTTATTAAGAAATTATATTAACGTAACTTTTATTTAATTTTTTTTAAATTTATCATAAAAATAAAATTTGTAAAATATAAAAAATTGTATTTTTTATTTCTTTTTTCCAGACATTTATTTTGTCACATTTAAAAATGTTATTTAGTTTTCCTATGATATAAGTTTCTTATATTTTTATTTCATATGATACTTAAATATTATTTTTCTATTCCATTTGTTAGGTCAGTATTCATAATGGCCAGATTACTATTCTTAATAATCAGATTACACTATTCCTAATAGTCAGATTACTCTTCTTAATGTTCATATCACTATTCAAATAGTCATATTAGTTTTCTAATTCCTATAAATATATCCAATATACACCATTAATCATTAAATCCAATAGATCCTAAGATTTTATATTATTTTAAAAAAAATCAACTTGATTACAAAGTTTTTTTAGCTTTTTTACAGTGTTTTTCATGTGTGTTATTATTATAGGAGGCCAAGATGATCCAAATTTCCCCATTCTAGTTATTTTCTTATATGTTTACCGCACCATCATAACACATTTAATTTTTATGGACATATTTATTCTCAAAATGTGATGCTCATGTTAATATAGTATAGTGTTGTTCATTATCATTATGTAGTGTAATTATTTTATATTATACTACAATACCAAATGTTACACTCATATATATTCAGAAGGGAAATTTCATTCATAAATTTCTTGGTCATTACATTCTCACACCTTAACAAAATTTACCCTAAAGATTTTGTTTCACACACTTAGATGAAAATATATGAGGGTACTTCTGTTTCATTATATCTTCATGTACACTTAAGGATTATTTATACTTATAGTTCCACCAAATTAATTTGATAGGGTGAATTTTATTATTTTCTAGAATTTTGTCTCTATGATCTAGGATCTTCATTATACCCCCTTATAAGAAATATAATTCTCTATCCATAACACCACTATATTTAGTACAAGTGAGGGATCTAGTATTTACTTCCTCAAGTGGTATACATGGTACACATCATGCACCATAAATAATTTTTATTGAAGTCATAGTTAATATGTCATAATTCCTGTGTGATCGAGAACCTGAAAGGGGATAATATATATTGGACTTAAATTTCCCTTCTTTCCAGGCCCATGACTCACTTATATAGATTTATATAAAGGAAAAAATCATTTCCAACATTAAATTCTAGTTTTTATGATGAATTTGTGTATAGCCTTCTATTGAATTTGTGCTACTTTGATGTGTTTTTGAATGGATTTAACATTTTATACCATTTCTTTGACTAGTTCTGCTTCAAAAAACATTCATTTACTAATTTCAACCTAATACATGGTTCTACATCACTTCCTATTGAGGAAAATTTAATGACCCATTTTAGTACTCGAGTGGAATCTATTGTTTTATGAGAACTTGAATAGAGGGTTATAATGATCTCATCCTTATTTGAAGTGATTAGAGAAGGACTTATTAATATCCTCAGGTTTTTGGATAGTCCTTTGAAATTTTCCATCTATCCAGGGTGATAGCCAATAGTGAAGTTCAACTCCATGTTCAAGGAATGTTTAATAAATTTCTTTGGATCTAAGGTGAATCCTTCATCTCAATCAGATACAATTGAGTGTGTTGTACCATAAATCCTCATGACTTATTTGATGTATATATTTTCATGTTGATTAGGTGAGGATTCCTCTTAAATTGAAATTAAATGAGAAGTATTTATAAGACAACCCACCACAACCCATATTGAATTATTTCCATCGAATTTCCTCAAAATACGAGTGAAAAAATCCATATATAGTGATGTTATCACATTTACATTTAGGTATTATTAATGGTTGTATCATCCCCTTAAGTTTTTTATTTCTTCATTCACTTATTATCATACTATGTAGTTTGGAGTATATTTATCTGTTTCATTTTTCATATTTTCCCACCAATGGTTCCCCCATATATCTCTATACGTCTTTATGCTCCCTGGGTAGATAAAGAATGTTGATATATGAGAATCATTAAATAGTTCCTTATTTATCTCAATATTTTATGGAACATATATCCATGTCTAAAATATCAAAACTCCTTATTTATCAATGTTGAACTCCAAGGTTTTCCAATTCTTATATCATTAAAATTAGTTTTTTATATCCATATAATTACTTTGATATTTCTTAATATTCTCTAGAATAGATGATTGCGAAATACTTTGTGTTAGATTGGATTATTTTTTATCATTTTTTCTTTAGATATCCATCCATTTCATGTCAAATAATATTGAATCCTCATCCATCAACATCATGAATAAGGTTTCATGATCTTTTCTACTTATAACATCTACCACATCATTAACCTTACTAGGATAGTAATTGATTGATAATTCACAATTCTTGATCATCTCTATCCATCTTTATTGGTGTATGTTGAACTTATTCTATGCGAATACATACTTGAGGATATTACAATTTGTTTATATTTCAAACTTCTATTTATAGAGATAATTCCTCTAAATCTTCAATGTGATGATTAATTCCACCAAATCCAGATCACGTGTTAGACAGTTATTATCATGGATATTCTAATGTAGAAAGAAATTTTCTATCACTTTATTGTTTTTCATGAGCACACAACCTAATAAATTTTTTGAAGAATTTTTTTAGTTTAAGTAACACCCATCCTTTTCTCTCTATGAGTAGTAGAATGACTAGTGACACTATATGGCCTCAAGAATGATTCCCCATATACTTGAGACTCAAGACTAGTGGAGAGGGTCCATAAGGATACCATGAAGAGACTATACTCTCTTTCTAAATTCATAGTAGTAAGAGAAATAATAATTAATCACATAAATGAATTCAAGTAGACATTGCAGAAAAAATAGGGAGAGTTCCTCTAATAACTATAATATCAAATTGATTTAACTAGTAATATGAAATACATTCCGTAATCAATCCCCCATGGATGGGTCACACATATAGAATAATAAAACAAAAATATAAAACTAAAACTAACTCCCCTCCAGGATGGTTTGGAGTATTTCCCTATCCTAGCATATAGACCCCACTCTTAGCATGCCATTCCAAACTAAAGCAATAAAAAACATTGGGCGTTTTACCATTCATGAACTTGAAAATATCCAATCATCTACATAGGTATAACAAGTTCTATTTCATCCTAAGCATGGATTGAGTAAAACTGAGTAGGTCACTACTAATTACATACCTAAAATAACTAGCCTATATAATAAGTTCACACAAGAGTAAAAATGATAAAAAATTAATTTTCCATAAAATAAATAAATAAAAAACCCTCAAACCTTGTTTTTATAGTGGAAACCATGTTCATACCTACCTTCTTAGACCAATGATATTGTATCTCTATCCACTATATATGGTATGTCTCAGCTGGTTCCTAGGTATACCACCAAGGAAACCAAAATCATAATAAATCAAGGGAATCCATGTGGCTCGACTGAGCATTCCCATCTAATAAATCCCATAGGATATCCAAGGGGGTAACCCTTAGTATTCCTCAGTACTGGATGACTTATTTGAACTAAAGGAACCATCCTTGATATTTATAAATATAGATTTATTAAAATCCATGAATCACATGCAAGGAATTCCACCTAGAATAAATCAAGATGAATCCGTGGAGCACATCCCATGAAATTCCATAAGGTAACCTATAAGAATAGATGACCTAAATACATGGTATTTGATAAATATAAACATTACCCAAATCTAAGGGGATCCACCCCAAGGCATTCATTATAATAAATCTAAGGGTAATCCAATGTCTTTTTCAAGTCATTCCACAACATTGGTCTAATAGGAATCCAAGGGTTCCATCACACTATGGAATTCACATGAGCCCCCCTAGTGAAATCCAAACCTCATTATTGACATTACGCACAAGTCTAGGTCTATAAAGACTCTATGGAATACTTTAAGGGAATTCCAAAAAAATAATTATACTGAGAGAAGACACTTAACCAATATTTATTTACCAAAAAATCATTTACTCTTAAATGAAAACATCACTATAGAACAAAACCCCCATGTCCTCTTCATGGACCATTTCTAACCTAATACAAAAAAATCAGGCCGTTATTGACATCCCATCCCATATCATTTTTACAAAGAATCCATTAAATTTCAAAAACATCACGAATAATCTATCAATTCCATTTCAGGGTTATACATTGTGATTTTTATTTTTGATCACTAATACCATGTTAAATTCAAAATATCATTTTAAAATTCTATGATCACATTATAATAGGTGTAATTCAAAGATTCATGAAATTTACAATTATCAATGGTCGTAAAATTATATTTCACAACTATTAATTCAAACCATAACTTATCATTTAACGTATAAACTTGGTTTACCATTTATCAAACTAATACCATTAAAGGTAAATGATCAAATAAATTCACCCCACATGGAATTATCATTTTTCTATGGTTCAGGGAATGTTAAAAGAGACATTTAACCAAGTCACACTCAATTTAAAAAATCAATTAACATGAGTTAAAAGCACAACACAGATATATTGACTATATTATGCATATAATCTAAAAAATGGAGATAATATGGGTTAGGTTTATAAAATACAAACTCCAAGACTTGGATAGTATCCTCATCCATTATCATCCACAGATTCATTCCAAGAAACCATAAAAACACCCTAATAATATGTAATATCATATAAATTGAGTGGAAACCCACTTTATAGTGAAATAAAAGAATATATGGAGGAATTAGAGTTATAGACCCACCTCATACTCTCTATTATTTTCAGTACAAGTGAATTATGAAAAATAATGAATAAGATCAATCCATGGTGATAAGAGAGGAAGAAAGATACATGGTGGGGGGGGGGGGGTGCTACTAGATTATATGGGGTTTAAAACCTGAGTATAAAAAAGGTGGTGTCTTGTGTGAAATAAAAGGCTTTATTCCCTTTAAAATAACTCCTCGGAGGCCATTTTTTTTCTTTTGGCTTCCTCCAGTGAGCCGGTGGCCCATTGACTATCTAGTGAGCCTTTTATCTCACATAGGCTATAGCCTTAAAAATTCTTATAAGATATAAACCTTTTTTTGGAGAAGCATCATTCTCATTTATATGTAATATTTTTCTTTTTTGAGTAATTTTTGTTTGGGGTTTATCTTGGGTGAGTTTGGGTGAAAATTGGAGAAATTTGGAAGGATGAAGGGTAGTGCACAGTTGGTGCATGGTTTGCGTAAACCGTGCGCCCTAGCCCAAAAAGTAATGAATCCCCACATAGAGATAGATTCACATAATTTTTCAATTTTTTCTCCCTCTTAGAAGAAACCATGTAACCCCCTAGAAGAGTCACCTGATTTATGTGCATAGTTTAGAAAACCTTGCATCCCTGAACATGAAACCATGAATGGATTTTTAATTAACTTGAAAATTGGTTTTAAAATTACTCGAACCACCATATTAACCCCAAATCGATCCCAAATCTTCCCTAATAATATTCTATCATTTTTAGATGCTCTTGGATGAATTATCAGGGCTCCCAAACTCTGTTATTTGCGATTCGAAGCCTATATTTAAGATTTACACCCCTCCCGATAGGTGAATCTTATCCTTTGTGGTTTCCTTATTCTATCCCATATCTTCTTCATCTTTTGGAGGAATTTAATTACATTTTTTGGATCTAGATATAGTTTTTAGGATTTATATATAGATTTTTTAGATATAGATATAGGATTTTAGGATCTTGATTATTTTGATTTTGGATCTAGGTTTCAGATCTAGATCCCATTCATCATAATATTCTTGATTGTTCTGATTCAATTGGGTATTTCAGTTGGGAGTTCACTCATCAATGAATTGAGGAAAGTGGTCTATTATTCAAATTAGGAAGTCTATAGTGATAAATTGTTTGATTTTTTTTTTGGGACATGGTATGATACTTCCAAATCCTGTAGAGATAAATTATTTGATAAATTCATGTGTGACATGGTCTACTACTTTGAAAGCCTATAGTGATTAATTGTTTGATAAATGTGTATGGGACATGGTATGATGATTCCAATTTCTATAGTCATAAATTGTTTGGTAAACATGTATCAGACATGGTCTTCTACTTACAAAGCCGATAGTGATAAATTGTTTGATATATGAGTGTGGGACACGGTTTGCTACACCAAATTCCCATGGGGTCCGTGTCATGGAAACATAGACCCAAAATGTTGGCATTAGACCATGGTTCCAATTGGTCATATTATAAATTGTAATAAAATGTATAATATAGTCCCATGTGTTATGATGAATTTTGAATTGATTTTTGATATGGTTCATACTTTGACATAGGCTAAAAATAGTATTTATAGTTCGATTGTCCTCAGGAACCTGAGGGTTATGTGGTTAAATAAAGAGTAATTGAATAAATGTAAACTGGTTACTTTATTATTTTTATTTATTCTTTATAAAACTTCACACACTATTTTAACTCGACATTTTTTATACCCTGTTGGTGGTGGCCTACTGAGTTGGACTCACACCCTACTTGGGCTTCCTGATCAGTACCCAAATATATTTCATGGTTGCAGGACAGGTAAAGGGCAAGGGCCCTATATTAGATGAATGATTCAGGATGGGTATAGATGAGGGAACTAGACTTGGATTCAAGACTCACTTGGGAGTTGTTAGTGAATTAACTTTAGAGTTTTCATTTTAACAATTGATACGTATTTTGTTAGGGAATATCTATCATTTTGTTTTGATATTGCATTTCATGTTTTGGTTATCTTGTGGTACTAGTTTGGATGCTAGAGTTAATATATTTTGGTTATTTATTATTTTTTTCCATTGGTTTTTTACTCTTATAAATAGGGTATAGTCTGTACATGATTGATATTATACCCCCACTGCTAGTTGGAAACCTACGGCGTACGGGGAGGTGTGCCTGATGTCATGTAGTGGTCTGTCTTAGAGTACCAATGTGTGGCATCTGGGTCGAAACATCACAAAGTAGTATGAGATAACAGTTTTATTTTATTTTTATTTTGTCTTACTATTTGGGAAAGGAATACAATAGACTAGGAAGAGTCGAGCCTCAATCATGAGCTCATGCATGGGAGTGGATAACCCATGTATGAGTGAAAACCCAAGTACCAATGGTGTATTTCTTTTATTGATGTGTGTTGTTACAGTTGGATATTATTTCACCTTGGGTGATGCACTTTTTATGTGATGTGATTATTAATTATGATATTTTCTGAGATTTAATCATGGCCCAGTATGTCATGAGAGATGAGTATGCATGCATCATTATAGGCATGTAGGATTATTTTGTAACATGCATCATTTTAGGAATGCATGTGAAAACGGGTTTTGGAAAAACTATTGGACTTGAAATGTTTTTCCTTATCTGTGTAATTGAATTGAAAAGGTGCATAATAGGAACTTAAAAAAATTGTAAAATGGTGTAACCATGACCTAAATGTATGATGGTTAAGTGTAGAGATAACACCTCAGTTTTGACTATGTGGTGGGGTTTGGGGGAAATGACTTTTTATAGCTTTCTGTGAAGATATTTAAATGAGTTAATCTTGTGTCAATGTTGTTTTATATGTCCTAATATGTGTTTTTGTAATTTTAGTGAAATGCCTATATGGAGATGTCTGTTTAGATGACTAGAGGAGGACACATATAAAAGTGATCCCCTTGTAGAGGAACCTGAGGCACCGATAGTACTGAGTGAGGAAGTTGGGGAGCATTTTTGAGACAACATTTCTCGTTTTATGAAATTAATATAAAGAGACCCAGGTCGTGTTTTGAAAGGAATATCTGATCTAATACAGGAGTTATAATTATAACACCCTATGACTGTTACTAGAGAGCGTGAACCAAAGGCAACATCGTACTGTATTGAGTCCATTAAGACTATACTTGACTACTTGGAGACTCCTGCTGAGAATAGATTCAAATTGGATGATTACATGTTACATGGTCCAGATTAGCATTTATGGGACACCCAAACTTAGGAAGGAAAGGTGGAGAAAATGGAGTGGAAGGAATTACTAGATAAGTTCTTGGATAAATTTTATTCTAAGATACTCAACCAGTATAGAGTAGTAGAGTTCTTACGTTTGACTCATGGGAGTATGTTCGTGATCAACTATACTGGTCGCTTTACAAATTTGCAGCACTTTTCTCCAGAATTAATATGAGATGAGGATAACAAGTCAAAATGGTTTTAGGATGTGCTTAATTGTGAAATTAAGTCCCAGGTGAATATCTTCATGCTGAATAAGTTTTCAGAAGTGGTAAATTAGGATTTTATATTTGAGGGGAACTTGTAGGAGGCTTCCAGTGGAGGAATGGTGGTTTCTATTGGACATTCCGGAGGTATGACTTCTGAGAGGAGGCACCATCATTAAAAGAATGTTATCTATGGTGATAGAAAGAAGAGTAGCTAGGGGGAAGGTTCAGTTACATAGGACCTTGCTCATGTGATCTTTCACCAGTGTGGTAGGTTTTGACACTTCTAGAGATAGGTCCACTGACCACTAGTTGGGTGTTGAGGATGTGGTAATATGGGAAATCTATAGATTTTCTTTAGTATCCCACAATGGATAGGTAGATATGGAAGATCAAGATAGATCCAGAGTGTAGGAAGGGGATCTTTTAAACCTTATCAGTATGATAGTTGGAGTTCTTTATTCTATGATAGCAGTGGCAATGGTTGAGATGCTTTTGGGAAAGAGCACCCACATTAGAAAAGTGGTGAAGTTCAAGTGACTCATACTACATCATAAGGAAGAGGGGACATACATTTACATGCCATTCAACCTACACTTTTAGATAGTGAGGCTAAATCGTCGATAGTAGGAGGTACTATTCTTATAGATTATATGATAGCTAGTGTCTTATTTGATACAGGTTCCTATCATTCCATTTTTTCTATACAACTTGTGAATTGGTTGATCCTAGAAGTGGATTTTGTGAGTGGGTTTATGATGATAGATACAACATTGGGAGTATGACCAAGAGATATCTGTTTGTGCAAGGGGTGTTATCTCAAGGTCAGGGAGTATAGTTTTAGTTGGGATATTTATATCCTTGACATGTCAAGATTCGAGATAATTATGGGTATGGTCTTATTAGTAGCATACCAATCCCAAATTTACCGTTACCATATGAGAGTGACTTTTATGTCTCATAAGGGTGAAAATTATGCACACCAAGAAGAGTGGGATACCAATGAAGGTCGTGCAGGGATAGTTCATCCACAACTGAGGGAGATCACTGGCCAGGTTTCAAGTCTATTATTGGATTATGGGGGTGTGAAACAGGATGTATTTCCACCCATAGTGGACCGGTTTTAGTATGTATTTCTCTAAAACTTTCCAGTAATGAAACCTCAGAGAGATATGTAATTTACTATTGGGATCATTCTTAGAGCTGATCTAGTTTATATTCCACCTTATAAAATGAAAAAAATATAGATTCATGAACTTAAGAATCTGCTAGAAGAGTTAATGGATAAGGGGTTTACTCATCCATGTATGTCACCTTGGGGGTTCTCCAATATTATTTTCAAATATGGCTGATAGGACCTTAAGATTGTGTGTTAATTAATGAAATTTGAAATAGATGACTGTGAAGAACCAGTATCCTCTTTCATGTATCGACGATCTATTTAAATAGTTGAGGGTAGCTTGTGTCTTCTCTAATATCGACATGATATCAGGTTATCTTCAGCTGAGAGTTTGACCTTCTAATATTTTTAGGACTACTTTAAAAATTAGGTAATGCCTTTATGAGTTCTTCGTGATGCTGTTCGGGATGACAAATGCAATAGAATTGTTTATGGTCTTGATGAATAGAATCATCCATTCAGACTTGGATCAATTTTTTTTTGTATTTTTGGATGATATCTTGGTGTAATCCAAGACTCATGATGATCATGCCTAATATCTTTACATAATCCTAAGTACACTGAGAGAGAACTGGATATACAACAAGCTATATAAGTTTCAGTTCTAGATTGACTACTTACACTTATTGGGTCACATCATATCTGAAGAAGGTGTGTTAGTGGAACCAGAGAAAGTTTAGGGAATTCCTTCTTGGGAGAATCTCAAGAATGTTTTTGATATATTTAGATTTATGGAAATAGATAGATTTTATCAGAGTGTTATTTAGGTCTTTTTCCATTTGTAAGCACCACTTTTGAGCTTGACCAAAAAGAAGGTAAAGTTTGAATGATGGAAGAATGTGAGAATGAATTCCATGTGTTGAAGAAGTACTTGAAATCATCACCAATATTAATCTTACCTGAGCCATGAGAGGAGTATGTTGTGTTTTGTGACGTTTTTGGGATCATACTTAGAGAAGTTTTGATGCAGGGAGATCGAGTTATGGTGTATGGGTCTGGGAAGTTGAGGCCATATGAATGGAACTACCCTACACATGACCTCGAATTAGTAGCAGCTTTTTATGATTTGAAGTGTTGGAGACATTATCTGAAGGGTGATAAGTTTGTGGTGTATAATGATCATAAGAGCTTAAATTACATCTTTTCCCAGTGTAATTTAAATATCGTTATCCTAGGTGGGTTGAGTATATGAAGTAATTTTATTTTGATCTAGCATATATGCTCAGAAAATGAAACAGTGTTACTACCACTCTAAACCGGAAAACTCAGACTCCGGCTATTTAGGAGTCTATTGCTGAGTGGAAGATGATGAATTTTCTGGATGAAATTCATGTTGTGGTTTAAGAGAGTCTGAAGCATATGGATCTTGTATCATTTTTTGGGGAGTTTACACTTTTGAGGAGTATTAGAGATAGGCAGTATGAGGATCCCGAATGTTTGTCCTCGTGGGAAAGCCTTGAAGATGGGGAGCGACCTTCATACTAGAAAATAGATGAGGATGAGATCATCTATATCAGGGATTTTGTTGCTGTGCATATGAGAATGAAAAAGGATTTGATTCATGATTTTCACGCCTTGAAGTGGCTGGTTCATCAAGGTGTGACATAAAATTACCGTGACTTATGATGAAAATTTAGTTGGCCATGAATGAAAATGAATATAGAAGGGTTTGTGAAAAGATTCTATACTTTTCAATTAGTGAAAGATTAACATCAATGACCTGGAGATTTATTGTAGATATTGACGATTATATAATGAAAGTGAGACGAAGTTACTATGTAATTTTTTGTGGGTCTCCTGAGAAATATTTGGAAGAATGATGCTATTTGGGTTATTGTGGAATGTTTGACCAAGGTAGCACATACGCGAGACTTATCAGTGAATCAGTTGAGAGACTTATATGTTCGGGATATAGTCCATCTGCACGGGGTTCCATTGACTATAGTTTCAGACCTTGACTCACATTTTACTTCATGCTTCTGGAAGGGCTTCAATAAGGTTCTTAGTACACATGTTTTATTGATTGTGGATTTCCACGCATAGATAGATGGTAATTTAGAACATAATATACAGGCGGTTGAGGATATAATGTGAGCATGTTTTCTATAATTAGGTGAATTTTTGGAGAAACACGTAGCAATTGTAGAGTTTGTCAATAAAAATAGTTATTAGGAAACTATTCATATGGAACCATATGAGGATTTTTATGGTTGGCCATACAGATCATCTCTATTTTGGATGGAGGTAGGTGAGTCTGAGTTGTTGGGACCAAGTCTCATGCGAGAGATATTAGAGAAGGTTTAGTTAATTCGAAATCATATGTCTATGAATTAGAGTAAACATAAGTCATATGCTGATAGATGTCAAAAAAACCTAGAGTTTACAAAGGGTGATAATGTATTCCTTTGGGCGTCACCTTGATTGGGTCAACATAGGATACAGAGATAGTGAAAGTTTGAACCTAGGTTTATTGGACCGTTTGAGGTTGAGAAGAGATTTAGGCTGCTAGTGTACCGATTGGATCTTCCATATAGATAAAGTGTTATGCATGATGTTTTCTATGTATCATAAATTCAGTGGTATCACCCCAAACCTACTCATGTGATCAATGTGGATGATGTTGAGATTGAGACTGATGTGTCCTTTGAGGAGAATCAGATACAAGTGTTGGATCGTAGTGAGAAAGTGTTGTGGGTAAATACCATGATGATAGTTCACGTATTGTGAAAAAATGGGCATATGCAGGAGGAAACTTGGGAGAGGTAAGAGGATATATGGTCTCAGTGACCAAATCTTTTTAACTTAGAATATAATAGATACTTGGGAGAAAAATAGAGGATGAGATATTATAAGGTGGGGAGATTATAAGATCCTGAAATTTTCCAGAGAGGCCTTGGGATCATTTATAGGTACTTATTTTCCTTTTTTTGAGTAATTTATGTTTGGGTTTTATATTGGGTGAATTTGGGTGAAAATTTGAGAAAATTGGAAGGGTGAAGGGTAGTGAACGGTTGGTGCCCCGTTTGAAAAAACTTTGTGCCCCAGCCCATAAAACTGTGCAAACCCTCATAGAGAGGGATTGCACAACTGGTGGACAGTTTGTCAAACCGTGTACCCTATTAAGAGAAACTATAAACCCCCTAGAGGAGGTAAATATTTCTAGCACACATTTTAAAAAATGGTGCGCCTCTTCCCAGTAAACCATGCATGAGTTTTTGATTAACCTATTTTTTTTTTAAAATTACATAAACCCCCAATTGACCCCAACCCAACCCTAATAAAATTATATTGTTTTAGAGGCTTCCATACAAATTAATAGGGATCCCGACCTCTTTTATTAATGATTTTAATCCCTAATTGAATATCTACACCCCTCAGAGTATGTGGATCTTATCCTGTGTGGTTTCCTTCTTCTCTTCCGTATCTTCTTCATCTTTTGGTGGGTTGTTATTATCTGTTTTTTTTGGATCTAGATATATTTTTTAGGTTATAGATCTCGGTTTTTCTGGATATATATATATATATATAGGATTGTAGAATCATGATTCATTTTATTTTGGATCTAGGTTTCAGATCATGATCTCATTCATTATCATGTTCTTGATTGTTCTGCATCAATTGTGGATTTCCATTGGGTGATCTCTCATCAAAAAATTGAGGTAGGTGGTCCATTATTCACATTACAAAAACCATTATGATATATTTTTTCATAAATGTGTCTGTTACATGGTTTTATGCTTCGAGATATCATAGTGATAAATTTCTTGATAAATGCATGCAGGATATGGTCTACAACTTCTAAAGCCTATAGTAATAAATTGTTTGATAGAACTTTGTGGGACATGGTCTGATGCTTCCAAATACCATAATGAAATATTGTTTGATATGTGGGTGTGTGATATAGTCCACTATATCAAAATCCCACAGGGTCCTAGACTTGGCGACCTAGACCCAAAATGTTGGCATTGAACCATGGTTCCAATTAGCTATAATATAAATTGAAATGAAATGGAAAATGGAATCCCATGTGCTATTAGGAATTGTGAATTGATTATGTGATATGGTTCAAAATCTAGGACAGGATGAGGCATGTATTGACAGTTTAGGTGTCCTCTAGAACCCGAGGGTTATGTGGTTAAATAAATAGTAATTTAATAAATGTAAATTGGTTACTTTGTTTCTTTTATTTATTATTTATATAACTGCATACACTGTTTTGATTGGATATTGTTTTAGACACCGTTTTTGGTGGCCTATTAAGTTATACTCACACCCTACTTAGGTTTCCTGATCGATACCCGAATATATTTCATTTTTGATGGAAAAGTTAAGGGAAAGGATCTATATTAGATGGATGAGTCATGATGGAGCTTGGATGGGGGAACCAAAATTGGAGTCGAGACCCTCTTGGGAGTTGTTAGTGTGTTTACTTTTGAAATTTCATTTTGATATTGGACACGTATTTTGGCATGGAATATTAACTATTCCTTTTTGGTATTGTATTTCCTATTTATTTAATCTTGTGGTACTAGTTTGGATAATTAGTGGTTATATATATTTTTTATTTCTTATTTTTTTATGCTGGTGTATTACTCTGATAAAGGCAGTATAGTCTCCCCATGATCAATATTAGACCATCACTGCTAGTCGGAAACCTCTGGTGTATGGGGAGGTGGTTCATAGGTTACGTAGCAGTTCAGATTGAAGCACAAGTGTGTGGAATATGGGTTAGGACATCACAACTGGATAGCTATTAGTGATTCATCATAATGTTTTTTCCTCAACTCCATGTCTTGAATTACTAGAATTATAGTAAAATTCATTAGAATTCCATGAACACCTCAATTAAGGGTAATTACATGAGGTTTAGAAAGTATTAAACCATTTCATACCTTGGTGGAAGTTGAGGTCTTAAAATGTTCACACCATATAACATCTCATTCTTGATATTCACTCCCAAGAATCACCAATCCTTGATTTAAAAACCAAACACTTATAGTCTGATTGTTGTGGTGGTTCTAAGATGATAACCCAAAGTTGCATAGCCGCTTAAATATTCATCATCCTATACACCATGAAATTGAGATTTCCAATAAAAACCACCATTATGATGAAATATTTATTGTGTTCCAAGTATCCTAATTTTTTTTAAATTTCACCCATTCAGTTATATCCTTGGTATACACCAGCCGATCCTACTCCTGTCTATGCTTATTGAAACATCAGTTCTTCTTCCTGAGACCATTCAGTTCATAAGGCCTTACCAAAAAAATCCCTATTGACATCCAATCATGAACACAAAAGTTTCAAAATCTTATTTTCTCTAATACCCTACTTCCAAAACATTACACCTTATCATCCAATCCATTGATCATGCCAAAAATCCCCAAAACCCATCAAAAGATTCCCGCACTTAGGTATCTACATACTTCCCATTTTTATTGGACACTAGTATCCAAGTGGTATCATGATCTAAAAACCACCACATGTTGTGTAAATAAGAAAAATTATTCAATATTCACAGAAATTATTAAAAACGAGTGCCACATAGTCAATAACACCAGGTTTTTCTCCCCATCATTGGAGTTTTTGATCAAATGCCACCATGTTTATGAACAATGATAAAAGTGCTGACATCAATTATCATTCCTAATTTCAAACTGAATTGAATGAGTATTTATTTCCCTACACACATTATTTAATGCAATAAATCTTAAAAAAATCCCTATTACCAACCCAAAACATGTTCATTGAATCTCCATGTATGTTCGTAATGTAGTTCTAAATCCATGATATTGATTCCCATACAAAATAGTTGGTGAGACTACATCTAACCAACCCGCCACAAGAAATCTTGGATTCCACTTATGATGAACTTTTATGTTAAATTTTCATGATTCCTTTATCAAAAAATCCATCCCATGATTATAAATACAGACATCATGTTCTAATAACGACCCTTAATGTGATTCCATAATTGAATCACCAACCACTCACACTATCTACCGTGCTCTTACTTGTGAAATGGAATAGAATTGAAATATCATATTTGGGTCACAAAATCTCATACTAGGTGTAAAATAACTATATAGAATCCTAATAGAATCAAAAAAACATTATCCACTAGAATTACCAAGGGAATCTATATTAAATTGAAATTATAAGAATACTGAAATCCAATGTCATCAAAGAAATCTGAAGACCCATCCCATGATTGATTTATAGAATAAACATACCTTATAATAACTAGGGACATACACCATGAATGATACGATTATCCAAAACATATGAGTGTCCTTTTCACCATTCCATTAGGTTAGAACCATGATATCAGTGGCCTTCATCACATCTATCACAAGTCACAACTTTCATATGCGATCAACTAACTTATACTCAAGTGCCACTCCATATGTCAAATGTTTTTCATTACAAAATCATAGTATTCCTTCCTTAGTAATTGATGATACCCATATAAAGTAAGGATTAAACCCTTAAATGGATTATTGGGGGATCCCCACCGTATATATTTCCTTACAAACTCGTCTAGCACTGAACCAAATGGGTCTTACACTTAGCACACGTGTATCGCTCTAACTAAACCACACCCACCATCTTATGAATACCTAAATAAGATTAATTTATTAAATTTATCATGTCAAAACCCCTGACCAAAATTGATACTTCACCTCTCAAAAAATGGAATTTTATCTTTTCCATATGAACCCTAGAAAACTATGACCATAATTCCTCCTCAAGGTCCTGATCCCGGACCTTCACACGACCACTCAAAAATCCAAAATCTTGTGGACACCACATTTTCCAATGAACATCACCTATATCCATCAAATAAAATTGGGTGCACCCTCTTATAACACCCAACTATGTAACCAGACTCATTCTCCCATGAGTCACATCACATCAAAACTAGACTCACACACCTAAACCAATGACCATGATCACATGAATTCCAACCTTACTAAACTAGGAGTTATATCATTACATCTATTAAAAATAGAACACTTAATTTGTTCCATGTTTTACCACATGATCTTCTTCCTAATGAAATTGTTTGAAAGTTGAAATCATCTATTCCTACTCTCACCAAGCTAAAGGAAACACATCACAAACACAACATGTCTAGAAACTTGACCAATCCTGGATCCTTATTCTAAAATTGATATGAAGCACTATCAATATTAGTGATTTACCATTTAAAAACTTCTAATGAATCACCATGCCTATGCAGTATACTATTTTACACCTCACGTGCATCAATCCAAACTCTTGAAGAATTGTGCATAACCAATGCAGATAACTGATCACATTTTACAACAAGAATATCATATCATATAACCCATTATTAATTCCAAACTATATCATTTCCTCATAAAATACATAGTCACCACTCATGATCCAACATGATCCTAAATTCACATCTAGAATGAACAAGATCATGGTGTCTCTTAAACACCCTTAGTGATTCACATTTCAAAACATAATCCGTCTCCCTCATGATTTTTACCAAGCCCCCCCATTATGGGTTTCCATACTCACTGGTCATCTCTTGCCTAATCCAAAAATATTGTATAATTCTACCTTTCCCTCACTAATGCCTTCAAGGAATTTCTCTATGCTAAATGCACATAACAAAAAACCACTTCCCAAACTCAAGACATCGCATGATAATTCATCCATGCTTTCCTCCTTTAAAGAACCCACAAAACTGAGTTAAATTCTACCATGGGTTACTCATTCACATCACATGACATTGAATTAATAAGCTTGTTTCACTCTAAAAGGTCACTAGGTCCTACATATTAGTCTTTAAACCAAACCTCACCCAGTTCAACACTCACAAGATCACACTTATTCTCATGTTAAGGTCATATTACATCTAGTGTTAGTGACACCAACATCAAAAACTCATTTTTACCACCAACCACATACTAAAACACCTTCCTAAAAAAATAAAAAATTTAAAAAACATGATAGTCCTAAAATCCAATCTAAAAACGATATAATCAAGGTATAATACCCTACTACCTAAAACACCACACATCATCAAGTTTTCATAATATTAGGTTCCCAGTCCATCACAAATACCCTTAATAGATTCAATCAGAAGCACCTACATAAGTTCACACCACCCACATAGGGTCTTCCTTAATATATATCATAGGGATATAGTAGCCTAGGTTCTCACATAAACCTCAATGACCCATTAATAGGTCAATAAAATTATTTATTATGGTTCCAAGTTACCATGGTCAATAACAACTTCCATCATTATAAATGTTTTTTCATTATTCATTATTCCTGGAGGTTTATGATTTAACAATATTAACATTCACAATAAGAATTAGGTAGACCGGTGGCACTATATGACCTCAAGAATTCTTCCATGTACACTAGAGTATATCAAATATAAGTGAGGGTCTATAAAGATACATTAAGAAGACTATTACCTATAATAGGATACACTATAATAATAAAAATAATAATTAATCACATAAATCAAGAAAAATAAATTTCATATTCAAAATACTGAAAGTGCCTATAATAGAAATAACATCAATATTATTTAATAAGTAATTATATATATATACTATAAATAATCCCCAATTAGTGTATAATACACAAAAAAAAGAGACAAAATTAAATTAAAACTAACTCCACCCCAGGATGGTTTTGTGTCCTATGTGTTCCCAACATCCAGAACCCACTCCGAGCATGCCATGAAAATATTAGTCAACCAAAAAAATTATGTGATTTATAATAATTGATCCTAAAAAAATATTATTCAACTTGGGCACCCAAGTTACTTGGTGGCCCAAGCTGAGTGTGAGTACAAATTAGTAATCCCCCATCAATAACATCCTTAAAAATAATCAATCCATAATACAAGTACATGTAAGAGTTTCAATGACAAAAAATTAATTTACTAGAAAACAAATAATTAAAAAATCTTTAAACATGGTCTCTATAGTGACACCCATGGTCGAACCTACTTGTTTCAGCTAGTGTATGTTTATATCTGTCCACAATATGTAGTATTGCTCATGTAGTTCCAAGATATACCAACATGGAAACCACAATCACAATAACTCAGGGGGATCTACATGGATCAACTTGGAATTTCCTTCATATAATTACTATATGTAATAAAAGGGGGTTAACCTTAGTATTCATCTGTAATAGGTGACTAGTCTGAACACAAGGAACTATCCTTGGCATTTAGATCTATAGTTTGATTGGAATCTGTGACTTACAATCAATGAATTCTACCTACATGAAATCAAGATAAATCCAAGGGTTTCATTCCATGACATTCCAAAAGGTACCCTATAAGAATAAATTATATTAATCCATGGAATTTGAAAAATATATACATTACCCAAATCCATGGGGGAGCTAGATAAAAGAATTCAAAATAATAAATCTAATAAGAATATAATGAATTTCTCACAACATTCCACATCATTGATCCTCTATGGATCTAGGGGTGTTATCAATCCATGGAATTCATACAAGTCCCTGAGTGGAATCTAAGGCACACTCATGATATTACATACAAGTCTAGGTCTATATAGACTCCATAGAATCATTATAAGGCATTCCAAAAATCATTATCATATCAAGAAGACTAACTTTACAAATAATTATTTTCAAAAAAAAATAATTTTCTATCATAGAAAAAATCTATTCAATAAAAAACCCCAGGGTCCTCTTCATGGTTAATTTCTACCAAAATAGGAACTAAATCAATTCATTATATACATCCAATTCCATATAATTTTCACGTGGCATCCATTAAATTTCACAAGCATCATTAATCATTGATTAATTCCATTTCCTAGATATACATTGGCATTCACCATTTCATTCATCAAAACCATGTTAAATTTAAAATATCTTTTTTCAATTAAATGATCACATTCAAATAGGTCCAATTAAAAAATCTAATCCAAAATTTTTTGTAATGTTTGTGAAATTCCATTTCACTACCATCCATTCAAACAAAATGTTCTCATTTAACCTATGAACATAATTAACCGTTTCTAACACCAATCCCATTCATGGTAAAATCTCCCATAAGGTCATCCCACATAGAAATATTTTCTTTATATGGTTCAAGTAATGTTAAAAGATACAATTATCTAAGTTAAAATTAATTTTAAAATTCAATTAACATGTGTTTAAATAATGACATTTAAAGATAGACCACATTATGTATACACTCAGGAAAATAGAGAGACCATGGGTTAGGTTTATGTAACTCCTAACTTAGTCTTAGAAAAGTAAACTCATCCATTATTCGACACCAGTTTGGTCTGAATAAGAATAAATCAATAAACTAAACAATTTCTCTGAGAATTGGGTGAAATAGATAAATCAATAGAACCCTACTAAGTAGTGAAATAAAATAATATTAGGTGGTATAATATTTTTAGGCTCACCTAAAGTTCTCCAATGCTTCCAAAAGAAGTTAAATTGGAAAAGTAATGAAAGATATTACTCAAGGGCATAAGAATGGGAGCTAGGAACAAAAGGTGGGTGCTACCGGCTGATTTAGGGGTCAGAATCAGAGTAAAAAAAGAGGTGGTAGACTAAGTGAAATAATTGGGATATCTAATACTTAAAAAAATATACCAATATCTCACCAATATCCCCCACCTACTAGCTGGTGTTGGATCACCAGCCAACTGGTGAACCTATAATCCCACATGGGCGAACACCTTGGTCACTGATAAGCTAGTGGTCCTATATCGAATAGTTGGTGGTGCTGTAACATCATGTTGTATTTCTTAATCCATGTCCTAAATACCTATATTTCTCCATATATTCCTTGAAATTCCAAGAAAACATCTATTAAAGATAGTTACATGAGGTTCCAAAAGTTTTAAACTTGTTTGTACTTCAATGGAGGTCTAGGTATTAAAAATCAAAATTATTTCCTCTCTTTAGTGTTTTGTGAGTATAGGTGTAATAATAAACCTCTTATTAAACTCCTTTAATCGCTATTTATCCTCATTAGTCTATATGAAATTTATTCTCTTCCATGTTAGCTTGGTTAGTGGGTTTGACAATCGTGGGAAGGACCTCAAAAATAATCAATAATAATTAGTTAATCTAAGAAAACAATATATCTTATTAAAAATATTATTTTAGGTTATTCATAATTTTTGTTGTCTTTTAAATATATAAATATATCCCCTTTCAAGTGATAACATACCCCAAAAATGTTACTTTCTTCATCCAAAACTCAAATTTAGTGTACATTTCATATAACTTCCCCTTTATAAATGTTTTTATCACAATACTCAAATTATCATAATATTACTTCATACTTGTAGAGTATATAAGAATTTTTTTGGTAAGGACGAATAAAAATCTATAGAGGTAATCTCTAAAAACAGTAATAATAAATTATATGATGATTGTATAAGAATTAGTGAGTTATAATTGAATTATTATATTCTCATTGTGTCTATACTGTTTTTAAAAGGAAGAATTTGGAATACCACTTATCTACCTTGAATTGATGATATCTTGACTAAATACTCACCTTAGAGAAGTAGTAGGACCCACATAGCTGATCAATAAATTCATAAATACATTTAAGGGGATACGTATTATTTATCTTGATTTTATTTAGTTAATTATAATCAATTTAGAAGTTTGTTAAACCATCCTTATTGTTGATAAAGTGGACACACACACCCCATGGTAAAACACTTGAGCATATGAAACCGTTGTCTAGATTCTCTTGTAGTTCTTTAGTTATTCTAGTTCAATGGGGTTTATTCTATAGGGACTCTTAGATATAGATAGAGATATAGCTATAATTTCAATTGGGAACTCAAACTCTGGATCAGGAGGAAGGCCATACAACTCTTTGGGGAGTACATTAACATATTCCCCTTAAAATAGACATGTCCTTATGGTATATGGTTTCCTTTATCCTAATAATTTGATCAAGATATGATTATTTAATAGGTATCAGTACCCACACCATAGAGTGGGGTTTTTAGTGGGATTCATAATCCTCCACACATTTTTATTGGATCATAGGATGGCTGAGGATATGGGAATATATTTACTTTTACCGATAATTGATGTGAGATCTATATAATTAGAGACAATCCATGCCCAATATTGCATCAAAATATACCAAAGTATAGATTATAATATTCACTAAAAGAATCTTACCACAAACATTAACTAGGGAAGAGTTCAAAACTAGGGTTTCAATAAATTCACCACTTTATGTTATCATATATATATCTACTTCAAGGTATCAAGGAGTGATTCAACTATCCTAGAAAACTTATAGAATATAAAGGAAAACATAGAACATAATCTCTTAAAAAATTTAAAGTTTATTAATAGACAATATTAATAACTCTTTCTATTTTATTCAGTTTCTACTCATTTTTTTAAATCGTAATAATTTTAGTTGTGAGAATCCTTTAGTTGAGAAGTATATAGAACTAAAAACTATAAGATTATATGTGATAAATCATAACTAAAATCTATATCTTAAATTATGAATCACTAGGTTTTAATATATGTTATTTTTGATCATTTTATTGATAGGTTATTTAACTCAAATATTAATATATTAAATCATCAAATTAGATAATACCATATTAATATATACTAAAATCCTTCTTAGTGGATCATAAAGAGTATATGAATCAACCAAAGCCTATCCTATTGGTTTTTCCAAATAGGTGTGTAGTTATGAAAACTTTTAGTGTACTGATTAGAGATCGAGTTAATACTGAATCAAAATAATTTAATATTATTACCGTTAGGAGAAACTAGGGAATAACACACATCCAATTATAGTATCTAGAAAATGATATCATTTCTAAGAAACCATACATTATTTACTTTATTTTTTTATTTTGTTTTACTATAATTACACAAATCACTAGGGTTTCCACAAAAGTTTTATCATCCTAGTCCCTAGAATAATTTAACCTTACTTTGAAACCAAATATAGAACCCTGAGTCTCATATATATATATATTATTACATGATTTTAAACACAAAAATTATAAATCTACCTCTAAATATGGAGGGCTAATTTATTTAGGAGATTGGATATATAAACATCAACTTAAACATAAAACAAGAAAATTTCCCTTAATATTCTCCTAAATGAAATTTATATGCTATTATTTTATAATATAACCTAGGGAAATACATAAAGTAAATGGGTGAGATATAAATCCTAATAAGGGAAAAAATATGAAGCGTGAAATAAGAGTAAAGAGGCATAACAAGATATCAGAAAAGGAAGGAAACTATATATAATGGAATTAGAGAATTTTATAAAGAATAATATATCATAAATCAAAGAATCACATGAATGCAAGAACAACATAAAAACTGACATTATAATCACATGTCTATGCTCACCTCCGACACAACATAACATAATGTGAAAGGCTAACTATTCATGCACCATGTATGATATACCATGAGTGGAAAACATTAACTAATGATTGGGGTGATATATAATTTTCGTCCCATCCATCACATCATAATATGTAGTGCACATGTGTTTCAGATGAGGAAAAAATTATATATAAATGATAAGCTTGAGAAATCCCATGAGAAGGAAATGGGTTGCTTAATCTTATCTCAAAGCATAACCAATAGGTACATCATAATTATTCCTAGGAAAATAAGGGATTAAATATATTTTAAAGTCTATAACTAAATAATGAATAATAGTTCATGAAAACCAAGTTTAAGTAAATAATGGTCATAATAAATGACTGGAGAAGTGGTTTTTGAAATGTCCCTCTGAAGCTAGGTTTTTAATAGAAGAGTACAAATTCTTTAAATAAGTAAAGAACATAGTGTTTTCTTGAGTGATTTTAGAAACTTTAAAATTCTAAGAAAAATTATATGGTGTGGTACAAGAAATGAGGTAACAATTATAGAATTCTACTTTAATCAAGTTTTCTTAAAATAAGCAATTTAGAAGAGAACCTGAAAAAAATTTATATCCCAAAAAAAATAAAGGTATTATAAACTAGGTATATTTATGGGAATAATATATAGAGAATATAAATGAAATTAATGAGTAGAGTATAGAAATAAAGTTATGTTTATAGAGAATACTTATAACATGAAATATGAGTGACATGTCTGAATCTTCTCTAACCTCAGTCTATGACTCGCTTAGTACGTTTATCTAATATGCTAAATAATCGAAATAAGTTTATTAGATACATTATTAAGAATATTTTTCATATAAAATTTATTTATTAGTTTTTTCTTTATGTTCGTTTATTATCATTTTATTAAGACATCACATTTAATTTCACTATCCTAAGGGTGTACATTTCATGGTTCCAAGACCGTATCATATTATCATTAATGATGGAATCCCCTATTAGTTGAGTTTATAACTATAAGGACCTAACCTTAAACCTTACTTAATCTTGAGTTAATAAAAGATTACACATTGAGGATCATTTTAGGTTTAGAGTTTTAGAGAATTAGATCATAAAACATGCATTACATTCCACATTTAAACAAAGTGGTTACATAAGGATAATATTCATTTTTTCCCATCAACGGAAACATATTTAAAATAAAACATGGATTCTTTCTTGTCACTTACTTGACACTATCATCATATCATGTACCTTTACCTTGACCTGTGAAAAACATTTCAAAAACTTGGGATGAGCATAAAAAGCTCAGTAAGGGATATAAAAATATGGAAAGGAAACATGAGTTCATATATACATAATAATGAAATCATACTTTACCCATAAAACATAGGCATATCAAATCATGAATAAATCATAGAAATCATAAGACATAAAGGTAACTTGAGGCATTAATAACATTCTTACGTAGGGAGTAACCCTCTTGGTTACCTTTGGAATACCCACCACAGTATATTCCCTAAATCTCTTCAGAGAAACCTTAATGTTTCACTCCTTCGCATTACCCAATGCATTGGAGAGATATATCGGGCTCACCCTCCCTTAGTTTATCACAGAACCACCCATCTTCATAATAATTCCCAAGAACCTCAACATAATCCTATCACATAAAACATGCATAAAGGAAATATAACATTTCCACCTTTCAATCACAAGATATCAATACAAAACATTGATATAAAAACATTATGAAAACCATTTTCAATACCAAAATAAAAGAAAATTAAAACATGGTATTTATTTTTCTTTAAAAAAAAGGTATGGCTTGTAGAAGAAGCTGAAACTCAAATAATGGTCACGACGACAGAGAAGTCGTTGTCGCCACATACGTACGACAAAAACATTCACTTTTGTCGTTTAGTAAAACGATTTGTATAAAAAAGATTCCTTTCGGATAAACATAAAATTCAAAGGGGTTTATACACCGTATAAAATAAGGTTGTGTATAAAACAAAATATGCCTCAATGAATGGAGATTGAGACGAAGTCCCATACAAAGATGGTATTCTTGGATTAAGGATAAATCAATTACATAATTATGTGTGAAAAACGAATACACCAAATATAAGTGGATATTAAGTGTAAAACAATCAGAGTACATTCACACATATTCATATTATGACATATTAAAGGAGTACAAGTTTATCCCAAAGAATCAAAATTGGGTTAAGAAGTTCCCTTGCAAAAATTCAACAGCCTAACGACATCACTTCAAAACTCAGAAAAAGAGTTGATGAGAGATAACAAGGGTATATCATCACTTGGACATAAAATTTACATAAAAAAGGATATAGAATAAAAAATCCCAACATAATAGTATGTGAATTAAAATACATAACAAAATAAGTCTTTTAAAAAGAGGAGGGTGAAATGTTCCCTTACCGACATGGGTATCTTTCGAAACATACACCCTGTGAAAGGAGGACAATAAAACATTGATGTAAATACTCATAAATTAAAGTATATTACACAATGAGTAAAATAATGGGCATTACATACACCACTCAAAGGAAATTGTGGAAAATGTAGCATAAATCCCATGGGAATAAAATTGAGATGGAAAATCCCTTACGAAAACTCGGCTGCCTAACGACGCCACTTAAAATTTCCAAAAATGGATTGATGAGATCAAATAGGGTATCTCATCATATTAAAATAAAATGTACAGAAATAGTAATATAAAATAACACCCCCCATCATAATAAAGAGGATCTTAAAAGAAGTAACATAAAGGAGAGTACTTAAAAATAAAGAGAGAGGTTAGATCTCTTACGAAAATTCGGCAGCCTAACGACGCCACTCAAAATTTCCAAAAATGGATTGATGAGATAGAATAGGGTGTCTCATCATATGAACATAAGAATTACAGTATTATTAATATAAAATAACATCCCAATCATAATAAATATGTTCTTAAAAGAAATGACATAAAAGAGTGTGCTTAAAAAGAAAGAGAGGAGTAGGATCCCTTACCTGAAGTCCGACTTGTCTTGTTCGTTTATTTATATTCATGAATAATAAACTTTGGTCAATTTATAATTGCCTAAGTACCTACTTTAAAGATTATTATTCAGTTCATATCACATATTATAATTTTATAATAATTGTTTAATAATGTTAGTTCATATCAGACGTTTTTGCCGATGTTTGGTACATGAGTCAAAAATGAACTTGTTTGAAAAATGATTGTCCATGTAGTTATAAGTAAATAATTTCCAGAATAGTATTAATGATTAAAATATAATATATGTCCAGTAAATATTCATTTTATACTATTCCATATCATTTGGAGATAAAAAACGAAAAACACCGTTCATGGAGACGGTAGGCCGTACGTACACATGAACGCTACATTCATTTTTTCTTTGTTATATTAACGGAATTAAAAATAAATGATATATATATATATATTATAATTAAATTATAATATATATGTGATATATGTCACATTTTTTCATTAATTTCATTCTTTATACGTTCCATGTATTGCATGTACGAGTCACATCACTTGAGGGGGCGGTAGTCCGCACTTCCTCATATGAAATTATCGCATTTACACAACATGAAAAGAATAAAGGTATGTTTTAAATATAAAATACAGAAGCATATAGTAAACATAAATACAATATATATCATATATAAAATACAGTGACATCATAATGTCCACCTTTAAAGGTGTTAAAAGAATATTGAACAATCATCATTTCGTGAGGCAGAAAATCGCCAACCACAGAAACAGTATGTTCTTTAACCATTAGATGAAGGTGTGTGTAAGTGTAGCTCGAATACTTCTTATAAAAACATCCTAGTATATTGAAGATACTGGATTTGTTACAAAAGAAATTAATAAAAAGATTTTAGGGGGTTGGAGAAGCAAAAAAAAAAAAAAACAAAAGGACACAAGTGAAGACATTACCTTAAAATCGGGTAACTCCCTTTGGTTTGAGCTCAAACGCTTCGTTGGGAAGACTTCTACCCAAAGTGAGGCTTAAAGGAGTTAGAGAGGGATGTTGAGAGACAGAATGGGAAGGGGTTGGCCGAGCCAAAGGCTTTGGAAGTGTGGGTAAGGAGGTATAGGTGGGGGCCTTTTATAAGAGGAGAGGAGGGGCACTCTTGGAAAGTAAAGAAATGTTACTTTATTTTAGAATGAGTTTCGGATTTTAATGGTCTCACATTGATGTGTTTCTAGGATAAGGTGATAAGGGTTATAAATCCACCCATCCAATAGGTTTTGGACATGTGTAGGTCTTAGAGTTTACATTATCTTTCCATTTTATTTAAATCGTTAAATAATGAGGTCATCGCTGCATCATCATGATGTCATAAATAATTTAATTTATTTAATGTCTAAAAATTATAAAAAAAATACTATGATGTAAGAAATATTTTTAGATTTCCATTTATTATTTATAGTAAAAAATCTGACTTGTATAACCCCATCTAAAAATTGATTTAGTAAAACATCTCATGTTTGTGTCATTTTTACTTTAACATTAAATAAAAAGATAGTTATGTCATTTTCCAACCAAAGTGGCTCCATGGGGTCCCCAAGTTGACCCATGGATTGTCTTGGTCGGCCATGAAACATCCAATGAGGGTAGGACATGTGTCTAGGTCATTTTATTTTATTAAAACATTATTCTTAACTACACTAATTACCTCTAATCGCGATTAAAAACTTAATAAGTTACTATTCACCAAAAAATTATTTTAATCCAATTGAACCACATTTTACTTCTTAATGAAAACCATGTATGTCAGATTTTTGAAATTCAAAACACAAATATGGAAAAATTTCATTTAAACGGAAAATCAGTTTTTATAAGTAGCACTTAGTGGTTTCACTATTCATCAAAAATTGATGTTTTTCAGAAAAATACCAAAACCTCACCCTAAGCTATATTTGATATTCCGAATTCAAAAATGATGTCTATTTTACAAAATTCAAAACATATTAGTTGCATTAATTAATTTAATAATTAATTCCCGCTGTCAGAGCAAATAACATGTTTTTATGAAACAATAAGTATCAAAAGATTGACACTAGTTTAAGTCCAATTTCAATGTGAAATTAATTCCAACGACCACTATTGTATTAAATGGTAAAAATATATTCTAATTTCATTTTAAAACCAATTCAAAAGATAATATAATCATATAAATAAATTAGATTAAAAAGTGGTTTTGAATTAAAATACAACATTTTTCACTATTTATTAAAAATTGAACTCTTTTGGAAAAATACCGAAAGTTTACACAAAGTAAATTTTGATGTCCAGATTATAAATAAGAATTTTATTTTGTCAAATATAACACATAAAATTGTCAAAAAGTGGATTTAAAAGAGGTTCGCCATCAAAAGGCTGCTAATCGACCTTTTAAAGAATATTAGAATGTTTACACTTAAAATTGGATTCATTCGCATTTTTAATCCTCTAACATTTATTGTAAAAAGTGAAAATATTTGAAAAACATATAAAATCATTTTGTAGTTAGTTCTGTTCATTCCCGCCATTACAATGGCTAGGCGTTAACTACTATTTAAAATAATATTATTTTATTATTAGAGTGCAACGTAAGATTCCCAAGAAAATCATTGTTGCGTGTTGGGTACACCATCGAGCATAGAATCCCCTTTAAAGTAATATTAATATTTTATTCAAAAATATGGATAAATATAAAAATGTCATATTCTTTATTTACCTGGGGTGTTACATCCTTCCCCCCTTTTGGGAATTGCATCCTCGCAATTTTAAAATTGAGCTTGGAAACATCCTTGAAAGTCCCACATCAGAACAAGAGTCGGTAAAATAATCACTTTAAAATAAAGAAAGATAAGTACAGAGGTCACCCGAGTTAACCCATACTAGGATTCCATGTAGGAAAACATGAACATGGAGGAGAAAACATAGGGTCATGTTCTGATGGAGAGTGATAGAAAACATGTTTAGGAGAAAGTTAACCACAAGAAAATCACAAACTTGTGATGGGTTAAATGGTATTCGATTCCCCAGTAGGAAAAGTTAATAGACAACATTTTTGTTTTAAGTTACTTTTTATTGAGGAATTTATTCATAAGGAAACATAATCACTTATCATTTTTACTTTCAGCTTTTATTAGATTCCTTACACAAACTCATATTTTCTCCAAAAGACGAGTATTTAGGAAGACTTTTTCACATTAAGAGTACTATAATAAACTTCTAGAGAATCACCTAATCCACAAAATATAACTATATACTTCTCATGTCTTTAGACTTTAACCAAAACCGAAACCAAAAAGGTTAGTACAAGATCAGATAATCCAGAAAAGGATAACCCTTTATAAAAAGAAAATCTATTCTTAATCTCCAAAATTTGTCCAACAAAACCCAAAGTTCAACGAGGACCATTCGATAAACAATTTGTCCATAAAATTATTCAAAGTAAAATAAACTAAGATTGAAACCCAAATATTTGAAGGATATAATAACAAAGTCTTCCAAGGTACAAATTAACTTTTATCTCCAAATAACATCAGTTGCTCTTAAATTCTCATATTGAAAAATAATTAACCTAATCACATATCCTCCATGATAGGTTAATCATTTCCATAGATAACCCAAAATTAACTTACTATTGATTCCTAAAATCATCTAACTAAAAAAAATTAGCCAAAATAACCAGGGACTTCACGTAGTCCAGTGGTAGGCGCTAAATACCAGTCACACTTTGGTTGTGGGTTCGATTCCCGCAGCTTTGTCTGACGCGACGGGTTGTCACACGGTCTACGTGTTGTCCTTTTTCCAAAACTATATAATTCTCAAATCATTCCCCAAAAAGATATAAAATCATCAAAAATAACCATAACATAATTTAACCTTAATTTTATCTCATGCCTTTCACTTCCATCATAACATATAGTAAACCATAATTACCTGAAAAGTAAGGATCATATAAACCCAAATAGTTCTTTATAACTATGTCCACAAAAGAATAGATAACTATTCCTTGAATAAAATTTTCATATATTAAACATCAGGGTTACACATACTATAAAAAGTCTTCTAATTTAACCCCATAATCAAAAGAGACTTAATACTCTTAAGAATTTCACCATAACTCTTGAAGCCCTTATATGTTGACTTCTTACTCACTCAACATTCTTCATGATCCATTAACCATTCATTTCCAACTTATTCTGAAATAATTCTTTCCTACAACATTGATGTAAATACTCATAAATTAAAGTATATTACACAATGAGTAAAATAATGGGCATTAAATACACCACTCAAAGGAAATTTTGGCAAATGTAGTATAAATCCCACGAGAATAAAATTGAGATGAAAAAGCCCTTACGAAAACTCGGCAACCTAACAACGCCACTTAAAACTTCCAAAAATGGATTGATGAGATCAAATAGGGTCTCTCATCATATTAAAATAAAATTTATAGAAGGAGGAATATAAAATAACATCCCCCATCATAACAAAGAGGATCTTAAAAGAAGTAACATAAAGTAGGGTACTTAAAAATAAAGAGAGAGGTTAGATCTCTTACAAAAATTCGGAAGCCTAATGGCGCCACTCAAAACTTCCAAAAATGGATTGATGAGAGAGAATAGGGTCTATAATCATATGAACATAAGAAGTACAGTAGTATTAATATAAAAGAACATCCCAATCATAAGAATTATGAGCTTAAAAGTAATGACATAAAATAATGTGCTTAAAAAGAAAGAGAGGAGTAGGATCCCTTACCTTAAGTCCGACTTGTCTTGTTCGTTTCTTTATATTCCTGAATAATAAACTTTGGTCAATTTATAATTTACTAAGGAAATACTTTAAAGATTATTATTCAGTTCATATCACATATTATAGTGTTATAATAATTGTTTAATAATGTTAGTTCATATCAGACGTTTTTGCCGATGTTTGGTACATGGGTCAAAAATGAACTTGTTTGAAAAATGATTGTCCATGTAGTTATAAGTAAATAATTTCCAGAATAGTATTAATGATTAAAATATCATATATTTCCAGTAAATATTCATTTTATACTATTCCATATCATATGGAGATAAAAAACGAAAAGCACCGTTCATGGAGACGGTAGGCCATACGTACACATGAACGCTACTTTCATTTTTTCTTTGTCATATTAACGGAATTAAAAATAAATGATATATATATATATATAGTATAATTCCAGTATAATATATATGTGATATAGGTCACATAGGTTCATTAATTTCATTCTTCATACGTTCCATGTATTTCATGTACGAGTCACTTCACTTGAGGGGGCGGTAGTCCGCACTTCCTCATATGAAATTATCGCATTTACACAACATGAAAAGAATATAGGTATGTTTTAAATATAAAATAAAGAAGAATATAGTAAAAATAAATACCATATATATCATATATAAAATAAAGTGACATCATAATGGCCACCTTTAAAGGTGTTAAAAGAATATTGAACAATCATCGTTTCGTGAGGCAGAAAATCGTCAACCACAGAAACAATCTGTTCTTTAACCATTAGACGAAGGTGTGTGTAAGTGTAGCTCGAATAATTCTTATAACAACATCCTAGTATATTGAAGATACTGGAGTTGTTACAAAAGAAATGAATAAAAAGAGTTTAGAGGGTTGGAGAAGCAAAAAAACAAAAGGACACAAGTGAAGACATTATCTTAAAATCGGGTAACTCCCTTTGGTTTGAGCTCAAAGGATTCCTTGGGAAGACTTATGCCCAAATTGAGGATTCAAGGAGTTATATAGGGATGTGGAGAGACAAAATGGTAAGGGGTAGGCCGATCCAAAGGCTTTGGAAGTGTGGGTAAGGAGGTAGAGGTGGGGGCCTTTTATAAGAGGAGAGGAGGGGCACTCTTGGAAAGTAAAGAAATGTTACTTTATTTTAGAATGAGTTTAGGATTTTAATGGTCCCAAATTGATGTGTTTATAGGATAAGGTGATAAGGGTTCTGAATCCACCCATAAAATAGGTTTTGGACATGTGTAGGTATTAGATTTTACATTATCTTTCCATTTTATTTAAATCGTTAAATAATGAGGCCATCGCTGCATCATCATGACGTCATAAATAATTTAATTTATTTAATGTAAAAATTATAAAAAAATACTATAATGTAGGAAATCTTTTTATCTTTCCATTTATTATTTATAGTCAAAAATATGACTTGTATAACCCCATGTAAAAATTGATTTAGTAAAACATCTCATGTTTGTGTCATTTTTATTTTAACATTAAATAAAAAGATATTTATGTCATTTTCCAACCAAAGTGGCTCCATGGGGTCCCCAAGTTGACCCATGAATTTTCTTGGTAGTCCATGACACATCCAATGAGGGTAGGAAATGTGTCTTGGTCATTTTATTTTATTAAAACATTATTCTTACCTTAAGAAACACTAGTTACCTCTAATCGCGATTAAAAACTTAATAAGTTACTATTCACTAAAAAATTATTTTAATCCCATTGAACCACATTTTACTTCTTAATAAAAACCATTTTTGTAGTATTTTTTAAATTCAAAACACAAATATGGAAAAATTTCAATTAAACGGAAAATCAGTTTTTATAAGTACCACTTAGTGGTTTCACTATTCATCAAAAATTGAAGTTTTTCAGAAAAATACCAAAACTTCACCCTAATATATATTTGATATTCCAAATTCAAAAATGATGTATATTTTACAAAATTCAAAACATATTAGTTTCATTAATTAATTTAATAATTAATTCCCACTGTCAGAGCAAATAGAGTGTTTTTATGAAATAATTAGTATCAAAAGATTGACACTTGTTTAAGTCCAATTTCAAAGTGGAATTAATTCCAACGACCACTATTGTATTAAATGGTAAAACTATATTCTAATTTAACTTTAAAAACAATTCAAAAGATAATCTAATCATATAAATAAATTAGATTAAAAATAGGTTTTGAATTAAAATAAAACATTTTTCACTATTCATTAAAAATTGAACTTTTTTGGAAAAATACCAAAAATTTACACAAAGTAAATTTTGATGTCCCGATTCTAAAGAAGAATTTTATTTTGTCAAATATAACACATAAAATTGTCAAAAAGTGGATTTAAAAGAAGTTCGCCATCAAAAGGATGTTAATCGACCTTTTAAATAATATTAGAATTTTTACACTTAAAATTGGATTCATTCGCATTTTTAATCCTCTAACATTTATTGTAAAAAGTGAAAATATTTGACAAACATATATAATAATTTTGTAGTTAGTTCTGTTCATTCCCTCCATTACAACGGCTAGGCGTTAACTACTTTTTAAAATAATATTATTTTATTATTAGAGTGCAACGTAAGATTCCCAAGAAACTCGTTGTTGCGTGTTAGGTATGCCATCAAGCATAACATCCCCTTTAAAGTAATATTAATATTTTATTTAAAAATATGGATAAGTATAAAAATGTCATATTCTTTATTTACCTGGGGTGTTACAATAACACCATAAGTGTAATGGTATAAAGTTAATATTATTACAAAAGATTTAATGTTTTTAAATATCAAATGTTCTTAAATAATAATTTTGATTGATAGAGTATAAATTTTATCATTTAATTATTACTTCATCTAAGAAGGTTTTTCAGTAACAATAAGATTAATTATTTTTATTCAATATTTATTATTATTTACCTATTTAATAATATGAAAAAAAATCCAATATACATGTTAATATCATATTTTACCATCAATTTATTTTTATAACATATCCTTAAAGTGTTGATTAAAAATATAATACATCCTATAAGGAGGCCTTGAAGAAACCAATACATGGGCGATGAGTTCTTTTTAGAATTAAAGGGAGGGAGTAGGATTATTTATATTCCATTAACATAATAAAATTTAGTATCTATATTATATTGATGTTATCATATCGTTATGTATTGAAGATATTTAAATGAGGTATAATTAGGGAAAAACTTAAAAGAACATAGTAAAGATAGACACCCCTTCCATTAATTTTTCTCCATTTGAAAACAACTTTAGAATTATTAGATTGGTCTTTTGGTAAGGATATAACATCTAGTACTTGAGAAATAGAATTGGGGGGGGGGGATTTTGGTAGAGATTGGAAAATTTATTATGCTTTGAAACTGAAGAGAAATGGGTGGATATGGGTGGTATTTATATGGGTAGGAGATGATTTTTTTTGAATAAATTATTCGTTTGGTTATTATTTAGGATAAAGACTAATAATAGTGATTATTCTTGTGAATATATAAAATAATTGGTGAATTTGAGGTTGAGATAATGATTTCTCAAAATATCTTAAATGTAATAAATTATTTAGTGAGCTTATAATGTAAAATACCATATTGTACTATTCCTAAAAAATTCTATATTTTTAGAAAAATACTAAAAAAACAATCTTATGCTAATTTTGAATTCTTTTTCAAAATATGATATACGTTTTATCCAAAAAATTAGTTATATATAGAAACTTTAATTTTTAAATTATAATCCTTAATTATTTTAAAATACCAGTTTTACAATGCAACCAAAATTTTTAATGTTAGAAATGTTACTTGTAATTTCATAAAATCATATTATAATTTATATTCAAATAACTAGTGATTTATTGATTCATTATATGAAAATAAATTTTATTTCAAAATTTTAAAATTATCATAATAGTATTTTTTGGAAAAATATAATCATTCTTTCTTTTCATAAAACATTTATTTTTTCATATTTAAGAATTTTATTTCATTTTACAATGATAAAAGTTTTATAATTTAATTTTATAAGATACTCAACTATCATTTTACTATTCCAATGGTTGGTTTAGTATTTTAATATTCAGGTTACAATTCCTAAGGGTCAGATTACTATTCCTAATGGTCTAATTATTATTCTTAATGACCAAATCACTATTTCAATGGCCATATTGGTTTTCTAATTTCTATAAATATCACAAGTTTACATAATTCAATGTTGAATCCAATACTTCCTTTAGTTATATATTATTTTAAAAAAATTTGATTACTAATGTTTTGTATTTTTTTATAGTGTTTTTTGTTAGTGTAATTTTTCTAGGAGACTAAAAAAATAAAAATTTTCCTATTCAAGTTATTTTTTTCTGTGTTTATAGTCCAATTGTAACACTTAAAAATTTTATTTATAAATATTCTTTTGAAATTAATATTACTAATGGATAGTGATTTTCATTATTTAGTGCATGTGTTTTATATTATAATACATTACCAATTATGACACATGAATATACTTTGGAGGGAAATTTCATTCAAAAAATTATAGGTAATTTTAGTCTATAAATACTTTTTGTGTGATGATATAGCCTCAGTGGTAGTCTTTTACCCATGGACTATTGGAGGTGGGATTTAGGGGTCACTCACATATTCACTGTGAACTCATAAGGGGTTATAGTGGTGGACGGTCATGATAAAACAAGGTTCCACATCCTTGAAATATTTTAAATGTAAATATTTATGAATTTATTTGTTTTCTAACCACTTACTGCATCATCATCTTATAATATACCACATACACACTTTAAAATATGATATCCAACCATTTATCTTTAAATGAAACATATTATCATTCTCTTAGAACAAAACACACGATCTCCATGTGAATTAAAAAAAATCAACTTTCCTTATTTTTTAAGAATTATTTTTCACTCACACAAGAAAAATAATTAGTATAAATATGAAAAAATTCCTAAAATTCATTTTTCACATTTATCATAAAATTTATCATCACTTCATTTGTCAAAAACTATTTAATCAAATAATCATTACTAGAAAATTTGTATCAATCATTCATAATAGATAAAAACATGCATGATCAATCCATATAAATAATAAATGCGAATAATTTTGAGCCTTGAATCACAATGTAATATTATATAATTCATATATCTAGATTTAACAAACCCAACTCTAATAAATTTAATTTCATAGATCCTAAACATAAATTGATCAAAAACTTATCCAAGATAACAAAAGCTCAAGATTAATTTAATATGATACCTAATTCCTCAATCAGATATAAAGGAGAGATATAATATTAATATATCAAATAATCTTGAAAAAATAGATAATTAAATTTTATACATTCAGTCTCATGTTTGATTAACTTAATCCATTATAAAATATATCCTTGAATGATGAAGAAGCTTCGAAAATACCCCAAAGTCATTCCAAAGTTTGTTCTAATCATTCATGGGGTTTTATAGGAGTTATATAGGGGGGATGTAGGTTATGTTTTGAGTTAAATAATGTAACTTAATGTTATGTAATTAATAATTATGTATGGTTTAGTCAAATCATGAATCAGACTACATATTAATTTCTATCTAAATCTCCAAAAATATATAATTTTATCTTACCATGCACCTATGTATGAATTAAATAATACCTATTTTTAAAAAAATATATGGTAAACTAAATCATTATCCAAAATATGTAGTTAACCATTAATTTTTCTTGAACCTCTATTAATTTTCATTAGTAACACAGATTTCCACCAAACAATTTCTTTAAGGTAATGAACCCACTCTATAATCATAATTTATGGATTTTAATACAATAAGTGAATCATTTGGATCCAAAAATAAAATAATATATAAATGTATAACATGTTCTAGGATTTGAAAATAATTTTCTATGGATACTGATGATGATATAGAGTTTATAAACATATTGTAATGACTCAACCGGAATGACCTGTCCACTCAGATAGGACTACCACATACCTCGTGTTTGTTCCCTAGCCTTCAAGAGTTAGAGACTAGTGTTGAATGTTTATGTATATGATAAGATATTTATTTACTATCCTTTATGGAAGAAACTAAATTTTGAAAAGGTTCTCTTGAAAATCTATCATAACCTATCCATATATTTTACATCTTAAAATATGGTAAACTATATAAGAAAGGGTAGAACACACCCAGTAGAGACCTTATATACCCATATAAAATATAAGAAAAGTATATATGTATGAAAATAATAACTAGTATATATATATATATAAATAATTGTAGTCCATAATAGAATAAAATAAATACGCATACTCCAAAATAATCAATGTAAAAATATATATGATGATATGCAATCAGAACCTCCTACTAATGTTTCTTACCCTTTCTCTACTACCCAATAGAGTGTTTCCCTATTACACTAACCCCTTGTTAATCCATATATCATCCTAATAGTTTCTTATATACCTTATTATAAATACAATACCACATGTCAAACTTTATACTGACCAAGGTGTATATGAACATTATGATTATATAGATTTAGTAGGCATCACCAAGATACCATATATCTTATAAGTGAATAATCCAATGAAATCAAATGTAATAATCAATTGGTTTTATAATATATATATATATATATATAATAAATTAATTAACCAAATATTTATTCTAGGGATCATTCACTATTAATCACAAAATAATAATTAATAAATCTCACATCATGTGGAGGATCGATCCAAAATTTAAGAATAGGCTCATAATCTCATTTAAATTAACTTTAAATTATATATATATGGGAAATAACTATATGTATATATATATATTTATATATATATCCTCTCATAAAAGGGAAGGAATCTGTATGTATAAATATCCTATTATAGTAGGGAAAATAAAATTTAAAAATTTTATCTTAAGAGGAAAAAATATCAATATATCCCATGATGTCATAATCAATATAAATATTTATAATTACACGTACAGAATCACATGAACACAAAAATTATTCCACCACGTCTATAGATTTTCAAACCAATAGAAAACTCAAAAAATAGAAAAAAGAATATACTTACCCCATGGATGGATACCAATCTTACCATTGATACAAACTGTAACAAATAATAAGTAGATAAAGGAAATGAAGGAAATCAAATAATACTCACCTGTATTAAAAATATAACTATCACAAAATTGGTATAAAAAAATATATAAAAAATAAAATATATTAGTTATTTAAAAAAATAGAAATCATCCTTGGGAATAACCCATCATACATTTTACTCCACCGAAAATCATTTCAATTTTTCCCAAAACCAAAAAATATTAAAAATAAATCACTCTAATTTCATCCTTAGGAATACCCCAAGATATGTTTCCCCTTACCACTCATTACTCTACCTTAATAAATACCCCAAATCAAATATTAAATAAAATATGTTTTCTTTATCATAAATTATTAAAATTTCATAACCTCATCTCAAGAACTAGAATCTATGTGTGTCTTTCAAAGTAAACACTACCTTAGTTCCCTTATAACCAATATATCAATAATGCATAACTATCAGACTCAAAACTATAACACTATTATAATCATTAGATATTCGAAGTACATATCATTAAATCAAAAATTATAAAATACCTATCTATGACATTGAAACCATTATAAACCATATCAATTGTCCATAATTTAACTAATTAAATAAATTGTTTTCACAAAAAACCAAATATAAAGAGAAAAATTAGTTATAAATTCTAACTACATGTGATTTATCATGTAAGTGTAACATATAGAAGGTCCAACTCTAGTTGGTTATGTGATCATGTAAATTTTAAATTTTAAATTTATATTCAAAGAAGGGTGTCTTAGATATGTTTAAAATTTTAAAATGGATATTTTATATGTAGAAATATATGTATAAAATGTCAAAAATTAGATTTTTGGTGTTTGGAAATTTAAATAGAGGAGGATGTGGTTTTCAACAACCATCAAGTTACTAGTCGCATAAGCTATTAGGGTTACACATATACATGACCATTTGAAGCCTGATTGATTTAAATTTTCATTTTTGTGGTCCATCGAGTGACCATTAGAGACCCATTGAATACCTAGTGTCCCTATTCCTGCTTTTTGAAAACATTTTGAAAAGGTGAATTTCTATCATTTCAATTTAGAATCCCTTTAGGGGTTCTTTTCTTAGAAACCCACATGAAAAAGAGGGAGATATTCCATTTATTTTATTTTTTCATCTATTCTATCCATTAATAAATAGAGATATAATGGTTTTTTTCCAATCTGTGGTAGTTCTCCCCTTTCACTTCTTTTGGTCTTCTTCTTCTTTCACATTTATTTTTTCTGTGGTTTATGAGGGATTTCAGTTAAAATTCCTCTGATGTATGGTGGAATCACATCATATTGATAAATCATTAATTTTTGGTGTATCATAGGATTAATAAGGTTTGTTTCTTTATATACCATATCATTTTAGTTGTGTTTTTTCACTAAATAAATTTATTTCAGGAACTTGATGAAATTAGGTAACATTAACAATCAATTTAATTTTAGAAATAGGTCTTTTATAAAATTTATTATTAGGAGTGTATTAGGAGTATACTGTAGCATCCCAACCAAGGATCCAATGAAATGGTTCCCAGATCTGGTTAGAAAAATCAGCTCAAACATGCCTTCCCGTATGCTAGAGTCTTCCAAATAGTGCTGAGGGTCCAATGATGTTACGATGGGGAGACTATACCCTCATAATCTGAGTATCAAATAAGTTTATAATAAATAAAATATCAGAAGAAGTAGCACAATTGAAATTTATAATAAATAAATTATATAACCTAGAAACCACCAGATTATACAACCATGCATGTCTATGTGAATTTACAATGTAAAAATTATAATATATACAATGGGTAATACATAACATTCATAATGAAAAGAACCCCCCCAAGGGACATCTCTATGAGAATCCCGAGCATTGGCTTTGTCCTGCACTCCTAATATTTCACATCCAAGTATAACAGTAAGAAATTAAGAAAACTAAGCAATTCGAATCCAGAACGTGATCCTACAACCATGAGGTATTTTTGGGTACCCTAATGTAATGGAACCCCTAAAAGGGTATGAAAAATGATCATTAAGACACAAAAAATGGCGTATTATAAAATCTAGTTAATGTATATAAAATATAGGAGTGTGAAGGTATAAAAATGGTAGTAAATAAATGAATGTAAAAAAGTCAGTCTTGGGTTCCTCAAATGATACACAACTGACCATACCATCTTAGGATTAAGCCAAAATACCTCTAAATTTTTTCCATGATGGGAATATGTATATACATAAATATATAATTATATATATATATATATATGCACTATATAAATGAGGAAAAATCTATCAACTTATATAGATGCGTAGTACTATCCAGAACATGAGGCATACCTCTGGCATCCATGCATAATTATAAGATTCTCATAGAGTAAAAATGGACACCCAACTTTAGTATCATAAATAATATAAGATTCTATGATGAGTATCACGAATAATATAGGACTCCATTTTGAGTATCATAAATAATGTAGGATTCCATGCCAAGTATTATGAATAATGTAGGATACTTTTATGAGTATCGTAATTATTAAAATAGATGGGGGTTATTCCCAACATCCTATCTGAGGGGGAATGGAACATCCTTACCAACAACCCAATTGATGTGAAATTCCATGTAGATCATGCCCGACCATGTGGGTTTGGAATTCCATTCCCATGATCCTAACAGAGTTCCCTATGTAGTAATCTAGTATAAGGTAAGCCCACTTACCATCTGATCCCTTAACCTAGGAGTTCTATAAATACGAATCATACATCACTCGAGGAACAATAATCCATCGTTAGTATGTTACATTTTTTATTTGAATACTGTCCATGAGTTGTCTTTCACTCCAAAATATAATTCATTAACACGAAATACAATTTATACTACAACCAAAAAAACTATTCAAATAACCCATTTCATTTATAAACAACATAAATTCCATGAGGAATACTCATTGCAAAATATAAATCAATCAGATATAAATCATCAAATAACATTTAATTGAATTAAATTAATAATAAGGGACAATTTGAAAGGTCAAGTATAAATTAAGTTATCGTAGACCATTAGGTTTTTCTAAACCACTGAACTCATTAAGGAATTTATAATAGTGTTAAGGAATTTTAAGATCACACCCAAGGGATATTATAATTAATAGTCAAGGATGGTACAAAAATCATGAAACAAAACTCACCTTAATAGGTGGTTTGTGTTGATTTCATTGACCTTAAACCAGGAAAGAGGGTTCTAGATCACATTATAAGCATCTAATTTAATTAATTTCTAAATTTAATGGAAATTCATAGAAATTACATCATGAGACACTACAACATAATATATAAAAACACTAGAATTTAAGTTAAGTTATATAGACTACCTACCACATTCCTAGGATTCCTAACTCATCCCTTATTGAGCATTAATTCACGCCAGTATGAGAGAAATAGAAGATAAAAAAAATAAATGAATTGAAAATAGGGTATATGGGATTTCAAGGATTTAACATTCCATTCAGTGATGGAAAAAGAAATAAGAAGAAAGAGGATTCAAGAGTTTATTGATACAGATTCAATGAGACTGATAGATATTTATTCTAATGCTTAAAGACGATCATCGAATCCTACAAGAGACCAAGGAAGATCTGCACATGTAGGGTTATTATGCGGAGATGGGAGGAGAAATAAGGGAGGTGGAAGGTTAATTAAATCAGGGGAAGAAAATTAATTTCAACCCTTTAATGAGGAAAATGGTTTAGAAACATGGTTGAACAAACTATGCACCTACCATGTACTAGAACTACCTTAAAAGACACCCCTCACACAGATAACTCACTGTTAAACAACCCGTGCACGACCTATGCATTCTCCTATGCAAATTTCTACAAATCTATTTCCTAGTAGAAAAAAAATCCTATTGAGTGATTATTAAAACTATGTACCTTCCCCTCTAGGGCATCATGATTCCACCTAGAAGGCCACACAATTTTCAAATAATTGTGAACCCCTATCCACTTCTCCTGAAAATTAGTTTTTGGATCATTGTGCTCCTAAAACTCAACGGAACACCCTAGAAATCTCCTAGGACTTAAATTCCTTCCAGGAATGACACCTTTAATTGTTACAATACACATATTTACATTCCATGAATTAGTTTAAATAAAAACCCATCCACTAAATAAAAATCTCAAATTAATTTAGAAATTTATTTGGTTTGAAAACAAAACTCAAACGAATCGATTCATATTGTTTCATTAAAATAGTCACATTTAATTTTGAAATGCCCAACAAACCTCCAAGAATTACTCTAAGCATAAAGTACATAAGCTGTTGAAACCAACACTAGTGTAGAAAACATTTTTCCTTGTTTTTTTTTGTTTTTCACATCGTTTTTATGGAAACATTGTTGAAGGTGATGTAAAAAATGTAATTTCTTGTTTCAGTTATAACAACTGACCTTAAAAAAATATTATTTTGGAGGTTTTTCACATCTGTTATTTAAAAACTGACATGAAAGACACTTCAGTAATGGGTTTTCATGTTGTTTACTAAATAAATGATGTAAAAAACGTCTTACCACATTGGTTATATAAAAAATGATCTATAAAACCACGATCTCGACTAGTTTTTCACATTGGTTAATAAATAACCGACATAAAAAACATCCTACCATGTCGGTTATATAAAAATTGACGTGGAAAACCCCAATCCCAGCTAGTTTTTCACATCGATTAATAAATAACTGATGTCAAAAATATTATTTTCACATTTGTTATTTAATAATCAACATGAAAAACTATATAAAATGTTAGTTATAAAAAAACCGATGTGGAAAACCATTTTTTTTTCATTTTAAGGTCAGTTATTAAATAATCGATGTAAAAACTAATTTTTTTAAATAATTTTTGAAACCCTTTCTCTCCACTATAGAACCAGACCCAAAACAACCAAAAACAAACTAGAAACCACACCAGAAACAAGTAAAAACAAACCAAAAAACAAGAAAAACCAGCATAAAAATCACACCTTCACATTTAAACATTCGAAAATTGTAATATAAACTAAAAGAAAAACTAAATCAAATAAAAAAAACTACCAAATACACATTTATAATTACAACATTATAAATTACAATATTCACTAAAAACATACTAAAATCCAATCAAACCTGTAAAATAATTTTACCATTACACTTGTAAGTGTTTGACCTCTTTTTCATTATAAGGTTGAGGGTCATCAAATAGCTACAAATTAAAAAGAAAGTAGTTAACATGTTTGATGAATAAAACAAATGAAATATTAATGAATAATTTATATGGAAATATTACCTGGTTTAAATTTGTAACTATTATAGTTATAATTATTTCATACATAAATCATAACATATAATATCCACATGTTATGATGCCTTGTTGTTTATAATAATTTTGTTTAAATGAGTTTTTCAATTCAAAATATCATTTTTATGTAATCCAAAATGTACTAATTATAAATGGATATTCACCTTTACTTTTATATATTTGATCATTGTACTCTTTTTCTTTGTGGATCTTTGAAATAAAGATCATCCCCTATTAGAAAAATTACTAATGAAATAAATTTAAAATTAATTATAATATAAATAGCTGTTAAGAAATTAAAACTTAATTTTCTAACATGTTCTTAAAATTTTATCGCACGTCACAATGTACAGAGTATATCCAATATAGTTTTTTCTCCCTTTAAAAAAAAACCTGACATCCAATGGTCAAAGATATAAATGAAAATTTAATTTTAGTGGTTATTATGTTAAAATATAAATAACAATTTTTGAGACATATGTTTCATACATCTCAACAAAAGAAAACATGCAACACTGTGTAATTATATTCTATTGAAATCTTTCTGTAATATAAACTACTTTTTGTTCATAATACAATTCATTCCCTTAAGGTGAAATCAACTAAGGGTCCATCAACCCCTATACATATGTCTTCCCATTCGTCTCACACATTTTATAATGATACCTAATAAAAAATAGATAGGTATAAATTTTCAATAAATTTAACATAGGGAAATATTTGTGCTAATATATACATGGAAATTTTTTTCACTACGTTGATGCCCAACTTATCTCTAGTAAAAATCTCCATGATATCGGTTTTTAGAATCCACACATCTATTGCACGTCCAAAAATACAAGTTTCCATTGGAAATGTATAATAACCCACCAACAAATTTGAATATCTTGAAAATCTATCAAGGCTACTAGAATCTGAATATGATGTGATAACCCTTTATGTTTTTTGATGGATATACAATATTTCTTTACCTTTAAAGTATTACTATAAATGAATAAAAATATATATTAAATTTAAAATGTTAAAAAAAAATTTAATCTAAAAATAAAATAAAAGATATAACATACACAGACATCTACAGTAATGGGCTGTAGAAGTATAGATGGACAAACTAAGAAGTAGTCGATACTTTTTCCAACTATCGTCACCTTATCTATAGGTAATGGTACTCCTTCTAATATATCTATAATATCCTTTATAGTGATCCTATGTTTCTCTACCTCTAACTTTTAATGATTAATTTTATATCCTATATAATATATCATCCCATATTCAACTATATGACAATGAGGATCATCAACATACAACTCACAATAACTAAGAAGCTGTGGAGGAGGGGGTGTGAGAGTAGGATAAAAATGGGGTCTTTAGACGGAGGTGGAGGATGAAAAATGGGTCTGTAGGTGGAGGTGGAGGATAAATAACAGGTTCTGTAGATGGAGGTGGGGGAGTTGGAGCCGCTGGCGGAGGTGGAGCGGGAGCTGCAGTCTAAAATTGTCATTGCATGCCTGTAAACATAGACTGTACCAACGCTATGATCTTTTCCTCTATCATCGCATTAATATTTTGAACTTCAGCCTCCAAAGATTATTATTTTTATATATACCCTCTATGGAAGAATATGAAGAATGTGGTAACACTTTTCTTACCGATACGCCCGCCAGGTATCCTCATACACGACCTAGGTTTTTGGGCTTCCCCAATGTAGCAGATAATATTTCATGACTCCCATTAGCTTTAAATACCCCCTGTGTGCTCTGCTCATCAAGATAATCTTGTATAGATTATTTGAAAAATAATTTAATGATTCGAAGTATATAAATAATTTAATTGAATTAAATAAATTAAATAAACAACTTACAATCCTCTAGGCTACGACCCTCAATTATTCTGTAAGATATTGAACCTTTTTTCTCATATGATCCCTCCTCCATTTTTCATGTCTAGATGGAGGGGATAGAGGGAAAGCCTCTCCAAAGTTGGAAGACTCAGCTCTATGTTTTTGTAAATTTTTAGCTATCCTTTTTTTCTTCCAATAAAGTATACCCTCCCCAAGATAAACTATGAGGGTATATATTTCAGGATTGGATCTCATGATGATCTCTCCTTGATTCCTATAAATTAAGAAAAATAAATCATTGATATGTCATTAATAAGATCATTAATTTAAGAAAACTTAGAGAAGTTTACATTTCACTTACCGAAAATTCTTCTTATCTTCTACTTGTGACAAATTTTTTCCATGTTTCTTCATCAATAAAAGGAAATGTATAACATGGACTGTCATGTTTCCTATCCCTGAAAAAGAAATCAGATGTGATATTTGATTTGAAATCCCTCCATCTCCTAGTATCCAGTGATAAACATTTCCTCCTGACTCCTAAAGTGTTAGTTATATCAAATGTCATCTGATAAAGAAGAGGGAAATCATATTATATGATACAAATTTCAAGATTAGTCAAACAATATAAAAATATCTTATCAAAATGGTCTCCCATAACCGATCTAGTGTTTTTTTTTGTCAAAACATCTCCGATTCAAAAACAAAATGCTGACTTTGATTTTACCCTGAGTTGATACAAAACTGTTGAACTTTTTTGCATTAGGACCTCTTGGAACATCATTTTCATCAACGTCTATAACTATACTTTGGTCATGGCTAAAAGCAAGTGATAATTTTGGAAAACATGTGCTATAATGTTTATCAACCCTCAAACTCTTCTTTTCCGTTGGGGGAGAACATGAAGAAGATTGAAGAACATAAAGTGAATCATGTGGATGTTCTTCCCTAGAGGTATGATCATGACACTCATCTCCAGAATTTTGTGGTTGATTATCTGATTGATCTATCATTATCCTTCAAATTAAAGAAAAAAAATTTAGTACACAAAATATAAAAATTCACGTATTATAATACTAATGTAAACAAAAAAAGAAAAATTATGAAACAAAAAAGTAAACTAAAACTTGAAACATTATTATTCATATTTGTTATAGTTAACTAAAATTCTAATAATAGTAATGATATATGAAATTCCATGTAAATGAATAAATACAAATACAAAATTTATATAGGAATTTTAAAAATGGTCCAACCTAATAAATCAATTTTTTGCACAAATAATAATATTTTTTGACATAAAGATTTAAAATAATTCTAGATCAACAAAATAAATAAATATATAAGTTACGTAATGGTAAACACGGTAAACTAAACAATTCTAAACTAATATAAAAAAACATTTCTACAGATTCATTTTAATACGCGTTTTAATAAATAAAAAAAATACAATATAACGTTTTAGGAAATTAATAAAAGTAAATGAGAAATAAAAATATGTTACCTGTAATATTATAAATGTACTAATGGGTTGTTTTCCCAAATTCCTTCATCATGATCATTCCTTATTGCACAAATGATGTCTACAATATGCTCATCATTAATTTTTTATCTTTCCAGGGAAGTAGGGATCTCACATAAATCAACATCTTCATCAAGTTGATCATCACCAATATTTTTTTCCTGGTAAAAAAATATACCACTACATATCAGATTGATCAAGTACAAAGAAATTTTTTTTTGCTTGTGTTTCCATTATAAAACAATAAGCTATTTCTTCCAAGGTATTCATATTAACAAATGTCATTCCAAATTTATCATGTATGACACTGTTGTTTTCAATAAACCATTTATAGTTAAACATAAGATATTTAATTTTAATGTAATAAACCTTCCTTATTTCTCCAATGACTCTATAATATGAACTTGTTGCAGAAATTGTGTTTTTGTCTTTATAACTTGAAAAATGCATTGCTTCTTCTAACACCAATACTCCACTATTCTAAACTACACTTCTGTAGTCCTGATCTTTCACATAAAATGTATATCTATTAATGTCATACCTAGACCATGTTATCACATTTAAACTTGGACCACCCACTGACCATCTTAATGTCTTTGATGCATCTGATCTACCAAGCATGGTCATTTTAAACCATGGAAAAAAAGTTTTGTTATGCTCATTCAAAATCCACATTTCTTTCATATTTGGATGATTTTTTTTGAAATCATTTATATGAAATGTTATATATGGTTGAGCATCAACCAAGTTATTCAAGATGTATAAATGTACCTTATTTGTCTATTCACATGACAACGATTTTACTTTCAAGCCTTGAATCCCATTTCCCTCATTATTAACTCATTCATGGTGAGATGGAGGCAAAACAATGTGCTCTTCCTCATAAAAGTAGCTCATATAAAACTTAGAAACCTCCTCATAAATATACTTTTCAACAATAGAGGATTTAGGTAGATATGGATTCTTGACATACCCCTTAAATATCTTCATATACCTTTCAAAAGGATACATCCAACATAGATATATAGGTCCACAAATATTTATTTCTCAAAATAGATGAACCATTAAATGCACCATTATATCAAAAAATATGGAGGAAAATACATTTTCTAATTGACAAAGTATAGAAATTTCTTCATTTTACAAAATGTTCAAAGCATCCAGATCAATCATCTTGTTACAAATTGAATTGAAAAAATAACACACCTTCATGATATTATTTCCAACATGAATGGGAAATATTCCATGCAATGAAACTGGTAGAAGTTATTGTATCATGACATGAATATCAAGATATTCATACCTTTCAACTTCAAATACTTCAAAGAGACAAAAAATTTTACATTTGAAGAATAACCCTATGGCACATTGATGTCATGAAGACACTAAAAAAATGATATTTTTCTCCCTCTTAGATAATGGATGACAATCCAGGAGAACAAATATTCATCTTCCATAAGGTGTGGGAGATAACTCCAAACATGTTCCCATTGATATTAAGTCTAATCATGCATTCAACCCAACTTTAGTCTTTCCTTTAATATCTAATAATTTTCCAATCAAAATATCACATATATTATTCTCCACGCGCATAACATCAATATTATATTTCAATTTATGATATATCCAAAATGGTAGCTCAAAAAAATGTTGACTGTTTCTTCCAAATATGTCTATAATTACCAGATTTATTTTCCTTTCCCAATGTCACCTCAAGGTTTTTAACCCTATAAAAATAATCATCTATAGATAAAGGTTTTGGAGTAATATCAAATTCTTGTGAGCCACTGAATTCCTTTTTTAATATTCTATAAGAGTAACCCATAGAAAAAATATTTTGATAAAACATGTATAATGTTTTCCCCCATGATGAAATTGACAATATGATGTTTTTTGTCCGAAAATTAGACACACTTTATTCCCCTTAACAATATATCCTGAAAAATTCCATACATTGTGAATTAATTTATAGTGAACAAAATCACTGTATACAGTTGAAAATATGCCATTTTATAAGTATCATACACCCGAATACCATCCTCCCATAAGAGTTTTTAATCAACAATTAATGGTGATAAGAAAATGTCAATATCATTTTCGGGTTTATTTGGTCGAGAGATCATTAAACTCAACATGACATATTTGCGCTTCATACAAAATTTGAGAGATAGGTAGTAAATTACCAATAAAACAAGCCATGAACTATGTGTGCTAGAGAGGCTTCAATATAGATTCATTCTATCTGTGCACAAACCAATTATGATATTTCTAACTTCATTTAAAAATGTTTGATACTTCTTATCAATTTTCTTCCACTATGGAAAATCTACTGGATGATGTATTTTTCCATCTCATATCTTCTCATCAGCATGAAATCTTAACCTTTTTTTATTATTTGAAGTAGAAAATAAACATTTCAAACAAGTAATTCTAGGAAGATACCAAAATACCTTGATAGGGATCTATGTAATCTCTTCATCAGCCGGTGATTTTTCTTTCAACTTATACCGTGATGCCTCACATGTAGAAAACTCTGAAAGAAATCCACATTCCTTCCTAAATATCACACAGTCATTCGGACATGCAAGTATTTTCTTGTATCCCAATCCCATCAGGAATAATATTTTTTTGGACTTATAATGTGAATCTGTAAGATCAATGTCTTCAAGAAGAATGTCTTTCAACAATTGTAGTAGATCTGTAAAACTTTTGTCACTCTATCCATGCTTCGAATTCAGGTTAATCAATATTAACACTAATAAGAAAACAATAGAATCAGTACAATCAAGATACATTGATTTTTCAGCATCACCATATAGATTCTCAATTGTTGGTTCTTTCTCAATTTTTTCCGCCTCAATTTCATAAATCATTTCTTCAATTTCATCAAAGTCGCCATCTTGCAAGGAATAATCATCAGTAGATCTAAAATTATTTCTAGTTTTACCATCCGAAATCTAAGGGATGAAACTTGGATTAAAACCATGGAAAATTAAATGACCTTTGATCTCTATAATTTTTAAATTCTTCATATTTAAACATTTCAATCATGGAAAGAAAAATTTGTCATTTTTTGGAACATTTATTTTAGAAAATTAAAAAAAATCATCAACACATTCCTCATATTCACCACTAATTTGATGTGATGTAATCCAACTTCGAGTCATTATAACCTATAACAAATATCAAAATTATACATCTTGTTAAGATAAACCAATTTTATATTTATAATTTTTTTTTTCATAAATTGAAAGTAACACAATTTTGAAATATAATACAAATATAAGCATATTTTAAAAATATAATTAGAAATTCTAAACAATAATGGAAGATAAGTTAAAATATAAAGGATAGATCATAGAAATATATGCATAAAAATAATTTTAAAAGGAAAATATATTTATATTTTATATTTATACAAAATATGCCATAATTTGAAAGTAACACAACTTTGAAATATAACACAGATATATGATTATTTGAAAATTATAATGATATTGTTTTTGAGCAATATGATATAAAACCACTAAATTAATAAAAAAACCATTTACAATTGTGATATATTATTAACCCATCACACCATGAGTTTTTTACTTAATGTTTTTATCATAATTATCTGAAATATTAACCTAATAGGTCTTAATATTTATTTGAACTGAAATATTTTCTTTATTTCAAGTAATTTTGATGGTAAAATTTATGGGTTTCGACATTATTATTGAGTTGTTTTATAGAAAATTGTATTGTGGAAAAATCTCTTGTGGAAAGGTCTTGTGGATAATTGTATTGTGGAAAAAGTTTTTGTGTACATGCCTTGAAAGAAACCTAGATTGTCTTGGGAATAAAAATGAAACACAACACGACACCATAGAATCAATGTAATAAAGGAAAAAACATCATACCATGATTGCACACAAGCTGATAAAACTAGGGAATTTGATAAAACGAATGATTTTAATCCCCTATAATTTCATCAACTATCACTATATATTAGGGGAAACTAAATAGGACATAAGGTGTGATTGTCCTTGAAAGTAAAAATACAATATATTTTTTTAGCAATTTTGTGTTTGAATCGAAACAAAAAATATCCATCTAGTCCACACTAGCATAATTGGGACCCCCCAGTGCTGGTATCACATAACTAGGGGCACTAGAACTTGTCTACACTGAACTACTATAAAATAAATCTAGACCTCTATCTTAGTTCCTAGGTTTCCAATAAATGTAAAAAAAGTGGATTTGTGCAAATAATGAATCATTATATTAGCATATCAACTAAAAATAATTTCACATACATAATTATCACATTACCACTAATCCCCTTGCTAACCCCTTTTCAAATCATCCACGCCATAATTTCTCATAAACTACATCCCCCTTAGGTACCAAAATTCATATCAAGTATAAAACCATTCAAAGTGTAAACCATATTAACTTTAAAACATTTTTAAAATCCATCAGTGTTCTTATTTTCAAAAAAATCCATTTAGACTACACATTTTATACTCTAATGACCAAAATGAGTTTAAAATATTTAAAACATAAATCTCATTTAGAAAAAACATTTTAAGAATTTTTACAAACACTTGGCATTTGAAAAATATCTGTAGAAACTAGAAAATCATTAAAATTTGATTATACCAAGTGATAAAAACAGTAAAAATATGATGAAATGCATTTGGACTATCACATATAGATTTAATTTGAAAAACATGTAATTATAAAACATATATGACTAAATGAATTTTATATTATAGGAATTATACCAAAACCCCTACATATATCATGTATAAATAAAGATATAGAAAGTATTATTCAATGATGAAGCTCAATAAATCAAATAAGAGCCCTCTATAATTCTAAAACCCCCAAACCCACCCCCCCAAATTAGAACCATAACTAAACCCTATCCTCATGCACATATCCACTATGGTTTATGGGGTTAGACATACCAAGAATTAATGGGTGTATGGAATATTATAGATGATGAAAAAGAAGAAAAGGTAGATTGACCTTAAGAATCCACTTGAGAGTTTCATGTTGAGTAGATGGTGGCACCATAGAAAAAACACAATGAACGAAGCTTTCAAAGTGGTTTTGGAGGCCACAATATTGAAGATTCGAGTGTACAACTTCCACGTGAGAGAGACCGATTCGCTATCACCCAAAAGAAAAATAGTGTAATAACATAAAACGAGACTTCATAAAATTTTTAAATGATTTATCACATCGGTTTTATAATAACCGACATGATAAAGAGTTTTTTTTATATTTATCACATCGGTTATAAAATAACCTACATGATAAATAATTTTATAATTTCATTTATATAATAAGAGACATCATAAATTAGATTTATGATTGTAGTTATAAAATAACCGATGTTATAAATCATGATACTTAATTTATCACGTTGGTTATAAAATAACCGACGTGATAAATCAAGAAAATTCATTTTTTACATTAGTACACTCACATCCAAAGCTGAAACATTGAGACTGTTCTTACTAGAGTCTGTATACCTTGAGAAATGATCCCTTCATAATTTATTTCATCAACTATCCTATGGAGATTCCCACAAAAGGTTCTAAATTTTAATGGAAAATTATTATCCATGGAACTCCCCTCTATCATAATTTCCAAATACAAGCAATCCCTTAATATTCTAATGATGCTCCCAAAATTATTCTCAACTAATTGACCAAAAAATTAGAAATCAAATAATTATTACTTGGGCGCACTATATTTCTATGAAATACATATATAACATATTCCCTTTAATCATATCCTCTTGAAGACTTTATTGAATGGTTCCTCACCAGCCTCATTCAATGAAAAAAAAAATAAAGTCTAGCCACTACTAGCCAACTATCTATGAAAATTATTAACTTCATCAATTTATGCATCCAAAAACATGATTATGACACATTTAATTCAAGTTTCCTTGATATTGATTCAGGAATTCCCAATGGTAACTTTAACTGGATTGTGATGTTGTGTCTATCAGATTTTCTATTTATGTTGTTGTTCTATTGGGAAAATTCTGATGCATACCTGATCCAACACCTTTGGATCATCACAATAAAATTATATAAATTTAGCTTGAATGTAAGTCTGAGTAACATTAGAATCAAATAATGGATTATATGGATCTCATCCAATGTATTCCATACTTTATAGTTTATCAGTGAGACATCAATACATACCTATGACATCCACATATGAAGAACACTGATTTATCCCAACACCAGTATCCCCATAGTGATCAAGTTAAAGAATCCGTTGATGTCCATGAGTCTTTCTAAGAATTTCTAGAATGGTAATCCCTTTATCACTCCAGACTATGCAAACTTATTATATTAACCATTGTTCCAGAGTGTAACTCTAAAAGAGTTTATTTAACTTGTGAATAAGGTGTTTAATTTATTAATTTAGCTTGGTGTATATCAGATACTCTATTAGTATACCCTAGATGATGTCAATATAAGTGGAATGATCATCTCTAAGCCAAGAGTATAGGAACAACACATCATGATTGTAATGAACCGACCCAAGTCTCCAATCAAACTGGAACTCGAACTCAACTTCCATATACTTGAGGAGAGTCCCCAATTCCCCCGGGATGATGAAAGCATAAAGGATATTTGAAATAATAGTTGGGTACTATTTCACCCTTAAGAATTTGAATAAACACAACATTTAGACGTATAGAATTAATAAGGAGATAATATCAATTCCAAGAGACATCCCATTAAATAAAAAAATAATAAAGAGTTACAAAACTACAACATAAGTTAAAAGAAAAAAATATAAGACCAAAGAGGCCAAAAAACTTGAGCCAATCAGTTGTATAAACTGAATTACTGATCACCATATCATCATGAAACTCAAGTCACCACCATTATCCCAAAAAAAATCCACTTCCAAAGTATATGACACTAGATCCAACCTGAAATCTAAGACCTGAAGAGACCTACATAGGACATGATGACTACATAACCACCAATGCGAGTATGTAGGGTGTGATTAAAATCTAGTAGGATAACACAATGATTCCACTTCACTTATATTATTTAATAAATCAATTATTATATTTTGGAAAAGAGTTGTAGAAAAATAGGTTTTCATTTTCAATTTAAATTATGGGAGAAGAAACAATTTAAAACCATGAACTTCCTCAAAAACACCCTTTATAAAATCATTTAACAAAATAGTTTCTATTTTAATACAAATTCAATTATTAGGGTAACTGAAAATTTATCTCAAACACTATATTTTGAAAATAAACCCATAAAAGGATTCAAATATTTCAATGTATTATTTTTAAACTAAGTATTTAATTTCAAAACCATTTCCCCCTTTACATTTTAAATATCACATATACAAAACTCAAAGTATATGAGGAAACAAGTGAAAAAATTATATCAACATAACAAAAATATTTCATAATAATGACTTTGAACATATAAAATAAAACTAGTCAACAACATGAATAAATAAAAAAGGATCACATGAACAAAAATTCTATCCAAGAAATAAACCATACACATGACAATATATAAATGAAATAGTAATAACATAGATAGATAAAATAAGGAAAAACCATGAGGACTAATGAGACTACAAAAGACAAGAAAACATGGACCCAACTATAGGTAGGGTAAAATTAAAAAATATATCCACTTAATCTCTCTCTGTAGTTTCCTCAGTCATGTAACCCAAAGCTAGGTGTTACATATAACTAAGGGGTTCTATCTTGTAGAAAACCTTAACCTTACAAGAAATGTACCCCTAATTCCCACTTATAAACCTCAGTATCCTCATAATATAAAAATATAGGTGGTATAACAACCCAGTATTAACATATATACGTATTTCCTAATTTTTGTGGAATACTTAAAACATTTCAAAAATAGATGCCCAAAGGGCATATTAGTTTTGTTCCTTTTGAATCATGGAAATGCAAATGATGATACATGAGTGAGCCATGTTATCTCCCCCTACGTTATTTATAACTATGAACCATCTTAGACAAACTATTATTAATACATATCTTCATATATAGGGAATGAATTGTAAAAAAGGGTGATCTCAGATGCTATGTAAGGGTAAAAAAGGGAGTCATGTAAGCATAAACATGACAATAAGGGTATGAGAACATGGTCATGACAATAGAAGATCATACCCTAAATATAAAGATCATAAACATGAATCATGGAGTAAATGTTGATAGCTCATAATACATGAATCATAAGCGAAACAAGATCATAATCATATCATAGGAATAAGACATGAAATTTGTAGCATACACATAAACATAGAAAATCACATATCAAGTCTACCTACCAAGACCTTCATAACATGTTAGGATTGGGATAATAACCTTTGTACATGCTTTGGGCTTGGGATTCCCCCTTACCCTCTTTTTTTGAGCTTAAGATGTCCACCCATGTACCCTCTTGTTTCAGGCTTCAGATAAACTCTTGTTTCAGGCTTAATATGTCCTCTTGTTTCATGCTTGAGATGACCTCCCATATACCCTCTTGAGCTTATAAAACATTTATTGTTACTAAATATATTGGAGGGAGATATAGGTCCCACCTTTCACATGATAAAATCATACATACATGTGCCACAAGATAATAGAACTTGTATCTTACCATGTCCCATAAAAATATAAGGGTTTTACCAATATCATATCATAACCCATGAAATGAATTGGGTATTTTAAACATTTAATCATATCATAACCTACAGAAAATATATCAGTTTTATAATCATTTAATCATAGAATAACCTATTAAAGGAAGTGGGTTTCATATGAATTCATCATGGTATAACCCATTAAAGAGAAACATGTTTCATAAGCATATAACCTATGGAAGAGGAACGAGTTTCATAGACATATATCATGTGAAATAAAAATGGGTTTTTATAAACATCATTCCATAAAAACATAAACCATTCAAAGAAAGAATTGGAATGGATCATTTGGATCATTTCTTAGAAAAAAATGAGTAACACCAAAGAATTTCATCTTAGATGGAAAATAATTTTGAATTATATTTTTAAAACCATTATTGAGGAAAATATCTTTTATTCTTCTGAAAATTATTTTTAAAACATAAAACCTTTTGAAAACAATTTCCATGAAAGTAAACACGAAAATGTATAAAGAAAGCTTGAAAATATTTTGAAAGTTTTTTTCCTCGAAAACTTTTAAAAGAATATTGTTTTTTTAGAAAACCATTCTCCTTTAAAATATTTTAAAAAATTATAAAATAATCTTTTAAATTATTGAAATCATTTTATTTAAAAACAAAATTTTGAAAACTTATAAATAAATATTTAAAAATCATTTAAAACAATTTTCTAAAAATAAAACCTTTTTAAAAAACTCTTTCATTTAAAACCACTCTAAAATAATTAATTTCAACAATATCAGCAAAAAAATTTCTTTAAAAAAATATCTTTGTAATATTTTAAATTAATCTTCAAGGTAATGGTAACAGGTAAATTTTTACATGCTGAGCATTCCTTTTTCACCATAAAAAGTTTATAAGAGTTCCTCAATAAGAAAATGAAAAGAAGATTCATTTTTTTAAAAGATAAAAAATTGGTAAAAATGTATTTTGAATATAATTAGATAATATTATAATATATTTGAAAACTTTTTTTTATAAAACATGGTTTTTAAGGAACATAGATTTCTGATCGAAGAGAGAGGTAAAGTCAGGCTTTCTTAAAAAAACATTATTAACTATATTATGTTCCAAAGAGTGAAAAAATGATACCAATACATGAATATATCATTAATAACCATATGAGAATGAAATTAAAGTGTGTTCTTGAGAGTTGGATCCTAAAATTTCATCAAAGGAATCATAATCATAAACAATATCGAAACACGATAAGATTGTTTCAATAAAATCTTACTAATTGGTAACTTTGAAACATACTACCCATTTAGTAAAATAAAATTAAATGAATCTTAAAATATAATTAAAATACATAGATTCATTACATATCATTTAAAATGTAGTATATAAACCTTAGGGAAAAATATATGTACTTGATGTGGCATGTGTCTCAAAGAAGGCAAATTGAGACAAAATTACTTTACCAATTTGGTAACTATAGAAATATAAACACCATGAAAGAAATATCATAAAATTAATAAGGAAATACCCATAAATTTAATTATAATAATAATATAATAAATCCATGGGTAGTATACAAACCTCATAAAAGGAATGGGTGGTGAATGAATCATGTATCACATAGAAATAAAAATAGGGATGAAATTTTCTTACATTGTGTGTTGAATCTTATTGTACTCATAAAAATTCATGTCTAATAAATATAAGTTTATTATAAATATATCATATAAAAATATTCTAATATCTAATACCATATATGGGTTTATTATGTATTTTTATTACACTTTTGTTAACTATTCTTTTTTAAGGTTTCATTTCGGGTAATATTCTCTTTATTTTTCGCATGTGTCTTAATTTTTTGTATCATTGGTCCTTATACATATATCATTATTTAAATAATTTAATACATTATATAAATATCATTTGTATTTATTATATTTGAATTATAATAATATATAGAATATATAAATATGAAATGGAATACACCGTTCATGGAGACGGTAAGTCGTACGTATGCATGAATAATGTTTCCCTTTTTATTTGTAATATTGAAAGTAAAAAAATTAAATGAAATATATGTATAAATAATATCATTAAATTAAAATTATTATTTCATATATATCATATAATTTCACTAAACCCATCCTTAATACATTCCACATAATGTGTGAACTAGTCACATTACTTTAAGGGGTCGGTAGTCCACATTTCTTCAAACAAAATTATCATATTTACAAAAAATGAAAAATTTAAAGATATGTGTTGTAAAACAACTAAAAAATATTAAATACACAATAATTATAATAATTATAATATATAGATATATTTTCCACCATAATTCCCACCATGGTAGGTGGTAAATAAAGGATGAACAATCATCATTTCGTGAGGCAATAGTTTATCGTACACATAAACAATATGTTCCTTACCCTTTAGATGGAAGTGTGTGTAAGTTTAAGTAAAAAACGAAGCCTAAAAAATATTAGTATATTTATAATTCTTTATTTTTCTTATAATCTTGTAATAATAATATTTTATGGGTTGGATAATGAAAATTTGATAAAGGATCTTGAGGGAGGATGTTACCACTTCTTTGGGTAACTCCTTACGGTTTTCACCAAAAGGATTCCTTGGATTTATTTATGCAAAAAGGGGGGATTCAAAAAGGAAGGTATAAATGTTTGTAAGTGTATTTAATATATATTGGACAAATATAAATTGTTAGTTGTGAGGAAGGGGGAGAGGTGGTGGCCTTTTATTGGGGAGGGAAAGGACTCACTTGTATTTTTAAAAATAAGTTATGTGTAGCAATATTTTTACCCAAAAAATTCATCCAAAACAATCCAAACTCAATAATTTAATTTTAATTTCTGAATAATTTCTATAAAATGGGTGTTGGACAAGTGTATAGTTAATTTGGTACCTTAATTTTAAAATTTAGTCCTTTGTTAACCTTAATTATTCTTGAACAATTGTAATTATTTTTAATTAATTTCACTAATATTTTTGGTAAAAAACTAAGTTTAACTTATCATACATTATAAATTGTTATTATTAAAAATATGGAATCCATTTTTCCAAATTAAAATAAAAAATTGTCAGAAATTAATTTAAATTTAATCCCACAGGTGGGATGAAAATGCGAGTTTTTAAAGTAAAAATATTCAAACGTTTACTATGATTTTATATCCAATTTCAAGGTAAAATTGGTTCTAATGACCCAAATAGATTAATCTATGTATATATTATCTAATTATACTTTAAAACCAAATTAAATATTATTTAAGTATATAAATAAATTAGATGAAAAAGTTATTTTGAATTAAAATTATGTAATTTTCACTATTAATCAAAAAATGAAGTTTCTCAGAAAATCCCCAAAAGTTTTCCTTAAGATAATTTAGAAAATATAAATTAAAAAATAATGTTTATTTTATCAAATTATGTTACTAAATGTTTCTAAAATTTTTATTTTTATTTTTTCACTAAAGGACATAAAAACAGTTCATTTGAGAAAATAATATTTCTAAACATGTAAAGACTTTTCCAAAAATTATATATTTCATTATCATTATGTCTTATTTATATAAAAAAATTATAAATAAGATTTTAAAAATATTTTTTAACATTAATATTACTTATTTTAACGTCTAGGTTATAATCATCTCGTTTAAATAATTGTAGCTATAAAATGATATTTTATAGAAACTCAGTGTTGCATGTAACAAACACCAAGTCAATGTTATGTGTAGGACAAACTAAGTTAGTTACATGTGAAAGGAATGTTTTAATTAGTATATTCACATAATATAAGCTATATCTGGTGTTTCTTGAAATGGTAAAAATCAAAAGGATTAAATTAATTCAAATGAAAAATTTCCAAAAATATCAGGGTATCATATTATACCCCCCCTTAAAATTAATCTCACCCTCAAAATTCATCTGAGTTATCAAAGGATTAATATTTTAATGTTAACTTCATAGAAAACCACAATGTAAAAATTAACATTGAAAGTTACTTTAAAAAATAAACTTGGAAACATAACGGTTACCCAAATTAAAACAATACTAGGTTTCCACATTGGATAACATAGGTGGGAAGTGAAAAATTGGACATGGAAAAGAAATATAACCATAAATTTATGATGGGGAGTGATATAGAACAAGGTTAGGATAAATTTAAAAATTATATTCATAACCCAAAGAGGCTCGAAGACAGTCATTTATATCATCATAAATTGTGATAACAAGACAACCTTTTATTTCAATATCCTTTCTTAATGTTTAATAATTTTTTCAAGGAGATATACTAACTTTATTTTAGAATAATCTCATCCTTTGTTTTACCTTGATAAACTACAACTTAATCTATTATTTCAAGAAATGAAGGTGAATTTTTCATTCTTGAATCATTAACAAATAAAGATATCCATAAATAGAATGATAGTTCATTCCATCTGTATTTATCTCGAAAAAAGTTTAGGAAAAGTTATCCAATATCCATAAATCCAAAAATTAAGAGTTTATAATTTAATATGAAAATATTAATCTAAAGTTTAATAAAAAATTTCCATAAATGGTTAATCTCTTCACCCTACCAAAATATAATTTACCCATTATTCCTTAAATAATCTCTTATCTCATACCAAAAACAATTTTATTGGAATATTTGGTCCATCCTTATACTGATAAAATATAAAATATGATTTTTTATTCCATAATCAATATTGGGGTATATAATCACATGAAATCCCACCAATGGATGAATAATAATATTTTCATAGAGATTACTCATACAAAATAAAACACAGAAAAATTAAAAACTAAGGAGGGGAGGATAAGTACTTCTTAATTATCTAAGTTCACTTTATCCATTATAATAGAATAATATTTCCATTTTTATTTTTCTTATAGGGGTTTTTGTGGATTATCATTCAAATTAGTCCTTGGATTGGGGCACTTGTCTGTATAATGGCCAAACTCCATGCATTTGAAACACTAAAGTGTGGGATGTGCATTCGTTGGGGATTTCTCATTATTCGCATCATTAGCTAACTTCCTACCATAACATCAAAATCCATACACTTTATGACCATACCTTCCACAAAAATTTAGTATTCCACTTAAGACAATTCCCTCTATGTTTCTTCATACAAATTGTGTATATAGGAAGGTTGATTTTATTTTATCCTATATTGTTATGTTTTCCTTTGAACACCACCTTAATTTTATTATAAAAACCATGATATTGATACACAAATCCAACCTCCATTACCACATTTATAGAACATTTAATTACATCTCCACTGCTACTAAATTCTCTTGTATCCAAGGCCTTTTGAAGACTAGGTTTTAGTCCACCAAATAATCGATCATTTTTTCGTTCAGGTTGAATGATAGTACTCAAAGAGTACCTCAAAATACTTTTAAAATTTTCTTCGTGGGCATGAATAGATTTATCAACATCCTACTTAAGATATAGGAATTAATTTTCCATCTTTTTATGGACAATACTAGGAAAGTAATTATTGAGAAATAATTTATTGAACTCATCCCAATCCCTGGAGTCAATTTGGTCTTGTTGCCTCGTATTCTTGATTAGAGTCCACCACTAATCCACTTCCCCTTCTAACCAATAAACATACATAATGAATCTATCATGTTATCAAAATTATATAATAGAATGTATATTTTTAGTGATACTGATCTATTTTTTATCAACAAGTGAATCATAAGACCCGCTAAAAGAAGGCGAACATTGCCTCATGAAGGAATCAATAGAATGGTTCTCCCTCCTATGCTTATTTGGGATTCCAGCATGATTCATATCTTAGGAAATATGGGTGATTATTAAAAAAAGATTTTTCATTCCTACTCCCATAGAATTCAGTTTATTAGGATGATAATCGCTTCATTATCCAATGTAATCACCATTAACTCATTTCCTTTGGGATATAGCCATTGAAGAACACAAAAATCATAGAGTGAGAAACACTTATTATAATGGAAATCCACATAATCATGAAAAATAAATACTTATAAGATGTCTGAATAATGAAACCTTACTTAATCTATGGCACCCTAGGTTTTTTACTAGTTTATTTATAGGAAACTTATTTTTAAATCATTCATAATGGTTCGTGAAGAGTTTTTGAATTTCCAAAGCATATCCCCCAAGAGTGTGAAAATTGGTGATTAGTAAGGCCCATTGTTATGTACCATGTTATGCGAATTCAAGCCCGGAACACCTTGTTGGAGTTTTTACTCCTTGGTATATATGTGCCAAAACCATGTCTTATTTTATTATCTAGATAGAGATATATTTCTTGAAAACCACTCACTCTATCCTCTATCACAATTTGAGGAGTTTTTCCTCAAGGTTAACCCATCCTCATACTTATCCTTATAGAAATACATATGATTATCCTTATAAATATACTTAGGGATATCACTAAAGTTTTCTCATCCTAGTTTCTGAAGATTGATTAAAACTTTCCTCTAATATAAACTATATCAACCCAGTATTAATGTATATAAACGTTACATAATTTTTACATAATACTTAAAACATTTCACAACATAGACACACAATGACCATAATAGTTTATTTACTTTGGGAAAATGGAAGTATAAAAGATGATGCACGAGTGAGCTAAGTTATCTCCCAATATGTTCTTCATGACTATAACCCTTTTTAGACACACCATACTTCATACATTTCTTTATATTCTGTGAAATAAAACATAAAAAGTGGTGAGATTAGAAGCTTAGTAAGGGTAAAAAAAGTAGATATGTAAGAATATACACTATTATAAAGGTTTTAGAATGTTATCGTGACATTAGAAGATCCTACTCTGCATATCAAAGATCATAAACAGAAATCAAAACATAAATATTTGAAATTCATAAGACATGAATCATAAGGGGAACAAGAGAATAATCATATCATAGGAATAAGACAAGAAATTTTTGGTATATGCATAAACATAGAAAATCATATGTCAAGGCTACCTACCAAGTCTTTCACAACATTTTAGGATTGGGATAATTACCTGTATAGCCTATTAGGGATTAGGATGACCTCCTGTGTACCCTCTTGTTTTTGGATTGGGATGTCCACCCGTGTACCCTCTTATTTTGGTCTTAAGATTCCCTCTTGGGTCCAGATTAAGATTCCATCTTTTTTTTCGATTGGCATGCCATATCGTGTACCCTATTGATCTCATAATATATTTTTCATTAGCCAATTCATTGGAGGGAAATATAGGTCCCACCCATCACATGATAAAATCATACATATATGTGCCACAAGATAATAAAACTTACATCATAACATGAACCATTAAAAGAGACAGGTTTCATAAACCTCATATCATAACCCATGAAATGAAATGGATGTCATAATCATTTAATAATACCCTAACCTTTGGAAAATATATAGGTTTCATAATTATTTCATCCTAAAATAACCCATGATGGGAAGCGTGTTTCCGAAGCATTCATCATGGTATATCTCATTTAAGTGAAATGGGTTTCATAAGAATATAACGCATAGAATAGGAACATGTTTTATAAAAATATTACCCATAAAAGATAAATTTTTTTTCATAAACATCATGACTTCAAAACATAAACCTTTCAAAGAAATAATTTGAATTTAACCTTTGGATCATTTCTCCGAAAGTCAAGAGTAACACTAACTGATGTCATCTTAGATGAAAAATAATTTGTATAATCTTTTAAAACCCTTTCTTTAAGAAAATATCTTTTATTCTTGGGAACCTTATTCTTAAAACATAAAACCTTTTGAAAACCATTTTCATGAAAATAAACTCGAAAACTTATAAAGAAATCCTGAAAACATTTTGAAAATAATTTTCCTTGAAAACTTATAAAAGATGCTCAAATTTTTCTTGAAAACAATTATACTTGAAAATACTTTTAAAACTTAAAAAATAATATCTAAAATCATTTAAATCATTTTCTTGAAAACAACCTTTTGAAAAATTATAAAGAAATATTTTAAAATCATTAAAAACACTTTTTAAAAATAAAACGTATTTGAAAACCATTTTTATTGAAAATTTAATTTAAAAAATGAATTTATAGAATATTAGATTTTTTTTTTAAAAAAAACAAAAAATTATAATCTTTTAAAGGGAGATTCAAGGTAATGATGGTGGCTAAATATGTACATGCCGAACATTCCCTTTTCACTATAAATAGTTTAGAAAAATGCCTCAACCGAAAATTTTTTAAAAAATCACTTATTTTTTTAAAATACCTTTTTTAAAAGGTAAAACAGGGGAAAAAATTTATTTTAAAGATCATTGGATAATCATATAATATTTGTGGAAACCTTTTTAGAAAACATGTATTTGAAGGAACATAGATTTCCGACGAAAGAGAGAGGTAAAACCAAGCTTTCTTAAAGACACTTTCTTTACTAAAATATGTTCCAAATAGAATAAAAATAGTACCAATACATGAATATATCATGAATATCCTGAGGATAAGAAACTTTATGTGTGTTATTGAGATATGAATCATAAATGTTCATCAAAGGAAGCATAATCCTAAACAATCTCAAAATGCGATGAGAGTTTTTCAATTAACACTCACCACTTGGTAACATTGAACCATACTCCCCATTTAAGAAAATAAAATTAAATTAAGCTTGAAATATAATTAAAATAATTATATTCATGTTATAACATTTCAAATGTAGTATATACACCTCATGGAAAAATATAGGTTCATGAAACGACATGTGTGTCAAATAAGGAAAATTGAGACAAAAATACTTTACTAATTTGGTACCTTTTGAAACATATACTACATGAAATAAATATCATAAAATGTATATGTAAATACCCATAAATTAAATTATAATAATCATATAATACATCCATGGGAATTATACACCCCATACAAATGGAATGGGTGGTGAATAAAGCATGTTTGTCACAAAAGTAAAAAGGGATATGTAATTCCCTTACCTTGTGTCTTGACTCTCGTCGTACTCATACAAAATTATTGTTTAATAAATATAAGATTATTATATATTTATATATCAAATAACCATATTATTATATCTAATACCATATATTGTTTGATTATGAATTTATATTAACCTCTTGTTAACAATTCTATGTTATGGTTTCACTTCGGGTAATATTCTCTTTCCTTTTCGCATGTGTCTTAATTTGTTATATATTAGGTCCTTATAAATATGTCATGATTTTAAGAATTTTCAACAAGAAATAAATATAATTTTTATATATTATGTTTTTTATAATAATATATATAATATATAATTATTAAATGGAATACACCGTTCATGGATACGGCTGGCCATACGTACGCATGAACGATGTTTCCATTTTTATTTGTAATATTAAAAGTTAAAAAAGTAAATGACATATATGTATATATAATATCATTAAAGTAGAATTATTTTTTCATATATATAATGTTATTTAACTAAACCCATCTTTAATACATTCCACATAGTGTGTGAACAAATCATATCGCTTTGAGGGTGCGATAGTCCACACTTCCTAAAATGAAATTGTCATGTTTTCACAAACTGGAATATATAAGGACATGTGCTAAAAAAGAATTATGAAATATTAAATAAATAGTAATTATCATATAAATCATATATAAAAAATTCTTTCATCCTAATATTCACCATGGGACATGGTAATGGAAGGACGAACAATCATCGTTTCGTGAGGCGGTAGTTTACCATACGCATAAACTGTATGTTTGTTACCCATTAGATGGAAGTGTGTGTAAGTGTAGGAATAAACCATAGAATAAAAACATATAAATATATTTATTATACTAGGTTATTTTTATAATCATGGATTACTTAAAGTGGAGGGGATGAGGAATGAAAATAAGATAAAGGAGCTTGAAGGAGGATGTTACCTCTTCTCTGGGTAACTCCTTTTGGTTTTCACCAAAGGGATTCCTTGAAATAATTTCGGCCCAAAGGGAGGATTCAAATAGGAAGTGAGGGATTTTTTGAATTGTGTTGGGAAGATCTTTTCTGGACCTAAGTGATTTTAGAGGTGTGAGGATGGTGGAGAGGTGCTGTCCTTTTATAGGGGAGGGAAATGACTCACTTGGATTTTTTTTTAAAAGGTAGGTGTACCCACGTTTTTAACTAAAAAATTCATAAAAAATAAAAAAACTCAATATTATAATGTTTATGGAAGATTAATCTCCATATAATATTTTTTTGGATGAGTGGATAAGTTATTTGGTCCCTTAATTTTAAGGTCTAGTCCTTTGTTAAACATAATTTCACCTTAAACATTTTAATTAATTTTAATTACTTTCACTAATATTTTTGGTCAAAAACTAAGTTAAAATTTTTATACATAATAAATTATTATGATTATTAATATGAAATCCATTTTTCCAAATTCTAATCACAAAAGTTTCTGAAATTAATTTATATTTAATCACATAGACGAGACGACATTGCCAGTTTTTAAAGTGAAAATGTTCAAATGCTTGCTAAGTTTTTATATCCAATTTCAATGTGAAATTGGTTCCAATGACATAAATTAGATTAATATATTTATATTTTATCTAATTTTACTTTAAAACCAAATTAAAATATAATTTAACTATATAAATAAATTAGATGAAAAAGTAGTTTTGAATTAAAATTCAGTATTTTCACTATTCATAAAAAAATAACGTTTCTCCGAAAAATCCCAAAACTTAACACTAAGATAATATATAAATTATAAATTAAAAAAATAAGTTTATTTTATCAAATTTTATTTCTAAATGTGTCTGAATTTAATTTTATTGTTTTTCACAGAAGGACTTAAAAAACAGTTCATTTGAGAAAATTGTATTTTTAAACATATAAAGAGTTTACCACAAATTATATTTTTCATCATAATTATGTTTTATTTATAAAAAATTTTTAAATAATATTTGAAAAGTATTTATTAATATTCATATTACTAATTTTAATGTATAGGTTATAATTATCTTAATTAAATAATTATAACAATGAAATGATGCTTCATAGAAACTCAGTGTTGTATGTAAGGCATGCCAAGTCAGTGCTATGTATAGCACAGACAAAGTCAGTGTAATGTGAAAGGAATGTTTGAATTAGTTAATTCAAATAATATAATATATATCAGATTTTTCTTGAATTTAAAAGATCAAAAAGATTAAATTAATTCAATTTTTTTCCCAGAAAATCTTGGGGTGTTACAGGTGGTCCATGAATAATAAAATAATCACATTACAATAACAAGACTCTTGGGATAACACCAAAATCAAATCCTTATCTCCTCCCACACAACCCTCAAAGTGATCCTTAGCACACAAGCACAACATGAGTCGCATAACCAAGCATCCATCACATGGATGAGTATAACATCAACAAAAGAAAAGGGGGTAAACAAGGGAATAATCAATAATCAAAACATTATAAGGTGACAATTGAGACTTCTCTTTTATACATAGAACGCATTTCTTTTGAAATATATTTTTTTAAAAAAAATCTAATGCCAACACAATCCCAAAAGAAAACATAATCATCAACAATTATAACTACACAACCAAAGGGAAATTCCATTTCACTTTATAACACAAAAAACACCCATTTAAAACATGAAATACCACTTTTAAAAAAAGAAATCCCACATTGGAAACATAATTTTTCTAAATACACAAAAAAAGTTCATTTATTTAATTAAACCAACCTTGTAATTTTACAAAACATAGGTAATTCATAAAATACCATTTCACATAAAGATACCATTTCAAGCATGAAATTAAACCAATTTTCCACATAAAAATCAATTAAAGTCATTGTAATATTTAGAAAAACAACCCTAGATATTTAGAATAATGATTTTAATTTCCAAACATGAATTTATAAATCCTAAGAAACAATGGAACTCCGGAATAAAAGTAAATGAAATAAAAAAACCTACCTCAATTGGATGAACCATGTCACCTTTGATGAAATACACCGGAAAGGGAATCCTAATATGTATCAAAACCATTAATAACAAAAATACCCAAATCCTAGAAATCCTAACAAAAAAATCATCCTATAATGACCATCAAGGTTAGTGTTATTAGGAAAAAATTGATAAAAGGAGATGAAGATATAAGTTGGACTCGTACCTCTTCATCTAGATGAAGAACCACTTGAAAAACACCAGGAATCCATCAATGAGGAGCTTGTAGTGGAGAATTAACCCTATAGGAGGTGTTTAGACTAGCTAGTTTTAGTAAGGGAGGCTTGAGATGAAAGCATCAAATAAAAAAGAAGAGGAAAATACAAAATACATCAACCTAGGAAGGATATAGGGTAACCTGACATGATTTACCAAAATGTTTGAAAACGATGAAGATCAACTCTATTAATAGGTAAATATTCTTCACACTTGCTACAAATTGATACATAACCATGATCCCTATCCCTTTTAACCAAACAGAACCATTTAATATGGTGCACAATTTATTTTAGGGAGTCCCTATAGTTTACAAACTATGAAACTTAATGATACACCCCTAGAAAACCCTCTGAAACACCAAATTTCAACCAAGAAGACCTTATAAATCTAAATAAAAAGAAACCACACGATTACTACCAAGACAGTGACACCATGGGGTGTCACAAACTCCCCACCATGCCACTTTCTTTCCCTCAAAAGTATCCTAAAACTTCAAAAGGTGAGAATAATAAGAAATTATCTACCCTAGAGATGATTCGATTACCAAAAACCTACTAAACCTCAAAAACCAAGGATAAAAAGTAAAAATAAAATTTTAAAGATTCATCAAAAAGAAAATTAATTAGGAGTAATAAGTTTTAGATTCTTCAATGAATGAAAAAAACGCATATATACCTGGCACATGATTCCCCACCATTTAGAATTAATCTAAAATGATGTATCAATAGAAAAAATCATCCTTTATAACTTTAGAAGGACACTGAGTAACTATGTTTGAAAAATCTCTAAAGGGAACCTTGAAGCTCCACCAACCAAGGTGATCCAAAGTGAGATAAAGGGGTGAGCATGAGTGATGAATATCTCAATGGATTACAAGATGGATCACTAAATCAAAATTTGTACAAAAATCCAAGAAGCACCAAAAAAATAGGCCACACTAGTAAATGATAAGTTACCAAGATAAGGTCCACAATTAGATTATGAGGGTGTTCACATACAACTCCATGGAACACCATTACATTGTAATTCTGGTGGATACATACAATATAGTGGAATCTACAAGACAACCCGAAATGAAACCACACCCAAAGCATCCAATAATGCACCTAAGGTTCCTCTCATGTCCAAACCTATGAAATAAATACATTCCACTATTTATGCCATACAAGAGAAACAAGAATAAAAAAATTGAGGAATGAACATACTAAAAGATATTAAATCATGACCAAAATAATTTTCATCTATTTCACCAAAAAGGAAGTTACATATAAAAAATAGGAAAAAATAACCTAATAAAAAAGAAATAAAATAAAAGATAAAGATCCAAAAACAAGGTCCAACTTATAACTCTAGTAGAATAAAAAAAAACGCCACTAAAAATATTCAAGATAAGTTTTACCCTTCTTCTTTTTATGATCAACCATCTCCCAAAACCTATGAATGTGACAAGGGAAGAAAAAAATATGACAAGTGTTTAGAGACAATGATTTCAAGTTTGAATGTTCCTGAACATCGCACACTCATCATTCATACTTCTCTAATACAAGAGTTAGGTGCTCATGAGGTCCTAAAATAGTGGAGGCCAAGAGCATCTGCTTTAACAACAATATTATAGTCATTAGGAAAACTTCCAATACCACTATAAAGTATGATAGAATAAATTTGATTCCCTTTTATATCTAAGATGTCATCCACCATATTTCACTGACTCCATGTGTGACAAACCTCTGTACCATGATCAATGAGAAGCCTAAATTTCCTAATAAGATTTGTGAAGTACCAGGGAGAAGTGCACTTGTACTTGAGAGTGTCCAATAAAATTTTATGGTCTGATTCTACCACCTAGATGGTTCAGTTTAATAGTCTGCATAAGTAGAGGCCACTTTATAGAGCCCTTGATTCTTCCTCCATGGAATTTCATTACCCATAGTAAGTACTGAAACTAAGGATCATCGATCCCCGTCCATATTAGACCAGATAGCCTCCATTCATCTCAACTTGAATTCATGACCCACCAATGAAATGTTTAAACCCCATGCACGATGGTGTAAATTTTATCTATTTTACTTGAATTACATGACTGTGAGATCTAGTGCTAATGAATCTCCCTGGTCTTATACTTTGAGAGACTTCCACAAGGTTACCACCTAAAAAAAGAGCTCCCATATTCGCAACCATTGAGAGAACACACATTTGAATTTAAGAAGAGATCAATCATAACCCTACTATTTTTTATTCCTATAATTACACAATTCCCAACACATAGATGAAAAAACCATGCTATGATAATTTCCTTTGGTTCCCTTCTATTCCACCCCTGAAAACTAGGAGATGAAGAAATCTACATAGGATCCCCATTGAACCAGAATCTTGAGGCGATGTCTAACAAGTTCCTAGGTAAAGTTGGCCCACCCCCTTCAATAAAGGTGGATTGATGTTTTTATACTGAATTACTCATATCACCATCAACACAAGGAAAGATTTATGCCTTTTTTTCATGTTTTTATCCATTTAGAGAGCCTTGTTCCTGATCCTCCAGATGATCAAGTTAATCTTGGTTGGTATCTTCTTCCACCATAAATGGTATGCCCAATTATCCAGCTCCTGTTGACGGTGAGTTAAGGCATGAAAACCATTTATATCGAAGCTCCCTGACATTGTGACCATGAAAATGCATCTATAAAGAGACTCATCCAGTTGGATATCTACATATACATTATTATATGTGTCATTTAGGAAACTTTTAATGAGGCTAGGATGATTTCCAGCCTAATTAATCAGTATTTCTGGAGTCAAGAAACCTGGAAAATAGATATTATTTCCTACCCAGTTATCCTTCCAAAATATTATGTCCCCCTTAATTAAAATACAACATGCCTTTTTATCCAATACTCCAAAAATAGTGGCCATGCCATATGCCAAACTCAAAAGACGCCTGCTTTTCTCTTTCTAGTTTCTCTAGTCATCCTTGTATCAATCTTTCATAAACCTTTATCAAAAATAATTCAGAGCAATAATGTCCAATGAAAGTTTATATTTCAAGCCTTTCATCCTCTTTGTGACTTTTCTTAAATTCACTCTGCCTTCTGCAATAGGTTTTTCCAGTCTTTTCTATGAATACCAAATACAATTTCCCTCCTGCTTGTTTTCCCAGATGAAATAATTTAGAAGCTTCTAAATTCTAGAGAGTTTACCTTTAGGAACTTTATTATCTGCAAGAACATGCATGAGTATTGACATTAGGAATGTGTTATAAAGAGTAATTCTATATACAAAAGATAGAAATAAATTTTTCTAATTTCACATGAAACCTATTATCCGGTTGATGAAATTCAAAAAATATCTTTTTTCACTTTTCCATTAGTTATTGGTACTGCAAAATACTCTATTTGTAAGTATGTCCGTTGCATCCCTAGCCAGTCCAGATTTCTTTTTTCACACCTTGATGAGAATCTTTTGGAAATAAAAATATTTCTTTTTTCATAACTAATTTTTTAGCTACTCCATGTGCAATAAAATTTTAAAACCTGATTGAATCCATCAAATGAAGCACTCCTTACTTTAAGAAAGAAAAGGATATCATATGTATACATGATATATGAGATAAATACATTTACTAAACTATTCCTATAAGGAAAAACCATTCCTCACTCAATATCCCATTTGATGTTTCTAGAGAGAGCATCCTGAGCCAAGTTAAAGAGGCTGGGGGAAATTAATACCCCTTACTAAGCCCTCTATCCAATTTGAAGAAACAAAATCTTCAACCCATAAGCAATATAGACAACCATATAGAAGTAAAGAAGCTAAAATCTAGGTCACAAACCCATTTTGGGAAGAATATTTTCCTCATGACCCTCATAATATAGGCCCAGTCCATCCCATCGTAAGATTTATTCATGAACATCTTGATCATGATATTGGATCCAAGTTAATTCTTGTTAATATCATCAACAATTTACTTAGCAATGCTGATAGACCCTTGGATGGTTCTTACCTTCAAGAACCTGTGATTCTCTTCTTAAATGATCTTTGGAAGAAAATTTACCAACCTTTTGTGAATGAGGCAAGTGAGAATCTTATAAGTGAAATTGTATAGATAAATGGTCCTATACTGACTAACCAGAGTTAGATCTTTAACCTTTGGAATCAAGATAATTTTTGAAGCACTAGTTTCCCTTGTAAACCCCCCCATGGAACTTTCACTTCCTCAATGACATTCCACATGGTGAATTACCTAGAAAAGATACAGAAAGCCCCTAGAAAACCGTCCTACCCCAGTGTACTTTTAGGATTTAAAGATTCCACTGCTTCCTTGATCTTCGTTTCTCTAGGAATTAAATCTATTTATTTAATATCCTTTACAATAAATAGTCTTATAAAAATATGAATGAAGGATTTATACCTATTAATTGTAATCCTTATCTCCTATGAAGAATTATTTCCTACCATTAGCTCCTCAAAGATGTCCCCCACCTTATTTATTCCTCCCGAACATCATCCGTGTTAGAGCCATCTTCCAAGAATTAGTTAATATTTCCAAGGATCCTCCTCTATCGCATACAAGCATGAAAAAAACATTTTTTTGTCTGCCAACATTAACCACATAACTGTTGAATTTTCCAAAAAGGCCCTCTCAATGTTTAACAATTTATATAATAATTGACCTTGCTTCACAATCATCATCGCAAAGGTGTCATCCTCCCATCTTTCGAGAAGATAAATTTCCTAGCTAAAATATCCTATTTAAGAGATTCAAGACCATCATCAATAATAGGGTGTTTTGAGCTCAAATATATAAGATTTTCTTGGAGTCTTCTAAGTTGATATTTAAATCCTTCTCAAGCCACTCCCCTAGTCGGCTGATCTCAGGAAAGAAAAGAATATCTCACTAAAGAAAACTCTATATAGAAAAGGACTAGGCTAATTCTCGAAATATTCTTTCACTAACAGAACACCATAAAGGATTTGTATGCACTCAATTTCCATCTTAAATATCACTTATTCAGGATAAAACCTCTAAAAAAATGTAGACTTGAAATATCCTCAAGGGATATCCTTGAATAGTTGGGTAAAAACAGTTATCTTCTACCATCTAGGACCCAAAGCATCTAAAACCGCCATGGTTCATCTCACCCAAGAAGTTTTAGGAGTCTGTAGTGAGTCAAACATATATTTAACATTTTATAACCACTCATTTTTTCATGGGGTCCCTGATCACCATATAAAACTAAAGGGAAATACTTCAGAAACCCTCACACATGATCTAAAATTTTGGAAAAATATGACTCTACCAATCCATGATGAGGTTGGGTAAGGCCATAAATTAGAAGAAAAACTTCTAGATCACTATGATAGTTACCTAAGGATTTTCCCTTATAACATGTGGATTCCTTTCTGAGAGACTCCATCTAAAACACAATAATACAAAGCCAATAACTTAATCAAAACAATTAAAATGTTCCCAACATAAGTAGAATTAACACAAGAAATACAAACTAAAACAATATCACAAAACACCATAAAAATTCAACAATATGGAACCAAAATCTCAAAGGAACTAAAATGAGGTCAAAATCTCCATTTAAAAATATTTGGAAACATTTCACACCACAAAATCAAATAATTTAAAAATAAAAAAACTCAAAATTTCTTTTAATATGGTTTCAAAAATATTTATAATAAAACCTAATCTCACTAAAAACATTTCAAGTATTCCAACTTCAAAGAACCTAGGAAATAATTTATTTTAAAACCCACACAACCAGAAAACATTTTCAAGTGTTCAAATTTTTTTTATCCAAGTATCCATGAAACTAAAACAATGTTTTCAAAAATTATTTTGAGAATAAATAATAAAACATTACTTCTAAATAAATTTAAACAACCAAAAACCATATCCTAAACATCCACAAACAATCCCCATAAAACAAAAAAGTTGATCAAACCAACCAAAGAGGGAAAAGAACCAAAATTACCATATTTCTTCATTATAGATGGTTTGGAAACATGGTTTTTTAGGGCATGTTCCAACCCTGATTTTTCCAATAGAATTTTTTCTAGAATTGTCTGTAGGGCCTGCATATGGGTTGATAGACCTTGTTCCATTATCACTTGCCCTTCGAAACCCTTCCAAGTCTCTCTTAGAATCGAGGAATTTATGAATACATCTCCTGAAAACTGCCTAAAACTCAAATAAATAGAAATATGCACCAAAAAATCTCAAAAAAGGCCACCATAACCTCAAAAAAATTTGTAAAGTCCCGAACACCCCTAGAAACCCGAGATCCAATATAAGAAGATGCTAGCTAAGAACTTTCCCAGACCTACCACCCAAGTACCTGTGGTCTTATACCCATTCTTCCAATGACCCCCCAAATATCAAGACAATGAGTCTCAATAACCTAAGTACCATTTTAATAATGTAGATCATTTGATAATATTTTTTAATGAACCAGCCTGAGTTACCATTCAAACTAGCGCCCGAACTGGCTTGCCACATATCCAAAGAGTATCCCCAATCCCCCCAGGATAACGAAAAGCATCATGGGTATTTGAAACAAAAATTGGGGATAGTTTCGTCCTCAAGATTCCAAACAAATAAAATATAAAAAAAATGAATATTAATAAATATACAAGAAACATTTGAAGAGAAATATCAATAAAAAACCAATTAATATAGAGTTAAAAAACTACAACATAAGCTTAAAAAAATAAAATGAATGACCAAAGAGGAAAAAAAAACACAGGCGAATCGATTGTACAAACTGAAGGACTAATAACAATCTCCTCATGACACTCAAGTCACCACCATGATCTAGAAAACCATCAAATTATAAGGAAGATGGCACTAGGTCCAACTGGAAATTTGAGACTTGAGAAGACCTACAAAAGAGATGATGAATTCATACCCACCAACATAAGTATTCATGTGAAAATTAAAAAATAGTGGAAACTAGACAACTAAAAGTATGATATATCAAATTTACTCTATAAATTCATTAAAAACTCTCCTAATCCATGCTCATGCACATGATTGGAAATAGTAATAGAATAAAAAACTCAACCGATTGGTAGTTTTATGACAACCAACCCTTTTGCAGCATCATCCTGAGAATTGGTACAAATCAATCCCATCTAACTAATAGATAAATCTATTCTGGTGATGTCCCAATAACATAATGTAACATATAAATGATTAAGTGATTTATATCGAACCTATATGGTTTGATACACCTTTTTTACAAACTTGACTGGTACCACGTGTATCAACACATACTTCCATAAGATTTTATGAAATCAATGGAACATCAGTATATGATACCATATGACTAGTAGCCCTAGTAATCTCATTATTCAATAGAATATAGGAAATATTTATCCTAGATTCATATCCTCCCATCTGAATGTTACTTTGATTGATGAATTATTAATTCATTCATCACTAAAGAATAATAAGGGTCACACAGCCTAATAAGTGTCCAACCATTCCTTAAGCATGTCTAACACACTAAACCTGAGCATTACATGATGTACAAATTATAAATAAGTCTAAAATTACCGAACAACGACCTATTTATCTGGGGTTGTATCATCTTGTCACTTAGTGTCCTACTCAGGACAATAACACTTGAATGATTCCTCATATATAAAAAAACCCATATGCATTTAGCAAGGATTTAAACATTTCAGTGAATAACCAAACTCATGTTATACCCATAATGAAACATTAATTGTTGATCTAATAAGGAGGTCATGCCTGGAAAGTCACATTGCTTAACAACCTTACTCTAGATCAACATGAAGGAAAGGTCAAGAGATCAGGTTGTTCCATGTTGGTAGATTCACTTTAATGGAACTTCACAGAGCCCCATCGGTAGAATGATGAATGATATCAGACTTAAAAGGGTAGGCTCGAGAAAAATCTTCATGACGCCTACATATGCGGTCTTTCCCTATTCATTCTTGTTGTCAAAAGGATGCACAAAAAAACAAAGAAGCATATCAATCTATTATCACGAGTCTCGATTTGTCCCTTGAGATTGATGTTTTCCACCTACATGTGAAGGGGGACTCTAAGACAATAATCAATAAAATCAACTGTGACTATGTCATCAGAAATATAGAGCTCATTACCTTGTTAGAGTATGCTCTCTAGCTGATGTATGGACTCCCATCATTTCCTAAGGTCAGTTGTGTCCAATGGTCACAAAATGGTTGAGCCGATGCCTTGGTTGACCTTCCTATTTCTTTTGCAGAGCTTGACCAGAACGACATATTTATTCATGTGGTGCATCGAAGAGTCATTAGTCTCATCACTCTAGATGATGATAGTCATAAGGTAGGCCATTATACCACCGATGATCCACATCGGGACCTTTGGATATCCCTGCCATAGTATAAGACACCCCTAGTTGGATGACTGCCTTTGTTAAGTACCTATAACATAGAAATATCTCGATAGACAGAGCCGAATGTGAGCTAATATGTCGGTGTGCAATGCAATTAACCCTCCAGAGTGGTCCCAAAATTAAACAGATCCTCTAAAAATGTTGGTTCATTGGAGTGATCCCCCATTTCATTCAAGGATATGAGATGTCCAATGTTATGTAGGAATTCCATGCTCGTTCCTGTGGATCTCATCAGACTGGGTCAAAACATTTCAATAGAAGTTTTTCTAGAATGGTCTACATGGCTTGTGCATGGTTTGATAGACCTTATTCCATTATCATGTCCCCTTTTAAAACCTTCCAAGTCTCTCTTGGATTTGAGGAATTTTTGAATACGTCTCCTAAAAATTTCCTGCAACTCAAAGAAATAGAGATCTACACCAAAACAACTTAAAAAAGGCCACCGTAACCTAAAAATCATGACTAATGTCCCAAACACCCATTAAAACTTGAGATCTGATATAAGAAGGAGATAACCAAGAACTTTACCAGACCTACCGCCCAAGTACCAATGGTTTTATACCCTTTCTACCAATGACCCCCAAATATCAAGAGGGAGAGTCTCAAGAATCTAATTCCCATTCTGAGAACTCAGATCGTTTGATAATATTTTTTAGTAAACCAAACCAAGTTACCATTTAAACTAGTTCCTGAACTAGCTCTCCACATACCCAAGGAGTGTCCCCAATCCCCCTAGGCTAACAAAAAGAATCATGGGTATTTGAAATAGAAATTGGAGATAGTTTCATCGTCTAGAATCCAAACAAGTAAAACATACAAAAAATGAATATTAATAAAGAGACAAGATACATTTCAAGTGACATATTAATAAAAAACCAATTGAAATATAGTTAAAAAACTATAATGGAAGTTAAAAACATAAAACGAAAGACCAAATAGGGAAAAAATATGGGCTAACCGATTATAAAAATCGAAGGACTAATCACAATATCCTTATGAAACTGAACTCACCACCATGATCCCTAAAACCATCCACTTATAAGGAATATGGAACCAGATCCAACCTAAAATTTGAGACCTTAAAAGACCTAAAAAAGAGATGTTGACTACACACCCCCCACTTAAGAATACCAAGTGATAATTAAAAAAGAGTGGAAATTAGACACTAAAAAGCATGCTAGATGAAATTTACTTTAAAAGTTCATGAGAAAATATCCTAATCCATGCTCATGCACATGATTAGAATCATGAATAGAATTCAAAACTAAAACGATTAGTAGTTTTAGGACAACTGATCCTTTTGCTGCACCATCTCGATAATTGATACAACTTAATTCCCTCTAACTACCAGATCAATCTACTCTAGAGATGACCCAAGAACATAGTGTAACATATAAATGATTAAATGATTTATATAAAACTTATATGGTTCTCTACACCATTTTTACAAACTTGAATGGTACCACATGTATCGACACATACTTCCATAATATTTTATCAACTCAATGGACCATTAGCTGATAATAACATATGACTATTAGCCCAATTAATCTCATAATTCAATATACTATATGAAATATTTATCCCAGATTCATATCCTCCCATGTGAATGTTAATTTGGTTGATGAATTCCTGATACATTCATCACTAATAAATAATAAGGGTCACATGACCTACTAAGTTGTCAACCATTACTTAGGCATGCCAAACCCACTGAACCCGAGCATTACATGATTTTCACACTCTAAAACAGTCTAAACTTACCGAACAACTGCCCGTTTATCTAAGGCTATGTCATCTTTTCACTTAGAGTCCTACTTAGTACATCAAAAAATTTAATGATGTATCATATATGAAAAAACTCATATCCATATGGTAAGGATTTGAACATCCGAGTGAACTTCCAAACTCATGTTATCCCCCTAATTAAACATTAAGTGTTGATCCTATAACGAGTTCATGCCTGAAAAGTCACTTAGATTAACGCCCTAGCTCCAGATCAACATGACAGAAAGTTTAAGAGATACATGGGTAATGTCCACAATACCATTCAAGACAACTCTCAAGACAACCCTTAAACTTCTGTTACACGAGGTTTAATACCAAGAACACCACATTAAGGTTTAATTTATCCCATAACACTTATTCATATTTATTTTAAACAATTAAAACTCTCAGATAAAGAACAACTGATACTAGTTTTGAAATACATCTATACTTTATACTTTATTTAACTAATTCCACAAGGAAAGAAAAGAAATTTATATTAAACTTCCACTCAAACATTATTTATTTTGATGACATCCTGCCATAATTAGGTATTTTATCTTATTAATTCACTTTTATCCAAACTATTTATCCATAAGTATTCTCATATATATCTTAGTTTAATAAAATTTCAATTTCAAGGTACAGAGGAAAATTCCATTTAGGCTATCATTAGAATTTGCGTGAACTAATTCCTCATATAAGTACAAATAAAAAGTAGGTAATAGGTCCTTATAAATTAGATGGGATTGATTCAGTAATATGCCACCTTAAATTCATATGTAACCCATATGATTTTCTTCTGATACTTTGAATAACCATCTCACCTAGCATAATCATACCCCCAATGTGTTATATATGAGGGAATAAAAAGAATAACATGACCTACTAGGGTTACATCTTTTATTTAAGATTAATCACACCATTAGTGTGATTATCCCATAAGAAAAATGACACAACCAACCTACATGGGTACAATTGTTAATTTTGGTATTCAATTATACAATTAATCATGGCCAAGTTAAATGTACTATCCTTAAGAAAGGAAATCATTTACTATAAGGATTTCAATTTTTCATTCATATATATAAGCATCGTGGTTCTGTTATATGAATCACCATTCCCAATTTATAAAGGTACTTTCCTTTATAATTTATTATTATCATTCATATAGCTGAAACAATGTAATCATATTTGGTTTTAGAAAATATCAATACCATATACGATTGTTCAATCATATGGGTCACCATTATCCAATTTATAAAGACCCATATAGTTTATAAATTGGATAATTTTTTCTAATTTAATTGAAACAAGTAATGTTTTAGCCCATGAAACCAATGTTTCATTAATAAAAAATGTCATGGTTTATTAGTTAAGGTTCCACCATTAAGTTATATGAGAAACCACCATTTAGGTTGTTGGAAACACTTTAATAAACAATCATATATCATAATCCTAAAAAGGAATTCTTTTAAATAGCCATAATGAATACAAAAATAAAAAAAGACAACCATATAACTATGGTATATAGGAAAATCATACTAAATAATCACCTAAACATGATATACAGATAAGAATGCTACTAAATCAGATAAGGAACATCCAAAATTTATCATGAAATCAATCAATGCAACTAACATGGCATGGAAAATCTATGTCATGTAAATATATATATTCCTATATTGATGCGTGCAAAAATACTTCCTTTCCATTCTAGTATAAGGGTATAATGAAATAATTCTCATAAATCTGTAAGAATTAGAGAGTAGATCAATCACTCATGGTTGAATAATGACCAACTATAATAATAAATAGAGATAACAATAGTCCCATCCTCATTCACTTTTCTATTTTCCCCATGTGTGGGTTGATCAGTCCCAGAAACATATATTTTCAAAGTGCCAAAACATTAATATTATACTGTTTAATAATACTAAACAAAAAAAGGAAAATAATCTCTGATACAACTTGGTAATGTCCTAACATAGGAGCCACTAAAATGGTTCCCTAATCTAGTCAGTCAAATGGACTCAATGGGCCTCATCATATGCCAGATGCTACCGACTACCAGCAAGGGTCCAATGATGCTACATTGGGGAGAATATACACTCATGATATGAGTAACACATCAGTACATAATAAATAAATTAATATTAGAATCTGTAAAAATTAAAGGTAGTGAAAATATATTAGATAACTTGGAAAATTCCAAATAATAAGACCATGCATGTCCATGTGAAACTACAATGTACAAATCAGAAGACCTGAAATGGTTAATAGATAACATTCATAATTAAAAGAAAAAAATACCTATGTTATATATCCATGATAATTCTGAGGTCCAACTCAACCCTATTCTCATATGATACCACATCCAAGTATAACAAAAATAAATGAAAAACATCAAGAAAGTAGAATCCAGAACCAGATCCTATAACCATGAGGTCTATTCGGGTACCCCAGTGTAATGGTGGCCTGAAAAGGGTGTGAGATATACTCAGTAGGTTACCAAAAAAACTATCTAATTCAATCAGATCCATAAATATAAAATAAATTATAATGCAACTATAAAAAGGTAGTAAATAAATTAATGTAAACAAGTCTGGATCAGGTTCCTAAAAGGAAACACAACCAACCAAGCCTACTTCAGCCTATACTGAAACACCTTTGAAAATGTACCAACATGGTATAGTTATATATATAAATATATTAGTATATATATATATATTCACTATATATGTGAGGAAATATATATCCATATATATAGATAGGTAGTACTATCCAGGACCCAGGTCATAAATAAGGTGTACATGCATAATCGTAAGAGTTTGATAGAGTAATAAGGGACTCCATGCAATATTATAAGAAATAATGTAGGATACAATAATGAGTATCATGAATAATTTTGGATTATATTCCAAGTACCATAAATAATGTGGTGGTCCATACAGAATATTATGAATAGTGTAGGGCGCCATGTTGAGAATCATAATTAATAGTGGGACGAGGTTCATACCCAAAATCCTAACCAAGGGGGTCTGGATCATCATGATTAGTAACCCAATTGTTGTGAAATTCCTTGTACAACATCCTCAAACAAGGGGGTTTGGAATTCCTTGTTTAAAAATCTGACGGTTGTCCCTTTATATTTATCTAATATAAGGTAATCCCACTTACCCTATGATCCCTTATCCTAGGTTCTCCATAAAGATAAACCTAGAATCACTAAATTCACAATGTTTCATCATTAATATGCTATAATTATTATTTAATTATAGTACATGATAAGTTATTCTGACCAAAATATAAGTCATTACCAAAGAATACAATTTATACGATAACTAAGAAAACTATACAACTAACCCATTTCATTTATAAACAACATAAAGGACATGAACAACACTCATTACATTATTTAACTTGTTAATATCAAAATCATTAAACAAATTTGAACTCAATTCAATTAATAAGAACGAACAAATCAAAATGTCAAGAATAAAGTAAGTTATCATGGACCTAGTGGTTTATCTAAACCACTTAACTCATTAATTTTTTTGAATATTTCTCAAGTATTTTAAGAGTACAATCAAGGTATAATTTAATTAATAATTAAGGATGATAATAAATTAATGCAATAAATCTCACTGTAAGAGGTGGTTTGGGTTGAAGTCACTAACCTATAACCCTGAAAGAGGTTTCTAGATCATAATCTATGCATTTAATTTAATTCACTTCATAATTTATGGGGAACACATGGAAAGTACGACATGTGGAACAAAAAAGTAAATTATAAACATGATATAATTTAATGGAAGAGCTATAGAACACCTAACTCATGCCTAGGATGCTTCATTCATCCTTTATCGAGCTTTGATTTGAGTTTGAGAAAAATCAAAGAAAACAACAAACTTCCTGAAAATAAGGCATAAGAGCTCGCATAGGTTAACATTATATACAATGAGGGAAAATGAAATAATAATAAATATGAATATAGAGTTTAGTGAAATAGATCTAATTATACTAATGGAGATTTATTACGATACAGAGTGAATAAGGAGAATCGAATCCTAGGAGAGGCTAAGGGATAACTCTATGCTTGGGGCTGCTATAAACAGATGAGAGGAGAAAGATGGGAGGAAGAATGTTAAATAAATTCGGGGAAGAAAATAAATTTCACACCTTTAATGAGGCACATTTTTTGGATACATGGCTGGCCAGATCATGTGCCAACCATATTACAACAGTGCCTAAAGGGAAACCCCCTTGCACGACTAGTGCATAGTTAAAAAAATCATGTACACCTTGTTCATTATCCTATGTAATTTTCTGTAGGACTTCTTGCACGATCATGTGAATCATATTTCACAAATAGTGAAACCATGTTTCAACCCCTCTTGGGACAAATGATTTAAATTAGAGGGAGAGAGGTTTTGGAACCAATCCTGCACCCCTACCTACTTCGATTGAAAATAAGTTTTTGAATCCTATGGCTCCTGAAACTCAACAAAACACCCGATACACCTATTGAAACATAAATTCCATCTAAAAATGAAAATTGTAAGTATTAAAATTATCATATTTGTATTATGAGGACTATTTTATGTAATATACCATATAGGAAACAAAAGGCACAAATTCCTTTGGAAATTTCCATAGTTTGAAAACATAGGACGTTACAAAGACACACTATATTACTCATGAATTTTATCATTATATCACTTTTAGATGAGTTTAATATATATTTGGATGACTATTAAATTTAAATATAAGTTTTTTTTGATTATATTATCTGTATTTATCATGACTCAAGTTCTTATTAAAGTCAATGATGGCTAGATTGAACATAAATTATTAATTAGATTGCATAATTGAGGTATGTGTACTTTAACCTTTTAGAATGGGGAATTATTTGATTATAATGGTTTGATTGTTATAGTGGTATCTTTTTGTGATTATTATTTGTATTAATTGTATTATTGTTTGACATTTCATCACTCTATAAATTTTATGGGCCAATGTCAGTTTAATATTAAAAAAGTACTATATAGCTAGATAAATGGTTTGTTGGTGGTACCCAAGCTGAGTGATTGTAGGTGGAAAATTTTATGAATTTATTGGTGGTGTGTGTGGGTTTTAAATGAAATTTATTAAGGAAAATGGATTTTCCTATTAAATATAAATTTAAATATCACATATTTTTTTTGTATTCATGGTTCAAGGGATCCCATAAGAATGATGTGAGATATTTGAATTGATTGACCGATGGTTGATATAATTTATCAGTAGCCTTTGGGTACTAATTGGTATTCCTAATTAGTGTATGTCCTATTTAATCCATTATATAATTAAAAAATTGGTTAACTATAGTGGTTGAGGTTAGGGATGGAATCTGTTATGATTAACCCTTGAATTGGGCTGAGATGTAGTAATAAGAGGTAACTGAGGTCTCTTCTTAGTATTTCTTATTAGTTGATATTGGGTTTAATCATGATAAATGTTGACTTAAGACTATATAATATAGAGTGATAAAGAACATATCCAATAACTAAATTATGTTTTATGATGTACCTCTTAACTGGGATATGACTCTATAGGAGATGACATTTGGGATAACCTCAAGGTTTGACTTGAGATTGTAAAGAATAATTACCTTTCTATGAGATAACACACATAAATATATTTGACCAATTTATTTTATACACATTATTTAAGTTATCTTAATTATAAGAATCCAAACATGTAGTGATGACAGATACAGATCGAGAAAATACAGTTGAAGGCACTTAAAAAATGATTTTAGACGCAAGAAAAAGAGTAGATTTTCATATTATGAGGTTCCACATATGGGAAGAGCTTGAACATAAAACATACTTCTTAATGATTATGTCTATAAATTATTTTAGGTATTAGTGTGTATCCACACAGATACACTATCATGTAGCATGGGCTTTCCCCTTTGATGATATATAAGATTTATCCAGAGGTAATTTATGTGTAATATAGATGATAAATTTGTGTAGGAATGATCGAATGAAATGGGGGGGGGGGTAGGTCGTGTGTAAGGAACCCACATCATTAAGGTATTCACTTCATTTAATTTTATCAATTTATTTAATTTTCACTACTACAAAACCCACCTATAAAAGCACTGAAATTTATAGTGCTAAAAAAATTTGCTGATAAAGTTAATCTTTATCAGTACTAAAATAAATGCTCATAAAGGAATCCCTTTATTAGTGCTAGAAAAAGCACTGATAAAATGAACCCTTTATCATTGATTCTTATTTAGGACCGATAAAAGTTAAACTTTTTCAATGCTTTATTTTGGCACTGATAAAGGAAACCTGTATCAACACTTTATTTATAGAGCTGATAAAAGGTGTCCTTTATCAGTGTGTTTTTAGTGCTGATAAAAGTTTCACTTGATCAGTGCTTTTTTAGCGCTGATAAAAATGCAGAATAAAATGAAAAATTAAACAAATAAAAAAAAGAGTGAATTAAGAAAAATATTAAACATTTAATTAATTAAATAATTATTGATAAAAATGAATAAATTTAATATTCATATATATAGATTATTAATATTAATAAATAGTATATATTAAGTATAGCTATATAAAATGAATAAGTATAATGTATATAAAATGTTAATTAAAAATAGATTAATGTATTATTCTTTTTTAATGTTGTTTTATTTTTCAATTTAACCTCTATTAAACGTCCTGTTTTTTATTTATTTCACATATAAAAACACAGACATTTATATATGCAAATTAATTTTTATACACAATCGCAAACACGAATATGTCTATGTAATATATAGAAACATGTACACCAAATATTTTTGTAATTTATTCAATTTTTAGTATATTTTTGAATTTAATTAAAACATGATACATTTAATATATATTATGTTTCTAATCAGTAAATTTTATTTATTTGTTTATAATATTACAGTTAGGGTTTTCATTTTTAATGTTTTTTATTTTTTATTTTATTTTTTATTTTGATCATTTTTTATTTTTTATTTAAATATATCTATTTTTTATGTTTTGGTATTTTCAATATGTATTCATGCCCTTAAATATATATATATATATATATCCATATTTTTGTAATAACTTATATTGAATTAATAAAACTTATCCATTGTTTCAATATTTTTAAAGTGTACTCATTTTAAATTATTCAATTTCACTCATTTTTAAAATTCATGTATTTAAGATTATATTTCCATTAATAATGTAAAAAATATATTTGTAATAAATATTTAGAAATATATAATAAATGTATATTTACTATATTAAAAAATATTATAAATAAATAATAGTCATTTTTTAAATAAGTATTTATATAGTTATAAATAAATTTGTATATATATTTAAATAATTATAAAATTATAATAAAGTTATTTAAATAATTATAATTACAAAACTTTTAATATCTTTTTTATAGATTTGATAAAAATCAATATTTATCAGGGCTAATTAATTATAGTGAAAAGATATATTTATCAGCACTAAATTTATAAGATCTGATAAATATTCCTTTTATCAGTTCTTTTTTAGCACTAATAAAGCTCGAGATTTATCATTAATAAGAAAGTGATGATAAAAGACATTTTTATTAGTTCTTATAATTTTAGTTCTGGTAAAAGGGATAATTTTCAGTGCTTTTTTGAAAGTGCTGTTAAAAGTGTCCCCGATCTATTACAAAAAACCCTAACCATGACATAGTCAATCATGATTCTCAAACTCTCGCAGAACCCCTCTGTTGCAGGAGAAACTCCTCTATGTTCCATAGAATTAATCAAGGCCATAATCCAATGTATGTTACTTTATACTCTTCCTCTATCGTTTTTTGATGTTTTGGATCCTAAGTTTTTCATTTTTACACTGTTCTTAAACAATAAGAACCCTAAACCTCTTCTCGTCATTACTGAAATAAAATGATTGTGGTTCTATTTCATCGTTTTATCCTTTCATATGTATTAGACTATCCAACCCATTTTCCCCTAGATAAACACATAGATGGTTTACTCTCCTCTTGACATTAACAAGGAGACCTCTCACCCCCTTCAGTTTTATCTTCATTTGAATAATATAGTCTTCCAAAATCTAGGTAGTTTCTCAAATTTAATTCATATTATATACTATATTATAGATTCTAAAGGCTTAATTATGAGGGGTTTTAATGATTAGGGGATAACAAGTTGTGGTTCTCATTTATGGGCGAAGGACATATATGGACTATGGTAAGTGTAAAAATCATTAAAACATGTTTTACTGATTTTTTTTATTCATGTAAATTTTTAAACCATGAAATGGGTTATTTAGATTTATTATTTTGATGAATATTTTTTTATTTAATTCAAAAAAATATTGAATTAATTTGTAATGTTCCAAATTTTTTTTTGTGATGCATGTTTTGAGAGTTTTATTTTTTATTTAATTAAATATTATTGTAAAACTTTAACCATGCGTTAAAAAGAGTGATGGGGAATTTCTTTGGTGAGAGAAGTATACTAAACAAGTTTTTTTAAATTTCCTAGATTGATAGAGTTTATAAATCATTGGGTAAATAGAATTAGAAATATAAAACAACATATAAAGAGTGTATTTACTAAAAGTAAGTGAGTTATCCATGATTGGATAATTGATCAAGAAAACTACGAGATGCAATTTATTAATAGATTTACTAATCAAAATAGAGAGATCATTAATTTATAGGATAAAAAAATAATTTTAAAATCCATCTAACATGGTGTATAAATGCAGAAAGAAAAAAAATTGATTAAAATATACTTTTGAAGGTTTGGATCTTTATGTCCTATAAGTATGTTATCTATGTCCAAAATGCACAAAATATAGATACGATCCTCATATTGTAATTTACACTTTATTTCATTCTATAGACAAACCTCTCTTCTTCTTTGATAATTGTTTATCAATAGATTAAGGCACTAGCACTCCTTCAGTGATCGAGGGTCATCAAGAATATTTCTGTGATTGAAGGCTAGTGTAATCTTCTCTAAGGATATAATACTTTTTTTGATGCTTCATTTTTATAAATCAACCATATTCTATTGAATCTTAAATATGGATTCCCCTAATACTATATTACAAGAATTCCATAGGTGTTTTTTCTTTATTTCAATTCAAATTTATCCTTGAGAAAAATCATCCATTTTTTAGGGTTTTTATCCGTCTAATGATCATAGTATGATACTGTAAAACTCATAAGTGTTATCATAGACTTTTTCTTCAATTACACAATGTATTAATCTATTAGCTTTTTTGATTAAATAAATGTTATATTGTATTATGTCAATATCATATATTATGATATGAATGATTTCTTTGTTCATCCTTAGTATATGGATATTTTATATCAATTGATGAGACTTTTTGAGTGATTCCATTAGTAAAGGTTCCTAGTACACTTTAATCCTTAAACATTTGATTGTATTCCATCTATTGATGATGGATTGGTCTCCCTCTTTCAAACTAGCCTTCCTCCCATCATCAAGAGATGGAATCCAATCAAGCATCTGAGGACATGTTAAATAAAGGTAGTTAAGGTTAGTTGTACTATAGTACTGAAGTATGATATCTTTGTTCAAGATTTCATGAAAGATTCATGTAATTGTGGAATTTTATGCATGGGGTGTATTGCATTGTTTTTGTTCAATACAAATTAAATGTTTGACTACTAATGCACATCATTGTTTTCGAACATGATGATGTTGCCAATCCTAATAAAGAACATACTATTGATGATGAAACTAAAGAATTATTAGGGAATCAACAACATGTTAATCAAAAAAATGAAAAAAACAACAATGAATAAGCATCACTGTTTTTAATAAAACTACCAAGGCAAGAAACCAGGGTATAAAATTTGAGGTTGGTTGGAATCAACACGGGAAACCTATTGACCCAAAAAAGTCAATGTTGATTAGTTATCTTAGGGTCACAATGCGGATGAATGTACAGATTGATATTTACTCATGGTTCTAAATCCAACCTATAACAAAGTAAATACTTTGGAAAGATATAACGATAATGTTATAATATAATTTCTATATTTTACTAAAAAATTATATAATGAAATTTTAATTTTTATTATTCCTTGCAGAATTTATTTATTTTAGAATATTTCCATAATAAATTTTTTCAAATCGCCACCAGAAAATCCCATAGAGGTTTTTTGACTCTTTTGACAAAGTTACATATTAGGTATGCTGATGGGAAAATAAAGCCCCACCCACCACTTTGTTATGCACACATTATAAATCCGAAAACACAGATGACTTTCAGAAATCATCACAATGAGAAATCATTTTAGGTTCATCGAGATCAATAATATATCATTTTAAACTATTTAATTTATCCAACTTGATTCAAAATTTTTAATTTATGAAACAATAAAAAAGTTCTAAAAATAATGAACGTGCATCAAAACCAACATACCCCTATTGCAAATGAATGATGGGGTAAGCTTCATTAGAGAATAAATTGATATGTATTTTAAATCAATAATAAATGTTTAATTATATGATATGAAATAACATATTTGAATTTGTTTATATGTAGATTGATGAATCAAAATTTGAAGCCACTTCCATCCCATGTCACGTGCTATGGAAGGAGGCTAGTGTAAATAAGGACGGTATATTAGTTTTTGAAAACACAAAATCAGTATGGGAAGAATGTGTAAGTATGAAATAATTTTAATTCATTATGATTTATAACAATATTACATAAAATAAATATGTTCATATTTTTTATATGGTTTATGTACAAGAATCGGAAACAGACATACCATAAGAAAAGCGACTTTCAGTACCTCTGAAGAGGCCTAAAAAATATGGTAGCATTAGAGTATTAGGATTTGGAGTCTCTCTTAAAACATATTTTGAGAAGATAAAACCACATAAAGATACGTATAATATTATGATACAAATTCATACAGAAATAGACTGACTACTAGATATTATTTTGTAGTCTGGATTGGATGACCAATGTATAAAAAAAGATCAAAGCGAACCTGCAGTGGAGTAAATATCCACACATGATACAAATGATCACACTAGATTCAAGGCTAGTCATTCCCCCCAATAATTACCTATGGTAATCAATTTTTTCATTACTCTTTCTCTTAAATGTGAATTAAACAACTTCTGATAACTTTATATTAGTAAAACAATTTATGGTGTAATTGTATATGATTTTCCCCATAAACAACCAGGTACCGCCGCGTTGTAAGGGTTATAGTGTATAATATATTAGATGACCAGATACACAATCAAACCCTCCCAAAATATCACATGAGTGTAGGGATTTAGGTAGATTATAAGTCCACTGGTGGGTTTCTTATTCCACTTGATGATCCAGATATTACAACGGTCGAAGCTGATATTGGAGATTTTATAGCATGGCCATCTAATCTTATAAAGATACATGGGGTAAGTATTTAAATAAAATTTCATAGGAAAAAAATGTAACATTTTATGATAAAAGTTATGAAGTGAGGTATGATATTACAAATGGATAAAGTGGCAGAGAAACGACAGGTCGAGTCAAGAAAATCTAAGAAATTGACCACGAAAAGAAAATGAACTTATGAGAGTACCTTTTCTCCTCTAGTTCTAGAGAAAAATTTATCAATATTAAAATATTATGAAGAGACCACATTTAAAGATAAATCTATGTGTTATATTCACTATGAAGAAGAAATATTTGGAGCTTCCATTATAGATGAAATTGGTCTCGAGTCTCTAAATGAGATTCTCAAGCATGAATGGCTAGGCATCTCAATTTTGAATATATACATAAGGTACATTTTCATAATACGTATGTCCAAATAGTGAGATGAATATGTTTATTAAATTTTATAACTATTAATATTTTGTATAGGCATTTATATTACAACTATATAAAGGGAAAATCTTGTGAAGCATGATTTGGATTCCTTAATCCTGGTATCATTTCTACTATAGAAATTACTTTGGAAAATGAAGAAATGGAGATGAAAAAAGATGATTTACTCAAAGTGTTTAATAAAAACGCATCAGACGACATACACTTTTTTATGCCTACAATGCAAGGGTAAAACTCTATGATCTAATCACATTAAATATATTTTTAATTTTTGGATTACTTAATTGTTTTTGTTTTTTTGGAAGAAATGGATGCTAGTAGTAGTCAACATAAACACCTCAAATATTTATATTTTGGATTAAATGCATGTACTTCCACTAAACCGACCACACATGAATTGTATTGTGAATAATTAATATGAAAAAATAAAAAATTTATAGATAAAATTCAAATTATATATTTAGTTTATGTTTTAACGAGATTTTTGTTTTGATAGGGTGGTTTCTAAATATAGGTTAAATCATAGAATGAGGTCCGTGTCTAACTAGATAAAGTCTATGGATTACTATAAATGGAAACAAATTAAAGTATATATAGAAATATTTAACTATCAATACATTTGAAAACAATTTACTTATTTTGGACAATGTTTCTACAGTGTCTCAAATAAGAAAATGAAATTGATTATGGATATTATGTTTTCAAATTTATGAGAGAAATTATACAGCATGAAAATACTAGCATCCCCCAATAGTTAATTTCTAAAGGTAATTACAATTTCATTAAATATACTTAAAAATCATTTTTTTGTTTATATTTTCTCAGTACAATCAAGATTGAGGACAAAAGAGTTACTCAAAATAAGAAATCAATTTTTTTAGAGATAAGTGGGAAACATAATTTTTGTCACAATGTATGATGATAAAAAATTTAGGTAATTACATGCTATTTTTTTGATCTAGTATGAGCTATAAAATTTGAAAGATATTTGGGGTGTGAATTATTTGTGTCATAATGATTATATATTATTTTTGATCTCTTTATCAAGGGGAAGATTAATTGAGGAAATGAATTTGTTTATAAGAATTGAAATGAAAATAATGAAATGGTTGGGAAAATGACGAGGTGGAGGTGGAGGAGGAGGAGAAGGTAGAGTCAGAGGCAGAGGGAGAGGCATAGGCAATGGCGGATGCAGAGTGGGAGTAGGAGACTGACTTGGAGGAGGAGGTAGAGGTGAAAACCAAGGTGGTGATTGAGGTAGAGGAGGATAAGAAGCACTGACTTGAAAACAATAAATGTTTTGGGAAATGAAGTATAATAAGGATGATAAAATGATTTTTTTGAGAAAAATTCTTTAAAATTTAACATAACACTTGTCACTTAGGATAAGAGATATTGTGCCTCTTTCCATTTTAAATGAAATTTTATTAAAAAACACATGTGGTGTACTCAAAACCAAGAAAACACATTCATATTGTTTTGTTACTTTAGGAAAATTATCCATACACCATTTTGGATGTGTAGGGATCAGCCACACCTCAATCTAATACACTATGTGACTGGTAGGACTCCAAGTGTGTCTTTTTATTCAAAACTGATATTAATTTTAATCAAAAAAACAATTGACAAAATCAAAATTGGTAAAGAAAATTCTTATAGTTTTGATACTTTAGAAAAAAATTTCATGAGTCATTTGGGATGTGTATAATTCATTTTTCTCTCAATCTGACACACAGTGGGACTCCAAGTGTATCTTTTTTATTCACAATTGACATTAATTTTAGTAAAAAAACAACCAACAAATTAAAAACTAAGAAAATGAATTTTGATTGTTTTGGTAATTTAGGAAAATGATAAATACATAATTTTTGAAATGTAGGGGTCATCCGATCCTCAATCCGATGCCTGTGTGACTGTTATGGATCAAAATGAATCTTTTTTATTCATAAGTGACATTAATGTTAATAAAAAAAGTAACATACTCAAAACTAATAAAAAAAATTCCGATTGTTTTTATACATTAGGAAAATGATACATGAGTCATTTGGGACATGTATGATTTATATCTGCCTCAATTTGATGCATGGTGTGACCGATATGACTCCAAGTACATCTTTTTTTATTCAAAACTGACATTAATTTTGGTAAAACAAAATAAAATAATGTACTAAAAATAAAAAAATTATTCCTATTGTTTTGGTAATTTAGGAAAAAATACATACATTATTTGTGACATGTAGCCATCAACTTTACCACAATATGATGCATGGTGTGACTAGTATAACTTGAAGTGGACCTTTTTATTCAATATTGATATTAATTTTAATCAAAAAACAACTGACATACTAAAAACTGAGAAAAAACCTTCCAATTGTTTTTATACTTTATTAAAATGACCCATAAGTCATTTTGGATGTGTATCATTCATCTATGCCTCAATCCCACACACAATGTGACTGATATGACTCCAAGTGAATCTTTTTTTCAAAACTAACATTAATTTTAATTAAAAAAACAATTAACATATTAAAAAAAATGATAAAACACATTCAAAATTATTTTTATACATTATGAAAACAATCCATGAGTTATTTGGGATATTTAGCATTAATTCGTGCCTCAATGTGATGCATGATGTGACTGATATGACTCCAAGTGCATATTTTTATTCAAAATTGACATTAATTTTAGTAAAAAAAACTAACATACTAAAAATTTATAAAAAACATTCATATTTTTTTTACTTTATAAAAATTATCCATAGATATTTTTTATATGAAGGGATCATCTGTTCCTCTATATGATGCACAATGTGACCGATATGGCTCTAATGGTGTATTTTTTATTCAAAATTGACATTTAGTTTAGTAAAAAAACAACAACTAACATACTCAAAATTGAGAAAACGCATTTAGATTGTTTTGGTAATTTCGTAAAATGATCCATACATCATTTTTGTAGTGTAGGGATCAGATATACCTCTATCTTAAGTATGGTGTGACCAGTATGACTCCAAGTGCATCTTTTTTATTTTAAAATGACATTAATGTTAATAAAAAAACAACTTACTTACTCATAACCAAGAAAAAACATTCTGACTATTTTTATAATTTAGGAAAATTATCCATTAGTAATTTGGGACATGTAGAATTCAGCTGCGCCTCAATCTAATATGCAGTGTGACTGGTATGACTCCAAGTGTGTCTTTTTATTCAAAACTGACATTAATTTTAATAGAAAACAACTAACATACTCAAAACTGGAAAAAAAATCCTTTTGTTTTGTTACTTTAGGAAAATGAACCATACGTCATTTATGATGTATTGGTTTCATCCAAAACTGATTACAATGCACGGTGTGACTGGTATGACTCAAAGTGTGTCTTTTGATTCAAAACTAACATTAATTTTAATCAAAAAAACCACTGACCTACTCAAAATAAATAAACACACATTCTGATTGGCTTGATACTTTAGTAAAAAGGCCCATAAATCATTTGGGATGTGTAACATTCATCCTCAACTCAATCCGATGCATGGTGTGACCGATATATATCTAAGTGCGTTTTTTATTCAAAACAGACATTCATTTTAATAAAAAAAATCTGATATACTCAAAACTGAGAAAAAACATTCTGTTTGTTTTGATACTTTAGGACAACAAAACTTGAGTCATTTGGGTTGTGTATTATTTATCAGAGCCTCAATACGACCCACAGTGTGACCGGTATGAATCCAAGTAAGTTTTTTTATTCAAAATTGACATTAATTTTAGTAAAAAAAAAACATCTGACATACTAAAAAGTGAGAAAAGCACTTGGATTTTTTTGGTACTTTAGGTAAATGATCCATATGTCATTTTTTAAATGTATGGATCAAACACACTTCTATCCGATGCATGGTGGGACCATTTTGACACCAAGTGCATCTTTTTTTTTTCAAAATTGACATTAATTTTAGCCAAAAAAATACTAAAAATTGAGAAAACACATTTGAATTTATTTTAATTTTTAAAAATGACCTATACATAATTTCTTATGTGTATGGATCAACCTTTCCTATATCCGATGTACGATGTGACCGATATGACTCAAAGTGTGTCTTTTTTATTCAAAATTGACATTAATTTTTGAAAAGAAAACAACTGATATACTCAAAACTAAGAAAAACAATCAAATTGATTCTCTAATTTATGAAAATGATCCATATTTCATTTTTGATGCATAGGGATCATAAGTACCTCTATCCTACACACGGTGTGATCGGTATGAATCCAAGTGCGTCTTTTTTATTCAAAATTTACATTAATGTTAAAAAAACAACTTACACACTCAAAACCAATAAAATAATTTCCGATTGTTTTTATAATTTAGGAAAATTTTCCATGAGTCATTTGGTACATATATATTTTATCAGTTCCTCAATCTGATGGACGGTGTAACTAGTATGACTCTAATTTCATCTTTTTTTATTTAAAACTAACATTAGGTTTAATCTAAAAACAACTAAAGTAATAAAAACTGGGAAAATGCATTTCAATTGTTTTGGTACTTTAGTAAAATGTTCCATACATCATTTATGATGTATAGGGATCATACTAAACTCATTAAAATTCACGGTGTGACCGATATGACTCCAAGTGCGTCTTTTTAGTCAAAATTGAAATTAATTTTAATCAAAAAAACAACTGACATACTCAAACCAGAGAAAAAACATTTTGATTGTTTTGATACTTTAGTAAAAATACCCATTTATCATTTGGGATGTGTAACATTCATCCACACCTCAATACAATGCATGGTGTGACTGTTATGTCTCTAATTGTGTCTTTTTATTCAAAACTATAATTAATTTTAATAAAAAAACAACTGACATACTCAAAATTGATAAAAAATATTCTGATTGTTTTGATACTTTAGGAAAAAAATCCATGAGTCATTTTGGACATGTATAATTTATCCAAGACTTAATATAGTGCACAGTGTGACCAATATGATTTTATGTGTGTCTTTTTTATTCAAAATTGACATTAATTTTAGTAAAAAAACATCTGATGTACTCAAAACTGAGAAGATTCATTTGGATTATTTTGGTACTTTAGGAAAATGATCCATATGTATTATTTGACATATAGGGATCAATCAAACCTCTATATGATGCATGGTGTGACCATTATGACTCTAATTGATTCTTTTTTTATTCAAAATTGACATTAATTTTAGTAAGAAAAACAAATGACACACTGAAAATTGAGAAAACACATTAAGATTGTTTTGGTACATTAGGAAATAGATCTATACATCATTTTTGACATGTAGGGATCATCCTCATCTCTATGCACTGCATGATGTGACCAGTATGACTCCAAGTGTGTATTTTTAATTCAAAAATTACATTAATGTTAATAAAAATACAGCTGACATACTCATAATCAAGAAAATGATTTCTGATTGTTTTTATACATTAGTATAATGATCCATGAGTCATTTGGGATGTGTAGCATTCAGTCAACCCTCAATATGATACACGGTGTGACCGATATGACTCAAAGTGTGTCTTTTTTATTCAAAACTGACATTAATTTTAATCAAACAATACTTACATACTCTATAATTATGTTATATTTTTTATTGTATTTGTGTTAGAATTTTATTTCATTTCAATTCAGTGTGTTATTGTAGCACACTGCATCTATTTCTGGTGATTGAGTGTGCTATAGCATCACACTATAGTTTTCACATTTATCTGCACTTTTATAATCACTGATAAAGGAATCCATTACTGGTTCTTATACAGGAGCTGATAAAGCCTATCTATATCAGAGCATTAGAAAGAGCTGAGAAATCATACTTTTATCAGAAAAAATAAAAGCACTGATAAATCATACTATTATTAGCGCACATAAAAGCACTGATAAATAATACTTTAATCAGTGCTGATAAAAGCACTGATAAAAGATGAAATTTATCAAAGCTTTTAAAAGCACTGATAAAGGTACTGTTTATCAGTACTAAATAAACATGCTGATAAATGGGGTCTTTTATCAGTGCTTTTAAAAGAGCTAATAAAAGTATGATTTACAACACCTTTATTTACACTGATAAATATACCCTTTTTAGTTCTTTTTTAGCGATTATAAAAGCGATCAACTTTTAACCACGCTAAGGTTATGAGTGATTTTGTAGCACTAAAAGGCCAGTTCTAGAACTATTAAAAGTGTGTTTTGTAGTAGTTTTTACATCTAATTTGAATTTTATATTTAGTGTTTGAGGTGAATATAAATAGAGGGGGTAGGAGTTTGAAGTGGAAATTGATAAGATGTCATAATAGGTGCCACTGAGTACTCAGTTATGAGGTGTCCGATATCGATTAGCCATGCCAATGGATTAAGTCCAATAAAACTACCCCTAGTTAACCGATGAGCATGAACTAAGTTTCTAGTGGAATACCAGGTGGCCTATGATCCCCAAAAGGGTACCTAATAGTTCCAAAAAATTATTTTCAGCTTTGATTCTTGTATCTTTTAATCTTGGATTTGATATTTTATTGGTGCATTGTCTTCACCTAAGTAAGTTCTTTATGAATCTTACCTTTTTTACATGAAGGTGATTTGGTTTTTCATTCTTGTGGGGTTTTACTTTTAATTGTATTTCTATTAGTTCAAAATACTCTATAATTAGTGTGTTCTTAGAGTTTTTAGAGTCCCATGCCTTGAGTGGTTTTATTTTATTCATTAATAAGGGTGACCTATTTCACTTTTATGGCTTTTACATGTGTTATGTTTTAATCATGTAATTTTTAGAAATTTAAATTTATTCTATGTATTTTATGGATTGCAAATTTAATTAATTATTGATACATGATTTTGTTATGATTTATTATAAGGTGAATGTGTACTAAAAATGTCAACCTAGGTCAGGAATTTTGGTTTTTCATTCTTTAAATATTTAATTTAATTTGGAAAGACCATCATGGAATGTTAAAATTAAATGTATAATTATTGGATGAATTTATATGGTTAAATATTATTGGTAATTATGAAATAATAGAATTATAATTTTAATTATTACCTATCAAAGTCTAGTAAATTCATGTAGAGGGAATATATATATTTATCCATTTTAGAATGATTGTACACTAATTAGTGTGTTTAATGATTGTAATTGATGTTATAATGACCATATTGAAGTGTGAATATAGATTATTTTGTGGGAATAACATAACTGTGTTACATTGGGAAATAACCCTATTATTGGGGGGAAAATGTGTGCGTACAGTAAATTGAATAATTGTGTGTGTAAGAAATAAATGTAACTTTAAATTTTTAGAATAGATATTTTACCTATAAAAGTTTATGTAAAGAACCTTGGATTGAGACACGAGATGTTAAAAACATGTTCGGGGTTTTTGGTTTGTTTTTCTGGCAGAAATTATGTTCTATGATACTATAAATGATTATTTAAATCAGTGTTAATCACTTATGAAATGAAGGGTGAATAAAGTGGAAACAAGAGTTTTAATGGGATATAATTGTTTAGTTTTGTTGTGATTAAAGTGATGTAGTTATATTTATCACTAAAATTATTATTTCTTGGGTGATCCATGACTATAGTTTCTTTCTAGAAGACTATAGTGGGTTGAGATATGCAATATTATATGATATTGCATGGTTGACCTTGAGAGGCCAGATATGCGAGATTCCCTGATGTGTAAAGGATATCCATGAGAGATTAGAAATATTATATTCCATGATATGACACAGATGGACCTAATGGGATTAGTTCATTTTATGTTACAAAATTATACGACTGTTAGTATTGGATTCTGCTTGAAGCCATAAATTAGCATATTTGAGCGACACAAAGGCATATTTTGACTCAATGGATGATCACGAGAATCGCATGGGTATTGTGCGCACTATTTTATTACTAAGTTCATGGTCAAAAATGTGCACAATACTCTTCCACGCCCAATGTGACTTTAAACAATATTCTAGTGGTCAGACCTCCGAAACAGCAAAGGTCGATGTGCAGAAGAAACTGGGTCGACAAGAAATAGAGATAAACTAGGTGAAAAATTATTCTATGACCAATGCGATGTCAAAAAAACACATTTACACCAGCTTCCTTCCACACCTCCACTGATATTTTCTCATATATGTAGAAGGATACCCCCTACCTTGCATATAACACTCTGGAAGGAGAAAAATCGCTCATGAGAACATAAGACAACCCCTTCCGCGACCTCATGAAATTCATGGCTTCAAGGTTTTGGATATTTCGTGACACGTCCCCCTTGGGTCTACCTTCGGATTGGAACACATAGGCTCGAACCTCTCCCCCCACTTTCACTTCAGGAAAGTGCATGCAAGAGTCCCTTCTTGCACACAACTCTTGGCCGCGTGTAATACTTCTATTTCCTCGACCCCTCCATCTTGCACGTAAGTATCCCATATTACATATGCCCTTTTATCTTCTATGAAAGTCTCCAATATTGCATGCAACCCTTGTTTAGGACCTCATGGGTTATCCTTACTCCTAGTTACCATATTCGAGCTCCTATTGAATCTAGTGTCCCTGTCTTGCGTTCACTTACTCTATACAACCCTCCAAGATTGTGTGGAGTGATTTCCTGGTCCCCTAAGTGGTGCTCCATGATATGTTGACCTGCCTAATGATTCTTCACATATGCATGCTAATGACTATTGTAGCGACCCTATGCTTTTTCACATGACATTAAATTATTTTAAGCATAATTATACATCAGAGTACCATCCAAGGATCGTTAAGTCTAGTTTGTTGGAATACAAGGTACATAAAACATAAAACATGGGGAAAAGAAAACACTTATTTATTTAATCTCCATAAAGAGCTCCTAAATTCCTTTTATCCCTTACATCTCCACAGGGTACCTTGGGGAACACATGAACAAAGGGATGAGCTAAAAAGCCGAGTAAGGGAAAGAATATAAGGATACATCTAAAGCACATGAGTTAGGAGGCATAATGATATCAAAAGCACGAAACATATGAAATAATATCATATAATCATGGGATTATATAAACATTGAATCATATAAATGTGGTTGAATCATAAAATATAACTTTAGTATGGGTCAAGGCGAACCTCCAATCTGTTTCCCATTTTAGTACGGGTCATGGCTAACCACCAATCCCATTTCACATCGCATCTCATGAGACTTAACTTTACCCAATGCATTGTAGTGATATTTGTGTGCACCCATATCAACATTTTCATGAATATTATTTCCACATAAATAATCATACATAATCGACTATACATAAAAGTAAGGATACCCATTGAAAGAATTGGGTACCACAATCATGACATAAAGCATAACCAATGAGCGTATCATGGAAGTGTCCATGAAGAAAGGGATTAGAACATAAATCGAAATTCATAAGGTAAAATAGGCATATAAAATGGAAAGTGGTGTCAAAAATAAGTGACAAAATATAAGAAATTTATTTTAGAAACAACAGCATTAAGACATTTTTGTGCGGTTTTAAGGAAAATACTATAGGGATTTTAAAATAGAAAAGAAGAAAATATTTTATATAATTCCAGAATCTAACCAAGAATATTTTCATAATAAAAGAATTATTTTATAAATAAATTGGCGGCATAAAATATGGGATATAGTGCACTTGAAATTGGTTAAAAATTTGGGAAGTTCCCTTAAAACAGTTTTTCTTATCGGAAAGTTATAAGGAGGGAATCTTTTAAAAACATGTATATCCCCAAAAGAGAGTGATGAAAGGGTATTCATAAATAAATTTTGTAAAACTAAACAGAATTTATAATATGAAAATAAATATATAAGATAACTCCATTTTGATATAAATAAAGATAAGGCAACCCGAAGGAACAAAGGAGGTTCAGGTAGAATTCGTTACAGTTTATCGGCATGATGTTGAGTGTTCCTAAGAGGGATTTATGAGAGAGAAAAGGGGTTTTTCATCACTCATACATCATGAGGGAAGTATGGGGGAGGTACTAAATAATATCCCATCATTTTTTATTACACATAAAAAGGCATATCATAGAGGACAATCTTGATTAAGAGTAAAATGGAGTGGATCCCTTACCTTATGTCCGATGGTGCTCTCCACTTGTTATTAATGACCTGAATAAACAAATTAGGATTATTAATTAATAAATAAAGAGACTATTAAATATTTAATTGATTTACTATAACCATTTTTGGTTCATTAAAGTCTTTTTTTATTGGTTATAAGGTTCAATTTCAGTGTTCATGACTGTTTGTTTTCTGGATTTTCAAGATTGGTTTACTTATATTCATATTTGATTAAACACGTATGATGAAAGTGGATGTCCAGAATTAAAGTTGTATTTTATTAGTGAAAAAACAGGACATTACAAGTTTAAAATTTTTTTTTTTTTACTTGGAGTGAAGTTGAACCATTATATATAACTTTAGTGACAACCGTTTTGGGTTAATCGGTGGATTTGATTACAAAGAACTTGTTTTACTTTATAACTTACTACCATTTTTACAAAAGGATTACGGAAGAATAACAAGGAAATATTACATATATAATAATATGGTTCAACGATAACACAAATGGTTTCATGATGATAATTAAAAATTATAATAGAAATTGATAAATTGTTGTCCTTGAATGTGCAAAATTATCACATCTCAAACATTGTTTTCATTTCTTTCAAATAAATGGTAGGGAAAGGAGAGAAGATAAAAAACTATACCATTAGCATAATATAATTACAGTAAATATATGTTACTAGAGTTATCATACCATTTTGGTGAATTTAGGTGAGGAAATAACAAGAAAAGAAAACAACTTAAAAGAAATGAAAGAGTTGGAAAGAGGAATTTACCTCTTGAGTCTACCTCCTTTTAGAACCTCTTAAGGGGATATATTTTGGTATTTTGAAGATACTAGGGGAGTTTGTACAGGGTTTAAGAGATTTGGGAGAGATTTGGGGAGAACATAGGCAAGACACATGGCTTGAGAGTAGTGAAGAGAAGGGGGAGTGAGGGGGGGGGGGGGTTATAGTGGAGGAGAGGAGGGTTTTCCTAATATTATAATCATTAGTTTATTATTTTTTATAAGAAAAGAAAGAGTGATTATTTCTTGACCTATAATAGTAATAAATGCATGTGATTTTGAAAAAATTGTTATTTAAATCATTCATGACTCAACAATGATATAGAAATTACGGTTTTAGCATTTATTGTGAATTATCAGATTTTACTATTCATTAAAAATTCAAGTATTTTAGAAAAATCCCAAAAATTCAGCCGAACCATTTTTTGACATTTAGAGACCAAAAATGAAGTCCATTTTTGAAAAATAATTTTCTAAATATGATTAATTTAATATTTAATTAAAATATTAATTTATTATTAAAAAACCAGTTTTCAAACATTCATTTACATATTCTAAAATATAGGTACATCATAATTTCACTTGAATATTATTTTTATACTATCATAGGTAAGTTTACTATTCGTTAGGGTGTATCACTATTCATAAGGATATGTTACTATTCATAAGGGTAGGTTACTATTAACCAGAAATTAAGTTTTTCTTATCGGACTCCAAATAACTTACTGATCACAACCGTGTACGTTAGTTTTTCAAAATTCTAAACACATAAGTGACGAAATTAATTTTAAAGGTCACATAGAACTTAGTAGTTCATTATGTTATGGTTCAATTACATAATTATAATAAAGAAATTTTCATTTATAAAACATTGGGTCGTTACATGATTCCCCCCTTATGAAATTTCTCCCTCAAAATTTTGTTTTACATTCTAAGCCATAAGCAGGTGTAGGTACTTTTTCTTCATTGCCTCCTCCAATTCCCATGTTTCCTCTTTGTACTAATGGTTTTACCATAGTTCTTTGACTAGGTGAGTAGTCTTGTTACGTAGAACTTTATCTCTCTAATCCTATATCTTCAATGGATGCTCGTCATAGGAAAGATCATCCTCCAACTGCACCACCTATGAATAGAGTACATGTGAAGGGTCTGGTATGTACTTACTTAAGAGGGACACATGGAAGATATCATGTAATTTCGACATAGTAGGTGGAAGTTCTAGTCTATAGTCCACAACCCCAAAACGATGAAGAATATCGAAGGGGCCAATGTTCCTAGGAATTAACTTCCCTTTCTTTCCAAACCTCATGACGTTATTCCATAGAGATATGCGTAGAAATACAACGTCTCAAACTTTGAATTCAAGGTCTCGTCGACGGTTATCTGTAGAAATTTTATATCGACTTTGGGCTGCCTTGATATGTTGCTGAATGGTTTTCACCTTCTCCACCATTTCTTTGACCGTTTTAGGTCCTAGCAGCTTACACTCACCGACTTCATCCCAACACGCCAATGTTATCCACCTTTTCCCATAAAGGGATTCATATGGTGCCATTCGGATGCTCGAGTGGAAACTGTTTTTGTAAGAGAATTTAACTAGTGGAAGATGTTGGTCAATACTCATTTGAAGTCCATAGAACATGCTATCAACATGTCTTCCAGTGTCTGAATAGTTTTCTCAGATTTCCCATCATTTTGAGGATGATAGGCCGTACTGAGGTTTAGTTTAGTTCTTAGAGCATGTTAGAGACTTTTCTAGAACTTTGAGGTGAATCTCGGATCACTATCAGATACAATAGATAGTGGTAATCCATGTATCCTTACCACTTCTTTGATTTATATCTGTGCAAGTTTATCCAATGATAAGTTCTCTTGAATTGTGATAAAGTGAGCTGTCTCTGTAAGACGATCCATAATAACCCATATAATATTGTTTCCTCTGGATGTCCTTGGAAGTCCAGTGAAAAAGTATAGGTAATGTTCTCCTACTTCCACATTGGTAGGGGTAGTGGTTGCATCATCCCCTTATACTTTTTCCTCTCAGCCTTCACTTATTGACATACTAGGCACTTTGATATATATTCAGCAATCTCCCTTTTCATATTGTCCCATAAAAATTTTTCTCGGAGATCTCGATACATCTTTGTGATCCCTAGGTGGATAGATATGGTTAAGCTATGTGAATAATTCAGCAGATCCTTATTTATATCTGGATCATATGATACACAAAATCATGACCCAAATCTTACAACTCCTTCTCCATCCACCCTGATCTCCGAGGATTTCCCATTTCTTATAGCTTCCACCCTTTCCAAAATTTCCACATCCTTTCTTTAAGCATCCTTTATTTTCTCCAAGAGGGATGGTTGAGAAATCATTTGAGAAAGAATTGATGATGTTACTCCCTTAATTATTCCAATGTCCATCCTTTTCAAATCTAATAAGATCAAGTCCTTTTCAATTCTCATCATTGATAAAGATGCAGGATCATTTCTACTTAGAGAATCTGCCAGCTTATTTGCCTTACCGGGATGGTAGTGGATTGATAATTCATAATCCTTGATGTGATATATCCATCTTCTTTGGCACATATTAAGATCTTTTTGTGTGAATATATATTTGGGACTCTTGTGGTCAGTATATATCTCACACTTCTCCCTATAGAGATAATGCCGCCTGATTTTCAACGCAAAGATCACAGCCGCCATCTCCAGATCATGTGTGGGATAGGTTTTCTCATGGATTTTCAACTTCCTTGAGGCATAGGCTATAAATTTATCATTTTTCATTAACACACATCCTAAGACCCTCTTTTAAGCATCACTATACACCACAAAGAGTTCTCCACTTATTGGGATTGTGACTACTGGTATTGTGATAAGCCTCATTTTAAACTCCTTGAAACAGTCTTCACATTCTTGAGTCTTGAAAAACTTTACTCCTTTCTATCTTAGCTTGGTCATTGGGTTTGAAAATCATGAAAAGTTCTTCATAAATCATCGATAATACCCGACTAGACCCAAAAAGCTATGGATATCCATTACAGAGGTTGGTCTAGGCCACTCTTCAATTTAATTTCTCTTAGAAGGGTCCACATATATCCCTTTGCTGGTGATAACATGCCCCAAGAATGATACTTCCTCCATCGAGAACTCACATTTTCCGTACTCTGTATACAAATTATCCCTTCGCAAAGTATTTAACACATTATTCAGATGCTCCTCATGTTCCTCCCTACTATTGGTGTATATCAGAATATCATCAATAAAAACTACCACAAATTTGTCCAGGTAATCTCTAAAGAAACTATTAATTAAATCCATGAAAATTTCTAGAGAATTAGTGAGTCCAAATGGAATCACGATGAACTCAGAGTGTCTATACCTTGTTCATAAGGCAGTCTTGAGAATATCTTCCTTCTTCACCTTTAGTTTGTTATATCTTGACCGAAGGTCTACCTTAGAGAAATAATTTTCCTCACAAAGCTTATCGAATAATTCATCTATCCATGGAAGGGGATACTTTTCATTTATCATGATTTTATTTAGCTCACGATAATAAAGGCAAAGACGCATTGATCCATCCTTCTTTTTGACGAAGAGGACTGGCGCACCCCACGATAAAGAACTCAGGCGTATAAAACCTTTCTCAAGATTCTCCTGCAACTGCTTCTTCTACTCCTCTAGCTCTACTGTGTCCATTCTATAAGGTTTCTTTGATATAGGTAGAGATATAGGGATAAGTTCAATTGAGAACTAAACCTCTCGGTCAGGAGGAAGTCCATGAAACTCTTCAAGGAACACATCAGTGTAATCCCTCACGATGGGCATGTCTTCAAGCATGATTCTATCCTTTGTCTCAATCATTTGAGGTAGATATGCTTTATACACTAGTGTAGGAAACATTTTTTATGGTTGTTATTTTTTATTTTTTCTGTCGGGTTTTGGCCGACGTTATTACAATAGATGTTAAAAACATTGTTTTTTACGATGGTTATTTTAAAACTGAAAAAACCAAAAATCAGAAGCACTTTTCACGTCGGTTCATCAAAAACCGATGTGGAAAACGCTTCAAATTTGTAACTTATTACACCGTTTTTTAAATAACCAATGTGGTATATTCTTTTTCACGTCTGTTATAAAATAACCAACGTAATAAACTGTACCTATGAAGATTTTATCACGTCGATTATTTTCATAACCGACGTTATAAACCAGTCTGCCAAGCATTTTTCACGTCTGTTAAATAATAACCGATGTGAAAACATATATACTACATCAGTTATAAAATAAAAGTTGTAAAAAACTATTAAATTCCATTTATTACTTTGGTTATGAAATAACCAATGTAAAAACCCATTCCCATGCATTTTTTACACCAGTTTTCAAATAACCGACGTTAAAACCCATTCACATGTATTTATTAAATTGGTTATAAAATAAACGACATAATTTTTTTTAATAAAACCATTCAACCAAAACTATAACCTACCAAAGAAGACCTGAAACAGAACAAAAAAAGACCAAAACTAGACCAAAACCAGACCAAAACACCCCCACCCTACTGGACAACACTCCCACACCCTTGGAAACCCCCCAACCCACTAGACAACCCCCACACCCCTGGAGAACCCCCACCCTCCTGGATAGCCACCACCCCTAGAAAGACCTCCCATCCTCCTAGAGACCCTAACACCCCCATAGACACCCCAGATACCCCTACCCAACTGGACAACACTCCCACACCCTTGGAACCCCCACCCCCTAGACACCCCCTGAATAACCCCCAACTTGCTGGACAACCCCCACTCCCCTGGACATCCCTCCCACCCTTATGGACACCCCCACCATCATTAGACACCCTGGACACCCCACACCCCGTTAGATAGTCCTCCCACACCCCTAGAACCCCCACCCAATAGGACACCCCCTGGACAGCCCCCGCCCTTCTGGACACCCCCCTTCCCCCTGGAGAGACCGCACACCCTCCTGGATACCCCCACCCCCATGGATACCCTAGACACACCCACCCCACTAGACAAACCTTCCACACAACTAGAACCCCCCCTCCCTGGACACCCCCACACCCCTGGACACCCCCTGAACAACCCCCACCCTCATAGAAATCCCCCACTCAACTGGATAGCCCTCCCACCCTCTTGGAAAACCTCCCACCCTCATGGACACCCTTGAAACCCCCGCCCCACTGGAAAACCCTCCCACACCCTTGGAAACCCACCACCCCACTGGACCCCCCACACCCCAGGACACCCCCTGGATAGTCCCCCTCCTGGATAGCCCCCCACACCCCTGGACAGCCCACCCACCCTCCTAGACACCCCAACCACTAGAAAACCCTCCCACACCCCTAGAAACATCCCACCCCTGGACACCCCCACACCCCTGGACACCCCTGGACAACCCCCACCCTCTTGGACAACCCCCACTCCCCTAGACAGCCCTCCTACCCTCCCAGAAACCCTCCCACCCCCATGAACACCCTGGACACCCCCACCCCACTGGACAACCCTCTCACTCCCATGGAAACCCCCCACCCCACTAGACACCCCCTACACCCCAAGATACCCCCTAGACAACTCCCACCCTCCTGGACAGCCCCACCCCCTAGACAACCCACCCACCCTCCTAGAAACCCTCCCACCCCCATGGACACCAATGACACCCCCACTGGACAACCCTCCCACACCACTGGAAATCCACCACCCCCTGGACACCCCCACACCCCTGGACACCCCCTGGACAGGCCCCACCCTCCTAGACATCCCCCACTCTCCTGGATAGCCTGCCCACCCTCCTGGACACCCTCCCACCCCCATGGACACCCTAGACACCCCAACCCCACTGGAGAACCCTCCCACACCCCTAGACACCCCCACTCCACTGAACACCCCCACACCCCTGGACACCCCCTGGACACCCCCTGGACAACCCCCAACCCTCCTGGACAGTCCCCACCCCCAGGAAAGCCCTCCCACACCCCTGGAAACCCCCACCCCATTGGACACCCCACACCCCTGGTTACCTCCTGGAAAGCCCCCCACCCTCCTGGACAACCCCCACTCCTCTAGACAACCCTCCCACCTTCCTGGACACCCTCCCACCCCCATGGACACCCTAGAAACCCCACCCCACTAGACATCCCTGCCACACCCTTGGAAACCCCCCACCCCACTAGACACCTCCACACCCCTGGAAACCCCCTGGACAACCCCCACCCCCTAAACAACCCTACCACCCTCCTGGACACCCTCCCACCCCATGGACACCCTGGACACCCCCAACCCACTAGACAACCCCTCCCACACCCCTAGAAACCCCCACTCCACTAGACACCCTCCACACCCCTTGATACCCCCTGGATAGCCCCCACCCTCCTGGATGGCCCCCACTCCCCTGGACAGCCCTACCACCATCCTTGATACCCTCCCACACCCATGGACACCCATGGACACCCTGGACACCCCCACCCCACTAGACAAACCTCCCACAACCATGGAAACCCCCACCCCACTGGACACCCCCCACACCCCTGGACACCCACAGAATATCCCCCCACCCTCCTGGACATCCCCACCCCCTAGACAGGCTGCCCACCCTCTTCGACACCCCCATCCCCATAGACACCCTAGACACCCGACCCCACTGGACATCCCTCCCACACCCCTAGAAATGTCCACCCCACTCGACAGCCCTCCCACACCCCTGGAAACCCCACACCCCACTGTCCAAGAGGGTATGGGTTGTCTAGGGGGTGGTGGGGGCTGTATAAGGGTGTAGGGGCTATTCACGGGGGTAGGGGGGATGTCCAGTGTGTCCAAGGGGGTAGGGGGTGTCCAGGGGGTGGGGGTCTATCCAGGGGGTGTCCATGGGGGTGGGGGGTATCCATGGGGGTGTGTATTTGAAAAAATATGCATTAAAATTATTTTAAAAAGAAAATATAGTTAGATATAACAATTTTAAATTCATTTTGGATCCTTTCTTCTTAAGGTACACAAATAATACATCCTGGTAAAACTGAATACAAAATTCACCCTTCCGTAAAAACAAAATATGAAGAATAAACATTAACATATGTATACATTCAGTGCTGAAAATTACACATATCCCAACAATTTGAAACCATTGGGATAGCCCATGAAACAGTTGGGATAGAATAACCCAACGATTTCACACACCATTGGCATGATGGTCGTTGCAATAGCCCTATACCAATGATTCTACAGGAACCGTTGTTATAGAATTCCTGAAGTTAAAATATTCCAATGGTTTCAATGAAATTGTTGGGATATATATATACCAAGTGGATGTACAAGGGGGTAAGGGGAAGTCCAGGTGGGTGGTGGGGCTTTCCAAGGGGGTAGGGGTTGTCTACGGGGGTAGGGGGCTGTCCAGGGTAACAAAGGGGGTAGGGGGTGTCCAGGGGGGTGGGGGCCTGTCCAGGGGTGGGGGGTGTCCATGGGGGTGGGGGGTGTCTAGGGGGTGGGGGAGTGGTGTATAGGGGGTGAGGGGTCTGTCCAACCCCCTACCCCATTGGACACCACCCCACCCCCTTGGACACCCCTTGGACACCACCACCCCCTAAACAGAACCCCCACCCCTTTGGACACCCCCACCCTCTAGACACCCCCAACCCTAGATACCCCCACTCCCTTGGACAACCCACTTACCCCCTGGACACCACCCCCACCCCCTGGACACCCCCACCCCCACCCCCTAGACACCACCCCCACCCCACCACCTTGGACACCACTGTGGACACCCCCACCCTCTGGACAGCCCCTCCCCCCTGGACACCACCCCCACCCCCTGGACACCCCTACCCCCTTGGAAATCCCCTCACCCCCTGAACATCACCCCACCCTACCCCATTGGACACCCCCTAGAAACCCCCAAACCCCCTGGACACCCCCACCCCCTGGATAGACCCATCACCCCCTAGACACCACCCCCACCCCCTGGAAATTCCCACCCCCTTGGAAAGCCCCCTCACCCCCCTGTATAGCACCCCCACAACTTGGAAACCTCCTAGACACCACCACCCCCTTGTACATCACCCACCCTCTGGACAACCCCCTAACCCCTATGGACAAACCGCCCCCTTGGAAATCCCCCTCACCCCCTGGACACCCCCTCACCCCATGGACACCCGAACCCCTTGGACACACCCTCGACACCACCACCCCCTTGGACAACCCCCACCCCTAGATATCCCCCCAAGGCCTCGGGACATCCCCCCACCCCCTAGACACCCCCACCCCCTGGACAACCCCCTCACCCCTGGACACCACCCCCACCCCCTGGATACCCCCACCCCCTTGGAAATCCCCCACACCCCCTAGACACCACCTCCACTCCCTTGGACACCCACTGGACACCACCACCCCCTTGAACATCCCGCACCCCCTGGACAACCCCCAACCCCCCCTGGACAACCCCCACCCCTAGAAACCCCACCCCTGGAAACCCTAGACCCCTTGGACATCCCACTCACCCCTTGGACACCACCCCCACACCCCTGCACACCCCACCCCCTGGACACCACCCACCCCTACCCCTTGGACACCCCTGGACACCCCAACCACTGCACAACCCCCTCCCCCCTCGACACCACCCCCACCCCTGGACATCCCTACCCCATTGGAATGCCCCTCAACCCCCTGGACACCACCCCCACCCCCTTGGACACCCCCTAGATACCACCACCCCCTCAGACAGCCCCCAACCCTCTGGAAATCCCCTCACCCCTGGACATCCCCCAACCCTCTAGAAAGCCCCACCCCTAGACACCCCTACCCCTTGGACAACCCACTCACCCCCTAGACACCACCTCCCACACCCCTTGATACCCATACCCCCTTGGACAACCCCCTCACCCCCCTGTACACCACCCCCACACCATTGGACACCCACAACCCCCTTGGACAACCCCCGCACCCCCTAGACACCAACCCCACACCCTTTGACACCCCTGGAAACCCCACCCCCTGGACAACCCCCGCACCCCCTAGACACCAACCCCACACCCTTTGACACCCCCTAGAAACCCCACCCCCTGGACAACCCCCACCCCCTGGACACCCCCACCCACTTGGATAACCCCCACCCCTTGGACACCCCCTGTACACGCACACACACATGATAGAACACACATAAATCATAAACTTTCATGATATCACTTCCATTGGTTTATTTTACCGAAAAAGAATTTAGCATGGTATAAATTAACACTATGAAACTTACCATGATTGCAAGAACAAAGATAGAAAAATTGCATCTCAAAAAAATTGATTAGGGAATCATGAAAAATAAAAACTGAAACCAAGACGTGTGAGGCTTACTTGAGTATTTCGAGTCAACCTGATGGATCTGATGATAATAAATACGATGAATGATGTTGGAAAAACAAGGTTGGAGGGAACGACTTCGAAGAATCCTTTCTAGGTTTTCTATGTGAGAGAGACAAGTCACAGGTCGCCCGATTGAATAAAATAGAATGACTGAATACGAGGCATGATAAATCATTTAAAATATTTCTCACATTGGTTATTTAATAACCGATGTGATAAACTATTTTTTTATGTTTATAACATAATTTATTTAATAACCAATAGAGAAAACAATTTATCACGTCGGTTATTTTATAACCAACGTGATAAATGGAGATTTATCAGGCCAGTTCTTTTGATAAACGACAAGATAAATTGACGATATTTTCTTTATCATGCTGGTTATTTAATAACCAACATGATAAAGTGCCCAGATTCGATATTTCACGTCAGTTTTAAAATAACCGACATGATGAATCTAATATCAGTATTTTTTTACATAGGTTATTTTATAACCGACTTCAAAAATTGATTCTCATCAATTTATCACATTGGTTATACAATAACCGACATGATAAATCAATTTTTACATCTTTTTATGTCGGTTATATAGAACCGGAATGAAAAATTCCAATGTGTTAAATGTATTTTCTACTAGTGATCACATGCCAGAAATATCCACACTTGAGACGATGACTCTAAAGGAGATTCATCTTCCTCCTTACACTTGTAAGGAATTAGAGGATTCTTCAGGATGTGAATTATGATCTCCATTTCCCAAAATTTTATGTTGTCCTTGTACAAAGATAGCCAATCCACTCCCATGATAGTGTCAAACTCTAATAGAATAAGTATGATGATATTTTCTAGTAGGTTCTATCCACAAACGTTAACAGGGAAAGAGTTATAAACCATAGAAACAATAATTTCCCTATTCGATCTTCTCACAGATAATTTTTCCACCAAATTTTGAGGTTGTTTTTGAATAGTTATACTAAACTTAAATGATATGAAAGAATGCATAGAACCAGAATCAGATAGTACATCCTCTATTCTTGAATGAATAACTAGCGTACCTGTCACCACATCGTTGTCCAGTTCCACCTCAGGAGTAGTGATAGTATAAGCCCTTCCTTGTTACCTTGATGGTTGTTTTTGATTTCCTCCAACAACCCTTAGCTTAGGGAAGTTATTTTCATAATGCCTATGCTCTTTGTAGTTGTAACACTGCACCATAGGCTGAGTGTTGATCTGAACCTTCCCTTCTTCTTCCACATTTGCGGGATTCTTCATATCTCGTCAGAAGATTTTATCCAGATGTCTAAACTTTCCACATTTTAAGAAATTATTATTTCCCTTTAGATATTTCCCTGGATGCTTCTTCCCACAACTTTTATAAGGGGAAAAGTTAGGCTTCTTTCCATCATGGGATTTTTTCAATGAACCACCCATGTTGTTCTACATTTTCCGCTTCTTGTGACTGGGACCACGATACCACTGAGAGTCTCCAATATCCATTTCATACTTGAGGGAACAACGAACAATATCCTCATAACTGTCAAAGTCTCGAATCACCAATGATTTTCATAGACTCAAATTTAGTCTACTAAATAAGCAATCCACCTTACTTTTGGTGTTCAGGAAAAAGCCATAGGCATACTATGCAGGCCTTGTAAAGTTTTCTTCACACGCCCCGATGGAATCATCTTCCTTCTGCTTTAGTATGAAGAACTCTCTTTCCATATTGGGATGGATGGTTCGAGGAAAATATTTGTTGGAAAACATCCTCTTGAATTCCTCCCAGTCCATGGAATCAATTTCCTCTCGGGACTTTTTATTCTTGATTATTTTCCACCACTGATCATCTTCCCCATCAAAACTATAGACCGCTAGTACAACTTTCTCTTCTTCTGAGAACTAGAGGATGGATAATATCTTTTCAATGGAGTTAATCCATTGTTCTGAAAGGAGGGGGTCATAAGATCCACTAAACATGGGAGGACTTTTCCTCATGAAGTATCCTATGGAATGTTTATCTTTCCTTATAGTAGGAGGGCATTCCACATGATTCATGTTATTATTCATAACTCGAGCCAGCTGAGCAAGTACTGTGATGAAGTTTTGATCTCCCATTCCCATCATATCAGGCATATCATTAGGTAAATATTCACATTGTCTATCACATTTATTTTTGGAATGTGTTCTTCTATTTCCTGCCATTAACTAAGAAAAATAATTTATAATTATAAGGCTTGAATACTTAGCTATTGAGCATAAAAAGTAAACTTTGAACATAGAAGGATAAACTTGTAAAGGAGAATTATTTCCTAACTTGTGATTCCTTAGGTTTAATTCTAGGTTATCCTTGATCTATTTATTAACTTATATTCTTATGGGATTTTTTTATTCCCTTAATAATGATTTGTACTAAGCTTGTGAATTTACCAAATCATATCCCCCAGGAGTGTCGAAACCAAGAGTTCCGCAATGCCCGTTGTCGTGCACCGGTTCCCGTTCGAGTCTAGATCAAAGCGGTGCTTTCGGGTTTCACCTCTATATACATCTATTCTAGAGATGCCTCTACCAGATTGTATCCAGATAGGGATGTATTTTATTGATAAACCACTTACTCAATACTCAAAAAAATTTAGGAATGTTTTGTTATAATTAGTCTCATCCTTAGGGTTCTCACTAAGGTGCTCTCTTCATAATCTCAAAAAATAACTAGGCTGTACTCTAATACCAATTGTAGAGACCCTATCCTTTTTGACATAACATTACATGATTTTAATCATAATTATACATTAGAGTATAGGCCAAGGATCCTTTAGTCTAGTGTCTTGGAAGACTAGGTACATAAAACATAAAACATGTGGAAAAACACTTATTTATTTAATCTCCATAAAGAGCTCCTAACTTCCTTTGAGCCCTTAAATCTTTATAGGGTATCCCGGGGAACACATGAACAAAGGTATGATCTAAAAATCATAGTAAGGGAAAGAACATAAGGATACATATAAAGCACATGAGTTAGAAGGCATAATGATATCCAAAGCATGGAACATATGAAATCAGATCATATAAGCATGGGATCATATAAACATGGAATCATATAAATGGGGAATAATCATAAAACATAACTTTATTATGGTTTAAGGTAAACTTCCAATCCTGTTTCCCTTTTTAGTATGGGTCAAGGCTAACCGCCAATCCCATTTCTCATTTTAGTAAGGGTCAGGGATAACCACCAATCCCGTTTCACATCGCATATTATGAGACTTAACTTTACCCAATGCATTGGAGATATATCTGGGTGTACACATCTCAACATTTTCATGAATATTCTAGTCACATAAATAATCATACATAATCAACCATACATAAACATAAGGATACCCATGGAAAGAATTGGGTACTAGAATCATGACATAAATCATAACCAATGAGCATATCATGAAAGTGTCCATGAAGAAAGGGATTAGTACATACATAGACATTCATAAGGTAAAATAGTAATATAACATGGTAATTAGTGTCAAATAGAAGTGAAAACATATAATAAATGTATTTGAGAAACATTATTAATAAAACATTTTTGTGCGGTTTTAAGGAAAATACTATAGAGATTTGAAAATATAAGAGGAAAATATTATATAAAAACATAATTGAAACAATAATGTTTTCATAATAAAAAGTATCATTTTATAAATAAAATTTTGGCTTAAAACATGGGATAGATTTCACTTGAAATTGGGTAAAAATTTGGGAAGTTCCCTTAAAACAGGTTTTCTTATCGGAAAGTTCTAAGGAGGGAATCTTTTTAAAACATGTATATCCCCAAAAGAGAGTAATTAAAGGGTATTCATAAATTATTTTTGTAAAACTAAAAATCATTTATAATATTCACATATATATATAATATAACTCAATTTTGGTATAAATAAATATAAGGCAACCTAAAAGAACAAAGGAGGTTCGAGTATAATTCGTTACGGTTTATTGGCATGGTGTCGGGTGTTTCTAAGAGGAATTGATGAGATAGAAAAGGGATTTCTCATCACTCATACATCATGAGGGAAGTATGGGGGAGGTGATAAATAATACTACATCATTTGGTATTACACATAAAAGTCATAACATAGAGTAAAATCTTGATTAAGAGTGAAATGGAGAGGATCATTTACCTTAAGTCCGATGGTGCTCTCCACTTGTTATTAATTACCTGAATAAACAAATTAGGTTTATTAATTAATTAATCCATAACCTATTAAATATTTAATTTATTTATTATAACCATTTTTGGTTCATTCAAGAACTTTTTGATTGGTTATAAGGTTCAATTTCATTGTTTGAGACCGTTTGTTTTCTTGGTTTTGAAGATTGGTTTACTTATATTAATGTTCTGTTAAACACGTATAATGAAATTGGATTTCCAAAATTGAAGTTTTATTTTATTAGTAAACATTCATGAGATTACATGGTAAAAAACATATTTTGGTTACTTGGAGTGAAGTTGAACCATTATATATAACTTTAGTGACAACCGTTTTGGGATAATCGATGGGTTTGATTACAAAGAACATGTTTTTATTTATAACTTACTACCATTTGTACAAAAGGATTATAGAATAATAAAAAGAACATATTACATATATAATAATCTAGTTCATCCATAACACAAATGACTTCATGACCAGAATTAAATATGATAATCAAAATTGATAAACCATTGTCCTTTAATGTGCTAAATTAGCACATCTCAAACGACACTTTCATTTCTTTCAAATTAAAGATAAGGAGATAAGAGAAGATAACGAATTATCACATTAGCATAAAATAATTCCAGTAAATTTATGTTACTAGAGTTATCATACCATTTGGGTGAAGGTATGTGAGGAAATAACAAGAAAAGAAAAGATCTTAGAAGAAATGAAAGAGTTGGAATGAAGAATTTACCTCTTGAGTCTACCTCCTTTGAGAAACTCTTAAGGGGAGAGGTTTTGGTATTTTCAAGAGACTAGGGGAATTTGGAAATGGGGTAGGATATTGGGGAGATATTTGGGATGAATATTGGAAAGTCACAAGGCTTGAGAGTAGTGAAGAGAAGGGGGAGTGAGGGGGGGGGGGGGTTATAGTGGAGGATAAGAGGGTTTTCCTAATATTATAATCATTAGTTTATTATTTTTTATAATACAAGAAATAATGAGTATTCCTTGACCTATAATAGTAATAAATTCATGTAAGTTCTAACTAATGGTCATTTATATCATCCATGACTCAATCATGATGCAGAAACTAATGTTTTAGCATTTATTGTGAATTATGAGATTTTACTATTCATTAAAAATTCATGTATTTTAGAAAAATCCAAAAAATTCACCCTAACCATTTTTTTGATGTTTAGAAACAAAAAATGAAGTCCATTTTTCAAAAAATAATTTTCTAAATATGATTAATTTAATATTTAATTAAAATCATAATTTATTATTGAAAAAACAGTTTTAAAACATTCATTTACATATTCTAAAATATAGGTGCATCATACTTTCACTTGAATATTTTTTTAAACTATCAAAGGAAAGGTTTCTATTAATTAGGGTATATCACTATTCATAAGGGTATGTTACTATTCATAAGGGTAGGTTACCATTCATCATAAATTAAGTTTTTTCTTATTGGACTCCAAATAACTTACTGATCCTAACCGTGTTTGTCTGTTTTTTGAAATTCTAGACACAGAAGTGACAAAATTAAGTTTAAAGGTCACATAGAACTTAGTAGTACATTATATATTGATTTAATGATATAATTATAAGGAAGTAATTTCCATTTATAAAACATTGGGTCGTTACAACTATTTATTCTTCGCATGGCCACACTAATTTGAGCCCCTTGAGTGACCCTTCCTCCACCCAATTATTTCCTGGCGTTGCTTGTGCATTTCTTCCCCCATGCGTGGGTCAGTAAAAGTTATGTAAGTCCATGGAGTGAGGATTGAGTCCTAATCATCCAAGCTATAGGACATTAAAATGACAATAACCCTCATCCTAGACACATGCTGTTAGACTATGAGTTTCCACATGTGTGTTAAGTAGGGGTGGACTTAAAGGAGAATGAGCATCAGTGATCTCCCACTCCTCTCTCACTTTTGGGGTTTTCCCCATTTTCTCCTTGGGTATTATTCACGTAAGCCCCAACACACTTTGATAGGGTGTTCCCTATACGATGTCTATATCCTCCTAATACATCGGCTCACCCTCTTCGGGATTACCACTTGGATTAAGACCCAATCTTCATATCCCTAGTCTGTTAGTTAGGTGTAATCCGCACACCATCCCTCGTGGATGCACCATTCACGATACAATTGTTAGTTCCACCGCTACCTCTTGTTTCCCACACCAACCATGAATCTTGTGGACATAGAGTAAGTAGTAAAAATGACATCCTCCAGGGATCCTAACCATGTGATAGTACCATTCCCCTCGTCCCGTATGGCATTAAACTACACCCATATGAACTATGTGGACTTTTATCCTTGTCTCCTACATAGGGTATATAGGAAGCCTCTCTGAGGTTCAAGCCCATCACTCCCCACAATCCATTTTTCTGGACAATTTCATGTTGGTCCATCTTATTCCCGCATGATGTTAAACTATATTCCCTTTCAAAATATGCATGTTTTCACCCCTATATTCTAAAAAGGGTACGTAGGAAACCTATCAAAAGTCCAACTCCAAACTATAGTAAACTATGGAACTCCATCCTAATGGATGTAACCTCATGATGTGATACCTACCGTTTTTGGGATGCATCTCTTGGATCCACCTCTCTGGGGTGTTCTGATCTACCCAGACAGCTAACCATGCATAATACCCACACTTTACCATGCTCCTCTAACCAAGAGTTCCCATATTTATATGGGATTAAAACCATGCGTAAGACCCTAACACATCTTTGGGTAGCCATCCTTTGTGTATACCCTGATTCCATACCTCCATTCTTGAACTACATGGACTTTGATTCCTAGCCACTGGGATATGTATGAAGCCTCCCTAAGGTTCAATCCCATCACTAATTTCCCATCCCAAAATTCCCTTTGATCCTTTGAATTTCAGGAATATCATGACCTAACCCGGAGGTTCTATTTCCTTCAGTTAACCATCCATGAATTCCACTATCATGAGCCGCCTCCATGGGTGTCTCATCACCCCACCGAACAATGTGAACTTTGGTCCCTTCCTTTATACGATGGGTATGTTGGAAACCTCCTCGAGGTTCAACACTAACACCACCATCATCTACACATCAGTTCACTCCCATTCATCTCATGCACCCAGGTATCTAACCATGCATAATCCCCAACCATTCAATTGTTGCTTCTTGCAGCACCCCGACCTCTAAACATGTGTAATCCCTGATATCCCCCATCGAACTATGTGGTTTTTGATCCTTACCTTCTACATAGGGTATTTCGGAATCCTCTTTGAGTTTTAATCATACCCATCGGTAAACCATTGTGTTCCCTTTATCGGGACCCACCTTATCTAATCCATCCTTTTGTGGTGTTCCGATCAGCCTTCATAGTGCGAAACCCTTTCCTTTTTGGGACATTCTATCTAGGGTCCGTCCTCATTGGGAGTTCTCATCCATCCATCTAGTAAACCTTTTGGGTACCCCCTCATAGGGGTATACTAATCTGATATACTCTCATCAATTTTATGATTTGTCTGATCCATCATCTCTAGATGTTAAACTCGTGGCATACCCCATGTAAAAACCAGGAATCCAAGGAAAACATCAGAGAAATACCTCTAGCATAATATTACCCACATTCAACGTGGGATTCCTCAGGCTTATTTACCCTCGAGAAGCCCTATAATAACTGAAAATTCAGGTGTACCAAGGTTACACTGTCCAGACATGCCAACAATTCCTAACGTGACTACTTCCCTGACCCAAGGTTTCTACCCTAACATAAACCTTTGGAATTCCCTAATTGAAACAACATAATTAACCAGCATCCACAAATAGATGGTTCCAAGAATGAGATTGATGAAAAATGTCTTAATCTTTAAGGGAGACCCATACTAGGCGACAAATTCTGAGGAGGAATCCATGGAAGGAAGAACTAACATATTATCATCCCATTTCGATCATGGAGTAGACATCTATGAAGAATTGATGAATGCCTCCCACCTTTGGAAAGTGGGAATGGGGGGAAAAAGATGTGACCTTTTCTATTAACGATGATCTGAGGTGGCATGCCTTGGTAGAAAGCGTCAAAAATATAAATGGTGAAACCGACGTAAATCATTTCTCCTTCAACTATGATGCTTTTTATCATTCGAGACATCAGCAGATAAGCATGTCATTGGATCCAGTAATCTACCAACAAAATATTAGGTTTAGATTGGATCTCACCTAAATTTGGGACAATTAATCATTAGGTATTCTGGTCTGTGACTTCCTCAGCATGGACATTTCTATCCATGCATGGAAGACATAATGGTTCTCGGGCACAGAGAGCTAATTTACTAATGTCTGTACGAATAGTTGAATCTTCTTGCTTTGGAGTACCCAAGCTATAGGAACCTAGTCGCCTCCCACCCATAGACATAGGGGAAGGGGAAATTCCAATTTTAAAATCCATCACGACTCCACCTATACCAGGAAGTTATCTACAACTATGATTACTAGGTTCCCACACTCCATCTCAACCTCTAAGATCATCCAAAGGAGGGTAGTTGATACTCTCATTTGATGATATGAATAGGAGGGGGTTATCCCAACAAGGGATATATATCACTAAGATTTTTAGGACTCTATTCATTTTCATTACCACCTCCCCCAAAGGCCGAATATGAATCTACTTCTCGCAACTTCTTTGTCCAACCGTTTTAGGAGCCTCTATCAGGAGCACTCCTTGGATTCACTCCCCCATACCAATGAGGTAGGAGACATTATATACATTCTATCTTCAGCCTCTACTAGGGATCTACCAAGGAGGGCTCTAACTAGGATTCATCAATAATTCCAAATGGTCCCTCAGGCCGATGAGTAGTTGGTTTACATCCCTACTCCACCGGCCTCGGTTCGGCTGACCCGATGTTAATGTCAGGTGCAGGCTCAAGAAGGTGCCCATTAGGGGGAATCATCTTCCACAGGTTCAATGTCCAATTCCACCAATGAAGCATATTATCAAATCCTTATTATTACATATTAGGGTAACTTCTATGATTGATTGTTATTGAGACCCCGACCACACATTAGACATACTGGGATTACTTTTCTGGTCGCCGATGTAAGAATTAGTCCTCACGGGCCGCCCTATGATATCCGGATCTAGTTTAGAGGTACTCCTCGTACCGTCAACAGCTAGGGTTGACATCCTACCCACTCTCTCACCCAACATGGTATATCTCCCCATGCCCCCATTTCTAGTCTGATTGGAGGTCCTCCCCGTCTTTTTGATGTCCAACATAGAGGTCCTCCCCGTTCCCATGATCCCAGGCATAGAGATTTTCCCCATATTTCATTTTATCAATGCGAAGGTCCTCCTCACCTCATCACCCATCTGCATAGAAGTCCTATCAACATCCATCTTGATAAGTACAAAGGACCTCCTTATACCACCACTCCAAACTGGCATAGAGGTCCTTCCTGTTTTGTAGGTGGCCGACATGGAGGCCCTCCCTATGTCCTTACTAGCTCTAGTAGAGGCCCTCCCCAATCTAGCACTTCTAATTGCATAGGTCTTCCCTATGCATCCTGCACTCAGCATGGGGGTCCTCCCCTTGTTCCATTCAACATCTACTCTGGTGCCCCTCACACCCCAGCACACCCAATAGAATGTTCTCCCCACTCTCTCATCCAACATGTAGGCCCTCCCCATGTCCTTATCAACACCTAGAGTATAGGTCCTTATATCTTTGACAACATCAGGCTTGGAGGTTTCCCCCATTTTCCTACCAACTCTAGTGGAGACCCTCCCCACTCAAGCACCAACCTACATGGAGGTCCTCCCCATTTCAAATATTTACCCTGACCTGAAAAACCATCTCAAGGAATTAGGGAAACCCATCGCCACCGAAGGAAGAATCCTGTGCAGTTCCAAATCACAATCAATCTAGTCATATTTTCAAACTTTGATGTGGAGTGCGATTCAATAATGGAGCCTTCAACTTGATCCTCTGCATCGGAGTTTGGGGAAGGAACCAATCATGTAATCTTCATCCTTTCAAAAATTTAAACACACTAGATCCCCAAATCCATTTGTATATATATGCAAGAGGAGGAAGATTTGGCACCCTTTCAAGGCCTGGCCATGCAGTTCTATCTATCTTCACCATGATCATTCTTTACCTTGACTAGAGATCATAGATATTTGTTCTAGGGTGTTATGGGTGATGAGAATCAAATAGATATGCCACCAGTCTCCACCACCATAGCACATGAATCAATGATCGATACCCCATCCTATAAGGACATGGTGATGCAGTCAGTACCCTCTTCGAGAGATAACCTAGTATACAACGACTTGTTAGCTCGTGTAGCATTATCTCTGCCGGATAGTCCTCAATTGAAGTGGTCCATATCAATACCGTTATTGGTTCCTCAGCCATCCCGAGTTGAAGAATGTGTAAACCAAGTGCAGGACCCCATTTCCGAATGAAGGATTTTGTGGGACATTCTCTCAGTAGACCATCTTCCCAAGATTTTTTGGATGATCGCTACATTAGAATTCGACATTTTTTAGCCGCTTATCAAGGATAGAGTCATGTGTTTTCACAAAACCTTGGGGATGAAACACTTCCTTCTTCATCATATTCGATTGGATTATCCAAAAGTCCAAGAACATTATGATGACATTGGCCAGAAATGCCGCCTGGTTGAGTTAGTTGCTCTTCCTATGAATCAACACCCTGCATCACCCGATCATCATCGAGATCTTAAGAAACAACGCGTTAAGAGATTCACTATGATCTATAGAGTTATTAAGGAGGAGTCTCTGTACATCTAGATCCCTGACTAGGGATAGTATGCTACCCTCCACTTCATCCTGATCCAGTGATAACCATACCTTCTCGATGATATCGAGGATATGACACCAAGAGTCATCACCGTAAATAAGTTTTATCTCATAGAGATGGAAAGTGAGGTGGTACTCATTAAAGAAAACCTTCATTTAGAGAGAATATCTCATATATTGGATCCCACAGGAATTTTCACTCACCATTAAAGACACTTACTTAGCTTGGTAGATCCTGTCAAGTCATTTCCCCTTAGCTAGAACCCTAATAAGGGAAAAGGGAACACTGGGACTGCTAAGACATCTGACCCATCTAGTTCAGTGAAAAAAATAGAGAATGATCCCAAGATGGACATGTTGCTCCAAAAACTCATATAATAATAGAAATTAACTAACAAACTCCTTTCCTAACACATTTTCGAATGATGATCGTACTATGGTGATCCATGGTATGATCTAAATAGTACTCCACTGGGGTATCAGGGGAATGTATAGGCTCCCTTGAGTGAATTTACTCCTATAGATCTCGAAAAACCTATTTATCATAATAGGATAGAGGCATAAGCTTATGGATAGTGACCACAGTTTTCATAACCAAATCCACCCGAGCTGCGTGAGAACCTTCCTCCAACTCGTCCACATGTCATTACTCCAACAACCCCTCCAATTGCTTCATTGGTCATCCCTACATAGACTCCCTGGGTTATTCAACCATCTACTTCACAAGCCATTGGAACCACCTATCATGTTGAGGAAGCCCCCAACACACTGGTGGTCAGAGATACTCTCCAGGATAGGAAGCTTTTCCAAGATAATCCGATGGCCTATCTCGTTTCTCACCTTGAGGCCTTTGAAACCTGTAAGGTGTCTTTCTTACCCGAATACAATCCATATCTGGAATGGGTGGATGATATTCCAGTGCCCCCTGCACTTTTAGGTTCCTACCTTGCCTCCCTTCAATGGGATGGGAGACCCAATGTAACATTTGTCCAATTTTATCTCAAGGTGTGGACCCATGATAGGAACTCCAACATAGAAATAAGATTCCATGCTTTGGTGACTCATACAAAAACTAGATGGTCCCACGTTCATCTGATACAGACAGCTACCCATTGGGTCTGTAGCTAGATGGGAGGATCTTCACAGGTAGTTTCTATATCAGTTCAACTCCACCATGTGGAAGACTAGTGTCGTTGAACTCTTCAAGTGAAATCAAAGGCTAGATTAGCACGTCATAGACTTTTTCCCTAAGTGGAATGGTCTCACATATTCACTCGATATTCCAATAAATCATGAACAAGTGTTGAAAATGTGCATGGAGAATTTTAAGACTAAACTGGTTCCCTATCATGTCACTTAGAACTTCATAGGCAGATTCTTGGATTTCTATGATTAGGATTAGTGACTAGTGGAAGCCTTGAAGCATGCCAATAAGGTTCAATCATTTACTCCCAAAACCCAAAAAGAATAGCGATCAAGGCTGATACTTATTTCGTTGCATAGGTAGAGGCCCCCAGGCCACTAGAGTTGCTATCAGTAGAGCCTCGTCCACAACCCCACTGAGGGCCACAGTCTTATGCTCAGCCTCAAGTTTAGCATCGCCCACCTCAGGGTTGTCAGGAACCACTGTATAATTCACCACTGCTACTTAGGGAAGAAAATTAGTTTCTAGCTCCTCACTAGGCTCTATCACCCCATCAGGGTCTGGCTCCCATGGTCCCTTTCCTGGATAAGAGAAACCAGATCTTCTTGATCAATGAAGCTTAGTTCCTGGGCTATTTTCAGAGTACTCTGGATTCAGAAATCTTAAAGATTCTAAAATGGAGGAGACCCCAAGAGGCTAATCCCACTGATCTCCCAAACTATTTCCCATATCACCAATTCCTTGGACATACCCTTAAGAATTTCTATGTTTTCAAGGACTGGCTTCAGGACTAGGTCAACGACAATGTGGTTAGGTTGGGTCTAACCCTTGCGAAGGTGTCATGCATTTATGAAATAATAGAAAATGATAATGAAGGTGAATTCCAGTAGGTCTCCAGTCATGGGTCTTATAAATATGATGACTTGATGGCTCGAAAAGCAGTTACTCATTTGTATGGCACCATCCATGCCTGCCTGAATCGCCCTAAGCCTCCTAAAATCACCAAAAATCCCCCAACTACTGATGATGCATCAACTTCTTAATCCTACTCTTCTTAGAAAAGTAGACACTGACAACACAATGAAATGAAAATCCCTGCACCGATGCCAAAGCCAGCCCATACTCATGGAAACTTAATGACCATAGAGATGGGGATTTCTCCCATAATTCACCTAGTATTAGAGTATTACTCAAGTGATGACCATGAGTATGCCTCGTTAACCACCATTGAGCTAGTAGAATCGTACATGGTCCCCGACGACGAGGAGGGTTAGGTAGGCCCTCCTAATATCCCTTGTCAATGCCTTCATTTATGAGGTTTTGGATACATGAATCATTGAAATGCATCAAACAACGACTATAGTCAATCTATTAACATCACTAAGACTATAAAAAAGTCCCAGCGCATAGCCCAACATGTGTAGTCCTATCATCAAGTCGCTTCATATTCGTTCCCATTGCCGTTTGTGCTACATTATCGGTAAGAGCCCTCACGGCCGCATAATGATCATCTACATTCAGCTATGGCTGGACCTCAGTCATATGATCATCCTATAGTTAATTTTCTTGATTTATCTATTAAACTGTGGGGTTTTCCTAGTACCATCCAAAATCCTTTCATTCGGTTGGTAGTGCCTAGCATACCTCCTGTTATAGAGTAACTCACTTCCAGCAGAAATGTGCACCTAGAACAATAGCATGATGTTATTAATCACCTTACCTTCATTCCTACAAAGTTCTCGATCCTCTAGGATCTCATCCTATCAAAATATATATGTGAATCCCTCACATAGTCTTTGAGAAGCACCCTCTAGTTAGAAATAGAGATAACCACCATAAAAGCCTTCCATGTCAGGGAAGTTGAGCATGCAGAATGTCAAGTCATCATATCATTCTTTGGAGAACATAAAGTTGACCCTATATAGGGGAACATCTATCCATTGTATGTCATATGAGAACTTAATGGTGTAGAAGTTCTCCACTTCCTTATTCACATAGGTTCTGGGATCAATCTTATCCTGACCTGGACACTCCGCAAGCTAGGGCTATCTGAAGCATATCTAGATCCCTTTGACCTGAAGATTCAGGGTTATGGGTGAACCGAACAAAGGCCGTGTGGAAAAATTCATATGAATTCCTAGTTTGGTGTCTTGGTTTCCAGCATTAAATTCATGGTCTATTATAGGATACCACCTATAATGGAATTAATGGGTAGACCCTAGCTACATCTGCATGCGGCAGTTCGCTCCTCAGATCATCAGTGCCTCAAATACTCACTTAATGGTCAATTTGGTGTACTTCAGGGTGATGCATCTCCATTTAACTCCTGTTAATCCCACTACTTAGATGCCTAATATTACAAGATAAATAAAATTTGGGTTCAAATCAATGAGGTTGAACACACTAATCTTCCATCCAACCTGTGGTCCGACTTGTATGATGCATTCATCCCCTAGATTTACCGATTGGAAGCCACAACCCCAGATCTGGGAAACTACTTCATCACTTCTGAGGTAAGGGGAAGAAAAATTCCTCGATATAAGGAATTGTATAAGATCACATCATATTTCTATATGAACTAGGCTCAGGTGATACCAGAACCCCCTACCCCTATACGGTATCAGGATGTCCGCCCCATGGAAACAACTATACTCCATACCTTCAAATTTCAATGAGATGGGTTGAACTGACTCAAATCGATGAACCATGACTGATTTGTTACAATAAAGTATATCCCCATCAGAAAAAGGTTTTATGGTATTCGATCGACAGCTTTTGAAGCCATGGTTTCAGCTATACAGGGATCTCCTAAAAAAGATTCCACTACTACTTAGGTCGACACCATCATTCCATCAAGATGAGTTAAGCCATAATAAGTTCCTCACAATGATGATCCTTTTACCATGGAATATGAAGATTATTTTGAGGATGCTCCTAGAAAATTTTAAGAAGGTGTATCTTCCACCATCGATGTGTTGGTACAAGTAAATCTTGGTACTGAAGTAGATCTAAGGATGACACTGATTAGTGCAACTATGCCCACTGAATAGCAAAAAAAATATGTGGATTTATTGAAGTAGAATCTAGATGTATTCACATGGAGCTATGAGGAGATTCCGGGACTGGATCCATAGGTTGTTTTTCACTTTCTTGGTCTCCTGACATGTCATCATGGGTTAAAATAGCGTCCTAGGAAGACACACCTTCTCACGATGCCATGGTCGAGGCCGAAGTTGATAAGCTTATCAAAGACAACTTTATCAAGGAGGTCCAGTTTCCCAGATGGTTGTACAATATAATTCTCATCAGAAAGAAGAATGGAAAAATATGGGTCTACATTGGCTTCAAGGATCATAACCATTAGTGTCCAAATTATGATTTCCACATCCCATGATAGAGATGTTGATTGACTCCACCATCATATTACAAGCTCTCTCTTTCATGGATGGGTATTCCAGATACAATCAAATCCAAATTATCCCTAAAGAAGAGGATTGCACTGCCTTCAGAGCACCACAATGTACCTTTTATTACCAAGTAATTAATTTTGGTCTAAAAAATGAAGGAGCCATCTACCAGGGTGATATGCAACATGTATTGAAACTGATTCTCGGGACATTGGTGGAATGATACATAGACGATTGACCGCGATGTCATGACACGTCACATTGATTATAATTTTAATATTGATTTATAGTCTATGGACGACCCTAGGTCTTCTCTAGAAGAGTGCTGATAGGTTTTTAGTATGTATTTTTAATAAGAATTACTAAAAGAGAGTAGAGGTTTTGAAAATAGATTTACGTAAATACTTAATTAAAGAGTCAAATAGTTGATAAATAAAGGTGGTGTATTAATAATTATGAGAGAGGAAGATAATTTCAAGTTCCCTACACATCATGTATAGTTCATTGTTCTGAAAAGCTAACATGGTTTTTTTATTCTTTGGTTGAACGTTGTCAAGATCTTGACACCCCTCTTGCCACTTCAAATGATGCTTAAAGAACCACCTCTTGGAAAAACAATCATGTTGTCAAGATTTGGTTATCAAAAATATAATAATAGGTCTAAAAAATCATACTTAAATCTTATGTATGTTTGAGATAAATAGGATTATTGTGTTGTCCAATCGAAAAAACCCAAGATTCCCACTTGAAATATCAACCCAATCGGTGTTGAAATAAAAAGTGTTCCACTTAATTATATCAAATGAAATGTAATCAGGGGGAAGCATGTCAAAAAAAAGTGAAATATTCAACACAAAAATTATAAAAAACCAGTAGAAGAACATGTACTGGAACTCCCTTCCACGTTTGTGTAGCTCCCTCGAAATGACCGTCCACCGTTTAGCTCGCCATCGAGAGGAGGAGAAGTCTTGGTTGTAACTTCCTCTTCATCCTTGATTCCCCTATGAGGATAGGGAACTACAGAACTCACTGTATTATGAGAGGACTTATTTGGGTCTCCAAAATACCCAAGCTTTTCCTCCTGGCCGAACTTACAAATGGGGATCCCAATTTTCCATTTTATAGGAAAATGGGAAGGTGGTTTGGAGCACACAGATTTCTTAAAACCACTTGGCACATGAGTTTCGACCTCAAAAAAGCCTTATCTCGATTTGGAGAAAATAAAAAAGTTGTAGCCTGACCTCTTGGATGTCTCCACAGAACGTTTGGCACAATTTGGACACATATAGCCTGAGAAATGGACAGATCACAACACACCACTTTTGACTTCGTGCAAATGCAGTGTGATGGAAAGATCAGTTATATTGGGCAACCATATGGACTAGTGAGTCTTGGTTTTCTTAATATGAAATTTATCCCAATGAATTTTGGATCGTCCCATAAAAGTTTATCCCATTTGGATGCACGGTTCAGGAGCAGTTCATGTACGAGTCCACTGGTGTGCATGGATCTTGCGTAGTTGGGCCCATTTTTCTTGGACATCGTCATGGGCCCTCCAAATCACCTCCTCCTACAATGGAATCATCAAAACAAGTATAATTTCAATTTTTAACAGTGATAAAAACAAAATAAATTATTCAAACATGGAATGAAACTTGTCATTATTTTTATAATTTTCAATATAAAACAAGTTTAGCACAGTGGTGTAAAGGTGAAAATTACACAGTGAATCGTGTTACGTTCATACCCCCACACCTAAACATTTGCAATCCTGGGGAAAGTCACATATCCAAATAAAATGATGCATATATATATATTCCCAACATAATGAAGATTTAACATTTGAATAAATTTTAATTCATTAAAGTAATGTGATCAATGCACGAACCACACCATGGATTTTTTCCTAGTGAATATGGAAAAAGATGTCTCATAAATCATATCACAACGAAATTCAAATAGATTCATGATACCAAAATGAGAAAGGAATTAAAATTTCAACCATTCCACTAAATCTCTAGGTGTGTGTGTAAAAACCATTCCATTATATTCTTTCAACTTTCTATCCAAGAAATATAGGTTATTTTAACATTATTCAGTTTTAAATGATTTTTTTCACCGAACTTGTCCAACATCCTTTGCAATAATATTTCAAGACCCACTCACTTAATTATTCCCAAAAGTCAAACCATAATCTCCCGACCAAGATATCCCCATATGTTTCAAATTTCATCACTCCCCTCATTTATTTTTTTTGTTATTATTATTTTTTAGAAGTTTCATTTGGAACAAATCTCACACTCATATCTCAATCCTTGTTTGATCTTCTCATGAAACTAATTGAAATAGTTATAACAAGATCAAAGGTTGAATATGAGTGATTTTTGACCTGCCCAAGACACAACCCAATCAATTTTTTTTGAGGGTGTACAATAGTCAGACACTAGGTACACACACATAGGTCAATATGGTACAGTAATGAAACAGATCGGATAAGGAAAGAACATATGGAAATATCATTTAAATCTAAAAAATATTAACCTAACATATATTTACCTTATATTAAGTAAGAAATATTCACACTTCATGGTTTGGTGCAAAAAAGTGTGGAGATATTAGTGACACAAATTTCCCAAAAACTACTCACACAAGGGGAATCAATCATCTCAATTGTTTCACAGTGATACAACTATTTATATCATTGAAAAAAAACCAATTCACTAAAAATCACTCCCTGATGTTAAATTCATACAGAAATTATTTTTCACCTTCCTTATGGTATTTTTACTTTCCCCCCTTTATGGTCACCGAATCATGGAACTTTGAAATTATTGATGGGGAAAAATGAAAATACCATAAATAAGGAGAAAAAGAGAATAAATAAAGAGAAAAAAGATGATGAAAATTCCTAACTAACGCAAAAATTTACCCATCCCCCCACACATAGAATGTGTAGTGTCCTCACTGTAATAATTGAGAATGTGAGAAGAAAGGATAAAACCTGGTGTATTTCACTAGTATTTTTCTTCTTAAACATGGAGTTACTCCATATAGAACTCGGGAAGGGCTTCATGGAAGTGCTTCAGCTACTGCCCATTGACAGTGAAGGTTTGCTTGGTTTCTTCATTTTGAACCTGAGCAACACCAAATTGAGATACATTAATAATAGTGTATGGGCCAAAACAGCGGGAATGGAGCTTACCTGGATGCAACTTAAGCCTTGAATTATAAAGGAGTAATTTATGCCCAATGTGAAACTAATGATGAAGGATGAGACGGTTGTGGGTAGCCTTGGTACACTCCTTATAAATCCTGGAGTTCTCATATGTATCTTTTCTCATTTCTCTTAGTTTTTGAATCGACGACTTCCTTTGAGAACCTGCACCAAAATGATTAGAATTGCATTTTTTGATGGAACAATATGCCCGATTCTCAATATAAATAGGGAGGTGACAACTCTTTCCAAGGAAAAGACGATAGGGTGAACTTCCAATGGGATTTTGTAAAGTAGTACAGTAGGACCATAATGAATCATCAAGTCGAAGACTCCAATCTTTTCTATTGGGTTGAACTGTTTTTTCAAGAATCTGTTTTACCTCTCTATTTGAAACCTCAGCTTGACCATTGGTTTATGGGTGATATGCAGTAGAAACTCTATGACCGACCCCATACTGATGCAAAAGTTAATTCATTGTTCGGTTGCAAAAATGAGAACCCTGGTCACTAATGATGAACCTAGGTAATCTAAATCTTCAAAATATCTGAGTTCTCAAAAAACTCCACAACTGTTTTGGAATCATCTGTCCTTGTGGATCGAACCTCTACCCATTTTGACACATAATCGACCTCTAGAAGAATGTAGAAGTTTCCAAAGGAATTGGGAAAGTGAACCATAAATTCAATGCGACAAACATCAAAAATGTCATGAAAGAGCAACATTTGTTGTGGAATTTCATTTCTTTTAGAGACATTCCCCATTATTTGACAATGAGGACAAGATTTGAAAAAATCATGGGCTTCTCAAAAAAGTGTTGGCCAAAAGAGACCAGAATCAAGGACCTTGAGAGAAGTTCGTTGGGGACCAAAGTGGCCCCCATAAGAAAGTGTGTGACAGAATCTAAGGATAGATTGAAAATCTCTATCAAGAACATAACTCTTAAGAACTTGATCACTACACGTGTGCCAGAGGTAGGGGTCATCCCAAATGTACCAACAAGACTCATGTTTTAGATGACTGGCTAGGTTTTTATTGAAATCAGTAGGAATCGAAGATGCTACAAAATAATTTACAATTTCATCATGCCAAGGAATAACATCTTGCACTCAGTACAATTGAACATCAAGAAATATATCATTTATAGAAATACAGGGGGTGAGTCAATGTACGAGGATGGGGGAATCCTATTGATATGATCAGACACCACATTCTCTACTCCTTTTTTATCTATAATTTCAATATTATGTTCATAAAGGAGGAGAATTAAGTGAATGAGATGTTGTTTTTTATTTCCAGTTTCTTAAGGAGATACCGGAGGGCTGCATGGTCTAAGAACACAATGAATTTGGACCCCAAAAGGTATGACCTGAATTTGTCAAATGAAAAGACAATGGCAATGAATTATTTTTCACTTATGGTGTAGTTTTATTGGGTAGGGTCCAAAGTACGTGAGGCATAGGCAATGACATGTGGAGCTGGATTGACCCTTTGTGACAAGACTACCCCAACTACATAGTTAGAGGCGTCACGCATGAGATCAAATGGTAAATCTCACTAAGGTGGTTGGATTACCGGGGGTGACATGAGACTCCATTTTAACTTATTAAAAGATTCTTCACATTATTTTTCAAAAATATATTCTTTTTCTTTTTGGAGTAACCAGGAGAGGGGTAGTGCAATTTTACTAAAGTCACAAATGAAACGACGGTAAAATCCATCATGACCTAGGAAAGACCACACATCTAGTACATTTTTTAGGAATGGTAAAGAAGAAATGACATCCACTTTTGATTTATCCACTTGGATACCATCCCCAGAAATGACATGCCCCAAAACTATACCTTTTCGCCCCATGAAATGGAATTTATCATAATTTAATACAAGATTCTTTTCAATACAGTGACGTAGTACTAAACCAAGACTACTTAAAAATTCATCAAAAGAGGAGCCATAAATAGTGAAATCATCCATGAATACTTCCATGAAATTTTCCAGGTAATCTGAAAAAATATTAATCCTGAAATGTTGGAAAGTACCTAGATCATTGCACAGACCAAATAAAATCCTTCTATAGGAAAATGTACCAAAGGGGCAAGTGAAGGTTGTCTTTTCCTGATCCACAGGGGAAATATGGATATGAAAGTATCCAGAATACTCATCAAGGAAACAATAGTGGGACTTAGCCGCTAGACTCTCTAGCATTTGGTCGATGAATGGAAAAGGGAAATGATCCTTCCTAGTGTGTTGGTTTAGTCCGCGATAGTCTATACAGACACGCCAACTATTCTTCACACGATTTGGAACAAATTCATTATTTTCATTTTTGATTACTGTAAGGCCGGTCTTATTAGGAACTACTTGAACAAGACTGAGTCATTGACTGTCAGAGATGGGGTTAATGATTCTAGCAGCCAATAATTTTGTTACCTCATTTTTCACAACTTCCAGGAGGTTTGGGTTCAGTTGACGTTGTGGCTGCCTCACTGGTTTAGCTTTATCATTTAATAAAATATGATGTTTACAAATTGATGGGATAATACCCAGAATTTGAGTAAGTTTCCATCTCAAAGATTGTTTATACTCCCTCAAAAGTTCAAGTAGTCACAATTCATGATCATGAGGGAGTGAACTAGCAATGATGACGACCAACTTGTTTCCATTCTCAAGATATAAATATTTTTAATCTTGAGGAAATTTTTTCAGTTATAATTTAGGTAGATTTTGGATTCATGGGAGTGTGTGTGAAAGTGAGAAGTCACTAATCTCATCTAACTGATCAATGGTATCATCCTCAATAGGGGAATGAGCTTTTACAATCTTAGCAATATCATCGATGGTCAGTGGATCCTCAGAGTTCAAGAAATCATAAATTAATAAACATGAATGACATTTTTATAATCCACTAAAAAAATAATTGAATGACTCATTTCCTAGAATTTCAATTAATGAAGAAAACTTAGAAAGGGGATCAGGGGAAAGAAATGTTTTTTTTCAGGGGAAGGGAGTAAATCATTTTAATTAACAGAGAGTGGAATGTTCTTCTAAGGGGTGATTAATGGAATCAAGGATGTTGAAATGCAATATGTCACCACTAAATTCCATACATAATGTACCATTGTGGACATTAATTATTGTTTTGGTGGTTTTTAAGAAGGTTCTCTCTAATATAATCAGGGCACGTCCATTCATCCTATCATCCTCCATTTTAAGCACATAAAAGTTAGCAGGAAAAATTAAATTTTGATCCCTCAAAAGAACATCCTCTAACACACCAGAGGGGTGTGTGGTACTCCAGTTAGCTAGTTAAACAATAATTCCAGTGGGCTTCAGTTCCCCGACCTGCAATATAGAGTAAATAGAGTGAGGCATCACATTTATAGAAGCACCTAAATCAATCATAGAATTAGAAAAATAATACTCCCCTATGGTGCATGGAATTGAGAATATTCGAGGATCACTACACTTGGTGGGAAGTGATGGCTATATCAATGCTGAAACATTCCTCCCCAAGCTCACTTTCTCATCACCTCTAAGTCGCCTTCGTTGTGTACACATATCTTTTAGAAACATGGCATACCATGGAATTAGATTCACAACATCAATCAATGGGATGTTAACATGAACTTTCTTGAAAATATCCAATATTTCCTTATCAAGTTTAGTTTCCTTTTTTTTCTTGGTTGGGTGGCCCTTTGAGGAAATGGAATAGGAATATTTGGTCTAGGTGACTCATCAATGTACACACTCTTTCATTTGGAAGGTATTCTCTTAAGAAAATGTTCTTCAACATTTGGAACATTTTTAATGGTTGGGATGGAGGTATCCTCATGAGGGTATGCCTCTAATGAATGATTTATTTTACTTTACAATTTTTTCCACTCCTAAGGGTGATGGAACTAACATTTCTTTTATCCCTAGGGTTAACTACTGGTTGAGAGGGAATTTTACCTGATTCGTGACTTTGAATTTCACCCACTGAGTTAGCTAGTTTGCATAATTGGGTTTCGAGGTCTTGTATAGATACCCGAGTGGTTTTTTGGAATTGAATATTGTTGGAAGCCATTTGTTTCATCATATTTTCTAGGCTAGTCTTGGGTTTTGTAGGGTTTTATTGGAAAGGCCTTTGGGGTGGTTGAGGATTTCTGGTTGGTGGTGGTGGATGACTACTCTGCCGCTGTTGGTTCCATTTTTGTTGAGGTTGGTTTGAATACCCTCTTACCTATAGGCTTGGTTCTACTTCCACCCGGGGTGGGATGGATAATAAGGTTCTTGCCTAAAGGGTTGGTTATAGGGGCGGCCTGGAAATATTTCCTCACAACTCACAAATGTTTCCCTCAATTGAAGACATTGGTCAGAGTAGTGGGTGTCAGAAGAAAATATACCATAATGGATGGGAGAAGGAGATTGTGATTTCCCTTGGTAAAGAGAATGTTGTTGAAGAAGGGTACTTCCTTCTTCCAACTTTGTGTCCACCTTTTTCTCGAATTCAGTACTTTTCACCTCATGGACACCTCAAATCAGTATATTGGACCTTGAACTAAATTGTTGTGTGTTTTGCACCATGTTCTCAACCAGGGTTCTTGCAGAAATTGGGGTCTTATGAACTAGCGCACCACCTGCAGTAGCATCAATCATATTTCAATCAATAATGATTAATCCTTAATAAAAATATTGAATTAAAAGTTTATCACTTATTTGGTGGTGTGGGAACTTTAAAATAACCTTTTAAAGCCTTCTCAATATTCATGTAATGATTCCCCTTGAGATTTTCTTATCCAACAAATTTTTTTCCTTATTGTTGTAGTTCAAGAGTTAGAGAAATATTTTTCTAGCAAAAAGGTGTTTCATGTTTGTAATGGCCCGGACCTCTCCGGCCCATTCCTTTTTCAAAAAGAAGGTCACGAAGTGTTATGGAGGGTAAAATGGACTTTTCCCACAGTTTCCAGAATTTTGAAACTACATGCCGTGTAGTTTGAGTACACGCCGTGTGTCCAGTACTACACGCCGTGTAGTCCTTCCCCACGTACGCATTACCAGTCAACGACCGTGTGCTCTGTTGCAGGCCGTGTCCTTACCGTGTGAAAGAAATGGGTACACGCCGTGTGTCTAGTACTACACGCCGTGTAGTCCTTCCCCGTGTACGCATTACCAGTCAACAACCGTGTGCCGTGTTGAAGCCGTGTCCTTGCCGTGTGCAATAAATTGGTACATGCCGTGTGTCCGAACTACACACCATGTAGTCCCTCCCCGCGTATGCGTTACCCTCAAACCGTGTGTTGACCAGTCAACGGCCGCAGAGCCGTGTTGGAAGCTGCGTGGAGACCGTGTGAAATAACCGAGTACATGCCGTGTACCATAAAGTACACACCATGTATTTTTGATTTCTCACCTATAAAAGGAGGGGTCCCCTCCTCCTTTTCAACTCACCCCTCTCCTCCCCTTTCCTCTGAGCAAAGTTCTCCCAAGAGACTCGAAGGCTCTTTCGTCTATAACTTCTTCGTCCGAGCTCTGATTTATGATCCGTCAGCGGCCACGGGATCGTAACGACGAGGTGAAACTTTATATCTTGGATTAGTTGTATTTTACTTTGACCTTTAATTTCTTACTTCCACACGAGGAGGTTTTCCCGGGACTCGACGGAAGTGACGGACGCCGACAGATGTCTTCTAAGGTTGATCCGGGGGAGCGCTGTGATCATAACCTATTGAGGTAGGGATCTTACCTTCGTCTCTCTAAATTGTGCATCATGCGGGGTGGGTATCCTCTTGTTTTCATGAGAACGAGTTGAACCATTAAATAAAGATAATAACTGGTTAAAGTAATGGGATGGGGAAGTTGTTATGTTTATCTTATATCCTATGATATTATCTTGTGAATTGAATAGGCTTATGCCAACTGAAAATCACAGTCGTTGGGGGACTTTGCTTGCGCAATTAAATGTTGCCCTATCTTTCTAGACCGTTTTGTGGATGGAAACCTTGTGGAATGTGAAATTGGTTAATCACATAAAGTTGGATATTAAGAATATGGAACCCTTGTGTGATCACCCCGGTTGAACAGAATAGAATAATGAACATGTGGGTGTTGTCTTGGTTTCATGGCATGTGATGGGGGTATGTTGTGGGTTTTTGTGGATAGGGTGAGAAGCAGGGTGGCAGTTGACTTGGTTGTGGGTTGGTGTGAATTTTATGTTTGTAACGGGCAGTGGAGCTGTGATAAGTGGTATTAAAGGGATAATAATGTACGACGTGGTTGTGGTTATGGCGGTTGGCAGCGGGGCTGCGAGGATGGGTTGGAATATGAATTGACTATGGGTTGTGAATAATAAATAAAAAGTGGAAGAGTTAATAAATGGTGGGTCATGGTAATGGAACATGAATAATAATCAATGGGGTTTATTGGTTGATAAGAAGGACTTTGTTGTGCTGCTTGTGTTTTGCTAACTTGATTTGTGGATGGCAGGGATATGTTTTATGAACGATCGATGTGGTTGGTTGTGGATAGTTGCCCAGTAGTTAAGGAACTAAATAAACTAATTCTGCTGAAACGTGAAAAACTAAATGGGGTTAGGGTTGTTTTTTGTATGCATGTTTCGTAGTAGAAGTGCTGAGGAACATGCTCAGTTTCTCTGTTTAGAAGCCATAGATTGGGCTGTGTGTTTGGAATACAAATATATATCTGTATCATTTGTGTTTTATTGCACCCCACCCATGTTGAGAACTTAGTGCCAAACACTCCCATTTCCTGGGAGAGGGTGTTTTCCCTTAGTTACTAGCTCCTTCCTAATCCTTCTCCCCTAGGCTGTGACGGTTTGAGGTGACCTTACACCTAAGACTCTTCGGGTAGGTTTCGATTGGGGTGGTTTCAACCCAAGACACTTCGGGTAGGTTCTACTATTTCCCAAGAATCTTCAGAACGAGGCCCAGGTGTGTGGGGGCGGGATAGGTGGTTGTGAGGCCCAGGTGTGTGCGGGTGGGATACATGGTTGTGAGTCCCAGGTGTGTGCGAGCGAGATACGTGGTTGTGAGGCCCAGGTGTGTGCAGGCGGGATACCTGGTTGTGAGGCCCAGGTGTGTGTGGGCGGGATACCTGGTTGTGAGGCCCAGGTGTGTGTGGGCGGGGAGAGTGTGGCAGCGTCAGGACGTTCGCCGTTAGGAAGAGCAACTAACTAAAGGGAAATGGTGCGGGGTACCCAATACTCTTGTTCTTATATACTACTACCTGTTGTGATTGTGTTTTTGGTTAGTGTGGCTGGTGAGGTTGGGTGGATATAATTCCTTGCTAGGTTTCTTCTGTTGTTCTCACGGGACATTAGGATGTCTCCCCACTTGTGCAAGAGAGATTTAGGTTTCCCTACTGAGTATACTTGTATGCTCACCCTACGTTTACTTTCAGGTTTCCAAGAGGACTACCAGGGTCGGGCGGGACCCTACTAGTCGGACAGTTGGAGTTGTTGCAGTTGCTGTACTCTTGTTTTCTTTTGGTATTGTACTTTGATATTTCTTGTACTTGTACCTTGTTATAAAATTGTTTAAACATTCATATGGTATTGGTTTGGGTTTATTTCTATACACTTGTTCTTTTCCTTTTTAGGTGTTTCACTTGTCCTATTTCCCGATCCTAAATAATAAAAAGGGTAATGCATACCATATTTGTGAAATCTCATACCCTTGGTGCTAGTCTCCACCCCGGGGCCTACTGGAGGCGGGACTCAGGGGTCATTATCTCCCTTTCACCATTTCTAGCTCAGGAGGGGCATCTTTGATGGGAGGGGGTCGTGACAGAATGGTATCAGAGCTGATGGTTGAGAGATAGGATGGAGTCTAGAGTTAGGCACAGTGAGGATTGCATGGGATGGTAAGGCAACAATGTTAGTTAATCTTGGTGCGTGACATAGGCCAGGGAAGACCGGCTAGGACACGGGATTTTAGGGCCCCCGCGATCCGATACAAGGACTCTGAACCTACCGAACGACCAAGTGAGACTACATTGATTGCAGGGTAGAGACCCTAGGGAAGGTACATGCATCATCATGATTTTTTACTTGATTTGCGTGTTCTAGGAAAGAAATTGAAATAAAATGGAAAAAATAAAAAAAAACCTTGAGTTTTTCCTTACTACTTGGGCTTAAGTGATCTTTGTTTACCATACATCTATGGCACCTGGACGTCATCCCTGGGTGGCTCAGACGGCCAAGGCCCAACAGATTTAGGTGTTCGATCAGTTGAGGATTGACCGAGAGGAGGAAGATAGCCAGTGTTAGAATACTCTCCGTTCTTTTCAGCGGTAGACCCTCAAGAAGTACGAGGGTAGTACTTCGGATACAGAGACAGAGGGGTGTTTTGAGAATCTTGGGATCTCTTTTACCTTGATTCATGCTCTGAGGGAGTACTGGGTTCCCCTATCAGTCAATCAGCTGAGAGGCACGATGCGACAATGGTGGATGCTCTACCTCAGAGAGAGGATAGAGGTAGAGGTTCCATGGGCTGACTTTGAGAAGGAATTCCGAGAGGAATTCCTTTCTTCCATGATCAAGGCAGAGAAGTGGAAAGAGTTAATCTCCCTTCAGCAGGGGAGTATGTCAGTACGAGAGTTGGGGATCAAGTTCAAGGATCTCCTGCTCTTTGCTCCGGGTCTCTTTCCGGATGAGGAGTCTCGGGCGAGACATTTGGAGGAGGTGCTTCGTCCTTCGCTCCAGTATGCTGTCACCCCCTTCACCCTTCCAACGTAATTGGTAGTACAGAAGAAGGAAGAGGTTGTAGAGAAGATGTACTCGCTGGGAGGTGCACCCCGAGAGGGGATCCAGCCGGGTTCGTCGAAGGGGAAGGTAGTTAGCAGCAGGTCTCCTGCGACGGGACCTTCTAGGTTCAGGCCAGTGGGGAGCAGGCCCTAGCAGTTCCAGTTCAGATCTTCGGGTCCTCATCCATTTTTCATGAGCCCAGGACCGAAGTGTTTCTCTTGTGGAGGTTTCGGGCACATTCAGATTCGGTGCCCGACCCGAGCTCAGTACAGTGGAGGTGGGCAGGTTCAGCTCCCACCTCAGCAGCACCAGTTGCCGATGAGGCCCTTCCAACAGCAGCAGGACCATGATCCTCCGAGGGAAGACTTTGCGGGAGGAAGCCGACCTCAGGGTTCTCCTCAAGGATCTCGACCAGGGTATGGTCAGGGTGGTGGACGACATCAGAGAGGCAGAGGATCTGGGCGTGGACAGTTTCACGCAGTAGAGTTAACATCTCCGGCAGGACGAGATGTGGTTCTTGGTGCAATTTGTTTGTTCAACACTCTTGTTTCTGCTTTGTTCGATTTGGGAGCTTCACACTCCTTTGTTGCACCTGGTCTAGCCCATGCTTTGGGATTAGACGTAGAGATACTTTCCGTACCACTGGTGCTGAGTACACCAGTTTGAGGCCAGACCAGCTTATCTTGTGTTTTCCGGGGATGTGGGATGACATTGGGACCACATCGATCTAGTGGGGACCTTCTTCTATTACAGATGCAGCCATACGATGTCATCCTAGGCATCTACTGGTTGTTTTCTGTTAGTGCCGTTATCGACTGCTTCTGGAGAAGAGTCATGTTCTCCGACATGGATGGGCAGCGCGTATCTTTTGTTGGCAAGAGGAGCTATCAGGTGGGAAGCTGGCATGTGAAGCCTCTCCTTTCCTTGTTAGGTGGGTTATCAGTGGTTCCAACTAATACAGAGATGATGGATGTCCTGGATGTAGTTGGGGAGTTCCTCGAGGTTTTTCCTGAGGAGGTTGTGACTCTACCCCCCCGACGTGACGTTGAGTTTGGGATAGACTTACAACCTGGTGCCCATCCAATTTCGATGGCCCCTTATCGGATGGCACCTTCGGAGTTGTGGGAGTTGCGGATTCAGATTGACGATCTGATGGAGAAGGGTTTTGTTCCACCCAGCGTATCACCATGGGGTGCTCCAGTTTTGTTCTTAAAGAAGGAAGATGGTGGTCTCAGGCTATGCATAGACTACCGAAGGTTGAACCAGGTAATAGTCAAGAACTGTTACCCCCTTACAATGATAGATGATCTCTTCGACCAACTGAGAGGAGCAGGTTGGTTTTCCAAGATTGATCTACGATCTGGATATCATCAGCTGAGGGTAAAGGACAGTGAAATCTCAAAGGCGGATTTTAGGTTGTATGGGAATTTCGAGTTTGTGGTGATGCCGTTTGGAGTTACGAACGCACCGGCTGTGTTCATGGGACTTATGAACTTCGTCTTCTGAGATATTCTGGACCGGTTCATCGTTGAGTTTATCGATGACGTCCTGATCTACTCAAGATCAGAGGAGGAGCACGTTGGGAATCTCCGGGAAGTCTTGGAAGTCCTTTGACACCCCTAGATTTATGGGAAATTGTCTAAGTTTATGTTCTTGACACAAGAAGTACACTTCCTTGGGCACGTAGTGTCTCAGCATGGAGTGTCAGTGGACCCGTCAAAGGTGGAGGAAGTTGTTTCTTGGGTAGCACCCAAGAGCGTGGCAGAAGTTCATAGTTTCCTGGGGTTAGCAGGTTACTATCGTAGGTTCATTTCGGACTTCTCTCAAGTTTCTATTCCTTTGACATCTTTGACTAGGAAGAACCAGATCTTCCTATGGAGCGAGCAGTGCCAAAAATCTTTTGACTACCTGAAGGAGAAGTTGGTCAGTTCTCCCGTACTCAGGTTTCTAAAGGAAGGGTTGTTGTATGAAGTGTTTTGTGATGCTTTTGGCCTTGGTCTGGGGTGCATGCTGATGCAGAAGAAGGGAGTGATCTGTTATGGGTCTAGGTAGTTACGCCTTCACGAGAGTAACTATACCACCCATGACCTTGAGCTTGTAGAAGTAGTGTTCGCATTGAAGTTTTGGCGACATTACCTCTTTGGGGAGTGCTTTGTGGTCTTCTCAGATCAAAAGAGCCTGTGTTATATCTTCTCCCAGCGTGAACTGAACTTACGACAGTAGAGATGGGTCAAGTTTCTCCAAGACTATGACTTTGAGATCTCTTACACTTAAGGTAAGGGAAACATTGTTGCTGATTCCATGAGAAGGAAGTCACATCAGGAAGTGGTTCGGGAATCCGCTGATGCTTGGAAGGCAATGGGAGAGTTGGCTGCCTTGCACTTAGATGCAAGGGAAGAAGGTGTTAGAGGCTATTTGTTTCAGATGACGGTGCAGTCCTCCTTGTTGCAGCAGGTGGAAGAGTCTCAGTGGGGGGACTCCGAGGTGGAAGTGATGTGGGATCATGTTGATAAGGGGAACGCTCCAGAAGGATGGTCAGAGGACAGTCAACATTGGATGCTTTTCAATGGAAGGTTGTTTGTCCCAGAGACAATGCGTGAGGGATTTCTCTGTGAGTTCCATATCTCAGCCTTGGTGGTACATCCAGGAGTTTTAAAAATGTACCAAGGCCTGAGGGAACAGTTTTGCTGTCCCTGGGTGAGACGGGTAGTGGCGGAGTTTGTGGCTAAATGCCTAGTGTTTCAGCAAGTGAAGGCTGAACACCGTGTTCCCAGTGGTTTGTTGCATCCTTTAGATGTCCCTGAGTGGAAGTGGGATGACATCTCAGTGGGCTTCGTCACAGGACTACCCAGATCTCAGGGTGGTTATGATACCATCTGGGTAGTGGTGGATCAACTGACGAAATCAGCTCACTTCTTAGTAATTAAGGAGTTTGTCCCAGTGAGTACCTTAGCAAAGAGGTACGTGGATGAGGTGGTGTGTTTTCATGGAGTCCCAAAGACTATCATCTCATATCAGGATACTCGGTTTACCTCAAGAGTCTGGAGGGGGTTACAACATGATTTTGGAATCCAGCTATGCCTTAGCACTGCTTTCCACCCCCAGACTGATGGGCAGACAGAGTGGACTATCCAGATGCTAGAGGACATGCTGCGAGCATGCATTATGGATTTCAGAGAATCATGGGTATGACACTTTCCTTTAGTAGAGTTTGCTTAAAACAAAATCTTCCACTCTACTATTGTCATGGCACCGTTTGAGGATTTGTATGGAAGGCCATGTCGTTCACCCATTTGCGGGGCAGAGGTTGGTGAGACAGGTGCTCTTGGGCCAGAGGTAGTGCAGAGCACCACAGAGAAAGTCCAGCTTGTACGTGAGAGGATGAAAGCGGCTCAGGACTGACAAAAGTATTATGCTGATCGTCAGAGGAGGCCCTTGGAGTTCGAGGTGGGAGATCATGTGTTCTTGAAGGTTTCCCCTCGACGGGGGCAACTTAGGTTTGGGAAAGGGAGAAAGATCTCACTTAGGTTCATCAGACATTTTGAGGTACTGAGGCGAGTCGGAGAGGTGGCATATCAGCTGGCCCTGCCACCTCAGTTGGAGAAGGTTCATGACGTCTTCCATGTCTCCCAGCTACGTCGATACTTACAAGATGACTCTCACGTTATCGACTGGGGAGAGTTAGATATGGGAGACTACGCAACCTTCAAGGAACGACCAGTCAGAATCGAGGATCGTAAAGAGAAGGTGCTCCGTGGACGAACCATTCCGTTGGTTCATGTGTTATGGAGGCATGGAGGCCTCGATCAGAGAACTTGGGAGTGGGATACCCAGATGAATGCTCAGTACTCGGAGTTGTTTTGACTTGTGTTTTCCCTTGTTCTTTTGAGATTTATGTTGATGTTGTACTTTGTACCTTTGATATATGGAATACCTGGATTGTCGGTTGTGAGACCTTTTGATTCCTTGTTCTCTAGAAGTGTATAGCATGTCAGGATATGTGGGGAAAGGGAAAAACCAGACACTTAATTGAGACACATTAATGAGGATGCGATTGAACCCGTGCGGGCGAGTTAGTGCTGCCTAAAGCGGATAATATCTCGACATAGAAGAAGGAATTTTCTCCAAACCATGCGTTCGGGCAATGTGTGTGTTGTACAGTGTTAGGGGTAGTGTAAGTTGGAAAATCCTAATGTATGAAAGTGGGAAGACCCAATTCTTAATCGAGTGACATTAATGAGGATGCGATTAAACCCGTGCAGGCGAGTCAGTGCCGCCTAAAGCAGATAATATCTCAACATAGGAGAACGAATTCCTAACACATATGATTAGGGTTGTTGGTTGGGTTCCTGTTATAATGAGAACCCTAAGAGGTATCTTGTTGGGTTTCATATGGGTTGGTTTTTTAATTCTTGGGGATGAGAATGTTTTAAGAGGTATCTGATGTAATGGCTCGGACCTCTCCGGCCCATTCCTTTATCAAAAAGAAGGTCACGAAGTGTTCTGGAGGGTAAAATAGACTTTTGCCACACTCTCCAGAATTTTGAAACTACACGCCGTGTAGTTTGGGTACACGCCGTGTGTCTTGTACTACACGCCGTGTAGTCCTTCCCCGCATACGTGTTACCAGTCAACAGTTGTGTGCCGTGTTGTAGTACGTGTCCTTACCGTGTGAAAGAAATGGGTACATGCCATGTGTCCAGTACTACACGGCGTGTAGTCCTTCCCCGCATACGCGTTACCAGTCAACGGCTGTGTGCCGTGTTGAAGCCATTTCCTTACCGTGTGAAACAAATGGGTATATTCCGTGTGTCCAAACTACACACCGTGTAGTCCCTCCCCGCGTATGAGTTACCCTCAAACCGTGTGTTGACCAGTCAACGGCCACCAAGCCATGTTGGAAGCCATGTGGAGACCGTGTGCAATAACTGAGTACATGCCGTGTACCATAAAGTACTTGTTGTGTACTTTTTCTTTTCTCGCCTATAAAAGGAGGGGTCCCCTCCTCCTTTTCAACTCATCCCTCTCCTCCCCTTTCCTCTAAGCAGAGTTCTCCCAAGAGACTTGAAGGCTCTTTCTTCCATAACTTCTTCATACGAGCTCCGATTTATGATCCGTCAGCGGCCACGGGATCGTAACGACGAGGCGGAACTTCTGAGCCTAGATCCGTTGTCTTTCATTTGGAATTTCCTTTACGGCTTCCACCTGAGGAGGTTTTTCCGGGACTCGATGGAAGTGACAGACACCGACAGACATCTTCTAAGGTTGATCCGGGGGAGCGCTGTGATCATAACCTGTTGAGGTAGGGATCTTACCTTCGTCTCTCTAAATTGTGGATCATGCGGGGTGGGTATCCTCTTGTTTTAATGAGAACCCGTTGAACCATTAAATAAAGATAATAACTGGTTAAAGAACAGGGATGGGGAAATTGTTATATTTATCTTATATCCTGTGATCTTATCTTGTGAATTGAATAGGCTTATGCCTACTGAAAATCATGGTCATTGGGGGCCTTTGCTTGCACAATTAAATGTTTTCCTATCTTTATATACCTTTTTATGGATGGAAAGCTTGTGGAATGTGAAATTTTTTAATCACGTAAAGTTGGATATTAAGAATATAGAACCCTTGTGTGATCACCCCGGTAGAACAAAATGGAATATTGAACATGTGGGTGTTGGATTGGTTTCGTTGCATGTGATGGGGGTGTGTTGTGGGTTGTTGTGGATCGGGTGAGCAGCAGGGCTTTGGTTGACTTGGTTGTGGGATGGTGTGAATGTTATGTTGGTGACGGGAAGCGGGGCCGCGATAAGTGGTATTAAAGGGATAATAATGTACGGTGCAGTTGTGGTTGTGGCGGTCGGCAGTGGGGCTGAAGGGATGGGTTGGAATATGAACGGACTGTGGGTTGTGAATAATAAATAAAAAGTGGAAGGGTTAATGAATGGTGGGTCATGGTAATGGAACGTGAATAATAATCAATGGGGTTGGTTGGTTGATAAGAAGGACTTTGTTGTGCTGCTTGTGTTTTCCTAACTTGATTTGTGGATGGCAGGGATATGTTTTACGAATGATCGATGTGGTTGGTTTTGGATAGTTTCCCATTAGTTAAGGAACTAAATAAACTAATTCTGCTAAAACGTGAAAACCTAAATGAGGTTGGGGTTGTTTGTTGTATGCATGTTTCGTAGTAGCAGTGCCGAGGCACATGCTCAGTTTCTCTATTTAGAATCCATAGGTTGGGCTATGTGTTTGGCATACATATATATATCTGTATCTTTTGTGTTTTATCGAACCCCACCCATGTTGAGCACTCAGTGCCAAACACTCCCATTTCATGGGAGAGGGTGTTTTTCCCTTAGTTACTAGCTCCTTCCTGCTCCTTCTCCTCTAGGCTATGATGGCTTGAGGCAAACTTACACCTAAGACTCTTCGGGTAGGTTTCTATTGGGGTGGTTTCAGCCCAAGACTATTTGGGTAGGTTGTATTGTTTCCCAAGAATCTTCAGGATGAGGCCCAGGTGTGTGCGGGCGGGATACGTGTTTGTGAGGCCCAGGTGTGTGCGGGCGGGATACATGGTTGTGAGGCCCAGGTGTGTGCGGGCGGGGAGGGTGTGGCAGCCTTAGGACTTTTGTTGTTAGGAAGAGCAGCTAACTAAAGGGAAATGGTGCAGGGTACCCAATACTCTTGTTCTTATATACTACTACAAATTGTGATTGTGTTTTTGGTGAGTTTGGATGGTGAGGTTGGGTGGATAGAATTCCCTGCTAGGTTTCTTCTGTTGTTCTCACGGGACATTAGGATGTCTCTCCACTTGTGCACGAGAGCTTTAGGTTTTCCTACTGATTATACTTGTATGCTCACCCTACGTTTACTTTCAGGTTTCTAGGAGGACTACCAGGGCCGTGCGGGACCCTACTAGTCGGACAGTTGGAGTTGTTGCAGTTGTTGTACTCTTTTTTTCTTTTTGTATTGTAATTTTAGATTTCTTGTACTTGTACCTTGTTATAAAATTGTTTAAACATGCATGTGGGATTGGTTTGGGTTTATTTCTATACACTTGTTATTTTCCTTTTTGGGTGGTTGACTTATCCTATTTCCCGATCCTAAATAATAAAAAGGGTAATGCCTCCCATATTTGTGAAATCTCATACCCTTGGTGCTAGTCGCCACCCCGGGGCCTACTGGAGGCGAGACTCAGGGGTCATTATCTCTCTTTCACCAATGCCAGCTCAGGAGGGGCATCTTTGGTGGGAGGGGGTCGTGACAATGTCCGCCCAGCCTCTTTTTGGGGAATTAACATAATACAACCAATCTTTTGCTCTGTCTTCTAATGAAAAAGGGAATGCCCTTAACTTTACTTTCTCTTCATCCACATTTTTTGGTTTTAATGTAGAACACATAATGTGAAATTATTTTAAATGATTATGTGTATCCTCTATAGAAAGTCCTTGGAATCTTGGTAATAGATGAATTAAACCATATTTTAGTTCAAAATTGGGTGCCTCGCCTTGTAATTGAATATAGGTGGGTTGGATATCAACATCAGACGAGGTTAGTTATTTTAGTGTTAGATTGTTTTCAACCCTGTTATTCATGTTAATTTCAGTTTTAATGTGGGTTTCCAAAGAAGAAGAAGGAGGATCGATATGAGTGTTTATGTTTTGTGCGTCCTCCTTCAAAGGTTCCTCTTGTGTATCTCAGGGTCGCTGATGTAGGATCCTCTCTGGTTCGGGTTCAAAAGGTTTTAATTCTCCTGGAGTAGAAAGCGTCATACACAGAATGTACACAATAAATAAATTAGAACACAAAAAAATGTAAATGTATAATATAAAAGAAACAATCATTCACAAAATTTACAAAGAAAATTATCAAAAACATGCACTAAAACCAAATCGCTCCCCAGTAAAGGTGCCAAAATTTGACCATGCTGTCATGACACGTCAAAATGATTATGATTTTAAGATTGATTTATAGTCTAGGGAAGACCCTAGGTCATCTTTCGAGGAGCGTTGATATATTTTGAGTATGTATTTTTAATAAGAATTAATAAAAGGGGGGGGGGTGTAAACATATTTAAGTAAATTACTTAATTAAAGAGTTAAATAGTTGATAAATATAGGTGGTGTATTAATAATTATGAGAGAGGAAGGTCATTTAAATTTCACTACACATCATGGATAGTTCATTGTTCTAAAAATTTAAAATGGTTTTGTTTAATTCTTTGGGGGAAGGTTGTCAAGATCTTGACTCCCCTCTTGCCTCTTCAAATGATTCTTAAAGAACCACCCCTTGGCACAAAAATCATTTTTCCAAGATTTGGTTATCAAACATAGAATAAGAGGTCTAAAAAAGAATACTTAAATCTTATGTATGTGTGAGATAAATATGATTATTGTTTTTTCCAATCGGAACAACCCAAGATTCCCACTTGAAATCTCAACCCAATTGGTGTTGAAATAAAAAGAGTTCCACTTAATGGAATCATAATGGGCCCTCCAAATCACCTCCTCCTACAATGAAATCATCAAAAAAGTAACATTTCCATTTTTAACAGTGTTAAACACAAAATAAATGATTAAAACACGGAATGTAACTTGTCATTATTTTTTATAATTTTCAATATAAAACAAGTTTTTTCACAGTGGTGTAAAGGTAAAAATAACACAGTGAATCGTGGTACGATCAACAATCTAGTGGTCAAATTCTGCCAGCATCAATACCATCTCAAAAATCTTGAGAAAGTGGTTGGCTTCCTCTACCCCACCATCTAAAGATGAATCCCTTGAAGTGTTTCTTCAAGGATACCTCCAGAATGTTCCCCGACTTTGTCGTTAGATATAGAGGCATCGAGATCGATCTAGAGAAGATCAAGGCCATTGGATAGATGCCTCCCCTAAGCAACATTCAGAAGATCCAAGGCTTTCAAAGATACTTAGCCTACACATTCCAATTTATTACAAACATGGTTGGAAAGTGTAATCCATTTTCCCAGCTCATGAATAAGGGTTCCATCTACTATTGGGGTAAAGAATGTAAAAACACCTTTGAGGAGATCAAGCTGTATCTGCTCTAGCCTCCGGTTTTAATTCCACCCATCTCCGGTAAGCTAGTAGTCCTTTATGTAAATACCCTTTAATGGTCGCTTAGTTTCCTTCTCACCTAGAAGAATAATAAATGGACATAGAATAGTTTATACTATCTTAGTCAAATGCTCCTCGACACCGAAACCAGATATTCCTTGACCGGGAAGTGCTGTCTCATACAGGTTTTCACAGTACATAAATTGCTATGTTATCTGTAGCATCACGAGACACGACTAGTTTCCTATGTAGACCCACTAAAGTATATTATGAAACACCCTATGTCAAAAAGTCATCTAGATTGGTGGGTAGTGATCCTTCAGCAGTTGTAGATCAGATTAATTCTGAAGAAAGCTGTCAAGGTTCAGGCACTAGAATATTTTCTGGTTGCCCATCCTTCCCCTATAGAGAAATCTATGTATCTTAACTTTTTGGATGAGTCCATCCTCTCATTGGGTCAGGCTATTCCATGTGGGAAAATTCACTTTGATGGCACTTCACAGAGCCCCATTGACAGAAGGCTCAATGATCCCAGACTCAATAGTGTAGGCCCCATAATCATCTTCATCACACCTACACAAGATTTATTTTTCTATTAGTTCTTATTGTTAGAAGGATGCAAAAAAAATGAAATAGAGTATCATGGTCCTATCACTAGTCATAATTTTTCCCTTGAGATTTATGTTCCCCACCTACATGTGAAGGGGGACTCTAAGCCAGTCATCAAGAAAATCAACGGTGACTATGTAATTAGAAATATTGAATTTGTTTCCTTGTTTGAGTGTGATCACCAGTTGATGGCCTGAATCCCCTTGTGGACTGAGGATAGTTACATGACAAGGTCACAAAATGGCTAAGCCGATGCCTTGGCCATCCGTACCATGTCTCTTACAAAGCCTGACCAGAATGACTTGTTTATCCATTTGGTGCATCGAAGAGTCTTTTCTATCGTCACTATAGATGATGATGATAGTCATCAAGTAGCCCATCTTGACACTGATACCTCCACATCAGGACCTATGGATCTCCCTTCCCTAATAGAATAAATCCCTGGTTGGATGAATCCATTTTTTAGTACCTCCAACACAACAATCTCTTGTTAAATAGAGTCGAATGTGAGCTAATCCCTCTGTGTGAAGTGCAATCCACCTTCTAAAGTGGTCCCATACTTGAAAGGATCCAATAAAAATGTTGGTTCTATGAAGTTTTCCTCCATTTAATTCAGTGAGGTGAGATCTCACATATATGTAAGTAGTCCATGCTGGTTCCTATGGATCTCATCAGACTAGGTCAAAAACATTCTCACGAGATCCAAATGTTGTGATACTTCTAGCCCACCATAGTCCATGATTATATCAAGTTATATAAGAGGTTTCACTCATGTCATATCAATGAAATTTTTTTTCATCAGCTTCCAGAGCCTCTCCATACTACCAAGTAATCTTGACCCTTTGTACTCTGGGGGCTCAATGTCATGGGACCATATCCTCCAATAATAGATCGCCAGTGTAGGTTCATTCTGACCTCCAAAGATTTCTTCTGGAAGTGGGTAGAAGTGATTCTACACAAGGAATTCAAGGCCCATTCTATCATTGATTTCTTGAGATCTAACAGCATCCACTGATTTGGAATCCCTCATGTTATCCTCACTGACAACGACACCAACGTTCGAGCAAATGAGCTAATGAAATTGTATGATAAGTACAACTTCTAGCCTAATCACACTTCTCACTATCATGTTTAGGAAAATAGAAAAATCATGGTGTTCAACAAGAACCTATGTAACATTTTGAATAAGATGGTTGGTCAAAATAAGTAGAGTTGACCAGAAAAGTTTCGAAACACTCTCTGGGATTACTTGACGGAAACTCGTAATTATACCTAGGTGACCCTATATTCTATGTTCTGTGGAGCAGAGATAGTCCTACCCATCAGTTTTCTGTTACCATCACTTCATACCACTATCTATGATGAGTAGAAATCATACAAGATAGAAGAAGTCTATTTGGCTATGCTAGAAGCCCTTGATGAGAATCAGCACTGAGCCCTGCACAATCTAGAGAGGCACCATAACAAGATTGGCAGAGCTTTCAATAATAAATCTCATATTTTAATTTTTCCTTTATGGTGACATGGTATTGGACCTAATATTTTCGATGATACCCTATAGGAAACCTCCCAAGTTGGATCCTAAGTGAGAGGGGCCTTTATCGTTCACAAGGTTTACCCCAATGGTGCATACTCTTTGATCACCATGGATGGAAAGCATATCACTCCTCACAAAAATTTTAAATTCCTCAAGAATTACTTCACATGAGGATCTCTCCCATCCAACATGATGTAAAGCTACTCCTTCTAGGCTGCAAGATGTAAGACATACCAACATCATCGTACCATATGCTTGTAAACTGCATCAGATTTCCTATATGACATTAAATTGAAAGCCCTATTTCCCCTTAACTCATTTTACATGATGTTAAAATATCACCATTCATCCTTATCGCAATATTTTGAACTGTACGACATCTCCATAACTAAGTACGGATTGATTCCCATTCTTATGGGATATTTTGGAGCACTGAGACATTATGTCTTTTGGTCCATCCCAACTTTATCCATTTTCAGTCTCATTGCCTAAGATTTATCCTAGGATCACATGGTGTGGTGTGAGACCTCATTGGTCCTCATTCACTATGGGTTTGAAATAGCCACACTGTCGGCCTCCATTAAGAATTTTTTTTCCTTTTGTCGGTACTGCATGACGTTAAACTACACGAACTTTAAGAATTATGTGTCGCTTGATTACTTCCCTCGTAGGATACATAGGAACACCAAGAGATTTTGTCTTTGGGCCCAAACATGGGTTCCTCAACCTTTTCGTCCCTTCTTGGCATTACCTTATGGTCCGAGTTATACAAACTTAAACTAGAATCTTTCATATCCGACATGACATTAAACTACTCTGTCCTGATTGAAAGAGATTAAACTACATAGAATTTATGGTCATTCCTGCATGAACTTAAAAGGAAAGTTCCCCTTTTGATCCTAGGATTGTGAATGGTGTAATATAAGACCTATGTGATCCTCATTTACATTGGATTAATTTTCCCCACCATACACAGCCACATTAGGATAACATCCTTACCACATGATGTTAAGCTTCACAACATTCCATAACTACACGTGGCTTGAATACAGCCCTCTACAGATACGTAGGAATGTCCATACATTTTTTCTTAGGGTCCATTCCTTGGTAATGTGAATCTCTCCATCCTTTCAACCCCATGAACTGAGTGTCCTAGGATCACTTGGTGTGACGTGAGGTCTCTTTGGTTCTCATTCACATCAGGTTTTACAATAGCCACATCATGTAATCCTTCCTTAGGGACCTCCCCCTCTTCTCTGTTTGGGATGGAGGACATAAAACAACCAAACATCGTCATGCCTCATGACCATAAACTACTTATTCTTCATCCTTGCATGACGTTAAACTTCACGACATTCTAGAACTATGTGTGGCTTTATTAATACCCTCATATGAAACATAGGAATGCCCACACATTTTGTCTTCGGGTCCATTCCCGAGTATTGTGAATATTTTATCTTTTTGACCTATTGTCCAAGATGTCTCATAGTAACATGTGGTGTGGTTGAGACCTCTTTGGTCCTCATTTACATAGGGGTTTCAATAGCCTCACCATGTGCCTACCCTGAGAGAGTCCCTTACCAACGTTCTTACCACATGACGTTAAATGATATTAAACCTTAAATAACTACATATGGCTTGATTCATATACTTATGGGATACGTAGGAACACCCAGACATTATGTCTCCCGGTCCAGCCCCCATGTTCTCCAATTTCTCTTATGGCCCCTTGACCTGAATTATCTTCTAGGATTGTGAATGGTGTGGTGTGGAACCTCCTTGGTCCCCATTCACATCATGTAACTTTACCACACCATACACATTTCCACCTTTAGGATACGTCTCCCCAATTCATCCTTACCACATTACATTAAACTTCAAAATATTATAGAACTACATGTGGCTTGATTTTTTCCCTCATGGGATACGTAGAAATGCCCATACATTTTGTCTTCAGGTCCAGCCCTAGGTTGATAAACCCAATTTTCCTCTTTACTTTACTCATACTTTCGAGTCATTTGTACTTTATTGATTCCCTTGACCTTTTTATGCCTCATCAACGTGCTCATATGCATTGTGGTGTAGGGCCTAGAGTGCTGGATCCTGCATGGACATGAATTAATTCCATCTCAATACTTCACTTGTTCATTTATCAGGATATTAATCATCTTTCACATCTTAAGGGACCCTTGAATGGTTTGGATGCTCGGTCTTATTTCCTTCCTACAATTCTATCCCAATGTCCTAAAGGATCTCAAATGAAATTTTGATCCTGGTTCTACATTTTGAATCTTTTCAGTGGCCGACCCTCAGGTGTTTGTTCCCATCCCATGATACACGATATGGATACTCTGCCTTGAAAATGGTCAGAAGATATCCTCCATAGTTATTCCACCCTCATTGTGTCCCAAATATCAAATATCATGATTCATATCCCTCATCACATCCTCATTCCTAGATGGAATTTTGACATTCTTGGTTTTATCCCTCCGTGTACCTTTGTACATCGACTGGGTGGATCAATGTCGTGGGATCATTCATGACTTCACACATTTGATCGCCCTGTCATGTTCTTATATGTGTCATAAGATCATCTTCTCCCCTTTTTTCCCACACTAATCATGGATCATGTGGGCTTAGGGGTCTTGGTATGATTTTTAACTTAATGGGAAAATTATACCACCTTGTGGTCCAAACCCTATGACCTTAAACTAGGAGTTCACATATCAGGGTCCAAGAATTTTGGCCCAAAAACATGTACACGTTACCATAGTAATGTGCAGTGTGGTTGGTTTCTTCTTGTCCCCATTCACATTGGATTGATTTATAGTGACACACTACACATTTTTTCTTTGAAAGCCTCACCTTGGGTCCAAGCTCTATGACCATAAACTAAGATCCTCAGCATACTTATCGTATGACCTTAAACTATGCCCTCTACATTCGATATATATAATGATAAAATACCCAGTGCTATGATGTATTCATATAATAAGAAGTTTCCATCCTGGTATTGGGCATCTGTATTTCCATCTTTAAGAACTATGTGTTACTTGATTCATACTTTCATAGGATACATAGTGACATTTAGACGTCTTATCCCTTGGTCCATACGAGGAATTGTAAACTCTCTGTTTCAATCTTTTTGGGCATATTCTCCCCTTTTGAGGATGTGTGGTGTGGTTGAGACTTATTTGGTTCTCATTTACTTTGGGTTATGTACCACACCATGCATTTCTTATTTGGGGTGTCCATTTCCTCAATGTATGACAATAAAATGAAACTATAGCCTGAACAAGTTTTGGATGCCCCATGATAATTATGGGATGATTCATATTCCTCTCTCTCGAGAGGATTTCTACCACTAATGTTGGTATTTCACTAAACCAAATTTCCTTATGGGATACATAGTGAATCTGGGGAATTCTCCTCTGGCCCAGCCACAGGTTCATTAACCCTCATATCCCTCTATCCCCAATTACAATCCAAACTCTATTACCTTAAATTAGAATATTCTAGTCCTGGAAACATGACATAAAATTTTTGGTCAGGGTCCTGGGAGTATGTCCTTAAACTATGTGGAACATCCCAATTATATGATGTTAAACTATACTCTATATCTTCGTCCTTATGGATCTTCTACTATTTTGTTCCTACATTCTAGAAGATATCAGATAACATTTCGCGTTAGGCCCTAAGTTTTTGATTGTGGTCAGCGATTGGCCTTCATTTTTTGGTTCCAAATATAGGATAGTGTGATGTGGGTGTTTTTTTTAAAAATGTCAATCAATTATCCCATATCATCATGCCCCCATCACTATGTTACAGATTTAGGGTATCCTGATTCACACTTCTCATTTCCTTTTGTTGAAATGGATTCCAATTCCCTTGGTGTTATCCCACTCATGTACTAGAGCACATTGGGAAAGGTAATTTTGATACTCTGAGACCCTTATTATCCAAACACACCCCCTCTTATCCCAAATACCATGGGTGATCAGTCAACAATAGCAGTCCCATAGTATTAAATGATCAGCTATCACTCTTATATACATGGTGGAACATTATCTGATCATCCCTTATTTCTCACACAAGGTATGGACCATGTGATCTTAGGGCATGATCATGAGTTTTTTTCTAAAATATGATTGAGATGTAATAAAAAATTTAAAAATAGTGTATTCATACACACAATTTGGGACAAGTAAATAAGAGAGAAGATATGTTTCATGAGTTCATCCAAAACAAGGACCTTATGGATTAGACCCTTCATTGGACTACTTCAGTTTCACCACCCTCTAGTGTGTAGCTTCTAGGATTTATTCCTACTCCTGATCTCCCTTTCCTCATTAACAACATAGAGAAAAGCTCATCAGCCCTGACTTGCAGCTATTCCTGCTCTGTTTGGAGTTGATCCATTTGAAGGCTTGCCTAAACTATCTTCTCTTAGGATTCCACCAACTGGGATCTTTGTTTTTGAATGATCAAAAATTGATTAATGAAAAATGTGGAATGTTCCCCCATCTACTCATCAAGGTGTTAGATTTCTTGCCTAGCCACTTGGAGTTTCTGAATATTCTTAGATTTATTCCTGCACCGGGAATCATCTGAGTGTTGGATGATTTCCCGTATCTTCTCTGAATGATAATCACAGATCTTCCTGTGGATATGGAAATCATCCACCCCTCCTTTACAAAGGAAACATAGTTAGGTGCAGAGTGATCTCATTCGAGTTAGCCATTCTACCTTTGGGTGATCGAGGAAGTGTTTGATACACTAAAATTCCTTGCACCATGTCATACGACTCTCCTAGACTACATAGGGATAATAATCATATATCTCTTTAGTATTTCTTGGTATATGTTCAAGAAATATGGCGAAAATTTCCATGTAAGGATCTTCCTCTATCATCCTTATGGAGGGACTGGGCCCTATGATATGTGGGTGACGATCTTCACTCATTTCTTCCTCAGCAACTTTTCCCTCACCGGCCTCGGGTTATGCCTTGGTAAAGCCATAACTTGTGATCAAAACATCCTAACCACAGAGTTTTAAGGATGGATCAGATTGGGTGATCTATTCCTCACGGGCATGAAAATTTTCTAGAGGATCTCCTGCAGATCTCCCCTACTTGTTAGTTTTCCGAGTCTCCAGCCTCGCGATCACTGCATGGGAAATTAGTACCTCAGTTAGGTGAGTTTTTAGATGATATATATGAATCTGTAAAGGTAGAGGCTTACCAAATTCCAACACAGTTGAATCGAGTGCCTGTATCCCTATAGGACCTTATGCCGTGGGAGATCCCTCAGTGCTTGTTAATTCAATTATTGGCGCCAGCTCATTCTGAGTAGTGGGAACGGCCTGAGATTCTGAGTTTGTCACTTCATCCCCTTTTTCTACTTTATCCATGATTGGTCCTCCACCTTTCCCAACCCTAGATACGGTTTTAGGGAGATATACTTCCACAACCATCAACACATTCCCCCCATATAGTGGGAGCTCCCTGATCATCGATACCAATGTGTTCCTAAACAGGATAGAGTATGGTAAGTGGATTCAAATTATGGTAAGAAAAATAAACAAGAGAGATAAGAGTGGAAACTTAACTTGAGACGTTTGTCCAGTTCCTCGTCAGAGCCTATGATTTCACCACTCTCATGTGATATCCTCTCCTCAGCCATTTTCCCCTAATATCCCTCACCTCCAGGCCTCTTGTACTTGGACTCCTCTTCTACCTATTCCAATTATTCTCCCTCCGCTTCTTCCTACTCCTCCACTTCATCTTCTCCTTCTTCATTATCATTATCATCATCTTTAGGTGTCATTTCTTCAGGGTCATTCTCCTGACCAAGAATTACTTTAACCAAGAAATGTGGTTCTTAATACTTCCCACATTTACATAGATATGCATCCATGGATATCAAGTACACATGTTGGCAATGAAAGTACAGCTTTCCCACCACCAAGATGAGCCCTATGTCCAACTGATCAAGCTCAGTGTGCACTAGTCTTCACCATAGTTCTTCAGTTGAAATCTATTATTGGAAAATTATCCAAGAAGACCATAAGGATGGAAAAATGAAATTCATGGTTGGCTACAAAAGATATCTTTGTTTTTCTTCAAGGGTCTCTCTAGCTATTCTATTGTGTTGCCTACTGGACTACCCCTCCTCAGATGGTGGAGGCACAACCGCACCTTACGAAGATCCTACCACTGATGTTCCCACCTGTTCCGATCTACCTTCCTAGTTTTCCTTAATTCTTTCTTCTTAAGAAGTACCAAACCTACTTTCTCACCATCAAGAATATATGATCACTGCCTTGATTAGACGAATTCATTTCTGTAGAATTTCCTCCAAATACACTACCACTTAGTGTTCTGCATACTATGTTGATAGGCCGACATCAACATAAGTGGGGGGGGGGAATTAATGGCTTCACCAAATCCATAAGTTGTGAAAATGATCCAAAATTGGGGAATGATCCATGTGTGAATCTCTTCCTGATCCTCTGTATAGAATGTTTTCAGCATTCATTGCATACGTCCAAACCTTTTGGAAAACCATGATTCCACGTAGGATTCACAGAATATTTTCTCATCGATCTGGGCCACCATCACACCACCCCTGATACTCTGAAGATACTCCCTCTACTCTAGTGGGACTTGCATGTCATCCCCCATTTTATCGACTGAGGTTTGAAATGGGTGGAGGTTGAAGTTTTCATGAGTTCCGATCCTAATCTTAATCCCTTCCTCATTAATCATTAGCAGCCAAACCCCCACAATGTTTGACAGAGATGGTCGAAGGACGTCACCTGGAGGACGAATGAAATTTTGGGAATTCATACTCACCAATATTAGTTGTGACCCGACGATGAAGAATATGAAACATTCCACAGATTCTCCTAGGAGTTCTCCCTCCTATGATACACCCTAGGATGACTTATGACCTGTCTAACACAAGCACTCATAGGTTGAAATTGTGAAGATATGCCATGATCTCGACCATCACCAACTTCCTTGTATAGACATCCATCATTGTATCTCTTATAGGAAGAAACCAACCACTCATAAAGGTAGTGGGGAAACTAGTGTATCTCATGTACAAGTCCTGAATTTTATTGACACTAAATCCCCATGATTGGTATTCACCTTCTTCCAAGACCACCCATCATGATACTGATTTTCCCCTCTATGACATTGTTGGACACTACTTCCTTTGCCTGATAATACTCACATTCTTGTCCCTCCTAATAAAAAGGCTGAACCATACAAGATAGGATATTTCATTTAGGATGTTCTTGACCTTTAGCCTCTCATTTTGGCAACTCCAACATATTCCATTTCCGAATAGGGGTTCGTACACTGTCTCCCCATACATTCTCCATCGGTAAGAATTCATTTTATTGGAAACCTTCCAGAGGGATTCCCATTATGCAGTGGATGTACCAAATGTTGGTGCTGACTTCACTACAATGAATATGGAATATATTGGTATCAAGACACCACCAGTTGAATAGATCCAAAACTAGGTCCTACTGGCCTTAGAAATGGAATTGCGATGTCCACACAACCTCAAACAACCTGATGTTTCAAAACTCATCCTTGAAATCCTTGCATATATGGTGTACCCAGTACACCCATTCCCACTTTCTAGTGAATTTTCCTTCAGAGCTCAAGTCTCAGTCTTTTTTCCAGAGCTTAGTCTCATCGGTTACACTTCTCTTGAAAGTGCCTGCATAGTTGGTAGTGAAGTCTCCAAAAAATGGTTCACCCCTATAACTCACCTTTTTTATGTTCATGATGTAAATAGTAATGTTTCTAGATTCCTTGGTAGGGTGACCATTATTCGTGATATTGAACCATGGAAGGTTATCCTCATTCGTCACCCACGACTATGGTGAGTCGTTCTTGAAGCCCGACATCAGCACCTCCTCCAGAGTGCTGAAATACCATAACATGAGGCTATAACTCGGGGAATAATTATTTTGAGCCTACATTAGCTTACACAGAAGCATATGATTTTTGGATAACACCCTTCTCGCATAAAGAATCTGGGGTTTGGAGACCATCTCTGCCCTTTGTGCAACATAGGAAGCCTCCCTCTTGGCATCAGTCTGGTCACCATCCATCTCAGTCAGTCCTCAAATGAAAATAGGGGTTTTCATGAAAGAGAGAGGTTTGAAGTGAAAAATAAGATAGTGGTGCATAATATTGATAGAAACCATGAAAGAAAAATATGACTAAGTTAGATGCACACAAGGTCTAGATGTTGCACATAAGGAAACAAATAAACTCAAGAGCTTTCATGCAGAGCAAAAGAACTTTCATGAATGAGAGAAAATGGACCGTATTATGAATAGTCAAGGTACAATGTATGGGCCCCCATGTATTTTTAGGTGTAGACCTAGAAATTTGCATGTGCATGGTTCCTTACATGCTAGATCAGACCTTCTGTGCACGCTGATGAAAATATAATGTGCTCATAGAATATTTCCATCAAAACCCAACCTTCAAGTTCCCTTTTAGCTTAGATTATAAGGGGGGAATTTGTTGGAATTGAATTCCTATTGATGCCACATATTGGATTATTTGAGTGATGCAAAGGCATATTTCGAATCAGTGGGTGTTCCTAATAATCACAAGGGTATTGCATGAAAGATTTGATTCAGGCGCAAAAGGTAAAAATCCATGCTCAAGACTCTTCCATGCACAATGTGACATCAAATATAATTCTTATCTTCACATATCCGAAAATAGAAATGGCCGATGCGTGGAAGAAACTGGGTCGATGAGCAATAGAGATGACTTGTGTGAAAAATTATTCAGTGCCCAATGCGATGTCAAACAACTGCTTCTATGTCTAATTAATTCCATGATTTCCATTGAGATTTTCCCAAATAAATAGAAGGGTACCCCCTCACTTGAATATAACACTCTAGAAGTCAAATAGTCCATCCCCATTGCATAAGATGACCCCTTACATGACCGGGCGAAAGTCATGGCTTAAAGGAATAGGATCTTGTGCAATCAGTCCCCCTTGGGTCTGCCTTCAGCTGGGCCCACACGGGATTGACCCTCACCTATTTCATTTTTAACTTAAGGTAAGTTCACACAAGGGTCCCTTCTAGCATGCAACTCATGGCCTTGTTTAATACTTCTATTTCCTCGACCCCACAATCTTGCATGTAAGTATCCCATATTGTGCACACCCTTTCATCTTGTGCGCAAGTATCCAATATTGTGCACACCACTTCTTTAGGAATCCATGGGTTATCTTTTCTCCAATGCACCCTGTTTGAGATACTCTTTCATGAAGTGTCCCTGTGTTGTGTGAAATTCCTCCGTATGGACCTCCCGGCTTGTGTGTAGTGATTTCCTGGTCCATTGAGTGGTGCTCCTTGTTACGTTTCCATACCTCATTATTCTTCACATATGCATGATAACAACTATTACTTATTCGTATAACAATTCTAATTTGATCCCATAGAGTTACCATTCCTCCAATCCATTGTTTCCTAGAATTTATTATGCCTTCCTCCCCCAAGCATGGGTTGGTATAAGTTATGTAAGTCCAAGGGGTGAGGATTGAGTCCTCCTCATTTGAGCTGCATGACGTTAAACTACCAAGCACCCTCATCCCCACACATGATGTTAAACTATGAGTTTCTGCATATGTGGAAAGCCATAGTGGAATTGAAGGAGAATGAGAAGCAGCGCTCTTCTGATCCTTTCTACCTTTTGGCTTTGTTGCCATGCATGCCTCACACCGTCTTCATGTAACCCCCAACACACTCTGATAGGGTGTTCCCTGTACGATGTCCATATCTTCCTCATACATTGGCTCACCCTCATCTGGATTCCTTCCCAAATTAAGTCTGAATCTCTATCTTCCTGGTCCTGCTAGCCATGCGTAAGCTGCACACCATCACTTATGGCCACACCTTTCATGAAACAATCACCAGGTCCGCCTCTACCTCTTTTTTCCCACACTGATCATGACACACATGGGCTTAGAGTAAGCAGTGACCATGAAATCCACATGCCCCCCTATCAACATGAAAGTCCCATTAATCTCATCCCATATGACATTAAAGTGAACCAATATAAACTATGTGGACTTTGATCCTTGTATCCTAGATAAGGTATGTAGGAAGTCTCTATGAGGTTCAAGCTCATCACTACCCAAATTCCATTTGTCTCGACAATTTCATGCCGGTTCATCTTCTTACCACCTGACATTAAACTATATTCAATTTCAAAATACGTGGTTTTTGATCCCTGTCTTTAATATAGGGTGCATAGGGAGCCTCTCTGAGGTCCAACCCCAACCTATGGTAAACAATGGTACTTCCTCCTAAGGTATGTACCCTTCTGATGCGTTACATTCCCATTTTGGGATCTATCTCTCAAATCAACCTCTCTGGGGTGTTCTGATCCACCCAGGTAGCTAACCATGCATAAGATCAACACTTCAAAATACTTCTCCAACTAAGAGTTTCCCTCTTATGATGGATTTCAAATAATGCGTAATCCCCTGGAACATCTCCAGGTCCCCATTCTCTGTGTATTCCATGATCCTATGCCTCCATTCTTGAACTATATGGAATTTGATTCCCATACACTAGGATACGTAGGAATCCTCCCCAAGGTTTATTCCCATAAACCATTTACCATACCAGAATTCCATTCGATCCTTTGCATCTCGAGAAGATCATTCCTTAATGTGGTGGTTCTATTTCCTTCAGGTCCCCATCTGTGGGTTCCATTCTCACAAGACACCTACTTAGGTGTCTAATCACCCCACTGAGCTACATGGAATTTGATCCCTACCTTCAAATGAAGGGTATATAGGAAACCTCCTCAAGGATCAATTCCAACACCACCATCATCTCTACACTGGTTACATCCCATTAATCTCATCCACCTGGGTAGATAACCATGCACAATCCCCATTCATTAAATTGCTTCTTCTAGTAGCACCCGATATACTAACCATTTGTAATCTCGAATATCCCCCTTATAATTACGTGGGTCTTGATGCTTTTCTTATACACATGGTATGTAGGAAGCATCTTTGAGGTTCAATCCTATCCAATGGTAAACCATGGAGTCCCCTTTTCCAGGACACATCTTATTTGATCTACCCTTTGTGGTGTTCCGCTAAGCCTTCATGGTGTGAAACCCATCCATTTATAGGACACACCATCAAGGGTCCGTCCTTATTAGGCATTCTAATCCATCCATCCTGTAAACCTTCTCAGTTCTCCCTTATAGGGATGTACCCATTGGATTCACTCTCATCAATGTTATGATCAGTTTGATTTGTCTCCACTAGACGTTAAACTCATGGCATGAAATTTTTTAATCATGGTATGTTGAGGAAAACCTCGGAGACCTTACTCTATCATAATATTCCCCACTTTCATCGTGGTATACCTAGGGCTCTTGTGTCCTCAGGAAGCCCTCTCATAAGAGAGAATTCAGATGTACCAAGGTTCCAATGTCCAAACATGCCAGCGATGCCCAACATGACTACTTTCCTGACCGAAGGTTGCTTCCCTGAGTTGACCCTATGGAATATCCCAATAGAAGTAGTGTAATTAACCAAAATCCACAAAGAGATGGTGATGGTAATGATTTTCACAAGCAATGTATTAATATTTAAGGGATACCTTGACTAGGTGATAAATTCTAAGGATGAATCCATGGAAGGAGGAACTGACATCCCATCATCTCATTTTGATCAAGGAGAAGACGTCTATGAAGAAGTGATGAATGAATCCCACCTTTAGAAAGTAGGATTGCGAGGAAACAGGCATGACTATCGCCATAGATGACGATACGAGGTGGCGTGCCCCAGAAGAAAGTGTCAGAAACAATGTCCTTGAAGGGTTAGATGTTATTTTTATATGTACTTGGTAATACTTTTCCATGGATGAGATACATGATGAGATATGATTTTGGTTCATGATCCTCAGGTACGAGAATTGGTTGAGGTAGGTGTGATTTATTTGGATGATGTGGTGTCACCAACAAATTTATCATATTTTTCAAGTTGATAATAAATAAATCATTTTGGATTAATATAATTACATATACATACATACATAATAATTGAGTAGGAAATATTATTTGTGGTTTCAACCAAGGATTATATTATAACTTAATATATGTTCAAACTACTTGTGCATACATATTAGATACATGATGTTTTATGTAAATGTGATATGCCTATATTGTTATAATATATAGTATAAAGACCCTTTGGATTTATTTTAGGGGGTTTTAGAGTATTGAGAAGTATCCTATTTTATATTCCTTTTTTTCATATATTTTAGTTTAATTTCTTATTTTTTGTTTTTTATTCAATATCTTTGAGTCATATTTAAATGCCTGATTTTTTTTTCATTTTTGGGAAATTATTTCAACCATACAGAGATAATGGTGGTGTATTTCACTATTTTTTGAGGTTGTGTTTCATATTATCTTTTTTTGATGTGATATAATATTAAATGGTGAATTAGTCTTGAAGAAGGTTCATTGAGCCTCGGTGCAAGTCTCCATCATCTTATGATTGGGGAGTTAACTTTATTCCATGTGGTATTTCACCCATGGAATAATTTCACTAGGGTAGGTTTTTTAAAATAGAATCTAACCAGTTCATTTTAACACCCCAAAACATTTTATGGTATGACTCTCTTAAATACATTCTATCAATAGCCTATATTTCATAAATCACTATGTTACTTTGAAAAAACACTTGGTTATTTAAGAGATAGTAATAATCTAGCCATTAAACAAAAAATTTCCCACTTCTATGTTTTGAATTTTGAAAAACTATCATCTAGAGTTGTGACCAGTAAGTCATTTAGAATCTGATAGAACAAACTTGATTTTTAATGAATAGTAAAATACAGTTATGAATAGTAATATGAATTGTAATATGACCCTTATAAATTGTAAATAATTATAATATTTTATTTTCTTAAGGTAATATGATAATGATATCTTAATTAATTTTTCTATGTGATATATAACTAATTATATCTTTAAAATGGTTATTTTTCAAATTAACTATGATTTTATTTAAAAATTAAATTAGAAATACATAGAAAATTATTTTCAAAAAATAGAGTTCATTTTTGAATTCTACACGTCAAAAAATGGTCAGGGTTAATTTTTGGGATTTTTTTAACATACTTGAATTTTTCGTGAATAGTAAAAATTCAGTTTTGTGTTTTCAGTTGTTTAATGACATCACAATGATATAATAATTTATTATAAAAGGATGGTAGAATTTTTTATGGTTACTCATGACATGAGGGTTTCCAAGTGGTAAATACCAGGGAAAAAACCAAGGGAAGTCTATTGTTTTTCAAAAACCACTAATGAGGTGTCCCTTTTAATTAATAAAAAACTCCCTCTTAATTACTATAAATACCCACTCACCCCCTTCGTTTTAGTTGATTAAAAACTCATTATTCTAAATGATATTGTGGTATTAACTCCCTTGGAGTCCTCCCGAGGTTTCCTAAAATCCCCGTGGTCCCAACCTTCATGTTTTGGGAGTTACTCTACAAGGTAAGAGAATCAACCACCCTTCTATTTTATTAAAGATTTCATTTTATGTTTTATATTTTATTTTCAATTGGATTATGTTTGGATATTTCATTCCATATTCCCATTACTACCCATATTATTTAATAGTGATGATATATCCCCTTTCTCTCATCAAACTATTTTATTAAATTTTAAGTGACGCCTTTAGGCTACCGAATTTTCATAAGAAATTTCTCATTTTTTCTCTTATTTTGAGTTCCTTTATTTTATAATTATTTCCTAATATCCCATCATCCAAATGATATGATAATTATATTAACTTACCTGAAATGGAATTATATTATGCTAATGTAATATTTCATCATCATCTCTCTTTCCCCCTCCTCTTATACTAAAAAAACACCGTTCGAGATGTGTTAATTTATCACATTCAAGGACGACGAGTTCTCAGTTTTTGTTACCATATTTAATTCTGGTCATGAAACAATTTTTATGTTTGAATATTATCTTAATATATTTATTTAATCTCATTAATTTTCTGTAATCCATTCACACTCATAATATGAAATAATAATACAAAACAAGTTCATTGTACACAAAACTGCCAAGCTAAATCCAAGCGTTTATCAATAACTTTTAACCAATGATTCATCCTCAAGTATATAACCTAGAATAATTATAAGATCATTTATATCTATTTAATGTCACTGAAAATATATATTAATAATTATGGATGTTTAATGACATTTCAAATGAACTTCCATTCATGAATGCAAGTAAACAGATCATGAAAACCAAGGAAGAAAATGCTTCCAAAACAATAAGATTGAACCACTTACACCGATAAAAAGTGACATGAATGAACCTAATAATGTTATAATAAATAAAATAAATGTATAGGAGGTTCTATAATTATTCATTAATGAAGATAAATTTTTTTATTCATGTCATTAAAACAAACGAATAACACACTCGAGCATAAGGTAAGGGGTTTCTTCTCTCACTTTAAATTCTGTGAGATTTCCATTATTTGCCACTTATTTCTTATATGTGGTATATGTGTACTACTATATGATATATAATATCATTATTTTATTTATATTAATGGTATTATGTTATTCATTTAGAGATTATTGACTTTTGGTCATACGATTCAATTGATTACAATATGGTAGGTGACTTTGTCTGAATTTCCATTTCATTGAGACCTACTTAGTATTGTGCACCTAATATTTCTTATGTGGTGTATCTACTACCCATTTGAGATCAATTTTCATTTTAAATTATATTTACATTAAATATAAATAATCTCATATCATTGATATGTTTTTTTACTAAACCGTATACCATTTTACATACGACATTTATTTGGAAAGTTATATTAACTCTTGAAATATCGATGAATCTGTATACTCTACTCTACACGGATATTGAAAAGGCATATTGATATTTTATTGAATCAATGTATAAATATTGATTTGGAAATACAGTGGCGGGTGGGGCCCGCTATAGCCCCTCAATTCATCGGAAGGTCTCATGAGACGAATCAGTTGGCGAAAAACCCTTCGAGTTTGTTTCCAAAAATCAGATGGGTTTCTACCCACAGAACAAAATCGTTTTAATGGTATTATGGTATCATGTTACAGATACATGACGCCCAATTAATAATCATTATCTTTATTCATTATCATTTATTACTATCCATGAGAATTTCACTATGAAAAAAATCATAGGATGCAGTTTCAATCTCAGTTTATTAATGGAGTGAGTCTTTCATTTATTCACCATGCCATATTGACCATGTCAAATTGTTTATGATTCAGTTATTATTGATATTTGATTCCATGATTTTTAACCCTTACTGATCATTTGAGCTCACCCCTTTCAATTTTTTACCTTCAACAAGTAATGAAGAGGAGATCATTTATTGAGTTTCTGAGGATTCAATTTTTAGTTTTTGTTATGTTTTGTATTTTGTAACCTTTTCAAATGTAAGTTGAGTTATATCTATATATTTAGTTTCTTCAAGAGTAATAAAATTATTGTTACTTCTATATTTTCATTCCTTCTAACCATTCCAATATAACAAGTAATTCACCAACTCTGGTCTAGAGGGGTCAGGGTGTTACATTTTGTATCAAAGGAAGTTTAGTAGAAAACATGGAAACTAGAGTAGGAAATGTATAGTAAGGAAAAAATCCCTAAGATAGTATTTGAGGATAAATGTACATGAACGTCATGGTAATTTGGTAAGTAATAGATTATGTGAATTTTTCTAGAAAATAAATCCCTATCTGGATACAAACATGTAAAGGTGGCTCTGGCACAGATGTACCTAGGAGTGAAAGCTTCGACAAGGAGTTTCAGGATTGACCCGGGGTATCCGGGTACATGAAAACGGGTCTTTCTTCACTTTTGGTCACAACACTCCCAGGGGATATGCTTACGATAATTCATCTTTTCTTTACAAGCCATTATGAAGGATTGAAATGTAAATTATTCTTCAAAGAAACCATTTTTCTGATTATGGGATTATCCATGCGTAGGATCTCAATTTATGCTAAGTATTTTGTAAAGTTAAGAATATACATTATGATTCATACCCTAATCTAGTGTGTTATATTATTTAGAAATGGCGTCTAATGCAAAAAGGGGAATCAATACTAGTAGGAAATGTAGGGATCTTCCCACTGATCAATTCACACATTCAATGTTGGAGAAGATCAGATCATGACCATATTGGGACAACTTACTCATGGGGTAACGAATAACCATTCCACACCTGTGTTGGATCATTTCATGGGGTAGAAGCCCCCATATTTCTACGGGACTACTAATACAGTGGTTGCTGAGCAATGGATCATGTCCATTGAAATGATATTCATGGCATTAAGATGCAATGAAAATGAAAAGGTAGTAATGGAAGTATATTATCTCAAGGGGGACACTGATCAATGGTGTTCCTAGATTCAGAATACCACAGAGGAAGAAGAAATTGAAGATGTGTAATGGAGGACATTTAAGGAAATATTCTTCAAAAAATATGTCCCTCATGGGAAACGAACCGAAATGAAGAGGAAATTCCTTGGATTAAAGTAAAGGGAAGAAGAAAGTGTTGTAGAGTATGAGGCTACCTTCACAAGGCTAGCCAAGTATTCCGTAGATTACGTATGTGAGTTGGTAGAAAATATTGATCATTTATTTCAAGGTCTTAAGCCAAGTCTTCAAAGGGAACTGACTTCTCAAACATTTTCATCATATGGTGAAATAGTATCAAGGGCCATTAAAATAGAGAAGGAATTTTCTATATCAAATTTGTTCAAGGGAAACCAAGATAAAAAGCGGTAATCTGATAACCAAGGGAAAGGTGAAGCACCAAAGAAGAATAAGGGAATGAAGAAATTTCCATTATGCGAGAACTATAGAAAGAATCATCTCAGGAAATGCATAAAAGGAATGAGAGTCTACTATTATCATAGAGAAAAGGGTCATCTATCTCATGAATGAAAGGGGAAGAAACAATTTGATGATGTTCAATGTTACAATTATAGATATATGGGATACTATTCAAATGAGTGTCCTAAGCACCAAGGAAACAAGCCTTAGAAAAAGACAAGAGAGCAAGGTAGAGCTTATGTGATTACATATGCAGAAGTTAAAGTTCCTAATTATATGGTGGTAGGTACTTTAATAGTTTCCTCAAACTTATCCAACACTTTATTTGATTTTGGATCATTTCATTCATTTATATCTTCCCAATTTTCCAAGAAAATTAGACATGTCCAATTTGATTTAATAAAGGAGTTATTAGTCAAAACTCCTAGGGGATGCATCATTGCAAAAAAGGCATGTCAACTATACCCCCTCGGGACACATAAACGTGCTTTAGTTTCTAACCTTATCATTATACCAATGACTGACTTTGATATAATTATTGGTACGATTTGGATGTCAAATTATGATGCAAAGATTTATTGCAAGAAAAAGGATGTTACAATTTTTGAAAATGGTGTAGGATCTCTTATCTTTAGAGAAGAGACCTCACCATATGATTCTTATCTAGACCAATACCCTGTATCTCTATTTAATGCCATTCTTAGAGAGGAATAGAACCTAATATTTATGGGTGAGGAAAGAAATATTCAAATTGAAGATGTTCATATAGTTGCAGAATAAATTGATGTGTTTCCAAAGGATTTACCTTAACATCCTCTAGAGAGGGAAATTGAGTTTTCCATTGAGTTAATTTCTTTTGAAAGGCCTATATCCATGAACCCCTATAGAATTTACACTGTGGAGTTAGTGGAGGTAAAGAAACAACTAGAGGAGTTTAGTGAAAATGGATTTATTCGACCTAGTGTTTCTCCATGGGTGCCCCATTCTTGTTTGTCAAAAAGAAGAATGGATCCATGAGGCTATGCATTGATTATAGGAAAATCAATGATTTTACAATAAATAGTAAGTATCCTATGCCTCATATTGATGATTTATTTGATCAAATTCATAGAGCTCAATAATTTTCAAAGATTAACCTTCGATCCAGATATCAACAACTGTGTGTGAGGAAGGAAGATATTTATAAGACAACATTTTGAACCAGGTATGGGAATTACGAGTTTATAGTGATGCCTTTTGGACTGACTAATTCACCCTCTATTTTCATGGATTTAATGAATAAAGTTTTTAAAGAATATCTTGATAACATTGTTGTGGTATTAATCGATTATATCTTGGTATACTAAAAAAGATATGAAGATCATGAGGATCACTTATAGATTAATCTGAAAACTTTTAGAAGATATGAATTATATGGGAAGTTTAGAAAGTGGGAATTCTGGATTTAATCAGTTTTTATAGGACATATTGTCTCTATGGATGAAATCCTAGTTGATCTTGGGAAGACAGAGTCAATACAAGAATGGACCGTGCCAACAAACATAACAAAGGTACGTAGTTTTATTTTCTTAGCAGGTTACTATCGGCATTTCATTCATAATTTTTCCTGACTAGCTAACACGCTAACCAAGCTCAAACGTAAAGGAGTTAAGTTTGTGTGGACAAAATAATATACAGAATGCTTTGAAGAATTGAAAAGAAGATTGGTCAATGCTCCAATTTTGACTCTTCCATCTGGAAGTGATGGATTTGTAATATATAGTGATGCGTCAAAGAATGGGCTAGGTTGCATCCTTATACAAAATGGTAAAGTTATTTCTTATGCATCAAGGTAGTTGAAGACTCATGAGAAAAATTTTCCAGCACATGATCTTGAGTTAGTATATGTAATATTTCCTTTGAAGATATGTAGAAATTATCTTTATGGTAAAAAATGCGAGATATAAACAGATCACAAGAGTTTGAAACACATTTTCACACAAAAAGAACTCAACATGAGGCAAAGAACATGGCTTGAGTTACTCAAAGATTACAATTGTTCACTACACTACCACCCAGGAAAGGAAAATAAGGTGGAAGATGCATTAAGCAGGAAAGATCATGGACTTCCTACTCAAATAAGGATTGAGAGAGATCCTATATTCATGGATCTACTGAAGATGGATATGGTAATTGTTAAAGAATGGTAATCATATTTCCTCTTTCAAATGATTGCTAAACCATCTTCACTAGAGAATATAAAAATCTCTCAATCTGATGATGAAAATCTACAGAAGAAAATTATTGCTGTTAAGGATTGGAGATTGGAAGACTTTGTGTATAAGGAAGGAGTTATGAAGTTTGGGAATAGGTTATGCGTTCCATCAGTACCTGAACTAAAAAGAGAACTATTAGACGATGCTCATTGATTAAATTTCTCTATACACCCGAGTAGCACAAAGATTTATAGAGATATAAAGAAATATTTCTTGCGGGATAATATGAAGTCTAAAATTGCAGACTACGTGTCAAGGTGTCTAGTTTGTCACCAAGTGAATATAGAGAGACAACATCCTAGAGTAGTGATGAAACCTATACCTATTCCTATGCGAAAGTGGGATAATATTACGATATATTTTGTCACCGAAACTACCGAGGACACCTAGAAGGAATGATGAAATATGGGTAATTGTTGATTGTCTCACAAAATAAGCACATTTCCTTTCTATAAGAGATGATTTACCACTTGAGTGCCTGGAAAGACTATATATTAATGAAGTTGTAAGACTTCATGGTGCACCTATATCGATTGTGTCTGATCAAGATCCTTAGTTTACATCAAAATTCTGGAAAAGTCTCTTGAAGGATTTGAATACTGAGCTTCTTATGAGTACTACTTATCACCCCAAACTGATGGACAGTATGAAAGGACTATTAAAACTCTAGAAGACATGATGAGGTCATGATCTCTTGAATTACAAGGTATGTGGGATCAATACTTGCCTTTGGTGGAATTTTCCTATAACAATCGTTTCCATTCAAATATTCAAATTGCTTCTTATGAAGCATTATATGGAAAGAGATGTTGAACTACAACTTGTTTGGATGAAGTTGGTGATCGGAAACTTATTGGCCCAAAACTTATTAAAGAGACCATAGAAAAGGTGAAGACAATCCAAGCCCATATTAAACCAACCCAAAGTAGGCATAAGAGTTATGATGAAAACCGAAGAAAGGATTTGGAATTCCAGGTGGGAGATCATGTCTTTCTGAAGGTATATCCATGGAAGAGTGTCTTAAGTTTCGTTAAGAAAGGGAAAGTAAACCCTAAGTACAACGAACCATTTGAAATTATGGAAAGAATCAGAGCTGTAGTTTTACGTTTAGCAATGCCTCCAAGTCTGTACAAGGTTCATGATGTGTTCCTTGTGTCATTGTTGAAGAAATACATGACAGAACCAATGCATGTACTCACCTATGAATAAATAGAACTGGAACCTGATTTATCATACTGTGAAGGGCCTATCAGGATTCCTGACACAAGAGAGAAGGTATTGAGAAACCAGATGACTCGTCTAGTAAAGGTTCTTTGGAGAAACCAAAATATGGAGGAATGAACATGGGAACCTAAGGATGTTATGAAGAAGAACCACCCACATATCTTTGGTGGGCTTTATGCATAAAATTTCGAGGACAAAATTTCCAAAGGAGAAAATAATATAACACCAAAAACATTTTATTGTATACTCCTATTAAATACATTATATTCATAGAATATATTTCATAAAGCACAGTGATACTTTGAAACAACACTTGGTTATTTAAGAGATAGTTAAAACCTAGCCATTAAACATAAAATTTCCCAGTTCTATGTTTTGAATTTGGAAAAACGGTCATCTAGAGTTGTGGCCAGTAAGTCATTTAGAGTCTGATAGAACCAACCTGATTTTTTTGATGAATAGTAACATACCCATATGAATAGTAATATGACCCTTATAAATACTAAATAGTAAATAATGATAATATTTTATTTTCTTAAGGTAATAAAATAATGAGATCTTAATTAAAATTTCAATGTGATATAGAACTAATTATATCTTTAAAATGGTTATTTTTCAAATTAACTATGATTTTATTTAAAAATTAGATTAAAAATACATAGAAAAATTATTTTCCAAAAATGAAGTTCATTTTTGAATTCTAAATGTTGAAAAATGATTAGGGTGATTTTTTGTGATTTTTCCAAAATACTTGAATTTTTCGTGAATAGTAACAATACGGTGTAGAGTTTTTGATAGTTTAATGACATTATAATGATATAATAATTAAATATAAAAGGATTTTAGACTTTTTTACAGTATGTTATGGCATGAGGTGTCCAAATAGGGAAATACCATGGGTAAATACCATGGGAAAGCCCATGTTTTAGCCAAAACCACTAATGAGGTGTCCCTTTTAATTAATAAAAAACTCTCTCTTAATTACTATAAATACCCACTCACCCCCCTTCATTTTACTTCTTTAAAAACTCATTATACTCATATATATGGTGGTATTACCTCCCTATGAGTCCTCACAAGGTGTCCTCAAACCCCCCAAGGTCCCAACCTTCATGTTTTTGGAGTTACTCTACAAGGTATGAGAATCAACCACCCTTCTCTTTTCTTAAAGATTTAATTTTATTTTTTCTATTTTATTTTAAATTTAATTATGTGGGTATATTTAATACCATATTCCCCTTACTCCCCATATTATGTAATAGTGATGAGACACTCCCTTTATCTCATCAAACTATTTTATTATGTTTTAAGTGACACCGTTAGGCTGCAAAATTTTCGTAAGAGATTTATTAATTTTTCTCTTATTTTGAGTTCCTTTATTTTATACTTCTTTCCTCATATAACATCATCCAAATGATAGGATAATTACATTACCTTAAATTAAATGGAATTATATTATTCTAATGGAATATTTCATCATCATATCTCTTTCCCCTACCCTTATACTAAAAATAAAAACATCGTCCGTGATGTGTTAATTTAACACATTCAAGGACGACGAGTTCTCCATTTTCATTACCATATTTAATTCTAGTCATGAAACCATTTTTATGGTTTAACCCAATCCGAATATATTTATTTCATCTCATTAATTTTCTGTAATCTTTACACACTCATAATATGGAATAATAATACAAAACTAGTTCATTGTGCCCAAAACTTCCAAGCTAAATCCCAACATTTATCAATAACTTTTAACCAATGATTCATCATCAAATGTTTAACCAAGAATCATTATAAGATAATTTATATCTATTTAATGTCACTAATAATATATATTAACAATTCTTGATGTTTAACCACATTTCAAACGAACATCCATTCATGAATGCAAGTAAACGAATCATGAAAACCCAGGAAGAAAATGCTTCCAAAACAATAAAATTGAACCGCTTAAATCCACAAAAGGACCATTAATGAACCTAATAAGGTTATAATAAATCAATTACATGTATAGGAAGTTCTTTAATTATTAATTAATGAAGTTAAATTTTATTATTCAAGTCGTTAAAACAATCAAATAACACACTCGAGCATAAGGTAAGAGGTTTCATGTCTCACTTTTAATTCTGTGTGATTTCCATTGTTTTCCACTTATTTATTTTATGTGGTATATGTGTACTTAGATATGATATATAATACCATTATTCTATTTATATTCATGGTATTATGTGATTTATTTAGTGATTATTGACTTTTGGTCATACGATTAAATTGATTACAATATGGTAAGTGACTTTGTCTGAATTTCCATTTCATTGAGACCAACATGGTATTGTGCACCTAATATTTCTTATATGGTGTATCAAATGACCATTTTAGATCACTTTTCATTTGAAATTATATTTATATTAAATATCCATAATCTCATATCATGGATATGTTTGTTGTTTAAACCCTATACAATTTTAGATTCAATGTTTATTTGGAAAGTTATTTTAACTATGAAAATATTTATGAATACATATACTCTACTCTATATGGATATTTAAAAGGCATATTGATATTATATTTAATCAATGTATAAAGAATGACTTCAACATGTAGTGGTGGGTGGGGCCCTCTATATCCCCTCGATGCATCGGCACGTCTCATGAGACGAATCAGTTGGCGACAAACCCTTTGAGTTTGTTTCAAAAAATAAGACGGGTTTCTACCCATATAACTAAACCGTTTTAATGGTATTATGGTATCATGTTCCAGATATATAACATCCAATTAACAAGAATTATCTTTATTCCTTATCAGTTATTACTATCCATGAGCTTTTCACTATGAAAAAATCTATGGATGCAGTTTCAATCTCAGTTTATTAATGGTGTGAGTCTTTCATTTATTAACCATGACATATTGACTATGTCAAATTGTTTATGATTCAGTTATTATTTATTCTTGCTTCGACTATTTGTAACCGTTACTAATCATTTGATCTCACCCATTTCAATTTTTTACCTTCAACAGGTGATGAAATGGAGATCATTTATTGTGTTTTTGAGGATGTAATTTTTAGTTTTTGTTATGTTTTTTATTTTGTAACCATTTACAATGTAATTTGAGTTACATATATGTATATAGTTTCTTGAAGACTACTAAACTGATTGTTCCCTCAGGATTTTCATCCCTTCTAACCATTCCAATATAAGAAGTAATGCACCGGCTCTGGTCTTGAGGGGTCAGGGTGTTGCATTCATTATTTCAAGCCTTAGATTTGGGTTATGGTAGATTAGTGACTAGGAGTTAGGTTGGAATGTATATTCTATGTGTGGGTGCCTATTTGGAATAATGATAATGAAAAACCAAGTTTTTTGAGGGTATGTGATTACATTTTCATAAATTTTTAAATATTTTTGGGTAAATAATGGCCTAAATAGGGATTAGTAACATGGAAATTTAGGTATCATATGATGTAGAGATGTGCATGTGTGAATGTATTTTTGAATTTTTTTTGGGTGATGAAATGTGCTTAATTACAATTAATAACTATTTAATTAACATGTTCATGAAGTTATGTGTGATATTATTGTTTGATTTGACATTAATGTTGTCGTTAATTGGTGTGTTGATTATTTTATTAATGTATGAAATAAAATAGGAAAAATGATAAACCTAATTAAAATGGGGGTTGATAAGGGGAGCTCATATGATTGGAATATGTTAGAATAAAGAAAGAATATTCACTTAGTGGCTAAGGATGAGATTTTTATGGTGAAAAATATCATCGAGTGCTCAGTAACGGTGAACTAAAGAATAGTGGTGAAACCTTACTAGAAAGTAGTCGTAGTCTCATATATTGTTCATGGATTTTGAGCACAACACCCTCCTATCTTTAGAGGAGACTTTGGGATTCATGGATATTAAGAGTGGATGGAGCGAATAAATTGAATCTTTTAATTTGTTGAATCACTAAAATGGAAGAAATAAAATATGGTAATTTTTATGCTTAGGAATCTAGTTCAGAAATGGTGGGATATATTTTCTGAGGAAAAGTGAACTATATGGGTTTTAATGGAGGTCTTTAAGGGCATATTTCATGAGAAATTTTACCCTTATACACTAAGCATGTAACGAGAATAAGATTTTTTAGAGTTTAAGTAGAATTGATTGTCTATTAGAAGTTATGATTCTAGGTTCACATAACTGCTTCATATTTCTCCTACCACGGGATGAGATGAGTTTTATAAGGCCCATCGGTTTCTATATGGGTTGATATTATAGATATATTCCTAGTTATGTCCATTTTATTTACCTATTTTTGTGTAGGTGTTGAAGAAATTTCTTATGGTTGAGAAAGGTCCGGAAGAAGATATGTGGGAATTTGTTTGTATCAGGTGGATCTACATATTGTAAGAAGAGTATGTGAGATGTTTTTTAGAGATGGAGGATGTTTAATGGATAAAGTAAATTCCTTATCATATATTTTTTAATTAAAAATAAATAATTATTTCTTTATAGTATGGAAAGAAAATCCACGGTCGATCTGGTTTTTCTTACGAGCCCAAGGAGTGTCACACATGTGGAAAGGTTTTATTACTTTAATGGTTTTATTAGCTAGGTTACCATGATATTGTAGGTCATTGTTGAGTTTCTACACCAATATCATGGGAATGGTATAGTAATCCATAATAGAGTGTAATATATATTTCATTTGAGAGATTATATTATGTTAGTGGGTGAGACTCTCATGGAAAGGGTTAGTGGGGGAGATATAGTGTTATCAAACTTAGGGTCATAGTGATAGGGTCCTCATTTTGAATATGGGTAGATATTTGAAGTTGATATTATAATGGTTAATCTAAAAGGAAATTCTTATATAATGAGAGGTACACTGTTGATTATCTCTACCCTTTCTTGTGTAATGTTTGATTCTATTGAATCCAAATTTTTATATATGTTTCTTTGTATTCTAACCTTGATTTTTCATTTGAGATAATTTATTATTTTTTATTTGTATATACATCATTGGTTGGGATGTAGTATCTTATTAATTAGTGTTTGTATTATGCTATCGATTCATTTTATATTTATTATATCTAGGATTTATTTTGGATATATATGAGGGGATTTGATGTGATTATAAATATGTACTATCTATCATATCTTAAGCCACATATTGACTACTATCGGTGATGCATGAGGTTATATACTTATATTAGATAGTAATATTTTTTTTTGTGGAGTAGGATTATTGTATCGATAGGGAATTTATTGATTTGATAAAAATGATGAAGATCACATTTGAGGTGGTGGATATGTATCTTAGGTCAATTGAGAATGCATGGTTCTATTTTTTCTCTTTTGGTCGACTAGTTTCTGGGAATTTTTATGGATCATTTTGTGAGGTTACCACCCAAGAGGGTGATAGATTTCATGTTAATATTGTTACAATTTAATGATTATATTTATATTCCCCCTTATCATATAGAACCAGATGATCTTAGAGAGTTAAAGACTCTATTTAAGGATCTTGAGTCTAAGGGGTTCATTCGGCATAGTGCATCTTCTTAGCGTTGTCTGGTGATCTTTGATAAGAATTCTGATTTTTTCTTGTAGTTTTGTGTTTATTTTCATAGGTTAAACTAGGTAAAAATAAATAATTGGTATTATTTATTTTTAATTGATTATTTTTTAATCAATTAAGTGTAGATCACTGGTTTTCTAAGATCAAACTTTTACTTGGTTATCATCTACTGAGTGAGAGAGATGAAGATCTTCCCAATACGATTTTTTTGGCATAGTATGATCTTTAAGAATTCCAATTTATTCCTTTTAGATCAATCGTTAAACCAAAAATTTTCATGGATATGATAAATCATGTCTTTCATCCCCATATAGATTCATTTTTTATTGTTTTTATTAATGATATTAGGATATATTACCAATCCTATGAGGATCATATAAATAATTCAGATATTTTGTTAGATACCTTGATATATTATCATATAAATAGAAAATTTTAAAATTATAGTTCTATATTTAGGATTCCAATTTCCTCAAGTTTTTTGTTTTGGAATCAAGGATATTAGTGAATATTAATAAAGTAGTCTCTATGATGTATTAAAAGGTTCCCAATTTTTTTTGAGATTTAGAGTATCTCATGCCTTTTAGAGTATTATCTAATATTTATTATGAAATTTTATAACTTATATACATTAATGATGAACCCTTACTTAAATGGCATTGATATTTTAAGGTAGGGTAAATGCAAGGTAGCTTATTATTATCTCAAGTAAAGACTAACATGAGTGTCATCCTCACTTCATCAGAGCAGAGGAAATGATATGATTTTTTTGTGATTCCCCCAATATGGGGTTGAGATATATGTTGATGCATCAAGGGAATATATTTTCATACTGTTCTTGAAATCTTAGGCTATAATAGAAAAATTAACCCAATCATGATTTAGATTTAGCTATATTTTTTTTCATGATCATAATAGTTGAGGGACTATTAGTTTAGGGAGAAGTTAGTTTTATTAATAGATAACAAGATAACGGAGTATATATTTTCTTTTAAGGGTATAGATATTTTCTAGATTTTTTGTATATCATGTCATTCGATTTTTTATGATATATAAACCTAGGAAAGGGAATGTTGTCACCGATGATTTTAGTAGGATGTCCCTTGGGGATGTTGGTCAATATTTAAAAGAGGAGTAGCATCTTACGACTCTCTCCTAAAATATTGATCTTGATTTTTATGAGGAGTAGGTCCATGTTTTTATGTTACCTTTTTCTATCACCTATTCCTTGGTAGAGTGGGTGAAGGATGGTCAATGTTTAAATTATGGCTACTAGGTTTATAAGATAAAAATTTATGGCATGAAGGAGTTGCTGATGTGGGTTCTTTTTAGTGATTTCTCTTATTATTTCCATGGGATTATTTATATTTCTAGGGATTTATGCGAGGAGGTGATGAGAGAATTTCAAATGACTTAGTGGGTAGTTCATCCTTGTTTGAATAATATGTTACATGGTGTTCGATGGAACTTCTAGTGGCCAAGAATGAAATAAGATATGATTGGGTTTGTTTTATAGTGTTATTTGTTTAAAGATGACCATTAGAGGCTATGGGGAGAAATTGTTTCCTTTACTATTCCATAATGGAAGCAGGAGAAATTATCTAAGGATTTCATGATAATATTTATGATATCTTAGAATGGTAATGATGTGGTATAGGTTGTTATTGATCATTTGATGAAAAATTATAATTTCTTACCAATCGAGGAGACCAAAAAAGCTTAGGATCATTAGAAGATCCATATTTATGAGGTAGTAAGATTTCATGGGATAAAACATTGTATTATATTGGATTGGGATGATAGATTCACATCATGGTTTTGGAATGGATTATATAAATCATAGGAATATCAACTAATTTTTAGTATTGATTATCCCCCTAATGAATGACAAGCCTCGACCGAAAATACTGACCCTTGAGGTTATGTTCCAATCATGTTTCCTTTACTTTGGTGGTTCAGGGGATTCTTTTGTTCCTTAAAAAATATTTTTTATAACAATATCTCAAAAGAATTGATTTATATGGAATCATATGAGATTATTTTTGAGATAAATTATCAGCCTACTTTTGTTTTGTGGGAATCTTCAAAATCAATATTTTTTGACCTATTTTTGGAAAATATATTTCTAATATTGTATATATGATAAGAAAAAGGCTGATTACCACTTAGAGTAGACAAAATTATTATGATAACCATATCCATAAACCCCTTTAGTTTTTGATTTTAGATTTTATTTTACTTCTGGTGTCACCCTAGTTATGTAATCAAATGATTGAAAATTAGGGTAAGTTGGATCTTTGGTATGTTTTTCCATTTAAATATTGGAGTGGTTTATGAATTTTTCTTACAAATATTCTATACCTTTGAATACGAGGATTTACATGATGTATTTAATGTATATAAGATGAGGTGGTATCGAATAGATCCTTCTCATGATTATTAGTGTAAGGATTAGAAGGAATAACTAGATTCTTCTTTTAAATAAAATCTAGTAAGAATCATTTTTCACAACAAGAACTAGTTTAGGGGAAAGGTTGTGCCTCATGTTAAAGTATTGTGGTAGGATGGTCATGTACAAGAAGATTCCATGGAAGAATAACAAGAGACAAGTTACCATTAGATCAATTTATTCATTTGTGATTCATGATGATTTTTCTTGCGGATGATAATCATTATGATAGGAATTTTTTAATGTCCCCCAACATTAAGGTAAATAATTTAATTTATTTTAGAAAATGATATGATTTTGGATTTGAGTTGAAGTTTATTTTTAATATTTTGAGTGAATATAAATAAATGGGGAAGGATTTAAATGGAATAATTTTATTGGAGCGCTCAATAGATATTATTGGGTACCCATTTATGTGGTTTAGAGTACCCAATAGTCAATCTTGGGGAGTGGGTCCATTGTACATTCAAACAAGTGCTTTGTGGGAATGCATAGTGTGGTTAGCGGAATACTGGGAGTCCATTGATCTCGATTTTGGTACCAGGTGGTTCTGTAGAGACCCAAAGCTTGAATTACATGGAAAATAAATTACTTTTGCGGAATACTTAATACATAACAAAAACCAAAACTCAAGGATCGTAATAGTTTAGTGTTTTTGGAAACTCGGAATATAATCTTCTAATCTTGGTGAAAGATCTTCACCAACTCCCATAAAGATATTCCCCTTTTGTTTTCTTACCTAAAACCTTTCTTTTAATCCTAGTGGAAAATAAAACATAAAAAGGGTGATCTCAAATGCTTAGTAAGGGTAAGCATGGAGAAAATAAAACAAACCACATACATTTTAACTTAAAAACATGAACATAATGTTTAAACATCAAGATCTTGAGAAATGACATAAAACATGGAAGTACATAAGGCATAGATCATAATGGAACATAAATCATGATAAAATATCATGGGAATAAAACATGTAATTATGGAAACCATTCAGCACTTGTTATGATTTCCATAGTATCCAAGGCATTGCTGCCAGGACCATCTTAGTGGACAAAGTCCCTTTCTGAATCAAGTTTACTCCTCGTTACAGTCCTGTATCACTGAACCAGATTAACTTACCGTTCCAAACATGTCTATATCATGAGATATAAATATTTAACTAATGCATTGGAGGGAGATATAGGTCCCACACATCTCATAATGAAATCATTCTTACTTGTGCCACGACAAAAACATAAATCATTCATCATTACCCAAAGAATAAAATGGGTTTCATAAACATCATTCCATCATAAAATAATCCATATATAAAAATACGGATATCATATCATCATAATAAAAGTGAAACCATTTAAATCATAGAGAAATTATACTTGAAACATACACATATGAAATAATTTCATCTTAGATGGAAAATGGTTTTGAAAAAAATACCAGAAATGAATTCTTGAGGAAAATATTCTTTCTTTTTCAAAATCATTTTCTTTTCATGAAATTCCATGAAATTTTAAAAGAAAAGTATTTTGTTGAAAATATTCATGAAATATTGTAGAGTAAGATTCATGAAAATAAGGCTTTATGAAACCGTAAAAATCCGTTCATGCCGTATAAGTTAAAAAAACATTCTTCTCATACTTTTTCCAGAAAAGTCAAAAAGTACATCGCATGGTAATAAAAAGAAAGATTCCTTACATACCACGTAGTAAAATAAAAAAATGGGTAAAAGTAATTTAAACATACATGAAACCATTTTTAGAAAATAGGGACATGGATGATAAATATAACCCTAGTAAATACTTACGAGTAAACAATCTCGGATAAAAACAAGATTGGAAAAGTTGTCCCTTACCTTATGTCTGATATGCTTTTTATATTTCCGAACCTCCTATATAATGATTTAAATAATGTCATTTACTTATTATAGAATCATATTCATTGTTATGATATCATATATGGTTCACTTATGACTTTATATTACCCGTTCTTTTGTAAATTCCATATTAAATCACCATTTTGGGTAAAATCGTTTCATTTATCGTACGAGTTTCGACTTGTTATTCTTGATATTATTACTTATATTATTATTTAAATAATTCCATAATTTAAAACATGATTTATATATAATATATATTCAGCATATAAATATATATGATAGATCGATAAATGAAATGAAATACACCGTTCATGGAGACGGTAGGCCGTACGTACACATGAACGATGTTTTCGTTTCCTTATTGAATTGAATGGAATTAAGTAGATGACATACATATATATATACATAAATCCAGTATCATTATTATGTAATATATTTCATTATTATTCATTATTTATACTTTATAATCATTCATGAATGGTTAACATGGAGAATGAATCTCATCACGTCTTTGAGACGGTAGTCCGTACGTACGCACGAGCGATGATATCATTCCCATGATCGTGGAATTGTATTGAAGTGTATGTATAATATTTCAGAATCAATATCACTTTAAAATAATCATATATAGTTATTTATTTACACCATTATACCCATCCAAGTAAGGTGGTGGTCGAAAACAGATCACACCACGGCGTGGAGACGATATTCCATACGTACGCACACGCGATGATTTCGTTTTCCGTAGGATAGATAGAAGGTTAAATAGGGTTGTTTCATATTTATGATAACATATAAGTATATAAGTAATACTGATTTTATTACTGTATAATGATACAACTAAATAATAAGAATTAGAAGAAGAAAGAAACTTGAGAAAATCGGAAGAAGAGATTACCTCTTCTTCGACGAACCTCCTTTAAGCTTCCTCTTATGGAAGTAGAGTTGGTCTTTTGAGAATACCAGAACCTCCAGAATGTTTCTAGGGAAGTGGAGAAGATAAATGGGCAGGGGTTGTCTAAGATTAAAGGCTCAAAAGGGTGTAAAGAGTAGAGGTAATGAGTGCCATTTTTATAAGGGAGGAGAGGGGAACCTTTGGAAAAACTTAAAATATTATTTTATAATAAATTCATATTTGGTTTATAATAGCTCCAAATTGATTTATTTAGAATATAAAGTGAGTATGGGTAGAAATAATCTCAACCAATCTGTTTTATACATGTTTAGGTTACTATTTTAACCTTATATTTTAGATTTAACTCTAAGTTAAATAATTTAACTTTTACTGTGTCTTCTTGTTTTCTTACACTATATGGTTAATAAACTTACTATAACCCGCCAAACGAATCCCAAGTGGTTCATTATTAATATATATAACCTTATCGAAGTCATTTTTCTGATCCTTAGATTTTTAGGAAGATAATAACAATTAATAATATAATATTTTTTTTAAAAACTATTTTATGTCAATTTGGACACTATTTGGTAATTGATTTTGGTGAAATTCATAACAGCATGATTAGTTCGAAAAAAGTTAATTAAATCAATACTAACATGTCATATTAACTTATAAAATTAGTGGAATTCATAAAAAGTTTCAAATTACATTTAGTTGGTTATTTATAATATAAATTATTTTAATATTTTATTATTTAGGTAATTACTACATCACCATTGTGTCATAAATAACTTAAATTATTTAAGGTCTAAAAATTATAAATAAAATACCATTATGTAGTAAATCGTTTTATCTTTATAATTAATATTTATTGTTGAATTTATCGTATTTATAACCCTATATTAAAAATGTTTTAGTTATTAAACTTTGATTTTAACTATTTTAACTCCTCTATAAATAAAATAATATTAAATGTCCTAATCTAATCCAAGTGGACCTAAATGGTTATATTTTATTACTAAGGTTTCTTTTTGTCTAATTATACTTATCCAATATAATTAGGAAATGTGTTAGGGTAATAATAATATGATTTTTACCCTTAATTACCCTATTTACTTTTAACCGTGGTAAATAAAAGTTAGAAGTTACTATTCACCACAAAATATTTTCATCTTATTGAACCAAATTTTACTTCTTTATAACAACCATGTATGTTGGATTTTGTAAATTCAATTTAAAGAAGTGGTAGAATTTCATTTAAATGAAAGAGTCAGTTTTTTAACTACCACTAAGTGGTTTCACTATTCATCAAAAATCGAAGTTTTTCAGAAAAATACCAAAAATTCAGCCTAAGCTATATTTGATATTCCGAATTAAAAAATGATTTCAATTTTTCCAAATTCAAATAATAGAAGTTGAATTAATTAATTTTAAATATAATCCCAGTTATAAAAACAAATAGCATGTTTTTAAGAAACAATAACTATCAAAAAATCGACACTTGTTTATGTCCAATTTCAAAGTGAAATTAATTACAATGACCAACATTGGATTAAATGGTAAAAATATATTCTAATTAAACTTTAAAACCAATTAAAAATATAATCTAACCATATAAATTATAGCGATGAAAAAATTTGTCTTTAATTAAAATATATCGTGTTTTTACAATTCATTAAAATATGAAAGTTATCAGAATTATATGAAACATTTATCCAAAAGTAAATTTTTATATCCTGATTCCAAATAATAATTTTATTTTGTCAAATTAAACTTATAGACTTGTCAAAAAAAAAGATTTAAAGTGGGTGCGCCATCAAAAGCCGGGAAAACTACAATTTTTGAAAAATACATATTTTACACGAAAAATTTATTTTGTTCCCATACCATATTCTAGAAAATGTGTAAGATGGATAATAATGTTATAAAATTCAAAATTTAGTTAATACTATTCATAACGTCTAGTCCATAATTATATTATAACAATATATCGTTGTTTAGTGAAACCCGGTATTGCGTACTACGCACACTATCGAGGAAGGTCCCGATTGCGTTTAATGCAAGCCAAGTCAGGGTTGCGTGTTGTGAAAGACTCCTTCATTGTTTTTTATAACAGAATCCAACCATATTTCATTTATACATTGAATATATATATATATATACACTCAATGTTGCGTAGAATGACTACTATCAAACGAACATGAAATTGTGTGTAACACAATCCAAGAATAGTGTTGTGTATACTGCAAGCTAATACGGTGTTGCGTATAGCACAAGATAATATTGGTGTGGCGTACAACACAAGACATCAATGAAATTAAAAAGAATAATCCTCATAAAATCTCGGGTTGTTACATTCTACCCCCCTTAAAATTAATTTCACTCGCGAAATTCGTTGGGGTTATAAATGGTTTACTAATTGAAAGTTTCTGTCATAGAAACCCACATCGTAAAAAGGAATACTAAAACTTCATTTTAAAAAGGGAAGTTAGAATCATAATGGTCACCCAAACTAACTCACCAATGGGTTTCCATATAGTAAAACATAGGTGAAAATATGGATAAGGAAGAGAAATATAACCATCATGTTCTGATGGAGAGTGGTAGAGAACATGGCTATGAAAAAGCCATCAATCACAAAGCCATAAATTTGTTATGATTTAAGGTACCATATAATTCATCAGATATGAGGACATTAGGAAAACATTTTTGGTTTTCAAGATCATTCCCCTAATGTTGAAGAATAATTAAAAGAAATACTTACTTGAGTTCAGTACAATCTCAGTGTTGTTTGTGCCTTGAACAATTTCCACATCATCTCTTAAACAAATGAAGTTGAATTTGTCTTCCGTGAAGTGTTAGCATATCACGCGATAGAATGATGGGTCATTCCATTTGTCTCAAACAAAAGGATATCAAAAGTTATCAAATATACATAAGTCCATATATGGTGTGGTTAATTGTATATGATTCAAAAAGTGGACTTATACTTCATCTATCATACCGCTTAATATAATAAAACTAGTTTCTAATAACCAGGGACTTACTATTGGATAGTGGTAGGTGATAAAGGCCCGTCACACTTTGGATGTGGGTTCAATTGCCATAGCCTTGGCCGACGTGAAGGGTTGTTACCCGTCCTGCAGATTATCCTTTTTCTAAAAATACATTATTATAACATCCCATCAATAATATAGAAAAAAGTTAGATCCTTAAACAATAATAACTTATGTCCAACGTAATCCATTCCAATCTTTAGGTTTATCTAAAATACTTCTGTCCAAGATCATAGTATAAAGAAAAAAATTACTAGAAATGCCATCGACCGAGCATGTGAATACCATCATTTTTCCCCTATATATCATACGATATATCTTGTTGGTCACATTCCAAACATGTGAATACCTTAATCATGTATTCTATTGCAACATGAATTATCATAGAACGTTAGTTGAAAACATGAATTCTGTCAAAATTTGTCTCTTTACATATTCCAAAATCCCAAAAATTCTTTATACTCAAACCATGATATCACTTTGTCCTTATATTAGTCATGAGCTCATGAATACTATCAAACATATTATTTTCTCTTTATCCCTTCATTATGCGCATATCATCTGCTTTCCAAAATTATTTCAATCACTTTTCATGGTTATCGATGCCATATTCTTATAGAAAACCACAATGGGCCAATATATAGGTATTCCAATATACCATAAAAGTACCTCAACAACATTATTCTTGAATACCAATACATAAACACTTCAAACCATCCTATTCAATGATTGTCATTGAATAAGTCCTTGATTTAGAAGTAACCTCTTAGGTCAGGGCATTGAGTTGGGTAATTTCCATGTTCTCCACAAATAAAACATTGAACTCCATAACAGTCTATCGCACTATGACCCTTCTCTCCACACAGATAACATCTTCCCCACCATTTGATGTATTCATCAAGGTTCTTCTTTCCTTCTTTAGAAATATAAATCTTCCTTTCTCTATGCACCTCAACATGAAAACATGCATAAAAGTCCATCTTCCTCTTATTTGATGAATTGAGAATACCACTAAAGTTCACATTGTTAATCATATATCGCAATGACTGATTCAACAAAATCACAAAATCTTTCTTTCTAGGCATTATGCAATTTTTTTTCTCATAGTCACCAATTTGTCCATTGGATTCAATGTTGACCCAATTCCTTCAAGTTCATTCCATTGACTAAAACCAAATACCATGGTGTAATAAAAAGTTAAAATAATGAGGAACCACATAATCATATAAATTTACTTATGGGATGTCTAAGTTATCACACATTATTTAATCCATGACACCTTATGTTCACCCTAGTTTATTCATGATCATCGACATAATTCTAGGATTTTAACCTATAGTTATACTAAACCTTAGGGACATCCCTAGACATACCTAAGAAATATCTCTAGGGATCACACTAAAGTTCTCGTATCCTAGTTTCCAATGGTTGACTAAACCTTTCCTCCGATACCAACTGTAGAGACCCAAATCTTGTTGTACATGGACAATAAATTACTTTTGCGAAATACTTAATACATAACAAAAACCAAAACTCAAGGATTGTAATAGTTTAGTGTGTTTGGAAACTCGGAATATAATCTTCTAATCTTGGTGAAAGATCTTTAAAAACTCCCATAAGATCTTTCCCTTTTGTTTTCTTACATAAAACCTTTCTTTTAATCCTGGGGGAAAAGAAAACAAAGAAAGGGTGATCTCAAATGCTCAGTAAGGGTAAGCATGGGTAAATTAAAACAAACCATATATATTTGAAGTTAAAAACATGAACATAATGTTTAAACATCAAGATATTTAGAAATGACATAAAACGTGGCACTATGTAAGGCATAGATCATAATGGAACATCAATAATGATGAAATATCATGGGAATAACACATGTAATTATGGAAACCATTCTACACTTGTTATGATTTCCATAGTAGCCAAGGCATTGCTGCCAAGACCATCTTAGTGGACAAAGTCCCTTTCTGAATCGAGTTAACTCATCGTTCCAATCCTGTATCACTGAACCAGATTAACTTACCATTCCAGCCATGTGTATCTCATGAGATATAAATCTTTACCCAATGCATTGGAGGGAGATATAAGTCCTACCCATCTCATAATGAAATCATTCTAACTTGTGCCACAACAAAAACATAAATCATTCATCATTACCCAAAGAATAAAATGGGTTTCATAAACATCATCCCATCATAACATAATCCATATATAAAATAATGGATATCATTTCATCATAAGAAAAGTGAAACCATGTAAATAATAGAGACATTATACTTGAAACATACACATATGAAATAATTTCATCTTAGATGGAAATTGGTTTTGATGAAATACTAGAAATGAATTCTTGAGGAAAATATCCTTTCTTTTTCAAAATCATTTTCTTTTCATGAAATGGCAAGAAATTTTTCAAGAAAATTATTTTGTTAAAAATAGTCATTAAATATTGTAGAGTAATATTCATGACAATAAGGCTTTATGAAACCGTAAAAATCAGTTTATGCCGTATAAGTTAAAAAAACATTCTTCTCATACTTTTGTCGGAAAAGTCAAAAAGTACATCGCATGGTAATCAAAAGAAAGATTCCTTACATACCATGTAGTAAAAGTAAAAAATGGGTAAAATGACTTTAAACATACATGAAACCATTTTTAGAAAATATGGACATAAATGATAAATATAACCCCAGTAAATACTTACGAGTAAACAATCTCGGATAAAAACGGGATTGGAAAAGTTATCCCTTACCTTATATCCGATATGCTTCGTATGTTTCCAAGCCTCCTGTATAATGATTTAAATAATTTCATTGACTTATTACAGAATCATATTAGTTGTTATGATATCATATATGGTTCACTTATGACTTTATATTACCCGTTCTTTTGTAAATTCCATGTTAAAGCACCGTTTTGGGTAAAGTCGTTTCCTTTATCGTACGAGTTTCGACTTGTTGTTCTTGATATTATTACTTATATCATGATTTAAGAAATTCCAGAAAATAAAACATGATTTATATATAATATATATTCAGCATATAAATATATATGATAGATCGATAAATGGAATGAAATACACCGTTCATGGAGACGGTAGGCCGTACGTACGCATGAACGTTGTTTTCGTTTCCTTATTGAATTGAATGGAATTAAGTAGATGACATACATGTATATATACATAAATACAGTATATTTATTATGTAATATATTTCATTGTTATTCATTATATATACTTTATAGTCATTCATGAATGGTTAACATGGAGAATGAATCTCATCGCGTTTTGGAGACGGTAGTCTGTACGTACGCACGAGTGATGATATCATTCCCATGATCATGGAATTGTATTGAAGTGTATGTATAATATTTCATAATCAATATCACTTTAAAATAATCACATATAGTTATTTATTTACACCATTATACCCATCCAAGTAAGGTGGTGGTCGAAAACAGATTACACCATGGTGTGGAGACGGTGTTCTGTACGTACGCACGCGCGGTGATTTTGTTTTCCGTAGGATGGATAGAAAGTGAAATAGGGTTGTTTCAGATTTATAATAACATATAAGTATATAATTAATACTTATGTTATTAATTTATAATGATACAACTAAATAAGAAGAAGTAGAAGAAGAAAGAAACTTGAGAAAATCGGAAGAAGAGATTACCTCTTTTTCGACACACCTCCTTTAAGCTTCCTCTTATGGAAGTAGAGTTGGTCTTTTGAGAAGACCAGAACCTCCAGAATGTTTCTAGAGAATTTTAGAAGATAAATGGTCAGGGGTTGTCCAAGCTTCAAGGCTCAAAAGCGTGTGAAGAGAAGAGGGAAGGGGTGCCCTTTTTATAAGGGAGGAGAGGGGTACCTTTTGAAAAACTTAAAACATTATTTTATAATAAAGTCATATTCGGTTTATAATAGCTCCAATTTGATTTATTTAGAAGCTAAATTGAGGATGGGTCGAAATAATCTCAAACAATATTTTTTATACAAGTTTAGGTTACTATTTTAACCTTATCTTTTAGATTTAACTCTAAGTTAAATAATTTAACTTTTACCCTGTCTTCTTGTTTTCTTACACAATATGGTTAATAAACTTACTATAACCAGGCAAACGAATCCCAAGTGGTTAATTATTAATATATATATCCTTATAGAATTCATTTGGCTGAACCTTATATTTTTAGGAATATAATAACAATTAATAATATAATATTTGTTTTAAAAACTATTTTATGTCAATTTGGACACTATTTGGTAATTGATTTTTGTGAAAATCATAACAGCATGATTAGCTAGAAAAAATTTAATCAAATCAATACTAACATGTCACATTAACCTATAAAATTATTTTAATTCATAAAAAGTTTCAAATTACATTTATTTGTGTATTTATAATATCGATTATTTTAATATTTTATTATTTAGGTAATTACTGCATCACAATTGTGTCATAAATAACTTAAATTATTTAAGGTCTAAAAATTATAAATAAAATACCATTAGGTAGGAAATATTTTTAAATTTATAATGAATTTTTATAGTCGAATTTATCATATTTATAACACTATATTAAAAAATTTTTAGTTATTAAACTTTGATTTTAACTATTTTAACTCTTCTTTAAATAAAAAATATATTAAATGTCCTAATCTAATCCAAGTGGACCTAAATGGTCATATTTTATTCCTAAGGTTGTTTTGGTCTAATTACACTTATCCAATAGAATTAGGAAATGTGTTAAGGTAATAATAATATCATTTTTACCCTTAATTACCCTATTTACTTTTAACCGTGGTAAATAAAAGTCAAAAGTTACTATTCATCAAAAATTATTTTCATCTTATTGAACCAAATTTTACTTCTTTATAACAACCATGTCTGTCGAATTTTTGAAATTCAATTCAAAAAAGTGGTAAAATTTTCATTTAAATGAAATTCAGTTTTTTAACTACCACTAAGTGGTTTCACTATTCATCAAAAATCAAAGTTTTTCAAAAAAATACCAAAACTTCAGCCTAAGCTATATTTGATATTTAGAATTCAAAAATGATTTCTATTTTTACAAATTCAAAAAATATAAGTGGAATTAATTAATTTTAAATATAATTCCCGTTATCAAAACAAATAGCGTGATTTTAAGAAACAATAACTATCAAAGGATCGACACTTGTTTATGTCCAATTTAAAATTGAAATTAATTAAAATGACCAAGATTAGATTAAATGGTAAAAATATATTCTAATTAAACTTTAAAACCAATTAAAAATATAATCTAACCATATAAATTATTGCGATGAAAAAATTTGTTTTTAATTAAAATATAGCGTGTTTTTACTATTCATTAAAATATGAAAGTTATCTATAATAATATGAAAATTTTGTCCAAAGTAAATTTTTATATCTTGATTCTAAAGAGAAATTTTATTTTTTCAAATTGAACTTATAGAAATATCAAAAACAATATTTAAAGTGGGTGCGCCATCAAAAGGCGGGAAAACTGCAATTTTTGAAAAATACATATTTTACATGAAAAATTTATTTTGTTCCCATAACATATTCTAGAAAATGTGTAAGATGAATAATAATGTTATAAAATTAAAAATGTAGTTAATATTATTCATAACGGCTAGTCCATAATAATATTATAACAATATATTGTTCTTTAGTGAAACCCGGTATTGCATACTACGCACGCTATCGAGGAAGGTCGCGATTGCGTGTAATGCAAGCCAAGTCAGGGTTTCCTGTTGTGAAAGACTCCTTCGTCATTTTGTATAACAGAATCCTACCATATTTAATTTATACATTGAATATATATATATATACACTCAATGTTGCGTAGAATGACTACTATCAAACGAACTTGAAATTGTGTGTAACACAATCCAAGAATAGTGTTGCGTATACTGCAAGATAATACAGTGTTGCGTATAACAAAAGATAATATTAGTGTAGTGTATAACACGAGACATCAATGAAAATAAATATAATAATCCTCATAAAATCTCGGGTTGTTACATTCTACCCCCTTAAAATGAATTTTTCCCTCGAAATTCGTTGGGGTTATAAATGGTTTACTACTTGAAAGTGTCTTTCATAGAAACCCACATCGTAAAAAGGAATACTAAAACTTAATTTTAAAAAGGGATGTTAGAATCATAATGGTCCCCATTGTAAATCACCAATGGGTTTCTACATAAGAAAACATAGGTGAAAATATGGATATGGAAGATAAATCTAACCATCAAGTTCTGATGGAGAGTGGTAGAGAACATGGCTATGAAAAATCCATAAATCCAAAAGCCATAAATTTTCTAGGATTTAAGTTCCATCTAATTCATCAGATATGAGGATATTAGGACAACATTTTTGGTTTTCAAGATCATTACCCTAAAGTTGAAGTATAATTAAAAGAAAATACTTACTTGATTTTCGTACAATCTCACTGTTGTTTGTGGCTTGAAAAATTTCCACATCATCTCTTAAAGAAATGAAGTTAATTTTTTCTTCCGTGAAGTGTTATCATATAATGCGATAGAATGATGGGTCATTCCATCTATCTCAAATAAAAGGTTAGCAAAAGTTATCAAATATACATAAGTCCATATATGGTGTGGTTAATCATATATGATTCCAAAAAATGGACTTATACTTCATCTATCATACCGCTTAATATAATAAAACTAGTTTCTAATAACCAGGGACTTCCTGTTGGCCAGTGGTAGGCGATAAAGGCCCATCGCACTTTGGTTGTGGGTTCGATTCCCACATCCTTGGCCGACGCGACGGGTTTTCACCCGTTATGCAGGTTGTCCTTTTTCTAATAATACATTATTATAACATCCCATAAATAATATCGAAAAAATTTCTATCTTTAAACAATACTAACTTATGTCCAAAATAATCCATTCCAATCTTTAGGTTTATCTAAAATACTTCTGTCCAATCTCATAGTATAAAGAAAACAATTACTAGAAATTCCATCTACCAAGCATGTGAATATGATCATTTATCCCCCATGTATCATACGATATATCTTGTTGGTCACATTCCAAACATGTGAATACCTTACTCATGTATTCTATTGCAACATGAATTATCTAGAAAGTTTGTTGAAAACATGAATGCTGTCAAAAGTTGTCTCTTTCCACATTCCAAAATCCCAAAAATTATTTAAACTCAAACACTGATATCACTTTGTCCTTATATTAGTCATGAGAACATGAATACTATCAAATATATTATTTTCTCTTTATCCCTTCATTATGCGCATATCATCTAATTTCTAAAAATATTTCAATCACTTTTCATGGTTATCGATGCCATATTCTTATGTAAAACCACAATGGACCAATATATAGGTATTCCAATATACCATAAAATTACCTCGAAAACATTATTCTTGAATACCAATAGATAAACACTTCAAACCATCCTCTTAAATGATTATCATGGAATAAGTCCTTCCTTGATTTAGAAGTAACCTCTTAGGTCAGGGCATTCAGTTGGGTAATGACCATGTTTTCCACAGACAAGACATTGAACTCCATAACAGTCTGTCACTTTATGACCCTTATCTCCACACAGATAACATCTTCCCCTCCATTTCATATATTAATCAAGGTTCTTCTTTCCTTCTTTAGAAATCTCAATCTTCCTTTCTCTATGATCCTTAACATGTGAACATGCATAAAAGTCCATCTTCCTCTTATATGATGAATTGAGAATACCACTAAAGTTCACCTTATTAGTCATATATCGCAATGACTGATTCGACAAAATCAAAAAATATTTCTTTTTAGGAATTACAAAATTTCTTTGCTCATAGTCACCAATTTTTCCATTGTATTCAATGTTGACCCAATTCCTTCTGGTTCCCTCCATTGACTAAAACCAAATACCATGGTGTAATAAACAATTAAAATAATGAGGAACCACATAATCATAAAAATTTAATTATGGGATGTCTACATTATCACACATTCTTTAATCCATGACACCTTAGGTTCACCCTAGGTTATTCATGATCGTAAACATAATTCTAGGATTTTAACCTATAGTTATACTAAACCTTAGGTACATCCCTAGACATACCTTAGAAATATCTCTAGGGATATCACTAAAGTTCTTGCATCCTAGTTTCCAAAGGTTGACTAAACCTTTCCTCTAATACCAAATGTAGAGACCCAAAGATTGATGTACATGGATAATACATTACTTTTGTGGAATACTTAATACATAACAAAAACCAAAACTCAAGGATCATAATAGTTTAGTGTCTTTGAAAACTCAGAATATAATCTTCTAATCTTGGTGAAAGATCTTCAACAACTCCCATAAAAATATTCCCCTTTTGTTTTCTTACCTAAAACCTTTATTTTAATCCCGGTGGAAAAGAAAACATAAAAAGGGTGAGATCAAATTCTCAGTAACGGTAATAATGGAGAAAATAAAACAAACCATATATATTTGAACTTAAAACATGAACATAATGTTTAAACATCAAGATCTTGAGAAATGACATAAAACATGGAAGTACGTAAGGAATAGATCATAATAGAACATCAATAATGATAAAATATCATGAGAATAAAACATTTAATTGTGGAAACCATTCAGAACTTGTTATGATTTCCATAGTAGCCAAGGCATTGCTGCCAAGACCATCTTAGTGGACAAAGTCCCTTTCTGAATTGAGTTCACTCCTCGTTCCGGTCCTGTATCACTGAACCAGATTAACTTACCGTTCCAACCATGTCTATATCATGAGATATAAATATTTACCCAATGCATTGGAGGGAGATATAGGTTCCAATCATCTCATAATGAAATCATTCTTACTTGTGCCACAACAAAAACATAAATCATTCTTCGTTACCCAAAGAATAAAATGGGTTTCATAAACATCATCCCATCATAACATAATCCATATATAAAGAAATGGATATCATTTCATCATAATAAAATTGAAACCATGTAAATCATAGAGACATTATACTTGAAACATACACATATGAAATAATTTCATCTTACATGGAAAATGGTTTTGATAAAATACTAGAAATGAATTATTGGGGAAAACATCCTTTCTTTTTCAAAATCATTTTCTTTTCACGAAATGCCATGAAATTTTAAAAGAAAATTATTTTGTTGAAAATAGTCATGAAATTCTGTAGAGTAAGATTCATGAAAATAAGGCTTTATGAATCCGTAAAAATCCGTTCATGCCGTATAAGTTAAAAAAACATTATTCTTGTAATTTTGCCGAAAAATTCAAAAAGTACATCGCATGGTAATAAAAAGAAAGATTCCTTACATACAATGTAGTGAAAGTAAAAAAATGGGTAAAAAGAAATTTAAACATAAATGAAACCATTTTTAGAAAATAGGGACACAGATGATAAATATAACCCCAGTAAATACTTACGAGTAAACAATCTCAGATAAAAACGAGATTGGAAAAGTTATCCCTTACCTTATGTCCGATATAATTTTTATGTTTCCAAACCTCCTTTATAATGATTTAAATAATTTCATTGACTTCTTACATAATCATATTAATTGTTATGATATCATATATGGTTCACTCATGACTTTATATTACCCGTTCTTTTGTAAATTCCATGTTAAAGCACCGTTTTGGGTAAAATCGTTTCATTTATCGTATGAGTTTCGACTTGTTGTTCTTGATATTATTACTTATATCATGATTTAAATAATTCAAGAATGTAAAAAATTATTTATATATAATATATATTCAACATATAAATATATATGAGAGATCGATAAATGGAATGAAATACACCATTGATGGAGACGGTAGGCCGTACGTACACATGAACGCTGTTTTCGTTTCCTTATTGAATTGAATGGAATTAAGTAGATGAATTACATATATATATAGATAAATACAGTATCATTATTATGTCATATATTTCATTATTATTCATTATATATACTTTATAATCATTCATGAATGGTTAACATGGAGAATGAATCTCATCACATCGTGGAGACGGTAGTCCGTACGTACGCACATGCGATGATATCATTCCCATGATCGTGGAATTGTATTGAAGTGTATGTAAAATATTTCAGAATAAATATTAATTTACAATAATCATATATAGTTATTTATTTACACCATTATACCCATCCAAGTAAGGTGGTGGTCGAAAACAGATTACACCACGACGTGGAGACGGTATTCCGTACGTACGCACGCGCGGTGATTTCGTTTTCCGTAGGATGGATAGAAGGTGAAATAGGGTTGTTTAATATTTATAATAAAATATCAGTATATAAGTAATACTGATGTTATTACTTTATAATGATGCAACTAAATAAGAAGAAGTAGAATAAGAAAGAAACTTGAGAAAATCGGAAGAAGAGATGACCTCTTCATCGACGCACCTCCTTTAAGATTCCTCTTATGGAAGTAGAGTTGGTCTTTTGAGAAGACCAGAACCTCAAGAATGTTTCTAAGGAAGTGGAGAAGATAAATGGTCAGGGGTTGGCAGAGATTCAAGGCTCAAAAGGGTGTGAAGAGAAGAGGGAAGGGGTGCCCTTTTTATAAGGGAGGAGAGTGGCACCTTTGAAAAATTAAAATATTATTTTATAATAAAGTCATATTCGGTTTATAATAGATCCAAATTGATTTATTTCAAAGATAAAGTGAGGATGGGTCTAAATACTCTCAACCAATAGGTTTTAGACAAGTTTAGGTTACTATTTTAACCTTATCCTTTAGATTTAACTCTAAGTTAAATAATTTAACTTTTACCGTGTCTTCTTGTTTTCTTACGCTATATGGTTAATAAACTTACCATAACCAGCCAAAATAATCCCAAGTGATTCATTATTAACATATATAACATTATATAATTACTTTGTCCGATCCTTAGATTTTTAGGAATATAATAACAGTTAATAATATAATATTTGTTTTAAAAACTATTTTATTTCAATTTTGACACTATTTGGTAGTTGATTTTTGTGAAAATCATAACAGCATGATTAGTTAGAAAAAAGTTAATTAAATCAATAATAAAATGTCATATTAACCTATAAAATTAGTGTAATTAATAAAAAGTTTAAAATACATTTATTTGGTTATTTATAATATCAATTATTTTAATATTTTATTATTTAGGTAATTACTCCATCACCATTGTGTCATAAATAACTTAAATTATTTAAGGTCTAAAAATTGTAAATAAAATACCATTAGGTAGGAAATCTTTTTATATTTCTAATTAATATTTATAGTCTAATTTATCGTTTTTATGACCCTATATTAAAAATGTTTTAGTTATTAAACTTTGATTTTAACTATTTTAACTCTTCTTTAAACAAAATAATATGAAATGTCCTAATCTAATATAAGTGGACCTAAATGGTCATATTTTATTCCTAAGGTTGTTTTTGGTCGAATTACACTTATACAATAGAATTAAGACATGTGTTAGGGTAATATCAATATCATTTTTACCCTTAATTACCCTATTTACTTTTAACCGTGGTAAAAAAAGTCAAAAGTTACTATTCACCAATTTTTTTTCATCTTATTGAACCATATTTTATTTATTTTTAACAACCATGTATGTCGGATTTTTGAAATTCAATTCACAGAAGTGGTAAAATTTCATTTAAATGAAAGATTCAGTTTTTTAACGACCACTAAGTGGTTTCACTATTCATCAAAAATTGAAGTTTTTCAGAAAAATACCAAAAATTCAGCCTAAGCTATATTTGATATTCCGAATTCAAAAATGATTTATATTTTTCCAAATTCAAAACATAGAAGTGGAATTAATTAGTTTTAAATATAATTCTCATTATCAAAACAAATAGCATGTTTTTAAGAAACAATAACTATCAAAAGATCAACACTTGTTTTTGTCCAATTTCAAAGTGATATTAATTCTAATGACCAACATTGGATTAAATGGTCAAAATATTTTCTAATTACACTTTAAAACAAATTAAGAATATAATCTAACCATATAAATTTTTATGATGAAAAAAGTTGTTTTAAATTAAAATATAGTGTGTTTTTACTATTCATTAAAATATGAAAGTTATCAGAATAATATGAAAAATTTATCCAAATTAAAATTCTATATCCTGATTCCAATGAAGAATTTTATTTTTCCAAATTGAACTTATAGAAATGTCAAAAACAATATTTAAAGTGGGAGCGCTATCCAAAGGCGGGAAAACTACAATTTTTAAAAAAAATATATTTTACCCGAAAAATTTATTTTGTTCCCATACCATATTCTAGAAAATGCGTAAGATGAATAATAATGTTATGAAATTCAAAATGTAGTTAATAATATTCATAACGGCTAGTCCATAATAATATTATAACAATATATTGTTGTTTAGTGAAACCCGGTATTGCGTACTATGCACGCTATCGAGGAAGGTCATGATTGCATGTAATGCAAGCCAAGTCAGGGTTGCGTATTGTGAAAGAATCCTTTGTTGTTTTGTATAATAGAATACAACCATATTTCATTTATACATTGAATATATATATATATATATATATATATACTTAGTGTTGCGTAGAATGACTACTATCAAATGAACTTGAAATTGTGTGTAACACAATCCAAGAATAGTGTTGCGTATACTGCAAGCTAATACGGTGTTGCGTATATCGCAAGATAATCATGGTGCAACATACAACACAAGTCATCAATTAAATTAAAAAGAATAATCCTCATAAAATCTCGGGTTGTTACAGGTTCCTAAAAGTTTTTTTATTATTTAATTCTAGATTTTTCATTTTTTGGTTAAGGGTAATGTTTTTAATAAGGTTTCCCTTATATATAGTGATAATTTTTATGAAATCTAATGAAATTATTGAGGCCAAAATCGATATCTTTATTATATAAATCTGATATTTGTTTTTAACATTGTTTGATCTTGGGTTTGAGATTTGATTAGTGTGATGGATTCATCCTTGTATGCTATTTGTGAGTCTTCCCTTCATGTGAAAGGGAGATAAGTTTTTTGTCACTATGTGATTATAATTCTCATTCTCAAAATTATAGTTCACTAGACTCTTGAATTATTATACTTTTATAGTTTCTAGAGGCCAATACCTTGATCATATTTCTTATATTTATTAAGGTATGTGTCTTCATTATTTCTCATGGATCTAGGATGTGGTTATATATGAATTATAAACTACAAACAATAGCAATTACTTTTAATATTTATGTGTCTGGGTAACTGATATATTTACTAATTGGAGATTTTATATAACTTATTATATGGTTATTTTGATATAAAAATGTAGGATTAATACATTATCTGAGTTTATCCATGATTTAAATATTGAATTTTTAAGGGAAAGATCAATATAAAAGGTATAAATTAAATTGATAATAATGTGATTAATTTAGATTGTTATACATGGATGGTAATTAATAAATAATGGAATTATTGATATAATTAGTTCCAATCAAAATCTAATAATTTTATATAGAAAGAATATATATATTGTTATGTGTTTGGGAATGACTTAACACTAATTTTTATGTTTAATTTATATAATTTATTCTATAATAACTATATTCAGGTGTTAATATAGAGTATTTAATGGGAATAAGATAACTAGGCTACCTTAACAATTAACACTTTTCTCGGGGGTTAATGTGTGTGTATGGTAAACTGAGTAATGAGAGATGCAGGTATGAAATGTAACTATGTATTTTTAAAAGTGACAATTATATGGGAAAATGTATTTTAATGAACCTTGTATTGAAATTTTAGATATTGAAACCTTATTAGGGATTTCTTAGTTTGTATTTTCTTACTAAAATTATAATGTTAAATTCCATAAATTTATTTTTAAATTCGTCATGGTGGTATATGATATGTGTTGTGAATAAAGTGATAAAATACATGTTCATATTATAAAATTATTATGTTGTGCAATGTCTAATGTGATGTATGAGATGTTTATCACTATCCTTATTGTGTTATGCAAGATCTATGACTATGGTCTCTTTCAAGAAGCTTACTATGGGTTGAGATATATGGAATCACCTGATATTGATATATTGACCTTGTGAGATTTAATATGTGATATTCCATGACTTGGAATTATTGGAATTGTTATATTGGATATGTGATTTTCCATGATACAACATGGTTAGACCATAGATATGATTTACATCCAATATTTCCGGATACATTATATTTTTAGTTATCAATCCTCAGATACTGGCATTGTCTAAGGAAGGTATAACTTGTCTGGTTGATGTGGTTGGACCTATTCCATTATCAAATTACTAATATTTATAGTAGGTTAATAATATTTTATTTACAATGTTATATATATATATATATTCAAATGATCACTATTTTAGTTGGAAGGGGTTATAATATTTTCTATTGAGGGTTATATTCTCACTTGATTTACATACACACTACATGTGAGTATCGACAACATGGATAAAATATCAGGCAAAGGATATTTTCCAGTATAGTTGGGAGTTGGTTTTTGGAGAAACTATAGAGATTCTACCATGGTCCTTTATATTCTTGAAGAGTGGGTTGTTTGTTCTTCCTTTTTTATCTATTCCAATTTTAAATATGTTTTTGGAATTTATGAGTTACCTTTGTGTTTTGTTTAACTACATGATTTTATGTCATGTTGGGATATTATTTTTAGGCTTGAGATCTAATATTTTTCTCTTCCAATACTTGTTGATGCTTTTTTTTCATATTATAAACTTATTTTATGTGATTTACCATTCAAGGAAAAGTCACTCCCTAAGAGGTATCATAGGACCAAATTGCTAGTTGTTAGACTCTAGTGATCAGGGAGTATACTTCATAACTTGTTTCATTTCACCTCTATAGCACAATAGAACTAGGTTGGGATGTTATAATATAAGATTTGGGATTTTTTATTCCATGTGATTGAGCCCTGTTATTTATTTTTACCATTTAATCTATCATGGGATTCTGGTTTAGATGATATTGATTTCTTTTTCCCCAATTTGATCATATTTATTATAATAATTTTAATTTTATTGTTATAATTGATGTTTAATAACTGTTTTATTGTTTTTTCCTATTAATTTCATTATTTACCATTATATTTTAGGTTTTGATTATTGAAATATAGTGAGAAGATCGAAGGGTCCGATGGAACCTTAATAAGTTATTCTTTTTGAATATATGTGATACCTCTTGATTATTTTGTATGATTATGTGGGAGTAACCATATTATATACTATTTTGGGACATGAGAGTATACAATTCACTAATTTAGTTAGGTTGGACTTGATCGACATTGGGTAGTATTAATGAGTCTTTAGTGTAGTGACTAGAAATATTTTTAAAAGTGAACATGCTCGAAGAGTTATTTATTATGGGGGGGGGGGTTATTGGTTAATAGTGAAGTTAAATGGATGTAATTGTTTATATTTTTCTATATTTTTCTTTGAATATTCTCATTACATTCAATCTCATTTGAATTTAAGAGTTTTAGATGAGGTGAAAGTCATTTGAATTTTTAGATGCGTTGGAAGTGGTTTGAAGTTGAAATTTTTTATTTTAAAATATTTTAGTTGATAGAAGAAAACAATTATTTGGTTTTTTCAAAACTATATCATATTTTCATTCCTAAAGTAAATAAATTATTTGGGATTAGATAATGATAGTTTTAATGATAATTTTTGTATAGTGTTTTTTTGAAAAAATCCATGTATTCCATTAGGAATCTTAATTAGACCACAGTAATTTGAGGTATGGTCATGTTTTCTAATAGATGAATAGAAATATGGACTCAATACATCATGTTCATTTGTATTTAATTTATATAATTTAGTATAAAAAATAACAAATATGTTATATCATTTTTTTGCGATAATGCTCATGGATTAAAGTCTGAACTAATCATGGATTAGTTCCAAGGTGATGGAAAATTGGGAGTTGTTCATGGTTATTCGATATGAATAAAATTGAGTGAGTAATTATTTAATATTGTGTTTAGAGTATTTATGATTTTAGAATATTTTTAAATCATTTTAGAAGCTGATTCATCAATATGATGTGGTTACATGTCAACACATCATGGTGTATAAGAAAAAAATATTGTAATATTTTTTAGAATTTTGATTTTTATTGGACATATGGGAAACATAAAATCAACTATTTTGAAATACAAATTTTATCATGGGTTATTATAGGATCATATTTTATTAGATAAATCAAATTAAAGGAGTATTAGTTCGAAGTTGAGTTGGTTTTTAGATTTTTAATTTTGAATTAAAATTTCTAATTATTGAGAGAAATCATTTTGATGCACTGAGTGTCAGTAACAGTGTGTTTGATACATATTGATATTTTAGTTTTTATTTCCATTTAAATAAATAATGTTTTAAATATATTATTTCACATGAAAAATTTAATTAAAATGGACTTTGATATATTTTATTGAGGTAAAACATTACAATGAATGATAAACATTAGTACAATATTGTAATTTAATATGAAACATCATTGAGAATAATATAATAAGAATAAAACCACAATTAAATAAAAATACCAAGAAAATTAATTCCTTCTCTTTATGGATAGTATTGAAGATCAAACCTCAAATTATAACTATGGAAATAAGAAAAAATACTAGAAGTACAATATAAATTTTGAGAATGAAGTAAATCCACAGGATGAATGATATAGAGATTTTTTATGGATATATATCAGAATGTGATATGAAAATTATATATATTTTCATTGGTCAAATGTTTGGTGGATATATGGCTATTTGATATAAGGTAGTTGGATATATTGTCGTTGTATATATAGGTATACCATAAGTACATTGAAGTTGTGTAATTATTAGTAACAAATTTAATGTTATATAAATCAACAAATAATAAATAATCATGAAATAAAATGGAAATAATTTATTGTAATATTTTATTCATTATACATATTAATATGATTTTATGTGTTCAAAGAAATATTCAAACATTGATGGACTAATAAAAGTGATTGGCTATAAGATAAATAATAGAATGTTATTAAATTCATTTTAAAAGGTATAATTTTTAATGAATTATTTTTTATTATTTTGTGTATTTTTGTATTAATATTTTAAATTTATCTCTATTATATACATATTTTGATGATATATATTACAACTTATGTAATAAATACTATTTTGTAAAGAATAAGAAAATATCTTATATTAGGCTTAAAAAATATTTTTCTAAAAACTATTATTATGTGTTATAAATTTATTATATTATAATTAATTATTATCACTTTTAAAAAATGAATATAATAAAAAGAAATTCATATTTTAAATAAGAATATACAAATTTTATAATAAGGTCAATTTCATTTTTAGGCATAAAAATTAGTTATGAATGTAAAAGTTTGTGACCATGGTAAAGGCTAGGAAAACGTAAAAGTTTTTAATCAAGGGTATAAAGACCTAAAATATCATAAAAAATTATCCTTAGATAGATAGATGGGATAATTTTAAACTTACCCTCATCCCCTATGTACTATTTTTTCACTTTTTCCACTACTTTTAAATGATAAAATTAATCATTATGGAATAAGTATTTATGAAAATGATACTAAAAAACTGACCTATAAAAGGACCCCTACACAACCCCTTCCAAACCAATATTTTCCTTCGGTTAACTCTAGATTCTTAGACAGAATTTTATATACCCAATCTTTAGTACATGTTGGGGAATATCTATTCATTGTAATATATCTCAAGCCACCCATTTCCTTGAGTCCCAATATGAGGAGACTCAAGTCACAAATGTTAGTGTTATACAATCTTTAACCATTATTCTTTATTTTATTCATTCACCCATATTTGAATATGGGTTATTATTTTAATTAAATTTTTTAAAAACCATTAATCTATATCTAAAGTGATATTATTAAAATATAAAAACATGTTCTTACTCTTTCAATGGTTATAAAATATTCTTGTTTTGGTGGATTTTACCATCTAGATGAATGATACTATAAAATTTACTTTATGAATTTATAATAACTATTAAATACTAATAATATTATATAAAAATTATTAATATTATATGTGTACATAATTTTTTAATGGTAATTTTGTAAATTATATTTTCCATTTAAATAGATTTTTTGTTAATTCAATAATCACTAAAAATGATATTTTTAATTGTTCATAGTGATCCGTAACCATAATTTCCCTGAAATTACCATGATACTACTAAAGTATATCAAAATAATATATTATATCTTCAAAAAGTTTCTATTGGTGATCCAACCATGATCATGGAGCTCTGGCTAGAACTTATTAACCGAATCATGCATGGAAAAATGGAACAATTAACCCCAAAATATTAATTTTAACAATTAAAAATTAATATTTAGGAAATAAGGAACACAAATAAATTGAAAAAGGTAAAAAAAACTTATTAGAAATGAGTATAAAAAACCTAAATTTATTATACATGGGTGTTGAGAGTGTCCAATATAAAAGAAGTTTGAGGTAAGGTTTTCTTTTACAATCACACTTTGAATTCAAGATTGTTTATGTATAAATTCATATGTAGGAGAACAAAATATTATTTGTTTGTAAAATTCTATCCATTTTCTTATAAAATTATTAGTTTTGAGTTTTAAATTTCTTCTTTCTTTTCTATCTCACATTGGTGGAAAATTCAATCGAAAGGATTCTTGTAAGTGGAGTTGACCTTATCTTTTTTTTTCGATCGGGAAGCTTCAATTCCATGTTCTTATTATTTAGTTTGAATTATTAATTTAATTATTTATACTTTTATGATTTCATAATGTCTTTTTCTATTATCCTTGGTCTTAGTTAAAAAATAATGTACGTAATATCTTTTTAATATTTCTCATGTCTTTCATTCTATATTTTCATTTAATTTATTTAAAAAGGTGTGTAATTTTTTTATTAACATCTCATGCATGAACACATTTTCCAACCATATTTATCAATTCTATTTAAAAATATTTCTTTACCTGTTTTCATGAGTTTTGAAAGTAATTTCTTTTCCCAGTATTTTATAAAATATTTTCGTTTAAGAAATATTAAAAAGGTAAAGAGTATTTATTCAATTTTTAAAGTAATTTTGAATTTTCTTGTAAAGTTTTTTTCACAGATTTCGATATCATTTAATTTTTATTATTCCTCATTGGGGGTATTATCTAATGATACCATTTCATTTTTTGGATTACACATGGTCGAGTGTTTTATTTATTTTCATAAAACCATTAATTTCTCATGGGTTAATTAAGATATTATGGTGTTACAAAAGTTTTAATGTTCATATAGAACACATATGTATGGATTATTATTTTGTTATGACTGGGTCCATTATATCTCTAAAATATGATATGTATGGATTTTTTATTTTTTGATGACTGGGTCCATTACATATCAAAAATAAGTTAGGTACATTTTTATATATCATGGGAAATATAATGGAATTAGTTTTTTTCTAAGTCAAAAATGTTATATTACGTGGGTGGTTGGTCCAAGTTAATTATGTAATAGGTTAGTGATTATCCTATTCCATTATTAAATGAAAGTCTTGGTGGTTAACCATTACATAAGTAATTATTTATTTGATAAATATTTTTCCTTATTCTTATGATATGAAATGTACCTATGGTATGTTGTAATGGATCATTATTATTTATCCATGTTTCTACAATCCTACGACTCATGTATTATGTCATGCCCTAAGATTTATACTATGATTGATGATTTATGACCCATGTTTTATTTGTTATGAAATTAATATGTTATTTTTATACACCATGATTAATGTATCATACACATATGATCATCTTATGCTCACTTATAATTTTTGATTGATATCTCTCAGTCTTACCCCTTTCTGAGAATCAAAACTAACCCTTTCTTATATTTCCATTTCCCCAGTCGATGAATAAATATATTACATATGATATTTATATAAGGGTATCATGTATGGGAAGAAATTTTAATGATATTTAATAACATTAATTATATAATCTGATTATATTTATAATCACCAAATAGAATGAAACTATATATTTTAGGTGTGTGATTTATTTCATAATGTAGTGAGTATTCATGACAATTAATGTATGTATGTATGATTTTATGTGGAAATATGAGTTTGTATAGAAGAGGAATTTAGAAAATTTTTAGGATTAGATTAGGTATAGTAAGAGGATTGAACCCTAAAAAACTTATACTGTAGTAAAATTGGCATAGAATAAATCTAAAATATCACCAGTTCAAATAAATATATCATAATTTTAGATATTTTATGTTTTAATTCCATTATCATATTATTTATGACCCTAATTATTATTACTTGGTACTCATACTGATCATTTTTATTTTATTCAATGGATAGAACTATGAGTAATCAAATAAAAAACGTCTGTGATGGATAGTGTAACGATCATACTAATTAGAAAATAAATAGTATATAATGAAATGTCCTGGGATTACTTGACACATCACCCAACCTAGCATACCACTTGGCCCGAAGGGCATTCCTGATACCCATGGGCTGGAAAATAGTTCCTTGGTATTAATGGATACTCGGGAATAGTTCCACACTCATATTATAATAATACTACTACTAATAATAATAATAAACCCAAGAAGTAAAAATTCATAGATAACCAAACATAGGACATCTAGATATGGATAAAGTAATAAATAGTTTCAAGTAATGAAAAAGAAAAACAGGCTATGAATGAAATAAAACTCTAAATAAGGCATAATTTATGGAAGTAACTATTCTTATTCTGATACATAAACAATATAATTAACTAAAAATCAGTTCAATAATATAAAATAGAATAAGGTACATTACATAAACTACAATAGGGAAACTAAAGATAATGAATAATTGATTAAAGGGGATGCTACAAGTACATACCAAGAATAAACTTCAAGCTCAAAAAACTACGAGAACAGCCTAATGTGACCCACGGTCCCCACCATAACTTAGAACACCTATATATTATGTAAAGAAAACCTCAATTAATAGAATCAAAAAAACATTGGGTACATGAGAGATACATGGAAACCGAAAACACATAGAAATAGATCAGTGTATATATAGGGTTTTATCCAAACATTTCATGTAGGATTTTACCAAAGAGGGGATGAAATATATTATAATAAATATTTTATAAAACATTATTTAAATATATTTTATAAATAAGTGTTTTCATAAACCAAATATATCAAAAAAAATTCATGCTTTACCATTTTAAAATAGAAATCCACCCTTTGTTGACAAAACATTGGTGGATCCATCACTTAGAATATTTAATATTTCAACACTTAAACTAAAGATCTTTAATCTGAAGAAAAAAATAACAAAACCAAAATCCCCATTTCAATTTTTTTTTTAAAAACACATTTTTAAAATCCATTAGGGAATCTTTTTTTAAAAGGAACACTTTCAGTTTTAAATTATTTCTTTCAAAATCAGTTTTATAACTATTTTAAAATTAATCAAAATAAAGAAAGAACGAAAAATTTTCTCAAGTAAGAATCATAACATCAAAGAAACATTAGAAAATTAAACAAGAAAAAATCAATTATTTAATAAAACTTGAACTTGTATAAGCGGATATAATCAGACATAAAGTGGGAAATCCAATAGAATCATCCATAAAGGTCCAAATGTGATGGTCGACTCAATAGGAACTAACTTAAAATAATCATGATATTAGTATCTAAAAACACTTAGCTAGCATACCCAAAGTTAAAAAACATGGGAGCCATTATGGTCTCACTAGGGTGAAAATCCATCATATTATCTCACTCAGTATAAATTGGCCATAACTCATAGCCATCATCCACTCTTTAATTGTTTAAACATAATCTAGGTTTTTTTATTTAGCTACCTTGGGTTCCCATGATTGAACTAAAATAGACGTGATCAATAGTAAATAAATAATATAATCAATATGTTATCAATAATAAAGTGAAATAAATTAATCTCATATCTCACCTCTAACATATTTATAAGAAACAACCCCTTTTAAATCATTTAGGCATCACATAATAATAATATTTCACCTCATCCCGTAGCAGTGAAAATATTTTTATAGGACATAATAAATCTTGGTGGAATAACAAAGGGTATCTCATATATCATTTATAAGAATTACTAAAACGTGATAGAAGAGTCTTGAAAGTCAAGTTGGTATTCCAAGTTATCATGTCACCCTTCTTTAACATTTATTAAAAAATTATTTAAAATAAATTTATAAAACACCATATTTTATAAAACAACCCCTTTGAGATAATATAATATCACCTTTTAGAATAAAAACGACATACCGCTCCTTTATTCTCATTCAATTTCATTTGAAAATCCAATTGACTATATAAAAAAACACTTTTCTTGCACAACTATTCAATTGGAAATAAAAAGAATAAAAATCCATTCACAAAACCCTTTACTCCAAGAATAGGAAACATTTAAAATTTTCAACAGACCTTCAATGGTATCATATATAGGTATAGGCTAATGAGAAATATTTTTATATACTGATACTATGAATTCATATTTATATATAAGATGTATTTCTTTAAGATCTATTCATGCTTTTTTAGATAACACATTAGGTTTTTTCCGAGTTTTAAAGGAAATTGGAGATCAATTATAAAGAGTGGAGCAGCTCTAATTTTTGAAATTTCAGATTTTACACACCATGAAACATGTTAATGATGTGAATTCCTCAAGAACAAAACACCTTCAGACTAAAGGATTACCTATGAATCTAGTGAAAGTACTAAATCCCTATGATAAAGAAATATATGATGTGAATTCCTTACACATCATTTATTTTTGGAATTCAAAACTATCACAAGATTCAATCCATGAAATTCTTGAGATATAATATTTTGGGAGCTTTTTATGGATTTCAGAACAAGAAATGAATTTCCATTACAAATCATGATAGTTTCAAGTAATAAGTCATTTAAGGTGATCTCATAGCATGAAAACTTTACATGTCATGAGATGATTAGGATTATATGTATAATCCAGTGCTTGGGAAGATAAAGGATGATGGACGTACTTACTTTATTTATATTATTCATTCATTTCCACACTTTCGAGAACTACTTTTCCCTATTTATTTATTTATATGACATTCATTTTTTTCCCTTCATTCCAAGAACTTTTGATTTCTTATTAATGTTCCAACTGTTGTTCAATTTAAATGGATATTTCAATCCCAAATACTGCATTCATTTTACTATTCCTTCATATCAGTAAGTGTTTCATTAATTTTTAATTTATTTAGTAATGGAATTTTTTAATATGAATTTTTAATTAATATTTCAATCGTGTTTTCAATTCCTCTTTCTTATTGTACCTTCATTATCATGCATTAATAATCTTCTAGGGTTAGGGGTTGACAGTAGGGGTTTCATATACGTAATGAATCCTTAAGCAAAAAGTTGGGTAATATTTGAATAGAAATTAGGATACCAATTCTTCTTAATCACATTCTATTTCACAACCTTGATCTGGGTAATTTCAATAGAAGGACCCCAACCTAGTTGAAGTCTATAAGGATAAGAACAATATATTTTGTCTCTTTCATCCCTTGAATATAAGCTTATGACATCTTTTTTTTTGAAAAAATATAGACCAAAGAGTATTTACCAACTTAGATAGATCAAATTGGTTTGACCAAAATCAATTAGTGACCTTTTCAATGCTTTATAGCCTAAGGTATAAGACTATCCCAAGCCAGATTTAGGAATAATTTTTCATGTGCCTTGTAATTAACCCTAATACTTCCCTTTATCTTTAATTAAAACAAAACTATGTAAACCTTAGAAAACCAACCAATGAGATTTACATGAGGAATCCATCTGTAAGGTTATGAATACTAGTTTACCTGTATTTCCAGCTTATTTAAGTTGGTTCAAACCCATACTGTAACTATGCTACACCTTTGTTTCTAGTGTAGTTCGTGACTTATAAATTTCTCATTTGATCAAATCCCATGTTGAATTTACTACTCTTTATAGGACAATCATATTTTAGCATCATTTTCGGGTACTTTATATTACTTTGGTAAAATTACGTTCTGTGTGAACCTCTGATTACATCAAACCAACTTTTATATTTTCCATATCTTTTTATAATTTTCTCACATAGGCTAGAACCCACATGTTATTTTTCATCTAGTGTATATGCCGGGGACCTCAGACTCATTCGAGGTGCCTTGATTATGAAGAACTTATAGATTTTGGTCATGAGATCTATTAATATCTGTTTATACACCATCATTTAATTATATCTGAACAAAATAACCCGGCACCACCCAAAACTAAAAAACTTCAATATGCATCACCTGAAAGTTAGACAGAGTGACTAGAGCTATAGGAGAACACTATTACAGACTTTGGATTGTGATCAATTATTGGTGTTGTACCAAATACTGTTCTTCTTCCTATAAAGTAACATAATTTTGAAATTAAATCTTGACTCATTCACATGATCCAAAACAAAGTAAAATTTAGTGGACTTCATACCTAAGAACCACATGAGCATATTACAAGTTTCATTGAAGTTTGTGACACCTTCAGAAGCCATGGTGTGATGTAAGATGCTTTATAACTTAGATTTCCCCCCTTGTAATTTCATTATATTGCCAAGTATTGGCTCAAAATCCAATCACTCAAGTACATTATGACTTTGGATCATTTATCCAAAAACTTTTTAGATGAATATTTCCCAATTTTATGAACATGTTAGCTCAAAAAAGGGATCTAGAACTTTGTTCAAGTAGAGGAAGAATCATCTTGGGAAGCTTGGGTGCAGTTTAATGAATTTAATAAAAAACAAAAACATCATAAACTTGATATGTGGCTATAGTTTCAAACATTATACTAAGGACAACAACTGGCTTCACGTTCTATAGTGGAAGTCACTGCTGAAGGTGGAATCTTTCTCAAATTACTATAAGTTAGTAGAGTAATTTTAGATGAAATCCCCTAGATTTATATTATTTGGAAGAGTGACCAAGGACCACCTCAATGCAGAATTCATTAGGTAGAAGAGAATACCTACCTTGCATCCAATGTTGAGGTCGTCAAAAAGAACCTAAAAACATTTTAACTACCTTCTCCAACGCTGCGACCACCATCCACAGTTATGGAAATCTATTCCTATGAAATGTGTGGATTCCCACTCCCGTACTAGAATTTTAGAGAAGGAATTGAATAACCCCAAAATCAGGATTGTAATTACATAAATTACAGTTAACAAAATCAATAACTTCAACCCTTGATATAACAACAAACATTTTATCAACAAATATCAGATAAAAAAATGAATAAAACCAATAAAAGTAACTAATAATAGAGGAGTGGTCAAGCACCTCCCTGAAATCAGGGAACACCTAGGTACCAAACATATAATCTATCTCCTCAACATCAACAACCTTTTACCCCTATAACCTAGAAATTTAAAGGCAAACAATTACTTTATAAATCTACACTAAGGAAGACACAATAAGACCTAACTCATCAATCAAATATCGAAAACCTAATAAATATATTTTTTCAGAAGAAGGATCAGAGGATGACTACCCAAGAAATCGAGATGCATAATCAAGGGGCTTCCCTATGAAATCTTGATCACTAAGTGGGAAAAATCTACCAGACTCTATCACGTTAATTACCGAGTACGTTTCCTGGTAGTACTGAGATAAATCTTATAGAGGACGATAAGGCTACGGTCCTTAGGAGTATTATATTTTGAATTTTCAAAAACCATGTATAGGTGTGAATAAGATTATAGAATAACCTAAATTAAATGCGACAATCATCAAAAAAGATAGTGATGATAAAACAAATAAAATAAGTAGATAACAAAATCTGGAATTAGAGATTACCGAATATACTATTATATAAGGGAAATATAAGGAAAATATATTTATGTGGAACCAACACTATAAAAACCCCCTCTTCCCTTTTTAAAGAGAATAAGAAAAGGTCAAACAGAGGGAAAAAATATATATTTTTAGATATGTTTAAGTAGTTAAACATCAATATCCCCTTTATAGAGGCCATCACTTAGATGCCTTTTTATAAAATATTTTCAATAGAGTTTATCCTGAATTAAAGGAAAATGGAAGACCTAGGATTCATGTACTAGAATTAATAATTATCTATAGTTGTTTAGTAGAAGCTACAACAAGATGCTTATCAATTCCCAGTACCATTGGAACATAAAAATTAATAAAATCATTTTGTGACCTCAATGAAATTATCAATCTGATTCTTATGAGTTTATTTCAAATGTTAAGGCTAACATATTTGAAACTAATTAGTATTTAACTTCAACTATATAACCAATCAATCAATCCCCCATACATAGTTCCTAAAGAGGATGATTAAATGACCATTGGGGACGATAGATAGACCCTATCTCTTAAAGAAAATTAATGTAGTGACCATGAGTATGTTAATTATAGTGAACCTATGATGGGTATAAAATTCCACCATTTATATTCTTAATCATAAAGTGACTGATATTAGAATTGAAGCCCTTAAAAAATATATTAATGTATTCATTCTTAGAAACTATAGCTACACTACCAATTATCATCAGTTCAAAGATGAATCAAGTGAAAGAAGAAAAAATAATTAAATTCCCAAAAAGGAATAAAAAATCGATTCCTTGCGGTGTTGATGAAATCAAGGGTATCTATCCCATCATATTAACATGCATAATTTTTTCAGAGGAAGGTGGTAAACCAAAACATCAAACCCATAAGAGACTCCCAACACTGATGAATGAAGTATTACATAAGGTAGTATTTAATATTCTTGACACTGGTATAATATTTTCCATCTATGATGGTTAGGGGGTGACTTCGCTGAAAGTTTTCCTACAGAAAGGAAGATTTATTGTCTTTAAAAACAATGAAGATGACTTAATATCAACGTGAACTATTAATGGACAATGAGTTTGTGTTGAATACAAAAATCTCATCCAAAAGATTTGAAAATAATATTTTCACTCCAATTATTGAATCATATACTAGATATAATATCTGGGCATGAATTTTATTATTTTTTATGGATATTCTTGATATAGTAAAATAGTAGTCAAAAAAACATATTTTTTTTGAAAAAAACATTCACATGTCCTTTAAGAAGATTTTCCTATCAATGGACTCCATTTGGAATGTGCAACACACCATTGATATTTCAATAGTTCATGAAACATGTTTTCCATGATATGGTAAATGAGTTTATTGATATTTTCAAGGATGATTTCTCTATATATGCTTGATCTTTCAAATTTAACCAAAGAAATCTAGTGTTTGTTCTCTAGAATTGTGGAGAAAATTTCCTAGTGTTAAACTGGAAAAAATGTCATTTTAGGCTCCTCATGAGAATGACGAGCCTACTCATGATACTGCTCACCAGGATGTTATTCTCTCTATTGAGGCTTTGCTGTCAATGTTGCATAGGGAAGCTCCTCATGAAGAAACTGATCTGCACACGATAGAGGTTCTAGAGATGGATGATGAACCAGTGATGCAAAGGGGAAGAGGGTGACATCCAGATAATCAGGGAGGATCTCGGGATCGAGGCCGGCCTAGAAAGAGGTAATAATTGGGAATCTGATGTGTTTATTCAGTTTGCTATCTGAGTGTGTTGTTTCACATGTAAGCATTTCCTTCAGTCTGTTGTACCTTTACACTTTTTTTAATAAATTTTTGGGGTCATGGGTTTCTAAACCCATGGCTGAACCACTTTTAGTATTTATTAAAATATCAAAGCATGTAATATAAGTTAATTTAAAAAAACCAATGTGATTAAATATTTATCTGAACCCATGAAAGTGAAAGGTATTTCGAGTTTTTTTTAGGCCACACATGATTTTATCACCACTGTGTCCAAAATTTTACAAGAATATCCTACCCACTGACACAACTATTGTCTAGGGACAACACATTTGATTTCAATTATGGTTTTCAACAAGAATTCACCACTCTGGAAAATATCACAGTGGCCACTTTTTTAATAGTTTCACCTAACTAGGATAATGAATTTGATTTAATGTATGACACTGGAAATAGCCTGTATGAAGATAAATTTAATTATATAACCATAGATAAGGATCTTTTGGTAGTGGTATTCTCTTTTGATAAATCTAATACACACCTAATGCTTTCTAAAGTGGTGGTTCATACAAATCCTGAAACTCTGGAATACCTTTGGAGAAAAGGATGTCAAAGCCTGGATTATATGATGGATCCTATTACTAAAATAATTTGTCATACTTATAAAATATAAAAAAATAACTGAAAATGTCATTGCTGACCACTTTTATTGACTTTTACTACCGAGTACTGAGGGAAATGAAAATATGAGTATTGAGGATGATCTTCCCAATTAAACACTATTCAATATAAATATATAAGCATGACTGCGGTTTTTTGATATTCCAAACTAACTTTCCATACAATCTCTATTGCCGCACTTCTCTAATTATTAGAGGAATAATTTCTTTGTCATTTATTGATGCTATTATTGGGTTAATCAACTATTTTTTAAGTGTTTAACTCATGTAATGATGTGACATTCTATCGCAAAGCATAAAATTAAAATATCTTTCACAATGTATCGCACGAATCCAACTGGAGGAAATCATGGGAATGAAAACACCATGGATATGATCCTCTAGAATAGAATATTCTATACCACTCTCTATAAAGATATGAGGATCTTTGTATAGAGTTGTGATTAATTCCAACAAATAGAGACTATTGGAAAATGAAATAAAATTCCTTAGAATCCCATTCCTGAAGTCAAAATCTCCGATGTATGGAGAAATCATTTCAATGAACCATCACATAATTCACATAGGAAGGATTACATCATAGTTGGAGTGGATTACATTTCAATGTGGGTACAAGTCAAATCCACCATCCATGATACTGCCACAATGGTCATGAATTTTATATGGAAAAATATTTTCTCAAAATTCAGATTTCCCAGATTACTCATTAGTGATAGGGGAACTAACTTTTCAAATACTTACATCAGAGTCCTAATTGAACAAATATAATTAGATACAATAATCTAACTCCCTACAACTCATAAACTAGCAGGTAAGTTGAATTTTCTAGTTGGGAGTTCAAAACAATTCTGGAAAAGATAGTGAGTACATGTAGGAAATATTGGAGTCTTAAATTGGATGACACACTTTGGGCATATCACACAACATATATAGCACCCATAAACACTAATATATTCCAAAATTTTTATAGAAATCCCTTTAACCTACTTTTAGAATTATAGAATCATAATTATTAAAAAATTTAAAAATTAAACTTGGATTCCAAAAAATATGAACAACAAAGAATTCTACAAATTAATGAGTTGGAAGAGATTAGATGTTACACTTATGAAAATGAAAAAATTTATATAGAAAAAAAGAAATGTAATGGATAATGAATTTTAATACGGGTCTTCATACATAGGGACAATTTTATACTCTATAATTCCCATATGAAGCTATTCCCTGGGAAACTGAATTCCTAATGGTTAGGCCATTTTAAAGTCATCTATGGTTTCATAATTGTATTATTGAAATCAAAATAGGTGAAGTAGATCCCTTGATGCAGAATGGAAATTATTAAAAATATATCAAGAACCATTTCAATAGGGGTGTCTTATTTTTATAAAATTAATTTTTCTAAAAATATTGTCTAGTTTTCTATATTAAATGAAGAACTGATTGGGAAGAAACCCTAGATAAGTTTAGTTGGATAGAATAGGTTTTTTAAAGTTTAAAAAGGCTCGACGATACTAGTAGAAATTCATAGGATCTTGGAAAATAAGTTATGAAAATGGAAAATTTTCATCACGTAAACATTACACGATGTGAAAATGTCATGCTCCAGAAAAATTAATTCCCACATTTGACATGTCATGAATAGGATACATGATGTGAACATAATGAAACATCTTTATAAGCCTTGAGTCTAGAGATCATGGGATCATACGTGAACTCCCTCCCTCTAACTATCGACCCCTAGCTCTCCCATAAATTATGCTCGACCATCCACATCCATTATTCCACTCCCAATCGAACCTCTACCCCCTTACACTCCATTGCATACTCATTCATTCTTGTCCCTATGAACCAAAATAAAACCATCACCACCTCATCCTCCAAGTGAAACCTAGTGAAATTATTAGACCCCAACCAATCATCTTGGATTGGATCCACCACTACCACCCACCGATCCTTCCCCTTCCACATCCACATTTGACTCATCCACTCCCACAATTTCCGACCATTCCCAATCCTATTCTAGCCATTCATAGGGTTCTTCCCAACAAACATACTCTCACTACTGTGTCCACATTTTAGAGGCTGAATAGCTAGTTTTCTGGATCCGTATTCTATCCAATCCCACTAATAGAAACCAAACCATCGATCATTACATACTGGAGAATATTTACATACATTAGGAGGTCCTAAATCTCATTGGATAGATTCACCTAACTATAATTGTCAAGGTACGTAAGAAGATGTGCTAGGAGACATTCTTGGAGTTCTTGTCCATGTTAAGATTAATGTTTTCTAGATCACCTTTTGTCTCAGTTGATGGACTTAGGAGCTTAAATTGGGAGACTTTAGCATCAGGCTTGATATTTATACCACTATCTTCATTTCTTTTTGAGCTTATAAAACCTTAAAGAGTGATATGAACAAGGAATATAATCCAAAGTGTTGGGATTTGATTGCTCATGATCCTCATAGAATTCTTGAACCATGTACGATAAAGAGGAACCTACTATGGCACTATTTCTTACAGATAGTGTATCAGGATATCATCAATGCTTGGATGGCCATAGGATATTATCATAGGATTATCAGCCAGATTTAGGGGATCATTTTAACCTTTTCCATGGGCGGGTAAACCGTCAACATATCCCATTAATTTTCACTCCAATATGAGGCCCATGAATGAAGGAATCATGATAAATTTATGGTGGGTAATTTTATTAAACATCTTTCATAGAATTTGGGAATATTTGATTCCGATCAACCACTTTATTATATGGGTAATATGGATTCTCTTGATTTTAATTTTCCCCAAAACAAGGCACTTCTAAATATGATAGGGGGAACTACACTTAGGCCACTGAGTATGCTACAGTGGATGATGTGCAACCCGCTCCTGAATCCCAAGCTTCTAATCCCAATGACCCAACTCACAACCATGACACCAACATCACTACTCTTTCTCTAGCTCCCTCAACTACTACCACAACACCACAACACCTTCCCACCCATCTTCTCCTACTTCCACCACTTTCGCAAACCCTTCCATTCTGATCCTACCCCGCCATTCTCCTTATACTTTTAGAGTATTCTCTAATTTATTCAAGAGAACCCTATGTGGCTTTTCTAACATTTCAACATACCATATGCACCACCCTTCTAGTTTACCACTACTCCCCCACAAACCATTGAATCAACCTTTAATGACCCATCTTTTAAAAAAGGTACATATCATTGTTAATATGGTTTACATTATTATTTTTATCCTATTAAAGGTTCCATAAAACCTTAGGAAGGTCTCATGAGATTTTGGGGACTGTTCGGAGATTAGAGTTCTATAAATTGGAGAGGTAGACTGAGCCACATGGTCAGGGAACATTTAATGCTAAATGTGAAAATCTGCCATTCGGGGAACTCATGGCACAACATGAGGCCACTTGGTTTTCCTTAACCATATGATCTGGTCTACATGACCATGTGATTTTTCTAAGAAAAATTTCATATCTATTTCATATGGCCTATACAGTGTTATTAAAACTATGTACCTAGCCCGTGGGAGGGGATTCCTAGATATTATTGTGCACATAGTTGGTGCCTAATTTGTACAACCGTGCATCCAAACTGTTCAAACACTTAATTGATATGGAATTTACCGTTTCCCCCAAAATATTTTTAACCCTACTCATCTTTTCTCTTTTCCTTAGTAGAAAAAATTCCCTCATTTCCTCTACCATGTATCTCTCCCTCCTCTTTATTTTGGGATTGTGGTAAATCCCTCATCCAACCTCCATTTTCATCACTATTACAAACTCTGAATCAAATATTGTAAGCTATATAGTCATATATTTTCATATCATCATTTATTTTCCCATACCTTACGATATTTTTAAGTGAAATCATACGCCCAATTTTTATATAATTAATATGATCTTCTAATTTCTCCCATTTTAGCTTGATTCAAAGGTCGACACTAGACAAGGAGAGTTATATAATCCTATGGTTACTTTTCTAACACTTTTCCCTAAGATTTTAGGTGTTTATATCATTCTTTATTGTTCCATACAATGTAGTTTTCCACAAATTTCCTTAAAAATGTATTTACCTTTCAAATTAGTTTACACCATGTTATGGAACTCTCATTTCCATGTATAAAATTGTTAGATATTTCCTATGACTTGGTTACCACCCATTTGGATTTCTTGATTAAATTTACCCCCATGAAATGAAAGTTTAAATTGACTCAACCATAATCTAATTTGTCCAACTTGACCCATTAATGGAATTGCATTAATTCATAAATTAAAAGGGAATAATTTAATTGAATAGAAGTGGGTGGAAAGTATATTCCACATGTTATATATTTTTAAACATGAATTGTATTAATTTTGACACCCATGTTTATATTGGGATAAATGATTAAAAATGATTATATGTAATCCCTCATGATACTTTTTATTAGACCTTAAATAATGGTCAAAAAACAATAGTTAAGGGTTTTTTGATCATATAATTTCACATTCCCTTATGTTGGGTGATGGGAATGATGTATCACACCATTTAATTTTATTTAGATGATGGGTAGGACATTCCAAATTCCCTTTCATTGAGTGTTGGGCATGACGACTGACCCCTCTATCTCCTGTGATGAACAATAAGTCTCACACTCATTTGAGATTCATGGATTATAACCATGATAGAGCTTTTTGCATGTTAGAATAGTCATGGATTCCTAAGTTATTTCCCAGTTCCAACTAGCACCTAGTATCCATGTATATGCCTCTAAATATTCTCACATATAGAGTGTATTTACATAAACTCATATTATATATATATTATTATATAAATATTTTTACTGAGTTAGACTTATTTTTGTCCCATGAAGATGTAGGAGGAGTCATCCAAGTGTCCTAGAGGAACCTGAGAAAACATGTATTTATTTTCAAGATCGTTATTTATCTCTTATCCTGCACACTACTATGTTATAAAAACTGACTAGATTATTCTACATACCGATGGTGGTGGTCTAATAAGTTTATAAAACACTCTACTTAGGCAACCTTGGTACTTGGGTAGACCATATAATTATTTGTTTGGATTAGGAAGAACACCCTATCATGGATTCTTGATCTATTTTACTTATTTCATGGAGTATGAGAGTAGAGGACCGAGCATATGATCATGGTTCTTGTGGAAAAATATTTTGGTGTTTTTTTGATTTTTGTATAGCATGTTTCGTATGGATGCACTCTACATCCCTTATAATACCATTTTCTATATCAGCATGCAATGAAATAATTTTTCATATGACTCAACCTATGGCTTGATAATTATTTCTTCTTGGATGTTTTGTTTTCTGTTATTCTTTTTTATGGTATCTGTTTCCACTTTGATTTTTGTTGTATTATGATTTTGATATTTCCATTTATTTATTATTGTCATTCTACTACTCTGATATGATGGTATAATATCCCTAATATACCTCCTTGGAACCTCTCTTCTAGTCAGCAACCTCTAGCATATGAGAAGTTGTGCTTGAGGCCATGTGACCCACTGGCTCAGGGCATTGTTTTAGTGGCTATTGGATAGGGGCGTTACAAAGTGGTATTAAAGGAGTTCCTTTATATGTTGTCTTACTATTTGGGTATTAGATATGAGAGTAGTAAGGTTATAGAATTTGGTAAAAATCATGTTTTTTGAAGTATCTAACCGAAATAAAGGGGAAACCCTAATTATCTAGGTTAGATTATTGTTGTTTTAATTTGTTACTATTACAGTTTCACCTATTTCATTATCGGGTGACCCACATGTTTTGTGACATTATTAATATTGATATTATTGTTATGATTATAGAATTTAACCCTTTTCCTAGTATGACAAGGAGTTATTACCTCATGTAGTATTTTAGGAACTTTTGGACTTATATTCCATAAAATTTTCTATGCCATGTTTACTTACTATGTGCATTTCGTTGTTGCATATATTTTGGATCCTTTTATATTTTTGAAATGTTATAACAGTTCTGAGAGGGATAATTTAATTGGACAAATTAAAATTCCTAGATCAATCTAAATGGAATTTTATAGCATGGATTGATGATGAGACCACAATTGGCTAATTATACTATGTTGTGGGTTTTAAACCCACTAGTTCCATGGAAAAAGCAACATTAGTTGATTGGATTACTTGAATTCTAATGGTAATTTATGGATCAAGTACTCCTATAAATCTGGAAAGTTTATTCATGTAATAAAATCATTGCATATGACCTGTTACATCCTGATAAATGATGTAAAGGTCAAGTTGTAGTTAAATGACATGAAAATGGTAATTTATAAGAGGAATGACTTTTATAAATTTGTAATGGTGACACATCTAACTTGAAAGTGATATATATATAATATTAAAAAATCAAATGAATCTAAACCTTTAAATGAAAATTGTTGTCATTAAATAGGGACTCCAAATGAGATGTAAAGTGGTTTTCCTCTATACATTATATTTGAAACTCCATGTAATAGAACCTCTCTCATATTACATGAGGCCAATATGCAAAACCTTCATTTTTAGTGGGTAGTTAGTGGGGTCTTTTATAACTCTTATGGAGTGTTAGGGATTTATTTTATCACATAGAACTGAATTTAAGATAAGGAAAATTGGTGTTATCTTTTTCATAGGAAGGATATGTAACATTCTTAATTATTCAACTACAATATTTTCAAATGTTAAATTGTTTTTGACAAGTGTGTTTGGAATTGTTGAATCAAGAAACTATGAAATCATCGTGTTGTATGTTTGGAGGGAGGTGATGACCATATTTTGGATGTGGTGGGCCCTGATCCACCTGTGATACATCTTTTAGTTCGACAAATGGAACCACCTTTTATTTATGATTTGGGTGTTGACACCTAGTTTCGAGAGGGTTTCATTCCTATGATATAAACCATGAAAGGTGATGCTCAAACTACCCCGACTGTGGAATATTTGAATAGGGAATTATAGTAGTTGAATAATACCAACTTCTGAGGGTATATAGAATGTAAGGATACTCAGTCATTGATTAAACCCATGTTATTGATTTGTGAGCATCTGGAGACACCTCCAGAGGGGAGGGTCATTTTTGCTACCTACTTGTTATGTGGTTCCACCAATCTATGATGGGATTTTATTACTCTGTTAGTCCAACATCGAGATATGATTTGGAGATACATTGATATAGTTTTATACAATTACATATTTCCATAGACATTAAGGGATGGACGAACTAGAGTTTTCTTGAATTTGTAGGAGGGGGCTATGACTGTGGTAGATTTTTTTCCTATTTCACCAAGCCACTGTGATACGCTCTAATGGTATCTGTTGATTTTATAATGATCAAGAGGTGATTTGAGGATATGTTGGTATAATACTTGTGATCTTATGTTAACATCTTCCAGTTGAAAAATATTTCTCATATTGCCAACCAAGACATCATTATATAGTGGAATTTAAGGGAAGCCGATGGTGTGAGCCATGGTGGTTCAGTACCCAGACATGGTTGTGGTTATTTTAGAGTATGAAAGTGTCTATTTGAGGTTTCTCATGGAAGTAATAGTTGTTAGAAAACTCTTACTGAAAAATTATTTATATGTCACCAGTGAAGGAAGTTGGGACACATGAAATGCTAGTGTATGTGAGATACAATTGAGTGCTGTGGATATGGTTGGATGAGGCATATAAAGAACTTTTGAAGGAATTTTCCAATAATAACTATATATATAAGGACTAAAAAATTCCAAACTCTAGTTCAGGACTAGTAGTATCTCACTAGGAAGTATGATAGAATACCACCAACTACATAGGTTGAGGTGGTGGCCGAGGTAGAGGGAATCAAACTCAAAACTCATAGTGCCATTAGATTTGGCCTGCTTAGGGTGGAAGGGTTGTGACTCAAGGTTGTATTATTGGAGAGTTACATGTAGTGAAACCTATAGTAGAGGACTAGAGTTCTGAAACTTAAAATTTTCAAATACAATTCTAGTAGCATCTGCATCAGTTTCTACTTTATTTGACATAGGTGCATCAAAATATTTTATATCTATGGAAACTATGGAGTGTCTGGGCATCAAGATAGAGTAATTTTTTAGTGTTATGAAACTCAATGCCCCATTAGGCATCTAATCAAAGAATGTTCACATATGTAAGAAATAAATCCTTCAGATAGACTATTATCTATTCATGTGGAGCCTTTACATCATTTACATGACTATGTTTGATGTAATTCTTGGGATGGATTGGTTGTTTTCCTCTCATGTCCATATAAACTAATATCACTAGAGAGTTATATTTATATCACCAGTGGGAAATTAATGTTTTTACAAGGGAGAATGGGATGTACATACTTCTCGAGCTTGAACAAAGCATCAAGGTCTAGGAAGAGTGATATACCATATATCTAGTCTCTTTTTGGATTATTTGGGGATGAAAACTTCTATTTTCCATCTGGTACTATATAATTTCATGGATATGTTCCCTAATAGATTTTATGGGCTACCTCTAATGAGGTAGGTATAATTCATCTTCGAGTTAGTGTTGGGAGAAACACTAGTGTCCAGTCCTCATTATAGGATGACACCTATAGAGCTTATGGAGCTCAAAATGTATTTGGAATATCTTGAGGCTATGAGTATTATATGATCCAACACCTCTCCATGGGGTTCACCAATATTTTTTTCCTGGAAGGAGGATGATACCCTTGGGTTTTACATGGATTACCAATGGTTTAAATAGATTAAAATTAAGAAATTTTATCCACTACCTCAAATAGATGGCCTCTTTGACTAGAATTGAGGATAAAGTGAATTCTCAAAGATTAACATAAGGTAGGGATATCATTAGGTGCATGTCAGGCTTTCAAACGTACCTTATACAAATTTACAGAGAAGTTATGTTTTTTATGAGTATCTAGTAATGCCATTCAATATCAAAAACATGCTGGTTGCTTTCATGGATTTGATGAATTAGGTTTTCGACCCATATCTGGATTCATTCTTGGTAGTCTTTGGGGATTAAATATTAGTGTATTCTTGCTCTCTATATGAACATTCCCAACATATCGAGATCATATTTAATAAACTGAGATAGAACCTTCTTTACAAAAATCTCAACAAATGCTACTTTTGGATAGAAAAGGTTTACTTCCTAGGTCACATCATCTCAAAGTATCAATTTTTAGTAGACCTAGAGAGGGTGAGAGCTATAGTTTCTTGGGAGAATCCTAAGAAAATATTTTATATATAGATTTTCATAGGGATAGAAATGTAATAGAGATTATTCATCCACTATTTATCAATCATAGAAGTGCATCTTATAGAATTGACTAGGATTGGTGAAAAAGTTTTATGGTTAAAATCTTGAAAGATAGACTTTTAAGAGTTGAATGGCGGATTGAATTCATTACTGATCCTGATTCTTCCAGATCTAGGAAGGATATACATGGTTTATTATAACACATATGGTATTAGGTTGATTTCAGTTCTGATGTAGCATGAGTGAGTTGTGTCATATGAATCACATTAGTAGAGGCCTCATGACCGTGATTACCTGACTCACAGCCACGAGTTAGAAGAAATTGTTCAATTTTTACACTTTTGTAGGCATTCTTTTATTGGGGATCATTTTGTGGTATTCAATAATAAAAAAAATACTCAAGGTTAACATTACAAAACATGATCTAAATCTTAGGAATCATATATGGGTTGAATAATTTCAATCATTTTATTTCAATATTTCTTATATGGTTGGTAAAGAAAATGTAGTAAACAATGCTCTAAGCTAGAATACTTAGACAGAGATAGTTTAGGAAGCTGGTGGTGATTGTAAAATCATGGACCTAATGTTAATGTTCATGGAGATCATGGTTAGGTAGTCCTATTAGATTTGGTAGTGACCTATACCACTTTGGAAAGGGTAAATATGAGGCAAATTTCAGATCCCAATGGACTTTACTGGAGGGAAATAATCCCATATGACGATTCATCTCCTTGTTAGACTATTGATGAGGATAAGGACTTATTCATAGATGGTATTTCTTGTGTCCCTGTAGAAATCTTGGAGGATCTGATGCAGGAATCTCATGCCTTGACTTGGGAAGTACATCCTCGTGTTACCAAAATGTAACGAGACTTACGTCACTATTATTGGTGTCCTGGTATAAAATGAAAGATGGATGGATTTATCACTATGTGTTCCACCTATCAGTAGGTGAAGGTGGAACATTAGTGGATAATAGGACTTTTATAGTTGTTTCCCTTTCCTGAGTGTAAATGGGAAGACATATCCTAAGACAAATGAATTAGCTTATTGGGAAAACAACATAACCGAATTTATCTGTTTCAAGGGTTAAAATAAAATAATTGAATAGGTTCCATTAATTAAATATTTAATGATAGTGAAAAACCATTTCAAGTAATAATAATAATAATAATATTTCTAAACATGCACTTAACTTGAGAATTAAAATTAAATATCATTTAATCAAATAATATTCAACAATTATTATTTCTCATGTGATTATTTAAACTCGGCCCTCTATTCCTCCAAAATATTTTTCTCTTCTTGAATAATGACTTTATTTATTAAATAAATATCTCTATAATATTTTCCAATAAATAAATAAATATTATATTAACTAAATAACTAATAAATATTTATTAAGTATTCTTCTCACATTGTATTTTTTTTCGAATAATTGGTGATAAGATATATGCAATCAAGTATAAATGAATAATTATTAAACCACATGTCGGATTAATATTTATTCAACCTGTTAAATCATAAATAATAATATATTATTTAACTAAGATTTTGGATACATTTAGTGTGTGACTCTATAGGCCACTTTCTCTGTGGCATTAGGCGAAGTAGCCTAAAGTCCAAGGTTAGCCTCTAGCAACACGCCACAGTACCCATAGAGAAATAAGTTAACACCATAATGACCTGAAACCTCATACAAATTCTTAATGTGTAATATAAACCCTTTACCACGATGTCTTTAATAAAGAAAGTTGCATGAAGGTACCATCAACCTATGTGCTCGATGCCTCTTTCGTTGACTTCCTAAAAAATAAACTTGCCTATAAGACACCATGTCCATTGATTTATTTAGGCTATATCATTTCCATCAAAGGGCATGAGATATCAAATTATGTTAATTAATAGAAGGGAGAAATCTTTTCTCACATTATTCATTAATATATTATTACTTGTGATGCACCCAACATATCATACCTCACCATGAACATCTATTATCACGGTTTTCATCAATACCTCTAAGTTCACGACTCATAATACACATTAATAATAATATTAAAGTCTAAGGACCAATACATAGGTTTGTTGATAGGAAAATCCAATGAAACATATAAATGTGGATTTCCTAATGGTGGGTTTCGTTTTCTTAATATCTTACTAGATATTAACAAGGTCGTATACCATGAAATGGTGCCTCAAAGTCCTATGAGTCCCCACAACTATTTTCATTTATCATTTATGTCCCTAAAATTATATAATTTGTTTAGAGAACATTTACCATTTGTGTCCCTCAAATGGTGCCTCAAGTTCCCCCACATTCTCTTCCCTGGGTACTCTTCTTACCGCAACATCACAGCTCTGATAGAAATCCCTAAAGAGGTGATACTCCCAGTGTTTATAATTTTTCCATTAGTGTGGCCTTGGATATTTTTCAAGAGCCAAAAACATATTACTATTACAATATAATATGATGAGATCATTACTACTTGGTACCACATCAAACTCTTTGAAAAAGTTATGAATCCAAACAGCTTCTTTGGCTGCATTATAAGCCTATATATACTTAGAATCCACCATAGAATCATCGAAAATTTGATGCTTTAAACTCTTCCAACTCATAGATCCTCCCGTTGTGATAGAAAACATATCCTAATTGTGGCTTCAGATCATTCTAATTTTTCTCAAAACTAGCATCAGTATAGCCCTTGATGAACAACTTCTTATCTCCTTCGTACACCAAGAACATATCATTAGTTCTTCTAATGTACTTAAGGATAAGCTTAATAGTAGTCCAATGTCATTCTCTTAGATATTCTTGATATATATCTATGATGAACAGTGAATAGGAAACATCAATTTTAGTATATATTAGGAAATACATGATTAATACCATCACTAAAGTGTATGGGATATTGATCTTTATCTATTTCTCATGTTGTGTCTGATGACACATTTTCTTAAAAAAATGTAAACCATGTGACACTAGAACCCATACCCTCATATATTTTTCAATACTAAAATTATTTAGTATCTGGTCAACATATATAATTTTACTTAGTCCAAGGAGCATCCTGGATCTATCACGAATGATCTTGATCTCTTAAATATAGGATTTTTAACCTAAGTTCTTCATAGAGAAAAAACTGTTTAACAGTCCTTAACTGATTGTAAGATTGGTATGTCATTTCCAATAAGTAATATTTCATCAACATATAGTACTTGGATATTGACCACATTTATAATAAACCTCTTGTAAACACATGACTCGCATTGGTTCTTAATGAAACAAAATTCTTTTATGGCTTTATCAAATCAAATATTCTATGACTTGGATTCTTGCTTCAATCTAGAAATGAATCTCTGCAACTTGTAAATCCTTTTAGCATCACTAGGAGTCAGAAAACCTTCTAGTTGTGTCATAGAGAAATCTTCCTGAAGGTTCACATTAAGTAATGATGTTTTGAAATCTATATTTTAGATATCATAGTCGTGGTAAGATGGTAGAGAAAGTAGAATTCTAATGGATTTTAATATTGAAACTGGAGAAATGGTTTCATCATAGTAAATTCATTTATTCTATTTAAGCACTTTAGAAATATCATTTACCTTCTATGTCCAGTTTCATCTTAAATACCCATTTTCATCCAACAGCCTTTACATCAACTAGTGCATCAACCATAACCCAAAATTTGTTCTGATACATGGAATCCATTTCAGAATTAATAGAGTTTTCCCATCTTGTAGCTTTTGAGAATTATACATCCTCCTTATTGGATAAAGGTTCACCATTTTAGAATAATAATTAGTCACCATCCTCAATGATTAGAAAACCATATATTTCTAGTTATCTTACCACTCTTAGAATCCTACATAGTACTTGTGTTTCAATAAATACTTCTTACATGGGGAACTTTGGAATCTATTCCTATTAAAAATTTTGTGTATATTGAGCATCAACTTCTTCAAAGTCAACATTTCTCCTACTATTGTTTTTGAGGATGTGATCCCTCTCAAAAAGAAGGGTTGTCTAGAGATAACCACTTTCTTATCTGAGGGGTTATATAGGTAGTACCCCCTTGTTTCATTGGTATACAATATAATGATACACTTTTTACCCTATGGTGCTAGTTTGTTTCCCAATAAGGCCTTCAAAAGCTCCTCACTACCCCATACATGTGTATGTGAAAAACAAGTTTCTTTCCACTCCATAGCTTGAAGGGAATTAGTTTTTTTTCTTTAGTTCAAACTCATTTTAATCTATATTTTGAAGTTTGTAATGCATATACCCAAAAGGATAATGAAATATCTACATGACTCATCATCGACCTTACCACATCTAACAAGGAATAGTTCCTCCTTCCACTAACACCATTCCACTGTGGTGTATAAGGTAGAGTAAGTTGAGATAGCACCCAAAACACCTTTAAAAAGTCAATGAACTCATGGTTAAGATATTCACCACCTCAATCTAAATAAAGATTCTTTATTTTATTACCATATTTATTCTCAACTTCAATGTTGAATTCATGGGAATTCTCAAAGGACTCAGACTTATACCTCATTATGTAGACATATCGATATCTACTCAGGTCTTCTATAAAAGCTATGAAGTGAGAATATAAAAATATAGATTCTACTATAAATAGTCCACACACATCAGTATGAACCAATCCTAAAATCTCTTTGGAGGTTTCAACCTATCCACCTATAGGTGGTTTATCATTTTCCCTTGTAAACAAGTATAACATCTATCAAGTGGTTTTAGTTTATAAGAGTCTAAATAACCATCTTTATTGAGCTTTTTCAAATGATTCTCATTTACATGACCAAGATGGTGATTCCAAAACTGGGTGTTATATGAGTAATGTAAACATTCTTCATTATCAATTTCTATAACATGGGTTTTTTAATTCAATACATAATTTCGTTATTTAAATGTTCCATTCCATAACATATGTTTTCCTTATAAAAGAAAGAAAATTTATTTCCAAACTTGAAAATAAACCCATCTGTATCTAGTAATGATAAAAATTTTTTGTTTTTGGTAACTATAGGTAAACAATAAAAATATTTCAAAACCAAAATCATTCTTATTGGCAATGAGATGTGGTAGTCACCAATGGCAGAGAAGCTAGCCTCATACCATTAGCATCTCTTAGATCCAACTTTCCTATTAAAATATTTCGTAATATACTTGGTTTCGACATTTGGATATAAATGTGAACCCCAAAACATGTATCTAATACCCAATGTGTTGATATTTAAAGACTACTCTCAATAAAAAACACACCTTTAGATTCCCCTTACTTCTAGGTGCAATTTCTCTTCTAGTGGCCTGGCTTTCCACATGAAAAACACACTTCCTTCTTTTCCTTTCCCTGCCTCTGGATCTTCTTCTTCTTAGAAGGATGGTGCTCAGGATATTTAGACAATTTATAATTCCTATGCCACTTTTCCTTGTTCTTATTTTTCTTGTTCACTATAAGAAATACAGGTTTGTCACACCCTATGTCATTATCCACTTGGAATAGTAATGTAAGAAGTTTTGAAATACTATTATCATTATTTCTCATATTTCAATTAAAAATAAATATGGAGAGGGTATTGGGAAATAATGAAATTATCGGATATGTACACAATTCATCTGAGAATTTAATCCCTAAGATGTCCGGCTGTGCAATATATCCAATAATCCTAACTATATGAGGCCCAAATGGCACAGAATATCCAATCCTATTTGTGAAAAAATAATTAGAGATCTTGTACCTCTTTTGTCTCACCTTCTCTTAATAGAGATCCCAAAGGTGAGACTTCATGCTATAGCTATCCATTTTCTTATGTTACTTCAAAAGTTCATTGTACATAGATGATATCATAAAAAATTGAACACCTATAGGATCATTAAGATGTTTCTCAAAGAGAGATAGCTCTTCATCACATGCCTCATTACTAGGTGTGACTAGATAAGGTTCTTCTATCACATATAAATATCTTTCATGGTTAATGATGACATGTCAGTGCATTTGATACTCCTGAAAATTTGTGTCAGTTAGAAGGTTTTATTTATCAAGTAAGGATCACATTGATATGTTTGATGTCATTTTAATGTTGTTTCTAAAAAATAAGATTAGTATAATTTCAGTACTTTATCTAATAAAATTTAGAAAAATAAAAAATATTTTATTTATTACTCTCCCACTATTTTATCGAAACCCAATAGCCCTCACCATTGGATTTAAAATATCCTGTTACTTGGGTAATCAAGTGGAAAAGACCCATATTCCCATTTTATTTACTCCAAATTAGGTTGTTAAGGAAACATTAATGGTTTTAGGTAGTCATTCCAAAAGTCAACTACATTAAATCACAATTCCTTGATCCATAGAGTTGAATCCCCAGTCCTAAAATCCTTAAATTGGATTTTCTCATCCTTTTCCTCTCAATTACACCATGTATTGCTTTAAAAGTCAACCATTGAGGTAAAACAAGCTAAGTCAACCCAAAAAATGATGTTTGAATTCACCAATAATTGAAATAACCTAAACTTGGGTTAGTGAATCACTTTGAACTAAGATTTTATTTTAACTGAAGTAATGGAAGGTTATACCAACATAATGTTTTATGGAGATATTTTTTCCTTTTATGTATAAATTTACAATTATTAAGTTTATCAAATTCTTGATAATATTATGTGGGTTTAGTTAATTGATTAACCATGTATTAATTAATATTTACACATATTTCATTTTATTTTAGTTCTATCTTACATGATCATTGATTCATTAAATAATGTGATTGTGGAAATACATCCATAATGAAAATAAACGTGAAACTTGAGAGAAATAAAATAATAAAGTATTTTGATCTTGAGATTTACTATTTTTTAGTTTATCTAGTAGTTTATAAACTAAACATTGACCAAGGTAAAAAATATCTTGAACCAACTAAGGTCTGTGTTTACAAAATTCCACCTGTTGATCTTTATATCTCCTTGGATTGGTTTCACTTAGACTCTGAACTTGAACCACGTCCTCTAGCTTGGGAGTTCCATCCTTTACATATTCCTTTTACTCATTCATTCATTAAGGGAAAGAGGTTCACATAAAAGAAACCATGGGAACACATACCATACATAATAATAGGAGAGAAGGCATGCTGGCCAAAAATTTAATTTAATAAAAAATTAAAAGAAAACCAATCTCATACAATAGTATGGTATTTTCTAATGATCATCCACATGCATGAAACAAATTAAATATTTAATAGAACTATCATTCAATTATTAATAGTTCTTATTTAAGATAAATCATGCTCAAATGATTGAATTATTATATTTTATTAATTAATTTTTTTATCTTAATTCTAATCAAAATTTTCTTGAGATTAACATCCATAATAATTTTTTAAAAAATAATTAAATTAATTTAAAATTGAATTTGTATATAAATTTAAATTGGAGGCGACATGGTGAATACCCTTCCAATTATTCCCAACATGTATTATAGTTGTTTATTTATTTACTCTTGTGAAATATGGTATACACGAATTATCGGATACTTTCACAACATGTACTTCATAGATGATTATATGAATTTCAATATTTTTCAGTCACATGTTATGGTTCAATACACATATAGAAAAAACTTGTAATTAGACCCATAAATGATATGTAAATCTGAGAATTACATAGATATTGATTAAACATTTATATATTTATGTATATTAAAACCTATCACATGGCGTGTTCTATCTTTATGATGACAAAAAAGTACATGTCTCAAGTTTTATACCGTATAATAGAAAATTTTAAATCTATTTAATTTGGTATAAGTACACAATATATGAATCCAAGCTACACAACATGTACATATCTCACTATCTAACTTAGGTACACACCAAGGGAATCTGCATGTAAATCGTACCTCAAAAACTGGAGTACATGGCATGTCTAATGGGATACATTCCCTATGATCTCTGAATTATGTGATCACCATTTAGATAGGTTATGTATGGTAATACATGGCCCATCTAGGACACAAAGGGACTATACAACATGTACATAGGCTACATGACATGTAATCTGACTAACCGTGCACTATTTTTTTATTGTTAACACATGGTGCATTTAAAGTGTGTAATTAATTCATAACATTGAATTAATTTCCAAACAAATTCTGATTCATTGAACATGGTTACACAATGTATAACTCTAGTTACATGGTATATAGTTCTGTGTTGTCTGGCCAGAAACCTTTGCACCACTAGATGAGGTCCGTGATTTCATTTTAATCATTAAATTAATCATCTTGATTAGAACTATGAGAAACCAGGGTAGAATAAGCATATATCATGATTTCGATTAAAATAATGATCAAAATTAAATTGAAAAACTAAATTAAAAATGCATAAATCGCCAACAATATTTAAATAATTATAAATAGTTATGGAATCCCTTTTATACCACTTATATGTTCTGAACGCAACCGAAGTGTGCGATGGGTGGTTACTAACTTTTCATTTTTCCATAATTGATGATCAATCCGTGATCTATATGTTGATAAATGCCTTGATCCATGGATTTGAATCAAAGAAATAGACAATGGATAATTACACCAGAACCAAATAGGGGATCATCAAATATTATTTATAATTAATTTAATTGTATAAATAATTACCTTTAAGAAATTATATCTTCATTGATGAATCCGGTGATAGATATGTTGTCCACCAATGTTGCTTTGTAGAAACCAAGTGTATATTTCCTTTAGCGGTGATCAATATGTGTTCCCAGAATCTCCATACATCACCAAATGAATCTCCGAGTGCTATCACCAAAGATTCTTTCTCACGTGTCATCCTATTTTGATCTCTTCAATATCCACTTTCAAAGCATTCTCCATGATCTTATGGAGGGGGATCTGTCTCTATTATTGGGAGCTTTCTTGGAGAAGGGAGTTCCCTAGACTTGAAAGGTTTCTAAAAATCCATTGTGAACAACCTAGATAAATGAATTGTCTTATTGAGAAAATAAAATAACAGAGTTTATATATCACTAGGGTAAAAATTATATAATTTCCTAGGTGCCCTTAATTAGTTTTTTAATCCAGGTGAAATCCCCATGTAAAGTAATAATAATAATAATAATATTATTATTTCTTGACCTTCACTTAACTTGTAAATTAGAATTAAATATTATTTAATCAAATAATATTCAATATTTATTATTTCTCATCTAACCATTTAAACATGGCCTCCCATTCCCCCAAAATATTTATTGAGCCTTGAATAAAAACTATTTATTTATTAAATAAATACCAATTTATTATTCAATAATAAATAAATAAATATTATATTTACTAAATAAAAAATAAATATTTATTAAATATTTCTCCCATATTATATTTTCTCAAATAACTAGTGATGAGATATATGGGATTAAGAATACATGAATAATTGTTAAATCATTTGTGGAATTAATATCTAATAAACATTTCAAATAATAAATATTTAAATATTATTTAATTAAGATTATGGAGACACTTAGTGATTGTCCATCTAGGCCTATTTCTTTGTGGCATTTGGAAAAGTAGCATAAAGTCCAAGGATAACAACTAGAAACACGCCAAGGAACCCATAGACAAAGAAGCTAATTCCACAATGGCATGTCACGTCATGCATATTATTAATGTGTAATATAATCCCTTTATCACATTATCTATAATCAAGAAGGCTTCATACTAGTGCCATGAACCTATTTTGTGGATGTCTCTTTCTTTTACTTCCTGTAAAATAAACCTTCCTATAAAACACAATAAGAATTGTTTTATTTAGGCTATATCATTTCCATCAAAGGGTCTCAGATATCAAGTTTCGTTAATTAATAGAGGGGAAAAATAATTTCTCTCCTTATTCATAAATTTAATATTACTCGTGATGCACCCAACAAATCCTACCACACCGTGAACATCTGTCATCAAGGTTTTAATCAATACATCTAAGTGAATGACTCATAACACTCCTTAATAATTATTTTAAAGTCAAAGGACCAACACACATATCTGTAGATAGGAACATCCAATGACACATATAAATGTGGATTTCTTATTAGTGTGTCTCATTCTCATAATATCCTACTGAATATTAGCAAGGGTGTACACCATGAGAAGGTTCCCCGAAGTCCTATGAGTCTCCACCCCTAATAGCTGGTAAGATTTGTGTCCCTAAAATGATATAATTTTGTTATAGAATATTTATTCAAGAATAGTATCTTAGAACTTATGGGTTCTCATAATATTAGAGAGATTCTATGACCTTTTAGTGAGATAGCTACTCTTAGGTCATTATCACATACTATGTTTTTAGAAGAACAATCATGATGTGACAAGTAGTTTATTAATATTAAAAACAATGAATACATGTTATCATCAAGTACAAAGTAGTTTTTTATAAGGAACCAAATCCAATAGTATATACCTATAATATTTATCCGATGTATCACATTTTTTAAAATTTGTATGACATGGCATCATTTATTATTTGACTAAACCTATTTCTTGATTATTTTTTCCTTTTTGATATTTTCTCTTCGGTTATTTTTATTAATAGTTTATTATTATGTTGTGATATCAGTTTTTTATGATTCATCTATTTCTTTTGATTATTAATATTTCTATGCTACTATTATATGATATTATAGTCTCCCCACTATACTATCTTGGACCCTATCATCTTGTCAACTGCCTCAATTATACGAGGAGTCGTGCTTGAGGCCATTTGGCCTATCAGCTTGGGGCACCATTTCAACGATTCCTGGGCCTAGAAATTACATTAACTAACCACCCTATATATCTACATACCCATCTTCGACGATTATTACACCATCATCCACCCATTTCTACTTTCCTATATAGCTTAAAACCCTCTTTCCTAGCAGGTGTTTTTGATGGAGTAGAATCAATGGGGTAAGGGCCCCACCTTACCTTCTTCATATGAGGTTTCTTGAATCAATACCGATTCTAGATATTCATCCCCAATATGTATAGGCACCTACCCTCCACCCGTGATGATCGATTCCACTTATAGAACCAAGACACCTTTTATGGAGGTGGATCCACCGACCGCCACCTCCATAGATTCCACTGACATGGAAGGGTAGATTTAGACACCCAATTCTCAGGAGGGGACATCTAATGCTCATAGAAGTGTGTCTTCCCACACTATTTAGTCATTTAGTTGTATACCCCTTATCAAATTTTCTCTATTTTTTGTGTATATTTTTACTCTCTATATTACCCATTCCACGTTGTATCATTTATTTTATATATTGCTAGGAATATGATTTTTGATTTCATAGATTTACTATATTCTCATTATTACTTATCAATTATTTTAACTATGTCTCGATCTGATAAATATATAATGATTATGGATGAGTCTATTTGAATTATAGATGACCTCCTACATGAGAAATTTACTCAAGTGGCCAACATAAAAGGATGAATCTGAGAGCTCCATCTATGTACTGTACATGAGCACCCTCAATGGCCTACTCGGATGCTCCAGCTACTACATGAGATCTTCGGTATATCTGTTATTGAGATGGTAAAACCCATTAGGATCCCCCTTGATCTTGAGGATGCAGATAACAGTTTCTAAAAGAGGCAATTGGTAGATGATTAAATTGACCTCTCTGCTAGATCTTTGTCCATCCATCCAACAAACGACATCCTGTTAGCAATTTTTTGAAGTCAACAAATATTTTTTATTGAGTCTTTAGGTTTTTTCATTTATTTGTATGTATTTTCGTTCATAGTTAGTTTATTAAATCCATTGTCATATTATCCTATCATTGTGATATGAAATTCTCTTTATCTCTAACTACTTTGGACACCTGCTACCTTACTACTATCATTTGGGTAATATTGTGTCTTTTGATTGATTATCTAGTGAAAGTATGTTTCTTTCTTACATTTTTTTCCAGAATCAGAGTGTTACTTTGATGTTCAGTATTTTCCTCCATGGAATTACATTCAATACAAGGATCTCTTTATCTCCTAATTTAAATTCATAATTTCCATCTCCAGTATGTCTATGCTATTATTGTTTTTTATACCACAAAAATTTAGAAAAAACTATTGACACAATTTAATTTTATGTGTGTCAGAAACATTAATGAGATTAATTATGTTTAAACCTTTATTTTTTTATTATTTTCATTATTCTAGGAGATATTTATCATTTAAATATTTATTCCAATTGAAATATAGTTACAACCATTAAAATACAACATAAATTTTGGTTGGAAAATGTTGAAATCTTTTTGTATTCATTCTTAGAATTTTAGCATGATTAGTGAGTTGAATAATTTAATTTGGTTATAAATTCCTGTAATTGATTTTGATTAAATTATTACTAGTTGTTATAGATCGAGTGATTATACTTTTTTTTATTCCCATTCCCAAGAGGATTCTAGACCTATATTGTCATATTATTTTATAAGCATATTTCTTAGGAGACACTTTGGTAATGTAAACCTATGAGAACAGTAATTTGAATCTTACCAAGGATATGAATGAATACATACACAGTTAACATTATTGGGTCTATATTTTTTTGAAAAATCTATCTTGAAACCAGCCTATACATTTATCTTTCTTAATCTCATAGAAGCCTTGAATGACATTGTTAGGATTGAGCCGTGATATGAACCCATTTTATCCCCTACCTCCCTTCTATTGACATGATTGTATGATTTTCAACTGAATAAGTGTGTGGGAGACAATCATTACCGATGGAAATAAGATTCTTCCAACTAAGGAGATGTATAATGTGTTTTTTCACATGATCTATGGGAAGTGATCAATGATTATTTTGATATACCATTCAAGATTATCATATTTTAAAAATTCTATATCTGGGTTATTTATTAGTATGATAAAAAACAACCTTTATAAGAATTATTAATCTTATGATGGATCATATGTGGTTAGATGATGGATGTGAGATCTGGCCTGGACTGGACTTTTGAAAAATAGAGAAAAATAGTTAACAAGATACATTCATTGAAATTTTATAACAGACCCATAGATATTCCCTAATATTTTGGGAGTATAGAGATGCCACTTTCTAGAAAATATTATTCAAAAAATTATTCCTAATGATCATTTTTTATACTTAAGAGTTTATCCCCTTTTTGGGATATATTTTTATCATTAATCCACTTATCTTCAAAGATAGAGTTGTTTTAAACTTTTTTCCAAGGACATCATGATTAATTTTCTGATTGTATTTGTGAATTAGAGATTTTGTAACTATTGAAACACTATTATAAGGAACATGTATTAAAGGTATACTAAAAAATTCAATTTCATTTTACCTTGTGTGACACTAGAAAATTTATGGTGAGGTAAATTTCAATATGCTTATACATTATAAGGATCAGTTGAGAAATTGTCATTGAAGGGAGAAATGATATGAATAAGGACCTTTACCCTGAGGTATGATTGATTTTCTATTAAAGATTGATTCTATAGGACCTTATTTTTCCCCTAACACTTATGTTTATTTTTTTGTTTGTAATGAATATTTTTTTGTCTAAAAATTATTTCCTCTGAATTTTTTTTTGAGATTTGTTTTTCTTAAAGTCATTAAATTTTTCAAGTGTGGGGAAATCTGAAAAGATGAATTCATAATTATATATTGGATGTTTTTATTTAAGATCTAATCATTCTTTATTTTACAACTAATTGGATTTTTATTTTAATTTCCAGAAAATAGGAGAGTTTAATCCTCAAAAGTGGAGATTCTATAATTTTAGAAATTTCAAATTATACACATCATGAAACATGTTCACGTGGTGAATGTCGTGAGAAAAATACTCCTACAGACTGAAGGACAACCCATGAAACAATTAAAAGTTGTGAATCCCCAAGAGAAATAAATACCAGTAGTGAAGAAATTACATGATGTGAATGTTTTGAATTGTGGACCCACTGAAGATTCAAGTTGTGAAATATAAAAGATACATGATTTCTAAAGATTTTTATGGATCTGAGTACATGATGTGAATTTCTATTACTTTTTAGGAATGTTTTGTAGAAGAATTAATTTAATGAAATATCATGTTTTGAATCATTTATACATCATGAGATATTTTTGATTATATATATATAATCAAGCAGCCAAAAATATAAAAGATGATGACCGTACTAACTTACATTCTTTTATGATTTCTTTTCCACACTTTCTAGAACTACTTTTCCCATTTATTTTTTCTTTTATATTCCCTTTTTTACTACAATTTATTCTAGGACTTTAGGATTGATTTTCCATGTTTCAGAAACTATTTCAAAACAAATTGATGCAATAATTTTCTTGTTCCTTTGTAGTAATAAGTGTTTATTTTTTTAATTGATTTATTCATGGATTTCTATAATCTGAATTTCATAATAAACTCGTAAAGTATGCTTTCGATTTATATTTCATCTAATACCATCATTATCATGCATGATTAGTCTGCTTTGGTTGGGGATCAAACTTAGGTGAGTTTTAAACATATTGAATCCTTATATTAAAACAATGATAACCCTTTATATAGTAATTAGTTTAATAATTCTTATTGATCATATTTTGTTTCAAAACCTTGATCTAGGTAATTTGAATAGAAGGACCTCGACCTAGTTAGAGTTGATAAGGCTAGACCAATAGCCTATGATTCATTCTTCCATTACAACTATGGATGTTACTGATAGTTTTTTTACCACCTATAGACCGAAGAGTAGCTTTCATCTTAGGTATATCCAATTGGTTTGACAAAAATCAATTGGTGACCTCCGAACTGCATCACAACCTAATCCATTAGACTATCCCAAGTTATATTTAGGAATTCCTTTTCCTAATCTTTGAAATTGGCATGGATCCCTTTCTTTATATTTAATTAAAAAAATATTTAGACCATAGAAAACCAACCTATGAGTGTTATGTGAAGTACCCATCTATCAGGTTTTTACCTTTAGGTTACCATATCTTCTAGTATGTCCCCATGGGTTCGAATCCAGGATTGCACTGTGAAATATTGTTGTAGATAGTGTATTTTCGGACATAAATATTTTATCTAGTCAATTACCATGTAGACTAAATGAATTTTTATGGGCCGTTAATATACACTCAAAAATTCAATGACATGTTGACTAAAGAAGATTCACAGAAACACATAAATCATTCAAATTTGAACAAGTCGCATTCAACATTGATATCCAAACCATTCAAGGATATATAATGATAAATATTTAAACATCTAAATCCATTTTTCCATAAAAACCTCAATCTATTAATTTTTTTCCAAAAAACCATTAGGGTTTCGATAAGATAGGAAAACTTATGGGAAATAAGAAGGGAGAAGTGGTGAAGGAGATTAAGGAGGGAGTAAGGGATTAAACTTGAATAATAAAATGAATTTGTAGGGATATAGTCTTGGAATCATGAAAGAATAAGGGTGAGTTTATTAATATCTATCCACAGTTTTAATGAACGAGATTAATGGAAACAAAGGGCCAAACTTCTTAATAATATAAGGGGGAAAAAATATGGAATCAAAAAATTTTAAAACTAGGTTGAGAACCTATATAGTGTGGTTATATACCCCATGATTTTGTGCCTTTTTCTAGAAATACACCATAGTGTAGGCCCTTTATTTTTTAATGGATGCATTACTTGGGGAAAAATTGATATTATAGGTCATTAGGATTCCACAACGCAACCGTAACCTTCCACGGTGTAATGCGAGCACTTGAATAAACTATACATCACAACCTCTCCCCAGTAGTGTGTCCCTAAATATTAAAAAAATTTCATTAAGGCATAAGAAAATAATTTATAGAAAATAATGATCCAATACAACATACTACCTAGTACACAACATGGTAACTATTTTTTTTGAAAATTTCTTAAATGAAAAGAGGTAGTCTGCGATTTGGTATTACTTGGACATGATGTGGCCTACTATAGTTATAACCAGTTACTCCAAGAGACTTCCCAAAACACCTATAAACAAAAAAAACACTCAGAATATAAAAATAAGTAACAATTTATCAATATACAAAAAATAATGATATGGGGCTGTCAAGATTCTCCCCACTATGCTACATTCTACCTCCACAAATTCATTGAAGAAGGTAGAAGCAATGAAATTTAGAGATCAAAAATCCATAACTTATGAGGTAAGATTACCAAAAAAACCAGGTAAGTATTTTATGGAAAACAAAACATGAAATTAACCCCTATAATTATCAAACGATCAAAACAAAATTCCTTAAAAAATCAACAAAATCTACCCCTGCATCATCAAACATCTCTAAGAAAAAACAAATTCACAATTATTTAACAGATATATAAGAAAATGAAGAATTAATTATAGTATCTCAAGAATTTACAATTCACATATATGGTTGTTATAAAGAACCAAAACTCACATGATATCACATAACCAAATTTAAAACTTTTACTTAAATAAGAAATTGAAATTATAATATTACTCTAAAAATAAAAATAGAACATGAAACCTTATGAGAACTTAAAAAAATGACATTAATTAAATAAAAAATAAAAAAGAACCCCCAATAAGGCCACTTAATCCATAAAATCTAATAAAATAAGGGAAATTAGACAATTATAAACATGCCTCAATATAGAACAACATGGTTATAACATCGGTTTAGAAACTAAAATATAGAATACGTTGGGGGAAAAACTCATGGAACATTGGTTAATAGTTTTCATAATATAAAAATTCAACATAGTATGAATCTTAGTCTGACCAGTAATAATCCAATCATCAAATTTACCATATAATGTACCCAATAATTCCCCATGTTCAATCCTTCCAATCAAATATCATCATAAAATTGAATCACATATGAATCAAATGATTCCTAAAAGAATAATGATGCATGATTATCCCAAAAGATAAACATCCTACCTTTTATTAAGACCTTATCGGAGGGATATGATAAATATCATGAAATATGATCTTAATAAATTCATGCTTCTCAATAAAAATCATGTGAACCCAATACTGACTAAGTAAAAAATCTAAAATCACAACTCAACAAAGTAGCTACTTTAAAAAATAGCCCTTTTTAAACCGTAATCTTCTTCGATAAGAGTCCAAAAATCATTTTTCTAAAATGAAAGAAAAATTTTAAAAACAAGAGAAAATATTAAACATAACATATTATTTAATTTTTTTTGAAGTTTAAGAAAAATTAATTTAACATTTCTCACAAAATTAAAATCTAGACTCTCCATTGGGGAATTTGAAAACATTCCTCTAAGATTGTTAAAATGAAAGCATATCCCTAATACAAAAAAAAAGAAATGATTTATTTTTTATACTTTATTTTAGAGATACTATCTATTTAAATCATTTCAAAAATCTTCTTTAGTTTCATTTAAAACTGAATACTCTTGAAAATACTATCTAATGGGGTCATAAATTTTCACAGATCATTCCTGTAATTTTTTTTAAAAAAAAAACCACTTCTTAGTTTTTTCAATGAGATGAAACACTTCTTTTTTTATGAAATTCAAAAAAAATTATAAATAATACGTAAGGAATTATTTAAAATGCAAATACTTTTTCATGGAATCGACTTTTTGACAAAAAAGAATATTATAAAACCAAATAAAAAAGATATACCATTAAATTAAAATTCTATACAACCTATAAACACCACAAAAATTGACTTATTTCTAAATTCACATTACTAAGAATGATTCATAATTAAGAGGTTTAAATATAAAATTTGTCACAGTTTGGGTTTTAGCCTAGTGGTAAAAAAGATCTGTATTCTTACAACTATAAGCCCAAGTTGAAGTCATTAGATACTCATACTTTGGTGGTTAGTTCTATTAGAACTTGTTTTGACCACGGTCAGGTGGTCTCATCGGCCGACCATTGTGTATGAGTGACAGTGTGTGTGATGCGAGGTGTCCATGATCAGTTGGTATAGTGTTAGGAGAATAATACATAGGTGAGAAGTGGAATGTCAACATCAAGACTGGTGGAGCATGTAGTGTCCATTAATAGTGTATTGGTGTTGGGATCTAGGGTGATGTGATGGTGAAGTTGTGTATTCCTAGTTTGGCGACATCCTCATGATGCAGAGAGGTCGTTCTTGGAGCATGTTCATTTTAGTGGTGTTGGAAACAAACATCTCCCAAGTTAACGGGGAACAGAAGGATCTTGAAAACTTAATAAGGAAAAATATATATATGGGCCTTAATATATCTAAAGTGTAATCCTAGTTGAGGCTTCAGAGAAGAAGAACCTAGATTTATAGGGCTACCTGATTGAGAAGGATGAGTGGGAATATCACATCCTCCATTGGTACTAGGCACTATGTATATCTACATGGGGAAATGCAAGCTATTCAACCATGCAAGGTTATAGAGATTGGTTAATTGTTCAAAATATTATGGGGTTGGGATTATTCTAATGGTATTGAGTCTTTGGGGCATTCATGGTCATGTATTAGGCCATGAATCTTACTAAGACTATGAGTCATGTAATGTTACCACTTAAAGAATGCATGTTGTGGAGCATGATTTTTTTTATATTTACTTAGTATAGTCAAATGATTAACCCTAGGAAGTCTTCTTAATAAAAGTGCACACAAAACAATTTTTCAATTTTAATTATAGGAAAAATTGGGTGGTATTGAAAATAAATGAAAGAAAAAAAATAAAAGAAAGAAATTTAAAAAAATAATGATAAAATTATCAAAAAAAGAGGTTGAAAATTATTACATGAGAAGGGTGATTGAGGCAGGGTTAGTCTTCCATTTGAAGTGATATTATAGTTCTATTTTATCCAATCATATTTTTGAAAATCGATTAAAGTGAGATTCCATGATTATTTCCTCTCACTCACTTGGTCAAATAGTGATAGTGAGGGAAAAACATTCCAAGATATTAGATTATTCTAATTTCTTTCCATGTGAAAGATAGTTTAATTAAATATCATCAATTGATTTAGGAAATACCTGGTCAAGTTTTATTTATACCAAAAAATCAAGAATATCCACTTCCCCTCCCACATATACCGATGATTATCGAGTAATTCACCACTAAGACCTTATTTATTTCGTCCTATAGAAATAATAACCTAGTGGAGGGAGATGATGATAATTGAATAAATAAAAAATCAATAATAGAATCAAAAACTAAATATGGTCGTACCTTATTATAGAAACTCCTCTATGAAATTGAAAGAAACTTCGTAGAAGAGTGAATGAATTTTTATTCAATAAAGTGAAAGAAATCAATCATTACAAAGTAGAAAACCTCCCCTTCCACACTCACTTAGATATTTTACCCCATCATTGAAAGGGTAACTAACAAGAATTAAGAATAAGAAGGAATTAAAAAACTAAGAATAAAAAATAATAAAAAATAAAATTAGAAAAGTTCTCTACTAGAATATATTTTCCAAAAGTTTTCTCATATTTCATTCAACATATGGATGATTATACTAAGGTTTCATTCTTATAGAATTTTATAAATCAAGTTCCCTATTTTCCCAATAATTTTATAAGTAATTGGACAAGAATATAAGAAGTCATTACACAATTAATGAGTTAAACTATTTTTTGGACGAATGTTTAATATATGTTCTTCAAATTTTAAGAATCCAATGTATATATTAATGTGTAAATATCTACATGATATTTAATGCCGAAATTCACCTTAAAATTAGTTTTAAAATCAAGATGGAATCACCAAAATTTGAGGTGCGCAACTCGAGTTATTCTTCATTTACTAAAGTGGGGTCTTATATGTTGTCCAAAATCATTTTTCAAAATGATTGATTTTGTTCATGCATGTGGATGTTTGATTTAGATCCTAGTCCAGAAGAACAATTTTAATCTCACAAATCAAGGAATACTAAAAAATTAATCTATAAAATAGGATCAATATTTGAAAATTTATGCTCAAAATACCAAAGTGATTTTAATTTTATAATGTTTCAAAAATAAGATATTTTTAAATTTTAGCTCAAAACACAACATAAATCCAGAATTAATGAAAATTAGTATAAATTAATAAATTTATAGGGATTAAATCACACAAAACTTATGAAAAATGGTGAGAATATTATTTCTTTCAATTCCCCCACACTTAGTACTTAGAGTCCTGGACAAGTAAGCATTAGAATCAAATAAAAACAATTCAAAACACATACCCATGAGATCGATCAATTCTTCTTAAAAAATAATAAAAAGATATAATGAATCCTATAAATAATTATTTAAAGTTATCTATTTATAAAATTAAATATATTTCCACTTCATTTCTCATCCTATGCACACAAAACACCCACCTAACATGTATTTTTCTCCTCCCACAAATTTTAATTTTTAACAATGCTTTTCACATACAAACCATGAATGAGTCTTCATAGGCTTGATATATTCCTATATCTCCACCCATTTCAAGTAAAGAATATGTTATTATCATTATGATTTTTTTTGGTTATTATGTGCCTTTTTTTTGGTAAGATTTATAAGTAAAATATTTTGAGGATGAATGAGGAGGGATTGGTTGTTTTTTTATAAAAAATTACATTATTCAAAATTCCACTAAAGCATGGTATCTTCTTCACTCTGCATAGTAGGAAATCATCTCAAAAATAATATCAAAATTTGTTTCATGGGTTGCCCACACATTCTCCAATTATTCATCTTAATCACAAAAACTAATTCCATAAATTTTAGTTATTTTTTTGAAGCTCTACATAGGCCCAAATTATTTCTCCTTTGGAATCTCTAGAAAGAAACAACTTATTTTATACTGAAATCACCAGAAAGGCCTATATTTTCCCATAATTAAGTTCAGATAGATCATGAAATTTTACTTCAAGATCAGGTTTTATTGGTTAAAGTTTCTTGTAATGTGGCTAAACTAATAGTTTTTTCTTGGATTCTAATGGATAGAAGGATTATATGTACAAGGGAGAATAGAATAAAAATGATTCTCTTGAAAAGGGGGATTTAATAGCTAAGAAATTTCTTAATCATTTAAAACACAGGTACTTCAAACCCTCAAGTTTTGATATGAGTAAATTGAATTCAGGTTGAAACAAGAATGGTTTGGTTATCTTAAGAAGTCAGTTGAATGTAAATAATATTTCAAAAAAGTTTCATAAGCCTCTTGGGATAATGATTTCAAAGATAAAACCATGAACAGTGGCATCAAATTCTAAAATTTGAGGACTTTTCTAGATATTACCCAATGATTTTAACTTCAAAAAAAGTAATTTTAAGTATTAATTTATGCTCAACATCATGGATAAAATTATTTTAATCCTAGAAATTGGTTTCAAAAAAAGGAAAAGATAATCATTTCAGCTCACAAATTAAAAAAAACAGACATTGAAAAATAAACACACAAAAATTTAAAAAACACACATTTAAAAAAATAAAAAATAAAAAATATAATTGAAAATTCTAATCTAAAAAGGTTACCCCCAAACTTAAATTATGAATTTTCCTCAACAGATTCATGTTTATTTTAACATGTAAGTAGATTTTCAATTGAACACAAGAAGAACGAATGTTTTATGGAGAGGTAAAACCTGATGGATTTTATTGAGAAACTAGATGGATGACTTTAATATCCTCTACTCGATCTATTGTCATGTTCCCATAGATTTCATCAGCCCATTTCTATTAATAGTGATGGGTTCATTGTCTACTTTATAATATGCACAACACTAAAATTATATGCATGAGTAACTATAACTAGACCTTCCCATCTGAAATGAAGTTTACCTCGCATCAAATCAAGCCTTGAGTTGAATAGAAACAATTTGTCTTCTAGATGGAATTATTTTGGTTGGATCATCTTGTCACGAGCTAATATTGTTCTCTCTTTTTAAATCTAATAATTTTCAGAAGCTTTCCTACTAATTTCTCCAAATCCTACAACTGCAATATTCTCTATTTTCTGGCACGTTCATTATCCAATTTCGTCATACTCACATCCCAATATCCCTTATTCTCCCATTCTATAGGAAGGAAACATCTTTTCCATAAATCAAACAATATGGACTCATTTATATTGATGTTTTTAGGAAATTTTGTAATCCCATAATGTGTATCCCAACCTTTGGATATAATTCTTTCATTCTTGTTTAACAATATTTTCCAAAAATTCATTTTATTTCCTTATTAGACATTTATGTTGACCATTTGACATTGGATGATAGGGAGTTTATGTTTTATACTGCACCCCATAATTTTTCAAAAAAAACCTCAATTCTTCTTTTAAAAAAGTGAGTCCCTTGATCATTGATGATGACTCTCGGAACTCCAAAAATATAAAATATTTTAGCCATAACAAAATCATAAACTAAATTAGAATCATCAATCTTGGTGTCTTTTTATTCCAACAATATTTAAAAATAATCAACTATTAGAAAGATATAATAACTTCCAAATGAATTTAGGAAATGGTCCATAAAATCTATCCCCCATACTTCAAACATTTCACAAAAAGTTAGTGGATTTTGAGGCTTTTCTTGAATCTGTTAAAGTTTTCCATAAAATAGACAATTTTTATACCTTTTGAAAAATTCATGAGAATATTTAAAAAGTGTGATCCAATAAATTCTATATTCAAAAACCTTACTTGCTGTCCTTTTATCTTCAAAGTGTACTCCATAAGATAAATTGTTATAAAACACTAAGACATATTCAATTTTACTTTCTAGAAAACATCTTCTTATCATTTGATCATTATAAATATTCCAAATAAATGGATCTTCAAAAATGTAATATCTAGATTATGATTTTAGTTTTTTAATTTTATTGGAATTTAATTGATATGGGGCTAGAAATGTTACTAGATAATCGACTATATCAGCATAACAATGAAATTATACTTCAATCAAGTATAACTACTCTCATAGAATGTGATCATTTAGTGGATCTTGGACTGAAATCTCAACGTTAGTAGTGTTGGGAAGTCTACTTATGTGATCATCCACTTGGTTTTAACACTATATAAAAAATTCCCATTTAGTGGTGGATTAAACCTCTACTAGATGGTTCTGATATAGTTTCAAAAAACCTCTGTTTAAATTGGTGTCAGCATTCCACACATGGTAGTTCCTTCCATTTAGTGGTGGTTTTAAGAAATTATCACAGAACACATATTTCACATTGTTTTTTTAGTTTTTGCTGCGATTATTGCTTAAAAAAATAACTACGATCTAGTGGTGGTTTTAAACCATCACTAAAGTATAAAATATTTATCAGAAAAACCACCACTAAAATGAATAAAACATCCGATAAGTAATTTTTTTTACATATTCAGTGGCAGTTTTAACCACCAACCTAAAAAAATCCAACAATATAGTGGCCGTTTAACCACCATGAAGAAGAAAACTATATCTAGTGTTAGATTAAACCACTTATATATCATGAATTAGAAAAAAAATGAGTTGCAAGTTCTGCATCCCTAGAACCTGCAGCCATACCAACACAATAATAACATAGATGATTTTACCAGTTCATAAAATATATCATCAACGTACAAGGAAATAAAAAAATATTAAAAATAAAGAATCAACATACATTGATTCTCACCAAAACATAAAGAATAAACACATTGACCAAGGAAAATAACACATTCAAATAAATAATACATTTCTCAATACATTGGAAGAATACATCAGGTCACAACACATTAAAAGAATAAATCGTACATAAACACATTGAAATAATCAAAAAATTAAAATAATTTATAATTCATTTATTAATACATTGAAATAATCAATACATTTCTCAATACATTTCTCAATGAAAGATTGTTTATTCTTTAAACTGTTACACCATACATTTCCAAGGAAAACAGAAATTTAATACATTTAAAAATAGATATAAGGAATCAACGTACTTTCATTAAAATGAGGCTTCACATGTGAGAACTAAATCCCCCAAAATTAGAAACAAGGCATATTATTTTAGTAATAAATAAATAATTCTATATATAAAACCATCCATCATGAATAAAATTTTCATCAAAGGGGTCATTAATAATTCAAAACCAATAATAAATGCTTATCCAAAATAGAAATCAACCTAAATATCCATAAATAATCAAGACTTCCATAAGTGAGGATTAATACTGACCTAGATTTATACAATGTGTAAAAACTTTATGAAATCCTTGAACTTCTAACACTGACCCCACCCCATAATGAGATCAATAAAAACAATATAGATGCATTTTTGTGCCTTGTATAACAAGAATCTACATAATCCTAGTTACCCAATTACATCCCTAGGGCCTATACAAGACCAAAAAGATAGAACTAAAAAAATAGGGTCTATGCACAAATAGGGCACAAAAATCTTCCAAAAGGGAGATCTACCAACACATAAAGATTGAGCTCTAACCAAGAAGGTGAAAACAAGAGGATACTAATCAAATAGAGGGTCTGATATATTGGGGTTATCCTATATGTTATAGGATTGATATATCACTTGATGGATAAGTGATATATGGCCATAGTTTGGTGAGATATAACATAAAACAATCCTTGGTCCATAGGATTGGGTCATGATGTAAGATTTGGAAAAGGGTATAGAATTTCCTATAATGGCTGGTGTAAGATCGAGATTATGTTTTTGGAGAAAACCATGGGGTTTTGTGTAACGAATTTACCTATAAGGACCCACTCGGGACACCAATAAGATGAGAGTGACGCCAAATGTTTACCCCCAATAGTTGAATGAATAACGACAATCATATAGTAAGAATATCACTAAAGTGGGAGGATTTATCCTATTGTACATGAAAATACACAGACACACTAAAATATATAAAATACTTCATATGTATAATAAAATAAAACCTATTAGTGTAAAAATTTCATATTTTAACCTATAGAAAATACATTATAACGAGATAGATAAATACCTAGGAAAGGAAAATGGTAAAATACATGCCTAACCAAGATGAAGGAATGTGGGTCCCAATCTAGAAACAACTGAAAGAGAAAAGAAGAGGAGTTCCCAACTCAATATCCCTATGTCTGACCACTAAACATGGTCAGTTTCTCCACTTACTTCTTTGTTCCATATATAGTAGGTCTACTAAGGACACCATCTATCAATTGTTTGTAAAAGAAAAAAACATGCATGAAAATCCCATGCATGTGTGAGTATAAGCATACTTAGTAAGGCATCATGAAAAAAATATGGGAAATATTAGAATATAATATTCAGATTAGGCTATATATAAAATAATGATAAGATACTAAACATCATATATGATCATATATAAATTTCAATCTCCAGAGCCAGTTGAAAAACAACATATAGACACATGGTTATACAACACATATATAGGGAACACATTGTCTCATTCCCATATAAAACATAAGAAAAAGATAATAAATACCCACATTGGATGTACTGATTCATGAAAAAACCCTCTCTACTAATCATTTCCCAATAATTAAGTCCACTCATCACCCTATCCATATCTATCCCTACTTCTTACTATAAGAACCTGAAAGATAATTATATTTAAAATTAAACAATGTTGTGTATTTATATTTAAACATAAAATCAATAAAAGTTTATGAACTAAATGATTTAGAAGTTGTTTGATTTACCTTATCACCACCAATCAGAACTTTCAATCCTCATTTTCTTGCCAAATACCTCAAATAGTAATAGTCCAAAACCCATCTTGCACACTCGATTGGGTTGCTCATTCCCAAGGACATTACCAACTGAGTCATCCTAGGAGAATGAGTAGGACTGTATAGGATTTACACCACGTAGTTCTTTAATTTTTACCTATAAATCAAATACCAGTCATATTTGAAGAAATATATATTAAAATAGTGACAATAGATAATAGGTTATTATAATGAAAAATGAATTCATACCCCAACTTCTTTGGTAGGCTCATTAACAAAAATCCTAGAAAAATTTCTATAAACATTCCAACAAGCTTCTGTTCGGTTTTCTTGGTGGCCTAAAATCTATGAATTCATTAAAAAAAGATAAATAAGGATTTTAATATATTAAATAGATAACATATTCTAATAAATATTTAAACTAATGAAAATATTATAAGAGTCGATAGGCTTCTAGAAAAACTCTTTGGCCCGGCGTGACCATTATTTGAGTTTTGGATTCCTCTAAAAATCCAAACCTTTTTCTTAAAAGAAAAATAAATACCATGTTTTACTTTTCTTTTATTTTGGTATTGAAAATGGTTTTCATAATTTTTTTATTATATCAATGTGTTGTATTTTTATCTTGTGATTGAAATGTGGAAATGTTATGTTTCCTTTATGCATGTTTTATGTGATACGATTATGTTATGGTTCTTGGTCATTATTATGAATACGGGTGGCTCCGTGATAAACTAAGGGTGGGTGATCCAAATATAGCTCTCTAATGCATTGGGTAACGCGGAGGAGTGAAAATTTAAGGTTTCTCTGAATAGATTTAGGAAATATACTGTGATGGGTATTCCAAACGTAACCCAGAGGGTTACTCCCTACGTAAGAATATTATGAATGCCTCAAGTTACCTGTATATCTTATGATTTCTATGATTTATTCATGATTTGATGAGGTATGTTTAAGTGCTTATGTTTCATGAGTAGAGTATGATTTCATTGATTCTTATGTATACATGTACTCATGTTTCCTTTCCTTATTTTTTATATCCTTTACTGAGCTTTTTATGCTCATCCCAAGTTTTTGAAATTATTTTCACAGGTCAAGGGAAAGGTACATGATGTGATGATAGTGTGAAGGAAGTGTCAAGAAAGAATCCATGTTTTATTTTAAATATGTTTCCATTGATGGGAAAAATGAATACTATTCTTTTATGTAACCACTTTGTTTAAATGTGGAATGTAATGCAAGTTTTATGATCTAATTCTCTAAAAATCTAAACCTGAAAAGATCCTCAAGGTGTATTCTTGAAATATCTCATGATTAAGTAAGGTTTAAGGCTGGGGCCTTATAGTTGGTATCAAAGGTCGGTTTAGATAACTTTAGGAGTTAGAATTCTATTAAATGGTTATCCAATTTTTTTTTTGAAATGATATTGAATTTGAAGATTACCATGTTTCTTCATCTAAGACATGTTTGTTCAGAATGGTTTTCCGCAGAGGAAACAGGGAAGAAGTTCTAGGAAGGTATACAGAAGGAAATTACCTTCCGAATCAGCATCCTGAGATGGTCAGAATTGGAACTGAACAATTTGTTGCAGTAATGGCACAGTTGACTCAAGCGATAAATGGTGGTGGTATACATGCATGAGATCAGCCAGATCAACCACATAGGAACATGTCAGTGGTGGAACATTTCATAAGGCAACATCTCCTATAATTCATTGGATCATCTGACCCTGTGCTAGCTGAAGGGTGGATTAAAGCACTGGAGAAGATTTTTGATGTCATGGGGTGTTCAGACAATCAAAATGTTAGTCTTTCTATTTACCGTTTGGAGGGTGAAGCATATCAGTGGTGGTCGATGGTTAAAAATATCAGGGATGATGATGAGATTGATGCTCTCGACTGGGATGAATTCAAAGGTATGTTTCTTGAGAAGTATTTTCCTAAGGCTGTTCGACATAGGATGGAAAAAAAATTCTTGGAGTTGAGGCAAGAGGAGGATTCAGTGGCTGCCTATGATGAAAGGTTCACTCGATTGGCAAGGTATGATCCAAATTTTATCCGAGACCTTGATAGTAAAATAAATCATTTTTACTCAGGATTGAAGCCAAAATATCGAATGGCTTTAGCTTCTCTCAAGTTCAAGAGTTATGAAAAGCTTGTTCGATGTGCTGAGAAGGTGGAAATGGAGTTTGCCGATGATCAAGTGTTCTATAACAACCAGCAGAAGAAGAGACTGAGGTGGCAGGAGAAAGGAAAGAATTATTTAAAAAGGTCTGATGGTAAGAAAACTAAGTTTCCAGTTTGTGATAAATGTGGTAAAAGGAATGATGGGGAATGTCTTTTGAATTCTGGAAAGTGCAACCGATGTGGTAAGATGGGACATAAGGCTCGTGATTGCACGGAAAAAGTTCAAGGTGATGGTAAGTCCAAATTTGATTTGAAGTTAGTGAAATGTTTTAAGTGCAATGAGATGGGTCACTATGCAAATGAGTGTCCCACAAAGAGCTTGAGTGATGGAAAGCAGTTAGATTACAAGAAGAAAGGGGTGGTGAAATCCTTTTCAACTACTTCAGCAGATGTCGGGCCATCAAATGAAGTTGTATCGGGTACTTTGTTTGTTTTTTCAGATTATTCCAGTGTGTTGTTTGATTCGGGGTCTACACATTCTGTCATCTCTGAAACCTTTTCTAGTAAAATGGGAATACCATCTCAAGAAATTACTCTTGAACTTGTGGTAAAAACACCTAGGGGAAATGTTGAGGCAAAAATAATTTATAAGAATCTTCATATCCTTATCTGTGAAAAAAACCTACTTGTGAACCTTATTGTTTTACCTCTAGTAGAGTTTGATGTTATACTGGGTATGGAATGGCTCTCTATTTACCATGATAAGATTGACTGTAGAGATAAAGAAGTTTTTTTTCAGAAATACTTTCAGTTTGTGTACAAGAATGAACCCATACTGTTGATAACATATCAAGAGGCCGAGAAACTTGTAAAATATGGAAATGAATGTTACCTTGCACATATTGTTGAAAACATGGGAACTGTTCAGATTAATGATGTGCCAGTGGTAAATGATTATCCTGATGAGTTGCCTGGAATAATACCAGATCGGGAAGTTGAGTTTACTATAGACTTAGTTCCTGATGCTAAGCCAATTTCAAACCCCCTTTATCGAATGGCTCAAATTGAACTTTTAGAGTTGAAGGAGCAATTGCAAGATTTATTAGAGAAAGGTTTCATTCGACCTAGCACATCACCATGGGGTGCTCCTGTTTTATTTTTTAAAAAGAAATATGGTTCTATGAGACTTTGCATTGATTATAGAGCCTTGAATAATATCACTATTAAGAACAAATATCCTTTTCATCATATCGATCATTTGTTTGATCAGATCCAGGGAGCTCAGTATTTTTCAAAGATTGACCTGAGATCCGGGTACCATCAGTTGAAGGAAAAGGAATCAAATGTTTCAAAGACAGTGTTACGTACAAGATATGGCCATTATGAATTTGTAGTAATGCCTTTTGGGCTAACCAATGCACCTGCTGTATTCATGGACTTAATGAATAGAATTTTTCATGAGTTCTTGGATAAGTTTGTGGTGGTTTTCATTGATGATATTTTGGTGTTTTCTAAAATTAAAGAGGAGCATGAAATACATTTAAGGGTTATTTTTCAAACCTTAAAAGAAATAAAATTTATGGGAAATTCAGCAAGTGTGAGTTTTGGTTGCAACAAATTTCTTTCCTTGCTCACATTGTTTCTAAAGATGAGATAACTGTTGATCCTGCAAAAACAAAGGTTGTTGAAGAATGGCCAAGACTGAAAAATGTAACTGAGATTCATAGTTTCCTTGGTTTGGCAGGCTATTACCGAAGGTTTGTTTGAAATTTTTCATGGTTATCTAGTCCAATAACGAAGATAACTCGGAATGGTGTTAAGTTTATCTGGACAAAAGAATGTGATGATTGTTTTAATGAACTAAAAAGAAGATTGGTGAATGCTCCAGTTTTGGCACTACCTTCTAGGAATGGTGATTTTGTTATCTATAGTGACGCTTCATTGAAAGGACTTGGTTGTGTCCTTATGAATAATGATTAGGTAATTGCTTATGCTTCACGTTATTTGAAAACTCATGAGGTAAATTACCCTACACATGATTTGGAATTAGCTACTGTTGTTTTCGCTTCAAAAATTTGGAGGCATCATTTGTATGGAGTAAAGTGTGAAATATATACCGATCACAAATGATTAAAGTATATATTCACTCAGAAAGAATTGAACATGAGATAGAAGATATGGCTAGAATTAATCAAGGATTATTATTGTACAATTCTTTTACCATCCGGGAAAATCAAATAATGTGGCTGATGCTTTGAGTCGAAAAAGTAATGCTTCATTAACAATGTTGAGTTTGGAACGTGATCCTTTGGTTAAGGATTTGATGAACTTTGGAATAGAAGTTTTTGGTGCAGGATGGTCTTCTGTTTTGTTTCAGGTATCAGTGAAATCTTCTCTATCAGACAGAATCAAGCAAGCACAGAAGCAAGATAGTGAGTTGCAGAAAAAGGTAGAGCTAGTTCAGAAGGGTAAGTTTCCTGAATTCAACATTGATAATGATTGTGTTTTGAGATTTGGGAAGAGATTGTGTGTGCCTTGTGATTCCTAGTTGAAAAGAGAGTTGTTATGTGAAGCTCATAGTTCTCCGTTTTCAGTTCATCCTGGCAGTACTAAGATGTACAGAGATCTGTAGGAGTATTACTGGTGGGATGGAATGAAAAGAGATATTGCTGATTTTAATCTGAAGTGTTTGACATGTCAACAGGTTAAAGCAGAGCGGTAGTTACCGAAAGGGACGCTTCAGCCTTTATCAGTGCCAGAGTGGAAATGAGAGAATATATCCATGGACTTTGTTGTGGGATTACCAAAGACATCTCGAGGTAATAATGCAATCTGGGTTATTTTTGATCGCTTGACTAAATCTGCTCATTTCATTGCTATATGAGATAATTTTTCCCTAGATCAACTTTCCCGTTTGTATATTAAAGAGATAGCCAGGTTACATGGAGTTCCTCTCTCCATTGTATCTGACCGTGATCCGAGGTTTACTTCTAACTTTTGGAAAGGCCTTCAGAAGTCGTTGGGTGCGGAATTAAATTTTAGTACAGCTTTTCATCCTCAAACAGATGGGCAGTCAGAACGAACAATTAAGACATTGGAGGATATGCTACGTGCTTGTCCGATGGATTATCAGGGAAGTTGGGACCACCATCTTTCCATGGTTGAATTTTCATATAATAACAGTTTTCATTCCAGTATACAAATGGCACCATTTGAGGCATTATATGGGAAGCGGTGTCGAACTCTAGATTTTTGGGATGAAGTGGTTGAAAGGAAGTTGATGGGACCAGAATTGGTTGAAGAGTTGGAAGAAATAGTTCAGTTGATTCAGAAACACATGAGAACATCTCAAAGTAGGCAGAAGAGTTATACGGATAACCAGAGGCAGGACCTATCTTTTGAGGTAGGTGATCATGTTTTTCTCAAAGTATCACCATGGAAAAGTGTGATGCGATTTGGTAAGAAAGTAAAGCTGAGTCAAAGGTTCATTGGACCATATGAAATTCTGGAGAGAGTTGGATCAGTTGCTTACCGAGTGGCTTTACCTCCGAGTTTATCTCAGGTACACAATGTTTTTCAAGTTTCAATGTTAAGGAAGTACATGCTAGATCCATCTCACGTTTTGAGTCCACAGGTAGTTCAACTGGAAGAGAACCTATCTTATGAGGAACAACCGGTCCATATTCTTGACCACATGGAGCAAGTTTTACGGAATAAGGTGATTCATCAGGTAAAGGTTTTGTGGGAAAACCACATGATTGAAGAGGCAACATGGGAATATGGAAATGCAATGAGGGCTAAATACCCCCACTTATTCGATAAGTAAATAAATTACGGGGACGCAATTTTCTAAAGGGGGGAAGGATGTAACATCCCAAGTAAGTAATGAATAATATATATTCTTATCTATGTATATTTATGAATTTGATAGTGTTTTAGAGGCTTAAAATGAGAATAAATCCAATCTTAAGCATGAAATACACTAAATTTTTTAAAAGATTGTTTTACTACCTTCTGATGACAAACCATTTTTAAGTCTATATTTTGACAATTTTATAAGATATATTTGTCAAAATAAACTTATTCTTTATTATTGGGACATTTAAATTCACTTTGGATAAATTTCTGGTATTTTTTCGATACAGTTCATTTTTTAATGAATAGTGAAAAATACTGCATTTTACATCAAAACTGATTTTTCATCTAATTTAATTATATGGTTAGTTTATATTTTGAATTGGTTTTAAAGTTCAATTAGAATATATTTTTACCATTTAATCTAATAGTGGTCATTGGAATTAATTTCACTTTTAAATTGGACTTAAACTAGTGTCAATCTTTTGATACTTATTGTTTCATCAAAACACGCTATTTGCTCAGAAAACGGGAATTAATTATTAAATTAATTAATGTAACTTATATATTTTTAATTTTGTAAAATAGACATCATTTTTGAATTCATAATATCAAATATAGCTTAGGGTGAAGTTTTGGTATTTTTCTGAAAAACTTCAATTTTTGATGAATAGTGAAACCACTAAGTGGTACTTAAAAAACTGATTTTTCGTTTAAATGAAATTTTACCACCTCTATGTTTTTAATTTCAAATATCCGACATACATGGTTGTCATTAAGAAGTAAAATGTGGTTCAATGGGATTAAAATAACTTTTTGGTGAATAGTAACTTTTATGTTTTTAATCACGATTAGAGGTAATTAGTGTAGTTTAAGGTAAAAATAATGTTTTAATAATATGAAATGACCTAGACACATGTCCTACCCTTATTGGATGTGTCATGGCCGACCAAGAAACCCCATGGGTCGATTTGTGGGACCCCATGTAGCCACTTGGGTAATATAAAAACATTAATTCTTTTTATTTAATCTTAAAATAAAAATGACAGAAACATGAGTTGTTTTACTAAAACAATTTTTAAATGGGGTTATACAAGTCATATTTTTGACTATAGATATTCATTAGAAATCTAATAATATTTTCTACATCATATTAGTTTTTTATAATTTTTTAGACATTAAATATCTTAAATTATTTATGACACCATGATGATGCAGCGATTACCACATTATTTAACGATTTAAATAAAATGAAAATAAAATGTAAAATATAAGACCTACACTTGTAAAAACCCTATTGGATGGGTGAATTTCGAACCCTTATCTCCTTATCCTAGAAATTTATAATTTTGGGACCTTTTTTATCCAAAAATAATTTTATAACAAAGTATATTTTCTTAACTTTCCAAGAGTGCCCCTCCTCTCCTCTTAAAAAAGGCCCCCACCTTTACCACCATACCCAACTTCCAAAGCCTTTGGCTCGGACAACACCTGCAAATTTTGTCTATAAACATCCCTATATGACTCCTAGAAGCCTCACATTGGGCAGAAGTCTTCCCAAGGAAGCCTTTGAGCTCAAATCAAAAAGAGTTACCCGATTTAAAGGTAGTGTTTTCACTTGTGCTCTTATGTTTTATTTTGCTTCTCCAACCCTCTAAAATCTTTTTATTCCTTTATTTTTTAACAAAAAAAGTATCTTCAATATACTAGAATGTTTGTATAATAAGTATTAGAGCTACAATTACACACACCTACATCTAATGGTTAAAGAACATACTGTTTCCGTGGATGGAGAATTTCTTCCTCACGAAACGATGATTGTTCAATATTCTTTTAACACCGTAAAAGGTGGCCATTAAGATGACACTATATTTATATATGATATATAATATGTTTATGTTTTAATTAAGCGTCTGTATTTTTCATTTATGGCATATCTTTATGGCTTCCATTAGGGGTAAACACGATATCTTCATTTTAGGAAGTGCGGACTACCGCCCCATCAAAGTGATTTGATTCGTTAATGACATATGTGGGACATATAAAGGATTTAATTAATGATATTATATATGATATTATAATGGAATTTTAATATACCTTTATATCATTATGATTCCATTCCATAAAATACAAAATAGAAATGAAAGTAGCATTCATGCATACGTACGGCTTACCATCTCTATAAACGGTGCATTTCATTTCTTACCTCTAAATGTTATGTAATATTATAAATTCATGTATATAATGGATATATATGATATATATGATATCTAAATCACAAATATAACTCTGGATATAATGTATACATGAACAACTTGTAGTTATAGATAGTTTATTTTTGACTCAAGTACCAATGATCGTCAAAATGACCGTTATTAACTTAAATAATTACATAGTCTTCATGACAGGGTAATAAGTGATAAAAAAAGAATAATGAACTTGAAAAAGGTTATTATGCAAGTAGAAATTAACTCAAGTTTATTATTCAGGACGTTAAGGAACGATCGAGTCAAGTCGGACCCGAGGAATGGGACTTCGTCTCAATCTCTTTTCATTGAGGCATATTATGTTTTATACACAACCTTCTTTTATACAGTGTATAAACCCCTTTGACTTTCACGTTTATCCAAAAAGAATCTTTTTATACAAATCATTTTACTAAACGAAAATAGGGAATGTTTTTTTCGTATGTATGCAGCGACAACGACTTCTCTGCCTCCATGACCATTATTTGAGTTTCGGCTTCCTCTACAAGACATACATTTTTTAAAAGAAAAATAAATACCACGGTTTAATTTTCTTTTATTTTGGTATTGAAAATGGTTTTCATAATGTTTTTATTATATCAATGTGTTGTATTGATATCTTGTGATTGAAATGTGGAAATTTTATGTTTCCTTTATGCATGTTTTATGTGATACGATTATGTTATGGTTCTTGGGCATTATTATGAAGACGGGTGGTTCCGTGATAAACTAAGGGCGGGTGAGCCCGATATAGCTCTCCAATGCATTGGGAAATGTGAAGGATTTAAACGTTAAGGTTTCTCAGAAGAGATTTATGGAATATACTATGATGGGTATTCCAAACGTAACCAAGAGGGTTACTCCCTACGTAAAAATGTTATGAATGCCTCAAGTTACCTTTATATCTTATGATTTCTATGATTTATTCATGATTTGATGAGGTATGTTTAAGTGATTATGTTTTATGAGTAGAGTATTATTTCATTGATTCTTATGTATACATGTACTCATGTTTCCTTTCCATATTTTTATATCCCTTACTGAGCTTTTTATGATCATCCCAAGTTTTTGAAATGATTTTCACAGGTCAAGGGAAAGGTACATGATGTGATGATAGTGTCAAGAAAGTGTCAAGAAAGAATCCATGTCTTATTTTAAATATGTTACCGTTGATGGAAAAAATGAATACTATTCTTTTATGTAACCACTTTGTTTAAATGTTGAATGTAATGCAAGTTTTATGATCTAATTCTCTAAAACTCTAAAACTGAAAAGATCCTCAAGGTGTATTCTTGAAATATCTCAAGATTAAGTAAGGTTTAAGGCTGGGGCATTATAATGAATGACTGCACAAATTACATAAGTGGTTGACAAATGAATGGATAACTGTAAATACCATCATTTTCTCCTTCAATCATGTAAGTTTCCTACTCCATCATTACTTAATCTACTTCATCCACTCTTGCAAGACTAATATTTTCAATATCATAATGTGAAAATAATTCCACTTCTTGCTGTTGATGGGATTCAATATCACTATTCAAATCTTCTATTTCAACACCCATATCATACTAGTCTCATTGTTTTACGTGAGAAACTACACTCCAACCTTCATCTATGACATCTTTCATATAATATACCATTTTCTCTTGTGATGATAAGATATAAGGATCATGTTGTTAATGACCACTGACATCTATTAAGTGAGAGAATTTCACAAAATTAAGTTGAAAGGAATCTCGTTTAACACTCCTGATAATATCCACCCAATTGAATTTGAATAAAGAAACAGAAAAATATCTGTGGTAGTTTAATTCAATAATATGAGTCCACCTTCCATAGTATTACTATTAAAAAAGCATAAATGTTCCACTATTCGATGTTTTCAAACCCTCTTCATGATCAACTGTATGGAATCTAAAACCATTCATGTTATAACCATTGAAATTTCAAGCTTGTTTGAGAGGACCTCAAGCAAGAAACATTAAATATTCTGAAACCTCTTCTTGATTATCAGTATTAATTATATGAAAAAATAAATATACATTATTAGATTTAAAAAATATATGTATCAAATTAATATCCATATTGATTTCAATATTTATGAACTTACACTTCATTCAAACCATTCTACAATCTCTTTATTGACAGATTTTGTTATATATTTATAATTTCGTGTTCATCCTCTCATTCGTCTCATTGTTTATATCCTCAAATCATTAATAAATGAATCTTCAATTTTAATATTCAGTGTTACATATATATGTGCCTGTAATAATTCTATTTCTGTTAGTGTAACATTTGAGGTCCTCCTAACTGATCGACCAATAGTAGGAAAGTTTTTTTATTTCCCACATATTTCAGATTGATTTGATATTTATTCAACACGTCCAAATCGATTGAATCTGGTGTCATTTTCATCCAAGTATCTAGAAAAAAAAATGTAAGAAACACCTCTTCCAAATATCCTTTAGAAATAGAGCCTTTAGGTTTAGCATTATTTTTCATGTATCATTTCAAATGCGAAAGATATCTATGAAATAAAATAAAGAAACAAAATTATGTTTCTAATGAAGTGCCAAGAATTTTTTAATTAAATAAAAAACATATAAATAAATTATATCTCAATTGGATACATCCATCGATAATGTTCAAGGGTTCTTAATTTAGCTTCCTCAACCAAATGAACAGTTAAAGGCATCAGGGAAGTAAAAAATGACGGAGGAAAGATCATCTCTATTGCACAAAGTGTTAATACAAATCTATGTTGAAGGGTGCCAAGATGATATGGATGCAGAGTTTTCTCACATAGTTGTCTAAAAAATGTGTAGAACTGGAGTATAATAGTAGTAACCTTTTGTGGTAATAATGTACGCAATGCCAATAGAAGTAACTGCAGTAACAAAATATGTGAATCATGTATTTCCAATCCATGTAACCTATGATACATTAAGTCAAAACACCTTGATATGTTACATTAAGACCAATCAAATAACTTCACATGCTTGAAAATATGAAGGAATGTATCTTTATCCCTATTTTCCATTGCAAAAATTTCTAGAGCATACATTCCATTTTTTTCCATAGATCACACTTTATGTTCATTTCTTTTATGTATTTCTGAGAATTGAGATGATCCTTCAACTTTCCATTCCCATTAAGAAATGTTAAGATCAAATTTTTACAACCATTCTTCTCAGAATGCATTACACTAAGATTATTCCACAATAAATTAAATTCCAAATGTAGAAGTTGTTGAGCAAGTTTTGTTTTCTACAATACATAATGTTTTTATTTAAAGGGGGAGTTTGTTGAGAAAAATACTCTATCTCTTTATGATAATTTTGATTCTCACAAATATCCTTAATTATTTTTTAATGATTTTATTTGTTAATTATATTGCATGAATTTATTATTCATTATATTTTTTTTCTGGAGAAAATATTTAAGTTCTTGGACAATTAGGATTAATTACTAAAGTATTCGCATTGGCGTATTTTAAAAACACTGTTCATGCTCTACATATTCGGGATTTTCTTAAACATGTTCTAGAAACACTATTCATACCCTACGTGGAGAAACACAACGTAAGGATGGAATGTGGTGTATACTTTTTGAGATATCAGAAAAGTATGGTTAATCAACCATAAATTATTGAAAATTATGGAAAAAGAACCCTATATTAGGAAGGAACCCTAGGTTTGGGATATTAGAAAAGTATATAAGAAGAACCATATGTAAGTGTTAAACGCTACGTTTGTTTCTCAAAAGTATGGTTCATAAACCTTACTTTTGTGAACAACTTTACATTTATTAGAAAAGTATGGATTATGTGCCTTTCATTTGAAAGAATATAAAAGTATGGATAATTTATCTTCTGTTTAAAGGCTGAAGAGAAAAGTATGGATGGCCAACCCTAAGTTTGTGATCAACCATATATTTCCAACCCTACTTTTGTGATCAACCATACGTTGTTAACCCAACGTCTGTGATCAACCATACGTTGAAAAACTTACGATTTGAAGGCTACGTCATCAACCTTACGTTTATGTTCTACCTTATGTTCAAAGGATGCATACTGTACAACTCAACCTTACATTTGGCGTCAGAGATTTTAAAGTTGATATTATTATGCTACGTTATCAAGCTGTTTATTAGGATAATTTCATGCCTGATTTAAAGATGATTTTAAAACATGTCTTTGAAGATTTTAGAGCCGTTTAAGGATCGAATTAAATTGAGTTTTTCTTAGAGAATTTCATTGGGAGTTACATCTAATCTGTTAATTCAAATGTTTGAATATTTCAAGTCAGAAGGCAACATTTTTGGATATAAATTTGTAGGAAATATGTTTGTTATTATTATATATAGATGTGATATTTATTTGTAATATATATATATATATTCATATACAAGGTTTTTTAAAAACAAATATCTGTAACGTAGAAAAACAGAGTCTATCGAGAACCCAGATCTGCTGATTCAAAAGAATGACAAAGCTCTATTTATTGAAGAAGAAGAATCATGATAGGAGATTCACTCGTTCTACATCAAAGATTATTTTGTGTATCTTCTACTGCTGAAGTTATGATTTATATTTCTGTATCTACTACAACAGGATCTACTCAGAACGAATCTTATTTGAAGATCATTATTTCTAAAGGCTACAATCCATCTAATGTTAATTGAATTCTGTTGCAATTGTGAAGAACAACTGGAAAGTATTTTGAAAAATACAAATACCTTTATATTCTATTCCTGAGTGACCAGATTCTCATACTAAGCTGTGTAGGTTCTGTGAGTGAACCAGAAGGCTTTGTTTTTCCATAGATTGTAAATGTGTAAACTGCCTCTACTCAGTTGTGAAACAGTCTGTGTAAACGAGGACCAGATATTGAAAATCACCAAGCTCATGGAGTAGAGCATTGGTGGTGTGGACTAGGGGTCTTCTGTTCCCCGAACCAGTATATATCTTGTGTCTCTGCTGTTTAAATTTCCGTTTCATTAATTCATTTTATTAAAGTTAAATGGCATAACACTATCTTGAGAAGATTTTTGACAAGACACAATTCAACCCCCTCTTGTGTATATTTAGTATAATCTGATCCAACAATTGGTATCAAAGGTTGAGCTTTCTGATAAAGCCTTAACAAGTTGAAAGTGATTATACATAGAGCAAGATGACTCATAAAAGAGAGGTAATGTCTATGGTCAGAGCACCGTACTTCAATGGAGGAAACTATGGATGATGGAAGTCACGGATGATTATGTATCCGAAAAACCTTAGATACAGAGTATATTCTAAGATTCTAACTCCATATTAAATACCAGAAAAACCTAAAACATGGAGTGTAGCTACTGAAGAAGAATATGATAGGAACACGAAGTAAATGAATGCAATTATATGTGGTCTAGGACCTGATTAATTTAACAGAGTCTCTCAATGCCCGAAAGAATATGAGATGTGAAAACTATTGTTGTTGCTTATGAAGTAACTAACAATATCAGAGAAATGAGATATGCTACTACTATCCTTAAATTTGATAAATTTAGAATGGTTGAAGGTGAAAGTATTACTCAAATGAATGAAAGATTGACAGATATTTTAAATAACATAACCGCCTTCAGAGATCCCATTAAACAAGAGGATCAAGCTTTAAAAGTACTGAGAGTACTGCCAACAATATGGAATGGAATCTCTGCTGTAATCAGATAGTCAAAACCAGTCAAAGACTTAACCATGAGAGAACTGATTGGAACACTAATGATATATGAAGGTGAGATTCAAGATGAAGAAAATGAGCATAAAGTGTTTATCAAGAGAGATGACACTACCCTAAAAGTATCATCATAGAGAAAAAATAGATAAATAAATAAAAGTGTAAAAGTGATATCAGAAAGTTCTAATATATCAAATTCTGATGTGGAACTGGCTCAGCTAGACAAGAAATTCACTAAATTCTATTGAAAGAAGAATGGATTTAGAAAATCTTTCAAAAAGGATGATAAGGAAGTTAGATGTCATGAGTGCAAGAAAATGGGGCACATTAGACCTGACTGTCCTCAGCTAAAAGAAGACAAGAAAAAGAAAGTCCTCAAAAGAAATGATTATGAGCATAAGAACAAGAAAGCCATTAAAGCAACATGGAGTGTATCTAAAGACACCATTAGAACTTTTGAATCAGACTCAGAAAAGGAAGAATCAAATCTGAAAGCTAACATGTGTTTTATGGAAGAAATAGATGAGGTACAATCTTACTACTCTTCTAACTCTAGTTATGAATCTAGTTACTATAATGAAAAACATACATCTTACTAAAATATGCTTGAAGAACAATATGATTCTCTATTTAAGAAGAATAATTATTTAAAGAACAGTCATCTGGCTATTTCTGATTAAAGAGATACAATGCTGAAAAAACATAAAGAGTTAACTGAAAAGTTTAACTCAATTAACACTAATAATATAGATTTTGAATCAAAGATAAAAACACTGCAAACTGAAGTGGAAACTTATAAAAATGCATCCCTTGTTTTTACTAAAGGAGAAAATACATTAAATGAAATTCTTGGGAAAATATCATTAAAAAGTAGAGATTTTGAATTGGCAGTAAAGGTGAAAAACCTAAGCTGTACAAGAATTATTTTATTCCATGTATAAAAATATTAAATTGTAATTATTGTGGAACATGGGACATATTTCTAAAAACTGTTTCTTAAGACAACCCAAAATAACTGGTATTAAGAAATATTTTGTAACAAATAATTTATCTGACTCCTCTATCATTAAAAAATCAAATCAAGTCTGGATTCCTAGATCTTTGTTGGCTAACACCCATGGACCCAACAAAATATTGGTACCAAAGAAAATTGTTTAAATGACTTTGTAGGGAGAAGGTCACAAAAGAAAAAAGGACATATGGTATATGGATAGTGGATTCTCAAGGCATATTAGTGAAAACTCATTGAATTTCTCAACACTCACTCAAAAAGATGGTGGACTTATCACTTTTGGTGATAATGCCAAAGGGAAAAGCATTGGTATTGGAACAGTTGGAGATACAGAAGCTGTCTCAATCAATAAAGTACTTTATGTACAAGGATTGAAACACAATCTGATAGGTATCTCTCAACTATGTAATGATGGTTATTCTATTTATTTTTCTAACAATTACTGTTCTGTTTTCAAAAATAAACTAATTAAATTTATAACACCTAGAACTGACAATGTGTATAACCTGGATTTAAATTCCTTTTGTAAACAACAAGTAAACTTCCTAACTTCTAAAATAAATGAATCTTGTATCTGGAATAGAAGAATTGGGCATTTTAATGTATATGTTTTACTTAAATTATCTAAGAAGCAATCAGTTTCTGATTTCCCTTGTCTCATATTTGAAAGTGACAGATTCCGTGATGCATGTCAACTTGGCAAGCATCACAAATCATCCCTCAAAACTATTAAAAAAATTACTACATCTAAACCTCTACAACTTATCCATATGGATTTGTTTAGACCTTCAAGAGTAGAAAACCTGGCCGGTAAATTATATGTATATGTTTTAGTTGATGACTATTCTGGATTTACATGGATTTTCTTTTTAGAATTTAAAAATTAAGATTTTACTTTATTTGAAAGTTTTTGTAAATATATTCAAAATGAAAAATGTTTTAGAATAATTTAATTAAGAAGTGATCATCGTGGAGAATTTGAGAATCTGGAATTTAATTCTCGTTGCTCAAATATGGGTATTAAACACACCTTTTCTGCACCAAGAACGCCTCAACAAAATAGAATTGTTGAAAGAAGAAATAGGATTATTTAGGTAATGGCTAGGACTATGCTAAATGAATACAGTCTTCCTACCTATTTTTGGGAAGAATCTGTAAGAACAACCTGCTATATAATGAATAGAGTTTTTATTAGAACAATTCTGAAAAAGACACCCTATGAACTTTGGAATAACAGAAACCTATAGTAAATTGATTTAATGTTTCTGGATGCAAGGTTTACACCTTAAACACCAAAGAAAATCTTTTTAAGTTTGATCCAAAATATGATGAAGGCATTTTCCTAGGATATTTTACTACTTCCGAAGCTTATATAGTCTATAATAATAAGTCAAGGATTGTTGAAGAATTAGTTCATGTGAAATTTGATGAATCTGATCCCTTTGAGAAAAGGAAAACTCAAATGGATGAATCTGACTCTAATGATAACATGAGACTTGAGATCTTGAAAAATGATTTCGAAAAATACATAAATGTAATTCATTTTTTTTCAAAATAAAATGATACTGAAGAACCTATAAGTGTACTGCTTAGACAGACTAGAACCCTAATTAATCACCCTTTAGAACCTATAATAGGTGACTTAGACACATGAATAAAAACTTGATGAAATATAGGAAATCTTGTAGAACTATCTACCTTTCTATCCCAATTAGAACCTAAGTCTATAAAAGAATCTTTAGATGATAAAAGCTGGATCATAGTAATGAAAGAATAATTAAACCATTTCAAAAGAAATGATGTATGAGAACTAGTTGAAAGACCATATAATTACCCAGTGATAGGAACCAAATGGGTCTTTAGAAATAAACAATATGATCAAGGAATAATAATTAAGAATAAAGCTAGACTTGTAGCTAAAAGATATAATCCGGAAGAAGGTGTAGATTATGATGAGACTTTTGCACCTGTAGCTAGAATAGAAGCCATTAGAATCCTTTTATCTTATGCATATCATATGAACTTTAAATTATTTCATTTGGATGCTAGGTCTGCCTTATTAAATGGTTATTTTGTGGAGGAAGTTTATGTTGAGAAACCTCCTGGTTTTTAAAATCCACCGAAACAAAATTCTGTTTTTAAACTTACTAAAGTTCTTTATGGCCTTAAACAATCACCTAGAGCTTGGTATGAAAGATTAATCTCTTTTCTATTGAATTTTTTTTACTGTTGGAATGGAAGATCCAACAATTTTTAAGAAAACGATAAATTCCAATATTTTATTGGTTCAAATTCATGATGATGATGTAATTTTTGGATCAACTAATAAATACCTTTTTCATGAGTTCTCAAGTCTAATGCAAAAAATAATATGAAATGAGTGTGATGGGAGAATTAAATTTCATTTTAGGACTTCAAATTTATCAGTTTTTTTTGTAAATATATTAAATCAAAGAAAATACATTACGGATTTACTGTAGAAGTTTTGACTTGAAAATAGCAAGACATATAAAACTCTTATATGTACTAATATAAGACTTGATTTGGATGAAACTAGAAAATTAGTTGACAAAAAGTTATATAGAGGTATGATTGGTAGTTTATTATATCTTACTGATAGCAGGCAAGATACAATGTATTCAGTATGCATTTATCCAGGATTCCAATCAAATCCTAAATAATCCCATTTAACTGCTGTTAAAATAATTTTTAGATATTTAAAGGGAACTATTTTTCAATCTCTTCTTTATCCCAAAACGTCTGCTTTTAATTTCATTTAATATTCATATGCTGACTTTGGAAGTTATAAATTAGATAGAAAAATCACTTCAAGAACTTGTCACTTTTTAAGGAAATCCTTTGTGTCATGGTCAAGTAAGAAACAACATTCAATTGCCTTATCAACAGCTGAGGTAGAATATGTTTCTACTGGTAGTTGCTGTGCACAAGTGTTATGGATGAAAAACACTCTTATGGAATTTGGAATAAATTTTAATAATACACCTATTTTATTTTATAATACTTGTGAAATTAATATTTCAAAAAATCTTATTAATCATTATAGAACAAATTGTATTGATATCAGACATCATTTTCTTAGAGATCATGTTCTTATAAATGATATATATTTGGAATTTGTAAGTACTGAAATTCAATTAGCTGATTGTTTTACTAAACCTCTTCACAATGGAAGGTGTGATTTTTTTAAGGGGGAGATAGTTTTATTTAATTTTATATAACGTTTTATTTTATTATACTGTTTCTTTATCTTAATATTGTTTTAAAATAAATTAGTTATATGTTTTTCAAACAGAATAAATATTTTATTTTCTTTTTCCCCGTGCAATCAATTTTATTCATTTTTAAAACCTAAGTAATAATTATTGATGACACGAGAATCAAGGCTGTCAGAAACCTTTAGAATTTTGATTCATTTCATTTATAAAAAAAACCCTTCCTCATGCATGGCGCTTTTCCGCTCTTTTTCAATTCGAACCTAAAAAACATCGAAACCCGAATCCTCTTTCGAACCTTCAGAGATTTCTCACAGAAATGGAAAAAACCAAGTGAATGATGAGGCTGAGACTAGCACTGTCAAGAAACAGTGATCTGAAGGAATAAATTTTTTTCAAGGAAAGGTCATAGACCTGGAATGGGTATATCAAACGAATCTTCTGTTGAAATAAGATCTCTCTTTTCAAAATCTAGAACATACCTTCAATGGTGAGAAGTCTAAGTTTTTGTATGAAGTTGAACTGTGATATTTCTTTATGTCTGTACAATTTAGTCTGGGAGACAATGAGGATACTATGGTAGCTAAGATATAAGATTGAGATGTCTCTATATCCTCTGTGGAGATTGGTCAGAGTCTGAACTTCCCTCAATAGGGAGTTTTTCATTTTGATTGGAAAAATATAGAAGATTACGTGCATAAGTCTGAAGATAAAATGTCTTTAATTTTTGGTTCTAATCTTATAAAAAAGATGTTTATAAAGGACCTGGAGCCAGATCCGAAAATTCTAGTAAAATTTTTGCAAATAGGGATTGCACCGAGGATGTCTGAGTTGGAGAAAATATTGTATCCATATATGTATAAAATGTTTCTGTTAATGAGTGATATAAGGCTTAACATTCCTGGGTACATGATAAGGTATCTTCATTACTGCTGCCAAAGTGAAGAGAGGATGAATTTTTATCTGTTTGGTAGATTCAACTCAAAAATATTGTTATAAAAGGACATGGTGAGGCAAGTGGAAGCCAGAGTTAGATGCCATCACAGTAACACATTTGGTGCTGGGACCCTGAGAAAAATTGGCTATTTTTGAACCACATTAAAAGGGAAACTTTTTCTAGTAGGAGGTGAGGAAGAAGCAGATAGTTCTCAAACTCAGTCTTCTAAGTCCAAAGAGGGACTAGATGAATCACGAGTAAGTAGTGCTACAAGAAGAATAAGATTTGAAACTGAAGACACTGAAGAAGAAAGAAGTCAGGAGGGACTTCAGACTCAAAAAAAAGAACTGTTATTGAGGAACTTTTTCTCCTGTAATGAAAACAAGATATTTACTCTCTTACAGTTTTTTCAGAGAAAAAGTTGTTGAGAAGCCACAGGAAGAGGATACTACTCAAAATCCAGTGACTACACAAGTCCGAACAGAAATTGAACCTCATGTTGTAGCTGACGCTAAAGTTACACTTCAACTGGAAAAGAGGCCGAGCTTGGTGCTGAAGTGGCCAGTCCTTAGGAAAATCCAGAATATATTATTTTAGAAAATCAAATGTAAGAAAAAATTGCTAATGTTCATGATGAAAATTTTTCTGAAGTTCAAACTAATGTAATTCATGAGGATTATTCTGTGGAAGAGTCTGAAAAAGACTCTGAGGAAAAATCTATGGATCAACCAGCTCAGGAGATGGACAAAGAAAAATATGACACCGATTCTCTTCCTTTAGTACTGATACATCACATTGAAACTGAGAATGAGAATCAAGCATAGGGTGCCTCTGATTCAGTGAATAAGGAAGTAGAAGAGCTGTACAGAATGTTGTCTATTTTGGAATCTGAAAATTTTAGTCTGAGGAGAGCCTTAGAAATAGAACAGTTGAACTTTTAGAGACTTAAGGGAAGTATAGTTTCGCGACAAGAAGTTGAAAATTTTAAGCAACAAATGTTGACAGAGCTATACAAGCTAAAATCAGAAATGCTAAAGAAGTAAGATCTGTTAGAGTTTAATGAATTTTTGGGGACAAAATTTTCATCTGTCTGGACTACTACTTCTAGTGGATCAGGTACTTCACCTGATTGAATCAGAAGGTTTCAATCTATCATAGCTGCCATGAACAATATGAATGAAAAATTGAAAGATCTTCAATGAAACAATTCTCCTTTATCAGCCTTGTTAGATAATCAGAAATTTTTGGTTGATTAGTTGACATCAAGTGAACCAAATATTAGACATGTGCTGACTCAGTTGAAAGAAAAAAAATCCTTGTTTATGGAAAATGAAGAAAGAATTCACGAGTTTTCAGAGTCAACCTCATAGAAGATATTCATATGACTCAGGAGACCAAGGATCTTATTGTTAAGCTTGGTGATGGAATGATGAAAAGGCTGTGGGAGAAGTTGACAGAAATCAAGTCCATAATTCAGAGGAGATAGACCCTATCTTATTCTCTTACTAAACCTTAATTCCTGTGTTCATCATGATTATACCTATTCCTTGTACTCAATTAAAATTTGGTTTCCTGTTATTTATTATTTTTTTCCCTGTCATTGTTTCCATATTCTAGTAATCCAGATTTATTTATTGATAAAATGTTAATGATATCACATTTAGTTAAGTTCAATGCTACATTAAATGTGTTCTATTCCATATTCTATGATTCATTTTGATATCAGAAATGGGGGATAAATTTGGATAAACACAAAATTTTATTTTAATTATTTCATATTATGTACTTTAAATATTTTTTACGTGTTATTTTGGGAGAAATTAGAGGGAGGAATTAAGTTAAATATAATATTGTATTTATCTTTGTCTCATTCAAAACTATATGTAATTAATTTTGCATGTTAATTTGATTAGTTATTTTATGGGTTTTTTGATCATCAAAATGGGGGAGATTTTTGAGAAAGTGTTGTTTTCAACAATACATAATGTTTTTATTTAAAGGGAGAGTTTGCTGAGAAAAATACTCTATCACTTTAAGATAATTTTGGTGCTCACAAATATCCTTAATTATTTTATAATGATTTTATTTGTTAAGTATATTGCAGGAATTTATTATTCATTATATTTTTATTTATGGATGAAATATTTAAGTTCTTGACAATGAGGATTAATTACTAAAATATTCACATTAGCGTATTCATGAAACACTATTCATACTCTACATATTCAGGATTTTTTAAGCATGTTCTGGAAACAATTTTCATACCATACGTGGAGAAACGTAGTGTAAGGATGGAATGCGGTGTATACGTTATGAAATATTAGAAAAGTATGGTTAATCAACCATAAATTATCAAAAATTATGGAAAAAGAACCCTACATTATTAAGGAACCCTACATTTGGGATATTAGAAAAGTATGGAAGAAGAACCATACATAAGTGTTAAACATTACGTTTGTTTCTCAAAAGTATGGTTCATCAAACATACTTTTGTGAACAACATTACATTTCTTAGAAAATTATGGATCATGTGCCTTTCGTTTGGAAGCTTATAAAAGTATGGATCATTTATCTTATGTTTGAAAGTTTAAGAGAAAAGTATGGATGTCCAACCCTACATTTGGGATCAACCATACGTTGCAAACCCTACATTTCTCATCAACTATACATTGTCAACCCTACGTTTGTGATCAAACATACGTTGATAACCTTACGATTTGAAGGATGCATCATCAACCTTACATTTATGTTCTACGTTACATTCATAGGATGCATACTATATGACTCAACCTTACGTTTGGAGTTAGAGAGTTTAAAGTTGATATTATTATGAAATTGTTATCAAGCTATTTATTAGGCTGATTTCAAGTTGGATTTAAAGCTGATTTCAAAACGTGACTTTGATGAGTTCAGAGCTGTTTAAGGATCGAATTAAAAGGAGTTTTTCTCTGCAAATTTCAAGGGGAGTTATGTCTAATCTGTTAATTTAAATGCTTGAATATCGTGAGTTAGAAGGCGAATTTTGTGGATCTAAATTTTCATGAAATATGTTTGTTATTATTATATATAGATGTGATATTTCTTTGTGATATATATATTTATATACAAGGTTTTTCAAAAAAAACATTTAACGGAGAAAAACAGAGTCTATCGAGAATACAGATCTACTGATTCAAAAGAACGAAAAAGCTCTTTTTATTGAAGAAGAAGAATCAAGATTGAAGATTCACTCGTTCTACATCGAATATCATTTTGTGAGTCTGCTACTACTTAAGTTGTGAGTTATATTTCTATATCAACTACAACAAGATCTACTCAGAACGACTCTTATTTGAAGATCATTATTTCTGAAGGCTTCGATCCATCTACTGTTTATTGCATTCTGTTGCAATTGTGAAGAACAACTGGAAAGTATTTTAAAAAATACAGAAACCTTTGTTTTCTACAATCGAGTGACCGACTTCTCATACTAACCTATATAGGTTCTTTGAGTGAACGAGAAGGCTTTTTTTTGTTAGATTGTAAAGGTGTGAACTGCCTGTACTTAGTTGTGAAACGGTCTGTGGAAACGAGGACCAGATAGTGAAAGTCACCAAGCTCGTGGAGTAGAGCATTGGTGGAGTGGACTAGGGGCCTTCTATTCCCCGAACCACTATATATCTTGTGTCTCTGTTATTTAAATTTCCACTGCATTAATTCATCTGATTAATGTTAAAGGGAAGAACACGATCTTGCAAAGATTTTTGAAAAGACACATTTCACCCCCTCTTGTATATATTTAGTATAATCCGATCCAACAGAAGTTTGAAGAATATACATTTTACTTCTATTATTGCATTCTGATTTCACTTGATGATTCACTTCGGACTCGTTTCACACTATCATTCAAACGAAGCACTTTCCCCAATTCTGTTTCAACATTTCCTAGTTGTGCCAATATTTCAGAACCTATTAACAACTTTGTAGGTGATCTAAAATCAATGGAACCATTTAAATTTGACTTATTCAGCCAAAATCTATGAGATATATCAAGAAATATTCTATTACACAAGAAGCACCATTTTTTCCTATGAGGTAACTATTTGGGCCCAAAATTAAAGTTATAAATAGGACAATCCAAACCTGTGTAAGTGTTCTAACCAGCTAAATTCCCCTGTCTAGGGAAGTCACTAATGGACCACATTAGAGTAGATTTCATTTTGAATATTGTTCTAGAAGATTCATCATATTTCTCAACACCGTTGCTCCATAACTCTTGTAATTATTCTATTAAAGGCTGAAAGTATACATCAATATCATTTCTAGTATTTTTTTCATGGAATAATATTCAAAATGATAGAATATGTTTATTTAATACACATCCATGAAGGTATATTGTATGGGATCAAAACAATTGGAAAAATGCTATAACTGGTAATCAATGTCCCAAATGGGTCGAATCCATCAATTAACAATCAAAATAGATCATTCCTAGGATCATAGGGGAAATATGGATGTAATGAATCAAATTTATTCCATGATTGTGAGTCTCTTGGATTCGGCATTAACCAGTCATTTTTATTATCTATAGAATTCCACTTCATGTGTTTGGTGGTTTTTGATGACTTGAATTATCTTTACAATCAAGGATTTAAAGGAATGTTCTGAGAAACATTTGTAGGTTTGTTCATTTTCTTTTTCTTCATGGTAGTATGTTGATTCCGACTTCCTACATCACCCATAAACTACCATCTAAAAGATGCACATTTTTTTAAATCCTGTATACTTGAATCCTCTCTGCAATAAAGCATACAATCATTGGGACATGCATGAATTTTTGTATAATTCATACCAAGCAAGTTAAGAACTTTATTAATGTCATAAAAAGACTCTAGGATCTTCGATTCAGGAAATGCATCACATAAAAATTCTAATATCATGGACGTCACCTTATTTGTAATTCCGCAAAGGGATTTGATATGGTATAACTTTAGTAGAAAATAATGTTTTGAATATTTCAGACAACCACTATAAAACTCTTGATTTCCATCATCAACTAAACCATTAAACAAACCTGTCTACTCAGTGATTTTTTCTCTTACATTAGTCTTCAAAGAATCAAGACGGGTGTCCAATGATATGTTAAAATATTGATATAGTTGACCTACAGTATAAAAAACATAACTTGTCATGTTTCTATTTATAGCATCCTCAAATGGTAGTTCTGATAAGTTTCGATGTTGATGTTGGTGTCTTGTAATGCCGAATACATCATTTATAGGAATTTTTCATTTAATTTTCCACTGTCAACAAAGTTTGGAGTTTATTCTTTGGATTGAAATCAGTTCTCAACCTTTTTATAACATTTGATCCTCCATGCCAAATCCAACACAAATATTGAGCAGGTAATTCCTTCAATATCAAGTGTTCATAAATTTCATCTCTCTTCAACCATCTTCTAAATTTACATTTAGGAAATGGAAATATGATTCTACAATCAACATATCGATTATAAATTTAAAAATATAAAACTCCTCCAAACCCTTAGCATATTGAGGTGTGTTCCTCAGTATTGTGATCATGGTTTTATCCATATATATCATAATGTTCCAACACATTATTAAAATGAATTAATACACATAACTATTAATAAATAGGAAAAGAGATTCAAATATACTAGTTTAAAATATACGAATATGATAAATAAGGTTTTTCTATATAAATGTATATGATAAATAATGAAGTATTTTAAAAAGGATAATTGGATTCCAGAAAGTCTAGTTGTGAAGAAAATGATGTTTAAAAGAGTTATATTTTTCATTTACAGACCATTATGAAACCCAAGAGGAAAAATATATGTTTAAATCCATTTTTAATAATAACAATATTTTAATTAATCATTGAAAATGTTTCAAAATCTAATGTCAATAATTTATTAAAGGACCATAATGATGCCGACATAGAAAATTATGTTGAGAATGATCATGACTTCAGGGGACATGCTAAGGAGGCGTTCAACTAAGAAATAAACCTCTCTAAATATAATGCCATGATTTCATGAAATAAAAGTATTTCTCATAATCTGGTAACTATAATGAGGTAATAGGTACCACCAACATAATATTCCTTAGACAAATTGAAAAAAAATGTTTGACGACATCCATTGCTCACTCTCTACTTAAAGAAATTGAAACTGTTTCATATAGTTTAATTTTCTACCATGATGGACCTTTCCATCAAGGATTTATTTCAAAACCCATCCTATATAAGAAGCGGTGTTCATATATATATAAATATCAATATCTGTTTTTTTTGTTTCTATAATCATCCTAGCTAAGAGACTACATCTTACCTTGTGATGGAATTTTTTGAATATAATTTTTATATAGTTGGCCCCATATTTTCATAGAAAGGAATTATATGTTTATCATCATTAATTAGGAGGCCTAATAAATGAATATGAGAGAAAATATTTATGTATAACAAATATATATCAATAATTTTTTACACATATGTAATCCTTCCTCTATATAAGGTCATTCTTTTTCATAGGGAGGAACTTGATATACATATAGATATACCTCTATTTTTATCTAGTAGATAAGTTTCAGGTTGAAAGCTATAAGATAATCCCAAAATATTTCATATGATATTCATAATAAAATCAAGGTTATACATGTAAAATTTAAAATTCATAAACTAAAGGCAATCATAATGAAATCAATTAATGATAGAGAAACAAATTTTTTTCCATATTTACACAGTAAATTTTCTCTACATCATAACCCTAGAAATGACTCATATCAAAATAATAAACATTACCCATATTAAATTATTTGACATGTTTAATGGAAAAAAAATATATTATTATAAATTATTTACTTAAAAAAAAATAAAAAATAAACTTGCTCTAGAGGAAAACATAACACACTTCTCACTGTACACTATCGTAATACTATGATAGAAATATTAAAACCAATATTTTGTATAGTTTTTTAAATAATTTAATATTTTCATAAATAAAATACAATAATGTAGTATTAAAGAGTAAAAATATAATTCCAAATAATATACAGGTTATGGAACACTCAATGCTTAAGACAAATCCAAAATATTCCAGATAGGGAAAGAGTCTTGGTACCAGTAGTGAGGGGTGAGGGCCATTGATGGTCGGGGGGTTTTGGGTGAGGGTAGGGACCGATGATGAGGGGAGGAGAGGAATAATGGGGCTCAAGACTAGTGGCGAGGTGTGGGGAGAGCTGGAGAGGCTTGAGACTAGTGGTGAGTCGCAGTAAGGGTAGGGCTTCATGAGTTCATGGGGGTTAGGGACTGGGGGGGGGGGGGGGGGTTGGGGGGTTGGGGGAGATGTGTTTGGTTTGTGGAAAAAAGAAAAGTTTTAGTGGTGGTTTTTAATAAATCTTTGCTAAATTATTTATAAAAATTTAGTAGCAGTTTGTTAAACCATTGCTAAACACTGATTTTGGTTTAGTGAATAAATTATCATTATCCCATTTTCTATTCTATCATACATTTATTTCCACCCCCAATAATCTTAATACATGTGAAGTTCATTTAATTTGAGGATGATATTTTTCAATCAATCTATAACTACTAGGAAACAACCAAGACAATACAAAACCCCGTTAATAAATCACATACCAACTCTATGTTCTGGCCTCACACATCATCACCACAACCATGATCATCACAAAACTATATCACACATCACTCAACCTCACATATAATTCCAACCAACCAGTTTTTCACTAAAAAACACTCTAATTCAAACCCAATTTTAACTACTAATGGTAAAATCCCCATCAAGACCATATAAAGGTAAAAACATATATCAATCACATAAACATATAAATGATATTTATGTATGCATAATACCACATATGAGATTTAAAAAATATAATTCATTAAATTTAGTAATTATTAAGGTTTTTATTTTGATGTAATTCTAGATTTACATCGAAAAATATTCCTTATAAATTTATATGATCATTAATTATTATTTAGTCTGATTTGAAATAGTTAATGAAAGCATGTTTTAAAATTATTTCAAAATCCAAAAGAAATAAAACTCTTAAAAAAAATTATTTTCATAAACATTATTAGTAAAACATAATTCTATTTAATATACCATAAAAATTAGTGAATTCATGTTAATAAATAAATTCTCATTCAATTTGGATTAGGGAAATTCATTATCTTGTTACACCAACCCATACTTTCCAAAATAATGATGAAAAAAGTATACATTCCCAAAAAATTAGTAAACAGGAGGGAAGGAGAATCCCCTACCATGATTAGATGTTCATGGATAACTATGATTATCATATAAGAATTGATTGATCAAGCATCATCATGGTTAAAGGAAAAAAATAAAATATCCTTACCATGGTAAGAAAAAACCAACCTCAATCAGATATTATTCCAAAATAGTGGGGTTCACATGAATGAAGAACAAAACAAAAAAAGAATATAATAGATAAAATGGGAATAATAAGGTACCTTCATTAATGGGTATATAGTTTTTACGATCTAAGAGGTTAGAATCCACAATAGATATTATCAGAGGGAGAGCGGGGTGGTGAGGCTCGGTATCAGAGATGAGGCACCGAGGGGGGGGAGACGTGAGACCGACAACGAGGCACAGTGAGGTTAGGGATTAGGAGGGTTGTGGGTGTTGGGGGAGTGGGAGAAAGGGGGGGGGGGTGTTGGGGGACAAGCGTCAGGTTTGTGAAGAAATTAAAATTTTTAGCACCAGTTTAATAAACTACCCCCAGAAAACTGCTTATGAACACTGATTTTGGTGCAGTGTCACTCACTTCTTATATTTTATTTTTATGTTGAAATCTTATAGAAGTATCAACCATATCACAAGAATTGGTTTGGAATCACCCCCCTTTATTAAGTATGTAACAACCCAACCCTAGTTACCGAGAGTTGGTGCATTATTACATAACATTGGCATGATCACAAGGGATCAAATCTCAAAAGACCGATCTGTTTAGTATCCTTGGAAGTAGTAGATACACAGATAAGTTTTAGATTACATTATGAAATGAAAAACAATAACATTATGTCTCCTTTGGACATACTCATTTTACTTATCTTATCGGTGCAAGTCAACCATAATATACCTCTTCGCTTCTTGGAAAAAATAAAACATAGAAAGGGGTGAGCTCAGATGCATAGTAGGGATAACAATATAGCAGAAATATTCATAAATAAGAATCAACATTTAATGCAGCGTATAAGACTAAAACAAAAGCCTTTTAAACTTAAAATTATGCATAATATTGAAAATATAAATCAAATAATGCCAATTACTTATTCACATGGATATTATACTAGTAGAATAATCACATGTAATATCAAATGCTAATTTCATAATGATGGAATGCATAATGTCGGACATCATAACCACATAGTCAAGGCTTCGTGCCAAGACTACAGATAATAATTTTGTCAAGGCCTCATTCCAAGACATTATCTTGTCTCATGATACATACCGATGTATCGAGGAGCTATAGTAGGCTCCACCAGCCACTTAGTAAGCCCAATGCATTTCTCATATGAAATGGTTGAAACATAACAAAACCATTCATATTAAAACCAGTATAAGAAATGTTAATACTTTAACCATAAACCATGTATGGTATAAAAATAACACATCCACATTAAAACATATCACAATTCCTTCAATACAATATGGAATATTGTATCATAATAAATCAAATTCAAGCAAGTGTAAAATACATCAAAGGATGTTGACATAAATGAAATCAAAACTATTTGAGAGAAATATATCTTTTTAGTTTTGAAATAATTTAAAAGTCACGTAATTATAAATGAAAAACATTTATTTTGAAAATATTCTTATAATATTTTAAGGTAGGAATTGAAGGTGTTATAACGGCAGAAAATAGCCGCACCAACCGTATAAGTTAAAAAATCATTCTTACCTTAATTTTCTCGAAAAGGCCCAAAAGTACCTTGTTTCCAAAATGACAGAAAGATTCCTTTCAATTTTTTTTACAAAAATTCAAAAAAGGGTATAAATGAATTTAAAACATATTCTAGGAAATATTAAAGATGTTTTGAAATAAAATTTTAAGAAACACAAATGAGGATAATAAATAATTCCCAGTAGATGCTTACGTATAAACAACTATGGATAATAAAGAGATTGTAAAATTAACGCTTACCTTGTAATTTTCCTTGGTAGAGGGTATGTTAACATCCTTTGTAATAGTTAAATAATTGTACTTAAATTATAAAAGAACCATATTCAAAAATATGATATCATATATGATCTTATAATATTTATTTATTAATAATATTTTTGTAGTATCATTGTTTCGGGTGTTAAGAGATTCGTTTTACTTTATATGATTTGTTACGTAAGTCATGTTTATTATGGATAGGATGTATATGATTCATGTAAAAAATTATATAAAGTTCCTAAACATTATTTTAAATCATTAAATGATAATTATTCTAGAAAGGTTATGATGGGGAATGAATCTCATCACATTCATAGAGACAATAATCCGTACGTGCGCACGAGTGGCGACAATATAATTCTATTGATGGTAAAATCGTGTGTAATTGGATGGTATATTACATATAAAGAATATTTAACATGTTATATTTATTATTTACAACAATTATACTAATTATTATATCCATCCAAATAATTAAGTGTTGAATAACAAATTACACCAGGACGTGGAGACAGTAATCCGTAATTACCCATGTATGGTGACTTTGTCACTCATAAGACAGATAAAATAATGAATTTTGTTGTACCATATTTATAATAAATTCAAATTATTTAGAAGGTAATTGAGTTATAATTTTGGTATGGAAACAACAAATAAAGAATAAGTGGAAGAAGAAAAGAACTTTGAAAGAAGTGATGAAATTATTACCTCTTCTTCGGGTGATTCTTTTTTGATTTGATAAAAAGGTCTCTTTAGGTTGGATTTTTGATCAAAGTAATGCCTATAGGTTTAATTTAGGGTAGTGGGAAGAATATTTGAGCATGTTTTAGTGGATCCAAATGGCTTTTGAGGTGTGATTTTGAGAGAATGGGAAGTACCCTTTAACAAGAGAGGTGATTATCACTTTTGGAAAATCTTGAAATATTAATTTATTATAAAATAATTTTCGGTTTCTAATGGCTCCAAATAGATTTATTTGGAGGATAAGGTGGGTATGGGTTGAAAACATCGCAACCAATAGGTTTTAGACAAGTTTAGGTCACCAATTTAACCTTATCTTTTTTATTTAACTTTTAGTTGAATAGTTTAACTTTTACCATGTCTTCTTTTATTTTTATAATACATGGTTAATAAACATAGTATAAAATTCCAAGAGAACCACAAGTGGTTCATTAATGATATATCTATTATTATATAAGTCCTTTTTCTGAACCTTATATTTTTTGTACTATTATATAATTTAATAAAATAGAATGTGTTTTAAAAACTCATTTATGTCAATTTTGACACCATTTGGTATTTGGTTTTTGTGAAATCATAAAAACTTCATCACTTCAAAAAAAATTATTTAGTCAACCCTAACATGTTATATTAACCTATTAAATTCGTGGAATTCTGAAAAAGTCTCATGTTAAATTTTTTTTAATATTTAAAATATCAATTATTTTAAGATTTCATTAATAAGGTAATTACTGCATCATTATTGTGTCGTAAATAAATTTAATTATATAATTTCTAAAAATTATAAATAAAATACTATTATGCAGGAAATATGTTTATCTTCCTAATTAATATTTATAGTTTAATTTATCTTATGTATAACTCTATATTAAAAATGTTTAATTATTAAAATTCAAATTTAACACTTTTAACTCCTCTTTAAATAAAATAATAATAAATATACTAATCTAATCAAAATGGATAAAAGAGGATAATATTTTATTACTAAGGTTGATTTAGGTCTACATACACTTATATAATATTATTAGGACACGTGTTAGTGTAATTATAATATAATTTTTACCTTTAATTACCTATTTACTTTTAACCGTGGTAAATAAAATTCAAAAAGTTACTATTCGCCAAAAATTATTTTCATCATATTGAACCAAATTTTACTTACTGATGTCAACCATGTCTCTCATATTTTTGAAATTCAATTCACAGAGTCGGTAAAATTACGTTTTATTTAAATTTACAAATGTGCCTAGATGGTGAGTAAAACGATGTTAAATAGTTCAATAAAATTATATATATATAATCTTATTATAAAATGACTCAAATGAATTAAATTTAACTAATATAGTTAATATTTATCTATTTTTACATTAAAATAAATTTAAATAAAAATAATAATTATTTAAATAAAATTTGGTTTTAAACAATAACATAATGTTTTTCACTATTCATCAAAAATTGAAAGTTTTAAAAAAAATTCTAAAAATTCACCCTAATCTATTTTTGATATTACAAATCAAAAAATGAAGTCCATTTTGAAAAATAAAATTTATAAAATTTCAAAAAGTGGGTATTACTATTCATAACAGATAACGTGATTGGTCGTGGTGTGCTAGAACTCAAAGTTGCGTACAACGCAATCTATTGCATTAATCAAAGAGAGGCGTACCATGAAAGCTTGGGGTGATACATTCTTCCCTTATTCAAGTAATTTCATCCTTAAAATTTCTAGAATATTAAGGCATAAAAAGATTTAGTTGGTTCTTCATCATATGTTACTCATGTTCCCACGTTTCCTTTTCCATATTATGGTTTCTCCATAGAACTTTTACCAGACGAGTCTTCTGGTTTCTCAACACTTTCTCTGGTATCAAGAATCTTGGTAGGCTCTTCACAATAATAATGATCAGGTTTCAGTTATATTTCTTCAATGGTTAGTACATGCGTAGGGTAAGGCATGTATTTTCACAATAGTGATACGTGGAACACATCATGAACTTTGGAGAGACTTGGAGGCATTTCCAAATAGTAAGCTACAACTCTAATTTGTTCTAGAATTTCGAAAGGCCCGATGTACTCAGGACTCAATTTACCCTTATTACCGAATCATATAACACCCTTCCATGGAGATACCTTCAAAAAAACATGATCTCCAACTTGAAATTCCAAATCATTCCTTCAGTTATTGGTATTGCTCTTTTATCTACTTTGAGCTGCTTTGATGTGGGTTTGGATAATATTCAACTTTTCCATTGTTTCCTCAACAAGTTTTGGGCCTATGAGTTTTCTTTCACCAATATCTTCCAAAAACGTTGGTGTGAAACATCTCTTTCCATATAACACTTCATATGGTGCCATCTGAATACTTGAATGGAAGTTATTGTTACAGGAAAATTATACCATAGGTAAGTACAAATCCCATGTATCTTGAAATTTAGGTGAGAAATATCTCAACATGTCTTCTATGGTTTGAATTGTATGTTTTAATTTTCCATCAGTTCGAGGGTGGTAGGCAGTGCTCAAAATAATTTCATTATGTAGGGATTTCTAAAGACTTTTCTATAATCTTGATGTAAAATGGGGATCATGATGAGAAACAATCTATAGGGGTACACCATGAAGTCTTAAAAATTCAGTAATATATAGTCTTTCTAAACGTTCAAATTGTAACTCTTATATTATAGGAAAAAAATGTGATGACTTGGTGAGAAGATCAACAATGACCCATATTGAATCATTCCTTCTAGGAGACTTTGGTATCCCCCTGACAAAGTCCATCATAATATCATCTCATTTATACTCAGGTATGGGTGGAGGTTGTATGAAACCTAGAGGATGTTTTCTTCCAGCCATATCATATTGAAAAACCATACATCTTGACACATAATCAACAATCTCCCATTTCATATTTTCCCACAATGAATGTTTCTTCAAATCTCTATACATATTCGTGCTACTAGGGTGTATAGAGAAATTGAAGCTATGAGAATCATCCAACAATTCCCTTTTTAGATTAGGTATGTCAGGAACACCAATTATCTTCCCAAATTTCAAAATTCTATCTTCATAGAAGAAGTAAATCAATCTCCCATCATTCACAGCTTTAATTTTCAATTTAAAATCCTCATCACTAATCTGAGAACTTTTTATCCTTTCTAATAAAGATGGCTTAGAAACCATTTGTAAAAGTTTTAATGTTTCACCTTCCATGATTATTCTCATGTCCATATTTACTAGATACATGAACATAAGATCCCTTTCAACTCTCATATTTTTCAAAACTCCATGATCCTTTCTACTCAAATCATCTTCCACCTTATTTACCTTCCCCAAGTTATAGTGTATAGTGAAATCATAATCCTTGAGTAGCTCAAGCCATCGCCTTTGACTCATGTTGAGTTCTTTCTATGAGAAGATATACTTCAAACTCTTGTGATCTATATATATCTCCCATTTTTACCATAGAGATAGTGTCTCCATATCTTTAGGGAAAAGATTACAGTTTCTAACACAAGATCATGAATAGGATATTTTTGATCATGAATTTTTGTCTGCCATGATGCATTAGCAATAACTCTATCTTTATGCATAAGAACACAACCAAGTCCTTTCCTTAAAAAATCACTATAAATAACAAACCCATTATTCCTTGATGGTAGAGTCAAGATAAGATCATAGACTAATATTTTCTTCAGTTCTTCAAAATATTCTTCATAGTTTTTTTTTGCAAACAAATTTTACCCCATTACGTGTAAGCTTGGTTAATGGGTTAGCCAAACGGGAAAAATTTGGTATGAAATGATGACAATAACCAGCTAAACCAATAAAACATCGTACCTTAGTTATACTTGTCGGTGATGGACATTATTGGATTACCTTTTTCTTTGAATTATGAAAAGAGATTCCATCCTTAGAGATAATATGATGGAGAAAATAAATCTCTTAAAGCCAGAATTCATAATTACTAAACTTCTCATATAAATCATTTCTTCTAAGATTATTTAGAATATTTCACAAGTTATTTTCATGATATTCGTAGATTTTGGAGTATACCAAGATATCATCAATAAATACTACCACAAAGTCATCAAGATATTACTTGAAAACTCTATTCATTAGACCCTTGGAAAAAGATGGTGCATTAGTTAGTCAAAAAGGCACTACTCTAAACTTGTAATGCCCATACCTGGTATAAAATGCTGTCTTCGGAATGTATTCCTTCTTCACACACAACTGATGATATCCAGATCAAAGGTAAATCTTTGAAATATATTTATATCATGAAGTTTATCAAATAAATAATCAATGAGAGTTAGGGGATACTTGTATTTTATTGTTATATCATTGATATAACTATATTCCATGCACAACCACATAGATCCATCATTCTTATTAACAAAAAGAACAGGGGCTCCCCATAGAGAAACACGAGGGTGAATAAATACTATATTACTTAATTCCTCTAGTTTCTTCTTTAGTTCCCCTAATTCTAAAGTGGCCATTATATAAGGGGACATTGATATGGGCCTTGAACCAGGAATTAAATCAATGGAAAACTAAATTTCTCGTTCTATATAATGTCAAGGTAAATCCTCTGGAAACACATCAATGAATTCTTTCCCTATAGTTATGTAATCTATTTGAACATTTCTGTCCTCACTCATAGTTATTTCACCCTCTTCTTCCCCAATAATTGAATTTAGTAGAGCTATTGGGGGTGGATCTAGATAAGAATTAGATGGTGATGTTTATTCTCTAAAGATAAGGTACTCCTTATCATCATCGAAAATTGTAACCTCCTTATTATTACAATAAATTTTGGTATCATGGTCTGAAATCCAATCCATACCGAGTATTAGATCAAATTCAATCAAGGGTATGATAATGAGATCATAAGATAAAGCACATTTATATCCCCTAATGGGAACTGATTCACAAAACTTGGTTGCAGTGATACTTCCCTTAGGAGGTTCGACTGAAAACTTTTTTATTAAATCAAATTGGAAATATCTTATTTTTAAAGAAAACTTGGAAGATATAAAACAATGCAATGATCCAGAATCAAACAAAGCACTGGATAAATTTTAGGAAACCATTAAATTACCTCCCACCATGTCATTCTGAGCTTCAACCTCAGCAGTAGTGATCGCATAAGATTTGACTTTCTCCCTTGGTTGAGGGAATTTTAACCTCCTGTATAACAGTTAAATAATTTTTTAAGTTATATAAGAAACACATTCATAAATATGATATAATATATAATCTAATAATATTTCTTTGTTAATAATATTTCAGTAGTATCACTGTTTTAGGTGTTAACAAATTTGTCTTCCTTTATAAGTTTTGTTATGTAAGTCATGTTTGTTATTTATCGGATGTATTTGATTCATATCTATAATGATATTAAGTTCCTAAAAATTATTTTAAATCATAAAATTAGAATTATTCTTGAATGGTTGTGATGGGGAATGAATCTCATCGCGTTCGTGGAGACAGTAATCCGTATGTATGCACGAGCAAAAATGTCATTATATTGATGGTAAAACTGTATGTAATTGGATGATATATTACATATAAAGAATCATTAACATGTCATATTTATTATTTATAACAATTATACTCATTACTATACCCATATAAATAATTAGGTGTTGAATAACAAACAACACCACGACGTGGAGACGGTAATCCCTACGTACAAACGTATGGTGACTTTGTCATTCCTTGGATGGATAGAATATTGAATACTGTCATACCATATTTATAATAACATCATAGTTTATATAAGGTACTGTAGTTATTATTTTGGTATGGAAACAACAAATAAAGAGGAAGTGTAAGAAGAAAAGAACTTTGAAAGAGGTGGTGAAATTATTACCTCTTCTTCGGGTGCTTCTTTTTTGATTTGATCAAAAGGGCTCCATAGGCTAGCTTTCTGATCGAAGTAAGTCCTCTAGGTTTAAGAGAGGGTATTTGGGAAGATATTTGAGCAGGTTTCTTCCAAGAAAAATGGATTTGGATGTGTGATTTTGAGAGGTGGGATAGTACCATTTTATAAGAGAGGTGGGGGTTACTTTAGGAAAAGGTTGAAATATTATTTTATTATAAAATAATTTTTGGTTTATAATGACTGAAAATGGATTTATTTAGATGATAATAAAGGGATGGGTAGAAAAACCTTCAACCAATAGGTTTTAGATATGTTTAGGTCACTATATTAACCTTATATTTTAGATTTAACTATTAGTTAAATAGTTTAACTTTTACCATGTCTTCTTGTATTATTATAATACATGGTTAATAAAATTACTATAAAATTTGAAGAGATCCTAAAGTTGTTCATTAATTACATATATATTATTATATAAGTATTTTGGACAAATATTATATTTTAGTACTATTATATAATTTAATAAAATAGTATTTGTTTTAAAAACTCATTGTTGTCAATTTTGACACTATTTGGTATTTGGTTTTTGTGAAAGTCATAACAACTTTATCACTTAACAAAAACACTTTAATAAATACTAACATGTCATATTAACCTATTAATTTTTTTTAATGAATCAAAAGTATCAATTTATATTTATTTTAATATTTAAAATATCAATTATTTTAATCTTTCATTAATAAGGTAATCACTTAATTATCATTATGTCATAAATAAATTTAATTATTTAATGTCTAATTTTTTTAAATAAAACACCATTATGTAGGAAATATTTTTATATTTTTAAATAATATTTATAGTGTAATTTATTTTATGTATAACCCTATATTAAAAATGTTTTAGTTTTTAAAATTTGAATTTAACTCTTTTAACTCTTCTTTAAATAAAATAATAATAAATGCCCTAATATAGTCCATGTGGATTAAAGAAAATAATATTTTATTATTAAGGTTGATTTTGATCTAAATAAACTTATATAATAGAATTAGGAAATTTTTTAGTGTGATTATAATATCATTTTTTACCTTTAATTACCCTATTTACTTTTAACCGTGGTAAATAAAATTCAAAAGTTACTATTCTACGAAAATTATTTTCATCCTATTAAAAAAAATTTACTTAATGATGTCAACCATGTCTCTAGTATTTTCAAATTTCAATTCACATATGCGGTAAAATTACATTTTATGCAAATTTGAAAATGTGTCTAGAAGGCGGGTAAAAAGGTATTAAATAGTTCAATCAAATTATATATATATAATCTTTTTATAAATTGAATCCAATTAATTAAATTTAATTAATATAGGTATTATGTATCTATTTTGACTTTAAAATAAATTTAAATTAAAATAATAATTATTTAAATAAAATTCGGTTTTAATCAATGACATAGTGTTTTTCACAATTTACCAAAAATTGAATGTTTTTAGAAAAATAGAAAAAATTTTCCCTAAGCTAATTTTGATATTCTGAATCCAAAAATGAAGTATATTTTAAAAAATAAAATTTATAAAATTTCAAAAAGTGGGTATTAATATTCATAACAGTTAGTTTGATTGGTTGTGGTGTGTTAGAACTCAAAGTTGCGTACAACGCAAGCTATTGCATAAATCAAAGAGAAGCGTACTGTAGAAGCTTGTGGTGTTACAAAGTATTTAAGAGAAACATTATTAGAAAACAAAGTGATTTAACTTGAAAAAATATTTTATCTGAATCTTTCTAAAGAAAAGAAAACTACAAAAAACTCTTTTTTCCTGGTTATGTAATTGAATTGAGTTGCGTTTATGTTTCTCGAGGAATAGGAAATGAATTGTATTCTTACTTCAATTACCTAATAAAGTTATGCTTTTAATTATTGGTTAGAATCATCACAAAGTTTCTCCAATGGTTCTTCCTATTTGGTGGCGGAATCTCTAGTATTGTAATAAATATACTCTTCCTGTTATCAAAGGCATACCTACATTCACAATTGGAGTAAAAATTATCATCTTTAAAAAGTAATCTAGATAGAGGGAGAGAAATCATACTGGAATATTTAATAAACCACCAATATAATCCTTTATGTCCTAACAATGATCTAACATGTTTCACACAAGTTGTGTATGAAAATGAATTTATCACATCAATTTTTGATCTATAAACTTTAATTTATTTTTGTGAAATGAAATTCCCCATAGTAATTCATCTCTAAACCCTGAAATTAAACTTTTCAAAATGTAATAAAAGATTATTTTCATTGCAAGTTTTCAAAAATATTTCCATATTTTTTAAAAAATGGTAAAAAAATCTCCAAAAACTATGAAATCATCTAATAAAAATTCATTTTGATTAGATAATATACTTACCATTAACCTATAAAATTTACCTTGATCATTAAATATTCAAAATGACATTCTTTGGTATAAAAATTTGTCATAGGGGAATGTTAAGGTAGTATTCTCTTAAGCCTCAGGAGCAATGGGTACCTGGAAATAACGTGAAAGTCCTAAAAAAGCAATAATGAGTTCTCCCTGCAAATATATATAACATCTAGTCAGTGAATTGGATAGAGAAATTATCTTCATAAGTGACCTGATTCAACTTTTTAAAATCAAATCACACTATCCAACAATTCTGAATTATCAAAATGATTAATTATTTCCTCTCATTCCTCATAATGGTTAGGTTAGTTTTTTTGAATGAAATGAATGTGGCTAAACCACTGTGAATATAAAATGGGATATATGATTTCATATTCAAAGAGATTCTCAATATCCTTCTTCAAAACCACCATCAATGTGTTATTTATCCACTTTTGGGAATATATGACTGGTTTGGAATCTCCCTCAATATTAAATCAATATTGGAACATTTTTTAGTTTATTCCTTGGCGGTCACCTAAAATCCACCCTTTTACTTGTACATTCTCTCTAAAAAACTCAATCAATTATTCTTCTTAGGTTTTTGATAGATTATTATAAATTATACCTCGTAATTTATACCCCTCCAAGTGGTACAAATATTTAAAATAAGTTGGGAGTAGTTTTAATTCTAGATATAGGGGATTCTAAAGCGTTAAAATTAAGTTAAGGTTCCCCATTTCCAAAGGATGGACTTCTTAAACACAATAAATCATATAATGTTATTCAATATTTAATAAATAATCAAATAAATCAAATTCTACCTCCTCTTTTAAAATGCGATCAGGATTTTCGAGTTCTTCAGAATTGGATCTTTCAAAGGAAATTATTTCTATAAATGTTAATAAGTGATGAAGAATTTCTGAATCTTTAATTGGATCATTACCTTCTTCATGGGTAATCACATAAAGTGATTTATTACTGGAAGGATGTTTTTTTAACGGCATGGATCCATGTGGATCAACCCTTTGTGTGTTTTTGAAGATCGATGTGCTCAATGGTGGCTCATAAGAAGTTTGGTTTATTAAAAGATGGATGGAGGGGATTAAACGCCGTGTGGAAACATTATGTGTTGTAAAATACTATTTCACTTTTTGTTTCATGGTTTGTGATATGGGTTCATGGAATGATGTATTTTAAGGTTTGAAAAATAAATAAAATGCTTATGTGATGTGTTTTTTTGGGTAACTCGACCTCAAGGCATTAAATGACGATAAAAGGGATAACATATCATGTAATAACCTGATGCGGTACATTTTAAAAATATTTCCAACCACTTGGGTTTTTAAAACCAATGGTTTCAGGGGATATAACTTGACTCCATAATACCTAGATACCCTCTCCTCATTTTTTAGGAATTACTTCCTCAATGAATGATCCCTCACCCCCTTCTTTGATCTGTAGTGATCCGTCTTCGATATAAGGTATGATCTACCTCTGTTCTTGTGTTTTCTTTGATCCATTTTCTCTTGTTTCTTTTTTCCCTTTCATGGAACATGATCTCTATTTTTTTAATAGTGTTTTCTTGGTTTTTGGTTGGTACGGTTGTGCCACAAAATCCTCGGGTGAATGCAGTTTTTACGGGAGAGGTGATCATGATCCGTTTCTTTGATCCATTATTGCATGAAGAACATCAATGAAATTCTGAGGAAGGGGAATCCTGGATTCTCAATTAATTTTTTACTTTAATCCATAGAGTTATAATGTTTTAGCCATTGGATTACAATAAAATTGACATAATAAATATTTGATCCGGATTAAAGAATTTTTATCGATTTCCCAGTGATGTTATTGCCTGTTGATTTGCTAGACAGTGTGATATCCAGGATTTTCTTGGATAGTATGCTGTTCTTGGTTAAAATTTATAAAGAACGTAAAGATGAGATTAATTTTAAATTAATAGTAAAAATATAAAAAAGCATGGTTAATGAATATGGTTTTTTGTTTTGATTTGATTATAATCAAATGAATGCAGTTTTGAATGTTTAATTGAATCTGTTAACTAATAATGGAATAAAGAACCAATTGTGTGTTAAAAGATAATTCTATGTAGGGTTCTAATATTCCCATTGTCTTGTAAATTCCAAGCGCTTTATGATTTATAGATGCGAGTTCACATTGTGTGTGAAGGTTGAATGCCTTGTTTAGGACCCAGAGCCCAGTTTCTATGTTGTTTGTTTCCTGCTGCTTGTGTTGTGGTGTAAGCCTAGGAAGGATGAACATGTAAGGATATTATGGTATGTGGGGGCAGGGACGCCCAGTGGTGGCTATGGAAGTAGTTAATGTCTGGAGTGGAGAGATGCATTCAGTTTTGCACGTGGGTGCTGGGGGGGGGACACTAGGGATGATAGAACAGGTTGAAGCTAGACTTACCTGTCCACATGAAAGTGGTTTATGTTGAACCTGTTCTTTATTTCTCAATTTTATCTTCCCCACTGTTTGAGGCATATGGACTTTCTTATCCTCCTTCCAAAGAGTCTAATATTTATGGGGTATTCCACGTTCTTTCCGTGTTTAGATTCTTGAGGATGGATGGGTCTACACTCCTGCTATAGGTGGAAAAGACTCGATAAGTTTTTCATATACCCAACATGTTGAACCCCTTTCATGTAGTATCTTCAAATTATTTATAAGAATTCCTAGATTATAGAAAAGTAATAATGGTATTAATAAATGATTAAATAAATGATGTTGAACCAATGGGGTTGGAGCTTGCTGGGATTTAATGCTGAGGTTATACTTCTAAGGAACCATGGACTTAGTTTGGTTATGCTTAGAGGGAATGTAACTTTGTTTTAATGATAATGAAATATATGGTGGAATTGATAATGGTTGATTAATGGTTAAAAAATTAATAAACGTAAAGTGTAACTTATAAAAATCTATAAAGTAAATTAATTTATCTATTTAAATGTTTGTGTACTTATTGAATATAGTCTTAAAGGTGGTAGTTGAGAGTCTGAGAGATGTTACCTGTAGATGAGTCTAAGAGTTGGTATTTCCAATAGTGAGGTTGTGAGATATATTATATCATGTACTTTTTGTGTTTCTATACACTACTCCACCATGATGGATAAGGAAACTAACACCCTAGGGATTTTGATCCATAGGCGGTGTTTTCCCTAATATCCCAATGGGAGGATGGATGGATGACTACACCCTTTGGACCCACTCTCTTCTTTTGATAGTTACTTGTGCTGGTTTTCATGATGGTCAGTTTTCCGAATATATGTGTATAGAGGGCTGTAATGACTTATGGTTATTTTAGAAACATATATTCTAGATATAGATTCCTAAGGATTAATATAGGTATAATGTGTATAGGTTGTGATGGATTGAGGATTCTCACTCAGTGTGTGGTCCTCATTGGATTGAGGTATAATACCCAAGATATGATACATGTTATGCGAGATGTGGTGGCTCCCAGAAACTACTTGGTAACTTAGGGTTATGTGGATTGTGTGGTGTTTCATCCAGGTGTCTATAGAAAATACCTTGTGTTACACATGGTGCATGTTTTGGTACTACACCTAGGTGTCTATGGGCCAACCTTTTTGGAGAGATATGCTTAGGACGTGCGACATTGGGGAAAATCAGAAAACCATCAGGGAATTGGTAGCGGGGTACCATTGACATTATTTAATATATTATATACTCTTGTATGCAATACTTGGTGAGAGTAAACATAGGGAGGCTGGGAAATTATTGTACCTATTTTGGTCATGAGTTGGTTTCACTTTTTGTTCACTGTGCTTTATTATTCTTTATTTAATTTTTCTTTAAAGGATCTGAGGTGGATCTTACTTAGTATAATGTTATACTCATCCTACATATATATAAACTATTTTTATGTCACTTTGGGAAGATTGGACATGAGGCTGGTTACAACTAGCTTGTGGGTTTTAGGAGCTATTTCGGCTTCATGGTTGCTGCCATTTTACATTACTTTTAGTACTTTTAGTTTTCTTCTTTCAGTTGTAGTATTTTTTCATGACATTACATATGTGTACTTGAGATTTATTTTATATTTTATTCTGAGAAATGGTTTATCAATGTCTATCTTATCTATCTCTTCACATGTGTTCTCTTAGAGGGTAATGCCTGCCATCAGTGTGTTTACTATACCCTCGGTGATAGTGGACTACCTGAGGCCTACTAGAGGTGGCACTCAGGGGTCATTATCTCTATTATCGCATTTACATCCAATGAGGGGTACACTTTATGTGGAGGGGGTCATAAAATTTTTCATTTCATAAAGGATGTTAAGGTGTACTGTACTATCTCCAAGTTCCATAGTGAATGTTCCTCAATGGAAACTTATTATAGTATTTATTGTTTTCAACAGGTGTCTCCCTAGGATGATGGTATAGTGGCATGGTTCTCTCTCTTCTTCCATGATAATTATATTGAAGTATATTGGAAATATCAATTCTCTTACTCCCATGAGTACATATTCTACAACTCCAGCTGGGAAAATGGTTGACCGATTTTCTAATTGTACCACCACTCAAGTTGGGTTTTGTTATCCGATCATTAAGAATGGAAATTACTAGTGATATATATCATTTATTGAAGATCCCAAATCATATAGTTCATTAGTAAAATTTAAAGACCCAAAAATACGCGGAATAGAGAATTTCCCTGGATCTTGACATTTTTATAGTATTAGAGGTGTGATCAATGTTTTGACATTTCTTCCTAAGAAGATACACTCATTTTCATCCATACATCTTCTTTTCATGAACAATTCCTTCATAAATTTTGAATACTTAGGGATTTGTTGGATATCCTTTAGTAGTGGGATTATTATCTAAACTTTATAGAAGTTTTTTTATTTTCATGTTTAATTCTATCCCTTTCAACCTTTTTCATCTCAACTAATTTACAAGGGAATGGTTCCTTGATATGTTTTTTTTGATTTGCTACTAATGTAAGGGAATTTATGTCCTTTCTTTTATGAACCTGGTTTTTACATTTTCAGTATGAATATCCTTTTCTCTTTTTAGGATGGGTGGATCTTCAAAATTATTCTCAGATTCATCAAACTCATGTTGTTCGTGTAGCTAGAGCTATTTTCCGATTCATGGAGTAATCACACTAACAATTTCCTTACAATTTGGAATTGTCCCCAATAGTAATTTTCCATGATTCTTTTTCAGAATGTACATGATACTATACAATTTTTTGAAAAAATATTTTACATTGTCTTTCCAACCATCAATTTTAGATTAATAATGTCAGTTTTGAATTAAAGTTTGTGGATTGATGGATGGTTATTCATAGGGTCTCTAGAATGTGGGTTGGTGAATGTCTTGTAGTTGCTACGACTATTTTTATGGTTGTTTGAATGGGGGGGGGGGTCTAATATTGTTGTTTTTGGTAGGGAAGTTGATAGGGGATACTGGTTCAGATTGGATGATCTTGCCTATTTTTTTTGGTTTCCATATTTTTTTTGGTCTTGGGGTTAACATAGTTGACTCTACTGGAACTTCCTAGGCTGAAAGGATGCTGCATTGCTTTATGTCCCCTGTATCTCAAGACACTGGTAAGTATAATGAGTGGAAGAAAAACATAAACCATATAACTTATATAAATATTATTATTTCTTTCTTGAGTTACATCTATTTTATGAACTAACCTTGTGAGGTCATGAACTCTGGTTTCAATAAACGCAAATGATTATGTAGTTCATACCTCATGTATCCCCCTGGTTCCTATACCTCTTATTCCAAATTGTTGATATTTTTGTGTAATCTTCTTAAGCATTCCTATGATATATGCATTTGAATTTTTTATTAGGTCTCATATGGATCATGTGTGTAGTATATTTCGATCATTATCAATAATTCCTTTTTAGAGGAATATATGGAATTGGTGTTTCTCCATTTGTTGATGTGGAAATCAAGAACATATCGTCTTCAAATGCTCCCAGTACTACTAGAGGGTGTCTCTAGTTTATTTACATATGATATAAATCTCTTTTTTGATGGCCGTGTTCCTAGATGTGGGAATGAATCTCTGCATGAAGCTTCTTTTTTGATCTTCCCAATCACTGATATCTCAGTATTATAGATTTTACAACCACACTTCATTTCTCCTTTTAGTAGTAATGGGAATTCCCTGCACTAAAAATGTTCTTTAGGGGACCCTCTTGGCCTAAAGCATGAGAAAAGAAAGTTGAATTCTTGGATATTCCGATTAAGATCTTCTCCTACAAGACCATGAAAATTTGGAAGCATATGTATCAAATTGATATGTAATTTGAAATAATTTTGTATATTAGGTGAAATTATTTGATTATTTTGAATGGAAAATTGAGGCACACATAGATCAGAAAGGGTTTGGTTGGGATTTAGAACCATCATTTTAGGTTCATAGTGAAAACTAAGAGTGTCATTTAAATATGAGAGGTTTATTTTCTCAAAGATTCAAGTTCAGTTTTGTTCTATTAGTCGGGTTAAATGTCATTAAATTTTTAGATCTAATTCAATTAAATGGTTATTTGAACTATAGGTCATTCGAAATATTTTTGTGGTGTTTTAAGAACTATATCCCTAGAAACATGTCTATTTTGATGCATGCCTGTCATGGGGAATGTCAAAATAATTTTTTCATATTACCTAAGTATAGTCTAGTATTTAACCATAGTTAGTATCCTAATGAAGAGAGAACAAAAAACTACTTATCACCATTAATTAGAGGAAACATGTTTTTTTAAAATTGTTTGGTTTTTAAAATTAATGAAAGAAATGAAAGAAATTAAGAAAAATATTGAAACAAAATTGGCTATGAAAGTGATTTAAAAGTATTATATGATAAGAATCATTAGGTAGGTGATGTTTTTATAATTAAAATGATATCCTAGTTTTTTTATCTAATAAGAATCCATGAATGTTTTGGGGTATATAAGAAAAATATTTTTTATTTTACCTAAGTATAGCCTAGTGATTAACACTAGGTAGTCCGCTGAAGAGGAGTGAACACAAAAAAATTTTCACTTTTAATTAGAGGAAAAATTGGGAGTTTTTGAAATTGTTTGGTTTTGAAAATAAATGAAAGAAATGAAATAAAATAAATAAATCAAGGGAAATATGTATTTTTTTTGCAATTCAAATGATAGAAAAGTATTATATGTGAAGGGTGATCAGGTCGGGGTAAGTTTTCCAATTACAGTGCTATCCTAGTTCAATTTTATCGAATACTCTTATACTAAGTTGATTAAAGTGATATTCCATGACCAGTTTATCTCACTCCCTTGGTAAAATGGTTATGGTGAGAGATAAACATTCCAAGATCTTAGTTTCATCTACCATCCTTCAATGTGAGAGAGATATTTGCGGTGAATATCATTAATTGACTTAGGCAATACCCGATCGATATTTTTTTATCCCAAATGATTGATAATATCCACTAAAACTCCAAAATATACTGATGATCATTAATTAATTAACCCCTTATTCTTAGTTTATTCCATATTATATTAATCAGAACATAGTAGAGGTAGATAATGATCATTAAATAAAGAATAAAAACCACTATATGAAATTGAAATTAACCTCACAAAAGAGAGATATCAATTTTATTCAATAAATTGAATGAACCCCAGAATACAATAATATTATATATCCCCTTACCCAATAAATCATTTTCTTTACTACACCATATTAAGGTTAATCTTGAATAATGGGGAATAAGTGGGAATTATGTAACAAATATGGAGAAAAGAGTAAAAAACGAAGAAAAGTTCCCCAGCAGAATCTATTCTCAACAAGTTTTCTCTTATTTCAGTCACCAGTTGTTCGAATATCATCGAGAGGAATTCTTATAATATGGTCTAAATTATTATCATATTAATCCTCCAATTTTCGAAGTAATTTTTTTTGTACCGAGGATGTTATGAAAAAATTAACAAGTCATATTTTTCTAGCCGAATGCTTCCTAAATATTACTTCAATTTTATGCATCTAATGGCCACAATAATGATAAAATTTATCCATAAAATTTAATGATATAAAAATAGTTTTAATTAGATTTCAATTTAAGTTTTAATCACCACAATTTGTGGTGTGTATCCCAATTTATTCTTCATTTACTGAGGTGGGGTCCAGTTTATTGTATAAACCCATTTTTCAACTTGATTGATTTTTTGGGCCTATGGTTTTTTGAATTAGATCCTGGTATAGAAGAAGAAATTTAAGCCCAGAAATCAAGGAATCTTGAAAAAATAATCACTCAATTTTGTTCAATATTTTAAAACTTATTCTCGAAACGCTTATGTGATTACAAACTTATAATACTCAAAAATAAAGAAATTTTCACATTTTAGCCCGAAACACACTATAAATCCAAAATTGAAGAAAATAAGATCATATTGATAAATTTGTATTGATTAATTCATTTAAAAATAGATTAAAATTTATAAAAATATTAGCTCTATCACCCCTCTACCCAATTTAAAAAGGGGATTATCCAAATTAAATAAAAATGTAAGGTGTTTCAGATTTCAGGCATTTAATTTCATATGCATGATAAATATAAAAATTTACACATCTTGGATGAATGGTTTCAAAAATTAGGCACCAATCACTTAGTAATACCTATAAATTCGACAGAATGATGAGAATTATCTTTATATAGTTTTGTAGGCAATATGAGTTAACAATACACCATTGATTCCTTATCTATGCTTAAACTGAAACTCAATAGAACCCCCAAAAATAATCTAATATAACTAAATGGTGGGGGGATCAAACACCATAAATTATACCAAAAAATGAAAATGAAAAAAAAATTCAAATCCCAATTAACTGTTGTAACTCATGTCTAAGGAAAATTAAGTGATTTCTAGACACTTCCCATTATTACCCTTCATGTTCCAAAATTCTTATATCCATACTGAGAGACATCCCAGATAATAGGATAACTACTTGCAACTGGGTAATTTTAAAATAATAATAATATATGATACATTTTGTAATTACCCAACCTGGGTTAACATGACAAATCACCCAACTTGGATCTCCATTAGGCTCAGAGGAATTTCTTGATTCCCACTTGATGACAATTAGTGCGTGGGTATCAATAATTTCCATTTTTAATTATTTCCACCTCATTTAATTATAATAAAATAAAACCAAGAAGTAGAAAATAACCAATAATATAATATGGGGATTCTATATATAACACCACATTGAAAATGTTATAAATAGTTTTAAATAAAGAACACGTCAAAAAGGTAATTAATTACATAAACCTCAAATTGATATATAATTGATGGAAGATACGATTCCCATTCCCATACATAAACAATATAAATAATATAACAACATTTGAATGTCATACAAACGAAGTAGTTACATGACATAAAATAAAGTAGATAAACTACTAATAATGAACAACTGACCAAATGGGATGATACAAGAATATCATGAGAATAAATTGAAATCCCATAAAACTGTGGGAACACCACCATGTATCCCATGGTCACCACCACATTCCAACACATCTTTCATTGTATTAAAGAAAAACATTGATGAATGGGTTATAAAACCTTGCCACCTGAGTGATATTTGAGAATCACATACCCACCCATACCAATTGGTGTATTTTAAGGATGTGATCCAAACTTCCCTAGTAAGTTTTCACTAATGGGTTCATGAAATTAATTATATAAAACATTTAATAAAATCTAGTCGATATAAAATGTATAAATAAGTCATTCTATATACCATATATAAATAAGATAATTATTAGATTTACTATTTTAAAATAAATATCCACCCCTTTTAAACTAAAATAGTGGATCTATCACTTAGAGTTATTAATATTTAATAGAAAAAAATGAGGACCATTAATTTTGGAAGGAATGAAAAAACAAAAAACACATTAAAAAACTTTTTCTTGAATCCTATTTTTGAAAATCCATTTTGAAAAGACATTTAAAAATGGAAATTTTCGTTTTTAAACTATATCATTCAAACTAACTTTTAAAAATAAATTAAATCCTAAAATAAGTATAACATAGCTCATTAAATAGCCATAGTACCAAATAATCATCCCAAAAATTAAAAAATAGAAAATTCATGATTCCATAAAACCTAAATACGTATATGGTTGTACAATAAAAAATAATGTTGGAAATCCATTAGAAACATCCATTAAGGACCAAATATCTTGATAAACTAAATAGAATATAATAAAAACAACCATAGACTCATTATCTTGGAATAATGAGCCAAAGTAATTGAACATAACCAATTCAAGAGATCTTGAGGTCTCATCAGTGTTAAAATCAATCTTGTTATCCCTCTCTGTCCAAATGGGATTCAATCCCTAGCCAACACACAATCTTCAATTGAGTAATACTCATACATGCTTTTCTATTAGGCTACCGGTGATTTCCATTGTATAACTAAAATGGATTTTATCAATGATAAAAAATAATAGATTCTTTAAATGATCCATAATAAATCATAATATAAAAATATATCTTCTCATCTCAAAATCCCTCACAATAATTATCCCTATTTAACATCATTCAGGAATCACATAATAATAACTGTTGTAATTATCCCATAACAGGGAAAAATTATAAACAATATATAATAAATAAAAGGGGAACAACTGAGGTTATCTCATATATCAAGTAAAACAAATTTTATAAAGTGATATCTGAGCCTTTAAAGTGAACATGTGATGCTATGTAACCTCATCATTAATTTTAAACATCATATAAAACCACCTCTTGAAGTAAATTAAAAAACAAAATTTTTTATTTAATAACCCATTTGAGATCAAAAAATATCGCCTTTAAAAATAAAAATGGGTTCCCACAACATTATTTAGTTTTAATTTGGTTCATAAATCATTTGAGGAATATAGAAAAACACTTATCATGAAAAACTATTTATTTGGAAATAAAAACCATAAATTACATTAAAAAACCGCTTTATGACAAGCATAAAAAACATTGAAATCATTTTACCAACCCTGAAAGGGTAACATATATAAGAATATCTTAAAGGGAATTTTTTTGAAACCCTTAATAACTTCATAACATATTAATTTATTATTCTTAAAAAACATAATTGTTAACCTAATAAGAATAGGAAAAATTCTATGATGATAGAATAAATTATAAGGAAAAAGGCCTCCCAGAAACCTAAACTTAGAAATTGATAAGTTTATATTGACCAATAACACTAAATTTCAAGCCCCATTATCAATAGTTTTTATCAAAGATAAGAAAACCAAAGGGAGGGATGTAGGGATGAGAGAAGAAGGATTTTGAGGAGAAAGTAAGATATTTCCATTGAAAAATCACTTTAAATTATAGGGGGGAGAACACTGAACCTAAGGAGGAAAAATGGGGAGGCTCACAAGAGCTCCCCATGAGTCACGTGAATAAGAAATTGTAAATAAATTGAAAAATTCTTAAATATTGAAAGAGGGTGAAAATAGAATATCAAAAAACAATAAAACTAGTAGAGAACCTCTATGACATCTTCTAATACACCATAGTCTCGACCCCCTTTATATATATCCAAAATTATGTCACCCCTGGATTATGATGTGCTATATCTCTATCATGTTGAATCATGAGTATAATTACCTTGTTTTTCATAGTGAAAATTTCCCCTTTCATAGTGAAAAGTGCCAAACCAAATGAACTGAATAGTGTAGCCTCAACCTTACAGCATGACCCTACCCATCACTTGAATTTAAAAAGAGAACAAAAATATTCCCCACTAGAAAATAAAAACCCAACATGGAATATAAATCCCATATTATATGGTATAGTTTCTATTAGCTCAAAAATTTCTGAAATAAAAATTCGTATTCTACAACATATGTTCTTTTTTCCACAATACAGATTACTATGATTCATACCATCCACTCCAATAGACTCATACAAACACTTAGGAACCAAATAAAACTCTAAAAAAATAAAAATTACACATAATTATTCTAATATAATAAACAAAAGTGACTTGGGAATGTCACGAAAAAAGGGATATGGGATTCAAAATCTCATGGATATTCTTTTATAACTTTCAAAATATAAGAACAATTTCATGAGTGATTATGAACTGGATAATTTGTAAATGTAGTAAAAACTATTCAATTAGTCCTTAACGTGTAAGATTCCACCCTCATTTAGTGGGTCACATATACACTGATTGATAAGAAATGTATCTTTACATTAGATAATATATTTTCTATTCTCTAGTGCTCAGAGAATGAAAGTGTTGTATTATCCCTACTTCATTTATTAAGAGAGATATAAAAATGGTGGACCATAGTCAAGAACATGAAGAAATTAGAAAAAATCAACCCCAATTAATGATGAATTTTAAGAAGGTATTTTTCAATAAATACTTTCCTAAAAATCTTTTTACTAAAATGGATTATAATATATTGGATCTAAAATAAAAATGTGTATGAATCTCTTGGTATCTATGTTGAAATATTTTCATTATTTGAATTGTATGCATATAGTTTCATAATTGAAGCTAAAAAATATAATTTCTTAAGTTTCTTGAAAACATGCCTCTAAAATACATTTACAATTAAGGACTTTGGTAGCTATTAAAAAATTGTTAGATTTACCATTAATATTGGAATAGAAAAAAGAAACTATGATTATTATCACGGTTTTTGGGACATGATGAGAAAAATAGAGTAGAAGAGATTAATCTTCCTATGTATCGAAGATGTGTAAAGAATCATGGGTGTAATTTCCTCATAAGATTAAGTAAATAATTTATGTGTGGGAGATAAGGACATCAAGAATGTGAATATGTACAATATTTGAAGTATAATAATAATGAAAAAAGTAACTGACCAACTAAAATGTAATGCTTCAATTGTAAGGAGTATGTGAATTATTCCATTAAGTTCCCAAAATAAGCGTTAAGGATAATAACCAATAACAAAAACCTCTAAAGATAAGGGATAAAGGTAAAACTTATAAAATCACAACTATTGATGTGGGTTGAAATAATTAATTTGTAAATGGTACACTAATATTATACTAAATTAATGAAAATGTCATATTTTATTCTAGTTATACTCAGTCCTTCATATCTGAAATGTTTCCAAGAATCATATAATCACCACCCAAACCACTAAATATATAATTATCATTGAAATATCTTAGTGATTTTATGATTTCATCCCTAGTCTACAACACTTCATTGATTGAAAATTATGAAAATGTGCATCTTCTATATCCTATTATTATTGCATTAGTCAAATTAGATCTGATTTTTGGCATCATTTTTCCCACTTAACATAGAGGCTATATTTTGTTCTGGCATTGGGAAATAAAATTTAATATTTGAAATCAACCTATGATCATCTATCAGTTCAAGGGTGATTAGGAACTCCTTATAGAAGTTACATCCCCTATATGGGACTTGTTTCCAAAAAATGGTTGATATATAGCTCAAATGTTTGGATAGAAACATAATATTAAAGATATTTCGATTTTTTTAGAATATTTTGATATTCTTATAGGATATTTTCATAGACTTCCCACCATATGATGTGGTTTATTTTTTAGTATAACTCATACGTAGTGTTATACTTATATATTAAACTTCATATAGAATAATCCCAATTTTATTAAAAAAATTAAAGAAGTAACTTCAAAAGAATCTTGATAATGTTATTATATTCCCAAGTGTGTCACTATGGGGTGTAACAGTCCAACTTAATAAGAAAAAAGACATATCATTTCATCTTTTCATTGACTATTGTAAACATAATCCTTAATTTCATATTAAATTCATGTTCACTAGACTATGAGGATGTTAATACTTCTAAATGGTTAAAAATTTATCTAGATGTCATTAATTAAAGGTGAAAAGTGGGATATATATTATATAATCCTTCCATATAATCTATGGAATCTAATATCCATATTGATTCTATTCAGAATTACAAATTCCAATTCCATCCTCATAGATATGATGAATAGATTCATTAAAATTACATTTATAAATTCATGTTTGAGTTTATAGATTATATTATTAAGTATTAAAATATAAAGTAAGAGATTTAATATTAGATTTTGATTTTTTATACCATTATAAAGGAAAATGTTTATTCAAAATTTAACATGTACGGATTCTAGAAACAGAAATTATAAATTTTCATCCATTTAGTCACATGCAAGGAAATATCTGTACATACTTATAGTTAATTGAATTGTAACTCATACCAATCACTATAAAGGAAATATTTAGTATTCTTATATTGGATAGATTCTACCTATTATTTGTGATATTTTTTTCAATTTTATCAAATCTGCAAACCATATTGACTTATATGGGAGTCATGTTCTTTTGGATAAAGTATTAAAAGAAAATTTCAATGAGGTTAAAAGAATAGTGGTAATTGATATTTTAATCACAGTAACTTGAAGTAAGAGTTTTTCATATACAATGATTCCTTAAAATATGGGATTAGTATGTGTCCTCATGAAAAATGAAATAGTGAAATCTTATGCCTCATGTCAATTAAAGATTCATAAAATAAATTACATGATGGATGACTTGGAACTAGTAACACAAATATTTTAAATTGAGATATGGATGCATTATCATAGTGGTGAAAATAATAAAATGTACAATTATTATAAGAACTTAATATATATATATTCACATAGATGGATTTGAACATGCACTAAATGAGATGGTTTGAGTTGATTGAGGACTTTGACTGCTCAATACCATACCTCCCCAGGAAGGCTAATGAGGTAGATATTACTCTATGTATAAAGGATCATGATACCTTATCCATGATGAGGATTTAGAGAGTTCCAATATTCCTATGTTTTGAAAGGATGGATATTCAAATCATAATGGAATGGAGGAAATCCTATATTTACCAAACAACTTCTCAATGATCCATCATGTGACGATCAAGGGGTTTTGGGCAGATATGAAGATATTGAAGAAGGTATGAAATTTTAATGGGTTTCAATTTAAAAACTATGAAATTATATTATTCAAAAAATAAAATTTTGTTCAATAAATACCTGAATCAAATAATGAGTTATTGGGTGGTGCACATATCTGATCATTCTCTATCTATCCTAGAAGAACAATGATGTACATAGATCTTAAAAACAATTTATAGTTGGATGAAATGAAGCAGTAGACTTCAGAATATATATCTATATACTTATTGTGCTAGAAAGTTAAGGAAAAATTACTTAATTCTGAATCGATTATAAAACTATTTCCCATACCTGTATGGAAATTGGTGAACATCACCATTGATTTTTTTTGTTCATTCTAATACCTTGAATAGACACAAAACCATTTGAGTTATTGTTGGACACTTTACAATGGAGGCACGTTTCATTACTATTCTAGATAATATCTTAATTGGTAGCTTTCTAAGATATACAGGAAGGAAGTGTTTTGGATACATGGATGGCCAATTTCCATTATATCAAATCATCATTCAAAGTTTACCTTAATGTTTTGAAGAAACCATCAATAGTAACTGAAAATGGATTTGATCTTTAGCACCTCATATAATCATTAGAAAGTTGTTTAATCTAAAATGACCATTGAAACTCAAGAATATATGTTGATATACTATCAAATAAATTTCACTAGTTTTTGTGATAAGCACATTCCCATAATATAATTCTTATATAACCCTTGTTTCCATTCAATAATTAAAATGGAACAATATGGGGATTTGTATGGGAGGACATGTATATAGATAACATGTTGGGATAATGCTGGTGAGTATAAGAACAAGGGAAAATATCTTTCATAAAAGTTTTTAGAGAAGATTCAGATCATTCCACGATATATTAAAACTAAAAAAAGTCGAAATAAGTAATATATTGAAATTCGTCAGTGATATTTGTAGTTTGAAGTTAGAGAAAATGTATTCCTTCAAGTATCTTCTAGGAAGCGGTTTATTATATTCAACAATATGGGAAATTTTATCCCTATAAATACTTTCTCTTTTGAAATCAATCAATCATGTTGTGATTGTACCTTATAACCGTGAACTTCCACCAAATATGTCCCAATTTCATTATGTGTTCTATCATTTCTACTAAACTCATGGGTCATGTAGATGGAACATGATCTATTATGAGGAACAACCAGTAATAATATTTGATCACAAAGATAAAATACTATGGTACATGACACTCATCTCATTACAGTTAGTTGGAGGAATTATATATTTGATGATGTTTCATGGGAACCCAAAGATGTAATGATGGAAAATTACCCTCACTTTTTTTCGTTTGAATTAAAAAAATTTAAGGGTGAAATTATTTCAATTGTGGAAGAATGTAACACCATAAGATTTCAGTATATATTTCACTATAAATACATATTGTGTTGAATAACTTATGTCACAAACATAATAAAACTAATACAAATCATAATATAATATATTGAGATTAAATATTATAATTAAATATATAAATTAATACATTATGAGACTGCAATTTTAAACTTCATTAAAAATACAAAAAATGTTATAAAATTAAAGGTAAATTAAAATACCATGAACACGAAATCCTTATACTTGTGGCGGGCATTGAAGATTTTACTTCTAACTATATTTTTTTAAATAAAAAGAAGCATTATAAATATAATATTCTTTTTGATGACGAATTAAATAAATAGGATGAGTTATTCTAGAAGAGTTTTTAAGGCTATACATAGGAATGAAATATGACCAATATATATAGTGATTGTACATATGATTTTTTGAAATATGGCCGTTTGATATATAATCATTTTATGTACTGGTATCCAATATGTACATTGATGTTATATTATTTTTAGTAACAAAGTAAAAGTAAAATAATTCAAAAAAATAATAATTCTATAATTAAATAAAAATGATTGATTTTAATATTTTATTCATTATACATATTACTTCAGTTTTATGTATTTTAATAAATTATATAATACCGATGGATTAAAATAATTTAATGGATAGAAGATAAATAATGGGATGTGATTAAATTCAATTTGAAAAGAAATATTTTTGATGATTTTTTCATTGTTTTGGATATTTTGGTATTAACAAATTATATTGATAAATATTAAAAAACTATTTTTCATGAAATTCATTACCATTAATTTAATGTTTACTATTTGTTGAGGAATAACAATGACTATATTTGTGAGGTTAAAAGTATATTTTTTCAAAAAACAATTTCCATGTTTTAAAAAACTATTATTTCAAAATTAAAATTTATCACTTTTACAAATTAAATCCAATAAAATGGATTTTATTTTTTAAATAATTACATTAAAATTAGGGTATAAGGTAAATTACTTTTTTATTTAAAAAAATAATTTGTCAAGGTAAAATTTATTCACTAGAGTAAAGGATAAAAAAAGTTAAAAGTGTTCTATCAAGAGGGTAAACACCATAAATACTAAAAGAAATTATCCTTAAATGGGTTTATGTTTTCATGATCAACCTACCCTCATAACTTATCAAGTATGATCCACTTTTACAATTTATTTTTTTAAAGGAAAACCTCACAAATTAAGGAATGTTTATTTTTAAAAATTCCTATCAAAAATCACAAATAAAAGAACCCGCTTCTACCCAACATAATCTAGTCTTTTTTCCTTTAGTTTTAAATTTAATACCTATCCAAATATCCTCTATTAAATATATGTTTTACATTTTTGAACCTATGATCACATTATGATATCCCAATTCCCTCATTTATAAGTTTCTCATTAAGACTATATTTATGTATTAAATGTTCTTCCACCACTTCGTAAATATTTTTTTTATTTTAATAATTTTTTTAAATAACTAATCCGTTTTAAATATTACATTATTACAATAAAATAACATGTTCTTACTCAAATGGTCGTTATAATGTGTTCTTGTTTTGGTTTTTTCTACCACTAACATGAATGTAGTTATAAGGTCTCATCATGAATGACAATGAAAACATATATACTTGTAATATTAGAAAACAATGATTAATTTAATATGTTTTCATATTCATGGATTGTTAATATTGCATTCTATATTCACCAATCAATTCTATTTTTTTAAATTCAACAATCATTGAGAAAGAGATATTTAAGAATACCACATAAACCATCATTATAAGTTTAATGAAAATAAAAAAAAGACACTAGAAACATATCAAAATCATATAACACATATTCAATAAAATCATTAAGGTTATGAACCTAATATCACAAATTAAGGTGCAGAACTATTAAATTGTAGTGTGCGTGTAAAAAATGGAATAATTAACACCTAAATATTAATCGTGAAAATGAAAAATTAATATATATGAAATAAGGAATTAATAATAAATGGTTATCAAAAAAATATAAATGAATAGTAATATTATACATATAAATAATACACATTAATTTATCAGACATGGTTTTAGAATATGTCCAATCATGTTGAATTTCGAGGAAATGGTTTTTTTCTAGTCTAACATTGGATTTAAAATTAGTTATGTATAAATTACTATTTGAGATAATTTTATCTTATTTATCAATAAAATAGCATATATTTTAATTTATCATAGTTATTTTTGAGTTTTACATGTTTTTTTACCATTTTAATTCCCTTTGGTTCATAATTCAACTGAAAGGAGGACTCTAAGTGGAGCTGATCTTATCTATTTTTTGTGTAAGGAATCATTATCCTCCCTATTCATATGATTTATTTTTCTTATAAATTTTCTTCAATATAATTATATGTTTTATTAACGTCAATATTTATATTCTTGGAAATTATTTTCAATATAATTAATTGAATCCATTTTTAATCTTTTCTACATGGTTTATATAGTCTTCGACTTTAATTATAAAGTAATGAGAGGAATATTTTTTTAATTTCCTCCACATGAATATTTTTAAGCATATTCATCCATTTTATTTACAGTAATTCCCTTATGTGTTTTCACGGTCGTCTAATTTAGTTTATATTCCCATTTTTTGTAGAATATTTCTTTTGAAATAAATTTTATTAAAAACATAAATTGTATTTCTTTTATTTTTTATAGTAATTTTGTATGATTTCATAAAGTGTTTTTCATCAATTATAATATAATTTAATGCTTATTTGGATTCAATTAGGATATGATTTAATTATACAATGATCCTTCATTATTTGGATAGCTTATGTTTATGTCTTGAGGAAATTGTTATAAAGCTTGTTTTTTTCTTAGGGATTAATTATGGTAAAATAGAATAATTAATGTTGTCAAGGTTATAGGGAAAAAATATGAATAGTTTTTCATTATATGATGTGTGGTTAAATTATATCAATCCAATTCATTGGTTAATATTTTATATATCATTACGTGATGTTGAGGCAGTAGTTGTTAACCCTAGAAAATTAGGAGAAATTTTAGTTTTTTCTCTTAGGTGTTCATTAAGAAGAAAAATGATAATTTATACTATTAGAATATCTCAAAAATTATTTCCAACTACTACATTGGTATTAAAATAAGGTTTTTTACCATAGGATAGTATTTTGATAAATTATGTGTCATTTAAATTTTGGTGTAATATTTAATATTTTTTAAAATAAATTTAATTATTCGAGAGTATTCATTCTTTGATATCTTTTATATGGAGTTTCATATTTATATTTGGACTTCATGTTTGATCCTAGAATGGAGGGGGTTTCCCTAGGTAAGTCATAAACATGCATAAAGATCTATGATCATGCCCAAAACTATTTTCATTTTCATTTTTTCTTTTCTTTTAATTATTTTCTTTTTTACCCTTTATTTTCTCGAGACCTTATTTGGATTCATGGGTATACAGATACTCCCCATATGGGCCATGCTCGATCATTAGAGAAGAGAGGGTTATATTAACGTGATATTATGCTAGAGATTTAATTCAGGTTTGGATCAGGGGGTAGTGGTGTCATAAAATGTATCAAAGCTTAAATCTTTGACATTTTATTTCTAGACTATAGGGAGCCAAAATTTTCATAAAGAAATACTAACTATTATTAGTGTAATATTCATTAATTTTTAAAACAATCCAATCAAAAAATATAATGTTTTAGTGTATTTGTAAACTTGGATACATGTACTAATGGTACATAAAATTTCTACATAATTTCCCATAATTTCTATAAAACTAGGAACCTTATTAGAAATAACATACTTGAAAACTATAATCATAAAATGGGGAAGAGAAACATAATAAACGGTGGGCTTAGACACCCAGTAATGTTAAACATAAGATATATCAATAAATGATCATACACGAGCATAAGATAGGCATAAGTTTATGAGAATATGTTAGAAAAGTTATCAAAATCTCACCCATCAATGAAAGATCTTTAGTCATGAATTATAGAATAAAGAATTTTCACTCAAAAAAATTAAGAAATAAGTGTTTTGGATCATAAATAATCATTACTAAGACAAAATAAAATACTATAATAATAGGGTTTTTGAATTAAAACAAGAAAATAAAATCACTTATTTATCCAAGGATGACTCCCACCCCTATCATTATAGATAATGTCCAATAATGGAAAAGACTAACATGTCATTCCCAATATTTTTTATGAGTAACTTCCATCTAGTTAACTCTATCCTCTCTTAAGAGTTTATTAAATCTGTCATCTCCTGGGAGTTTCTCAACTTTTTCATCATTTACTAATTAATTTGGGGGATATAATTGACCCAGTCATGCTTGGATTACAAGGTAACCACCTGTCCATAGTTTATTATATAACCACCAATCAAAAAATCATAATCCATCCATATATACACCACAAGATTATGAAAACATTTATCACTAAATCAAAGATTGACACATTAAAATAAAATTTTCTTTATAAACTTGTCATCATCATAACATAAACTATATGGAGAGAGAATAAGGATTTTAATATTGTACTATATAACTAATAAATCACAAGAAATATCAATGGATTTTGGTATAGAATAAAATACCTTAAAAGTATCACTATAATGTTTCTTTGGGAAAATACCCTTTCATTTTGGAATAACTTATTTAAAATATAAAAAAATCCAAAATATTATATATTTTTCTAAAATAAAAAAGGAAATCTATTTTTTATACTTAAATTAAAGGATTATTCATGATTGTTTGTAAATCTATTCATGTAATAATGTTAAAATAAAAATTTCTTTAACATTTCTCATAAAAAGTCAAAAAAACTCATTTAAAAAATGATAAGGAGATGGATTTATTAATTTTTTTAAAAAATTAAAACATGGTTAAAAATTTATTTATTCAATCTTGGGAAAATATTAAAAATATAATTCAAATCATTTAAAAAAAATAAGTTCATGGAAGAAAATATTCCAGACAAAAAAAGTCCATTTTCCATATTTTTTTGATTTTTTTAGTATTTAATGAAATTATAATAAAAGTAAGAAAATGAAGTCCCAATAAATAACCATAATACAACAAAATACATAATATTTTTAATATATATATATTATATAATTTTATCAGGATAAATTTAAGCATAAACAATCATAGTAAGAAAAATGAGATTGTGAACTAAAACCCGTACTGAAATTGTAATATTTGAATAACTATCCCCATGAAAGAGAGAAATTAAAATGAGACTTTAAATATCATGAACATAGGTATATTCATGATATAAAAGAAAAATACGGTAATATATACGTAACATAAAGGAATATATTTGTATAACATCAAACATATCTCAATGAAATGAAATTGAGATGGAGAATCCTTTTGACTTTGGTAAATTTTAAGATGAAATTCACCGGATTATTGAAATAATATGGTTATATAAATTCCTATAATTAATTCATTTTTTATTTCAAAATAAATTACTAGGTTTTATATACATCATATAAAAACATATTGGTGTATACACTGAAACATGTCTCAATGAGCATAAATTGAGATGAAACCCTTACCTCAAGTATATATTGACTTGTAAGTACTCTATCGTTATTTATAAAAACATTTAATTTTTTATAATTCATTAAAAAAATATTAATACATTTAATAGCATATATGTTACAATCATATCATTTGTATACCCATTTATGAACAAATTTATTTTAAATCCATCATTTAGGGCGTTACACGATTCGTTTTCCATTTATGCATTAGTTAGATTGTTGTGGGCCTTGCAATGTGATCATAGTTATTCTATTTATATAATTTTAATCATGATATAAATGTTATATATATTCATTATATGAATTTTTATAAGGGTTGTGAAAAAAATTACATTACTTCACTGAGAAGGTAATTCGTACATACACATGAGTGATGATTCAACTTTTTGATGGATGGAACAAAAGAAACAAAAATTTAAATTAAAAATTTATGAATAATTATTATATGATAATTATTATATATATATATTCATTAAATTTATCCATTTTACCAACCATGTAAAGTGGAAGTGACAAAAAAATCATATCGTTTTATGTTGGTAGTAGTCAACACGTATGTACGACCAAAATTATCATTTACTAATGGGTCAGAAGGTAAGAATATAGATAATATATAATAAAATAGGATCATAAGTATGTTATCAATATCATTCATAAACATTAAATCCATAATTTAAACTACCCATTAAAAATTGTGATTGATAATGAATTATATCGCCAAATGGAGGTGGTAGTCCACACATACACACGAGCGATACTCTTATTTCCCATTTTAGGGAGGAGATGTGCTAAATGGTTATACCATAATCATAATGACATAATATTATATCTTTTTATACTATGTTAATCATGTTTTTTATATAAAAAAAGTTTATTTATGGATATAGAATATATAAAATTGAAATACCTTGGTTATGATTTATACATCTTCTTTGTGTGACCTCATTTGGATTCTACCTTAATATTTGAAAAATAGGTATGATGAAAATAAAATAAACTATATAATTAAGGGATTTAATATATAAATGTTTTAGAGTTGGTATTTTCTAAGTTTTACGGCTTAAATGGTGTGAATATGGGAGGAGGATAGGGTTTTTTTACAAATTAGGAGAGGGACATAAAAGGAATTTCTTAAAAGATTTCAATGATATAAGGTCAAGTTCATGGTAATGTTCTCAAAATGGATAGGAATTAAAGGTTATAATATTATAAGGTTGAAATATCTTTAACAAATAAAATTTATACTTTTGGGGGTGGAAATTATTTTTTTATCCCTTGGTTAAACTCCTCAACAAACCCGTTTTAACCTTAACCGTGGAAACACAATTATTATGTTTTTACTATTCACTATGAATAAAAATTAATTTGAACCTATGAAATTATATTAATTATGATAATTAAAAATATGTAATTTATTTTACAAGATTCAATTTATTTAAGTGAAAAAATTTAATTTTAATGAAGCGTAAAAACCACAACCATAACCCGTTTTAGAAAAATATATTTTTAAAAATAGAACATAATTTACATTAGCTCATTCCATTTAAAAAATAATAATTTTAACATATATTATTGAAAATATAATATATTAGTTTCATTGAAATAATATATATATATATATATATATATATATATATTATTTTATTAAGATAAAAAAAGATTACGCTCATAAAAATAGTTTTTTGAGTATTTTTAATCACAAAAATGACAATATTTCAAAATAAAGTATAATGGTGATTCATATGTTAGTAGTTATTTTTTTTGTAATTTTAGGTTACTATGTAACCTTAAGATCAAATTTTAATCATAATTATTCTTCTAATTGAAATAAAATGAATGTTTTTAAAAATATTGTGATTTTTTACTAATCACTGAAAAATTAATATCTTTGAAAAATCCTAAAAATTAACCATAAGAAAATATTAAAATTATAAATTAAAAAATAATTTTTATTTAAATAATTTTTTTTTAAAATATGGTATAAAATAGTTATAATTGTTTCTTGAAAAAATTCATAAAACTAATTTTGAAGAAAATATATTTCCGAAGCAAAAATGATTTTTTAGAAAATTGAATAATTATTTTATATCCATGAATAAATACATTTTATTTTTTAAAACCTTTTTGAATATTTTACATAATTTGGTTGTTACTATTCTTAACTTTTAATTTAACAGATATCTTATAATTAATTACTATATAATAGTTCATATAGACTCTCGGTTTCATGAAAGGAAAACTATCAAAAACTAACAATTTATTTATAGAAAAAATAGTTCATAAAATCTTGAGGTGTTACAATCTACACCGTTAGAAAAGTTGAATCCTCAATTTTTTTTATCTTTTTAATTAATCGTTTTATTTCAAAAATTCCTTTTTTTAAAACCCACATGTTGAAAAGGAACAATAAAAATTCATTTTAAGGGGATGTAGGAAATTTTAAAGTTACCTTGAATAATAAATAATCAGGTTCCTAGATAAAGAGAACAGTATTGGGAATTGTAAATATGTAGATGGAGGAGAATGATAAGGTCCAAATAATAATAAAGAGTGATGAAGATCATTTTCATTAAAAAGTTAATGAACAAAAAATATTAATTAGTGAGGAGTGAAAATAAACTTTAATTCATCATAGAAAACTATAAATGAAAAAACATACTCAATTTCAAGATCATTTTTCCTGTGTTCAAGGAAATATTTTACCATAGTGTTTTAGAAAATATGTATTATTTATTTATAGAAACCCATAAATTGGAAATCATCATTTTCTTGTGTATTCTAACTAACTTCTATAACTCTTCAACTATTTTCAAACTATATGAATTTTTCATACCAGAAGCACTAATATTACCTTTTAACAGATCACAATATCCACAAAATAATGAAAACTAATTCCCCTTGTCTCTAAATATTTAACAAAACCAAAATAGTTAGCCAAAGTTATCCAATATAGAAAACAATTCATATTATGAAATCATACATTAATCTCTAAATCCTAAAAAATAACTCCTAAAGATAAATATAAAACAATCTATAAATATTTAACCTTAAGAATACATCAAATATATCTGAGCAAATTTGAAAACCAACCACTTATAAAAAGGAAACATATATTCCAAAATGAAGTTAAATTTAATTCTAAAAAAACATAAAGTATCTCTAAGGTCATATACCCAACATGTGAATACATTGATAATATATTCTCGTAAAACATGATAATAACTTGAGACGCAATAAAACCCCAATGAAAACATATATTCTTAAAAAAAAAAAAATTTATCATTTTTAATCAAATAAAATCACAGAACATTGAATATATTCCACATTTATAAAAAAAATATAAACTTTATCAATATTAAAATAAATAATATTCCCTAAAGAAACTTATTAATTTTAAGTTTTTTAGTGTTAGGAAATCTATTTTATCAATATAAATAATCTCTTAACACAAAATATCCATTATTTTCTCAACATCAGGCACATATTAAGGGTTATCTATACCTCAATAAAATATTTTAAAAAAAATCATACAACTATAAAACCTTTCTATGTTATCCAAAATATTCAACATATACTTGTAAATCCTTAAAGAAAAACTACAACAGAAGAATCCTTCGACACTTAATGAATATTATAACTAGAATTTAAATAATAAAAAACATCTTTAATATAATAACCAAATAGTAATACATAAACACTTTAATTTTACCACTTTAATAATTGTCATATTGTTTTCTCTTCCTTGGTATAAGAGTTAGCCCTTTTATAAGGGAATTGGTTAGAGTAATTCTTATACTCATTTCATTTAAAATATTGGACTTTGACAAGTGCACTATATTCAGAATTTTGAACTCTTCTTTCATTCAATATTCTATTTATATCACTTAAAAACACTTTTTATAATTAATCCTCATTTCCACACTTGAATAATTTACTATCCCCCTTACGAAAAATTCCACCATGTTTCATTCTATACTTATGACATAAACAAAGGATCATATTATTCCCTCCATGGTTTTTTCTTATAATGTCACTTTAATTTCTTCATTAATTTTTTGTAAAAACCATGATATTAATATTTGACTCTAATCTCAATCTTTTCCTTGATATCACATTAAAAGGGTTTTTTATAGATACCAAAGATTCTTATGGATTACTCTATTCAGAGACTTGGTTTTAAACAAAATACAAATTAGTGAATATTAATTTATAATTTAATGATAATACCATATGAATAACTCATAAGTATTGTATAATTTTTCCAATAGGTACCAATGTATTAATAATCCATATACCTTTTCTCAAAGCATTACCTCTCCATTTTCATATGAATAATTAGTGGAAAGTACTTATCAGAAAAAAAACTCATAAACTCAACAAATTCCATGGATTAAATTTCTTTATATTTCCCCATTTTCTTTATAAGAGTCCACTATTGATCGAACTCCCCTTTTATATGACAAACATATAAGAAAAAAATTTCATGTTTTGAGTACTGGAGAATAGAAAATATATTTTCAATTGTACTGATCCTTTTCTCAGAAATTATTGGATCAGTGGTTCTACAGAAAAAGGTGGTTGATTCTGAATGAAGGATTTAATAAAAAGTTTTCCCTATATTTATCATTTTTATGTTTTTCCTAATTTATGGATTGAGAATTTATTTCTCTCTATTTATCATTTTTAGTTTTTCCTTACAAAGGATTCAATAGTAAGTTTTCCCTCTATTTACGGTTTGTATGTTTTTTCTTATATTCTTAGAAACTAGGATGAGAAATATTTGTTAAGAACTATTTGGATAAGCTTAAGTATAAGGGAACAACATAAGTAATGGTAAATAAAGGAGTGTAGTTTTCCTAGAAATACATCTTTTTATGGAAACTAGATGTGGGAATGGATATAACATAGATAAACCTTGGTGTAATAACCTAAAAAAGTGTTGGTTAGGTATTTCTCATCCATCTTCCTGGAACATAGTGAATGAGCCCTTACTTCACACCTTATTCAACACTCCTAGGGGATATTACTAAAATATATAACATTGATTTGATACAAACCATAGTTAACCAAACTTTTCATACCTCCATACTACATATTATTTGTGGAATATTCATTTCATATCAATACAATCCATACCATAACCATAAAGGTTTATTGTATTTTGATAAATTGATACATGACCAAAGGTTATATAAAATATTGATATAATTACCAATTGATTTTTTTAATATAAGCACTGTTCTTAGATAAATCATACTTGAAACTATTTTTCATTACATATGGAAGGGAAACCTAAGAAAAGGAGACCTCCAATTCTCAGTAAGGGTAAGAATAATATATTTCAACCAATGATCATATGTGAGAATAAGATAGATATATTTGTATAAGAACATGATTAAAAGTTATAATAATCATTCCCTATCAACAAAATATCTTTAATTACGAATCATGGAATAAGGTACTATTAATCAAAAGACATATGACATAAGAGTTCAAAATAATCAATAATTAGTCATGAACCATGGGAAATTATCATAAAGAATTCACATAATAATATAGAATCACTTTTTCTCAAAGGAAAACTCTCAAGGCATTCCTTGTGGAAAAAGTATTATAATTTAAATTCCTACATGGTAATGTCCAAAGTTATCATAGGATTAACTTCCTTGTAGTTAAATCTACAATCTATTTGGAGTTTTCAAACCCAACTTTACTACCAAAATAATTGGAGTGCTATTATAGACCCAAAAATACTTGGATTATAACCTTTCCACTATACATATTTTATAACAGAAGTACCCATCACATAATGAAAATATTTTAAAATGTATTCCATATAATCTTGAAAACACCAATAATTACACAAAATCTTAACCCATTGAATGAGAAAAGGTTGGATAAAAATTTATTCATCATAACATACGACATATAGAGAAATAATAATATGGTAACATGATACCACAAACCTAGTAAATTTTATTAAATATTAAATTAGGTTTTTATAAATGAAAATACGTTTAAACTATCACTAAGAAATTTCATCATGAAAATACTATTTAATTTTAAAACTACTTATTTAAAATCTAAATATTTCAAAAATATTAATTCAAAAAAATTAAATGGAAAAAACCAAGGAATTGTATTAAGGAATATTCCTAGAAAATACTATTCATGATGGCACAGAAATCCGTTTATATAGTGTATGCTAATATAAAAATTCTTTACATTTTTGGTAACAAGTCAAAAGAACCTCATTCAAAAAACCACAAGCAAATTCCTTTAATATTCCTCTAAAAGGTAAAAAATAAGTAAAAATGAATTTAATAAATGTTTTGAGAAGATTAAAAACATTATAATAATTATGTTAAATAAAATATATACATGAATAAAATATTCTTGACTAAAGAAAATGATTACATTGTTTTTACTTAAAAATATTATTTTGTTCTCTTGAGTATGTAAAGAGTAACAAATAATACAAAACATATAATCTGTAGAAATAACCATAGGATGAGAAACAATAAATTTGTTTAAGAGATATAGTATACAATTTAATCATTGTTGATTTAAGCACAACTAATATCGATAAAAAATGAGATTGTAACATAAAACCCTTACTGTTGAGGTAGCTTTTGAATCATAACCCCCATGGAGACATAAATTCAAATGAAACATTAAATATTACCATAATTAGGACATTAATTACATATTATAAAAATCGGTATGTATATGGACCTCATAAAATAATATATGTTTATGACATCAAATATGTTTTAATGAATGAAATTTGAGATGAGGAACCCTTACGAATTTAATAATTTTTAAAATGAATGTCATTGGTACCCTTAAAATCATATGTTATGTAAATAAATTGAGTGAAATCATGTGTTAATACCAAATAAATTATTTTAGAATTATATAAATCTTAAAAATATAAAATCTTTGGATACATTAAAACATGTATTAATGAAGTTAAGTAGATATGAAACCCATACCTAAAGTCCCCATTTATTTGTAAGTGCCCTAAAATACTATATAATAAATTTATGTTTATTATAGATATATAATTAAAAAATATTAATACATTTAATTTTATATTTTCTTCACTTATATCATTTCAACATATTTTTATTATGATTCTTTGTAAAATTCATCATTTCAGGTGTTAATTACTTAGGTGTATATTTTAAATAATCATTTATGTTCCTTTCACATTGATCATGGTTACTATATATCCATAATTTTAATCATGATATAAATTATATATATATATATATATATTCATTATATACATACTTATAACCATTGAAATTAAGTGTTTATGAAAAATCAGCTATATCACTTCGTGGAGATGGTAATTCGTGCGTACGAACAAGTGATGTTTCAAATTCTTGATGAATGAAAAAATGTTAAAGGATAATTAAACTTTATATAATCATTATTATATATTAAATATCATAAATATTCCTTAAATATATCTTTTTTGCCTTCCAAGTAAATCAGAAGTGATAAACAAACCAAATGGATTTGTGAAGGTGGTAGGGAACACGTATGCAAGAGTGACATTATCGTTTACCGATGGATCAGAAATTAAGAAGGTTGGGAATACATTATAATTCTTGAAAAATATATTTATTATAAATATAACATGTAAATATTAAATCTATCATTATAACCACCCCAGAAATATTATGATGGAAAATGAATCATATCTCTTTGTAGAGGTGTTAGTCTACACATAATTATTAGTGATACTATTATTATCCATTTGATGGAGTGGAGTTCATAAATGGTTAATAAATAAAAATAATAACATCATAATACATTTATTATTCTATATTAATAATGTTTTTATAGTTACAACCTGTTTATATATGGGGTAAGAAATAAAATTGAAAGAGTATAGTTAAGATTTTCACCACTTCTTTGAGAGACCTCCTTTAGATTAAACTAAAGGATTGAAAGATTGGTATTAATAGAATATTATAATATTTATAATTAATTTGAGAAACACATAAAGGTTTTTGAGTAGGGATATTGTGGTATTGACGGATGAAATAGTTTGAATAAGGGAGAAGTATAGGTTCCCTTTTATAAGTGAGGGGAGGCACACACATGAAATTTCTTAAAAATACTTAAATGATATAAGAAAAATTTAATGATAAAGTGGGTAAGTAGGATAATTTGTAGAAAATAGGATATAATATGTTTTATATATCTTCAATGAATAAAATATTTACTAGTGTGGGTGGATATCCTATCCTAATATCATGTTTTAACCCGATTAGTAAACCCATTTTAACCTTAACCGTGGTAACATTTTTTTTGAATTTTCTCAATGATAAAAAATTAATCCAAAAATATTAAATGATTTTAATTATTATGAGTCCAAATATGGAGTCCATTTCTCAAGACTCAATTTATATAAGTGGAGTAATTTAATTTTAAATAAGCGCACATACCGCAACAAAAACTTATTTCATAAAAAATAAAAGTTTAAGAATTAAACATTGTTTGATTCCATTCCAATATTTGTAAAACCATAAAATGAATGTTAAAATATATGATTTAATATATTATATATTTATTTTCTTTATAAAATAACCATTATATATTACTTTAATTTATTAAGATAAAAACGCATTTCTCGCATAAATTGTTTTTATAAAAATTTGTTTTACGCATAAAAATGAACTTATATGAAAATAAAGTATAATGATGATTCATAAGTAAATAATTATATTATTTATAATTGAACCATATTTAGGTTAATTTGATATAAAATTGAAAACACAATGTTACTCTTATAAGAATTGTAATGATTTTTTGTCAAAATGTCGCATTATTTGACTATTCACTGATTGTTTTAGAAAAATACTAACCATTTAATGTATGATAATATTGACATGATGAATGAAAATTATATTCATTTAATCAATATTTTTTATAAAAAATGGTGAAAATAAATTGTATTTTTTACGTGTCAAAATATAAAAAAAAACAATTTTTGAATAATTTTTCAAAGCATATAACATCTTTACTAAAAATTGAGTAATTATTTGTCATAAATTAGTAAATAAGTTCTCATTATTTTTTTTTATATTTTTCAAAATGGGGTTATTGATATTAATACAATCCAATTTAGAGTCTAGATATAATGTTTTATTATTTTATGGTTCATATTGATTCAGGGTTACGCGTAATGAATGATACTGAACACATTTAACTTATTTAAAGGAAAAAATATATTTTAAAATATCAGATTATTGCATAGAGGTGGGACCATATATGTGTTATTTCCAAAAGTACCCATAGATTGGGTTTTTAGTTTTTATTTGGTTTTTGGGTAGCTTGGGGTCCCTGGAAAGTCAATTATTGGGGTTTTGGGGGCGAATCATGAGTTTCGGGTGATCAAAAAGGTTTTCTATTTAAGAAAACATGATCACATAGTGCATGTTATTAAGGCACATGAAATTTTTTATTTTCTTTTTTTAGATATAGTTTGATGATTTGGGGCCAAACTACATGTGTGTTCAGGACATTCCCTGTGGAGGTAACTCAAGGTGTGTTCTGGGGAATGACTAGATACAATGTGTTGGGACATATGGACATGTAGGGTGTATGGAAAGATGTACCCCCTGCGAGGGACACACTACGTGTGCTCGGTTCATGAAATGTAGTTGGACGTTTTACTCACCGAGTTAGACTGAGGTAAATAGGTAGGTTCCCCATGGATGTTTTATTCCATGTACAAGGTTAGTATGATATGTACATTGAGAAGTAAAAACCAATTCAGAAAATATATCTAAATAGGTAGTGTTTTTGGTGGAACACAATATGTACCAGAGTAGCACACTATATACTCCCTCTGTGAAGGTGTTTCTCTTGGTTTTTCACCCTAGAGTTATAATTGGACTTATGACTTGTCCATTTATAGTTTTTTACATATATATCACGATGGTTGAGTCATTTTACTAACCCAATTTTGTTTAGGTAGTATTTTGGATTGAGAGAATTTTGGGGGGAGGATTTCCTTGAGGTTTTATTTTGAATCCTCTTACAAATTGAGTTGAGAATTTTGTCTGAAAAAATTGGATTTTTAATGATAAGGTGGTTTATTTTAGGGTATTTAAATTGATTTTTAGAAGGTGTGATCATGTTTTTCCATTCTTGGGATCATTCGTTCATTTTTTTGAGGATTAAACATTGGTTTCTTGAGGTTTGGACTGGTATGATAATTTTGGAATAAATAGCTTCATGGGATGTTGAGCATGACTGGGTGCCACTGGGAAATGTTTTAGATATGTCTAAGGGGAATATTCATAGAAATCCTGAATGTGCATGGTGATAACTTATGGATTCAACTTTAGTTAGAGTTATCTTTAGTTTCAATTTGGGTGGCTGGACAATGTCTCCTTTTCTAAACATGGATTGAGTTTTAATTTTTAGAGGAGCCCCTCATAGGGTGTCATATTTCTTAATGATTTTAGAGAACCATTGAGGAATCCTAAATATTGGATGATCTTGAGAGGGTTTGTTATAGTTTCAGTGGATTTTTTGGTGGGTTTGGGTGTTAGATGACCCATATTCTTGCGACTTTGGATTTGAGGTCCCAACATGTTATTATTCAGAACTAGATGAGAGTGGAAACCATTTGGATATTACTATATCGAGCATTGAATATGGGATTTATACATATTATATCCACTATTGGACAGTTATTGTGATATGGGTCTAGGGAGTTAATGGACAATATGGATGAGTGAAATCCACAAATTTATATTTTTTCACCAGTTTGGGGTAGTGTAACGGAGAGGATATTGTGATCGTAAGGACCGATATTTGAGTTTGGACCTGTTCATTCCTTATTTCAATGACTTGTTATTTATAATCATGTTATTTCTATTGGATTTTTAGTAATTGGGTTGGATTGTACTAGGGTTAGAAAGTGTTCCTACCATCAGTTTGGAATGTTCTATTACATTCCAAGAGCCCTATAGGTTCCCTTTAATGTTTTATATTCCTAAGATGATATCCTAGGGTATGGAATTCACCCCTTTCCATACATTAGATGTTTGAAGATCCTTCTTGATCTGGAAGAAATTCTAGATGTTGTGGCTAGGTAAGCCACATTTTAAATCATATTAGAATAGGAAAGAGCATGGGAATATTTTCCTCATGCGTCAAGTCAGAACCCATTGTTTGTTTTTCTTATTTTTTTCATCCATGTTCATATTTTATATTTTTATTATAGTTTTTATGACTATAGTTTCTATCTGAAAGGGATTGGAATATCCTGTTTTTCATGCACATTTTTTGAAAACAGATTATAAGACCACCAAGGACTGAGGCCTACTAATATTTATTTCTAACTTCAAGGATGTACGCCTTGGTGTGAAAAAATATTCTATTTCTTTTTTTTAGGTTTATCATAGGATACATAGTGGTTAAGGTGGAGGTCCAATATTGTATGGTCAAGTTGGATAGATCATGTTGAGTTTAAGGCTGATGGTGGAGTAGTTTCATAGTTATGGAGACCGGGTATGTGGTTTAGATTAAAGTATCAGTGGAGAATTGTATATTTATTTAAATTCTTTTATTATATTTTTTTAGTTCAATTAGTGGGTGAACAGTGTTTTTATGTTTTTATATTTTAGTTAGTATGCCACATTCTATTTTTTATATCATGTTTTTGTTTCAATTAATCAATTATTTATTTTTACACTAATGATCATTGATGTGTATGTTTCTAGGTTATTTTAAAACTTTTATTACACTTTGATACAAGGGTATAGATTTCTTACCTTCTCTTTAGTACTCCACTGCTAATCGGAAGCCTTTGAAATATAGGTAGTCATGCTTGAGGCTTTGTTTCCATCCAGATCGAGTGATAGTTCAGGTGAACCTGGACTGGTTTTTGAAAAATGGTATAAAAAATTTGTTCATTTACCTTTCTATTTGAGGGTTAGTAAACATGTTGTCTTAGTATGTGTTACATATTTTGAGGGGAATCCGGGTGGTGCGTTATGAGCTCCTATTTTTGTAGGATGTCCATTCTACCAAGTTTATGATATTACAATTTTTGGTATTCAGTGATATAGTTGTGTGATTTTCACCTTGAGTGATGCACTTGTGTTTTTGGATTGTTGGATTTATGGGTTATTTCTCTTGGACCAATGTAAAGAGTGTCCTGATTCATGCATCATTATAGGAACATATGATTTTTATGATATATTCTTGACTATGTTTTTTATTAATGCTTGAAGATTGGTTGTTTAATATGTCAGCAAAAACCTATATGTTGTTGTCCTATATATATCCTCATTATAATTAGAATAAATTGACCCATGAGAATATTTTTTCATAGGATATTTAATGTGGATATCATGGTAAGTTATTCTCTGATGGAAAAATAAAATATATTCGTCAAGGTGTTCATGTTTGTAATGACCTAAGATTTTTTATCCTTGAAAACACATACTATTTTCTATGAATTTTCCTACATGCTACACTCAACGTTAACAAAACATAATATATTTAGAGGAACTTATCAATAAATCTGTAATAAACAACTATTATTATAAACCACTTTTAGTTATTAGCTTTGAAATTTAATTTATTGATATTAGTTAATATTGAAAAGTTTATTTATAATACAATTTATATTATTTATATGAAATACATTATTTTGAAAATATAAATTTATAAATTTTAGAATATAAAATTGATGAAGTAAGAATCATTTTTGAATTTCTCACTTCAAATTTATCTTATGATATATTTTTTATATTATTCTAAAATAATCAAATTTCAAGAGAATAGTAAAAATTATTATTAATGTTGTTTCTTTTAGGATATTATTTTCTTATATAAATACATTGAAATTTTAGGAAAACTCATTTCTATAAATTTATATATTATAATTTACCTTAATTTTTTTTTCAAAATTCTATTTTTAATTTATAAACCCATGCACAACATCTTAAAAATTTATGTAGGACTTTAATGAAATCTTTTTTTGACAGCTTTGTCTAATTAATTATAAAATAGAGAAATAAATTTTTTTAGTTAAATTTATTTTTAAATAATTAATAATTGAATTATAATAATTATTTTAAATCATTGTAATTAATTTCATTGATAATTATATCCTAAACATAATTTTTTTTAACTTAAAAATAATATTTTTTAAAAAATGTGATTTTACACATTACATCTGCTAATATTTAGATTAACTTCCCAAAAAATATATAGTTCTTTTGATAATATATTTCTTGTTTCTGATATTATAAATTTTAATATTATTTAATATGTCTAATTTCATTTTTAGGATTAGAATTTTGATTATTAGGATTAATGATAATCAACACGATAATTATGAAGTAATTATATAAAAATTATTACTTTATTTACATCAAGGAGTTTATAAAGATTATAATAAATTTAAAAGAGAAAAATAATTGAAATAATAATATTTATAATCACATAAATGAATATATTAATTCTAATGTAATTTAGGATCCATACTAAATAATATTAAGGATCCATAATGGGAAAAATGTATTTTTTCTACTAAATGTTTTTTCTACAAATTATATTTTTTGAATAAAAAGTTAATTTTACAATAGATAGAAAATGAATTGTTGAAAATAGTTTTAAAATTTAGGTCTATCATGAAAAAATTAAGTTATATTTGATATGTTATATGTGAAATAAAACATAAAATAACATAGTTAAAATCTAGTGACACAGTATAAAATTTAAAAAGTAAAATGAAGAAAAATAATCATAAAAACAGTATAAAGTTATTAAAAAAAGAGGAAAAACATTTTGGGACTTTATTGACCCAAATTAACCCCACAATTAATAATTTTAAAACTGTGGAGAAATTGAACTTGGAATAGTGTACAGGAAATATTAAATTTTAATGTTTATTTCGAAAAGTACCCATATTCTCTCTTTGAGAAGGGGGTCACTTAAATCCTTTAAATAAATCACCAATAATTTGAATAAATAATTAAAAATATTATATTTTAATATCCAATTAACCCTATCCCACAAACATAATCTATTTGTCACATATATTTATCCAAACACCTTTAATTTGATGGGTATTTTTAATGGGAAAATAATGTTTCCATCATAAGGGTTATATCCTCCTTAAGTTATTCTTCAATGTTTTACTCATTAAAATATCTTATCACACTAATAATATGATAAGATTATTCTCATTAATATAATATATTTAATTATGTTAATTTTAAAACCATTAGTTATTAATTTTCATTAACCTAGAAAAACAAAAGAACATCCTTACTACATTGAACTAACTATCACCTTTTAGAAGTGGCATCATTTTTTTTTCATTACATCATATCATGGATGGTATTAATAGTGCTAATGAAGGATTAATATTTTATGTAAAATATAATTATAGTTATGAAATTTGAATTTAAAATCCACTTTCACCCCTCTCACGTGTTGAGAAACCAGAATTCTAATCGCATGTATGTTTGGATTACCGACTCCACGATGAACAATTTTTCTATTTTTTTTTATATTTTTATTTATTATAAAAAAATATTGAAATATGGTTCAAGATAAAAAAATGTTAAACTAATATAATTATTATTTTTTATAATGATATAATTTCAAAAGAAACACCTCCTTAACCAAACTCTACAATTGAGTTTCAATGTGTTAATGTTTGGGTCTGTCAAACCGCTTATGTTAACAATTCATTAAAATTAGATTATAAATGAAAGTGTGAATAAGAAAAATAATATTTTTATAATAATTCTTTTAACTAATGATTAGTATAATTTATTTTAAAATTATATTAAGTATTTAACATGTTATTAATGAAACTTCTTTGTTTTGTAAAATTATAAAATAATTTGTTATCAATTTAGTTTTCATATTAAATAACCAAAAACATATCTGATAAAATAAGTAAATTTTAAATCAATATAAGTTATATATTATAGAATCGTAAATTATATATTAACAATTAACCTGGTATCAAATTATGAGAAATTATATCAAAATTATTAAAAACAATTATTTACAACACACACTTGGAATGAAATGACACCTAGGGACTCGACCACGCGACACACACCCCACACCCCTCCCACCCCAACTGCCCTGCTATCCCTCAAGAGGAAATATAAAAATTATTAAACATTTAAAAAAGAGTTAAATTTGTTGACACCCAATTTTCAGTTTGTGCTAAAAATAATTACTATACTCATAATAATGAATTATAACAAGGTTCTTAAAAGGGTAATATTTATGAGAAATTTTATTAAATGTTATATTTATTTATCTATGTTTATTTTATAGGAGGATAGATTGTTATCGACTAATAAAGGAAACAAGGTAAGGGTTTCATCTCAACTTTTCCTTCTTTGAGTCACACTTTATTTTATACGCCTAATTTAATATAATTGAGGAGTATAATCCCAATTTTTTGAATAATATCATGAATAATATTTACCATGGTATTTTAATGTTTATATAAATCACTATATATTTAAATGGTATTTTATTGGAATGTGTCTTCAGCTATAACTATTTTTCATCTTAACTTTTCTTCTATTACACTTTTTTTTATAGTTCATTAATTACAAATTTATATGGTTTATATCCTACACAAGAATTTATTGTATATTAATACATGATTTATATAATTTTATTTATCGAATTATATGAATATCAATTTTCCAATGATGTTTTTTAAAATAAAAAACTTGTAGGGGTTTTTGTGGGTTGAATATCTTCATCAGGTAATAATCACTCTTCTTTGACTTTAATATTTCAATATTGATTTATAATTACATATAATTATTATTATCAATGGTCTTTTGATTTTTGTTATTTTATTTATAAATTTTTCATATTATACTTCAGGTTTATAATATAATAATTTATGATATTTATTTTCCCTTAAATAGTGTTTTAAGCCACCAATTTATTGTGAATCTAATCCCCAGGTTACGAAGATAATGGTATCCAGTGAGATGTCTAAAAATTTACTACAATAAAAGGATTATAGATTAAAATTTTTAAGTGTTGTCATATAAGTTATATATATTTCTAATCAACAAGACAATAAATTTTTTTCCCCTTGTTGTGTGACTATTTTCGAGATGTATTATCTAAATTATTTGGTTAATATATTATATAGGTAATTTTAATCTTGGGTCACTTCAGTTGGTGTTGAAGTAGGGTTTAGTTATTTTGAATATTATTTTAGAAATTTTTTTAATTAGTAATGGTACCTTTTATGTTACGATGAGATAAACTTAGTAAAAATACGAAGAATGTGTCTATGTATAGGATAATAGAAGAAACATTGGTAATGTTATTATTAGGTGGTTTTCCAAAAAATACATTTCAATTTGGATACTAAAAGTGGATGGAGTTTTTTATATATTCCTATAGGTGAAATAACCCTGATAATTATTGGCATATCATAGGTCAACCATCAAACTAAGGCATAGGTAACAAGCCCTTATTGCGCACCTAGTTTGACACTCCTATGTGATATTATATTGTTAATAAATATCCTTTACGAACCACTATGAATTATTGATTTTTAGACACATTGACAGATTAGGTGGAGAAGTATAAGTTTGCCCAACATAAAATAAACTAGGTTAAAAAAAGGTAGTTATAGGATTAACCAAGTATAAAATAGTTGATGTGAAAGTATATAGGTCGAAATAACCATGTCATTAGTGAATTAATCTTATTATTGATATTTCATATTCAGATACTCTAATTATTTGAGATATTATAAAATCATTTTTGGTTTTATTACTATTTTTTAAATGAGATCATGAAAATGAAGTTATGAAGGGTATATCCCAAAGAACCACAACAATCATATTTGGGATAAATAGTTTTCTAGATTTACCAAGGATAAGTAAGATGATATATCATAAAAATAAATATCATGAGTTTATTATGAATACCTTAGTATCTTTATTTAATAAATAATATTTAAAATTATTAGGAAATAATTTATTAAAAGGGGTCAGAATGTAACTATCTTGGATTTTGGATCCATTAAAATACATACTATGATCTACAACTTGTTCCACATACTATACCAAATGTAAACAAACCAAAATATACTAACAATACATTATTACTAAATATATAACAAACACTAATATGTTATACCATTAATAGATGATTCCCACAAAAGGTAAATAATTAATATGAGTTAATATTGAAAATGTTATTTTTAGTAAAAGCCATTTTCTTATATATCTTCATATAAAAAGATAAATTTATAAATTTTAGAATTTAAATTTGAAATTTTAAAATTAATTTTTGAATTCCTCATAATTAAATTTACTTATGATATATTTTGGTTTTTTATAAAATAATCAATTTTAAGTTGAACTATTAAAATACCGATTAATGTTGTATATTTTATGAAAATATTTTTTTATATGAATATATTTAAATTATTTGAAACATTTTATAATTAAAATTATATAATATAAAGTGTATTGAATCATTTTAATTGTTTTTAAATTTATAACCTGAAATTCAATATTTTGAAAATTTATGTATCATTTTAATGAAACTAATTTTTTGAGTGTTATAAACAATTAATTATAACAAAATGAAAGGAGGCTTCTAATTTAATTAATTTTTTAATAAATAAAAATTGGATTACAAAAATTATTTTTTATTTATTGGAATCAATTGAGTTTTTAATTATAATATAATAATAAATCTTTTAGCTTAAAAATAAACCTTTTTAAAAAATGGGGGTGTTACACCTGATAACATAAAGATTAATTTACCTAAAAGTATAAAATTAATTAGATAAAATGATTTGTATCTCTGAGATAATAATTTTAATTTTATTTAATATATTGAATTTTGTTGTTTGGTATAAATTTGGATTATTATGATTATTTTTAATAACAATGATAATGATGAAACAATTATTTAAATATTATTAATTTACTAAAATCAAGGAATTTATATAGAATAAATTAAATTTATATAAAAAAAATAATAAATAATATATTATTTATGAAAACATAATTAAATATATTAATATTTATTTAACTGTTAATCAATTGCAAATTTGATTAAGAATCCATAATGGTCAAAATTGAAATTTTATACTAAAATAGTATTTCATTACATTATATATTTTAAGTTAAAAGTAACTTTAATAATTATAATAATGTGGAATTTATTAAATATAAGTTAAATTTAGTTCCATAAAACTTAAATTTGGTTATATGGGTTATTTTACATGTATAATAAAAACTAAAATCCCATAGTTAAGATCTAGGTACCTAGTTTAAAATTAAAAAAATGTAAAACAGTAATTGTAAAAACTCTATTAAATGTTTCAAACATATGTGGAAACACACATATGTTACTTTATCCACCAAAATACACCCAATAGTATACAATTTATGAATTTTGGATCCATTGACCTTTGAATAGAGTCCTGAAATTATTAAATTGTAATTGGTGGTTCCAAAAGTTCTCTTTTCCTCTCATATAAAAGGTGATGAGTTATAAAATTTAAAAAACACACCTATTAATTGAATTAATCCTTGAATATATGAAATTTTACTCTTCATTGAACCATATCCCACAAAAACATGACACTTCTGACTCATATTTATCCTAAACCCTTCAATTTTAAGTGTACTTACAAAGGAAAAATTATGTCTCCAATGTTAATATTATCTTCTTTTTAAGTTTCTATTTTTAATCAATATTTTAAAAATATCTTATAAAAAAATAAAATAATTAATTAATTATAATTATTATAATTATATTTCATTATTTTTAATAGTTAAATCCTTAGTTATTCATTTCCATCCCCATTAAAAATCAAAAGAACATCATTAGTGTGTTGTGCGGACTACCCCGTCCACAAGGAGACACCATTTATTTTTCATTACCTCCTTTAATAGATAGTATTAATGGTGGAAATTATGAATTTATATTATAATTACCATATTATTATGATTCTTAAATTATAATTGAATATCATCTTTCATCCATCTCACACATTAAGAAACGATAATGCTAGTTGTTCATAGGTGCAGATTACCACATCCATGATGAAACATTTTTCATTTAGATTTTAATACATTGTCTTGAAATATTAAAATAAAATTCACCATAGTAAAAAATAAAAAAAATATCAATATTATCATTTTATACTTATATTATGTCAAAAGAAACACCCCCTTAACCATACTCGCCAACCAAGTTAAAGCGTAATCAAGTTTGCGTCTATTTAACCACCTACATGAACAATTATTTAAATTTATATCATGGATGACTATGGGATGATGTAAAATAATTTTATTATGATATATTATGTAAATAATTATTATTATATGGTTATGTAAATATTATTCTATGTATTTATATTGTTATTAAAGTAAAATTTTGGTTTATTAAAATTACAAAAATTAGTTGTTACCAATTTGATTTTCACACAACATAACCAAAGTACATATTGAATGAAATAAGAATATTTTAACTCAATATAATATATATATTACAGGATTTAAAATGATTTATCTCTAATTAACTTATTATAAATATATAGGTAATGATATCATGATTATTAAACTTGTGAAAAAGTATTAGATTTATTAACACTCAGTGGTTGTCATACTATATAACTAATTAATGTAATTTGGGTAAAGAATTATAATAAGGATTATAAAAGGTTAATATTTATGTTATATTTTATTAAATTTTATATTAATTTAGTTATTTTTGTTTTAAAGGAGGTTATATTGTCATCATCTAACAATGTAAACAAGGTATGGGTTTCATCTCAATTTTCCCTCTTTGAGAGATACTTTATTTTATAAACATAATATCATATAAATGGTGTGTATACTTCCAATTGGTTGAAAAATATAACGTTTCAAATTTATCATGGTATTGTAACATAAATTTCAATATCCCTCCCATTATAGGGTTTTCTATTGGAATGTTTCCAAATACATTAGGGTTTTTGTCTCAACTTCTATTCCAGAAGAAATTCTTTATTACTATACACTGATTAATTGTTTCTACAGTGTATATTCTTCATATGAATTTATTGTAACATAAAAAATTATTTAATTAATTTCATTTATAGAACTATATAATTTTCAACCTTCTAATTAATTTTGATTAATTTTTTTAAAGTCGTAAGGGGTTTTCTTGAATTGAATATCCCAATCAGATCATAATCATCTTCATAGACTATAATATTTCCGTATTTATCAAATATAACCAATATTGTTGTTAAGTTGTATTTACACCTTAATTTTTGGGGAAATTACATATCTTTATGAATATATTATTCTTTGATTAAATTATTTCCAAAATAAAATTGTGTCATTAGTAGAAATAAATAATATTCTTAGTATTAGATTTTTCTTTAATTTACATATTTTTCATTCATGGAAATGTGAAACTATATATCTATAAAGATAATACAGAATATTTTATATTATTTTCCAAATTTATATCTCTTTTAAAATTGAAAATTTAACAATCCATTAATGATATTCTTTATTATAAGGTTATTTCCACATTCTCAGATGTTCTTTTCCATCCTTCCAAAATAAAAATTTTATCATACACTACAAATATTAATTTTATAAACCTTATTTATTTTTTACACTATTAAATAATATTTTTAAAATGTAAATGGTTTCAAAGTATTTCCATGTACCATTTTTAAAAACTATATTTTTTTCATGTTTTAATTATTAAAAATAACTTTTGAATGAATTTTTTTTTTCAAAGTATTTCCACTTCTTTAATTGAAAACCATATGCCTTTTCATGTTTAAATTATGAAATATTATATAAAAAAGTAAAAAAATTCAGATAATTTTAACTTACTTTATTGAAAACCTTTTCAATTTTTCAATTTTATATTATTAAATATTCTTTTTAAAAGTAAAAGTTATCAAAATATTTTCACTTATTTAATTTAAACCTTTTTTCCCTTTTCAAGTTTATATTATTAAATATTCCAAAAAAAATATTAATGTTTTCAAAATATATTCACTTATCCTTTTCAAAACGTTTATATATTTTCAATGAATTTTTATTAGGAACAATTTATAATATGGTTTTCATAAGTATTACATTCATATTCACAAAAAATATTTTTAAACATAATTCAAAGATCAAATTTTTAACAAGCTTTTGTGATTTTATTATTTTCACTTATATTCACCCTCAAATGTTTTTTTCGTGAATTAATGTTTTTATCACCCATTATATGTTATTATGATATTATTTAATTTGGAAAATGATAGTTTTGATATTATAAAACTTCTTATTTTTAGGTTACGTGATATTTTTGAATGTTTTAAGAAACCAATTCATTTTATCTAGGTTGTTTATGAGAAGATAAATATTCAATTTTCTAGTGTCCTACTAATATATGGATTATGATATTGGTGTGACCTATATATCCTTCTAATTAATTTGGAAAAGGATTATATCACAGATATAGAAATAGTATGTGAACATTTCAACAAGTCTCTAGGTTAGAAAATAGTAAGTGTGATGCTGTTACACTATTCTCACAATTTTACATGTGAAAATGTTTAAGGGTCACTAGGTTCACAAACAGTGAGTTTTTTGGATCTATGATACAATCACAAGTTTACATGTGTATATATGATCATGCATTTATGTTTACAAAGGTTGTGTGTGATGGTGTTGAGGTATACTAAAAATTTTAGGTGTGAATAGGTTGATGATTAGTGAGGTTCATAAGGATAAAATACTAAGGTTTATGGTAATTCCACCATTTCAATTTGTTTATATGGCTATACTATTTTTTCATTATTATTTTTTATTTTTAAATTATTCCATGTTTTATACCATTATCACATATTTTATGATTATTAATATTCGTTTTTAATCTAGGCCATTTATTTTATGGTTTTATTAGGATCTTTTTATGATTTTATGTTGCTATATCATGTTTTATGACTAATATCCATTTAATTTTGGCACTTTATTATGTTATTTATGTTTTTCAAAAATTCTACATCATATTTATGATATAATTATTTATGACATGTATTTTCCCATAATGATAATTTTGAGGTCACCCCTTCTCTTATGTATATATTCCCCTTGTTATAAAGATTATGGTATCATGTGATATGTATAGAAAGGTTCTTGAGAAGTATGATTATGGAAAAAAAATTTCAATTGTTATTAAATAATTTATTTATGTCAATAATTTTCAATACACTAAACCTTTAGGTCATTGGGTTATTATTTAAAATCATGAGACTAAAGTATTATTTAAGTCATGTTTATCTTAGGTCACTTGAAAATAGAACCTTATTGGTTATTGTGGGATTTTGGATGCCTAGATACAATGGTTGGATCAATGAAGGCAATTGCACCCAAGAGTCATTTGGATAAGGCTCTTGTTTCTTGAAGGTTGTGGCTTCCCTAAGAAAATATATAATTAGTATGAGGTTTCCTTTATCTTGTAAATTAAATCATTGAGAGTGCTCTGGGATTCTTGGTTTTTTCTGGGAGGGAAAGTTTGGTTGGATGCCTGAGTTTTTTGGTTTTGGTGGTACTTTTGGTACTTTTGTGATAGAGTAGTTAGACATTCATTTATTTGGATCAATTATCAAGTGTAGGGTGGTCATGTGGTTGATCTTGGTATGAGGGATATGCATTGTTTTTTAGTGGAGTGTTGAGGGTTCTATAAATTATTGGAACTATCATTCATGTGGAGCACGGTTAGTGGTTTTAAGTGTTTTATCCTATATTTGTTTGTTAGTGGTTTATTGATCATGATATATAGTGACACTTTTTTTTTAGAATCAATCATCCTTGAGTAAGAGTGTGGTGATTGATGTGTCTTTTTATAAAAAATCCATTTTTTGTGAGGGAAACCTTTTGGTTGGGAGTGCGTTATAGGCCTTAAATATGTGTAATCATCATATTAAAGGGATCATTGAGAGGGTGGGATATATTTCATCATGATATGGCAATGGGTGGTGGTTGGTGTTGTATTTGGTTCTCTTATGCGAGTGGTTTGGCCATACATGGCCATTAAATTTGGAATTGGATAGTGTGAGGGACATGGATTTTGTTGTTTGGATGAGTGTAAATATAATGATACTACCATGGTGGGGAGAATTATATTATTATTAAATAAATGGACCTAATGTTTTGAGGGTTGTGATCACTGTGAGAGTAGTCGATGGAAGATAATGGTACTTGTTGAAGCACCTGTGTTTAGTGTGAATCTTGGAATATAGTTTACTATAAATGATTATCTAGGGTGGGAATAATTTATGGGGGGTTAGATTTTAATGATTTTTGTCATGAATTTTTGAAAATTTTTGGTAAATTTTAATTTTTTTTATCTCACATAGTGTTCAAGTGAAAAAATACAATTTATCCAATTATAAGATCTTTGAATTTTTTTGACCGCTCCACTGGTTAGGAAATAGGTTGTTTACCTTAGGAAATGAGTTTGGTGAGATTTAAAGTCATTCAATTCTTGGAAGAATATTTAGTATTTAATAAATTAAATATTATTAATTTTCCTAGGTTTATTCGATTATATCATTTTATCAGAATGTAAGATTATGTTTTTTAATCAACAGTTGAGTCCATAACATGGGGGTTTTCAAAGGGGAGACACAATCTTGCATCGGGTGTAGTGGTCGGGGCTCCTTTTCTATTTCTTTTTTTATTTTGTTTCTCTTATTTTAATTTTTCCCGTTTCTTTTCTCATCCCACCCATTTTTTTCATTAGTACAGTGATCCTCCACCCATGTGGGTTTTCCTAGGGAAAGGAATATTAGTGAAAGTGTGAGATATGATGTCATGCTGGTGAGCTCATTCGGGTATGGATCGGGCCGTGACTGAGGTGTGATGTGGATCTGAGCTTGAAGGATCAGAGTTTTACACTCAGAGGTAGCCCGATTTTAATTTTTTTCTTTGAAAAAACATATAGAGTACTTTTTTATTTTTTGATTTTGTTTTGGGTTTTTGGGGTCCCCTTGAATGCCTATCCTTGGTGTTTTTTGGTGTCAATCAGAGGCTATGTGTGATCATAAGAGTTTTCTAATTGGAAAAACAGGATCACACCATGTATTTCCATGAATCCCATGACATGTGTTCTTATTTCCAAGAAAGGGTTTAAGATGAGGGTTTATGCATCATTTGTGGTTGGAACATAGTATATGGAGGTGACTCTCGCTATGTCTCAGGGGAATGACCAAACACCCCATATTAGGGCCCATGGTGTCTTGCGGTACATGTACAGAGGTCCCTTGTGTGGGGAATATGCCATCTATTTTTGGTGCAAATTGGGTAGCTTAGTATTTTAAACACATAGTTGGGATGAGGTAAAAAAGAAGGTACCCTATTTTGGGTATAGTCCATGTACATGGTAGACACAATATGCACTTTCAAAAGTGTATACTAAGTTAACCAGGATACATGACTTGAGAGGTTTTTTGAAGGATCACACTATATACCCAAAGAATATTATGTGTACTCCCTCATTGGAGTTGTTTCAATTGTTTTTCACCCTATAGTTAGGGTTATACTTGTGGGTAGTCTATTCTGAGCATTTTTTATTGTAGATCACGAATGTGTAATAATTCTGGAATCAAGATGCTCTATGGATAGTGTTTTGGATTGAGAGTGGTATGTAAAGTGATTCATTTATTTTTTAGAATAATTATATGGGATGGGTTATGAGATGTGGTGATCGAAGTTTATTGTGATTTCTTTTGGTTATTATCTCTTTTGAATTGAAAGGTGGTTTTCTTTGATGGGTCTTTTAGATGATTATAAAATGGAGGGATCATGTGTTTCTTTGTTTGAGATTGTTAATTTGTCTATTTTATCATTATAACTGATCACTTGAGGTATGGATAGGTATGAGACTTTTGGATGAATTGATGTCATTGTATTTCAATCATGGATTGATTACATTGTGTACATTTTGGGATAGACCGAGGGACCTATTTGTGGTAATCCCTTATGGGTGTCATGCTGATTTGGGTTTCCCCATTTGGTGTAGAGATTTTTGGGTGCATGATAGTCGTTTGGATGGTGTTTTCTTTGATAAGAATGGAAGAGTTCTACTTTTACTAGAGAATCCACTCATAGAGTGTTATATTTCTATTACAGTTCATAGGACTGCTGATGGAACCTTTTGAGATTTTAACCAAGAGAGGTTCAATGTATGTTTTTATTTTTTTTTGGTTTGTGGGAACCTGTGTTAGCTGATCCTAGTTATTGATAAATTTTCATGGAGTTTTGAAGATATTCATGGACTGGTCTAGATGACAAAATAGTGTATTGGGATATTACTAGACTATGTGTTAGTCTTAATATTTATTTAGATTCACTCCACTCTTGTTTAGTTTTTTGTGAGGTGGGTTTAGGGAGTTAATGGATAATCTATATGAGTACTTCCCCAAGAATTTATTTAATCTCTGGATAGGGGTTGTAGAAGATGGGGGTTATTACAATGTTGAGGCCCGATATTTGAGTATGGTATTTGTTAGTAAGTATTGTAATCACATGTTATTTATAGTCTAGTTAGTTTGGCATGGCTTTTGGGAAATTTGGTATAATTCAACCAAGATCATTAGGTGTTTCTACCACTAGTTTAGATCATGATATTGAAGTCCTAGAGGCCAGTAGATTCACTTTATTATTTTATATTCCTAGGATGAGATCCTAAGTTTTAACATTCATGCATATCCTTGAGTTGGATGTTTTTATCTACTTCTTGGTATAAAATAAATGGTTAATATTGTATCTTGTTGATCCACACTCATTAATTCCCCTCGATTTGGACATTCATTATTTTTAAAGTGGGTTTCAAATAAAGAAGGTTTTAAAAATGTTTTCAAATCTTTATTTATAAGTTTTTATAGTATTTTGAAAGATGTTTTAAATATGTTTTCAAATATTTATTTAAATGTTTTAAATTTATTTTAAAAAAATGTTTCCAATTTTTTTCTCACTTAGTTTATAATTTTTCAAATAAAAAGGTTTTGGTAGTGTTTTCCAGCATCTTTTATATGTTTTCAAAATGTTTTCAATGATACTTTATACATTTTTAAAGAAAGATCATTTTAGAATATTTTTAGGAATCTTTTATAAGTTTTCAAGGAAAAATGTTTTCAAAATATTACTAAGCATCCAATATAATTTTTAAGGTTACTTTTAAATAAAATGGTTTTCAAAATGTTTTCCATTTTAAAAAGCCTTTTTTTTCAAAGAAAAAAGGATATTTTCCTGAAGAAATTATTTTGAAATATTTTCTAAAAATTATCTTCCATATATGGTGAAATCCATTAGTGTTACTCATTCCCTACTAGGGATATTATCCAAGGGTTCCATTCGTATACTTTATCCTAAGGGTTTATGTTTTTATGGAGTGATTCCTATGAAACCTGTTTTTTTAGGGGTTATGATTTGATTAAATGGTTATGAAACCAATCAATTTTATATAGGTTATGATATGATTACAATTTTATTATACCCATTTCATTTCAGGGGATTTGATATGATTTTTTATGATCTTATGGAAGACGTATGTATGATTTCTTTATGAGATTGGTGGGACCTATATATTCATACAATGCATTGGGTAATGATTTATATCACATGATATAGACATAGATGTAAAGGGTTGGGGACTCAGTTTAGTAAAGGAATTTACATGCTAATATGGTCTTGGGAGTGAACCTTGACTACTAAGATGGTCATTGGCGTGAACGATGACTATCAAGACGGCTTGTGGAGTGAACCCATTCCAATAAGATAGCCTTGGAATTAATCCTTGAATACTATGGACATAATTTTATATGTTAATGTTTCTATAAAAAATTATATGTCTTATTACTATGTTATTCTCTCATGGATTATGATCTTGATTCCCTTATGAGTCATTTCTTTTGATATACCATTATAAATGACATGAATCACGTATATGATCTTTTATATGTTGCATGTGATCTTCCAATATTATTATCATGTTCTCATACACTTGTGCTCATGTTATGCTTAAATATCTCCATTATTTACCCTTATTGAGGATCTAAGCTCACCCTTTCTTATTTTACTTTCCCCAAGTTATGAATAAAGGCTTTAAGTTTATGTACTAAAGTGGAATATATTTTTAGAAAAAATTGAATATATTTCACCAAGTTATAGGATTCTGTTTCCTAGAACATTATTGGTGGGATAACATGAAGAAAGATATCACTAAGTATATATCAAAGTGCCTGGTATGTCAGTAAGTGAAGGCTAAGAGACAAAATTCCTTGGGTATGATGCAACCATTATCCATACCAGTATGGAAATGGGAGAACATCACCATGGAATTTTGTATCAGACTTCCCAAGACATCCAAAGTAAACAATGATATCTAGGTTATTATGGATCGTCTTACAAAGACTTCACACTTCATTGAAATTTGGGAGGATTTCTCACAGGATCAAATGACACAGATATATGTCAAAGATGAAGTAAGGTTTCATGGAGTACCACTATCTATTGTATCTGATTGAGATCCAAGATTCACCTCTATGCTTTGGAAGAGTCTTCAACATGCTCTGGGTACTGAGTTGAAATTCAGTAAAACTTATTATCCTCAAACTGATGGGAAATATGAGAATACTATTTAAACACTTGAGTACATGTTGAGAGAATGCTCAATGGACTTCAAAGAAGTATGGGATCAATATCTCACAATTGTTAAGTTCTCATACAAAAATAGTTTCCAATCAATCATCCAAATGGAACCTTATAAATCCCTATATGAGAAGAGGTTCAGAACACTAGAATATTGGGATGAAGTTGGGGAGAGAAAAGTCTTAGGTCCAGAAATGGTTGATGAAATGGTAGAGATGGTTAAGACCATCTAGAAACACATTAAAGCTGCTCAGAGTCTAAAAAAGAGCTATGCTAATAATCATCGATGAGACCGAGAGTTTGATTTCAGATACATGGTAATCCTCCACATATCACCATGGATGAGATTTATGATATTTGGTAAGAAGGGAAAGAATATTCCATGGTACATCAGCCCTTTTGAGATCCTTGATCACATTAGAGCAGTGGAATATTGACTAACAATCCCACCGAATCTATCTCAAGTACATAATGTATTTCATGTATCACTCTTGAAAAAGTACATACTTGACCCATCAGACCTACTTAATCCAGAGGTGGTACCATTTGAGAATTACCTCTCTTATGTAGAGAAATTGGTGAAGATCTTAGATCGTAGGGAAAAGTTCTACGAAATAAGAGAATTCCCTCATCAAGGTGTTGTGGGGAAACCAAAAGTTTGAAGAAGAAACGTGGACATCAGAGGTAGTGATGAATCATAGTTACCCATATCTGGTTTATTGTGGGAAAAGTAAATTTCAAGGGAGAAATTTTTTAAGGGGGGAAGACTGTAATGACCCAAACTTTTATTAATGGAAATTCCAATTGATCTAATTAAATGTATTATTATATAGAATGGTTATATAAAATATTCACTACATTGGTTTTATGTTTTTATATTTTAAAATACCATTAAGTATTGTGACCATTTCTAATATAGCTGTTAAATAGTGATCACATGATTAATATAAATATAGGGCTTTAAAAAAATCCAATTTACACATAAAAATAATGCGATGACCTCATCCAGTAGAATTCCCCCATAAAAGACCATTTTTTAGATCTTATAAAGGAGGTGAAGTCACTGGGCGTCACTCTTGACCAAGCCCAATCCTAGCTTCAACACGTTAATCTCAAGCAAAACCTCTTACGGGATAAGTTAAAGTTAATAGAGATTACCACCCGAGCAATGTTATCCGATCCACCCAAAGAGTCTGTCACCATCGCACACCTTACCCTTAGTTTGTATGTGGGTGTCAGAAGGGGTTATGTAATGAGAACCTAGTACTATTATTATGTACATTATTATTGTATGTAATAAAGAATATACATTCATTTTATTATTGTTACTTTATAAATAGTTTTTAAGGTGAAAATAATATTTTTAGTTAATACTATATTAAGAAATAAATTTTGATGAATTAATGGAATTTTGATTTAAATAATACTTAATTAAAATATTATTACTAAATTACTTTTTATTAAGTATAAATTATCATATATTTACTATGAATACAACTGTGATTTTTATTAAGGATTGAAAGCTATTTTTGTCGAAACCCATGAATTTTCGAAAAATGTCAGTTTTTATTTTTAAAAGTAAAAATTCACATATTAATAAAATTATTGAGATGAAACAAATATTTTTTTTGAATCAGGATTTCCAAATTACCCAATGGTGAATTTTTTATAATTTTCTGAGATATTCTAATTTTTGGGTAAAAATTAAATACCGTTTAAATAAATAATGTGTTTTATGACATCATAATGACCCAAAGGTGATGTAATAAAATACAATAAACATTATGTTCAGAAAATATATGTTTTACCATTTAAATAATGTGATTTTAGGTTTGTTTGATTTGTTTTACAAATCATAAGATGACCCTCCAAGACTTATAAATCATTTTGACTTTTTAAATTGATTTCCTTCAGAGTGTGACTCACCTCCACATAAGAAAGCCTAATATTTTAAGAAGTTCGGCCATTTAACTTATAAAATATTTTTTAACTCCAATTTGTCTAAAATAATGGGAAAAAACCATGGGATGGTTTGTGGTTTGGATAAGATTAATGTGTGGTGACCTAAACCTAAATAATAAAGAATTCCCTCTCCTTTCTTATATAAACCAACCTAAGATCCCACTTAATCTTCACTAAAATACTTTGTAGCTTGACCAAAACCTACCTTCTATCTATAATCCTCCAAAATCACCCCAATATCTCAAGAATACTCTCTAAAGACCCTCTTATGCCTTTGGGATCACACTTCAAAATTAGGGATTCCTTCCTTTCTCATTTTATCCATGTTACTTAATATTGTTATGCCCATTTATTTTTAATTATAAATATTGGGGTATGATTTTTCACCTCCCTTATTTTACTCTACTCATGTTTGAAATTATGAGAGACATCTTTCCCTCTCATTAATGCTCCCATGTATGTAACGCCCCGACCCTATTTACCCAGAGTCGGTGCATTATTACATAACATTGGCATGATCACAAGAAAGATAAAATCTCGAATGACCGATTGGTTTAGTAGCCTTGGGAACACTAGATATATTCATAAGTTTTACATTACATCATAAAATGAAAAACTACTACAACAACATAATGTATCCATAATCCACACTCATATCCCCACATAATATCCTTGCAGGTCATTCATAACTTACTTCTTCACTTCCTGGGAAAAATAAAACATAGAAAAGGGGTGATCTCAAATGCCCAGTAAGGATAACAATATAGCGGAACATTCAAAATAAGCATAAACATTTAAGGCAATGCATTACTAAAACAAAATCATTTTAAACTTGAACTTCAACATAGTATGGCAAAAGTAAAATGAAATAATGCCATTTACTTATTCACATGCATATTCTACTAATTGAATAATAACATTCAAAATCAATAACCACTTTCATAATGATGGAATGCATAATGATAAACTTTAATTTCATTTCAAGGCCTCGTCCCAAGACCTTGGGGCTAATTGTAACTAGAACCCAACCCGGAGTGCCTCTAATAACCGGACACCAACCCGGAGTGCCTCTAATAACCGGACACCAACCCGGAGTGCCTCTAATAACCGGATACCAAACCGGAGGGCTTACTTTTACCAGTCCCTAACCTGGAGGGCTTACTTTTACCAGTCCCCAACCTGGAGGGCTTACTTTAACCAGTCCCCAACCTAAAACATACTTGTCCAACACATTCATATGAAGTAAAGATTGAAATATAACATAAACATTCTTATTGGAACTAGCATACGAAATGTCAATACTTTACTCATAAACCATGAATGCTATATAAATGACACATCTAAAGTCAAACATATCACAAAACTTCATTACAATATGGAAGTTTTAAATCATAATAAATCAACTTCAAATAATCTTAAAATCCATCAAAGGATGTTGACATAGATGAAAATGTTTTTTTTAAAAAATTATTGAGAGAGATATCCCTTTTTCATGAAAACATTTTAATGTTACACAATTTAGAAAGTAAGGAATTTAAATACATTTTTGAATCAAAGTGTCCCATACCACTTTGAAACTTTTGAATGGAATTAACACTTTTAAAACATTCATTTTCATATAAATAAATCCTTACAAACAATTTTGAAAACGTGGACATAAATGAGGATGATTTAGAAGAATAAATATTTAAAACATTTAAAATGATGTTTTTGTAAAAGTTCCCTTAGAAATAATCCATTTGAAAACTCTTTTATGAAATATGGACATGGATAGTAAATATGTCCCTGTAGATACTTACGTAAAGACAACCTCGGATATTAACGATATTGTGAAGTAAACCCTTATCAATTTGGTAACTTATGAAACATAAAACCCATGAAAGAGGTATCATACAATGAATATGTAAATACACATAAATTAGAGTGTATTACAAAAAAAATATAATTATGGGCAGTACATACACCACACAAAAGGTGATGGTGGCAATATGGCATGAATCTCACGGAAATATGGAGTGAGATGAAAACCCCTTACCTTGTACTTTTCCTTGGTTGGGGTAGTTTAACCTCCTGTATAATGGTGAAATACATGTTATTAAATTATTCATGAATCATAAATATTAATATGATATCATATATGATCTTTTAATATTGATTTGATAATAATATCTTAGTATTATCATTGTTTCGGGTGTTAACTTACTTGTTTTATTTTATATGTTTTTTTACGTAAGACATGTTTTTAAAGGATAGGTTGTATATTATTCATATCCAGAATGATATCAAGTCCTTAAACATCATTTTTAAATCATAAAATGATAATTATACTTGAATGGATACGATGAAGAATGAATCTTATCACGTTTGTGGAGACGGTAGTCCGTACGTACGCACGAGCGAAAATATAATTCTTTTGATATTAAAATAATATATAAATGGATGTTATATCATATATACAGAATAATTAACATGTTATATTTGTTATTTACATGAGTTTGCACATCATTATTATACCCATCCAAATAATAATATATTGAATAACAATTACACCACGACGTGGAGACGGTAAGCCGTACGTACACACGTATGGTGACATGTTATTCAAAGGGTGGATAGAATACTGAATATGGTTGTAACATATTTATAATAACATCACAGTATATGTGAGATACTGGATTTATTATTTTAGAATGGTAAGAACAAAGAAAGAAGAAGTGGAAGAAGAAATGAACTTGGAAAAGGGTGGTGAAATCATTACCTCTTCTTCGGGTTCTTCGTTTTGATTTGATCAAAAGGGATCCTTTGGTTGGCTTTCTGATCAAACTAAGGCCTCTAGGTTGTAGTTAGGGATGTTGGGAGAGTATTTGGGAAGATTTTTGCCGAACCAAAAGGCTATGATGGTGTGAAGAAATGAGAAGGAGGAGTGCCCTTTTATAAGAGGGGTGAGGGGCACCTTTGGAAAAGTTAGAAATATTAATTTATAATAAATTCTTATTCGGTTTATAATGGCTCCAAAGTTGATTATTTAAATTTTAAGGTGGGTATGGGTCGAAAAAAACTCAACCAATAGAATTTAGACAGGTTTGGATACTTATATTAACCTTATCTTTAAGTATTAACTCTAAGTTAATTAGTTTCACTTTTACAATGTCTCTTTGTATTTTTATATAATATGGTTAATAAACATACTATATACATCCAAGAGACCCCCAAGTGGTCCGTTAATGGTGAACCTATCATGATATAAGTCTCTTGGCCGAACCTTAGATTTTTAGGAATTTAATATCAATTAATAATATAATATTTGTTTTAAGAACTCTTTTATGTCAATTTTGACACTATTCAATAGTTGATTTTTGTGAAACTCATAACAGATTGATTACTTCGCAAAAAGTCAATTAAATCAATCCTAATATATCATATTATCCTAGAAAATTAGTTTAATTCATTATAAGTTTCATATTATATTTATTTGGATATTTATAATATCAATTATTTTAATTTTTCACTATTATAGTAATTACTGCATCATCATTGTGTCATAAATAAAATACATTATTTAATGTCTAAAAATTATAAATAAAATATAATTATGTAGGAAATCTTTTTATATTTCTAATGAATATTTATAATCTAAAATTCAACATATATAACCCTATGTAACAATTGTTTTTCTAAAATATATATGCTTGTGTCATTTTTGTATTCATTTTATCTTAATTAAAATAAAGTGTCATTATCACTTACAAGTGGATCCATGGGGTCCCAAAATCGACCCCAAGATGTCCATGGTCGACCATGTATCAACCAATAGGGTTAAGACACGTTTTAGGGTAATTTATTATTATTATAATATTATTTTTTAACCCTTATTTACCGGATTTACCCTTAACCATGGTAAATAAAATATTTACCGCAGTAATTATTCAAAATGTCTAAAAATAAAAGTTACCTATTTACACAATTTGAACATCCTGATTCCAAATATGGAATCCATTTTTCTAAATTCAAAACACAGAAGTGTCAGAAATTAATTTAAAATTAATTCCCGCTGTCAAAACAAAAAGCGTGTTTTTAAGAGATAATAACTATCAAAAGATTGACACTTGTTTATGTTCGGTTTAATTGTAAAATTATGTCCAATGACCAACATTATATTAAATGGTAAAAATATATTCTAAATATAATTTAAAACTACTAAAATTCATAATTTACCACTATTAATTATTTTTATTAAAAAAGTTGTTTTTAATTAAAATTTACTAATTTTCACTATTCATAAAAATATGAAAGTTTTCCGAAAATTACCAAAATTTCACCTTAGGCTAAATTAGATATTCAGAATCCAAAAATGAAGTCCATTTTGAAATATAAAATATATATAATTTCAAAAATTAGGTATTACTATTCATAACGGCTAGTTTGATTGGTTGTGGTGTGTGTTAAAACTCAAGGTTGCGTACAACACACGCTACTGTATTATTCAAAGAAAGCGTACCGTGGAAGCTTGGGATGTTTCATTTTAAATTTTTGATGTCACCATTTAGTCAAAATGTTTAAAATATTGTATTTAAAAAGGGTTCACTATTAAAAGTTGATAAAAGTGCAATACTGAAAATGAATTTGTTCTTTCATTATGTCTAAGATACTCATAATATGGAAAAATTATAAGGATTATATAAAGTTTAAAATTTAGTTAATACTATTCATAACCTCTTTTGAATGGATTTTCGGTAAGTCATGGTGCAATTGAACTCGGTGTTGCGTGTAGTGCAAGTTATTGAATTATTTTGAAGAAATAACACATTATGAATTCTTGGGGTGTTACATTCTCCCCTCCTTCAATAAATTGCGTCCTCGCAATTTGAAATTGTTCTTCGAAAATAAAAGGTTGAAAGTAGAAAATTTATTTGTGGGAAAAACCACATCGGAAATTGGGTTACTAAAATTTAGTCTTAATACGAGGAAAAGAGAAATCAAAGGGTCACCACCAAATTATGATCTCGATTAGGAGAACATTGGTGGAAATTAGAGACATATAATTGGAGGGAAACGTAAATATTTATAGGTAGTGATTGAGGTCATCAATCACAAACAAGTGTAAAATTGTGGTCCTTAAATTCTTCAATCTATGATGATTTGAAATACCATCGGTTCAACAAAACATAGGGTATTAGGATAACACATTTTTGACGTTTCAAAATATCTTAGTTGAAATCCCACATCGAAAAATGAATTAATGAGGCCTCTATTTAAAATAAAGAGTCGAAAGTATGAAGATTACCGAAAATAACACATACTAGGGTTCCATGTAGGAAAATATGGATATGGAAGAAAAATCTAACCATCAATTATCTGATGGAGAGTGGTAGAGAACATGGCTATGAAAAGGCCAACAACCCCAAAGCCATAAATTAATGATGATTTAAGGTACCATCTAAGAAAACATTTTTATTCTAAGTTGCTTTTCTTAATATTGAGGAATTTATTTATGAGATTGGCTAAGATCATAAGGATATATACTTACTTTATAATTAGAGTTTTATCCATTAATAAATTTCTACCACAAACTCATCTTTCACTCTAAAAGATAATATAATGTAAAAAAATTCTTTTTACACTATTCGTATAGGGTTCCAAAATAAACGAATTTATAATTCATTTACAAGATCTTTTAATAAAAACTACATTATTTAATCCAGGACATCTCGTGGGCCAGTGGTAGGTGATACACCCTTGTCGCCCTTTGGTTGCAGGTTCAAGTCTCGCTGCCTTGCCGGACGCGACGGGTTGCCGCCCGACCTCCGGGTTGTCCTTTTATGGCAATCCAAAATAATCCAAACTAGAACTATCCAAAATACTTCTGTCCAAACTCACAGTCCAACATTTATAAGGAAATTAAACATAATATAGATCCTTTTTACCCCGTAATAGCATATGAATACCTTCATCATGTATTACCATATTCCTTATTGATTATATTCATGCTCCCTTATTTCATATAGAATGTTGGATATACTTCATTAATCCAAAAATGTTTTAAACCCCAAGAATTATGGAATATACAAATCATTAATCAGTTCCAAGGTAGTCAAGAATATCTAATATAATTTATCCAAAACAATCACATATTATTCCAAAATCACTACCTCAGTATCAGAACTATATTATGGTTTATCATTCTCTCAACCATATATTTTCCAAAAATTTATCCTGCTATTGAGTCACTTTTCTTTGTTCCACACAATCTCAAGTCCTTAATGAAATAGTACTGCAGTACAATCCTTATATACTCCATAATTATTATAACAAGTACGTTGTTGATACAACACTCAATTGACATAATCAACATAAGAACTCTAATCATTCCTCTTCATCTATGGTAGTATCATAACTTGATTATTATCCAATAGCATCATTTGCGGCATAGTCTGATGACTGGGACATAGGTTCGCGTAGTGTCCAAACTCCTTGAAAATGAAGCATTGTACATTTGAAACCATTTTCTTACCCTTGCAGTCACGTACTTTGTGCCCTTTTCCTCCACACTTATAACAAACTCCCATTCCTTTCAGGCAAGTTCCAGGGTGTTTCTTTCCACAGTTACCACATATGGGAAAATTCTTCTTTTCCCTCTTCCCTTTATCAATCTTTCTCTCTTCCATCCTTTTCTTCTCTTGCTTCCCTTCAAAGCCATAGGACTCAGTAAACTCTTTACTTATCTTATCAACACATGATATTATTTCTTCATATGATGATAATTAATGGGAGACTATTTCTCTTATAAATTCTAGCTTAAGACCATGAAAGATATGATCCTTCCTTCTCTTTGTATAATGTGCATTTCTGGAGTTCTCATTCCTTCTACTGGGCGCCATTTCTAAACAATGGCATAAACAAGATCAGTTTATGAATCAAAATACATAATCCCATACTTATAAAACACTTAACATAAATTGAACTATTTATGGATATAATCCATAATCATAAAAATGTCTCCTTTGAGGATGTATATACTCATAAACCCTTCATAATGGTTTGTAAAGAAAATGAGAATTATCATAAGCATATCCCCCGGGAGTGTCGTAACCAAGAGTGCAGCAAGGCCCGTTGTCGTGCACCAGTTCCCGTTCGAGTCTAGCTCAAAGCGGTGTTTTTGGGTTTTACCCCTAGGTACATCTGTGCCAGAGCCGCCTCTACCTGCTCGTATCCAGACAAGGATGTATTGCTCGGAAAACTCACAAAATCTCTACAATACCAAAATTCTAGGAAGTTCTTCTATACTAATCCTCAAAGTTTATCTTAGGTCTACATTCTCTAATCAGAGTTTATCTGAATCTAGCTTCCAAGGTTTGTACTAAACTTCGTCTGATACCAACTGTAACGCCCCGACCCCAGTTACCCAGAGTCGGTGCATTATTAAATAACATTGGCATGATCACAAGAAAGATCAAATCTCGAAAGACCGATTGGTTTAGTAGCCTTGGGAACAATAGATATATTCATAAGTTTTACATTACATCATAAAATGAAAAACTACTACAACAACATAATGTATCCATAATCCACACTCATATCCCCACATAATATCCTTGCAGGTCATTCATAACTTACTTCTTCACTTCCTGGGAAAAATAAAACATAGAAAAGGGGTGATCTCAAATGCCCAGTAAGGATAACAATATAGAGGAACATTCAAAATAAGCATAAACATTTAAGGCAATTCATTACTAAAACAAAAGCCTTTTAAACTTGAACTTCAACATAGTATGGAAAAAGTAAAATGAAATAATGCAATTTACTTATTCACATGGATATTCTACTAATCGAATAATAACATTCAAAATCAATAAACACTTTCATAATGATGGAATGCATAATTCTAAACTTTAATTTCATTTCAAGGCCTCTTCCCAAGACCTTGGGGCTAACTGTAACCGGAACCCAACCCGGAGTGCCTCTAATAACCGGACACCAACCCGGAGTGCCTCTAATAATCGGACACCAACCCGGAGTGCCTCTATTAACTGGAGACCAAACCGGAGGGCTTACCTTTACCAGTCCCTAACCTGGAGGGCTTACTTTTACCAGTCCCCAACCTGGAGGGCTTACTTTAACCAGTCCCCAACCTGGAACATACTTGTCCAACACATTCATATGAAGTAAAGATTGAAATATAACATAAACATTCTTATTGGAACTAGCATACGAAATGTCAATACTTTACTCATAAACCATGAATTCTATATAAATGACATATCTACAGTCAAACATATCACAAAACTTTATTACAATATGGAAGTTTTAAATCATAATAAATCAACTTCAAATAATCTTAAAATCCATCAAAGGATGTTGACATAGATGAAATGTTTTTTTTAAAAAATTATTGAGAGAAATATCCCTTTTTCATGAAAACATTTTAATGTTACACAATTTAGAAACTAAGGCATTTAAATACATTTTTGAATCAAAGTGTCCCATACCACTTTGAAACTTTTGAATGGAATTAACACTTTTAAAACAGTCATTTTCATATAAATAAATCCTTACAAACCATTTTGAAAACGTGGACATAAATGAGGATGATTTAGAAGAATAAATATTTAAAACATTTAAAATGATGTTTTAGTAAAAGTTCCCTTAGAAATAATCCCTTTGAAAACTCTTTTATGAAATATGGACATGGATAGTAAATATGTCCCTGTAGATACTTACGCAAAGACAACCTCGGATATTAACGATATTGTGAAGTAAACCCTTATCAATTTGGTAACTTATGAAACATACAACCCATGAAAGAGTTATCATACAATGAATATGTAAATACACATAAATTATAGTGTATTACACAAAGAATATAATTATGGGCAGTACATACACAACACAAAAGGTGATGGTGGCAATATGGCTTGAATCTCACGGAAATATGGAGTGAGATGAAAACCCCTTACCTTGTACTTTTCCTTGGTTGGGGTAGTTTAACCTCCTGTATAATGGTGAAATACATGTTATTAAATTATTCAAGAATCATATATATTAATATGATATCATATATGATCTTTTAATACTGATTTGATAATAATATCTTAGTATTATCATTGTTTCGGGTGTTAACTTACTTGTTTTATTTTATATGTTTTGTTACGTAAGACATGTTTGTGAAGGATAGGTTGTATATTATTCATATCCAGAATGATATCAAGTCCTTAAACATCATTTTTAAATCATAAAATGATAATTATACTTGAATGGATACGATGAAGAATGAATCTTATCGCGTTTGTGGAGACGGTAGTCCGTACGTACGCACGAGCGAAAATATCATTCTTTTGATATTAAAATAATATATAAATGGATGTTATATCATATATAAAGAATAATTAACATGTTATATTTATTATTTACATGAGTTGCACATCATTATTATACCCATCCAAATAATAATATATTGAATAACAATTACACCACGACGTGGAGACGGTAAGCCGTACGTACGCACGTATGGTGACATGTTATTCAAAGGGTGGATAGAATACTGAATATGGTTGTAACATATTTATAATAACATCACAGTATATGTGAGATACTGGAGTTATTATTTTAGAATGGTAAGAACAAAGAAAGAAGAAGTGGAAGAAGAAATGAACTTGGAAAAGGGTGGTGAAATCATTACCTCTTCTTCGGGTTCTTCCTTTTGATTTGATCAAAAGGGCCCCTTAGGTTGGCTTTCTGATCAAACTAAGGCCTATAGGTTGTAGTGAGGGATGTTGGGAGAGTATTTGGTCAGATTTTGGCCGAACCAAAAGGCTTTTAAGGTGTGAAGAAATGAGAAGGAGGAGTGCCCTTTTATAAGAGGGGTGAGGGGCACCTTTGGAAAAGCTAGAAATATTAATTTATAATAAATTCTTATTCGGTTTCTAATGGCTCCAAAGTTGATTATTTAAATGTTAAGGTGGGTATGGGTCGAAAAAAACTCAACCAATATAATTTAGACAGGTTTGGGTACTTATATTAACCTTATCTTTAAGTATTAACTCTAAGTTAATTAGTTTCACTTTTACAATGTCTCTTTGTATTTTTATATAATATGGTTAATAAACTTACTATATACATCCAAGAGACCCCCATGTGGTTCCTTAATGGTGAAACTATCATGATATAAGTCTCTTGGCCGAACCTTAGATTTTTAGGAATTTAATATCAATTAATAATATAATATTTGTTTTAAGAACTCTTTTATGTCAATTTTGACACTATTCAATAGTTGATTTTTGTGAAACTCATAAAAGATTGATTACTTCAAAAAAAGTCAATTAAATCAATCCTAATATATCTTATTATCCTAGAAAATAAGTTTAATTCATTAAAAGTTTCATATTATATTTATTTGGGTATTTATAATATCAATTATTTTAATTTTTCACTATTATAGTAATTACTGCATCATCATTGTGTCATAAATAAAATACATTATTTAATGTCTAAAAATTATAAATAAAATATAATTATGTAGGAAATCTTTTTATATTTCTAATGAATATTTATAATCTAAAATCCAACATATATAACCCTATGTAACAATTGTTTTTCTAAAAGATATATGCTTGTGTCATTTTTGTATTCATTTTATCTTAATTAAAATAAAGTGTCATTATCACTTACAAGTGGATCCATGGGGTCCCAAAATCGACCCCAAGATGTCCATGGTCGACCCTGTATCAACAAATAGGGTTAAGACACGTTTTAGGGTAATTTAGTATTATTATAATATTATTTTTTTAACCCTTATTTACCGGATTTAACCTTAACCATGGTAAATAAAATATTTACCGCAGTAATTATTCAAAATGTCTAAAAATAAAAGTTACCTATTTAAAAAATTTGAACATCCTGATTCCAAATATGGAATCCATTTTTCTAAATTCAAAACACAGAAGTGGCAGAAATTAATTTAAAATTAATTCCCGCTGTCAAAACAAAAAGCGTGTTTTTAAGAGATAATAACTATCAAAAGATTGACACTTGTTTATGTTCGGTTTAATTGTAAAATTATGTCCAATGAACAACATTATATTAAATGGTAAAAATATATTCTAAATATAATTTAAAACTACTAAAATTCATAATTTATCACTATTAATTATTTTGATTAAAAAAGTTGTTTTTAATTAAAATTTAGTAATTTTCACTATTCATCAAAATATGAAAGTTATCCGAAAATTACCAAAATTTCACCTTAGGCTAAATTAGATATTAAGAATCCAAAAATGAAGTCCATTTTGAAATATAAAATATATATAATTTCAAAAATTAGGTATTACTATTCATAACGGCTAGTTTGATTGGTTGTGGTGTGTGTTAAAACTCAAGGTTGCGTACAACACACACTACTGTATTATTCAAAGAAAGAGTACCGTGGAAGCTTGGGATGTTTCATTTTAAATTTTTGATGTCACCATTTAGTCAAAAAGTTTAAAATATTGTATTTAAAAAGGGTTCACTATTAAAATTTGATAAAAGTGCAATACTGAAAATGAATTTGTTCTTGAATTATGTCTAAGATACTCATAATATGGAAAAATTATAAGGATTATATAAAGTTTAAAATTTAGTTAATACTATTCATAACCTCTTTTGAATGGATTTTTGGTAAGTCATGGTGCAATTGAACTCTGTGTTGCGTGTAGTGCAAGTTATTGAATTATTTTGAAGAAATAACACATTATGAATTCTTGGGGTGTTACAATGTACACCCGTTACCATACCTTAATTATGTAAGAAAATTATCTCTTCTCATTAACATTCAAGAAATTGTTTTGTATTATGAGTCTAAATTCCATTAAATTTGTTGGTACATGTATATATATTACCCCCTTACTGTCCATTTAATGAAAATTTTATGATACACCCTTTTATCACTCATCAACCATTTTTATGAATTCTTATGTCACGTAATTATGCTGCCGAAATTGCACGATGATTTTCCAAGATAAAGTCATTGTGTAGTGAATACCATAACCATTTATCTATTAAGGGTATTCACATTTATTCACATTTTATTTTTTTTTATGGATTTTCATATATGAATTCATCATTCATTTATCATGGAATAAATGATGATGTTTGATGAATCCATGTTGTATGATCTATGTGGCACAATTATGCATGAAATGAAATGATTAAGAAGGGTGCACCATGATAACACTTCAATACATTAGGTAAATATTAGTATCTTGATATGTCAATTTCAATGAGGGTTTACTCATGTTAATTCAAGTGCAATGAGGGTTTACTCTTGCTAATTCAAGTGCAATGAGGGTTTAATCATGCTCCATGTGCAATGAGCCTTGACTCATGTTAATACCATGTAAAGTGTTGTTGCAAAATTTCCATGTTGTAATAATCATTATTTATCATTCCTTTTTGTTCATGTTTCTTTTATGCTTCCCTGATATGCGTACTATCTAACATGTATTGTATTCTTCATGTTATTCCTTTTTTACTCCCTTATTGTGATTTATAGCTCACCCTTTTCTTATGCATGTCCTCAAGTTATCCCATGCAATTCCAAGTACAAGGGAATGTAGTGATCATATAAAGGAAGTTTTCAATAAAGATGTTTTGTTTTAGGTTATACGTTTTTATGTAATGTTACTAATTTCCCCAGAAACTATACCTCTCGATCCCCAGAGTTTTGTTAAGTGAATTTTTATGTAATAAATCATGTTTATGTATGTAATAAATAGAAGGGTTGTCATAGTTGGTATCAGAGGATAGGTGTTTGGTCTACAAGGTTGAATACCCTGAGAGGGGGGGTGAATCAGGTTATGACTAATTTAAAATTAAAGACCGTTCTAATCTTGTTTCGCTGTTAAGAAAAACACTCTTCTCTATCTTTCCCATTGCACAATATAAACATAAAGTAAATCAGGCATATGACACAATAATTTTTACTTGGTTCACCCTCACTAGGCTACATCCAAGGAACATACGTCGACAAGTTTCCGGTCGTACCAAATTCACAAAAAGAGCACTAATATTTACAATGTTCTGGATAGATCACTTCTATTCCCAGGCCCACTGCCTATACAAAGTTTAGGGTCATCTAACTACTTTCTCAAGGGTCACTCCTTGTTTCTCTCTCTCTGTCTCCCTGCCGGTGAAGAGAATCACCTTCTTCCTCTTCCTTTTCTCACTACTCTGGAAGGAATCCACTCACAGTTTACAGACTTGCAGGTCTCTTCATTTTCTCTAATTAATACATCCTCTGTTTTATGTGGATGCTCTGTTGAAGTACAACTTTCAACCATAGATAAATTTCACTTTGCACCGAAGGTATCGGAAAATCTAACAGCTTTCACGCAGCCCTGAATAACCACAGTGGATCAAACATACATGGCACGCAGGTCTAACCCGGCATGCAAGTATTGCACACAGGTCACAACTGGCACATAGTTATACCTCAACCACCTGTGTGGCACAAACTTTTGCAACTACAAACCTACGTGAATCAACCCCTTTTACGCACAAACCAATATTGGCGCGCAACAACCAACTGGCGCAAAACTTCAAACACTAGTGCGCAAGTCCACCTGCGCGACCACACACCACTAGTGCGACTTACAAACCTGCGTGACTGGAGCTATAATTTTTCTAAGTGTTGAAATCCGTTAAAAAATGAGAAGGGGTGGTCCTGTATTTATAGGAATTTGGTCACCTTGCGCGACAACGCGCATGTCACCCCTCTGTGCGCAAGTCTCGTCACGCAGGTCTCTGCCCTTGCAAGTCACTTGCAAGACCCTCTTTCCTTTTCCATATTTTGAAGATCTGATCTTGAAAGACATTAGGTGAGCAACTTTCTAAGCCTCCTAGGAATCGGTGTGCAAGTCTCTTCAAGGCGCACAAGTAACCTGTGCGACCACACCAGTACCTACGTGACCCTCTTTCTTTTGCCATATTTTGACCTTCTGATCCTGAAAAACATTAGGCGCACAAGTTTCCTCTCCTTCAATTACATGGCGCACAAGTCTCCTTTCCAAAACATAGATCGTTGACCACAACATGGATCGTTTTACTATTTTTTGTACTGCTTCTAGACTATCCATTCCTTTTGTCGAAGTTCTTGAATCAAAACATGGATCGTTGACCACAAATCATGAACTGGACATGCCACCAAGAAATCCACTTTGTCAACAAATTTGTATGTTATAGTTTTCTTTGTCAACAATCACAATACAAATGTCCACTTTTTCAACAAACACAATCACCTCAAAAAATGCTTCAATGATACCTCGACGAATCTTTCCCCAACAATAGGTTTAATTATTTTTGGGATTAGGATTAGAAAACCCTAGTGAATACATATAGATAAAACTAATTATAATAAATACATATTTAAATTTTGGTGAGTATTGGGTATGATTTTTATCATGTAAATACATCCCTGTCTAGATATAAGCAGGTAGAGTCGGCTCTGGCACATATTTACCAAAGAGTAAAAAATCTGAGAAGGAGTTTCGGGCTTGACCTAGATATCATGGTACTTGACAACGGGAATTGCTTCACTCTTGGTAATGAAAATCTCGGGGGATATTCTTTGGTAAATGCACAAGCTTAGTATGAACCATTGTTATGGGAATGAAAAGAATCCCGTAAGAATATATGTTAGAAAGTAGATCATGGATACCATAGATTGAACCCTATATATTCATAAGTTATGAAAATAAAAGTTATTTATAAGTTATCCATTTGGTCTTTGGATTACCCTTTATGTGTTGCACCTAAATCCCATTTTATTCTCTGCAATGTCTAGTTATAGGAGGACTCAGGCTAACAACCGCTGCGAAGATCAATGTGATGACTCTTCTAATGTGATGCACTATCCGATGGGAGTATGAATCATGATCATTTGCACGATACTTTCTCATTTAACTCAATATTAGAATAGAAACATGGGTCAAGAGGAACATTCAACCCCCTCTAAGAATGAACAAGTCACAATCAAGAGATTCAGGAGACAAAGGCCTACTACTTTTAATGGGTGATCTGATCCCTCAATCGCTGAGCAATGGATCAACTCCATTGAAGAGATCTTCCCCATCCTTCAATGTTCCAAACAAGAGAGGGTTCCTCTTGCTGCTTATCGTATGGAGGGTAAATATAATCAATGGTGGATATTGATCAGAAATAAAAATCTTGAGTTGGAGATCGAGGCATTGGAAAGGAAGGATTTCTGGAAGATGTTTTTTGATAAATACTTCCATGCACCCTTGGACATAAGATGAAAAGGTAATTCCTTTCCCTCAAGAAAAAATATGATGAATCCATCGAATCATACGAGGAAAACACCACAAGGATTGCACGATACACCTCTGACTATGTCGTTAACCCAAAATTCAAGGTTTTCCACATTTTTGTGGGTTGAAACCTAGCCTCTGGAAAGCTCTGGTACTCCATGAGTTCGATGGCTATGAGGAAATTTTCCAATGTTCCCTTAAATTCAAAATGGAGATCGGATAATACTAGGGGTATCATGCGGAAAATAAGTGTAAGGTGGAATTCAATTCTGGTGGTCTGATGGGTAAATACAATGGTGTTATGAAAATCCAGCACCCCACTTACCAAAGGAGCAAAAAGAAGCACCCTAGAAATTTCCTGAAGGGGAAGAAGAAATGCTTTAGGTGTTGAAGATAATGGAACCTAGCCGTTAACTTTCAAAAAGAAAAACCCACTACTGAGACCTAGGAGAGGAATGTTCTGTTTGAACATCAACACGTTGTTCATTTCTTCAAATGAAAATATCTAGGTCACCATGAAAATTAGTTCCCTAATCCAAGGGTTTTGAGAGGCAACCAAAAACCTCCAAGGTAGGAAGGGTGAGATTTTTTCCATCACTAATGCCGAATTGAACCCCAACAATGAAGTGGTGACATGTACACTAGTTATTCATTCAATAATAACAAAAATAATTTTTGATTCTGGTTCTACACATTCTTTTATATCTCAAAAGTTTTTTAGAACAATCCCCACACCACCACAAATCATGATATTAAAGATGTCGGTGAGTACGAAAAATGGAGAAATCATTGCATCCCATGAATATAACTCCTCCTCTATAATAATTTGTTGAGTGAACTTAATGGAGAACCTCTTCATACTCCCTATGGTTGAATTTGATGAAATTATGATCATGGATTGGATTTACCTATATAGAGTCTACATAAATTGTCATGAGAGGGAAATCACACTCCCTATTGAGAATCGACCTCCGATTCTATACAATTGAAAAGAGGAAGATGGATCTTATTTAGAACCATCATCTCAAGCGTGGATATTACTACCCTTTAAGGACGTGTATCTGGATCAGATGATTGAGTCCAAGGAAGGAAGCATCCTTGAAGACATGCCTATTGTGAGAGAACTCCCTGAAGTGTTTGCTGAGGAATTTCCAGGTCTTCCTCCTAGAAGAGATGTTTAATTATCAATTGAACATATACCTGGGGAATTTCCAATATCCAAGACTCCGTATTGAATATATTTTTTGGCACTTGAGAAGCTGAAGAAACAACTACAAGAGAATCTATATAAAGGGTTTATACACCCATGTGCTTCACCATGCGGTGCTCCAGCCATTTTTCTCATGAAGAGGGATGGGTCAATGCGCCTTTTCATTGATTATTATGAGATCAAAAAAACCATGATAAAAAAAAGTAACCTCTACCTTGAATTGATGACTTGTTTGATAAGCTACGTGGATCACAATACTTCTCCAAGGTGTATTTGCGGTCGTGATATTACCAAGTAAGGGTGAAGAAGGAGGATATCACCAAGATTGATTTTCGTAATAGGTACGGGCACTATGAATTCCTAGTAATACCTTTCGGACTCACTAATGCTCTAGTAATATTCATGGATATGATGAATAGACTCTTTAGAGATTACCTCAACAAATTTGTGGTAGTATTTATGAATGATATTATAATATACTCTAAAATGATGGAGGAGAATGAGAAGCGTCTAAGAATTGTACTAGAGACCTTGCTAAAGGAGAAACTCTATGAAAAGTATTAAAAGTCTGAGTTATGGTTGAAAGAATTCTAATTCGTGGGTCATATCATCACAAGCAATGTGATATCTTTGGATCCATTTATGATGTCTATAATTGATGGATGGATGAGGCCAAAATTGGTAACATATATTCATAGATTCCTTGGGTTAGGTGGATATTATCGCTGATTTTGGAGAAATTTATCATGATCCCCCCACCTCTTACAATGATAACTCAGAATGGAGTAAAGTTTTCTTGGAGTGATGAATGCGAAGAGAGATTCAAGGAGTTTAAAAGGAGGCTTATTACTGCACCCGTAATCACACTCCCAATAAGTGGTGAACTCTTTGTGGTGTACAGTGATGGTTCAAAGAGGGGTTAGGTTGTGTGCTAATGAAAAATGATAATCTGATAGCCTACGCCTAAAGGCAGCTAAAAATCTATGGGAAAAACAATCCCACACATGATCTGGAGATGGTTAATGTGATCTTTGTGTTGAAAATCTGGCGGCATTATATCTATGGGGAAAATTGTGAGATATATACTGATCACAAGAGCCTCAAATATATATTCAAACAAAGAGAGATTAATATGATCCAAAAAATATGGATAGATCTCATCAAGGATTATGACTTCTCAATCCACTATAGTCTCAGTAAGGCAAACAAGGTGGAAGATCCTCTAAGTAGAAATGATCCTGCATCCTTATCAATGATGAGAATTTAAAAGGATCCAATATTCTTATATTTGAAGAAGATGGACATGGGAATCATGAAGGGAAGAGCATCACTAATCCTTTCTCAAATGATTTCTCAACCATCCCCATGGGGAAAATAAAGGATTCTCAAATAATGGATGTGGAAATTCTGAAAAGGGTGGAAGCAATTAGAAATCTGAAATCCTCAGAGTTCATGGTTAGAAGGGATGGAATTTTGAGATTTGGGTCACGATTATATGTGTGATCTGATCCAGAGGTAAAAAATGATCTTCTGGATGATGTATATAGCTCAACCGTCTCTATTCACCTAGAGAGCACAAAGATGTATCGAGATCTCCCAAAAATCTTTTGGCGGGACAATATGAAAATGGAGATTTCTGAATATACATCAAAGTGCCTGGTATGTCAGTAAATGAAGGCTGAGAGGAAAAATTATAAGGGGATTATGAAACCACTACCCATACCAACATTGAAGTGGGAGAACATTTCCATGGACTTTGTCACTGGATTTCCAAGGACATCCAGAGGAAACAATGTTATATGGGTCATTGTGGTTCATCTTACGAAGAGAGCTCACTTTATCACAATTCGAGAGGACTTATCAATGGATCAACTTGCACAGATTTACATCAAAGAAGTGGTAAGGGTGCATGGATTAACACTATCTATTTTATCTGATCGTGATCCGAGATTCAACTCGATGTTCTGGAAAAGTGTCCCACATGCTCAAAGCACTAAACATAACTTTAGTACGGTCTATCATCCTCAAACTGATGGCCAATCTGAGCGAACTATTCAAAAACTGGAAGATATGTTATGATCATGATCTATGTACTTCAAAGGAGGATGGGACCAACATCTTCCACTAGTTGAATTCTCATACAATAATATTTTACACTCAAGCATCTGAATGACAACTTATGAATCCCTTTATGGAAAAAGGTGTATAACACCAATGAGTTGGGATGAAGTCAGTGAGCATAAGCTTCTAGGAACTGACATGGTCGAAGAAAGAGTGGAGAAGGTGAAAACCATTCAGAAACATATCAAGACAGCCCAAAGTCGATAGAAGAGTTATGGAGAAAACCATCTATGAGGGCTTGAGTTCAAAGTTAGGGACATGGTATTTCAACGCATATCTATGTGGAAGAAGGTCATGAGGTTTGGATAGAAAGGGATGTTATGTCCTAGGTACAACAACCCCTTTGAAATTCTTGATCGTGTCGGGGATGTGGCCTATCGAATAGCATTTCAACCTGTGATGGCCAAAGTACATGATTTATTTCAAGTATCCTTCTTAAGAAAGTACATTCTAGACCCTTCACATGTACTATCTTTAGAGGTAGTACTTTTAGGGGATGATCATTCTTACGAGGAGCAGTAGGTGAAGATCTTAGATCGTCGGCAAAAAGTTCTATGAAATAAGACAATGACCCTCGTCAAGGTGTTGTGGCAAAGCCAATAGTTTGAAGAAGCAACATTTGAATCAGAGGAAGTGATGAAGTAGAGTTACCCACATCTGTTTTTGGGTGGGAAAAAGAAAATTTGAGGGTGAAATTTCATAAGGGGTGAAGATTGTAACGACACAAAATTTTGTTAACGAAAATTCCTCTTGATTTAATTAAATATCTCATCCTGTAAAATAGTTATATAAAATACGCACTTCCTTGGTTTTATGTTTTGGGATTTGAAAATACCGTTAGGAATTGTCACCATTTCTAATATAACCATTGAATAGTGATCACATGAATAATATAAATATTGGTATTTAACAAATTCAATTTACTCCAATAAGGAAAGTGATGGCCTCATCTAGTAGAATTTCCCATTAAAATCCCATTTGTCAGAGCTTGAAAAAGAGGTGGTGTCATTGGGTTTCACTCTTGACCAAGCCCAAGACGAGCTTCAACACATTAAGATAGAGTGTAACCACCTACGGGAGAAGTGGATGTTGATAGAGATTACCAACCAAGCGATGTTATCCGAGCCACCCCAAGAGTCTATCATCATTTACATACATTACCCTTCGGTCTTATGCAAGTATTATAATGGGTTATGTAACAAGACCTCAACACTATGATTATGTTCATTATTTTTGTATATACTAAAGAATATACATTCATTTTATTATGATTAAATTGTAGATAGTTTTTAAAGCCCACACAGTATTTTTAGTTAATATTCAATTAAGAAATATATTTTGATGAATTAATGGATTTTCGAATTAAATAATATCTTAATTAAATATTATAACTAAATTATTTTTTATGTAATATAAATGACTGTAAAATTATTACGAATACGATTTTTATTTTTATTAAGTTTTGAAAGCTTTTTTTGTCAAAACCCATGAATTATAAATAAATGTTGGTTTTTTATTTAAAAATTAAAAATTCAATACATAAAAAATTATTTAGATAAAATGAATTTTATTTTTGGAATCAAGACGTCGAAATTATCCAATGGTGAATTTTTCATAATTTTTTGAGACCGTCGAATTTTTGGATTAAAATTAAATACCGTTTAAATATGTAATGTGTTTTATGACATCATAATGATGCAATAGTGATGTAATAAAATACTATAAACATTATGTTCCACCAATATATATTTTACCATTAAAATAATTTGATTTTAGTTTTTATTTCATTTTTTACAATGCTTTAGTGGACCCTTCATGACTTATAAAACATTTTACCTTTTTATATTGATTTCCTTGAGAGTGTGAGTAATCTCCACATAATCAACCCTATTATTTTAAGAAGTTAGTCCATTGGCCTTATAAAATATTATTCTCCACTCCCCTTTGGAAAAAACTATTGGCAAAAACTATGGTATGGTTTGTGGTTTGGATTAGTTTAATGTGTGGTGACCCAAACCTAAATAAATCGTTATTTATTTAAATGTTTTTTTACGATTATATAATTTCCATTACTAGGTCCTATACATGGATCATCTTCTATGATCAAAATTTACTGAATCATAAATAATAAATATTAGTAATTTAACAAATAAAGAATAATATATTCATGGTCTTGTGAATAAATATTAATTTAATATTAATACAAGAAAACAAATAGTTATATAATAAATAAATATTATTTATTACATTGATAATGATAGATGATTGATCATATAAATAAATATTATATTTTATGGTCATGAAAATCAATATTTATAAAATATTTAACTCACATATATATCCTAATTCTAATATTACTACTTAATGAATATTTGTGATCAAAAAATCATATATAAATATTATTATTAATACTTGGTAATATAATTTATTTTAACTATTACATTGAAATAAAATTCAAATGAGATAAATAGATGCAGTATATGTACGACCCTTCAAGCCTCTTCTCTAATGACATTAGGTAGACTTGGCTAAATTCTAGAAATCGATGTCTAGAAATATGTCATGGCGTTTGTAAAGGAAAAAGTTGATTCCATAATGATAAAAACTTTATAAAAATGTTTATTGTTTCATATAATCATTTTTTATGATATTTTATCAAGAAGGGTTCACACTAATTTCATTAACCTATGATCTTTATATATCATTCATTTAATAATTGAAATTAAAATTTTAATCACCCTGGCTATGGGATTTATTTCGATAATACCATTTATATCAAAGTGAATGAGATATTATATTCGATTCATGAGTGGTAGAAGTTGTTTCAGAAATTATTCATTAATTATCGATCACTCATTATGCTCCCAAAATATCCTAATTTAACAAAAATATGGTTTTTATAATACCTCATTATATGTTACTCATGATATGATTCAATAATAGTCTCTAGTCAACATACCATTACATAAATTAACATATATGAATATCCAATGATATATTGAAATTTGAAATTCCTATTGGAAGGTCTATCCTCCTAATATACGTTATAGAACATTATCAAGTGAAAATAAATTAGATGAAGCCTCATCTAGTTTTAAGAATCAAAGACCTAATAGTTATCATCATTATTGTCCTATCAGATGATGTTAACTCACCATATAACCTTTATGTTCAATAATATATTTATAAAACTTCATAGTTCTCATTATAGTGGAGAAATAATACTAACATTCAAGGGTAATACTACTCTAATTAGAATATCATATTAATATAATGATGAAGAAAAATAAATATATTATAATTTTATTATTAATATTTATTTATTTAAATATATTGGTAACTAAAACAAAAATGTATTGGGCTAAATTGAACTAACTCTAACATATATCATATATTAATTTTTCTTAATAATCATAAATTCTTTCTTATTTAATTAATGTTTTATCTTCTATTATTTAAAAGTAAATATGTATATTAAGTTGAAAATTAGTAATCATTTTCCATAGTGAATAGAAAGTATTTCTCATGGATGGAATGATAATTATTTGGTGTTACACCATTGTATGAGAAGGATGGTGGAGAAGGCTCTAGCTACCACCTTCCCCAATAAAACATTGATTTCTTTCACAAAATATTTCGGATTCCCATGGAAGAGTAACCATGCTTAGGTTTTACTATCATAACATTAGTGGACACCTAATATGGTTCCAATGGGTCCTTTTAGAATGTCAATGTAAGAACCCGGGTTTCCACTCAGGTATAGATCATTTATTTTTTAATTAAAATCATTACTTTGGACCTAATATGGATGCCTAATTAGTTAGAAAAGGTCTCAGGGGTGTCCGTGGAATGTTCGGAGACTCGAGACCATTGTTTTGGAAAAAATAGACATGTCACATGGTAAACACATGGTGGGAACATGGTTTGGAAAACCGTGAATACTGAAATTTATAAATAGAAAAACTTCAGACAGTTTGGGTTTGACCATGCAAAATAACTTCGAAATGTGCCCAATTACCTAGAAAACCTCATTGGGTTTATGCATGGTTTTTTCAAAAAATGCGGCCAAACCATGCCTAAGCTAATTTTCTTGGTCATTTTTCAAAATTTCCCTTAATGATCTATTAATATTCCTTATTCCTACTAACACAAGAACCAATTGTATTAACATTTTTTTCTCTCAATTTAGATATTTTTAAAGATATAAACTTTGGATCAAGAGATCTCCACTATTTGGGATCCAATTGAGCTTCCGTTCATCACATTGGATGTACAACGGTAATTACTCAAGTCTTCTTGAGCGATTATCTTTCTCTTTTTCTCTCAACTGATTTGCCAAGGTATGAGATGTTTTCTTCTTTTCATAGAGGTAATATGATATTATAAAAATAAAGGGCCAATACTAGAGGAGGAGAGTCATAAAACCATAAGGTGGATGGTCAATAACTCATCCCTAAATTTCTTTGATTTTGGATTTGTTGCGTGGAGCCCACCAATTTTATCAGGTTCCCTTTATGGAATTTATATGCCATATTTATAATAATTAGAACCGTATGGATACAATATTTCCATATATTAAATTAATTGTTGGTGGTTAAATGGATTTATTTATATTATGATTGGAATAATGGAAAGTACCATATATGCTCACCACCTGACCTGCCTAAGGCAGGTGCCTTAATTGATTATTAAATGTGAAATGTGAATTCGAATGTATACAAGGTATACGACTTGGACATAAATGTAAATGAATAATAGGTTACATATCTGTATCACCCCTTACCAAAATAATGGAAGGTTGGGGAATAAACCTTTAATATGGAATACACCTTAAATGGATTCAAATGGTTTCACAATACTTGTCCTTGTCACACTAATGAAAGGGAATGCTTGAACCAAATGACTTGGTTGCATGCTATTGTAAGAACCCGGGTTTTCGTACGAGCTACATATCCTTTTCTTTTTGGTTTAACTATTCTATTGTGGCCTAATGTGGATGCGTAACTAGACCGAGGGAGATACAGAGGTGTTCGAGGCTTGTTCGGAGCCCGAAAGAAAGTTTTATGCTGGAAATGGCCTGACACATGGTTTGCGCACGGCCTGCGCACGGCCTGGGTAAACCGTGTGCCTTTTTGCAGGCTTGGCAGAGGCAGGAGCACGACCTGCACATGGTTTGGGAAACAGTGTGGGGTGTCCGTGCGGTTTCCCCTTGCCTTCCAGCTGGGTCTACAAGGTCCCCGGACGACTGTCCAGGCCGTGCGGGTAAACTGTGTGACCTGTTGTGTTTTGTAATTTAATTAATTTTTAACTAAATTAATTAAATTTATATAAAACCTAACCTAACCTATCTCATTTCAACTGGACAGTAGGGGGAGATCTCTCAAGGATACTTTGGAGGATTTTGATCCTACTTCTTCGTTTGATTTCCGTTTCAACCGTCGTTCATCTTGTTAGATCCGTAATGGTAAGTCCTCAATTCCCTTTTAATCCTTCTCGATTATTCTGGTAATAACGAACGCAGATTGGATTAAGGCTCATATGCCCTAATTTCTCATTCTTCGTCTATTCTTTAGTTTTCTTCCAGACCAGGATGAATCAGAGCCTAATACTGGACAAGCTATCTAGTATGAGCCTATGTTAGGTGGTATCGTGCTTTTCGTTGATTGTCAAGCTGTTTATAGAGGTCGTAGTGCTGCGCACCCACTTTTGGGGTGTTGCTTGAACCTGGAATTTAACCATGTTATTACCTATAATGTTGTAGGTAATCTGAATAGGATGGTATGTGCTTGAGTTAGGTTGTACACCTTGGACAGGAACCACCCATTGGATGCGTCGCCTTGAATGACACTTTTACGGATTTTGACCCAGGATGCGTATGAGGCATGCTTTTCATTTCCCTTGTGGGTTGTTAAAAATGGAAATTGAATATGAATATAATTGAAATAGAATGAATTGTAATTGAAATGGTTTCAGGTATGGGATGGATTTTTTCCCCTTGACCCTTGTATGCTAATTATTGAATTGCTAGCCCACGTGAGTTAAATGCTTTTAACCGCTAAAAATGGGAAACAAAGTCATGGGTGAACCATGGAACCAATGTGAGTTTCCATGGATGGACTCACACGAGTATTGTTATTGAAATGCTGAGTTATTCATGGATCTAGTGTGAGATTACATGGACGAACTCAACAGGGAATGATATGTCATGGGCGATACCCGGATCTTATTTATAGGATCTCGGGGACGGGCTCAGATGATGGACTATACCGCACCTTGAGCGAGGCTAGGTACCTAGGAGGTTCACTGGGATAGGCTTGTAGGGTGTTGGTGGATTTTATACCTGAGCGATTCCTGGTTTCCGATTTGAGTATTCTAGGTTCGGTCTCAAGGAATGGTTTGAACCACAAATGAAGTGATTAATGAATGGAATGGACACTTGAAGCGACACCAAGCCAAAGAAGAAGCTTGGGTCAGTCTTTCTAGTTTCCTTTGTTTACTGCTTGCTATATTACACTCCCTGTTTTATATATTCACTGACAGATTACAACAAATATTTGGTGGTTGCCTACTGGAATTCAGTCTCACACCCTGTTTGGGTCATGTTTTTGGACCAAAGCAGATTATATGATTTCAGGTAATGAGAAGGGAAAAAGGCACTAGCATAGGTACTTGACTTGCTGCTTGGAGTATGAGTTCACAAGACCAAGCTGAGGCTTGCGATGCGACTGGGGATACATTATGGTTTCTTTTTGCGTATTTTGTGTACTTGTACTATATTTTATTAACTTGCACAATCATATATATATCAGATCCTTCTATTTGTTATCTATTTCTGCTGTCTTTGTGTTGTCTACTGGTTAACTTCTTCCGCTATTGTATGTTTGTAATTCCGCTGTGATACTTTGGTAATGAGGGCATAGTCTCCCAACGGACTCAACTAGGCCCGCGCTGCTAGTCAGCAGCCTCTGGCATTTGGGGATATAATCTTGAGGCCATGTGGAGACCGTTCCGGCTACCGGGTTGAATGGTAAGTCAGTTCGGGATATTTCAAAGTGGTATCAGAGGGAATTTCCTTTTCTGATTTGACTTACTATTTGGCGACTATAGACCGGAGTAGGAAGGGAAGGGACTTTGGTAATAAACTGTGCCCGAGAGTTGCAAACCCGCATATAGTTAAAAGAAAAGTTTCCTTGTATGGAATTGTGTTTCTGGTTTTAATTATTACAGTTTTTCTGATTTCACCATTGGGTGATGCACATGGTTTTTGTTGATACTATAGATATTATTTTAGGTTCTATTTCGTTGAAACCAGATGAGATGAGGGTTTTCCATCTCATGCATCATATAGGCACCTTGTTAGGAATCACATGTCATGAATTATGCCATGCTATCTAGGATTCATTTGATATCGCATGTTGTTATGATAAGTGTTGTGATATCTATTGCATACTGTTTTGATAGTTGATTGATAGGTGTGCCTACTGTTGTGTTAGATTGGGTGCAATGAATGAAGATTGACGTCATCTTTCAATTCATAAGAAGTATGGTCCCTTATGTATTGGGAAATGACGCACCAATGGGATGTAAATTCTAAATGAAATTGAATTTCATGGTTATATGGGCATCAAATTTTGATTCATGAGGTGTTATGGGCCCTCAGGGATCAGAACTTGGTGGACCATTGGTTAAATCTTTTGAACAAAGGTATGTTAAAAGAATGAATGTTGGAAATAGAGACTGACCTAGACCCAGCTTCTGAGTGGGAAAGAGGTAGTGACTCTAGTGGTTTTTGGTGACTGTTCCTTATGCAGTCCTAGCTTTATATGTAGGATATGGGTTGACGTGGTTTTTAGGAAGGTCTTGACCTGTCCTGTCCTAGTTCTTGTGCTCGTGGGTTTCAAATATCATTAAATATCTTGAACTGAGGCTTGTGTTTGGCATTGCAGAGTCATGACACCAGGGCGACCTCTAGTCCTACATCAGGAGAGCGGTGATGACCACGTTCCAGAGATGGTAGGCCATGGGCTACTAGAGTAAACTCCAGTTGTGCCAGCTGTGGCACAAGCAATTATACCGGACATAGGTGCTGAGGCAGAGTTCTGTGAGAGTTTTTTGCGTTTTATGCAGACCGTTCAGGGAGCACCGCGACCTTCCCCTACTATGGAAGAGTTGACACATGAGTTTCAGCAGCATCATCCGCATACTTTTTCAGGGGATGGCGGACCACAGGTTGCAGAGTCCTGGTTAGAGGCGATTGTAGCTATCTTTGAGCATTTGGAGACGCCTTTGGAGAGGAGGGTCAAGCTCACTGTATGATTCTTCCAAGAGGTGGTGGGACGTGATCACCCTGTCAGATCGTCATCGGGAGATGTATTGGTTAGAGTTTCATACAACCTTTTATTATTTATTTTATCCCGAGACTTTAAGGGCCAATCGATCATGAGAGTTCTTGCGTCTGGAGCATGGCGCGTTATTAGTGATGGAATACTCGGCCTGTTTCACTGAGCTTCAGCGCTTCGCACCTATCCTGATGGGCGATGAGTTGTCGAGGTCCATGTATTTTGAGGTTGGTCTGAGGTATGAAATCCGATCTTAGGTTAATATCTTTAGGTGGACTACCGTTTCGGGAATTGTGAACCAGGCGCTAATCACAAAACGTAACCTGAGAGAGGCTGGAGGTGTGAGCCAGAGCGGTTCGACATCGAGATCAGGTACTGTAATGACTTTTAGTAGGAAACGTCATCTGGAGCTTCCACACGGTGATTCTAGCACTCAGAACCTATCGTCGACTAGTAATCTGAGGTGCTACAAGTGCGGTAAGATGGGACACATGAAGTCGTAGTTTCCGAGGGACCCAGTCGAGTGCTGATCATGTGGCAAGATGGGTCATCTTCAACGTTTATGCAGAACGTTTCCACCAGCAGCCAGCGATAGAGGGTCCGCACTGACTCCACATGGAGGAGCAGGGTCAACAGCTTCTTATCAGACAGGGAGTTGGGGTGCGAATGGCCCATCAAGCCAAGGTAGTGGTCGTGGTAGAGGTATCCATGCACATGGTACAACAAGATGTCAGAGTGGGACAGTTCCGGGTAGTGAGGTTGTATCATAGGGCCATCGTTCATGCCATATGTATTCAGTGCAGCCTACTTCCGGGGATCAGGGAGTGGGACCATCTACGGTGAGAGGTACGATCTTAGTATCATTTCTTATTTCATCTGCCCTATTTGATGTATGTGCATCACACAATTTTATATATGCTCCTATCGTGAAAAGCCTTGGGCTAGTCATGTTTTCCTATGATGGCGTCTTGACACTAGACACACCACTAGGAGTTAGGGAAGAGTTTGTATGCCAGTGTAGAGGGTTCCCCCTTGAGGTTGGAGGGTGTCACTTCATTTGGGATATTTATGTTCTCGAAATGATAGGTTTTTTGTCATTCTAATTATAGACTGGCTAGTAGCTTACCGAGCCTACGTTTATCATTACCGCCGGAGGGTGATTTTCACATCACCTGAGGGTGCATTGTATACTCTTAAGGGAGAGTGGAATCTCTAGGCAAGCTGAGCTAGACCAGAGCATCGTGGGATGGACGAGATGACAGCCCTGATCGCTAGTTTGTTTCTGGATGATCAGGGAGTGAGTGAGGTGGACCTTCCTCCAGTGTTTGAGCGCTTCATGGATGGTTTTCCTGATGACTTCTCAGGTTTACCTCTTGAGAGAGAGGTGGAATTATCCATTGAGCTAGTGTCAGGGGCTGCACCAGTATCCATTCCTCTTTACAGGATGGCTACGATGGAGTTGCAAGAGCTCAAGAAACAACCCAAATATTTGGATGCAAAGGGGTTTATTTGACCCAGTACTTCTCCATGGGGTTCGCCGATCCTTTTTGCGTTAAAGGCGGACGATACTCTTTAAATGTTTGTGGACTATAAGAAGCTGAACCAACTGACGGTTAAAAACCGATATCCCTGGACGCAGATAGATGACATGTTTGATTAGCTTCGAGGAGCTAGGGTGTTCTTGAAAATTGATTTGAGTTCAGGGTATCAATAGGTGCGTGTTCAACCTGCAGACATACCTCGTACAACATTTTGTAACAAGTATGGATTATATGAATATTTGTTTATGTCGTTCAGTCTCACGAACCCACCAGCAGTTTTTATGGATTTGATGAATTGCATGTTCCATCCTTACTTGGACTTGTTCATCGTGGTTTTTGTGGATGATATTTTGGTGTATTCTTGAAATCGATACGACCATGCCAACCATCTTGAGATCGTTCGGAATACACTATGAGAGCTTCAGCAATACACAAAGCTTACGAAGTGCCACTTTTGGATGTATCAAATTCACTTCTTGGGCCATGTTATCTCTAAGACAGGAGTGTCTGTAGACATAGAGAAGGTTAAAGCTGTGGTTTCTTGGGAACAGCCCAAGAATGTCTTTCGCATATGGAGTTTCTTGGGGCTTGATAGTTGTTATCGTCGTTTCATAGAGGATTTCTCACGCTTAGAAGCACCGTTGACATGCCTGACTCAGAAAGGCGTGAGATTTGTATGGAAATATTCTTGTGAATCAGCCTTTCAAGAGCTGAAAGGAAGGTTGACATCAGCACCAGTCCTGATACTTCCAGAATAGGGAAAGAGTTACACGTTTTATTGTGACGCATCAGGTATTTGGCTGGGTGCAGTGTTGATCCAGGGAGACAGAGTCGTGGCATACGGATCTCGGCAGTTGAGGACACACGAGAGGAATTATCTGACGCACGATCTTGAGCTACCAGAAGTTGTTCACGCGATGCGCTATTGGAGACACTATTTATTGGGAGAGCATTTTGTGGTGTACACAGACCACAAGAGCCTAAAATATATCTTTACTCAGCGTGATCTAAATATTAGGCAGAGACTGTGGGTGGAGTACCAAAAATCCTTTGATTTCGAGCTTGTTTATTCGCCTGGTAAGGGCAATGTAGTGGCCGATGCATTGAGCAGGAGGACTCAAATACAGGAAGTGCTACAGGCTAGCAACGAATAGAAGCTTATGTCATTGTTCTTTGAGATGCATCTTGATGTGTAGAATAACCAAGGGCACTCTTTTCTATCATCCTAAGCTTTGAATTCTACCCTCCTGGACAGAGTAAGTATTAGACAACTATTAGATTTGGAAGGCCTAGTTCTACAGGATGGTGTATCAGGTGAGGGCCCTCCTCCTGGTTGGACGATAGGTGAGGATGTAGTTATTCGTATATATGGACGTCTATGGGTCCCAGTAGATATTAGAGAGGATATGATGTGGGAGTTTCATGCTTCGGTTTGGTCAGTTCATCCTGGAGTCACTAAGATGTATCGTGACTTGCGTCGATAGAACTGGTGGCTGGGTATGAAGAGGGAAGTGGCTAGTTTTATCATGAGATGTTCCACCTGCCAGCAGGTGAAGGCGAAACACCAGCGGCCAGATGGGATTTTACAACAGGTAGCTATTCCATAGTGAAAATGGGATGATGTTGCAATGGACTTCATGACTAGTTTTCCGAGGTCACCTCGAGGTAATGATGATGTGTGGGTTGTGGTTGATCGGCTCACGAAGATTTATCATTTCTTTCCAATCAAGGAGACCTTCTTTGTGGATGATCTGAGAAGGTTGTATATCCCTGAGATAGTACGACTCCACGGAGTCCCTCGCACCATTGTTTAAGACAGGGATGCTCGTTATACATTACGCTTCTGGCAGAGTTTTCCGAGGGCACTGGGTACACAGGTGCTTCTGAGAACAACATACCAACCTCAGACTGATGGCCAGTCAGAGCGTACGATACAAGTGTTTGAGGACATTCTGCGAGCATGCGTCCTAGATTTTGGGGGCTTGTGGGAGAGGTATATTCCCTTAGTTTATTTTTCCTATAAAAACAGTTATCAAGTGACTATACTGATGACACCGTATAAGGATTTATATGGAAGGCCATGCCGATCACCCTTGTGATGGTTAGAGGTAGGTGAGGTTGCTTTACTGGGACCATGTCTTGTTCAGGAGACTTCGGAGCATGTCTAATTGATACAGAAGCGGATGGATACCGCACAACCTCGTCAGAAGTCATATGAAGATCGCCGCAGACGACCTCTAGAGTTTGAGGTCGGGGATTAGGTTTTCTTGCGTATTTCACTAAGGCTGGGACACAGGTAGATCAGAAGACATGGTAAGCAGTCACCGAGATATGTTGGGCCTTTTGAGATTCTTGAGAGGGTTGGGCCAGTAGCCTATCGGTTTCAGTTAACTCAGAGGTACTGATCCATGTATGACATGTTCTATGTTTATTAGTTACGACGATACTATTCAGACCTGTCTCATACCTTCCAGCCTGAGGTGGTCGAGATTCAGGTAGATGCATCCTTTGAGGAGCATCAGATTCGCATCATTGATATGAGCACGAAGGTTCTCCGAGGCCGGTCAGTTTCTCTAGTACAGGTGCAATGGAAGCACGACTATTTACAGGATGAGACTTGGGAGCAGGAGGCCGATGTATGTGCTCAGTGTCCATAGCTGTTCGCAGACGAATCTTGACCACCCTTCTGAGAGCAATTCAGGGACGAATTTCTATAAAGGGGGAAGATTGTAAGAACCCGGATTTTCATACGAGGTATGGATCCTTTTATTTTTAGTTTAACTATTCTATTGAGGCCTAATGTGGATGCGTAACTTGGCCGAGAGAGTTAAGGAGGTGTTCGAGGCTTATTCGAAGCCCGAAACGACGTTTTATGCTGGAAATGGCCTGGCACACGGTTTGCGCATGGCCTGGGTAAACCGTGCGCCTTGGTGTAGGCTTGGCAGAGGCAGGAGCATAGCCTGCGCACGGTTTGGGAATCCGTGTGGGGTGGCCATGCAATTTTCCCTTTCTTTCCAGCAAGGTCCACATGGTCTCCGAACGGGTTTTCCAGGCCATGTGGGTAAACTGTGTGACCTGCTATATTTTGAGATTTAATTAATTTTTAATTAAATTAATAAATCATTTATAAAACCTAACCTAACCTATCTCATTTCAACCGGACAGTAGGGGGAGAGCTCTTAAGAATACTTCAGAGGATTTTGATCCTACTTCTTTGTCTGATCTCCGTTTCAACCCCCATTCATCTTGTAGATCTGTAACGGTAAGTCCTAAATTGCTTTTTAATCCTTCTAGATTATTCTGGGAATAACGAATGTAGATTGGATTAAGGCTCATATGCCCTAATTTCTCGTTCTTCGTCTGTTCTTAAGATTTCTTCCAAACTAGGACGAATCAGATCTTGATTCTGGATGAGCTATCTATTACGAGCCTAAGGTAAGTGGTCTCATGCTTTTCGCTGATTTTCAAGCTGTTTATATATGCCAGAGTGTCGCACGCCCACTTTTGGGGTGTCGCTTGAACCTGGAATTTTACCCTGTTATTACCTACCATGTTGTAGGTAATCTGAATAGGATGGCATGAGCTTGAGTTGGGTTTTACACCTTGGACATGAACCACCCCTTGGGTGTGTTTCCTTGAATGTCTCTTTTACGGATTTTGACCCAGGATGCCTATGAGACATGCTTTTCCTTTCCCTTGTGGGTTGTTAAAAATGGAAATTGAATATGAATGTAATTTTAATAGAATGAATTGTAATTGAAATGGTTTCGGGTATGGGATGGAGTATTTCCCCTTGACACTTGTATGATAATTCCTGAATTGCTAGACCACATGAGTTAAATTCTTTGAATTGCTTAAAATGTGAAACAAAGTCATGGGTGAACCATGGAACCAATATGAGTTTCCATGGACGGAATCATACGAGACTTGTTATTGAAATACCGAGTGAATCATGGATGCAGTGTGAGATTCCATGGAAAGACTAAAAAGGGCATGATATGTCATGGGAGATACCCGGATATTATTTATAGGATCCCGGGGACGGGCTCAGATGACGAACTAGACCACACCTAGAGCGAGGTTGGGTACCTGGGAGGTTCGCCGGAACGGGCTTGTAGGGTGTTGGTTCATTTTCTCCATGAGCGATGCCTGGTTTCCGATTTGAGTATTCCAGGAACGGGCTCAAGGAATGGTTTGAACCACAAATGAAGTGATTAATTAATGAAATGGACACTTGAAGCGATGCCATGCCAAAGCACAAGCTTGGGTCTGTCTTGCTAGTTTCCTTTGTTTACTGCTTTCCATATTACACTCCCTGTTTTATATATTCAATGACAGATTAGCATGGATCTTTGGTGGTTGCCTACTGGGATTCAGTCTCACACCCTGTTTGGGTCATGTTTCTGGACCCAAGCAGATTATATGATTTCAGGTAATGAGAAGGGAAAAGGCCCTAGTACAGGTACGTGACTTGCTGCTCGGAGTAAGAGTGCACATGACCAAGATGAGGCCTGCGATGCGACTGGGGATACATTTTGATTTCTTTTTGGGTATTTTATATACTTTTACTATATTTTATTGACTTGCACCATCATATATGTATCATATCCTTCTATTTGTAATCTATTTCTGCTTTCTATGTGTTGTCTACTTGTTACATTCTTCCGCTATTGTATGTTTGTAATTCCGCTATGATACTTCGGTAATGAGGGAATAGTCTCCCCACAGACTCACCTAGGCCCTCGATTCTAGTCAGCAGCCTCTGGCATTTGGGGAGATGCACTTGAGGCCACGTGGCGACTGGTCTGAAAAACAGGTTGAATTGTAAGTCGGGTCTGTATGTTACAGAATACGCCTTAAATGGATTCAAATGGTTGTACGCTACTTGTCCTTGTCACACTAATGAAAGGGAAGTCTTGAACTGAATGAATTGATAAAAATGTTGTATGATTCTTGACCATATCACAATAATGAAAGGAAATGATTGAACTGAAAAATATATTACATGACTTCATAAGCAAATAGAAATGGACTAACTCGAGATCTCCTTGGATTCTGACTAGAGAATCTATGAGCATGCGGGAACCCCATTCCAATTCAAGGATATAGATTTCATAGATTGATAACCACCTAGATCTCAACCATTTTATGTTCTTAGAATCCTAGTTTGGAAACATAGGATACCATCTTATTACTACATGATTCCTTGGATACACTCCTTGGGTCCTGCATTGACAAGTAAGTGCCATGGTTAAAGCCCATCATGCCCTGTATCTTCCTAGATCAATTTTACCACGGTCGATCACATTGGACATGGTAGGATCCTTATTGTGGAATACCTTGTTTGACACACCTTGGATTACAATCTTACCCCATGTCAAGCTAAAATTATTACTGGGTTGGCAACCCATGAGGTCTACGTCGCCATAGTTATTACCTTGGGAAATTGTTATTAAATATCATAAATCATAGTTTCCATGTTACATATTTGAACCATCACTATTTATACTATAAAAAGGTAATGTTAGTGTTAGTTATGCCACACTAGGCCTATCAATATATTATTGGTAATTACTTAGTTAAATGATTTGGTTACATGTTCTGTCACCTTCCAAGGGTTGAAGGAGGTTCATGGGTATGTAGTTACATTGTACTCCTTTACCTTATATATTCATGCCTTCACACTGTTATATTTATATTACATGGGCCATATGTTATAGACACCACTGGTGGTGACCCACTAATCTTTATCTCACACCCTATGAAAGAATAGTTTGGTACCCAAGGGAGATTACATGGTTGCAGGTGTTGAAAAAGTAAAGAATATGGCTTCAAACACTTGATTGCTTGATGATTAGTATGGATCATGATAGAAGATGACCATGCCATAGCTTGGGATTCTAGGGATATTATTTTGTTTCATTTATAATTTTTTGGAACATGTTATTCCTTATCTCTTGTATCCAAGTTTACCAGTTTTCTAGTGACACGACATATCAAAAAAAAATTGAATGCTATTCCAGTCATTACAGTTATTGTTACTACTGTCTCTATTATTTTTGATGTGCCTTTTGTTTACATATATTACTTTAACTATTTAAGTATTCTCACTTTCTCCCGCTGTGCTACACTTTTATAATGATAGAATAGTCTCCCCACAGACACACCCTAGACCCTCGCTATAATTCGGCTACCTTTGGAATTTGGGGAGAAGCGCTTGAGGCCATGTGGCCCACCAGGATTGGGAACCTGTTAAGCAGAATATGGGTCTATGATGTCACAAATTGGTATTAAAAGAGTTTTCATTTCTTTCTATAATATTTGGAGATAATGTATTGTAGATAGGAACATTTGGGACTTGTTTATAAGCTATGCATGGGTGTCCTGAACCCTTGTTCTGGGTAAAAACCAAGTTTCCTAAACTATAATGGTTTTTTTTTCTTTTCCAATTACAGTAGATATTATCTCGATGTTTTGTGACACACATGTTGTGTAGAGTTTTTTATTATTTCTTTGTTTGAGGATGTTCTTTCATCCTTAGCCTGATGGTATGAGGGAATGAATTATTATTACATGCATCATTGAAGGAACCTAGAATTCCCATGTCACACATATTACAATGCCATATATGTTCATTTCACTGCTTTTCATTGCTTGATTTTCCTGTGATTTCTGAGTGATGCTGTGATAGTTATCTTATGATTTTATTACTCTTGGTAGTGATAAAGTGATTTCTTGTCTATATTCATGAGCTGCATGGGCCCTCATGGGCTGGGATGAGTAATTTCCAAAGACGATCCATTTTTTTTATAAAAAAACGTGTGTTGTTTATAGTGATAAGTGTATGGGAAATGATTCACAGAAAATGGATATCCATTATAAAGTGAATCATTACATCTAAAATGAAATGGTTTCACATCCTTATCACTCATTTTCATGTTTATAAATGTTAAAGGAGTGAAACTGGTTATAAAATGTAATATGAAATGAAAGTTATACTTGAGAACTTACTGATACCTACCCATATAAGCTTATATTTTTGGTAGTATGATTTGGTTAGTGATTTTTCATATGTTTAGATTCTTCTAGTGATGCTATCTCATTTCTTATGAGATTGTTTTGTGGCATGTTCTTGTCATTTTTATACCAATTATACCACGATGTCCTCGTATTATATTCCATAAGGGTGGAAACGACCATGTTACGGATGTGGTGCGCCTTGAGCTGCCAGTCTTCCCTATAGGAGTGCCACTTGATGCACTACCTTCTCTACCTGATTTGGGAACTGATTCCCAAGTTCGTGATTGTTCCCTACGTCTAATGAAATACATGCATAGTGCCCCATGATAAGAACATACGATGGATGATCCCACTCATGGGTTCTAGCAGGATCATCTTGCTACTTTTTCAAGGGATGGTGGTCTATAGGCTGTTGAGTCTTGGCTTGAAGCCTCCCCATCTATCTTTGAACACCTAGAGATGCCTCCATAGAGAAGGATAAATCTTTATAAATACATGCTTCAGGATTCTTCATCGCGTTAGTGGGATGTGATTACCCATGATGGTTGTCATCAGGGCATATTATGGGATGATTTCCAAATTGACTTCTATGATCTGTTGTTTCCTCAGATGCTATGAACTAACTGAGATAGAGAGTTCATGAATCTCGAGTAGTGTTAATTTTCAGTTATGGATTATTTAGTGTATTTCGCCGAGTTATAACACTTTGCACTGCTTCTAGCTGGTGATGAGATTTCATGTGTTAGAGGCTTTGAGTATGTGATCTAGTACGCCATCTATACATTGTTCAATGTCCTTCACCTGCCAAATTTTTATGATATAGTTAATCAGGATATTATCATTTAGTGCAACATGAGGTATAAAAATGGTACCTGGTTTAAAGGATCAGTGCCGCATTAGGCCAGTAGTGCTTCCGGTGGTAGGAATGTTTCCCTCTAGGTTTCCCATCAGGGTAGTGATAACTAGAGTATCCATTTAGATTGCTCTAAAGTGGGTCATCAATTTGGATGGTTGGGGAATTCAAAGCCTCAGTTTGATAGAGACCCACTGGAGTTTAAAGATTGTTGGATTATGGGTAATCTTCTGCATTTCTATTTGACCTTTCCACCAGCTTCTAGTGGAAAAGGATCCACACTAGCTACACCTTCTAATGCGAGTTCTTTTATGCCATGCTAGTCAGGGAGTTGGAATAGCACTAGCAGGTCTGGCCGAGGAGGAGGTCATGGCCATGGTAGCTAGACCAATGATCACCAACAACACCAACATACCGGTTATGATTGTGTTAATCCATATGTTGTGTAGGGTTGTGGATCAGGTCATTTTCTTTCACTATAACCAATACCTGAGGATCATGCTGCAAGATCTTCTATAGTATGAGGTACTATTCTAGTAGCCACTACTATAGTATCTACTTTATCCGATACGGGTTATTTGAACACTTTTATCTCTATATCAGTTGTGGAAAGCCCCAGACTATAGAAACAATATAACTATGGTTAAATGAACCTAAATACACCATTAGGGGTATTAAGAGGGGGAATACCCTTGTGTAGGGAGGAGAGGGGTACCTCTGGAAAAGCTTAAAATATTATTTTATAATAAAGTCATATTCGGTTTATAATAGCTCTAAATTGATTTATTTCGAAGCTAAAGTGGGGATGGGTCGAACTCCTCTCAACTAATAGATTTTAGACAAGTTTAGGTTAAAATTTTAACCTTATCATTTAGATTTAACTCTAAGTGAAATAATTTAACATTTACCGTGTCTTCTTGTTTTCTTACACTATATGGATAATAAACTTATTATAACAAGCCAAAATAACCCCAAGTGGTTTATTATTAATATATATATCCTTATTTAAGTCATTTTTCGGAACCTTAGATTTTTAGGAATAAAATAACAATTAATAATATAATATTTGTTTTAAAAACTATTTTATGTCAATTTTTACACTATTTGGTAATTGATTTTTTTTAAAAATCATAACAACATGATTAGTTCAAAAAAAGATAATTAAATAAATACTAACATGTAATATTAACCTATATAATTAGTGTAATTCATAAAAAGTCTCAAATTACATTTAATTGGGTATTTATAATATCAATTATTTTAATATTTCATTATTTAGGTAATTACTCCATCACCATTGTGTCATAAATAACTTGATTTATTTAATGTCTAAAAATTTCAAATAAAATACCATTAGGTAGGAAATATTTTTATCTTTCTAAAAAATATTTATAGTCGAATTTATCTTATTCATAACCCAATATTAAAAATGAATTAGTTATTAAACTTTGATTTTAACTATTTTAACCCTTCTTTAAATCTATTAATAAATGTCCTAATCTAATCCAAGTGAACCTAAATGGTCATATTTTATTCCTAAGGTTGTTTTTGGTCGAATTAAACTTATCCAATAGAATTAGGACACATGTTAGGGTAATAATATTATCAGTTTTACCCTTAATTACCCTATTTACTTTTAACCGTGGTAAATAAAAGTAAAAAGTTACTATTCACCAAAAATTATTTTCATCTCATTGAACCACATTTTAGTCCTTGATATTAACCGTGTCTCTTAGATTTTCAAAATTCCACTCACAGAAGTGGTAAAATTAAGTGTTATGTGAATTTCCAAATTCTTCTAGGAGGTGGGTAAAAGACGGTGAAAAGTTCAATAAAATTTTTATATATCTAAAATTATTATAAAATGACTCCTATGAATTAAATTGAACTTATATAGGTGTTATGTATAAATTTTTACCTAAAATAAATTTAAAAAAAATAATCAATTATTTAAACAAAAAGTCGGGTTTTAAATAGTAACCCAGTGTTTTCACTATTCATCAAAAATTGAAATTTTTCAGAAAAATACCAAAAATTCACCCTAGGCTAATTCCTGTATTCCGAATCCAAAAATGAAGTCCATTTTGAAAGATAAAATTTATAAAATTTTAAAAATTGTGTAATACTATTCATAATGGTTAGTTTATATAACATATCGTTGTTTAGTGAAACTCTGTATTGCGTACAACACACGCTATCGTGGAAGGTCGCGATCGCGTGTAATGAAAGCCAAGTCAGGGATGCATGTAGTGAAAGATCCTTTTGGTGTAGCGTACAACACTATAAATCAATAAAATTAAAAAGAATAGTTTTCATAAAATCTCAGGGTGTTACATTCTACCCTCCTTAAAATGAATTTCGCCCTCAAAATTCGTCGGGGTTATAAATGGTTTACTACTCGAAAGTTTATTTAATAGAAACCCACATCGTAAAAAGGAATACCAAAACCAATATTTAAAAACTAAATTATGAAATGTAACGGTTACCCAAATTAACTAACCACTGGGTTTCTACATTGAAGAACATATGTGAAAATATGGATATGGAAGAGAAATCTAACCTTCATGTTCTGATAGAGAGTGGTAGAGAACATGGTTATGAAAAATCCAACAATCACAAAGCCATATATTTGTGATGATCTAAGGTACCATCTGATTCATCAGATATAATGGCACTAGGAAAACATTTTTGGTTTTCAAGATCATTTCCCTAAAGTTGAAGAAATTGGAATTAGAAGATATACTTTCTTGATTTTGGTACAGTCTCACCGTTGGACATTTCTTGGAAAATTTCCACTTCATCTCTTAAATAAATGAAGTTGAATTTGTTATTCGTGAAGTGTTAGCATATCATGTGATAGAATGATGGGTCATTCCATCTGTCTGAAACAAAAGGTTAGAAAAAGTTATCAAAAATACATAAGTCCATATATAGTGAGATTAATCATATATGGTTCCTAAAATGGACTTATAAATCATATATCATACTGCTTAATATAATAAAACTGGTTTCTACTAAACAGGGACTTCCTGTAGGCCAGTGGTAGGTGATAAAGGCCTGTCGCACTTCATTTGTGGGTTCGATTCCCACAGCCTTGTCCGACGTGACGGGTTGTCGCCTGTCCTGCAGGTTGTCCTTTTTTTAAAACTACATTATTATAACATTCCATAAATAATATCGAAAGAAAAGAAAAGAAAATTATATCCTTAAAAAATTTTATCTGATGTCCAATTTAATCCATTCCAACCTTTAAGATTATCGAAAATACTTCTGTCCAATCTCATAGTGTAATGAAAATGATTACTTGAGAGGTCACATAACAAGTACGTGAATACCATCATTTATCCCCCATATATCATATGATATATCTTGTTGGTCACATTCCAAACATTAGAAGGCCTTAATCATTTATTCTCTTGAAAAATGAATACCTATTGAACCTTAGTGAAAACATGAATGCAGTTAAAAGTCAACACTTTCCACATACCAAAATCCCCAAAATTCTATATACTCAAACCAAGATATCACTTAGTTCTTATATCAATCATGAGCTCATGAATACTATCAAACAATTTATTTTCTCCTTATCCTTCATTATGCACATATCATTTGCTTTCCAAAATATTTGAATCACTTTTCATGGTTACTGGTACAATATTCTTATAGAAAACCCCAATGGACCATACACAAATATTTCAAAATTCCACGATACTATAAATGAGATTCCATGATACTATTTTGAAATCCCATTACATAAACACTTAATCATTACAAAACATCATTGTCATTCTCAAAATCACAAATAGTGATCCCATGTGACTTCCCTTTATCCTTTTCCTTAAGAGGTTTCTCACGTTGATGATCAGTAACCCTTGGATAAGGGAATTGATTAGCATAATTCCCCATTTCCTTGCACTTGAAGAATTGAAGTGTTGGTGGTGCGTTCTCTGCATTCTTTTCTTTATTTACATCATTAGCAACCCTTTTTCCATTACTTCGACACTCAGCTGCTCGATGACCTTCTTTTCCACACTTAAAACATTTTCTAGTACCTTTAAGACAATCTCCACCATGCATCTTTCCACACATTGAGCATAAAGAAACATTCACCTTCTTTTCACCATTATTCTGAGATTTCTCCTTGAACTCCATCTTTCGTTTCTTGTCAGAACCATGAGATGGATATGTTACACTAACTTACAGTTCTACCTTGATATCACAACACACAATTTCTTCATAGCTATTTAAGTCTCTTATAGCCAATTCCCTTCGAAGACTTGGTTTTAAGCCACTGAAAAATCGATCAACTTTACTTTCATGTTGGATGATAAAGCCAGATTCATACCTTTCAAGTCTTGTAAAATTTTCTTCGTATATACCAACAGATTCATCATCCTTCTGCTTAAGCTCAGGAAACTCCTTTTCCATATTTGTTCGAAGAATACAAGGGAAGTTCTTACTAAAAAACAAGTTCTTGAACTCGTCCCATTCCATGGATTCAATTTCATCTTGGGGCCTTGTATTCTTAATTAGAGTCCACCACATTTCTGCTTCACCTTATAAACGGTAAACAACTAAAATGACTTTTTCTTGTTCTGAATAGCGAAGTATGGAAAATACCTTTTCAATGGTATTGATCCATTGTTCAAAAACAAGTGGATTAGAAGACGCATTGAAAGACGGTGGACGTTGCCTCTTGAAGGACTCAATAGAATATTGTTCCCCTCTCTGATCATTTGGAAATCCGGAATGATTCATAGCTTGTGTAAGTATAACAATAAGATTTTGCACTCCATCTCCCATCAAATTTGGTAGATCAGGAGGAAAATCATTGCATTGTCCATTATATTGATCAACACGGTTCCTTTGGGTTCCAGCCATCATCTAAAACCCAAAAAGAACAGCGTGAGAGGTAAAAATCATGCTAGGAAAACAACATAATAAAGGGGGAGTACCTTCAATATCTAACTTCTTAGGTTTAATTCTAATATTGTTACCATAATTCTAGGACTATAACCTATACTAATACTTAACAATAGGGACATCCCTAGACATACCTTAGATATATCTCTAGGGATCTCACTAAAGTTTTCAAATCCTAGTTTCCAAAGGTTAACTAAAACTTTCCTCTGATACCAACTATAATGGTCTAGAATTACTTCTAGTGTACTATAATTGATACATATCAGGCACTCCATGGGTGGCTACACCCCCTGGGTGGGACACACAACCATCCCCAGTGGCAACCATTTCCTCATGGAGCCCTTGGGTGGAGAGCCATGCTTCGTCAAACGCTCACATGTGAGAGTTCCCAAGGATCGAATTCATTCCTACCTCCTTTGCCTCTGATACCAACTGTAGAGACCCAGAACTTGACGTACATGGACATTATATTACTTTTGTGGAATACTTAATACATAAAAAAAATAGACACAAGAGGACCGTAATAGTTTAGTGTCTTTGGAAACTCGGAAAATAATTTTCTAATCATGGTGAAAGATCATCAACATCTCCCATAAAGATCTACCCCTTTTTTTCTTACATAAAACATTTCTTTAAATCCTAGGGAAAAGAAAACATATAAAGGGTGAGCTCAAATTCTCAGTAAGGGTAAGCATAGAGAACATAAAACAATCAATAAACACTTGAATGAAAAAACATGAACATAAAATCTAAACATAAAAATCATGATCAACGACATAAATCTTGGATGTACACAAATCATAGATCATGAATGAACATTATTCATGATAAAATAGCATGGTAATAAAACATTTAATTGTGGAATCCATTAAGAACATGTTATGATTTCAATAGTATCCAAGGCATTGCTTCCAAGACCATCCTAGTGGACAAAGTCCCATTCTGAATCGAGTTCACTCCTCATTCCAGTCCTGTAACAATGAACCAGATTAACTTAACGTTCCGGCCATGTCTATCTCATGAGATATAAATCTTTACCCAATGCATTGAAGGGAGATATAGGTCCCACCCATCTCATTATGAAATCATTCTTACTTGTGCCACAAAATAAACATAAAACATTCATCATAACCCAAATAATAAAATGGGTTTCATAAACATCATCCCATCATCACATAATTCATATAAAATAAATGGATATTTCATCATAATAAAATTTAAACCATGTAAATCATAGAGACATTATATATAAAACATACACATATGAAATAATTTCATACTAGATGGAAAATGGTTTTGATAAAACACTTGAAACGAATTCTTGAGTAAAATATCCTTTCTTATTCAAAATCATTTTCTTTTCATAAAATTCCATTCAATTTTAAAAGAAAAGTATTTTGTTGAAAATAGTCATAAAATCTTGTAGAGTAAGCTTCATGAAAATGAGGCGTTATGAAACTGTAAAAATCCGTTCACGCTAGATAAGTTAAAAAATAACATTCTTCTCGTACTTTTGTCGAAAAAGTCAAAAAGTAACTCGTATGGTAAACAAAAGAAATATTCCTTCCATATAATGTGGTAAAAGTAAAAAAAGGGTAAGAATGAATTTAAACATACATGGAAGAAAATTAAACATTTTATGACAAAATTTTGAGAACATATGGAAATGGATGATAAACATAACCCTAGTAAATACTTACTAATAAACAATCTCAGATAAGAATGAGATTGGAAACGTTATCCCTTACCAATGTCTGATATGCTTCGTATGTATCCGAACCTCCTCTTCTTCAACGCACCTCCATTAAGCTTCTTCTTAAGTAAGTAGAGTTGGTCTTTTGAGAAGACCAAAACATACAGAATGTTTCTAGGGAATTGGAGAAGAGAAATGGGCAGGGTTTGGCCGAGATTCAAGGCTCAAAAGGGTGTGAAGAGAAGAGGGAAGGGGTGCCCGTTTTATAAGGGAGGCGAGGGGCACCTTTGGAAAAACTTAAAATATTATTTTATAATAAAGTCTTATTCGGTTTATAATAGCTCCAAATTGATTTATTTCTAAGCTAAAGTGGGGATGGTTCAAAATCCTCTCAACCAATAGTTTTTAGACAAGTTTAGGTTACAATTTTAACCTTATCCTTTAGATTTTACTCTAAGTTAAATAATTTAACTTTTACCGCGTCTTCTTGTTTTCTTATACTATATGGTTAATAAACTTACTATAACAAGCCAAACGAACCCCAAGTGGTTTATTATTAATATATATATATATCCTTATCTAAGTCGTTTTTCCAGAAATTATATTTTTAGGAATAAAATATCAATTAATAATATAATAATTTTTTAAAAACTATTTTATGTCAATTTTGACACTATTTGGTAATTGATTTTTTTGTAACTCATAACAGCATGATTAGTTCGAAAAACATTAATTAAATCAATAAAAACATGTCATATTAGCCTAGAAAATTAGTGTAATTTATAAAAAGTCTCAAATTACATTTATTTGGGTATTTATAATATCAATTATTTTAATATTTCATTATTTTGGTAATTACTACATCACCATTTTTTCAAAAATAACGTGAATTAGTTAATGTCTAAAAATTTCAAATAAAATAACATTAGGTAGGAAATCTTTTTATCTTTATAACTAATATTTATAGTCGAATTTACCTTATGAATAACTCTATATTAAAAATGAATTAGTTATTAAACTTTGATTTTAACTATTTTAACACTTCTTTAAATAAATTAATAAATGTCCTAATCTAATCCAAGTGGACCTAAATGGTCATATTTTATACCTAAGGTTGTTTTTGGTCGAATTAAACTTAACCAATAGAATTAGGAAATTTGTTAGGGTAATAATAATATCATTTTTACCATTAATTACCATGTTTACTTTTAACCGTGGTAAATAAAAGAAAAAAGTTAATATTCACCAAAAATTATTTTCATCTCATTGAACCAGATTTTAGTCCTTGATATTAACCGTGTCTCTCAGATTTTCTAAATTCCACTCACAGAAGTGGTAAAATTATGTTTTATGTGAATTTCCAAATTCTTCTAGGAGGTGGGTAAAAGACGGTGAAAAGTTCAATAAAATTTTTATATATCTAAAATTATTATAAAATGAATCCAATGATTTACATTGAACTTATATAGGTATTATGTACCAATTTTTAGCTAAAATAAATTTAAATAAAATAAATAATTATTTAAATAAAAAGTCTGTTTTTAAATAGTAACCCAGTGTTTTCACTATTCATCAAAAATTGAAAGTTTTCAGAAAAATACCAAAAATTCAGCCTAGGAAAATTATGATATTCTGAATCCGAAAATGAAGTCCATTTCGAAAGATAAAATTTATAAAATTTCAAAAAGTGGGTATTACTATTCATAAAATCTAGTTTATATAACATATCGTTGTTTAGTGAAACTCGGTATTGCGTACAACACACGCTATCCTAGAAGGTCGTGATTGCGTGTAATGCAAGCCAAGTCAGGGATGCATATAGTGCAAGCTCCATTTGGTGTAGCGTACAACACTAGACATCAATAACATTAAAGATAATATTTTTCATAAAATCTCGGGGTGTTACAATTAACATTGATAACATAGCTTTTTAATAGTGATAACATGAAAATTATAAATGTAGTGTTTTAACAAATCCAATTGAGATAAGAAACGAAAGTGATGGACTCAACCAGTACGATAATCTCCTCGGAATCCTATTTATCCAAGATTCCAAGGGATATGTCATTTTGAGCTTTTCCCTAGAAGAATCACATGATGATATCCAATAACTTAAGCATGAGTGAAACCATTTATGGGATATGTTCAAGCTCATCAGGATCACAACCCTAACCAAATTCACCAAATGGAATTATGACATCCCCACCACCGCACACCATAATATTATGGTTTACATGGGTGTATTAAATGGATATGTATCAAGATAATCACAATATGATTATGAAAATTATTTTATATAGAGTAATGATTATTTTTTATCCTATTATTGTTACTTTTTAAATGATTTTTATTTTGATAAAATAAATCAAAAAATATATTTTTGGTTAATATTCAAATTCAATTTATGAATTTATGAATTAATGTATTTTTTCAATAAAAAATATTCTAATGTAATATTGATAAATAATATTTATCAAATATAAATGATTATATAATTTTTATCAAATCAAATGAAATTTTTATTAGGGTTCAAAAACTGTTATTGTCAAAAACCCCTCATTATCAATAAATATCAGTTATTATTTTAAAATTTAAAATTCAAATATTTATAAAATTATTTAGATAAAGTGAATATTATTTTTGATATCAGGATGTCAAAATTATCCTACAATGATTTTTTTATAATTTTATGAGATACTGAAATTTTTGGGTAAAAAATAAATACTGTATTAATAAACTTGGCCTTTTTTGACATCAAAATGAACAAAAAGTGATGTAATAAGTAATATAAATGTAATCCAAGACCAAATATATATTTTAACTTTAATATAATGTGATTTTAAGTTTATATTATATATTTTTAAATCCATTATGAATACTCCCATACATATAATATATTTTATGATTATAAAATCATTTCTTTAAGAGTTTCAGTCACCTTCACATAACTATTGGAAATATTTAAATACATTCTGACCATATAATTATAAAATAATATAAACCACTCCATTTTTTCGGAAAACATTTGAAAAAACCATGGGATGGTTTGTGGTTTAGAATATTTAATTATGTAATTTCGAAAACCAAAATAATAAAAAAATCCAATTAATTTCATATATAAACCCACCAATGATACCATTTATCTTCTATATAAATCTTTGGAGCATGGTCTTACTCTTCCCTCTACTCCTGATAGTCCTACCATGGTGTCCCCAAACTCTCAACAAGCCTCCCCCAAGACATTGCAATCACACACTCAAGTAAGGGATACACACTTTCATTTCCTTTCAATTCAAACCCCTTCATTAGAATTTACTGTTATAAATGATTTTTTAATGATTTCATTTATTTATAAACATCTCATACATTCCAATGGATGTTATTTTAATGTGGCATCATTTATTCTCCCACATTTTGGCCCTTACCTACGTTGTTACTGTGCTGAAATTCCCTAAGGGATCCTCACCTTCCTCTCCCCCTTTCAAATTCAAGAAACTTCTTTGATGTTATTTTAATGAGGTATCACTTGTACTTGTACATTTGGACCATTACCTACGCCGTTAATATACCGAAATTTAGTAAGAGAACATCATCTTCCACTCTCCTATTTTATCAAGCACTCCTTTTATGTTATTTCTTTTACTTTTAATTTTATTATGATGGGATATGAAATTAAATATTCCCTTCAATGTACATTTTAATTATAAATGATGATATCTTCCTTTTACTCTCATTAATCCTCCCACGATCTTTTATGTACACCCATTACCATGTCAAAATTTCTTAAGGATTATTTTATTGATAAATGTTTATTCATTACTTTATTCCTCCTATTTCGAAATTTATAATGTTGGAAAGTGATTTATCATATCCGTATTACTAAACATTTTATGTAAAAAAAATTGAGAGAACCCTTTCACTCCCATCAACTATTTTTATGATTTTTTTGTAACATAGTTATGCTGCCGAAATTCCACCACAATATTACTTGCCAAAAAAAATTGTGTATTGAATAACATACCCATTTTAATTTCAAGGATATTTAAATTTTAGAACATATAATTAATTTTTGGGGGCTTATATGTTTTTATTCCACATTTCATGATCACAGAAAAATTATTATAATGAATTAATCCATACCACATGATCTATGTGGCACACTAAAGTGTTAGAATGAAATTATTATGATGGGTGCACCTAAACAGAACTCCAATTCCTTGGGTAATTTTTAGTATCATGATAAGTTAGGTTGGGAAAGGGGTGTACCTGATTCCTCTGTGGTACTTTTTCCACTATGAGTTCTTAGTGGAATTATCTTTGACCAATGTTTGTGATTTAGTGTTATAAGTTGTTTTCACATTTCCCACGTAATGATTATCATGATATTTCTTTCCTGATTGTTCCTGTTACTTTTATAATCCCTTGATATTACCATTGTATAACATGTAACATCTTCTTTATTTTATTCCTTGTTTATTCCCTTAATGGGATTTATAGCTCACCCTATGCTTTTGTTTTTCGCTATGATATACCATGAAGTTTTATGTTATTTATAATGTTATGATCATATTAAGGAAGTGTTCTATAATGTTTTGTAACCCATGTTATATGTTTTTATTTAATTTACCTAATTCTAAAACACAAAATACTTACTGATATTTTGGGTTGAATTAAGTTTAATTTTATGTAATAAAACATCTATTATTGTGTAATAAAGTACATGGCTGTTATTTTTTTTCAACATGTGTAGAAAAACCAATAAACTCTTGAAATAGATGTAAATTTCATTTATCCCCCCAATTCAAAAGATTTAAACCTCCCTTTATCCTCCCCGTTTGATGCACTGTATCCCCCATTCCTTGGAGATATCCTCATTAGCTCAATCCAGGAATTGAGCTCGCTCCTCTATTTGAGATTATAATCGACCACCATCGTTTATTTTGAAAGCATATAAGTAATCAATTTTATCATCTTCCTTCCACTATTTTTCTAAACGTTTTGGGTTATTTTTCAATGTAGGATCTATTTATATTCAGTTTTTTTAAATATTCTTCCAATTTCTATTTCTAAGCCGAATCAAATCATTATAATTTATGAGTGTTGATTTCTATTCATGAGGTATTTATTCTATATGATTTTCCATAAATTCTTATTATTTATAAATTATTTCCATTTTGATGAATGTTATAATTCCAATTATTTTTCTATTATATTATAAAATACCTCAAATTGATCACCTAATCATCATTTTGACATGCTCAGTCGCCCTTACACATGGTTTGTGGTTAAATACCTTGACCCGATCCACTCTATGGGTAGGTTTGTTAATGTCCCTTGATAAATTATCTCCCTCTTGACCAAAGTTGCTAAAATGTGTTTTAATTTCATTCATAATTTTAATGACCAATTTAATTGATTTATGTTTAGGGAACGGTGTGTTCCAATATAATACTTGGTCCTGAGATGTATAACACTTGACAACGAGACATTAGTTTTTAGTTAAGTGGATGATCATGTGGTATGGATAATTTCCTGGACCACTTGTCTATTTTAAATTATGGTTGCTTATGACTTGAGTTCCTTGTATTACCTAAGTTTCTGACAATAATGATGGACTTGTATTTAAGAAATTTAATTACCATTGGGGATTTGGAATTGATTTAATTATAAATGGCCATATAAATTCACATGTTGGATTTCATTTCTTATAAATAATGTATCAAATGTCACATCATTATAAATTGATTATGTAATGAACTTCTCCATGACCTTTTAAGTCACTTATAATTGGAATGGCAAAACTATATACCAGAATTATGATATGGAATTCTTATGAACATGATTTTTTTTTTAATTTTCATGTAATAAATTTGAAACATTGGAATGATTTCATTTAAAATATGTGATAATCAGGCATGTAATCCCTTATAGGGATTCTTGGGCATGGCATCCTATATCGTGATACTTAATCACGGGGTCCCTTATTTTGATACTCGAGCAATAAATCCCTTATAGTAATAATGTGACTTGCCATCCTTTGTGGTGATACTCGAGATTTTCATCCCTTAGTGTGATACTCAAAAATGGTATCCCTTATTGTGATACTATGTCTTTTAATCCCTTATTATTATTCCACGAGACTCTTATGATTGTGCATGTATGCCTGAGTCACACCTCGGGTCCTTGATAGTACTATGTACCTACATAAATGGATATATATCTTACTACATATGTAGTGAATATATAAACTAACATATTTAGATAAATATAAATAAATATATATATACACATATACATATACTTATATGAATTTTGAAACTTGTTCAGAGACATTTTGGATTAGGATGAAGTAGGTATTTTTAGTTAGGTGTCCTTTGAAGAAATCAAACCTGATATGGTAACATTTATTCATGCACTAATTTATTTATTATACATTGAAAATATTTTTCTATATTCGTGAACATTATTACATTATAACCCATTGGTGGTTTCCTACTAGGTTTATTTAACCCTATGTTTGGGCCACCATTTGGAACATGAACAAACCTCATGGTTGTAAGTTCCATATCATTGATTGAGCTTACTTTCTTACTTATGGTTACTCATGTACAAGGTATATTAGGATCACAGCGTTAGGATAGTACTTAGGATGCTCATGGAGATAGACATTGGGTATTTTTTTTCATTTCATTATTCAGGTTAAGTCATTACCTTATTTTTGGATATTTCAATACATTTTATCTTCTTCATTCATGGTTATACATTCTTTTTGTTCTTGATTGTCACTTGTTATTCATATTCTGCTCTCTTATTCATACAATTCCTTTATTTTTATATTTTTATATTTTCAACACTGTGATACTCTAACCATTAGGGTATCTTATCATCAATGTACTACCATTCTACCATCAGTGCTCATCTTCATCCTTTGATGCAACGGGAGGGATGGTTGAGGTCATGTGGAAAACCGGAATGCGGAATCGTATTAGTAGATCTTACATTAGGTTGTGAAAAATAATTTATAATAGAGATAATAATTTACATTACTTATGTGCATTAATACATGGATCATGTTCTATGGGGGAATGGAACAGATGTTTTAAGTGTCATTATAATGGTGGGACCAATTGTTTTATAGTTAGTGCTTCACATGGAGGTTGATGGGTTGATGAGTTCGACTATATATGGTCCCATAAAAAATAATGGGTTTGTAATTTAGATATAGTGTTAGATGAAGTCTATTCATTTTCATGAGGGTCATATGATCTTTATATGATCCAATGGTGATTCGTTTTTTGAACGATGATTTATATCTTGTTACATGTGGCGAATCGTTTTTTTTGCAATATTTTAAGGAGAATTGTGATTCATCCCATGTTTCAGGTGGTGAAAACTAAATAGTGAAAGGGTTCAATGGTGAAACCCATTTCATCACTTTATTTAGTGGGTGAACATATTTAATCATGGATATTGTGGGTGAAACCATTTTATCAATTGATTCATGAGAAAACTCATTTAGTCTCATGATTTAGGGGGCGAATAATGGGGAAAATGTAGTGAACATGTATGTTTTGAATAAAATTTCTTTGGTAGATAAAAAAATATGCTTCCAAGGTTATAGGTATGTAATATATTGTATTAAGTGGGAATTCCAATGTTAAAGATTGAGATTTCAAGGAATTGTAGGGGATTGTGGGCCATGGAATTTGGTGTTGTAATCACATCAAATTTTGTTTAGAATCAGAGATGATGGGATTTATATCTATCACTAATATTTTTTGTGGTATTCAGGTGTGGTGAGATGGAAAATACATATATTATATCATTTGACCAATAAAAATGGGATTTCATAGGAAATTATGATGATGGAAAGCACTAATTATCAAAATTGGCCCTGGTGGGCAGAAGAATATTGCAGTGAGAAGCATAAACTATATGATGAGATTGTTGTTAAGACCCAAGTGTCTTGGGATAGAAGTGAATGTGTAAGATCCATCTAAGTGTTATAATTATGTTTACGAGTGATTGATCATTTTTGGATGAGTATTGTTCCTCGGAACACCACTACATTTTTAATTTTTTTTTCAAATAATTGTATTATTTTTGATAGCTTGCGATAGACACAACCCCGAGTCTAAATTAATAAAAATGTAATGCACCTTTATAAAATGACTCTTAAATTAGTGGGTATGAATTAGACTATATAAATTATGAAAAGTATGTGTTTACAAAATTTATAAACTAAATTAATTGGTTATCGATTTATTAGAATTGAAAATAGAAATCATTTGAAATTAAAAGTAATATTGTTATGGAAAACCATATTTTTCTAAAAACCAGTTTCATCACATTCTGGACAATTATTTTAAAAATAATATTCTTCTATTTTTGAAATTTTATTTTTCAAAATGAACATCATTTTTAAATCAATATGTCAAAATTATATTAGAGTAAATTTTTTAGTGTTTTCTAAAAAGAATAATTTTTAAAATATTAGTATAAAATACTAATTTTTATTAAAAAAATACATTTTTTAAAACGATTTAAAAATTTACATTTTTTAAAATGGTTTTAAAAGAAAAATTAGTCCAATTTTATTATAATTAATATTTTTTTTATTTTTAATTTTTTTAATTCTGATATAAATTGTTTTTGTAATTAGAAATCCTTTTATTTTGAAAACTATTTTTCATCACAATTATAGATTATGAATTAAATTAAATTATTCCTCTTTTTTGAATTGAATTTGATAAAATTGATTCAATATTTCAAATCACGATAAATAGTATTGGATAATAAGTTCATATTAATTATTTTTCATAACAAATTTGAAAGTGAGTAATTGATAATCATCGACTCCTTAGGATCCTTCGGCTCAGCCATGCCCTAGGCGGCAATGGCTGCCGCTTCCTTCCCTAACCCATTGGAGAGGAAGGGATGTACTTCCTCATCAAACCCCACCCTCATTTAACCCATTATATAACCCCGATTTCATACTTCCTTTACCTGAAATCGCTCTTTACCCTAATGTTACAGACCTCTGTGATGGCCTTCCTCAGCTCATCTTTCATCTTTCGAGTTCACTAATGCTTAGTATCTCTTGAATAATACCTTAGTGGATCAATTAATCTCACAAATCCCCCAAGTTGAAACATTTGATAGGTTTTTATTTGGATCATGGGGGCTCTAGGAGCGGGCGACAGTTGGGCTCCATGGAAAACGACATATCATGGTTCACTTTTCATCCTTAGAAGATTTGATAATGGTGTAGTCTAGAGATCGTTGGCCTCTTAATGGTTTTCATTTCCACATTCTCTAGTGGTACATTTATTTTCATATGATGCAGGATTCCCCAAAAATGGCTATGTGAGCAAGCATTCCCTTGATCCCTCTTCTTTTTCAAAACCCTTATATAATACAAATTCTAGGGAATTTGGTTGGTATTTTTTCTTTGATTTTATTGCGAAACTTTTCATATCCATCATCAAATTTCCCCATGTATTTGTGTTGAATTATAGGTTTAAAGACCTTAGGTTTAGTGGGTGTGGATCTTATTTGGGGAGGAATTTAATTGGAAACAACCGCTGGTTTTTGATTCCTTGACTGACTTCTTCTTGTCTTGCCTATTTCTAGGGAATCTATTCTCTTCATTCCTATAAGGTAGAAGGAAAATTTGAGGGAATTTCATTTCCCCCAGATCGAGAGGGTATGGTATGGTTTCCCCTTTAGTTGATATTACCTATAGTAACAAGGCTTTCCTAGTCATTTATTTAGAGAAATTCCTCTCAATGTTGGGAGCAGAACCAAAGGTAGTAGAAATCATTGATAGATTGAAATGTAATTTGGGTGTCTCTAGCATGACATATAAGGCCCCGGTTGATGAGTGTTCACCCTCTTCTCTGATTTACTTTTCTTTAATGGTTCGACCTGAGAGCCTGGTTACTGGGCATAATCTATCTCCGTTCTCCATGAATATGGTCATTCTAAGGATGATTCCCCCTAATAATCAAGGCTCTTATTTTCCTGTAAAAAAATAGATAAACTTCTCAACTTTGGGTGGGGGTGAGAATGAAAATGTGGATCCAGGACGGTGTTATGTTATTACAAAATGGAAGGAGAAATAGGTTGGATCAAAGACCTTGGAGAATTATGATACGAGCAATAAGGAATCATACTTGCTTAATTTTTCAGACAATGAGCATAACCCTCACATGACTATGATGGTTGGGAATGGATAAATTAAAGGAAATTATAGTGATATAATATCTGGTAATTTTCTAGTAAGTAAAGTGATGAAATTAAGGCCTCACAAGGACTACTCCGCCTTAACCGGAACTGCGGATACTAAATCTTCAGGCATACAAAAAAATCCAGAGTTTCAGTTAAGGAAGGGTGTACAAGAATAAAATGATGATATATCTTAGGTGGTCAGTATGCAGGGTAATCCTGTTCAAACCTCCGTTGTCAGGGCTATGGAGGATCAATGTGATAAGAGCTTGAAATCAGAAACATTGAGGGGATCTCAGGTTGACATGGATCACCCCTAAATGCCTAACAAGGCCGAAAATATTATTTTACCAAGGGAGGCCGATAAGGATGTTGCTGATGAAGCAGTGGTTCAGAAGGTTCTCCATCATTCCAACAGAGAAATGATGGAGGGCTCATTCATGATCAATGTTTCTAAAGAGGATGCACATCAATTGTTTGAAAGACCGCGACATGTCGATTTGAGTAAAGAAAAACTCTTGTTGATCAGCAAGAAAAATCAAATTTTGATTTGTGGATTCAAAGTGGGGAAGACCGGATTAGAGGAACATGTACTCGCATGGGAACGTATTTCATTTCAATTTGAGGAGCTCATCAAGATAAATCAAGACCTGGTGGTATCTAGTATCCACTTGAAACTATATAGACTAAGTACTTCCATCTCCTTTAATATTATCTAGAATGAACATGGTTTTACCTTAGACATTTGATTTCTCTTGGTTTTTGTGTAATTGGTTTCTCACTTTTCCATAAAAGTGCTTCCTTGAATAAAAATATAAACTTAGTAGTTTAGTAAAAATTAATCATCATAGTTTAGGTTTAAACTTGGTTTTTCTTATAATATGAAATTATGATAAAATTAATTCCCAAAACACATATTTTTTTGATTGATAAATCAGATTTCATATTTATAATAAGTGGGTCTAAATTATGATTTAAGTATAATTATATTTTTAGTTTTAAATTATAAATTACCCTGGTAAAAAAACTAGTTAATCTGGTGAAAACTAAGATAGTAAAAGTGAGTAAACTTAGATGTTAAGGGAATAACATATTTAAAACATGTTTATTTTATAGTGGTAGTGGTTTTCATAGACCTTATCATACCACCATTATATTATTTACCAATTTTATAGGCACCTGGATTGTTAGTACCTACCCATTATTTAATAAATTTCTGTATTTAAAAAATTTCCACTCTTATTCAAATATAAAATGGACTACCATCTTGTATCCTATAAACACATATTTTTTTGTTCATCCACGAAATAAATAAAATGTTTTCTTACATAATTACACATTTACAAGAGTCCATTTTTTGATAAAAAATCATCCTAGTGAGTATTTAGGTATAAACCAAAGGTAGTTGAGTGAAGAAGGGGAACAACCGTTAACCCCGGTTTTTTATTTTATTTATTCCTGTACCTCCTTCCAATAAACTTAAAATATTATGAAATAATAAAAATAATTACTCCCATATAGTTATATTTTATTTTAAAAATGTTATAGCATATATCCAGATCCTCTTCCATCAAATAGGAAACAAAATCGTGAATCGTGTATACGACAGACTACCACCTTAAGAGCTAATGTTATTCATTTTCCATCACAGATCCTTATGGTTTTATATAATGATATAATTAATATATAAATATAGGATATTTATTAAATAATTAAACTTATAAAATTAAAATATTCCATCTACCTTATTACCTTCCAAACTATTGGAAAATGATGAGGTTACTCGTGTGTATATGTGGACTACCACCCCTACAAAGAGATGCAATTCATTTTTGATTTGATTTTTTAAATTTATGGTAATAAGTATTTATTTTATGAATATATATGATCTATATTATTTAATAAATATTTTTTAAGGTGAATTATTATTTACCCCTCTTTCATTCCATCTATAGAAAAATGAAAACAACTTTCATGCGCTCGTACGCCTTATCATCACTATGAACAATGTAATTAATTTATCTATCTATAATTTTTGCGGGTTAATATAAATATATATTTAAAGAATATATATTATAATTATATATTTATTAAAATTTTATATAAGATATAACTAGGAATAAATTACAATTACTAAAGCTACCTAACCAAAACATATATAAAAATGATGTCATTATTACATGAAATAGTGATTTTAAAAAAGAATTTTCAATAAATAGGAGATACAATATTATCATTAAATAATATATGGAATGATATATATGATTATAATTAAGTAATATATTTATAATTAATATTTATTTATTATAGGTGGTTCATATACATTTGAAAGAAGTCAAACTTAGTGTGAAGGTTTGTTTCATAATCTCATCATTGTTTGGGAATATTTATATTTAAGTCTCTATTGTGGGAATTATTTAATATTTATACCTTAGAACTAGTATATTTCCTTATCCTATGGTATTTTATATAAGTTAAATGTTTTCATTTAAATTTATCCTCTCAATGTTATCAATATACTTAAATAATGTTTTTATGAAAACTTTATTAATTTATCTCTTCATCTGAATTTTTTTTTCAATACAAATATTTTATAAAAAATTTCAATAATGTTTGTAATATTAAACTATTTTTCATAAAGTTAATTTCTCCACTATTTAATTTTATATAAAATGTGTTAAAATGAATATTTTCTAACTTTTTGAATGATTTAGTTTTTCAATTTTAATAAAATTTTAAATGGAATATTTTTTTAAAGTATATGCTATGCATGTATGTTTCACCCATCATGCCTACTAATTTATTTTAATTATAATTTTAAATTTTATGTGCTTCTTTCAAAGGAAATGTTTTCACTAAAATTTGGGAAATATTTTAGACATTAAATGATAAATTTCACAGTTAAAACAATATTTCCCACAAAAAAAGTTTGTAGTTATTTTTATTGTATTCCCATATTTGTAAAAATTATTTTATTAATATACTGATGATGATATAATCTAATGAAAACCACACACCATATTTTTTGGTCAGTATATGTTTAGTTTGACTACATAAAATATTGATATTCAATATTCTAGTTCTTCTAAATCAGATGATTATTGATTATTATGACACGCTGATTAAGTTATATTTTTTATTAATATGATGAATTAATTGGAGTTATTATGTGAATTTTATTATCCCAAGACCCATAATCCTAGATCTGGTGCTAAAAAAATATTTTCATTTTGGTCTTTGATACCCATAAATGTGACCAAATTTCAAACATCAAATACATTGAAAAAATCAAAGGAAATACTATACCACTTTCACAGTAAAGGACCATTTAGGTTTAATGTTTTAGAAAACTTGGGAAAAAATTAAATATCTTGTAAAATTAATCAATTTTCACAGATAAAAATCTATTTCATCCCCCAAAATTTCTTCACTTATAGCATTATTTTTAGACACGCACTACTTAAACCCTTTTTTTAACCTAGTGAAACGAACCATTATAAAATCTTGAGATCAAATGCTCAAAAAGGGTAAAAAAAGTTAGACATCGATGATTGAATAATAATAAATTGAGAAAAATGTCATAAGATCATAAAAATAATGTTAGAAAATTATACCAAATATATCAAAGTTCATAGACTAGAGTCATGGAATAAATCATGGAAATTTATAAGAAATGAAAAATAAAGGTAAAAGAGAGAATAGAAAATAAAATTGCAATTGAAATAGAATTTTTCAATATACATACGCACAAAATATCATTTCTATTTTAGTGATGGGTCTTTTCAAAGACAGTCATTTAGGAATGAGTTAACTCCCCAAACCATTGTAGTTGTCAAGGTTCAATCCCAAAAGCTATTGTAGTGGATTGGGTTAACTCATGAAACCATAATAATAGTCAAAGTTCACACACAATACAATCATAGTGGAATGAGTTCACTCCCCAAACCATCATAGTAGTCATGTCTCACTCCCAATATTACAATAGTGGATAATATACATTATTAAATTGGGTTTACTCTGCATTCCAATATTATTTATCCCATAAGATGTCAATATTTACCCAATTAATTTGAGGGAGATATAATTCAGACCCATCACATAAAGGAAACCCTAAATTTTTGTGTGATAACATTATAAAACATTTATCATCAGAGAACTCATGAAAATAAGGGAATTTTATCAAAGTATTACCTGTGAAAAAGAGAATAGGTTTCATCAAAATCTTTTTATCATAACTATAAAAATCCAAAATGATAATACGAATGGTATAATAGGATTATATACCCTATAAAACCTTATTATCATAAATGGATATCATCTTATATGGAGAAATTATTTTTAATGATTAGTTGGAATGATTTTTAAGGTAAATGACGTTTCCATTCTAAAATAACTTACCTTTTTAGAATGTTACACAGTTATAAATGAAAATATTTCCACTAAAAATGAAAATTTAAACATATAATTTAGGATTCAAATAATTATGTCATCATGATGGTAAGAAACTTCTCTCATTCCATATAAGTTAAAAAATATTCACTCCATATTTTTATTTCAGAAATATTATACAATACCTTATTTGGAGAACCAAAAAAACATTCCTTTCAAACAATTTTGTAAAAATTTTAAATTTGGTAAAAAATTATATTAAAAAATTGTGGGAGAATATTAAAAACTTTTTTTTGAAATAGTTTTAGAAAACATGTACATAGATGATGAATTTTCTCGAGGTGAGACTTAAACATAAGAAACCTTGAATAATGATGAGATTGTGGAATAAACCCTTACCAAGTGAGTAACCTTTGAATCATAATACCCATGAAATAAGTAAAAAAAATATGGATATACATATATCTATAAAACTTATTAGATTTATCATTAATTTAATTCATGATTAGTCTATACAAAACACAAAAGGAAAATGTTTTTTATAAGGCATGTGTCCCATATAAATAAAAGCGAGACAAAAATACCTTACCTCAAGTTTCACCTTTCCAAATTCATGTTAAAACCTAATGTATAATAAATATGGATTTAATATAAATGTACTAAATAAACAAATTTATATCTAAAACACCATTTTTTATTTTTTTAAAACATCTTATCACCTGTTTATAAATAATTGTTTTATCAAAATCACTGTTCTAAGTATTATCTACTTTGTTTTCCAAGCATGTTTTGATTTGGAAGTCTTGGTCCTTATAATTTGATTATGATCCCATAATTTACATAATTTAAATAATGTATAAAATAATATATATATATATAGTAATTATTTAAATATTTATAATAATTCATAAAAATTGGAGATTGAAAAAACGAATCACACTGTTAATGGGCATTGTAGGTCATACGTAGGCATTAACACAATTTCCATTTTTCAACCGATAGAGTGTTAAAAAGATAAAGAATAACTCAAAATTATATAATTAGTATTATATCATATATATCATAAATATTAGTCAAATCAATCATTATTACCATCCATGTGAATTGTAAATAAAAAAGGACTCACAACGCATCATGGAGATGTCAGTCCATAGGTACGCACGAGCAATGTGATAGTTTCCCAAAAGATAGGATGTTAAGAAGGTAGAAATGATATTATAATTTAAGAAGTTTAATTATTCAAAAAATATATTGTATCAATATTAAATCCATCAAAATTCACATTAATTAAATATGTTGTTGAAAAATTAATTGTATCGTTCCATGGACACAGTAAGCTATACATATGCTTGAGCGATACTTTTACTTTTTATTTGAGGGGAAATAGGGTGTGTAATTGTGTTTTAAAAATCATAATAAAATTTCAAAATATTTATTATAGTGATGTTATTATTTTATGATAAATATCATATATTTTAAGGTGGTAAAGAATATTACAAAAATAAAGTGAACAGTTAGAGTTATTACCTCTTCTTTGAAATGACTCCTTTATATATCCTCTAAAGGGATCTTGGGTATATCATTTTGGAATAATAGAAACTATAAAATGTGTATAGGGACGTTCAGAAGATAATGTTTTTGGGTATGTCCAAACTAGAGGGCTCAGAGTGGTGTGAATAAGTGAGGAAGCACGTTCCCTTTTATCATTGAGGCGAGGGGCACTTTGGGATTTCCTTAAAAGATTAAAATATATTAAGGCCATTATAGACGAAAATGATTAAAAATATCCTATAAATTAATAGATAATTAAATTGGAGACTATATAATTTCCATTTTTTCTTATTTTTTTATGATTTCTAAATAATTTAATAAAATATTAATCCCATAAAATTCCAATATTAGTAATTTTGATAGTAATCATTACTTTGACATTATAAAATTCAATAAAATAAGAAAAATTATAAAAAACATCTTATTTACATCCAAAAAATGTTAGGGATGCCTATATAAATCATGGATAAACTTAAATATATGAAATTATATTACTTTTAATATTTTAAATATCATTTATTTTGTTTTGCAATTAACTAAATTAATATTTTGTTACCATTGTACTCACATATAAGGTTATAATATAATTTTTAAAAATTATAAATAATTTATCTCTTGAAAACAATTTTAATTTGATTAAAATATTGATTTATATTAATAAAATATTTTTTAGTCAAATCTATCTGATGAAAACACATTTAATTAGTTATCTTGACTTTTTGAGCCTTGCTCAAGCATTTGGATAAGAAACTTGTTATATAACTCAAAAATTCACGAGTGACCATAAAAATAATAAACAAGACATAATATTTACTATAAAAATCACTTAATATCCTATATCATTTCAATTATTATTTTTAGGAAACCAAATTTAACTTTTCAGTGTGTCACAAGCTCTAAGTCAAGACAAAAAATGATTTTAATATTTATTTTGGAAGAAATTATAATTAATAATTTTTAAATTATTAGTGTATAAATATTTATATGATTTTACCATAATTTATTTTTTTCCATAGGATTAATAGTTTGTTTATTATGTCTTTGTCTTAGAAAAAGAATAAAGGTGACCATATTTTTTAAAAGCAGTATTTGTTTCTATTCAATAATTATTTTTCTTTTTCCAAATTTTTTTATAAAAAAACTAATCCAAGGTTAAATTTGGATTTCTAAAAAAAATAAATTAAATTTCATGGAATTTAATTCCTCTTAGTTTTGGATAATAATTAAGAAAATAATCTTTCCAGTTGTGATGAAAACTAATTTTTTGAAAAAATATACGTTTACATAGAAATTCTTATTTTTGTATATAGATGATTTCATACCAAAATAAATTTAAATATTTTTTACCATTAACATAATTTAATTACAAGTAATAAAATATAACTATTTTTTCCTTAAAACAATTTTAAAATAAAATGAAAGTTTATAAATTATTGAAATTAAAATACAACTTTAAATAAAAATTGGAATTTTTTTTACTATTTACTAAAAAACTATCATTTTCATAAAAATCAGAAAATTTAACCCTTAGATAATTTTAGAACGATGATTTAAATTTTTTTAATTTTTTTATAAAATATAATTAATAGATGTTCTAAAAATGGGTTATAATATTCCCTCATAATAAAATGAAAACCATTTTGAAGAAATCATTTTTATAAAGAATAAAATAAATTTTATAAAAATTAGTATACATTTTATATGATTTAATCAATGAATTTATATTAATTAGGTTACTTGGATATATATATATCATATTTTTTTAAAACTACTGATACCCTCTATATTAATGGATATATTATAACAATCATATTTAAAAATAATATTTGGGGTTTGTTTAGGCTCACACACACCCAAATGGCCCGAATGCCTTGTTTTTATTGATTTTTGACCACCAACTTTCAATGGATGATGGGAAAACCTTACAAGGCCTATAGTATTAGTGGATTAATTGACATAAATAAATTATATGAATTCATCCCCGACCTGACTATGTTGAAATGACCCTCCCCATCATCGAGAAGGTAAAGTCAACTTTCCACCTTTGCAATGCTTATTTTGATAGCAATTCCTGTGGAGAGGTGAATAGGCATAGTACTGATGGAAATATACATATTCTCTCATACTTACATATCTGTATAAATTTTTTTGGTGAAATCTCCTACTCTGATTCCTCATTTTGAGCTAGTTCCTTTGGTCAGTCTCGTTGCATCTGTGTTGCATGATCTGAATGTGGTGGCAAGAAGGATTTGAGCTGGCCTGAAATCCTTAACTAGCCTAAAGGCCTTGGGTGTCTGGGAGGCCTTGAGGACTCTAATCATATACCACTGGATCTTTTAGGCTTAGTGGTGGATGAAACATAAGATATCAGACATATAGTTCTTACAAAATGTCATAGAGTTACATTACCCCCTTTAATAAATTTCATCCTTGTAATTTGAACATGGTCTCAGTAAATAGGGTTTGAATTTTTTAAAATAACTGTGTTGAAATCCAACATCATAAAAAGGATTTATAAAACATCCATTTAAAAAATAGAGAAATGGAAATAAAAAGGTCATTTTTAATAAAACACACAATGTTTCCCTGTGAAAAAAATGGATATTAAGGAGAAAAGAAAACACCCAATGAATGATAGAGAGTGATAGAGAGCACTATATTGATACAATCAACCTTCATAAAGCTGTAATTATATATTGGGTTAAAGAGAAATTTATTTACCATTATGAAATGTAAATAGATAAATTTATTATTTCAAGATCCTTTCTCCTATTATTGAGAAATTAATTTACTACATTTTCAAATTAAATGAGTAAACATACTTATAAGGATTTTATATTGTCAAAAAAAATTCTTATTAATACTAAAAAACTATTAAGGATTTGATCTTTTCATCTTACCAGAGAAATTTAGATTTTATCTCGATGAAATATACAATCCCTAAACATATAATATATATAATATGTACACCATTTCCATAAATAACCTAAACAACCATAAAATCATTTATTCTTCAAAAATGAAATTCAACCTTCAATTATAAAATAAGATTTCCTAATATTCTATTTAATATAATCATATATGGATCCCCAAATAGTGAACATATTCAAATATAACATTAATGACAATACACCAAATGAATTTCTAATCCCATGGTTAACTATATGATAAAATAAATATTTTAAAAATGAATTTAGCTTTTAACATTTAGATAGTTATAATATATAAAACAAACTCATAATAACCATGAAATCATGAATAGTAGTGGTAGGAAATACAAACCTATCTCCCTTTTCTTGTGGGTTCAAACTTCAAATCATTTCTAGATGTGATGGGTTGTTAACTATCCTACATGTTTTCCTTTTTGAAAAACTATTTTATTATAATTATTATAAAATCCAAGAAACATGAGAAACATCCTAAAAAAATATCCTTAAAATATTCCTCATTAAATAATTTTTTATCCTCAAAGGATATCCCCCATATTTCTTTCTCTATCCCAAAATTTAATAACTATTAATTACCTCAAAATCAAAGATCATATAAACACTAACAGTTATCCAATGATTTAAATATTTTTCCACTAAAATTAAAGGAATAAATCATTAAGTTATGTTTTTAATAAAACCTATAATAAACCTAAACATTAGAGTAAAATAAATGTAACTCAAAATAAAGGTATTAATCTTAGTCATTCACCATATAAAACCTCAAAAAGGTTGTTTATGACATTGAACTTATGATCATAATTAAGATTTTAAACACATGAAGGTATTACTAACTTTCAGATTACATCACCAGAAAACATCATAATATCTAAATTTATCTAAATCAAAATCTAATACTAATTGTGACAGCCCAGTATGTGAACTTCCAGATACTATGATAAAAATTTTATCTTTACATTTCTATCTTTTATACCCATATACCTGATCCAATTTAATCCATCCAAAAATTACTAATGTGAAACGAAATATTGAAATACTTTCATACTAAGTGACATATTAGGTTTATAGATTTATAGAATTAGGAAAAAATATTAAATATCATTGTTTGGAATACCGATGTTGAAAAAATATATATCAACTCAAAAAAATCTTCACTTCTCGAAACCCTCTTATACCATTAATCCTTTTTTTTTCATTTTATAAAGCCGGATTTTGGGTTGCCGGTACCCATACAGACGAAACCAGGAACCACTTCACAATTCAAACTGAAAATTCAAAAACCGCTTCATCAATTCAAATTTTAAAACAGCTGATCCACGTGTCCACCTTGAGCCGCACACCTCGAGTCAGCGCGAAAACCAACGACGCCTCCCATCAGAACACCGGCGAAAAAACCGGAGCTCCACGCGCCACCATTCACCGGGAAGATGGCGGAGACGTCGCCGGAGATGCAGGCGGAACACATCTGTCGTCTTCACTTCACATCGACGTCGCCGGAAAACAACAGATCACAACCATCTTCGAACCATTCACTGGAAAGGAAGAGCCTCATCGACGCAAAACAAAACCATCACCGTAGACGCAAGACCATCCACGCACTCAAAACATCATCCTCGAACCATGGAGGAACAGATTCAACCTTAAACAAATCACTGCGGTTCAAAACCCCGCAAAAGAACAAAGACAGAAGAAAAACACCATCGTCGTCGCTCCATCACGACACCACCTTCAACCCGCGTCAACAGATTCACCACGCCACAGAAGAAAAAAAAATCCACAGAACAGAAAATCCCGCCGCCACCAGACAAACCAACCGCATCCGGCACAACAAAACCCTAGCAAACTCACCTGAGAGGAGGTAGAACCCAACAAACCACCGGCACATGAGTGTGACCCTCCAACGCGAATGCACCCCCGGAAAACAGTGGGCTGCCAAGATCAGAGCCAGCAGCACTCCGAAGAGTATGCCGTCAACAAGACCGGTCTTACACCCGCGGATCTGAGCCAGCAATCACAGAGGCCCGAGGAGCATCTCCATAGCTGGAGAGAAGACCACTCAGACGCCACAACGGTGGAGAACCACCACCAACCCACCGAGCGCGAGAAGGTAGCGTCGCGCTGTCCGCCGCGAAGGAGCTGGTTGCGGCGAGAGAAAACCCTAGAACGAGAGCCCTTTACGGGCGCATCCCAAGGCACGAAACCCTCTTATACATAACCTACTTAAAAACATTCTTCATAACCCAGGGAAATCAAATATAAAATAGTATGAGATCAACTTATTAGTAAGTGTAAAAATAAGAGATATCAATAATTATATATTAATTACACAATTATAAGGTAATAATAATATAAAAATAAAATTAAAAATTATACCCAACATATAAAATATCATAACCTTGAGTCATAGAGTGAATCTTGGTATTCCATAAGACATGAATCAAAAATGAAACATTATCCAGGAGAATAAAATAATGATATAAGAAATATAATTTGGGAGAACACATAATCATAGAAAGTAATACCCTTAATAGTCAAGGCTCTTTTCTGAGAATATAAAAATGGAGTAGGTTAACCCCCAAACCATTTGAGTAATCAGGGTTCCCTTTCAAGAATGTCACAGAAGAATGATTTCCCTCCCCAAACCATCATAGTAGTCAAGGTTCACTTCAAAGACTATCTTAGTGGAATTGGATCACTATTAAAACCATCACATTTGTAATGAATGACTCATAATATAATCAATGTGGAAGGGTTTCACTCCCCAAACCATCGTAGTAGTTAAGGTTTTCTCCTAAGACTTTCACTGTGGACGATATCCTTTATAGAATTGGGTTCAATCCTCATTCTAGTTCCTATTAATCACATTAGATATCATTATTTATCCAATATATTGTATTCATATATAATTTATAACAATAATACAATGTAAATAATACATACAAGTTACATAATAACATAAAAATTTTCTCATATCAGAACTCATGAAAATAAATTTTTTCTCACAAAGTAGAAATAAGGAAAAACGAATGAATTTCATCAACATATTGTCATCGTAAATATAATCCATAGATAAAAATAATTAGTATGATATCCTTAAGTAAAAAATCTATTAAAACTTATATATTATCAAATTATGTCATATTAGATGGAAAATGATTTTGATTGAGAAGCAGGAATAATTCTTGTGGTAAATAGTATTTATATTTGTAAATCATTTATTTATTTAAAAAGATACGTAATTATAAATGAAAATATTTTCATGGAAAATAAACATGTATTATCCAAATGTAATATTCAAATAGTTAAGGCCTCATTATGGTGTTAAATTTCTCTCATTCCATAGTTGTTAATAAAAACACTCCCTTTGTATTTTTGTTAGAAAAGTTACATAGTTCCACATTTGGAATAACAAAAAAAGATTCCGTGAAAATAGTTTTGTAAAAAGGAAAACATGGGTAAAAAATTAATTTAAATTTTTTTATGAAAATGATAAAAAATTTATTTTTTAGATAAAATTGAAATGGAAGAGAAATATTTTCTATTGGAGTCTGAAACATAAACAATCCTAAATAATTATGATACTATTAAATAAACATTTAACACTTGGGAAATGTTTTAATTATAATACCCATGATATAAATAAATATTTATGGGTATGTATATCCCTGAAAAATTATTAATATGTATCATAAAATGAATTCATTGGAATTATATACACCACAAAAAGGAAATTTTTTTCTAATTCATGTGTCCCATGATAATAAAATATAGATGAAAATCCCTTACATCATGTCTCATATTTCCACATTCACAATGGAAACTCTGTTACATTAAGTATAGATTCATTAAACATGTATTAAATAGGAATATTTATATCTATAACACCATTTACGATTTATTTATGACTTATTTTCAAAAATTTATTAATAATTTATTATCAATATTACTATTGTGTGTGATAACTGTTTCATTTTCCAATTATGTTTTGGTTCAGAAGTCTTATTCCCTATAGATTGATAATTATCCCATAATTCCAAGAACTTTAGTAATGGTATAAAATTAATCTATATTCATTATATTAAAATTTATAATCATTCTTAAAATAAATAGATAGAAAAATGAATTAAACTATTCATGGAGTTAAAAGGCTGTACACATGTGTGAACAATGGTTCCATTTTTGACTGTTGAAATGAAAAATGGAAAATAATAATTCAGCTTTGAAGAAATATTTTTATACCATATATATCAAATATATTCATCAAAATAACCCATATTACTATCCATGTTAATTTCAAATGAAAAACGACTCACATAGAATCATGGAGATTGTATTCCATATGCATGCACGAGCGACATTATCATTTTCCAAAAGATTGAATGATTGGAAGGAAGACATGATATTATCATTCCATAACTATAATTATGTTATAGAAATAGTACATAAATATTAAAAACATCATAATTTATATACATAAAATATTGTGATGAAAAATGAATTGTATCTCCATATGTAGATGACAAATCATACATACACACACACAATACTTTCACTTCTTAAATGATGGGAAAGAGAGTTTATAATGATGTTTTAATAATAATATTGTCATTTAGTAAATATTTTTATAATAAATTTATTATTTTATGATAAATATAATGGATTTATATAAGGTAAATAAGTGTAGAAAAAGAAATTGATTGGTAAGTGCGATTGACTCTTCTTCCAAACGACTCCTTTAGATCTCATCTTAAGGGCTCTGGGATTGGTATTTTTATGAACACTATCACCTTTATAATGTGTCTAGGGAGTATTATAGGATAATTGGGAAGGGGTTGGTCTTGATATAAGGCTTAAAGCAGTGTGATGTAGTGAGGGAGGATGTGCGCTTTCATAACTAAGGTGAGGGGCAGTTTGGAATTTCTTAAAATATCAAAGAATATTAAGACCATTCTAGATAAAAATACTTCCATATTTCCTATATATTCACATGGGATAGAATTTTAGTTCCAAAATACACTTTTTTTGTTTAATATTTTTATGATTTTTATATAATTTAATTAAAAAAAAATTCCATAAAATATCATTATATTTCGTTGTTATACTATCCATTAAATTTAATTTAAAAACATCAAGAAAAAAATTAAAATTTGATTATACTATTTTATTATATCACAATAATTTTATGGTAATCAATATAATATTTGTATCACCTTTAATATCATATATTATGTTACTTTTGATATTTTTAATTTCATTTATTCATTTTTTTACAAATTAACTTAATAAAGTATTAGTAGCACACAAGCATATAATGTAATTAAATAACTACTTAAAATTATAAATAAATTTTTATCATGAAAATAAGTTTATTATGATCAGAATAACCATTTAAATTCGTTTAATATTTATTATAACTCACATCTATATCATGAAAACTCATTTAATTTATTACTTTGACATTTACGGTCTTACACAAGAATTGGAAAAGCATTATTACAAACAACTTTTAAAACAATACTAAAATTAGTTTATAACCATAATAATATTCAATAGTATTTAATATTAAATTTAAAATTATATCAATAAATAATCTCGTAACAAATATTATTTTTTGTATACTATTTTTTTTTCAAGAGATGCATAGGCGTTACGTCAGCACTTAAAATGATTGTTATATCTATTTTGAAATAAATTAGAATCTATATATTTTAAATTAATCATGGATTATATTTATATTAATTTTTCATACCTTATTTATTCCTTATGATTCATAAATTTCTATATTTTGTATATTTCTTGTCGATATCATCAAAGATATCATATTTAAAAAACATTTTTTTACTATCAACTAAAAATTTGAATTAAAAAAAACTAACACTTGGATATTATTAGAATGATGAATAAAATGTAAATTTTTTTTTGGAATTAAAATACTATAAGTGATATAAATAAATTTTAAAATAAGTGTTTAAAACAACTTTTTATCAAAAAATATATCATTTCATAAAAATGATTATTTCTATTTAAAATGTATATTTTCGCAAATTAAATTATAAAATTCATTAAAATGAGCCTAATTGAATTAATAATAATGTATTAGATCTCATTTTTATTTTCATCCCTTTTAAAATTAATTGGAATATAGAAAATAGTTCAAACAAAAGTAATATTTTTAAAAAAATTGATATTTCTTCTTTAGTAACTAGAAAATCAATATTTTCAGAAAATTAAAAACATTTGACCATAATATGATTTTTGTATAATAATTTAAAAAATAATATTAATTTTAAGAAATAAAATTTATATATGTTCACAAAATTGATTATAATATTCACTCATAAAAAGTTAGAAACCCCATTTAAACAAATATATATTTTAGAACCATAAAATAACTTTACATAAAATTGAGTAATATTTTAAAAGAGTTAATCAATTTATTTTCTCTGATTAGTTACCTTATCTATATATATATATATATTTCATAATTATTTAAATTTTATTTATAGAAACATGTTAAATTGATAGGTTATAACGGTCATATTTAAATAATAATATTTTGGGTTTCTTTTAGGCACAGTGTTGCATGCAATGTAAGATATCAAACATAATATCATTTTAAAATATTGGAGTGTTCCATAATGGGAAATTCCAAAATTAAAAATCCGCTCAATGGATCATGTGGTATCATGAGACAAACATGATTGGGTATTTGGATGAGGCATTACCCAATTATTAATGATATCTTAGCGTGAAACCGCAGTGGTAGGTTTGAAAAGTCCATAATTATGAATTCATTTATTATGAAATCATTTATTAAATTATTCATGATAATATTAATTATTATGATATACATGTGTAAGTTTTTATTTTTTGAGATTATTTATATTTCATTATTTGATCAAAATTTATAATTTTTCATATTATAATTTCCTTATTATATTTTATTTGTATGCATACCCTTATTGAGAATTTCAGCTCACCCCTTTCTTATGTTTTATTTTTTAGGATTATAGGATGTGTATTAATGATTGATATATATAGATTTTCTAAAGGAAATAATGGTTCTTTAAAAATAATACAATGTTGTGTTTTATTTTTTCTAATGCTATATAGGATTCAAGTAGTTTCTAGTTTACAATGATTATGAAACTATTTGGTAATTGAGGATAAAATCATTTATATATAGTGCCAATGTAATAATGTAACCACTAAATCTTGGTAACTAGGGTCAGTGTATTTATAATTGGTATTATAATTTATTTATTAGAAATAGTGGGAACTAGATTTTGGAAAAAATAGATTAAGTAATACTAACTTTTGAGTTACTTTGAGGATAATGTCTATATAATGGTGACATTATAATGTTTTGTTAATATAAGAATTATGTGGTTTTACTAGAAATAAATCCCATCTTGGATACTCTAAATGTTTGTGTAATTAGAACATATTAATATTGGGGGTAATAATTCCTAAAAGTGATGGTTTGAGTAAGCTCATCCATTATAATAGAGCACAATGAGTTTGCCCTCACAATACACTGGATTTTTCACTATTAGTTTATATTGTTAGGTTGATTCAAATTTTCATTGTGAAATATTATTAAATTTTTGAAAAAATGATGGCCATTAATAAAATGGGTTAAACTTATGGTGTCATAGGATGAAAATAATGTTTCATGATTTAGACATCCGATGAATTATTTTTCATGACTGATCACATTGATCAAGGATTCTTGATGATCACATAAACCATTTTGGTTTTTGTTTGTGATTGGTGATAGAATGATAAAGTTTAGGAGGTGAAAATTATGACCAAATATTTAAGTACCTTTTTTATGGTTTGTTATATGAATTACTGTATATATAGAATAGTAGGAAAAACTATAATTCATATCCTCCAAAATTAGATGTTGATTTGGTTATGAAAATTCCAAATTGCTGGATGACCATAACCAATGTATATAACTCCTCTATGATAATAGTTTGTGTTTGTGTTTGTGGGGGAAGGGGGGGATGGTTCCTCCTGTGAATCTTGTAAATTTTATTTATTTATTTGAATTTTAGGTAATTTTGGGTATGGATTGGATCTTTTATTACAAGACCGAAATTAATTTCCAATAAAGGGTAGTTACATTTTATTTTAAAAATCCATCCTTCAATAGCCTATCAATGTGAGGATTAAACTAAACACCAAATTTAAATTACTTTCTTCATATGAGCTTTTCTACCAATTCATGAAGAATATTAATCTCAAATGGTTGGGAAAAAACTCAACAATGAAAATTTTCATACTACTTTAGAATTAGCTGATATGTTTCCAAAGGACTTTCCATGTCTTTCCATGAATTTTGAAGTTGAGTTTTCAATAGAACACATACCTTGTATCTTTCATATTTCAAAAAACTCTATAGATAATGTACCAAATTGAGATGTTAGAATTGAAGAAGTTACTCTAGGATAATATAGATAAGGGATTCATTCATCTTTGTGATTCACTATAGTGATCACTCGATCGTTTTATTACAAATAAATGTGGGTCAATGAGTCTTTGCATAATTATCATGAAACTAATAGGATCTCTATTGTGAATAAGTACCCCTACCCCATATTGATGATCTGTTTAATCAAATGGGAGGAGCACTATATTATTTCAATATCCATATTCAATCTAGGTATCAATGTATAAATATCAAGGAGAAGGATATACCCAAATAAATCATCCATATGAGCTATGGTCATTACGAATTTATTTTAATTCCCTTAAGACTTAAAAATGCTCCTATTATATTCATTGTTTTAATGAATAGAGTATTTATATATTACATAGAGTAGTTTATGGTAATATTAAGAGAAGATATTTTTTATATATTCATAGGGATTTGAAGATACTTAAGAACATTATAAAATCCTCTTGAATAACCTATGGAAAGATAATTTGAATGAAAAATTTATGAATTTTGAATTCAATATTAAGAATATTTCATAATTGGGTTATATAATCTAATATAGGAGTTTGTTAGTATACCACTAAAAGAACTAAGTTATTTAATATTACATAAAAACCAACCAATTTTATTGAGATATTTAGTTTTCTTGGTTTGACTGGATATTATCGAATCTGTTTGGAAAATGTCTTACAACAATCAAATACACTCACCTTGTTAATTCAAAAGGGATCCAAGATCATATATATAGATAAATATGTGTAACATTTAAAGTAAATGAAGATATGGTTTGTAATTCTAGTAATTATTATGCTACCATACTATAAAGAAGGGTTTTTAAGCTATAGTGACACATATAAGAAGGGACAGAGATGCATCCTCATGAAGAATGATATACTGATATCTTTTGCCTCTTTAAAATTGAAAATTCAGGAGAAAAATTACCGAAATCACGAGTTTATGTTTTTTTGTGGTAAAATTTTCATTAATGTTATATAAGAAATGTATTTACAAATAAATATGTGATATATATACTGATCATAAAATCATGTAGTATAAATTTACACTGAAGAAGTAGAATATGTATCCATGATGATTGTTTGAACTAATTAAAATTATGATTTCTCAATAGATGTACACCATAAGAAGGATATCAAGGTGGAAGGTGACCTGAGTCAAAAGGACCATGCTACCTTAACTATGATGTCAAGAAACAATTACATAATATTTTTGGATTTCAAATAATATATCTTGACATCTTCAAGAATGGGTAGAAATCATATCTTGAAAAATGAGTGCTCATCTATATAACCAAGTTAAAATTAAAGGGTCATAGAAAAAAGTTGTATAGATGAAAATAAGGTTATAAAATTTTCAAAGTTCATCCTTTATTGTGATGGAATGATATTGTTTTGGAACCACGTATGTGCTCTTATTATCCCAGAGTTGAATATGGAGCTTTTAGATATGGATCATAGTTCATCATTCTATATTCAACCTTGATGTATGAGAATGTATAGATATCTAAAAGAGTATTTATGGTTGGAAAATTTTAATAGATTTATTGTAGAGATTGTATCTTAGTTCTTAGCATGTAAACATGTTAAGGGAGAGAGACACAAATATTTGGGGATGCAACAACTATTTCCTAAACCATAATGTAAATGGGAAAACACCATTTTGGATTTTTTTATCGGACTCCCCAAAACATCTGAAGGATATAATTATATTTTCATTTTAGTTCATTTCAAAAAAAATTCATGACACATGATTTATATCATTAAATATTTATCACATTTTCATTTTTTATAGATAATTATTAAGGAAGTGGTATAGTTTCATGGAGTACCACTTTCTATAGTAACTTATCCAGATTCGAGGCTTACCTCAACATTCTAAGGAATTATTTCATAGGAATTGGATGTGTAGTAGATTTTCAGTATGACAAATATTCCTTGTATTGACCATTTTATTTATAGAAAAATCGAAACCCTAGATTATATTTTCGGATCCTATTCTATTGATTTCGATGGATGTTGGGATCAACTGTTTCCTCTAGTTGAGTTTTCATACAAACAAATATTTCACATGAGGTTTCAAATGGCTCATTATGATTCCATCTATGAGAAGATATATTGAAATAAAACATGTTGGGATGAAGATGGTGGAAAAAATATATTTGGATATGTGCTATATGAGGAAATTTTGGATAATTTCATAACTATTTAACAACACATCAAGCAAAATCAGAGTGGATATAAATTTTATGTTAATAATAATTGACAAGATCTAGATTTTGTAGCTGGTGAGAAGGTGTTCTGATGAATTTATACATTAAATAAGGTTATGATATTGATGATGAAAGGAAATATGAGCCCCATGAATATAGGTCATGTTGAGATTCTTTATTACACAAGGACGACAACTTTTCACTGATAACTTCCACAAACACTCTTTCAAGTTCCTGACGTGTTCTATATATATCTCTCTCGATTATGTTCAAAAAAGATCATTCACATGTACATAACTCAAGGGATTTACCAATGTTTAATTATATTTATTATGAGTAAATTAGAGTAGAAATATTGGATTTTAGAGATAAATATATATAGAACAAGATTAAAAACCACGTTAAAGTTATCGGAAGTAATCAGAAATTTGATGAAGCAACATGGGAACCTTATGATATGATAAGGAAGAAGTATTATATGTTGTCTTTATTAGAGTGAATGAAATTAGAGTGTGAAATAAACATTAAATTTGGTACTATGTAACACCCATATATTCTATGGTATTTTTTAAAATAAATTTATCTTATTTTATTGCATTAGATACTTGCAATCCCAAGTAAAAAAAACCGTAATATAGGGTACCAGGATAACCTATCCATTAAATTTATGAGTATGAATATGATAAAATAAATTTGAAAAAGTAAATGTTCTACAATTGTATAAAAAAATTAATTTTTTATCAATTTATTAGAATTGAAAAGAAAAATCATTTCAATGTAAAAGTAATGTTTTTCTAAAAAATAGTATTTTTTAAAATGGGAATTAATTCCTTTTTGCACACCTGTTTAATTATTTTACAATTCTTTAAAGATTATTTTAAAAAATTAAAATCATTTTTGAAATAAACATATTAACTTTTTTAGAGTGAATATTCGGAAATATCCTTATAGGTTTAATTTTTTGATGAATAGGGAAAGTATTGTTTTTTATTAAAAACTGAATTTTAGATTAATGATTTTAAAAAGTTAATTTTTCAAAGTTTTTTAAAAAGTAAAATTATTTCTATTATATTTTTATTAGTCCAAATTTGGTCATTGAAATAAATTTTTTTGTTAAATTGTGAATTATAAATATTTTATACTTAAGAAAATATTTTCTCTTGAAAACCATTCTTCATTATTCCTTCCACCTCGGAGCGGCAGCTCTCTCCCTCCCATTTCGAACTAGGGTATACCCTCAGTGTTGATCTGGAGGGGGGAGGACTCATGCTTGCAGCTTTGTTCTAGAAGGCTGACGTCGCCTCCCCCATCCCTCTTCTCTTGTTTTATTTTGTTTTTGTTGGTCTGTCATTTGGTGGTCTTCATGAATCTACTGTTCGTTTGGGATCTTTGATGCTGGAAGAGTGGAAAGGGTTTGTAGCACCGTTTCATCGATTATCTTTGTCCCCATCGATAGTTTCTTCCTCTTACCAGGTTCACACGTATTGTACTCCGATGAAGGTTTTTCTGTGGTTCAGATCTGACCAGATCCATGCCCGGGGTGAAATTTCTTTGTCAAATTGGCCTGGATCTCTTCTTTGGTGATGCTACCTTGTTGCAAATTCTGGCCACTCAGTCTTGGGTGAAATTGGTTCAACTTTGCGATCCTGGGTATGCCTTCCACTTCAGGTTTCATAGCTAGGATGTCGGTGGATGTCTTGTGGATGGTGGTGGGGATTCTTCAGCTTCTGTGTCAGAGTTGCTGTCAACAAAGGAGGCTGATGATTTGGCTACTGCTCCAGCGCTAGTCTCTCCATTATGGTACATTTTTTGATTTTCCTCGGACTTGCAAGTAATCTATTTCATTTGAGATGTTTTAGTCTCTTTGAGTGGTGATACTGAAGAAATGTTTTGGTTCGAATGGATCATTGATCTATTTATTAGGATGATTTTTTCCAGCATTTGAATATTGCGGTGGTTCTGTTTCCTAAAATGTAGCAACCAGGATGACGGTTTCTTGTTTGAATGATGTTTTTTTGATGAATGTGTGGTAGTAGGTGAAGGATGAACAATTATGTGGGTGCGTGAAGTCGTTGATGGAGGTATTATGGTCTCATGATTGCTGAATATTGGGACACCCACACAGTCTACTTGGAATTTCTCCAGATGAGGATAGAGCGAGTTGCTTTCTTAGTGCATGGCTATTCAGATTTGGATGATTAAGTAGGTATGGCTCTTCCATCGGTACCAAGCCTGTGCATTTTTCCATGGGATATCTTGCTGAGCAACTGTGCTCTGGTGGAGGCGTGCCTTATCGACATTGATGCTGGGGGGGGGGGGGTACTTATACGTATTCTTGTGATCGGTTACAACCCTCATGTTTTTTTTAATTTTGTTAATTTCCCTTTTTCTATGATGTCTTGGTTTTTCGCCTTTACCCTTAAAAGGGGGTTTTATCCAAAATCAATAATAATTTTGTCCTTCAGGCCATTCAATCATCATGATTGGGGGTTTAATTTTAAATTAACTTATAAGAATTATGTGAATTGAATTTGATAAAATGGATTTTATATTTGGAATGAAAATAAATAAAATTAGTTAATATGGTCATTATAATTTTTGGTTATAGTGAATAATAAATACAATAGAAAATAATCACCGTGACAAAGGTTAAAATTGTTCTTTGTGTGTTATATACAATTTTTTTAATTTTAATTTTCCCCAAAAATCATATTTTTAATTTATAAATTATAGTTTATATTTAAAAACACTAGGTCCAAATTAATTAATAGGATTAATTTTTTTTATGTCTTAAATGATAAATTACAATCTTAAAAATACTAGATACCATAGTGAAAATAAAAAAGGTAAAATTGAGTAAACATAGAGGTTAAGGGGACTACATGCTTGAAAAATATTTCTTAATTAGTTTTGGTGGTTTGTATATAACTTAACATCCCTAAAATAAGTTTTTTTTTGAATGTTGGAGTCACTTTTATTGATAATGACTATCCATTGTCAAATTGTTTTGGGTATTTTAAAAAATTCCACTCTTTCTCAATTATAAAAGGGTACCCCTATTATCTTCTATCCACACTACAAGAGCCATTTGGTTTGAAAAATGAATTCTAAAATTAATTAATTATAACCAAACCAACTAAATAGAGTCTATTTTTCTAATATAGAAATAATCAAAGGATGGATTTATGTATAAACCTGAAGCGGTTTTCCAAAGAATATGTTTTGTTCTTAATAATTCATTTTCATTTTATTTGTTATTATACCTCTTTAAAAACTTCTTCAACTATGAATATATAAGAGATATATTATATCACATACACTAATAGGTTTTTATGATCATTTGATAATGTATATCAATATATCATTCCATGAAATGTGAAATGAAACTGTCGATCATGTGTATTGAGGACTCCCATCTCACGAACCGATGTAATCTATTTATCATCGCCGCCTATCACAGATGGATTTAACGATGGATTTAATGTCTGTATATATATATATATATATATATATATATTATATTTGTGAATAAAATATAATTTTTGAATTACAATATCATATCTCCCATTTTATCTTTTAATATATTGAAAAAATAACATTTCTACTCTATACATGTGGACTTCAACATACACGAAGCTATGTGATTAATTTTTCATTTTTTTACATGGATAGTAACTAGGATGGATTTTATTAATATATATGATTTATAATTATAATTTATATTTTAATAATTATTTAACATTCTTTCACTCCATCCATCAAAAAATGAAAATAACGTTCATGCGTATGTACGTCCCCCCATCTCCTCGAGTGGTTTAATTCATTTTTCTATATTTAACATTTTTCGATTAATATAAAAACATATAAAAGGAATATATTTATTATTATTTCTAATATTTAAATTATTAAAATAATTTTAACATGATCAAATTTGAAGGACCGAAATTAAAAAACTAAAATGTACAATACAAATGTAGAAGTTATTGCTTGAAAAATGATTTTAGCAAAAAATTATTAATAATAAGGTGATAAAAGATTATAGTTAAATCAAATATGGTATGATGTATATGAATTTTGTTTTGTAATTGATATATAATAATTAAATATTTTTTTCATTGGAGGTTTTGACATATTATAATGAAGTAGATCTTGATGTAAGTGTTTATTTAAAAAATCTCTCCATTATTCAGGATTGTTTATTATCAAATATCAACTAGGGGAATTATTTAGTATTTATAACTTAAAAATTTAAATGTTATTATTCCTTGGTTATTTATATAAATAATATTTTTATTCTAATTTTCCTCTCCTTAACTAATCTAGATACTAAAATAATGTTTTTAAAGAAAATTCACTTATTTTTTCTATTTATTAAAAAACTTATTTTTCTTCTCTATAATTGTATTATATAAATTTTTACATGATTTTTTTAATATTTTAATGTGATTTTTTAATTTTTTAATAATGATTTAATTTTTTGAAAATGGATAAAATGAATCTTTTTATTGATTTCCAAATGAGGTTCTTTTTGACTTTTTACAAAAGTGTGAGTGTAATGTTTTTTACATATTCAACACATATGATATTTTACACAAACATGAACACTCTTTTAATTCGATCATCTACTAAAATATTACAATTTACTATACATATTTTTTTGAGTACTTGGGAAATATTTCTGACTTTAAATATGTCTTTTCAAAGTTAAAATGATATTTTGCTGACGAAATTTTCTAGTTATCATTTTAATTTTTTTTCATATATTCCAATATCCTCTGTAAAATATTACATCGAGGATATAATATATTTATATTATCCAATAAATTTATCTAAAAATTTTATATGTAGTTTCACTAGGTAATGTATTGATATTTCATTTTCCAGTTCATCCAATAAGCACCGTTATTGATTTTTACACAATTATAATTAAGTTGTATTTGTTATTCATATGATAAATGCATTGGAATTATTAAGTGATGTTGGGGTAATATAATTACATATCCCCTCAATTAATTAGTAGGACTAGTGAGAAAGACTAGATTATGTATTTGGTTTATCCCTTGTTCATTTATGTAAGATGTCATGACACGAGGCCTTGCTGATATGTTTCAGATGTTTGTAATTATAAATTACATCACTATGTTTTTTTTATTAATTTCCACTTGTGTATTGGTTTTATTTCATCATATTAATTTCCATTGAGGAATTTAAGGTAGAGGGTGGAAATGAACTCGGGTATTTTTACCAAGTAGCATTTTTGAGAATTAAGTGGTGCCTTAAAGTCGTTTGTCCTTTGAGATAACTGTGGTTCTAGTTATCCTCCACCTCTATGATGTGGTGAGTTGGGTGGGTATAAATTGATAATACTAACCAATATGTTGAGATTCTTGGCCAACATATGGATAAATATATAAGTAATAATATTTAAGATGTCTTTGTTATGATATTTTTCTTGGAGGCTAGTGAGGTATCTATGTGATGTTGATTTTGTCAAGTGATGTTATTACCTTTGTGTGATGGTTGTTGTTTCGATAGACATGTTTGATATAAGTTACCCAATTAAGGTTATTTCTACTATGATGAGACCTATGGGACCCTAATGGGTGACCTAGTGAGATGTTTTCCCTTTTGAGGGTGTGTGTTTAGGATATGGTAGTGAGGATTGTGGGTTTCCCCTTATGACAAAAATCAACCGTTGGTATATGTAATTTATTATTTTCCAATGGGACTATAGATCTAGCCTATGGGCCTAATATCCACAATCATGATATAATAATATAAGTATAAATAGTCAATAGTTTCTATCACATTAGTTTTCCCTAAATTTTAGGGAATCACCTACTGAGCCAGATATACACACATGTGATTACCTGAGATGGCAGGGAATTGACCGTCATGCCAATGCACTAGATTGTATGGGATACCTAAAATCGAATGTCGAGACCGACTTGAATATTTGATGGATTTACCAAGATTCTAGGAAATCATCTACTGAGCCTAATGATCATGCACACTAGAATTTATTGGATTCATATCAATTCATATGATTCTTAATTATTGATTGTACTGCAAGCTGTGAAAACAACTATTGAACCAGACAAGTACATACACATGATTTTATAAATTTCCTAGGAATGAATGATGAGACTTAAGAAATTGAATTTTACTAGACATTTGAGAGCTGGATATTGAGTCTGATAATCACACACTGTCTAACACATGATGATTGGGAATTAACCATAGATATTTAGACTACTACATTTCCCAGGATACTTGGGTATCAATTCATACTGGCCATGCACTAGGTTTCGTAGGATATTCTCAAAGTAATCATCCATGGGTTTAATATTGGTAGGTACCATTAAAAAAATTATCAATGAAACATTTTCATCGGTTGGAAAATGTTTCATTTAGTCCTCACACTCAAGGATAAATAGTGATTATTCTTTTATGATTCCATAGTCTTTATTTATAATAAGATAATTTAACATGTTATACTACATTTACTAGTTATGTTTTGGAAAACAATTGTGGTGTCCCATTTTTTTGTACTCACAACCAACTATGGAATCCATGCCACCTGGGTACCTAAGAATAATTCACCTTTTACATGTTTAGTTTAAGATGATGCTGAGGTATATTTATCAAGAAGTATAAATTGTACTTTACTAGTATTCGAGACGATGTGAAAATATAGGATTTAGTAGAGCCTCATGTATATATTTTTTGTTAAGGTATTTTTTTATTTTTTATTTTTTGACATGTGACCAGTCTGGTGGGAGTCCAATGAGTCTATAATATTATATGCATCCCCATGATATATAATATGGATGTATAAATATTATTGAATTGCCATTACCTATTTATTTATTATTTTTAATGATGTTTTTATATTATATGTTATTTACCAATATGATATGAGGTTATAGTCTCCTCCCAAAAATATCCTTGTATTTCATTTCTTGTTGGTAGCCACTGGCGTATAGGGGGGCACATCTACGGTTGTAGTGGAAACTCTATAGGTTTAAGAACTCCTCAGTGGCCAGTAATTAGGGTGGGATATTATAATTTATCAACTAGTTTTGTGAATATAAATAGAAATATTAATTTATTTAAATTAATATTAAAATAATGTTTTATTAACACATTTAGATAATACAATATTTCTTTATTTTAGGAATGAACAATATAGGTCAACTTTAATTTTTTTATTCAAGTTTTAAAAATATTCAAAGAGGATTAAAAAACTAAGGTATCATACCCAACATAAATGTTATATCTTATTTAATATTATTAAAATAATTTATATTATTTAAATGATAAATGATATTTAAATATATTATTTTCATGAGAAATCTTAATAATAATTTTATAACTAGACAAAGGGAACAACTTAGAATGTATATTTAATAATGGACCATGGTTTTCAAAATTTTTAATGCTCTCGAAATGAATTTTGGTATTTGATGGGGTTCTTTAAAATGGGTTTCAATGTGTTTCTGAATATTTTCCCCATTTGTCCTTGAATTACCCTTTGGTGTGAGTTTCGAAAAGTGTAAGGGTCCTATTTCCAGTCATGTAGTGTTTTGGTGTGGGTTTGGAACTTAATGGTCTGTTGGGATTTGTAAATGTGAAAATGGTGTTTGTGTGACTTTTTGGTATCATTTATAGTTATTTCAAGAAAAGGTCCCATTTGGAAAATTCAATCCAAAAGTGGTGCTTATGTTAACCTCTATAAATCATTTGGGTTTGGATAAATGTTTGTGTCTGTTTGGAAACCTTGTTGTTTTGTGAAAGGTTTTAAATGGTTTTATGTTATAGAAACCGAGTTGGAACATTGTTTTAAGAAATTCATATGTACCTATATGGGGAACCATTATTAGAGGGATATAGCTAAGGGTTCATCATATATTGGCGTATGTGTTTAGGGTAGGTAAGTGCAGTGCCATCAACCGTGCCGAGTCACGTGTGCGTTGACCTCCTACATACATAGGATTATTACTACCAAAGTATGTTCCTAGGATTATTTTACATGATAGAGTGACGATATATTATCATCCTCAATTAGATTAGTTTCTACACTTTGGAGTTGTAGACATTCCATGAGGGTTGTTCCACTAGTGAAGCTTGGTTAGAGTAACCTATTGGTTATTGACTTAGGGGATTTACAATATGTTGGAAGGTGGTTTCAAACTGAGTATATCCAGGGGTTGTCAAGTGATGTTTAGGATCTCCCATGGTAATTAATTATATTTCATATTTACCTTCATCCATATTAGTTTCTATATTTATCTGATTGTTTGTTTCTTTTTAGGGAATAAAATTATTTCAAATTTTGGGATTTTGATTAAAAACCAGCAACTGGTTTTGGAAATGGTGTGTGTAGTGTGATGGTTTTTAAATTGTAAAATGGGGTTTTTTGTCCAATATGGAAAAACCAATGTTTATATTGTATTTCAAACTGGTGTTACTAGATGGTTTTTTGAAATAATATTATTGTATTCATTCGTTTATTTTAGGCATCCTTACTCAGCAGTTCTATGCTCACACCTAACTTATCATTACAGTTATAGGTTTAGATTTTGGTTTAGGTTCCCCAGCAGGTAATCATAGTTAGAGTATGGTTAGTATTATGCATGGAGGTGACCAAAAGGTCACATGTAAATTGTGTGGAATTAGTTCAGTTTTTCTTCTTTTATTCTTTAGTCTGGTTGGTTATATTTTGTATCTCGGCCAACTATTTATTTATTAATGTTCAGTTGTTGGTTGGTGTTTCCTTTTTGGTTATGATTATTTTTCTAGTCATGATTATTTTATTTTGGGTTAAATCATTCCCATGTGTATGTTTTGATGCCCAAAACTATTTCTCAGCCCGTGTGGATCATGAACACCCTTCAGGCCTTATCACAGACCAGCTCGGGTGACCGGTTCAGGGTTGACCGAAGATGGATCGTGAAAAAATGGTATCAAAGGAGTACCTTTATATTTGTGGTGTCCAATAGATAAATATGGGTATAGTTAGAGCTATGGAGGTAGGTTACGAGTCGGTTCCTGACCACCACCACTCGTGACCATACATGAGTTACTCGGGGTAGTCTGAGAGTGAGTCTTTGTCTTGGGTTTTTTAGGACGAGGGATGAAAATGGAGTTGAATTGGTGTCATGTTGTGACCGCAAATTGAGTGGTGGACCAAATGGATTCAAAGTGCCCAGTTCAAGGTCATCCTAGTGTTATTCCTTACTTGGGGCATGGACACCACCATTTTATCGAGTTAGGCATAAGAACTAGTCTCTCATTTCTACAGTTCATTGCTTATTGTGATTCATACTGATCTTGGTTGGTGTAAGTGTGATTTTGGTATTGAAAATGGTTTTGGGGAAAAATTTATTTCTTCAAAATGTTTTTAAATTTAAAATGGGTTTTAAATTGAAATTTGTTTCTTCAAAATAGTCTATGGTCGGTAAGGTCGAGTTTTGAAAAGAAAGAGGAGTTAAAGTGAAACATGAATTCTTCTAAGTTGTTTTAAAAGGGAAAAGTGTAACCCTTGGTATTCCTTATGAAGGACCATGTGTGTGTGGGTGTGGACAAAAAGTGTGGGGGGGGGGGGCACTTGTCCATGGTTGATGAGTGTAACGACCCAAACTTTTGTTAATGAAAATTCCTCTTGATCTAATAAAATGACTTATTATATAAAAGGGTTATATAACATATCCACTTGTTTGGTTTTATGTTTTATGATTTTAAAATACCGTTATTCATTATGACCATTTCTAATATATCCATTAATTAGGGATCACATGATTAGTATAAATATAATGATTTAAGAAATCCAATTTACTCAAACAAATAAAGTGATGAACTCATTGAGTAGAATTGCCCCGTACGAAGCCCATTTTTTGGAGCTCGAAAAAGAGGTGGGGTCACTGGGCTTCACTCATGAACAAGACTACTCTGAGCTTCAACATATTAATCTAGAGTGGAATTTATTACGAGAGAAGTGGAAGTTACTAGTGATTACCACCCGAGCAATGTTATCCAAACCACCCCGAGAGTCTATCACAATCGGACACCTTACCCTTCGGTCGTATGAGGGTGTAATAATGGGTTATGTAATGAGACCATAGTACTATGATTATGCACATTATTATTTTATATAATAATGAATACACATTCATTTTATTATTCTAACTTTATAAATAGTTTTTAAAGTGAAAATAACATTTTTAGTTAATATTAAATTAAGATATATATTTTGATTAATTAATGTATTTTTTAATTAAATAATATTTTAATAAAATATTATTACTAAATTACTTTTTGTTATGTATAAATTATCGCATAATTATTATAAATACAATTTTAATTTTTATTACGATTTGAAAGCCGTTTTTGTCAAAACACATTAATTTTCGATAAATGTCGGTTTTTATTTTTAAAAGTAAAAATTCACATAATTAGAAAATTATTTAGATAAAATTATTTTTATTTTTGGAATCAGGATGTCCAAATTATCCAATGGCGAATTCTTCATAATTTTCTAAGACAGTAAAATTTTTGGTTGAAAATTAAATGCTGTTTAAATATATAATGTGTTTTATGACATCATAATGACCCAATAGTGATGTAATAAAATAATATAAACATTATTTTCTACCAATATATGTTTTAACATTAATACAATGTAATTTTAGTTTTTTTTGATTTATTTTACAAAGCCTAAGTGGACCCTCAAAGACATATAAAACATTTGGACTTTTTGAATTGATTTTCTTGAGAGTGTGACTCAACTCCACATAAGAAATCCTAAAATTTTAAGAATTTCGGCCATTGTAGTTATAAAATATTTTTTTACACTCCACTTTTTCAAAAACCATGGGCAAAAACCATTGGCTTGTTTGTGGTTTGGATTAGTTTAATTTGTGGTGCCCCAAAACCAAAATAACAAAGAATTCCTTCTCCTTTCCTATATAAACCCACACAAGATCTCACTTTCTCCTGACTCAAAGATTTTGGAGTTCGTCCAAACTCTGTCCTCCTCTCTATAGAATCATCACAAGGTGACCCTCTCTCCCAAGAATCCTCTCTTAATCCCCTACAAGCCTTTGGGATCACACTTCCAAGAAGGGATTCATTCCTTTCTCATTTTTTCCAAATTTAATTATTATGTTATGCCCTTTTATTTTCCATTAAAAATGATGGGGTATGATTTTAAAACTAACCCATACATCCCTAATTATGTTTCAATTATGATATACCCCTTTCTCTCTCATTAATTCCTCCCAAGTACACCCGTTACGATGCCAAAATTCTGTTAGGGGTTTCTCTGTCCTCATTTACATTCAAGAAATTGTTTTGTATTAAAAATCTAAATTACATTAATTTTTTTTTGAGAAATGTATCTATATGAATCCATTACTGTAAAAATGTATCTATATGTAACTCCGTTATGCTTCTGAAATTGCATTATGATTTTCCAAGAAAAATTCTTCGTGTAGTGAATACCATGCCCATTTATTTATCAAGGGTATTCAACATTGTGCACATTTACTTATTGATTATAGAGTTTAATATATCAATTCCAAATTCATTTTTCATGGAATAAATGTTATATGATCCATGTTCCACACTTATGCATGAAATGAAATATTTATAAAGGGTGTGTCCTGATAGCACTCCAATGCATTTTGTAAAGATTAGTATCATGATAAGTCAAGTGAAATGTGTGTTTAATCATGTTAATTCAAGTGAAATAAGATCTTCCTAATGATCCATATGTAATCATCCTTTCATCATTATAATAACATGCTATGTGTTGTTTCCACATTTACATGTTGTGATAATCATGCTTTATCATGCCTTTATGTTCATGTTTATTTTATACTCTATTGATATGATTATTTCCTAACATGTATTTTATTCTTCATGTGAATCCATGTTTACTCCCTTGCTGGGCATTATATCTCACCCTTTTATTATGCATGTTCTCAGGTTATCCCATGAAATGATCAGTAAGAGGGAATATAGTGGTCATGTAAGGGATGTTTTCAATAAAGATGTTGTGTTTCATGTTTTAAGTCTTTATGTAATGTTCCAAAGATCCAATGAAACTGTACCTATAGAACTTACATGTTGTATAAAGTTAAGAGTTTATGTAATAAATCACATTTAAGTGTGTAATAATGAGTAGGGTTGTCATAATGTGGATGTAAATGGATATATGCGCACATGATGTTTTGTAGGATGTCACAAGTGGAGGTTTTGGAAATAAATGTTTTGTTTGGTTTTTCTAAAATGTATTTGAATGGGGAAATGATCTTGAAAATTTTCATTCCACTGAAAAATTGGTTTTGATATTTGGAATGTTGACTTGGGAGAAGGCAGTTTTGAAATTGTAATGAAATGGTTGTTTTTGAAAAATTCATTTTCGCTTGTGTTTGTATAAAATTTTATTATCGAACTACTTCATCTAGATTGGGGGGTTTCTCCTGGTTGTTCTTAAGTTTTTTTTGAGATTATATGAAGGTTGTCTCAGCTCAGGGTGTTATTTTATTGAGTTTTGGATTGATGCCGGTTGCAGTTGTGTGTATCATGTTGTTTGGAGTATATCACCGGGAAAGGTCACTAAGGTTTCCAGTGAGTCATGTATAGTATCAGGTTTGTCACTAGTGTTGTTTGTTCTTCAGAGTGAGAGAGTTATGTTATAGGTAGGTAAATTGTTTAAGGATATAGAGTGTGCTTTTTAGTGGTTGGGAAGTCCAATGTTTTTTAAAGTCCATGTTGTCTTGGATTTTTTGGAGGGTCTTTTTTTGGACCAGTGGAGGTTGGATGTCTCTTTATAATTAGAGATTGAGTGTAGTTAGTGGTAGTAGGATTTCACAAGGGTTACTTATATGGGGAGTGAGGTGTGTTATAGAAACCTATTTTTGAAAAATCTCATTATTCAGTGTTGACTTCTAGTCTGTTGGGCCGTTTTCTTACGTACCACCAGTGTGGCTAATTCAAGCATTCTAAGCCACCTTGTCACATCCCTTCGAAGTCTTTCCACCATTGTATCCATTTGGGTCCTTAGGGGAAGTGATCAACGAAGCATCATTTAGGTAAGTAGTCCTAATTGGGGGACCCTATTGCCTAACTATGAGGCATAAGATTCTTCGACCATCAGGGCCCCAACCGTAGGTATCATTATGAAATTTGAGCACGATTTGGAGTTTCCTAAGGTATGATTAACCCCAAACCTAGATTATATTTCCTAATTTTCTTTTTTATGGTCATATAATGTTCATATTTTACTATAATAGTGTGGTGAATATGTTCTATTAAATTATGAGATGCTTTTCTTATTCTGAATGTGGAATGTGGAATCATTCATTTTTTATAGTGTGGTTGGCTCTTGTCTGGGGGATGGTTTTGGAATTGGATGATGCTTCTTATTCTGGGTCGAGTTTTCTTTTTTGTTTTATATTTCATCATTTTAATAAGATTTTTAATTCCTATGTAGGTATGTTCTCCCTAGTTCATAGGGTCATTGGTTCTTATAGAACATTTCATATTCCAACATCCTAGAATGCTATGTTGTTTGGTAGTAGGTTTCCTGTTTGGGTCCTTGCAGTGGGATATTTTTGTTCGAGCTAAGGGGATTGGCATAACTCAGGTTAAAATTTCTATTCTTCTAGTAGAGGTAAGGTTCCTTTTGGTTGGGGTGAAGAAGTTGGGTTAGTTTGTGATGAGATTTCTCAAATCCCCCTTAGGGATGTGTGTTCAGTTATTGAGGTTTTATGTTTGAAGAATTCTTATGGTGTGGAAACAAATAATGTGTTCTCCCCATGTTTTATGTTTTTATTTCCTTTTTTTGGTTAGGTGTGACATGTGAGAGTGAGGTTAACCCATAATTCAAGGTTTTCCTCAGTTTTGTCTCGGCATAAACATTGGATGTGGTTATTTTTTGTCCTAGTGACTTTATGGGCGTAGAAAGTGTGTGTGGTGGGTATAATTTCCACACCCTGACCTCAGATACTCTTTGTTTTATCCTTTTATTATATTTAGATATTTTGGTAAAGGTTCGAGTTTTAGTCTTGGTCAAAATTATGATTTTTTGGAGTTTTTGGTTGTTTTTGCAAGGGGAGCATGGTTTCCACAAAGTTAGTAGTGACCATGAGAACACCATGAGGGTAGTACATGGCAGAACGAACTGACCACATGGCCTTTTCAGGGCTATGCAGTAGTCCAAGGTAAACATACAATGCATCATTTCTAGGTAGAGAGTTTCGATTGGTTACTACACTATTTGGAAAACTGTCTGACCAAACTGTGCGAACCATGATGGAATTTTAAAACATTATTTTTTCCAATCTACCCGCCTACCAATTTAACCCAAAAACATAGCACTCCACCTTGGTTCATCATGGAGCATTAAAAGAGCTTCCTAGGCATCCCTCCTTTATTTCTCCTCCTCCATGTATGATCCCTCTTCGATCCAAGGTGTGTTTTAAGTGTTTCCTGTCCCTTTTTCTTCCTTTCCCCTCCCCTTCTATTTCTTTGTGTTTTATTTGGGATTTCCTCTATTGTATGAATCATAGGGTTAGGGATGGGGGATTTTTGGCTTGTTTTTTTGCCTATTTATGTTGTAATGATCATTTTTGGGGCTTTGATCTCCCTATCCTGAGGTTTTACTCCACCCACATTTGATTTAAAGTAGGTGTTCCCAAAATTCTCTTTTCAAGAACTCTCTATTATAACATTCATGTTTTAATTAATTTTAATATGTAATTTTCACATCTATTATACCAATAGTAGGAAGGAAATGGTGTTTTTTTCAATTTAATGTCATAAAAATAGGTTTTTAATGATCTTTATATGAAATGACCATGATTTTGGAACCTTGGGTGTTCATTTTAAATGGAAATGTTCATTAAAATTGAAATTAGGGAATCATGGGAAATGACTAACTATCATGTTGTAGTGGACGTGTTTTTTTGTTTGTATTTCTGGTCTATTGTGTTCGGTTTTGAAATGGTATGGTTCTTAATTAGTGAAAATTCTTTGGGATGAGTATAATGGTTTTTAAGGGGATCATTTTTTGTTTTATATATCAGTTTGGTGGTTAAATATGGGTTTCATTGAAATGAGTGATTTTTGGAAATAAGTTTTTATCATTTCATTGGTTCTTGGTGTGTCACTAGACGTTGTCACATCCATGGGTACACTAGGTGCATACAAGGATGTATTCACAAATGAATGTGATTCCTTAAGATAGTGTTTTCATGAATGATTGGTTTTCTAAATGGGTCACACTCTTGAAATGAGGTTTGGTCTTTGATGTGGTTCCTAAAAATGGTTTCTAATGTGTTTCTAAAGGTTTTCACATTTGACCATTAATCACGTATTGGTGTGAGTTTTGAAAAGTGTAAGGGACCATTTGGAAATAATGAAATGTTTGTGTGTGGGATTGGAAATTAATGGACCATTTGGCTTTGTAAATTTGAAAATGATGTTTGTGTGATGTTTTGGTAATATTTATAGTTATTTAGAGCTAAAGGACCATTTGGGACATTTAATACAATATTGGTTCTTGTGTTAAACTTTATAAAGGATTTGGGTTTTCATAAATGTGTGTTCCTATTTAACAACCTTTTTATATTGTGAAATGTTTTAAATGGTTTTATGTTATAGCGGCCTAGTTGGAACCTTCTTTTTAGAAATTCATATGTACGTATATGTGGAACCTTTATAATAGTTATATCCCTTAGGGGTTATCATATATTGGTTTCTATGTTTGTAGATGGCCAATGGAGTGACAATAGCTGATCTGAGTCACATGTGCGTTGCCCTCCAACTTACACATGATTATTACTACCATCATGGGTTCTTGGGTGTCTTTTAGATGATCAGGTAATGGTAGATTACTGTCCCAGACTATATGGGTGGGTATCCTATGGTGTTTTAGAAAGGCTATTAAGGATGTTCCACTGGTGAGGCTAGTTTGGAGCAGGTAGTTGGTTATTGACTTGGAGGCTTCACCATATACCGATAGGTGGTTCCAAACTGAGTATATCTAGGGTTTTTCTTGGGAAGTTTAGGATCACCCATGATAATTATTTAAGTTTCTTGTTTACCTTTATCCCTATTAGATTACATCTTTTAATAATTGTTTTTTTCTTTTTTAACATAGTCTAGGTATTGAAATTTTTGGCTTTTGATTATAAAATGAAAATAGGTATTGGAGATGGTATGTGGAGTATATTGGGTTTTAAATTTTAAAACAATTTTGTTTTCTAAAATATAGAAAACAATATGTATATATTGAATTTAAAACATGTGTTACTGTATGGTTTGGGGAAAGGAGATTTTTTGGATTCAGTGGTTTATTTTAGGCATCACTACGAAGCATTTTGATGCTCACGCCTATCTTATCAATTCAGTTGTAGGTTCAGATTTTGGTTTAGGTTTCGTAAAAGGTGCTCATTGTTGGAGAAGGGTTAGTCTTATGGTTGGATGTGACCAAAAGGTCACATGGAGATCACGTGGCATCAGTTTATTTTTCCTTCTTTTAGTCTTTAGTCTACCTATTCGTATTTTGTATCTGGACTAAATGGTTATTAATTAATGTTTACGTGTTGGTTCATGTGGCTTGTTTTGTTCTATTTCTTTCGGGCTTGTGGCTTTTTTATCACATCTAACATCAACGATCTTCCTTCAATTATGGACTCGAAGAATGTCTATCCTGGATCAGAGTGGGTTGGTTATTAAAATGGTTATGTTTTTTTTGGATTTTGAATCACACTTATTGTTATCATATAATACACATGCTATACATGTTCAAACATATTAAAGGAATTTTGGTGGTGTCAAACAAGGTTTTATTGTTAACAACCTTCATAAATTTCTCGATTCATTTGTGTACTTCTTGTATAGGGTTCCAAGAAAGTTCATGTCGACCAAGGAATAGAGTTGATCCATGGATCGTGTAGCTTGTAGAAGAACCATGATTTATTCTTGAGGGGTTTGTAAAGTGTTTTATTTATTTACTTATCTTATGCACTTATAATATATTATGGATTTCCAATTTGGGATTCCCTTTATTTATTGTATGACATGTGTGGTATTTGATTTTGAATTCTTCTACGTTTTTTTACTCTGCATTTTTATATTTTATTTATATATTTGTTCAATTATATGATATTGAGGGTATATTCTCCCCACTGATGGTGTTTAGTACCTCATTGATTTTTAATCCTATTGGGTATAAAGGTATGCATATGAGGTTTTGTGGCTCTCATCCTTGGACCCGACGGTTTAGGTCGGGGAACTTCAAACTAGTATTAGATAATATATTTCAAATTTTCATTAAAACTAACTTGGGACATTATATAAAGGACATATGATGTGTGGGACTTGGGTACGAGAGTTACTATGTACCTGGTTATATCATTTTTAATGAACTTATGAGTTACCATTAAAAAGATTTCTATTACTTCTTAAGGTATTTGGAAATATTCATGAATTATTATTAGAAATTTAGTAACACAGACTATATATATAATTTTTATGTGATGTATTGTAGTTAATTAATTTAATGGATTGAATATTACATCTATTCGATAAATACATTATTCTACGATTGAGTGATATAACTTTTTTTCTTGCTGTTGTGATATACCTCTTTTCGTTAATTAGTTGAACTTGTGTATACTCTTCTTTGTTGCATATATGTGAATATGATTAACATGAAGGGAAAGAGAACATGGTTGGTACTAAGATGGATATACCTTGGGTTATGGTTAATCTACAAGGATAACCATCTATAGTCCCATACACCGATGAAGATCTTCCCTAATGATTTTAGTTTCTCTAAGTGTTTCCATAATGTTTATAAAGATGTCTTCTTGAAATATACTCATGGTAACACTAGATAAGGTTAGATGGGATACCCCTATTAGATAGGATTCAATTCTTCTACCACATTCTATGAAAGAGGGTGAATTATATCATTCTCTCACACATTCTTTAGTGCCGCATTCCATGGGAGAAACTTATTCACAAGTCATTATACTAGTTATTGACTAGGGTGGAGGGGAACTAAGGTCCATAGTTGATCATGCTAGCGACTTCCAACTCTATCATCCACCATCATTTCATGATAATAAAATATAGATGAATGTACCTTACCTTTTGTCTCACCTTTCCTCATTCACATTGGAAACTCTGTTACTTTAAATATAGAATCATTAAAAATTTATTAAATATGAATATTTATATGTATAATACCATTTATGATTTATTTATAACTTATTTTCACAAATTTATTAATAACTTATTATCAAAATCATTATTCTCTGTGATAACTGCTTTATTTTCCAATCATGTTTTTGTCTAGAAGTCTCAGTCCCTATAGATTGATAATGACCCCATAGTTTTATGAACTTTAGTAATGGTATAATATTCATATATAATCATTATAATAAAATTTATAATCATTCTTAAAATAAATAAATAGAAAAATTAAATACACTATTCATGGAGTTATTAGGCTGTACACATGCGTGAACAATTGTTCCATTTTTTGACCGATGGAATGAAAAATGGAAAATAATAATTCAGATTTAATGAAATATTGTTATACCTTATATATCATATATATTCATCAAAATCACCCGTATTGATATCCATTTCTATTTCAAATGAAAAAAATACTCACATTGAATCAAAGAGATTGTAGTCCATACGTATGCATGAGCGACATTATCGTTTCCCAAAAGATTGAATGATTGGAATGAAGACATGATATTATCATTCCATAACTATAATTATGTTATAAATATAATACATAAATATTAAAAACATCATAATTCATATACATAAAATATTGTGATGAAAAATGAATTGTATCTCCACGTGTAGATGACAAATCATACGTACGCACGTACAATACGTTCACTTCTTAACTGATTGGAAAGAGGGTGTATAATGATGTTTTAAAAATAATAATGTTATTTAATAATATTTTATATAATAAATTTATTATTTTATGATAAAGATAATGGATTTATATAAGGTAAATAAGTGTATAAAAAGGAAGTGATTGATAAAGGAGATTGACTCTTCTTCGAAAAGACTCATTTAGATATCATTTTAAGGGCTCTGGGATTGGTCTTTTTATGAATACCATCACCTTTATAATGTGTCTAGGGAGGATTATAGGATAATTGGAAGTGGTTGGTCTTGATATAAGTCTCAAAGAAGTGTGATGTAGTGAGGGAGGATGTGCCCTTTTATAATTTTGGTGAGGGCCAGTTTGGAATTTCATTAAAGATCAAAGAATATTAAGACCATTCTCGATAAAAATGATTCCATATTTCATATAAATTTACATGGGAGGTAATTTTGGTTCAAAAATACACTTTTTTTGTTATTTAATATTTTTATGATTTTTATATAATTTAATTAAATAATAATCTCATAAAATATCATTATATTTTATTATGATACTATTCATTAAATTGAATTTAAAAACACCAAGAAAAAATTAAAATTTGAGTAAACTATTTTATTATATCACAAAATTGTTATGATAATCAATATAATATTTGGATCACCTTTAAAATCATATATTAGTTAACTTTTAATTTTTTTAATTTCATTAATCCACTTTTTTGTTAATTAAATTAATATTGTATTAGTAGCGCATAAGCATATAATGTAATTATATAACTACTAAAAATTATAAATAAATTCATATCATGAAAATAAGTTTATTATGATCAAAATAACCATTTAAATATGTTTAAAATTAATTATAACTCACATCCATATCATGAAAACTCATTTAATTTATTACTTTGACATTTATGGCCTTACACAAGAATTTCAAAAGCATTAGGATAAACCACTTTTAAAAGAACACTAAAATTCGTTTATAACCATAATAATATTCAATAATAGTTAATATTTAATTTAAAATTATATCAATAAATCATCTCGTAAAAATTATTATTATTTGTATACTAAATTTTCTTTTTCAAGAGATGCACAGGATTTATGTCAGCACTTAAAATGATTTTTATATCTATTTTGAAATAAATTAGAATCTATATATTTTAAATTAATTATGGATTATATTTATATTATTTTTCATACCTTATTTATTCCTTACGATTCATGAATTTCTGTATTTTGAATATTTCTTGTCGATATTATAAAAGATATCGTATTTTAATAAAAACATTTTTTTACTATCGACTAAAAATTTAACTTTTTAAGAACAAAATAATAGTTAAATTTTATTGGAATGATGAATACAATTTAAAATAAATCTTATGGAATTAAATTATGATAATTGATAGAAATAAATTTTAAAATAAGTGTTGAAAACCACTTTTTAAAAGAAAATCCATTTTTTCATAAAAATGCTTATTTATGTTTAAAATTAATACTTTCAAAAATTAGGTTATAAAATTAATTAAAACGAACCTAATTGAATTAATAATTATGTAGTAGATCTCATTTTTATTTTCATCCCTTTCAAAATTAAATGGAATATAGAAAATAGTTCAAACAAAAGTAATTTTTTTTAAAAAATTGATATTTCTTCTTTATTCACTGAAAAATCAAAATTTTCAGAAAAATAAAAACATTTGACCATAATATAATTTTTTTATGATAATTTAAAAAATAAAATTTTTATAAGTTCACAAAATGGATTAAAATGATCCCTCATAAAAATTAAGAAAACCCACGTTTGAAGAAAATATATTTTATGAATGATATCTTAGCGTGAAACCTCAGTGGTAGGTTTCAAAAGTCCATGATTATGAATTGCTTTATTATGAAATCAATTATTTATTTCTTCCTGATAATATTAATTATTATGATATACGTGTATAAGTTTTAATTTTTTTTAGACTATATATATTTCATTATTTGATCAAAATTTACACTTTTCAATATTATTAATTCCATATTATATTTTTTTGTATGTGTGCCCTTATAGAGAATTTCAGCTCATCCCTTTCTTATGTTTCATTTTTTAGGATTATAGGAAGTGTATTTATGATTGATATATAAAGATTTTCTATATTAAAAAATGGTTCGTTAAATATAATAAAATTTTGTGTTTTATTTTTAAAAATGCTATATGGGATTCAAGTATGTTTCTAGTTTACAATGATTACAAAACTATTTTGTAATTGAGGATAAAATCACTTATGTATATAGTGACAATGTAATAATGTAACAACTGAATCTTGGTAACTAGGGTCAGTGTCTTTATAAATGGTATTATAATTTGTTTATTAGAAAAAGTGGGAACTTGATTTAGGAAAAAACCGATTAAGTAATAATAAATTATCAGTTACTTTGAGGATAAAGTCTATGTACTCATAACATTCTAAAGTTGTGTTAATATAGAAATAATGTGGTTTTACTAGAAATACATCCCATCTTGGATACTCTAAATGTATGTGTTTTTAGAATATATTAATCTTGTGGGTAATAATTCCAAAAAGTGTTGGTTTGAGCAAGCTCATCCATTATTCTAGTGCACGATGAGCATGCCCTCATAATACAACAGATTTTTCACTATTAGGTGATATTCTTAGGTTGATTCAATTTTTCATTGTGAAATATTATAAAATATTTGAACAAATTATTACCATTAATAATATATGTTAAACCTATGGTGTCATAGGATGAAAATAATTTACCATGATTTAGACATCCAATGAATTTTTTTTCATGACTGATCACCTTGATCAAGGATTACTGATGATCACACAAACCATTTTGATTTTTGTTTGTGATTGGTGATAAAATGATAATGTTTAGGAGGTGAAAAGTATGACCAAATTTTTAAGTACCTTATTTATGGTTTTTTATGTGAATTAATCTATATATATAATAGTAGGAAAAATGAAAATTCATATCCACCAAAATTAGATGTTGATTTGGTGATGAAAATTCCAAATTGCTTGATGACCTCAACTAATGTATACAACTCCTCTATGATAAAATTCAGTGGGGGGGGGGGGGTGGTTCCTCCTATGAATCCTATAATTTTTTTTATTTGAATTTTTGGTAATTTTAATTATGTATTGGAACTATTATTACAATGCCGAAATTAATTTTAAAAAAATAGATGTTACATATTATATTAAAAATTCATCCTTCAATAGCCTATTAGTGTGAGGGTTAAACTAAACACCAAATTAAAATTAATTCCATCATATGAGTTTTTCTACCAATTCATGAACAATATTTATCTCAAATGGTTGGGGAAAAACTCAAGAATGATAATATTCATACTACTTTAGAATATTCTAATATGTTTCCAAAGGACTTTCCATGTCTTTCCATGAATCGTGAAGTTGAGTTTTCAATAGAACTGATACCTAGTATTTTTCATATTTCAAAAAACTCTATAGAGAATGTCCCTCATTGAGATGTTAGAAATGAAGAAGTAACTGTAGAATAATATAGAAAAGGGATTCATTCATCTTAGTGATTCACTATAGTGTTCACTGGATCATTTGATTACAAAGAAATGTGGGTCAATGTGTCTTTGCATTGATTATCAGGAAACTAATATGGTCGCTATTATGAATAAGTACCCCTACCCCATATTGATGATCTGTTTAATAAAATGATAGGAGCACTATACTATTTCAATATCCATATTCAATCTTGGTGTCAATGTCTATATTCCAAGGAGAAGGATATACCCAAGGAAACCATCCATATAAGCTATGGTCATTATGAATTTATTTTAATTCCATTAAGACTTAAAAATGCTCCTATGATATTCATGGTTTTAATGAATAGAGTATTTATATATTACCTAGAGTAGTTTGTGGTAATATTAAGAGAATATATTTTTATATATTTATAGGGAATTAAAGATACTTAAGAACATAGTATAATCCAGTTGAATAACCAATGGAAAGATAATTTGAATGAAAAATTTATGAATTTTGAATTCTATATTAATAATGTTTCATAATTGGGTTATAAAATCTAATGTAAGAGTTTCTTAGTATATCCCTAAAAGAAATAAGTTATTTAATGTGGCATCAAAACCAAACAATTTTATTGAGATTTGTAGGTTTCTTGGATTGGCTAGATATTATCGAATCTGTTTGGAAAATTTCTTACAAACTATCTAATACACTCAAATTGTAAATTCAAAAGTGATCCAAGATCATATATATAGATAAATATGTGTAACATTTCAGGTAACTGAAGATATGGTTAGTTATTCCACCTATGATTATGCTACCCTACTCTAGTGAAGGGTTTGTAATCTATAGTGATGCGTATAAGAAGGGACTGAGATGTGTACTCATGGAGAATGATATATTGATATCTTTTGCCTCTTGAAAAATGAAAATTCAGGAGAAAAATTACAGAAATCAAGAATTTATGTTATTTTGTGGTAAATTTTTCATTAATTTTATATAAAAATTCTATTTATGAATAAATATGTGATATAAATACTAATAAAAAAATCATGTTGTATAAATTTACACTGAAGAGGTAGAATATGATTCCATGATGATTGTTTGAACTGATTAAAATTATGATTTTTCGATAGATGTACAACATAAGAAGGCTAACATGGTGGAAGTTGAACTGAGTCAAAAAGACCATGCTAGCTTATCTATGATGTCAATAAAAAATTAATAAATATTTTTGGATTTGAATGAATAGATCTTGACATCTTCATGGAAGGGGAAAAAACATTTCTTAAAAAATGAGTGTTCAACCATATAACCACGTTAAAATTAAAGTAGCATAGAAAAAATATGTATAGATGAAAATAAGGTCAGAAAATTCTCAATGTTCAACCTTGATTGTGATGGAAAGATATTGTTTTGGAACAATGTATGTGTTCTTATTATTACAGAGATGAATATGGAGCTTTTTGATAAGGATCATAGTTCATAATTCTATATTCATCCTCAATGTATAAAGATGTATAGATATCTAAAAGAGTATTTATGGTAGGAATATTTTAATAGATTTATTGTAGAGATTTTATCTTAGTGCTTAGCATGTAAAAGAGTTAAGGGAGAGAGACAGAAATATTAGGGGATGTAACAACCATTACCCAAACCATAATGTAAATGGGAAAACACAATTTTGGATTTTTTCATCGGACTACCAAAAATGTCTGAAGGAAATAATTCAATTCTAAATTTAGTGAATTTCATAAAAAATTCATGACACAAGATTTATATCAGAAAATATTTATCACATTTTCATTTCTGATAGATATTTATTAAATAAGTGGTATAGTTTCATAGAGTACCACTTTCTATTGTATCTTATTCGTATTCGAGGCTTTCCTCAACATTTTAGAGAAGTATTTTATAAGATTTGGTTGCAGAGTAGATTTTCAGTATGACATATCTTCCTTAGAGTGACGGTTTGATTTATAGAAAAATTAAAACCCTAGATTATATTATTGGATCCTATTCTATTGGTTTCAATGGACGTTGGGATCAACTATTTCCTCTAGTTGAGTTTTCATACAAACAAATATTTTACATGAGCTTTCAAATAGCTCATTATGAATCCATATTTGAGAAGATATATTGAAATACAACATGTTGGGCTGAAGATGGTGGAAAATATCTATTAGGATATGTGATATATGAGGAAATTTTGGATAATGTCATAACTATTTAACAACACATCAAGAAAAATCAGAGTGGATAGAAATTTTATTTTAATAATCATTTACAAGATTTGGATTCTGTTGCTGGTGAGAAGGTGTTCTGATGAATTTATACATGAAATAAGGTTATGAGATTCGTGATGAAAGGAAATATAAGCCCTTTAAATATAGTCCACTTTGAGATTCTTTATTGCATAAGGATGACATCTTATCACAGAGAACATCCAAAAACAATCTCTCAAGTTCATGACGTGTTCTATATATCCCTCTCAATTATGTTCAAAACTGATCCTTCACATGTACTGAAGTCAAGGGTTTTACCAATGTTGATTTATCTTTATTACGAGTAAATAAGAGTAGATATATTGGATTTCAGAGATAAATATATATGGAAAAAGATTAAAAACCAGGTAAAAGTTATCTTAAGTAATCAGAAATATGATGAAGCCACATGTGATCCTTAAGATATGATAAGGCAGAAGTATTCTATGTTGTATTTATTAGAGTGAATTAAATTAGAGTGTGAAATAAACTTTAAATTTGGTACTATATAACACCCTTATATTTTATGGTATTTTTTAAAACTAAATTTAATTTAATTTATAGCATTAGATACTAGAAATACCAAGTCGAAAAAAACCATAATATAGGGTACCGGGATAACCTATCCATTAAATTGATGAGTATGAATATGAATAAATAAATTTGAAAAAGTAAATGGTCTAAAAATGTATAAAATAAATTAATTTTTTATTAATTTATTAGAATTGAAAATAAAAATCATTTCAATGTAAAATTATAGTTTTTATAAAAAAGATTATTTTTCTAAAAAGTTAATTCTTTCCTTTTTTCACACCTGTTTAATAATATTAATTTTATTCTATGTCATCAATGATAAATTACAAAGATAAAAATACTAGTTACCATAGTGAAAATAGAAAATGTAAAATTGAGTAAACATAGAGGTTAAGGGGACTACATTCTTGAAAATATTTGTTAATTCGTTTTGGTGGGGTGTATATAACTTAAATTCCCTAATTTTTTTTTAAATTTTGGAGTCACTTTGATTGATAGTGACTTTCCATTGTCGATTTGTTTTGGGTATTTTGAAAAATTCCAGAATTTGTCACTTATTAAAGGGAACCTCTTATTATCTTCTATCCAAACTACAAGAGCAATTTGGTTTGAAAAAGGAATTCTAAAATAAATTAATTAAAACCAAACCAACTAACTAGATTCTATTTTTATAATCAAAAAATAATCAAAGGAAGAAATTATGTATAATCCTGAAGGGGGTTTTCAAAGAATATGTTTTGTTCTTAACCATGCATTTTCATTTTATTTGTTATTATACCTCTCTAAAATCTTATTCAACTATGAATATATAATACTAATATTATATCACATACACTAACATGTTTTTTTTGATAATTTTTTAATTTATATCAATATCTCATTCCATAAAATTTGAAATAAAACTGTCGATCATGTGTATGGTGGACTCCCACCTCATGAACCGATTTAATATGCTTCTCATCTCCGCCAATCACAGATGGATTTAATTATTGATTTAATGTATATATATATATATATATATATTATATTTATGAAAAAAATGTAATTTTTGAATTACAATATCGTATCTCCTATTTTACCTTCCAATATATCGAAAAAATAACATCTCTACTGTATATGTGTGGACTTCAGCATCCACGAAGCTATGTGATTCATTTTTCATTTTTTACGTGGATAGTAACTAGAATGTATTTTATTAATATATATTATTTATAATGATACTTTAAATTTTAATTATTATTTAACATTCTTTCACTCCATCCTTCAAAAAATGAAAATAACGTTCATGCGTACGTACATCCTACCATCTCCACGAGTGGTTTAATTCATTTTTCTATATTTAAAATTCTTGGATTACAATAAAAACATAAAAAATGAATATATATTAATTTATTTAAATTATTTAAATTATTAAAATAATTTTAACATGATTGTTTCGGTGCGGATGTGCGTCGGGTTACGCTGTTCCGCCAGGACGCGTTCGCGCGTGCACCCGTCAACCCGAGGGGATGGGCGCGCGGCTTGTGGTCCCGCAGTCCCGCTTTCCAAGGGCGGGCGGCATTCGTCCCTTATTCAGGGGCGTCTGCTCCTTGATCGAAACCGGGATGATGGGATGTCGGCTCCTCCTTCCTTGGACGTCTCCTCGGAACTCGTCGCCTAATCCGGGTCTCCCTCATAGACTTAAGAATGTTCGTGAATCTCGTTCCCGGCGCCATATCTTCATGGACACCGGTTAATTACGCTGCTTCCGCCCGGACGCTCCAAGGAGTCTGGGCGGGGCAGCAACCTGCGGTGAGAAGGTCGGGTGGCTCTGGGTGCCGGGGGCGTGTCGTAGCACTGCGGCTCTGCACGTCTGTCTTCCGTCCCTAATAGGGCTTCTCGAAGGCATGATGGCCTGAGGCATCCCGTACTAGGTGCGGGGAACTGTGTCACCTGAGGTTTTCCTCAGCTTCCCATGTTTAACACGGGGTATGCCGCGAGTTTAACGTCCAGCGGGGACGGCATCAGACCGATCAACACGAAAAGTGGATCAGATGACAGAACCCCTTGCGGGGAACCTCCGACGCTGGGGCCAGCATATGGGCGGCTTCCCAAATGATATGGAGTGAAGTGAAGTGGCATGACCCCACCGGGATGTGGTGGCCCGGGTAAGGATCAGGATGGATGATGGAGTGAAGAGCTTGGACCCCGTAGGGGCTTCCTACGTACCGCGCGTTAGCACGGATCAAAGTCGACATAGTTCGGGTATACAGTTTAACGTCATGCTGGACGTCGGCAAGCCGACTCACGAAGAGGTCTAGGCCGCCGGGCGGAGGATTGAACCGAACCACCTCGCACAGAGGGGGGTGGAACGGCCGGGTGTATCACAGTTTCACGTCATGCTGGACGATAAAAGGAGAAATGGGAAAAGGGGCTGTGGGGAGGCACAGTGGAGATACACACGGGCAGTCTCCCACAGGGGCGGATTCATAGGTGAATCGACGCAAGCGTGAACCTTGGAGGGGTCCACTGATGGACGAACCGACGTAAATACGACCGGGACGACCAGGTGGCGGGCTTGGACCTCAGGGAGGCTTCCTACGTACCCTGTATAGAAGACAGGGATCAAAGTCCACGTAGTTCATTCTGTCAGGACTTACGCACTTGAGGCAGCCCGGATGCGGCAAAACTCAGTTGGAAGGGACTTGGACCGAAAGTAGGAGACACCTCGATCCCAGTCACACCCTCTACTGGCTTCGGCAGTGGGGGAGCGCAATGGAGATACACATGTGCAACCCCCCACAATAAACTAGGGGTTTGTAATACCCTGCCCCCGTAGGGAAAAGCCACTCCCATTAAATCGTCCCAAAAGCGGGACAATCCCGACATCCCTGCAGAGACGAGCGGGTGGGGGCCACATCCAAACCGGGGGAGACCCTGCGTGCGAGGCACGGGATCAAACGATGCGGACGGTTTAACGTCTTGCCGGACGAAGTACAGTTTAACGTCGTGTGTTGAGGACGAAGCGGACGGTTTAACGTCTTGCCGGACGAAGTACAGTTTAACGTCGTGTGTTGAGGACGAAACACTTGGCAGTTTAACGTCTTGCAGCGCGGACGATGGGGGGCTAGGCAGTTTAGCGTCGTGCAGCTTGGACGAATGTGCAGTTTAACGTCATGCTGGACGTATGGGCAGTTTAACGTCATGCTGGACGAATGCGCAGTTTAACGTCATGCGGGACGTATATGCAGTTTAACGTCATGCTGGACATATGTGCAGTTTAACGTCATTCGGGATGAATATGCAGTTTAACGTCATGCTGGACGAATGATTGCCGCCGATGGGTCCGTGTCACTTCGCACGAGCCTGGAAGGCTGCACGGGAAGACAGCGCACGGTGCAGGCACCTGCGATGAAGACCATCGGGCGCCACGCAGGCGGGTACCCGCAGGGGGTCAAGGGAGGCGACCCTGGCGGATTGCGCGCAAAAGAGGAGCTTTGCGCGCAAAACCGCGGGTCGGCGCGCAAAATGGCGGGCTGGCGCGCAATTGGGTCAGCGCTTCGCGCGCGGATGATTGGGATTGCGCGCACCGGGCTTCGGGTAGCGCGCGTGGGCAACGGCTCATTCTCTAACGAATGGCCACTTTGAAGATGGGGGGTGCGCGCAATCGGGTTGGATTGCGCGCACCCGGGGGCAATTGCGCGCAAGAGGCTTCTTTTGCACGCAAAGGCCTTCGGGTTTGAAATTGATTCAAAGGAAATGAGCCAAGGGGATTGCGCACGAAGGCGGACCCCAAGGCTCTATTGCGCGAAAGAAAGGAGGTTACCTGAAGATCGGCATTGCGCGCAGAAGGGGTTGAATTGCGCGCGCGGGAGACCGTTCGACTTCCAGCAACCTTTGAAACGTTGGGGGTCGCCTAGTATTTATAGGCAACCCCGGGCGCGGAATCCAAGGCGCGAGCACGGAATTCTCCTCGCGGGCGCGGAATCGGGCACCGCGCGCAAGGGAGTTGCGCGCATCCCGGGGGTTTTGCGCGCGGATCATCATCTTTGCGCGCAGACCTCTGAAATTCCGCGCAAGGCCTCCGGGCCCTCCGAAACATTCTTCCGACTCCAAATATGACCTCGCTTTCCGCATCCGGAGCTTCGTTTGGGAACAACGGACTTTTCCGGCGTCTACAAAAGCCCCCCCTCGGAATCTGATCGGCGAGAGGTCGCAACGATCGGGTTCCGAGGGAGACGCCGAAATGCCGAAGTCCTGGGCGGCGCGGGACTTAGGCGCGCAAAAAGGGGCGCCGGTCGCGAAATTCGCCGCTGCGGTCGCGCAAAGCGCTTTCCGCGCAGCGCGGACCCCGGCCTCGCCTATAAATAGGGGCACTGGGTCCCTCCGTTCCGTACATTGGCCTTCCGCGCGATAAGCATCTCTGCTCTCGTGCGCGAAATTGCCTTTTCCGGCGCGGAATTCGCCCGCTCGTCGCGCAAAACCGTCCGGATTTCGCCTGTCTTTGCGCGAAAACCCGGAACTTTGCGCGACGGTGTTCCCAATTGCCCGCCGCCCACTTGGATTGCGCGCCAACCTTCAAACTTCTCTACCAGCCTCGTCCGATCCCGCACGCTTCATCCCTTAACCCGCACGACTCCCGAAACTTCTGAGATGGCCGCGCACAGAGGAAATGAGGGGGATGCCGCCACTCGCAGAGCTGAGATGGCGACGAACGAGGAGGTTTACGGAGCCAAGGAGATTGTTTCCAAAAATCAATCCTTGTTCGACTTACTAACGCCGGCCCAGAAGACATATCCACTGTCGGACAACCTGCCGCTCTGGAACTTCGGCATCCTAGATGAGGTCCTGGTGCCAGGGTTCGAGATTGATGCGCCGCGGACCTGGGTGACCCGGGAGGACAAGCTTCTCCGCTATAACATCACCAACAATGGGCATCCTACCAGGGAGACCAGACACTTGGATGTCTATGTCCTGAACCCGAGGACGCGAACCATTGATGGGGGTGAGCCTACTGCGGAGAATTCTCCAGCCCTCTACTCGAGCATATATCGCCAGAGCGTCACGGACGACACCAAGGGCTGGCTGAAGGACTGGGACTTGCGGTCTGGGGGCAACTTCACCAGTGAGTGGGCCTGGGCGTTCTGGGTAAGCCACACTTGCGATCACTTCGCAGAGGAGCTGCGGTACATCAGCCTGTTCGAGGCGGTGTGGACGTCGCAGTTCCACTTCTACCAGCAGTCCGAGCTCGGGCCGGAGCTGTTCACCCGATGGTCTCCGGATACCAACACCTTCCATCTTCACCATGGGGAGGTCGGCATCGGTCTCTGGGACATCCACTGCATCGGAGGTATCCCGCTGGAGGGCTACCAATACGATGAGTTCCTGCCACCGAAGAACATCTGGCAGGACAGGTCACAGACTCCCATCCTGACCTGGCATCTGCTTGACCTGGCTACGCAGCGGCTCGGGATCAAAGACTTCCAGAAGGACATAGCCTACAAGGAATGGTTCGGCCAGTTCTTGGAGCATGACCCGGCGGTCAAGATGCCAGACAGGGGTAAGCGGTGCCCGACCGCAGCTCAGAGGAGCCGGAACGGGTCGTACTGGCGGGTCCTGGAGACGGGCGATTACCGCTCATGGGGGTACCGCGTCATCGAGGCCCGGGACCCAAATGTCCGGTACGCGGCGTTCCTGGCCGCCTTTCTGAGTGGGTGGCTCCTGCCAGTGCGGGACGCGAGAATGGGCGTTCGCCCGACGACACTGGCGATGGCGGGCGCTATGGCCGCCAACAAGAGATACAACCTCGGGGTCCCAGTGCTGGCGAGGCTGTATGTCATCCTGGGACGCATCTCACGAGGGGGGTCGCCACGAAGGATCTGTGGGCCCTTTCAGTTCTTCCACGGCTGGGTGGCTGCTCACCTCGGTGGGTACACGTTTCCGAACGCCATCATTCCTCCGGGCAACGGCCTGCGACCCTCCCTGCTGAACATCGCGGGGGTCGCTCCGATGACCCTAAGTGAGGAGGGCGTGCGGATCCGGATTGGCAATCATGCCAACTTCAACTTCAGTCCGTTCCCCACTCCCGTCGGCCAGAGGATCGACAATGGGCAGGGTCCACTGGAGCAGCATGAATACTTCCTGAACATGCGGGGCGGGGTGCTCGTGGCTCGGATCGACGGGAAGGTGATCTGCGAGCCTTACGTGCCGACCCGGTTCGCCAGGCAGTTCGGGTGCCTTCAACGGATTCCGAAGAGGGTATTCACTGCTGTCCGGGAGGAGACGAACCCTGGCATCCTTCGCCAGATGTGGCTGATGTTTGCTGCTTTCGGCTCTGGCGACGTCATCACTCTCCCTCCTACCGGAGTTGACGCAGGCTTGGAAACCGAGTACGCCGAACACTGGGCCATCGCGTACCCTGAGGGGCTTTTGCGGAAGCTAGTTCGGCGGCTCGAGGTTACCCGTGCGGAGACCGGGCGTCAAGGAAGGAGGCGAGGCGCCGCCACACGGGGGAGAACGGAGGCGCGCCAAACAGCGGAGCCGGCGCAGGTAGGGACTTCGGCGGCGGGCACATCGCGAGCTGCCGCTACGACCTCGGCGCCCAGAGAGGGGGCACGCGTGGTGGTCGAAGAGCGGCCCGGGAAGTAGGTGAGACGTCTGCTTGAACCCTCCCACGATGCAGTCTTCCCGGCGCTGTGGTCGGCCTGGATGACCCTGCGGCAGTCACTGGGGACCGACGCCATCTGGCGAAAGATTCTCAGAGAAGGAATCCATCTGCCAGAGGTCGGGCGCCTCCACATTGCCGACAGGGTGGACTTCAACCGGCAGTATGCGTATCTGACGGCCATGGATGAGTACACGCGCCAACATGGTCAGCGCGCGGAGCCATCCCTTCTGGTGAAGGTGATGCTCGGTCTCGAGCCCGCTCCGGAATAGATGCCACCGGAAGAAGACGACAGTAGCAACGACTCCGAGGAAGAGGAGGAAATGGGGGAGGATGAAGGCTCCGAGGGAAGATCCCATCAGGGGAGTCCGCGGGAGAGCGGCGAGGTGGCCGGCTCTGACGACGTTGATGTCACTGAGCTCCTCGAGGTCCGCTTCTATCCCTACTCAATCTGCTTCATCCACTCTCTTATGCAGCTTCTAACCCATTTCTCCATCTTTCTCAGGAGCGCACGGATGTTGGTCAGGCATCCTCAGCGGGAGTAGGAGGGGCGCCAGCAGGACAAGGCGGGGGGCAGACACCCATCATCGAACTGACAAGCGTGGAAGGGTCCCCTGCTGCAACTGTTCCTGCGGCGACCGGGGTAGCGGAAGATGACGCTCCGAACTCCCGTAAGTCTCCTTACTTTACTGCTGGTGCTTGCCGTTGACGATCCGTGACTAACCATGGCATGCCCTGCGCAGTGATCTCAACACTGGAGGCTCATCGGGTTGCCGAACCCGGGCCATCTACGAGTGGACTAGTGGTGGACATGCCGCCTGCTCCGGAACAGACTTCCCAAACCGAGCCGGCCCCACCAACTGCTGATCAGGGGGCTGCGGACGCCGGCGGTGCTGACATCGGAGAGAGGTTGGGGGCTGACGAGGGTGTCAGCGCCGCTGGGGAGAGAGAAGAAGGTCGCCCGGATGTTGGGGAACCTATCCCTCGTGAGGACCTCCCAGGGGCGGACACTGCAGCAGACCTGCTGGCTGCCTTCCCTGCCTACCGGCCTGCCGATCCCGAGGAGATGGACGACTCGGACGCGGAGGCGGTCGAGGAGAGCCGGATAACGCGCCGCAGGGGGTGGAAGTGCATCCAGCGCTTCCTCAAGCGAGACCCGTCGGAGTGGCTGGGGCGCATGGGATCACTTCAAACCTGGCTGCGCTTTCTGTGTGCCGGGGGAGCTGATGCTCAACGCCTCCATCTAACGGTCCGTGATTTCATGGCCGAAAAGATGCGCGAGAGCTGCCGGCGTGCCGACGTCACACAAAGTCGGGACATGTCGGAGAGCACGCGGGCGCTCCTCGCGGCGGAGCAGGAAGTCCGACGCCTCGAAGGGCAGGCGGCAGAGAAGGAGGCCTTCGTCGCAACGTGTACCGAGCTTGTGGAGCAACTAGCAGCCCAGCTGGTTGACGCCCAGGTACAGCTGACGGAGGCGGGCCAACAGATGGTCACAATTCAGGTCGAGCGGGAGCGTGCACAGGCCAGAATCGACGAACTGCGTGCTGCGACCGCCGACGAAGAGAGGGCACGCAGAGAGCGAGAAGCAGCTCTGGAGGCCACCAGCCAAAGGGTAGCGGCATTAGAAAGACTCATTCAGCACGCTAATCCCTAAGGGATTTGTTTTTCCATTCCAAAAACATTTGCTTCCGCTACTTTGATCCATCTGTATGAATCAATATATTTATCTGCATCTTTTGTTTTAATATGCTCAACCACAATTCACTGTCCTGCGGGAGTGTTAACCAAGCATCAGGCATCCATAATTGGGCCTGGATTTCTGGAGAAAAGAGGGAGGTCATTCCTAAGAAAGGAGACCTCAGACCTAATCAATGTACCATTCCCCCAACTTGTTCCAACACACGAGCGGGACAATGCTAGGGGCGTTGAGATTTTATCCGAACATAGGGAAATGAGAAAGGGTGAATCGCGTGTCCCGAATCTGGACATCCACAACGGTCGACCTTCCAGGAAATGCCCAAGACGGTAGGCGGACAGTGGATCGACCATAACAACTGCAATAGACGGACCGAAAAAGGCCTTCATTCATATTGCAGGAGGCGGACCACATGTCATCATGAATACCGCTTTGGGGTTCCTTCAGACACAAGGGTGGAAAATCCAGATCAACAGGGCATGCGAAGCGTGGGGCGAAGTGACGATTTGTTCGGACAGAATCCAACGCTCTCAAAATTGCGCCACCGTGGGGAAAACGTATTAGGCGGATGCACTAATCTGGCCGTGAGTCACCTCAATTCTCAGACAGCACCTCTCTGACGAGGAAACCGTCGCTTCCCATCCTTGCGATGGGGCATCCCGAGCTGAATCGGGGAGAATATCACAACTGCACCACTCTACCCGAAGTCAGGCCAGACGGCCGGCGACGAGGAGGGGCGGGACTTAACGATCCCTGAGGCTGGACCCGAGTCGGAATGCCCGGGCGTTCCTACGTACTCCATCAGGCTGGAGATCAAGCCACACGTAGTTCTGAGAGTGCAGTTTAACGTCATGCAGGACGTAGAATCCCGTTTAGGGTAGATCTTAGTTTAAGGTCGTAGAGCTCGGACCATAAGGGTAGATCTTAGTTTAAGGTCTTAGAGCTCGGACCATAAGGGCTAGATCTTAGTTTAAGGTCTTAGAGCTCGGACCATAAGGAGAGATCTTAGTTTAAGGTCTTAGAGCTCGGACCATAAAGAGAGATCTTAGTTTAAGGTCTTAGAGCTCGGACCATAAAGAGAGATCTTAGTTTAAGGTCTTAGAGCTCGGACCATAAAGAGAGATCTTAGTTTAAGGTCTTAGAGCTCGGACCATAAAGACCTCAAAGTACGCCGCATCGTGGTCCCATCCCCCGGGTATGCAAAGATGCACTGAGGGATAGTGTCGAGAGTGCCGAGGTTTCGCCTGGTCAGAATGGGAGGTGGGAAATGTGAATCATGCGGCCATTCACTAGAGGACCGGGAGCACCGGCGTGACGATATGAGAGTACTGCCGACCGTGGCGGAAAAGCAGCATCAACATCGCACTAACCGTTGGTGGAATGAGGCAGCAAACGAGCATCGACCGCTCAATCGCAGGATTAATATCGATTTGCTGCCCGAGGCCATTGGGGGTACCGGCCCGAGTCGGTGGGAGAGCACTGAGGCATTGTGTCCGAACCGTTCACGGGGGCTCCACCCAGGGCGTAGACGATGGGTCCGAATGAAAGGGAGCACGAAGCCTGAAAAGCGGAGGAAACCTTACCAAGCGGATCCTGACCCTCCTGGCAATAAACCAGAGTACTCTTGACACCGGTGGACCACTGCAAGGGGTCGGGGAACGCGCCTTGAGGGTGACCTGAAGGCGGCGGATTCCCCAGAGAAGGGGGAATCTCTAAGAGGTGGGGGGATGGACCCGAAGTTTCAAACATCCGGGCGTTCCTACGTATCCCATAAGGATGGGAATCAAGCCGCACGTAGTTCTTGAAGCGCGGCGCAACACAATCGGGCACCAGCGCGGGGAAGAGTGCGGGTCTGACCCTCACACACAAAAGGAGCGGCATTTGATATTTCTTGTTTGTCCTTAGAGATGAATGGTTTTTCGTGCGGCGACATGCCTGTGATTGAGAAATCTCTGGCGTCGCCACAATAATCAAGCCATGGAAGGCATTGATGAATGGCGTGGTCATTAACCAGCGCCCAACATGAGTGTCCCCTGAGGAGGACATCACGATGCAGTGCCGTTTTCTCGTCGGGCGGCCAAGACGATCACAGTTTACGGTCGTGTGGTAGGACCAGACAACACAGTTTAAGTTCGTGTGGTTCGGACCATGGAGGAATCCTCTTATCGCGGTACGGCGGAGGTGGGAGCATACCCAGCCCTGCGGTCACGCACGATTCCAGGAGAAGAGTCTTGGGATAGGGGCCTGCGTATGTCCATCACCCGAGGGGCAGAGATGCTAGCCTCTAGATATACTGGGCTCAGAACGCGATTGTTCGAGCGACTCCTCCCTCCTTATGGGGACGAGGGTCCAGCTACGCATGGCCCTTGGGGAGAACATCCGCATATATCCTTGGTGCTCAGATCATGGGATCCTCGAACGACATCATTACCTTGGTTGGTCTGCCTAACGTGTAAAGGTGTACTGAAGGTCAGTATGAAAAGAGTGTCCAGATTCCACTACAACGCATAAAGGCGGAGTGTGATGAGGACTGCGCAACCAATGTTCAGAGCCTGAAAGAGCCGACATGGCGATCAAGGATGTTGCTGACGCATTCGCAACACAACATCCGATCGCGTCAGCCTAAGACGGGGCAAGCAAACGAGCATCAACCGCTCAATCGCAGGATTCATATCGATTTGCGGCCCAAGACCCGCCGGTAAATCGACCCGGAGCGGTGGGAGAGCACTGAGGCATCGTACCCAAACCGCTAACGAGGATCCCTTTGAGTGAAGGCTCGAATAAGAGGAAGCGCGAGGCCTGACAAGCAACACAGGACTTGTCGGGGTTGAATCTGACACTACGAGTCATAGACCGAAGTACCCAAAACATGTTAACAGATCTCCGGAAAGGGTCGGAGGACTCACCCTGAGAGCAACCAAAAGAGGGCAGATTCCCGTGATCAACCAAGGGACGGGGCTAGACATGAAACACAAGCGTTCAGGCGGTCCTACGTATCCCATAAGGATGGGAATCAAGCCGCACGTAGTTCTTGAGAGGCAGTTTAACGTCATGCAGGACGATGAGGGGTGTGAGGTAGTCCCACACACGGGGGGAGGCGTACGGCGTGGCCAGTAGACCAACGCGAATGAGGACATAATCCCCCGCTCACGCGATACGCCTCGCACAAAAAGGAGGGGAACTGGGGCCAGAGGCCCAACGCGGGATAGAGATTCCCGGGAAATGGGGCTGGGCCTGAAACATGAATGTCCAGGCGGTCCTACGTATCCCATAAGGATGGGAATCAAGCCATACGTAGTTCTTGAAAGGCAGTTTAACGTCATGCAGGACGATGAGGGGAAAAGAAGGGGGGAGCAGAAGGCATCCCCAAACGTGGGGGGGCGTACAGCGTGACGAGCAAACCGACGTGAATGAGGGCATAGCCCCGCGCTCACACCATACACCGCACACCCGGGGGCAACTGGGCCAAGGGCCCGAGATGGGATGGAAATTCCCGAAGGATGGGGCTGGGCCTGAAACATGAATGTTCAGGCGGTCCTACGTATCCCATAAGGATGGGAATCAAGCCGCACGTAGTTCTTGAGGGGCAGTTTTACGTCATGCAGGACGAATGCTGAACAGTTTAACGTCTTGTAGCTCGGACGTAGTGCAGTTTAGCGTCATGCAGGACGAAGCACTTGGCAGTTTAACGTCTTGCAGCGCGGACGAATGCTGAACAGTTTAACGTCTTGTAGCCTGGACGAATGCAGTTTAACGTCGTGCAGGACGTAGTGCAGTTTAGCGTCATGCGGGACGAAGTGCAGTTTAGCGTCATGCGGGACGAAGTGCAGTTTAGCGTCATGCGGGACGAAGTGCAGTTTAGCGTCATGCGGGACGAAGTGCAGTTTAGCGTCATGCGGGACGAATGAACACTCAGGCAAAGTATTGCTTGAGGAACCTAGCGTTGGTGGGAGGAGTGACACGCTCACCATCCATAGTCGCTAGGGAGTACGCGCCATTGGGATAGACCTTGTGGACAACAAAGGGTCCCTCCCACTTGGGCTCCAACTTGGGTGGCTTCCTGCCGGTGATCATCGGCGCTCTTAGGGCTAGCACTAGATCACCCTGCAGGAAGGAGCGGAGGCGAACCTTCTTATTGAAAGCTCGAGCCATTCTGCTTTGATGCCTCTCCAAGTTGTGCAAAGCGCGAAGTCTATTCTCATCCAGTGCTTCCAACTCGACTAGACGGGCTTCAGCAACTCTGTCCGGCGCTTGCTGGTCGTAGACCGCAGTGTGCAAGGACGGCAACTGGATCTCGATGGGCAGGACGGCCTCAGCTCCATACACCAGGGAATAAGGGGTCATCTGGGTGGAATTGCGAGTCGTCGTCCGATAAGCCCAGAGGGCGTTGGGGAGCTTGTCCGGCCAACTCTTCTTGTTCTGACCAACCATCTTTTGCAGAATGTTAGAGAGGGTTTTGTTAAACGCCTCGATCTGTCCATTCGCCTGCGCATGATAGCAAGATGTATGGTTTGAGCGAATGTTATACTTGGCGTACAACTTCTTCAACTCGACTGCTCGGAAATTGGTTCCGTTATCCGTGAGGATAGCGTGAGGCACTCCAAATCGATGGACGATGTTGGAGGTCACGAAGTCAGCGATCGAACAGGATTTGACCTCTCTGAGCGGAATCGCTTCTGCCCATTTGGAGAAGAAGTCCGTGGAGGTCAGAATGAACCGACACTGGCGAGCTGTCGCCGGCGGGTAAGGTCCCACAACGTCCAGTCCCCAGACTGCAAAGGGCCAGGAATACCTTGTAGTATGGAGTGGTTCCGGCGACTGATGCACAAAGTTCGCATGAACCTGGCACGCATGGCACCTCCTGGCATACTCGATGCAGTCATGGATCATAGAGGGCCAGAAGTATCCCAACCTCCGAATCTGGTGGGACAGCTTCGGCCCAGTCTGGTGGGCGCCGCATGAACCAGCATGAACCTCTTGCATGACTCGTGGGATCTCAACTCCCTGAAGGCAACGGAGGAGAACACCATTAAATCCGCGTTTGTAGAGGATCTGCTCCAGGCCGGGACTGCTCTGGAGGACAAAATGCGATGCGCGGCGTCGAACTCGCTCGCGCTCGGCCCGATCCGATGGAAGAATGCCATGTTGGAGGTACTCAACCAAAGGCGTCCTCCAATCAGGGGCTGATCCGACTGTCATATCTGGGGTACTCGGGGCTCCGGGCATAGGGGCAACCGTGGTGAGGTTACTTACCAACGGGCCGCGATCTTCTTCCGGGATAACGGGAGCGATGAGCCTACGGCGCGTCACGCGGACGATCAGGTTGTCCTGTTCAGGCTCCGCAAGTGACGCAGCGAGGCTGGCCAAAGCATCTGCTCGACCGTTCTGCGACCGGGGAACATGGAAAATTTCCGGCCGAGAAGGGAACCGGGCCATCAGAAGGAGGGTGCACTCCAACAATGGCACAAGTTCCGGCTTCCTGACAACGTAGTCGCCATTGATCTGCTTAACGACCAGCTCGGAGTCCCCTTTCACGCACAGACGGGGCACGTCGATCTCGAGAGCCAACTCGAGGCCGGTGATGAGGGCATGGTATTCCGCCTCATTGTTGGTACAGCCATCTGACAACAGGAAAGAGTATGGCAGCACGGCTCGCTCCGGGGTAATGAAGACGATGCCCAAGCCCACTCTGTTGAGCTTAGGATTATCGAGTCTTTTACCGGTGGGGCTCCGGGATGCACCGTCAAGGTGCATCTGCCAGCATGAATCGGCTCGATCAACCGAGAGAATGGTCTCATCAGGAAAGCCTAGATCCAGCGGCTGATCCGCGGAGGTTGGGTGAGCAGCCAGAAAGTCTGCCAATGCTTGCCCTTTGATGGCCTTCTGAGACACATACCTGATGTCGAACTGCTGGAGAATCACAGCCCACCGCGCCAGACGGCCAGTCAACATAGGTCGGCTCAGGATATATTTCAACGGGTCTACCCGAGAAACCAACTGTACCTCATGGTGCTGCAAGTAGTGCCGTAATTTCTGTACGGCAAATACGAGCGCCAGGCAGCTCTTCTCGATGGGGGAATACCTAACTTCCGCATCGAGGAGCATGCGACTGAGGTAATAGAGGCTATTCTCCGTTCCCTCGTTGTTCTTCTGCGCGAGAAGGGCACCCAGGGACCGTTCCAGGGCGGTCACATAGAGGACCAGCGGCTTCCCGGATACAGGCGGCATCAGGACCGGAGGTTGAAGCAGGTACTGCTTGATTTCCTCGAAAGCGGTCTGACACTCTTTATCCCATACATAGGTGGCACCTTTCTTCATGAGCCGAGAAAAAGGCTTACACTTGCCGGCCAGATTCGCGATGAATCGGCGTATATAGGCTATGTGGCCTTGGAACCCTTGCAGTTCCCGGATGGTACCTGGGGGAGGCATCTGGCTAATCGCCCTGATTTTCTCTGGGTCGATCTCAATACCCCGGTATCTTACCACAAATCCAAGGAACTTTCCGGAGGTGACCCCAAAGGCACACTTCAACGGGTTCATCTTCAGGCAGCGAGACCGGAGGAAGATGAACACTTTCTCAAGATCTTTGAGATGGTCCTGACGCTGGCGCGATTTGACAACCAAGTCGTCGACGTAGCATTCCACCAGTGTGCCGAGGATTGGCTTGAATATGCGGTGCATCGCCCGTTGATAGGTGGCACCTGCATTCTTCAGGCCGAAAGGCATGACCCGGTAGCAAAAGGTACCTTGGGGGGCCCTGAAAGCAGTGAACTCCTCATCCTCAGTGGCCATCCGAATTTGGTTGTATCCGGAGTATCCATCCATGAAGGAGAGGGCTTGGAACCCTGCCGTGGCATCAATCAACAGCTCTGTCACTGGAAGGGGAAAATCATCCTTCGGACAGTGGCGGTTGAGATCGCGGAAGTCGATGCAGACTCTGATCTGCCCGTTCTTCTTCCTGACCGGCACAATGTTGGCCAGCCATTTGGGGTACTGAACTTCCCTCACGAAGTTGGCTTTGATAAGCTTGTCAACTTCGGCCACAACCATGGCACCGTGGGACGGGTGCATCTTCCTGGGAGGCTGCTTGAACCCGCGATGGTTCGCCGGGAGACCAAGGCGGTGGACGGCTACCTGAGGATCTGGCCCCGGCATCTCGTCATAGCCCCAAGCGAACACATCACGGTGCTGCCTGAGAAAGTCCACGTACTGCTGCCGCTCCTCAGAGGGCATGGCGGCACTAACCAATGTGGGTCTTGGATCGGCCTCGGTTCCATGGTTCACCTATATTAACTCATCGACCGTGGCGGGGACGCCCTCCTCAAAGGCTGGGGGTGCATCTTCCATATCCTCTCCACTCGGGGAGGGATCATCCACGGGAGAGACTGCGTTGGCAACTGCATTGGGGCTACCAGATCCTGCTGGGCCACTGGTGCTGGCGCGGGCGGTCGCGACCATCTCATCAGGAGACTCGCGGACCGTCAAGACCATGGCGACGTCCAACCGTTGAATCGGGAGGACGTAAGCGTCATCCAGACTTGCCCAGGGATCACTTGCAACAGCGACAGACTCAACCTCACCTGCCAGGATCTGCTTATCCTTGCTCTTGTAATAGTCCGCGTCCAGATAGCGGGCTTCACATGAGGCAAAAGGAGAGGCATCTCCTTGAAGCACGCCCACTCGACCATTAAGGGAGTATTTGAGGCATTGGTGGTATGACGAGGGAACCGCCGCGTGAAGATGGAGCCATGGCCTGCCCATCAATGCGTTGTACGCGGTGTCCTGAGAGACTACCATGAATTCGGTGTTGGCAACCAAGTCACCGAACTGGGTCTTCAAACGTATCTTGCCGACCGGGGTTTGCTCGGTACGATCGTACCCCTGGATCCTGAGGTCAGAGGGAATCAAGTCATCCTCAGACAACCCCAATCTCCGGAGCGTCCGAGTTGGAATCAGGTTAATCCCGGACCCCGTGTCGACAAGACAACGCCGGACTTCAAGGCCATTGAACTGGCCAGTGACATACAGCGGACGAATGTCTCCCTGTATAGGAGGGTCTTCATCCTTACCAGAGAACGAGATAACTGCCTAACATTCGGCGTCCTCGATCGTTTCGGCGTGAAAGGCCTCTGCAGCCGCAACCTCTATCTCAAACTGGAGGGGGCTTTTCAGGGCTTCAGCGAGTGCCTCGCGCATCTCAGATGACATGCGCATAGCCTCAAGGATGGAGAGCCTTGTTGGGATGTCGGCCAAGTGCTTCAGGACATCATACTTTTTGGCCAAGCGCGAGCCCCTGGTTGCAGGAGGTTGCTCTGCGGTTGGTGGCATGACGGGCCTTGGCGGTTGGATCGGTGGCCGACTGGTACTTGGCGCATCTCGCTGTTCACTGGTCGCAGTCCGGGAAATGGTCACCGTACTGGAGTCAGGAGGCCGGGATGGACTTGTGGCAGGGCGGAGCTGGTCGCGACGCGGCTGAGGCGGTTCTGCCTGGTCCCACACCACAAACAGTGGCGGAGGCGAATCCGTCATCCCTGGATGGGGGGGCTGCGCGCGCTGAGCTCGGTTTTGAGCCTGCTGCCTAGTCTCGGTGGCGTGCACGGCCTGGCTGGAGGTACCAACGGCTGTGCCCCGGCGACTCCTGTTGCTGCGGTTCTTCCGACGGTAGTGACGACCGGGGACACTAGGGAGGTCCACCTGGTGTTCTTCAACGTCGGGAACCGAAAAGGGATTTACCAGCTCGACGGTGTTAACCGAAGCGTACCCAATACCGTCATCGGACGAATCATCCATCACCGGGCGGATCCGAGGAGGGACCCCCATCTCCGGGGGCATGAAATCGCCGAGAGTGCGGGATAGTGGCGGAACCGGCGGGGCGCGCTCTTCCTTCTTGCGCTGCCGCCGTTTGCTCCTCTTGGAAGAGGCAGGCTGGGACGACGATGCCGAAGCAGCACCCGCAGGTTCTGGGGGCTCAGGCTGATTCAAGCGCGCACGGATGATTCCATGGGCGCGAATGGTCGTCTTGCCGGCCATCCAGTTATTATACTTCTGGGATCCGCGGTCGGAGACCAGCTGCCATTCGTCCTCGTTGCCACTATCGTCATCTGATCCCACGAACACGCCCGCCACTTGTGCTGGAGCTGGGCCCAACCTGATTACATTGTTGTTAATCTGGTCTTGGAGCCAATCCTTAAACACATAGCACCGCTGGATGGTGTGCCCCAGGGCCCGATGGTAGGGGTAGTAGCGGGGGTTATTCGTAAGATGTGCCTCCTCTGGCTTCCAACACTCAGGCAGTCGCACAATCCTCTACTCCAGGGCGCTCCGGAATTAACCGGGGACCTGATCCTCGTGGAATGAGTAAGTCAGGTGTCGCGGGCCCCTGGGAGCGTGGTCTTGACGAGGGGCTGGAGGGGCCTGCCGAGGAGGTGGACCCTGATTATCTCGCCTGGGTTGCGGCGGTACATTACGCGGAGGGGCCGGCCGGTTCTGAGGCTGCCGCTGCTGGGCCGGGAACTGAGCCCGTGGAGTTGGATTCCTGTGAGGCTGCGGAGCTGGCCTCACCGGAAGCAGCTCCAACGGCCTGGGGGCCTCTATCTGGGAAACAACAGCGGGCTCAGCCCTGCTGACTCTCCTTGCAGGAATCATAGGAGGCAGCGGGTGTGCCTGGCTGGCCTGTTGCAGGGCTTCCTCAAGACGTTGAGCTTTGTCTGAGAAGTCCCTGAACCCTCCGGGGTAATTTTGAGTGATCCGGGAAGGGACCAGCTCGGTCTTGACGTTCCCGACGCACATTGTCAGCAACTGCTCCTGAGTCAATGGCATGTCAAGGGAATACGTGAGACCCTTCCATCGGGCGACGAAGTCCGCGACTCGCTCATCAGGCCTCTGCTTGCACTTGAAGAGGTCTGCGATACTTATCTTCCGGGTCGTGGAACTGAACTGGTAGAGGAACTGTCTACGGAGGTCCTCCCAGCTGGTTACCGACCCGACGGGGAGCTGGCTGTACCAGACAAATGCTGGCCCTTCCAGTGTCTGAACAAAGCAGCGAAGCTTAGCGGCCTCTTGCTGCGCCGGAGTCCCCAACATAGGCCCGCACCTCGAGTTGAAGTGGGCTAAATGCTGTGGCGGATCTCCAGTCCCGTTGAAGGGGGAAAAAGTGGGATTCCCGAATCTCGGAGGCGCCGGCATGTCATCCACCCATGCTGGGTAGGGCTTGCCATCCGGTGGGATCGCCACCTGCCGAGTCTCCAAGGCTTCCAAGCGGGCAATGAGTGCCGCCATCGGGTCGTCCGGACATGGGTTCCAGTCCTGGCGAGGATCTCTAACCACGAGCGCATTGCATGGCCCTTCAATCGGGTCGTCGACCGGGTCGTCGAACTCGGCAGCTCGTGGGATGGCGGGCGGAGCGGCCCTTGGGGCAGCGGGAGGAATCCGAGCGGGATCTCTCAGGTAGTCACGCCGCTCGGGAGGGTGTGGCGAAACATACCGCGCCCTCTTGCCATAGGCAATGGCCTCTCTCCTGTCAGCGAACACGGCGTAATCACGGTTGCCCGGGAGAGTCTCGTCGAGGAGCGGTTGTTCCGGTCCCTGCTGTCCTGGCCTAGGATCACCGTAGTCAGGCCGCCGTTCTGCAGCGCGCTCGGCGAGGAGCTGGTCAACCAGCTTCTTCTGTTCGGCGAGCTGCTGACGTAGCGTAGCCTTCTCGGGATCCTCCTCTGCCCTCTGCATGGAGGCAGATGGGTCGGCGGGCCTTATAGCCTCGCTGTGCTCTTTTCCTTTGCTGACGTTTCGGCTCAACGTCAGTGCTTCAGTGGGTGCGGGGAGCCCCAGGAGGTTTCTCTGATGACGAGTAACTCTCACTGATGGATCTGACGACGGCTTGTCTTCGGGGGGGAAGCCCCCGTCGAGAAGTTCCAAGTCGTTCCCCTCTCCCGACAGGTCAGCCATATTGACTGTTTCTGTCCCTGGGGATATACCCTCAGGACCACCCAGCGAATCGGGCTGTCGGCGAATCACACTGAAGCGTAGGGCAGCGTACTGCCCCCATCCACGGATATACACGTGGGGAGTGGCTTCCTCGATAACTTTGCGGAGTACTTGAAAACACTCAACGCATCGTTGTTGGAGGGCCTCGTGGTGCTCAAATGACCCGGGGTGCCGAACCGCGGGGAGCATGGCCAGGTCAATTTGACGGCACTGCTCACCAATATCCTCCAGGTGCGCTTGACTCCCGGGGTATGGCATTTGTAGGCGGTGAAGACAGGAGCGAGTCTCCCGGAGAGTTCGGCGGAAGCATTCGAACTCATCCGGGGTGAGCGATTCGGGTGCATCAAAGCCCGGTCCTGCGATTGGCCAAAACTTCTCAGGGAAGTGGCCCTCTGCAAGTACGGTCCAGAAGCTCCACGACTCAAACTCGGGACCCAGATCTCCTTGGTCCTCTTCCATGGCTGGGAACGGACGGGGAACTGGTAGTGGTGCCGAGGCGGGCCGCCGGGCCGACGGGCTGGCCGACGGTGAATACGGCGAACAGGCCGATTGGCCTCCATATCCCGGGCCGCCCTCTGAGGGTGGCGGTGCCCTGGCTACCACATCACGATAGGACGGGCCGGCGAGCGAACATCCTGCCGTAGCATCGGTGCTCGCCGAGGGTGCACCAGATCGTGGTTCGACCGTCGATCCCCAGAAAAAGTCTCCGGCTTCTCCGATCGAGGCGGAAGGCACTTCCGGAGGGGCCGGTACCAACCGCAAGCTTGATCCCTGGGGGTCTACCAGGCCCTCGTTACTCCGGATATACCTTCGGAGAGAAGCGGGGATCACATCGATCTCGCTCTCGGGGAGCACGAGGATGACGTGCCGCATTCCTACCCCTGCCCTTGACTGGCGGGATTGGGGAAGGGGCTCTGTCGCCGAATCGTACTCCGCCTCTGAGTCAGAGAAGCAAACCGGTCGGATCTCTGTCCGGAATTCCGTAACATTCTTCCCTCGGCGTCGACGCCTTGCCTTCCTGCCCCTGGGTGGTTCTTCGGGGCAGGGCTGATCTCTGTCCTGGCGTCCTCCGGCCGCACTGGTGCTGGGGCCGAGAGGACTGGGAACCGAGGTGCGAGGGGCACCGGGACAGATATCAAAGGGGACGCGGGGAGAGATGATTCCGGGCAGGACTCCGGGCCGGGATCGGAAGGTGGGATGACCCATGCCTCCTGGATCGGCCACACAGAGTAGATCCTGCCGGTGAATAGCGCTACCGCGAGGTGGTCCGCGGTGGCTACTGCCAGTGCCAGCAACCGGGAGAGTCGACCCAACCTGCCTTTGGGGCGGTCGGGGCCTCGATCCAGGTCGGGCATAGGAGTTCCCCTGCTCAGGATGCGCAGAGGCCTGGCGACTGGAGCCAGCAGTGGCTTGGGCCAATGCGGCCGCTGTTTCTAGAGCCCCAAGGTGGGCATCCTCTTCCGCTCGTGCCCGACGTTGGCGTCGAGACAGACGAGTCGGGATGAGCGGCGCGGGCAGGTGGAGAGCCCGCTCTTCGACTGGAGAGGCCTGGCGGCGGTGTCGCCGTGGCCTGGCGGGAGTCCTTACCGTAGATCCCTGGAGCGAATCCCGGATAGGGTGATCCCGGGCCTCTTCCACCTCATCCACGTAGGGAAGGGAACTGTCAGAGCGCTCCGGGGATAAGCTCCCGAAGCGGTTGGACGTTGAGGTAGGCAGCGGTGCCTCCCTGCGCGGCCCTCGGGGGCGGCGGTGGTGGCGAGGCGCAGCCTCCTCAAGGTCTAGGCGAGCCATTTCCCTAGTGGGGATGACTCCCTCTTCCTCGTATCTCCGCACCAGGGTGTTGATCACCCTTCTCTGGATGACCTCCGAGGGGGAGAGAGGGCGTGGTCGTCCCGCAATTGCGGCTGCTGGGACGGCTGTGGAACGGGCGGGACCGCGCGGAGTAGCCGCGTCGGTGTTTCGCCTGTCCCTGCGCCAGTGGGCGGGTGGCGATCGGGCACTGGATCGGGCGACCTGATTTCTGAAAGCAGGGAGAATGACCCATTAACACTGACAGGAAAAAGGAATCGACAACCAACCATTAGTGCCACGACGTCTTCTGTGGGGGGAACCCAGGCCCTCGACGTTGCGAGGCGGAGTGCCCGATTTCACTTCCCCAGCCCCTGGCGGGTAAGACTGAATGCTTGGCCGGGCAACACGCCGGTCTTCCAACACCTCTGAAAGCCATCGGTCTTCGTATCGAGGAGAAGAGATTCACGTCGGGTTCACCATTTTTCTGTTTTGGTGCGGATGTGCGTCGGGTTACGCTGTTCCGCCAGGACGCGTTCGCGCGTGCACCCGTCAACCCGAGGGGATGGGCGCGCGGCTTGTGGTCCCGCAGTCCCGCTATCCAATGGCGGGCGGCATTCGTCCCTTATTCAGGGGCGTCTGCTCCTTGATCGAAACCGGGATGATGGGATGTCGGCTCCTCCTTCCTTGGACGTCTCCTCGGAACTCGTCGACTAATCCGGGTCTCCCTCATAGACTTAAGAATGTTCGTGAATCTCGTTCCCGGCGCCATATCTTCATGGACACCGGTTAATTACGCTGCTTCCGCCCGGACGCTCCAAGGAGTCTGGGCGGGGCAGCAACCTGCGGTGAGAAGGCCGGGTGGCTCTGGGTGCTGGGGGCGTGTCGTAGCACTGTGGCTCTGCACGTCTGTCTTCCGTCCCTAATAGGGCTTCTCGAAGGCATGATGGCCTGAGGCATCCCGTACTAGGTGCGGGGAACTGTGTCACCTGAGGTTTTCCTCAACTTCCCATGTTTAACACGGGGTATGCCGCGAGTTTAACGTCCAGCGGGGACGGCATCGGACCGATCAACACGAAAAGTGGATCAGATGACAGAACCCCTTGCGGGGAACCTCCGACGCTGGGGCCAGCATATGGGCGGCTTCCCAAATGATATGGAGTGGAGTGAAGTGGCATGACCCCACCGGGATGTGGCGGCCCGAGTAAGGATCAGGATGGATGATGGAGTGAAGAGCTTGGACCCCATAGGGGCTTCCTACGTACCACGCGTTAGCACGGATCAAAGTCGACGTAGTTCGGGTATACAGTTTAACGTCATGCTGGACGTCGGCAAGCCGACTCACGAAGAGGTCTAGGCCGCCGGGCGGAGGATTGAACCGAACCACCACGCACAGAGGGGGGTGGAACGGCCGGGTGGATCACAGTTTCACGTCATGCTGGACGATAAAAGGAGAAATGGGAAAAGGGGCTGTGGGGAGGCACAGTGGAGATACACACGGGCAGTCTCCCACAGGGGCGGATTCATAGGTGAATCGACGCAAGCGTGAACCCTGGAGGGGTCCACTGATGGACGAACCGACGTAAATACGACCGGGACGACCAGGTGGCGGGCTTGGACCTCAGGGAGGCTTCCTACGTACCCTGTATAGAAGACAGGGATCAAAGTCCACGTAGTTCATTCTGTCAGGACTTACGCACTTGAGGCAGCCCGGATGCGGCAAAACTCAGTTGGAAGGGACTTGGACCGAAAGTAGGAGACACCTCGATCCCAGTCACACCCTCTACTGGCTTCGGCAGTGGGGGAGCGCAATGGAGATACACATGTGCAACCCCCCACAAGAAACTAGGGGTTTGTAATACCCTGCCCCCGTAGGGAAAAGCCACTCCCATTAAATCGTCCCAAAAGCGGGACAATCCCGACATCCCTGCAGAGACGAGCGGGTGGGGGCCACATCCAAACCGGGGGAGACCCTGCGTGCGAGGCACGGGATCGAACGATGCGGACAGTTTAACGTCTTTCCGGACGAAGTACAGTTTAACGTCGTGTGTTGAGGACGAAGCGGACGGTTTAACGTCTTGCCGGACGAAGTACAGTTTAACGTCGTGTGTTGAGGACGAAACACTTGGCAGTTTAACGTCTTGCAGCGCGGACGATGGGGGGCTAGGCAGTTTAGCGTCGTGCAGCTTGGACGAATGTGCAGTTTAACGTCATGCTGGACGTATGGGCAGTTTAACGTCATGCTAGACGAATGCGCAGTTTAACGTCATGCGGGACGTATATGCAGTTTAACGTCATGCTGGACATATGTGCAGTTTAACGTCATGCGGGACGAATATGCAGTTTAACGTCATGCTGGACGAATGATTGCCGCCGATGGGTCCGTGTCACTTCGCACGAGCCTGGAAGGCTGCACGGGAAGACAGCGCACGGTGCGGGCACCTGCGATGAAGACCATCGGGCGCCACGCAGGCGGGTACCCGCAGGGGGTCAAGGGAGGCGACCCTGGCGGATTGCGCGCAAAAGAGGAGCTTTGCGCGCAAAACTGCGGGTCGGCGCGCAAAATGGCGGGCTAGCGCGCAATTGGGCCAGCGCTTCGCGCGCGGATGATTGGGATTGCGCGCACCGGGCTTCCGGTAGCGCGCGTGGGCAACGGCTCATTCTCTAACGAATGGCCACTTTGAAGATGGGGGGTGCGCGCAATCGGGTTGGATTGCGCGCACCCGGGGGCAATTGCGCGCAAGAGGCTTCTTTTGCGCGCAAAGGCCTTCGGGTTTGAAATTGATTCAAAGGAAATGAGCCAAGGGGATTGCGCGCGAAGGCGGACCCCAAGGCTCTATTGCGCGAAAGAAAGGAGGTTACCTGAAGATCGGCATTGCGCGCGGAAGGGGTTGAATTGCGCGCGCGGGAGACCGTTCGACTTCCAGAAACCTTTGAAACGTTGGGGGTCGCCTAGTATTTATAGGCAACCCCGGGCGCGGAATCCAAGGCGCGAGCGCGAAATTCTCCTCGCGGGCGCGGAATCGGGCACCGCGCGCAAGGGAGTTGCGCGCATCCCGGGGGTTTTGCGCGCGGATCATCATCTTTGCGCGCAGACCTCTGAAATTCCGCGCAAGGCCTCCGGGCCCTCCGAAACATTCTTCCGACTCCAAATATGACCTCGCTTTCCGCATCCGGAGCTTCCTTTGGGAACAACGGACTTTTCCGGCGTCTACAATGATCAAAATTAATGGACCAAAATTACCGAACTAAAAAATATAGTACAAATGTAGAAGTTATTGCTCGAAAAAACGATTTTTACAAAAAATTATTAATAAGAAGGTGATAAAATATTATAGTTAAATCACATATGATATGATATATATGAGTTATGTTTTGTAATTTATATATAATAATTAAATATTTTTTACATTAGAGGTTTTGACATATTATAAAGAAGCAGATCTTGATGTAAATGTTTATTTCAAAAATCTCTCCATTATTTAGGATTGTTTATTTTAAAATATCCGATAGGGGAATTATTTAGTATTTATACCTTATAATTTTAAATTTTATTATTTCTTTTTTATTTTTATAAATTATTTTTTTATTCTAATTTTCCTCTTCTTAACTAATCTAGATACCGAAATAATGTTTTTAAGGATAATTCACATAAATTTTTTATTTAATAAAAAATTATTTTTCTTATATATAATTGTTTTATATAAATTTTTACATGACTTTATTAATTTTATAATGTGATTTTTTATTTTTTTAATCATGATTTAATTTTTTCAAAATGGGTAAAATGCATCTTCTTGTAGATTTCAAAATGAGGTTCTTTTTTACTTTTTACAAAAGTGTGAATGTAATGTTTTTTAACATATTCAACACATATGATATTTTACACTAACATGAAAACTCTTTTAATTTTATCACCCACTAAAATATTCCAATTTATTATCCATAGATTTTTTTGTTAGTACTTGGGAAATATTTTTAACTTTAATTATATGATTTCAAAGTTAAAATTATATTTTCCTCAAGAAATTTTCTATTGATATTTTTAATGTTTTTTCATATATGTAAATATCAATTGTTTAATATTAAATCAATGATATAATATATTGATATTATCCACTATATTTCTCTAAAATGTTTATGTACAGTTTTACTAGGGAAAGTATTGATATTTCAATTTCTAGTTCGTCCAATATGCATAGTTATTGATATTTACATAATTATAATTAAGTTTTATTTATTATTCATATGATAAATGCATTGGAATTATTAAGTGATGTTTTTGAATATAATTACATACCCCCTCAATGAATTAGTAGGACTTGTGATACAAACTAGATTATGTATTTGGTTTATCCGATTTTCATTTATGTAAGATATCTTGACACGAGGCCTTGATGGTATGTTTCAGATCTTTGTAATTATAAATTACATCACTATAAAATTTGTTATTTATGTCCACATGATTATTTGATTAGTTATGTTATCCATTGATAATATATGGATCATGTGATAAAGTATATATTGAATATGGGATACTAGGGTAAAGGTATTAAATTTCTATGTGTTTTGGAGTTATGTAGTAGAAGATCATTTGGTGATCTAGACTATTATGTGATTAATTGAGCATGAATTGTTTACCCTAGTCATCCAAGATTATTTGTTGAGTAGCTGAAGAGACTTCTTCGAGACATGAAGTCCTTCATTTGAGGGAATTTAATACCCTGTTTCTAAACGAGTTATGCTTTTATTTACAAATTTCAATATTTTTCATTTTATGGAGAGTAAATTTTTAGAATTGCGACTCAGACCAGAGTTCTGAGGGTTTGATCATAGTGCAAATGTGGATTCTTGAAGTGGATTATAGGTTAGTGGACACCATAAGGATTTGGGTGAGCATCAAAGGAAGGACGAAGTGACCACTAATCATCATGTAGATATTTTAGGTCTTTCACACCAAGAAGTAGGGACTCACATATTAAATATTTGGATTTGGGGAAAGCTCACCCACCTTAATAGTTTACGGTGTGAATTAGAGTTTCATGCACAAAATGAGTTCAGATTAATTTTTTAATGTGGCTCAACACCTTTTGTTCTTTTCTTGATTTGGTTTGAATTTGTGGATACTCTCAAACCAACCTTACCCTATCAATTATTCACTCAGTTTGATGAGATATTAGTTAAAAGTTATTGGAATTTATGATTAGGTTCTTCCTCCCCCTTTAATTCGACATTGATTCCAATCAATATTCCCTAATTTTAGGTGATTCCTTTTTAGAATATGGCATTGATTGCACTAATGAATTGTTTATTAAACCATTTTTGGGGGATTCAATGAAAAGTGGCTCAAGGTCTTGAGATTGTGTCCCCACACCATCACTTTTTATTTTTGGGATAGTATTTCGCCGTTTTCATTTTTCATGGGTTCTGGACCAAAATTAAATTAATTGGTCATTGAATTATCATTTATAATTTATTTCTTTAGGATGTATATGTATGACAGAGTGTTTAGAGTGGTTTGATTCCCATCACTAACAATTTTAGTGTGACATGGTTTTCTAATGATTTTATTGTCTTTTATGCCTAATTTAATTAAATTGTTATTTTTGTAGAAATATTTTGATAAAATTGAATATTTATTTATATTTTCATTATAATTATATTCGGGTTCAATTGGTGTGAGTTAGGGCCTCATAAGGATGGGTAGTGGCTTGATGTATTTTGATTAACCTATGTAGAGAATTAGGGTGGTGAATTAGAAGAAAATAGCTTAGTTATTATGGTAGGTAGTCCCATGTACCTAACCGTACAATATTTCTATATTGTATTGTATATTATGTGAATGTTCAATATAACCAATTTGGGTGGTTTACATGTAAAAATATATGATTTTTTTAAAAAATAAATTCTATAAATGAGTTGAATAATGTTCCAAGGGCCCCGATGGATCCTTGTGTATTGGTTTTATTTCACCATCTTAGGTTCCCTTGAGTAATTTAATGTAGAGGGTGAAAATTAACTAGTGTATTTTTACCAAGTAGGATGTTTGAGAACTAAGTGGTGCCTTAAAGACGTTTTCCCTTTGAGATAATTGTGGTTCTAGTTATCCTCCACCTCTATGATGTGATGACTTGCGTGGGTAGGCCTTTATAATAGTAACCAATAGGTTGAGATTTTTGGCCAACATAGGGATAAATATATAGGGAATATTATTTAGTATGTCTTTGTTATGATATTTTCCTAGGAGGATACTGAGGTATCCCGGTGATGTTTATTATGTCGAGTAATGTTATTACCTTTATGTGATGGTTGTTGTTACGATAGACATGTTTGATTTAAGGTACCCAATTAATGTTATTTCTACTATGATGAGACCTATGGGACCCCAATGGGTGACCTAGTGAGATGTTTACCCTATTTAGTGTGTTTGTTTATGATATGGTTGTGAGGATTGTGGGTTTCCCCTTAGGACCAAAACCAATGGTTGGTATATGTAATTTATTATTTTCCAATGATACGAGAGATCTAGCCTATGATCCTAATATCCACATACATGATATAATAATTAAGTAGAAGTATTTAATAGATTTTATCACATTAGGTTTCCCTAAATGCGAGTTAATCACCTCCTGATCCAGATATACACACATGTGATTACTTGAGATGGCTGGGAATTGACCGTCAAGCCAATTCAATAGATTGTATGGGATACTTGAAATAGAATGTCGAGACCGAATTACATATTTGATGGACTTACCTAGATTCTAGGAAATGAACTACTGAGCCTAATGTTCATGCACACAGTTTTCTAATGGATTCATATCAATCAGTATGATTCTTAATTATTTATTGTACTACATACTATGAAAAGAACTATTGAACCAGACAAGTACATAAAAATGATTTTCTACGTTTCCTAGGAATGAATGATCAGAAATAAGAAATTGAATTTAACTAGACATTTGGGAACTGGATATTGAGTCTGATAATCACAAACTGTATAACCCATGATGATTGGGAATCAACCATAGATATTTACACTACTACATTTCCCAGGATACTTCGTATCAATTTATACAATCCATGCATTGGGTTTCCTAGGATAATCTCAATGGAATCATCCACTGGTATAATATAGGTTTGTAAAATTTAAAACAAATATCAAAGAAACATTTTCATTGGTTGGAAAATGTTTCAGTTATTCTTCAGGTGTTACAAAACACTCAATGATAAATAATGATTCTTTTTTTATGATTCCATCATCATTATTTATATTAATAGAATTTCACATGTTATAATGCATTTACTGTTTAAGTATTGAACTACATTGTTGGTGTCCCTTTTTTTTGTACTCACACCTAACCATGGAATCCATGCCACTTGGTTACCCAAGAATAATTCATTTTTTACATGTTCAAGTTAAGATGAGGCTCAGATAGATCTATCAAGAAGTATAAATTGTATATTACTAGTATCCGAGATGAGGTGAAAATCTAGTATGTAGTAGAGCCTCATGTATATATTTTTTGTTAAGGAATTTTTTTATTTTTAATTATTTATCATGTGACCAGTCTGGTGGGAGTTCAACGAGTCTATCAAATTGTATACATCCCCATGATATATAATATGGATGTATAAATCTTATTCAATTTTCATTACCTATTTATTTATTATTTTGAATTATGTTATTTATTTTATTTGTTATTTAACAATATGATATGAGTTTATAGTCTCTTCACAACAATATCATAGTATTCTATTTCTTATTGGTAGCCACTGGCATATAGGGAGGCACAAATACAGTTGTAGTGGAAACTCCATCAGTTTAAGAACTCCTTAGTGGCCACTAATTGGTGTGGGTTATTAAAATTTATCAACTAGTTTAGTGAATAGAAATAGATATATTAATTTATTTACATTAATTTTGAAATAATGTTTTATTAAAAAATTTTGATAATATAATATATCTTTATTTTAGAAATGAAGAATATAGGTCAACATAACTTTTTTTATTAAAGTTTCAATAATATTATAAGAGGATTAAAAATATGAGTTATCATGATCAACCTAAATGTTATATTTTATTTAATATCATTAAAATAATTTATATTATTTAAATGATAAATGATATTTAAATATATTATTGTCATGAGAAATAGAAATAATAATTTTATAACTAGACAAAGGGATCAACTTAGAATGTATATTTAATACTGGACCTTAGTGTATTTATCATATATTAACCATAATTATGTATTACACTTTATATAATTTTAGTAAATCATATTTGATATTTATAATTGATTCCCTTGAATAGCTCTATGTCATATAGATAAAATCTTCCACCCACTTTCTTAAAATAAATATATAATAAAAGAAATTTCTTTATTATGATGATCAAAAAATCAACACAAAGTACCATGTTCCTCTACACTAGAACCTGAAATACCAAGAGTGGTTTTTATAAATTTTAATACAATGTGTGGGTACAACTAGATTAATTATTTCTTGTATTTTCGACCACAATAATGAAAATACAAGAAAAGAAACCAAATTGACCAAGGATAATTATTTCATTCAAGGTAAGTTTATTTAAAAAATTATTATAAAATAAATATGAATGATTCTTTCTATAAATTTATATGGTTTACCATTTCAGTATATTTTGATGTTATCCATTGAATAAAATAAAATTATTGGGAATGGACCGATGAATTCTATTATGCTTTATATATGTCATTTTTTATAAAAGTGATTATATTGTAGGATAAAGATAATTATTACACTTTTAACCAATTTTTATATTGGTATTTTCTTCATTTCTAAAAATTCATTCTTAATGAAACATTATACATAATTTGTTAATGAAAATTCATATTAACAACAATAGATCAATAATAAATGAAGAATTTTCAATGATCCCACATGGAGGTACAATGGTTACAAGCTATAGGACCCAAATACCATCTATATAATGGTAAATTTTACATAATTTACCCTCGGTGAACTACAAAAGGCGATTGATGCAATGATCCTGATGTGCTACTTGGGTGTAATTATGTGGTGTCATTAAACACCATTTTTGACTAGTATATAATGATGAGGTATGAAATGGACTATATAGAATGTATTAATTCTATTTCACATCATATTTTTTTTATACATGGAAATCAATGTGTGAAAATTCATAGAAATTGTAATATCTGATTTTAGGTGTATCATGGGGGTATCCAGTCACAAATTTCATATAATAAGTGTTACTCTATACAAGGATATCACCTATGATTCTTTGGTAGTTCATGAGAAATTAAATTATTAATAATTAGTTTCCTTATAATTTTTTCATCACATTATGTGTAGGATCATCATTTTGTCCAAGTAATTCAGGTGCATAGCCAGTAGTACATGTGGTGTTTATTTCTGAAATTTAATTTGGTAAAAATTTCCATGTAGAATATATGGATTGATAAAAGAAACAAATTTTTTTGTATATTATGACATGTAATTTGATAATATATACCATGTAGGTATACAATACATGATATGAACCGCACGAAATGTATGTTATAGATCCGGTTGGGTGACAAAAAACAGCACATAATAATTAAATTTTAGAAATATATTTACAAAATACAGAAATGTACATGTCATATCACCACCATAATACATGAAATTTCCTTATTAATTTAGGATAATGATTTTAAACAAACCTAGATGGTGCATTCCTTGTCGAAAAATTACTACATACTTTATACATGATAATTTTTTTGAAAAAATATTTAAAATTAAATTTGTTGATTAAATATAAAATAGTACTATATGGGAATCTTGACATATCCAAATAATTGTTTGGAATATTTTTAATATTAATAGATAAATAATTAAGTAGTTGAAAAATTTATAAATTATAGAACACATATCTAAATAATTAAAAAAATTAAATTAATATGAGCTTGTTTAAATGCATAGTAGATGCATGTTGTGATTTTTCATGAGTTTTATTGGCCTATGTATGTGTTTTATATGAATTTAATTATTTATTTCCTGGTATTTACGTGTTAATTTATTGTTAAATTAAATTTTATTATCTTCTTATAATACAATGCTACATTATTATGTATGGCCTTATATGTCTACGTTTTATTTTATATAAAATTATACCCCTGATTCCCCTCACCTACAAGTAAGTAAAAATTTATCAAGGATGAAGCACCAAATAAGAGGAGAAGGGGCAAGAGCTAACCTAAGATAAATTCGACCAAGGTGATATAGAAGAAGATAGAATAATAACATAACTAAACCAAGATATAAAATCATAGAGTTATTTCTCAAAGGATCAAGATTGGATAATCTATACTCAATAATCCAACAAGTATATTATAATATCAAAATCATTTTAATTATATATAGTATTTATCACTGTAAGGCTGTTTATTTTTTTTTTCAAATCATAGTTTATTTATATGATTAAATTTGATCCAATAATGAATAATAATTCATATGAATCCTAATATGAAATAAAATATCACTACTATGCACATATAATTTGAAATTAAATTGTTAATTAATTTTATTAAATCCAAATAAAATTAACATACATGTCATGTTTACTATAATAAATATTTATTAATTACATAAAAATACTTTTATAATCTACTTAATAAAAATTGATTTCAAATGTTAATGAAATATATGTTTAGGATTCTAGTATTAAAGAATCCACTAAAATGTTCAATCAACTAGAAAATAATGGTGTTGGAAAGTAAATCCTACCTAAATAACTCTGAGTAATAATAATTTCCATAGTATAGGTTATGAAAAGGGGAATAAGATTCCTTTCCACTTGAATATACTAGTGATAGGACATTCGCAGTCACTCAAATGGTAAAACATTTTTTCATGTCACAATCTCTTTGATCCATCTTGGATAAAGATGACATCCTGAGAAGGGAGATCTTCCAAGAGCAGTAATTTCACTTTTTCAGTGTACTAAGCCTTTTATATTATTGTTTTGTGCTATTGTCCCTATTTTTTACTCATCCATATATGAGGGATGATGAGGTGGAAAAAATGTACTATGGTAACATGTGGATGATGTATTGGTTTTCTAATTCCATATTTTATCATAATGGAATAATGGGCTCTATAAGATTTATAAAGGCATTGATGAATGAACCCTTGAATCTCTAATATGTGATATATATTAGAATAAATAAATACTCTATATGTATGAAATGTCTAATGAAATATTTTTGTGAATGTCAAGGAAATGAGTTACAGCTGGACTTCACGTATTTAAGATGATTGTCTATATGGATCAGATAAAAATTTTGGGATTGAAGATGCCCAAGGAATTATACCCGGACCTTACACTTGCTTCAATACTTTATATCCTCTCAAGATCTATTTTCAACTTCCATATAATCAATAGAGATAAGAAACTCCCAAATCTCATGAATAATATTCTCTAAGTGGATAATTACATGGATCATGAAACACTATCTATCCCAATTGTTAATATAGGGAAAGAAAAGTTAAAACCTTCTAAGGAAAATGATAGGTATAAGGAACCATGTGAGGTCCCCTCTAAGAGAAGAAATATCCAGGGTGAGTCTATGGGAAAGTATAATTTTTTCTGGTTATATCAATAACTATTAATTTATAATTAACGGTCACACCCTAACCTTAGATACTCATTGTTTTTATCTATTTATTAAGTTTATATCATTGGGTTAAGGTTAGGGTTTCAATCCATGTAAGTTTTTTATGTTTTTGGAGTTTTTGAAAGTTTTTCAAAGGGGTGAATGGTTTCCTCACAGTTAGTAGTGATCTTGAGGCCACCGTGCGACCAGTGTATGCTAGAAAAAACCAACTACACAGCCTACGCATGGCTAGATAGTATTTCCTAGGTAAAAGTACGAACCCTATTTACTAGGAAGAGAGTTCATCACGGTTACCACATGGTTTGGAAAGCCCTGCGGATGGTGTTGGAATTTTAAATATTTTTTTCCTAATATACTTTCCTATCAATTTAACCCAAAACAAACCCCCCTTGGTCAACCAAGAGGCACCAAGGGATCTCCCTAGACCTCCCTCCTTGATTCTTCCTCCACCAAGGATTCTCTCACTTCAATATAAGGTTTGTTCTTATAGTTTCTTGTCCCTTTTTCTTCCTTTACCTCTTCGCCCTCTATCTTTATGGATTTATTTTGGATTTCATCACTTGAACGAACCACAAATATTGTGTTGGAGGATTTTTGGATCATTTATCTTGTGGATATGGTGTGCGGATCATTTATGGGGATTATATGTCCCTCTCTTTGATGTTTTATTCCACTTGCACTTGATTTGAGGTAGGGGTTCCCAATTTTCCCTTTTCCAGAACTCTCTATTGGCACTTACATGTTTTAATTAATTTCAAAATGTTATTCACAACTCTATTATATCTATTTCTGTATAAAAATGATGTTTTATTGTTGATTGAATTTCATAAAAATATGGTTTTAATGATAATTATATGAAATACCTAGGATTTTGTCACCTAGGGTGTTAATTGTAAATTTAAGTGCTCCTTAACAGTTAAATTAGGGGTTCCTGGGAAATTCATAACTCCCACGTTGGTGTGGGAATTTTTATTTTTTTGTAAATTTGTTCTAGTGTGTTTGTTTTTTTAAATTTTATATTTTGTTAAATGTGTATAGTTTTTTGGTAGAGTTTAATGGTTACTAAGGGGATTTTTTATGTGTTTTAAATAAGTTTTGGGGTTGGATACATGTTTCAAGGAAATGAGTGTTTTAAGAAAATGGGTTTAGAGCTTTTCATTGGTTTTTGTTGTGTCACTAGATTTCATGATATTCATGGGTTCACTAGGTGCACACATGAATGAGTTATCAAATGAAGGAGCTTCCTTAATTTGGTGTTTTCATGAAAGCATGGTTTTCAAATTCTTTTATGCTCTAAAAATGAGTTTTGGTATTTTATGGGGTTCTTAAAAATGTTTTTCAATGTGTTTCTCAATATTTGGCCGATTTGGCCTTGAATCACCCTTTTTTGTGAGTTTTGAAAAGTGTAAGGGTCCTATTGGCTATCATGAAGTGTTTGGGTGTGGGTTTGGAACTTAAGGGTTTGTTTGGATTTGAAAATGTGAAAATGGTGTTTCTGTGACTTATTGGTATCATTTATAGTTATGTCAAGCTGAAAGCCCATTTGGTACATTGAATTCCGAAGTGGTGCTTATGTTAACCTCTATAAATCATTTGAGTTTGGATAAATGTGTGTGTCTGTTTGGAAAAATTGTTGTTTTGTGAAATTTTTTAAATGGTTTTATGTTATAGCAGCCGATTTGGCACATTGTTTTAAGAAATTCATATGTACCTATATGGGGAAACTTTATTATAGGGATATCCCTTAGGGATCATCATATATTGGTGTCCGTGTTTGGGGTAGGTAAGTGTCGTGACGACAACTGAGCTGAGTCACGTGTGCATTGAACTCCTTCAAACATTGGATTATTACAAGAATAATGGGATCCTAGGAGTCTTTTAGATGATTGAGTGATGATATATTATCAGCCTCAATTAGATTAGTTTCTACACTTTGGAGTTATGGACATTCTATGAGGATTATTCAACTAGTGAAGCTAGGTTAGAGCTCTATGTTGGTTATTGACTTTGGGGCCATACCATACACTGGAAGGTGGTTCCAAACCGAGTATATCCAGAGGTCTTCAAGTGATGTTTAGGATCTCCCATGGTAATTAATTATATTTCTTATTTAGTTTCATCCATATTAGTTTCTAGATTTATATAATTGTTTGTTTCTTTTTAGGAAAACCAAAATATTTCCTATTTTTGTATTTTGATTAAAAAATAGAAACCGGTTTTGGAAATGGTATGTGGAATGTGATGGTTTTTAAATTGTAAAATGGGGTTGTTTTGTAAAATAAGGAAAAACCAATGTTTATATTTTATTTTAAACTGGTGTTACTATATGGTTATTGGAAATAATACTATTGGATTCAATGGTTTATTTTAGGCATCCTTACTGAGCAATTCAGTGCTCACGCCTAACTTATCATTACAGTTGTAGGTTTAGATTTTGGTTTAGGATCCCTGGTATGTGATCATTGTTAGAGTACAACTAGTATTATGTGTGGAGGTGACCAAAGGGTCACATGGAAATTGAATGGTAGTAGTTCAGTTTTGCTTCTTTTAGTCTTTAGTCTGGTTGGTTGTATTTTGTATCTGGACCAACTATTTATTTATTAATTTTCAGTTATTTGTTGGTGTTGATTTTTTTTATGTTTATTTTTCTGGTCTTGGTTATTTTATTCTAGGTTAAATCATTCCCATGTGTATGTTTTGATTCCCAAAACTATTTTTCAGCCAGTGGGGATCATGAACACCCTTCAGGCCTTGTCACAGACTGGCTTGGGTAACCGGTTCAGGGTTGACCGAAGTTAGTTCATGAAAAAATGGTATCATAAGAGTCCCTTGATATTTGAGGTATCCAACAAATAGAGATGGGGATTTTCAAAGCTCCGGAGGTAGGTTACAGGCCAGTGCCTAATCACCACCACTCGTGACTGTACATGAGTTACCAAGGGTAGTCTGGGAGTGAGTCTTTGGATTAGGTTTTTTTGGGATAAGGGATGAAAATTGGGTTGAACTGGTGTTATGTTCTGACCTCAAATAGGTTGGTGGACCGTGTGGATTCAATGTGCCCAGTTCAAGGTCATCCTAGTGTTATGACTTACTTTGGGCATGGACATCACCTTGTCACCGGGTTAGGCATAAGAAGTAGTCTCTCATTTTTGCAGCTCGTTACTGGCTGTGATTGATACTGGTCTTGGTTGGTGTAAGCGTGATTTTGGTAATGGAAATGGTTTTGGAAAGAAAATTTATTTCTTCAAAATGTGTTTAAATTTAAAATGGGTTTGAAAAGGAAATTTTTTTCTTCAAAATAATGTAAGGTTGGTAAGGTTGAGTTTTGAAAAGAAAGAGGGTTGGAGGTGAAACATGAATTCTTCTAAGTTTTTTTAAAAGGGAAGGGTGTAACCCTTGGTATTCCTTATGGAGAACCACCTGTGTGTGGGTGTGTACAAAAAGTGTGGGGGGGGGGGAACTTTTCCATTGATGATGTGTGTAACGAACCAATATTTTATTAATGAAAATTCCTCTTGATCTAATAAAATGACTTATTATATAGAATGGTTATATAAGACATGAACTTATTTGGTTTTATGTTTTGGGATTTTAAAATACCGTTAAACCTTGTGACCTTTGATAATGTATCCATTAAATAGTGATCATATGATTAATATAAATATTGGGATTTAAGAAATCAAATTTACCCAAACAAATGAAGTGATGACCTCATTGAGTATAATTGCCCCGTACAAAGCCCATTTTTCGGATCATGGAAAAGAGGTGGATTCATTGGGATTCACTCTTGACCAATCCCAATCCGAGCTTCAACATGTTAATCTTGAGTGGAATTGCTTTCGTGAGAAGTGGAAGTTAATAGTGATTACCACGTGAGCGATGTTATCGGAACCACCCCAAGAGTCTGTCACCAGTGTATTCCGTACCCTTTGGTCATATGCAGTTTTAATTAGGGGTTATGAAATGAGACCATAATACTATGATAATGTAGATTATTATTGTATATAATAAAGAATATATGTTCATTTAATTATTGTACCTTTATAAATAGTTTTTTAAGTACAAATAGTATTTTTAGATAAAATTAAATTAAGAAATATATTTTTATGAATTAATGGATTTTTGAATTAAAGAATATTTCAATAAAATATTATTACTAAATTACTTTTTATTAATTATAAATTATCGTATAATTATTATGATTACAATTTTAATTTTTATTAATATTTGAAAGAGGTTTTTGTCAAAACCCATGAATATTTGATAAATGTCGGTTTTTATTTTTAAAAGTAAAAATCACATATTAAGAAAATTATTTAGATAAAATGAATATTATTTTTGGAATCAGGATGTCCAATTTATCGAATAGTGAATTCATTATAATTTTCTAAGACAGTCAAATTTTTGGGTAAAAATTAAATACTGTTTAAATATATAATGTGTTTTAAGACATCATAATGACCCAATAGTGATGTAATAAAATACTATAAACATTTTGTTCGACCAATATATGTTTTACCACTAAAACAATGTGATTTTAGTTTCATTTGATTTCTTTTGCAAAGCCTAAGTAGACCCTGAAAGACATATAAAACATTTGGACTTTTTAAATTGATTTTTTTGAGAGTGTGACTCAACTCCAGATACGAAATACAAATAATTTAAGAATATCAGCCATTATCCTTATAAAATTTTGTATTCCACTCCATGTTTTCAAAAACCATGGGCTAGTTTATGGTTTGGATTATTTTAATTTGTGGTGACCCAAAACCTAAATAATAAATAATTCTATCTCCTTTCCTTTATAAACCCACCAAAGATCCCACTTCCTCTTCACTCAATGATTTTTTAGTTCATCCAAACTCTGGAATCCTTTATTTAGAATCCTCACAAGGTTCCCCTTTATCCCAAGAAGCCTCTCTCAATCCCTTATAAGCCTTTGGGATCACACTTCCAATTAAGGTATTTATTCCTTCCTCATTTTTTCTAAATTTCATTATTTAGTTATGCCCTTTTATTTTCATTTAAAAATGTTGGGGTATGATTTTAAAACTCCCCCATACTTCACTAATTATGTTTGAATTATGAGAGACCTCTTTCTCTTTCATTACTGCCTCCTAAGTACACCCGTTACCATGCCAAAATTCAATAAGGAATTTCTCTCTCCTCATTTACATTAAAAAAATTGTTTTGTATTACAAATATAAATTCCATTACATTTGTTGGGAAATGCATATATATGACTCCATTAGAGTAAAAATGTATCTCTTTGTCACGCCGTTATGCTACTGAAGTTTCAGCGTGATTTTCCAAGACAAATTCATCATATAGTGAATAACATTCCCACTTATCTATCAAGGGTATTCACCTTTGTGAACATTTACTTATTAATTATAGAGTTTAATATATAAATTACAAATACCTTTTTCATGGAATAAATTATGATTTTTTATGAATCAATGTTATATGATCAGTGTGGCACACTTACGCTTGAAATGAAATGTTTATGAATGATGCGCCCAGATAGCGCTCCAATTCATTGGGTAAAGATTATTATCATGATAATTCAAGTGCAATAAGGGTTTAATCATGATAATTAAAGTGAAATAAGGGTTTCCTCCTGATCCATGTGTAATGAGCCTTGGATTATTCTAATACCATGCTATGTGTTGTTGCCATATTTACATGTTGTGATAATCATGATTTATCATTCCTTTATGTTCATGTTTATTTTATGATCCATTGATTTGCCTATTTCCTAACATGTATTTTATTATTCATGTGAATCCTTGTTTACTCCGTTACTGGGAATTACAACTTACCCTTTTCTTATGCATGTTCTGAGGTTATCCCATACAATGCTAAGTACTGGGGAATATAGTGGTCATGTAAGAGAAGTTTTCAATAAAGATATTGTGTTTCATCTTTTAAGATGTCATGTAATGTTCTTAATATACAATGACACAATAACTCTAGGTCTTCCTTGTTTTATCAAGTTAATAGTTTATTTAATAAATCACGTTTAAGTGTTTAATAAAGAGTAGGGTTGTCATAATGTGGATGGAAATAGATGGATGCGCACATGATGATTTGTAGGATGCCACAAGTGGAGGTTTGGAAACAGATGCATTGATGGGTTTTTTCTAAAATGGATTTGAATTAGGAAATGATCTTGAAAATTTTCATTCCACTGAAAATTGGTTTTGATATTTGGAATTTTGCTATGGGATAAGGCAGTTTTATAATTTTAATGAAATTGTGGTTTTTGCAAAATTTATTTTTGCTTGTGTTTGTATATGTTTTGATTATGGAACTAAGTACTCTATATTGGGGTGTTTCTATTGGTTTTTCTTAAGTTTTTGTGGGATTCCGTGAAGGTTGTCTCAACTCGGGGTGTTTTTTTATTTAGTTTCGGATTTATACCGGTTTCAGTTGTGTGTATCATGCTGTTTGGAGTATATCACCAAGAAAGGTCACTAATGTTTCCAGTGAGTCATGCCTAGTATTAGGTTTTTCACTAGTGTTGTTTTTTCTTCGGATTGAGAGAGGTCTGTTATAGGTAGGTAAATTGTCTAATGAGATAGAGTGTTCTTTTGAGTGGTTGGGAAGTCCAAAGTTTTTTAAAGTCCATGTTGTCTTGGGTTTTTCTGAGGGTACAGGTTTGGACCAGTGGAGGTTGTATGTCTCTTTATCATTAGATCTTGAGTGTAGTTAGTGGTGCTAGGATTTCGCAAGGGTTACCTATAATGTGAGTGAGGTGTGTTAGAGAAACCTGTTTCTGAAAAATCACATTCTTCAGTGCCGAATTCTAGTCTATTGGGATGTTTTCTTACGTACCACTAGTGTGGCCATTTCAACCGTTCTAAGCCACCATGTCACATTACTTCGAAGTCTTTCCACCATTTTCGCCATTTGGGTCACCAGGGGAAGTGATAAATGAAGCATCATTCAGATAAGTATTCCTAATTTGGGGACCCTATTGCCTAACTATGATGCATAAGATGCTTCAACCATCAGGGCCCCAACCGTAGGTATTAGTGTAAAGTTTGATCATGGTCATGAGTTTCTTGGGGAATGAGTAACCCAAAACTTTTTTTCTATTTTCTAATTCTCTTTATTATGGTCATATTATGTTCATATTTTACTATAATAGTGTGGTGAACATGTTCTACCATATTCTGAGTATCTTATATTATTCTGAATGTGGATTGTGGAATCATTCATTTTGTTAAATTGTGGTTGGCTCTTGTATGGGGGATGGTTTTGTAATTGGATGATGTTTCTTATTTTGGGTTGAGTTTTCTTTGGTGTTGTAGATTTCATCCATTGAAGAAGATTTTTAATTAAAGTGTAGGTATGTTCTCCCTTGTTTATAGGGTCATTGGTTCTAATAGAACATTTCATGTTCCATCATCCTAGCATGCTAGGTTGTTTGGTAATAAGTTTCTGGTTTGGGTTTTTGTAGTGGGATATTTTTGTTCGAGCTAAGGGGATTGGCATAACTCAGGTTAATAATTTCTATGCTTCAGGTGGAGGTAAGGTCCCTATTGGTTGGGGGTGAGGATGTTGGGTTAGTTTGTGATGAGAGTTCCCATATCCCCCCTGTGGTTGTGTGTTCAGTTATTGTGGTTTTATGTTATAATAATTATTATGGTGTGGAGAAAAATCATGTGTTCTCCCCATGTTTTATGTTGTTATTTCCTTGTTTGGTTAGGTGTGACCTCTGAGAGTGAGGTGAACCCCGAATTCATGGTTCTCCTCAATTTTTTCTGGGCCTAAACATTGGATGTGGTTATTTTTTTGTCCTAGTGAATTTTTGGTGGTAGAAAGTGTGTGTGGTGGGTATAATTTCCACACCCTGACCTTAGATACTCTTTGTTTTATCCTTTTATTAGTTTTAGATATATTGGTCAAGGTTTGAGTTTTAGTCCTGGTCAAAATTATGAATTATTGGAGTTTTTGGGTGTTCTTCCATGGGGATCATGGTTTTCGTACAGTAAGTACTGACCAGGAGAACACCATGAGGGTAGTACAGGGCAGATAGAACTGACTACGTGGCCTGTGTAGGGCTATGCAGTAGTTTCAAGGTAAACTTACGATCCATCATTTCTAGGTAGAGAGGTCCACATGGTTACTGAACTATTTGGAAAATTGTCTGACCAGACTGCGCGGACCATGTTGTAATTTTAAAACATTATTTTTTCCAATCTACCATCCTACCCATTTAACCCCAAAACACACCCCTCCACCTTGGTCATCCATGGAACATGAAGGGAGATTCCTAGGAATCCCTCCTTTATTTCTCCTCCTCCACGGATACTCCCTCTTCGATCCAAGGTGTGTTTTTAGTGTTTCTTGCCCCCTTTTCTTCCTTTTTCCCTCCCCCTCTCTTTTTTTGTGTTTTATTTGGGATTTCCTCCATTAGATGAATCATAGGGTTAGGTATGGGGGAATTTTGGCTTGTTTTTCTTTTGTTTATGGTGTAATGATCATTTATGGGGCTTTTATCTCCCACTCCTTGAGGTTTTACTCCACCCACATTTGATTTGAGGTTGGTGTTCCCAAAATTTTCTTTTCAAAACTCTCCATTGGAACTTTAATGTTTTAATTAATTTTGATATGTTTTTTTCACATCTATTATACCAATAGAAGGATGAAAATGGCGTTTTTTGCGATTTAATGTCATAAAAATAGGGTTCTAACGATATTTATATGAAATGGCCATGATTTTGGAACCTTGGGTGTTCATTTTAAATGGTAGTGTTCATTAAAATATAAATTAGGTATTCTTGTGAAACTATTAACTATCATGTTGTTGTGGAAGTGTTTATCTGTTTGTATGTGTGGTCTATTGTGTTGTGTTTTGAAATGGTATGGTTTTTAATGTGTGAAAATGATTTGGGAGGAGTATAATGGTTCTAAAGGGGATTATTTTTTGTTTTATATATAAGTTGGGTGGTAAAATATGGTTTTAAAGAAAATTAGTGTTTTATGGAAACATGTTTTTAGCATTTCATTGGTTCTTGGCATGTCACTAGACGTTGTCACATCCATGGGTTTACTAGTTGCACACATGAATGTGTCAGCAAATAAAGGTGATTCCTTAAGATGGTGTTTTCATGAATGAGTGGTTTTCTAAATGGTTCACACTCTTGAAATGAGGTTTGGTCTATGATGTGGTTCCTAAAAATTATTTCAAATGTGTTTCTCAAGTTTTGTAAAATTTGTCCTTTAAGCACACATTGGCACGAGTTTTGAAAAGTGTAAGGGAAAATTTGGGAATCATGAAGTGTTTGTGTGTGGGATTGGAACTTAATGAACCATTTGGCTTTGTAAATTTGAAAATGATGTTTGTGTGATGTTTTGGTAACATTTATAGTTATTTATAGCTAAATGAACATTTGGTACTTTAAATACAATATTGGTTCTTGTGTTAACCTTTATAAAGGATTTGGGTTTTTCATAAATGTGTTTCCTTTTTAACAACCTTGTTATTTTGTGTAACGCCCCGACCCCAGTTACCCAGAGTCAGTGAATTATTACATAACATTGGAATGATCAAAAGAAAGATCAAGTCTCAAAAGACCGATTTGTTTAATAGCCTTGGAATAACTAGATACATTCATAAAGTTTACATTACATCATAAAATGAAAACTACAACATTATAGTTTCCATAGTCCACACTATTATCCCCTCATACTATCCCTGTAGGTAATTCATAAAATAATTCTTCACATCATGGGAAAAATAAAACATAGAAAGGGGTGATCTCAAATGCCCAGTAAAGATAACAATATAGTGGAAACTTTCATAAATAGGAATAAACATTTAAGGCAATGTATAACTAAATCAAAAGCCTTTTAAACTTGAACTTCAACATAATATGGCCGAAATAAAATGAAATAATTCCATTTACTTATTCACATGGATATTCTACTAATCGAATAATCACATGCAATATCAATAACCACTTTCATAATGATGGAATGCATAATGCCAGATTATCATAACCACATAGCCAAGGCCTCGTGCCAAGACTACAAATAAAATTTTTTCAAGGCCTTGTGCCAAGACCCTAGTTTGTCTCATGAGACCTACCGATGCATCGAGGAGCTATAGCGGGCTCCACCCGTCACTTACTAAGTTCAATGCATTCCTCATATGAAAATTTTTAAACATAACATAAACACTCGTATTAAAACTAGCATACGGAATGTCAATACTTTATCCACAAACCATGAATGGTATAAAAATACCACATCCACAGTCAAACATAACTCATTCGATACAATATGGAAGATTGTATTGTATCATATTAACCTTAATAGAGAATGATGAAGGATATTTATATAGATTAAAATAATCATCTAAACAATTAGAGTGAAATATCCCCCTTTTTCTTGAAATCATTTAAAAGTCACACTATTTGTCAAGAATCCATTTAAAATAGATTTTAGAATCGAAGTGTCCCATACTACTTGAAACTTTTAAAATAAGTTTTAGTTTTGAAACATTAATCTCCATATAAATAAATCGTTAAAACCATTTTTAAAACATGGACATCAATGCGAAAGATTTAGAAGAATAAGTCTTTAAAACATTAAAAAATGGTATCTTAGTTAGAGTTTCTGACCAAAAGAGAGACACTTGAATACAAATAATTGAGGTAATCAAAACTTTGTAATATCATGAGAATAAAGGGATTCATGATATACTATGTCAAAGTACATTATATACACCACATAAAAGTGATTTGGTGTATAACATCAATGAAGTTTCAATGGAATGTAAATTGAGATAAAATCTCTCATAAAGGATGTATCCTTAGGATAAGGATAAATCAACGACATAATTATGAGTGAAAAATATAAATACACTAAAAATGATTCGATATTCAGTGTAAAGCAATCAAAGTGCATTCCCACATATTCTTGTAAAAACAACACCAATGAATTGGATGTTTATCTCAACAAATCGAGATTGAGTAAAAATTACTCTTATCATGTTCATACCGATGACTTGAGAATTTATCAATGGAGTTATTATGTGTATAAACAGTATATCCACAGAAAGGGGAGTGGGAATTATGACATAATCAAATGAATAGTGATTCCACACATAATCTTGGAGTAAAATAATCAATGACGTATGCGTAAAGACAAATGAGTGGAAATTGAAATTTCAAATTCCCTCATCGATTTGGTAACTTATGAAGCATGCACCCATGAAAAAAGGATAATAAAATAATGATGTAAATATCCATAAATTAAATTATATTACACAATGAATACAATCATGGGCAGTACACACACCACATGCAATAAATAAGTGGTGAACAATGGAAATCTCACAGAATTAAAAGTGAGATAAGAAACCCCTTACTTTGTATTTTTCCTTGGTTGACGGTAGGTTAACCTCCTGTATACTGGTGAAATAATAGTTATTGTATTATACAAGAATCATTTACATTAATATGATATCATATATGATATTTTAACATTGATTTGTTAATAATATCTTAGTATTATTGTCATTTCGGCTGTTAACTTACTCGTCTTCCTTTATATTCTTTGTTACGTAAGCCATGTCTGTTATGGATAGGTTTTATCTTATTCATTTCATGAATTATATCAAGTCCTTAAACATTATTTTTAATCATCAAATGAGAATTATACTTGAATGGATACGATGGAGAATGAATCTCATCGCGTTCGTGGAGATGGTAGTCCGTACGTACGCACGAGCGACAATATCATTCTTTTGATGTTAAAATAATATATAATTGGATGGAATATTATATAGACAGAATAATTATCATGTTATATTTATTATTTATATTAATTACGCATCATTATTATACCCATCCAAATAATAATTTATTGAAGGACAATTACACCACGACGTGGAGACGGTAAGCCGTACGTACGCACGTATGGTGACATTCCATTCAAAGGATGGATAGAATACTGAATATGGTTGTACCATATTTATAATAACATCACAGTATATAGAAGATACTGGAGTTATTATTTTAGAATATAAATAACAAATAAATAAGATGTTGAAGAATAAAGGAACTTGAAAGAGGGTGGTGAAAACATTACCTCTTCTTCGGGTTCTTCCTTTGGATTTGATCAAAAGGGATACTTAGGTTAAATTTCTGATCAAACTATGGCCTCTAGGTTGTAGTGAGGATATTATAGAGAGTGTTTGGCCATGGTTTGGCCGAGCCAAAAGGCTTTTGAATGTGTGAATTAGTGAGAAGGTGGGGGGGGGGTGCCCTTTTATAAGAGGGGTGAGGGGAACCTTTGGAGAAGCTAAAAATATTATTTTATAATAAATTCATATACAGTTTTTAATTGCTAAAAAGTGGATTATTTAAAGGTTAAGGTGGGGCTGGGTCGAAAACCACTCAACCAATAGAATTTATACAGGTTTGGGTCATTATATTAACCTTATCTTTAAGTATTAACTCTTAGTTAATTAGTTTCACTTTTACAATGTCTCTTTGTATTTTTATATTATATGGTTAATAAAGTTACTATATACATCCAAGAGACCCCAAAGTGGTCCATTAATGATAAAACTATCATTATATAAGTCTCTCGACCAAGACTTATATTTTTAGTAATTGAATATTAATTAATAATATAATATTTGTTTTAAAATTGCTTTTTTGTCAATTTTGACACTATTGGGTATTCTGTTTTTGATAAATTCATAATAGCATTATTACTTCGAAAACAAATTATATAATCAATCCCAATATGTCATATTAACCTAGAAAATTAGTGGAATTTATAAAAAGTCTCAAATTACATTTATTTTGATATTTATAATATCCATTATTCTAATATTTCATTAATTAGGTAATTACTGCATCACCATTGTGTCATAAATAAATTAAATTATTTAATGTCTAAAAATTATAAATAAAATACCATTATGTAGGAAATCGTGTTATCTTTCTAATGAATATTTACAATTTAATTTATCTCATGTATAACCCTATATTAAAAATGTTTTAGTAAATATACTTTGATTTTAACTCTTTTAATTCTTCTTTGAATTAAATAATAATAAATGTCCTAATCTAATACAAGTGGACCTAAATGATAATATTTTACTCATAAGGTTGTTTTTGGTTGAGATACACTTTTCCAATAGAATTAGGACATGTGTTAGGGTAATATTAATATCATTTTACCCTTAATTACCCTATTTACTCTTAACCGTGGTAAATAAAAGTAAAAAGTTACTATTCACCAAAAATTATTTTCATCTCATTGAACCATGTTTTACTCCTTGATATTAACCGTGTCTCGGATTTTCGAAATTCCACTCACAAAAGTGGTAAAATTAAGTTTTATGAAAAATTCAGTTTTTTAACTACCACTTAGTGGTTCCACTATTCATCAAAAAATGAAAGTTTCCAGAAAAATAAAAAAAATTCGGCCTAAGATATATTTGATATTATGAATTCAAAAATGATGTCTCTTTTAAGAAATTCAAAATATATAATTTGCATTAATTAATTTAAAAATTAATTCCCGTCGTCAAAACAAATAGCATGTTTTTAAGAGATAATAACTATCAAAAGATTGACACTTGTTTATGTCTAGTTTAAATGTGAAATTACATCCAATGACCAAAATTGTATTAAATGGTAAAAATATATTCTAAATATAATTTAAAACCACTCAAATTAATAATTTATCACGATTAATTATTTCGATTAAAAAATTTGTTTTTAATTAAAATTTAGTAATTTTCACTATTCATCAAAATATGAAAGTTATCCGAAAAGTACCAAAATTTCACCCGATGCTAATTTTGATATTCCAAATCCAAAGATTAAGTCCATTTTGAAAGATAAAATGTATATAATTTCAAAAAGTAGGTATTAATATTCATGACGGCTAGTTTGATTGGTTGTGGTGTGTTAGAACTTGAAGTTGCGTACAACACAAGATACTGTATTATTCAGAGAGAAGCGTACCGTGGAAGATTGAGGTGTTACATTCTCCCTTCCTTCAATAAATTTCTTCCTCACAATTTTTAATATTGGGCTTGGGAATATAATGGAAAGTCCCACATCAGAAAAAGAGTCGATAAAACTATCACTTTAAAAGAAAGAAAGAGAAGTACAAAGGTCACCCGTGATAACCCATACAAGGATTCCGTGTAGGAAAACATGGATATGGACGATAAACTAAGTCTTAAGTTCTGATGGAGGGGGATTGAAAACATGATCAAAAGAAATTTAACAATAAGAAAATCACAAACTTGTGTTGGGGCAAACGGTCATTAGTCTCCCAGTAGGAAAAGTAAATGGACAACATTTTTTGTTTTAAGTTACATTACATAAGGATGAGGAATTATTTTATGATATTGACTAAGAACATAAAGAGATATACTTAAAATTTAAGTAGAGTATCAATCTTTAATAAATTTTTACCACTAACTCATGTTTTTTGAACAATGATTATTCAAGAAGACTTGGTCATAATGGAAGAGCTAGAATAAAATTCTATAGAAATACATGATCCACGTAGGATAAATTATATATTTACCTTGTTTTTAGAGACTAATCAAATCCAAAATGGTTATTATAATATTTGGTGATCCCCAAAATGGATATTCCATTAGAGAAGAAAAACACCAATCTTAATTTCTAAAATTAAACCATCAATACCCCATAGTTAAATAAATACCATTCAATAATATATTATCTTTAAAATCATTCAATAGAATACAAACTAAGATTAAAACCCAAAACTTATAAGAATGTAGTATTCCATGTTAAATTGTTTCTCCAAATGACATTAATTACTCTTAAAGTCACATGCTTAAAAGTAATTAACCAAATCATTTCCATAAATAACCCGAATCACTATAAATAGACAATAAAAACATAGATAAAAATCCACCATTACTCCTCAAATTAAATCCCATACTATTCTATTTTCCTTGTGCATATAGTGTTCACAACAAAGTGAAAAACTTCCAAAATAACATTTATCACTTAATCAAAAAATCATTTTCCTATAATAAGTGTATTCATTTGATAAGACATAAGATCCCCAAATCAAATTATTATTGATCAATAAAATCATTTAAATAAAAATAATAGTCACACTAACTAGGGACTTCACGTAGTCCAATGGTAGGTGATAAATCCCAATCGCACTTTGGTTGTGGGTTCGATTCCCACAGCTTTGTCCGACGCGACGGGTTGTCACACTGTCTACGTGTTGTCCTTTTTCAAAAACTATATTTTATAACATTACCAAAATGAGATAGATTCCTCAAAATAACCATAACATAATTTAACGACAAATCTTATCTCATACCTTGCATTTTCATCCCAAATTATAATAACTTATAATTGCCTCACACCCAACAATCATATAAAACCAAATGGTTATTTATAACTATATCCACAAGAGAAAAGATAATTCTTCCTCAAATATCATTCTCACATGGAAAACTGCAGGGTTAAATTTACAAGAGAAAATCATTCCAAAGTAAACCCATCAACAAGGAGCACTAATACTTTTTAAACATTTCTCCAACCATTTATTTCCACATAGCTTCTTCTTTGACCAAGAAAATATCATATAGATTAGGGCATTCACTTGGGTAATGGCCAGGTCACCTACATTTATGGCAAATGACTGTAAATGGATTATTGTGACCATTTTTATCTTCTTCCATAGTACTATTCATTTTTCTTTGTCAATTCTTCACTTTATGTCCTTTCTTCCTGTGCGTAAAGAATTTATTGGTCCCATTGAGACACTTTCCTGGGTGTCTCCTTCCACATTTCCTGAATGATGGAAAATGAGGATTCCTTTATCCATGGTCTCCACTGCTGGAGCTCTTATCATTGATCGCCTTTCTCTTCTTTGCTGAGTTTGGGAATTGGTTAATATATATATTGTTGATCATATTTTTGGAAAATTGATTTGGCATGAAGAGGATATCTTTTACACCTATCAACATTCCATTTTTTTGCACATTTCCACCACCGTTCCCACCTTGTACATCATTCTCAAAGTCACTATGACTTCCTTGGAATCTAGCCATTGACTAAAACCAGAAAGCATTGTGTGAGTAATAGTAGTCATAAAATCATTTAGAGAATATCAACTCACCATATTCTTAATTTAAAACACATTAGTATTAACCAAGGTCATTTACTCTCAACTTATATATAATATTTCAAATCGCTTTGTAAAGAAAATGTAAATTATCCTAAGAATATCCCTCGGGAGTGTCGTAACCAAGAGTGAAACAAGGCCCGTTGTCGTGCACCAGTTCCTGTTCGAGTCTAGCTCAAAGCGGTGTTTTCGGGTTTTACCCCTAGGTACATATGTGCTAGATCTGCCTCAACCTGCTCATATCCAGATAGGGATGTATTGCTCAAAAAACTCCCAAAATCTCTACAATACCAAAATTATAGGAAGTTCTTCTATACTAATCCTAAAATTTCATCTTAGGTCTACGTCCTCTAATCAGAGTTTATCTAAATATAGCTTCCAAGGTTTGTAATAAACTTCCTCAGATACCAACTGTAATTCCCTGACCCTAGTTACCCAGATTCAATGCATTATTACATAACATTGGCATGATCACAAGAAAGATCACATCTCGAAAGACCGATTAGTTTAGTAGCCTTGGAATAACTAGATACATTCATAAAGTTACATTACATCATAAAATGAAAACTACAACATTATAGTTTCCATAGTCCACACTCTTATCCCCTCATACTATCCATACAGTTCATTCATAAAATACTTCTTCACATCCTGGGAAAAATAAAAAATACAAATGGGTGAGCTCAAATGCCCAGTAAGGATAACAATATAACGGAAACTTTTATAAATTAGAATAAACATTTAAGGCAATGTATAACTAAAAAAAGCCTTTTAAACTTGAAATTCAACATAATATGGAAGAAATAAAATGAAATAATTCCATTTACTTATTCACATGGATATTCTACTAATCGAATAATAACATGCAATATCAATAACCACTTTCATAATGATGGAATGCATAATGCCAGACTATGATAACCACATAGCCAAGGCCTCGTGCCAAGAATAAAAATAAGATTTTGTCAAGGCCTTGTGCCAAGACACTAGTTAGTCTCATGAGACCTACCGATGCATCGAGGAGCTATAGCGGGCTCCAACCATCACTTACTAAGTCCAATTCATTCCTCATATGAAACGTTTTAAACATAACATAAACATTCGTATTAAAACTAGCATACGAAATGTCAATACTTTATCCACAAACCATGAATGGTATAAAAATAGCACATCCACATTCAAACATAACTCATTCGATACAATATGAAAGATTGTATTGTATCATATTAACATCAATCGAGAATGATGAAGGATATTGACATAGATGAAAATAATCATCAAAACAATTAGAGTGAAATATCCCCCTTTTCTTGAAATCATTTAAAAGTCACGCTATTTGTCAAGAATCCATTTAAAATAGATTTCAGAATCAAAGTGTCCCATACCACTTGAGACTTTTAAAAGGAGTTTTAATTTTAAAAATTTAATTTCCAAATAAATAAATCCTTAAAACCATTTTTAAAACATGGACATTAATGAGAAAGATTTAGAAGAATAAGTCTTTAAAACATTTAAAAATGGTATTTTAGTTAGAGTTTCTAACCAAAAGAGAGACACTTGAATACAAATAAATGAGGTAATAAAAACTTTTTAATATCATGAGAATAAAGGTATTCATGATATACTATGTCAAAGTACATTATATAAACCACATAAAAGTGATTTGGTGTATAACAAAAAAGAAGTCTCAATGGAATGTAAACTGAGATGAAATCTCTCATAAAGGCTGTATCCTTAGGTTAAGGATAAATCAACGACATAATTATGAGTGACAAATATAAATACACTAAATATGATTGGATATTCAGTGTAAAACAATCAAAGGACATTCACAAATATTCTTGTAAAAACATCACCAATGATTTGGATGTTTATCTCAACAAATCGAGACTGAGTAAAAATTACTCTTATAAAGTTCATACCGATGACTTGAGAATTTGTCAATGGAGTGATTATGTGTATAAATAGTATATCCACAGAAAGGGGTGTGGAAATTACGACATAATAAAATTAATAGTGATTCCACACATAATCTTGGAGTAAAATAATCAATGAAGTATGTGTAAAGCCGAATGAGTGGAAATTGAAATTTCAAATTCCATTATCGATTTGGTAACTTATGAAACATGAAACCATGACAGAAGGATAATACAATGATGATGTAAATATCCATAAATTAAATTATATTACACAATTAATACAATCATGGGTAGTACCCACACCACATGCAATAAATAAGTGGTGAACAATGGAAATCTCAAATAATTAAAAGTGAGATAAGAAACCCCTTACTTTGTACTTTTTCCTTGGTCAACGCTAGGTTGACCTCTTGTATAAGGTTTAAATAATTGTTATTGAATTATACAAGAATGATTTACATTAATATTATATCATATATGATCTTTTACAATTGATTTGTTAATAATATCTTAGTATTTTCGTCATTTCGGCTGTTAACTTACTCGTTTTCCTTTATATTCTTTGTTACGTAAGTCATGATTGTTATGGATAGGTTGTATCTTATTCATATCCAGAATTATATAAAGTCTTTAAACATTATTTTTAATCATCAAATGAGAATTATACTTGAATGGATACGATGGAGAATGAATCTCATCGCGTTCGTGGAGACGGTAGTCCATATGTACACACAAGCGACAATATCATTCATTTGATGTTAAAATAATATATAATTGGATGGAATATCATATAGACAGAATAAATATCATGTTATATTTATTATTTACATGAATTAAACATAATTATTATAACCATCCAAATAATAATTTATTGAATGACAATTACACCACGACGTGGAGACGGTAAGCCGTACGTACGCTCGTATGGTGACATGCCATTCAAAGGATAGATAGAATACTGAATATGGTTGTACCATTTTTGTAATAACATCACAGTATATATAAGATACTGGAATTATTATTTTAGAATAGAAATAACAAAGAAATAAGAAGTTGAAGAAGAAACGAGCTTGAAAGAGGGTGGTGAAAACATTACCTCTTCTTCAGGTTCTTCCTTCTGATTTGATCAAAAGGGATCCTTAAGTTGGATTTATGTTCAAACTATGGCCTCTAGGTTGTAGTGAGGGAAGTTGAGGGAGTATTTGGGTAGGGTTTGGCCGAGCCAAAAGGCTTTTGAATGTGTGAATTAGTGAGAAGGTGGGGTTCCCTTTTATAAGAGGGGCGAGGGGCACCTTTGGAGAAGCTAAAAATATTATTTTATAATAAATTAATATTCGGTTTCTAATGGCTCAAAAGTGGATTATTTAAAGGTTAAGATGGTTACGGGTCGAAAACCACTCAACCAATAGAATTTAGACAGGTTTGGGTCATTATATTAACCTTATCTTTAAATATTAACTCTTAGTTAATTAGTTTTACTTTTACAATGTCTCTTTTTATTTTTATATTATATGGTTAATAAAGTTACTATATACACCCAAGAGACCCCCAAGTGGTCCATTAATGAAACACCTATCATTATATAAGTCTCTTTTCCGAGCCATAGATTTTCAGGAATTGAATATAAATTAATAATATAATATTTGTTTTAAAATCTCTTTTATGTAAATTTTGACACTATTGGGTATTTTGTTTTTGATAAATTCATAATAGCATTATTACTTCGAAAAATATTTATATAATCAATCCTAATTTGTGATATTAACCTATAAAATTAGTGGAATTTATAAAAAGTCTCAAATTACATTTATTTTGATATTTATAATATCAATTATTTTAATATTTCATTAATTATGCAATTACTCCATCACCATTGTGTCATAAATAAATTAAATTATTTAATGTCTAAAAATTATAAATAAAATACCATTATGTAGGAAATCATTTTATATTTCTAATGAATATTTACAATCGAATTTATCTCATTTATAACCCTATATTAAAAATGTTTTAGTAAATAAACATTGATTTTAACTCTTTTAACTCTTCTTTGAATTATATAATAATAAATGTCCTAATCTAATACAACTAGACCAAAATGATAATATTTTACTCCTAAGGTTGTTTTTTGTCGAGATACACTTTTCCATTAGAATTAGGACATGTGTTAGGGTAATATTAATATCATTTATACCCTTAATTACACTATTTACTTTTAACCGTGGTAAATACAACTAAAAAGTTACTATTCAACAAAAATAATTTTCACCTTATTGAACCACATTTTACTCCTTGATATTAACCATGTCTCTCGTATTTTCGAAATTCCACTCACAGAAGCGGTAAAATTAAGTTTTATGGAAAATTTAGTTTTTTAACTACCACTTAGTGGTTCCACTATTCATCAAAAAATGAAAGTTTCAGAAAAATACAAAAAATTAGTCCTAAGCTATATTTTATATTATGAATTAAAAAATGATGTCTCTTTTACCAAATTCAAAACATATCAGTTGCATTAATTAATTTAAAAATTAATTCCCATCGTCAAAACAAATAGCATGTTTTTAAGAGATAATAACTATCAAAAGTTTGACACTTGTTTATGTCTGGTTTAAATGTGAAATTACATCCAATGACAAACATTGTATTAAATTTTAAAAATATATTCTAGATATACATTAAAACCACTAAAATTAATTATTTTTCACCATTAATTATTTCGATTCAAAAAGTTTTTTTAATTAAAATTTAGTAATTTTCATTATTCATCAAAATATGAAAGTTATCCGAAAAGTACCAAAATTTCACCCTAGGCTAATTTCGATATTCCAAATCAAAAAATGAAGTCCATTTTGAAATATAAAATGTATAAAATTTAAAAAATTAGGTATTACTATTCATGATGGCTAGTTTGATTGGTTTTGGTGTGTTAGAACTTGAAGTTGCATACAACACACGCTACTGTATTATTCAGAGAGAAGCGTTTCGTGGAAGCTTGGGGTGTTACATTTTGTGAAATGTTTTAAATGGTTATTGTTATAGCGGCCCAGTTGGAACCTTCTTTTCAAAAATTCATATCTACATATATGTGGAACCTTTATAATAGTGACATCGCTTAGGGGTTATCATATATTTGTGTCCATGTTTGGGGAAGGCCAGTGCAGTGACAATAGCTGATATGAGACACATGTTCATTTGCCTCCAACTAACACATGATTATTACAACCACCATGGGTTCTTGGGTGCCTTTTAGATGATCAGGTGATGGTATATTACAATCCCAGACTATATGGGTTGGTATCCTATGGTGTTTTAGAAAGGCTATGAAGGTAGTGCCACTGGTGAGGCTAGTTTAGAGTAGCTAGTTTGTTATTGACTTAGGGGCTTCACCATATTTCGACAGGTGGTTCCAAACTGAGTATATCTTGGGGTTTTTTGGGATTCTTAGGATCACCCATAGTAATTATTTATGTTTCTTGTTTACATTCAACCCTATTAGTTTACATCTTTTAAAAATTAATTTTTTCCTTTTTAGCATCGTCTAGGTATTGATATTTTTGGATTTGGATTATAAGACGACAATTGGTTTTTGAAATGATATGTGGAGTATATTGGGTTTTAAATTGTAAAATAGTTTTTTTTCTAAAATGTGGAAAACCATATTTTTATATTGAATTTCTATCTGGGGTCACTGTATTGTTTTGGGAAAGAAGATTCTTGGATTCAGTGGTTTATTTTAGGTATCACTACTGAGCATTTTGATGCTCATGCCTATCTTATCATTTCAGTTTTAGGTTCAAATTTTGGTTTAGGTTCTGTAAAAGGTGCTCATTATAGGAGAAGGGTTAGTCTTATGGTTGGAGGTGACCAAAAGGTCACATGGAGGTCAAGTGGAAACAGTTCGGTTTTTCTTCTTTTGTCTTTAGTCTACCTATTCGTATTTTGTATCTGGACTAAATGTTTATTTATTATTGTTTACTTTTTGGTTCGTGTGGATTCTTTAATTCTATTTTTTCCGGTCCTGGTTATTTTCTTTCAAGCTAAATCATTTCCATACATATTTTTTGATGCCCGACACTAGTTTCTAGCCCGTAGGGATCGAGAATGCCCTTCAAGTCTTATTGTAGACAAGCTTGGGTGACTAGTTTTGGGTGAACCCTGGTTGGTTCGTGACATGAACCCTACCATATTATATAAGAAAGGGGAAAATTCATTTACATTCATTTTTGAGATTAATAATTCTATTTCTAAAATGTGTTTACTTATTATATATTTTTAGTTCTCAATTTTTTATCCAAATAAATATACCGAGTAGATTTCATTATATTGATTGATGACATATGGACCTTTAAGATAAAGAAGTGGCAATAATTAATGAACTTTCTATAGGAGGATACAATCACTCCTTTCCACTTTGATTGATCTATGTTTTAATAAATTGTTATTATGTTCCCTATAAAACCAGAAACATCATTTTATTGTCCATTTTAGACGCATATTATTTTATATTTACATTTATAAATAAAATTAGATACTTTTATAATGATATTTTATGTGTCGGGATAGAACATTTAAATAATGTATTTACATACTAGAATATGAAAATAAAATATATAAAATAGTTAAAAAATCATGTTTTCCTGACTAATAACACAACTAGATATGGAATCACCATTTTGAATATATGAATGTGAAGTGTGTGATAAAAAGATATCAAGAGTGTTATTCAAATTCCTTTTTAATATAATCCCTGGGTATATTTAGTTCTCATTTTCAAGAGAAATGATCAAATATTTATTCATTAGGAATGTTAAAAAGGACAAAAGTAGTGAATAATTTCTTCTTTCATATGTTTTTATACCTTTTCCTACATAATCTGGAGGTGGATACACATACATTATAACTATCACCAATGAATTTAGTAGATATGGATATATCTATATAATGAGATGTAATCTATATTGTTTGATAAATATATGGAATTAAAGAATAAATTAGGGACCCAACTATTTAAATAGGTAGCTAAAATCCTCCTAGGCTTAGTTATGGAGTAGCATAACATAGAGTTAATTGATTTTGGAAAATAGTATTTGATACTATCTTAACTAACTTGTCATTGCACACCATTATAGAATTGTTGTAGTTGATGTATGAACCAATAATTACCAAAACTTTTGGGATCAATTTTTAGACACCCATATCTTCCATTATCCCTTTCGGTATATGCAATAAAAACTATAATATACATTCTAAACTTGGTACAAACTAAAGTGTAAAATGGAATTACAAATTTTATATATTATGGTATGTAATCAATGTTTTCACATATTCATATAAGAGGATGAAAGAAATTTCTTGACTGTAATCATATATTAAAACCAGAATGAATAGAAATGTGGTGAATATTTATAAGATAAACTAAAAAATTAATTATATTATCTATATAATCCATTAGAAAAATTAGTTATTATTGACATATGTCTAACCTTTATTTAGTGTGAACACGTCAAAAAAATAGATAGTGGGAGAAAGGTATACAGTGATGAATTTAAATCTCAAAATTTTTGAGTGATAGAAAAATTATAAATTATATTAGACATAGAGGAAGAAATCATTCTAACAATATAAGTACTATTTAAAAGTATAGGATCACAAGATACATATAGGTATTATTACTTGTTTTAAATATAAATATTCAATGTATATAACCAAAGGATACCAAGACCATGTTTCCTTATAACACTAGGTATATCAAACATCTACATGAAACTGGAATAAAAATCATCATTTTCGGGTCAAAAGTGTGATATTAAATCCTTTTGAGCTTCAGAAAATGAATTAAAAACCCAAGGAATACCTAAAGATAGTGGGTTTTATATAAATCCATATAAGGGAAAAGGAATGATATAGAAAAATAATAGGAGATTAAAATGGCATAACATGATATAACAAAAGGTAAAGATAAAAAATCAAATATAATAATGATATAAATACTATGTTATTATATGATCATGGGATAGGAATGTGGAAGCAATAAAAAATAACAAACGAGAATATGTTGAGGATAACTTCCAAGATAGTATAACATTGAGGAAAAAGTCTCGTTGTGGGTTATGTTTACTCCCTAATCCTATAAATTCTATCTCATGGGAAATTAACCTTAACCAAGGCATTGGAGTGCTATCTTGGATCTGTCATTATAACATGAAAACACATATGTGTGCTACATTTGGAAATAAACCATATACAATAATAATATTAAAAACCCATGGAAATAAATGGGTTACATAATTGTAATATCCTCTCTTATTTTCTAAGCATACGGTATTTAATGATTTTAAAATTATAATTTCCCTTTGTCTCATCTCTAAAATTGATTATTAATATGTTAGTTTTTAGTCAAATAAGGGTGATGAGATGAGAGATTGAGGGATAAATCATATTGGCCACATGGTGGCCAAAACAATTCCACCAGCTTGAAAATATAGATCCATCAACCAATCAATGGTAATGGATGTGGTTCTAAAAAAATAGAGAACCCACCAACCTATAGGTGGGATTCCACTAGCCTGCTGATGTCAAAGGAATAATGATTGAAATTATATTGGGCACATTGGAAGGACAGTGGTTGGACTGTCTTGTCGCTGCGAGAAGTCGGAGTGTTCATTGGATGCACCCAATGGGATTTTAGTCCTATGCGGGTTTAACCACATCTAATATAATAATATTACCTAATTGCACCTATTATGAATTTTAAAACTCCACAATCACCTATTGTAATGTTATGGTGATGCTATAATTTTGAGTGTTTATTAGATATATTAAAACTAATTAATATTTCATGAGTCTTGAGCATGTATCGTTGGAGGATCTATTTTTTCCATTATGATCCAATGACGATTCCTTCTTTTATTCAATGATTTGTGGATGATCTAGTATGTTTACATCATTACAAGATCAAATCATGATCTTCCAACAAATAAAAAGATTATAAAAGTAAGTGTTTAGGACCATCTTCCTAAACCAATTATTGATAGAGTATTTATGACAAATCCTTAATGTGTTAATGATTTTTTAGAAGATTGGTAGAGTTATAGATGTGTCATCGATAACATACCATGATATGAGCTTCATTATTCTTAGATATTGGATGTTTAAATGTTTGTTTCCTTAGACAAATATTCTTTATACGTTCCTCTTCTTGAATGTCATCTTGAAAAGATTTTCTTTTGAAGGATGGATGATGGATTGATACACTTTGGATAGACCTTGGGTGCAAATTTAGAAATGGTAATGAATTAATTATCTATTATTTAACAGACAGATGATATGGTGTTTTGACCACCCCTCTGTTAATATAAAATTGCATTAAAAGTCTGAATAGGTTATGTGATTATATAACCACCATTATTGATGTAAAATCTCATTGATACTACTTAACACATGTCTTTATTTATGAACAAAAACCTAAGGTATACATTCTTGACGTGTGAGATAACTCTACATGGGTTTTTGATGTTCTTGGTCTTTGATACTTTTATGATGAACATCATTGTTGTTCATCAATAAACATAAGGTTGGGTGTTCTTACCATCTGGTTCCCATGTATATAAATGTTTATTGGGTATATTTCTTGTGTTGGCATACTTTGTCGATCTTTCCAGATTGTCATCGGATGAACTTGTGGAGATAACCCATGAGACCCATTTATGATATTTTTTTCTTTTATTATTGTTTTAGTTTTTTTATTTTTATTTCATACTAATCACATGTATTGTTTGTTGATATGTTTTACATCATGATGATATACTATTCCACGCTTTGTTTCATTTACTCTATCGTCAGTGTTTCCATTTCATTGCAGGTGTAGAACTTGGTGCTCCGAATAAGGGGACCGTCCTACAATGATTACCCATTAGAGGTTAATTGTTAACAATATGAATTGATATGATGCTGGTGGACCCATATATAGGTTAGTGTCATGATAGCCATGTAGCTATCTAGATACTTCATTCCTTGTAGATAATGAGTAGATAGACCAGAACTTGATACCTTGCTAATACTAAGAACAAATGTTGGATCTTGATGCCTTGGGGATACTGAGTACATTATTATTAGTTATCCTTGAGTCCCATATTTTGAAATAATGCATTGAGGACACAAAGTTACGTGATTTCTAGATTGTGGCTTTTTTTTGTATCACTTCTAACATCCATGATCTTCCGTCTATTATGGACCTGAAGAATGTGTGTCCTGGATCATAGTAGGTTGGTTATTAAAATGGTTATAGAATTATGTTTCTTTAGATTTTGATTCACACTTATTGTTATCATAGAATATACATGATATAAATGTTCAAACATATTAAGGGAACATTGGGGGTGTCCAACTAGGTTTTATTATTGACACCCTTCATAAACATCTCGATTCATTTATGGACTTCTTATACTGGGTTCCAAGAAAGTGCATGTGGACCATGGAGTAGAGCTGATCCATGGATCGTGTAGCTTGTAGAAGAATCCAAATTGATTTTTTGAGGGTTTTATAAAGTGTTTTATTTATTTACATATCTGATTCACTTATAATCTATTTTGGATTTCAACTTTGGGTTTCCTCCTATTTATTATATGACATGTGCGGTATCCGATATTGAATTATTATTTATTTTTTACTCTGTGTTTTTATATTTTATTTATATATTTTTTCAATGATATGATATTGAGGGTATATTCTCCCCACTAATGGTGTTTAGTACCTTGTTGAATTTTTAATCCTCTTGTGTATAAATGTATGCACATGAGGTTTTGTGGCTCTCATGCTTGGACCCAATGGTTTAAGTCGGGGAATTGAAAACTAGTATTAGATAAAAGATTTCACATTTTCATTAAAAATAACCTGGGACGTTATGTAAAGTATATAATATGTGTGGGACTTGGGTATGAGAGTTACTATGTGCCTGGCTATATCATTTTTAATGAACTTCCGAGTTATAATTGATAATATTTCTATTACTTATTAAAGTATTTGGAAATATTCATGAATTCTTATTAGAAATTTAGTAACAAATACTATATATATAATTGTTATGTGATGTATTTTAGTTAATTAATTTAATATAATGATTATTATATCTATTTGATAAAGTATTTATTCTATGATTGAGTGATATATCTTTTTTTCTTACTGTGGTGATGTACCTCTTTTCATTACTTAGTTGAACTTGAGTATACTCTTCTATTTTGTATATATGTGAATATGATTAACATGCAGGGAAGGAGAACATGGTTAGTTCTTAGAGGGATATTCCATATGTTATGGTTAATCTACAAGGTGAATCATCTATAGTCCCATACACCGATGAGGATCTTCCATAATGATTTCAGTTTCTCTAGTGTTTCCCTAATTTTTCAGAAGATGTCTTCTTGAAATATACTCAAGGTACCCCTAGATAAGGTGGTATGGGATACCCCTATTAGAGAGTATTCACTTGTTCTACCACATACTATGAAATAGGGTTAATTATATCATTCTGTAACACATTCTTCTGTGCCGCATTCCACGCGATCTACTAATTCACGAGTCTTTCTAGTAGTTCTTGACTGGGGTGGAGGGGAACCAAGGTCCACAGTTGATAATGATAGCGACTTACAACTCTATAGTCTACCGTCATATCATGATAATGTAAGAACACATGATTCATTATACTATATATATATATATATTATTAAGGGTTCATTTGAAATTTTCAGGACACTTGATGAGTGAAAGGTCATTTTGGAGGTGTTCATTCTATATGGAACCATCAAGAAGTGGTGGGGAATGACGAGAAATTATAATAGACTTGAGGGTCTCCCCATGGAGGTCTTCAATGACCTATATTTTAGGGAATTCATTCCTAATATTCTGAATCTTTAATGATTGTATACGTACAATGTGGTACAGTAGGTGTCCATGGTGGTATACACATACTCTACTCATTTCACTGAGATACTTGAATTTACACCTATCTTGGGTGGAAATGATGAATGTAATTATAGAATGTTCAAGATTAGTCTTCGTTCTACATTAGGTGATAGTTTAGGATCTTACACCTTGAGATATACCCTGAAGTTCTACAAAAGGACTTGAATATTGAAATAATATAGAGGAGGATCAAGCATGTTGTATTATTTATCCATTCTGTGTTCAAGTGGGTGGAGATCCTACAACTATAAAGAGTGACTCTTCAAGTAGTAAGAAGATGAAGGGTAGGGATGTGATGACATGAAGTGTCATATTGGTGGGGTAGAGTACAGATTCTTCATCCCCCTTAAGATGAGATTCATTATGAATAAACTATGGGAGGGTCTAAAATTATCATATAGTTTTTTAATAACATCAAAGATCTTATCGACAATTCCGAAAGACAAGGCATCCTCCACTGTTGTACTCAAGAGATTCGAGGCCATGGTTCTACATGGGTGTAATATGAACAAAATCTATAACCCATCTGGCCACTCATGGTCCTCGGTAGTATGCTCTGATAAAAAAGACTCAACTGGTTCATGTGTTATAGTGAAATGATCACATCGATGATGAAATTCGAGTTGATGTAGTGGATCAGACTCCAGCTACTGGTGGTGAGTGATCATAACCATTTTAAGGTAATGTCTTGATCACTCCTATGTCTTCTACTTCATTTTTTGATATCACACTTACAATTACTTTATATCTACAATTATTTTTTATTTTCATGACTTCACATTCATGTTTTATTTTGAGTTAATTTCCCTTTATACACCATTTGGAATGAAATTGTACAACATTTAGAGTTTCCTTGAGAGCCTATTATCATTTCAAGATGTATAAATATGTGGGGCTTCATGATTCTAGAGATGATGATATTAATTATGATTATTTGTATTGAATATAAAATTTTTGTTTGAGATCTCATTGATTTATACTAGAGACATGACTAATTTATATTACTCTAAGGAGAGAAATATGCGATGATAAGAAAATGGAAACTGGGTGTAGGTAGAGTGGGTAAAGAAATGATCTAGTATGGGAGAATCCTGATGTATATTTTAGTATTTTATCGTTCAATAATAATAGTTGTATCCCCCACTTATTTTCCTCCAATTGTGGATATCTATTAGGATGTCTTCTCAGATGACTTCCTTGGCCCCCCTTGATAAAGGAGTTTAGTTTGAGACATAGCATAGCCAAGTTCATGCTCTATTTCAATACCCCCATATTATATGATTTTGGGAGAGTTATTGGATTTCGTTTTAAAATTCATTGATAGGAATTAAAGGGATTTATTAGTTTGGGTACATCATAATAGGGTGATTATGTATAGTTTTCTAAGAAATAAGATGGAATTATTCGACCATTCACAGTTTACTGAAAGATGAATCAGTTGATGGTGAATAAAAAATATCATTTTCCTAGGATTAACAATCTATTTGATTGGTTACATGGATACTAGTTCCTCTACAAGATTCATATTCAATTGGGCTATTAGAAATTTTTTTAGAGAGGATCACATCATGGATATGATGTTTCAAAGAATGTATGGGCTATACAAGTACATTATGATGCCGATTTGAATAAATAATTCCCATATATTGTTCAAGTATCTCATAAACAAGTCTACACACTCATATATTGACTTGTTTGTTGGTTTTTATTTTTATGATATCCTCATTTATTGACCAAATATAGAGTAACACACTAGATATCTCGAGATATTAATAAGTATACATTGAGCACATCATTATTACAAGATTTAAAAGTATAGGTTTTGGTTTTAGTTGGTGAAAGTATTTAGGAATGTTTTGTCTGAGATAAGTATATCTGTGCACTAAGAATAAGTGGTTGTAGTAATGTTTGGAAACACCCTTAACATGTGTTTGAGATCATGATATTTTCTGGGCTGACGTGTTTCTCTTTGCATTTTTTCCAATAATTACCCTATTTATTTTCACACAGTACAATAGTGATGATGATAAGGGTGATGTTATAATAGACAAACTACTGTGAAGAGGATCTTTTTTAGGTGAATAGGAGGTTCTACACAACTCTAATTTTGATACTAATCAAGCTACGAATTGGTTATGTTGTAAACTATAATGCGTTGAGTGTTACATTTCTACGTATCACAAATATAGATAGTGTGGGTACAATATTATGGGTCACATCACATGGAACCCCATGAGAGGAACTACACCATAATGGACGACCACTAGTATCCTTGTGGTTTTCTCCAACCACTACCCATGGCCATGTCGATGTGGGAGGATGTAATGATCAATATTGTAATGGGGTTACCTAGAACCCTGACGATCCATGACATTATATGGGAGATTATTGAATAGGTAATGAATTTTTCTCATTTCTTATCAATCAGTGAGGCTTTCTTAGTAGACAAGATGAGAATGTTATATGTGCCAATGATAGTACACTCACATGGAGTTTCCCTGAGCATGGAAGGAGATGAAAAATTTTACATCATTGTTTTGGAAGGTATTATATAAGGCCATATGGACTCATGTATGGTTGATAAAAACATTTCATTCTCATAAAGATAAAAAATTAGAGCAGATGATCCATACACTGGAGTACAAGCTTTGGGGTTTTGCCCTAGAATTTGGTGGAGTGTGGGAGGGAATCATATCATGGTTTGAGTTCATATAAAACTATATAATTAATTCATATATTCAAAACATACACTCAAGGGTATTTATAATAGTCCATATCATTAACCACATTATCAGCACTAGACTAGTAATTTTGTAGGTGTGGGGACCATTATTGCAAAAGAAAAAATTGAAAGAGTTGAGCTAATTCAGAAGTGGTTGATGACATATTATAGGTTTAATGGGTATTATTCCTGCAATATGAGTAAAAAATTGTATTTTAATATATTTTATGTGGTTTTTTGGTACTTACTCTATGATTATGTTTCTTATGTTTGAGGAAGAATGATAATTCTACTCTGTCTTATATTTGACCATTAAAGATCCCTAAGTAGGTTTTGAAAGTGTACACAATCTAGATATTACATTTCAATAATATGGTATCCATGACATATTTAATGTGTGTAAAATAAAGATTTACATTTTTAATACCACACTTATCATTGGTTTTGAGGATGTTGAGATGAATCCTGATGAATTGTATGTGGTTCACCTAGTGTTGATTATATATAGAATCAAGAAATTCTGTTGAGGGTAAATGGTACCACTAGTCCTGATTTTGTGGAATAATTGTTGGATCCACTAGGGGACTTGATAAAGAGGTGGATTTTCGATTTCAATGTCCATATTTGTTTGAGAAAATAATTGAAGATTCATCTCAATAATGAGAAGTCATTTGTGGGGGTTGTGGGTGGGGGTGGGGAATAGTAACATCTGGAATAATTTTTGATGTATGTGATGTCTAAATATTATAAAATTAAACTATATCCTTTCTTTCATCTACTAAATGGGTGATTATGAGGCAAGTTTTCAAAGAAAATGGGTTCTTGGGATGAGAGTTTTAGGAGTAGAGCTTAAGGGAAACACATTGGCCAAAATAAGGCCACCAAATTGCTAGTGGGGATCCATTGGGAAGCTCGTTGAACTGGAATTTGGTCTAAAAATTGTATAATACATTTTTTTTCTTGTGGATGAGTCCTAATACATGGAATTATCCAATTCAATCTCCCTTTCTAGTGTTTCCACCAACTGGTCAATGCACCCATTATAAGGGTGCTTTTAATTCACCCCATGGCGTTTTAAATCCATATGGGTTGGTCCCTCTCTAAAACTAAAATCCAAAAAATTTCTCCTATTATGTATTTGAAACATAACTTTTGGTCCTTAGAGATCTCACATTGTTCTCTCCTTTATTTTTTAACATTTGGATGGTCCGGTGTTTCTAGGACGGTTAGTTTTCTCTACACCTTTTTCAAATATTTCGTCCTTTTTATGAGATGGTCATGTATTCGTGGTGGATATTTTATTTCCATAAATATACAATGATGTTCATGTCCTTTCATCTAAAATTTATGGAATATATAGGGAGTTGAAATTATTCAATGAACAAATGAAGAAATTATATTCAATACAAACATTATTTAAGTTATAATTTATGGATCATCTTCTATGACCACTTTTTGATGTAATATTGACGATTGAACGTTAGTCCATTTATGATTCCTTGATATATTGGTGTTGGTATCACTATGTTAACAGTTACCCCTTTACCAATGATTTATTATTTGTATATCATGGATATTTCATAGTATGTTTCCATTCATTGATAAACTTTATATCCTTTGAATCAAGAAACCCAATTTAAATCACTTTTACATTAATGGATTGGTGGGGGATCAATTATGGTTGGAGACACATATGGTTCTCTTATATAATTGATAAAAATTTATTATAAATTCTCAAATTGAAATTAGATAAAGTGAATTTACAACCCCTCCTTCAACAAACCTTATAATTAGTTCAATTGATGGAATCATTAAGGAATGTGACACTAGAAACAAACGTTTTGACATGGAATCTCCTTGAGTATTCTATCTAAACCCATTTTATGGTAAATCGAAACCTGATTTTGGTTTCCTTGATATATGAGCTAGTTAATCGTGGGTGTGTGATGTGTTCGATCATAAATCATTGGATGAACATTGGAGTTCTACATCACAAAACTTGAGGTAGGAAGATCCTTACAATTTAGGGATCTTATATACACTTATTTCCAAGTTACATTTCTTTGGGACATAATTTTATGAATGTGACTGATTGTGATGACTTGTGTATGTGTGAGTATCCCATGAGACATGTTTATGAATATTATTTACATGAGGGTTATTTTATAATTTTTTTGACATTTTCGCATGAATTCTAGGTTGCATCAATTTTCCTCATGATGATATGATACACCATGCTTTGTATTTTTTACCATGTTATGTGTATTGCCTTTCCATTAGAGTTATTGTTCTTGGTTCTAAAAATAAGTGTATCATCATGGTGTAGCTAACCTTAATAGGGGGTGTAGAGACCCGATTCTTGACATACTTGGACAATACATTACTTTTGCGGAATACTTAATACATAACAAACACAGACACACAAGGACCGTAATAGTTTAATGTCTTTGGAAACTCAGAATTTAATCTTCTAATCATGGTGAAAGATCTTAAACATTTCCCATAAAGATCTTCCCCTTTTGTTTTCTTACCTAAAACCTTTCTTTATATCTTGGGGAAAATAAAACATAAAAAGGGTGAGCTCAAATTCTCAGTAAGGGTAAAAAAAGAAATATCAATCACATCATATTCATAAGAACATATTATTTTGGAAATATTAACCTGCAAAAGAGATCATAATTTCATAACATGGGATAAATTATAGTATTGAAATGTAATCTCAATAATCATAACATAAAACGTGAAACTTTGTGGAATACACACATAATCATAGAGAATCATTTCTTAGTAGTCAAGACACATTGCCAAGACTATCTTAGCGGACAAAGTCCATTTCTGAACCGAGTTCACTCCTCGTTTCAGTCCTATTTCACTGAACTGGTTTAACCTGCGATTCCAGTCATGTCTATCTCATGAGATATAAATCTTTACCCAATGCATTAGAGGGTGATATAGGGTCCACCCATCTCTTAATGATACCATTCTTATGTGTTCCACAAAATCATAAATCATAGCATAACCCATGTAATAAAAATGGAATTCTTAAACATCATGCCATCATAACATAATCCATATAAGATAAAAGGATATCATAAAAAAAACGACATCATAAAATAATCCTAAAAATTTAAAAATAGGGATAGAGACAGAACCCTATATTATTTTAGATGTAAAATAATTTTGATAAAACACTTGAACTCCATTCTTGAGGAAAATATCCTTTCTAGTTCAAAAACATTTTTTTTCCTTTCTTAACATGTCATACAATTTTAAACTAAAAGAAGTTGATTAAAAATAAACATGAAAACTTGTAAAGGAAGCTTCATGGAAATAATGTTCTATGAATCCATTCATGCCGTATAAGTTAAAAAAGAACATTCTTCCCGTACTTTGTGGCCGGAAAAGTCAAAAATATTATTTTGTTATAAAGTCATATTCGGTTTTTAATAGCTCAAAATTGAGTAATTTCGAAGCTAAGGTGGGGATGGGTCTAAATAATATCATCCAATAGAATTTATACAAGTTTAGGTTTATATTTTAACCATATCATTTAGATTTGACTTTAAGTTAAATAATTTTTCTTTTACCATCTCTTCCGGTTTTCTTACACTATAAGGTTAATAAACTTACTATAACAAGGCAAACGAACCCCAAGTTAATTATAATTAATATATATAACCTTATATAAGTCATTTGGCCGAAACATATATTTTTAGTAATAAAAAAACAATTAATAATATAATATTTGTTTTGAAAACTATTTTATGCCAATTTTGACACTATTTGGTAATTGATTTTTGTGAAAATCATAACAGAATGATCAGTTCGAACAATGTTAATAAAATAAATACTAACATGTCATATTAACCTATAAAATTAGTGGAATTCATAAAAAGTCTCAAATTACCTTTATTTGGGTATTTATAACATCAATTATGTCAATATTGCATTAATAAGATAATTACTGCATTATCAGTGTGTCATAAATAAATTAAGTTATTTAATGTCTAAAAATTATAAATAAAATACCATTATGTATGAAATATCTTTATATTTATAATGAATATTTATATTCTAATTTATCTTATGTATAACCCTATATTAAAAAGGATTTAGTTATTAAACATTGATTTTAACTATTTTAACCCTTCTTTAAATAAATTAATAATAAATGTCCTAATCTAATCAAAGTGGTCTTAAATGGTCATATTTTATTCCTAAGGTTGTTTTGTGTCGAATTAAATTTATCCAATAGAATTAGGACATGTGTTAGGTTAATAATAATATCATTTTTACCCTTAATTACCCTATTTACTTTTAACCGTGGTAAAAAAAAGTAAAAAAGTTACTATTCACCAAAAATTATTTTCATCTCATTGAACCAAATTTTAGTCCTTGATATTAAACGTGTCTCTCGGATTTTCAAAATTCCACTCACAGAAGCGGTAAAATTAAGTTGTATGTGAATTTTGCAAATTCTCCTAGGAGGTGGGTAAAAGACGGTGAAAAGTTCTATAAAATTTTTATATATCTAAAATTATTATAAAATGACTCCAATGACGTAAATTAAACTTATATAGGTATTATGTATCAATTTTGACCTAAAATAAATTTAAATAAAATAAATAATTATTTAAATAAAAAGTCGGTTTTTGAATAGTAACCCAGTGTTTTCACTAGTCATCAAAAATTGAAAGTTTTCAGAAAAATACCAAAAATTCACCCTAGTCCAATTTCGATATTCTGAATCCAAAAATGAAATCCATTTTGAAAGATAAGTTTTATAAAATTTCGAAAAGTGGGTAATACTATTCATAACGACTAGTTTATATAACATATCGTTGTTTAGCGAAACTCGGTATTGCTTACAACACACGCTATCGTGGAGGGTCATGATTGCGTGTAACGCAAGCCAAGTCAGGGATGTGTGTTGTGCAAGATCCTTTTGGTGTAGCGTACAACACAAGACATTAATGAAATTAAAAACAATATTTTTCATAAAATCTCAGGGTGTTACATGGGGAGTGTTCATGATGCAAGGAGAATAAAATTTTGACCCATATATAGGTTATGATCTTGAAATTATTGTGGGATGGCTATAAAATGATTACTTATGGATACTGAGGAGACACATTAATTTTGATTCCTTAAAGATTTTGATCAATCATGAAAGAACTTGATAACATGAGGATACAGAGTATATTATCAGTATTTTACCATAAGAATTAGCTCATAAGTAAATTCCTTAAAGATACTGAGTGGAATGTTTCTAACCTTATTTTTACTTCTTTATCACTTATGATATCATCATTCATCCTTTTACTAAAGTGATGAAGTAGGAATGATTAAGGCTCGTGGTTGTTTGCTTATCACATAGGAACTCAAGATATTTTGGTTTATTTGTACTTGTTGATTTATTTTTATAATGGAATAAGACTACTATACATCTTCACAGTGGTAATGATTGAATTGGTGTTGTCTTAAAAGGTAATTTACCCACTCCCTGAATGATAATCTTCATGCATGTGAAATATTCTTATATATGGATCCATGAAATGGAATGGGACCTATGGTAGATGGTTAATCGAAGGAGTGAGAAGATGGTAGTGAAAAAATGATAGAATATAGAGGTATTTTGAGAGTATTTATTATTGATTCATCATTTAAACTTATACATTGGTTTGATTTCAACTTTGAATGGCCAATTTTTCATTTTTATGATATATTTTTCCATTTAATATTTTTTCCTATTAATTATTTTATTCTGAGATCTTATATTTTATTTATATTATCATCACAAGTACATGATACTGAGGATATATTCTTCCCAATGATCTAATTCATACCCTCCCATCTTATTGACAGCCTCTGGAGCATAAAGAGTCACACATAAGGATTTTTGGAACTCTGACTTGGACCCAATGTTTCAGGTTTAGACATTTTAAAAATATTTCCTCAAATCATAATTAAAGGATATATCATAAGTATCTAACATATAATGAGGATTTTTTTTAATTTTTTATATTTGGATAGATAATAAAAGGTCACAAATAATAATTTAATTGGAATAAATTTCATGTCAAATAGCGGGGACGTAATTTTGGAGTTAAACATAATTACTTATTTTTTAAAAAATTCGGTAATGACTCATTTTTTATAGTTATATCATTATATTTTTTATAAAAGAATACGTAAACTAGGTGAGTTCCCCCTAAAAAAATTAGTATTTTTTTGAAATCATATGATGAATAAGAAATATTTTTTAGGGTTGTTCATAACATTTAATAGAAAATAATTAATTCCCTTAAGAAGGGAATACATAAATAAATATTTGTGAATTGAGCTTCAAAACTATGTATATCACTATAAAATAAAACAATTATAACATAGGTGTATATGCCGCCTACATAAATAAAAAATAAATATAGTTTTCATGAAAATATTAAAGGGGAAAACTGTGGAAAATAGAGGTAATAAAAAACCTAAAAAATGGGTGGTTTAGAAGTTCCCTTACCTCAAGCATTTATTCACATCTCACCTTCACCAGAAGTCTTATGCAATAAAATTCAATTTATTAAATATTTTATTATATACATTCTTGAAATAAATTTTTTAATTATACAAAATTTATATTTTTTTGAGTGATTTTTTTGATATATCAATCTATTTTCTATTATCATATGGTTATTAATTTTAGGGTTCCACAATTAGATTAATTTTTATGTAATTATGGGAGTTCTTGTGGAATAGCTCTATAACCCTAGAATTTTAGTAGTATAAATTTAATGTGTATAAAAATATTAAAAAGTGGCTGAGTATCCAATAGTATTAAATAATATCCACTAATTATATTGTTAAGAAGTTTTTTATATATGGGTAGTTAATTAGGGTGGGGTATCCACCCATGTTGATATTAATTCATTTATTTAAAAAATAATTTTAAATGCCCTATTTTATAATATTTAACTAATAAAATAAAAATCAATTATTTTAGAGAAATTCAAGAAATTCCACCTATTTTTTTATATTGTGTTTCCTAAAATTAAATTAATTTTATGAATATAATTTTATAAATATATGATGTTTAACTTTTTCATAAAATATTATTTATTTACAAAATATTAATATTAATATTATGATCAATTATTTAACCTTTTGAAAATTTACTTATGGTATAATAAAATTAGGTTATCATTATAATTAAACACAATATAATTTAATAAATCCATTTAATGAAAATGAACATTATTTTAGATTTTGTTTTTTATTATAAAAATGTACGTAAAATACATTCATTTAAAAAAAATATGTACTCTTATTTTATCATTTTTAAAAACATTATTTTTGAATAAGGACATCAATTTTCAATATTTTCATTTTATAAGATCATTAAATATTATTTAATTATTATATTAGTGATTTTATTATTCAAAATACTAGGTTATTATTCCCAACTATCAGATTTCTATTCTGATGGTAGTATAACTATTCCAATGGGAAGGTTTTTAATAGTCATATAGTTTCTTTAACATCTATAGATATCTTATATTTCATTTATTGTTCATTCAATTATATTTTCCCTCATGTATATATATATATATATATTTAAATATTTAACATGAATATTCAATTACTAATTTTTTTTAAACTATTATTCATGACTAAAATAAATCTAGGGGATTGAGCATATCAACATTTTCATATTATAGTTTTTTTTATTTTTTCCCATTCTAAAAATTTCAATTCATATGGCTATATATATTATCCAAATGTCATGTTCATGTTAAATAATTTAGTTTTATTTGTTTTATATTTTATTTTATGTGATTTATATAATACTATTTTTTTTAAAATATGACATATTTACAAAGCATAATTGAAATTGCATTGATAACATTTTGGATCAAAACATTATTCCCCATTAATATTTTTCACAATGGAAATTTTATTTTACCAGAAAAGATAAAAAATTAGGGGAACATTCTTTTATTGATTTCTCTTGGCACGATCTCACTTAAATATACTTGTGGTTCCTCCATAATACATCGTCTAGGTGAGTACAATCATTGCAGACATTTTCCTCAATATGGTCCAAGATCTTCATCAAGTTGTCATCTATAGAGATATTGTTCTCCAAATATAACACATCCATATTCAATACATGTGATGAATATTGTATTTACTTCCTCAAGAGTCTTATGAGAAACACATCATTTACTTGAGACAGGGTTTGTGGGAGAACTAATAGTTAGAGAAAAAACATCTACACAATCAAGAATCCAAAACAAATTAATGTATCTAGGAATTAATGTTTCATTTATTCGAAATTGAATGACTCATTTTCATGAATATATATAGAGGAATAATTGGTTTATAACCATAAGATCTTTCAATTTCCAATGTTTATCTAGAAATCTACTTCCTTAACTCTGATCTGTCTTAATATTGTGATGAATTTTATCAACCATTTAATCCATTTCTTCAATATTATTTTTTCCCAATAATGTTCAATCACCAAATTCACCCAAATTGAACATGTTAAATATATACTCCTATAAATGGATTCATATGGAGATCCATTTGAATGCTTGAGTGTAATCCATAATTATACGATAACTTAACCAAAGGATGATGTTAATCCCGTCCTACTTAGAATTTGACAAATTATTATATCAATATATCTCTAGTTTTTAGGAGTTACCCCCATATTTACTTTTAGTTTGAGGGTGATATGTCATACTAAATTTAAAATTATTGTTTAAGACATATAGGATCCTTTTATAAAACATGGAGGTAAACCATGGATTTTAATTAGAGATAATCGATAGGGGTGTTCCACACAACCTCACCACTTCTATCTTGTATATACTTACTGGTTAATCAGGGGATAAGTACTCCTCATTTGAAATGATTTGAGAATTATTTAATATACTATCCACTACAACTATAATTAAATTATATACTCAAGATGTATTTGAAAGACTTATGATAAAATGCGCTGGGAATTTTCCAATTATAATATTTATACAAGTGACTATTTTATTTCTCTCTTGGAATTTTTCCATTCACTGGTTAACATAAAAGTCACACTGATGTATATTCAACGATCTCATTCTTCATATAGCACCACCAATAATATTTTTTCATATTTTGATACATATTCATTCTCCTAAATGGATATAGATTGTCTACATATGTTAATCACTCAATATATCCTCTTTTATCTCATGTTTTTATAGTACACATATTCTTGTCAAAAACAATTCAAATAAATATTCTTCAATTTTTAATTATAATGATTTACCTTTTCAAATAGCTTCAAACTTATTTTTGTATTTCCACAACATAAATTTGAGCATCCTTTATCTTATCTTGAATATAAATTTGAGAAATTAATCAATATAGGTAATATATTGTTCGTTACTTTATGAATTTCTTATCCATAATTTTAATGTTTAAAAATATTGGATACTTATCAATCCTCATCATTGATATTGTTATAAGATATTATATTGTTAAGGATTCTGCCACATTAATTTAATTCTATGGAATAAAATGGATTGAATTGTTATTGTACTTCATCATCTCTAACCATATTCATTGGTTCATATTAACAATCTTTAATGTGAATATATATATCTAAGGATCCTATGGTTCTTATATATTTCAAAATTATCCCCATAGAGATTATTCCACCAAATAAACAATGTGAAAATATCAAAAGTTTACCCTAGATCATGAGTTGGATTATTCTACACATTATGTCTCAACTTCATTAATGTGTAAGATATAATTTTATCATTTTTCATCAGTACAATACCAAATCAATTTTCAAGGAATCATTATATACCATGAAATGTTATCTACTTTGGGGTACAATGCGTTATTGTGTAGTGATAATCCACATTTTCAATTCCTTAATGAATTCTTCATGTCCATCAGTCTAAAAACATTTCAATCCCTTTTGATTTATCTTGGTGAGTGGTTTTCCCATTCAAGATATGATTTTTTAGAAATATTTTATACTACAAAGATACTTTTTGGAAACTATAATTTCTTATTATATATGTTAGTCTGGGAGACATTTTATTCATCCTTTTTATATAATGATCCCCAAATATCAATTTTCTGTCTCTAAAAATCCTCAAGAATGGTAGTTCCTCCATCCAAAGCTCATATTCATTGTACATCACATATAACTTCCCATTTTATAAATTAACTAGTTAAATATTCAAGTATAACTCGTGATAATACTTTATTTAGGATTCTACTAGAACATCTTCTATAGAAACTACCACAAATGATTCATTGTAATCTATTAATATTATATTCATTTATTCTAAGAAGATTAATGGTGCATTAGTAAGTATGAAGGGAATCACAATGAACTCAGAGTTTCCACACATTTTTCAATGGGAAGTCTTGGTAATATAATCCTTTTAAAGTTTTTATTGGTGATATCCTGATGCTTAATCCACCATAGATATGTATTGGTCCCCACATATGATGTACCCAAGTACTCATGATCCTAATGTTAAAATAATTTTTTTTAAATACAGGATTTAAAAATAATTTAGATGGACCTATTTTTATTTTACAATATTACCATATTATAAACCCTAAAACTCATAAATTATCACACTATATCATGCAGGTAAAATTTAGTTTATTTGAGGAACTTTTACATTGGAAACATATTAAAAAACATGTTATCATTTCTCCATAATCAAACCCTACAATAATATTTTCTTGAACAGTCCTAGATTATACAATTATTTATAATATGGGGAATGGAATCCAAAGAAAATGGTGTGATAAAACACTTAGTTAGGAAAAAACTCATCCATATTTCATTAAGGGATAGATAATAAGAATTATAAAACACATTAATATGTGAAAAATATCTAATTGAAAAGAATATTGACCAATAAGAGTTGTCTCTAAACCATGATGGCATAATATGTAATCATAAATAAGAAAATTTATACCATAAAATAAGAGTATGAAAAACATGAAAAGATAAATATGAGCCATGAAACATAATAATAAACATAAATTTATAGAATTTCACAGAAATTAATCATAATAGAAAAATATGGCTCTATCATAAGAATATAAATCAATAAATAATGGAATGGGAACCACTACATGTTTCCCATAAACATAGTAGAGAATGAAAAACAACTTGATTCCTAAAGAGATAGTTTATTATGAAATACTATACCACCCAGATATTTTATGGAACATATATTATTAAATAAATTCAATTTATTTGATAACTTACGTTATGTGGAACACCGATCTTATAAAAAATTTTATTATAGGATTAAATATCAACATAAATATTATAATTGTAATGGGATAGTTAGGAATAATAATATGGGAATTAGAAAATTAAACTCACCTATGAAATTATAATAAAATTTGGTGTCTCAAAAATGAAAATATGATATATTTTGATCATAGAATAAGTAAATAAATATTTTTAAAATAATAAATTAAGTGTTTGTATTTCTATTAAAATTAAATGTTAATTTAAAATTTTAAAATTTATATAATTACTTAAAATAAAATTTTTATTTATAAAATATATTCATAAATTAATGTTTTTTTCATTATAATTATAAGATATTTTAATGAGACAATTACTATTTTTTCAAAGTGTTTTAAATCAGTAAAAATTCGTATTTTTTGAATAAATGGTGATTTCATTTAAATATTAAATTTATTATAATTAAAAACTAATTTTTAAAAAATGGAGTCCATTTTTTAATATTGTACATAAAAAAATGGTCTGGTGGATTTTTTTAGGATTTTTCTAAAATAGTTGTTTTTTATGAGCATTGAAATACAGTTATTTATGGTATTTAACATTATAATCAAATAAATAAATTATTGATTCATGGAAGATGTATTTATGGGGAAATAACCCATTAGTTAAAATTAAAATGATTTGGTTACTATATTTAGTTATGGGGATCAATAATGTTGATATTATTCATCCAAAATAAAAAACAAATGAATAAAATAATCTGAAACACCCTTCTTCTCCCTATAAAAATACCGCTCCAGACCACCCTTTCCACTCACAACTACTATGCCTTGAATATTTTATAAATTATACAGAAGTTTCTTCCCAATAATCTTCATGACCTCTAATCCCTAGTGGTATTTCCAAAATAACAAATCCAACTGTATTAAGGAGGTTCCTAATGAAATGATATTCAAGTGGTAAAATCCTCCTCCCTTATCTTTAATTTTATTTTATTTTCTTATAATATACTCTTATACCTTATAAAAAGTGACATTGTAATTACATTATCATATATATATAGGAAATTTATTTTTATACTGTATTATCCATCATCAAATCTCTTCTCTTCTCCATTTATTTTAAAAATTAAAACATTGACCCTGATGTGTCGAATGACTACCTTCATGGATGATATGTTTTCATTTTTTATTAAAACCATAAAGGATTGTAACACAAAAATTATTATTATTAAATAAGATTATATTATACACATTACAAGTTATATCATGTTTTACAACAAATATATAAGAATAATATTAAATAAAATGACACAAGTTCTTGATGGTCGTAAAAATCTGCCAATGTAATCAATGACATTTTCATCAACAATTTATTTGATAAATAATCATAATTACATATATAAAAATGATATTTGAGTCCATTTAAACTTTTTAATTTCCATTATTACTAAATAATTTTTCTTAGGATAAATTATACCCATTTTACAAGAACTACCATAATTATACTTAAGGGAACTGACCATAAAACCATGAAAAAAACGCTCCGACGACAACACAATTAATCATTATAAGTAATCAAAATAGACATACATTAATTTCATAAAATCATAATAAATAAAATATATGTTTAAGAGGTTATTAATTACGTAATTAGTAATCCTTATTTGATTATATAGAATATTAAGTACCAGTGAAGAATGCTTTCTAGCACAAGGTAAAGTCTTTTTATCAAACTTTTACTTCTGTGAGATATATTCCTTAGTAAGCCAATAATTTATCTTTTGGGATATATATACTAAAACTTTATATATCAGGTCATGAATTTTATTTTTTCTTCATAGTATTCAATATTTCATTGGATAATTATTACATTAATTTGGCATGTGATTTAATTGATTGCAAAGTGGTAAGGGTTTCTTCTATCACATTTAATTCTACGAGATATATTTCTTAGTAAAAACATAGTTCTAATGAGTGGTGTAAATAATATAATTTAATATATCCTTAAATGAATCTATTTATATTCATTAAATTCCAATTTTTGTGTGATGATCATTTATTTTTAAGGGCATGCGGTCCGATTGTTTACAATTTATTTAGGGAATTATTAACCAAATTTTTGTTATTCGGGGTAAATATCTACTATATTAATTATTTAATTTTATGATTATGTGTGAAAAGATGTTAGATTGTGATATGTTTCATTTACACATTCTTAATGTGTATTTACAGCTGATACACATAAACTATTCATTAGGTTAATGCCCACACTTTCTTATAAAGATACTCTTTTAAATGTATCTTTTTCAAAAATTCATTGGAATATTGTTTTCTTATAAGAAATGATCATATTTTCCCATATTTATGATGCCTTAATTTATTGAGGTATCCTTTAAAAATTTACAAGTTTATTTTCAAATAAAATGTATTTCTTTATAATTGAATATATTTTTAAATAAATGATTTCAATGTAATGTGGTAATTCAATCACGAATTAAAAATGATTTTATTAGAGTATTTCCGTCTATGTCAACACTCTTTGAAAAATATTATTATGAATTTTGGTTTATCTATTATGATATCATCTACCAAAATTTATTTAATTTTTTTGGATTAATTTTTATTGTTGGGTGTTTTATTTTGATACCACCCATCATATTACACTCGATAGTTTTTTATTATGTTTACTATTTGGGGAAAGTTATTAACATTTTCTATGATCGGTTAAATATGGATGTATATGTTGATTATGTTTCAACCCTTTCTTATGAGTAATCCATTAGACATAGTAATAGATGATAGGGTCCCACTATATCCTCTAGATGTATCTGTAGGTCTCAAGAGAAAAACTAGTTTGGGTATTGGCTAATGTCTTTCCAGATTATATATTGTGTCTTTATCAAAGAATAGATGGTATATTATTGATGCAACACATTTTGAATTCAAAAATTATGAAATTATTTATTGATAATCAATGTTATTATTCAATTACTATAATATTCATGGTTATGTTTTATAATAATATTATTCCTTATATAGAATTATTTGATCAACATTTGTTCTTGCCTCATTATACACAAGATTATGTTTTAATAGAATGTGTTTTTAGTTGTCCACCATTATTTATTTTTATGTTTATTTATGATAACTTCCATTATTATATTACCCTCAATGAGCATCTAGTATCACTGCTTTTTTATGTTTTATTTTTTACTTAGGATGCCAGGATGTATATTAGGATTGAAATGGAGGGACAATCTAAGATATTAGGGGCATTTCCAATGGAGTTACAATATTGTATTTCATTACAATTTGTAATGTAATACTTATGTTTGTATCTTGTTTTGAAAATATACTAATTTACTTTTCCCTTTGGAAGGAAAACATTTTTACATAGTACCAATATAATAAAGTTAGGCATCGGCACTGGGATACTCTGGACCAGAAAACACTACCTAATTTACATAAACATTATGGAGAAAAAATCACTACCTCATTGACATAAACATAGTTTTGTAAGCATAACAAAATTATTCCCACAAAAAATGGTTTATACATCAAAACCTAATTCACATAAACATAGTGAATAAGACATCACTTATTGATTTCCAAAATGGGGACAACAACGATACTCGATTCCCATAATAATCTAATGAGATGGAAATCCTTAACTACTAAATTGGTGGGTGATATAAGAACCCATCCATAAAATACTATTCTTTTATACATATAGATTCTATTAGATTTTGAATAAATTCATACATTAAACATCACTTAATTAACCCATGAAAAAGAGACAGTTTTCATGAAAAACAATCCAACATCATTCTATATGGAATACAATGTATGAATACGTATGGTGGCTTAAAAATAATTCCAATTTATCCTAAGGAGAATTTTGGATATTTCAATGGATGAAAAAAATATATTTTTGATATAATTGTGTAAATATGTTGAAAAATAATTGGGAATACCCAATTTTTAAAAGTCATAAAAACAACATAAAAATATTTTTTTTAAATTAAATACTTGACCATGATAGAAAATAAAAAAATATTTGATAAAGATTTTTGAAATCAAAATATTTTGGAACCCTTTTAATATACAAAATAACATCTAAAAATAAAAATTTAAATTCATTAAAATATAATTATATATCATTTTATTAAGAAATTAGTCTATATTAAAAATATTTTCGAAAGCCATTTTAAAAATGGGAATAAATCACCATAATAAAGGATGATCATACAAAGAAACAAACCATAAAAGTCATTTTAGAAAGCATTTTTTCCATAGTTATAAAATAAAATGTTGTAAGTTACATTCTAGGGTAATTTTTCCTGATTGGATGAGAAGGTAATAGGGAAAAAATACTAGAGTGGATGTGACTAGTATTGGAATAAATATGTTAAATAATAAGCAATATAACATAATAAAGGTATTTAAGTTAACCAAAACACTTAAAATATTTGTATATTTTGAGTCGAAATCCATTTAAAAAAAGAACATGATATGAATCTTTCAACCCAATAAATTTCATAAATTTGGAAATAGACATTCATTAGGTAGTATTAATATTATATCAAATGTATCATGGTTAATAGTATGAAATATGTCTTGTGTAATGAAATTAGAGACAAAGACCCACTTTTATTAATTATAAACATCCATTAATGTACTTTAATCAGTTGTATTAAAAAATAACAATCTTAATAAACTATTAATAAATATAATTTATTCTCTAAAATTTTATAATATTTATTTATAATTTTTCTTTATATGTATATTATTTATATAAGATCTATTTTGAATATCATGTGTCAGTAATTAGGAAAATTCTAAACAAGTTTCACAAAAGTGGCGTCTTTCTTCATTTTTCTCACAAGGATTTTCATTAACATGTCATTAAAGTTAGTTTAATACTCTATTGATAATTATTTTTAATGTTATAATTTCATTCTACAGGATTTTTTTTTCTATCAATTAAAAATTATCAGAGATTAATATTTTTGGGTGTTGTTTAATGAGCAGTTATAGGTATCTTAAATAATGAGTTTGAAATTAATGTTATCATTAAAAATAAAAAATAAAATAGTTTTTTACTCATTTATGTCATATAATATAATAAATGTTTTTTATAGTAATCTATGATTTTATTTTATATCATTATCTATATAGGTGGTTAGACCGACCCTAACACGATCATGCCTTAATTAATGGATGAGTATTGTTATAAAGTTGTATTATTTTGAAATATAACCATTATTAAAATATCATAATGAAATATTTTAACTATTTATAATGTTTATAATCATATATTTATAGAATTTAATAAATAATAAGGAAACTAGATAAAAAACGAGATATGTTACTTTGTGGAGGCTATAATCTGCTCACGTACAAATGAAAATTTTATTTTTATAATTAGTCAATGGGGAAGGTAGATAATATTTATTTACCAAGAATAATAACAGTTATTATCCAAAAAGTACTGATATCATTATATTGTATTTTAAAATTTTAGTTTTTAATGTAAGAGAAGAAAAATGAAGTTAGTGAAAAACTAATACTCACATTAGGGACTAGAGTTTTCCTGTTGGGGGATCCTTGAAAATGTAAGTATTTCGATAAATTAATGTCAACATAATGTCTAGAAAGTGAAATAATATTATAGAGTATTGGACAAAGTTAGTTTCTTGAGATTAATAAAAAACTGAGAGTGGTCTTTAAGTGTGTATAGTGAATGATACTATTCATGCATAGATATTATATCATAATATTTGAATATTAATTACATAAAATTTTGATCCATTATTGAATCAGTTATTTCTTATTCCCTTAGAAAAATGGGCACATAAATAAAGGGCCCATAAAATTTCTACATTATATCCCACTATTATTATTCATAACTAGAAACCTTCCTAGGTATATCAAAATTAATACCATTCTTGATATCCTAGGGAAGGAGAACATACAAAAAGGGTTATCTTAAAAGATTAGTAAAGGTAAACAAAGGTGATATCAAGGGTCACATAATCATAACATGAGAAAATAGGAATAATAACACAATCCTAATATTTTCAAACAATACACCATATATCAAAGACAATAATCTTAAGTCATGGAATAAATATTAGAAGTTAACAAGACAATAATCTTAAGAAAATTAAGGATCATGAACCATGAAATCTTTACATATTAATACTACATTGATGTGTGGAATAAACATAAACATAAATAATATTTTCGTTAGTAGTGAAAGATAATTTCTAAATCTATAATAGTGGAGTTTAATCACTCTCTAAATCATCATAGTATACATGGTTCAATCTTAGGAATATCATAATATAAAGAGTCCCATACTAAACTAGGTTCACTCCACATTCGAGTCGTGTTTATCTCATCATATATTAAACATTACATTTTGATTTAATGGGAGTCATATCTCCCACCCTTCACATAATGAAAATAATCCATATTTATTCAATAAATTCATAAAATATAAATCATATCAGATCCCATAAAATTTATTCCTATCATTAACATTTTGTCACATCATATCCAATGGAAAATAAATGTGTTTCATAAATATTTCATCATTCAGTCATAAACATAGACTATGAAAATAATAATAAAGATGGAATACATAGATCATATCCCCAGTGATTTTTTATGTTACATCAAAGGAATTTATAAAATATGGAAAATTAATTTTAAATATCACTTGTAATAAATTTGTAGGATAATATCATTTCCATTTTGAAATCACTTTCTTTTTAAAATGCTGCACAATTATAATGGAAATAATTTTCCTTGAAATTAACCATGAGATATTTTAAAGTATTCCTAATAAAATATATTCTTGATAGTAGTGAAATCCATTAATTTTTTATAAGATAATAATATTCTTTCTATATTTTATTCAAAAAAGTATAAAATTACATTGTTTGGAGAACTAAAAATTTATATTCCTTTCAAGTTATTTTGTAAAAAGTAAAACATTTTAAAAACTACATTATAAAATCATAGGATTATGGTCGAAAACTTATTTAATTTTTTAAACAAACTGGATATGGAATAAAAATATTCTGTAGTGAATAAATAAATATAAAAAATAAGGAATTTTGATGAGATTATGGAAAAAACATTACCTCAGATTTTTCTTTCTTCGAAAGCACTGGATCCTCCTGTATAATTAAAATAGATTATTTATAATTATATTTTTGGGTAATTATAATAATTAAAATATTTTATATGATCCATTTATAAAATTTATACACCTATTTTAATCAATAATTTCATATTTAGATTGCTATTTCTTGGTGTGAGTTGTTTATCATGAGTATTTCAGTTTTGTAGTCCAAGTCCTTGTAAATTTATATTTAGTATGTACTATTTAGAATATTAATAATGAAATAATATCATATAAATTTTAATTATATATATAGTTATATTCTTCCATAAAATGTAGATATAAATAAATGAGTTATACTGTTTATAGAGATAGTTGGACGTACGTATGCATGGACATAGTTTTCATTTTCAACTGATAGAATGAATGAAGAGGAATAATAATTAATATTTATTTGATTATTATTATATCATATATATTTTATATTTTAATAAAATTCTCCCTCTTTACCATCCATGTAACAAATTAATGGAAAAATTCAAATCACATCGCTCCATAGAGGTTATAGTCCCCACGTACACATGAAAAATGTTATTGTTTCCCAAATAATTATATATTAATTAGGTAGATGTGATTCTATAATTATTAAATAATAATTATGTCATAAATATTATATATAAACACCAAAAAGATTATAATAACTAGATAGAAAATATGATGATGAAAAATAATTTAAATCGTTACATGGAGACTATACTTATTTTATTATTTTATGGATAATACCATATATTTAGTGGAGGTAAAGTAGATTATAAAATAAAGTGACCATTTAAGGCGATTGCCTCTTCTTTGAAAAACAATATTTGGATCTTCTATAAAGGCTATAGGGTTGGTGTTTGTGGAGTTCCAAAATCTACATTATTTTTATAGTTTATTTTATATAAAAAATGAGTACATTTTTGTCAATATCTATGTCTCATAGTGGTGTAAATATGCAAGAGTGAAGGTTCTCTTTTATAGCCGAGGGATGTGAATTTTTGGAATTTCAAAAACTATTGAAGTATAATAAATCAATTCCCGATAAATATTCCTAATAATGGATTTGGATTATAATACAATATAATATATGTTTTTAATTCCTCCAAAAAAAATTTTCATAATTTCTTTGGTGAAATTATAAACCTTATCATTTTTATTATCCATTAGTTACCCAATTTTATTTCTAACTATGGTAATAAATTTTTCAATATTAATGGGTTTAAATTTTTAATAATAAAGTAAATATTTTCCATAAATGGTTCATTTATGAAATTTATAACCACATAATATTCATGTTGACCTATTTAAATATTTCTATGAATTGTTAATAATTTTAAAAAAATTATTTTTATGAAATATCTATATTACCAATTTTGACACAATTCATGTACTGTGACATTAAATACATAAAGAAAAATCTTGAATTCAAATTATTTATTTTAAAACAACACATATATGTCATATATACCTATTAAATTTTAAGAAAATCATAAATTACTTAAATTATATCAGTTGTAAATTTTTTAATTCCCCTGAATTTATTTTTTTATTAATCGAATAGATTATTTTTTGGCATTTTTTAAGAATTTATGGTAATTATTTAATTCCAAAATATTAAATATAAATTTATATGAATAGTATAATTTAATTATGCACAAAATTGATATTATTCATCATTCATAATTAATTTTAGTCAATAAGTGTACAGATAAATTATATTAAAAAAAGAGAGTGATATTTTTTAACTTTCATTGAATGAAATAATGTATAAGTTATTTCTAGGGATAAGTTTCCATTAAAAAACATTATGTATAAAATTAGGTGATAAGGGTTCAATTTAATTCCTAAAAAATAATAAGAATTTATAATTAGGGTCTTATCACATATTTTGAATTTATATCGACCCGATTTAAAATATTTAAACAACACTAATATATATATTTAGTTAATTTAATCTAATTTAATAATAATAAATTTGATAAATTAATTTTAATGTATGTTTTCAAAGTGTGAAAAAAATATTTTTAGAAAAAATACATCTGTAAGCATAAAATTTGATTTATTCTAATATTATGCATAAAAAAATATTTACTTTATGTTTAAAACATTTATTAGTTAAATAATATAAAAAATTATTTAAAATAATTCGCAAATGATTAATTTAATTTACTATTACAAAATTCATTGTGTGCATAATTTTTTTATGAAATTACTTCAATTATATTTTATAATAGTAATAGTTGTTTTTAATTATAATAATTTAAGTAATAATGAATGAATTTTTAAATGTGTAGCACATAATTTTTCTATAATTTATTTATTGTGATTCATACCCACAAATACAATGTATATGTGATAATTGACTCAAAATATTTTAATAGTGTTACATAGTTCATGTAAAATCATTGTTGTGTTTGACAGAATATATCAATGAAATCAAATTATTTTAAGATAATTATTTCATAAAAATATCACAGTATTAGATTCTAAAAAAATTAAAATTATTGTATCCCTTGAAATTTTAATCTTTGATATAAAAATATTATGAATGTTTTTTTCTTGAACATCATCTGGTACCCACATAGCTTCCTCAAATTGGTTTCTTCACCACAATTAATTCACCAGGTGAGCGGTCATGTTTTTTTGAAAATTTCTTCTATAATAAAAAATATTTATAAGTTGTTCTTCATAAAAAATATCTTGCTCCATAGGATTAACCGATGATTTCATTACATGTGAATGATCACTTATATACTTCATCAAGAGAGACACATGGAACACATCATAAATTTAAGAGAGATATGTAGAAAGTGCCAATTGATGAGCTACCATCTTGATATAATCAATAATATCCAAAGGACTGGTAAACCAAAGATTTACATTTCCAGTATTTCAAAATATCATCACCCTTTTTCATGGATTTATTCATAGGAATACATTTTCAACAAATTCAAACTATAGATCTTGATTTTTAGTATAACTTTTTTATCAACCCTGAGTGGCTCTGATGTGCTATTTAATGGATCTAACCATCTCAACCATTTTTGCAGCTAGATTAGGTTCCAATATCTTTCTTTCTTCTACATAAGTCCATCATGTTAGGGTTCTTAATTTCATTCCATAGAGGGATTCATAATTATTTTTTGAAACCATAGAGAGAATGAAATTATAGTAATAAAATTAGGCCAATGAAATGTTTTGATCTCAACCACCATTGAAATCTATAGATAAATCTCTCAGCATGTATTTTAGAGGTTGAAAGGTCTTATAAAAAAACTAGATGTCTGAAGATGATAAATAGATTTTAATACTAGCAATGTATCTAAAACATGGTTAATATTATATAAAACATCTATGTAAACCACATTTTCTAATCTGGTAATATTGATATTGGTAAATCAGGAAATATTTCTACATAAATTATAATATAATATGTTGGTATAGAGAGAAATATTTTATAGTGGAAATGAAGTGTGATAACTTAGTTTGGAGATCAACTAATACCCAAAATATAATTATACCCAATAGATGTTTTGGGTAGTCCAATGAAAAAATATATTTTGATGTTTTCAAATTTCTATTTTAGTATGGGCAATTGTTGTGAAATCCCCTTACAAATCTTTCTCCCAGTATTAGCTTGCTGATATACCAAGAACTTAGAAAAATAAACTTTAATACCTCTCTTCATTATTCCCCACTAGAAATACTATTTAAAATATATATATACATTTATACTACTAATATGAATAGTTTTTGAAGAACTATGTGCGTAATACATAAGATCCTTCAAATATTGTATTCATTTCATGAATCTTATAATTCCTTCATAATCAGGGTTTATCTCAAGAAAATTTATCACCTTTTTTTCATCTATACATCTTCTTTATGTGCCATATTAATATTCTTATAGATATATGGTTGAAAATAATTAGGAAAAACAATATTTTCCCCCTTCTTTAATGATTTCAAGATCTATTCATTAAAATTATAGAAATATCAGATATGTTGGGATCCTGATCATATATTAGCTAGTATGATCCTTTTGACTCAGAGAATCTTCCACATTTTCCACTTTCCATGGGTGGTAATGTATTAATCATTCATAATGTTTAATCATACATAACTATATTCTTTAGATCATGTTCAACATGTTTTGATTGAACATATATATTAAAATTTTAGGATTAGTATATCTGTAACACCTTTGTCTATTGAGATAATTCCTCCATACACTTAAAAAAAAGTACTACACATGAATCCCAAACAAAGGTGGGTGAATATTCATATGGACCATCAAATTTCATGTTGTACAATCTATAACCATATAATTTTGTATGAGGACATAGTCCTGTCTCTTCTTTTATGCATCTTTATAGATTACAAACCCTTATCCACTGCATGTCAGCATAAGTAAAAATGTGAAGAATAGACTTCTATTAATATAAGTAAAATATTCTTCATATTCATCTATCCAAAGTAATTTTTATACCTTAAGAGTTTAATTTTTTACTAGATTTAATAACCACAGAAATTACCCTTCTTTTAATTATTATATGAAACCAAACCAACAAAGCTATGGATTACATCCAAAATGGTTATCCTAGGACAATATTGAATAACTTATTTTTTTGAAGTGTTTACAGATATACCCTCTATTAGTATTATATGAAAAACAACAATGAAACCTTCTAAAGACAATATTCACAACTGATATATTTTTAATAAATCACATCCTTCCTTATGGTCTTCTATATAATTCTAAAATGTTCTTCATTCTCTACCATTATCTTTAAATAAATAAGAATATCATCTATAAATACTACCAAAACATGATCTATATATTTTATTCATTAAAATAATAATGATAGAAGGTAAATTATTAGACACAACTAGCATCACTATAAATTCATAGTATCAATACCTTGTATAAAATGTTTTCTTGGGTATATCCTCCTTTTTGACCCTCAATTGTTGATATACAGAATGAAGATAAATCTTGGAAAAGTATTGATCTTCTTAGAGTTTATCAAATAAATCATCAATATGAGTTGATGATAATTCTTCTTGATAATATTCTTGTAACGTTCTTAATAATCAATGCATAATCTCATTGATCCACCTTTTTTCATGATAAGAAAAATAGGTTCACCCCATCATGATATACATGAATTATTATGTTTTCCAGATAATAATCATGTTTTTTCCTCAATTATTTCAACTAAATTGGGTATAATATATATAGAGTGTTGAAAATATGTGTTTCACCAGTTATGAGTTCTATTAAAAATCAACTTCATGGTTCAGTGGAATACCAATAAACAATTCCAAAAAGGAATTAATAAATTCCCACACAACAAGAATATCTTTTATTTTGAGATTCTCCACAACCATCTAAACTGAATGACTATTTTGGATAAGAATCATGACTATACAATTGGTGTAATTTCAATTGAAAACTATTTTTTACATCATACTGATTTTAAGTCATACGATGGCTCAGAATATCAAAAATAACAACCATTACCTAGTAATTGATGAGGGTTTTATTAAATAAAGTCCAGTCCATGATAAAAATAATATTGAATTCAACAAGAGGAACAAAATAAAAATTTATAGGAAATGCATTCTAAAAAAATTCTATCGAATAATAATCATATTCTTATGATGCAATCATCATACCATTATGTGTTTTTACTACTAACACCATAACTAATTTTGGAGGTTTTACTATGATATCCTTAAAAAAATAATTAGATATTATATAATGGGTATATTTAGAATAAAATAATACATTAGATGTTATATAGTGGATGGTAATTACTCCTTTTGTTATCGTAATCCTCTTCATGAATTGTGATCTCAAGATATTTAAATTTCTCTCCTGGCATAACAGGTTGTTGACATTGATTATCATCAAAAGCCATTATAATTGGGAAATTTTCTATCATAATCCCAATACTCATTGCATCTAAAACTTGGAATCTTTGGTGGTTCATTTTGCAGGATTCATCTCTAGCCACATCATTAAGTAACTTCTTCCTATCAGTTTTGAATTTAATTTCCTGATGAACTTTTTTTATAAATATGAAAAATTTTCCATTCCGCTTATGAAAACATTCCCTATATTCCCTTCCAAACATTTAGGACAAGGGAAATGTAAAATTCTAATTTTTTTTTATAAATTCCATTGAATTTTTTCCCCATTCTTATAAAAACCATGAGATTTGTGGGTAACACCAATCTCCATCTAAAACATGAGAGTACATCAAATATTTTCTCATATCTATTGAATTTCATTATAGTTATCATACTTCAAAGACTTAGTTTTATTACAATGAGGAGTGAATCTATATGAATTTCTCATTAAATAATAATACAAGAAGCATACCTCCCAAATCTTCTAAAAGTTTCTTCATTGGTAACAACAGATTCATCATACATATTTTTCAACTCCAATAATTCCTTATAAATTTAATTAGGAAGAAAACAAGGAAAGTAATTTTTAATAGATATGATTTTAAATTCATCCCCCACCACAGATTCAATTTCCACATATTCCCTTATGTTCTTTATAAGTGTCCATCATTGATCTATTTCAACATCCAAATGATAATGAATCGGAATAATTTTCCCATGTTTTGAACAACGATGAATAGAAATATATTTTTAATGTAACATATCCATTAATCAATGACAAGTTATATAGAAAATTATTTTAAAATTAAAATGGAATAATTCTGGAGTAAAATACCCATTCCATTTTTAAATCTCATTCATTTTACAAATCTTCAAAATAATAAATGAATACATTTTCCTTGAAAATTTCCTTCAGAATTTGTAAAGTATGCTTAAAATTAAAAAAATTCAATATGACATTTTTAAATTTCAGTTGTGTCAGAAAAGATAAAAAATATTCCTTGCATATGTTTTCGGGAAATTCACAAAGTAACTGATTAGGGAAATGATAAAAAGATTCTTTTCAAACTGTTTTTTAATTAAAAAATGGATTAAAATGAATTTAAAATATTATATGACACTGGTAATTTTTTATAAAGATATTTTTAGAGAAAATGTATTTGAAATAAAAATGTTCTCCAATGAATACATAAACATTAAAATATAGAATATTGATGAGATTGTGAAATAAAACCATTATCTAGAGATTTTCTTACTTTGAAATCATGCTAATATCATGTGTAATAATTTTAAATTTATTATAATTATATAAAATAGTTGTTTAATTAATTATAACGTCATTAATAAACCCTTTTCAACTTATCAACACCAACTTTTATCAACAATTTATAATTAATTATTTTTGTTTTCGGTTGTTAACTATTTAATTTATCATGAGTATTTCAGTTTAGTGGTTTTGGTAATTTTAAATTTATCATTGTCACATTATATAAAATATATTAATAATGATATTAATATCATATATATTCACTATATATATATATATATATTTATATTCATTAATATAATTTTGATAGAGAAAAATGAATAATAACATCCATGGAGATGGTTGGTCATACGTACATGTGAAAGTTGTTTTCATTTTTCGGCGGATAAAATAAATGGTGGGTAAGTATTAATTAATTTTTATCAAATAATTTTTATATAATATATATTTTATATGTCATATATATTTGTAATATTATTCTTTATTATTATCCTTGTCAAAATAAAAAAATGAACCACATTGCTTCATAGTGGTGGTAGTCTACAATAAGGCAAGAACACCATTATTATTTCCCAAAGGGTTGGATGGTGAGTATGTAGATGTGATAATATAAATACCAATGTATAATTATTTCTTAAATATTATATATAAACATTAAAACCATAATTATATCCATCAATATAAGTTGGTTTGGAAAAATGAATTGTATAGTTACATGGAGAAAGTAATTCATACGTGCGCACTAGTAGTACTTTCAACTTTCAATTGATGGGGAATAGGGTGTATAATGGTTTTTTAATTATAATAATAATAAAATTTTATCATATTTAGGATATTTAAGTAAATATATTATTATAAATACTATATTTTTATAGAAGGTAAACAAGAGTAGTTTAGTTCATAATCATTTGAGGCAATTTACTCTTCTTTGAATAGAATTATTAAGATACCATCCCAAGGGATCTAGGGTTGTTATTTTGGGTTGAAACAATCTCTTAGATGTGGATATTAGATTTCAAAAGTTAATTTGGTAGTGTTTTTTCATGATTTAAGGTTCAATGTTGTGTAATTTAGAGAGGGAGGAGGTAGCCTTTTATAATTGTGGCATGGGACACTTTTTTAATTTATTAAAAGTATAAATGATAGAAAAATAATTGCCACTATATATGCCTCCAAATTAAAATTTAATATATTATAAGATAATATAGGGTTGTAATACCATCACACAATAAAATATAGAATTTTTTTGGGAGAAAATGTAATCCATATCATTTTGATTAACACTTAGTGAACGTCTTTTAATTTCAACAATGACATCAAAATGTTCAATGTCAATTGTATATAATTGTTTACCAATATAAAGAACTTTTTTCCATAAATTATAAATATATGAAATGTTAGACCATATCATAAAAAAAGTCTGATTTCATGATATCTAATATTTATAAATTATTTAATAATATATTATTTTGATAAAATATCATTATTTTCAATTTTGACACTATTAATTTAATTTGAATTAAAAGACATAAATAAAAGGTTTAAATTTTACTATAATATTTTGACACAATAATTATTTTTCATATTATCCATTTGAAATTGGGTAACCATAACTATAACACTTTTAATAGTTTTAATACCATTTGAAGTTTATTTCCATTAATTGAATAAATAATGTTTTTGTGTTCTGTAAGAAGTTAAGGTAATCATAAAATAATTAAAAATTAGAGATAAATTTACATTGTGAAAATAATTTCATTATTCCCAAAATTGATGTTATTATTCATTCATAACTAATATTTTTTCTATGTGAACACACAAATGATATTAAAAACAAAGAGAGTGCCATTTTGTAACTTTCATTGATTTAAAAATTATATTATTCATTTTTATACACTAGTGTTCTCTAAAAAGATTAATTTTTGTCTTAAGGTGATAGGGGTATAATTAATTACATAAAATAATAATTTTGATGAATAATTAAGGCCACATCACCTATTCTATGTCAATATTTATAAGATTTTCCTTTTACCATGGTGCTAAATTTTAACAATGTTACTACTAATATTGACAAAAATTATGTAGGGAACATTTAACTAATTTTGAAGAACAAATTATAAAAATTTAATTTATTTTATCTAATTAAATACTTACCCATTTCATAAATTAGTTTTAATGTATGTTCAAAAAATTATACAAAAAGTTATTTTCAAAAAATATACATTTTGAGCCTAAATCTAGATTTATTCTTACATTATTCCTTGAAAATAATTTTTTTTAAATTTTTGAAACACTTGATAATGTATATAATATATAACTTTCCTTAAATTCAATACCAAATGAATAATTTAAATTATTATTATAAAATACATTATGCACATAAATGAAATGTTTCATAAAAACATCACTTTAGTTTTAAATAATTAAGGATTTTTAATTATAATAATTTGATAACTAACGAATTCATTTTACAAATGTATAGGTGATATATTTTTCATGATATAGTTATTATTGATTATACCTTCAAATCCAACAGCTAGGTTATAATGGACGCATAATATTTTAATAGTGATTCAATATTCGTTAAAACTTGTTATGGAATATAACACGTGATATCAAACAAATAAAATTATTTAAATATAAATATTTAACAAAAAACTCATGGTGTTATAGGGTTATGTGAAGCCCCTTTTTTAAGTGCACTTAATGATTTTTTTATAAATATTTCAACTTATTTTACGTATTTTTAACATATAACATGAAATAAAGTATCCAAAATGGACAACAGTGGAGTTGGGAATGCCATTAGGTCTACAGTCCCTCAACTGAATATATTTACACATGTGTTAAACATTTTCTAATTAATTTAATAATATAATTTTTAGTGTACTAATTATAGTTTTATCGGGGTAAATGAATTTAACATAATTAATTTTTCATTGATGCCTAAAAATTATTTATAATTTATTTCATGATTTGGACCGATTGATTACAAATAAAAAAACGATTTCTTAGATTAAATTAATTTTTTAAAGAAAGATCAATTTTATTATTTGCGCATATAACATGTAGAAACCCATTTTTAAGAAATATATATTTATAATCTTAGTATTCATGTGTAAGGTAAATTAATCAATTTCTGTTATTTTAATGAAGAAAATTATTTTCCTATAAAAGAAATAAATTTTATTTGGATTTCAATGAATTTAAAAATTGAATTTTATAAAAATAATATTTAATTAAATGAAAACTAAAAAAACAATTTTTTTATTGGGAAATGTCACATATGTTTTTAAATATAGGTTTTATAAGTTCATAATTTTATATTTAAATATATATTCTCAATATTTAATATAATATTTATCATGAAAACTATTTTATACGTTTTTATGTTATAGTTAGAGATATAGGCATAAAATTTATGATTTTAGTAAAATCCATAATTTTCACTTTTCACCTAAAATTTAATTATTTTAAAAATATAAATAATTACCCTTTGGATAATATTTATATGTATAATTCCAAAATATAATATATTTTTTAAAATTTAAATTATGAAAATCATAAATTTAGAATTTTAATGAATATTAAAAAAATAATGAATGACCACTTTTATTAGGAAATGATTATTTTAAATAGAATTTTTTCTAAATATAATAATATACAATTGTGAAATTTAAATAATTTAAAATTTTAGTTTATGTTGATTGATATTTTATAATAGAATAATATTCACTAAAAAATGCCTTATTTATTTTATTAATAATTTAAACAGTAATGTGAGTATAAAAAATCCTTTTAAATATAAAATTATATTAATTATGCATTGTCTAAATGTAATAATTTTTAATTAGATAGACTAATTTTAATTAATATATGGTAGTTTTCTTAAAATTTTCTAGATAATTCCCAAATAATATATTGTGGATTTTTAGTTCAATTTTGTGTGTGGATCAAGCAATCAATCACATTATGTTTTTTTTTGAGAAAAAACATGTAGTACACTCACGGGGCATTATATTCTCCCCATATAAACAATTTATGCCCATATAATTTTATTTATCTTTTATTAGTGAATATTTATAAGGCCATTGAAAATATAGATGCGACACAAGATAAAGATTCTACAGATTTATAGTCCTAACAAAACTAAGAATCATATCACTTCGATACAATATTATTTATCCTTATCATTATGGGTTCTTCTAACCATTTGAGTAAAGTGTATATAATGTTTTGAAATGGGGTCCTAAATTAAATAATTTACCTCTAAAGTATGTATATACTTACACTTGCGTTGATATACTAACATTGGTTGATGTGAAATGTTATTTCCTTGTTCCAAATATATATTTTAACTTTCTTGAGGGGACTAATAGTTTTCCCAAATAACAGTAAATTCATCAAAATCAAGGATAATAAGATTTTCATAGGGCACATTTATGTAAACATAAACATGTGGTATAATAAAATATGATATTTTCTTAAATAATAAAATCATTTGGGCGATGATTCAATGTTCTTAGATAGTTTTCTAGATACCCCATAATAGAATCCAGTAAGCCGTCAACAAATATTGAGTAGATGATAAGTGTTATTTAATTATAATGATCTACATATGTATTAGTGATTTGATTTGATTTTTCTTGTTCTCTAGGTTTATGAGGTTATTCATACCTACAATATTTTTTAGAACATTGAGGATAAATCCAAAAATCATTGTATTTGAATTGTTTCCAAGGTATTAGTTAGATATCCAAAACCTTCTAATTTATTGACTAATAAATGAATCTCTATTTTATAATCAAGAGATATATTGAAAATACTTCCAACATTGAGACAATTTATTATTCCTTTGAGGCATTACCATGGGTGATTCTTCCCACATTTTTAACATGTAGTGTGAAGAATTTTATTTTATTTATCAACACCATCACATAAGATCTTATGAATCATACTGAATCAATTATTTAGGGTGTTTATATTATTGTTAGGACTCATCTTAATGACATTAAATCTAGATTTTGGATAAGAATAATAAGAATCCCCATGAACTTTTCTCCCACTACATTTTTTTGAAAGGTAATGTCATGGTCAATGACCAAGACAAAATTACTATATTCTCCATCACTCCCATTATTATCTTGACCTATCCAACCTCAATCAACTTCTAAAACCAAAATTAATATTCATGGAGGATCAATATTAACATTGTAATGGAATTATAATCTCAGAAATAAAATCAACTATGAAATGTAATACTCATTGAGATTATTACATTATCTTTATATTCAACCTTTTTAACTATTAGTTCAATCTAGGTATCTCCATGATGGGTTACCTCATATTTCGTAACAAAATTACTAAACACAATAAATAAATTATATTGGTTTGTTAGGAGAATGTGATTTACAATAGAATATAGCCTATGGGTGTCCATCATGGTGTCAAATTTTAGTCCCCCTCATTTTGCGCAAGAGTGAAGATTGAGTGAATTATAAACTACCCCTTTTCAGGTTATTACCCCTAGGTAAGTCTATATCACAACACCATACACATTCCAATATAAAGGTAGGGTTTTAATTTCTAGAAGATCCAAACAATGGATAATTTTCCAAAACAATAGGTTGTTATCCTATATACTAACTTCTCCCTTATCTATATTCCAAGGGTTATTACAGAATTTATCTTGTATTAATCCCAAAAAATAACTATAGTAATCCTAAAAAATAAATAAACCTTAATATGAATCCATCCAAATCATAGTAGACCCATACTCAAGGGCTAAATTTTAAAAAACAACTTCCTTAAACACAAGAGTTTGAGTAATTGAAATCAAAATATAATTATTTTACAACATTACCATATGGTGAGAATTAAAAATCATGAATCATCATAAAATACCAAGCATGAAAGGTTTAGTGTTTACAAGGGTCATTTACAGAATATATATATATATATATACTAACGTTTGAACATGTATCCATAATCAAACCATAAAATAATATTTTATAGTGTTATCACATGTTATTCTAATCTTAGTAATAATGGAAATAGAAACATACAAAGGGGTTATCTTAAATGATCTATAAGGGTAAAAATCTTCCACTTTTCTTCATGTGAGAGACCATAATATTGGGTGGAAATATTAAAATGTGAGAAAGATGTTAGTAATAACAAAAAATAATAATTTTTTCCTTAACCCATAAAAATAAGAAATATATTCTCAAAGGTTAAAACATATACGATGGAATATGCGTATGGAAACATTAGAAAATAAATAGGATGAATAGGAAATATTCATAGGCATAATTATATGGAATTTCATTGAAATGATGAATAATAGTAAACTATGAGACTAACATAAAAAAATCCTAAAATGATGGAGTCGGAATCAACTCACATTTCCAATAAACATTATAAATAAGGAAACAATATATTATTCCTATAGATATAGTGTAGTAGGAAACACTACTTGATTATCATAAACATAGTGGAGGTAGAAAAACTACATAATTCCTATAAATATTATAGAGTATGAGTGACTACCAGATTCCCACAAATAGAGTCAAGAGAGAATATCTACTTTATTCCCGTAAACATTGAAGAGTAATAATCACTACAAGATTCCAATAAATATATTGGATTTTTCATTATTTATTAATTCCCCTTGCAGAGTAAGTAATAATACATGATTCCCATAATCCTTGAATATTATATAAATAATTTAATAGTATATTTGAGCGAGATATATGTCACCTACCGTCACAAAATTATCATACATACATATAAGTGGGATAAATACATGAAAAAATTATACTATAAACAAAATTTAATTAACCTATAAAAGAGAGAAGATTTTTCTTAAAAACTTTCCTAGAATATTCTATATGTATTCCAAAAAATAATTTTTGGTGGTGTCTTGAATATATCCATAGTGTAACAGAAGGTTAGTTAATGATTTTTTCTTTGAGGTAAAATAACGTCTTTATAATCTTTAGATAAATCATTTAAAAATAAGCTAGAATAACTCTTGTCTGAATGGATTGAAATCTCTGTAAAAATTTTATCAATAAATTTAAATTAATGTTATTGATAAAGTTTTTAATAATCAGCTAAATCAAATATATGATTTTAAGAACAAATATTTTAATATAGATACATTTTCTATAAATCCTTTACTGAGAATATATAAAAATATTTAAAAAATATTTTCTTAAAACAAAATATTTTAGCCCCCTTTAAAAATCATGTTTATTTTAAAATATAAAAATATTACATTGTTAAAATATAATTATAGTTTGATTCATCTTAAAATCATATTTTTTTAAAATTATTTAGAAAAAAATTTAAAACATGGAATAGATTATTCATAATAAATAATTTTAATATGGTTAAGGAAACAATAAAAGAGTTTTTAGAAAACATTATTAATGTTTCCATATAAGACATAATTAAAAATGACATTCAATATTATTTTTTCCCAAAGATGAAGAGAATATACCATTAAATAAATTATTATAGAATAGGTAACCAATATTGTATGAATTATGTTTAAGAGGAATCATTATCACATAATAATGGGAGTTGAGTTAACAAGTACTATTACAACATTGGTATATTTCAAATATAAATCCATTTAAATGAAGACTATTAAATGTATCTTCAAAATCTATAAAACTTAAGAATATGGGAAAATAAATTCTTGGGTTATTAATAAAACCAAATCAAATATATTAGGATTTATTATTAGAAACATATAATTTCATTCTATGGGAGTTTTTTGTATTGAATTTTAAAACAAAATTTTCAATGGGCATCATTATATTATTTTAAACAAGCAGATGTCAATATCGTAATAAATGAGTATAATATTATTGTCAATATTCCAAAGTCAAAAATGAAATTACAATTTATTTATATATTATTTCACAAGTAACATTAATAATGTTTTCTAAAAACTCTTTTATTGTTAAGCAGATTTGAAAATGTGTAATATTTCCGGTGGGGATGTGATATGGTAATTAATACCAAAACCATTAATTTTAAAACATTTTTAAATGTTTTCACACCCTTTAGAATTAAAAGTTTTACTTATACCATTTCATTTTTTATTTTTTTAATAGAATTTACCTAATCAATTTTTCCTTTATGTCTAAAAATAAAATTGGAACTTATAATTAAATTTATACATAATTTATAAAAATATAAAATCTATTTTAGCTTATAAAAATTCTATGTGTGTGAGAAATTAATTTTGGGATTTGAGCATATGATCAAAAAACAGATTTTAAGTGAAATTATATTTTTAATCTTAAAATTTATTTATCGGATAAAAATTTAAATTTTATTGATTTAAAAAATATAAAATATTTACTAGAAATAAAATAAAATTAAAGGGTCTTAAAAAAAGGGAAAATTTAATTTTATGAAATTAATATTTAATTAATTGAAAAGACTAAAATCGTCTCTTTTGTTGGAAAATATTACTTACATTGTCAAGGGTAGGTTTTCTAAATCCATAATTGTATTTTTAAAATGTATATTTTTTAATCATTAATAATTTTTTATATTGTAAAATTATTTATATGGTTTATAATTGACACTTATATCTCGATATAATCCTAAACACTACGATTTTAGTAACAACTATATTTTAACTATTCATTGAAAATTGAATTATTTTATAAATATATTAAATATTCCCCATAAGATAATATTGATATATGGAATTCAAAAAATGTATTTAATTTTAGAAAATAAAAATTTCAAAAATTTTATTTTTTTATTTAATTAAATATTCAAATTATAATGAAAAAATGGTCTTCCTTAACCATATGTGATCATTATATTATTTCTTACTAATTTATAATTTAAATTTGTATATATTAGTTAATATATTTAATTATTATATATTATCATAATTATAATTTCAAAATAGTCTATTATTTTTATTAATACTTTAAATTATTATTTGAGGATTAAAAATCCTTTTAAATGTTAAATGTTATTAATTATAAATCATATAAATGTAATCACTTTTAATTGTTCAATATACTTTTATATATCAGAGTTTAACTATTCTTATAATGTTATGAATATTTTTATTCAGAAATGTTGTGGGTGGTTTTTTCCAGAGTTTCAGGTGGCCCAAGCTATAAAAGAAATTAGATTTATCTAAAGGGAATATATAGAGTAAAATAATGGGGTGTTATAATGTAGTTAATAATATAGGTCATCAATCCATGGTAGTGTTTACTTTTTATGTATCATTTTCTTATTGTGTTTTGCAAAGTCATCTCAATGGTTTACTTACTAATCACTCTTCTTGAAAAAGAGGACTGGAACACACCTTGGTGAAGTAGTCAGGTATATAAAACCCTTGTCAATATTCTCTCGTAACTTCTTTTTCATTTCCTTCCACTCAATGTTTACCATTTTATGGAGAGTATTGGATATTGGTAGAGATCTTGGTATATGTTTAATTTATAACACAACCAATCGATCATGTGGAAGAATTGAAAACTCATCGAGGAAGAAATTAGTATTATCCCTCAAAATGGTCATGCATTGAATATTTATTCTCTCATTCATCCTAACCGTTTGAGCTAGAACAGTTTAATCATAAAGAAATTATTTCCACTTCTATAAATAATATTTTAATGTAAATTCACCTTCGTCCTTACAAGTGAATAGAATTGGTGGATAGCCTAGGATACGGAGAGTTATTTTTCTCTCCGAAAATTAAATTTGGATCTCTAAAAAGATTTAAAATTAAGTCCCATTATATTCTAAAATTACACTAAAGAATGTATACATGATTTTTATTGAGGTTCAGTATATACACATTCAATGTGGAAGAGTTTTATTCAAGGGATTCCATAATTAATTTTTTTTATTCTACATGATAACCTATCTTTTATATTTTCAGGTGGTTTTTTACGAGTTCTACTAATAATTCATGTTACGAAAGTATTTATAGAATCATAATAAATTATTATGTACACTATTCTTGAATGAATATCCTATGTACATGACACAACAATATTATTATTTTAAAAATCAAATGTTGTGATAACAAAAACCATTCCTTTCTCTCTTGGAATTGGAGGTTATTTTCATTTATTATCTCAAAAAAAACATTATCTTTTGGAATTCTATTCTATAATATCAACTTTAATTCGAAGTTTAAACAATTGAATATATGATGAGTGTTAAAAAAATTATTTTCCTATATCTCATTTTGGAGATTATTCACGTCCATTCAACAATTATATTCCTAACCCCCAATTTCTAGAAATAAATTGTCACCCCATTTCCTTAATATAGATTTTTTGAATAATTTTCCCACAAATTTGATAGCTGGGAAGATGGTTTCTATTTCCTCCCAATGATTTATCTATTTATTCTCTTAAATAAAATAAATTTTTGAACTTTTTATCTCTAGCCTCTCGAGATCAATGAAAATAAAAAATATCTATCTCGAACATCAGGAAACTACATACCTTATCTTAATATAAATTGAAGTATTTAGTCACCAAATCTTTTCATATATTCATATTAAATCCACTAATTATGTTGTCCACCTTACCTTCAGTTATGATTCTAAGTTAGAGGCATACTATGAAAGGCTTATTTTTCCTTATAAGTTTTGATAAACTAATTATATATTTTTTAATTCTAAGGTACTCGATTTATATTTCTATATAGATAGTTTAGGTAAAATATTCCTTGAAATCAATTTTCACGAATCCTTCTAATTTTTTTATATTCAATTTCCCACTTGGGATTCATGTTCTTGATCTCGGTCCACTTCTGATTAACTTCTCCATATATGTGATAAATTAATAATAAGAATTTATCTTGATCAATCCATTGGGGGATAGAAAATATCTCCCTAATAAAGTTCATATAGTTTTCTATTATTAGGTTTCCATATGATCCAGTAACGTTTTTTGTCTTTTTCCCATAAAATACTCAACAAAAAAAAAATATTTCTTAGTATAAGGTGGTTGTTTTACAATATTCATGTTATTATTTTTAATTTGAGTTAATTTATCTATAAATACCATGATTTTATTTAGTCTTGATCCCATCAGGTATAGAATATCATTATTAAAGTCATCAATGTTTGTATCACATTGGTTATTGGGGTGATTCCTCATATCCCCACTATTAACTAAAATAAAGGAAAAAATTAGTGATGAGAGTAATTAAACTAACAATAACATCAAAATAGAAACTGTGAACATAAAAGTGATAAATTATAAGTAACATGTATATCCCAACCAAGGATATTATCAGTTTTAATGTTGGTTATTCATGGTGATTTTCCGATTACAATTTTCTAAACTAAAAATATAGTGAGTCCTTCAATGCAGTTCATGAAGTGTTTGGGAATTTACAATAGAATATCCCATCTAAGTTTCAAAAAAGGTGATAAGTAATCCATATTTATCATGTTCTATGCATATGTAGAGTTAATACCCAAAAATCCATTTTAGATTTTTTACCCCATGGAACATTTATGAAAGTGATATATCCACTTTTAGAATATAAGAAAATATTTAATTATTTGGAAACTAATCACTATATATGTTTTAAAATACTTATGGGGAGCCTACTATTGATGCTACTCACCAGGATTTTAGATCATCTTTTGAGGCTGTGCATACAATGATGTATAGGGAAGCTCCTCATGAAGAAGCTGATTTCCAAACAAAGGTTCTGGATTTGGATGATGAATCAGTGATGCGAAGGGGTATAGGGTGACAACAAACTCATTGGGGGAGGATCTCGGGGTCGAGGCCGGCCCAGAAAAAGGTAATAATTGGGTTTCTGATGGGTCTGTTCTGTTTGCTTTCCGGGTGTGGAATTTCACATGTAAGAATTTCCTTCTGTCCGTTGTACCATTAATTCTTTTTTAATAAATTTGAGGGTCATGGGATTCCGAACCCATGGCCAAACTGCTTTTAGTATTCTTATCATATTACCTAAAAATAGGTTAACCTTGATCTCATTACAACCATCAAAATCTGACATTGTGATATAAATTATTACATGATATTTAATAAAAATATCCAATAAACACAATTTAAGGATCCAGAAGCCTACTCCCATTACTAGACTATGTACAAGAATATTAAAATGAATAATAATAAATTTTTTATTTTAATCTCAAAAGTGAGATCTTAAATACCTTTGAGCTTCTAAATATGAATGGGACAACTTAGGGGAATACATAAATAAAACAGGTGAGATATGAGACCCAGAAAGGGATTAAGCATGACAAAAAAGCATAACATGTGAGTTAAATGAAATTTAATGATATCATAATATATAATTCTTAAGAATAATCATATGTAATAATGAAACAAGGAATATCTCATCAAAATATTATTACAACATAGGAATGTGACAACAAAAAAACATGACAAAAGATTATGTCAAGGTTAACTTAGGAGAAAACCTAACATAGTTGAAAATGTCCCATAGTGTATTAGTTTTAGTCCATAATCCATTACATGTCATATCATTATATATAAAAAATACTTACTAAATTAGAATTCTATCTGGGAAGACCATTGAAAACAAATACATGAATATGTGTGGAACATATTTCAATCAGACATAACAGATATGTATACAAATAATTGTGTAATGAATTAAGTTTCTTAATCCTTCATCAAATCCTAGTATTTGAATATAATATAATATTAAAATTATAATGATTTGAATAAAGTAAGTCCCCATATTTTGTTAAATAATAAAATTTTTCAAATATATAGTAAATCTGAAGAAAGCTTCCTAGGAATCGTTGGAAAAGTAAATTTGAATTTGAACATCTTTTGCAGGGTTTTAAGAAAATATTAAAGAATATTTTTATATGGCAATCATATCATTTTTTATAAAATGATAAGTGATCTAGTAGGGATACTCATAAGATACCGAGTATTTAAAAGAAACATTTTTTTCTAGAAAATATTCAATGGGGTGGTTCATGAAATGAAATTAGAAATATGAAGTCCCCTTAAAGTGGTTATACTTAAAATTAAGATCATGGAAGGGAATATAAAAAACTTTTAAGTCTCCTTAAAGTGTTTTTCACTACAGGCATTTACATATCCTCTTGAGAAAAAAAAATAATTTGTCAAATACCAGATTTAGAATGTTATTAAAATATATTTGTTTTATTATAAAGACTTTACCTTCTTTTATAGTCATTTTATTAATATTCTATCTCTTTTTCTACTATCCTAAGGTCATTCATTCCATGGTTACAAGGTTGTATTAATTTTTATGAAATTGTGAGAGTTCTTGTAAAATTTTTCAATAACTCCAAAAGTATAATTATATGGAGAGATTATGTTTCATAATGTTAAAAAGGTTCTTAGTATCCAATAGTATACATATATATTCATGATTTATATGGTATAAGTGTGGTTTATATACACATAGATTCTTTTGGAGGGTTTTCAAACCATGAAGAAATTATTGGGGTTTTTATAATATGTTGGTTCTATATACATTATATAACGACGTGGAAAATATAATTTAATTATGTAGATAATATTAAACCCAAAAAATGAATTTAAATAATCCATGAAGTAATTTTTTTAAAATAAATTTATTTTTCCAAGGGGTGTTAACCCAAAAAAAATTTGGAAGAAAAATTAATTTTGTAGTGAAATGATAAGATCTTGGATATAGGATATTACATTAAAAAAATAGAACTTCATTATATTTATTACACTAGTTTCCATATGTTATGTTTTATATAATTTTTTATAGTTTTAATAGGAATAATGATTAAAAGGTCAGTCAATAGTATTACCTTCTCATGTGGATGTCTAATTCCACCTTAAGGATCCTTGGAATGGTCATTTTGTAAAACTAGAACTCCATGGAAGTGGGAAAGAGGGTTTATAAGAAAAATAGTATGAGTTTTACATATATGCAAAGAATATAATGTCTGAGGATAAGATATAGTGAGGTGTAGTTTTTATATAGGGAGTAGAGTGGTGTATCTAAATATAATATTTACTAGGTTTATATTTTACACAAGGACTAAACATAATGATGATTATTGTTACTATATGTAGTAATTAGTTCATTTGATTTTGTGGTAATGGGTTTTCACATCAGAAAAGACCCATTAATTCATAAATTTATCTTATAATATTTAACAATGTATTTTACCGTATTACGCTACTAAAAATAAATTCTACTATTTTAGAAAATTAAAAAAAACAACCCTGACTGTTTTATAATGTGTAGATTTGAAAAATTAAATCGAAATTGTCATTTGAATATTATTAATATATGAATTATAGAATTTTTTTAAAAATAATTATTTATTTGAAAAATATAAATTTTAATATTTTGATAAGTTTTATAACCTTTTGAAAAAATACTTTTATCCTCTTAAAATTATATTATCATTATAATGATACATAATATTATTTTGTAATTTTTTTTAACAAAACTAACCATTACTTTAAATCTTTGAATATATAATAAAAAAGAAAATAAAATAGATATGCATTAAAAAATCCAAACACATTTCTATTGTTTTTATAACAATTATATTATTTTATCATGACAAAATTTTTCCAAATTTACAAATTATAAGAGAAAATTATTACGTAATTATTACACAAGAGTGGTTACTATGGTAAAATTCAGTTTACTAATTCGAGCTATTAGATTACCATTTTAATGATCTGATTACTACTTGAATACATATATTTTTTAGGTTCATATCAGTTTACTAATTTATATAAATATATAAAATTTGATTTCTTTACAATTAAAATATATTTTCTTATAGGGTTATATATATTTTTATTTTCAAAATAAATATTTTATTACAAAAAAAGTATTTCATTTCTACAATGTCTTTCATGTGTGTGATTACTATAAGGGATCGAGTACATCCAAATTTTCATATTAAGTTATATTATTTTATATTTTTATCCCATTGTAAAACATTTTATTCTTATGGATATATTTATCAAATAAAGTTAATGTTCAGTTAAATGTAATAAAATTTTGTTGTTTCTCTTATATATTTCATGTACATTATATAGTAATACATTAATAAATAAGATACATTTATATATATCAAATTAATAATTATATTGATAAAATAATAGAGTACGACAAAGAGATCTAGATTGTTTTGAGAACAATATAGTTATGGTTTTATAGACCCCCAGAATAGTAAAACATTATTTATTAGAAATATTGAACCTATATCCTACAAGAAATCCATAATAAAATCCAAATTTAAGAAGTGAAATAAATAAATCAATTATTAAATGTATTGAATTTACTAGATCATAATATAGTCTTTATGATCCCCCCAATTGATATAAATTATTTCATTTAAAAATGGGTATTGAAGAAGATGGTGATAAGTGATTGTTGATTTAGTACCTATAATTAATAATTGGTTACAAAGGGACATAAATAAAGTATAATCATAAACTATATAGAAGTATTTTCACTAATATATTTGATAAAATTTATTAGTGTTACAATTGATATGATATATTACAATGGATATGTGTTTTAGAAAATGGATATCTAGATAACCATCCTTAATAGAAATGTAATAGAACATGTCTATATGAAAAAACTATATGGGTTTTAAAAAAATAGTTCCAATATGGTGTAAATGTTATACTGATACAATTATGGGTTGAACAAAGAATAATGGTCATAAAATATTGATTTTGAAAAAATGATAAGAGAACATTTTTTAAAAAAGAATAAATGTTAGAATTGTGTTTATATGAGGATTAATTGGATTTCAGTAGTTTTTTTATATTATATACTGATGATATATTAAAAACGAAAAATTATACACTTTTATTTTTGTTAATTAAGATATTATTAATTTGTGATTCTATGAAAAATTCTTTTTTTGAAGAAGCATATATTCTTCGGATAACGATCCTTCCAGGTAGATTGATGAATTTTATTTGACTAAGTCATGGTACATATATGGATAATGTGTTAGAGAGTTTAAAGATAGATAAATCCGAGAGATGATTTTTTTTCTAAAATCATATGGTTTAAATATCTGAATTAGAATGAATCTATAGAAATATGAGTAGATAATGAAAGGGTATAATACCTTTTAATTCAATGATAGGGTCTATCATTTTCGTCATGGTATATATGAGGTTTGATGTTACCTATGAATAGAACATTATTATAAGAGATCATGATGACCTTGGAGACCAATAATTGGCCATGAAAAAAACTTTCCTGAACCACCTGAACTGTATATTGAATATTCAGTTAATTTATAGCATGGTCTAATTATAATAAATTTTCATAAGAAAAAAAACATATTCTTGATAAATAACTTCATCTAGGTTCTTTGTGGTGTACTTATTATTAAATATTATATCACTTAGTACTATAATAATAGTACAATAATTTTTCCAAAAAAAGAGTTAACGTCAAAAAAACCAAGGAAGCATATAAATCTGATTTTTGACCTCTATGATGATTTTACCAAAGGGGTAAATTTGGAGTAAATAGAGTATCCATATAATATAATTTGAAAGAGAAATTTAATAATGGTTTGTCTTATTAGGATTATGAATATCATAAGACTTCTGGAAAACTATAATTTTCCATGATTTGGCCCTAGTGAAAGTGGGATCCTATTAGAGTTGGTTCCCTAGGAATATCTAGAATTTTAACATATTATTATTATAATATTTATATATATCTTTTGAAATTATAATAATTATTATATATATTAATAATATAATTCTATATTTAATGTATTTATAGAATCAAAAGATAAATGATATTATATGCTATAATGATAACATAGAAATTGTATGAATTTATTATTAATCTTATGTACTATGGCCTAAATAAAATCAATATGATATGGGGAAAATGTTGTTTTTACTATTAGGTGATAGATAAAAATAATACATTGAGACTTATTATCTAAAATTTTCACAATTTAATCTCTATGATAGGGGATATGTGTGAACAACTGGTAATAAAAATTCCATATATTATATTTGTCATTGGATACTTCTACATATAGACATGGGTATCAGACTATAGACATTGTATTACTATTAATGTATATCATGAATTTTATAGTTTGATATATATATTTATATATTAAATATCTGATGACATATGCTTCTGGTGAGGTATATTATGTTTGGTGCATCATAAGTGATATAAAATTAGTTAAATAATTGAATAATGTAAATATCACATTAATGTTTATTTAAGAAGATATATCTAGGCATTTTACTGTAATTGAATTGTTTAATTAAATATATGGCTATGGTAGCTCATAAATGAGTCCATTTCTGATTGTCAAAGAAAATAAATCTGGAATATTGGGTGATGACACAATTATTCATCTTAGTTGATGAGATGTATAAATAAAAGTATTATATTACAAAGTAGAATTCATTAGATGTTTTTTATCATTATAAAATTTACATCATTCTCTATGGGTTCCTTTACATGTCTCTAGAAACTCATATTAAAGTTTATATAATTTTACCTAATGCCTTTGAGAAAGTGGAATAGAGAGTTACACCTTATCTGTATCAATATTAATATTCAATTTTGTTGAATTTAAATTATAAAAATATATATTATCACAATTTTTTCGAATATCAATTATTCTTGTATCATTAATGGAATTCTTTCAATCGCAAGATATTCATGTTTAAAATAAGTCTATTGAATTTTTTTAATCATTAGGATAGAATTAAATACCAATTTAATCAATAGTTTAATAAACAAATGAATAAATATTAAACTAATTTCATGAATTTTAAAAGGCAGATATATATTTTTTAGTTTATTAAATTTAATTTTTATTAATTCAATTAATGAATGGTATTTATTTGTTGAAATAAATATTTTATTTTTTATGGTTTGATAATATTGTGAGGTGGATTGACGTCTAAGTTAAAGGGTTATGAAGAAATAATATATTTTTTTAATGTTATTTAGACAAATATTATTATTTTTATATTTTACAAAATTTATCAAGATATTATCATCTTAAGAGAAATAATAATAATAAATTTTTATTTTTAGATTTGGTGAATAACATATAGTAAATATTTGGTAGTGGGACATTGTGAAAAGTTTAGAGTTTAACCATAAGAATATATTCCGCTTTATATGATTTTAGTGAATAGTAGTATTTATGGTTAATGGTTAGATTCATGTAATTATCTCAATCCCAACAGAGAAAATCTTCCTCCATCCCTATTTTGAATATATAATAACATCATAAATTTAATATTGTGATTAGGGATGATCCTTGAAATGTTCTTGGTTCATTCATGCTAGGAAAAGGTATACAAAAAAGTGTTTTTAGATATTAATGGAGTATATGTGGATACAACATTAAAAATATTTCTTGGATTCTCTTTGAAAATACTAACATGATACTATTAGTGATCAAATATCTGAAATAGAATTACCATGTTTGTGTTAATTCATGTTTTCATTTAATTATAAATTAAATGTGATAGATCCTCTCTAGATGATTATGGGGTTTTCCATGTCATGTTCTTTAGATATTATCCTTTTAAAATAATGAAACAATATTCATATGCAGATAACCACAAATTTTTATATCCATTTAAATAATATATAACTTCTTTGTAAATATTATATGAAAGATAATAATCACAAGAATACACTATAATGGTAATTATAACTTTGTCAAAATTTATTGGTACTTGATTGATTTTCTCATACTGATCATCTATAGGTCATGTTACTGTAGAAGAGATGATTTTACTATTAAAGTGAGAAGTTATTTTTTTCTTCCTTTCTTTGGTAATATATATGGATAATTTTAGAACTCAAAGTATAGTTTTTGTGATTTTGAATAAATACTTGAATTTCTCTTCAGATAATCCCCTATATCAGACTTTCTATTCTTGGTGATATATAGAGTATCCTAATAAGGATTTAAAACCAATACCTGGTTGGATTCATACCATCTAGAAGAAAACAATGGGCCTGAAAACCATTAAAACCCAAAGTAAGTTGAAAATATTTAAAATTGTAATGGTATAATAAATTATATATTTTGTTGAGTGTCATTATACCAAATTAAATTTAATTTTATAATAAATGTTTTATCAAAAATAGTAGATTTATTTTTTTCCGGGGTCATAATATGGTTTTGAATTTATTTTTAAAATTCAAGAGTCAATTTAATAAATTTTGTATTTATTTTTTTCATTTAATATTTATTCAGGAATATTTTTATTCATTTAATAAATGAGATTATTGATAAATTTTATGGAGTAATCTTGGTAGTTATCATACTCATAAATATAAAATTTGTATTTTTTAGGAAATTTTAATTGTATAAATAATTTAAATGTGTGAATTTTTGAGATTTTTTTGTTAGGAATATTAAGGAATTAAATGAACATAAATTAACCTAGGGTTTTAAGTCTCATTGATCTTATAATTACTATTATATTTTTTATATGATAAAAAATGGTTAATTGAATCCTGAGAAATCTTGATTGGTTCCTATTTTTTAAATGATTGGTTTTCGTGATTTCAGTATTCCTAAAGTATGTTTCAAAATAAGATCACCCAAGATTATAGACCATGTGTGGTTTTCTATGTCACATTACCAATTTTAGGGTTTCATTTTTAATGTTTTTTCAGAATGGGGGAATGATTTAGTTTTCTCATTAGAAATACTTGGATGTTTAATTTCCCCAAACCTACTTTGAGTTATTTATTTCATTTTATAAAATCACAGAATAATGATTTTATAATAAGGTTACGAGGTCACTTATATTTATATTCTATAATTAAGATTTATATAAATGATGTATTTTATATTAAATAATTCAATTTAGTATTAAAAAAGGAAAGTATTTATTTGGGGAATATTATGACTAAATAATTTTTCTAGAGAAATATAAATCTAGAAAAAATATAATTTTTAAATGGAGATACACGATCCTATAGTTTAATAGTAGTAATACAATCATTAGTTTAATTTTTTTCTTGTAATAATGATAATCCAAATAATAATTTTTTTCTATAATGACAATAATTATTGGCAAAAATATTTTTCTACATTCAATTCTATTTTTTTATAGTTTTGTGAAATATTTTTGGGTATACCTGGACCTAAAATCATTATCAAGATGAATATTTATGAATACTATATTAGTGAAATTGAGTATTAATTTAAGAAACATTATTCCCTTGTTATTATTGATGATAAATAAACTGAATGTTTCTTATTGGTAAATAGAAATCTCTTAGTAATTTTGGTTTTACTCCTATGATTTTTAAAAACCCAGCATTCCTGATTTAGTATTTAATTGATTTTTTTTAAAATGGTGTAATTCTTTTGGGTTTATATATGAAAATTATATAGGTATATCCCATTACATTAATCCCATAATACCATGGTTATTTTTCCTATATATTCTCTTAATTTTATTTATATGTTTTATCAATTATAATAACTAATATAAAAAATTTATACTTCCTTTATCGAAAGTGGTAAAAAAATAGTTTATGTTGATTATGATGTATCCAATAAATTTATCTAAGTATAGGATTATATGATGGAAAACTAAAAGAAATAATGTATCCCTTGAAGTATTCTCATGATCATTACTTCTTTGTTGTATGATTTGGTGTATTATATTTTCCTTTACAAAATTTAAGTGGTTTTATATTTCTATAAAATATTAAAAATTAATGATTAAATATGTTAAATTGTTTTAGTTTTAAATTATAATTTGTGATGAACTATTTTTTTTCAAAATGAAAATATAATTTTAAAAAATTTTCCCATATAAACCTTTTTATTTAGTTCATCCATGGAAAACTAGTAAAAATGATCACCAAACAACAATTTTATGCACTTTTTTTAAGTGAATAGTTAAATTTTATATATTTTATCCCATGTAACTAATAAATTATGATGATATATAATTTAACATTGATATTATTTTATTTATTTTCGATAGTTTGTGATATCAATATATACAACATGAATATTGATTCATCAAATTTATATGAGGAAATACTTGAATCTAATGGTTTGAGACAATGATTGTAGTTTTTTTGGATTCTTAAATTTTATAGGTAAGAATGGTATTGAGAAAAAATTAACAAATGAAATTCATATAATATCATTATTCATTGGTAAAATCGATTATTCATATGAAAAATATTCGTAGTGTGGGTTGAGTAGATGCTTATATTGATTGATGATTTTTATAAAACTATAGAGAAGTTTGATGAGTTGATTTAATTTGAGATGTTAATGTGATGAGATGTTGTGTTAGGAAAATTTTAAAATTATTTTATGAGATGAATGTGAAAAAGTGAAGGTTTCATATAATCTATGAATCAATGTGATACGATGAACTAAATCACCAACCATGTTCAGAAAAGTTGTTCAATGCTTGACATTTATGTGATTATCCTAGAGGTTAAAGATGTTTGTTAATTATGTTACCTTTTATGAAAGACTAATTTTGTTAACGAATTATTGTGAGAATTAATCGCTCTATTGTTATGTGTGAATGATAGAGAATATATATGAAAATATTGGATGATATTTTTTTGAAGAATCGATGATTTAATTGATATGAGATGGTGTTGTATTTTTCGGTGAATGATTAAATAAATACAAATGAAAGAATCTATGAAATTAAATAAGAATATATTAAGATTGAGGTAGGATACAATCTTTTTTAATAATTATTATTTTTTGTTACATACTTAAAAATACAGTTTTCTATGCCAATTATGATTTTTGGAATCAATTATTATGATTAATTATGGTATGAAGATATCTGGATGTGATCTGAGATCAGATAAAGTTACTAAATAAGTTCAATAGAAATCTATAAAAATATTGAGTATCTTATTTTTAAAAACTATAAGGGTTATAGAGGAGTTTATGATTATATAAAAATATCAAAACGATATATAAAATTAATCCAAAATTTATGAAATGGTAATCTATTGTTATAAAATTCTATGTATGGTTTTCAAGATGGTGAGAAAATTCAAATCATAGGTTTTAGAGTGTGATTGGATTTATATTTGAAATGTATGAGTAAGTAAATGATTTCCAAGGATATATACAGTTTGTGTGGAGATAAATTAATATTAATAAAATGATTTCCCAACACATTTGATAATAATTTAGTCTTATATTTGATTAATTTTTGATCTTTTATGTGTTAATAGAAGCTACTTTTCATTAATAAAAATAAGATGTTTTTTAGATATCAATGTTAATTGTGAGGAATATTTAAATGAATATATAAATCGATATTTTTGAGATCATCCTTTAACAATTAATGGGGATATGAAACTTTGAATACATTGATTCATAATTTTTTGATCCACAGTGGAGTTCTAAAAGTGTGAATATTTGATAAATTTAAAAAAATGTCATGATTTAAAAAATTTATATCATTCCTATATTTAAATATGGAATCAAACCCACATGATCCTATAGAATTTTTAAAAGGGTATCTTTGAAAAATAAATATACAGTGTGTGGTAGGGGTATTGATATGGGCTCACACACATACTTTTGAAGGATTTTCCATAATTGTATTTCAAAAGTGGGAGTTTGTATTAATATTGTTTATATAAATAATTAACTAAATTATAAAATCATATAGTTCATTGATTATTTTACTATAGAAAATAATGTACTAATACTAAATATCTAATGGTTAGAGAGACATTATATTGGAGGATCTATTATGAAAGATGTAACTTTATTTTATGATTGTACTTTTGATAATAGAAAAATATATATCAATTATTTTTGTTGTATTATAAATATTAACTAATATTTTCTTTATTTTTTTAAACAATGGTTATAAATAAGATGTATCTTGGATAAAAAACCTATCATGAGGCAGTCATGCATTTGGGAAACAATTCTAGGGATATTGAATGATACCTTCCACATTTTATTCACTTTTTAATATTAGTGGATTAATCATATCTCAGATTTCATAGAAAATAGAAAATATATAATCACTCAAATTGATAGTGATAATTATAAATATATCATTGTAACTATGTTTCCTTATTTTTCTTTTCATATAATGTCATTGTATTTGTTCATAGAAGTATAAATATTCAACCTAATTGGAGAATTTTTTTGAGTCTAAATGAAGATAATAAAATTATATTCATAAGGATTCACCTTATTTTTGAAGTTCTTGTAAGAGTTTACCTTCCAGGTCAAGTGGTATTTTAGTAGATATTCTACATTTGATTAGATCTAATTTTTTTCATTTTGTTTTAATAGATATATATTAACCATATATTTAAAAAATTATTTAAAACTCATCAAGTGTAAAGAAAACTTAATTCACCACAAATTGATGATAATTGAAAAGGGAAAATTTATATAACGTAATTGGATAATTATCCTTTCGAATAACTTAGTTTTAAATAGAATAAATATGAACAAATTGTATCATTGGTTGTTGTTTATATTTAATTAACATATTAAAAGTGAGAAAATAAAAAAATAAGTTTTCAATTTTTAATTTTAGTTCATTAAGGGACTACAAAATAAAAAATCACAACTAGAAATTAATGCAATTCTATAAAGAGAGTATTAACTTAGAATATAAAAATATAAAAATAAATCATTGAATAATTTGAACTCATGGAAAAATTTATATTATTTTATAAGTAATGTAATCCAAATCATAAAATAATTTACAAACATAATTTATAAAAACGTTGAGGTAGAAATATTTTTTAAGGGAGGATCCATGAATTGAAAGAAACATAATAATATCCATTTCTATAAAACAAATACTATGATTGAGATCAATAGAAAACATTATAGATTTAATTTAAGATTTATTATTTTGAAATATAAATATATATGAAAATTACTTGTGTAATGTGCATATTAACATAATATAATGTAATGAAATAATGAAATCAATTATAGGTGAGGAAACGTTTCTTGGGAGTAAAGTAAGACTAAAAACTATAGGAATAGTTTAAGATGAATGATCACATACTTCTTTGAAAAAGGTTCATCCATTATGGTTACTAAATATAGTATTAATGATAAATGAACTCATTATATTTATAATATGGTTCTTGTATTATCATATCATATAACTGTTATAGGCTCACCGAGAAGAGATGTATCATTTTATTCAATGAATTTTATACTCCAAAAATATATTTTAATTAAATCTTCATGTTACAGGGTAAATTATATGTAAATATGGAATGAAAAATATAGTAATAATAGATTATCCATATAAAAGTTGTATGCGATCAAGAACATGAGACTTGGATACCAAATAGATAATTTACTACGGGGTTTTCTTGGTGTAGTAATAACATTGAATTAAATCATGACCGATTTTGTCTCCTTGAAAAAATAATAATTTATTATCTATGGTTGGTTCTTTGAAATGTTTTGGCACATGTATATTCTCTTTTTTAAAATATATCTATTATTTAATGATTACGATATATTATATCTTGTGTTATCAATTCTGATTTGAGGCGTAATACTCAAATATTTATGGGAAAAATATATAAATTTATAATAGAGTGAGAAGAGTTTCATAATATTATGGATGTTACAATAAGAGTTTCATTATGATAAGGAGGGGGGTTCAGAAAACATAATAATTATTAATTGGTTATTAAATAAAGTGTAACAAAATATATAAGAATAACTAGGGAAGAAATGAAACTTAGTTTACTACTGGACATGAATTAAGGGAATTTGGTAAATTAAACAACCCCATGAATGTTGTGAATTATTCTAAAATAAATAGGTGATTGTGCTATTAGTATGTGAGAAAAGAACTTATTAGGGATTTATAAAGAACATCCTAATGATTTTATCGATGAAAACTATAACAACAAGTAGTGTCAAATCATTAATGAAATTAGAGTATGGGATTAGAGTATGATATTTATAAGGAGTATGAGATTCTTGATATTAAATTTCATGGGTGTTTTTTATACGTATGTAACATATATCCCTTAGGGAATGTTTATTGAAGATATAAGGAACATGGGAATGATCGATGAGGTTATATAAAAATTCTTTAAACATTGGTGGATATTTTTTCAAATTGATGAAATGAAAATGAAAATCATAGGTTGTTCTAGCTAATGTGTAGAACAAAGTCAGATATAAGGGGAATATTAAAAGAAAAAAGGAAAGTATGATATCCAGTAATATTTCTTGATGTAAATTAAATAGTGTAGTAATGAAGGGTTATAATAATTTTCATATAAAAATGAACGGTGTTTTTCAGTTGAGAGGAAAATGTCACCCTTGTTTCTCTTACTAAGGTAAAAAATTACAAATCACATAATTCTGATATCAAATTGTTTTTTTGCAGAGGATTTATGTTGGTGTGTTCAATTGGAGAAATAGAATGATAAGGAAATTTTTGTCAATAAGATATTTACCTTTTGAAGTGATATAAAACATAGAAGTGTCAATCCCTTTAAAACAAATATTTTTATTTTTTTATATATTTTAATTCATTATAATAGAATGATATCAAAATTTTTGAAAAGATTTTAGAGTTTATCCTTGACGCAGAGAAGATTTGAGAAGTTACCTTGATTTTTAATCTAAATATATGAATTTTAAATGTTATAATTTTTTTATTTTTTAAGTATGATTGTTTTTTCCCATCCATTTTCAATATAATATATTCTCAATTTATATGGGGGAAAATGGCTGATATAATCGAAAGCGAGAAAAATATATATGAATATATTTATATGGATTAGAGTTTTTAGAAATTAATAGATCATACTTTTTTATACACAAATTACTACTCAATTAATCATAATATTGGTAAATTTATGATTCTGATTTTAAAGAATTTTTATAAATTATTAATATGGGGGTAATAAATACTATGAATTTTTTATTTTTTTTAAAATGGTATTTTACAATAAACCCAATGGGGTAATTTATATTCCCTAGATTATAATGAATGGTGATTTTATTTGTAAGCAGTTTTATTTTTTATCAATATTTTATTAATTAAAGATTTTATGGTAGAATATTGAATCACCTAGTGGATTAGAAGAGATTAAAGTATTCAATAGTTTGAAATATTAATATTTTTTTTTGATCTACATAATCTATAATAGAGTATAAAAAGTATAAATAAGTTACTTATTTAATTTATATTCTCTAATTATTAAGTTGGAATATTGATTATTCTTCTATTGAGGATTTGAGAAGATTTTTAGCTTTATGTTTCATTTTTTGGCGTTAACTATATATTACAATAGGGTTTTTTGATGGTTTAAATGTATTTTATAATGAGATAATTTTGGGAGTTGAATCATGAATTGAGTTGACCCAACTATAACCTACATAAAAAAAATAATTTATAATTATACATGTATAATAATCACATCTAAAAAAATAATATCCCCCCGATCTTAGAGATATTTTTCAATTGATTATTAAATACATAACTATTTTATTTTATAATAATTCTAAAATATATCCCAAAAAATATATCACAACATGAAACCCTTCTATAATAGTCAAGAACAAGGTTCTAACTCATTACCCATCAAATGAAATTTCTAAAAGGGTTATCGCAGAGGCCTAGTAATTGAAAAAAGTATAACAGATATCAAATTAATCAATATTAATGATCATAAAGTGTATCATATGTGAGCATAAGTAAAACAAGTGGTTATGATAACATAATAAAAAAATCATAACCAATGATGTGTGAAATTTTGATGAAAATATTTATCATGTCATAAATATGAGATATGAAATTGGTATATAGATTGGAATTGAGATTTGTCCTAAACATAATCTCATATCTTATGTTGATTTCACTACTAAAATCATTATCACATCGTGGATGAAATATTACTACAAAAAAATAGAGTTGGATAACTTCATATTTACTATAGTGTAACAACTCATGTATGTAAATATTTACCAAATTCATTGGAGATATATTCGATTTTATGCCCACACAACACATATTCAAAAATCGCACATCTGTTTTACATATAAACATTGACATATAATAAATCCACTAAACCATAATAAACATATGATAATGAATTAGGATTTGTAAAATGTTTCACATGAAAATATAACATCAAAAAAATGTATTCAATTTTTTATTCAAAACATAGACTCATTAAAACGTGAAAGAATTTAATGGATATATGGTATAGATAAAACACTTATGAATAGTATATGAAAATAATTTATAAAATAAAAAGAAGTTTCATTTACACCTGGTATGTTTTTATTGATAAATAATTTAAAAATAAATGTTTTAAAAAATAATTATAAGGTGAAAAAATTACTTTTAGTAAACAAGGTAGAATGTAGAGAATGATTTATAATTTGAATTATAAAAAATGGTTGGAAAAAGCGATGTAGAAAAAAATAACAGAGTAGAGATAAACATATTCCTTCTATATTTTTTAATAAGACAAAACCATTTTAAAGACACCATAAAAAATTATATATGTAGACATAAACACAACTATAAAACAATAAAAAACACTAAAAAATAAGATAAAGATTCAAAACCAAAAAGAATATAAAATATTATTCCACCAAAAAGAATAATTTTGGGTGAATTAGAAATCAATGATTGGGAAAATAGTAACAAGACTTATAAAACCCTAAAATAACTCAGATTATTACCTTTACCCTCAGAATATTTATTTTAGTTGAATTATGATTGAATAACAGGGGAAATAGTAATAGGAGATTTGAAACCCCAAAACATAACATGAGGGGAGTAAAATTGGGGTCGTGATTTAAAGTTCCTATATGTTATCAAATTTGGATATTATGTATCGAAAATATCAAGGATGAAAATGAAGTGAGAGATAAACCTTTTTCTTCATTGTTCACTATCATGAAATATCTTAATCCTCCTAAAAAATAAGAAAATATTTCTAAATAACATATTTTAGAGCAATATTTACATATATTAAATTTTAAAATATGAAATTTTAATCATTTATTTCACAAAAATCAACTATTTATTTTTTATTTTCTTCTTTAGATTTTATAAATTTTTATTATTTATGTAAAATTTTTGTAATTGGGATATCGATCATCATTCTTTTATAAATTTCATTATAATTCCTATATTAGTTTAGAAAACAAAATAATTATGTTGAAATGGTTTATTTAATCCCATTATCATTTGATTCGAGGTATAGTTTTAGTTCCTGAGAGTGGATTTTATGATGAGAACATTTTTTTGTAATTTAAAAATAAAAACAATTTACCATATAATTACCAATCATTTTTGTAAAACAATTATAGAACAATTAAACAGATCAAACATTAATATCAAATATATATATATTAATATCATCTTAAGGATCCACCACTTTAGACCCCCCAAAATATTTTATCACTTAATTTCCACCCATAATGAAAGTTTCTAATTTTCAGTCTTGTTTTATTGTCTTCATACACATTCATATAGGAAAAAATGATGATAGTGTAGCATCATTCGTATATATGGTTTAAATGACCCAAACCTGACAATAATTACTAATGAATGAGTAATATAATTGAGTTAAATTATACTAATATCATTTTAAATGAAGTATAATGATGGAAATATACATAATTATGTGGGTTAATGAGATTTATAAAGTCTATATAAGTGTAGGTAATTGAAAAAGGAAAATAAGAACTAGATAATAACATTGATGAAATCACTCCAAAAAAAATTTCTTTTTATTGAAAGAGTGAAGCCTCCATCATGGGTTAAAAAACTACCAAATCTGTAACATGAATTTAGGAGAGGAACTTTGGGAAGTTATTCAAAATAAATCCAATGAAATTTTGTTGTTTAATGTGGGTATATGTGGTGTCCTTTTAAACGTTAGTTCGTATAACAACCCTACTATTTGTTACACACTTAAACATGATTTATTAAATAAACATCACTTGGTTCAATATAGAATATATAGAGGTCTAATGTATTTGGGGAATATGAATATTAAATATCAACTTATATCATAAAACCCGCAACATTATTATTGAAAACTTTTTTTACATAACCACAACATTCACTCGTACTTAGCATTGCATGAGATAACCTGGGGACATTATTAAGAAAATGATGAGCTATAAATTCCGGTAAGAAAGTAAACAAGGCATAATATTTATAATAATAGGAATGTTAAGAAATATAACTATCAATAGATCATAAGAGAAAACTGAAAATAAAGTCATGATAAAGCATTATTTTCACAACATGGAAATGTTGAAACAACACTTAACATGGTATTAGCAGAAGCCAAGGCTTTTTTCCCATAGAGCATGAGTAAACCCTCATTGCACTTGAATTTTCATGATTAAATTCTCATTGCACTTGAATTATCATGTGTAAACCCTCATTTCACTTGATGTATAATGATACTATCTTTACCTAATGCATTGGAGTGCTATCAGGGCGAACCCTTCTTAAACATTTCATTTAATACATAAGTGTGTCACATGGATCATACAACATGGAATCATTCATCATGATTTATTCCATGATAAAGGGATATGGAATAAATACTTGAATATTTATAATAAATAAGTAATTGATAAAAAATTTGAATACCATTGATAGAGAAATGGGTATGGTATTCACTACACAGTGACATTGGCTTGGAAAATTGTTGTGCAATTTCGGCAGTGTAACAATGAGACATAAGAATTCAAATAAATGGATGGTGAGAGAGAAAGGGGTGTATCATAATATATAAACTAAATGGACTATAAGTTGGTCATATAGATACATTTCCAAACATATGTTATGGAAGTTAGATTCATAATACAAAAGAATTGCTAGAATGTAAATGAGGAGAGAAAAATCCCTTACAGAATTTCAGCATGGTAACAGGCGTACATAGAAGGCATTAATGGGAGGGAAATGAGGTCACTAACCATTAAAATATAAATATGGTAGTATGGGGGAGGTGTGAAATCATACCCCAACATTTATAATTGATAATAAAAGTACATAACAATATTAAGAAACTAGTATAAAATAAGAGAAAAAGGAATCTCTTACTTGGAAGTGTAATCCAAAGGCTTGGGAGGGGATTTAAAGAGTCTTATTGAGAGTTTGGGGAACCTTGGGAGGATTATAGAGAGAGGAGGGCATGTTTTGGTAGAGTTCCAAAGGCTCTCAGTGAATATGAAGATGGAGCTTAGGTGGGTTTATATAGGAAAGGATAGAGAATTATTTATTATTTAGGTTTGGGTCACCAGACATTAGACTAATCCAAACTACAAACCATCCCATGATTTTTGCCCATGGTTTTTTCAAAAGGGTATTGGAAAAATATTTTAGAAGGCCAATGTTATAAATTCTTAAAATAATAGGGTTTCTTATGTAGAGGTGAGTCACACTCTCAAGAAATCAATTTAAAAAGGTAAAATGTTTTATAAGTCTTGAAGGGTACACTAAATAATTTTCAAATTAATCAAACAAAACTAAAATCACAATATTTTAAGGATACAAAACATATATTGGCTGAAAATAATGTTTATAGTATTTTATTACATCACTATTGGGTCATTATGATGTCATAAATCACATTGCTTATTTAAACGGTATTTAATTTTTACTTAAAAAATTCAAATGTCTTTGAAAATTATGAAAAAATCACAATTAGATAATTTCAATGTACTGATTTGAAAAATAATATTCCTTTTATTTAAATAATTTTCTATTTATGTGAATTTTTACTTTCAAAATAAAAATCGACATTTATCAAAAATTCACGGGTTTTGAAAATAATAGCTTTGAAACCATAATAAAAATTAAAATTGTATTCATAAAAATTATACAGTCATTTATATTACATAAAAAAAATTTAATAGTAATAATTAATTAAAATATGATTTAATTAAAAAATCCATCAATTCGTCAAAATATATTTAATAATTGAATATTAATTGATAACAGTATTTGTGCTTTAAAAACTATTTGAATTATAACAATTATAAAATTTATTTATATTCTTTATTATATACAAAAATAATTCACATAATCAAAGTGCTAAGGTATTGTTACAAAACCCCTTATAACACCTACATATGACTTAAGAGTATGGTGTGTGATGGTGACCGACTCTTGGGGTGGCTCAGATAACATCCCTCGGGTGGTAATCTCTATCAACTTCCACTTTTCCCATAGGCGGTTCTGCTCAAGCATAATGTGTTGTTGCCTGGCTTGGGCTTGGTGAATAGTGAAGCCCAATGACTCCACCTCATTTCCGAGCTCCAAAAAATGGTATTCTTACTAGAAAAGTCTACTTATTGAGCCCATCACTTCCATTTTTTTGTGTAAATTGTATTTGTTCAAGCGATATATTTATAATAATCAAGTTATAACTGTTCAATGACTATATTAGGGACGGTAAAAATTCATAATGGTATTTTTAAATCCAAAAACATAAAACCAATGAAGTTCATATTGTATAAAACCATTCAACATAATGAGCCATTTAATTAAATCAATAGGAATATTTGTTTACAAAAGTTCAGGTTGTTACAACCTTCCCCCATAAGAAATTTCTCCCTCAAAATTACTTTTTTCCACCCTAAAATAGATGCTGGTAACTCTACTTCCTCACTTACTCGTATTTCCACATTGGTTCTTCAAAAATGGGGTATTTCCACAACACCTTGATGAGATTCATTGTCTTATTTAATAGAACTTTTACCCTATGATATAAGATCTTCACCGGCTGCTCCTCGTATGAAAGACCATCCCCTAACTATACTACCTTTGAAGATAGTACATTGGAAGGGTCTGGTATATACTTCTTTGATAGGGATACATGAAATACATCATGTACTTTTGCCATGGTAGGTGGAAGTGTTATTCGATATGCCACAACCTCGACACGATTAAGAATATTGAATTTCCCAATTTACCTAGGACATAACATCCATTTCTGTCCAAACCTAAATAATTTCTTCCCTGGAGATAGGGGTAGAAATACCTTGTCTCTAACTTTGAATACAAGGTCTCATCACCAACTTCATCCCAACTCGCCAGTGTTCTACACCTTTTCCCATATAGGGATTCATATGGTTCCATTTGGATGCTCGAGTGGAAATTGTTATTGTAGAATAATTAAACCAGTGGAAGATGTTGGTACCATTATCCTTTAAAGTACAAAGAAAATGATATTAAACTATCTTCTACTGTCTAAATAGTTCACTCAGATTTTCTAATTGTTTGAGGATCATTGGCCGTACTGAAGTTTAGTTCAATTCTTAGAGCATGTTGGAGACTTTTCCTAAACATCGAGGTGAATCTTGGATCACCATCGAATAAATTACATAGTGGTAATCTATGCATCCTTACCACTTCATTGATGTAAATTCATACAAGTTGGTCTGATGAGAAGTTTTCTTGAATTGTGATAAAGTGATCTGTCTTCGTAAGACGATCCACATTGACCCATATAGTATTGTTTTCTCTAGATTTCCTTGGAAGTCTAGTGACAAATTCCAAGGTAATGTTCTCCCACATAAATGTTGGTATGGGTAGTGGTTTCATCATCACATTAGATATTTTACCCTCATCCTTCACCTACTAACATACCATTCACTTTTATATATATTCAACAATATCCCTTTTCATATTATTTCACTAAAGTATTTTTCCGAGATCTCGATACATCCTTGTGCTCCATGGGAGAATAGTGAATGTTAAGAGATGTGCATCATCTATAAGCTCATTTTTTAACTCTAGATAAGATCGTAGATATAATCGTGACCCAAGTATCACAATTCCATCATTGTAAACCACGAACTTTGAGGATTTCCCATTTCTGATTGCATTACCCTTTTCAGAATTTCCACATCCTTTCTTTGAGCATCCTTTATTTTCTCCATGGGGGATGGTTGAGAAATCATTTGAGAAAGGATTTATGATGTTCCTCCCTTCATGATTCCCATGTTAATCCACTGAACATGAAGGAATATTGGTTCCTTTTCAGTTATCATCATTGATAAGGATGCATGGTCATTTCTACACAGTGCATCCTCCACCTCGTCTACCTTACCGGGATGGTAGTGGATTGAGAAGTCATAATTCTTGATGAGCTCTATCATTCTTCATTAGAACATATTAAGAACATTTTTTGTGAATATAAATATTTGAGAATCTTTTGATTAGTATATATCTCAAACTTCCCCCTATAGATATAATGCCACCAGATTTTATATGCAAAGATCACATCCACCAACTCGAGATCATTCATAGGATAGTTTTGCATAGGAATTTTCAACTTCCTTAGGGTTTAGGCTACCACTTTATCATTTTTCATTATCACACAGCCTAAACGATTCATTGAAGAATCACTATACACCACAAATATTTCACCACTTATTGGGATTGTGAGTACGAGTGCAACGATAAGCCTCATTTTCAACTCCTTGATGCTCTATTCACATTAAATACTCTAAGAAAACATCACTCTCTTCCGTGTTAGTTAGGTATAAGGGTGGGAGAATCTTGAGAAATTTTTAAAAAAATGGGGATAATATCCAATCAACCCCAGGAAGTTACGGATATCCATTATCGATGTTGGCCTTGGCCATCCCTTAATTACAGTTGTCTTGGATGGATCCACAGATATCCCATTTCATGTGATTATATGACCCATGAATGAGACTTCCTTCAACCAGAACTCACACTTTCTATACTTTTCATAGATATTCTCCTTGTGCGAGGTCTCTAGTATAGTTCATAGATGCTCCTCATGCTCCTCCTTGGGTTTGGAGTATATTAGAATATCATCTACAAAGTCCACCACAAATTTTTCTACGTAATATCTAAATACTCTATTCATCATGTCCATGAAGATTACTATAGAATTAGTGAGTCTGAAAGATATTACTATGAATTCTAGTGCTCCTACCTTGTACAAAAATCATTCTTGGGGATATTCTTAATCTTAACCCTTACTCGGTAATATCCCGACTGCAAATACACCTTGGATAAGTGTTGTGATCCACATTGATGATCGAACAAGTCATCAATTTGAGGCAGAGGATACTTGTTCATTATTTTTATTTTGTTTATCTCACGATAATCAATAAAAAGGCACATTGACCTATGTTTTGTCTTGATGAATAGGACTAGAGCACCCCATGGTGAAGCATTTGGGTGAATAAACCCTTTATCTAGATTATATTTTAGTTGTTTCTTCAGATCCTTAGGCTCTAAAAATCCATTCTATACAAATTCTTGGATAAAGGAAACACCCCAGGTCTAACGTCAATTAAGAATTAAAAATCTCTTCTACGTGGGAGTCCATGAAATTCTTCTAGAATCACTTTAGCGAATTATCTCTCAATAGAAATCTATTCAAGGATGAGTGATTCTTTAAAATAAATCATCTGAGCTAGATACATGTGCTCATAGGGCAGTAATATCCACACTTGAGATGATGGTTCTAAAAATGATCCATCTTCTTCTTTGCACTTTTATAGAATCTGGGGTCGATTCCCAATATGGAGAGTGATTTTCCTCTCATGATAATTTATTTTTTCCTTATATAAGTAAATCCAATCCATGCCGAGAACTGTGAGAAATTACACAAGAGGGAGTATGAAGAGGTTCTCCGGGAAGTTCACTCCACTAATTATGAAAGAGGAGGAGTTATATTAATGGGATGCAACGATTTCCCCATTTTCCGTACTCACCAAAATCTTTACTTCCATGATTTTGGGTGGTGTTTTGATTTTTCTACTAAGGTTTCGCGATATAAAGGAATACATAGAAATAGAATTAAAAACTATTTTCCCTATTCTTGAATGTATAAGTATCGTACATGTCCCGACTTCCTTGTCGGGGTTCACTTCGGTGGTGGTGATGGAAAATGCTCTACCTTACTGCCTTGGAGGTTGTTAGTTGCCTCAAAAACCCCTTTTCTTAGGGAACTGATTTGAAAGGTTCCTAGGTTCTTTGAAATTGAATCTATGAACAATGAGTTGAGTGTCGAATGAAGTGTTCCTCTCCTCTATCACCGCATCATCTATCTCTTGTGGGAAGTTAATTTCTAGGTTCCCTTCTATTCCACACATAAATAATTCCCTCGGCCCTTTCAAGAAATTTACACGGTGTTTCTTTCCACACCTTTGGCAAGTGGGGTGCTGTTTTTTCTTAGCACCGTTATATTTATCCATCGGACCGACTGAATTGAAGTCCAACTTACACTTCTTATCCCCTTGAAACCAATGATATTATCTGATCTACATTTCAACCTTGAGGGCACATCGAACAATTTTTTAATAGCTATCGATGTCACAGATCTCCAGTTATTTCCGTAGAATAGGTTTTATTCCAACAAATAAGCGGTCAAACATGCATTCGGTGGTAACCACAAACCCGGAGGCATATCGTGAAAGACTTGTGAATTTGTTCTCGTACACTCTGATGGATTATTATTCTTTTTTCTAGAGGTAAATTATTTCCCATTCCATCATAATTTGGCAGGTTCATAGAAAATATTTATAATAAAAAATTCCGGAAATTCTTTCATTCTAATACCTCGATATCCTGATTAAGCTTTGTATTTTTGATAAATGGGAAAAATTGATTAGATTCACCATATATACGATAAGAATATATAATAAACATCTCTTGTTCTGAAAATTGAAGGATGTAGAATATATTTTCAATGGAGTTGATCCATTGTTCAAAAAATGAGGGATCAGATGGTCCATTAAAACCAGGAGGCCATTATTTCGTGAGGCATTATATTCTGAATTGTTCTTTCATCGGGGGGTGGGCGGGGGGTGAACTTTAGTCTTGACCTATGTTTCTATTAAAATCTTGAGTTAACTGAGAGAGTATCATGACAATGTTTGTGATTCGCTCTCCCATTGGACTGGGCATCTCATTAGAACAGTCATCACATTGATCGTCGCATCAGTTGTTAGCCCGAGTCCTTCTATTACGGGCCATTGGCTAGAATAAAAGGAATGTTAGGGTAGCACATAAAGGGTAATCCAAAGACAAAATGGTTGGCTTACTATTATTTCCTTATCTTGGGAATCTATAGGCTTTAATCTATATTATCCATGATCTAATTTCTAACATATATTTTTAGGGGCATTTGTTTAGTTCTTCTAATAATGGTTCATACTAAGCTTGTGATTTTACCAAAGCATATCCCCTAGGGGTTTCATAACCTAGAGTACCGAAAGGCCTATTTTCATGCACCAGGATACTCCGGGTCAAGACCGAAACTCTTTATTGGAGTTTTTTCTCTTAGGTACATCTGTTCCAGATTCACCTCTACAAGCTCGTATCCAAACAGGGATGTATTTTATCGATAAACCACTTACTCAATATTCACCAAAACTTAGGGATGTTTTTATTATACTTAGTCCTATCACTAAGGTTTTAACTAGGGTTTTCTAATCCTAATTGAAAAAATAACTAAACTTATCCTCTGATTACAACTATATCAATCCTTCTGTTTATTACACACTTAAACATGATTAATTACATAAACATCACTTGATACAACATAGAATATTGAGATGTATAGTGTCATTGGGGGTTAGAAAAATTATATATCTACTTATAATATAAAACACACAACATGTTTATTGAAAACATCATTTACATAACCACGACATTCCCTCATACTTTGAATTGCATGGGATAACCTCAGGACATGCATAAGAAAAGGGTGATCTATAAAGCCTAGTGAGGGAGTAAATAGGGTATAACATGAATAATATTATACACATTAAGAAATAGGAATATCAATATAGAATAAGATAAACATGAACATAATTGCACGATAAATCCTGACTATCACAACATGGAAATGTGGAAACAACAATTAACATGGTATTAGCATGATCCAAGGCTCATTGCACATGGAGAATGAGTAAAACCTCATTGCACTTGAATGAGAATGAGTAAATCATCATTGAAATTTAATTAGCATCAGTAAACCCGCATTTCACTTGACATATCATGATACTAATCTTTACTCAATGTATTGGAGTGCTATTAGGGTGACCCATTCTTAACCATTTCATTTCATGCATAAGTGTGCCACATGGATCATACAACATGGAATAATTCTTCATCATTTATTCCACCATAAATGTATGTGGAATACATAAATTAATCTTTATAATCAATAAGTAAATGTGCATAAAGTTGAATACCCTTGATAGCTAAATGGTTATGGTATTCACTAAAATGAGGAGAGAGAAATCCCTTTCGAAATTTCATCAGGGTAACATGATTACATGGGAGGAATTAATGTGAGATAAAATGGGTCTCTCATCATTAAAAAAATAGGGATGTTTGGGGGAGGTGATAAATCATACCCCAAAATATATAATTGATAATAAAAGGACATAAAAATATTAAAAAACATGGATAAATGAGAAAGGAAGGAATCCGTTACTTGGAAGTGTGATCCCAAAGGCTTGGGAGGGGCTTGAGAGAGGCTTCTGGAGATCATGGGTAACCTTGGGAGGATTATAGGGAGATCAGGGCATGGTTTGGTCAAGATCCAAAGGATTTTAAAGGAAGAGGAAGTGGGAGATTTGATGGGTTTATATTGGAAAGGATAAGGAATTCTTTATTATTTAGGTTTGGGTCCCCACCGATTAAACTAATATAAACCACAATCAAGAACATGGTTTTTGGCCAGGTTTTTTTTCCAAAGGGGAGTGGAAAAAAATATTTTACAAGGCCAATAGCCGAACAACTTTAAATAATAAGGTTTCTTATGTGTATGTGAGTTACACTCTTAAGGAAATCAATTTAAAAAGGTAAATATTTTATAGGTTTTGAAGGGTCCACTAAAGCATTGTGAAATAAATAAATCAAAACAAAAATCAAATTATTTTAATGGTAAAACATATATTGGCCAAAAATAATATTTATAGTATTTTATTACATCAGTATTTTGTCATTATGATGTCATAAAAGACATTACATATTTAAATAGAAAATAATTTTTACCCAAAAATTAGACTCCCTCAAAAAATTATGAAAAATTCTCCATTGGATAATTTCAACATCCTTATTCTAAAAATTATATTAATTTTATCTAAATAATTATATAAGTATGTTAATTTTTTTACTTTTAGAATAAAAACCAACATTTATCGAAAATTAATGGGTTTTGACAAAAATAGCTTTCATACATTAATAAAAATCACAATTAAATTCATAATAATTATATGGTCATTTATATTACTTAAAAAATAATATTGTAATTATATTTAATTAAAATATTATTTAATTCAGAAATCCATTAATTCCTAAAAATAGATTTCTTAATTGAATTTTAACTGAAAACACTATTTGTGCTTTTAAAAACTATTTACAACGTAACAATAATAAAATAATGAATACTATTTATTATATACAATAATAATTAATATAATCGTAGTGCTTAGTTCTTGTTACAAAACCCATTATAACACCCTCATAAGACCGAAGTGTAAGGTGTGCGATGGTGGTAGACTCTTGGGCTGGCTCGAATAACATCACCGGGGTGGTAATCTCTATCAACTTCCACTTCTACCATTGGCGGTTCCGCTTGAGCTTAACCTACTAAAGATCGGCTTTTTCTTGGTCAAGGGTGAATTCCAATGACACCACATCCTTTCCAGGCTCTGAAAAATGGGCTTTTTATGGGGAAAGTCTACTAGATGAGGCCATTGCTTCCTTTTTTTAGTAAATTGAATTTGTTAAAGACCTAAATTTTTACTAATCATGTGGTCATAACCCAATAACTATATTAGCAATGGTAACAATTCTTAATGGTATTTTGAAATCCAAAAACATTAAACCAAGGAAATTCATATTTTATGTAACCATTTTACATAATGAGACATTTAATTAGATCATGAAGAATTGTCACTAACAAAAGTTTGGTTCTTTACTGTTTGAGTGTCATTTTTATAATTACGCATTAATTAATTGTTTTGGAATGTCAATTTAAAAGGAATGTATATACAATGAATAAAAATAAATCATATGGGGGTCTAAATCCTCTCTGATAATAGTTTTTTTGGTCGAAGATATTATAGTCATTTATCCATTAAATTTAATCCTCCTTACAAAATTTTACCTTTTCACGACGGTAATATTGTTTTAACTATTACAAAATATTTTATTTATAATAAAATGATGTTTACCATATTCTTAAATTTTAATCAATTGATTCAAAATTCAAATACATTTTATTAAATTCAATTTCTAAAAGTGATTAAAACTAAATTTAAATTTAAAAAGAAAAAAATATATATTTTTTCTTTAGAAAGGTATATTTTAAGCCTAAATGTGACATTATTCATATTTTTTATCAATTAATAATCACTATATGAAATATTTTGTTATTTTTTAATATAAATAGTTAATTTCATGAAATTTCATTCTCTTAAGATGAGAAAATTATCCCTGGAATTAATATATAAAACATCTACTGAATCTTTTTTCTAAAAAAACAATTTTCATTAACCATGATCCATTATTTTTAAATTCATTATAGTAGATAATTATGTCATCATATTTATTTACCTATTATAATAATAATTAAATAATTTTTTTAAAATATTTTATTAAAATGAATCTCTAAATGAAATCAATTTAATTAAAAATTAATTATATTCCAAAATATTTCAATAAAATAAAGGCATATTAAAATGTTTATTATTTATTATTTTTTATTTATTACAAAATTATTTATTTTATGTTATATTAAGTACTTTTCAAATATTTTTTTAAAACAATATATGTGTATATAAATAAAATTGTGAATATACATATTGGATACATGTACACACATTGTCTATGAATCAAATAATCACATATCTTATGGTCAAATATTTAGGTATGAAATACGAATTATATTTTAACTTTTTATCTCAATATATAGACTTATATACTTTTTAAAAAGCTATTGTTATAATTTTTATCTACCCTTCAAAATATATATTATATTTATAATTATTATAATTTTTATATAGTTTTAATTATCGATATGATCATCATAGAGGTACTTGGAAATTAATATTTATTATTTGTGGTCTTCATTGAATTGTTATTTTATTCCAGAAATAATTCACCTAATATTTTTCATATTTTTTACGAAATTAATAGTTTTTTTCTTTCATTTTGATATTTTTTCTTAATAAAATAAAATATTTTTTATTTTTAGTTCAGTGTTGTGTGTATAAAATCAATTCAATATATTCGTGGAATAGAAATATGGGGTTCTACATTCTAATCCCCTTAAAAAAAATTCACCATCTATGATTCATTATACATATAAAAAATGAGGGTAGTTTTTAATCATTATATATTTGGGTTCCAATGCTTATTCCTCAAACATATGATTCCTCAAGGGAGAATTTACCAGTTTTGTAGAACCCTAGTCTCACAATCTCGAGTTTAGTGATAAAAAAAATTTCATTGAAAATGTGATTTGAAACACAGTGAGATGAATCAAGATAATCATCCATGTTTTCCATGTTATCTTAAGAAGAGAAAATTTTCATCTCACACTAATCGCACAATCCTTGTAACAGATGTTTTGTTTTATTTGAGAATCTGCTAACTACGAAGCATATTTTTTTCCACCTGTGAAATTTTATCATATTACAACCACACTAGAGAAAAATCTAGACCCATTATATGTTATATAATATTCAAAAAAAATTGAATGAGAACATAAATAATGGATGATATTAAAATAATAATAATGGAAACATATCAACATGTTATAGAGTGTTTGATCATAAGAAAAATAAAAAACATCCCAAGTGGAGAAATACCGTATTAAAAATAATATAGAATAATAATAGTTTTCAATAAGTCATGAGGAAAAGACAAGAAATCTAAAATGAACAAACATGTACCATGGTGTGATAATAAACACAAGAACTAGAATATAATCTCTGCAATATGAAATAGAAATATATCATTACATTGAAAGAGGGAATAATAACGAATTATAGAATAAAAATAATAATATGAAAAAATATCTTTGTGAAAATAGATTTTCATAAATTATGTCTATAAACATTATTGTGAGCATGGAATAACCAAAATTTCACCCGTAGATAATCTTGTGGGCATAGATTAACCACAGTTACACCGACACAATGTAATATGAGAATATCATAACATAAATTACTCCCAAAAAAAATATTATGATCAAATTTTGACTAAAATTAATACCATTATCACTATCATTGTCTATAGATGAACAACATTTACAACCACACAAAATTTTGTGAGCATAACTCATTCCCAGTTACACCTACTTAAAAATTAATTTACTCATGAGAGAAAATACTAATCAATTAATTTAAGGGGAAATATATCCTTTTACACATGAATTTTCCATAAATATAAGGGACACTTGAAATAAGTCATTCCTCACAACATAAAGAGCACATGGAAGTAAAAATGGGTTTTGTAAATATCAAGATGGTATGGCCACAATGGTCTTGAATAATGTAAATGATTGATACCCAAATTTTTATCACCGCAAAAGAGTATTTCAATTGAAAATTTTAAGGTATATTAATGGAGAATAAATTATTAATAAATATATAATTTATAGATAAAGGGTCAAATGTTGTTATGAATAAAAAATAGTTTTTATAAAATATTTGTAAAATTTTCATAAAAATAAATTTATAGATCAAATAAATATTTTATATTTGAAAAGGTGAATTGAAAACTTTGGAAATAATTTTGTTTAAAAATAATCTTCAATAATATAACCATAAAAATATATAGTGGTTATAAAAGAGGAATGCTGAGTGAATGATAAAACATCTGGTTATTAATGGATAGAAAAAATTTTCAATATTGTGAAATACCTTTATTAAAAACCCACATCACAAAATGTGTAACATATAATCATTTGGAAAATATGAGTGTGGAAATATACTTTCCATACGGGATAATACATAATTAGGATTATAAATATAATATATAAAATTATAGTGAAGTACAAATTTGACATGGATGACAAATAATCATTAAAGAGAAAGATAATTATTTTTACTAAATGAAAACATCAATATGGATTTAAATTCATCTAGGTTGAGTATTTAAATTAATAATTCATTGTACCATAATAATAAAGTGTAATAAATTTGTAATATCTCAAGGTAGAAGAAAACAATAATTGAATTATAATGTTAAAAATGATACATTATAAATCAATGAATGATCATTTGAGCTAACAAAAACCCTTTCCTCATCTATGTCTTTCGAAATGATAACCCACGAAAGGTAGAACATGATATAGATTTGTATATAACATATATTTCATGAAATTGTTTAATAAAATAAATAAATGGAAAATATATACACCACAATAATGAAGAAAGTGGTGAATATGAATCATATATCAATGATGAAAAAAATGAGATGAAACAATCCATACCTTTAATCATTCTCAAAAAATGGTGGTCAATCCCATTGTATAAAAAAATAACTATTTTATTCACCTTTTTTTGAGCCTTATTCACACATATAAATTTTTTTTGAAATATATTTATTATCATTTATTTAAAATATATTAGTTAGTTATATTTTTGTTTCACAATCATTTATAATTATATATTAATTCTTTTTAAATACTAGTTTTATATTGATGGTGTTGATTATTTTTTGTAGATTCAAATGTCACTATTATAATATCATTATTTATAAACTTAAATATGTTTTATAGTTATTTATATTTTGGTAATTTCATTTCATAATTATTATTTTCGTGATTCATGAAAACAATGTGGATGATACACTTTTTGGTAAATTTATAATGAACAGAATGATGGTGAAAAAAATAATACTTTTAATTATTTTGTAGAAATAAAAAAACAATAAATATATTAGTATTTTATCAATAAATTTCTATTAAACAAATACATACATTTTTTGAAGTCATCTATAATTGAAATCTATAACATTTATCAATTATGTGGTCAAACAAATCCAAAGAAGAACATTGTTAAATATTCGAGTTATTGTGGTTAATAATGTGATTTTTTTTTAATATAGTCATTTTTATTAAATAAAAAATATTATAATTAAGGTTTAATATTTTTATAAAGAACAAAATGCAAAATATAAAATAAAATAGGTCACTTTCAGGTAGATAGTAATCCTTACACAAGAATGGTGTATGTGTTTGTTTTCCATAGATCGAGAAGAAGGAAGTGAATGGATTATAATGTTAGTATATCAATAATTTGATATATATTTTATAAATATTTTAAAAATACTTTAGAACCATATGTGTTTGAATATAGGGGAAAAATAAATAATTCCATTCATGGAGGCGACAGTCCACTCATATTCATGACAACATGTTCATTTTTTGAATAATTTTGGAGGATGATTGAAAATGAATATTTCCTTATCAAAATTAAATGTAAAAATATTATTAATATTTATCTTAACAAAAATACAAGTTTATAATAGTTTTATGTTGTAAAAAGAAGAAAATAATTAATAGATCTTGTTTAAGAATAATACGTCTCCCTTTTTATATTCTCCCTTTAGAAACTCATTAAAGTTTTTTAGCATGAAATTTCGGAATTAAAAAGTTTTATAATTCATAAGGATAGATTTTAAGGATGAGTGGGGTATATTATCAATAGAGATAAGTTTTTTAAATGAATGGATGAATTTTGTGGAAGTAACCTTCTTTTGAAATATGATAAAATTTCATTTCCATAATTACCCATTACTTTATAATAATTTTATGATAAAATTCCATGCTAAAAGGATCAAAATGTGTGAAATAATTAAGTGTAGTGTGAGATACACTAGATAAACCATCTACCATTCGTTTTCACCTATGTTTTAAATATTTTTTAAAACTTTTACAACTAAACTTTTACATATTTTCATTTTATACCTTAATAAATAGTTTAAACTGAAGTAGTTTATATTTTATTAAAAATATCAGGTAAAACTATTATATAATTATGATGTATAGAAAATAAATTTTGGAACTAAATTATTTCATTAGGTTTCTATATAAAATAATGTTAACATATAATTAATAATATATATAAACTATTTTATAAGAAATTGTTGTTCTCGCCACAAAGTGTTCTTAAAAATATATAACATAAATTAGAAATTTAATGAGTTATAATATATTTTGGTAAATTTTTCAAAATGATCTGAAATGATTATATAAAATTTATCAATTTAGTTTTTAACTAATAATTAAAGAAAAATAATGGAACAATTCCTTGAAAATAACCCTTTCACCATCATTATAATAAATAAATTTAGTATTAGTAATCACACTTTTATGCCTAAATATTTTTGAACATATTACATAATAATAACATGTTGATATAAAATATGATATATTTTTTGGCACATATTATTTTTATAAGTTATAAAAACTAATATTTTAATACAATAAGTAAAAAACAATTTATAGATAATAATATTTTCAAATTTTACAAAATTTGAAACATGGGTTTCATAAATAAAATATATTATTTTAAAATAGTTTTTTAAATTATTATTAAACGTTTTTATTGATTTTTATAAAAACAATTTTTATAATTGACGTACTATGATAATTTCACCAAAGTTGTGATAATATAGAAATTCATTAATTTTCCACAATTCAACATAAAATCAATTATATTTGTAAAATATAAAATATCTAGCCATACATAATTTGGAGAGTACTAATTAAAAAAATTATTTATGAAAAATTGTAATTTTATGTTTTATACATTTAATTATAAAAGAAAATAAAATCTTAAAAGAAAACTATTTGTATTGAAAAATAACCATTTTAAAACACTAAGTGTTATTAATCCTATCACAATTTTAGTTATCACATATAAATTAATTTATATTAGGGTACGTAAATGATGGACATGAATCAAGATATTTTATCGAAAGTGATATGATGATAACAATATTTGGAATGACTAGGAATCCTTTTCCTCAAAATACACTTCCCTAAATAATTTCAAGTTATATAAATTTCATACATTCATTTTAATGATTGTGTTCCCATCCAAATAAAAAATAAAAAATTATTATTATACAAAACATTAAAATATGAATAAATGATCTTATGAATTTTAAAATGGATTCATAAGATGTCTTCTCTATTGACACCTTTATTTCAAGATATTATTCTTTCAGTTCATCCATGATATAAATTTATCAACCAATAACTTCTTTAGATAAAGGAATTGTATCCACTGTTATATTTTTATTGTCCTTTTAACCGTTTTAAATAAATTATCATGCTTTGTAATTTGTATTTGAATTTAAAAATTATAACCCCTTGGAGTGTCTGGTGAGGTGAAGAGTCCTAGGAACACTCACCGTGCACTGGTCGGAGACCGAAATGATACTCAAATGTTTTTTTCTATGGTTGTTACCATTTGGTGAATCCATGCCAAAACCACATAGGCATTCTAGTGTTCACTCAGTGGTGTAATTTCTATAAAAATGAAAAAATGAATTATTTATTGATGTATCAGGATGTAATTCAACACTTAGACTTATACTTTATCCTTATCTATAGGGGTTTCAATAGTCTTATATTATCTAAAAAATTACTAAAATAATCGCAAAAAAATAACCAAATTAATAAAAAATAACTAAACCCTAGTCTAATATCAACTATATTTCCCCAGACCCACACTCCCGAATCTAGTTTTATATACACTTTTTTACACAATTTATTTTATTAAAAGTTTAGTTAAACTATATAGATAAATTATCTTATGATTCTTGTGATCAATTCTCTATAATCATACTATGCTAGACCACATTATTGTATCCTTGTAGGTTACACTCCCCTTCATAACATAGGGAATGAAAACATAAGAATGGGGTGAGATTAAATCTCAATAAGGGTAAATATATCAACATGTAATAAAGGATCAGATAATTATCCTAAAATAGAATATGAGAATGGTTGAAATATATTATTCAAATGAGTATATAATAATAAGAGTTATTTATAAGTCATCGAGGAATGAAATTTAATCAAAAATGAATAATCATGTACCCTGGAATATGACATTGGGATAATAAACATTTCCTTGGATCATAATAATATGAATATGTCATATAAACATCACATGTTAATGAAACATATCTTATCAAATAATTATGGTAAAATCATTAATATGAGATTCCATATCATTATGAACATATATTTTAAAAAACAATGTGAATGAATAGGCACGTGATCATAAATTATCGAAAATTATGAATTGGCACAACATTGTGAGCATAGCATAGCCACAACTAAAGCCAACAAAATCTTATGAGCTTAGATTAACCGTAACTATACCCACACTCTATAATAAGATTAGTTTAAATTCAAATAATCCAACATACATTTTGTTAGGATGGATTAATTATAATTACACCCACAAATAATATTTCTAGATTAGATTATTCACAATTACAATCAGACATAATGTCATTATCTCACAAGATATTAAACCTTACACTACTATAATTAACACCTTTGACAACCGCCAAAAGCAGTCTCTAATGGTCTTCAGCGGCCGCCTTGTGGCCGCTTTTGGTGGTTGTTGTTGCTCCGTTGATAAAGGCCAATAGCGACTGCCAATGGAAGCCTCCAAAAGTCCTTTTAACAATATAACATTTCATTTATGCGGGAAAAAAGGTGGGTACGCGGGGACAACCATGGTATTCGTGAGGAAATACAGAAGATATGGTCGCCGACCATGGCAGATCTACGACGGCTGGAGGGAGGGGTGGGTGCAATGTTGAGGGTTTAGGTTGGCGGGTGGGGAGGGGTAACAGATGGGTTCAACAGCGAGGGGAAATGGGAGGCGTAGGGGGTGGAGACGGGGGTGTACGAGGGTTGTAGGGGTGGCGGTGGGGGGTGACACCGATGCTGGTGCAGTTTGAGGAAGACAACATCTATGGGGCGGCGGGTTGCATCCGTGAAAATGAGAAAGACATCTGCGGGGGTTGAAAAAATACCGCTAAATTTATTTTAGTATTAGTGACCGCCCTTGGTGGTCTCTAATAGCATCAACAGTGACAGCTTATGGCAGTTTCCCGTGTCGAGAGGCGTGAAAACCTCAATTTCTAGCAGTGTTTACATGTTAATTAAAGGATGATAAATCACCACAGACAACAATCATCTAAACCAATGTGTTACAGTAGAAATAACTAGTTTATCACATCCTAAAGAACCCATGGAAATAAAAATTCATTTTATAATATATCTAGTTGGAATAAATAAAATTTAACTGATGAATGAAATTGCTAATCCCAAAAAAATCACCTCAAAAAATAATTTTATAATAGAACATAAAGGGTGATTCATGAAAAATAATTTCCATGGAAATTTATCCTTTAGATATAATTAGGTAAATTATAGTGAAACTATAAAAGAGTTTTGAGAAATTTTTTTAACATTAACATAAAATAATAAGTTACAAATCCCATTAAAAATCCATTTTCAAAAAGTTGATGTGAAAATTTTGAAAATAATTTTCTATTAAAGTAATTTTCAACGATATATCATTGAAAGTATATGAATCTTATGAAAAATGAGTTTGTATTTGATGATAAAAATTTGGATTCTGAATGATTGTAAATATTTTTAATATTTTTAATTTCCTTCTTTGAAAATGAACATCATAAAAAAGGAAACCTAACAGATTATTAAAAAGAAAAAATGGTAAATATATAGGTCACATGAGATAAAAAATAATGCAGTTTTTAAATATAATGGAAATCATTTTTTGGAATGGAAAATATATACATGAAATAAAAAACATCATTGAAGAGAATGATAATTATTCTTAATAATAATACTATTATGTGGAAAAAATTTGGAGAGTTGAAATTTTTTAATAAAAAGAATCATTTTACAATGAAAAATTTTTATATACAATAAAAAATTTCATGTTTGAATAAAAATATATACATGTATAATGTTCAGGATATTACATTATCACTCAATGAAAGGGTGTTTGAGTTAACAAAAAACCTTAAATTATCATTACATTTGGAATTGATATACCATGAATGGTAAAAAGTAAAATATATTTCAAAATCCATTATATTTTAGTAATAATTACTATAAAATAATTCCACAGATATTTTATACATTTAAAAAAATAGTCTCTGAATTCACCAAAAATCTAATGAAGGAAACCGTGAGATGAAACAACCCTACCAAAAATAATACTTAGTAAAAATACATTATAACATCATATATAAAAAAATAAATATTTTAATCACATATTTAAAAACTTATTACCACATATAAAATTATTTAAATTTCATTTATATATATTTATTATAGAAATATTAGTTAGGTATATTTTATCTCAATAATAAGATGTTATGAATTTTAATTATTCATTTAGTACTAAATTCATCGTAGTCATGAAATTTTTTAATATATTAATGTTTAACCATTATGGGTTAATTATAGGTATTTTATAATAGGAATTGTAATGATTTATAGTTGTATTATATCATTTAATATTTTGTTTGATTATAATTCTTGTTAAAAATATTGGTGATGATCTTTTTCGGTAATTTAAGATGTACAAAAAGCCTCTACAAAAATAATTAGTATTATATTTGTTTAACTAATCCAGAATTTTTTAAATATTTTCTCATTAATTTATTACAACAACATCAGTAAATCGTCCATATTCTTCTACGATGTAAATTTATTTCATTTCTAAATTAGGTGGTAAAACAGGCCGAAAAAATAAACTATAATATGTTCCTGAGTATGGTAAAGAAAGTGTTTATTTGGGAATAATATAAATGTTAATGAAGAATAATTATATTATGTTGATGTTTTGGGGATGAATCAGATTTGGTGGGATTCAAATATAGAATAAAAGACTATAAAAAATTTAATATATCACATTCATGGAGAATATAGTATCCACATATACACGAGTGACACAATAATTTTACATAGTCAAGGTGGACGATAGTGAATGGTTTAGAATTTTATAATATTAATAATACATTAAATATCATATTTATTGATTTAATAGATTTTTATAAAAATCCATGTAAGGTGGGGATGAAAAATTAGGTGCATCGTTCCCAGATAGGGTAGTCCATTGTACTGATGACGACATCTTCATTTTTTAAATTGTTTTTAGGATGATGTAAAATGGATATGGAATTAGTTTAATAATATTTCATATTATAATTATTTATTATTTTTTATTATATTGACTAAGATTACTATTTTGAGTGGGTTTAATAAGATAGGAATTAAGTGATCTGAGTTGAGAACTTTACCTCAGCCTTTGGATGTTATCTCTTTGATAATACCATAAGGCTCGATAGTTTAGTATTTTATAATATAAAGGGATTCATGTATGTGGGGATGGATTCTAGGTAAGACTATTGATGATTTTTAGTAATGTTATTTCATTTTCATTGTTGGGGTAATGAGGCGAAAGTGCCTTCTTTCATAAGTGAAGAAAATGGGATATTCATAATTAGTCATTAAAATTAAATAATGTTTTGACACTATTCCAAGGAAAAACGAACCCAAATATGGAAATAATTATTTTTTGGGGTGGTATAGGGTTGATAAATCCTATAAAATTCATTTTCATACAAGTGTTATAAATTTTTAAACAGCTTTACCACTTGATTTTTATATTTTACTGTATTGGGGTTTTATCTTGGTAACTTGTTTTTACCGAAGTATTTTATATTTTATTAAACTTTTAAGGAGACATATATTACCAAATGTTATTCTAAACCTTATTTTTAATAACCATATAATCTTATTCATATTCTATATACTAAAAAAATTTATTTTAAAATAATACATTTTTTATATATTAATTCTATTTCTTTGAAAAAATGTTTTTTTCGTCATTTTGTGTTTTTAATATTATATAACATTAGTTAATAATTAAATGAGTGATAATTTACTATTTTATATGTGTAAATATAATTTTAAAGTCGTCATATAATATATATCCATTCAATTTATTTAAAAATATTAATGAACATTAATAAAACAATTATACAAAATAACCCCTTCACCATTATCATGGTCACTAAACATAATCATAGTAATAAGACGTTTATGTATAAAATGAATTTGAACTTATTAAAAAATATGAGAATTTGGATTTCAAATATTTATTCCATTTTACAAATTTAATTTCTATAAGTGATAAAAACTAATAATTTAATATATCCTATTAAAAATTATTTCTAGAAAGAAATAATAGTTATTTTCTTATATATAAAATATAAGTATTATGAATTAAACATTTTATTTTTGAAATATTTACTTTATATTATATATATATATTTTATAAAAATGGTTCCAATTTCTATTATTTAATTCTTAAATTTTGGTAAAGTCATACTGGTGATAACATTAACAAAATCATTATTTTTTCTTATTCACCTAAAAATCAATTATTTTATAAAAACATTAACGATTCACACAAATGTAATATTGAAATGTGGAATTAAAAAATGTACTTAATTATTAAAAATTTAAAATTATAAAATTATAAAATTATATTTGAAATGAATATAAATTATAAAATTAAAAACTGTTTAATGAAAAAAATACACCTTTAAAACATTAACAACTCGTAATATTATTTTGTTTGAATTTCTAATTGATAAAATCCTTTTATTTTACAGTTATTTTTTATTCATAATTTTTTATAATATTTATTTAATATGTCGTAGGTCATTTTAGTTTAAGTTTGTGTGTGGTGAAAGATTTATAACATAACCTTAATTTTGAGAAAATATATAACAAAATATCATGTTCATACAAGGTGAGTGGTATTGTTTCATAGTAATATATTGCTATGAAAATGTTTCTATAGTAGTTAATCAATATTAGAGATATCAGGATTGATATTTAATTCCCCAAAGTGTGTTAAAGGAAATAGAACAAGTATATACTTACTCAATAATTATACACAAAACACATTATGTACTTATGAAGGATTTAGTGTATGTTTAAGGTGATAAAATATTAACCCCACGTGGTAAAGGATTTTGAAGGGTTTTAAGTATATTTTGATTAACATTTCTTTATTCTAGATTTCCTTATCTCTATTAATTGGTGGTATTTGAAGGAAATACATATCACTAACTTAAAAATCTAAATATCACCCATTATATTTAGTGTAGATATTATTTCATGCTTTTACTACTTTAATAAGCCCCAGAATAGTTTGAAAAGTATCAAAAATACCATGAGAAAGAATTCACCCCAACAACATCAACTATTTCTCATCACCCCAATATGTCATTGTTCATCATTCCTTCCTATAAAAATCTCAAAATTGTTTAATTTCAATACTATAATGAAAAATATTGTTGTATGTGAATTCTTTTTTGAAGAATTTGATGATCTGGACAAAATTAGAAATAAATTTATCAGGATATTAATATACTATGACGAGGTTCAATGGTAATTTTTTTAATGTTCCTTGGTTTTATAATGATAATATGTGTTAATTTATATCTATGTGTCCAATTTTTAATAAAAATCTTGTCCACACCATCAAGGTAAACCTTTGGCCACGATAAGATACAATTGAATGTGGTATTCCACATAGTTATACCACATTATTTATGTATAACGTAACATATTAACGAAGTGATAAATAATATTAAATAATAATAATTATTAACATCATTATAATTTGATTAATCAGAAACTGAATAAACTTATAACCATAAGATGTTCTGGAAAGAGATAAGATGAAATCCAGGGATATGTTTTTCTATTTTCAAGGTTGAAATTTTGAATATTCATTACTTTTTTCAGTATCTATATATTCTGTCTTAATTCCACATTGATAATTACATGGATGGATTATTGAGTTTCCACTTAGGAATGAGTGTATTTATTCCATTATCTTGTGATATCTATGTTTAGTTATTGAAAATTCATGATAAATGGATCTCCTTTTGTTCTCATCATAGTTATGGTAGAACAATCATTCCTTCTTAGAGCATCATCTATCACATTCTCCATCAAAGGGTGGTAATATTTTTGGTATTCTTATACATTTATCTATTAAAATCATATCCAAATATCATGACCCCCTTCCCCAAAACGTTACACCTACTAGGTAGAAATAAGACAAAGGATATGGTTAAAGCATGTGTCCTACCTCGAGTAGGCCTAGGGTTGGTGACTTGCACCGAGGGTAAAATAAGAATACATACGGGAGGGATTAACCTATAAGAAAACATTCATAAGAGAGATATAATAAGGAAACACCAATCAACATATTCAAAATCATATATATTAATAAATCCCAAATGCAATTATCTATGAAAAATGAATAAAAACTACAAGTATTAGAATGGTAAATATGAAAATGAAAAAAATTGAAAAAAAATTTCCTACAAAAAACGACTTAGAATTATCTAGCATGATCTCCAACCTACTTTTCCTAACCAAAAAAATAGATTATATATATGTAGAGTGAGTATAAAATTATAATAAAGAGGATCCTCCCCAGAGCCTCTCATAAAAAATATAATAAAAGCATGCTACAACATAGTGAACAATCGTGAAACATACACATTTCTTAAATTGGTATAATATGTACCCAAGATCACCATGGATAACTCAAACCAAGTATTTCATAAAAGAGATAAAATAATATAACAATTAGTCATTAAGTCTACCCCTCTCTAGCTTCCATACTATTTTTCCTCTCAACCCGAACATCGCATGTCCCGAGCCATCTCTCTCCAATATAATCCATCCCAAAGAAACATTATAAAGGTTTAAAAACAATTACATATTTCATTAAATCATCACATAAACCATTAGAAAATTACCATATATAACAACCATTTAGTTTATGGGGGCCACCACAGCCCGTGTGACATGTAACATACATCAGGTATTATACCTCATGCCATTATTTCTCATACACCGAATATGGTACCACAATACATCACTACCTATTCACAGAAAAATATTATAATCTATTGGATACTATATCTGGAGATGCTTGTTTTTGAATGACCGAAATAGATCACATCCTACTACACACATATATGGTAAAAATAACCATCATTCATATCAATACATTATACTACAAGATATGGGAGCAGGGTCAGAGGGGGAAGTCATCCATCCATCCTCCCATTGGGATATTGGGGAACATATCCTCCAAGAGGTTACTTGGTGCCACAATCCCTAATTGACATGGTTGTGGAATCCTATCAAATAACAGAATATACATGATATAATATATCTCACAACTACATTACATGCATAACATTGTTTTATAATCAAGTATAGATATCATCACTCAGACACTTGGCTGTGACTTCTAGTACTAGGCATCCTATAAGCACACAAGTCTTTAAAGAGATGCATTAATTTGTTCTTTTCTATTATAAAAAATTCAATTTATGTTAAATAATTCATTATCAATTAACATTACCATCAACATTATTCCACATTATATTAAAATAATCATAAGAATAAAGTAAATGAACTGAAGGAATAATCCAAAATGTGTCTATGATGTATCAATATTAATATCTTTCAAGAAATTTCATTCTTTCAATACCAACCCCACGAGTTAATAATTATTTATTCATCATTAGCATCATTCCATAATCTAGTTACTATTTGAAAAGCATCATAGGCTACCACCAAGAGGAATCATGCAACCAAGAACATACAGCTACCTGAAAGCGTGGGGAACAAAATAATGTTAAAATATGTAACCCGAACATCAACCATTAAATAGATTCATAAGCATTCATCCCAACTCTTAAAATCACATTAATGGGTAACCCAAAATTTTACTAATTATATCATATCTATTGCTACCCACAACAACAACATGCATATTACTATGCATCTAAATATCATAGGCATTATCTACTACCTCCACATCTGGGCCTCCCCTCCCACATAACATAAGCCATCTCAGGTTCATCCATCCCAGGATAATTTCATAACAGGGAGTACCTAGCCCATATCACATTACAAAGAGAACCTCTCATAAAGATTACATCATAAAAGAATTTGTTATCTAGTACGTATATCAAAACGAAGAATCTAGTACCTAAAATATGATATTCAACCTTCCCACATAAACAAGCTATCACAACACCAAAATAGAAGGCACTTACCGTTCATAAGAAGATAGGAAACTCATGTGCTAAAAATTTTCATTATCAAAACACTGGTTTTTACTCCATCTGGAATTATATGATTCATTAATAAAATGTTCATACTATAGGAAACATAAGGAATAAAGCTATAAAAAATACTACATTAATTAGAAAATTAATTTAAATATGCATCCCATTACACATTCTAGTTTAGAAAAACATGTGAAATTACTATTTATTATCCTTCCTTTAATTATTTTCATCAATAAGAATTACCATGATTCCCATTGTTCATAAAATTACATTATCACATAGAATTACATAATCCATTAAACACACATACTCACTTCAATTTGATCAATTACAAATTATAAGAAACAATAGATTCTTTAAGGATGCCAATTTATAATCCAACAAATTAACTATCAATTAATTATAGCTTTATTTAATTTAAAATTAATCAAAGAAGAAATAAATTTCAAATATAATCATAAAAACATAAAGCATAATCATATAATATATTTCACACTATCTAGAAAATTAAAAGGCAAATCAATATCATAGCAGATAGCAACAAATAAAAACAAACAATCACAAACCAATTTTTTATCAATATGATTAAATAACAATTAAGTTAATTAAATTCACATAAAAATGGAAAAACCATTATAGATTTTAATAAAATCATTTAAATAAATATAAAATGAAATTTATCGAATATATGGAATAATGAACACCTACACGATTTGGTGCACCAAAAACTGGGGGTGCGTGCAATATAGAATCACTGTGAGAAGATAAAAATCCAACAAAAACTTGATTTCACGATTAAAAGGGAATGATTGGGAGATTTGAATCTCAATATGATGAAAACATGAGAGAATGAAGTGAAAAACTTCATCATTGAGTCTATAAATACAGGGAAATCAAGATTTTTGAGATTACAAAAGATTTAATTCCAACTATTGATGATCATATTGAATTCTTAATAGAAGGATGAAATTAGAACATAAACCATATTATAAAATCAAGGATATAATTTTCAATAATCAATCAAACTTTAAGATCCCTTTATTTACACCACTAAAGGGCCCACATGTCAATTTTCACGAAACCGATGGAAATCTCCATGTAGTTGTTTTCATGTACCTGAAATCCCACTGTATCCAAAAGGCCTGTGTAGCCATTTTCACCTTGTTGAAAGTCCAACATTTACAAAATCCCCACATATCCATTTCCAAATTTCTGATTAAAAAATTTTGCAACTCATGTAGCTGACAACTCATATAGATGAGAGCTCACATAGCTGATATGTGTAGCCGTGTCACGTAGCTTATCACTTAGGTAATCGATTTCTCACATAGTCAATCCTTCCACATCAATGATTTCTCATTTAGAAAATCTATCTACATATCCCATCCATACACTAAGAAAATAATTCCATGTATAGGATATCACATATGCAGTGGATCAATATAGATGATGGCTATACAAAGCTGATTCAACTAACCGTGAACCAGTATCTCACCAAAGAGGTGAACCACACATTCATTGCATGAAAACCGTGTACACCATAAATCCTACCAGCATCAAGATTTTAGATTCCCAACTCCTATGTACCTTCTCTAGACATTATATGAATACCATGGGATTTGAGAACAAAAAAAGGCCAGTCTATACAGATTTAGGCCCTAACACAAGATACCTTTCAAACAGTTCTCATCCACATGTAATAGAAAGAAAACCATGATAAAAAACAAAAAGGGTTCATCCGAATAGCTACCCCAAGAAATAATTCTCAAGGATATCCCCATCATAGGATCTCGACCACCTCATCATAGATTATAATAAAAAAACATTGAAACAATGATAACCGGCTCCTAAACACTCTCCCATGGGGGATACATCTCATATGAGAGAAAAGTTACCAACATGAATCAAGAGGGAACCATATCACAAACTAGAATGGTCAACCCGAATAAGAAAACAGTGATAGAAGAGAAGAGGTAAAATTTAAAAATATAGAGGTACTAAGTGAGCATCTTCAACTCATGTTCCCATATACTCTCCCCCATTCCACCGTGCCACCACAAGATTCAAACAAATGTGGATGAAATTCCCACACAAAACATTCTACTGTATAGTCCTGGATATCTGGAAGGCACTCCTTGTAGGCTGTATCATTTTCAACATTCATCTGACCCCAATCTATGAAAAGATACTCATAATGAAGATAATGGATGATTCGGAATACAAGAAAAACATCATGTAATCTACTTATCTATGGAGGCAGTTCTATACAAAATGTGATTCCTCCAACATAAGACAACACCTTGAATGACACAACAAATCATGGAGAAGGAATAATACCATGTCCAATCCATCAATACCAAAAATTAGAGGTCACAACTAGGAACAAGTGATCTCAAAATTTGAAGTCAAATGGTATCCTCCTATGATTATAATCATATTTATGTCGACCCTAAACTACCATCATCCTTTTTTAAATTACCTAAACCTTATCTACAATATTCGGTACAAGATTCAGCCTGAATGTATCAACCTCTCTGACCGTTGTCCAAAAAACCTAGAATTGAAAGATCACCCACCCAAATTTTAAAACTATACCATACTAATTTTTGAGTGAAAGCTATTGTTGTATGAAAACTAAGACAAGGGATGGTTCCCCATCGAGGAACCTGCAAAAAATCCAACATTGAATTTTAACATGATTTTAAGAGTTGGGATGGTATGGTCTTCCTGAAAATTCATAAATGGATGGAAAATATGTTTTAGTGATTAAATTAGTTTCAAAAATCATAATAGACACCACTTCACACCCTGTTGGTAAAATGGGGATCTTGATTAGTGATGATCATACTTAGGACAATGTGGTGTCTTAACAACTTCTCCAGATATTTCTAAAAAAAGCTCTACTAATCTTGACACCCCATTCTATATAAAGTTTGATGATTTTATAAAATGATCCCCTATTACACATATAACATCATATCCTCCCAGATCTTATGGTAAAAATGTAATAATGTCCATCGAGATGTACTCCCACTTCCAATGGGTTACATGTAATAGCTGGAGAAAACCATTGAGAATACAATGCTTAGACATCACATTTTGGAAGATCATTTATTGAAGAAGATACTTTACAGCAACAAAAATAAATCTAGGCCACCAAAATTGACCTCTCAAAGATTCATTCATCTTCATCAAGTCAGGATATACTTCCATGGTTGATCTTTGGATCTCATGGAGAACCATCTCATGCATAGATAGAGGTATGAAAAGACTTACCTGTAACAATACATGGTTTTTTCCATCCCAAACCAACCATTAGATGAATTTATAAAAGAAATGTTCCCCACCCAAACTACACCTTATAATCCCCAATCTAGGACTCTTTATCATAATTCCCCAAATACAACTACACTAGAAACTAGAAAATACCTCACCCACCTCTATCCTCTCCCATAACGAGATGCATTGCTAATAGTTCTTTTATCACACTCTAAGGATCCCTAGATTCATGAATGATATAAATACATGAATTACTAGTCATCACATTAGCTATGGCATTTATATTTCCTAGAATATAAGAAATCCAGAAGTTGTTATCCTACAAGAATTCCATCCCTTAACGATGATACCGGTTTTTGTCACACTAGGAGAGGATAAAACATAGGATCTTATTTTATGTAAATATAAAAGAAAGGACAATATATAGTTAACTTTCGCACATATTCAAGAAAAAAATACATTAACCAACTCAATATAATTAGTTTCATAGTTATTCTAATGGGGATGTAACTTTCAATAACCATAAGAAACAATAAATATCTACTACATCAAAACACAACACAATCGAAGATGCAAAGTTCCACAAAATAAGTCAAACTAAACTCATTTAAATGGAAAAAAAATGATAAGAGTGTAGGTCAACATACCTTTTAGGTACCCAAAAGAGGCATGAAATTGATCAACCCACATGAAGTCTGGATCCTAATAGGGGAATCATATTAGTGGAGTTGTAACCCAATATAAAAATGGATACCAACCTCCTATAATAGACTAAAGAAAAAAGGAAACCCCTAACTTATACCACTATCTTGTCAGATTACAATGAAATAACTGACTCTATCTTTAATGTATCCAAAAATAATCACTATTAGGATGCAAAATTCCCCATGAAATATAATTCACAATCCCAAAAATTACATTTCAATAACATCCTAAACAGTTTCTCTTGAAAAAGATCTCCCAAAACAACAAAAATATTCTATGCATTAACCTCTTCAAATGTGTAGTACACATGTATTTCATTGATTTAAACTACGAAAAACATATCTGGAAACTCTATGAATGTTTTTTATATTATCCCCATGAACACATATGGAGAATTATTCACACCAAACAACTTCACAATGAACTCATAATTATGACGATGGAAATGGAAATATGTCTTCAGAATATCCTCATCCATTACCCACATCAAGTGATATCATGACCAATGTTCAGTCTTAGAGAACCAACATGATCCCTTTAGTGTAAAAAACAAATAATCAGTCTACAGAATGCGATATAGGTTCATCGGCATCACCTATTTCATGAAACAATAATCTATACAAAGTTTAAAACCCACATCAACCATTTTGACAAGAAAAATTGGTGCACCCAAAGCCGAGACACTTGACCAAATAAAACCACATTGAAACATATCATCCATTTGTACTCAAAACTCACACAATTCACAAGGCTATATCCTATATAGAGAGATCATGAAAGTATACACGCTTTGATATTGCTTGACCCCAAACTTGTTCTCCCATAGAGGGTGTATTGATACAAACTCCTCAAGAAAGACCTCAGGGTATTCATATAAAACTTTGGAAAACACCAATTGATGAACTTCTAGAAAAATCAGCATCATGTCATCCATCAAATATTACAAGGGAGGAACATTAGTCCAAACCATCCATGGGTATCGCTCACTGACTAACGGTACTAGATATCTTTACACATCATAGAACACAACCACCTTTAGAAGTAATCCATGATAGCCTAAACCGAAATAAGCCAATATATGTAAATGATGATGTCATATGGATTTATCCTTAATGAAACACCCCAATATTTTACTAAATATATCTTCTTAAGTAAATTCAATTTACTTGATTGATTACATTATGCATAACACAATGTTTAAACAAATGATTAAATATTATTGTTTAGTTGAGATATTTATCACCTATCCATTGGTATTGTGGGAATGAATGAAATTGAATAATTTAAAACAAAATATTTCAGGTATTTTTATAAAAAAAATGCACTAGTTAATAATGATAAAGAAATAAAAATGATAACCAATTGAACTAAAAGGATGGTTTTTTAAAAAACTTTTGGTCCACAATGGAATTTTTCAAAAAACATTAAATAAATCACCATCATTGAAAGATATTAATGACATTTATATGTTAAATAATCAATAATTTTTTTTAAAATTCTTCCAATAATTTTTATATGCTTAATATTAGAATAAATTAAATTTTAATCATAAAAGGCTATATATTTCTAAAGGCGGTTTTACAACCTTTTAAGGATGCAACTCTTTTATAAAAAAATATTGAGACATTTATAATTTTTATTTGAAAAAATAGTTTTTGTTTTTGAAATAGTAATATAAAAATGATCTTAAGGTAATTTTTTAATTTTTTATACATGTTTCATTTTTTCATGAATAGTTAAAAATATTGAATTTTAATGAAAAACTAATATTTAGTATAATTTATTTATATAGTGAAATTGTGTTTTAAATTTGTTTTAAAGTTCATTAGATAATTTATAAATAAATAAATCCAATTTAGGTCATTGTAATAATTTGATAGTGAAATTGGATAAACAAATCATTCAAACATTTGAAATTTTCACTTTAAAAACCCGCTTTTTCATTGTGTCTATGAGATTATATTAAGATCTAAATTTTCAAACTCATTGAATTGAATTATGTGATATAAATTATATATTTTAAATAATAATATACGAATTTTGTTTTAAGATTATTTTAATTTTTATTCATAAAAAATTTACCATGGTAACAATTTATTTACCGAAGTATTCGTTATATAATGAAAAAGATAAAGTTAAAATGTAAAATCTTTAACTATATAAAAAATGAAACATTTAATGGGTGTTTGAGGTATTTATTTACTCTAAATATCTTTAAAAATAATAATTAACAATATATTTATTCAACATTAATTTCCCCTTAATGTGGTTGTCTTTAATTATAAAATATTTATTACCTAATCACTTAAATACATCTCTCTTAATGTATAAATACCACCCCTCACCACTACATTTAGACTCAATAGTCTTAAGGCTCCAAAAATATCTTCCATAACCCATATCCATAACTCTCCCCATGTACAAGTTCTGTTGTTTTCACTAAATGATTAAATTCATCGTCCTTAGGTGTCTCTTAGGGAGGAGATATTAAAGTGGTAATTTTCTCAAAACTGCTCCATTAATTTCTTTATATCTTCTATTTATATTAATATTTTTAATAAATAAAGAATTAATAATTTAAAAATCATTTACATACTATAATTTAGTGTTTCTAGTGGAATATATCTTATGCATCCATATTATTATATCCTCTTACTCAAGGAAACATAAATATTGTTCATGTTATGATGGTTAATATCCTCCGTAAATAATGTTTTTTTATCATATTCCATCCCTTAATTAATTGAGGTTCAAAAAACAGTACTATGGATAAATAATATTTTATAAGTAATTAAATCTTATTGAAGGTTCTGGAATTGATATATACTCATGATAGTAAACAATATGAAACTAGTTTGTGATGTCCATAAAAAACCTCTAAAATAAACAAATAATTTCCCATTAAAATTTTTCTAAATGAATCATCCTCATGTAATTAATTGAAATGATAAATGGTAAAATTTAATATTATTATGAATTAATGCCATATAATTTCCATTCTCTAGTTTTATTTCCATTTGAATATAAAATCCATAATTATATGCATATTGAATGACCATGAAACCATGAAACAAACACACACAAAAAAATGAAAATAATGAAATATTATTAATCAAAAGTTCGTAATATGTTATAAAAATATCATATAATGTTTTATAAGGATTAATATAGTTCTAAAATGAGTTATTAATACTTTTAAACCATTATATTGGAGGCTACGTAATGATACCAAAAAGAGAAGGATGAGGTAAGGATTTTATAATCTCAATTTTACTTTAGTGAGATATATGACTTATTCACAACTAATTTCTTATGTGTGGTGTATTTATACTGACTTATGATATATCATATTATTAATATAATTATACTCATGGTATTTGATGTTTAATTATATATATATTACTTTTATGGGGCATACAATTCAAATGATTAAAAGTCGTAAGGTGTTTCGTAACTAAATTTTCATCCACCGGGTTAAACATCTATATAATTGATTTTATCATGATAAGGTTATTTGTGTAATGAGTTTTTATTATCTCATGTTTTAACCACTTTTTAATGTCTATTTAATTTTGATGCATACAATTAGTTCATTGTAAGGTTGTTTGTCTCATGATCATTTTATTGAGGCATATTTTGGCATTGTAAACCCACCTTATTTTATGAGGTGCATATAAAAACAATTATTTATATCATACCAAAAATATCAATTTCTTCATGGTATTAAGATTTTTTGTATGTAATAAGAAAAATTCTTATTTATAAATCTATTTTTAAATGTTTTATTCGATATATGAAGAATTATTTGGATGTATTGTGATGGGTGGGGCCAGACAATATATAACCCTCGATGCATCAAAATGTCTCTTGATGAAAACTATTTTCCCAAATTAAACAGGTTTATAACTGTAGCTAAACCATCTTATTACTAGTGACTCATGTTCTAGTTATATGAATTAAATTAATTAATAATTCCCTTATTTCATAATTTTTTATTATTAATTTGTAGAGTTTCCCCGTGAAAAAATATATAGATGAATTTTTTTATTATGTTATTGATTAAATGGAACGTGTTTTTAGTTTTTTACCATTCAATATTGATTATTCATGTTGATTCATTATTTCTTCTACTACACTTAAAAATTACTGAGCAATTGAGCTCACCTCATTCTTATGTTTTATTTTCCACATATTTCAAAGGAGTTTATTATAACTAATATTTAGGGATATTCTAAGGGGGTGATAGTGTCCTAAAAGAATAAACTTATCTATTTGATGTTTAAAATGTAATTTGAAATTCAATTCTGTATATATTTTAACATTACTAATAAACTATTCAGTCCATTGGGATGAAATTCCTTTTATCTAAACCAATATAATAATGTATGGAATTGGCTCATGGCTACTAGGCTCGGGGTCGTTATACCTAAACATAGAAAATATACTATAGATTAGTGCTTCCCACTAACTAGATAGTAGTATCTACATAATTAAATTATGAAAATTATACCTCCAACTATTGTAGCTAATTCTATGTGATATAGAATCCCATATACCTCAATCCCCGAAGCTTGTACAAGGTAAGGTTATATAAAGGATTTCATAGATCTTGAATCTAAAAAATCATGCACCCATTTAGAAAAATGAAAGAGAGTACCTCAAAAGATGCCAGGATCACCAGATGCTAGAAAAACTAAGGCATGAATAACACAATGACCTTATCCATGGCCTCATAGACCCTACTAAAAACCACCTCCATGGAAGCACTCTACTCCATAAGAATGATTTTAATTATAAGGCCTTAGACATAAATATTACATAATATTGGTATAAGTCAACAATTTAAATTTTTTCACATAGAGGATCTTTTTAGGTTTAGAGTTATAGATAATTTGATCATAACACATACATTAGAACATAAATATTACATGTTGACAATTCAACTAACAATCCTTTTTTCATAAAACAAAATCTTTTAAAAATAAACATAGTTAATTTCATATTAAAAAAACATGACATTTCCATGATCTCATTCCTGAATCTATTTTTCTTTAATTCATTTGAAAAAAATATCAAAACATGGGATGAGAATAAAAATATTAGTTAAGGATAGATAAAGAAGGAAAAATATTAGTCTTGAGAATCCATGTAACCATGAATACTTTATATTAATATATTACTTTTAACTATTAAGAATTAGTAAATATACTTCAATTAATATAAGCACATTGCTTACCCTTTTGTAACCAAAATATTACTATAATGCCCATAAAAAGAAACATATAACATATAATGGTATATTGGGACATAAAAAAACTTAAATAGAATAACCATATAATAAACTTACACACATATCACTAATTAGAATAGACTTATGGATGGAATACATACCCAATGCATTGGAGGTTATAATGTAACCACTCCTCCTTGAATGAGTTAGTAGTCAAAGGGGTTTATTATACACAACATAAAAGAAGGCGGTGTATAACATCAAAATATTCCTCAATTAAAGGAGGTTGAGATGAATACCCTTAAAAAGATCATGCCATCAGATTATGGATAAGTCAGTGACATAATTATGTGTGAAAAATATAAATACACCCAAGATAAGTGGATATTTAGTGTAAAAAAGCATTGGGAATTCACACATCGTCATTTAAAAACGAAACCAATGACATGGATATTTAACTCATAGAATGGATATTGAGTTAAGATTCTAATTAGAAAGATCATTTTTATAATAAAACAGGTCGATTATTTATATCCACTATAAATAAAAATAAAAAAACTATAAATACAAGATATGATATCAATAGTCATTTCAAACATAATCATCACACGACATAATCAAGAAGTAGAAGATTAGCCCAAATAATAGAAATTAAGATAAAATGTTCCCTTTCCTTGAGTCCGAATTCTTTCGATCATTATTTTATGTTCATGAATAACAATCTGAAGTTAATTTATACATTCTTAATAACCCTTTTCAAGTTTATCATTCATTTTATATCACTTATTATCATGTTATAACAATTAGTGAATTATTGGAGTTCATATCACATGTTTTGTTGATGTTCGGTACGTGAGTTAAAAATGAAATTGGTTTGAGGAAAATTATCTATGTGGTAATAAGTATATTATCTAAAAAATGATATTATTGATTTAAATATAATATGTATACAGTCTTTATATATTTATAACAGTCCATAACAATTGGAGATAAAAATGAAATGCACTGTTTATGTAGACGGTAGGCCATACGTACGCATGAACACTACTTTCATTTATTTATCTTATGAAGGAATGAAAACAAGATGATAAATAAGAATATTATAATTCCAATATTAAATAAATATAATATATTTTTCCATAATTTAATTAACACAATCTATTATACGTTCCATGCATGGCATGAACGTGTCATATCACTTTGAGTGGGCAGTAGTGCACACTTCCTCAAATGAAATTAACGTATTTATGCATCATGGAAATCATAAAGTCATGTTGAAAAAGAAACTAAAAAATAATAGAGGCAATATAATATATAATATATATCACATATAAATACAATTCCATCATAATGGAAACTATGAGATATGGTAGGAGGAAATTGAACAATCATCTTTTCGTGAGGCAATAGTTTGTCGTGAAATGAGATAATATGTTCTATATCCATTAGATGGAGTTGTGTGTAAGTGTAGGTCTAAAAATTAGCATAAAAAATACTAGTATATTTAGGATACAATTTTTGTTATAAAATAATGGAATAAAGAGAGAGTAGGGGATGGAGAAGGAAAATAAAGAACAGAGTTTGAGAGAAGATGTTACCTCAAAAATGTGTAATTCATAGTGATTTGAGCCAAAAGACTTCTTTGAGTTTCATTTTTTCCAAGGTAAGGATTATAAGATTAAGGGAGGGATTTTGGTTTCTTATTGGACCTGATTTTGGTTGATCCAAGGGGCTTAAGAGGTTTGAGTAAGTGTGTAGTGGTGATGATCTTTTATTAGATGAAGGAGATGAACTTTAGGAAAGTCCTGAAATATTATTTTATTATAAGTTGATTTTATAATTATAAGATTTAAAAAGTTATATATTTCGAGGATAATATGAGTATGGTTTTAAATAATCTCAACCAATAGGTTTTAGAATTTATAGGGTCCAAAATTTAACCTTATCTTTTAGCTTTAACCCTTAGTTAAAAATATTAACTCTTACCATGTCTTCTTGTATTTTCATATTATATATTTTCCATAATTAATATAAAATTAAAAGAGAACCAAAAGTGGATAATTAATAAACTTTTAAACATTATATATGTTATTTTTTAGAATAAAATAGTTTTAGGATTATTATATCATTTAGTAAAATAATATTTGTTTTGAAAACTCATTTATACCAATTCTCACACTATTTAGTAATTGATTTTTTTATAGTCATAAGAATTTTTTTCCTCAAAAAAACGACATAAATCATACTTAAAATTTCAATTTCATACAAAAAAAATTTCATTTAAAAAAAATTTCAAATTTCATTCCATGTAATATTTATAATATTATTTATTGGAATATTTCAGTAATAAGGTTATCACTACATCATCATTGTGTCATAAATAAATAGATTTATTTAATGTATAAAATTTATAAATAAAATACCATGATGTAGTAAGTCATTTTATATTTATAATGACTATTTATAGTCAAATATATCATTTATAAAACCCTATATTAAATTTTTTTTATTAAAAGATAATATTTTATGTTTTATTTCTCTTAATTTGAAATTAATTATTATAAAAAGTCATTATCACAATAAAGTGGCTCTATGAGGTCCTAAAAAAGACCCAAGGATGAAAATTGTCGAGAATATCTCATAAAAGTTTATTATGTTACGTTTTTGGGTATTTTTATGTTTTTATAATATTATTTTTACCCTTATTCACATGATTTACCTTTTAACAATGGAAAATAAAAATAAATTCCGAAGTTACAATTCATAATGACCAAAAAATAGAAGGTACATATTTACAAAATTCAGACCTTATGGTGTCAAATATTAAATATATTTCTCCAAATTCAAATCACAGAAATTGTAGTAATTAATTTTAAATTAATTTCTATTATCAAAAGTAAAAAAGTGAGTTTTTAATAAGTAAAAACTATCAAAATATTGACATGTGTTTATATTAAATTTAGATATAAAATTACTTAGAATTCTCAAAATTTGGATAAATTAACAAAAAAATCCCATTAAACTTAATAAATAATTAAAATTATAATATAAGTGTATAAATAAATTAGATGGAAAGGTAGTTTTTAATTAAAATCTAGTATTTTTAACTATTCATTAAAAAAAGTAATTTTTTAGAAAAATTCCAAAATTTATCCAAATAAAAAATTTATTTTATCATATAAATATTATTTTGTCAACTAGATCATATAAAATTTTCAAAAACATGATTTTAATTGTTTTCCTATCAAAAGGTGGAAAAACTGATTTTTTTGAAATATATTTCTTTTATCTAAAAAATATGGATTTGATCTAATATCATATCTAAAAAACATGTAATAAAAATTTAAAACATTAAATTGAATAAATAAAATATTATTTTTCATTAAATAAAATTCCACAAAGAGTGATATGATTTTATAAATACAATTATTCTCTTTTAAATAGGTTTTCAGAATAACACATCCTTTATATTCAATTGGATTTCATTTCCTTCTATAATAAATTTGGTAACCAAAAGAATCATTATTTAGACATTTGTAATCCATATTTTCATAATTCAATTGATATTATTCATTATTAACATTTTAATGGATAGGTAATAATTTTAATATTAAAATAATAATATTTAGTTTTTTGTTTTAGCTCGATCTAGCGTATCATGTACGCTATTAAACATGGTGTTTCTTTCTAAAACACAAGATGTTACATCCTTATCCCTTCATTAAATTGTGTCCATGTAATTTGAATTTGGGTTTGATAACTAGTGTATGAATTTTTAGAACACCTTTATTGTAAACCCACATCGGAAAAAGGTATAATAAAAAATCCAAATTAAATGGTAGAAAGTGAAGTATAAATGTCACCCAAGATAACACAAACTAGTGTTCAATGTTGGAAAACATGGATATAGATGAGAAAAAAACCATCAAGTTCTTATGAAGAGTGATAGAAAACATGATCAGGAGAATGTTAACTATGGGAAAACCATAAATATGTGATTGTTTAAATGGTCACTAATTTCCCATTGTAGAAAGAAATATGCTATAATTTTTATTTTTGGATCCTTTTCATAATGTTGAGGAATTACTTTACTACACAGAATAAGAACATAAGGAAATATACATACTTGTAAAGTAGAGTTTATCCTTTAATATATTTCTACCATAAACTCATCTTTTCTCAAAGCGACGAGTATTTAAGATGAATCGATCACAAATGAAGTACTTGAATCAAATTCATGAGAATCACTTAAATGTATAAATATTAACAATCTATTCATCCTGTTCTGAATTATTAACCAAAAACAAAAAGGTTAGTACAAGATTGGATAATCCAAAAAGAACAGTCATTTAAAATAAGAAAGATTAATTTTGATCTCTAATATTCAATAGTAATACGAAAAGTTAAACATGGACCGTTCAACATATAATATTCCATCAAATTCATCAAAATAATCCAAATATGAACCGAAATAAAAACTCAAAAGGATTTAATCACACAATCTTCTATAATAAATTTTAACAGTTTTCTCAAAATAACATAAATAAATTTTGATGTCTCATACCAAAAAGTAATTAACTTAACCACATATTCTACAATATAGGTTAATCATATCTTTAAATACTCTAAATCCCCATATGTTGTCAATTAGAATCTGCGATTATTCCCAAAATGAGATAAAATATTCAAAAATAACCATAACATAATTTTCCCTCATTTTTTATAAATCCTTTCACTTTGCATCTCAAAATGTAATTACTAATAATTACCTCAAAATCAAAGAAAATATAAACTGTAAATATTATTTATAATTGTGTCCACAAAATAAAAATCAATTATTCCTCAAACAGTATTTTCACATAACAAATTTATGGGTTACACATACAAGAGAAACGTCTTCCAATGTAATCTGTTCAATAACACAAGATTAATATTTTAAACATTTGATCATCCTAAAATAAACCACAAATTTTTAATTCCTTATATAGATACTTCTTGATCATTATGAATTCTTCATGATATCCTAACAATGATTTTCAATAATATTTATTAATACTTATTTCCTACAAAGAAAATTATGTATCAAGTACTAAGATTCAATAATTTCTAAACATAATCAATGAAATAATTCATACCTTTCATTGGTTATTTATAGATTCCTCGTCTTTAATTGGAATGGCATTAGGTATTACTAATCATTTATTTTTATGGTCCTTCTAATCCCATTCCCTATACTATCTTGGTAGGGAATCTATTTATAAAATGAAAATACTCCCCCATTTGAATCATTATACTGATAACTTAAAAAGAACTTATTGTTTTATCACATTCATTGCCACATTTATAACAACTTCTAATTCCTTTAAATCATTTTCCATGGTGTTTTTTTCCACATACGTGACACATGTGTAATTGAATATACATTCCATTATGCTCAATACCTGAACAACCACATGGATTCAATTCTCTCATATAGGGTTCATAAAAAACAACACCATGGTACAAGTGGAAGGATGACTCTTGATAGTTGGTTTATAATAACCATGAGAGTTTCCAATGCTTCTCCCATTTCATTTGGTTTCTTATTCATAGAACCACCACATTTTCCTTTACATATATTGTTACTTTGGTTCCTGATAGATCCATCCATTTACTAAAACCAAAAAGGATAGTGTCATTATATCAGAAAAATCATCATATACTGTATTATGAGGAGGGTAAACACTAAGATTACTTATTCATGTTATCCTAAACTCATTAAACTTATCTAAAATAACTATTACTCTTTCTAATATTCAAGGAATTATGGTTATATATAACTTATCACTTATTCTTAAATATTACCCTAACCTCTAAAGTTACCTAAACCGACCTATGATACCAACTATAAGGCCCCGACCATAAACGTTACATAATCTTGGGATAATTCAACAATTTAACTTCAATTCACATCAAGGATCTTTTCAGGTATAGTGATTTATATAATTAGATCATAACCGATACATAATAACTTTAATATTACGAGTAGACAATTATACTCACTATCCATTTTTTCATAAAAAACATTTAAAAATAAACATGGTTCCTTTCATGATTAAAAAGAATGAATTTTCATTGATCTAATCCGTGACATTATTATACTTTTAGTGTGGCAAAAAACATTTCAAGACATGGGATGATAATAAAAAGATTTTTAAAGAATACATAAAGAAGGAAACTGTTAGTCTTGAAAAACATGTAAACAATGAATACATTAGTATAATGTAATACCTTTTACCCTAAAGAATTAGTAAATATACCTCACTAAATATAAGCACATTTCTTACAGTTTTTGTATCTAAAATATTACTACAAATCCCATAGAATGAAACCTATAACATATAAAGGTAACATGAGACATAAACATACTTAAATGAAATAACCATATGGTCAACTTCCAAACATACCACTAAATGTAATTTTCATACTACTGACTTGGATACCCAATTCATTGGAGGTTATAACATAACCATCTATCCAGGGTTTACCACGAAACCACCAATCTTTGGTTTATCGCATAACCACACATCATAGGTTTATCACGTAACCACCCGCCAAATATCCAAGTACCATTATATAATCATAACATGTAAAAGATTTCAATTATCAACATTTCTCTAATAAAATTTCAATTGCAATCAAAAGAAAATATTTCAAGATATTTAAATAGTAAATCAACTTTTAAAACCATTTTAGATACAAAAACATCCAAAAAATGGAATAAGAGATTTCTTTTCCTTTTAAAAACATTAAGTCTTATATTGGAAGCCGAATATCAAATAACAATTATGGCGATGAAGTAGTTGTTGTTGTCGTATATGTTAAAAAGATCCTTTTTTTTGTTTAGTAAAATGATTCACTAAAAAAAGATTACCATTGAATGAAATTAAAAGTAAAAGGGTTTATTATACACCGTACAAAAAAAGACAATGTATAACATCAAAATATGGCTCAATGAAAGGAGATTGAGACAAAGTCTCTTACAAAGATTGTATAATCAGATTAAGGATAAATCAATGACATAATTATGAGTGAAAAATATAAATATAAAAAATATAAGTGTCTATTCAGTGTAAAACAATCATAGGTCATTCAAACATATTCTTTGAAAAACCAAACCACTGACATGTATATTTAACTCAATGAATGGAGATTAAGTTAATATTTCCCTTACAAAGACCATTTTGTTAATAAAATAGATCAATTATGTGTATTCAATATCAATACACAAAAATCAATTATAAATACTAGATATGATATCAAAATTTCTTTCTCATATAATCATATCACAACATAATCATGAAGTTAAAGATTAACCTATGGAATGGAAATTAGGTTAAGAAGTTTCGTTAACTTCAGTCCAACTTGTCATGTTCATTATTTAATTTCATGAATAATAAACATAAGTTAATTTATACTTTCTTAATAAATGTTTTACGGGTTATAATTTATTTTATACCACTTTTTACCAGGTTATAAAAAATAGTTAATTTTTTTTTCATATCAGACGTTTTTTCAATGTTCGGTACTAGAGCCAAAAATAAAATTATTTTGATGAAAATTGTCCACATGGTCATAAGTCGATTATCTATAGAATTATATTATTTATTTAAATATCACATATATCTAGTATATATGTATGTATAATAGTCAATAACATTTCTATATAAGAAATTAAATGTATCCTTCATGGAGACTGTAGGTCGTACGTATGCAAGAATGATAATTTAATTTATATGTCACAATAAAGGAATGAAAACTAAATGATATGTAGGAATATTATAATTAAAATATAATATCTATGTTATATATGTTACATATGTTCACTAATTTCATCATTTATACATTCCATGTATGGCCTGAACGAGTCATGTCATTTTGAGAGTGTGGTAGTCCACCCTTCCTCAAATGAAATTATCACATTTACACATTATTGAAATAATAAACTCATATTGTAAATAATAATTAAATAAGTATAGATAAAATATAAAATATAATATGTATTATATATAAATATAGTTCCATCATAATGACCACCATGAGATGTGGTAGGAGAAAATTTAACAATCATCGTTTCGTGAGGTAGTAGTTCACTGTACAGAGAAACAATATGATCTATATTCATTTGATGGAGGTGTGTCTAAATTTAGGTGTAACCCTTATAATAACAATATCCAAGTATATTTATGATTGTTTTTTGTAATAAAATAATGTAATAAAGAGATTATAGGGGTGGATAAGGGAAATAAATTAATACAGGTTGAGAGAAGACAGTACCTCAAAATTGGTTAACTCCTTTTTATTTGAGTAAAATGTATTCATTGAGTTTTATTATTCCCATAGTAAGGATTCTAGTAGTAAATAAGGGATTATGGGAGATTATTTTATTAGTGTTTGGATGAGCCAACGGTCTTTATAGGTTTGAGTTAGTGGGTAGAGGTGATGGCCTTTTATAAGAGGGAGGAGGTGAACTTTAAGAATGTCTTTAAGTATTATTTTATTATAAATATATTTTTGAATTTTAATAGTTCCAATGTGATATATTTCTAGGATAAGATTAGTATGTGTCTAAATCCTTTCAACCAATAGGTTTTTGACATGTTTGGGTCTTCAATTTGACCTTATATTTTTCATATATCCCTTAGTTAATAACTTTAATTTTTACAATGTATTCTTGTAATTTCAAAATATATTGTTACTATAGTTACAATAAAATTCTAAAATAACCCCAAGTGAATGATTAATGACATTTGTAAAATTATATAAGTTATATAGAATACTATTATATTAATATGTCTATTATTTCATTTTAAGAAATTGAATTTGTTTTAAAAACTCATTTATTTCTATTTTGACACTATTTAGTAATTTATTATTGTTAAAGTGATAAAAAATTGATTAATTTGAACCAACAACATTAAATCAACTACCACAGGTCAATATCATCCTAAAAATTCATGGATGGAATAAAATATTCATATTATGTTAATTTAAATATATATAATATCATTTATTTAAATATTTCTTTAATATGGTATTCCCCACATCATTATTGGGTCATAAATTAAATTATTTATATAATTCCTTAAATTTATAAATAAATTACCATGATTTAGGTAATATTTTTAGCTTTATAATTACAATTTATAGTCAAAGTGATCAGTTATATAACCATATATTAAAATTATTTTAGTAAAAGATACATGTTTATGTTATATTTATTTTACTTTTAATTAATGATTATAACATGTCATTATAACAACCAAGTGGTTCCATGGGGTCTTAAAATCAACCCAAGGATGCCCACTATAACAACCCTTCACTTTATTACTCACTTAAACACGATTTAATAAATAATCATACACTTAATATAACTTTGAGGATCGAGATGTCTAGTGTCTTGGGAAATTACGAACATTACATGACAACATAATACATAAAATACATCATATTTAATGAAAAATTCTTTTACGTGACTATAAAAATCCATCGTACATAGCATTTCATGGGATAAAAGGAGAATATGTATAATAAAAGGGTGAGATATAAAGCCCAATAAGGGAGTAAACTAGGAATAACAAGAAAAATATCGTACATTTTAGGCAATAATCATATCAATGAAGCACAAGAGAAACATGAACATAACGTCATGGTATAACATGACTTTCATAACATGGAAATGTTGCAACAACATTTAACATGATATTAGTATGAGCTAAGGATAATTGAATGAGGAGTATGATTAAACCCTTGTTTAACTTAAATTATCATAAGTAAATCCTCATTTCATTTGACATATCAAGATTATAATCTTTACCCAATACACTGATGCGCTATCAGGGCGCACCCTTCTTAATCATTTTATTTCATGCATAAGTGTGCCACATGGATCATATAAAATGGATTCATGAAACATTATCATGTATTCCATGATAAAGGAATTTTAAATCAATACATGAAACTATACAATCAATAATTAAATGCACATAAAGGTGAATACCCTTGATAGAGAAATGAGCATACTACACAGGACAAAAATACTTTGGATTGGAAAATTGTAGTGCAATTTCGGCATCATAATGGTGTGACCTAAGAATTCTTAAAAATGGTTGATGATATAGAAATGGGTATATCATCATATTTTAATGAAATTGATAGTAAGGGGGTCATATAGATACATGTACCAACATATGTAATGGAATTTATATGCATTATATAAAAGAATTGCTTGAATGTAAATGATGAGAGACAAACCCCTTATGGAATTTCGGCATGGTAGTAGGTGAACATGGGAGGCATTAATGAGAGATAAAGGGTCTATAATCATTCTAATATAAAGAGGGAAGTATGAGGGAGGTGCGAAATCATACCCCAACATTTTCAATTGAAAATAAATGGGTATAAAAATAAAAAGAAAATTGGACAAAATGAGAAAGGAAGAAATACCTTACATGGGAGTGTGATACCAAAGGATTGGGATAATTTTGAGAGAGGATTATAAAGAGACTGGGGAACCCTAGAGTATTCTAGAGAGAGGAGGGAAGAGTTTTGTTGGGCTCTATATTTCTTTAGTGAATAAAAGTGGGAGATTGGGTGGGTTTATAAAGGAAGAGGGAGGAAATTCATTTTCATTTAAGTTTTTTACACTACGAATAAAACTAATCAAAAACACAAACCATCCCAGGGTTTTTGCCCGTGTTTTTTTCCAAATAGGATTGAAAAACATTATTTTTGATGGAAAATGGCCTAACCTATTAAAATATCACACCTCCTTATGTGGAGGTGAGTCACACTCTCAAGGAAATCATTTTAAAATGTTAATATGTTTTATAAGTCTTGGAGGGTCTACTAAGGGAAGGTAAAATAAATAAAACAAAGCCTAAAATTACATTATATTGAAGGTAAATCATATATTTTCTTAAATGAAAATTTATATTATTTTGTTACATCAGTATTGGGTCATTTAGATGTTAGAAAAGACATTATATTTTTATACAATATTTAATTTCTACCCAAATATTCGACTGTCTTAGAAAATTATGAAAAAATCACCGTTTGAAAATTTTTACATCCTGATTCCAAAAATAATGTACTTGAGATAGTTTTTATAGGCGTGCTAGTTGATAGGCCACTACTATAATGTGACCAAGGATCTCCAAAGGGCCAATGTTCATTGGACTTAGATTTCTGTTCTTCAAATATAACTTAACTCTATTCCATGGTGATATGAAGAGGAAAACCATGTCTCCAAAATCAAACTCTTGGTCTCAACTTTGATTATCATCATAGCTCTTTTGTCGAAACTGAGCATCTTTAATGTGCTGTTAGATGTTCTTAACATACTCCACCATATCATCGACCATTTTTGGACCTAGGAGTTTTCTCTCCCTTACTTCATCCCAACATTCTAGTGTTCTACACCTCTTCCCATAAAGGCCTTCATAAGGAGTCATTCAGATTCTTGAGTGGAAACTACTGTTTAGGAGAAGTCAACCAGAGGAAGATGTTGATGTCATCCTCCTTTGATGTCCATTGATATTTCCCTCAACAGGTCCTCAAGTGTTTGGATAGTCCACTTAGATTGGACATATGTTTGATGATGATAAGTTGTATTGAAGTGCAACACAGTATTCATAACATGTTGGAGAATATTCTAGAACATAGAGGTGAATCTTTGATCTAGATCGAATACGATAGATAATGGTATTCCAATTAACCTCACCACTTCTCTGATATATATCCGTGATAGTTGATCCAATGAGAAATCCTCCTAATTTGAAATGATGTTTGAAGTATTTTTAAGATGATCCACCACAACCTAGATAGCATTTTTTCCCTTTGGATGTCTTTGGATGTTGGTTGACGAAGTCCATGGTGATGTTCTCCCATTTCCACATTGGTATGGGTAATGGTTTCATCATCCCCTTATAGTTTTTCCTCTCAACCTTCACTTGCTGACCGAATAGGAACTTTGATGTATTTTCAGTGATCGCCTTCTTCATGTGATCCCACCAATAACACTCTTGGTGATTTCGATACATCTTTGTGGTTCCTGGGTGAATTGATAAATTCAAAATTTTCGCATCATCCAAATGATCTTTCTTTAACTCCTAATATGATGGAACACGTAGTATTGACCCAAATCTCACAATTCCTTATTCCTTAACATTTAATTTCATGGAATTACCTTTTCTGATAGTTTACACATTCCTCATAATTCCCACATCGTAATTTTTTACATCCTTTAACATTTCCAAAAGATACAGTTGAAAAATAATTTGTGAAAGGATTGATGATTTTCCCTTATTTATGATTACAATGTCTTTCTTTGTCAAATCTAAGATGATTGGATCCTTTTTAGTTCTCATTAATGATAGAATTTTTGTGTCCTTTCTATATAGAGCGTCGTCTACATTGTTTCCTTTCATGGGTTGGTAAAGGTTTGAGTAGTATTAGTTTTTTATTATATTTAGCCATCTTCATTGGAGCATATTCAAGTCTTTATTTTTGAATATATACTTGAGGCTTTGGTGATCCTTGTATACTTCACAATTTTCCCAAAAAAGGTAACGTCGCAAATTTTTTAAAGCGAAGAATACTGCAACCAACTCCAGATCATTTGTTGGATTTTTTTCTCATGAACATTCAATTACATTGAAGAATAAGAATTAAGTTTTTCATTTTTCATCTACACACATCCCAGACCCTTCTTCAAAGCATCACTAAATACCACAAAAAGTTCTCCACTTGTGAGCAGCGTGAGAATGAGTATAGTGATAAGCCTCTTTTTCAACTCCATGAATCTATCTTCTCATTCATCACTCCAATAAAACGTTACTACCTTTAGAGTTATCTTGGTAATAGGGGTTTAAAATCATGATAAATTTCTCAGAAAAAGGTGATAATTTCCTGCCAACCCTGGGAAGTTACAGATATCATTCACCGATGTTGGCCTCAACCATACCTCAATTACAACTATCTTGGAGGGATCTAGAGATATCATATTTCTTGTGATGATATGACCCATGAATGAGACTTCATTAAACCATAATTCACACTTGTTATACTTTTCATAGATATTTTCCTTTGACGAGGTCTGTAGTACAGTGCTTAGAAACTTCTCATGACCTTCCTTGGTTTTGGAATATATTAGAATATTGTCTATAAAGACTACCTCCAATTTGTCGAGGTAGTATATAAAGACTCTATTCATCATGTACATGAAGGGTTCTAGAGCATTAGTGAGTCCACAAGACATTACTATGAATTCATAGTACCCGTATCTTGTTCAAAAATTTGTCTTGGGTATAAACTCATTCTTCACATTTACTTGGTAAAATCCCGAATGCAGATCCACCTTAGAGAAGTATTTTTCTCCATGTATATGATGGAAATGTCATCAACTTGTGTAAGATGATAGTTGTTCTTTATCTGGATTTTGTTGAGCTCACAATAATCAATGAAATTCCGTATTAAACCATATTTCTTCTTGATGACCAGGATTGGTTCAACCTATGGTGACACAATTGGGATTATTAACCCTTTATCCAAGTTCTTCTATAATTGTTTCTTTATCTCCTAAAACTCCACAATAGCCATTCTATATGAAGTATTGCATATTGGAATTAGGGATTGTTCTACTAAACTTTAGGGATATAAAAGAATGAGTAGAATTAGAATCCAAAGCTACGTTCTATATTTATGAATAAATAATTAACATACCTATCACCACTTTGATTTTGGAGTTCACTTTAGTAGTAGTTGTGGAATAATCTCACCCATTCTACATTGGAGGTTGTTGGTTTCCTCCAAAAATCATTGTCTTGGGGAACTGGTTTGGAAAGTTCCCTGGTTCTTTGTATTTGAAGCAATGAACAACAGATTGAGGGTCGAAAAGAGTGTTCCTATCATCTATTATAGTCGTGGGTTTTTCTTGTCGATAGTTTATGGCGAGGTTCACTTCCCTTCCACACCTAATCATTTCCTCGTCCCCTTCAAGAAATTTTCCTGGTGGGTTTTTCCACACCTTTGGAAAGTGGGGTAATGGATTTTCATAGCACCATTGAATTTATCAATGAGACCACCCGAATTAAATTCCACCTTATGCTTCTTATCCCCATGATACCCTTGAGATTTAATGATCTCTATTTCTAGTTTGAGGGAACATCATCCAATTTATTTATAGATCTTGAAGTCACAGATCATTAGGGCTCTCTGTAGGCTTGGTTTTCACTAACTAAAGAAACGGTCAACATTGAATTCTAGGTTAACGACAAAGATCTAGGCATATCATGCAAGCCTTGTGAATTTCCTTGTATTCTCTGACAGATTCGTCATGTTTTTTTCATGAGGGCAAGGAAGTCCCTTTCCATCTTAAGTCGGTGGGTGCAAGGAAAATATTTATCAAAAAATATTTTTCCAGAATCCTTCCATTCAAACTCCTCGATCTCTTCCTTAGGAATTTTATTTTTGACCAATGTCAAACATTGATCAACTTCACCCTCCATATGATAAGTATCCAGAAGAACCTTCTCTTATTCGGAACATAGAAGGATGAAAAATATATTTTCGATGGAGTTGATCCATTATTTGGTGATTGAGGGATCATATGATCCATTAAATGGAGGAGGAATTTGTATCATTATGCTTTCATGTATGAATTGTTCTTTATTTGGGGGGGGGTGTGGAATGTTCCTCTTAACCCATATTTCTATTCAAAACATGAGTTAAATGAATGAGTATCATGACAATGTTCGTGATTCCCTCTCTTATAGGACTCCGCATCTCATTAGAACAATCATCACATTGATCTTCACATTAGTATTTAGCCTTAGTCCTCCTATTACCATCGGCAGGCCTTGTCTTGCACCAGTTCCCATTCGAGCCTTTCTCAAAGTGGTGTTTTCGGGTTTTACCCCTATATACATATGTTTTAGAGCCGCCTCTACTTGTTTGTGTCCATACAGAGCTGTATTTTCATAATAAACCACGTAATATATACTCACCAAAATTAAGGTATGTTTTATTATACATAGTCCTTCCCCTAATTATTTCACTTGGGGTTTTTTATTCTAATCCCAAAAATAACTAAACATGTCCTCTCATATCTACTATAACAACCCTTATCTTTATTACACACATAAATATTGATTTATTTCATAATATTTCACTTAAGAAAAATCTAATGATCAAGAGGTCTAGTGTCTTGGGAAATTTATAAACATTACGTGACAACTTAATACATAAAATACAACATCTTTATTGAAAACTTCTTTTACATGACCCCAACATTCCATGGTACTTAGTATTGAATGAGATAAACTGAGGAAATATATAAGAAAAGGGTGATCTATAAAGCGCTGTAAGGGAGTAAACATGGAATAACATGAATAATATTGTACATGTTAGGAAATAGGTATAACAGTGGAGAATAAGAGTAACATGAACATAAAGGCATGATATAGCTTGATTATGATAACATGGAAATGTTTCAACAACATTTAACATGATATTAACATGAGATGAGGCTCATTGCACATTGAGCATGAGTAAACTATCATTGAAATTGAATTACCATGATTCAACCCACATTTCACTTGACATATCATGATACTAATCCCCACCCAATACATTGGATATCTATCAGGGAACACCCTTCTTAATCTTTTCATTTCATGCATAAGTGTGCCAGAAGAATTGTATAACAAAGATTAATTAAACATCATCATTTATACCATGATAAAGTAATATGGTATTGATAAATTAAACTCTATAATCAATATGTAAATGTGCATAAGGGTGAATACCCTTGGTAGAGAAATGGGAATGGTATTCACTATATAGTGAATTTTTTCTTAGAGAATCACAGGGCAATTTCTGCAGCAAAATGACGTTACATAAGAATTAATAAAAATGGTTGATGGGGAAGAAATGGATATATCATCATATGTACATAAAAATAACTGTATGGGGGTCATATAGATACATTTACCAGCATATTTAATGGAATTTAGATTCATAATAGAAAATAATTGCTTGATTGTAAATTTGGAGAGAGAAATCCATTATAGAATTTTGACACAGTAACAAGAGTACAGGGGAAATTAATTAGAGAGAAATGGGTATCTAGTAATTCATACATAAGGAGGCATGTATGGGTCCACTGATAAATCATATCCCAAAATGTTTAATTGAAAATACAAGGGTATAAGAATATAATGAAATTTGGACAAAAATGAGGAAGGAAGAAATCCCTTACTTGGAAGTGTGATCCCAAAGGCTTGAGAGAGGCTCGAGAGAGGCTTATTTAGAGTTTAGGGTGGCTTGGGATGACAATAGAGAGATTAGGTAAAATGTTGGTCCATATAAAAAGGTTTTTATTGAAGAGAAGTGGGGTCTTGGGTGGGTTTATATAGGAAAATGGGGGGAATATTTTATTATTTAGGTTTTGGACATTACACATTTATCTAATCAAAACCACAATCCATAAAATGATATTTGCCTATGGATTTCACAAAAGGGGACTGGAAAAAATTAATTTAGAATGAAAATGGACGAAATTATTAAAATATTAGGATTTCTTATGTGGAGGTGAGTCACACTCTCTAAGAAATCATTTTTAAATTTTAAAATGTTTTATAAATCTTGGGGGGTCCACTAAGGCTTTGTAAAATAAATTCAAAAAACCTAAAATCACATTATTTTAAATTTAAAACATATATAGGCCGAAAAACAATTTATATTGTTTTATGACATCACTATTAGGTCATTATTATGCCATAAACAACATTATATATTTAAACAATGTTTAATTTTTACCCAAAAATTCGACTATCCTAGAAAATAATGGAAAATTCACCGTTGGATAAGTTCAATTTTCTGATTGCAAAAATAATATTCATTTTATCTAAAAAATTTAAAAAATATGTGAATTTTAGATTTTAAAATAAAAACCAATATTTATAAAAAATTTATGGGTTTTCACAAAAACATGTTTCAAACCTTAATAAAAATTACTGTTTTATTAATAAGTATTATATGATCATTTATATTTAATATAAATTAATTTAGTAATAATATTTTATTAAAATATTATTTGTTTACAAAATCTATAAATTCATATAAATATATTTCTTAATTGAATATTAACTAAAATTACTATTTGTACAAAGTAAAAATAATAAAATGAATGCATATTATTTATTCTATACAAAACAAATGCACATAATTATAGTTCTAGGGTCTTGTTACATAACCCCTTATAACACCTGCATGAGACCTAAGGGTAAGGCGTGTGATGGTGATAGACTCTCTGGATGGCTTAGATAACATCACAAATTTGGTGATCTCTATCAACTTCCACTACTCCTTTAGGTGGTTCCGATTAAGCATAACATGTTGAAGTTCATCTTAGGCTTGGTCATGATCGAATACCAGTGATGTCACCACCTTTCCAAGATCTGTTAAATGGGCTTCCTTTGGAGCAATTCTATTGGATGAGGCCATCACTTCCTTTGTTTGAGTAAATTGGATTTCTTAAATCCCTATATTTATACTAATCATGTGATCACTATTAAATGGATATATTAGCAATGGTAAAAAATTTTAATAGTATTTTAAAATTCAAAAACATAAAACTGAGGATTTTCATATAACCATTTTACATAATAAGACATTTAATTAGATCAAGAAGATTTTTTATTAAAAACTGTTTAGGTCATTACACTCGTGGTCATTCATATTTCATCCAATATTTTTAGGAAACATGTTAGGGTTGTTTTATATTATTATAATTTTATTTTTTACCCTTATTTACCTAATTTACCATTTAACCATGGTAATTAATACTAATTATTAAAGTTAATATTCATAATTTCGACAAATAAAAGGTAAGTATTTACGAAATTTGGACCTTCTTATTCCAAATATGGAATCTTTCATTCTAATACCAAAAATTAGAAATTGTATTAATTAATTTAAAATTAATTCTCTTTGTAAAAACTAGAAAGTTAGGTTCTAAGAAGTAAAAATAATCAAAAGATATATGTGCGTTTATGTCTAATTTAAATGTGCAATTACTTATAATGACCAAAATTGGATGAAATGATAATAAAACAATCCAATTAATATTTAAAAACAATAAAATGATAATGTAACAAGATAAAGAAATTAGATGAAAATGTAGTTTAAAATTAAAATCCAGTATTTTTCGCTATTCATTTAAAAAAATGAATTTATCAGAAAAATACCAAAATTCAACCAAAGTAAATTTTGGTATCCCTCTTCTGAATAATAAGTTTATTTTTTCAAATAGAACATATAAAAGTGAAAAAAACTCGATTTAAAAAGGTTTCTCTATCAAAAGATGGTAAAAATGTATTTTTTTGGAAACATACATGTTTTATCCAAAAACTTTGATTTGTTCTTATATAACATCTAGAAAACATTTAAGTGGAATTTTAATCACTAAGTTTAATATATAAAGTATATTTTTCATTAAATAAAAATCCATAAAATTTGATATAAATTTATAAACACAATTATTCTCTTTTAAATAGGTTTTTATAAAAACACATCTTTTATATTCAATTGGTTTTCATTTCCATTTATAATAAATTTGGTAACCAAAAAAATAATAATTTAAATATTTGTAAACCTTATTTTTGCAATTTAGTTGGTACTATTCATTCTTGCCATTCCAACAGCTAGGTTATAACAATAATATATAAATAATAAATTTTTGTTGTTTGTTTAAGATTGATGTAGCGTAACATGTAAGAAATTAAACACAATGTTTCTTTTTTAAAACTGGGGATGTTATAATAATAACAAGGATATACTCCACATACCCCATCTCTTATCACCTTATCACAAATTGTAGCACCTTTTTCTTACAACCACGGCCAAAACTACATCATTAGATGAAAATGAAGTGAAACACCAAGTGAACAATAACTTCTTAGAATGGTTGGGAACTATAACAGCTGATGAAGTAGACCAACAGAAGAAAAAACACATCTTATACCTCTTAATTGGTCTAATATCTACCTCAATATTGTTCCCCAAATCTTTTTATAATTTATAGGTTTCACATTTCATTATTTATTCTCTATCTCAAATGGGTTTCTCTTCTTTGGAGACATGGTTTTTTTCTAGGGATACTCTATTTGTGAATTCCTTCACTTCCCTCATCCAACTACATTCCATCCATCTCGCTTGGTTGGTTCTTTCTCTCAACGATCGTGGCTCACTAGTGATGCATTTTTCATCTCAATCTATGATATTTCACCCAGATCTATTGAACTAGAATCAATTTTATTATGATGTACTGGTTCTTTCAGGGTGTTTGGGATGTGTTGGTTTAGATCCCATCAGCTTTACTAGTGTCGCTCTTAAGGTAGTTTCTTTCATGGATTAGGGTTAATGTCTTCTTCATGTGTATCGGTATGGAACTTTTTATTCAATGAAGGAATTTCAATCATGGTGGTGTTGTTTTTCAAAATTTATGTATAAACTTATGATGTTCTTTATTTTTTCTTGGGTTTCAGGGTTGATGAAATTAGATGTGTTCAATGATTGTGTTTCTGCTCTGCGGATTATGCTCTTACTCTACTCCTACTTATGGTTTCCACTACTCTCCTTCGAGTTGAATTTTCCTGGCTATTTTCAAGGTTTCTTGGGAAGTGAGTTCGAGTGGTCAATTGCATTTAAAAAGGTTGTAGGGCTTGGTATTGTAAATTTCTCTATTTCTATTAATCAGATGTTCTGGTCACTAGTTTGGGGAAGATTATTGGTATTTATATACCACAATCGAGATCAAAGTCCAATGGTTTTCACATGGTAAATTCAATGGTTTCAAGTATTATCTAGTGATGAAAATGTTCTACTTTGATGGATCTGAATTACTAAATATGTTTATGAAGATGATATGACGATTGTGAATCAGGGTTGCGATGCAAGGAGTGTGGATTGAGGAGGATCAGAGCCCGATGTATTGACATGTTTATTTTTTAAATTTTGTGGCATGTTTATTGAATTTGAAATTTTTATTTTAATTTTTATGTTTTTGGTGGATTTTTAATCTTGTATCCTATTAATTTTTGTGGTATTGGGAATTTGGTGTCTATTATTGCGATGTTCCCAGTCATCCATAATGTTTTTTATTCCAAAACTCAAAAAAAATTATTTTAAGGAAAGCTTTTGAGGGCTCAAACCTACCCCAGGTTGATCGAAAACTCTTTTGTTTATAAAACTGCGAACTTAGGAACATAGATATCGTTCACGGGGAATCCTGGAAACTCTCCTCTCATGATAACCTTTTTTGGACTAGCGTCCTATGATAAAACCCTAATCTCACCAAAACCTTACGATATGTCCTCAAAATTTTCAATGTACCTTGGTAATGGATCTCGATATGAAAAAACTATGTGAAATTCCCTTCCCTAGAATATTTGATGGAAAAATGTCTAATGAATGTTGAATAAGGGTCCTAAAATGTATCTATATCTCACTCACACTAGAACTTATTTTATAAAGGGTGTGAAATTTCATAGGACTAGAAACCTTCATAGTTGAATAATGATACTTTTCTCGGAACTACCAAAAGCATATGGACGACCAAAGAATAAGGACCACCAAAGAATATAGACCACCAATGAATCACTGATCCATAAAACATCATTATAGATAATGAAATCCTGTTTTCCCTTCAAGTATAGTTCGTAATAATATCTGTCTAATCCTCCCCTAACTAGTATTCTATTACCGTGTGTCAAAAAAATCTTCATTTTTATACATTTTCTAGTATCATAACTCTTAGTGTTTCGTCCTCAAAGTTTCATCTTCATCCACCTTCAATTTTTGGTAATTAGCTGAAAAATCCACCTAAAAAACATTGGTCTGAACCTAATGAGGACATTAAACTAGAGACATTACTCCAAAATAATAAAATGTTATACTCCTAAACATATAAAAAGGAATAATTAATATTGAAAAATTATCTATTTTTCATCATTTTGGGGATTTAACTTATCCCCAGGTCAACCAATTTAAAAAAAATAACAAAGAATAATAATGAATGAACCTTTACTGGGTATCTACCATAAATCTAGAATCACTTCATTTAGTAGGATCACTAAACATAAAGGTCCATGGATCAGATCACAGGGTGCCTAGATACCCATCTCCCAGCCGGTCTCCCTTATTTACATCGCTTTCTAAAATTAGCTATCAATTTTTCCAACTATCCCATGAAAACTCACATGTGTATAACTCCAAACCCCATCATATCCTTCAACTTGATACTCTAATACCACTTTATCATTACCCACTTCCCCTAATGTGGACACCTCCTGGGTTGGAAATGAGAGAGGGAAGATGGTGACTGCATGTGTCCCATTTCTAGTAGGCCCCGGGTTAGAAACTAACACATTGAATATAATAAAAATATATATGAGAGAAATTAACGTCTAAAAGAAAATTGATAAGATAGTGATAGAAAGGTTAAAACAATCATGAAATGTTAATATATATATATATAAATAACTCCCAGTTCCAATCATTAAATGTCATATAGTACTATTATAATGGAATGGAAAACTAAAGGTATGAAAAATGCGATGGAGGCAGTAACCCAAAATCCAAAATAGATAATGAAAAACCTCGAGTTAGTAATATCCATCCCAATCTACACCATGCTTAGAATGCCCAAAAAAATTATATTTATGTACATTGATAATACTAGTAAAATTATTATCATCCTACCCAAATAATATCCTACCCAAATGGTAGAAATAATGCTAATGCATTTTGGACAATAGTGAAACTAACTCAACACTTAAACATGTATACTATGTTCCCAGCTTCACCATAGATAAATACCACCAAATATCAGACACTTTTGATAATATAACTATATAAAGAGTCATCAATAGTGACCCACTCCCAATTCCCATCTGATTTTCCATTATTCACTAATTATGAACATATCAATCGATCTCTCTCTAAAATTAGGTATTTTGAAGACACCTAGAAATGTATCACAACATGCACCTCATGCATTACAACATCAGATCATCACATATCACATCCCCATATATAGTAACCCAGTAGTTTCTTGTAACCTCCAAATACTAAATGACTTGTATTATAAAATGAGTATTATATATAAATCCATTATAAAAGATACACCAGGTAAGGTTCCACAAGTTATAATCCCTTATACAAGGGATACTGATAATAATACTTTTGATACTATATATGGAGATACATGTTCATGAGTATCTAGAATACATAGAATACCTCTACACCCATATACAGGGAAAGTAACCATCCTGTATAATAGCACATAATACTAAAAATAGAAGAGAGAGAGGCTAGAGGAGGTAGTTATCTATTTATCCTCCCACCTGTTTGTCGGGGAAAACACCCTCGCACAGTCCATTGGGTGTCATTCGTCCTAAAAAACATGGGAGTGGTTTCATATAAAATCATATAATAAACATTATATAATATATATCACAAACACACACTGGGCATAACCTAGTGTTATAATCAACTACATTTCACAACACTCTGACTCCCAACTACCTCTAGTAAGACTAGATTTTGTATAAGAAAAAAATCATTTAAAAAAACACATTAAATACATTTTTTTATTTCATTAAAAAGTTAAATTTAATAGATTTTATTCATTATTCATTAAATTAACCATTAACTCTAGTCCAACTTACATTACATTAATCACCATTATAAAGTTAATTACCTCAAGGCATAATCTAGACTGAGTCCACAATTTATCAATATTAACATATTTTTAACAATTTCATTCCACAAACACCAACCACATGGGTTAATAATTATTTATTCATTGTTGTAATTGTCATGAGCTATCCCAAGTAACCTGGTAACTTGATAATTGGTTTAATCCCGCCATAGCTCGAATGGAATTTATAACCCCCACAGGTCAACGACCTGCACCTTGCATAATAAAATATGAAAATGGGAATTATTTTTCCTCTAACTCATTATAAGTAAAAGATACAATACAACATAAATATAAAAATAAAACCCATTGGATTATTGTACCAGAATTCAAAAAGGCATTAAATCCCAATGTACCACAACCAAAGGTCCAAAATGGGGAAAAAATACCATGTCCTCAAGGACACCACTCACTAAATCAAAGGTTCAATAGCGAGATCCACCTCCAAAAAATCCTTTATACCTTTCTCAAACTCGGAAGGTGATAGTAATCAAACACTAGAAGTCAATTGTATTGTCTTAGACAATGCCCAATAGGATATCACCCATGAATCCATAACAAGATTCCAATACCAAATTAACCAAAAAAAATTCATTAATTTCTAAAACAGATCGGTTTGGTTTTTACAAAAGCATATTTATAGAAATCATACATTATAATTTAAAAGGGGGAAATAATTTTTGAAATTCATTCTTCACATTTCAAATAGTATAAATACATTAAAAAATATGGAATTTAAATTTCAACAAAGTGTGCTTTACACAATAACACTTTTCTCAAAATGCTTTAAATAAACACTTTTATATGAAATAGTTTATCTAAATGTATAGGGAATATAAAATAGTATTTAATATTTTGTTATATATAATGTAAAAAAAACATGTGAGAAACATGGTCATGTGGAAAATAGGTATGGTAGTTCTAGGATATTTTTACCAAAAACTATTAATACAATAAATTATGCACAAACATCCCTTGAACCAAGTACAAGAGGATTCATCACCATCGCCTAGGGAATGGGATGTGATGATATTATGTTTTGGAACATTGTAAATAATAAATTGTTGTGAAATAGAAAACACTAACTACCTATGTATTTCATGTGATCCAGTACAAAACAACGGTGGTTAATTTATTTTAAGACTGCTTAAAATATAATTAAATCCCTTAATCCATTTTAATATACCAATTTCCCATCTAAAAATCATAATTGTTTTTAAGTAAAAAAATGCCCTTTTTAGAAAGATGAAACATTCGTGTTTCCATAAAAATAATTTTAATACATATTTCGTAAATGAGGATTTGAACAAAGTTCTTTTAGTTCCAAAATCCATAACACAATTGAACACAACAATTTATTTTTCAAAAAATTCCATTAATCTATTAGAAACCCCCAATTCAATGAAATTGGGGGTTTTCAAAAAATTTACATCATTTTAATTTATAAAATTAAATCCAATAATTTAATTGATTTAGTTTCCATGAAAAAAAATTTAGTTAAACTATTTAAATCAAACCAATTTCCAAATCCCTGTGAAAATTCATTTTTCTCCAAAAAAACCCCAAATTCAACATAATTGGGTATTTATAATAACTAATTGAAAGACATATAATCCAAATACAAAAAATTGAATCTAAATTCACATAATTGAAAGTTTTAAAAATAAACATGGGTAAATATAATTTGGGCATCGTAACAAATCAACCAACCTCGGAGCCACATGATCTCGAATTATGACACCCTAATCAACATTTTCCATTCAAGAATGCAAAAATATGATAATTGGATATTAGGATCGATACCTTTTTTTATAATTCCAAAGTAGTTTATAGAAAGTATATAATTAATCATAAGGATCCATAGATATCTAAGGAGAAAGATACACACTATTGGAGAAGTGAAACCTTATTAGGAAGAGACCGAAGAAGGACCTCCTAGCTTTTCTCCTCCAAGGAAGGGATTGGATGAATAAAATATGGTTCTTGGAATAAAAATGTAATTGTGTAAACCATTCATCACTTGTTATGATTTCCATAGTAGCCAAGGCATTGCTGTCAAGACCATCTTAGTGGACAAAGTCCCTTTCTGAATCGAGTTCACTCCTCATTCCAGTCCTGTATCACTGAACCGGATTAACTTACCGTTCCATCTATGTCTATATTGTGAGATATATATCTTTACCCAATTAATTGGAGGGAGATATAGGTCCCACGCATATCATAATTAAATCATTATTACTTGTTCCACAAATTAAACATAAATCATTCATTATAACCCAAAGAATAAAATGGGTTTCAAAAACATCATCCCATTAGAACATAATCCATATAAAATAAATGGATATCATTTCATCATAAGAGAAGTGAAACAATTTAAATCATAGAGGCGTTATACTTGAAACATACACATATGAAATAATTTCATCTTAGATGGAAAATGGTTTTGATAAAACACTTGAAATTAATTCTTGATAAAAATATAGATTCTTCTTCAAAATCATTTTCTTTTCACAAAATGCCAAGAAATTTTATAAGAAAATGATTTTGTTGAAAATAATCATGAAATAATTTAGAGGAATATTCATTAAAATAAGGCTTTATAAAACCGTAAAAAATCCTTTCATGTCGTATAAGTTAAAAAAACATTCTTCTCGTACTTTTTCTGAAAAAGTCAAAAAGTACCTCGTAAAAGAAAGATTCCTTACATACCATGCAGTAAAAGTCATAAATGGGTAGAGAGGAATTTAAACATACATGAAACTATTTTTAGAAAATTGGTACATGGATGATAAATATAACCCTAGTAAATACTTACGTATAAGAAATCTTGAAAAAAAAAACGAGATTGGAATAGTTATCCCTTACCTTATGTATGATATGATTTGTATGTATCCCATCCTCCTATATAATGAATTTAATAATGTCATTGAATTATTACTGAATCATATTAATTGTTATTATACCATATATGGTTCACTTAGGTATTTATATTACCCGTTAATTTGTCAATTCCATGTTAAAGTAGCGTTTTGGGTAAAATCGTTTCATTTATTGTACGTGTTTGGACTTGTTGTTCTTGATATTATTATTAATTATATCTTTAATTACTTACATAAATAATTTAAAACATGATTTATATATCATATATATTCAGTATATATATATATAATAGATAGATAAATGAAATGAAACACACCGTTCATGGAGACGGTAGGCCGTACGTACGCATGAACGCTATTTTCCTTTCCTTATTGACTTGAATGGAAGTAAGTAGATTACATATATGTATATATACATAAATACAGTAGCATTATAATTTCATATATTTCATTATTATTTCTTATATATACTTTATAATCATTCTTGAATGGTTAACATAGAGATTGAAACTCATCGCGTCGTGGAGATGGTAGTCTGTACGTATGCAGGAGCGATGATATCGTTCACATATTTATTTAATTGAATTGGAGTGGATGATACAATATATCAGAATAAGTATTATTTTATAATAACTATGTATAGTTATTTTTTACACCATTATACCCATCCAAGTAAGGTGGTGTTGGAAAAATAGATTACACCACGGCGTGGAGACGGTATTCTGTACGTACGCACGTGCGGTGATTTCATTTTCCGTAGGATGGATAGAAGGTGAAATGGGGTTGTTTCATATTTATAATAACATATCATTATATTATTTATACTTATGTTATTACTTTATAATGAGACAACTAAATAAGAAGAAGTTGAAAAAGAAATAAGCTTGAATGAATCGGTAGAAAAAGATTACCTCTTCTTCGACGCACCTCCTTTAAACTTCTTGTTAGGGAACTAGGTTTGGTCTTTTGAGAATACCAGAACCTATATGATATAACTAGAGAGGTTGATAAGAGGAATGGGCAGGGTTTGGAAGAGCTTTAAGGCTCAAAAGGGTGTGAAGAGAAGTGGGAAGGGGTTCCCTTTTTATAAGAGATGAGAGGGGCACCTTTGGAAATCTAAAAAATATTAATTTTTAATAAATATAAAACAACTTAAAAACCTCCAAAAATGACTCATATTAGAATATTAGATGATATATGGTTGTAACATCATCAAAAAATAAGATTTATACATGTAGGGAATTAATTTTAATCATTATCAACTTGATTTATCCTTATTTAATCTATTAAAGTTTATTTGTGGTAATAAGATTCTAAATTTTAAATTGTTATAAATAATTACTTATGTGCTGTGAATTATCCATAATTAGATATTTTTTGACATTTTAGAACATATAAATTAAAATTTATAATTTTTAAATATTTTTGTGATTTTTAATCAATTTAATAATATGTTCTTTTTATAAAATAACAATAGTGTCAATTTTGACACTATTCATTTATTTGAATTTAAATAAATTCCACACAGAGGATATATTCGAACTAAAATATTTAATAGGTTCCTAACATGTCATATTAACTTATAAAATTAGTGGATCACATTAAATAGTTCATATAATATTTATATTACTATTTGTAAAACCATTTATTTGATATATCTCTTAATATAATAATTACTAGAACATCATTGTATAATTATTAAATATACTTATTTGTTGCATAGAAATTACAAATAAAATACTATGATGAAGATAAATCTTATATATTTCATAAGAATACATTTATTCGGATTTAGCTTCTAAAACACCCAAATTGGAAAATAATATATTTATTAAATTATGAAGGTGACAACTTTGACATCATATAAAATAAAATAATATAAGTTTCATAATAACTTTCATAAGACTCAAAACAGTCTTATATTCTGTCATGAGATGATTATGGTGTATATATGCATTAAAAATAAGTTTTGTTCAGGGTTGTGAGCCTTTTAGTATGTATTACTATTTCAATAAAAAACAATATTATTGATTTTTTTACTAAATAAATAATTTCTGCGTCATTAATGTATAAGATAATAATATGATTAAATAACTCTTAAAAATTACAAATAAATTACCATGATAAATAAAAACATTTTATCTTTAAAATTATTATTTATAACCGAATTTATATTCTATATAACATTATATTAAAAATACATTAGTTATTGAAGTTTGAGTGAGACATATTTCACTTTCCATTAAATAAAATAAACTAAAGGTATTAATCACCTCCATGTGGATTATAATGGATTCGATTTCGACCAAAATATGACTTAGTACAAAATAAAATCATCCAATTGTATTAAGACAAGTTTTAGAGTAATTTTATAATATTATATTTACCCTTAATTACCCGATTTACCTTTTACTATGGTTAATAAAATTTACCGTATTTACTATTCATAATGCCCATAAATCAAAAGTAGTCTATTAATATAATTTGGACCCACTGATTCTAAATATGGAATCCATTTTTTCAAATTCAATACATAGAAGTTTCAGAAATTAAATTATAATTAATCTCATTGTCGAAAGAAAACGGGTTTTTGTTTAAAACATTGCAAAAGATTGAATTGATTTATCCGACGAATTCAATGTAAAATCAATGCTAATGACATAAATTATATTAAATGGTAAAAATATATTTTATTTATACTTGAAAACCATTCAATATTATAATTTAACCACATAAATTATTACGATGAAAAAAGTTGTTTTCAATTAAAATATAGCGTGTTTTTACTATTCATTAAAATATGAAAGTTATCAGAATAATAGGAAAAATTAATCCAAGGTAAAATTTTATATCCTGATTCCAAAGAATAATTTTATTTTGTAAAATCTAACTTATAAACTTGTTAAAAACCCAATTTAATGTGGGTGCGCCATCAAAAGGCGGCAAAACTGCATTTTTTGAAAAATACTTATTTTATCCGAAAAATTTATTTTATTCTCATACCATGTTTTAGAAAATGAGTAATTTGAATAATAATGTTATAAAATTCAAAATGTAGTTAATACTATTCATAACGGCTAGTTTGTGATAATATTATAACCATATATCGTTGTTTAGTGAAACCCGGTATTGCGTACAACACACGCTATCGTGGAAGGTCGCGATTGCGTGTGATGCAAGTCAGGTCAGGGATGCGTGTAGTGAAATCTCCCTTTGTGGTTGCGTATAACATAATTCAAAACATATTTTATTTATACATTAAACAAAATCTATATTTAATGTTGCATAGAATAATTTCTAAAAAACGAACTTGAAATTGTGTATAACACGATCCAAGAATAATGATGCGTATACTGCAAGCTAATAATGTGTCTTGTATAGCAGAAGCTAATTTTAGTGTAGCGTACAACTCAAGATATCAACGAAATTAAAATAATATTCTTCATAAAATCTCGGGGTGTTACATTCTACCCCCCTTAAAATTAATTTTTCCCTCGAAATTCATCGGGGTTATAAATGGTTTAATACTCTGAAGTTTCTTTAATAGAAACCCAAATCATAAAAAGGAATACAAAAAATTAACTTTAAAAACTAAATTATGAAATGTAACGGTGACCCAAATTAACGAATCACTGGGTTTCCACATAGGAGAACATAGGTGAAAAATATGGATATGGAAGAGAAATCTAACCATCAATTTCTGATGGAGAGTGGTAGGGAAACATGGCTATGAAAAATCCAACAATCAAAAAGCCATGAATTTGTGATGATCTAAGGTACCATCAGATTCATCGGATATGAGAGTACTAGGAGAACATTTTTGATTTTCAATATCATTTCCCTAATGTTGATGATTTTTTATATAAGGATTAATACTTACTTGATTTTAGTGTAAAATCATCATTGGTGATTTAATGAACAATTTCCGCTTCATCACTTATTTAAAGATATGAAGTTTAATTTGACATTATTGAAGTGTTATAAGATCATGTGACTGAATTATAGGTCATCCCATCGGTCTCTATCATAATAAAAGGTGAGTATAAGATATTAAATATACATAAGTCCATATATGGTGAGGTTAATCGTACATGGTTCAAAAAATGGACTTCTACTTCATCTATCATACCACGTAATAAAATAAAACTAATTTATACAAACTAGGGACTTCCTGTAGGATGGTGGTATGTGATGAAGGCCCATCACACCTCGGTTGTGGGTTTGATTCCCGCAACCTTGTTCAACGCGATGTGTTGTCACCCGTCCTGCAGGTTGTGCATTTTTTCAAAAACTATACTATCATAATATCAAAAATATCTATCCTTAAACAATACTATCTGATGTCCAAATTAATCCATTCCAACCTTTAGGATTTTCGACAATACTTATGTCTATTCTTATAGTATAAAGTGAATGATTACTAAAAAGTTAACATAACAAGTACATGAATACCATCATTTATCCCACATATATCACAAGATATATCTTTTTGATCGCATTCCAAACATGTGAATACCTTAATCTTGTATTCTCGATAGAAATGAATACCCATTGAACCTTACTGAAAACATGGATGCTGTCAAAAGATAACTCTTTCCACATTCCAAAATCCCAAAATTTTGATATACTCAAACCATGGTATCACTTTGTCCTTATATCAGTCATGAGATCATAAATACTATCAAACATATTATTTTATCCTTATCCATTTATTTTTTGCATATCATCTACTTTCCAAAAATATTTCAGTCACTTTTCATGGTTACCAGTACCATATTCTCATTGAAAACCACAATTGACCAAAAGAAAGTTATTCCAATATACCATAAAAGTACCTCAACAACATTATTCATTAATACAAATACATAAACACTTCAATCCAACCTCTTCAATGATTGTCATGGAATACGTCCATCCTTGATTTAGAAGTAAACTCTTAGGTCCGGGCATTGAGTTGGGTAATGGCCATGGTCTCCACAAATAAGACATTGAACTCCATAACAATCGGTCACTCTATGACCCTTCTCTCCACATAGATAACATCTTCCCCTCCATTTTATGTATTCATCAAGGTTATTCTTTCCTTCTTTAGAAATATCAATCATCCTTTCTCTATGCTCCTCAACATGCGAACATGCACAAAAGTCTATCTTCCTATTATTTGATGAATTAGTAATACCACTAAATTTCACCTTGTTAATAATATATCATGATGACTGATTCGGCATAATCACAATATCATTCTCCCTAGGCATTACACAATTTCGTTTCTCATAGTCACCAATTTGTCGATTGGATTCAATGTTAACCGATTACCTTCTGGTTCCCTCCATTGACTAAAACACAAAAAGAATTCTATGAGAGGAAAAAATCATACATGGAAAATAGCATAATCAAGGGGGAGTACCTTCGACATCTAACATCTTAGGTTTAATTCTAATATCGTTACCATAATTCTAGGACTATAACCTATACTTATACTTAACTGTAGGGACATCCCTATACATACCTTAGAAATATCTCTAGGGATCTCACTAATGTTTTTGCATCATAGTTTCCAAAGGTTTACTAAACCTTTCCTCTGATACCAACTGTAAAGACCCTAAGCATGACGTACATGGAAAATACATTACTTATGAAGAATACTTAATACGTAACAAAAACCAAAACTCAAAGATCATTATAGTTTAGTCTTGTTGGAAACTCGGAATATAATCTTCAAATCTTTCTGAAAGATCTTCAACAACTCCCATAAAGATCTTACCCTTTTGTTTTCTTACCTAAAACCTTTCTTGAAATCCTGTGGAAAAGAAAACATATAAAGGGTGAGCTCAAATGATCAGTAAGGCTAAGAATGGAGAAAATAAAACAAACCATATACCATTGAAATTAAAAACATGAACATAATGTTTAAACATCAAAATCTTGAGCAAAGACATAAATCTGGGAAGTACGTAAGGAATGTATCATAATGGAACATAAATCGTGATAAAATAGTATGTGAATAAAACATGTAATTTTGGAAACCATTCAGCACTTGTTATGATTTCCATAGTAGCCAAGGCATTGCTGCCAAGACCAACTTAGTTGACAGAGTCCCTTTCTGAATCGAGTTCACTCCTCGTTCCAGTCCTGTATCATTGAACCAGATTAACATACCATTCCAGCCATGTATATATAATGAGATATAAATTTTTACCCAATGCATTAGAGGTATATATAGTTCCCACCCATCTCATAATAAAATCATTCTTACTTGTTCCACAAATTAAACATAAATCATTCATCATAACCCAAATAATAAAATGGGTTTCATAAACATCATCCCATCAGAACATAATCCATATAAAATAAATGGATATCATTTCATCATAAGAGAAGTGAAACCATGTAAATCATAGAGACATTATACTTGAAACATACACATATGAAATAATGTCATCTTAGATGGAATTTTTTTTTATAAAACACTTGAAATGAATTCTTGATGAAAATATCATTTCTTCTTCAAAATCATTATCTTTTCACAAAATGCCAAGAAATTTTAAAAGCAAAGGATTTTGTTGAAAATAATCATGAAATATTTTGGAGTAAGCTTCATGAAAATAAGGCTTTATAAAACCATAAAAAATCCTTTCATGCCGTATAAGTTAAAGAAACATACTTCTCATACTTTTTGCAGAAAAGTCAAAAAGTACATCGTAAAAGAAATATTCCTTACATACCATGCAGTAAAAGTCAAAAAATGGGTAAAAAGGACTTTAAAAATACATGAAACCATTTTTAGAAAATTGGGACATGGATGATAAATAAAACCCCAGTAAATACTTACATATAAGAAATCTCAGATAAAAAAACGTGATTGGAAAAGTTATCCCTTACCTTATGTCTGATATGCTTCGTATGTATCCGAAATTTCTATATAATGATTTAAATAATGTCATTGAGTTATTAAAGAATTATATTAATTGTTATTATATCATATATGGTTCACTTAGGTATTTATATTACCCGTTCATTTGTCAATTCCATGTTAAAGTTGAGTTTTGGGTAAAATCTTTTCATTTATCGTACGTGTTTGGACTTCTTGTTATTGATATTATTATTAATTATATCATGATTTAATTACTTCCAAATTGTAAAACATGATTTATATATCATATATAATCAGTATATATATATTTATAATTGATAGATAAATGAAATGAAACACACCGTTCATGGAGACGGTAGGCTATACGTACGCATGAACACTGTTTTCCTTTCCTTATTGACTTGAATGGAATTAAGTAGATGATATATATATATACACATAAATAATGTAGATTTATAATATCATATATTTCATTATTATTTCTTATATGTACTTTATAATCATTCTTGAATGGTTAACATGGAGAATGAATCTCATCGCGTCGTGGAGACGGTAGTCCGTTCGTACGCACGAGTGATGATATCATTCCCATAATTATTGAATTGAATTGGAGTGGATGATACAATATATCAGAATCAGTATAATGTTATAATAACTATGTATAGTTATTCTCTACACCATTATACCCATCCAAGTAAGGTGGTCTTGGAAAAACAAATTACACCACGGCGTGGTGACGGTATTCCGTACGTACACACACGCTGTGATTTCGTTTTCTGTAGGATGGATAGAAAGTGAAATGGGGTTGTTTCATATTTATAATAACATATAATTATATTAGTTATACTTATGTTATTACTTTATAATGAAACAACTAAATAAGAAGAATTTGAAGAAGAATGAAGCTTGAAAGAATCGGTAGAAGAGATTACCTCTTATTCGACGCACCTCCTTTAAACTTCTTCTTAGGGCACTAGGGTTGGTATTTTGAGAAAACCAGAACCTATATAATATAAATAGAGAGGTTGAGAATATTAATTGGTAGGGTTTGGATGAGATTAAAGGCTCCAATGGGTGTGAAGATAAGTGGAAAGGGGTTCCCTTTTTATAAGGGAGGAGAGGGGCACCTTTGGAAATCTTAAAAATAATAATTTATAATAAATCTAAAACCACATAAAAACCACCAAAAATTACTCATATTCTAATAGTAGATGAGATAAGGTTGTAATATCATAAAACAATAAAATTTAGACATGTAGGGAATTTATTTTAAACATTATCATTTGATTAATCCTTATTTAGTCTATTAAATTTTATTTGTGGTAATAAGATTCTAAATTTTAAATTGTTATAAATAATTACTTATGTGATATTAATTATCCATAATTAGATGACATATGACAATTTAGACTATATAAATTTAAATTTATAATTTTTAAATATTTTTGTGATTTTTAAACAATTTAATAATTTTTTATTTTTATAAAATAACAATAGCGTCAATTTTGACACTATTCATTTATTTGAATTTAAATAAAATACACACAGAGGATATATTAGAACTAAAATATTTAATTGGTTCCTAAAATGTCATATTAATCAATAATATTAGTGCATCAGATTAAATAGTTCATATAATATGTTTTTTACTATTTTTGAAACCATTTATTTGATATTTCTCTGTATAAAATAATTAATACAACATTTTTGTATAATTAATAAATGTACTTATTTTTGGCAAAAAAATTAAAAATAAAATACTATGATGAATATAAATCTTATATATTTTATAAGAATACATTTAGTCAGATTTAGCTTCTAAAACACCCAAATTTTAAAATGTTATATTTATCAAATTATCAAGGTGACAACTTTGACATCATATAATATAAAATAATGTAAGTGTCATAATCACACTTACAAGACTCCAAACAGTAATATATTCGGTCATGGGATGATTATGGTATATATATACACTACCAATAAGTTTTGGTCAGGTTTGTGAGCCCTTTAATACGTATTACTATTTCAATAAAAACAATATTATTGATTTTTTTACTAAATAAATAATTTCTTCATCATTAATGTATAAGGTAATAAGGTAATTAAATAACTCTTAAAAATTACAAATAAATTAACATGATAAATAAAAACATTTTTTATTTCAAATGAGTATTTATAACCGATTTTATATTCTGTATAACATTATATTAAAAATACTTTAATTATTAATGTTTGAGTGGGACATATTTCACTTTCCTTTAAATAAAATAAACTAAAGGTCTTAATCACCTCCAAGTGGGTTATAATAGATTCCATTTCGACCCAAATATGAATTAGGTCAAAATATAATCATCCAATTGTATTAAGACTAGTGTTAGGGTAATTTTATAATATTATATTTACCCTTAATTACCCGATTTATCTTTTACTATAGTAAATAAAATTTATCGTAGTTATTATTCATAATGCCCAAAAATAAAAAGTAGTCTATTAATATAATTTAGACCCAATGATTAAAAATATGGAATCCATTTTTCCGAATTCAATACACAGATGTTGAAGAAATTAAATTAAAATTATTCCCGTTATTGAAAGAAAATGGGTTTTTTTTAAAACATTGCAAAATATTGAATAAATTTACCCTACGAAATCAATGTAAAATTAATGATAATGACATAAATTATATTAAATGGTAAAAATATAATCTATTTAAACTTTAAAACCATTAAATATTATAATTTAACCACAAAAATTATTACGATGAAAAAAGTTGTTTTTAATTAAAATATAGCATGTTTTTACTATTCATTAAAATATGAAAGTTATCAGAATAATATGAAAAATTTATCCAAGGTAAAATTTTATATCCTCAATCCAAATAATAATTTTATTTTGTAAAATTGAACTTATAAACATGTCAAAAACTAGATTTAATGTGGGTGTGCCATCAAAAGGCGTCAAAACTGCATTTTTTTTAAAAAATACTTATTTTATATGAAAAATTTATTTTATTCTCATAACATGTTTTAGAAAATGAGTAAGATGAATAATAATGTTATAAAATTCAAAATTTAGTTAATACTATTCATAACGGCTAGTTCGTGATAATAGTATAACCATATATCGTTGTTTAGTGAAACCCAGAATTGCGTACAACACACGCTATTGTGGAAGGTCGCGATTGCGTGTAATGCAAGCCAGGTCAGGCTGGCGTGTAGTGAAATCTCCCTTTGGTGTTTCTTATAACATAATTCAAAACATTTTTCATTTATACATTAAACAAAATCTACACTTAATGTTGCGTAGAATAATTTCTACAAAACGAACTTGAAATTGTGTGTCACATGAGCCAAGAATAGTGCTGCATATACTGCAAGTTAATATGGTGTCACGTATAGCACAAGCTAATTTTGGTGTAGCGTACAACACAAGACATCAAAAAAATTAAAGGAATATTCTTCATAAAATCTCAGGGTGTTACACAAACTACCATATCCAATAGAGGAGTCCAGTACCTACAAAAAAGGAATCCATCCTTCACACATAAATGATCTCTCACGAATTTAAACATAAGGCTTCCAGCCTTTTCAATTAGATAATAATCTCATTCCAAAGAAATTATCTTTTTTGAAACTGTTTTTTATTTATTATTGAATTAACCAATTCATTAATCATAGGTTCCAACTCTGAGAAACATAATTCATCAAGCTATAACAAGCTACTAAACTAATTAAAAATTTCATTTAAACATGCTTCCTAGATAATATTCCAGTTTCGACAATATTGTGGGATTATAATTTTTTAAAATTTCTATAATTATATTCATAAACCATCATTAAATTTCTTATCATTATTTATTAATATACACCAACACTAGTAATTAAATATTTAATTAGGAATTCATACTCGCATCGATTTGAGCATTATAAAATTATATGAAATAATGGACTCATTTCAAATGCCCATTTATTCTACACCTAATTTAATATCAATTAAATAATTACTTACATTATTTATAATTTTTTATGAAGAACAACATTCAAATGATTAGCATTACAACAAGATACATAATCATAGAATATATCTCACACTATCTTGAAAATAAAGAGGTAAAATGTTATCATGGAAGAAAGAAAATATAAAATATTTCAATCTAATTCCTTGTTAATAGAAATAAATAAAAATTAGGTTAAATCCGATTCAAATGAAAGGTACATGCCATTATAACTTTATGATTTCACATAACAAAAGGAAATAAGCATTGAATCCCTAACATGGAAGAAATAATCTACATATTATTTTAAGTACAAAAAATTTGGGGCTTGTGAAATATGGAACCACCACAGGTGCAAATTTGAGATATACTCCAAGTAAAGGATTTCAAATATCCAATATAAGAAGAAATAAAATAAAAATGAATGAAGGGAAGGACCGTCATTTTCCAAATGACAGATATGGGATGATCAAACATTTTATATCACAAAATATTTAACTCTAACAAATGTGAATATAATTAAAATCCATGAAAAATAATAAATTTTAATTCTAGACCATATTAAAAAACTTGGGATATAATTATACATGATGAATCAACCTTTTTAGGCCCTTTATTCAATCCTCCAAAAATCCCACATGGTCATTTTCATGAAACTGCCAGAAATATCCACCAAGAATATTTCTTGTAACTAAAAGCCTCACATATCCAAAATCGCAACGTATCTATTTTAATGGAGCCAAAATCCCCTCATAGAAAAATTCCAAAAGTATCTGTTTCACATAGATGATTCACATAGCTGATCACTCTATTATCTAATCTCTCGTGAAGGAGATCGATCACATATTCGATCAACCTATCCATTTCACGTACTTTATTTCTCACATACCCATTCCATCCACATAGAATATTTCTCACATAGTTGATCCTTCCATATATGTAGTCCATCCACATTGCAGATCAAGCCACATTATCTATCTCATATCTTTGATGGCTCCATGATGTCATTGGATTTAGGTAGAAAATGTCTCTATGTACCAGGTTCGATTGATTGTGAATTGATATATCACCCTTGTTGTGATCCACATCCTCATTGTGTAAAACCCATACACTTAGTGAATCCTCTATGATTCTATATTTTAAATTCCAAACACCTCTAAAGATTCTCTATACCTCCTCTGAGCACCATTTGAATCAGAAACATAAAAAAAATATACTAAATGTACCTTACAACATATGAACACATTCAAATTATTATATGTGAATACATATACATAGAGCTCTTATGATTAATATATATATTATAATTTCACTCATGAGATAATTCCTGTGAATCATTGTTGAAAATTTTACAACTGTTAGGTTAAATATATTTTTTTGGTAAATTATCTCGTGGGCCATTAATCAAATTGGGAAATAGTACACCCCTTTTAATTTTACTTAATGATACACCAGAATCTCATGTTTGATTCGTCTTTACTTATCCTATAATCATTTCCACTATAGAGTAGTGTGAGTATAGATACAATCTCTTGAACCAACCCAGGATGACTCTGAACTGATCACATCAACCGATCCGCGATAAAGCCCGAAGGGCATTCTTGATCCCCACATGGTGACACAAGTTCACAAGTATCAAATCAAACAAGAGGTAAATTATTTACCTGAATTTAATATAATTAAATAACCAAAAAATTACTAATCCAGATCTTAAGAAAACCAAACCATCATACCCTTAACAATTTCTATATTTTTATGTTTAAAAACTAAAACAATGACAAAAAAGGACAATGTAAAAAAGGGAAAAACATGAAATCACCCCAAACATCTATGAAACAAGAGGATGAATATCCTCAAGTCTCCACTACCAATATCCATAACCCAATACACTAGAAAACCTATATTCTAACATTACATGTCTTTCCTTAACCTGAATCAAATAGAAAAAAAGACCAACATTCACCCAAAGGTGTATGTAGGGTGTGATCCAAAGCCTAGTAGGATGCCACCCAATAGAAGTATTCCATGCTATAAAATTTTAAATATAATATAACATGTTCATTTAAGTAAATTCTTTTACATAAAAAAATTCAAGGAAAACATTTATCCATCAAACATCATTAAAAGGGATGATTTCTACAACTCTCCATTTCACAACAATTTGTATAAAAGAGAAAAAGAATTTATATAAAGAAAACACACACACACAAAATCAAAAGAGGTCCACCATATTCCATCACCCTGTGTAAATCCCTTAGGGTTAATCTAGCTTGAGTGGTACACTAAAACCTCATACCTTTTTGTAACAAGTCTTAGAAACAACGACCATTAGAATTCTCATGCACATGCCACTAGGAGGGGACCCCATATTGGCCTAGTGGTCTCAAATCATAAAAAATATTTAGTTAGTGTTGTTTCATCCCTACTTCTAAGTGAAATAGAGATGAACTGTCATGACCTGAACCTACCGGACTCAAGCCGCAACTACCCCAAGCCTGCCTCCATAGCCTAGGGGCTGGCGACAAGCACCTAAGGTGTAACAATCTTGGGGAGGCCTTTTTCTAAGTACATGTACACACACAAACACACATAGCCCACTCAATGCAGAAGTGCAGAGTAAAAAAGAAAACCAAGTACAAACACTATATCCCAAGCACAATCATGCATCAACTTCTAAAAACAGAACAAGTAATGTTATGAAAAGTGGACTGACAAGTAGACTGAATAGTAAAGGGAAAAACACGTGCCCAACCAGAAAGGTGACACAACCCAACAAAAGGTAAACGAAAGTAAACAGATTGTGAGTCTCACAACTGAAAGTCCTACTATGACCACCGAACATAGCCCAAGCTCCTGTGTCCTTTATTCTCCTCCGTAGTCTCGACCAACCTGTCGGTTGTCTGTAAAGGCACACCAAGTGTGGGAAAAGCCCAATAAGGGGTGAGTATAAAGATACTCAGTAGGATTCCCTGAAATCTCGATGTAGAAACAAAGGAGGTACTAAAACAGTGAGTAGTAGATAGAACAAAGAACATTGTAAGAGTACAATAGGGAGAGTGCTGCTCAACCCAACCAAAGAAAGGAAGTAGACTCGTCCCAACCAAGAGGAGATAGACATGGAAAGCACTTGGGATACCCCGCGTGTCTTCACCCCTCCTAGAATGATAGTAACTAAACCTAAGGAGTGAAAAAAAGTAGGTTGTATATGTATATGCTCAAGAAGAAACCCGAATGAGTGTGTAAGGGGATATCTATCTCCAAGCTCAGCCTAGAAAAAGTCTTCAACAGTTCTAAGGATATCCATCACTGATGCCCATCAGTCCTGCATGTCAAAGCTGTCTCATCGCTAAACCATTCAACCAAGGCTCTCACTCTAGTAATCACGGTGAGAAGTCACTGACTATAGAAATAGAAAGGGCTGGGTCTAAATGAAGTCTTTGGGTAACCCACTGCCCAGCCCAGCTGGAGGGTAAACTCTAAGAGGTCGTCAGGCAACCCACTGCCCATCCCTGCTGGAGGGTAAACCTTAAAGTCAACGGGTAACCCACTGCCCAGCCCTACTGAAGGATAAAACCTAGGGTCAATGGGTAACCCACTACCCAACCCCACTATAGGGTAAACCCTAAGCTCAACGGGTAACCCACTGACCATCCCCCACTGGACGGTAAACCTTGATATGACGATGGGTAACCCCCTGCCCAGCCCCGCTAAAGGTTAAACCCAGAACTGGTCTGATAACTCCGCACTACCCATGCCATCACTGGGTGTCACTAATCATCACTGTCATGTGTTGGTTTAGAGTACATCAAAGGACACTCTGAAAAATTACCATTCATGATTCCACATTTAATGATATCTTGAAAGAGGCTCTACACGCCCAAACCCATTACACTGTTGCAATCATCACGTAAAAACATGTGAGATAGACTGTTTACTCTCTTGAAATGGACTCTCGATGAAAATGTTGTTCAACACCACATTATTCCCATACGACATCTCATGGGGCCCACACCATGGTCCCGAAAGATGTCGGGCGAACTGTGACATCACAATTCTCTTGAAAAAACACGCCAAAACGACTACTCATTCGCCCCGAACGGACGTTTGATGAAAAAGTCACAAAATGCTGCTCACATCTTAAAAGACAGCCCGTGGGGCCCACACATCAACTCCGACTTCAATTCTTGAAACCACCATGGACTACATCATATCGATGCTAGGGTTACAATGCCGCTGAATGTCCCTAAAATAGACTCTGGATGCATTCACGCCATCTGAAAGAAGAATCCTGGTGAGGCGCAAAACAATAGTTAACAGTCGTGTCATGCCACCGAGCCCCTGTCTAAGGAAATAAAAATCCCCGATACCATCTCAAAAACTCCAAATCATTTCGAGGATCGTTCTTCCATAGATGGTACACAAAAACGACACCCATAGTGAATGTTACGGGTGTTCGAAGACAAGGGGTCTAACCCTTTAGGGTTGGACCGGCCCGGTCCAGCCGGTCCACCCGGCCTGGGCTAGCCCGCACAGGGCCACTGACCTTCCATGATGCTCGACCGCTACCCTGCAGTCCACTCGTGTTGATGGGCCCTCGTGTCCTGGTGATTTCCTTCCAGGAGACTCGCCGAAGGCGTGTCTCGATCTCTCGCTCGGGGGCGCGCGATGCGACCCCTGTCGCACCCGCACTGGCGACCTCCACCCGCCACGCCGGTCCGCCATCGACGCCCTCAATGCCGCCGTTTGGGAGATGCGCCATGACTCCACCTGGGATCCGTGCTCTCGCATCCTAGAAGACTGATGTGCCTCCACCTAGGAGCCCACCTCACCACCGCCTGGGACCACTGGAAAACCAATTTTTTTGTCGAAAAACATCCTGGGGCTCCCCCGGACATCCCAGGACTCAGATTTTCGATACGAAAAGAGAGTTGGAAAGATCGGATCGAACCCTACGAATCTATAGTCTTCAATAGAGAATTGGACAGAATTTAGATGCAAAAAATTGGAGTTCAAAGTAGATGTAGAATTAAAAATGAAAACGCACAGTCCTACCTCGCTGGGCGTAGCCTATAGCTTCACGAATGGTCCGCCGGAGCCGCCACTGCCTAGCCAGAGGGGAAGGAAATCGTGAAAGAGGTTTCTCCCTTTATTGAGAGATCTTCCTCTAGGGATCAAAAAAAACAAGTGTTAAATAATGGGGGGGGGGAGAGATGTGTTTAATTAGAGAAACACTTAAACACCCACCAGTAGGCCCTATACCCGAACTTTCAGCGGGGTATGGGTAAAGTTTCCTCTAGGTTAAAATCCACGTTTTGAGCGCAACGGTAGTCTCAAAATTTTATTCTGAGCCTCCATTAATAAGTTTTAAAGTTCACGCCCTAGACCGTTAAATTATGAAAATTCCCCTGCTGGCATTTTCCACAGAAGGGTCGTGCCTGCAAAAGTTACACCCCTCATACAGTAAACGACAGGCTTCGGACTCAATGGTGCCCTTGGTCTTCCTATTCAAGAAACCGTTCATGATTTATTCTATTTATTTGGAATGTATAGTGTGAACATAATTAAAATTTAATTCCGTCCACACAGGGGCTCGTAATCACATGACATTTGAACACCCTGCTCTTGAATAACATCATGAATATTTCAAAGTCTTACAGGCTCAAAAACCAGGTTCTTAGATCATTCACTCCTTCATTTTTTCTTCCCCCAAAATTAAAACTACAAAAACAACACGGGATACTGAGCCCGCAACTGGCTCTCCCGTTCCGAGGTGCTATCCTGCACCCTCCCATGCTGCCACATCACTTGAACCAAAGGAATGTTCCATCCACGTAGTGTCCGCTCCTATCGGTCCTCAATCTCCACCAGGTGCTCCAAAAAGGTGGCTCCATCCTCAATGTCCATCTCTCCCCAGTCGAGAACGTGTGTGGGTTCGTGAATGTATTTCTTCAGTTATGACACGTGGAAGACTTCATGCACCCTCTCTAGTTGTGGCGGTAGAGCAGGATGGTAGGCAACCTCCCCAACTCTATGCACATTCTCCAAGGGCCCACTGAACCTCGAGGATAGCTTTCCTTCCCGACCAAACCTCCATGTTCCATGACGTCGGTAGAACCTCAGAAAGACATGTTCCCACTTCTCGAACTCTAAAGGCCTACGATGACGATCTGCATAGGACTTCTGTCTGCTCTGACCCATCCTCATGTACTCACGAATGACCTGCACCTTCTCCCTCGTCACCCGCACTAACTCTGAGACCGTGAGGGATGTCTCCCTGACCATCATCCAGCACAATGGTGACCTGTAGGGTCTCCTGTAGAGGGCCTCAAATGGTTCCATGCTGATAGTAGAGTGGTAAATGTTGTTATATGTGAACTCCACCAAGGGTAGTTAATCCTCCTAGCTTAGGAAAAAGTCTAACATGCACGCCATAAGCATATCTTCCAACACCTAGATAGCGCTCTTGGTATGCCCGTCCATATGGCGGTGAAAATATTTACTCATCCGCATTCGAGTACTGAATGCCTCCTACAGGCCTTGCCACAAATACGATGTAAACCGTGCGTCGCGGTCAGAGACAATCATCGAGGGTACTCCATGAAGGCGGGTGATCTTCTGAACATACAACTGCCCTAGAATTGACACAAAACTCTACTCTCTAATGGAAAGGAAGTGCGCTGACTTCGTGCGTCGGTCAACTATCACCCAAATGGAATAATGGCCCTTCATTGTGTGCAGATGTCCTGTGAAAAAGTCCATAGATATGCCGTCCCACTTCCACTTCGGGATATCAAGGGGCTAAAACAACCCTGCCGGAACCTGATGCTATGCCTTCACCGGCTGACTAGTAAGACACTGAGAAATGAACTCAGCTATGCTCTTCTTCATGAAAGGCCACCAAAACTTCCACTAAAGGACCCTATATATTTTCCCTACACAGGATGTACAACCAAGGGAGAAGTGTGGAATTCCCGCATCACCTCCTCCTACATCTCCACTGGCACTGCTCCTCGCCCCTCAAAGAGGATCTCATGATTTCCTCCTCCAGAATACCCACAGGTTGTGTCACCCATGGATATATGATCATGCAGCTCCTTGCTATCGACATCCCCCAGCTGTGACTCTCTCACACACTCAAAGAGCGAAGGAGTCAACACCATCGATTGTAGAAAATACGTTCCCCCTGCTCCACCAAGGTCATCTGTAGGGAAGCCAACTGCTCTGAAGCTTCCCACACTAAATGATCATGGGACATCCGGCTATGGGAATCTGCTACTACGTTTCCCTTCCCTAGAGTGTAGAATATCACGAAATCATAAACCAGTAGAAATTCTAGCCAGCACCTCTGCCTCAGATTCAAATCCCTCTGAGTGAAGATGTACTTGAGGCTCTGTTGGTCTGAGTAGACCACAAAACACTCACCTGGAAGGTAGTGTCTCCATAAAATCAAGGCATATCCCACCGCTAATAGCTCCAAATCATGAGTCACATAATTCTTCTCATGGGTCCTCAAATTCCTCGACCCATATGAAATCACTACCCGCTGCTGCATTACCATGCACCGGAGCCCAACTCCTGAAGCGTTGCAGTACACAACAAACTCAACACCATCTTATAGAAGCCTTAACAGTGGAGCACTAATCAGCCTCTCTCTCGACTCCACGGAGGCACTCTGGCACTGATCATTCCAGGCGAACGGTCGTCCCTTCTGCATTAATACGATCAAATGAGTACCAATCCTAGATAAATCTTACACAAACATCCCGTAGTACCCTACCAAAACAAGGAAGCTCCTCACCATTGACGCATTTTTGTGTGGCTCCATAGCAAGAACTACCTCTATCTCTGTGGTATATATGGCCAAACCCTACTCCGTAATGACATTCTCCAGAAAGTGAACCTCATGAATCTAGAACTGACACTTCGAGAGCTTCCCATATAGCTGGTGATCTCGGAGTAAGTCTAGGACCATCCCCAAATTCTCTACGTGCTCCTCTTCTATCATAAATTAGATGAGTATGTCATCATCAAAGACCATCACAAACCGGTCAATGTATAGTTGGAAGATCTGGTTCATCAAAGCGATGAAAATGTAGGGGGGGGGGGAATTCGTCACGCCAGAGGGCATCACCAGAAACTCTCTCAGCATCACGAAACTATAATTGGTGGAAGCCGGATCAAAGATCAATCTTGGAGAACCACTTCACAATTATCAGCTGGTCGAAGAGGTCATTGATCCTCGGTATGGGGTACTTTTTCTTTATCGTTGCGTGATTCTGGCGATGATAATCCACCCAAATCCACAGACTACCATATGCATTTTTCACAAACAAAACTGATGCTTCCTATGGGGACACATTGGGCTTGATGAATCCCTTCTCCCGAAGTTCCTCCAACTGAATTTGTGGCTCCCAAAGCTCTTTGGGTTCCACTCGATATGCTGAACATGATATCGGGGCAGTCCCCAGTTGCAAGTCAATGCATAACTACATCTCTCGCCTTGGAGGTAGTCCTGAGACATCATCAGGAAAGACGTCCATGTAGTCCTCTACAAGGGTAGGGATCCAAGTGCTTGTAGCATATAATACACTGAGATCCATTCTCGCCAACTAGTGAGAAAAAAGTCATGGTCTCTTGCTCAGAGTACCCATCTGCTCTGCCACATGGTCTCGTTCACTAAGGATTGTGAACCTTGTCCCATCAGAACGAACACAACTAACTAGTCTTTGCCGACATCCAATCTGGTCATTAACCATGGTAAGCCAATCCATGCCCATGATGACATAATAATGTTCCATTGTGATTACGAGTTGGTACCACATGAAACTCTCTCCTCCGAACGACTGTTTGAGCTGTCTGTAGATAAAGGTCACCAATGAGGCACTTCCCGTAGGAACCTCGAGGCTATGTGTAGGTGTCAGCGCCTCTATTGGAAGCTCCAAAACCCTTACCTAAAGAATCGATATAAAGAAGTGTTTGGCTCATGTGTCTACTAGTTCCAAAGAAAGTGTAGAGTAAACACAAAGTGTACCTCCGACCATCTCGTGTGATGGGGGGTCACGGACACCAATAGCCTGAATCTTCTTGCGACCCCTACCGCCGGATCCCTGAGCATGGACTGGCCTGCCCAGTGGTGCTGGTGGAAGGACCTAAAAACACCGTCCCCCACATCCATGTCCTTCCACTCTGCCTGCGCCGCCACCCTCAGGGTCACCCTGTCATTGCCTGGGGGATCCCTGGTCACGACGTTGCCTCTGCCACTACGGTGTGCCCACTGCCTTCCATAGCTGCTCGGTACGCCTGGTCGGCTAGTCCCATGCTAGGTCACCCCATCCATCCCAGGAATAGCACCGACTATATAATGAATACCCCAGTGCTCAACAGATCCACTGCGTTGTACGACCCAGCCTCTGAGTCTGCTCACGGAAGGGTCTCCTCAACGGAGGCTCTGCGCTCTGCCGCCTACTTGCTACCGAAGACTCTTCTCTGAAGCAGGCACTGCTAGGCCCTGCCAGCTAGAGTCCCTTAGCCAAGAAAATCTCTATTACGATCACCCACTCTAGTAGCCCGTCATTAGTAGGGATGAACAAGGGCACTACACTAGCACAGATCTCAATGCGACGACCCAACTCAAACTTCCGCGCCCGGATGTAACTATCACGAGCCTTATCCTACGAGTAGCGTGTTAGATCTGTAAAGTAGGATGAGTACTGCGTCGTGGTCATTCCCCCTACTTCAGCTCCAGAAGCTCCTAAATCGGAATGCAGTGTAAACAAGTGGGGGAGTACTCCTCCCAGAAGAGCTGTTGGAAGCTATCCCATGTGAGAGACGACTCGTCGTGGGTCTGCGTAACCAACCCCCACCAACACCCTATCGGCCTAGGGAAATGGCTGGCATCTAGGGATACCATCTGGTACACTGGTGTCTGGAGAATCCTGAAAAGTTGGTCCATGGACTCCAGCTAGTCTTCTGCTGCCTGGGGATCCAAGTCTCTGCTGAACTTCTGCGGTCACTGACACTGAATGTCTCAGAGCGAACTTAGCCTACGCACAACCTCGACCTGTGATTCCGGTAATAACTTCTTCTCTCCAGGTGGAGGGGCTACTGTTGAAGCACTGTGCGGAAAGGGATTATGTGAGGGTCCCGGAACGGACACCTAGTCGCTCACCAAGTCATCGTCACGAACTGGAGATGGTAACCTGGCTGGCTGCTGTCATGGGGAATCATAAAAATTATCATGGATTACAATGATCAGACGAGTATATATATATATATATTATTAATAAAAAAGGGGAGAGGACTCAAAAAGGACAATAAAAGACTCAATCCTACTGGATGCATGTTCTAAAGTTCCCTGCAACAAGTATCTCAGCATGCTGAGTCGACAAGCGGGTTATCATGGTCCTGGTGAATATATTAATCGGCCGCCTGTACCATCACTAGACTCCCTGGTCTGAGAGCCGCTCTCGAGACACGTCGACATTATTTCCCTAAATCGCAACCAATTCCTTTTTAGGGATGTCCGAACAATGCCCTAAAGAACGAACTAGCTCTGATACTACTTTTTCACGACCCTAACCTACCGGTCTTATGCCGCAACTACCCCAAGCCTGCCTCCATAGGCCAGGGGCTGGCGACAAGGGATGAAGTCATAACAATCTCAAGGAGGCCTTCTACCATGTACCTACACACACACACACAGATATCCCACTCAATGTAGAAGTGCAGAGTAAAAAGGAAACCAAGTACAAACACTATAACCCAACCACAACCATGCATCAACTTTTAAAAACGGAACACTTAAAGTGCTAAAAAGTTGACTGACAAGTAGACTGAACAGTAAAGGGAAAAACATGCACCCAACCAGAAAGGTTCCACAACACGGAAATAGGTAAACGAAAGTAAACAGCTAGTGAGTCTCACACCTGAAAGTCCTACTATGACCACCAAACGCATCCCAAGCTCTTATGTCCTCTACACTCCTTCGAAGTCTCGATCGACCTGTCCGTTGTCTGCAAAGGAACACCATGTGAGGGAAAAAACCATGTAGGGGTTAGTATAAAGATACTTTGTAGGATGACTCAAAAGCTTGAGGGAGCAATAAAGGAGGTAATAAAATGATGAGCAGTAGAGAGAACAAAGAATATTGTAAGAGTAAAATAGAGAGAGTGTAGCTCACCCAACAAAAGAAAGGAGGTAGACTCATCCCAACAAAGAATAGGTAGACACACAAAGCACGTGAAATACCCCGCATGTCTTCGCCCACCTATAAAAAGAATAATTGAACCCATAGAGTGGGAAAAAATTAGGGTGTATATATATATATTCTCAACAAGAAACCTGAATGAGTGTGTAAGGGGATCTCTATCTCCAAGATCAGCCTATGAAAAGTCTCCAATAGTTCTATGAAAATCCATCACTGATTCCCATCTGTCCCACATGTCAAATTTATCTCATCACTAAACCATAAAACCAAGGGTTATGATCCACTAATCATGGAGAGAAGTCACTAACTAGCCACATAGAAAGGGACGAGTTTGAAAGAATTAATCGGGAAACCCACTGCCCGACTCAAATGGAGGGTAAACTCTAAGAGGTCATCAGGTAAACCACTGCCCATCCCCACTAGAGGGTAAACCCTAAAGTCAATGGTTAACCCACTGCCCAGCCCCACTGGGGGGTAAACCCTGAGGTCAACGTGTAACCCACTTCCCAACCCCATTGGCGGGTAAACCCAAAGGTGAATGGGTAACCCACTGCCCAAACCCCGATGGAGGGAAATCCCTGATACGCTAGTGGGTAACCCACTGCCCAGCCCTGCTGGAGGGTGAACCTGGAACTGGTCTGATAACTCCGCACTGCCCATGCCATCATTGGGTGTCACTAATCATCGCTACCATGCGTTGGTTCAGAGTGCGTCAAATTAACCTCCGACCAAGGACCTTTCATGTTTCTACATTTAACGAGATCTCGAAAAAATCTCTGCACTCCCAAACCGATTACACCATTGCAATCCTCCCGAAAAAACACGTAAGATAGACTATTTACTCGCTTGAAATGGACTCCCGATGAAAAAGTTTTTCAACACCGCATTATTCCCATACGACATCTCGTGGGACCCACACATCGGTATCCAAAGAGGTCTGGTGAACTGCTCCATCGCAATACTCACAGAAAAACACGCTAAAACTACTACTCATTCGCCCCGAATGGTCGTCTAATGAAAAAGTCGCAAAATGTTACGCCCTGACCCCAGTTACCCAGAGTCAATACATTATTACATCACATTGGCATAATCACAAAAGGTCAAGTCTTGAAAGACCGATTAGTTTAGTAGACTTGTAAACACTAGATACATTCATAAGTCTTACATTGCATGATAAAGTGAAAGACTACAACAACATAGTCTCCATAGTCCTCACTCATATCCCCTTAGACTATCCCTGTAGGTCAGTTTTAAAATACTTCTTCACATCCTGGGAAAAATAAAACATAGAAAGGGGTGAGCTCAGATGCCCAGTAAAGATAACAATATAGCGGAAACTTTCATGAATAATAATAAACATTTAAGGTAATGTATAATTAAAACAAAAGCCTTTTAAACATGGACTTCACCATAATATGGCCAAAATAAAAGGAAATAATTCCATTTACTTATTCACATGGATTTTATACTAGTCGAATAATCACATGCAATATCAATAACCACTTTCATAATTATGGAATGCATAATGCCAAACTTTCATGACCACATAGTAGAATCCTTGTGCCAAGACTATAAATAAGATTATGTCAAGGCCTGGTGCCAAGAAACTAGTTTGTCTCATAAGACCTACCAATGCATCGAGGAGCTATATCAGGCTCCACCCGCCCCTTACTGAGTCCAACGAATTCTTTCATATGAACATGTTTAAACATAACATAAACATTTGTATTAAAACTTGCATACAAAATGTCAATAAATTCACCATAAACCGTGAATGTTATAAAAATAACACATCTATAGTCAAAATATCACAAAACATTTAATACAATATGGATGTTTTGTATCATTATAAATCAACTTCAAATAAGATTAAAATCCATCAAATGATGTTGAAAAAGATGAAATCAAAACTATTTGAGAGAAATATCTCTTTTTTGAAATAATTTAAAAGTCACATAATTATAGAATAAAAAATTTACTTTGAAAATATTATTATATACTTTTAAAGGAAGCTTTGACGATTTTATAACGGCGGAAAATAGCCTCACCCAATGTATAAGTTAAAGAAGAAATTCTTACCATAATTTTTTCAAAAATGTTAAAAAGGACCTTGTTTGGAAAATGATGGAAATATTCCTTTCAAACCATTTTATAAATATTCAAAAAAGTGTATAAACGACTTTAACCAATAGTCTAATAAATAGTAAAAATTATTTGGAATACATTTTTTAGAAATATGGATGTGGATGATAAAGAGGTCCCAATATATAATTTCGTATAAACAACCTCAGATAATGATAAGATTGTAGAATTAACCCTTAAATTCTACTTGTCCTTGGTCGAGGGTAGGTTAAAATCCTGTATAATAGTGGAATAATTGTTATTAAATTACACAATAATCATATACATTAATATTATATCATATATGATCTTTTAACATTGCTTTGTTAATAATATCTTAGTATTATCGTCGTTTCAGTTGTTAACAGATTCTTTTTCCTTTATATTATTTGTTATGTGAGTCATATTTTTTATCGATGTGATGTATATTATTTGTATCCAAAATTATATCACATCTTTAAAAATTATTTTTAATCATAAAATGAAAATTAGTCTTGTAAGGATACGATGGGGAATGAATCTCACCGCGTTCGTGGAGACGGTAATATGTACCTACGCATGAGCGACAATATCATTCTTTTGATATTAAAATAATATATAATTGGATGGTATATCATATATACAGAATCATTATCATGTTATATTTATTATTTACATAAATTAGACATCATTGTTATACCCATCCAAATAATAATGTATTGCATAACTATTACACCACGACTTGGAGATGGTAAGCCGTACGTATGTACGTATGGTGAAATTTCATTCAAAGGATGGATAGAATAATGAATTTGGCTGTAAAATATTTATAATAACATAATATTGTATATAAGATACTGGAGTTATTATTTTATAATAGAAACAACAAAGAAAATAGAAGTGGAAAAAGAAAATAACTTGAAAGAGGTGGTGTGATATTTACCTCTTCTTCGGGTTCTTCCATTTGATTTGATCAAAAGGGATCCTTAGGATGACTTTCTGACTAATGTAATGCCTCTAGGATTAATGGATGATAGTTTATAGGGTATTTGGGTAGGGTTTGGATGATCCAAATGGCTTTGAAGGTGTGAATTAGAGATAAGGGTTAGTGCCCCTTAACAAGAGGGGTGAGGGGTACATTAGGAAAAGCTAGAAATATTATTTTATAATAAAATATTTTTATCTTTATAATGGATCTAAAATGTATTATTTAAAGTATAATGTGGTTATGGGTCGAAAACCACTCAACCAATAGGTTTTAGATAGGGTTGGTTCACTATATCAACTTTATCTTTTAGATTTAACTCTTAGATAACTAGTTTTACATTTACCATGTCTCTCTTTATTTTTATATGATATGGTTAATAAACATACTATATACTTCAAAGATAACCCCAAGTGGTTTATTAATAATACACCTATCCTCATATAAGTCCTTTGGCAGAACCTTAGATATTTTTTAATAGAATATCAATTAATAATATAATATTTGTTTTGAAAACTCTTTTAAGTCTATTTTGACACTATTTGGAATTTTGTTATTTCTAAATTCATAAAAGCATTACAACTTCGAACAAGATTTATCTAACCAAAACTAATATGTTATATTAACCTATAAAATTAGTGAAATTTAAAAAAAGTCTCTAATTACATTTATTTGGATATTTATAAAATCAATTATTTTAATATTTCATTAATTATGTAATTACTGCATCATTATTGTGTCATAAATAAATTAAATTATTTAATGTCTAAAAAATATAAATAAAATACAATTATTTAGTAAATATTTTTTTATTTATAATGAATATTCATAGTCTAATTAATCTTATGTGTAACCCGATATTGAAAATTTTTTAGTTATTAATCTTTGATTTTAATTCATTTAACTCGTCTTTGAATTAAATAATAATAAATGTCCTAATCTAATACAAGTTGACCAAATAGGTTGATATTTTATTCCTAAGGTTGTTTTTGGTCGAATCATACTTATCCAATAGAATTCAGACATGTGTTAAGGTAATAATAATATAATTTTTACCCTTAATAACCCTATTAACTTTTAACCGTGTTAAATAAAAGTAAAAAGTAAATATTCATCAAAAATTATTTTTATCTTATTAAAGATAATTTTACTTAATGATATCAACTGTGTCTCTCAGATTTTTGAAATTAAACTCACAAAAGTGGTAAAATTATGTTTTATGTAAATTTTCAAATGCTCCTAGGAGGTGGGTAAAGACTTTAAAAAGTTCGAGAAAATATTTATATATCTAAAGTTATTATAAATTGACTCCAATGAATTACATTGAACTTATAGAGGTATTATGTATATATTTTTACTTAAAACCAATTTAAATAAAATAAATAATTATTTAAATAAAAATTCGATTTTATACAATAACTCAATGTTTTTCACTATTTATCAAAAATTGAAAGTTTTCAGAAAAATACCAAAAATTAACACTAAGATAATTATGATATTCCTAATTAAAAAATGAATTAGTTTTTACCAATTTCAAAACATATAAATTTCATTAATTAATTTAAAATTAATTCTTGTTGTCAAAACCAAAAAGCCCATTTTTAAGAAGTAATAAATATCAAAAGATTTACACTTTTTTACGCCCAATTTTAAATTGAAATTAAATTAAATGACCATAATTAGATTAAATGGTAAAAATATAATATAATTATACTTAAAACCCATTAAAATGTATAATTCAACATTATAAATTATTATGATTAAAAAAAAATTTCAGATAAATTTATAAATTTTCACTATTTACCCTAATATGAAAGTTATCATAAAAACACTAAAAATATATTGAAACTAAATTTTTATTCCCTAATTATTAATAATAATTTTTTTTGTCAAATAGAATTTATAAAAGTTTCAAATATTCGATTTAAAAAGGGTTCACCATTAAAACGTGGTAAAATTGCATTTTTTGAAAAATAATTCTTTTATCTGAAAAAAATGAATTTGTTCTTACATTATGTCTAAAAACTCATAATATGTATTCTAAAATTTCAAGGATTATTTAATGATAAACATTCAGGTAATAATATTTATAACCGCTTTTGAACGACTAGTTTGGTAAGTCGTGGTGCGCTTGAAGTTAGTGTTTCCTGTAGTGAAAGTTATTTGATTACTTTGATGAAATGGTGTACTATAGAATCTTGGAGTGTTACATTCTTCCATCCTTCATTAAATTTCATAATTGTAATTTTAAATACTTCTTAGAAAATAAAATGTTGAAAATAGAGAATACCTTTGTGGGAAAACCCACATCATGAATTTGGGTTAATAAAATTTTGTCTTAATAAGGGAAAAAGGGGAATGAAAAAGTCCCCAAAAAAATCATGATCTCGATTAGGAGAACATTAGTAAAAATTTTAGATACATAATCAGAGGAAAAATTTAAATATTTATAGGGAGTTATTGAGGTCATTAGTCACAAACAGTTGTATAATTGAGGCCCTCAAAGCCATCAATCTATGATGATTTAAAATATCACATGTTCAACAAAACATAAGGTATTAGGATAACACATTTTTATTTTTAATATCCCTTACCTAATGTTTAAGAATTAATTTCTTCATAGAATAAGAGAATAAAAAAAATATAAATTTGACAAGTAGAGTTCCATCCTTTAACTAATTTCTACCCCAAACTCATATTTCACTCCATAAGATTTCAAAAAAATATTATATTTTTCCTAATCGTATGGGGTTCCAAAAATAATGAATTTATAAATCACCTATCAGACCCTTTAAAAAACTAGATTATACAATCCAAGGACTTCACGTAGTGCATTAGTAGGTGATAAATCCCAATCGCACTATGGTTATGGGTTTGATTACCACAGCTTTGTCCGACACAACAGATTGTCACACAGTCTACGTGTTGTCCTTTTTATAACAATCCAAAAATAACCTTAATAATAGTATCTAATTACAAACTTAATCCATTCCAAACTATAGATTTATCCAAAATACTTTTATCCAAACTCATAGTTCAGAATTAATAAGGAAGTTAAACACAATGAAGATCGTTTTTTCCACGTAATAACATGTGAACACCTTCATAATGTATTCTTTTAAAACATGGTAACACCCTGAATTAACCTAAAAGCTTATTTATAAAATTCATGCTTTCTTATTTCTTATAGAACACTGTATATATTCCTTATATCCAAATATTTTGAATATTCTACAATGATGAAATAAACAAACTATTAATTAGTTCCAAAGAATTCAAGAATATCAAATATAATTTATCCAAATCAACCATCTCTTATTCCAAAATCACTACCTCATTATGAGGACCATATTAAGGATTACCTTTATTTCAACCTTGTATTCTCCAAAAAGTGTATCTTACTATTATGTCAATTTTCTTAGAACCATATAATCTCAAATCCTTAATAAAATAGTACTGCAGTATAATCCTTATTTATCTCCACAATTCATATTACCAGTATATATCTGTTACAACACTAAAATGAAATAATTATATAATTACAACATAAGAACACCAGTCATTCATCTTCATATGAGGTAGAATATTAACTTTATTATTATCCTATATAATCATTTGTGGTATACTTTGATGACTGGGACATTGATTCACTTAGTGTCCCAACACCTTGAAGATGAATCATTTTACATTTGAAACCTTTTTCTTACACTTGAAATTACATTCGTGGTGTCCTTTTTCACCACACTTATAACAAATTCCCATTCCCTTCAAGAATTTTACAAGGAGATTCTTTCCACATTTATCACATATGTGAAAATCCTTCTTTCCCGTCTTCCCTTTATCCATTTTTCTCTCTACCATCATTTTCTTCTCTTGATTCCCTTCATATCCATAAGAATCATAAAATTCTTTACTTATCTTATTAACACATGATATTATTTCATCATATGTTGAGATTACATGGGAGAATATTTCCCTTCCAAATGTTGGGTTTATACCATGAATGATATGATCATTATTACTCTTTGGATCATACGTATTTTTGGAGTTCTCATTCCTTCTACTAGGCGCCATTTCAATAAAATGGCATATACTAGGTTAGTTTATGAATCAGAATGAATAATTATAAACTTGTAAAATACCTAACGTAAATTGAACAGTTTATGGATATAATCTATAATCATAAAAAAATTATTTTTGAGGAGGTATATACTCATAAATCCTTCATAAATATTTTTAAGGAAAATGATAATTATCCTAATCATATCTCCCGGGAGTGTCATATCCCAGAGTGCTGCAAGGCCCGTTGTCGTGCACCAGTTCTCGTGAAAGTCCATCTCAAAGCATTGTTTTTGGGTTTGACCCATGGGTACATCTGTTCCAGAGCCTCCAATACCTACTCGCATCGATACATGGATGTATTTTCTTGGAAAACTCACCAAATCTCTACATTACCAAAATTCGAGGAAGTTATTCTATACAAATCCTCAAAGTCTATCATAGGGTAATGTGATCCAACCAGTGATTATCTAAATCTAGATTCCAAGGATTGTACTAAACTTCCTCTGATACCAACTCTAATTCCTCGACCCCAGAGGCCTAGAGTCGGTGCATTACTACATAACATTAGCATGATCACAAAAGATCATGTCTCGAAAGACCGATTAGTCTAGTAGCCTTGGAAACACTAGATATATTCATAAGTCTTAAATTACATGATGAAGTGAAAAACTACATCAACATATTCTCCATAGTCCACACTCATATCCCCTCAGACTATCCCTGCAAGTCAGTCATAAAATAATTCTTCACATTTTGGGAAAAATAAAACATAGAAAGGGGTGAGCTCAGATGCTCAAAAAAGATAAGAATATAGTGGAAACTTTCATAAATAATCAAAAACATTTAATGAAATGTATACCTAAAACAAAATCCTTTTAAACATGAAATCAGCATAATATGGAAAAAATAAAATGAAATAATTACATTTAATTATTCACACAGATATTATAAAAGTCGAATAATCACATGAAATATCAATAACCACTTTCATAATGATGGAATGTATAATGCCAGAATTTCTTAACCACAAAGTCAAGGCCTTACGCCAAGACTAAAAATAATATTTTGTCAATGAATTGTGGCAAGACACTATTTTGTCTCATGAGACCTACTGATTCATCTATGAGCTATAGAGGGCTCCACCCGTCCCTTACTAAGTCCAATGCATTCCTCATATGAACAGGTTTAAACATAACATAAAAATTCATATTAAAAGTAGAATAAAAAATGTAAATTCTTTATCCATAAACCATGAATGGTTTAAAAATAACACCTCTACAATCAAACATATCACAAAACCTTCAATAAAATATGGATTTTTTGTATCATAATAAATCAACTTCAAAAAAGCTTAAAATACATCAAGGGATGTTGACATTGATGAAATCAAAACTATTTGAGAGAAATATCTCTTTTTTGAAATCATTTAAAAGTCACATAATTATAAAATATAAAAATTTACTTTGAAAATATTTTTATAATCTTGTAAGGGAAGCTTCAACGATTTTATAATGGTCGCAAATAGCCGCACCTGTCATATAAGTTGAAAAAGACATTCTTACCTTAATTTTTCCAAAAAGGATAAAAAGGAACTTGTTTGGAAAACGACGGAAAGATTCCTTTCAAAACATTTTGTTAAAATAAAAAAATGGTATAAATTAATTTAACCCATAAACTAGTAAATAGTAAAAATATTTTGGAATACATTTTTATGAAACATGGATGTGGATGATAAAGAGGTCCCAGTAGATAATTACTAATAAACACCCTCATATAATGAAGATATTGTAGAATTAACCCTTACCTTGTACTTTTCTCTGGTAGAGGGTAGGTCAACCTCATGTATAATGGTGAAATAATTGTTATATTATTATACAAGAATAATAAACATTAATATGATATCATATATGATCTTTTAACGTTGCTTTATTAATAATTTCATAGTATTATCTTCGTTTCGAGTGTTAACAGATTCATTTTACTTTATATTCATTGTTATGTGAGTAATATATGTTATGGATGGGATTTATATTATGTATATCAAGAATTGTACAATGTATTTAAAAATTATTTGTAATCATAAAATTATAATTAGACATGAAAGGATACGATGGGGAATAAATCTCATCATGTTTGTGGAGACGGTAATACATACGTACGCATGAGCAATAATATAATTTTTTGATATTAAAATAATATAAAATTGGATGGTAAATCATATATAAAGAAAAATTATCATGTTATATTTATTATTTACATCAATTACACATCATTATTATACCAATCCAAATAATAATGTATTGAATAACAATTACACCACGACTTGAAGACAGTAAGCCGTACGTACGCACGTATGGTGACATGTAAATAAAAGGATGGATAAAATAATGATTTTTTTTCACCATATTTATAATAACATAACAGTATTTAGAATATACTGGAGTTATTATTTTAGAATGGAAATAATAAACTAAAAGGAAGTGGAAGAAGAAAGGAACTTGAAATAGGCGGGGAGATATTTACCTCTTCTTTGGGTTCTTCCTTTTTATTTTATCAAAAGGGATCCTTAGGTTTGATTTATGACTAAAGGAAGGCCTCTAGGATGAAGGTAGGATAGTTTAGAGGGATTTTGTGGTGGTTTTGGCCAAGCAAAATGGATTTGATGGTGTGAATTAGAGAGAAGGGCTAGTTCCCTTTTATAAGAGGGGTGAGGGCCACCTTAGGAAAACCTAGAACTATTATTCTATAAAAATATCCTTTTAAGTTTCTATTGGCTCCAAAATAGATTATTTAATTTATAAGGTGGGGATGGTTCGAAAACCACTCAACCAATAGGTTTTAGACTGGTTTGGGTCACTATATTAACTTTATATTTTATATTTAACAATTAGTTAATTAGTAAGACATTTACCATTTCACTTTGTATTTTTATATTATCCGGTTAATAAACTTACTATATACATGCAAGAGAACACCAAGTGGTTCATTAATGATACACCTATAATTATATAAGTCCTTTGGCCGAACCTTATATTTTTAGGAATAGAATATCAATTAATAATATAATATTTGTTTTATAATATTTTTTATCTCAATTTTGAAACTATTTAGTATTTTGTTTTTTCTAAATTCATAACAGAATTATTACTTCGAAAAAAATTTACCTAACCAACCCTAATTTGTCATATTAACCTATAAAATCATTTTATTGAATAAAAGGTCTCAAAATACAATTATATGGATATTTATAATATAAATTATTTTAATATTTCATTACTTAGGTAATTACAACTTCATCATTGTGTCATAAAAAAATTAAATTATTTAACGTCTAAAAAATATAAATAAAATACCATTATGTAGTAAATATTTTTAGATTTATAATTAATATTTCTTGTCGAATTTATCTTATGTGTAGCCCTATATTAAAAATGTTTTAGTTATTAAACTTTTAATTTAACTCTTTTAACTCTTCTTTGAATTAAATAATAATAAATGTCCTAATATTATCCAACTGGACCAAAGAGATTCATATTTTATTTATAAGGTTCTTTTTGTTCGAATTATACTTATCCATTAGAATTAAGACATGTTTTAGGGTAATAATTATATCATTTTACCCTTAATTACCCTATTTACTTTTAACTATGTGTAATAAAAGTAAAAAGTTATTATTCACCAAAAATTATTTCTTTCTTACTGAACCTAATTTTACTTACTGATATCAACCGTGCCTCTCATATTTTTGAAATTCAACTCACAGAAGCGGTAAAATTAAGTTTTAGGTAAATTTTCAAATGCTCTTTGGAGGTGGGTATAGACGGTAAAAAGTTCAATGAAATTTTTATATATCTAAAGTTATTATAAACTGACACAAATGAATGAAATTGAACTTATAAAGGTATTATGTATCTATTTTTACCTAAAACAAATTTAAATAAAATAATTAATTATTTAAATAAAAATTCGTTTTTAAACTATAACTTAGTGTTTTTCACTATTTATCAAAAATTGAAATTTTTCAGAAAAATACCATAAATTCACCCTAATATAATTTTGATATTCCTAATTGAAAAATGAATTCTATTTTACCAATTTCAAAACATATAAGTTCATTAATTAATTTAAAATTAATTTCCGTTGTCAAAACTAAAAAGCATATTTTTAGGAAATAATAACTATCAAAAGATTGACACTTGTTTACGTCCAATTTTAAAGTGAAATTACATAAAAAAGAACATCATTAGATTAAATGGTAAAAATATAATATAATTATACATCCAAATCATTAAAATGTATAATTAGAAAATAAAAATTATTTTGACTCAAAAAGTTGTTTTCAGTTAAAATATAGTATTTTCACTGTTCACCCAAATATGAAAGTTATCAGAAAAACACTAAAAAATTATTGAAACTAAATTCTTATGTCCCGATTCTAAAGAAGATGTTAGTTTGTCAAATTAAATATATAAATGTTTCAAAATTTGTAGTTAAAAATGTTTCACCATTAAAGTGCGATAAAATTGCATTTTTTAAAAAATAATTCTTTTATCTTAAAAAATGATTTTGTTCTTACATTATGTCTAAGAAACCCTTAATATGGATTCTAAAATTATAAAGATTATAAAAAGTTAAAAATTCAGTTAATACAATTTACCACCACTTTTGAATGGCTAGTTTGGTAAGTCGTGGTGCACTTGAACTTAGTGTTGCCTGTAGTGCAAGTTATTGCATTACTGTGAAGAAATAACATACTATAAAATCTTGGGGTGTTACAAAAAATAGTACTCATAGATTAGAAGATGTCCCATGGGGCCCATGAATCAACTCTATCTTCAACTCCTGAAACCACCATGGACTACATCGTCTCGATGCTAGGGTTACAATGCCGCTGACGACACATAGAACGAACTTCAGATGCGTGTGCGCCATCTGAAAGAAGAATCCTGGCGAGGTGCTAAACAATTATTAACGGGAGTGTCATGCCACTGAGCCCCCGTTTGGGGAACTAAAAGTCTCGGAGACCATCTAAATAACTTCGACTCGATTCGAGGATTGCGCTGCTGCAGATGACATGCAAAACCGACACCCGTAGTGAAAGGTACGTGTGTCCGTAGACAAGGGGGCTAAACCCTTTGGGCTGGACCAGCATTGTCCTGTCGGTCCACCCAACCTGATCTAGCCCATGTCAGCCGGCCCACAACCCTTCCGCGCGGCCCGGCCACTGCTCTGCGTTCCACCCGCACCGACCGGCCCTCATGGCCAATCGCTGTCCCGCACGGAGACTTGCCGAAGGCGGCTCTCGGTCTCCCTCTCGGGGTTGCGTGCCGTGACCCCCGCAACAACCTTCACCGGAAACCTCCGCCCACTCCTCCGGTTCATCAGAGATGCCCGCCCCGCCTGGGACCACCGGAAAACCAATGTTTGGCCAGAAAACATCCCGGGGCTCCCCCGGACGCCCTGAGACTCTGATTTTTGATCCGAAAAGATCATTGGAATGCATGGATCGAACCTTACGTTTCTATGGTCTCCGCTTGACGATTGAACAGAATTTAGAAGCAAAAAATGGAGTTCAAAGAGGATGTGGAATTTAAAAATGAAAATGCAAACTCCTACCTCACTGGGCATAGCTCGTAGCTTCATGAACGGTCCGCCGGAGCCGCCACTGCCTTGATGGAGAGGAGGGGATGCTTGAAGGAGGTTTCTCCCTATGTTGAGAGAGCTTCCGCTAGGTAGAAAAAAAACAATGGTGAAAGAATGATGGGGGGGGAGTGTTTAAGTATAGAAACATTTAAACACCCACTAGTAGGCACCGTACCCGTACTTTCAGCGGGGTCGGAGTTAAGCCACCTCTAGGGTAAAATGCACGTTTTGAGCACAACCGTGGTCTCAAAATTTTAATCTGATCCTCTATTCAGATGGTTTATAGTTCACGCCCGAGGGTAGTAAATTATGAAAACTCCTCTGGTGGCATTTTCCACAGAAGGGTCGCGCCAGCAAAAGTTAGACCCCTCATACGGTTAACGGCACGCTCCGGACTCAACAGTGCCACTGGGTTTTTCAACCTAGAAAACGTTTAGGAGTTATTATGTTTATTTTTCATGTCTAGTGTGAACTCACTTAAAATTATATTCCATCCACACAAGGGATCAAAATCAGACGCCGTCTGAACGCCCTGCTCTGGAATAACATCAAGAAACCATTGAATCCTTACAGGATCAAAACCTGGGTTCTTACATGAACCACTTACAAATCCCAAGCATACTATAACTAGATAGTCCTGTTATATACTCAATAATCCCATGGGCTCATATTCATGTTCACATTTCACACATGTCACCACTTTCACAAACCCATGTCAAGCATTCCGAGATAAAACAATATTTTCCACAAAACATCCGATTTCACATTTTACACACTAAAAACCCAATTGAAAACACTTTTCTCAACACTTATGTAACTCATAATACCCAATTGACACAATACCAGAAAGAAAATAACAATTTCAACAATTTTTATCTTGGGAAAACCCCTTCGAAATCAGAACACAAGCCAAGTCCCCTTTATAAAACATATCTCTCATCGTTTATAGAATTCAAACCTCACATTTAACAGTGATAAACAATAAAATATGGAAGAAAATTAATTTACCAGTAAAAACTATTCTTTAACACATTCACACCTCAATTTCCTTTGATAACACAATTTGAATGCTTCTCATTTCCATAAAACACCTTAAAAATGCCACACAATGAATCAAAAATAAATAATAACCATTTTAATTTGGAAAACCCATTTTCATCAGATATGTATGTAAAACCACCTCAAAAGTATACTTCACACCACACAAACAAAGAATAATCATTTTAAAATAAATTTAAAATATAAATTAACCCATGAATAAATGATATAGTATGGAACCACTTATCTTTGGTGAATAAATTTTTGTAAAAAAATGGTACGAAGTGCATCTCCACCTCAAGCGCACCTGAAGCAATGAAGAACAATCCATTACATGGAGGCTAAACCATGATACTCATAGTTATTCTCCAACACTAAAACCCTAACTATTGTAGAAAAAAAAACCAAAAGAAAGGATGAAAAACCTTACTAGAGTAGACTGCCTTTGCGGTGGAGGTAGAGGAGGAGAAACGAACAGCTCAGGAGGCTAACCACGCGAGGAGGGGTTGGCTGAGGGGAGTCATGTGAAATGGAGGAGATAATGGCACTAGAGAGGTCATGTGATGGTAGAGAGATACAATTGGGGTGCGCATGAGGGAAAACATGGAAGCTAGATGGTGGGAACTTGAGGGAGGTTGTCAGCGAGAGAGTAGGGCGCCGTGGGGGGGGGGGGGGGTTCCAGAAGTATATTAGGGTGCTTGTTGTCGCAGTCACTGGAGGAGTAGCCGACCAGCTAGGGAGGGTTCTAGTGGATGGATGGGTCATGAAATAGGAAGATTAGGGTGAGGGGGTTGCATAACATGGAGATGGGGATATGGGGGGAATGTGGACGAGGGTAAAGAGGGAGAAGGGGGGACCCTTTAAAATATATTAACAATAATTGAAATTATATTAATAAAAATGTTTGTAATTATATTTTTAACAATAAAAATAAAAATAAAATAATTATAATAGCAACTTAATAATAATATTAACCATAATAGTAATTATTATTAAATTCTTAATTAACATTTCATCATCATTATTAAAACATTATTTTTATTTTTCTTTATTATTTCACTTTTCTTATTTTATCTTATATTATTTTTATCACTAATTTAATTTAATTTAATTACTTTGAACACAAAGAGGGCCACATGGTCACATAAGAAAAGTTTTTAGGTTTTGATTGTGATTTGATCATGCACCAGATGCTATCAAGCCAAAAACATTCATTTATCAGTGAAAACACAAAATTACAACTGAGACCCAGCTAGAATATAGACAAGGATACCTGATTCCAAGAAAATTAATATAAAAAAAATTTATAAGTGGTCGAGTGTGAAACTTATCCACATCATTAACAATTTATACCCCCTGAAAGACATTTCATGTTTAAAATGAAAATAAAAAATAGACCCTCCTCTACAGCTTAATTAGATTCCCATCGAACGTCGAATTAGAAGAAGACTAGATAAAAATAAATAGAAAAATAGATTTACAAATTGACCGTAGGAGACCAAAATGGACACCATTCTATGTTCCACCAACCGCAAAATCTATAACACCACCAGTTGATTGTTTATAGGAAAGGATAATCTCACTTCATAGAATCTGACAACCCAAGAAAAACACATTAAATATTCCAAAATAGGCTCACATATTTTTCTAGAAACAAAGAGGAATCTTAAATGAGGCTACCACCACCATTATTTACAAAACTTTTGGGCTTGCTTTGACCTCAAAATTTACTCATTAAAGGGGATTAGGATTGGATAACTCTAAAAGAGACTAGAAACCACCAAAAAACTCTAGGGATAAAACTGGTTTGCTGACATGGGGAGGCCCGAGAAGACTCCCCACCATAATGAAAATGCCAACATTGATTACTTCTAGAGAAATTTAAATGATACCCATGGTGTGTCTCCCCAACATAATGACCAACTAGATTAATTGACTAGCATAGATTGACACACAAATCCCAACCCGAGGTAACATGGGAGCTTCCCGCACAACCTAATATTCCACCGCAAGGGGCCTGACCATAGGAACACACAACACAAATCTATATTCCCAGAGGGAATCACTATCCTCATATGAGACCAAAACAAAACTAATATCAATTTATAAGGCTGGCCATACAAGGGCCATCAAACAGAGACTCACTTATGGAGAGAAACAACCATTGGAGTTTTAGGAAAATATTTTTTCCAATCATCTTCATAACCAAGAAGAAATTAATCCACCCACATGGGTCAAAATGTAGAGAGGATTCCCCCATGTATCTTTTAACTAAACAAAATCATTAAAATAGGTAGGTCGCACTGAAACGTAAAAATGTGTCCCCCTCCTTCACCAGAGATAGATGTTAAATGAAGTTCCTTTACACCTCTAAGGGTTCCAGACTATGGGACAGCTTCACTAAGAGACCTATGCCTAGTGATTTGAATGTTAAGGAATCACCCACCTCATAGTCAGGTGCTAAAATTCCCCAAAACAAAGCCTCTTCTTCTAGTTCCACAATCTACCACGCCGTAATCTATACATCTCCACTGAACACAACACATACCACCACCTATTTTTCCTCAACAAACAATTTCACCATGATAAGGACTTAGAAAATTACTATGCATCATTCCATTCACCTCGAGTGAGGGTAGAATAAAACAAGAAAATGTGAAACACACTTCCATCCAAATAAGAAAAAAAATTTATTCCCATAAGGGAACTTGATTCTATCGTAACAGAAGTTATAAAATTTTTTTTTACAACATCCACCGTTTCACTTGAATAAAGACATGATGATTAAAAACATCACCAAATGTGACCATGAAATCCTAAGAGTCCTTACAAAGAATATTATATTTAATTGAGTCCTGAAAAACACACGACTCCTGAAAAATGGAATAATGGTCTCTTACAACCATATTTTCAATATTGGTGGCCTAATATAAACATTTTCTTAGAAGGAGACCATCAATATATTCAAAGTCTCATTAAGACAGTAGCCTAAAATGACAACCCCAAAATACTTTCACCTCCTCACAAGAATTATCTTCACCATTTCTAGGTGAGATCCTTATATTTATTGATGTCAAACATCACATTTGACCATGAGAAAAATCAAGTCAACAAATAATTTATTCAACTCCACTCACATTTTCTATCTTTCTACAAGAGGATCTGCCTATATTAAAAAGAAGAGGTGGACTCAGTTCTAAAACCCAAGATGGAACACCTTACTTTGATAAAATATAGGGTATTCCATCGGTGGATCACTCATGTATGCACTTGGAATATAAATCAATTCTTTATGAGGGTGCACACTAGCTGGTACGGAAAAACCAAGGACCCAATATAATGATTCCATTTTACAAAATATACTACAAGAAACAACAAACATTGAAAAAGGTATCCCTCTCAAATGAATCCCAATTTTTTTGGGATAAAACCACCAACCATTATCCTTCAAGAGGACACCAATATGAACTCACAACCAAAACATGAGTTGACCAGAAGGGATTCTCATGCTCAAAATTCCTTGCAAACAACATTCCCCGAACACAAGAAGGCATATCCCATTTTATCAATAACCATTTAATTAGACATGATTTGTTGTTATTTAAGAAAATATTCTAAAACCAATTTGAAACTAGTACCCCATTTTCCAATGATGATTTTTCAAAAAAATCTAAAAGTTTGATTATGAAAATTCAATAACATTAAAATAATTCAATTTTTAACATAAATATAATATCATGAAAGTACTATTTTCTAAGCTCCACATTAATGTGATCATAATAATACATTTTCCACTTCTCCAAATTTTAATCATATTCACATTAAACTTAAATTTTCTAGATTCCATAAAAATGAGACATGTGATAATGAAAATGGAAAATAGTGCTGATGCATGACTGAAGCATATGGTTTTCGTCCATACACAAATCACATGACTATCCCAATGAGTTTTTCTGGAAAACACCCCTTGATTCACATGGATTTTGATGCCCTATGAGCTCACTGAGACCATAAAACCAACTCCATATTAATTTCTAAAAACATCAATAAACCATAAGAATAGAATGAATCAGATGAAAACTAACTTCCTATGGCGACATGTGCCCCCATCATGAGGTGGGCTGTCCAGGCACCACACTCGTAACGAGAACATCATGTCTTGAAAATAATAGATATTGCACACCCAAACTCTTCCCGAGGTAACATGAAGCAAAATATCATGACATACTTTGATAATATTTTATCACGAACCAACACTTGTTGACCCCGAACAAGTCACTCGAGTCGGTGCATGACATGGAACAAAGGGCGTTCTTGATCCCCATAGACTGGGAAAGTTCCCATGTATCAAATAAAATAATAGGTAATTATTTACCCGAATTTATAGTATCAAAATAACCAAAAATACTAATAAATCATATCTGAAAAAAATAAAACCAATGCACCTTTAATATTTCATGTTCCTTATGTGTACTAAGTAAAACAAAGACCAAAAAGGAAAACACTGAAATGGGAAAACTAAAACATTGGACCAAACCTCCATGAAAAAAGATGAGTAATATCCTCAATCCACCACCACGAAGATCCAAAACTAGAGACACTGAAAACTCAATCTTCCCACATTTTACATATTTCTCTAACCTGAAACAAACAGACTACAAGACTCATATACACCCAAAGGTGTATACAGGTAGTGAGTCAAATCACAATAGGATGCCACCAAAGAAAAGAATTCCATGCTATAATATTTTGATGATAAAGTAAAATTATTATTTAAATAAATTCATTAAGATAAAAAAAATCAAGGAAAACATTTATTAGAAAAACTTCTTAAAAGGGATAATTTCTAAAAATATACATTTCAAAAGAATTTGTATAAAAGTTAAAATAAAGGAATAAAAACACATATTCACAAAAGAGGTCCATTGTATATCGATGGATGGAACCAAATCCAATATAGTAGAAAAACATTGGTAAATATCCTAGGGTTAATCTAGCTCGAGCGGGACATTATAACCCTATACCTCATTGTAATGTGGATTTGAAATCACAACCATCGACATTCTTGTGAAGGAGCCACTAAGAGGGGAAGCACTGATGGCCTAGTGGTCTCCAATAATTACATATGTTTTTGTTAGAGTTGTAGCATCAATAATACTATGTGAATTTAGGAAGAACCACTTCTGAATCAATAATGTACTTGAACTATCCATCCCACCTTGATACACGAGATTCCCATGGGCTCATGTTCATGTTCACTTTTCACACATTGCACCAATTTCACAAACCCATGCTAATAATTCCGAGAAAAATACCCATTTTCCAAAAATCAACCCTTTTTCCATTTTACACACACCAAAACCAATTAAAAGCACTTTTAAAACTACTTATGTAACTAATAAAACCCTCATATATCGTGACTATAAAATCAGATAATAATTTATTTTTTGTTTCACGGGAAGACCACTTCTAAATCAATACAAAAGAGAAGTCCCAATTTAAAACATGTCTTTCATCAATTACACGATCTAAACATCACATTTAATGGTGAAAATAAAAATCCTATATACCAAAACAACTCCCTTACCATTGAAAACCCATTATTATCGCATTTTCACCTCATGTTCTTTTGAAAAAAATTCACACCCTTCACATTTCCATTAAACAAACCATAAAAAAATCACCACTATAAATCACATACAAATAATAACCATTTTCAATTGAAAAACCCATTTTCACTATATATTTAGGTCAAACCAGCATAAAATTATACTTCACACCACAAAAAAAGAATTAAACATGTTAAAATTAAAATAACACACCAATTAAATAATTGAAAGATGATAAGGTATGGAACCACCTAACTTTGGTAAAGAACTTGTTGAAAAAATTGTATGAAATCCATCTTAACCTCAATAGGACTAGAAGAAACCATGAATGAACACTAACCTGAAGATAAAACCATGATACTCAAGGCTAGAACCCGGAACTGAAACTATAACTATTGGAGAAACTGAAACCCTAAAGAAGGGGAAGAAAAACCATCCCCAAAGAAGACTGAACTCACGGAGGAGGGGGAGGAGGAGTGAAAAGCGGACTGGGAGGCCATCCACATGATGTGGGGCTTCAAGAGGGTAGTCATACACACCGGAAGAGTGAAGGGTGCCAGTGAGGATACATGAAGAGAGAGTAATGTGAGCAGGGGTGTGTGAGAGACAATAGGGGGGCCAGAGGGTGGTCATCGGAGGAAGGTCGCTAGGGGGGTCGATGTAAGGGGAGCAGGGCATGGGGGGGGGGGGGGCGGAAGTAGAGAAGGGTTCCATATGACTTGATCATTGGAGGAGGAACCAATCTTCAAGGGGGCGTCGATAAATAGCTATGCTGCACAACAACAGGATAAGGGAAAGAGGGATAATGGGGGGGGGGGGCGAAAAATATACTAACAATAATGACAATTATAATAATAATGTTAATAATAATATTTTTAACAACATAAACACTAATAAATTAACAGTACTAGTAACTTAATAATAATAATAATAATAATATTATTATTATTATTATCAATTAACATTATCAATATTATTATTAAAATATTGTTTTTATTTTTCATCATTATTCAACTTTTCTTATTTTATATTATTTTCATTTTATCACCCATTTTTTTTATTTACGTTTAACATGGTGAAAGCTGAACATTGACATGGGTAATGTCACATGGTTTTTATTGTACACTTCCATCATGTAAGACTAAGTCATGCCCAAAAAATTCATTTATCAGAGAAAAAAAATTCCAACTGTAACTCGACCCAAACCTCAATAAAGATACCCGATGCCAAAAACATTATTATAATAAAATAATTTAAAAGCGTTGTAGTGTGACATAATATAACTAAACTTCAATTATGATCTTTGATTTTATGTTCTCATTCCACTATCCTAAGAAACCTGACACCATTCTATGTTAACCGCATTATTCGATTTATAAATTTTCATAAATTTCTGATAAATAATTGAGATAATCCATCATATTAAATGAAACTATAGATCTCAATTATAGTGTAAATTATTTTCCATTCCTCAATATATTAATCATTTAAAGTATCTGTGCATATATCCTCACTTTTCAATTCCAAACCCATGAATGAAATTTTTAATTGAAATAATTTATCATTACAATTTTTTCATTCAATGTCCCCTTTATTGATGTCCTCAAAATCCATAAAATCCCTTCTTGGTTTAAATTTCTCATGGAGGATATGATAATATCATCAACCAATACTATGAAATATTGTTCAAGGTAGCCTTGAATTAATCTATTCATTAAATTAACTGATTATAATGGGGGAGAATTTTTATCTGAAAGGAATGACAATGTATCCATAGTGTCTATATATTTTATGAAATATTGAAATATTTATATCAAATCATTTCTCCCTTAGTTAATTATTTTTAGATTAAAGTTATATAATTGAAATTTATTTATCCAATCACAATTCAAAGAATAATTCATAAATACATAGTACATGATTCATGTTCCTGATCAGGATTTGGATAAATAATAAATAGTTAATTCCAAGATACATTGACTAATCCTTATACCTAATAAAGAGATCTGGCTCCCTTGATGGTGAGTTCATAGGTTTGAAATTTGTTTCTAGATTCACTTATAGTTTCTTTTTATATTCATTTAATTTAATTGGTTTTGACTTATAAAGAGTATTTGATATTGGAATAAAACCTGATATGTGTTCAATTCAAAACTCAACCTCATGATCAGGTGGGGAGCCTATGAAACTTTTTGAAAATAAATCTAAATGTTCATTTGAAATTGTAAAATCATCAATATTCAGTTTATCCCCAACCATTTGAGTAAAACACCCCTCACTATTAATATTCATGAAAGAGAAAAGGATAGTATTTTCCATTGGTATTTCATTGTTGTCCATATATAATAAATGATTTTAGATTGATTTGGGATGTGAAATGTGATTTAATACCCTTGGTAATTGATATTACCTCTATTTACAGAGATCAAATACATACATATAAATATTGAAAAATCTATAAAGGGCTGGATAATATGATTTTTAATAAGTACATTCAACAATCCTCAATCAATTACATTTTATAGAATTAGGATATAATCATTTTCCCACTAGATGTCTTCACATATAATTTAACAGCTACTCACTATTGTGGTGATTTAATGCTTTTAAAAAATATTATAGATATGATTAGTGGGGAGAATTATAATGAAATATGAAATTTAAGGTTAATGACTGGATAATAAGAGTTATTTTCTCTATTTGATCATAGTTCCAATGATTTATGAAAAATAAATTATAATTAATGATCAATAATTAATAGCCACGTAATTGAACCATAGTAATCACCCTTGTAAATATGAAAAAATTATCTACCTATATCACATTACATTCTTTATTGTTTGTTTTATGTTTTATCACCTTATACTTGATTACATAATCCACAAAATTAACTCAACCATTCTCATATACCAATTAAGATGAACCAGCCATAAAATACATACATAATATATCATTGTATTATAATATCAATTACATGTCCTAAAAAATTACACCCCCATAAGCTATAAGAGTAGTTTTATGGCGATTTGATACATAATTATCTTATTTAGAATATATTATTCAATATAACCCAAAAAAATCACTAGAAATTATAAACATCTAATTATATGATACATAATACACTAATTTCTTATAGGTTAAATAAAAACATAAGAAAGGTGTGAGCCCAAATTATCATCAATGGGTTTGAAAAAAATGAACATAGATGATAAAAAAAGGATTATAAGTGCTTATAATATGATTATATGCATGTGAGAACATAGTAAGAAAATCCAACACGATGAATTAATAAATATGGATCATAATTTGAATCATATCAGAAACATCGGTATAATTTATGACATAGAAATGTGGAAAATTTTTAATACTATAAAATTATATCTTAAGATGAGGCTCATTGGGGAGAATGTCATCACCTAGTGGAAACACATAACCTAAAAAATAGAAGACAATAATTTCTTTCCATGAGCTATAACATAACAAATCTCGAGATATAAATTTTTAAACAAATCATTGAAGGGTTATTAAATTGTGGTCCCAACCATCACAAAATGAAATACAACATGTATGATCACCCCATGAACATGATAACATCACACAAATAGAATTGAATAAGTTACTCATGAGAATGAAACCAGTATAAAATTCATTATACGAAAACAAATCATACAATGGTATAATGTGGGTGATTCAATAAAATTAGAAATATTAAATGATATTTCAATATATAAAAAAGGAATTACAAGAATTATATAAAATCATATAGAATGTGAAATGAAATATTCAATACTAAATGATAATTTTTCTGATGAAAGAATTAATAAATGAAAGGGGATTAAAAATTATTATAATCTAAAAAAGTAATTTGAATAATAATTAAAACTTGATAGGAAGCTTCATAATGAATACCTATGAAAATGGTTAAAAAATATTCCAGATAGAAAACATATTGCAGGAGGGATAAAAATATTTCTTACATATTTCTTTAAAAAAGTTGACACCATTTAGATAAACCTAATGACATTTATATAATTAAGGATATGTATATCTCTAAAAAATATAATTAATATTAATTGGAATATAAATATAACCTATTACAATAATTTGATAAATATAATTCCACTCAGAATAACTATTGTTGGTGAATCACGAGTCAAGAAGATTTAAAATGATAATGAGATATGTAAACCACCATCATTACCAAATGAGAAAAATATTGGGGATTATATGGAATGATAATTCACATTATCAACTTTGATTCCTATGAATCAATAATATCAAATACGAGGAAATATTGGGAGACAATCCCTTAACATTACTCTTAACTCCAACAAAGAACTTCAAAACCTTATATAACTCATATTGTCTTATTTGAAACATAATTTAGAACCTTATTAACATTTATTAACTTTTATTCTATTGAATTATAATAATCTATTTGTCACATATGAATTGGTCCTTATTTATTATAATCCTCACATGTTAGTAATTTTATTATTTTATATAGGTTTTTAATGGTAATGCCCATCCTTATTATTTAATTAAAAATAACCATTTATATATTATACAATGTATGCCAATATTTTTTTATATTAATTATGATTTCCAATTTTCATTCAATGGAATCTATGGGTATGGTTCACAATAATTGAACTCAAAATGAGAATTCTTCCTTTAATTTGTAGATAACAGAAAGTAATAATATAATAACTATAATTTTTTCTATTTTAATTTTTAACCATATAAATAAAATAAATTAGTCTTTTATATATTATATTAAAAATTTTAATGTCTTAAAAATAATTTTTATCAGAATTGGTGAAGATAGTATAACATCATTCATTTAGGGGGTCGATCCGACCCAAACATGAACAGGTTATACTAACGAATTAGTAAGAGTAAAAAACTTTATTAAAAAAATATCATTTTTTTAAAATCATCATGATGCTAATAATGTATTATTTCAATTGGTATTGTTATTTTTAATGTATATTGATAAATTCATATGTAAAAATGATAGAAAATAACCAGATATGTACATTGATGAATTTACTCCTCATAATGGGTTCCTTTAGAATGAAGGATTTAAGCCTCTATTTGGGGAAAACGATGTACTAAACATGTCATAATACATTTGAAGAGGGAATTTAGTCATTGATTTAGAATGAAATATAATTAAAATTATGTTTTATTATGTATAGATAAGGGTACCCTATATAAGTGAGTTAATGTGGAAGTTCCTCCAAAACCCATTCCTTAATTTGTAAAAATGTAATTTTATAAGGAATTTGGATGTAAAGCTAATATGTCATTGATATGGATGATTAATCATAAAAATAATATAATTTAGAAGCAATTTTTAGTAAATTATTTTACATTAACATTCAATTGTGTCCCTTTTTACCCCATTTTACACATTATTGTGGTAACTGAGCTTTTACCTCAATAATATTTTTATATATGATATCATCTCTATTAAAAATTTTCAATTAAATTATTCAAAAAATTAAATCCATTTTGTTTAGTTCAATTCGTAAAAATTATATGAATTCATTTTTAATAAAAAGGGAAAATACATAATATTTTTAAAAAACTATATATAAATAAAAAGGGAAAATACATAATATTTGATAAGGGGGGGGGCATTTATCAGTGCTCCGAAAAGTGCTGATAAAGACCCCTTTTAACAGCTCTAAAAAAGGGCTGATAAAAGGGGTCCTTTTTCACTGCTAAAACAAAGCGCTGATAAAATGGTCCTTTATCAGCGCTTTTTTTAGCATTGATAAAGATTAAAAAAAATAAAAAATAAAAAAATCCTGCGAATCGGGGGGGATTTTATAGCGCTTGAGCCCCGCTTTTACATCGCTTTTCCGCCCCCTCCACCCTTTATTAGTGCAACCCCCACCCTTTATCAGTACTAACCCCCAGATTCACCCATGCACACAAGTCCCTGCTTCAAACCAGATTTGATCTCGAGACCTCCCCCCTGCACACCGGAAGCCTTTTCCACTCCCCTCTATTGATTTTTTGTTCTATTAATGATATATCTATTTATTTATATATATATATTTAGTTATATTTATTTATATTTTAATATATATTTATATTAATATATATATATATAGTTGTATTGATATATATATAGTTATCTAAAAATATATATAGAGTTATATTAATATATATATTTATATTGATATTAATATATATATTTATATTTATATTAATATATATATGTAGTTATATTAATATACATATAGTTAGATTAATATATAGTTATATAAATATTCATATATATGTATTTTAAATAAAATGGATATTAATTATTATTTAGATAAAGCTAATATATTTTATATGTAAATATATTTTATTATTTATATATATAATTATATTTTTTTGTGTGAATATATAAAAATTATGTATATATTGTTATAAATTTGATTATAAATAGAAGTACATTATAAAAAATGATAAAATTTCAACGAAATAATATCAATATAAATTTTATACAATGTAATAAATTCATTCCCCACCAAAAAAGCCAATAATACCCCCGTAAACAAGGCTGAAAATCCACAAAATGTTAAAAAATCGCGGTATCCCGACTAAAAACTCAATTTTGGAGGCCTTATGATCCATTTTTGGCCTAAAAATGCGACAAAGGATTTGCCTTTCTTATTATCAGTTAGAACTCATCGCATGATTCAATTTGATATATAGTAGAGCTCAAACAGACTCCCAGATCAAAAGTTATGGCCGTTTGAAGTTGGAGTTGCGTTTTCAACATATTTTGGATATTTTGGATATTTTTTTAATTTTTTAGTCTTCAAATTGTCATTAAATGACTATTACTCCATAATAATTAGCAAGTTATTAATGAAAAATATTTTTTTAATTTTTTATATAATCCATTTTCACTAAATATCTTATATATTAAGTATATTTAGCGTAAATGTATATTTATACTTATCTAAAATATATTTAAAAATTATATATTATATTTATACCAATATAACTATATTTATATATTTATATATTAGTATATTATTTTTAATAAATTTTTTTGATGTCGACCATTTATCAGCCCTTTTAAAAAAAGCGCCGATAAAGGCCCCCCTTTATCAGCGCTACTAAAATAAGCGTTGATAAAGGGGGTCCATTTATTAGCGCTAAAAAAACACTAATAAAGGGGTTTCATTTATCAGGGAGGATAAATGGTACTTTTATCAGCGATTTTTTTTTGTGTCGATAAAGGGACACTTTATCATTGTTTTTTTAGCGCTGATAAAGGTACCTCTTTTATCAGCACTTTTCTCATTAGAGCTGATAAAGGTTGGCGCCAGGAAAAACTGTTTTTGTGGTAGTGCACCCATCTATTATCCCTATAAATTCCTTTTAGAAGAATGATTATTATCACAATATCTAATTCAGTAATGTAATTTTTTATCAATGAAGATTATATAGTAACTTCATATTCTTTAATATATTCATTTTCTACTATAGAATCATTAACTATTTGGTTCTTCTAATAAATTCACATTTCTTGTTTGGAAACTAGTATCTGTGTACCCCTTTCAAAATAATCAATTCCTCACCATAAAAGAATTACCACACATATTTAGTTATACTACATTACTTATGGTTATTCTAAATTTATTAATAATTATATTATGTTTTGTATTATTGTTATTAGTTTTTAAAAACTAATTTATAAAAGGCATCATGATGAGTTTAAAATATATAATACAGAACATAATAAAATGAAAAATAATTTAACTTTTTTTTCATTTTCTTCAATAGTTTAAGGAAATATTTTATTCTAAAAACTATTTCCATGCCATATATGTGAAGAATTTTTTTGGATTATTCCATGTAAATATTTTTTAATAGTATAAAAATGTATGTGGCTTGACCAAGGAAAAGAAATTGTTTAGATTTATCTTTATAGATATTCACACCCAATATATATGACTATTCACTATGATATTATATAATGATTAAATTTACCAACATATTTTTCAGTATATATAAATATATATTTGTACGTGTTTCATTTCATGAGAATCCATTTTTTGTTCGATGGGAACCATAATAAATGAAAACATATAACATAATTTTTATACAAATAAGGACACCAATGAACAATTATATTTTAATAAAATTTTAAAACCAATATCCCATTTTTAAAATCCACTCAATGAAAAATTATATCTTATTTAGATATGGCTTAATTAAATTCCAAATTCTAGTAATCTGTCATGGCCCATACCATAATATACTCCTATAAAGTAATATTACTTTCATTTGAGCCACATACAATGTTATAAAATTTACTATTGATCGATGATGTTTCATCTTAATTAGTTTTTTCTAAAATCACTCAAATATAGAAAATGGAGAAATATTCAAAAAAATATATGATTTTGAACTCCACTTCTACCATCTCCTCCTTGGAGTGGACCATCAAGATTAAATAAGGTGATTGTTCAAATTTATGTCCCTTTTTATTCAAATGTCCTGACATCATCAAGGAGAATCATATCACATGTGGCCTAGAAATACTCCTCTAGCCTTTTAATCAGTGAGATATGTTCCATATAATATAAGTCTTATACTATTTAGTATGACGTATAACTGTAGAAGTAACAACTATATCACTTTTTATTTCTCAAACCTCCTTTTTTCAAGTGTCATATTCATGCTTGTGTTAGCTTATGTCTTCCTTTAACTCAATATACCAATTACTGAAATGAACATAAATTTCATCTATATTTATGAATATATATTTTTGATGCATTTAATTGAAGTTCATGTGTTTTCTAAACTGGTCCTATAACCATTGATATTTGGTAAGAAGGAATAGACTATGTGACTTGTTTTCTTTTCCATAGTAATTGGCTTATCTTTATTGTCCAAACTCTATTTTTTTCATTTATTTTTCATTGGAAGAAACATAACTTCATCCATTGTGTTCATTACATAATGATATTATACAATAAAGGGAGTATTTTCTTTTAAATTAACTTCAATGGAAGATATCTCTCCCATTACTTGGAGCCCCATATGCTTTTATTCTGAAAACGTGTCTATAGCTCATGATTCGTTTTTCTTTCTATATATCTCCTCTTAAAATTTATCTTTGTGAACGCGATCAAAGTTGTGAAAATTAAAATAAATAAATTTATTACCTAGATTTAGTTTTATTTTGGTCTTATTAGGACATGGAGTCTTCATAGATTCTTCACAATCTTTAATCACAATCACATAGGAAAATAAATCTATTGACTTAGTCTTAATTGATAGAAGAGTGGGTTTTTTTCTGTATCAACCAATCATGAATCCTAGATAAAATCAATTTGGTCAATTTTCTTTTCCATTATTTCATATTATATCACATATAAAGGGTGTATATCCTAAATTTTAATAATTTTTTTTTGTTAAATCACCAGGTTTCATTATTTCAAAATAAGTTGGCATAACTCTAATAATGAGATTCATGTTTGGGTTCACTTTCTCACCTACTACCAATAAAACCCTCAACAATGGGGTATGATTTCACATCATGGAAACATATATATATATATATATATATATATATATATATATATTGAAAAAAGTGGTTACCCCACATATATTGTTTTTAGATTTTCTTTATTTCAATTATTACCAGAACCTATCTTCTGAGAATCAGAACTGTCATCACAATAAGATATGGAGTCCAATATATTGGAGTTGTGATAGTTGGAAAGTTGCGAGTTTTTATTAAATTTAATGATAATCTCAAGACTACCCAGAGTTAAAATAAAATTCGAATATTTCAATAGTAATATTGCCTAATATTAATCCAAAAAAAATTTAATATTATTGAAATTTATTCTTCCACACAAATGATATGGGTGATGTGATAGATGATTGAGCTGGTCCTATAATAAAGGCATAGTTACAGAGCCATTGTGTTCCAAAAAATCTAATCATCAAAACCTTCTGGAAATGGGGACGTTTAGACGAATTACCCACAAATTAATGTCTAGAGGGTCTCTAAAAACATGTAATTCACTTAAAAAAAACAATAGAAAAAACATATCCATTCAAGAATTACAGATCTCTAGAATATGCTAAAATAAAATAATCATTTAACACTAATTGAATTAATATGTGGAGGGGAAATAAGAGAACGAAAATAATAAAATATTATAAACCCTATGAAAAAATAATATCCAACTGATTATAAAATTTGGGAGTCATTTATAAAGGGAAATATATAACATCCACATAAAACACTTGAATTATGATAATTCAACCACTAAGAACTTTATATACACATGATTTTTCTATATTTTTAATAAATTATAACATTTAGATGGATCCATCAAAAATAAATATTTTATCAATGAGAATCATTCTCCATCCCATAAAAGGATAAATATAATATAAAAATATTATTATAATTATTAGGACCTACAAAGTAAAAGGTTTAAAAATGTAAATACTAAGAATTTTGTTACACATTTATATATAATGAAAGGTTTTTATATTTAATCACTACCACTCATTTAAGTCATATTATGAATGATCCCATTAAATTAATCAATCATACCCATTTATAAGGATCAAATAGGTTCAAAACATGATCAGTGTATATAGATTCTACTTTATATGCCATTAATTTTGACCATCCATCATAGTCCAAATTCATGATAGACGCTTAGTAAGATGTTTGATCATAATACATGACTCTTACATCTCCTTCATCGAAAATTACATTTCTACATCACTCATTACTATAATGAAATAAAAAAAATACTTTGTTCATATTCATATAGAGTTAGTTCAGTTTCTACAACCCATTGTGTTACTGAGTCATCCATATCATGAATTACATCATCATGTTATTATTGAACTTTTATAGGATAAAATTTTCACCCAAAAATTATTTTAGAAAGAAATTATAGTATTATAATGTTTGAATGGAAAGAAATTTTATATTTTACCTCCAATTTATTATATAAATAATAACCCCCTATATCTTTAGAGAATGAAAAAATAGTCATTAATATGATTTTGGATCAAGTTTCATGGGTTAATATATCTCACATATGACTCTTTTCCCAAAATCAATATAAATTAAAATCTAGGACACATCAAAGTAAACATCTTGTGATTTATATTTTGTATATCCTTTGAAAGAACATGGTTTAGTGTAAATGAAGTGGTTTCAAGATATTACTCCCAAAAGAAAATACAATGGTCACCATGACTCATCAATGACTGAACCAAGTCCAATAAATTTTGTTTCCACCGTTTAGATTTTTCACTTAACTATGGTGAACAAATTTCACTATGTTTGGATACTATTTACATAATATCTAATATAGTGATGATATTATTGACTCAAATATTCTATTCCAAGATCCCATAAAAGTGTTTCAACACTGTTTCTAAGGTTATTTTCTGATATGTTATTTAAAACACTTAAATTATTTAGTAGATTCATAGTTATGTTATGTAAGATACAAAAATCCATACATACAAAAGCCATCAATAAAGGAAATTAAGTATTAAAAAACCTCTAGATTTACTTTACTTATTGGACTAAAAAATCATTATATAAGAGTTCTAAGAATCCACAAGTTCATTTATATTTACACCTAATAATTGGATGGTTATTTTCCATAATCAGTAAGAAACACATACATGGAATGATTTATAATCATGAAAATTTAATGATATATTATATATGAGTTATTAAATGTGATTATTTTTTCTAGGAAATAATTAATAGTTATAAATAAAAGTGGAATTTAAAAAATTTATTTTCACCTTCCTAATTTATAAATTTTTGATGGAATTATAGAGATCCAATATATTATGATCATCAAACATGTTAGTATAACCATAAAATAGTTCAATAATATAAATAGAATAAGAGATTTACTCTATTACCAATGGGGAATCCTCTCTACCTAAGAAATATATGTAAATTTAATTTTTAATTTATTGACAGTATTACATATATATATCCCACCCTATCTAGGAGTGATATAAAAATTAAATTTCTATTTTTTGACTGTATATGATTACAGTGTTCTAGGAAAAATGAAACTCAGTTGTGATGAGGTACTACTACTATACCCATATATCAAAAAACAACACTTTCTCAATTCCCAATTTATGGGATTACATCTTCTATAATATATTAAATGTACTATTTGAGATTCTATGAATTACTAAAAATATGTGATGTGTGCCAAAAATATAATTCTATTGATTTAGAGATTAAAATTTTGATAACTATAAAAAATTTATATCGTACCCATGAATTATGGATTGCTTCATTAACCATTCAATAAAATTTCATGATTCCATGTATCTATATGGATTTTGACTCTTCGAACTCCTATTAGATTGAATAAGATATCCCATGTTATATGAGTCATTTTGATACATCTCATAAAAATATTTTACTTATTTTTACGTAGAATATAATGACTTATAATGTAATGGTCTCCATAAAATGTGTAATTTCACCTCTTGTTAGAGAGAAATTATCATTTAATGATAACAATTATTGAAAATATTGGGGTTAAATTTCCCTTTATCATGGGTTTATGTCATTGAAAGAATTGGTTTCATTCATAATTCCATTAATATCTAAAATAAAATATATTCCATTATTAGTATTATATATATATATTACTGATCAATGTGATATTTTATTGAATATAATCCCACTAAAATAACACAGTTTATTATTATAAACTATGTGTGCAAATATCTATATTTCAAAATGTCTTCACTTTTCCATGATTGTCTCTTAATCAATTTATATTTAGGTAAAAAATATTTTTAATTATATCATATAAAACTACGGAATTGTTGAGTGGACACATAAATTCAGAATAAATCTCCTAAATATTCTATGATCCATTCCTCTAGGTCCTAGTACAACTAGGTTACCTAGTCAAGGGTCACCCAACTATCACATAGAGACACCTTTTACCCATTTATGCCAACACATGGTAGATTTTTTATGTTAAAATAGGAATGAATCATGAATTTCATCCATTAATTAATAGATTTATATTACAAAGCTTCATTAATTTAGAATATATTTATATTTAAATAAATTTTCTTTATTTTATATCTTGTGTTACAAGTAACAATAATTTTTAATAGACCACATTATACTATTAACACTTTATTCTTATTTGAATATGACCATTATAACATAGATAATAAGTTGGAATCTAGGAATAACATTTAATAATTTATGAAATTCACATAAATTTATACAAAAGATAAATGTTTTTATAAATTATTAATACCTAATTAATGAATTTTGAGAATTCATTTTACCTATAAAAAATACATCTTCTTCAAAAATAATTTTTAAAGTTTTTTCATGGAAAGGATATAATCAATTATTTTCCACATTTAGAAAAATTATTTTATAAAATTAATTCCATTTACTAATTAATAATATCAAAATTTACTTAGGGGTAAATTTGGACATTTTTCATAAAATAATGATTTTTAATGAATAGTGAAAAATATCAATATTTGTTAATACTATCATTACTTTTAATAAATTAAGTATTTTAAAAGTCCCATTATTAATTTAATATTATTTAAAAATAAAATATGTTTTTTGGTTATATTTAATAAAATTAATTACATTTAAGTTATATTTAAATTGGATTTTAATACAATTATATTTTTATGGTTTAAAACATTTTTTTAAAACTGTTTTAAAGTGCCTAATGTTTCCCAAATTTAAAAAATTAAAATAACCCCTAGTAAGTAATTATTATAATGGAATATAAATAATATATATATATATATATTTATGTAAATTCGTTTATTTATTTTTACATTTGATATAGTTATTAAATGACCAACTAATGATTGAAAAATGCATTTCTTGAAGAACTGATTTTCAACTAATCTTCGAGTTAATTTAAAAAAAAATTCCTCAAATTATGTGAATTTAATTTTGTAATATGAAAGAAATGATTTTAATTTGTGTAATTAATTTATAAAATAAATACAACTTAATTTTTTTTCATTATGAACTGAAAAAAATCGTGAAAAAATGGTTACCTTGGTGAAAAGGATAAAAGAGTAAAAGTGAGTAACCACAGATGTAAAGAGGATAACTTATTTAAAAAAAATTATTTTGAATAATAGATGTTTTTAAAGAATTCTATCTCCCACATTCTTCTATTTTTCAATTTTAAAGGCACATGGGTTGAGATTAACATCCCATTATTAAATAGTTTTGGTTATTTAAAGGAATGCCGCCCCTCATTCCTTACAAAAGGCAACCCCAAATCATCTCATTTTGACACATTAAAAAATAATTAGTTCCACCAATACCTACCCAAATAACATAATTACTTCTGTAACCCCATTTTATAATACTTTATTTTATTATAAAAAAAGTTAGTATGTAATTATGTATAATACAAAGAAAGTGGTTTGAATAAGTGCTAATGTTATTAATCGAGCATCCTTGTTTTTTCTTCTTTTAACACTATAAAAAATTTTTAATTATTATCGTATAATAACATAACTATATCTGATATAATAAAATTTTACTATTGTAATTGTTTTATATAATCCTTTATCCACATCCATCAAAATGGGAAGCGAAACAATCATTAATGTGTTGGGAAGACTGCCACCTCACAGACAAATGAATTATGTTTTCCATCATCATCTTTAAAAGAATTCCATAAATATGGATTGATTTTTTATATATTATGTTCGTTAATAATTATTAATTCATTAATGGTAATATATAATATACTATCTAACATTACAATCAATTTACAAATCGTAAAACTGTTCATGTGTTCATGAGACTATTGCCTCATAAAGTGATGAGAGTCATTATTTTATTACTACATCACGTGGATGGTATATATTGGTTTATATGGAGAAATAAATATTATGAATGTAATATTATTATCATTATGAGAAGATAAAATAAAACTTACCTACCTTCCATCATTATCATTTAAAAATAGAAACCTTGCACATGTGTATGTACGACATACCATTTCCATGATTGTAATATTGTTCGTTTTTCATAAATATAATTCATTTTTATTAAAAAATATATTATTTATTTATTCAAATTATAATTATTATATTATTATTATTCCAAATTTAGTTGAACAATGATCCTTTTTCCATGTTCAAAACACTGATGAAATTTTTAAATAATGATATGATTATCGTCAAAACACCCTCCATGGAAATAAGTAATTATGAAATTAAACATGTCATTAAAACAATGAAAGTAAATGGTTTATATAAAAATTAATAAAAATTTTAATTTTACTTAATAAATTTAATAGTTTGAATAAATTTTTTATTATAGTGATAAAATACTTAAACGACACACAAGGACCTATGGTAAGCGTTCCCATCTCAAAACATTCTACTTTGAGACACATATTCTTTTATACCCCTAATTATGTTTTACGGTTTATATAATAATATTTTACATATTATATCATGAATCCTTAATAATTAATGACAATTTATGTCATAATTCACTTACATCATTCATTGGGTTTAGGATCCAAATGTTAACAATGTTGAAAGATTTTATGCTTCAATTTCATTTTTATTGGTATTTTTTATTCTTTAATTTACATTTATTGAAATTATTTAATCAATGTTTGATAAAAACATATATTTTTTATATTTTTTTTATTTATGATTTTTTCAATTAATATTACCATATTACTATCGTAGGTAATTAACATAATTTGGAATATGTTTTTAATAAAATATGACATCATCTATCTGTTTAGTAAAAAATACATTTCCCTTCCAAATCCATGTTTTATAATAATTATTTAGAGGAATTTTTGAATATTTTAAAATGATTTATTAATTGATTATAGACATATGATTTCCATTAAAAAATGGTTAATAAGAAATATTCCTATTTCTTTATCAACGAGTCACTTTTTGACTTTTTTATTACAAAATTTTAAGGGAATACTTATTTTAACTTATACAACATATAAGGAATTACTTTAGATAAATTGTTTAGAGAATAAATTTTATGTTTCCTTGAAAAATTCTAAATAAAATTTTAACATCATATTTTTGGAATTTTGTTTTTTAAAATATTATTTTCAAATTGGAAATCTTATTATCACTAATAATGGTTTTTGACTTGTTAAATGTTTTTATATTCATCAATGAAAGAAAACCTTAATGATATATAATTATTATTAAATATTATATATATGTATCTTATATATATACCTAAATCAGTCTCCTTTACTTTTATTGGGTAATACATTCTTTATTCTCATTTTTCAAATGTCTTCATTCTGAAATTTCATCGTATTATGATATAAGTAAATATTACGTGACTAATTTTGTTCCATGGATAATTATTATTTTCATGCCTTTTGATTGATTAAATTTTGTTGAAAAGTTGTTCATTTACATTAAAATAATGTGACGGGTGGGTCCAAAATTATATATCCCTCCAACTCATTGGGAATCGTTTTAGCTTCATGAGATTCTATGTATGAGATTTGTGACTGAACTGAATCCATCATGGGAGTCGAAGAATATTGTGATGTTGTATTCTAAGATATCATTAAAATATGTTCATTTAATGTCTCAGGTTTCTCAAAAATTTCAAACAATTCTATGATCTTATGATACCATGATGTTCAATTTATTCTTCCACCAGATTGCTCATGTGACTCTTCTTTTAGGATATCTTGTTACACCATTGACCTCATGTTATTCTTCCTTGTCCTTTTTATTTTCTTAAGGTGATTTTAGCTAACCCATTTATTTATGTTATACCAAGGGTATCATATACAGTTTTATTATCTGAAATAGATTTAGAATCTCATAATGTATAATAAATTAAGAATGTTATTATTAGATTCAATTGATGTAATATGAACACATCCTTCCTAAAAAACTAGGACTTCATAATCATTTTGTTTTATTATTAGATATTTTTCTATAAAAATATTTTAATAATATATGTAAACTTATTGTGTCTATATATATATAGACCCATACTTTTCCTTCCTAAACATTTTATCATTTTTTATTTATATTTATTAAAATTTATAATAATACAACCTAAGGATAGTTTAGGTTTTATGTCATTGGAAACATGGATAAGAAAAAAATTCATACATAAAAGTTGTTCAATATATCTTGTTATGTAAATCAAAAATAAATTTTTTTAGATATATCATACAAAAAAACATTAATCGTAACCTGGGGATGTGTAACATGAGAAATGGGTGAGATCATATGCTTGTTAAAGGTAAACATGAAAGATTTCATTCAACGATAATAAGTGTGTATACGATATGTGTTGGTACCACTTTGTGTTTAAGGTTGTATTTGTTGTCAATAGTAGTCAATGAAGATCAAAATGATGGAGATCAAGAAGTACTCCAATGAAATGAAGGAATGGGAATTCAGATGATTGTTGTACTGATCATAAGTTCAAAGAACATGTGTCAAAGGTGACACAGTGTTAACAACAGTGAATAATGGTGAGGTATAATCCATCTGAGGATGATTAAAGAAGAATGGGGATTTGATTAAGACAATGAAATTCTTCATGATTACATGAGAAACATACAAGAGACTTCTTGAAGAATATAATTGTATGATTTTCATGAATTATAACTTCACATTATATCAAAATATGATGATGAAAATGCTGATCTATCAAAGGATATATATCACGATAGTGGATTTTTTGATGATGGAAGAAGAGTTTCTGAAGAGGGCAAATCACAGAAAAGAAGTTTTTTTAGATGATTGTGCTTGTTGACAAGGCAAACAATGTCATAAAAATTTGTTGATAAAGGAAATTTCATTGTGGAATTTCAAGTTCAATGGATTTGTTTAACAATCCATGCTTAATTCAAGAACTTCGACAAAGGAATGGATGATCTGGAGGCGGTACAAAAAGAGCAGATACAAGGTGGTTCCATTTTCCAGTGTTTGCCAAATGTTTGGGCCTGAAAATTGACAAATGAAGAAAGGTGGTTTTTGGCAAAGGGACTTGCGCTCCGTGTATTTGAAAGAGAGGATACTTGAACACAATATTTTTTTCAAGATCAGAACCCTAAAATATGGAAAAGGGATAAGGGTCACTCAGGTTTTGGGTTTGGTCACCCAAGTGTTTTGAAAAGTGTTTTTGGGAAAGGTACTTGTGCGCCGAAACTTGCACACTGAGGGGAGACTTGCGCACCATCGTGCAAGGTTTCCAAATTCCAATAATTACCGGTCGACCCCTCCTCATTCTATAAACGCTCAAAACTTAGGGAAAATCAGATCTCCTATCGCGTAGGTGTGGTGGTCACGTAAGTGGTGTGTGGTCGCGCAAGTGGTTTTGTGATACTTGCGCGCCGGTTGTTAGTTTCATGCCAAAATTGGTTTGGGTGTAAAAGAAGGTGAGTTGTGAAAGTTTGAAGTTGAATAAGTGAGTGTCGCGCAAGTGGCTGAGGTGGAATTGCGCGCCAGTTTAGACTTCCACGTCGGAGACTTACACATCGTCTTGGAACTTGAGTGCATGTCTTGAAGAATAGAACTAGGTGTTATTGGAGCACGCCCGTCTTATTGGAGCTGCACGAAGGCCTGAAGATTTTATGATACCATCGATGCAAGTGATATTGAAAAGAAAATATAAATGATACATGAATGTTCTCATGTATACATGGAGAAATTATTCTGACAATTACATGTAAGTTGACCTTCATTTGTTGAGAAATCACTTAAGTGGTTGTGATTCAGGCAAACAAAGACAAGAGGATCCAATGAACTCAGTCATTGGATTATAGAAGAAGGATTGAACTGAAAAGAGCATCAACTCAGGTCTCAGATGCAGACATTGTCTCAGGCTGAATAGGAGACAAATACTTCAATGAAAATCTATAGAAGAGACCTTCATATCTATAAACTGAGTGGGACTTCACCAATGGCAGTGAACCAGGGGGAGTCAATGAAAGTGACCCGAGAGACGCAGTGAGCTATTCCGGAACCTTTGTAAAGGTAGTGAGCCTGGGACATAGTGACTGTGCACAAACCATTGTAATACACAGCTAGTAATGTTTGGTGGAATCTGGTACGACCGACTACTTGTCGGCGTATGCTCCTTGGACGTAGCCCTTAGCGGTGAACCAAGTAAATATTATTGTGTCATCTATTTGAATGTGAATGTTTCATTTCTGATCATATCCATCATACAAGTTTAACTAGTTCCAACCTACTTGGGAACAAGATCCATGATTTTGAAAGAAAAATTTGACACCTTGATTCACCTCTCCCATCTCAGGGTGTCTTGGTGTCTTACAATATTTATAAGTGTATGATAAAATAATAAAAACATTAGAATACCATACCCAGAAGGTCATAAATCATTATCATGAATTTTTTTAAAAAATTTTATCAATCGAAAGTGATAAAACATAAGAATTGGGAATCACCACTAACAAATAATTATCCATTAAAACATATCATTAAAAAAGAAAAAAGTTTGTGGAATATATATACGAATAAAAAATTTCTTTAGTAAAGGATAAATTACAAGACTATCATTGTATATTGGGTTCACTTACAATTCCATCATTTCATTAATTATGGTTTAATCCACTGAAAATCTTATTAAACATATCACCTTACTAAACAAGGTTCACTCCCTATTCCGGTCTTTATTATTCGATGAGGTTTCCCTTTCAACTGAATTCATTTGAGGTCTATATTAATATAGAAATACCCATTTCAAAATGAATACTATAAATATGTCTTCCATAATATCATAAAAAAATCACCAAATAATCATTTCATAACCTATAACATGGACATGTGTATTAAAAACATTTCAATATCATAATTGCAAGACATCAAACGAAATAATAAATATGATTACATTAGATGATATCTTTATGAGAATCCTTATAAACATCAATGGATTTTATAATAGGTAAAAATTACATTAAAGGATAACTAGAAAATTTCTTTTGGAAAATACCCTCTTTATTAAAAACAATTTATTCATAATGAGATAATTTAAAAAATATTTATGAAATATTTTCTTTGGAAGGAAACATAGAGGTTTATAAAGGATTATTTAAAGAAAATAATTTTCATGATGGTGGAGAAATCCATTCATATATTATACATACATATTAGTTTATATAATTAACATAAATTCACAATTATGATACTTAATATCTATATAATTAATTAATTACATTAAAAAAGGAATAAATATATGAATATATATTAAATATTTAAATAATTTTTTATAAAATATTGTGAAATTAATAAATTCACATGCATATTGAGAATATAATTGATCATATAATGTCATTAAGTATTTTTTTAAAAAATTATTAATTTTAAATAAAATATTTATTGAATAAAATTAAATTTTTAATAATAATATCAATAAAAAAACTGTATATTATTTAAGACTACCTGTGTTATGACTCACATGGTTTATTAATTAAGGGAAGAATATTTATGATCTTAGAAATTATAATTAATTGTATATATGAGGGTTTGTCTAATTATTGGAAGGGTAATATGGCTCTTGGAATTTTATAATTGGAAATCTGACAATTGAAGTAGTAACTTTGAAATATTACCATTATGATATTTATTTAAACATTATAATTAAAAGTGTATAATGGAATACTTATCATCATTAGGTAATAATGTTACACTTAATTATTAATAATTTTAATTCATTAAGGAATAACAATGAAACGAGATATGTATTCCTTAAAATACACTATTTATGTTTTTATTCAAAGTATTTAATTTTAAAATACACAACCCTTTTTATTTAATAATTATATTTTTCATATATATAAATAATTTTCATAAATGTAACCATGCATTTTTAATCCCCACATAAAAATTATGAAACATTTATTTTTTTCATTATATTTTTTGACTATATAATTGTTAGATAAATATTTAAATATAGTTTTACTATTCAGTGATTGTTATGACTTGATAAGGACCCAGAAAATGATTTAATAAATAATATAAGGTCATTCTAAAAAATATATTTTTTATTGAATTAAATAATGTATTATTAATCAAAAAAATCTATTACATCAAACCTATAACGATGGTTCCAAAGCCTAACATATATTTTATGATTTTAATAAAAATTCATCATGTAAAAATAATTTCCACGAATCTAATAATAGAGTTAGATTTGTTTATATATTAAATAAATAAAATTCAAAAACTAGGATATAAATACCAAATAAAATTGTCAAAAACCATGATAAGATAAAATAGATGTATATTTTCCACTAAATGAAATTTAAGTTCCTTATTATGAAATTTATAAAAAATCCTCCCTTATTCTCTATAACCAGCCACCCATCCTCCCTATTCTTTGAATTTAAAAACCCTTATGCATGAATGTATAGTCATTTTTTCTCTCAGTAAAATTTTTATTGAGAGTTATTCAAATAAGATATTCAAATTCATTCCCCAATTATTCTTTATAAGATTTCCTAAGATTTTTTATGAAGATACATAGGGAGTTATGATTTTAAAACCCTTATCATAATTTCTCTTTTTAGAGCCCAATCTCTTAATTATCTAAGGAATTAAATAAAAATATTATGTTTCGTACATAAGGTGTTTAGTGTATCCAAAAATTTTCTTAATTTCTGTTTATAATTTAATTTAATTCTTTTACAATTACTAATTAATTTATATTATGTTTCATCATTAAAAATAATGGATTGTATCAAAAAATTAACATTACCATTATTATGATACCCTAAAAAAACATTAAAATTTCAATATATGTCAGTATAATATATTCCAGTGGGAATGTATCTATAAATTTTTTAGTCAATGATCAATGTGATCATTAGAATTAGTCTTAATAATACCCAATATATAATGAAAATTTCATACTATACCACATCATCATCAAGTATACATTACATTAAATTTTAAATATTCTATAAATCCAACTAGACTGATAGATATTCACCATGATATCCATGTGATTAATTTGTCTTAAATTATTTTACAATCTAAATACCCATTACTTCTATGGATATATGTATTGATTATTAAAGCATGTGTATGGAAATGGTTCCTTTTTATGCATTATGAGTTGATTTTTAATCAAATTATTTCAATATGATTGATGCATTGGAATTTTTAAGTGATGGGTGGGTCCTAAAATTATATATCCCCATGATACAATGGTATGTATCATGAGAAAAACTAGGTTGAGTTATTTGTTGTATACCCACCATATTAGGTATGATGTTTTGATTGAGGGAATTGATGGTAGGGTTATGATTTCATAGGAAAGTCTATTTAGATATAATTAATATATATTTAATAACCCCTTCATTAAATATGAGTTCATTTAATTTTATCCAAGTATTTTTTAGTCCAATTTGTTTACTTAGGATATAATATATTCCTTAGTCATTCATTTGATTTTTTATTAATTTTATATTATTCATTCTTTGAGTTTTTTTATTAGCATCCACTATATGATATCCCTTATAGAGAATCTAATACGAACCCATTATTTTATATTCATTTAACCTAGGAATCCAAAAATAATGTTATGCATTATAGAATGATAATTTTTATGGAAAAGTATTGGTTAACTAATTTTTATTATTTATTTTATGTTTTTGAATATAAAGTAAAGATTTTGTCTATGTCTAATATAATAAGAATATTGAAATATTTTATCCTATATAATGAGATCACTTAAATTCTGCACTAATTTAATGAAGTTACCTCATTCTATGGTTTTCTGGAGCCAGGGTTCTAATAGTGTGTATCCAAAAAGAGTTAGTAGAAACCATGAGAATGTGAATTTTATGAGCTTAGTTAGAAAACCCATCATTATGAATAATTATTAAATATTCATGAAATGCACATATAAAATAATTGGACATTGTTTTTAAATATTCATTTTGTTATTAAATAATTTTTTTCAATTTTTATAAATAGATCATAATAGAAGGAATCAAAACCATGTAAACACTTGTTTTCAACAATTGAATTTCCCTCATCAGATTGCAAAAAATGTTGATGTTAGAGAAGGGATATAATAAATATATTTGGGTAGTTTAATTAGTTTGTGACTAATTTCAATTCCCATATAATATGACATGTTTCCACTCAATATATAATAAAAATACTGGACTAGATAATGCGTTAGTAACTTATATCATTAAATCGATGTATTAAATATATTTTTTGTTGAAAAATATATCATGTCCAGAAAGAAATACTCCTGAACGTGGGCTAAATTGATGGGGAACATGTTATCTTGGTTGAATATCATTTAATGGTAGGTATTGATCAAAGGTGTTAATTAGTTCAAAACATTAAACGGAGGATCAAATAGAAAGAATGGAATTGAAAATTTTTAAGATAATATTAATTGAAAAATATTTTAGGGAAGAAAAAATACTAGTATATAATTTTTTTTTCGATTTTGAGAAAAAATTTGAAACTACTACTGAGTATGATGATGTCTTTAAAAGTTTCAAAATACATCCTGAAAAATGTATACCCAATTTAGTATTTAATAATAATAATTTATTTAATAGGATTAAATAAAAACATATAAGGGAATTGGACTCTCCAAAAGTTTCCTCATATATTGATGCTTTAAAACGTGGTATGATTTCAGGAAAATAGTTATTCATGGAATTAAATTTCAAAAAAAAATCAATAGGATAATAGGACTGTTGATTTCTATCTGTAAAAAATTTTAGTAAAGGAAAAATATAGAAGGATAGAATTTCAAACATGTAATTACTATAGGAAGGAACATCATGAGAATTTATTGGATGGAACTGATTTTTTTTATATATGTGGAGGGTATTATGATTGTGATCATGAATATAAGGAGAAAATATGATCTACCAATTCCAAAGCTTCAACTGCATGGAACTGTGATGCTATTATGATCAATATCCAATGCATCAAGGGAATATTCTTATCAAAAAGTTAAGGGAGAATGTTTGAGCTTATAAACATAATATAATTGAAGTTGAATCCTATAATGATGTTATAATAAGTACATTGATCATAAAATCAATGATACCTAATTAATTATTAGATTCTAGATCTATGAACTCCTTCATTTTATTCAAGATTGCAGAGAACACAAAACCATCCGCTGACATATTATGGAATAAGTTTTCACAAAACATAACAGTAGAAATATTATTTAAACAAAGATAAATTGGTATATTTACATTAAAATTTATAGATATTAACTACATACAAACATTAATTTTATACTAATATTTAACTCTCACATAATCCTTTGGATGGATTATCCCCAAATTTATTATGAATGAATTTATATCCATGAAAAGGATATTATAATAATAAAAGGAGGTCTATAATACCATTATTTTTGAGGAGATACATTATTATCCTAGACATTTATAGAGGCACCTATAGTATCATAGCATAATGAAATTATGGATGAATAAGAAGTGACAATGAAATATATCGATGTGAAGGATATTATAAGAATGTTTTATGTACAAATTTTCAAAGAATACATTGATTTATTTCCCAAGGAATTAATTGAACATCCATATAAACATAAATTTAATATTTCCATTAAACACATCTCTAATTTAAATCCCATATTTAAGACTCTTAGTAGAAGGTCCCTTGGGGAATTGGTGCAGTTTAATAGAAAATATTAGGAGTTTTGTGATAATTTATAATTATTCTCTAGTTTTTAAGATAGGGTATCCGTTTTAATATTTTTAATTAAATATGGATTTTTGTGGTATAAAATTTATTGAATATAAATGAATTAAATTAAAATAAATAAAAAATACCCTTTACTATGAATTCATGTCCTGTTTAGTAATTTTCAATTTTCTCAATAATTTTCTAGTATTGACCATTATTCTAGTGAGCATAAATTAAAAGTGAAGAGGAATGACAATGTAATAGTGGAATTTCATACTAGGCCTAGCCTTTTTAATTTTATAAAAAAGATGGTTAAATTAACTAATATAGCCTCAATATTTATTGATATGATAAATAGTTATTTTTTGAATATATTTTAGGAATTTATGGTTGTATTTAATGATGATACATATACAATAAAATATATAAAGAGATTGAAAATTATTTATGAGAAATTAAAGATAATCTTAGATAAAATGAGTTATATTCAAAATTAAGTAAGTGTGAATATTTTCTCATGATGGTTTCATTTCTCGGAAATGTTATCACCATTTGTGTAATATTCATTATTCCTTAAAATAAAATTAAATCAAATAATGGTCCACACTTACATATATTAATAGGTTGAAACATTTTCTTTGTTATGAAAAATAAATTTTAGATCTTTTCAACAATTTCCTAGATTATAAAAACCCATTACCAAGTAAATAATAAATTGGGTGAAATCCCCCATTTCATAGAAAATGTGATGAAATTTTTAGGGAACTAAAAAAAATCCCATATATACAATCTCATATCTAGTGAAAATCACATATACATTACCTAATTGATTCAATAAAAACTATATATTTATTCACATTACAATTCATATTTACATGACTTAATGAAAATATTTTATTACATACATTACCAACACCTTTTAGGTTTTACTGATTTAGAGAATTAAGAAAAAACCAAATCTAAAAAAGTCCTTTTCATTTTCAACTATTGGATGCTTTTTCTTCTATAAAAAATATGTAATCTATAAAAAGACTTCAATATATTCCATAAAGTCTCCCAATAAACTGAATTTATGAATATATAATTTTTAATAAATTTCATCATAAACTTTGGAAATGATATCATTATAAGTGGTGACCTCAAATATTTTGTAAGGGAAAATATACAGCTATGGAAATCATGGCATAAACATGGTATATATATTAATTCATTCATACACAATAATAATAATTCAATGATTAAATGAAATTAAAAGAATTATATATCCACATATTAAAATTAAAATTAATAGACCATATTGATAACAATAACCGGATTCATGGTGAACAAATACATAATTCTAGATATCTAGACATTAGCATCATGAACTCCTCTAACAAATCATTCTTATTGTCATGACCATAGTGATGAACTAATTTGAATTAAGAATACACACACCAAATAACCATTTTTTTTTCTCATGAGACATATGAATAATTGATGGGCTATATAATATCAAGCCCATACCAATTACTTATTTAATTCCATGGCATTCATCATATGATATAATTATTAAACAATTTATAAACATCATTGGAAATAATCATCATTATTGGAATATAAACATACAAATTTGGAATAATTTTTTTATATTTCAATAGAAAGGATAACCTGATCATAACACATCTAGAGAAATAAGGTGGCATATTTCAAAATACATAGTCAAAATTACCGTGTAATGGTAGTTTTGTGAATACCCTTCTATTTTCAATGGAATCATTACCCTATTTATGTTCCAATGAATATAAAAATTTAATGAATGGATTGTTGGGTGTTTATAGATCAATAATTAAACATCAATGTATTCCAACACATTTCAAATTTGTTTTTATTAATTTTTTATATGTTATTTATAATATTTTATAATTTTGGGATTTTTCTTGGTGATAATTTTTTTAGAAAATAATTTGTATATTAATAAAAAAGATAAACCCTATAAAAAATTCATGTGTTATGAGTAAATAATTATTCAACATTTAATATAATTTAATTTTAAAATAATACAAAACTTACTTTGATATTTAAACATTGTATATATAAAAACAATTTAAAAAAATTGTGTTTAGAAAATTATTCATTCTAAATATTATCAATAATTTGTTAACAATGTAATATATATTAATATATCTATTTCAAAATTTAAATATAATATAATATTATTTAAAATTTAATTTATTAGATACATTTTACATAATGTTAATAAATTATTTTTTTAAAAGTGTTTTACATTTTATGATGATCGTTAATCTCAATCATAGTAATCAAGAATTGATGACCAAACATTAAGTTGATCAAATGAAATAATAAGATAATAATGATCTAAAATTTGAAAGCCATTTTTTAGACATAATTTATATAGTTTTTAAAATGTAATTTTAATTATAGGTGAATGAAATCTTTTTTTAGGGTAAAATATTACTCATATCTCTAAAAGCCTATGCATGGATTTTTTAAATTAAACACAATAATTTTAAATAATTTACATTACATTATAAATATATATTTTAAATATAAATTTTTTTAAAAAAATAAAGTAATTCTCGAATCATGAAAATGTCATAAATATGAAATTTTGTGAAATATCAATTTTTTCATTATTTAAAAAAAAAATTCATAAAAATACTAAAAATTAAAAAGAAAAAAATATTGAAATGTTAAATATAAAAATTATTTTTATATAGTAAAATCCCAATTATAAAATTTATGAATATTTTATTTAAATATAATCATAATAATATAATTAAAATTGTTTTCAATGGAAAATAATTTTCTTAAAAAATTAATAGTTTTTAATTATTTCCTATAAAATATATGTAAATTTTTTTTAAGATATTATTCAAATCAATATTATAGTTTATTCAAATTATATTTTTTATTGCATCCCAAAAAATTTAATTTTTAAAAATGATATATTTGGAAGAATAAATCAATCTTATTATTTATTAAGCCACATTATTTGAATTTTATAAATTCCAAATTATTAATAATTAAATTTTTATTAATTTATAAATATATATCACATATTTAGAATCTCTATATTTTCCTTTTAATTCTATCAATAAATTTTAATGATTATATATTGTTTCATAGTTTACTGTAGTTTGGTAATGCGTATTAAGAAATAAATAAAACACAATAGATTTTTAAATGGAAGAATATAATTTATGATATTAGGGTGTCATAATTAAAGTAGATATTGGTTGACATAAAATTATTAACATTGAAATCGATAAAAATGATGATTTTTCTATACGAAATTATGTATCAAATAAATAACATGGGCGGACCTGAAATTCTGGAAGACTTTAGGAATTCCTCAATTTACAGGGTATTTTGATGTTAGAAATATTACATGTATTCTATCAATAACTAAGATAATTTGGGAATTTTTTTATGAACCACCATGCTCAAGTTTTTCTATATACTATAGTAATGATAATATTTATATCGAATTAAGAGTACATATATTTTTGGGAGGTATAATTGGGAAATTGTTGACTATGATCCAAGATTCATAGTTTACCCATAAGTAATATCCAAGTCAGAATATCCTCAGGGTTTCCTAATTCCTCTTCCTATTAAAATGTTATCTCAACACAACTATTAACTGGAATTCATTATTGGACACCACAATACATGTATGAGGCCTAATTGAATAAGAGATATTATTCAAAACCTGAAATATATCATGAATTTACTAGTAATATAGGAGGATATATCCCTCTAATTTTTTTGAAGATTCTATATTAATGAATTTGTGAAGAATAATATTGTACCCCTATAAGTTTTATCTAGTAATTATCCTCATTTCACATTAATATTTGGAGGATTATTGAGAATTATTTGAATAATAATATAATCTTGAGATCCTCTAATCATTCTTAAACCGATGGGTTGTCTAAAAGTGATATCATAAAACTAAATTAATAGTTGATATCATGCTATCATGACATCTAAGGAACATGGGACTACTATATACATTTGTAGGGATTTTTATATAATAATAATTTCTATTCACGTTTTCATAATGAAATATAATATTTAATGATTTGGAAAATCAATTTCACTTCATACAATTTAAATATATTTATTGAATGTTAACTCATTGTTAAAAAAATTGAGTAGAAAACTAAGAAAGTTCAATGCAATTTGAATAACTTTTTGATAGTTCAATGAAGAAAGAAGTGTTTTCAAAAAACTATAGGATTGGTATGTACATATAAGTAAGTGATCAAGACTCCTTTGTTGTATAACCACTAGATGGATTTATAAGGTTTAGAAAGATGTGGAAAATAAATCTATGGTACAATGGTTTGTTTTATATTTTTTGAAAAATATCGCTATGTTTAACTATTAAGGTATTTTGACAATATGTTTGAAGTAAATTAGGTATTTTATGTTTTTTCAAAGAGGAAATACATTAAAAACTCAGTGGTTGTACTCACCATTCAATAAATAGATTAATAAGTGGAATTATATTTTAAAAATAGCTTGTTCATATCCATGACATTGTAGATAACATTTTTCAAAATCAAACAACTCTGATGGTGAAAGTAGTTTATAGGATCAAGAAATTAAGGGATTCAAAGTGGGAACCAAATAATAAAATAATAACAAATTACCCCAATATATTGAGGAATAATTTATTAAAGGGGTGAGAATTTAATACAAAGGATTCTGCTATAGTTTGTAAACACTCTATCAGAAAAACAATAACCTAAGGCACATTGAATTATTTCATCAAAATAGAAAAATTAAAACATAATGATTAAATTACTAATAATCTCTGTTCTAATACCTAGACCATTTTTTACATTTAACCAATTAAAATTTTATATAACGAGTTTAAAATATGTTTTCTTAAAGGATTTTGTGTTCAAGGGTGGCTTATAGACTTGTTCAGGGAGAATGGGTGATCTTGAAGATGAAAAACTGATGTATACTTTCATTCAAGATGTGATATGTTGTATAAGGATGTGAAACTGATTGATTGAATGGTGGATACTGCTACCCAAAAGAATTATTACATGACACATCATGTCACACTATGAAAACATACATGATAGGTTTTCTAATGTTTTATTTTTACAGTGGTTTCGAAATATGAGATTAGGTATCCACTTTTTCTATTATCCTTAATGGATTCATTGTAATGTGGGCCTCTTCCTCTTCAAATGATCGATCTTTCTTATTTTCAAGTTGTTTTGTATTATTCCATTCACCATGTTTAGAATATTGAGGTAATTATAATCTTCCGAACTCATCTCTTTTTTCATTTCTTCCATTGAACTATAGATGATAATATTTCATGTATGTTTTAACCTTTTTTCAAAATATTATTATAATTCTAAATTGCCTTGCATATATGTCAAAATAAATTCTAGTAATAGTTATTTGGGTGACTATAAGTATAGGGTAGGTGGTTTATAATATTATCCCTCAATGTTTCTTCATTCTTTAATATGCATTTATTGTGTGGTTGTTCCAACATTAAATGTATTCAATATAAAGTTTATAATGTAAAATTTTTGTCCCAATGCATCATATTTAAACTTGAAATTGGCTACTAAAATGCATTATTGTGTACACTAGAATTCTAGAAATCAAAATGGTGTGGATGGCCTTGGAGAAAAATTAGAATAGTTACAGAATCAACCCTATGGGTTCCTTAAATGTAAATTATGTCCATAAGTGTGTCTTTGAGATTTTAACCACCGGTTATGGTGTATTTTACTATGAATATAATGTTTATTAAATTTATTTTTTGACCACTAGGGTATCATGAAAAGAATTATTTGGTATTTATATGGATGAAAATTCTTAGTTTGTTATATAGGGTCCTAAGGTCTTATGTATTTAGAGTGACTAATTATTATCAAATTAAATTATGTGTGAGTGTCTTTCATAATGTTCTGGGCTTGAGAAAACAATTTTTTAATTGATCTAGATGACATTAGGGTGCCTATGGTTGGGTCATTTAGTTATATTAAATTATAATAATTTATTGATGATATGGTCTGAAATTTTATTTATGAAAAATGATATGAATTACAATGGTGATACAAAATGGGTTCAAGGATAAAGATCAATTTATTCGCATTCCATGGTGATACCCCTTGGGTTTGAAAATGAATCTAGACACATTAGATTTCCAATGTTCGTAACCCATGGTTATAGGATTGATTCTTATATTAATTAATAACTTGGATTATACTCCTAGAAATCAGTACTATTTCATAAAAACATAAAATATTAAGGATCATACCCCCTGGGGTGTGAGGATGATGAAAAATTACTTTAGAATAGATTTGGGCGATTTCACAAAGGTGTTGAAAAAAAAACCCATACTACATTAGAATTTGTTAGGATATCCCTGGGTGTTGGGTAGTTCTTGACACTCCTTTCCATCACAGAGTCTAAAGGAATGAAATGGGAAATACCTTGAACCCAAAGTGATTCATCCTTTGAAGAAACATCAAAAATTGACAAAGGTATGAACCAAGATTCAAATGCACTTGGGTCAGGCAATTTCCACCAAGGTTTCACAAGTATACTTGCACGCCTCCTAGTGGTCGCGTAGGTGACTTGCGCGCCCTCTTTGAAATTTCGCCCAGGTTCTCTCTAGCCTATAAATACCCCTGTGGGCCCCCCATTTCTATGAGGAATTTTTTCAGAAATTCAGATTTGAGCTCCCGATGCCCTAGTATATTCTCAAAGCTTCTGAACACTTATAAGGTAATTTCATACCTTGATTGGAAGATTTAAAGAGAGGGAGGAAGGCCTAAGGGTTGAAAACTCATCAACACTTGCGCGCCTAGGTGGCCAACCCTTAAGGGAAATGGACACACTTGGGCGTCGCCTTACTTCTTCAACATAAATTGTGCGCCTCTATTCTGGAATCCTCTAGGGGTAGTACTAAAGGCTTTAGCCAAGCATTTCCCAAGTATTTCCCTAAGGGTTGACCATCGCGCAAGTGCCCATGTGTCGTGTAAGTATACTTGTGTGACCATGACTTGCGTTCCCACGCAGGACTTGCATGCCACTCTCTTTTTGGGTGTCGTTCCTGCCCATTTCACCCCTCCTACACCTATCCTACTCTCCACTTCAATATTAAGCCTTCAGAATTATCTCCAAATCCATTTATGGCATGATTTCTTTGTTGGATTCCTTATATGAAAAAAATTCTGTGGAACATCTCTCAAAATCTCATGATTTACACATCTTTACATCACTAAAGTTAGAGATTTCATTCATTCAACCTCATCCTTTAAGATGAGATAATCCTTAACTTGGGCCTCCTTTTCAGGAGTAAGCCATAGTCCAAATTCTCAGTAATATTGGGCATCCTTCTTAGGAGTAAGCCCCAAGTCCTCATTAATTTGGGTATCCTCCTCAGGAGTAAGCCCTAAGTCCCCTAATCTGGGCATCCTCCTCAAGAGTATGCCCCAGCCTCAATGTTCCCAAAATCTGGGCATCCTCCTCAGGAGTAATCCCCAACCATAATTTCTCAAATATGGGATTCCTTTTCAGGAATAAGCCCGAGTATCAAATATGGGAATCCTCCTTAGGAGTAAGCCCTGAGTCCCTTAATTCAAACTATTCTCTTAACATGGGCTTCCTTTTTAAGAATAAGCCCTAGTCTTCAAATCCCTTTAACCTCCCCCCCCTTAGAAGTAAGACCTAGTCTTAATTTCTCTTAACCAGTCTTAATTTATTTTTTATCTAGGATTCATTCTTATGAATAAAACCCAATATTAAGTCCCCTCCTAATTTGGGCATCTTTCTCAGGAGTAAGCCCCATGTAAGAGTATCCAAATCGCCATAAAAGCACATATACTTTTATGGAAACTGTTCCCAGACTTCTTCTTTGAAATAAGTCCCGATATCTATCTATTTCGGGAGTCATACATACCAAATCCCCACATAATTTTCTATGATTGCATCCTTCATGGAACAATTTTTTTGGTTTCACCAATACCTCTTGTTTCCCACAACGAGCATGACCCACGTGAGATTATAGTGTAAAAGTAATTACGACATCTTTCTTTGGGAAATCAACCATACATAAACATCATACTGCCTTACTCGAACTACGTGGGTTCTGATTCCTTTTTTAAATAAAGGATACGTAGGTATCCCATCTGCGAGTACGATCCCAACTCTGAAATAATCTATGTCCTTCTGAATGGAAATAAACTTCAAGTGCCCGACTGAGTGGCTTTAAAACCACTATGGTCATCATAATGACCATGAGAGTTTTATATAATGTATCAAATGATACCATTGACTAATAATCTTAAACAAATACATATTATTCTCTATCGATGAAGAACCTCGAATACATATAAAATATTCTCTAAATTTTCTACATATCAATAATTCATTATCAGATCTAAAGTAATGCTCATTTTATACTTGGTAATTTAATAAGGACTCACAAACATAACATAAATCTATAAAGAGAGTATCGGAGTAGACAATAATTCCCCTTAAAAAGGTGTGATGAGTTCGAACTCCCATCTTCTCGACCAATGAAAATTTCTAAGTCTTATTAGTGCATAACTAATGAGCACCTACCTTTGGAAAGTAGGTCCAAATGGATATAGAATCATTGGATGTTTCATGTTCTATGAGCAAACCCATTAGAAACCACTTGGAATGTTTGAACCATAAACTAACGAGGTCATTCCCAATTCCATAGGAAACAAAAAAAGGTGAACCCAATGTGAATCCTTAACCATGTTAAAGTGATATTTTACCTATTTTTTAGGTCCCTATTTAAACTCAATGAGAGGGCCAACATGAAAATCAATAACATATGTGCTTATCCAAAAGATGTAGTGGGAGGGCTTATCTTGATGACGTCTGTTCTATCAACCATGCACTATTTTTCAAGATCTTCTACATTACAGAAATGGATTCTCTTAAGTTCACACCTGTGAATACTTCTGCTGTGAATACTTCTGCAGGGAAGGCCTCTGCTGCTACTCCTGCTGGATCATCATTCGCTCTAAGGATGATATCACCTACTCAGCGTCTTCAATGTTGGGTATAAAATGCTCTGGTTAAGGAGTAACAACAAAAAAGTACTATTCCGAATCTGCAGGCTGCCAGACAAGCCCTCCAAGTCAATAATTCACACTGGTCGTCAGGACAATGATGATCAGCGATCATGAATAAGGTGGTACCAACCACCGTCTCCAACCGTTTCGGGTCGTTATACCCGGAACAAAATCACCATTCACTCCCATATTTTGGGGAGGTGAATGAGAAGGTCCCTCAGGGCCATAATTCAAGGAAACATGAGTCCTTCCCGAGGGATCCCATCAATAATCTCCGCCAGACTCGTGTGGTAGTGCGCCCTCAACATGATGACGGTATCATCTCCAGGCATTCGGCTCAGGTTCCTCAAACCCGAGAAGGCAAGATGAACTGCCAGTGACAAAATCTGGTCAACAGTGAGCTGGTTCTCATCTCTTCCATCTCTGGAGAAGTCCACCAACCTAACTTGGTGTCAAGGAGCGAGCGGGCACACACGCCAGTCTGTTTTAATTACGCTGTCCAGCAGACTCGTCTGGCAGCAACACGCCAATCCCGCTAGGAAATTCCGGCGGAGTACTATAGACAGGAACATACACCTTTTTATAAATCATCAGCTAGCCAGTAGGCTCGTCTAACTAAATACGATGGATGTCGCCAACCCAATGGGTTGAAAACAGGTAAACATGCACATACACCTGCTTACATTCATCAATCCTTCCAGCAGCCTCGTTTGTCAGTATTGAAGGAATCTCGTCAACCACGTTCAGAGGAGTGCAATCAGAAGGCACATACACCTGCTAGTATTGATCAATCCTACCAACAGTCTCATTTGGTATCATTTGGAGAAGATAGTCAGAAAGCTCTGGTGACAAACAGGAGGCAGACTCAACTCTCTCCCCCACACTTGAGTACTTTCAGGATTCACTGATAGGAAAAGGAGGACAAGAGTAGGAACACACACCTACTCCCAGCATGGAATGGACGTATATCCCCGTTCTAGCGGCTGAATTCACCAAGCATATTCTATCAATGGTGAAAGAGAATAATCAAATCCCTGCTCATTTTCTGGATGCCTTCCAGGATATTATAACAACTTCAGCAACATCTCAAGGAAAGACACATAAATCTCTCCCTACCAGTGGAGTTACAAATCAACAGTTCACTCCAGAAAAGACACACACCTCTATTCCAGTTCAAGAGGGTTGTGGGGCGTACTCCCCCATATCATACAGACAACCAAGTCAGGCACATACACCTAATTTGAGTGGAGATAATCAGCCTAACCTGATCATTTCTCCTGAGCAGGCACATGCACCTGCCCATAATGACCACTTTCGTCAACAAGTGGTTCCTAAATTGAGTAAGAAGGTGTCTAAGAAGAAGACCAGCCCATCACAATCAAGAAATCAAGGACCAATTAGTAATAAGGCCTTGCTCGATGCTGGATTTCTTGAATCCCTCACACAATTATCTGTTGGAATTCAATATTCTACTCCCTCATTTCCCAATAGTGGGAACATTAATTCTGAAGGTCTTCATCAGAAACTTCATCATAAAGGCTTGCTTCATAAAAATTAGGTCGATCTTGACGTTTTGTCTTCAGATATGTGCCTTAGGAACCCTCTGTGTGGCCAGAAGACCAAGGATAAAAATGTTTCATCTTTTGCTGTAACCCACCATGTTGGTCCTACCCATGATGATGAATTTAACTGCAAAAGTCCTCTCTGTAGTTAAAATGAACATTGACTGGAAAATGCTCCAAAGGACAATGTAGTGACGAGAAATCCCTCTTATCTTGAGGAACTTGAAAATGTGAAGCCAGTCATGTATGATGCTTCAACGCTAATAGGTGAAATACTTTCTCAATCAAAAGATAACCCAGGGTGTAGGTCATTATCCGAACCACCCCTGGGTCATTCATCTTCTAGTTTGATTAGTGAATTCTCTACCAATCTTGTTGAATCCGATGAAGAAACAAAGAAGCACCAAATCTGATCCGATCAGGTAGAAGAATCTCCAATGAATGATAAAGAGGAAGTACTGAATATGAGAAAAAAATTGGGGAATGGTGATGTGGCAGTCATATTTTGGACTTCGGCTGACTCTCAGTATGATATTCCAGATATGTTGACGGAAGATGGAATTCATGATATTCATCTCAACATATGGAAAACTCTTGGTCAATTGAATAATAAAATATTATCTTATGATGAATATGAAAATCATATCAAGATCATAAAACGGTTACAATGCCAAATTGACTTAGCTTGTCTCTCAGTTTCTCGATATCTGAAGGCTGAAAATAAGTAGAGAGCCCTTCAGCATTCATGCCTTGGCACACTAAGAAGATTGCACCTGTTAATTGCCAATGCCTTATCTGGTATTCATATCAGGGGATGGGGTGTTCATGGATAACAACATTTCACTATACTCACCAGTCAGCAAAGACCGCCGAAAATGGTCTCATGCAATGTTATTGCCCATGGCCGGCCACAGTCAAATGGCTTTGTTTGTAATCAAAGCCTTGCTCAAGAATAGGCTTCAACTAGTTCTTCTAAAAATCAGGCATATAGAGATAAGGTTGTTTAATTACTCCAGCATCAAGTGAATGAGAATATTGAACATGCCTCTTTTTTGGAGAAAGCACATCATCAAGTGACAGAAGTGTCGGAAATCATCCAATGGTATTTGAGCCGGGTGATAAAAGTTGATGCAGGTTGATGCATCCAGCCAATTTCTAGACTAAAGTCCGCAAGATCAGAAGAGCTTACCAGAAGGTCTCAAGTATAGCATGTCAAGAACCACCCCATCTTTCCAGACTGGGGAGTCTTTTAACCCAACCCTCGGACTCAAAAAATATGATTCGAGGAGTTGAGCAGGAACAATAGGAACAGCCCCAGTCCACCGGACTGGGGATTTTTTCAAATCCTCAATCTCTTCTTCAAGGAAGTCAGTCTTCTATTGATTATGGGAAAATCCTCAAGTGGAACGATGAGCCAAATTATCAGGAGATTCCCTCCAAATTATGGTTCATCAAGAAGTTCCCGAGGGATCAAATCGACAAAAGGTAATGTATCATCAGAGACATAGAAGAAGAAAATATCACAGAAATGATGATAGAAGGGATGCAATGAATTATGAATCAATTAATGTCATTAATGCCATTGTTTCTGATCCACTAGACGTGGTTCACTAAAAGGGATCAAATAAAGAGGTTTCTACTCAAGAAGTTGTATGCACAGTCAGAAATGAAGAAGGTGTGCGTATATGAAATCAAAGGCTTACGCAGAATCTGGGTGTTCTTTCAAGTAACCCACTTCCCCCTCTCCGAAAGGGATCCAACAAGGGGAAAGGAAAGAATTAGGTTACATACCCTTTCTCTGGAGAAGGCCAATCGCTCTCACTAGAGAAAATATTTGCACAACAAGAGGATGAAATGAAGGAATTGAGGGGGATGAATGCAGAATTACTTCAGGGTAGTCTTCCTCTTAATCATGCCGGAGTCAGTCAGCCAAATGAATTTTTTGTGGCTACTGAATTGGATCAAGAATATCCTCCTTTATCAGTACACCCTCACAGGTCTAATCCTATGGGTCATGTGTAACAACAATCGGCAGTGCTGCCATCGGTTGCAGTACCAGCTGCCACATCTGTCCAAGCTCTATTCATTGCACCTTTTTAGGTCCAAGCTCAACCACATATTTCTCAAAAGTTAATAACTACTATTGAGTCATTAACAACTCGGTTGGAAGCTATGGAGGGAAAACGAGCTCAAATTAAACCAGAAAAAGAGAGCATACCCTGAATGGGTTGATGCAATTCCTCCCCTATCAAATTTTGCAAGTACCAAATTCCATATAATTAATTGTTCGGGAGACCCAGAGCAACACTTAACACATTTTGTTTCTCATTGTGATCCTATGATGGGAACCCTTCAGCAACAAGAAGTAGTTAAGCTCAGGTGTTTTGAAAAGTCCTTAAAAGGGCCTGCCTTTGTTTGATACACAAGCTTGCAATCCCGGTCAATTACTGGATGGGAGGATCTTTGTCAGAAATTCCTTCTTCAGTTCAGCTCAACGTTGCCAAAGACAACAGTTTTTTATCTTACAAACTGTAAGCAAAGGGAGAATGAAAGGGTTTCGGATTTCATTGCTCGCTGGAAGGGATTAACATATTCCCTGATCTTAGCACTCCCTCAAGAAGAATTGTTGCCAATCTGTGTGGAAAATCTGCCTGATGAGCTACACACACCATTGATCCTTGTGAAATACACAGGAGGGTTTCGAGACATTACTTCAATCGCTCAACATATTGAATATTCTCTTATAAATACTAAGGAAAAAACTCATGTAATTCCATCTGCTCCATGAATGAGAATGGGTAAAGAAGAGATTGGTACATTCATGCGTAAACAAGCACATGTTCCTACTTCTACTTCAAATCCTTCATCTTCCCGAAGGGATCCACCTCTTGAGTGTCAACAACAGAGGCCGTTTCATCAAGATGATCAATGAGATCAAAGATAGAAACAATTTGAGAATTTTAAAATAAAAGTTTACTCTTTCTAAAATGAACAGGTTCCTGGCTACTTCATTTCGGCTCTGGAAAATAATTTCGTTCAATTTCCAAGGCCCAAAAGGCCGAACAAGGAAGGAGATAAAGACCATCCCAACTATTCCACCTTTCATTAGATATTGGGGAATCCCATTCAAGAGTGTTTGTATTCATGGACCTCTTGCTAAAAAATGGTCAACTTGAGACAAGTCAAACTGAAGGGTTCTTCAGCTCAGGTAGCATGTGTTACTGTTATAGATCTAGAGGAGGAAGGAGAGTGGAAATATGTTAAGAACAAAAATGCAAAAAAATATGATTATTGGATGGTCAGAAAAATGATCAACTGAACTCATGTTATTTTGAGAACACAATTGAAGAAATCAATTGTGCCTTCTTCCATGAATGCCACAACAAAACCATCTTTATCAGAGGGAAAATCCTCAAAGAAACGTCATGATTCAAATAAAGAAGAAGAATCAGAAGAAGATGAGTATGTGTCAAAGCCCAAGTTGTCTTTGACTCTGGAATATTTTATTCCATCGACTTCGAAGCCACAGGCACCGTCCCACGAAACGGCACATCCTAAATTAGCTAGTCAGGTAGAGTCTTCATCGGATGAAGAGTTGATCTTTGGTTTTGTCAATATGATTCATTTAATAGATCCTTATGCCATTCGCAGTTTTTATTTCAATGAGCCTGGGTTCCCTGTATCGTGCAGAGGAATCAGAGGATGTTTCAAAGGCTCATGATACAGAGGAAGACAAGGATCTTTCAGAGGCCACTATTCCAATTCTACCCCTACTAGAACTGTGTATGCGGTAGAAACTCGTGGAAGAGCCCTTCAACAAGCTCAACAAGAACAAGAAAGTTCTTCCTCACAAGGAAGATTCAGTCCTGGCACAATTATTCCGTAAGATCAGTTGGAAGTTACACCTTCTTTCTCTCAGCAAATAAATAGACCTATTGGGTATAATCTTCCAAACCCAGGATTATTACCAACTCCTACCCTGATACAAGATGCATCAACATGAAAAGCATCAACTTCCAAGCCACCTGCTAAACCACACATTATTGTTGCGAAACACAGACCTTTGGATCAAAAATATGATGTATTGAAACACCTGGCTCAAGTACCGGCCAAGTTATCAATTTTAGATGCTTTGAATTTATCAAAGGATATTTGGGAGGCACTCCTTGAGGCTTTTTCAAGTCATGAGGATCTCGAAACTGAAATTGATGCAGTTGAATCCAACCATGTAGAGAATAATCTGGCAGAATTCCATGTAGTGATATCTTTCACAGATGATGATGAAGAGGATGTCGTGCATGGACATATTAGACTGTTGTATTTATCTGGAAAGGTCAGTGGTGTAGACATCCTATGAGATTTCATTGATAATGGTTCAGGAGTCAACCTCATGACCATTCTTACACTTCATCGATTAGGCCTCACGGAATCTGATTTATCTCCTTCTACTATGATTTTACAAGGATATGATAAAAATGAACAAGAACCACTGGGAGAGATCACACTCAGAACTCAATTTGGAGATCTTGTATCCAATTCATATTTCATGGTTTTTGATCAAGACTCAGCCTTGAACATCTTTCTTGGAAGACCCTGGCTACATCAACATACGACAATCCCTTCACCATGCCATCAATGTCTCAAGTATTGTTTGGATTTTCATGTTGGGACATTGTATGGTGATAATGCCTCATTCAAGACATGTTAATATTAATACATTGAGGTGGAATTCTATCACATGAAGGGAATGGAGAAATCCACAACATGGGAGATTACCAAAGTTATTGCTCCATATGGTTTGGAAAAGATTCCAGTAAATCCATTTATACATGTGAGTATAGAGTATGTGTTTCCTATCAGTCAAATTTACAGGATAGACTCAAATCCAAATACTCTTATGGAAACCTCCATAATGTCAATTACGGCAATTAAGCCAGATAGAATGGGAGAAATTGGTGATTCACCAAGAAATGATGAAAGCTCAAATGGGGATGTCATCATTTCATCTGCTGAAATCCAGCAAGTTTATACTTTGCCAACCAGGCCATAGAAAGTTATAGCAATGTCAGAGGTGAACGATGATGTTGATTCTCAATCCATCATCTCCTCTTTAATACCCAGGGAAGACCATTCATCATCAATAGGGTCAGAAATAGAAGCTTCTTCCTCAAGATGTTCAAATTTTAACATAACTTCTAATCATGAAAATTCTACTGCATCATCTACTATGCAAGTAGACACAGAAGAAATAACACATGTTAAAGAAGAAGAGGAAGATATCAAGGATGATACTCCAGAATTTGAAGAGGGTATCTCTACTACCGTGGATGAACTTAGAGAAATAAATATGGGTACAAAAGAAGATCCATGCCCCACTTTAATTAATGCGGCCATGACTCTTGAAGAACAAGAATTTTATATTTCATTTTTGAATAAAAATCGAGATATATTTGCTTGGAACTATACAGAGATGCCAGGCCTTGATCCTGATGCCTCTACTCATCATTTGGGTTTTCCAGAAGAACATCGAGGATTCAAAAAATCCACTAGATGAACACACCCAACCTATGATTCCAAAATTGAAGCTGAAGTGGATAAGATTATCAAAGCTAACTTCATCTGAGAAGTTCAATATCCCAAGTGGTTGGCTAATATTGTCCCCGTGAAAAAAATTAACGAATATATTTGAGTTTGCATTAATTTCAGAGATCTTAATCGGCATTTTCCTAAGGATGATTTTCCAGTTTCGATTACAAAACTATTAATTGATGCAACAGCTGGCTTTGAAGCACTTTCTTTCATGGATGGACATTCCGGGGATAATCAAATCCGAATGGCTCTAGATGATGAGGAATCTATAGCCTTCAGATCCACTCAGGGTGTGTTTTTCTATCGAGTAATGCCCTTCGGCCTGAAGAATGCAGGCACAACATATCAGCGTGCCATACACCATATCTCCAAACCCATTTTAGGGAAGTTTGTTGAATGTTATGTGGATGATTTGGTGGTTAAATCCAGGAAATGTTCTAATCACTTGGCTGATTTGGAAGTCATATTCTACAATCCTCGGCAACATAATTTGAATATGAACCCCATAAAATGTTCTTTTGGGGTAACCTCAGGAAAATTTCTCATTTTTTTGTATGCCATCGTGGTATCGATGTCGATCATGAGAAGAAAAAGTCAATACTTGGAATGTCACCTCCTCGAAATTTGAAATAATTGAGAGGAATTCAAGAACACTTAGCCTATATTCGGCGTTTCATCGCCAATTTGGAAGGAGAAAGTTTACCCTTCACCAAATTGATGAAGAACAGAGTCACTTACCAGTGGACTGAAGAATGTCAAGAAGCATTCGATATTCTCAAAAAGTATCTCTTGAGTCCACCAGTATTAATGCCACTTTTTGAAGGAAGAGCACTTATCCTCAATGTGAAATCTTTAGAGCGATCATTAGGTGCCTTTCTTGCTCAAAAGAATGATGTTGGGAATGAAAACAGCCTCTACTATCTCAGTCAGACTATGCTTGTAGCAGAAACTCGATACTCAAGTATTGAGAAATGCTTCCTAGCATTAATCTTAGCAGTTCAGAAGTTGATACACTACCTACAACATCACAAGGTCTAATTTGTATCCGTAATAGTCCTCTCAAATTCATCCTTAGTCATCCAATGTTTACATGATGTCTGGCAAGGTGGGTAGTTATTTTGCAGCAATTTGATATTGAATATGTGCCTCAAAAGGAAATAAAGGGCCAAAATATAGTTGATTTCCTTTCTGAACACCCTTTAGTAGAAGATACATCTTCAGATATTGAACTTCCTGATGAATAAGCCTTCTTTATTCAAGATAGTCTTCAAACATGGGAAATGGACTTCGATGGTGCTTCCAGAAGTCCAATAGGGAGGAAAATAGAAAATCCTAAATTCAACAAAGTTGGGTTAGGAATTGTACTCATTTCTCCAGAAAAGGCAGGGTTACCCTATTCCTTCTCATTGTTGGGAGGCAGTACAAATAATGAAGTGGAATACCAAGATCTTATCGCAGGCTTGGAGTTGGCGCATCAAGCACAAGTGAATCACTTACAGGTGAAAGGTTATTCACACCTGGTAATCAAACAAGTCAACGAGGATTATTCCATCAGAAAAGAAGAACTAATCCCTTTGTATGGTTAGGTCAGTGAATTAATGGAGGAATTCCCGTCAGAACCAACATTTTCTTAGGTCTCGCGGTCATAAAATGCCCAAGCTGATGCACTGGCTAATATAGCCACAGCTCTGGTAGATCCAAATCGGGACAAGACAACCATCAGTATTGCCCACCGTTGTACAATTTCACTTTATGTTCAAATCAGAACAGAGGAAATCAATGAAATTAGTCCCCGTCCTTAATCATATGGTCATACTACAGGATGGATGACACCTATCAGGAAATATCTTCAAAATGGAACACTTCCACCTGATAGAGCTAGGAAAGAACAAATCTGGCGATGTGTGGTCAATTTTACTCTTTATGATAGCCTAGATCACCTAGGTAAATTTCTATACAAGTGCGGTTTTGATGGAGTTCTCTTCAGATGCATTGATGGTGAAGAGACAATGGTTGTCATGAAATAAGTGCATGCCGGAGTCTGTGGTTCCCACTAGTATGGACATAGACTGTCTGATCAAATTCGAAGGCTTGGATACTTTTGGCCTTCAATGATACAAGATTGTGTTCATTTCACAAAGAAATGTCATTTATACAATGTAAATGCCAGCTTCATTCATCAACCGCCAGAGTGGCTTCATACAGCTAAATACTCTTGGCCATTTTCCACATGGGGAATGGATGTCGTGGGACCTTACCCTTCAACTACAGCCAAGAAGTTTAAGTATATTTTTACTACTACTGACTTCTTTTCTAAATGGGAAGAGGCAATACCTCTCAAATAAGTTAGTTCTAAAATCATTGGTAGCTTCATCAAGTCTAACATCATTACTAGATTTCCTGTCCCTCATACCATATTGACGGACAACGACACCAACTTCTGTTCATCCGAGGTGAGGAAGTTGTATCCAGAATACAATATCAAATCCAATCATTCATCTCAATATCTTGCAGCATCCAATGGACAGATAGAAGACTTCAACGAGACTCTTTAAAACATACTACAAAAGATGGTGGATAAAGATAAGAGGTCATGTCCTGATAAACTCTTTCATGCTTTATGGGATTATCGGACCACCACCCGCACTACAATGCGATCAACTCCATATTCACTGGTATATGGAAAAGAAGAAGTATTTCCCATTGAAGTTCAATTAACTTCTCTCATAGTAGCCATTTGTGATCAGTCATCTACAGATGAACAATATCAAAAGTGATTGAATGAATTGGAATGGTTATATGAGAAAAGATTGTGCACCCTACACAACTTAGAAGTCTACCAGAATCGAATATCACGAGATTTCAACAAAAAAGTTCATCTTCGTTTATTAATTTAGCGAGAATTGTTATTGGTTCTCAGAACCCAAATGATACCAGGAAAGAAACCTCCTAATCTTGAACCAAAATGGGAAGGACCTTACTCAATACATAAGGTCTATTCCAATGGAGCTTATTCTTTAATCTCAATGGATGGAGAACTCATCACTACTCCAACCAATGCCAGATTTTTGAAGAAGTATTTTGTATAAACACAAAATACCCCATCCTCGTCCTTTCTAAATGATGTTAAACTATACAATAATCATCCTTGCTATATGGCGTTAAACTATATAGAAATCATCCATGCTATATGACGTTAAACTATACTCAAATAGTCTATGAATATGACCCTAAACTATTCGCACTTTCGTCGAACATGAGGTTAAACTATGTCCCTTTCATCATCCTTGCTATATGATGTTAAACTATACAGCAATCATCCTTTCTATATGATGTTAAACTATACAGCAATGGTCCATGCATATGACCTAAAACTATTCTCACTTTCATCCAACATGATGTTTAACTGTGTCCCTTTCATCGTTCTTTCTATATGATGTTAAACTATACAAAAATCGTTCTTGCTATATGACGTTAAACTATATAGTAATGGTCCTTGCATATGACCTTAAACTATTCCCACTTTCTTCAAACATGACGCTAAACTGTATCATCCCTTTTTCATCCAACATGACGTTAAACTGTGAAAAAGTCCCTAATTCGTCCAACATGACATTAAAATGTGTCCTCTTTTGTCCTAAATGCATTAAATTAAACTGCACAGTTCCCCTTTTTTTCCAACATGACATTAAACTATATTGTCCCAATCATCTTAACTACATGATGCTAAACTGTACAGAAATCCCTTAATACATCCTTCATGACGTTAAACTGTATTTTTTCCCTGCTACATGACATGAAACTATACAGCACCAATAGTCCTCACTGCAAGAATTTAAATTTCATAGTCCCGTTCATAATACCCTCTCTGGACCGCTAACCATGCGTAAGTCCCAACACCATTTTTTAGTTTGTTGTCCCCAAGAACAACTTGATCACTAATTCATTCTTTAATTGAACTACGTGGACTTTGATCCTTGACTTTTAGGCTGGGTACGAAGGTAGCATCCTGAGGTTCAAGCCCAAAACCAATCGCTTCCCATCATTTCATCTCCAACTCATATGATGTTGATTCGTGAAGCCACCCCTAGAATCAATATCTTGAAATTGGTTCACCTTTTTCCTTACTATACGACGTTAAACAGTACACCACTTTTGTCCTATACGCCAATAAATTACAATATTCTTTGATACCATCACCTGATAGTGAATCATTATTCACATTTACTTCCAATCATGTTACAATCCAAAGACTTCGTGCATACATGGAAATGCCCGAACCTTTTATCTTGGGTCAAACTATCATTGCACTAAAGTCCCCTTTAAACCTTCACATGTATGAACCAAATCTGTACAGAGGGTATTTCTAGAACTACGTGGGCTTGATTCGCATCCTTATGGGATACGTAGAAATGTTTGAGTGTCCGTAAAATCTATCCCCATGTCTTTGGGCCTAACCCCAAATTCCACTTTCAGTACCTTGGCTGAAAATTCCCTATAAAAACACACACTGTGTATTTCTTATAATGGTCCAATTTCTATGACCCTAAACTAATATCTCTTACACTTCCGTCCCATGCGACGTTAAACTATATTTCAAGAACTACGTATGTCTTGATTCTCATCCATATGGGATACGTAGTGAAGTTCGACATTTTAATCTAGGACCCAGCCACAACATGATCATGGTTAGCATTGATCTTTGTATCTCTACATACATTGAACAATACCCATTTTTATGTGTCATAATCCTAACATTAAATATTTTCAGATCTCCATACCCTTTTTCCTGACTTCTGGTCACAAAATGTCTAATTTCTAAGAGATCTTTTGCTTGACTATGCAACACATGCCCTTAGGCGGCCATGCATAAGTAGTCTACATAACGGACCTGTCAGCCAAAAGATGCTATTATTTGACTATGTAGCTAATTCCCTTAGGTGGCCCTACATAATTCAACCCCATAACGGGTTTGTTAAATAGTGGTAACTTAATTTTTGGAAAGAAAACCTCTTTTTTCCTTATTGGTCTTAATGATAATATGTAGGGATCTGTAAAAATATCCATCCTTATCATATTTGTCCCATGTTCATTTTCATGATCTGAAAGTATTCAAGTTTATGGTTTATATTTTCCTTCCCAACGCTTGGGTCAGACCTTCGAGGAGTAACATTCATCCAGTTCTTAGACAATCTTGTTTGGAAATATCATCTCCATATTCAAGTACCTACATCCATACAAAAAACTCTAGGATTGGGAAAATTTGAATCCCCATAAATATTCACTTGCTTTTTATCAATAGAAAAGTAAATTTATGAGAGTTATTTTTCCTGACTATGCAGCACGTTCCCTTAGGTGGCCTTGCATAAGTAGTCTACATAACAGACCTCTCAGCCAAAAGATGCTATTATTTGACTATGAGGCCAATGACCTTAGGTGGCCCTGCATAATTCAACCCCCTAACGGGTTTGTTAAATAATGGTAACTTCATTCTTGGGAACTACTTCTTCTAATGTTTTTAGCCCTTTTTCACATAATTCCTCAGATTCAAAATTTCTTAAGTCATAGTTTACATATTTTCTCTCATACATGAGTGTGGTAATATGTTTTCAGAAAAATTGTCAAGGAATTGAGTCCATTTTAATCCATTTGGTCAAATATGTTTTGACCTTAAACATTAGCCTTTTTATGTCCGACGTGCATGAATTTAAACTAGCCACAAAAGATAAGGGAACTCTGAATAAAAGTCAAGTTCCAGATCACTAAACATACATTTTGTATGATTTTAGGTAATATTGAGCAATAAAAAGAATCAAAAGTTTGTAGGGTTGTTTATAATAAATACTAGGAAAAATTAAACTATGCTTACTAGGCTCATTGGCTTAGCTAAAATCTAAAGCAGGTATCAAAGATACAACGGAAAACAGGACACATGTGCGACGGAAGCAACTTGGATGAAGAGAGCTCTAAAGTTTTAAATTTGGTGCTTTTCATGAAGAATGACCTGTATATATAGGCCAGACCACACCCTTGCACACCGACGCCTGTGCGGCTCAATACTTGTGTGTCGCCCTCTGCGCGCTCAACACTTGCACGCCGCATGTTCCTTGGTTTTCTTCTTTTCCTTAGATTCACATCCTCATTTCATTCGGATACAACTCTGAGGGGGGAATTTTTGTTGATTCTCCTTTCCATCACAGAGTCTAATGGAATGAAACTAGAAATACCTTGAACCCAAAGTGAATCATCCTTTGAAGAAACATCAACAATTTTCAAAGGCATGAACCAAGATTCAAATGCAATTGGGTCGCGCAAGTTCCACGAAGGTCACACAAGTATACTTGCGTGCCTCGCAGTGGTCGTGTCGGTGACTTGCGCTCCCTCTTTAATATTTTTCCCAGGTTCTCTCCAGCCTATAAATACCCCTGTGGCCCCCCATTTCTATGAGGAATTTTTCCAAAAAATCAGATTTGAGCTCGTGGCGCCCTAGTCTCTTCTCAAACTTCAGAACACTTCTAATGTAATTTCTTACCTGGAAAGGAAGATCTAAAGAGAGGTAGGAATGACTAATTGTTGAAAACTCATCAACACTTGCGTGCCTAGGTGGCCAGCCCTTAAGGGAAATGGCCACACATGCGCGCCGCCTTACTTCTTCAACATAACTTGCACGCCTCTATTCTGGAAGCCTCTAGGGGTAGTACTAAAGGCCTGAGCCAAGCCTCACCCAAGTATTTCCCTAAGGATTGACCGTCGTGAAAGTAACCATGTGTCGTGAAAGTATACTTGCGAGACCATGACTTGTGCGCCCATGCAGGACTTATGCACCACTCTCTTTTTGGGTTCCCTTCCGGCCCATTTCACCCCTCACACACCTATCCACCTCTCATCTTCAAGATTAAGCCTTCAAAATTCTCTCCAAAGCCATTCATGGAATTATTTCCTTGTTGGATTTCTTATCTGAAAGAAATTTTATGGAACATCTCTCAACATATAGTGATTTACATATCTTTACAACACTAAAGTTAGAGAGTTCATTCATTCAACATCATCCTTTAAGATGATAAAATCCTTAACCTGAGCCTCCTTTTCAAGAGTAAGCCCTAGTCCAAATTCTCATTAATATTGGGAATCATACATTGGAGTAAGACCCAAGTCCTAATTAATTTGGGAACCATCCTTAGGAGTAAGCTCTAAGTCCCCTAATCTGGGCATCCTCCTCAAGAGTAAGCCCTAGTCTCAAAGTTCCCAAAATCTGCGCATCCTCCTCAAGAGTAATCCCCAACCATAATTTCTCAAATCTGGGCTTCCTTTTCCGGAGTAATCCCCTATCTCAAATATGGGTATCCTCCTTAGGAGTAAGCGCCAAGTACCTTAATTCTAAAAATTCACTTAACATGGGCTTCCTTTTCAGGAATAAGCCCCAGTCTTCAAATCCAATGAACCTGGGCCTCCTCCTTAAGAGTAAGCCCCAGTCCTAATTTCTGTTAACCAGTCTTAATTGACTTTGGATCTGGGCTTCCATCTCAGGAATAAAACCCAATCATAAGTCTCCTCATAATTTGGGAATATTCCTTATGAGTAAGCCCCAAGTTAGAGTATCCAAATCTCCATAAAAGCACATATACTTTTATGGACCCTGTTCCCAGACTTCTTCACTAACATATGTCCCGATATCTATCTATTTGGGAAGTCATACATACATAATCCCCACATCATTTTCTATGATTGCATCTTTCATGGCACAATTGTCTGGTTTCACCAATACCTCTTGTTTCTAACACCGAGCATGACTCATGTAATCTTAGCGTGTAAATGTAATTATGATATCTTTCTTTGAGCCATCAATCATACATAAAAATAATACTCCCTTACTCAAACTACGTGGTTTCTAATTCCTTTTTTAAATAAAGGATATGTAGGTAGCCCATATGCGGGTACAATCCCAACTCTGAAATAATCTATGTCCTTCGGAATGACAATAAACTTAAAAGCTCCACTGAGTGGATTTAAAACCAGTTTGGTCATCATAATGACCAACAAGCTTTTATATAATGTATCAAAGGATACCATTGACTATGAATTTCTAATAAATACAGATGTTTCTCTATTGATGAAGATCCTCGAATACATATAAATGATTCTCTCAATTTCCTACATATCAATCATTGATTATTAGATATAAATGAAAGCTCATTTTATACATGGTACTTTAATAAGGATTCACGAACATAACTTAAATCTATAAAGAGAGTCCCAGAGTAGAAAATAATTCCCCTAAAAAAGGTATGATGAGTCCGACCTCCCATCCTCTTGACCAATGCAAAATCTTAAGTCTCATCAGTGCATAACTAATGTGCTCCTACCTTTGGAAAGTATGTAAAAATGGATATAGAATCATTGTTTGTTTCCAGTTCTATGAACAAACCCTTTAGAAACCTACTTGAATGTTTGAACCTTAAACTAACGAGGTCATTACCAATTCTAGAGGAAACAATATTAATTCATGATTTCATAGACATCCATGGATGTACCCTGAAGGGTTTACTTTTATACCTGCTATCATAATATGGAAAATAAAATCCTACATACACTGAAGAAGTCAAGCTAAATTATTTGGGTCATATTATATCCCAAGGATCAATGATGATTTTATTAATATATATTGTACCTTTAATTATATTCCATATTGGCATGGAATTTATTACATAGAATGTATTTGTTTATAGGCACTGTTAGTGGTGTCTTACTAAGTCAAACTCACACCCTACATGGGCCACCCATTGGATATAAAGCATACCGTCTTGTTTATAGGATATTATAGGGGAATATTCCATATAGTTGATGCATTCATGGGTTTCTATGATGAAGCATGATATTTTTGGAACAATGTAGTACTCGTGTCAATTTTAACAGAGTTTCCAGCCCTTTTACTTTTTTGATTATTGTGTATTTGAAATGTTTTTAATGTATGTAATTCATAATATGTATTATATTATTTATTTTATCTAGAATAGTATTTATTTATTTATTATCATAACATACTTCAATAATATCATAGTGATAATTTCTTTATATGTTGTTTCTAATTTCTATAATACTTATACTATTTTTTCCTATGATATGTAGGTAAAATATCCCCCAAACACAACCTTAGATCCCTTTTTAGTCTAAAAACTAATCAATATGGGTAGAAATTCATGAGGTGTGGTAACGCTTCAGTCTGGTCACTATTTATGGTGGATCATGGAGGGGATATTACATAGTGGTAAAAGAGGTCTGTTTTCTTCTGAATTTTTAGTTATGGTCGACAAGATATTGGGTTTTGTCTTAATATAGTATATAATTTTTTCTAAGTAGTTCCAAACCCATGTATGCGGTATGTCATCATTTCTATAGATGGAATTGTTGCTCATGATTTTCTCTTTCAATTTTGATTTATTTCACCTAGGCTAGTGCACATGATTATGTGGTTATTAATATCTTAGATTTTACCCATTGGATAGAATATAAATATTTTGTTTTTACATTCATCATAGTAGAAATTTTGGATTCAATAAAATTTGGACGATTTCCTTTAATTTTTTACCTCGACTATGTCATGGGTATGTTATTTAATGTGTCTATAGCCATTTATATAATATTTTAGCATATAAATGTTTGGGAGAATCTTATTAAATTTATCCTTTAAATTGATAAAATATATTTAATGTGAATACTTTTCAAGATCATTATGAGGTTCCATCTAAATAATATGTCAATTAAAAATTACAAAGAATATTCCCATATAACATGTGATTGAAATATCAATTAACTAATCATTAGTTTTGAAATGTTTTTTCTAATGAAAATGGATAATAGTGTATTACATGATCATGTTTATTAGTTCTAATGTGGCTTAACTTAAGTCATATTATATTTACAACATATAATGTGTTTTCATTTATAACTTTTAATTGACATTTCATTTAACTAGGCCCCTTGTTATGAAATTTATGGTTATGTAAAAATAAAAATGTGTGATATTTTGAATCCCATATAGATAATATAGAACTTGTATGAATATGATATTTTACCTATTTATGGGTTGTGGGGGCTTGTGAAATCTCCCGAGTTATGAGACCCTTTGATACTGGATGTAGAGACTAGTAGAGAATTGTGACTATTAACACTTTACATGAGTACTAATGTTGAATTTTAAATATGAATGTGTTTAAATGTTTGTAGTTATTTTGTATTACCTTGACATATGAATGTATAAATGGGGTTTTAGAGAGAGTTTAAAATGTGAGATACTTATTATGTTGGTTTATAAGATGGCGACGTGTGATGCTAGTTGAGATTATGGTTTGAGTAGATACTTTTAGAAAAATAAATTCCATGATTATCATTGAGCCTTATGGGTTAATCCATATTTTACGAGTGGGAAAAGTAGGATATATTTGATCCAGTATGTGAGACCATTACAATGTATTGTCTAAGTAGATGAATGAGATTTATTTCATGTGATATGTTCCGACACTTCTATATAGAAACATGAGTTGAGTTTGTCACACGAGAGGGTATTTTGTTTAAGTTTAGATTGATAATGTATATTTTTTTGTATAAGAACCCAAAAGTGGATTAGTTAGTAGTTATTTTCCTTTTTTACATTGATATGTGTCTCAGTTTGAGGTTTAATCAAGCATAGTTATAGAATATAAAGGTATTATCCTGATATTGTTTGATATATCTGTGATATAAGAGGGTAACACAAGAGAGGGGTTGACCTGTGCTTATAGAATATTAAGAGAAGAGAATAATGGTATATTTAGAGGTTTATATAGGTTCATGTTAATTAATTCTTTGAAATGTGAATATAGACGCATTTTTTGTTATGAATGTAGATGCATAGCCTTGGTGTTGAAGACAATATGGGTTAGAAGGGAAAGGATAAATTGGATGTCCTAACCTTTTGGATTGGTGATACTAAATGGTTTTAAATATAATATGAAGAGTTAGGGGAGATGATTTCTATTTTTTGGTGATTACCATGAGGGATGGTGATCACAATGTATCCCTGTCATGAGTGAGGAATTCACAGATTATTAGAGGAAATCATAGAGTTAGATTAATTCAGCAAGATGTGATTTAAATGAATATAGAATGGTCCCTTTGGTGATCAGTAGTGTGTGACTAGGTCTAATGTGTTAAAAATTTGGATATTCATTTTTGATAACATAGTATAGGAACAAAAAATTGTTAGATTTCAGACTTTTCCCATTTAGAATCATATTCTTCTCGGCACAGTTGAAATTTTTAAATGAGATACTCATTTAACATATACTATTTGAGTGGGTTATGTTTAACATACTTTTTAGGTGTATTTTGTCATCTTAAGTGAATCCTTAATAAGTTATTTGTGGTGTGTGACATAAAGAGGTTGTTTTAGATGACATGTGATAATTTTTTATGGGAATTTTTATAAATCCCTACGATACATTGTTTGAGTTGTGAATTTAATGTGAGTCTTATATTATGGAAATGAAAATATGTTAAAATTATTCTTGGATTCTTTGTTTTCCTTTAATTGTGTGTGTGGAATTCTTAGAAATGTATGTGTTGTAACGTACCCATCCAAAAATGCACAAAATCAACTCCCTGATCTCGGTCACCACATGACCTTAAAGGTGCCTCCACGTACGCCATAGGTTTCCAACTAGAAATGAGGTTCTAATTTATCACTTTTGGAGACTATACCATATTTACCATAGTAACAAAGATCACATAATGTTTGAAATAAAATAAAAAATGAACCATAAATGAGAAACATAAATTACTAATAATTTCCCAAATGGATTACAAACCCAAATAAATCAATAAATATTCCATGTCATGATAACCATGTAAAATGTGACGAAAAAGAAAAATAAATACTAACAAATAAATCCCCAAAACAGGTCTTGAATCTATCATTGGATCCTTATCCTTGCATAATCCAAGCCCAACTCAACTCTCTATCATATGTCCATTTCCCCTATCCGGACATGCAACCATGAAATCTACACAAGTATCTATTGGCATCCTGAGAAGTGTGTGAGTACAAACTATTAATCCAACACTAATGGTGTCTACAAAATATCTTGTCTAAACTGGTAGTCAAGGAAAAATCTAAATCAAGGAAATGGTAATCAAAAGAAAACTCAAGCACCATTAGTTACTAATATTCACTTTAACCATTTTAATCACATAATCCATATTCTTCACATATTCTATGGGATAGGAATTTACAACATTTACACAATAGAGTATTCCATTCTATTACTATGCATAAGGTAGTACTTCAAGATCCATAACTTACTAGGTATAAACATTTCACAAACCATTACAATAACCTTACTGTAGAGCCTCTATCCTAGTAGTCTCATCCAATGAAATAGTTAGGTGTATAGATCATCAATCCCCTTCCCTAACTCATGCATTATGGTTCGAGGTTTTGAGACTGATTCTAAACCAACTCATGGGAAATGATCCTAAAGTCCAGTACCTCACAACTTCTAAGGCATGTGCAGGTGATTATTTATCCATTTTTAACATATACCATAACAGAAACCATACACAATCAAATAACATAACATATAAAATTAAAATTTCATACATCATATGGATCATCATCAATCCTTAACATATGAGAACATTTACCATTTTATTATCAGTTCCTATTTAACAGATTTCCATTAATATACTTAAAACGTATTTAGCATAATAAAAAATTATTATACATCATACAATATAATATTTTCATCTGTTCCGATGCATTAACCCATTTAACAAGTATGAAACATTATATGGATTTACTCATGTAATGTGTTCTTCATTTCACAAGAACTCACCTAATTATGAAACTCATGTAAAATTTATAATTAATTGAGAAGAGTCACTACATTTTATCGAATCCATTCCATATTAAGATAAAAAATAATTTAGGACATTATAAAGGCCCATACACAAAAATTTGAAGTTCCCTTTGGATCATGTAGGTACACAGAGGGAGGGGTTGAATTAGTGTAGACAAGTGTTTACCAATTTTATTTTCTTTTCCCTTACCCATCTAAATTTGAACATATTCACATGTTAATGTAAATGGATATTCCTTTTATTTCAAACACAATAATACCAGATGAAAGGAATAAATTAAATTAATCATAGTAGACATTATTTTTATAGGGTTCACACTAGATGGGTGTTACTATGCACTTTCTATGTTCAGGATGAATGAAGGCACATATTCTCCACTAGAAATCAATCAATAATTACAATTGGGTTGGTCGGGTATCACACTAAAACTAAAATTGGAAGGTATTAACCTTTTACCAAATTATACTATCATCCCACCTGTGTTCTTAAAACTTGAATCCCACTAGTGTTCCCCAAATACAACACTTAACACAACAAATAAGATCATAAGAAATTCAAGATTCCAATAAAACACAAAATTGTTCCACCACTTTGATCCACAAAGAATAAACTGATTGTGGAATTGATCACTTAAACATGATATATTTTACTACCACTAAATATAATAAATTGAAAAATATACTAGACTACTCAGAATACTCACCATAATTTTCAAATAAAACACTTTATTTTTCAACTCACTATAGTAATAAAAAGAACAAATAAATATATATCAATAAAATTCATGTAGTATTCTTTTTTTCTTTACTAAAAAACCCACTTTAGCTCAAATTATTTATTACACACAACAACATCATGTGAACCTCATTTATTTAGTTCTCATCTTCACATAAAAATGTTTAACACATGTAATTCTCTTCACCACAACACTATATATATATTTATCTTCATTATGTAAGTACAATAATATAGTCACTTTACTATCCCATTTCTCTCAAGAAATAGAGTATGAACACACACTATTTACTTTTTATTATGTTTGGGTGGAAATTATGTGTGTTATGTACGTGACTCCACATATGTATGGCCATGAATGAATTCTTGGATATAGTGTTTATCTTATAGTAACTGATCACACTCACCTATTCTATTTATAATTCATAACCTCTTTATAACAAATAAGGAATCCTACAAGAATACAAAATGTTATATTCCTTAAAAAAATATTATATATTCATCGGGTGTTATTTAAATTCTTACGGTGTACTCTCCTTCTCACAAGATTCACACTACCTGCATGTGAGTATACTTCCATCACACACACACACAAAACTATCCACACACATTGTTTCTAACTTGTTCATGCACACAAACCCAGAAACAAACATTATATTATGTACCATGTTATGCATGTTCATGAGCATAAACTTATACATATATATTTTCTCTGAAAATTATGCTAAAATATATATGAGTGAATGATTATTTCACGGGATCTCTTATTTGAAAGATACAGTATATGTATACACTATCAAGACCTTCATGCGAGTATGAGAATGCACAGGTTCTCTGTATCCTTCATAATATATTACATAAACTGAATGTTCACTTAAAAAAAGTAATGAGTGATCCTTAAATGTATATTCCAAATTTTTTTTGAAACATGTTCATATTTATAATTTGTGATACACATTGAATGTTTGAAGTGGTTCACAACTCCTCAAAATGTTATTGAAAACTAGATAATCATGTATATGTGTATAGTGATTCATGAATGGTTTCATGAAACCATGTTCTTCCAAATTTTTTTTCAAAGAACATATTATCTACCAAAGACCATCTTCATAAAAGATAAAGCCTCACAGAACATTCTCCATGTCAAACACATGTTTTGAGATCCTCTATTTTTACGCCAATCTCCCACATATTCTCTCGAATGAGAGATAAACTCGTACAACAAATGAGCATAACCTCATGTGTTTATATTAAATTTTCTCATATTATAACTTTTCAGAATCAAAGATACCCATTATTTTTTTTAATAAATTATTGTGATAACCTTACTTACTAGAACCATCACCATCACTGAAGAAAAACTAATTTATTAAAAGCTTCATTTCTTCAATATGATCGTCATTAACACTTGAAAACAAGGTTTCAAGTTATTTGGATATTAATGGAATCATCAGAATACTCACAAAATGATCAAAGGAATCTGATCAAGTAACTGTTGACATGACTCATTCGTATCTCAATCGACAAACAGTACTATCGGCTAGGGTTCGAGGTTGAAGACAAGATCAGATGAAGATCAGATGGCTTGAAAAAGTAAATTGGATTGATTTAAAAAATTAATTAGAAAAAACCAGTGATAAAATTTATTTTGGTTCTATTGTTACATTCTAAAAATTTAACCCACATCGAAACATACAAGCTTTGGTTTTCACATTATATTGATAACTGTGTCAACTGGTTCTCGAAAATTATTACTATGAGATCCCAAAAATGATATAACCACCCTATTTTGATGATACAACACCACCATGACTTCCCTTATGGTGGTTACATACTAATTCCATGCTCATGTGTGCCCTATTATACACTTATCATGTTGCCTTCTGGCTTGGCCAGTGCTAGCTCCCTTAGTCATAGTCAACCCATTGCAGTCCCACATATGTAGAAGGATTATCTCACTTGGACTTGATCTATAGGATGGATCTTATTTTTCTGATAAATATAACTTTTATACATAGAAAATTTATAATAAAAAAAATTAAATAAAAAGTCCTTCATTCAATGTAATTCCATTGATACCCCTCAAGAAAATTTTAATCCATACCTCATGAATAAATATTTTCCTTTTTCCAGAAAATTCAAATTTTTTTACTTCTTAGAGAAATAAGAAGTTTATATTGGATGGAATCCTATAAAATTCCATGCATTTATGTAAACAATGTTTCTTCATTTTAAACATTTCGATTTAGCTTACTGAATAGTGCTGTAATAATCAAATTTATTTTGTCTTTATTTAATGACACTTCTTAAAATCAAAAAACCCATGCCAAAAAATTAATGATTGTAAACCATTATACAAATTAAGAACACCATCATCCAATTAATGTCACATAACATTTTAATCAAATAACTTTATTGACAACAATTAAAAAAATATTATTTTCAATAATTTTGGGTTAAATAATATTCCCCTATGGAATTATTGTGAATACCGATTTTACCATCAAAGTCAATGTTATATTATCCCTCTTACATAAAAATAGAACTAATGATATATGAATGGGAGATAATTTAACTCTTCTCATTAGGTAAGTACAAAGATTTTATTTTTCTCTAACTAAATCTCTGAATTTCATAAGAGATTCAACTTACCAAAAATTAAAATTGAACTTTTTAGAGAAGTTTTCCAACACCTTTATTATATATATGAACATAAATTAATCAAATCTAAGTCTAAGTGGGATATCCTAGAGAAAAAACAAGAGTGATCAATCTAGATATCAATGTTTCCAATTTTCATTAAATGTGATACCAAAAAATAAACCTTCTTTAAAAAGTTATTCAAAAGACACTTAGATAATATCCTACAATAATATTAATAAATAGATTAAAATCATTCATATAAAATAATTCACATTCTCTTTATCAATTCATTTGAATTTTTACATCAAATTATTAGTTAATCCACTACTGATTATGAATTTCCATTCAGATAGAGATTAGAGTACAAACCTTTTCAATGAAAAGATTCACTTCCTAGGATTTGAAAATATCAGATAAATTCCATACCATGACATCAAATATTCCATGATACTAGTTTATATATTAAAATTAGGTAGTTTTTCATCTTTTCACCCACTAGAGATATGAGCTTCATCCGTCATATTTATCACGATTATATTTCTTCAAGAATGAAGAAAATAATAATTTTAATAGAAATTAAAATAAAGAGATCCATTATAGATAATCTACTGAATATTGTATAATATATTCATAGAAATAATATCTTCACACATCCCTCTTGAATAATCCATTACCTTAAAAATAGACAAAAAAATATTGGAATATGGTGGGAGTTCAATAATTTTTTAGTTAGATAAACATTGTTGAGATTTATTTATCAACATATAATCTCCTTTAAATTATACTCTAGATTTATTAAAAATAATCATGAATGGTGCTTCATTTAATTTCCAAAGATTAATATTTTAGGAAACTGTGGATATCATTATTTCATCAGAGTTCATGTTAGATGGAATATGCTTCTCTACATTATCAAGTAGTGTAATTTTAGTCCTCAATTATTTCACCAAATTTTGTTTCAATTCCATCTATAATAGCTAATGACTAAGAATTATTTTGGTATGTGCTCATAATTATTCTTGTATATATAATCCCTATTCATAAAATAATTTTTAAAATAAAAATCCATTTTTTCTTCTCCATTGTTCTTATCTAGTTTTGTTTGTTCAGTAAACCTTATCATGCATTTTCCAGTACTATGCCAATACATTTTTTTCCTTAAACAAAAATATTCCACAATCATAGGGTTATCCTTTTTAGAAAACCTATAATGAATTTGTAATTTTTCATCATTACTGTCATGCACCAAATTAATCATATTATTTATTTTAAAGATTAATTTATTCTTCTATTTTAGGTTACTTCCACCATCATTTTTATGACATGATTTTAAAGGTCCATTATATTTCCTTTTCTTTTAGAGTAGAAGAAATATTTCCTTGGAGTGGAATTCATATCATCATCATTATTGGATATTACTTGATTCCAAGATTTATTATCATTCTTCACTACATATACCCATGGAAGACATTTTTACTTTTTTTGTTTTCCTCTATAATTGTTTGGGTATTTTATTCAACTCTGAAAATACATAGTGGATAGTTGGTACATACCAGCACTTATCATAATTTTGAAAAATTATGTCACAATAATCATAAAAGTATTCAAGAAATTGAAATATATTATTTTTAAATACATTCTTCTTCATCATTAAATTATGTTTCAACATTGAATTTTTTATCTTGATATCTAATCTACTACCCATAAATACAGGTCTTTTATAATTATCATTCATAGAAATATTATTCCTACATTAAATACCCAATGCCCAAATTTTCAAAAAACACAAACAATAGTTATAAAATATTTATTTCTTATTCAGTGATACAACTTGGCTAGGTTATTCATCAGATTTCTTTTTTATTAATATAAATCTTCAGCTGAGATTTATACAGGGAACATGAATTCCTTCTCTTCTTCATGTCCATGTTTGATGAAATTGTGGATTTTTACATCAGTATTCTTCCTCCATGTTTGAGAAGAATTACATTTTGTACCTCTACTTACAGATAAAACAATATTAGTCCAAAAATAACTTTCTAGATCATGGATTACCTATATTTGTGAGCTTAATAAGTATCTATATTTAGATAATCTCAAGAACATCTTGGTATTTGAATGAGTCTTATCATAAATCTTACACTTTTCATAATTACACTTGGTTGATTTTTTAATCTCATCATTTTTTTGAAGATTCATCTAGGATATTCTTCAACTTTCTGTACTTGACCTCAATCTTATGATATTTTAGTTTCATAGAGTTCTTATGGCATTAAATTTATTTCACCCGATATTTGCATTCATTCGTGGAAGTCCTAAATTTGGTTTCAATAATATTTTCTCAATTTAATTCCATCTCAAGAACCTTCATGTTGAGGAAATTTTTATCATCCCCAATTACTTTTAGTTTGTCTTCCCATTGAATCTTCATTATCAAATATTGATCATCTTGAATTTTATTGCAATGTAGTAGATAATTTTTAATATTTTTAATACCATTTGTCTAAACTGCTAGTTGGGATTCTTTATCATTGATAGGGGTTTTGTGTAGTTTCTCCGATACAAAGATCTCTTCTATATGAACTCTCTCATTTATATCATTCTCTCATACAATCCTACATAATTAATCTTTAATCAAAGTGAATCATTCATATCAGTGTAATATAGACTATTCTATTTATTCTTCAGACAGAATTAATGTCGTATCCTTGAATTTTATTTTTAACTAATAGTTCTTAATATTCATGATAACTTTATAAGATTCATCAATTGTATAAATAATCTCAGTAAGAACCTTCCTAATTACTTATTTATTCCAAAAATTTCTTTTCAATTCTTTTTCAATATAGAATAAATGTTCATTATAAAGTGATATAGTCACTTCTTTGGCATCAATAGTCTTTGAGATAAGTTTAAATTTTTGGAACTTCATTTCCAAGGCTTGATCCGTATCCTCAACTACCTTTTAAATCTATTACTTTTCATCATATAATCCCTTGATAAAATAAAATATGTATGTGATAAATCCAGTAGGTACATTCATTAGATAATCTATGACATATGAACAAATATAACTTATTGATTCGATAAATTCTTCTTTATCACCCCCAAATTCACACTCATTAAAATGTTATTCATTAAAAAATTTAACAAATAATATTGACAGACTAAAACTCAGAATATATTTAAATTGTAATGAACCCTCTTGATTCTTTAAATTATTTATCATATTTCTTGCCTATTTCTTAAGTCTATTCATCATGTTTTTGTTATAGAAACCCATTTGTTGGAACTAAAATAGATATGAACTGTATTTTTCATCCTAAAAAACTCTATTAATTCTTCTAATTTAAATCTTCACTTCATATATATCGAATAAAAACAATTGATACAATAAGATAAATCCAATCATAGGTGTAACCTATATTCTAATACAAATTTAAGAGACCAGTGGATCATGCCGCTACACTGAGGGAGAGGGGTGAATCACAGTACAAAATCTTCTACCAATTTTATTTTCTTTTCACTTACCCACTTAATTTTAACCTCTTTACCTATTAATGAAAATGAATCTTCCCAGTTTTCAAAACAAATTATTCCACATGCAATAAATAAATAAAATGAATAAAAATACATAGTATTTTTTCAAGGTTCATCCGTGATGTGGGTGAATATGTCCTTTCAATTTTTGGGATGACCTAAGACATATATTCTCCACTATATTCAATCAATAATTATAAGTGGGTTCATCAGGAATCACCATGGAACCATGGTGGGGAGGTATGATCCTTTTTTAAAATTATAATAGAACCACATCATTGTTATTGTTAATAGAAACCCACTAGTGTTATTTATACTATAATCCCACCAGTTTTTCATAAAAACAAATCATAACACAAAGAATCAGATCATAAGAACTTCAAGATAACACTCCTACAAAAAACTGACCCCCCTCTTTGAGCCACTAAGACTATACTAATTCTGTACCTTCTCACCAAAAATGAAATTGTAAGACTACCACTAAATTTAATCAACAACACTAAAAAATAGTCATCCCATTATACTCAAATGAATTTTATAATATAACGCTTCCAATTAAACTCATTATATTACCAGAATGAAAAACTGAAGATATATCAATTAACTATAAGTTTTCTTCTTCTTTGTATCCCTGAAAAATATTACTTCATCCCAAATCAACTATTACACACATAAATATCTTGAAAACATTATTAATGTGTTTATATTAATTAAATAAAAATATTTAATGCATGTAATTATCATAATCACAATAGTACATACACTTTTGATTTTATTTTTGTAATTTCACTAATTTACTCACTTCACTTTTTTGTTTCTCTCTACACAAACATTACACACACACACACACAGTTTAATGTTTATTTAATCTAGGGGAAATGTATGTGTCTTAAGTATGTGAATGAACATACGAATGTCTATGCATGAATTGTTTCATATGGTGTTTCTATCATAGAAACTAAGCACATTGTACTCTACTATTTTTAAAGAACGTGCTTCCTATATCACGCAAGGAATCCTTCAAGAATACCAAATGTATTATTCCTTCTCAAAACACATTGGAAGTCACTGTGTGTTTGTGTAAATGATTATGGTGTATTATTCTATGCACATGATTCACACTACCTTTATGAAAGTTTGCATCCTACAAACACACACACAAACAAACAATCCACACACATTGTTTCTCAACCCTTCATCCACAAAAAATTGAATACACAATGTTTTTTATGTAGCATATTCCATATGTACCTGAGCGTGTTCTTATAAATATACTATTCCAATGCAACTTTTTATAAAATACATATGTGTGAAATATTATTTGTGCGATCTCTTCTTTGGAAGATACAATGTTTGTATACACTATCAAGAACATAAATCATGTATGAGAATTCACTGGTTATCTATTTCATTCATGATATAGTATAAGGAATCTATATGAACTTCCTTAAAGGAAATGGAGACACCTAGAGAACTATATTCAATGCATGGAAGAAACATTTTCTTATTTTAACATCGTAAAACATAGTGAACTTTTCATTGGTTCATGAAACCTCAAAATTTTTGGGAATACTAGATAATAAAAAAAATTGTATACTGATACCCAAATGGTTATGAAGAATGATGTTCTTCGCCAAAAAAAATATTGTACAATGCACAAATCATCTTCCAATAACCTTTTTCATTGAAGATAAAGACTCAAGGAACATTCTCTTCATGAACAACATGTTTTATTATCATTTATTTCTCCCTTAAGATCCTACATATTCCCTATAATGAAAGACGAACTCATAAAAAATAATCATGGCCTATGGTATTTGTTGGAAATGTTGATAGTCTCAGATCCATAGATAATCTTGAATACCTGTTTGGGTTTTTTAATAGCTTACTATGACCAAGTCTCATACCATGAAATATCACCATTACCGAAGAAAAAATAATTTATTATATTCTATATTTCTTCTTTCGAATCTTCATATGCACATGGGAAAAAAGTTTCATTTGATTATGATCATAATGGAATCCTAAAAATGATAAAAATATGATCAAAGGAATCTGATTAAGAAAATACTGACATCAATCATGGGGATCTCCATTGACAAATAGTACTCTCAAGTGTCAGATAGGGTGGAAAAAGAGATCAAATGGGGATCAGATGGAATGAAAAAGACAATCAGATGGCTTAGAACAATTAGATTGAGTGATCAGATGTTTTTGTTTGTTTTGATTATATAATAATACACAAAAAATTGATCCCACATAGAAACATACATAGATCAGTGATCAATTTATATTGCAGACTGTCTAAACTGGTTTGCAGAAGTGGTTAATGAGAGATCCCAAATAGTATTGGAACCAAATTGTTTTGATGCTCCTTCACCATTATGTCTCCCTACATGGTGGCACCACACTACCTTCACACTCACATCAGCGCTCTCCTCCACCTGTAAATAAACATACTAGTTGGAACAGTTCAAGAACCCTTAGTGATGGTTAACCCTTCAAGTCCCCACATATGGTGATGGTTAAGCTAGCTTGGTCTTTTCCTGTAGGTTAACTCATATCTTTTTGATAAAAAAACTATATATATAGTAAAATTATAATCAATAAAATGAAAATTAATGTCCTTATTTCAATGTAATACCAATAACCCCCCCACAAAAACTCTTTATCTATACATTATAAATAAACACTTTACTTTTTCATGAAAATTACAACTCTTTTATAGTTCATCAAATTATAAATTCATATTTCATGGAATCCTTCACACTTCCATGAAATGTTGTAAAAATTGTGTCTTCCTTTGAGAGATGTTGTTGGAACATACTTAACAGTATTCGAATCATCACATTTATTGTTTCATTATTTTAACCAACTTCTTAAAATCGAAACAAACTTGTGAAAGAATGAAGGATTCTGAAAAATTATTCAATGGATGAACACCAACATTCCATTAATGTTACGTCGAATTTTTATCAAAAAATGTATTGAAAAAAACTGAAATGATTTTTATTTTCAATAAGTTTGGGTTATTCACAATAAGTATTATTTTTCTAGCTCAACTAACAAGTCAACATGTTCATCACTATATCTATATCATCTCCAATACATAATATTGTTAACATTACAATTAACCATTTTAAGGAATAATTGCACACTCCATGGGTGGCCCTAATGTAGTCTAGTCAACGTCAATGAATCCCATTTATTTCACGAGAGGATTTAATTCATAATTTATCCAACCATTTTACCAAATCCATTTAAATAAATAAAGTTCACTACAAGATAGAACCATAAACCCAAACATACATGCAAAAATCCACTTCAAGACTATGGGATATAAATTTTAAACCACCTACCTCAAATCCATAGATGACCACTCACTTAAACATAGCCTTTTATCTGGAATCAAGAACTATTTGAATTCAAAACCTCATATATACTTGAAAAAGTTGGTTTTATAGAATAAAAAGAATCATAATGAAACCAAAATATAGAATCGTTAAAATATAAGTAATAGGAGCGTAAAAATTACCTACATCTTTGATCCACAACCAATGGAACTCCAAATAGCCTAAAATAAATTGAGGATGATATTTGGGATGTTCTTTTCATTTGTGGTCATCATTAGTGTTGAATACAGAAGAATGAGGATTAAAATTTAGTGGAACACTTGAAACCCTAATGGTGAAAAGGGTTAATTTATCATTTTTAATTGGGTGTGTGGTGTGACATCATATTTTTCCAATCCATGCCCCAACCATGTTCCAGCTTCTATCAAAGAGGGTTCCAAGTCATAAGTGTTCTTGTGGATGTCAAACAGTTTCCCAAACCATCCTCCAACCATTCAAAATGTCTCTGTACAAGCCCACATGGGTTGGACTTCCTCTTTTCATGGTCTACCATCCCACACACCAATCCTCTTAGCTAGCTAAGGCCGGGTGCATAATTTCCAGAAACAGTGCACCAGCCATGCAATATGAACATGATGGATTGATTTTTTCTCATGTTTCAAACCCTCGTGACACCCATAAGACACCTCATACAATCAATAAATATTCTATTTAACAAATTATAGGTATTTAAGTGAATATTAAAAAGGGACCTACTAACACGAAGTCCAGTATCTTAAATCCTACCCACAATATAATTTGTCATCTTTGATTCGTGATTCCATGCCTCATTTGTAACACCCCGAGCTTCCATGATACGCTTCTCATTCAATAATGAAATAGCTTGCATTGAACGCAAATTCGAGTTCTAAAACACCGCGACTAATCAAAGTAGCCGTTATGAATAGTAATAACCACTTTCTAAAATTATAGAAATTTTATATTTCAAAATGGACTTCATTTTTGTATTCATAATATCGAAATTAGCCTATGTTGAATTTTTGGTATTTTTCTGAGAACTTCTAATTTTTTATGAATAGTGAAAAATACTTAAAAACAACTTTTTTAATCAAAATAATTTATACTGATAAATTATACTATTTAGTGGTTTTATGTTATAATTAGAAAATATTTTTACCATTTTATCCAATGGTGGTCATTAGAATTAATTTAACATTGAAATTGGACATAAACAATTGCCAATCTTTTGATATAAATTGTTTCTTAAAAACACGCTATTTGTTGTGACAGCGGGAATTAATTATAAAATTAATTAATGCAACTTATATGTTTGGAATTTTGTAAAATAGACATCATTTTTGAATTCGGAATATCAATTATAGCTTAGGGTGAAATTTTGGCATTGTTCTGAAAAACTTCAATTTTTGATGAATAGTGAAACCACTAAGTGGTAGTTAAATAACTGATTTTTCGTTTAAATGAAATATTACCACTTCTGTGATTTGATTTTCAAAAATCCTACATACATGGTTGTCATTAAGAAGTAAAATGTGGTTCAATGAGATTAAAATAATTTTTTGGTGAATAGTAACTTTTAAGTTCTTAATCGCGATTAGAGGTAATTAGTGTAGTTTAAGGTACAAATAATGTTTTTATAATATGAGATGAGCATGACACTTGTCCTACTCCTATTGGATGAGTCATGGCCGACCAAGACAACCCATGGGTAAACTTGGGGACCCCATGGAGCCACTTTAGTTAGAAAATGACATAAATAACTTTTATTTAATGTTAAAGTAAAAAAATGACACAAACATAAAATGTTTTACTAAAACAATTTTTAAGTGGGGTTACACAAGTCCAAATTTTGATTATAAATATTCATTAGAAATCTAAAAAGATTTCCTACAACATAGTATTTTTCTTATAATTTTTAGACATTAAATAAATTAAATTATTTATGACATCATGATGATGCAGTGATGACCTCATTATTTAACGATTTAAATAAAATGGGAAGATAATGCAAAATCCAAGGCTTAAACTTGTCCAAAGCCAATTGGATGAGGATATTTCGAACCCTTATCACCTTATCCTCGAATTATATAAGTGTGGGACCTTTAGAATCCGAAAAGCATTGTGAAATAATGTAACATTTCAATCTTTCCAAAAGTGCCCCTCCTCTCCACTTATAAAAGGCCCCCACCTCTCCCACCTCATTTACACTTTCAAGCCATTTGGCTCGGCCAAACTCTGCCCAAATACTCTCCCAAAATTCCTCCCTTACTCATAGAAGCCTCACTTTGGGCAGAACTCTTCCCAAGGAAGCCTTTGGATCAAATCAAAAAGAGTTACCCGATTTTGAGGTAATGTCTTTTCTAATGTTGTTTTGTTTTATTTTTCTTCTCCAACCCCGTAAACTCTTTTTATTCATTTCTTTTGTAACAACACCAGTATCCTCAATATACTAGGATGTTGTTATAAGAAGGATTCGAGCTACACTTACACACACCTACATCTAATGGTTAAATAACATACGGTTTCTGTGGATGGCGAATTTCTGCATCACGAAACGATGATTGTTCAACACTCATATAACACCTTCAAAGGTGGCCATTAAGATGTCACTATTTTTATATATGATATATAATATGTTTATGTTTTACTTATGCTTCTGTATTTCTCATTTATGGCATACCTTATGATTTCCATTATGGGTAAAACACGATAATTTCATTTTAGGAAGTGCGGACTACCGCCCCCTCAAAGTGATTTGAATCGTTAATGCCATTTGTGGGATGTATAAAGGATGGAGTAAATGGTATTATACACTATGTTATACTGGAATTATATTATACATTTATACCATTATTATTTCATTCCATTAAATACGAAATAGAAATGAAAGTAGCGTTCATGCGTACGTACGGCTTACCGTCTCCATGAACGGTGCATTTCATTTCTTACCTCTAAATGTTAGGTAATATTATGAATGAATGTATATAATGGATATATATGATATATATGACATCTAAATCATGAATATAATTCTGGAGATAATGAATATTCTACCACATAAACAACTTGTAATTATAAGAAGTTTATTGTTGACTCAGGTACCAAAGATCGACAAAACGACCGTTATTAACTTAAATAATTACATAATGTTCATATCATTGTAATAAGTGATATAATAAGGATATTGAAATTGGAAATGGTTCTTAATAAGGTATATATTAACTCTAGTTTATTATTCAGGAGGTTAAAGAACGGTTGAGTCAAGTCAGACATGAGGTAAGGGAATTTCTTAACCCAACTTCCATTCTTTGGGTTAATCTCCTACATTCAAATTATGTCATGATATTATTATGTCCTATTTTGTATTTTTATATTATTTATGTGTACCTATAGTGAATACACATAATATATCTATTTTATTTTAAAATTTATATTTTTAAGGACTTCGTCTCAATCTCCTTTCATTGAGGCATATTTGGTTTTATACACAATTTTCTTTTATACGGTGTATAAACCCCTTTGACTTTTACGGTTATTCAAAAGGAATCTTTTTATACAAAGCGTTTTACTAAACGACAAAAGGGAATGTTTTTCTTTCCGTACTTATGCGGCGACAACGACTTCTCCACCGCCGTGACCATTATTTGAGATTCGGCTTCCTCTACAAGCCATCATTTTTTTTAATGAAAAATAAATACAAAGTTTTAACTTTCTTTTATTGTGGTATTGAAAATGGTTTTGAAAGAATTGTTATTATATCAATGTGTTGTATTTATATCTTGTGATTGAAATGTGGAAATGTTATGTTTCCTTTTTGCATGTTTTATGTGATATTATTATGTTATGGTTTATGATATGTTTAAACCTATTCATATGAGGAATGCATTGGACTTAATAAGTGACGGGTGGAGCCCGCTATAGCTCCTCGATGCATCGGCAGGTCTCATGAGACAAACTAGTGTCTTGGCACGAGGCCTTGACAAAATCTTATTTGTGGTCTTGGCACGAGGCCTTGACTACGTGGTTATGATAGTCTGGCATTATGCATTCCATCATTATGAAAGTGGTTATTGATATTGCATGTGATTATTCGACCAGTAGAATATCCATGTGAAGAAGTAAATGGAATTATCTCATTTTACTTTTGCCATATTATGTTGATGTTCAAGTTTAAAAGGCTTTTGTTTTAGTTATACTTTGCCTTAAATGTTTATGTTTATTTACGAAAGCTTCCGCAATATTGTTATCCTTACTGAGCATCTGAGCTCACCCCTTTCAATGTTTTAATATTTTCCAGGATGTGAAGAAGTATTTTATGAATGACCTGCAGGGATAGTCAGAAGAGGATATGAGTGTGGACTATGAAGACTTTGTTATTGTAGTTTTTCACTTTATGATGTAATGTAACGTTTACGAATGTATCTAGTGTTTCCAAGGCAACTAAACTAATCGGTCTTTCGAGACTTAATCTTTTGTGATCATGCCAATGTTACGAAGTAATGCACCGACTTTGGGTAGCTGGGGTCGGGGCGTTACAGTTGGTATCAAAGGCAGTTTAGTACTAACCTTGGAAGCTAGATTTAGATAAACTCTGATTAGAGCACATAGCCCAAAGATAGACTTTGAGGATTAGTATAGAAGAACTTCCTAGAATTTTGGTATTATAGAGATGTTATGACTTTTCCGAGCAATACATCCCTGTCTGGATACGAGCAGGTAGAGGCGGCTCTGGCACAGATGTACCTAGGGGTAAAACCCGAAAACACCGCTTTGAGCTAGACTCAAACGGGAACTGGTGCACGACAACGGGCCTTGCTGTACTCTTGGTTACGACACTCCCGGGGGATATGCTTAGGATAATTCTCATTTTATTTACAAACCACTATGAAGGGTTATGAGTATATACTTTCTCAAAGAAAACATTTCTTTTTATGATTATGGATTATATCCATAAATAGTTCAATTTATGTAAAGTGTTTTACAAGTATGGAATTATGTATTTTGATTCATAAACTAATCTATTTTATGCCATTGTTTAGAAATGGCGCCTAGTAGAAGGAATGGAAACCGTATCAATGCATGAACTCTGTGTAGGGATTGCCCTCCTGATCAAGATAATTATTGTGGATCTGGAGATACAACTGGTGCTGATCAACTTATTACCATACTTGGACAACTCACTCAGGTTATGAATAATAACCTTACTCGTATGGAGCACCCTGATCCGCAACGTGGAGGATCAATGTTAGACCGCTTCATGAGGCAACAACCACCAACCTTTAATGGGAGTAAAAATCCCTTAGTAGCCGAGCAATGGATAAATTCCCTAGAGAAAATATTTCAGGCATTGGGGAGTAGTGAAAGGGAGAAGGTTGTCATGGCAGTTTACCACCTCACTGGAGATGCCGATCAGTGGTGGTCGCTGTTTCGAAACACAAAGTAAGATGATGACATATCGAATATGGAATGGAGGGAGTTCAAAGATCTTTTCTTAGAAAAATACTTTCCTCGTGACCATCGAGCAGATATGGAAAGGCAATTTCTAAGTCTGAGGCAGAAGGAGGATGAGAATGTCGCAAAGTATGAGGCTAACTTTACAAGGTTAGCAAGGTATGCTGCAGATTACATACGTAACCCAAGGAGTAAGATTGATCGTTTCTTTGATGGGTTAAAACCATTTCTCCGTCGAGCTTTGGTATCACAATCCTTTTCATCATACGAAGATATTGTCTCGTGTGCTATCAAGACAGAAAAGGAATTCTCTAAGTCTTATGACAACAAAGTAAAGCAAGAGAAGAAGAGAATGGTGGAACAAGAGACAGATAAAGGGAAAAAGGGAAAGACGGATTTTCCATTATGTGATAATTGTGGGAAGAATCACCCTGGTACTTGCCTAAAAGGAATGGGAGTTTGTTATAAATGTGGAGAAAAGGGTCACCAGGCTCGTGATTGCAAGGGAAAGAAAGAGGCTGTCAAAGTTGAATGCTACAATTGTAGAGAAATGGGTCATTATGCAAATGAATTTCCTAAGCGTCAGGGAAACTTACCTCAGAAAAGGCCAAGGGATCAAGGACAATCTTATGCTGTTACTACAGTTGAAGCAGAATAACTAATGTATTGGTGCTTTTGGACTCAAGGATTATATTCTGGTTATAAGAATAATGTAATATATATATATGGATTGTACTGCAGTACTTTTTGATTTCAGTAAGGTTTTAATATGATTAAGGTAATCATATTTTTAGTATGTGACAATAAGAGAAACTTTTCTTTGTTTGGGGAATCTGATGTTACAATTGATTTTGAAATTTAGAGACCTTTTAGAGAAAGTCTGGATGAAGGTATTTTGGATAACTATAAAGGTTGGAGTGGATTAAGTTGAACTTTGGATAGTATTGTTTAAGGTTAAAACATTTATGAAGATTATTTTTGGAATAGTATAGTACTATATTTTTAGGAAAAGGACAACCTGCAGGGTGGGGAATAACCCGCCGCGTCGGACACAGCTGCAGGAATCGAACCCACAACCATAGTGCGAAAAGCCTTTATTTCCTACCACTAGCCTACAGGAAGTCCCTGGTTATTACAAGATCGTTTTACTAATCTAAACGGTATGTGTTAACATTTGGAACCTTATACAATTAGGATAAATAGAATATTTTTGAGTTTCGTTACCATTTGGAGTAAAAGTTGGGTTTGTGGTAAAAATTTATTAACGAATGAAAGTATACATAACAAGTATGTATATTCCCTTACGTTCTTAGTAAATCTCCTAAATAAATTCCTCAACATTATAAAAGGTAACTTAAAACAAAAATGCTGTCGGTTAACTTTTCCAACTGGGGATTGAATGACCGTTTAACCAATCACAAGTTTGTGATTTTATTGTGGTTAAACTTTCTCCTAATCCTGTTTTCTATAACTCTCCATCAGACCTTGATGGTTTGTTTCTCCTCCATATCCATATTTTTATATAATCCTAGAATGGGCTATATCGGGTGACCTTTGTAATTATCCTGCTTTCTTTTAATGTTATATATTTATTAACCTTATTTCCGATGTGGGTTTTCCTCAAAGGTATTGTCTCTTTTCAACCTTTTATTTTCAAAGAAAAATTTCAAATTTCGAGGACGCAATTTATTGAAGGAGGGGAGAATGTAACACCCCGAGCTTCCACGATACGCTTCTCATTCAATAATGAAATAGCTTGCATTGAACGCAAATTCGAGTTCTAAAACACCACGACTAATCAAAGTAGCCGTTATGAATAGTAATAACCACATTCTAAAATTATAGAAATTTTATATTTCAAAATGGACTTCATTTTTGTATTCGTAATATCGAAATTAGCCTATGTTGAATTTTTGGTATTTTTCTGAGAACTTCTAATTTTTTATGAATAGTGAAAAATACTTAAAAACAACTTTTTTAATCAAAATAATTTATACTGATAAATTATACTATTTAGTGGTTTTAAGTTATAATTAGAAAATATTTTTACCATTTTATCCAATGGTGGTCATTAGAATTAATTTAACATTGAAATTGGACATAAACAATTGCCAATCTTTTGATATAAATTGTTTCTTAAAAACACGCTATTTGTTGTGACAGCGGAAATTAATTATAAAATTAATTAATGCAACTTATATGTTTGGAATTTTGTAAAATAGACATCATTTTTTAATTCGGAATATCAATTATAGCTTAGGGTGAAATTTTGGCATTGTTCTGAAAAACTTCAATTTTTGATGAATAGTGAAACCACTAAGTGGTAGTTAAATAACTGATTTTTCGTTTAAATGAAATATTACCAATTATGTGATTTGATTTTCAAAAATCCGACATACATGGTTGTCATTAAGAATTAAAATGTGGTTCAATGAGATTAAAATAATTTTTTGGTGAATAGTAACTTTTAAGTTCTTAATCGCGATTAGAGGTAATTAGTGTAGTTTAAGGTACAAATAATGTTTTTATAATATGAGATGAGCATTACACTTGTCCTACTCCTATTGGATGAGTCATGGCCGACCAAGACAACCCATGGGTCAACTTGGGGACCCCATGGAGCCACTTTAGTTAGAAAATGACATAAATAACTTTTATTTAATGTTAAAGTAAAAAAATGACACAAACATAAAATGTTTTACTAAAACAATTTTTAAGTGGGGTTACACAAGTCCAAATTTTGATTATAAATATTCATTAGAAATCTAAAAAGATTTCCTACATCATAGTATTTTTCTTATAATTTTTAGACATTAAATAAATTAAATTATTTATGACATCATGATGATGCAGTGATGACCTCATTATTTAACGATTTAAATAAAATGGGAAGATAATGCAAAATACAAGGCTTACACTTGTCCAAAGCCAATTGGATGAGGAGATTTCGAACCCTTATCACCTTAGCCTCGAATTATATAAGTGTGGGACCTTTAGAATCCGAAAAGCATTGTGAAATAATGTAACATTTCAATCTTTCCAAAAGTGCCCCTCCTCTCCACTTATAAAAGGCCCCCACCTCTCCCACCTCATTTACACTTTCAAGCCATTTGGCTCGGCCAAACTCTGCCCAAATACTCTCCCAACATTCCTCCCTTAATCATAGAAGCCTCACTTTGGGCAGAACTCTTCCCATGGAAGCCTTTGGATCAAATCAAAAAGAGTTACCCGATTTTGAGGTAATGTCTTTTCTAATGTTGTTTTGTTTTATTTTTCTTCTCCAACCCCGTAAACTCTTTTTATTCATTTCTTTTGTAACAACACCAATATCCTCAATATACTAGGATGTTGTTATAAGAAGGATTAGAGCTACACTTACACACACCTACATCTAATGGTTAAAGAACATACGGTTTCTGTGGATGGCGAATTTCTGCATCACGAAACGATGATTGTTCAACACTCATATAACACCTTCAAAGGTGGCCATTAAGATGTCACTATTTTTATATATGATATATGATATGTTTATGTTTTACTTATGCTTCTGTATTTCTCATTTATGGCATACCTTATGATTTCCATTATGGGTAAAACACGATAATTTCATTTTAGGAAGTGCGGACTACCGCCCCCTCAAAGTGATTTGAATCGTTAATGCCATATGTGGGATGTATAAAGGATGGAGTAAATGGTATTATACACTATGTTATACTGGAATTATATTATACATTTATACCATTATTATTTCATTCCATTAAATACGAAATAGAAATGAAAGTAGCGTTCATGCGTACGTACGGCTTACCGTCTCCATGAACGGTGCATTCCATTTCTTACCTCTAAATGTTACGTAATATTATGAATGAATGTATATAATGGATATATATGATATATATGACATCTAAATCATGAATATAATTCTGGAGATAATGGATATTCTACCACATAAACAACTTGTAATTATAAGAAGTTTATTGTTGACTCAGGTACCAAAGATCGACAAAACGACCGTTATTAACTTAAATAATTAAATAATGTTCATATCATTGTAATAAGTGATATAATAAGAATATTGAAATTGGAAATGGTTCTTAATAAGGTATATATTAACTCTAGTTTATTATTCAGGAGGTTAAAGAACGGTTGAGTCAAGTCAGACACGAGGTAAGGGAATTTCTTAACCCAACTTCCATTCTTTGGGTTAATCTCCTACTTTCAAATTATGTCATGATATTATTATGTCCTATTTTTTATTTTTATGTTATTTATGTGTACCTATAGTGAATAAACATAATATATCTATTTTATTTTAAAATTTATATTTTTAAGGACTTCGTCTCAATCTCCTTTCATTGAGGCATATTTGGTTTTATACACAATTTTTTTTATACGGTGTATAAACCCCTTTGACTTTTACGGTTATTCAAAAGGAATCTTTTTATACAAAGCGTTTTACTAAACGACAAAAGGGAATGTTTTTCTTTCCGTACTTATGCGGCGACAACGACTTCTCCACCGCCGTGACCATTATTTGAGATTCGGCTTCCTCTACAAGCCATCATTTTTTTTAATGAAAAATAAATACAAAGTTTTAACTTTCTTTTATTTTGGTATTGAAAATGGTTTTGAAAGAATTGTTATTATATCAATGTGTTGTATTTATATCTTGTGATTGAAATGTGGAAATGTTATGTTTTCTTTTTGCATGTTTTATGTGATATGATTATGTTATGGTTTATGATATGTTTAAACCTATTCATATGAGGAATGCATTGGACTTAATAAGTGACGGGTGGAGCCCGCTATAGCTCCTCGATGCATCGGCAGGTCTCATGAGACAAACTAGTGTCTTGGCACGAGGCCTTGACAAAATCTTATTTGTGGTCTTGGCACGAGGCCTTGACTACGTGGTTATGATAGTCTGGCATTATGCATTCCATCATTATGAAAGTGGTTATTGATATTGCATGTGATTATTCGACCAGTAGAATATCCATGTGAAGAAGTAAATGGCATTATCTCATTTTACTTTTGCCATATTATGTTGATGTTCAAGTTTAAAAGTCTTTTGTTTTAGTTATACATTGCCTTAAATGTTTATGTTTATTTACGAAAGCTTCCGCAATATTGTTATCCTTACTGAGCATCTGAGCTCACCCCTTTCAATGTTTTAATATTTTCCAGGATGTGAAGAAGTATTTTATGAATGACCTGTAGGGATAGTCAGAAGAGGATATGAGTGTGGACTATGGAGACTTTGTTATTGTAGTTTTTCACTTTATGATGTAATGTAACGTTTACGAATGTATCTAGTGTTTCCAAGGCTACTAAACTAATCGGTCTTTCGAGACTTGATCTTTTGTGATCATGCCAATGTTACGAAGTAATGCACCGACTCTGGGTAGCTGGGGTCGGGGCGTTACATCATTAAGCTTTCAAAGTATAGAGAATGGGCCACTAAACTTAGATATCCTCCCAAGATTCTTCTTGAACGTTACCATGCTACCAAAAAATGCAATCCAAGGGTAAAATCATGCCTCACAAGACTTTATCAGTATGAACCACACCACAAACCAAATGCTCCTGAAAGGAAGCACTATCCTCAAGCTCGACATATACAAAATCAAATGTAAGTGATAGGTTGACATTATAATAATGAGGATGTGACACACGAAAACAATAATGCCTACCACTATGTCATTGTGGAAGATCCAATCAGTTTGATAATTATCCAATCCTCTCCACAATCTCCAATGGACCAACAAACATGGGCCCCGACATACCCTGCTTTAAAATCAAATGGTGTCTCAACCTGAGAAAATCTAAAAGAAACACATGATCAACCACCAAAAACTTAAGAGGATTATGAGGCTGATGCACATATGAATTATTCCAACTCTAATACCTTTCCATATGTTTATGAATTAACTGAACCTTCCTCAATGTATGATGCATGAGACTCAGTCCCAAAAACTCTGATTCTCCAGCATCCATAAAATAAAATTGTTACCTACACAGTCAATTATAGAGTTCCTCAAACTTCTCTATCTCGATCATAGCCTAATGACTATTGTTGTAGGAAAACAAAACTAGTGGTAGATGATTTTTCCATGATCCACCAAATTCAAGGATAAAATCCCACAACATGTCCTCAAGTACCTGAATAGTATGCTCGAATTTCCCATCCCTTTACTGGTAAAAGGTTGTACTCAAAAGCACCCAGGTACCAAGGTCCCAATTTAATACCAGGAAGAAGCAAAAGATGAATCATAAATCATGATATGAAACTACATTCCATTGTACCACATGAAACCCAAATACCTCTAGAACATAAAAATTTCTCAAATGATCTATGGTGAATGTTTCTTGATTTGGAATGAAATTGGTCACCATTGTCAACCAATCCACAATCACCCAGATCACTTCATTATTTTGAGGCATCCTCAAAATAACTACTAAAAAATGAATTTTTGTTTTATCCCATTTTCATTACAGAATGGAAAATGGATGAAACAAACCATACATAAGCTGATGTTGAGCCTTCACCTGTAGGAAGGTAAGGCAGTGTGCCGTGAAAACTACAACATATCTATTCATCCCTAGCCACCAATACTTATTATTAATATTAAGATACATTTTGGTCAGACCAGGATGCACTTCAACACATTGATGCATGAAACTCTTGCATTAACTCTTTTCACTTACATGTTGGAATGAACACATGACCACAAACATAAATGAACCCATCATATGAAATGTTATAACTAGAAGATAACTACCCACCTTTAAAGCCTTCCATCATATCCAAACCTTCTATATCCTCACAGTTTCTTTCCATAACTCAGTTTAGTTGCGTGGAATAAACAACTGAGGATTTAAGGGTCTTATTTCCATGGAGATCCCACACCTCCATATGCTTCTCAACAAATAATGCCATCATTATCCATTAAGAACAGGTTATAAAAAATACTTAATTTTGAGTCTTCCAAACCAAAGAATATACAACACTATGCCCATTTCCCATTGTGAAGACCATCTCCAAGTTAATGGAAGACATATATTGAACCCATATTTTCTGAAGAAGATTCAAATCATGCGGAGAGAGGATGTAATATATACATTTTTGATTGGTATATACAGTTATCTCTTCCCAGAAAGTAATTCCATAAACATTATATATATTCAACCACCACGATCAATTCAATATCATATGTATGGTAATTTCTTTCACTAGGCCTCAATTATCAGGACCTATATGCCAAAACCAGATCATTATGCATTAACACCCCCTAATACCAACAAGAAAAGATTCAAAAAACTAGTTTTATTTATTACTTGGATTTGGTAAGATCAAAATTATTGTGGATTACACATTCAAATTTAATTCCATGAAGGAATTCATACATACCCCATACCACTTAAAATTGATTCCCTTCATCAAAAGGCATTCCAATTATTCTTCCAAATGGAAAAAGTCATCAATAAAAATTTGGTAATAGCTAGCCAAACCCAGAAAAAATCAGACATTAAAAACATTATTGGGTTACTCCCAAGACACAACTATCTGCACTTTTTCTATGCATACTGACATAACATTTTCTAAGATGAAGTTCCATAAGAAATTCCCATTTTCAATCCAGAAATGATATTTGGATATGTTGGCATATAAAATATTCTCTCCCAGTGTACTAAAGATGATTGATTTTTTTCCAGGTCTTCATAAGTTTTGGAGTACACTAAGATGTCATCTACAATGAAAACTACACACATGTTTTGGTAAGGGTAAAATATTCGGTTCATTAGGGCCAATAACACTATCATCACATTGATTAACCTGAACAACATAACAAAAAACACATGCACCCATACATACTCTTGAAGGTAGTCCATGATATATCATAATTTCCCACCATTACATGATGATACCCTAATCTAAAATCTATATTGAAGAAAAATGAAGAATCGGTCTACTGGTCAAAAATAACATTGATCTATGGAAGATGGTATCAGTTATTTACCATAATTTTATTTTGGTTCTTATAATCGACACATAGTCACAATGACCCATTAAATTTCATGGAAAACAACGAAGGTGATTCCCAAGCTAAAATACTATGTTGAATAAATCCATTACTCTCCAAATCCTCTAATTGAGTTTTGTATTCTTGTAGTTCCTTCTGTTCCATTTTACTTGGAGGAATGGAAACTGGTTCTTCTACCGACAACAAATTTTTCATGAACTCGACATATCTATCTTAGGAGGCACCCTCGAGAAGTTATCAGGAAATAAATATCTACATTGATCCATCATAATGGGAAATAATGATTTTACACTCCCCTATCATCAAGAATATTATAAACCACATATGATGTGAGATCACCCAACTGCTGACTTACTGGCCCTGCGTGGCATGCCCTGACAACCCTTTCACCATGATAAACAATTGTGTCCCCCTTGAAAGACATTAATGATACCCTATAAATATAATAATTAATATGGGTATGGTATAACACTAGCTAGTCCGTACTGAAAATCAAATAAAAATCCAAAATTTCAAGAACAAACAAGTCCCAAATGAAACTTTACCCTACAACCTTGAGTGAACACCCCTTACATTTCCTAATATATACTACTAACACCGCTAATGGTGCATTAATAATCATGACCCTCATGTATATTCCACCACTAAGCTCAACACACTCTCAAAATAAGATGATATAAAAAATGTGAGTTAACTTAATAAAATAAAATAATAGAGAGAATGGAAACTAAAATAAGAAAACATTGAAATGTCTATAGTCCAACCTCACCACTTTCGGGTTTGTAATGAACTGTGAGAAGATGACATGGCCATCTACCATGGCTCAACTCTGAGTTCTTGGAACTTTACTTCCCTCATGATATAGATTCCCTCGCCCGGTAGTACTTCACTCACCACCTCAACTGGTATGACAAGTCTAGCTTCATCTTCCTTCCTGATATGGGGTGACCAACCCTCTTCCTTAACATTTCATCATCCTTGATTCTCTATAATTGGATGAATGATGAGGTTTCTTATAGAATCTCTTCTCATTACCCATTCCATTGCATGCTCATAACTCAACTGGCGCTCAGACGCACTGACCTCACATGTATCCCATCTTGGATAAAAAATTGAAAAACACCTAGTCACCACCGAGAGAGGATGATCCTCACATCTGAATATTCTATACGCTAGAACTCTAGTTAAGATTTCTGAAATTCCCATTCTTGGTCTAAGAAGTTTCACAAATAGTCCATCTACCTAGAACCACATGTCCACCACTTGGAAACTCTCCCAAGTTCCATTCCTATATTATTTCCAGATTCACCACTTTTTTCAAACCACATTAAATGGAACATGTTTAACTGGAAAATAATATCAGGTATATATCTATCTCGAAAATGTCTTACCTTAGTGTCCTCACCCACTACCAACAATGGGACAAAGCATTCCAAGTCCATGAAGAATCCCCCATAATCCAATAGCATTGTCTCTGTGGGATCAATATCACAAACCTTCCATCCTACTCATGTCTCAAGACCACTAGATATAAATTATCTAGAAACATTTCTAGTAAACCTTTCTATAATATATCATTAACCTATAGAGATTTAACCAAAATTCCCCACATGTGCTTCGCCAGTCCCCACAAAATATATTCATCCAACGTGACAGTATTCTCTTTATGAGTATTCACATTATCCAAATTCATATATATGTATTGTATCCAAAAATATACAGCCTCAAGTCAACCCAGTCTAGAAAACAATGGAGGGTGTTTCAACTGAAACTCTCTAGTCTGATCAAACAAACTTAGTTTTACCTACCATAGGTCCCATTCCATCATTTGGATATAGAAATAAATGTTCTCATGGAACTAATCTTTTCCTATGTTACCCTGAACCATTGGTATTTCATTTCCACCAGTGGAGAATCATTCTTGCTGATATCCTCTTATCGCCCAATAGCAACCCATCATCATGGTGTCATTTTTCTACAATTAAAAATACACATCTCAGAACACTTAATAAAAAATAATCCACATATAAGATATCTCTCCACTAAGCACAAATAACCCATTTCACTTATTCTATCCCAATGGAAATCAACACATCTTGAATAGTACCATCAACTACTTTTATCATGGGTCGTTCATAGGATGTGGTAAACCAATATACAAAGCAAAAATCCCTTCATTCGACACCTTTTAAAACCATTTACACACTCAAAACAAAAATATTACCCCATTGGCACGTTTTTATTTCATAACAAGCTATAACCAACATTTTATCTCATAGTAAACCTTTAAATAAGAATAATTATTTATCCATTATTTAAAATAATCAATTTTTCTCATTTTCACCATTTCCATTTGACACCATTTTCTTCATATTCCTAAAAAATGTAAAATACTTTCTACCCTTCAGGCCCCACAAACCCATCATGTGTGTGAAAATCATGTTTCAAGCCACTTATATATCTGGGTTTATATAATGATGCATGAATTCAATACCTATTACCATTCTGGCCATGTTTAAAATAATGTAAAATAGTCACATCACACTATAATTAAATCACCAAATGCATAAATATCATTCAACTATAACAACACACTCTAAAAACCAAAATCACACCCAAGGGAACTTAGGTTTTCACCATACATTCATTAGTCAATCCCAATAACAAGGTCATTTTTGAGACATTACATGTCATAATATCCTATCTACCATCCCAAAATAATAATAATGCAGAAGGGAACCTCCTCTGATACCACTTTGTAACATCCCTGACATAGAAGCAACTAAACTAGTTCCATGATATTGATCTCAACACGACCTCAAGTGTACCTCCTTGTATTCTTGAAGTTTTAAATTTATAGAAAGGCTCCAATGGATCACATGGGAATTCTATACCATCTTTACCAAAACAATACATAGTAGATAACATATTAATTAAAGGAAAAAATTAATAAAAATGAGAAACATGCATTACTAACAACTTACAAAACATGTAAAAAACCAAAAGAAATCAATAAATATTCCATTCCATAATGATAGTGAGAGAGGTGATGAAAACCCAAAAAATTGCAACCAAAAAAATACCCAAAACGGTTCTTATATCAATGTACAAATATTAATTCATGCACAACCAAATCTGAACTCAACTCTCAAGCAAGGTGCCTTTTCCCTCGTCTTGACATGAAACAAATAAATCTTCTCAGGTACCTTATAACAGCCCCAGTAGGGTGTAAGTAAAACTCCATAGGACACCACCAATAGTGTCTACAAAATATATAGTCTAAAAATATAGTGAATGTAAAAATTTTATCAATGAAAATGTATAAAAAGACAACTCATGTTCTATTAGTTAATAATATTCACTTTAATAGTTCAAACCACTTGATCCATATTCATCACATGATCCAAGGGTTAAATATTTACATCATTTACAAAATGAACTAAGAAAGTCAATTACAATGTATAAGGGAATAATTCATGTTCTCTATCTCATTAGGGATAAACATTTTAAATACAATTACATTAAACTTTCTGTGATTCCTTCATCTGGGTAGACTCATGAAATGAAATAGTTTGGGGTAATGACCCATAGTCATGTTCCCTATTCTTTGCAATATGGGGTGGTGTTTGGAGGCTTAATCTATCCCAAACCATGGGAATAGATCATCAATTCTAATACACCACAACTTCCAAGCCATGTTCACATTCTTATTTATCCATTTACCATATATACCACATCATGAACCATTCACAACTGAATAACATAACATATTAAATTATCATTTTATACATCAAGTGAAGTATCATCAATATTTAACACATTATTTCACTTACCATTTACCTATAAAAGACCATTTAACACATTTCTATTTCTACACATTTACACATTTTTCATAATAAAAAACTTTCATAAATTATCCCATTTAACATATTCATCATTTCCCATTCCTAAAAAATTTATTGAATTAAAAATTTACATGTATTTACCCATTTTATATGTTCATAATTTCACATGCACTAACCCACATATTCAACTAAAGCATAATTTATAAGTATTTTAACCAATCACAACTTTTCATCCAACCCATTCCATATTAATCTAAACAAAACCATAAGCCATTGTCAAAGTATAGATAGTAATATCAATATTCCCTTTTTAGAAAAACAAAGACATCAATATGTTTATCATAGGATATATATTATCCCAATTCAATTCTATGATTAACATTATAATTTACCATGTTTGAGAATGTTGAAACACCCCATGGGTGTCTTTAAAGTAGTATGGTCAACCTCACTGCATCCCACATGGATCATGATGGGGTTCAATTCATCATTTAGACAACTATTTACCAAATACAATTAACTCCATAAAATGCAAAATAAGAGAGAACCATAAACCCAACCACACATAAAAAAATTAACCTCAAGACTATGAGATATAACCTATAGAACACCTACCTAAAATCTGTAAATGAAGGCTCAATAAAACTTTTCCTTAGATATAGATTCAAGAACTATTTGAAGAACCAACCTACTATCTTGTAGAAAAATAGTGTTTTATGGGATCTAAATAAGAAACCCCCAACCTTAAGACAAAATTCATGAAAGATAAATAAGAGGTGCATTAGACTTACCCAGAGCTTCGATCTGCAATAATAAATTCTCTAAACAACCAAAAATCAACGGAGATTTTTCCATAGGACTCGGGTCATCTCTAGTGATGGAGAAGGATGAATTAATAAGAAAATGAGGTATAAAACCTAAAATATTGACGGGAAAATGGAAATTTCTCACTTTTAATGGGGCTCTTGGGTTGGGTGCATGATTTTCCAAAGCGTACACCAAAATTGTTCTGGCCTCTTTCCATGAGGGTCTAAGTCACATGGTTACCTATAAATCTCTACCTATTTTAAAAACTAGTTTCCAACTATGTATATTGCCTCTATGCAAGCGTGAATGGCTTGGAATTCTCCCTTGTGTGGTTTACCTAACTATGAACCACTCCTCAAATCTAGCATGGTTTGGGTGCACTCTTTCCACTAACCATGTTCTAACTATTAAACATGAACACGTTCACCCGATTTCGGTTTCTCTCATGTTCGGAACCCCTAGGACCCCCCAAATACTCCTCATAATTTTTTTTAAACATTCTACTAACCAAATGTTAGGTATTTTAGCCTAAATTTAAATAAGGACATACCTCCATGAAGTTCAGGGTCTTAAATGTGTTTTATCCCTAACGACCCATTGGTGTTACAATCATATAAGGTATAAATGTATTCTTTGGAGTATAAGAATCATTATTTTTACTGAGCCTGTGATGTGTGGTTATACAATGATGATTTTATAGGTGGGTGATCGACTATATAATAATGATTTAATGATATTAGAAGTCTTGTTTTTTTTCAAGAAGTGGAAGTGGTTATTAACACTTAATGCTTGAATATATGTTGATCCATGAAGGAAATACCCAAGAATATAACATATGGTAGACTATTGTTGAATGTGGATGCATTGAGTTATAATCGATGCATGAGATAAGGTCTTTATATGTGATGATGTATTGATCATGGGGTAATGAGGACTTTAGTGATATTGATATTTTCATCTTCTTATAAGTAATTTTTTGGCCTTATTGAGTCTTGAGGAACAATGATCCACTTAGTGTAATGTATACTGATTAGGGAGTGTATTAGCTAGGGTTCACTGAGTATTGGAAGAATTATGATTTTATAGGAGGGATAGGTAGGACCCATTATTAGAGGAACATGAGATCCATTCAATAATCACAATGTCATGGATCACGACTAACATCTGACAGGACAAGGTGTACAGTGAATGTTTATTGATTTTTTTAGGAGTTGATTGGATGGGCATCATGGTGATAAAAGTGTCTCTTTCAAGGATTCATTTGACGATTTTTATGAGTAATGGACGAAGGGATAGATAATTCCATTTCTTGGTTGATAGTGGATATCAGGTAGGGTTTTTCCCTTTGTTCATTGATATAGATATCCGAAAATGGGGGGGGATGAGTATTTGTGAATGTGATACTAATTTTTATAGTTTCTGGTAAACATTGTATGTGACATGTTATTTAGAAAACAGAATTGTGGTTGTAGTTTTGTGATGTCTATTGGTTATAAGTGACTAGGTTTAATATAGAATGTGTAAATCTCCAATATATGAGTATCATCTGAGGAAATTATTGTAGATTTAGAATGATTAGAATTTGAAAAATGATATATATGGAATAATAGTCTGGTGTTATGACTAGGTTTGAATATCAAGAAGTAGGATTGGAGGGAAACTAGGTCTATGAGACATCATTGCTCAAGGAAAACCATTTCAACATGAATTATGTTGTGAACCCATGTTTTTTGGCTTGTATCATGAGTTATACTATGGGGTTCGAAAAGAATGATATAGGGAGAAATTTATATGTGTAGTAAAGTTATATTAACTATTCTTCAATCATTTTAATGTTTTGTAAATTGATTAATTCCACTATAACTGGGGAATCATGGTGGAGTTGGACGGAATAATTGGCCTGAATAAGAGAGGGTTTCTATGTTAATGAGTAGTAGATATGGTATATATGGAATATTTGTATAACCATAACCAGAATTAGGTTCATAATTGTTTTTACTCATTAAGAAAAAATTATAGTGGTATTCTGAGCGGGATGTTCATTTATATGGGGACATACTGAGTTCATGTGACCTATGATTCAGTAGATCTTGGAATTACTATATGGTCATAGTTCAATTTCCATATTGGTTGAATGGATGTTCGTTATTGAGTAATTATCAATTATAATTTAAGGAAATAGGATTTATATATTTTTTTAGTTGATCTTGAAATGGATGGTGTTTATCTATAATTAGAAGTAGTGACATGGAGACTTGTATTTAATTTTGAGATGTTTTGTTTTGTGATTCATGGGGTGAATTTGTTTCTTTAGATGTTACAGGGGTGAAATCCTATTTTTTCATATCTAAGAGGGTTAGTCATGTTATCATACATAATGTAGTTTCATTTATGGTGATTCAATGATCATGAGAAATAGAATGTTGAGGTTATGGATCATGGGTGTGATTAGGACACTATATGTTGGGTTATTTGTATGATTTTTGCTTGAGGTTGATGCGTATTTCAAGGATATCATGTTTCATGGTTTTTTATAATTATGAAGGAAGTACTTTATTGTGTTACAACTACTGTAACGACCCGAATTTTTTTTAAATAAATTTTGTTTCTTAATTGTATGTGTTATTGTTATACTCAAAAAAAATGTTTCATTTGGTAACATGAGTATAATTAAAATGAGACTGTTGAGTTTTGACTGTTATTTGACCATTGGTCAATTTGACCGCTGGAAACTAAACATTTTGACTATTGTCTCTAAATACAAGCAATCTTGGTTAATTAATATAGAAAGAAGATTTGATGGCCTCACCCAGTAGTCTTGGACCGATCGAAGCCCATCTAACAGAACTTGGGAAGGAGGTAGCACCACTGGGCTTCGCTCTGGACCAAACCCAAGCTGAACTTCATCGTATAAAGCTAGAACGGGATCGCCTTCGCGAGAAGTTCAAACTGATAGAAATTACTACTCGTGCGATGTTGGCCGAGCCTCCCTCGGATTCTCTCACCTTATCACACCTTACACTTAGGTCCTATGCTGGTGTGATAAGGGGCTATGTAAGGAGACCGTAACTGTCTTGTGTAATCCTTTGTTTTAAATAAAATTTCGATTTCTTTTATGAATTTTCAAATGACCAGATAAATATAGTATGCAAATTTTTGATGAATTTTAGAAAAAGGATATTTTAAATATGTTTATGTAAACCCTAAATAATTAGAAAATTATTTTTATAAAAATGACTTTATTTTTTAACTCAGAGCATCAATATTATGTTAAGGTAATTTTTGGGGATTTTTCTGAAAAAAATGAATTTTCGATGAATAGTGTTTTTATTTAAAAATTAAATTAAAAATATTTAGAAAATTATTTTTATAAAATGGATTTAATTTTTGAAATCAGAGCATTGATATTTGGTTAATGTGAAATTTTGGGATTTTTCTGAGAACTTGAATTTTCAGTGAATAGTAAAAATACAGTTTTAGGGTTTCGGTATGTTTAATGACATCATAATGGTGTCATGATGATGTCATGAGATCTTTTGAGGGTTGTCCGGCCAAGGGTGATGAATTATTGTTTTGGGGGCCCCATGTGGCCTAACTCCATGATAAATGACAAGGGAGAGCACATGGGTTTGAGAAAAGCACATGTGAGCTGTCCCTTGGCCATTAATGCCTTGTCCCCTCACTTTCCCTATAAATACCAAGACCTCCTCTCATCCATTCGACTCCCCACTCATTCCCAACGAATTTCTGGTCTCATTACCTCCCAAGGAGTCCTCCTAAGGTGCCCCAAGCCCTCAAGGTCCCAACCTTTGAGGTTTAAGAGTTACATTTTAAGGTAAGGGATCCGACCCCTCTCTTTCTTTTCAAGTAATCTCTTTTATGTCATTTAATTTATACTCCATATTCTTATGTTGGAGGATGTTCTTTTATATTCATCATACTGCCTATTTCATGTTCATATGATGGGAGACCCCCCTTGCTCTCATCAATTCGTTTTAAGAATGTTTAAGTGGCGCCGTTAGGCTGCCGAATTTTTAAGGGATTCTTTCACCTTCCTCGTTTTCAAGTTCTATTTTCATTCAAGTCTTTCATATTCCTTTTTGTTATATTGGGGTATGATCTCTATATATATCATACTGGACTCTTATGTTCATATGATGAGAGACCCCATTTGATCTCTTCAATTCAGTATTTTGATGTTTTAAGTGGTGCCGTTAGGATGCCGAATTTTTAAGTGGTTCTTCACCCTTCTCGTTTTGAAGTTATACTTTCATGTCAATTATTTCAAGTTCCTTTTTGTTATATTGGGGTATGATCTCTATATGTATCATACTGTAATATTATGTTCATATGATGAGAGACCCCATTTGATCTCTTCAATTCAGTATTTTGATGTTTTAAGTGGCGCCGTTAGGCTGCCGAATTTTTTAGTGGTTCTTCACCCTTCTCATTTTGAAGTTCTACTTTCATGTCAATTATTTCAAGTTCCTTTTTGTTATATTGGGGTATGATCTCTATATATATCATACTGGAATATAATGTTCATATGATGAGAGACCCCATTTGATCTCTTCAATTCAGTATTTTGATGTTTTAAGTGGCGCCGTTAGGCTGCCGAATTTTTTAGTGGTTCTTGACCCTTCTCATTTTGAAGTTCTACTTTCATGTCAATCATTTCAAGTTCCTTTTTGTTATATTGGGGTATGATCTCTATATATATCATACTGGAATCTTATGTTCATATGATTAGAGACCCCATTTGATCTCTTCAATTCAGTATTTTGATGTTTTAAGTGGCGCCGTTAGGCTGCCGAATTTTTAAGTGGTTCTTCACCCTTCTTGTTTTGAAGTTCTACTTTCATGTCAATTCTTTCAAGTTCTTATTTGTTATGTTGGGGAATTATCTCTATATCTATCATACTGAACTCTTATGTTCACATGATGAGAGATCCTATTTGATCTTTTCAAATCATTTTTGTTGATGTTTAAGTAACGTCGTTAGGCTGCCGAACTTTCATAAGAGAAATCTAATTTTTTTTCTTCCTTCCATGTTTTTCATTTCAAATGGTATGTCCTTGAAATATCATTACCATGATCATGTATCCTTCTTATTCTGTCCATGTACTATTTTATGGGTCATTTATGAATGTTTGACCCATTTTACCTCTCTTTTAATGTCTTCTAAACCCTCGGAACATTGCCGTTATGCTGCAGAATTTCTGTCTCAAAATGTCTATCTCTTTTTCTAAAGTCCTTTTATTTTATTAAGTGAATACTCAAAGCTCTTTCTTCTAAAGGGGTATTCACATATATACCAAAATTTTCTATTTTAAATTCTGGGATTTACATACATGAGACCCACCTTCCTTTTCTGTGGGTTTTAAAGTGATATAAAGATCATGTCTTTAAAGCAGTTTTTAAAAAAAAGTTATGATTATGAAATGAAACCCATTTCCTAAATGCTATATGGGTTATTTATGAAATGTTTGATGATGATATGTGTGACTCACATGATAATAAAGGCAAATTTAAGGGTGCGCCCTGATAGCGCTCCAATGCATTGGGTAATGATGTAACCACTAGAGATTACAATTTTCACAATACCTTGGTGAATAACCTTGGTAATTTTCAAATGACACCTTGGGGATGGACCTTGGTGATATGTTCATGAATGTCTATGTTAAATGATGTAGCCACATCTTCAAGTTATGAAAAATTTTGTTTTTATTATGAAATGCCTCATGATTTCTTTCTCATGCCTTAAAGTTCCTTTCATGTCCTTATTGAAGTATATCAAGTTTACATGTAAAATGTTCCTCTTGTTTCCCTTACTGGGCCTTCTGCTCACCCTTTCTTTTGACGTATGTCCCCAGGTTATGAGATGCAGTAATGAACCTAGAATGAACTTAAGGAGACAGCTTTCAAGTGTTTAAGAAGAATGTTTTATATTGTTTTCATGTATTATGTTCCTGGTTTCCAAGACACTAGACCTTAAATATCCTCAGTTTTGTGTAATGTAATGAATGTTTATGTTATAAAAAGGCGGGATGCTATAGTTGGTATCAAAGGATGGTTTAGTTATTTGTGGAAATTAGGATATGAAAACTCTAGGAAGAACCCTATAGAAAAGTTTAATATAGGAACTCTTCCTGGTATTTTGGTGAGTATTGAGTAAGGGGTTGCCAAGCAAATACATCCCTGTCTGGATATGAGCAGGTAGAGGTGGCTCTGGCACAGATGTACATAGGGGTAAAACCCGAAAACACCGCTTTGAGCTAGACTCGAACGGGAACTGGTACACGAAAACGGGCCTTGCTGCACTCTTGGTTACGACACTCCCGGGGGATATGCTTTGGTAAATTCATAATCTTGGTATGAACCATTGTTAAAGGAACGAAGATAAAATAAAATAAAGGTTCACATAAGAATATATGATCATTCCTAACCTAGATGGGAACCTAGGAGATCACAAATTAGGGTATACCTTTCATATACAAGTTATCCTTATATTCTTTCAGTTCCTTTTCATGATTATTAGCTAAGTACTTAATCCCCTAGTTATGCTTTCTCTTCTTAGTTAATGGTGGGAAATGGAAGAACATGTTCTGACAACCAATGTGATAGGAAATGCGATGATTTTCGTATTAATATGATAGGGATGATTAGGGGATTAAAATATGATTATTATTTTGGAAGACGTTCATTATTTTGGGAACCATATTTGATCGAGGTAAATAGATTACTACGGTATTTTCATTGAGGAGTAAGGTTGACTTATATTTTGAAGAATTGATGAATTTAAGGTGAACTTATAGTAATTTAGGTCACTTATGGGAATGACAAACCTATCTTGGGTAAAATATGTTTAGGTTAGCTACTTTTTTTTATAAGATGTTAGGAGTGGTTGATGTTGTCTGGAGATGAACAATGAAGTTGTTTTGGAAGACTATGTTATCAAATCCTTCTTGTATTTGGGTTTCAATCTTAGTTTGGTTTGTTTTGAGGAATTTTATGGACCGTTATTTATGGAATGGTCTATGATGAACTTTGGGTAGTACCATGGAACTTTGATGATTTAAAAGTAGTTTCCATTCCTATGGGATTCTTTCTTTTTGAAGAGTTGTTTTACCTTAACCTTTCTGTTTTTGGGATAGTGTTTAAAGATAGAAGAAATTGATAGTTAATCTTTTGTAGATTATGTGATTCTATAGAAGATGATTCTTGTGCTTTTATGACACCAAGTGTTTTTGAATTCTCATCATTTGGAGAAAAGATTAGTGTTGGTAGGGACTTGTTAAAGGATGAAACTCTACTTGAAGGTAGGCATATTTTCTTATGTTTTTGTTCTATGTAGTAAATGAAATCCTCAAAATTATGAAAAAAAAACGGAAAACAAAAATGTCGTTGGTTTACGTTTCCTACTAGGTAATAAAAGACCGTTTACACACATCATAAGTTTGGGATTTTCTCATGGTTAACTTTCTCTGAATCATGTTCTCTATCACTCTCCCTCAGAACTTGACCCTTTGTTTTTTTTCCTCCATGTCCATGTTTTCCTACATGGAACCCTAGTGTGGGTTAACTCGGGTGACCTTTGTACTTCCCTTTCTTTATTTTAAAGTAATAGTTTTACTGACTCCTTTTCCGATGTGGGACTTTCAATGAAATTTCAAAACCCAATTTTAAAATTGCGAGGACGCAATTTCTTAAGGGGGGAAGATTGTAACGACCCGAAATTTTTTTTAAATAAATTTTGTTTCCTAATTTTATGTGTTATTGTTATACTCAACAAAAATGTTTCATTTGGTAACATGAGTATAATTAAAATGAGACTATTGAGTTTTGACTGTTATTTGACCATTGGTCAATATGACCGCTGGAAACTAAACATTTTGACTATTGTCTCTAAATACAAGCAATCTTGGTTAATTAATATAGAAAGAAGATTTGATGGCCTCACCCAGTAGTCTTGGACCGATCGAAGCCCATCTAATAGAACTCTGGAAGGAGGTAGCACCACTGGGCTTCGCTCTGGACCAAACCCAAGCTGAACTTCATCGTATAAAGCTAGAATGGGATCGCCTTCGCGAGAAGTTCAAACTGATAGAAATTACTACTCGTGCGATGTTGGCCGAGCCTCCCTCGGATTCTCTCACCTTAGAACACCTTACACTTAGGTCCTATGCTGGTGTGATAAGGGGCTATGTAAGGAGACCGTAACTGTCTTGTGTAATCCTTTGTTTTAAATAAAATTTCGATTTCTTTTATGAATTTTCAAATGACCGGATAAATATAGTATGCAAATTTTTGATGAATTTTAGAAAAAGGATATTTTAAATATGTTTATGTAAACCCTAAATAATTAGAAAATTATTTTTATAAAAATGACTTTATTTTTGAACTCAGAGCATCGATATTATGTTAAGGTAATTTTTGGGGATTTTTCTGAAAAAAATGAATTTTCGATGAATAGTGTTTTTATTTAAAAATTAAATTAAAAATATTTAGAAAATTATTTTTATAAAATGGATTTCATTTTTTAAATCAGAGCATTGATATTTGGTTAATGTGAAATTTTGGGATTTTTCTGAGAACGTTGAATTTTCAGTGAATAGTAAAAATACAGTTTTAGGGTTTCGGTATGTTTAATGACATCATAATGGTGTCATGATGATTTCATGAGATCTTTTGAGGGTTGGCCGGCCAAGGGTGATGAATTATTGTTTTGGGGGCCCCATGTGGCCTAACTCCATGATAAATGACAAGGGAGAGCACATGGGTTTGAGAAAAGCACATGTGAGGTGTCCCTTGGCCATTAATGCCTTGTCCCCTCACTTTCCCTATAAATACCAAGACCTCCTCTCATCCATTCGACTCCCCACTCATTCACAACGAATTTCTGGTCTCATTACCTCCCAAGGAGTCCTCCTAAGGTGCCCCCAATCCCTCAAGGTCCCAACCTTTGAGGTTTAAGAGTTACATTTTAAGGTAAGGGATCCGACCCCTCTCTTTCTTTTCAAGTAATCTCTTTTATGTCATTTCATTTATCCTCCATATTCTTATGTTGGAGGATGTTCTTTTATATTCATCCTACTTCCTATTTCATGTTCATATGATGGGAGACCCCCCTTGCTCTCATCAATTCGTTTTAATAATGTTTAAGTGGCGCCGTTAGGCTGCCGAATTTTTAAGGGATTCTTTCACCTTCCTCGTTTTCAAGTTCTATTTTCATTCAAGTCTTTCATATTCCTTTTTGTTATATTGGGGTATGATCTCTATATATATCATACTGGACTCTTATGTTAATATGATGAGAGAAACCATTTGATCTCTTCAATTCAGTATTTTGATGTTTTACGTGGCGCCGTTAGGATGCCGAATTTTTAAGTGGTTCTTCACCCTTCTCGTTTTCAAGTTCTACTTTCATGTCAATTATTTCAAGTTCCTTTTTGTTATATTGGGGTATGATCTCTATATATATCATACTGGAATCTTATGTTCATATGATGAGAGACCCCATTTGATCTCTTCAATTCAGTATTTTGATGTTTTAAGTGGCGCCGTTAGGCTGCCGAATTTTTTAGTGGTTCTTCACCCTTCTCATTTTGAAGTTCTACTTTCATGTCAATTATTTCAAGTTCCTTTTTGTTATATTGGGGTATGATCTCTATATATATCATACTGGAATCTTATGTTCATATGATGAGAGACCCCATTTGATCTCTTCAATTCAGTATTTTGATGTTTTAAGTGGCGCCGTTAGGCTGCCGAATTTTTTAGTGGTTCTTCACCCTTCTCATTTTGAAGTTCTCCTTTCATGTCAATCATTTCAAGTTCCTTTCTGTTATATTGCGGTATGATCTCTATATATATCATACTGGACTCTTATGTTAATATGATTAGAGACCCCATTTGATCTCTTCAATTCAGTATTTTGATATTTTAAGTGGCGCCGTTAGGCTGCCGAATTTTTAAGTGGTTCTTCACCCTTCTCGTTTTGAAGTTCTACTTTCATGTCAATTCTTTCAAGTTCCTTTTTGTTATGTTGGGGAATTATCTCTATATCTATCATACTGAACTCTTATGTTCACATGATGAGAGATCCTATTTGATCTTTTCAAATCATTTTTTTTGATGTTTAAGTAACGTCGTTAGGCTGCCGAACTTTCATAAGAGAAATCTAATTTTTTTTTTCTTCCTTCCATGTTTTTCATTTCAAATGGTATGTCCTTGAAATATCATTACCATGATCATGTATCCTTCTTATTCTGTCCATGTACTATTTTATGGGTCATTTATGAATGTTTGACCCATTTTACCTCTCTTTTAATGTCTTCTAAACCGTCGGAACATTGCCGTTATGCTGCAGAATTTCTGTCTCAAAATGTCTATCTCTTTTTCTAAAGTCCTTTTATTTTTTTAAGTGAATACTCAAATCTCTTTCTTCTAAAGGGGTATTCACATATATACCAAAATGTTCTATTTTAAATTCTGGGATTTACATACATGAGACCCACCTTCCTTTTCTGTGGGTTTTAAAGTGATATAAAGATCATGTCTTTAAAGCAGTTTTTAAAAAAAAGTTATAATTATGAAATGAAACCCATTTCTTATATGCTATATGGGTTATTTATGAAATGTTTGATGATGATATATGTGGCTCACATGATAATAAAGGCAAATTTAAGGGTGCGCCCTGATAGCGCTCCAATGCATTGGGTAATGATGTAACCACTAGAGATTACAATTTTCACGATACCTTGGTGAATAACCTTGGTAATTTTCAAATGACACCTTGGGGATGAACCTTGGTGATATGTTCATGATTGTCTATGTTAAATGATGTAGCCACATCTTCAAGTTATGAAAAATTTTGTTTTTTTTATGAAATGCCTCATGATTTCTTTCTCATGCCTTAAAGTTCCTTTCATGTCCTTATTGAAGTATATCAAGTTTACATGTAATATGTTCCTCTTGTTTCCCTTACTGGGCCTTCTGCTCACCCTTTCTTTTGATGTATGTCCCCAGGTTATGAGATGCAGTAATGAACCTAGAATGAACTTAAGGAGACGGCTTTCAAGTGTTTAAGAAGAAAGTTTTATATTGTTTTCATGTATTATGTTCATGGTTTCCAAGACACTAGACCTTAAAGATCCTCAGTTTTGTGTAATGTAATGAATGTTTATGTTATAAAAAGGCGGGATGCTATAACTACACTTGTGAGTGTGAAGTTGTAGTGTAGATGTATCCTAGAAGATTCAATTGGACGATTGTATACTTTTCAATCCTAGTGGCTATTGTTATTTTCTACCAATGCCCAATTTTGCTTGAGGGAGGATATTGGGGAAGAACTTAATTTTTGTGTGGATATTTTAAATCCTGGAACTTTTTTAATGGCATGAAATCATTTTTTTGGAATGTATTTAATTTATATAATTTGGAGGATTAAGGATTCAGGGGTTTCTTAGTGATGTGTTCGTGAGGAACATGAATGTTTGTAGGTGAAAATTTATAGGTATTCACCATTAATGGTGTGATAGGTTTGTTTAATTCCACGAAACCAAAATGTATTTTGGAGGATATTCCAGCCCCAAAAATTTAAGGCATGACACTTTACTCCAGACCATGAAGACATCCAATATGGATTTCTAGAATTTTTTTAAATCGTTTGTTTAGAGATTCTAAAATATGAAATTGGGTATCTATTTCAACAAGTAGCCTTGAAGATCACATCCTTATCATGGAAAAATCTTCTTGAAATGGTATATCTCCATCAATTTTCATTGGATTCATCTATTGTTCATTAAATTCATAATCTTGAGGTATGGATGAACTTTATCCTTCATATCTTTCAGGTTCTTTCCAATGTAATGGATTTTCACATCATTTATGTCATTCTCCCATTTTTAGAGTACTCTACTATTATAATTTGTAATATTTTTGATTAAATCATAAGATAACAGTAAATGTGTGGGAATTAAAGAGCCTAAGATAATTGTTTTATAAAGTTTCCACTCAAAGTCTCACTGTTTTTCATAATGCACATAATCTGAATGTGTATTGACATAGTGCATGTTAGACATAAAATTTATATATAAATATAATAGAAAAATACATAAAAACTATGCTCTTAATGGTCCACTAACATCCATAAAGTTATTATACTATGATTTTCATCACATGGGATTGTGTAGAACACTGGGAGAAATTGAAAAAATTATATAGGAAACCTTACGGGTTCTGTAAACATAAAATGTGACCATAGTTGTGTCACTGGGATGTTAACTACCAGTTTTGTTTTGTATTAACTTGGAGTCAAAAGTATATTATTTTAATGTGGTGACACTAGGAGATATATGGATTGAGTGGCTATAACCTTATCAATACTGGGATGTATGGGACTCGCTCTAGGGTCTCGTGAAGTTATTTATTTTGTGTGACATGTTATTGTCAAATTAAAGTTAGAGTGATTATTTTTTCATTTGGTGTTTATTTTAGGAAAATAAAGATATAAATGATCTGGGTGACTTTTGGAGTTATTGAGGATGATTCCTATGGTCATGTACGATAAATAAATTCATTAATTATATTAAGGGAAGTTTGGTATATGCTTAATATTTTGACGCCCAAGGGTGACCCACCATATATACATTGATGAATCCTGATACATTGGAACACCAAGGTTGATAAACCTTGGAATCAGTAGTGTTTCTAGTTTTATTTTTTTTATTTGATCATCCTTTATGGAATCAACATTATGTTCTAATTCCATGGAACACCATGGGTAATACCACTTTTGATCGATGATGATGCCTGATTACTTTAGAAATCCTTGGGGGTGATTTCCTCTTTGGATTGGCCATGATGTATGCTACTCTAGATTCCTTGAGAGATCCCATTAGGTTTTGTGGTATTTCTTACTTTCAATGACCACATGGGACCAATATTGAGTGGTTAATTTTTACACATTATATCATATTCTGGAAATTGACATCTAGGTTAATCTGAAGTAAATATTCTCAAACCTCGGTGTCACTTAGTAATCGAATGATTGACATTAGTTTTATTTATTTATACTATGTAATTATTTATCATAGACATCAATAATAAAATAATATATAATACTATATATGGTCTTATACATCGTTATTGGTTACCTATGAAGCCATTATCACACCTTACTCAGGATTCCTATTGGTACACAATAAAACAATCATATTTTTAGGAAATGAAAACGTAATTCAACCTATAGTAGATTAATTCCTATTTTTATTAAATGTATCATAGTAGTTTGGGACCGAGTGAGAACATAGTTCCATTCTGATATCATTCTGATTATTCACATTATTTCATTTTCATATATTGTTTTATATAATTTGTAGGTGATTTATCACTTTCTTGACCTGTCATATACAATTTAGTTGATATAGAATGGTTTAAATTGATTATTTATCAACACATTATAATATTTCATCTAACTGTTATGTTTTTGGTTGTCACATATGATTTATTTATTATTTATGATGTTTTTCTAAACAAATAAAGGGAAAAAAATCTATACTATACCTCGTTATACACAAATTTTGAGTTGGAAATGTCATGTGTACCAAAATTAATGACAAAGGTCTAGTATCTCTTTGATCAAGACAATGTTCATTAGTGTTTGGGGCAAGAATATTAAAATTTAAAATAATAAAAAAGGAGAAATTTTGGGGCACACTATAATATTGACCTCTAAGGGATCATACTCTAAAAAGAATTAAAAATATACGACAAATATTATCATTATGATAAAAAATAAGTAGTGGAATAAACATGTCATAAGAACTAAAATAATGATTTAAATGAATATTTATGTGGTAATATGATCATGGAACGGGTAATGTTACCATTGGGATATGTTTGTTACGAATTTGATTAGTAAATTAACCACTTACCTAAATGATAGTTGTAAAAGTAATAGAGCCATTATACATTCATGTTTATAATAAAATACTCAAAATAATTTAGTGAAAAATAAACCATTGTTTATTTATAATCTGTATTTGTTAATGAATAAAAATGAATCAATATAATTAATAATTGAGAAAGATCCTTAAAATGTGTGTTATTTAATTTTTTTTAAATAGGAATATTTTTAATTTTGTAATTAAATTTATCATATCATGTATGATATTTTTCTAAAAGGGTATCAAATTTTGAATCAAAACCTTAAAATTAAAAAATGAGTTTTTTTATAAATTTTAATGAGATAGGTGAATAATGAAGTTAATATTTAAATGTTTGAACAATATTTTGTTATTGTAAAGAATTATATTTTATGATAAAATGATGTAATAAATAATATGTGGTGTTAATATAGAAAAAATTTTATTATTCATTATTTTTTTCCTAAAATAATAAATTTAATTATTCCAAACATTAAAGTAGTTTCTAATTTTTAATGTTTATTTAATGAATTAAAAAAATTATTCATGGATTTATAACATTTCCATATCCAAAATAAAATTGTTTGAAAGGTTTCAACTCATTAAAATTTATTTTCATAAACCATGAATAAAATGTAGAATTTTGTGTTTTGAAACTATTCGAGGGTAGTGGGTTCTAATTTCTAAACAACCTTAAGTCCATGGATTAAGTTTATAAACAATATCCCATAATTTTCTATAAATATTAAATAATATATATTTTCTACCCACTCTATAACCATTGAGTAGTATTATTCTCTAATTTTTACTCTCACAAAACATTAAAAAGAGATATAAATGGACAATAGTTTCAGACTCTATATATATTTTCCTTTCAATTTCGATCCTTATAGTTTTCCTCCTAATAATTAGTGACATAAGGGTTTCTAATTCCCAATGTACATTTATATTTTGTGATATAAAACACTATGGATGTAACAATTTTATTCCCAAGATTTTGTATGGTATATTCAAATGTGTGGGATTCCATACCATTCTATTCATTTCTTTTTGAAAATTATTTGAATTATATTACATTTTCTTATTTAGTGAAGTAATATATCATTATCACAATTGTATGACTTTATGAAGAAATTATAATTTCATCCTATTATGATAAAATTATAGAACATAATAGATCCAAAATAATTTCATATCATTATGTTCAACATGGTATTTCCAATCATTAATTCGTTTTGAAAACATCATATTCAATTAACTTATTTCTAACAATACACCAAGAGAGTGAAATTATGACACTCTACTTTAGTAAAAATGGCCTTATATTTTTCTATATGATTCTAATTAGTAATATATAATGTTGAATTACTTCCTAAAAAACAACAGTAAACTAAAATGAACAATGATATACTTTGTTAAGATAAAATTGTATGTATTTAATTTGATAGTTATAACCATATTATTGATCTTACAAGGATTAATATAAGTAACCACATAATGGGATCTTTATAAAAATAAAAATAAATATCATTTTTAATACTAATACATTCAAAAATTCATGTTGTATTGTTTAGTAAATAATAATACCATTTTACGACTAATGTTCTTTCCTAAAAATTTCTCTTTTGTAAACACTATATTATTATTTTAAAGAACTTCATATATTATGGTTTTTTAGTGATAAAATATGTATCTGATTTATTATATTATTGACACTAAAATAATTAGTAATTGAAATTTAATAAAGAAAATAATTGTTAATATTTAATAAATCATTTTCCAATACTATTTTTTCTTTTTTCTTTTATATTTCAATTTTAAAAATAAAACATTAAATTTAAGTATTTCAATTTATTAAAAAAATAATTTTTCGATATTTTATAATAATTCTATTTTAAAATAAATTTCATGGATTTGTCTAAAAATACTGATTTCTTGGGGAATTTCCAACAACTCAATTTTTACAAAAAGAATTACCATTATCTCATCATTAGGTTATAAAAAGATAAATTTCATGAAATTTTTTTATATATTAGTGTTTTATTTTTTTAATAATATAATGAATTTAAGAACATTAACGTTACTTTATAAATGTAGGATTAAATTTTTTCAACATAAGTAATATTGTTTTGACCAAAATATATTTTAATTTGATAGGACCCTATAATTTTTTTAATTAAAATTTAATTTTACAAAATGGAATTCTTATTCAGAATCATATTATCCAATTTATCTAACAAGTATATTTTAATTTTTTGTAATAAAAATATACCACCTAGTGTTAAAAAAGTGTTACTGTGGTAAAGGTAAATTAGGATAAAACATGAAACTGAATGAAAAATCATATTAATATTACGAAGTTTCCACAAAATATTTTATGAAGTGTTTTTAGGAACCAAATTATTCTTCACTACATTTTTTCTAATGCTGGGGAATCTTTATTGAATATTACACATATTTTTACAAAAATTACAATTCCATCACTAATAAATGTATACTTTCAATAACATATATGTCTTCATGACACAAGACACATAATTTAACAAAATAATAATAGAAACACTCTCAAACACTCCATGATGTATCCTATATATTTTAGTTTCCTGAAATTAAAAATCTTGAAAGCCGTAATCCATAATTCAATGGAGTTAATCCAAGGATGATATTAAATATTTGAAAATATATCGTTTTTCATTTCTATTTCATTATGTCTTCTTTTGTCACCTAATTCTATTATAGAATTTTAAAATAATAATAAAATTAAATTTTTTATATAAAAAATTATTTTGTTTAGGTAATTATGTAACGTCCAAACCTAGGGTCCACTTCACATGTGACCAAACCCCAAGGTCATTATAAATTGGCATTAGAGTTATATTTTTCCGTTTCCATACTTCTTGTGTAATAGATAGGAGACTTAAAGTTAAAAGGCAGTATGAAATTACTATATTCCTGGACATAGCTAACCCATGTATAAGGGAAATTACAATTATCTCTAAGGGAAGTTGTAGTTAATGATTTTTCCATTTATTGTAGATACGACTTCAACACTGTGGGACACACAAGTCTTAGGTTGTTATTGATATTTTTATTATTGAAATGATTATTTTTTAGCATATTTTGACGAAATGATGGAGTTTCATTATATAGATTATTATGTTTATAATTTTACTTATATTCCATTCATTTTTTTATATCAAATCTATTTTCAATATTAATTTTATTTTTGCATATTCTCAGTTCTTTTATTATATATGGAATTGATCCCAATTTCCCTATATGGATGATAAAACATAAATGAAACTTAAAATAATGACCTTATCCAATTAGTGTTTTCTTATAGAGGTTAAATTAGACAACGTATGTTTTAAATTAGGGAAGGTTGATCAAATTACCCTTGGTCACATGGTTACAACCTTTCATGGTATATTTTAAGTGGATTCCATTTTTTCTTCATTAATAGTATGACCCCTTATGGATTATGAATGTTAACCTATTTAATTAACTATTTTAATAGAGTTAAATATTTTAAGAAGCACCAATTTAATGTAAACATGAATTTAAGGTGAAAATATCTATCTTTTATGTGTCAAAAAGAGACATAGACCCAAAATCGACCTTAGTAGTGGGTATTTGGTGTGTCACTTATGATCTTATGGACATCTGTGTTATTTCTCTATTTTCTAGTCCATGATTTGAGACAATGAAGAGGGGTATGATCTATATATACGTAGGCTACACACCCATCATAGTTTTCTATCTAGAAAAAAAATAATATTGTCCATATCTCTTTGAAAGAGTGGATTTAGAATTGTAGTATCAAGCTACCAAAATGTCTTCCAGTCCAATGGATTAAAGGTGGTGATGAACATGCACCAAAGGTGGTGGACCCAGAGTCTCTAGTAGTACCTCTGGTAGTCAAACCTATGGAACCTGTTCTTATTATGGACATGGAAACCAATACATAGATCCGAGAGGGAATTATATATATATTATAGAATGTTCATGGTTTTTTGTCTGTCCCCGAGTATGGAAGTGTTGAATCAGGAGTTAAAGTTGTGCCATCCTCTCACTTTTTTAGGGGATGGAAGACCACATGATGCTAAACCTTTGATCAAATCCATTTTCTCTTTATTTGAGTATCTAGAGATGTCTCTAAAGAGGGATGTCAAAATTGATGCTTATATGTTGTGTTATTGTAAGAAGCGGTGCTTGGATTTTATTACCCATGCAGACTGAAATGGAGAAATGGTTTGGCCATATTTTCAAAATATCATCTTTGACTTGTTCTTTCCCAAAACATTGAGGGCTGAAAAATCAAGGTTATTCATGAACCTGTAGCTAAAAGGCATGTATTTTATGGAATAATATTCTTGTATTACACTACTGTAGTGGTTCACTCCAACTCTAGAAGGTGATAATATTTTGGCTTTCAAGAAACATGATGATGGATTGGTATATACCATTTTTTCATAGGTCAATGTATTTCTGTTGATGACCATATTTGAGATATTCAACCATGACCTTATTAGATAGAAATTTTTTAGGGAAGATTATGGTGTGAGTTATAGAGGTTTGCGACTGATATATAATAGTGTTTATTCTTCTTGGTGAAAGAAATGTATTATAGCTACTCATGGAGGTAGAATTTATGAAGATCCTCATGCTGATAGACTTCTAAAATGTCATTAGTGGGAATCTAGGTCAAATTAAGACTTAAAACATACATGATCTTGTGTAATGAATATGACGTAAAAGGATGAACCATATCTAGAGCTTCTACAAAACATTTCCACCATCGTCTATCAACCAGGGATATAATCCTACCCCATGTATTGAAGTGGGGCTGGTAGGATATTATGAAGGATTTATCTATAATAAAAAAGGATTCTTAGGCCGAGGTGGTGGTTGAGACATAAGTATTTAGACTCTTGATTTTTATCACTGACATAGATGAGTTTCTTCGAGTAGCTAGGTAGTGACTCAGCGCTAGTGTAGTGGCTAGTTACATGTAGTGAAACCTCTTCCATAGAAGCAGATCATTGGTCCTTCTATATTTTTAGGTAATAATCTAGTAGCATCCACTTATAGGTCAACTTTATTTTACATAGGTTCATCTCACAAATTTATATCTGAGACAATTGAAGAAGGTTTTGGGTTTGAGATCCAACACTTCTATGGTATTATTATTCATGATACCTTATTATGTATCCAATCAAGGGGAATTATCTATTTGAATGATTTACCCAATGAGATTGGAATATATATCATTATATATAATCCTTTCATCCTTGTAATGATGGATTTGATGTAATAATTGGGATGAACTAGTTAGTTCACTGTTGACCCATAAAGATTTCCACCATCAGATGGTGATGCTTACATCTTTAGATAGTGATAGACACAATAATAATGGATAATGGGATGTGCAAGCTATGCAATCAAGATATGAGATGAATATGTTTGGTAGTGTAATTTTTAATATCTTCAGTATTTTTTGGGATTACCATGGGTTACAACTTTCAATTTTTCCTCATAAAGTGGAGAATATCATGAACATATTTCCAAATTAATTATCTGGTATACCTCTACTCTGATAAGTAGAATTTAACTTTTGTCATGACTAGGAGTAGCACCACTGAGAAATCTTCATTATAGGATGATACCTATAGGGCTTCTGAAGCGTAATAAATAGTTGGAGGATCTTGAAGCCAAAGGCTTCATAATCCCAAACACTTATCCTGGGAGATTAAATATAAATTTTCTTCCATGAACAATGATGGTACCCTTAGTATTTTTATGGATTACCATCAATTGATATAACTTATGGAAATTAATTGATATCTACTAGATTTAATAGACAACCTATTTGATTATCTCAAAGTAGTGAGATTGATTTTAAGGGTATATTTGAGGTTAGGATATCATCAAGTTCATGTTAGAAATTTAGACATGAATCACACAACATTTAGGAGTATTCATTGTCTATATGAGTACACTGTCACGTCATTCATTCTCTAAAATTCACCAATGTTTTTATGGAACTAATGAATTTTATCCACTCATATATGGAGTCATTCATAGTGGTTTTGTAATGATATCCTAGTGTATTAAAAATCAAGAACAACCATTCCAACCCTCTTGAGGTCATTTTGAATACACTGAGAGATCATCTGTTCTATTATATATTCGGATAATTCCACTACTAGATAGATATAGTCAACCTATTGGGTCAAATTATCTTAGAGTCATGAGTTTCAATTGGCCTTGAGAAAGCGAGAGTAGTAGTTTCATGGGGAAAACCCAATAACAACTTTTAAATACATTGTTTCTTAGCAATAGAAGGATAATAAAGAGGCATAATCAATGATTTCTCAAGTTGCACACCACTTTTTACAGTCTTGAAAAATAATGGTGTGAAATTTATTTGGTGTGAATATTTTCAAGTATCCTTTCATGATTAAAAGGGAAGATTGAATTTAGCACCGATTCAAATTCTTCAATTACATAAAAGAAACTATACTTTATACTATGAAACATCAGGTATATGTCTTGGAGCTATTATGTTGTATGAAAAGTAAGTCTTCACATAGGTGTATAATCATTTCAAGCCTCATGTTCAGAATTAACTGATTGACCACCTCAAGAAAGATGATGTAGTTCATGATCAACATTATTGGAGACACTATCTACTTGGAGAGAAATTTGTAGTATTCACTATTCGAAGAATCCTCATGTAAAACTATACAATGTTTGATATTAATCTTAGGGAGTGTAGGTGGGTTGAGTACCAATAGTCCTTAAATTTTGTGATTACCTACATGACTATGAAATGTAATGTTTTAGTCAATGATTTGAGCTGTAAGACTCAAACACATGATGTTTACGTGTCTAATGTCAAATAGAAAATAACTTATTCTCATTGTGTTAAACTATGGTTTAGGAGGAACATGGTCAGCATATCCCTAAAGCATTAGCAGAGACCTCTACTCTTTTGTAACTGGTAAGAACGAGGCTGATGTCTGATCTTGAAGGAATTTTCTTAAGGGAATGCATCTCTGATGACGATACATCTTTATGTTAGACCATGTATACTGATGATTTTTTTACATTCCATGGGGGTGTATGGTTCCCAACAGACATCAAATAGGGGATTAATTTGGAGTTTCATTACTTTTCTTGAGCAGTTCATATTTGGTTCACCAACATTTATAGAGATAAATAACAAAAATATTGGTGGCCTCGTAGGATATTGGAGATTATAGGCATCATTACTCAGTCTTCCAACATCCAGTAATGGATTTGAGAACACTGGTGACCAGTAGTGGTCTCACAGTGATGGTATTTTACCTTGTGTAAATGGAATGATGTTTTTCTGTATTTCATGACTGGTTTTCCTAGATAACCTATTGAAAAAGATAAGGTGTCAGTTGTTGATTATTTTTTGATAAAGGTCACAAACTTATTACATGTGAGATAGAACGTATTAGTAGATGATCAAGGGATGATATATGTTATAAAGGTTGTATTCCTTCATGGAGCTACCAATTTTATCATTTCTAATAGAGATGATTTTTTTATGTCATGGTTCTGGAAGGGATTTCATAAGGCCTTTAGTACACAGGTTCCTCTAAGCATAGACAATAACCCATATATAGATAGAAAGACAGATCATATGATTCATGTACTATAGGACATGCTATGTACACATTTCCTGTTCTATGGAGGTTCTTATGTGAATCACATCACTTTCATTGAGTTCAATTTTTGTAACATATTTCATGCTATAATCAAGATGGACCCTTATGAATCCCGGTATGGTTGGACATTCCATTTACCTTGGTGCTGGATAGAGGTAGGTGGTGATGATTTTCTTATGTTTCATCTTGTTGATAAGAATATATGGAACACCAAATTGATAAAAAAGTTCATGATGACATATTAGTATTGATAGTGGTCTTATTCCAATAGAAGTTGTTGACCTCTTGAGTTTGTGGTTAGAGATTGGGGTTTCTTTCGATCCCCACCCAGGTTGTTCTAGAGATGTATTTTGAGAAAGGGTATGTACTCACTAAGGTTTGATTGACTTTTTGAGATTGGGAAATATATTATAATATTGGATTTCAAGACAACAAATACTTAGAGACACAGTTCAATGCATGATAACTTTCCTGTATCTCTGATTCACCAGTATTATAAAGAGTAGTCATATGTTTTCTAATCGGATGAGGTCCAATTAGATATAGATGCTTCCCTAGAAGAGTATTGGGGGTGTATTGTTGACCAAAGCATGATAACACTCTAATCCATGTCAGTTCCTTTGGTACATGTGTTATGGAATCGCTGTTGAGTATATGGTGGGTATTTGGAATGGGAATATGATATATATGCTCAGAGGCCAGAACTCTTTGTTGACTGTAAATCTTTACCGTCTGTAGGCCAACTCAAGGATGAGTTTCTATAAGAAGAGAGGCTAAAATAAACCATATTTTTATGATGGTGTGTATAGTTTTTTATAAAAAAATTTAAAAATTCCTTATGATGTTACTCAATGGATTCAAAGACGTCACAAGGATATCCAATGATTTTTCAACACCGAGAACCTTAGAAATTTTAAAATCACATTGGGTCAAATGATTAGTAAAAAAATATAGTGCCTATCCTGCAAGGCCTTTACGAATAATGTGTGTTGATGCATATGAGCATCTGAGGCTTCACACTTTGTCTATAACCATAAAAACCCACACTCATGTGAAAAACTACAGAGTTTTGAGAGTGTGATTTCCCACTATTTGAGCACGATTAGGGAACCCATGAACAATAACCATTAATGGTTTATCCTTGGACAAAAAGCTTAGAAAAATTAGGAAAAACTATGAAGCCAATCCATGTGCCCCTAATTTTGGTTGTGAAATGAATTTGTTCCCTTAATGAATCTATTTACCTATTTTTCACTTTTTATACTCATTATTACATCAGATGGAATTGGTTATTCTCTTACCATATATCTCCTTCAATAAAAATATTGGATTTTAGATATCTTTTCAAACACATGTCTCAATCAAGTGCAATCAAAAGTATCAGATCATTCTCAACAAGATATAATATTCTCTTGTTTTATATTTAAGTTTATCTTCAGATATATTATGCTATTTATTTGTAATTCCTTTTTCTCTATTTTTAGTTATTTGGACTATTTATTCTATGTCAATCAATATAATTTTTATATGAGTCCACCATCAGATGAGTAGTCATCAACCACCCTATGGTTGGGGGTCTAACCATTTTTTGCAAAAGTAATTGTGTTTTTAAGTTCACTACTTTCCCACATGCCATCATTTTCCATGTGTCTGCATGAAATTTATTTCTTCATCCTAAATGGGTATTCTCATATTATGAAATACCCATTGGTCATTATTTTTTATTTTAATGATGAAAACTTCTTATAGGGGCACACATTGGGTGTGTTTCAATGAATTTTCCCTTTACAACTAAATGATTAAATGCTTGGAACACCTTATAAGTGTTTGGATTAGAATTTAAATAGTATGTTCATTATCATATAATTTTATTGTTCAACCCCAGAACCCCCAAAGTATTGTGCCTCACATATAAATAAAAAATCTATTGTATATAGTTTCCTAATTAATAATGACACCTTCTAAGTGCCTCATTGAGCATTATAAAATGAGTTTCGTTGTTTTGATAAATTAAATAGAATTAATTAATTTGATTCTCTTGATTAATTATGTTTTTCCTTTCTTAAATGAATGAAATGGAATAGGATGGAAAGTCCATGCCTCATCTGTTATAATAGTGAATGTTCTTATTTGAATTTTAATGACATGCAAGTAATTGGGATTGACTAATATGTCGCATGAGGGTAATGCTTTGTGAAATCTATTATAAATTTGATTACCACTTTGATATTGGTCATGGAATTATGGTAAGGGTTCTATTGGATATGGAAATTCACTACCACTTACATCAACTATTGAGAAGGATATATCACACCATTGACTCTCTTTGGATGGTGGGCATTATGCACCCCATCCCTTGTTTCGGGTGTTGGCAAAAAGACACACCCATTATATTGAATAACAAGCATGGAATATTCCACTAAATCAGAAATATAGGGATTATTCCATATTTCTTGATCTTATATGATCATTTAGACTAGTCATGGATGTCTGAGAACATCTTCGATTACTTTTAGATACCATTGGTGGTGGACTACTAAGATTTTGTCTCACACACTACTATGACCACCATTTTTACCCGATAATATTTCTTGTCTATAGGTATGTATAAGGGCAAGAACCATACTACAAAACATTTATAAGCTTTACTTGAAGACAGTGCATAGGAGCAGAGAATTGGTAATATTCTCAAGATGCTATTAGAGCAGTCTTTTTATTATTATTTTCTTCTTATATAACATGATTATGTATGCATATCCCATGATACCATTTTTCTTGTCAGAATACCAGGAATCCATGTATATGACACTAAATAGTGGATTTGATATTATTATTCTGTTCATTAGTTATTTATGGTTTTATAATTTATTTATTATGTATTTTCATATATGTTTCTATTATTGTTTGATTAATTTTGTAATCTGATGTGCCACTTTGATATGAGGGTATACTCTCCCCATTGTACTATATTCTCACCCTTAAATCTAGCCTGAAACCATTATCTTACAAGAAGGAAAACCTATGTCCATATAACCCACTATTTTGGGGCATAAGAAATGTGAACGATGAGCCGCGACATAAAAGTTTTAATTATATTCGTTCCTCCAACATACATTGAATAATTAAAATGTTGTTCGTGTGTACTTGCAGGCACCGTATCCATTAGTGACATGTTTTATTTTTCATCACCACCATACATGGAGTGTTTTTACAGAGTATTTAATAAATAAATATTATATTTATAGTTATTTAATATTCTAAAATGATTCACCATTTTTTATGGTAATTATATTTATTGTGTTAAATAATGGGATTTTTCAATTTAAAAACACATGAAACAGAATCAGAATTATAACATTTGGAAATCACATTAGGTGATACATTAAAAATAAATGTATGATACATGTTTATACAAAATGATTCAAAAGGTTTATATGTATAAATAATTTTCTAAAATGATTTCTTAAGATTATAATTTATATTAAATATATGGTCAAAGTGTAATCATTGATTAAATGAATTACGGTAAGATTTTCTATCACATTTTCGATTCATTGAGATGTGTTCAATATTATGCACCCACTTTTCATTATATTGTGTATGTAGATAATATTGGATTTTTATCAATAATATATATTATTAAAGGTAACTAAAGATATTTTTCATGTTTTATATTTTAGTGTACTTTATTCAAATGTTACCAAATTCTTATGGATTTTCTAAATTCAATTTCTCCTAATAGAGATATGTTTAATATTGACTAATTAATTTATTTGGTGTTTTAAACAAATATGATTGATTTATTTTTAATGTACATATAATAGAATGCGAAATATTCAAGAGTAAATATTATATTCCACCTTTCAGGGGTTTTATTCGAAATGTAACAATATGTTTTAGGGATTCCTCTAATCTAATTTCAATTCAAGATTCATAAGCTCAATCCATTTCATGCATGTCATTATATATTACTCAATAATTGAATAATTTCATTTTATAATAATTATAAACTTATTTAAATTTTATTGAAGGATATATTATATAATTTTCATCATGTGGTGTTTTTTTAAAGTGTGAAGTGAACACCTTTTCTAATGTTTCCCATGTGATAATTTTCTTAATTAAATAATTAATTACAAGTATTCATTTTAATGATTTAAATATGGTTTCACAAATTTTTTTCAATCATAACAATTTTGGAAAATAATATGAAATATTATTATATAATTCATAGGTAATGTTTTTATTTCAAAAAGAATGGTTTTAGTTTAAATGTTCTTTTGAAGGAATGATTTTTTTGAAACATGTATTTTATGTTTTTATGTATTATAAAATAATTTTTTTGAAGGAATATTCTATTTATATATTTTAATATTCAGAATTTTTTTATAGGGCACACTTTAAAATAATTTAATGAAAGTAAAATTACATAGTTTCACATAAAACACTTTTAGTGTGATTTAAATTATTTCAAAAAGGATATATTTCATCTCATTATTCATATTTATATATCCAATAATCTTAATATTTTATATATATGTCAAAATAATTTCAGTTTCCTAATCTTATAATTGGGATATATTCTTATAAAAACATCTAAATATTTTTTAGATGGATTATAATGATGTTATTTTACTAGAGTTTTCAAGAAATTCATTAATTAACCATTGGTTAATTAGGATAAAAATAAAAAAATGTTTTTATGATCATGTGTAACTATTATGCTTGGATTTCATTATGATATGGGAGGGGTCTGAATTATATATCCCTCTAATACACTAGTCAATGTGTAATATATCGTGTCATAAAACTGTAAAAGGGAGGTTAACTGAAGCTGAAGAGGGTAAAATAAAAGATATCCAAGGCCCATGAGGGTATATGGGTGGTAATCCCAAGATGTAACATATTGGTTGAGGTAATATCTCTTTTTAATGGTTTAGTGGTTGTACATTGTAGTATGGATTGTATTTGGGACAATCTGACAGTATTCTTCTTTTCTTGTGTGGGGTACTAGGTGTAAAATCTATTGATGTTGTGAACAAGATTCACGAAATGAGTTTTATTTGGAGTAAAATCATTGGTATTTGTGTTTTACTAATGAAAAATGTGGTGTACTTGAAAGGGTTTGACACCTTTAATTTTTTATTCATGTATTTAAATTTATGATAAACCATTTCAAACATACATATAATATGGTATGTTCATGTCACAAATCAGTGATTCATGATGTGAATCCATTCTACCTAATCATTTTTTTACACATTTACTGACTCCTCCCATATTTTATATGTGATCTCCTTAATGATCTAGATGTGTCCTTCATTAATTTTGGATGCTTTTAATCATTATGGGTTTTCCTTATAGGTTTCTTAGTCTTAATTGTGGTTGATTTCCATATATTTGGTGAGTTTTTTGTTCTAACTTCCCTATTTTATACCTCTCTAGAAATTTTATATTGTTTTGGGATGGATTTATTGTATTTTTTGATCATATAATGATGCTTATTCTACCCCTTCAATATCTATTATGAAATAATCTTTCAGATGGAAGTTCTGTTTTATATTGTGCTGAGATCCATGATATTTCTATGTTATGTGTCGATATAACATATTATCTATTTTTTATTTAATTCCATTATAAGATGTTGGAATTGATGTTATGGCTTCCATTAATTACTCTATAGTTTCCATTCCACTTTTGTGTGTGGATCCTGTTATTAGTAATGTGAGACTTATGTTTGAGGTAAGTTGTTCTGTCTCTTCCCTACATTGGAATAAAATTGAATAATATTGATTTAATAATAGGATTAATAAATAATTTGGAAATATTTATGGATTTTTTTTGAGAAAGGGGTTCCTAGAAAAATATGGGCTTTCCCCTCATTTTGTAAATAGAAAATCTTTTTTCAAATAATTGTGAAATTGATTTGTGGAATTGTTTTTTAATCATATTTTTCATTAATTGGTTTGTTTAAAATTGTGTTGTGAAATGTATTAATCCTTTCACAAATATATGATTAATTCATCACCTGGGAATCCTTGGGTATATAGGTTGATGGTGTAGTATTATTCATTGTTCATTAATATTTCTATGGGGTCCCATTTACGGTGTGTTCCTATACTCCTATAGAAAATATTATTGTCATCTAGGGATAGATAAGAATAGTAGGGGGTTCACTTATATGGTGTTTCAATGGTCACTAGAATTTGTGTATTGCCTCTAGGGAAATGATGTGTAGTATTAGTCGTTTTTCATGATATGGTTCATTCTTATAGACTGATCTCTATGATATTAGGCTAGTATAACATTGTGCATAGTTTTTTACTATTTATGAGTTGATATACATAGTTTGATAAATTTGAATTGATTATTGGATTTATACATAGAATCGATATTATTGGATTTTGTTTTATAAATTAGTAAAAATTTGGGACTATTTACCTGAAGATTATATTAAAACAACTTAATAGTTATTTTGAATTTTTTTAATTTAAATTATCATATTATATTTTTTTATAGAGACATGATGTAGATCACCTAGGTGGGAACCTAGAAATCCTATTTATCAATGTCCTTGAACACTCACTAGGGTGTTTGTGGACCATGTATTTTATTTTGATGTAGGAAATGAAAAGGTTATTCAGTGTGGTAGAATCATCTTATGTGAGTTGGTTACGGGTAAATACTGGTGAGATTGGGGGATGTATCCCACTTTCCATAAGGATTACCTTTTTCATGGTTTTTTCACTCTTTCGGTTATTATAACTATTCCAGGGTTTTATTTGTTGCTCTAATTTTGTATCACCATATTTTTTATTTGGTTATGGAATATAGTTCACCTAGTTATCCTTCTAATATTTCATTAGACTATATATATTTCATATATCATGTTTATTTTTGGATAAATCATTATGTCTAACGATTACTCAATGAAACAGTTCTAGTTTTCTACCTATGATCATCATGAATTCTATTTGAGTTGTAGTGAATCTGTTTAGAAATAGTTTTCAGAAATTTGTATTGGGTTTTTTTGTTAAAAATTAGAATCCAAGGGGTTTTCCATAAGATTCCATTTCTTGGTAAATTTGGTATATATGATAAAGGATTATGAGCACCCAAGTGGAAGGATGTGGTAAGTTTCAGGACAACACGTTCCATGAAGATCATCAAGTCACCATGGGATAAGGGGATGTTTGTCTATTATTTTAGAGTATTAGTATTTATGATAGTTTTTACTTATGGTTTACTTGTTTAAACAATGATTATTCCATTTTATAATCATTTCATCAATTTTTTTGTGTAGGAATATTTACCCATGACATAATCTACAGGTTCCATAGGAGGGTTCATTGAGATATTAAACTCAAGGTAATCCTTATTTGTGTGATAATCTAATAGATGATATCATTCAAGTAATTTGTTCCAAGGATGAGAAGTTATCTTGCGTCCAGAACCAATATATTGAGGTGTATCCAAGTGCTAAGGGAGACAATGATCCTGATCGTTATCTCAAATGTTAGAAAAACCATTTCATTAAGGTAATGAATGATCCCCAATAGGTGGAGGATTAGATGAAAATAATACATTATACCTTTTTCTTACTAAAGACACAAGTAGATATCAAGTTGAAGTGAATAATTTTTAAGATTACGCTCTAAAACTGGATTTTGGGATTCCATGGTGGAGAAAAATATACCCATGTGATTGGATTAGAGGATATTCAAGACCCTATTTATTCCTTAGTTTTACCATAGTCTATGATGATTGAAAATTCTACGAAGTTCATACCAATCTAGTTTGGAAAGTGCTTTCTATCAGAGTACACCCATCAATTTTCAATGTGGGTTCATTTTTATATGGAGTTTGTAATGAATGATTACATGAGAGTTCTAAAATAACCATATGGTTTGAGAATATACATTTGATAATTGGTAAATATGTTGATGTGTACTAGCTATAATAACACCATAAACATAAATTTTATGGAATAAATGTATATGACATGAAATAATGGATACTATGTCCCTTATTTTCCTCGCGGTGGATGTTTTAGGGGAACACAAGAGAAGAATAAGAATAATGACAATCATAAGAGTGATAGTTGTGGTTCACAGTACAAAACCCCTCATACGACACCAGTAGTTGCTAGTAGTGTTCCTATGACCTTCTATTTGTGTGGAAAGGTAGAGTATGCTTTACAATATTTTACAAAACCCAAAAATATATATATTACATATGGACATCAAGGATATATATATTAGTTCTTATAAGATATTTCTATGAAGAATTATAGTGAATAAGCCTTGACTAAAAATTTTTCTATAGCATAGTTAGATTCTGTGAGGTCGATAGGGATCCCAGATCTAGCCTTAGGATTGATGCGCCTTCATAGAGGGGATAGATTTTTGATGGAGGTTGATGTTGGACAAGAGATAGTGAGGGTTACCATTTTTATCTAATCTTCTATATAAAATGATCAATTTGATATATAAATCTCCCACTTATTTATATTATTCAGATTTTTTGTTTTTTATAACATCCATTTAATATCATGTCCTTTGTTATATAGGTTGAGATGCCTCTTCAAAATAAGGTGTATTGGGGTTTTTTACATTTTTCTCTATCAGTAGTGGTTGAAAAGATTGTTTTTGATTTCTTATTTATTGATCTTGATCTGTTTTATGTAGCTACTAGGGTATATTGGATTGTTTCTAATCTTGATGAGTTTAATGGTTATCATTAGTTTGTTTCATTATTTTTTTCCAATGGGAGCACTCAAGTGTTCTTGGTAGAGTTTGGAATGACGTCTGGTCTTGAAAGGCCATCCCACCTAATGCATATAATTTTATTGTATATTGTTACCTATTGAACTTGATGATATAGATTTACATAGAGATCATACCTTGTTTTTTATGGATTTACCAAATGTTATCAAAAATAAATTATACATTATTACATAAGAATGGGATGTGAATTCTATGATTGATTTTTTTTAGATACATAGTTGATTTCTATACCCTATTAAGATATTCAACTATTCAATATGAATGGTCATAATATCAAGTGTGAAGATATGATGGTGAAAGGATTTTATTTCCATAGTTATTTATTATTGGTAGGTCACATGTTCTTTTATATGAAGGATAATGGTTTTATTCATTTGTAAATAGAATATATAAAGTGGAACCCAGGTACTGTTATGAATATATAACATTTTTGTTTTGTAGAATACATGTTCGATCATTTAAATAGGGAATTTTTTAAAAAAAATTCATCCTTCAATTAGGTAATCACCACTTTTAGGTTTAGAAGTTTGATAATCTGATGGATTTTTACATGAGTTGGTATTGCCATCATGAATATCTTGATATAGAAATTGGTATTTCTAATACTCCCAATGTGTTTATGGATTTGATGAATTGTTTATGTCATTAGTATATCATTATATTTTTCATTGTATTTTTGGATGTCATTTTGGTTCATTCACGATATGAGCCTGAGCTTGAGCACCATCTATGTTAAGTAATAGAAACATGAAGATTCACCATATTTATGGGAATATTATGAAATTTAATATCTATAGCCGTAAATTAATGTTATGATAAAATATTAATTCTGAAGAGAAACTATTAGTCAACCTTGAGAAGGTGAATTTTGTCTTATGATGGGTGGAGTCACATAAAAACATTGAGATTTTTTGATTCATAGTTTATGAAGGAAACTACCAGTGGTTAATCATGGATTTGTAGATGTTTAAACAACCTTTGAGTTTTCATTCCATTGAAGAAGTGGAGTTTACGTCAGATGCTAAGTGGAGGACTTCTTTTGGTTAGTTAAAATGGATTCTAACATCAACTCATATTCTAATCATACCTTAGCTAGGATGGTGTATTTGGTGTACTGTGATGTATCTAGTTCTAGTGTGGGTTATATGCATATAAATGAGGATCTCATTATTCCCTATGGATTTTAACAGCTTCACCCACATCAAATAACATACCCCACTTAATATTTGGATCATTCCATAGTTTTTTGTTTGATAAAATATTGACGACACATACTTCATGGGGAAAGTTTTATATTATTTTCAAATCATTTGATTTAGATGAATTTTTTAAAAATTATTTGAATATCACATTGATTTGATGATTAAAATAGCCCCAATAATTCTATTTTGACATCAACTATATCCCAGAGATGGAGAAAGTGGTTTCTGAACCACTTTGTAGGAATGTTCCGCCACATGGAATTAAATGAAGAGTGGAACCCTATGAAGTTATTTTCTTAGTTGTATCAAGATATATAAGTGGATATTTAATGTGTAGTTTTGATTAGTGTTATCTTATCACAATATATTCATGAGTATATTCTGTAGGATCATTAGTAGTATGAATAGTTTAGATAAATCCATGAAATGTTAAATAGTGTGGTGGCCATCTGGCACAAGTCTCTCCATTTTTATGGTTCCCTAACATCTGGGACCCATTTTTCATCCCATATTTTATTTTTTATTACGAGATGCATGATTATCACAGTTCTTCAAGTTCAGTTACCCCTATATCTTGAAAAAATTTCTATGACTTGATACTTTATTTCTGTTGGATTGGTGTGTGGATTCACATATAAGATTATGTGTCTCATTATTACACATGACAGTTTATAATGCTAGGGATATTGATTACATTTGGTCTTCTTTGACCTCTATTAGTGCTATTTTTTTGAATGGGGGGATATTTGTTAGAGTATTATAAAGAATCCCAAATCACCCATTTTTATTTAGGTTTGCTAAATTATTCCTCATCCAAAATAATATATTATAACATAATATAATAAGTATATATTTATCATTATTTTACTGAAATATTATTATGATTATGAAATAATCAGTATATACCTTTCTCCATTATCCATAAGATAATGGAAATATTCTCTTTTAGTATGTATTGACTAATGCTTCCATGAATTATGTGTTTTATTTTTTATCACTTTTATTAATGGATTGTTCCAAAATTATTTTTCATAAATAAATAAAATAAATATTTATTAATTTTTAAAATTTATATAATATAAAACATTATTTTCCCTTACTTATTTTCTATGGGAAATGAAAACTCTGTCCATGTGTATGTATTTTTGTTACCATAAAAAATTAAGGACATATTTAATTTTTCATCATCATCTTACATTGATGGATAAAATATTTTTAAGAATATATATGATATCATATTTTCATTTATATCATGAATTTTCCCCTTAATTAATGCCATAAACATCAATGATCATTGTGATCTAATCAATTGATATACAAAATTTCAAAAACAAAATAATAATAGATTCCATTATAATATAGGTGTAAAATTATTAAATTATTTATTAAGATAGTTATGTTTCTTATATATGTGGTTGAGGAACATTGTTGGTTTTGGAGAATCATGGTAAGTGTTTTTGTAAGAATTTCAATTCATTGAGACATGTTTAATATAATACAACAATAATTATTTATATTTATTATGTGTTGAATATGGTTAACATTTGATCATTAATCTCCTTTATTCATTGTAATTAATGTTATAATTAATGTTTTTATCTTTTAGGTTGTTATAATTAAAATGTTACCAAAGAGGTAAGGGTTTCCTCATATCAATTTATCTTCATTGATATTGTCTTCACATTCCCCATTTATTTTATTTAACAGTGTATATAAAAAAATGGATTTATTTTAGTTACACATAGAACAAAATTTATGGGATTCAAGAATCTTTTTAATGTTATACCTTTCATGGGTGTTTTTTTGAATTGTAATAATATTTTAATGGTTTCTCTCCAATCTCATCTCAAATTGTGGTTTTTAAGAATGAGTTTAATTTTGGAAAAAATTTTGTATAAATTATCATTAAAACCAGAACCATTTTATTACCCTCATTTTATTATTGATTTCTTAAATTTCCCCTAGCAATTTCATTTTCCATGGTATATAATTTACTTAAAGTGACAGTTGAATGTGAAACTGACCCCACTTAATCTTTTCAGCCCAGATTCTATATCATTTATGTCAATAATCAATGGATAATTTTATGGAATTAATTTTATATGATTTATGAATTTATAAGGTTGTTTTCATCAAATTTTTAATTCCATAAATAATTTCGGATAAAATACAATAATATTTTCAAAAAAGGTTATTCTCTTCAAATGTGTGAATAGAGCATCCATTTTAATGGTTTAATGTGAATAAAAACTTTTATATCTAATAATTTTATCAAAATTTCCCTCAAAATTTTTTAAATGTATCTTATTTTATTTTTATTCATAATAATATATAAAATAAATATTTTCCAAAATTGAATTCAAAAATATAAAAAAAATCATTATTTTAAAATGGATTTTAAATTCTGGTGTTTTAAGAGACAATTTATTCAATTTTTTATTTATTAATTTACCATGTTTTTGAAGCTTTATTATTTTATAAAATATGTTTTTTGGAATGAAATATTTTTTAAGGGTAATTTTTAATATTTTATATCGAAATAATATTATTATATTTTATAGAAAAAACATTTAAAAAAATTTCAATAATTTACAAAAGGATACGTCTCTTGTATTTTTTATAACTTATCAACTATTCTTAAAATAGAGGATTCCATTTATTTGAATATAATTTATTTTTATTATATTAATCCTATGATATTTTATTATGACACCATCCACATTCATTCTCTATATGGATTATGATGGTGATATTTTAATGATGTTTTAATAACCCACCCTTATCATTGGGTTCGACCGAAGTGTCCCATGACCTCAATAATTCTTCCATATGCTTAAATTACTGCTGACTAGTGGAGAGGGCCAAAATAGAAACAAGGGGAGACATTTCCCATGATACAGAAATAAAATCAATACAAATACATGAGGTTGATATAATAAAATAATAGATCTATAAAATATAAGTAGTTTAAATCAAACATTTTTATATCAATATGCAAAACAAAATAACCTAATAATTATCTAATTTTTGTCACATAAAAAAGAGAAAATGATAAAAGTGAAAAATATATCCTATAATAAGAAACCTAAAGACTAAAATAACTCCAAATTTCTTCTTTTCTCCTCTAGAATAGTTATATAACATATGAGCCTTTCCCTAAATAAGATCCCTAACCATAAATTTTTTGGCATCACTAATATACCAGTGTAGGTTGCGGTTATGAACCCAGATGGAAACCCCAAAATAATCATTACCATAAGTTTTACATTTTAGTAAAATTATATTTAATAAAGATAACCTAAAATACTAATTATATAGTCACGTTTTGGTTCATTGTGTTCAAACCAAGCTCCCATAAACCAAGAAGCTACTTACATCAGTTATATGGTATAAGAGAAGTTATGTCTAGTATCATTGAATTTAAAAATAATCTAAAACGCCAATAAATTTCTCTAAAAATGCCATAAATCATCATTCCACAGGTAAGGGAACAAGGCTATTATATCCCACTAAATTTCTCATATTAGGACCCAAGGCCATCACGCCCCAATACCAGTATCAGATCAAGAATCATATCCACCATCCATGGAACTATGTCACCATATTTATCATGGATATCACCATACATATTTCCCACACTAACATATTTTTTAATAAATAAAGTGTGTACTTAACACTTTGATACCATAAAGAATAATTATATGGTCCATAAATGTATACATACATACAAAAACCATAAAAATCCATGTCCTGGGTTATACATATTCACAACTAAATCATATGAAGGGTTTCTCACAGAACACAAATAGCCACATTGGAATTATATATCAAAAGTTGTATATTGAGGAAGATATAAATGAAAAAGTAATGGAATATTAAAAATTTATATACAATTTATGTAACATGGTTAGTTACATCATACACTATGTTTATAGAATAACAACATAAATGTTCACCATGCAGATCAATCTCAAAGATAAAAAATACCCTGAGCTAGCCTCAGATCACGAAATGAGGGTTCTAGGGTAGATATCCAAAAAGAATAATATTTCAAGTTATCAAATAAATTTCAAAATACCCAATTATATCCAATATAACTATTGGATCATGATTAGTCATTGAATGATGACGAAAAAACTGGATTTTCATATTCTTTCGTATTGAAAATATAGAATGAATCATATCAAATAATGTTAAAATTATTAGAATGTACCTTTATAGTCTAGATATAGTGAATTTTATAAATAGTAGAGAGAATATATAGAAAAAATTATAACATATGAAAAATTTCCACTATCCTTGAGATTACATGGATTGATATCTGAAGATCTGAAAAAATAACTCTTTGGGGTAAGAAATTATTTAACAACTAGTTATAATATCCATATATTAGAGATCAAAAGGTATAGAAGGATCAATGAAATGATTTGAGGAGTTTTAGATTTTGTAAAATATTATGGGTAATTTTTAATACCACTCGTAGATTTTCCCAACATGGATTACGAATCCATTCCGCTACCATGTGAGTCTCTGTGTCTTTTTAGGGAACACATTTGGTTTAGACACATGGTTTTTAAATTGTTCTCCGACCATGATATATCTTTTATTCTGAGTTACATGGTAACCCATGTAATATTTCCAAGATATATTTAACCATCATTACACTGTCAAAAAACAATTAATCATCTATAATAGGATTCATAGTTACAATGGGAAAACATATGGTTTACTCTAACCATGATACCAATGTGTCCTCCCAAATTATCTTTTGAAAAAATAAAAAAACATATTGAATCTACTTGATACATCACTGCAAAAAACCTTAATAAAAAACTATCAAAGATGTTATGAAAAAGTAATTACACACTTAAGATGTCTAAGGATGCTACAATTTAACCTATGGAATTATCATCCTTGAAATTTGTCTCTAGAGTCAATGCTGAGAAAATATAGGCTATGACACCTACACATCTAATTAGAACACCAATTTTTCTTCTTTAATAATTTCATGACTTTATAAAACATGAATAGACTTACATTATTCCATCAAATAAAATTTTTTCTTCGATCAAAAATCAATTCATGGAATTTTTCAATCAAATTATCCACCTTTAACTCAACATCCACACTCTCAATAATATTCCCAAGATCCCACTTATACTTTCTAAGAAGAGAAACATATAAAAATCATGCAGACATCAATATACTTTATGAAAACCTAATTTATAAACCCTTATATATATATCTGTTCCACTATCTTGGATTCCTCCCGAAACTATAGTTCCAATTTCCCCTTTATCAGTAATCATCAATTTACCAATTGAGGTAGTACCTGCAAGAAAACACCACAAGCTACAAAAAAACCAGTAATGTAAATATTTTTTTACTATGAAATAAAACTGCTTTCTATGAGTGGTATCCAATATTTTTTAGTTAAATTCACATTAGAAGAGGTTTGGTATAATAATCCTGGTCTATTATTTGCAGACTCGCCTACTTCATTCCAATATAATGGAGAAAAATATGGTCGATCATAAAGTCACTTAAGAAGATCAATATCAATTAAATAATAAAAACTAATATTATATGAATGATATTCCAAATAAATATTATCGTACCATGATCAATTAAACTCTACAACACAATCCGTAAACATACTAAATAAATTATGGATCATTCTATCATAATTTCTTCCTACCTGAAGGTGATATTTATTACATATATTTAGTTGTGACCCCATATCCTTATGAGGGTTTTTTCCAAAACCATAACGTAATGTGACTATCTTTAATCAACCTGATACGCATATATACTCCATGTAGTTGAAATGTCAGATAAATATACATAATACCCGAATCATATATGGACTGTGTTTCTCCAATGTGGAACAAATGTGAAACCTTTCTAATATGATCAAAGAAAAACTACACACCCTCTTGAAATCCCAGGTTCCTGGACCACCGTAAAGAAAAATACCATCTCCACCTCATCCCACATAGACACATTTATTGTTAGAGAATAATATAAACCACTAATTCATTTATTTTTCCATTAAATAATCACATACCTAAATCCACACTCCCAGATTTAGTTTTAAAATTTTACACTTTTAATTTATGGATTTGATGCGGATGAAGATAACCTAATTTTCTCCGACCAATAATCAAGGAATCAAAAGGAAATGCTGGATCACATAAAAATAAATTCACTAATTAGGAATGTAGTTTTATGGAATATGGAAAACCTATTAAATAATCAAAACCAAATAATTAAATATATTATATTTCCAAATTTACGAATTTTTTCATATTCTATATCAAGAACTCAAAACCATCGACATGAAACCCTTATAGACATTGTTGGTTCAATATTATTATTGATAACCTATTGAAAAAGAATCATAAGATTTGTAATCTCAGCTTATAAGTAATGGTAAATGTAATCATTAACAATTGAGTATAATTAAAAAGAATAATATGAGTATAATAGAATGGAAAAAAACTCAATGTGAATGAGCATAACATAATAATATTCATACCTAAATTTACCTGGATCATCAAACATATAAAAATGTGGAATAAGTATTTAACAAATTAAAGGCTCATCAATATCAATACTCATGTGCCATTTTATGTCAATCATGGTTGTATGAAACATTAAATAACCCATTTAAAAAACGATTCGGTATCTTGGAACACCATCTTCATAAGCCATTTTAACTCCATTTTAGAAATATATGGATTCTAATTAAATCCCAAGGAGACACCCTTCGATGACTCTCCCCATCATTCCAATTAAAATATTAAGATTACCCAATGCATTGGAGTACTATATTGGTGATCCCATTGAATTATATATACTGGTCTTTGAAAATCCTATATGGAAAAACCCATCATAAATGATATAATGGGGTTACTAGGGGCTCTCTAGGTGTATCAATCATATAGGCTACAATTGGCTCACCTAGGGTTGTCTGGGAACACCCATTATATAAAAATGTCAAAGAACAGTAAAAATTTAAATATTGTTTATATTTTATCACAAATCTAATTTAAAAAATATTTATTCCCTTTCCTAACATGATAAAACTATTTAAAATAAAAGTATTACATGACAAAATATTCAAAACATGATTAACCAGTGTAAAAGATATAGATTCCTTAGAAATATATTTGACACATGATTAATCATTAAAAAATAAATGGGTTAGATAATAATCTATTTGAAAAATTATTAATCCATTTAAAATAATATAGTTCCCTTACAATCTATTTGAAACCTAATTAACCACTGGAAAATAAATGGGTTCTAAAACAATCTCTTTCAAAAAAATTAACTCATAGAAAAGAAACCTATTCACTATGAATATATTTTAAAAAATATTAATCCATATAGAGAAATAATGGATATGGTTTTATTACAAAATATCCCAATTTTATATTGAGTAACAACAAGGTCTATTTATATTCTTGAATAAAATGTAACAGCTTGAGATTTTGGGATTTATTTTGTGAATTAATTAATTCTTTTTGATATTTTTCATTTCAGAAAACACTAATATGGGGTGACCAACCCTCTTCCTTCACATTATATCATCCTTGATTCCCTATAACTGGATGAATTTTGAGGGTTCTTTTAAAATCTCTTCCCATTCCCAATTCCGCTACATGCTCATAACTCAATTAGCGCTCAGAGGTACTGACCTCGCATGTGTCCCATCTTGGATCAGAAATTGAAAATTGCATATTCATGACCCAGAGAGAATGATCCTCAAATCTGAATATTCAATATTCTAGAACTCTTGTGAAGCTATCTGAAATTCCCATTCTTGGTCTCAGAAGTTTCACTAATGGTTCATCTAACTAGAACCACATGTCCACCACCTGGAACCACTCTCAAGTTCTTTTCGTATATTATTTACTGATCCATAACTTTTTTTAAACCACATTAAATGGAAGATGTATAACTGGAAAATAATATCATGTATATATCTATCCTGGAAATGTCATAACTAGGTGTCCTCATCACCAACCAAAAATGGGAAAAAGCCTTTCAAGTCCATGACGAATCCCCCATAATACAATAGTAATGTGTCCTTGGGGTCAACAACACAAACATTCCATCCTAATCATGTCTCAAGACCACTAGATATAAATTATCTAGAAACATTTCTAGGAAGCCTTTCTATAACATATCATTAGCCTGTAGAGTTTTAACCAAAATTCCCCACCAGTGCATCGCTATTCCCCACAAAATATATTCATCCAACTTGACACTCTTCCCTTTAAGAGTCTCCACATGATCCAATTTCATCTATATGGATTGTATCCAAACCTATACAGCCTCAAGTCAACTCATTAAAGCAATCAATGGAGGGTGTTGCAACTGAAACTCTCTAGTGAGATCAAACAAACTTAGTATTACCTACGATATGTCCCATTCCATCATTTGGATAATGAAATAAATGTTCACATGGAACTAATATTTTCCTATATTACCCTAAACCATTGGTATTTATTTTCCACCAGTGGAGATTCATTCTTGCTGATATCAACTTATTTCCCAATAGTAATCCATCATCATGGTGTCATTTTTCTACATTTAAAAATGCATATCTCAGAACACTTAATAAAAAAATCCACATAAAAGATATATCTCCACTAGCCACAAATAACCCATTTCACTTATTCTATCCCCATAGAAATCAAAACATCTTAAACAATACCATCAACTAATCCTATCATGGATCGTGGATAACCTGCGGTAAACCAATATACATAGCAAAAATCCTTTCATTAGAGACCTATTAAAACAATTTACACACTTAAAACAAAAATATTCCCCCATAGGCACATTTCTTATGTCATAACATGCTACAACCAACATTTTAACTCATTTTTAACCTTTTAATGAGAATAATTATTTATCCATTATTTAAAATAATCCATTATTACCCATTTTCACCATTTCAATTTGACACCATTTTCTTCAAATTTCTGAAAAATTTAAAATACATTTTACCCTTAATGTCCCACAAACCCATCATGTGTGTGACTATCATTATTCATGCCACTTATTTATCTAGGATCATATAATGATACATGAATTCACTACCTATTACCATTCTTTCCATGTGTAAAATAATTTAAAATAGTCACATCACACTATAATTAAATCACCAAATGCATAAATATCATTCAACTATAACAACACACACCAAAACCCAAAATCACATCCTAGGGAACTTATGTTTACCCCAATACATTCATTAGTTAATCCCAATAAAGAGGTCATTTTTGAGCCATGACATGTCATAATATCCTATCTACCATCCCCAAATAATAAGAATGCAGAAGGGAACCTCCTCTAATACCACTTCGTAACATCGCTGATATATAAGCAACTAAACTAGTTCCATGATATTGATCTCCACATGACCTCAAGTGTACCTCCCCGTATTCTTGAAATTTTAAAATTATAGAAAGGGTCCAATAGATCACATGGGAAGACTATAATAACTTTACCAAAACAATCCACAGTAGATAACATATGACTTAAATGAAACAATGAATAAAAATGAGAAACATCCATTACTAACAATTTACCAAACATGTAACAAACCACAACCAATCAATAAATATTCCATTCCAGGATGACAGTAAAAAAGGTGATAAAAACCCGAAAAAATACAAACAACCAAATACCCAAAATGGGTCTTATATCAATTTCCAAATCTTAATTCATGATCAAACTAATCTGAACTCAACTCTCAAGCAAGGGGCATTTTCCCTTGTCTTGACCTGAAACTAATAAATCTCCACAGGTACCTTATGGAGGCCCCTGTAGGGTGTAAGTACAACTCAATAGGACACGACCAACAGTATCAACAAAATATAGAGTCTAAAATATTGAGGGGAAAATGGAAAATGGAAATTTCTCACTAGATATTACCATTCTGGTAGTTTCGGGTCATCACTAGTGATGGTGAAGGATGAATTAACAAGAAAATGAGGTAGAAAACCTAAAATATTAATGGGAAAGTAGAAATTTCTCACTTTTAATGAGGAGCATGGGTTGGCTGCATGATTTTCCGAAGCGTGCACCAACATTTTTCTAGTCTCTTTCCATGAGGGTCCAGGTCACATGGTTACCTATAAATCTCTAACCGTATGAAAAACTAGTTTCCATCTTTGCATAATGCCCCTATGTAAGCGTGAATGGCTAAAAACTCTCCCTTGTGTGGTTTACCTAACTATGAACCAATCTTCATATCTGGAATGGTTTGGGTGAACTCTTTCCACTAACTATGTTCTAACTATTAAACGAGAACACATTCACCCGGTTTCAGTTTCTCTCATGTTGGGAATCCCTAGGACAACCCAAATACTCCCCATAAAGTTTTGTAAACATTCTATTAACCAAATTTTAGGTATTTTACCCAAAATTTATACAGGGACATACCTCCATGAAGTTCAGTGTCTTTAATGTGTTTTATCCCTAACAACCCGTTGGTGTTACAATCATATGAGCTATCATTGTATTCTTTGGAGTCTAGGAATCATTATTTTTACTGAACCTGTGATGCATGGTTGTGAAATGATGATTTTGTATGTGGGTGATCGACTATATAATAAAGTTTTAATGATATTAGAAGTCTTGTTTTTTTCAGGAAGTGGAAGTGGTTATTAAGAGTTAATACTTGAATATATGTTTCTCAGAGAAGGAAATACCCAAGAATATAACATATCGTAGACTATTTATAAATGTGGAGACATTGAGTTATAATCGATGAATTAGATGAGGTCTTTATATGTGATGATGTATTGATCATGGGGTAATGAGGATATTAGTGATGTTGATATTTTCATCACCTGATAAGTATTTTTTTGGACTTATTGAGTCTTGAGGAACAATGATCCAGTTAGTGTAATGTATACTGATCAGAGAGTGTATTATCTAGGGTTTACTGAGTACTGGCAGAATAATGATTTTATAGGAGGGAAAGTTAGGACCCATTGAAGGAGGAACATCAGATCCAATCAATAATTAGAATTCCATGGATCACGACTAACTTCTAACATGATAAGGTGTACAGTGAATGTTTATTAATTCTTTTGGGAGTTTGTTGGATGAGCATCATGGTGATAAAAATGTCTCCTTCAAGGATTCATTTGATGACTTTTATGAGTAATGGACGAATGGATGGACAATTTCATTTCTTGGTTGATAGTGGATATCAGTTAGGGTTGTTCTCTTTGTTCATTGATATAAATATCCAAAAATGGGGGGGGGGGCTGAGTATTTGTGAAAGTGATACTCATTTTGTATATTTTTTGGTAAACATTGTATGTGACATGTTTTTTAGAAAACACAAATGTGGTTACAGTTTTGTGATGTCTCTTGGTTATAAATGACTAGGTTTAATATCAAATGTGTAAATCACCCATATATGAGTATCAGATGATGAAATTATAATGGATTTAGTATGATTAGAATTTGAAAAATTATAGATATGGAATAATAGTTAGGTGTTAAGACTAGGTTTGAATATCAAGAATTAGGTTTGGAGGGAAATCTAGTCTATGGGACATCATTTCTCAAGGAAAACCATTTCAACGTGAATTATGTTGTGAGCCCATGTTTTTTGTCTTGTATCGTGTGTGAGAATATGGGTTTTGACAATGATGATCTAGGGATAAAATTATATATGTATAAAAGTGATAAAAACCATTATTCACTAATTTTAATGTTTTGTAAATTGATTAATTCCACTATAAGTGGGGAATCATGGTGGATTTGGACGAAAAAATTGACATGATTAGCAGTGGGTTTGTGAGTTAATGAGTAGTGGATATGGTATAATGGAATATTTGTATAACCATAACTAGAATTAGGTTCATAACTTTTTTACTCATTATGTAAAAATGATAATGGTATTTTGAGCGGGATTTTCATTTATATGGGGACATACTGAGTTCATGTGACCTAGGATTCAATAGATAATGGAATTACTATATTTTCGTAGTTCCATTTCCATATTGGTTGAATGGATGTTTTTGATTGAGTAATTATCAATTAGAGCTTAAGGAAATAAGCTTTATATCTTTTTTTAGTTGATCTAGAAATGGATGGTGTTTATCTATAATTATAAGTTGTGAGATGGAGAGTTGTATTCAATTTTGAGATGTTTTGTTTTGTGATTCATGGGGTGAACCAGTTTATTTAGATGGTTTAGGGGTGAAAACCTATTTTTTCATGTCTCCTGAGGTGAGTCATGTGATGATTCCTAATGTAGTTTCATTTATGGCGAGTCAATGGTGATGAAGAAGAGAATTCTGATGTGATGGATGATGGGTGTGAGTAGTACTCTAGGTGTTGGGTTAATTATATGCTTTTGGCTTGAGGTTGATCTATATTTCAAGGATAATAATGTATCATGGTTGTTGATAATTATTAAGGTGGTACTTTATTATGTTACAACTCCACTTGTGGGTGTGAAGTTGTAGTGTAGATGTATCCTAGACGATTCAAGTGGTGGATTGTCTTCTTTTCAATCCCAGTGGCTAGTGTTATTTTCTACCAATGCCCAATTTTTTTGTGGGAGGATATTGGGGAAGAAATTATTTTTTGAGTGGACATTTTAAAACCTTGAACCTTTTTAAGGTATGAAATCATTTTTTTGGAATGTATTTAATCTACATAATTTAGAGGTTTAATGATTCAAGGATTTCTTAGTAATGTGTTTGTAAGGAACATGAATGTTTGTAGGTGAAAAATTACAGGTATTCACCTTTAATGGTGTGATAGGTTAGTTTAATTCCATGAAACCGTTATGTATTTTGGAGGATCTTCCAACCCAAAACATTTAAGGCATGACACTTTATTTTAAACCATTAAGACATCCAATATGGATTTCTAGAATTTTTTTAAATCTATTTTTTTGGATTCTAAAATATGACAGTTGGTCTTTATTTAAACAAGTATCATTGATAATCACATCATTATCATGGAAAACTCTTCTTGAAATGGTATATATCCCTCAATTTTCATTGCATTCAGCTATTCATCATTAAATTCAGAAGCTTGAGGTATGGATGAACTTTATCCTTTGTATCTTTCAGGTTCTTTCAAATGTAAGGGATTTTCACATTGATTATGTGTTTCCCCCATTTTTAGAGGACTATATTATTATTATTTGTAATATTTTTGATTAAAACATAAGATAATAGTAAAGGTGTAAGAATTTAGGATCCTAAGTTAGTTGTTTTATAAAATTTCTCCTCAATGTATCACTGTTTTTCATAATTCACATAATATGAAAGTTTATTGATATAGTCCATGTTAGATGTAAAACTTATATATAAATATAAAGGAAAAAATACATGAAATATAACCTATTAATGGTCCACTAACATCAATCTAGTTAGTATAATATTATTTTTGTCACATGGCCATGTGTATAACACTTGGAGAAATTGAAAAAATTATATAGGCAACCATATGGGTTCTGTAAAGATAAAATGGGACCATAGTTATGTCACTCGGATGTTAACTACCAATTTTGTTATGTATTAACTACTACTAAAAGTATATTATTTTAATGTGGTGACCCTAGGGGCTATATGGATTGAGTTGCTATAACCATATCGAGTCCGGGATGTATGGGAATCGCTCTAGGGTCCCGTGAAGTTATTTATTATGTGTGACATGTTATTATAAAATTAAAGGTAGAGAGATTATTTTTTCATTTGGTGTTTATTTTAGGAAAATAATGATATAAACGATCTGGGTGTCCTTAGGATTTATTGATGAGATTAAGGTAAGTTTGGTATATGATTAATATTTTGAATCCCAATGGTGACCCACCATACATAAATTGATAAATCCTAATACATTGGAACACCAAGGTTGATAAACATTGGATTCAGTAGTGTTTTTAGTTTACTTTATATTATTTGATCATCCTTCATAGGATCAACAGTATGTTCTGAACACCATGGGTAATACCCCCTTTGATCGATGATGATGCCTAGTTACTTTAGAAATCCTAGGGGTGATTTCCTATTTGGATTGGCCATGATGTATGCTACTCTAGATTCCTTGGGAGATCCCATTAGGTTTTGTGGTATTTGTTGCTTTGAATGACCACATGGGACTAACATTGAGTGGATAATTTTTACACATTATACTGTATTATGGAAATTGACATCTAGGTTAATCTGAAGTATGTATTCTCAAACCATGGTGTCACTTAGTAATCTAATGATTGACATTAGTTTTATTTATTTATACTACGCATGTATTTATCATAGATATCAATAATAAAATTATATATAAAACTATATATGGTCTTAGACATCGTTATTGGTTACCTATGAATTCATTATCACACCTTGCTCAGGATGCCTATTGGTACACACGAAAACCATTATATTTTTAGGAAATGACAAGGTAATTCAACCTATGCTAGATTCATTCCTATTTTTATTAAATGTATCATTGGTGTTTGGGACTGAGTGAGAACATAGTTCCATTGTGACAACGTTTTGATTCTTTTCCTTACTTCATTTTCTTATATTATTTTATATAATATGTAGCTGATTTATGCCTTTCTTGACCTATCATATGAAGTTTAGTTGATATAGAATGGTTTAAATTGACTATTTATCATCACATTCTAGTATTTCATCTTAGTGGTTACGTTTTTGGTTGTCACATCTGATTTATTTATTATTTATGATATTTTTCTACACTAATAAAGGGAAAAAATATCTCTATTATACCACCTTATAACCAAATTTAGAGTTTGAAATTTCATTTGTACAAAAAGTAATGACTAAGGTCTAGTATCTCTCTGATCAAGTCAATGTTCATTAGTGATTGGGGTGAGAATGTTAAAATTTAAAATAATAAAAAAAGTAGAAATTTTGAGGAACACTATAATATTGACCTCTATGGGATCATACTCTTAAAACAATAACAAATATACGACATATATTACCATTATGAGAAAAAATAAGTAATGGAATAAACATGTCATAAGAACTAAGAGAATGATTTGAATGAATATTTATGTGGTAATATGATCAATGGAAGGGTAATGTGACCATTGGGATATGGTTGTTATGAATTTGAATGGTAAATTAACAACTTCCCTAAATGATAGTTGTAAAAGTAATAGAACCATTATACATACATGTTTATAATAAAATACTCCAAATAATTTAGTGAAAATTAAACCATTGTTTATTTATAATAATTATTTGTTAATGAATAACAATGAATATATATAATTAATAATTGAGAAAGATTCTTAAAATGTGTGTTATTTATTTATTTTTAAATAGATATGTTTTTAATTTATTAATTTAATCTATCATATAATATATGATATTTTCCAAAAAGGGTATCAAATTTTGAATCATAACATTGAAATTAAGGAAGGAGTTTTTTGCAAATTTTAACGAGATATTTGAATAATGAAGTAAATATTAAAATGTTTGAATAATATTTTGTAATTGAAAAGCATTATGTGGTATGATAAAATGATGTAATAAATAATATGTGGTGTTAATATAGAAAAAATGTTATTATTCATTAATTTTTTTCCTAAAATAAGAAATTTAATTATTCCAAACATTAAAGTAGTTTCTAATTTTTAATGTTTATTTTATGATTTAAAAAACAATTATTCATGGATTTATAACATTTCCATATCCAAATTAAAAATTTTTAAAAGGTTTTAACTCTTTAAATTTTAAACTTCATAAACCATGAATAAAATATATAATTTTGGGTTTTGAAACTATTCGATGGTAGTGGGTTCTAATTTCTAAACCAACATAAGTCTATACACTATGTGTATAAACAATATCCCCTAATTTTCTATAAATTCAAAATATTCTATATTTACTACCCACTCTATAACCATTGAGTAGTATTTTTCTCTGATTTTTACTCTGACAAAACATTAAAAACAGACATAAATGGATAAGAGTTTCAGACTCTATATATATATTCCTTTAAATGTTGATCCTTATAGTTTTTCTCTTGAAAATTTGTGACATAAGGGGTTCTAATACCTTATGTACATTTATATTTTTTGATATAAAACACTAATGATATAACAATTTTATTTCCAAGATTTTGTATGGTATATTCAAATGCCCAGGCTTCCATACCATTCTATTCTTTTCTATTTGAAAATTAATTTAATTATATTACATTTTCTTATTTAGTGAAGTAATATTTCATTATCACAATTGCATGACTTTATGAAGAAATTATAATATCATCCTATTATGATAAACATATAGACCATAATAAATCAAAAATAATTTCATATCATTATGTTCAACATGGTATTTTCAATCATTAATTCGGTTTGTAAACATCACATTCAATTAACTTATTTCTAAAAATACACTAATAGATTTAAATTATGACATTGTACTTTAGTAAAAACACAATTATAATTTTTATATGATTCTAATTAATAATAGATAATATTGAATTTCTTCCTAAAATAAAATAGTATACTAAAATGAAAAATGATATACTTTGTTAAGATAAAATTGTATGTATTTAATTTTATAGTTATAACCATATTATTGATCTTACTAGGATTAATAAATGTAACCACATAATGGAATCTCGGTAAAAATAAAAATAAAAATCATTTTTAAAACTAATACATTAAAAAAATTCATGTTGTATTGATTAGTAAATAATAATATCATTTTATGACTAATTTGTTTCTCAAAAAATTTATCTTTTGTAAATAATGTATTTTTATTTTAAATAACTTCATATATTATGGTTAGTTAGTGACAAAATAGGTGGTTGATTTACTATATTATTGACACTAAAATAATTACTAACTGAAATTTAATAAAGAAAATAATAGTTAATATTAAATACATCATTTTCCTATCTTGTTTTTCATTGTATTTAATATTTCTATATTTAAAATAAAACCTTAAATTTAAGAATTTCAATTTTAAAAAAAAATTATTTTTGGATTTATCATAAAAATTATATTTTAAAATAAATTTTAGGGATTTGTCTGAAAATAATGAAATCTAGGTGAATTTCCCACTATTCTATTTTTACAAAAATGGTTACCTTTATCTCATCCTTAGGTTATAAAAAACATAAATAGCTTGAAAATGTTTATATATCCATGTTTTATTTTTTAATTAAAATAATAAATTTAAAAACATTAATGTTACTTTATAAATATAGGATTTATATTTTTATAAATAAGTTATATTTGTGTGACCAAAATATATTTTAATTTAGTAGGAACCTATTATTTTTTCTATAATTTTTTTATTTATTAAAATTAAATTTTACAAAATGGATTTCTCATTCAGAATCAAATTATCCAATTTATCTAACAAGTATATTTTTATTTTTTTGTTATAAATATATATCACCTAGTGTTAAAAAAGTGTTACTATGGTAAAGTTAAATTTGGGTAAAACATTAAACTAAATGGAAAATCATATTAATATTATCAAGTTTCTGCTAAATATTTTATGAAGTGTTTTTTGGAACCAAATTATTCTTCTCTACATTTTTTCCAATTTTGGGGAATCATTATTTTATATTACACATCTTTTTACAAAAAAAATTACAATACCATCACTTATAAAAGTATACTTTCACTTACATATATGTCCTCATGACCCAAGACACATAATTTAACAACATAATAATAGAAACACTCTCAAACACTCCATGTTGTATCATATATAATCTAGTTTCCTCAAATAAAAAATCCTGAAAGGTGTAATCCATAATTCAATGGAGTTATTCCAAGGATGAACATAAATTTTTGAAAATAGCTCATTTTTCATTTCTATTTCATTATGTCTTATTTTGTCTCCAAAATTATATTATCCCATTTTAAAATAATAATAAAATTATATATAATATATAAAAAATTATTTTTTTAGGGAATTATCTAACCTCCAAACCCAGGGTCCACTTAACCTATGACCCAAACCGCTAGGTCATTATAATGTGGAATTAGATTATTAGTATTCTATTTCCTTACTATTTGGGTAATGGATTAGAGACTTAAATTTAAAAATAAGTATGAAATTACCATATTCATGGATATAGCTAACCCATGTATAGGGAAAATTGAAATTATCTGGTATGGGAAGTTGTAGTTATAGATTATTCCATTTATAGTTGATACAACTTCAATACTGTGGGACACACAAGTCTTATGGTGTTATTGATATTTTTATTATTTAAATGATGATTTATTTTAGCATATTCTGATGAAATGAGGGAGTTTCACTATATGGATCATTATGTTTATAATTATACTAATATTCCATTCATTTTTTTATTTCAAAACTATTTTCAACATTAATTTTATTGTTGAATATTTTTTTTCTTTTATTATATATGGAATTGGTACCAATTTCCCTATTTAGAAGTGAAAACATAAATGAAACCTAAAATATTGTCCTTATCCTATTAGTGTTTTCCTATAGAGGTTAAAGTAGACACCGTAAGTAGTTAATTATGGAAGGATGATCAAATGACCCTTGGTCACATGGTTAGAACCTTTGATTTTATATTTTAAGTGGATTCCATTTTTTATTCATTAAAAGTATGATCCATTATGGATTACGATTGGTAACCAATTTAATTAACTATTTAAATTGAGTTAAATATTTTAAGAAGCACCAATGTAATGTAAATATGAATTTCGGTGAAAATATCTATCTTATATGTGTAAAAAAGAGACCTAGACCCAAAACCTACCTTCGTAGTGGGTATTTGGTGTGTCACTTATCTTCTTATGGACATCCATGGTATTTCTCTATTTTCCAGTCCTTGATTTGGGAGAATGAAAAGCGGTATGATCTATATATACGTAGGCTACACACCTATCATAGTTTTCTATCTAAAAAATTTAATATTTTTCATATATCTTCAAAGGAGTGGATTTAGAATTGTAGTATCAGGCTACCAAAATGTCTTCCAGTCATATGGATTGAAGGCGGTGATGAACATGCACCAAAGGTGGTGGACCCTGAGCCGCCAGTAATTCCTCCAGTAGTGAAACCTATGGAACTTTTTCAAATTATTGACATGTGAACCGATACCTAGATCCGAGAGGGAATTATATATATGTTATATAATATTCATGGTTTTTTGTCTTTCCCCAAGTATGGAAGTGTTGAATCTAGAGTCGAAGCAGTGTCACCCTCTAAATTTTTTAGGGGATGGAAGACCACATGATGCTAAACCTTGGATCAAATCCATTTTTTCTTTATTCTAGTATCTAGAGATTTCTCTAAAGAGGACTATCAAACTTACTGCTTATATGTTGTGTGATTGTACAAAGCAGTGATGGTATTTTATTACCCATGCAGACTAAAATGGAGATATGTTTTGGCCATATTTCCAAAATATCATCTATGACTTGTTCTTTCCAAAAACATTTAGAGCTGAAAATTTAAGTTTATTCCTGAAACTATAGAAAAAGGCAAGTATTTTGTAGAATAATATACTTGTCTTACACAGTTGTAGTGGTTCACTCTAACTCTAGAAAGTGATAATCTTTTTTCCTTCAAGAAACATGATGATAGATTGGTATATTCTATTCATTCATAGGTCATCGTCTTTCTGTTGATGACCATATTTGAGATATTCAACCATGACCTTTTTAAATAGAAATTGTTTAGGGAAGATTATGGTGTGAGTTAGGGAGGTTTGCAACTGATATATAATAGTGTATCTTCTACTGGGTGAAATAAATATATTGTATCTACTCATGGAGGTAGAATTTGTCAAGACCCACATGCAGATAGCTTTCTGATATGTCATTAGTGGGAAGCTGGGACACATTAAGACTTACAACATACATGATGTAGTGTAATGCAGATGACGTAAAAGGATGAGCCATATGTAGAGATTCTAAAAAATATTTCCACCAACGTCTATAAACCAGGGATATAATCCTACCCCATGTATAGAATCGGGGATGGTTGGATATTTTCAGAGATTTATCTACAATACAATAGGATTCTTAGGTCGAGGTGGTGGTTGAGACATAAGTATTTAGCCTCTTGATTCATAGCACCGGCATAGATGACTTTCTTTGAGCATCTAGGTAGTGACTCAACTCTAGGGTAGTGGCTAGATACATATAGTGAAACATATTCCATATAAGCAGAGCATTGGTCCTTCTATAGTTTAGGTAATATTCTAGTAGCATCCACCTATAGGTCTACTCTATTTTACATAGGTTTATCTCACACGCTTATATCTGAGACAATTGACGAAGGTCTGGCCTTCAAGATCAAACACTTCTATGGTATTATGATTCATGATTCCCTATTATGTATCCAATCATGGGGAATTCTCTATTTGAAGGATTTTCGCAATATATTGGAAGATATATCATTATATATAATCATTTCAACCTTGTAATGATGGATTTGATGTAATAATTCAGATGAACTAGTCAGTTCCCTATTAACCCATAAATATTGCCACCATCATAGGGTGATGTTTACATTAGTAGATAGTGGTAGACAAAACAATAAGGGAGAATGGGATATGAAATCTATGTAATCAATATATGAGAAGAATATTCTAGGTAGTGTAATTTTTCATATCTTCAGTATTTTTTGGGATGACACTAAGTTATGACTTTTTATTTTTCCTCCTAAAGTGGATAATTTTAGGAACATATTTCCAAATTAATTATCTTGTATACCAGTACTATGATAAGTAGAATTTTCCTTTTATCATGACTAGGAGTAGAACCAATGAGAAATCTTCATTATAGGATGACACTTATAGAGCTTATGAAGCGTAATAAATAGTTGGAGGATCTAGAAGCTAAAGGATTCTTAATACCAAACACTTATCCTTGGAGATTAGATATAACTTTTCTTCTAAGAACATGTATGGTACCCTTATTATTTTCAAGGATTACCAACAATTTATATAACTTATGGAAATGAGTTGATATCTAATACATTTAATAGATAACCTATTTGATTACCTCAAAGTAGTGAGATTGATTTCATGGGTATATTTGAGGTCAGACTATCATTGAGTTCATGTCAGAAATTTAGACATGAATCACCCATCATTTAGGAGTATGCATTGTCAATATGAGTACAGTGTCATGTCGTTCATTCTCCAAAATTCAACAATGTTTTTATGGATCAAATGAATTTTTTTCCACTCATATCCGGAGTCATTCATTGGTATTTTCTTAATGACATCTTAGTGTATTCACAATCAAGAAAACTATTACAACCATTTTGAGATCATTTTTAATACACTGAGAGATCATCTGTTCTATTATATATTCGGTTAATGCCACTATTGGATAGATAGAGTAAATATATTTGGTCAAATTATCTCATATTCAAGAGTTTCAGTTGACCTAGAGAAAGCGAGAGTAGGGGTTTCTTGGGGAAAACCCAGTTAAACCTTTTAAATCCATTTTTTAGGGATATAAGGATAATATAGAGGCATAATCTTGGATTTCTCAAGTCACACGTCACTTCTTACAGTCTTGAAAATTAATGGTGTGAAATTTATTTTGTAAGAATATTTTGAAGCATCCTTTCATGATTAGAAGGGAAGATTGACTTTAGCACTGATAAAAGTTATTCAATTACATAAAAGAAGCTATACTTTATACTATAAAACATCATGTATCCATCTTGGAGCTATTATATTGTAGGAAAAGAAAGTCTTCACATATGGGTATCATCATTTCAGGTCTCATGTTCAGAATTACCCGATGCACCACCTCGAGAAAGATGACGTAGTTCATGATCAACATTGTTGGAGACACTGTCTACTTGGAGATAAATTTGTAGTATTAACTATTTAAAGAATAATCATGTAAAACTATACAAAGTGAGATAATAATCTTATAGAGTGTAGGTGGGTTGAGTACCAATAGTCCTTAAATTTTTAGATTACCTACATGCCTACGAAATGTAATGTTTTAGTCAATGATTTGAGCTGTAAGTCTCAAATACAAGATGTTTATGTGTCTAGTGTCGAATAGAAAATCATTTACTTATTCTCATAGTGTTAAACTATGGTTTAGGTGGAATATGGTTAGAATTTCCCCAAAGCATTAGCAGAGACCTCTACTCTTTTGTAACTGGTAAGAACGAGGCTGATATCTGATCCTGAAGGAAGTCTCTTAAGGGGATGCATCTCAGATGATGATACATCTTCCGGTTAGACCATGGAAACTGGTGATTTTTTAACATTCCATGGGGGTGTATGGTTCCCAACAAACATCAAAGAGGGGATTAATTGGGAGTTTCATGACTTTTCTTGAGCAGTTCATCCTGGGTTCTCCAAGATTTATAGAGATCAATAACACCAATATTAGTGTCCTGGTAGGATATTGGAGATTATAGGAATCATTACTCAGTCTTCCAACTTCTAGTAAGTGATTTTAGAACATCGGTGACCAATAGTGGTCTCACAGTGATGATCTTTTACCTAGTTAAATGGGATGATGTTTATCTGGATTTCAGGACTGGTTTTCCTAGATCACCTATTGAAAAAGATAAGGTGTCGGTTGTTGATGATTTTTTATAAAGGTCACACACTTTTTACATGTGAGAGATAAATTATTAGTAGATGACCAAGGGTGGATATATGTTAGAGAGGTTGTACGCCTTCATGGCGCTACCCATTTTTACATTTATAATAGAGATGAATTCTTTATGTCATGATTCTAGGCAGGATTTCATAAGGCCTTTAGTACACATGTTCATCTAAGAATAAACTATTACCATTAGACAGAATGACACACATATCATATGATTCATGTACTATATGACATGATTTTTACACATTTCCTTGTCTTTAGAGGTTCTTATGTGAATCACATTACTTTCATTGAATTCAATTTTTGTAACATATTTCATTCTAGAATCAAGATAGATACTTATGAATCTCTGTATGGATGGCCATTACATTCACCTTGGTGCTAGATAGAGGTAGGTGGTGAATATTTTCTTATATTTCATTATGTTCATAGGAATATAGAGAATGGAAAATTGATCAAAAGGATCATGATGACATAGCAGTGTTGATAGTGGACATATTCCAATAGATGTTGTTGACCTCTTGAGTATGTGGTTAGAGAGTGGGGTTTCATGCGATCCCCACCTAGGTTGTTCTAGAGATGTATTTTGAGTAAGGGTATGCTCTCACTTAGTTTTGATGGATATTTGAGTTTGGGAAATAAATTAGAATAATGGATCTCAAGACAAAAAAATACTTAGATACATAGTTCTATGCATGATGACTTTCTCGTATCTCTAATTCACCAGTATTATAAATACTAGTCACATTTTTTCTAATCAGATGAGGTCCAATTGGATATAGATGCTTCCATCGGGGAGTATTGGGGGTGTATTATTGACCAAAGAATTATAACACTCTAATCCATGTTAGTTCCTTTTGTACATGTGTTATGGAATCACTGTTGAGTATATGGTGAGTATTTGGAATGGGAGTCTGATATATATGATCAGTGGCCAGTACTCTTTGTTGACTGTACATCTTTAGCGTTTAAAGGCCAACTCGGGAATGAGTTTCTATAAGAAGGGAGGATACAAGAAACCATTTTTTATAATGGTTTGTATAGTTTTTTTATAAAAAAATTAAAAATACCTTATGATGTTACTCATTGGAGTCATAGACGTCACAAGGATGTCCAAGGAATTTTCAAAGCCCCGAACCTTAGAAATATTAAAATCAATTTGGTTCAAATGATTAGTATAAGCTATAGTTCCCAGCCCACAAGGCCTCTAATAATAATGTGTGTTGAGGCATATGAGCATTTGAGAATGCACACTTCATCTAAAAACATAAAAACCCACACTCATGTGAAATACTATAAATTTTGGATAGTGTGATTTCCCACTATTTGGGCACAATTAGGGAACCCATGCACATTAACCATGAAGGTTTTCTCCTTGGAATATAGTCTTAGAACAATTAGGAAAAACTGTGAATCCAAAGCATGTGCCCCCAATTTTGAGTGTGAAATGAATTTTTTCCCTTAATGAATCTATTTACCTATTTTTCAGTTTTTATACTCATTATTACAGCAGATGGAATTGGTTATTCTCTTCCAACATATCTCCTTCAATACCAATATTGGATTTTAGATATATTTTTAAACATAAGTCTTAATCAAGTGCAATCAAATGTATCATATCATTCTCAACAAAGATGTAATATTTTCTTGTTTTCTATTTATGTTTATCTTCAAATATGTTCTGCTATTTATTTGTAAAACCTTTTCCTCTATTTTTAGTGATTTGGAAAATTTATTCTATGTCAATCAATATACTTCTTATATGAGGCCACCATCAGATGAGTAATCGTCAACCACCCGATGGTAGGTGGTCTAATCATTTTTTACAAAAGTTATTGTGTTTTTTTATGTTCACTATTTTCCCACATGCCATCCTTTTTCGTGTGTCTCCTTGAAATTTATTTCTTCATCATAAAATTGTACACTCATATTATTAGATTCCCTTTGGTCATTATTTAGTAGTTTAATGATTCCAACCTGTTATTGGGGCACACATTGGGTGTGTTTCAATGAATTTTCACTTTACAACTAAATTATTAAATGCATGGAACGCCTTATATGTGTTTGGATTAGAATTGAAATAGAATGTTCACTATCATATAATTTTTTTTTCAACCCAAGGAACCCCCAATGTATTGTTCCAAACTTATAAATAAAAATTCTCTTGTTTCTAGTTTCCTAATTAATAATGACACCTTCTAAGAGCCTCATTGAGCATTATAAAACGCATATCCTTGTTTTGATAAATTAAATATAATGAATTAATTTTATTGTCTTGATTTATTATGGTTTTCTTTTCTTAAATGAATGAAATGGAATTATATGGAAAGGCCATGCCTCAGCTATTATAATAATGAATGTTCTTACATGAATTTTAATGACTTTCAAGTAATTAGGATTGAAAAATATGTTGCATGAGGGTAATTCTTCGTGAAATATATTATAAATAGGATTTCCCCTTGGATAATGGTCATAGAATTATGGTGAGGTTTCTATTGGGTATGGAAAATCACTACCACTTACATAAAATATTGAAAAGGATGTCTCACACCATTGAATCTCTTTGGATTGTGGGAATGATGCACCCCATCCCTTGTTTTGGGTGTTAGAAAAAAGACACACCCATTATATTGAATAACAATCACAAAATATTACACTAAATAAGTAATATAGGGAATGTTCCATATTTCATATTCTTATAGGATCATTTAGAATAGTCATGGATGTATGATGACAACTTCGATTACTTCTAGAAACCATTGGTGGTGGATTATTGAGATTTTTTCTCACACACTACTCTGGAAACCATTGTTACCCAAGTATATTTCTTGTCTACAGGTATGTATAGGGGCAAGAACCCTACTAAAAAACCTTAATAAGCTTTACTTTAAGAGAGTGAATAAGAGCAGAGAATTGATCATATGCTCACGATGATATTAGAGTAGTTTTTTTTATTATTTTCTTCTTCTTATATAACATGATTGTGTATGCATATCCCATGTTCCCATTTTTCTTGTTTGAAAACCAGAAATCCACGTATATGACACTGCCTAGTGGATTTGATATTATTATTCAGTTCGTCAGTTATTTATGGTTCTAAAATTTATTTATTAAGTATTTTCATATATGTTTCTATTATTGTTTGATTAATATTGTAATATGATGTTCCACTCTGATATGAGGGTATACTCTCTCCACTGTTCTACATTCTCAAAATTACTTCTAGATGGAAACCTCTAGATTATAAGGAGGCACACCTATGGCCATATAACCCAATATTTGGGGGCATATGAAAAGTGGAAGCTGGGATGGGACATTAAAAATTGCAATTATATACCTTCCTCCAACCTATATAGAAGAATTAAAATGTTGTCCGTGTGTACATGCATACACCGCATCCATTAATGACATGTTTTATTTTTTATCACCACCGTACATGGATTGTTTTTATAGAGTATTTAATAAATAAAATATTATATTTATAGTTTTTTTAATATTCTAAAATGATACACCATTTTATACCACCCTCTAATTATATAAAAAAATAAAACATCATATATGTGTGCATCCATAGTACTATCTCCATGGAATGACATAATTATTTTTTCCACCATGTTACACGTCTATTTATAAAACATATTTGATAAATATATTGTATCATGATGAAATATATATCATGTATATGGTTCAATATGCAAGAAACCCATTTTTTATCAATATAGAGTAATGCATCGATATCAAAAAATTACCTAGAACTAGCTAGATGTGGATATACTTCTCTTGAAAATTATTCATAAAGTGAACATGGGTTTGAATAAATCACTAAAAGCAAAAACTTAAATATATATTTTTTATGGTAATTATATTTATTATGTTAGACAATGAGATTTTTCAATTTTAAAACACGCGAAACAGAATCAAAATTATAATATTTGGAAATCACAAAAAGTGATACATTACATATAAATATATCATACATGTTTATACAAAATGATTCAAACGATTATAGGTACAAATAATTTTCTAAAACGATTTATAAAGATTATAATTTTAATTATATATACGGTTAAAGTGTAATCATTGAATAAATAAATTATGGTAATATTTTCTATCATATTTTTGATTCATCTATTCAATATTATGCACCCATTTTTCATTATATGGTGTATGTAGATAATATTGGATATTTTTAAATAGTATATATATTAATAAATGTAACTAAATATATTTTTAAAGTTTTATATTTTAGTGGCTTTTATTCAAATGTTACCAAATTCTTATGGGTTTTCTCAAATCAATTTCTCCTAATCGAGATATGTTTAATATTGAACAATTACTTTATTTGGTGTTTTAAAAAATATAATTTATTTATTTTTAATGTACATACAATAGAACCCGCAATATTCATGAGTAAATATTATGTTCCACCTTTCATGGGTTTTATTCGGAATGTAACAAAATTTTATGGTATTTCTTCTAATCTAATTTAAATTCATGATTATTATGATCAAATTTTAATTTGAGTTATAATTTTAAAAAATTATCCATAATACCCCAAATATTTTACTCTGAAAAAATTATTTTTATTTTTGTATATATTCTCTCTCAATTTAATTTCTATTGGTAAACAATTTACCTAATGCGATGCTTGTAAGTGTAGCTAACCCCACAACATCTCTTCAATAATAAACATAATAATATATATATAAATTCATTGAATAAATTTATGGATTTTATTATATATTACTCTATAATTGAATAATTTCATTTTATAAAAATTTTAAACTTATTTAAATTTTATTGAAGGACATATTATATCATTTTCATCGTAAGGTGTTTTTTAATGTGGGAAGTGAACACCTTTTATAATGTTTCCCACGGGAAAATTTTCTTAATTCAATTATTCATTAAAAGTATTTATTTTAATGATTTAAATATGGTTTCCCAAATTTAATTTCAATCATAACAGTTTTAGAAAATAATATAAAATATTCTTTAATAATTCAAAGGTAAAATTTTTATTTCAAAAAGAATGTTTTTAGTTTAAAAGTTATCTTAAAGGCATGATTTTTTGGAACCATGTATTTTGTGTTTTCATGTATTATAAAATAAATTTTTTTAAGGAATATTCTTTTTATAAATTATAATTTTCAGAAATTTTTTTATAAGGAACACTTTGAAAAAATTAAATGAAAATAAAATTACTCTGTTTCACATAAAACACTTTTAATGTGATTTCAATTATTTCAAAAAGGATATATTTCTTCCTAATTTTCATATTTATATATCCAATAATCATAATATTTTAAATATATGTCAAAATAATTTCACTTTCCTAATGGTATACTTGGGATATGTTTTTATAAAAACATATAAATATTTTTTATATGGATTATAATGATGTTATTTTCCTGAAGTTTTCATGAAAATAATTTATTAACCAATGGTTAATTGAGATAACAATAAAAATTAATGTTTTTATGTTCATGTGTAACTATTATGCTTGGATTTCATTATTTTATGGGAGGGTTCAGAATTATATATCTCTCTAATGCATTAGTCAATGTGTAATATATCTTGTAATAAAACTATAAAAGGGAGGTCAACCAATGCTGAAGTGGGTATAGGAAAATATATCCAAGGCCCATGAGGGTATATGGGTAGTAATCCCAATATATAACATATTGGTTATGGTAATCCCCCTTTTTAATGTTTGTGTGGTTGTATATAGCGGTATGGATGGTATTTGGGACAAACCGATAGTATTATTCTTTTCTTGTGATGGGTACTGGGTGTAAAACCTATTGATGTTGTGAACAATATTCATGAAATGTGTTTTATTTGGAGTAAAATCTTTGGAATTTGTGTTTAACACATGAAAAATGTGGTGTACTTGAAAGGGTTTGACGCCTTTAATTTTTTATTAATGTATTTAAAATTAAGATAAACCATTTCAAACATTTCTATAATATGGTAGGTTCGTGTCACAATTCATTGATTCACAATGTGAATCCATTATACCTAATCAGTTTTTTACACATTTACTGACTCCTCCCATATTTGATATGTGATATCCTTAATGATCTAGATGTGTCCTTCATTCATTTTCGGTTCTTTCAATCATTATGGGTTTTCCTTATAGCTTTCTTAGTCGTCATTGTAATTTATTTCCATATATTTGGTGAGTTTTTTGTTCTACCTTCCCAAATTTATACCTCCCTAGGAATTTGATGATTATTTGGGATGGATTTATTGTATTTTTTTATTATATAATGATGCTTATTCTACCCCTTCAATATCTGTTGTGAAATCATATTTCAGAGGGTAGTTCTATTTTCTATTGTGGTGAGATCCATGAAATTTCTATGTTATGTGTCGATATAACATATTATCCATTTTTTGGTTATTTAATTCAATTATAAGATTTTATAATTGATGTTAAGGATTCCATTAATTACTCTATAGTTTCAATTCCACTTTTGTGTTTGGATACCATTATTAGTGATGTGAGACTTATGTTTGAGGTAAGTGGTTCTGTCTCTTCCCTTCTTTGGAATAAAATATAATAATCTTGATTTAATAATAGGATTTATAAACAATTTGGATGTATTTATGGAATTTTTTTTAAAAGGGGTTCCTAGAAAAATATGGGATTTCACCTCATTGTGTAAATAAAAAGTCTTTTTCAAAGAATTGTGAAATAGATTTGTGGAATTGTTTTTAAGCATATTTTTTATTAAATGGTTTGTTTAAAATTGTTTTGTGAAATGTATTAATCGTTTCACAAAGATATTATTAATTCATCACCTGGAAATCCTTCGGTATACAGGTCGATGGGGTAGTATTAGTCATTGTTCATTAATATTACTATGGGGTACCATTTACGGTGTGTTCCTCTACTCCTAGAGAAAATATTATTGTCTTTTATGGATAGATAAGAATAGTTTGGGGGGTTCACTTATATGGTGTTTCAATGGTCACTATAATTTTTGTATTGCTTCTAGGGAATTGATGTGTAGTAATAGTTATTGTTCATGATATGGTTTATTCTTATAGATTGATCTCTATGATATTAGGCAAGTATAACATTGTGCATAGTTTTTTAGTATTTTTTAGTTGATATACATATTTTGATAAATTGGAATTGATTATTGGATTTATACTAAGAATCAATTTTATTGGACTTTGTTTTATAAATTTGTAAAAATGTGAAATATTTTCCTGAATATTATATAAAAACAACATAATAGTTATATTGCAATTTTTTTTAATTTAAATTATCATATTAGAATTTTTTATAGAGACATGATATGTATCACCTTGGTGGGAACCTAAAAATCATATTTATCAATGTCCTTGAATAATCACAAGGGGGTTTGTGGACTATTTATTTTATTTTGATGTAGGAAATTAAAACGTTCTGCAGTGTGGTAGAAGCATTTTATGTGAGTTGGGTATGGGTAACTATCAGTGAGATTGGAGGATGTTTCCACCATGTCATAAGGATTACCTTTTTCATTTTTTCACTCTTTGGGTTATTAGAACAATTCTAGGGTTTTATTTGTTACTCTAATTTTGTATCACCATATTTTCTATTTGATTATTGAATATAGTTCATCTAGTTATCCATCCAATATTTCATTAGACTGTATATATTTCATATATCATGTTTTATATTTGGATAAATCATTATGTCTAACCATTTCTCAATGCCAGAGTGCTAGTTTCCTACCTATGATAATCATGAATTCCATTTGAGTTGTAGTGAATATGTTTAAAAATAGTTTTCAGAAATGTGTATTGCATTGTTTTGTTAAAAAATAGAATCCAAGGGGTTTTCCATAAGAATCCCTTTCTCGGTAAATTTGGTATATAGGAGACATGATTATGAGCACCCAAGTGGAATGATGTGGTGAGTTCGAGGACAACATGTTCCATGAATATCCTCAAGTCACCATGGGATAAGGGGATCTTTGTCTATTATTTTAGAGTATTGGTCTTGATGATAGTTTTTTGTTATGGGTTACTTGTTTAATCTTTGAATATTCTATTTTATTATCATTTATTCAATTTTTGTGTGTAGGAACATTTACCCAGGACATAATCCATGGGTTCTACAGGAGGGTTCATTGAGAGATTCACCTCAAGGAAATCCTTATTTGTGTGATAATCTAATAGATGATATCATTCAAGTAATTTGTTCCAAGTATGAGAAGTTATCTTGGGTCCAAAACCAAGATATTTAGGTGTATCCAAGGGATAATGGAGATAATGATCATGATCATTAAACCAAATATCAAAAAAACCATTTCATCAAGGGAATGAATAATCCCCATGAGGTGGAGGATTGCATGGAAATAATACATTAAATCTTTGTCTTACTAAAGACACAAGTGGCTATCAAGTTGAAGTGCATAATGTTTAGGATTATGCTCTGAAAAGAGATTATGGGATTCTATGGTGTAGAAAAATAGTCCCATGTGATTGTATTGGAGGAGATTCAAGAACCTATTTTTTCCTTAGTTTTACCATAGTCTATGATGGTTGGAAATTCTATGAAGTTCATCCCTATGTAGTTTAGAGCGTGCTCGCTGTTAGAGTACACGCATTAGTTTTCATAGAGGGTTCATTTTTATATGGATGTTGTAATGAATGATTACATGAGAGTTCCAAAATAACCATATGGATTGATAATATACATTTGATAATTGGTAAATATGTTGATGCGTACTAGCTATAATAACACCATAGATATAGATTTTAGGGAATAAAAGTATATGACATGAAATATTGGATACAGTATCCCTTATTTTCCTCATGGAGGATGTTTTAGTGGAATACAAGAAGGAAGAAGAATAATAATGACAATCATATGAGTGATAGTGGTGGTTCTCAGTAAAAAACCCCTCATACAACAGCAGTAGTAGCTAGTAGTGTTCCCATGACTTTTTATTTGTGTGGAAAGGTAGAGTATGATTTAAAATATTTTACCACACCCAAAAGAATTTATATTACATATGGACATCAAGGATATCTATACTAGTTCTTCCAAGATATTTCTATGATAAATTATGGTGAATAGGCCTTGAACACAAATTTTTCTATAGCATAGTTAGATTCTATCAGGTCCATAGGGATCCCAGATCAAGACTTGGGATTGATGTACCTTCACGGAGTGGATAAATTTTTGATGGAGGAAGACGTTGGACAAGGGATAGTGAGGGTTACCATTTTTATCGCATCTTCTATATAAAATGATCAATTTGATATATAAATCTACCACTTGTTTATATTATCCGGATTTTTTGATTTTTTAAAACATCCTTTTAATATCATGTCCCTTGTTATATAGGTTGAGATGCCTCTTCAAAATAAGAAGGGGTATTGGCTTTTCTGTTTCCCTTTTTCTCTATTAGTAGTGGTTGAAAAGATAGTTTTTGATTTCATAGTTATTGATCTTGATCTGATTCATGCAGCTAGTAGGGTGTATTGGATTGTTCTAATCATGATTAGATTAATTGTTATAATTAGTTTGTTTCATTATTTTTTTCCAATGGGAGCACTAAGGTGTTCTTGGTAGAGTGTGGTATGATGTCTGGTCTTGAAAGCCCATCCCACCTAATGCTTAGAATTTTATTTTATTTTGTTACCTATTGAGCTTGATGATGTTGATTTCCATATAGATCGTACCTTGTTTATTATGGATGTACCAAATGTAATCAAAAAAAATTATAATTTATTACACAAGAATGGGATGTGAATTTTATGATTGATATGTTTCTTGATACATAGTTGATTTCTATACCCTATTAGGATATTTAACTAGTGAATATGAATGGTCATAATATCATGTTTGAAGATCTGATGGTAAAAGGATTTTATTTCCGTAGTTCTTCATTATTGGTAGGTCGCATGATATTTTATATGAAGGGTAATGGTTTAATTCATTTGTAAACAAAATATATGAAGTGGAACCCAGATACTGTTATGAATATATAAAATATTTATCATATAGAAGACTGTTTGATCAGTTAAATAGGGAATTGTTTTTTTTCAAAATTCATCCTTCAATTAGGTAGTCACCATATTCAGGTTTAGAAGTTTGATAATATGATGGCATTTTTCATGAGTTTGTATAGCCATCATGAATATCTTGATATACATATTGGTATTTCTAATACTACTATTTTGTTTATGTATTTGATGAATTTTTTATTTCATTATTATCTCATTATATTTCTCATTGTATTTTTGGATGACATTTTGGTTCATTCATGACATGAGCCTGATCTTGAGCACCATCTATGTTAAGTAATAGAAACATGAAGAGTCACCGTATTTATGGGAAAATTATGAAATTTAACATGTATATCTATGATTTAATGTTATGTTAAAATATTATTTTTGAAGAGAAACTATTAGTCGACCTTGAGAAGGTGATGGTTATCTTATGATGGGTGGAGTCACAAAAAACATTGAGATTTTGTGATTCACAGTTTTTGAAGGAAACCACCAGTGGTTAATCATGGATTTTATGATGTTTAAACAACATTTGAGTAATCATTAAATTGATGGAGTGGAGTTTACATAGGATGATAATTGGAGGACTTATTTTGGTTAGTTAAAATGGATTCTAACATCAAATCATATTCTAATCATACCTTATCCTGGAAAGGTGTATGTGGTGTACTGTGATGTATCTAGTTCTAGTGTGGGTTATATGCATATAAATGATGATCACATTATTCCATATGGATATTTGCATCTTCACCCACATCAAATAACATACCACACTTAATATTTGGATCATTCAATAGTTTTTTGTTTGATTAAATTTTGATGACACGGCCTTCTTAGGGAGAGGATTATATTATTTTCAATTCATTTGATTTTGATCAATTTTTTTCAAAATTATTTGAATATCACAATGATTTGATGAGTAAAATAACTACAATTTTTTTTTTGACAACAAATATAGCCCTGAGATGGAGAAAGTGGTTGATGAACCTCTTTGTAGGAATGTTCCTCCACAAGTAATTAAAGGAAGAGTGGAGCATTATGAAATTATTTTCTTAGTTGTATCAAGCTATATAATTGGATACTTCATGTTTAGTTTTGATTACTGTAATATTATCACAATATATTTATGAATATATTATTTAGGATCATTAGTATTATGAATAATTTAGATAAATCCTTGAAACATGAAATAGTGCGGTGTCCATCTGGCACTGGTCTCTCCCTTTTTGTGGTTCACGATCTTCTGGGACCCATTTTTCATCCCATATTCTATTTTTAATTATGTGATGCATGATTTTCACATTTCTTCAAGTTCAGTTACCCCTATATCATTAAAAAAAATTTAAGACAAGAAACATTATTTCTAGTGGCTTGGTGTGTGGATTGACATTTCAAAATTGTGTCTCATTATTACACATGACAATTCATAATGTTAGATAACTTGATTACATTTGGTCCTATTCAACCTCTATTAGTGCTTTTTTGAATGGGGGGACATTTCTATTTAATTCATTGATGTGTTATCTTTTATTTTAAAAAATAAAAAATTTATTTTGGTAGTGATTGATCAGTTGATGAAATAAATCCATTTTATTTGAAACATAGACACCACAAAATTTAATAATCTATAAAGGTAATACATGTATGATATCTTGTGTGTTTATTATCTCCTGTCCAGATCACCTATTTGTTGGGAATATTTGGGTTAGGAATCACTATTGGGTCCAAATCTCATTTAGGAGTTGTTAGTTAGGATTCATGACATACATCATCACCTTATTATAGATCAGAGTTAGTAGAAATGATATGTGGATTGTCAGTATCATCCTTTGGAGTTTTTCAACAGTGACCATATTTTCATAATAGTATATCATTGGTTGGATCATAATTACCATTTTCAATAGGTTATTCATCATTTTAGATATGACAGACCATTTTTGTTCACTGAATAAGATTGTCACATCAATTATAAGTGATCATTACAAATGAAATTAAAAAATAATTCATGATGTTTTCCACACATCTTAGCTCAAGAAATACCACCCCGATCTGTCCACTTTTCTATGTTGGGAGGAAATTGAGATACGAAGATATGTTTCTATTCTGGAGAAAAATTTTGAGTTCATTGATTTGAAATGTTTATATTTATTGGTAGATATATTCTGTTGGTAAAAAAATTTGGGACCCAAATTATATTCTCTTATGACTTGGGAGTACGAATCATAGGACAGGGAGCATTGGACTCACCCTTTTCATAGAATACTTTTTATGCATGAAATTCTTGGGATATAATGAAATATAGTGTATAGAATTTTAATATTATACTTAATGTATAATCTTTTTTAATGTTTATAATATTGTGATATTATATCATAGGGATTCAGTTCCAAAGTATGTGTTTTTTGTAGGGCATGTGTGGGGTTCTGGGATAATGAGAAGTTCACTTTGTGAACTAGATTCATGGGGTTAATTTTCTTCATGGAAGAACCATTGAATACCTTTTTTATTGTGTGTAAAAAGTAAATGATATAGATGGTATCAACATTATGAATTCATCATCCATGTTTTTAAACGATTGATACTTATTTTTCTGTAAATATATAATATGCTAGATTAAAATAATAATGAACTCTTTAATGATATAAATATGATATACCTAGTAGGTTTTAATGTTCCACTCACCTAACTCCCATAGAGTTAAACTGGTTCTCTCCCCTTCAACCCCTTGGTATCTTCCTAGTGTGTCTTTTGTTTTAGTCTTTATGTGTTCTATTATTTGGTATATTTCTCTCTATCACGATTGGTTTTATATCTTTTGGTGTGTGAGTTGTTATCAATTTTATTTAATACATATTTCTTGGAAGTGGTTATAGTTATGGAATTTATTTCTTAGATTTTTGATCATCTGGTGATGCTTCTTCTATCACTTCTATATAAATTTTTGTGATGTTATTTCAAAATCATGTTATGGGGGTGGTTATGGTGCACTGTGTGGGATCTCTAAATAATTCTTGAATTATCCTCCCCACCAACCCTTTTTATTTATGTAAATATATTCTTATATGTGATATTAAATTTTAGGGCCTCCATTAATTGATCTTGAGTTTTATTTCTACTCACAAATTATAGATATCATTACGGGTGGTGTGTGACTAGAGATTGAGGTCAGTGGTCTTTCTCTAGCCTATGATGAATGAACAATGAATTGGATTTATTTCTTAAATGTTTTTCTAAATGAATAGTAATTATTGATTGATATTTTAGTTTAAAAAGGGTTCTTTTAAAATATTGTTTTTCCCAATTTTTTGGTTGAAGTAAGAAAATTTTCAATGTAAAAAGATATGGATTTTTGGAATGGTTTTCAAATAATTTTAATTATTAAAATGTTTATTTGAAATTGATGTTTGAAATTTGATTAAGAATTTTTATGGGGCATGTTAAATTTATAGGATGGATGGTCTAGGTATCATATGTGGAAGTTGTAGTATTGAGCTTCAACCATTGATATTATTCAGATGTTTAACTTTTGGAGTGCTCCTCTGCTCCAAGAATATAAAACAATTGGTTGTATTAAATGATAGACACTTGGGGTGGAGGAGGGGTCAATTTCTGGTTTTTTCCACTTCTATATAGGCATGATGTATAGATTGTTGTTTCTAGACACTATGGAAGCATGCGATGGAGGAAAATATATTAAAACTTATTCTAATATTTTTATTCCCAAAACAATAGTGAGAATATTTATGTGTAAATTTATTATTAATTTATTGATACCACACGAAATAAAATACCTCATATTCAGATCTTTCTTTTATCTAGATGTTGATCATTTAAAAACACACTTTCAGATTTCCATTTTTGTACTGTAAGGATCCATGAATGGGATCCCTCTAGAGATGATCCACACATTCTTATTTGATCTCCAAGAAATTTGAATTGAGCTTAGGGTTATATAATTTAAGATCAAATAAATTATGTTGTTTTTTTTATTTCTCACCCTTCGATCTTGGTAGAATCTCTCAAGTGTTTCACATTAATCTAAAGGAGATAGAAGGAGGAGTTTAGTGATTATTTTCATGCAAAAAGATTATATATTTTTTATTTCAATCACTACGTAATAGACATAACCATCTTTTTATATATCCATGTTTTAGGTTAAAATAATTTTTAATTTCATATTGTCCAAAAAAATATTTTAAACTTTAATAAAAACCATTTCTAAAAATAACAACAACAAAAACCATTAGAACGAAAACCACACCAACAATATAAATATTTTTATATTATGGAGCACACAAACTTGTATAATAAATATTATTTAACTAGATGGTAAATAAATAATTTCTACCAAACATGGTATTGGTCTGTTCAATCTCCAATAGAATTTATTGAACATATAAACAAATATTGAATATTTTATTCACCAATAAATATTTTAAATTGATAAAATGGGAATAAAATTAATTATAAATCATGAAAGTATTATTCATTCTATTAATTAAATTCTCTTTCAATTTAATTATAATCATACATAACACATATTTTGTGACACTCTAGGATTTAGTATCATTGGTATTAAGTGGTATTTCCCACTATCCAAGATTATGGTCTAGCAATGGGTTAAGACACCCAACCAATATACTCTATGTGTCTTTCATTGAATATTTGAAATAAATACATATGTACACCAAGTCCATGGAATATAGGGAAATGTTTATATTAAAATCAAGGGGATGATATAATAGCTTCCATAATGATGAAGGGGAAAATCCATCATTGTCTTATCATTCAATGAAACATTAGTCATGATTCACCCAAAATACCCTACCTCAATAAGAAAAAATAGTATCATGGTTTAAATTAGTAAATTTAAGTTCATGATTCAGGAAATTAATTAATGATTATCTTAATGTTTAAGAACCATTACATACTCTCACAGATAAGAATATCTGATGTCACCAAAACATGTAGAAATCCCACTAGTGGGTCTGTTATCGTAATATCCCATATTAACGATCACCTAGTGAGAACTTCATGAGAAGAAACCCCATCTTCTTATGAGTACTCACACCAAATAGTCTATGTTCCATATTCCCCATAATATTATGTTATCTTACCATATAACTATATTTAAAAATATCATCATTGCACTTAAATGTTTCTGTCACACTAGTGGACTATTATGACCATATCAATATGATGTATAATCTTGAAAATTATTAAAATAAATTCACGAAGAAAAATAGACAATATTTAATATGAAGTTTTATTAACATTGAATACATCAAATATATATGTAACCAATTTTTTAAAAAAATTCATAGTACACAAACCCCCAAAAGTCACATTTGGAATGAATTCAACAACCAATAACATTCAATGTACAAGATCGAACAATATAATCATTTTTATATTGAGTCAAGGTATTAATCAAGGGTCCAAACACAATGTGTTCCATGTAAATATGTATCCCTGTTACTTCACCTCTCTATGAAAAAATCCTTCAAGATATGATACTTCTAATGTTTGTTTTTCATCTTCTAAGGCAACCTTAGAACTTTGGCAAGATCCACTGCTGCTGTATTATAATAGTAATGTGTAACATGTTCTTTAAAACTTTCTTCTATTTCATTATCTAGGATAAATTTTTAAATTTATACTAATTATTTAGCTACTACAAAATATATAATATACTCAAACACTGTTGTAGAATCATTAAATCATCTTGAATTGAGAATTTTCTATTCACAACACCTCTATTAAAAGTGATACTTCATCCTTTTTGTGACTTCTTATCATCTTGATGAGTATGAAAACTAGAAAAAACATGCCTTGTGATGAATAGTTCATCATATCCTCTATAATATTTCAAAATATCATAAGAACACCTTAGATAATTAGGGAGATTCCGGACTTCCAACAAATGGAAGTCACCTCATTCAACTTGATATCTTCCTATAACACTCAAGGAGTTGGTGAAATCTAAACTAGAATATATAATAGAATGGATGAGTTAAGAAATTCATGGTTCTATCATAATGTATATTGAATCCAAGACTATATGTCGCCTCACCAATGTCCTTTATAGAGAAACATTTATTGAAACATGACTTAACAGACATTAAGTCATTTATTTTGTTTCCTATGAGTAATATGTCATAAATATATAGTATTAATAAGGTTTCAGTACTCAAAATTAACTATTTTTATAATCATATATCATATTATTATTTTAAAACCAAATTCTATTATGGATTCATCAAAATGAATATGACCTTTACTAGAAACATTCTTTAATCCATAAATTGATTATTTTTTCAATTGGAATATTTTGTTGCCAGACTTTTGAGTTATAAACCGTTATGGATTTTTCATATAGACATATTCCATAAGGTTTAGACTAATTATGGTAGTTTTGACATAAATTTTCAAAATCTCATCATTATAGAAAGTAGAAATTGGAGTAATTGTTCATATGGATTTTTTTATTTTATCTATTGAAAATGTTTCATCATAGTTAATTCCTTGATTTTATTTAATCCCCTTTTAAACCTATCATTCCTTATAGGTAATTAGTTGTTCTTACATTTCATGTTTCTTCTTATATATCCGTTTATAACCAATGGGTTTTATATCCATAGGTTGTTCTACCATATTCTAGACATGGTTTTGGTATATGGAGTCCGTTTTAGAATTCATGGAATATTGACACTTGATTAAATTACTACCACTTACTTCTTCTTCATATGTTAGAGGATCAATATTATAATTTTTTTAATAATTCACCATATTTAGTGAATAGAAAACCATACCATTCTCCACCTATAACTTATCTAGTACTTATATATAGTACTCGTGTCTCTAGAATAACCTCTTCTTCAATGGGGCTTTGTGGAATATTTTATGCTCCAACAGTTGTCTATCTTGGGCCTATGCTTCATCGAATTATATCTCACTAGAACTATATATTTTACAGATAAGAAATTTCTAAATAAATTTTTTATGTTTGTCAACCAAAAAAAATATAATGATTTGTATAGGTAAAATACATTTGTTTCTTTGGGATATACTAAAAGATACACTTCGTATCTCAGGGTACAAGATTATTTTCTAAAAAGGCCTAAAAATCCATAAAAACCCAAAAATGTATGTATTACAATGATGGTTTCTTTTCATTATATAATTAGAATGATATACCATCTATTTCATTAGTTGGAACTCATTTTCGTATTTATGACGATGTTTGCAATGTGTATCCCCAAATGGATAAAGGAAGACATTCATGAATCATCATTGATGTCACCATATGTAGTAAGGTGTATTTACTCCTTTATTTTACACCATTCCACTGAGGTGTATAAGGAGGAGTAAATTGAAATTTTATCCCAAAATCCTATAAGCAATCACTAAACTCTTGATTTATTTATTTTCATCCATAGTCAATGAAACTTTTTTTAATTTTCTTACCATGATGGTTCAAAAATTAATTATTTTATTACAAGAATTCATCAAAATAATATGGATTATATCTTCTAAAATCATAATGAAATTTTATAAATTTCATGTACCCACTACTTTCTTAAATAATAAATGGTTTCAAAAATCAGTATAATCATAATCTAGAAGAACTTTTTCATTTTTTTTCCTTTCGCAATCAGTGGGGATTTGTTTATTTCTCTTTATAAACATGTGGGACATACACCAAGTTGCTTTACTTCAAGGGAATATAAATATCTATATTGGTTCAATTTAATTAGGAATTATTATTTTATAATTCCTATCATCTGATTGCAATGTTGGGTGTGTTAAGAGTCAAGTGAAGTAATTTAATTATGAATTTCAATTACATATTTAATTTAATCTAACACAATGCGATGTAATTTAAACCTTCCTTACCATAAAAAAGTTATCATTATAAAAGAATAAAAATTTATTATAAAATTTTAAAATAAATCATTCAGTGTCATGTATATTTACAAAAATAATATTTCTGGTTAAAGAGGGAACAAAATAACAACCCGTCAAAGTATAGGTCATTCTGGTTAGCAACATGACATTGTAGTTCCCAATAGATACACTATTAAGTTTATCTCTATTGGATACTCATTGATCAATCTACCCTCAATCAATCATTTTAAATAAACTTGGTTACACTATTTGAATAAATATATAAACATCACAAGCATCATCCAACACTCAATTTTTAGATATAGATCAGTTGAAATTGATGAAAAACACACATGATTCTTCCCCATACATATTTGTATGGGTAAATGTTTTTAACTTCTGTCCCTTATTGCCTCATGCTAAATAGAAAACATCATATTCTCTTTATTTCCACTTCATCTTACTATTCTTGGAAGTGTGTGAAGATTATTTTCATTTAGATATCCCATGTTTCCATTTATATTTATTCACCATAAGTAACAAAGTTTATTTTCCTTAATCTTCTTATTTATATGGAGAAGAAGATTTTGAATATATAGTAGAGACTTATCCATGGTGTTCATATTGATTTTTTTAAAAATAAATAGAATATATAACAAAGTGACGTGAAAATGAAATTGGTTCATAATTAGTCATGGATTCTAATCCCTATAACTTCAAGATACTCTATATAGTGAATGATCTTGACCGCATGACACTTAGCAAGAACAACTTATATAAGATTAACTTGAAATACTTATTTGGAAATATCAAACCATTTGTATCTAGATTTATCCTTTTGAATAGAACAGAGGATCTCAACCATTCTATGAACAGCTATGTTTTCTTGATAGATATTGAGTTCATTTGTCATAAATTAAAGAATAAAAAATTTAACAACATCCATATCACACAAATGTTTTTCATAGATAAAGAACTATTCATATATCTATTCCTTAGTATGTGGAATAGGTTGTAATGATTTTAGAAAATAATATATACATTATTGGTGTAGCATAACACAACAACATATAAACTACGCATGGATTTTATTGAAAATTATGATGTTTTCATTCTCCAATACTGATCATTGGGAGAGTTTTGATGATGATCTTTCCATTTTATTCTATAATATAATATAAAACTTTTTAGTACTTTTTTATAATTAAAAATTATGTAATAAGTTATAAATAAATTCCTTTTTATTAATTATCATACTTGTTTATCATGTCCCAAAAACCATTACCATTAACCTCAAAATTATAGTGTCTAAGACATTATAGTGGAATGGATCACAGTAATTTTTCTTAATGATCCATATTTGTCCATAAAACCATAAAATGTAATTTTATAAGAAGTCTTTCCCATTGCAGGCTTATAGATCCTTGATCAATTTAATGTATTTCCTTATCTTGAAGTCCTAATATAAAAGTAAGTTTCCAGACATTTTCCATGTACTACACATAATCCTACAGTTTCATTCTAAATCATGTAATAGAACGATTAGTCTACCTTAATATTAGGTTATTGTATTTTAATTAATTATGCATAATTTTTAGCTTTTTCGTATCCTTTACATGTCTTATTTAATATTACATAGATGTAAATTAATTAATTTACCATGATTGGAAACCATATATATATTTAATACATTTATTTAAATTCTATCTTGTCACATTTATATATTTATTTATGTGATCATAGTTTTGTGTCCATAAAAATAATAATGAATAGATAGAAAAATAAATAAAATAATGACCAGATCATGAGGTTATATAAAAATTGATTTAATAATAGGAAGTAAAATCAATCATTTACTGTGGTAAAATATATCATATATATGGTCTTAACATGAATTACAGTATTCCACCTATTTACATTTGTATCTATTAAGTTTGAATCATTATGGTTACGTCTTGAACTGTCTCCACATGTTATAAGAGTTTAAATTAATTACGTATATTTATTACTCACATGACGGTGAGGGGAACCTATAATTTAGTTTTGGGGGAATAAATAAATAACAATGGACATAGAGATCCGGAAAAAATGGAGGGAAGGAAGAATCAAAGGAAATCATATTAAATTCATAGATAAATTATTCAAAACTCATGCGATTAATTTAATTAAAAAATCCAAAACATTAAAATATATCGGTCAAGATCATAAATGTTTATACATGAAACATATACAGAAAAGTAAATGGAAAATTTTAATTTTGTTATGTGTTATCTATAATTATGATAAACACTCTTGAATTAATTTATTAATTAATTCCCTTTTATGTTAAAGACTACCCAAATCCTCTTAGATATAACTATCATAAAGAAATTAAATGAAATAATCTATAGAACCATCATTTAAAGATTTTTTACAATATACGAATTTAGAATTTAATATTCTATAAAACCCGTATTAAATTGTAAAAAACATAAAGTTAAAATAATGAAAATAAGGTTTTATGGATTCAATTGAAAATTTAATATAATTTAATTATTCTTTTAGTTTCTAGAATACATTGTGTATATTATACAGCTTCACGATGTGTATATCTATTTTCTAGTATTGAAGTGACAAGCATGGGGCATTGGTCTATTGACCCGGCTAGACTACATGGTGTTTACATTCCATCTACACACCATTTTTTCTAATTTCCTTATTCCCAATATAATTTTCCTAGGTCATCATCATATAAATCGGTGTAATCCCTTAGCGTATACAATCCACCAACACATTATGTATCCCTTTGGTGGGGTGTCCCCTATTCTATCCAAATAGATCAACATGTGTTTCTGTTGTGGAAATTGATGAAATATGTGACATTTACACCCTACACACATCGTCTATCTAAAATATAATCTTGGTTTTTGATTTATGAGGTATAAACCTGTATAAATATCATATAAATTTCATTATATACACTTCTAATTAGTGTGGAATACATAATTTGTACACTGTATACAAGCCATGTATTCTATCATACCATGTTCCATGTTGTCTGGTGATCACACAACATACACAATATGTAATATCTATGTGGAATACCGTGTATCCCATGACATGGAAAAGTGCCCCATTGAAGGGTACAAGACATGTACCCTAGCTACACACTATTTATCCATGTCTTACCGACCATACATTAAGTAGTTTTAGATTGAATCTTTGGTTGTTCTTCTTCCATTAATAGACCATCAAAATAATGAAACACTGATCAAACATTATTAACGTGTTGATAAATTGTTATCTCAAAACTGTTTAAAGATAAAATAATATGAAATGAATATTCAACGATGATTAAATATGGATTAAGAATAAAAGAAATAATTAAAAATGAAATTGTGATAACTCTGATACCACTTGTTGGTTCTAGGAGCCGTTGTAGAATGTGGTGGTGGAAGATATAATAAAATTTTATTTAATATTTAAATTCCAAAAATACCATGTGAGGAACCTTAAGGTTAAATTTATAATCCATTTATTTGTATTGTAAGAATTTAAATACCTTTCCTTAGGATTTGGTTTTAATGTATATGTTGATTTTTCTAAAAACCCAATTTTGATTTCCATCATTGTGCAATGTAGATCCAATTGTAGAATCAACCTTGTAATGATCCACATATGCTTCTTTGATCTCTAAGAAATACCAATCGAACTCTAGGTGCTAGAATGGAGAATTAATTTCCTTCATTTAACTTGAAGGTTCTCATGATAGCTAGGAGAACCTATGAAATTATAAATGGAAATTTTACTTTAAAAAATAATTACATATGATTAATTTAGAATAATGAACAATATATAATAAGATTTTTTTTATTAATATTCAATACATCAATTATAATTTTAATATGATTAACAGAAATTGGTCATAGGACACCAACACAAACATATGTTATAGGGATATGATGTGCACACAAGGATTTTTCAGTGTACAAGTGAACTTTCTATCCATAACATTGTGATCCTAGGAATGGTTACAAATGTTCATTGTTTTGTATTATTTTGTTATTTGATATACATGATTTTATATATGAAAATATTTTTCTAGATTAATTTTTAGAAACTATTTTACATTAATTTGTTTTGAAACTATATAAAGATAGAAATCTATTACATTGATTTTATATATAATTTAATTGTTGTTACCATGGATTGTTTTATTTGAAATTTTGAGAATGTGTATTTTTTTAAAAGGACTTGATGTAGAACACCTTAGTGGGATACTATTGTGTTTTGTAGCTCATGACCAACACAATACCACAAAAGGTTTCTAGACCATGTATGTAAATTTTATGTTGGAGAGGGAAATACTCCGATGTGAGGAGAAATGTGTTTACGCCAGCTATGTATTGATATCTGGGGTTGATATGGTTTTATGCTGCTTATTAATAGAAAATAGTTGTTATTTCTACTTTTATTCCTTCTTTTGTGTTGTCGAACACCTACTAGGGTTTTATTTATGACTCATGGATTTTATCCACAATGTATTTTTTTTAGAAATATTTTTTTTCTAGTTTTCCTTCCTTTTTTTATTTTCAAAAAATATATAAGCCATCTATAATGTTGTAGGTTGGTTGTAATCATTGCCTCTTGATTTTTTTGGATGCTCAGTTTCTATTCACTATCCCATGGGGATCTTTAACACCCTTTATATTAATATTGAATAATTTTAGTTCTCTATAGAAGAAAAAGTGGTTACATAGTTGGTAATCCCAAGACAAAGAGTTTATATGGGTATTAATCTGATGACTGAGGGTTTACAGGTGGTAATCCCCATCCTAATAAAGTACATTGATAGTCTTTCCAAGCCAAATATTTAATTTATTTCATGGTTATAAACATACATTATAATTTCAATTTTTTTTATGATATACTCTTATGTAAAATTATTATTCTTCCGTTATGCTCTTATAGATCAATATTGTTTGACGTTTCTCACCATTACAACTCATGGTTTATGTAATATTGATGCCTATTACCTAAAATCATTAATTAAAATTTATATAATTGGGTATTTCTATATTTTTAGTGATCTATAAAAGAGAAAATGATTTTTCTTGATTTTTTTGTTCCAAAATCATTTCTATTGAAACATTCCCATGTTATAATTATTAATGATTTATGTTATAAAAAATCCTATGAGATGATTTTTTATTCAGGATAAATTTCTATTTGTGTATGATCTTATAATGTAATGCCCATGGACATTGGCTATACTCTCATACCCACATTATTATCAGCTGATCATATATGATCATCAATTGTTATTTCTTATGTTTATCCTTACTAAGAATTTGAGCTCTACCTTTGTTATATTTCAATCCCTATAGTTTAGGAAAAATTTATTTTTTATGATAATTGTTAAAGTTTACCATGTAAGAATAATTAATATAGGATATGTTTAAGATTATTTATAAAAAATTTGATTATTTATCTAGTCTATGAAGATAATAAAATGAAAGTCTCATTAAATTATTTAGTATTATTGTTACATGTAATAGTAATGTGAAAAATATGAATGTTCTTCTTGGGTTATTTCATATATTATAAATGATATTTGTTAATGTATTCATTTTAGAACCAAATTCAGGAGAATGGGCCTAAGTTGTTTTAGTTATTTTGGGGATTAAGTCTATAGATACATAATGATAACCTAGTTTTTAAGACAAAATATTGGAAATTGTGATTTTTTATAAAATATAGATCCTTTTGTTTTCTATCATTGAAATCTATATCTAGATAGAGATAAGTTGGCATGGGCTCTAGAATTAGTTCACCAAGTGTGAATAACACTGAAAAGGTTCGTTATGTATCATGTTCATCTTCATATGGTTCATGACAAGTATACCTAACTAAACACCATGTTTGAAACTTCCAAGGGATGCTATTGGTTGATTTACTATATCTTAATAAACAAAACAGAAAGATTTAAATGGAACTTGTTGATTTAATATATACATTGTTATGTCATATAACATTACAGGTAATTTAACATGGATAACCAAGATTGAATCTTTGAGATTCACAATCTTATATACACTTGTTCAACATGAATTAATTATTCAAAAATAATAGTTACCTTTTGAGGAATTGTTAATTTTATGAAGCATTAACACTGTTTAATATAATGTAATGACTATATTTTTAGAGAATCTTGGTTTATAATGATATGATGGATTATGTGGTGATCATTCTAAGAAAAAATCAATTGAGATAGTTATGGAAATGGAAAATCATATGTTTTTGACTAACAAATTATCTTGAGATATGAGTAACCATTTTATCCTAGTTGAATTTTCAAATATACAACTTAAGTGAAAAATGGAGTTTCATGGGTCTTCATCTAATAATGACTATGGAGTAAAAAGTGATTCATCTTCCCTCTTGTCAAGGATTTTTTGATAATCCCAACAAGAAATTTCTCAAATGAATATGATTTTTTTAGGTATTGAAGGATTTTACATCGAGCTTACGATTTCCAAATGATATAAAGAGTTTAAAATATATAACGGGTGGTATAATGTTATCTATGAATATATAATCCACACATAAATCAATCAAATTCATGGGGTTTAGGCATTGAGAAAATATTTGTTTTAACCAAAGGACTAACATGGGTTCTAGGTATGTGAAACATGTAAATGAATAACGAAGAACCTATCTAACACCTACCACCGAAGTGGATCATCATAATTTGTTTAAATATTTTCATCACTATGGATTTGTAGCTACCTTTTTTTGAATCTTTTCTAAGAGACTCTTTTATATATGATATCATTATTAAGATAATCAATTCATCACAAAAATAATTCGACACTGAATTATCATATACTCCATCAAATTGAGAGATGATTGAATTCCCTATTAAAGATTGATATAATTTTCCTCAGGTAAATATTATTATTATTTTATTAGATAAATTTTATGTGATATTTTACAGTGATTATCCATCCTCACATATAACCCATATATATTTATAAAAAAAGAACATCACATTTCATTTGTCAAACTAACCTATAATCATATAATAGTGAAATTGAAATTAGATAAATCTTATTGAGATTTAAACCATTTTTTGACTCTTAATACAAAATAGTGCAATGAGTTTCCAAGTCATTCCTAGGATAGTGAGGTTGGTATTTTATTTGTAATTATATCTTGACTCCTGACAATACTGTAAATAGCGTAACTAGTCTTCATCGGTGAGAGAAATTTAAATTTAAATTGGTAGAATTTGACAACCTGATATTTTAGTATATAATTACAATAAATGAAATATATTTTTTGACAACATCTTATATATGAAACTCCAAACTAAAAAAAGACTCATTTATTTTAAGGATAAAATTTTATGTAATAAATGTGATCATTATAAATTTTTTTTTGAACTAGTGAATATAAATAAATTTAACCACATCATGAAACTAAATATCAACATATATAATTTTTATTTTAACACTAATTGATTGATAAAATTCATTTGGTATAGAAAAATATATAATAATATCATGTTATGATTAAAAAAATTTTCTCTAAAAATTTCATGTTTTAGATTTTATATATTTTAAGAAGTAGATATTTTCTGGATTATGACTCTAAAAAATATAATATATTTTAATGATAGATAATTTTTTTTAAAAAATTAATTAATAATTGTAAATAATATAAATACTTGTTATATAAAAATCCATTTCCATATCAACACATGTTTTCATTATAATATATATTCCCATTGAGATATAAAATTATTAAATTTTTGTAATTTTAATTTTTTAAAATTATCTTAATTTTTGGATTTATCATACAAATATTATCTCCGGATTTTTGTTTCTTTTTCTAGAATGAACAATTTTAAATTACATAGTAAGAAATACCATTTTATCATATAATGTGTCTTTTCTATAATAATTTGGGAATAATAATAACATAACTTTTATGAAACATTTTTCGTAACCATTTATATATTTTATACGTAAAATTATTAAATTACAAATATTAGGATTAATTTAATAACCATGTATTACAAATTTCAACCTTAGTAATATTTTACAAGAAAAATATTTTTATGTTTTTATCACTTTTTAATTTAAATTATTTTTTATTATTTTTATAAATTTTATATTATTATTTTTTTCCATGTTTAATATTATACCAAAAATATATATGATAACAATAATTTTTTTACTTTAAAATATCATTTACAAAGTGGAAAAAAGTTTTACCTTAGAAAAATTAAATTTGGGTAAATGTTAAAATTAATATCACGAAACCTAGAAATCCAAAAACAAAATATCAATATTTTTAGTGAATGGTTCTCATAACCCACACTACATACCACTCCATTATATTAGGCATTTGGATCGACTTCCCTTGAATTATACACCTCATATAACAAATATTCCTTTTTACTCATTTATAAATGAAGTCTTTCACTACCAAACTTATCCAAACACATGAATCCACAATTATCAAATAGAATATATCAAATTTCCCCTAAAAATCAATATATACACATCTTAATGGTTTATGTATCTTTAAGTTATTACTTATCACTGTCTTAATAAAATTTATAAAGGGTATATTCATTAGAGTATTATAAAGAATCCCAAATCACTCATTTTTATTTAGGTTTGGTGAATTATTCCTCATCCCAAAAAAATATATTATAACATAATATAATAAGCATATATTTAACACTATTTTACTGAAATATTATTATTATTTTGAAATAATAAGTATATAACTTTTTTCATTATCTGTAAGATAATGGAAATGTTCTCTTTTAGTATGTGTTGACTAATTCTATCTTGAATGATGTGTTTTATTTTTTATCACTTCAATTAATGGATTGTTATAAAATTATTTTTAATAAATAAATAAATAAAATATTTAATACTTTTTAAAATTTATATAATATAAAATATTCTTTTCCTTTAATTATTTTCTATGGAAAATGAAAACTTCGTCCATGTGTATGTTTTTTTATTACCACAGAAATGTAATGGTATATTTATTTTTTAATCATTATATTACATTGATGGATATAACTTTTTAAAGAATATATATAGTATCATATTTTCATTTATATCATGAATTTTTTCTGAATTAATTACATAAACATTAACGATCTTTATGATGTAATCCAATGATATACAAAATTTCAAAAACAAAATCATTATGGATTCCATTATCTCCAAACATATAAATAGTTTCTATAAAAACAAATTGGGGATGTAGAAATAAATGGAAAAATTATTTAAGTATCTTTATAATTATCATATTATATACATATTTTCAATGAATTGGGTTTTCAATTTCCATTAAGGAACAATCCTAATTAAAAAAATGATAATGAAAATATGTGATAACTAATTGCTGAATTTATAATAGAATATTTAAATGGAACATTAAAAGGGTGATATATAATTGTATGATTATTAAATGATTTCTTAAGATAGTTATGTTTATTATACATGTGGTTGAAGAAACTTTTTTGGTTTCGGTGAAAAATGGTAAGTGGATTCATAGGAATTTCAATTCATTGAGACATGTTTAATATAATACTACAATTTTTATTTATATTCAGTATGTGTTGAATATGGGTAATATTTTATCATTATTCTCTGTTATTTATTGTAATTAATGTTAACATTAATTTTTTATCTTTTAGATTGTTATGATTCAAATTTTACAACTATGGTAAGGGTTTCCTCATATCAATCTACATTCATTGATATTGTCTTCATATTACCCATTTATTTTATTTAACAGTGTATATAATAAAAAAGGATTTAATTTAATTAAACTTATCACTAAATTAATGGTATTCAAGAATATTTCTAATGTTTTACCTCTAATGGGTGTTTGGTTTGAATTGTAATAATGTAGTAAGGTTTTCTCTCTTATCTCATTTCAAATTGAGGGTTTTAAGAATGAGTATCATTTTGGAAAAAATATTGTGAAAATTATCATTAAAACCAAAACCATTTTATTAACCTCATTTTACTATTTATTTCCTCAATTTCCCCTAGCAATTTCATTTACCATGGTATATAATTTACCTAATGTGACTGTTGAAAGTGAAACTGACCCCACTTAATCTTTTCAGCGAAAATTCTTTCTCCATTATGTCAATAATAATTGGATAATTTTATGGAATTAATTTTATATGATTTATGAATTTATAAGGTTGTTTTCATCAAATTTTTAATTCTATTAATTGTTTTGTATAAAATAGAATAATATTTTCAAAAAAGTTTATTCTCCTAAAATGTGTGAATAGAGAATCCATTTTAATGTTTCAATGTGATTAAATACCATTATAACTTATAATTTTAACAAAATTTCCCTATAATTTTTTTAAAAACTTTCTTATTTTATTTTTATTCATAATGATATTTAAAATATTTTAAAAAAAATTAAAATCCAATTTTTTTAAAAAAAATTTATTATTTTAAAAGTTATTTTAAATTATTGGGTTTTGAGAAACAATTTATTAAATTTTTTATGTGCTAATTTACCATGTTTTTTGAAGCTTAATTATTTTATAAAATATGTTTTTTGGAATGAAATATTTTTTAAGGGTAATTGTTAAAATATTACATCGAAATAAAATTATTATATTTTCTAGAAAACACTTTTAAATAATATTCAATCATTTACAAAATGATATATCTTTTGTATTTTTTGTAAGTTATTTGTCAAATAATCTAAAAATTTAGGATTCCGTTTATTTTAATATAATTTATTGTTTATTTTATTAATACTATGTTATTTTATTGTGACATAATCCAAATTCATTCTCTATATGGATTATGACCTTGATATTTTAAGGATGTTTTAATAACCCACCCTTATCATTGGGTTCAACCGAAGTGTCACATGACCTCATGAATTCTTCCATATGCGTAAATTGCTACTTACTAGTGGAGAGGTCCAAAATAGAAACATGGTGAGACAATTACCATGATATAGAAATATAATCATCATAAATACAATGAGGTATACATAATAAAATAAGAGATCTATACAATAGAAGTATTTTAAATCAAACCATTTTGTATCAATATGTCAAAAAAACCTAATAACTTTCTAATTTATGTCACATGAAATGAGAAAATGATATATGTGAAAAATAGATCCTATAATAAGAAACCTAAAGACTACAATAACTCCACATGTCTTCCTTTCTCCTCTAGCATAGTAATATGACCTATGACCTTTTCCCTAAATAGGATCCCTAACCATAAATTTTTTGGTTTCAATGATATACCATTGTAGGTTTCAGTTATGAACTCTGATGGAAACCCCATAATAATCATTAACATATGTTTTATATTTTAGTAAAATTATATTTAATAAAGAGTACATAAAATATCAATTATACAGTCACATTATGGTACATTATTTTCAAACCAAGCTACCATAAACCAAGGGGTTACATAATATATATTTGATAAAAGATTAATCTATTAAAAATAAAGGGGTTACATAATAATATATTTGAAACATTATTAATCCATTTAAAATAATATTGTTCCCTTACAATCTATTTGAAACCTAATTAACAACTAGAAAAGAAATGGGTTCTAAAATAATCTCTCACAGAAAAGATTAACCCATAGAAAAGAAACGAGTTCACTATGAATATATTTACAACAATATTAATCCATTTATAGAAATAATGGATATGGTTTTATTACAAAATATCCCCGTTTTATATTGATTAACGACATGGTCTATTTATATTTTTGAATAAAATTTAACAGCTTGAGATTTTGTGAATTATTTTGTGACTTAATTAATTCTGTTTGATATTTTTCATTTCAGGAAACACCGAATGTAGATTATTTTATATTATATAACTATGTATGTCTTAAAAAATATTCAAAATTAATATAATGTTTCACTAAATGTAACATAAATGTATTCTTTCTCAAAATGGGACATCGTGGTTAGCTTTTGTTACATGCAAGACTCACATTCCTTGATGGATGACGGAACACGTAATACTGATTATTACTAAACCATAATTCATTCTTAAAATATTATTATTTAATAGGATATAATAATTAAATTTTAGTATTATAGTATTAACTGATTGAATCATACATATAGTTTAATTTATTGGTTACCAATAAATTAGAAAAAATTTAAGAACCAAGTTAATATAAATGGGATGATTATATAAAACTTTAATTTTACATGAAAAGAATATTACTATTTATAAGTTTAAATAGTTAATAATATTTAATTATAATAATTGAATTTATATGTTATATATTTTAAAAAATATATTATTTAATAATCCAATATATTTTTTAGATATAAAATAACAACAAAGATAATTTTATGATTAATAACCTATAATTTTTATAATAGTAGTTCTACAATCGTTTAATGGAGAACCTATTTTAGATAAAAATTTTGGAAATTTTTATGTTTTTAATATGTCAACATTAAATTCATATTTTAATTTAAAAAAGAAAACATTTCGTAGGATTAATTTTTCAAATCTGTCTATAAGGATTAATTTTTTTAACGACTAGTTAAAAATACTGAATTTGAATTAAAAACATGTATTTCATATAATCCATATAGAAAGTTAAATTATAATTTAATTTTTTTTAAAGATTAAGTAGACAATATAATTATAAATTAATCCAATTTAGTTCATTTGAATCAAATTTATATTGAAATTGGGTATAAAACGAAGCATAATTTTGGATGTTTTTACATTTAAACTCCATAGTGTCGTCTTGTCTGTGGGATTATTTTTAAATTAATTTCATCTAATTATGTGACTATAATTTTAGAAAATGGATTCCATTGTTTTAATTAGAATAATTTATAATTTATAATAACGGTAAAAAAATTGACCAAAAATAGAAGTGAAAGTGATTGCAATTAATTACAACGATTTTGAGAAAGACTTGGTTAACAAAGTAATGAACCATAAATTTAATACAAAAAACGACCTATAAACTGTTAAAACACCCATTTTATGGAGATTATACATCCATTAACCATTCATTATTGAGTTTTTATTTGGTTTGGAATAAAATTTTGATTGTTAAAAACGTTTGTACAAATAACATTTTTCAAAAAAGGCCATGTGTGTCCTTTCCCTTACGTATAAAGGCCCCCACCTCTCCCTCTCCATGACTCCTCTCAAACCCCTTAGGTTTGGCTAAAATCTTCACATTTCACTTCTACACATCCCTCCCGTACTCCTTGATATATACCCGTGGATATAATGTAATCCCACCAATCCTTTTGGAAAAAAACAAAAGGAGTTACCTGATTAAGTGATAAAGACTTCTCTAAAACTCCTTCATTTTATTTTCTCTCTCCACCCCATAAATATATTAATTCCATAATTTTATTAAAAACACCACTATATTCTATATAATATGATTATTTTATGATATGTTTTATACCTACACTTACAGATAGCTCCATCTATTGGGTAGCGATCATAATGTTTATTTGTCTGGTGAACTACCGCCTCACAAAATGGTAGTTATTCATTTTTCCGTACCACATATCATTGTGTAAATTATTTCAAAAACTCTGTCTATATATGATATATATTATATATATTATTTATTTACACTTCTTTAATTATTTTACAAAAATATCATTAAGATTTCCATTTTGTGTAAATACAATAATTTTGTTTCAGGAATTGTGGACAACTCCCCCTCAAAGTGATGTGATTCATTCACACAATGAATGGGATGTATTAATTGTGATTTTATAGAAATTATATGATATATATAATATAATAATTAAACTATAATAATTATATATAACTAATATATACATATATGTAATTTACTTACTTTCTTCCAATATGAACATTAAACGAAAACAATGTTCATCCTTACGTATGGACTACCATATAACTGAATGGTGTATTCTATTTCATAATTTTATATTATATAGATTATTATATCTAAAATATAATAAATATAAATGATATTTATATCATGGTGTACATTCTATAAATCATGATATATATAAGGAACAAAGATATAAAAAATTAAGACACCTACATAGAACCATGTGGATATGACCCGAAGCGAAACCAAAACATAGAATAGTTAACAAGTGGGTAATATAAGGTAACAATAAAACCAAATAAGTTATTAGATATACTAAAAAGTTTCTAAAATATATTTATAATAAATTAATTTTTATTTTATTGGTTGTTTGAATGAATATGACGACAGTCAAGACACAAGGTAAGGGAACTTCATCTCACATTTTATCTCCATGAGATAAATGATTTATTCCCCAACCATAAATTTGAATGATGTATATAATTCACATGTATGTATTATATTAAAAATATAATTGTATTTATGGGTATTAAATATTAATTTTATTATTTTTAAGTGTTTAGGTTTCAAAAGTTAACCAATCAGTAAGGTAATTTTGTTTAAATTTTCCTTATTTGATACACAGGTCATGTTATGCACTGGATGTTTTCCATGAGGTATATATACTTATTTTGAAATATTATATCTCTAATATACTTATTTTAACGAAATTTTAAGATTCTATTAATTTTATTTTATTAAATGTGTACTACGGTAAAAAGTTTCTAAGTGGAAAGTGTTTATTGAAAACATCTCATCCCTTTTCGAGATTGTTTATGATTATGCTTCGTCTGCTGAAATATTATTACCCATATCTCAAAGAAACTCATGAATATTATTATCCTATGTTTATTCTTGATATATTCATTTATTGGTTCCATTTTACACTCATTGGTATATAAGATAGTAAATAATTATTTTTAATAATGCCTGTGTTTACACTCTCTTTAGTAGGAAATCTACATTCCTTCAAAACCATGTTTTTTAAAAATTATTTTTTTGTATTAATAAAAATATTTAGGTTTATTTTAAATTAAAAATGTTATCAAGAGGTTTTAATGAAATATTTATAAAATTTTGATGAATTTTCAATGAAATATTTTTTAAATAAATTTTGATCTTTGTTGATAAGATATAAATATGTTTTCAATGGAAGGGTATTCAATTTTTTTTGAAGATTACAATAAATGTTTTGAAGGAAAAATTTTATAAAAATATTTTGAAGATTATTATATAAGTTTAAAATGTTAATTGTTTTAAAATTTATTTTTATCATTATTTATATGTTTATAATGCATTTTTAAAGAAAATGGTTCTATAATCATTTTATGTTTTAAAAAGGCTTTTCAAAGAAGTAAGGATATTTGAATAAATTAATGTTTTTTCAAAATATATTCACTATTTATTTCCATTCTAAGATAACAAAAGTTGGTGTTACTCAATCCCACTTATGGAATGATCCAAAGGTTCCATTCATATTTTCTATTGAATGGTTTCTATTTTGATGGAATGATTCTTAGGAAACTTATTCCTTTTCCAATTGTTATATAAATTTTAAACCCACTTATTTTCCTGGTTTATTATTTTATTAAATGGTTATGAAACCTGTATATTTCCATAGGTTATGAGGTGATTAAATGTTAGTGACACCCATTTCATTTCATGGGTTATGACTTTTGTGTGAATCTTATTATGGGTAGTACATATATCTCCCTCCAATGAATTGGGTAATGATGTATGACTGATGATATAAATGTTTTGTGTGAATCTTATTATAGATTCACAATGTTATGCATGGACCAAGATTCATGTCAATATGTTTATGTGTGAATGTAATTACATTTTCACGATGTAAATACTAAACCTTATTATGTCTTCATAATATTAAGCATTATCATGATTACATGTTCCCAATGTTATCCATGGACCTTATTGCTTGTATGTATGTTTATTCATGAACCTGATTACATGTTCCCATGGTTATTAGTGATCCTAATTATGTGTTTATAACATTATGCATGATCCTAGTTACATTTTTACAATGTTATTCATGGACCTTGTTTCATGTACAAAATTTTATGCATGAACATGATTACTAGTTCAAAATGTTATGCATGAACTGGATTACATGATCAAAAAAGTATACATGGACCTAGTTTCATGACCATTATCTATGAGGGGGCCACATTTCATGTCCTTCACTAAATATGTGAACCTATTTCTACTTATATATATTAATTGCGTTATAAATTGATTTCAATTCCATAATTCCATGTCTTATTCACGTGTTACGCTTCCATGGATTATGATCTTTATTTTCCTAATATACATGTCTTATGAAATGATAATATTTATGCCATGTATATTGATTATGACCTTTGATATGAAGGGTGTGATCTTTAAATGTTATGCTCACATTCTCATTTGATTATGTTAATGTTATGCATATTTATTTCCTTTATTTACCCTTATTGAGAATTCGAGCTCACGCTTTTCTTATGATTATGTTCCCTAGGTCATGATAGAATTTTTTAGGAAGAATTACTAGAGGTTATGATCATTGATATATATATTTAAAATTAGTCACCAAGTAATGATATATTTTTTATGTTTCTAATGACACTAATCTATTATGGTCCTCAAGAATGTACTTTTGTAATAATATGAATATTCATAGAAAATGATTTAATATCCATTTATGTTAAGTATGGGTAAATATAGTTTGTTCAAAGAGAAGTTTAGTCACCTTTTAGAAGTTAGGATGAGGAAAAATTTTTGTTAATCTAAAGATAATGTCTTAGGATAATCCAAGGAAATGGAAAACTATAATAAAATGGATTATAATTTTGTTAAAGGATTTAGTAAGTGGGTTTCTACAAATACATCCCTATCAAGATACTAAAAGTGGATGTGGATCTAGAATAGATGTACCTAGGAGTGACAACTCAAAACATATGTTTTGGGCCTAACTCGAGGTAATATTGTACACAAAAAATGGTCTTTGATGGACTCATGTATTTTAACTCCCCATGGATGTTCTTTGGGAATTCTCAAATTCGTCATGGAAAATGATGTATTATTTTAATATAAGTTGGCTAGGAATAACCTAGGATGAACATATGTAGTCATAGACTATTGATGGATTCCTGATTTTAAAACTTATAAGAAATTATTTTTCAGGACAATGTGGTTTTCTGTATTGATAAATAATTATCTAAATATACTTATGGTTTCATTAATGGAGGGAACCCGATGGAAGTGGATTTTTACTGAATGTGACAGCTGAATTTCTAATGATAAGTCAAGTGGGATGATCACTAGATTGAAATATATTGTATCATGCACAATCAGTTTTCACTGATCATGATCTACAGCGTGTACCTTAACAAAATCTTGGACTCACTATGGAAAATAATGAAGGAGTTCACTGAGAGTTTGGGTAATGGAGGCCATAGAAAAATTATGTTTCGATTATCTTTATGTCAATTATGTGGAATGAATCGCCTAAGTGAGTGGATGAGAGAAATAAGAAGTTGTTTTGAATGTGAAAAAGAAGGTAATAAAGCAAGTAATTTCATGGTTTAAATGTAGAGTATAGTTAAAGAAATAGATGAGAATATAGGTATCTTTGTGAAATCATTTAAAGATATCTTTTTTATGTGTGGAATAAATGGTAATAATTCAACTCAATTTCCAAATGGGAAATCTCCTAAAGAGAATTAGCATTGTGGTGTGAGTAATGCTTATATTACTAGACATGATTAGTCTATTGATGAAATTTGAATAGAAATAGGTAGTAAATAATATGATTATATATAATTATTATGACTTCTGTATGAAGTGTAATAATAAATTATTTATGTATTGTGTATTTAGGAATTATGTTTTATGAATGGTGAAATAAACAAGGATTGTTTAGTTTTCGTTTTGTTTCATTAATGATTTACAATGATACGTTGAATGGACCAGGGGGGAATTGAATAGTTATTTCATGGAAAGGTGATGTCCATGTAAAACATATTATTAAGGTAAAGATAACACTTAATAAGTTTCAAAATTATGATAATTATATTTGGATAATGTTATGTTGTATATAAGTAAATTTTATGATACAGATTTCCTTAGAACTAATTAAGGACCTGTTGACATATAGTTTATGATATCATGGGTGAAGTGTAAAACGTCTTGGATTTATGGAATATATAAAGTAATCTATAGAATAAAGAATCAAGAATGATTCCTAGAATTAGTTATGGTAATTCAGGTTATTACTATGTTTCAAGAGAATAAATGATGGGGATATTCACTTTTTTGGAATGTGGCACCCAAAAGACACTTTGTGATATACAATGGATCAATGTTAAAATAACTTATTCAATTTAATTATAATTTTTTGGGTATTTCATCTTTATTAAGGGCTATATGGTTATAAATTGATGAAATGTTTAAACTAAACTTCAGAGGATGTATTTATGTATTAATATTGTGTTGGAAACCATGATTTAAAGTGTATTCAATGATTAACCTTATTTCAAGGATGTCCATCATAATTATTTTGGAAATATTACTAGTGTGGTTTTATAAATGTACATCATGTATGCCAAGATAAAACCAATCAATTATGATAATTTCATGAGTCTTGAACCCAAGACCGAATGACGATAAGGGATTCACACATACCACTAGCCTACGTGTTGCGCTGGTTAATGTATAATAAATTTTTATGAATAATTATTTATGTTGAAACAATAGTGTTATTTTTTATGTTCAGAGTTTAATGTATTAACCATGTTGATTTTCAGGATTTTTGGACAAAATTATTTCTACTTTTTATTATTTTACGAACCATAAGATCTTCTAAATCTATATTATAGTGCTTTGGGAATCAATGTTAATTTCTAGAAATCAATATCTTGAAGTTGTAAATGAATTATAAATAGATAAAATCGTAACCAAAGAATGATTTTTTTATAAAAACATAACATGTATGTATATTTCCTTGAATTCATTGTCAACAAAAGAATTAATCAAAGATAGGATAATGATCTGAAAAATGTGTTTTTATAATAACTTAATTTGTGTTGAACTGATGTCCATTTAAATAATCATAAATTTATGACTTTGATGCACTAAAAGTTTAATTGATCATTAAATTGTTTGTGATTGATGACCTCAGTCACACCCTATAAATATTTATGCTTTTCCTCTATGTCCATGTTTTCATTTTCAACCATTGTTCTCGTATGTGAAACCCTAGTTATATGTTACTTTAGGTAACCATGATGTTTCCAACATTCACATTTTAAAGGAAGTTTTAGGATTCTGTTTTATGATGTGGGTTTATGTTAAAGTAATTTTCAAGTAATTTATTTTTCGACAACCCTTGTAAATATCAAGGGTGAAATTAATTTTAACGGGGGTAGAATGTAACACCCTGATATTTTGTGAATTATTATTTTTGAATTAATTTAATATTTTAGATATTTTTAATTACAAGTGGAACTAAAATTGATTTGTTTATTTTAAATAGATGTTTTTTTCTTGAATTATATGAAATAGCAAGTTAATAATTCACTACATGCAACATAAATTTAAGCTTTCTCTTCACGGAACACTGAGGTTAGCATTCATTACAAGCTAGACGGACTTCCCTCGATGGCTTACGTATACATTAGACCGATTGTTGCTAAAAAATAATTCATTATTAAAATATTATTATTTAATTGGATATAAAATGGAAATTAAATGGAATATTAAAGGAATAAATAAATTATGAATATATATAGTTCAGTTCATTGGTTACCTATTAACTATAAAATAATATAGGAACCAAATACATACAAGGGGACTTATTTGATAAATATATATTTTTATTTGAAATGAATGGATTATATTAATAAGTTATATTAATTAATAATAGTGAAATATAATAATTAAATTTATATTTCATATGTTAAAAAAATATTTTTTACAACCATCCAATAAATTTGATATATATAATATAAGAAAAAAAATAATTTTATTCTTAATGAACTATATTTTTTTACAAAGGTAGTTTTACTGCCTTTTAATGGAGAACCCATTTTAAATCCAATTTCTTGCAGAGTTTATAGACTCGATAAGTCAATATAAACATAAAAATTTGGTTTGGATAATTGTCTGCTATTTTTCTATAATGATTAATTTTTTTAAATGTATAGTTAAAATATTAAATTTTATTTCAAAACTAATTTTTCATGTAATTAAATTATAAGGTAAAATTATATGTTAAATGGTTTATAATGTATAATTAGATAATAATTTTATAAATTAATCCCATTTTGGTAGTTTTAATAAATTTAACTTTGAAATTGAGTATTCAAACTTCATAATCTTTTGGATGTTTTTACTTTAAAAACTCGTAGTGTCGCACCATCAGTAGGATTATTTTAATTTATTTTCTTCCAATTATTTGATTATAATTTTGAAAAAATGATTGCATATTTGGAATATGAATAATTTAGAATTTCTAATATGTTTTCATTTGGTTTTCTACCAATATAATAGTTAAAGTGATTAAAATTAATTACAACAATTAAGAGAAAAAATAGGATTATAAAGAAAAAACCATAAATTTGAGTCCCAAAATGACCTAGAAACTTTTCCAAAACCATTTTATGGAAATTATTATTCCTTGAAACTTCCATTATTGACTGTTTTTGTTATTTATTATGTTTTTTCAGTAAAATCGTGTTTACATCTATCTTGTTTTCAACATACCAAGTGTGTCCTTTCCCTTCCCTTTAAAGGTAACCAAGTCTACCCCTTCTTCACACATCTAAAAAAACTTATGCTTAGAAAATATATAGCCAATAAAATTCCAAAAATACCTCCCAACCATATATAAACCTCACCTTGGGTGGAAATCAATCCATGGAAACCTTTTAAAACAAACCCAGAGGAGTAACCCAATTAAGAGGCAACGACATCTCTAAAGCTCCTTTTTTTATATTGCTATCTCCACACATGCATTCTATTTATTAAAAACTTATATAACAATACCAGTATATTAAATATACAAGTATTTTTGTATTATAAGTTTTATAAGTAAAATTAAAAATCTTCAATTAATTTGTAATACACATATTACTTATGTGTACGGAGAACTTCTTGGTCACAAAATAATGATTATTCGATTTTCCATACCGGCTCACATGGTGAAAATATGATGGAATGTCTATTTATATATGGTATATATTTTTTTATTTTTTATTTTTTATTTTTTATTTTTTATTATTTAATTATTTTACAACACCTATCATTATAATTTATTTTTTTAAATACGATAATTTCGTTTGAGGAAGTGTGGACTAACTCCCCTTCAAAGTGATGTTATTCATTCACACACTACATGAAATGTATTAAAGATGGGTTTAGTGAAATTATATGATATATATTATATAAAAATTATAATTGAATAGTTACATACATAAATATGTTTATACATATATGTCATTTACATATATTCATTCAATATGACAATTAAATGGAAACAATGTTCAAGCATACGTACGTCCAACTGTCTCCATGAACAATGTATTCAATTTCATACTTCTATATTATATATATAATTATAAAACAAATATAATGAATATATATGATATTTATATCATTATTTAAATTTTTTAATCCTGAAATATGTATATGGACAATGATATAACGAATTAAGAAGCATTCAAGGAACAAAGCAGATATTACATGAAGTGAAACCATAACATAAAATTGTTAACAAGAGTATAATGTAAAGAGATAATATAACCATATATGGTATTACATATAAGAATTTTTTTCTGTGACAGATTTATAATAAACATATATTTATTATATAGGTGGTTTGATCGAGTACGGAGAGAGTCATGACACAAGGTATGAGAATTTCTTCTCACTTTTTATTTTGGTGAGATACATGCTTAATTCACCACCCATTATTTTCATGTGGTGTGTAAAATTTACATTTATGTGTTATATTATTATTCCTATTATATTTATGGGTAGTTTAATATCCATTATATAATTTTTATTTCTTGGGTTTTATGATTCAAAAGTTACTAATCAATAAAGTAATTTTGTCGCAAAATTCCTTCATTGAGACACATGTCATGTTATGGAGCTAAATTTTTCTACAAGGTTTATACACTTAATTATAAATTTTGTAGCATAAATTTAATTATTTTTATGATATTTTATGAAAAATTTAATTTAATTTTCTTAAAAGGGGACTATGTTTTAGAGATACCAAATTGTAAGACTTTATTGAAATAATCTCACTACTTTTCAAGATTATTTAAGATTCTGGTTCCTTTGATGAAATATTATGATCCCTCTCTCAAGAAAACTCATAATTGTTACTATTCTTTATTTATTAATGATATATTCATTTATTGGAAACGTTTTTCAGTCTTTGGAACATAAGATATTTAATAATTTTTTTATTAAATCGTGACGCTACCATCTATTCAGTTAGATGTTTGTGTTCCTTCAAAACCATGATTTATGAAAATGTAACCACGTATTATTTATAATATTTCAATTTATTTCTAATAAGAAATGATTTTAAAAGTTTTTAAAAAATAATTTATAAATTTTCATTGTATTTTAAATTTAGTTGTGTTCAAAATATATTCAAGATTTCTTGATTAGTTTTCAAAGTGTTTACAAAGAAATGGTTTTCAAAAACATTTCATTCTAATTTTATAGGTTCTCAAGGAAAAAATGTTTTCCAGATAATTTTATGAATTTTCAAGGGAAATTGATTTCAAAATTATTTCAATATTTCTCTTTAAATTTTCCTGGAATTTTCAGTGAAATTTATTTTATCAATGTTTTTTGCTTTAAAAAGACTTATTAAAGAAGAAAGGATATTTTAATCAAGAAATGTTTTTCAAAATATCATCCCAATTTATTATAAATGTAATATTAAATCAATTTATGTTAATTAAGACCATCTAGGAAATTATACACAGGTTCCATTAATATTATCTGTTGAATGGTTTATGTTTTTATGTAATGTTACTTATGAAAACCATTTTTTCCTTGGGTTATGTAATTTTTAACCCAGCTTATTTTCATGGATTATGATCTAATGAAATGATTACGAAACCTATCACTTTTAAATAGGTTAAGATGTGATTAATATTTAATGATACCCATTTCATTTCACGAGTTATGATTTGACATTTATGGAACCCATCTCTTTTCTTGGGTTATACCATGATGAATGTTTTGTGGAACATGCATGTATGATATAATTACATGACAAGTTGGACCTATATCTCCATCCAATGAATTTGGTAATGATGATTGGCTTATGAGTATAAATCATATGTGTGTACCTGATTACATGTTCACAGTGTTATGCATGGACCTGGTTACGTGTCCATAAGTTTATGTGTGAACCTGATTACATGTTCAACATGTTATGAGTGAACCTTATTATGTATTCATAATTTTATGCTTGAACAAAATTACATGTTCACAATTATATGCATGCACCTAGTTTCAGGTCCACAATATTACACATGAACCTGATTAAATGTTCACAATGTAATGCGTGGACCAGATTTTATGTCCTCAACATAATGTATGGACCTATTTATACTTATATATGTTCACAACGTTATACGTTGATGTGTATAACACAATTCAATGTCTTATTCTTTTTTTGTACTTCAATGACTTATGATCTTGATTTATTTATGTTTTATGTATTATGAACTACCAATATTTATGCCACATCTCATAATTAGGATCTTTGATATGTTGCGTACAATCTTAAAATGTTATTTTCATGTTATCGTACCGTTATTTTCCTTTTATGCTTCTGGATTTGACTTATTTACCCTCATAGAGCATTTGAACTCATGCATTTGTTTGGTTTACATCCCCCCACATTATAAAGAAAATTTTTAGGTATATATACTAGAAGGGAAGATATTTACTAGAGACATTGATGTTTTTTCACAATGATTAATTATTTTGTTCTATGATTCCAAAGAAACTAATCTATTTCAAATCAATGGATTTTAATTTTTTAATCTTCAGAATAATCTTAAAAAATGATGTTAGATCTATGTATTCAAATTATTGATTTCTATATTAAATAACATTGAAGTATCAATAAATTTTATTTTGATTAAAACTAACTTTTATTTTGAAACACACATTTAAAAACTAAATGTGTAAAATATATTTAAAAAGACAATTTATTTGAAAAAACATTTAAAATTATAACATAATCATCGTGATAAATTATGGACATGATGGAATAAAAATTCATCCATGACATAATTGTTAAAAAATATTTACTTCCAAATATTTTGAAAAATGGAGTCAAAATTTACCCATTTGGTAAATATTAATAAATTTCATTTAAAAGAATTCAAAGAACATATAATATCAAGTGTGACTGATTTATTAAACCATTTTTTAGAGAAGAATATTTTTTAAAACATTTTAGAAAACATAGATATGGAAGAAGAAGATTTCAAATGTAGAAGCATATATAATATTTGTATAACATACAAAATAATATCATGTTATTTAATTAATCAAAAAGGGGTGAAATTGAAATAAAAATGTCAACCACATTCATAAATTCTATGGAATTAATATATATTTTTCATTAAATTAATATAGTGTTGTTTCTCCAAATATAATCTTTAATATAAACAATCCTAAAAGAGGGGATATTGTAATATAAAGAATTTTCCACATTAGTGATTATTCAATCAAAATCCCCATGCAATAATCAAATCAAATGAAAAATTAAGTATCATTATTAGAAGTGTATAGATTATATTACATGTAAAAGAGAGTTATTCACACCTCACAAATGAATATATGTTCATATAATAAACATATTTCTTCAAGAAACAAAATTTGAGATGAATAACCATTACAAATAACATACCATTGAATTACGGATTTAATCACAGAATAAATTATTTTTATAAAATATAAATCCAAAAAAATTATAAATATATAATAAATAAATTTATAGATCAATTAATACAAAATAATTTCAAAAAAATGACAATTAAGAAGTGATATAACCTAATGAAATGAAATGTTTTTATGAAACCCTTCACCAGTAGGTAAGATTCAAATAAAATCCACCTTGAAGAAATAATTCTAATAAAAATACAGTATACCTAGAATTAAGATGGATTAATAATATTAAATTTATATGTGGTGGTTTATTCACTAGAAAATAAATAGATGTGTTAAATATGGACAATGTCTCAGAGAAATAAAAAGTGAGATAACAAAACCCTTTGCTCGGTACCAGACATTACATGTGTGTCCTTTAAAAAATATATAATATGACAATATGAATTATATTATTTATTGAAAAAAATTTATAGGTTTCTTACCTTATACTTAAATAATCTATTTTATTTATTTTCAATAAAATAATAATAAAATTTATCAGTTAATTCCATGTCTAGTGTTTTTAGGACGTCTGGATCATTGTTTCAAAAAAGCTTTCGTGTGTTGTCCATGGCAAACTAGTAATTATTTCAAAATATCATGATTAATAATAATGTAATATATATATATATATATATATATCATATTTTTACATCGATAATCGTTTTTAAACAAATTTTAATATATTTTTATGGAAAAAAATGATGTTACAATCATGGAGTTGGTACGTCGTACGCACACATGAGTAAGGTTTCCATTTTTCAACTATCATTATGAAAAGAAGTTAAGTAATATTTTATCAATGAATAATTATAATAATATCATAAATATATAATTTTTTCATTCAATATAATTAAATATATCATCCATGTTTTTTGTGTGGAAAAACTAATCACATCACTTCGTTGATGTGGTAGCCCACATGTGCGCATGAATGAGATTATAGTTTTCATGTGTACAAAATAAATTGATAAATTTTATTTTAATAATGAAAAATATGTAATTAAAATAATAATAATTTAATATAAAATATATATTCATCAAAATAATCTATATTACCTTCCATGGAAAGCATTAATGAAAAATGATTCACATCGCTTTGTGAGGTAGAAATTTGTCACACAGAAGAGAGAAATTATCATATCACACAAGGATGTTAAAGTAATAAGGTATGTGTGATATAATAATTCTAAAAGTATAAATATATTAAAAATATTATATATATATATATATAATTTAAAATTTTCATTATAATAATTCATGAGGGGAAATGGTGAAAAAAGGAATGACATCGGTTCCCTAAACAGTGGTTTGCTGTATAGAAAAATGAATATTTTGTTTACCTTTTTGTAAAATAGTAAATGTATTAAGGTTATGTAAATAAAATAAGAAAATCTATGTATATGGAAGATATATTTTTCATTTTATTAAAATAATTTAATATATTTAAATTATTATTAAGAAGAATTGACATAAAAGCATGCAATTTGGTAGGATACCTCTTCTTCGGACAACCTTCTTTGGTAGGCACAAAAATAATTCCTATGAATGATTTTTGATAAGAAATATGGTCTATATGAAATGATTTGGGAAGTTAAGAAGGTTATTTTAGGGATTTTACAATCCAAACGGCCTTGTAGTTGTGAAGTTGTGAAGAGATGGGGTGTCTTTTTATAAGTGATGTGTATGGCACAATTGATTTTTTTTTAAACTAAAAAGTGGTACACTCAATTTTCACATGCCATAAGATTCAAAAATAGAGAAGTATTGATAAATTTACATTATAATGGTGAAATGTTCTAAAAAATTAATTTAGAAAAGTTTTTGGGTCATTATGACCTTCATAATGTTTAGTTTTATCCCTTGCTAAACCCTTCTTTACTTTAACCATAATAATTAGTTTTTTCAATCTAGTTTATTAATTATGTTATAAAATTAAGTTGAAATTATTAGATAATATAAATTATGAAAATTAAATATTTTTAACAAATTTAAATAAATTAAAAATTTAGGAGTATAAAATTTTAATTAAAAATCATATTGTATGACAATATAAAAATACGGGGTTTCACGAAGTGTAATTATGATGAAAAATATGATTTTATAATTAATATATTTATTAAAATAATAATAATTTTATTAATCTCAATTAATATTTATCAATAAGTAATATATAAAAGTAATTTAAAACATACTTCACTAATGTATGGTTTAATTAATAAAAATGGTGAGACATACTACACTTAAAGCTGTTTTAGAAAAAAAATATTTCTAAACCTAAAACATTACTTATTTTAAAATATAATATAAAGATGATTCAAATGTTTTAGTCTATGTTAAATATTACTAAATAATACATATGTTATTTTAAAACATACTCATAACATAATACTACTTTTACGTTTTCTTACCTCATTGTGAAGAAATGAAATTTTTACAAAAATTGCAATTTTTACTATTTAATACAAAAAAATATATTGCGAAAAATACTAAGAAATTCACCAATTGTAAATTTCAATAAGAAAATTAAAAAATATAATATAATTTTATTGAAAAAATTTCTAAATGGTCAAAAAAAAGTTATAATATTGTATTTATGAAAACAATGGAAATAATTTTTAAAGAAAACTTATTTTTGAAAAGTAAAATAATTTAATTAAATAGAGATCAATTAATTACTAAAAATTTATCAATAATTTATATTGGGTAGGAATGTATTATATATATATATATTCGAAATTTATTTAATAATATATACTCCCTTTGATTTAACAGATATTTTATAACAGTTATATATTCTGTGTGTCATTTATGCATAATGTTTCATATCGTATATTCTTTAAAACATAAAAATATTGGGTTCTATTTTAAAATAAGATATAAAAGTGATTAATGTATTTTAAAATAAATATATCTTATTCTGTTTCTAATCTTGTGGTTTCATGTAGTATATGCTATCAAACATAATTTTATTCTTTTAAAATCAAGCGGTGTTACGTATTCCCCCAATTAATAAATTGTTTCCTCAGAATTTAAAACTCATATCTGTAATTAAAGGATGGATACTGTAAAATAAAATTATTTTAAATCCCACAATTAAAATGTTTAATTTATAATTTCTCTTAAATATAGGGATATGTGAATTCAATGGTTAACATATTACTTAGTTTTCACATAGGAGCACATTGATCGAAGGTGAAGATATAGCCATGAAAAAAAAAGCACAATAATGTATATAGAGTGATTGAGATAAGTGAATGTATGAAAGTAAATAATCAATATCATTTTAGGGAACTCAAAATCCTAAATCTTCGATGAGTTAAAAGACCATTTGTTTATACAGAAAACAATGTACTAGGATATTTTTTTCAAGATCATTTTAAAAGTGTCGTGGATATCGTCTTCTATATAGGTAAAAAATGTAATAACCTAGCCTTTTCAATGTTTGTAACCTTATTTTTTTATTTTAAAACATAATTTTATTTTTTAAATTTGATTTATGCTTCATGTAAGGGTTTAAGTGAATTTAGGAATTTTTTGGTCTGTGGAGTTCCATATTTCATAGAAAACAATTGGGGTGCATATGTGGCACAAAATTTGTGTTAAATGTGAACCGAAAACCTTATGTACATATATGGATTTAGTAAGGTTTGATTAAACATTGAATTATTGTATTTGGATATTTAGAGCTACAAAAGTGGGTGTTCATGGGTTGTGCACGGTTTTTCTAATATTTAGTTTTATGTCGTGCGGTGTGCGATCTATAGGCAATGGGGTGTCCATGGTAAGACGAACTGTGCAGCCAAAAAAAATAGTAGTCAGAAATTTTCATTGAAAAGACCATTTTTCATTAATTTTTTTTAAAGTATTGACCCCTTACTCTTCTCTCTCAAACACAATATCTTACACTTTTTTGCCTTTATGGAAGGCTCCCACATTCCCCATGAAATAATTTGAATCCTTTCATTCACTCAGACTAAAAAAACGATCCGTTTATCACATTGGATAGACATCAGTACTATCCATACTTCCTTATTTAATTTCACTTTTTTCTATCCTTTGATGGTGTTATTTTGGTGTAATATATTATTTACTATTTTTTAGGGAATTATTATATTATTATGTTTTTTATGATCAAGACCAAACTAAGGGGTGATATTTGATGAGGCATGTAGGTGGTATATGAATTTTCCCTCATTGTAATATATTTTAAAAAATATCATTGTTGTGAAAATGCTAGTATGAATTTTAATAATGACTAAAATTCTTATGAAATCATTTTAAATTTTGTAATTTTTATTCTATGGACCGTGAAACACCATCTAACAACATTGGAGGTTGAGACCTAAATGTTAACCACAACATGTAGGGTTCATTCTTTTTAATTCCTTTAGTGACCCATTTTGGGATAACCTAAGACATTATTATTCTATTCATGAATGAAACTTTATTTTGGTAAGAGTTTCATATAAATCATTAAAAAATATTTCATTAAATGTTTAGTATATAATTATTGATTTCACATGGCCCTTATCCTTTGGAATTATGTTTATGAGGGGTTTCATGCCCTTATTTTACATTTTCATTTATGATGAAAGGTAATTGAATGAAACTAATGAAAATGTAGTCATCATGAGTATTATTGAGTATATGATGACATACTAATATAATTGAAATGATTATATGTTTTTTATTGCATATAGCCAATTTCAATCTTTATAAAAATGTCAAACTTTAGCAAGACTCAGATTTTTAGGGGAATGTATTGAGGACTCTAAGGAAACTGTTCCAATTCATTAAGCTTATTTCCAATGGGGATACTAACCATGCAACATGATTTTTTTCTATCAATGGATTCCTAGCTTGATTCCATTGGATCCCTTCAATTTATCTCTAGAAATAAGAATGTCTCAAATACACTCCTCAGATGAATCTTGACATCTAAAAAAATAAGATATCATGGATCATTTTTCTTGGGTACATTCATGCATATCCAATGATTTGCTATAGAAGTTATCCATGTACTAGATTAGAAACAATTCTATTGGAATTCCATGTGTTTATACCTAATATTAAACATATTTTTTTACACTAGGTTGCATTGTTATGTACTAGGAGCTTGCTGAACCTTCCAAGTTCAAGGGTTCCTTGGTTTAAGCATGGATCTTGTATTATTATCATTTTCTTCAATATAAATAATTAAAATTTTTTTTGGATAACTTATGATAAAATTGATCTATAATTAAATAACTGAAAAAATTTGTATTTAGGTACACCAGATGTTGCTGAAGCTAGTATGAATTATTTATTTTTCTCTTATTTTTTTTGATATATATAAAACTATTATATTTCTAATTTATAGGCACTATTTTTATATATTTATATTGTGGTGGGGAAATAAGATTTATATCACACTCTAATTGTTCCAAGAATGTAATTATAGAAGATTATATGATTTTAGGTCTAGACAATAAGAGACAACCTTTTTCTGACACCAGACTTCTTACATTAGGAAGGGAGATTGGCAGTAGATGATTGAGAAAGTTCTCAAGATGCATGGATAGTTTTCCCATTTTATTCTTTTTTATATATTTTATTATACTAACTTCTTACTATAATATATTTATTTTTCCTCTATTTTATAGAAATTTTAAAATATTTTTATATGATATTGTTACTATCATATGATGATTGTTTATTACATGGATTCCCACACTTTTTTATTAAATATTTATTATTATTATGCTACTATTGTTTAATAATAATTTCAATAACTCTAATCCTCTATAACTAGTTGTAATAGTCTCCCCATAGATACACCCTAAGCCCTATATTTTAGTTGGTAGCCTCTATCATTCAGGGAGGTGCGCTTGAGGCCATGTGGAAAACCAGGTTTGGTTACTCAGGAGTGAAATAGGTCGAGGATATTACAATATAGTATCAAATGATAAGCATTTTATTATATTATTATTCTGGAAATTTATATTGAATATTTGAAATATTTTATAACATGATCAACATCAGTTCTTGGTAGTATCAAAACCATATTTGTGGTAAACACCATATTTCTATGGAATGAAAAATTCTTATTCTATATTCCACCTATTATAGTGTGTGAATTTACATGGGTGGGTAATTAAGATGAATTATGGTATTCATTATGATATATGTAGATTATATCATATACCAATATTATATAGAGAATTACTAAATTCATCATCATATTCACATAAAAGTTCACATTCTATTCCATATAGGCTCATTTTTGTTTGTGTTGACTTTGTTTTTTGACTGTTCCTTGGTTGTGATACATGCATGTGCGACAAAATTCTTTTGAAGGAAAAAAGTTGATTGTTTAAAATATCATCATCCTCATAATAAAAGTTCTCCATTAAAGATTATGATGAAATCATAAATAATAAATTTTAATCCATATAATCTATGTACAAATTATTGCATGGGAAAAGATATGGATATGGTTAAATGACCATAAATTGTAATTTATAATCTGTATATGCCTTTCTAAATTGGGTGGGGGTATTTATTAAAGTTAGTCCATCATGTTCCGACCCTAAAATTATGATACTAAATGTAATTCCGGATGGTTATAATTAATTGGGTGTCAATTTTAATCTATAATGTGTATGGGCCTTTGTAAACTTGGAATGGAAATCCGTTTAATTGATCCATTTATTATTAGTAAACAACTTACTGAGACAAGATATAAATTCTAACTTATAAATGAAATTTTTTCTTTTAAATAGAGAGGTCAATTGAATAATAAAGACTTTTTTCCTCTATTACATGAAATAAAATCTCCATATTTTAAACCCATATTAATAAAAACATGAATTCCCTACAATACCCTGAACTTCGATGTAGGATGTTGGGGTAGTATGTTTGGTATTGACCCTTTTTATTTTGACATGCATTTTTTAGTGATCCTATTATCATCAGTATCATGTAATGAGGTGTATTCTTGGAATTTTTAGCATTATTCCACCATAGATTCAAAGATTCATGTTCTAGGAGGGTGGGGTTGACCATACTCTGGAGATTGAGGGACTTGATCCACCCTTATTACCTCCAAGCGTGCCACATGTGTCACCACCTTCTATTCCAGAACTAAGAACAGATTTTTACCATTGAGAGCGTTTCCTATGCTTTATACAACCTATATAAGTTGTTCCATGGACTGATTCTATAGTGACTGATCTTTCTGATGTGTTTCTATAGTAACTCCATCCCATGTTATTGGGTGATGGTGGTCCTTAGGTACATGTGTTGTGGCTAAAATCCATTTGAACTATCTTCATGAATCTCGAGATGTCTCTTGAGAGGATGATGGTTCTCTCCACCTATATTCTATGTAATTTTTCCATGCGTTGAAGGAATGTGTTTACATTGACCGGTATTCATTTGGTCATTGTCTAGGAGGACATTCAAACAACCTTCTCTAATTACCCTTTCATTAAGACACAAATATCTGACCATGACATAGAGTTCTTGCAACTGGAGAAAGTTTTTATGTTTGACACAGATTATTTATTCAATTTATCTAAGCTACAACACTTTGCACCAATTTGTTCTGTTGATGACCTATCATTAGTGACATGTCTGAGGATGGGATCAAGTATGCCATCCTCTCTCAGGTGAGTTTATTCACTTAGTATACCATTTCAATGATTGTGAAATAAGATCCTATAACCGCATGAAACATGATGTAATATGATATTAAAAGAAACATAGTGTTAGTACTAAGATAGGTTTGTAGTTCTTCAAGCAGTAGGGATCATATCCTTGTGGTTTCTCTTCAAAATAGTGGTGGAAGACTATCCACATTGGTATCTCAATTGTATGCCATCAATGTGGAATATAGGGGAACTTGAATCCATAATGTGATATATACCCCTTTGAGTTTCATTCTTGTGGTAGTATGGTTCGTCTTAAATTTATTTATAGGCCTTTCCTTTAATTTTTTATGTCATATAATCCACAGTAGATCAATCTATTGGAGATGTATTGATGAATTTGTGTCAAGCATGAAGATGGAGTAACAACAGTCCAACAATATAAAGAGGTGGCTATGGAAAAGGGATCCAAACATTATATTTTTAGCATCGTGGAGGGAAACATTATACGGTAGTCCATTTTTATCCTAGGTTCATGGATTAAGCTATTTTCAATTGTCATAGTAGATACTTGGGGAGTAGATTTCTAGACCATATATAGTACAAGGTATGATTATAGTTTCTTTTCCTATTGTGTATTCTCTCTTCTAAATAGGTTCCTCATACTCATTAATTTCTTTATCAGTCATAGAAGGTATTGTGATTTAAATACCATTCTTATGTGGAGTGATGACCCTAGGCACACTGTTGGGTGTAAAATAAGTCAGTTTAAACCCCAAAAAGTAATGAACTATTTTGTTTGTAGGTTATCACTTCATGGGGAATTTCTATATCTTTGAGATAATGGGTTTTGATTTAATACATGAGATCTATTGGATTGATCATAATCATAGCCACAATGAATGTAATTGATGAATTGTAACATTAATATTTCACAAGGGTGGTAGTTACATGCAAAAGGTAGAATCAGATTTCTATGTCGGTCGATCTGGACCATTGCGTCGTGGGATGAGTGAAGTGACAACCCTAATTTCCAATATTTTAAAAAATGATCAAATAATGCATGTGACGAATTTTCTTCAATTGGTGGTTTGTTTTAGCAAGGTTATCTTGGAATAATTCTATGGACTACCTACCCATAGAGTGGTATTGTTTATGACAGATCTCATTCAAGGAGTAACAATAGTATCTATTCCTCTATATAGGATGGAGCTTATCAATCCCAAGAATTTCATGACATAGTTTTAGGATTTAGAATATAATGGTGTTTTGCAACCAAATACTTCATCTTGGGGTTGACGTATCATTTTTTTCAGAAGGTAGATACAACCCAACGACGCTTCTTTGATTACCAATGGTTGAATGAGCATGTTGTGAAGAAATAATATTCTTTTCCATTAATATATGATCTCTTACAAAATATACAAGGATAAAGAGTGGTTTTAATGATTATAATAAGATCATGATATCTTAATGTTCATGTTATTACTTCTTACAAACCATGTATGTCCTTCTAAAGTCAGTATAGTTTATTTGAGCATTTGGTTATGTTTTTCATTCATAGAAATGAGCCCACTTTTTTCATATCCTTGATGAATTGGGGTTACCATACCTAACTAGATTCTTTCATCATGATTTATTTGGATGAAATCTTATTGTATTATCATACTAGTAGAGACAATTTGAAAGATGTTGAGATTGTATTAAACACACTGAGAGAGAATAAGTTATATTCCAATCTCTTAAAATTCCACTTCTTGGATAACAAGTTTCTCTTTTTAGGTCATATAATATTGGAATTAGTATTATATGTTTAACTAGATAATTTGAGTGCTAATTTTAGGGAGTATCCATAGAAAATTGTAACGCACCATGATTTTACGGTATGTCTCCTTTTGAATAAATTTTAATCTCTTTATATAAATTTGGTTTCAAACAAATCTGAGTTCAAATACAGAATGATCTATTATTATGTTATCTTTATATATTTTACCAACAATTTGGAATGAATTTATTTCAAAAAATATTTTTTATAAAAATAGATTTTATAAATTAATAGAATAAAATAAATTGGTTATCAAATTGTTAAATTAATAATAATAATAACAATAAATGTTTTTTTTGGAAAAACTAATTTTGTGTACAATATTTAGTAACACCATAATTAATAACTCTTTGTGAATAATATTTCTATAGAACTATATTATGAGGAAGTTATATGTTTAATGAAATTTTTAAAATTGAAAATGAATGTATTATTTTGGAATTATGCGATAAATCTACCATGTGTTTATGCGATTAGTTTTGATATCCATTTTTTATCTCATGTTATTATCGAATTATGCGATTTACAACTATTTCAGTCATATTATTCTCATGTTATTTGTTTAATGGAATGTGTTTCTGTTATATTTCATTTTATAAATATTTATTTTATATTATGATGGATTCTACAGTATGCGTACCGTTAATATGAAAATGATCTCACCTCTTTATTATGTTTTAATTTTTTATGAGGTTGAAAATATTTATATTATGGATGATTTGAAGGATTAATTGGGGATATTAATGTTTTTAAGTTATGTTACTATATCATACATTATATTTTTAGTTATAACATAAGATTCCAGTATTTATATAGTTTTGAAAAACTAATAAACTATTCAGTCCTTCTGTATGTGATTCATTTATTATTATGATAGTGAAATAAAATAAACACTAAAATTGGAAACTGGGGTGAGGGACATTACAGTTGGTATCATATGAATTTTAGTAAAAACAATGGAAATTATATTATGAGAAACATAGATTATGGAAACGTATCCATATATTTAACTTTGATAATATTCCAAAAGAAAGAAATCATATGATTTTGTAATTTGTTATAAATAAATTCACCATTTATGATATGTGATTTTCTAATTCAAAATTTAACATTATTGTTCATAATTGAAGTAAAAACAACCATATCAAAAAATGTATTCTATATTGGTATTTCTCTCTTATGCAGGATAATGATATTAGTACAAGAGCTATAATAAGAGTTAAAGAAAAAAGAAACTATATTTGGGATACAAACTCAGGTTATTAGAAATTACATTAATCACATGGAGAATATCAAACCCCAATGTATTGTGACAATGTTGGATAACTTCATAGGACAACCACCTCTATCATTCAGTGGGAGAATCAGAGGATAATTTGTTCAGAGAAGACATTTTTTATATAGGGAAAAATTAAATTGATAAGGTTGGAATAGTATTTTATCATCATTATAGATATGCAGATCATTGGTGGTCCTTGATTCAACAAAATAAGGAGGAGGAGGAAACCTAAAACATGGAATGGAAGTGTTTTATAGAAATTTTCATGGAATAATATTTCTCTCAAGAATATGTACCAAAATTGGAGTGACAATTATTAAGTTTGGGATATAACAATTATGATAATGTTTCTATGTATGCTTCCAAATTTAAAAAGATATCAAGTAATTTCATTGGTTGTGCACATTATACAAAAAAGTAAAATTGATTGTTTATTTGTTTAGCTTAAGAAAATTAATTGAATATGACTTGTCTCCCAAACATTTTCATAATATGATGATATAGTATCATGTACCATCAATACATAAAATGTATTTTCTTGGTATTATCGCTTTAAAGGGAAGCGATATAAGAAGTGGGATGCTTATTACTCCAGAAAAAAATTTAGGAAAATGGATGAATGTAATAGTATATTTTCAATATTATAATAAATGTGGACAAAAGAATTATGGAACATGATTATTGGGATGGTTATTTTGTTACAAATATGGAGGAAAAGTCCACCTAGATGAAAATTATTATGGAAATAAAGTAGTCATCATTGTGAAGTTATCTATTAGTAATGAAATGCGATAATATTCACTTGATTGAACCAGATTTCAAAGAAACGTTACCTATAAACATAAAAGGGAGAAAGTCCAAGTTTATGTGGTCATAATAGGTGAAGATAATGTTCCTAAAAACAAGGTGGTAGCTTATTTATTATTTTCCTCAAATTTATCTAATTATTTATTTTATTCCTGGTCCTTGTATTCATTTATATTGCCTAATTTTTTTTAATAAAATTAGATATTTCTAATTTATATTTCTAATTTTTTTTGTTAAAACTACAAGTAAAAATATAATTGTAATAAATATTTTACAAGATGTTTCTACTATGAGATATAAAAATTCTCTACTAAATGATTTTATTATCATATGTATGGTTCATTATGATATAATCCATGGTATAATCTAGATTTCAAAATAATATTCAAAATTTTATAATAATGTGAAGGATACTATTATTTGTGTTGATGAAATGGAATTTCTTATCCTTTGATGGGATCATCTAAATCATAACTAGATCCACCACCATTAGTTATTTTAAATGATATTTTTGGAGAAGAATAATTGAAAAAACTTCTAATGAAAATTCTAATCCTCAAATTTAAGATGCACATATTTTATAAGAATACATCAAAGAATTTATTAAGGAAATACCCAGATATCATCTTGAATGGGTATATCAAATTTCTATTGACTTAATCCATGATTTGAGACCTATATAAAATAATTCATATATAATATACACAACGGACTTAATAGAGTAAAAGAATCAACAAGATGATTTGAGTGGTAAGGAATTTATTTTCCATAATTCTTCACCATAGGGGGCCATTTTTCCTTTCATTAAAAAGTAAGATGTATCTATGAGTTTGGGCATTTATTACAGGGTAATCAATGCTATTAAAATAATGAAAAAAATAATGTATTCCATTCGTTGATTAATTTTTTGAAATATTAAATGTATCTAAATATTTTTTTAAATTTGATCTTAATTTTTTATATCATAAATTTCATGTAATAAAGAAAGATATTACAAAAAAATATTTCAAATAAGGTATGGAAGTTATGAGTATATCATAATTCCATTTGGATTGAATTTTTTACCATATGTTTTTATGGATCTTATGAAAAATGTTATCAATTAATACCATGATAATTTTATTTTTGGTATTTATTGATGATATACTTGTATGCACCAAGAACTATGAGGACCATTAGAACCAAATTTGAATCATTTTTGAGAATATTGAAAAATAATTAATATTGAAATGTTATAATTTATGAAAATTAGATCTAAAGATTTTCTATCATGGCTCTATTATCTTGAAGGATAGAATCTCGGTTGATCCTACAAAGATCAATGTATTCCATGAATGGTCTACAATAACAAACGTAACCTAGTTATGTGGTACTATTTGTTTGGTAGTTTACTATTAGTGGGTTTTTTCATAAATTTCCATAATTAGCTAACCCATTTACCTAGCTCGCACATAAATGGGTTACATTTATTTATACAATTGAATGTGAATAATGTTTTGAAAAATTGAATAAAAGATTGGTTAATTCTATGATAATGACACTACTATAGGGAAATAAGGAATTTTTTATTTATAATGATGCATAGATGATGGGACTCAGTTGTTTCCTCATATAGAATGATAAAGTTGTTTTCTATACATCATGGAATTAAAACCACATGAAGAAAATAATAAATATCATATATATATATATATATATCATTTGAGTTTGTAGTATATTTTCTCATAGAAATAACACAACCTAAGGAAAAGGATATGGTTCGAGATACACAAGGATTATGAGAATTTAGTATACTACCTACCAGGGGATGAAAATAAATAATCATATGCATTGAGCATGAATTATTATGGATTTGTAAAGAAAATGAATATTGATACAGATCCAGTGTTCATAGAACTATTAAGTACAAGTTTGGGACTTATTAGGTAAGGGGAATCATCACTCATATATCCAATGGATTCAAAACCATCACTAATGGAAATACTAAAATGTTCTCAATATGATGAATAAAATTTTTAGAAGAAAATTAAATCTATAAATGATGGGAAATTGGATGACTCTTTATATGAATATGGAATTCTAAAAATTTTAAAAAGGAATTGTTTTCCCTGTATACTCAATCTAAAAAAAGAACTATTGGATGATGTTGAAAACTAGAATTTTTCCAAACACCTAGGTAGAACCAAGATGCATAGGGACTTTATGGATCATTTTTGGTTAGATAATATAAAGCAGGATGTATCAAAGTGTTTAGTTTATTTAAAATTTATTGTTAGAGGAATAAATCCTAGAGGATTTTCACATGATCTACCTATTAATTCATGGAAATGAGATGAAATTACTATGGATAATTTCCCTTGATTATAAAATAAACCAAATAAGAATGTTGGAATAGGGTTAATTATTGATCAAATTATCGAATCTACAAACTTCCCCACTAAAAATGAATATTTTACACAAGATTCCTTGAATGACTCTATATTAATGATGTTTTAAGATATCATTGTGAAACTATTTCAATTTTTTCAGATCATGATCCACGATTTTCATCAAAATTTAGGACATTTCAGTAGTAGGATCTTGATACTAATATTCTTTTGATCACTTCTTATCACCATCAAACTGAGGAGTTGTTAGAATGAAATATCTAATCTTTTAATGGAATATCGAGGTACTTTTCACGTATCTTTAAGGGTATATGGGTTTACAATTTATATTTGGTAGAACCATCCTTTTATAATTTCTTCTATTCAAGAATTCAAATTGAAAAATATGAAACATTATATAGAAATACATTTCATACATCAATTTGTTGGTATGAAGTTGTTGAATGGAAGCTTGTAGGAATGAAACATAACGAAGAAACTATAGAAAAGGTCAATACAATTCAAACCCATATCAAAGATAAAAAAACTTATAAAATAGATATACTAATAACCAGAGGAATGATGTGTAATTTTATATGGGAGATCATCTTTCTTAAATGTATTTCTATGGAAGGGTGTTGTAAGATTCACTAAGAATGGGAAACTGAGCCCTAGTTAAATCATAACTTTTGAAATCCATGAGAGAATATGATCTATGGATTACCTTTTGGAAATTCCACCTAGACCTCCTAAAGTACCTGATGTGTACCATATCTCTTTGTCAAGTATGTATATTCCAGAAGAATCATAATTTCTCACTTCTGAGGAAATTGAGTTGGGACGTAATTTATCTTATGGTGATGATCTTATCTACATTCTGGACTCTATATAATAAGTGTTGAGGAATTGTAAGACTCATCTGGTAAAGTTACTTTGAAAAAACCATAAACATGAATAGTTAATGTGGGAACATGAAGAAATAATGATGGAGATCTTTCTAAATATATTTATGAGAGAATATTTTGGAAATTTCAAGGATGAATTTTTTTGAAGGAGGAATGAATGTAAGACTCTAAAATTTTATGGTGGGTATTATTTTAAATGAATTTAATTTTTTTTATATCTTATAATTTATGTAAATCTGAGTTCATATAAACCATAATGTATTATTATGTGGCCATTATAATATATCTACTAATTTGCGAGGAATAAATATGAGTAAATATTTTTTTCCGAATAGGTTTTATATATTTATAGAAAAATATTTATTGGTTATTAATTGACTAGAATAAAAATAATAATAATAAGTTGTTACACCCCTAGATTTCATAGTAATTTATTTTCGTTAAAGTAATTCAATAGCTTGTACAACACGTAATACCAAGTTCGATCCCACCATGACTTACCAAAATCGCCGTTCAAAAAGAACTTATGAAACTTATTTACCAAATATTCAATTTTATATTCTCCATACAATTTTAGAATACATATTATGTGTTCATTAGACATAATATAAGAACAAATTCATTTTTTTTCAGATAAAAGAAGTATTTTTCAAAAAATAAAAAGTAATTACATTTTAATGGAAAACGCTTTTTGAAACCAATATTTGAATAATTTGTATAATCAATTTAATGAAATAAAATCCTTATTTAGAATTGGTACATAAAAATTTATTTTGTATAAATTTTTGGTACTTTTCTAATAACATTCATATTTTGATGAATACTTAAAATTAAAAAAATTTAATTGAAAAAAACATTTTTAATCAAAATAATTTATGGTATTAAATTATGCATTTGAATGGTTTGGAAGTATAATTAGATTATATTTTTATCATTAAATACAATTTAGGTCATTATAAGTAATTTCACATTTAAATTTGATATAAACACGTGTCAATCTTGTGATATTTTTTACTATTTAAAAACTAGCATTTTGGTTTTGACAATGGGAATTAATTTTAAATTAATTAATGCAAATTATATGTTTTTAATTTTTTAAAATATATTTAATTTATTAATTTGGAATATCAAAATTATCTTAGGGTAAATTTTTAGTATTTTTATGAAAACATTCAATTTTTGATGAATAGTTAAAACACTGCGTTATTGTTTAAAACCAAATTTTTATTTAAATAATTATTTATTTTAGTTTAGTTTAATTTAATTAAATATATATATATATATATAATACCTATATATGTTCAATATAATTCATGGAATTTATTTTATAATAAAATTAGATATATAAAATTTAATTTAACTTTTTACCGTCTTTTACCCATCGTCTATGAGCATTTGCAGATTTGCATAAAACCTAATTTCACCGATTCTGGGAATTGACCTTCAAAAATCCAAGAAACATATTTAAAATCATTATATAAAATGTGTTTCAATAAGATGAATGTTTTTGGTGAATAGTAACTTTGACTTTTATTTACCACGATTAAAAGTAAATAGGATGATTAAGGGTAAAAATTATATTATAATTACCTTAAAACATGTCCTAATTATATTGGATAACTGTAATTCTACCAAAAACAACCTTAGGAATAAAATATGATCCTCTTTGGTCCACATTTATTTGATTAGGACATTTATTATTATTTTATTTAATGAAGGGTTAAAAGTAAGGAATTCAATGTTTAATAACTAAACCATTTTTAATATCAGGTTAAACATAAGATAAATTTGACTATCAATATTAATTATAAATATAGAAATATTCCCCACATAATGGTATTTTATTAATAATTTTTAGGCATTAAATAATTTAATTTATATATGACACAATGAGGATGTAGTAATTACCTTATTAATGAAATATTAAAATAATTGATATCATAAATATCCAAATAAATGTAAATTGAGACTTATGATGAATTAAAATAATTTTATAGGTTAATATGACATGTTATAGTTTATAAAATAAATTTTACTCGAAGTGATAATGTTTTTATGGCATTAAAAAAATCAAATACTAAATTCTGTCAAAATTGACATAATTGAGTTTTTAAAACATATAATATATTATTTATTGATATAATATTCCTAAAAATATAAGGATCATCCAAAGAACATAACTAAGGTCAAATATATTAAAATTTAACCACTTGGGGTTCCCTTTGCATATTATAGTAAGTTTATTAACCATATTATATAACAATACAATGAGACATTGTAAATGTCAAACTATTTAACAAAGAGTTAAATCTAAACGATAAGGTTAATATGGTGACCTAAACCTGTCTAAAACCTATTGGTTGAGGATTTTTATACCTTTCTACACATTATCCTTGAAAAATATATATTTTTTGCCATTACAAACCGAAAATTATTTTATAATAAAATAATATTTCAAGATTTTCCAAAACTGACCCTCACATCTCTTATAAAAGAGTACTTCCACTTCTCATAATTTCACACCTCCAATTCCATTTTAATTTGCCAAAACCTACCCAAATATACTCTCAACTATCCTACCTTCAACATAGAAGCCTTACATTGATCAGAAAAGCAACCTAAGGAGCCCTTTTGATCATCTCAAAAGAATACATTAAAAGAAGATGTAGTAATTTCAACACACTCTTTCAAGTTCTTTTCTTCTTCCACTTACTCTTTATTTTTTTTGTTTCCAGACCAAAATAATAAATCCATTAACTTTTAAAAAATGTGAGGTATTTATAAATATGGTACAACCATATTCGTTATTCTATCCATCCTATAAATGACAGAGTCAACATACATGCGTACGTACGACTTACCGTCTCCACGTCATGGTGTATTTTGTTATTCAAACACTTCATTATTGGGATGAGTTTAATAATGAGTATTTGTAGATACCTGAAGCCTGACGTACATGGATCATGCATTACTTTTGAGTAATACTTAATACATAACAAACACAGACACACAAGGACCGTAATAGTTTAGTGTCTTTGGAAACTCGGAATTTAAACATCTAATCGTGGTGAAAGATCTTAAAATTTTCCCATAAATATCTCCCCCTTTTGTTTTCGTACCTAAAACCTTTCTTTATATCCTAGGGAAAATAAAACATAAAAATGGTGAGCTCAAATTCTCAGTAAGGGTAAACAAAATAAATATCAATCACATCATATTCATAAGAACATATTATTTTGGAAATATTAACCTGCAAAAGAGATCATAATTTCATAACATGGAATAAATCATAGTAGTGAAATGTAATCCCAATAATCATAACTTAAAACATTAAAATTTTTAGCATACACACATAATCATATAGAATCATTTCTTAGTAGTCAAGACACATTGCCAAGACTATCTTAGCGTGCAAAGTCCATTTCTGAACCGAGTTCACTCCTCGTTTCAGTCCCGTTTCACTGAACTGGTTTAACCTGCCATTCCAGTCATGTCTATCTCATGAGATATAAATCTTTACCCAATGAATTGGAGGGAGATATAGGCCCCACCCATCTCATAATGATACCATTCTTATTTGTTCCACAAAATCATAAATCATAGCATAACCCATTTAATAAAAATGGAATTCTTAAACATCATGCCATCATAACATAATCCATATAAGATAAAAAGAAATCATAAAAATAATTCCATCATAACATAATAAAAACAATGTAAAAATAGGGATAGAAACAGAACCCTATATTATTTTAGATGGAAAATATTTTTGATAAAACACTTGAACTCCATTCTTGAAGAAAATATCCTTTCTACTTCAAAAACATTTTTTTATTTCATAACATGTCATAAAATTTTAAACTAAAAGAACTTGATTAAAAATAAACTTGAAAACTTTTAAATTAAGTTTCATGGAAATAATGTTTATGAATCCATTCATTCTGTATAAGTTAAAAAAGAACATTCTTCTCGTACTTTTTCTGGAAGTGTAAAAAAGTACCTCGAACGAAAAACGACAAAAGATCCCTTTCATATATTTTACTAAAAACTCACCGAAGGGTAAAATTGGATTTAAAAAATTATAGTAGGATAGAAATAATATTACATATTCAGGAAACATGGATGTGGATGATAAAATATTCCACAGTAAATTCTGAAGTATAAACAATCTCAGATAAAAGTGAGATTGTGAGATTTTCCCTTACCTTAGGTCTAATTTTCTTCATAAGTGTCCTAACCTCCTGTTTAATGATTTAAATAATGTCATTGACTTATTCCGGAATCATACTTATTTTCATGATATCATATATGTTCATATTCTTAGCTTCCTATTAGTAATATTTCATTGCTACTTGTTATTCGGGTATTTATTACTTTTTGTTCTTAGGCGTGTTTTGTCGAATAAATTCTTATTATTCTTTTTAGATTATATATAACTAATTTATATAATGGTATTAGTATAATATAAATCATATTCATTCATTAAATTCATTTATATAATCATTATGCAATGAATATCATGTAGAAAGAGTCGCATCACTTCGTGGAGACGGTATTCCGTACGTACGCAGGAGCGATGATATCGTTCCCATGATCATAGAATTGTATTGGAGTGTATGTATACTATTTCAGAATCAATATCACTTTAAAATAATCATATATAGTGATTATTTACACCATTATATCCATCCAAGTAAGGTGGTGGTGGAAAATAGATTACACCACGGCGTGGAGACTGTATTCCGTACGTACGCACGCGCGATGATTTCGTTTTCTGTAGGATGGATAGATGGTGAAATAGGGTTGTTTCATAATTATAATAACATATCATTATATTAGTGATACTGATGTTATTACTTCATAATGAAACAACTACAGAAGAATAAGTAGAAGAAGAAATAAAGTTGAAAGAATCGGTAACAGATATTACCTCTTCTTTCGACACACCTTTTTGAAACCTCATCTTAGGGCACTAAGATTGCACTTTGAGGAAGACCAGATCATCTAGTATGTTTATAGGGAAGTGGAGAAGAGAAATGTTCAGGGTTTGGCCGAAAATGAAAGCTCAAAGTGGCGTGAGGAAGAGAGGGAGGAGGTGCCCTTTTATAAGGGAGGAGAGGGGTACCTTTGGAATAACTAAAACTATTATTTTATTATCAAGTCATATTAGGTTTTTAATAGATCCAAATAGATTTATTTAGAAGATAAGTTGGGGATGGATCTAAATCCTCTCATACAATATAATTTAGACAAGTTTAGGTTTCTATTTTAACCTTATCATTTATATTTAACATTAAGTTAAATAATATTTCTTTTACCGTGTCTTCTTGTTTTCTTACACTATAATGTTAATAAACATACTATAACAAGACAAACGAACCACAAGTTGTTTATTATTAATATATATAACCTTATCTAAGTAATTTGGTCTAAATTTAGATTTTTAGTAATAAAATAACAATTAATAATGTAATATTTGTATTAAAACGTATTTTATGTCAATTTTGACACTATTTGGTAATTGATTTTTGTGAAAATAATAACAGAATGATTAGTTCAAAAATTGTTAATTAAATAAATACTAACATGTCATATTAATGTATAAAATTATTTTAATTCATCAAAAGTCTCAAGTTACATTTATTTGGGTATTTCTAACATCAATTATGTCAATATTTCATTAATAAGATAATTACTACATCATCATTGTGTCATAAATAAATTAAGTTATTTAATGCCTAAAAATTATAAATAAAATACCATTATGTAGGAAATATTTTTATCTTTATAATTAATATTTATAGTCTAATTTATCTTATGTATAAATCTATATTAAAAATAATTTATTTATTAAACTTTGATTTTAACTATTTTAACGATTCTTTAAATAAATTAATAATAAATGTCCTAATCTAATCCAAGTGGGCCTAAATGGTAATATTTTATTCCTAAGGTTGTTTTTGGTTGAATTAAACTTATCCAATAGAGTTAGGACATGTGTTAGGGTAATAATAATATCATTTTTACCCTTAATTACCCTATTTACTTTTAACCGTGGTAAAAAAAAGTAAAAAGTTACTATTCAACAAAAATTATTTTCATCTCATTGAACCACATTTTATTCCTTGATATTAACCATGTCTCTCAGATTTTAGAAATTCCACCCACAGAAGCGGTAAAATTAAGTTTTATGTGAATTTTGCAAATTCTCCTAGGAGATGGGTAAAAGACGGTGAAAAGTTAAATAAAATTTGTATACATCTAAAATTATTATAAAATGACTCCAATGACATAAATTGAAATTATATAGGTATTATGTATCAATTTTGACCTAAAATAAATTTAAATAAAATAAATAATTATTTAAATAAGAAGTTAGTTTGTGAATAGTATCCCAGTGTTTTCACTATTCAACAAAAATTGAAAGTTATCAGAAAAATACCAAAAATTCACCCTAGGTGAATTTCGATATTCTGAATCCAAAAATGAAGTCCATTTTGAAAGATAAAGTTTATAAATTTTCGAAAAGTGGGTAATACTATTCATAACGGCTAGTTTATATAACATATCATTGTTTAGAGGAACTCGGTATTGCGTACAACAAACGCTATCATGGAAGGTCGCGATTACGTGTAATGCAAGCCAAGTCAGAGATGTGTGTTGTGCAAGCTCCTTTTGGTATAGCGTACAACAGAAGACATTAATGAAATTAAAAAGAATATTTTTCATAAAATCTCGGGGTGTTAGAGTGTAACTAATGTAATAATAAATATATCATTTTCATGATTATGTATATATTATATACCATAAAATTACATACTATTTCACCATCAATGTCATGATATTGTCTCTCGTGCGTACGTACGACTGACCGTCTCCATGACGCGATGAGATGTCATTCCCCATTCTAACCATTCAAGAATAATTTTCATATTATGATTTAAAATAATGTTTGATAACTTAATATCATTCTGGAATGAATCGAATACAACATATACATAACAAACAAGACTTACATAACAAAACATATAAAGGTAAAGGAATAAGTTAACAACAAAAACAATTCTACTACTGAAATATACTTAACTAAGAAATGATAGAAGAAAATATAAGATGTCATATTTATGTATATAGTTATTTTATAATTTAATAAAAATGATTTAACTATTATAAATGAGGTTAACCTAACCTCAACCAAGGAAAAGTAAAAGGTAAAGGGTTTCTTATATCACTTTTAATTCTGTGAGATTTCCTCTATTCGCCACTTATTTATTGCATGTGGTGTATCGTGAACTGCGATTTGATATATATTATCGTGATTCTATTTATATTCATGGTATTCTGTGATTAATTTTGGGGTTATTATCTTTTTCCATACGACCAGATGGATTTCAACGTGGTAATGGATTTTCATATAACTTTTTATTTCCGTGAGATTCATGCTATATTGCCAGTATTTTCATTTGGGTGGTGTATGTACTTCCCATGATTGTATTATTTGTGTAATATAATTTAATTTATGGGTATTTACTTCTTCATTGTATGATACTTCATTCATGGTTTGTATGTTTCATAAGATACCAAATCGGTAAGGGAATTTCAAATTTCAATTTCCACTAATTGACCATTACACATACATCATTGATTATATTAATCCAAGATAATGTGTGGAATCACTGTTTATTATTTATGTAGTAATTTCCACTCCAATTTCTGTGGATATACCTTTTATACACAAAATCACTCCATTTATAAATTAATATTCCATTGATATGATATTTTTAAGGTTAATCATAACTCAATTTCTACTCATTGAGTTAAACATCCAAGTTATTGGTTATGTTTTTTATATTCGTGAATTTAATATGATTGATTTACATTGAATATATAATTATATTGAGTTTATTTAAATTTTTCACTCATTATTATTACATTGTTTTCCTTAATCTAAGGATTCAGTCATTATAAGGTATTTCAACTCTATTTACATTCCTTTGAGACCTCTTTCTCATTATGCACCAATTAAATTTTATATAGTGTATATACTATCCTTTGAAGTATTATATCATGAATCCATTTATTCTCATGATATTATAATGTTTTTATTAATTATATTCCTCAATTACTTTTATTCAAGTGTCTTTTATTTGGTTAATAACTCTTCAAATAAAATATTGTTTTAAATGTTTTAAATATTTATTCTTCTAAATATTTCTCATAAATGTCCATGTTTTAAAAATGGTTGCAAGTATATAATTATAGGTACATAAATGTTTTGAAATTAAAATTCCTTTTAAATGTTTCAAAGCGATATGGGACACTTTGATTCAACAATCTATTTTAATCAACTTTTTGTATAAATAGAGTGACATTTAAATGTTTTCAAGAAAAAAGGGGATATTTCTATAAAATAATTTTAATTAATAGTTTCATATATGTCAATGTCCTCCATTATATTTTACTCTTTATTGTGGTTGATTTATCATAATACAATCATCCATATTGTATTTAATGAGTCATGTTTGACTGTAGATGTGATATTTTCATGTCATTCATTGTTTGTTGTTAAAATATTGATATTTTGTATGCTAATTTTAATCATAATGTATATATTATGATTCATCCTATCATATGTGGAATGAATTGGACTTATTATCTGATGGGTGAAGCCCTCTATAGCTCCTCGATGCATTGATAGGGCTCATGAGAAAAACTAGTGTCTTGGCACAAGGCCTTGACAAAATATTAATTGTTGCCTTGGTACAAGGTCTTGACATTGTGGTTATGAATTCTAGCGTTATTCATTCTATCATGATGAAATTGGAAATTGATATTGCATGGGATTATTAAACTAGTAGAATATTCTTGTGAATAAGTAAATGGAGTTATTTCTGAATTATATTTTCCATATTATGATGAGGTTTAAGTTTAAAAGGCTTTTATTTTAGTCTTATAAATTGCCTTAAATGTTTGTTCTTATTTATGAAAGTTTCCACTATATTTTTATCATTACTGAGCATATAATCTCACCCCTTTCTTATGTTTTATTTTATCCAGGATGAAAATAATTATATTATAATTATCCTACAAGAATAGGCGAAGGAATATAAGAGTGTTGAAAAGAGGACACAATGATGTTTATTTATTTCATGATGTAATTTAAAACTTATGTATGTATCTAGTACTTCCAAGACTACTAAAATAATCAGTATTTCGGGGTATAATTCCTTGTATCATTCCAATGTTTTATAATAATGCACCAATTCTGGGTAATTGGGTTCGGGACGTTATAGTTGGTATCAGATGAATATTAGTACAAATCTTGGAAGCTAGATTTAGAAAAACTCTTATTAGAAAACACTACCCTAAGATAAACTTTGAGGATTAATATAGAATAACATCCAAAAAATTTGGTAATGTAAATATAATGTGGATTTTACAAGAAATTCATCCTTGTCTAGATATGAGAAGGAAGAGGCGGCTCTGGCACAGAAGTACCAATGATAGAAAACTACTACAAGGAGTTTCGAGCTTGGACTGGGGTATCCTGGTACACAACAATGGGCCTTTCTGCACTATTGGTTATGAAACTCCAAGGGGATATGATTAGGATAATTCACATTTTCTTTGCAAACCGATTTTGTGGATTTAGTTATAAGATGAGAATAAATAACCTTGGTTAATCCTAAGGTGTTTCAAATTTAAAATAAGGTGTTATATTATTCTCCAATTGTTTTTATGGCTCACACTATGATTTCTTATGTTAGTCAATGGCTAGATTCCAAAGAAGTCATAGTAACATTTAACATGAAGTACAAGGTGGGAACAGTGGGGAAAATGAAAAATGAAATGGAATGTTGATAGGTTTTATAGATATTGGGTTAATTCTGAATCTGTTTTCCAAAAATATGATCAACCACATATATATTGACCAACTCCCAGACTCAACAAAGAAGTGAAATGCAGTGAATGATAAGAGCTCCAACAGTGTAGACCATAGTGAAAAGAAAGCTCAATTTCCATCATGCAGGAAATGTGGAAAAAGACACCTAGGAAAGTGTCTCAATAGAACAAATAAATGATTTAGGTGTGGGAAATAATGACATTATGTAAAGAATTTCCGAAGAAAAATGAAGAGTACTATAGCAGAAAATAAAAATGATCCCAACAATCTATTTACAGTCATTTTCTGTAAATTTAGGGGATCTGGGCATTACCTGAGTGAAATCCCTACTATATAGGATAACCTCTTAGTAAAGGAAGAACCTATCTTGAAATAAATGGATGAAAAAATGTTTAAAAGTATTAGTGCTCTTTGATAATGGGATTACATTGAAGTCTTTTCGCTTGTATGTGTAACCCTGCAGTTTGTTATGTGAAACTGATATTTTAGGAAGAATTGTATTTTCTATTATTTATATAGTTAGAAATAACCAATTGGGTTTATATGATCCTTAAATTTGAGGCAATTACAAGTTATTAAATTTTTGGATGAAAATGCATGGAACGAGATAACATTTGTGGGGAAACTATGTTATGGTTATTTTGAAGAATATATCTCATTTTGGGAATGTTTAAAATATTGTTTTTGAAAAAGGGAAAAACACTGACTGTGTGACAACACCTCATGTTTTAAAAAGATGTAGGAATCGAAACCACAACTAGAGTGTTATTGGGATTTATCACCTACTACTAGACAACGTGAAGTCCCTGGTTAGTGTGACTAATTATTTTTAGTTAATTTGTTTTATTGATCAATAATAAGTTGATTTTGGATATTATGTATTATCACATGGATATCCTTAGTATAGAAAAATGATTTGGTGATTAATTGATCAATGTTATTTTGGGAGACGTTCACACTGTTGGGAATAATATATGCCTAAGGAAAATATAATACTATGGGATTTCATTTGAGGAGTAATGGTGTATTGTTATCTATATTTTTATTGTGGAGTTATAGATATTTGGATTATTTATGAAAGCAATTAACCTGTCATATATAATATGTGATTAGGTTAATTACTTTTATGTATGTGACATTAAGAGAAGTCGATGTTATTTGGAGATATAATTTATGTAGAAGACTACGTAATCATATTATTCTATGTTTTGGGTTTGAATATTAGTTTTAATTATATTGAAGGATTTTAAGGACAATTATTTATTGAATGGTATTTATTGAAATTTGGTTACTGTTGGTTTAATTTTAGAAATTAAGAATACTATTTCTTTCCCTAAAGGGTTATCCTTTTTGGGGATCATATGATCTTGTACTAACCATTTGGCTTTTTTTTAATCTCTAAAGCCAAGGGAAATAAATATTTTATCCTTTCTGATAATGTGATTCTCTAGAAGTTGATTATAACACTTTAGGTGTGACCAAGTCATCTTGAATACTCAGTGTTTGAAAAAACAATATCATTAGTGGTAGAAATTTTTTGAAGGATAAAAATATACTAAAAAATTAAGTATATCTCTTTATGTTCTTATTCAATCTCATAAATAAATTCCTCAACATTATAAAATGGAACCCAAAACAAAAAACATTGTCTATTTTCTTTTCTTACTGGGAAACTAATTACCATTTATCCAATCAAATGTTTGTGGTTTCCATGTTGTTAACATTCTCTTGATCATGTTTTATATCAATCTCTATTAGAACTTTAAACTTAGTTTATCTTCCATATCCATGTTTTCCTACATGTAATCCTAGTATGGGTTCTCTCTGGTGACCTTTGTACTTCTTTTTCATTCGTTTAAAGTGATAATTTTATTGAATCTTTTCTTGATGTGGGACTTTAAATGAGGTTCCCCAGCCAAATTTTAAAATTGTGAGTACACAATTACCAAAATTGGGGAAGAATGTAGCACCCTAAGATTTCATAGTAACTTATTTTCTTTAAATTAATTCAATAGCTTGCGCTACACGCAACACCGAGTTCGAGCGCACCACGACTTACCAAAGTAGCCGTGAAAAAAGCGTTTATAAATAATATTAACTAAATTTTGAGTTATATATTCTCCATAAAATTTAACCATCCATATTATGTGTTTCTTAGACATAATATAAGAACAAATTAATTTTTTCAGATAAAAGAAGTATTATTCAAAATATGAAATTTTACCAGAATTTAATGACATACCTTTTTTAAAACCTATAGTAGTTACATTTATATATTAAATTTAATGAAATTAAATTATTCTTTAGATTTGGGACTTAAAAATATATTTTGGATAAATTTTTGGTACTTTTCTGATAACTTTCATATTTTGATGAATACTGAAAATTACTAAATTTTAATTGAAAACATATTTTTTAATAGAAATAATTAATAGTGTTAAATTAGGCATTTTAATGTTTTTGAAGTATAATTAGATTACATTTTTCTCATTTTACCCAATGTATATCATTATAAGTAATTTCACATTTAAATTTGACATAAACACATGTCAATCTTTTGATAGTTTTTACTTTTAAAAAATAGCTTTTCAGTTTTGACAATGGGAATTAAATTTAAATTAATTAATGCAACATATATTTTTGGAACATGGTAAAAAAGAATTCATTTTTGAATTCTGAATATTAAAATTATCTCTGGGTAATGTTTTGGTATTTTTCAGAAAACATTCAATTATTGATGAATAGTTAAAAACACTACGTTATTGTTTAAAACTGACTTTTTATTTAAATAATGATTATTTTTATTTAAATTTATTTTAAGTCAAAATAGAAATATAATACCTGTATAAGTTCAATATAATTAATTGGATTCATTTTATAATAAAATTAGATATATATAATTTTATTGAACTTTTTATCGTCTTTTACCCATCTTTTATGAGCATTTGAAAATTTGCATAAAATATAATTTTACCACTTCTGTGAAATAAATTTCAAAAATCGAGAGACGCAGTTAACATCAGTAAATAAATTTTTTTCAATATAATGAAAATAAGTTTTAGTGAATAGTAACTTTTGACTTTTATTTACCATGGTTAAAAGTTAGTAGGGTAATTAATGGTTAAAATGATATTACAATTACCATAAAATATTTCCTAATTCTAGTGGATAAGTGTAATTCAACAAAATAAAACCTTAGGAATAAAATATGATCCTATTTGGTCCAATTGAATCATAATAGGACATTTCTTATTATTTTATTTAAAGAATAGTTAGAAGTGTTAAATTCAATGTTTAATAACTAAATCATTTTTAATATAGGGTTACACAAAAGTTAAATTAAACAATAAATATTAATTATAATGATAAAAATATTTCTTAAATAAAATAATTTTATTTATAAGTTTTAGACATTAAATAATTTAATTTATATGTGACATAATGATGCTGTATTAATTACCTTATTAATGAAATATTAAAATAATTGATATTATAAATAACCAAAAAAATATAAATTGAGACTTCTGATGAATTAAAATAATTGTATATGATAATATGACATTTTAGAGTTGATGATTAAATTTTATTCGATGTTATAATTTTTTTATGGCTTTTAAATAAATCAATTAATAAATAGTGTCAAATTTGACATAATTGGGTTTTTAAAACAAATACTATATTATTTAATAATATTATATTCATAAAAAACTATGATTACCTCCAAGGATTATATAAGGTTATATATATGAATAATGAACCACTTTGGGTTCTCTTGTCTTGTTATTGTACATTTATTATCAATATAATATAAAAAACAAAGAGAAAATGTAAATGTCAAACTATTTAACTAAGAGTTAAATCTAAAAGATAAGGTTAATATGTTGACCAAAACCTATATAAAACGTATTGTATTAGAGGTTTTCTACACATCCCCTGTTTATACTTGAAATAAATAAATTTGAATCCATTATAAACCGAAAATTATTTTATTATAAAATAATATTTCAAGCTTTTCCAAAAGTGACCCTTACCTCTCTTATAAAAGGGTACTTCCCCTTCTCTTAATTTCACACCATAAAATCCATTTGGATCGGCAAAAACCTGCCCATATATATTATCAACTATCCTCCGTTCAACCAAAAGTCCTTACATTGATTAGAAAGCTGACCTATGGATCCCTTTTGATCAACTCAAAAAGAAACACCCAATGAAGAGGTAACAATTTCACCACCCACTTTCATGTTCTTTTCTTCTTCCACTTCCTTATTATTTTTTTTACATACCAAAATAATAAATACAGTACCACATACATATTTTTATGTTATTATAAATATGGTACAACCATATTAGTTATTCTACCCATCCTATAAATGACAAGGTCACCATACATGTGTACGTACGGCTTACCGTCTCCACGTCGTGGTGTAGTTTGTTATTCAAACACCTCATTATTTTTATGGGTATAATAATGAGTATAAATGATTTAAATAATAAATATAACATGTTTTTTATTCGGTATATATGATATAACATCAAATTACATATGATTTCACCATCAATATAATGATATTGTCGCTCGTGCGTACGTACGGCTTACCGTCTCCATGACGTGATGAGATGCCATTCCCCATTTTAACCGTTCACGATTAATTTTCATTTAATGATTAAAAATAATGTTTAAGAACTTAATATCATTATGGATATGAGTCAAATACAGCCTATACATAACAAACATGACTTACGAAACCAAACATGTAAATGAAAACGAATCAGTTAACAATCAAAACAATGATGCTACAGAAATATCATTAACAAAGAAATATTAGAAGATCATATATGATATCATATATATGTATATAGTTATTTCACAATTTTATATCAATGATTTAACTATTTTACAAATGGTTAACGTACCCTCGACCAAGGAAAATTACAAGGTAATGGGTTTCTTATCTCAGTTTTAATTCTGTGAGATTTCCATTATTCGCCACTTATTTATTGCATGTGGTGTATCATGTACTGCCATTTGATATATATAATCTTGATTATCTTTATATTCATAGTATTTGGTGAATAATTTTTTGGTTATGAAATTTTTATCATACGACCATATTGATTACAACGTGGAATGGAATTTTCATCTCACCTGTTATTTCCATGAGATTCATGTTATATTGCCACTATTTCCTTTTGTGAGGTGTATGTACTGTTCATGATTTTTTTTATTTGTGTAATATAATTTAATTTATTGGTATTTAAATATTCATAGTATGATACTTATTTCATGGGTTGTATGTATCATAAATTACCAAATCGATAGGGGAATTTCAAATATCAACTTCCACTCATTGGTCTTTACGCATAGTTCATTGATTATTTTACTCCAAGATTACTCATGGAATAACTATTTATTATTTATTTAGTAATCACCACTCACCTTTCTATGGATATACCTTCAATACACATAATCACTACATTGATAAATTCACATTCCATTGATATGAACTTTTTAAGGGTAAACTTAACTCAATTTCCATTCATTGAGTTAAACATACAAGTCATTGTTTTTTTAATATGTGTGAATGTAATATGATTGATTTACACTTAATATCTAATTATATTGAGTGTATATATATTTTTCAAATATTATTATTTGATATATTTTTTCATTAATCTATGGATACGGTCGTTATAAGGTATTTCGTCCCAATTTACATTCCTTTGAGACCTCTTTCTCGTTATGCACCAATTCACTTTTATATGGTGTAAATACTATAATTTTATTTATTATATCATGCAAACCTTTATTCTCCAGATATTATAATGTTTTGATTAATTTTATTCCTTAATTACTTCTATTCAAGCGTCTCTTATTTTGTTAGGAACTCTTCAACTAAAATATTGTTTTAAATGTTTTAAATATTTATTCTTCTGAATCCTTCCCATTAATGTCCATGTTTTAAAAATGTTTTCAAGTATTTAATTATATGTACATAAATGTTTTGAAATTAAAATTCCTTTTAAATGTTTCATAGTGGTATGATACACTTTGATTCAAAAATCAATTTTAAACAACTTCTTTGATAAATTTAGCGACATATTAATGTTTTCAAGAAAAAGAGGATATTTCTCTCAAATAGTTTTGATGACTATTTCCATATATGTAAACATCCATTATTATATTTTACTCTTTATTGAGGTTGATTTATCATAATACAATCATCCGTATTGTATTGAAGGAGTTATACTTTACAGTTGATGTGTTATTTGTATACCATTCATGGTTTGTGGTTAATATATTGACATTTCATATGCTAGTTTTTATATGAATGTTTAGATTATGTTTCACCCTTTCATAATAGGAATATATTGGACTTATTAAGTTATGGGTGGAGCCTGCTATAACTCCTTGATGCATCATTAGGTCTCATGAGACAAACTAGTGTCTTGGCACAAGGCCTTGACTATGTGGTTATAAAGTCAGGTATTATGCATTCCATCATAATAGAAATGGATATTGATATTTGATGTGATTATTCTACTAGTAAAATATCCATGTGAATATGTAAATAGAATTACTTTGATTTATATTTTCCATATTATGAGAAAGATTATGTTTAAAAGGATTTTGTTTTTGTCTTATACATTGCCTTAAATGTTTATGCTTATTTCTTAAAGTTTCCACTATATTATTATCATTACTGAGCGTCTGAGCTCACCCCTTTCTTATGTTTTATTTTTCTTAGGATGCAACGAAGTATATTACGATTAACCTATCAGAATAGGCTATAGAATATAAGAGTGTCCAAAAGGGGACATAATGATGTTTTTTTATTTCATGAGGTAATGTAGAACATATGTATGTATCTAGTACTTACAAGGATACTAATCTAATTGGTCTATCAATACATGATTCCTTGTATCGTTCCAATGTTATATAATAATGCACTGATTATGGGTAACTGGGGTCAGGGCGTTACATAAGGGGTGTTTTATGAAAATATATTTTTGTGCATGCAATATAGTTATATCATTGTATGTCACTATTTGTGAATTATTTTAAGAAAATTTATATATTATATCCGAACATAAATGATTTAATATTCATACGATATCTTTACTATGAATAAAATGATAAAAAATACCATTTTATTCATAAAATCAAAATTTTCTAATATGTTATTTTTATAACATTTTTTACACTTATTTTAAAATTAATTTCTTCCACATTTAGGTATTGAGATAGATAAAATTGATTCAATATTTTTAATCATGATTTCCAAATTATCTAAATAGGTTAATTTTATTTTTGTCCAATTTGAATAGTAACCTTGATAATTTGCATTGCCACGATAAAGTGTAAATTGTGTAATATCAGTTAAAATAAAATGAAAATGACTAGAATAAGGTACTGAAAAATGACCCAATTTCAATGGAAGAGTTAATTTCATACATAACAATTCATGGTTCTAATATATGAACATTTTTTCCATTTACATGTGATTATGACACTTATAATGTTTTGGTTAAAAAAAGTCAAAGATGTCAAATTCATTATTTTAATAAATACAACATTTTAAAATGGTTTTATCCAAAGGATATCATTGGATATTAATATAAGTATTAATTATAAATGAATTTTATCTATCATGGTTATTTATTTTAAATACTTTGTTAAAAAAATAATATCGTTAAATGCTTTCACAACACTGATGAAGTAATTAATTAGTTAATGAAATAATTAAACCAATTATATTAAAAAAATTAAAATAAATAAAATTTTAGAAACATAATGTTTTAAAATAATATTCTAAATGTCATTTAAATAATAGATATGTATTTTGAGACTTGTTTTTATGTTAACTTGTTCAATGGTTATTTTTTAAAAGTGAACATAACGAGAAGTGTAAAAATTGACATTAAAAAAAATTTATTGAATTTTTTTATTAAATTATAGAAAATTACTAAATATGTTAAATTTATATATTTAATTTTTATATGATTTTATATATCAACCTTGATCCATTTTTGGGTCTTCTATAATTTTATAGTAATGACATTTACCCTTAAATTGTGAAATAAATGTTGTAATGATAAGAGTTAAAGGGGTTAAATAAGTGATAAAATTAAATGGTAAGGGTATGAATATAGACTAAACGTGCATAAAAAATATTTTAAGACATAATTTTAAAAAATAATAAAATTATCTTAAAAATAAATCACTTTATATCAATTGGAAATTGAAAATGAATTTATATTAATTTAATATTTTTTTTATTTTCAAAAAGTTCCCCCACATCAATTATAAAAGGAAACCCCTCACTCATTATTTGACACCACATTGAGCCTTATATCTTGACAAAAACCTAACAATTTCTATTAGAAACATCATTATGTAATTTTAGGAGGGTCTGTTCATCCAAAGAGACCAACCCAAGATCCTTTAAGAAGGTATATAAAGGAAGTCTGTAGAATATTACATAATAGTTTTTACCTACTAATTCAAGTTAATTTGTTATAATAACTCATATTACTATATTGTTTATATCCTAAAATAATAAGTCCAATATCTTCTATATACTAATATTACATTATGACAATTAATCAACAATATTCTACCTTTTATCGATCATACGAAAAATAGAGGTATCACACTTACGTACATATGACATATCATCCCCATGTTTTAGTGTAAATAATTTTTCAAAAAAAATTACATGTATAGATAAAATAATTGAATTAATGGATATATATTATCAATAAAGAATGATATTTATTTTAATAAATTAATATATCATTAAATTCCTTACAATTTAAAATATTGAGAAATGATATCTTTGTTCATTCTTAAGTAGAACTTACCATATCCAAGAAGAAATGAAATTCATTTTCTATGATCAATTTTAAACAATGGTTATAAACATGTATTTAATGAATAAATATGATATTTATGCCATAAATATTATTCAATATAATTTGGACCCATTTTTAATGAAAAAGAACATATACATTGAATAGAAATCAAGCATGACAAAAAACGAAATTAACACCCAACATAATTAAATAAAAAAAATTACACATAAAAATTTGCTAAAATGTTATTATGTGATAATATATTTGATCCAAAAATATTTTAATGATTATTTAATAATTAAATATTATTTTCAAAAATAAAATATATGATGTTTGGGCAGGTATCTAGGAAATGTGATGAAAGTGAAGGATTTATTTTACAATCTCATTATTATTTAAGATTATTTATGATTTAGTTCCAAGTAGTTAATATTTATCTTATATGTAAATAAAATAAATTAATATTTTAATAAAACTATTTAATACTATCTTATAACTATTTATATAAATTTTTAAACTCGTTTTACTTCTTTTAAAACAGTTTTCAATTTAACTTGTTATCGTTTGCTATATGTGATTATTTATGTCTTTTCTGAAAGATTTACAGAAGGAAATTTATTTAAATTCTAAAAAATGTGGCTATTTTCCCACATTAAGTATGTATTAATGTTTTGGATCATCGTTTAAAATATTACAATGAAATTTTTAGTGAAATTCATTTTTTAATAATTTCGTAGCGTTTTAACCATTAGTGATTTCATTGTTAATAGTGTATTTTCCTATAGATTTTTTCATTAACAATAAAAATGTATTTTTCTGTAATTCAACATAAATATCTGAACATTATACTTCAATGAGTTTGAAATCATATGATACAACCTACCATATTTTATTTAATGGTTTTAGATTAGTTTGAGTGGGAATTTACTATTTTGATACTATTATCGATTTTACTTTGGATGATTTATGATTATGTTTATTGATATGAGAAAAATATTAGCATTTCACTTCCAATTTTAAATATGAATATATATTTTAATAATATTTAACATATTTCTTATGAAAAGTTCACTTTCCTTAGATAGTGATTGGGGGGGCTCTATAGCTCCCCGATGCATCACTAGGTCTCTTGTGAAAAACTTGTTTGTGTTTATGCAAGGCCTTGAACATTAATATACGATTTCTTGGAATATTCCTTGAAGGTATGTTTATAATGTTCCAAATTAGGTATTCTATCATAAATAAATTTTTAATTTTTTTCCATGTTATTAACTAATTAGTATTTATATTATTGGATATGATTTAGCTTATGTAATTGTGGAATTATTTTATTTAAATTTATTTTAGCCCCATTATGCTCAAGTTTTTTATTTAATGTCAGGTGTTTCATTTATTTATCTTTCCATAATTTATTATTCTTAATAATGATAGATTCCAAAGTATTCATAAAGTAACGATCATCTGATATCACCCCTTTCTTATATTTTAATTTTTCCCCCAAATGACCAGAAGTATCTTATAACTATTATACAGGGTTAGGCTAGGTGAATATGGTGCTTTCAGTAGAGTAACTAACTTGTAATTTATATTTTCATTTATAATGTAATATTCAATAATTTATACATTTATCAAGACCAAAAAACTATTTTTTTATTTAGGATGTGATTCCATGTTTGTTATTCTAATAGAATTATGTTACCACCAAGTCTAGGCTACTAGAGTTGGGGTCTATAATTTCGTTGGATATATTGAGTTTATTCGGGATAACTATTTATTACCATCATTTTATAATGGAATTCCCACACCTCAAGGAGCCTCTTACTAGTTTGTATAATATGGATGTGATGTTATTGTTTTTTTGGAGAATGGGAGAAGGCCTTTATTGTGCCAAAAGGTAGATTTATTTTGACAATGATCCCTTTTCAACCTAAGAATGGAGGAATCAATAAAATGTTATATGATGAATCATTAATTTGGAGAGATGAATTACTAATTCATATGGAATAATTTTTTGTGCATATTATTTTCCATTTGAAACATTTGTAGAATTATTACCCAATGCATGAACTTGATCTTGTAAAGGTCATTCATGATTTTCTTTATTGCAGAAATTATCCTATGGGAGATACCATTATTGTGTTTATTGTGTATAAGATCCAAAAATATTTCTTTATGAAACTTATAATGAATATAATATAGATAATATGGGTGAAATACATTTAGTACATTGACTTTTTGATCCCCTATAGACCAGGAAAAGGAAACACAATAGCTAATATAGTGAGTCGTAAAAATTAAGCACAGGCCATTCAGGAAGCCCGTGACGAATGGATGTTGATGGTCATATTTTTTGAGATAAATATGCATTTACATGAGATTCATGAGAATAATTTTCATGTTGCCTTAGTTGTTTCCTCTTCACTTATGGATAGGTTGAATAGAATGTGGTTTTTAATCCTAGAACATTTTGTCCTATGGGAAAGTATTTCAATTTAGGACCCCCCCTATGAGTTTGTCTGGTGAAAGTGATGAGATATTGCATGTCCAATAAATATCTGGTTTCTTATATAAATGTGGGTTGATATAATGTTATAATCTCTCGCCACTATATATAAAATGAAAACATTAATATCCAAGATGTATCGAGAAATTCACCGCCATTTTTGGTGTCATGGGATGAGACATCAGATCACAAGTTTTATAACTAGTTGTTAAACCTATCAACTAGTGATGGAGGTTCAACTGTGGCCCACTAGCCTTCTAAAAACTATGCAGGTATCATATTGAAAATGGTACGACATCGCAATGAATTTTTTATCAGTTTACCGAGTTCACCTGGATGTAGTGATGATTTCTGAATAGTTATAGATAGGTTGAAAAAGGTATCCCACATAATTCCTATTAAGGAGACCCTATAAGTGGATGATATTGGTTGACTATATTTATGTGCGATTATAATCCTAAACGAGGTTCCTCATACTATTGATTGATATAGGTTTTCTTAATTATCATTATGGTTCTGTAAATGGTAATATAAATATTTGGGTACACCTATTCTTCTGTGAATTTCTTTTATCCAAAAACTGATGGCTAGAAAATAAAGACTACACATGTTCTAGAGGATATGCTCTGAGAATATTTCATTGATTTTATTGGTTCTTGGGAGAAATATGTACCCCTTACCATGTGTACATGAAATAATATATTTCAGTAAGAATTTTATAAGGTTTAGTATGATGACTTACATGGAAGGAAATTCTGTCCACCTTTGTGCTATCTCGAGGCAAGGGAAGCAACACTACAAGGTCCTCATCCAATGGTAGAGACTTTGGAGTAGGTTCAATTGTCCAGAAAGTGGATTGAAACTTTTCAACATATAATGAAATCATCGTTTGATCACCATTTAGTAACCCTTGAGTTTTATGTCAGGGATTGTGTTTTCTTTTGATTGTCACTCAAACATGGGCATAGGTAGATACAGAGGCAAGTAAAGTTTTAGGAACATTTTTGATATTTGAGAGAGTTAGGATGACAGCCAAAAAATAATAGTAAAATTGTAGTTATTGACCCATGAAAAATATATTTCATGTTTTATATATTTTCAATTAACATAATGACCATCTCACGATTTTGATCACAAGGATATGGAATTGGATGCCAATTCTTCTTTTTAGGAGTATTTCATTCACATCATTGATCATAGAACAGAGGATCTAAATTTTAGGTCTTTCCCTTACGTACGAGTGTTATGGAAAACAAACCATTTATTGGATGAGGCTTTGGAAAAGGAGGATGATATACATGGACAATGGCCATAGATATTTTTAGACTATTTTTGAACACATTTGGATGATAATCTTAGAGAAGAGTTCCATAATGAGGGGAAGACTCTAAGAACCTGGATTTTTTGTAAATTTATGGATCCTTCTATCTTAATTTTAATCCTTCATTTTATCCGTTTAAATGGGACCAATTTTTTATGGATGTGTTCAACAGGCTATAAGTATTTTTCAGATCTTGGAGGTTTGTATTTTGGAGAAGATAGTAAAGATTCATAGTTAACGAATAGTTAGTAATAAATGAACCCTTCAAATTTTAAATCCTTGTAATGGGTGTTTTAATATTTTTTAAACCATTAATGGTGGATTTTACCATAAATAGATACAAAAGACAGTGTTTTTGGTCTACACATGATTTTCATAACAATTAACTATAGGTTTTATGGGGTGTGATCTCTGTGTTATGGGATGTGCATGGTTGGTGCATGGTCTGACAAACCATTTAGGTAAACTTTGATTTAATTAATTAATTTTTTGTGAAAATAACTTTTTTCCATTAGTTGTATAAATTCCTCAACCCTATCTATTTTATCTCCCAGAAATAGTATCCTCCACTCATTTTCTGTTGATTGATTCCTTCTCCAAGCCCCATGCTTTAATTTCAATCATTTCTTTCAATGCCTCTCTATTGTGAACACTCTGGTATAACCGGGGATTGTTCCTAAAATTATTATAACATAATATTAATTTTTTAAGTGTATTATAAGACCTAAATGACCTCATGTGATAGAGTTTTTAGTTGAGTCAGTAATTTTAAACACACCATGTAAGGTGTGTTCATTGTTATTCCTTTATTGACCCTTGTTGGGAATACCTGAGACCCCATTTAGGTGTTCCTGGATTAACCATTTATAAGGTAATCATTTTATATTAATAAATAAAACAATAATAAATTAAAAATAAATTTTATAATTATAAATATCACTTTGACCTTATCGTTTGTAATTAATTTAATGAGTGGATGAATGTCCATATTTCACCTTTTCAGGTAAGATGAAATGTAATAGAATGAACCTAGTCAAAATGTAATATGTGTGAGTATTACATAGAATAATATGACTTTTGAATATAACTGAAATGATTATATGATGCCTATTGCATATGGAAATTTGTCGTATTCATAGGAATTTTTAGACATGATATAGACTTGGATTCTTAAGGGAATTCATTGATCACTTAGTAGACACCATTTAGATTCATTGGGCCTGCTTACATGGGAGAGACCAACATTTGAAGATGGTCGTTTTCTATTATAGAATCTATAACAAAAAACCAAAGGATAACTTCATTATCTATCCAAAAATTATACATCCTCCTATATAATCCTTGGATTTAGATTGACATCTATAAATATGTGATTCCATGGATCATTCTTCTTGGTAATGTCATTTTTAGATATAGATTTACTATGGGAATTATCTATATACTTGATATGAAACATTTATAGTGTAATTCCACTTGTTTACCCGAACATCACACTATTTCCCTTATGTTATGCTACTTTAATGTATATAAGTATCCAAATCAACCTTCTGAGGTCATGTATTCCAAGGTTCCACCTTGGATAATATGCTATTCTCATTATATTCTACAATACTATTGGCACTTTTATATTGAATTGTTTTAATAAACTTGCACTACAATTAACTAATTAAATAATTTATGTTTTAGAGATAGAAGCCGAGTCTTGAGTAGTTTTCACTTAGTTATATTTCCCTACTTTATTTTTGATAAACCCACACATTGTTACTATTTATATTCAAATACTGGATTAGTATAAATGCCACGGGGTTTTCCCAATAGATATTTATTTCACACCCTATTCGGGCCGCTCATAGAACCTGGGAAGATTATGTTAATTAATCTGTGGCGAAAGGGATTTTTTCTTCCTTAGACACATGACTTCTTGCTTTAGGATGGGATATTTGTAGTAGATGAATGAGCTAGTACATAGGATAGCAGTATTGTTTTTCCCTCTTTATTTGTCTTGTATATATGGTATTATTCTCACTTCTTAATGAAATTCATGCATATTTTTCAATTTTACTACGCCATGACATCATCTTTTGTATATGAGATAGTGTCTAATATGTGATGGTTTTTTATTTCATGGATTACTTGGATTGTTGTTTTAGCATATTAATTATTAGTGCACTTATGTTTTTCTGTCACCTCTCCTCCATTGTTATACACTCATACCAGAGGAAACAGTATCTGTATGAACACTCCTTAGTCTATCGTTGTTGTTCAGTAGCCTTAGGTATACAGGGTAGCCCACATGGAGCCAAATGAAAAACTGAGTTTGGTTTCTCAAGGGTAGACTAAGACTGGGATGTTACATAAATCATAGTGAAATATAATTAACAACTACAATTTCATCCATTTTCATATTTCCAATAAAGTACTATCTTTTTCTCTAGACGATGAGTATTCAAGATAACAATTCCATTAATAAATCACTAAAATCCTCTTTTCAAGACCATATAACCATAAAATGGATAAAAATAAATTCCACCTTTATTTTGAGATTATCTTAAACCAAAAAGTTTAGAGAAAAGTAAAATACGTAAAAAATGAATAGACCTTTATATGATACATTAATTTAATAAATTCAATTGTAATACCCAATGTTCATACTAAATCATTCCATATATAAATGAAAATATATCTCAATTAACTTTAGTAACCTCAATATTAAATAGTGCCTTAACCTCAAATTTTATCTGATACCATTTATCATACAAGAAAAAACATATTCAAATATATTTTTGAAATATAATTAATCAATTACTCATCTAATTAATTGTTATTCCCACAGACAACAGTACAACAAAACATATCTCCCTGTTATATTCACTATATATGAGATCATATAAACCAAAATGGTGTAAAATACCATTAAAAATATTTTCCTAATAGTAATGAAATTATTCCTCAAATAATAAATCATATTAAACCTAAGGGTAACATTTTTTTCAACAAAATTTAATTTCACCCAAAATTGAATTAAACACATTAGGATACCATCACTTGAAACCTCAAAGGGGTCCCGAAGAATTTGAACATATGATCAATATACAACCCATAAATCCATGATGGAATCAACAACTCTAATGATAGCCTTACATGAAAACATCCTTATCTCCAATGTTAACTATACCTCATTCTAATAATACTACAATATCACTAAAATTTCACTCATATATTTGGAGTTAAAAACATAAAATTTATAACACTAGATTTGATACTAATAGAGGTAAACCAATTTCCCCCGACCAAAACATACAATAGAATAATAAAATGTTGGATCACTTTCACACCCAGAGTTCAGTTAAGATTATATTTTTAAAGAATAAGGGAAAATCATACTTTAAAAATAACAAATAATTCAAGAGACTATCATTCCCTCAATATCCATATTTACATATTTAATAATAGTTCATAAACATCATCCATATGAAACCCCTCTATACATAATTCCGTCATCATTATTGTTGATAACATAAAGAAATAAGAACGTAATATGGGAGCGATCAAATGACCAAAAAAGATAAACTATATCGGGTTTAATCATCACTATTTGGCCTGGACCATAGTATAATAAATAATAGGATAACCTGGTGCTATCTGGTTGAACACATGGTATAATCTATAATGATATCAATATGCTCTATCAGGGTGCACCAATTATATAAAACATTATATGAACCAAAATAATTTACATAGAGCATGTATTTCTTCATGAAACTCATAGAAAAAGAATTATTCATCTTTATAACATGATTAACCTATGGAAAAGAAACGGGTTCTATAATAACATATTTGAAACATTATGTAGAAAAGAAAGAGGTTCTATTAAAATTTATTTGAAATATGATTATACCCTAAAAAGTAAATAGGTTCAATAATAACCTATTTGAAGCATAATTAATACATATAAAAGAATCATGTTCTATAAAAATATCTTTAGAACATTATAAACCACATGAAAATAAATTGGGTCGATAAAAATATATTTAAAACATGACAAACACATATAAAATTAATGGTTTCCCTGTCAATCAATTTGAAAAAAATATATTAATCAATCTAGAGAAGGAATGAGGATGTTATCATTACAATGATTACAAATTGGATGACAAGAACAGAAAGTTTTTTTTGATATTGATTTATTGAAATTACATTAAAATATCATTAAAAACTTTTTTATGGAAAATATCATTTCATTTTGAAAATAAATTTTATAAACTAATAATTCAAAATATATTTTAAATATAAATTTCTATGAAAAAAACATGGAATCATATAATGGGAACATTAAGGAAATAAGGTACATGATGGTGGGAAAATCCATCCAGGTCACCAATTTTAAAAAGACATTCATTTCAAAAAAAATTATAAATGTTGGAAAAAGTAACCATTTGGAAAACATTAGGAAATTTATTTATGTAACCTTTTAAAATAAGTAAAATGATTATCTAAAATTTATTTTGAAAATGACTTAACAATTTAATGAATTTCTTTTAGAAAACCGGGATATAAAAGAGAAATAATTACAATATAGAAGAATATGAAATATCAATATGACATAAAAATGTCTTTATTGTTGTTTTGTTAATAAATAAGAGTGTAAACAGAAATAAAAAATTTTAAACACATTAATAACTACTATATAAAAATGAATTATGGTTCAGAAAAATAAGACCATGTGATTTGTAAAGACAGAAACATCTTATACATAAATTTTACAACTTAGTAGATGAATAATCACTAGAGAACATTATTATGTATGCTATATTATTTTTTCTCTACCACCTTTGGAAACATTTATACATAAATTAGTGGATCATAAGTGGTCAATTTAAACTCCCATTATGTTGTGCATTACATGAATCCTTCTTATATGTATCATTCATAATACATTTCATCATAACACTGGGAAATAAAACATATGAATGAGTGATCTCAGATGATGAGTAAGGGTAAAGAATAAGGTTATCAATATATTTGGAGCATAAATGAATTATAAAATGTGAAATAAATTTTATAACTATACCATGTATATAATATATAAAAAACAAGAGTCATGTAATTCATATTGGTAGTCTATAAGACATGAATCGTAACAGAATCAAAGAACATCGAACATAAGAAATAATCTTTTTTATAAGTAATATATTTTTGGAATAAAAATAACCATAAAAAAATTTCTCTAGTGGTGAAGGCTTTTTTAAAAAACCATAGAGGATTAGGTTCATAGCCCAAACCATCATAGTATCCAAGGTTCACTCCCAAGTGTATCATAGTGGAGAAAGTCCATTTCTGAACTAGGCTGAGTCTGCATTCTATTCATTTTTATCTCATGAGATATCAATTTTTACCCAATGCGTTTGAAGGAAATATTGTTCCCACAAGACATGTAATGAATATTATACATACATGTTCCATATGATTATAAAAAATTCATCCTATCAGAAACCACAAAAATGAATAACACTTATAAAAAACTCATCATATCATAACCCATGAAAATTAATAGCTTCCATAAAAATTTCATTATAGCATAACCCATGGAGGGGAACCATGTTTTATAATCACTTGATCATTTTATTATACAATAACTTGGGTAATAATATGTTGTTTTCATACACATCATGTAATCATAAATATAACCATACTACTAATGTATAATAACTACATCCTTGTATCATATTACATGTAAATAATAAGTAACATCAATGGTAGTCTTCTTAGAAGGAAAATAATTTTTAAAAACCACTCCAAACATTTTTTGACGATGAATTTCCACTATAAGAACACTTTTTAAGACACAAAATATTTTCAAAATAATTTTATTTTAAAATAAAATTTGAATACTTTTAGGGAAGAATATAAAATTATTTAAAATGTTTATTGAGAAAAATACGCTTCCAATTTTGATAATTTTTTTAGAACCAAAAAAAAAATTAGGAATGTTTTTTTATGAAAAAGAATCATTGAATCATAAAATTGAATCTTTAAAAAAATGATTTTTTCATGATGTGGGAAAATACATTTCATATCTTACACATTAAAATAATGTTTCTTTTCAACATTTTAGTAAAATCCAAATGAAATTGTTTTTCTTGAAAACAAATTAAAGATTCAATTTTAAAAAATAGAAGTAAAATTTTGGTAATGATGTATTTTATAATTAATTATTAAAATATTAAAATAATAATTAATTTTAATAAACATATATATTAAAGTAGAATTGATTTTTACAGAAAGAAAATGTAATGTCAGCTTACATTAAAAATATTATTTAGGAATATGGTGTAAATAAAATTTATGGGAAAATATTTTTCCTAATGAAAAAACCAATGTATAGGAAAATTCATTTGTTTCCTCAAAGATGGATCAAAATATTTCAACATTTTAAACATAATGATAAACAATATCAATAAATGATGAGATTGTAACATAAAATTTTAACCACATTGGTATCTTTTGAATGATGTTATCCATTAAATATTAACATAAAATGAAATATTGAATTTTTAAAAAAATATGTTATACATGATACAAAAATTAAAAGGGTAGTATATATACCTCATAAATTAATTATGTTGGGAATATGATATGTGCATAACAAAAGTAGAAAGTGGGAAGGAAATCCCTTATATTAAGACTCGACATATCTCTTACACGTTGTAACATCATGAAAGAAAATATTAATTTTATTATATACATATACATTAAATGGCCATAATAATATATAACATATCATATATGATTTAAATATTACCATTTCTTATCATATTATTATTAATTATTTTTTGCAAATTACTATTTAGTTAATAACTGCTTGGTTTTTTTAGGTATTTTTTTGTGTTTATCCGTCATAATTTTATCATGGATAAATCATATCTATAATTTTAATGATGATAAAAATATCATATATATTTAGTATATATTTACTTTTATTAATCTATAATAGGTATATATATAGAAATTGAAATACAACTTTTATGGAGATGGTAAGCCATTCTTATGTATGGATGAATTTTCCATTTTCTCAATCGGTGAAATTAATGTAATGTAAATAATATATTTAAAATAAATAATCAATTTTATTTCCTACATATCACATAATTTTATATAATATTATATGAATTAACTAATATTTAAAGAGTATGTGAATAATTTATCACAACACTTTGCGAGGAGGTGGTTCGCCTTACACAGGAATGACGTTACTTAATTCCCATGTAATGAAAAGTAAGAGGGTATTTGTGATATCATAATTCAATAATAAATTATTTTTGAAAACAATATCATATATAATAATTTAATATATAGTCATTACCATCCAAGTAAAAAAAATGAAAAACATATCACATCATCTGAGGAGGCTGTAGTCCAACACACAAACAAGTGTCGTTGTTGTTTTCAAACGTGTTTGGAACTAGAAATTTATATATGAGAATATAATTAAATTGATATAATAATATATTAAATATCATATATAAATATTAAGTACAACATTATATATGTCCAAGAGCGGTGGTGGTGAAAAATTAAAAAAATCGATTTTTTAGTCGGTAGTTTTCCATGCACATGATCGATGGTTTCATTTCCTATTCGATGGGGGTGGAGATTTATATATGTTATTAAACAAAGATAATAACATATAATTATATGTTATAAACATTTCTTATTATATCTGCCAAATTTATGATGATTTTAAGGATTTATTAGAAAAAGTAAAACAAAAACAATTAGTTAAAAACATTACATATTCTTTGAAAACCCTATTTAGGTTGAACATAAATCATTCCTAGATTGAATTTATGAAAAAAAAAGTTATTTATGATATTTTTAGGTTCTTTAAAAAAAATTAAGATGATATTATCTAATGCAATTGTTTTTTTAATTGTAAAGAGGACGTGAAAAGTGGTGGCCTTTAAAATTGGGCGAGAGGAAATACATGGTATTGTGGAAAATATGTAGTACCTATACATTTCATAGGACACAAGGCTCCAAAATGGATCATTATAAAACATTATTGGATATAAGGTATAAAATATTACACAAAATGGGATTTTTTAAATGTTTCTAGGTTATTTTACCTCTTCTCATTCCTTTGGTATACCCATTTTCACATCAACCATGATAATTAATTATTAATGATTTTACTATTTATAATAGTAAACACATAAGTTGAAATTTTTATAAAAAATAAATTATGATTATTAAAAATATGGTATAATTTTTTCCAAATTCCATTCAAATAAAGGAATAATGTAATATAAAAATAAACTATAAAATGCGATGAAAAAGCAGTTTTCTAAAAATTGAACTAGGTTTACATTTTAAACCATATGAAATCAATTTTACTATTTTAAATTTCATTTAATGAAATGAAATTTTTTTAATAGGAACCGATATTTTTCACTATTCATCCATCCACGTATCTTTTCAAAAACATCTAAAAAATAAACTTCATGATAATTTTGACAAAAATATTATAAAAATGAAGTTTATATTTTAAAATAAATTTTCTAAAAGTGTTAAAAAATAATTTTAAAATAAGTGTGGAAAATGTGATACAATTCCATTTTAGGAAAATATATTTTTTAATCATAAAATTTGATTCTACTATTATATCGAAAATTGAAAACAAATAAAATTAATGAAATTATTTAGTTGATGGTTTAAAATATATGTTTCATTAAAAACATTCTGAAAATTTTATTTGTTTATTTTATTATGATAATGAATATTGTTTTACTTTAAAATGGTTTTTAGAAAAGATTTATCTTAATTTAAAAGTGTATAAATTTTCATTTATAAATAACTAAAACCAAGGAATTAATTTTTATGAATTTTTAAAACATATTTTTTTTATAATTTATTAATTCTTATTCTTAATCACCCTTCAACATTTTATTCCACATTTATCATATTAAATATTAATATTTGTATATTTTGTTGTATTTTAGTAAAATTCTGGGTTTCAATAAACATTAGATGGATTCAGTATTGCAAATATTGAAATAAAAAAAAATCATGAAACAAATTATAAACACGTAGTTACATGTTTTCCAAAATACTTAAAAAATTGAAATTATTTGAAAAGAATTTATTTCACAAAATATCGTGGTGTGACATTCGAACCCGTTAAATTGAATGTTTCCATTACAATTAATTAATTTTGTACCAAAAAAATGAGGATACTTCAAACACATTATATAATTTGGATTCAACGAATGTTCCTCAAGCAGGTTGTTCCACCATAAAACATTGTCCAGTTGAGTTTTATTGATTCGTAGAACATTGATCATAGTATCCAGAATCTCCACCTATTATTCTTTATATGATGTATCATTCTCTAGTGATATGACCTCTGACATTAGTACATTTAATGGATCATATTTTTACATTATAAAGAGATTCTCATAGAAAATATTTTTTACATGAGAGAGGTTTAGTTTATGTTCCAATATTTATGCTACCATGCCAATATGATCATTAATTTTAAATAATCTAATATACATAGTGATTAATATTCCTTTTATAGTATGCATAATTTCATCAATTAGTTGGGATTTTATCAATTTCCTTTTAATAACGTACTTCATGAAATGATAATAAAATTTATATTTTTAAAGGACTAAAGGATCAAACCATATGTTTACAAGACTTATGGTCTACCACTGATCTATAGGGTATGAGATAAGAACTGATGGATCACAATAACCATAATAAAATGATAATTCATTCCATCAATCTCTAGTTATCTACATAACAATATGGTTAACACAAGTTATCCAATATGCCTAAATATTTATATAGTAAAGTAATACATTAATATCTGAAACCTAATAAAAAATAAAACATAAAAATAATTCTCAATATGGATAACCTAATAATCTGTCGAAGTTAAAAAATTGAAAAATATTGTCAACAAATTTCAAGAAATGAGCACTATATTAATCCTCTATATATGATTAATTATCTTTTAATGGTCAACTTCCATATTTTTTAATACACAAGTCATATATTCTCATGATATTTGGTAATAAATATAATTACCATAAAATATCAATGAAAAGTTGAATTATTACACATTATGTGAATAAAACCATTGCTTATTTAATATATTCCATATATCCAATAATGTATTAAAATTCACCATTGACAACATAGAAAATTTTTTCAACTAATCATTTATCTGTTTTGAGGTTATTAATATGAAAAAATTCATATCATCGATATCAATAATCTATTTTTCTGAACTAAACAGCATATTATCAACAATAAGAATATATTAAGGGTTATCTTCCCTTAATCATGTGTTTTATATAAAATTTTACCTTTCCATTAAATCACTTTTCTAGGTCATCAGTACAATTCAACATATTTTTTAATACCTATAATGAAATACTTATATAGAGAAACCCTTATATATTTCATTATGGACATAATCTAATTCGGGAATTTCCATGCACAAACACTTCAATACTTAGACTTAATTCTCAATATATTAACTAGGCTTTTCATCTTATTATTTCTTACATATTCTCATTCATATGGAGTTTTTGGTATATTCATAATCGGTAATATAACTATTAATCATACCACCTTTGTAATGATCTTTATGATCTTTAACCAAAGGACATAAATTTATATAATTAATGTACCCTACACATTTATAATATTAATGAATTAATGACTCTACAGGAAAACCATTAAAATCAATCAACGTGTCAACTAAAATTTTATTTTTTTTCAAGAAATTACTTTCACTCTTCCCTTATTTTCCACCCTATAAACTTATCCTCATCAATTTGATACATTACCTTTAGTTATTCATCCATCATTCTCAACATTTTGTATATTTATTCTTCTTTCCTCTATTGTGTCCACCACTCGATCTGTCAGTGAACTCTTTCCTTATATTATATGTTTAGTCCAAGAGTTAGTTAAGGTTGAATTTGTTAATCAAATATCATGATAAATAATTAGGCATAATCATAATATTCATCACTAAGATAATAATCTTGTTTAATTTCTCATCAACTAATTTTCTATCACATTTAATGTATATCCAGTTATTTTTTGTTCCTATGACAGACTAAAAAAATAACATAGTATGGCTATCGATAATCATTGTGGTATTCCAAATAATCATAAAAAATCCCTTATGTGAAGTATAATTAATGAAACCTTATTTGTAATATATAAAAAATTAGTATTATGTTAGATAATTTATATTTATCATCTATTTAAATCAAACATGATGTTTTATAAAGATATTTTGAATTTATAAATAATATCCCAAGGTAGTTTCAAACTGGTTGTGTAGTAGATTCCATTGTTTTTCATCTAGTGATTATTTATTCAATCTCAATGATCCCTTTTTCATGTATTTATTTCTTATTACCTATGTGCAAGAGACATATCCTCTTTTGTTATTCAAACATGAATGTAATTTCGTATATACCACTCACTCAATCCTTTACCAAAATCATAATGCATATTCGAATGAATTTAATCATACTTATACATACCATTATACATATCCTTATTCATATCATTTGAGATGTCATGAATATTACTCATTTTAGTTTCTAAATATTAACTACACCTTGCTATGATACCAACACTAAATTCCTAAACATCCCATATGTAAATATTAAATCACAGTAGAATAATATTAATAACATCACATAATGATTATTACCGTCATTTTTTAGTTTTATTGCCTTTGGAAGCTTGGAAACATAACAAAATTATCCATAATTGAACTATGTCATACCTTACTAAGATCATCGTATCTAGAACCCTTTTTTGGAAATATCATTCATAATAACTTTCATCATAATAGGGGTAATTAATCATAAATAAGGGTGAGATTATATTTTTAAAAATAGTAAAAAATGAAGATATCAATATACCCAGAGCCCAAGGGTATTGGAATAGGAGAATAACATTTTAAAATCATTAACTTCATATCATAGATCACAAACTTGTGTCATGGAATAAATTTTGACATTTCATAAGACACGAATCAGAATAGAAACAATGAACTCAAACCATTATAATATTTCATTGACATAAGGAATATATATTATGGCATATAAATTAATGAAAAAAATCATTTCCTTGATAGTGACGAATTTATTCAAAAAGTATCATAGTAGAATTGGTTCACTCCCTAACTATTTTAGTAGTCAAGGTTCACTCTAGCTATAATCATAGTGGACAATGTCCGTTACTAAATGGGGTTCACTTTCTATTATAGTATTGTTTCATTCATTATAAATCAACATTTAACCAATAAATTTGATGGACATATATGTCTTATCCATCACATAGTGAATATAATTCATACTAGTTACAGAAGGTCATAAAAATTTACTGATATCAAAACCCGTGAAAAAATGGATTTCCTAAAAAATTTCATCATTTCAGAACCCATGAAATGAAATGGGCTTTTTAAAACTTTAATGATAGCCTAACATATGGAAAATAAATTTTTTTCATAATAATTTCATAATTTCATCATAGCATACAAAATTAATAAAGAAGTGTGTTTCATAAACATCATGTCATCATTAACCCAAACCATTCATAAAAATAATTTTAATGGTATCCTTGGATCATATCAGCAGTAAAGAATAAGAAACATCAAAGGATATCATATTATATGGAAAATGATTTTGAAATATCACATGGAACATTCCTTAAGGATAATATCCATTCCACATTTTAAAAAGTGTTTTAAAACATAAAACATTCTAAATATATTTTTTTATAAAAATAAACTTGGAAACATGTAATATATACTTTTAGAAAAAAAATAAAATATTTCTTTTGGAAAATATCATTTAAATTAATAAAATTTAAAATTTAAAAACAAAAAATTTATAAAAACAATTAAAAGAACATTTCATAGACAATAATATTTGAATATTATAATGTAATATCTAATAAAATATGTTGTTCATGATGGAGGAAAATACTGTTTATTCTACAAATATTAAAATAAGGACTCCTTCAACAATTTTGGTAAACTCCGAAGACAAATTGTTTTCATGAAAATGTGATAAATATTATAATTAAAATAAATTTAAAATGATAAATATGGACCAAAATATCTTTAATAAATCCTCTAGATAATTTTAATTTTTTTGAAAACATTTTTAGAAAACCATATTCATTTACTAAATAGAGATATTATATCATTTTACTATAGAAATATTATATTTGAACAATGAGTACATAAATAGAGTAACATTTTGGAAAAACATGTTTTCTCTTGAAATAAACACTGGAAAATAAAATTCACAGGTTTATTTAGATATCGATCATATTATTTCATCATTATAAACGTAATGAAAAACAATCCCAATAAACTAAGACATTGTAAAAAAACATTTTCCAATTTTGATCCTTCTAATTTATAAGAACCATTAAAGATTAACATAAAATGAAAATTTAAAATCATTAAAATTATTTATTTTATTATATTACATGTTATAGGGTAGTATATATACCTCATAAAATAAATTAGCGGTGAATATTTCTTATGTCTCATTGAAGAAAAAAGTGATGTGGTATTCAATTACCTTATATATCTACATGTTTTTTACATGTTAGAACCTCATGAGAAATAAATATAAGTTTTCTATTAATTTATTATATATATATATATTATATGATATATGATTTTCTTATGATCATTTATTAGTCTTTTATATGAAATTCCATGTTAAAATAACATTTCGAGTAATAACTACTTTGTTTTTCATGTATGTTTGTATTTTTTTATCTTCATCCTTCATAAAATTATCATATTGAAATTAAATTTTCAATTTAAATAATTATATAAATATAATATATATTTTATATATTTTATATATAAGTATCTAGATTAATTCATAAAAGGTATAGAAAAAAATGAAATACAACGTATATAGAGATGGTTGGCCATACATATGCATTATTGTTTTTCCATTTTATCGATGGATGAATTGAATGAAATGAAAATATTATATCAAAATTTAATAATAAATTTAACATATTATATATAATATAGGTCTATTTGAACCTATCCTTATTAACCTCCCCTCCATGATTAGGTGAATAAAAATTCACAATGCTTCGCTAGGCGACAATGCACCGTACACATGAACAACGTTATTATATTCACAAGTAATAGAAATTAAGAGGGTATACGTGATATAATAATTATATAGGTATAAATATATCAATTTTGTCAAATATATTGATTTAATCTATCCTTAATATCATCCATGTAAAATAGAACTGAAAAAAATATCATATCAGTTTGCGGGGATGTAGTCCACCCAATATACAAGCGATGTTATTTTTTTGAATAATATTAGATGTAAGATGGTAATTATGGGATTATAATTATATAAAAGAATAAAATCTATAATATAATATATAAATATTAATCCCTTCATTATCTTCATTTTTATAGGTGTTGATGGAATATGGATAACATCGGTTTGTGATCTGGTTGTCTGTCATACACACGATCCACTATTTTATATATAGTTTAGTGGATGTGAATTTGGATATAGGTATGATATTAGAATTATAAAATATCATTATATGTTATATAATTTTGTTATTATATCATCATAATTGAATAATATTTTAATTATTTATAATAATATGTAAAAAAAATCATAGTAAAAAATATTATCTATTATTCAAGAAAAAATATTTAGGATTAAAATAAAGCCTTCGTAGATTTAAATCATGAACTCAAAATGTCCTCTAGGAAGTTATTAGGCATTTATGTGCATTATTTTTGGAGTTCTTGGCCAAAATAAAGGCATTGGAATGTTTTACGAGGACCTTAGAAGGGAAGACCTTTTATAAGTGGGGGAGAGGACACACTAGGTATTATTGAAAAAAATAAATTGTACCTCTATTTTTTCTGATGATAGAGGGAACTAAAATGAATAATTATAAATCCTTATAGGTTTAATGCTTTATATATGGACATGAAATTGTAATTTTATAGTATCTATGTAATTTTACTCTATATCTTTTTAGTTTACCACTCGTAAACCCATTTTAACCTCAACTACAAAAATTAATTATCACTACTTTTACTATTTGTAATGGTCAAAAATTATTTTGAAATTATTAGAAAATATAAATTATTCTTATTCAAAATATGGAATCCATTTTTTAAATCTATTCACATATTTGGTAAAATATATTTTAAATTATACCCGTTGACACGAGGAATAAGTGGTATTTCAATGAGAAAATATTTTAAAGCTTTAAATTTTTTATACAATAATCTAATATGAAATTAATTCCAATGGCCTATATTTGATTTGTAAATATATAATTTAACTGATTTTAATCTTAAAACCATCTTAATTTTTTTGATATTTTTTATGCCAGTTTATAAATTGTAATTCATAATAAATCCAATATTTTTTGTTGTTCATCAAATGAATTACATTTACAAAAAATTATACAAAATTATCTCCATGAAAATTTGGAACTGATTCTTTTATAAATTTAGTTAATTTTTTCAATATAAATTTTCTAAAATTTTAAAAAAAGTCTAATTTTTAAAAAGGGGAGGATATCGAGGCAATATTACTTTTTTGAAAAATAATGTTTTATGAATTAAATTGAATTTATTAATATCACATGCATAGAAAACATTCAAGATGAATGTTAAATATTTCACTGAATATATAATATATGAATTTCATTAAATAATTCCTCAAATGTGAGTTATTTAATTTATTTTAATAAAATATTATTTTGTGAAAAATAATTTTTTTCAAAAGATATTTCATTACATGCTAATTATTTTAAATTAAAATTAATAGGCCATAAATTAATTGATATTATATAGTTACTTAGAAGATATATTTTATTAATTTAGTTAATCCTACACATACACACAATTCAAATACTAGAGGATAACAATAATATTAAATTATAATATTTTAATTATATGCTGCATTTTTTAAAATCATGGTGTCGAATGTAATCACTAAAGGACAAAGGAATTTACACATTTAGAGTTTTGAAATTTTGAATGTAGTTTTAAACAAATTTTTATAAATGAAATGTTAAAATTATAATTTTCAACATTGGTTTTAACAAATTGACACTGAAACTAAATATCTTAGAGTTTCAGTACCGGTTTAACTGATAACCGACACAGAATCTCATTTTTCGATATGATTTATAATATAATGAAAAATATTTGGGGTTTGAAGGTCATGAAATTTGTATTACATGAAAACTAATGTTGAATCTCGATGTTCAATTATCTTTGGTGTCACATTTCATAAAAACAGACATCGAGTATCAGGGGTTTGGCGGTGTTTGACGATGATTTATAGGAAAATTGGATGCAGAAGTTCAGGAGTTCTTTGGTCTTCAGCATTGGGTTTTTGGAAATATAATTCCAACGATTGAGATTCAGCCGATTTGGTGTCAGTTTACATGAAATTTGACATAGAAATTTGGGCTTTGGTGGAATTTTATATACATTTTTATATAAACTGAGGCCTAAAATCATTCAACAAGGATTTGGTGTCATTTTATAGAAAATTGACATTGAATGTTATTTATTTTTATGAAAATTTAATTATACAAAAAAAATTTCCCATAATCAGAAAACCTATAAATGGAACGTACATAACATATATGACATAAAAATTATAACTGAAACACCACCACCAATCCCACATAGAAAATAATATGCATGAATCATCCTCATTCTATCCCCTCTCAAAATATTGACTATAGTAACCATACGTACAACTAGAACACATATATAATCATCAAAAACCTAAAACTAACTATAATTAAATGATCACATGTAAAAATAAATAAATAAATAAACACCAACTTCATTTTATGCACAATTGGAAGTGAATTTCAAAAAAAAGGCTGGTTATGCATTTTAGTTTTCATAGAGAAGTAGTATATGAATTAATAGTATCATATTAGTGTACTATGAAGAAGAATAAGAATTGGTTGTATGTAGTGTTTTTCATATCAATAGAATATGTTACTAGCTATTTTTCAAGGAATGCAGAAAAAGATAAATATGTATAATTTCTAAAATAATCATTATTCACATTAGTGTTAGAATACCTTTTTTTACCCATACAACTTATTGTCATGGTATGAGATGTAAATAATGGTGAGATTCATTAACAAAGTGTGTGTGATGAAGACTCAATAATATTGATAGAATATAGTGTAAACTTTATAGGGTTTTACTGTTGGTTGTACAAATATATATGAATCTAGTTCACCGAAAAAATATCTTTTCATTTTGAAAAGTGAAACTTGTAAAATTTTATAGCTATGGTGTGTGTGTGTGTGTTTGGTTATATTATATATATGGTCTAAAATATGATATAAGTTTTTTCCAAATAAATTTTCAACCAAAATTGTCAACTGAAATTTTCAAAAAAGGGTTGATTAAAATCATAGGAAAATCCAATTAGTGTTTTTGATTAATTTGATTCTAAAAAATGATGAAATAAGTGGGTGGATAATGGGGATGACCAAACCTACCATGTGAAAGTCTTTTATATGAAATGTTAGATAAAAACTACTTTTTTAAACAATATGATATATTTTTGGGTTTTGAAGAGGATACATGATATAGTAAATTCCACACATTGTTTTTCATATAGTGTTGGAGAATATATTATTTAATCTACCACTTTAATAAACCAACATATTTTGCATATCATTATAGAGGGAAAATACATTATGTCAATGTTAAATCCATGTGTTATATGAGTTGAAAATGTTTGTTTATATGGTTTAACTCTTACAACAATAATTTATTTCCCCACGTTTAGTAAAACCAAAATGTGTAAATGAGACATACCTGAATCATCTTAAACATGTAAAATAAAAAATAATATACTACCATTAAGAAATTTTTTTTTATGATTTTTCATTTTTAAAAATTAACCAAATGATACATAATTCATAATTTAGAGTCTTTTGTAGTGTGAATTTTTTTATAAATCAATAACCCTTTATACAATTGATAACACTATGAAAATAAACATAATATACTTACTTAAAGAATATGATTATTGTCTAAATGATAATTTTTCTTAATTCTAATTTAATGTGGCATACCTAATAATTTAAATCACAATCATAATTAAGAAATATTTTACAAGAAATCTATGAATATGGGAAAATAATTTAATCTAATATGACATGATATCAACAAAAAGAAACCATATCAATGAATTTTATTAGAAAAATGTATATTTCTTTTATATAATAGAAAAAATAATTAATATAACTTTCTTTTTAAAATTAATTTGTTTCCCTAGTTGTGATCATCTCATGAATGAATCTTAATACATAATAACCACATTGGAAACATCATTTTTTGATGATCAAATTAGGGTTATAAAATACTGAATTGAAAATAAAAACAAATATTTATATAAAATAAAATATTATCTAATTAAAAAAATACCTTCACTTCCACATAATTGACTAGATTTGACTGCTTTTTTGCCAGATGCTACTCAGTAAAAATTATCCATGTCCTGTATTTTGATATATATTATCTAAAAAATTATGTATATAATTAATAATTGAAAATAATTAATATACAAAAAAATAAAACATACATAATTAATAAATTTCTAAATGTTTTATGAACATTTCAATATTAACAGAAAAACCAATACAATCTACATTCATTTGGAAAAAATTATACGAAACATACAATGACCACTACAATATATAATTTTCACAATTAATGAAATAATAATTATTTTTAGTTCATAATTATTTTAGTGTTATTATGCACAATGTAATGGAAAAAAACAACACCAAATATCCATATGTGAGAATCCATCACATATATACGATACATTATCATTAGTAGTCACATATTTGCACAACCATGGAAATGAATTTTGGATATATAAACCCATAAACACAAGTTGGGTAATTTTGAATAATAATAATGAAAAAATATAAAATTAAATAAATAAACATATTATGTAACTTGAAATAATCTTTAAATATGGAAATAAAGAGAAAATGGAACATAAATTTACTTACATAGAAAAAAAATGAAACACGAGCACACTGAGCTAATAATAAATTATTGGATCCTTGATATCGTTTTTGATTATTCTACGTGGATAATATCTTCTAGATACATCACATGTCATATGAATCTCAAAAACTATTATTATTGTTTTTAAAAAAACCTAAATTAATCATTTTATCCCATCCAAAACAACATAAGTATTATAAGTTTTTAATTCATGAATTGATATTTTTTACCATTTATGTTGATTTTAGATAGTTCTACATAAGGTAAATTTAAGAAAATAGTATAATATTTTTCATTCAAAAATAAACAATGTTTTCAAAAACTATGCAAACATTTTATTTCAGGTAACATAGAAGTGAAGACGTCTATAGTAAAAAATGACCAATACAATATATAAATCTTTTAGCCTCCACAATAAGTAATGGGAGTAGAGTATTTGTATCAATAATATCGTTTATTGATATTATGACCTGACCCAACTACATAGGTTGGTGTTTTAAAAATCCCAATATGATGTATGAATCCATACATTATAATTTGTACATGAGTATCTCTAGACCAAAACTCACAGTATATAGTTAGGTCCAAATGAAGATGTTCCATATTTGTATAGGAATGATAGGAAAACTAGGAAGACTGCTCTGAATAAGAAGGGTTGGTAGGCTATGATATATGGGAAGGCTGGGTAGGTTGGGTCAGTTGCGTGGGCTTGACTAGTTGGGACAACTTCACAGGATGTGATTATCAAATCAATTGTTCAAACATCACATGACCAACATATTATATATGATATTGCATGGAATTTTTTTTCTTTTATCTTGGGTTTTAAGGATTGTTTTTTGGGTGTTTTGATTTATTACTGTGATGACTGAAAAAATTCATATTATTATCACCTTCTTTATATCATCTTACACAACTGAGGTGTTCTGGTATTCCTAAAGTGGTATCTTGGATGTCCATTTTACCTTTAGTGATAAACATTTCATGAATCTACTTTACCTGATGCTCATAATGAAATAAAAAATTAAACTGATATATTATTTATATAAATAAAAAGAGAACTAGAAAACTTATAAAATAAAAAACATTCTTACAATTATATCAACTATACCCTTAGATTTACCTATATTATGGTATAACATTATTTTCATGCTATTTTTATTATTCATGTTTAGTGGGGTGGGGGAGAATCTGGACTGGAATGGACCTCCTTCAAACCACTACTAGATTGAGCACTTAATGCATCATACTTTTGTACAATCATTTTCTCCCCAAAACAGTGATTCGCTTTTTATTATAGAGTATGAGGTTATACATCAGGCAACATGATTTCTTGAAGATATCTCCAAGAAGCTTGTAACATAAAAAAATAAGTAAAAAATATTATATAATAAACTTTACAATATGAAATAATTATCTTCACGTAAATTATTTACCATGTCTAATGGTGATGAATTTATACCATGTTTATAAATCTAAAAACTCACAGGTGATACATGTTTTTTCATTCTGTAAAATACATAAAAAACGTTTTTTTTGTTGCAATTTTCGATTTAAAATCTCACGACCAAACCACTGACAAAGATATGAATCATTTCATACATTCTTTCTTTTCTAAAAATATGAAAGTCATCTGTAACAAAATGAAAGAAAATTTAGCCATTTAAAGTATATAATATTTGAAAAAATGGATAAAAAAATTATTGTGATATTTTACCATTGGAAAAACTCAATACTGGTTTTGGGCCATCTGCTTAATAAATATCCAATCAAGTTATCGAATGAAAATCCTATAATGACCATGAATGAAAATATTAATGGTAAACTAAATTGCATTTGGACCAGAAGTGTTATTATTTTCAAAAAAATATTACATAATCTCTTGTTGTCATGAGCAAGTGATAGTTTTCGTAAATGTGTAATCCCGCATTTACAAACTCTAGAAATCAATTTCTCCATTGAATAAGATCTATTATCCTCCCTGGGAGTGTATCAATAGTCCTGTAATGATTTTTTGTGAACTATATGTTTGATTTCGTGAAATATATATATTATAAAAAAATATAATAACAAGAAGAAAATATATACCTCACCAAATGTTCCTGTTCATACATGTCTATCATTGAAATAAAAATATTTAATGATATAATGTGTACCTATATATTATTAGCAAATTTATTATTTTAAAACATTGATAACACAAATATATAAGTATGAAAATAGTGTAACACATAATTAATTTTCAAAAACAATAATGATGTTCTCATTATTAAACCAAAAATATGGAAGATAAACAATTATATATAAATAGTAATTCTAAAATGATCAAAAAATTAATATATACAAATAGTAAATTTACCAAAATATACTTTCATATATTTAAATTTAACCAAAAATTAATTATTTACTTCAGGGTTTTCAAAAAAATAATTAACCATAACAGTTGAATATAAAATTTAACAAAAAAAACATATAATTAAATAAATCTATATAATTATACATCAAATAACGAAAAACTTTTTTTTGAAATCTATTTATAAAAATGAAAAAAATAAATATTTACTATAATATGTTGTAAATTTATTTAGTGTTTTCCAACATCCCTTAAACATGATAATTTTTACAGCATGGACTATGTATGGATTAAAGTCATTATTATCATTCATAAATTGTGCAATACATTAATATGCCTCATATAAATACATAATGGAATAATCATCCAAACCATACAAATTAATTATATTCCATTTGTAAAAATAAAACCACTGATCATTCAAAAAATGAATGAAATTAAATATTTTATTTTCATGACTCTCGATGATGAATGGTTCTTCGTTGCTACTAAATATTTTCAAATGAACTTGTGTAAACCCAAAATCAGTTTGTTTCACACCACTATTAAAATCAATACATTTTCACTAAAATTATATGACTCAAAATTTAGTATAATAATTTTTTCAAATATCCTTTGGAACACCAAAAAATGTCATTTTTTTAGATTCGTTTCTTATCTTTTCTGATGAATAAATTCACTATTTCTGCGGAAACCATTAACCCACAATTTGGAATGGTACACTTTTCATCATTATGTTTTCTATAAAATTTGTTTCCATTAATATTGTAAATAGACCATGTGAGTAAATTAAGAGGATGTCCCCCAGAAAACCATGTCAATGTTTCTGATGTAGACATATCTGTGATGAATTTCTCTTTATACAATAACAAAATATATTCTTATGCTGAATCATCAAAAATTTATCATTTCATTGAAGACATAAAACCCTTAAGTAAACATTATATGATGATATATATGGTTTACCATCATTGGGGTTGTTCAAAATGTGAGAAATATTTATCCATCACATCATATCATGAAAAGATCATTGCATTTAATCCTCAATTCCCACTACGTTCAAAATCAACTGTCTGATGTTGAGATATAAGGAGACCAATTTGCTCCAATTCATACAAATAACCTATAATGTCCTGGAAATTTGGTATAATTTTTTTTATATGGAATTATTTCGAGAAAGTGAAATTTTACAGCGCATGATTCTGAGGCCCGGATTGCGTGGAATGGTCCGTAGAAGATTTGTTAAACTTTAAATATCACGCGTAAGGATTTTTTGTGAAAAGTGTAATAACTATTAATTGGTTACTCAGATCAATAATCTGAGGGAATTTTCACGTTCAGGATGGCGGGATTACCATAGGTGCAACTTAGGTTTCGTCATTGCGGGCCTCCTATGAAAAAACCAAAAAATGGAATAACTGTAAACGAAATAATTAAATAAATAATTTTCTATTTCAAATGCGTATAACCCACAAACGGTAGATTGAATTGAAAATCCAAGACCACCTTTATTCGTGTGATGGCATGATTTATTTATTATGATACTAACATTGGTTGGTGTGGGCCACCAGTGAAAGTTTGTTTCATGCTGTAAATAAAATAATAAAGTGACAATTATTTTATTGTAAAATAAATAACTTTTAAGTGGTAACTCGGATAAGAAATCTTTGAGTGCATTCGGGGTTTTTGGAGTGTGTTTCACTTGGGCAGAGCCTCACCTCGACCGCCATGGGTTGAGGGTGACTGTTTATAATTTTCCGGACTTTTTTTTTCAAGTATGTTTAGTAAACATGCAAGCGGGTTTTTCTAACTTTTGAATCGGTGATCAGAATTGAAATCTGAGGGTATTTTTGAACTCACAGATCCATTATTTTATTAAGGATACCTTCACCTAGACCGTAGTAGGTCGAGGGTAGAAGTTTTCTTTTTCACATATTCGTGAATGAATAAAATAAAAATAAAATTTTGTAGCTTTTATTTTTATTTAATTTAATAAAACATCTCATCTGTGGATGTTGAGAAGTGGGGACCACCCGAGGCCTGAAACCTCCTGAACTCCCCTCATAAGTGTGAGAAATCTCTTGTACTCCCTGCAAACTTAATTGTGCCATCCCACCAAATAATTAATTATTCCAACCTATGTAATTAGTTATCCCAAATTGAAATTATTCCACATATTCTATAATTTTGGATATTTAATTTTTGGTGGAATTGGGGGAAAATCTTGGGAAAAGGGAGAAACATGGATCCTTGGGAGAAAGCTCTCCAATGAAGAATACCGACGGAGAAAGCCAACGAAGAACGACAGTGAAGAATGTTTTTCAGAAATCAAGGAAGATGGAGACGTATGAGCCCGTCATCGAAGCATGGTTTCGGAAGCAACTATCTTTAGCACCCACCTTTCGTCTCCATAGACATCTTTCTCACGACCTCCGTCGAAGAATAAAACGAGGAAGGGGTTTACTACAATATTATTATCACTATCCATGGTATCCCCTTCTAATTATTTCGTAGATTTTGGTAATAGTGATTGAAGAGGATTATAGGGAGGGTGTTTGATTATTGTTTGGTTTACCCATTCTTCTTCAAATTCTAGTTGAGCCATATGATACCACCCTAACACAGAGGGTATGGTCGAAACAAACATTACCCGACCCCTCCGATTTTTTTGATGATTTGTGGTGTTGAACAAGAGGAAGCTGACGACGCAACGACACCACCCCAATACCACCGGTGCCTCGCGACCTCCACACCCATGCAGCACCCTATGGACCAGCCCCTCCATGACACCCAATTCCACCATGCCCCGCAGCTCCGCCACTCGTGGCCCCATTGCGCCGCCCCCGACCGCCGCCATCCGAACCGATTTGTCGACACCGACTGGGCTGAGCGGTCGTTGCCATCTCCCGAGCCACAGCCACCATCTGCCTATCTGCCACCACTGTCTGTCGGGCTGCCACCACCGTCTACTGAGCCGCCGCTGCCATCCACTGAGTGGCTGCTGCCATCCCCCCGAGTTGCCGCCTCCGTCCGCCGAGCAGCCACCGTCGCCTGGCCGAGCCGCTACCGTCTTCCACTAAACCGCCGCCGTCACCTACTGGGCCGCTCCGACCGAGCCACCACGCAGCACCGAGCCGCTCTGGCTGAGTCGGTCCATGGCCCCGAGAAGCGCCGGTCGATCTGCCCCGGTCAAGCCCCCCTGTGGTCTCACGCCGTCTACGGCCGAACCCCCGCGGTCCCACGCGGCCTGCAGGACCTCACAGCGGCCCAAGCCACCTAGCACGGACCGGGATGAACCCAGAAAGTCAGGCCGAACCTCACCGGCCAACTCGAACTGGGTAGACTAGGCCGGGTCGGGTCGGGTCGGCTGACCAGGACAGACTGGACCCGGGCCCACTACGACTCATTTTCTTGTTTTGTCCATAACATTAGCACCAGACGTCTGTTTGACGAACCGTCAGCAGCGCTGGAAATCTTGGAGTGATATGGTCCCTTTGAGTATAACCCACTAGAGTTTTGTATTAATATGGGGAATGGTCAGGTTGGATTGAGCACGAATCCAATCAGGTCCTCGGGACAAGACGACAAATAACACATAGACCGGGCGTCCGATTGACATGTCGTCTGTTGCGTTGAGACCCCTCTGACATGGCGGACTGTTGAGATGCTTCTTCATTAGACTCCGTGGTAGTTGGAGTATCCACCAGTATCTCGTGGAGCAGATCCTCTCGGAGACGAGTGAGTATAGTGCGGGAACCCAATAGTTGGTTGAGACTTGACGACTGCTAACATTTTTGACATTTAGTGACTTGACCAGCCCAGTGGGGAGCACCTCTATGTAACGCGATAGACCAACAGTCGGGAGCACCTCTGTTTGATGTGGAAGACCCATTATACTCGATAGGAGGAGTACCTCTATATGCCATAGAGGGGAGCACGTCTGTGTTATGTGGCAGACCCACGGTACTCGACCGGAGGAGTACCACATCAAGTCACAAGGGGGAGCGCCTCTGTGTGATGCGGCAGAACCATGGTGGGGAGTGCCTCTGTATGATGCAGTAGACCCATGGTTATCAAGATGAGGAGTACCTCAGTAGTCCAAGGTTAGTGGGAATCACCTCTGTTTGACACGACAGGCCCAGAGTACTTGATAGAGGAGGAGTTCTCTAGCAGTCGAGGTGTCCAAAATGTTACATGTTACTACCCCTAGAATAAAACCTGGTGTGAGGTGAATTCGTACCTATGAGGTACTTTACATACCAGTAATACCTTGGTAGTATTCTTCATTGTGGACTACTTGTGTGGTACTTTCCTTCATGGTTATCCTTCCATTGTGGAATGGTTGAGCTTTGGGCTTTGATTTGGACTCAATGTTTTCCTCAAGATTGAGATGGGATTACTTGATAACATAGGAATATGTATAGGAATATACCTAAGTAGGGTTGACAATTGATTTCATAATTTGTTTTTTATCCATGGAGTATATTTTGAGACCTTGGGGGTCTCGGGGTCCCTACTAATTATATTTATACTAACTCATGCACAGGTTATGCCCGCACCTCGTTGTGTTGGATGCAGACGACAGACATCGCTCACTGAGGAGGCGATCTATAACATCCATTTAGTTAGGAACCTCATAGGACGATCCATTAGATGTCTTTCCCTTTCTTCAGTTGTGTTTCATTTCAGTTGTACTTGTATTTTCTAGTAGGGCATGTATTCTGGCCCCTTTTTACTAAATGTACTCACTTGTTTACTATACAGTTTACATGCATTCATATCTTAATGTGTGTTTGGTTGCGTGTGTTTATAGGTTATAAAGGCAATTACTTCCTAGTTTTAGGGAAAACGCCTTTGGTTCTAGTCTCTAGCCCCTAGCCTATGGAAGGTGGGTTTGGGGTAGTCACGGAATGGGCCCTGGGGGACGGGTCGTGACAAATTGGTATCATAGGAGTTGATTATACCATATAACATAGGGCTCTATTCTTTTTAATAGAAATAGTGTTATGTTTAGTTAGTTTGGTTATTATTTTAGGGAATCTAATGTTGGTGCGGTGGCCGACGTATCCCTACACCAGGACCCTGAATTCTGATTTCTGACTCAGTGCACGAAAACACTGATTGCGTGTGTGTATTGAATATTTTTCTTATGTTTTCTTGAGTCACCTGGTCACGACCCGCCCTCAGGGCCCGCGTCGGGACTACCCCAAGCCCGTCTTCCATAGGCCAGGGGCTGGCAACAAGCACCAAAGGTGTATATCTTAATAAAAGGTAAGGAATTTCCTTTATATAATAAAACAAACACCACAAAGTACACAAGTTGAAGTAAACACTAAGTAAACAGAGTACAAAATAAGTGCTGGAAAGTAAATGGGCCAGTATACAAACCCAAATGAAAGTACAGTACAACTGAGAAAAGAAAGTACAATAGCTGGAAAGTAGGGCAGCAACCACCATGATGTCCACCGGAACTCCCACCTGAAGGGTGAGTACATATAGTCTCGTCGGCTCCCCGAGTCCGGAAGTCCACTCCATGTACGTCTCGCTTGATAGTCCACCTCCAGGTATCGTCCCGCTTTACAAGCCTCAACCACGATCAGCGATGTCCGTCAACTGTATCCAAAAAAATGTAGTATGGGAAAAGCCCGTGTAGGGGTGAGTATACGATACTCAGTAGGGATCCCGTGACGCCCGAAGGTCTCCCAGAATCCACGAAGGATAAACCACAAAGGAAAGATACAATCCCGTAGTATCAACCAACTATACTTAGGTATATGACCATACATATACCTAAGTCATCAATTACAGTTCTACTCCAACTCACGAGCCCAAGTTCAACCAATTCCACACAGGAAACTACAACCCAATACACACAGGATAGCAAGTCAATCATATCGAAGATAGCGATTGAAAATCAAGACTCAGCTCACACAGGTATACTATTCACGAAGAGGTCTGGCGATGATTGATGTATCCTCTGAATCATATCCTCTATCGAACCCATATAGGATCCAAGTACAGATGTCGTCGCTGCCGAACCAACGTAGGATCAAAGTACCGTAACCATCCTTGTCGAACCCACAGAGGATCCAAGTACAGTAACCATCGCTGGCGAACCCACGTAGTATCCAAGTACAATCGTCATCACTGCCGAACCCATGGAGGATCCACGTACAGTCTTCCTCACTGTCGAACCCACATAGGATCCAACTATAGTCGTCATCGCTACCAAACCCACAGAGGATCCAAGTACCGTCACTATCGTCATCGCAGTCACAGCCAGCACTATGGTTCCCGCACACAGCACGCTCGATTCCAGGAGGGTCCGCTCCATGAGCCAAGGGGTCGATACATCAACTGTCACAAAGTCCAGAGTTGATGTATCACAATGTTCTTTCTCGTCAATAGAAACACAACACGACAGAAGGCGCATCAATCAGACACCCGGTCTGAGAGATATTGGCCCTTTCGTCCCAGGGGCCCGGTTGGATTTTAAACTAAAACCAACCCGACCATACTATAGCTATATCCAAACCCCGATCAGAGAAATCCCAAATAACTGTATCACTAATTGGTATCTAACAAAGTCGACGGCACGTCAATCGGACGTCCGAAGCTTAAGTTATAAGCGTTTCCGCTCCGAGGGCCCGGTTGGTTTCGTGTTCGAACTAACCCGGTCGTATGAAAAGTTATCAGAAACCTTGATTGTAATATCCATAAACGACCATCTTTATCCAAGGATCCCAACACAACTGACGGTGTGTCGATCGAAGGTTCGTAGCCCAAGATATCGGCGTTTGAACGAAACTGCCCGAAAATAGGGGGTTTCGGACCGGTCCGACCCGGCCCAATACCCCCTGGGTCGGCCTGATCCGGGTCGACCCGACCCCGGTCTGGGTCTGGCCTAGTTGGACGCAGCCCAACCCAACCCGCGGGGGCCGGCTCGGCAGGTGCGGCCCACCGCGGGGTGCGGCCATGCGGCCCGGCTCGGAGCCGGCCGCTGGTGCGAAGGGAGGGCGCCGCCCCCTTGGAAGTGAACGGCGGACCTAGTGGGGTCCGTCCTATTTGATGTTCGGGGGTTTAAACCCCCAGGATTCCTGGGTAACAGCCGGTTGGGCCACGTGGGGCCCGCGGGGGTCCCGCCTCTAGGGAGTGCCGGTGGCCGGCCGAACCCGGCCGCCTCCTACTGAACCACTGCGGCCTTAGGCCACAGCTTCTATCCGACCAGCGCAGTGTCGTCATGCCACGCCCATCCACGGCGGCCCACCCCGGCCACAGGCCATTGGGTCTCCGGTCTGGCACGACTGCGCCGCGCCCCTCCGTCGCGGCCCTTTCTTGGCCACGACCTCCTTCGGCCTCACCGGCGCTGCGCGACGGCGACGTGCACCATCGTAGTGGCCCGCTCTGGCCGTGGTCTTCATTATCCCAGCGTTGTGCCACGACACCACATCGCCTCCATTTCGAGCCATAAAGAGAATCAACAAAAAAGGGCAGGAGGATCGGTCGTGTTTGTGCGGTCCGATCTCCTCCCGTGAAATCGATAACAAGCGTCCGATCATTAAATAATGAAGATCGTTAAATAATACTTGAACGAGAATTAACACCTACCCTAATTCAAGAAGTTTTATCACTTGACGTAGGATGGAGATGCTTTAGTTGTTCCGTTGATGTTGTCACGGAATGATGGCGTCACTTCGTCATTGTCGAGAAGAATGAAGCCGAGGTTGGCACCGTCGTTCTTGGCGGTCTTCGATGAGGAAGATGAATTTCTTCCAGAGAAAAGATCTCTTTTCCCCAATATCGTCACACAAAAACTAACCCCCAAAATAAAATAAGACTTATCTGATTTTATTACTTCAAGCCTTTCATTTTCAATTTTAAAATTCAAACACAACTCACTTAATTAATTAAATTAATTTGTCTAATTAATTAGGTGTTACATTGGCAAGAATTAATGTGGTAGAGTTACATAACTTAAGAGGGGGTTTAGAGGAGTTAGGGAATGTGAGGGGTTGGGCTCATGTGGTCCCCAACACACCTTTATCCTCTCAAGGGTAGTTAGTAACCAGTGGGTCCCACCCCCACTCCCACACATCGGATTAAACCACTTAGAATAAAGAAAATAAAATTGTACCCCCATTTTATTTTCTTCGCATATAATCTTCAATTTTTAACAACTCCTCCTGAGAAAACACACCTCTGGGTTAAGCCATATTAAACAAATACCACCGTTTTGGTTTCATTAGTGCCCTCAAATTTTGATTCCGATCACCGATTCAAAAGTTAGAAAAACCCGCTCGTTCGTTCACTGAACGTACCCGAGACAAACTTTGGAAATTGATTCTGGGTACATCGGGACTCGGAATCAGGTGCCCTCAGAAACTGCGTACTCTTAAAATCCCAAAGAATTTAAGAAACACATTTCCTTGAAATTTACGGGTCCTTACATTACTCCCTCCTTAGGGCTTGACGTCCTCGTAAAGATACAACATAAACTAGGGAAATAAATGAGGGTGCTGAGCATGCATCTGAGCCTCCCGCTCCCATGTGCTCTCCTGGAGGTTCTCATGCTACCACATGATGCGCACTAGAGGAATCGACCGTCCACGTAGGACACGCTCCTGTCAATCCTCGATCTCCCCTGGGACCTCCGCAAAAGTCACTCCGTCATCGATGTCCATCTCCCCATGGTCGATGATATGCGTCGAGTCGTGCACGTATCTCCTCATCTAAGATACGTGGAAGACGTTGTGCACCCGGTGCAATTGAGGTGGAAGAGCCAGGCGATAAGACACCTCCCCTATCCTGCTGAGAACCTGGAATGGTCTGATGAAGAGCAAAGATAACTTTCCACCCCGGCCAAACCTCTGCAGTCCACGTTGATATGAGACCCATGAAAAACGTGGTCACCATCCTCGAACTCTAGTGGGCTCCGCCTCCGGTCAACATAAGACTTCACACCCTATCTGTCATGGCCTGGACCATCTCTGGTCCCACAACTGCTGACTCCCCAGGGTCTGTCCAGCACATAGGTGATCTTCAAGGTCGGTCGTACAAGACCTCGTATGGTGCGACCCCGATGGTGTAGTGGTAGCTGTTGTTGTACGCAAACTCCACCAAGGGTAGGTGATCCTCCCAACTATGAACAAAGTCAAAGACACATGCACGGAGCATGTCCTCGAGAGTCTGAATGGTCCTCTCTGTATGACCATCCGTCTGAGGGTGAAAGGCGGTGCTCGGGCGTAGCTACGTCCCAAATGCCTCCTGCAACCCCTTCCAATGCCGGGAAGTAAATAGATAATCTCGATCGGAGACAATAGACGATGGTATACCATGAAGCCATACGATCTCCTGAACGTAGATACGCCCCATGCTCTCCACTGAGCCCAGCTCTCTAATCAGTAGGAAGTGGGCCGACTGGGTGATTCGGTCCATGATCACCTAGATGGAGTCGTGTCCTCTAAAAGTACGTGGAATTCCCAACATGAGATCCATAGATATCCCATCCCACTTACACTTTGGGACCTCCAAGGGTTGTACCAAGCCAGCTGGTACTTGGTGCTCCGCCTTCACCTGTTGACTGGTGAGGCATCATGAAACGAACTCTGACACAACCTTCTTCATACTCGGCCAACAGTGCTGTCATATGAGATCCAGGTACATCTTCCCTACTCCTGGATGTACCGCCAAAGGGGAAGTATGAAACTCCCTCAGCACCTCCTCCTGCAAAGCAGCTGATACCATGGTACGTCCTCTAAAAAAGAAGATGTGCACTCTTCCTATAAAGAATCCATCAGGTTCCTATCCTGAGGATATCTATGCACGCCACGTCTCACATTCAATGTCTCCACACTATGTCTCTTTGACCCGTGGAACAAGTGGTGGAGTGACTGTGAGCCACTATAGAAAGGATTCCCCATCACTATCCATGAAGGATATCTGTAAAGCAGCTAACTACTCTGTCACCTCTCCAAGTACCTGAATTCCCATCCTCCTATTGAGAGCATCAGCTACTACATTCCCCTTTCCAGGAGTATAGAATATCTCAAATTCATAGTCTTGGAAGAACTCGAGCCATCGTCGTTGTCTCAGGTTCAGGTCCTTCTGCAAGAAGATGTACCTGAGACTCTGGTGGTCAGAGTAGACTATAAAGTGCTCTCCCATCAGATAGTGCCACCAAATCATCAAAGCGAAGACCACAACTCCTAACTCTAGGTCATGGGTAGCATAGTTATATTCATGCTGCCTCAACTATCGTGATCCATAGGAAATCACTGCCCGCTCCTGCATTAGGACACACTTGAATCCAGTCCCCGATGCATCGCAGTAAACTATGTACCCTACTCCCTCCTCCGGTAACCTCAAGATGGGTGCACTAGTCAATCTTTATATCATCTTTTGGAAGCTCTGCTCATATCTATCTAACCACATGAAGGTTTTCCCCTTCTTTATTAAAACTGACAGCGGTGCTGCAACTCTGGAGAAGTCTGGCACAAATCTTCAATAGTACCCATCCAGAACCAGGAAACTCCGCACCTCTGTCACGCTCCTGGGTGGCTACCAAGCTAGAACTGCCACGATCTTCGCAGGATCCACCGCAAATATCTCCTGAGAGATAATGTTCCCCAAGAAGTGGACCTCTTGAATCCAGAACTAGAACTATGAGAGTTTAACAAAAAGTCGGTGCTCTCAGAGTGTATCCAGTACAACCCGCAAGTGGTAGGCGTGCTCCTCCTCAGTAGTTGATTAAATCAATATGTCGTTGATGAAGACCATGAAAAATCAATCGAGTTAAGGCTGTAAGATCCTTTTTATGAGACTTATTAACACTACTAGAGTGTTTGTTATGCCGAAAGGTATAACCAAGAACTCATAGTGGCCATACCGACACCTGAAGGCCATCTTCTGTACATCCTCGTCTCGAACACTGAGCTGATGATAGCCTGACCTGAGGTCTATTTTCAAGAACCTTCGTGCTCCCTTGAGCTGATCGAAAAGATATTCAATCCTAAGAAGTGGAAACATGTTCTTCACGGTCACCTGGTTCAGGCGACGAAAGTCTACACACAGTCACAAACTCTCGTCCGCCTTCTTGGCGAACAAAATCGGGGAAGCCCAGGGTGAAACACTAGGTCGAATTAATCCCTTTCCCTGCATGTCCTCTTGTTGTACCTGTAGCTCATGAAGCTCAGCAGGAGCCATCCGATATCCTGGTGTTGATATCGGTGTTGTCCCGGGGTACAGGTCAATATAGATGTCTACCACTGTGTGAGGAGGTAGTCATGGAACGTTGTCAGGAAAAACGTCCACATATTATTCCACCACAACAGGAAAACACGGACTCTGCACATCAACTGCTCCTAGGATAAGACTATCCAACTGATGAGTGATCATCTATCATCTCCTTTGTGTGAGTCCATCTTACGCTGCAAAGGCTCCCTTCTCTCCAGTGAAGGTGAACCTACTCCCATCAGTGCGGACACACTGCACCTTGCTCTTAATACAGTCGATCTAAGCATGGACTGTAGATAACCAATCCATGCCCTAGATGACGTCGTAAGGCCTCGACGCTGCTATAAGAAGATCCCAGCCGAAGATCTCGCATCCTAGAGTATGCTCACACTGCCAACACCAGTGCATAATTATCGAGTCTGCTCCCATAGGAGTCTCTAGTCATGATGATCGAGCCAACAGCTCCGTCAGAATCTCCTAGATCCAAACAAGGTCAGAGGCAATTAAAGAATGACTCACTCATGTGTGTATAAGAACTATAGAAAGGGTGGAATAGACACAGATAGTACTCGAATCATCTCTGGTGCACTGTGGTAATAGGCCTCCACTGCCTGAAGCTGAGCCTGCCTCTATCCGCCACCTCCATGTGGTCGGGGAGGACCTCCTGGTGGCGGTGGTGGTGGTGGTGGTAGAGCCCCGAAGCGTCGTCCACCACCTGCTGCTCGGCTAGCTCCTCTACCTCTTCTGCCTGCTCCCTGCGGACCTCCACGGTCGAACCTATGCCTCTACCTGGGTGGTCCATCAGCCGTCTAATGCTCCTCTGCATGGCAGGTCGGGCATTCACGATCCATGTGGCCATGCCCGCCGCATGCATAGAATTGTCTGCCTCTTGACTGAATATCTCTACTATGTGCTCCCGCACCTCCGAACCAGTATCCTCAGGTCACCCACCTGATGGTCTGGTCCGCTTGGACCCCTGTGACATTCGTCAACTGCCAGCTGCAGAAGACTCCACTACGTGTCGCCCTACGGTAGTCCTCGTTGCTGGCGTAGGCTCTGCAAGGTAGCTCTCCACGAGAAGGGCTCGCTCCAGTACTCCTGCCTGCTTCGGAATGCTGAGGGAGATCATCGAAGCCCTGATCTCATGCCTCAGTCCCTACACGAAGGTCTGGGTCTGGAAGAATGGGTCATGAACCATGTCCGTGGAGTAGCGCGAGAGGTCGATAAATCTCGCCGAGTACTGGGCTACCGTCATGCTGCCCTACTGCAGCTGTAGTAACTCCTGAATGTGCACTGCACGGAGGTTGTCTGGAATGAACTCCAAGCGAAAGAGGCTCTCAAAGTCCGTCCAAATTAGAGATGCCTCTTCGTGCACCTGGAGCATCAGGCTCCACCATCTACCTACTGCGCGTGCAGGAGAATCACCGCAAGGATCACCATGAGGTATGTTGGTGTCCCTACCAATCGAAAGACTAGTATGATAGCCTCCATCCAATCCTCGGCTGCCTGAGGTTCCATCTCTCTGTGGAACCTGGGCAGTCTCTGACGCTGAAACTCATGCAGTGCACTCAGGCAACGTGCACTCTCAGCTGCTGGGGCTGGTGGCATCGGTGGCTCGGCAGGTAGTGGTACCACCGGTGCCTCCACTGTAATGGAGCCCTACACCGAGGCCTCGTCACTCGGTGGGCTGCCATCTCACACAAAGCTCGGAACCCTAGCTGGCTGCCATCATTGGGCCATCCTAAAAAGAAACTGGTGCTCTACGGTTAATACAGTATACCTGGAAAGCTGACACAAAGTAATCACAAATAAATATTTTGAAACACACATGCAATCAATGTTTTCGTGCACTGAGTCGGAATTCAGAAGGCAGGGTCCTGGTGTAGGGATACGTCAGTCGCCGCACTGACACTAGACTCCCTAAATGGATAACCACACTCAATACCCTTAAAACTATTTCTTCACCTAGAATAAATTTTCAGAGTCCTGAGTTTTGCGGTAGAACCGACTCCTCTGATACCAATTTGTCACGACCCCACCTCGGGGCCTGTGTCGTGACTACCCCAAGCCCGCCTTCCATAGGCCAGGGGCTGGCGACTAGCACCAAATGCGTAAATCCCGATAAAAGGGAAGGCATTGCTTTTATATAAGAAAACAAACACCACAGAGTACACAAGCTGAAGTAAACACTAAGTAAACTGAGTACAAAAGTAAATGCTGGAATGTAAATGGGCCAGTATACAAACCCAACTGAAAGTACAGTACAACTGAGAAAGGAATGTACAACATTTGAAAAGTAGGGACGCAACCACCAAGACATCCACTGGAACTCCCACCTGAAGGGTGAGTACAGATAGTATCGTCGGATCCTCGAGTCCGGTCGTCCACTCCGTGTATGTCCCGCTGATAGTCCACCTCCGGGTACCATCCCGCTCCACAAGCCTCAACCATGATCAGAGATGTCTGTCGTCTCCATCCAAAACAAGGTAGTGTGGGAAAAGACCATGTAGGGGTGAGTATATGATACTCAGTAGGGACCCCGAGACGCCCGAAGGTCTCCCAGAATCCACGAAGGATAATCCACAAAGGAAAGATACAATCACGTAGTATCAACCAACTCTACTTAGGTATATGCCCATACATATACCTAAGTCGTCAATTCCAGTTCTTCTCCAACTCACGAGCCCACGTTCAACCCAGTACACATAAGAAATTACAACCCAATCCACATAGGATAGCAAGTCAATCATATCATAGATAGCGATTGAAAATCAAGACTCAGCTCACACATGTATACTATTCACGAAGAGGGGTGGAGATTATTGATGTAGCCTCTGAATCATCTCCTCTACTGAACCCACGTAGGATCCATGTACAGATGTCGTCTCTCTCGAACCCATGTAGGATCCATGTACAGATGTCGTCGCTGCCGAACCCACGTAGGATCCAAGTACAGTAACCATCGCTGCCAAACCAATGTAGGATCCAAGTACAGTAACCATCGCTGCCGAACCCACGTAGGATCCAAGTACAATCGTCATCGCTGCCAAACCCATAGAGGATCCAAGTACAGTCGTCCTCACTACCGAACCCACATAGGATCCAAGTACAGTCGTCATCGCTGCCGAACCCACGGGGGATCCAAGTACAGTCGCCAATGTCGTCGCAGTCGCAGCCAGCTCTAGGGTTCCCGCACACATCACACTCGATTTCGGGAGGGTCTGCTCCACGAGCCAAGGGGTCGATACCTCAACTGTCACAAAGTCCTGAGGTGATGTATCACAAAGTTCCTTCTCGTCAATAGGAAATCAACGCGATAGACGGCGCGTCAATCGAACGCCCGGTCTGAGAGATATTGTCTCTTTCGTCCTAGGGGCCCGGTTGGTTTTTAAGATAAAAAACCCGACTGTACTTCAGCTGGGTCCAAACCTCGAGTGGAGTAAGTAAAAAGAACCGTCTCACAAAGAGGAATCCAACAAAGTCGATGACACCTCAATCAGATGTCCAGAGCATAAGTTATATGTGTTTCCGCTCCGAGGGCCCTGTTGGTTTCGTTTTTGAACCAACCCTTCCATACACAAAGTTTCTGAAACCTTGAGTTTAATATACTGAAACGGCTGCCTCGGTCCAAGGATCTCAACGCAACTGACATCGTGTCGATCGGAGGTCCATAGCCCATGATATGGGCGTTTAAACGAAACTGCCCGAAAATAGGGGGTTTGGGCCCGGTCCGACCCGACATAGTTAGGCGCGGCCCGACCCACGGCCGGACGCGGCCCGACGGCATGCCGCTAGGTGCGGCCAAGCGGCCTGGCTCGAAGCCGGTCGTGGGGTGTGAAGGTAGGGTGCCGCACCCTTCGAACCGAATGGCGGACCCAGTGGGGTCCGCCCTGTTTGCTGGCCGGGGGGTTTCAACCCCCGGTTTTCCTTGGTAACAGCCGACCATTATGGTCAACCGGTTGGGCCACGCGGGACCCGCGGGGGTCCCGCTTCCGTGGAGTGTTAGCGGTTGGCCGAGCCCGGATGCCTCCTGTTGAACCGCTGCAGCCTTAGGCAACGGCTTCCGTCCGACCGGTGAATCGAGGCGGCACCGCGTCCCTCCACCATGGCCCCATGGGTCTCCAGTGCGGCGCAACGGCGCCGTGCCCCTCCATCGCACCGCGTTCTTGGCCGCGGCCTCCTTCGACCTCCGCGGTGCGGCGCGACGACACCGCGCACAATCGTTGTGGCCCGCTCCGGCCGCTGTCTTCATCGTCCATGCACGGTGCAATGGCACTACGTCTCCTCCACTTCAAGCCACAATTAGGATAAAAAAAGAGAAGGAGGATCAGCCATGTTTGTGCGGTCCAATCTTCTCCCGTGATATCGATAGAAAGCAGCCAATCATTAAATAACGAAGATCGTTAAATAATACTTGAACAAGAATTAACCACTACCTTATTTCAAGAAGGTTGATCACTTGACGATGGATGGAGATGCTTTCTTTGTTCCGTTGACATTGCCGTGGAATGACAGCGTCACTTCATCAATGTCGAGAAGAAAGAAGTTGAGGTTGGCACCGGCGTTCTTGGCGGTCTTCGATAAGGAAGGTGAAGTTATTCCAGAGAAAAGAGCTCTCTCCCCCAATATCTTCACACAACAACTAACCCCCAAAATAAAATAAGACATATCTTATTTTATTACTTCAAGACTTTCATTTTCAATTTTAAAATTCAAACACAACTCAATTTATTAATTAAACTAAGTTGTCTAATTAATTAGGTGTTACATTGGAAAGAATTAATGTGGGAGAGTTACCTAACGTAAGAAGGGGTTTAGAGGAGTTAGTGAATGTGAGGGGTTGGGCTCTTGTGGGCCCCACCTCACCCTTATCCTCTCAAGGGTAGTTTGTAACCAGTGGGTCCCACCCTAACTCCCACACATAGGATTAACCACTTAGAATAAGGAAAATAAAATTGTACCACCATTTTATTTTCATCACATTTAATCTTCAATTTTTAACAACTCTTCCTGAGGAAACGCACCTATGGAAAAAGTCCTCTTAAACAAATACCATCGTTGTGGTTTCATCAGTGCCCTTGGATTTCGATTCCGAGCACTGGTTTAAAAGTTAGAAAAACCCGCTCATTCGTTCACTGAACATACCCGAGATAAACATCCAAAATTGATTCCAGGCACATCGGGCCTCAAAATCAGGTTCCGTCAGACACTATCTACTCATAAAATCCCAAAGAATTTAAGAAAAAAATTTCCTTGAAATTTACGGGTCTTTACACAGCTCACTAGTTATAACTAAATAACTATGGCACACCAGTTTCTTATCAGGATACCGCTGCGTAGACAACCATCTAGGATTCCCGAGGGAGTACACGATGATGGCCCACTAAGAAATGAGGCTATGGTGTAGGTCCCTCTTATTATGTTGGCACCTTTGGGTGGTTTATCAGTAGCACCACAACCCATTGGGAAGCACATATCACCAGCCGCACTATCGGATGGTAAATGCCGACTGAGCACATTGCACCAGTTTCAACAACAGAGGCCCCCGAGGTTTTGAGGCGAGACAAATTCCCACACAGTTGAGGGATGGCTGGAGGTGGTTGATAGAGTTTTCCACCTAGATGAGACACCATTAGAGCATATGGTGATCTTAGCTACTAGTCTTTTTCAGTGAGTGACCATGAGGATGATCTGTATAGTAATGAGGCTTCGGTACGTGGACCATTACCTAAGATAGTACCTTCAGGTAGTGTGTGAGATATATCACTACTTGTTGGTCAACAATTACAACCAGCAGTACCGGTAAAGGACACAAATTGGCTTAGTGCCTCACACAAATTTCAGCATCAGTTACCCCATGGTTTCTGAGGCGAGGCAGACTCACAGGCAACTGAGGAATGGCTTGAGGAGGTGGTTGAGAGTTCTCCAAAGCTTCTAGAGCTTCAGCAGAATGAAATGTCGGTAGCTGAGTATTCATCGGGGAATACCGAACTTTCCTAGTACTAATTTAATATGATACAATCAGTGCTTCAGGGATCGAACATCCGAGTGAGGTGTGTTTAAGGACATCTAAGTCAGCACTATTCATCTATGCATTCCTACTTATGTTAGGGTGTAAGAGAGAACTTTGTGGTTGACTTTTATTTGGATGAGGGGATACAACCAGTCAATCTTAGCAGTGGGAAAGTAGGAAACAGGCGCCAGTCTCAGAGACTTGGGCTTGTAAAATTCTTCGGGAAGTGGATGTGATATGGACAAATGAATCTACATGGAAACAGACGTGGAATAAAAGCTAGGAGAGCAATATGAGGTGGTGTACCATTCTACATGTCACAACCACCCCTTTTTGTGTACCCCACTAGGCTCAAGGAGCTAGAGGATAGAAGAAGAGAGTAGCTACAAGCGGTCAATGAGTGAAACCAAAGGGCTCTAGGAATGATTCAAGGTACTATTTTTGTCTACTACTAGCTACTGTATCAATAGAAATACGTACCAATAATTTTTACCTTCCAAGAATCTTTTCAAAGACCTAGAGTTTCTGGTTTAACCATTGACTTGACCCTCACATTTGGAGATAACTTTGGGAGGAAACTCGATAATCACACTTACGACGATTGTGTGATCTGACCCTTGAGGCGAGAGTTTTTCTTGGAACCTCTTAGTGGTGGGGTCGAGGACTTACAACGTTAGTTTTTGTATGGATTGGACATCCACAGTTCATTCTCATATTGAATGTATTAGGCAAAAAGGTTGTGGTTTACCTAAATCGTTGGAATGGGGTTTTCCTTGGTCGGAGAGAAAGAAAACCTGGGCGGCACAAGATAAACTCATGCATAATATTTTTGAGTTTTCAGTTCCAAACAAGTGTGGCAGAGTATGGGGACATATTTTCAAAAGATGATTCCCGGAATACCTACCTGAAGGGAGAGGGACGTATATTTTGGCATGGTACTATAGGATATTTGTACCTAACTTCTCCAGGATAGAGACCCCTTTTTAAATATTGACGAAGAAGGGTAAACCCTTCATTTGGTTGGAGAGATGTTAGCGGAGTTTTCAAGAGCTGAATCAGAGGCTGACTAGTGCCCCCATCTTGAGGCTTCCGTAAGAGGGAACTGGGTACGTAGTCTACTGCGACGAATTAGGGAATAGACTCACATGTGTCCTGATGTAAGAGTGAGTAGTTATCTCTTATTTTCCTCGACAGCTGAGATAGCATGAGTAGAACTCCGCTACCCATGACCTGAAGTTAGCAGTAGTGGTCTTCGCCTTGAAGATGTGGTGGCATTACTTGATGGGGCTACATTTACGGAGGTTCCAATAGAGATTGAGGATCGACAATATTGGGTCCTTCATGGACAGTTGATACCTATGGTGTGCGTTCATTGGCAGTACGGGAACCTCCAAAAGAGCACATGGGAGCAGGAGGCTCAAATTCGTGCTCAGTACCCTCTTTAAGTTGTTTTGACTTTGTTTTGGATTTTGAGGACGTAAATACATATGGTGGGGAGAATGTAATGTCCAGAAAATTCTGTATACTTTTTCTTAATAATATGTAATTATTTTGAGACCGCAAAATCTAACGGCGCATGATTCCTAGGCCCAGAGTTCCGGAAATGGTCCTTCGAAGTTTTATTAAACTTTAAATAGCACACATAAGCATTTTTCACTGAAAAAGTGGAATAACTCTTAAAAGGTTACTCGGATCATAAATCTGAGGGCACCGATGCATTCATGATGGCGGCTTTACCCTAAGCGCGACTTAGGTTTAGTCAGCGTAAGCCTCCTGTGAGAAAACCCAAAAATGGCATAACTGTAAATAAAATAATTTAATAAATAATTTTATTTTTCAAATGCTTATAACTCACAAACGGTACCTCCGATTGAAAATCCAAGAAAACTGCTAAACTCATGAAGGCATTCTTTATTTAACTAGATACTAACTTTGGCCGGCGTGGGCCACAAGTGAATTTTAGTTTTTGTCCGTATATTAAATAATTAGATGACAACTATTTTATTGTAAAATACATAACTTTTAAATGATAACTCGGATTGGAAATAGGAGTGCACCGTTAGGTTCGTTGGGGTGTGTTTCACTGGAGTAGAGCATCACCTCAACTGGCACAGGTCTAGGGTGACTGTTAATAATTTTCCGAACTTTTTTTTGGGTTACATTCAATAATCTTGCGAGTGGGTTTTTCTAACATTTTATCCAGTGCTCTGAATTAAAATATAAGGGCATCGTTGAACTCTCAGTACTGGTATTCTCTTAAAGATACCGTAATCTCGACCGAAGTAGGTCGAGGGTGGATGTTAGCTTTTCACATATTCGTGATAAAATAAACTAAAAATAAAATTGTGTGGCTTTTATTTTTATAATATTTATTAAAACCTCCCACATGTGGATGTTGAGAAGTGGGGACCTCCAGACCTAATCCTCCCATCAGAGGTTATAGTGGTGGGTACCACCCAAACTAACTTCCCATGAGAGGTTATGATGGTGGGGACCACCTGAGGCTTGAAACCTCTTGAACTCCCCTCATAAATGTGAGAAACCTCTTGGACTCCCTCCAACTTAAATTGTTCCAACCCAACAAATAATTAAATTTTCCAACCTATATAATTAATCATCCCAAATTGAAATTATTCCAACATATTCTATAATGTTGGTTAATTATTTTTTGGTGGAATAGGTTGAAACTCTTGGAAAAAGGGAGAATCTTGGAGCCTTAGGAGAACGATCTCCAATGAAGAATGCCAACGAAGAACACCAACGAAGATCGCCATCAAATAACGTTATTTGGAAATCAAGGAAGATGGTGACATATGAGCCCATCATGAAAGCATGGTTTTGGAAGCAATGATTGTTGGCACCACCCCCCCCCCCTCGTCTCCTTCAACTTCATTCTCGCGACCTCTATCGGTGAATCAAATGGGGAAGGGGTTTACTAAAATATGGATATCACTTTCCATGTTCTCCCTTACTAATTCTTTTGCGGGATTTGGGAATAGTGATTGATGAGGATTGTAGGGAGGGTGGTTGATTATTGTTTTCTTCACTCGTTCTTTTTCAAGTTCTTGTTGACCCATATTCTACCACCCTAACACAGAGGGTATGGCCCAAACATGCATGGCCCGACCCCTCAACAATTCTTGTGGTGATTTGTGTTGTTGAACAAGATGAAGGTGATGGCGCAACGACATCGCCCCGCAGCCACCGTCACCTCATGACCACCGCCCCCTCACGACACCCTGGGGTCGAGCCGCGCTGCGGCACCCAAGACCTCCGCGCCCTGTGGCACTGCCCCTTGCGGCCCCGCCGCGCCGCCCTCAGCCCCTCCCGTACGGGCCGAGCTACTACCGCCGACCGGGTTGTGCCGCTGTCCGCTGAGTCGCCGCTGCCGTCTGCCGAGACGCTGCCCCTGACTGGGATGAGCCATTGCTGCCATCCATAGTGTCACTGCCACAGTCCTTCGGGCTGCCGTCCACGTCCACCGGGCCGCCACCCACTGGGCCGAGCCACCGCCCCCATCCGTCGAGCCGTCGTCCGCTGTCCCCCGAGACGCTCCGGCCGAGCCGCCACGCGGCCCCGAGCCCTTCCTGCCGAAACGCACTGGCCGAGCCGTGTAGAAGCCTCACACTGTCCACGGCCAGACCCCCGCGGCCAAACCCAATGGTCCGGGCTGCACTGTGCTCCGAGCCGGGTCGGACCGGACCTGGGGCCACTACAATCCATTAACTTTCTTCTGATCATTACATTGGCACCAGAAGTCCGTTTGACGAACCGTCAGCGGAACTGGAAATCTTAGACTGAGACGGTCCATTTGAGTATACCCCACTAAAATTTTGGATTAAGATGGGGAATGGTCAGGTTGGATCGAGTATGAATCGAACCAGGACCCCGAGACTAAAAGACAACTCACAAACTGTGCGTCTGATTGATGTGCCGTATGTTGCGTTGAGACAACATTCACCTAGCGGACCTGTGAGATGCTTCTTCGTGAGACTTATTCAAAGTTGGAGTATCAACTAGTAGCTCGTGGAGCAGATCCTCCCAGAGATGAGCAAGCATAGTGTGGGTACCCTGTAGTAGGCTCAAACTAGACGGATGCTGACCTTTTCGACAAGTAGTAACTTGACATGCCCAGTGGGGAGCGCCTCTGTGTGAGGCGATAGACCCACGGTGGTGGAGAGCCTCTGTGTAACATGGCAGACCCATAATACTCAATAGGAGGAGTACCTCAGCAGGCCATGGTGGGGAGAATCTCTCTATGACGCGGTAGAGCCACGGTACTGGACAAGAGGAGTACAACATAAAGTCACTGGGGGGAGGGAGCACCTATGTGTGATGCGGAAAAACCATGTTGGGGAGCGCCTCTATGTGACACAGCAGACCCACGGTACACGATAGGAGGAGTACCTCAGTATTCCAATGATAGTGGGAAGCACCTCTATGTGACACGGTAGACCCACAGTACTCAAAAGAGGAGGAGTTCTCCAGCATCTGAGGTGTTCCGAATGTTACATGTTACTACCCCTTGAATGAAACCTTGTGTGAGATGAATTCGTACATGTGTGGTACATTCGTTTATTGTAATACCATGGTGGTATTGTTCTGTGTGGTGTACCTATATGGTACCTGCCATCGTGGTTATCCTTCCTTTGTGGAATAGTTGAGCTTTGGACATTGAGTTGGACTCTACATTTTCTTCATGATTGAGATGGGTTTACTTGATAACTTAGGAATATGTATGGTCATATACCTAAGTATGATTGACAGTTGATTTCATACTTTGTGGTTTATCCTTGGTGGATTTTGTGAGACCTTGAGGGTCTCTAGGTCCCTACTGAGTGTCATTATTCTCACCCCTGCACGGGCTATTCCCGCACCTTGTTGTGTTGGATGTAGATAACATACAATGCTGACTGAGGACGAGGGTACCAGGACTAGGCAGTGCTCGGAGGTGGACCATACGGTGTGTCGGTACGTAGAGGATACGGGTGGACATGGAGTGCTAACGAGGCGATCAGTACCTACCCTTCATTAGGAACCTTGGAGGATGATCCAGTAGTTGTCTTTCTCTTGCTTCAGTTGTGTTTCATTTCAGTTGTACATGTATTTTCTATTTGGGCTTGTATTCTGGCCCATTTTTACTTACTGTACTCACTTGTTTACTATACAGTTGACTTGCATTTGTATCTTGTTGTGTGTTTGGTTGGGTGTGTTTACAGGTTATAAATGCACTGACTTCCCAGTTTTAGGGAATACGCCTTTGGTACTAGTCGCATGCCCCTAGTCGATAGAAGGTGGACTTGGGGTTTTCACAGCACGGTCCCTGGGGGACGGGTCGTGACATAACCAGTATAGAACTCAATCACCTCTTTTGATACATATTATTCTTTAAAATAGACACATCTTGCCGATGATGATTTTTAACATATCCCCTAGAAATTTTCATATATAATTCATAAGGATAAATAAAAAATAAATAAATGGGCCCACATATTCTTGTCTCATGAAGAAGATGAATCACCAAAAGGGCCATTATATCAAGAAATCTTGGTGGAAAATATATTTCTAGTTGAAAAAGAATATAAGAATCTTCATTATATATAAAATTTAAAAAAATTGGGTCACCTAATTTTCTTCAAATAGATTTTATGAAATTACAAAACCTGGAAATAGTCTTTTTAGCAGGTGTCAACAATATATAACACAATGTGACTAGAAGTAGTAGATGAATAAATACATGTAAGTTATGAGATTTCATACCAATTATTTTTCAATTACTAAATCACAAAAAATTATTCATATTTTATGAATATTCATTTGGAACTTCGATACCATCAATACCCTGAAAAAATTTATCCTCTAACTCTTTCATTATATGTGACAAGCTGAGGTTAAATATAGTCTATTTTCTTTTATACTGGGAGATAACTCCAAAATTATTCCCATTGATATAAAGTCCAATATATAATTCATTCTATAATATTTTTAATACTATTTTATATCTAAATAAGTTTTACTCAAACTATCACATATGTTTTTACAAACATTTATAACATAAATGTAATGTTTTCACTCTAAAAATCACTAATAAGCCAGTTCAAAAAATATATACTATTTTGTTAGGATATTTTTTTTGACCATAAGATCCATTCTTTCCAAATGTCATATGAATATTTTTCCCCTTTACAATATTTACTAACGAAAAATGGTTGTGGGAGAATTTTTTTTATAAAACATTAAATTCCTTTTTCAATCTATGTTAAGGATAGTCAATTCAAAAAATCATTAATGGCTCATATAAACTTTCTTTCTTTCATGACGCAATTGATAATAAGAAGTATCATCTTTAAAAATTCAACATGATTTATGTCCGTTAAACATTGTATTCAGATGTTTTACCATATGTATTAAAGTCATTTATAGTGAACATTATCATAACACAAAAAAGAAAATTCTTTTTCCTATATGGCAGAAAAGCTGTTACACATGTCTCCCATTAATGTTTCAAATCATCAATAAGTATTGAAAGATAAAAATAAATATAATTTCACATTTTTTTTAGGTCTATATATCCATAAGATTATATTAAAAAAATCATCACACATATCTATTGAGAAATGTCGTAATCTACCAAAAAAATAGGTCATAAATTGTGTGTGATATTTGGGGTGTAATATAGATTCATTCCATCTATCCATAGTCCCATTATGGGATTTCAAAATTTAGTTCCAAAATAATGAAATTTTGTATCAAATATATTCCACTATGGTGAATCAGTGAGTTGACATAATTTACAATCAGAAATACACTTATTGGTATTCCATTTTAAACTTCTCTCATCATTTCAATATGAAAATATATGCTTCAAAAAAATAAATACTGTTAAATAAAAAAATTATTTAGTGCGAGGTATGATTTAGGTACCTTAGAAAGAATTAGAGATAAATTATTGTAATTATTGGAAAGAATTATTTTATGGTACAAAATTTTTTTACCTAATGTTTTGATATTAGTACATTTGAATGAATAGTAGTTGAATTTTACATCCATCTTATAGCATGATGTCCCATAGTTAAGACAATTCGATAAATATTCATATTCCTTCCTATAGTAGAAAAAATTATTTATGAAAATAGTGTTTCTTTTTAAACCCCAATCCCATTGGGAATAATATTTTCTGTGACTCATATCCGGATTTTGGGAGCTTGTTTCCCTTTAGAATATCTCTATTAAAAGTTCATACTTATTAGATAAAAAATTAGCACCCCATCCATTTCCTACATTCATGATAAATAATATTAGACTTGATGATAATGATTTATATTTAGTGAATCCTATGAATAATGGTTTCTAATATTTTCTATAAAATAGTTAAACATTTTTAATTTTCTTGATGGTTTCGACAACTATATTATGAATTATTTCTTCAATATGATCATCTATCTCATTATGAATATTTCCATCAAAATTAGATGTTGAATTTTCCAACCATTCATCATGTGAGATCCAATGGTTAAAATGATGGCTAAAAACACAAAAGGAGAAGATCCTTGATTTCGATGGAATTTAACTTTCTCATATTCAAACATATCACTCATGCATATAAAATCAAATATTTTTTTGTTGATTTTGTATATAAAATTAAAAGAAATCATCAATATTCCTTTCATTTTAATTAGTTTTTCTTCATTAATTTATCCAATTATGATCCATTCAATACCTAATATAACAATATAAAAGTTTAATATATTAAGACAGAAATATATATATATATATATAGATAAATTAAAAAAACATAAAAAATTGATTGGTGATATCCTTAGAAATATCAATGATTATTATGAATAAAATAAAAAAATAAATTAATCTAGGTATTTATTTATTTAAATAATTTATTATAAAATATTATTGATGTCCATAGTAATGGAATGATGATATTTTGTGAAGTTTTGATTTGTATTTTTAAATGAATACTAGATAAAACAACTTCCATTCTTATAAGACCTATCATAATAGAGATAAATATTCCCTTTAAGTTAACCTATAATAAGTAATGTTAAACAAATATTCCTTATGTATATATTCATCAATTTATTTGGTAATATGTGTACTACTTTGATATTGTTTTTGAGTTTCTCTATAAGAAAAATGTTGGTGAAAGGGGTTGTGAAAGTGATTTCTATAAGTTTGTGCCAATAATTATCATTGATAACAGTGATATTTTTAATCCATTTTCTTATATTAAACTCCAATAACTGAGAAAAATATAATAAAATATTTTGATGATTATTCAGTATTAATGTTATGAGTGATTTTTTTTCAATGTTGATACAAAATAGTGAAACTTTTTTAGAACATGAATATGATTGAAAGTGTTGTTACCCCAACAATTTTTTTTAAAGATAACTGGAGGTACTATTCATTATATTTATTGGATGTTGATATATGGTTTGAATATGTTTTTTTTGTTATTATTAATTATTTTTCTTACACATTTACATCATATTAATCATTATCAAACTATTTCCAATTATAGAAGTTTCATTATAGTAATGTTTATTTCATGTTTAGATGTTATTGGTAAAGGGATTGAATTTAAAAATAATGAATGGATTTATATTTAGAGTTAAAGATGGAATTATTAGACAAAACCAATCCATAATTCCATCAAAAATATTTATTTATAAAATTTTAAAAATATTTACAAACTTTTTTAATTTACAATCAAATTAATACTAAAAAAAATGAATGAATTAAATTTATAAAAGAAAAATAATGAATTTGTATTATTTATTTTAAAAATATATATAAAATTTTGAGTTGTAAAATAAAAAATTGTCAACGAATTTAGATGTAATAACTTGAATTAATTGGTAGACTGAACACTGCAACTATAAATAAAAATAATTAAGAAACAATCAATAAAATATAGAAACAATAAACATTTAAAAACAGTTCTAATCAACCATAATAGGGATATCAGAGATGAAATATAAAAATGGGTCAAAAAATGGAAAAATGTTGAAAGATTTATGGTTAGTGATCCTGAAAATAATATTAAAATAAAAAAAGACTAACTATAATAGCCATCAAATACTATTAGTAGCTATAAAATTCATCATATCTTGAGAGTAGAATAGGGATTTAAAACCACGAAATGGCGGAATCAGGGTGATATTTTTTAAAAATTAATTAAATTTAGTTTTTGATAAATATTAGATGAATACATTTTGAAAATATATATTTTTCAGTAGTTTTTATGAGAATAAATGCCAAAATTTTTTATTGATTTTTTCCATCGGTTTATAGAGCAAAGACACCAAAAGTCATAATTTTTTTATTGGTGGTAGTTTTCTTAAAAAACAATGTGAAAAAGAAATATTTTGAACTATTTTGGAATTATTTTTAGTAAAACAGATGGAAAAAATGTAGATACATAATTTTCAGCATTGTTTTTCTTAAAGACACAAACTGAAAATGATTTTACAGAATTATTGGGTTAGGTATTTATAATGTTCATTTCCAAAAATTCGTGAGTTTCATCTATAATGATGAATCAATATAAATCGATGGTATTAATGATATATTAAAAAAATTATAATTGTTAATGGAAGAAAGACTTATTATTCTATGTAAGATAATATTATCTCAGTGTTGTGGGTAACGCATGTTAAATTTGGTTTCTAGTAAAAAAACATCTAAAAGATTAGAATTATTTTAAAAAATATACATTGGAAAATATGTGGGTGTAATATTGTACTTAACTTAAAATGGATTTCACCCATGAAATTCATCTATTTGGTACCAAAAACAAAGGATACTTCAACCCACTATATCCTCAAGTTCCAACATAAACTCCTCAAGATGGTGGTTACACCACAAAACATTAGCTGGGTGAGTGGTCTTGATTCATAGAATATCTTAAATATAATTAAAAATCTTCACTAGTTTTTGCTTATAAGAAAGAACAGGCTCCAGTGTTAGGTCCTCTAGGTTCTGTAAAATTGATGTATCAGTCATGTACTTCATCAGTTTAGTTACATGGAAATAAATTTGATCCCTATAGGGGTTTACTGGAAGGACCAATCCATAGGCCACTCTCCCAATATGATATATAATTTGAAAGGAACCGATATACCAAGGGCTTAACTTCACATTGTATTTTAAGCCCAGTTTTATCCTTCAGTTGATATTTGATAAATTTCTATATAATCCCTTACTCAAAGAAATGAAGATGAATTTATTACTCTAGAATCACTAACAAATCACATGATCTATAACAGAATGAAAAGGCATTCCTCGGGCCTCTAGATATCACCATAAAAAATGGTTTTCCCATGTTATCCAATATGTATAAATCATTATATCGTGAGGCAATACATTAATATCTAAAACTTAATCAAAAATTAAAAATTAACAATTTATAAATAATTTACCTTTTGAGCATTAAAAATTTAAGAAAATTATGAATAATAACATTAAATATATAAAAATCAAGTTAACATTAATCCTACCAATATCATTAAGAATCGTTTAATGGTCACTTGACAAATATGTGAAAACTTTTAACATATATTCTCTTAAAGCATTGAAATAAAAAAAATTTCCTAAAAAAATAATGAAAAAAAGAATGGACACTAATTTCTTGAATGAGACCATAGATTATTGAATATATTCCATTGATCTAATAATATTTTAAACTCAATCAATGATAACATAAACCATTTTTTCAATAAATCATTTATTTGTTCTAGAGACATTAATACTACGCAATTTATTTTAACAATTAAAATCATATATTTATCCAAAATATACTCAATTTTCTCTATATCAAGAATATATTAAAGGTTATCTTACCCTAATAATTTTCTTTCCATAAAATATCACCCTCCCATTTAATAAATTTTCTAGTCCATCAGTTAAATTCAACATATTCATATAAATCATTAGTTAGAATCATCTAAATAGAAATATTTATATATTTACTGATTAATGTTACATACTTATTTTATTCCCATACAAAAAAAAACATTAATCATTCTACTTAATTCTAAAAAAATTAACTAGGTTTCATCGTCTTATTCCTTAACATCTTCCTCTTTTCATAAGGAATTGGGGGTCTCTTCATCATCATATTTATAACCATTACTCATAAAACGTTGATGATTTTCATCACACGTTTTCCCTATAAATCATTTATTTTTATAATTCCCACACAATCCACATTTATAACATTAAAACATTGATAATTCCATAGTAAAACCATTATTTTCATCCATTTAATTAAATATTTTTTTTTCATTTATCCTCAGAAATTACTTTCTTTGTATCCCTCTTTTACAATCTCAAAAAATCTTCTTTTCCCTTTGAGATAATCCCTTGACTTATTCTACCTATATTCTCAAAATATACGACACTGTGTCTTCATTCTTCTATGGTCTCTATAATACATGCTCTTTGTGAACTCTTTGCTTCCCTTATTTGTTGAGTCCTAGAGTTTGTTAAGGTTAATGTTTCTAATCATATATCATGATAACTAATTAAGAATAATCATAATATCCTTCAGTCTAGTAATCATCTCACTTGGTTTCTCATAAATATATTTTCTTTCACATTTAATATTAATCTAGATCTTTTTCGTACCCACCATTGATTAAAACTGTAAATCATAGTGTAAGTAAAAATAATTATAGTGGGGAACCACAGAATCATGATTAATAACATAAATAGGACTAAATCTTGATAAATTATTTTTAATATATGACTCCTTAGTGTCATCAACATTCATTACTATTCATCATCTATTTAAAGAATTCATTTTTTTTTCTCAAAAACCGTTTTTTAATTTCCTAATCATAACTCGTTGGAGTGTCAAACCAGGTGTAAAATAAGGACTATTTTCATGCAACTAGTGATGATCGAGTCCAAATCAATGCTCCCTTTTTAGATTTATTACCTCTTGGAACATCTATGATAGAAAAATATACACTTTCTAGTATCTATAGAAGTATATGAATTATTATAAACCCCACACTCAATCCTTTACCAAAATTATATTGCATTTTCATATAATTTTAATTATCTATAGATGTATCCTTAGAAATAACCTTAAACATATCCATAGATACCTCACTATTTATTTCTCATACTAGTTTCTAAATATTTTGTACACCTTTTTATGATAACAAATGTGAAGACATGGACTTCTAATATATAAATATTAAAAATTATTATACTAATGATAATTGCATAACATAAAGACAAATGATAGAATACTTCAAGTATAGTTACTTTAAAACCATGGTCGCATAATAAATTTGTTGATAAGTGAGCTACATAATCTACTAATTGGATTTTCATAATGTGTACAATTATTATAAATAAAATTAATAATACCGTTAATTATAACATAGGGAAAAGAGACATAAGAAAGGGTGATCCTAGATTATTAGTAAGGGTAAATAAGGGAGATATCAATATATCATCATCACAAGGGTATGAGAAAAATAATATAACATTTTAATACTATAACCTGCATATCATTGATCATAATGTTGATTCATTTGATAAATAGTGGAAGTTAATAATCCATGAATCATAATAGAATTAATGAGCATAGACAATGATAACATAATATTGGCATAACAAATTGATTTTTAGAATACCAATAATCATAGGAAATAATATACTTTATAGTCAAGGATATATTCCAGAACTATCAGAGTGAAGTGGGTTCACTACCTAGTCCATCATAGTATTTGGGTTTCACTCCCATGATATTTATTGTGGACAGAAACCCTTATGAAACCATGTTCATTCACTATTCATATCTTATTTCTCTCATGGGGTATCAATCGTTACCTAATGTATTTGAGATTGATACAAGCCCCACTAGTCACATGATGAAAATCATATAGAAGTGTTTTAAAAGATCATAAAACATTAATAACAATAGAAACAAGAAACAGAAATGGGATTTATAAAAAATTTATCATATTAGAACCCATTAAAAGATATGGGTTTCATAACCATTTAATTTTACATTATCATATGGAAAAGAAAATATGTTTCATAATCATTTAATCATTTATTTATAGTATAACCCATGTAAAAAATAAGCAGTATTCATAATAATCATGTTATCAAAATCATACACCATTCAAAGATAGAGTAATAATTGTATCCTTGGATCATATCCTAGTAAATCATAATTAATATCAATGGATATCTGCATAGATTGAAAATTATTTTAAAATATCACTTTGAACATTTATGATGCAATATAATCCATTAAATTTGTAAAAATATTTTTGATACATAAAATAATTTCTAAATATTATTTCATAAAAAATATATTGTAAACTTATAGAAAATATTTAAAGATTATTATATATATTTATTTAGGAAAATATACATTGCATTTTGAAAATAAATTTTCGTAAAACTAAAAATAAAAAAACTTATAAAAAATCTTTCTAATTGAAAATAATTTAGGAAATCTATATAGGAATATTTAAAACAATATGATGGTAATGATGATGGAAAATATCATTTATCTTTTCATCTATCAAATAATGACTCCTTTCACTTTTTTGGTAAAATAAAACCATGCATATTTTTTAAAGAAAAATCACGAAGATTATTTTTAGAAAACATTATTAACGTACAAATTTGTTAAAATGATATTAAATAAATCCATTAAATATTTTGTGAACATTTTTTCAAGCAGTTTTAGAAAATATAGATATGATAGAAAAGTGTTTTTGATTGAAAAAAGAAATAAATTCAGTTTCCTTTAAAATAGTACTTTTTGAATATTGAGTGTATGAGGAGAGTAAAATGAAATGGAAACATGTATTTTCATGAAATCACCAGAGTAGTGGAAAATTAATGTGTTTATTAAAAGATGTATCATAAAATTCAATCATAAGAAACAGAATAAAAAACAATCCTGGTATGTGGTGCGATTATAGAATAATGTATTTACCACTTTGGTATCTTTTGAATCATAAGAAACATTAAATATTAAAATTAAATGAAAATTAAATTATAATTAAATATAGGGTATTCAATATATAATATGTCATAGGTTCCCATATATACCTTATATAAGAAATAGATGTTGAATATGACATGTGTCTCATAAAAATAAAAAGTGAGATGTAAATCCCTTACCTTAGATCTCGACTCCATTAAAAATGTTTTATAATAATGAATAATAAGAATAAATTTATTATTAATGTAACTCCCCGACCCCGGTTACCCAGAGTCGGTGCATTACTTCGTAACATTGGCATGATCACAAAGATCAAGTCTCGAAAGACTAATTGGTTTAGTAGCCTTGTAAACACTAGATACATTCATAAGCCTTACATTACATCATAATGTAAAACATAACTACAACAACATCTTGCCTTCATATCCCCTCATACTACCCTTTCAGGTCATTCATAAAGTACTTCCTCACCTCCTAGAAAAATTAAAACATTAAAAGGGGTGAGCTCAGATGCTCAGTAAGGATAACAATATAGCGGAAGCTTTCATAAATAAACATAAACATTTAAGGCAATGTATAAATAAACAAAAGTCTTTTAAACATTAACTTCAACATAATATGGAAAAAGTAAAATGAAATAATGCCATTTACTTATTCACATGGATATTTTACTGGTCAAAAAATCACATGCAATATCAATAACCACTTTCATAATGATGGCATGGATAATGCCACACTATCATAACCATCTAGCCATGGCCTCGTTCCAAGACTACAAATAAGATTTTGTCAAGGCCTCGTGCCAAGACACTAGTTTGTCTCATCAGACCTACCGATGCATTGAGGAGCTATAGCGGGCTCCACCCATCACTTATTATGTCCAATGCATTCCTCATATGAATAGTTTTAAACATATCATAAACCATAACATAATTATATCACATAAAACATGCATAAAGGAAACATAAGATTTCCACACTTCAATCACAAGATATCAATACAACACATTGATATAATAAAAACTTTATCAAAACCATTTTCAATACCAAAATAAAAGAAAAGTAAAACATGGTATTTATTTTTCTTTTAGAATAAAGTTATGGCTTATAGAGGAAGCTGAAACTCAAATAATAGTCATGGTGGTAGAGAATTCTTTGTCGCCGCATACGTAATAAAAAACATTCCTTTTGTCGTTTAGTAGAAACGCTTCGTATAGAAAGATTACTTTTGAATAAAAGTAAAAGTCAAAGGGGTTTATACACCGTATAAATGAAAGTTGTGTATAAAACCAAACATGCCTCAATGAAAGGAGATTGAGACGATGTCCTTACAAAGATCACTTTTAAAATAAAATATATCTATTATGTGTATTCACTATAATTACACATAAAGAAAGTACAAGTAAAAGATAGGACATAATTATATGATGACATAATTTGAAGGTATGAGATTAACCCAAAGAATGGAAATTGGGTTCAGAAGATCCCTTACAAAGATAATTTTTTAAATAAAATAAATCTATTATATGTATTAACTATAAGTACACATAAATAAAGTAAAAATACAAGATAGGACATAACAATATCATGCCATAATTTGAAAGTAGGAGATTAACCCAAAGAACGTAAATTGGGTTATGAAGTTCCCTTACCTCATGTCCGACTTGACACGACTGCTCTTTAAACTCCTGAATAATAGACTAGAGTTAATATCTACTTTCTTAGGAACCTTTTTCAAGTTCATTATACCTTTTATATCACTTATTACAATGTTACGAAAATTATGTAGTCATTTAAGTTAATTACGGTCATTTTGTCGATCTTTGGTACTTGAGTCAAAAATAAACTTCTTATAATTACAAGTTGTTCTTGTGGTGAAATATCCATTATATCCAGAATTATATTCATGATGTAGATATCATTTATATCATATATATCTAGTATATACATGAATTTATAGTATCACATAACATTTAGAGGTAAAAAATGAAATGCACTGTTCATTGAGATGGTAAGTCGTACGTACGCATGAACGCTACTTTCATTTCTATTTCGTATTTAATGGAATGAAATTATAATTATATAAAGGTATAATATAATTACAGTATAATATGATATATAATATCATTTACTCCATCTTTTATACATCCCACATATGGAATTAACGATTCAAATCACTTTAAGGGGGCGATAGTCCGCACTTCCTAAAATGAAATTATCGCGTTTACCCATTATGGAAATTATAAAGGTATGACATAAATTAGAAATAAATAAGCATAAGAAAAATATAAACATAATATATATCATATATAAATATAGTGACATATTAATGTCCACCTTTGAAGGTGTAATATGAGTGTTGAACAATCATCGTTTCGTAAGGCAGAAATTCCTTCATCCATAGAAACAGTATGTTTTTAAACCATTAGATGTAGGTGTGTGTAAGTGTAGCAAGAATTATTCTTATAACAACATCATAGTATGTTGAAGATAATTTTTTTTGTTAAAAAATAAAGGAATAAAAAGTGTTTAAGGGGTTGGAGAAGCAAAATAAAACAAAATAACATAAGGGAAGACATTACCTTAAAATCAGGTAACCCTTTTTTGATTTGAGCCAAAGGCTTCCTTGGGAAGAATTATTCCCAAAACGAGGATTCTAGGAGAAAGAGACGAGAGTTGAGATAGTATTTGGGTAGAGTTTGGCCGAGCCAAAAGGCTTTGTAGGTGTGAGTAAGGTGGTAGTGGTGGGGGCCTTTTATAAGAGGAGAGGAGGGGCACTCTTGGAAAGTCATGAAATGTTACTTTATTATATAATGAGTTTCGGATTTTAGAGGTCCAACACCTATATATTTCAAGGATAAGGTGATAAGGGTTCTAAATACACTCATCCAATAGGTTTTTTACAAGTTTAAGTCGTAGATGTTACATTATCATTTTATTTTATTTAAATCGTTAATTAATGATGTAATCGCTGCATCATCATGGTGTCAGAAATAATTTAATTTATCAAATGTTTAAAAATTACAAAAAAAAATATCATGATATAGGAACTCTTTTTATCTTTATAATGAATATTTATAGTCAAACATATGACTTGTATAACCCCATTTAAAAATTGTTTTAGTTAAAAAACTCATGTTTGTGACATTTTTATTTTAACATTAAATAAACAGTTTTTAATGTCATTTTCCTACCAAAGTGGCTCCATGGGGTCCCCAAGTTTACCCATGGATTGTATTGGTCGGACATGACTCATTAAATAGGGGTAGAACAAGTGTAAAGGTATTTTCATATTTTTATAATATCATTTTTACCTTAAATTTCACTAATTACCTTTAATCGCGATTAATTAAACTTAAAAGTTACTATTCACAAAAAAATAATTTTAATCCCATTGAACCACATTTCACTTAATAATGACAACCATGTATGTAAGATTTTTGAAAATCAAATCATAGAAGTTGTACTGTTTCATTTAAACGAAAAATCAGTTTTTTAACTACCACATTGTGGTTTCACTATTCATCAAAAATTGATGTTTTTCAGAACAATGCCAAAATTTCACCCTAAGCTATAATTGATATTCCGAATTAAAAAATGATTTCTACTTTACAAAATTCCAAACATATAAGTTTCATTAATTAATTTTATAACTAATTCTCGTTGTCACAACAAATAGCGTGTTTTTAAGAAACAATATATATTAAAAGATTGACAATTGTTTATGTCTAATTTCAAAGATAAATAAATTCTAATGAACACCATTCGATAAAATGGTAAAAATATATTCTAATTATACTTTAAAACCACTCAATAGTATAATTTATCACTATAAATTATTTTGATTAAAAAAGTTGTTTTTATGTTTTTTTCACTATTCATAAAAAAATTGGACGTTCTTAAAAAAATACCAAAAATTCAACATAGGCTAATTCCGATATTCCGAATCCTAAAATGAAGTCCATTTTGAAATATAAATATATATATAATTCCAAAAAGTGGGTATTACTATTCATAATGTCTATTTTGATTGGTCGCGGTGTGTTAGAATCTCGAACTTGCATACAATGCAAGCTATTGCATTATTGAAAGAGAAGCGTATCGTGGAAGCTCGGGGTGTTACATTCTTCCCTACTTCAATAAATTGAGACCTCACAATTTGAAAATTTTCTTTGAAAATAAAAGGTTGAAAATAGAAAATACCTTAGTGGAAAACCCAAGTCGAAAATAAGGTTAATAAAAATATAACTTTAAAAGAAAGAAAGAGAAGTACAAAGGTCACCCGAGATAGCTCATACAAGGATTCTATGAAAATATGGATATGGAGGAGAAAAAAACCATCAAGGTCTGATGGAGATTTTTAGAAAATAGGATTAGGAGAATGTTTAACTACAAGAAAATCACAAACTTGTGATTGGTTAAACGATCATTGATTCCTTAGTAGGAAAAGTTAACCGACAACGTTTTTGTTTTAAGTTACCTTTCATACAGTTGAGGAATTTATTTAGGATATTTACTAAGAATGTAAGGAAATATACATACTTGTCATGTTGACTTTCATTCTTTAATAAATTTTTAACCACAAACCCATCTTTTACTCAAAAAGATAATAGAACTCAATAATATTATATTTATCCTCATCGTACAGGGTTCCAAATATTAACACATACCATTCAGATTAGGAAAAATATTTTGTAATAACCAGGGACTTCCTGTAGGCTAGTGGTAGGTAATAAAGGCATGTCGCACTATGGTTGTGGGTTCGATTCCTACAGCATTGTCCGACGCGACGAGTAATCCCCCAACCTGCAAGTTGTTATTTTCCTAAAACTATAGTATTATAATATTCCAAAAATAATCTTCAAAAGTTTTTTAACCTTAAACAATACTATCCAAAGTTCAACTTAATCCATTCCAACCTTTATAGTTATCCAAAATACCTCCATCTAGACATTTTCTAAAAGGTCCATAAATTCCAAAATCAATTGTAACATTAGATTTCCCAAACAAAGTAAAGTTTCTCTTATTGTCACATAATAAAAATAAGATTACCTTCATCATATTAAAACCTTAATGAAAACAACAAGTACTGCAGTACAATCCTTATATATATATCACATTATTCTTATAACCAGAATATAATCCTTGTTTCCAAAAGCACCAATACATTAATTATTCCACTTCAACTATAGTAACAACATAAGATTGTACTTGATCCTTTGTCCTTTTTAGAGGTAAGGTTCCCTGACGCTTAAGACATTCATTTTCATAATGCCCCATTTCCCTACAGTTGTAGCATTCATCATTGATAGCTTCTTTCTTTCCCTTGCAATCACGATCCCGGTGACCTTTTTCTCCACATTTATAACAAACTCCCATTCCTTTTAGGCAAGTACCGGGGTGATTATTCCCACAATTATTGCATAATGGGAAATCCTTCTTTTAATTTTTCCCTTTATCATTCTCTTGTTCCACCGTTCTCTACTTCTCTTGCTTTACTTTATTGTCATAAGATTTAGAGAATTTATTTTCTGTCTTGATAGAACATGCAACTATATCTTCGTATGTTGAGAAAGATTGTGATACTAGTGCTCGACAGAGAAACGGTTTTAACCCATAAAAGAAATGATTGATATTACTTCTTGGGTTACGTATATAATCTGGAGCTTGCCTTGCTAACCTTGTAAAGTTAGCCTCATACTTTTCAACATTCTCATCCTCCTTCTGCCTCAGACTCATAAATTTCCATTCCATATCTGCTCTATGGTCACGAGGGAAGTATTTTTCTAAGAAAAGCTCTTTGAACTCCCTACATTCCATATTCTATACTTCATCAACTTTCTTTGTGTTTTGAATCAATGACCACCATTGATCAGCATCTCCAGTGAGGCGGTAAACTACCATGATAACCTTTTCCCTTTCACTACTCCCCAAGGCATGTAATATTTTCTCTAAGGAGTTTATCCATTGCTCAGCTACTAAAGGATTTGTACCCCCATTAAATTTTGGTGATTGTTGCCTCATGAAGCGGTCTAAAATTGATCCTCCATGTTGCGGATCAGGGTGCTCCATACGAGTAAGGTTATTATTCATAGCCTGAGTGAGTTGTCCCAGTATGGTGATATGGTGATCAGCACTAGTTGTATCACCAGCTAAACTATAATTATCTTGAGCATGAGGGAAATCCCTTTATAGAGTGCGTGCATTGATATGGTTTCCATTCCTCCCACTAGGAGCCATTTCTAAACAATAGCATAAACTAGATTAGTTTATGAATCAAAATACATAATTACAAACTTGAAAAACACTTAAAATAAATTGAACTATTTATGGATATAATCCATAATCATAATAAATGTTTTCTTTGTGGAAATATATACTCATAACCCTTCATAGTGGTTTGTAAAGAAAAAGATAATTATCCTAAGCATATCCCCCGGGAGTGTCGTAACCAAGAGTGCAGCAAGGCCCATTGTCGTGCACCAGTTTCCGTTCGAGTCTAGCTCAAAAAGGTATTTTCGGGTTTTACCCCTAGGTACATATGTGCCAGAGCCACCTATCACACCCCAACCACAGGTACCTTTATTTTTACTTCCTTCTTGGACCCGGTTTAAATTTTTTTTCGAAGTTTGGTTGTGTTTGCGGTTTCGCGCCAGTGCGCGGTCATCGCATCGTTAGCGGTGATCGTGCGTTTCTCCCGGGTGACTATGTGTTCACCCGACGTTCAAATTTTAAATTTTATGTTTTCTTTTTATTATTATATTGTTATTATTATTAATAGAAGGTTTTATTATTATTATTATACAGTTTATTATGATTATTATTATTATAAAGTTTTATTATTATTATTATTATTATTATTATTATTATTTATTATTATTATAAAGTTTATTATTATTATTAAAAAAATTTAATATTATAATTATTATAACGTTTTTTATTATTATTATTATTATATAATTATTTATATTTTGTTGTATCATTATTATTATTATTATTATTATCACACATATATATATATAACCTAATCTAACCCTAATCTACCCAGCCGTCGTTCCCCCTTCTCCCTTCTCTCCTCTCTTCCCGCAGCCCCCCTCTTCTCTCTCTCTCTCCCCAGCACGTATCCCCCTCCCCTCTCCCAGCTTCTCACCGCACACCCCGGTGGCCCCCTCCTTCAGCGCCGACCCCGCACCCGGCCTCTGCCCAGGCGCGCCGCCGCTGCACCCCATGCGTCTGCTCTGGTGCTTCCCGCACCGGCCTCCTCTCGGCCCGTCTCCGCCCCACCGCTCCCCACCTCCGTCCGGCGACCCCCCTTGCGCACGACCCCCCTGTTCCGGCTCAGCCCGCACCCGTACTCTCCTCCGGCACCCCAGCTTCCCGTCCCCATCCGGCGACCTCCCTGACTGCCACGCCAGTACCTCCGGGCTCCCTCCGCCGTCCCGTCTCCCTCCGCTGCCTTCGACCGCCACATCTCCTCCGCACCACCGGCCACCCTAGCCGCCGGCCTGCACCCCCTGCACCTCTCTGCCTCGCCGGCCGCCGCCTCACCATCCAGCCCGACTGCATGCCTTCCCTCCCTCCGGCGGCGACACCCTGTCCCGCTCCCATTCTGACCGTTACCTCGCCGGCGCCCCAACCTCACCGTTTTCAGACCGTCGGTCACACCTCTGGCGACCCCCGGCCGCAGGCCCACACCCTCCCCTCCTGAAACCAGCTGGCGTCCTCTCTCGTCGCACCCCCGTCCTACTCCTGCACCCTGCCTCTGCGCGGTAGTCTGCTCCTCCTCGTCGCTCCGCTCCGGCCGCCACACCTCCTCCCGACTGTCGGCCTCGCCCCGCCGTGCCGATCCCGACCTCCGCCGGACCTCTCCGCCGAATATCCCCGCGCCCCAGTAGGTCAGGCGTGTTTTATTTTATTTTGTTATTATATTATTATTATATTTGATTTATTATTATTTTGTTAGCATTATTATTTTTAACATGTTAATATCATTAATATTATTATATTATTGTTATTATTATTATTATGTTATATTATTCTATTATTATTATTATTATTATTACTATTGTTATATTGTTATTATGCTTATTATATTATTATTGTTATTATTATTATTATATTATGTTATTATTATTATATTATTATTATTATTATTATTATATTATGTTATTATTATTATATTATCATTATCATTATTAATATATTATTAATATTAAAATTAATATTATTATTATTATGATGTTGTTATTATTATTACTACATTTATTATTATTATCATTGTTATCATGTTAATATTATTAAGTTATTATTTTTATTATTATTGTTATGTTATTGTCATTATTATTATGTTTATGCTATTATCATTATTATTATATTATTATTGTTATCATTATTTTATTATGGGTATGTTATTATTATTATTATTATTTTTATGGTTATTATATTAGTATTTTATAATTATGCTAAATTATTATTGTTATTATTATTATATTATTATATTATTATTATTTCTATTATTATTATATTATGTTATTATTATTATTATTATGTTATTATTATCACTATTATTATTATTTTTACATTATTATTATTATTGATATTACTATTATGTTATTATTAATGTTGAACCTGTTTAACGGTGTTTTGTTTTATGACCTATTTGACGACGCAATACGGTGCGACCAATACGTAACGAGGTTTTTTCACCATGTCGTTTTTCGTTCCAATTCGAGGTAGGTCTCCCTTTGCACTCTCCTTTAAATTAAGAATTTATTTCTTCCCTGTCTTTTTATTGAATTTCAGTAAATTTAAAAGTAATATTAAGTATTTTTATAGTGTGGTGTTCTGCTGATAATGAAAGCTGTTTAATTCTAGCGTTTCATTGAAAGTGTTTTTCTTGGATTTAATTGTGTTCTTCCACGGTATAATTGCTAAATGGTTCTTCCTAAATAATTAAAGTCATGTTGAATTGTTTTTTGAAATGATTTTGGCCTGTGTAAATTAGTAGATGTATTGTTAATGGAAAAACTGTTTCTTAGAACCTGGATTAGAGAAAATGACCGTATGACCTTTAAACTTGATTTTGGAAACTTAAAGTGTTGTTCTTGGTTGATAAAAAAAATGTTTTCCTTTGTCGCATGAACAAAAGTTTGGATTTCATTTGAGAAATTGTGTTCCTTCAAAAAGTTATTAAAGGACCGTTTGGCTCTTGATAAAAGTGGGGTGTGTTTGGATATTGGAAAATGATTCTACTTGTGAAACCAGTGTGTTTCAGGTTTAATATGATGATTTGAGTTTCTTATATAAAGTTCTAAGTGTGTTTCTAGTTTTCAATGAAATGACGTGTGTCATATCCCTTTAGAAATTCTATAGTATTAAATGGTTAAAATGTAAATGATATGACGGCCCGGTTGGCACATTATTAAATGGGAAGTGATTATACATATATATATACGTACTTATGGGGAATCTCTACAGGGGGACTTCCCTTCGAGGGTTGTCGTGTAGCGATGTCTGTGTAAGGGGTTGGCAAGTGCGGTGAGATGAGTCACGCGTGCGAGGGCCTCCCACTTACACATTATTATTAAAACTACCGTGGGTTCCTGGGCGTCCTTTAGAAAATCGAGTGACAGTTTCTGGCTAACCCTGATTAGATGGGTTAGTCCCCCCTTGGTAGGTAAGGCCTTGTGGGGCATGCCACTGGTTGGATTTTAGGGAGGCCAGTTGGTTATTGACTATGGAGTTCCATGTCGGCAGGTAGTCTGAACCCGAGTACATCCAGGGGTTTTCTAGGGATGTTTAGGATCGCCCACGGTTATTGCATATAACTTCTGCTTTACTTTTACTTTCACTTGTTTTTCCCTACTTGATTACTTACAGTCATCCTTCAAAGCTTATACTGTTAGATTTTAGGAAAAAGGTTTTCAAATGAAAATACTTTATTCTCTTTGTGAAAGATTTGAAAATGGAAAACTTATTTCCTTTTAAAATGAGTTTAGAACAAATGAAAGGAATCCAATTTTTGGAAAAGAATAAAGAAATGTTTTGTGTTTAGTTTTCAAGTGAATCTTTATGAGAGCTTACTTTTATACATTATAGTTCAAACCTTGAATATGTAGATTCTTTATTTACTGGAAGTGTTTTGAGATTTTTTGTGGGGCTCACCTACTGAGTACTTTTTGTGCTCACGCCTATCTTTTACCATTTCAGTTGCAGGTTCCTTGTGTTCAGGTTTTCCTGGCTTGAGTCACTCAGTGGTGAAGCGACGTTGGTTTGTAGTTGGGTGGTGACCCGTGAGGTCACGTAGAGGTATGTCGTGGTGTAGTGTTTTTTATAACGTTAGTATTTTGTCTGTTTTGATTAGTTTATATTCTTAATTTGATGCTGTTTTTTTGGTTTGGGCTGAAATCGTTCCCAACGATTAAAATTTCAATGCCCAGAACTTGTTTCCATCCCGGGGGGATCGGGAACGCCCCTCGGGACTTGCCGCGGACCAGCTCAGGTGACCGGTTCAGGGTCGTCCTGGGCTGGTTCGTGACAAAATGGTATCAGAAGAGGTTCTTGTTATTTGGGTTGTCTGGTAGGTGGAGATTAGGACTGTCAGGACTCGAGAGGTAGGTACGGGAAGGACGTCATGAACCCTCGCCCATTCCGCACCTCGAGTCGCCAGGGGTAGTCCGGGAATTGTGTCTTTGTCTCTTTCTGGTTTGTCTTGGATTGAGAGATGACAATGGAGGCAAGCCGATGTTACGTCGTGATTTCACATGGAGTAGTGACCCATGTGGAGTCTGAGTACACGGTTTGAATTCCTCCTAGTGGTCGACACTGGCTTGGGACATGGCCCACTACCATGTCTCCAGGTTGAGAGTGACTACTAGTCCCTCACTCCAGTGGTTTATGCAAATTTGGATGCTGCTTTTGTCTTGGTCTGTGTAAGTAAGTTGTTGGAAATGAAAAAGGTTTTTAAAAAATTGGACTGGTTTCTTTTAAAAGACATTAAATGTATGATGTGGGTTTTAAAACTGAAATCTCTTGAATTTCAAATTCGTTATTTCTTGGAATTGGTAAAGAATGATTTGGGGTGAAAACTCGGTTCCTCTTTATGAACGTTTGCACATGTGTGAGAATGCATGCAAAATGCATGTTGGTGTGAGTATTAATGGACAGTGGATAAAGGCATGTGCAACGGGTCATGGGAGTACCGGGGTGTGTATTTGAAATTTAACGCTTGACTTTGTTTTCTAAATTGGTTTAAAAGAGGAAACAGTTTTGGAAAGTTTTTGGTTTGAAAGTGGATTGGTTTTGGAAAGTAGTCTTGAAAGAGGGTGGTTTTAAACTCTAAAAAAAGGGGATTTTAAAAAGGTGATTTTATTTTGGGTTGTGTTTGTGTTTGTTTGGTCTTTGTGCTGACTGTTTTTTATGAAGGCTCTTTTATTGAAGTTGCTTCGGTTTGATATTGGTTTTGGCTTTGTGTTTTATATGTCGCTCAGGAAATGCCGCCCAGAAAGGTCTCTAAGGACCCTGATAGTTCATGCCCAGTTTTTGATCCTCCTCATACTTTGCCTATTCACCATGGTGATCAGGGTCCGTTAGAGGCTGTGAAATGGCTCGAGTATGTGGAGCATGTCTTTAGAATGTTGGGAACTCCCGATAATGTTAAGGTTCGTGCAATTATGGAGTTATTTGAGTGTCCAGCTCTGGACTAGTGGAAGAGGGTTACCCCATCATCAACGCAAGTTGAAATGACGTGGGATGTCTTTAGAATCGTTTTCATCCAATGGTTTGTACCTGAGGAAGTGAAGCTAGAGAAAAAGAGAGAGCTTGTGCATATTCAACAAGGCCAATGGACGATGAAGGCATATGTTGACCATTTTAAGGAACAGATTTCCTTTTCTCCAGAGGCGGCGTCGCATGAACTCATGAAGGCCTCTCTTTTCACCAGGGGTCTTCGTCCAAAGATCAAGGAGTTAATCCTCCCTTATAAAGACCTTTGTTTCGAGAAGCTGGCAGAGGAAGCATTTTTGGCTGAGTTGGTTTCCGGAACAGAGTTGGTTAGTACTCCAGCATTCCCAATTTTTCGTAAGAGTTCCCCCTCTGGTGAGGAAAATACACCAGAGATATATGTTCCTAAGGAGTTATCCCCTTTGGTCCCAGATTCCAGTTCATCAGGTCATTCAATGGTATGCTATCAGTGTGGTCGTTTCGGACATTTAAAGCCGTCTTGTCGCAACCCTCCAAAGATGTGTCATCGATGCGCCTGTCTGGGTCATCTGGAGAAGTTTTTCAGGAAGCGTCACTTGAAGAGGACGTCGTGATGAGAGAATGTCAGTACCTGACTGTGAGGCAAAATATGCTTCAGCCATCAGAGCCCCAGCCCCAGGTCTCGAGGTGAAGCTCGCGCACAGTTAGGAGTTCCCAGGGTTGTGGAGCCTTGGTCCAGGTTCTGTTTTTCCATGTTGACGGTGGAGTAATTAAAAAACGTTACATATTTGTTTTCCTGCTATTAAAGTTTCAACAACGTTGTAAATGAGTTTTTTTTTCTATCAAGTGACGATGGACTTGTTCGATGATAATCCAAGCAGAATTGTCGTGTGGAGGTGATGTTCTGAATCGTGTGTCCTTCCTAAAAGTGTGTTTGACCCTCGTGTGGGTTGACCTCGTTCCAGTTATGTTGTCGATGTGGTTATGTTTTGTGGAATTCAATGGATCATATCTCCAATTTGATGTTGGTTAAATATTTTTATGTGGGTTCTCTCTGGTGTTGAAGTTGTTGACTCTAGTAGTGGGTTCAATGTTTCGACGGAGGTGTAAATATGATCATGTTATAGTAGTCGGTTTGGATCGGTTATGAGTTATCGTACTGGACCCGCCTCCGTGTGGTAGTATGTTTTGGGTGTAAATTTTTTGAACCAGTTAAGTTCTTGTGGTGGGGAGAACCCCTTCATGTTCTCCCCTCGACCTCAGACTTCAGTCTTCACTTGAATCGGTCGGGTGTGACCTGTGTAGAGTAAGGTCATCCCGAGATTCTCTTTTCTCTTCGGTTCCTTTAGTTCCGTTTGGGCATAGACCTGAATCTTGATCGACTTGTGGCTTGGTGACTTTCTGGGGGAAGAAAGTGTCTGTGGTGGGGAGAATTGTCACACCCTGACCACAGGTACCTTTATTTTTACTTCCTTCTTGGACCCGGTTTAAATTTTTTTTTCGATGTTTGGTTGTGTTGGTGATTTCGCGCCAGTGCGCGGTCATCGCATCGTTAGCAGTGACCGTGTGTTTGTCCCGGGTGACTATGTGTTCGCCCGGCATTCAAATTTTAGAATTTTATGTTGCCTTTTTATTATTTATGTTGTTATTATTATTATTATAAGTTTTTATTATTATTATTATACAGTTTATTATGATTATTATTATTATAAAGTTTTATTATTATTATTATTATTATTATGTTGTATTATTATTATAATGTTTATTATTATTATTATAAAGTTTTAATATTATTTTTATTATAACGTTTTATTATTATTATTATTATATCATTATTTATATTTTGTTGTATGATTATTATTATTATTATTATCACATATATATATATATAACCTAATCTAACCCTAATCTACCCAGTCGTCGTTCCCCCTTCTCCCTTCTATCCTCTCTTCCTGCAGCCCCCCTCTTCTCTCTCTCTCTCCCCCACGCGACTCCCCCTCCCCTCTCCCAGCTTCTCACCGCACACCCCGGTGGCCCCCTCCTTCAGCGCCGACCCCGCCCCGGGCCTCCGCCCAGGCGCGCCGCCGCTGCACCCCGTCCGCCTGCTCCGGCGCTGACCACACCGGCCTCCACTCAGCTTGGCTCCGCCCCACCGCTCCCCACCTCCGTCCGGCGACCCCCCCCCCCTGCGCGCGACCCCCCATGTTCTGGCTCAACCCACACTCGTCCTCTCCTCCGGCACCCCAGCTGCCCGTCCCCGTCCGGCGACCTCCCTGACCGCCGCGCCGGCACATCCGGGCTCCCTCCGCCGCCTCCGGCCTCCACATCTCCTCCGCACCACCGGCCACCCTGGCCACCGGCCTGCACCCCCTGCACCTCTCTGCCTCGCCGGCCACCGCCTCACCATCCAGCCCGACCGCCGGCCTTCCCTCCCTCCTGCGGCGACACCCGGTCTGGCTCCCGTTCCAACCGCCGCCTCGCCGGCACCCCGGCCTCACCGTTTTCAGACCGCCGGCCGCACCTCCGGCGACCCCCGGCCGCCGGCCCGCACCCTCCCCTCCTGAAACCAGCCGGCGTCCTCCCCCACCGCACCCCCGTCCTGATCCCGCACCCTACCTCTATGCGGCACTCGGCTCCACCCCGTCGCTCTGCTCCGGCCGCCCCACCTCCTCCCGACCGCCGGCCTCACCCCGCCGTGCCGATCCCGACCTCCGCCGGACCTCTCCGTCGAATCTCCCCGCGCCCCTGTAGGTCAGGCGTGTTTTATTTTATTTTGTTATTATATTATTATTATATTTGATTTATTATTATTTTGTTAGCATTATTATTTTTAATATGTTAATATCTTTAATATTATTATATTATTGTTATTACTATTATTATGTTATATTATTCTATTATTATTATTATTATTGTTACTATTGTTATATTATTATTATTCTTATTAAATTATTATTGTTATTATTATTATATTATTATGTTATTATTATTATTATATTATTATTATTATATTATGTTATTATTATTATATTATCATTATCATTATTAATATATTATTAATATTAATATTAATATTAATATTATTATTATGTTATTATTATTATTACTACATTTATTATTATTATTATTATCATGTTAATATTATTAAGTTATTATTTTTTTATTATGGTTATGTTATTGTCATTATTATTATGTTTATGTTATTATTATTATTATTATATTATTATTGTTATCATTATTTTATTATGGGTATGTTATTATTATTATTATTGTTATGGTTATTATATTATTATTTTATAATTGTGATAAATTATTATTGTTATTATTATTATTATATTATTATTATTATTATTATATTATTATTATTATTTTATTATTAATATTATGTTATTGTTATCACTATTATTATTATTTTTACATTATTCTTATTATTGATATTACTATTATGGTATTATTAATGTTGAACCTGTTTAACGGTCTTTTGTTTGAGGACCTATTTGACGACGCAATACGGTGTGACCATTACGTAATGGGAGTTTTGCGCCGTGTCATTTTTCGTTCCGATTCGAGGTAGGTCTCCCTTTGCACTCACCTTTAAATTAAGAATTTATTTATTCCTTGTCTTTTTATTGAATTTTAGTAAATTTAAAAGTAATATTAAGTAGTTTTTATAGTGTGGTGATCTGTTGATAATGCAAGCTGTTTAATTCTAGAATTTCATTGAAAGTGTTTTTCTTGGATTTAATTGTGTGCTTCCATGGTAGTACTGCTAAATGGTTCTTCCTAAATAATGAAAGTCATGTTGAATTGTGTTTTGAAATGTTTTTGTCGTGTGTAAATTAGTAGATGTATTGTTAATGGAAAAGGTGTTTCTTAGAACCTGGATTAGAGAAAATGACCGTATGACATTTAAACTTGATTTTGGAAACTTAAAGTGTGGTTCTTGTTTGATAAAAAAATGTTTTCCTTTGTCGCACGAACAAAAGTTTGGATTTTAGTTGAGAAATAGTGTTCCTTCAAAAAGTGATTAAAGGCCCGTTTGGCTCTTGATAAATGTGGGGTGCGTTTGGATATTGGAAAATGATTCTACTTGTGAAACCAGTGTGTTTCATGTTTAATATGCTGATTTGAGTATCTTAAATAAAGTTCTAAGTGTGTTTCTGGTTTTCAATGAAATCGTGTGTGTCATATCCCTTTAGAAATGCTATAGTACTAAATGGTTAAAATGTAAATGATATGACGGCCCGGTTGGCACTTTATTAAATGTGAAGTGATTATATATATATATATATATATATATGTACTTATTGGGAATCTCTACAGGGGGAATTCACTTCGAGGGTTGTCGTGTAAAGATGTCTGTGTAAGGGGTTGGCAAGTGCGGTGAGATGAGTCACGCGTGCGAGGGCCTCCCACTTACACAGTATTATTAAAACTATCGTGGGTTCCTGGGTGTCCTTTAGAGAATCGAGTGACAGTTGCTGGCTAACCCCGAATAGACGGGTTAGTCCCCCCTTGGTAGGTAAGGCCTTGTGGGCCGTGCCACTGGTTGGCTGTTAGGGAGGCCTATTGGTTATTGACTATGGAGTACCATGTCAGTAGGTAGTCTGAACCCGAGTACTTCCAGGGGTTTTCTAGGGATGTTTAGGATCGCCCATGGTTATTTCTTATAATTTCTGCTTTACTTTTACTTGCACTTGTTTTTCCCTGCTTGTTTACTTACAGTCATCCTTCAAAGCTTATACTGTTAGATTTTAGGAAAAAGGTTTTCAAATGAAAATACTTTATTCTCTTTGTGTAAGATTTGAAAATGGAACACTTCTTTCCTTTTAAAATTAGTTTAGAACAAATGAAAGGAATCCAATTTTTGGAAAAGAATAAGGAAATGTTTTGTGTTTAGTTTTCAAGTGAATCTTTATGAGAGCTTACTTTTATACATTGTAGGTTCCTTGTGTTCAGGTTTTCCTAGCAAGAGTTTCTCAGTGGTGGAGCAACGTTGGTTTGTAGTTGGGTGGTGACCCGTGAGGTCACGTGGAGGTATTTCGTGGTGTAGTTTTGTTTATGACGTTAGTATTTTGTCAGTTTTGTTTAGTTTATATTCTTTATTTGATCCTGTTTTTTTTGTATTGGGCTGAAATCGTTCCCAATTATTAAAATTTCAATGGCCGTCACTTGTCGCCATCCCGGGAAGATCGGGAACGCCCCTCGGGACTTTCCGCGGACCGGCTCGGGTGACCGGTTCAGGGTCGACCCTGGCTGGTTCGGGACAGCCACCTCTACCTGCTCGGAAAACTCACAAAATCTCTATAATACCAAAATTCTAGGAGGTTCTTCTATACTAATCCTCAATGTCTATATTAGGGCTATGTGCTCTAATCATGGTTTATCTAAATCTAGCTTCCAAGGTTAGTACTAAACTGCCTCTCATACCAACTGTAACGCCACGACCCCAGTTACCCAGAGTCGGTGCATTACTTCGTAACATTGGTATCATCACAAAGATCAAGTCTCAAAAGACCGATTAGTTTAGTAGCCTTGGAAACACTAGATACATTCATAAGTCTTACATTACATCATAAAGTAAAACATAACTACAACAACATATTTTCTTCATATCCCCTCATACTATCTTTTCAGGTCATTAATAAAATACTTCATCACCTCCTGGGAAAAATAAAACATTGAAATGGGTGAGCTCAGATGCTCAGAAAGGATAACAATATAGAGGAATATTTCATAAATAAACATAAAAATTTAAGGCAATGTATAACTAAACAAAAGTCTTTTAAACATGAACTTCAACATAATATGGAAAAAGTAAAATGAAATAATTCCATTTACTTATTCACATGGATATTCTACTGGTCGAATAATTACATTCAATATCAATAACCACTTTCATAATGATGGGATTCATAATGGAAGACTATCATAACCACGTAGCCAAGGCCTCGTGCCAAGACTAAAAATAAGATTTTGTCAAGGCCTCGTGGAAAGACACTAGTTTGTCTCATGAGACCTACCGATGCATCGAGGAGCTATAGAGGGCTCCACCCGTCACTTATTAAGTCCAATGCATTCCTCATATGAACAGGTTTAAACATATCATAAACCATAACATCATTGTATCACCTAAAACATGCATAAAAGAAACATAATATTTCCACACTTCAATCACAAGATATCAATACAACACATTGATATAATAAAAATTTTATCAAAATAATTTTCAATACCAAAATAAAAGAAAATTAAAACATGGTATTTATTTTTATTTAAAAAAAAAGTTATGGCTTATAGAGGAAGCTGAAACTCAAATAATAGTCATGGTGGCAGAGAAGTCTTTGTCGCCGCATACGTAAGAAAAAACAATACTTTTGTCGTTTAGTAAAAATGCTTCGTATAAAAAGATTCCTTTTGAATAAAAGTAAAAGTCAAAGGGGTTTATACACCGTATAAATGAATGTTGTGTATAAAACCAAATATGCCTAAATGAAAGGAGATTGAGACAAAGTCCTTACAAAGTTCATTTTTAAAATAAAAGAGATATATTGTGTGTATTCACTATAATTACACATAAAGAAAGTACAAATACAATATAGGATATAATAATATCATGACATAATTTGAAAGTAGGAGATTAACCCAAAGAATGGAAATTGGGTTAAGATGTTCCTTTACAAAGATCATTTTTTAAATAAAATAAATCTATTATCTGTATTCACTATATGTGTACATAAAGAAAGTAAAAAATACAAGATAGAACATAATAATATAATGACATAATTTGAAAGTAGGAGATTAACCCAAAGAAAGTAAATTGGATTAAGATGTTCCCTTACCCCGTGTCCGACTTGACTCGACCGCTCTTTAACATCCTGAATAATAGACTAGAGTTAATATATAATTTCTTAAGAACCTTTTTCAATTTAATTATCCCTTTTATATCACTTATTACAATGTTACGAAAGTTATTTAGTCATTTAAGTTAATAACGGTCATTTTGTCGATCTTTGGTACTTGAGTCAAAAATAAACTTCTTATAATTACCAGTTGTTCTTGTGGTGAAATATCCATTATATCTAGAATTATATTAATTATCTAGATATCATATATATCATATATATCCAGTATATACATGAATTTATAATATTACATAACATTTATAGGTAAGAAATGAAATGCACCGTTCATGGAGACGGTAAGCCGTACGTACGCATGAACGCTACTTTCATTTCTATTTCGTATATAATGGAATGAAATAATAATTAAATAAAGGTATGATATAATTCCAATATAATATCATATATAATATCATTTACTCCGTCCTTTATACATCCCACATATGGAATTAACGATTCAAATCACTTTGAGGGGGCGGTAGTTCGCACTTCCTAAAATGAAATTATCGCGTTTACCCATAATGGAAATCATAAAGGTATGAAATAAATGAGAAATACAGAAGCATAAGAAAAATATAAACATAATATATATCATATATAAATATAGTGACATCTTAATGGACACATTTGAAGGTGTTATATGAGTGTTGAACACTCATCGTTTTGTGAGGCAGAAATTCGCCATCCACAGAAACAGTATGTTCTTTAACCATTACATGTAGTTGTGTGTAAGTTTAGCTCGAATCCTTCCTATAAAAACATCCTAGTATGTTGAAGATACTGGTTTAGTTACAAAATAAAGGAATAAAAAGAGTTTAAGGGGTTGGAAAAGCAAAATAAAACAAAATAACATAAGGGAAGACATTACCTTAAAATCGTGTAACTCTTTTTTGATTTGAGCCAAGGCTTCCTTGGAACGAATTATGCCCAAAGTAAGGATTCTAGGAGAAATAGAGGGAAGTTTAGGGAGTATTTTGGAAGAGGTTGGCCGATCCATAAGGGTTTGACGGTGTGAGTAAGGTGGTAGTGGTGGGGGCCTTTTATAAGAGGAGAGGAGGGGCACTCTTGGAAAGTCATGAAATGTTACTTTATTATATAATGAGTTTCGGATTTTAAAGGTCCCAAACTTATATATTTCGAGGATAAGGTGATAAGGGTTAGAAATATACTCATCCAATAGGTTTTTGACAAGTGTAAGTCCTAGATTTTTACATTATCTTTTTATTTTATTTAAATCGTTATTTAATGAGGTAATCACTGCATCATCATGGTGTCATAAATAATTTAATTTCTTTAATGTCTAAAAATTATAAAAAAAATATCATGATGTAGGAAATCTTTTTAGATTTCTAATGAATATTTATAGTCAAACATATGACTTGTATAACCCCATTTAAAAAATGTTTTAGTAAAACAACTCATGTTTGTGACATTTTTATTTTAACATTAAATAAAAAGTTTTTAATGGAATTTTCCTACCAAAGTGGCTCCATGGGGTCCCCAATTTGACCCATGGATTTTATTGGTCGGCCATGACTCATCCAATAGGGGTAAGAAAAGTTTAAAGGTATTTTCATATATTTATAATATCATTTTTACCTTAAATTTCACTAATTACATTTAATCGCGATTAATTAAACTTAAAATTTACTATTCACCAATTTTTTTAATCCCATTGAACCACATTTCACTTCCTAATGAAAACCATGTATGTCATATTTTTGAAAATCAAATCACAGAAGTGGAAATGCTTCATTTAAATGAAAAATCAGTTTTTTAACTACCACTTAGTGGTTTCACTATTCATCAAAAATTGATGTTTTTCAGAACAATGCCGAAATTTCACCCTAATCTATAATTGATATTCCGAATTCAAAAATTATGTCAATTTAAAAAATTCCAAAAATATAAGTTTCATTAATTAATTTTATAACTAATTCCCGTTGTCACAACAAATAGCGTGTTTTTAAGAACAATATATATCAAAAGATTGACAATTGTTTATGTCCAATTTCAATGTGAAATTAATTCTAATGAACACCATTGGATAAAATGGTAAAAATAAATTCTTATTATACTTTAAAACCACTCAATAGTATAATTTATCACAATAAATTATATTTATTAAAAAAGTTGTTTTTAAGTATTTTTCACTATTCATAAAAAAATGGACATTCTCAAAAAAATACCAAAAATTCAACATAGGCTAATTTCGATATTATGAATCCAAAAATGAAGTCCATTTTGAAATATAAAATATATATAATTTCAAGAAGTGGGTATTACTATTCATAATGACTATTTTGATTGGTCGCGGTGTGTTAGAATCTCGAACTTGCGTACAATGGAAGCTATTGCATTATTGAAAGAGAAGAATATCATGGAAGCTCAGGGTGTTATAATAAATATAATATTTAACCATAGTAATATATATCATAACATATATAATTTAGTAATAACCTTTCATTACCAGTTATAATAAATTTTATGTCAAAATCACATTTCACGGAAATCTACTTTTTGTGTGTGTATATTTTGATTTTTTATTTTATATCCTATTACATTGATCATGGTTACCAAATTTTCATAATTTTAATCATTATTTAAATATTATATATCTTCATTATATATTTGTTAGTGCAATCCAAAAAAGTTATAGATTTCAAATGAAATATACTATTCTTGAAGATGATAGGATGTAGGTACACATGAACCTTATTTCCATTTTCTCAAGGGATAAAATTAAATGATGGTAAATAATATATTACCACTGTAAAATATATTTTTTCATATATATAACATATTTTTATTTAACCATATCTTTTTTAAATTCCTTGTAAAGTGTATGTGAAGAACAAATCACATTGCATCATGTGGCGGTAGTCCGCCGTAAACACCAATGATGTTATTGTATTACGAAAGAAGGTAAATTAAGAGGGTATATGTCATATCATAATTTCATAAGTGTAAATATGTTAATAATATAATATATTTTCATTTAATATATCCTTTTTACCATCCATGTAATACAAAAATGAAAACGCAAAACATCGGTTATTGAAGTAGTAGTATGCGATACAATTGAGCGGTGCTATTATTTCCCTTTGGTTTTGATGTTAAGAAGCTAGATTTGGGTTTATAATTTAAGATCTATAATAATATAAAAATATTTTATATAAATATTAAATCCAAAATTTTATCCATCCTGGAGAGGTGGTGATGAAAAAGAATAAAGTGTACTCACTTGATATTTTTGAAAAGAATAAAGTGTTCCCACATTCTTAAAATTCCAAAAGGCTCCAATATGGATCCATGTAAACCATAGTGGTGATAAGGTATATATATGGATGAAACAGGGTTTTGGACACGTTTATACGTAATTTTACCACTTCACATTCTAATTTAACCCTTGGTAAATACATTTTCACATTAACAATGGTAATGAATTTTTAGTTATTTTAATATTAATAATGGTAAAATATAAATTTTTAGATATTATAAAATATATAAAATTATTATTCAAAATATGGACTCCATTATTAAATTTCTAGTCATCTATGTGGATATTTTTAATTTAAAATTAAATACATTGATGTGATGAAAAATAGGGTTTCCAAAGAAAAAACCCTCAACAGTTTAAAATGTTATTATATAAGAATTTCATATCTCACATTATTGCAATGAAATAAAATGGATTTATATATATTATTTAACAAAATTTTCCTTTAAAACCATATTTTTAAAAATAATTTTTTCTTAAATGCTTTGAATGAAATAGAAATTTTTAATAAGAGTCATCAGCTTCACTATTCGTGAAAAATTTTATCATTTTTAAAAAATTATCAATAATTAACTTAATGATAATATTTAAATGTATATTTCAGAAATAAATATTTTTTTAAATAAATTTTCTAAAACTTGTGAAAATTAATTTTAAAATTAGTGCATAAAATGCGACAAAACTACCTTATTACAAAAATACAACTTTTTAGCACAAAATGGTATCTACTCTTATCTAATTCTCAAGAAAAATAATAATATAATTGATAAATATTTTATTTTATATATTATATAAAAAATAAATGAAAATAATTGGAAAATTTAATCTATTTACTCTATTTATATAAAACAATATTTTTCAAGTAAAATTGTTTTTTAGACAAGGATATATTTTATTTATAATGGTATTTATATTCATTTTTTATTAATTTTTCACTAATGAATTATATTTCCATACATGTGTAAAATATATATTTTAATAATTTACATAATAACATCAATACTCACCATCCCAATGGATAGTCCATAACTATCATATTAAATTATAATATTTTAATAATCTGTTTCATTACATTAAAACCCAGTGGTGTGTGTAATAAAATATTAAGTCATTGTTAAATGTAATGAATGATAAAATCAGTTATTCGTGTAATTAAATATTAGTTTCTTTTTTTTTCAAAGAATATTATTTAAAATTTTAAAGATATTTGAAAAAAATTACAAAATCTCGGGGTCTTACATGATTTCCTCGAGAGTCCCCAGACACTTTAATAACTCTTCATTCAAAATCCCCATGAAATAATCTCCTCAAGTGAAATAATAAATAAAAATATCCTACTAATACCCATTATATATCATGTTAATGTTCACAATATACACCTAATAAATTAATATAGGCGCATATCATAATGTTAAATCTCAAAGAAAGGGAATTTGAGGTGAATAAGTCTTCCAAAAATAATATCCTTGAATTTGAGAATTTATTAATGAATTAATTTTTCATATAAAATTTCAATCCTCAGAAAACTTGTGTAAATAAAAAACTAAATAATTTATATATAAATTCACAATAAATCATTTCTTAACAGTGCCACTAAAAAATATATATAACCCAATTAAAAGAAATTCAGTTAAGAAACCCTTCACTAATTGGTAACATTCAAATCAAATCCAATAGGATGAAATAATTCAATTTGGATCCTAAATTAACATGATGTTTAAATATTTCAAGATATTATATTTGTTATGGGTATTATATACTCCAAAAAAACTAGTGGTGAATTTGAAATATGTCTCATAAAAATAAAAAGTAATATGAGAAATCCCTTACCGTGAGTACAACAATTCCAAGTGTGACATTTAACTCCCATATAATAAGATTACATAAATTATTATATTTCATAATATCCCTATCCATATTTATTATTTTATACCTAAATAATTTATTTTATTTATTTTTAATGAAATATTGTAATAATTAATCAGTTTATTCCACATTAGTTGTTTAAAAGACATTCAATTCATTGTTTCAAAACAGTTTCAGTGGGTTGATTGTTGTCAAAGTGGTGATTATTTAAATATTTGTAGAATAAAAATCATACAATATTTATAATATATAATAATTAATTATTCTACCAAATCCAATAAACAAATATGCTTATAAAATTAACTAAGTTACAATCTTGAGGAAGGTCTGCCTAATTCATGCATGAGTAATATGTCCATTTTTCAAATATCATTATAGAAGGAAGGTAAGTTATATTTCATATTTCCAAAATTATAATCATATCATATATACCATATTATTCAATTGAATATACATATGTAAATTATCCATGAATTGTGGGTTGAAAAAAGTATCTCATCACATCGTGGGGGTGATAGTGCACACATGCACATGAACATTGTTACCGTTATGCAGTGAATCAATGAAGTGACATATTATATTTTTTGAATGATGAATATTTTTTGAATATAAAAATTATATCATTTATATAACATATATTCATTAAATATACTTTTATCACCTTCCATGTAACTCTTTAGTGAAAAATGAATCACATTGATTCTTGAGGAGTAATCAGTATTACAAAAGAGCTTCACAATAATATCACCCATGGAATGTAAAATAAGAATATATATGTGATATAATAACTCCATAAGTATAAATATGTTTCAAATATAATATATATACTTTAAATACATTATCATTATAAGTAAAGAGTTGTAGTGATGAAAAAAACATGACACAAGATTTTGAGGAAGTAGTTCACCAAACACACAAATGGTGATTTCGTATCCCTTTTGAATCAAGGGGACAAAGATTTAGGTTGTTCCATTTTGATAATATTTTCTACGTATAAGGTATATTATTTGAGTTATTTTATAAGTATAATTTAATGAAATTTTATTGTCATTGATGAAAAAATAAAATAAAAAATTCATCATAGAAAATGATTCACTTTATTTGGGAAACATCATTTGGTAAGAAACTAAAGTATTCTTCATGGGGATAACACTTTGTGTATGAGTTAATTTTTTCTTGATTGACTATCATTGGTTTTCAATGGTGGTCAATAAATTCCGAATATTTCATGGATGTCAATATGATGAATATTTTCCTACGTTAATGGGTCTTAGATGATGTGATCAAGTGTTATAATTTGATGAATAATATAAAAGGTAAAAGACATTGAGTTTACAAGGGGATTCTTGTGGATTTTTTATGGGTACATTTAATTTCATTGGATATCATGATTGAATATTTATCTTAGTAAATTTGATGATTTTTGAACTCGTTCTAAGATTAAAACACACATGCCAAAAGGAGACACATTAACAACATTAATGAAGATGAATGAAGTACCATCCATTTTTGGATGAATTGAAGTAAAATACCATGAAAATAATTATTTAAATGATTATTTGATGTTCTATATTATTTTTTGACATTATATTCCAAAAATAAAAATGTAATATCATTTGAAGAGGGTCACGCAGTAATTTTTTACCATATAAGACATCACTTATAAAATAATCATATTCTATTTTCAAAGATGATAAACCATGAAATATATTTACATTAGGCGTTCTTCTATAGATAATGGATTTATCTTGAAGAATTTTTTAATTAGAATTATCATAATATAAAATGGAACAGAGGACTCATATAAAATTATAAGTCTAACTCCCTAGCTTCCTAGGTCACTCAATGAAGGGAACATGGGGGAACCTGATGATCAACTATTCAAAATAGAGAAACCCTAGAATTATTATGGTTTATAGAGGGTATAATTACCATAAGAGATAGGAGGGACCATGTATATAGAACACAGAGAGCACGACTGAAGCCGCATATGGGTTGGGAGAGAAGCTCATATAGAATCACATGGACTTCGTGCATCACATTCTATATATGGTATGCCTTTCCGTCAATTCTATTATTGACGCTGATGATAGATCTATGTAGTATAATGATCATGATAATTTTTATAGAAAAACTAAACATTATGGAAGATCTATTTTGGATCTAGAAGCGTGTGTTCTTTTTCACCGTATTAAAATCAAAACGAAATAATACATATATTCTATGTTGCATGATATGGTGATAAAGAAGATACCCCATTGTCATAACTTTCCTCACATCATGAATGATCCTCAACAATATCCATCTAGATGTTTATCCACCACTAGGAGTCAATCCAATTAGTGAAAATAAAGTCTAGTGGTTGAGTTAAGAAATAATGTTCTTCAATTTGATACACATGCATGATATGTATTTCAGAAAAAGGTGTTTGAAGAAGATTATTTGGTTGAAAGAAAACATAGTTTCTAAATGACACCTCCATGCAAGATTAGACTTTGAGTATTAAAGATGATGCAAATCATGTGATCCTTATCGATTCGGGATATCACTATAAAGGACAATGTGCCATTATGAACAAAATAAACACAAATTTTTTGAATCATGAATTCTTCATTTTATGAATTCCAAGATGAGATCAACATGTAATTAAAATATGTATTTACATATCATATTTCATGATATTTAAGGTAGTTCAAGTCAATGTGAAGATCTCCTATACATATTCATACATTAAGATACACAAAAGGTATACCACTCTTGTTATTTTTGGAGTTCTCTCATTTTTTATAGAATAAAAGAGTACATCATAGAGATTACATTCACATGAATTATGAGAGTCCAAAATTAATATATTTCTTCAAATAGAAGGGGTGTCCCACAAACAATTTTGGTTATATGATGAAGATACACACACAACTTCTGTGAAGGAGAATCATGGACATGTGAGTGGTGTCTGAACACTCTCATTAGGCTTTGTAAAGAATACATGTTCATAAATACAATGTTGTGTAATACCGTCCCATTAAGTTTCATGAATAAGAAATATATATTCTTTGAGTTTACATTAATCCACTATTATTATTATTTTTGTGCATGGTTTTCATGAAGACAGTATGAAAACATATACGTAGTTATGTGAATTGGAAGACGTTTTTGTGAAGTATAAACATTTTCGAAGAAGGTATATTTTGTAAATTATAATAGAGAACAATTATTTCTTGAATCATAATATTTTTTAAGAGCATAAAATTTGTAAAAATATTAATGTGGACTCCACATGATAATGAATAGAAAAATACTGGAGAAAATCATGCTACGGGTTTTACGGTCCATAACCACACACTATGGATTGTGTGAAGGAGATTGGTTCATGGAGACATGGGGTGGCGAATGGAAGCATGAAGAACATGTAATCATGATTTGAAATACCCTAATCTTATTTTATTCAATTTTATGTTATAAATGAAAATAAATAAATATAATAAATAATTAACATAATTTAATTTTTACAAAAATATATATATACTTGTGTGTGCATGATAATAGTTTATAATTTCATGAAATAATTCCTTGAATAATGCCTCAAATGAAATATTAGTTTCATGTGAAATAATAGTATTCTATATATCTTGATGGGAAGAAAGAAAATTTTTATTGAGTACTTGATTGAAAAAGATGTTTATATTGAACTATATTCCATATTTCTTATTTAAAATATCAGTGAACCAATACTGCATTCATTGTTGATATTAAATGAAAGATAAATAAGTAAGATGATTATAAGATTATTTAAACTTTATTGGTTTGATAATCACAAAATCTAGGATAGTTACAAGGTTATAGGGGGAATATTTAGTGTAGTTTTATTTCCATTGATGAAGAAAGATAGGCAGACACTACTACTATTTTGAATATCATTATTAGTAAATGATCAGATTTATAAGAAGATGTGGTTTGTTAATATATATTTAGTTTTTTTCCATTTGGGTCATAGAAAATTATATTTATCAATCCAAACCACATTCATATTATTGTGAATGAAGTTATAAGAAGATGAAGTGATAATTTCTCTTTAATATTGTGAGTAATAGTAAGGTTTATTTCCTACTACATTGAAAGTATGGAAGAGTATAATAAGTCTTCATATAATAAATTAGCACTGTGAAATTCATTTAAACACTCATCTGGTGGAAGAATTTATTTGTGTTACAATGTACCATAACAAAACAGGTGAATACTATATTTAGAAGAAGTATAAACATCCATAAAGGAGTTGGAAGATAGACCAATTCATACATATCAAGAAATGATTAATTATTTCTTTCCCAAATTATAATCTGTAGGTAATGGAACAATATTATTCTTTTTCTGATAGACACCCCACGGTAACTTGACACTACATTACAATGGTGAATCCGTGTACTTTGTATCATAATACATGACATGAACTAGCTACACTAAATGTTTAGTGCACATTAAAAAAGTAAAAAAACTATTATTCAATTCTTTCATATTCTAGAACGATATAAGAAAAATAAAATAAGTGAATCAAGATAATAATTGGTCAAATATGTAAAGGTATAAAAGATTAGTATGAATTCCAATTCCCAAGCATAGATTCACACCCTCTCAGTGATATCAATATCCTAAACCAGTCTTTTCAAGTCTTATCAAAGGGAAGGATCATCATAGTTGGATTTTATGTATTGAATCTATTCTATTTTGATTATTTGGTTTCCTACTAGGTTCAACATTGATGTTTAGTTTTGTTGAAAAATCTGTTTTCTATGATCAGAGTCCATATCTACCAAGTCCTTGATGATTAGTAAAATTATAGAGAAAAAAAGTTATTGAATAGATACCTATTATTTAAATAAGATGAATTAAATTTTTCATCACACATTTTAGATAATAATGATATATCATGATGGGAAAGTAATCAATATATTTCTCATGCTTCCATGAAGAAGTTAGAAAATAACTCTATCTCATGTAATCTTGAGGTAAGTGTTAATTCATTTCAAAACCATCATGAAGAAAATTCTACCACATGTGTTGATAATGATCAATCAATAACATTAAAGGGATTATAAATTGATAGATTAAGAGTACTTATGTATGGTATTCTCAAAGAAATATCCTCCCTTATTTGTGGAGTCTTTCATTTTATGAGGGAAGAGATCAACCAACAGTACATTGAAGTTGATGTATGAATATTGGGTAATAATAAAAAAATTATATTATTTAATTCTCTCTAGGTGGGTTTGATACTTTGAAGAAAATAATTGGTAATTTGAAATAGGTTCCTAAAAATGGATCAAATAAGTTTGAGAGAAAGTGGATATCATAACGACTATTAAAGAAATGATATGTGAACTATAAGAAAATTTAAAGAGTATCACTAATTTGAATGGATGAAAATTGGGAGAAAATTACAAGATGATTAAGAAACATTACTATTTGATTCAGAAAAAAGTAAATATTAATGGAGATAATATTGAAAGAATGAAGTGATATTGATAAGAAAAGATGATTATGATTAAAAAAAGAAAATCATCCAAAATGTGAAATTTCTAGATTCAGATGATCAGTTATAAAATATCAAGAAGATATATATTGATACTTCAAAAATAAGGAAATAGTTATATTAGGTACACAATTCTAACTAGTGGTATCAAAGGCTGAAAGACCATTAACATGTTATAAGATGATCATGACTTCATTCAATGATCATTCACAAGATGGTTTGAAGAAAAATGTACAATCCAAACCAACCTAAAATAATGATTCAGAATGTATTATAATGAACAATGTTTCTTGATAAGAAATTATGAACAACAATGGATGAATAAAGTTGATAATAAAGGTAATGGTTCGGACCTCTATGGTCCATTCCTTTGTGAAATTATAGTGTCTGAGATGTTCTGGGAGGTCAAGGTGACTTATTCCCAACACTTTTCCAAATTTATAGTTCTCAGAATAGTGAATCGGTAGCCTTAGGTGAACTGTTCATCGGTGGCCTTAGGTGAATAGTGTCATCAGTAGTATTAGGTGAATAGTGTCATCGGTAGCCAAAGGTGAACAGTGAATCAGTGGATTTAAGTGAATAGTGCATCGGTAGCCTTGAGTGAACAATGTTATGAGTAGCCTTAGGTGAACTGTGCATCGGTAGCCTTAGGTGAACAGTGTCATCCATAGCCTTAGGTGAACTGTGCATGGGTAGCCTTAGGTTAACAGTGTCATCCGTAGCCTTTGGTGAACAATGTCATCGGTAGCCTTTGGTGAATAGTGTCAGCGATGGCCTTAGGTGAACAGTGCAATGGAGACCTTATGTGAACAATGTAATTTGTAGCCTTATGTGAACAGTGCAACGGTGAGGTTCTACTAGTGAGGTTCCAATGGTACCCTATATATCCTTTTCCAAATTTTGATTTCATGAACAATGTTTCCAGAATAGCGAGGTTCTAACAGAAGCATATGTTACCTTTTCCAAATTTTGAGTTCATGAACAATGTTTCTAGAATGGTGAGGATCTAATAGTCTCTGATATTTCCTTTGCCAAATTTTGATTTTATGAACAATGTGTCCCAAATGGTGTGGTTACGACAGTAGCCTATATTTCCTTTTCCAAATTTGAAGTTTTTGAACTGTGTTTCCAGAACGGTGAGGTCCCAATAGTAGCCTATATTACCTATGTCAAATTTTGAGTTAATGAATAGTGTTAGTAGAACGGTGAGGTTTATGAAAAGTGTTTCCAAAATAGTGAGGTTTATGTACAGTGTTTCCCAAATGGTGAGGTGCCAACTACCGCCTCTATTTCCTTTGCAAAATTTCATGTTCTTGAACAGTGTTTCCTGCTTCCTACATTTTTTCCCCTTTGACATTTACTTTGATGTAAAATGCATTTATAGCCTAGTTTTAAGGACTCTAAGGCCAATTAAAAGGCCACAACTCCTATATTAATCATTCTTAAGTCTTTTGATGCTTTTACTTAGTCAAACCGTGTGGGTTAATGTGATACATTTTTAATGAAAAAAATCCATCGTATATTAAATCACTGCTTTGTTAAATATACCAAAAGAAGGAGATATCTTCCTCCCTAGTTCTTCCACCATGTTTTCGGCTATAAAATGCTCAAACCTTTCATTCCACCCCGTAAGAGTTGAACACTGAATCTTTCCTCTTTAGTTTGGTTCCCCTCTGTTTTTTTGTGCAACCAAGCAGTATCGATCGATCTCCAATATATGTTATGTTCGATCATCATTATTTTGGGTTCATCTCCTTATATTTACCATCATACTTATATGGGATTCTATCTCCATGTTCTTAACTGACTTTTATTGGGTGTTTACTGGTATGGTGGTGTATCTTCATCCTCAGGTGGATACAGTTGTCATGAGGGAGGAGGTCATATCCCGTTGTGTGGCTCGTTCTTGTACAAAGAACACCATGAACCATTTGAGGTAGGGGATTCATTGCTTCTCTTTTCTTTTATGTGAAAATATATAGTTAGCGTGTTTTATCCCATTAGATCACAATGGAATCGACTTAGAAAATATTTTAACTTGCTAAATAAACATACTTCTATCGTATGTTATTGCCTCTTTTTTTCTATAGAGTGATATATATGCTTTCATTGTATAGATTTTCATTCTTGATAGAAATTGGTAAAGAACGTAGAGCTAGAATCAATCGATTATTGTTTGGCTAAATATAAAGAGGCATGTAAATGAATCTGTTTAATCTTGTTGCAATTTTATGTTAATGAAATAAGTATAGTATGCATGTTTAATTATTTTTGACAGCTTACTAGTTAGGGTTTGCGAATTTGGAATCTAAGAATAATAAATCAGTTAATCCAAGGTGGATTAAAGAACCAACAGTTTGTTAAAAGATAATTCTTTGTAGGGTTCTGAGTTACCATCTTTCTTTTTTATGGGCCATGTTCCCAATTTATATGATTTTAGTTTTCCTGCTACTTGTGATGTTATGTGAGCCTGGATGGCTATTGTGATTTGTGGGGGCATGAAGGCCAACTGGTTGTGGTAGCAGATTATGACTAGAGTGGCAAGATGAATCGGTTTATTCATGTGGGTGTCAGGGATGACACCAGGGATGATGAAACGGGTTGGATGTGAATGTTTGGATGCTTTCTGATTCTTTGGTTGTTTATCTACTTTAATTTCCCAACTCCTGAAGGCAGTTGGTCTTTCTAACCCTTCATCCAAAAGGGTAAAGTCGCATGGGGTATGTCACGTGCTTTCCGTGTTTATCTTCTCACGGGAGGATGGGTACACGCTCTTTCCATAAGCAGAAAATACTCGATGGGTAGTTCATCTATTCCCCATGTTGATCCCTGTTCTATTTAGTAGTCAAGAATGACTAGGAATATGGGAAAGTAATGCCGTAAATAAATAATTGAATAAATGATGTTATCCCATGCAGTTAGAACTTTCTAGGATGCAAAGATGAGGTTACAAATTTAAAGGGAAAGTGGACTTTGGGTGAGATTCTAATGAAATTTAATGTGGAATTGTTAAATTTTAAATTAATGTTTAAAGAATTAATTAACATAAAGTGGAATTGATAAGAAGGAAATGGAGTAATGTAATAAAGATATTTAAATAGATGTGCGCTTATAGGATACCTAGTCTTAGAAGTGGAAGCTGAGAGTCTGAGAGAGGTTAGCTATAGTTGGTTCTAATAGTAGGTTATGCCCATAGTGTGGTTTTGAGGTATTGTATATAATTTAATTCTCGTGTTTCTATACACTACTCTACCTTGTCAGTTAGGGAAACTGACACCTCCTGGAGTCTGAGTCCTGGGGGGTGTTTTCACCAACATTTCGATGGGAGGACGAATGGATGACTACCCCCTTTGGCCCCGATCTCTTTTCTGGGTAGTTACTTGTGCTGGTAGTCACAACAGTTAGTTTTCCCCATCTAAGTTTGTAGAGGGTTGTAATGGATTGTGGTTATTCATAGACATATATTCAGGATATAGTATCCTATGGACTACTATAGGCATAACGTGTATAGGCTATGATGGCTTCAGGATTATTACTCTGTGTGTGGGCTGTAATGGCTTGAGGTATAATGCCTGACATATGATACATGTTATTTGAGCTGTGGTGGGTCCCTGAAACTACCTTGTTACATTCTATTGTGTACGTGGTGGTTTTGTGGCACGACGTGCATGTTGTGGTGCTTTGGCCAAGTTTCTACGAGCAATCCTATTTGGAGAGAGATGCCTTGGACGTGCGGCATTGGGGAAATGCAGGAAAAAAATGGGGAATTAATAGCAGGGTACCATTGATATTCTTTATTATATTATATACTCTTGTATTCATTACATTGTTAGAGTATCCATGGTGAGGTTGGGAACATAGTATACCTATTTAGGTGACGAGTTAGTTTCACTTGTTATTAACTGCACTTTAGCAGGCTTTGTTTAATTTTGAACAAGAGGCTTTGGGGAGGATTCTACTGATTATACTGTTATACACACCCTATGTCTATATAAACTATTTTTTAGGTCATGTGGAGTAGGTTGGAGATCTGGCTGGTTTCTACTAGCTCGGGGTTGCATGAGTTATTTGAAATTCATGCTTACTATTGTTTTTTCTTTCTTTTGGTACTTGTAGTTTTTTTCCTTTCATTTGTTGTAGTTTCTCATGACATTACATATGTGTACATGGTATTTCTTTTATTTTTCTGTCTGAGTTGGAGTTTGTTGTTGTCTATCTTATCTCTCTCTTTCGAATGTGTTCTCCTAGAGGGTAATGCCTCCCATTTGTGTGTTTACTATACCCTCAGTGCTAGTCGCCAACCCGGGGCCTACTAGAGGTAGGACTTGGGAGTCATTATCTCCCTTATCACATTGTCGGCCAAGAGGGGTACTCCTTGTTGGTAGGGGGACAGGACATAGTGGTATTAGAGGATCAGTTGAGAGAATGTATGGAGTTTTGAGTTAGACATAGGTGAGGTTGCATGTGTTGGTAGGGAAACTGGGTCATTGATGTTTAGAAAGTGATGTAAACAGTGTATACCAGATGAGACATAGGCATTTAGGGCCCCTATGATCTGATGTACAGACCTTTATGTTCACTATGGAAACTAAACGAGGTGATACTAGTTTCTAGGTAGAGACCTAGAAATGGTTCATCCATTATTCTTATTTGTGATTATGTTTGAATGGGTTGACCTTGGGATAGGTTAAAATAAAGTGAATAAAAGAAAAAAAATAATTAATTAATGTTGAGTATTCCATATTTTAGGTTTTGGAGCTCTAACTATTTGATATTTTACAGGTATTTCTCCCGGTCGACGTCCTTGTTAGGATCACATAGAAGATGTCCAGCAGGCTATGCCAGCAGATCACCATATTATATAGGTTGATAGTGATGACACTTGGAGAAGGAAACTCTGAGAGTTTCAATGCCAGAGACTACATAAGTATGAGGGATCCATTTCTTATACAGTCACGAAAGACTAGTTGGAGGAGTTCGGGATAGGCTTCAGTTTTATCCATGCTCGGAAAGAGCATAGAGTGTCCTTGGTTGTGACAATGATGTATTTAGCTGCTAGGAAATGGTGGTTCTTGTACCTCGAGGATCACGAGGAGCCAGCGATCTCATTGGAGGAGTTCCGAGACATGTTCATAGACATGTTTCTTCCTTCGACTATGAAGGTGTCCAGTCACCAGGAGCTTCTTACCCCTCGACAAGGGTGCTCTAGTGAGCAAGTGTTTGGAATCTTTTTCAGGAACCTTTTACGATATGCTTTGGACCTATTGCCAGATGAGGAGGCAAGGGTGACACATTTCGAGGAGGCTCTGCGTTCAGAGATCCAGCACCAGGTCACCCCATTTATTCTAAAGACGTATCTTGAGGTGATGGGGAGGGTAGAGGTCATCGAGAGGACATTTTCCAGAACTGCATCATCACTAGAGGGGATTCATCATGATTCCTCAAGAAGCAAAGATGTGGTTTGGGGTTCCTGGTTTTCAGGGAAGAAGAGTTTCTATTTGGCCAGGGGTAGGTCCCATCTCTCAGTATCTCATTTCTATGATGGCAGCAACACTAAAGACTATGAAAAGGGATCAGGTGCTTTTTTTTACTTGTGGTGGTCGAAGTTATCAGCAGCGAGAGTAACCGAACTTTTAGAGCCATCAACATGCACCAAGTTTTCCATTCCAGTTTTTCGCTTTTGAGGTAGTTCCATCCGAGGCAGTAGCAGCATGTTGCACGAGATTTAGATCAGAAGGGTAGATGCGGTAGGTAGAGGACAACATCGTGATACTCCCCATCCTCAGAGAGCAGAGCGCGACCGTGGTGTTTGTCGTCATCCTGGTCAGAGAGGCCATGGAGGAGGTCATGGGTAGCTTCATGTTTTAGATTTTCCAGCTCCAGGAGAGCCATGTGTCGTTCGAGGTACCCTTTTCTTGTTTTATGCCTTGGTGTATGCCTAGCTTGATTCAGGAGAAAAACAATCTTCCATATCACCTACCCTTGCCCATGATTTTGGACTTGAGGTAGAGAGGCCTCTAGTTCAATTGTCATTGAATATGCTATTTGGAGGTTGAGATGACTTGTTTGAAGAATGTAGAGTCTGTGAGATAGTGTTGGGGTAGCACCGATCATAGCGATATTTCCTATGCTTACGAATACATCCATATGATGTCATTATTATCATGGATTGGTTGTATTCGGTGCTGGCTATCATGGATTGATTTAGAAGGCATGTTGTGATCTCCGAGGGAGATATAGAGCCGGTGGTGTTCCTTGGCTAGAGAGACCCTCGGATGGGTTATAGGTGTGTTATGTCGTTATCATCCATGTTGGCTGAGCTAATGCTGAGTTCTTCAGAGGTTCAGAAGCTGTCGTTTCCTAGGGTCATAGATGAGTACCCTACTGTCTTTCTAGAAGAGTTTGTAGACTTACCCCCTTGATGAGAGATCGATTTTGGGATCGAGATACAACCAGGAGAATTTCATATCTCTATGTCTCCGTATAATATGGACACTACTGAGTTGCGAGAGCTATGTATATATCTTGATGGTATTTTACATTGCTGTTTTTTCGGTAGAGTGTGTCGCCTTGGGGTGCACTAGTTTCATTCGTAAAAAAGGATGATAACAGTTTGCGGTTGTTGTTGATTATCATCTTTTAAACAATGTGATAGTGAATAATCACTCTCCTCTTCCATAGATTGAGTATTTATTTGTTCAACTGAAGGGTGAAAGTTGGTTCTCAATGATCTACTTGTGGTCAAGATATCATCAGATGCATTTGAAGGATGAGGATATCCCAAAGACTTCTTTCTGTTGTCGTCATGTCTATTATGAGTTCGTTGTAATGTCGTTCGGTGTGACAAATGCTCGAGCTATGTTCATGGGTTTGATGAACTCTGTTTTCCATGAGTTTTTGGCCTAGTTCATTGTAGTTTTCATCGATGACATCCTTGTGTACTTCATGTCTAAGGAGGAGCATGCAGAGCATCTACACACTGTTTTGGGAGTTCTTCATCAACATCAGCTGTTTGGGAAGTTGTCGAAGTGTAATATTTGGGCTCAAGAAGTCCGTTTCATAGTGCATGTTGTGTCCTAGTAGGGAGTGGCTATGGATCCATCGAATATTGAAGCAGTTGTTTCTTTGGAATCCCCCAAGATAGTGTTAGTGGTGAAAAGTTTCTGTGGTCTTATAGGCTACTACTGGAGGTTCGTAGCTCATTCCTCTCATGTTGCAACTCCTCTGATAGCATTGACCAGAAAGGCTCATGTCTTCATATGGAATGATTAGTGTCAAGAAACATTCGAGTATATAAAATAGAAGTGAGTAAGTTCTCTAGTTATTTGTCTTCCGGTAGTGTGAGTTCAGTTTGATGTTTTCTATGATGCTTCACATCTGGGGTTAGGCTACGTTCTGATGTAGTAAAGATAAGTTGTTTCTTATGGGTCTCAATAGTTACGTCCCCATGAACATAACTATTCCACCCACAATATTGAGATGGAAGCTGTGGGGTTTTCTCTGATTTTGTAGATACATTACTTCATTGGTGAGCACTTTTTGATTTTCACCGATCATAAGAGTTGGAGGTATGTTTTCTCTCAGTGTAACTTGAACATGCGATAGCGTCGGTGGATGGATTTCATATAGGAATATGACTTCTAAATATCTCATACACCTAGAAAGGTGAATGTTGTAGTTGATGCACTGAGACAGAAGTCAAGTAGTGATGCAGTGATTGAATCTGGTGACTCTGGGAGATTAATGGAAGAATTGTCAGCATTACATCTTGATATTGGAGAATATGGGGATAGGGGTAGTCTTTTTCAGATGAAGGTGCAATCATCTCTGGTGAAACAGGTGGAAGAGTCCCATTTGGGGGATCATGATGTGGAGGTCTACAGAGACTGAGTTGTTTTTGGAAAGGCCCCTAATGGTTGGATTGAGGATGAACAACACTGAGTGTTGTATCATGGAATGATTTTTGTTCCTTTGGTGATGCGTGAGATGGTTTTCAGAGAATTCCATAGATCACCATTAGCGAGGCATCATGGTGTGACAATGTTTTACCGATCCTTGAGGAGTGAGTTTTGGTGGCCTCGACTAATGCCTGCAGTTTCAATGTTTTTGTCTCGATGTTTGGTCTGCCAGAAGGTGAAGGCCAAACACTGTGTTCCTAGTGATTTGATCTAGCTTTTAGATGTTCCTCAGTGGAAGTGGGAGGAAATCTCAATGGACTTTTTTACTGGTTTACCATGCGCTTCGGTAGGACATGATGATTTTTGGGTTTTAGTGGATCATCTAACAAAATCAGCCCACTTCATAGCGATCAAGGAGTCGGTCTCTATTGATTTTTTGTCGAGCCAGTATCTAGAGGAGGTGGTGAGACTTCATAGAGTCCCAAGGATGATCATTTCTGATTGAGATCCACGTTATATATCCAGGGTGTGGAGAGGTCTCCAACAAGCTTTTGGTTCTCAACTATGCCTTAGAACCACTTTTCATCCTCAGACATATGGTCAAACAGAGTGAACTATCCAGAATCATGAAGACAAGTTATGCTATTGTGTCCTTGATTTTGGAGGTTCATGGATGAGGCACTTACCCTTTATGGAGTTCACTTACAACAATATTTTTCACTCCACCATCAGTATGGAAACATTTGAAGCCTTGTATGGAGGGCCTTTCCATTCTCTATTGTGCTGGACTGGGGTCGGAGAGTTAGCAATTCTCAGACTGGAACTAGTGTGGAATACAACAGAGATGGTTTAGGTGATTCGTGATAGGATGAAGACAACACATGATCTCCAGAAATCATATGTCGATCAAAGGAGGAGACCCTTAGAGTTTTATTTTTGGGATCATGTGTTTTTGAAGGTGATTCCCATCAGGGGAAGCGATGGTTTGGTCGTGGGAGTAATATTTCTCCCCGATTTATTGGGCCTTTCGAGGTGTTAGCACATGTTGGAGCTGTGGCATATCAAGTAGCACTTCCCCCACAAATGAGCTGGATACATGAAGTTTTTCATGTATCACAGCTCCATCATTATATTCATGATGACTCTCATGTCATCGATTAGGGAGAGGTCGATGTTGATGATGATGTGACATTTTTTGAGCGACCTATAGAGATCAAAGACCACAAAGAGAAGGCTTTTTGCGGGCATTCTATCCCCTTGGTTCATGTCTTCTGGCAACGCGGTGGCATGGAGGAGAGTACCTGGGAACGTGAGCCCCAGATACGTGCTCATTACCGAGAGATGTTTTATGTTTAACTCTATTCATGTAACAATGTCCCCTTTGTGGTTATAGACATTTCTTGTATATAAGATGGATTTCATTGGTAGCTTATTGTGGGTTGCTCTCTTTTGAGAGGTATCTCGATGGGTGGTTGTTCAGACTTCTTCCATGTTCACTTTAGGTTGGTTTTGAATTCTTGAGGATGATAATATCTTGAGAGGTATTTTATGTAATTTTCTGGACCCCTCTTGTCTATTCCTGTGTGAAAATATGGTGTCTTAGGTGTACTGGGAGTTCAAGGTGACTTATTCCCAATACTTTTCCAAATTTCCAATTATGTGAATAGTTCATCGGTAGCCTTAGGTGAACAGTTCATCGGTAGCCTTAGGTGAACATTTTCATTGGTAACCTTAGGTGAACAGTGTCATCGGTAGCCTTAGGTGAATAGTGCATTGGTAGATTTAGCTGAATAGTGCATTGGTAGCCTTAGGTGAATAGTGCATCGGTAGCCTTTGGTGAATAGTGCATGGGTAGCCATAGGAGAAAAGTGTTTCCGGTAGCCTTAGGTGAACAGTGTCATCAGTAGCCTTAGGTGAACAGTGCATCGGTAGCCATAGGTGAATAGTGTCATCGGTAGCCTGAGGTGATCAGTTTCATTGGTAGCCTTAGGTGAACAGTGCAATGGTGACACTATGTGAACAGTGTTATCAGTAGCCTTATGTGAATAGTGAGACTATGAGGATTCAATGTCAAGGTTCCAATGGAAGCCTAAGTTTCTTTTTCAAAATTTGGAGTTCATGAACAGTGTTTCCAGAATGGTGAGGTTCCAACAGTAGCTTATATTTCTTTTTCCAAATTTTGAGTTCATGAACAGTGTTTCGAGAATGGTGATGTTCCAACGGTAGCCTATACTTCCTTTGACAATTTTTGAGTTCATTAATTGTGTTTCTATAATGGTGAGGTTTCAATGGTAGCCTATATTAGCTTTTCCTAATTTTGAGTTCATGAACAGTGTTTCCAGAATGGTGAGGTTCCAACGGTAGCCTGTATTTCCTTTTCCAAATTTTGAGTTCATGAACAATGTTTCCAAAATGGCGAGGATTATGAACAGTGTTTCCAGAATAGTGAGGTTTATGAACAGTGTTTCTAGAATGGTGAGGTTCCAACTATAGCCTATATTTCCTTTCCAACTTTTGTGTTCATGAAAAGTGTTTCCAGCTTCCTACATTTTCACCCCTTTGACGATTCCTTTGACGTAAAATTGATTTAAAGCCTCATTATAAAGAATTTAAGGCTGATTCAATGGCTATAACTCATATATTAATTATTTATAAGGCTGGGGATGCTTTTACTTGTTCAAACCACATGGGTTAATGCGATTAATTTTTAATGGAAAAATCCATCATATCTTAAACCACTACTCCGTTAAATCTTCTAAAAGGATGAGATATTTCCCCCCTTAGTTCTTGATCCTTGATCTTGGCTATGAGATGCTAAAACCTTTCATTCCGTCCCATAGGAGTTTCACAATCAATATTTCCTCCTTGTATTGGGTCCCCTCTATTTTTGGGGAAACCAAGAAGTATCGACCAATCTATAATAAATGGTATGTTTGATCACCATTCTTTTGGGTTCATCTCCTTTGGATTCCCCTAACCCTTTTTTGGAATTATATCTCAATGTTCCTAATGGAATTTTCTTGGTTGTCGACTAGTGTGGTGGTGTATCTGCATCCTCAGGTTGATACAGTTGTCACGGGGGAGGATATCATAACCCGTTGTGTGGCTCGTTCTCGTATAAAGAACTTCAAGAACCATTTGAGGTAGGGGATTCATTGCTTCTCTTTTCTTTTATGTGAAACTATATATTTAGCTAGTTTTATCACAATGGATAACAATGCAATTGAATTAATAAATCTTTGAACCAGACAAATAAATTGATATTGATCATATGTTATTACCTCTTGTTTTTCTAGAAAGTGTGATATCTATGCTTGATTTGTTTAGATTTTCGTTCTTGATGGAAATTGGTAAAGAATGTAAATCTAGAATTAATCAATAATTGTTTGGATAAAGATAAAGAGTCATATAAATGAATATGGTTCTTCTTTTTTCAATTTTATGTTAATCAAATTGGTGCAGTATGTATGTTTAATTATTTGTGATAGCTGATTCGACAGGGTTCCTGAATTTGGAACCTATGAATTATAAATCGGATAATCTAAGGTTGATTAATGAACTGGTTGTTTGAATAAAAATAATTCCTTGTAGGGTTCTTATTTACCCTATTTCTTGTTTAAAGGCCAAGATCCCAATAGATATGATTTTTGGTTTCCTACTGATTGTGTTGTAATGTGAGCCTGGATGGATGTTGTGATATATTGGGGCATGGAGGACTACTGGTTATGGTAGCAGTTGATGCCTAGAGTGGATAGATGCATCAGTTTATGCATGTCGGAGTCAGGGAGGGAACTATTTATGGTGAAACAGGTTGGATGTGAATGTTTGGAGGCTTGTTGATTCTAGGGTTTCTTATCTACACTACTTTACCCACTGGTCAATGCATCTGGTCTTCCTTACCCTTATTCTAAAAGGGGAGAAGACACGTGGGGTATTCCATGTGCTTTCTGTGTTCAGCTTCTCAAGGGAGGATGGGTCTATGCTCTTTTTATAGGTGGAAAAGACTCGACAGGTAGTTTATCTACTCACCATGTTGATCCCCTGGTGTTTAGTAGCATAGAATGTTTTTCCAGAATGAATGGGAATATGGGAATGTAATGAAATAAATAATTAAATGATTAAATGATGTTAACCCATGGGGTTGGAGCTTTCTGGGATGAAATTCCGAGGTTACAATTCTAAATGTATAGTGGACATTGGGTGTGATGCTAATGAAATTTAATTTTTAATTGTTAATGGTTAATTAATCTTAAAATAATTATTAAATGTAAAGTGGAACTGATAAAAATGGAATGGAGTAATGAATTAAATATATTTAAATGGTTATGTTATTATAGGATACCTATTCTTAGATGTGGAAGCTGGGAGTCCAAGAGATTTTAGCTGCAGTTGGGTATATGACTAGGTTATGCCCATAGTGTGGTTGTGTTCTATAATATATTCTATACATTGTGTGTTTTTATATGCTACACCACCCCATCAGTTATGTAAACTGACACTCCATGGATTTTGAGCCCTGGGGGGGTGTTTTCCCCAGCATTCTGTTTGGAGGATTGATGGCTGACTACCCCCTTTAGCCCTGCTCCCTTCTCTTCGTAGTTACTTGTGCTGGTAGACACATCTGTTATTTTTCCCCATTTATGTGTGTAGATGGATTTAATGGATTGTGGTTATTCACACACATATATTCTGTATATAGTATCCTATAGAATACTATAGGCGTAATGTGTATAGGTTGTGACAGATTGAGGATTCTTACTCATTCTGTGGGTTGTAATGGCTTGAGGTATAATGGCCAACGTATGATACACATTACATGAGATGTGGTGGCTCTTGAAAACTACCTAGTTACTTTCTAGTGTGGACGTGGTGGTTTTGTTTCATGAGGTGCATGTTGTGGTGCTCACCCAGGTTTCTGTGGGAAAGCCTTTTGGAGAGAGATGCTTAGGACGTGCAACGTTGGCGCAAAGCGGAAAACAAGTGAGGAAGTAGTAGTGGGTTACCCTTGATATTCTTTATTATATTATATACTCTTGTATGTGTTACTTGGTGAGACTATCCATGGTGGTTTTGAGATCTTAGTATTCATGTTTAGGTGACGAGTAAGTTTACTTGTTGTTCACTGTGCTTTAGCATTCTTTCTTTAATTTTTCATGAGAGACTTCGGGGAGGATCCTAATGAGTATAATGTTATACTCACCCTATGTCTATATTAATTGTTTTCCGGTCACATGGAGCTGGTTGGAGATCAGGCTGGTTTCTACTAGCTTGGGTTTGTAGAAGCAGTTTTCTCTACAAGGTTTCTGTTGTTTTTACTTTCTTTTAGTACTCGCAGTTTTCCCCTTTCAGTTGTAGTAGTTTTTCATGACATCACATATGTGTACATGAGATTTCGTTTATTTTTCTGTCAGAGATGGAGTTGGTTGGTGTCTATCTTATCTCTCTCTTTCTCTTGTGTTCTCTTAGAGGGTAACACCTCCAATTTGTGTGTTTAATATACCCTCGGTGCTAGTCGCCAACCTGGGGCCTACTGGAGGCAGGACTCGGCAGGTTATTATCCCCCTTCTCACATTGCCATCAAGGATGGGTACACCTTGTGGGGAGGGGTTGTGACAAGAAAGATACCACTATGACTAGAGTGGTTAATAAAAAAATATGGATTTTTCCCCATATAGAGCACTAAAGGTCATGAATAAGACCTAAAAACATTTTAAAAAAGTTATACAGAGATCAATGATTTTTGGTCAATGTTGGGGTTTCAACATATTCAGGCATTGTTCAAAATATTGTTGGTATAATTATCCAATTTTAAAATCATAAAGGAAGCCAATTTCAAGGGGGTGGAATTTAGAGATGTAGAAGAAACATCCATTGTTCCATAAGAATCTCTATAGTGAAAATAGATTATGAAAACTTTTCATATCATCTGTGATGTATGAAATAGAAGTGGTCAAAATATTTTTACATTATCATGCCAACACATATCCATAGTTTAAAAGAAAATAAGACCACATAAGCTGGATCCGAAAGAATAAAATGTATTTGGTATAATTGGAAGAATGTTATGATCAATGATTTTCCTAAGAAGATTTCTTGTAAAGAAGCTAAGAAGACCATGGATTATAAATCCAAGAACATTAAGAAAAGTGCCTCACCCAACAGAACTACCAATAACAAGGATGGCACTCATAAGAAACCATTTTGAAGATCTAAGATTTAATCCATAGTTCCTAATTTTTTTTATTTAACTGGATAAAAGTATTGGAAATTGTGATGAATTTTTAAGATGCAAGGTTAAGACCTATGAAAATGGAAAATAAAAGATCTTATATGATGAAGGAAAATTGAAAGATAGTCTATCGGAAAATGGAAACTCTTTTCAAAAAGAAGTATTTTTTATGGATAAAATAGCTATGCCCACATGGAAAAAGTTCATTTAACCTTTCGATAATTACACTAATAAGTCCGTGAGTGGATTAAGAATGTAACCTCTATGATGGATATTAAGAAGAAAATTTTTCCACACAAATTAGATGAAGATGTGAAGAAATCCAAGACGCCTCCACATAATTCATAAATGAAGTTCAGATGTGAAGGAATGAAGTCTGGATCAAATGTGAAACTTGGATTAGACAAAAACTCAATGTTCAGTATATATTGATGAAACAAGAAGGATCAAACATATTCTGTTCAGCTTTTTTTAATTGTTTTTGTGAAGATAATACATGTAATTGAAGGTGAAGAATGTTCTTTGAGAGATATCCTAATAAGTACATAGTTTTGTTAATTATTGATTTCAACTATGAATACGCTGCCAACCTCATGTGATTCCTCAAATTATATTTACTAAAATAATATGATAGATGATCATATTTGACTAACATAAAGAATGTGATGTCCTATTATTGAAATCCAGGATAAATAACATACCTTATTGGTTTTATCTTATTTTTAGAATCCTAATGAAAAAGAGTTATAGAAGATTTTCCAAGGGTATGTTGTGAAAATTTTCAATATATAAAATCAAAATCCAAAGATTCATTTTAGATTACTCTTAATATGAAACATCTTTAAATCTATACCTGAATATATCCACCAATATGATGATGTTGGTAAGTGTTTCCCTTCAGGGGGAGATAAATTGTGATGATGGAGATTCTACCAGAATCATTTTTTAAATTGGAATCCAATATAATTATTGGTTAAAGTCTTTTATGATCATGTTATTGAAAAAAAAAATTCTATTATTAACATATCATCCTTGGTTACTAATTATAAATATATTTAACAGGGGTTGGGGGGGGGGGATTTGTACTATTAAATTTAATAAGAAATGAGGAAGTTCCCCAAGGTCACCTATCTTCTTAATTTGTCTTTTTTTGACCTATTTGTTGAAGTGAGTGAAAGTGTTTCAGGTAGATTATTCTAAAAAAAAATTTATCACATATATTATATTGATCATATAATGAATGTGAATAAATATTGGTGAAATGTTTATGAGTTCTCATTTCATGGGGAATAATGATCATTTTCTATATGAATTTTGTTCTCTAAATCAAATCCTATTACTTTCTACACTGAGTACATATCAAGTAGACATGGATTGAAATGGTGAATCAGATATCTCTTTAGTATGTATGAGTAAATTTTTATGATAAATAATGTATTTATTTTAGATATGTTGGAAATATAGTGAAATGAATTTTCTATAAAAGTTAATGGGGGTGATAATCTTTGGTTCCACATATTAAAGCATTTTTTCAGAAGAAAATGTTGAATTATCAACATATTGACACTTTAATTTGGAACAAACTATGAAGGGATGACAAAAAATAAAATGGGGGATATAAAAGAGACCATTTTGTTTCTGAGTTGTATTATTTTTCAATGATTTCCCTTGTTTGTCAACGGTGGTAAATGAAGTTTTAATATTTAATGGATTTCAATAATATGATGAAGTTCCATAGTTATTAGGTCTTGGATTAGGTGCTCGTGTCTTATAATTTTAAGAAACGTATAATTTATTTTGAAGACATTGAATTTCCATGGTGATGGTTGGATAATTGTTATTGTTTCATTTAACAACATTTTATATATTGATTGAAAAATTCTCTTAGTATATATAATTATTTTTACTCTTTTTATATTTAATGTACATGTGTCCAAAAGGTAACACAATTTTTACAATAATGAAGATGATTGATGTACTGGACATTTGTGCATGTGTAGGAAATGAAGACCTAGAAAATACATATTTTCAGGATGATTTGATTTTGAATTTGTTCTTTGTAATTTATATTCCAAAAATAAAAGAGGATGATCATTTGAAGGAGGTCATGAAATATTTTTCTATAGTGTAAGAACACGAAATAAAAATATTTAAGAACATTCAAAATCTATTTTTTCAAGAATAAGAAACATTAAATATACTTAAATGAGGTGTTTTGAAGTTTATATTGGATTGGGGTAAGAGAATTATTCAATGTGAATTATCTTAGTTCATAATGGATGGGAGTTTTTATAAAAAAATGCTAACTAAGAAGCTGCCAAGGCCACTCAACCAAGAGAACATGTTGGACTCTGAGGGTCATCCATTCCCAAGGTAGTAGAAATTTGAATCTAATGGCAAGAAGATAGAATAGTGACCAAAATATGTATGTGAGCCAATGTATAAGGTATGAAAACCTTGCTTTCTATTATACAATTAAACATAATTTATTACATAAACATCACTTGATACAACATAGATGATCGAAAGGTCTAGTGTCTTTGGGGATTAGTATCATTACATAACATCTAAACATATTAAATAAAATATATTTATTGAAAACAACCTTTACATGAACACTATATTCCCTCGTACATGGCATTTCATCTGATAACATGAGGACATGCATAAGAAAAGGGTGATCTATAATGCCAAGTAATTGAATAATCATGGAATATCATGAGTAATACAATACATGTTAGAAAATAGGCATATCAATAGAGAACAAGAGATGCATACACATAAAGGAATGATAAATCATGTTAATCATAACATGGAAATGTGGAAACAACACTTAACATGGAATTAGCATGATCCAAGGCTCATTGTACATGAAGCATGAGTAAATCCTCATTTCACATGAAGCACGAGTAAAACCTTGTTGCACTTGAATTAGTATTAGTAAAAACTCATTGCACATGACGTATCATGATACAATACTTAACACAATGTATTGGAGAAATATAAGAGCGCATCCTTCTAAAACATTTCATTTCATGCATAAGTGTGCCACATGGATCATATAAAATGTATTAATAAAACATAATCATTTATTCCATGATTACGGAATGTGGAATTGATCATACCATGATTCCCAATTTTATTTCCCCTTTATACCAATGTATTTAACTGGTTTTTTATTGAAAATTGCAAGTATAATAACAAAATTCACTCCATTTTTGATTCAATTATTTTGTTTTTAACACTGTTAAAAATTTCATTGTTACTTATTTTGATAATTATATTGTAGGTGGATGTTATTTGAAGGACCCATGATGAAGTCCATGAAAGATGGTCCAATCTGCACATTATACAAGAACACAAGTGGACTAAAACGCACGTTTCTACTTACCCATTCATTTAAATGGGCTGACACATTTCAGGCTAGTCCGAAATTTCATTACTGTAATTTCTTATGAAGGCACTGAAGCCCAATTCGTTCATTAAGAGTCCCATACAATCCGATATTTTCAATAAAGTGGATCTGCAAGGGGTCAAAACTTTGATTATGTATTTCGATAATATCTCTTATTATATTCCATATTCGGAAGGAAAATGTTACCTGGAGGTAGAAAAGGTGTCGGCCAAAAACTTTTTAGTTTTTTCCAAAGTGTTTTATGACTGTCTGACCGGCCAAAACCATTTACCAAGCGGATTGTTGAAATCATGGTGCCCAAAACCACCTCCTACATTGCCTATAAATTGGCACCTTGGGAACCCCATTTGTGAGTTCGACTAGGAGGAAAGGTGCCACCATTTGGGAGTCCCAAAGGAGTCACTTAATCATCCCAAGAAGTTCTGAAGGATATGGGAAGTTCTAAATCAATATCTTCATCTTCTTCCCCTCCCATGGGTTTCCTAACCCCTAGTGGTCACCCGAGGAGGAATGTAATGTAATTCCAAGATTCATACTTGTATTATTTTGAATGATATTTTTAATTCCAGGTTTTATGTTGTTTTTATTCATCCTCTATTATTATTTAATTGAGTTATATACTAGTATGTCATACTCAAACTCAAATTATCATGTTTGGGGTACCCTTTCATGTGATGTTTCACACATCGTTCATCCCTTTTTCTTCCCTCATTCATTTGTGGTGTTTGTGTGGTTCATATTGGTCAATTTAACTGACATATGCACTGTAATGGTCATGAAAATTTATTTCATGGTATCACAAATAAGTAACATATGAACCTTGATAGAACATTGGCTTCTTCGTGTGTTGAATTGGTGAGTTTTGGTTATGATATCGAACACAAGTCACTCAATCATCAGTGGTGTCCGAAGAATCATAATGTGTTTTCGACTGAACCCTAAAAGTTATCCAAGAATAAACTCAGTATCATTATGTTAATATATGATAAAAACCAGTTATTTAAAGATCATAACGCTATATCTTGAAGTGATGAAGTATGATCATCACGAGACTTCCTCGAGTAGATCACACTTAATTAATTTTGATCATTTCTACATTGTTTTATCACTTTCATTTTCTCTTTTCATCTTTTATCATCAAACCCCCATGGTTTAAAAAACCACATTCTACTTCTTATTTCATAATAAAATAACTCTTTTTAAATTAATGATATAATGCTCCATTGAGAAACGACCTAGGGTTGCTGCTATACTGCAAAAAATCTAATCAAAAATAAACAACTAATTTGATGCGCCCAACAACGTGATCAAATTTATGCACTGTTTCCGGGGACCCAAGATAATTTAATTTCATTATTTACTTTTATTTATTTATTTATTTTAATTATTAATTATTACTCCTTTCAATACCCCACCCCCATATGATTGTTTTTGTTTTGGGGTTTTGTCTTTATTTTTGGTTTTTCTCTGTTGTGTTCTTTCTCTCTCTATCTCTTTCTCTCCCTCTTCTTCTTCTTCTCCATCTCTCTCTCTATAATTCTTTATTGTAACACTATATTCTGTTTTCTCCCTTCTTAAGTGATTTTATCCATATTAAAAAAAATCAAACTTCAAAACATATTTGGATGACCCGATCTGGTAAAGAAACACTACTTGAATTTGACCCTAAAATTGAAAAGTCACTTCACACACAAATCAAGGCATCTCAAGAAGGTCGATCAAGTAACATTGAAAAGACTATTTTGGAACATCAAGTGGTACTAAACCAACAAAAAATTAAACAGAATAAAATCCAATAAAATATGGATTTAAATAATCGAATTTTAAAAGAACTGACCACCTCTCATACGAAGTACCAACCTGCGTACATCCAATATCCTAAGAAAGCTGTCCACGTTGAGATGGGATCAGGTCTCATAGAAATTCTTCCTATATTCCATGGTATTACCTGTGAGGACCCTCATAAACACCTTAAGGAGTTTCACATAGTGTGCTCCACCGTGAAACCCAAAAATGTGTCTGAGGACTTAATTATGTTTAGGGCCTTCCCTTTCTCCCTTGATGGTGTAGCCAAAGACTGGCTATACTATCTGCCTGCCACAATTGGGGGTTGGAATGAACATAAACAACTCTTTCTAGGGAAGTTCTTCCCTGCCTCCCTAACTGATTCAATTAGGAAAGAAATGTGTGGAATTAGGCAATCACGAGGAGAGACCCTTAATGAATACTGGGAGAGATTCAAGAGACTTTTCTCAAGATGCCCCCACAAACAAATTAGTGAGAAACTATTAATACAATAATTCTATGAGATAATTGTCCCCATGGATCGTGGAATGATAGATCCTATAGGTGGTGGTTCCCTAGTTTATAAAACCCCTTCTGCCGCTCACCACTTAATATCCAACATGGCTCAAAATGCACAACAATTTGGTACATGAGCAGTTTCACCAACCCGAGGAGTACACAAGGAAAGTCATCCAGCCCTAGAACAACAGGTATATAATAAACTTGATGAGATGAATACCCTTCAAAGGCAATTAGCTCAAATACAAGGTAACTAACAATCTCCTCCTTTTCCATTACATTGTGGTATTTATTCTGACAATACTCATTTTTCTGACTAGTTCCCACAACTTTAAGATTCATCTTAGTCTTGTGCAGTCATGTTCCCAAAGAATCCATTCCAATAAGAACCTCCCTTTAAGCAGGAAAAATTCAGGCCAAATCCAAACCATGGGTGGAAAACACAACCCCAGTACCGATAAGGAGGAAACTGAAGCTACCCCAAGTAGAATTGGTATCCACATGGCCAAGGTATGCAACCTTCTTATCCATAAAATTATTTTAACAATCATCATCCCCCTCCAAAATCTGAACCATGACTCAAGGATATGGTGAATAAAATGGAAACCCAGGACCTACAATTCCACCAAACCACACAATCAGTAATTATAGACCTATAAAGTCAAGTGGGACAATTGGTGAACACCATCGATGAGCTCAATATGCATGTTTCTGGATAACTATCATCCCAAACCATTGAAAATCATATGGAAAAAGGTAATCTATGTGCAGTTACACTTCATAGTGGTAAAGAGGACACTCCTTCTACTGATTCTGCACAACAGGTAAGTCCCCCTCTTGAAAACTATCTTTCCAAACCCTAAAAAATTTCAAGTGATGAAATTCAAGACAAAAAGGGTAATAGAGTTATCATTGATGATTCAAAGGATCAATCCATTCCTCTTCCTGTCCCCTAAAGACTTTCTTAATCTTAGGAAAATTATGATAATGACATTGATAAAGAAATAATGGATACATTTAAAAAGGTGCATGTTAACATTATTTTATTGGTAGCAGTTAAAAAATTCCTAGATATGCCAAATTTCTTAATGATCTTTGCACCCATAGAAGGAGAATGAAGGGGAATGAGAGAGTAAACTTGGGAAGGAAATGTCTCAGCCTTGATTCAATCAGCAATTCCCATCAAATTCTAGGATTCAGGCACATTAGAGATACTGTGTACCATAGGGGGGGCTTATTTTCTAATGCTATGCTTGATTTAGGTGCTTCCATTAATGTAATGCCTCACTCTGTGTATACTTATCTATAGATTGGAGAGCTTCAACCCACAGGCATTGTTGTGAAACTTGACAAACAGAGTACAACACATCCAAAAGGAGTGATTGAGGATGTCCTCGTCATAGTGAAGAATCCCATCGTCCCTGCTGATTTCTACATTATTGAGATGGATAATACCCGAACCCAAGGACACGCTTCTCTTATACATGGGAGGCCATTCCTCAAAACATCAAAGATGATAATCAACCTTCACAATGGTACGCTATATATGGATTTTGGTGGAGAAAAGGTATGTTTTAACATTCTTGAGGCTATGAAACAACCCGTTGAAGAGAACTCCACTCTTCCTGTCTATTCGATGGAAGTTCTCTCAAATGATTCACACACACACAACTCTCTCATGAATCCATAATATGATTCATTTTCTTCTTCTTCACCCTTGTATGATTTGAGTTTTGATTCATGTTTTGAGTGTTTTGTGGGTTCTAAAGTATGTAAATTTTTTGCTTTAATTGATGAATGTGTTCATTCGGAGGTACCCATAAACATTGATGTTTTTTAAAATCACATTTCAATAGTTAATCTATTCTTAGAGAATAAACATGAGTAGATAGAAAGTTTCATGGACCTCAATCCCCCTAAATCCCCTCCCTTAGTCCAAAAAACCCCCGACATTAGAATTAAAACCACTTACATGTAATTTTAAATATGACTATCAGGAGGGTATTGACCAATTTCCCTTTATTATTGCTAATAACCTCCCTCAACAATAGGAATCAAAACTTCTCAACCTTTTGAGAGAGTGTAAAAGGGCAATAGGATGGACATTGTCTAATATTCCCGAGATTAGACCATATATTTGTATGCACCATATAGTTTTGGATGATGAGGCTAAGCCTATAAGACAATCTCAACGCCGATTTAATCCCACTCTCCATGAAGTGGTAAAATTGGAAGTTAGTAAATTATTTACTACTAGGATCATTTATCTTATATATGATAGTAAATGGGTTAGCCCAGCAAAAATTGTGCCTAAAAAATTGGAATAACTGTTTTGTCAAATGAAATGAATGAATTGGTTCCAACACATTTTGAAAATAGTTGGCGAGTCTGTATTGACTACCATCGAGTAAATCAAGCCACGTAGTAGGACCACATTCCTATACCTTTCGTTGACCAAATGATAGAATGATAGGCTGGTAAGTCCCATTATTGTTTCATTGATGGCTATTCAGGTTATTTTCAAATCTATGTATCCCCTCAGTATCAAGGAATGACAACATTTACCTATCCATTTGGAACATTTTCATACCGAAGGATGACATTTAGTATTTGTAATGCTCTTGGTACTTTTCAAAGTTGTATGTTAAGTTTATTTTTAGTGTACCTAGATAATTGTATGGTAGTTTTTATGGATGATTTCATAGTTTATGGAAATTCCTTTTATGATTATTTGGCTCACCTAAATTCTATCATCTTCCATTTCATAGAAAAAGATCTTGTATTAAATTATGAGAAATGTCATTTCATGGTTTAAAGGGGGATAGTTCTTGGGAATATTATTTCAAAAGAGATAATTCAAGTGGATAAATATAAAATTGAATTAATTTCAACCCTTCCATATCCAAAATGTGTTCGTGAGGTGTGATCATTCTTGGGTCATGATCGTTTTAACCACCGATACATTAAAGACTTAAGTAAGATCACACTTCCCTTGTCCTGATTGATAAAAAAGGATTCTGATTTTTGTATGATAAAAATTGTTAGGATACTTTGAATTCACTAAAAAGGAGTCTCACATCACCTCCAATCATCCAACCAAAAAGGTGGGATCCCTCCTTTGAACTTATGTGTGATGCCTCTAACTTTGTAGTTGGGGCAGTTTAATCACAGAAGGTTAAGAAGGCTCCTCATATCATTGTGTATGACTCACATACCCTTGACCCTACCAAGGAAAACAATACAACCACTGAAAAAGAGAATCTTTCGACTGTGTTTTCCTTGGAAAAATTCTGTTCATATATTATTGGGTCAAAAATCATTGTTTTCTCTAATCATGTTGCCCTTTGTTTTCTCCTAATGAAACCTGAAGGTAAACCCCGCCTCATTTGGTGGATTCAACTCCTCCAAGAGTATTACCTAGAGATTAGAGATTAGAGAGTAGTGGAATATTTCATAGTTGACCACATTAGTAGGATTTCCCCTCCATTGGACCATCATGTTGACTCACCCATCCTCATTGGAGAATTTTTACCTCATGAGAACCTTGTGATGTTGTGGACCTTAACCCCTAGTATGCGGACATTGTGAATTCTCTAGAGACATCTAGGGACCCCACTGATTTCATCACTTCACGATACAAAATACTTAAGTATGATTTTAGGAGGTACATTTGGGATGACCCATATTTTTGGAGAATTTGTGTTGACCAAGTAGTTCTTCGGTGTGTCCCTGACCATGAGTTCACCTCTGTTTTGACATTCTGCCACACTTTGGCCTGTGGGGGCCACTTTGGCTACCAACGCATAGCTTGAAAGGTCATTGACTCAGGATATTATTGTCCAACATTGTATAGAGATTCAAATCAGTTTTCTAAGTCATATTGTCATTGTTAATTCATATGGAATATCTCTAAGAGGAATGAAATGCCTCAACAACCCATGTTATTCTATGAAATTTTTGATTCATGGGGAATTGACTTCATGGTGAATTTTCTTAATTAATTTGAATTTTTTTACATCTTATTGGCTATTGACTATGTATCTAAATTGGTGGAAGTAAAATCCACCAGGACCGATGACTCTTGAGTGGTAGTTGATTTTGCGAGGTCGCAAATTTTCATTAGGTTTGGTTTACCAAGATTCATCATTAGTGATCAAGGTTCACATTTTTGAAATCACAACATGAAAATTTTGATTTGTAAGTATGGGGTTGTTCATAAAGTCTCTACATAATATCACCCCCAAAATAATGGACAATCAGAAATCTTAGATCGGTATGTTAAGAGAATTTTGGAAAAAAAAGGTACAACCCAATACGAATGATTGGAGTTTGTTCTTGGATGATGCACTTTGGGTGTACCGTACAACATTTAAACCCCCAATTGGAATGTCACCATATATAATTATATTTGTAAAGGCTTGTCACCTACCAGTGGAGGTAGAACACCGTGCATATTAGGCTGTTAAACAATTTAATATGAATCTTTCAGATGAAAGTGAGCCTAGAAAGATACAGATTCAAGAGTTAGAAGAAATTTGAAGTGATTCATATGAGAAATCCTGAATCTATAAAGAGAATAAAAAAGATATCCATGATATCATAATTAATTAGCGAAAGGTCCATATTGGTGACACGGTTCTTATGTATAATTCCAGGCTAAAGCTCTACCTAGGTAAGCTTCGTTATCAATGGCTCGGTCCTTATACCATTATTGATATTTACCCTTTTGGTTCTATACAAGTATTACATGAGAAGAGTGGACAAAGGGTTACTGTCAAAGGGCAGAGGCTAAAACACTTCTATGAGGATTTTCCAATGCAACTCGTGGAGGAAATCCAACTGATAGATGCCATATATGACACCACTTAGCAGGTTGTCCCTTCTCTCTACCTTTTATTTACATGATTATTTATTTAAAATAATTTCATTGAGGAAAATGTAACTTTTAGGTGTCGGGGATGGTGACATGGTCTAGTTAGGATAAAAAAACAAAAAAAAAATTAAAAAAACAAAAAAAAGTGTTTTTATTTTTGATTTGATTTTCCTTTATTTTGTGTTTTTATATAAAAATTATTTAAAAAGAATATCCAAAATCATTATTCATGCTTCAGTCGATTGTGTTGTAAATTCCATTGTTTTTGGAAAAAAAATTCAAATGAATGTTGATATGAAATCTTTTTGTATAAATTTTATTTTCAAATCATTCTAATGTGTTTAATGGATTTTTGAAACCCATGCCTCATTAGCACTGACCAATATTTTAATCCCATACCCGAGAGACATTTTAATCCCTGTATTGCATATTATTCGTTTTAATCACATTCTTGAGAATCATGGGTCATGTAGAGAAACTCTAACTTGCCTTGATTTTGTTTGAAGCCATTAGATTCAAGTACGCAACATTCATGATAGAGGCAATAATTCATTGAAAAGACCTTTGTAAAATTATCCTCTATTTTTGGACACCTTTACATTTTATCCTTCTTAAGATTTAGAGACCATGAAATTCATATTAGGTAGCCACATTACAAGATAATTTATCCCTACATACACATCTCTTGTGTATATTCTTGTTTAGTTTCATAAAGTGTGGGTGATAGCGTGTTTCTTTGGGAATTCTGGGGAGAGAATCATCGTTATGGGTTGATATAAAGGGCCCTACATTTTCCTTGGGAAATGGGTTCACAAGACATATTAAATCATTTTTTATACATATTTCCCTCTTTATCTAAAAAAAATATAGTTCTGTACATTGAAAAAAAAGAAACAGAACAAAATAAAAAAAATGGAGAAAGAGGATGTTTACTCGTTATTATTCATTGTTTGGTTGTGACCCACAAAAATGGACAATGAGGAGAGTGAGTTGGAGGTGATACACTTTTTGAGGTGTTGAGTGTGTAAATTAATTATAAAAATTAGCTGAATTTTGACATGTTTTGTACACAAGAGACTGAACACTCCTCTTCAGCCTCATATTTTTAAACATTTAATCCTACCAACCCTTGATCCTCAGAACAACCTGTTGAAAGTCCTCTTGTGGTGCGCACTAGTTTCTACTGGTAGGGAACTTTGGATCATTTCAAGAATATGGTAAGATCACATGAAATCTGAGAAAATAGTATAACTCCACTTTCTTATGTTCCTAGAGTTAAGAGAGAAAATTTTTAGGTGAGGTAGGTTGCGACATGTTGCATGAGATAACAAATGAAGTTGAACAAAATTGAATGGGAGAAAAGAAAAATGATAGGAAAATTGATTCCATAAATGAGACGTGATGAATTTCATTTCAAAAGAATATTGGATGTTTTCACACCTTTGAATTACGAATGGTACAAGATTAGGATATTATACATTTCCCAGGAGTGAAAATATTTAGGTGTGGGGGTGTGATTGTACCCCGATTCACTATTTTGTTTCACCCTTTTACCATTGTATTAAATTGGTTTGTTATTGAAAATTACAAGCATAATAACAAATTTCACTCCATGTTTGGTTCAATTATTTTGTTTTCAACATTTTTAAAAAGGGTAATGATACTTATTTTGATAATTATATTGTAGGTGGTGGTGATTTGAAGGACCCATGATGAAGTCCAAGAATGATGGGCCAATCTTCACATGATCCAAGAAAAACGGTGGACTAAAACGCATAGTTCTACATACCCATGAATTTAAATAGGCTGAAACATTGTGGTCTGGTCTGAAATTTCATTAGCTTCATTTCCTATGAAGTAACTGCATCCTAATTCATTCATTAAGATTCCCATACAAACCGATTTGTCCAATAAGGTGGATCGGCACGGTGTCAAAACATTGCCTCTGTATTTCGATAATATCTCTTATTATGTTCCATATCCAGATGACAACATTTCCATGGAGGTAGAAAAGGTGTCAGTCATGAAATTTTTAGTTTTTTCCAAAGTGATTTTGGACTGTCTGTCTGGCCACAACCATGGACCAAGAGGATTGTTCAAATCCAGGTGCCCAAAACCACCTCTTACTTTTCCTATAAATTGTCACCTTGGGCACCCCATTCGTGAGTTCAACTAGGAGGAATGTTTCTGCCATTTTGGAGTCCCCAAGGAGTCTTCTAATCATCCCAATAAGTTCCGGAGGTTATTGGAAGTGATACATCAACATCTTCTTCTTCTTCTTCCCCCCCCATGGGTTTCTAAACCCCTTGTTATCAGCCGGGGAGGAATGTGATGTAATACCAATCTTCATACTTGTATTATTTTGAATGATATTTTTAATTCCAGGTTTTATGTTGTTTTTCAACATCCACTATTTTTATTTAATTGAGTTATATACTGGTATTCTATACTCAAACTCAAATGATCATGTTTGGGGGTACCCTGTCATGTGATGCTTCACACACCGTTCATCCCTTTTTCTTCCCACATTCATTTGCAGTGTTTGTGTGGTTTATATTGGTCAATTTAACTCAAATAAGAACATTCAAGGTCATGAATATTTATTTCATGGTATCACAAATAAGTAACATACAAACCTGGACAACACATCGAGTTCTTCGTGTGTTTCCTTCGTGAGTATTGGTTATGATGTGGAACACAAATCACTCAATCATTGGCGGTGTACGTTGAATCATTGTGTGTTTTCGACTGATCACTTGGAGGTAACCTAAAATAAAATCAGTAACATTATGTTAATATGTGTTAAAAACCTAGTATTTAAAAATCATAACCCTATCTCTTGAAGCGATGAAGGATGAGCATTATGAGACTTCCCCGGGTGGATCACACTTAAATAATCTTGTTCATTTATACATTGTTTTATCACTTTCATTTTCTATTTTCAACTTTAATCATCAAACCCAAAAGTTCTAAAAAACCTCATTCCACATATAATTTCATAATCAAATCCATCTTTTAAAATTAATGATTTAAGGCTTCGCCGATAAATGACCAAGGGTTGATACTATACTGCAGAAATTCTAGTCAAAATTAAACAACTAATTTGACGCGATCGACAAAGAAATATGGAATTAATACATCAAACATTATAATAAAAAATTAAATTTGAATAAATGTTAATACCCTTAATAGAAAACTTGGCATGGTATTCACTACACAATGAAAATGGCTTGAAAAATCGGTGCAATTTCATCAGAGTAACGGCGTGATGTAAGAATTCATAAAAATGGTTGATGAGAGATAAAGGGGTGTCTCATCATATGTACATGAAATTTATAGTAATGGGGTCATATATATACATGTCCCAACAATTTAATGGAATTTAGAGTCATTATAAAAAATAATTTCTTGATTGTAATTGATGAGAGAGAAATTCTTTTCGGAATTTCGGCATAGTAACGGGTGTACATGGGAGGCATTTAATGAGAGTGAAAGGGGTCTCCCATAAATCCAACATAAAGAGGGTATTATGGGGGAGGAGATAAACTGTACCCCAACATTTATAATTGATATTAAAAGGGAATTAAAATTTAATGAATATTGGACAAAAATTAGAAAGGAAGACAAACCCTGGAGGCCTCTGAGCGGTATCACTTCACCCTCCTTACGACGCTAGGGTTTCGGCCTCCGGTTTTCTCCACTCCTATTCTATGCTCCTCTGACGTCCATGTGGTTCGGTGTAAGCGCCCCTCGGCTCGGCATGACGGTGTGTGAGGCTTCTGGTGCTCTCAACTCGGTGTCATCTCCCCTCGTCTTGGCGCAAGCACTTTTCAGGGATTTCGGCTTCGTCTGCCTAGGTGAGAATCCTTGCGCGTCTCAGAGGCCATAGTAGACATGGTGCCTGATGGATTTGGATTTTGCAGGTGAAGGTGTCTTGACTGGCATTTTTTCAGCGTCAGATCCGAGTTTGATGTCGGCGAGCGAAGGTGTTCTGATTCATTCTGGTATGGCATGGTGTCGGTCCCAGAGTGATGCGGAGGGGAGGGGGACATCTTGGTTCTATCATCCGGTAGTCTTGTTCTCTTATTTCAGGTCTAAATCCAGTGATTTTACCTCTTGGATGACTGCTTTGACGTTCAAGCGAGGTATTTTGGATGTTGGTTCTTTCTCTGTGGTTGGTCGTTTGGTGGGAAGTATCGAGGATAAGCTCCATCGACCTCCATCTTGCTCTCTTCCCTACTCTGGTTCTAGGTTTCACTTCCATTTCCAAGGAGGTTGTGCGAGGTGGTAACCCAGGGGCTTTGGGATGTGTGTTTCGGGAGGTCGGTGGCTTGTGGTGTCTCATATTCGTCGGCTCTGGTATTTTTCAGTGATGTCTTCATGGATGCAGTTCCTTGGCCGTCGGCGTTTTGCTGTCAGTCATGTCTTCTTTTGTGTTGATGGTTTTCTTTGTTGATGCGGTGATTTTTTTTGTTTCGTTGTTGTTGAACTCTATGTCAGCATTGATAGACTCCGGTGGAGGCTTACCAGCAATATGATCGGTTCTGTTGTTGGTGCTTCTGTGTGACTAGTGCATGACTCAAGGTTGGTGTGAATCAATGGTGACGTGTGGTGGTACTTAGATCAATGCGGATGATGGCAGATGGCACATGGTTTGATTATTGGTTGGATGTTTTTTGAATTTTTAATTTTAAACTTTGATTGATGGTGCTCTTTTTTGGATTCTGAACGGACTGTGATGTTTGCTTTATCTGGTTGGTATGCTGTTAAGGTTCACACTTTCCCTTTTAAAAGTGTTATTTGAAAATGGAAAAAATATGGATTGGAGGTAAGAAAAACCCTTACATGGATGTGTGCTTATAATGGTTTGAGAGAGGCTTGAGAGAGTCTTCTTGTGAGCTTGGGGCACCTTTGGAGGATTCTAGAGAGAGGAGGGAAGAGGTTGAACGAAAGCCAATGGCTTTGAGTGAGGAGGAATTGGGAGCTTGGGTGGATTTATATGGGAATGGTGAGGGAATTCTTTATTATTTAGGTTTGGGACACATCACATCAAACTGATCCAAACCACAAACCATCCCATGGTTCTTTCCCATGGTTTTTAGAAAAGGGAAGTGGGAAAAAAAAATTTATAAGGCCAAATTCCGAACTTCTTAAAAAATGGGGTTCCTTATGTGGAGGTGAGTCACACTCCCAAGAAAAACAATTTAAAAATACAGGATGTTTCATAAGTCTTGAAGGGTCTGTTAATGCCTTGTAAAATAAGTCAGGAAAAATCAAAATCACATTATTTTAATGGAAAAAAAATATTGGCCAACCATAATATTTATATTATTTTATTAAATCCCTATTAGGTCATTATGAGGTCATAAATCACATTATATATTTAAACGGTATTTATTTTTTACCCAAAAATTTGACTGTGTGAAAAAATTATGAAAAATTCAACATTGTATATTTTCAAAATCCTGATTCCGGAAATAATATTCATTTTATCAAAATAATTTTCTAAATATTTTAATTTTCACTTTTAAAATAAAAACCGACATTTATCCGAAATTCATGGGTTTTGACAAAAATGGCTTTCAAACCTTAATAAAAATTACAATTGAATTTATAAAATTATACGATCATTTATATTTAATAAAAATAATTTTAATAAAAATAATAATATTTTATTAAAATATTATTTATTTCATAAATCCATTAATTCATCAAAATATATTTCTTAGTTGAACATTAACTAAAAATACTATTTGTGGTTTTAAAAAAAACTATTTACTAGGTAACAATAATAGAATGAATGTAGATTAATTATTATATACAAAAAAATGTACCTAAACATAGTGCTAAGGTCATGTTACATAACCCCTTATAACACCAGCATAAGACCGAAGAGTAAGGTGTGCGATGGTGGCAGACTCTTTGGGTGGCTCAGATAACATATCTCGGGTGGTAATCTCTTTCAACTTTAATTTCTCTCATAGGTGTTCCTGATGAAGCTTAACATATTCAAGGTCAGCTTGGGCTTGGTCAATAGTGAATCACAATAATGCCACCTCCTTTCCGAGCTCTGACAAATGGGATTCATATGGGGCACATCTACTGGATGAGGACATCACTTCCATTGTTTGAGTAAATTGGATTTGGTATGGCCTTATATTTATACTAAGCATGTGATCACTGTTCAACAGATATATTATCAATGATCACAATTCTTAACATAAATTCAAAGAAGTTGAAATTTTATATAATAATTTTACATAAAGAGACATTTAATTAGATCATAAGGTATTTCCATTAATGAAACTTTTGTTTGTTACAATATTCCCCCCTTAAAAAAATTTTCCCTTGAAATTTCCTTTTCCCTCACTAAAATAGAATCGAGTAACTCAGCCACATCATTTTCTCTGATTCCCACGTCGCTTCTTCAAACTTGTGTTTTCACCACAACACCTTGAAGAGGGGAATCGTCTTATTTCGTAGAAAATTTTCTCTATGATCTAAGATCTTCACTAGTTGCTCCTCATAAGAAAGATCATCCTCTAACTGTACCACCTCTGAACAAAGTACATGTGAAGGGTCCAGTATGTACTTTCATAAGAGGGATACATGAAATACATCATGTACATTTTCCATGGTTGGTGGAAGTGCTAGTCGATAGGCCACATCCCAGACACGATCAAGAATCTCGATGGGGCTGATGTACCTTTGACATGACATCCCTTTCCTTCCAAACCTCATGACCTTATTCCATAGAGATAAGCATATAAATACCATGTCTCAAACATTAAACTCAAGGTCTCGTCGAAGGTTATCTGTATAACTCTTCTATCGACTTTGGGCTGCCTTGATATGCTGCTGAATGGTTTTCACCTGCTTTACCATTTCCTCGACCATTTCTGGTCCAAGAAGCTTACGCTCACCGACCTCAACCCAACATGCCAATGTTCTACACCTTTTCCCATAAATGGATTCATATGGTGGCCTTTGGATGCTTGAGTGGAAAATGTTATTATAAGAGAACACAACCAGATGAAGATGTTGATCTCATCCACCTTTAAAGTCCAATGAGCATTCTCTCAACGTGTCCTCAAGTGTTTGGATAGTCCACTTAGATTGGCCATCAGTTTGAGGATGATAGGTCGTACTAAAGTTCATTCCAGTATTCAGAGCATGTGGAAGACTCTACAAAAACATAGAGGGGAATCTTGGATCTTGATCAGACACAATAAATAATGGTACTCTATGAAGCCTTACCAATTCCCTGATATATATCCGTGCCATTTGATCCAATTAGAAATCCTCCCAAATAGAAATTAAGTGTGAAACCTTTGTAATATGATCCACAATGACCCATAATGCATTGTTTCCTTTGGATGTCTTTAGATGTCCGGTGACAAAGTCCATGGTGATGTTCTCCCATTTTGATTCTAGAATGGGCAATTGTTGTATCATCCCCTTAGACTTTTGCCTCTATGCCTTCACTTGCTGACACACCAGGCACTTTGATGCATATTCAGCAATCTCCTTCTTCATATTATCCCACCAATAATGCTCTCAGTGATCTCGATACATCTTTCTGTTTCCTGGGTGAATAGATAAATTTGAACTATGTGCATCATCCAAAAGTTCCTTCTTCAGCTCTGGACATGATGGAACACATAGTCTTTTCCCAAATCTCACAATTCTAACTTCATTAACATTAAACTCCAAGGATTTCCCTTTTCTGATAGATTCCACTTTTTCTTGAATTCCCACAACATCCTTTTGGGAATCTTTTAACTTTTCCAAAAGTGACCATTGAGAAATAATTTTTGAAATGATTTATGATGTTCCCTTATTTATGATTCCCATGTCCATCACTACTAGAAAAGCAGGCTTTCCCAATAGTTTTGAACCATTGGGAAAGCCTGAATAACTGTTGGTATATCTTATACCAACGGTTATACAATCCATAGGGAAGTAAGCCATTGGGAAAGCTTTTCCCAACATTTTACACTGAACTGCTGGGATAGGTTAGAAAAAATGAACCTATCCCAACAGTTTTTTCAAACCATTGTGATAGTTTTTTCCAATGGTTTGGCATTAACTATTGGGAAATTATTTTTACCAACGGTTCATAGACAACCGTTGGTAAAAAAATACTCAGAATTCTGTGCTAATGGTTTGAAACCGTTGGCATAGTCTATGCTGTGAAAATTGCACAATAACCTGCAATTTGCACAGTAGCTAGTCTATTCCCTCTCCTTTCCAATTCCCTCTCATTTCTAATCATTTCAAATTATTATTCCTCCAATAAACTAACACAAACATATACAAATATTGTACCTACAATAACCAACTAACACATTCATATAGAGAACAAATTCATACACATTTAACATATAATGCATCCTGGAACTATACACATACAGAATTAAATCAGAATTCATAACGTAATTATAAACATATATAATTAATTTAGAATTCAATTTAAAATTTAGATGAAAATTATATGTGGAATCTGGAATTCAATTCATAATTTGATTGGTTTTTCATATACCATATGTTTTTACTAGAAATGAAGTCCATTTTAAACAAAATACATAGACCTACAGTGATACCGGCCACACCATGCCTTGGATTGAGGCGAGGTTAACTCGTACACATCACAAATGACCCATGGATCTTTGTCCTAAAGTATCAACATATTCTGAAAGCGTTTGGTCGGTTTTCCGTATGTCAGTTGTTGTTTTCACTTAAAATGAAGTGGTTTTTAAATAAAAGAGAGACACATTGAGTGGTTTTGACCACACCGCGCCTCGAATTGAGGTAGAGTTTACTTGTACACATCACAAATGACCCATGGATCGTTGTGCTAAAATATCAACACAATCAGAATCTGTTTGGTCGATTTTCCATATGTACTTAAAATGTTGTCCATTTTAACCATAAGAGATACACTTTGGGTGGTGTCGGACACTCCATGACTTTGATTGACGATCGGTTGACTCATACACGTCACATATGACCCATGGATCATTGTCCTAATGTTTAAACAGATTTTGAATGCATTTGGTCGGTTTTTTCATATGCTAGTTGTTCTTTTCACTTATAATCCTCTCCATTTTAAACAAAATAGATATAGTTAGAGTGGTACCGACCACACCATGCCTCGGATTTTGATGGGGTTGACTCGTACACGTCTCAAATGAACCATGGATAATTTTCCTAAATTATCAACACAATATGAATGCGTTTGGTTGGTTTTCTATATGCTAGTTGATGTTTTCACTTAAAATGATGTCCTTTTGAAATAAACGAGAGACACTTTTCATGGTTTCGGCCACACCATTCCCCATATTGAGGCGGGGTTTATTGGTAAATGTCACATATGACCCATGGATCGTTGTCCTAAGGTATCAACACAATCAGAATCTGTTTGGTCAGTTATCTGCATGCACTTAAAATGTTTTCCATTTTAAACAAAAGAGAGACACTTAGAGTGATCCCTGCAACACTGTGCCTCGGATTGAGGCAGAGTTGACTCGTACATGTCACATATGAATTGTGGATCATTTTCCTATATCATCAACGCATTTTTAATGCGTTTGGTCAGTTTTTCGTATGTCAGTTGTTGTTTTCAATTAAAATGATGTCCATTTTAAACAAAAGAGAGACACTATGAATGGTGTTAGACACACCGTGCCTCAAATTGAGGATAATTTGACTCGTACACGTCACTTATGACCCATGGATCGTTTTTCTAAAGTATCAACAAAATCAGCATCTGTTTGGTCAATTTTCCGTATGATAGTTGTTGTTTTCACTTAAATTGCAGACCATTTTAAACAAAAGAGAGACACTTTGAGTGGTGTCGGCTACACCATGCCTCGGATTGAGGCGAGGTTGACTCATACGTGTCACATATATCCCATGTATTATTATCCTAAAGTTTTAGTAGAAACCGAATTCATTCGGTCGGTTTTCCATATGTACATAAAATATTGTCCATTTTAAAAAAAAATTTGACACTTAGTGTGATCCCAGCCATACCACAACTCAGATTGAGCTCAGTTTGGCTCGTACACATCATTTTTGACCCATGGATAGTTGTGATAAATTATCAACAGAATCTGAATGCATTTGGTCGATTTTCCGTATGCCAGTTGATCTTTTCACTTATAATCCTGTCCATTTTAAACAAAAGAGACATAGTTAGAGTGGTACCGGCCACACTGCACCTCATATTTAGACGAGGTTGACTTGTACATGTCTCAAATGACCCATGGATCATTTTCCTAAAGTATCAACACAATCTGAATGTGGTTTGTTGGTTTTACTTATGAAAGTTTATGTTTTAACTTAAAATGATGTCCTTTTGAATCAAAAGAGAGACACTTTGAGTGGTGTCGGCCACACAACACCTCAAATTGAGGCAGGGTTGATACATACACGTCACATATGATCAATGGATCATTTTTCTAAAGTATCAACACAATCAGAATCTGTTTGGTCAGTTTTCCTTATGTACTTAAAATGATGTCCATTTTAAACAAAAAAGAGACACATAGAGTGATCCTGACCACACCATGCCTTGAATTGAGGCGAGGTTGACTCTTACACGTCACATATGACCCATGAATTGATTTATTAAAGCATCAACACATTTCGAATGCGTTTGTTCAGTTTTTCGTATGTCAGTAGTTGTTTTCACTTAAAATGATGTCCATTTTAAACAAAAGAGAGACACTATGAATGGTGTCGGCCACCCCGCACCTCAGATTGAGGTAGGGTTTACTCATACACATCAAATATGAGCCATGGGTCGTTTTGATAAAGTATAAAAATAATAATAATCCATTTGTCGGTTTTACAAATACTAGTTGTTGTTTTCAATTAAAATGAAGTCCATTTTAAACAAAAGAGAGACACATTGAGTGGTGTCGGCCACACCGCACCTCGGATTGAGGCGAGGCTGACTTTTACATGTCTCATATGACCCAGGGATCGTTCTCCTAAATTTTTAATTGAAACCAAATGTGTTTGGTCATTTTTCTGTATGTACTTAAAATTTTCTCCATTTTAAACAAAAGAGAGACACATAGAGTGATCCCGACCACATCGCAACTCAGATTTAGCCCGAGTTGGCTTTTACACGTCACATATGACCCATGGATCGTTGTGATAAATTATTAATAGAATCCGAATGAATTTGGTCAATTTTAGGTATTCCAGTAGTTCTTTTCAGTTATAATCCTGTCCATTTTAAACAAAAGAGACACAGTTAGAGTGGTACAGGCCACACTGCGCCTCGAATTTAGACGGGATTGACTCCTACACGTCTCAAATGACCCATGTATCATTTTACTAATGTATCAACACACTCCTACTGCGTTTGGTCGGTTTTCTATATGCCAGTTGATGTTTTCACTTAAAATGATTTCCCTTTGAAACAAAAGAGAGACACTTTGAGTGGTGCCAGCCACACCACGCCTCAGATTGAGGCGAGGTTGATTCGTGCACATTACATATGACCCATGGATCTTTTTTCTAAAGTATCAACACAATCATAATCCGTTGGGTCAGTTTTCGTATGTACTTAAAATGTTGTCCATTTTAAACAAAAGAGAGACAATTAGAGTGATCCCGGCCACAGTGTGCCTCGGATTGAGGTAGGTTTGACTTTTACAGGTCACATATGACCCATGTATCTATTTCCTGAAGCATCAACGCATTTCGAATGCATTTGATCAGTTTTTCGTATGACAGTTTTTGTTTTCACTTAAAATGATGTCCATTTTAAAGAAAATAGAGACACTATGAATGGTGTCTCCCACACCACATCTCGGATTGAGGAAAGGTTTACTCGTACACGTCACATATGACCCATGGATTGTTGTGCTAATGTATCAACATAATCAGAATCTGTTTGGTCGGTTATCTGTATGCTAGTTGTTGTTTTCACTTAAAATGAAGTCCATTTTAAACAAAAGAGAGACACTTCGAGTGGTGTCACCCACACCGCACCTCGGATTGAGGTGAGGTTGACTCGTACACGTCACATATGACCTATGGATTGTTCTCCTAAAGTTTCAATGGAAACCGAATGCTTTTGGTCAGGTTTCTATATGTACATAACATGTTTTCCATTTTAAAAAAAAGAGAGACACTTAGAGTGATCTCGGCCACACCATAACTTAGATTGAGCCCGGGTTGGCTCGTACACATAACATATGACCCATGGATCGTTATGATAAATTATTAATAGAATATGAATGCGTTTTTTCAGTTTTCTGTATGCCAGTTGTTCTTTTCACTTATAATCCTGTCCATTTTAAACAAAAGAGACACAGTTAGAGTGGTACCGGCCACACCGCACCTCGGATTTAGATGGGGTTGTTTTGTACACGTCTCAAATGACCCATGGCACATTTTTTTAATGTATCAACACAATCCAAATGGGTTTGGTCGGTTTTCTGTATGCCAGTTGATGTTTTCACTTAAAATAATGTCCTTTTGAAATAAAAGAGAGACATTTTGAGTGGTTCCGGCCACACCACGCCTCAGATTGAGGCGGGGTGGATTCTTACATGTCACATATGACCCATGAGTCATTGTAGTAAAGTATCAACTCAATCAAAATCCGTTTGGTCAGTTTTCCATATGTACTTAAAATGTAGTCCATTTTAAACAAAAGAGAGACACTTAGAGTGATCTCGGACACACCGTGCCTCGGATTGAGGCGAGGATGACTCTTACATGTCACATATGACCCATGGATCGATGTCCTTAAGAATAAACACATTGAAAATGTGCTTGGTCAGTTTTTCATATGTCAGTTGTTATTTTCACATAAAATAATGTCCATTTTAACCAAAAGATAGACACTATGAATGGTGTCGCCCACACTGCACCTCAGATTGAGGCAGGGTTGACTCATGCATGTCAGATATGACCCATGGATCATTGTGCTAAATTATCAACCCACTCACAATCCATTTGTTTATTTTTATGTATGATAGTTGTTGTTTTAACTTAAAATGAAGTCCATTTTAAACAAAAGAGAGACACTTTGATTTGTGTGGGCTACACCATGCCTCGGATTGAGGCAAGGTTGACTAGTACACATCACATATGACCAATGGATCGCTCTCCTAAAGTTTCAATGGAAACCAAATGCGTTTGTTCGGTTTTACGTATGTACTTAAAATGTTGCCCATCATAAACTAAAGAGAGACACTTAGAGTGATCTAGGCCACACCGCAACTCAGATTTAGCTCGGGTTGGATTGTACACGTCACATAAGACCCATGGATTGTTGTGATAAATTATCAACAGAATCCGAATGTGTTTGGTTGGTTTTTCGTATGCCAGTTGTTCTTTTCACTTATAATCCTGTCCATTTTAAACAAAATAGACACAATTAGAGTGGTACCGGCCACACCGCGCCTCAGATTTAGATGGGGTTGACATGTACACTTTTTAAATGACCGTTGGATCATTTTCTTAAAGTATCAACACAATCTGAATGTGTTTGGTCGGTTTTCTGTATGCCAGTTGATGTTTTCACTTAATATGATGTCCTTTTGAAACAAAAGAGAGCCACTTTGAGTGGTGTCGGCCACACTGCGCCTCCGATTGAGGCGGTGTTGATTCGTACATGTCACATATGTCACATGGATCGTTTTTCTAATGTATCAACACAATCAGAATCTGTTTGGACATTTTTCTGTATGTACTAAAAATGTTGTCCATTTTAATCAAAAGAGAGACACTTAGAGTCATCCCGGCCACATCGTGCCTCAGATTGTGCCGGGGTTGACTCTTAAACGTCACATATGACCCATGGATCAATTTCCTAAAGCATCAACACATTGCGAATGAGTTTGGTCAGTTTTTCGTATGTCAGTTGTTGTTTTCACTTAACTTGATGTCCATTTTAAACAAAAGATAGACACTATGAATGGTGTTTCCCACAACGTACCTCGGATTGAGGTGGGGTTGACTCTTATACTTCACATATGACCCATGGATCGTTTTTCTAAAGTATCAACAAAATCTGAATCCGTTGATCGGTTTTCCGTATGTACATAAAATGTTGTCCATTTTAACCAAAAGAGAGACAATTCGAGTGATCCCGGGTACACTACGACTCAGATTGAGGCGCGGTTGACTCGTACACATCACATATGACCAATGGATCATTGTCCTAAAGATTAAACATAATCATAATGCGTTTGGTCAGTTTTCCATATGTTCCATTATCTTTTCACTTAACCTGATGTCCATTTTAAACTAAAGAGAGACATTTTGAGTGGTGCTGGACACACTGCATCTTGGATTGAGAAGGGGTTGACTCATCCACGTCAAAAATGACTCACATAACATTTTCATAAAGCATCAACACATTCTGAATGCGTTTTTCGGTTTTTTGTATGTCAGTTGTTGTTATCACCTAAAATGATGTCCATTTTCAACAAAAGAAAGACACTTTGAGTGGTTTCGACAACACTGTGCCTCGGATTGAGGCAGTGTTGACTCGTACACATCACATATGACCCATGTATCATTGTTATAAAGTATCAACACAATACAAATTCGTTTGGTCAGTTTTATGTATGCTATTTTTTATTTTAACTTAAAATGTTGTCCATTTCAAATAAACCTGAGACACTTTGAGTGGTGTCAGCCACATCGCACCTCAGATTGAGGTAGGGTTGACTCGTACATGTCACAATTAACCCAAATATCATTTTCCTAAATTATCAACACAATCCAATTGTGTTTGGTCAGTTTTCTGAATGTCAGTTCTACTTTTCACTTAAAATGTTATCCATTTCAAACAAAAGTGAGACACTTCGAATGGTTCTGGCCACACCGCACCTCAAATTGAGCCGAGGTTGACTCGTACACATCACATATAACCTATGTATCGTTATGATAAGGTATCAACATAACCCGAATGGATTTGGTTGGTTTTACATATGGCAGTTGTTCTTTTCACTTAAAATCTCATCCATTTTAAACAAAAGAGACACAATTAGAGTGCTACCGGCCACACCGCTCCTCGGATTTAGACGGGGTTGACTCGTACAGATCACAAATTACCCAAGGATAATTTTACTAAAGTATAAACACAATCCAAACCCGTTTGGTTAGTTTTTCGTATGTCCGTTTTTGTTTTCACTTAAAATGATGTCCTTTTGAAACAAAAGGGACACGTTTAGTGTTGTCGGCCACACCGGGTCTCAGATTGAGGTGGGGTTGACTCTTACACATCACATATGAATCATGGATCGTTTAAATAAAGAAATAACACATTTTGAATGCGTTTGGAAGGGTTTCCATATGTCAGTTGTTGTTTTCACTTAAAATTAAGTCCATTTTACACAAAAGAGAGACTCTTTGAGTGGTGTCGGCCACACCATGCCTCATATTGAGGCGGGGTTGACTCATACTCGTCACATATGACCCATGGATCATTGTGAAAAAGTATCAACACAATCAGAATCTTTTTGGTCTATTTCTCGTATGCTAGTTGTTATTTCCATTTCAAATAATCCTAAGACACTTTGAGTGGTGCCGACCACACCGGGCCACAGATTGAGGCAGGGTTGACTCGTACACGTCACAAATGAGTAATAGAAACCATCCTAGTAGCCCTCACCTAGAAACCAAAGCATACATCCTGGAATTTCAAGTCTAAATTCCCTGAGCTTGACGAGTCCGTCCATGAGTCCTTAACATGTAACCCATGTCTTATCCTAACAATTGACAAGTAAACCAAATCAAACAAGGCATAATTCACATAAGATGGAGAATGTACAACACAACATTGTATTCAAATTAAAGTATATCATCACATGAATTTGATGAGAATGAGCTAATAATCTTACCAAGACATTCATATAATTGATGACATACAAAAATAGAATAATCTTAATAAACATTGCATGACCAAAGAAATAAAAAAAGGCTTGTAAAATCAAGGAGGGTGGGGGGGAGCTATCTTGGGGTCCAGGGAGGAGGGTGGGGGGATGTCCGGGGGCAGTCTGGGGGGCTGTCTGTGGTCTACGGAGGAGGGTGGGGGTTGTCTAGGGGGTTCCAGGGGGACTGTCTATGGACCAAGGAGGAGGGTGGGGGGCTGTGCAGGGGGCTGTCCGGGGGGTGTTCAGGGGGCTGTCCTGGGTCCAAGGAGGAGGGTGTGAGGGCTGTTCAGGGGGATGTCCGGGGGGATGTGTGGGGGGTGTCCGGGGGGGTGTCTGGGGATTAGGGAGAATGGTGGTGGGGCTGTCTGGGGGGCTTTTTAGGGGGCTGTCTAGGGGGCCTTCCGGGGTCCAAGGAGGATGGTGGGGGATTTTCCAGGGTCCAAGAAGGAGTGGGGTTGTCCAGGGAGTTCCCAAAGATACAAAACTCTATAAACATGCTCAAGATACATGGAAACCACTAAAAGACAACAACATCCATGAAAAAAGACAATATATAAAAATAACTCAAATCCAATACTGTACTACGGGTCTAGATAAAACCAACAACTAGAATAGATTAAACATAAAATTTCAGTAATATTAATAAAAAATGTAACAGATCAATTTGTCCCACATCACCATAACCATCATCACCATTATCATCACCCTCTTCATCATCCCCATCATCATCCTCACCCTTCTCATTGCTCTCCTCCTCGCCCTCACCCTCCTCATCTCGCTTGCCATCTGCCTCTCCCTCCTCCTCCCCTTCCTCTTCTGCATCAAACTCTGCGCCATCATCATCGTCAGGCTGGACATCGTCTTGACCATCACTAGAACTGTCACCTGGTGCAAAATATATAGAATTTATCGATGACATATATTCATCCAAAGCTGGGATGTCCTCTAGTGGATGTGTTGGACGTAGAACTTTAATAAATTTCATAAATGCACTGTTTGCCCTAGCAGACTGTTCTTCCGTCTTTGTGGCCATTTTGTCAGCCTGTTCTGCCTGTGCCCTAAATTTCTATAGCTCGGTGGCACTACAAATCATACCAGAGGATGTCCAATACCTCATCGGGGCTATCCTAGGTCGGCAGCGTACTCTGCCAGGATGCTCCTCTCCCAACACCTGATGTAAGTGATCAGTTGGCCCAAAATTGTCTGGTTCTCTGGGAATAGGGGGCCTCTAAAGTAGCCTGTTACAAATATAAATATATTATTAAGTTACAAAATATATATTAAACTATAAAATCAACAAATTAAAATTTACAATATGCTGCTGAGTCACTTCGTTGACGGAACATCCATCCTTTTTCCTTCTATAAGAGCAAAACCGTTTTGCTCGAAGCACATGTCCTTCAATATTCTGTATTTTCCTCTAAAAATAAATTGAAATATAAAAGTTATATGAAAACTTTATCGAACAATTTAATAATTGAGGAAACAAAAGAAAGTGTAAGTTGTAAAGAAAACTTATAAACAATTGCCATACCTACTTCCTCTCATTATCTGGCATCGTAGTACGTTCTAGTGTGTGGAGGTATTTTTTAGCATCATTGTTTTTTTATGTTTCTAGATGATTCCTAAATCAAATTCAATAATTAAAAGGATAATATTAATACAAAACATGAATGTTATTATTTAAATACCTCAAATGTAATTAATACATTAAACTGGGTAGTCATCCAATGAGTAATCATCTGACGATACAAATCTATAGGACAATCATCCACGAATGGTACCGCCTATAACACAGTGCCAAATCTAGAACGCTAGCAAATATACAACTCATGCTTGTAGGCTCTTCAAAGATTGCCTAAATCCTTTAGACGTTCCGTTCGTGCACCCTCACCATCAGGAAAATTAAATCGAAGCTGACATCAAAATATTATTTCATATAAATACAAAAATAATTCATGGCATTAAGTACAACATATTTTTTTACCCATATCTCTACCCAAGATATATCCTTGACCTAATGTGGAAAATTTCTCCATGATAGCGGGCTGACGGGAATGATGTCAGAGTATTTGGCAAGTGTCGCCAAAAAACTCCGACATTGATGCCCTGTTTTCTCAACCATTTGGTTGTCTTCATTGTAATCCACCATAACCTGTGTGTGGTGGTTCCACACCGCATGCATGCATGTATGACCCCACACCTGCCTCCTGTCAGTATATGTATCTGTCATGAATGAAAAACAAATATTTTATCTAAACATGTTATAATGAAAATAATTATTGCTATAAAAATTTGTTAGGGTTCTATAAATAAACCTGCACCAGTCTGATTGCTGAGCCCCACTGGATCCATAAAAACTGATGGAACACCCTATGGTGTAACTGGAGTTGAATACGATGGAATATAGAAGCTCTGAGAGATATAAGTAGAAGGAAAAAGAGATGGGAAAGATTTATGACCGGATTCTGACTGGAGAGTGGGAATCATCATGGGATATGAAAAAGATGGGCCAGAAGATGCAAAAGGTGGTGAAAACAAGGGAGGCCAAAATATCCCGTGTGTCCCTAATGACACACTAGGATCATAATATAGGAAATATGACATGTCAGTGGGAGTGGCAGGGTCTAGTCCGGTATGCGAAGCTGCTCGACCACCTCTGGTATGAACCCTCCTCGTACCACTGGCCTGAGTAATAGGACCAATACTAGGCTCCTCGTCGAAGAATTGTCAACATATTGGTGGATCCTACAAAAATATTTACAAAAAAATTAATCACGTGACATTATATATTCTTTAAATATATATATTTTAAATAAAGTACTCACTATAGGAACTAATGGTGGAACTCCCATTTCCTCCATTCGACGATTGTCCTCTATCATTTTTTTCCTTTCTCTCTCTTCAATTGGCTACATTTCCTACTTTTGAAGACAAATATTTAATTAATTAGAAAAATGAAACTAATGTGTAACAAAAAAAACAAAATATATGAGGGAATAGGGGGATTCATTGGTAATTTAGCTATAAATTTTTTTAGAAGAGCTTGAATAGATTTAAAAAATCATACAAGTTGTAATGTTCACCAAGTTAGATATATTGTTTGACTAGGTTTTAATATAGTTCAATTCGAAATTAGAAAATGAAATTAAAATAAAAATGCAACCAATAAACATTAAAAATTCACATAATGGTCAAGTAAACTAAAACATATTTGTGATCAATACTAAATCAATTTGAATATTACCAAACTTAACAACCCATCTCGAGGTAAACCAAAAGAATTGAGAACATGGATGAATGATTCTATATATTTTCAGCCACAAATTCCAGTTCACAATAAACTCTCACAATTGAGCTATTGGAGTCATCAAAATAAATAAATGGATTGGTTCCAATGGCACCAGGGACAATGTCAATTCCATAATCACCATCATCAAAAATTTGTCTTGGAATTATTTCAACTAAGACACCAAATTCAGGTCGAAGATGGCCTTTGACATAAAAAACTTGTTTAGCCATTGATTCCAACACATATGGTTATTCGGTAGCAAGAGTGTGAGTCATATTAATTACTCGGAATCCATAATCATCAATAAATGTGCCATGTCTCGTCCTCAAATCAAACCAATGGCATTTCGTCATTATGATTCGTCCATGTGAGTAATAATCCAATATTATTATTTTCTCAACAACACCATAATAACATACATTTTCAAATCACGGTCTACTATCTGATGCACTGGAATAACAGTCTGTTGTGGCAGTAACCATAACACTATCATTTTGTGTTCTCATGTTCATTTCTCATTCAGTGACAATAAATTTATACCCATTGATAACAATTGATTTGCAGCCACAGACCATGGTATTAGGACCAAAAACCAAAGCTCTTATTTTCTCAGAGACAGAGTCAGCAAACAAAGTCAATACTTTCAATATAAATTACTATTAAACTTAATTAAATATTGATATAATTATTTTAAACAGTAATATTTTTACCTTCAATTTTAACCAAGCAGAAAAATCATTACTATGAAAAGTCTCTCTTGTTCTCAAAGATAAAGAATGATGCTTCTTATTTATCATTTTTTTATGTTCCCTGTAGATAGAAAATATGAATAGTTTAAAAGATATATATTTAAGATATACATATTCAATTTAGTTACCTGATATAGTCATCGACCAAATCACAATTGAACAAAACTGTGCGATGTGCCATCTCCCACTCTTCATGGCTTAATGTCTTCAATGAATATGATCCAAGAATTCTTCTTGGTTGAGGAAGTGATGGAAAACTCGGTTCAATTTTCTCATATTGTTCTTATTCATTTCTCATTGGTCTGTTCATTCTTGTAGTAAGGTCAGACAAATACATTGAGAAGAAATCCATACATTCTTGAGCCAAGTAATCGTTCACAATTGAACCTTCGGGATGATTCATGTTTTGGACATACGACTTTAATATGTACATATTTATTTCAGTTAGATACATCTAACGAAAAGAAATAGGTCCTATGAGATGTATTTTAGTGGGAATATGGACAGCTAGATGCAACATGAATGTGAAAAATTACGGAGGAAATATTTTCTCCAACTCACACAAAATTAATGGGGTATCTGTCAACATTTTTTGCAAGAAAGACTTGGACAACTTCTTAGCACAAAGATCTCTAAAAAATGGAACAACCGAATAACAATAACTTTTAAATTATTGGAAAAAATATGAAGGATTTCTATTGGAGGCAACCCATGTAGTAGAACGTGATAATCACGAGTCTTCAAAGATTTTAGCTTCAACTCTCTTCTATTGACCCATTAAGATATGTTGCTTGAATAGCCATAATGAACGCTAATAGTCTCTAGTACTTCCAGAAAATGTTTTTTTTCCATAGGTTTCATCACATAAGAAGCACATGGAAGTTGCCATTTATTTTCACTGATACGCACAAGATTCAATTCTGTTCTGATGCCTCAATCCACCAAGTCATGCCGAGATCGCAAATCATAATTTGTCTTCCCCTTGACATGTAGAAGAACCGAAAGAAAAATTTCACATATATTTATTTCAATATGAATTACGTCTAAGAAATGAAGTAAAAAATTGGTTAACTAATAAGGAAAATAAAAAAAGATACTCCTCTTCCTCCAATTATAACAGGTTTCAGTGGAAACATTGTTTCTCTTTCCAGATTTCATTTGACCCTTCATGAATGAAAAATTGAAATCTTTCAATTCATTAAGCACATCAGTTCAAGACATACACTGAGGTGGATCATCAGTGTATATGGTATTATCACATCTCAGAAGATTCATTCTATATGGATGATCATTTGGAAAGAATCATCGATGTCCCATAAAACTGAAACTACAATGATGTTTCCGTCTTATGGATCGTGTATTATTCATACAATTCGGGCATGAAAGTTTTCCCTTTGTGATCCGTCCAGAAATCATTGCATAATTAGGAAACTCATTGATCGTCCACTTAAGAATAGCATGCTTTGGAAATATGTCCTTCAAACATGCATCATATGTGCGCACACCCACATCCCAAAGAAGTTTCAGATCTTTTATTTAAGTTTTCATGTATACATCAATATCAATACTGGGGTTAAAAGGACCCGATATGAGTATACTCATGAAATTGAAAGGTTTTTTATAAAAAACCACGGGGGAAGATTATAAATGTGTAAAAAAACTGGCCATGTGCTGTATGAAGTATGAATCTGCCCAAACGGATTAAAACTATCACATGGAAGACCCAGCCTCACATTACGCACGTCATTTGAAAATCAGGATGTCGAGCATCAAATATCTACCATGAAAATCCATCTCCATGATGAACCATCTCATAATTAGTCATCTTTCTTCCGGTATCATTCCATCTCATTTCTATTGATATGTCATCAGACATAAAAAGATTCTGGAGTTTGGGGATCAATGGAAAGTGCCACATTAAATTCTGTGGAACGCGGGATGGTGTTCCATCAGATTTTGACTTCCTGCGGGATGTGCCACATTTTATACAATCATTTCATTCGGTGGATTCCTCCCATAATAAACATCAATATTTCGGTCAATCATGAATTTTGTTTCTTGAAAATCCAAGATCATCAACATACTTTTCTGTCATATAGTGGTTTGAGGGAATATCTGCATCATTCAATTTCCCCACCCTATCAATATCATCATTTTCACTAGATTCACCATCTATCCTCATATCGAAGTCTTCTTGAGTCTAAATCCATTCTTTTTCATGATGAAGAATTAACAAAAACCGACCATCTAACAAATTCTCCATTCTGGTCCTTTCATTTCGATCATCACCAATTTGAGATTTCATTTTCTCCCCATTGTGATACCACACAAAGTAGTTTGCTTGAAAACCATTTTTGGTTATGTGGTATCTGACTTCTTCCTGCACAACCAAGGCCAACCAACAAAATTGGAACATGGGAAATGTATGCAACCACTATCTGAAGCATTGTGAAATGAAAAATCTAAAAAGGTCTCCAAATTGTTTTGAAAATCGCATGAGATCCGATCAGTTTCATACATCCAACACTTGTCCATTCTATAAAAAGAATTTATTTAAGTCATTTTTTCATAAAAAATTCAATAGGATTGAACATTAATAGAAAATACATTTACGTAAATGATAAAGGAAGAAGTTTCTAATCGATGTAGTGAACTATTAAAATAACGTAAAGAATAATTACTCATAAATAAAATTAAAATCTATTTATATTCATTTTCATTAGGTCTATAACAGACACATGCTTCAGGTCCCGTTATGTGTTATAGGCATCCCAAATCCATCACTCAAGTTCAATAACTCATTATTGGCACCTGTATGGCCATACCATTCATTACCCAATTACTTCCCCAAGTCAAGCGCACCCCATGGGTGAATAAATTTTAGGCTTCTACACTAATAGGTTGTTCGTGGCTTTTAAAAAGATTTAATTTCATTAAGTATAGAAAAAAACATTTATTTTTAAATTTGAGATTAATAATAAAGTATGTCCATGATAACAACATTACTGAATTAAACTTGTGACTTATCTAAAATTTTTATGGATGTCTACAAATGCCATCATGGCTAGTGAAAAGCACCCCACCCTCATAAAAATGAGTATTGGACAAGAAGGACACATTATATACAACGTACAATGAGAACCATATTTAATTGACGACAAATTTATATTAGTACAGTCATCTTGGGGGAAGGGAAAATATGATCATGGTTAACTGATGAATTCAAAAGATTGTATTCCATATTTTGGACACTATCTAAGGTAAGAAATCATGTGATGATGGGTTTACATCATTCAATTTCTTACATTCTAGTGAGAATAAAGGCTTGAATTAATGACTTGAGTTCACTGATTAAATGAGGGTAGAGGTTGCATAGGCTGTGTAAACAGAATGATTAAATAAGGGTAGAGGTTGGATACACTGTGCATGGTGGGGGAGTCTCAGCTGATTTAGAAACTAAAATAAATTCTCTATCATAGGTATCAATAAGAAACATCGGCATCAACAGAAACACCAAATAAAAAAGGGCTGAAAACATCAAACACTTTTTATGTTATCCCACCAAAAAATGATCACGAATGTCCCTATATATTTTTATACTTCCAGAATTTTTAGAGAGTTTAGAGTTATGAGATTCATCCACATGCACACCCTCCCCACCCTACTTGGACAGCCTTACCCCCACCCTACTTGCACAGCCTAGCCCCCCACCCCACGTGGATAAACCTACCCCCACCCCACTTGGAACTCCCCCCCCCCCACCCCACCTGGACACCCCTACCCCCCACACCCCACTTGGAAAAACCAGCCCCCCCCCCCTCCACCTGGATAGCCCTAACGTCACCCCACATGGACACCATGTCAACCATTTTACACACCATGTGAAACCTTATACACACCATATGAACCCTTATACCAAATCATCATTATTACAACCATTAATAACAACTTATTAAACAACATCACTTGTAAAAGATAATCAAATTGAACATAAATCAATAATAATACTGGATATATCCAGTAAAATGAATTCAAACTATCTTACATCCTAAATGAACACCCACAGCCATGATTAATGACCACAAAGCTCCCCTTTCGGCCAAATCAAAAGTGAAAACAAAAACACATAGTTACAAAAAACAACTTCATTTGTGTGAAGAATAATAATCCCATGGCCCTCATGATATTTGAACCACACAGTAATGATTTTCGAGATGAAATTGTATCCATGAAACCATATGAGAAACCTGATTCAATACATGTGTTTTTTCTGATTTTCCCTAGCATTTTGAGTAACCCCAAATCATTGAAAATGGTCATTGTGTTTTAAAAAGGTGATTGAATAACTCATGTATGATGTTGAAGGTAGAATGATTAATAATTATATTAGGAAAGGTAATATTCACTAATATTGCGAATTTGACATTCTCTGAATTATTTTCATGAAGAAGAAGATGTACTACATGGGAAAAGGAGAGGTCCACTGAGAGTTCCCTTTGTAGATATTTTATTCATAACGAACATTTGATTGTATGGTTAAGTATTTCTTATTTCATATGTGAAGAATAATTAGGGACCCCATACTATTTTTCAATTTTCAAGAAGATACTCCATATGTTATATTGTGAAAATGATAAGTGAACAGTGTATCATTTTATAAATATACAGATTTTGATAGAAAAATGATACATACTTGTTATGTAAAACACATAGTGTACAAAAATAAAGATGAACAAGATCATCACGTTTGACATGATCTTAATGAATGGAGTGATTTTCATGAAATACAATGAATAAATATTACAAACAATTTCTTATGAGTTCATATACATGAAGCTGTAATATTTGAAGCATTGAGATTAAAAATAACTTGAATATTTAAAATTTGAACATAATAAAGAGACACTATGCCCTTATAAATGTATACGTGTAATGAAAATATTAATTGGACAATGTGTACACCGATGTAGTGATTTGAGTACACAATTTGTGGAGTAGTGAATCATAAAATTTTCTAAAAACCCTAGAAATTGGGAATAACGATATCCTTGAGAATAGAAGGATATCCTTGAGAAGAGGTGGAAGGATATCCTTGAGAAAAGTTGGAAGGAGTCGAACCTAGTAGCTGATCCGATGGAAGAGGTGCACCTGTGCTGGGGCTTCTCAAGGGATTCTGCGAGTCAGAATCACTTCTGGGAGAGCTGCGCAATGCTTCTGGAATCATGGGGAGGGGACTCCCTGGCTTAAGAGAATTTGGGTAATCTTTTTGCCACTTTTTTTTAAAAACTTTTGGGAAAACTCCATATTTCCAAACAGTTTGATGAAAATGTTGCTAAAACTAATTTTTTCCCATCTTCCCGAACAGTTTCATCAAACTGTTGGGAAAACTCATTTTTACCCATCTTTCTAAAAAATTTCATCAAACTATTGGGGAAACTCAATTTTTACACATCTTTACCAATGGTTTTCATAAACCGTTAGTAACGATCACCTATACCAATGGTTCAAAAAAAACCATTGGTATACAAGTGTTGGGAAAATCATAATTTCTAGTAGTACATCTTCATCAAATCTAAGAGGATTGGATACTTTTCAATTCTCATCAATGATAGAATCACTGGGTCCTTTCTACTTAGGTAATCCTCCACCTTGTTCGATTTTCCATGGTGGTAATGGATTGAGCCTTCATAGTCATTGATCAACTCTAACCATCATCATTGGCGCATGTTCAACTCTTTCTGTGTAAATATATACTTGAGGATTTTGTGGTCTGTATATATTTCACACTTCTCCACAATGATATAATTCCACCAAATTTTCAAAGTGAATATTACTACATCCAACTCGAGGTCATGTGTTGGATAGTTCTGTTCACAAACTTTCAATTTCCTTGAAGCAAAGGCAATGACATTTTTATTTTGCATCAACACACACCCCATGAACTTGTTCGAAGCATCACTGAATACCACAAAATGTTCTCCACCTGTGGGTAAAGTGAGCACGGGCATATTGATTAGCTACCTTTTTAACTCCTTGAAGATTTATTTTCATTCATCACTCCAAGAGAACTTTACTCCCTTTCGAGTTAGCTTTGTAAGATATTTGGATAATCGTGAGAAATTTGTCACAAATAGTCGATAATATCCAGCTAACCCCATGAAGCTATGGATATATGTTACCGATGTTGGCCTTGGACATCCCTCAATTGCATCTGCTTTGGAGGGATCCATATATATCCCATTACATGTGATGATATTGCCCAAGTATGAGACCTCCTTCAACCATAACTCACACATTATATACTTTTCAAGGAGTTTCTCCTTCCACAAGGTCTCTAGTACAGTTCTTAAATGCTCCTCATGATCCTCCTAGATTTTAGAGTATATAAGAATATCATATATAAAGACTACCACAAATTTGTCAATGTAATCTATAATGACTCTATTCATTATGTACATGAACATTTCTAGAGCATTAGTGAGTCCGAAAGGCATTACTATTATTTAATAGTGCCTGTATCTTGTGCGAAAAGCAGTCTTGGGGATATCTCCCTTCTTTACCCAAGATAATATGCCAACCACATATCCACATACGAGAAGTATTGTGCTCCACGCAGCTAATCGAACAAGTCATCAATTCATGGGAGAGGATACTTGTTCTATATTGTGATTTTTTTGAGGGAAAGATAATCGATGAAAAGGAACATTAACACATCCTTCTTCTTGACAAAGAGGACTGGTGCACCAATGGTGAAGAACTTGGGCGTATAAACCCTTTAACCAGATTCTCATGTAGTTGTTTTTTCAGCTCTTCAAGATCCACAACATCCATTCTATATGGGTTCATGTATATTTCAAATTCCCCAGGTATAAGATAAATTGAGAATTCAATATATCTTCTAGGAGGAAGACCGGCCAATTTCTCAGAAAACACTTCAGCGAATTCCCTCACAGTAGGCATGTCCTCTAGGATGGTTGAATACTTATACTCAATCATCTTAGCCAGATACGCATGCTCATAGGGTAGTAATATCCATTATTAAGATGATGGAGCTAAAGAAGATTCATCTTCCCCCTTGCACTTATAAAGAATCAGGGGTCAATTCTCCACATGGGGTGTGATTTCCCTGTAACAGCCATTCATGTTACCTATATATAAGGAAATCCAATCCATGCCAGTATTTGCATCAAATTCCACCATAGAGAGTATGAAGAGGTTCGCTAGGAAGTTCAATCCACAAATTATGACCGGGGATGAGTTATATTCATGGGATGCAATGATTTCTCCATTTTCCGTACTCACTGACATCTTAACTTCCATGATTTGTGGTGCTTCTGGGATTGTTATACTAAATCTTCAAGATATAAAATAATTTGTAGAACCTGAATCAAAATGTACGTTCAATATTCTTGAATGATTAACTAGCATTCCGGTCACCACTTCGTTGTTGGGGTTCACTTCGGTAATAGATATGGAAAAACCTAATCCTTTCTACCTTGGAGGTTGTTGGTTGCCTATGAAAATCCTTGGCTTAGGGCACCAATTTGCAAGATGCCCTGGTTATTTGTAGTTGTAGGAATGAACTATGCTATGAGGTTTGAACGGAGCATTACTCTCCTCTGTTGCATAGCTAAAGCATTTCCTCACCCCCTTCAGGAAATTTCTTGGGTGCTTCCTTCCCACCCTTGGAAAGTGGGGTGATGGATCATCCTTGCACCCTTGGATTTATCAATCAGACCACCACCATTGAATTCCACCTTACGCTTCATATCCCCATGATACCCCTGAGATTATTTGATCTCCATTTCTACCTTGAGGGCACATCAAACAAATTCCTCATAGCTGTCAAAGTCATGGATCACCAGTTCTTTCTGCTAGCTAGGCTTCATCCCAACAATGAAGTGGTGAACCTTTCATTCGGGGGTAATGAAAAAGTCAGAAGCATATAATGCAAGCCATGTAAAGTTTTCCTCATATTCTCTATCATATTCGTCGTCTTTTTTCTTGAGGGAAAGGAAGTCCTTTTCCATCTTAATCCATAGGGTGCACAGAAATTATTTATCGAAAAACTTATTCCAGAAATCCTTCCATTCCAACATCTCGATCTCCTCCTTAGGCTTCGTATTTTTTTATCAATGTCCACCATTGATCAGCTTCACCCTCCATACGATAAGTATCCAGGAGACATTCTCTTATTCAAAACATTGAAGGATTGAGAATATCTTTTCAATGGAGTTGTTCCATAGTTCGGAGAATGAGGGATAATATGATCCATTAAAAGTAGGAGGCCATTGTCTCATGAAGCCCTCGATAGTGACTTGTTCATTATTGGGTGGGGGGGGGGGTTGAACGTTCCTATTTAACCATGGTTCTATTCAAATATTCAGTTATCTGAGAGAGAAGCGTGACAATGTTCGCGATTCCTGCTCCCATTGGATTGAGCAATTCATTAGTACAATCATCACATTGTTATTCACATTGGTTGTTAGCCCGTGTCCTCATATTACTGGCCATTGGTTTGAATAAAAGGAAAGTTAGGGGTAACGCAGAATGGGTAATCCAAGGACAAAACAAATGACTTATAAATAAATTTTATTTCCTTAACATATGAATATATTGGATTCAATATGTGTTATCAATTATCTACTTTTTAACATATATTCTTAGGGAATTTTTTGACCCTTAATAATGGTTCATACAAAGATTGTGAATTTACCAAAGCATATTCCCTGGGATTATCATAACCAAGAGTGTTGCAACGTCTGTTTTCATGCACTGGTTCTCATTCATGTCTAGATCAAAGTGGTGTTTTCAGGTTTTACCCCTAGGATACATCTATGCCAGAGCTGCATTCACCTACTCGTATCTAGACTGGGATTTATTTCCTTGATAAACCAATTACTCAGTACTCACCAAAACATTGGGATGTTTTTATTATACTTAGTCTTGTATTTAAGGCTTCACTAGGGTTTTCTAATCCCAATCCAAAAAATAACTAAACCTATCCTCTGATACCAACTATGAAAACCCTACTTTTTATTACATAATGAAACCCAATTTATTACATAAACATCACTTGATACAACATAGAAGATCTAGAGGTATAGTGTATTTTGGGATTATAATCATTACCTAACATCTTGAAACATTAAATACAACATCTTTATTGAAAACATCCTTTACATGACCACTATATTCCCTCGTACTGAGCATTGCATGGGATAACATGAGGACATGCATAAGAAAAGGGTGATCTATAAAGCTCAGTAAGAGAATAAGCATGAAATAACATGAGGAATACAATAAATTTTAGAAAATAGGCATATCAATAGAGCACAAGAGAATAATAAACATAAAGGCATGATAAAGCATGATAATCATAACATGGGAATGTGGAAACAACACATAACATGGAATTAGCATGAGCCAAGGATCATTGCACATGGAGCATGAGTAAATCCTCATTTCACAATAAGCACGAGTAAAACCACATTGCACTTGAATTAGAATGAGTAAAAACCCATTTCACATGATGTATCATGATACTATACTTAACCCAATGCATTGGAGTGCTATAAGGTCGCACCCTTCTTAATCATTTCATTTCATGCATAAGTGTGCCACAGGGATCATATAACATTGATTCATAAAAAATAATATTTTATTCCACGATAAAAAAATATATAATTTATACATGAAAGTTTATAATCAATAAGTAAATGTGCATAAAGGTGAATACCCTTGATAGAGAAATTGGATGGTATTCACTACACAATGACATTGGTTTGGAAAATAGGTGAAATTTCGGCAGCGTAACCGCGTGACGTAAGAATTCATAAAAATGGTTGATGAGAGAGAAAGGGGTGTCTAATCATATTTACATTAAGTGGACAGTAAGGGGGTCATATATATACATTTCTAAACAATTTTGATGGAATTTATAGTCATGACACAAAAGAATTTCTTGAATGTAAAAGAGGAGAGAGAAATTCCTTTCGAAATTTCGACATAGTAATGGGTGTAAATGGGAGGCATTAAATGAGAGAGAAAGGGGTATCCCATCATCAAAAAATTAAGAGGTCAGTATTGGGGAGGTGTGAAACCATACCCAAACATTTATAAATGAAATTAAAAGTGCATAAAAATTTAAAGAATATTGCACAAAAATGAGAAAGGAATACAAACCCTTACATGGAAGTGTGCTTACAAAGGCTTGAGAGAGGATTCTTGGGAGCTTGGGGAACCATGGTAAGATTCTATAGAGAGGAGGGCAGAGATTGGATGAACTCCAATGGCTTTTAGTGAGGAGAAAGTTGGAGATTGGGAGGGTTTATATAGGAAAGGTGAGGGAATTCTTTATTATTTAGGTTTGGGACACCTCATATTAAACTAATCCGAACCAAAAACCATCCCTTGGTTTTTGCCAATGGTTTTTTGGAAAAGGGAAGTGAAAAAAAATATGTTAAAAGGAAAAAGTCAGAAATTCTTAAAATAACGGGGTTTCTTATGTGGAGGCGAGTCACACTCCCAAGGAAAACAATTGAAAAAGACAAGATGTTTAATAAGTCTTGAAGGGTCCATTAATGATTTGTAAAATAAGTCAAAAAACCCAAAATCACATTATTTTAATGTTAAAACATATATTGGCCGAACATAATGTTTATATTATTTTATTACAACACTATTGGGTCATTATTATGTCACAAAACACATTATATATTTAAACGGTATTTAATTTTTTCCCAAAAATTTGACTGCCTCAGAAAATTATGAAAAATTTACCATTGGATAATATCGACATCTTGATTCCATAGATAATATTCATTTTATCTAAATAATTTTTAAAATATGTTAATTTTCACTTTTAAAATAAAATTCGGCATTTTTCGAAAATTCATGGGTTTTGACACAAACGGATTTCAAACCTTAATAAAAATTACAATTGCATTCATAAAATTATACGATAATTTATATTTGATAAAAATAATTTTAATAACAATAATAATATTTTATTAAAATATTATTTTTTTCAAAAATCCATTAATTCATCAAAATAGATTTCTTATTTGAACATTAACTAAAAATACTATTTTTGATTAAAAAAACTATTTACAAGGTAACAATAATAGAATTAAAGTATATTCATTATTATATACAAAAAAATGTACATAAACTTAGTGATAAGGTCTTGTTACATAACCTCAAATAACACCCACATAAGACTGAAGAGTAAGGTGTGCAATGTTGACAAACTCTTGGGGTGGCTCAGATTACATTGCTCGGGTGGTAATCTCTATCAACTTCCATTTCTCTCGGAGGCGTTCCCGTTCGAGATTAACATATTCAAGCTTTGAGTGGGCTTGTTCAAGAGTGAATCCCAATGATTCCACCTCCTTTTTGATATCTGACAAATGGGATTCATATGGGGCACATCTACTGGATGAGGCCATCGCTTCCTTTGTCGAGTAAATTGGATTTGTTAAAGCCTTATATTTATACTAATCATGTGATCACTATTCAATGACTATGTTAGAAACTATCACAATCCTTAACAAAAAACCAAAGAAGTTGACATTTTATATAAACATTTTAAATAAATAGGCATTTAATTAGATGATGAGTGATTTCCATTAATGAAACTTTGGGTCGTTACATAATGTATGTAGGGTGCATAGATTATTCCACACGTATGTTTGGTAAGATTCCCACAGGGAATCCCATTGAATACTTGTGTTATAGCCCATGTGGGAATCTAGTAGAGTGAATTCGAGTGCCAACCTCCAACTCTAATTAGTAACAATAACATGTTAATTTGTACAAAGTGGATACAATGTGGGGGGTATTGAGTTGGTATGAATATGTGGGTGCACTGTTCACCGGTATTAAAATTATATTGACATAACAAGTCCATTATGTTGGGACCACTTTGTGTATAAGTTGTATTTGTTGTCAACAGTTGTCAGCAATGGTTAAAATGAAGAAGGAACTCCAAAGTAAATTGAGATTTAATGAAGTGATGTTTCTTGAAGAATTTTTATGGATTCATATCATTGGCTTCCACAATTGGGAAATTCTCCATGTTGATAAATCAGATGATTGTTTCACTAATATTATTGTTCAAAAAACTTGTATCAATGAGTGATATATTGTTTCAAACATTGTAGAAGCTTCCTTTTAAGAATTATGGATGTTATTTGGAATGTATAATTCAAAAATAAAAGAGGAAGGTGAATGTTAATGAAGAGGTATGGACTTTGAGGTGGCCATGAATATGTTTTAAGGTAGCCATGAAAATTAGCATAGAAGAATTTATTTGTGGATTTCATAAAAAAATTTGGCCATCCCAAGAGAAAGCCAACCAACAATAACCTGATGCATGTGGGGGACCATTGGGTCAGCGGCGCCCATGGGGATGCCGGACAAGGCCAACTCGAGAAAGGTATAGTGGACACATAACATGTCTTCAAAGCACGCACCATCGTGCGACGCGACTTGGAGGAAGGGATGCATAGGGTGGGTGTAGTGCACACCTATAGTGAAAATAGAACATAGAGGTACCATGGATAGGGGAGGAGAATTTTGGGCCACTGTTGGTATGAGTTTAATGGTAAAACATGACAATTACACGTCTTTATTTCTATGTTTTGATGTTTTTAATGAACCGAGCAATCTTATCCGTTTATCGGATCCCACATGATAACACGAACACATGCCAAATCTTGTGTTCAATAGTCTAATAATAGTTTCTCATCCACCTCATGCCCCGTGATTATGAACATGAGCCGTCTAATCCTCCCGATGTTCGAACTATCCGGAGCCATCATCTTCCTTGACCAGCGCTTGCCGACACCAATGAAACTCACCAGTGATGATGACTGAACCATGATGATCCACTTCTATCTATCAAATTAGGATCATTCTGACATATTGAGTATTATTGGATTGAACCAAACAAATGCACACAATCTGCCTCTTGGATGCATGTGGATAACTCGAAGAAGAATAACTCTTTTTGGATGAGGCAAACAAATCGCTAATACCACATGGATTTAAGAATGTATTTAAAATGAGAAACAAGAAATCTTGATTCAATTCATGAAAAGAGTGGACAATGTTTGAGAATGGTAACAAAATGAGGATCATGGAATATATCAAATATGGATTTGATGATTTCAAAATTCCGAATATCCCGAGATTTCAAACTGCGATCTTCATGGAATTTCATACGGTATTTGAACTTGGAAGGAGAAGTTTCTCTCGCCTATAAAAGGAGAGGCTCGAGCTAAGAAGAGGCTTCTTCTCAAATATTCTCAAGAGCTCCTACTTAAAAAAATAGAGCACTCTATGCTTCCACGATTCAAATATCATGAAAAGGACCAGTGAGCCTTCTTATCAGCAATGAAGAGATCATGCAAGTGTTTGACAAGGGATTCACACTCTCAAACCACTTTTCAAAGCCCCAATTCCCAGAAACACGTGATATGCTTTCCAAAAACCTCATCGTGCCTTGTGAAGGCCATGCCATCGTATTGTAGTGGTAGATACTCAACCTCTCGCTGAGTGTTTTGAAGAATTAGGATCATGCATCACTTGCATGAAGAAGAACAATGATCTTATTGAGTTCAAAAATTGAAGGGGGAACTCCATTAGGTATGAGCAACACATCCTACTATTATGTAGTGGTTCAGTTCTTAATGAATAAAGATATTTAATAAACATTGGGTGTGCATACTTGAATCCATGCATGTGTATTGTTTGAAGGAGCCCAAGGCCTTGTTTGGCTGTGTGAAGAATGAGTTCTCACGTGGAAAGGGTTGAGCCCATTTGGGTTTTAAGAAAAAAAATACTTAAATCTAATGAATCATTCTAACTAAGTGAAAGTGAAATAATAGGAAGATAATAGATGAAGAAATATTTGTTATTAAAGATCTATACCCTTTAGTGTTATCATACAAGAATGAGTGAAGAAGAGAAGAGTGCGTGTTCAGTTTGGTTGAGAACACATCATGCATGAACTCATGTGAATAAAATCAGAACACCCAAACCAAGTAAAATTGAAGAAGATAACTGGGAATAAGTGATGAATATATTCATTCATTCATGAATAAGTAAATAGGGTTCAATCCGGTTAAATTCATATTAACTGAACAAAGAAGAAGTTGGAAGAGAAGGTTCAACCTAAATTCCACATGCATGATCACATGCATTCATGAACAAAGGAGAAAAATTAATTCTGATGATTCCTATTGATCTAATCCCCATATCCAGAACAATAAAATAGGTGTATGAGATTCTTTCCATGATATAATTAGAAGAGTTCATTTGGTTGTCACACTAAATACGAATAATGTATAAGAACTAGTGAAATTTTCTTCCACTAGAGAAGAAGAGAGATAAGTAGAGAGTTTCTTTCCTACTGATTTGAACGCAACCAAGTGAAGAGCGCTAAATAAGATCCAGAGTAGAACATATCTTATCAGGAAGGAATAATAATATCTCTATAGGCAGAATAAAGAACCAGCTATAGGCTGCAAGTTGGAAGAGGATTATTTACCCACCCCCTTTGAGGGCATGGACTCACACTGGGAAGTGATTCTCTCCTACCCTCCACCTAGTGTACGAAGCCACAATGTCTAGTGGATTATTTTCTTATTCAACCACTATAAAATCATATCAAATTATAGTAGAGAATCCATGTAATGGACATCAAAATACCTAAAAAAGTAGGTAGTCACAATGAGTAGTGAAGCTTTTAAAAATATCATGTATATATTTTTACCAATTTATATTATTGCATGCGATGGGGAAAAGGGAACTAGAGAATAAAGATCCTAACAGGTCAGGAGGTATAGGGATAAAATTTTGGAATAGGTATAAAACTTCGTCAATAGTGATTCAACCCCCTATCAGTGTTATGAATATCCCAAACTAGTCCTCTCACTTGTTATTAGAAGGAGGTTAGCCTCTATTGGATTCTATAAACTTAAGATATTCTATTTTAACGACTTGAGTTTCCATATAGTGTTATCAATGAATTGTAGTTGTAGTAAGTATACAGTTTTTTACGAGAAAAAGACCATATCTACCACAACCATGATGAACAAGGAAAAGAAGGATAATATAAAGTTGAAGAGGGAGTCCCTCTTATCAAATGAAGAAGAATTATCTGCATCTCCATGCCTTGTTGACTATATAGACATATCAATCATGTAATGTATTGAGAATGTGGCTCATGTTTACAACAAGATGATAGATAACCTTCATACCTCAAGGGATCCGGAGGTATGTGTTAGTACATTTGGAAATTATTCCCATGATGAAAATTCTACAACAAGTGGTGATGATCAACATGTATGTTCTCAAGAGATATCAGTTGAAATATTTCGATCTATCCTGTATGATATGCCAAAAGAATGTGAATCTCGTATTTATAGAGTATTTCAATGTCTGCAAGTTTATGTCACCCACTTGGATAAAGTAAATGATTTTTTAGAGAAGTTATTCCAAGAAAAAATTGTTGAATGTCTAAATCTCTCCAGACAGGTTGGAGCCTTTGAATAAATAAAGAGTGAATTTGAGAAAAATTCCTAAAAATTGATTAATAGTGTTTAGGGGAAATAAGGAATCAACATGGATCTGGATGAGAAGATCCATGCACTTATAGATGATATGAAAAGGACCACTATTTTTAAGGAGTTACATTTAGAATAAAATTACAATAAGGTAAAAACACATGACTTTTTTTTTGAAAAAATGTAAAGATACATGAAGATGATGTTGAAGTAATGAAGAAATATTGTGAAGAGAAGATGATTGTGATTGAAATCAGAAAGTCATAATCAGTATGAAATGTCTAGAATGGAAGATAAGTTGACCAATATTGAGAAGAAAAATATTGGGACTTCACAAAACAATAAAACTTTTTCTAATGTTACTAAATGTTCATTAGAGTATTCAACAGTAATTAGAACTACAACATAAGATAAGAATATCCTGAATTCACTCAATGATCTATCTCAAGAAGTTGATAAAGAAAATGTACCATCCATACCATCTTCTACAAATGTTTATATATTTTTTTGTGCAACAAGTGCAAGGTGGAAGAAAAATAATAAACTAGTAGAATGAGTAAAGGGGATGAGATGCCAACTACCATGCCTAAGGTGGATAATAAGAAGAATGTGGAAGGTGGATCCCCACAAGGAGCCAAAAAATTAAGAAGAAGGATCAACAACCATATAAAAAACATATTAAGAAGACAAGGTTTGTTGGTTAATGTTGTTTCTCTTACAGACTTGTTCATTGTACTCTAGATTTTTGGTACAATCCCTTAAATGTAAATGTATTGAGAAAACCCATCTCAAGGGGTAGAAATCAATAAAATGAGAAAAAACATATAAGGATCTAGATGCTTCTATATTCAAATAGAATTGGAATATTAGATAACATCTGTGATGTATGAAATAAGAGTGGTCACATGAGTGGTGTATCTTCATCTCAATAGATACCCAAAGCTAATAAAAAAAATATGATCCCAAGAGCTGAAAAAGAAAATAAATCATCCTTGGGACGTAGTCAGAATAATGTTATAAAAAATAATTCTCCCAAGAAGACTACAAGGAGGAAAGAAAAGAATACCTTGGATTCTAAATCCAATAAGTTGAATGGTAGTGCATCCAAAAGAACTACTAATAAGGATGAAACTCAAAAGAATCCATGTGTAAGACCCAAACATGATGCCTACATTTCTAATGAAATATTGGGGGATTGTCCAAAATATTTGGAAGGAATGAGAAAGATGGAAGATGCATAGGCTAAGGCTCGTCCAAAAAAACTAAAATATATGATTCCACATGAAAACAATTAAATTCTATTTGTGATTTGAAAAAAATCTAGTCACACTGTAATAAGATGCATGAAATTCATTATAGTCCCAAAAACATTTCTCAAAAAAAATGAAAGTTACACCAGGCGATTCTAGTGCATTGAAAGCTTTTATAGTGAGAAGACTCACACACAATGAAATAGAAGATATACTGAGGTCCACACAATCATAGTCAATAATGAAGAATAATTTTGAAAGTGTTAAGAATCAATCCTATGGGTTGAGAAAATAATTTCAACCTTATTGTTCACATTGTGAAGAAAAGAGGATCCACCTTATTCCCTTATATCTTTATTTGTTGTATTTGTTCTTATCATACATGGAATTGAAGGTGAAACACGATATTAGGGGGATAAACTGATAATCTGTGATAAGAAGTGTGATGATAAGTGTTCCCTTGAGGGGGAAACACATATATAAGTTGCTTGAGTCATTATCCCAATCATTATTAACATCAATTGGTATTAAATTCAATTACTCTGAAGATTTTTTGAGAATCATCTCATTGGAAAATGTATGTCATCTATCAATATCTCATACATGGTTTCTCAAAATTATAATTATCATACAAAGTGGGAGTAACTATATCAATCAGGGAAGCAAGAATAATGTAAGTTCCCCAATTCCACATATCATGTATCTTGTACTTGAATGTTTTTGATCTATTTATTGAAGTGAGTGTAGGGTTTTTAGGTTGATCCTTTCATATAAAACATATTATCCAAATCCTAGAATGAAGGTGAAAACCCCTTAAAGACATTGTATATAAGTTTTCATCTCATGAGGTATCATGATTAATGGATAATGGATTTTATTTTCAAAGAAAATCCTCTCTTTTTCAACACTGAGCATTGCTCATGTAGACATAGTGTGAAATGATTGATGGAACTTTTCTTAAGTATTGAATGATACCTTTTCTACCCTAAACATTGCATTTCATATCAATAAAGGGGAGATAGAGTCAAATAAATTGTAAAAAGTGAGAGAAAGAAAAATTAAGGTGAGAGAGAAGATTCTCATTTTGATATTGGCACATTCATTCGAGAATGAACTTTGAAATGTTTCCAACAAATACAATGGGGGATATTTTTGGGACCACATTGTGTAAAAGTATTATTTGTTTTCAACTATTGTAAATTATGGTCAAAATGAAGAATGAACTCCAAAGTGAATGGATATTTATTAAATTTAATATTCTTGGATAATCGTTAGGTATTCATAGCATTGGATGCCACACTTTGGAAATTCTTCATGTTGATCAAATCAAAAGATTGTAGCACTGATCTTAAAGATCAGTGAACATGTACCAAAGAGTGATACATTGTTTACAACATTGATGAATCGTCCCTGTAATGATGTTTTTTGTTTTTTGGAATTGATAATAAAAAATGAAATGAGGAAGAAGATGTTCAATGAAGAGGAGTAGACTTTGAGGAGGAAATTCATATGTGTTATGGTAGCAATGCATTTTCAATTAGAGGAATTTATTTGTGGATTAATAAAAAAATTTGGCCTTCCCAATAGCTAGATAGCCAACATCAACCCGAGGCACGTGTGGGACCACTAAGGTAAACTGCACCCTTTGGGATATTGGCTAAGTCCTGCCAGAGAGTGACACAGTAGAAGCAGAGTGCACCTGCTGAGCGCACACCACCATATGGGGAGGCATTGAAGAAAGGATGCCTAGGGTGGGCGCAGAGCACTCCCCTAATTGAAACGGTAAATGATGGTACTGTGGAGAGGGGATGATAATTCTGTACTGATGTTGGGACAATTTTATTGATAAACTATGGAAATGTTGTGTCCCCATTTCGATTTGGTGTGATGTATTTAATGAATCATGAAATATCTACCATTTATCTTATCCTACATGATATTGTGGTTACTCACATATTCTCACATTTCATAAAATAATCCTAGACCCTCATTCATATGGAACTGTATGAGTATGAACTCGAGTTGTTTGATCCTCTTGACGTCTGAGCCAGCCTGATCCATCATCTTCTTTCTCCAACGCTTGCCGGAGCCACCTCTACTCACCGATGATGAAGACTGGACCATAATGATCCAAATATTTCTATCAAATAAGTATCATTCTGACATAGTGAGGTTTATTGGATTGAAGTAAAACCATGCACACAATAAACTTCCTACATGCATGTAGATAACTTGAAGAAGAAAAACTAGGTTTGGCCGACGCAAACAAAGTTGCTAAGGCCAGATGGATTCGTGTAGGGATTTAAAATGAGATACATGCAATCATGATTCCATGCAAGAAGAGAGGACACCACATTCTAAAATGGGAACAAACCGAGGATCTCAGCATATTTCAAATGATGGTTTGATGACTTCAAAATGTCGAATATATAGATAATTCAAAGTGCGGTCTTCATGGAATTTCATATAAGATTTTAACATGGAAGGAAAAGTTTCTCACACCTACAAAATGAGAGGAATGATCATAGAAGAGGTTGTTTCTCCCACATTCTCTAGAGTTCCTGTTTCCAAAAATAGAGAACTCCACACTACAATATTGCAAAGAGAATAAGATGATCTGTGGGCCTTCTATTTTTCAAATAAAAGGTCCCGCAAGTGTTTGACAGGTGGTTCTTATTCTTTATCTTCTTTTCAAAGAAACTATTCCTACAAAAATTAGATAGGTTTTATAAAACCCTCATTGTGATTTGAAAAGTCCATTATATCATAAGCCTATGGATGAGCCTCAACCACTCACTGAGAATTGCGAAGTAGTAATACCGTGCACCCCTTACATGAAGAAGACTAGTGAACCTATTGGGTTCACGATGTGAAGGAGAGATACCTTAGTTACACATGACACCTCCTACTACATTTAGGGGTCATATTCTTTAAATAAGAAGGTTATTTAATGAATAAGGTTAGCATATACATGCATGAACTTATATGTATTGTTTGTTGGATCCCAAAGACATGTGTGGTTTTATGTTGAAGGAGTTAACATTAGGAAAGGGTTTCACCCATTTGGGATTGAGGAAACACTTATATAATCCTAAATAAACACCCAAAATAAGTGAAAGTGATAAAAAAGAACAAAAAGATATGAGGCAATGTGTGTACTTAAATATCTATACCCTTTATGGTTATCACACAAGTAATTGAGAAGAATAGAAGAGTGTGTATTCAGTTTGTATGAGAAAACAACATACATGCAATCATGGGAATCAATTAAGAACATAAAAACCATGTGAAAAAAAGAATAGAAGAGGGAAGAAGTGAAGAATATATGCATGATTTCATGCATACAAAAGGAGTGTTCAATTCAGTTAAATAAATATTATCAGCACCAAGAAGAAGTAGGAAGATAAGGTTCAACATAAATGATACATGAATGATCACATGTATTTATGAACAAAAGAGGAGAATTAATTATGATGAGGCCTAGATATCATATCCTAATTTCCTTAATAGTCACATAGGTGTATGTGGTCTTTCCAAGAAAGAAGTGGAAGAGTGTATTTGGTATTTTCAGAAAAGAAGAATAAAGTAGAAGAAATAGGGAAATTGGTTTTCCATAAGAGAAGAAGATAGAGTATAAGATAGTTTCTTTCATACTTTATTTCATGTTACCATGTGAAGAGAACATAATAAGTATAGGATAATAACCTACCTTTTCAAGAAAGAAAAATATTCTCTCTATAGGTAGTGTAATGATCCACCTATAGGTTGCAAGTTGGAAGAGTATTATTTCCCTTCCCCCTCTGAGTTTAGGGACTCACACTGGGAAGTTATTATCTCCTTCCCTCCTCTATGTAGGGAGCCAAACTGACCAGAAGATTGTTTTCTCAGTCAACCACTATTAAATCACATCACTTTATAGTGGATAATCCATTTACTGTTCATCATCAAACAAGGCAAGGACTAGGTAATCACATAGGGTATTAAACCCTGTAAAAATATTACGTGCATACATTTATTACTTAATATTATTGCATGTGATAGGGAAAAGATAAAAAGATAATCAAGATCCTAACAGGTGCGAAGTTACTGGGATAAAAACATATAATTTGTTTAAAAAGTCCAAACCCTGATTCACCCCCTCTCACTATTAGGCATATCCCAAACGGTCCTCTCAAATTAGATCTAGTGTGGTCCTATGATCACTGATATTCTAAATATTATTCTTATTCATACTGACATGAGACCTCATCACCTCTAGCCAGTTTGATGATTATCCACCCCCGATGATCAGACCATGAACTGATAATAAATTCTGGTGATTGAGTCAACTAACAATGATCCTAAGAATGATACAGATTTATGCTAAGATTTTCATGTAATGAGGAGTTTGAAGATGGTGCACCATCAAAAGAAAACAACACTACAAAAGAAAATCTCCATGTATTAATGTAAAATTATCATTTGAAAAAATGAGAAGTATGTAGTCCTCATCACATGATAATATCCCTATATGGGAAAATCCAATATCATGAGGAAACGACACCACTATTTTTTGTGTTACGTATCTGGAATTTGTTGAATTCAAAGACAATATCTTCGTCAATTTAAAATTATTATTTACAAAGAATATTATGTGGTATTCAAGACGGCATAAGGTAGTGTGAACAAATAATATAAATACCCACACACCAAGGTTGATAAAAGTGTTACTACTCATGTAATTTTTGAGGTATCTTCTTTGTCAAAAAATGGAGTAATTAACTCTCTGAGCATTTACTAATGTGAAGTAGTCGAATATAGTGAGCCTTAATGTATTATTGAATAAAGTCAGTCCCAACAACAATTTTGGTTGATCAAATGAAATATATGAATAAACTGTGTGAAGGGGAACCATAGTCACATGATTAGTGTTTAAACACCCTTATAATGCCTCCTGAAGAAGACTTGTTCTCTGAGAACGCATTGGGTGATACACGCCACAAGATTTCATGATGAATAAATAGGTATTAAATGTATTTAGATGAAGTTAGTATTATAAATAGTTACATGAATGGTTTGTATGAAGGAAAAATTAAATTCATACACCATTACATGAAGTGGGAGAAATTTCATTGAAGAATAAAAGTTCATGAAGATGGTTTGTTGGGTGAAAAATAATTTATTTTTTCTCAATAAGAATAATTTTGTGTGTGAGCATACATTCTATGAAAATATAAAAATAGTATTTCAGAATGTGTTGAGTATAAAAATAGAGTAGAAAATCCTTCTCCTTGTTGTATGATCGAGAACCAAAACCTATAGTTACTATGAAGAAGAAGAGTTCACGGAGATAGATGTATTGTATGAAGGCATGAATCACATGTACTCATGACTTCAAATATCCAAATATTATTCTTTATAAAAAATGATTTGGTTATAAATGAAACAATTAATAAATAATGAACATGAAATAATATAAGTATATACAAGTATGTGTGTGAGAGTGAGTGATTATGTGTTCCCTAAATGTCTATAGTTCCATGATCAAATTTTAGGAATAAAAAATCATTAGATTTTTTGATTTCATCTGAGTTATGGGATGTCGTGATTTCATAAAAATTTGGATGAACACATTTCTTGAGTACATGTTTGACTGAGAAGATAATATTGAACCATATTAAATATTTCTTCTATAAAATATAATCATTATGATACTTATTTCACTATTGATATCATATCAAAGAGAAGTAATTTTGATGATTCTATGATTATATAATCTTGAATATTTTGATAATTACAAAATACGTATGTGATTTAGCATGGTCAGATGAATAAGGATAATTGCAGTTGGTTTTTCATTGAACAATAAAAAGATAAAAACCAAAATATCTTATTGAATATCATTGTGTGATTATTATTTGAGACATAAAATGATGTGATTGGATACTATAAATTCAGTTAATAATAAATCGGTTCATGGGGAATCCAATTTATCAGTATACACCATATTCATATTATTTTCACTATTTTTAGAAAAAGATGAAGTGAAAAAATCTTGTTTGCTGATGTCAAATAGTAAGGTTACATGCCTCCTTTATTGAACTTCTCCCAGTGAAGAAGATGTTTTTGGAAGAAGAAATAAAATCTGTGAAATCCAATACAAGTCTCATATGGTGGAAGAATTTTTTTATTTTATCTTAATAAAGAAGGTGATGACTATATTTAGGGGCATTATAGAATCCATCAAGGACATCCAAGATGGGCATGGTCATCAGAATTCCATTGAAAAATAATTGATTCATTCCCCAACTCTTAAAGTTTAGAGAACGAAATTTCCTAATTTATTGTCTCTAAACCAACCAATTTTTACATCAGTCTACATTATAGTGGATAATTCATGTACTTTTCATTTCCATATATGAAAATGACTAGATACTCTTATTGAGAAGTGAACACCGTAATAACCACATGTTATATTAATCAAAACATTCATTTTCTTTCATGATACGATGAAAATATAATAATATAATCATGATCCTTATAGGTCACAGAGGTAAAGTGAAAAATGTTGTGATTGTATTAAAAAATTCCCAACACTAACTCACCGCACCTCTCAGTGTTGGCATATCCGAAACTGGTACCATCACTTTGGATGGAATTGTAATCAAACTAAAGATTTTTTGTCATTGGGAGGGATTTTTGGAATGATTTTAGGAAGGTATTAGCTATTTCAATGGTATTTTAAGGTGTTATTAAGAGAGGAAATGGGTGTCCTTTAATACGTAGGTGAGTGGCACATTTTTATCTTTTTGAATAGAAAATGCTTAATCACATTTATCACATGCCAAAAATTCCAAAATGGAACATAATATTAAAATAGACATTAAAAAGACTAAATATTTCAATAAAACAGGATTTATCAGTTCTTTTAGGTCATTTTAACCTGAATCATTTTAGGTTAAGCCTTCTGTAAATGTATTTTTACCTTAACCACAATAAATAATTTTTATTGTTTATAATATTCAATATAGTGAAAATTTAAATTGAATTAATAATAAAAAAATATATTTTTGTTCTAAATATTTAGGTTATTTTAGAAAATTAAATTCCTCAATGTGAAAATTTTAAAATTATTATTAAACCCACAGAAGTGATGAAAAAGCTGGTTTACAAGGAGTATATTTTTCATGGAAATGATTACTTTAACTTAAATATATATATAATTTTAATCACTATATGATTATAAATTAACATTTTTGTATACATTATTTATAAATTTAATTTAATACATTCAGAACTAAGGTATTTTAATTAATTAAAATGCAGAATCATCATGCACTTTAAAACGGTTTATAAGAAAACTATTTTAACCCAAAAAATTAATTATTCTAAAATCCAATATAAAATTGATTAAAATTTAGATATTGGAATAAATATAAAAAATAATTTTTATTTACATTGAAATATAATACAATACATAATTGTAATTTAAAATATACATATTTTAATTAAAATAAATGATTTTTTTAAATCGGGATTTTTCACTATTTTTTGATAAATGATTTTCATTCAAAAAAAAAACAAAATTTAATCCCAAGTAAATATATATAGTACTATTTAAGACATTAATATTGTAACATCCCAATATATCATTGCATGTTATTTTCATTAATGTAGTTCAATATCTTGTGCTACACACAACACTGAGTTCGAGCGCACCACGACTTACCAAACTACCCGTTCGAAAAACGATTATGAATAGTATTATATGAATTTTAAATTTTATAATCTCCATATAATTTTAAATTTCATATTATGTGTTTCTTAGACATTATATAAGAACAGATTCAATTTTTTAAAAAAAGAAGTATTTTAAAAAAATGAAATTTTACTACCTTTAAATGGAGACCACATTTTAAATCCAATATCTCACAGTTTTATTTATTCAATTTGATATAATAAAATAATTATTTCTAATTGGGACATAAAAAAATTATGGAAAAAGTTTCAGTTCTATTCTGAAAACATTAATATTTTGATGAATAGTGAAAAATACTAAATTTTAATTGAAAAAAATATATCTAATCAATATAATTTACAGTGTTAAATTATACATTTTAATGGTTATGAAGTATAATTAGGTTATGTTTTAATCATTTAATCCAATGTTGTTCATTGGAAGTAATTTTACATTGAAATTGTACATGAACACATATCAATATTTTGATAGTTTTTACTTCTAAAAAACCTACTTTCTAGTTTTGACAATGAGGATATTTTTTTAAATTAATTAATAAAATGTCAATTTGTTGAATTTGGTAAAAAGAAATAATTTTTTAATTTGTAATATCTAAATTAGATTTGGGTGAATTTTTGGAATTTTTCTAAAAACTTATAATTTTTAATGAATAGTGAAAAACACTGCGATACTGTTTAAAGCCAACTTTTTATTTAAATAATTATTTTAAATTTAAATTTATTTTAATGTAAAAATAAATACATAATACATATATTATTCTAATTTAATTCATCTATGTCATTTTATAATGAGGTTAGATATATAAAATTTAATTGAACTTTTTACCATATTTTACTCACCTTCAAGGCACACATACAAATTTGCATAAAACATAACATAACCACTTTTGTGAATAAAATTTCAAAAATACAATAGACACGGTTAAAATCTTGAAGTAAAATGTGGATCAATAGGATAAAAATATTTTTTTGGTGAATAGTATCTTTTGAAATTTATTTTCCACAGTTAAAAGAAAATATAGTAATTAAAGGTAAAAATGATATTATAATAACCCAAACACATGTTATAATTCTATTGGACAAGTTTATTTCAACCAAAATCAAACATAGGAATAACATATGATCATTTTGATCCATTGGATAAGATTATGACATTTATTATTATTTTATTTAAAGAAGAGTTACAAGTGGTAACTTCAATGTTTAATAACTAAACAATTTTTAATATTAGGTTATACATAAGATAAATTATACTATAAATATTAATTAGTAGGATAAAAATATTTCCAACATCATGGTTTTTTATTTATAATTTTTAGATATTAATAATTAAATTTATTAATGATATAATGATGGTGTTGTAATTACCTAATTAAGGAAATATTAAAATATTTGATATAATAAATATCAACATAAATGTAAATTTATACCTTTGATGCATTCCACGAATTTTATAGGTTAATATGACATGTTAAGGTTGATTTAATTTATTTGTTTCGATGTAATCATGTTTTTTTTCCTTTCACCAAAACCAAATACTAAATATTGTCAAAATTGACATAAATTAGTATTTAAACAAATACTATATTTTTAAAATATATAATATTCATTAAAATATAAGGTTCATCCAAAAACGTATATAATGATATATATGTCATTAATTAACCACTTGAGATTCACTTTTCATTTTATAGTATGTTTATTAACCATGTAATATAAAAATTCAAGAAGACATGGTAAAAGATAAACTATTTATCTATGAATAAAATCTAATTTATAAGGTTAATATGGTGACCTAAACTTGTCTAAAAACCATTGGTTGAGAGTATTTAGACCCATGCCCATATTAGCCTCGTAATTAATCCATTTTAATCCATTTTAAACCAAATATGATTTTATAATACAATAAAATTTCAAGCTTTTAGTAAAGTGACCCTCACCTCTCTAATAAAAGGGTACTTCCCCTTCTCTCAAAATCACACCTACATCCATTTGGATCAGGCATAAATTACTATAATATCCTTAAAACTACTCTCACTTGAATCTATAGGCCTTTGATAAAAAATCTAACTTAAGGATATATTTTATCAAATAAAAAAGAAGCACCCGAAGAAGAGGTAATAATTTCATCAACTCTTTCAAAGTTCTTTTCTTTCTACACATCCTCTTTCATTGTTGTTTACAGAACAAAATAATAACTCCAACACATTCTACATACTGTGATGTTATTATAAATATGGTACAACCATATTAATTATTCTATCCTTCTTATTAATGGTAAAGTCACCATACATGTGTACATAAAACTTACCCTCTCCACGTTATGGTGTAGTTTGTCATTCAACACATCACTACTTGGACAGGTATAATAATGAGTATAACTGATGTAAATAATAAATATAACATGTTAATGATTCTGTATATATAATATACCATCCAATTACTTACTATTTCACCAATAATATAATGATATTGTCATTCGTTCATAGATACTGCTTACCATCTCCATGACACAATGAGATTTCTTTCCCCATCATATCCATTCATGAATAATTTTCATTTGATGATTAAAAATAATGTTTCTATACTTAATATCATTCTATATATGAATCAAATACTTCCTATCAATAACAATCATGACTAAGGTAACATAACATATAAAGGAAAGAGAATCAGTTAACACCCAAAACAATGATACTACAGAAATATCGTTAAAAAGAAAATATTAAAAGATCATATATGATATAATATTTATGTATGTGGTTCTTGTATAATTTAATAAAAATTATTTAACAATTATAACTATGTTTATCCTACCCTCTACTATGGAAATTTACAAGGTAAGCAGTTTTCACATCACTTTTATTCTTATGAGATTCATGCTATATTTTCCACTATTTCCTTTTGGGTGGTGTATGTTCTACCCATGATTGTATTATTAATGTAATATAATTTAGTTTATATGTATTTACATCTTCATTTTATGATCTTTCATTCATGGGGTTCATGTTTCCTATGTAACGAAATCTATAAGGGAATTTCTAATTTCAATTTCCACTCATTGGGTTGTATACAAACTTCATGGATTACATTACTCCATGATTATGAGATAAATCACTATTTATTTATTTATGTAGTAACTTCCACTCCACTTTGTGTGGATATACTTTTGATACACATAATCACTCCATTGTTAAATTCTCAAGTCATTGATATGAACTTGATAAGAGTAATCTTAACTCAATTTCCATTCATTGAGTTAAACATCCAAGTTGTTGGAGTTGTTTTAACAAGAATATGTGTGAATGTGCTATGATTTATTTACAATGAATATCCAATAATATTGATTATATTTATATTTTTTACACATAATTATTTCATTTATTTATCCACTATCTAAGGATGCAATCTTTATAATGGATTTCTTCTCATTTTACATTCCATGGAGACTTCATTATTGTTATGCACCAATTCACTTTTATATGGTGTATATACTGTATTATGAGAAAGTATATCATGAATACCTTTATTCTAATGATATTATAAAGTTTTTATTACCTCAATTATTTTTATTCAAGTGTATCTCATTTGGCTAGTAACACTATCTAAAATATCATTTTAAATTTTTTAAATATTTATTATTCTAAATATTTATCATTAATGTCCCTATTTAAAAAATGGTGGTAAGGATTTTTTTATATGGACATTAATGTTTTAAAATTAAAATAACTTTTAAATTTTTCAAATTTTTATGGGAAAATTTGAATCAATTATCTGTTTTAAATGACTTTTTGATAAATAGTTATACTTTTAAATGTTTTTACAAAAATGGGAATATTTCTCTCAAATAGTTTTACTAATTATTTTCATCTATGTCAATATCATTTATTAGTCTTGATTGAGGTTTATTCCTTATATTACAATATTAAATATTGTATTTAACGAATTATATTGACTATGGATGTGCTATTTTTATACCATTAATGGTTTGTGGTTAAAATATTGACATTTCATATTCTAGTTTAACTAAAAAAATTTAGATTATGTTTCACCCTTTTCATATAGGGAATGAATTGGATATAGTATGTGATGTGAGGGCCCTCTATAAGCCCTCGATGCATTAGTATGTTTCTTTAGACGAACAAGTGTCTTAGCACAAGTCCTTGACCAAATCTTATTTGTAGTCTTGGAGAAGGCCTTGACTATGTGGTTATAATGTCCGACATTTTGAATTCCATCATATTGAAATTATCTATTGATATTAGATGTGATTATTCAACTAGTAGAATATCCATATGAACAAGTAAATGGAATTATTTGATTTATCTTATCCATATTATGAGGAAGTTTAAATTTAAAAGGCTTTCGTTTTAGTCTTATACAATGACATAAATGTTTTTGATTTTTTTGTAATAGTTTCCATTATATTTTTATCCCTATTGGGCATCTAATATCACCCCTTTATAATGTTTTCTTTTCCAAGGATGTAAAGAAATATATATTTATTAACTTGAAGGGATAAGACGAAGGGTATGAGTTTGTTCAAAGGGAAAACAAAGTTGTTTTCTTTATTTCATGATGTAATGTAAAAATTATGTTTGTATCTAGTACATCAAAGGATACTAAACTAATTGGTCATTATAGACTTTATATCTTGTGATCATGACAATGTTATGTAATAAGGCAAAGAATCAGGGTAATTAGGGGAAGGGTGTTATAGTTCATATCATAGGATGTTTAGTACATTATTTGTAAGATATATTTAGAAAAAAAATCTGATTAGAAAACACTACCCTAAGACAAGAATTGAGTATCAGAATAGAAGAATATCCAAATATTTTGGTAATGTAAATATTTTGTGGGTTTTGAAAAAAATAAATCCATGTCTGGATACAAACAGGTAGTATAAGGCCCCAGCCTTAAACCATACCTAATATTAAATTAAATGAATAATTCACATTGAGGATCTTTTCAGGTTTAGAGTTTTAGATAATTAGGACATAACTATTACATCTCACAAGATTATAAAGTAGAAACTTCTACTATGTTTCCATAAAATAAAAACTCTTAAAAGAAAACATGTCTAGTTCCATGTTTTAGATAACATGACTTTCCCTTGATCCCATCCTTGACCCTATTCCACATTAAGTCCTGTGAAAAACATTTGAAAAAAAAACTTGGGGTGAGCATAAAAAGAGTAGTAAGGGATACACAATGATTAAAAACTGTTAGTTTTTCAAAACCACAAGTAAACCATGTATACTTTATCAATGTAATAATTTTCACCTTTATGAAGTAGTAAAAACTCTTCACTGAATAAAAGTTCATTACTTACCCTTTTTTAACCAAAAGATTACCATAAAACCCATATAAAGATCACATAACATATGGAGGTAACTTGGGACATAAACATAGTTAAATGGAATAAACATACGGTCGAATTCCATACATATCACTTAATGGAATAGCCATACGGCTGACTTCCATACCCAATGCATTGGAGTTTATAACGTAACCACCCATCCTGTTATTCACGGAAACACCCGTCATATGGTTTATCATGTAACCACCCGTTAAATGTCCAAGTACAAATATAAAATCATAAGACATAAAACATATATAATGGAAAGAAAAAATTTCCACACTTTGATCACAATATATCACTTAAATATATTGACATAACAAATCCATTATAAAAAACCATTTTCAATAACAAAAAACATAAAATAGTATATTGTATTTATTTCATTTAAAAAAAACATTACGACTTGTTGAGGAAGCCAAACACCAAATAATACTCGCGGCGGCGGAAAAGGTCGTTGTCACCGCACATGTTAAAAAAAACATTCCTTTTTGTAGTTTAGTAAAATGCTTCGTAGAAAAAGATTCCTTTTGTATAAAAGTAAAATTCAAAGGGGTTTATACACCGTATATAATATATTTGTGTATAAAATGAAATATGCCTCAATGAAAGGATATTGAGACGAAGTCCCTTACCTTGGGTCCGACATGACTCGATCGTTCTTTAACGTCCTGAATAATAAACATGAGTTAATTTATACTTTTTTAAGAACCTTTTTCAAGTTCATTATTACTTTTATATCACTTATTTCCATGTTATAAACATTATTTATTCATTTAAGTTAATAATGTTTGTTTTGTCAATATTTGGTTCTTAAGTCGAAAGTGGACTTCATAGAATTACATGTTGTTCGTGTGGTCAAAGGTTCATTATATCCAGAATTATATTCATGATTTGGATATCATATATATAATATATATCCAGAATATACATGTAATTATAATATTACATAAACATTTATGGGTAATAAATGAAATACACCGTTCATGGAGACGGTAAGTCGTATGTACGCATGAACGCTACTTTCATTTCTATGTCATATTAATGGAATTAAAACTAAATGAGAGGTATGTATATTTTAATTCCAGAATTATATTTATCATTTATATGTAACATAAATCATATATAATAACTTTAAATCCATCCTTTATACGTCTCACATATGGCATTAACGAATCAAATCACTTTGAGGGGGCGGTAGTCCGCACTTCCTAAAATGAAGATATCGCGTATACCCGTAATGGAAGCCACAGAGGTATGAAATAAATGAAAAATACATAAGCTTAAGGAAAACATGAACATATTATATATCATATATAAATATAGTGACATCGTAATGGCCACCTTTGAAGGTGTTAGAAGAATATTGAACAACCATCGTTTCGTGAGGCAGAAATTCGCCATCCACAGAAATAGTATGTGCTTTAACCATTAGATGTAGGTGTGTGTAAGTGTAACTCGAATTCTTCTCATAACAACATCCTAGTATATTTAAGATACTGTAGTTGTTACAATATAAATAAATAAAAAGAGTTTAGGGGGTTGGAGAAGCAAAATAAAACAAAAGAACACAAGTGAAGACATTTCCTTAAAATCGGGTAACTCTCTTAGATTTGAGCTCAAAGGATTCCTTGGGAAGACTTCTACCAAAATTGAGGATTCTAGGAGTAAGAGAGGGATGTGGAGAGAAGAAAAGAGTAGATCTTGGCCGAACCAAAGGCTTGAGAGGTGTGGATAAGGTGGTAGAGGTGGGAGCCTTTTATAAGAGGAGAGGAGGGGCACTCTTGGAAAGTTATAAAATATTACTTTATTATATAATGATTTTCGGATTTTAAAGGTCCCAAATTGATGTATTTCGAGGATAAGGTGATAAGGGTTCTAAATATACTCATACAATAGGTCTTTGAAAAATGTAAGTCTTAGATTTTACATTATATTTTCATTTTATTCAAATCGTTCATTAATGAGGTAATCGCTACATCATCATGATGTCATATATAATTTAATTTATTTAATGTCTAAAAATTATAAACAAAATATCACGATGTAGTAAATTGTTTTATCTTTCTAATTAATATTTATAGACAAAAATATGACTTGTATAACCCAATTTAAAAATTGTTTTAGTAAAACAACTCATGTTTGTGACATTTTTATTTTAACATTAAATAAAAAGTTATTAATGTCATTTTCTTACCAAAGTGGATCCATGGGGTCCAAAAGTTGACCCATTGATTGTATTGGTCGGTCATGACACATCCAATAAGGTTAGTACATGTTTCTAGTTCATTTAATATTATTAAAACATTATTTTTACCTTAAACTACACTAATTACCTCTAATCGCGATTAATAAACTTAAAAGTTACTATTCACCAAAAAAATTATTTTAATCTCATTGAACCAAATTTTAATTCTTAATGACAACCATGTATGTCGGATTTTTGAAATTTAAAACACAGGGGTAGTAAAATTACATTTAAAAGAAAAATCAGTTTTTTAAGTACCACTTAGTGGTTTCACTATTCATCAAAAATTGATGTTTTTTAGAAAAATACCAAAACATCACCCTAAGCTATATTTGATATTCCGAATTCTAAAATGATGTCTATTTTAAAAAATTAAAAACATATAAGTTGCATTAATTAATTTAATAATTAAGTCTCACTGTCAGAGCAAATAGCGTGTTTTTATGAAACAATGAGTATCAAAAGATTGACACTAGTTTAAGTCCAATTTCAAAGTGAAATTAATTGCAACGACCACTATTGGATTAAATGAAAAAATATATTCTAATTTCACTTTAAAACAAATTCAAAAGATAATCTAATTATATAAATAGATTATATTAAAAAGAGGTTTTGAATTAAAATACAACATTTTTCACTATTCATTAAAAAATGAACTTTATCGAAAAAATACCAAAAATTTACACAAAGTAAATTTTGATGTCCCGATTCTAATGAAAATTTTTATTTGGTCGGATAGAATGTATAAGAGTGGCCAAAAATATATTTATAGATGGTTCGCCATCAAAAGGCGATAAGTCTACCTTTTCTGAATGTTAGAGTATATATGCCTAAAATTGAATTATTTTCGTATTTTAAACCTTTATCTTTTATTGGATAAATGTAGAAACATTTTAAAATATATATATAATTATATTGTAGTTATTTCTATTCATTCCCGCCAATAAAACGGCTACATGTTAACTATAATTTAAAATAATATTGTTTTATTACTAGTGTGCAACATAAGATTTCAAAGAAACTCTTTGTTGCGTATCGGGTACGCTATCGAACATAGCAACCCCTTTAAAGTAAAATTAATATTTAATTTGTAAATATTAATAAATATGAGAATGTTTTATTCATTATTTACCTAGGATGTTACATCCTTCCTCCCTTTTGGGAATTGGATCCTCACAATTTTATTCACATATCAAAATAAGTGGGGGTATTTATCCCTCATAGCATTTTCAGATTCCCACGTTTCCTCTTCAACCATATGGTTTTTCCACAAAACCTTTACCTGGTGAATTAACTTATTTCTCAACAGTTGATCTCTTCGGTCAAGAATATGGACTGGTTGTTCTTCATAAGAGAGATTATCTTCCCTCGGAATTACCTCTGGGATCAAAACATTAGATGGATCTGGCATATACTTTATCAACATTGAAACATGAAAAACATTGTGTACCTGAGATAAACTCGGAGGTAAAGCCACTCGGTAAGAAAACGATCCAACTTTCTCTAGAATTTCATATGGTACAATGAACCTTGGACTCAGCTTTCCTTTCTTACCAAATTGCATCACACTTTTCCATGGAGAAATCTTGAGAAAATCATGATCACCTACCTCGAAAGATAGATCCTTCCTCTGGTTATCCGCATAAATTTTCTGTCTGCTCTGAGCTGTTCTCATGTGTTTCTGAATCAACTAGACTTTTTTTTCCATCACTTCTACCAATTCTGGTCCAATCATCTTCCTTTCACCCACTTCATCCCAAAAAGATAGAGTTCGACACCGCTTCCCATATAATGCCTCAAACGGTGCCATCTGTATACTAGAATGAAAACTGTTATTATATGAAAACTGAACCAAAGAAAGATGTTGGTCCCAACTTCCCTGATAATACATCGAACAAGCTCATAGGATATCCTCCAAGGTCTGAATTGTTTGTTCTGACTGCCCATCTGATTGAGGATGAAAAGCAGTACTAAAATTTAATTCCGTACCCAACGACTTCTGAAGGCCTTTCCAAAAGTTAGAAGTAAACCTGGGATCACGATCAAATACAATGGAGATGGGAACTCCATGAAACCTGACTATCACTTTAATATACAATCGAGAAAGTTGATTTTGAGGGAATGTATCTTGAATAGGAAGTAAATTAGCAGATTTAGTCAAGCGATCAACAATAACCCAGATTGCATTATTACCTCAAGATGTCCTTGGTAATCCCACAACAATGTCTATGGATATGTTTTCCCATTTCCACTATGGAACTGATAAAGGCTGCAACATCCCTTTTGGTAACTTCCGCTCTGCTTTAACCTATTGACATGTCAAACACTTCATAGTAAAATCAGCAATATCTCTTTTTATTCCATCCCACCAGTAATACTCCCACAGATCTTTGTACATCTTAGTGCTGCCAGGATAAACTGAAAACAGAGAGCTATGAGCTTCACAAAACAACTCTCTCTTAAATTGTGAATCAAAAGGCACACACAATATCTTCTTAAATATCAAAACACAATCATTATCATTGTTGAATTCAGGAAACTTACCCTTCTGAACCAGCTCTACCTTTTTCTGCAACTCACTGTCTTGCTTCTGTGCTTGCTTAATTCTGTCTGATAGAGAAGATTTCACTGATACATGAAACAAAAAAGAAGAACATCCTACACAAATAACTTCCATGCCAAAGTTCATCAAATCAAAAACCAAAGGATCTCGTTCCAAACGTAGCATGGTTAATGAAGCGTTACTTTTTCGACTCAAAGCATCAGCCACTTTATTTGTTTTTCCCAGATGGTAATGAATTGTACAATCATAATCCTTGATTAATTCCATCCCTCTCCTCTATCTCATGTTCAATTATTTTTGAGTGAATATATTCTTTAAAATTTTGTGATCAGTATATATTTCACACTTTACTCCATACAAATGATGCCTCCAAATTTTTAGAGCAAAAACAACAGCAGCTAATTCCAAATCATGTGTTGGGTAATTTACCTCATGAGTTTTCAACTGACATGAAGCATATAAAATTACCTGATCATTCTATATAAGGACACAACCAAGTCCCTTCAACGAAGCATCACTGTATATAACAAACTCACCATTCTTGGAAATAAGTGCCAAAACTGGATCATTCACCAATATTCTTTTCAACTCCTGAAAACAATCATCACATTCTTTTGTCCAGATAAACATAACACCATTCCGAGTTAGTTTAGTCATTAGACTAGATAACCATGATAAATTTTCAACAAACCTTCGGTAGTAACCTGCCAAACCAAGGAAACTACAGATCTCGGTTACATTTTTGGGTCTTGGCCATTCTTCAACAACTTTTTTTAGCAGGATCAACAGTTATGCCATCCTTTGAAATAATGTGTACAAGGAAAGAAATTTGTTGTAACCAAAACTCACACTTGCTGAATTTTCCATACAGTTTCTTTTCTTTTTAGTATTGAAAGATAACCCTTAAATGAATTTCATGCTCCTCTTTACCTTCTGAATAAACCAAAATATCGTCACTAACACAACCACACTTTATCTCTAGATTCAACTGATCAATCACTGCAACAAACTATTCAATTCTGATTCCGACCATCTCAGGATGTCAATTTAGAAGTTCATTTCCATCTGTATACCTTCCTAGAACAACATCTATGTTTCCAATTCGAAAAAAAATTCTATACAAAGAAATATATTAGTCAATGAAACATGGTAATCCGTAAATGCTATATCATTTCAATCATACCATAAATTAATTTATAATTTAACACTTTTCTAACTTCTAAAGTTGTCTAAACCGACCTCTGATACCAACTATAAGGCCCCGACCTTAAACCTTACCTAATATTGAATTAGATGAATAATTCACATTGAGGATCTTTTCAGGTTTAAAGTTTTATAGAATTAGGACATAACTATTACATCTCACAAGATTACAAAGTAGAAACTTTTACTAAGTTTCCATAAAATTAAAACTCTTAAAAAGAAACATGTCCAGTTCCATGTTTTAGATAGCATGACATTCCCTTGATCCCATGCTTGACCCTATTCCACATTATGTCCTGTGAAAAACATTTCAAAAAAAACTTGGGGTGATCATAAAAATCTCAGTAAGGGATATACAATGAATGAAAATTGTTAGTTTTTCAAAAGAACAAGTAAACCATGTATACTTTATAAAATTAATACTTTTCACCTTTATGAATTAGTAAAAAAATCTTCACTGAATAAAAGTTCATTACTTACACTTTTGTAACCAAAATATTACCATAAAATCCATATAAATATCACATAACATATAGAGGTAACTTTGGACAGAAACATACTTAAATGGAATAACCATATGGTCGACTTCTACACATATCACTTAATGGAATAGCCGTACAACCGACTTCCATACCCAATGCATTGGAGGTTATAACGTAACCACTCATCCTGGTATTGATGGCACCACCCATCATATGGTTTATCATGTAACCACCCGTCAAATGTCCAAGTACCATTATAACATTATAATACATAAAACAAATATAATGGAAAGAAAACATTTCCACACTTTGATCACAATATATCACTTAAATATATTGACATAAAAAATCCATTATAAAAAACCCTTTTCAATACCAAAATACATAAAACAGTATATGGTATTTATTTCATTTAAAAAAAACATTACGGCTTGTTGAGGAAGCCAAAGACCAAATAATACTCACGGCAGCGGAAAAGGTCATTGTCACCGCGTATGTTAAAAGAAACATTCCTTTTTGTCGTTTAGTAAAACACTTCGCAGAAAAAGATTCCTTTTGTATAAAAGTAAAAGTCAAATTGGTTTATACACCATATAAAAGATAGTTGTGTATAAAACGAAATATGCCTCAATGAAAGTAGATTGAGACGAAGTCCCTTACCTTGGGTCCGACTTGACTCGATCATTTTTTAACGTCCTGAATAATAAACATGAGTTAATTTCTACTTTATTAGGAAAAATTTTCAAGTTCATTATTCCTTTTATATCACTTATTTCCATGTTATAAACATTATGTAATCATTTAAGTTAATAATGTTTGTTTTTTCGATATTTGGTTCTTAAGTCGAAAGTGGACTTCTTAGAATTAAATGTTGTTCGTGTGGTCAAAGGTTCATTATATCCAGAATGATATTAATGATTTGGATATCATATATATCATTTATATCCAGAATATACATTTAATTATAATATTACATAATCATTTATTGGTAAGAAATGAAATGCACCGTTCATGGAGACGGTAAGCCGTACATAAGAATGAACGCTACTTTCATTTCTATGTCATATTAATGGAATTAAAAATAAATGAGATGTATGTATATTTTTAATTCCTGAATTATATTCATCATTTATATGTAACATAAATAATATATAATAACTTTAAATCCATCCTTTATATGTCTCACATATGGCATTAACGAATCAAATCACTTTGAGGGGGCGGTAGTCCGCACTTCCTAAAATGAAGATATCGCGTATACCCATAATGGAAGCCACAAAGGTATGAAATAAATGAAAAATACAGAAGATTAAGGAAGAAATAAAAAAATTATATATCATATATAAATATAGTGACATCTTAATGGCCACATTTGATGGTTTTAGAAGAATATTGAACAATCATCATTTCGTGAGGCAGAAATTCACCATCCAAAGAAACAGGATGTTCTTTAACCATTAGCTGTAGGTGTGTGTAAGTGTAATGAGAAATATTCTCATAAAAACAACCTAGTATATTGAAGATACTGGATTTGTTACAAAATAAATGAATAAAAAGAGTTTAGCGGGTTGGAGAAGAAAAATAAAACAAAAGAACACAAGTGAAGACATTACCTTAAAATCGGGTAACTCTCTTAGATTTGAGCTCAAAGGCTTCCTTGGGAAGACTTCATCCCAAATTTAGGCTTCTAGACGTAATAAAGGTATGTGTAGAGACAAAAAGAGTAGATCTTGGACGAAACAAAGGCCAGAGAGGTGTGGGTAAGGTGGTAGAGGTGGGGGCCTTTTATAAGAGGATAGGAGGGGCACTCTTGGAAAGTTATAAAATATTACTTTATTATATAATGATTTTCGTATTTTAAAAGTCCCACATTGATTTATTTCGAGGATAAGGTGATAAGGGTTCTAAATATACTCATCCAATAGGTCTTTGACAAGTTTAGGTCTTAGATTTTACATTATCTTTTCATTTTATTTAAATCGTTCATTAATGAGGTAATCGCTGCATCATCATGATTTCATAAATAATTTAATTTATTTAATTTTGAAAAATTATATAAAAACTATCATGATGTAGGAAATATTTTTATCTTTCTAATGAATATTTATAGTAAAAAATCTGACTTTTATAACCCCATTTACAAATTGTTTTAGTAAAACAACTCATGTTTGTGACATTTTTATTTTAACATTAAATAAAAAGTTATTAATGTCATTTTCCTAACAAAGTGGCTCCATGGGGACCCCAAGTTGACCCATGGATTGTATTGGTCGGCCATGACCCATAAAATAAGGGTAGGACATGTGTCTAGGTCATTTCATATTGTTAAAACATTATTTTTACCTTAAACAACACTAATTACCTCTAATCGCGATTAATAATCTTAAAAGTTACTATTCACCAAAAAATTATTTTAATCCCATTGAACGGAATTTTACTTATTAATGAAAACCATGTATGTCAGATTTTTGAAATTCAAAACAAAGAGGTGGTAAATTTTCATTTAAACGAAAAATCAGTTTTTTAAGTACCACTTAGTGGTTTCACTATTCATAAAAAATTGATGTTTTTCAGAAAAATACCAAAACTTCAACCTAAGATATATTTGATATTCCGAATTCAAAAAAGATGACAATTTTACAAAATTAAAAACATATAATTTGAATTAATTAATTTAATAATTAAATCCTGCTGTCAGAGCAAATAGCATATTTTTATGAAACAATAAGTATCAAAAGATTGACACTAGTTTAAGTCCAATTTCAAAGTGAAATTAATTCCAACGACCACTATTGGATTAAATGGTGAAAATATATTCTAATTTCACTTTAAAAAAAATTCAAAATATAATATAATAATATAAATAGATTATATTAAAAAGTGGTTTTGAATTAAAATACAACATTTTTCACTATTCATTAAAAAATGAACTTTATCGAAAAAATACCAAAAATTTACACAAAGTAAATTTTGATGTCCCGATTCTAAATAATAATTTTATTTGGTCTGATAGAATGTATATGAGTGAAAAAAACAATATTTATAGACGGTTCTCCATCAAAAGGCGATAAGTCGACCTTTTGTGAATGTTAGAGTATATATGCCTAAAATTGAATTCTTTTCATATTTTAAGCCTTTATCTTATATTGGATAAATGTAGAAACATTGAAAAAAACATATATAATCATATTTTAGTTATTTCTATTCATTCTCGCCAATAAAACGGCTACGTGTTAACTACCATTTAATATAATATTGTTTTATTACTACTGTGCAATGTAAGATTTCAAAGAAACTCTTTGTTGTGTATCGTGTACGCTATCGAACATAAAAACCCCTTTAAAGTAAAATTAATATTTAATTCGTAAATATTAATAAATATGAGAATGTTATATTCTTTATTTACCTGGGATGTTACATCCTTTCCCCCTTTTTGGAATTGTGTCCTCACAATTTTATTCACATATCAAAATAAGTGGGTGTATTTATCCCTCATAGCATTTTCAGATTCCCACGTTGCCTCTTCAACCATATGGTTTTTCGACAAAACTTTTACCTGGTGAATTACCTTATTTCGCAACACTTTCTCTCTTCAGTCAAGAATATGGACTGGTTGTTCTTCATAAGAGATATTATCTTCCCTCTGAACTACTTCTGGGATGAAAACATGAGATGGATCTGGCTTATACTTTCTCAACATCGAAACATGAAAAACATTGTGAACCTGAGATAAACTTGGAGGTAAAGCCACTTGGTAAGAAACCGATCCAACTTTATCCATAATTTCATATGGTCCAATGAACCTTGGACTCAAATTTCCTTTCTTACCAAATCACATCACACTTTTCCATGAAGAAACCTTGAGAAAAACATGATCACCTACCTCGAAAGATAGATCCTTCCTCCGGTTTTCCGCATAACGTTTCTGTCTGCTCTGAGCTATTCTCATGTGTTTCTTAATCAACTGAACTTTTTATGCCATCTCTTCTACCAATTGTGGTCCCATCATCTTCCTTTCACCCACTTCATCCCAAAAGCTGGAGTTCGAAACCGCTTCCCATATAATGCCTCAAACGGTGCCATCTGTATACTAGAATGAAAACTGTTATTATATTAAAACTCAACCAAAGAAAGATGTTGGTCACAACTTCCCGGATAATCCATCGAACAAGCTCATAGCATATCCTCCAAGGTCTGAATTGTTCGTTCTGACTGCCCATCTGATTGAGGATGAAGAGTTGTACTAAAATTTAATTCAGTACCCAACGACTTCTGAAGGCCTTTCCAAAACGTAGAAGTAAACCTGGGATCACGATTAGATACAATGGAGAGGGGAACTCCATGCGACCTGACTATCTCTTTAAGATACAATCGAGAAAGTTGATCTTGAGAGAATGTATCTCGAATAGTAAGTAAATGAGTAGATTTAGTCAAGCGATCAACAATAACCCATATTGCATTATTACCTCGAGATGTCCTCGGTAATCCCACAAAAAAAGTCGATGGATATGTTTTTCCATTTCCACTCTAGCACTGGTAAAGGCTGCAACATCCCTTTCGGTAACTTCCGCTCTGCTTTAACCTGTTAACATGTCAAACACTTCACAATAAAATCAGCAATATCTCTTTTCATTCCATCCCACCAGTAATACTCCCGCAGATCTCTGTACATCTTAGTAATGCTAGGATTAACTGAAAACAGAGAGCTATGAGCTTCACATAATAACTATCTCTTAAATTTTGAATCACAAGTCACACACAATCTCTTGCCAAATATCAAAATACAATCATTATCAATATTGAATTCAGGCAACTTACCCTTCTGAACCAGCTCTACCTTTTTATGCAACTCACTATCTTGCTTCTGAGCTTGCTTAATTCTATCTGATAGAGAAAATTTCACTGATACCTGAAACAAAACAGAAGAACTTCCTGCACAAACAACTTCCATGCCAAAGTACATCAAATGAAAAACCAAAGGATCTCGTTCCAAAGGTAGCATGGTTAATGAAGCACTACTTTTTTCGACTCAAAGCATCGGCCACTTTATTTGCTTTTCCCAGATGGTAATCAATTGTACAATCATAATATTTGATTAATTCCAGCCATCTCCTCGGTCTCATGTTCAATTATTTCTGAGTGAATATATTCTTTAAAATTTTGTGATCAGTATATATTTTATACTTTACTCCATACAAATGATGCCTCCAATTTTTTAGAGCAAAAACAACAGCAGCTAATTCCAAATCATGTGTAGGGTAATTTACCTCATGAGTTTTCAACTGACGTGAAGCATATACAATTACCTGATCATTCTGCATAAGGACACAACCAAGTCCCTTCAACGAAGCATCACTATATATAACAAACTCACCATTCCTAGAAGGAAGTGCAAAAAACTGGATCATTCATCAATCTTCCTTTCAACTCCTGAAAACAATCATCACATTCTTTTGTCCAGATAAACATAACACCCTTTCGAGTTAGCTTAGTCATTGGACTAGATAACCTTGAAAAATTTTCAACAAACCCTCGGTAGTAACCTGCAAAACCAAAAAAACTACAGATCTCGATTACATTTTTGGGTATTGGCCATTCATTAATAACTTTTTTTTAACAGGATCAACAGCTATTACATATTTTGAAACAATGTGTCCAAGGAAAGAAATTTGTTGTATCCAAAACTCACACTTGCTGAATTTTCCATACAGTTTCTTTTCTTTTATGGTTTACAAGATAACCCTTAAATGGCTTTTATGCTCCACTTTAACTTGTGAATAAACAAAAATATCGTCAGTAAAAACAACCACGCTTTATCTCCAGAGTCAACTGAGTAATCACTGCAACAAACTATTCAATTTTGATTCTGACCATCTCAGGATGTCGATTTAGAAGTTCATTTCCATCTTTATACCTTCCTAGCACAACATCCATGTTTCCACTTCGAAAAAAAATTCTAAACAAATAAATATCTTAGGAAAAGAAACATGGTAATCTGTAAATTCTATATCATTTCAATCATACCATAAATTAATTTATAATTTAACACTTTTCTAACTCTTAAAGTTGTCTAAACCGACCTCTGATACCAACTATAAGGCGCCGACCATAAACCATACCTAATATTTAATTAAATGAATAATTCACCTTGAGGATCTTTTCAGGTTTATAGTTTCAGAGAATTAGGACATAACTATTACATCTCACAAGATTACAAAGTAGAAACTTCTACTAAGTTTCCATAAAATTAAAACTCTTAAAAAGAAACATGTCTAGTTCCATGTTTTAGATAGCATGACTTTCCCTTGATCCCATCCTTGACCCTATTCCACATTAAGTCCTGTGAAAAACATTTCAAAAAAAATTGGGGTGATCACAAAAAGCTCAGTAAGGGATATACAATTAATGAAAACTATTAGTTTTTCAAAACAAAAAGTAAACCATGTATACTTTATCAAAGTAATACTTTTCTCCTTTATGAAGTAGTAAAAAACTTCACTGAATAAAAGTTCATTACTTACCCTTTTGTAACCAAAAGATTACCATACAAACCATATGAAGATCACATAACATATAAAGGTAACTTGGGACATAAACATAGTTAAATGGAATAACCATACGGTCGACTTCCACACATATCACTTAATGGAATAGCCATACGACCGAATTCCATACCCAATGAATTAGAGGTTATAATGTAACCACCCATCCTGGTATTCATGGCACCACCCGTCATATGGTTTATCACGTATTTACCCGTCGAATGTCCAAGTACCATTATAAAATCATAAGACATAAAACAAATATAATGAAAAGAAAACATTTCCACACTTTGATCATAATATATCACTTAAATATAATGACATAAAAATCCATTATAAAAAACCCTTTTCAATACAAAAATACATAAAATAGTATATGGTATTTATTTTATTTTAAAAAAAACATTATGGCTTGTTGAGGAAGCCAAAGACCAAATAATACTCGCGGTGACAGAAAAGGTCGTTGTCACTGCGTATGTGAAAAGAAACATTCGTTTTTGTCGTTTAGTAAAACGCTTCATAGAAGAAGATTCCTTTTGTATAAAAGTAAAATTAAAAGGGGTTTATACACCGTATAAAATATAGATGTGTATAAAACAAAATATGCCTCAATGAAAGGAGATTGAGACGAAGTCCCTTTCCTTGGGTCCGACTTGACTCGATCGTTCTTTAACGTCTTGAATAATAAACTTGAGTTAATTTCTACTTCCTTAAGAACCTTTTTCTAGTTCATTATTCCTTTTATATCACTTATTTCCATGTTATAAACATTATCTAATCATTTATGTTAATAATGTTTGTTTTGTCGATATTTGGTTCTTAAGTCGAAAGTGGACTTCTTAGAATTACTTGTTGTTCGTGTGGTCAAAGGTTCATTATATCCAGAATGATATTAATGATTTGGATATCATATATATCATTTATATCCAAAATATACATTTAATTATAATATTACATAATCATTTATAGGTAAGAAATGAAATTCACCGTTCATGGAGATGGTAATCCATACGTAAGCATGAACGCTACTTTCATTTCTATGTCATATTAATGGAATTAAAAATAAATGAGAGGTATATATATTTTAATTCCTGAATTATATTCATCATTTATATGTAACATAAATCATATATAATAATTTTAAATCCATCCTTTATATGTCTCACATATGGCATTAACGAATCAAATCACTTTGAGGGGGATGTAGTCCACACTTCCTAAAATGAAGATATCGCGTATACCCATAATGGAAGCCACAAAGGTATGAAATAAATGAAAAATACATAAACATAAGGAAAAAATAAACATATTATATATCATTTATAAATATAGTGACATCTTAATGTCCACCTTTGAATGTGTTAGAAGAATATTGAACAATCATCGTTTCGTGAGGTAGAAATTCAATATCCACAGAAACAGTATGTTCTTTAACCATTAGATGTAGGTGTGTGTAAGTGTAGCTAGAATTCTTCTCATAACAACATCCTAGTATATTGAAGATAATTCAGTTGTTACAAAATAAATTAATAAAAATAGTTTAGTGGCTGGAGAAGCAAAATAAAACAAAAGAACACAACTGAAGACATTACCTTAAAATCAGGTAACTCTCTTAGATTTGATCTCAAAGGCTCCCTTGGGAAGACTTCTGCCCAAAGTGAGGCTTCTAGGAGTAATAGAGGGATTTGGAGAGACAAAAAGAGCATATTTGGCCAAACCAAAGGCTTGAGAGGTGTGGGTAAGGTGGTAGAGGTGGGGGCCTTTTATAAGAGGAGAGGAGGGACACTCTTGGAAAGTTATAAAATATTACATTATTATATTATGATTTTCATATTTTAAAGGCCCCACATTGATTTATTTCGAGGATAAGGTGATAAGGGTTCGAAATATACTCATCCAATTGGTCTTTGACATGTGTAAGTCTTAGATTTTACATTATCTTTTCTTTTTATTTAAATCGTTCATTAATGAGGTAATCGCTGCATCATCATGATGTCATAAATAATATAATTTATTTAATGTCTAAAAACAATAAAAAAATATCATGATGTAGGAAATATTTTTATCTTTCTAATGAATATTTATAGTCAAAAATCTTACTTTTATAACCAAATTTAAAAATTGTTTTAGTAAAACAACTCATGTTTGTGACATTTTTATTTTAACATTAAATAAAAAGTTCTTAATATCATTTTCCTACCAAAGTGGCTCCATGGGGTCCCCAAGTTGACCCATGGATTTTATGAGTCGGCCATGATACATCCAATAAGGGTAGGACATGTGTCTAGGTCATTTAATATTAATAAAACATTATTTTTACCTTAAACTACACTAATTATCTCTAACCGTGATTAATAAACTTAAAAGTCACTATTCACCAAAAAATTATTTTAATCCCATTGAACCACATTTTAATTCTTAATTAAAACCATGTATGTCGGATTTTTGAAATTCTAAACACAGAGGAGGTAACATTTCATTTAAACAAATAATCAGTTTTTTAAGTACCACTTAGTGGTTTCACTATTCATCAAAAATTGACGTTTTTCAGAAAAATACCAAAACTTCACCCTAAGTTATATTTGATATTGCAAATTTTAAAATGATTTCTATTTTACAAAATTCAAAACATATAAGATTCATTAATTAATTTAATAATTAAATCCCACTGTCAGAGCAAATAGCGTGTTTTTATGAAACAATTAGTATCAAAAGATTGACACTAGTTTAAGTCCAATTTCAAAGTGAAATTAATTCCAATGACCACTATTGGATTGAATGGTAAAAATATATTATAATTTCATTTTAAAACCAATTAAAAAGATAATAAAATCATATAAATAGATTAGATTAAAAAGAGGTTTTGAATTAAAATACAACATTTTTCACTATTCATTAAAAATGATCTTTATCGAAAAAATACAAAAAATTTACACAAAGTAAATTTTGATTTCCCGATTCTAAATAAGAATTTTATTTGGTCCGATAGAATGTATAAGTGTGACCAAAACTATATTTATATATGGTTCTCCATTAAAAGGCAATAAGTCGACCTTTTGTGAATGTTAGAGTATATATGCCTAAAATTGAACTCTTTTCGTATTTTAAGCCTTTATCTTTTATTGGATAAATATAGAAACATTTAAAAAAACATATATAATCATATTTTAGTTATTTATATTAATTCCCGCCAATACAACGGCTATGTGTTAACTACCATTTAAAATAATATTGTTTTATTACTAGTGTGCAATGTAAGATTTCAAAGAAACTCTTTGTTGCGTATCGGGTACGCTATCGAACATAGTAACCCCTTTAAAGTAAAATTAATATTTTATTCGTAAATATTAATAAATACGAGAATGTTTTATTCATTATTTACCTGGGATGTTACAGGTAGAGGCAGCTCTGGCACAGATGTACCTTTGGGTAAAACCAGAAAACACCACTTTGATCTAGACATGAACGGTAAGTGATGAATGACAATGAGACTTGATCCACTCTTGGATATGAAAGTTCTGGGGGAAATTCTTAAGATAATTCACATTTTCTTTACAAACTGATTTTAAGGATTTTGATATTATATGAGAATAAATAACCTTTGTTAATCTTACAATGTTTTTATTGAAAATATTGTGTCTTGGTATTCTCTAAATTATTTTTTGACTATTGTTACTCACACTATGATTTAGGGTTTTATTCAATGGATGGATTCCAAGAAATTCATAGTAACATTGAACATGAGGTACAATGTGTTCATGATGGTTGAAATGATAAAATAAATAGAATGCTGATAGGAATAAAAGTTACCATGTTCATGCAGAAGCAGGTTTCCAAAAATTTGATCGAAAATATATACATTAACCAACTCCCAAAATCAATGTATAAAAGAAAGGTATAGAATTATAAGAGATCCAGCAGTGGAGACAATGGGGAAAAGAATGATCAATTTCAATCATGCTGAAAATGTGGAAGTAGACACCCATGTAATTGTCTGATTGGAACAAAAAAATGATTTATTTTTGGGAAAGATGGACATAAAGTAAATAATTTTCAAGTAAAAATGAAGAGTACGATGGAAGAAAATAAAAATGATCCTAAGAATATATTTAGAGTCATTTTTCATAAATGTCGTGGATCAGGGAATTACCTGTGTCAATGCTCTATTCTATAGGATAACCACTTGTTCAATGAAGAACCTATGTGGAAAAAAATGAATGGAGAAATTTTTAAAAGTATTAACGCTCTTTGTTGATATGATTACTTTGTAATAATTTTATCTTGTATGTGTAACCCTACAGTTTGTTATATGAAAATTCTATTTGTGAAAGAATTATCTTTTCTTATTCGGATATAGTTATAAAAAACCATTTGGGTTTATATGATCCTTGAATTTGAGGAAATTACAAGTTATTGATGTTTGGGTTGAAAATGAGTGGTATGAGATAACATTTGTGTTTAAATTATGTTATGGTTATTTTGAGGAATTTATCTCACTTTGGGAATGTTATAAAATATAGTTTTTGAAAGAAGACAACATGAAGACCATGTGACAACCCGTTTCATCAGAAAAATTTACAAGAATCAAATCCACAACCAAAGTGCGATAGGGATTTATCACCTACCAGTAGACTACGTGAAGTCCCTGGTTAGTGTGACTAATTTTTTTTAATTAAATGATTTTATTGATCAATAATAATCTAATTTTGGATCTTTTAGTATAGGAAAATGATTTGGTGATTAAGTGATTAATGCTATTTTGGAAGATGTTCTCTCTATTGGGAACACAATATGTGTAAGGAAAATATAATACTATGGAATTTCATTTGAGAAGTAATTGTGGATTTTTTTTGGAAGAATATATGTTTTTTATATAGATTCAGGATAATAATAGAAATGATTAACCTATCCTAGAGAATATGTGATTTGGTTAATCACACTTATTTATGATACTTTAAAATTCGTTGATGTTATTTGGAGATAAATGTTATGATTTACACTAAAATACTTTGTCATTAAATTCTTATGAATTTTGGAATTAAATCTTAGTTTGGATTATATTGAAGGATTTTAATGAATATAATTTATTGAATAGTATTTAATGAACTTTGGGTATTTTTTGTTTAATTTTGGAAATGAAGATTATTATTTCTTGCTATAAAGGATTATCCATTTTGTGGATAATCTGATCTGATACCAAATATTTGGTTTTAGTTAATCCTTAAAGACATGGTAAATGTATAGTTCATATATTTTGGATTATGAGATTCCCTAGAAGTTGATTCTAGCACTTCAGATGTGACCAAGTCTTCTTGAATAGTCATCGTTTGGAGAAAAGATGAGTTACTGGTAGAAATTTATTAAAGGATGAAAAAATACTTAAAAAGTATGCATATATCATTATGTTCTTAGTAAATCTCATAAATAAATTCATCACTATTATGAAATAGAACTTAAAAAAAATGTTTTCCATTTACTTTTTCTACTGGGAAACAAATGACCGTTTAACCCATCACAAGTTTGTCTTTTTTGTTGTTATGTTTTTCCTGATCAAGTTTTCTATCACTCTCCAGCAGAACATGACCCGTTTTTTATCTTCAATATCCATTTTTTATTATATGTAATCTCAATATGGTTTATCATGGGTATCATTTTTAATTATCATTCTTTATTTTAAAGTGATAGATTTATTGACTCTTTTTTCAGATGTAGGGCATTCAATGAAGTTCCATGCAAAATATTAAAATTATTAGGATGCAATTTCGAAAAGGGGGGAATAATGTTACACCCCATGATTTCATAGTACATTATTTTCATTAAAGTAATACAATAGCTTTTGTTAGATGAAACACCGAGTTCTAGCGCACCGAGACATACAAACCATCTGTTCAAAAAATAGTTATAAATAATATTAACTGAATTTTGAATTCTATATACTCCATATAATTATAAAATCCATATTATTTATTTCCTATACATAATATAAGAACAAATTTTATTTTTCAGTTAAATGAAGTATTTTTCAAAAAATGGAATTTTACCACCATTTAAGGGAGAACACTTTTTAAATTCAATATTTTACACTCTTATTTATTCAATTTTATAAAATAAACTTCTTCTTTTTAAGAAGGACATAAAAATTTAGTTTGTAAAAAATTTCAGTGCTTTTCTGATAACATTCATATTTTGATGAATAGTAAAAAATACAAAATTTTAATTTAAAACGAATTTTTTTAATCAAAATAATTTATAGTGTTAGATTATACATTTTAATGGGTTTGAAGAATAATTAGATAATATTTTTATCATTCAATCCAATGTTTGTCATTAGATTTAATTTTACATTTAAATTGGACATAAACACATATCAACCTTACGATAATTTTTACTTCTCGAAAACCTACTTTCTGGTTTTGAAAATAGGAATATTTAATTAAATTAATTAATAAGACTTCTATGTTTTGAATTTGCTAACAACAGAACATTTTTTAAGTTGGAATATCAAAATTATATTTGGGTCAATTTTTGGTATTTTTCTAAAAACATTGAATTCTAGATGAACAGTGAAAAACACTATGTTGTTGTTTAAAGCTGAATATTTATTTAAATAATTACATTAAAATTAAATTAATTCTCAAATAAAAATATATACCAAATATCTATATTATTATAATTTAATTAATTGAATTCATTTTATAAAAAGATTGGATATATAAAAATTTATTGAACTTATTACAGTCTTTTACTCACCTTCTATGCACATTTGTAATTTGGTGTAAATGTTTTTACCGCTCTGTGAATTAAATTAAATAAATTTGAGAGATAAGGTTGACATCAGTAAGTAAAATTTGGTCCAATAGGATGAAAATATTTTTTGGTGAATAGTAACTTTTGAATTTTTTACCACGGTTATAAGAAAATAGGGTAATTATAAGTAAAAATGATAATTTAATTACAGTAAAACATGTACTAATTCTATTGGATAAGTGTATTTCTCCGAAAATAAACCATAGGAAAAAATTATTATCCTTTTGATCTACTTGGATTATATTAAGGCATTTTTAATAAATTTTTTTAAAGACGAGTTAAAAGTGTTATGTTCAATGTTTAATAACTAAACCATTTTAAATATATGGTTATACATAAGATGAATTCAACTATAAATATTAATTAGAAAGATAAATTTTTTCCTATATCATGATAATTTATTTATAATTTTTAGACATTAAATACTAAAATTTATTAACGACACAATGAGGATGCAGTAATTACCTTATTAATGTTATATTAAAATAATGGATATTATAAATATATAAATAAATGAAAATTGAGTATTTTGATTCATTACACGAATTTTAGAGATTAATATGACATTCTAGGGTTGATTTAATGTATTTTATGGAAGTAATAATGTTTTTTGACATTCCCAAAAACCAAATACTAAATAGTGTCATAATTGACATAAATTAGTATTTAAAACAATTACTATATTTTTAAATGAAAAAATGTTTCTAAAAATTTACCTTTAAGCCAGAGGACTCATATAATGATTGATATGTAATTAATTAACCACATGAGGGTTTCTTTACACTGTATATTATGTTGATTAACCATTTAATATAAAAATACAAGAAGACAAGATAAAAGTAAAACTATTTAACTAAGAATTAAATATAAAATTTAATGTTAATATGGGGATATAAACTTGTCTAAAACCTATTGGTTTAGAGTATTTATACCCATACACATTTTATCCTTTAAATATATACATTTGGAGCCATTATAAACAGAAAATTATTTTATAATAAAATAATATTTCAATCTTTTCCTAAAGTGGCCCTCACCTCTCTTATAAAACGGTACATCATATTCTCAAAAAAAACACCTCCAAAGAAATTTGGATCAGAAAAACCTACTAAAATATTCTACTAAATACCATAAATTGATACTAGATTCCTTGATTTGATCAGAAATCCATCCTGAGGATCCCTTTTGATCAAATCAAAAGGAAGCTCCCAAAGAAGATGTAATAATTTCATCCTCTCTTTCAAAGTTCTTTTCTTCCTACACATCCTTTTTCATTATTATTTCAATTCCAAAATAATTACTCCTGTACCTTCTACATAATGTGATGTTATTATAAATATGGTAAAACCATATTCATTATTATATTTATCCTTTGAATGAAAAAGTCACCATACGTGCGTATGTACGGATTACCGTCTCGACGTCATTATGTTGTTTGTTATTCAATATTTCATTGTTTGGATTGGAATAATAATGTGTAAAGATATATTAAATAATAAATTTATCATGTTAATAATTCTATATATATAATATATCATTCAATTACATACAATTTTACCACTACTATAATGATATTTTAGCTCGTGCGTTCATATGGCTTACCGTCTCCACGACACGATGAGATTTTGTTCTCCATCGTAACCATTCAAGAATATTTTCCCTTTGATGATTAAAAATAATTTTTAATAACTTTATATCATTATGGATATGATTTAAATATAACATATCAATAACATATAGGACTAACATAACAAAACATATAAAGGAAAGAAAATCAGTTAACCCCCAAAATAATGATACTATTCAAATAACATTAACAAAGAAATATTAGAAGATCATATATGATATCATATTAATGTATGTGGTTATTTTAAAAATTAATAAAAATTATTTCACCATTATATAAGTGGTTATACTACCCTCTACTAAGAAACTGTACCAGGTAAGGGGTTTTCATCTCACTTTTATTCCCGTGATATTCATTCTATATTTTCTATTATTTCCTTTTGTGTTTTGTATGAATAGATAATGATTGTATTCTTTGTGTAATATAATTTAATTAATGGTTATTTAAATATTACTTTTATGATCCTTCTTTCACGGGGTGTATGATTCATAAGTTTTCAAATCAGTAAGGAATTTCTAATTTCCATTTCAACTCATTGGGTTGTACGCAAACATCATTGATTATTTTACTCCAACATTATGTGTGAAATCACTATTTATTTATTTATGTTTTAATTTCCACTTCCCATTGTGTGGATATACTTTTGATACACACAATAACTCTATTGATAAATTCTCAATTCATTAATATGAACTTTATAAGAGTAATCTTAACTCAATTTCCATTTATCAAGTTAAACATCCAAGTCATTTGTGTTGTTTTTGCAAGAATATGAGTGAATGTCCTCTGATTAATTTACCCCTAATATACTATCATATTGATTGTATTTATATTATTCACACATAATTTATTCATTGATTTATCCTTATCCTAATGATACAATCTTTTTAATGTAATCAATCTCAATTTAAATTCCATTAAGACTTTATTGTAGTAATGCACCAATTCAATTTTATATGGTGTTTATAATATACTTTGATATAGTATATCACGATTCCATGTATTCTCATGATATTATAATGTTTTTATTAACTCAATTAATTGTATTCAAGAATCAATCTTTTGGTCCGGAACTTTAACTAAAATATGATTTTTAATGTTTTAATGATTTATTCTTCTTAATATTTCTTATTATTGTCCATGTTTTAAAAATGGAGATATGGATTTATTTATATGGACATGAATGTTCTAAAATTAAAATTATTTTTAAATGTTTCAAATTGGTATGGGAAAAACATGATTCAATAATCTATTTTTAACATCTTCTTGACAAATAGTGAGTCTTTTAGACATTTTCAAGAAAAAAGGGATATTTTTCTTAGATAGTTTTACTGATTGTTTTCATATATGTTAATATCCTATATTATTCTTTATTTATTTTTATTAATTATAGTAAAATATTTAATATTTTAATTAATGTGTAATGTTTTACTATGGATGTGCTATTTTTATACCATTCATTGTTTGTAGTTTAAATATTGACATTTTGTATTCTAGTTTTAATATGAATGTTTAGATTATGTTTCACCCTTTTCATATGAGTAATGCATTGGACTTAGAAAGTGACGGGAGAGGACTGCTATAACCCCTTGATTCCTTGGTAGGTCTCATGAGACAAACTTGTGTCTTGGCACAAGGCCCTGGAAAAATCATTTTTTGGGGTTTTGGAACGTGGCATTGACTCTGTAGTTATGATGTCCGACATTATGCATTCAGTTTTTATGAAATTAGCTATTTATATTAAATGTTATTAATCAACCATTAGAATATAAATGTTAATAAGTAAATGTAATAATTTGATCTATATTTTCCATATTATGTATATTTTTATGTATAAAATGCTTGTGTTTTAGTATTACACATTACCTTAAATGTTCAGGCATACTTAGGATAGTTTATGCTATATTGTTATCCTTATAGAGCATCTGGGCTAGTTCATTTCTCATGTTTTCTATTCCTAGGATGTGAAGATGTATATTATGATTAACCTATAAGGATAGGATAAAGGATATGAGTGTCTTGAAATGGGGTACAATGTTTTTTTCTTTATTTGATGATGTAATGTGAAACTTATGTATGTATCTAGTACTTCCAAGGCAACTAAACTAATATGTCTTTCAAGACATGATCGGTTGTGATCATGACAACGTTATGTAATAATGCACCGACACTAGGTAAATAGGGCCGGGGCGTTAAAAATATTGTTTTTTGTAATAAATAACCTTATGTTTGAAAAATTATTTAGAACATATTTTCTTGAAAATAAAAAATCATTTTTTAAGAAAACATATTTTTAATGAATTAAATTACATTTCCCAAAATTGATTGGATATTTAGTAAAAATTTATAAATAATTTATATTGATGTTGGAATTTATATATTAATATTTCATATAGTATTTAATTATATTAATAACCTCCAATTTAATAGCTAGGATATAAATGTAATATATTTCATAGGTCATTATCCTCGCTGTTGTGTATTGAATATGTTTTAAAAATAAAAATTCTCATGGTTTCATGTACTAAAAGTGCGTGAGGATATTAAATTTATTTTAAAAGAAATATATCTTAGTGTCTCATGGTGTAATTTTTATGTCTACACTAGGTGTTTCTTGTCATATTAACTATTTATCAAAATTTTATTTTTAGAAAATCATGGGTTGTTACATTGTTCCTCTAGTATCTGAGGTCATGAGGGATGAACCCTACCATTAATTTTTTTTTCATAATTTTCCACTAGAGATGATCTAAAATATCATTATAAATATTCTTAATTCTAGGATGAATCAAAATTTTCAATTTTTTTTCATAATCAATCAGTCTTTATAAAAATTAGGAAATACCACTCTACATAAGACATTATGCATATCATTATCATTTAAGAACCATCCTAGAACAAGCCTTTTAACAATATCTCCAACATCAAGAGATAATTCGGAATCGTATCCTAACTATATTTTACATATTCAACCAATATGTAAGTGATTACCATCAATGAAAAATATACCACCAATTTCCCCTAAAATACACCAACCCAACAATTAATGAGTAGGTTTATAAAATTATTCTTTACCTAAGCTTGAGATTTGTTGTTTTTTTGCATTCTTTCTATCACCATTTGCAACAATATTTACTTTTATATGCTAATGATCCACCTGAATTTTTAAATATCTAACAAAAATTCCGGAATCTATATGTTATAATATTTTATAATATTTTATTGTCTGTATCAATAAAAAAACTATTACCCAAGTGTAAATAAAAATAATAATTCAATTAATAAACAATGTAAGATAACATTGGATTTTTAATAGTTTATATTCTACCATGGATTCATTAATGGAGATATCTCAAAGGAACAACCTTGTCATTATTCATAAATATATCTCCCAACTGGCTCTCAAGACATATAAATATTCTTGATAACAAATCCTATGTTTCAGTAGAATCAGTATTAGACTGTGTATCTACATTATTTTCAGCTCTAAGAACACAACTTCATAGAGTACTAGCCACTCAAACATTACAACTGTTATATTATTTCTATTCATAGACTCTACAAAATGGGAAAAGACCACAATGAACAACCAATAGTACCAAAATAATCATATGAATCTCTAATCATTGAACTTGATCATAAATGCAAAAATTATGTAACAACATCCACTACCCCTGGATCAACCAAAATAACTATTTTAAAAATATCATTTCTAAGAGAGAACACTGCTTTGATCAAAAATGAAAATTGAAAAAATAGAACATAAATCAACTTCATTTGGATTTTTATTCAATATAATATCTAAATTTCGAGAGCAAAATTATGAGCTCTGTGGGTATAACATGATGTCCATAACAAATGTGATAATGAAAAAATTCACATATAGTTGAAACATTTCATTCTCAGGTGTCCCATGAATGCTGATGATGCATTCTTTATTCCTAGAGGAATCATAGGTTATTCTTATAGCCAATATCTTCTCCTAAATGTTGTTTTTTGTATATCCTCTTCTATAAGTCATTATCAGTGATCTATTTATCTTAGATCAATTTTATAGAACCACCAGTGTCTACTAAATAAATTAATCAAATAAATGATCCTAGGTAAGGGATACCAGTAAATAAATGTAACCTAATAAAAATTTTAATTATCCATTTATATACATAAGATTCAATCCTTGTTCACGGAAAATACAATCGTGGCACCCAAGGGGATTTTATCATCCTAATAAACCCCTATAAGTTTATATCTTAATGTTTTACCTATAAATCAATCATCTCATTTGATGTAATATTACTTCAAGGGAATAATATATGTTTCGTAACTAGAATGAATTTAATATAAAACATGATTCCACTTTTTTGGATGGAGTCTTGATAAATAATCTTGAATTTCTTCATCGTAATGGCCCACGATAATAAGATAAATGACTAAATCAATTACCCAATTTATTATAACAACCATAAAAATAATATGATCCATAATGTTCCATTAATATAATACCTACTTTAAGACCCTATTCTATATTTAAGATTTTATTCTATAAATTCATTGAGGGTGACGTCATTTATCTCTTAATAGAATCACTACGATCTCGGTAACAGGTCATCAATTTATATCAGCTATTACAAAAATATTCTAATAATGTAAACAATGAAATAAAAAATATTGATGCAACCTACCAAAAATACAATATAATCATAGAATTTATATGTATAATATACCCTCAATCCAATAGGAATATCAAGATATAAAAATTCACGAGAAACAATTATAGTAAAAAAAACCTGAAAACTACTTTTATATGTATAATATACCCTCAATCCAAAGTTAGGGAATATTGGAAGAACTTTTACCATGTGGGGGATAGGGGATGAAGACACCGTAATATATTTTTTTTACCTATTTCCACCGTGGAGCATATCCTTAGATTTACTCTATTTTTGGACAAGGCCCGTGTAGATCATCTTGAGAAAACATGTATACGTCTATTAAGGATAAGAATAATTCCATATATTTATCCTTTTTAAACCCTTATCCATTATATGTTCATTGTTAAAAAAATTCAGGTTTATAGTCTGGTTGAAGTTCATTAATGTGTGCATCGACTAAGGTAATAAGACATTGATAAACATCTGATCTTTCTTGGCATCATTCCTTACCAAAATTGGAAGACATAGAATCTCCATAAATGGATTGGAATATTTCATCATCATTATCTTTCTATATTGGTCTTTATTAAAATTCAGGGATTGATCGATATTCTATATATCTAGTATGATCACATAAAAAATGATTCTTGATAGATTCCCAAGTCATCCCATCATGCCTCTCGGTCAGATTCATCACACTCAAACCTCTATTAATAAGTACTAGAAGTATATTTGTATCCAATTCCACCAAAATTATTCCACAGGTCTCTACAAGATTAAGAATACTATAAATGTCCTTAATAATATACCCAACATCCTAGGGTAATTCAGTGACATGGAATGATATAGTGTTATCTATTTATAAATATATTACAAATTTTAACCCAGTTTTCCTGCTCTTATGGTATCATCCACAAGAAACTGGTTCTAGATGGGATATTCCATCCAAAAGAAATTCCCCAATCAGGACTACTGGAGTAAATATGGTAGTTTACTCTAATTCATCTTATGTTATATCCATATGTGATGGAAGTAAATTTAAAAGTATGGGAGCATCGTAAACCACTTACCTAGGTGTAACCACAATACACCGTTGAATTGGGATTATCACAAATTTAATTGTGATATTATGTAAACTCCATTAACATCTTAAAAAAATAATGAAAAACTAATTAACATGGACCCACATAAAAACTAGTTCACAAAGAATCATCTTAAGAGGAAACTAATGGCTACAATACATAACCCATAACATTACCTAAGGACTAAGACAATGACACTATTACATACAAGATAGTCGCAGTCATGTGATTATAAAATGATATAAAAATCATGAAATAAAATTATTAAAAAATATAAATAATTCACTTATAAACAATAGAGAATATAATATATCTAGAACATAATTAATTAAACCTCTGTAAGTGATAGGAAAATTGTTTCAGGTCATGGGAACTTACTTGCCTACTCATGATGAAATAACTCACCCAAATAAAATAAACTAAAACTACACATAAATATTTAATATCATCTTAAATCTATTGTTCCACAATTTATAATATAAATCATAATTTCCCTAATAACATAGAGGTTTTTTAAACATGATATGTTTAGAAACATGCATAACTCCACTACCTGTGTAACAACTATCCTATCACTTTTCTATAAAACCCCAAAATAATATCAATAGAAATGAATGGCGCTAATAAAATTTTGTATAATACTTACTTGAGTCATATTGTATGGAAACACTATCGCATGTCCTCATTCATGATTCCCAATAGGAATGAGGTTATCAAATAACATCAATGGACAAAAATCAAAAAATGTGCAGATTATTCCCAAAGCGTATATATCAATCAAATACTTACAAACATTCAAGTGTTAATAAAATAATAGATAAATAAATATAAATGATGGAATATAAAATCATTCAATATAAATATGTCATATAATACAACCAAACAATATAACAACTATAATATGAGTACTATAAAAAATGATATAGGATAACAAGGGATTCTAAAGCATGAAACCCAATTTCCTCTATAACTCAAAGTATTTACCCTATATAGTAGACTAGTACCCAAACATATGGTCCTTTACCATGAGTGTATCATTGACCATATTTTTTTTACAAACATCAATATTTCATTATAGGTTGAGTATAAACCCATTAGAACAACACCAATATGTACCAAACATATGTGCTTCATTTTAGTAAGAGTGTATACAAAGAAAGGAATGTAAAAAAACCACGTAAAAAATCACATTTTTTGTTATGTTGTGCTACCCAAGATTCCATAAACACCAACACAACCTACAACAACTCCATGTAAAAGGAGAAGCTATGTATAGTTTAATTTAAACTCAGTACAATCCAAATGAACTATATAACTCATGTAACAAGTCATAAGGCCATCATGATTTGATTTTTTCACATTGAAATTATACCCTATTAACCATATCAGGTTATTCCATCATTCCATCATTCCCCATTATAGTATCATGTAATCCTCTATTCTATATTGACCAACTATTATTCATTAAATACCCCAAAATAAGCATTTAGAATAAAGTAATATATTTATTTTTCCAACTAATGTATTAATATACCAATTAAGGGACCACCTATCACATTTTTACCATATAATAAATTGTTATTTTCAAGGTGTTCGTTTGAAATAATTTTGAAGGATTTGATAGATTTCTTTACTCATAAAGTTGAGTATAAATGAGAAACAACATTTTATAACTATTATAACCCTCCCATATTGTTAGTTGGTATGACTATGACTACCCACCTAATGAAATATATATAGTAAGTTTTTCCTCTATTTAAAAGTATTACATTATGTTCTATTCAATAAAAATAAAATTTTATCAAAATCATTTCATGATTTTAAGACATATTTATAATGAAATATAGTTTTATAGGTGTTAATAATTTTTAATATACGAACAAATATAAATTAATATTAAAAAATTTATTTAAATAAAATTTATTTCTCTTTTTTTAATTTTAATTCGTAATTATTTTTCTATTTTTTATAAATGGTAAAATAATCATTTTATGGTAAAATAGATATTCTTTAGAAAACTAGTTTTACGTGAACAAGTGTTTTCATCATAAAAAATTAAACAAAGAACTATCTATTAATCATCATAATGATATATGTAATTAAAATTTGGAATATAATATCATAAAAATCATCTAATAGTTTATAAAAGGCAGTAAAAAAATTAATCTAGTTTAATCATAAAAAATACATTTTTTCTAAAAAAATTTTTTATTGGTTTTGTGATAAAATTATAAATTTAAATTTTCCACTAAAATAAATTGTATTTGATAAACCTAATTTCATATTTTGATGTATAATTTAATTAATTGGTTATTGTTACACATTCATTATTTGTTACACTGGATAGTAAAACTTGTACATGTTTGTTCCCATAGTAAGGGTTCAAACAGGTTAATAAATGGTATCAAACAATGAGATAATGGAAAAAATTAGAAATAAACATGTCTAACTATTATTGGTTGAAGAAATTTCAACCTCAAATTATCTTAAAATATACTTCTAGGTCATTTTATACTAATTTGTAAGGAAATGATATTATATTAATTAAATATTTTTTTAATTGCATGTTTTTCCATCTTCTAACTTATTATAGGGAACACATAATCCTACCTTATTCAAAATAATTGTGCCTTCTAGTTTTGAATAGACCCACTAATATTCCATCCTACCTTATTTTAGACCATTCATGTGTTCATTTTATTTTAATGAGACCATCATATGAAGCTCTAACATGTAAGTCAGTGGAGGCCACTCGAATAATTGTTAATCATCGTTTATGACTCATTCAATGTTCATTTCATCAATATTATATTCTAAAATTATTATATAAATCTTAAAATAATAATTATAGTATTATAAATATTTTGGTATTTTATTATTATTATTGGACAACCAGTTTCCATATCTCTTTAATGAAATGTAAAATGAAAGTACCACAGGTGAATACATACTAACTAATTCGTCCACATTGTGGTTATATTAATTTTCAAACATATTATATCACTAATCATTTTATTGATGGAGTTAATCAAAATATATCATATTTATAATAATATAATTATTCTTAAATTAAAATTTTAGTTTAATTTATTTTCTTTTTGATCCATATAAAATGGTAGTATTGTTCATGTGTACATAAGTACTGCTATCTCAATGAATAATGTAATTCATTTCTCCATATATTCATTCGATGGATGGTTATAAATACATATATGTTGATTTTATATGATATTTTTATAATGATTAACATTGTAGATACATTGATAACTGATCAGTATGTAGGAACTATAATTATCAAATCAAAACATATATTAAAAATAAACCAGTTAACACATGAATTAAGATGATAATGAATGATTATTAATGAATAGGGGAAAATATGTTATATATAAACCATGAATTATATAATAAGCATATAATTATTCTATTAAAGAATTATAATAAAATTATATATATTATATAATGACTTATGAGAAAATACAATTAAAGTTAGACTTGAGGTAATTGTTTCTTACACTACTTTTTCTTGTGTTAGACATATTCCATATTCACCACTAATTACATTAATATAGTTTATATACTGAATAATTCATAAATTATATCCATAATATATTTAAATTAATGGCACTTCACATTTCATTTGTGGGTTTCTATTTCTAATGTCATATTTTTGAGAAGTTACCAAATTGGAAAAAGATTAGTGTGCAAATAATTTTTCTATTAGAATTGTTTATTATTAAATTTCACATTATGATATTAAAATAAATATATATCATAAATATTATTTCTTTTATTTTCCTCATATTATTTTTATATATTACAAGTTTTGTATTCATATTCCTCTATCTAAACAATTAAAATATTAAAAGAATATTTCTAATAAAATATGACTTTAATTTTCAATTAAGTTAGGGGTCTTTTTCATCCTTGACTATCATTAACATAAAAAAATGTAATAATATAATTATTTTCTCCACAATTATTGATTAAATTCTTTTCAATCCATTTTTTACATTCAATATTTTTTTGAAATAAATCATCGTGTTTTTTTAATGTGTTATGCTTTACCAAATGTATGAATGAAATTATTGTTTTAATATATACCACACGATTTTATTTTCTCACCATAATTAGTACTATTTTAATTTAACCATACCTTAAATGTTTCTATTAATCATTATAATTTTTTTCAATAATATTATGGGATTCTAATTTTTTTCAATAAGTGTTGTTAAAATAATTTTTTTGTTTTCAACTGAAAATTGTCAAGTGATATTTTAATGGTATTCTCATCTATAAAAATATTCATTAATGGTAATTATGATTCAGAAAGATATGATCCAATAATAAAATACATATCTTTTAGTGACTGTTTTTTAATGTGATGGAGTAATCTTGATGAAAATTGTTCTATTTATTATGAGTTTTGATATTTTGTAATGATAAACAATTTTATGATATTGTGGAACAGTTATGAATGGATTATAAAAATTTAATGGGATGTACCGTTATTAACCTCTTATGAATTGGGAATTGATTAATATTTTATGTGATAAAAGTGTATTTAGCGACTATCCCAATATAAAATATGTTACAATAGTAGTTATCCCAATCCCAAAATAGCATACATGGGGGGTTCTTCCATGCCTAGAAATTGTACAGATGAGGTTATCAAAAACCAAAATTAGGTGAATTGGTGTATTATAAATCTCAACATGTGGTGAATTTATAGATTGGAAATATTGAAAAATTAATTTTTTGATTATTAATATGATATTATTCTTATGAATATTTCTATGAAATTTTATTATGCATGTCGTACTATCTCATAGCTCTTGATCTTAAATTATTATTTGGATTAATTCTTATGATGTAACAAAAAATTATAATTTGACTAAAAATAATTTTCTATTTTTTATTTGTTATGATTTTATTTACTTAATATCTTGTTCTAAAAATATATATTATTATCTTATACTAACTAATATTTATCAAAACATACCTCCCATTTTTATGTTTATTGAGTATCCGAGATCTCCATATTTATGGTTTCCTCTTCCTAGTTTATAAATAAGGTATTTATTATGATATGTATTAGATTACTACTATATTGGAGGAAAAAAGTTGGAGAAGTTAAATATTGTTCATAAATATATTGATTATAAATATAGTCTCATAAGACTCTATGCCTTTGTTATTTTATAGAATTCATTATTATGAGAAAATTCAAACATATATCGTTAATGATGAAATTAGTTGTGTTAAATGGATGGATCATTATAGTTAGTTTTATAATTGTGTTTAGTTATTATTTGATATTAGGATTATAAAAGATTGGGGGAAAACAAAGGTATTTGTCTATACATAGGTTAACATCTTGAATCTTTTGTAAAAAATATATTGTGTGGCTTTCCAAGATAATAAATCCCTATATAGGAACTGATTGGTGGATGAATCTCTGTAACAAATACACCATCGTTCAAAAAATATAAAATGGGTTAATTGGGATTTAACTGGTTTGAAACTGATTCATTATTAGTTGGGAAACTACCAAAAAATAGTTTGAAATTTTCATGGGATATGAATAGCTAAAATCATATTTTATTTATTAACCATTATAATGGAATTTAATAGACAATTACAAAGGAAATCCATGTTTAATACAAATGTGTTATATATAGAGATAAATGTGTATTTATTTATAAATCCTATGAATGATTTATCATTATTGTAGGATTAATAAATATAATTATTAAATCTCGTACTATTATTTTTTAATTTAGAAAATGGATAAAACATGGAGGAAACTTGTTAATAATTAATGTGATGGAAAATTAAACAAATTAAGTTATTAGAAAAAATAATATGGGTGGGTAATTGTGATAACATTTAATTATTCTTTACCATCTATCACGATATATGATTAAAATTTTAACATGGATGAGATTCCTATCATATTAAATAATAGAAAAAATGGTGTTTGTAGTGATTTCTATTTATGAAGTACTAGGAGTTATGAAGATTAAATTTTATATATTCCATGAATGTGAGTAGAATACCAAAGGGATGTTTATTAAAGGAATAGAAAGATATTTTACATGGTCAAAATAAGGGAATTAATAAATTAATTTCCATTGGAAAAGTTTAATTCCAATAGTGGGAAATGAAGTTCATTCATACAAACTATTAATATATTTATTCATTTTTTCTGGGGAACATGGAATTTATCTAAGTCAATTCTATAATCCAATGGTTAAGTATTACACCATTGAAGTTTCTTTGTTATATCAAACACTGAATTGGATTATTATGGTTTTGGCCCCCCAATCCTCCAATCTATAGTATGAGATACCATATTAACGAATGAATGTGTATTCCCTAAGAAAGTATTATTTTCCCCAATCTAGTTGATTTTGATGAAATTTTAGGCATTTAATAGATATCATTATATATATTCCACATCAATTTCCCAGGATGGGATGTAACAATTCTTATTCAAACTCAACCTGTGACCACTTATCAATGTGATCCTGAATACAAGTTTCCAATGGAAATTACCCCATTTTAAGGGTCCTTATTTCAATTCATTATGGATATATATCTATAATATTAAGGGATAAAATCTATATCAATGTTATGACAATTATGTGGGAATTTTTTATTTTATTTCTAAGACCATTCCTAGTTTTTCCTTAAATCCTGATGTTGGATTTTCAATTGAAATAATATTTGGTGCTACTTCTATTTGAAATAATTCTAAATGAATATGATGGATTTAGTTGAATAAATTGATGAATAAATTCTTGGATAATCTTGATAAGGGATTCATATATCCTAGTGATTCACCATGAGTGGAAACCGTTCTTTTCTTTAAGAATAAATGTGGTTCAATGTAGCACTATACATAATATCGGGGAACATAAATGGATAATAATAAAAAATAAGTATCTATTAACCCATATTAATGTTGTGAATTATCAATTACATGGAACTCAATACTTTTCCATTATTATCCTTATTTATGGATACTATTACATCCAATTCAAAATTAATGACATCTATTAGAAATAATTATATATGAGGTATGAAAACTATGGATTTATAGATATGGAATATGGAATTAATAATTCATCCTCTATATTTTGGTATTTCATGAATTGATTATTTATAGATTCCCTTCATCATTTTATGTTTTCCTTCATATAAAATATTTGTATATACATCAAGGGAAATTAAGGTGATAAATATAACTTGAGAATTATGATGAACACCTTATTGAAGGATAAAATATATAGAAAAAATGAGCATGAGTGAACTGTAGATATAGATAGTACCAATAATGAAACACATTATCATAATTTTTGGTATATCAGAGATCTTTATAAAATTTATGTCATTGAACATTGGTCTAGGCCAACCATAATGACAGAGACCTATTGTATTCTTAGATTTTATTGGTTATTATAGTCACTTTATGAATAATATTTCATGGAAGTATAATTAAATGAGGATGATAACATGGAAGGAATTCATGTTTCTTTTGGACAATGAATGTGATGAAAATTTTAAGTAGTTGAAAATAAAATCAGATAGTGTTCCAATACTAAAAACACCCTATATTGGGAAAGGGTTTGTGTTATATATTTATGCAACTAAGAGGTGGATGTGATGTGTTCATATGAGGGATTATATGGTTATTTATATTAACACTCATCAATAAATGTTGCATGAGTATTGTTACTCATCCCATGAATTAGAGTTAGTGTGGATAATTGTTGCATTAATGATATAGAGTCATGATCATTATAGAGAAATGTGTGACATATTTATTTATCATAAAATATTAAATTATATATTGACCCAAAAGGGGTTTAATTTTTACATGAAAAGATATTTGATGTTTATTAAATATTACAATAGAATAAAACATTAACAATGTATAAAGGTGAACATGGTGGATAATGATTTTAGCCGATAAGATTGTACAAGATTATCTTTGATGAGGACCACAAAAGATAAAATATTTATTGACCTACAATGTATGTAACTTTATATCATAAATTCGGTGGACAAATCATATATTTTTAAAATAAATGTTCAACCATTTATCCAGTTGGTGATTACATTCTCAGTAAAAGAAACTGTAGATCTACAAAAGAAGGTAAAAATGATCCCAAGTGAATCTCTGATTTCGAATGAATGATAATGTTTTGATACATAGTCTATTTATGTATTATACTCAAATTGAGGAATCATCTATTATAAAAATATCAAACCTTATCATTCATATTTATAATAGAATTATCAATGTATATAGAGACATGAAGGAACTTTTTTTGGGGATAAAAATTGTAGATATTTCAGAGTTTGTGTCTATGTGCTTGGTATTCAAAAATATTTTAGTTGAGTTGTGGAAGTCTATAGTGATGTTAGAACCATTACCAAGACCAATAAAGATACAAGAAAACATCTCCATGTATTTTATCACATAATACACAATATGTATAAAGGTTATAATTATTTTTGGGTTGTAGTTGATATAAATATAAAGTTGACAAATTTAATTTTTATAAATGAATATTTATCTCTTATTAAGATTTCATAGATAAATATTAATGTAGTATTAAGGATACATGGAATTCCACATTCAATTATATTTTATTGAAACCAAGGTTTACCTAGATGTTCCAGAGTATTATTTAGAAGGATCTGGATTCAGAGTTGTGTTTTAGTACATAATATCATCCTTAGACAATTAGACTATCTGATAGAACCCTTTAAAGAATTTATTATATTATAATATCATTTTAATTAGATTTAAATGGTGCTCAGGGACAACCCCATGTTTCCTATAAAATTTTACTATATCAATATTTTTCACTTGACCATTCAAATGGATCCTTATGAATCCCTATATGGAAGGAATAGTAAAAATATAAAATATTGGGATGATGTTGGAGAAATAAAATTGTGGGGCCTAGAACCAGTTGAGGAAATGTTATAGAAGGTAATATATATTTAGTAACACATCCTACAAGCTTATATTTCACATAATAGCTAGGTTGAAAATCATTTTCATGGTCTATAACATGATGTTAGTGATAATGCATTCCAATGATTTTTTCCATGGAATATAGGTATGATGTTTTCAATTAAAGGAAATATGAGTATATGGTATATAATCCCTTTAAATAATTATTATCCAGAAGGGATTTTATTTTAGTTTGTTGGTTCTTTCACCTGGCAGATCTCATGTTTATAATTCTTTTCAATAATCTATTTTATAGAAGTACGTATTTGATTAATCACACATATTTATCTAAGGGGTTGTACTAAAAGAGCATGAAATTTATTAAAAAGAGAAACCAATAAAAATAATGGACCATTGAGATAATTAAAACATCAAAATCTACTCACATGGATGATGTTATTTGGTGGAATCAGATATTCAAGGAATCTATACTGGAACCTATGGATGTGATGAAGTACAAGTGCCCTCATTTTTGTTCATTTGAGTTAACAATTTTTTTGTGGGAAATTTATTTTATGGGATTATAATGTAAGAAACAGATTTTTACTATATATTTTATTGAAAAAAAATTCAGGTATTCATTGAATTTATTTAAATTCAACCTTGAGTCTAAATGAACTGATATAAATTATAACATTCATAAATAATCCACTGGATTGGGTAGTACTAACATTATTAACATAATTAGTAAATTAATATAATAATTTTTCCTTAATTAATTTGTATTGATTAATTCCTAATGAATAATTATTAAATTTTAATACAAAAATATCATGATTAAAAGACCAATTTTACTAAAATGGTACATTTTGAGGTGTTATGTTTATTTTAAAAAAATATATAGTGATTAAGTTTATAAATTAGTATTTATAGTCTTTATTATTAATTTTTTATTAATCATTCACACATTATTTATATAATGGTTAAGAATGATGATAAAATCATTTTAATGTAATGTGGTATATTTGTTTTGGAAATTTTTTTATTTTAGAAATGTGTTTTTGATAACAATTTTAAATAAGTCACTTTTAATTAAAGATAATAATTAAATATTTGGATTATATAATAATTAAATTATTTTTTCAAACATATAATCATTTTACATGTAAAATAATTAATTTATATGTGGTTTAATGTATAATAATGTACTTATTATAAAATAAGGTTTTTTTATTTTTTCAAAGTTATTTTAATGCTAATTACTTATAGTTATACAAAATAAATAATATAAAATGGTTGAAATATTTTAAATTAGTTTTGTAAAATTTATTATCAATTCCACTTTAATATTTTGGAATAATGAGGTGTAAGTATTAGTAAAATTATTTCATGTAGGTAGGGTTTAAACCAGTTAATGAATAGGCATAGAAAAAGTCATAATGGTAAAATACTCATTTAAAAATGTCTATGTATTTTTGGTTATAGGGTGTTCAACCTTATATTATATTTCCTTTTATTTAATTAAAAATTTATTCCATTTCTTAATATAATGACTTTTTAACATTTAAAAGTGTTATATAATTTTGTCAGTACCCACACCTTATATAAAAAAGGAACCTCCTCTCAAAACTTATTAAAAAAAATTGAGTAATCTGTATCAATACATAACTACATATAAACCTTATTACCCTCATTCCATTTATTCTTGAGATTTTTCTTCTTTTTCTAGGACCATCCTAGGAAGGATTAAGGTTTATTACATAGGAAGTATTTGAAAGAAGACATAATAATCTTACCTAACCATTTCAATGTTTATTTTTCCTTCTACTATTTTTAAATATATTTAATTTATCCTAACATAAATACCCATAATTTTTTAATATACATTGATATTATGATTATTATTGGAAAATCATTTTTTTAACATCATACCATTGAATAGGAAATAAATTTATCACATCTTCGTAGGTGCTGGATACCACTTTCATGTTGGGATATAATAAATCATCCATAATCAATTCTCATAAATATTATAAACGTTATATTTTGAAAAATATATTATAATAATGATATAACACATATTATTTTTTGTTGAAAATATTTTCTAATTTCCTTCACCTTTTCTCATTGGATAATGGATGTATGATTCATGCATATGTACAAACTACTATTTCAATTAATGTTGTAATTCATTATTCTATATTTAAATTTTATAGGTTCCAAAAAATATTTATGTAATTAATAAATAAGATATATATTTTAGTATAAAAAATAACAATATTATTTTTAATGATAATTATTCAATGACTATAAATTCTGAATCGAAACATAAAAGAAAAATGAAGTAGTCGATAGATGAAATTATGATGGGGATGAAAGATTATTAATTAATATCTATGAATATGTTAATGTAAAACATGTATGGTATTATTATAATGAACTAGATTTTGTAATAGAATAATAATAAATTTAAAAATACAATACATGATGTTAAACTCACTTATTAATCAAATCATATCTAAGGTGTGAGTTTCTCATCAAACGTTTGAATATTTGGGACGTATGGAATGTTTTACACGTGTTTATTTCATGTGATTTATATAGTATCCAATTGATATGTATTAATATGATTATACTTTTATTTATTTAATTTAATGCATCATTTGATGTTATTTATTCCATAGTGGTTATCATTCAAATATTTTTAATCGAATAATGGTTTCATATTAAAATCTCAATTTCCCATTATTATTAGGCTTAAATTTATATTGATGTAATTATATAATATATCTCTAAAAATGTTTTTTTATTATATTATACTATGGTTATTTCATGGGATTAAATATTTAATTTTATTTTATTTTCTCTATTTGCTAAAAAAAATTAAAAATATTTTTAAGGAAAATAGGCATTTTTTTCTATTTTACTGGAAATTATCTTCATCTTATTCCATATTTTCAGCAATATATATCTGATAATGTTTTTAATATTATCCAATGATTTATTATTTTTCATTTTAATATATTTTTAGCATTATATAATGATGTTTAATAGAAATATTTATTTCTTTTTAAAAAATTTGTACTTTTTTCTAAAGTATGAGAACAAAACCTTTTATAACATATAAAGCATACAAAATTCCAAATTATATGAAAACTATTTGATTTGAGTAATCCTATAAAAGATTCCATGGTAATTTTAAAAGGTAAATTTATTATTATTTTCAATTGTTTTAGATTTTAATTATATTATTTCAAAAAAAATATTATTTTGTTCAGTAAATGTTTCAGTGATCTTTCAATGTTATTTTCATCTATGAAATTATTGATTAATGATGAATACACTATATCGAGAGTATGATGAAATTATACCATACTAATTATGTAAATATATTTTTAGATTTTATGATGATGAAATCTTAATGATACATGCTTTGTTTTTAAATATTAATATATGATGAAATGATAAATATTTTCATAATATTATTGAATATATATGAATATATTAATTTTATTTGATGTGTGTGTAAATTATTTTGAAAAAAATGAATTTTGAAAAGTTAATGTTTTTATGAGATCTAATGGTACTTGGGTTATTTTCCCAAGTGTAGAATATGGTACAGTTGTAGTTATCCCAGAGCCAAAATTGAGTACATCGGTTTATAGACAAAGCCGAAGTAGGGAATAAGTGATGTTATCCCAATACAAAATCTAGTACATTGATGGATTCCAAATACTAATTTTTTGATGATTTTATTAGTTATTTTTATATATATATGTGTTATATGATTATGATTTGGACACACTTTCTATGTCACTCTGTATGAAATTTTTTTATACATATGATATGTTCTCTTGAAAAATGATATTTGATTATTCTATTTTCATATATTATGAACTAATAATGAATTATAAATTGACTCATTATTATAATCAATTGATAATTGTGTATAATATTATATTATTGATCTCATGTTCACACACCCTTATACATATCTTATGCACGCTAATGTTTATAAAATCATATCCCCAATGTTTTATACTATCATGCATGTAGGACCACCCATTTTATTGTCAAATTTTCCCACAATATAAATAAATATGTTAATAATTATATTTCTAGGAATATTATTATGTCTTAATAACATAGTGAGATATATTGAATATTTTTTATAAATATAATGATTTTGTATTAATTTTATATGGAAACTAATCATTTATGATTCAGGGTCATATATTGTTAGGAGTTGTATTAAATAATTTTCTTAATTGTAGTATTTTTTAAATATGAAATCATAATGTCATGTCATACCAGAGATCATAAGTCTACCATAAAATCCAATATTTATAAATACATAGGAAATAGAAATGAATTTATTTTTATATACATATGCACAGTCATTTCAAATCAATATAGGTCTCAAGTGACAAACATGAATTATCTAGAGAGATCAAAATGTCCACACACATGAACAAAAATAGGAAATATTTTATATTTATTAATTTTTAATACATGTATTGAACATCCCACATTAATAATTTATAATACCTATATCATGGTTTCCACCTAAATGACACTAACACACCAATTATCCCTAAAGCTAACCCCAAACCACCACTTGGGTAATTGAGAGTGAATTACTAAAAAAAAATCAAGATCATGGATCTATTTATACTTACCTAACAAGATCTGATGTAAAAAATGGATATAGAATAATTCAAGAATGAAGAAGATTAAATTGGAATTAAACCTTCCTTTTACTTCATAATCTAAACGAATCACCTCATATAATTTTATAATTTCAATATTCAGTGATGTAAGTATTTATGTAGTGTATTTTACATGGAGAATAGGGGATATCTAGTAAAAACAAAGGGATAATTGTTAAAACTAAAACATAACATGAAACTCATAGGACAGATGTCTCTATAGTCAATATTATTACTCTTATAAGAGAATAATTGTCCCAAGAAAATCTATTGGAGTCCACAGGTTTGAATGTAGTAGGTATATGATGATGAATGTTGGTTCTTAGACATTTTTGAGTCAAAATAGTAATTATTGGATAATTTATTATTTTTCACATAGGTTAGCCGCATTGTTTACAAAATAGTTAACCAACAATGAACGGATAATTTCCTTTTTTTCGTCTACCATTATGGTTTGGTCACATTGTTTTGTAAATCATTAACAAAGCCTACTTTGTTTTGAGTTACAATGTTACAAAGTTAATGTTTTACTATTATTTCTAACCACTAAACCATTATGTGTCATTAATTTTTCATCACAAATAGGTCGTAAAATTATGTGGGGGAAACATCATGGTTTCACCAGGTAGTTATCTTACTTTGAACCCCCTTAAATTTTTCTAAAACACTATAAATCCACCTAGATTTTATCCAAGACTTCACCTAGAAAAGTAATAACCCAACAAATTTTAAAAAATGGTTAAAAATAATGCATAAAAACCTATTAAAAGTTATTCCATTAAATTTTTTTTCATGAATACTATGTCATCCAAAAATGATAATCAAACCATGATGAAATGATGAACGTTTTTATGATCTTTGAAAAAATTAGGTATGATTTTCATTTTATAAACGGTGGTCCCTAAATTTAATTTCCACAATTAATTATGGAATTTTTATTTTATTATGATTATATATGAAGTTATCACAACCCTAGTGGGTACATGAGAGGTTATCCCATTCCCAAAAGGGTATATCATTGTTAAGCCTAAGCCCATAATGGTATATAATCTGCAAGTGTAATTGAAATAATATACCCTAATTTTTATTCCAATCCTATAATGGGATGAATTATTTGTGGGTAGGCCTGGAATATTATTTCCATAATTATGTTTATGACACATCATTATGTATAATTATTATAAATATGTTATGTGGTTATGGATAATTATTATTTTATTATTCAAACTCCTATAACTTATGTATATTGTTATATAATTTCTTCTGGATATGTGTCACGATTTTATTTTTATGACTTTGAGTATAATGGTTTTGGCATTGGTACTTGTCCATTTTAATTATTTTGCTTGCTTATATTTTTGAAAAAAATTTATATTTTTTTATTCTATCATTTTATTTTGAATAATATCATATTTCACGATGGAATTACTATTTATCATTTTATTATTTATGATCCATCCTTTTTTGGGTTTCATTTTTAAATTTTAGGTTCATGATCCTTGATTCTTCTCTCATACAGACATGCATGTATTTTACTCATTTATGATCATCATTCATTGTCACTTATATAGACCAATTCTGATAATCTATGCACGCCAATTGTTATGCATCATTTCCAAAATAAAATAAAAAATGATTTTCGTATTATATGTCTAGAAGGGTACAAAATGAGAAGATTTTCAATGGTAGAAACTAATGTGTGTTCACAAATAAGTCAATTTTTATATTGTCTCCATGGACACTAAGGCAAAATGACCTAAGGATTATGTGTGATTATTGAAAAATGTAATGTAAGTGTAAAATATATTCATGTTTATTTGGGGTAATCTAAATATGTCTTAATGATGGTGTCTAAAGGTTGTGTTTTTGACACATTATCTAGAAGTGCCGGAATGGTCCGTTTCCTCACCATATGCAAGAATAATTTACATTCCATTATCATTATTCTATAATTATAATTAGATTGATTAATATTCAAATATATTTTCATATAATAAAAATTAATTGAAAAAATATATCAATAACTATACCAAATAATTCTATACAGAAAATTATTTATGAATAAGACATGTGTTTTGATGTTATTACTTTTCGAACACTCTAATTCTAATTACCAACCCTCCTCATTCATATGAAGAATGTATTATACAAATTTTGCGATTGGTGAAGCTTATAATTATATAACCCCATAACTAACCTGTATGCCTAATGTGAAAAAATAGTTTTCATCATTTGGTGTATTCTTAACATGCTGTATATTATTTCTTATCACAGGGCATCAATGGTATGGTTATAATTTTTTGGTTGAGGCTTTGACTATATGCCTAAATTTTTTAACTTTATTTATTTCAATGCTAAGAATTCATTTATTTTCATAAATTTAATTACTTAATTTTTTTATGTTTCCATGGTTATATTCCACTCATCAGGATTTTATTTGATTATTTATTCTTACCATAAAATTTATTCCTTGAATGTTCAATGTTAACTACTATTATATGAAAAATATTTCATAAAATTTGAGTTTATCGATAATTTTTTCATCCTTTTCCCTTAAAAACCAAGAAAAATATTATGTATGATAATATGATAATCATTATGAATAAAAATAAAAATATATTATTATTTTGTATTTTAATTTTATAAATTTAAATAGCATGTATATATCTTGTCACGCAATTCCACTAAATTGTGGTATCATGTGTAAAAATATATAAATTTTTTTATACTTATATAATGACGAAACCACTGACCTTGGTCACTTAAAATAATGTTTGGCTAAATTTAATTAGAGAAAATGTCTCCCATGTTGTGTGGATATTTTAGTATTGGTCAAAATATCATAAAATATTAGATGAAATTGTTGGGAGTTCACAAACTAGGGAGTATGTAAAAAACATTATTGGTAACTCCAATTATTTTTCATATATGATGCTACACATTTTTTTTCATAACTGGTCGAATTTATAAGTAATATTTAAAAAATATTAGAGTTTTTATCTCCTAAATATATCATCAAGAAAATAATTATTGTATGAGAGACTTGTTTAAAAGAGTCAATGGTATATAAATCTATCTCTCAATGAGAAATATATGTTTTATGCCATTTAAATAGATGTATTTTATTTATTTCTGGTATTAAAAATTTATTATATATTTTTCAAGATTTATATTCTTAGTTATTTCAAATAATCCTATATGATTCCATATAAAAATGATATGTATTGGATATTAGTAATTTCAAAATGCTAAAGTTTTTTATGTAAAATTTATGTTCTATGCCCTCATTATTTGACTAAACATAATAAAAGTGGTTGGTAATTAATTATGTGGGTTTTGGAATGAGTTATTTAATTAATTGATATGATTGAAATTAAATAATAAGTTTTTTAACTAGAAATTTTATATTCACTCCATGTTTGTTGTAGGAGATCAATGGTTCCAATTAGGTGAAATTTAGTATTTCAATTAGTGCATTCATTTTCATTCTGCGATCATATCTCATAATATTTTAACACATTATCCCTCATGATATCATCACTCATGGAGGGGGTATACATAATACATTCAATTATAATAGAATTAGAGTATTATACATTGTTGTTTTTCACTTATAAAAAAATTATTATTTCTTATAGTGCCTTTCCCTATTTATTCCATTCGTTATTACCTTATAAGTATCTCTTCCTTTCTCTATCTATTTTTCTATATGTATCTCTCTTAGTTATGTATATATGTATATTTTTTGTATATATGCATGTATGTTCAGATATATATATATATATATATGTATGTATTTATAAATTCATTCTATAATTCCATTTATCTTTTTATATTTTTCCTATGGTTTTGAGATACAAGAATAATTTCTAGAAAAAAACATTTATCATTCATGGTGTTCTCAATCATGATAAATCATTAAGGGATATAGGGGATATCCTATTTAGTATGTTTTTACCAACCCATTACATGTTTTCAAGTAATCATAGTTCCTTGTTTTGATTATTTTTTTCATCGGGATTCACATGATTGTTTTTTGGGATTTGGCTTGTGCAGGGTTGGTGCAATGTTTGGGAAAACCATTTGGTTTGGCCCATAAAACAATGCATCCTTTCATGGGGCTATGGAGGGGGTGGATGTTTTTCTCAAAATAGTATGGACAAACCCCCAAACCATGTATCCTAGGAAAGTGAGAGTTTTTATAGGCACCCCAATGTTTCACAAATCGTGTGCTTGCATAGGAGAACCTATGCACCCTAATGTTGGGGGTGAATAGTTAGGGACCATTATGTTTCCAACTATGATTACCTTTACAAAAAACCATGAACGTGAATTTTAATTAATCCAATAATTATTTTTTGAATTTTTGAAAAACCATTGCAGTTACCTACCACCCTTACTTAGACCAAACTCAATTTACATGATTGAAAAGACTCTCAAGAAGTTATTGTGGCTCCTATAATCATCTATTTTGCTTAATCAATGTAATGGTCAATGTTCTCACCCTTTCCAGTAAGTGGACCTACTCCAAAATAAATTCTTTTCATATATCCTTTCTTACTACTTATAAATTTTCGGACCACCATATATTGGATGGATCTATACATTAATTTATTTGATCATTATTCTAGGTTTTATTTATTCATTTCAAATTAATTTATTCATCCTTTGGGGATCCCATTTCCTGTGTGGATTCTATATCTGCGAATCATGTAATATTATTCTGTTTGAAGTTTTCAATATAATTATGACCTTGAATTGATTGATTTTTTGGAAATGGATTTCAATTTATTTTTAATTCCTTGGATATATGCGATTTGATTATACAATTATAAATGGAATATATTTTTAGATAAACCCCCAATTCAAATGTAATTGGTATTTGGAGAGTATTTCCAAAATTATGGAATTGAATAAATGATTTGATATTTGTTTTGGAAAAAATGGATTGAATTGATATGATGGAAAACTATGTTTTGTTTCGCATAAAATGTCAATGAAATCATAAAAACCCCATGCTAGGGTTTTTAAATTTAATTTTTCTATTAAAACTAAAAACTATCCAATTTAATTATGAATAATGTTTTATTTCAAATGAAATGAATATCTAATTTTCTATTGATATATATATTAAAATTTGATCTATCGTAGTTTTTTTATTATTTGGGGAATGTATACTGGCATATTGACCCCTATAATTGGATTGGTGATTATAATTGTAAAAAAAACCTTATTCTGAATGATTTTTTGGGATGGGATTTTGATGATTCATATTCATCCAAAGCCTGAGGGATGTGCGTACTGATACACATACATGATCACTGATATAAAAAGTGTAAGGATCCTATAACCTAAAACTAACAAAATATATGAAAGTTTACCATGGTTCTTGTAGTAATTTTTCTGATATATATATATATTACATTGATTATAGAACTATTTTATTTATGGCAATAAATTTATATTAACTCATTTATATGATAAATGTATATTTATGAATTTTTTTTGAAATATTTTAAATCATTTTAAATTAAATCATATTTGGTTTTAAATATAAAAATGGTAAAATATTCCATGGCTTGTTTTATTTAAAATTTAAAGCATGATTTATTTCATTTTTTGGAATTTCTTATAGAACACTTATTGAGATCATATTGTGGAATATAGATCAAACCCTTGCTTTAACCTAAGGTGTCCGTAGTTTTTCTTATTCTAGGATCGAGAAAAGTTAGGGAACCACATTGAGGGGGTAATGGTTTTTATAGTATGGTTTTGGATTGATGTTTCCCAGAATATATTTCTATTTTACCATTCAAGATGTTGAGTGTATTTAAGATTTAATATTTTGGATTTTTCTATACTTGTTTTGTTTCTGATAATTTCTCTATTTGGAGTGATGACCAAATTGAAATTTATCTCTATATTCCATTGTGTTTATAGAACATATGATCCTTCTTTTATTGTGTTTGATGATATATGAAAGTCCCCACCCCATGGAGATCATATATTTCCTTCGAGCTATGTTAGATCCATCTCATTTATCAGGGTAGTTTGGTATTCCTATTTATTTTGGAAAAATTGGTATCATTGGTATAGCTTATGAATCATTCCTTAAAGTTGTTGTGTTTTTGGGTTTCCTTTTTGAAACATACTAGGTATTTACAAGAGAGTTTATAGAATTCACTCCTTGTAACAAGACTTATGTCTCAATGGGTGGTTTAGGAAAGGAATTTAGGGAATAATTTTATCTAATTGTAGAATTTTCCATAATTTTTACTTAGATATATTCAAAAAAATTGATATAAAAAATGATGGGAATATTTTTCAGGTTTCTCTTATTTTATTAGTTGATCAACGCATTCATATGATATCTTAAATGTTGTTTGTGGATATTTTTTAGCTTCATGCGTCCCACAGGACGCGTGAATAGGCTCCAAGAGGATGTTTATGGTAATCCACAGTGAGGGGATCGTCCCATAGATCACAGTATTTTTGATATTATTGTGTGTGTTGTCCAAGCTTTGGGATAGGCACATGCACCCATTCCAGTTGAGGATCCAATTCTGGATCCTTAAAGGGATGAGTCTCAGAATCATTCCTAAGTGTTCCTTCATGAGAATTCATAAGAGTTTCACGAATCCAATGATCCTAAATATGTTGAGGATGTGTTGAGAAAGATAGGCATTATTTTTTTTTCTTTTAAAATCATGATTTAATTAATTTGAAATGTTCCTCCTTTAAGATATAGGGACCTAGAAGGAGATGGTCGTATTAAATTACAACAATGATGAAGCTTGGCGTTTTTGAGTGGATGGAAATTAGTGTTCATTTCAACGATTAGTTTTATATAAAATCAATTCTTATAGAAATGTATATGGAGTTTTTGAAACTCAAACATGTTAATCAGACCATGATAGAGTATGAGAACCCCTTTTCTGTACTTTTGCAGTTTTCACATAAGATTGTATTCAATGAGAAGATGATGAATGAACAGTTCGATATGGGAATCCAACATTATTTTTTCCTTAATGATTCTTATTGATATCATCCTTGTATTATTATGAAATATATATGCGTTCATGTTTGATCTTGACCCAGATGGATTGTTAGGGTTGATGGGAGTTAATTTTTATCACAATGGTGCTACACTAAGTTCCTTTAAAATAAATAGTAAGCGTGATGACTGGCCTAGTGTTTATTGATAGATGAATTCTTCCATTCCACCTCTAGTTACTGGGAGAGGCCCTTTTACATTCATCTAGTGTGGAAATATTTGTAATTTCGAACATGTTTTCACCGATTCACCCAATATATAAAGCCCCGGCGAACGCTCAGATCACAGACGGAAATTATATTATATATTTTTTTCCACATGTAGTGGAATGGGATCTTCAGTATCTAAAATAATATGGGGAAATGATTTTATTCATGAAAAAATGGGTCTTATCCACAAGAATATAAAAATATATTATTTACTCAACAGAGGAGTCTTTAGAAGGAGTATATATGAGTCCACCAACCAAGAGAGGTAACATAACTATAGATTCATCTTTAGACTCTTCATTTCAGTCCCTTATATCAATTCATATTGTGAAACTACTAGAACTTCTTATGGATATTTTGTCTTATGTGATGGACATTTCTATGACCATGGGAGTTATTAGATAGAAGGGTCCACATTTTCCTTCTTGTTTCTTTTCTTTATTCAAGAATAAGTTTACCTATAATTTTATATTCCTCCATATAAAACATATTAATTTAATTTCTAGGGGGGATTTGATTATTTCCAATATGATCCAAATTTTCTATTATGTATAGTGAGCCTCGTTTTCATCACCCTATGGGGTGATCCATAGCATTTATGGAGAATGAGACCCAAGGTTGACTATTACTGGAAATTATTATTTAGAGGTGAGGAATGTAATATTAGTGAATTCAATTGATCTGGAGTGGTAACCTTTGAGTGATGCTCAAAAATTAGTTTTTGATGAGTTTCCGGATGTGTTTTCTTTTGATTTTTTTGGGTTTCCACTAGTAATAGAGGTTGTTTTTTATTTTGACTTAGTGTTTGGTACATAGCGAGCTATTATTCCTAACCACCATATGTAACCACCTAAAATGAATGATTTGATGACACAATTGGATGATCTTTTTGTGAAAGGATTTTTATACCAAGGTGTGTCACCTAGGCTAGTCCCTGTTCTCTTTAAGAAGAAAACTGATGGAGCACTTCTACTTTGAGTTGATTAACAGAAAATAAACTAAGTTATGGTGAAGCAAATGTATCATTTAATGTGGATTATAGATTAATTTGACTAGTTTAAGGATGTGAAGAGGTTCTTTAAGATTGATCTTTGATCTATTTATCACTATTTCAGAATAAAATAATCTAACATTCAAAAGACTACCTTAAAGAGAAGGTATAGCCACTATGATTATATCTTAATTTCATTAGGTCTTAGAAATAATTCTATATTCATTATATATTTAATAAACATGATCATCTGTGAGTATCTTAATACGTTCATGGGGTTTTTTTTTGATCACAACATGGTTTACTCTTAGTCCAAGGAGGATCATATATGTTATTTGAGGGAATTTCTAGAATTTTTTAGAAGTCACTGAATCTATAAAAATCCATCAAAATGTGTTCATTGGATTTGGGATGTGATGTTCATAAGGAACATGGTCCTCAAGCATGATAACTTAGTTGACCCTGAAAATGTGAAATCTATAATGAAAAGGGGGCACTCATGAATTTTTTTAATAATATTATATTCATGGTTCGAGAATTTTACTACCATTTTTTATGGAATTTAAGGAATCTTGATTCTCTAATTAATAAAATCACTCATAAGGGGGTGATGTTTTATTTATATGATAATTGAATGCATTTTGTTGTTTACATAAGACATATTTTGACTTTTGTTCCATTATTGACTCTTATAGAGTCTGAAAAGGGATATGTGGCATTTTGTGACGAATTAGGTTTTGGGTAAGGTTTTTTTCTTTTGAAGGGTGATCACATGATGGGTTATGGATCTCAGTATCTTAGGCCACCTAATTATAATCATTCAAACCATGACTTTTATACCTTATTCATGATAAATTTACATAATTGTTGGTGACATTAACTTTATAGATAAAGATTTACCATGTATTTTAAACCCAATAGAATGAGATTTATAATTTCATAAAAATGTTGGAATCTCATCTAGAGGTGTGGTGTTGATTTACTACAGTCTTTGGATTTCAATATTTCTTATACCCTAGAGAAAGGTAATGTTATTGTTGATGCTTTGGGAAGGAAACATTCAACCCATTCCATAAAATAATCCCCTGATGAGTGGAACCTAATAGATCTGTTTTCACAATTTCATTTAGGTGTCTGAGAGGAAGATTCAATGGGTTTTTATTGTGTTCATATGACCTCCAATCTCCTTGATTTTTTTCAGGAATAATACCTTGATGCCGAGTTCTTTATAAATAGGGACTCTATTTTTGGTAGGGAGACTGTTGTTGAGTGTTCATTCTCCATGGATGGTGTACTATGTTTTTTGATTCAGTTTTTTTCATACATCCAATAGTAAAAAAGATAAAGGGGATTCTCAAAATTCCCAAAGTGCAGTTCACCCAAGAACAAGAAATTTTTCTTTTATGGTATGAGGTGATGATTTTTTTGTTGAGGAATGATAAAATAAATAAATGTCATTGTTTTACATTGTTATACTTACCAAAAGATAATGGATGGGAACAAGAGACCTTATGATACCCTTCATCCACTTCTAGTGCCAACATGTATGTGGGATGAGATTTCTATTGACATTATGTTTGAGTTTTCATATAGCCCGATAATGAATAATGTGATATGGTTTATGATTGATCGACTGACTAAAGAAGCACACTTTACACCAATTCTATATACATCCAATTTTGAAGAGTGGGAAAATATCTATGTGAAAGTGATTTTTGGTTTTCACAGAGTTCTATGTGCAATAGTCTCTTATTGAGATATCGGTTTTACCACCTGTTTTTGGAGAGGCCTTTATGAGGTGATGGGTTCTCAGGTACACTTGAGTAAAAAATATAATCATTCGATATTTGTTTTGAAATAGAGGGAAATAAATATTCTTGAGGGTATTCTACATGCTTTCATCCTTAATTTTTTATGATCTTGAGATGAAAATTGGGGACTCGTTCAATTATCTTATTGAAATAGTTACCAGTTCACAACGAGAATCAAAACTTTTGAAGTCTTGTATGGATGGGTTTCCAAATTACCATTTTGTTGGTCAGAGATCAGTGAAAGTTACTTGGTTGGACCATGATTTGATCAAGAGGGTAAGAAAATATTCAATCAATTCCTCTAATAATGATGAAAACATTGAGATGATACAAATCTTATGTTGATCGACATTGAAGACTATTGGAGTTCTATGTTGGGGGTCAGGTGATCTTGAGATTCTCACCTTGGTTTGGTCATTAATATATTGAGAAGAAATGGAATATTTCTCCTCATTGATTTGGACCTCTTAAGGGTTTTGAGTAGGTGGGGAAAGTGGATTACCATTTCAAACTTCTACCATAGTTTATGTCCATAGAGAATGTGTTCCATTCTTTCTGACCCATCTCATTTATTCAAATTTGGGGACATTGATGTTGAACATTATTTATCTATGATTGAGAATCAAGTTAGGATTATTGATTCTGAAACACTGATACATTTTTTGAAGGATGATGCATTAGTTATATGTGCTCTGGCCCCATCGTTTTGATTCCCATGAGACATGGGAGCATGAGGCACTAGTGAGAGAGTAGTGGCACCATTGACATGATATCGAAGCATATTGATAGTAACTGTGGGGGGAAATTTATTATCATTGGGAGGTTCTAACAAATGATTAATTTTTTATGTACTCATTGAACATTTTTATAATCATTGTTTTGTTTGGTCTTGTCTTAGGTTGTTTAATGTAAAATTAAAAGAATTATGGAACCCTTGGGGATGTACACGATTAGCACATGGTAAGGGAAAAACGTTCGGTTTAGTTTAGAAAATTGTGTTTCCTTTGATGGTGATCTGAAGGGGGAACATAGTTTTTCCAAACCACGTAGATCGACCCTCCAAACTATGTAACTTTATGAAGTGAATAATCTCAATATCAATGAATATTTTGATAAATTAGGAACCCACACAAGAGAATTTGGGCTCCCCGGTTTTGGCGCACATGGTTTTTGCGCATAGTTTTCCAAAATATGAGACCATATACATGGTAAAATGTCGAACAATTTTAATAAATAAAAAATCTATTTTTCTAGTTCCCAGGGAACGGTTTATGTTTCATATCTCTCCTTCCCAGAACTAAAATGATTTCCAAGGTTGAGATGGATCACTAGTAGTGAATTTTTCCTCCAACTTCATCATTTAGAAAATCAAGGTTATGGAGGAAGATATTATCCCCCTCCAGTAAGTGCATCTCATGCCTAATATTTTTTTATGATCACTCCTTTTTTATTCCAAATATTTTGATGGTTAATCGTTTATTGGATGGATGTAAAATCTAATTTATTTTTTCATGATTCGAGGTATGATTTCATAATAACTGATTCCTTTGTTGTTTCTTGGATGATCCTATTGTGTGTGTTGATTCAAGATCATTGATTAAAGGAAAGTGGTTTCATTTTAGATTTTCTATATAATTGACTAAAAATTATATTTATTATTATTCAATACCCTTATAGAAAAAAGAGATAAACCCAAAGGTCAACCCAAAATGTGATAGCATTACAATAAATGTGCAGATTAAGACAACATGATTTAGCCTCTCTAAAATGTTTCCATGAAATGTTACTTACCTGTGTGTTTGGTTCCTCTATTAAGAGATCATCAAACTGGAACACCAGCTTGTCCCAAACCTAGATATACTCCTCAAGGCTGAGATTCCCATTATTGAAACCCTCAATAAGAATCAGGTCTTGTCTATCTATCCACGAGTACAAAGCCTCCTTGGGAGTCATCCTCAGAGGTCTCCCCATAATTTTGGAAGCTTCTTATTCTGTAACATTGAGTGAAAGCAACTGTTCAAGTTCTTACTCTTCTAAACTCATAATAAATTCAAGATAATAGTCTAGAAGATCTCCTTCAGTGGCCGTGAGAGGATGTTGGAAGTCATTATCACTCTTTTTATCTTTCATTTTTATTGTTGAATGTGTCTCCATAGAAGGTGGCAAAGTGGAATAGTCTTTTTTTCTACTTTCAAATAGATTTTCTTCTTCTACTTCTCCTCAGCCTAGAAACCCTGTCACCCTAATAAACTACTATTTCCCATGAAGAATGTTCATCACCTGATTCATTCTCGGTATCCTTATTCCCTTCAATGGAGAATCTAATTGGTTCCACCATAGAATCCTGAACCAAATTCTCATTTAGTATATGTTTAAAGATATTTCCTAACTCCAAAGTTTCCACCTCCCTTATGGGACTTTTCCTGAAGGCTGAAATGTCTCTCCCTAAGAACACCACCTCAACATATGAAGTACCCTGGGGAACTAAGGGACCTCCATCAACCACCATTTGGGACTCAATTTCATGCACTCTGCCACCCTGATAACCCTCTAGTGAGGTGACCAAATGTGCTTCTCTTCCTCCTCAGGAGTAGCAATAACTCCTCCCTTATCATCACTTACCAAAACAAATGTTCCATGATTCACAACCTTCAAGACTTATTTTGGCATGTCAAAAATCTCCTTCACCTTCGGCTGGGGAGGTAACAATAGTGATTTTTTCATAACATCACCCAAGCACACAGACCCACTCTCTTTTCCAGTAGTAGATCCACCTCATCCCAAGACAGCCTCTATGAATGTGGATACACCACAACTATCCCCAGTATTCAGCATTTGTCTCTTTACCTCATCACCAACTAAATTCGACCCACCCACTACTTGGACAACTTCATGACAAGATGTTGTACAAGCTAGAACAGTGGAATCTGGTTGGCCGATTGAGAAAAATGGATCAAGAATAACATTCACCCCATTTCGGTATTTAGAGGATTCATGGCCTAGATGCTGATAAGTGGAACTGAAGCCAACCCATGATTCATATCAGACCATCTGTTTCTAGCGGAGCTCACCTTCTATCTCGATGCAAAAGATTTCCATTGGGGCCTTTGAGACATCAACCTCAATAATAATCCATGGACAGAAGGTATGACAAAGATCTCTAGTGGGGGTATTATAATAAAGGTATATACCCAAAATGTTTCCAATCATCCTTAGAATCACCGGATTTGGGAATGGAAGAGGAATCCAAGGTAGAGTAATACAAATTGCAGTGCTAGGGGGGCTTTTTTCATGTGAAAGTTGAAAGACCAGCCAAACATGAAGAAACGAAAACCTATGCATGATCTTCGAGCATTCTTCTAGGATGAAACGAGATCAGATACAAATGAAAACCTAATCATGAAATTCCAATAATCTATAAGTCCTACAACAACTCTATCTAGAAAAACCCATGAATCAAAGAGATACTTGTCAAAGTCATCAACTGAGGCGTGATGAATTCTGAAACAAACCACCAACGTGAACTCCAATAGTAAAGAATCATGCGAGAACTCCATACGAGAAATTGGGAGGTATGGAAGGACATTGATGCACAAATAAACATTAGGGTACACATTAGACATGATTCATATTGAAAGTTTATAAGATGATAAAGAACCTATGTTTTTGTTTCAGAATTTAATTGGTATATTGAAGTAGAAAATTGGGAAAATGATTTGTGAATGATATTTTTTTTAAATGAGAGGATTTTTTATTGATTATTGATTAATTGAGAACATGAAATCCTTTGAATATGGTGTGTTAGTTGGGATAATAATTCTTGGATCTCGATCCCTTATATTTGGATTGAGGACGAAAAGACTATCAAAAACCTAGTTCTTCATAAATATCCATGATGGGCTATTAATGAGTCCCAATTTTCATAATCTGAAGGGGTGTGTGTAAAAATACATAGAAAAGATCATTGATATGATAAGTGTGAGGATATAATAGCTAAAAACTAATGTACTATAGAAAATATGAACATATTTATTTTTTATCTTTTGATATATATATATATTCCATTGACTATTGAACTATTTTATTCATTCTAAACAATTTATATTAAAAAATTTATATTAAAAATTATTATTATTTAATATATTTTTTTATATTTATTAAATCCATTGAAATGAAAGAATATTTTCTTTTAAATATTAAAATTCTATAATATTCGATGTTCAATTTTAATTAAAATTGAAAGCACGGTTTTGTTAATTTTTATGAAATCAATTATAGAACACCTGGTGAGACCCTACATGACTTTATAACACACACCCCTCATATGCCATTGATAATTTTTATATTTTCTTATCAAATATCGATGTAAATTGAATATTCCACTTGGTTTTTTTGGATGTTAATGATCCTTCGGTCTTGGAGTGATGATTACTTAGAGATGTTTATATTTTATATTTCTAGATGTTGAGTACAATTAGAATTTATTTTTGTGGGGTTTTTTAATACCTGTTTCATTCTAGAAATTTTTCCCACTAGGGATTTGTCAATAAAATTTTTATATTTAATAAACTTATATTTTTTGGGAAAATTTGTAAAATGATTTAGTGTGTGTGATTCTAGGTTTCAGTCACACAACCATGAAGATTGGGAATTTACTTCAGGTTATGTCAGAGCTAGTTTTTCCATCAGTGTACCTGGGTATCTGGTTTCACTTGTGAAAACGTTATACACACCCTCAAGAAGTTCCCATTATATCACCTGACTAATATTCTCTTTAACTATATATTTATTTTTGTTCATCATCACTATAGGTGATTAAAAAAATAGAACATAAATTTTCTTATATATATGAGTTCTTATCAACATGTGATTGAGGACTAGCCAATAATTCAATTGTTGGATATCTAAGATATTCCTTTTGAATATTACATAATAATCATCTTGGAAAGAGTAAAATGATTATTTATTCACTATTTTAGGTAAAAGTACAATTAAATTATTAATAAATTATATGGAATATATTTTTTCAATATTTTGATACTTTTTATTATGTATTCAACTTAGTGGAAATAGTTTGGTCATGGATGGCTCATTGAGATCCATGTTTTGTTTCAAAAATTGAAAATTTTCAATTGTGTGTAATATTAATTTAAAAATAACTATTAAATTTCATATATTTCAAATAAATTATCTTATCCTATTCTAATATTAAAAACCTATGAATTTATCCTTAAAAATATCCTTCAGTTATTTTATATTTTTTTCATTATTTAAACTTGTAAATTTAAATATTTTTTAGAAAATTTTTTAAAACCATATTGGAGTTTTTTCAGTTGACATAGTTAAATTTAATTTAATAAACACACAAATAATTAGATATATATATTTATATATATATATATATTAAAATAGTGTCTATCAACTAGTAATTTGTAAGGGAAAATTAAATGCTTCATTATAATCACATGTAAATAATTTTTTTTAAATTAATTTCATGGGGAAGATATTGATGATAAAATTAAAATAATTCTATTTGCTTAATTTGAAAATATAAATATCAAAATTTTTAATATAAATATATTATTTTGGAAACTTTTCGATATTTTTAATTTGGGATTGAAATGGTTCATTTTAAATAGTAAACAATAAATGATAATTCTATGCATAATTATTTTTAAGGAAGAGATATTTAAATTTCTAATATTTATACAAAATCCATTGAATGATTTTATTATGTCCAAAAATGGATTTAAATATATATTTTTTGATTAGAGATATTTAATTTTCTAAGGTTATATTTTGTTTTAAATAATATTTTTTTTCTTATAATAGATTTGGACTATATTTTAATGAAGAAAATATTTTAATTTTTATTCAATTTTATATTGATATGTATAAGATTCAAGGACATGTTAGTAACCCAGTATTGAATCATTTAACATCAATTAGATAATTTTTTACATTAATTACATTCCATGTTTGTAGAAATATCCTACTATAATATTATTAGTTGGATTTTAAAGGATAATATTATTGATTTGTTTAATTATATTTTTGATATTTTATTTTATGTATCTTGAATATAAAGAGTTTAAAATAAAAAAAAGGTATCTGGTAAATATATAATAAAATTTAATTAATTAATAAAATAATGAGTAAATTGTTCATGATAATGGTTGGGAATTTGATAGGAGATTAGGGAATCATCCTTACAACTATAAAATATTATTTTTATAATAGTATGATATAATGATATGTTTTAATTATTATGTTTTTTTATTTTATACTACATAATTAATATAAACATATACTGAAAATTCAATGGTAATTTATTATATGTTTCCAGTGGAATATAATATTTGTTGACTAATAATATATGTACCAAAAATAGTGGTTAAGAATTCATAATGATTCTAGAGTAGTGCTAACATGGTTTTAGATAATTAAGGTAAATTATGTTTGATAGCCTGCAAGGATTATGGGATACCATTAGTGGGTTTGTAGTGTTATAAGTATATAATAAATCAATGTAATATTGGGATTTTTAATATCTATTTTCTTAGGATAATACCCAAAGGAAATGGATCAATTTTTTATTATCCCAATTTTTTTCCAAGGAGAAGAATCATTGGTTTTAGGAGATGAAGAAAATAGAGAGAGTAATTGTTCAACTTGTTATATATTGTTAGAGAATAAACGATCAATAAATATACATTAAAAACAAAAAAATGAAGGAAAAATTGTCACTAAAAACATTCAATCCAATAGAGCATATGGATGATTTAAATTGTATTGTAATATAAATTTTCACCATTTTAATGAAATTTATTAACCAATGGTAGAAATAGTACGTTAAAAAACCTAAAATATTTTTTGAAATGTTATTTAGAAATTTTAAAATCATTATAGTGACCCTAAAATAGCCTTTTTTGTAATTTGAACCATAAATGGAAATTAATTCATCATATTCGGTCCAATTTCTTCGATAATGAGTCTAATGAAACTGTTTATATGGTGTATTTAATCAAGGAATCAGAGAAAAATATTGGACATAGATATCATTTTATTGAAATTACAAACAAAAATCTCATTTTCACCTTTTCCCTTAAATCCATTTTAGATCTTTTGAACCATTTAAACATCATTACCAATTTTACCCTCTACGGAGTTCTTACTCACAAAAATAATATCAACCAAATTAGTGATATTTGGGAAATATTTTTGGATTTCAAATTTGAAGTATTTTTAATAAAAATATTTCATTAATGTACAAAAAATTATCATATTTAATAACTATATGTTATATAATTGAAGGTAGTGGATTAATCATCATTCAGATAGACTTATAAAGAGATAGTATTTTCAATGTGGTGATATTTTCAATACAACCCTTGTGTGAAAAGTTGATCACATTTTAAAAAAATTTCTAAAGTCATCATAGAACATTACTAAATCCCACCATGATTGGATTAAAAATCCTAAATAGTGATTTCATTGAATAGACATTTCAGAACACTAGAAAAAACTAAATCTGTATAAGAAATTTATTTAATAAAACCATACATTATGGTCAATTGTGATACACTATAATCCAGTCCATATTATAGTTGTTTACAAGATTCCAATATGTGGGTTATATTTAAAAGGGCACACTAATATAATGTCTCTTATTTACATTAAACGTGGATTAATTCATAACCTCTTATATGTGATTATTTTCTGATCAATTGTTTTAAGCATGTATTCTGAATGAAACACTTTCTTTATATGAGATCTAACATTGTTTTAGTTCTTAATATCCTTCTCTAACACAATTAAAATTTCCTAATCATGTCCAAGTACATGAAAAAAATACAATCCTTTAAGTAGATTATGATAAATATCAACATGAACATAATCTTATAGTCTATTAATAGTCTAAATAGGATTAAGAGTAATGCACACATTTATTTCAAAAAACGTGTTGAAAAAAGGATGATTCCTTCTCCTAATATCTAAAATTAATCTTAATGAAATGTAAAATAACCATCTCTATTTTCTATGATATGACTCATTAAAAACTTAATTCAGATAATGAATCAAATATAGACAAATTTTAATCAAATGTGATTAAAAATTTGGGTAAATATCAATGTGATATTTTAGTGTCGTAATCTAAATAGATATAAAAACAAACTCTATTGAATCCCAAAATGATTTTGAAACCCTTCTGATCCAAAATTGATATCATGTTTTTTGAAAGGAGAGTCCCAAGAGTGTTCAAATAAATATGGATGAAATCCCAAACCATATAATTGTTGGTTTGAAGAAAATATTAAATAAACATGTGTTCAAAATTATATTTTTTATATTATATTGTTGATTTTTATAACTATTTTTTCCTACGTTCAATTGAATATTATATGTGTTACACGGTATATTGTTTTTTGTTTCTATAGGGTTTTTTAGTAGTGTAAAATTTCTATTAACGAAGAATTATAAATAAGTTTCTTGATGTTATTAATTAACACTGATATTATATATATAAATTTATATGTATATTTTAATAAATTTGATTTTAGTGGAGTGATTTATTTAAATTGATTATGAATTTATGGATTTAAAATTTCTATATTTTGATTTTAATTAGTATAATATAATTATAATGTTTTTATGGTGTTTATCTATATTATAGATAAGGTACGTTATCCATAATTATGTAAGAATATATATTTAACAGAAAATATTTATTTTTATAAAAGTCCACGAAGATTTTTTATTAAAAGAGTTCAATGAAAATGATGGGGTAATGTATATTGATTCGAATGACTTTATAATATGTAAATAATTTTATTAATTTGACTATACTAGGAATGTTTTGTTATTTTTAAAATATAGAATCATTTATTGAGGTTTGCAGATACATTAATTTTTTTAAGAAGGTACCATGACCAAGGTGATTTCTTAGCATAAAACGATATCAAAATGTACAATTTGGGAATTTTTTTGACCAAAATCTATTGAATTTTTAAAGAATAATAAAAAATTAATATATAATATCTATTATATATCTCAATATCTATTTAGTATGATATTTTATAAAATTAATAATAGTATAATCAAAATCCAATTATTGTAAATAAAATTAATATTACTATAAAATATATTATACCTTACACAAGATTTAAATACATATCCGCAACTTCCATATTATATCATTTCTTTAGGATTAACAAATCATTTTAGATAAATTTTATACTTTGTATTGGTGTAATATAGAATGGTAGGAAGAAATATAATAGTTTTTACTTCATGATTAAATAATATTACTAGAAAATTATTATAGTGAATGGGAAACAATATATAATTATTTTCACTCATCCATTATTTAGAATCCAAGGACTCGTATTTATAGTCATTTGGAATTAAATTATGTATACATGATCAAATTGTCATTTTTCCATATTTTCCTCATGATAACACACTAATAATTAATATTAAAGGGTTTTTAGTTTTTAATATATCGATATAATTAATGATGTTAGTCGCCATCCATAGTGAAAATAATGTATATATTAAAATGAATAAAAAATTGAATGGTTGAAATCATGAATTTAGTGGTTGTCCTCCTTCTTAGATAATTCTTGATCAATGTTCATGAATTACACTAAAATATAATTAATTTCCAGATCAAAGGTAAATGATATTATATTTTAAATAAAAATAAAATAATACATAATCATAATTTGGTTCATATCAAACAAACAGTACTAGTTTGAGATTTTAGAGTACTAGGGGTCGACCTATTCTCACAAAACATTACCAAACTAAAATATATTTCCCACATTAAATTTAGTTTATTTGATTAAATTAATGATTAGTTAAATATCAAGTTATAGAGTATTGAATATAAATGTTTCAAAAACACAATTTTTGTCACATTGTTCATTTAATCTTTGTGAGAGGATACTCCTTAGGGATTCGTGGTTTGTATAAAATATATAATAACAATGTTTTTATTATTTATGTAAATTTATTTGATCTATGATATAGTTCAATAATTTGAATTTGATTAATATTTATATCAAAAAGCTAATAAGAATAAAAAATTACAATTTGTAAGAATGAATGATGTTATTACATCAGACAGATGTTCCCGTAATCGATAGATGATATGTGAACTCTATTCCCTAATCAAATGTGACCCCTTTATCTTAATTCATATGTATCGAGGATTTGGGTCGTTATATCCCTATTAATCCATTTGAAAATATATAATTATATATTGTTTAAAAAAAACAACCTCGAGTCTTGAACCATCGTATGGTTTATTCTTTTTAATCAAATATTAAAAACCCATGATTGAAAAAATTAACCTATTAAATGTTAATGTGTTGATTTCATTTGAAAATATATAACCTTTTTTTAAGAAAAATATAATATTTTCCTAAAAACTAGGATAAGGATTTCTAGTATAGGTCTATAATCAAGATGATATATATTACCTTCAAATTATGAGGTTATTAACAAAAATATAATTGTACTATCCCTATAGTGGATTTTGAATTCAGTTGTCCCCTCTATTAATCCCTATGAAACCATATTAAATAACCCTGATACGTTTCATGGAACTATGATGTGGTTGTAAGAAACTCCATGTTATTTTTATTCTTGAAAATACTAGAGAGTGGTTCCTTTTACATTCAGGAACCATGGTTAAATCCATGGTGGTTTTCAATCTCTATCATATGCTATTTTTCTGATTTTTCAACCATGACCTGTATTGAATCTTAATGTTCTTTTCATGTGATGTGGAACTATTTATCTCATCATTCCAAAAAATAATATGGTACCCATCACAGCACAATGTGATTTTCACTCTCTTAGAAAAATTCATTATATTAAATATTGTTTAAGAAAAATAAATATGAAATAAATCTATGAAATTGGTAACTATAAAAAATGAGTATATGATTGTTTCTAATGAATAAATATCCTAATAAACTGATTCATATGGTACTTTAAATGAAAATGTTATTTGAATACTATTTCAAATGATACATGGATGTTTTTGAGTAGCCACTATCACTCATTATAATGAAGGATGCTGTTGATCCTAACTCCTTGTGGGAACATCAGAGTCCCATATGAATCACTATATTTAATGAAAATATTTCGAATGACATACTCTATATTTATTATGGTAATATTAATTTTGATTTAGAGGTATTTTAATGCATCCTCATGTTTCCCTCTCCAGAGAAGATCCCTATAACAGTTCATTCTCTTTTTCACTCGTCTATATTTTACAATGAATTATATCACTAATCAAGAAAACCCACCAAAACATTCTCTTAACTATTCAATAAATTTAATGAAATAAAATATGAAATATATAAACCTTGTATCAAATGTTATTTTAATATAAAAAATTCACCAAAAAATACTTTCAACTATTAGAATCCATCATTCATCAACTTTTTTAACATAACATCCTATACTTGTTCATTTATAAAAACACACACCAAGTGGATCCTAACATATTACACCTTCTTTATTAAATTGTACTGAATTTCAAAAAAATTTAACCATCATTATCGAATAGATTAATTTGTCAAGTTATATTTATATTGGTTGTTCCGCACATGAAAAATGGATATGTGAATTCGAATATCATCTCTTAATATGAAATTAAAAATATTTTTTTATGAAGATCATGATAAAACAACATACATTTATTTACATTACTTTTAACTCGATTGATTTTCTTATATGGGGTACATGAAAATTTTCTTCTAGTGAAAATGAAAACTCATATAGAAAATAAATTTTTATTTCTAGTTATAGTAACCTAATATGATTATTAAAAACCATATATCAATATGGGATTATCTATTTCAAACTACATAAACTACATATGGGTTCAATTATTTTAATGTAGGGACATATTTACTGCAATAATACTAGATAACGTTATATTTCATTGTAATTGATAATATAATGGAACAAAGTACCTAATGTCTTGTATTTGCAAAAAAAATATTAATTACCACTTGAAGATGTAAATTTAATCTACCAAATTTTCATCCTCATATTTTTAAAATTTATTGCCAATTATGAAATAATTAGATAACAATGTTGATTGTTTCATTAAAAATCATTTTAATAATTCATGATAACATTTTTTTGGGAAACTAATGTAATCTATTATATAAACATATAAAACCAAATAATAATTTCTTCCTATAAATAATTGATATACCAATGTGTCTCCTGATTAGGTTAGAAATTAATTAAAAATATTTCACTTTTTGGAAAAAACAATTCCATCACATACACAATGATAATGATATTGTTGGTAATATATTATTTGACATCAATATATTTTTCTCTTGCCAATAAATTTCCAATATTTGACTCTCTAGGATAAATTAATGATTTTTATAACTTACATAGGGTTTGTGTCTAATACAATATAGTAATTATTTCTACATGAACCCTCATATACTAACACCTTCATTAATAAATCCCTTAAACTATTCAATGTAAAATTCATCATCATTTTCTCCATCCATTAATTATAATTTTATTTCCATTTGTAAAATCTCATAATAATTTTATGAAAAAAACTAATAAAATGACTATAATAATTTTAAATCATGAAACTATGTAAAATATGTCATCAAAATGGATTTCCTTAATTTGAGAATATCCTTTCCCCAATATATGATCCATATTTCTTTCATCCCTAACATTCCAAATATAATTATACTAGGAAACACAATTTTTTTGGATGACATTAATTTATTTAAGAAATGAAGAATGCTCAAATGTGATTTCATAAACCAATTATTTAAATAATCATATATAACTAAAATCCAATAGTTATATTTAAATGATTCTTCAATAATTTCAAGTTCATAATGTGAATGTATGTTTAAATGATTAAAATTATTCATGGATAATATTTTTTGAGCACCATCATTTTTATCTTTTATAATAATTTTACTAAAACATGGATTATATACCTTGAGAAAATTGACTGTGTAACAGACCAAATCAAGCCATCCAAACCATACAACCGATATGTCAATCATATAGTGATGTGAAAAAAAGGAAATAGAACATGATTTGAATATATAAAAATATGACATATAGTTAGAGTACAACTTGGATGAAAAAGATACAACCAAACCCATATAATAATAATGTCATGAAAAACCAGAATGTATGGTTAATAAATGAAAAAAATTATCCATGGGACCCACAGTCACCTCTAACCCACCGGGCTATAAAGGCTGTGAAAAAATGGATGTCGATATGAAGTAATTTTCTCTTTCCATAACTAAATCAGACATTAAAACACCTAAAATTAACAATGGAAATGGTATTGGGAGATAAAAAATCCTAGTAGGATGCCACCACAAAGTGTATATAAGTTATAATATTGAATTATATTAGTCCAGCTTTCAAAACAAAAAACAGTTTTACAGATACTTTTTACAATTCCTATCCATTTATAGAACATTTTCCATTTTTGTTTCAAAATTTATTTTTCATATAAAATAGTAGGAATATAAAAAGTAAATGTGATAAAATAGGAATTAATATCCTTACATCATAGTGTAATCATGTTAATACATATCGGGGAAATACTATGATGAAATTTCATGTGATACAAGGACATATAAAAACCCATGATTGATGAAACATGTTAAAAACCATCATGAAATAAAAATAAGTAAATGAAAAATAACACTATCATTTGTGATATAGAATATTTTAAAACATGTAATAGACCTAACAAGATAAACCAATAAAGTATAATGTTGGTTCCAACTGATATCGAGTCCTTCTATAGTCTGCCAATAAAAACAAAACAAAAACAACTGGTGCCACACACAATATGGTTTCCTATTTTTATTTCTCAATGAACCCAAGGATAATAAATTCTAATATGATCAAAAATAAATTTCAAACCCATTAAATCAGATGTATTTTTTTCAAATCTGCAATAAACTGATTCAGTGTTTGAAAACACATTTCAAAATATATCATTTTTAATGAAAACACCTTTAAAAATTTTTATCCTTCCTTAAAATCACTTGAAACCGTAAATCACTTCAATTAAATGAACAACCCCATATAAATTTTCAATAATTATAATTAATTAATCAAATTATCTTATTGTATAGAAAAACATTATTAATAACTGTATAAAACTATACGTATTCCACAAATATGATTGGAATTCCGGAGATAAACCATTAAAAGGCATGGAGAATAAATAAATTTCAATGGATTATTAAGAAAAAACAACTGATAAATAATTTAAAAAAGAAACATTAAAAATATAGTGTCCATGACCAAACATATGATGTTCCAGAAGGAAGAGATACCTAGAGTGTTTCAAAACAACATCCCTGATGATCGATCTCTAAATGAACGATTCGAATGGAGAGTAGATCTTGAAAAGTTCATAGGGTTAGAAATCCGTAAAGGGAGTGAGGCTACATGGATAATGAAATAATTAAAACCATTAGAGCTCCCTAAATTTCAAATTCATTTGATCTACAGGGTGTGTAATCCCATTATATGATGTGAATTCCATGAAGGGTGAAAACATTGAAAAAGACATAATATTTTTATAGAAACATGATTGTTTCCATTAAACGATGTGAACTCAAAATACATAGAGTGTAAACATCACATCTTAAATGAGAGTCCCAATTTTTTTTTTAAAACCATTAGTGGGACTAAAATTCATTTACATGGAATGTAATTTCCTAGCAGACATAAATTTTAGTAGTTTTTAAGAAACAGAAATCCCCTCATACATTATCTAAACATGGTGAGAACCCTTCAATGCCATTAAAACATTTATACCTAGATTCCTTTGATTCAAGCAAAAATATATCCATAAAAATATGGTAATTTTCCATATAATTATCTCTACATCACTAAGAATCCTTCAAACAAACCAAAATAATGATGATAATCAATTCATGTACCGGAAAGTACTAGAGAGGTGTAAGGGGTTGTCATAATGTACTGACTGTAAACACTTTCTACCCCAAGAATGACCTCATATTTTTGGACTCACAAAATTTAAAGGCCACTACATCTGTATAAAAAATTCCATCTCCCACATATTGTAACTATCACGTCCACACTCTCACAGTATCTATACTAGTGGAATCATTTTACCTCACAATACCATGTTTAGATGATCCATAATATGAACATGATGCTAAGTTATAGTAGTGTCGGTCTCAAGATCAACATCCACCCATACACTCACATGGAAAGAATATATTATATACCTTCTTATCTAGGAAACATTAAACACATCATATACAAACAACATAAAATATTTCATTCCCAACTTATAGGCCACATTTCCTAGTCATCTAATGATCTCAATAGGCCCCACAAACCATGCTGAAAACATAACCTTCTTACCCAACCAATGATGTCTCAAGGAAGGTGAGAATTTATGAATAGACTAATCACCAACCAAAAATTCTGGATATATATTATAATAGTCCTCATAAAATTTCTAAAAACTATGTTTCATAATCAATTTCATCAAGAAAAAATTCACTATATATGTCGTCTCCTATAGAAGACTCTACCCAACCAATGAATGCTCTCCCTATTCAATCAAATACAAGGGAGATCTACGTGGACACCCATTAACATCCAAAAATTATTCCACCTTAATCAATGTATGATAACTGTTATTATTGTAAATCATGACCAGAGTTAAATTGTTTTAAAAAGATCCTCCAAATCAAGAACATAAGCCCAGATCACATCCTAAATAACTAGTATAGCCACTATATCTGTTTAACTATATTTATATGATATGTTATTCTCAATATAAGTTTGTTACCAATCACCTCATTTAATCCTTCTCAAAAACTCCACATGATCCTTGGTTCCCTTTTAAATACAACTAAAATGGAAACCCCATCAAGTCTAACCATCTCATGGATATACAAGTCTGTAAGATATACCACATTTTCATCTCCATGATAGGTAGGAAATTTAAAAATTTCATGAGTAGATTATGATTAAAGAATTTCATCCTTCCCACTAGTATTTAATATAATACCACAAAAACAATCCAAGGAAATATCATCCCAAATCCAAACAAGAGTGGGTATGGGATGAAATAATCCATGAGTCTCTAGTGCCCCACTTAATAATATAACAAGTATATCAATGTGATACAAAATATGAAGTCAAACACCTCATCACTGAATATAAATATAGATGTGTCAATTCGTTATAAATCATGGTAGACATAAGGGGGAACGACCAAAATTACCAATGTATATTTTAAGTAAACCCCTTCCTTAAGAAAAATGGAATAACCAACCTACTATGGAAGCCTAAATAAATACTAGTAGACCGAGACCACTCACCCGAGGTCTCCCTACCATATAAGAATTTACCCAAGTGTTTTCACTCAGTGTTTATCAACTGTTGGATCCAAACCGTCTCATCTAAAATGAGTGAATGTTCATTGAGTATTGGGACACTTTTCAACTAACCACTTCTACTCCCAAGATAATATTCGAAAAAGACTCACAAAAAACTTGTTAACCAATTCATTAGTGGGGTTTTTTGTAATTATCTTCACAATTTCTTTTCAAAAACACAATCCAATTTCTAGAAGTGTATTCGATAATAAGATATAAATTCAGTAGGTACTCCATCCAGTACCTTTGTAATATGTTCATCTTCCCCTAAGAGAAGATATATTTTAGTATCATATGATATGAATATAATATATATAACTCCCCAATGGGATAGCGATTTCATGTTTTTAGTATATGCACAATCACTCCCATTTGAAGATCATTGGTATGGTATATCATCTCATAATGGGATAACTAGATATATAAATAGGATACTAACTATATCCCTTACATTGAGAGACATACTAAACCCATACGATATGTATCATTGAAACCATCATATCGTAATCCTGACTGTAGAGGAATCAAAAATCATGATGAAGTCGACCTCAACTTATTTTACAATGAAGATATCTAACAATTTTCATTCCATTAAAACTTTACACCCCGGAGAGATAATGTTTTCACAGAAGATGTGATCTGGGAGAAATCCTTAAAACCCATCTATAGTAATGATCGCACCACGATTCACTATTTCATTTTCACCCTTAAAACATTGTATTAAACTGAATTTGTATTGTAAATTTAAAATATAATTAAATATTGAACTTCAGGTTTTAATAATTTATTTTTGATTTTATCACAATTAAAAGGGGAAATTATACTTGTTTTGATATTTTCATTGATGTTGGAGGTAGTTTAGAGGCCCCAAAGATTATTTAGATGAAAAATGGGCCAAAAAACATGGAATCCCCTGGCCATCGGTCCACTGTTTTGACCAATAAGAGAAATTAGTGATTACAAATGGGCTGAAATTTTTTTTCCAACTTGAAAACATCATTTTCTACAACCCATATCAAAGAACCAAATCCCGATTAGTCTATATGATGGACCATCCTAACCATTATTTCCAAGAGATATAATCTTCCAGAAGTCCAATGTTTGGTTATTTCTTCTAACCACATCTCCCAATACACTCATATAATGGCTGCCAAATTTGACACAGAGATAGTCAAGAGGAATTCCAGAAACTCCAGTTTTTTCCAAGTGATTATATTTCTATTTACTTGTAACACCCCATGCTTTCACGATATGCTTCTCTTTTAATAATGCAATAGCTTGCATAGTACGCAAGTTCGAGTTCTAACACACCGCGACTAATCAAAGTAGCCATTAGGAATAGTAATACCCACTTTTTAAAATTATATAAATTTTATATTTCAAAATGGACTTCAGTTTTTTATTCGTAATATCGAAATTATCCTATGTTGAATTTTTTGTAATTTTCTGAGAACTTCCATTTTTTATGAATAGTGAAAAATACTTAAAACAAATTTTTTAATAAAAAAATTTTTTAGTGATAAATTATAATATTGAGTGGTTTTAAAGTATAATTAGAATATATTTTTACCATTTTATCTAATGATTTTCATTATAATTAATTTCACTTTGTAATTAGACATAAACAATTGTCAATCTTTTGATATATATTGTTTCTTAAAAACACGCTATTTGTTGTGACAATGGGAGTTAATTACAAAATTAATTAATGAAACTTATATGTTTGGAATTTTTTAGAATAGACATCATTTTTGAATTCAGAATATCAAATATATATTAGGGTGAAATTTGGCATTGTTCTGAAAAACGTCAATTTTTGATGAATAGTGACACCACTAAGTGGTAGTTAAAAAACTGATTTTTAGTTTAAATGAAACATTACCACTTCTGTGATTTGATTTTCAAAAATCCTACATACATGGGTGTCATTAGGGTGTAAAATGTGGTTCAATGGAATTAAAATAATTTTTTTGGTGAACAGTAACTTTTATGTTTAATTAATCGTGATTAAAGGTAATTAGTGATATTTAAGGTAAATATGATATTATAAAAATATGAAAATACCTTTACACTTGTCCTACCCCTATTGGATGTGTCATGGACGACCAAGATAATCCATGGGTCAACTTGGGGACCCCATTGAGCCACTTTGGTAGGAAAATGACATAAATAACTTTTATTTAAAGTTAAAATAAAAATGTCACAAACATAAGTTGTTTTACTAAAACAATTTTTAAATGGGGTTATACAAGTAATATTTTTGACTATAAATATTCATTAGAAAGATAAAAAGATTTCCTACATCATGATATGTTTTTTATAATTTTTAGACATTAAATAAATTAAATTATGTATGACACCATGATGATGCAACGATTACCTCATTAATTAATGATTTAAATAAAATGAAAAGATAATGTAAAATCTCAGACGTACACTTGTCAAAAACCTATTGTATGAGTATATTTCGAACTATTATCACCTTATCCTCGAAATATATATGTTTGGGACCTTTATAATCTGAAAAATAATTTCAGAATAATGTAACATTTCAATCTTTCCAAGAGTGCCCCTCCTCTCCTCTTATAAAAGGCCCCCACCACTCCCACCTTATTCACACCTTCAAGCCATTGTTCCCGGACAAAATCTGCCCAAATACTCTCCCAACATCCCTCTCTTACTCCTAGAAGCCTCACTTCGGGCAGAATTCTTCCCAAGATAGCCTTTGGCTCAAATCAAAAAAGAGTTACCTGATTTTAAGGTAATGTCTTTCTAATGTTGTTTTGTTTTATTTTTCTTCACCAACCCCCTAAACTCTTTTTATTATTTTCTTTTGTAACAACACTAGTATCTTAAATATACTAGGATGTTTTTATGAGAATTATTTGATTTAAACTTACACACACCTTCGTCTAATGGTTAAAGAACATATTGTTTCTGTGGGTGGCGAATTACTGCCTCACGAAACGATGATTGTTAAAACTTCTTTTAACACCTCTCATGGTGGACATTATGATGACACTATTTTTTTATATATGATATATATTATGTTTTTGTTTTCCTTATACTTCTTTATTTTTCATTTATGGGACAGCTTTATGATTTCCATTATGGGTAAACGCGATAATTTCATTTTTGGAAGCGCAGACTACCGCCCCCTCAAAGTGATTTGAATCGTTAATGTCATATGTGGGATGTATAAAGGATGGATTAAATGTTATTATACATTATATTATACTGGAATTATATTATAACTCTATATAATTATAATTTCATTCCATTAAATACGAAATATAAATGAAAGTAGCGTTCATGCGTACGTACGGCTTACCGTCTCCATGAACTGTGCATTTCATTTCTTACCTCTAAATGTTACATAATTTTATGAATGAATTTATATACTGGATATATATGATATATATGATATCTAAATCATGAATATAATTCTGGATATAGTGGATATTTCACCACATGAACAACTTGAAATTATAAGATGTTTATTTTTGACTCAAGTACCTAAGATCGACAAAACGACCGTTATAAACTTAAATAATTACATAATGGTCATGACATGGTAATAAGTGATATAAAAGGAATAATGAACATGAAAAAGGATCTTAATAAGGTAGATATTAACTCTAGTATATTATTCATGAGGTTAAAGAGCGGTCGATTCAAATCGGATACGAGGTAAGGGAACTTCTTAACCCAATTTCTATTCTTTGGGTAAATATCCTACTTTCAAATTATGTCATGATATTATTATGTCCTATACTGTATTTGTACTTTATTTATGTGTACTTATAGGGAATACACATAATAGATATATTTTATTTAAAAAATGTTCTTTGTAATTAACTTCGTCTCAATCTGCTTTCATTGAGACATATTTTGTTTTATACACAACATTATTTTATACGGTGTATAAACCCCATTGACATTGACTTTTATTCAAAAAGGAATCTTTTTTTACAAAGCGTTTTACTAAACGACAAAAGGAATGTTTTTGTCTTATGTATGCGGCAACAAGGACTTCTCCGCCGCCGTGACCATTATTTGTGTTTCGGCTTCCTCTACAAGCCATAAATTTTTTTTAATGAAAAATAAATACAAAGTTTTAACTTTCTTTTATTTTGGCATTGAAAATGATTTTGAAAGTGTTTTTATTATATCAATGTGTTGTATTGATATCTTGTGATTGAAATGTGGAAATGTTATGTTTTCTTTTATGCATGTTTTATGTGATATTATTATCTTATAGTTTATGATATGTTTAAACCTATTCATACGAGAAATGCATTGGACTTAATAAGTGACAAGTGGAGCCCACTACATCTCCTCGATGCATCGGTAGGTCTCATGAGACAAACTAGTGTCTTGGCACGAGGACTTGACAAAATATTATTTGTGGTCTTGGCACGAGGCCTTGGATACGTTGTTATGATATTCTGGCATTATGCATTCCATCATTATGAAAGTGGTTATTGATATTGCATGTGATTATTCGACTAGTAGAATATCCATGTGAGTAAGTAAATGGCATTATTTAATTTTATTTTTTCCATATTATGCTGAAGTTAAAGTTTAAAAAGGCTTTTGTTTTATTTATACATTGCCTTAAATGTTAGTGTTTATTTTCAAAAGCTTATGCAATATTTTTATCCTTACTGAGCATCTGAGCTCACCCCTTTCAATGTTTTTATATTTTCCAGGATGTGAAGAAATATTTTATGAATGACCTACAGGGATAGTTGGAAAGGGATATGAGTGTGGTCTATAAAAACCATGTTATTTTTTTTACTTTATGATGTAATGAAAGAATTATAAATGTATCTAGTGTTTCCAAGGCTACTAAACTAATCGGTCTTTCGAGACTTGATCATTTGTGATCATGCCAATGTTACGCAATAACGCACCAACTTTGGGTAGCTGGGGTCGGGGCGTTACAGTTGGTATCAGAGGCAGTTTAGTACTAACCTTGGAATCTAGATTTAGATAAACTCTGATTAGAGCACATAGCCCAAAGATATACTTTGAGGATTAGTATATAAGAACTTCCTAGAATTTTGGTATTATGGAGATTTTGTGAGTTTTCCGAGCAATACATCCCTGTCTGGATACGAGCAGGTAGAGGTGGCTCTGGCACAGATGTACCTAGGGGTAAAACCCGAAAACACCGCTTTGAGGTAGACTCGAACGGGAACTGGTACAGGACAACGGGCCTTACTACACTCTTGGTTACGACAATCCTGGGGGATATACTTAGGATAATTCTCATTTTCGTTACAAACCACTATGAAGGGTTATGAGTATATACTTTCTCAATGAAAACATTTTTATGATTATGGATTATATCCATAAATAATTCAATTTATGTTAAGTATTTTACAAGTATGGAATTATGTATTTTGATTCATAAACAAATCTAGTTTATGCCATTGTTTAGAAATGGCGCCTAGTGGAAGGAATGGAAACCGTATCAATGCACGCACTCCATGTAGGGATTTCCCTCCTGCTCAAGATAATTATTATGGAGCTGGAGATACAACTGGTGCTGATCAACTTATTACCATACTAGGACAACTCACTCAGGTTATGAATAATAACCTTACTCATATGGATCACCCTGATCCGAAACGTGGAGGATCAATGTTATACTGCTTCATTAGGCAACAACCGCCAACATTTAATGGGGGTACAAATCCATTAGTAGCTGAGCAATGGATAAACTCCTTCGAGAAAATATTCCACGCCTTGGGGAGTAGCGAAAGGGAGAAGGTTGTCATGGCAATCTACCACGTCAATGGAGATGTCGATCAATGGTCGCTGATTCAAAACACAAAGGAAGATGAATAAGTATCAAGTATGGAATGGAGGGAGTTTAAGGAAATTTTCATAGAAAAATACTTTCCGCATGACCATCGAGTAGATATGGAAAGGCAATTTCTGAGTCTGAGGCAGAAGGAGGATGAGAATGTCGCAAAGTATGAGGCTAACTTTACAAGGTTAGAGAGGCATGCTACAGATTATATACATAACACAAGAACTAAGATTTATCGTTTCTTTGAGGGGTTAAAACCATTTCTTCGTCGAGCATTAGTCTCACAAAACTTCTCGTCGTATGAAGATATTGTCTCATGTGATATCAAGACGGAAAAGGAATTCTCTAAGTCTTATGACTATAAAGAAAAGCAGGAGAATAAGAGAACGGTGGAACAAGAGACCGATAAAGGGAAAAAGGGAAAGAAGGATTTTCCATTATGCGATAATTGTGGGAAGAATCACCCCATTACTTGCCTAAAAGAAATGGGAGTTTTTTATAAATGTGGAGAAAAAGTCACCAGGCTCGTGATTGCAAGGGAAAGAAAGATGCTATCAATGTTGAATGCTACAATTGTAGGGAAATGGGGCATTATGCAAATGAATTTCCTAAGCGTCAGGGAAACTTACCTCAGAAAAGGCCAAGGGATCAATTACAATCATATGCTATTACTACAGTTGAAGTGGAATAATTAATGTGTTGGTGCTTTTGGACTCAAGGATTATATTCTGGTTATATGAATAATGTGATATATATAAGGATTGTATTGCAGTACTTGTTTTTTTTTTCATCAAGGTTTTAATATGATGAAGGTAATCATATTTTTAGTATGTGACAATAATATAAACTTTACTTTGATTGGGAATCTGATGATATAATTGATTTTGGAATTTAGAGACCTTTTAGAGAAAGTCTGGACATAGGTATTTTGGATAACTATAAAGGTTGGGATGGATTAAGTTGAACTTTCAATAGTATTGTTTAATGTTAAAACATTTCTGAAGATTATTTTTGAAATATTATAAAACTATAGTTTTAGGAAAAGGACAACCTGCAGGGTGGGGCATAACCCATCGCGTCGGAAAAAGCTGCAGGAATCGAACCCACAACCATAGTGCGACAGGCCTTTATTACCTACCACTAGCATACAGGAAGTCCCTGGTTGTTATGAAATAGTTTTCCTAATCTAAATGGTTGGAACCTTGTATGAATAGGATAAATATAATATTTTTTAGTTCTAATATCTTTTTGAGTGAAAGATGGGTTTGTGGTAAACATTTATTAAAGAATGAAAGTCTACATGACAAGTATGTATATTTTCATATGTTCTTAGTAAATCCCTTAAATAAATTCCTCAACATTATGAAAGGTAACATAAAACAAAAACGCTGCTGGTTCACTTTTCCAACTAGGGATTCAATGACCGTTTAACCAATCACAAGTTTGTGATTTTCTTGTGGTTAACTTTCTCCTAATCCTGATTTCTACAACTCTCCATCAGACCTTGATGGTTTGTTTCTCCTCCATATTCATATTTTCATAGAATCCTAGTATGGTCTATCTCGGGTGACCTTTGTGCTTATCTTTCATTCTTTTAATGTTATATTTTTATTAACCTTATTTACGATGTGGGTTTTCCACAAAATTATTTTCTATTTTCAACCTTTTATTTTCCAAGAAAATTTTCAAATTGTGAGGACGCAATTTATTGATGGAGGGGAGAATGTAACACCCCAAGCATTCACGATACGCTTCTCTTTCAATAATGCAATAGCTTCCATAGTACGCAAGTTCGAGTTCTAACACACCGCGACTAATCAAAGTAGCCGTTATGAATAGTAATACCCACTTTTTATAATTATAGAAATTTTATATTTCAAAATGGACTTCAATTTTGTATTCGTAATATCGAAATTATCCTAAGTTGAATTTTTTGTAATTTTCTGAGAAATTCCATTTTTTTATGAATAGTGAAAAATACTTAAAACAACTTTTTTAATAAAAATAATTGTAGTGATAAATTATACTATTGAGTGGTTTTAAAGTATAATTAGAATATATTTTTACCATTTTATCCAATTATGTTCATTATAATTAATTTCAATTTGAAGTTAGACATAAACAATTATCAATCTTTTGATATATATTTTTTCTTAAAAACACGCTATTTGTTGTGACAACGGGAATTAATTATAAAATTAATTAATGAAAATTATATGTTTTGAATTTTTTAAAATAGAAATCATTTTTGAATTCGGAATATCAATTATAGCTTAGGGTGAAATTTTGGCATTGTTCTGAAAAACTTCAATTTTTGATGAATAGTGAATCCACTAAGTGGTAGTTAAAAAACTGATTTTTCATTTAAATGAAACATTACCACTTCTGTGATTTGATTTTCAAAAATCCTACATACATGGTTATCATTAGAAAGTAAAATGTGGCTCAATGGGATTAAAATAATTTTTGGTGAATAGTAACTTTTAAGTTTAATTAATCGTGATTAAAGGTAATTAGTGATATTTAAGGTAAAAATGATATTATAAAAATATGAAAATACCTTTACACTTGTCATACCCCTATTGGATGTGTCATGGCCGACCAAGACAATCCATGGGTCAACTTGGGGGATCCCATGGAGAAACTTTGGTATGAAAATGACATAAATAACTTTTATTTAATGAAAAAAAAATGTCACAAACATAAGATGTTTTACTAAAACAATTTTTAAATGGGGTTATACAAGTCATATTTTTGAATATAAATATTAATTAGAAAGCTAAAAATATTTCCTACATCATGATTATTTTTTTATAATTTTTAGACATTAAATAAATTAAATTACGTATGACACCATGATGATGCAACGATTACTTCATTAATTAACGATTTAAATAAAATGAAAAGATAATGTAAACTCTAAGACGTAAACCTGTCAAAAACCTATTGGATGAGTATATTTAGAACCCTTATCACCTTATCCTTTAAATATATAAGTTTGGGACCTTTAGAATCCGAAAAATCATTTCATAATAATGTAACATTTCAATCTTTCCAATAGTGGCCCTCCTCTCCTCTTATAAAAGGCCCCCACCACTCCCACCTTATTCACACCTTCAAGCCATTTTTCTCGGGCACCCTCTGCCCAAATACTCTCCCAACATCCCTCTATTACTCCTAGAAGCCTCACTTTGGGCATAATTCTTCCCAAGGAATCCTTTGGCTGAAATCAAAAAAGAGTTACCCGATTTTAAGGTAATGTCTTCTCTAATGTTGTTTTGTTTTATTTTGCTTCTTCAACCCCCTAAACTCTTTTTATTATTTTATTTTGTAACAACACCAGTATATTTAATATACTAGGATTTTTTTATGATAAGGATTTGATTTACACTTACACACACCTTCGTCTAATGGTTAATGAACATATTGATCTGTGGGTGGTGAATTGATGCCTCACAAAACGATGATTGTTCAAACTTCTTTTAACACCTCTCATGTAGGACATTATGATGAAACTATTTTTTTATATATGATATATATTATGTTTATGTTTTCCTTATTCTTCTGTATTTTTCATTTATGGCACACCATTATGATTTCCATTATTGGTAAACGCGATAATTTCATTTTAGGAAGCACGGACTACCGCCCCCTCAGAGTGATTTGAATCGTTAATTCCATATGTGGGATGTATAAAGGATGGAGTAAATGTATTATAAATTATATTATACTAGAATTATATTATACCTCTATATAATTATAATTTCATTCCATTAAATACGAAATAGAAATTAAAGTAGCGTTCATGCGTACGTACGGCTTACTGTCTCCATGAACGGTGCACTTCATTTCTTACCTCTAAATGTTACGTAATATTATGAATGAATGTATATACTGGATATATATGATATATATGATATCTAAATCATGAATATAATTCTGGATATAATGGATATTTCACCACATGAACAACTTGTAATTACAAGAAGTTTATTTTTGACTCAAGTACCTAAGATCGACAAAACGACTGTTATAAACTTAAATAATTACATAATGGTCATGACATGGTAATAAGTGATATAAAAGGAATAATGAAATTGAAAAAGGTTCTTAATAAGGTAGATATTAACTCTAGCTTAATATTCTGGAGGTTAAAGAGCGGTCGAGTCACGTCGGACAGGAGGTAAGGGAACTTCTTAACCCAATTTCTATTCTTTGGGTTAATATCCTACTTTCAAATTATGTCATGATATTATTATTTCCTATCTTGTATTTGTAATTTCTTTATGTGTACATGTAGTGAATACACATAATAGATCTATTTTATTTAAAAAATGTTCTTTGTAATGAACTTCGTCTCAATCTACTTTCATAGAGGCATATTTTGTTTTATACAAAACTTTCTTTTATACGGTGTATAAAAACCTTTGATTTTGACTTTTATTAAAAAAGGAATATTTTTTTACAAAGAGTTTTACTAAACGACAAAAGGAATGTTTTTTTTTCTTACGTTTTCAGCGACAAAGAATTCTCCGCTGCCATGACCATTATTTGTGTTTCGGCTTCCTCTACAAGCCATAACTTTTTTTTATTGAAATATAAATACAAAGTTTTAACTTTCATTAATTTTGGTATTGAAAATGGTTTTGAAAGTGTTTTTATTATATCAATGTGTTGTATTGATATCTTGTGATTGAAATGTGGAAATGTTATATTTTCTTTTATTCATTTTTTATGTGATACGATTTTTTATGGTTTGTGATATGTTTAAAATTATTCATATGAGGAATGAATTGGACATAATAAGTGACAGGTGGAGCCCGCTACAGCTCCTCGATGCATCGGTAGGTCTCATGAGAAAAACTAGTGTCTTGGCACGAGGCCTTGACAAAATCTTATTTGTGGTCTTGGCACGAGGCCTTGGCTACGTGGTTATGATAGTCTGGAATTATGCATTCCATCATTATGAAAGTGGTTATTGATATTGCATGTGATTATTCGACTAGTAGAATATCCATGTGAGTATGTAAATGGCATTATTTAATTTTATTTTTTCCATATTATTATGAACTTAAAGTTTAAAAAGGCATTTGTTTTATTTATACATTGCCTTAAATGTTAATGTTTATTTTCAAAATCTTCCGCAATATTGTTATCCTTGCTGAGAATCTGAGCTCACCCCTTTCAATGTATTAATATTTTCCAGGATGTGAAGAAGTATTTTATGAATGACCTATAGGGATAGTCAGAAAGGGATATGAGTGTGGACTATGAAGACCATGTTATTGTAGTTTTTTTACTTTATGATGTAATGAAAGAATTATGAATGTATCTACTGTTTCCAAGGCTACAAAACAAATAATTCTTTCGAGACATGAACATTTGTGACCATACCAATGTTACGCAATAACGCACCGACTCTTGGTAGTTGGGGTCAGGACGTTACATTACTTGTCTGAAACCAAGACATAAGTTGTATTGTAAAAATAGGGTTCTTAAAACCATGTCTCATTTTGTCTATTAAAAGACACCGTGGGAACCTCGTGTGTATGTTCAACCAGAAGGCTAAGATATTCTATTTTAGAGACCCAAAAGAGTCCTATCCTCATACAAATATGTTCCAGAGGCCCCGATCATCACAGGGGGATCAAGATTGAATATGTAGTTCCAGAAGATCTTTTTCCTCTTCCCAGTGTTGAGCGAAGCGGTGGGTGATTGTTTCCAGCGAGCTACACACATGAAGAGGGAGTTCTGTAACATAATTATCTAATAATTGGTGTATATTTTTGTTTGGAATTGTTATTTTATATGTACCTAAACTTGTTTTTATTCATTTAATTGAAACATTTCTTATTTAATAACCGATTGGTGTGAAACTTTACTTCTATGACTTGTGTTCTTATGATTGAAAAAACATAAGAGACATATTATTTACAAAATGTTTGAGATTTTAGTGTTCCTTGACAAACCATAATTTAGGACTAGTGTATGAAACATGAATATATGATTTTTTTTCATTTTTTAGTTATATTTCCATTATTTTCCGGGTTGTTGGTCCCTAATATCAAGGTTAACCCTCAATCAAAGGATTACACCAAAATCATAACAAGTAATTAAGAACATGGAACTTTTCAAGTTGTGTAGTAACTTATAAATGATCACATACTTATCATATATTTTAAAAATATACTTATTTCTCAATTTTTAAAATCATTACTATAATTTAGTTTATTAAATCCGTTTTCAAAATCACTCCCATATTTAGAAAATTTTATTGAAAATTCATACTCTAAACCAATCAACGCACGTTGAGAGATAACATAGGGTCCTACCTAAACTATAAATAAACATTAAAACATAATCAATATGACATTTCATGACAATGCGATCAAGTGACCTGTAAATCCATGATGCTACGATTATGAAATACATTTTATAGATTATCCAACAACATAATTTGTTTCACCTTTTTTGTATCCACTTAAAAAACACTATATGATATCACAAGACTATAAAATTTCACTTCATAAATCATTAATACACATTTGGAATACTTTATATAAAAATTATATTCGTTCATGGTTTGAAAATTGAAGTCTAAATAGTCACGATTCTCCTTCTAAATCATGAGGCACACCAAACTATCATTCATCAAAAAACCAAAAAAAATTTCGAAGAACTGCTGACAGTTATGGTTCATCAAGGTAATAAACACTCCATGGGAGTTTGTGAGATGAAATGGAATGTATAGAAACTCAATATTCCCATAATGGATCCTAAAAGAATTCTTTGGTGTATCTTATTATTTTAATATTAATTGGTAATGCCCCAACTGAAGTAAAATATTTGAAAACAAATAACCCCCTTGAAGGTTGTTAAAAATATCATCAATCATAGGAAAAGTATATTTATTCCTAACATTCACCTAATTTATCTTCTTATTGTCAATACAAAGTATTTAGAACATGTATTCCTTCTATTCCTAGTGGAAAGTCAATGAAAAAATTGACATACTAGGATAAATACATCATTTTTCATCTTGGTCCTTATACTGACCTTATGTTCCATCAACACAGTAGGATCCATTCGATATGATTGCATGGAAATGGGCATTGTACCAGAGAGTTAGTCAATAGAAAATACTACCTCTCCCTATGGAAGTAAACAAAATTAATCACCAAGAAAGAACTAATGCATGCACACATAACTCTAGGAAGTTAAATACCCATGAAAGGGTTAACTAATTAAAGAATCAACTCTGACAACTAGCAAGATATTACCTCATCATAAGGAAAAATAATCCCTTACAATCCCCATATAGAGTCTCACTCACCATATAAAACATGATTGACCCCGTAATAAAATATGAATAGAACTCAAAAGAGAAAATTTTCTATATCTGAATTTAAAATAATCATTCAATCAGTGATGATAATCAAGTATACGATGTTAATATCATGAACAAAAAAAGGTCTATACCACCTCAAATATGGCTATAATCACCCAACACATGGGGATGATAAAACCTTATTTGGGCCCCTTTCCAGAAGGTGTGGGAACATCCATAAATAATACATATGTTCTGAATGAATTCTCAAAATATAAAATAACATGTATGATATAAGGTAATGATAAAACCTATTTAAAAAAACACCATAGAAGAGGAAATAATAACTAGACATGTAACTCTAGCTAGGTCAGCATCAGATTCCTTTGGTGCACACTCCATTGCATAAATATATCAATTCACATATAGATCATTATATTTATTAGAAACATTATCATCCTTATTAGTATATAGATATGTCCCACCATATATGGATGCATTAGTATGAATCCTTAAAACATTTATGTGATGAGATACTTCCCTACTTAATTTGGGAATCATGAAACCAAAATGTTTTAGATGACAAGATCATCCCAAATGATGACACCCATATAGATACTCTAGAAAATTAAGAATGGTATGACCAGGCCACCCACACAAATATAAATTTGTCTCCTACTGTCCTGAAAAATTCCTCAAGATTGGTTATAATGAAAATTAGATACCTTTTTAATTCATTTTCGGTCCATAAGTGACACTCTGGATAGAAGTTGTACCAAATGATGCTCCACCCAACTCTAATTTCCTACATATTTATTTTTTAGATAATGATTAATTTTCAACTAAATCCTATAAGGTTGTAAGGAACAAGAGAATCAACATTGATTTAATATCAGGTGTCTATCCCAAGTCAAACCTCTTGGCCTTTAGCAACTCATTCGTGAGAAGCACGAGTGCTAGATGAACCAACTCCACAAAATGGGTCGAATACTCTACAATGATATGATCCCCCTCTTCAAAGGTTAGAAAATCATGGTTATTCTCTACATGTAACACATTCGGGTAAAAATAATTATTAAATATTTTATTGAACGAGTCTTACATAAATTCTTCATTAATAAAGGCTTTCAAAATAGAGTCCAACCATATCATTCCTAGTCCCTTGAGAATGTACATGAAAAAACCCACCTTTGAGTATTCAGAAGCTGTCAAGATGTTTATGATCTTATAAATCGTCTCTTCATGCTCCTTATATTTCTAAAGACCCTTGTCACTCCAGATGATAAGTTGATGATTCATAGAATACTCAGAGCTGTGATCCAATACATATCATCAGATCTTGAGTTCAACCTTACCTAGAGTCTTAATGGTACAGATTACTACTAATATAAATGAATGGTCCATTGGAGGATTTTTCCAATGAGACTACATCACAACTTCTTCTCTTAGATTTGGAAGATATCTTCTCATATGAATTTTCCAATAAACACATGATAATATCCAATTTGATAATGGATTCATTACATAAATTCTAATACCACTTCTAGAATTTAATCCATTTAACTAAAATAATAAGAATTTTAAGAAATTATAAATTTTAACAATGAAAGTAATTACTTAAAAAAGAATAGTTCAACATAAATAAACACCCCATATAGTTCATTCGATAATGAACTCAAACCACATGTCTTCATACTTTATTAAAAGTCCATGAATAACCAGGGTAAATCAGGTTCGGTCTGGCCATGCCCATTTTCCACACTTATTATATGAATTTTGAATGTCATAACTCCTATATATAAAAGGAATAGAACCAGATATAGGAAGTGTTAACACACTTCAAACTGACTCCTAAATTTGATACCAAATTTTTACCGACCAACCCATGTCAACCAAACCATGCACCCTATCCATTTATCACGTAGTGAGGTGAGACAAGGATTAAAGAACAGGTCATGATTATAATATTCGTGCAATCACATTACTACATAGAAAATTACATATGACAAGATCTATAAAAAATACATGGAGGATAAAATAGAATGTGTGAATAAAGAAAGAATAACATTTCCCGATGTGACCAACTATTACCTCTAAAACAAACTTCTATTAAGGAAACAACAATAGAGAAGGTGAGATGATACACGAATCCCTATTATTTACCTATATCCTTTAATAAAAAATCTACAAATTCAAAAAATAAATAATTCGGCTGTGAGATCAATGACCGATTTGATACCAACCTATACTCTATGCATGTTCTAATAAAAAGAGTGCAATAATTATAGCTTTTAAAAGAAAAAAAAAATTATAAAATTTCTTCATAATTCCAATAAATTTATAAATCATTTTCCATCTGGTTTTCAAAAATGGGTTTAATATTCTTAAACATAGAAAAATTTCAAGTAGACTTGATAAAACATGAAAGAATATCCATGCTTAAAAAGCTAATACCTTCAATAAATATGAATGAAAAAACATCACGGAATATATTGTGACACAAGATCATATAAAATTAGTGGGAAATGATCAATGATGACAAAATTAATGTGATAAAAATACCTAAATTAAAAATAACTATATCATTTTAGATAAATCATATAAAAAATACATAATATGAATAAAAATAGATGCAAACCAGGTCTAATATTGGATCCAACCGAAATCGATTCCTTTCACATTCTATCGATGTCATTAAAAAACCACTAGCCATGCATCACAATATCATTGCCTATGTCTATTTTGTGATTCACACAAGGATAAAAAAGACCCAAGGTTGTAAAAATAAATTTTAAATCCAACATCTCTGGTAATAAAACATTTATCAATGCCAAGATAAAACACTTCAGAGTTAAAAACCCCCATTTATGAATCAAAAAAATATTATTTTATAGAAAACACTTTAAAAAATTTAAATTTGAATGAAATATATTAAAACCAAAAAACCATTCAATTTTCATAAAAACCTGATGAAAATTATCACTAATGATAACAATTTCATAGAGTCAACCTATTTTATAGAGAAGTCTAACTCAAAGAAGTATAATCCTATATGCACTCGACAAAAGTGATTAGAAACCAAAAGATAATCTATTGAAATAAAAGGTGCATCAAGAAAATATATGGGATCAATTGAAAACTCCATCTGATCATGTATGAAAACAAAAAAGCATACCAATGGAGTTGGTATGACTAAACTAATGATAAACCTGAAGGAATTATTAACCATAGAGGTGCAACAGAACAAATCTGGTGATTGATCATGTAATGAACAATTTAGAAGAAAAATAGATATCTTTAACCACATAGGGTGAGCTCAATATTTAGGGAGGGAGGATGTAGGGTTAATTATACATCCTTTCAATTCCCTAAAAACAAATTCCTTTAGATTTACAAAACATTTAATACCTTTACATAAGATGAATTCCATGATGGAGAAAAACAGTAAAAAATGCATCTCTATTTTAAGAAAAACAAATTACATGCATTACATGATGCAAACAAAAAATACATGGTGTTTAAACTCAATGACCAAAATTAAATTCATGTAATCTTCCCTGTGACCATTAGATAACACGATTTCCCATTACATAGTTTGTAATCTCTTAGAATATAGTTAATTGACGAGTTTGTGTAGAAAAAAACCATTGAACATATAATTTTCATTGAACATGTGTAGAACTCATCAAATCCATTATCACATTTATACCCATACTCCATTAATACATGAAAACATAATTCCCTAAAAGATATGTAATTTTCTCTAGAAACGTGTCTCCATCCCCAAGAAGCACAAGAACACACCAAAATTAATGTGATAAACATAGAAAGTACCATGGATTACATGAAAAATATAATGAGGTGTTAATTATGTTATTTTAATTCATACTTAATTATAACCTGAAAATTTCCAATTTTATTCAAAACAATTCATACGTGTTGTAATTGTTGTTGGTGTACCATAATGATAGCGGTGGCCTCTTTAATAATATCCAAAATAATAATCAAATGGGAATGATTTTCATAAAACAAAATGTTCTTCCACGAATATGAGAACCAATATACTCAAAATATTATTCATATTTTTTTATAATTATTACAAAGTTTTTCTCAAGTTGTATTACCACAAAAAATTCATTCACAGTCTCATTCATCAAAATTTTCCAAATTTCACCATTTATGTCTGATAAAACATTGGATACTAAACAATATAATGATATTAAAATTTGTATTAATTATAAAAAAACATATGATAAGGCATGTTAATTGAATTTAATTAATTAAATCACAAGGTTTTGATATATATAACCACTTTTTTCACTTATCTCCTAAAATAATTTATTGTCATAAGCATTCAAAACATGATTATTTCAATGTCAATTAATATAATATTTATCTACTACACTACTCAATTCTTTTGGGAATTACTAGTCATATATATTAATTTCTTATAAAATTAATTTTAAGCTATAATTTAAATATTATGTTTTTTTATTTGGATTCATTTTACGAAAGTATGATTTTCAGAACCTGTCAATTTTTTTATTTAAACATATCACTAATAAAATTATAAACTCACAATATTCTATTATTTGACAGCTACAAAAGAAACAAAATTTCTATGACTAATATCAAAAATAAATTCTATATACTTAATATCATTATTTACTTTTTTAAATTCCTCACAAACCATAAATCCAAATATATGAGATAATGTCGCTAATTTTTATAATCAAAATATTTTTTCTTATGTTCACTATAATAAATTTTATATTTTATTATGGGTATTTTATTATTTATCTATTAATAAATGTAATATTTCCTTAACCAACATGATGGTAAAGTCTCTATAACATTTTTATCATAATTAGTGATGACTTTTATATTATAGTTCATTATCCTTTCTAAACTCAATGAATAATATTTTTTTCATTATTTAACAAAATTAATTTCAAATTTTTCATTTACACCTCATGATTATTGGTCAATCCTTCAACATAATAATAACACAACTTATATTTTGAAATATAACAATACTTATATTACCAAAAAAATTATGATACCAAAAATAAATTATTTTTCACCCCATTAATGAAAATGACAACCTTTAATATTTTCTTATATTAAATAAATTGAATTGTTAAAATTAATTAGATATATTTGTAGCTATCATTACCATATGATATAATTCATCTCATATAATTTATAATACACTTCAAATTTATTTTTTTCATGCTTGACTGGTGATCGCTATGAAAAATTTAATGAATAACACTCTTAGACGCTTTATAAGTAGCGATAACCACTACTATATGCTCATGACTATTACTTACTATCTTTTGAAATATTTAGTTTACAATTTCTATTAATTCCATAGAAAAAATATGAGGAATTTATTAATGAAGTTTCAGTATCATTTACATTAATTTCTATTATCATAAAATGAATCAAAACATTTTCTTTCTTTGAAAAATTTTATGGCAGTTACATTGAAATCTCTATTTAATTTTTATACTAAATCCACAACAATTTATACCCTTTATTTGAATGATAAAAATTTAATGTTTCAAAAAAATGTATTCCTTATGTCTATTAATATCACACTAAAAACATACACAATTAAATCAAAATATATTTAATGGATAATCATTCTATCGATCAAAATGTATTTTTTGACTTTTCATCGACTATAAACCTTATCAAAATTTACTATGTTATTAATCCCTAGATAATATTGTCTTCTCAATGTATTTTTACTCAGTCTCAGTTTTCAACCAATTTACATCAACAAAATATTATCGATATTATTTTAGTGCATGTATTATATGAAACAATTGGTGTATTCTTATTTTTAAGTGAAACTATTCATTTTACTCCTTTGTTGTCATCAATGTAATGATTCATTCCAATTCCATGTGTGTCCAATGAATGCATTATATATTTTTAATACAATTTTTTAACTATCATTAATAACATTCTTGGGTTATTTTTTTCTCACTGAATATTTTAATTTAATGGTTTTTAAACATTAGAAATATCTTTTTTAGTTTCATATTTCATCATGTCTTGTGAGTTGACATCCACAATCCTATCAATCAGCATAGCTGTAGTACCCCTGGTTTGAGGTATCTATCCTTTTTTATGGATTTTTATGTTTATAAAGTGCATGGGATGAGTTGGGAAGATGTTGGGAGAGTTTGAAATGGTTTTTAATGAGTTTGGTGGCTTTTCTTAGGGAGCACGGTTTGAGCACCGTTAGTGGAAACCATGCTGATTCTCCAAGAAACCATGCAGGGGGTGACAATAGGCATCACACGTCCTGTGCACGGTTTTCCAAACCATGCGTGGAAACTGTATGGACGCTTTCTTTTGAGGCGGTAGTATGCGCACTGTTAGCGTAGGGTTTTCCAAACCGTATGGGCTAACCGTGTGACCCCATAAAAATAGGTTTTTAAAACATGGTCTCAATCGAGCAAGCCTCATTCCTCTACAAACATCCTCCCACTCGAGTCTCACTCGGGTTCATTGGTTTTCAAGGGTTGCTGGGGCTCTCCCATTCGTTTTGGAAGCATTTTTAAGAGGTTTCTTGGTAGATTGAAGGTGGTTTCTCCAGGGTAAGTCTCTCCTCTTGGTTTTCTTGTAGATTCCTATAGATCCACATATCCCTCTTTCTTGGTTTTATATATCTACAGTTGTTGTGTGTAGATATAGGGTTTTGGTTTCCTTGGATGATGATTTGATGGATTTTGAATGTTAGGGAAGGGGATCTAGAGAGGTTTCGGTGGTGCATTTGCAGGATTTGACGTGTGGTTGCTTGTGGGTCGATTTCTTAGGAACCCTAAATATAGGTGGCTTCTCACTCAACTTTACTTGGTTAGAACTAGTGGTGTTTGATTTCAATTAATTTGTTGTTCTTGAAATTTATTGTGATGGGTGTACCAAATTGGTTGGAAATCCCATTGGTGGGGTTTTGGGGATTTTTGGGGAAAAGGTTGTTTTATGGTGAAATTCTACTTTTTTGGATTTTAAAATGTGTTGTTAAGATTGATTTGGGAAAATGGTTGATGGAAAATGGTTTTCAATAAAGATGTTGTTTTTATTGAAATGTGGTTTGGCATGGAAAATGGTTTTTAATAAATGGGTGATTTATTAAAGTGGATTGGTATACAATGGAATTGGTTTACTACATGTTGTTGTGACCTTGGTGGGTCATATCCTTGTTTATGGCATTATGGGAATTTTTTGTGGTAGTGGCGAGAAGCACCACTATAAAAATTGTATGGATAGTGGATGAAAGGGCCACCATCAAAGGATAAGTGGATGAGAAGAGACACTAGTTGTGAATGGGTGAACGGGTTGGATAGAAGATCCAACATTTGGTTGTGGTCAGGAAGTACCACTAGGTGTAAATGGTTGAATGGGTTGGATGGAAGCTCCACCATTTTGTTTTTTGGTTGTTTGTTGTGCATTGCTTTGCAAGTTGGAAATTGATGTCCTTGTTTGTAAATGATGAAATGGCTTGTGGCATGTTTGGTTGGCTTTCACTTGCTTTCCTGGTTTGGGTGTTATGGCTTGTTAAGGGTGTGTTTGGATTATGGTATTGGTTTTATTAGTGATTATTTTATATAAAATTCTTTATATAAATGTGCCAATGGATTTATCCTAGTGGAGTGTGTAGGGATGTCATTTGGGGAAAACCTACTGAGTTTTTGTACTCACCCCCTTCTTTATAAGATTGGTGTCTTTGCAAATGTTGTGTATCGTAACGTGGAAAAGGTAAGTCATCATCTTATTTTAGCAGTGCAACATGATGTCTAGGTGTAGCTTGGGGCATGGAGCTTGGTGTGAAGCCATGGAGTGTGACTTGGCTTATTTTAGGTCTTTTGTTGAGTCTTTTGCATAATACTCTGATATGGTATTGGTTGTATTGTTTTTGGATTGTATTGTGGAAAAAATTGGTTGTCATTTGGGTATACATGCTTGAATTTTTTGGTTGACATGCATCATATAGTGTTTGATAGTGGATGGTCTGGTTGTTTTTGTCTTAAGGGAAAATTGTTCCCCAATTTGTTCTCGAAGCCCTCGACATTTATTGACATTATTTGGCACCATGGGAACATATCTTAAGGACAAGTAACCCCCACTGCCTCCTCATTCCAATGAGGTAGGGACGGGGAGTTACAAGTGGTATCAATTTGTTCGGTCCTTAGGTTTCAAGTGAGAGCAGTTTCTCGGAAACTTTGGTGCCTTGGTTTTGGTGTTTACATTTGTTGTGGTATATTCCTTGAGTCAGTATTGTAGCAAGGTATAGGAATGTCAGAACTATGAATGTATAGCCTAAAATAATGTAGCTAACCCTCTTATGCTGAAATTCAAGTTACCAGGGAGTTGGGTACATAAGTGCTTTGAAGGCACTTATAGGCATTGGAAATCTCATTGTCGTGGGTTTAGACAAAGAGATGTGCATGGAATATAAGGTATAAATGACTTTCCTCTAGGATGGATATTTCATTGGTGTATACTGATTTATGGTGTAATATGAATGTGTGAAATTGTAATGTGAATAAATTAGTATTTTGAAAATGGTTTGGTTTTCAAATTGGTGAATCATGGAAAATGTGAACTTGTGGAAAGCCTTGTGCGATAGTGTTGTGTATTGTGATTAGAAATGATAATTCTTGATGTCTATGGAAGTGAGAATCAGGTTTGTTTGTTTTATGTTGATAGAAATGGTACCTAGTAGGCGTCATAAAGAACAACCGGAGGTGGCTGATAAGAACTTAGTTGCACCCGAGCACTAGGTGAACCAGCAGCTAGTGCAAAGCATAGTGTAAGATTTCCAAGTTGTGGAAAGTGGAAATAAAAGGGATGAACCAAGGCATGTGGATCATGTGGTTTAGATTCAAAATCATAATCCACCCATCTTCAAGGGTGATTCAGAGCCAGAGATGGTAGAAGCATGGTTTAATAGAATGAACAAGATTTTAGAGTTCTTGGGAACACCGGTAGAGTTAAAAGTGAAGTTGTCCACACATATGTTGGCAGATCTTGACATTCAATGGTGGGAGTTGGTAGTCCAAGTGGGGACAGACAAAGGTGTTACATGGGAAGTCTTTGAGGAATTTTTTAATAAACAATTATACCCACATACATTCATAATTCAGCGTATGATGGGTTTCTTCAGTTTGAAGCAAGAGCTTATGTCTGTGACAGAGTATGCAGTTAAGTTTCTGAACTTAGTGAGGTCTGCACCCTAGGTGGCGGGTAGCACATCGTGGAAGGAAATTATCTTTAAGGCGGGGTTAAGGAAAGAAATCTGTTCAAAGATAGTGGTGTTGTGTAATGATGATTACACAGAGATGGTGAATAGAGCCTCGGTAGATGAGCGAGATTTTTTGGGACCTCCGGGCGGAGGAATCATGGTGGTACCCATGGTAAATAGTAGGAACTCTTAATTTGGGTTAAGCGGAGGAGGGAAACTTATTCCCAGGGTGGGAGTATGACATATAATCTGATGACAGGATCGGTGAATCTTCCTCCAATTCCCCAGAGCAAGCCAGAATGTTTTCAGTGTGGTTCTACGAGCCACATCAAGCAGGATTGTATGGAACAACCTCGAGCATGGAATAATTGTAAGAAGATGGGGAATATGCAATGTTATTGTCAGAATTCTCCATGGTATGGTGTGCATGACACTCCTCAGGGATCACAGACATCATATGTTTCGATAGGATGGGGACAATAGCATACCCCTCGGATGTTGAGTAATGTGGGTCATTGTGATTCCCGAAATGCCACGACGCCTTAGTAGGGAAATAAAGAGCAGATTGTGGAAAGAAAACTTGTGTTTGGAGCTGAGCAGGTTATGGTGGATGATCAGTCGGGACCATACATGGTGCGAGGTACTATTCTTTTACATTCTACCTTCATGCAAATATTGTTTGATACAGGTGCTTCACACTCTTTTATTACTGACCATATGGTTGTGTTGTTGGGTTTAAGGGCAGAAATGATGCCTTCAGTTTCGAAACATCAAACTCCTATGGGTGGAAGAGAGTGTCAAACCTTATTGTGTATATCATGTTTTATTATTGAGGGAAAGGTTGATCTAATGTGGAATTTCTCAATGCTTGAGATGGATGGGTATGATATAATCCTGGGAATGGATTGGCTAGTGGTTTTTAAGGCCCACATCGACTACAATGTGCGAATAGTGGCTTTTACAACACTCAATGGTTTCATGCATCTCTTTAGAAGACAGATTCATAAAAGGCAGGGTGTAATGGATTTTTTGGCACTAGCAGTAATCACGTAATACTATTAGTTGGCAGTTTTGTTGTTGGAATCAGTAGAGGGTTTTGAACAAAGTGTTCTTCCAGTATTGGTGGATCAGTTCATGAATGTTTTTCCTGAATAATTCTCTGGGATACCTCCCTGTAAGAGAAGTGGAGTTTATGATTGATCTTTTTCTAGGGACTAGTCATTTCTCAATTCCATCTTACCGGATGGCACCTAATGAATTGCGGGAATTTAAAGTCCAGTTGGGTGAGTTATAAAACAAAGGGTTTATCCAGCCTAGCACATCTCTGTGGGAAGCACCAGTTTTGTTTGTGAAAATGGCGGATGAAACATTGAGGCTCTATATTTATTATCGTATACTTAAATAAGTTACGATAAGTAACAGATATCCACCTCCATGAATTGATGATTTGCTCGACTAGTTAAGGGGAGCCCAGTGGTTCTCCAAGATCGACCTGAGATCATGATATCATCAATTGCAGGTGAGGAAGGAAGATGATCCTAAAATATCATTCAAACGTAGATATGGCCATTATGTATATGTGATTATGCCATTTGGTCTAACGAATGCACCATTGGGGTTTATGGCATTGATGAATTGGATATTTAATAGTTATCTAGATTCATCTTTTGTGGAGTTTGTAGATGATATTCTAGTATATTCAAAGACAAGGGTGGACCATGATCAGCACTTGGAGAGATTTCTTGGGATATTGAGGGATCATTGGTTTAATGCCAAATTGTCAAAGTGTAACTTTTGGATACAGGAAGTTCATTTTCTTGGCCATGTGATTTTTGAAATGGGTGTTTCAGTGGATTTGAAAAAGGTAGAGGTTGTTATCTCATAGCAACCACCAAATAATGTGTTTGAGATATGGAGTTTCCTTGGACTTTTTTGGTATTATCGCCTTTTTGTACATGATTTTTCACGTTTGGCTTCACCGATGACATCTTTGAAAAGAAATAATTTTCCATTCCAGTGGAATGAAAAATGTAGGCAGTTTTTCGAATAGCTAAAGTGTCTCCTTTCATCAGTACCAATTTTGGTTTTTCAAAAACTAGGAAAAGGATAGGTGGTGTATTAAGATGCATCAGGATTAGGGTTGGGGTGCGTTCTCATGAAATGGAATCATGTGGTTGTGTATGGCTCACAACAGTTTAGGGTGCATGAGAAGAACTACCCAACTAATGATTTGGAATTGGCAGCAATGGTCTATGATTTGAAAGTGAGGCATCATTATCTATTCGTTGAGAAATTCATGGTATATACAGATCATAAGATCTTAAAACACATTTTCCCAGAATGGGATTTGAATTTGTAGCAAAAAAGATGTATGAAATATCTCCATATGCTTTATTTTGACTTGATGTACACCACAGGTAAGGGAAATTCGGTGGCAGATTCAATAAGTTTAAAATCATATGCTCAAGTGGTAAAACAGGAATCAGACCAGTGGCAATTGATGTTAGTTATAGCCGATATGTGGTTGTAATGTGAAGAACATGGTGACACAGCGGTCTTCTTTCTGGTTTTTTTTATTCCTGACTTAGTTGTCTTGCTTAAAGAGGCATAGATATCTGATTCTGAGTGTGTGACCATGGGGTTGGGACTCAATAGTGGGGAGACCATTGAGGGTTGGAAACTGAATGGAGATTCAGTTTTGTGTTTTTGGAATCTGATGGTTGTACCAGTTGATTTTCAAGACGATCTTCTCAAGGAATATCATCATTCTAGGTGGTCTATTCATCCTGGAATTCATAAAACGTATAAAGCGTTGAAAGAGTAGTTTTGGTGGGAAAGTATGAAAAGAAGAGTGGCTGAGTTTGTTTCGAGATTCTTGACTTGTCAACAGGTCAAGGAAAATCCTCAGAGGCCAGCAGAAATGTTGTAATCTTTACCAATTCCTGATTGGAAGTGGGAGAAAATAGTGATGGATTTTGTCACAGGTCCCCCAAGAAAGGTCAGAAAGCATGATGCCATTTGGGTGATAGTGGATCGGCTAGCGAAGTCGGTCCATTTCATCCTGATTCGTGAATCTCATATGGTGGAGGATATATCCAAGATCTATATATGGGAGGTTGTAAAGAGGCATGGTGTTCTAGTTTCGATCGTATCCAATAGAGATCTGAGGTTTACATCTCGTTTCTGGAAATCCGTACAGCAATCCCGAACAATGTTGACTATGAGCACAACACATCACCCTCAGACATACGGTCAATCCGAGAGGATGATAACGACTTCGGAGGATATGTTATGGGATTGTGTTATAGATTTTAGAGGCTCTTGGGAGGATCACTTGTCGTTGGTTGAGTTCTCGTACAATAACAATTATCAGGTATCCATACATATGGCTCAATTTGAAGTGTTGTATGGGTGGCTGTGTCGTTCTCCAATATATTGGGTGGAAACAGGAGAGTCCTCGATGGTTGGACCGAGACTTGTCCTAGATAATATAGAGAAGATCAAGTTGACCCTAAAGAGAGTGGAGACAGCTCAGAGTAGTCAAAAATCATATGCAGATCATCGTCAACTGTCGTTGTCGTTCGAGGTGAGTGATTGTGTTTTCTTGAGGATCTCTCCTAGGTTGGGACATCATTGGTTTTGGAAGCAGGGAAAGTTATCTCCAATGTATATTGGACCTTTTGAGATTCTTGAATGGGTTGGTGAGGTGGATTATCGTTTATCTTTTCCCCCAAGGATAAATGCGGTGCATAATGGGTTTCATGTGTCATAGTTGAAAAATTATCAGCCAGATCTTGACCATGTGATTCAATGGGATCATGTTGAACTTAAACCAGATGCTTCGTTGGTGCACGTGCTAGTGCGGGTGGTGGATAAGAAATATAAAGTCTCGAATGGTATAATCATTGGTTTATTTTGTGTTTTGTGGAAACATGGTCAGATTCAATAGGTGAATTGGGAGCGGGAGAAAGAGATGGGCGAGCAATGGCCCGAACTCTTTCGGCAAAGGATGGGTTCACTACTTTCCAAGGTCGGAATGACCAATGGTGTGGAGAATTTAGTATCCCCAGTTTGAGGTATGTGGACTTTTTTATTAATTTTTATGTGTTTAAAGTACATGGGATGAGTTGGAAAGAGGTTGGGAGAGTTTGAAATTGTTTTGAATGGGTTTGGACACTTTTCATTATAAGCACGATTTGAGAACGGTTAGTGGAAAATGTGTAGATTCTCCAAGAAACCTTGTAGGGGGGAGATAGTAGGCTTCAGATGACCTTTTCACGGTTTTCCAAACTGTGCGAGGCAACCATGTGGACCCTTTCTCTCAAGGTAGTAGCGTGTGCATGGTTAGCGCATGGTTTTCCAAACCGTGCGGGCTAACTGTGTGACCACTTAAAAATAGGGTTTTAAAACCCGGGCTCACTTAATCTTGCCTCAATCCTCTCCAAACATCCTACCACTCGAGCCTCACTCAGGATCTTCGGTTTTCAGGGGATTGAGGGGCTCTCCCACTCATTTTGAAATCATTTTGAAGAGGTTTCTTGGCGGATTGAAGGTGGTTTCTCCTAGGCAAGTCTCTCCTCTTGGGTTTCTTGTGGTTTCCTCTAGATCCACAACTACCTCATTCTTGGATTTCTAGATCTACACTTGTTGTGTGTGGATCTAGGGTTTTGGTTGGCTTGGATGATGATTTTAAAGCTTTTGAATGTGAGGGAAGGGGATCTCTAGAGGTTTCGGTGGTGTGTTCGCCGGATCTGAGGTGCAGTTTCTTGTGGGTCAATTTCTCGAGAACCCTAAAGGTAGGTGGCTTCTCTCTCGACTCCACTTCGTTAGAAATAGTGGTGTTTTATTACAATTAATTTTTTTGTGAATGAAATTAATTTTGATGGTTGATCCAAATTGGTTGTAAATCCCTTTGGCGATGTTTTGTGGATTTTTTTTGGGGGGGGGGAAAGGGCTTGTATGGTGAAATGCTATTATTGTGGATTTTAAAACAGAGATTTTAAAATGGGTTGTAGAGATTGATTTGGGAAAATGGTTGATGAAAAATGGTTTTCAATAAAGATTTTGTTTTTATTGAAATGTGGTTTGGCATGGAAAATGGTTTCAATAACTGTAGGATTTATAGAAGTGGATTGGTGTGAGAGGGAATTGGTTGATTGCATGTTGTTGTGACCTTGGTGGGTCATATGCTTTTTTATGGATTGATGGGAATGTTGTGTGGATGTGGTGAGAAGAACCACTATAAAAAGGTGATGGATAGTGGAAAGAAGGTCCTCCATAAATGGATAAGTGGATGGGAAGAGCCACTTGTTGTCAATGGGTGAATGGGTTGGAAAGAAGCTCCACCATTTGGTTGTGGTTGGGAAGTACCACTAGGTGTAAAAGGGTGAACGGGTTGGATGGAAGCTCCAATGATTGGTTGTTTTGGTTGTTTGTTGCGCATTTCTTTGCAAGTTGGAAATTGTAGTGCTAGTGTGTAAATGATGAAATGGATTGTGGCATGTTTGGTTGGCTTTCCCTAGGTTGCTTTGTTTTGGTGTGATGACATGGTAAGGGCGTGTTTGGCTTATCGTAATGGTTGCACTAGTGATTATTTTATATAAACTACTTTATGAAATGTGCTAACAGTTTTATCGTAGTGGCATGTTTAGGAATTTCATTTGGGGAAAACCTATTGAGTTTTAGTACTCACCCCTACTTTGGCACATTGGTTTCTATGTAGATTTTGTGTATCTTGAAGTGGGAAAAGGTATGTCATAATTCTCCTTTAGTTGTGCAGCATGATGTATGGGTGGGGATTGGAGCATGGATCTTGGTGTATATCCATGGAGTGTGCCTTGGCTTATTTTGGGTCTTTTGTTCAGTCTTCTACATAGTACTCTGATATGGTATAGGTTGTATCGGGTTTGGGTTTTATTTTGGAATAACTTGGTTGTACTTTGGGAATACATGCTTGAATGTTTTGGTTGACATGCATTATATAGTGACTGATAGTGGATGGACTGGTTGGTTTTGTCCTAAGGGAAATCGTTCCCCAATTTTTTCTTGAATCCCTCAACATTTATTGGCAGCCTTTGGAGCCGTTGGAATGTCTCTTAAGGCCAAGGAACCCTTACCGCCTCCTCAAGGCAATGAGGTAGGGGTGAGGTGTTACAATATCTCATATATGATCTCGCGTATATGACAATTATATAATATATTTTATTCAACAATTTATCATTTTTCTTAGAATCCATTTTTAAAATTTATTTATTGGACAATTTTTAAAATTTTTCATCCAACTTCATATTTATTGAAAAATTATTTAGTAAAAAAAATAAGCTCTTCCATTTATTAGAATACAATAAAAATTTATTTTTCAAATTTTTACTCTTTCAATTATACTTATTCACTATTGGATTCAATAAACTATTTGCTATAAGAAATATTCTATACTTTATCTTCTAAATTTTCCCCTTCTTCACCATAGGATTCATTAGTGTGTTTGGTAGATGAAATTTTTAACACCTTATCCTCTAAATCATCCACTTCATCTTTAATATCGTTATAATATTATTCAACTTAATTTTTATGTAGAAAAATAATATTTCATAATGAATTTTGTTCCCTTTATTTCATTTGAAAATTTTGTTTTTATTAATCAATATCTAATTTTTTTCTCCCCTTCATGGTATTTTGGATTGATTATTCCAAACATCATCTTGATATTTTTTAGAAAAATTATCTAAAAAATATCCAATATTTAAAAATAATGAAACATTTAATATGGTTTTTGACTTTTACTTACATTTTCCCATTGATGGACATTATATAAAAATGAAATAAAAATTATTTAATTTTTTATATACTCGTCAATGATTTATTATTCCTCGTGAATATTATTATGTATATAAATATTCGAGAGACAGAATTCATAAAATGTATTCACATTCACTAATATCCCATTATTTTCAATTTTTTTCTAATTCACATCACAAATTAAATCATGATATTATTGGGTTTGTTAATATTTCACTCATAAAATTATTTATCCATAATAGGAAAAAAATTACTAAAAACATTTGTGGTAAAAATATTAATGAATCGATTCAAAATGTTGAAATCATAAATTGAATCAATTTATCTATAAATTTATCTTAATATTTCGTTCAAATAAGTGAAAAATAATCAAAAAAGAAATACAAGGCTATAATTAGATTATAAAATTTAAAAAATAAATTTGAATTCATGATTCCTTACCCTTTATGCCTATTTCATTAATGTAAAACTATTTTTACCATATGTCATTCACAATTTCAGAACCCATCACAATTATTAAATATTTAATAGATTATTTATGAAAATAATATATACTGGGGTATTCCACTAGAGTTGATAATATTTTGATATATCAATGTGACATTTAAAAATACATCAGGTCGACTAAATTCATTTTTGGCGATTTCATGAAATCTAATTCCCCTGAAAGAATGCATTTTATAATTATACCCATTCATAGATGAAATGATATTCAATTAATAATTTTTATAGTTTTTTCTAATTAAAATTATGGTACTATTTATAAATTATTCAATTCAAATAGATATATGAAATTGAAAAAAAATTATGATCCTTATCTCATTATGTGCCTAAGGTGGGAATGAACAATTCTAGTAGTGGGGATGAATTGGTTCTAAAAAACATATCCCATTATAAATGATTTTTCACATATGAATATGAATGAATAGAATCATTAAAATGTTCAATAAATAATATATCAATGTTGAATTTATTAAGAATATAAAAATATCAGAAGACCGTTTTATAAGGTTCGCTAAATCTTTTTGATTACATAACCCTTGGTGACCAGTTACCGGTACAAAAAATAAAATGAACATTGTATTGTAATTGATGAAAATAATGTGTTGTCAAACTATAGTATAGGACTCCAGAAAATATTTTTCTAAATAATATAAGGTGAATAATAATCAATATTTAGCATGTGTAACCATAAAGGATTTCCTCATTTAACATTAAGATCATCCAATATATTAATAATTTTTCACATTTCAATTTTAAATAAATAATCTCATTTTCTCATAACAATTCACGGTTAATGTTTGGTTATCTTTATCTAAATCAATTGTTATAAAACTCTATTTTAATTCTGAGATCAATTAATCATGATGTAGATTGTTGAAAAAATTTTGGTTACACATTCTTAGTCAAAGATTAAAAAATCCTTGTTGAAATATTAAACATCCTAGAAATTTTAATGCAATTTAATTTTCATTTTTTGATTTATTTTCAGAAAACTAGGATATAAAATTCTCAAGACCATGACATTTTTTTTACTATTTCTTCAAAGTAAGAAAATAATATGTTTTCCCTAAAATATAAGAAATTATTAGAAAAATCATAAAAACGTTTTTATTGTAAAAATTGGATGCAATTTTACATTATAATAATTTATATATAACTATTTCAAACAAACCTAAATGTTTTAATGGAATTATAAAACGAATTTTAAAATACATAAACTTTTTCCTTTTTATATAAAACATTATGTGTTATCTTACATTTTTAGAAACAAAGTTATTATCTACGATACATTTTCAATATAAGTAATTATAAACTTATTCACTTAGAAACAGTTAAATATTTAAATAAGGATATTAAATGGTGTTCATGTATTTCATAATTATTCATTAAATAAATCAAACCATGGTGTGGTTTATGTCCAATAGTGGAATGGTTTTAAGATTCATTGAAATAATTTATTATTATTATATATGTTAGTTTTTGTGATCATAAATTTTTATGTTCACTATAACATTAAAAGTGTAGATAAATTATTTGACTGTATCATAGTGGAGATCCCTACAAGTTTCTCAAGAATTATCTAAAAATAACACTATTAACCACAATATAAAATATTTTAATTAGGTTTTTGAATAATTAAAACATTTTAATCCATATGGGTGTTGTTATTGTGAAATGAATATAAAATGAATGAGTTTTAAAATGAATGATGTTAATGGGAGGCTACTAATTATCCTCTATTGAACCCTATTGAAGTTATATAATAGTTTCTTAATAGAATGATATCATTCAATTATTCACCTCTATGTGCTATTATGTAAGATCTTGATCCATAATAGAGGATCTAATCCATTAAATGGTATCCTAAAACTAGTCTTTTAAATTAATGGATGTTTCTAAAGGATTAATTGTGATTATTCTATTGTTTAATAATGGTTTGAGGATAGGAGAATTGGTTTTTCATGTGGTAGGGTGATTCAAAAAAATAACGCAGGGTTTTCAATAACAATGAACCTCAACATAAAATCAATATAAAGGTGAAACATAGTTTATATAACCATGAAGCAATGGATGAGCACCCATTAATGGCATTACATTTATTATAAGTATACCAAACACGGTTTGTTCATGGTTTTCCTAATAGTGTGTACATGCCAAGGAATGTGTGGGGTCATATATAGTAGGCCTCATACAGTTGGTGCAATTTGTTTCTATCCATGCATCCAAACATTATTTTTATTTAAAAATAATAAAAAATTACTTCCTCCACTTGTTCTATAATAACACATATTTCTTTTATTTCCTTCTCTATATTAATATTTGTTGCTCCACCATATCTCTCCCTTCCCTCTCATATAAGAATTTGTTGCATATGCTCCTCCTAGACATTGATTCATTCATCATTAGTTACATTGGTTCCCCCATGGTGACTCAAAAATTATTCTTCTTTCCTATCATGGTTGTAATTTTTCGGTTTAGATCGATCTTCATGTGAGGTAATAGGAAATATTTTAACAATGTTCTTATGTATTTCTATTTTATTTCATTCAAGAACAAGTTATTGATGTTGTTGTGTTGGATTACGATATAGTGTTATAGTATATGGTATAATAAAAATCCTCAAATGTATTAATGTTTATAAATTATAATCGATGTGACACATGCCCGACATTATATTTGATGCACCTAAAATTAATATTCCTTCAATTTATTATCTAAACCTAGTTGAGGAAGGTATATGAGACCCTTTGATACCATTGGATATTGATAACCTCAACATGAACCAACCATTATGGAATTTTAGTTTAAAATATCATAAATAGAACTTATTATATTAAGAAAAAACATCCCCTTTGGTGTGTTTTGTTTCTCTCTTAATAATAGAAATATCCAAGTTAAATTAAATGAGTTTTATTATGGAATTTATAAATAAATTTTAAATTTATATCACCAGAATGTGATTTGAATAAAGGAACGAATTGAATTGTGAAATGGTTTGGATATTTTCATTAGGACCATGTTAAATTTTTTAATTAAATGACTTATTATTATTGAGGACCATGATGGAAATGTGAATTTGGTGGCCTTCCATGAGTAACATATGGATTCTCTGCCTGTAATGCCTTCGTGAAACACATTGGATGTCATTTTATTCATCGATGTGAAAGTAATGTGAGATATAAAAAATTTTCTAAATTATTTTCCATGATTTTTAATGCCTCGAAATGAAATTTAAAATACACATATTTTTCATAAAATTAATATACGTTGGATAATCTTCTTTGATTCGGCCAAATGTCCTTTGAAACAAAGCACCGTGAATTGTCTAATTCTGTTATAGATGATTCTATCTTATAGTACCTTGGTATTATCTATGATATTGGATAGAATCATTGAGGGTGTTCATCCAAGTGTTAATTCCTTTGATTATACTCATACTCCATAGCACAACATCTTAGTTGATCACAATAAGTGGGATCGAAATTCAAGTGTCAGGGATCCAATGGGTCTCCCATGGTTCTCATGTAATTAGTATACTTGGATACCTTTTATATATAGATTGGTTCCCTTGATAAACAATAGTCATATACATAGAGACATATGGATTAATCTGAAGTAGTTTTGGTTAGCCTAGTATCCCATGGGTGGCGTGAGCCGGCCACAGTTTATATTTAATTTTATACTTTAAATTTTTAGCATTCCCCTATTACATTTTATATTGAAATATTTATTTTCTTTAAAAATAATTTGTAGTGGCCTAATGAATTTTAATCACACCCTATATAGGACACTCTTTAGTACCTGAGAATACTACTTGGTTGTATGTAAGGATATTGGGATGTACCCTTCTATAGATTCTTTATTTCATTTTTATTGGGACATGAGAGCATATGATTTAGCGAGCACGTGGGATTATCATGGATGTCATATTTTTTGTTTTTTATCTCTATTACATAAACTTGTATGGTATTTTTTGAATGTTAGCATAGAAAATTGTTGTCCCTTTTTTATAGACATGACATAATCTCTATACGATCATGTGCATATTTTTTCAATTTATTATTTTCATGATGGTTCAATTACATAGGCCTATTATTATATTTTGATACCTCACTATTTTTATTACTTATTATAATTATTTAACACAATACTACACTATGATAACGTGGGTGTAGTCTCCCCACCATATCACCTTTGAGGCTCCCTACTAGTCATCATCTTTTTGTGTATAGAGAGGTGAGCATGTAGTGATATATCCATCAAATTCAGTTACTTATAAGAGAACCGAGCCCGATACAACACAATGTTGCATCATATCTATTTTTGAATTTTTATAATTATATTTGGTAGGTATATAGATGAGTATAATGTGTTAAATATTACTGATAATCAATGTCTGGGAGTTGCAAACTAATGTGGGGTGGGGATATGTGGGATGAGATTTTTTGTTTCAAATTTCAATGGTTACAATTTCATGACATTCAATATTGGGTGAAAATTATGATTAATGATATTAGATATGATTATTAACAATCACCCTTGTGATAGTATGGTAACATACAATTTCCACATGCATCATCAAAGGCACATAGGTCTATATTTGTGATTCATATTTCATATAGTGCAAGTTTCATTGCCAGCATTTCCTATTTATTATTTTATAAGCCCTGATTACTTTACCAATAATTTTATAACATTTAATGAAGAGTAAAAAATGATAATAATTGGTGAAATAACGTTTCCTCATCAATATAAATGGGTTTATCTGACATATCATGATGTTAGAACTTTAAAAAATCCTTTTACGATACCTTTAAGCTTCGAAATGTTTGTTATGTGGATTGCGATTTTTTTCCAACGATTAAATGAAGGATAATTTTCCATTATAATTTTTACCGCTCTAAATTGGTAATGGAAATACATATATTAAAATCACCCTATATATACATGTTACATCCTAAAACAACATGCAAATGGATAGTTATAGTTACAAGTAACTTGTTGGGAAAAAATCCCTCAAGGTATCATTGAAGCCTTTTTGAGGTGATTGTGTTTGTTGACAAAGTGGACATCTAAGTTGTGATTGTTGACAAAGAGGATTTCATGGTTGAATGTCGAGTTCAAGAGCTGAGGTCAACGATCCATGTTTGATTCAAGAACGTCGATAGAAGAATGGATGATCTGGAGGCGGTACAAAAGAACAGATACAAGGTGGCGCCGTTTTCCAGTGTTTGCCAAATTTTTGGACCTGAAAATCGGCAAATGAAGAAAAGTGTTTTTGGCAAAGGGACTTGCGCGCCATGGACTTGGAGTTTAGGAAACTTGTGCGCCATATGTTTTTCAAGATAAGAAGATCAATATATGGCTAAGGAAATAGGTTCGCGCAAGTTTGGGAGTTGGTCGCGCAAGTGTCTAAAAGGAGAGAAGACTTGCGCGCCGAGATTGGGTCGCGCAGGTGACTTGCGCGCCGTCGCGCAGGGTGGTCAGATTGCCTATAAATACTGGACCACCCCTCCTCATTTCTCACCGGAGTTCAAGACGAGATCTCCCGTCGCGCAGGTGTGGTGGTCGCGCAAGTGGTGTGTGTGGTCGTGCAGGTGGGACTTGCGCGCCAGTGGTTGAAGTTGTGCGCCGGTGTTAGAAGTTGCGCTCCGGTTTGCAGTTGCGTGCCAATAGTGGTTTGGGCGTAAAGGGAAGAGAGTCGCGCAAGTTTGGAGTTGAGGAAGCTTGTGTCGCGCAAGTGTCAGAGGAGGACTTGCGCGCCCGTTGTGACTTGCGCGCCGATACTTGCGCGCCGAGGTTGACTTGCGCGCCAAGTAAGGTTTTGTTCCCGCAGTGATTTTCAGACTGTGTGGAAGCTGGAAGTTTGCCCGATACCTTCGGTGCAAAGAGATATTCATCAACGGGTGAAAGTTAAACTTCAACAGAGCATCTACATACAAGAGAAGATGCATTCTTTCATGAAAATGAAGAGACCTACAGGTCTATAAACTGTGAGTGGATTCCATCCAAGAGCAGTGAGCTCAGGAAGAGGAAGAAGGTGATCCTCTCCACCGGCAGTGAGCCAGAGAGAGAGAAACAGGGAGTGACCCTTGGGAAAGCAGTGAGCTGACCCTAAACTTTGTATAGGCAGTGAGCCTGGGCATAGAAGTGATCTAGCCCGAACATTGTAATCCACAGCTAGTGAAGTCTAGTGGAATTTGGTACGAACCGGCAACTTGTCGGAGTATGCTCCTTGGACGTAGCCCTTAGTGGTGAACCAAGTAAAAATCTCTGTGTCTGCCTGTTAATTTTCATGCATTGCATTTAAGGAATCATCATCAGATAAAGGAGCAAGTAAGTGATCATAACATACACACAAGTGCAAACAAAGTGACCCTTGTAACAAAGAGGTCAAGATCCAGCGGGGTAGAAAGAACTTTGAAAAAGAATATCCATACCCTGATTCACCCCCCCTCTCAGGGTATATAGGCCCTTATTGGCCCTAACAATTGGTATCAGAGGGACTGGTTGCTTCTATCAGATTTTTTTTCTTTTCTTGAACTTGGTGTATCGATCTGTGTAGTTGAAGATTTTGTTTGCGCTTATCTCGGTCTACCATGGGAAAAAGAAAATCTTCAAAGAAGAATCAGAAGTTAGATGGTATCCCTCAGTGTGGAAGTGTTTTTGGAAAAAGTGTGATTCAACTAAAAGAATCAAACAGCTTACTGAAGGAATTATGTGGTGAACAGAAAAATGATTTGGATAAATCATACCACAAAAATACTTACTCAGTCAATGATGCTGATGGAATGAGTGAAGAACCTGACTTTCCAAGTGACGTTGGAACCCCTGACGGTGAAGAAGAAGAAATTGAAGGAAGAATTGATATGCGAGCTGAGTTGGAGGCTGCTCTTGAAGAGATAGATGTTTGGAGGGCCAAAACCAAGAAAGCTAACAAAATTGTTCGTGATGCCAAACTCTATATGCAGCAGCAAGAAGAAGAGAAGTCTGAGATGATGGAAGAAATTGAGAAACTTAAGTTATCAACATCAGAGAACTCAGAATCAGTTAGTAAGTATAAGCTGAAGGTTGAAGAACAGAAAAGAGAGATTGATGGCCTGAACAAAAAGGTGGAATTTTTCCATGAGGCTAAAGAATTGGATCAGAAATCCACTGAGGAAATTAAATATAAAGGCATTCGGATCCATGATCTGGAAACTGAGATCAACAAGCTAAGAGGCTTAAATCAAAGGCTTATTGATATAGTTACTGACCTAACAGAGAAGAATGATTCTCAAGGTGAGCAACTACAAAAGCTGTCTAAAATGAAAGGAAAACAAACGGCTGGTGATTATGAAGAGAATCAAGAGTCCGATGAAGTTCGGAATCTGAAATCCAAAAGTGATGATTTGGCTACACAACTATCTGAACTAGTTCAGAAGCATCAAAGACTACAGCAAGAGAATGCATGTTGCTCTGATTCTATTGCTCAAGAAAAATTGAAGGTAAAGAAGAAAAATGACATGGTTGATGAGTTGAAGCATGAACTGGAAGATGAGGTGAGTAGAGGGAAGATTCTCAAGGAAGAAAATGATGTCAAACTTGAATCAAGGGATATGAAGATTCAAAAGTTGGAAGAGGAGCTAAAATCAGTGAAGAAGGAAATGGAGAAAGGCAATGCTGAAGGAAAGCCTAGAATGAAGGATGCCTTGCACCTATTATTTGATTATCCTTCAGCAGGTGATGATAAAATGAAGTCCAAATATGCTGCATCAGAGGAGAAGCATGAAAGGATTGTATCTTCCCAAAGGTCATCCTTTTTGGGAAAATCTTGAATTGGATATGATAATCCCACTCCTATGGCTGATAAGAAAAATGTAGTGAAAAATTCCAATGGTATGAAAAATCCTGTAGGTGCTGGAGATAGGCCTATGAGGGTAGTTTCAAGGAGTGATGATATGTGCTATTTCTGCAGAGTTCATGGCCACACATCAAGCTTCTGTACAGAGGCTCTGGAGTACATCTCAGGCTGTGAAAATAGAAACTTCAATAAATCTGAGAACATGAAGAGGTATAATGACAAATCAGAGAGAAGAGTCTCTCAGAGGAAAGCATATGTTAGATTCTATTACTGCGGAAGAATGGGACACACAATGAGTACGTGTCAGGAAGCTCAAGAGCCCAATATCAAAAGAAGAACTCAAGGTGCATCAACATCTCAGCAGAGAGATGATGAAATGAGGTATGCCTTTGAGGGAAAATGTTTTATATGTTCTCACTATGGGCACATGGTGAGACATTGCAGTAAGAAGAAAGAAGGAAAGGGAAAGGAACAAGAAAAAGGATCTCCACCACAAGAAGTTAACAAGAAAGAAGCCTGTACTGGGAGAAAAAGTGGTAAGGAGAAGAATAGGCTTAGAGCCTCGGGGAAGTCACATGGAGCTGATCGAAAGGTGTATCAGTCACCTCCTCTATCATACTCACAACAGCTCTCAAGGAGAGAATGTGAACAAACCTGGAAGATTAAGGGAAGATCTACTCCAGTTGTGATAAAGAAGAATGAACGTTCAGTGGAGGACCCACCACCAATGCAAAAAAGGGTGGAGACTCATAAATCTGATAAAAGGCAGATTAGCAAAGACCACATTGAAAAATACACATGTCATGTTTCTCAGCGAGAAGTGAAGGAAAGAGGAAGACCCCTAAGATGGGAGAAGAAGAAATGGAAGATGCCAAATAGAGAGGTTCCTACTCAGAAAAATAATCAAGGAAAATGGAATTTTGGTAGGACCTGAAAGAAGGAAATGTGTACTAGCGGGTTTATACCCCAAGCGGTGAGAAAGGCCGAGCCTACCAAATCTACATATCAGAAAAAGTCTTAGAATGTAGGCAATGAATTCCTAGTCATATGGCCAGAACATTTGAAGTTGGTCAGGCAGTTGGAGGAAGCAAGAAAGGAGTGTGACGCCCTCCAAGAAAGAATCAAAGGGTTGACCCATCAGGATCAACCACAATCCTCATCTTGAAGAGTCCGGAATAAACCCATCTCCCTATGTATATAAATGTTATTAACTGATGATCCGTGTGTTTCAGGTTTTAGGGAGATACAATCCAAGGAGAAGTGGCATCTAAGGATGAAAAGTGATGAAGTTAGATGCTCCAGAATTTCAATGAACTCAAATCTGGTACTAAAGCTGAAGAAGAAAGGGAGAAATGAAGAACAATAGGAAGAAATTGCGTTATTAACTCTATCTCTTGTTTCCTACACCGAGTTTCAACTCAGTAGGCTTAGAGATTTTGTTAATGGCTCAATTCCAGGTGGAATCTGAGAATAAGTGATGTAGGATAAGAACGAATGCTTATGGGTTTAAACAGTGGCCTAACCCCAGGAAGTGGTGCACAACCAAGGGGGAGCATTCAACCGAAAAAGTCGGATCAGGAGTGTTCGAACGGGGGAATACTCATTTCTGTAGAAGCAGCAATAGTCAAGCATTTCATGATTATTTATTTTGCTCTAACAATGTGTTATCAGCTGACCGTTTTCAGGATACCAAGAAGCTGTGAGAGAATATCAACAGTTCCTTAACAACAATGACACAGTGAAAAGTTATCTGTTGAAAATAAGGATGCGGTAAGAGACTCCAGGGGAGTAGAAGTGGCAGATGCAGACTTAGAAGAAGACACTGATGATGAACAGGAGAGTCAAGTCTAATCATGCAAGGAAGCCAAAGAGTCGAGCTGAAAATTATTGTAAAGATAACATTGGTTGAGCTGAAATTCTTTACTGATGCAACTAAAGGTGATAACTGGGTTCAGGAGATGATTGCTGGAGACAATCAGATTATTCTTGGCCATAGTAGTGCAAAGAAAGTTCAAAGTGTTCCAGATGGATGTCAAATCCGCATTCCTGAATGGGGTTCTGGAAGAATAGGTGTATATTGAACAGCCAGATGGTTTTCTCATTCATGAGGATGAAAACAAAGTTTACAGGCTGAAGAAGGAGTTGTATGGGCTGAAACAAGCACCAAGGGCATGGTACTCAAGGATTGATCAGTACTTGAAGAAGCTTGGTTTCCAGCGTGGAGGAGTTGACTACAACCTCTATTTCATCAATGAAAGTAATCAAAGGATGATGGTGCTAGTGTATGTCGATGACATAATTTTTGGCGGATCAGATGAAGCTCAGTGCAGACAGTTTTCCGAATTCATGAAAAATGAGTTTGAAATGTCAATGATTGGAGAGCTAACGTTTTTCCTTAGTCTACAGGTGACACAAGGAAGGAATGTAACTTTCATTTCTCAATCCAAATATGCCAAGGAGGTTCTAAGAAGGTTAGGAATGGATAATTCCAAGGAAATGAAGACTCCGGCTGCTACCCGGATGAAATTATCAAAAGATGAGGATGGCAAGGCAGTTAATATCACAGAATACAGGCAAATCATTGGAAGTCTGTTGTACTTAACCGCAACAAGGCCTGATATTGTTTTCGCCACATGCCAAGCAGCGAGATATCAGAGTAATACCAAGGAAAGTCACATGCTTGCAGTGAAAAGAATACTTCGGTATATCAAGGGAACGGTGGACTTCGGCTTGACATACAATGACAAATCTCAGACAGAGTTATTGGGATATACTGATGCAGACTGGGCCGGTTCAGCAGATGATAGAAAATCAACGTCAGGTGGTGCATTCTATCTTGGTGGATTGTGTATTTCTTGGCTAAGCAAGAAACAGGATTGCATTTCATTGAGCACCGCAGAAGCTGAGTATATTGCGGCCACTCAAGCATGCACACAGTTATTGTGGATGAAGCAGCAGCTAGAAGATATGAGAGTTGAAGTGAAGTCTCCGATTGGAATCCAGTGTGATAACTCAAGTGCTATAAATCTCAGCAAAAATCCCATCCACCACTCAAGGACAAAGCACATTGAGATTAAGTATCATTTTATCAAGGAGAAGGTTGAGCAATGAATCGTGAAGTTGGAGTACGTGCCTACAGAGCTACAGGAAGCAGACATTCTGACAAAGGCCTTACCCAAGGAAGCTTTTGAGAGGCATCGACTGGCTCTGGGAGTTCAGTCAATTCCCCACACTTGAAATAGTGTGGATGCGAGACCCCCTCCCCCTCTCCCCGAGGTATGCTGTGTTTTCCCTACTGTGCTAATGTGTTCTCTACTATGTTACAGACTACAAAGGCATGACCTTTGGGTTCGTTGACAAAGGGGGAGAAAATAGTGATTGTTCAAGGGGGATACAATGTGGAGATTTGATAAATCATGAATGATAAGGGGAGATGCTGACAGGTGGAGCGGCCAGATAGGGGGAGTTGAAGTTAGTTGAACGTGCTTAGCCAGAGCTTAGCTTGGACAACACAGGAAATATGGCTAAAAAGGTGTTGAAGCAACGAGCAGAAAGGGGGAGCGTATTAAATCCGACGATGCTAGAAGTGATCGATCAAATAATAGATATCACGACAGCTGAGGATCATGATAAAAGCAGAAGAGTGGTGTTGGACAGTGTTTGGTGTCAACAGTGGATGTCAGAGACAAAGTGATTCATTGATGAACTTTTCATTTCCTCTTGTTTCTCACGCCGAGCATTGCTCATGTGGGCTTAGAGTATGTGTTGAGTAAATCCTTGGTCGCTATCAGAATCGCAATGAGGCGAATGGAGGTTGAAGAATCAATGACGTATCTTTGTTTGGAAGAGTTGTCAACAAACCCAAAGGGGGAGATTGTTGGGAAAAAATCCCTCAAGGTATCATTGAAGCCTTTTTGAGGTGATTGTGTTTGTTGACAAAGTGGACATCTAAGTTGTGATTGTTGAAAAAGAGGATTTCATGGTTGAATGTCGAGTTCAAGAGCTGAGGTCAATGATCCATGTTTGATTCAAGAACGTCGATAGAAGGAATGGATGATCTGGAGGCGGTACAAAAGAACAGATACAAGGTGGCGCCGTTTTCCAGTGTTTGCCAAATTTTTGGACCTGAAAATCGGCAAATGAAGAAAAGTGTTTTTGGCAAAGGGACTTGCACGCCGTGGACTTGGAGTATAGGAAACTTGCACGCCATATGTTTTTCAAGACCAGAAGATCAAAATATGGCTAAGGAAATAGGTTCGCGCAAGTTTGGGAGTTGGTCGCGCAAGTGTCTAAAAGGAGAGAAGACTTGCGCGCCGAGATTGGGTCGCGCAGGTGACTTGCGCGCCGTCGCGCAGGGTGGTCAGATTTCCTATAAATACTGGACCACCCCTCCTCATTTCTCACTGGAGTTCAAGACGAGAGCTCCCGTCGCGTAGGTGTGGTGGTCGCGCAAGTGGTGTGTGTGGTCATGCAGGTGGGACTTGCGCGCCAGTGGTTGAAGTTGTGCGCCGATGTTAGAAGTTGCGTGCCGGTTTGCAGTTGCGTGCCAATAGTGGTTTGGGCGTAAAGGGAAGAGAGTCGCGCAAGTTTTTAGTTGAGGAAGCTTGTGTCGCGCAAGTGTCAGAGGAAGACTTGCGCGCCCGTTGTGACTTGTGCGCCGATACTTGCGCGCCGAGTTTGACTTGCGCGCCAAGTAAGGTTTTGTTCCCGTAGTGATTTTCAGACTGTGTGGAAGCTGGAAGTTTGCCCGATACCTTCGGTGCAAAGAGATATTCATCAACGGGTGAAAGTTAAACTTCAACAGAGCATCTACACACAAGAGAAGATGCATTCTTTCATGAAAATGAAGAGACCTACAGGTCTATAAACTGTGAGTGGATTCCATCCAAGAGCAGTGAGCTCAGGAAGAGGAAGAAGGTGATCCTCTCCACCGGCAGTGAGCCAGAGAGAGAGAAACAGGGAGTGACCCTTGGGAAAGAAGTGAGCTGACCCTAAACTTTGTATAGGCAGTGAGCCTGGGCATAGAAGTGATCTAGCCCGAACATTGTAATCCACAGCTAGTGAAGTCTAGTGGAATTTGGTACGAACCGGCAACTTGTCGGCGTATGCTCCTTGGACGTAGCCCTTAGTGGTGAACCAAGTAAAAATCTCTGTGTCTGCCTGTTAATTTTCATGCATTGCATTTAAGGAATCATCATCAGATAAAGGAGCAAGTAAGTGATCATAACATACACACAAGTGCAAACAAAGTGACCCTTGTAACAAAGAGGTCAAGATCCAGCGGGGCAGAAAGATCTTTGAAAAAGAATATCCATAACCTGATTCACCCCCCCTCACAGGGTATATAGGCCCTTATTGGCCCTAACATAACTCAAATTGTAAAATATAATTAGTAAGAATTTATAGCATGAGAATGGAAATAAGAAAACTAGACCATTATATATGTAATTATAAAATTTATCTCTAAATTTAAATATTAAAAAATAAGTGGGGATTCCAATTACAAAATATATAGTGTTTACCTCTATAACATTGATTTGACAACCCCTATAAGATAACCATTATAGTAGATTGTTTTTAATTTCACCTTATAAGGTGATGTTAGTAATGGGATGTTGGCTAGAGTATCTATTATATTTGGGCATTGATCATTTCATTTCATTCATATTATTACAATTTTATTCGTATTAAAAAAATTTAGGCATGTTCTTTGTATTTATGTCATATAACACCAAAAAGACCTCGTATCGTGTGGAAAAAAGGTAGCGACAATAATGATCTAGAGGTTGTGGGACCTTGCGTGAAAGTTGTTGCTCTAGGGGAAACTATAGTTTTACCACCAGTCATAAAGAGAATAGGTAGTGATGTTAAGCTCATATACTGTTTTTATGACTAGTGAAAATATTAGAGGGAGATCCATATCATACACCAACTATTTTCGAATTGACAAAGGAGTTCCAATAGTATCACCCACTAGCTTTTTCGGAGGATGGTGGTCCTTGAGATGATGTGTTATGAATACAGTATATGATTTTGAAGTTTGATCATATAGAGAAACCATTTAATATGATGGATAAGATGAAAGTATATATTATTCATGGACCTAACAAATGATGTTGGGATGTTCATACATAGAAAGATCAGTATCAGGGCATTGTATAAAGGAATATCCAGAATAGATTCTCTAACTAGTTTTTCCCAATGACATTGAGTGCTGATCAGGATTGGTAATTCATTCACATGGAGTATGGTAATAGGTATTTTCTAGACATTTCAACTATCTTCACCGACTTCTAATTATTTTCACATACTATTATTGGTAATGAGATGTCCTAGGTGAGGATCCTAGAAGATGGGATTAGATATTCCATCCAATCTATAGTGAACATATACCAACTACATAGTATAATTGAAATAGTAAAAAATGACTATATCTATGAGATCCATCTGAGGGATGATGAATGTATTTGGATCTTATGTTTATCCTTTTAGTTGGGAAGTGTATCAAATTTTAGTAGGATGCGTCTATTTGAGGCTCCTAACGAGGTAATAGGTAGCAAGGGTGTGACAATTGGAAGTTATAGAGTATTACATAAGTGTAAATGAGTTGGTCACATTAATCCCCATTATAGATGATACTTTGTAATGAGTTAAGCCTATGTGATAATGGATTATAATAAGACATTCTACATGAACATCCAACTAGTTCCATATGGAATAGAATATTGACTAGCATCAAATTCGGGGTGTGGAATCTGTGGAACCATAACATACCAGAAGATGGATTTACAGTAACCATATATGACAAAGAGGTGTATGGAATCATGGAATACATACATATTATGTGAAATATTGGTAGATCGTACCTTATAAGGAAGATGACATTGTTGCTCAGGGTCATTGATCTATCCATTTCCCTACAGTGAAACGTACACATGAGGTGTAGAGTGTTAGCCCATATGTAGTATAAGGTATAATATTATTATCCTTATCTCTAGAATATTTTTTTGACATATTCACTCCATACTCATTTATATCTGTGGATTCAATAAAAATTTATGGGCTCTAGAATGAGTGTTTTTGAAGGGTAATGAATCTTAATATTCTATTGGTATTATGATTCAAAATACATTAATAAAACAAGGAGTTTTATCTCTATATTGGTGACTACAATATCTTATAGAACACTTCTATCCTCAAGAATGCAGGTTTTGACATATTTCATTCGATTGAATGGTTAGTGACTTATCAATATCAAATTGATTATTATCACCGGAGGATGTCTTTTGTATCACACGAGGGTGGAAAATATGTTCATACAAAATAATGGGATATCTTGGAAAGTTAAGTTGCACCTAATATTCATTAGTTGGGTGGGATTTTGTTCTTGATTTGAAGTATTTTTCATAAGGATTATGTAGTATTACATGCCATTTTCCCACCAATGGTGGAAAAATTCTATGATGTTTTTACCTATGGAATTTTCTAGGATAACTCATGAGATAGAGGTAGAGTTTAACATTTTGATTTTTCATAGATTGGAAAATTTCACGAAGTATCCCAGGATGTCATTGAACCCAACACACGACCCGGTCCATGGAATGACCCAAAAGATGTTCCTGATCCCCACAGGCTAGAAACCAGCACCAGGATTGAAATATAAACTAGAATGGGAATGGTTTCAACCCTATCAAACCAGGTTCAGATATGCACAAACTAAACAAGATGAAACTGGGTAATAAGTCTCAATTAACAAATACAAATGGCTAATCTAGATTCAAAATACAACTGAACAAGAAAATAATAAATAAAAAAACAAAAACCTAAAACTGAGCTACCATGATCTCCATGTGTCCCATTGGTTTCCTCCAATGAATTGACCAACTCTACTCCAACAATGATCACCTCATCCAGGAAAACTGAAAAAAAAAACAGAACCCAAAAAAGCTCTGGCCTACCGGCACCAATTTGTACAATTAGGGTGTGAGATAATAGCTTTGTACACAATCACTATAGAATCCAAGTGTTTCCTTTCACAAAATAGTCCATCAACACTATTTTTAAATAAAATATTTAAAAATAAGGAAATCACATTTTTTTAAACAACAATGTTTTCCCATTTTATAATTAATCACACACCACAAGTCATTTCCAAAACCAGTTGAAATTTATAACTAAAATATATAATAAGGATAACCAAGGATGTTTTAAAATTAATAGACAAATAATATATGTTTGTAGATAGTATTGTAGAAAGAATACAAGAAATAAAAATAATAACCATGGGAGATTCAAAACATCTCTAGAAGACCCTTGGATGTGGTTGGTTCAGAACCACCTGCAAGCATGTGGAGAATGTCTTATGTAAATAACCAACAAGATGACCTATCCTTGCCTAACCTATGAAAAAACCCTTCTGTCCTATCTAAAACTTTTGGAGGGTATCATCCCATATAATCGAGGATGGTAATATACCATCAATCAATCATCTAAAGGACACCCAAGAACCCATGGTGACAGTAAAACTCTGTATGTATGAGGCCAATGCACACATGACTCACCTTACATTTTTTCTCTTCACTTGCCTACCCCAAACAAGGACCCAACTATATGATAACCCATTGAGTGAAATTATTTATATAGAGGCTCCCTACATATATATATATATATCACACTGCATTAACATGCCAACTAGTCTGTCACATCTTGAAAATAAAAAACTATTTCACAAAAACAATATGAATCGCCAAACACATGATTTTGTTTACCAAACCACATTAATTTATAAAAAAACAACATGAACATCACTTTTGAGTTTGAAGTCCCATATAATCCTTTATGGATAAAGTCTCCAATTTACTTTCATAAAAAAAACATTCAAACATTTAAAGATAAATACACTATCTTATGAAATAACCAAATGACCCATTAAGCCACACATTCATTCAAACACACACCAAGGGCCAAATGAGAATTTCCCTTGATAATTCATTTCTAAATCAATATTTTCTAAATAGAATAAGGGTACCCACATCCTTTAAAAAAACCATTACAAAAGCCATGGATTCATGAAATAACCATTTTTAAGGTGTCATATTCATTTGCACACACATCCATGTGTGCACCTAGTACACCCATGGATTAGGGCAACATAAAATGGAATGCCTAACAAGCAAGAAGACACTCAAAACAATTATAAAAAACAACCACTCTCATTGAAATGAAATCCAACCACTGAAATTATTTTAAAAGAACACAAACCATTACCTTAAAAAATAAACCCATATTTAAGGTGTTTAAACAAAACCATCAAGCCATAACATTAAAAAATTATACACACCGAAAAAATCACAAAAAAATACCTTCCCAACATAATTAGGGAGAAAATTTTCTTATATCCACACAATTTTACATTAAAATAAAAATGGAATTTCAAAAACAGCCTATGTTCTAAAAACCTAGACATCACACAAAAATATCTTTGAAAATATATTTTCAGTAAAATAAAACAAAAAAATCACCATATAAATATAGAAATAGGTATTATAGTGGTGTGAATTACATTTAAAAATTAATTAAAAAAAACCAAGTGTCTACGAATTGTGAAGGAAAGGAAAAAGTCAGAAACACATATCTCAACCATGAGAAAAAGGAATAGAACTCCATGTAGAGGAAGAATAGAGCCTCATTGAAAACTTACACTCCCTATATATAAATATATAACCATAAAATTAGCCAAAAATTACCCTAGGGTTCTTCCAAGAGTGATACCACACTTGGAAACCGTGACGAAGGGTGGATAATGGGAGGAAGAGGGATAAATGACTATAAATGGAGGGATATTATCTTATATCAGATTGACGAGAAACCCCAGGCATTTGGAAGAAATAGAAGAGGGTATCCATGGCCCCCTAGTTCTCATATATTTGAGGAATGATGAGAACCTTAAAAATTTTGTTAAAACAAAATGCAGTAGCTTAGGTTTTCAAGTTTTTAATGACCTGGAATGACCACATGGTTTGGCCGCATGGTATGCAAAACCCAGAGGTTACCGTGAGAATCGCTCGGCCCATAGATGGACTAGATCATGATTACTTAGGACTTTCCACATGTTCTTTCATTGTACATGAAATTGGTTCTGTCCAATTCCATACCATCCACATGACGAGGCATCATGGTTTCTACTTACCATGCGGTAATTGTTCTCTACTTGGAAAAAAAGAGGAAAATTCCGAAAACCAACAATTTCGACTGCGATTCAAACCCAAAACCTGAAGAAAAAAAAACCAATACTAATAAAAGGATAAAATAAATGAGTATCTATAGTTAGGGTGTGATAGAACAAGTTTCCACTCCCTTATTCAGGTTTTCTCATAACAGGATTCAAGAACTGAAGAAGCATTTTGAGGATCTAGATACTAGTGGGTAAATACGATCCAACACATCTAATTGGATTTAAATTCCACCTTTGACCATGAAGGTGGGTTCTACCCTAATTCTATATGTTGATTACCTATTGTTTAATCAGTATTCAATTAATAAAATTAACCCAATTATATTAATAAATTATATTTTTTATTTTCCCTTAGGATCCATAGTGTTCCCAAATATTGATTTGAGATCTAGTTATCATTAGGTAATAGTTTGTTACTCAGATATACCACATACAATATTAAAATGTAGGTATGTTTCATTTTAATATATAGTGATATTTTTTGGACTAATGAACAAGAATTCCAATCTCATGGAATATATAAATCATGTTTTCCACCCATACAGAGATTCATTTTGGTTATTTTTTTGGATAATATCTTCATGTATTCTCAGAATATCACAATAATTAAAAACACATTGACATCCTTTTCATCATATAAATATACAACAAGATCATTGGAAAGATAAAAAATATCATTTTTTACTGATTAAGTTCATTTAATAGTTCTTATTTTATCATAAATAGGGGTATTTGTGGATTTCTAGAAGGTGATATATTTTTTTCCTCATAACATCTTATGAATGTCTTTATTGTTAAATGTTTATAGGGTTTTGGTGGTTACTGTCAGATATATAATAAAAAACAAACCCTTAAAAACTACTTCTATTTTTTATCAATAAAGGTGTAATTTTTAGATGGTTAAATGTTTCTGATAAAGCCTTACAAGAGTTAAAATGAAGGATGACCTCAACACCAATCTTAATTTTACATGATTATGGAAGAGGATACACATTTTATTTTGATTCATTATGAAATGGTCTTAGATATTTTTTTTGGTTTAAGAGAATCAATTCATAACATATATTTACTTTCATTCAAGGCCTCACAAGTGTAATTCCATGACACACTGCGTCGTTTTAGTATCTTATGTTCAAAAAAAAATTTAGATACAATAATTTTTTGGGGGAATTGTAAGACCAATGCGCTAACCATAAAATTAAGAAAAAAATATTTTCATAGGATTAATTGAACCTATGATATTGAATATGTGTTGAATATATTTTTTCCATTTAATTATAGCTATCTTATACTCGAGGATTTTGAAATGTAATTTTTGAAACTCTGAGACAAAATTCATTGACTTGACATGATATTTGATCTAGTTGTGAATGGAAGTAGATGTATATTCTTAATAAAAAGCATCTGAATGTTTCTCAGTGTCATATTAAACCTTTTATCATGGATATTTTATGGATTGAAAACATTTGGATCAAGTGAAGTAGAGAAAACAATCAGATCTTAAGGAGTCTGTAATGAGGTAAAGTGTAAAATATGAGGACAAACCATATTGTTGGATTTTTCATGAATATGAGATCCTATAAATCCATTTATTAGGCTGTGTACCTATATACATGTGAGAGTATTTGATGTCAAAATTTCAGGATAGAAAATGGGAAGTACATCATAAACAATACTCTAGATTACACTACCAGTACTAGTGGGATATGATGAAAAATATGATTTTAGGATTTGATACTAAATGTTCCACCATTCAGTAGATTAAATAAGAACCCTTAAAACCTTAATATTTATAAAAAAATCATCACATCCTAATGTGTGAGGTGGTGATGTCACCATAGATTTCTTAATGTTTTTACTAAACTCTTGTCATGTCGATGATTATTTGTCGGTAATTTGTGTCATATGGGAGATGATATCCTTATTCATTCCTCTCTAGGATATAATCCTAGTGAATGATATTTTTAGACTATATTCAAAAATATTATAAGTCTTTATGGGTTTCTGTGTAAAATCCTTTCAGAAATCGATACCTATTTTACTTATAAATTCTATCATTGGTTAAAATAGGTTCATCGATCACAGGTACCTCATAGTAAAACATATCCCCCTTTGACTGAAAGTCAGTCCATGAACAAAAAATATATTTTTGAGGATACACATGGATTTCTATTGTTCAGATATGTATATGACCCAATATGAGAAGAATTCATATTCTGATATTTGGACTCATATTCAAGAGTTTGATGTTGAGGATCAGGTTTCTTTATTGTTTCACATAGGATGGATCATAAATGAATTAATAATAAATGTTAGTAGTCAAATGAATTCAGCAAGACTTTTTAGATATTAGATAATTCTTAGTTTATATCATAACAAATTTATATTCATCGGTATTACTAGGTTATACATCACTTTTTCCATGCTTTCCATTGTCATTATTACTATTTTGGACCATTGACTTCTTTTTTATTCCAAGTAAGTTTATCTTGAGGAAGAAACATATTTCATTCTTCTTTCTCATGCTAAAGGGAATTCCCATGTGTGGTCTTTTCTTACCCTCCACACATGGTAACCCTCCTCCCCCATGAAGAGGTCACTAACCTGAGGTAGAGCCCCAACCGGGGAAGAATTTGTTGCTAGACGAGATAGAAGAGCGTCCTGGAGGGTGACATCACGATTAGCGATGGTTAGTCAAAGTAATCCGTCAGTACATTGGTCCATGACTCATTTTTCCTACACAATTGAGACCGAGCGACCCAGCAAGACTGGTGGATTCTGGGGAAGAGGATCTTCCTGAAATCAGACTCCTAGTATTTGAAACCTGAACCTTCCATTGAATGGAATTTTTACACCACTCTCCTTCACCACCACACAACAACCAAAGTGGATGAAACATATTTAATGAATATCCAGTTCATACTATCTATTATTTCTCAAAATTACATTGAGGTAAAAAAGATTCATTAATTTGGGTGATATGTATGAATGGATATGTATAATATGATACATAGGAATGAGATTTTTATATCAATTATCAGTGTCTAGATTTATCCCTAGAGGCCTCTCAACCACACTCGGAAGGGAACTCTGGACTGAGTTTCCAAAAAGGGGGGATGTTGTAAGATGCATGTTTTTTAGTGGGGAAAAATGCATTATAAAGTAGTCCAAATAATTTTTTAATAGTAATGGATGTACCTAAATGGTTAATATAAGTTTTAAGAGAATTAGATCTTGGTTCGGGCTCTAAAGATTTGGATTTTTGAGAGGCAGGGTGAGGTGCACAGTTAGTTCATATTTCTCACTAACCAGGAAACACAACATTAAACAACTTGAAGTGTAGATCAAAAATTTTAAAAAAATTAAACAGTGACCTCCTGAACATGAAAATCCAAAAATTAATTCTTGGTTCACCAAACACGGTTTTACACTTTTATCTAACTGATTTCCTAAACCGTGTGAGGTGTGGGATCGTGGACAATGAGAACTTCATGGTTAGCACACAGTTTGGAAAATTACGTTGCGATAATGTGTTCCCATTAAATAGATTTGAAAATTACATTCCCCAATATTATATTTTCACCATTATTTTTTGTATCTTCTTCTCTGTTTAAAGATAAAATGCTCCACCATAGATACCCCCTCCCATGCCTATAGGTGTTGTTGTATCTCCTCTTTCTGAAATATGATTTGATCGTCGTTCATTTGGTTGGATCTCCATACAAATTTATAAACTCCTCTTATTTTCTTTTATATGTTTGATTAATATTTTCACATTGAATATACATCAATCTGATATTCCCAATTATAAGGGGTTTTTTGGTTTTCATATATTCTCTTATTTGAGGGAAATATGTTGCTGATATTGGATGAGAAGTCAACCATAAGTATAATTTTGTTGGTATTATAATATTCCATAGAAGTTGTGATTTTCATAATGTAACGTCAATCTGAAACATGCAATACTTTCCATAAGTTTCTACTAAAATTAAAATTTCTTTACTTTGTTAACTAAACTTGGTGGTAAATGTATTGATAGGCCTCATCTTGAAAATCCCATAGGGTGTGTTAGTTTATATTCCATTGATGGACATAAATTTCATTTAGCCAAAACAACCCCTCAGGGGTTTTTATTATGATACTTATATAAATTAGTTGATTAAATTATTTAAATGAGATTTATTATTTCACGTATATTTCTGTTGGACCTTTTTATCACCTGTATGTGAAATGAAAAAAATTAAAAAAATGAATTGTGAAATGGTTTTTATATTTCCAATTAGCCAATAAAAATTAATTAAATAAAATTTTTGATAATTATTTTGGGCCTTGATTCCACTATTAAAGGTATATACTTATATGAGTAAGACATAGATTCCTTGGTATTCCTTGGGTGAACTTATATAACACCAACTGATTCAATAATGATATCACCAATTGAGATATCAGACATGGTCTAAGTGAATGTATTATTTTCAAAAAATTTCATCTTCACATCGATGATTCTCCTATAATTCTAAAAATTAAAAATCCAGGGATCATTTTCATGCATTCTTCTTGATTTAATTGATCACACTCTACCTTTTATTATCTCCTTAGGTTCCAATGAATTATTTTCTGTTATGACCATGGAGATGTTCTTAGGCTTGGTGAGACACTTATTGGGTTCAACAACTAGGGGTTAATACCTTGGATTACACTTATAGCCTTTAACCTAACATCTCAGTTGAAAACTTCAAGGGTTATCTACCTCTAAGGTTATGTGTTCCATGGATATCCCATTTTTTCCTTATGATTATTAATTGTGGATTACTTTCCTACATTCAATGGGTCTTATGAAAATAAACGACCTATTCTCAAAGACAAATGACTTAGCTCGAAGAAGGTATGGTCGAACTTGTATCCCATGAGGAGCCTGAGATTTAAATGATATTTATTTACTTTAATTATTTATAATTTGTATTCTTACACAAAGTAACATTTTAAATTCCTTTATTTTATTTTCCATACACACTGTTGGTGGTGTGTCACAAACAAGGATGTAGTTTCATCTGACTCGGCAGCAGACCTAGAACGAGCCAAGGCCCGGAGGGTGTTCCAAACCCCCACGGGCTCGAAGATAGTGTTTGGAATAAAATATAATCCAATTTGTGTCAATTTAAGTCCAATAAAGATTAATAAAAAATAAACTAAAAAATTAATCACACATCAATATAAAAAAATGGATTATAAATAGACATACAACTCATCTAGATTCAATGTGCAACAGAACAAAATAAAAACTGAATTCAAAAATAAAGCATTCATGCCAAAACGAGATCCGTGTGACCTCTATGTCAACACCATCAACAAGAATTATCATCTCAAATATCCAACTCGAACCATAATACTAAAGCTACAAAATAGCTCAGGTCTACAAACACTGAATGGTACAAGTAGAGTGTGAGCTTAAAAGATCAGTAGAATACAACCACAAAATCTATATATTACCATTACTGAATGTATTCCATTAAAAATAGAATTACATGCATAAATAAATTTTTTTCTCACTAATAATAGAAAACACATATTTTCTTTTTCAAAACATTACACACCCTAATCTGTATTTTGGAAATAGTTTACCATTATATAATGAAAACCCAGAACCAAATCTCTTTTAAACAATACCAAGATATGCTGAAAATTAAATAGATAGACTATACATGAAATAAAATTATGTAATTTTTTAAATATAAAATACAAGTAGTAAGCATAGTCATTTCCTAAGAATCCATAGTATGACAATCCGGATCTTTTATTACACAATTAAACATAATTTATTACATAAAATTCAATAGATAAAAAATAGAAGATCGAAAGGTATAGTGTATTTGGGGCTTAGGATCATGAAATAACAACTTAAAACATGAAATACAACATCTTTTTTGGAAACTTCTATTACAAGACCACTACATTACCTCGTACGTAGCATTACATGGGATAACCTGAGGATAAGCATAAGAAAATGGTGAGATATAAATCCCACTAAGAGAATAATCATGGAATAACATGAGGAATACAATAAATGTTAGACAATAGGAATATCAATAGAACACGAGATAAGCATACCCATAAAGGCATGATAAATCATGATAATCATAACATGGAAATTTGGCAACAACACATAATATGGGATTAGCATGAGCCAAGGCTCATTGCACATGGAGCATGAATAAACCCTCATTGCACATGGAGCATGAGTAAAACCTAGTTGTACATGAATTACCATGTGTAAACACACATTTCACATGACATATAATGATACTATACTTTACCCAGTGCATTAGAGTGCTATAAGGGTGAACCCTTCTTAAACATTTCATTTAATGCATCAGTGTGCCACATGGATTATAAAACATTGAATCATTCAACATAATATTTTATTCCAAGATAAAAGAATGTGGAATAAAAATATAAAACTATTTAAACAATAACTAAATGTGGATATATTTGAATACCCTTGATAGATAAATGGGCATGGTATTCAGTACACAATGAATTTGGCTTGGAAAAGCACAGTGCAATTTCAACAACATAACGAAGAGACATAAGAACTCATAAAAAATATGATAAGAGAGAAAGGGGTGTATCATTATATTTACATGACATAGACAGTAAGGGGGTCATATAGATACATTTCCCAACAAATTTAATGGAATTTAGATTCATGATACCAAAGAATTTCTTGAATATAAATGAAGAGAGATAAATTCCTTTCCGAATTTTGGAATAGTAACAGGTGTACATGGGAGGGATTTAATGAGAGTTAAAGCGGTATCCCATCCTTAAAACAAAATAGGGCAGTATGTGGGAGGTGTGAAACCATAACCCAACATTTATAATTGAAATTATAATGGCATAACGATTAAAAGTATATTGGAGAAAAATGGGAAAGGAAGAAAAACCCTTACATGGAAGTGTGCTTCCAAAGGATTCTAGAGAGAGGCGGGTAGAGGTTGGAAGAACTCCAAAGGATTTGAGTGGGGAGGAAGTGGGAGCTTTTGAGGGTTTATATAATAAAGGTGAGGGAATTCTTTATTATTAAGGTTTTGGACACCTCACATTAAAATAATCCAAACCTCAAACCAGCCCATAGTTTTTTACCATTGTTTTTTGAAAAGGGAAGTAGAAAAAATAATTTATAAGGAAAATGTCCTAAATTCTTAAAATAGTGGCGTTGCATTTGTGGAGGTGAGTCACACTCCCAAGAATAACAATTTAAAAAGCCAAAATGATTAATAAGTATTGAAGGGTCCACTAATGCTCTGTAAAAATAAATAAATCTAACCCAGAATCACATTATTTTAATGGTAATACTTATATTGGACGAAAATAAAGTTTATAGTATTTTATTACATAACTATTGGGTCATTATGATGTCATAAAACACCTTATATATTTAAACGGTATTTAATTTTTACCCAAAAATTTGACTGTCTCAGAAAATATTAAAAAATTCAACATTGGATAATTTCGACGTCCTAATTCCAGAAATAATATTAATTTTATATAAATATTTTTCTAAATATGTTAATTTTCACTTTTAAAATAAAAACCGACATTTATTAAAAATTAATGGGTTTCGAAAAAAATGGATTTCAACCCTTAAAGAAAATTACAATTGTATTCATAAAATTATATGAACATTAATATTTAATAAAAGTTAATTTATTAATAATAACGATTGTTTTAATATTATTTTATTCAAAAATCGATTAATTCATCAAAATATATTTCTTAGTAGACCATTAACTAAAAATACTATTTGACGTTTAAAAACTATTTATAATGTAAAAATAATGAAATGAAATTATATTCATTATTATATACCAAAATAATTTACATACCCATATTGCTAAGGTCTTGTTACATAACCCCTTATAACACCCGCATACGACCGAAGAGTAAGGTGTGTGATGGTGACAGACTCTGTGGGTGGTTCTGATAATATCACTCAGGTGGTAATCGCTATCAACATCCACTTTTCCCGTTGGCTGTTCCGCTCAAGATTAACGTGTTCAAGCTCGGCTTGAGATTGATCAAGAGAAAATCCCAACGACACCACCTCCTTTCTGAGCTTCAAAAAATGGGATTTATCTGGGGCATGTCTACTGGATGAGGCCATCACTTCCTTTGTCTGAGTAAATTGGATTTGTTAAAGACCATATTTATACTAATCGTTTTATCATAGTTCAACAACTATATTAGAAACAGTTGTAATTATTAAGATAAAACCAAAGAATTTGACATTTTATATAAACATTTTACATACAGAGACATTTAATTAGATCAAGTGGGATTTCTATTAATGAATGTTTGGGTTGTTACAATCTTCCCCCCTTAAGAAATTTTTCCCTCAAAATTTTATTTTCCCCCACTAAAAGATGTTTGGGTAACTTTGGTTCATCATTTCCTCTGATTCCCACATCGCTTCTTTAAACATGTGGTTTGGCCACAACACCTTGACAAGGGTAATTTTCATAATTCGTAGAACTTTTTCTCTATGATCTAAGATCTTCATTGGTTTCTCCTAAATAGGAAGATCATCCTTTAACTATACCACCTCTGAAGAAAGTACATGTGAAGGGTCTGGTATGTATTTCCTTTATAGGTATACATGAAGGACATCATGTACTTTGACTATGGTAGGTGGAAGTGCTTGTCGATAGTCCACAGCCCTGACACGATCAATAATCTCAAAGGGATGGATGGACCTTGGACTTAACTTCCATTTATTTACAAACATCATGAACTTCTTCCACGAAGATATGAGTCGAAATACCATGTCAACATCATTAAACTCAAGGTCTAACCAACGGTTGTCTGCATAACTCTTCTGTCGACTCTAGGATACCTTGATATGCGGTTGAATGGTTTTCATCTTCTATACCATTTCTTCGTCCATTTCTAGTCCAAGTAACTTACACTCCCTGACCTGATCCCAACACACTGGTGTTCTTCACCTTTTCCCATAATGGGCTTTATATGGTTTCATTTTGATGATTGAGTGGAAACTGTTATTATAAAAGAACTCAATCCGGGGAAGATGTTGATCTCATCCTCCTTTAATGTCCATTTAGCATGCTCTCGACACCTCCTTAAGTGTCTGGATAGTCCGCTCGGGTTGGCCATCATTTTTAGGATATTAGGCCATATTGAAGTTCAGTTCAGTATTTAGATCATGTTGAAGACTCTTTCAAAACAAACAGGTGAATTTTGGATCTCTATTGGACACAATATATAGTGGTACTCCATGCATCCTTACCACTTACTTGATATATTTCTATTCCAGTTGATCCAATGAAAAATCCTCCTAAGTAGAAATGAAGTGTTCAACATTTTTAACATGATCCACAACAACCCAGATGGAATTGTTTCCTGTGGATATATTCGAATGTCTAGTGACAAAGTACATGGTGATTTTCTCCCATATCTATTCTGGTATGGGAAATGGTTGCGTTATCCCCTTAGACTTCTGCATCTCTGCCTTCATTTGCTGACACACCAGACACTTTGATGTATATTCACCGATCTCCTTCTTCATATTATCCCACCAATAATGCTCTTGTAGATCTCGAAACATCTTTGTATTTCCTGGATGAATAGATATATTTGAACTATGTGCGGCATCCAAAAGTTCTTTCTTCAACTCCGGACATGATGGAACACATAGTTTTTTCCCAAATCCCACAATTCCTTCTTCATTACCATTAAACTATGAGGATTTCCCTTTTCCAATAGCTTCCGCTTTTTTCTAAATTCCCACATCATCCTTTTGAGCATCCATTAACCTTTCCAAAAGTGATGGTTGAGAAATAATTAATGAACGGATAGATGATGTTCCCTTCTTTATGATTCCCATGTCCAAATTCATCAAATCTAAGAAGATCGGATCCTTTTCAATTCTCATCAATGATAAAATCGTTGGGTCCTTTATACTTAAGAAATCTTCCACCTTGTTCTCTTTCCCAGTGTGTTAATGGATTGACCAGTCATAGTCTTTGATCAGATCTAACCATATTCATTGGTTCATGTTCAACTATTTCTTCGTGAATATATACTTGAGGATTTTGTGGTCCGTATATATTTCACACTTCTCCTCCATAAGATAATGCCGCTAAATTTTCAAAGTGATGATCATTACAGCCAAGTCGAGGTCATGTCTGGGATAGTTCTGTTCATGAAAATTCAATTTATTTGAAACATAGGAAAGGACTTTCTCATTTTTCATCAACACACATCCCAGACCCTTCTTTGAAACATCACTAAATACCAAAAAAAGTTCTCCAATTGTTGGTAAAGTGATCATGTGCACTGTGATAAGGCTTCTTTTTCAACTCCATGAAGCTTTTTTCACATTAATCACTCAATGAAAGCATTAATACCTACTGAGTTAGCTTGGTAAAAGGGTTGGAAAATCTTGAAAAATTTCTCACAAATCGTTGATAACATCCAGCTAACCCCAAGAAGCTATAGATATCAGTTATCGATGTTGGCCTTGGCCATCCCTCAATTATATCTGTTTTGGAGGGATCCACAGATATCCCATTTCTTGTGATGATATGACCCAATAATGAGACCTACTTCTACCAAAACTCACACTTGTAGTAATTTTCATAGATCTTCTCCTTCCACAAGGTATCTAGAACAGTTCTTAGATGCTCATCATGATCCACCTTGGTTTTAGAGTCTATTAGAATATCATCTATAAAGACTACCAAAAATTTGTCGAGGTAAACATTAAAGACTCTATTCCTAAAATCCATGAATATTTCTGGAGAAATGGTGACTCTGAAAGGCATTACTATGAATTCATAGTTCCTGTATCTTGTACGAAAGTAGTCATGGGGATATCTTCCTTCTTCACCATTACTTGATAATATCTCAACCACAAATCCATTATGGATAAGTATTGTTCTCCACACAGCTGATCAGACAAGTCATCAATTTGTGGGAGATGATACTTGTTATTTATTCTGATTTTTTTGGAGATCAAGAAAATTGATGAAAAGGTGCACTAACCAATCCTTCTTCTTGACAAAGTGGACTGGTGCACCCCATGGTGATGCACTTGGGTGTTTAAAACCTTTATCCAGATTCTCCTGTAGTTGTTTCTTTTGCTTCTCAAGCCCAAAAATAGCTATTCTATACAGATACTTGGATATTGAAAACACCCCAGGTATAATATGAATTGAGAATTCAACATCTCTTCAAGGAGAAAGACCAGGAAATTCCTCAGGGAAACACTTCAGCGAATTCCCTCACAATAGGTCTGTCTTCTAGGATGGTTGCCTCCTTAGACTCAATCATCTGAGATAGATACGTGTGCTCATAGGGCAGTAATATCCATGCTTGAGATGATGGAGCTAAAGAAGATTCATCTTCCTCCATGCACATGTAAATAATCGGGGGTCAATTCTCTACATGGAGAGTGATTTACCTCTCATGAAAATTTATGGTGGCTCATTTTAAGGAATGTCAATCCATGCCATGAATTGCATCAAATTACACCAGACGGAGTATGATGAGGTTTTTCGGGAAGTTCAATCCATATATTATGATAGGGGAGGAGTTATATTCATTGTATGCAGTGATTGCCCTCATTACACATGGAGAACGAGTAAACCCTCATTTCACAGGAATTAGAATGAGTTAACACCCATTTCACATGATGTATCATGATACTATACTTTACCCAATGCATTGTAGTGCTATAATGGCACACCCTTCTTAAACATTTCATTTCATGCATAAGTGTGCCACATTGATCATAAAAAATTGAATCATTCAACATAATCTTTTATTCCAAGATAAACAAATGTGGAATACATACATGAAAATTTTTAAACAATAATTAAATGTGCATAATGGTTAATCACTTTTATAGAGAAATGGTCATGGTATTCACTACAAAATGACTTCGGCTTGGAAAAGCGCGGTGAAATTTCGGCAGCATAACGATGAGAAATAAGAACTCATAAAATTTGTTGATGAGAGAAAAAGGGGTGTAACATCATATTTACATGACATGAACAGTAATGGGGTCATATATATACATTTACCAACAAATGTAAAGGAATTTAGATTCATTATACCAAATAATTTATTGAATGTAAATGAGGAGAGATAAATTCCTTTCGGAATTTTGGCATAGTAACGGGTGTACATGGGAGGAATTTAATGAGAGAGAAAGGGGTCTCCCATCATTTAAACATAAATAGGGAAGTAGGGGGGAGGTGAGAAACTATACCCCAATATTTATAATTGAATTTAGAAGGCCATATCAATTTAAAGTACATTGGAAAAAAATGAGAATGGAAGAAAACCCCTTACTTGGATGTGTGCTTCCAAATGTTTGAGAGTGGCTTGAGAGAGGATTCTTGGGAACTTGGGGCACCATGGGAGGATTCTAGAATTAGGAGGGAAGATGTTGGACGAACTCTAAAGGATTTCAGTGAGTAGGAAGTGGGAGAATGCATGGGTTTATATAGGCAACGTGAGGGAATTATTTATTATTTAGGTTTGGGACACCTCACATTAAACTATTCCAAACCACAAACCAGCCCATGTTTTTTGGTAAATTTTTTTGGGAAAAAATATTTATAAGGACAAAGTTATAACATAAAAAAATAATTGGGTTTCTTATGTAGAAGTTATTCACACTCCCCAGGAAAACAATTTAAAAATAAAAAATGTTTAATAAGTCTTGAAGGGTCCACTAAAGCATTGTAAAATCAATAAAACAAACCAAGAATCAAATTATTTTAATTGTAAAGCATATATTGGCCGACAATAACGTTTATATTATTTTATTACATCACTATTGGTTCATTATGATGTCCTAAAACACATTATATATTTAAAGGGTATTTAATTTTTACCCAAAAATTTGACTGTCTCAGAAAATTAAGAAGAATTCACCGTTGGATAATTTCAACATCCTGGTTCCAGAAATGTTATTCATTTTATCTAGATAATTTTCAAAATAAGTTAATTTTTAATTTTAATATAAAAACTGACATTTATCAATGATTCGGTGGTTTTGAAAAAAATAGATTTCAAACCATAATAAAATTTACAATTTCATTCATAAAATTATACATTCATTTATATTTAATAAAAATTAATTTAAAAAAAGAATAATATTTCATTAGAATAATATTTAATTAAAAAATACATTAATTCATCAAAAAATATTTCTTATCTGAACATTAATTAAAAATACTATTTGAGATTTAGAAACTTTTACAAGGTAACAACAATAAAATGAAAGTATATTAATTATTATATAAAAAATAATGTACATAATCATAGTGATAAGGTCTTGTTAAATAACCCCTTAAAACACTTGCATAAGACCAAAGAGTAAGGTGTGCGATGGTGACAGACTCTAGGGGTGGCTCAGATAACATCTTTCGGGTGTAATCTTTATCAACTTCCACTTTTCATGTAGGCGGTTCTACTCAAGATTAACATGTTCAAGATCGGATTGTGCTTGGTCAAGAGTGAAGCCCAGTGAGACCACATCCTTTCTGAGCTCTGAAAAATGGGCTTCATACGAGGAAAGTCTACTGGATGAGTTCATCGCTTCCTTTGTCTGAGAAAATTGGATTTGTTAATGACCATATTTATACTAATCATGTAATAATTGTTCAATGACTATATTAGCAACATTCACAATTCATAACATAAAACCAATGAAGTTGACATTTTATATAAAAATTTTACATATAGATACATTTAATTTGATCAAGTGTGATTTCCATTAATGAATCATTGGGTCGTTACAATATTCCCCCCTTAAAAAATTTAGCCCTCAAAATCTCCTTTCCAACATTAAACAGATATGGGTAACTTTGGTTCATCATTTCCACATATTCCCAAGTCTATTAATCAAACTTGTGTTTTTTCCACAACACCTTGACAAGGGGCATTGTCTTATTTTGTAGAAATTTTTCTTTATGATCTATGATCTTCACTGCTTTCTACTCATAAAAAAGGCATCCTCTAACTTTAAAAACTCTAAAGAGGGTATATGTGAAGGGTCTGGTATGTACTTACTTAAGAGGGATAAATGAAAGACATCATCTACATTGTCCATGGTAGGTGGAAGTGCTAGTCTATAGGACACATCCCCAACATGATCAAAGGGGCCGATGTTACTCGAACTTACAACCCATTTCTTTCCAAACCTCATGACCTTCATCCACAGAGATATTAATAGAAATACCATGTCTCCATCTTTAAAATCAAGGTCTCGTCAATAGTTATCTGCATAACTCTTCTGTCCACTCTGGGATGCCTTGATATGTTGTTGAATGGTTTTCACCTTCTCCGCCATTTCTGGTCCATGCTACTTATGCCCCCTGACCTCATCCCAACATGCTGGTGTTTTGCACCTTTTCCCATAAAGGTCCTCATATGGTTCCATTTGGATTCTTGAGTGGAAACTATTATTATAAGAGAACTCAACTATAGGAAGATATTGATCCCATCCTCCTTTAATGTTCATTGGGCATGCTATCAACATGTCTTCAAGTGCTTGGATAGTCCACTCGGATTGGCCATTAATTTGAGGATGATAGGCCTTACTAATGTTCACTTTATTATTCAAAGCATGTTGAAGAATCTTCCAAAACCTAGAGGTTAATCTTGGATCTCGATCGTACACAATAGATAGTGGTACTCCATGCATCCTTACCACTTCCCTAATATATATCTATTCTATTAGATCCATTGAGAAATCCTTTTGAATAGCAATGAAGTGTGTAGACTTTGTAAGACGATCCACAACAACCCCGATTGCATTGTTGCCTTTGGATATCTTCAGAAGTCCGGTGATAAAGTCCATGGTGATGTTCTCCCATTTCAATTATAGTATTGGTAATGGTTTCATTATACTCAAGTCAGACTCACGTTCAGGAATATGGTGTAGTTCCAAAGTCAATAACCAAGTGGCCGATATAAACTAAACTCACTAATAGAATAGACCACATGGAATGTAATACATCCAATGGTCACCAACCTTTATAATTGGGATTGATAAGAAACCATAACTAAACCCTCTAAAAGTTTCATGGGAGACCCTTTAAAACAGTTTAATATGTAAGTGGGAGGTCCTCGTATGTGTGATTGACCTTACATATTTTTAACACACTTTCCTACCCCAAACAATGACACCACCTATATGATAACTCACAAGGGGAATTATTAATAGGGGTTCCCATCAAAAAAAAAATAATAGGTTCCATTCAAGATATTTTATTACATGATATTTTAAAGTCATTTCTAAAAATATTCAAAAATTCCAGTCTAGAATTTAAGCTTCCAAAACCAGAAATCATTTCTCTGACATTATAAAGTTCCAAATAGGCCTCATGTCAAATATATTTCTAATATACTTATAATGAATTACCAAAATATTTCCAAAATAATATAAAACACCATTTTTAAAAACAAAATTCTTCATTGTATTTGAAACCATTCGAAGATCAATCATGTCCCAAAATACCAAACGTGCTATGTTATAAAGGGATCATTCGAAACAAATTTAAAAACCAAACCAAGACCATGAACCATTTTAGAGAACATGTCGGTTGGGAGAGAGTTGGGAGTAAGAGGAGGAAAAATGGTTAAGTGTTTGGAAAACCCATTTTTATTATTAAAGGACTTATCCGTTATCATCATTATTTGTGTTTCTATACATGTGTGCACTTGAGCACACTTAGATGATCCCATATCCAATGGACCAAGTCATGTTTTCATAAAATTACCCCAAAACCACTTTTATTGAAATAATACATGATTTAAAACTGAACCCAATACTTTCAAACTATTGGGAAAACATAATTACGTATTTCAAAATGGAAACATAACATCCAAACATTTCATCAAAATTGACAAGACATAAAAGGACATAATAAATCTCACATCAAGCCCAAATTTCCACTCCAGTCAACCTACTTAAATATTAAATGGAAAAATTTTACAAAAATCTATCAAATTCACTTCAAAACATAATTATCATTTTAGAAAAGACCTTATGTGCATGACTATTTTACATGTTTGAAGGAACCTATTTAAAAACCACTACCACCAATATTTTAAAATATAAACACACAATAAAAAAATACATTTGAAACACATTTTTATATCATTTAAAAATCCAAAAAAAATGGAATTAATTAGAAAGGAAAATAATGGAAACACCTACCTCACTAGAGTACAGATGCGATGAAACTCTTCGAGAAGAAGGAAAACACCCAAAATATCAATCCACAAACCCTAGATCCAAATGTGTTCGAATGACACAAAAACCCTAACCCCTAGGTTTCTTCAAATAGGATAACCCTATAATAAATAACTATGAACATGAGCATGGAGGGAGAAGGAAATGAAAAAATGACCCAAAATCTAAGGATTTTACATTATATTCGAAAGAGAAGAATTCACAGATGATAGGGAGAAAAATAAGGGTATCCAAGGTCCCCTTTGTGCTCCTAGGTTGGAGGAGGGAGTAGAAACTTGAAATGGGGTCAAATGGTTGAAGGGGTAAAGAGGTAAATTAAAATTTCTAATTACAGGGAAACTCTCATAGTTTGGATGCATAGTTTTGTAAACTGTACACCAACCATGTAACCTCTACTAGATGAATGGGGCACCTCACACGACCTGACCACACCATTTCTAATCAGTGATCCAACTAGGATGAACACCACTATCTTGTTATAGAACTAACCTACATGTTTGCCACAAAATTTTACAAACATTTCATATCCCACATTCCTCACTAATTGACATACAACACTGGCCATATGGTTACCAGGGCTATGTTTCATGGTTTTCCTTAATCATGATGAAACCATGTACATTCCAAAAAGACACTATGAAATTATAAGATTAAAAAATATAAACTAGGGATCAAAAAGAACATTAACAAAAAAGATCCAAATCATGAAAGTAATAAACAAGAGAATATCCAAGGGTGGGGTGTGAAAATTAACCCCACCACAAAATCATCCATTTCTCATAAAGTCACTCATCCAAAAGATAATGAAAAATAAAATCCATTTCGAATAAAAATCCATGTGAAATATGAATCTCAGGGTGACCTTTTTCTTCAAAAGTCACTCCCAACCAATCAAGAAGAAATGACAACTAGGGAATGATGGGAGAACATGAGAGGGTTATCCCCACCATAAGAACTCAACTACCATGGGAATGTCAATCACAAGAGAAACCGCCAAGAATTAAATAGGAAAAAAATAAAAGGAAACCTGGAAAACTAGTACCCTGGAAACTACTACAGATTATATTGATTAATAGAGTGACACCCTCACCGGAGCTAAGAAATACGTACATAAATAACATGAACTCACTTTCATGGGTGAAACAACACTCCCAACACTGATAAATACCCACACCATCTAAAAATAACAACATAAAGAGATAATAATTTTGATAGGACATGAACCACATCTAAAACCCAAAAAATATCCCATTAATTCTTCCAAACTAAAGAATCCAAAAAAACAAAAATGACCCAGACAGAACCCCATAAACCATAAGAACATTCAAATAAGGGCAACCAATTAAAAGAGGCTCATTTAGATAAAAATAAATTTTAGGAATCTGAAAAAAAATGAAAACCTATAAATTGATGTAAAAATTACAATAAGAGAAATAAAACTTCTCCTCCCCAACATTGGAGAAAAAATGAGAAGGCCATCCACATCCCAGGAAATTCCTAATTGTGTGCGTGCTTTACTCTAAGGCCTTTCGCTGGAGCTCTAATGATTGAAGCATCACCTGCCTCATAGTTATGGCTTGATATCCTCTTATCAAAAATTCATTTTCAGGAAATGCTTCCTATAAAACTTCTCCAAATGAATAAGAAAACTGCAATGGTAATATTTTTATGGAGGGTTCACTACTGGAAAAATGGCTTATACCCACGGTTCAAAACCGTGGGTATAGGCCCTAAAACCGTGGGTATAGCCTGTACCCACGGTTTTGGGAACCATGGCCTAGAAAGATGTTGGTATAGCGGTATCAGCCTATAACCATGGTTTTGGAGAACAGTGGGTATAGGGGGTGTTAAATGTGGCACACTGCTGTGCCACCATGACACACAACAGACCCCACGGTTTTCAAACCATGGGGTATTTAATTCAAAAAATAGGCGCCCAGGAGGTTTCGAAACCGCGCCTACCTCATGGCCTCGCAACCGCTCTCCACCATCGAACCAACCGGGCTGTGAATTTTATCTGTTATGTATATATCTATCTTCTTATATATATTAATATAATCCATGTTCGGTTTTTAAATTCAAAATGGTAATACGGGGTTTCGAACCCGCACCTCCTGCTACACCTCGTGCCCGCACAGAACACCAGACCAACCGAGCTGTTAACGTTTTCTGTTATAGGTGCTTATATTGGAATATATATATTAATATAATGGGGTATTTAAATACAAAAAGTGCGTATAACGACCCATACATTACATAAATTGTTAATACTTCAAAATTGAAGCATAATTATTAAAACATATAACAAAACCACCAATGGACCATATAGGTATAGTGTCTTTAGAAACTGGGAAACATAAACAACTGGTTCATAAAGCGTTTACACCATCTCCCATTTATTTCATCATATCTATAGTCTCTTTTCGCATATCTTAACTAATAACCTTCTTCATGACCTGGGGAAAGAAAACATAGAAAAGGGTGAGATCAAATGCTCAGTACGGGTAAACAAAAGAAATATCAATCACATCATATTCATAAGAACATAACTTTTGGAAATATTAATATGCAAAAGAGAGCATAATTTCATAACATGGGATAAATCATAGTAGTGAAATATAATCCCAATAATCATAACATAAAACATGAAACTTTGTTGCATACACACATAATCATAGAGAATCATTTCTTATTAGTCAAGACTCATTGCCAAGACTATCTTAGTGGAAAAAGTCCATTTCGGAACCGAGTTCACTCCTCATTTCAGTCCTGTTTCTCTGAACCAGTATAACCTACCGTTCTAGCCATGTCTATCTCATGAGATATAAAATCTTTAAACAATGCATCGGAGGGAGATATAGGTCCCACCCATCTCATAATGATACCATTCTTATGTGTGCCACAAAATCATAAACCATACATCATAGCATAACCCATGTAATAAAAATGGGAATCTTAAACATCATGACATCATAAAACAATTCATATAAGATAAAGGAATTCATAAAAATATTTCCATCACAACATAATAAAATACATGTAATAATAGGGATAGAAACAAAACCCTATATTATCTTAGATGGAAAATAATTTTGATAAAACTCTTGAACTCCATTCTTGAGGAAAATATCCTTTCTACTTCAAAATGATTTTTCCTTTCTTAACATGTCATACAATTTTAAACTAAAATAAGTTGATTAAAAATAAACTTGAAAACTTGTAAAGGAAGCTTTTTGGAAATTGTTTTTTTAAAATCCATTTATGTCGTATAAGTTAAAAAAACATTCTTCTCGTCCTTTTGTCGGAAAAGTAAAAAAGTACCTCATACGAAAAACGACAAAAGATTCCTTTCATATCTTTTACTAAAAACTCACCGAAGGGTAAAATTGGATTTAAACAATTTTAGATGGATGGAAATGATATTACATATTGAGGAAACATGGATGTGGATGATAAAATACACCCCAGTAAATTTCAAAGTATAAACAATCTCGGATAAAAATGAGATTGTGATATTTCCCTTACTTTAGGTCCAATTTGCTTCGTAAGTGTCTGAACCTACTGTATAATAATGTTATTGACTTATTCCAAAATCATAATTATTTTTATGATATCATATATGGTCATATTTTTAGCTTCTTATTAGTAATATTTCATTACTACTTGTTATTCGGGTGTTTATTACTTTTTGTTCTTATGCGTGTTTTGTCGAATAAATTCTTATTCTTCTCTTTCGGTTATAGATATATCATTTCCAGAATGGTATAAATGTTCTATATATCATATTTATTCATTCAATTCATTTATATAATTATAATGCAATTATGATCATGTATAACGAATCACATCACATCGTGGAGATGGTATTCCGTACGTACGCACGAGCGATGATATCGTTCCCATGATCGTGGAATTATATTGGAGTGTATGTATACAATTTCAGAATCAATATCACTTTACAATAATCATATATAGTAATTATTTACAACATTATATCCATCCAAGTAAAGTGGTGGGGGAAAATAGATTACACCACGGCGTGGAGACTGTATTTTGTACGTACGCACACGCGGTGATTTCGTTTTCCGTAGGATGGATAGATGGTGAAATAGGGTTGTTTCATACTTATAATAACATATCAGAATATGAGTGATACTGATGTTATTACTTCATAATGAAACAACTAAAGAAGAATAAGTGGAAGAACAAATAAAGATGAATGAATCGGTAACGGACATTACCTCTTCTTTGAAGAACTTCTTTGAGACATCCTTTTAGGAAACTAAAATTGGTCTTTGAAAAATACCAGGACCTCTAGGATGTCTCTAGGGAAGTGGAGAGAAGAAATTTTCAGGGTTTTTCCGATATTGAAGGCTCAAAGTGGTGTGAGGAAGAGGGGGAGGATGTGCCCTTTTATAAGGGAGGAGAGGGGCACCTTTGGAATAACTAAATATATTATTTTATTATAAAGCCAAATTCGGTTTTAAATAGCTCCAAATTGATTTATTTCAAAGATAAGGTGGGGATGGGTCGAAATCCTCTCATATAATAGAATTTAGACAAGTTTAGGTTCCTATTTTAACCTTATAATTTATATTTAACATTAAGTTAGATAATTTTACTTTTACCGTGCCTTTTTGTGTTCTTACACTATAAGGTTAATAAACATACAATAACAAGCCAAAAAACCCCCATGTTGTTTATTATTAATATATATTACCTTATCTAAATAATTGGGCCTAAAATTAGATTTTTAGGAATAAAATAACAGTTAATAATATAATATTTGTTTTAAAAACTATTTTATGTCAATTTTGACACTATTTAGTAATTGATTGTTTGAAAATCATAACAGAATGATTAGTTAGAAACAAGTTAATTAAATCCATACTAACATGTCATATTAACCTGTAAAATTATTGGAATTCATAAAAAGTCTCAAATTACATTTATTTGGGTATTTATAACATCAATTATGTCAATATTTCATTAATAAGATAATTACTGCATCATCGTTCTGTCATAAATAAATTAAATTATTTAATGTCTAAAAATTACAAATAAAATACTATTATGTAGAAAATATTTTTATATTTCTATTGAATATTTATAGTCGAATTTATCTTATGTATAACCCTATATTAAAAATGATTTACATATTCAACATTGATTTTAACTATTTTAACCCTTCTTTAAATAAATTAATAATAAATGTCCTAATCTAATCCAAGTGGGCCTAAATGGTCATATTTTATTCCTAAGGTTGTTTTTGGTCGAATTACACTTATCCAATAGAATTAGGACATGTTTTGGGGTAATAATAATATCATTCTCACTCTTAATTACCCTATTTACTTTTAACCGTGGTAAATAAAAGTAAAAAGTTACTTTTCAACAAGAATTATTTTCATCTCATTGAACCAAATTTTAGACCATGATATTAACCGTGTCTCTAGAAATTAGAAATTCCACTCACAGAAGCGGTAAAATTATGTTTTATGAAAAATTCAGTTTTTTTAACTACCACTTAGAGGTTTCACTATTCATCAAAAATTGAAAGTTTTCAGAAAAATACCAAAATTTCACACTAGGATAATTTCGATATTACGAATCCAAAAATGAAGTCCATTTTGAAAAATAAAATTTATTAAATTTCAAAAAGTGGTTATTACTATTCATAACGGCTAGTTTTAATAATATTTCAATAGCATATCGTTGTTTAGTGAAACTCTGTGTTGCGTACGACGCAAGCTATTGAGTAAGGCCGCGGTTGCGTGTAAAGAAAGCCAAGCTAGTGTTGTGTGTAGTGAAATATTCCTTTGATAAAAACAAAATATTTCTTATAAAAGTCTCGAGCATTACATTCTACCCCCCTTAAAATGAATTTCTCCCTCGAAATTTGTCACATTGAAACAAAAAGATGAGGATACCTCTCCCTCATCATATCCTCAAGCTCCCATGTAGCTTCTTCTAATTGGTGGTTCCTCCATAAAACATTCACCAACCGAGTGGTCTTGTTCCATAGGAATTTTTCACTACGATCAAAAATCTCTATCGACAGCTCTTCATAAGAAAGATCTTGCTCCAATGGTACAACTTCTGAGCTAAGTACATGTGAAGGATCAGGTATGTACTTTCTCAGGAGAGATACATGGAACACATCGTGAACTTGAGAGAGATTCGATGGAAGCTCCAATCGGTAAGCTACCTTCCCTACACGATCTAGTATTTCGAAAGGACTGATATATCTGGGGCTCAACTTCCCCTTCTTTCCAAATCTCATGACCCTCTTCCAGGGAGATATTCGTAAGAATACTTTATCACCCACTTCAAACTCTAGGTCTTTTCTTCGGTTGTCAGCATAACTTTTCTGTTGACTCTGAGCTTCTCTTATGTGTTGTTGAATAGATCAGACCTTTTCTACCATCTCGTCAACAAGATCAGGGCCTAATAGATTTCTTTCCCAAACTTCATCCTAGCAAGTTGGAGTCATGCATTTCTTTCAATAGAGATCTTCATAAGGAGCCATCTAAATACTGGAGTGAAAGCTATTATTATAAGAAAATTACACCAAAGTTAGGTGTTGATCCCAACCACCTTTGAAATCCAAAGAGGAAGCTCTCAACATATATTCTAGAGTTTGAATTGTTCTCTCAGACTGACCATCTGTCTGAGGATGATAAGCAGTGCTGAAACTCAACTCTGTATCTAGAGTATGCTAAAGACTTTGCCAGAACTTTGAGGTAAATCTCGGATCCCGATCAGATATAATAGAAAGTGGTACTCCATGAAATCTTACCACTTCCTTTACATATATCATTGCAAGCTGATCCAGAGAGAAATCGTCTCTAATAGCAATGAAGTGTGAAAACTTGGTAAGACGATCAACTATGACTCAGATATCATTATTGCCTTTGGATGTTTTAGGAAGTCCTGTGACAAAGTCCATAGTGATGTTTTCCTATTTCCATTCGGGTATGGGTAATGGTTGTAACATCCCCTTAGTCTTCTGTCTCGTAGCTTTAACTTGATGACAAACCAAGCAGCGAGAGACATATTCAGCAACATCTATTTTCATGCCATCCCAACAGAAGTACTCTTTCAGGTCCCTATACATCTTTATGATTCCAGGATGAATAGAGAATGAAGAACTATGAGGCTCATCCAGCAGCTCCTTCTTTAATTCTGGGATGGGAGGAACACAAACCCGATTCCTGAACATTATTATCCCATGGATTTTCAAATGTCGTGAGGCATAAGCTATCACCATATCATTTTACATAAGAACACACCCCAATCCCTTCTTAGATGCATCACTATAGATCAAAAACCTTTCTCCACTATAAGGCAGTGTGAGCACAGGTGCACTGGATAACCTTCTTTTCAACTCCTTGAAATTCTCTTCACATTCCTTCATCCAAACAAACTTAACTAATTTCCTAGTCAACTTGGTGAGTGGATTAGATAATCATGAAAAATATTTCACAAAACGTCGATAATATCCAGCCAAACCAAGAAAACTTTGGATCTTAGTTAATGTTGTTGGTCTCGACCATCTTTCGATAACCTCTGTTTTTGTTGGATCCATAGATATCCCTTCTTTTGAGATTATGTGACCCAAAAATGAAACTTTTTGAAGCCGAAATTCACACTTGGTAAATTTGGCCTAAAGCTTCTCCTTTCTCAGGGTCTTCAATATAATTCTCAAGTGATCTTCATGTTCTTCCTTTATCTTTTAATAGACAAGAATATTGTCTATAAAGACTACCAAAAATTGATCAAGATAGTCTCTAAAGACTCTATTGATCAGATCCATGAAGATAGCAGGGGCATTAGTAAGACCAAATGGTATCACTATAAATTCATAGTGTCCATACATTGTAAGGATAGCCGTCTTTGGTATATCCTCCTTTAAGACCCTAAATTGATGATACCCTGAATGAAGATCAATCTTGGAAAAGTATTGAGCTCCGCGTAGTTGGTCAAATAAGTCATCAATGCATGGGAGAGTATATTTGTTCTTGATAGTGATCTTTTTAAGTTCTCGATAATCAATGCAGAGTCTCATTGATCCATCTTTCTTCTTAACAAACAGAACAGGTGCTCCCCAAGGTGACGCACTAGGGACTATGAACCCCTTATCAAGATTCTCATGGAGTTTAATTTTCAATTCCTACAACTCAATTGGGTCCATTCTATAAGGTGTCTTTGAAATAGGAAAAGCACCTGGTACGAGTTCTATTGAAAACTCAACTTCACGATTTGGTGGGAGACCCGGAAATTCCTCCGGAAAGACATCATCAAACTCCTATACAACAGGCATATTCTTAATCATGAGTTTCTCTCCAACCATTTGAGATAAATAACCTTCATTTAGTGGAATCAAGACGCATAAGATGGATGAAATTTCCCCTGGAAGGTTATGTTCATACTTGCATCAATAGATGATCATAGATTGATCTGGAATATGAAATGTGACTTCCCTTATTTGGAAATTGATATGAGCTACATATAAAGAAAGCCAATCCATGCCAACAATCACATAAAATTCCACTATAGGAAGGATCACAAGATTTGCAGGAGGCACTTTCCCACAAACTTCGATTGGAGAAGAATTATAAACATTTGATGCGACTGTTGTGCCATTAGGTGTTGTCACAGCAAACTCAACATCTAATTGTTGAGGTAATACGGTGATACCCTTAGAAAAATCTTCAGAAATAAAAGAGTGGGTGGATCCAGAATCGAGTAAAACATTTGCTACTTTAGAGTGGATGGTAAGTGTACCGTTCACCACATCATTATCGTACTCCACATCGCTGATAGAAATTGCATGTGACTTTCCTTTGTCTTTAGCCTTAAGAGTTTGTTGATGTCGACCATCATCATCAACCCTTAGATTAGGGCATTTATTGGCATAATGTCCCATATCCTTGCACTTGAAACATTGAAGTGTAGTAGGTTCATTCTATGTATCCCTTACTTTGTTTGCATCATTAGACATCTTCTTCCCATTATCGCGGAATTGAAATGCCTGTTGACCTTCGTTTCCTCATTTGAAACATTTAAATGTCCCTTTAAGACAACTCCCTCCATGTTTCTTTCCACACTTTGAGCATAAGGGAAATATCATCTTCTTTTCAGTGTGCTCTTTAGATTTTCCTTTGGATTCCATTTTCCACTTCTTATCAAACCCATATGACTGATGGGTTACTCCAATCTCCATCTCGACTTTAAGAGCACATCGAATGATTTCCTCGTAGCTATTGAAGTCCCTTATGGCTAACGCCCTTTGAAGACTTGGTTTTAAGCCACTAAAGAATCGATCGATCTTACTCTCAGGTTGGATAATAATACCAGTAGCGTACCTTACAAGTCTTGTAAAATTTGCTTCATAGGTACCAACATATTCATCATCCTTTTACTTTAGTTCAAGAAACTCTTTCTCCATCTTTGTTTGGAGAATACAGTGGAAGTACTTACTGAAAAATAAGTTCTTGAACTCATCACATTCCATGGACTCAATTTCATCCCTTTGCTTCATATTCTTAATAAGATTCCACCATTGATCAGCATCACCTTCCAAACGATACACTGCTAAGATGACTTTATCATGCTCAGAACATCGAAGAAATGAAAATATATTTTCAGTAGTACTAATCCATTATTCAGCAACTAATGGATCAGTAGACCCGCTGAATGAAGGTGGACGCTGTCTCATGAAAGATTCAATAGAATTTTGCTCCTTCCTTTTCTCATTTGGAAGTCCTTCATGATTCATATCTTGAGAATGTTGTGTGAGCATGGATACAAGATTTTTCATTCCAGATCCCATAACGTTTGGTTGCTCAGGGGGACAATCATTGCATTAACCGTCGCATTCCGCATTAACACGGTTCTTTCGGGTTCCGTCCATTGACTAAAACCAAGAAGAATAGTGTAAGAAACACTAATAATAATAGGAAAACCACATAATCAAGAATAAAATTTAACACTTATGGTCTTATCCTAGGTTATTCATGGCCATTTCTAAAACACTAAGATTGTGTTCTATGCTTAGAATTATCCTTAGGGTTCTTACTAAGGCTTTCACATCCTAGTTTCCAAAGGTTGACTATACATTTCCTCTGATACCAACTATACCGACCCATACATTACACACATTGTTAATACTTCAAAATTGAATCATACTTATTACAACATATAACAAAACCACGAAAGGACCATATAGGTATAGTGTCGTTAGAAAATGGGAAACATAAACAACTGGTTTATAAATCGTCTACACTGTCTCCCATTTATTTCATCATATCTATAGTCACTTTTGGCATATCTTACTTAATAACCTTCTTCATGACCTGGGGAAAGAAAACATACAAAAGGGTGAGCTCAAATGCTCAGTAAGGGTAAACAAAAGAAATATCAATCACATCATATTCATAAGAACATAACTTTTCGAAATCTTAACCTGCAAAAGAGAGCATAATTTAATAACATGGGATAAATCATAGTAGTGAAATGGAATCCCAATAATCATAACATAAAACATGAAACTTTTTGGAATACACACATAATAATAGAGAATCATTTCTTATTAATCAAGACTCATTGCCAAGACTATCTTAGTGGACAAAGTCCATTTCTGAACCGAGTTCACTCCTTGTTTCAGTCCTGTTTCTCTGAACCGGTATAACCTACCGTTTCAATCTCATGAGATATAAAATCTTTACCCAATGCATCGGAGGGATATATAGGTCGCACCCATCTCATAATGATACCATTCTTATGTGTGCCAAAAAATCATAAACCATACATCATAGCATAACCCATGTAATAAAATTGGGAATCATAAACATCGTGACAGCATAAAACAATTCATATAATATAAAGGAATTCATAAAAATATTTCCATCACAACATAATCAAATCATATAAGATACCATTCTTCTCGTCCTTTTGTCGGAAAAGTCAAAAAGTACCTCGTACAAAAAACGACAAAAGATTCATATCATATCTTTTACTAAAAACTCACCGAAGGGTAAAATTGGATTTAAACAATTTTAGGTGGATGGAAATAATATTACATATTGAGGAAACATGGATGTGGATGATAAAATACACCCCAGTAAATTTCAAAGTATAAAAAATCTTGGATAAAAATGAGATTGTGATATTTCCCTTACCTTAGGTCCAATTTTCTTCGTAAGTGTCCGAACCTCCTGTATAATGATTTAAATAATGTTATTGACTTATTCCAGAAACATAATTATTTTTATGATATCATATATGGTCATATTTTAGCTTCTTATTAGTAATATTTCATTACTACTTGTTATTCGGGTGTTTATTACTTTTTGTTCTTATGCGTGTTTTATCGAATAAATTCTTATTCTTCACTTTGGTTATAGAGATATCATTTCCAGAATGGTATTAATTTACTATATATCATATGTTTTCATTCAATTCATTCAATTCATTTATATAATTATTATTCAATGAAGATCATGTAGAACGAATCACATCACATCATGAGACGGTATTCCGTACATACGCACGAGCGATGATATCGTTCCCATGATCGTGGAATTGTATTGGAGTGTATGTATACTATTTCAGAACCAATATCACTTTACAATAATCATATATAGTAATTATTTTCACCATTATTCCCTTCCAAGTAAGGTGGTGGGGGAAAATAGTTTACACCACGACGTGGAGACGGTATTCCGTACGTACGCACGCGCGGTGATTTCGTTTTCCGTTGGATGGATAGATGGTGAAATAGGGTTTTTTCATACTTATAATAACATATCAGTATATTAGTGATACTGATGTTATTACTTAATAATGAAACAACTAATGATGAAGAAGTGGAAGAAGAAATAAAGATGACTGAATCGGTAACGGACATTACCTCTTCTTTGAAGCGCTTCTTTGAGACCTCCTTTTAGGGCACTAAAATTGGTCTTTGAAGAATACCAGTACCTCTAGGATGTATATAGGGAAGTGGAGAGAAGAAATTGGCAGGTTATGGCCGTGATTGAAGGCTCAAAGTGGTGTGAGGAAGAGGGGGAGGATGTGCCCTTTTATAAGGGAGGAGAGGGGCACCTTTGGAATAACAAAAAATATTATTTTATCATAAAGCCAAATTCGTTTTTAAATAGCTCCAAATTGATTTATTTCGAAGATAAGGTGGGGATGGGTCGAAATCCTTTCATCTAATAGAATTTAGACAAGTTTAGGTTCCTATTGTAACCTTATCATTTAGATTTAACATTAAGTAAGATAATTTTACTTTTACCGTGTCTTTTTGTGTTCTTACACTATAAGGTTAATAAACTTACTATAACAAGCCAAAAGAACCCCAAGTTGTTTATTATTAATATATATAACCTTATCTAAATAATTTGGATAATAATAGATTTTTAGGAATAAAATAACAATTAATATTATAATTTTTGTTTTAAAAACTATTTTATGTCAATTTTGACACTATTTAGTAATTGATTTTTTTGAAAATCATAAAAGAATGATTAGTTCAATCCATGTTAATTAAATCAATAATAACATGTCATATTAACCTGGAAAATTATTGGAATTCATAAAAAGTCTGAAATTACATTTATTTGGGTATTTATAACATCAATTATGTCAATATTTCATTAATAAGATAATTATTGCATCATCGTTCTGTCATAAATAAATTAAATTAGTTAATGTATAAAAATTAAAAATAAAGTACTATTATGTATAAAATATTTGTATCTTTCTGATGAATATTTATAGTCGAATTTATCTTATGTATAAACCTATATTAAAAATGATTTACTTATTAAACTTTGATTTTAACTATTTTAACCCTTCTTTAAATAAATTAATAATAAATGTCCTAATCTAATACAAGTGGGCCTAAATGGTCATATTTTATTCCTAAGGTTGTTTTTGGTCGAATTACACTTATCCAATAGAATTAGTACATGTTTTAGGGTAATAATAATATCATTCTTACCATTAATTGCCCTATTTACTTTTAACTGTGGTAAATAAAAGTAAAATGTTACCATTCACCAAAAATTATTTTCATCTCATTAAACCACATTTTAGTCCCTGATATTAATCGTGTCTCTCGAATTTTTGAAATTCCACTCACAGAAGCGGTAAAATTATGTTTTATGAAAAAAATCAGTTTTTTAACTACCACTTAGTGGTTTCACTATTCATCAAAAATTGAAAGATTTCAGAAAAATACCAAAATTTCACCCTAGGCTAATTTTGATATTTCGAATCCAAAAATGAAGTCCATTTTGAAAAATAACATTTATAAAATTTTAAAAGGTGGATATTACTATTCATAACGGCTAGTTTTAATAATATTTCAAGAGCATATCGTTGTTTAGTGAAACTCGGTGTTGCGTACGACGCAAGCTATTGAGGAAGGCCGCTGTTACGTGTAAAGCAAGCCATGCTAGTGTTGTGTGTAGTGAAAGATTCCTTTGATAAAAACAAAATATTTCTTATAAACGTCTCGGGCGTTACAATGCGGCCATGGGAATTCGAACTCTCGTCTGACAGTAAACCTAAAAGCCACTATTCACTGAGGTACCAACCGAGCTGACATTGTTACTTGTTATGTATATATTCATCTGCCTATATATATTAAAAGGTCTGTGAAAAAATTTATTCCCGCCAAATATTTTTTCGTGTCCCGCCTAATGTTTTTTCCCCGCCATAACGCGGGAAAGCTATACCCACGGTTCTGGAGAACCGTGGGTATAGGTCTTCCAAAAAAATTGCAATACCTACGGTTTTGAAGAACCGTCGGTATAGGTCTTTGGAAAATACCCTATACCCACGGTTTTCTCTAAAACCATGGGTATAGGTATTATTAGAAAACAATACCCACGGTTTTGGGCACAACTGTGGGTATAGGGGGCCTATACCCACGGTTTTGGAAAACCATGGGTATAGGTTCCCATAATAAACCTATACCCACGGTTTTGGAAAACCGTGGGTATAGGGGTACCCAATACCCATGGTTTGTTGCAAAACCGTGGGTATAGTCCTATTTTCCAGTAGTGGTTGCGAAGGGACGACTTCGAATGTCGGAACCAGCCACAATGGTAGAACACAAATGAACGATATGATCACTTGGAGACCATAACCAAAATAGGAGACTCCCCAATTACAGTTTCCTCTATCATGCACTCCAATCAAGATGGAAAACCTTCACGAACAACAAGAGACACCATATTGTAAATGGTATATGATATGGAATCAAAATTGGCTAAAATTATTCATCCACCAACTTCCCATTATAAAAATCCTTAGAAGATAGGACTCACTCCTTGAGATCTAGATGAAGTCACAAAATTAAAAGATATGTATTAAATATATTATGTGATTCCACCACTAGGAAAAAGGAAACTAGCTCCTTGAAATGTTCAATGTAGGCCTTCACAATCTGCTGCCCTTTTTAAATACTCATGAACTCTTCCTTTTAATTTTCCTTAACCTCCTTAGGAAAAACCATCAGGTGTATTCAAAAATAAAAAATACCATGTAATACCATTTTTCATCGATGGAAGGGAAAACAACTTCTACTCATCCAAATATGGGCCCTCAAATAAACCTAAAACAACATGAACTCTAACTTCTTTGGGATTTTCCAATGATCTGAACGAACTCTCAACTTCACCGAGCCAGTCTACTACCTCTAACTGACCTCGATCACCATGATAGATTGAAAAAACACAATAATAAATATAAACTTTGAAATACATGAAGAAAACTTTGTCAACCATTCTAGGGTAAAAATTCTGTATAATATAAAGAACACCAATTCAAAACCATCATCAATCCAAAAAACAATAGGATATAACATCCCAAGCAGAAACATTAGACTGAAAAATGTAACACATAAAAACAAAACCAAAATATCTATTTTCAAAAATCACAACTTCCATTTTAAATTGTCTAACCCACCATATTTAAAAGCCACTTCTCAAATACTGAAACCCACTATTTAATCCAGAACTAGTTTTTGAAACCATTTTCTCATTAAAATATATTTTATAAAAACCTAGAAAGTCATTTGATGTCAAATAGAAACCCATGGAATCCTATGAACCCTCGAAAATGTGTTCATATTTTCTCACACACAAGATTCAATGCACACTTTCCATACCTACCCATTCATATGAGAACGTTCATAAAGAGTTCCAAGGATCAGGATTACAATTTCATTATCCACACTCAAGAATTTACCAAATTTTAAATCCCAATTTTTTTAAACCCATTCCATAAAATTTAATGTAAACATGAACTAATTCGTATTATTTTAAAAAAACCCTTTTATTTTAAAAGATTAATCACATCAAAAAGGACCAAAATAAAACATAACCCACACTAAAGCACCAGAATGATAAACTAGGGTATATGCCTAACATGGAAACATTGTGTGGGACATGAACCAAGTAAGTATAAAAACTAAAAGGACCTTGAAACATTCAATTATACAACACATGTGTCACTATTCCATGTGAGATCCCAACATGACATTTTTTCCCCTCCATTGTTATCCCTCAATCCAAAAAAAAGGATCAAATCCCAAACTACCCCTGAAAACATTGGGACCGGAATGGGAAACAATTTGCAATGAACATCCTATACCAAACACTCAAGTTCTAAAAGTTCAAATATATAATATACCCATTTCCCCAAATAACAACAAAAATTTTATAATACCATTTCTGAATGAATTATGGTGGAGTTCCATTTGACGTGGCCCCCGACCATGTTCTTGGAAAGGCATAAAGGGTGTTCCGAATCCCCACAGGCTAGATACTAGTTCCAGGAAATAAATATAAATCAATTGGTACAGATTTCAGCTCAAACAATAGGAACCAATAAAAAAACTAAACAAAATGATCCAGCAACAATATCCAACCACTGATCTTAAATAGACATACAACAGATCTCAGTATAGAGTACAACTGAAAAAACTAAAAATAGAATACAAAAAAGAAACTGATGTGCCAATCCAATATCAATATGACCTCTAGGTAACCACCTTCCAAAATATTGAACCACTCCAAGAGATAAATCAAACTAGAAAAATAATCCTGTAAAATAGCTCGGGTCTACTAATGCTGAATGGTACAAATGGGGTGTGAGCTTCAAAACATAGTTGACAACCACCACAGAATCCAGATGATTACACTCTTAAAAACATTACATTAACACTAATTTGAAAAACATATATAGAAATAGGTTTCTCTTATTTTAATAAAAAACAGATATTTTTTTAAACATTACACACCACACCGTTATTTTACAAATATATTAGCATTATATAATGAAATCCCCAAACCAAAACACATGTAAATGATATCATGTTGTTTATTAAAAATAACTGATAGTATAAACAAGAGATAAAATGTATTATAATAAAATATGAAATTAAAAATAGTAACCATGGATGTTTCCTAAACATCCTATAGTGATCCCTAGACATACTCCACTCAGACTCACATGCTATCCTAATCTCCATAATCAATAACCAAAGAGCTACTTGAAACTATACATTGTAGTGGAATAACCCATCTGGCATCTAGGATATCCAAGGGGTTCCAACCGTTTAATTAGGGTGGACAGAAAATCATCACTCAACCCTAGAAATTACTTCCATGAAACCAATGGTAATAGTGTATAGTGTATATAGGAGATCATTGAATGCATGACTAAGCATACATGCTATCACCGCACATCCCAACCAAAAAAATAGACACCGCCTATATGATAAACCAATGAGGAATCCTTAATATTGTTTCATATCATAGAACAAACAAATCACATGTTCCATCTAGGATTCCATATTAAATGATCTTTTAAATCATTTATCCAAACATTCATAGGTTCCAATCAAGCATTTAGGATTCCAAAACCAAAAATCAATTCCCAGAAAACATAAAGTACCAACATGTCCACACATAAAGTCTTTTTCAAATAACTTTTAATGAATTTCCAAACCATTTCCAAAATTATATAAAACACCATTTTCAAATACACAATTCCAAATGGATTTCAAACCTATTAGTTACCAATCATGTCCCAAAATACAAAATGAGCCATGTTTAAAAGTACACATTAGAAACTAATTTCAAAAAACAAATTAGAACCAAGATCCATTTAAGAAAGAATGTATACATTAAGTGAATTTGTATATGGGGGAGGAATAAAGATGAAGTGTTTTAGAAACTAGGTTTTCTTATTAAAGGGACTTGTCCCATTCTATCATCATTTGTGTGTCCATCCATCTCTAAACCTGATCACCCATGGATGAGCCCAAATCTAGTGGAGCATGTCATGTATTCATAAAATAAACCAAAACCAATTTTAAAGAAAAAATAAATGATTTCAAACTAAACCCAACACTTACACACAACCTAAAAAAACAGAATAAAGTATTTTAAAATTAAAAGTACCTTTATAAACATTTCATCTCAATCAACAAGCCTTAAATGGGCATTAAGAATCATGCATCAATACCAAATTATCATTCTCATCAACATAATAAAATATAACGAGGTCTAATATTACCAAAATTTCTCATATTCACATTAGAACATTGTTAACACTTTATAAAACACCTCAGGTGCATTACTATTTATCATATTTGAAGAATCCTCTTTATAACTCACTTCAAAAAGGTTTTCCAACATGAAAACACCCTGAAACGAAAAAATACAACTAAAATACGAGAAACATAATTTTATATCACTTAAAAATCCACTAGATTCCAAGGAATGGATTATAATGGAAAATAATAGAAACGCCTACCTCAATGGAGCATAGATGTAAGGAAACTCTTGGAGAAGAAAGAAAACCCCACTAAGAACAATACACACACCCTAGAACCAAAAAAATCACACACAAACCCTAACCCCCAGGGTTTTAGATAATAGAGAAACTCTAGATATAGACCCTAGGATGTTGAGAGAGAATAGAAAAGGGAAGGACAAATTGACCAAAAATCAAAGGATTATACCTTAGATTCAAATGAGATTCATCCAAAGATGATTGGAAAAAATGGTGGAGGGTATCCAAGGTCCCCGTAGTGTTCCAAAGTCCAAGGAGGGAGGATATATCCAAAATAAATTAAAATGGTTGGAGGGGAAAAGAGATAAAATTAGATTATTAATGACTGGGAAACTCGTATGGTTTGGCTGTATGGTTTGGTAAACCATGTGTCAACTATGCACCATATTCTATATGAAAGGGAAACTTGAACTTCATGGCTTCATATTTTCCAAACCTTGTGCCAACTGTGATAATTACACTATTCAACTACAGAACCAAACCAGATGATTTCTACATGATTCCAAAAACATCCAAAACTCGTATGACTCACTTCATGTCACAATATATAGTCTACACTATCTCAAGATTTATGCCACGCAGTTTTGGTTAACCATTCTCAGACCATGCACAAGGAAAAAACCAACCCCGAACATAAAAAATATAAAAATCTAAATCATGGATCAACCCCTACCTCAAACAAAAAGACCCAAGCTCATGAAAAGAATACAATAAGAGAGTATCAAATTTATGGGTGTCATAATTCTCCCACCCCCCCCCCCCCCCACATATTCATTATTCCCTCATTAAGTCACCTAGCTAAAAGATAACAAAAACTCGAATCCATTTTCAACTGAAGTCAAGGAAGAAATGAATATCGAGGTTTCCTTTTTCCCACAATTCACCCTAGGCTATTAAAGAAGAAACCACAACACATGAATGAGGGGAGAACCCAAGAAGGATCTCACCACCATATGATCTCAACTAGCATGGGAAGTTCAAAACCCAACAACTCCACTGATACTTAAACAAGAAACCCACTATAAAGAAAATTGTAAAACCAAGACCCTAAGAACTAATGAAAATTTTCTACACTAATAGAGAAACACTATCATCGTGTTCTGGACAGTCAACGTAACTTAACCTAACTCCCTTGCATGGGTGAAATAATAAATCCGACCCTGAGATTTTCCAACATCGTCCAATAATCCGAAAAACTAAGAGATAATCCCATGGAAATAACTTTAACCAAATGGAAAAAAAGATTCACAATCCATTAATTATGAAAAAAACCCAATCATCCTCAAATAAAAAAAATTAAAACCATTACCGATGCACACAATGGTTAAGTACATTCAAAAGAGAACAAAAGATTCCAAGACCCACATTCATATAAACAAAAAATTTAAGCATCTCTCAAAAAAGGGGAACCTCACAATAGTAGGAAAAGAATAACAAAAATAGACTTCAAACATATCTACCCCAACAATGGAGGGACAAACTAGGCCAAGGCGTTCTGCATCCCTGAAAATTCCTGATTGTACGCGAGCTTCACTACAAGAACTATCCCTAGATCCCCAGTAATAGATTAATCTCATGCCTAACTGTAGGGAATTTGCATCCTCTGATAAAAATATCCCCTTTAGGAGACACTTCCTACAAAACCTCTCCAAATGACATAGATAACAGGAAGGATGGAATGTTTTTTTGAGTATTTCATTATGATGGATTTGAATGCCTGAACCGGACACACTAGTGGGACACAACAGAACTGTTTGACGAATTGGAGACTAGAACTACAAATGAGACTCCCCAAGTATAGTTTTTTTTGGCATGAACTCCTCGGAAGATGGGGGACATTTACGAGTAGTAAGAGAAATGCTCCATCCACTATATTCTCTAGATGATGATCCTTAGAGAAGAAGAATCACTCCTTCGTATTTGGATGATGAACCCCAATACTAGTAGAATACATCAAAATATCATTTAATTCCACCTCTGGAGTGGAAAAAATCCCCTTGAAATATACTATGTAGGCCTTCATTATCCGATATCCTTACAGAATAATCACGAGCTCTTCCATTTTCTCTATCATAACCTCCTCGTGTATAAACCATCAGATAAATATAGACCTCAACACTTACCTCATTATCCCAACTTACATAAATAGAATGGAAAAAAACTCATATTCATCCTATATTGGGCCCTCAAATAATCCCAGTGCATAAAAAATCAATTTGTTTCAGGAGTTCCTAATGATCTGAAGGCTCCTTCAACTTCAGCAAGAGACTATACTACCTCAATCATTCCTTGATCACCTTGATAGAAAGAAAACACTTGAGAAGAACCCGAAGCTAGGAAAGGATTGCTAGAAAATTTGGAGACAATTTTGGTAGTATATTCTAAAGGAAACAAAGGAAACCAATTCAAATAAATAATCAATCCAAAACACAATCATAAATAACATCCCTATCAAAAATAATTTTCTCATAATAAGAACAGATACAAGCAAAACCAACAACTTTCTTTATAAAGAAACACCTTTCCTATTTTTATTTTCAAAACTGCCTTATCTCAAGGACACTTTTCAAATAATGAAACCCACTCTGTAAAGATGAACTATTTTCTGAATTTTTTTTTTATTCAAATCCATTTTAGAAAAACCATGAAATCCCATTGATTTCAAATACAGAACCATGTGATCATATAAATAGTCACAAATATTTCATCTATTTCTATCCACATGTGACAACGATCACATTTTTCACATAGCAACACATATGTGAACATTCAAAAGTATTACCAAGGGTTACTCTTACCATTTCATTATCAAATTCCTTGAAAGAACCAAAATTTTAATCCAAATTTTTTATTTAAAAACCCATTTTTTCCAATTTCAAAACTACTTGTATGAAATTATTTCTTTTTCAAAAACCACATTCATTTTAAAATCTTGATCAACTCAATTGGGACCAAAGAAAAACATATCCCACCCCAAACCACAAAAATGAGGAACTAGTGTCTTTGACATACTTGGAGACATATTAGTGGGCCATGATTAGAGTAAGAATCAACATTAGAAAGAACTTGAACCATTAAATTGGACTCCCCATGGGTCACAACTCCATGTGAGGTCACAAAATGACATCATATCACATTCATTGTCATCCCTTCAAAAGAAAAACAATAGGGTAAAATGTCGGATTACCCCTAGCAACATAAATATTTTAATGAGAAACAGTTCACAATGCTCTTAATGTGCCTAAATATCTTGTTCTGATAGTCCTAATATCCAATCTACCTGACACCCAAAAAAATAGCGAACCTCCCTTGACAATGTTTTTCAAGAACTAGGCTAGTGTTCCATCTGAATGGACACCTGACCAGGTCCATGGTAAGGAACGAAGGGTATTAATGATGCCCATCGGTTGAAAACATGTGTCAGGAATCAAATATAATACATGTGGGAAAAATTTCATCATAATAAACTAGAATCAATTAAATAAACAAAACAAACCGAGCATGAAATAATAGAAAAAAACATTCTATAAAATGACATTCAACTGATCTAGGGAAAAATTACAACTGAGAAAATGGAAAAATAAATACAAAAATAAAAATAACATGCCAACACCATATCCATGTCACCTATATGTCATCATAATCCATAATACCAAACCCCTCCAAGACACATCTTGAACTAGAAAACTAAACATAAAAAGTTCTTGGGTCTACCGACATCGAATGGTACATGTAGGGTGTTTCCTTCACAACTCCATAGGTAACAAAACAAAAATCCATATATTTCTTTTCATGCAAGTATTTCATAGAAATAGTTATATATATATATATATATATATGGTTTACAATCTTTTTAATAAACAACACAAATTTTTATTTTTAAAACATTACACAGCATAATGCTAGTTTGAAAATAGTTTACCAATATAGAATCAAAACCACACACCAATTCTAATTTCAATGATAACATGATGTTTTGAAAAAAAATATATATATAATAAACATGAAACAAAATTCACTAAATGTAAACTATAAAATAAAAGCAGTAACTAGGGTAATTTCCTAAATATCCCTTGAGTGATCTCTGGACGAAATCAAGTTGGACTTGCCTTATATCGTATAGTCTAGCTCTGAAGAGAATAACCTATTCGATGCTCTAATCTAGACCAACTATTGGCACAAACCACTTATCCTCTAAGACATCCTTGTGGTACCAACCCATTAAATTGATTTTTATAATAAACTGGAACTCATCCCTCTAAAAGAATCCCTTGTTGGGAATTTAGGCTTCCAAAACCACAACTAATTTCCCCAAAATTACAAGTACTAACCAGGCCTTACATTGTTTCTTTCTCAAAACCCATTATATAGAATTCACATACCATTTCCAATATTTTATAATACAAAAATTTCAAATCCACAATTCCCAAAGGGATTTCAAACAATTTTGAATCCAACCTTGTCCCAAAATACCAAAGGGTCCATGTTTTAAAGGATGCATTATAAACCACTTTCAAAACCACATTAGGACCATGAACTATTTAATAAAACATTTAGGCTTGAAGAGAATATTGAGGAGGAAGAGGAAAAAAGGTTCTACATTTTGGAAACTAGGTTTTATTGTTAAAAGGGCTTGTCCAATACCATGATCATTTATGTTACCATCCACATATGAATTTGGGACACATGGATTAGCCCATATCCAATTGTATAAGACATTTATTCATAAAATCACCAAAAACAAACTTTAAATGAAGCACTTCAGGATTTCAAACTAAAAACAATACTTTCACACAATCAAAATAATAATAATTAAGTATTTCCAAATTTATTGAATCTTTACAAATATTTCATCATAATAAATATTCCATAAAGGTGCATGAAAAATCATACATCATGACCAAATTACCTTGGAAATCAACATAATAAAATATCACAAGGACATATATTACAAAATGTTCCCAAATTCACATTAAAAAATAATTAGAATTTTTGAAAACACCTCATCTGCATTACTATTTATCATATTTAAGAAACCTCATTAAAAACCACTTCCACAAATGTTTTCCAACATAAAAACACCATGGAATGCAAAAAAGTATACACTCTGAGAATACTAAACACTTTTAATAGCATTTAAAAATCTTGAAGCATCAATGGAATTAATCAAAACAGAAAATAATGGTAACAACTACCTCAATGGAGTGATGTTGTGATGAATCACTTAGAGATGAAATGGAACACGTAAGAGAACAAGATGCATACCCTAGATGAAAAATAAATTGAGTCACACACAAACCAAAAACCTTAAGGATTTCACAATAGTGAAATCCCATAAGGAAATACTATGAAATTGGTAGAGATGGGAGAATTTAAGGATAAATTGACCAAATGTCAATGTATCTTACCTTATATTTGAAGTATATGCATCCACAGATGATTGAGAGAAAGGGGGAGGATCATCAAGGCCCCATATTTCTCCTAGGTCGGACCAGGGATGAAAGACCCAAAATTGGGTAGAATGTTTGAAAGGGGAAAATAGGTAAATTTACATTTTTATTGTTTGGGAAACTCTCATAGTTTAGACACATCATTGGGTAATTCGTGCACCAGCCAAGAACCCTCTGCTAGAAGAAAGGATCACCACACACGGGTCAGATGCAAAGTTTCCAAACCGTGAACCAACAATGTTCAATGATACTGGCCAGTTATAGAACTAAAAAGAATGGTGGCCACATGGATTCAAAATCCATGCACAACCCATGCACTCACTATTGGATATCTGTCAAATTATGCTTGTTAGTTGGTTTATTCCATGTATTCTCCCTTAATAGTGCACAAACTGTTCATTGGCCAAAAACCCACTGAAAGCATCCAAAATTAAAAAATTTAAACTGGTACTCAACTCAAACATCAAAAAAGTTCCAACATCAGGAAAAGAATAAAATAAATATATTTCTATGGTCAGGTTGTGGTATGGTGGCCTAGTGAGTTACACATACACCTTATTCATTCTGCTATTTCGTAATTGAGTAAATTACATAGATTATGATAAAGATAAAGTGATGTGCCCCAATAAGGATTCTTGATTTCATTTTGGTATATGATATTTGGTGCTGGTGGGTAATCCAACTCTCAGGATTCTCATAGATATAGTTGGTTTTTGTCTTCCAATCTCCAATGTTTATATATGTACTCGATTATATGCTTATTACCATGTATACATATTCTAATTTTGAACTATCATGACATCGTTTATATATGATCCTATTTCTGTTTATGTAATTTTTATATTATTCTGCTGATTTACATCCTCTTTAACAATATTATAATCTACTACCTTAATGTTTAGGTTACTTATTATTATTATTAACTAGTGGTCTAACCTCTGATAAAGAGTGTATAATCTCCACAGAGTAGCATTATTGACCCTATCTACTATTTAGTAGCATTATAAATATTATGAGATGCAAAGGAGACTATTTGGAAATTAATTTCAGTTAAGAATGAGTGAACTGGGCCTGAGAATTCAAATGTTTTCATGTCAACGATAACTATAATCAAGTAGTGGGGATTGATTACCTTCTCTAAAATTCTTAGATTTCTTTTATACATGTGTTTTTAGGTCTACACTCCATAGGTGTGTATTGATACATTATTCTCACTCATATATATCATCTATCAAGGTATGCATCATGCTTGTAGAAATTACGGGATAATCCAAATTAACCGGCCACTATCACAGAGTATTGTCTTTTAGTTAAAAAAACCTATTTATTATATATCATGATCATGAAAGTAATTGAATATATTTTATTTTATAAATAAATGAATTAAGAGTGATTAATAATGAATGGAAGCTGTTACTAACCTCTATCAAATATCTTTGATAAATATAATAACGAAAAAATTAGAAATGATGAAATTGTTGGAATAATGAATTTCTAAACTAACAAGCTACATTTATTGGATCCCTCTAATTAAGAATAAGAGGTTAGGTTTAAATGGATATATAATTGAGAAATATAGTGATACATAATGAGTGTAAAATGAATATTTATATATGAAAATAATAATATACATAGATCAAACCCAATGTCAGCTGTACTCTAATATATGTAAAATCAAGAAATCAGATTTAATAGAATGAGAATAAAATATGAATTCACACTGAGAGTGTTTAGTCAATGGGATAACTATCATGATATCTTAGGCCATTAATGTGAATCATTATCATGAATTGTGAGATTTCTTCATCTACAATGTTTATGGAGTAGGAATCAGTTCCAAATATCTTTTTCTACTCTCATAATAATTTTCCTCCATGGGGAATTTTCATTTAATAATTTTTTAACATAGTTATTAATTTGATATATGGATCCGAAATTAACCGCTTTGGTCATCCATTTCAACCATTTCCACTCTTCATCATCAATGAAAATGAATTAAAAATTTATTAATCAAATACTTTTAATTAATTTAATTTTAATTTAATTATTTCCTATTAAACCAATGTGATTTAAAGTTAATTGTTAGATTTTAGGATTTTAGTATCATTTTTACCATTAATGTGTAAATGGACCTGTTTTGAATTGTGGCTATTTTATTTTATTATTTATTTTGGTCATAATTTTTCTAACTTCATATAAATTTTGAAATTACTTTTTTGGGATCCCAAATATATATTGCTTCATTTATTCGATAGGTCTAAATTCTCAATCATTAAATTTAAGTTCCAAAAATTTTCTCCCATGTTAGGCCACAAAATCCATGTACAAATCTGTATACTTTTTAATATGGTCCATTTTCTCATAAGTTACCCATCCAAAAGATATGAAATTTTACATAAAGCAAGATAGAATCTAGAAGAATGATTTTCATAAATATCCACACACTCTTTCTTTTGATATAAAGTCTATAAGTGTATAGTAAATCTGATATGTTGAATACTATGAGTCTTCCTCAGATGAATAAATTTTAGGAGTTAATCGGTTATAAATCGCTCCACACATGGCCAATGAATCAAATATTTTTAGCATCATCACAGTAGAAATAATAAACCAAATTTAATTAATAATTCCTTCCCAAATTCAGTCAAAAATTTTGGATAACATAATTAATCCTTTCAATAAAATCTTTGAATTCAAAATTTATACCCTTTTCAAATAAAAATTTATCCCATCTCTTGTTCCAAGGGCTTGAAAATTTAGGTGGACATATTATATAGTTTATTATTTTCTTGTATGTTTTAATTTTATTTTACATTTTAAATATATTTTATTCTTATTATTATTCTTATTCTCATATTTTAACCCTTATTGTTTCCACCTTATTCTATTCTCATTGTTATATATAATAATCATGACCACGAGTAAATAACCGATGGATTTTCATGGAGGAGAAGTCCAATGTTGAACCAATGTTTTTGAGTTAAAATTTCTAATGTTTCTTATATTTTGGATCAGGGAGTTCAATGTGGGAAATATGCCTTTATGTATCCACTTACCACACAAGGCATAAATTTCTCTTCTGCAATATTCTTCATTGATCAATGGGTTGGATGAATGATCTCTTGATGATTTTTGAGTGCACTAAATATTCACAGCATTGTTAGGAGAGTATTTTCATTCTTATTATGGATAATTCTCATTAAGATTAATTGAATATAATAAATAGGTGATGAATATTAACAATGTCTATTCTCTTTGGGGGATATCCTTTATTTTTAACATCATTCATTTCTGTTACATTAATTCTATATTAATTGCATTTATATATATATTTATTAATATTTTTGGAAAATTTAATACACATACATTTTTTTATTTAGTTTGATAATAGTTAGAATATAAATAGTGACAATATAAATTCAGTGTTGTGTGACCTTCCTCTTCAAGGCCAACCATGGGTGTGTATTATATTTAATAATTAGGTAAATACAATACAGATCGTGGATCCAAGAAAAATCTAAACACATCCATTTTCATCATGGCCTTTAACCTAGTCAAAGATGTTACTTATCTCAGTATAATCTGTATTACAGCTTACATGTGTTTTTCAATATGTACAGAATATATATTTATTATTAGCGATTGTTTTTGTTGGTGATGTAACATGAAAAAGATTAAAATATGACATAATATCCATCACTATAATGTTTAGAATTCCCAAAATTCCAAGACTCACAACATGGATTATATAAGGGGATATTATAAAAAATGTGTTGGTTTTTAGGATCCATGGGAAAATAAAAATAATATTAGGTTGTTAGTGTGGATATAATTTTTTCATGCACTACTATACGACTATCTTAGTGGATATATTCATTCTGATGAAATATTTTTTGTCTATATTGGTGAAGTTTCTTATTCTCAACATCCAGGGATATAAACATTGTTTCATAAATTTAGTCTTTTAATTTTACAATAAATCATTGAAAACCTATTTTTCCATCATTTAATCTTACATAAGAATTTCCACATCATTATTTAACACCAAATGTATATGAATGGATTGAAAAAAAATTATTGATTCATAGAGTATAATATTTATAATTCAAAACCTCACATTGGGGTGACTTGTAATATAAAATCCCTAAAATATATAATTAATATTTATTAATTAATAATTATATTTTTAAAGGGTAAAACACAACACACAATTGATTAAAATGAAAAATATATATTAAATTTTTAAATTCATATTCTATAATACAAGTTTAATTACATTTCCCCAACTTATTTCTATCAAAAAATTATAAACCACATTCTAAAATCTCCTCATGGTGAGCCTTACTTCATTTATTTTTAATTGATGATGAATTAGATGGATGCATTGTAAAAAATAAAAAACATTCCAAACTCTATTCCCTTATGATCCATAGTGACTATTCCATTTTAAATTTCATTAATTCATCATACCCAATAGTTTCATTGACTTTACCCCTTTTTCATTTGAGTTTAAAATTTCCCTTATTATCAATTTCTCTCATTATATAAGAATAATTAATTTTATATTATTCCATTTTATTTGAAATATTGTGATTTCATGAAGGATGATTAATCATGATATAAACCATCCCAAAATAGGAGGAATCCTATAGTATAATTATTAATCATATAGTAATGGAATAAAAGAAAGGATAAGCTGCTCTCATATTTCAATTTCACTATATTTAATGTGTTTAATTTTTAATTCACACACATAGATCTAGGAAATCCTTGAAAATGGTCGATCCAATCATATAATTTTACTATAATTTATCAATATTTTTGGATTGTTTTTTAAGATAACTATATTATAAATTATTATTTTTTATACATAAAACTAGTTAATATTTCATTATTCTAGTTTATATATTTTCAAATTATATGTTCCAATATCATTGTTTGTTAAATTAAACACCCAAGAACTAAAAAAAATCAATTTATTTGGTGTTATGGTAAACCTATTTCCTATATCCCTAGTGGATAGTTATAACACTAGTTTTGTGACACACGTACCTACAACTTGATTGTAAAAAACTCCCTCATATAGCTAACACTAGAAATTTTGAATAACAATAAAGAAATATTCTATACAATATAATGATAGAAATAAAAAAATTTGTAGGATAGATATAGCATTTTTATTACTTATTTGAATATGATTTAATATATATAATTATAATATATATAAAACTAATAAAACAGAAAAATTTATTACATAAAAATGAAATATAAAAGAATGTTAAATGTAAATATGTGAATACTCTTACCCTAAAACATGGTAGATATTGACAGTCTATAACTAGAAAGTGGAAATAGATTTTCCAAAATATTATGGTGCACATTGATTTTTTGATTCGAACCAGCACATACATTCATTATATTTTCGATTCCAATATCATTATACATATGAGTCCCATTTTTATCATTTGATATATGAACCCCTTGTAGAGTGGAAAATTTCTCAAAATGTGGTGGAAAAGGTTATTCTATTCTATCTATTTTATAATATTGATGAGATTTAGTCTATAATATCCTAGAATTCCATGAGTTGAATTACATTAAATGGGATTATTTTGACATGAAGCGCTGAGAAGACTAGTGATTATGAGGCCCGGAGTGCCTGGAATGATCCATTGACAAAATGTTATGTTTTAAATATAGTGTGTTAGTATTTTTCCTAAAAAATTAGAATTAATCTTAAATGGTTACCCATATTGGAAATCTATGGGCACTATTGTGTTCAGGATGGCGGGTTTACCCTCGGTGTTACTTAACATTTGTCGGCGTAGAGCTCTAGTGAGAAAACACAGAAATGGAATAACCGTAAATAAAATAATTAATTAATTTTTTTCAAATAATTATATATCATGGATGGTTACATAGATTGAATATCTGAGACCACTGTTGAGCTTGTGTGCGTATTCATTCCTTAGGAAGAGTTTAAAGTTGGCCAGCATGGGTCCATAGTGAAAATTAATATTTAGTTGTAAATAAAATATTTGAATAAAATTATTTTATTTTCAAATCATTATTACACATAAACAGTAACTCATATTGGAAATCCAAGATTACAATTAATTTCATGAGGGTATTCTTCCCTTAGGATGAGCATAACATTGGTCAGCGTAGGCTGACTGTGAAAGTTTGATTTTTCGATGTGACTTTTAATAAAATATTTCAAATAAAATTTATTTTATTTAAAACACCCAAAACTCAAAAACGGTAACATGGATTAAAAAATACAATAACACCATTGATTTCGTAATGAAATATTATCCATATAATGGACTTAACTTTGATCGGTATGGGTCGAGTATGAAAGATAGGTTTGGAGATTTTTTTAAGAAAATTAAATTGGCGCGCATGAGCAGTTTTTGGTACTACTAAACAGGTGACTGGATTGAAAATATAGGGGAATTGTTACATCTGAAATGGATCTATTATCTAATAATGGACCTATACTTGACAAGAATGGGTTGATGGAAAATTTAATTTTTTTTGATGAAAAATAATATAAATGAATAAAGTTTAATTTATTCAAAAATTGTTTCCCTGCAACGCAGTATTAAGCCGACTATTTCATTACATAAACAAAACAGTGTAAATAATCGTTAAATAAAGCGTAATAGATATGATATTAGATAAATAAATCAGCTTAAATATGATATGACTAATCATAAAGGAAACATTGTGACGTGTTTCTCTTTTAATGAGATGATAGGGCTAGAGAAACCAATTTAGATCTATAATTCTTTTGATGATCAATGAGTGAATTCTCTTGAATGAAGAACACCGAAAAATCAGAAATATCATCTATGACACCATGGAAAATGGATATTGTGCCAACAAATGACGAATTCCAATAACATTGAATGGATCATGATCCCCTGTAGACTGATCGCCGTCAGGGACAAGCCTTCCCTCCGATCGAAGCTTCTCCAGTTAGGGGTTTACTTTTTGAAGATTAAATTCCACATTATTCTTTCTGAAACAAATAACATTGATAAAACCATGAATAAGTTGATCCATGGATCTATTTTTCATAAGTGAGGGTTATTATACTAGGGTTTTCATCGAGGTTACCTTGTTGTTATAATCTTAAACCTCCCCTTGTTTTAAACACTATTATGGAGGGGGAGGGACAACACGAACAAAGCCTAAACCACTCTTCCTTGTTATTTCATTGTTTATGAAACTCCAATATGATGGAGAAGTGATTTAGTCTCCTTAGAAGTGAAGTCATAACCCCATGGAGGCTGGAGGTGCAGAAGACACGAGGAACGGACGACCAGAGTGGACCTGGTGGTCCCATAAAGGCATTGTCGGTGCACCGAAGAAGAACTTGTGACAATCTCGCGTAGAAGTGTTGTGTAAGGAGCCAGAGACAACTTGTGGATAGATACGCGGCCTCATGATGACATTGGTTGTGGGGGGGGGGGGGGGGCTCACCGCACATGCAGTGGCGACATGCTAGTACGTGGTCAAGTGACTGCATTCGAGTCCCCAAGTGTGGTTGGCTTAGCTGGACATAGCGTGCAAGAACTGGATGTCAAATAGCATCCAGGATAGAGTGTATCATACCTACCAGGTGTGATAGATTGTAAATGAATGATTCGGGCCACTGAGTGGCCTGGACAACACTAAGATGGCCTACTACAGCGGTCATGCCGGAGGAATAAAACCATGTCGATGGGTGGCCCCAGCTAACAAACTGTCTCGGCGGTGGCAGGTCACGCTGGTTGCAGACCAAGCCAGAAGGAACTAAATTACTTGGCAACCTAGCATGTGAGGCCCCCGGCCATACTGGGCCACTTTGGTCGGGTCGTTTCGGCTGGGTCGGACCAGGCCCGAACCCAACTAGTCCCTGTTTGTTTAAACTCAAATATCTTTCAGACAAGGCATCCGATTGACGAGCTGTTTGTGGAGTTGGAACCCTCGCAGTGAGAAAAATATTTTTTAACAATCTACTAATTCATCCATGGATGTTGGAATATAAAAAATTTATTGAGGAGTGATTTATCCCAGAATCAAGTGCACCACGTTCGGGAACCCTGAGGCTACCTGCGACCCAATGACTACTGACAAGGGACCCCATGAAGATCAGCTAAGACTGTTCAGTGGGAAGTGGCTTTGTGTGAAATAGTAGGCCTATGGGGGGGGCATCTTTGTGTGACCCAATAGACCCATTGTATATATCAGGAATGAGTACCTCAATATGATTAACATAATGGGAGGCATCTCTTCGTGACCCTGTAGACCCAGGTTGGGAAGAGACACTGTGCGACCCAGAATACCCAAGGTACTCATCAAGCATGAGTACCAAAAAAGTCTAAGGATAGTGGGAAGTGTCTCTCTAGGACCCTATAAGACCACACTGGGGATAATTTCTCTGTGATCTAGCTTACACATGGTACACGTCATGGAAGAGTACACCAGCATCCCAAGGTGTTAAGTGACATGACGGATGGCCTTACTTACCATACTATGGATTACGCATGGTGTGATTTTTCTTGTTTCATGATAATGATTCGTGGTTTTTTTTGGATTTTATTTTGGTCTTTCCTTGTGTTTGGGGTCCCTATTGAGTATTGGGTTACTCACCCCTACACGGGCTTCACCCCCATGTGTCATATCCCCTGCAGGTGATTGATGCTTCATCAGACACCTTGGTGGTCTGGGACCTGGTGGTGCTCAGGGAGATGGAATAGACAGAGGGTTTGATGGAGACCTTGGAAGTATAAGACCATGTGGTTCTCATTAAGACATGTTGAAGAGGATCACTTCTACAGCTACAAGCAGTTACCCATCATCAACCCCTCAGTTGGGGCCTCGAGAAGATGGACCATGCGAAGTGTACTTTACTAGTGGTTTTGATCTTGTATTCTAACCCATTTTTACTTTCTATTTGTATAATACTCTCAGGATTTATCTTAGTGATAACTATAGTTTAAATTGAGTTTACATAATGTAGTTTTTTCTTTGTGCATGTGTACATGTTTTCAGGAAAATACCTCCCACTCATGGGATAATGCCTTCGGTGCTAATTTCAGCCATTGGCCCTTGGGAGACGGGCTTGGGGTAGTCATGACATGTGCCTTAAGGGACGGGTTGGTAAAAAGTGGTATCAGAGGCGGTCGTTTCTACCAGAAAAACTAATAATATGTAAATATTTATAGGGAAACAACATTAAGTGTATTGAGTTCATCTTTCAGGCCTTGGAGTCCTGTGTTGGTGGGGGCGGCCAGTGTATCCATACACCATGACCCTGAATTATATTTTATGACCCATTACTTGAAAACATTGGTTGAAAGAACTTTGAGTGCTTTCCCATGATCTTTTTGATTCACAGTCATCTCATGAGGTGTAATAAATTGACCATAGTTGATCTTTATTCTCATTTAAGATGCCTCCACATAGAAAAACCATTGGGATTCCAGTGTGTGACCACAAGGATGGTCCATAGAGTGATGAAGCATCGGTACAGGGATCATTTCCAATGATGGAACCATCGGGTGGTGTCCCAACGATACAACCACATGTTGTATAGAAGTTTCTTCCAGCATTTCTAGACATAGAAATACACAAACTCAGGGCCTTGATGAGTTTCAGAGAAAGATACCTCCCTGGTTCAGGGGATAGACAGATCCTTTGGATGCTAAGGACTGAATCGAGGCAGTGAAGCGAGTGTTTCACATTGTGAGGATGACATTTGAGCAGATGGAAATCTTGAATGTGTGCCTTCCTCTAGGCCTAGCATGGAGATAGTGGAGCTTGACAATTCATACTCATGATGGGGAACCCATCACCTAGACAATATTTTAGTACCTCTATAGGGAGGAGTTCTCCTCAGTGACATTGCGCTCTGTGCACATACAAGATATACTACACCTACAACACAATAGCATGGGAATAGAAGCATACTCTACGAGGTTTAACATTCTTTCTCACTACTCTACAGACATGGTGTGTGACCCGTTGCTCATGGATCGAGCCTTTGATCAGTGGTTTCATTAAGAGATAAGGTAATCCATGGCGTATCTAAAAAACACTACTCAGGATGGGGTGCTAGGGTGAACCCTTTTGGTGGTTGATTCCTAGCAGAGCTGGCGCTGAGAGCCGGAGCCATCAGTAGACACCCAGAGGTAGAGCCTTTAGTAGTGAGTAGAAGGTAGTAGACACGGGGACCCAACCAGGTCAAATATTTCAAGATACGACCCCAAAACTAAGGGTCAGTAGTACGGAACTCCTAGAGCTGAGGGAGTTAGTAGGAATACTTTATTTGCTTCACGTGTGGTGGGTAGGGACAAAAGGCTCATGACTGCCTGACCTGTCGAAAAGATGACCAGAAGATGGTTGAGGGACTAATAAGGTAGAGTTAGTGGTTTGAGTGATGAGGTCCATAGGGGAGAAAATGTGGAAGGGGAGCTTGCTGAGAAGCAAGCGGTGGGAGATGATTTGAGGTACTACCTACACAACCCCAGGTTTTTCACAATGGCCTCAGGGTGTAGGTGGACTGGGGCGAGCTCAGGTTTAGGTAGTGGAGGCCTATGACCATGGTTCTTCAAAGATGTTTCTAGGTATTATCATTTTATTCTCCACCTTTTTTGTAGTAATTATAATCATACGTACCAGTCACTCTTTCTTTTCCGTGGACCACCTCCAGGGCTCAGAGATTTTGGTGGAGTCATTGGCTCAATCCTTACGATTAGAGACTCCTATGGTAGGGGATTTAATGATTATACATTGGTGCTAGCAACATGAGCATACTCCTAGAGGCAAGAGCATCAGATAAGATATCATAGTAGCAGCGTCGAGGCCTTACAATGTCATCTTGGGTACAGACTGGTTATCCACTGCTAGTGCGCAGATCAACTGTATTTGGCATAGAGTGAGGTGTCTTTGTGAAGATAGGACCAGAATTTCCTACACCGATGAGAAGGGAATGCATGCATCTTATTTAGAACTACTTAGAGGAGGGTTGAGCTAATTACTCACAAGTCATCTAGCCTCACTCTTGGTGTGGTGGATGATAAGAGTCCGAGAATTTTGGTAGTGATATAAGTGTATGAAGACGTCATTATGGAGGATGGTTTGGGACTACATCTTTGTAGAGAGGTTGAATTTTGGGTCGACATGTACCCCAAGACGACACTGATATCCAGACCAACAAAGCGAATGGATCCCGCTGAGCATCATTAGTAATGGGTATAGCTGGAGGACTTACAGTATAAGGGCTTTGTGAGGCCTTGTGTTTCACTATGAGTAGCCCCATTGTTGTTTTCCAAGAAGGCAGAATGAAGCTTGAGGCTAATCATGGACTACTGGGGCCAGAACCAGGCGACCCTATCCACTACCAATAGTTGATATCCTCTAACACCAGCTGATGGGAGCGTGGTGGTTCTTAATGATAAAAGTCAGATCGGGCTATCACCATCTTCTGGAACGGGGTGAGGATGTATGGAAGGAAGCCTAAAAATGATGGTATATCCACTACATGTTCTTAGTGATTCCCTTCAATGTGACCAATGCCCCAAAAATGTTCATGGGACTCATTAACAGGATCATTGAACTTTATATTGATCGTTTATAGGTGGTGTTCATAAATTACATCTTGATGTACTGGGAATCATAGGAGGATCAGACTACACACTTGTAGATAGTATTGTATAAACTCCAAGAGTACCATATTTTTGGGAAGCTCTCGAAGTACCAATTATAGATTTGGGAGGTCCACTTTCTGGGACATGTCATCCCGGAGGCTTAATTTGCAGTGGATCTAATGAAAATAGTGGCAGTGCTTTCTTAAGAGCCACCCAAGAGCATGATTGAGGTGAAGAGTTTCATGGTGTTGGCTGAATACTACCATAGGATTGTGCCTGAATTTTCTAGATTAGTAGAACCCTTATCGGCATTGACACAGAAGGGACAGTCCTTCCTGGGGAACGAGTGGTGGCAGAAGAGTTTATAAGTGTTGGGGAAGAGAAAGACGAGTTCCTCCATATTGATATTACTGTAGGAGGGCATTGGGTATATAGATTTATATGACTCATAAGGGAAAAAATGGGGTTGTTTCCTTCTGTAGGAGCGAGTAGTGATCACCTACTATTCATGGTAGTTGTTGCTGCATGAGCATAACAATGCGACCCATGACCTGGAGTTAGAAACAGTGGACCTTTCACTGAAGATTTTGTGTAACTACTTTATTGGTGAATTGTATACCAATTACATTGACCACAATAGTCTCAGGTATATATTCTACCAAAAGGACCTGAGCATGTGGAAATGGTGAGCTGTATATTAACATTGGGGTGACGTTTGTGGAGTTCCCGGCGGAAATAGAGGATCAAAAGAAGCGGGTCATTCATGGAATGTCGATTTCTCTGGTGAGTGTTCATTGGAAGAATAGTAATCAACAAGAGATAACATGGGATAAGGAGGCTTTGATTCATGTTCAATACCCCTTTATATTTGATTATCCCTTGTTTTTTTCTTAAAAGAACGTAACACCCTAAAAGAAATAGTAATGTAATACCCCAGAATTCCATTATTTTTTATATTATATGGTATTATTTAGAGATCAGGTGCTTAGACGACACCCGATAATGAGGCCTAGAGTGCCTAAAATGATCTGTTGAAAATATGTTAGTTTTAAAAAAAGGGCACATGTGCAGTTTTTCTAAAAAAGAGGAATAACTCATGAAAAAGTTCTTGGATTTGAAATCTGAGGGCACCATTGCGTTCATGATGGAATGTTTACCCTAGGAGCAAATTAATTTTAGTCGGCGTTGTCCCCTGGTGAGAAAACATAAAAATGTCATAACCTAAAATAAAATAATTAAACAAAATTATATTATTTTTCAAATACTTATAACTATGGAAGGGTGACTTGGATTGAAAATCTAAGACCACTGTTGAGCTCATGATGGTATGCTTTCCATAGGGAGAGCCTAACATTGGATAGGGCGTGTAAATACCCATAAAATTCAAGGAAATTTTTTTTTTCTTAATTTTATTGGGAATTTTACAAGAACGCAGTTTCTGACGGCACCTGATTCCGAGGCCCGGTGTGCCCGGAATCATTTTACGATGTTTGGCTCGGGTACATTCAGTGAATGAATGAGCGGGTTTTTCTAACCTTTGAACCGGTGCTCAGAATCGAATTCTGATGGCACCGATGGAATCGCAGCGCCGGTATTTGCTTAGAAACACCTTTTTCGGAGTTGCGTTTACTCGGGTTTGGTTTTAAATTTTTGGGGTTAAGTTAAGAAATAAAATAAAAGTGGTGCAACACTTTATTTTTATTTCACTTAAAGCCACATGAAGCCACGTAAGCTAAGTTAAGAAAATATGGTGGGACCCACGATATCCTACCCACTTGGTAGGATATTTGTGTGGTGGGGCCCACACGAGCCCCACCTTTTCTTTTCCTCTACGTAATGCACCCGCGAAAACCCCTCTTTAATGAAAGTCAACCGTGCATTTTTATGGTTAAGAAACACACCATTTAATTGGGTAGTTAAATTGTTACAATTAATTATTCGAATTAATTTTTTCGTTTCTTATCTTGATTTTTAAATTGTTGGCATGATAATAAAATAAGACCATCACTTCTCTTATTGAGGGGTGGCTTGTTGAGAGGATTGGGAGAAAACTCTAAGGCCTGAAGATCTTCATCCTCCTTCGTGAAGAACGCGAAGAACACAAAGAACGAAGGCCTTCCACGAAGGGTGACGAAGAATGCCGAACCCTCGGAGATCGACGACGCGACGCCGTGTACCACGACGCCAACAATTATCCTTCCACGACGTTTCTTCCACGACGTTCATTCCCCATGACAATCTTCGATCAACAACCGATTAAGGTAGGGGATTGCGGTTCTTTTAATTCTTTGTGAATTATATCCTCAACATGGGTTTAATTGGTGCAATTAAATCTGTGTGTTTTTAATCCTCGGAGTTTGACTACACGACGCCGTGTACCGCGACAACAGCGACGCCCCTTCCGCGACGCGAGGATCCTCTTCTTCCGCGACGATCTCACGTTCGACGACAACATTGAGGTAGGGGTTGATTCTTTTAAATCTTTGTGATTTATACCCACACCGTATGATTAAATATTTGTTGTGAGACCTCAAAAACCGCTAACGCGGTGGGTGCAGACCAACGAACAAGTTCGAACCCACCGCCCTTTTCGTTCTTTGTGTGTGGAATGGAAGATGACGACAAAACAAGCCGCACGGGCGATGTGACATCCTCACTGTGAAGGACGGGCCCCGGGAGGGCAATTGGCGAAGGCTGCGAGAAATTTCCGACCACCGAAACTCGTCTGGTGGTCCACCGAGCAGCCCGCCGGCTCCCGGCGCGTCACGGGAAAGAGCCTTCATGGCGGCTGCGCGTGTTCCCGTGACTGCGCGGGACCGGAGGGGGACGGGACGCGGTAGCCGGCCACGTCCGCTGGCATGGGTGGCCCACGCGGGGCCGCAACTCCTTCATGCAGGGGCAGCGCCCCCCCCCCCCCCCCCCCCCGCTCCGCTCGACCATAACCGGCCAGGCCGACCCGCTGGCCAACCGGCCAGCGCCAGCCGGGCCGGGTCGTGCCCAGCCGGGTCGGTCCGGGCCCAGACCCCCCGTTTTCGGACCCTTTTTGGTTGTTTGCTCATAACGTGAGGTACGGGCCTCCGATTGATGCACCGTCAGCGGCGATGTGATCCTTGGATCGAGACGGTCGTTTCAGTATATCGCACTTATGGTTTCAAAGAACTTTGGGTTCGGCCGGTTTGGTTCGTACACGAAACCAACCAGGTCCTCGGAGCGGAAACACTTATAACTTGAGCTCCGGACGTCCGAATGACGTGCCGTCAACATTGTTGGATTCCTCTAAGTGAGACGGATCTATTGGCTTACTCTGCTCGAGGTTTGGATGCAGGTGGATTATGGTCGGGTTGGTTTTTCCTTAAAACCCAACCGGGCCCCTGGAACGAAAAAGCCAATAACTCTCAGACCGGGAATCTGATTGACGCGCCGTCTGCGACGTTGAGTTCCTATTGACGATACAGAACTTTTGGATACATCAACTCTGAACTACGTGTCAGTTGATGTATCAGCCTCTTGGCTCGTGGAGCGTTCCCTCCTGAACGAGCTTGCTGTGTGCGGGAACCCTGGAGCTGGCTGCGACTGCGACGACGACGACGACTGTGCAGAGATCCTCAGTGGATTCGATGGCGACGACTACATAACTCAGCGATCCTACGTGGATCAGTGCTACAGATCCGGTGTGGGTCAGATCATGTGTGGTTCAGCGCTCAGCGGTCCTGTGTGGGCCAGCGCCTACAGATCCTGTGTGGGTCCGATCCTGTGTGGGTTATTGCCGGGGTTAGTTACCTATCGATCTTGTGTGGGTCAGATCCTGTGTGGGTCATTGCGGGGGTCAGTACCCGTCGATCATTTGTGGGTCCGACAGCTTAGATGAATCAGTGGCAATATCTGATCATCTCTATCATCTTACGAAGAAGTATACCTATATGAGCTGACTTCTATTTTGCTCTCCTTTGTGGATTGTGTTGTGCTATCCTGTGTGGATTGCGTTTTGTTTTCTTGTGTGGACTGGGTTGTGTTTCCTATGTGGACTGGGTTGTACTTGGGCTCAGATGTTGGAGTGTACTGGAATTGATGACTTAGGTATATGAATTGGCATATACCTAAGCAGTGTCGAATGTTACTTCGTGATTGTATCTTTCCTTTGTGGATTATCCTTTGTGGATTCTGGGAGACCTTCGGGGGTCTCGGGGTCCCTACTGAGTAGCTTATACTCACCCCTTCATGGTCTATGCCTGCACTACGTTGTGTTGGTTGCAGACGACGGAAAGCGCTGATCGTGGTTGAGGCTTACGGAGTAGGACGGTACCTGGAGGTGGACCACTGGGCGGGACGTTCTCGGAGTGGACGACTGGACCCAAGGAGCTGTGGAGGCTATCTGTACTCACCCTTTAGGTGGGATTTCCAGTGGACATCTCGACGTTGCGGTTTTACTTTTCAGTTACTGTTTTCCCTTCTAGTTGTACTTTACTTTCACTTTGGGTTTGTATTCTAGCCCACTTACTTTTCCACAGTTACTGTTGTACTCAGTTTTTACTTAGTGTTTACTTCTACTTCTTTCTTGCTCTGTGGTGTTTGTTTACTTTTCAAAGGCAATGCCTTCCCTTTTTACTGGGATTTACGCCTTGGTGCTAGTCTCCATCCCCTGTCCTATGGAAGGCGGGCTTGGGGTAGTCATGGCATGGGCCCCGAGGACGGGACGTGATAAATTGGTATCAGAGGAGTTCGGTTCTACCACAGAACTTGGGACTCTGTTCATTTTCTATGTGAAGAAATAGTGTTAAGCGTATTGGGTGTGGTTATTAGTCCAAGGAGTCCAGTGTTGGTGCGGTGGCCGACGTATCCGTACACTAGGACCCTGACTTCTGATTTCCTACTTAATGCACAAAAACATTGATTGCATGTGTGTTTCATGTTTTCTTTGTGATTGCATTGTGTCAGCTCACCAGGTATACTGTTCTGGCCATGGCACACCTGTTTCCTTTTCAGGATGGCCCCACGACGGAAGCCAGCTAGGGTTTTGAGAGTTGAGCGTGACGACAACCCACCGAGCGACGAGGCCTCGGTACAAGGCCCTTTGACAGCAGAGGCACCAGCGGTACCTCTACTCGCCGAGCCACTGATGCTTCCAGCCCCAGCCGCTGATGATGCACGTCGCCTTAGTGCACTTCATGAGTTCCAGTGCCAGCGACCGCCCAGGTTCCGCGGGGAGACGGACCCCCCAGGCAGTCGAGGACTGGCTGGAGGCAGTGGTACGAGTTTTCTAGTTAGTGAGGACACCAGCAGACCTCATGGTGATCCTCACAGTGATCCTACTGCACGCGGTAATGGGCCGATGGTGGAGCTTGATGATACAAGTGCACGATGAGGCATATCTCCTCTGGACAGACTTTGAGAGCCACTTCTGCTCAGAGTTCGTCCCGGCCACCCTCCGTGCGGTGCGCATCCAGGAGCTTCTTCCGCTGCGACAGGGCAGCTTGACAGTCGCCCAGTACTCGACGAGATTTACAGATCTCTCGCGTTACTCGACAGATATGGTACGGGACCCATTCTTCCGGGCCCGGACCTTTGAGCAGGGACTGAGGCATGAGATCAGGGCATCACTTATCTCCCTCAGCATTCCGACCCAGACAGGAGTACTGTAGTGAGCCCTTTTGATCAAGATCTTTCTTGTTGAGCCTTCATCAGCAGCGAGACCTACCGCGGGGCAGCACGTAGTAGAGTCCTCTGCAGCAGGAAGTCGTCAGATGACTCATGGGTCCAGGCAGACAAGACCCTCAGGTAGACGACCTCAGGACACTGGCTCAGTAGTGCGGGGCACACAGCGCGGAGCCAGTCTTTCCAGAGGCAGGCAGTACTACACATGCGGCGGTCAGGGCCAAATAGCTCGTGACTGCCCGACCCACTGTGCCGAGGAGCAATAGACGGTTGTGGGGCCACCCATGCATAGGCATATAGTCAACCGTGGAGGTCCACAGGGAGTAGGCGGATGAGGCAGGGGAGCTGGCCGGTCAGTAGGTGGTGGGAGACGCTTTGAGGCTCTACCACCACCACCACCAGGAGGTCCACCCCGACCACCGTGAGCTGGCGGGCAGAGACAGGCACAACTCCAAGCAGCAGAGGCCTACGACCACGGCGCGCCCGAGATGATTCTAGGTAGTATCTGTGTCTATTGCACCCTTGCTGCTATTCTTATAGACACAGGAGCGAGTCACTCTTTCATAGCTGCTGCCCTTGTTCGGAGCTCGGAGATTCCGACAGAGCCGTTGGCGCGATCCTTACAGTTAGAGACTCCTATGGGAGAAGACTCGACGATTACGCACAGGTTCCGGCAGTGTGAGCTTACTCTAGGAGGCGAGAGCTTCTACTGGGATCTTCTTGTAGTGGCGTCGAGGCCTTACGACGTCATCTTGGGCATGGATTGGTTATCTACAGTCCATGCTCAGATTGACTGTATTAGGCGCAAGGTGCAATGTGTGGGCACCGACAGGAGCAGGTTCCCCTTCACCGGCAAGAAGGGAGCCTTCGCAGCACAGGAGGGACTTCCGCAGAGGAGGGGACAACCCATCACTCATCAGTTGGATAGCCTCATCCTAGGAGCAGTTGACGTGCGAAGTCCTAGTTTTCCTGCAGTGGTGGATCAGTATGTGGACGTCTTTCCCGACGAAGTTCCAGGACTACCTCCTCATAGAGAGGTAGACTTTTATATTGACATGTACCCCGGGACAACCCCGATATCGACTCCAGCATATCGGATGGCCCCCGCTGAGCTTCGAGAGCTATGGGTACAGTTGGAGGACTTGCAGGGCAAGGGATTCATCTGACCCAGTGTTTCACCCTAGGATTCCTCGTTATTTTTCTCCAATAAGGCGGATGGGAGCTTGCGACTTTGTGACGACTATCGTCGCTTGAACCAGGTGACAGTGAGGAACAAGTATCCGCTACCGAGGATTGATGACCTCTTCGATCAGATCAAGGGAGCACAGTGGTTCTCAAAGATAGACCTCAGGTCAGGCTGTCATCAGCTCAACGTTCGGGACGAGGACGTGCAGAAGATGACCTTAAGATGTCGGTATGGCCACTATGAGATCTTGGTTATTCCATTCATCATAACCAATGCTCCAGATGTGTTCATGGGCCTCATTAATAAGATCCTTCATCCATACCTCGATCGATTTGTCTTGGTCTTCATCGACAACAATTTGATATACTCGACGACTGAGGAGGAGCATGCCTACCACTTGCGGGATGTACTAGACACACTCTGAGAGTTCCCACATTATGGAAAGCTCTCGAAGTGTCAGTTCTAGATACGTGAGTTCCACTTCTTGGGACACGTCATCTCTGAGGCGAGAGTTGCAGTGGATCCTGCGAAGATCGAGGTAGTGCAAGCTTGGGAACCACCCAGGAGCGTGACAGAGGTGCGAAGTTTCTTGGGACTAGATGGATACTACCGGAGATTTGTTCCAGACATCTCCAGAGTTGTGGCACCACTCTCAGCTTTGACAATGATGGGTAAACCCTTTGTGTGGTTATACTGATGTCAGCAGAGCTTCCAGGAGCTGAGACAAAGATTGACCAGCGCCCCTATCTTATGGCTTCCGGAGGAGGGATTAGGGTACGTAGTCTACTGCGATGCATCAGGGACTATACTTGGATGTGTCATGATGCAGGAGCAGGCGGTGATCGCCTATGGATCACGTCAATTGAGGCCGCATGAGCAGAACTACGCTACACATGACCTGGAGTTAGCAGCAGCGGTATTTGGTCTGAAGACATGGCGATACTACATGATGGGAGAGTGCTTTACAGTATTTTATGACCATCAGAGTCTCAGGTACATCTTCTCTTAGAAGGACCTGAACTTGAGATAGCGGCGATGGATCAAGTTCTTCCAGGACTATGACATTGAGATAGTTTATACTCCTGGGAAGGGGAACGTGGTAGCCATTGATCTCAGTAGGAGGACGGGCATTCAACTACTTGAGGAGGCCACAGAGTAGCTAGCTACTTTACAGATATCATTCGTGGATAGAGATGGAGCAGCCTTCCTTCAGTCACTCACAGTCAGTCCTCCACTACTGCAGCGGGTCAGAGAGGCACAACGTGGGGAAGCTGACTGTGAGACACGACGTGAACAGATATCCTTAGGACATACACCTGATGGTTTCTCCTTTGGAGTAGAGCACGACGTCCTTTTCAGAGGACGCACCTTGGTACCAGTTGCTTTTCGGGAGGAGGTGCTGAAAGAGTTTCACACTTCTCCTTTGACGGTACATTCTGGAGTGGCAAAGATGTACTAGGATCTCAGACGACAGAACTGGTGGCTGGGAATGAAGAAGGTTGTGGCAGAGTTCGTTTCTCGATCCCTCTCTTGCCAGCAGGTGAAGGCAGAGCATCAGGTACCATCAGGCTTGGTACAACCCGTGGAGGTCCCGGAGTGGAAGTGGGATGGGATATCTATGGAATTAGTGACTGGACTTCCACGCACTTCCAGGGGTCATGACTCTATTTGGGTGATTGTCGACCGACTCACCAAGTCGACTCACTTCTTACCCATCAGATATCAGGGATCAGTAGAGAGCTTGGGACATCTCTAGGATTAAGAGATTTGTACGGCTTCACGGTGTGCCATCATCTATCGTCTCCGATCGAGATGCTCGCTTCACTTCCCAGCTTTGGAAGGGGTCATAGGAGGCGTTCGGGACGCAGCTACGTCTGAGCACCACCTTTCACCCTCAGACGGATGGTTTGACGGAGAGGTCCATTCAGACTCTCGAGGACATGCTCTGTGCATGTGTCCTCAACTTTGGTCGCAGCTGGGAGGACCACCTACCCTTGGTTGAGTTCACGTACAAAAAAAGCTACCACTCCACCATCGGGATGACACCATATGGGGCATTGTACGACCGACCTTGCAGATCTCCTTTGTGCTGGACAGACCCTGGGGAGTCAGCACTTGTGGGACCAGAGATGGTCTAGGCCACGATAGAGAAGGATCAGGTCATCCCGGAGCGGATGAGGACAGCTCAGAGCCGGTAGAAGTTTTATGTTGATAGGAGGCGGAGGCCACTAGAGTTCGAGGATGGCAACCACGTATTCTTGCGTTTCTCACCTCGATGTGGTATACAGATATTTGTCCAAGGCGGCAAGTTTTCTCTAGGCTTCATCGGACCATTCTAGGTCCTCAACAGGATTGGCGAGGTGGTTTATCGCCTCGATCTACCACCTCAGTTGCACTGGATGCACGACCTCTTCCACGTATCTCAGCTGAGGAGATACGTGCACGACCCGACACATATCATTGACCATGGGGAGCTGGATGTTGATGATGGGGAGACTTTTGAGGAGGTCCCGATGGAGATCGTGGATCGACAGGAGTGGGTCCTACGTGGAAGATTGATTCCTCTAGTGCGCATCAGATGGCAACACGGGAACCTCCAGGAGAGAACTTGGGAGCGGGAGGCTCAGATGCGTGCTCAGTACCAACTTTTGTTTCCCTGGTTTGTGATGTATCTTTACGAGGACGTAAAGCCCTGAGGTGGGAGTGATGTAAAGACCCGTAAAATTCAAGGAAATTTTTTTTCTTAATTTTCTTTGGAATTTTACAATAACGCAGTTTCTGACAGCACCTGATTCCGAGGCCCGGTGTGCCCGGAATCATTTTCCGAAGCTTGGATCGGGTACGTTCAGTGAACGAATGAGCGGGTTTTTCTAACTTTTGAAACGTTGCCCAGAATCGAATTTTGAGGACACCGATTGAATTGCAGCGCCAGTATTTTCTTAGAAACGCCTTTTTCGGAGATGCGTTTTCTCGGGTGTGGTTTTAAATTTTTGGGGTTAAGAATAAAATAAAAGTGGTGCAAACTTTATTTTTATTTCACATAAAGCCACTTAAAGACACTTATGCTAAGTTAAGAAGATAAGGTGGGACCCACGATATCGTACCCACTTGGTAGGATATTTGTGAGGTGGGGCCCACATGAGCCCCACCGTTTCTTTTTCTCTAAGTAACGCACCCACAAAAACCCCTCTTTAATGAAAGTCAACCGTGCGTTTTTCTGGTTAAGAAACGCCCCATTTAATTGGGAAGTTAGATTGTTACAATTAATTGTTCGAATTAATTGTTTCGTTTCATATCTTGACTGTCAAATTATTGGAATGATAATAAAATAAGACCAACACTTGTCTTATTGAGGGGTGGCTTGTTGAGAGGATTGGGAGAAAACTATAAGGCCTGAAGATCTTCATCCACCTTTGCGAAGAACGCGAAAAACACGAAGAACGCGAAATACGCCACCCTTCGACGAAGGGCGATGAAGAACGCCGAACCCTCGGAGATTGACGACGCGATGCCGTGTACCGCGACACCGACGATTCTCCTTCCACGACGTTTCTTCCGCGACGTTCCTTCCCCGCGACAATCTTTGATCAACAACCGATTAAGTTAGGGGATTCTGGTTCATTTAATTCTTTGTGAATTATATCCTCAACATGGGTTTAATTGGTGTAGTTAAATCTTTGTGTATTTAATCCTCGGAGTTTTACTACGCGAAGCCGTGTACCGTGATGATAACGACGCCCCTTCCACGACGCGACGATCCTCTTCTTCCACGACGATCTCACGTTCGACGAAAATGTTGAGGTAGAGGTTGATTATTTTAAATCTTTGTGATTTATACCCGCGGCGTATGATTAAATATTTGTTGTGAGACTTTAAAAACTGCTAACACGGTGGGTCCGGACCAGTGAACAAATCTGAACCCACCGCCCTTTTCGTTCTTGTTGTGCGGAACGGCGGGCGACGAGAAAACTAGTCGCACGGGCGATGTGAGGTCCTCGCAGTGAAGGACGGTCCCCGAGAGGGCCATTGGCGAAGACGGCGCGAAATTTCCGACCACCAGAACTCGTTCGGTGGTCCGCGAAGCAGCCCGCCAGCGCACCTCGCCGGCACGGCGGCGCCGGTGGCGGCAGCGCGCTGGCCCACGACCGCGCGTGATTGGAGAGGGACGGGACGCGGCAACCGGCTGTGTCCTCTGGAAAGGGCGGCCCCACGCAGGGCCGCGACTCCTTCATGCAGGGGCAGTGCGCCCCCCCCCCCCCCCCCGCTCCGCTCGGCCGTAACCGGCCGAGCCGACCCGCTGGCCAACCGGCCAGCGCTGGCCGGGTCGTGCCCAGGCCGGGCCGGGCTACGCCGCACCAGTCGGGCCGGGTCGCACCCATCCGGTTCGGACCTAGACCCAAGTCGGACCCGGACCCGGGTCGGGTCGACTCGGTTCGGGCCGACCCAGGGGGGTTGGGCCGGGTCGGTCCGGGCCCAGACCCCCCGTTTTCGGACCCTTTTCGGTCTTTTGCTCATAACATGAGCTACGGGCCTCCGATCGACACAGCGTCAGTGGCGATGTGATCCTTAGATCGAGAAGGTCGTTTCGGCATATCGCACTCATGGTTTCCAAAACTTTGGGTTTGGCCGGGATGGTTCGTATACGAAACCAACCGGGCCCTCGGAGCAGAAATGCTTATAACTTGAGCTCCGGACGTCCGAATAACGTGTCGTCGACTTTGTTGGATTCCTCTAAGTGAGACGGATCATTTTTCTTACTCCACCCGCGGTTTGGACGTAGGTGGAGTATGGTCGGGTTGGTTTTTCCTTAAAAACCAACCGGGCCCCCGGAACGAAGAAGCCAATAACTCTCAGACCGGGCGTCCGATTGACGCGCCGTCTGCGACGTTGAGTTCCTGTTGACGATACGGAACTTTTGGATACATCAACTCTGGACTATGTGTCATTTGATGTATCAGCCTCTCGGCTCGTGGAGTGGACCCTCCCGAATGAGCTTACTGTGTGCATGAACCCTATAGCTGGATGCGACTACGATGACGACGACGACTGTGCAGAGATCCTCAGTGGATTCGACGACGACTACAACACTCAGCGATCCTACGTGGATTAGTGCTACAGATCCTGTGTGGGTCCGATCCTCTATGGGTCAGCGCTCAGCGGTTCTGTGTGTTCCAGCGCCTATAGATCCCTTGTGGGTCATTGCGTCGGTTAGTTACCTATCGATCATGTGTGGGTCAGATCCTATGTGGGTCATTGCGGGGGTTAGTACCTATCGATCCTTTATGGGTCCGATGACTTAGATGAATCAGTGGAAATATCTGATCATCTCTATCGTCTTACGAAGAAGTATACCTGTATGAGATGAATCTTGTTTTTATTTCCCTTATGGATTGTGTTGTGTTATCCTGTGTGGATTACGTTTTGTTTTCCTGTGTGGACTGGGTTTTGTTTCCTGTGTGGACAGGGTTGTACTTGGGCTCGGATGTTGGAGCGTACTAGAATTAATGACCTAGGTATATGTATGGGAATATACCTAAGAAGTGTCGAATGTTACTTCGTGATTGTATCTTTCCGTTGTGGATTTTACTTTGTGGATTCTGGGAGACCTTCGGGGGTCTCGGGGACCCTACTGAGTAGCTTATACTCAACCCTGCATGGGCTATGCCTACACTACGTTGTGTTGGTTGCAGACGACGGACAACACTGATCGTGGTTGAGGCTTGCGGAGCAGGACGATACCTGGAGGTGGACCACTGGGCGGGACGTTCTCGGAGCAGACGGCTGGACCCGAGGAGCTATGGAGAATATCTGTACTCACCCTTCAGGTGGGATTTCTAGTGGACAGCTCGACGTTGCAGCATTACTTTTTAGTTACTATTTTCTCTTCCAGTTGTACTTTACTTTCAGTTTGGGTCTGTATTCTGGCCCACTTACTTTTCCGTACATACTGTTGTACTCAGTTTTTACTTAGTGTTTACTTCTACTGCTTTCTTTCTCTGTGGTGTTTGTATAATTTTCAAAGGCAATGCCTTCTCTTTTTAATGGGATTTAAGTCTTGGTGCTAGTCGCCAACCCCTGGCCTATGGAAGGCGGTCTTGGGGTAGTCACGACACGGGCCCCGAGAATGTGTCGTGATAGGGAGGGTCAACCATGGAATTTATTTTTTGGTCATAAATAAAATAATTTTATAAAGTTATTTAATTTTCAAATCCTTATATATCATAAACAGTAAATCAGATAAAAATTTTGAGATTGCGAGTGATTTTATGATGGTATGCTTCCCTTAAGAGGAGCCTTAAAATTGCCAGCATGGGCTGGCTATGAAGGTTGGTTTTTGGTACGTGACTGTAAATAAAATAATTTAAATAAAAAATATTTTCTTTTCAAATCCTCATAACTCACAAATAGTTATATAGATTATAATATTTGTGACCACATTTGAGTTTATTAAAAAAATTCTTTTAATATGGACTTCAACTAGACAAGCATGGGCCGGGGGTGAAATATTTTTTTGGGCTTCTATTAAGGGAATTAAAATGGCATGAATGCGCGGTTTTGGAAACATCTAAAAGGTGCTCTGAATGAAAATCTTAGGGCACCATTGCAGATAGAAGGTCGACATTAACTAAAAATGGATCTAACCTCGACCAGTGCTGTTTGAGGTAAAAAGTTATTTTTTGTTCATTTTAAGACAAATAAAATAATCATAAATGTGTATTTTATTCAAAAATTGTGTCTCCACAATCCAACTATGAGCCGACTATTTCATTCATTAAATGAAACAATGGTATGAATCTATAACTAAAGAATAATTGATAAGTTGTTTCATAAATGAGACAGTGTAAAGATGCAATGTCTATGTGTAATTGAAATGCTGAGACATGTTTATCTTTTAATGAGATGATGTGGTTGGAGAAACAGATTTAGATATATAATTTTTATAGAAAATAAAGAGAGAATTATCTCCAATGATGAATGCTGGTGATTCTGGAAATGCAGAGATGACACCTTGGAGAATGAATTTGAGGCTGACAAATGATGAATGCCAAGAGCTTCAAACTGACCGTGAACCCCTGGAGATGGATCGCTGTCAACGATGAGCCATCCCTCTGATCAATGATTCTCAATGTATGGGTTTAATTATTGATGTTTAAATTTTCCATTCTTCATTCTAAAACAATGAACATAGATCAACCAGAAAATAGGTTGCTCAACATATTGCTTGTTCTTATGGAAGCAGTGCTTATACTAGAGTTTGCTTCGAGGTTATCTTGTTGTTATAATCTTAAACCTCCCCTTTGTTTTAAACTCTAATTCAGAGGGAGTGGGCCAACATGAACAAGGCCTGAGCCCGTCCACCTCAGGCATTCTTCATTAGAGAACCTCCTAGTTGACAGAAAAGTTGTTTTGAGGCCTCAGACGAGATGGAAGAACCCCATGGAGGCCAAAGGTGTAGAAGACATGAGGAACATGCCGCTAGACAAGACTTAGTGGTCCGATGAAGGCTCTGTTGGATAGAACCCCTGATGGACCACAATGGAAGTCATGGGTCAGTGGTGGCGCACCACGAAGGTGCCTGGAATATGGTCCCATGGAGGTCTCGAGCCGTGATGTTGTGGTATGAGCCACCACTGGTTGGTGGATAGAGACGCGGCCACCGAGCAGCATCCGTGGGGGTGTCCCATGTTGCGCGGGTCATGGTAACCCGCTTGCACGCGATCCAGTGACCTGGTGTGGGTCCACAAGCATAGCAAGCTCAGCTAGCCATGAAGATCCAGAACTGCAAGCCACAATGCATTCAGACTGGAGGGGATCATCCTGTTGGGCGGGCCGGGATGGATGGGAGTTAATTAGGCCTCTGAGTGGCCTGAGTTCATTATGTCGGCCACTATTGTGGGTCAGGTAGGTGAAATAATAGCAAGCCACTGGGAATCCTGGTATGGGAACAAATTGGCCCGCCTGTTGCGAGTTAGACTAGATTGAATAGGTTCAATGGGAGACCTTGCGGGATGGACCCCCAGGCGAACTGGGACGAGTCCAGCAAGGCCCAATGGGCCTAGCCCAAACCCGAAATGGGTCATGTCAGGTCAGCCGACTCGGGTAGGTGCATGCGGGGGCCCTTGGTTAGGTTGGTTGGGTCGGACCATTCCCAGACACAACCGGAAATTGTTTACTAAAACGCTAGTATCTTTCAGACTGGGTGTCTGATTGATGAGCCTTTTGCGGAATTGGAAACCTCTCAGTATGAAAAATCTTTTAGTATACTCTATGAAGGATTACATGAATGTTTTAATATGATAAATAGGTTGAGAGGTGGTTTCTATTAGAATCATGCGCACTATGTGTGGGAATGTAGAGCTTGACTGAGACCCAAAGACTCATGACAAGAGACCATGTGTGGATTAGCTACGATGGCCCAGTGTGAAGTGGATCTATGTGACCCGGAAGGACAATGGTGGGTAGTGGCCCTATGTGACTTAGTAGACCCACAATAATTATCAGGGATAATTATCTCAGTATGATGTCCAATGTTGGAAGTGACTCTATATGACATGACATGACCATTTTGGCGAGCGCCTCTATGCATTCCAACATTCCCACGATACTCATCTGGGATGAGTACTACAGTAGTCCAAGTATGGTGGGAAGAGACTCTATGTGACCCATCATACCTATGGTGGGGAGTGGATCTATGTGACCCAGCATACCCTTGGTACTCATCAGGGAGGTCTACCATAATAGACCTAGGTGTTAGGTGATATGACTTTTGGTATTACTTCCTATACTATAGATTATAACTGGTGTGAGATGTCTGGCATAGTGATCATTCCTCATGGAATTATTTTTGGATTTTTTGTGTGGTATTTACATGTGGTTGAGGTACCTAATAAGTATTTTGTTACACACATATGCACAAGCCTGGCCCAAAAATTTCGTGTCCCATGATGGTGATCAATGCTTTGACAGAGAATTTGGTAGTGCAGGACCTGGTGGTGCATAGTGAGACAGGACAGAAGAAAGCTTTGATGGAGACCTTGGTAGTCAGGGGCTTGGTGGTTCTCAGTGATATAGGATGGATAGGTGTTCTTAAAAGACTATAAAGAATATACCCTTCACATACCCCTCAAGTGGGATATTGAGAAGATGCACTATGGTATTTGTACTTACTTGTGGTTTTGGGGTTGTATTCTTGCCCCTTTCTACCTTCAGTTTTTACTGTACACTTAATAGTTGTCTCAAGGAGAGTATTGGTGTACTATGTTTAAACTTTAGAGAGTTGGGGATTTGTGAATTTTTATAGGTTTTCAGTCAAATGCCTCCCACTTGTTGGATAATTCCTTTTGTGGTAGTCGCCAACACATGGGATTTGGGAGGCGGTCTTGAGGTACTCACAGCACAAGACTCAGGGGATGGGCCCTGACATGGTCTTTAATATTTATTATCTATTGAAAATTTTATGTGGATCATCATTTGTATTATAATAAGTGTATTTATCTTTATCATATAGATTTGTTCCTTCCCATTTTACAATGGTCAGTGACCAAACATGTTCCTCCACCCCTTATTTAATTTTTACCACCCCCGATGTAGCCACCTTATTAGAATATTATTGAGGAATCAATCAGGGTGATGATTCTGAAATATGAACAAATGTAGAATCAGATGATAGTTTATATTCAATAACATTGATTTCAAATAAATGAATTGAACCCCCCCCCCCTATTATGTCACAATATATATCAATTCATTATCTTGTATAGTATCTTGGTATAATTCCTAGAGTGATTCAAAAAGTGTAATTCCATCCTGAATTTTCCTCCTGATTTTCTAGATCATATCCTAAAAATATTCATATTCATGATTGATGAACAACATTCCCTAATATATGTGTTTTTTATTCTTCTTTGGAATGTTCTTCCATTGAATGATTTTATTATCATTCAATGTGAAGTACATATGATGTGACAAAATATTAACAATCCCATTGGAAAATTCGATTATTTCAATACTAGACCTAGGATATTTAAAATCTAATCCCTATAAAACAATTCATTGTGATTATTAATATTATTTAATTGAATAAAAAATCTAAAAAATCGTTGATAAAATAAAAACATATATCCCTCTTAAAAATGGTTCACAATTTTGGAATTGTATATCCATCCATTCTAGATTTTACAATGCATTCAAAATTTCTATAACATCATAATTTCAAACCTAATGGATAACCTCTTGGTCATCTCATAAGTTGGTTGGAAACAAAAATTTATTCATTAATGTTACTTATTATAGTTTTTTTTAAATAATGAAAATAAGATAAATTTTAGGGGTATCGTTATAGTCACATGACAATAAAATTATTATATATTATAGTAAATTAATACTGGGATTTTGTGGATTTTACTTGGTAAATATTTATTACAAACATATATATTTACATATCATTATAATTTAATCCCATAACTATACTCCTTAATACCAATCGTCTCTTCATCCACTTCTACAGTCTATTGGGGGAGATTTAATTCATACTCTCAAATTTCACGAATTATTTTTTATTAGGTAGTTTTGTCTATAATACATAGGTGTTTAAATAAAAATTAATATAAATCATCCACATTGACTCTCAAGGTACTCTTTGGTTATATCGGGAGTAACCGAAAGTATAGATTAATTATCCACTATCATAGAGCTCTCACTCTACGACATTACATTCTATATAAAAAATCAACGATTGAGGGAGGGATTCATAAAGAGTTCCGAATATTATAATATAATTATTAATCAAAAAATATTGTGGAAAATTTTCACCCACACTGATATCTTATCAATTTCAATTCTTAGTTTGATAAATTAGATATTTAAGATTATTTAGATGATTTTTTGGTAAACTCAAAAACTAAAACTACGATCTCCCTCATACTAACCATAGTTCTTTATACTTCCAGATATATATGATAATTAGGAAAAATGAAGAGTGAATGGGTATCCAATGTAAATATTCACATTAAAACCTAAATTTTCATAAATTATTACAATTGGTGGTGAAAATTTGAATTATCTATAAAATGAGTTACTCTCATTCCATTGATAGAGATCAAAATTTATAACCTTACTAAGAATTTTTGTCTGTTGGGATCACTACCATGTGGAATTAGGTATTTAATAGTATAATTACATCTTTTAAAATAAAATATTCTGAGATTACACCTAATATAATGGTGAATCAATGGTACAACATCCCTCTTTAAAAGATCATCCTTTTTAATTTAACCTCTATGCCAGGTTAATGTCATGATTTACTCTCAAAATCTTCTTGGTCAACTATATGATTGAAGTCTAAGGTAGAAGCATCAAAAAAAATATTTTACAAGTTTAAGTGTCAGTATAATATCATAATAAATTTCAAGGTCAACCATTGATTGTGTGGTGGATTTTATTATCAATTTAGTTTTCCATGATAACAAATTCATACAATCGAGATAGAAAATTTAAGAGGGAATTATCAATTTATTATTAAAACATGGTATTATTAACTTAAAAAGGTATGTGTTATTAATTATTTATAATGGAACAACCAGTTCTTTAGTTAATTCTCCTTTCATTTAAATGTGAATAAGATACTCCATTAATCTCTTGATGAATTGAAATCAAAAAAATACTGGTCTTCTTATGATAGAACCAAGACTACCCAAAGAGTAATAGAAAATAGTATCAGTTCGACCATACTCTTTAGTATTTTAGAAAAGGTTTCTTTTATATATGTTCATGAAATAATTAGATACTATTCTTATTCATCATCAATAGTATGCACATGGATTAACAACAAAAGTAAAACATTTTCATGAACACAAAAAAAAATCATTGATACAATTTAAGATGGTATCCTTAAACAAGAATGATGTTTTTTAGAACTAGTAGATTTTTTTCATCACATCAGTGTAATCTATGTAAATATTTTACCATAATTTAATGATTTTACAATTCTCAGATATAATGTAAAATAATTTCAATGATTTTTGGTATTTTTAATTTTTCTACAAATCATGAATTCACTTGTTATTCTGATAAATCCAATTAAATAAGTCATAAATCTTAATTAAATGATAATGAAAACTCCACATGGAATTTGAATATCATAACTATAAATTCTAAAAAATCCATAACATTAAAATTTATTTAACTTCAACAACTTAAGAATGTTAATTACAATAAAACACCTCTGAATTTGGAAGAGTATCATATGTTATGGAACTGATATTTATTATTTTGAGTATACATAATCTAGATTTAATGTAGTCAACAAGATTTATATGACATAATGATATTTTATTGATGAGTAAAATAACATGGGAGTCCTCATAATTTTATTTATTTAGGTTAGTCACCCCATATTTCAAATAATGGAAACCTTTAAAAGATCACCCCTACATAGAACCACAATCCTATATCCAATTATTTGGGAATGGGTTGTTGATCACTTGAAATGACCTAAAATTATATACCATATTAAAACTGATATTATTTTGGATGAAAATAATTACATGTTGTGCCTATTGTGAATGAACAATGTCATATATGAAGAAACTATTAATAAATATTTTATTAACACTAATATAGTAAATCATTAAAATTTATTACCTTTATAGGATAAGTAATTTATACGAGTCAATATTGAAAATAGGTTTTTTTAATAAAATATATTATATTTATGTAATTTATTTTCATTGAAATGTATGTTTGAAAATTAAAGAATATGATTTTGTCAAAATAAAATTTATTTTTGAATTCTTCACACAATAATTCAATATGTATGAATATTTATGGTTTTAAGAAATGGTATAGATATGGTTGAATAATAATGTTTTAGAAAAAAATTGTATTATTTTGTCAATATATAAGGGTATCTTAAAAAAACATTTGAGTAAAAAAATATGTATTTAAGTAATAATATTAATATTTTTAAAAGATTCTTTGAAGTTAAAAATAACATGTCCAACACTTGTAGGTCTATATTAAAATACTAATTTAATAAAAACTGTTTTTAGTTTTCTATTTGAATCATAATTTTCAATATGATATTTATTTTATTATTTATTTGAAAAGGTAATGCATTAAATTTTGTTTATAATTTAAAAAATTATTCAATTTAAATTTTTATTGATGATAATTATATCTTATATAATAATTTAATGTGGAAAACTTAATTTTTATAAATATTATTTTTTTCATGATTAAGTGTTCTTATTTTAAAATTATCTTCTCACACATTTCTAAGGATTATTTAAAAAAATTAATTTAAAAATTAATGTTAGAAAATATGTATTTTTAATAAAGTTTCATTTTAATTTTTTTCATTTGAATTAATTTTTATGGTTAAAAAGTAGTTACCTTGTGAAAACAATGATAAAAAATCTTTTAGTATTGGGAAAATGCCAAAAAATAATAATATGAATAAAAATACGTATTTGAGGTAATTTTTTTTCATGATGTGCCTTCCCCTCATCCATTCTCTAATATGAGTCCGTTGACCCTTGAATAGTAAATTCAAATAATTGAATATTTCAGGGTTACTTCCAAAACTACCCTTCTTTACACTTATAAAATTCTAACACTTCCTCTACATTATCAACACATACACTTATAAATTATCTTTGAAAATATATCCTATCCCTCATTATATACCCCTATCCTATGTAAAAATACTTATGGTCATAATTAATAAGCATAAGTACTTTATTTCAGTAGATAATTTCTAGTGAAACATCATGTTTGAACATGAGTATCAACATGTTCTTAGTGTCTCCCTCTTTTTTACTAACAAAGCCTTAAATTATCATATTAATATAATTAAATATGTATAGTTAGTATATTAAAATTTCTTTTATTAATGGAATAAAAATTATGGAATCCTTTCTATCCTCTATGAAAATAATATAACTTCCATCATTTGTATATGAGGGTTACCATATAATTGAAGGGATATTGTTCATTTTTCAACACCTACTCTCAATATTGGTATCATGGATAGATTCAATGCATTTTTTTCCTATGTAACACAAAAAGATCATTAAATAATAATTTTTCATAAAATACAAGTCAATCCACTCATTAAGAAGTGGGATCGTTAACCGTGTGTATGGAAGACTACAACCTCTTTGAACAACAAATTACAATTCTCATCACCACAAATATTTGATGGTAATAATAATGAATTTAATAAGGTTAAATGATAATTATCATATTTTAAGGCTTATTTTAATTTAAAATTATTGTCTTTTTCTAAAAACACTCCATAGATCATGAGAACAATATACACGTTACATATTTGGTTAGTTTTACCACATATGAGAATGATGTTATGTTGTTTTTTTCAATAAATAATTTCTAGAATTAATAACATGGTAATATCATGTATCATTATTAAATATATGTTTATTAATTTCCTTATGAACTAGTTGGATAATATTTTAAATATTTGATCATTCACCACATTTTGACTCTTAAGTATGTTAAAACTACTAAATCATGTTACCCATTATCACATAACTTGATTTTAACTTAATGAAAATATTTAAAATGAAATAATATGAAAACAAATATTGTTATATATTTAATATTTAGGTAATTATGAACTTAAATATACAATTACTTAATTTAATATGTTATTGTGATATTTCAATGAGACAATCAAAAAAAAATTCAATAAAACATTAATGAAAATTACTATAAATATAAATTATATTTTTAACGAAGTATTATAAATATTTTTTATAAAGTGTAATAAATTAGAATATGTTCATAAATTAAAAAAATTACTTAGTTATATTCATTAAACTAGAAGTTAGAGGATGTAAATGTTATCAAAAGCTCATATTAATTATTTTGATAACTCAATTACTTTTAATTGAGTTATTCACCTCTTCACTGAAAAATATTGTAATCTTTTATTCTAATTATCTTTTGGATGATAATTTGATATAATTCAATTTTATTTTCTGGGGAAAAATTTTATTTCCATGTTATCATCTATGATGAATTTATTTATAATCTATGATATTGTGAAGAATAACTTTTATTTACTAATTAACCGTTATTTTCAATATTAATATTTTTTACATCCCCCAAAATTTCACCTTTTCCCAGTGTGAACTCACATTACATTCAAATACAATTATGCTTTTATTATCATTTATAAATTTTAAAAAATTACCTCATTACCCTATATCTGTTTCTAGTTTTCAACCATGTCATTTGAAAATGTTCAAAATGTTTTTATAACCTTTCTAAATAGAATGTTCTATCTTACAATCCAATTTTTTCTATCCAATTTTTTATTTTAATTGATATTTTATTTTTATATATATTTTATAATGCTTTTAAAATAAATATACATTCCATATAAAATATTTTACATTTGAAAGTAACTTTCACTAAATCTTTTAGAATAATGTTTAAGGTTATTTGTGAATACTTTTGTTTTTTCTATCATATTTTTATTGTATGGTTCATATCTCATGAAGTGATTTTATGATCATCCTTTTCATTTCATAGTGAAATTATTCATTTCATTAAATGTTATTTTTGATATCATATGATATTTTGTGTTTATGTTATTTTATGTTTTTATGGAATGTTTAATAAATAAATAATTTTTTTCTTTGAATCATTATGTTAGGTTTATGATTGACTTAATATTGTAACTATATGTGTGGATTGTGATGGGTGTGTTTCTATTATACCCTCCAATGAATTGTCTAGTTATTTATATCACATGGGTTGAAGAAATATTTCTATACTCCAATGAAAGAAAAACAATTTACATTATTTTGTGAATGAGATGTGTGAAGCTAGTTCCCATGATTATTTTGTGAATGAGTTGTTCGAAGCTATGTTCATATGATTTTTTTATTTAATGGAATATAATAATATTTGTTCAAATTATTTTTTTTATAATTTATTTGTAAATAATTGTTCACAATGTTTTATATTATAATATTTATTCTATATTTCGATACAATTTATTAGTTTATGACAAAATTTTATGATGATCTTTTCCATTGAATTCCATGTTTTTAGTATTACAAAATATTTTTAATGTTTTACACACCTTTATTTCATACACTCATTTTTATGATTTGAAAAATAAATTATCATTTTAATTATAAATTTTTTATTTCATTAATGATTTTATTCTAAAATAATATCTCTTTACATTATTTTATGTTGATCATATATTTTTATATGATGTTTTGTTAATATATTTAGGTATTTTAATAATTATATTTCATGATTATAATTCAATATTGTAGGAAATTTTTCCCTTACATGGGGTTTTATCCCACCATTTTATTATTTGACCAATACCCTTGTTATGAATAAGGTTATATAATTTGAGATAACCCGAAAAGCATCTTAAGGTTTTATATTTTTAGTGAATGATTACAAGTATTGTAAAATTAAATTTATATGTAAATAAACTAATATACTTTAATCCTTTCATTCCTTGGGTTGTGATACTATTTGTGATATGTGTTACCAAAATCCTGAAATTATTATACACTATATGTTATGTTTAGATTTTTATTTCTATTGTTGGAGTCATAAAAGGGTTCAGACAACATCATAAAGTAGGATGATATCCGTTTTGGATAAATTAGTATTTAAAAATATATGAAATTGTTGATGAATTAAGGATGATTATAATTTGAATGGTAGAAATAAAATTTTTAGAATAGTTGGGGTGATATTTTTGGGAATAGGATAAAATAAATTAGTGAAAACTATGATATTATCCTAAGAATAGGGAAAAATCATTGAAAATGGGTCTATTAGAGATTATGTGGTTGTCTTAGAATTTTTTTTCCAAGATGGATAATTTAAAGATGATTTAGTTGCAACAGAGATGTACCCTAGGGTAACAAACCTAAAGAGTAAATTTTTCTTATCAACTAAATCATGACCTACTTCATGAAAAAGTGGCCTAACTTCACAGTAAGTTTGACACTCCAATGGTAAAATTATTTAGTTAATTATATTGATATTTATGAAACATTATGATATATATTGAAATATTATTAAAAAACTAAGATGATGTGATCTAAATACAGGAATTTAAATGGAACAAATAGGATTGAATGAAGAGAGTCAAGGGTTGAAGGAATAGTATCAAAACGTCAAAAAAGGTTTCATTAGAAAATACATGTCCTGGTTGATGTTTCTTATTCACATTTGGGATAATTTCACAACCATTATTCATTTTTTTTTTGAAAGAGGCTTTAAAAGTGAATATGAATACATTGTGTATCTTAAAACCTCAATGTATTATAACTAAAAATTGGATGATAAAAAATAATTAAATAATTGTGTATTCCAATTAGGATGAAAATTTATATTTCCATGTATTACCTATGGTGGTGAGGTTGATAAAATAATATATAATAATATTTTTATATCAAATCTATTTTAATCAGTGAGTGATATTTATCAGTGATATTTTAGTATATTCTAAAATGTAGTGTGGGTTAAGTGAGAATGTATTGATTATTATTTATAAGATTAAATTTAAAGGATTTGAAAATTATATTTAATAAATTCAATATAATTGAAAAGTGATATTATTACATGTTTTTTATTATAGGGGGGAAACACTTCAAGATCACATGATTGTTGTATAGTAAACACATATGTTAGTTATATTAGTGATTTTGATGTAATAAAGTGTTTCATGTGTTTTCAACTAAGTTGGTAATATATTATTTGAAATATTGGGATTTATTGTTCCAACCTGATATTTTTTAGGTTAATATCATTTTGGGATTATGGTATATATAAATCGGTATGTGATATTATGATCTAGTTATTAATAAAACTTCATGGATTAATAAAGAATTATTTTTTGGAAGAAATTATGATTTTTGATATGGTTTTATTCCTCGGAGGTGTGGCTTATTTTGAATGTAATGTTATATTATTAAGACATGTACATAATATGGAATATGTTTCTATAATGTAGTCTGAAGAAAGGATATGTATATTGATTTCACTTAATATAATATGATAGATATATCGATAGATGTTATATACTAACTGATAATGTACATTTATATCTAAATTAGTATTCATTAATTTGATTTTTTGGGCACACTTTATTTAATGGTGCTATAATGTAACGATGTAAAATTCCAGACCTTGGAAAAACTGATGTTATGTTCAATAAATTTTTCTACATGATAAATCAATTGGTAATGAACAATCACATATTAAAATTACATTATCTATAATAGAATAATAATTACTAAGATGGTAAATCAATAAAATTATTTACCTTTTTAAGATAAATAGTTTATTTGGGTTAATTTTTAAAGGGTTAGATTATAGAAAAATCATTTTTTTCTATTACATATTCTATTTTAAATTAAAATTTGAAAAATAAAATAATTTAAATTTGATAAAATAATTTCCATTTTTTATTCATCACAATAATTTTTTATTATGATTATTTTTTTTTCATTTTTTAAGTGTTTCATTTTCACTAAAAAAATATATTTTTTGAAATATAATTTTTTTTATTTTATATTTATTTAATTGTACAATTGAAGAATAAAAGAACATTTTATGTAAAATATATGTTTTTTAGGATTAAAATTAAATATTTTATAAAACTCATTGAACATATAAGTCTTATGCCCAATATTTTTGTATGAATATTAAAATGTTATCTTAATAAAAACTTAATATTTTCTTTGTTTGAATCTTGTATTTTCAATGAATTATTCTGTTTTTGATTTCCATGAAATCATCAGACATTTTTTATTTTATAAAAATAAAATTTGTTCATTATCATATTTAATAATGAATATTTTATCTTATATATAAATTTAATGTATTAAAATTTATTTTTTCGAGCAATAGTGTTTTTTGGGATTACTCTTTGTTTTAAAATTAATTTTCACATATATTGAAATTTTATTTTTCAAAATTATTTAAAAATATAAAACCCAAAAGATGATTTTAAATAATTAGGTTAAAATTTTATTTTTTTCAATAAAACTAATTACTATGTTTAAAAATAAGTCACCATATTTTAAAGATGATATATTATATTTTATTAAGGGTAATGGCCAAAAAAATAAATAAAATTTTTAGATGAGTAGTTGATGTGAATTTCAACCCCAAATACACTTCCCCTAAATTTTTCCAAATTTTCGATGTACCCCTAAATTTCATACATCCTTATTGAAAATGTAAGAATCACTTGAAGAAATATCCTTCTCTCTACTTATCAATGGAAAACGCTTCCACTTCCTCAAGAGTCATCATATTTTCGAATTTATCTTTGAAAGATAGACATATTTATACTCCTAGAACAATATCCCACATTATAAATCTTTAAATAACTACTACTATGAATATGGAATTCATTTGAAAGTATAGTTTCTAATTAAATTCTAGTCCATGACTTGTGTATCAACTTCTTCTTAATGTGTCATTTTGAATATTTAACAGTGTAAACTTATAAAATGAATTTAATTTAAATAAATGAATATAATTATTATATTTTAATGTAATTATATTTAATATAATATAATAATAATGTATTATCTATCTACTAAAAAGTTAAAAATAATAATATCCATGCATTTGTACAAAATTCTACCTCCATGAGGTTATATTAAAAAATTTTCCTATCCTCCTCTCATGGTTGGTATAAAGGATTGATTTAATGAATGAATATGTCATATAGTTTAAATAACAAAATAATAAATGATAATTTTATATATACCAACTTTTACTCCATTCATTGATAAATGTTATCGCTAATCGGGAGTATAAATACAACCATCTCTCGGAACAAGAAATTATATTTTATATATCCACCAAATATGAATGGATCTATGAATGGATGTAATGAGTATATATGATTATATTCAAAATTTCAATATTATTAATAGTTCAGTTTATCACCTTTTAAAAACAATCCCCCTCGAATGAAAACATTATGAAATGATTCTATTTGGGTTTATTTTACAACCTATATGAATGATATTTATATATTTACTAAATTAATTAATAGGGGACATTATAAAATTGTTTTATCATGAAAAGATAATAATGTTATGATTTAATTATGATTTTGGAACGATGTAATTAATATTTTATTTGTTTTCTTAACATAATACATTTTGCTAGTAAATTATGTCAATAATAGTTTATCATGTTTTCCATTTTTAAAAACACTAATCATGAATTTCAATAAATGAAAATTATGAAATACAAATAATGGGAAAAAATAATTATTCTACTTCAAATAATTGGGGAATGTAAAACCTAAAACCAATTAGTATGTACCGACTCAATTAACCTATTACCCGAAAGTCCGAATGCCTTTTTTATTTTATTGTTGATAATATCCCTTTTAAGGGTTGAAGGGGAACCCGTAGATGAACCATAGGCCCAAGGCACAAAGCCCAACATCACCCACAATACATGAACCGAAGGCCTAGAGGCATCTATGCCCATTACATGACCCGTAGGCCCAACCCACTATAACTGCCCCTCCCCACCTTCTACATCATTGATCACCTAGCTCTCCACCTTGGATAACTGATCGTCTAGCATTACCCCATTCAAAGTTGTACGGTGCATGGTCCTGATGGCGGTTTTCATACCCTCTCATTCTTCCAATTCAGTTAGCTCTGCTTCTAGTGGATGCTATTTTTGTTTCTCTGATCCCCTTTTGGGGCATGCTCTGTCTAAACTAGGCTACTCTATGGTCTTTGGGGCCCGAAGTCCATGTGGCCTGAAGGCCTTGATGATACGAAGTCCCTTGAGACCCGTAGGCCCAAACCGATGGCCAGAAGGCCCAAATCGGGTGAATAGTCACCACTGATAAAGTACCGAACATTTCCTGCTACGGTACCAAATAGTGCCTGCTACAATAACTACGACAGTAGTGCAATAGTCCCCTAGAAATTTTCCTCCACCCAGTTTTCAACCTAGGTCTCTTAGATGTCAATAAAAAGACCTTACCACTTGGGTAAGGGCTCGTTGGCTATTAACTTGTTACCTTAATGAGAGAGGAACATGAAAATTATAACTTCTATGAGTGGGAATTACCATAAAACGTATTATATTAGTTGTGGAGGATTATAAATAACATTTATAATGAAAAATAAATTTTAACAATGTATTAAATTATGTAATATTCAAGTTATGTTCATTATATAGGATTTTATAATAGGGCCGAGTCAGAGGAATCTCAATGCAAGTTTTTTGGTAACTCATTCATAATTCATTGCGATATAGTCCATATTATTGAAATTTAATTTTATAAACTCATAATAATCACACATATCATATAATTATGATAAAATCTATTTTTTATTTTCATGGGAATTATGTCTTATAGTAATTTTTTATTTTAGGATGTTTTTATTTTTAATGTGAGATATTTTATAGAATAATTCAGGTTTTTTATAATGATAATTTCCTTTCTATATCCACATTTTGACATCCATCATGTGTTCTCATTTCCCCAATAAAGAATCATTTTTCTTTATCCCCAATTATTTTTAATTTTACGAGGTTCAAATTAATATGACTGATTTATTATCAGCACTATGAGGTGAGATTTAAAAAATGTTATTCAAAATTTTAAAATATATTTTTTAATTATTTCCAAAAAAATTCTCCTCCCCAAAATTATTTTATAGCATTTAATTTTTTAGGTATTTTTTATTTTGAATGTTTTATAACAATTTTTTTCATCATAATTCCCAATCACTTCTCAAAATTATTAGTCTTGAATTTAATTTTGACCTCATCTTTTATGAAAATGTTTACAATGTTTTTTGAAATCATTTTTATTTTCACTTATATTTTATCTCCAAGGGGTATCTCTTATGATGTGATGTTTTAATCATCCTTTATATTTAACAGTGATATTATTCCTTTTGAACAATTTTATTTATGATTTCATATGTTTATTGATTCTTATGATATTTGATGTTATTTGAATGTTTATGAAATCTAGTTTTTCAAGGGATCATCAATATATGTTTACCATTGATTTTATGAGGAACAAATATGTATGGATAATGAATATTTGGGTCTTATATAACTTTTGAATTCATTTTTCAAGGTTTCCTATATCATGAAATGATTATTTTTTTGTGAATGATATGTAAGAAGCTTTGTTTATATGTTTTTTTTGTTTTAATGGAAATTCAGAAGCTTTGTTCCGCTTTTTGATGGGTAAATGAGATGTTTTAATCATAATTAATAACATCATTTGGTAATTGAGGTACATAAATAATACCATTCAATTTTTTGTTTGAATGTGTTGCCTAATAATTTTCTTAATGATCATCCAAGTTTATGGTTGAGCCAAACATCTATGTTTTTTTCACATTATTTTAAATATAAAAGTTGTATTTCATTTCCATGAAATTCCTTTTTTCATTATAACACATTATTTTTAATGAATTATGAATCATTTTATCCTACTAACATGTTTCATTATTGGAAATATTTAATTTTTTCTACACCCTAACATTTATTATTATTTAATGCTCTGGTATGATATTTTTATTTAATAATATGGTTTTATGGTTATCATCTATTATCATGTAATATTTTATTAATATATTTATATTTTACTCAGGTTCTTCTTCAATAATATAATATATTACATAAATATATTTTTTCTTTTACTAAGCATTTGAGCTAACCCCTTTCTTGTGTTTCTGATCCCCAAGCTATAGAGATGATTATATCATGTAAGATATCTATTAATGGTGTCAATAGACTGTAAATTCATGGAAATGTTTGAATGATTTTGAAATTGATATATTGTTCATATCGAATACATTTAGAAATCCCTTCCTCAGGTTGTGATGCAATTTATCAAATTAAATTATTTAAATCATGAATATTTCATACTATCTACATTTTTATTATCTTAGGTCACTACATTACCTTATACAAGGACTCAATTATTGATCATATTAAATATATCTACAAATTAGATATCTAATTTTTTTGTAGATCACCTTTCATTGGGAACCATTCGAAAAGAACTTAAATATATATATAGATAATGAATCCACTTATGTAATAGATACTTTAATGTGGTAATCCATTAAAGTGAGTCCCCATTGAAAATATAGTTATGTTATGGATTCTCCTACACCATAATCCACATTCTATGATCTAGACATCGTTAATTTTATAGGATATCATGATTCCTGCTATTTAATATTATCTTTGGGGCATCTCAATAATTTTGAATAACCACAAAATCAACACTCTGAGTTCTTTAAAAAATCATTAATCCTGAAAAATATAAATAATTTTTTTCCATATCCCTCAACAATCAGTACCTGACCATGATCGTACGATCAAAACATCAATTATCACATATGTTTATGATATATGGTAGAAAATAATTGAAAACCAATAAAAATTTTCATAGGGACTTAAATTTAGTCATTAATATTTTCTATTCCACCAATTGAACATTTTCTAAAAAAATCTTAAAAAATTATTATCTCTATCATGAAACTACATATCATTGGAATTACCAAATGAAAAATATATTGAAATTACAATATATATTATTGTAGTGTTTTTAGATAATCCTATCTCCCAGTGACATGATTACATTTTGAAAAAAGATATGATTGCATCCCACTTAATCTGTATATTCGTAACATCCAAAATGTACCATATTCATAATAAAAAATCCACATAAATGATTATAATATAAATTCACTTATATTAAATTTTAAATAAAAAAATTAATTAAATATATTAGATCTCACTCCCCCTTCAATTAAAATAGTAATTCCTAGTGTGGATACCAATCATGGATTATTAATGATGTGGGAGGGGCTGAGAACCCATGTTCTCCCTTAAAGAAAAAAATTAATACATAGGGATAACCTTTGTAAAAATATTATCCAATATTTCATTATTTTAAACAAATTATTGCTCCAACTATCACCCAATAGGTGGATTGCAGCTAAAATTATCCCCCAATCATCTAATTCACCTTCCAAATCAATATCTACATAAAAAAATAGTCATTTTCTCTATAATATATTGGGATATATTCTCCAACTATTTTTAATATATTTAAAAAAATTATAAACATATGATATGTGATTTTTGGGTCTCTCTAATGTTAACCACATAGGTTAAGATCATAAAAAATATCATGTCTATTATTTTTGTGATAAAAATAGCTTTCAATGATCATTCTAAATTATCTTTAATTTGTACTCATAATCTCAAAATAAGGTTATAATTTCATGAATTTTTTTTTGATAATTTTCAATTTATTTTAGTATGTTTTTACAAGACTCAACAATAATTCCCTAGAATTACATTCATCGGGTAAAAACTGTACTTTTTAGCTTATAATACACAAAATCCGAGGAAGTGTCTCTAATTACCCAATAGTGAAATAAAAAATGTATAGAACCCCATGTTTGAGGAATGTGTACCTTTTTATACCTTTATATGAAAATTAAGTGGTTCGTAATGGTTTGGGAGAGTTTGGGTGAGTTTGGAAGGATTTGAAAAATGTTGGAGGCATTTCTAAGGCTGCACAGTTTGAGCATTGTTAGGGGAAACTATGAAATAATCTAAAGTAACTATGTGATATGCCACTATTCAGAATATTGAATTCACACAGCTAGTACAAGTCTTGACAAAGCAGTTGAGCTGACCGAGTGGCACTTAAAAAACATTTTTTAATAAATAAAATAAGTCTATAATTTCCCAAACTCACCCATTTGGGATAACTAGTTTGGAATCCTAAGTAGTTTGGAAAAGTATTAAATGAGTTTTGATGGGAAGTTCCACCGTGGTTGTTTTCCTTTTTGTGTGTTCCTATGCAAGATGAAAATTTTTATGCTATTGTGAAATGGTGAAATGGCTTATTGAATGGTTTTTTTGATTTCCTTTGGGTTGTATGTTTTAGGTAAAGGTGGTTTGTAAAGTGTGTTTTTGGATTACTAGTAAATTTTGAACAATTTGATGTTTTTTATAAAATATTTTATATAAATTTTCTAACGGTTTTTCCCTAGTGGTGTGAGTATGGAGGTCATTTGGGGTAAATCCTACTGATTATTATTACTCACTCATTCTTTGTAACTTTTGAGCTTTTTCTGATGTGTTATTCCATGATATAGGTAAGAGTGAATCATCTCAATTTTCAAGGAGGTCTTCATGATGCTTAAGTGGTTTTATGGTGCTTGGATCATAGTTTGGTTGTATTGGTTTTTATGAATTTTCATGGATTAGTTTGGTTGTCTTTGGGAAATATATGGTTTGTGTTTCAATTTTAGCATTCATCCTATTGTTTTGTGAGTAGTTTATTGTTTTGTTGGTTGATTTATCACAAGGTAAAATAGTTCCCAATTTATTCATGGATCCCAAAACATTCATTTCCAGCCTTTGGCTCCTTGGAAACGTCACTTAAGTCATAGTATCACATCACTGACGTCTCAAGTCTTTGAGGGAGGGTGGGGTATTACAAAATTGTTTCTTTATTTGATAAGAAATATCTTGAAAATAATTCATATGATGAAATGAAAAAAATGATTTTATTAGAATGTAAATCACAAAAATTTTCATATGTATTAATCTCTTTGATATTTATTTTGGTGTACAATTTTCCTTTTATGAATACTAACACCATCAAAAAAAATATGTAGCGTTGGACATTTGGCCATTGGGGCCCATTTTTAGAAATCCTAGCCCTTCTTAAAATTTCACATGATTTTAACATTATCATCAAGGAAAAACACATCAAACCTCTGAATGTATTCATCATCATCAATATCACAATGTAAATAACATTTTAGATGACCATTATATATATTTGAAAAATCTTATAAGATACCACTATAAGGAAAATCTTGACAACTTCCACTATTGAAAGAGGAGAATAGATCCCTATAATTTCAATGCACCCAACAAGGGAATAACTTTGGAAAATATTAATGGATATAATTCCCCATCAAAATTTATTTTTTATAATGTTTTTTTATTGAATTCCCACATTCACCCACTGAATTTTTTATTAAGATATATTTCAATAAGGTCCCTCATGGAATTCCATTTAATATTGTTTATCAAATCATAAAAATCCATAATACACCAATTGTATCTTAAATAATCATTCACGGATTATGGTTCGACCATAGAAATTAGTGTTGTTTTATTAACAAATTACATTATTTTTATAATTGGTTTAACTTTTGGATGATCATATTTTCAAATATCTATAATTGATAAGTTTTATTTATAATAATTTTTGCATCCAAGTAATTATTTTTCACGATTGGATGCTTTATTTTTGTCTTTAGTTTTCTTTCCCTTAGAATTATTCTAATTTGATACAATTTCTAATAAATGTTATTTAACATTAATTACTCTATGAATTTGTATTATTTTATACAATAGTGAACAAAAATAAAAAATATTTAGCATAATAAAATTATTAAATGTTACCATTATATAATAATGATAACATTGATATATATCAATACATATTACATTTTTATAAACAGATAGAAAACATATAATAAAACCATGAAAAATTTATGATTACAAAATAATTATTTGTTAAATGTTTTTTATGTGTTCTTTTATTAATAATTTTTTTAGAATTTTTTTAAATCTAATCAAAAAAATATATTAATTTTTTTAATAAGAATATATTTTCATTACCCGTCCCCCAGGGCCCATGTCATAACTACCCCAAGCCTGCCTTCCATAGGCTAGGGGATGGCGACTAGCACCAAAGCGTAAATCCCTAAACTAGGAAGGAATTGCCTTTATAACTACAACAAACACAACTAGAGATCAAGCAGAAGAAAACTCTATGTAAAAACTGAATACAGATGAAGTGCTAGAAAGTACAAGTGCCGGAAATACAAGCCCAAAAGTAAAGTAAAAGGACAAATAGGTACAACGAAAAAGAAAAAGAGCTAGAAGGTGCATAGTAGCTCCTGGATCGTCCACCACAGATCCTACCTGAAGGGTAGGTACAGATTTCCTCCTCATTGCTCCACGTCCGTTAGTCTCCTCAGGTTCCCGACTCGTCGTGAGGTCCTCCTCTAGGTACCGTACAGTCCTCCTACACTCCGCCTCGGTCAGCACTGTCTATCGTCTGCATCCAACACAACGAGGTGCGGGAATATCACATGCTGGGGTGAGTATAAAGATACTCAGTAGGGATCCTGAGACCCTCAGGGTCTCACAAAATTCACAAAGGATAAATGACAGAAGAAAGATACAATCGCGAAGTATGAACTAACCCTACATAGGTATATGCTCATACATATTCCTAAGTTATCAATCATAGTCCGACTCTAACTCTCGAGCCCAAGAACAAACCATGCCACAAAGGAATAAAGTCAATCACCACGTTGATAATGGTTGAAAGAAATGACTCAGCTCACACAGGTATACAACTCATGAAGAGGGGCAGAGATGATTAGATGTTGCCTCTGAATCATCTCCTCTATCGAACCCACGTAGGATCCTTGAACAATTTGAGAATTGTCGAACCCACATAGGATCCTAGCACAGAATTCGTCTCTGTCGAACCAACGTAGGATTCCGGTAGCGTAGTCATCACTGTCGACCCTATGTAGGATCCTAGAACAGAAGTCACTGTTGTCAAACCCACATAGGATCCCGATACAGAAGTCAACACTGTCGAAACCACATAGGATTCTGGTACAGTAGTCATCACTGTAGAACCCACATAGGATCCTGGTATAGAAGTCACTACTGTCGATCCCACAGAGGAACTCGGTACAAAAGTCATCACTATAAAACCCACGTAGGATTCTGGTACAGTAGTCTTCACTGTATAACCCGCAGAGGATTCTGTCATCTCAGTCGCAGATAGCCCTAGGGTTCCCGCACACAGCACGATCGAATCTAGGAGGGTCTTATCCTCACGCCATGTGTCGATACATCAACAATCTTGAAGTCCTGAGTTTATGTATCACATAGTTCTGTCTCATCATAAGGAACCACACACGATAGATGGTGTGTCAATCAGACACCCGATCTGAGATTTATTAGAATTTTCATTCCAAGGGGATGGTTGGATTTCAGGTACAATCCAACCCAGCCACACTCCAACTTCATCAAAATACTGTGTGGTGTTTTCTAAAAGGACTATCTCATAAAAAGGAATAAAACTTAGTTGACGTCATGTCAATCATACGTTCTATCCTTAAGTTATAAGTGTTTCCGCTCCAAGGGCCCAGTTGGTTTTGTGTTCGAAACAACCCTTCCATACCCAAAAATCGCCAAAAACTTGAGTGTAATATAACACAATGACCATATCGATCCAAGGAATCATATGCAACATTCAGTGTGTCGATCGGAGGTCCATAGCTCATGTTATGGGCAAAAAACCAAAAGTATTCTGAAGAGGGGGGTCTGGGTCCGGTCCGACCCATCCCAACCGGCCCTAGGTCGCCCCGAACCGGGTCGACCAAACCCGGATCTAGGATCGGCCACATAGGGCGTGGCCCATCCTGGTAGCTGTGGCCTGGCCCGTGCAGTAGGTAGATTGGCCTGCATGGAAGACTGCACGGCCTGTGTGGCAGGTGGCCCATCACGGGGGCCTGCCGCGGCTCGGCCAGTTGGCCGAGTGGAGAGCGGGGGGGGGGGGGTGTTTCGTAACGGCGACACTAGATAGAGCCGCACATCCCTCCCAGAACCCAAGATGTGGGTTACGCTCGACCGTAGTCACTGGTGCTGCAGCAGCCTTCCGCCGGCGGCGAGCCACCCCCCCTCCCAGGCGGCCGGCCAGTGCCGACTGCCACCTCCAGTCGCCGGCGCCGCCGAGCTCTTCCGCCGACCCCTGGAGTCGTTCCGGTGGCCCTTTTTGCCTCCATTCTGCACCTATGGCCTCCTCGAGTCCTACACTTTTCTGTGACTGCCTCAAATCTGGGTTTCCATTCCGTTCACCTGTCACCCAACAAACTGCGCATCATGAACGAAATGGGGAAGGGTCCGAACTTGTTCGTTAGCCCATGCCCTCCACATTAGAGGCTCAAACAGTAATCCAACATATAATAGCCAAAGTACGAGGGTATAATTCACATGTATAGAATAAATAATCCAAATTACTCCCTACCATGATTTTAATGTTCGCTAGACGGAGTCGTTGAAGACGGCGTCGTGAAAGACGGATGTCGTTCCGTCAATGTCGGCGGAAAATTCGTTGTCGCTGGCGGCATCCTTTGCGGGAAGCATCTTCTCCACTGTTATTGAGGAAGAGGAAGGAAGACATGCATTCCTCGTGGGTGTCACCTCACTTTCTTTCCTCGGATTAAGAAGTGGTGGAGATGTTCTTCGTGTTCTTTGTGGGAAGAAGGATCTACCTCTTCTCCTTAGCTCTCCACAAAGTTTATGATAACCAAAATAAGTGAATATCATTCCTCATTTTAATGTTGTCATAAGTGAATTCGAAATAATTAACACACTCCAAATAATTAATTATATTGATTAACACAATTAATTTCATATAATTGGAAATAATTTCAAAGGTCTCAAACAATTAATAACATGGGTGTGTTGGAACTTTAATTGGAAGGCCAAGAGTTTAAAGGGGTTCAAGGAAGTTCAAAGGGATTTGAGTTTGTGTGGGCCCCACCACATAATATCCTCCCATGGGAGAATATGTGGGGGTGGCCCCACATCCAACATCCCTTTAGAGGAATTAACAACATTTTAAATAAAATTATGTAACACATAAATTTTATTTAAATTTTTTTAAGAATGCCCAAGATTAACTTCCGCTCTCGACCAAACACAACTGCGGTAAAGGTCTCCTTAAGCGAATTCCAGCACTGCGAGTTAATCGGTGCCCTCAGATTTCAATTTCGGGCATCCGTTCAAAATATAGAAAAACCCGCACATATGTTTACTAAACGTACAGGAACAAAAATTCAAAAAATGATTCCAGGCACACCGGGACTCGGAATCAGGTGCCATCAGAAAATGCGGACTTGAAATATTCCCATGTATTTAAGAAAAAAACTTCCACATAAGTTCCGGGTCCTTACATATATATATATTTGGAATTAAGATTTTTTTATGTATAAAATTATGTTTCCAAGTTATGTAGTAGTTATAGTGATTAGCCAGTAATTTTTTAAAAAGTAAAAACATTCTAAATATTTATTTTTTAATGTTTAAATAGATATTTTCAAAATTATGACAATAAATTATTGTTTAATCACATATTAAAAATAATTAACACAAATATAATTGATAATTAATTTAAAAAAGAAATATTACAATCATGTAATGATTAAAAGAAAATAAAAAAAATATCCCAAATCATTATATATTTTTTACTAACTCTCAGTTATATCATATATATAAATTTTGTTTTATTAAATGGAATATAAATTGAGATTCAACATGGCTAAAATTTCATATAATCCATCATCAAATTTTTTTAGTTTCAGATAATAACCATGATAAATATTTAATCCAGATTAATAAGTGTCAAATTGGATAATATAACATGTCTTAAATTTTTAAAAATACATTTGACACATAGAACTTCTACAATACCATTATTAAGTAGTAATGTAATACCTACATGTCTGACGAATATTTCCTAACATAAACAAGATGATACTTATTAAATTAAATCCATAACCCTTACCCATTTTTTATTCTAAATATTTTTCCCTATTTTTCATATATAAATGGAGCTCACATACACCTTTTTAATCCAAAAGACAAGTATAAAAATCAAATGAATATTTTCCCATTTTAATTATCCATGACTAACAATAAATTATTTTCATCCTTTATCTAGAATAATATTCCATATGCATTTGTTTTTCAATGGATATATTAGAAGAAAAACAAAATTACCAATGTAATCATTACATACCCTCTAACATCGATTCTTTATCATTCTCATCCACACTCCACCAAACTAATTTTGGATATATATATATATATATATATAATTTTATCTCTATAAATAATACTATTTAACTGTAGTGTATTGAAGATATAACCAATACTATTACTCTACCATTCAAATGGAAACAAATGAAAACATGTGTTTTTTTAAGTAATGTGAGGAACAATATTTCTTATTTCAATATATGTGATTTCATTATTTTATTCTATATTTTTCTATTATATGGATTTTTATCTCTATGAATATTGAATCACCACCCCAAACATTCACTACGGCAAAAAAGGCAATTAGCGGTGGTTTTTTTCGTTTCTCGGCGATTTATACTGCCGCTAAATCGATTGGCAGCGGTTTTGAAAAACCGCGGTGAAATCGTGCGTCGGGAAACTATTCGCCGTGGTTTTCAAATCCTTTGCAGAACGTTTCGCGGCGGTTTTTTTATCGGCGGTTTAAACCGCCGTTAAATGATTTCGCGGCGGTTTTTTTATTTTTTATTTTTTTATTTTTTTAATTTTTAATTTTATATATTTATTTATATATATATATATATATATTGTATTTATTTATTTATTTTATTTATTTAATTTCATATTTATTTTTTATTTATTTTATCTCGTATTTATTTTATTTATTTATTTTATTTATTTATTTTATTTTATTTATTTATTTATTTATTTATTTATTTATTTATTTATTTATTTCGTAATATTTTATTTACTTTATTTATCCATGCATGCACATCCCATGCAATATAAAGAAATTCCGCATTTGGTGAGATTTGAACCCCTAACCTCTTGGATATTATCCAAAGAATTTACCACTCTAGCAAGCTGGCCATGTGGTTAATAAACAGAATTTAATATACTTATATATATTAATTGAAAAAACCAATAATACAAAAATAATAGATATAAGCTCAATAATAATAAATAATAAATAATAAATAATAAATAATAAATAATAAATAATAAATAATAAATAATAAATAATAAATAATAAATAAATATAAATAACAAATAATAATTAAATATAAATAATAAATAATAAATAATAAATAATAAATAATAAATAATAAATTAGGAATAATAAATAATAAATAATAAATAATAAATAATAAATAATAAATAATAAATAAATATAAATAACAAATAATAATTAAATATAAATAATAAATAATAAATAAATAATAAATAAGAAATAAGAAATAATAAATAATAAATAAAGATAAATAATAAATAATAAATAATAAATAATAAATAATAAATAATAAATAATAAATAATAAATAATAAATAATAAATAATAAATAATAAATAATAAATAATAAATAATAAATAATAAATAATAAATAATAAATAATAAATAATAAATAATAAATACATAATAGATATAAGTAAGAAATAAGAAATAAGAAATAATAGATATAAATAATAAATAATAAATAATAAATAAATATAAATAATAAATAATAAATAAATATAAATCATAAATAATAAGAAAATATATATAATAAATAATAAATAAATATAAATAATAAATAATAAATAATATATAATAAATAATTAATAATAAATATTAAATAAATATAAATAAAAAATAATAATTAAATATAAATAATAAATAATAAATAATAAATAATAAATAATAAATAATAAATAATAAATAATAAATAAATATAAATATAAATATAAATAACAAATAATAATTAAATATAAATAATAAATGAGAAATAATAAATAATAAATAATAAATAAAGATAAATAATAAATAATAAATAATAAATAAAGATAAATAATAAATAATAAATAATAAATAATAAATAATAAATAATAAATAATAAATAATAAATAATAAATAATAAATAATAAATAATAAATAATAAATAATAAATAATAAATTCATAATAGATATAAATAAGAAATAAGAAATAATAGATATAAATAAAAAATTATAAATAATAAATAATAAATAATAAATAATAAATACATAATAGATATAAATAATAAATAATAAGAAAATATAAATAATAAATAATAAATAAATATAAATAATATATAATAAATAATATATAATATATAATAAATAATAATTAAATATAAATAACAAATAATAATTAAATATAAATGATAAATAATAAATAATAAATAATAAATAATAAATAATAAATAATAAATAATAAATAAGGAATAATAAATAATAAATAATAAATAATAAATAATAAATAATAAATAAATATAAATAACAAATAATAATTAAATATAAATAATAAATAAATACTAAATAAGAAATAAGAAATAAGAAATAAGAAATAAAAATAAATAATAAATAATAAATAATAAATAATATATACATAATAGATATAAATAATAAATAATAAATAATATATATAAATAATAAATAATAAATAATAAATAATAAATAATAAATAAATGTAAATAATAAATAATAAATAAATATAAATAATAAATAAATATAAATAATAAATAAATTTAAATAATAAATAATAAAAAAATATAAATAATAAATAAATAATAAATATAAATAATAAATAATAAATAATAAATAATAAATAATAAATAATAAATAAATATAAATAATAAATAATAAATAATAAATAATAAATAATAAATAATAACTAATAAATAATAAATAATAAATAATAAATAATAAATAATAAATAATAAATAAATATAAATAATAATTAATAAATAATAAATAATAAATAATAAATAATAAATAAATATAAATAAATAATAAATAATAAATAATAAATAATAAATAATAAATAATAAATAAATATAAATAATAAATAATAAATAATAACTAATAACTAATAACTAATAAATAATAACTAATAAATGAAATTAAATAATAAATAATAAATAATAAATAATAAATAATAAAGAAATATAAATAATAAATAATAAATAATAAACAATAAATAAATATAAATAATAAATAATAAATAATAAATAAATATAAATAATAACTAATAAATGAATATAAATAATAAATAATAAATAATAAATAATAAATAAATATAAAAAATAAATAAATATAAATAGTATATAAATATAAATAATAAATAATAAATAATAAATAAATATAAATAATAAATAATAAATAAATATAAATAATAAATAAATATAAATAATAAATAAATATAAATAATAAATAATAAATAAATATTAATAATAACGAATAAATAAATATAAATAATAAATAATAAATAATAAATAAACATAAATAATAAATAAATATAAATAATAAATAAATATAAATAATATATAATAAATAAATATAAATAATAAATAATAAATAATAAATAACAAATAAATATAAATAATAAATATAAATAATAAATATAAATAATAAATATAAATAAAAGATAAAAAATAAAAAATAATAACTAATAACTAATAACTAATAAATAATAACTAATAAATAATAACTAATAAATAAATATAAATAATAAATAATAAATAATAAATAAATATAAATAATAAATAATAAATAATAAATAATAAATAAATATAAATAATAAATATAAATACTAAATAATAAATAATAAATAATAAATAATAAATAATAAATAATAAATAATAAATAATAAATAATAAATAATAACTAATAAATAATAACTAATAAATAATAACTAATAAATAAATATAAATAAAAAATAAAAAATAATAAATAAAAAATAGTAAATAAATATAAATAATAAATAAATATAAATAATAAATTATAAATTATAAATTATAAATTATAAATAATAAATAAATATAAATAATAAATAATAAATAATAAATAATAAATAATAATAAATAATTAATAAATATAAATAATAAATAATAAATAATAAATAATAAATAATAAATAAAAAATAAAAAATAGCCACTTACAAATAATAGATAATAAATAAATTAAAGTATATTATAAATAATAAATAATAAATAATAAATAATAAAGGAAACACATGAAAAAGTATGAAAAGACGTGATAAGGGATGAAAAATCCTGAAAAATCATGAAAACACATGAAAAGGATGGAGAAGCATATGAAGAATGAGGCATTAGAAAAAATGAGAACGCATGAAAACTCGTGACAACTCTGGAAAACTCCTTAATAATTCAACATAATCATCATAATATCCCATAAAAAACCATTGATAAAGATAACAATTCATGGAATCCCAAATAAACAGTAATAAATGGAGCTACCGTTAAAACCCGTCAAAACAGTCATAAAGAGACAAAACCATTGGACTCACATTAACAGAGATAACTTATGATCCAAGAGTCCGTTTTGAATCCGCGACCTGTCAAATCAAAGATCCTGAAATGATCTTTGACCTGAAAGGTGAAAGAGTCCGAACGGACAGGCAGATCGGAAGTTAAGACCATTTAAAAAAAAGCTGACGGGGAACGGGTGCTAGAAACGAGGCATTGAAAAACATAACAAACTCGATACCAACTAAAAGGCCATAACATATGATCTAGGAGTGTATGTGGGCACCACGACTAGTCAAACTGAAGCTCATTGAACGAGCTATGATCTAGCAGGTGGAGGAGGCCGAAATGACACACGGATCGAAAGTTAGGTCTGTTTGAAGACGAGTTCGACAGGACACCGGTGATGGAAATAGGGTTTTGGAGGCCTTCGGGGGGGGGGGGGGGTGGTTATTGGGGTGGAAAAACACCAAAGAAGCTTTCTATTGTTGATCTAGTGCGTATCTCTCTTCGCTGGCTTCGATTTGATATGTGGTAGAGCCTAAACGGACACTCGGAGCGAAAGTTATGGCCGTTTGAAGTTGGAGTACTTTTTTCAACTTTCTTATAACTCTAATATCTTCCCCACCTTAGACCTTCTCATGGTTTTGATTATATGTGCCTCTAGATATCTTCATGAGATTCGATTTGACTGGTCGTGGTGCTTCAACGGACGCCCGGATCAAAAGTTATGGTCGTTTTAGTGATTTCTGGGTGTCTTGTGTTTTTTTATTTTTTTCATTTCATTTCGCGGCGGTTTTACCGAAACCGCCTCTATTTCGCGGCTGTTTTTTAAAAAACCGCCAGTAATACTCGAATAAAATAAAAAAAAATTTAAAAAAATTAAAAAAATAAATAATTTTTTTTTGCCGTTTGGCGGCGGTTTTCTTGTAGTTATTTGACGTTGAAATATTTATGAAGACACCTTTTGGAATGATGAAATTATCTAAGATATATAAGTCATCTTTATTCAATTATTCTATAGAGATTCTTATGGAAAATATAATTTTTCTTCCATTTGTTATGTGTGACATGATATTGGGAATGGATTGGTTATCCATATGCAGATTCGATTCAATGATTTTGTGGAAGGATATCACATTTCATATTGAGAATTTTCATATTAGTAATTATAGAAGTATGAATTATCATGAAATTCCAATGAAATAATATTATACAATATGGTTCGGGACACCTTATAACAAAGGACGTCAATCTAAAATGATTAGGATGGATGTAAAAATTATATTATCACTTTTTATAAGATAATATATTAATTTATATTTTGATTAACTAACTTGTCTTCACCCGATCATGAGGATGAGTTTTCCATTGATCTCAAATATGAATCATTTCTAATACCAATGAGTACATATAGAGTGGTCACCATTTAATTAAAGTAATTAAATAATAAGATAAAATAGGATTCAAACTAGGGTTTTATCCAGCCCAATGATTCACAAAATGGATCCCCTATCCTCTTTGTTAAAAATTCAAATAGATCAAGGAATAATTTTATTTTCTATTATGATCTAAAATAGATAATAGTTAAAAATAAATATCTTTTACCCAATTTTGATGATTTTTTATAATCAACTCATAATATATTAGTACATCACGATGATTTTACATGAATTTTTATATCAATAGTTATATTTAATAACAGAGGATATTAATAAGAGTAATTTCAAAATTTGATATAGACACCTTGAACTTAAATTGATTACATTCAGACTAACTAAATTTCCTCTCATATTCATGGATCTAATGAATAGAATATTTAGAGACTTGAGATACAAACATTGTAGATTTATTTCTAATAGAGAAATTAAAATCATGAATACCATTTTAATATTTTGTTAATGATATTGAAAATGTAGAAACAACATGCCAAATTTAGAAATTCTGAATTCTGTTTTATCAATGTCTCATTAATGGGCATGTAATAAAAATAAAAGGAATATAAATATATCTATAAATGAAGGATATTATCATGAAATGGAATATATCTACCATTGTAAGCATCATCATTAGTTTTATTGGGTTATTAGGGTATTATCAACAAATGGTGATAAATTAATCGAAGCAATTAAAGCGAGTAACCATTTTAAGGCCAATGGTATTAATGGTTATCCATATAGAATTATTTTAAGAATGTTTCCCAGGAATAAAAAAATAGATAATCAATGATCATGTACCTACATTACCCTGTCATGGTGATGGGCATTTAAGATAAAATTATTATTTAGAAAAGGACTTTTGTTTCATCATTATTCAAATTGTTATGGTAATTTATTATAATTAACACCAATTAAAGAATCATGATAAAAATTACCCTATTTATGATAAAGAGGTATATGTAGTGATCATTATATTAATGATTTGGATACTTTATCTCTACGTATAACAGTTTTTTATATATTTACCAATTACTGGAGAATGAAATATATACCGACATAGAATGAGTTGAATATGTTTTAAAGGAGATGGGTTGAAGTGATGAATGACTATGGATTATCAATACATTACCACCATAGGATATAAAATAATGGGTCTAGTTATCTGATTTATAAAGACCATAAAAATCTATCTATGATGAGGATAAAAAAAATACAAAATACATACGCATTTCCTAAGGATGAATACTAATGTCAAATTTACTGGAGATTTTTTTCTTTCCTAACAAACACCTAAAACATCCCATCACATAAATATCAAGGTATCCAGGAAGGATGGTGTTGATATTCATAAATAATTCATTGAATATTTTGATGTTTAAATTTGATATATATATATATATATAATTTTTCAATGAATAAATGGCCCGCAATAGAGCCATAATTGAATGAAGAACATTTTAATGTCTCACAAAACTCCTCCTTGTCTACTTATCTAGAAACCCTAAAGATGTATAATGAGATAAAAATACATATGATGTGATATAGTGAAAAAAACATGGCATAATTGGTATCTTGATGCTTGATATACCTACAAATTATTTCTAAACAATAGCAGCCTATGTGTATGTAACAACCATTACCGATACATGAATAAAAATGGGAAGACATCATAGTTTTTTTATAGGACTCTATAAAAAAATACAATTCAAATAATTAAAATTTGGTTATATTAAATCAACATATAAAAATTTTAATTTTATTTCCATCAAATAATTATTCTTCCTTGACCAAATCACTAACATATACTTAATTTAAGTGTCAAATTCAATGGTGTTTCACTATATAATTTATCCTCTCAGGATATGAGGTTTTGCATAATATTATAGGGAAGTAATTATAAATCGTTAGAGGCAAAGATAAGATCAAGTAATGACTATATTCTTCAATCATACAGTCAATCTATTAATACCATTCAATCAATAGATAATATTCTCAGATCATGATTAATATATTTCCATGTATATTGTGATTAGCACCATCATTTTTATAGTTCTCATATAATACTAGTTCCCATTTATCAATTTATGTGGAAAATATTAGAATTTTTATTCAACACAATGAGATTTGATGAAATATGTATCATATTCAATAGCATGTATGAAACGAAGAAACAAAAGTTCTAACATCCCAACCCTGGTGCCACACACCGGTTCTCTAATCTGATTTAATACGTGACATCAAGTACGCCGCCTAGAATGCATGTGTTTACCGACTAGCAGCAAGGGTCCAATATCAATAATGGAGATATTACATCCTCTTTAATAGAGTAACACAAAAATGTAAATAAATAAAAAAACATCCATAATATATATCCATAAAGAAAATTATACCAGTATCACATGATTACAAAAACATGAATGCAATATCCAAAACCAAATAAAATAGGTAAGTCATTCGAAATAAGTTTCAAGTGTTAATATGAAAAAACGCAAAACTAAATAAAAACACCAAAAGATCCCATGTAGGTACTGAATCATATTTTGTACCCTCAACCATGATCCACACAAATTTATCCATGTATCATAGGGAATTTTCCATTATCATATCCTCTAAACATATAGTCTATTTAGGTACAGATCATGTAGCCTGAATGGGGTGTTGGTACAACTCATTAGGCCACAACCAATGAAATCTAAAACAATATCCCATAAAAATATTCCATTATGTTTTATAAATTATATATCATAATTAATATAGTAAACAAGACTCACATATCATTATTCTATAATTAACCACACAAATCCCCAAGGTTCCCGAGGACACCCAGACTCTAAATACCTACTTCGGACCACCCTAAAGTCTTACCCATATCAAAATATCCTGATTATCAATCTATATTCTAATTAAAATAATATGATACCCACTTGGAATAGTTTTCCAATTATAACTCATGGTCGTGGAACTCAGTATCTAACAACCAATGGGTATTTGGACCCCCAGTCCACGTCCCATTCTTCAATGTCACATGTGTATTTGGGACCTCAGTCTCTGTCCCATACTCATATCTCATATGGTCATTTTGAGCATCATGACCAATCCCACATAGTCTTTATCAATCAATTAATCAATATCAGATTTTTGAGAGAGTAGAGCATATCCCACACACATTTATCAATCAATTCATCACTATGGGATTTTCATACAACAGACTATGTCCCCCAAACATTTATTAATCCATTCATCTCTATGGGATTTTGATGTATCCGACTAGGTAGAAATAATGTTTATCAAATATATATAAATATCACATATATATACACCAATATCAATGATATATCATCATTCAATGTTAATCAACATTAACCCCCTTATCACAATTACATAAACATAATGGTTTAGCAAATCAACTCATAATTTCAATTTCAATTAATTACGAAACACATTAATTTACCACTATCACAATCCATTAAATAATTACAAAATTAATAATTTAAATTCCACATTCAGGAAATTCCATTAATTAATTCAACAATTAATTAATATAATTTCACAATAATAATAATAAATTAATTAATTCATCAATTAAATAATTCAATTCTAGTTTCATTTTAAATGTAATTTCCATTAAATAATTCACAAATTAATTTATGAAACTCAATAAGATTTCAAAATCACAATATCCCATGAATTCGTTCAATAATTAATTAATTCAATCCCACCATCCATTTTACCCAATTAACATAAATTGTTTACACATAGGAATTAAAACAAATAAATTAAATTATCAATGAAATTAATTAATCATGGAAATCCAAATTGTAAAAATTTCATATACGTAATTAAATATATACTATGGGATTGGAATTTAGACAACATACCTCAAGATCATTAACAAATCCTCTCTAACAAAAATTTCCTATTTAAGTGGAATGATAAGTAATGTGATGAAGAAGAAGATCTTGATCTGAATCCAAGTTCCAAAATTAGACTAATAAAGATCCATCAATCCGAGATCTAGATCCAAACAAGAAGAGGATAACATCACCTCAAAGTATGATAGTTGAAAATAAAATAGGGGGAACTGAAATAGGATATCATTCACTTCTCAGGGGAGGTGCAGGTCTTCAATTAGAGTATTAAATATTGATTAATGGAGGTTGGAAGATATATGAATCTGTCCAGGAACCTCAAAAAATGATAAAAATATGTTAGGGTTGAGTTGAGTTTAATTGAGGTGATGTAAAGTGGTTTTGTATTTTAAAATCTTGATTTGGATAATTAAAACTACACACATGGTTTCATGGGAAGGAGTGAAGGGTTTTCAAAACAATGTGCCTTAACTATGCATCTCTTTTAAGGGTGGCGAACAGTTAATCTCAAGAGGATGAACAATCTCAAAATTTTTGTGTGAGGCATGGGAATTATTTCTACCACGGTTTTTATGGGTGGTTAGGCTGGGTTCATCATATGGTAAAATATTCCACCAAATGTGTACTGCCTCTCCTCTTTACAATTATCTCTATTTTCACCCAAATATTCCCCAATGTGACACCCAAACAAAAATTACTCAGAATTAGGAAAAAAGGGAACATAAAAAAAATTGAGCCATCTCTAGAAAATGTATGGATCTTACAAATGTAAAAGGGAATATAACATCATATCAATTTTTGTTATATTTATTTTTGAATAACATAAATATATTCATTTTCTTGTAATACACAATACATTGTGTTTGAATTGAACACTATAATATATCAAAATATTATTATTTAAACATTGTGATCATAACCTATACATTATATTGGTGGATAGGAATAACAAGAACTGAATTATTAATATTTTATGGTTTAATCATGTATAAAATAATTAAAATGGATATCGATTTATAAAATATAAAAGTACATCCATTTGAATGAGAAAAATATTTTTTGAGAACTATATTTTTCTAAAAGGATGTTAAACTGCTCATTGATCATAAAAGTTGTAATTAATTATTAAAAATTTTATAACATTTATTTGATAAAATTAATATAAGTTCTAAAATAAACATTTATAAATTATATTTTTTAGATTTTTTTTTAACTTTATTGAAGTGTAATTTTGTGATGAATAGTGATAAATATTGACTTTTAATTGAAAATGAATTTTTTTTTATTTTTTTTATAAATTTATATTTAACTTTTAATTGGTATTAATGTAAAATTAGTTAAATTATATATAAATTATTCAAATTACATTCATTTTAGTAATTTTCATATTCAATTTTGTTATTAATACCATTTAATCCTATGAACAATTTTCACATTGAAAATCCACATTCTCATCCCATTTACAAGAATATTTTTTAATTAAAGTTTTTAATTATTTTAAATTAATTTATAAAAATAGTCTAAATATTTTGAATAAAATTAATATATTTTAAATAATAAGGTCATATTAATTTTTTTACCATGATGAATAGAAAAAATAGAAAAACTTATTTACTAAGGTTAATTTAAAAATGGGTTTATCAGGGTTTAAAAATAAAAATAAAAATGTTAAAATGAAAAAAAGACGTATATGAAAAAATAGTGGGAATACTTGATATTTATAAATTTTAATTCTTCATAATACACAATTTTGTACAATTTTATAATGTGATAAACGTGGATATAAATGTTTCCTTTTAAAAATTTAATGTATGCCACTCTCCTCGCCTATAAGAGGCCACATACTATCCTCTATTATTTTCAAATTAAACCAATTTTAGTGTGTAAAATAACAATTAAAATAAATTATTAAATTCCATCCCCTAATTCTATTATATAAATTTAATTTCATAAATCCATTTTATGAATATGTTAGGTATAATCCTTTACAGGTTCCCTTAGAAGATGTAAAATTCATCACTAACTGTGTTTTTTATTTATCTCCTACTCCAAACAAATGAATTAATATTAACCCATAAATATATAATAATAATATTTTATTACATAAATTTAGTTTTTTATGTTTAGTTTATTATCTAATAACCTACCCACATCCTAAAACTAGGTTACAAAATCATCATTCAGGTTTATAGAAGAATACAGTGTCGCTAACCGATGTCATTATTTTTTCCATTTCCAACTATCATAGTTGTGTATGTTGGTGGATTTAAAGTATATATATGATATTTATAACATAATTATAACATATTAATAGGTATTTAATACATACCTTTTTTACATTCAATTTCATTTGGGATACGATAACATTTCTAGTGTGTATGGTGGACTACCACCTCACCGAGCGATGTGATTTGTCTTTCACTAATGTTTTTCATGGAAGCTAATAAGAATATTGTTAATGAATATATTTGATATCATTAAAATAATAAATATATTAATTACATAGTTAATATTATAAAATGTTAACATATCATTTTATTGCTTACATTCTCAACCACTGGAAGATGATAACATCATTCATGTGCATGTGGACTACCGGCTTCCCAAAACAATGTGAAACTCTTTTAATCACCACACCACATGGATGATCTATATAAGTATATTTAATAAATTATAGGATATTTATGTTATTATTATAATTTTTTAATGTCAAATATTACTTAACTCTTTTTGATGATTATCATAGAAAAATGAGAACATCAGTCATGCATATGTACATCCTACAATCTCAATGATCATAAAAAACATCATATCTCAAAACCATAATTCATGATAGGTCATAAAATCAAAATTTATTAACAAATATGATAGTTCTATAATAATTATTAAGATATATATTTTTAAATAATGAAATCATAGTCTTTATTAATCCTACCAATGTCATTTTTGACACATATTATATTTATTTTTGAACAATCTGATGTAATCTAAATTGATTGAATAATATTATTTAACACTGTAATAATATGAATAAAATGTATAATAAAAATTAATATTATTATTAATAATTGAAATGGTTCACATAAGATTATTATCCAACAACATAATGAATTTACTTTATGATTCATACTCAAGGTATGTGTTTCTCCACATCACTTTTACTTATGGAGACATATTCATTATTCACAACTTATACCATTTCAGTGGTGTATATAATAAATTTTTTTATATAATATCACTAATTAATTTATATTCATGGTATTTAATGTCTTATTAATTTATTTCTCTCATTAGAGTTATGATACAAATGTTACCAAGATGGTAAGGGACTATTTCAGAATCTCATCATTATTCAGTATTGTTTATCTTTAACTCTCCCTTGGAGGAATTATTTGATATTTATATACTAAAATAAATATATTTTAGTATAATATAGTAATTCATGATATTATTAAACTAATTTTTCCATTTTTATCTCATTGTTACATAGTATTATTAAAAAAAAATTATTATTAAAATCCGATTTTATTTCACTCGTTTTTCGAAAATAGTTTTTCATCCAAAACGATTATTTCTAAAAATGTATCCAAAACTATATTAACAGTTTAATTTTTTGTATTTTTTTATTGTTTTAATTTAAATAATATTTTCTGTTTTATTATTTACTTTTTCTAAATGAGGCAATTTTCTAATCTTTTTAGAGAGAAAAGGTAATGTTCTTTATTATTATATGACATGTATGAAATTAACTTCCTTAAATCATGACTCTTTAGATATTTATTTTAATCTATAAATAGATATTTTTGAAGAATTTTTTTTAATTGTATTATAGAATGTGTGTGTTTTTTGAATGAAACAATCAATGAACATATCTTGGATAATATTTTATGATTTTTTTTAAAATAAAATAGCGATTTTTAATGAAAGGTTATTTTCCCAAGAAATATTTTGAGTGATAATAAAAAAAACATAAAAGAAGGCATTATTTTATGTTACATTTTTTTAAAATTTTAATATACTCAAATGATACCATAATTTTTGTTTTCAAAATGGTTTATGTTCAGTTTGATTGGGGACATACAATTTTTTCACTATTTAATATTTTACTCTAGATGGGTTAAGATTGTGTTTATTGATTGAGGCATGTATTAACATATTATATTTTTTATATTTTAATAAGAATGTTAATGTTTATTATGTTTAAACCCTATTATATAAGGAATTTATAGTTTATAAATTTGATGTGTGGGTCCTACTGTAGCCCTTCGTTGCATTGGTTGGTCTCATGATCCAATCTAGATTGGGTTTTGGAAGATACCTTACCTATTTTTAGAGATTTCTTGTGATATGTATTTGATGATATTAGATATGATGGTGAAATTCCTTGACTGTATGTTTCTAATTCACAACATTATGCATTTTATCATTATGAATTTTGTTATTGTTATTAAATGTTGTTATTCAGTTAGTTATAATATAAATGGTTATGTTTCATGATCATGTAAATATTTATTTACTATTATTTGATCATTATATAGTGGTTCTATTTCATGATCAATTTATTGATTAATTGGAAGAAATTCAGTTTTTTACATTTCCATATTGATTATTCTTTATTTATTTATAGCCTTTTTTACACTTACCCAGACTGAAAAACTTGAGTTCACCGATTTCTTATTTTTTATTTTCCCTAGTATATAAGGAAGTTCATTTTTATTGATATTAAATGATACACTAAGAGGAAAAATGGAAATCTAAAATAAAATTAATAATCAATTTTATGTTGAAAAATGCAATGCGAATTTCACCTATTTATCTAGTTTAACAAGACTATTGAAATATTTGGTCATTTGGGTTGAATTTTCTAACAAAATTTTTCAATATAATAATGAAACCATGGATCCAAGGTACTAGAATTTGGTAAGCTATAGTTGGTATCATAAGATGTTTTGTAGATATTTTAGGATTTAGATTTATAAAGACATAGATTATAGAACACAACAACATGATATAAATTGGTGAAATATAAAGAAGAAGATCTCAATGTTTATGTAATGAGGTGATTTTGGTTTTTATAGAAAATACATCCCCATATGGATACTAAAAGTTGACGTGGTTCATGCATAGAGTTTCCTAGGGAAATATCTCAGAAATTATTGCACTAGGATTGAGATTATCATCACATTGTACAAAAAATGGGCCTTATTAAGATTCTAGTTTGACACTCATAGGGGATATACATAGGATAATTCAAATTTTCCTTACAGACAATTGTGGAAGATTTGAAAAAATGAGATCCCCAAGAAAACCATATTTATGATTATGAGAATAGTTATGAATAAAACATTCAATGTATGTTTAGTATTTAACTAGTTTAGGGATTATATGTTATGTTTCATACTTATATTATCTAATATTTTGAATGCCATTGTTTATAAATGGTACCTTGTATAAGTAATGGGAATCAAAATAATTCCCATAATATAAAGAGTAAAAATTACCCCTTATATGATGTGAAAGAGGAAATCATTTCAATGGAACAAGTATTCCAAACATTATCATTATATGTGTAAATCATATCATGTTATAACAAGATATATAAATGAATATCTATTAATTATGGATTAAATGGGAATAAAGATAAGAAGATAATGGAATATAAAAAAGGAAAATAACAGGATCAATGGAAAGAAGGATTTACCAACATGTGATAATTGTGGAAACAAACACCCTTATACTTGGTTAAATGGAATATGAGTTTTCTACAAGTGTGATGTTAAAGTCCAACATTCTAGTAATTTAATGGGAAAGAAAAATTACCAATGTTGAATTATTAAAATATATGGTAATGGGGAACTACGAAAATGAATTCTCCAAATATCAGAAAAAATATTCAACAAAATTATATAAGAGATCAAGGTCAATATTATTCTCTTACCACAAACGAAGTGGAATTATTAATTTACTTGTTTGATGGATTCAATAATTATTTAATTTAAATATGTTATCAATGACGTCCTAGTTATTTGAATTTTGAAATGTAAAAGGATATTACTAAATTATATTTTCTATAAGAAGTTGAAATCAGATGTTTAATGGCATTGATTAAAAAAATGATTATGTGTAAAGCTGAACATCTCAAAAAATACCTCATTAGGGGGAAGATGTACCATAATATATTCATGATTTTAAAATATGTTTTTTGTTTTATGAAGTGATGACTGATATGGAGAAATTAAATTATATATTAATGGCTCCCTTGGAAATGGTTATTGGTTTTTTGAAAAAGTGTATTACTATGTCATTGAAAGAGTTAATAATATTTTTTCTTTAAGGAATACTTATAATAATATTTGTTTAATTTTCGAAATAAAAAAGTATGAACTTTTTCGACATGGTTATATAGTAAATCGAGTAATTACCAAGATTCAAGAGAATACACGATGGAGGTATTCACATTATTGATATATGATTATTAAGAGTTACAACATGTTGTTTAGGGGAATAATGATACATTCATTTTCAAAATTTAGTGACATTATTTCTAATTTTTCATATTTTTTTCTTTTGGAAGGCATGAAAGGTTAACCATTTTTGAAGTCGATTAATTTTATCATTATATGATGTTTTATATATTAATGTATTTCAACACCATATGATGATTTCTTAATATTGGATAAACTATTCTATTTTTTTTATTAATAACATGTATATATTGTTGGAATGACTTGTCATTCAATTATGGATCATATTCCTTTTTAAAAGTGAATTTTAGTTCATTAGGAATAAAAAATCATCTTGGATATTCATTTCATGTAGTAAAAAATTATGTAGAAAATGACCTAATCACAACCAAATGATGAAATAGTTACTATAAAATAGAAATATACTGTGTGCGTATATTTTTATTCTAATTATAAATGGTAATGGAATTCCTGAACTCTGAGAAAGTGAAATTGAAACAAAATAATTTATTAATACCATCATTTTTGTTTGACCGATAAACTATTAAATCATCCTAGAAAAACAGTTTTCTAATACAGAAAATTCCATTGATCAATCAAATTGTTGTAAACAATAAACCCTATCACACTTATTAAATATTTATTCTTTTCTTCAATATCAATTTCATTACATTCCACTAATTTTCTCTAGCTTAGAAACATAATTATTTATTTTTCTAGTTATATTTTTTATTTCAATTCTATTTTATAAAGTGGATGGATTATTATTACTTCTCGTAACGTGGTATTTCTAGAATGGAATTTTTAAATGAAAAACCTTTGATTACTTAGATCATGATTAAATTTTTAGGACACAATTAATTTTAGGGGAGTAGAATATAACATAATGGGATTTTAAAATATGAACATCATATTAAATCTTATCAATGATATAGAATGTATAGTGTAAAAGGGAATATTTCAACCCTATACTTTAATATATCCTTTTTTCAAATAAATTCAATCACTTTGATAACTTATAATACATAAAACACCATGTTTGAAAAAAATGTGATACTTTTTTAAAATATTATTATTTAAACATTAACATTGTATATTACTAATTAAATTGGAATTTATGAATTATAAATAAGTAATTATGAATATTATATTACCTTCAAATTTATAAATTATTTTAAATAGATATCTATTGATTATAGATAAAATTAAAATCATTTGAATAGAAAAGAATTGTTCTTTGAAAAAAGATTCATTTTCTAATAGAACGTTTAGTCATGAATTGTAATAATAAATTAAAATTAATTTTTTAAAAATCTAGAAAATTTAGTTAAATTTCATTAAATAATTATTTAATTAAATATTTAAAAATTATATTTTGATGATATTTTTTTTATTTTTATGATATGTATCATTTTTTGATGAAAAGTGATAAATACTATATTTTAATCAAAAAGTTTCTTTGTGTTTAAATTATATTTAGAGGTTTTTAATGAAAAAATTGTAAAATTATTTATATATATCCAATTTAGGATATTATAATCATTTTCATATTCAATTTTGATAAAAAACATTGAAAACATTTTAACACATTCTTTTGGAAATTGGGCTTCTAATTAAATTTATGGGATTAACTTTAAATTAATTTTTTTATCGTATGAGAATGAAATTTGAAACAATTTATCCCTTATTTTGAATCAAAAAAAATATATTATAACATAAGTTCATATTATTTTTTAGGGTGATTAAAAGTAATACCAATAACATTTATTTACCATGGTTATAGAAAAAAATGGGTTTCTTAAGGGGTTAGACTAAAACAATAAGGGTGAAAATGACATAAAATCATGTCTAAACACTTTTTTATTTTACATATTAAGAACTTATATTATCTATGGATAAGTAATATTACATTTTTGACCCTCATGGAAGGTGAAAAACATTGGTAGAATATTTTATATTCAACCATTTCCTGTTTTCCACTCACCTCACCCATAATACTTTACCCACTATCCTCTCATATTCAAACCATAAAAACCTATTGGGTTGGATAAACAATAAAAGTTTACTTTAAAATTTCTAAAATATATTCATTAAATATTTTTCTTGTCATAAATACTTACTAGGAATACTTTACGTATATTCCAGAAGAGTTGGTCTATGAAAAGGAAAAAAATTTAATATATGTGATTTTGCATTATTTCTTCCTCAACATAGTTAAATTATTATCTAAACAGGATGATATTATAACCTTATTATATTAAATTTAAATATATTTTGTTATTTTAATGTAGTTATATTAAAAAATCACAACTTCCATCAAATGGGTTGCGAAATCATCATTCGTGTGTATCACAGACTTCTTCATCTGGAACTAATGTCATTTTTCGATTACAAACTATAATAGTTGGTTATGATAATCTATATAATGAATATAAAAATAAAAATATAATATTTAACCATATTAATTAAGTATATCTTATATAATGATTTCCATTTCATAGGAGATACCATAACATCGCTAATTTGTACGGTGGACTCCGACTTCATGAAGTGATATGATTCGTCTTTCACTAGCACTTTACATGTGAAGTAATAAAGATAATTTTAATACATATATGTGATATAAATATAATAATTATGATATGAACAACATATTTAACACTATTAAAATATAAAATATGGTTATTTCATACCTTTTCACTCACTGCATCATGATTTCATCGTTCGTGTATGTGAGGACTACCGCCTTCACAAAATTATGTGACTATTTTTATCAACAAAACACATGGATGGCATATATATAAGTATATTTAAAATAACAATATGTTATTTAATATATTCTTATAATTATTAAATTATAAAATATTACTTACATCTCTTCCATAATATTTATTGTAAAATGGATACATTACTCAAGCGTACATAGTACCTACCATCTCCCCGATCATAGAATATGTCTTTTCTCAAAAAACATTAATTATTTGTCTAAAAATTATAATCTATTTACAAATATAAAAATAAATTCATAATTATTACTCTTTTATGTTTTAATAATAACCTATTTTACTATAGTAAACATAAAAATCTATTTAGGAAATGGAATCCAAATATCATTTAAACTTCCGTCATAAACATAATTGATTAAGTAAATATACACAACATTGAAATAAGTGAAATAAAATGAATAATAATCATGAAATTTTTTCATTATATAATAAATAACGAACATAATTTAACAACCGAGATAGACAAATAATGTACGTGATGATTTTGAACCAAGGAAAGGGTTTCTCTTGTCACTTTGACTTATGTGACACAATCACCATATTTAACAGTTATTTATTGTTTGTGAAAAAATGATTTTTTTATGATATATGATAAATTAATATATCTCCATGGTATTTAATGTTTTATTTAATTTTATTTCTCTCATAGTTCTTATGATACAAAATATACCAATGTGTAAATGGATTTTTTCACAATATCATCATTATTCAAGATTGTTTTTAAGTCTCCAATAATTGTATTATATTATATTTATATCTTAAAATAAATATACATTGTTATCTTATTTTTAGTGATGCTGTTCTTCATGTAATAGAACTAATTAACCCTATTTTGTACTTAAAATTATTAATAAGAGACTTTTAAAATAATCTGACCTTATCTCTCTCTTTGATAATTATTTTTATTCCAAAACCATGATTTATAAAAATGGATTTAAAATATTTTATCATTTTTCAAATGTTTTATTAAAGAAATTATTATTAATTTTTACTTTTTAAAAAATGGTTTGAAATGAATCTTCTGGTTGTTTTCTAAAAGAGACTTTTTAATCTTTTTACAGTGAAAAGGTATGTACTTTCTAAATTACATAGGATGTACCAAATTATCTTCCATTATGAAATTAATTTCATTGATTCATTATTTTAATGTTGATGAAGTTTTCAATTCACATTTATTTTCTAATAATCATGAAATTCATTGTTTTTAAATGATATTTTCAATTTAATGTATTTTGATAATATGTTAATATTTTTTTTAAATAACAAGGGTAATTTAAAAAAAATTATTTTCCTTAATAAATGTTCCAAGTGATATTTAGAAATCACTATCCATCATAGAATACATTATTTGATGTTAACCATTTCTTAAAGGGTACATACTCTAATGATAAAGTCATCATTACTTTTTGGTTGTTTTATGATCAATTTGAATGGGGATGTACAATTTTATTACCATTCATTATATTACTCCAGTTTTTTTATGATTTTATTTAATAATGTGGGTATGTGTTAATATTTTGTATGTTAAATTTTAAATAACAGTTTTTATGCATATCATGTTTCACCAACTTCAAATGTGGAATGAATTGGACTTACTATGTAAAAGGTGGGGCCAAATATAACGCCTTAATGCATCGGTAGGGATCATGAGAAAAATTGGTTGGGGGTTTGGTTTTTTATTTACTCATCTCTATAGATATATTGGCTCATGTCCTTGACTGTATTATATGTTTTGGAATAAGTCCTCAAAGGTATCTTTTAGATATCCATCATTATGAATTACATCATTATAAATTTAGTTATTGATATTAAATGAGATTATTCGATTTGTAAGAATATACATGGTTATGTTTTATGTCAATCTGAATATTTATATGGAATTATTTGACCATCATTTATTCATACCATACTAAGATAATGCCAACAATTAAATGGCATGTGATTAATTATTTACCATTCTATATTTATCATGTCTTCCTTACTCATAAATTATACTATACACATACACATTATTAGAATTTTAGCTCACCCCTTTATTATGATTTATTTACCCCAAGATACATGGAATACTTTTGTGATTGATATGATGGGATACAATAAGGGGAATACTGTAATTCCCAAATAAAATTCTATGTGACTTTTACGTTTTAAAATATCATTTCTATTTCATATATGTATCTATTTTACCATGATAACTATACTATTTTCCCTCTTAGATGTGATTCCTTATATATTATGCCAATTAATAAAGTAGACACTAGCTCCAAGACATCGAGGTTATGGTCGATACACTAGATGTGAAGATATGTAGGACTCAAACATTCATGGATGTATACGGAGATAAGAATATGATTTGTCTTGTAACTCTACATGAAATTATATATAAGTTTCAAACCATTCAAATATATATGAAATTTTTAAAAATTCAATTGAATGGTGTTTCAAAAAATAATTTATTAGATCTATAGTTTTATGTTGGTGAAAAGGTGCTTTTTTTGATATCTTGTGTAATAATATTATGTGATTTGTAATGAAAGGGATTTTGAATTTCCACATCCTAATTTTTATTTTCATTTTATTTATTTATTTATTCTTTTGTAATTATTTTCGATACTGATATTTTGGTTTAATTTCATGGGAATTTTTATTTTTTTATGTATTTAGATATTTTTTATATGTATGAATAGTTTGTGAATTTGATTTAGGTGAAACCATGATAATTTCATTAAATAAGAGCATCTCTCAATTTTTTGTCTCCTTGTATGGTCTTTTTCACTAGGAAGCAAACATTTTGGTATAAAACAAGAAGGTTCTAGAAGAAACCAAGTGGGATAGTTTTTCTCAGTAATCTAACACATGACATGCACATGGTTTGAAGAATCCATGATGATATCATTCATGATTTTTTATTTTTAAAATCAAATTTATTTTCATTGTTATTTTAGGTATTTCAAACCATAAATTCAAATTGTTTGAGGATGAATTTCCATTGGATGGAGGCTTCAAATTTGCATATGATTTGGAAAACCATTTGACCTAACCATCTGACTGGACGAGATCTTCACAATTTTTGGATTTCTGTTTTACTATTATTATTTTAAAACCAAAAATGAATATGATTCTACACCCATTCATTCTATGAGGACATGGATTACTTGGTGAATAATAACCTCTCATACAATTCTATTTTGTGTTTTCTATTATTCAATTTTCTGAGGGATTATTCTTTCATTAAGACTCTATTCTTCCTATATCATCCCTGATTTATTATATTATTTAATTTATTGGTTTATTATTATCCAAAACATAGGGTGAATTTTAGATAATGGGGGTTTTTTTATTTTGGTTTTATAGTGTGTAGTTTTATTGGCCTTATTCATACTATCTCTGAAGGCTTCATAATGTTTACACATCATTTATGTAGGTGTGTCTATTCATTTCCATTCTGGAACATTCCATTTGATATTTGTGACTTTTTAAATTCATTTTAATTGTTCTATTTTCAAACCATGATTTAAAATTTTAATTATTAATAGTTTGCATATTGGGGGTTTAATTAAGAAGGTGTTTTATAAGGACTTATATAGTTAAGCTAATATATGCTCAATTTATATATATAAATGATGTTTTCTAAAAATTTTAATAGGACATTCAAATGTAATTTATATTTTTTAATCATCTTTTGGTATTTTTTTGTGATTTTCTAAAGGTGGGTGAAAGTTGATTTTTTTTTTGGTTGGGGACTTTGTGCTTATTTTTGAGATAGAACATTTGTTTTTTGAGGGGTTATTTTGTATTTGTTTTATTGGATTCTAAACATTCTTATGGAATTTAATATATATTCTTGTATGATATGTGTGTGTATATTTTTACATTGGGTGGACTTGTATATTTTTTCATGTACATAGACTAAAATTCTATATAATTCTCCCTCTAAAACCTGGATCCTGAAAAATGTTTTTAGGGAACCTAAATATGATCCAAAAACATTTTTTAGAGTGGTTTTTATCAATAACTACTCCAAAGGCCTTTCTAGCACCAAGAAAATATACGTGAATGATCACATGGTGTTTTTAAATTGTTCTTCAAATAAATATTCCATCCAAGAAAATAATTTATATCTTTAAATGATATATCCTGGTTGGAACCATTAAATATTTTCTAAAAACTGAATTCCTACAGTAGGGACCTCTATTTTGGGGAACTTTTTCACTTGGATTGTGTTTATAAGTGTGATTAAAATATATGAAATCATATATTAATCAATTATTGATATTTTTAATGTGTACTCACTTACAAAAATCACTTTCATATCATTATGGGATTCTAGGAATCATATAAATGGTCAATATGAGGTCTCTATTTATTTCCAATTAGAAGGAATGGATCTAAATTTCAGCGAGATGACAATGTGGTTTATTCCACTTATGAGGCTAGTCGATAGTTTTCTGTTGGTATAGTTATAAAAAAACATCAATACATTTTTTTATTGTTATGAAATGAGTATGTCTATGGTATCCTCTAGGGATGTTAATAATAAGTCCATGACTATTTACTTATTATTATTATTATTATTATTAGTATTTGGAACATCAGTTCCATGTCATGATTCTCTTATACATTTTTGTAGATTACCCTATTTTCTTTTTATTCTTTTTTATGTAATTTTAAAATCGTATTTTGAATTTATATAAATATATATATACTTCTTGTATACACACATAGATAGTTTTTTCTTCTTTCCTTTATGTTTGTTTTTTAAACATTTTTTTGAATTTCATTTTATTGAAATGAATAGTTTTTTATTTTTTATTAATTTTTAAAATCCAATAATGTATATGAATTTTGAACCCAATTTTTTTATAATAATTTTAGAAAATTAAAAAACATGGGTTATGATGTCCTTTATATGTGGAAGTTGTAAATTTACACAGTACTTGTGCTACACGACTTTAGTAGACTGGTAATATTTGAAGGATCAAGTTACAATAAGTGTTTTATCATATAGTAGGTAGATAATATGGATAAATATTTACTATAAGTAACAATGAGTTTTAGTTAGTTTTTCTATTTTATTTTTAATCATTCCTTGTGCATGGATCTTGTTTATATTATTTATTTTTGATTAATTTTTATTATGTTTTTTCTAGTTATATTGCATGCTATGTCTCCCTGTTTACATGTGTATCCATATTATGGGAGAAATCATCCACATAGATTATCTCATGATTCCCTGATTCAATTTGTCATCCCATGGGGTTCATGTAATCTATTATGGTTCATCAAAAACTAGATCAGGTTTTCAGTTCAAGGTTGATCTTGGTTGGTTTATGAAAAAAAAATATTCAGGGAAACACTTGATTATTTTGGGTATTAGGTACAACAATTATTATGATTTTTGGGACTAAATATGCAGGCATGGGAAGAGAATCCTGAAGTCTTACTATTCATGTACCTCGAGTTAAAATGGGTTTTCATATTTTAACTATTTACCTTTTATTTTGGGTTTATGATATTATTCCTATATTTTCTTAATGCGTATTTGTGTTTTCCGGGATGGAAATTGGAGTAAACATGCTTCTTATGACAACATCACATTGCAAGAAATCAATGTGGATCCCTATTTAATGGTTTAACATTCCCTCATAGGATTATGAATTCTTAGTTTACATCCTTCTAAACTATGTTGAAATTCATTGTTGAACAATTGTCCCAATTTTTAGTAACTTAATATAGGTCTATTTTTTATTGGGATGGCTTTTAATTAATGAAGTATGATATGTATCTTAACTGAAATGGATGGGTTTTATTTTGTTACAAGTGTTTGGTTTTTAATAAAAATGGCATGGAACATTATTTAATAAATTGGGAATCGATAATATAGAAATGGTTTTAATATTTGAAAATAGATTTGAAGTGAAACTCTAAGTTTTGAATGGGAAATAATTTCTAATAAAATTGGAAATTGGACTTCATTTTGAGTTATATTTTGTTTTATGGGGTCATTATTTTGAGATAATGTGTTATCTATTTTGTTTTTTTATTGAGGTTTGGTTCTAAATTGATTTAATTTTGCGTTTTTATGATATTTGGATGGTTCCAATGCAATATACCAGAACCCGATGCCACATAGTAATTCCCTAATCCCGGTTTGTCACATGTCCCTAAGCGCATCTCCCCAAATTCCAGAGGCCACTTACTACTGGTGAGGGCCTAGGTGTGTTAGTGGGGAGAATACTCCCTCATCACCAGAGTATACGTGGAAGAATATCAATATAAAAAATAGAATATGTGTTAAACAATCATTTTTGCAACACAAGCGAGACATATGTGTATAAAAAATCGAGAGGTGTATCATATATAATAATTATGAAGATAAATGCATATAGAAATTATTTAAAATAGGCACATGGATATATTATATAGTACATGTATTCAAATGCCTAAAAACACGAAAAAGTTATTTTAGTAGCATCACAAGCCTCAACATGGCCCTATGCTCCAATTCTCCTAAGCAAAAAATCATGAACCTTGGTTAGTGTGCCATACCATATCAATACATGTAACTATATAATCTATTTTGGTCCCCAAGGTGTCCCAAATATGGTGTGAGATAAATATCCTTGTAGGAAACCACCCATAGATTTATATAGTTTTATGTAGTACAATGCAATATTCAATAGAATTTTATGTAAGATGAAATGTAAGTGTGAATTCCCAAGGAACAGAACCACTCCAAAAAAGTAATACCAAACATCCTCGTAAGGATCCATGAAATAATTGTCACCTCCAAATAAGGTAACTTCAAGCATACAAACCAGAAACAATGTCTCTCAACACATACATTTAATTCTTATACACACAGCCTTTCTATATAATTAATACATAACAAAATACCATGCCCTTGCTATATTATTAAGTGTGTCATGTTACTACAGAGACAATGTAATGACCAAAAGTGTCATATATCCCCCCAGTTGTTTCCAATAATTATTTTAAGATCAAAATGGACTGGATCCAAGGTTTATAAAACCAAGTCATCTTAATCAAGTCTCATGTGAATCTCTATGGAAATTTGGTTTTGGAACTAGTTTGAGTCATAGGAGAATGTGTACCAACATGTCCTACGTGAGTCCAATAATTCTAGATCCAAAGGTTAGCAAAGAATGAGGAATTCCATAGAATCAATACCTATGATGTATCAGTACTCAAGGTATCCACTGCCACATTAGATATCCTCATAAAGGAATCCATGTAATCAATATAAAACCTCATCCATTTCATACCATTTAACAATTCAATTTTCATATGAGTCTACCCACTCTTATAATCAATTGCATCTTATGAGTATACCCACTCGTGTACTCAATTCCCATTTAAACAAGTCACAAGGGTATACCAACCCATTTATCCCAAATTTTAATTAAATAAATCACATGGGTATACCCCACAATTAGTAACAATTCATTATTAAACAAGCCACATTGGTATACCCATCCATTTGTCAAATTTCTAAAAAATAAATTTAGGATATTTTAAAAAAATCAATGAGTATACCCACTGATTTAACAAATTCTGTTTAATATATTTAACAATTTTGGGCATGGGAAATATTTATAACACTCGGAAATGAGGAAAAACATCTCCTATGAATGTAATTCAATCCCATTTATAGGTGATTGATCTTCTTAAAAAAAGTCAAACTCAATAACACACCCCTTGGTTGGCTCATCAAATGTTAAAACCAAAGAAAATACATAGTTCACCTTCTGGGTGCCCTTGGGTTGGGGAAAAACAACTGAAACGTATCAAGAAAACTAAGGGAATATCTAATAGTCCATGTTTCGTCTATTTCAGAATAAGATTTCAATTACATGGTAGAGAAATAAAGTCCAATGAGCATCCAAATGGTTGATAGCTCTATAATTCACCAACAAGTTAATGAACAATATAGACCATCTACCATTTCAGGGCACTAGAGTTTTTGTCTAGATTCAAGTCTTAATTCAACCTAGTTTATGATAAACCTGAAGAACAAATAAAGAATGTGGAATTAGGGAATATGATCCTAAATTCAAATATAATACCCTACGTCTAGAATAATGATGCACAACTAAAAAAGGAATCAAGATCATTCTACAATGGATCTGATTAGACTGATGGAAAAAATGGAAACCAGGCCTGCAACTAGAAGAAAATCATAACTTATGATCCTTGGGGGAAATCATTCACATGAGTGAGGGGTGAGGCAAGGGTTATTTCCAAATTAGGGGCCCATGAATATATTTTAAAAAACTGGGCTTACGAATTTACACAATGTGTAAATGCCTTACAGTTCATGTGACTCATGGGTTCCCTCCCTATGAAATCCCCTTCCAATGAATAGATGGTCATGACTAGACCATTAAATTTATTGTAATTGAAATACATGTCATGTATTCCAATTGGACATCATCTAATTGTTCTACAGCCAAAATAATAACCTTCAACCGATTCCTTCCCAAGAAACCCCCAATCGTCCCATGAATCTACTTAGGGTCAATGCCAACAAGGAAAATTTCAACTGAAAAAAATGATCCATAGCATAATAAAAACATGGGATCATACAATCATCCCCCATTAAATAATTTCTTCTTCTAATTACCCAATCAACGGTCGGAAAGATTCATCGGATAAAAAATCTGACCACTAAGGACATACATCTTCCTTACACCCCCATGTCCTGTCCTATAAAAGGCCGTGCTTCCATAGCACCCATACTGGATGAAATAACCAAATTCATAGAACATTTGTTCTCCTATAAACAATAACATTAAGATACTTCTCAAATTTCACATTAACCTTTTCATCAACCTCATTGGGATGGAAAGAATGAGATTGTTTTGAATGATAGTGGAATTGATAAGATACAGTGAAGTCATCGTGAATGGATAGGTACCTCTAACATAACTAAAACTGATATTCTACTAACCCAGATCTCTCTAGAATAATGAATGACCACACATATTGTGGTGAAAGATTAGCCACTCTCCTGATCCATATGTGTCCCATCCTTAGTGATACATGTTAATGAACCCGATCTCTGACCTCAAACTGTAGAGATCATATTTATCAATTTGCATAAGACTATTGTTGATAATGTGTTGTATCCATCCACTTCTAAATAAACTAGACCCACTCAAAAGTCTCATAAATAAGTTGTGGTCCCAATAAACCTAACTCACCTCACTCTACATTGCACAAGGATGATCAACATGACCTACCATAAAAATCCTCATATGGTTCTATCTATATCGTCTCCTAATAACTGTTATTGTAGGTGAACTCAACTACGAGATTGTGTCTCTCCCCAGATGACCTAAAATCCAAGATACCTGATCATAGCATGTTTTCTAGAACCTATATCATACACTCAGAATAGAAATCAGTCTGAGGGTCGTATGTTGTGCTCACAAGCCCCTATGAACCCACCTCCCACTTCAAAATCTTCTAAAAAATGATACGTAAAATGGTAATCATTGTGAAAGATTATAGTACCTGGAACCTTAAGAAGTTATACTATCTCACATATATACATCCTATGGAGCTCATCAACTCTAATGGTCTCCTTGATCAATGAGAAATGACCAATCTTCTTGATCCTATAATCAAAAACCCACACAAAATTTTTTACTCGCGGATACCTAGGTAAACCGGTCACCAAATCCATCGTAACATCATCAAATATCATCTTGGGAATAGGTTAATTCTATAAAAGTAAAGGTATTCACTGATGTTATTCCTTCACCTATTGTTAGGTTGAAAAATTCATATAAAAATAGGCTACCTCTCTCTTCATTCTCAACCACCAGTACTGATGGTACAAGTCAATGTACATTAGTTGTCTCTGGGATGCACTGCACAAACCGATGCATGAAACTACAACATCATATATTCATATATATATAATAGAACCCAAATGCGATCATGGATATTCATTATATCATCCATTTCTACTGTCCAACTTGGAGGAGGGTCCTCACCATCCACCGTCTCCCATTGGACTAGGCATACCATATCTGATAGATTCGCCATTCTCATTCTATCGAAAAGGGTATAGGTTATGACTATAGTCGATAAATACATCATACATTTTTTCTATGAACCACTAAGTTCATATCTGAGAACTATTTCATATGCTTCCAATCACTATGAACTTACTGCACTGTAGGTATCTTTGATCTCTTGGTCAGTACATCAGTCAATGCATTGCCTTTACCCGACGTTTATTCAAGATCAACGTTTAAATACAGTAGGTACTCCATCCACCTTCATATCCTCAGATTCATATCATGCAGTGTGAATGTATAACTAATTATTTTATGGTTTGTTTAAAAAAATCACTCTCCTAGTATGTACTATATCCCAAATTGCGATGTCTGAACAACAACAGCTAACTTGAGATCGTGCTTCGTGTAGTTCCTATCATGTGTCCTTACATACGGAGACCCATACAACATGAATCTATCCCCCTACATCAGTACTTATCATTTTCTGATACCTGATGTAATACAATACACAGTGAATCTCTTTCTCCGCTCTAGTATTATCAGGACTAGTGATGCTTTCAGCATCCCTTTCGACTCCAAAGAGGCTTCCTCACAAGAATATGATTATACAAACTCTACACTCTTCTCAGTGAATCTCATTAGAAATTATGCTAAGCATGATAATTACCATTTAAAATTTATATAATATCCAACTATCCCCATTAAACTCCATATGTAAAAAAAATTTGGGGTTGTTTCCCAGAAACTACATCACCCACCTTATCTGGGTCAACATATACTCATGTCTTTATGATTGTGTGACCCCAGATGTGTTTCTGATCAATCCAGAAGAGGCACATTTGGATATTAGGTTATAACAAAAGCTATCTAATTTTATTCAAAACAATATCGTGGTGTCTTTCATGGTCATATTGATTGTGGGAATACAACAAGATATAGTCCACAAAAACCACCACAAAAGAGTCAATGTATGGATGGAACACTCAATTAATTAGCGCTATGAAAACTGATAGTTCATTTGTGTTACAAAAAGACATAACTGATACTAATATAAACCATACCTATAATAAAAAGATGTAATAGTTATATCTTCTGGTCAAACATTTACATGGGGATATCCGGACATCAAATAAATTTTTGAGAACACTCAAGATCCTCAAAGTGGATCAAATAGATGGTATTCTTTGTGGAAAGGGATATCGGTTCATAACCATTAATTTTTTAACCTTCCAATTACCCACACATAGAATAATGTTACCATCTAACTTTTATGTAAATAGGATTGGTAAACCCCATGGAGATGTACTGGGTTGAATAAACCCATTCATCTCTAAATCCTATAGCGGCCTCTTGATATCCTATAACTCAATCATAGCAATCCTATAAGGAATAATGGATACTTTTGTAGCTATTGGAACTAGATATATGAAGAAAAATACCTCTCCATCTAGAGGTAAATCAGAAATGTTATCATGGAATATACCCCTAAAGCCTTCAACCACTTGAGGTATGTCCACCTGACTCACACCCTATGCATCAAAATAAAAACAAGTGATCTATATTGTCATCCCGCACATCCCACAATTCCCTGGTCAGGATTAGCCCGCTTGGACATCCAATTCACCATTGTGAATATACACATCACCCAATGGTGATGTGATTGTCACCCTATGATGATAATAGGAAACAAAATCTCAAAATGCTACTAGACACTCTATCTTGTGTATGATGTCAAACCCTTTAATCTCGATGACTTAATGATCCCGGATGAAGTGACACCCAACAACCTCATGAGGGATTTCTATACTCTATCATACACCCTTCATTATAATCCCCAATGGAGTCTCAAACATCATTAAACTCTTAGAAGAAAAAATATTAGTGCAAGGGATTTTCACAATAGGTGAAAATATATAACTATATTATTCACCATTAATAAAATGGAAAGATGTAATATTAGATGATACTGATATAATACCTCTCACCATATATGGTCTGACACCCAGCTCCTTGGGGTTAGGATTTACAGAATACATCTAGCATGTATCACGACCCTGTGACATAACGTCATTGGCTAGATTATGTCCACTATAATATATATGTATAATTTGTGTGTAGATAATTCATCCATGACCAAAACTAAGTCATCATAAATGAATACCATTTCTTTATCTTTGTACCTATCATATTTTTTGAAACCCACACTTGTACATGGTGTAAGAGTTGACACCCAACCACTTGTAGCTAGAGGGATGATATGGATGAACTGCTACCCATGCCCCATCATTCAACAGGATATGAATGCGACTGGGTCATAGTCACACTTATTTTTTATGTGGCCCCATCAACCACACCGATGAGAAGACACTAATCTAACATTACTCAATGATTGACTAGAACTCTTATCAGGGGATGACTCAAAGTAGTGCTTCCTTCCTAAATACAATGAACTAATAAGTCATGACACAACACTTCCCTACTCTATTCTCCCACATTCTCTCATGTCATTCTCTATAATCATTGTGTGATTCAAAATATTACTGATATTAGTCAACATGGACACCTTAAACTGAGATTTGATAGCCTGTCTAAGTCGTTCCTCGATGAGTCTCTCTCTTGAAAACTCATTGACAAGGTACTTCGACGCTAAAAGGTATACCTCTATAAATCATGTCAAGTACTCCAAAACCATCATGGTTACCTACTACAGTTTCATGATCTCACTATCCAACACTATACAGAAAATCTCAAGGTAAAAGTAGTCATAGATGTGGGTTTGAAATTCTATCCATCCAAGATCTCGCAACATTTTATCTTGGTTAAATACATCCCACCCACACTATGTTGATCCATGAATCATATATTTTATGATCCTTAACCTCATATAAAGAGGCATATTAATATGTTAAAACATTGAAAAGATCATATCAATATATACTTGAGTGGCCTATGGACCTCCATCCCCTAAAAAAGTGGGAGGTTGATGTTGCTGGAAAACACGCATCTGCACAACCACATAGAAGGTAGGTTGTGGTTCTCCATGATATATTTACCTATGTGATAGAATCCAACACTGAAATATGCCTCAAAACCTATTTCTGTAAAAAAATATGGACCCTTATCTAGTACAAAAGGAAGATACCTTAGTATTCCATGGGCCACCTCTTTTAGAGAATGGTTGTCTCCATCATTCTAGTTCACCACTGTAGTGTATCATGGTATCATGTATCTACAATTCCAAACAAAACCTTATGAAAATATAGATATCAAAGTCATAGCTGAAAGTGTAATATAGATCAAAACCCTCGTAATACCAAGTCATAACCCACAACCTATTCTTAAATCTATGATTGTATAAAGAAAACAACCATAAACTACTAGAACCTCTTACTATTTCCATCTCAAAAGTTCGGTCTACGTCAAGTGTCTATTTTCGATTAAATTTCATTTTCATTTATCAATAATTTGTTCAAATAATATAACTAATGGTTCACTGTGTTCCAATCCATGAGGGCCCATAACACCTAATGAACTAAAATTTGATGCCTGTGTAATTCATAAAATATCTCATTCAATTAAATATAAACAAAAGAGTCAAAGGGTGTATCATTTTCCATTCTATAAGAGAACATACACCATATGAATTGAAGTATAACATCAATTTTATATCCACAAAACCTTGTATATCACAATAGCCTACAAAAATATTGCAACACCTATCAAAATAGCAAGCTCCAGGTAATGCATCCTAAAAAGCATGAAATAATGCATGGAATGTGATTTATGGAAAGGTGATTCTATAATAATGACATGGAATACAATTATATATTTGGGATGTAACATAATTATAACTGCAATTATATCAATAGAAAAAGAACAAGACTAGTGAATCACCCAATGGTTTGATAAAATCAATTGTAATTGTCAATATCTAGAAAAACAACCATCCATTTGAGGCAATAAAGAATTCCCATGTACATGGGTTAACTATGAATGAGAACAACTCATTACGCAACTCCATTTACTTTCTATCCCCATATATTTCTTTTAAATAGTATGGAAAAAAATGAATCCCCTCTGATACCACTTTTTAACATCCCAGACCGAGATGCCACTAAAAAGTTCTCCATGCCATGCAGGTCACATGGACTCAAGAACATATCTGAGATGACATAGGTTGTCTAAAATCAGTGAGTACCTTGGTGTGTTAGTGGGGAGACTGTCACCTCATCATTAGAGTATATGCAGTGGAATATAAACCCAATTTTTTTTTTCTAAAGTATTAAATAATCATTGTTTCAAAAAAATATATATAAATATAAAAAAAACAATAAGTCTATCATATATAATAATGATAATGATTCATGTATCTAGAATATATCCACCATAGGTACATGTAAATACAACACCAAAAAATTATTAAAAAGACAAAAAAGGTATCCCAGTAGCAAAGAAACCCTTATCTTGGTCCTTTGCTTCAATTGTCCAAAGGATAAAATCAACAAACCGTGTTAAGGAACTTACCCTTACCAATACCTTCATTCATATAATATGTTCGGGTCTTTGAGGTGGCCCAAACATGGTATGAGATAAACATCTTTGTGGGTAACCACCCATAGATCTACAATGTTCTAAGAACAACAATGCAATATGTTAAATAAGCGTATTTAAGATGAAATGTATTTGTGAATACCCAAGGCATATAGCCATAGAAAATAAGTAATACCAAACAGACTCTAAATGATCCCTTCAACAAGTTTTAGCACATAATAAGACAACTATAAGATATATAATCAATAAACATGGGCAGACTCTGAATCCATCCATATAATGTTCGTAAGGCCTTTCTATATAATTAACTCTTAACAAAATCCCCAGACCATTCCATTTAATGATGTGTATCATGTTTCTACGACAACACCATAAATACCAATATGAAATATATCACACAACCATGCTGTATAATTTAGTGTATACCTCAATGGTTCAGATCCAAGGTGTAGAACACCAATGAATCCTATTCGAGTCCAAGAAGATTCTCAGTGGATGCTCAACATTGGAAATTTTATGAGTCCTAGGAGCATGTTTACCAACATTCCCTATGTGAGTCCAAGAAATAGATATCCAAGGGGTATGAAGGCCTAGGTAATCCCATTGAATCATGACCTAAGAAGAATCACTACTCGAGGTTTCCACTACCACTTTTACTATCCATTTAGTGTCATCTATGACATCAATAAAAATATTCATCATTTTTCATACCATTTAACAATTAAATTTCCATATGAGTCTACCCACTCATATAATCAATTAAATCTCATGAGTATACCCTCTCATATAGTATAATCCCATTTAATCATGTAACCTGGGTATACCCACCCATTTATCAATATTTACCATTAAACACATCACATGGGTATACACACCCATTTATCGTAATTTACTATTAAAACATTCCATGTGATTATACCCACCCATTTATCATAACTTATCACACCTCAATATTTTACAATTTAAAAAACACCCCATATTAAACCTACTTGTTTAAGCAATTACATTGAATACATTTAATCATGTTAGGTATGGAATATTATGATAACATAAAGAAAGGTGGTATATAATCTCTTAATCTTGTAATTCAATCGAATTTATTTATAAATGATCTTTTTAAAACTAGGAAAACTAAAGAACACAACCCTTGGGTGGTTATTGAAAGGTCAAAACCAAATGAAAGGCACACACACTGCATGGGTTGCTTCAGGTTTGGGAAATAACGAACATCACAAATGGAGGAACCCAAGTGATTCCATAATAGGTAATGTCATATCTATTTCAATTTAAAATATCAATTTTGGGGTTAAGCTAGAATGTACTATGGTTGGAATAACGATGGATAACTCTATTAATCACTAAATGCTAAAAAAATGTATACACCACATACCATATCTCAATATTGAAATGCTCATCCAGTATCCAGTTATGAATAGACTCAGTTAATGATAAATCTAAACAACAATGAAGAATGAGAAATTAGGGAATTTGAGCCTAAATACATATAACATAGTTGATATATAGAAGAATAATGAATAACTAAATAGGAAACAATATCTTACCTAGCTAGATAAAACAAGACTGAATACGAATGAAATGGAGTCTGGATCATTGTCTCGGATAAAATCCTAGAATAATCTCCTTGGGGTGGTCATACACATTATATAGGGGTGAGGTGAGGGTTCTATAAAAATTATAGCCCCATCCACTATGTTTAAAAACTAGACTTGAGAATTTACATTTCTTAAAAATGCCTCACCCATTATGAAACTCATGGGTTCCCTCCTAGGGAAATCACCTTACGCTGTGTGAAATTTATTATCCAACACATCACATGTCATGTAATTGAAATAAAAATCATGTATTCCAATTTCATATCTTTTAATTGGACTATATATAAAATGTATACCATTGGAATCTTCCTCCCCAAGAACTACCCAGTGCACCCATGACCTAGCATAGGGTCTAAGAAAACAAGGAAGAGTTCAACCAGACAAAAAGGATCAACACCTAAAGAACAAAATGGGATCATACATCCACCCTAAAAGGTATAAAGAGTTTCTAGGAAGTATCTTCTAATTTATAAGACAAACAAGACTCCTTTATGTGTGGTATAGACACTCTATTTTCAATCATTTCCTATTATCCAAGGTTATCAACATCCTCTCGAAGCTCTATTGTAGATACTATAAATTTAAATGATATTCATGTTCCAAAAACCACATAATTATTTTCTATAGAGATTTTTACTGGTTTTATTATAAGGTATATGTTTTTTATTAATATGTTTTTTCCATACCCATTAGAATATTGAATAAATTGGTTGTCCTTAAATAAACCATAGTTAAATGGTTCCTCCATGGGGATGCAAATGTGAGGATTGATGCTAGGATTATCTCTATTTTGTGAGGTCAAAAAATGATGAATAGATATGTTTACTACAAAAAGTATATGGTAAATTTTTTTATGGATATAGTTTCTAGATATTTGATAAAAGTTAATCACATATTGATTGTTATACATCCTTAAAGTAGAGATCAATTTATTTAAACTATGAAATATTCATTTAAAGATATTTTAGATGAGATGTTTTTAGCTGTGTTGGTTTCCTGAAGCCGGACCATGAAGGATAGAAGTATGATCTCCTTTTAATCTATTAATGGTTTCCAATATGGTTAGGAGTGTAAATTAGAGGATTTCATTCCTTGTGTATCTTATTATTCTATCATAACTTCTCTTGATATGGATCACTCAATTTTATACTTCCAGTGTGGTTAGTTTGGGAATTCAAATACATCATTCCATAAAACTATGAACTATCATCATCGAAGTGGAAAACTAGTGCTTGATGATAAAATATTTTGGCTAGGAATCTACAGAAGAAATATGTATAGGTCAGCCTGTGGATCATATTATCCATTCATCTATGATATTTTGGCGTAGTCCTTTAATTATTTCCCCTTATATGTCCCCCCCCCCACTAATTAATTATTTTTTATTTTCCCTTTCATTTTAATTTGTCCATTGTTATTCATGATTCTAATAGTAACCTGAAATTTGGGGTTGTTTTTGAGATGAACGTATCTTAAAAAAAATATAAATTCTATACAGATCAAGTTTTCAATTTGAGTTTCCATAGTTGTGCCCCCTTATTGTGTTGGGTGGTAAACTCATTGAGTGTTATTTTTTGTTTAAACTTCATAACAATAATTTTATAAATGGTTGGGAGATCCATGTGGATCTCTTAATATTAATCTCATGAGGTAACATGTTTTAACTTGTTCAAATAAGAATAAGACCAAATTAATCAACTCTTTTTTGTTTTAGGATTAGTTTGGATATTTTTTTCAAGAGTTCATTATTTTCATTTGAAGGTTCTGGTTTTTTGTTTCTTATCTTGAGCGTGGTATCATTATGGTTGGTAGAATGTAATTATGGTCGTGATAATTATCACAAAAAAAAACTATTTTTTTCATTTTTATTTTATTTTATATTTTTTATTTGTTCTTGTAAATTATTTTGAGTATTGATTTCATAATAAATTTATGTTTTGGAGGTATTGGTCAATTGTTGAATAAGAACATGGTTAGGTCTCATAGAATTAGTGAACTATGTACCTAATTTTAATTGGTGGAAATATATATATATTTTCAAATATTTTTATCAGATAGGTAGCACATTGTTTATATCAAACGATGTGATTCTGATACAAAACCATGCATAATATTTTCGTCTATGGGAGATGGCATATAGATTTCATACAATTTGTGATAATAATGAAATGGTATTTTGGGGGTGTCTTTATTTATAGTTGAATTTTTTTCATGATTGTGCGACTATCTCTAAACTATGAAACCATATCATATGAGGCTATTGTGTCCTTATAGAAGAGGGAATATATTTTTCAACTGATTTGGTAAACTTAAAACCATCAGAAAACATTAATATTTGGTTATTTACCTCTCTTATCTTATGGTGTTAACAAAATAAGTTGTGTTTCTTCCACTATTACATTTAGGTTCCCTCATAATCCTTTCTTAGACATCAAATCTCCTTATTTTTTATTTTGGGTGTTCTATTATTCCATTTTTGGTGGATCCCCCATTGAGTAATCCTCTTTTCACCCTCTATCCTCCCTGATTTTTTCATCATTCTACTATTGGTGCCTTCTTGTCCAAAACCATGGGCGAGGGTTGTCTTATTTGGTATTTTAATTTTATGTAAAAATGTGTAGTTATTTTTTTAATCCTTATTCATCTCATTTCTTGAATTTTTTGGTGAATTCGCAACCCTTTGATGTTGGCATCTCCATCCATTTCCTTTCCATAACATTACATGTGATGTTTTAGAATTTGTAAATATTTATAACTTATTTAGTCATCATATTTTATTTATAATATTGATTATTAGATCATTTCATGATGAGGGTAGAATTGAAAAGTGTTTTTCTAAGGACATCTATAGTTATGCCTATATGTTATAAATGTTAATATATTCTAAGTTTTTTCTAAACTATTGAAGTGACTATTCAATGATGTATTTTTTTTATTTTAATCATTTTTTTATTTTTTTAGGATACTGTTATGGTGGTTTTCATGTTTAATTGTGTTTTGGTTTGGTTTTTATCAGCTTTTCTGATTTTTCGAATTTATAGGAGGGAAGTCTTATGTTTTTTCAAACACATATTTTTTATTTATTTTATTGGACTCCTTGAATTCCTAGGGTGTCTCTATATATAAGTTGGATATGTTTATTCCTATATATATATTGGGTAAATATAGAGATTTTTCATTTATATATATGGATTTCATATAATTTTCTATTTAAAACAGTTGATCACAATTATTTATTTGGTAACTAAATATTTTCAAAGCATGAGTTTAGAGTGTGGATTCCTAAAATAACCAACCATGGGTGATTTAGAAACATAAATTTATATTTGAATTGTAACCTTGGTTTTGGAATTTTTATGGTTAATATACTTTTAAAAATAATTCATCGAACATCAAATAATATGGCCTGGTAGGTACCACTAATTTTGTTTCTTAAAAGGTAATTCCACCATGGATATCCTATAGTTTAGTGAGTGTCTACATATAGATGTAAGTAAGGGGTTGACTTATCATTTAGTTTTACATATATTGATTCATGATTGTATCGGTTGATGTGTAATGGAAACCTCATAACCCATTACCATCAACATGGGATCCTAAGATTCAATTAGTGGGTCAAGATACTATTTATATTCATTTCTGATTAGATTGATTGGATCATCATTGTAAGGAATGTCCACGGTGGGTTGTTACACCATTTCGTATTGGTGAGAGTTTTTAAATGTGAATAGAAATATGAATTCATAGATTGAAAGGAAAATGGTTCCGAACTAAGTGCCTATAAATTCGTCTCTAGATAATTTTTGTATATTCCCATTATTAGTTTTTTTTAGTTTCATTATTTTTTTGTGGAAATTTTGTTCAAAATTCCATTTTCTTTTATTTATATTAATTAAGCATCATTAATTTTTTTATTACAAATTTATTTATGTTTCGACTCATGTTTAGAATTGATCATTATATCTCTTATGTAACAATTTACCTTTCTTGTGATTTATTCCTTGAGGTTTTTTATTAGAAATATATTTGGAAATTGAAATTGTTCTTCATTGGGGAATGTTATGTTTGTTTTATTAAATGTGGAGAGCCAATAAACTACATATAATTTGAAACCATTATTTGTGGATTATTTTGGGAATCCAAATTTATGTATTCTTTGGTGCTTACCAGATGTCGATTTGAATGCTCATAACAGACTTGTTGCACTCAACATGAAAAGATAAGGCTATGGTGATGGCCCTGTCCTACCCAAAATCATGATATTTTTTCTTTGGACCTATCCCTCACAGCTTTGCTTCCCCTAGGTTCTGGACCATAAGAATCCCTCTGAAAATGCCTCATGATGGGAGAAGTATCCACACCAACTTAGAAATGGGTGTTTCGTGCTCACCCTCTTTCTATTTGGGGTATCTATACTCCCTCCCCTTATGGGACCAATGTCCCTACTAGTACATCAAATGGATAATATCATTGATACAATTTGTAATGACCCTATCTGTCCCATGATCATGATATTTTCCCTTTAATTCCTATCCAACATGATTTTTATTTCATTAGGATATCTCACCCATACAACCCATATGAAAAGGACTCATGACGTGGGATGTATCCACAAGCCCTTATAAAGGGGTGCTTTGTGCTCCTCATCAATCAATGTAAGATTTAAATAATCTTGATTATTGAAGTACCACATTAGTGGATAAAGATAATGAAGTACCCCTTTAAAAGGTGGTGTGGATATATCACCAATTAGGAGGCATTTTTGGGGGATATTGGAGGGTCAGATCCTTGGGAAAGAAAAAATGTGGGGGCTTGGCCCAATTTGGACAATATCATGATCATAGGCTGGACTAGAGTATTACAAATGGTATCAGTCCCAGTGTCTGTTCTATGTGCTAGTGATGATTCTTAGACCTTTTAGGGGGGATAATTGAAATCCCACTTAGAAGGAGAAGGATCATGAAGAACCTATTTATATGGTGGTGTGGATACCTCTCCCTTTATGAGGCCTTTTCTGAGGGGATTCCTGAGGATCATACAGATGGAAATAAAAACCATGAAGGCAAGGCCCAGTGATGAAAATATCAGGATAGTGGGAAAGTCTAGGTCATTAATTAAATTTGAAGGTTCATATTCCAATAATAGTTTTATTATGGAGTAGGATGGTCTCATGGGTTGAAAGATATTAGTGGTCAAAAGAACGTTATATCATTGTTTTGTTTTAGTTTTAGTATTACATTGTTTTTTGATATTTTTTATGTTCTTTATTAATTCCCAGTTGGTTTTATATATGCTATGGTTATGTTTCATGTATTGTTTTCCTATTTTCTAGTGTATCTTGAATATTGTATAAAATTATCCCGATTGATTATATGATGATTCCCATATTGTATTTTTTATCCAATGGAGATTGAAGAAACCCATTTGTTATGTCACAAGCCACATTTGGTATCTATTTCATTATTTATTTGGGTTACTTTGTGATATTATCCCTTGGTACATTGGTCCCTTCTATACCCTTGATCATTTAATAACAACAACTTATCACTTATCACTCCTTCCATGTGGCCCGCAACCGCATGAGGTTTTCCTTATATCAATTTTATGATGTAAATATTAGACCAATAATTTGTTTTGAAGTCTAAATCCATGTAATTGGAATATGATATAACAAATAAGGAACAACCGATGGGAATTTTATATCGATGAGATAATATATTATAGAATAAGTCTAGTCCTCTGATCTAATTTCAATGAAGGAATCAGAAGATCGAGGATAATACATGGGTACTTTTTGTGCAATGTGGAAAAAAATTACAAACATTTTCCTATTTGAATAATAATATTTCGGTGAAAAAATTATTTTCAAAAGATGCAGAATGTAACAACACAAAATTTTTAGTAAATCTCTATACTTAATTAAATCATTAAGGACAAGATTGTTATGAAAAAAATATTGAATTGAAAAAATATGTGATGCAATAATAACATTTTTACACATTACAATTAAATTATAAATTTTAATTTTTTAGGTACCAATAGAGTTAACCACTGAATTGGAAATTAATGTTAAATAATATTAAATAAATATATTCATTAAAACCCCTTATCAAATTGTTTTTCAACAGATTTAATGTTTTAATATATAAGATGAATTTTCATAAATAGAAATTGAATTATAATAAATAGATTGAAAAATTTTATTCAACATATTATCATTTGGTAGGAAGGATAATCTTATATTTTAAGTGATAAAATATTCACCATTATTAATATATAATATATATTAACAAGTGATAAAATGGATAATCTAATGTGTCTCAAATTTTAATATATTAGAATAATATATAGGCATTATTGAATACATTTTTTATATTATAAAATCAATACTCTATGTCTAAACAACAGTTCCCCACCTAACCCACTAACCCTCATATAGTTCCATTCATACCCCTTACCTAACATTCTTTTCTAGTGACTTTTTATCCCATTTCAACTATAAAAGGGGATCACATTCACGATTTTCAAATACACACCCAAATATTGAAATTATTTGAATATTATATAAAATATAATTCAATTAGAAGTCCACATCATGTTTGGTATGTTGTATCCAAAATAAAATCCCTCATGTCAAAAATTTCTGAATAATACTTCAAGTGAATATAAAAATTCTCAATGTAAGAATTTCATACCATTTAATTTCGTTAAATTGTACTTATCATAAAACCTCCTAGACACCAATTATTAACATATATAAATAATGAAAATAACACAAATGAGATTCTGAAATATTATATTATTTATGATTTAACCATTATCTATTCCCTTCACATTGAATAGAAAACGTTAGAATGTTTCTTCTATGTGTTTGCGAGTTGTCACATCCATAAAGTACAAATTTAACTTTTCAATACCCAAATATCATGCATAGGTATAGAAATAGGTTTAGGGAATATATATGTTATTTATATCTTGAATTATATTTTTTTAATATAATTTCGACACTCCATAAGTTACATTAACATTTAGTGATCATTGTAAAACTGACAAATAAACGAGAACATGCCAAAATGAAAAATATATTCCATTATAAGTGAAAACATATTTTCAAATCTAAATCCTATTATAAATAGTCCCAAATATTATTTTTCAATATAATAAAATCTATGTAATTTCATTATACATTTCTAATAATTATATTATATCAAAATTTTCTCTTCAATAGAACTAATCACACATAGATTATAGAATTCTCTTGTTAGGTTGGTATAAACACCTATTTGAAATAATATATAAATTTATATCATGTACGGAATTAAAAACATAATATTGGATATTAATATATAATTAATTGTTAATATATTCTTATATTTTGTTAATATAATCATTTAACTCATTAAATAGGTTACCAACATTCTTTTGAAAAAAATCAACAAAACATCTTCATAACCAATTTAATCTAAAAGAACCGTAATAAAAAACTCAGATATAATGAAATTATTCATCCAAAAAGAATTCAAAGACATTATTTGATGAACAAATTATGATCTGGAAATGTTAAACTTCAGGATAAGAATGAAGATCACCATCATGATTATGAATCTAGTTCAAAATGATCAAAATTAATCACTCTTTAGATTGAAAATAGATGAAAGTAAAATACTATACATATAATAATAATTAATGGGTGCAAAAATGTTTATTATTATGATATTGGTGATTAAGATAAATTTATTATATAGTAGGTTGATGAACTTTAATGAAAATCATGAATTAAAGTTAATGGACTTTGGTAACTCAAATATAGTTCATTGATTTTTTGTTTATTTTGAACATCATCATTCAATGATCACTAAATTCATTGATATAATTTTTTACATAATATTTTCAATTTTATATAGCAGAGGAAAATATTTTTAGAATTTGAATCTCCTTCCATAAAGGATTTTATTTTATACAAAATTATAATATCGATTCCTCTTATTTCTTTATTTCTCTTAAATTTACCTTCAATTCAAGTACATTATTTTACAAACCAATTTTATCCTTTATTAATTTAACGTACAAATATTTATCAAATTTTGGTGATCCTCATACATTATTTTTTATTTTTATGCTATATTACCCCCTTTTATAATTTGAATTTTTTTCCCTTTTCTCTCAAAATGGATATATTACCCATGTTTTTATGCATTGTAAATAACTCACTGAATGATTTTATAATGTTTCTATTCTTGGTGATTTAATATGGAATCAATTGATCTTACTTGTGTTGTTATCAATAAAATAAATTTTTAATTGTAATGTGAAAACTGTGATATTTATTGGGGTTTGAGGCTATAAAAACATGATTTTTTCTTGTGGAGTATATAGGTATATCTAATTGTCACATAATGGGTGGGCCCTCCAATCCCTCTAATACATTGGGTAAATATGTAACGCCCCGACCCCAGTTACCCAGAGTCGGTGCATTATTACATAACATTGGCATGATCACAAGAAAGATCAAATATCGAAAGACAGATTGGTTTAGTAGCCTTGGAATCACTAGATATATTAATAAAGTTTTACATTACATCATAAAGTGAAAAACTACTACAACAACATATTGTATCCATGGTCCACACTATTATCTCCTCATAAAATCCCTGCAGGTCATTCATAATTTACTTCTTCACATCCTGGGAAAAATAAAACATAGAAAAGGGGTGAGTTCAAATTCCCAGTAAGGATAACAATATATCGGAAACTTTCATTAATAAGAATAAACATTTAAGGCAATGTATAACAAAAACAAAAGTCTTTTAAACTTGAACATCAAAATTGTATGTCTGGAAAAAGTAAAAAAGAAATAATTCCATTTAATTATTCACATGGATATTCTACTAATCGAATAATCACATGCAATATCAATAACCACTTTCATAATGATGGAATGCATAATGTCAGACTATCATAACCACATAGCCAAGCCTCGTGCCAGGACTAGAAATAAAATTTTCCCAAGGCCTTGTTCCAAGACACTAGTTTGTCTCATGAGACCTACCGATGCATCGAGGAGCTATTGCGGGCTCCACCCGTCACATATTAAGTCCAATGTGTTCCCATATGAAAAGGTTTAAACATAACATAAACATTCGTATTAAAAATAGCATAAAAAATGTCAATACTTTCACCATAATCCATTAATGGAATAAAAATATCACTTTCACAATCAAAAATATCACAAAAACTTCAATACAATATAGAATTTTTGTATCATAATAAATCATCTTCAAATAATCGTAAAATCTATCAAAGGATGTTGACATAGATGAAATCAAAACTCCTTTTAGTGGAATATATCTTTCTATTTTGAAATCATTTAAAAGTCATATATTTATAAAATAAAATATTTTCGTTGAAAATATTCATACAAGCTTGTAAGGGAAGCTTCGACGATTTAATAACGGCCGAAAATAGCCGCACCCTCCGTATAAGTTAAAAAAACATTCTTACCTTAATTCTGTCGAAAAGGTTAAAAAGAACCTTGTTTGGAAAATGACAGAAAGATTCCTTTATAAACCACTTATAAAAGTCAACAAGGGTATAAATGAATTTAACAAATATTCTAGTAAATAGTAAAAATGTTTTGAAATACATTTTTAAGAAACATGGATGTGGATGATAAAGATATCTCAGTAGATTATTACATATAAACAACCTCGGAAAATGAAGAGATTGAAAAATAAACCCTTAACTTGTACTTTTACTTGGTTGGGGTAGGTTAACCTCCTATATAATGGTGAAAAAATTGTTATTAAATTATACAAGAATCATATACATTAATATGATATCATATATGATCTTTTAACATTGATTTTTTAATAATATCTTAGTATTATCGTTGTTTCAGGTGTTAACTTACACGTTTTATTTTATATATTTTGTTATGTAAGCTATGTTTGTCATGGATAGGTTGTATCTTAATCATTTCTATAATTATATCAAGTCCTTAGATATTATTATTAATCATAAAATGAGAATTATAATTGAATGGATACGATGGAGAATGAATCTCATCACGTTCGTGGAGACGGTAGTCCGTACGTACGCACGGGCGAAAATATCATTCTTTTGATATTAAAATAATATATAAATTGATGGTATATCATATATAAAGAATCATTATCTTGTTATATTTGTTATTTACATGAGTTAAACATCATTATTATACCCATCCAAATAATAATTTATTGAATAACAATTACACCACGACGTGGAGACGGTAAGCCGTACGTATGCATGTGTGGTGACATGTTATTCAAAAAATGGATATAATACTGAATATGGTTGTACCATATTTATAATAAAATCACAGCATATATAAGATACTGGAGTTATTTTTTTATAATGGTAACAACAAAGGAAGAAGAAGTGGAAGAAGAAAGGAACTTGAAAAAGGGTGGTGAAATCATTACCTCTTCTTCGGGTTCTTCCTTTTGATTTGATCAAAAGGGATCCTTAGATTGTCTTTATGATCTAACTAAGGCCTCTAGGTTGTAGTGAGGGAAGTTGAGAGAGTAATTTGATGGGGTTTGGCTGAACCAAAAGGATTTGAACGTGTGAAGTAATGAGAAGGGGGAGTGCCGCTTTATAAGAGGGGTGAGGGGCACCTTAGGAAAATATAGAAATATTAATTTATAATAAATTAATATTTGGTTTATAATGGCTCCAAAGTTGATTATTTAAATGTTAAGGTGGGTATGGCTCTAAAACCAGTCAACCAATAGAATTTAGATATGTTTAGGTCATTATATTAACCTTATCTTTAAGTATCAACTCTTAGTTAATTAGTTTCACTTTTACAATGTCTCTTTGTATTTTTATGTTATATGGTTAATAAACTTATCATATAAATCCAAGAGACTCCCAAGTGGTCCATTAATGATTCAACTATCATGATATAAGGCTCTTGGCCAAACCTTAGATTTTTATAAATTTAATATCAATTAATAATATAATATTTGTTTTAAGAACTCTTTTATGTCAATTTTGACACTATTCAATAATTGATTTTTTTAAAATCATAACAGAATGATTACTTCAAAAACATTTAATTAAAGAAATCATAACATGTCATATTAACCTAGAAAATTAGTGTATTTCATAAAAAGTATCAAATTATATTTATTTGGGTATTTATAATATCCATTATTCTAATTTTAAATTAATTAGGTAATTACTATATCATCATTGTGTCATAAATAAATTAATGTATTTAATGTATAAAAATTATAAATAAAATATCATTATGTAGGAAATCGTTTTAGATTTCTAATTAATATTTATAGTCAAAAATCCAACATATATAAACCTATTTAAAAATTTTGGTTCTAAAAGATATATGCTTATGTCATTTTTGTACTTATTTTAACTTAATTAAAATAATGTGTCCCTATCACCTACAAGTGGATCAAAGGGGTCCCAAAATAGACCCAAAGCTGCACATGGTTAGACATGTATCCACCAATAAGGTTAGGACACGTTTTAGGGTAATTTAGTATTATTATAATATTATTTTTTAACCCTTATTTACCGGATTTACCCTTAACCATGGTAATAAAATATATTACCGCAGTAATTATTCAAAATGTCTAAAAATAAAAGTTACCTATTCACACAATATGAAAATACTGATTCCAAATATGGAATCCATTTTTCCAAATACAGAACATATAAGTGGCAGAAATTAATTTAAAATTAATTCCCACTGTTAAAACAAAAAGCGTGTTTTTAAGATATAATAACTATCAACAGATTGATACTTGTTTATGTTCGGTTTAATTGTGAAATTATGTCCAATGAACAAAATTTTATTAAATGGTAAAAATATATTCTAAATATAATTTAAAACCACTCAAATTCATAATTTATCACTATTAATTATTTTGATTGAAAAATTGTTTTTAATTAAAATTTAGTAATTTTCACAATTCATCAAAATATTAAAGTTATCTGAAAAGTACCAAAATTTCACCTTAGGCTAAATTTGATACTCCGAATCCAAAAATGAATTCCATTTTGAAATATAAAATATATATAATTTCAAAAATTAGGTATTAATATTCATAACAGCTAGTTTGATCTGTTGTGGTGTGTTTTAGAACTCGATGTTGCGTACACCACACACTATTACATGATTCAAAGGGAAACGTACCGTAGAAGCTTGGGGTGTTAAATTCTCCCCTCCTTCAAATAATTTCATCCTCGAAATTTATAGAATACTACCGCATGAAAAGACTCAGGTGGTTCTTCATCATACGTTCCTAAGGTTCCCATGTTGCCTCTTCCATTTTATGGTTTCTCCACAAAACTTTTACCAAACGCGTCGTCCGGTTTCTCAGCACTTGTTCTCTCGTATTAATAATTCTGACGGGCTCTTCGCAATAAGACAGATCGGGTTCCAGTTCTAATTCCTCATAGGTGAGTATATGTGTTGGGTCAGGCATGTATTTCCTCAATAGAGATACGTGGAACACATCGTGAACTTTGGAGAGACTTGGCAGCATTGCCAATCGGTAAGCTACAGCCCCAATTCGTTCTAGAATTTCGAAAGGTACGATGTACATGGGACTCAATTTACCTTTATTACCAAAACGTATGACTCCCTTCCATGGAGATACCTTCAGGAAAACATGATCACTGACTTGAAATTCCAAATCCTTCCTTCGATTATCTGCATAGCTCTTCTGCCTACATTGAGCTACTTTGATGTGATTTTTGATTACCTTCACCTTTTCCATCGTTTCCTCCACTAGTTCTGGACCTACAAGTTTTCTTTCACCAACGTCATCCCAACAGGTTGGTGTGCGAAATCTATTTACATATAATGCTTCATATGGTGCCATATGAATACTCGAATAGAAGCTATTGTTATAGGAAAATTCTACCAAAGGTAAATATTGATCCCACATACCCGGAAAGTCAAGTGAGCAAGATCTCAACATGTCTTCTAAGGGTTGAATAGTCCGTTATGATTGTACGTCTATCTGAGGGTGGTAGGCAGTGCTCAAATGAAGTTTAGTATCCAAGTCTTTCTGAATACTTTTCCAGAATCTCGAAGTAAAATGGGGATCACGATCGGAAACAATTGATAGGGGTACTCCATGAAGTCTCAAAACATCATTAATATATAGTCTTGATAGACGTTCTAGTGGTAGATTGTCTCTTATAGCAATAAAATGTGCTGATTTGGTAAGACGATCAACAATGACCCATATTGCATCATTCCATCTAGGAGTCTTTGGTAGCCCCATGACAATGTCCATCGTAATATTGTGCCATTTCCACTCCGATATGGGAAGAGGTTTCATGACTCCTCCAGGATGTTGCCTTCCAGCTTTCAATTGTTGACAAACTATACATCTTGACACAAAATCGGCAATCTCCCTCTTCATATTGTCCCACCAAAAATGTTCCTTCAAATATCTATACATTTTGGTGCTCCCAGGGTGTATAGAGAAATTGGAACTATGAGAATCATCCAGCAATTCCCTTTTTAGATCAGGTATATCGGGAACACAATGTCTCTTCCCGAATTTCAAAATTCCATCTTCATACACAGAGTCTCTCAGTCTCCCATCATTCACAGCTTTAATCTTCTTTTGAAATTCTCCATCATCAGTCTGAGAACTCTTAATCCTTTCTAGTAAAGATGGTTTGGCAACCATTTGAAAAATCATTGATGTTTCACCTTCCCTAGTTTTCCCATGTCCATCTTCACTAGATCCATGAAAATTGGATCCCTTTAAATTCTCATATTGTTCAAAACTCCATGATCTATTCTGTTCAAAGCATATTCCACCTTGTTTGCCTTCCCCTGGTGGTAGTGTATCGTGCAATCATAATCCTTGAGTAATTCAAGCCATCTCCTTTTCCGCATGTTGAGTTCTTTTTGTGAGAAAATATACTTCAAACTCTTGTGATTAGTATAAATCTCACATTTTTCACCATAGAGGTAGTGCCTCCATATCTTCAAAGCAAAGATCACAGCTGCTAACTCAAGATAATGAGCAGGATAGTTTTGCTCATGAATTTTCAACTATCCTGATGCATAGGCAATAACCCTATCATTCTGCATAAGGACACAACCAAGTCCTTTCTTCAATGCATCACTATAAATAACGAACCCATCATTCCTCGATGGTAGAGTTAATATAGGAGTATTTACTAATCTTCTATTTAGATCTTCGAAACATTCTTCACACTCTTTTTTCCAAACAAATTTAACCCCTTTAAATGTGATCTTTGTTAATGGGTTAGCCAACCGGGCAAATTTCTGGACGAAACGACGATAATAACCTACTAAACCATTAAAACTGCGTACCTCAGTTATAATCGTCGGTGATGGCAATTCTAGGATTGCCTTGGTCTTATAAGGATCAAAAATGATTCCATCTTTAGAGACAATATGGCCAAGATAAGAAATCTCTTGAAGCCAGAATTCACACTTGCTAAACTTCCCATATAATTCATCTCTTCTCAGAGTATTTAGGATAATGTGCAAGTGATTTTCATGATCTTTATAGTTTTTAAAGTATACCAAGATATCATCAATAAATACCACAACAAATTCATCGAGATATTCCTTGAAAACTCTATTAATCAGATCCATGAATACAGAGGGTGTATTAGTCAATCCAAAAGGTATTACTGTAAACTCGTAATGCACGTACCTAGTTCGAAATTCTATCTTCGGAATCTCTTCCTTCTTCACACACAACTGATGGTATCCAGATCGATGGTTAATCTTTGAAAAATATTGAGCTCCATGTAGTTGGTCAAATAAATCATCAATGCGAGGTAGGGGATACTTGTTCTTTATTGTCATAGCATTGATCTCCCTATAGTCGATACATAACCTCATAGATCCATCTTTATTTTTTTAAAGAACATGGGATCCCCATGGAGATACACTAGGGAGAATAAATCCCTTATTACTAAATTCCTCTAGTTGTTTCTTTAGCTCAACTAATTCTACAGTGCCCATTCTATAAGGGGCCATCGATATAGGACTTGATCCAGGAATTAAATCAATGGAAAACTCAACTTCTCGTTCTGGAGGATGTCCAGGTAAATCTCCCAGAAATACATCTACATATTCTTTCACCACACGTACATCCTCTATTTGAACATTCCTTTCCTCACCCAAAGTCATTTAATTCTCTTCCTCTCCAATAATTGAATTTAGTTGAGCTATTGGGGGTGGATCTAAATAATAATTAGGTGGTGACGATTCTGCTCTAAAGATAAGGTGTTCCTTATCATCATCATCAAAAATTGTAACCTCTTTCTTCTTACAATAAATATTCTCATCATAGTCCAAAATCCAGTCCATATCGAGGATTATATCAAACTCAATCATAGGTATGACGATGAGATCAGCAGATAAAGAACATTAATGTGCTCTAATGGGGACTGATTCACTAAACTTTGTTGCAATGATACTTCCCTTAGGAGTTTTAACTGAAAAATCCCTTGTTAAATAAAATTGAAAATATCTAATTCTTTTAGAAAACTGAGAAGATATGAAACAATGTGATGATCCAGAATCAAATAATACATTTTCTAAACTTGAGGAAACCATTAAATTACCTGCCACCACGTCTTTAAGAGCTTCTACCTCAGCAGTAGTGATAGCATAATCTTGGCCATGATCCATTGGTCTTTTCTGAGGTAAGTTATCCTGACGCTTAGGAAATTCATTTGCATAACGTCCCATCTCCCTGCAATTTTAGCACTAAACATTGGTAGCTTCCTTCTTCCCTTTGCAATCACAAGTTTGGTGGCCTTTTTCACCACACATGTAACCGACTCCTGTTCCCTTCGAGCAAGTACCAGGGTGTTTCTTCCCACATTTACTAGAGGATGGATATTCAACATTTCCCTTCTTCCCCTTATTTTCATTCCTATATTGATCAGCAGATCTCTTCTTCTCTTGATTTGCTTTAAATTCATAAGACTTAGAGAATTCCTTTTCGTTCTTGATAGCACATGAGACAATGACTTCATATGACGAGAAGGATTGTGAGACTAATGTTTGATGGAGAAATGGTTTTAACCCATCAATGAAATGATAAATATTACTTTTTGGGTTATGTATATAATCTCCAGTATACCTTGCTAACATTGTAATGTTAGCCTCATACTTTGTGACATTCTCATTCTCATTTTGTCTCAGACTTAGAAATTGCCTTTCCATATCTGCTCGATGGTCACGCAGAAAGTATTTTTCTAAAAACAGATATTTGAAATCCATCCATTCCATATTTGATACTTCATCATCTTCCTTCATATTTTTAATCAATGACCACCATTGATCAGCATCTCCAGTGAGGCGGTAAACTACCATGATAACGTTTTCCCTTTCACTACTACCCAAAGCCTGAAATATTTTCTATAGGGAATTTATCCATTGCTTAGCTACTAATATAAGGCCCCGGCCTTAAACCTTACTTAATATTGAATTAAATGAATAATTCAAATTGAGGATCTTTTCATTTTTAGAGTTTTAGAGAATTAGAACATAACTATTACATCTCAAAAGATTACAAAGTAGACACTTCTACTAAGTTTCCATAATATAAAAAACTCTTAAAAAGAAACGTGTCTAGTTCCATGTTTTATATAACATGACATTCCCTTGATCCCATCCTTGACCTTATTCCACATTAAGTCCTGTGATAAACATTTCAAAAGCACTTGGGGTGAGCATAAAAAGCTCAGTAAGGGATACACAAAGAATGAAAACTGTTATTTTTTCAAACATCAAGTAAACCATGTATACTCTATCAAAGTAATACCTTCACCTTCATGAAATAGTAAAAACACTTCACTGAATAATGTATCATTACTTACCTTTTTGTAACCAAAGTATTACCATAAAACCCATATAAAGAACACATAACACATATAAAGGTAACTTGGGGCATAAACATACTTAAGTGGAATAACCATACGGTCGACTTCCACACATATCACTTAATGGAATAGCCATATGGACAATTTCCATACATACTTAATGGAATAGCCATACGGCCGACTTCCATACCCAATGCATTGGAGGTTATAATGTAACCACCCGTCCTGGTATTCACGACACCACCCGTCATATGGTTTATAATGTAACCACCCGTTAAAATGTCCAATTATCAATATAAAATCATAAAACATAAAACCAATATAAAGGAATGATAACATTTCCACATTTCATTCACAATATATCATAAATATATTGACATAATATAATCCTTTATCAAAACAATTTTCAATACCAAAATACATAAAATAGTATATGGTATTTATTTTATTCTAAAAACATTACGACTTGTTGAGGAAGCCAATGACCAAATAATACTCGCGGCGGCGGAAAAGGTTGTTGTCACCGTGTACGTTAAAAAAACATTCCTTTTTGTCGTTTAGTAAAACGCTTCGTATAAAAATATTCCTTTTGTATAAAAGTAAAATTCAATGGGGTTTATACACCGTATAAAATATAGTTGTGTATAAAACGAAATATGCCTCAATGAAAGGAGATTGAGACGAAGTCCCTTACCTCGGGTCCGACTTGACTCGATCGTTCTTTAATATCCTGAATAATAAACATGAGTTAATTTATACTTGATTAAGAAACTTTTTATAGTTCATTGTTCCTTTTATATCACTTATTGCCATGTTATAAACATTCTATAACCATTTAAGTTAATAATGTTTGTTTTGTCGATATTTGGTTCTTAAGTCGAAAGTGGACTTCTTACAATTACATGTTGTTTGTGTGGTCAAAGGTTCATTATATCCAGAATGACATTCCTGATTTGGATATCATATATATCATATATATCCAGCATATACATGTATTTATAATATTACATAATCATTTATAGGTAAGAAATGAAATGCACCGTTCATGGAGACGGTAAGCCGTACGTACGCATGAACGCTACTTCCATTTCTATTTCGTATTTTCTGGAATGGAATCATAATGATATAAGAGTATATTATAATTCCAGTATAATAACATATATAATATCATTAACTTTATCCTTTACACATCCCAAATATGGTATTAACGAATCAAATCACTTTCAGGGGGCGGTAGTCCGCACTTCCTAAAATGAAGATATCATGTTTACCCATAATGGAAACAATAATGGTATGAAATAAATGAAATATACAAAAGCTTAAGGAAATAATAAACATATTATATATCATATATAAAAATAGTGAAATCATAATGGCCACCTTTGACGGTTTTAAATGAGTATTGAACAATCATCGTTTCGGGAGGCAGAATTTCGCCATCCACGGAAACCGTATGTTCTTTAACCATTTGATGTAGTTGTGTGAGATTTTAGCTAGAATAAATCTTATAAAAACATCCTAGTATATTGAGGATACTGGTGTTGTTACAAAAGAAGTAAATAAAAAGAGTTTAGGGGGTTGGAGAAGCAAAATAATACAAATGAACATGAGAGATTGAATTACCTTTAAAAGTGTAACTCCTTTTGATTTGAGCCTAAAGGATTCCTTTGAAAGGATTATGCCCAAAGGTAATCCTCTAGGATGAGGAGAGGGATGTGGAGAGAGTAAATGGGTAGGGGATGGACGAGACAAAGGCTTGAGGAGTGTGTGGAATGAGGTAGAGGTGGGGGCCTTTTATAAGAGGAGAGGAGGGGAACTTTTGGAAATCATGAAACTATTATTTTATTTTCAAAAGTGTTTCGAATTTATGAGGCCCAACATTGATATATTTCAAATATAAGATGATAAGGCTTCTAAATATTCCCATAAAATAGTTTTTTGACAAGTGTAGGTCTAACATTTTATATTATCGTTTCATTTTATTTAAACTGTTCATTAATGAGGGCATCGTTGCATCATAATGATGTCATAATTAAATTAATTTATTTAATGTCTAAAAATTATTAAAAAAATATCCTGATGTAGGAAATCTTTTTATATTTCCAAATAGTATTTATAGACAAAATTATGATTACTATAACCCCTTATAAATATTGTTTTAGTAAAACAATTTATGTTAGTGTCATTTTCACCTTTATTTTAAAAAAAGGCATTAAAGTCATTATCTCACCCAAGAGGCTCCATAGGGTCCCCTAAATCGACCCATGAGTTGTCTTGCTCGGCCATGACTCATCCAATAGGGGTTGGACAAGTGTCATGGTGTTTTCACATTTTTATAATATCATTTTTACCTTAAATTGGACTAATTACCTCTAATCACGATTAAAAACGTAATAAGTTACTATTCACCCAAAATAAATTTTATCTCATTGAACCATATTTTACTTCTTAATGAAAACCATGTATGTCAGATTTTCAAAATTTAATACACATTAGTGGTAAAATTTCATTTAACTGAAAAATCAGTTTGCTTGATTACCATTTAGTGGTTTCACTATTCATCAAAAATTGATGTTTTTCAGAAAAATACCAAAAATTCACCCTAAGCTATATTTGATTTCCGAATTCAAAAATGAAGTCCATTTTTCAAAATTCACAACATATATGATTCATTAATTAACTTAATAATTAATTCCCGCTGTTAGAGCAAATAGCGTGTTTTTATGAAACAATAAGTATCAAAAGATTGACACTAGTTTAAGTCCGATGTCCAATTGAAATTAATTCCAACGACCACTATTGGATTTAATGGTAAAAATATTTTCTAATTTCACTTTAAAAACAATTCAAAAGATAATCTAATCATATAAATAAATTAGATTAAAAATTGGTTTTGAATTAAAATACAACATTTTACACTATTCATTAAAAAAATGAACTTTATGGGAAAGATACCAAAAATTTACACAAAGTATATTTTGATGTCCCGATTCTAAAGAAGAGTTATTTTTGGTCCAATATAATTTATAAGATTGAACAAAACTATATTTAGTGACGGTTTTCCATCAAAAGGTGATAAGTGAACCCTTAGTGAAAATTAGGGTATAAATGCCTAAAATTGAATTCTTTCTGTATTTTAATCCTTTATACTTTATTGGGTAAATGTAAACACATTTAAAAACATATATAATCGTATTTTAGTTATTTCTATCCATTCCCGCCAGTACAACGGCTACTTGTTAACTGAAATTTAAAATAATATTATTTTATTACTTGTGTGCAATGTAAGTTTTCAGAGAAACTCATCATTGCGTATCGAGTACGCTATCGAACGTAGAATCCCCTTTTAATTAAAATTAATATTTAATTAATAAATATTAATAAATATGAAAATTTTTTATTCTTTAATTACCTGGGATGTTACATCCTTCCCCCCTTTTGGAAATTGCGTCCTCGCAATTTTATTCACTTATCAAAATAAGTGGGGGTATTTATCCCTCATAGAATTTTCAGATTCCCACGTTGCCTCTTCAATCAAATGGTTTTTCCACAAAACCTTTACCTGATGAATCACCTTATTCCGTAACACCTACTCCCCGTGGTCAAGAATCTAGACTGGTTGTTCTTCATAATATAGGTTCTCCTCCAACTGAACTATCTCTGGAATCAAAACATGAGATGGATCTGGCATATACATCCTCAACATTGAAACATGAAAAACATTGTGTACCTGAGATTAAATCGGAAGTAAAGCCACTCGGTAAGCAACTGATCCAACTTTCCCCAGAATTTCATATGGTCCAATAAACCTTGGACTCAGATTTCCTTTCTTACCAAATCTCATCACACTTTTCCAAGGAGAAACCTGGAGAAAAACATGATCACCTACCTCGAAAGATAGATACTTCCTCCGGTTATCCGCATAACTCTTCTGCCTACTCTGAGCTGTTATCATGTGCTTCTGAATCAACTGAAATTTTGCTGCCATCTCTTCTACCAATTCTGGTCCCATCAGCTTCCTTTCACCCACTTCATCCTAAAATTCTAGAGTTCGACACCGCTTCCCATATAATTCCTCAAATGGTGCCATCTGTATACTGGAATGAAAACTGTTATTATAAGAAAACTCAACCAAAGAAAGATGTTGGTCCCAACATCCCTGATAATCCATTGAACAAGCTAGTAGCATATCCTACAAGGTCTGAATTGTTCGTTCTGACTGCCCATCTGATTGAGGATGAAAAGCTGTACTAAAATTTAATTCAGTACCCAATGACTTCTGAAGGCCTTTCCAAAAGTTAGAAGTGAACCTGGGATCACGATCAGATACAATGGAGAGAGGAAATCCATGTAACCTGACTAACTCTTTAAGATACAAACAGGAAAGTTGATCTAGGGAAAAAGTATCTCGTATAGCAAGGAAATGAGCATATTTGGTCAAGCGATCAACAATAACCCAGATTGCATTATTACCTCGAGATGTCTTCGGTAATCCCACAACAAATCCCATGGATATGTTTTCCCATTTCCACTCTGGAACTGGAAAAGGCTGAAGCATCCCTTTCGGTAACTGCCGCTCTACTTTAACCTGTTGACATGTCAAACACTTCACAGTAAAATCAGCAATATCTCTTTTCATTCCATCCCACCAGTAATACTCCCACAGATCTCTGTACATCTTAGTACTGCCAGGATGAACTGAAAACGGAGAACTATGAGCCTCACATAACAACTCATTCTTCAACTGTGAATCACAAGGCACACATAATCTCTTCCCAAACCTCAAAAAACAATCATTATCAATGTTGAATTCAGGCAACATACCTTTCTGAACCAGCTCTACTTTTTCTGCAACTCACTGTCTCGCTTCTGTGCTTGCTTGATTCTGTCTGATAGAAAATATTTCACTGATACCAGAAACAAAACAAAAGAACATACTGTACCAACAACTTCTATGCCAAAGTTCATCAAATTTTTAACCAAAGGATCACATTCTAAACGCAACATTGCTAATGAAGCATTACTTTTTCGACTCAAAGCATCAGCCACTTTATTTGCTTTTCCCGGATGGTAATGAATTGTACAATCATAATCCTTGATTAATTCAAGCCATATCCTCTATCTCATGTTCAATTCTTTCTGAGTGAATATATACTTTAAACATTTGTGATCAGTATATATTTCACACTTTACTCCATACAAATGATGCCTCCAAAATTTTAAAGCAAAAAAAACAACAGCTAATTCCAAATCATGTGTATGGTAATTTAACTCATGAGTTTTCAACTGTCGTGAAGCATAAGCAATTACCTGATTATTCTGCATAAGGACACAACCAAGTCCCTTCAACAAAGCATCACTGTATATAACAAACTCACCATTCCTGGAAGGAAGTGCCAAAATTGGAGCATTCACCAATCTTCTTTTCAATTCCTGAAAACAATCATCACATTCTTTTGTCCAGATAAACTTAACACCCTTCCGAGTTAGCTTAGTCATTGGACTAGATAACCGTGAAAAATTTTCAACAAACCTTCGGTAGTAACCTTCCAAACCAAGAAAACTACGGATCTCGGTTACATTTGTGGGTCTTGGACATTCTTCAACAACTTTTGTTTTAGTAGGATCAACAGTTATGCCATCTTTTGAAACTATGTGACCCAGGAAAGAAATTTGTTGTAACCAAAACTCACACTTGCTGAATTTTCCATATAGTTTCTTTTCTTTTAAGGTTTGCAAGATAACCCTTAAATGACTTTCATGCTTCTCTTTACTTTTAGAAAACACCAAAATATCATCGATGAAAACAACCACAAACGTATACAAGAACTCATGGAAAATTCTATTCATAAGGTCCATGAATACAGTAGGTGCATTGGTTAACCCAATATGCATAACTACAAATTCATAATGGCCATATCTAGTATAGAACACAGTATTCGGAACGTCTGCTTCTTTTACTTTCAACTGATGGTACCCCGACCTCAAGTCAATCTTCGAAAAATACTGAGCTCCCTGGAGCTGATCAAAGAAATCATCGATATGAGGCAAAGGATACTTGTTCTTAACAGTAATATTATTCAAGGATCTATAATCAATGCAAAGTCTCATTGATCCATATTTCTTTTTAACAAACAAGACAGAAGCACCCCATGGTGATGTTCTATGTCGAATGAAACCTTTATCTAATAACTCCTGCAATTGTTTCTTTAACTCTAAAAGTTCAACTTGAGCCATTCGATAAGGAGGTTTTGAAATTGGCTTAGAATCAGGAACTAAGTCAACAGTAAATTCAACTTCCCGATCATGAATAATACCAGAAAACTCATCAGGAAAAACATCAAGATACTCATTTACCACTGGAACATCATTAATCTGAACAGTTCCTTTATTTTTAACAATATGTGCAAGGTAACATTCATTTCCATATTTTACTAGTTTCTCAACTTCCTGATATGTTATCAAAATCAAGGGTTCATTCTTGTATAAAAACTGAAAATATTTCTGAAAAGAAACCATTTTAGCTCTGCAGTCAATCTTAGCATGGTAAACAGAAAGCCAATCCATGCGCAAAATAACATCAAACTCTACTAAAGGAAAAAAAATAAAGTTTGCTGGTATATTCATTACACACACAAGGATAATAAGGTTCTTATAATTCCTTTTTGTCTCAACATTCCCTCCGGGTGTTTTTTCCATAAGTTCAGGATTCATATCTTGATATGGAATTTCCAATTTACTAGAAAACATCTCTGAAATGAAAGAGTGTGTAGACCCTGAATCAAACAAAACACTGGCATAATCTGAACAAACAAACAGTGTACCTGATACCACTTCATTCGATGGCCCAAAATCTGCTAAAGTTGTTAAAAAGGATTTCACCACCCCTTTCTGCTTGTAGTCTGGCTGCATTCCCCCAGTTGAGTTCTTCGTTGGACACTCGTTTGCATAATGACCCATTTCATTACACTTAAAACATCTTACCCTTGGATTTTCATTGCCTGCTTGATCATCTTCCTTACAGTTACGAGCAATATCACCAGACTTACCACACCGAAATCACTTACCAGACTTGGATAAACATTCTCCAGGATGCATTTTACCACACTTCTCACATGATGGATATTTGGTTTTCTTACCTCCTTGCTTCTTTGATGAATTCTTCCCCTTTTCCTGCCAACTAGACCTCTTATTTTGTTGTTTGTCATAGAACACATGATCATCGGAAAACTCCATTTCCACATTCTCCGCACATCAAACAAGTTTTTCATAACTTTTGAACTCACGAGAAGCTAAAGCCCTTCGATACTTTGGCTTTAACCCTGAGTAAAAACGGTTTATTTTACTATCAAGATCTCGTATGAAGTTTGGAGCATACCTTGCCAATCGAGTGAAATTTGCTTCATAAGCATCCACTGAATCATCCTCCTGACTCAATTCTAGGAACTGTTTTTCCATCCTAATATGAACCACCTTAGGAAAATATTTCTCAAGAAACATACCTTTGAATTCGTCCCAGTGAAGATCCTCAATCTCATCACAATCCCTGATATTTTTCACCATCGACCTCCACTGATTAGCTTCACCTTCAAAACGGTAAACAACAAGACTAACCTTTTGATGTTCTGAACACCCCATGACATCAAAAATATTCTCCAGTGCTTTAATCCACCCTTCATCTTGCACAGGGTCAGATGATCCTCTGAATGATGGGGGATGTTGCCTCATGAAATGTTCCACCACTGACATGTTCCTCTGTGGTTGATCTAGATGATCTCGTGCATAGATACCACCACCATTTATAGCCTGAGTCAATTGTGCCATCACTGCAACAAACTGTTCAGTTCCGATTCCGATCATCTTAGGTTTCTGATTAGGAAGGTTGTCTTCCTCCTGATGTCGTCCCAACATAGCTGCTTTGTTTCCTCTGCGGAAAACCATTCTGAACACAGAAATATCTTAGGCGAAGCGACATGGTAATCCGTAAATGCTATATCATTTCAATCATATTATAATTTAACACTTTTCTAACTCCTAAAGTTGTCTAAACCGACCTATGATACCAACTATAAGGCCCTGGCCTTAAACCTTACTTAATATTGAATTAAATGAATAATTCACATTGAGGATCTTTTCAGGTTTAGAGTTTTAGAGAATTAGAACATAACTATTACATCTCAGAAGATTACAAAGTAGATACTTCTACTACATTTCCATAATAAAAAAAACTCTTAAAAAGAAACGTGTCTAGTTCCATGTTGTATATAGCATGACATTCCCTTGATCCCATCCTTGACCTTATTCCACATTATGTCTTGTGAGAAACATTTCAAAAAAACTTGGGGTGAGCATAAAAATCTCAGTAAGGGATACACAAAGAATGAAAATTGTTAGTTTTTCAAACATCATGTAAACCATGTATACTCTATCAAAGTAATACCTTCACCTTCATGAAGTAGTAAAAACTCTTCACTGAATAAAGTATCATTACTTGCCTTTTTGTAACCAAAGGATTACCATAAAACCCATATAAAGAACACATAACACATATAAAGGTAACTTGGGACATAAACATACTTAAGTGGAATAACCATATGGTCGACCTCCCCACATATCACTTAATGGAATAGCCATATGGCCAATTTCCATTCATACTTAATGGAATAGCCATACGGCCGACTTCCATACCCAATGCATTGGAGTTTATAACGTAACCACCCGTCCTGGTATTCACGACACCACCCGTCATATGGTTTATAACGTAACCACCCATTAAAATGTACAAGTACCAATATAAAATCATAAAACATAAAACCAATATAAAGGAATGATAACATTTCCACATTTCATTCACAATATATCATAAATATATTGACATAATATAATCCTTTATCAAATCCATTTTCAATACCAAAATACATAAAAGAGTATATGGTATTTATTTTATTCTAAAAACATTACGGCTTGTTGAGGAAACCAAAGACCAAATAATACTCGCAGCGGTGGAATAGGTCGTTGTCACCGCGTACGTTAAAAAAACATTCCTTTTTGTCATTTAGTAAATCGATTCGTATAAAAAGATTCCTTTTGTATAAAAGTAAAAGTCAAAGTGGTTTATACACCGTATAAAAGAAAGTTTTGTATAAAACTAAATATACCTCAATGAAAGGAGATTGAGACGAAGTCCCTTACCTCGGGTCCGACATGACTCGATTATTCTTTAATGTCATGAATAATAAACTTGAGTTAATTTATACTTGACTAAGAACCTTTTTATAGTTCATTATTCCTTTTATATCACTTATCTCCATGGTATAAACATTATGTAACCATTTAAGTTAATAATGTTTTTTTTGTCGATATTTGGTTCTTAAGTCGAAAGTGGACTTCTTACAATTACATGTTGTTCATGTGGTCAAAGGTTCTTTATATCCAGAATGAAATTCCTGATTTGGATATCATATATATCATATATATCCAGCATATACATGTATTTATAATATTACATAATCATTTAGAGATAAGAAATGAAATGCACCGTTCATGGAGACGGTAAGCCGTACATACGCATGAACGCTACTTCCATTTCTATTTCGTATTTTATGGAATGGAATCATAATGATATAAGAGTATATTATAATTTCAGTATAATAACATATATAATATCATTAACTTTATCCTTTACACATCCCACATATGGTATTAATGAAACAAATCACTTTCAGGGGGCGGTAGTCCGCACTTCCTAAAATGAAGATATCATGTTTACCCATAATGGAAACAATAATGGTATGCCATAAATGAAAAATACAGAAGCATAAGGAAAGAATAAACATATTATATATCATATATAAAAATAGTGACATAATAATGGCCACCTTTGAAGGTGTTAAATGAGTATTGAACAATCATCGTTTCGGGAGGCAGAATTTCGCCATCCACGGAAACCGTATGTACTTTAACCATTTGATGTAGTTGTGTGAGAGTGTAGCTCGAATAAATATTATAACAACATCCTAGTATATTGAAGATACTGGTGTTGTTACAAAAGAAGTAAATAAAAAGATTTTATGGGGTTGGAGAAGCAAAATAAAACAAATGATCATGAGAGATTGAATTACCTTTAAAAGTGTAACTCCTTTTGATTTGAGCCTAAAGGCTTCCTTTGAAAGGATTCTGCCCAAAGGTAATCCTCTAGGATGAGGAGAGGTATGTGGAGATAGTAAATGGGTAGTGTATGGCCGAGCCAAAGGCTTGAGGAGTGTGTGAAATGAGGTAGAGGTGGGGGCCTTTTATAAGAGGAGAGGAGGAGCACTTTTGGAAATCATGAAACTATTATTTTATTTTCAAAAGTGTTTCGAATTTATAAGGTCCCACATTGATATATTTCGAATATAAGATGATAAGGCTTCTAAATTTTCCCATCCAGTAGTTTTTTGACAAGTGTAGTTCTTAGATTTTATATTGTCGTTTCATTTTATTTAAACTGTTCATTAATGAGGTCATCGTTGCATCATCATGATGTCATAATTAAATTAATTTATTTAATGTCTAAAAATTATAAAAAAATATCCTGATGTAGGAAATCTTTTTATATTTCCAAATAGTATTTATAGACAAAATTATGATTAGTATAACCCCTTCTAAAAATTGTTTTAGTAAAACAATTTATGTTAGTGTCATTTTAATCTTTATTTTAAAAAAAGGCATTAAAGTCATTATCTCACCCAAGAAGCTCCATAGGGTCCCTTAAATCGACCCATGGGTTGTCTAGCTCGGCCATGACTCATCCAATTGGGGTAGGACAAGTGTCATGGTGTTTTCACATTTTTATAATATCATTTTTACCTTAAATTGCACTAATTACCTCTAATCGCGATTAAAAACTTAATAAGTTACTATTCACCAAAAACAATATTTTTATCTCATTGAACCACATTTTACTTCTTAATGAAAACCATGTATGTCGGATTTTCAAAATTCAACACACATTAGTGGTAAACTTTCATTTAACTGAAAAATCATTTTGCTTGATTACCACTTAGTGGTTTCACTATTCATCAAAAATTGAAGTTTTTCAGAAAAATACAAAAAATTCACCCTAAGCTATATTTGATATTCCGAATTCAAAAAAGAAGTCCATTTTACAAAATTCACAACATATAAGTTGAATTAATTAATTCAATAATTAATTCCCGCTGTCAGAGCAAATAGCGTGTTTTTATGAAACAATAAGTATCAAAAGATTGACACTAGTTTAAGTCCGATGTCAAATTGAAATTAATTCCAACGACCACTATTGGATTTAATGGTAAAAATATTTTCTAATTTCAATTTAAAACCAATTCAAAAGATAATCTAATCAGATAAATAAATTAGATTAAAAAGAGGGTTTGAATTAAAATACAACATTTTACACTATTCATTAAAAAAATGAACTTTATCGGAAAGATACCAAAAATTTACACAAAGTAAATTTTGATGACCTGATTCTAAAGAAGAGTTATTTTTGGTCGAATATAATTTATAAGATTGATCAAAACTATATTTAATGACGGTTCTCTGTCAAAAGGTGATAAGTGAACCCTTAGTGAAAATTAGGGTATAAATGCCTAAAATTGAATTCTTTCCGTATTTTGAGCCTTTATCCTTTATTGGGTAAATGTAAAAACATTTAAAAACATATATAATCATATTTTAGTTATTTCTATCCATTCCCGCCATTACAACGACTACTTGTTAACTAACATTTAAAATAATATTATTTTATTACTTGTGTGCAACGTAAGTTTTCAAAGAAACTCATCGTTGCGTATCGAGTACGCTATCGAACGTAGAAACCCCTTTTAATTAAAATTAATATTTAATTCACAAATATTAATAAATATGAAAATTCTTTATTCTTTAATTACCTGGGATGTTACAACTACGGGATCTGTACTCCCATTGAACTTTGGTGGTTGTTGCCTCATGAAGCGATCTAATAGTGATCCTCCACGTTGCAGATCAGGGTGCTCCATACGGGTAAGGTTTTAATTCATAACCTGAGTGAGTTGTCCCAGTATGGTGATTAGCTGATCAGCACCAGTTGCATCACCAGGTCCACTATAATTATCTTGAGCTGGAGGTCAATCCCTACATAGAATGCGTGCATTGATACAGTTTCCATTTCTTCCACTAGGCGCCTTTTCTAAACAATGTCATAAACTAGATCAATTTATGAATCAAAATACATAATTCCATACTTATAAAACACTTAACATAAATTGATCTATTTATGGATATAATCCAGAATCATAAAAATGTTTTCTTTGAGGAAGTATATACTCATAAAACCTTCATAATGATTTGTAAAAAAAATGATAGTTATCCTAAGCATATCCCGCGGGAGTGTCGTAACCAAGAGTGCAGCAAGGCCCGTTGTCGTGCACCAGTTCCCGTTCGAGTCTAGCTCAAATCGGTGTTTTCAGGTTTTACCCCTAGGTACATCTGTGCTAGAGCCGCCTCTACCTTCTCGTATCCAGACAGGGCTGTATTGCTCGGAAAACTCACAAAATCTCTACAATACCCAAATTCTAGGATGTTATTCTATACTAATCCTCAAAGTCCATCTTAAATCTATGTGCTCTAATAACAGTTTATCTAAATCTAGCTTCCAAGGATTGTACAAAACTTTCTCTGATACCAACTGTAATGCCCCGACCCCAGTTACCTAGTGTCGGTGCATTATTACATAACATTGTCATGATCACAAGAAAGATCAAATCTCAAAAGACAGAATGGTTTAGTAGCCTTAGAAACACTAGATATATTCTTAAAGTTTTACATTACATCATAAAGTGATAAACTACAACAAAAACATAATGTCTCTATAGTCTACACTATTATCCCCTCATAAAATCCCTATAGGTCATTAATAATTTATTTCTTCACATCCTGGGAAAAATAAAACATAGAAAATGGGTGAGCTCAAATTCCCAGCAAGGATAAAAATATAGCAGAAACTTTCATAAATAAGAATAAACATTTAAGGAAATGTATAACTAAAAATAGTCATTTAAACTTGAACTTCAACATAGTATTGAAAAAGTAAAATGAAATAATTCCATTTACTTATTCACATGGATATTCTACTAATCGAATAATCACATGCAATATCAATAACCACATTCATAATGATGGAATGCATAATGCTAGACTATCATAACCACATAGCCAAGGCCTCGTGCCAAGACTACAAATAAGATTTTTCCAAGGCCTTCTGCCAAGAAACTAGTTTGTCTCATGAGACCTACCGATGCATCGAGGAGCTATAGCGGGCTCCACCTATCACATATTAAGTCCAATGAATTCCAATATGAAAAGGTTTAAACATAACATAAACATTTGTATTAAAACTAGCATACGAAATATCCATACTTTCACCATAAACAATGAATGGAATAAAAATAGCACATTCACATTTAAACATATCACAAAACCATCAATACAATATAGAAGTTTTGTATCATAATAAATCATCTTCAAATAAGCATAAAATCCATCAAAGGATGTTGACATAGATGAAATCAAAACTCTTTTTAGAGAAATATCTCTTTCTATTTTGAAATAATTTAAGAGTCATATATTTATAAAATAAAACATTTTCTTTGAAAATATTCTTATAAGATTGTAAGGGAAGATTTGAGTATTTTATAACGGCGGAAAATAGCCGCACTTACCGTATAAGTTAAAAAAACATTCTTACCATAATTATGTCGAAAAGGTTAAAAAGAACCTTGTTTGGAAAACGACGGAAAGATTCCTTTATAAAACACTTATAAAAGTCAATAAGGGTATAAATGAATTTAAACCATATTCTAGTAAATATTAAAAATGTTTTGAAATACATTTTTATGAAACATGGTTGTGGATGATAAAGAAATCCTTTTATATTATTACGTATAAACAACCTTGGATAATGAAGTGGTTGTGAAATAAACCCTTACCTTGTACTTTTCCTTGGTTGGGGTAGGTTAACCTCATGTATAATGGTGAAATAATTGTTATTAAATTATACAAGAATCATATACATTAATATGATATCATATAGGATCTTTTAACATTTATTTGTTAATAATATCTTAGTATTATCGTTGTTTCGGGTGTTAACTTACTCGTTTTCTTTTATATGTTTTGTTACGTAAGCTATGTTTGTCATGGATAGGTTGTATCTTAATCATTTCCATAATGATATCAAGTACTTAGATATTATTATTAATCATAAAATGAGAATTATACTTGAATGGATATGATTGGGAATGAATCTCATCGCGTTCGTGGAGACGATAGTCCGTACGTACGCACGAGTGACAATATCATTCATTTGATATTAAAATAATATATAATTGGATGTATATCATATATAAAGAATCATTAACATGTTATATTTAGTATTTACATGATTTAAACATCATTATTATACCCATCCAAATAATAATATATTGAATAACAATTACACCACGACGTGGAGACGGTAAGCCGTACGTACGCACATATGGTGACATGTTATTCAAAGGATGGATAGAATACTTAATATGGTTGTACCATATTTATAATAAAATCACAGAATATATACAATACTGGAGTTATTATTTTAGAATGGTAACAACAAAGGAAAAAGAAATGGAATAAGAAAGGAACTTGAAAAAGGGTGGTGAAATCATTACCTCTTCTTAGGGTTCTTCCTTTTGATCTGATCAAAAGGGAACCTTAGGTTGGCTTTCTAATCAAAATAAAGCCTCTAGGTTGTAGTGAGAGAAGGTGAGAGAGTATTTAGGTAGGGTTTGTGTGAACCAAAAGGTTTTTAAGGTGTTAAGTAATGAGAAGGGGGAGTTTCCTTTTATTAGAGGGGTGAGGGGCACCTTTGGAAAAGCTAGAAATATTAATTTATAATAAATTCATATTTGGTTTCTAGTGGATCCAAAGTCTATTTTTTAAATGTTAAGGTGAGGATGGGTCGAAAACCACTCAACCAATAGAATTTAGAAAGGTTTGGATCATTATAATAACCTTATCTTTAAGTATTAACTCTTAGTTAATTAGTTTTACTTTTACAATGTCTCATTGTATTTTTATATTATATGGTTAAAAAACTCAACATATGCATCCAAGTGACCACCAAGTGGTCTATTAATGATGAACCTATCATGATATAAGTCTCTTTGCCGAACCTTAGATTTTTAGGAATTTAATATCAATTAATAATATAATATTTGTTTTAAGAACTCTTTTATGTCAATTTTGACACTATTCAATAATTGATTTTTGTAAAAATCAGAACAGAATTATTACTTCGAAAAAAGGTTAATTAAATAAATCATAACATGTCATATTAACCTATAAAATTATTGTAATTCATAAAAAGTCTCAAATTATATTTATTTGGGTATTTATAATCTCAATTATTCTAATTTTTCATTAATTACCTAATTACTGCATCATCATTGTGTCATAAATAAATTAAATTATTTAATGTCTAAAAATTATAAATAAAATATCATTATGTAGGAATTATTTTTAGATTTATAATGAATATTTATAGTCGAACATTAAACATATATTACCCTATGTAAAAAATTGTTTTTCTAAAAGATATATGCTTATGCCATTTTTATACTTATTTTAACTTAATTAAAATAAAGTGTCCCTATCACCTACAAGTGGCTCAAAGGGGTTCCAAAATCGACCCAATGATTCCCATGGTCGGACATGTATCCACCAATAATGTTAGGACACGTTTTAGGGTAATTATTATTATTATAATATTATTTTTTAACCCTTATTTACCGGATTTACCCTTAACCATGGTAAATAAAATATTTTCCGCAGTAATTATTCAAAATGTCTAAAAATATAAGTTACCTATTCACACAATATGAAAATCATGATTCAAAATATGGAATCCATTTTTCCAAATTAAAAACACAGAAGTGGCAGAAATTAATTTATAATTAATTCCCGCTGTTAAAACAAAAAACGTGTTTTTAAGATATAATAACTATCAAAAGATTGATACTTGTTTATGTTCGGTTTAATTGTAAAATTATGTCCAATGACTAACATTGTATTAAATGGTAAAAATATATTATAAATATACTTTAAAACCACTCAAATTCATCATTTATCACTATTAATTATTTTGATTTAAAAAAATTTTTAATTAAAATTTAGTAATTTTCACTATTCATCAAAATATTAAAGTTATTCGAAAAGTACAAAAATTTCACCTTAGGATAAATTCGATACTCCGAATCCAAAAATGAAGTCCATTTTGAAATATAAAATTTCAAAAATTAGGTATTACTATTCATAACGGCTATTTTGATCGGTTGTGGTGTATGTTATAACTCGTTGTTGCGTACAACACACGCTATTAGATTATTCAAAGGGAAACGTACCATAGAAGCTTGGGTGTTACAAAAGATTTATATCTCATGAGATAATGGTGATCCATTAGTGATGCTCCATTAAAAATTAGAAATTTTTAATGAGGACTAATTTTCTATGGGATATAGGTTACGATGTTTGATCTATTATGGTAGTGAGGTTATGATTCCTAATACGCTATTAGAATTATGTGGTGAATCATGATACATTATTTTCTTTTTATTTTCGAATGTTGTTTCGACACTTCAATAAAATATGGTTTTTCTGTGCTCATTAAGACACGATTTAGGTCCCTTTTTTCCATCCATTACATCATATAATATGTATCATTATATGATGTAATGTTTTCTCTTATCATTACATATGATATGTCCTAAAAACTTCCTGGTCTCAAAATTTGATATTTGTCACCCTATTGATATTTCTCATTTGATTATGATCACACATCAGATAAAATTTTTAAATGATTATTTTCTTGTATTGATCATATATCCTCACCCCTTTCATATGTTTCTGTTTTTGAGGGATGGGGATGATTTTAAAATAACAAATTTTTAGAAGAAGATCATGAATAAAAATTATTTTTGAATTACATATAGACATAATAAATTAATTAGTTTGTGTGACTAGTCTCAAAATTCACTAAACATATCCAATACAGGATGTTGATTTTATTTTATTTAGTGTTATTATTTTGATTAACGAAATGATTTTGAATAATGGTATTTTTAGATTAGGTCACCTCACCAACTCCATTGATATTTATTGAGATTTAATAATTGAATTTACTAAACCAACATTTTTTGTATTCAATGAATTTAAAGACCCTTTTATATTATATTTTGTTTTTAAACTCCTATATTATTGGTTCCAATGTCTCCTCTACCTTTTACCATTTATAGAAAAATATATAATCAAATATTTTAAATTAATTTTTTTTATTCCTTAATTTTTATTGAAAGACAATTTTTGTCCTAAAAGAATGGTCATATCTGATTTTGAAATGTGACCAATCTACTTTTAGTGTAAATTACCCTTATTTCTCATATTCTTTATTTTGACAAGGGAGATATATTACGATAAAAAATATAGGATTTGTTCCTATAGACCACAATGCACCAACAATATCTTCTTGCCAGAGTTGTTTTGGTAAATTTATGAGAATGTCACTATTAATATTTATTTTTTTTTTCAAAAAATAAACCTTCAGTTTATTGAATTTTTTGGGAAATTTATTTTTTGTAATATTTTCAACTTCCTTTAATACAAAATTCATTTCTCATATTTTTTTTAATATAGAGGATTTAGAAATGTTTCTCTTCAGAAAAATATATATTAGACAACAATTATTTAATATTTTTGGAGACTACATGTTTAAATGTTTCCAAATTATATGAAACGTTATTCAAAATAACATGTATTTACTCAACCACTACCTCAAAGGACTTATCAACTTCATTAAACATCTTCATAATGGTTTTTTAGTATTAAGGCACTTCATTTCTATAACACCCCGAGTTATTGTCTATTATTATTATTTATAATAGAAGAAATTTCATTGAAATATTTTGTTACATGTTATTGGATATAAATCATAGGTTCCATGAAACAGGGGGTTATCTTGCAATACACAAGAAATTTATTTTTTACAAAACCCTGATATATTATTAATATTGTTATTTAAACGCGGTCACAATAAAATAGTTATTATGCCTATTGATATGAATATTAATAAAAAATTTGTATATATTATTTAAAAAAATTTCATATAGGTAAAATATATTGATTAAAAATTTCAAAAATTTTGGTAATTTATTTATATTTATATTTAATGAAATTACAAATTTCTCGAAAAATGCCCTTTTTTGTTTTTGTGAACATTAATTTTTTTTTTATTTTTTTTAAATCATTATAAAATATTATTTTTAAACACAATTTAATGTTATTTTAGATTTAATTTATAATTTTTTCATGAAATGATTTAGTTTTATAATGAATAGTGAAAAATATTGAGTTTCAATTAAAAGATACCTTTTTAAATTTTATTTAAATTGTTACAATATATTTTAAATTTATTTTAAAAAAAATTAATTCAATTATACATCCATTAAACTAATAAAGTTGGTGGAATCAATTTCAAAATTAATTTTATATAATAACATTTTGAATGTCTGAACATTTTCTATTTAAAAACATGCTTTATCGTCATGTCTACAAGATTAAATTAAAAATAAAAATTTCTACATTTTTAATATCAATTTTTAAAATTGGATTCCATATTTCGAATAATAATAATGAATATTACTAAATATGTTTTACATAATTTTTTACCTAAAATAATACTCAATATAGTAAAATTATTTATCACGGTTAAGGTATAAATTGCTTTACCAGGGGTTGAATTAAAAAGTTAAGGGTTAAAATTTACATAAAATGTGTCAAACACATATTGTAAGGACATATTTTTACCTTATATATTATATGATGTAGAATGGTAAATTATTGGATTCTAGTTACCTGACCAATCCATTAGTTGAATTCTTTCATTCGAGAAATAAAAGTGTTCCACTCACCTCACTTATACAATTCAACCCCATATCTCCTATTATTCTCACCACTACACCATTTCATTCAACGAATACCTACCTAATTTATATATGTTTTTCTATCGTCTAATCCTAGAAGTCTTTGTTTGGATATAAATCCATCCATGGAAGGTTTTTGTGAAAACCAATTGAGGATACTCGAAGAAGAGGCAACATTCATCAAAGAGCGTCTTTGTCTTATTTCTTAATACAACTCCTTAAATTATTATAATAACATGATGATAAAATATAATCAGAATATTAAATATATTTAGATGATTTATAGTGTGGAAATGACCTAAAACTATCTCCACATTTATTAAATGGGTTACGACATTTTTATTCTTCTGTACGACGGACTACCACCTCACGAACTGATGTCATTAATTTTTCCATTACCACCAATAAATGAAGTAAATAATGATGTATTTATTATTTCAATATTATATTTTTATATTATGATTCAACTAAAATATTTAAATCAAACATAATTTAATGCTTTTCATTTTATTGGAATATGATAATGTCGCTCTGGTGTACGATGGATTACCACAACACATAACAATTTTATTCATTCGTGATTTACAGTGAAAGTATTAAAGATGGGTCTAATAAAAATATGTGATATATTTGACATAAAATTTATTCTTTAATGATAATATATATAATTTTATTTTATTTATTTCAATATTATAAGAAAATGCAGACAACGTTAATGCATATGTACGACATACCATCTCCTTGAACGGTGTAATTAATTTCCTATTAGAAAATTTTATCAAATTTATACATACTTATATCAAGATTATATATAAAATTTATATAACAGTTTAAATTTTTGAGATAATAATACTGTGATCATATTAAAAAGACCAAAAATAATAATTCAAAACTTACAATAAAAACAAATCATTTATTTATTGAAACATGACATTATCATGGGAATGATAATAAAATGTTATTATAAAATCATATATGATATGATATATATAAATATTGTTTTATAATTTATTTATAACTATCTAATTTTTAATATTAAAAAACTTATAATGATTACTATAGATGAAAACATATAAGTTACGGTATTTCTATTCTCTTTTATTTCTGTGAGACATATGACAACACACCACTACATTATTTTTTGTGGGGTATATTCTAATCATTTGGAATGTCATATCATTAAAAAAATTTTATCATGATATATAAATTTTTTAATATGATTATTTATTGGGGATTATTATTAAAATATTACTTAAGTGGTAATGGATTTTTCCCTTAATTTTCATGTTTATAGAAGCATATTATATTATGCAGTAATATTTTTTTACAAGTCTATATTAAAAATCATTTCAATGTAACAAGTTTAATTAATCAATCATCAGGATATTTTAATTTTTATTACATATATTTACTTCATTGTTATCACGATTCTAGGATTCAAATGTGGTAAATAGATTCTATTACAATTTCACCATTTATCAGGATTATTTATGATAGTGTTTTCGATGATTAAATCATATGATCTATAACAAAATATACTCATGTATTTTATCCTGATACTATAATTCAATATATTCTTAATAAATTGTTCCATTTTCCACAGATTGTTTTTTATTATTATTGATAAAATGTATATAGGAAAACTCGACATTATTTATCTCATACTCAATAATCAATTTTCATCAAAAACCAGGTTTTCCAAAAATATTAAAATTTTTTTACATTTACCATATGACATTAAATATTAATTTTCAAGAGATTTTGAATTTTTACCCAAATTTTTTGAAATGAATATTCATGTCATTTTTAAAAAATTAATGTTTGTATTTTACTGAAAATGTGAAAGGAATATTTTATGAGGTGTTCGACGTGAGCACAAATTTCTGTAATCATGAACATATTTTTTTGAATCATTCGTTATATTTTTTAAAGTTTTTAAAAATAAAATTTATTTTAATATGTTTTATGTTATATATTTTTTTTCAATGTAGATAACATATTTTCATCAATAAAAGTTTTAAATGACTCATCAATATAATATTCAATCTAAAATGAAATTTGATGATGTAACCTATTTTATATTGTTGATATATTCAAAATATAGAATTATTATTATTTATTTGAATTGTATATGTTTATGATGAAATGATGATTAACAAACATATTTATCTTCCATGTGTTATACCATGATAAAAATCTTATGAAATTTTTTTCTTTTCATAGCTCATACTATGATGAAATGATTAAGAGGCATGTCTCAATTCAATTGGATAAGATATATTAAACTGTTTATGAAACCAATAATTATTTCATTGGTTATGACATAATGAAGGGATCATTATCTTTTGGTAAATATATATATGGTTTTCATTATGAGATGGTAGGGAACTACATCTCCCTTTATGAATTGTGAAAATACTTATATCTCGTGAGATAGACATTGCTGGAAAATGTAGTGACTCTGATTTGTAAGGGACTTTTTCACCTATGATGGTCTTCAAAGTGATCCATGAATACTATGAGGGTTTAAGTAGTGAAACCATTCCCATATTATAGCCACATAAATTTTCCTAAAATATTATGAAAACGATTGTCTATTATTATGTGTATGCTAGAAATATATGTCCATGACAGTGTTATAATCTCATGGATCATGTTATGTAGTATTATTATCATTTATTTCTTATGAACCCCCAATACTTATTCAATGACTCATGATTATGTTCATTGGTATGCATGCCATGGTTTTCAAATGTTATGTTCATATACTTATACTCATACATTCATGTTATGCATAAATATTTTCCCTGTTTACAATTACTATGAATATGATCCTATCCTTTCTTATGTTTCATTTCACTAGGGTTTTCTGAAATTTAAATCTTTTGATATGTCTATAAAGGGTAATAATTTTGAAGATCATAGTGGGTGATGAGGTAGTTCACCTATGGTATAGTTTTTTTTCCATGTTTCCAAATACAATAAACTATCTTGTTTCTCAAGAATTGTTTTCTAATATAATTAATATTAAAAAATGACTTAATATATTTGTATGATAATCAAGGGTCACTATGAACAAATGAATATGATTACCAATTATTAAATATTTTTAAAACTCAATACAATAAGACAATTTCTAAGTGAACACGGTGGTCAATGCTTTGATTCAAAAGTATCATTCAATATCTTCCATGATGAAGGTTAAAAAAGACCCTATATTTTTTTAAAGGATGAATATGTTACTCTTGAAGTTAGGGGATTATTCTTATGTTTTTGTATTTATTTTTCAAATAAATATATAATTGAATATTAAAAAAGAACATAATGAAGATGTTGAGTTACAAAAAATTGTTTGGAATTTTCTTGAATTTACCCTTGTTAAAGATATAATTGTATGGATCAGGAACCATGTATGAGTCTATCCATATCATATTTGAAGGAGTAGTTAGAGGAATCTCATATTCCATCATTATCGATTCACCTGGAATTAAGAGGATGTATAGTGATTTTAAATATAACTTGTAGTGGGGTGGATTAAATAGATATATCATAGAGTATGTATCTCTAAGCATGGTATATCACATGTTTTGTCTGATAGACAAAATTATAAGGGGAATTTACATCCACTTCCAATACTAGAATGAAAATTCGGTAACATGATCATGGTTTTTTTCATTGGAATCCCATAATGTATAATGGGAATATTGTTATATGGGGTCTCGTCGATTTCCTTATGTAACGTCCCATCCTAGGAGCCACTGAACGGTGCTTCGTGATGGTTAGACACATGCCCTCAAGCGCGCCTCCTCGTATGGCAGAGGGTGACGACTAGTAGAAAGGGACTAGTAAGTCAGTGGTTGGGAGACTATACCCTCTGTTATCAGAATAAAATATCAGCAAAAGTAACAAGAAATTGTAAAAATGAATATAAAAATAACAGTACAATGTCACTAGAATAACCCAAAATTGAAATACAATACTCAACTGAGAGTTAAAACATGCTATGACAATGAAAGTGCCATGTGTGTACAATGAAACTGAGTGTAAAAACACAAAGACTCCAAACGGGTTCCGACCCACGACTAGTTCCATCTTCCATGCTCTAACCCCAAAAAAACATTCTAACCAGGGCTCTTGCCTTTATCCTGCCCTGCAACATCAAAGCCTATTCCGGTACCAATCAGGAAGCCCGAGTTGGGTGTGAGTACGACAAAGTAGATCACCACCAACAGTGTCAAAATCAAATCCAGTCATAAGCAGTGTATTCAGTTTCATTAATAATAAATCAATCAAATAGGGGAAAATTATATTTATCCAATTAACCTTAAGTTACTATGTTAACCATCCAGGTTCCCAAGAATACCCAAAACACAATGCCATATTCGGCCCATGTAAGAGCCTAATCCATTTCCCCTGTTCTATTCATATTTACTATGTCACAATATTATGTTTATGAATAGAAAAATGAAACCATAGTACAAAATAAATGAAAGAGTGTATAACATCATGTCTAGAACACAAGTGAGTATTCAGTGCATCAGTCCCTGTCTCACAACCCCATGTGTCTTTGGAGCATCAGTCCTTGTCTCATAAAATATCAATTTCATGCATGCCATTGGTTCTAGAACGCCATGTCTAGAACCCCGATGGTTATTTGGAGCATCAGTCCGTGTCCCACAACCCTTTTTCAAATCAAATATCCAATTCACACATACAAAATTATTCAACTGTTTAATCATCCTTATCATTCCATCATAACTTTCACCCATATTCAACTAGATCCACAATTCACAAAGAACCACATAACCAACCCACCAATTAATTATTTATGCCTTGACATATACACAACTGCATACGCATAACAAGATGAGACTATGGGATTGGATTTTAAACCACATACCTCGATTTATTTATGGATGTTAGCCCAAAAAAAATCCCCAAAATCCGAGCGGCACAACGTGGTCGATCAAATTCGGGATCTAAATCCTTGAAACCAAAAATAAGATCAAAGGCATCAAGATATTGAAAAAATATATCTAGATCCACAATCCAAGATCTATACCTTAACTCATAGGTTTATATCCATGTAAATGTTGGAAATATCCCCTGAAATGATCAAGGAAAGAAAGGGGAAAGAACAACAGAAACAACAAGATGAAATCCACTTACTAGATATAGAGAAGATCTTAAATCTATGTCTTCAATATCGAGGTAAGGTGTTCAGTTTGCCTTGGAATCTCTCCCAGAGTGTTTGGAAACACCTATAAATTTTCATGGATGAGCCAAGGTCAAAAAATAATTATGTCCCGAGGTTCAAGCTGTTTTAAAAAGGATTTTCGAAAATAAAAAATTGCATGCACGATTTCCTGGACAGTGGCGCACGGTTAGGAAGAAGCGTGCGCAAACTGTGCGAACCTCACTATCCAGTTCTCACTGTCCGCACGGTTTTTCAAACCATGTGAAAACCGTGCATACCTCTCTGTCTAGTTATGCATCGTTGGAACGGTTTGGTCACACAGTTTATCAAACCGTGCGCAAACCATGCACAACCCACTGTCCTTTAGTTTTACTTAAAATATCACCATAATGCACCACAAGTCAATAAACCAAAACAAAGGTACTTAAAAAAAATCAAAAGTACACAAAAACATTCCCAAGAATGACTTCAGAAAAGGCCGGGATCTTACATTCTCCCCACCTTTATCATAGGTCTTCCTCGAGCTGTACTCCCAAACTTCTTCTGAGATTCTGAGCTAAAAAGATCGGGCCACTGAGTCTACATATCTTCCTCCCTTTCCCATGCCTCTTCCTATATAAGTCCATGTTTCCATTAAAGACAAACTGTCGATATAGTATTTCTCATCAACAAATTCTCATGGTGATCCAACACACGTATCGAATTCTTCTGAAAGGACGCATCTATCTCTAGCTGAAATTCACCAACATCGATCACATGAGAATGGTCGGGGTGATACCATCGTAGTTGTGATACATTGAAAAAATCATGAATAGCACTATATTTCTGTGGAAGAGTCAATTGGTATGCTACCAGCATGACTCTCTTCACGATCTCAAAAGGTCCAAAAAAACCAGATTGCCAACTTTCCCATAATTCGTATCCTACAGTGACCCAACCTAGGCGATTCCCAACGGAAAACGTGATCACTGACTGTAAACTCTAGAGGTGGACTCCATATATCTACATAAAACATCTACCAACATTGATCCATAGTCATTCAATTATGAATCAGCTGAATCTGTTCAGTTGTCTTCTTTGGGAGACTCGGTACCAATAACCCTTACTCACCCACTTCCATCCAGAATAGTAGTGATCTATATGGCCTACCATAAAGAGCCTCATATGGTTCCATATATATAGTTTCTAGATAACTGTTGTTATAGGAAAACTCCACTACATCTAGGTGCTTCTCCCATTAACCACCGAAGTCAAGCACACGCCCTCAACATATCCTCAAGCACTTGTATAGTACGCTATGATTGTCCATCTATTTTCAGATGGAACCCCATACTCAATAAAACCTGCGTACCAAGTTCCTTTTGCAAGACCTTCTAAAAGTGCGAAGTAAACTGTGAATCACGATCCAAAACTATAGTTTGTGGAACCCTGTGCAATCAAACTATCTTCTGTAAATATAGCACCCCTAACTTTTCATATGTATAAGATTCCCTTATAAGAAATAAATGTTCCACATTTGTCAGTCGATCCACAATGACCCAAAATAGAATCATTCTTCCAAAGTGTTTTAGGAAGGCATATCATGAATTCCATGGTCACGTCATCCCACTTCCATTCTGGAATGGAAAATGGTCTTAGTAAACCTCTTGGTCGTTGATGCTCTGCCTTGACCTGCTGACATGTGAAGCATTGTGTCACAAACCCTGATATCCCCTTCATCATGCCTGGGCACCAAAACTGTCATCGTGGATCATGATACATTTGGGTCAGAGTAGGGTACACCTCCCATCATGAGGCATGAAATTCCCACATGAGCTCTCTTGCATGATAATAGAAACAACAACCTGATTATTTATATAAATGATATCATCCTTGTCTATCTTCTAATCTGAAGGTGTCTCCTGGCTTTTAATGTTATCCATCAATGCTAAGAATCTAGTTTCCTCATCTTTCTTGTCCCTGATCCATCTCAAAAGTGTATAATCCACTGCAACTGACATGTGTGTCATTTCCTCCTATCTTTCCTAAACCACAATGTGAATTTCATCTATCAACGTCATTATCCTCCACTCATCACTAGATTCATGTACCGTCTGAGTCTGAGTCTTCCTGCTCAATGCATCTGCCACATCGTTTCCTTTCCCGGGTGTTTATACCAGCTCAAAATCAAAGGAATGCTATACTCAACCCATCTTCGCTATCGAAGATTCAAATCACACTGAGAAAATATGTACGTCAACTCTTTTGATCAGTATAAACTGTTAACCTTTCACTGAGGAGGTAGTGTTTCCAACACTTCAAATCAGAAACCACCACTGCTAACTAAAGGTCCTATGTTGGAAAATTCCTTTCATGCGACCTCAGGTATCGAGACCCGAATGCCACAACTTTATCTCTTTGCATCCACCCAGCTCTTAGTCCTATCCTAGAATCGTCACAATACACGGTGTACTCTTCACCTAACTCAGGTAGAGACAAAATTTGTGAGGACGTCAAAAAATTCTTCAACTCTTGAAAAGATGTCGCACTAGCCTCTGACCATTCAAACTTTAATCCCTTTTTGGTCAAGCCTGAATGTGGTTTTGACAAACAGAAAAATCGTTGGATAGATCTCCAATAATATCTAGCTAACCCCAGAAATATTCGGATATCAAAAAAAATCTTGGGTTGCTCCCAAGAAATCACTGCTTGCACCTTCTATGGTTCCACTAAAGCACCATTCTTTGAGATGATGTGTCCCAATAAGTGTACCTGATCAATCCAAAATTGACACCTTGATAGCATGGAGTATAGCCAATGCCCTCTTAGTGTACATAGGACAATGTTAAGATGTTGGGAATGATCATCACGAGTCTTGGAGTACACTAAGATGTCATCCACAAATACTACCAAAAACCGATCTTGGTACGGATGAACGATTTTATTCATCATAGCCATAAACACTACTGGTGCATTTTTTAACCCAAATGGAATTACAAAAAACTCATAAATCCCATATATACTCTTGAAAGTAGTCCCTAGTATATCAAAAGTCTGTACACTCAACTGGTGATAGCCCAATCTTAAGTCGATTTTTAAGAAAAACAAAGGCTCCCTTAAAATTGTCAAACAGATCATCAATACACAGTAGAGGATATCGGTTCCTCACAGTCATCTTGTTCAACCTCTTGTAATCGATAGAAAAACATAAATTCCCATCAGCCTTCTTTGAAAACAGTATAGCTGATCCCTATGGCGACGTAACTGGACGGACAAATCCTTTATCCTTCAAGTATTCTAACTGAGATTTGAGTTTTTGAAGCTCTATCGATGCCATTATATATGGTGGAATAGATACTGGCTCAGCTCCTGGAATGAGATCAATAGTAAATTCAACATCTCTTCTAAGTGGTAGCCCTGAGAAGTCATCCGGAAAGACATCCTGAAAGAAAGAAACCACTAGTGGAAGGAGAGTGGATCTTCAATCAGAGCCTTCAATCTGGAGGTAAGTTGTTCGAATCGCCATAGAATCTCTCCAAGAGGATTTGGAAACATATAGAAAATTCCATGCCCGAGATAAGGTCAGAAAATAAAGAAGTCTCGGGTTTTTGGTGGTTTTAAAATGGATTTTTAGAAATAAAAAACCGTGCACACGGTTTCATGTTCAGTAGCACACGGTTAGGAAAAACCGTGCACAAACCATGCGGACCCCACTGTCCGGTTTTTCAAGGTCCTCACAATTTGTTAAACTGTGTGTAAACCGTTCTTAAACTGTCCGTACCTCTCTGTCCAGTTCTGCTTGGTTGGCACAGTTTGGCTGCATAGTTTGTCAAACTGTGCGCAAACCATGAGCAACCCACTATCCTTTAGTTTTACTTAAAATTTCACCCTAACGCACCCCAAGTCAGTACTCCAAAACAGAGGTACATAAAAATATCAAAAGTACATGAAAATGTGACCAAGATTGAATTCATAAAATTCCAGGATTTTATACCTTACAAATTTATAACAATTCATAACTATGAGAGAAGAAATTTTTCTAGATCACATTTTTGGGATATAAATTATGGAATTTGATGGGTTGCATGGAGTACCACATTCCATTATGTCCGATAAAGATATGAGGATTACCTAAAATTTCTAGCGATGAATTCCTTAATCTGTTGATACATTGTTGAGTTTCATCACTGTGTATCAACCTCAGATAGATGGTTAGTAGGATGGAACAATTAAGACTCTATAGGATATGTTGTGATCTTATAATTTGGATTTAAATTGTGATTGGTATCAACTAGTTCCTAATTTAGATTTTTCATACAAAAATATATTTATCTCAATAATCTAAAGGTATCATTATTAATCCCTCTATGGATAGATATGTAATGATCCAACATGTGAAAATATTATTAGAGAAAACAATCTATTGGGACCTGAAATAGTTATTGAAATTGAAGAGAAGGTTAGATCCATTCAACAACACATCAAGGATTCTTAGTGTCAACATGAATGTTATGAGGATAATCCCAAGAGTGATATAGAATTTTAGGTTAATGATCCAGTGTTTATAAGTATTTTTCCATATATTATGGTAATTTGGTTTGGTTAGAAACAAAAGATAATAATAATGTAAATTCGTACCATTGAAATTATTGATCATATCAGGACAAAACCCTATCTTTTATTGCATGCACCAAACCTCTCTCAAGTGCATGATGTGTTCCATATGTCTCTCTTAAGGATGTTCAGACATGAACATTCACAATTACTAAACTCAAAGGTCCTACCACATGAGAAATTCCATTCTAATAAGGAAATATTGATGGAGATTCAGGATTATACAAATAAATTTCTATAAAATTAGATAACAAAATTATTTACATTTTTTATTATATAACCACCCATTTGTGGATGCTATTAAGGAACTACCTGAAATGATGAGGCATATATTTCCTCATTTGTTTTTTTCAAATTTCTGAATGTTTATGAATAAATAACTTAGAAGGGGGTATGAATGTGACACCATTTATTTTTCTGATATTTTCGGATAAAATAAATTTCAAGGATTTATTGTGTTACTCACAACCCCATATTAGACATTAACTACACACAACACTAGGTTAAGATAAATTATAGAAGAAGTTGTGTTTTGAAAAAATCATGAAATATTATTAATATATTTATTTAAATGAGACTATTGTAACTATGTTTTTTACAATGTGAGATGAATATAACTAATTAATTCTAAAATATTATTTATAATTGTTTTATAATAAGAACATAATTTCTAATAAAATCTTTTAATTATTGGTAAAGTATTTATATGTTTGAAAAATTTTACTAACATTAAAAAATGATTTTTCATTTTCTTTATGATGATTAATAAAATTCATTCTTTAAAACTTTTATAATATTAATTTTAAATATTAAACATCACTTTTGAAATTAGAATTTCAAAACTAGCTAATGTTTATAAATTTTTTCCAAAAATTTTAATTTTTTAATGAATACTGATAATTACTGAATTTTATTTGAATATACATTTTATTGATAAATTTATAATGAAAAATTATAAAATAAATAGTTTCTAAAAATAAAATTGATCATTAATAAATCCATTAATCTAGTTTATGTCATTGGATCTATTTAATATTAAATTAAAATTTAAACTTATTATAAATGTTAGATTAGTTTCTCATTAAAAACATAAATTATAATTGAATCCATGAGATTAGTATTAAATTAAAATTTTACAATTTTATATTGGAATTATTAAAAAATGATTAAATATATATATCTTATTGACCCGGATTACTAAAAAATAGTAGTCTGGAGGATATTTATATGGCCTCGAGAACGTCTCACCATATCCCATAGTTTGTCGACTATTAGAGAGGGTAAAAAGTTCAATGGTTGAGAGACTATACCCTCATGATTAGATTTTCACAGTGGTAGACTATTTATAAGTCAATAGTAAAAAGTGTAATAAAAGTAAATAAATAAGATAAATCAGCACAAGAATAACATGAACAAATAAAAATGTAAAACTCTAGATTTACTACAATGAATGTCTATGTTGATTCCACAATACATATAAAGATGATTCAATACAACAATGTATATTAAAATAAATACAAGACAAGGAAATAGGCATTAGGGAGGTCTCCACAAGTACACTGGGATCCACCTCAGTCCTCTTCTCCAAAGATCCCATGTAAACACACAACAATTGAAGTAATAATCCAGGGAATTTAAACAATAAGGTATGTTCATGATCTCTAGTGGAATGGTATCCCTAAAAGGGTGTGAAATATAATCAGCAGTCCACCGAAAATATAGTCAACAAAAAAATCCAGATAGTTCTTATAAAAGTGGTAGTGTTAACATGGAAAAAAAGTAATTAAGGATTACATAATAAATAGAGATTTCAAGCTCGGGTTCCTTAGAGAAACCTGTCCCTACCATCCTACATCAGACTAAGATAGAAATATTATGAACAAATGATATCATTATATAAAATTTAATATAATATTAATAAATTGGACTTCATAAATCGAGAATCTCAAGAATACGTAATCGAAGAATGATATTTTTTATACCATGGATCCCTTGGATAAAAAATATTCATTCTTAGATGATAATATAAATTCATTACCAAAATTAATGTAACAAAATCCTTGGATTATACCATGAGAACCACCATAAAGAACCCGTTTATCACACTTAGAGTTATATAAATACTCTATACCATTAGAGTCTATCTCAATTGATCACAAAATTACCTATCATGTATCACTCCATATATAACGTGAGATAATAACCTCTGATCCCATGCATGGTATCTCACATAGTGAACCGTGTATCAATCGTGGCCTGGTGAAACCATATTTTCCATGTTCCCATCCCAAGTGTCTCCAATAATGAACCTATTACTCTCACTTATAGGTAATATAAATGTGTAGTGAGATGATCATTGCATTTAAATATCACCCCTGAAATATACATAATCAATCAACTAATTTTATCACAAGCGTGATGATCCTACCATTGGTGTTATGTTGAAGGAAACTATAGTATCATCATGGTTTTGATAAATAATTATTATACATAATTTAATGATGAAAAAACTATAATAATAAACATTACACACCATAAGGAAGTAACAATAAAATTTATCCACTCCCACACATCACCTCAAACAGAAACAAAACAATGACCATGCCAGATAAATAACCCATTTATTATGTATTTTCAGATTAAGTGTCAATGCACCTACATTAGAGGTATTATTAGAAAACATGATATTTAGATCTACCAAATCCTTTAATCTAATTCAATCATCATGCATCAAAATAATTATTAAAAAGAACCTCAAAGTCGATTCAAGGAATAAACTACAAATTCAACTCATGGAATTTAAATTATATCCCTAAAGGGTGTTTCTGATTTATGTAAGAGTTGATAATTAATTATGAAAAACAAAAATAACCAACAAAAGGGGGATATATTATTGAGGTAATATCCTCAATATATATAAGTAGGAGTCCAAAATACATAACAAGGTGGTCTATGAAATTTAATTTAAGGAAATTTGTTAATTTATAAATGTCCCCAAGTATGTATGTTATGAGACACAACGATAAAAATATAGAAAATAAAAAAAAACCTAACAAGAAATATAAATACCACCTACCTGGTGGTTAGATAACTGTACTCATCCAATATTGACACTTTAATTAACATAGATTTAGATAAATTGAATAAATGAAAAAATTCCATGTAAATATGAAAAATTATCTCCCACTAAAATAATGTAAAATAAAATATTATAAATGGATAAGGTGGGGATGTGGAGTCAAGGTATCTCCACTACACATCCAAGGAGAATAAAAAAAGGAAAAATCGACACTTTATGGAAGAGATCCATGGATCCTTAGTTGAGGGAGGGGGAGGCACTGTCAACCCGGTGCCCACCTATTGTGTGTGGATGGGGAAACAAGTTCTGTCTGATTTCTACGTTTCCCCTTAAAAAAATCCAGACCTAGAAATTTAAATTCCATGTAAACTCAGGGGTTTCACTTGTATTACCAAAAATACTCATGATCTAAATTTATTAGAAACGTGTAAAATTCGAATGATATGTAATTTTCCTAAAATGACTTTTAGCAACCATGATAGTATATCCTACCTTTGTTGATTTCCCAACACCCCAAGACTTCCACTGAAACACAATCCAAGTGTAAAAACAACATTTTTTGATTTTCAAATACTATAAACCATATTAAAATACCCCAATTAAATAAAAATCCATCCACTAATGGAAATGTTCAAAAACCATAAAAAATTTATCCGATCAACAAAAGAAGGATTATACACCCCCCCAAACATATCTTCCTTGAGAAAATGTGATATATAATGAAACAAAACATAGCTAAATTGGGTTTGAAGTTTCATTATGGGGTTTTTCTCATTTCCCAATGTACACCACACATCCATGATTCACTTTAATCATATGGTTCCAAAACCATTAGAATTTGAGCCAACACCGACTTTTAAAATTGAAACATTGAGATAAATATTACCCGAGGCCTTTATATATGAGAAACAATCATATAATCATAACTACTATCATCCATCACATGGCGATTCACATGATATTCCCCATCAAATAATATAAAATTTGGATCCACGATGCTACCCACCATTGAAATTTCTTCATATGGAATGCCCTAAACATTCTAATGACCCAAGAGTGATTTGTAACTCCGAGAACCCGATTAATCTGAGGACATAACATGGCCCTCATTTAATAGAAATAGGTGAATCCAGAACACTATTAATTTTTTGATGATCCATATTTCGTTAAAATATCCAACTGATCCTCCTGCTACACTCGTCTAATCTTGATGACATGCCAGAATCAGTTCCTCACACACCGCATTATTTAAATTAACGAAAAAATGTCGAGACAATTCTAGATTACTATTCAAAAAAATGTCATCATAGAAAGCCAACTCACCATAAGACCACACATGACACATTCCTCCATGTAACCTTATGTTATATATTATCAAGCCCCCTAATTTTTGTAACTGACTTCAAGTTAAATATCTTCAATGAACCACCACATGTCTTTTTAAACTATAATTCCATAGTATTAATTTAATCCTTAACTGGATCGAGTCCACTTAGACAACCAACCTTTAAAAATTACCACTATTCTCTATAGGAAACCATTCCTTCCTCAAGATCATAAATTTGAGTTTTAGGATATCATCCCAAATTACATATACAACGCATTTACAGGTGTGATGTTGGTACAAGGAAAAATTCTCTCACTGTTTTAAATTTTAACTGATTTTATTACGTCATCTACCTAGAGGTCATTTCAAATAAAAAGGTTAGTTTCCATAATTCCTTCAAAAAAAATTCCTAATAGTGAACCCATGTATCACTCATGAAAAAAATACATTACAAACAAACACATTTCTAGAGTGTAACTACAGGCAAGCCTAACTACCCAAACCACATAATGCCTTTTAATAAATTATCTTGGAGTATAATGAAATATCACTGAGTCTATCAAATATGATTTCATTATAAGGGAAATGATCATCTTGAAAAAATATTACACTAAGAGGGTCTTAATAATTATCATAAAGATCTATGACCCATCTATCACATCACATATGAAGTACTTAGTATGATTTCAAACCAAACATACCCAACTATGCAAGAATGGATGATCAACCCACCAATGTGTTATTATTTTTAAATAATATCTTCTTCACCTACTGACACATCCTTGATTGCAGACTATGATTAAATTACCATCATGTCATCTCCAGACAACTCAAAAAAATCCATTTAGTCCATCCCTGTCCAAGAGGGTTTCTCGATGGTTTCTTACATAGCTAACCGAAACATTCTGATGATATATTTCAATAACTAACACTTTTTATAAGCTCCCCATCTACAAGTTAATTTGAAAACAAAACTGACCATTTCAAACTAGTCCTCCTTTTATATTCTCCTCATACCTAGAATGACACACTTACGAAGTTTGACGTGAAACTCCCCACTTTAAAAGTGCTCCGGTCATCATTAAAATGATAAGTGATACTCCTATAAAATATTATTTAGTGATCGTTAAATTTAATCAAATTATTAATAAAAAATTATAAAAAAATAAATCACATATATCTAATGATTAAACATAGAACCCATCCAGAGTTACATCCACATTCTTCATGAAACCATGAATTAGTCATCAATAATATACAAAGTTTTTTTGTGTCAAAACATCTGATTGTCCCAGAAACAACATTCTAAGCACTAGGACCACTCAATAGTCCCATTCTAGGTCATTATAACCCATATATTACCCGTGAATGAGGAAAAATATCTCAAGGATTAAACAAGTATCATTGAACTCATATGGTCTGTTGTACCATTTTAGAGACTCAATGGGTGTAGCGTGTAATAGTGTATAATACCCTGAGATTTTACACGAAAATGGTACATCCTAGATACCATCCATAGGTTTATCATTAATATTCATCATAGTATATAATTTCCTTCTAATGTATTGTATCTAGAAATGCATCATACCATACGAATGTAGATATGGGTTACGACTTACATAGTATTCCATATATAAAAAAAAGATAAATAAGGGGTCACACAAACAACTAAGTGGATGAACATTCCCTAGGTATTCCCATCACATTGAAAATCACAATTATCCAATTATCATTGATATAAAAAAGTTAAACTGTATAAATACCACCCATCAAAACAAGGTTGTCAGTTTGAGAAGTGAAGAGTCAAATGAGGGATAAACGGTACCCGAATGACACCGAATGATAGAAACTAATCAAAAAAAATGTTATCTAAGGATACAAGGGTTCTACCTACACCGGGATGTTACCATGTAGAAATAGTAACATCAACCTCATAAATAATTTATTATAGAAAATATTCACTAATATTAAGGGAATATCATTTAGATTCAAGTGAAAGAAGAAGAGGCATATTGGTAATGTTCTCATTCCCATGTTAAGGAAAAACTCCGAAATAAATCTATACTAGTTGTATATAAGGGATAAATCTAGAGACATAACTATGGGTTTAATTTAGTCTGTTACATTAATTTATCATTTGGTTCATTAAACATTGAAATGCATTTGACAAAATAACATGTACAAGTTATAACAGAAACTAGACATATAATTTATTTTACCCACAACATAAGCCACACATGTATGTTGCATCAACTTCTTTTTTAAAAAATAATTATTTATCTAGCATCTCAACATAATTAGGATGTATAGATGAAAATATCCATTTTATATCATCCATTATTTTATAAAAAAACAGAGTAGACACTGTTTAATTAAATATTAACTAAAACATATATATTTCATCACCTTTTAGTTTTTAATTATCATTTTAAATAAATAATTCATCGTAATAAATATTCACAAAATTGATAAATGGATAAAAATTGAATATAGGGACTGGTCTTCTATGTTTTCACCATACATTCAAATGTGCCCCATATACATGGTTGTGGAAAATTATGTACCATCCATATATCCATACATACACATCTAGATTATACCCCCATGTGGTTATGTTCTATGGAATAAAAGATAAGGAAAACTAATGGGGTCGTGTTCATGGATGAATAAAGAGGAGACCTAAAAGGTTCCCTTTAATTCATCACAGGTTCAGCATAATGAAACATAAATTATTTTTATCATTTTAATCATTAAAACACCATTTATGGGATTAACACATATTCATATCAAGCCAAACATAAGTTATATAATAAAAAATTACTTTAAAATTACAATTAAATTGATTTCATTGTTTCATATAAATTTGTAATTATAGCCGCTCAGGAAATATGGTTTGATTAATTGGGCCACCACTAATTTTTTTTAAAGTGGTAATAATAATTATATAATTCCTAATGGATCACATTTAATTATAGCCAATTCATTTATATTTTTTAGATTTAGTTGCTTTTAAATATATAAAAAAGTCAAAAAATATATTAAACTCATGATAATGGTTCTATTAATCAATTCAACATTTCCCAATTTATAAATCACCCATAAACATTGTTTATTGGAAATTTACTCGTTATTTGATTGCAACTAGAAATGTTTTGTGGGTCAAATAGAATGTCCTGTAGTAAATTGAAGGAAAATAGAAGTTAGCTCTATATATACGTTATATTTACAAATAATGTACCATAATTATAACAAAACATTCAATTGAAAGTAGTAAATAAATGTGACCATTCCAAATAATCATGTATGTATGTAGAATACTATATTAGAAAAGAAACAACTAGAGAATGGTAGAAATATAAACACACTAAACATTCCAAAATAGTCTCATAAAAATGTTGTATAGCTAATCATACGAACACATCACAAAATTATTGTGTACAAGTGAATGTGGTAATAAAAGACCAACGTAGGCATATAACTATTAATGTTACTAAAAATACATAACATGGAATATAAAATGTACGATAATAATCACACAAGGAATAAATAAAAAACATTTGGGAACCTAAAAATGGAATGACATAGCCTGGAACAGACATCGAATGTGAATTTTTATGTTTTCAATATTAATGAATGATACACTATTTCCATTCAATACTCGGATAACGGTAAAATTCCATAAATATTATAACCAATAAAATTAGAACATACATCAATCACTCAAGGTGAAATCATAATCCACTATAATATAGAAATGTAAGAACAACCATCCAATTCTTGGACACTAGGTTTTATTCCAATGTGTTAGTTGATCATTCTGTGACCTGGAAATTGAAAAAGTGATGAAACATTAATATTATAATTTTTATGAATAAAAAAATAATAAAATCATGAGGGAAAATAATCCCCAAATACCACTTTTCAAATTCCTAACCAGGCAGACCCTGAAGGCATTAGGTAGACTAGTCCCCACACTGACTCAAGCATGTCTCCATATACACGAGATGAATCTTAATGTCATCTAGAATCAATTGTGGTATAGTGGGGACAATATACCCTTACAATCAGAGTAGAACAATGGTAGATTTAATATAAATCAATAGAAAACAGTGGAAAAAATTTAAATAAATAAAGAAATTAACTATAAGAATAATATTGACAGATTAAAACAGACAACTCAGGATAGACTACCATGCATGTTTATTCGGATGATATAGTACACAATCATATGATAAAACAAAATATATTACTAAAAAATAAAAAAATGACTGGGAAAATCTTTGAAGGAGGTCTCCTTGAGAATCTAGTGAACCAGATCAATCATGTTCATATAGGATCCCTTGTACACACACAAAAACCTAAGAAATAATCCATGGTAATGAAAACACGAGGTTTTCTCTGGTACCCTAGTTCAATGGAGACCTAAACAAAGTATGACATATACATAGTTGCCCCCAAAAAATGCTGAGTAATCGATAATATAGTCCATGTATATAAAATTATTAGGGTGAAGGCGGAACACAAATAAAATAAATAGTATAACTAAATAAAAAAACAAGTCGGGCTCAAGTACCATAGTGACATCTGGAATGACCATACCTGCTTCCGTCTAAGAGAGAAATCATATTATCATATATTAATCATGTAAAAAATAAAATATCAGTGTTCTAATGTGGTCATCAAAAACCAGGAATCATATGAAAATAGAACCAAAAACATGTTATTTGACATTGTGTATATTTCCCTTTGATAAGAAATATATATTACCAACCAATCATTTAAAAGTGATTAACACAATTATATAAATTGAATAATGGGCATGTTCTAGGTGAATCATGCCAAGGAACCCATGTATCACAGGAGGAATGCTATAAAAAAACACAGGCTTCAGAGTCCATCCAATGTGATCTATGAATGGAATCACACATATCACTCCAAGAATAACGTGATACAATATCCTTTGATCTTGTATCTAGAATCTATGATTGAGGAATCAGTATCACTCGTGGCCTGGTGTAACTATCTTCCCCTGGAGCTCGTCTAAGGTGTCTCCCCAAGGGAACTAGGATAACCCATGTAGAGGTAAGAAAAATATATGAAAATACCATCCTAGTGTCTGAGTTTCATGCCCTGGTGTTTGCACAATTTATTGGAATATCTAACCACAATAACGATGACCCCATGCTTAGGTTTATGTGGAAGGAAACCTGAGTATCACTCACATAGTAAATTTTTCGTTATTTTATTAAATATAATAATGAGAAATACATGTTCATAAACAAGAGATATTACATTTTTAAACTATTACTTTAATCCTATTCATGGACCACATTTCAAAATAATTTATTAAAAAAACCACAAAGTAATTTAAATTTATAAATTACCCATTCAACTTTATTAATTTGAATTATAACACCCAAGGGTGGTCATGATTGAAGGAAAACATGATAACTAATAATAAAAAATTATGTTTACTCACCCATGTGGTGTTCCAGGTCTAGTTCATAACATCAAACTATAAAATGATGAGTCGAAAATACATAACGAGGTTGTCTATGTATTTTTGTTGAAGGAAATTGATAACATAGAAGTGAAACTGTATAAGTTTGACACATAAAAGAACAAGGATATTTTATAAAATAATGAAACATTAGGGAAAATGTATATACCACCGACCCAGTGTTGAGGATTCTCTACAAATCCAATATCGAGACTTGAATCGAACCGTTTTGATAGAAATTAAAAAAAGACAAATTCCTGGAAAATAGTTCAAAACATCTTGCACAAAAATAGGTTGAGATATAATATGGAAAATAAATAAGGGAGGTTAGTGGAGTCAACAAATCTCCATTTTGTAACTAATGGTATTGAACATGGAAATAGTGGACATTGGTCGAAGGAGATTCATGGATCCCTAGGCGAGTGAGAGGGAGGCACTACCATGTAGATTCTCTTGTGCTATGTGTGATTATGGGAGGGGATTCATTCTCAGATCCCCTATTCTTATTTTTTAAAAAATTACCCTAAACCTTTTCACATTTTCTTAAATTAACATTTGATTTAAATTTGAAGTTGTCATAGGTCTACTAGGAAAACTGAAGACATGAATTTACTACACGCCTTGTTATTGTCCTGTAGCTTTATTTAGTATCCTCAGCCCTTATTTCTACATATTGTTTTCTCAATCCCTATTTTGTTAATATAAATATAAATAACTTCTAAAAACATATTTTTCATATGTTCAAACCCTCCAAATATCATTCAATCTCCCATATTCATGAACGATATCTCCCTCAACATAACATTTCAAAAACATTAAAAAATTTATCTGGTCTAAAAAATAGGACCCTGTAACATATTTATAGTTTGAATAATTTATATTATTTAATAATTTTGGATTAAATTGTTTTCAATATTAAAAAAATAAGTAAAAAGTATTTACTACGATTAAGGTAAAATTGTTTTTAGGGGGTTTTATACAAAATAATAATGGTAAAAAATAACCCAAATTATGTACAACAGCCATTAGATAGAAATATTTCTACCTAATCCCTTATATTATTATGAATGCTTCATTATCGAAGCCTATTGACATGAAAAAACGGGGTTAAATTCTCTCTTTCAAAAAATGGCAAGTGTGCCACTCACCTCACCTAAAAAAGGCCACCCATATTCCCTCTTATTCAAAACATAGAAACCATTTGGTTCATCGAAGCCCTACCCAAATCACAATCCAACATTCATTGTCTAATCCTATATGCCTTAAACTTCATATACATATATACAAGGAAGGATTTTGGTGAGATCCTAAGTAGGATACCTGAAGAAGGGGCATCATTCATCAACGACCATTTTTGATTCATTTCATCCTCCACCTCCTTCAATTCTTATTATTCCATAATGATATAAAACATCACTGTATTACATATTTTTGTCAATTTTTTATGTTATGGTAATTAACTACATTGATATCCCCTTCGATCAAATGTGTTTTGAAATCATCATTCTTGTGTAAATCAGACTACTACCTTAGGAACCTATATCATTCACATTCCAATTACCAACTCTAAATGATGGACATAATGATGTATTTATTTATTTTATATTATTTTTATGATATAATTATTCTTTTCGAGTAAACATATTACACATATCTTCATGTTTATTATTTCATTAGAATATGATTATGTCGCTCGTGTGTACAGTGGACTACCACCATATGAAGTGATGTGATTGATTCACTCTTTTAATGGAAGTTATTAAGGATGTAATTTGTTAAAATGAGTTATATATATTATATAAAAATTTCATAAATATAATTTTATATATATTTTAATTTTTTTCCTTTCAATACGACAATAAAAAGATAATCAAGTTCAAGTGTATGAACCACATACTGTATCTAGGAAAGGTTTATTTAATTTCCTTTCACTATATTTTATAGTTTACTCTAAATAATGAATATATATGTGGTATTTATATCATGGATTCTATTATGGATATGATAAAACCTTGATCTTGGTAATGTTTCCAAAAATAATAATTCAAAACATATATGAAAAGAAGAAGTAATTACCCGAAATGTGACATTTACATGGAATTATTAATAAAAGGGAAATAAAATGTAATAAGAAAGTAATATATGGTTTGATATATATAAATATGGTTATATAATTTATTTATAATAATAATATATTTATTATACAAGATCTTTTAATAAGTATGTTCCAAATCAAGACTTATGGTAATGGGTTTCTAGAATCTCTTTAATTTTAATGAGACATATGAAAATTCACCAATCATTTATTTTGTGTGGATTATATAATTCCACTTGTATATGTTATATTATGAATGAACTTGTATTTATGATATTTAATGTTTTATTTTATGTTATAATTTATTAGGTATTATGATTCAAATGAGTACCAATAGAGTAAGATATTTTTGTCTCAATTTTCTTTCATTGGGACATATATTATGTTATGAAACAATATTCTTCCACCAATTATACATACATATTATTTTACATGTAATATCATGTATTCATTCATACTAATTATATTTTATGTTTCAGTTTATTTAATTCCCTAATGAGGATTATGACTCAAGGTAACCAATATGGATAGTTTTTTTTGTTAAATCTCATCATTAATCTGGATTGTTTATTTATATGGTTTTTATGATAAAATATAATTATTCATATCCCAATAAACATATGAATTTTATTCTTCTATATTTATTCATCATATTTTAATGTAATATTATAATTCATAAACTATTTGGTATTTAAAATAGTGAGAAATATTATATGAAAATATTAAATCATTTCCCTCTTTAGTATGAAATCTATTTTCCTACAAAACTTTGTTTTTAAAAAAAATTAAAAAATGATTCAATAATATATTATTAATCTTAAAATACATTTTTCACATTTTTTTCTCTTTAAAAAATGATTTAATGTTAATATTCGTTTATTTTTCTATGATGTCCCATTTGGATTTTGTCATATATTTGAAAGGATCCATTTTTTAATATTAATGAAAAGAATAAAAGATCACATAATCAAGAAAATTATTTTATTTTAGGCCTCCATTATATGATTTCAAGGCTATTTAAAAAAACACATATTTTCATTATGTTTTATGTTTTAATATGTTTATTTCAAAGTGGAATGAATATTTTACTCAATAAATGATTTATATGGTTGATTGAAATCATTTTCCATCTAAATTGGCATCCATTGATATTACCTATTCGTTAGGAGTGATAATATTTAGTGATGCCATTATTATTATTTCTATTGATGGTTTAGGTTTTCGATGACATGATGTTTTGGAAACCCATTTATCTTTCATGTGTTATTCCATGATATAAACATTATGAAACTCATTAAATTTCAAAAGTTATGGAATGATGAAATAATTATGGAATCTATCTATTTTATACTATTTATTATATGTGTAATTGTTTATAAAACCAATTTAATTTCGTTGTTTATCATATAGTGGATGTTTTGTGAACATATAAAACACATAAATATGGTTCTTATTATTATATGGGTGGGACTTGTATCTCATTCCAATCAATTTGATAAATATTTATATCATCAAAGATAAACCAGATTGGAATGTGGAGTAAAACTAGTTTTATAAGAGACGTTATCTACTATGATGGTCTTGGGAGTGTAACATGACTACTATGATGGTTTGGGGAGTGAAACCATTCCATATTTTAAATATATTTAAATAATCCTCCTCAAATAATGAAATAATTTTCAATTATTATGTGTATGAATAAAATATGTATGTTATATCAATTTTATCCTCTCAGTGATCATGTTGTTTAATTTCCTTTGGACTCATGTATTATGAACTGACAAATTTTATTCCATGAGTCATGATTATGGTACTTGTTATGTAGGGGATGGTTTTATAATATTATTCACATGTTCTCATAACCTAATGTTCATATTATGCTTTCTTATCTCCATATATTAAAATTACTAAGCATTTGAGCTCACTATTTCTTATATTTCTTTTTCCCTGTGTATGAAGAAATGTATAACAAGTGATATTTTTAAGAATATTAATAATTATGATGATAATAGTAATAGATTATATAGTTTACCTATAGTGGAATCCCTCTAACACATTTGGGTATGGGTAGCCACTACGACATTTATTGAATTGGATTCACACTAAAGCATAATGGTGTGGGTAGCCTCAATGACTTCTATTAGAGGGGAATTCCCCTACTGGTTCAGAGAGTGGGAAGACTCTATGGATTCAATATGAGTGGAATACACATGATGCATTAGGGTGTAGGTTTTCTCTATGACTTATATGAGAGTGGAATCCCCCTGATGCATCAGGTCATGTGTAACCCCCAAGACTTATATTAATGTGGAATCCCCCTGACACATCAGGTCATGGGTAGCATCTATGACTATAATGACAGTGGAATCCCCCTATCGTACTATGGCATGGGTATCCTCTATATTGGGTTTCCACCATGGATGTGCGTAAAGTGATGAGATATGGTTTAAATACCATTAGAATATCAAGAAAAATGGATTCTTCCCCCAAAAAACACGTCATTATTACATGACCTAAAACCTTGAGGGTGAGACACTAATATCCAAAGAAGATAGTATCAAGGAGTGGTGAATGAGTCCAATTGGAATGTATTTCAAAGAATACATTTGGGATTCTATGTATTGATGGTTACTTCTAGAACTATTTCCAACTCCCTTTCCTGGTCTGGGATATGAGACAGAGATCTTCTTTCTCTCTCATTTGGGTTAATTTGAGTGAGAATATATATATATATATATATATATATTATTTCTCGTAAAAAATTATTTTGTTTTGGATTCTCTCCTTTCAAGAGATACAAAGTCATGTGGGGTATTCCATGTGATATCTATGTTTATCTTATCATTATTGGATAAGTCTACTCTCCTACTATTGGTAGTGACGATTCGATGTGAAGATCATATATTCACCGTTTCTAGATCCTTGTGTATGAAAAAGCATTATTCTATATTTTTTGGGTTGATATGTACTATATTTCTATTCAATGTTCTATCAACAACTCCCCTTTTATATGTACACCTTTCTTATGCTCCATAGACCCTTCGAGGAATCCTATTGTGTATTCTTATACTCACCCATGCTTGGGATTTTCGAGAACATGGTGTTCCCTTTTAGACGACCTACAGGTCGATCGTGACCTCAGAGGATATTAGGGTTATGTGTTGTTGGAACATATGTGGTGGTCATATCTTGGTATTTAGGAGTGGGAATCTTCTCGCTGTTTTACTTATTCACATATTACTTGATTGTGGAACTTTTCTGGTTGGGCATGTATTTTTCCTCTTTTCCCCATCTGTTTTCTCTACTGTACTTGTACGATCTAGGGGTTCATGCATGCTTGGTTTATTATAATAAGTGTGACATCTTGTGTTACATTACCAATTCACTTTTTCATCATGTTGGATACATGTGTGAGTTTGTGAATGTTAAAAGTTTAAGGCATGCCCATGTATGTTATCCCTTTGGTGTTTGTCACCACCCACTGGCTGATTGAGGCAGCCTTGGGGTAGTTGCAGCTCAAGAATAGACATGGGGAGAGTCATTATATTTAAGGCCTCATATTTCCCCTCAAGGAACTATCTGTTTTTCATTTGAGACACCTATGAAATGGATAATTTCAAAATACCCTAAGAGTACTAAGGGTATGGGAATGTTCCCTATAATATTCAGCCTTATAAGAGTGAAAAAATCCTTCACCGAGATATTACAAATAGATATGGAAAACTTGTTGGAATTACGGATAGCCTCCCAGATCTAATACTTCATGGCTTGAACGTAGAATCATTTATTCTTGTGAATTGACTTGTTATGGTCTCTCCAAATTACATGAAGTAACACTGCACATGCTACCCAAAAAAAGAAGAGACATCTGCTTTAAGAACTGAATTCCATGTAAGTGCCCCAAGAAATCATTGACATATGCATCGTAGATTGGGTTCACATAAAATATATAAAGGATAGTTTTCCAAATGTGTAGCATCCCAAGCTCCTACGATATGCTTCTTTTTGAATAATGCAATAGCGTGTATTGTACGCAATATCGAGTTCTAACACACCACAACCAATCAAACTAGCCATTATGAATAGTAATACCCACTTTTTGAAATTTATAAATTTTATTTTTCAAAGTGGACATCATTTTTGGATTTGGAATATTGAAATTAGCCTAGGGTGAATTTTTTGTTTTCTTTTTGAAAACTTCATTTTTTGATGAATAGGGAAACCACTAAGTGGTAGTTAAAAAAACTAAATTTTTCATAAAACATAATTTTCCTGATTCTGTGAGTGGAATTTAGAAAATCCGAGAAACATGGTTAGTATCAAGGATTAAAATGTGGTTCATTGAGATGAAAATAATTTTTGGTCAATAGTAACTATTTACTTTTATTTACCACGATAAAAAGTAAATAGGGTAATTAAGGGTAAAAATGATATTAATATTACCCTAACACATGTCCTAATTCTATTGGACAAGTGTATATCGACCAGAAACAACCTTAAGAATAAATTATTATCATTTAGCTCCACTTGGATTAGATTAGGACATTTATTATTATTTAATTCAAAGAAGAGTTAAAAGAGTTAAAATCAATGTTTATTTACTAAAATATTTTTCATACAGGGTTATACTTAAGATAAATTAGATTTTAAATATTCATTAGAAAGATAAAACGATTTCCTACATAATGGTATTTTATTTATAAATTTTAGACACTATATAATTTAATTTATTTACGACACAATGGTGATGCAGTAATTTCCATAATAGTGAAAAATTAAAATAATTGATATTATAAATACCAAAATAAATATAATTTGAGACTTTTTATGAATTACACTAATTATCTAGGTTAATATGACATGTTAGGAATAATATAAGTATCTTTTTTAGAAGTAATCTTTCTGTTGTGAGTTTTTAAAAAATCAATTATTGAATAGTGTCAAAATTGACATAAAAGAGTTTTTTAAAAAAAATATTATATTATTAATTGATATTCAATTCCTAAAAATATAAGGATAGGAAAAGAGACTTATATAATGATAGGTGTATCATTAATGGTCCACTTGGGGGTCTCTTGGAGGTATATAGTACGTTTATTAACTATATAATATAAAAATACAAAGTGAAATGGTAAGTGTCAAACTAATTAACTAAGAGTTAAAACTAGAAGATAAGGTTAATATAATGACCCAAAACTCTATAAATTATATTGGTTGGGTGATTTTCAACCCATCCCCACCTTAACCTTTAAATAAACCACTTTGGAGCCATTAGAAACCGAATATGAATTTATTATAAAATAATATTTCTAGCTTTTCCAAAGGTGCCCCTTACCCCTCTTATAAAAGGGCACTCCCCCTTCTCATTAATTCACACCTTCAAAGCAATTTGGCTCTGAAAAACTCTACCCAAATACTCTCTCAACTTCCATCAATTTATCTTAGAGGCATTCCTTTAGTCATAAAGTCAACCTTAGGAGCCCTTTTGATCAATTCAAAAGGAAGAATCTGAAGAAGAGGTAATGATTTCACCACCTCTTTTCAAGTTCCTTTCTTCTTCCACTTCTTCTTTCATTGTTATTACCATTCTAAAATATTGAATCCAGTATCTCCTATATACTTTAATTTTATTATAAATATGGTACAACCATATTCAGTATTTATCCATTTTTTGAATAACAGGTTACCATACGTGTGTACGTACGACTTTCCGTCTCCACGTCGTGGTGTAATTGTTATTCAATAAATTATTATTTGGATGGGTATAATAATAATGTATAATTCATGTAAATAATAAATATAACATGATAATTATTCTATATATATGATATACCTTCCAATTATATATTATTTTAATATCAAAACAATGATATTGTCACTCATGCATACGTACGGACTACCATCGCCACGAATGCGATGAGATTCATTCTCCATCGTATCCATTCAAGTATAATTATCATTTGATGATTTCAAAATAATGCTTATGGACTTGATAACATTCTATTTATGAATAAGATACAACCTATCCATGACAAACATGGCTTATGTAATAAAACATATAAAAGAAAACGAGTAAGTTAACACCCGAAACAACGATAATTCTAAAATATTATTAACAAAGCAATGTTAAAAGATCATAAATGATATCATATTAATATATATGATTCTTCTATAATTTAATAACAATTATTACACCATTATACAGGAGGTTAACCTATCCAAGCCAAGGAAAAGTACAAGGTAAGGGTTATTTCACAATCTCTTCATTATCCGAGATTGTTTATACGTAATAATCTACTGGGATTTCTTTATCATCCACATCCATGTTTCTTAAAAATGTATTTCAAAACATTCTTAATATTTTACAAAATATGGGTTAAATTCATTTATACCCTTGTTTGACATTTTATAAGATGTTTATAAAGCAATCTTTACGTCATTTTCCAAACAAGGTTCTTTTTAACCTTTTCGACAGAATTAAGGTAAGAATATTTTTTTAACTTATACGGCGGGAGCGGCTATTTTCCACCGTTATAAAACTTCGAAGCTTCCCTTACTATCTTATAAGAAAATTTTCAAAGTAAATGTTTTATTTTATAATTATGTGACTTTTAAATGATTTCAAAAAAGGGATATTTCTCTCAAATAGTTTTGATTTCATCTATGTCAACATCCTTTGATGGATTTTAAGCTTATTTGAAGTTGATTTATTATGATACAAAACATCCATATTGTATTGAAGGTTTTGTAATTTGTTTGACTGTGGATGTGTTATTTTTATACCATTCATGGTTTATGGATGAATTATTTACATTTCGTATGCTAGTTTTAATAAGAATGTTTATGTTATGTTTAAACCTTTTCATATGGGAATGCATTAGACTTAATATATGATGGGTGGAGCTTGCTATAGCTACTTAATGCATCGGTAGGTCTCATGAGACAAACTAGTGTCTTGGCACAAGGCCTTGGAAAAAATATAATTTGTAGTCTTGGCACGAGGCCTTGGATATGTGGTTATGATAGTCTGACATTATGCATTCCATCATTATGAAAGTGGTTATTGATATTGCATGTGATTATTCGATTAGTCGAATATCAATGTGAATAAGTAAATGGGATTATTTCAATTTATTTTTGCCATACTATGTTGAAGTTCAATTTTAAAAGACTTCTGTTTTATTTATACATTGCCTTATATTTTTACTCTTATTTATGATGGTTTTTGCTATTTTTTTATCCTTACGGGGCATTTGAGCTCACCCCTTTTCTATGTTTTATTTTTCCCAATATGTGAAGAAGTAATTTATGAATGACCTGCAGGGATAGTATGATGGGATAAGAGTGTGGAATATGGAGACTATATTGTTGTAGTTTTCATTTTATGATGTAATGTAAAATTTATTAATGTATCTAGTTATTCCAAGGCAACTAAACTAATCGGTATTTAGAGATTTGATCTTTCTTGTGATCATGCCAATGTTATGTAATAATGCACTGACTCTGGGTAACTAGTGTCGGGGTGTTACAGTTGGTATCAGAGGAAGTTTAGTACAGACCTTGGAAGCTAGATTTTGATAAACTTTGATTAGAGCACATAGACCTAAGATGGACTTTGAGGATTAGTATAGAAGAACTTCCTAGAATTTTGGTATTGTAGAGATTTTGTGAGTTTTCCGAGAAATACATCCCTGCCTGGATACGAGTTGGTAGAGGCGGCTCCGGAACAGATGTAACTAGGGGTAAAACCTGAAAATACCGCTTTGATCTAGAATCGAACGGGAACTGGTGCAAGAAAATGGGCCTTGCTGTACTCTTGGTTACGACACTCCCAGGGGATATGCTTAGGATAACTCTCATTTTCTTTACAAATCATTATGAAGGGTTTATGAGTATATACTTCCTCAAAGAAAACATTTTTATGATTATGGATTATATCCATAAATAGTTCAATTTATGAGAAGTGTTTTACAAGTATGTAATTATGTATTTTGATTCATAAACTGATCTAGTTTATGCCATTGTTTAGAAATGGCACCTAGTGGAAGAAATGGAAACTGTATCAATGCACGTAATCTATGTAGGGATTTCCCTCCTACTCAAGATAATTATAGTTGAGCTGGTGATGCAACTGGTGCTGATCAACTAATCACCATATTGGGACAACTCACTCAGGTAATGAATAATAACCTTTCTCGTATAGAGCACCCTGATCCACAGCATTAAGTTTCAATTTTAGATCGCTTCATGAGGCAAAAAACACCAACATTCAATGGGAGTACAAATCAATTGGTAGCTGAGCAATGGATAACTTCCCTAGAGAAAATATTTCTAGCTTTGGGAAGTAGTGAAAGGGAAAAAGTTATCATGGCAGTTTACCGCCTCACTGGAGATATTGATAAATGGTGTTCATTGATTCAAAACACGAAGGAAGATGATGAATTATCATATATGGAATGGAGGAGTTCAAATATTTTTTTTAGAAAAATATTTTCCTCATGACCATCGAGCAGATATAGAAAGACAATTTCTGAGTCTGAGACTAAAGGAGGATGAGAATGTCGCAATGTATGAGGCTAACTTTACAATGTTAGCAAGGTATGATGGAGATTATATACGTAACCCAAGAAGTAAGATTGATCGTTTCTTTGATGCATTAAAACCATTTCTCTGTCGAGCATTATTCTCATAATCCTTATCGTCGTACGAAGACATTGTCTCATGTGCTATCAAGACAGAAAAGGAATTCTCTAAGTCTTATGACTTTAAAGAAAATAAAGAGAAGAAGAGATCTTCTGATCAATCTGGGAATGGAAATAAGGGAAAGAAGGGAAAATTTGAATATCCAACCTGCAGTAAATGTGGGAAGAAATACCACGGTACATGCTTAAAAGGAATGTGAGTCTCTTAAAATTGTGGTGAAAAAGGCCACCAAGCTCGTGATTTCAAGGGGAAGAAGGAAGCTACCGATTTCCAATGCTATAATTGCAGGGAGATGGGACATTATGAAAATTAATGTCCTAAGCGTCAGGGGAACTTACCTCAGAAAAGGCCAAGGGATCAAGGCCATGTTTATGCTATCACTACTGCTGAGGTAGAAGCTCCAAAAGACGTAGTGGAATGTAATTTAATGGGTTCCTAAAGTTTATCAAATGCATTATTTGATTATGAATCATCACATTGTTTCATATCTTCCCAATTTTCTAAGAAAATTAGATATTTCCAATTTAATTTAACATGGGGATTATTAGTTAATACTCTTAAGGGAAGTGTCATTGCAACAATGTTTTGTGAATTAGTCCCCATTAGAGCACATAAATGTTTTTTATCCGCTGATATCATCGTCATACCTATGATTTAGTTTGATATAATCCTCGGTATGGATTGGATTTCAGACCATGATGCGAAGATTTATTGTAAGAATAAGGAGGTTATGATTTTTGATGATGATGATAAGGAACACCTTATCTTTAAAGCAGAATCGTCACCACCTAATTCTTATCTAGATCCACCCCCAGTAGTTCAACTAAATTCAATTATTGGGGAGGAAGAGGATGACATTACAGTGGGTGAGGAATGAAATGTTCAAATAGAGGATGTACCTATTGTGAAAGAATATGTAGATGTGTTTTCAGACGATTTACCTGGAAATCCTCCAGAACGAGAAGTTGAGTTTTCCATTGATTTAATTCCTAGATCAAGGCCTATATCGAAGACCCCTTATAGAATGGCCACTGTAGAATTAGTTGAACTAAATAAACAACTAGAGGAATTGAGTAATAAGGGATTTATTCACCCTAGTGTATCTCCATGGGGAGCCCATGTTCTTTTTGTTAAAAAGAAAGATGGATCTATGAGGTTATGTATCGACTACAGGGAAATCAATACTATAACAATAAAGAAGAAGTATCCCCTAACTCGCATTGATGATTTATTTGACCAACTGCATGGAGATAAATTCTTTTCAAAGATTGACCTTCGATCTGGATACCATCAGTTGTGTGTGAAGAAGGAAGACATTCCGAAGATAGCATTTAGAACCAGGTACGGGCATTACGAGTTTACAGTAATACCTTTTGGATTGACTAATGCACCCTCTGTATTCATGGATCTGATGAATAGAGTTTTCAAGGAATATCTCGATGAATTTTTGGTGGTATTTATTGATGATATCTTGGTATAATCCAAAAGCTACAAAGATCATGAAAATCACATGTTCATTATCCTGAAGTCTCTGAGAAGACATGAATTATATGGGATGTTTAGCAAGTGTGAATTCTGGCTTTAGGAGATTTCTTTTTTTGGCCACATTGTCTCTAAAGATGGAATCTATGTTGATCCTTACAAGACCAAGGCAATCCATGAATGTCCAGCACCTACGATTATAACTGAGGTACACCATTTTATTGGTTTGGCAGGTTTTTATCGACGTTTCGTCCAGAATTTTGCCCGATTGGAAAACCCATTAATGACGCTCACACGTAAAGGGGTAAATTTTTTTTGGAAAAAAGAGTGTGAAGAATGTTTCAAAGAACTGAAGATAAGATTAGTCAATGCTCCATTATTGACTCTACCATCGGGGAATGATGGGTTCGTTATTTATAGTGATGCATCGAAGAAAGGACTTGGTTGTGTCCTTATGTAGAATGATAGGGTTATTGCCTATGCATCACGACATTTGAAAATTAATGAACCAAACTATCCTACTCATGATCTCGAGTTAGTAGTTGTGATCTTTGCTTTGAAGATATGGAGGCACTGCCTCTATGGTGAAAAATTTGAGATTTATACTGATCACAAGAGTTTGAAGTATATTTTCTCACAAAAATAACTCAACATGAGCCAAAGGAGATGGCTTGAATTACTCAAGTATTATGATTGTACGATACACTACCACCCATGGAAAGCAAACAAGGTGGAAGATGCTTTGATCAGAAAATACCATGGAGTTTTGAACAATATGAGAATTGAAAGGGATCCAATTTTCATCGATCTAGTAAAGATAGACATGGGAATAACCAGGGAAGGTGAAACATCAATGCTTTTTCAAATGGTTTCCATACTATCTTTACTAGAAAGGATTAAAAGTTCTCAGACCGATGATGAAGAATTTCAAAAGAAGATAAAAGATGTGAATGATGGGATATTGAGAGACTTTGTGTATGAAGATGTAATTTTGAAATTTGGGAAGAGACTTTGTGTTCCCGATATACCTGATCTAAAAAGGGAATTATTGGATGATTCTCATAGTTCCAATTTCTCTATACACCCTAGGAGCACAAAAATTTATATAGACTTGAAGGAAGATTTTTGGTGGGACAACATGAAGAGGGAGATTACTGATTTTGTGTCAAGATGTATACTTTATCAACAAGTGAAAGCTGGAAGGCAACAGCCTGGTGGAGTATTGCAACCTCTTCCCATACGTGAGTGGAAATGGGATAATATCACGATGGACTTTGTCATGGGACTACCAAAGACTCATATAAGGAACGATGCAATATGGGTTATTGTTGATCGTCTTACCAAGTCAGCACATTTTCTTTCTATAAGAGAAGATCTACTACTGGAACGTCTAGTAAGACTATATATTGATGATGTTGTGAGACTTCATGGAGTACCCTTATCGATTGTTTATGATCGTGATCCCCGTTTTACTTCAAGATTCTGGAAAAGTCATCAGAATGCCTTGGATACTGAACTTCATTTGTGAACTGCCTACCACCCTCAAATAGATGGAAAATCTGAAGGAACTATTCAAACATTAGAAAACATGTTGAGCTTCTGCTCACATGACTTTCAGGGTATGTGGGATCAATATTTACCTCTGGTAGAATTTTCCTATGAAAATAGCTTCCATTCGAGTATTCAGATGGCACCATATGAAGCGTTATACGGAAAGAGATGTCGCACATCAACCTGTTGGGATGACGTTGGTGAAAGAAAACTTGTAGGCCCAGAACTGGTGGAGAAAATGATGGAAAAGGTGAAGGTAATCCAAAACCATATCAAAGCATCTCAAAGTAGGCAGAAGAGCTATGCCGATAATCGAAGGAAGGATTTGGAATTTCAAGTCAGTGATCATGTTTTCTTGAAGGTATCTCCATAGAAGGGAGTCATACATTTTGGTAAGAAAGGTAAACTGAGTCCCAGGTACATCGGACCTGTGGAAATTCCATAATGAATTGGAGATGTATCTAACTGATTGGAAATGCTGCGCAATCTCTCCAAAGTTCACGATGTGTTCCACGTATCTCTGATGAGGAAATAAATGCCTGACCCAACGCATAAACTCACCTATGAGGAATTAGAACTGGAACCTGATCTGTCTTATTGCGATGATCCCGTCAAGATTCTTGATACGAGAGAACAAGTACTGAAAAACCAGACGACTCGTCTGGTAAAAATCTTGTGGAGAAACCATAAGATGGAAGAGGCAACGTGGGAACTCGAGGAACTTATGATGAAGAACCACTTGAGTCTTTTCATGGGTAGTATTCTAGAAATTTCAGGGACGAAATTATTTGAAGGAGGGGAGAATGTAACACCCCAAGATTCTACGGTACACTTCTCTTTGAATAATGCAATAGCATGTGTTGTACGCAACATCGAGTTCTAACACACCACAACCAATCAAACTAGACGTTATGAATAGTAATACCCACTTTTTGAAATTTATAAATTTTATTTTTCGAAATGGACTTCATTTTTGGATTCGTAATATCGAAACTAGCCTACGGTGAATTTTTGGTTTTTTTCTGAAAAACTTCATTTTTTGATGAATAGTGAAACCACTAAGTGGTAGTTAAAAAAACTGAATTTTTCATAAATCATAATTTTACCGCTTCTGTGAGTGGAATTTCGAAAATCTGAGAGACACAGTTAATATCAAGGAGTAAAATGTGGTTCATTGAGATGAAAATAATTTTTGGTGAATAGTAACTTTTTACTTTTATTTTATCACAGTAAAAAGGAAATAGGGTAATTAAGGTTAAAAATGAATTTAATATTACCCTAACACATGTCCTAATTCTATTGGACAAGTTTATCTCGACCAAAAACAATCATAGGAATAATATATTATCATTTAGGCCCACTTGGATTAGATTAGGACATTTATTATTATTTAATTCAAAGAAGAGTTAAAGGAGTTAAAATCAATGTTTATTTACTAAAACATTTTTAATATAGGGTTATATATAATATAAATTCGATTGTAAATATTCATTAGAAAGATAATAAGATTTCCTACATAATGGTTTTTTATTTATAAATTTTATACATTAAATAAATTAATTTATTTATGACACAATGGTGATGCAGTAATTACCATAATAGTGAAAAATTAACATAATTGATATTATAAATACCCAAATAAATATAATGTGATATTTTTTATAAATTACACTAATTTTCTAGGTTAATATGACATGTTAGGAATTATTTAAGTAACTTTTTTCAAATTAATCCTTCTGTTGTAATTTTTACAAAAATCAATAATTGAATAGTGTCAAAATTGACATAAAAGAGTTTTTAAAACAAATATTATATTATTAATTGATATTCAATTCCTAAAAATCTAAGGTTCGGCCAAGAGACTTATATCATGATAGGTGTATCATTAATGGACCACTTGGGGGTCTCTTGGAGGTATATAGTAAGTTTAGTAACTATATAATATAAAAATACAGAGTGACATGTTAAGTGTCACTACTGGAAATCCAATTTTTACCGACGCTTATATCCCAACGGTTTATCAAACCGTTGGGAATGGTAATGTATACCAACGGTTTTAAGAAAACCATTGGTATAGAGGCTTTTATGAAGAATTTTACAAACGGTTTGTAAAACCGTTGGTATAGGCCTCAATTAAGACACTTTTACCAACGGTTAGTGTATAACCGTTGGTATATGTTGCTACATTCGCAACAGTTTTTAAAAACCATTGGGAATGTTTTCCCCTAAATTTAGTTCTGGTGTCTAGTATCCCCTTCGGTCGATTGTAGTCCCCTTCCGCTCGACTTCAGCCCTAAATTGAACCTCCCCTGATGATCTCTCGTTACCCAGTCTCCGAAACTCCATCCATCCTCTTCAATCAAACAATTTTTCTGGTCTACACTTCAAATCTGTAAGTCCTACCTCAGTTATAATGTTATTCATCTATTTTTTTATTTTCTATTATGCTTTGACCTAAAAATTTGGTACCTCTCTATACAAAGACTCAGAAACTCGTTCCACTCATAGATCCATCTTAAATCAAACAATTTTGTATTTCTACACTCTAAATCTGTAAGTACTACCTTAGTTTTAATGTTTTGCATCTATTATTTTTTTTCTGTTTTAATTTGGTATAAACTAGGTTGTGTTGATTATGGCAGTCAAAGGTTAGTGATATTTTGGATTAATTGGATGTTGGTTGGGTGACGGATTGGAATTGTGATGTTTTTTGGATTAAGTTTTGTTAATTTTCAATGAATTATTTGGGGATTTCCTCCCTTTAACAAAGCCCCCACTCCTCATGGACCCTAGAAACCCCCCCTCTTGGACCCTGGACAGTCCCCCCTCCTAGAAATTGGACAGCCTAGCCCCCCTCTTTCCTGAAACCTGGACATCCCCCCTCCTGGACCCTGGACAACCCCCCTCCCCCCTCCTCCCAGGACCTTGTATAGTCCCCCTCCTTCTGGACCCTAGGAAGCCCCCCACCCTCCACCCTGGACCCTGGATAGCCCCCCTCCTTAATGGACCCTGGACAGCCCCCCTCCATCCTGGACCATGGACAGTCCCTTCTCCCCTTCTCCTTGACCCTAGACAACTCCCCACCCCCCTTCCTGGACCCTAGACATCCCCCCACCCCTCCTCCTAGAGCTTGGACATCCCCCTCATCCCCCTCCTCAACCACCAAATACCCCCCCCCCCACTTCAAAACATTGACCACCAAACTTGGACATGCTGGATTTTCTCCAAAAATATAGATTTCATCCTCAAACCACCTCAATAATATCCTAAACAATGCTTATAATGTGGTTTTAATCACATAGCATCCAATTGTATTCTAAGTCACTAGTCTATCCTCCCATGGATATATTTTACAAAAAGCATTCATCCTTAAGGATCCAAATAAAAATAAATTGATATAAGACATTTGATAATGGATTAAAATTTCATGTTGGGATCCAATGAATAATATTTGAGATATTATGCATCATGCCCCTGGGTAAATCCATTTTTATATATCCGATAAGTTATTTTTCACAATTTTTACACCTTAATTGTTTGTAAAAATGGGAAAAACATTTATAATGGTTCTAATATATAAAAATGAATCTATTTGTGGATGCATCTTAACCAACAATGTCTATCTTGTATGCCTCTACCATGATCATCGATGTGCACGTCCAGTCTCCATCTGACCTCACACGAAGGGTGGCTCAGCGTCTAGCTGATGACAAGCACTAGATTCTTTTAATTTCACACTAGATTCATGCCCGACACACTCCTGAAGTGATCAATCCCACTAAGCGTCCCTGTGAGCTTGATGACACGACCACTAGTTCTTGTAAGAGGCAGAGGAGTTCTGAGCTGATGGACCAAGATGATTGACCAGTGTCCATCCATCTAGATGAAGACGTAAAACTTAGCGCTTCATGGGATGCAACCCATGTTCTAGATCTTCATCATTTTTCTTTTTTTTTTTTAACTTGGTTTTAGGAAATAAACATGGCATGTATGAAATAATTTTTTAGCTGCTTCTGATCTGTATGTGCACTTGTCATTAGTCTGCATGACTGCTTCTATTTTTTCTGTTCCTTGGTGTTATTTTTTTATGACATGATGCGGCTATGTGCTGTATATGTGTAGATTTTAAAGGTACATAAGTATGTTCACTTTTCATTATTCCATTCTTTCAGTGCTTAGGCCGATGGTACGAGGGAGGTTCGTACCAGAGGTAGACGAGCATCTCCGCGTACCCGACTAGACCCTTCCCCTCTGACCAAACGCATTCAGATTCTATTGAAACATATGGGAAAGTATCAATGGGTCAAATGTGATGTGTATCAGTCAACCCCGACTCAATAAAAGGCACAGTGTGTCCAGGATCACTCAAACTGCCTCTCTTTTGTTCAAAATTGACTTATTTTTAAGTGAAATCAACAACTGACATATGGGAAACAGACCAAACGCCATCGGATTGTGTTAACACTTTATGAAAACGATCCATGGGTCATATGTGACATGTAAATTTCAACTCCGCCTCAATCTGATGCACGGTGTGGCCGGTATTACTCCATGTGTATGTATTTTGTTTAAAATGGACAATATTTTACGTACATACGTCAATCCAATAAAAAAGTTCTTGATTGTGTTTATACTTTTTAAAAATGATCCATGACTCATATTTGTCGTGTATGAGTCAACCCCTCCTCAATTCGAGGCCCGGTGTGGCCGACACCACTCAAAGTGCCTCTGTTTTGTTAAAAATGGACTTAATTTTAAGTGAAATCAACAAATGACATATAGAAAACCGACCAAACGCATTCGGATTCTGTTGAAACTTAGGAAACTGATCCATGAGTTAAATTTGACATGTATGAGTCAAATCCTCCTCAATACGAGGCTTGGTGTGTCCGACATCACTAAAAATCCCTCTGTTTTGTTAAAAATGGACTGAATTTTAAGTGAAATCAACAACTGACATACGGTAAACCAACCAAACGCATTCAGATTCTATTGATACTATAGGAAAACGATCCATGGGTCATATATGACGTGTATGAGTCATCCCCGCCTCAATCCAAAGTGTGGTGTGGATGGTACCATTCAAAATGTCTCTTTTTTGTTCAAAATGACTTTAATTTTAAGTGAAAACAACAACTGGCAAACGGAAAACCGACCAAATGCGTTCCAAATCTGTTGAAACATTAGTAAAATTATCCATGGGTCATATGTGACATGTACGAGTCAACCTCGCCTCAATCCAAATCACGGTGTGGTCGGAACCACCCAAACTATCCCTCTTTTGTTTAAAATGGACAATATTTTATGTACATACCCCAAACCGATCAAACAGATTCCGATTGAGTTTATACTTTTTAAAAAAGATCCATGACTCATATGTGATGTGTATGAGTCAACCTCGCCTCAATTAGAGGCCTCGTGTGGCCGACACCACTCAAAGTGCCTCTGTTTTGTTAAAGATGGACTTAATTTTAAGTGAAATCAACAACTGACATAGGGAAAACCGAACAAACACATTCGGATTATATTGAAACGTAAGTAAAATGATCCATGAGTCAAATTTAATGTGTACGAGTGAAACCCGCCTCAATACGAGGCTCGGTGTGGTCGACACCACTCAAAATGCCTCTATTTTGTGAAAAATGGACTTAATTTTAAGTGAAATCAGCAACTTACATATGGTGACCCATCCAAACGCATTTGGATTCTGTTGATACTACAGGAAAACGATCCATGGGTCATATGTGACGTGTACGAGTCAACACCGCCTTAATCTGAGTCGTGGTGTGGACGGTACCATTCAAAATGTCTCTCTTTTGATCAAAATGACATTAATTTTAAGTGAAAACAACAACTGGCATACGAAAAACTGACCAAATGCATTCAGAATCTGTTGAAACTTTAGTGAAACATTCCATGGGTAATATGTAACGTGTACGAGTCAACCTCGCCTCAATCCGAGGCGCGGTGTGGCCAAAACCACCCAAACTGTCCCTCTTTTGTTTAAAATGGACAATATTTTACGTAGAGATGTCAAACCGATCAAACATATTTTGATTGTGTTTATACTTTTGGACAACAATCCATGACTCATATTTGATGTTTAAGAGTCAACCCCGGCTCAATATGAGGCCCGGTCTGGACGACACCACTCAACGTTCCTCTGTTTTGTTAAAAATGGACTTAATTTTAAGTGAAATCAACAAGTGATGTACGAAAAACTGACCAAACATATTCGGATTCTATTGAAAGATAATGAAAACGATCCATGGGTCAGATTTTACGTTTACGAGTCAACCTCGCCTCAATCTGAGGTGCGGTGTGGCCGGGACCACTCAAACTCCCTCTCTTTTGTTCAAAATGGACTTATTTTTAAGTGAAATCAACAACTGACATATGGGAAACTGACCAAACGCCTTCGGATTGTATTGAAACTTTAGAAAAACGATCCATGGGTTATATGTGATTTGTATGAGTCAACCTCGGCTCAATCTGATGCACAGTGTGGCTGGTATCACTCCAAGTGTATGTAATTTGTTTATAATGGACAATATTTTACGTACATATGCCAAACCAATCAAATGACTTCTGATTGTGTTGATACTTTTGAAAAACTATCCATGGCTCATATGTGATGTGTACAAGTCAACCCCACCTCAATCCGAGCCCTGGTGTGGCCGACACCACTCAAAGTGTCTCTATTTTGTTAAAAATGTACTTAATTTTAAGTGAAATCAACACCTAACATACGGAAAACCAACCAAACGCATTCAGATTCTGTTTAAACTTAAGAAAAACGATACGTGGGTCAAATGTGACATGTACGAGTCAACTTCGCCTCTATCCAAGGTGTGGTGTGGCCGAGACCACTCAAACTTCCTCTCTTTTGTTCAAAATGGACTTATTTTTAAGTGAAATCAACAACTAACAGATGGGAAACCGACCAAATGCCTTCGGATTGTGTTGAGACTTTCGTAAAAGGATCCATGGGTCATTTTTGATGTGTATGAGTTAACCACACCTCAATCCGAGCCTCGGTGTGGCCGCCATGTCTCAAAGTGACTCACTTTTCTTTGAAATGGAAATCATTTTAAGTGAAAACAACAACTGACATACTGAAACCCAATGAAACTCATTCTGTTTCCATTGAAACATTAGGACAATGATCCATGGGTCATTTGTGATGTGTACGAGTCAACCCCGGCTCAATCCGAGTCGTGGTGTGGCCGGGATGACTCTAAGTGTCTCTCTTTTGTTAAAAATGGAAAACATTTTATGTACATACGGAAAACCGACCAAATGGATTCTGATTGTGTTGATACATTACCACAAAGATCCATGAGTCATATGTGATGTGAAAAAGTCAACAACTCATCAATACGAGGCACAGTGTGGCTGACACCACTCATAGTGTATATCTTTTGTTTAAAATATACATCATTTTAACTGAAAAGAACAACTGGCATACGGAAAAATGACCAAACGTATTCAGAATCAGTTTAAACCTTAGGAAAACGATCCATGGGTCATATGTGACGTGTACGAGTCAATCCCACCTCAATCCAAGGCACGATGAGGCCATAACCACTCAAAGTTTCTCTCTTTTGTTTCAAAAGGACATCATTTTTAGTGAAAACAACAACTGACATACGGAAAACTGACCAAATGCATTCGTATTCCATTGAAACATTAGGAAAACAATCCATGAGACATATGTGACATGTACGAGTCAACACGACATCAATCCGAGGAGCTGTGTGGCCGGAACCACTCAAAGTGTCTCTCTATAGTTTAAAATGAACTTCATTTTAAGTGAAAAGAACAACTGACATACGGAAAACTGACCAAACACATTCGGATTCTGTTGATACTTAAGGAAAAGGATCCATGGGTCATTTTTGACGTGTATGAGTCAACCGCGTCTCAATATAATCCTCGGTGTGGTCGCCACGACTCAAAGTGACTCACTTTTCTTCGAAATGGAAAACATTTTAAGTGAAAACAACAACTGACATACTAAAACCCCACAAAACACATTTGGATTCCGTTGAAACATTAGAAAAACAATCCATGGTTCATTTTTGATGTTTAAGAGTCAACCGCACCTCAATACGAGCCTTGGTGTGGCCGAGACAACTCAATGTGACTCACTTTTCATTGAATTGGAAAACATTTTAAGTGAAAACAAAAACTGACATACTGAAAACCAACCAAACTTATTAGGATTCCATTGAAACTATAGGATAATGATCCATGTGTCATTTTTGATGTGTAAGAGTCAACCCCACCTCAATCTAAGTTGCAGTGTGGCCGGAATCACTCTAAGTGTCTCTCTATAGTTTAAAATGGACTTCATTTTAAGTGAAAAGAACAACTGACATACGTAAAACCGACCAAACACATTCAGATTGTGTTGATACATTAGGACAAGGATCCATGGGTCATTTGTGATGTGTACGAGTCAACTGCTCCTCAATCTGATCCTTAGTGTGGCCGCCACAACTCAAAGTGGATCACTTTTATTTGAAATGGAAAGCATTTTAAGTGAAAACAACAACTGACATACGAAAAACTGACCAAACACATTCGGATTCTGTTGAAACTTTAAGACAGAAATCCATGGGTTATTTTTGACGTTTATGAGTCAACCCCGCCTCAATCCTAGTTGCGGTGTGGAGGGGATCACTCAAAAATGTCATTTTTTTAAATGAACCACATTTTAAGTGATAATAACTGGCATACGTAAAACCAACGAAACCCTTTCGGAATATGTTGATACTTTAGGAAAATGATCAATGGGTCATGTGTGACGTGAACTAGTCAATAATTCCTCAATACGAGGCTTGGTGTGATAGGTACTACTCCATGTGCATGTATTTTTTTTAAAATGGATATCATATATGGGAAAAACACATGTATACGAAAAACCGATCAATTTATGAATTGAATTCCAAATTTCACATATAATAGTCATCTAAATTTGAAATTGAATTCTAAATGAATTTTGAAATGAATTCTAAATGAATTCTAAATGAATTTTAAAATGTATTCTAAATGAATTCTAAATTATGTATCTTTATAATTACGTTATGAATTCAGATTTAATTCTAAATGTGTATAGTTTTAGGATGTATTATATATTAAATGTATATGAATTTGTTCTGTATATGTATATGTTAGTTGTTTATTATAGGTAAAGGAGAGGTATTGCAGAATCACAGGTGAATGGAGACCCTTCTCCTCCCCTATACAAATTGCATGCTCCTGTGCAAATTGCAAGCTGTTGTGCAATTTGCACAGCTTAGGCTATGCCAACGGTTCAGATTGAAACGTTGGTATAAACTCTTTCCCAACTGTTTCAAACTATTGGGAAAAGATGTATAGTTGGATTTTTCCCAACGGTTTTGAGTGAACCGATGGGAAAAGATAGAGATTTTGTTAGGTTTTCCCAACGGTTTACTTAAAACAGTTAAGAAAACATATGCCAACGATTAATGTTAACCGTTGGGATAAGTTTATTTTTCTAACCTATCCCAATGGTTCTTTGTAAACCGCCGGGAAAAATTTTCAAATGGCTTACTTCCCCACGGTTTGAAGAACCGTTGGGATAGATATTCCTTACGGTTCTGCGGCCTTTCCCAACAGTTCTGAACCGTTGAACTACGGAGACTATATTGTTGTAGTTTTCATTTTATGATGTAATGGAAAATTTATTAATGTATCTAGTTATTCCAAGGCTACTAAACTAATCATCCTTTCGAGATTTGATATTTCTTGTGATCATGCCAATGTTATGTAATAATGCACCGACTCTGGGTAACTGGGTTCGGGGCGTTACAGTTGGTATCAGAGGAAGTTTAGTACAAACCTTGGAAGCTAGATTTAGATAAACTCTGATTAGAGCACATAGACCTAAGATGGAATTTGAGGATTAGTATAGAAGAACTTCCTAGAATTTTGGTATTGTAGAGATTTTGTGAGTTTTCCAAGAAATACATCCTTGCCTGGATACAAGTAGGTAGAGGCGGCTCCGGAACAGATGTAACTAGGGGTAAAACCCGAAAACAACGCTTTGAGCTAGACTCGAACGGGAACTAGTGCACGACAACGGGACTTGTTGCACTCTTGGTTACGACACTCCTGGGGGATATGCTTAGGATAACTCTCATTTTCATTAAAAATCATTATGAAAGGTTTATGAGTATATACTTCCTTAAAGAAAACATTTTTATGATTATGGATTATATCCATAAATAGTTCAATTTATGTGAAGTGTTTTACAAGTATGGAATTATGTATTTTTATTCATAAACTGATCTAGTTTACTCCATTGTTTAGAAATGGCTCCAGTGGAAGAAATGGAAACTCTATCAATGCACGTACTCCATGTAGGGATTGCCCTCCTACTCTAGATAATTATGGTGGAGCTGGTGATTCAACTGCTGCTGATCAACTAATCACCATATTGGGACAACTCACTCAGGTAATGAATAATAACCTTACCCATATGGAGCACCCTGATCCACAGTGTGAAGGATCAATGTTAGATAGCTTCATGAGGCAAAAACCACCAACATTCAATGGGAGTACAAATCCATTGGTAGCTGAGAAATGGATAAGTTCCCTAGAGAAAATATTTCAAACTTTGGAAAGTAGTGAAAGGGAAAAAGTTATCATGGAAGTTTACCGCCTCACTGGAGATGTTGATCAATGGTGGTCATTGATTCAAAACATGAAGGAAGATGATGAAGTATCAAATATGGAATGGATGAGTTCAAAGATCTGTTTTTAGAAAAATATTTTCCTCATGACCATCGAGCAGATATGGAAAGACAATTTCTGAGTCTGAGACAAAAGGAGGATGAGAATGTCGAAAAGTATGAGACTTACTTTAAAAGGTTAGAAAGGTATGCTAGAGATTATATATGTAACCCAAGAAGTAATATTGATCATTTCTTTGATGGGTTAAAACCATTTCTCCATCGAGCATTAGTCTTACAATCCTTCTCGTCGTACAAAGACATTGTCTCATGTGCTATCAAGACAGAAAAGGAATTCTCTAAGTCTTATGACATTAAAGTAAAGCAAGAGTAGAAGAGATCTGCTGATCAATCTAGGAATGGAAATAAGGGAAAGAAGGGAAAAGTTGAATATCCAACCTGTAGTAAATGTGGGAAGAAACACCCTGGTACTTTCTTAAAAGGAATGTAAGTCTGTTAAAAGTGTGGTGAAAAAGACCACCAAGCTCATGATTGCAAGGGGAAAAGGGAAGCTATCGATGTCCAATGCAACAATTGTAGGGAGATGGGACATTATGAAAATTAATGTCCTAAGTGTCAGGGGAACTTACCTCAGAAAAGGCCAAGGGATCAAACCAGCTTATGCTATCACTACTACTGAGGTAGAAGCTCTGAAAGACGTGGTGGCATGTAATTGAATGGTTTCCTCAAGTTTATCAAATGCTTTATTTGATTCTGGATCATTGCATTATTTCATATCTTCCCAATTTTCTAAGAAAATTAGATATTACCAATTTGATTAAACAAGGGAGTTGTCAGTTAAAACTCCTAAGGGAAGTATCATTACAACAATGTTTTGTGAATCAGTCCCCATTAGAGCACATAAATTTTCTTTATCCGCTGATCTAATCGTCATACCTATGATTGATTTTGATATAATCCTCGGTATGGATTGGCTTTCGGACCATGATGTGAATATTTATTGTAAGAATAAAGAGATTACGATTTTTGATGATGATGATAAGGAACACCTTATCTTTAAAGATGAATCGTCACCACATAATTCTTATCTAGATCCACCCCCAGTAGCTCAACTGAATTCAATTATTAGGGAGGAATAGGATGAAATTACAGTTGGTGAGGAATGTAATGTTCAAATATAGGATGTACCTATTGTGAAAGAATATGTAGATATGGTTTCGGAAGATTTACCTGGATATCCTCTAGAATGAGAAGTTGAGTTTTCCATTGATTTAATTTTTGGATCAAGGACTATATCGAAGACCCCTTATAGAATGGCCACTGTAGAATTAGTTGAACTAAAGAATCAACTAGAGGAATTGAGTAATAAGGGACTTATTCTCCCTATTGTTTCTCCATGGGGAGCCCCTGTTTTTTTTGGTAAAAAGAAAGATGGATCTATGAGGTTATGTATCGACTACAAGGAGATCAGTGCTATAACAATAAAGAAGAAGTATCCCCTACCTCGCATTGATGACTTATTTGACCAACGACATGTAGATCAATACTTTTCAAAGATTGACCTTATATATGGATACAATTAGATGTGTGTGAAGAAGGAATACATTCCGAAGACAGTATTTCAAACCAGGTACGGGCATTACGAGTATACAGTAATGCCTTTTGGATTGACTAATTCACCCTCTGTATTCATGGATCCGATGAATAGAGTTTTCAAGGAATACCTTGATGAATTTGTGGTGGTATTTATTGATGATATCTTGGTATACTCTAAAAGCTATGAATATAATGAAAATAACTTGCGCATTATCCTGAAGTCTCTGTAAAGACATGAATTATATGGGAAGTTTAGGAAGACTAAATTCTGGCTTTAGGAGATTTCTTTTCTTGGCCACATTTTCTCTAAAGATGGAGTCTCTGTTGATCCTTCTAAGACTAAGCCAATCCAAGAATGGCCAGCAACTACAAGTATAACTGAGGTACACGGTTTTATTGGTTTGGTATGTTTTTATCGACGTTTCGTCCAGAATTTTGCCCGATTAGAAAACCCATTAACGATGCTCACACATAAAGGGGTTAATTTTTTTTGGAAAAAAGTGTGTGAAGAATGTTTTGAAGAAATGAATAGAAGATTAGTCAATGCTCCAATATTGACTCTAACATCAGGGAATGATGGGTTCATTATTTATAGTGATGCATCGAAGAAAGGACTTGGTTGTGTCCTTATGCAGAATGACAGGGTTATTGCCTATGCATCACGACAGTTGAAAATTCATGAACAAAACTATCCTACTCATGATCTCGAGTTTGTAGCTGTGATATTTTTTTTGATGATATGAAGTCACTACCTCTATGGTGAAAAATGTGAGATTTATACTGATCACAAGAGTTTGAAGTATATTTTCTCACAAAAATAACTCAACATGAGGCAAAAGAGATGGCTTGAATTACTCAAGTATTATGATTGTACGATACACTACCACCTGGGGAAAGAAAACAAGGTGGAATATTCTTTGAGCAGAAAAGACCATGGAGTTTTGAACAATATGATAATTGAAATGGATCCAATTTTCATGGATCTAGTAAAGATAGACATGGGAATAACCAGGGAAGGTGAAACATGAATGGTTTTTCAAATGGTTGCAAAACCATCTTTACTTGAAAGGATTAAGAGTTCTCAGACTGATGATGAAGAATTTTAAAAGAAGGTTAAAGATGTGAATGATGGGATATTGAGATACTTTGTGTATAAAGAAGGAATTTTGAAATTTGGGAAGAGACTTTACGTTCCAGATATACCTGATCTAAAAAGGGAATTGTTGGATGATGCTCATAGTTCCAATTTCTCTATACACCCTGGGAGCACCAAAATGTATATAGACCTGAAGGAACATTTTTGGTGGGACAACATGAAGAGGGAGATTGCTGATTTTGTGTCATGATGTATGGTTTGTCAACAAGTGAAAGCTGGAAGGCAACAACCTGGTGGAGTATTGCAACATATTCCCATACCTGAGTGGAAATGTGATAATATCACGATGGACTTTGTCATGGGACTACCAAAGGTTCCTAGAAGGAACAATGTAATATGGGTTATTGTTGATCGTCTTACCAAGTCAGCACATTTTCTTGCTATAAGAAAAGATATACCACTAGAATGTCTAGGAGGACTATATATTGATGAAGTTGTGAGTCTTCATGGAGTACCTCTATCGATTCTTTCAGATCGTGATCCCCGTTTTACTTCAAGATTCTAGAAAATTCTTTAGAAATCCTTGGATACTGAACTTCATTTGAGCACTGCCTACCACCCTCAAATAGATGGACAATCCGAACGAACTATTCAAACCTTAGAAGACATGTTGAGATTCCGCTCACTTGACTTTCAGGGTATGTGGGATCTATATTTACCTCTGGTAGAATTTTCCTATAACAATAGATTCCATTCGAGTATTCAGATGGAACCATATGAAGCGTTATACGAAAAGATATGTCACACACCAACCTGTTGGGATGACGTTGGTGAAAGAAAACTTGTAGGCCTAGAACTGGTGGAGGAAACGATGGAAAAGGTGAACGTTATCCAAAACCATATCAAAGAATCTCAAAGTAGGCAGAAGAGCTATGATGATAATCAAAGGAAGGATTTTGAATTTCAAGTCAGTGATCATGTTTTCCTGAAGGTATCTCCATGGAAGGGAGTCATACATTTTGGTAAGAAAGGTAAACTGAGTCCTAGGTACATCAGACCTTTCAAAATTTTAGAACAAATTGGGGATGTAGCTTACCGATTGGCAATGCCGCGAAATCTCTCCAAAGTTCACGATGTGTTCCATGTATCTCTATTGAGGAAATACATTCCTGACTCAACACATATACTCACCTATGAGAAATTAGAACTGGAACCTGATCTGTCTTATTGAGAAGGTCCCATCAAGATTCTTGATACGAGAGAACAAGTACTGAGAAACTGGATGACTCGTCTGGTAAAAGTCTTATGGAGAAACCATAAATGGAAGTGGAAACATGGGAACTCGAGGAAATTATGATGAAGAACCACCCGAGTCTTTTCTTGCTGTAGTATTCTAGAAATTTCGAGGACGAAATTATTTGAAGGAGGGGATAATGTAACACCCCAAGCTTCTATGGTACTCTTCTCTTTGAATAATGCAATAGCATGTGTTGTACGCAACATCGAGTTCTAACACACCACAACCAATCAAACTAGCCGTTATTAATAGTAATACCAACTTTTTGAAATTTATAAATTTTATTTTTCAAAATGGACTTCATTTTTGGATTCAGAATATCGAAATTATCCTAGGGTGAGTTTTTTTTTCTGAAAAACTTCATTTTTTGATGAATAGTGAAACCACTAAGTGGTAGTTAAAAAAACTGAATGTCTCATAAATCATAATTTTACCGCCTCTGTGAGTAAAATTTCGAAAATCCGAGAGACACGGTTAATATCAAGGAGTAAAATGTGGTTCATTGATATGAAAATAATTGGGGAATAGTAACTTTTTGCTTTTATTTACCACGGTAAAAAATAAATAGGGTAATTAAGGGTAAAAATGATATTAATATTACCCTAACACATGTCCTAATTCTATTAGACAAGTGTATCTCGACCAAAACCAACCTTAGGAATAAAATATTATCATTTAGGTCCTCTTGGATTAGATTAGGACATTTATTATTATTTAATTCAAAGAAGAGTTAAAAGAGTTAAAATCAAAGATTATTTAATAAAACATTTTTAATATAGGGTTATACATAAGATAAATTCGATTGAAAATATTCATTAGAAAGATAAAAATATTTCCTAGATAATCGTATTTTATTTATAAATTTTATACCTTATATAATTTAATTTATTTATGACACAATGGTGATGCAGTAATTACCATAATAGTGAAAAATTAAAATAATTGATATTATAAATTCCCAAATAAATATAATTTGAGACTTTTTATTAATTACACTAATTTTATAGGTTAATATGACATGATAAGAATTATTTAAGTAACTTTTTTCGATGTAATCCTTCTGTTGTAATTTTAACAAAAATCAATTACTGAATAGTGTCAAAATTGACATAAAAGAGTTTTGAAAACAAATATTATATTATTAATTGATATTCAATTCCTAAAAATCTAATGTTCATCCAAGAGACTTATATAATGATAGGTGTATCATTAATGGACCACTTTGGGGTCTTTTGGAGGTATATAGTAAGTTTATTAACTATATAATATAAAAATACAAAGTGACATGGTAAGTGTCAAACTAATTAACTAAGAGTTAAAACTAAAAGATAAGGTTAATATAATGACCCAAACCTGTCTAAATTCTATTGGTTGGGTGGTTTTATACCCCTCCCCAAATTAAAATTTAAATAATCCACTTTGGATCCATTAGAAACCGAATATGAATTTGTTATAAAATAATATTTCTAGCTTTTCCAAAGGTCCCCTCACCCCTCTTATAAAAGGGAACTCCCCCCTTCTCATTAATTCACACCATCAAAGCCATTTGGCTCGGCCAAAATCTTCCCAAATACTCTCTCAACATCCCTCACTTCATCCTAGATGCATTAAATTAGTTAGAAATCCATCCTAAGGAGCCCTTTTGATCAAATCAAAAGGAAGAACCCGAAGAAGAGGTAATGATTTCACCTCCCCTTTTCAAGTTTTTTTCTTCTTCCACTTATTATTTCTTTGTTATTCCCATTCTAAATTATTGAATCCTATATTTCCTATATATGTTAATATTATTATAAATATGGTACAACAATATTCAGTATTATATCCATCCTTTGAATAACATGTCACCATACGTGCGTACGTAAGGCTTACCGTCTCCACGTCGTGGTGTAATTGTTATTCAATAAATTATTATTTGGGTGGGTATAATAATGATGTTTAATTCATGTATATAATAAATATAACTTTATAATGATTCTTTATATATGATATACCTTCATATTATATATTATTTTAATATCAAAAGAATGATATGGTCGCCCGTGCGTACGTACGGACTACCATCTTCACAAACGCGATGAGATTCATTCTCCATCGTATCCATTCAAGTATAATTATCATTTGATTATTTCAAAATAATTTTTAGGGACTTGATATAATTCTGGATATGAATAAGATACAACCTATCCATGACCAACATGGCTTATGTAACAAAACATATAAAAGAAAATGAGTATGTTAACACCCAAAACAACGATAATTCTAAAATATTATTAACAAAGCAATGTTAAAAGATCATATATGATATCATATTAATATATATGATTCTTGTATAATTTAATAACAATTATTTCTCCATTATACATGAGTTTAACCTACCCCAACCAAGGAAAAGTACAAGGTAAGGGTTATTTCACAATCTCTTCATTATCTGAGATTGTTTATACGTAATAATCTACTGGGATTTCTTTATCATCCACATCCATGTTTCTTAAAAATGTTTTTCAAAACATTCATAATATTTTACAGAATATGGGTTAAATTCATTTATACCATTTTTTGACTTTTTATAAGATGTTTATAAAGGAATATTTACGTCATTTTCCAAACAATGTGCTTTTTAACCTTTTCGATAGAATTAAGGTAAGAATGTTTTTTTAACTTATACGGCGGGTGCGGATATTTTCCGCCATTATAAAATCTTCGATGCTTCCCTTACAGGCTTATAAGAAAATTTTCAAAGTAAATGTTTTATTTTTTAATTATGTTACTTTTAAATTGTTTAAGAAAATGGGATATTTCTCTCAAATAGTTTTGATTTCATCTATGTCAACATCCTTTGATGGATTTTAAGCTTATTTGAAGTTGATTTATTATGATACAAAACTTCCATATTGTATTGAAGGTTTTTTTATTTGTTTGACTGTGGATGTGTTATTTTTATACCATTCATGGTTTATGGATGATGTATTTACATTTCGTATGCTAGGTTTAATACGCATGTTTATGTTATGTTTAAACCTTTTCATATGGGAATGCAGTGGACTTAATATGTGATGGGTGGAGCCCGCTATAGCTCCTCAATGCATAGGTAGGTCTAATGAGACAAACTAGTGTCTTGGCACAAATCCTAGGTAGAAATCTTATTTGTAGTCATGGCACGAGGCCTTGTCTATGTTGTTATGATAGTCTGGCATTATGCATTCCATAATTATGAAAGTGGTTATTGATATTGCATGTGATTATTCGATTAGTAGAATATCCATGTGAAAAAGTAAATGGCATTATTTGATTTTATTTTTTCCATAATATGTTGAAGTTCATGTTTAAAAGGCTTTTGTTTTATTTATACATTGCCTTAAATGTTTACTCTTATTTATGAAGGTTTCCTCTATATTGTTATCCTTACTGAGAATTTGAGCTCACCCCTTTCCTATGTTTTATTTCTCCCAGGATGTGAATAAGTAATTTATGAATGACTTGCATGGATAGTATGAGGGGATAAAAATGTGGAATATGGAGACTATATTGTTGTAGTTTTCATTTTGTGATGTAATTTAAATTTTATTAATGTATCTAGTTATTCAGAGGCTACTAAACTAATCGGTCTTTCAAGATTTGATCTTTCTTGTGATCATGCCAATGTTATGTAATAATGCACCGACTCTGGGTAACTGGGGTCGGGGCATTACAAATTGGATGTTGATGTTTTACAGTATTATAAATGATTATTGGCATCCTCCATGTGTTGTTGACAAAGGGTATACTTCAAATAAAATGTTATACCCACACACTTAAGGCCTTCAATTTTTTTTTAAAAGATAATCTCTAATGAAATGTATACCTTGATAGAAGAATACCCTTATTTTAATTTACATACTAATTCCCACTTTCTTTGTGAATATGATTATAGAATTTCTTGGAGCCAAGTATTCCATTAGGGGTAGTTCCGAAATGAGCAGATCATCCTGAATGATGAACTCATTATTGGATGAAACTATTGAAATATCATCATGAAGAACTTCTAGGTTTTACCATCAATTCTTTGATAGATATGATGTAGTCAATGTTCGAATTAGATGATTCAATATGTTAAACCATTAGATTACCCAGCCAGTTTTGACGTTATAAGTTGATAGATGAATTTCTGTTAATATGCCTACAAGAGTGCATATGAATCATTTGAGAAACTATATTTAAGACTAAACAAATATAGAACTACATGTATTTTAAAAATCTTATTATCAGAACATAAAAAATATTTATTTAAGAAATCATAGAGACATATAGTGATTATTTATTCTTCTCAAGATAAATTTGGAATGAAGATAATCATTTAAAAGTATCATATTTTTTAGGATTATTCCCCCTAAAGTATGAGGAAAACAATATCTTTTCCAAGCGTCTGTGAATAATTTTCATTTCAATATGTTTCCTCTCCAAAAAAAGTTACGCATCATTAAGTTTATGGTTTTTATGAATGAGGTCATCCAATAGTATACCATAAAAGAGAAGACCAACTTTGACCCCAACACATGTTTAACGAGGCATATTTTTCCATCCATTGATAGAGGCATGACTCTCCATAAAGTAAGAGTTCTTCTAATTTGTATAAAAAATAAATTAAATGAGAACCTATAGGATGTACCCAAAATTTTGAAACTAATAGGCATGTAAACGGAGGAGAAACCTAACTTATTCCAAAGTAATTGATGATGGAACCCTTCCATGGGGCTGAAATTCACTTTCCAAAATATAAATAGAACTTATTCCAACTGATTTCTGGGCCTGAACATTTTAGTATTGTAAAATTTTATTGTTGATATTTTGGTTGTTCTTCCTATGACTCTATGTAAAAATAATGATGTCATTAGAAGAAAATAGAGGTGAAGGAGAATAAGTAACTCCTTTCTTCACGGATGGTATTAATTTACCAATTTCTGACAATGTGAAGAATGTGTCTGATGAGATAAACAATTTCAATGGAAAAATTGATATCCAAGCGAAGATATTATTTCCATACTCCCATGGTGGATATAAAATATCATACTGGGGACCCATTTATGTGAATAGAGATATAATTCAATCCAATAAATCATTTGATCCGCGGAATAAATATGGATTGAACCCAATGATGGATAGAATGTAACCTATACAACCCCAATCAATTGTATCGAAAGAATTCCTAATTTCATGATTGAGAGGAAAATTCCCCTATCTCTTGTGATTTTGAAGGAGATTTACACATTCCATGGTTGTGAGTAAGAAATCTTGGATGATTCTACCTTTAAAAAATCCAAATAGAGTCCATGATATAACTATATATGACATACTAGATAGTATATATTTAAGAATTTTAGTGATCACATTATGAATGGAGTTTACAAGAGAAATGAACTGAATTTTTTGAAGTCACTAGAATTTTCAATTATCGTGATCAAGGAAATAAACTGGGTAATGAATCCCTTCATGAAGGACCCACCTTAAAATAAATTTTTGACAGGACTATAAACATCTTTCTGAAAAACATACCGGAAGAATTAGAATAAGTGATTTGTGAAATCATTTGGACTAGGAGAGCTCTCTTTCTTAATACCAGTGAAAAATTCCTTGATTTCAAATTGGAAAGAAGTCGAGTTGAGAAGGGAGTTTTACTCTTCATGACCCACCAGGAAATGATGTCTTCCATGAGTCTCAAATTGTTTGGGATCATTGAAGATATTTGAATAGAAAGATACAATATGACTGAAAAGAGATTGAATTTCATTAAGAATATGATACCCATATCTAATAAGATCATATCGTCTGTTGTCCCTTATGACCCTTTGAAGGGAATTAAAAAAATTAGTATTTCTATATCAATTAGTAAGACCAGATTTTGAATGAATTCCATTTAATTATATATTTGATCTTGATGAGGTTCTAATTTTTAGTTGACATATCATATTCTTGGACAATGCCACTAGAAAAGTCATCCATGTGATGACCTCTGGTAGTTCATGCATTGGGAATTAAAGGGCATCAATCTCTTTATCTAAAAAGCTAAATCATTTTTTCTCAAATACTTTAGTCAGATTGTGACAATTTTTTGTTTAGAGATTCATATCATGGGATTAAGGTTGGACTCACTTGAGCCATTGGTTTCATGATCATTTTTCAAGAGTATTCCATTCATTATTAAAACTTAATGGGATAGGGTACCTCCCCATGTTATAAATGTGGTTCACCAATATGGGGAAATGATAAGAATTATGTTTGTACAATGTGACACAAGAAATTAATATCCAATTTCCTATAGTGGAATGGAAGATTTAATATTTTATATATGTAATTAATTTATTAATTACATTCCATAAATGAAGGTGTGTTTAGAGAAATAAAAAAATATTTTGTATTCAATTTAAATAAAAAACATTCTCATCTGTTTCATAGAAAATGTGGAATTTCCTTTTTGTTCCTCTATAAAACTCGATTATCCTAATCTTACTCAAATTAATAATTAATCATTATCTCTCACAACCCGTCCCATGAGGCCTATTCTGTGACTACCCCAACCCCACCTCTTGAAGGCCAGTGGCTGGAAACTAGCGTTGAAGGCATCAATCTACAAGTGTTAGGCATTTTCCAGAGTACCTGTACTTACACACACACCCAACCATATCATGAAACACTAAAAGGGCAAACTAGTACCACAGAAACATGGTGAGTGCATGTACAACTAAATGAAATTTGGAAAGAATAAAATCCCTATAAGAACTAAAACCTGAAAGTAATAAAAGGAAACTCTAATGGGGATCCATAGAAAACCCCACATGATCAGGAGATAGTGAAGCTACTAGAAACTGAAGTAGCACGTCATGTCCACCCAATCCTACTGGGGCCTGCCAAGTTTTAGGCCACCATGTCCACTATTGTGGAATCCTTAAATCCGGCCTCCCTAAGAACCCATGTCATAATATTGGTCATCTACAATAGACACAACATGTGCAGGCAAAACACATGCAGGGGTGAGTATCAAAATACTCAGTAGAGATCCCAAAACAGAAAGGGAAGAACACACAACAATTCCTCAAATTAGAACACAAAACACAAGATATCTCACACAATGTATATTATAGGTTAGAAATAGTAGAAACACCCATCACATCATTGAACACCTTGGATACAAGAGAACTTCTCATCTATCAAGTACAATCAGCCATCTGTGTCACACAGATCCTTTTCCCACTAATCATGAACAACTTAGGCACTCTTCCCTATCACGTACCATGGGTATGTCGGGTCACACAATGTTCCCCCCATCGTGGCATACTGAGGTACTTTTCTAGTCAAGTACCGTGGGTTTGTTGGGTCACACAGAGCCTCTACCCCCATGGGCCTACAAAGTCATAGATAGGTGCTTCCCACTAGGTCATCGAGTCACACAGAGTCAAATGTTAGCAGTCTTCAGGTCACAGCAAGACACATTGTAACATCCCCAAATGATATAGGGTTAAATGACTAAATGATATGACTCATGTCAACAGGGTGAACCTTCTTTTTCAGGATCCTACCTGATTAGAATTCCATAGTTCACCGTGCTTGTCCTGGAGTAGTGATCAGGATGGGAGACCTCCAGGGAAGTTTCCCAGGGTGTGTGTGAGTGAGGAAAAAACACACTGGAAAGGACATGTGTTGTCCTGTGGGGACAATCATTAGTCAGACGACCTGTTCGGGAATGTGGGTGGACCCTAGGGTGGGCCCCACCTGTCTGTAGGGGAAACTGGTGGTACCTGGTAGGCCAGGACCCGACGGTCATGTTAAGGCGGGGTGGTTGTGTTGTCACCGGGACCCGGTTTTCACATTTGGTATCAGAGGAGGAACCCGACCTTAAGTGCGGTGCACTACCTGGGTTGATATGTAGGTCCCACAAAGAGGGTGTTGTGCTCTAAGGGGGGTGGGGTGATTGTAACATCCCAAAATGATATAGGGTTAAATGACTAAATGATATGACTCATGTCAATAAGGTGCACCTTCCTTTTCGATAGCCTACCTGATTAGAACTCCATAGTTAAGCGTGGTTGGCCTGGAGTAGTGATCGGGATGGGTGACCTCCTGGGATGTTTGCCAGGGTGTGTGTGAGTGAGGAAAAAATACACTGGAAAAGACATGTGTTGGCCTGTGGGGACAATCATTAGTCAGATGACCTGTTCGGGGATGTGGGTGTACCCTAGGGTGGGCCCCACCTGTCTGCAGGGGAAACTGGTGGTAACTGGTAGTCCAGGACCCGACGGTCATGTTATGACGGGGTTTCTGTGCTGTCATCGGGGCCCGGTTGTCACACACATTGTTCTGTATGTAGCATGCTTGGGAGAATTTCACCTCAAACCATTTGTCTCTTATCGGCATCCATGAAAGTCACCACCAGGCATGATGAAAGATATGTCTCATTGAGAGGGTCCCAACACTACAAACAACCTATCAATTGGACACATGGTTTTCCAGATACATACGTATTTGTAGCCAGGGGGCCAGTTCCAAGGGAGATCGGTCTGATCTGATCAGACTTACCCGACCCACCCTACATGGGGGTTCCACATACCCCGGTTCATTCTGACGGACCCAACCTGACCTAGTGTGGGTTGGGGTCAGTAAGGTCTATCATTTATAGTGGGACAGACCTAATAGGCCTCGCTAGACCTAGCTCGGTTGGAAGAGGGTCCATCCGGTCGGGTCGCCCGGTGACCTGACCTAGTTTGGCCCGACCCGAAGAGGGTGCGGGTCAGACCCAAAGAGATCACAGGTCTAGCTTGCTGGTGTGTCTTCGAATCTCTAGTTGCTGGTCTGGCCTGCTGACACGGTTCGGCCCGACATGGTGAGCCACTAGTCCAGCTCGCAGGGGTTCACACCCCATCCGGTCTGTAAGAGGTGGAACGGTCCGACTCATGGGATGCGACGAGGAGCCACATATATGCATCACCATCACACTACAGGTCTCTGTGGGTCTCCTCCTCCACCGCAGTCAAGCAACCATTGGTCTCTAATGAGGTCATGTGAACGCATACGTCGCCTCCAGCTGCCGACTCGGCCGATGACTTCTCCTACTCCACCGCAGCCCGATCTGGCCACGACCTTTCTTCTAGATTGTCATCATGGTGTGCTGCCTCCTACTAGATGTCACTACTGCGGGACACTACCAGCATTCTCTAGTTCCACCGTTAGTACTGGTGTTCTGGCGGAACATATTCTCCACCGCAACGCCACATCTACATGCTACTTACACCCGCACTCTCTAGGGAAAGACTTCTCCACCGCGACAGTCTCAAAATTGTATTGCCGTAAATTCAAGAGTTTGGCCATGATAAACTCCCATAGTAGAGGGGCTCATGATTTTCACGGGTCGTGATATGCCCTTCCCTTTAGAAGTTAACAAAACAAGGGAGGTCATAGGATTTTAAATTAAACAATAATGATAATTAAAATCCCAGATAAAGAAACCCCAAAGGAGTCACCATCCAGAAATAATGCACGATCCACGGATTAACCTCTTTGTGGGTTAATATGAATTCTTATATTAAAAATAAGACTAGGGGAACATAAAAATTAAATAACCCCTACCTCTTGAAGTTCATTGCCTCACGTTCATCCTCAAGGGGTTAAGATGTCGGTGTCACTTCTCGATTCTGATTTTTGTGAGGCACCAATGAAGGAGAAGTTCGGTCGGCGTTCTTCATTCCTTGCTAGGGTGGAAGTACATTAGAGGTTCTCCATATAATCCTACAAATTAATTAATCTATATTTCCCCTGAGTTTTTAATTATTAATAGGATGACATCGTAACATTTCCATAAATATGTGGTATCGCATCATTGCATTGAAACAACTTCTCTATTTCACATCATTAAAGCATTATTATGCTTCAAGTTTAACAATACATTAATGAGACACATTGACATGCATCGTTTCCATCCTGTCACTACCCAACAACATCTACTTTTTCCACAACAAAGGTAGAAATAATATAAAAAAATTAATTTAAATTATTTTATTATTTTTCTCAAAAAGTCCACAATATAACTTTTCTCTCCATCCCTTTCAGGCCAAAGTTAATTCATGTATTAGTGAAGCGTAGTGTTCTTAATTCAACGGTTCACATGGATTTTAGATCCGAGTGATGATTCATAATATTTAATAAACCGTTCTCACGTTTTCTCAACGTAGCTTAAAAAAGATCAAAATTTTGTTCTGGGATCATCAGACCTCCGAATCACATGCCATAAAATTTCATGATCTCAAAATAATTCCATATAAATAAAACAATTTTACATGGAAATTACAAGAAGTTACATTCACCCCACCTTGGGGATTTACATCCCCAAAATCAAAAACCACAAAAAAAATATGGGGGTACTGATCATGAATATGAGCCTCCCACTCCCATGTTATCTCCTTGAGATTCTCGTACTGCCATTAATCAAACACTAGATAAATAAACCGCCAGCATAGGACCCTCTCATTTTGACCCTCTATCTCCACTGGGAACTCTACAAACGTCACCCCATCGTCAATTTCCAGTTCACCCCAGTCAATGATGTATGGCAGATCATGTCCATAATTCCTCAGCTGTGACACATAGAAAACATCATTCACCCAGTGCATTTTTGGGGGAAGAGTTAGGCGGTAGACCACCTCACCAACTCTGTTCAATATCTGAAAAGGTCCAATGAACCATAGAGATAGCTTGTCGACCCAACCAAATATCCAAAATCCTCATCCGGGTGATACCCGAAGCAAATACATGACCACCCACCTCGAACTCCAAGTGTCTCGGTCTCTAGACGGTATAAGACTTATGCCTACTTTGTGTAGTCATCATCTAGTCTTGGATGATATTCAACTTATTGATGGTATCCCGTAACAACTTTGGACCCCTTAGTGCTGACTCCCAGGGGTCTTTTAAGCATAGAGGTGATCTGTAAGGTCACCCATACAGGGCCTCAAACAGAGCAATACTAATGATGGACTGATAGCTATTTTTGTATGAAAACTATACCAGTGGAAGGTGGTCTTCCAAAATACATCCAAAATCAAGGACACAAGCACGAAGCAAGTATTCGATTGTCCGTATGATTTGCTTCATTTGACCATATTTCTGAGGGAGAAAGGTGGTGCTCAAGCATAGCTGATTCCCGATCGCCTCCTAAAATCCCTTCCATAAGTGGGATATAAAATGAGTGTCACGATCCGAGACGATCATCGATGGAACCTTGTGAAGCCGAACTATCTCTACTATATAGAGATTTCCCAAGACCTATACTAATCCCTACTATTGGATGGGTAGGATGTGGCCCGACTTGGTTAGTTGGTCAAAGATCACCCAAATGGAATCGTTCCCCCAGGTAGTACATGGTATCCCTATAATGATGTCCATGGAGACACCACTCAACTTCAATTTTGGCACCTCAGGTTGTTGTTCTAAGCCTGCTGGTACGTGATGCTCAACCTTCACTTTCTAACAAGTGAGGCATCATGATACGTAATCTACAATAGATTTCTTCATCCCTTTCTACTTGTACTGACATCCGAGGTCCTGGTAAATCATCACCTCACCCAAATCAACCACCAAAGGGGATTTGTGGAAATCCTTCAACACATCCTCTCATATCATCACTGGTACAATGGTTCATTCTATAAAGAGGACAACATGCTCCCCACCTTCAAAAAATCCTTTAGGAGACTGTCCGGAGGACATTAGAACACGTTGGCCCTTGTAGTCAGCATACCAAAGTTCAGCCTCCCGAACATGTTGAAGGAGTGGGGGAGTGACAGTCATATATTGGAGGTAAGTTGATTCATCTCTATCTATGAAAGATATCTATAATGAGACTAACTAGTATGTCTCCTCACTCAGCAATAACATTCCTTCTGAGTGCGTCTTCTACAACATTCCCCTTTCATGTAGTTTAGACTATCCCAAATTCATAGTCCTAGAGGAACTCCAGCCATCACCACTGTCCTAGGATCAGGTACTTCTGTGAGAAGATATACTTGAGACTCTTATGATCTGAGTAAATAGTAAACTGTTCACCCATCCAGTTGTGCCTCCACATCTTCGGTGTAAAGACCACTACTACTAACTCCAGGTCATGGGAAGCATATTTTTTCTTGTGAGATCTCAACTGCAGTGATCCATAGGCAATAACCGCTTTCTCTAGTATCAGGACACAACCTAGTCCTGTCTCAGAAGTGTCACAATAGACTACATACCCAATTCCCACTTCTAGTAGCCTTATGATGGGGGTGATCATCAGTATCCACCTCTTCTCTTGGAAACTCTGCTGGAACTTCTCTATCCACGTGAAAGGATTACATTACTTAGTCAAAGATGAAAAGGGTGACACTACCCTAGAGAAGTTAGGTACAAATCTACTTTAGTAACTATCCAATACTAGGAAACTCCATACATCAGTCACATACCGGGGTGGCTCCCATTAAAGTATTGCCTCTATCATTGCTTGATCCCCTGCAACTCTAGCTTCTGAGATGGGGTATCCTAGAATATGGACCTCCCGTATCCAGAACAAACTCATAGAGATCTTACCAATTAGCTGGTTCTCATGGTGTGTATCTAGGACAGTCCTCAATTGTGTACTGTGCTTCTCCACTGATGCTGAATACACAAAGATGTCATCAATGAAGTCCACGAAAAACTCGTCGAGGTATGGATGGAAGATACTATTCATGAGTTCCTTGAACTCTGCTACGACACTTTTCACACTGAAAGGAATCACCATGAACTCATAGAGACCATACCGAAACCTCTAGGTTGTCTTCTATACATCATCATCCTGTACCCAAATCTGGTGATAGCCTGATCTGAGATCTATCATTGAAAACCAATTATCCCCCTTCAGCTGGTCGAATCAGTCATCAATTATCGTCAGTGGGTACATGTTCTTCACAGTCGTCTGGTTTAGGCACTAAAATTCCATGCACAACCTCATACTCTTATATTTCTTCTTGGAAAAACCTTCATGGCTACCCATGGTGAAATGTTGGGCCTTACAAACCCATTCTCATCCATGTACCCCAGTTGTACCCTTATCTCGCAAAACTCTCTAGGAGCCAATTAATATTATAGTTTGGACATCAGTGTCGTCCCATGGTATAAGTTGATACAGAAGTCTACCTCACTACAAAAAGTTAGTCCTAGAACATGGTCAAGAAAAATATCCATGTACTCATCCAACACTATAGGGAAACCTGGGCTCCTCTCCTCCACTACACCGAGGGTGAGTCTAAACAACTGGTGAGTGATTGGCTTCCCCCTCGTTCAAGAGAGTCCATCTTGCATTGAAAGAGTTTCCTTTTTGCAGGTGAAGGAAAACATTGTCCCATATTTACAGACATAATGCACCGTGTGCCGAAAATAGTTGATGTGAGCATAATATATCGACAACCAATCCATATCCATGATGATTTCGTATGTCCTTGAAACTTCTACTGGGATATCCCAGCCAAAACTCTATCCTCCTAGGGTAAGCTCACACTCCCAACACTAGTGTGTAATCCTCAAATCCCCTCTTATAGGAGTCTCTTGACATAAGGATCAAGCTAACGAGTAAACCAGAATCTGCAAACTCCGAATGAGAGTCGTGGAAAAGTAGTGAATAGAACCAGTGTATATAAGAACTGTAACTAGGGTGGAATATTTTTATATCACACCTCCAATAATCTCTGGTTCATCTTTGTCAGAAGCCTCTTCTTCCAGGAGATGAGCTCACCCATGTCTTCCTACTCTCTAAGGTCTGGTTAGAGCACATGGGGGTGGTGGAGGTAACACCTCGAACAGTCACCCACCGCCTATTGGTCGGAAAACTCCCCTTCCATGAATACCACCTTGCATAACTCCTCACTTGAATCAATGTCTCAATCTTGGAGGCCCCTCAACCATATGCTGGTCATTCATACGGCGGGTCGGGCAGTCTCCCACAATGTGTCCCCGCATGCCACATGGAATGCTATGCTTGGCCCGATTATGACTACCTCTGTCCTGGGGAGCCTCACACTGCCCACCCTGAGTCCTAGGGTCAACCTCTGAATGACCTAGACTACTTGGGCCCATGTGTAGGTTATCTACTACCTGTCGAAGCCTCTACCACATGGGGTCTGCTAGAAACTATAACCATTGGTGCCTACTCTGCCAATAATCTCTCTATTAGAAGGTATTTTTCTATCACCCTAGATTGGATTGGGATTTTGAGAGACACCAATGAAGCCGTGATCTCCCGCCTGAGTCCCTACTTGAAGGATCGAGCCCTAAAGAAGGGGTCTATCACAAAGTATGTGGAGTAGAAATAATTCCTTATGAACCTCGCTGAGTATTCAGCCACTATCATGATACCCTATTTTAGGTGAAGTAGCTCCTGAATGCTCACAGAGCATAACATTGCGGGGAAAGACACCTCCTAGAAAAGGCTCTCGAAGTCAACCCATGTAAGGTTCACATCATCGAGAGTCTGGATGGTCATGATCCACCATCTCCCTAACTAGCCCTGCAGAATGCCCTCTACCAAGATCACCATTTGGTCATGTAATATCCTCACTAAGAGGAAGACCCACGTCACAACCTCCTGATAGTCCTTAGGGACCTAAGGATCTGTCTCTCCCATGAACCTGGGAGGTATCTGCCTCTAAAACTCTTGTAGGGAACTGAGCCTATGAACGTCCTATATTGGAACCACCATCAGCAGATGTTGACCATCATGTGGTGGTAGCACTGGTGCACCACCCAGTTGGGCCATCTCGAGAACTGGTCCCCAAACAGATGCCTCGTCGCTTGGCAGGCTGTCCTCACTACCTCGTATCAGGATCCCAGCTGGTTTTCCACATGGATGCACCCTATTCTAGATCATGATGTACCATTGTTATGAGGTTATACCTAGTGGGATGACTCTTATAAATAAATATATAGACACTTATGCAACTAGTGTTTTCCTATATTAAGCTGAAAACAGAATAAAATGTCCTTGTGTATGCATACGTCAGCCACCGCACTAACACTGGACTCCCAGTATCTGAAAGTTGAACTCAAAACAATTAACACTATTACCTCAAAACAAAACAGAGGCACCCGATCTTTGAGGGGGAACCAATCACCATCAGATACCACTATGTCACGACCCATCCCCCAGGGCACATGCTTTGACTACACCAAACCAGCCTTCTAAAGGCTAGGGGCTGGAGACTAGTACCAAAGGCATTAGATAGCAAGTGGGAGGAATTTTCTAGAGTAATTATACCTACAAACACACCCAACCACATCCCAACACACTAAAAAGGGGAAAATGTACCACTGAAACAAGCCGAGTGCAGGTACAACAAAATGTAAATGAGCCAGAATATAAATCCAACAAGAACTAAAAACAGTAAGTAAAAAAAGGAAACTCTAATGACCATATGGGAAAAAACTCCACATTATTGGGAGTGTAGGGGAGATAATTGAAGTCGAAGTAGTATTTCATGTCCGTTCGACCCTACTTGGTCCCACCTGGCCCTAGGCCACCATGTCCACAGTCATGGGGTCCATCAATCTTGTCTCCATGAGCACCCCTGTTGTAATGTCAGTCATCTACACCAGACACTAAATGTGCAGGCGAAGCCCGTTTAGGGATGAGTAACATAGTTCTCAGTAGGGACCCCAAAACAAAAAGGAATGAACATTCAACAATTCCTCAAAGAAAAACCTAAAACACAAGACTGTTCACACATGGTATATTCTAGGATATTAATCGTAGCATCATTATTCACATCATCAAACACCTCCGATATTGGAGAAATCCACATTTATTGATTATAGTGTGCCTTCCATGTCACAGAGAGCCGCTTCCCACTAACCGTGAACTTATTAGATACTCATCCCCATCATGTACTATGGGACTTCCAGTTTTCATAGAGTCTCTCCCTACTATGTCATGTGAAGGTACTCTTCCTATCGTGTACCATGGGTCTGTCGGGTCAGATAGATCTACTCCCCACTGTGGGCCTAAAAAGTATCATAGTGATGCTTCCCATTATACCATTGAGTCACACATAGATGAAAGAAAGCAGTTTTCAAGTCTTAGACAACCGTAGGGATTCGTACATATCGTGCATGGGAGAACCACTCCTCAATCCATTCGTCACTTTTCAGAATCCATGAAAGTCACCACAAGGCATGTTGAAAGATCCATCTCCTCGAGAGGGTCCCAATTCCATAAATGTACCATCAATTGGATGGGTGGATTGAAAGATACATGAATTTTAGTAATAAATGGGATGATTGTGATTGGTATCAGTATAATATGGTCGGACTAACCCAACCATCCCGGCTCGGGGGTTCCACATACCCGAGTTCATTATGACAGATCGGACCTGACCTGATGTGGGTCAGGTTCAGTCTAGTTCAGCCTGGCCAGTGGGTCTAGCCCAATAGGCATCGCCGGACCCAACCTAGTTGGCAGAGGGTCTAGCCCGATGGGTCGCCTCAAAGACCATCCTTGTCTGGACCGACACGAAGAGGGCGCAGGTCTGGTCCACCGGTGTGGGTTCGACCAGCAAAGTGCAGGTCCGGCCCACTGGCGCGGTGTAGACCACTGGGCTCAGGTTCGGCCAGCTGGGTTGCGATGCTAGCCCATCCCGGTGAGCTGTGAGTCCGGATTTTATTTTGGATATGGCACGGTGTTGGTTCGCACCCTGGACGGTCCTCAAGAGGTGAACCAATCCACCTCGTTGGATGTTGGCAGGGGCCGCGTCCGTGCCCTACCATCGCACATGGGGTCACTGTTTGGTCCCTTCTCTGATGTGGTCTAGTGAACACTGACCGTTGCATGGGATGTGGTTCGTTGCTGCATAAGTTTGTCTTCGACATGGTCGAGTGACCATATACGTCACCTCCAGCCACCTGAAAAGCCGATGACTTCCCCTACTGTGTCGCGACCCGTTCTGTTCTTGACATTCCGTCTGGCGCACAATCGTGGTACACCGCCTCCCACCCATGGTGGCCACTGTGGGCCATTGCTGGCAGTTGCTGGTACCACAGCTGCCACCGTGGAACTGACAAATTCTTCTGCGGTCAACTAGGTCCACACTGGTGGACCGTTCATCGTGCTGCTTGAACCCACGTTCCTCAGGGAATGACTTCTCCACCGCGATGGTTTTAAAACATTGTTGTCTTGAATTCAAGAGTTTTTCCATTTAGAACACCCATAGAGGAGGGGCTTGGGACTTCTTCTTGTCGGCCCATGCCCACTACGTTAGAAATTAACAAATCAAGGTATGTCTGGTGATTTTAATTTTAACAAAAAATATAATTAAAATCACAGATAAAGATACCCCAAAGAAGTCGCCCCCCGTAAGAACGCACAATCAGTGGATTAACAAGATCATGGGTTAATCTGCATTAATAATTTAAAAATAAGAATAGAGAAACATTAAAATAAAATAACCCGTAGCTCTTGAATTTTTTTGCTGCATGTTCATCCTCGAGGGTGAATGACATCGATGTCACTTCTCGGTTCCAATATTCGAGAGGCATCTAAGAAGGAGAAGTTCCACTGGCATTCTTCGTTATTCGTCGGGGGTGGAAGTCAACCAATGTTTTCCTAGAGAATCTACAATTTCTTCAATCCATTTTCCCTAGTGCATCAAATTATAAATAGTATCACATCGCAGTTTTACCATAAATATGTGGCATCATGTCGTTGCATTGAAACAACATCACAGTTACTCATCATTAAAGCGGCATTTTCCTGTATGTTTAATGAGCCATTAATGAGCCTCATTGATGCACATCACCACCACCCAGTCACTGCCCAACAACATCACCGCCTTCCACTCTATATGGAGAAATAAAATAAAATAATTTATTTAAAATATATATTTTTTTTTTCTCGAAATGTCTGAAAATGAAAATTTCTACTCGGCCCTAGTCATCCAAAGTTATGTCATTTCTAGGTGAATCCAAGTGTTCTAAATTCATAAGTTCTCTTGTATTTTTGATCCGAGTGATAGTTTAAGAGATTGAAAGCTCATACGTTTACTTAACGTACCATAAAAAAGTTCAAAATTTACTTTTGGACTCTTCATAGTTCATAATTACATGTCGTCAAATTTCATGGTCCCGAGATAATTGCATATATTTAAAAACATTTACACGTAAATTCCGTGATGTTACATTGCCATCATAATATAACATGTATTCATTTGAACATGAATTGATATTATGATAACTAAGACCCCTAAAATGTGAATTAACCTCTTACATTCACAGAAACGTGAATGTTCAATATATAAGAATCTTTTTAAGAAAATAACATGTTTTTGTAAATAAAGAATTTTACTTTCCAAAATCTAATTTAATATCCATATAATTTTTCACACCATTATCTTTTCTTTTCTGGAATCCTCAATATAATGTATCCTCAGAATATTTCAAAAAATTGAAAAAATGATATGGTTATAATTCATCATTTTCACTGTAATTTTCCTATTGGGATTTTTAAATATAAAATAAAAATCCTCATGTAATAAATATTTATATGAAGGATCTGGAATTAAAAATTATTCATTATCTACTAAATTTATTTCAACATGTTGAAACCAAAAAAATATAATCCTTCAAATAACCAAATTAAAGGTTCTGAAGTCCACATTGTCAAAATGATTGAATCTCCTCAGATCAAATGTCTTTACTGGAAATTTAATTGTTTCTTCAGGAAAAATTTAGGAATATGATACTGAAATGGATATAAATGTTTCAGCACCCTCAATGTCGAATTTATTTGAAACAGATCCATTTGATCCATTTGATTATTTATCAAATTAGAATCCAATAATAGAGACATGTGTATACATTATGAGTCCATAAATATCTATATCAAAAACATAAATAAGAATATTTTTTACTCATGATGACTAATTAAAAATTATTATTATATTTTATTTATTTCTAATTTTTATTATATATATCATTTTACATTTTATTAAAATTATCACCATTTTCTGTTTTTTTAGAAATTATAAATAAAATTCACTAAGTAACACTAATATTTTTAAATTATTAATAATCATGACTAATTAATTAATAATTATCACTAACTATTTAATGATTAATAATAATTATATAATTTAATACTAAATTTATACTAATTATTATAATTTTTCGTAGTTATTAATATTTTTTTAATAGGTATTACAAAATGATTAGTAATTGTTACTTATATTTTTAACATTTTTCTAATTTATAATATTATTCATTAATAAATAATAAATATTTAATAATCATAACTGAATTTTATATGAATACATTGAATTTTTAATACTTACTAGAATTTGATTTATTTTATATTATAATGTATTATAAATTATCAGAATTTCCAAAAAATTATAAATAATTAATAATATATAGAAATTATGACTAAAATTTATTAATTATTACTAATAATGACTAATTAATTTATATTTACTAATGTTTATTTAATGAATGTTACTCATTATTAATATTTTTGTTAATTTTTTACTAAATAATAGTTATTTTAAATTTATATTACTTTTTAGTATTTCTTATATTATTTACAAGATATATATTTTCTTAAAATTAATAAATGAAGTAATTTTTAATAAATATTACTTATTTTTAACTATTATTTATTCCCCCATTAAAATAATTTTTATAATTTTTTTATAAAAAAAAATTTCCTCAAAAAATAATTTGTTAATATAATTTCTTTACATTTATTTTCTCATCATTTTTCTAAATAAAACATTTCCTATTTATTAAATATTATATTATCTATATAATAAATAATTTCATAAATAAATAAATATATAGAAAATATGTTTTTAAATATTTAAAAAAATACATTTAAAATAAATGTACACTAATATATATATATATCAACAACCTGATATAATTTTTAAACATGTATATATGTATGTCAAATGGTAATATACATAGATGTATTATTACAAGATTTATTAAACAAATATATATACATAAAATATATCTATATATATTTTTTAAAATATAAATATCAAATCTATACATATACACATATATTTGTATATCCAAAAACAAACACGTATATTTAGACCTTTATACATGTACATTAACATGGAAAAATATATATATATACAAATGTTTATAAAAAATATTCACATTTTTAAAATAAAAAAACCAATAATAATATAATCATTAATATTTTTTAAACATCACGACCATAATCCAAATATTTGGATAATTCATCAAAACAATATAACATTAAGCATGAAATACAATGAAAAATTAAATAGATTCATATAAAGTCTATCAATATTATATATCTATATAAACCTTATTAATAAAAATAATATTACTTGTAGAAATAACATAAAATAATAAAGTTTTGGTAACCCTAATTACTAAATAAAAAATACACTAAATTAAAAATTCCAAAAATTATAAAAATGAATAATATCAATTGAAATCAACTTGAATGGGGCTATTTGGAACCTAAAAGTAAATAATACATTTACAATAGTCATAAATAAAAAATAAAGCATATTAATTAGGTAAAAAATTTGACATAGTGTATGACCAACCTAATTTTTTCATTATTAAAACTAAAATTTATGATTGAAGGAAAGAGGGGAGAACAAGAGTTCTTATATAGGTAATTCATTCCCTAATCTACGAGAAATAGGGTGAGAGAAAATATTATGGTGGAATATAAGGGATTCATGATAGAATGACCACATTGGGTGAGATATTGAGAGGAGTGCATGAGAAATCATATCAAATGTTTTTCAATAAATTTGTAATTGTGATGTGTTATTTCTGATTGAATTAAATCTAAGGCTAATGGGTTTTCTGAATGAATCTACCATGTATTTAATTATATATAGAAAAATAACTTGTATGTAGGTCTAATAGAGATATATATAACAATACTTATTAATTATCCATCACAAATAATGTTTACCCTGAAAAGAGAGTCAGTCAAACTAATGTTATTTTTGGTGGGTTATATTTTCTATCGCAAATAACAACTATATTCAATGAAAAACCATTTTGTTAACAAAAAACTATTTTATGGGACTATTTTCATGAATCTCTCCCCATATAAAATTATCCATCACTATGAACCATTTTTTTAATTATTTCACATAATGTCGTTAATAGTTCTATTATGTTATCTAGAGAAATTTATAGTAAATACACCATAAATTACCATGATTGTATCTATGGATTTCACAATTTATGATATAAAAGTGACTTACAACTTTGGTTTTGATGTTTGTAGTTTCAATTTCATATGTTATATAATTTATGAAATCTCAATAGAATCGTTCTTTTTTATTTACAAAAGTTTGGGATAAGTGGAATCATTCACAAAACAAATTTTAGGGGTGATTTAGTGATTAATTTATTGTCATGTTTTATATGATGAGAGTGGGAGTAAAAAATCACAATGTTAATTGATAAATTTATTCAGATAATTAAAAATAACTCAAACCATAGGAGTATACTTATTATTCATTGAACGTAAAAATAATTTTTAAGTACTTTATGTGAAAATGACCAATATATTTTGTTGAGCCTTCTTATCCAATAGTTGTAGAGAATTGGATACTTCCAATTCAGAAAATAATTACTTTCTTTAATGATCTTAGAATTATAAATTACAAAAAAATTATTTTTCATATATTTATAATTAGATTAATGGTTTCCATAGAATATGATCACAATACATTAAGGTTTATTTATCTATAAAAACACCAAGTGCTAAAACCATTGCATAATTAATATATATCTTCCCAAATGTACAATTATGGATGTAATCACTTATAAATATTATAATTCTTCAACTGATAGAATTTAATTATTCTTAGGGAGTTGAATATTTTTCTTTATATATAGCCTTTATATATTTTTAAATAATTGAATTCTGTTGTTATATCCCTACATATACACCAATTGAATTCATGTTCAATTATAATTATGGATCAGTTTTTATAAAATTTTATCATGTTTAGATAGAGAATCATTATTATAAATCATATCAATAATAAATTTTAAATACCAATGAAAGGATCATCCTCGAATATAGAATAAATATAAAAATTTTATGGATATTTAATTAGGAGTTTCTTTTTTACCATTTTTATATAGAGATTAAATTCTCTACAGAACATATTTGTTGAGAATTGACCATATTTGGGATCCAATACATAATTCTTCCCATTAAACATGAAGACTTTCAGATCTAACTATAATATAATCTAGATAATGGGTTTAAATGATCGCATGATTCTAAATGGCATTCCATAATCCACGTTTATATGAAAAAGGACTTGTAATTTTTTTAAATTAATGAAATTACTCATAAATAGATCATAATAAATAACATTTATCCACTACACTAGATTTACATTTATTTGATTAACTATGTGAGGATCAATATATCACAATGGATGATATTCAATTAATATATTACCATTTGATAGATAAATTATATAATATTATAAACCCAAATTGATTCCTCTTATAGAAACAATGAGTTCATATAAATATCAATCAAAAAATTAAATAGATCTAGAATATTTATCAACTTGATGAATGGAGTCTTTAGATATGATTATTTTTTTACAAAAATCGTTAATGAAAATATTATTAATTAATAAAGAAACTAAAAGAACATTACCATTTAAAAAATACTTTAAATACCTTTGGAAAATGTATTTAAGTAAACATTATAATAAATGAAACTCTTAATGGTGACATTTATGTTCTATGGTTAAATTCTTTGGTCAAATGATATGTTTAGAATATTAAATGGAAAAAGATATTGATGAATGGTGCACAATGATTACTAGTATAGAGTTAATTTTTTTTAATAATAGTGTACTAGTATAGGATTGTGATTACTTTTTCATGAGGGAAATATACTAACCAATATACTGTGAAATGGTGACTTTTAATATAATTGAACATTAATATATCCTCTTGGAGCCTTGAAATGTACAATAATAATACTTTTGAAACACTACCCTCAAGTGGGTGTTGATTTATGTTATAAAATTATATATAAATAAAGGGGTTGTGTTTTGAACTAATGAAAAATGATAAAGGGATTATAATGACCAATGGTGTTTGTAAATTGATATTACATCATTTTTATAGAACACATTATACATTACAAAAAAAAAGAAACCCAATGACTGAACAAGCCTAGTGCCTTTAAAAAAATGGAATCATAAAAAAAGGTACTAATGAGATCTATATTATCTCTCACTAGGTTATTCTTGACTACCAACATTATTATAAACATTAAACATTATACATATATCCATAACCTTGGGGAAAGAAAACATAAACGAGGGTGATCTTAGATCCACAATAGGTGTAAAAAAGGGAGACATGTAAACATAATCATGAGTATATGGGTATGAGAACATGACCATGAAATTATAATATCATAACCTGGGTATCAATGATCATACATTGGAATCATGGAACAATGACTGGAAGTTCATAATACATGAATCATAATGAAATAAAGAACATAAACCAAGAAATAAGATCATAGAATTATAAAAATGGAATTTTTGGAAAACACGTATGCTTATAAAATTATTTCTATAGTAGTCAAGGCATATATTCCAAGACAATATTAGTAGTATTTGTTCACTCCCACTACTATGTTCATATTTACGGTTTAGTCACATGACTATCTAAGTAGAAATTTTTAATTCCCAAGTCCATAATAGTATTCAAAGTCCTTTATTGAACCAAGTTCACTCCCCGTCCGAGCCATGTATATATTATGAGATATAAATCAATAAAAAATTAATTAAAGGGAGATATATTTCCCACCAATCACATAATAAAAACCATAAATATGTGTAACACAATAAAATAAATAACTTGTCATATCAAAACCCGTGGAATGAAATGGATTTTATAAACATCATTCGATCATAACATAACCCATGTAAATAAAATGGGTTTAATAAATATCATTTAACCAAAACATAAACAATTATTATAAGAATAATAATGTAATAATTGAACTATATCCTATTTAAAACCTAATTATCATCAAATAATTTTATCTTATATGTGAAATAATTTTTAGAGAGAACTTGAAAAAAAAATATTGAAAAATATATACTTTCTACATTGAAAATATTTTCATTCCTTAAAATTATGCTCAATTTTAAAAGAAAACATTTTAAAAGAAAATAAACATATTATATTATATTGTAATCCTTAGGAGATGAATGTATTATGTAAGAGGAAAAATCTATTCAATCCATATAATTATACAAACATTCCTTTTGTAATTTTTCAAGAAACGTCATAATGTAAATCCTTTGAAAGATGAGAAAATATTATTTTCAAACGATGTGGTAAAAAGTCAAAAAAGGTAAAAAAATACATTAAACATACATAGGGTATTAGTAAAAACATTTTTGAATTTTTTTATAAAACATGGTTAGGGATGCTAAATACTCCCCAAGAGATACTTAAAAATAAACATTCACAAATATTGAAAAGATTGTGAAATAAATACTTATCACTTTATAATACGTAGAATTATATCCCCATGAATGAATGAAAATAATAAGGATATTAAAATTCCATAATAACTTATATTATACTCATAAATACTTCTATGTGAAGTACATACACCATGTATAATAAACAAGAGATGCATAAGTCATGTCCCCCACAGAAATAAAACTCAGACATAAATCCCTTACTACAAGAGTAACTTTATAATAATGATATAAAAAATAATAACATAAATGAAATATTATAATATTGTTAAATAATGGAAATTATTGATATATCATGTAATTGGGTAGTATATGAACCACAGAATAGAAATGAGTAGTTAATTTGTCTTGTATCATAGAAAAATAAGAAGTGAAATGAAATTCCATTTACCTTAAGTCATGAATTATTTTCCACACATTGAAATATAATTTAATATAAATATAATAATACATTACATATACCAAATGACCATATTAATATAATTAAAACCATATATAATTTACATATGTATTTATACTACTCGATTATTAAAAATTTGATGTAAAAGTTATGACTCGGGTAACGGAAAAATTAATTTGCATTCATGTTTTGACTAGTTATCCACATTCCAATAAAATATAACCTAATTTAACTACACATAGAATTATAGTTATATTATAAATATCATATATATTTTCAATATATTTGTATTTGTTTTGTTTCATAATATATGGATATAGAAAATAAAATACACTATTTTTTGATATGGCTGGTCGTTAGTAGGAATGAATGATTTATTCATTTTATAGTTGGGTTAAATGGAATGATATAATATAATGTGTTATCACAAAAATATAAATTATTTTTTTTATATATCATTTTTTTCTTAAAATTCATCCTTATTTAAATTTATGTAAAATGTAGATGATAAAAAATGTCATCGCATCTTGGAGATGGTAAGCCTTATATATGCACGAGCGATGTTATCATTTGCCAAAATATTTGATAGTAAAGAGTGTAGATATGATAATATCATTATATATGTATTATTATTTCCTAAATATATTATATATCATAAAAATTAGTGTGTCCTTCTCAATTTTATACTACGAGAGGCCGTAAAAAAAACAAAAAATCATCTTTTTGGTAGGCGGTAATCCACCGTACACACGAATGGTATGTTCTTTTAACATAAAATGGAAGTTTTTAAATGTGTCGGTCAAAAACATAACAAAATAATAAGTATATTGAGGATACCTAAGTTATTATATAGACCATAATTAATAATAATTTACATGGTCCAATAGAAATATAAAATAAAAAAGGTCATTGATGAATCCTACTTCTTCTTCGGGTATATCCTTTTGATTTTCATAAATTGACTTATTTTTTACGATCTATACCCAAATTACGGACTCCAGGATGAATTTTAGGAGGTTTGTATAATAATTGGTGATTTTTTACAAGAAAATGGATTTATAGTTGTAAATAAAATAGAACGTGAGGTTCCCTTTTATATGAGAGGGTACGGGAAGTTTTGGAAACTATCAAAATTTTAATTTATAAGAAATTAATATAAATAAAAATACATCCAAAATTATAATTATTAATATATAAGATGAGTTATAATTTTAATCTCACAAACTAATATATTTTAGATAATTTTTGGTGTGATTTTAAATCTTATCATTTTTATTAATCCGTAATTAACCTATTTTAATTTGAACTATCCTAACAACATTTTTAATGTTAAGAGAATGTTATTTTTTCATATAAATTGTGAATTTGATAATAAATGATAAATTTATGATATTTTATACCATATATAATCCCCTTTTTTATTTAAAATATTTATTATTTTTAATCAATTTAATAAAATAATAATTACATAAAATATCATTACTTTCAATTTAGAAACTATTAATTGTTTTTATTTTTAAAAATATTATAACATCATTATATATTTAAAAAAATTAAATAAAACCATCCCAAACATGTCAAAGTAATCCAAATAAATAATTGGAGAAGTTAATTATATAAAATTATATTTATATTTATATTTGGATTATTAATTATTCTGTATTTCCATTAATTCAATAATTATTTTTTCATCACTATAGATGCTTTTAAGGTATTTATTTGTTTTCCAAAAATTTAAAATAAATTAATATGATACATAAAAATAGTCTAGATTTCAGTTTAATACTTCTATTTGTATTTATATTCTTTGTTACCATATATTTAGAATTATATAGTTATTGATAATATGAGTATGACATATTTAACATTTTTTTAATAGAATATAATAAATGTATTACTCACATTAAATTTTCTTAAAAGGTTATAATTTCATCCCAAAAATGATTTTGGTTGCAACCCACTCATCTAATGAAACTAGTATATATTTTACGATAATTTTATATTATTTATAATATTATTTGTGTTGACTTAATTAATCGATTTACCATTTACCGTGCTGATAAAAAAATTACAAATGATACTATTCATAATATCCAAATATAAGTAAATCCTAATTCATAATTAGGAAACTCTAATTAAATATTTTATATACATTTTTCAAAATTCAAAATATATAAGATGAGGTAATTAATTGAAAATTAATCATTTTGGTGGTGTGAGAAAACGTGTTATTAAAGTAAAGATATCATAAATATTGAATCAATTTTATATCTAAATTAATTGTTAAATTAATTCCAAAACATATATTTTATTAAATGATAAAATTTTTATATAATTATACTTTTAATCCAATAGATATTACAATTAATAATTATTATATATTTTGATGAAAAAGTTATTTTCAATTAAAATATAGTATTTCGTACTATATTTTAAAAGATGGTACTTTTTATAAAAATACATAATGTTAATTCTATGTAATTTTTTATACTACTCTTTAAAAAATAATGTTTATTTTTTCTAATATAATATATAAATGTTTCAAAAAGTAGATTTAAAATTTTTTCTCCATTAAATGAGGATAAAATTAACCTTTTTAGAAATAAATATTTTTATGTGGGATATTGGGATTTTTCTTCTCTTATGCATATCGAATATATAAAATTAAAATAAAAAATATTTTATTGAATATGTAACATATATATATAATAAATATTACTCAATAATTGGAATTAAATTAATTATTTAAGAAAAAATGTCTTTGAGAATTTAAAAAAATAAATTTTTTAAAATTATAATCAATTGATTTGTATTTTCATTTATTAGTAATTGACTAAGAATTATATCATATTATAATACATATATTTACATAAGTTAGTTACTAATACTCATAAACACTATTTCAATTCCTAGGTTATATATTTTTATATAAAATAACAACATTTTAATAATAAAATTTTATTCTGTAAAACTCAGAATTGCATGTAATGTAAGATATTAACTAGACTTGACATTGTGTAACATAAGCCAAATATAGGGGTGTGTATACCAAATTCTCATAGAATTGTTTTGTGTAGTGATATGTTTTATTATTTTTGAATATAACTAAATTTAAATATAGAATTTTTTTAATATTTGAAAAACTATATTTGGTATTGTGTGAAAAGAAAAATATCAAAAAGATTTCATTTATTAACAAAATTATGTCACAAATTCTCTTGGGGTTATATTCTACCCCCCTTATAATGAATTTATCCCTCAAATTTTATCCGGGCTATAAAAATTTTCATAATTGAATGTTCTTTTGATATAAAACCACATATCAAAAATGATCATTAATAATTCATTTTAAAAATGAAATATTCGTAAAAAAAGATGACCCAAATAAATAATAAGTAGTTTTCTATGATAGATAAAATAGTTGATGATTTTTACATAAAATAAATGGATAAATTTTCATATATTTGATAAATATCGCTTATCAAAAGAATGATGGTGATCATTTAAAAGTTAACAATCATAAAAACATAAACTAAAGATGTGTGAAATTGGTCATTGATATGATCAATAATGTTGATAATAATACAAAATTTTATTTCAATTTTTTTTCATGAAGTTAATGAATTTAAAAAAGGTGATAAACTTACTTGATTTCAAAATAACTTCACCCTATGTTATACCTTGATCAATTTCTAAAACATCAGCTTTTCCAGGAAATGATTTTTAATTTCTAATTCTAAAAGTGTTAGTTGATCTTGATATCCATTTATAGAATGATATGTAATTCTATATGTCTTTATCACAACAAAGGCAAACATGCATTATTAAATATGCATAAATCCACCTATGGTTAGATAATACATTAATCTCACAGAAAAACATTATGTTTAACAAAAAATATCCATTGATGGATAACCCTATAATCCTTCTGAAATATAAAAATACAAAACAATAGAAATAAGTAAACCAAATCCACATTACATTTGTCTCCCATATATCATAAGGATGCACATGATTGTCACATTCCAATCATGTTAATACCTTCATCATGTATTCTCTAGAAACATTTTAATAAAGTGAATTAACTTATATCGTTATTGAAAATATGCATGTTTCCTTGTTCAAAAGTGTATTGGCTATATTTACTAAGCCCAAAATGTTTTAAACCTCATCCAAGATAGAATAACCCTCCTCTCATCAAATCTCTAGTCATTTTCAAAGGTAATCAGTATCATCCATTTTTATTTTTCATATCAAAAAAATCTCTAACTAAACCTCATTATCTCGTCATCATGAACATATTAAGGTTTATCTTCCTTTAATAAAATATAATTTTTCCTTAATTCACATTTTTATGTCATCAATATCTTTTAACATATCCATTCAATCCATTAATAAAAAATAGATACTTTTTTTATCCAAAATTATTCTTAAACCATTAATTAGGCCGCATCATTTCATTCCTTATTACCCCATACCTATTAAATTATAAATTAAATATGTCTCAAGGTAACACAACCTCAATCCAATCATGCTTCTTAAATTTAAGATAACCAATAATTTTAGAACAACCCATAAATTTCACATGGAATTCTCAATATCTTTTTATTCAATAGTAAAACCAATACTCATACATCATTATTTATTATAATTATGAGATCTAATGTTAGGAAATAGTTTTTCAAAATACACATACTTTCAAAATCTAAAACATTCAATTTCATACAATTTCTTTCTAGTTGCTGATATTTACAAAAACCAAGAAGATAATGTTAGAATAATTTTTCTAATTGAAAACCACAAAATCATGGAAAGTCACATATATTATGTCTTAATCATGATAATAAAATTTAAATCTATGACACATTAGGCTTCTCACTAAGGAAATATCTATATATATCACTGGGATATACTTATGTTTTATGTTCCTAGATTCCAAAGGTAGACTAGAAATTTTTTCAGATTCCATCTATAATTACATAGGACAGATATAGATGGATATTACATCATTTATAAAAACATTTTATATATTCAAAAAATAATCTCCCAATGACCTTACTATTCTAGTGCCTTTAGAAACATAGTTATATAAAAAGTTATACATTAGAGATCAACATTATATCACAATATGTTATTCTAAACTAGAACCATTACTATAGACATTAAAAAAATAATTATCATAATATCTAAGGGGAAAAGGAAACATAAAAGGGATGACCTCAAATGCTCAGTTAGTTTAAACAAGGGAGACATGTAAACATAATAATGAGAATGAAGTTATGATTACATGATCATGGAAATTGAATATCATACACTTCATATAAATGATCATAAATTGGAATCATGGATTAATTATTTTTAGTTCATAAGACATGAATCAAATGTAATTAAAGAATAAAATTCTTGAAATCATAACGTAGAAACAAGAGATGATATTTGTGGCCGAAAAAAAAAGAATATAAAAGGATTTATATAGTAGTTAAGAATCACTACCAATTCCACCTTAGAAGTATGATTTCACTCCCCCTTATATCATTCTATACATTTTTTACTCCCATGACAATATTTGTAGTCAATGATCACTTCCTAGACTATCTTAGAAGAGAAAGTATTTTACAGAATGTAATTGACTACCAATTACACCAATGTCTTTCTCATAAGTTATAAATCGTTACCCAATAAATTAGAGGAAGATATAGTCTCCACCCATCACATAAAGGAAACTATACATATTTATTCCAAAAGAACATAAATCATTCATAATATCAGAATATACATAATGAAATGGGTTTCATAATGATCATTTAATTGTAACATAACCCATGGTAAAACAAATGGTTTTCACAAAAATCATTCTATTATAGAAAATAACCATTAATAGATAGATTAATAACAATATCATTTAATATTATCCATAGAAAACATAATTTAAATCAAATAATTTTATTTTATATGGAAAATAATTTTGAGAGATCACGTGAAAAAGGGTCTTGAGGAAAATAACCATTTTTCTTTGAATATGTTATCCTTTCTTAAAATACTGCAAAATTTTAAAAGAAAAAATTTCTATCAAAATAAAACTATAATATTAGACGGAAATATTTATTTCATAATTTTATAATTAATCTGTAAAAATATTTTCATTCCATAAAAGATAAAAAGTAAACTCTTGTCATAATTTTGCATGAAAAATCACAAAGTACTTCTTTTGGATAACATCAAAATATTTCCATCAATCCATCTGGTAAAAAGTAAAAAAATGTTAAAAATAATTCAAAAAGAAATAGAAAAATAGTAAAAATATTTTTAAGACTATTTCTAAAAAAATGGAATTGGATGATAAATATTCCTCAATATAGACATAAAACTAAACAATCCCAAATATTGAAGAGATTGTGAAATAAATAATCATCAATTAATAATCATTAGAATCGTATACCCCATGAATGAAATAAAATTATAATGATACGAAATTACCATAACAACATATTTACTACTCATAAAATACATTTATTGTCATTATATACACCATGTATAAGATACAAGTTCTGTATAAGGAATGGGGCCTACAGAAATAAAAGTGACACATAAATCCATTATTACTTGAGTAACTATAGAATCACGATCTATAATAAATAATAACATAAAATAAAAAAAATAATTTCATTAAATTATGGAAATTAACTATGAAACATATCAATGGGTAGTATATACACCACACAATAGAAACGAGTGGTGGATATTGAATGTATTGCTTGGAAATAAAAAGTGAGATGAAATTCTCATACCTTATTTCAAGAATTCCTTTTCAAATAGTTAAAACTAAAATTTAATAACTATAATTTTATTATACATATTACATATAACCATATTAAAATATTATGTTCCATATATTTTTAATTATTACTTTATACTACTCATTTATTAATAATTTCATGTTATAGATATATCTTGGGAAATAACCACTTGGTTCTTCATTCATGTTTTGACTTCTTATCGTCAGTCCAATTAAATTGATAATGATTTCATCATCTATAGAATGAAATGGAAAATATAAATAATATATATAGATATTAATATTAATTAAATATTTTTTCATAGTTATTCATTATATTTGGAGAAAGAAAATAAAACACACTGCTCATGAAGATGATAGGTCGTATGTACACATGAACACTGTTTTTATTTTATTAATGAGTTAAATGGAATAATATTATATTATATAATATTAAATGAATAATAATTTTTATGATATATATTTAAATATATATCATATTTATTCATGAAATTCACCCTTATTACCATCCATGTAAAATATCGATGAAAAACAAATCACATTATATCATTTAGATGAAAAGATAAACATATGCATGAGCGACATTATCATTTCCCCATAGTTTGGATGGTCAAAAGATAATATATTTTATTATCATTTATGAAGTATAATTATTTCTTAAATATCACATATATTATAAAAAATAGTGTTTCCATCATAATTACCTCCATGAGAGGTGGTAATGGATAAACGAACAATCATCCTTTCATGAGGTGGTAACCCTCCAATCACAAGAATGCTATGTTCCATGACCATTAGATGAATATTAGTGAAAGACTAGTTATAAAAAATAAAAAATATATATATTTGTATACTTATGTTTTTATATAATGATTAAAAAAATGTGGGGTATCAGGGATGACATAAAATAAAATAATAAACTGATGAGTGTTACCTATTCATTGGGTATCCCCTTTTGATTTCCACAAAATTACTTCATTGGTATGATTTATGCCAAAATGGAGTACTTTGGGATGATGTTACAAGTTATGGCAGTGTATTTGGTAATGTATTGAAGTGAAAAATTGATTTAGAGGTGTGAATAAAGTAGAAGGATAGGTTCCCTTTAATAAGATAGTAGAGGGATACATTTTGGAAACTCTCAAGATATTAATTTATAACAAATTAAGTATCTATAAAAATAACTCAAAAAATAGATTATTTCGAAGAATATATAAGAGAAAATATTTTAATATCATCACCAAATATACTTTATACAACTTATTCTGTTATTTTAATGCTTATCATTTAGAATAACCTTTAATTTAACAATTTTAATTTTGTTTATACAAACAAATTTATTAATGTTAATAGAATTTAATTTTTACATATAAAGTTTCAATTTGATAATAAATGGTCAATTTAATATATTTTATACTATATATTATGAAATTATCCTTTTTTATATTTCTATTATTTTTAAATAATTAAATAAAATATTCATTTCATAAAATATCATTAGTGTCAATTTTGATGATATTCATTATCTACCCTTTTAAAAACATATTAACATAAATATTCTTATATAAAACAATATAAAATTACCCATAACATGTCAATATATTTATGAATATTTTTGGACAATGTTAATTATATCCAATTATATGGATTTAAATATTTTGAATATCATTTATTTGGTATTTCCATTAATTAATCAATTATTGTATCATCAGTTTAGAAGCCTTTATGGTATATATTTATTTCCTAAAAAATTAAAAATAGAATAGAGTAATAATAAAAGAAATATGATTTCAAATAAATACTTACAATCTAATTTATCTTCTTTATAACCATATAATTGAAATGATATTCTAATTGAAAAAACGAGTATGCCATATTTATCATTTCATTAAATAAAATATAATAAATTAATTAATCTCATTCAAGTGGCCTATAAATATTATAATTTTGACAAAAGGATGAATTTTGTTGATATTCACTCATCCAATAAAATTATTATACGCGTTAGTGTAATTATTTATTATTTATAATATTTTTTTTACTCTTAATAACCTGATTTACCATTTACCTTATTAATAATTAATTATTAGTAACAATTAATAATGGACAAAAATAATATAAAACTACTAAAAAAAGTTGGAATCTCTGATTCCAAATATAGATTACATTTTTTAAAATTCAAAACACATAATTTTTAAAAATTGCTTTATAATTAATATCATTGACGGGGTGAGAAATTAGGTTATTAATTTTAAAACATGTAAATGATTAAAAAGATACTATTTCTAATTTAAATATAAAATTTAATCTAATTAATTAGTTTAGATATAATATTAAATATATAGAGTAATTATACATTAAAACCAATACAAATTAAAATGTATCACAATAAATTATTTCTTTGAAATGCATAGTTTTTGAAAAAAATATAGAATTTTTTACTATTCTTGAAAATATGAATATTATCATTTATAATACCAAAATTTTAACCAAAGTAAGATTTAATATTATAACTTCAAATAAGAATTTTATTTTTTAAAAATATAATATATAAAACTATTAATAATTGGACTTAAAATGGGTTTTCAATCCCAAGGCGATAAGATTACCATTTTGAAAAATATAGTTTTTTAATATGTGTTGTTGGGATTATTCTACTAATTTTTGAATAATATATATTTGATTAATATCATAAATATTTTATTGAATGTGTAAAACATATATTTCATTTATAGAATTCAGTAATTTTAAAAAATTTAATTATTCAAAAACATTGGAAGTTTTAAAATAAAAATATTTAATTTGTAATCAATTGGTATATGGTTTCTTTTATATTTAATTGGTAAAAAATGATTTCACATTATATAACTTTAATTTTCATAAATTTATTTATACTATTCATAAATTGTAATTTAATAGTGATTTTATATCTTCTTATATTAATTAATAATATTTTAATAATATACTATTATTCGAAAAAACTGGGTAGTGTGTGTAATGAATTAAATTAGAAAGGACACATCATTGTTTAATATAAGAAAATAAGAAAATAATATTTTCATTTAGTCCAATATTTACTTGGTGTTTCATATAACTCATGGAAAACATAGTGTTTTTTTGAATAATAAATTATATATTCAGTATTTTGTGAAAACAAATATCAATAAGACGAAATTAATTCAAAAAAAGAATTATTTCACAAAATATCAGGGCGTTATAAGTATAACTTATTGTATATAAAACCATTTGAAAAATTACTCAACACATTATCTAGATTTATAATCATTAATAATTACCATCATTGTTTTAAAAAACTATATGTATTTGGGACTAAATTTTGTAAATATTGATCATAAAATTATAAAGTACATAATAATAGGAATGGGATCAAAATACGAGAGTGAATATGGTTAATTATGATCAAATACCCTGGTAACATTATATATTACTATCAAATAAAAATAAAAGAAATATATTCTATAATAAAAATATATCATGAATCAAAATCCTAGAAAAAAATTATAAGGGATCCAAAACAATTTATATGTAATGGATAAAAATTGGAATCGTAATAAAATTAATTAAATTCAAAATTTTACTAATGATTAAAAAGATATCTACCATATAAAATATGAATGTGGAATTAAGTGATAATGTAAAGATAAAAAAGGTGTAAGTACTGATGAATGGTGGAATATCATAGTTAAAAAATGTTAAGGATTGAGTTGGGTATTTCTGGAAATTATTATGTTTATCATTATAAGAAAAAATAATGAAGATACTATTATATTATATGAATAGATAAATATTTACTATCAACATAGAGATTACAATGTCTTATAATGTCTCTAAGAGTAATTGTATTTAGAAAATATAAATACTACGATTGATGAATTTAGATCAATGTTCTATAAATTCCTGAAATTTATGTCTTAATGTTATAAGCTAAATGGTATGATGTAATAATTACCATTTCAACATGGAAATTTTAATACACCCCAATTATTTAGTCATGGATGTCTTAAAAGAATCCAGATGATACAACTCTTTATGTTTTTTCATGGATACCCTTTGAAATATTTATAACTACATTTCCATTTATGAAAACTTCTTACTAAATAAAAATTCAAATATATATATATAATAAGTGGTGAGGATAAATAAAATATAATTTTTTAATGATTCTGATCTACATCTAATGTTCACTGAAAATTTATAAAGTTATATTCCAAATCCATTACGTATTTAGTTGATGTTCCTTCAAAGACTAAACAGATATATTTAATGTCATATCTAATGGAACTATTTAAGGTCGAAAATACCTATTTAGATCATTAAATATTAACTTCAAAATAAGTTAGGATTTATATAATTCATTTATAATGTTCACATATTTTAGTGCCCAGTATTCACGTGTTTAGACGGGCCCATATGTATCTTTAAATTAGAGAAATTTCTTAAAATTAAGATACCATGATGTATCTAGATAAATGAAACCATTGAGACTAAAAATATTTAATGAAGTCAAACATAAAACTCATCAAATTAAGAAAATAATTTTTTAAAGAATATTAAATCTCAAAATCATTAATCAGACATATATTTTGATGTTGGATAGAAATTATTCATTTTGATATATCTATATAATATATTTATGAGGTTTGGGAAGAATTCAAACCCAAGTGTATGATATGATAACCCCTATGAGATGCATTATCATGTTAAAGAATTGGAAAAAAAATTTACCTATCATTAAATATTTTATTACACATAACGTAGAACAAATATGAATGCTTCCCTATTTTATGAATTATGGAAATTATAATCTACAATGAAAAAAATTCAATGATAAAAAATTCAACAAGATAAAAACATTATAGGACAAATAAAACCACAACCAATTATGAATTTAAAAAACTAATGTATTCCCCACCTCAATATTCATTAATGACCACACAACAGATTTTAACTATTGAATAAATATGATACAATAGAAATATGATAAGAATATATTGATAATTAATGGGAGAATGACATAAAATATTTTGATGATGGATATAAGGTTTTATATCGAAAAGTAATTTGACCATTGTATATGCGTTCAAAGGATTGATATAGCTATTGGGATTATGTGGTTATTGGAATGATATGGCCATTGGTATTTTACTTATTCAGTAATAATAATAAATGAGATATATTATATGGGATATATATGTTGTTTTTAATAAAATGTGATTATTATAACATAGCAATTGAATTGATTGAAATTAATTGATATAACAACATTATGAAATCAATATAGATAGAAGAATCAATTGAATCATGTAGTATATATTTTACATATGAGTATAACTTTTACAATATTGCGACAAACATATCATCAATAATAAATTATAATTACCATGACCAAATTAGTTTCATCATTTTTGGATTCTGTGGAATTAGTTATGTGAGAAGCTCTATCTCATCCAAATAACTATAAGATCCACGCTAATTGATTCACCAATGAATACATTCAATCTTTATTATAATATAATTAGGTATTATTCTAGGGCCTCTAAGTGTTTTAATATTACAAGTTTGGATGATATAAAAATGTAATTACTAATATAAAAAAATATTTGTAATATATATATATATATATTATGTTTATATATATTTTTTTATGATTTTAAAAAAAATATATTTTTAATGAATTATAATTATTAAATGAAGAATATTTATTTTAATTAAAGTAATTTGATAAAATTCGTCTAATTTTCAGTAAATAAAAAATCAATTTCATAGAATTAGTTATAAAATCATTTAATTTAAAAAATGAATATTGATTCAATGAAATTTTTTTAAACGTAAATTTTATTTATGATAATTAAATAAATTACAACGTTTGAATGATTTAATTGAATTTTTTGATAAATTAGTTTCCATTTATTAGTTTCCATTGAGGTGAAATGTTGAACCATGATCAACCTTTTTATGGTCAAAAGTTGATATCATTTTCAACTAGAGGTTGGTGGTCATTATAGGACAATGAAATGAATAATCTCTTCTCATTACTAGTTTTTTAGACATCATTGTGGAACCTTTTGAATAATGCTATTTAATCATGTGGTGTACTATTTATCAAAATGATATTGGAGGCGAGGGGAATGAGGTTGGTTTCTTATATAAAATTTTATTTGGCTAATATTTTCTGTGTTGCCCATATATTTCATAACAAATCTTTTCATGTTCATATCACAATTATTTTTTTTGATAAATTCTCATTTTATTTGTTAATTTTTTATTTTTATACTTGTTTCACCATCTCATTACATCTTAGGTTGATTATAGCTTCATTCTTTAACATGCATCATATTGGATGTATGTGTCATTGTTTTTATGTGACAGAGGTGATGCTAGGAATTCTGTTTTAATGAGAGTGTCTGGGGTCATGTATTTTTTTCATGAGGAGAAAATTTGAACATTTTCTAAAATTATACAAATTAGTTTCATTAATAATATATATTATAAATAAATTAAAATTCATCTATGTATTTATAACTAATGAGAATAAATTAATTTTCTATTAAAAAAATAATATTTTATTAACATTGAATATTATGTGTTATGATATCTTATATTAAAAATAAAACAGATCAAAATAAAAAATATAGTTTAGTAAATAGGATTTAATATATGGAATATTAAACATTAAATATCATTATACAACCAATATCATTACTATCCAAAATAAAAAAGTTACATTGGTAAGAATTATGTAACCACGGATAAGGTAAAACGATTTAGAATGGTTATATTAATGTGTTAAAGGCATAAATATCCCTAGAATTATATATTAATAGTTTTCTTTTGGGGTTGAGTGATGTATCAGAATTATTTGTTAACCATTTTTCAAAATTATATAAAAATTTATATCCCATTCACACTAATAAATGAGTATTTGTTGAAATACCACTAAAGGTCACATATGAAAGGATGCATCATCAACCCATATCAAAGAATAAGGTTCCTTCAATTTTATCTTGAATATATATGAACAATAACTCTTTAATATATTTAATATTCTACATGGATCGATTTTTTCCAAGAATATATCCCAAATACTTCATTCATAAGTGGTTCTTTAAGGGAATATCCAACCCCTCTATATCAGTGTTAACTTCCCATTAAACAATTATTAATTTTTTCACCAACCCCTTATCTAGTAAAATTTACCTCTTTAATAATTTTTAAATAATTATTTTTCATTAAATGTGATATCAATCAATATAATTTTTTCTTTATTCATTTCGTTGTTAAACTACGTTATCATTTGGGTAAATTATTATATCCATTTTAATAATGTAGTAACATTGATTTTATGAATGATTTTGAAACCATTATACAATATTAATATTTAATTTTTTTATTTATGAAAATTATTTTATAGAAACACATATAATTATTTTTTGTACAAAATGATTTCATTAAATGAATCGAAATTCACTAAAAAATTGATTTTAGGAACTCTTTATGCGGTGTCACTATAACATCCATATTATAAAAATGAACTTCAATATCATATGATTAACATTTATATAATCTCAATTACCATTTTTTATGATACAAACCTTAGATCAAAGACTATGTACCAACAAATCGTTTCTGAAACATGGACAAAACTATCTGGGGAAATTATAAAAAAATATGAATTTAAAATATAAATAATTAATACTAGGTAAAATGAGATCATAAGTGAATTGTATAACGTAATATAAATAAATTTAAAGTTCTATTATAAAATAATAAGAAACCTAAATTTATTATACATGATGTTATAGATGTACTTCAAGGAAAGAATCTAATGTAAGGGGTTTTAATTTCACTTTCCATTATTTGAGACCTGTTTTATATATTGCACCTATTTTAGTTAATATTCTATATATACTACCTATTTGATATATTTTATCGATATTATAATTTTATTAATTGTATTTAAACATTCATTTAATGTTATATAATTCATTTTCAATTGAAATATTGGTTACCATAGTTTTAATATTTCTGTTTACATATTTCCTAATTAAATTGGTCATATTAATTATTCATTTATAATTTACTATTTATTAATTTATATATTTTGAATTTTTGAATTTTATTATGATATTTTATTATTTCTATTGGGAATTTAAATTTCAATTTAAAAATAAATTTCACTTATCAATATCTTAATTTATAAAAATATGAAAATCTTATGAATAATTCTAAATATTTATACATGGTATTTTCCTTCCATGTTAATGTTCCCTCATACCATATTATATCATATTCTGAATGTATAATTTGTATTATATAATTAATGTTTAATATTTTTCATTATCTATGTTAAAAATTACCATTTATAATTCCATAAATCTTTTGAATTTTCATATAATAATAATTAATATATTTAATTATATTTAATTACTTGTATATATTTTGTATCCTCGACATGTGATTTATAATTATTTAAATTTATTTCATTTCATGGATCTATTAGGGGAGTATATTTATATTTTATGCATTCAAATAATAATTTTCACCCATTGAGAGGTGTTTTATGATGAATTATAAATTAATTTATGAAATCATTTATAAAATATTAAAAAATTATTTTTTAGGCTGTATCAAACATGTTTTACACTATATTTGAACCATATATCTATTATATATTTTAGTTTCAGGTATAAAATTATATTGTGGTATACTTATTTTTGTTGATTGAATTTGTTTATCTCTTTATCTAATTTTTGATCAATTTAAATGTTATATAATATTCTGATATTATATTACCTTTCTTCATTGAAATGTTAATTTTGATTTGATGTACGATTTGTTTTATGGGATAGTCGTATGTATTATTTATCAATTCTGTTAAAATGGACATGAAATATCACTTTAATTTAATTAGATAAAGCATTATATTTAAATAGATTACAATGATGTGTGAGTAGTGATTCCTTATCTAATACATTTTATGAGTTATTTTGACCATTATGTTATTACAATAATGTAGTGATGGGTGGACCATTGTTTTATTTTAACGTCCCCATCCCAAGAGCCACTCGAAGGGTGTTCTGAGCCGTGTTGGGCATATGTTCTTAACCACATCTCCCCGATTGCCAAAGGGGGACCACTAGCATCGAGGGCCATTTTAACATGTCTGTGTGGGAGACTATACCCTCATAGGTAATATGTAATATATAGAAGAAGAAGAAATGTTTATAAATTTTTTTGGAAGCATGCAAATAATCAAAAATATAGCATTAGAAATTAAATAATCCAAACACTATAAATGAAATGTTTTGATGCTGATAAATCAAACCAGCTATGCCATGTTGTCATGATATGTTTTATGTACAAAAATAAATTTACATAAAGAAAGAATACACAAATTTATAAAACATTAATTAAAATATTACTATGTGTAACAACAACATCTCAAGTAAGTCTTAGTCCATTGCATCCAATATCCATCCTAAGCAGTAGGAAACACTCAAGAACTAGAAGCATCATTTTTCCCATTCTCCATACCTTCATGTATAAATTCTACTCTGGGTAACAAATGACACCCAAGGAGTGAGATATAATCTAAATAGGCTAGAAACCACTATTTCATGAAATTTTAATTTCATATTATGATCAAAAGCAGTGTTCCAATATATGATTATTTTAAGAAATTAAATAAACAAATATAAGTTGTTTCAGGTTCTCAACAGTACCCATCACATACCCCCTACTTCATCCTAATATAGAAATATGAATAAGGTACCGATATAAAGAAGGATGTGTATATATATATAAATAGATGGCAGATAATAAGGGAATGTACGCCCATGCTTTTTCTTTATTTTGGGTTGAATTTACATGTCAACAGATTGTGCTAAATGGCACCAAAAAAGTATCAAAATTTATAAGTAACACAAACCTGCATTAAATAAAACCTTCCACACATTATCATTGTTATTGTATTAAAATTTAGAGTTCGAGATGGATCATGTCCCGAAGGAATCACTATGGAACATCCTTCAATTTATCCAATACCACTGAGCCCATGTAAGGAAATCTTCCAACAAACCAAGTAGTGCTCGAGGCATGGATTTATCATGATTTTATCCAGATATTGGCTGAGTATCACCCAAGGATTGTAATGGCCACTTTTCCAATGGTTCTTTACTCAATTTTCCCTTAAAGAACTAGTATCACTAATGAATATATAGAAAAAATAGTGAAACCCTTTTCTGGGAAAGCCTAAGACAACACCTCCCCAACGTCTAGTATGGTATCCAATCCAGAACAGATAGTCCATGTGTTCTCCTTAATACAGAACTCAAATTGTCTCAATGTCCTTGAATTAAGTAGACTTCATGTAATCAGATATTACAATGTATGACTTTATAATTTAAAAAAAAAATCAACAAAAAAGGTTCACATACTTTATGATCATTCAAGACAAATAGTCACATTCAAAACACTTTATCCAAAAAATAATAAAAATTTACTTTTATCTTTATTAATTGAATAACATGGTAAGACTTTTAAAAATGAGAATAATTAGGAATAAAAAACCAACAAAAATCTAAAATTCATTGTTCAATTTATCATAAATAATTTATTCGTTTTCAAATTAATCCAAAGAGGGGCCATGCAGAACATGGAATTAGTAAATTAAATATTCAAGGCTAACCAAAAATAGGCCAATTACATTGGAACATCCAAAAGTGTGTCCAATGGTGTTGAAAAAATTTATTCATGTTATTTTATCCCAAACAAGTTTGCAACAGTCAATCTAGTTAAATTAATTAAATTTGAATTGAAAAAATTGAATATTGCATGTCGGCACTAGTGAGTGGAAAAACATGTGATCTAAAAGATGTAATGAAATGATGGAAAATAGAGTAGATTCCCTACATTATAACCATAGATGATCCTATACTACCCGATGATCTTTGATTTGACCTCAAACGAACAAAAGATGATTTTATAAAAAACCAAATATCAGGTAAAAACCTTCTACAAGGTATTTCACAATGAAAATATGATGAGAACCAACGATTCTTGATCTTTAAAGTTAGTCGTACCGATATCTTTACTATTGAATAAACACAGATGAATATAAATGAGAAATGGAGTCACAATGGGCATCTGAAGGATGAGATGAGTAGGAGGAGGCTCAACAAATGGTGTCACTATAGGTAGATACACACCTATGTGAGGGGTAGGAGAAAAGAGAGAAAAAGAAAAGAAAATAAAAAAATGAAAAGAGAAAAGGAAAAGGGAATGAAAAAGATGAATATAAAGAAAATTATAAAAAAGGGAAAATGAAAAAGAAATAAATAATATGAAAGGGATGGGAAATACAAGGAAATAAAGATAATAAAAATGTTTTAATTCCCATTTTATTTATTTTTACTTTTCCCATAACCCCCTTTTTATTTTCTTAAATTATTAATATCCCTTTTTTACATTCATTTAATTTACTATAAATTCATTTCTATTAACTTTCAATTCAATTTTAATATTTATAACCCGAATGATGTACTGGGGTGAAATGTAATATTTTTAATGGAACCTGTGAAATCAATTAAATACTTTTAACTGTTTCCCAAGACCCTTAACAGGGTGTGCAGATGTCCGACCTAGGTCTCTTTAAGGTTTTGGACAAAAACATTAAATGGTCCATATCATGATTAATGCTAGAAAGTTATGATCTCCCATCCATAGGAGAACACATCCCCATGATTCCCCTAAAAGGGTATTGGGTCTTCATCTGAGGAAAGATTTTCACATTAAGCACATATATCAGTCTCCCACTCTCAGGTCTCATCTTGAACATGTCTATGCTACCATTGCACCTGTAGTAGAGAAACTGACCTACCCTGGATAAGTTTTGTGGAAATTTCGACAATAAAAATTAAAATTTCTTCAATGGATGTATCCTCTTTCATATTGATGTCTTCTACATCAAATGAATGAGACTAGTCTGGAATATTCCATCGAAGCTAAGATACATGTAATATAGTTTTCATGGCACAATACCTCTGAGGTAACAACAATCTATAGTCTACATGTCCAACACTTTCCACTATCTCGAATGAACTAACATATCTCAGTGATAAATTCCCCAATATCTTGATCCAGTTGTGACCCAACCTTGTTGAAACATGCCGAATGAATCGATGACCCACCTCAAAGCTGATAAGTATATGGTGACATTCAGTATAATATTTTTTTATTGACTAAGCTATAGTCATACACCTTTGAATCATATAAATTTTCTCATAAGTCTTCTGAATGAAATGAATACCCAATAAAGCGAAAAAAAATTCATGTCTTCCTGTGTGGATATATATTTAAACCTTTAATTATCTGTGAAACAACAAACCCATCACTAAAAATTAGTTTCTCCAACACCATATATAATGAACCACATATTCAAATTCAAGTTCGTGTGTAAGATAGTTGCACTCATGAGGTCTTAGTTGCTGAGACCCATAATCCACAAATCTATTTACTTACATTAAAAATAAAAAAGGTATGATTCCTGAAGCATAAATGTAAATAGTATAGCTTTTACATGGCTATGGGAGAATCCATATCAGAGATTTGGTCTTCCTTCCCTTTAACTCTTAAATTTTTTTTCACAATATTCTGACCATATGAACAGTACACCGTTTTTAGTCTGGGCCAAAAGAGGCAATACTAAGGGGGGTAAATCTTGGATGATATTAATTTAATACCCATAAAACCCAAAGAAACTATTTTTGTCGAAAAAATTCATGGGTATCTCCTAGGAAACTATGGAATTCATCTTTTCTCGGTCAACTAATACACCTGACTCATATATTATATGACCGAAGAAGTGAACATTATAAATCCAGAAGTGGAATTTGCGGAGCATTTCAATTAGATGGTGATATCTCAGCGTACTAAGAATAATTTCTAGATAGGTTTTGTGGTCGTGTCCGGAATTAAAATACAACAAGATTTCATCAAAAAAACACCCCAAACAAATCAAATTATGGGTGAAAAACCCAATTCATTAGAACCATGATGACTCTTGGATCATTCATGAGGCCAAATGGAATGTCCAGATACTCATACAAGCCGTACAAACTCTGGAATTTTGTATGTGGTATATCAAATGGTCGCACACACACTTGGTGATATTCCAACCACAGATCAATCTTGGAGAAAAGATCAACTCCATGGAGTTGGATGAAGAAGTTTCCAATATGATATAATGGATATCAATTATTTACTATAATCGGGTTGAGGCGATGATAACCCATTCACAATCTGAGGGTATCATCATCCTTCATAGAAAAAATAATTTTTGAGCCCCATAGTGATGTGGAAGGTCTGATAAAACCCTTATCCTTGAGGTCTTCTAGCCGCCTTTTGAGTTCATGTTGCTATATAGGTTCCATCCTATAAATAAGAATAGACACTAATGCCACACCTGGCACAATCGTGATATTGAAATCCACATCCCTCATGGGAGGTAAGATAATGATGTCTTTAGTGAAGAGGTCCCGGAAGCAATCTAAAATGGGAGGGATTTATAATTGTTTCATTCTATCATCTCTCATGAATAGACTAGATGATTGAGCTATAACTCTTACTAGTCCTACACATTTAAGTCCATCTCAATTACCTTAACATCGCTTTAATTCTTATGGAGATATGTGTCACCGTCAGGGGATGTGATGGTCACCTGATGGTGATAGAAATCCACTTGGGCCTGATAAGTCATGATCATTTCCATACTGAGAATGACATCAAAGACAGTCATTTTGAGAACATAGAAATTCTAGAAGGAACGATGCCTTCCTTTCTCTAGGAGCAGTCTTAGCACTGACATATTCCCTCTATCCCGACCCCTAGTATAGTGTTGATTGTCATGACATAGAAAAATGAATATATTTTAATGTGAAGTCTTTCCACAAAAGTAGATGATAAAAGAAATGAGACAGACAATTGTCAAAATGGGGAAAAACTAAGTTAGATTCTACCAGAATAGTACATCTAACCATAGATGGTCCTGCAATCTACTCCTTTGGTGCTGGTTGCACTGCATACATATGACTTGAACCACGAACCTGTGATTCTTTGTAACTGGAATGAGAAGGTCAACTCTTCTAACACAGATAGTCTAGAACTTGATTTCCTCGACCATGACCTCCACTAATACCTCAACATGATCATTCCATGGAAAATAAACTTCCATCCTCATATAGAGTCAAATATCCAATACCTAATAGGGATGATGGTACAAATCTACTACTATTGGATTCTGATGAGAAATAATGGAAGAAACACTAAAGGTGACCCATCATTCCACAAGCTCGACAATCCATTGGTTCCTCATGCATTGGGGCATCTTATTGACATTCATACCACACTAATGACATAGGATAGTGGATTCACTATGTGTCGTATGATTGGAATTTTCTCCGTGTTAACTATTGAAGTGATTTTCCCTACTTTCTAAAGAACTATCACCCTATCTGAGAACAGAACCACCCTGGCTCACAGGTTGAACTTACCTCACATTTAGTTCTGAATATAGGGACTGATTCAAGATCTCTATACCAATTTTCAAATGAAAGAAATTCACCTATGAAGGGATGGTATATTCGAGCCCATCCTCAAAATGTTTCATAGTTGTTTATGAATCACTGGTTAGAGATTCATTAAAATGATGAAGCTCTGTGAGACCAGTAGAATATCCTAGCACTAACATAGAGACCTACTGATGATGTAATTATTCCCTAGCACAATAATCTATTAGAGTTTGTTGAAGTAATTCATCATATAAATATTTTTGGAAGTATTCCAAAACCACGTCCTTGGTCTGCTCGGGAGGCATCAGGTAACTGTCGAATGTAAAACCCCAATCATCCACGGTATGATTCTATTTAAATAATTCATGTATCATTCAATACACACAACATTAAGTTAGAGTGCACCACAAAAAACCATTTATAGAGAGGTTATGAATAGTATTAACCTCATTTTGAATCCAATATATTCCATATACATATAATATTCATCTCATATGTTTTTAACTCACAATTTAAAATATATTCAACTTTTTTAATAAAAGAATTATTTTCAAATAATGGATTTTTACATCCTTTTAATGGTGAGCACTTTTTAAATCCAATATTTTAGAATTATATATTTTAAATTTGAAAAAATTATATTCTTCTTTAGAGGTGGTATATTATAATTTAGTTGCTATAATTTTTTTTGTTTTTTCTGATAACATTATTATTTTAATGAATAGTGAAAAATACATCATCTAAATTTAAAAATGCATTTACATCAAATTTGTTTATATTTCTAGATTATCCATTTATTTGGATTTAATGTATAATTAGACCAATTTTTTATCACTTATTATAATTAAATTCCATAGAAGTAATTACACATCAAAATTTGATATAAACACATATCAATATTTTGATGGTTTGTACAATTTAAAACTCATTTTCTGGTTTTGACAATTGGAAATAATTTTAAATTAATTAATACAACTCCAGTATTTTAAAATTGGAAAAATGAATTCCATATTTGGAATCAGATTGTCCAAATTTTTTAGGTATGCTTCTTTTATTATTAGGCATTATGAATAGTAACTTAAGTAATTATTTTAATTTATGACAATTAATGGGAAACTAAGGAAAATAAGGGTAAAAATAATATTATAATAATATAAAAGTAACCTTACACATATAATAATATTATTTGATGAGTTATAAGAAACTAGAAAAACCCTTATACTTATTTTTTTTCGTTTGGGTTCTACTTAGATTGGATAATGACACGTTAAAATAATTTATTTTCAGTATAGTGAAATATAAGATAAACATATATCTTTTTACTAAAATAATTTTAATATAGGGATATTTAACAAATATATTAGACTATAAATTATCATTAGGAATATAAAAAAAATTCCTAAATTTTGGTGTATTGTTTATAATTTTTATACATTAAATACATAAATTTATTTATGACACAATAATGATGTATTGATTACATTATTAATGATTTATTGAAATAAATGATGTTATAAATATTAAAATAAATTTAATTTGAGATTTTTTATTTCATCCAAGACTTATTTTGGACAACATTGACAGATTAGGGTTGAGTTAATGTGTTTTTTCATAGGCATAATTTTTTTTGACTTTATCAAAAAATCAATTACTAAATCGTGTCAAAATAGACATAAATGAGTTATTAAAACAAACACGATTTTATTAAGTGATATAATAGTCATTAAAACATTAGTCTGAAAAAAGGACATATATAGTGTTAAAATTGAATTAATGATCTAATTAATGTTCTCTTGTCATTTTATTGTAACGATATTAAACATATAGAGTAAAATATTAGAAGACTCGGTAAGAGTTAACTTATTTAACTAAGGGTTAAATCCAAAATGTAATGATATATTTTTGACCTAAACATGTATAAAACCTATTAGTTGACAGGAAATTGACCTATATTAATATTATCTTCTAATTGAATCAATTTTTATCTATTAAGAACCGAATATTATTTTTGAATAAACTAATATTTAATACTTTTCCTAAAGTGACCCTCACCACTATTATAAATCAGAACTTCGCCTTACCTTTAATTAACACCACCAAAGCCCTTTGGCATATCCTACCCCCTCCCAATTCCTATACCAACATCCTTAAATTAATCTTGGAAAGAAAAAATTGGGCAAAAAACAAATTTATGGAATCCATTTGTGCAAATCAAAAGAAGATACCTAAAAAAGAGGTAATCATTTTATCAAAATCTTCCATAGTTTATTCTTCGTATAATTACATTTCCTTTGTTGTAACCATACTAAAATAATAAATCTATAATATAATATATGATGATATTTTTTTTTCTGATTATTGGACAACCATATTCTTTCTTTTACCCATCCTATGAAAAACAATATCACCTGCATGCGTACGCACAACTTACCATCCCCACACTATGGTCTAAACTGTTTTTCATCTATACATTATTTAGATAGGTATAATGTGTAATATAAATGAATTAAATAATAAATATAACATTATATTAATTCTACACAATTCATATTACATCTACTCACATAACATTTTACCATTAAGGAACTGATATTGTCGCTCGTACATTCGTACGATCTACCATCTCAACGACGCAATGAGAATAATCTTCCACATTAACCATAGATGAATGATTATAAATATATATATTAAGAGTAAGTATTAAATATATGAAATAATAATTCTTCTCGAAAAATATATTTACATATTTATGTACATATATGTCATTCACTTACCTACACTAAATTCAATAAGAATATGGAAACAACATTCAATCATACATAAAAGCTATTGTCTCCATAAACAGTGTACTCCATATCATATATCTGATAATAATATATTTTAATATTCTGAATATATATGATATATAAATAATTTTATCAGGATCTAAAAAATATGATCATGAATAACTTATCAAAACATGTGCGATAATGAAAGCGATTATTACCCAAAACATTGCATTAACATGAAATTTTTAATAAATGAGTAATATAATGTACTAAACCAATCATATATGATTTAAAAAATATTCTTTTGATTATATTTAAGGTTAATTATATGTAAAAAACATTATACAGTATTTTGAGACACTTATAGTGGGTACCAGACTTAAGGTAAGGGTTAATTTCGCAATCTCGTTATTATCTGAGATTTTTTATACATAAGTATATACTGGGACATATTTATCATCCACATACATGATTCATATATATGTATTTAAAAATAATATATTTATTTATATAATATATTTGGAATTCATTTATACCCATGTTTGACTTTTTATTAATCAATTTGATTGGAATCACTCTCTTGTTTACCAAATGAGGTACTATATGACCTTTTAGAAAAATTATGGAAAGAATGTTTTTTAACATATATGGTGTGAGCGACATTTTTATTCTATTATAATGCCTTATCATTTTCAAAATCCCTTAAAATAATACTATGTTATTTTCAGTGGATTTTTTTCTTCTATAATTGCGTATGCTTTTAAATGATTTCAATGCAAAAAATTGATATTTTTAAAAGATATTTAATGATTCTATTAGATCTATTTCATCTATTTCAACATCCTTTGTTTGAGTTTATGCATAATTAAAGATAATATATTATGATAAAATCATTTGTTCTGTATTGATGGTTATATGATATATTGGACTATAACATTCATAGTTTAAGGTTTAAGTGTTGACATTTCATATGCTACTTTTAATAAGAATATTTGTGTTGGGTATGTTTTACCCCTATCATAAGAGGAAATCATTAGACATTATAAATGTCAGGTGGAAACCAATATATCCTTTCAATGGATTGGTAGGTATCATTAGATAATTATTTTGGGTTTCAGATAATGTATTAAACAATAATATATGAGGTCTTGGTCAAAGCCTTGAAGGTGTGTTTAAGTTATTCTACATTAAGTATTCCCTCTATAGAAGGTTATTTATTACATGTGATTTTTGGACTTATAGAAAATCCATGTAAATGTTAACATGGTAATTTTTTATTATTTATTTATGTATTATTTTTATGATTATTTTTAAAAGGATTTTATTTTTACTACACATCTTTCGTTAAAAGTTTATGCTTATTTATGATTGATTCTGCTAAACTATTTTCCCTTACTAAGCATCTAAGATCACACAATTCTTCTATTTTATTTTCCTAGAATTAGAAAAAATGTTTTATGATTGATATGTAGGGTTTAGATTGGGTAATAATGGTGTTCTCAAATAATTATCTAGGATATATTTTATGTTTGAAATTTTAATGTAATGTTAATGTATGTATTCAATTTTAAAAAACTGCTAAACTAATTGGTTCTTCGATATTTGATTCCTTGTATTTAAGTCAATGTATTAAAATAATGCACCATCGATAGGATTCTAGAGTATAGGAATTACATTTATGATATACTTCTTGGATTCTATCCATGGCCCTAGAGAATTCATACTACCACTCCCTGAGATGTTTGGAGGGTGCTACTATAGAAAGTCTCATGTAATTCCTGCCATAGACGAGGAAAGTCAAGGAATATTCTAAACAGAAAATTTAAAACTAAGTGGACTATCCAAGAAATGATAATTAGGGACCATCAGAGGATTAGAATGAAGCGGTACAATAGGTGGCACTATGGTTGGTACCACAGGTAACACTACATATGTTACTACAAGAGGAACCTTTAGTGGTTCAGGACCCACTCTCTCTAGAATGTGGTCATCGACACTCTCATGAGGTACTATATGAAGATGTAGAGGCATAATTGGTCAATAATAGCCAAACACACACCCTTAGAAAAAAACATATCAAACAAGGAAAAAAGTTAACTATGAAATAAAGTGGGTACGTACATATCATACCTCTGAGTAATATACAACTGATATCCCACTCCAAGAGCTTAGTCTAGATAAGGAAGAGAAAACATAGAAGGATAAAAAAATGAGGCCAATAACTTATTTCTGAGGAATGGTCCATTTAACATATAAAAAATATCACAAAATCATATTTATAAAATAATCAGTTCAAATTTTTTACAACTAGAAACAATAACACTCACAAGAAAACAGGTAGATGCACGCTGAATGTAGATATAAAATGACAATATACATGCCATTTTATTCCCTATGGTTCCTAATATGTTTCAACTAAAATATTTTCCCTCATATCATTATGTTTCAATGGTAAAAACAATAAATTCAATAATAAAAATTTAAATAACCATAAAAAACTAGTGTGTTAGCCAATGAAGAAATCATATCATCAATAATTAGTATAATTAATAATTTCAATCACAACCGGGGAATTTTGAATTCCGTGTACATTGGTTAGCTGCATCGAAGCATAGGATTAGTTCAAAATGACTATATCCTAGTTTCCTATCAATCACAAAAAGTATAATAAAAGAGAAAAAAAACCAATAATACCAATTTGTAATGTCCCCATCCTTGGATCCACTTGATGGGTGATCCAATATCGGATGGCCACATGACCTCAAGTGCATCCCAACGAACTCTAGAGGATTTTGACTAGCAGCGAGGACCTTTTTATTATTTATAAAAGGGATAATTTTCCCTCATATGTAATAGGTAATATAAAGGGAAAGAAAAACAGTTTATTGGAAGTCATAGATGCATATTAATAATCAAACTACAACATAAGAAATTAAATAATCCAAACTGAATAAATGAAAAGTGTGGAATTTGATAAGTCAATCCAGCTATACAATGACGTCATGCTATGATTCTTGTACTAAAATAATAGTATGAATAGAAATAATAAATGTATGATATAAAAATATAATGAAAACGACCCGAACTAAAATAAAATCATCTCGAGAAAGTTCTGATCCTTTGGCCACGATTTCCATCCTATGTTGTATGAAACACTCAGGCACTCAAAGCAACATGTTTTCCATTATCCATACCTACAAGCATAATGTCTACATGAGTAACAAATGGAACTTGGGGAGGGTGTGAGATATTTTCTCAGCAGGCCGACACCAACAGTGTCTAGACCTTTCCATTTTATTCGATGGTCAAAAGTAGATTTCCAATAAATGATTAAGGTTTGAAATTAAATAAATAAAATAAAAACATGTATAACTTGTTCCAATTTCTGAACAACACCTGTCCAATACCACCTACTTCAACCAAATCTATAATTCAAAATAAAGGCTATATAAACAAGGATTATTATATATATAAAAAGGGATGAAATAGAAGGAAAAAAGGGGCCATACCCCTGAGCTTATACATTACCATGGGATTAATTTATGTGTTATCAATGTGTGCTTCAAGGAACCAGAAAAGTATCACAATTCTCAAGTATCCCAATGTTACATTTAATAAAACCTTCCAAAAGTATCAATAGTTTTACATTTATCTTTAGAGTTGGATTCTAAGCCCATACTAGAGGTAACTATACACTATATCCTTTAATATACCCAATAACACCATGCCCGTCCAATGAAATATTCTCAAAGATCAAGTTTTTCTAGACACATTTCTTTATCATGAGTTTATCTCGGAATCACACATTAGTGGATGAATATCACCCAAGGCATGGTGCAACCACTTTTATAGTGGATGCATCCTCAATTATCCCATAGGGAACCGGTATCACTCGTGTGTAAATAGAAACCCCATGGAAACCCTTGTCTTGAAAAGCATAAGACATCGCCACCCCATCATGTAGTTTAGTAACCAATCTAGAACATAGAGTCCATGTGTTGTCTATAATATGGTACCCATGTTGTATCTACACATTTAATTCAATTAGATTTCATGAAAATATATATCATAGAGCATTAATTTATAATTCAAACAAAAAAATTTAAGTAATAAAGAGCCACATACTTCCTGATCATTCAAGCCAAATAGTCACAGTCAAAACAATTTATCATCCAAAACAGAAAAATGCACTTTTCCCTTTTATAATGGCATAACAAGGTAAATATTTTAAAGTAAAGAATAATAAGGCATAAACAACCGACAAAATTAAAACATTCATGCTCCAATTTATCCTAAATTATTTATTTGAGATAAAATTAAACCAAATAGGGGTCATACAACACATGAAATTAATAAATGAAATATTTGGGGCTAATGAAAAATAGAAAAATTACACCCAAACACCCTAAGGGGTATCCAATTATGATACAACAAATTAATCATGATATTTCATCTCAAATATGTTTTAAATAGTAATTATAGGTAATATAATTAAATTATAATTGGAAAAATTACATATCACTTATAGACACCATTGAGCTGCACAACACATGGTCTAAAAGATGCACCAAAATGATGGTAATGAGAGTAAATGACCTATTTCTTAATTTTAAATGAGCTTACACTCTAAAAATATCTTTTACTCAATCTAGAATGAAAAAAGTAGACGATTTTAGAAAAACCCCATGATCAGGTAAAAACCTTCCACGATAGATTACAAGATATGAATTGGATGAGATCCTAAGATTATTAGTGAGAAACAATAGCCTAATCAAGAGCATTACTACACAACGATGTTGAAAATAGATGGGAAATAAAGTAACATGATGCATCCAATTTATGAGATTATGAGTAGGAGGCACACCATAATGGGGAAATATTGGGGGCTACACACATAAGGGAGAGGGAGGAGAGAAGAGAGAAAAAGTGAATAAAATAAAGAATGAAAAGGGAAAAAATAAAAAAAATAAGAAAATAAGGAAAATTATAAAAATGGGAAAATGAATAAAAAATTAAAACAATAGGGATGGGAATGAAAAGGAAGTAAAAAATTAAAAAAATGTGTTATCTCCCATTTTATTTAGTTTTACATTTACTATAAACCCCTTTTTATTTTTTTTAATTTATTTTTCCGTTTTTACATTCTTTTAAATCATTTTATATTCCATTGAATTTATTTTCAATTTATATTTATTATTTTTAACCCAAACTCTATGCTACCACACAATGAAATATTATACATAAAACCCATGCATTCATTTTAATAATTTTAATAGTTTTCTAGGACTAGTAATAGGGCACGTAGGTGTGCACCCTAGTTCATTTTAAGGATTTGGACTAAATATAAAAATGGATCCTACATTGATTTAATCTAGGATGTTACAGTTATGATGAAATTCATCATTATATATGAAATATTTTATGATTTAAACGCTTATATTTGTTCCACATGTATATGTCATTTTTTAAGAAATATGGTTATTGTCTCATCTTTCCATATCACTATGCCGTGGTATATTTTTGGATTTTATAATGCACATTTTATAATTCTATGATCCCACTTTATGATCTATATTGTTCTATAATATCTTATAATGAACTATAAAGATCCCATAATCCTATTAATATTGTTTTTCTCCATTTTTTTCTTCTTAATTTGATTATGATTTCACTTTATAACATGGTTTTATGTTTTTTTAACAAATAATTTTAGCTAAATGTTTATTTAGTTTCCCATTTCTGAAATATATTATATACAAAAAAATATAATTATTTATGTTTGTTGATAATTTTTTGGATTTTATGATTAATATTCTATTATAATAGGTTATATAGTTTTTCTTTGATGACACAAACCGTTTTTTATAGGATTCTATATTTTTTGAGATGTATTATTTAATATAAGAAATAATACAATATATATATATGTTATTATAAAGAGATATCAATGTATACTACTTGATTAATTATACATGTGGTCTCTCTTATTTAATAAATTTTGAGGGCTCATAATAAGGGATTAATATATCTAAGGAGGACTAGTTAATGGAGATCATTCATCATAATAAAAAATTGTTATCAAATATGGAATAAGTATAATGTTGAAATCATATGTTTGAAGATAATTTATTATAATTTGATAATGTAATAATATAATAGATACATCATATATATTTTTTATAGAGTTAGAGGTAAAATTTCATAAAAAATTATAAATAGGGATGAATGCAGTATCATCTTATTATATCTTTATACATCATGTATAAAACATACATTTCCCATAGTAATAAAGGCGTACATAATATTTACAAAATTTATAATACTTTTTTTCATAGTGTATATTTACAAATAATTGTTAAATTTATTTTATAATTTCAATAATAATATTATTGGAAAAAATATAAATATTACCACCAGAATTAAGAAAATATGTGTTCATTGGTCTCTATGAAGTATTGGAAGATGAGTATCCATATTCTGTTTATATTTGAGTATTTGAATATGTTGTTAACTATAAAGAATAACCATACCCAATATCATACCTCCCAAACACATAAAAGATCATTATCTGTTCATGAATTATTTTAGGATAAAAAATAATTAGTATTATTTAATGAGTAGCTAAAAAATAAAAATCTATTTATTTTAATTTAAAATTTTAATTTAAATTCAAACTAGGAGGAAAATTTTATCATCCTGGGATTTCATAAATTGTATTCAATTTATTTATGTGAAAATATTTAATATATTTTGTGACACAAAATTCAATTTTTATATTGTGTTTCACACAAAACGAAGTTTATCTTGTGTTTTACTAAACATCAGGTTTAATATTTGACTAATATTACATGCAAGATAGTGATCTAAAAATAAAAAATATAGTATTATTAATTTTCATGATAGTTATAACGTAGAATTTTGGAAGGGGGGACTGATTATTATTATCGAAATTAATAAAATATAGTTTATACATGTTTATTAATTATTTTTTTGGTTACAAAATTTATAAAAAATAAAATATTTCCCCTTTGAATATAATGTTGTTTTTTTTAAGAAAAAATATTTTTTTTGACCACAAAGTTGTTTTATCTTAAAAAATTAAATACTCCCTAATTATTCTGAAATTTTTTTAAATTAATATATTATATATTTAATATTTTTTTTCAACTTATCCAATATTATTTATAGGTATACAATAGGAATAAACTAATTTTATGCATAAAAGGCTAAATTTCTTTCTAAAAGGAATCTGCATCACCTTTTACTATAATAATTATTTTAAAACTACATTCGACACTTTTATAAATTGTCTGAGATCAAATTAACTAATTTATTGAAATATTAATATCAAAATTTACTCTGGGATATATTTTTTTAATTTTGTATAACATTAATAATATGATGAGTAGTGGAAGACAACTAATTTTATTTCAAAACAACATTTTTCAAATTTATTTTTATAAATTAATTATATTTTAATTTTTTAGATTAATTATTTTAATTATAAATCCATAACTATAATTTATTTCATTTTAATCTAATTCACAGTGAAAATGTATATTCAAATTTTCAAGCATTTGATGTTTTTAAATAAAAAACTTTTTGTCTTGTCCTATATACATGATAAATTTTAAACAAACTGATTCAACTTTTTTGATTTAAACATTTAAAAATTTATTACATATCTGTAATCATAATAATTTTATATTTTTATTAATTTCATATTTTTTTGATGAAAACTATTAGTGAATTTAATTAATGATAATTGATGTCCTTGAGGTAAAAATGAGTTTAATAGAGGAATAAATAGACAAGTAATGGTGTAAAATTACCATAAACATGTGTAGAAATTAATATATTTCTTTATCTTGACTATTCCACAACTTATATTTTTTAATAGTTCACTTTTTACCATTGGGGAGTTGTAAAATGAGGTGAGAATTCAATTATTCTGAATAATATGATATGTGTCCTCTCCCTCCCTAATAAAAGGCCACCCCTACTCTTGACACCTATAAAGGTAACTAAGATCATCAAAAACCTATAAAAACAAACACAAAAAATACCTTTTATCAACCAATAATCCTTACTTTGAGAAGAACACAATTAAAGGAAGTCCACCTATGCAATCTGAATGGACTAAACTGAAGAAGTTGTAGCATTCTTCCAAGAGAACATATGTTTTACTTCTTCCTCCAGCCCTTTATTTATTCTTATTTAATGATTATCCAATATCCTCATTATCCTAAATATACTAATATTTTTTTCTTTTAAGGATTATATCAACAACTACACACCCTTCCATAAAAATGGTAATGAAATGATCGTTTGTGTGTACGGTGGACTACCGCCTCACAAAACGAAGCTATTCATTTTTTATTGACCACCCATCATGGTTAAGAATTATGAAATAAACACTATTTTTTTTATGATATATATTATTTGATATGTTTTTATGTTTATATAATTGTAATATTACTCATAAATTATTTATTTCCATTTTGATGGAGTACGGTAACATCAATTCTAGGCGTGTGGACTACACCCTCCTAAAAGTTATGTTATTTGTTTGTTCTTTACATATAATCTATTAAGGATGAGATTAATAAAAATATATTATATAAGTTAAACATTCAAGATATTAATTGAATAATTATGTATATTTAAATATAAATATAATTCTCTTCATTCCATTACACATACTGAAAAGTGACAATGTCATTCATGGATGTGTGAAGTACCTCCTCCCCAAAGAGAAGTGATTATAAGTTCTTCATCACCACATAATTTGAATGATATATATATTTATATATAATTACATAATATCATATTTTTTGTTATAATGTTCACTCTATAATTTTAAACAATACTTACCTTATTTTTATAATTATCATAAAAAATTAGAATAATACACATGCATACGTATTCCTTACCTTCTCCATGATCATAACGGTGGATCATTTTCCATAACCATATTCACTATTTAGTTTTAAAAGTACAATTTAAATAAAAAAATTAATTATTATTTCATTTTTATTGTTATGTATATGTTTAAATAATGAACTAATTTACCTTATTCGACCTATGAATGTCAGTTTTGACACATATATCAAATATGTTCAAAACATCTGAATTAAAAATTATAAAATATGTAATTTCATAAAAAATATTATAAAATAAATAAAAATATTAATAAACATGGAATTTTTTTATTTATGTAAATAATTAACATAATTTTATTATTTATGATGATAGAGGACAGACATAGAAAATCAGACTCAACGAAAGGGATTTCTTAACTCAATATCCATTAATTTAGTCAAATTATATATCATTGGTTTATTAGTCAAAATAATATGTATGAAATAAACACTGATAGTATTATAATTTATTTTTTATTTTATTTTGATTATTTAGATTTTTGGAACATAATTATTCCATCAATTTATTCTCACACAAATGATATAATCATTGAATGGGATTCTCATTTAACTCATTTAATATGTGAGATAAATGTCATATGGACCACTTCCTTATTTTATGTATTTTATCTACTAACCCTTTATATATATTATGTCATATATTATTTTTTCCTCACAATATTTAAATGTTTCATTTTAGGATTATTTATTTGGGGGCTTACGATTCTGATTTTACCACAGTTGTAAGGAATATTCATCTAACTTTTTTACATTTGTGAGATAAATGTCATAGTCAGTAGTTATATAATTTCATTGGTTCATGCAATTACCATTTTGATATATTATATAATATTTATATTATATTCAATGAATTTAAATGTTTCATTTTACGATTATGACTTTTGGGGTTTCTGATTCAGATGTTACAGCAGTCATAAGTGGATTTACAATCTCACTTTTATTTCAAAAAGACTTATTCAACACTTATTTTTTCGGTTGAGTATACACTTCCCATGAATCTATTTTATTCTTCTTATATTCAAATTTATGGTTATTTAAATACCCATTTTATTATCTCTCTTTCATGTTGTTTACTATTTCCATGTTACCGTAGTCATAAAAGAAAATTTATCGTAATTTTTCATCATTGAGATGTATGTTTTTTTGAATAACTATCATGTTTTTTGAGGTTTATATACTACTTAATTGAAATTTTATATCATGAATCTCCTTATTCCCATGATATTCAATTTTTTATTTTATGTTTTCTCATTCATGTGGATTGTGAATCAAATGATTCTATGTTGTATGGGACACTTTGATAAGTTTAAAGACTATATTTCTCATGAATGTTTTTAATTATATATTAAGGAAATATAAATTCATTAATTTCAAAAACCATTTTTGTTACATGTAAACTACTAGGGATATTTTTTATTTCTACTATCCTCATTATTTATCTGGATGGAATATGATTGTTTAAAATTTATTTTAATGAACCAATATATTTTCTAAGCTTTGATTGTTTATCAAAATGAATGTCATAGAACCCATTTCTTCTATGGATTAATCATTTTGAAAAGATATTTTTAGATAATAGATTTATTTACTTTGGGATAATTGTGTTTCAATGAGACTATTATGGAACCTATTTATGTTCCATGGGTGAATCACGTGTCAAATAGATTGTTATGTAAACCATTTATTTTCAATGGGTTAATAATGTTTCGAAGAGACTAATATGGAACTCATTTAATAACCATGGTTTTAGAATCATTCAAATATATTATTCTTGAAATAATTATATATCTATAGGTTAATCAAATAATGAAAAAATAAAGTTTGTTTCGATTAGTTTTGATGAAAATATTTCCCTATGTGATTTTTTGTACTGTGGATATTATAAATTATAAATGATGGGCATGCCTATATAGAACTCATATTCATAGGTTAATGATTATTTTCATCAAATAATTATATTAAATGTTTTACATATGGTTATTCTAATTTTTAAGGTTTCTATAAGGGTTATGTAAGGGTTCAATGTTATGATGTTTCAAGATACCAATATGATTTTTTATGCTTGTTATGGGTTTATTATGTTTATCATTATCAAGATGGATATAAAATGGATGATGATTATTTATTTAAATTTGTATTACATTAACATGTTTTAATATTTTATGATACTTTGGTTGATTGGTGTGAATTACTTTATGATTATCTCATGCACTATAATAGTGTCATAAAATCCTTATGCACTCTTATTCTTATTGATGAAATTAATTTGTTAATGTTTATGTATTACCATACTGGGAACTGGAGCTCACCCTTATTAAGTATATGTTTCCTCAGATTTTAATGAAATTATTTTGAACATGTTATGTCATGAATAAATTTCATATTGATGATGAGATGTGTTAATACGATAATGAAAATATTCTTTATATATGGTAAAATCCCATTTAAAGCTAGGATAATTAAATAATTTTGAGGATTTACAAATTATAAATAATTTTAAACATAAATAGACCTCCAAAATGTATCTGATTCAAGTATTTATAAGATTTTTCATGCTTTTGATGAAAAATTTTGGTCTCAATTATCAGCATCAAAACATCAAATATAATGGTATAGATTTTCATAAGTGATTGAGGAGTGCGAGTTATAGGTTGTTATAGTTGGTATAAATGTTAGACTTAGATGACATTGGAGTAAATGTTATTTAAATAGGATTTTTTCTTAAGAGTTATGGACACCATCATTGGATTATAAGATTTTTTAATCACAATTTCTATGTCTAAAGACACCCCATTAGTGGTTTTTAAGTGGTAAAAATTTCAAGGGTATCAAATAATTTTTTTGAAGAAATTTTTTTTGTGGTATTCATAACTATTAGGATGAATACAAAGTATTTTTATAGAGGATATATTTTTTAATTATTATAATGGGGACGCATCATATAATGGGTGATAACACATTGTAATATTCAAGCCTAAAGGGACATAACCCACAACTGAAAGGTGTTTAGGGTGTACCAACTACCACTAGCCTATGTGATGCCAATGGTAGTGTGGAAAATTTTATAGGTTACGATACTTTTTATCAAAAAAATATATTATTTTGGGATTAATTTTTTATTAATATTGTTAGAGTGTATGATCAAAAACTTACAATAATGGGTTTCAAACTTATTCAAGAATTGTTTGATGAATTTTAGGGATATTTCTTTTAGGAATAATTTATTTTCATATTTTGCTATTATTTTTGAACATAAATGTATTTTTTGATGGTTCATTAAATTTGGTAATTATCTTAACATATTCTAACCATTTTGATTTTTTTAATGTATAAAGATAGGTCTAATAAATTTATTATCCTTTTATGGTTATGTGGTCTTAAAATTTTGATTTTATTCTATAGGGATAAAAAAATTCATCTTTAGTAATCATCATCTTGAGAAAGAGATGAGATTGTGGTTGAAATGTGTTAATAGATGAAATTAAATTCTCATTTAATTATATTTCTTCATTTTATCATTTTAGACTGTGAAATAAATCATTTATCTTTAAGAAAAGAATCTTGGAATTGAATTTTATCAAGTTACCAAATTTTCTAATGATATTAATGAACCCTTGTTTGACCAATTTGTTATTGTGTTTATATTGTAACTAAATTCCTCTTGACCACATTCTATAAGACGCTCTATTAGTATGTTTTATTTTATTTTTCTTTTTAGATCAATATTTTAATTTTCCACTAATGTTCCCCAACATAGAAATAAATTTAGTGATTCCTTTTGGTGGCCTCTTTGTTTCTGACATCCCATTTTAAAGATTATGTTTAATAATTTATTTAACAAATTGGTTTTCAATAAATGAATTTTAAAATATTAATCCATCGATATCAATGATGAATTTTGATGGTGAAATTCATTTTATGTGGGGTAGGATGTATCATGATGAGATTTTATGAAAAAACTTCCATCAAATTAATTTAAATTTATTAATAGATTGTGTAACACTAAATAAATAACTTTTCAATCATCACACACAAACCCGTGTTATCATTATTTTCATGAATCATCGAGATTATTTGGTGACTTCTGTTACTTGGAAGGACATGTTTTACTAGACAAAAATATCTTTTTTTATTTAACTTCATAGTTATATCATAGATGATGGAATGGAGTGACTGAACAATGTTAACGAAATTATGAAAATATAGTTTCCACATGCTTATTAAATGAATAAATTATTTTGTAGATAATTATAAATTAATATTAAATCCAATTGAATATAAATATTGTTTTTTATAAAAAAACTATTCTTATGAATAAATATAAATTTTATATTAATAAATTAAATTTATCTCTATTAGTGAAAAGCATTAATTAAATTACTATATTATATTTTCAACAAAATAACTTTCAATTAATTAACTTCTTTTTATGGAAATAAAATTATAATAAATAATATAATAATAAAAAATATGTATATTTTCTAGAGGGATGTTATGAAATCATTAAATTTTAATATTTTTTCATATCAAAAATTTGAAAATTTTTTAAATTTTATTTTATAAAATAAAATAACTTTTTTAATTAAGAATAAAAATATATACATTGGTAGAAATTATTGAATTTTTGTGAGAAAATTTATATTTTTTTGAATAGTCAGTGACACCAAATTTTAATTGAAAAATTCATTTTCATAAATGTAATTTATATAGAAATGTTAGATTTTAATCTGATTTTATAGTCTAATTAGTTCAATGTTACATCAATAAATACATTTTAGACTATTTCAATAAACATAACAATGAATTTTTTTTAAAAAACATTTCAATCATTTTATCTTTTTACATTAATAAACCATTATTTTTTCCCATATGTGAGATCATTTTTAATTAAATTCTACCACCTATGTGACTGAAATTTCTAAAAATGGATTCCATATTTGTAATCAAAGTCATTTATAATAGCTATTTTGGTAAACTTTTTTTTGACCAAAATAATTGTGAATGTAATAAAAATTAATTGCAGTTATTATGTTTAAAATGAGTTCACTTAATAATTAAACATATAATTTAATGTGTAAAAATGACTATACAGTTGTCAAAAAATTATTTTATGTGAGTTTGTATCTTATTACACCAATAATTATCTTGAATAGGAAAATTTCTTCCTTATAGGGTCAATTAAAATGTGGGGAGCACCCAAATATTATCAATAACACCATGGGTGTCGTCTTCCTCCATTTTAGATGGAAAAAAACCTTACCCCTCACTCCAAACATCTTAAAAATTTTTGTATCATTAAAATCCTTCAAAAATTAACACAAAACATCTCTAATCTAATCCTAGAAGCCAAAATTTTGGATTTATGAAATCTATTGTAGTCCATTTGTGGAATGAAAGAGGAGTTACCCGAAGAAGAGGTGACATTCTTTAATAAGAACATTTTTTATTTCATTATCAACCCTTTAATTATTATTGTTACATTTTTATATAATAACATATGTATTATAAACATAATGAGATATTTTTATGTTAATTTTTTCGTTTACAATTCGACATACTTTTAGAAAATGGGAAACAACATCATAAATCGTGTGTACGACATACTACTGCCTTATGAAAATATGTCATTCATTTTTCCTTCATCACCTTCCATTGATGTGAATTATAATGTAAGTAATGTATTTATGTTTATGCAATTAGAATATAAATCATACATTTATGTTTTCTCTTTTTTGGGAATATGATAACAATGTTTTGTGGAGGTGTGGACTACCTACTCTTCAAAGTGATGCGATTCGTTCAAAATTTAAATAGAATGAAAAAATGATTATTTTAATAGACATATATCTTATAAATTTAATAATTATGAATTTATTGAAATAATTATCTATATTTATATATATCATTTCATTTTCCACCTCTTATTTCAGTACCTAAGAAAGTGACAACACCATTCATGGACATGTGGATTATTTCCTCCTTGAAGAGATGTCATTCTAAATTTTTGTCAACACATTAAAAGAATTATAAATATTAATATATACAATTAAATGATTTTTAATTTGTGATATATTTTTAATTATGGGAAGAAATATGTTATTTTCCTTCTTTCTATAATGATCATTGCTAAATGATAATGTCACTCATGTGTTTGTACAACCAACCATCTCTATGATCATAAAATTGGACTATTATCTGAAACCATCATTCTGGTTTAATTTTAAAATAAATATTTACATAAATATTTCATGAAAATATCATCTTTATTATTTTTGAGATGTTTGAATAATGACCTTATGAACTTATTCAACCTATAAAAGTCTATTTTGAAACATAACCTGAATATGGTCAAGACATTCGAATTAAAATTTTTTGATTTACTAACTGAATATAAATTTTTTAAAATTGAAATAAAAGAAATAATAAATTGGAAAATGTTCATTGTGACAATTTAATTAACAAAACATTATTATTTTGGATGATACATGACATGTATAAAAAATTATTCATTTTGTAAGGGATTTCCTAACTCAATTTCTATTCATTGGCTAAAACATTATTTTCAGTCGTTACGTTCTTCCAAGAATATGAAAGCAATTTACAATAATTATTTATATTTTATTTGCAATTTTCTTGTGTTAATTTAAATTTTTACAACATATTTATATTTTTGGATTTATTCTCAGTTCAATTATATGATATATGTAACAAATTTTCATCTAAATTTTTATATCTATGAGGGAAATTTTATATTCATCAATTATTTTTTTTTTCATGTGTTTATACAACCCATTTAGACATATTATATATTTAATTATTTAATATTATTTTTATTTAAATGTTTTATTTTATGGTTATTACTTTTGGGGATTCTAATTAATTAGTTACATTAGTTTAAAGGGATTCTCATTTCAATTTTTACATATGTGAGGTAAATTTCATAGTCACTACTAAAATATTTTGTGTGGTGTATATACAACCAATTTTTATATATTATATCAAAGAATTATTTTATTTTCTTGTTGTTTAAATGATTAATTAGATTATTATTAATTTTTTGGTTTCTGATTAAGATGTTACAATAGTTGTAAGTGGATTTCTAGCCCCAATTATTCTTTTTGCAACACTAATTATTTATTCAAAACTTATTTTATTATTTTGTGTATCTAATTCCCTTGAATGTATTTAATGATTATTATAAGTTAATTTAAGGGGTTTTAAGAATCTATTTGATGATCTCTATTTAATTTTGTTTATAGTATCTCTATTACCAATGTGGAAATGGAACTTTTGTCACAATTTTCCATCTTTGAGACATTTTCTATATTATACACATGTCTTAATTGATGAGGTTTATGCACTACCCATTTTACATTTAATATCAGGACTATCTTTTTTCTCATGAAATTTTAAGCTTCGTTTAATTTTATTCCATTCACAGGTATATTTATTCAATTGTTTCAAAGTGGTATGGGACACATTGGATTGTTTAATGATTATTTTCATCAAGATTATTTTTAATGATATATTAAGATAAAGTTAATTTGTCAATATCCAAAACCATTATAGTTACTTGTACTCCATTAGAGATATTTTTTATTGGTACCATCCTCATTAATTCATTGGATAGATGATGATTATTTCAATGTGATTATAACATAAATGTTTTTTTCCATAGGTTGATTTTGTCTCATTGATATTGTTATGGAAACCATTTCATTACAATGAGTTATTTTAGTTACAAAGATATTTTAATGGAATAAATTTATTTTCATTGTTTGAATCATGTTTCAACGATTTTTTATAGAACCATTTTCATTTCCATGGTCTAATCACACTTTAAATAGATTATTCTAGAACCCATTTATTTTCAATAGGTTGAAAATGCTTCAAAAAGATTATTTTTGAAAAAAAATTCATTAAATGGTTTAATCATATTATGAGAATAAAAAATCTTGTTTAAACTGGATTTAATGAAAAAAGTTCTTGGTGATTTATTCAAATTTAGGTTCATGGAAATTATAAATAATGGTTTTTCCAAGATAGTGCACTAATGAATTGTGTAATAATTATGTTGTCAGGAAAATTATATGGGATGTTGGTCATATGGTTATTCCAATAGTTATGGTTTATTAATGGGATCTGTACGAGTTTTGTAATTATTAAATGATATGATGAACCATGATACCAATATTTTTTATTAGTTCTTTCTACGGTATTATATAGTTTTTCTTGATAGATATTGATATCAAATGGATTACAATTATTGAATCTAATTTCAGTTTGTTTTCCATGTTTCTATATTTAATGATCCATGTATTAGCGGTTGAGAGATCCTTTATGAATCTCACATGCACATTGATTATGTTATAATACCCTTATGTACTCTTTTACTATTTAAAATATTAAAAATATACACAAGAGGGGGGGGGGTGTATTGTGACTTTTCATAATTCGACACAAATTATAGATCATGACTACATTTTGGAATTATGCTAATATGAATTGTTTTCATATATATAAAATATAAGTAGAGAACAAATAGAAGCAATTAAAATAAATTTTTTATTGTGGTTTAGGGACAATAAGAAACTATAGTCCACCTATCCAATTCTCTCCCTATAAGAATGAAACATTTAAATGGAAAGGTCCTCTTATTACTATACCTTCAAATACACTACTGAGATTAATCAGTTCGAACTTTACAACTAGGATTAAAAGATCGTTCTAGTACTTTTATAGGTAACATGTTTTCCAAATTATAGTTCATGAAGATTATAATTAAGAATCAACCGAGTTCGAGTTGTTCCTACTCCAATCAATCACAATTGTTTAATTTTTTTATGGTTCAGGTTGATATTAACAATTTTAGCAGAATTAATTTATAATAGATGGATCTTCACCATCATAAATTCATGGTTTTGTGAAAGAATGAATCTGATGTGATCCTGGATGAAATTGATCATCAATTTTAATAGAAAAAAAAACTAGTAATCATACAGAAGTATTAGGTAGAAAATGTATGGTTTGAAAGTGTATCCTCTTATGAGAATAAAAGATTCGTTCATTCATTGTACCGGAAATATAAAATTTATTCACATGAATACAATCATATTGGTATATGTGTGCATATATTTATTCCAATGGAATTGAAATAGAATATCTAGAGAAGATAGATTGTGTTAGTATTCTAGATCAAAAAAATTTCATGATATAATCCAGATATTAAAATTCAAATGTTCTAGAGGAAAGTCATAAATTTATTTATGAATATGAGTGAATTCCTCTAATGAATATAGTTCAATGAATTAATCATAAATATCCTTTTAATGAGTCATAGAGAAGCTTTAAATTATCCAAAAATATAGTAATTACTCTACAAGAATCACAGATTATATCATGACACTAAAACTTCACTATATAATAGGCAAACGTTGGGGTCACCTAGGTTTCATACGGTTCCATTGCATAGTATAGGATTCCCTCATGTAGCATAGAGTTTTTTTTTGTAGCGTATGCTTCCTTTGTGTAGTGTATGGTTCATGATAATATATGTTTCATTTAACATAATTTCCTCTTTTCCCAATGTAGGGTAGAAAAGTAACACATGGATGAGTATCCATACATTCATCCTTCTAGAGCATTGTTAATTCCTAACATAGAATTTATTATCAATACATTCAATCTCATGAATGTAGTGTATTTATAGTGATTTGAGATTCAAACAAACGATTGATGTTCCAAATTTTTTTCTTTTATCCGATTATAGGGTTACCAATCCATATGTTTAATATCCACATTAAGCATTCCAATACATATGAAAATAGTTAGGTGTATCATATGGATAATGATCCATATGTTCACTTACTAAATGAAGGGTTTGAACAGTGTTTCTATAAAACATCTCATTGCTTTATTTTCCATAAAATATCATGATATATATTTCTAAAACATACTTAATGAAACTATATTATAAATAATACAAGGTTATTTGTGAGCATCAAAATAATCATATATGATAGTGTATTTAGGAGGTAATATATTTGAAAAAATCATCCTCTTCTGATGATCACAAAACCTATAAATTAATTTATTGAAAATGTAGTATTTGTAAACACTAATATGATCTTAGAAAATATTTTTATTTCAATGTATTGTTTTGATGAAGGAAAATAGATACCTGTAAATTTAATTTGAAAAAAATATTTAATTTCATGGATATAAAATATTCTCCATCTTTTTTTGAACGAAAAAATATTGATTGAAATAATAAATGATATAAATCCTAATTAATATAGCACTAAACTATTAATTATTTCAATAGTATACAGTGTATAAAAATAAGATATGTGGTAGGGAAGTGGAAATTTGAACATAAATAAGACAATAACAATTGTATAAAATAGTATAAAACATACATAAAAAAGTATTGTAAAGTGAACATAAATTCAGATAAAATGTTTTTGAAAAATAATGACTACATTCCATAACGAATGATAGAATTATTCCAAACTGGGAAATTCAATTAATTTAGTTGTCTTCGTTAGAATCTCCACTAGTATTAGGTGCAGTTAGATGAGGAATTGATTGAAAAAAACTAATAATCTCAAGAAGCTTCACTATAATGCTATAAAAGTTATAGTAAAACTCAATTATCCACTATTGAAGAATATTATTTGAATGTTGTCTATATTTTAAGATTTCTAACAAATTCACCTTAACAAACTCATTAAATTATTCATCACATAAAATGAAAGGAGTCAACCTATCTCTGACTTGATGAATGACTGGTCCCAACACATAATTCTTTAAATTCCAGTTGACTTATCAAATCTATTTAATTATTTTGAATAATATTCAATGGAGAACTACCACACTAATGTGCATGTAGACTATTATTGGAATCAGCTAACACCATTGTTATTCCCTCAAATCAATTTTTTAGATTAGTAGTAGTCTGCTGAAATGAAGAGGTTGAAGCCAGATTTATTTCTCTGATAGTTTGAAACTCTCTTCCTTACATCAATTACCCCTCATCAAAATTTTAATTCTTCACAGATCCATCATCATAAATTCTTAACTCTCTAGAAATATATCTGAAGAAATTGTCAAGATCCGCTAATTAAATAATATTATGTTTATCTTCAAATAATTGAACTTGAAGTGCCTCAAATTTAGTTCTTGGAACTATATAACTTCTTATTTATTCAATTATATTGACTTCAATTTCAAATTCATTTTTCATAGGAATGTTCTAGTTCTCTAAAAAATAAAATTACAAATCATAGATTCATCATAAGATTTAGAAAACACTATTGAAACAACTCAAGAAATGTTTTCCACTATGAACATTTACCAAACATAGTTATATTTTCTATGAAATTAAATCCTTTAACTTCTATTTTCTATATTGATGTAGAGACATTTACATCTATTGGGTTACAAACAACCAAAGAATGATTTTTAGGGACATCATTACTTCAAATATGGGCATATTCACATTGTCATTCTTCACTTAGAGCCTCTTATCCTATATTCTCATCTAATTGAGCCTCATGCTTAACTTCATCTTTTGATTCATCCAAAATTGTAGGAATATTGATTGATATTCTTATTATATAAAAAATATTACCCTCTTCATGTCTTAATTTGGCTACTTCATTAGGCCTTAGTATTATAGAACCAACTAAAGGAATCATCCTCTTCTACACCCGAGATGCTTCCATAAACATCGGTTGATGTTCCATTCAAATATGTAAAATACTATTTCATAAATTTCTCCATAAGTATCCAAATTTCATGATATTTTCAGAATTTAATATGTTCTTGTGATGAAATCTATATCCAAAAGACATATCTTTAATTTTTATCTTTATGTTGAAAAAAATAGTTTTCTTTGATACAGGTAGAAGCCTATATTTTTATCTTTATGAATATAATGAAACAATTATATTAAGAAAAAAATAACAAAAATTAAACCAACTTTTGTTCGAAAATAGAATTTGGACATACATATCTAGATACAACAGTTTATCTAACTCAAATATTCTTAGTAGAATTCTTTTTTGAAAAAACATTGTCATGACTTTACATAAGAAGAAAGGTATTTTGTCATTAAGTTCTTGATATATGTTGTTCCAAACAAAGAAACATAATATCATTTAACTTACATTTTTCATCATTGTTATTACATAATTTGAAATTAAACCCCCCCACATGAACATCAAAATAACATAGAAATATCCAATGAAGAAACAAAAAAAATCATCATCAATATTAGATATTATAGCTTCTTCATTGACTCCAAAAATGAATGATTAAGCTTTTCATATATCATTAAATTATATGTTATATATCGTAGGGTATTACCATCTATAGAAGAAAAATCAAATCCTCGAAATCTAATAGATAGATTTATTAAAAGTTTTTTTCATTTAAATACTCGTGATCTATCACTTTTCCTTTATGATTTTTGTGATACATCATTTAGGGGTATGTAGGTGCACCTAAATATAAATCATCAATTATTTATTATTTTTACATTTATAAAGGTTTTGAAAATTAAGTATTGAACATTTAGGGATTTAGAATATTAGAATAAGAATCTCTCTGTAAACCAAGTGGATGTAAAGCAAATGGAAGAGCAGGATAATGCATATAGTTTTCATTCACTGATTGAGAATGTACACATTAATTTTATATTTTGGAAGATAAATAAAAATATCAAAACAAAATTCTTTTAATCAATATGTAACCAAATAAAAATAAATATGGATTCAAATAAATAAATAAAATAAATAACGTTTAATAGATTAAAAATAAATATAAAAAAAGTTTAATAAACTATCATTTGAAATGAAATATCCCTTACCACCCCTTAATAAAATCATAACATTCTTTCTGATGTAGTTTAGTAAGAAGATCATGTAGTAGAAATTTTGTATTTAAAAATTCTAATGACATATCCTTTTTAAGAAGACGACCTCATAGAAAATGATGTCTGATATCAATATTTTTAGCCTTAGAATTACTTATAAGATTTTTAAAAATACTAATATCACTTATATTATTACATAAAATGGGTAAATTATTTATATTTCTTCCAAAATACAGTAGAGTGTTTTTTATCCACAATATATTTACACAAAAACTCCTTGTAGAAACATATTCTGCATAGGCTATTGATAGAGAAATTGTATGTTGTATCTTACTCGACCATACTACTAAATAATTTCCTAAAGAGTAAAAGGTTCTTGAGGTTATTTTTCTCTCTAATATACAACTTCAAAAGTCCATATCTATATATTAACCTCAATTAAGATCATATTTTTAAGAGAAATACATGATTAAAATGTAGTTCCTTTTAAATATATAAAAATTATTTTAATAGTAGTAAGATGGGATTATTTTATATTTTACTAAAATATAGCACATAGAAATATATAAAACATAATGTTTTGTATACTAGTAGTAAGATAAAATAATGTTCCAACCATTACTCTATATTACTTGTTTTTATCTAGTTTTCCAACTTTATCCAAATGAATTTTTATATTGGTATATATAAGATTTTTATAAATCCTATGGTTTTCAAGTTTGAAGTTTTATAATAAATTAATAATATATTTAATTTTATTTAAAACTTTTCCATGAAATTTTTTAAAATTCTGAAATCCTAAAAATAAATTTAGATCCATCATCCTACTCATTTTAAATTATTTTTTCATTTTATTTTGAAAAATAATTACAATGTTTTTTATTTTTTGAACAATAAATTACATCATAAAAATATATTTGTAAAAATAAATTATTAGAAAAAAGTGTTTTCTATATTTTTTTGGGGCCTCAAATCCAACCAAAACTCCATTTTTCAAAATAATATATCAAAATCATTCATACCAAGATCTAGGTTCTTGGTTAATCCCATAAAGAGATTTGGTTCATTTAAAAATAGAATTTTTTATGTATGTCTTTCCAAAACCAAGAGTTTGTTCAACGTAAAGATCCTCCATTAAATATATATTTAAAATTAAGATTTAACATCCATATGATATAATTTAATATGTATATGAGATTCATAAGTTTAATGGATTTTAATGGATACTAATATTGTTACCGGTGCTAGGGTTTCATCATAATCTATTTTTATTGATGCTTATATCATTTAGCTTCTAATCCAAATATATATCATGATACTATCCATTTTACATCATGTTAATATCTATAGATCCATTTGGTTCTTATTATTGGATAATCTAACGGTCATTCTAATAAAACCCAAAAATCATTTTTTCATATTGGTTTAGTTCATATTACATGGCTTACATCTGAATCTCATTTTACAAATAAGATTAAACAAATTTAGGTTCTAACTTAGATAGAATGGTATAGAAGAAAATTAGGTTTCCTAATTTTATTCTAGTTCTGATTCCTATAACTATGTATCGTATAAGAACTTCTAAAGGATGGTTCATGATGGTTCTATACGGTCTGAGGAAGGCAATTTCCGGTTCTTCTGTTTCATGTTCTTCTAAACTAGACTAAGTTTTATTTATAATATCTTTTAAATATGATTTTGGTGAATCAAGTCTGCAGTTGTCAAATGAGTATGTAAATTCATCTGTTTGATCATTCCTTTTATTATAAGGGTCTAATTCATCCAAATTCACAAGAATTTATTCTTCAAAAAATCCTTGAATTTTTATTAAAAAGTCTATATACATTAAAAATAGTAGAATATCCTTAAAATATAGATTTACTATATTTTTCATCAAAATTAATAAAGTTGTCCTTATTATTATAAATATATAAATTCCATCCAAATACTATATTGTACTTTACATTAGTCGTTTTAATTCTAATTTTCATAGAGTTTCTTTCTAATGATAGATCTTATTATAATTCAATTTATTATATAGGGAATTGTGCTTATGGATTCTTCCCACAAGTAGGTAGGAATATAGTATTCAATTAGAATAGATCATTACATTTTTTGAATAGTTTTGTTTCTTCTATAAATAATTCCATTTTGTTGGGGTAATTTTGGGGCAGATAAGTTGTTTTTAATACCATGGTTTCAAAAAAGAATAATTAAAATCATTTTTCTCAAACTCTTCCCCACAATCACTTCTCAAGGAAATTATTTTTATACCTTTTTCATTTTGAATAATTTTTCAAAATCTATAAACTATTAAGAATTATTCATTTTGAGTTTTAGTAAATGTATTCAATTAAATCCAGAATAATAATCAAATTAAATATAATAATATATAACTTACCTACTAATCTTTTTACTTTATTTATTCCTAAAAAATCCATATAGATATTTTATAATGGATTAGATGTAGAAATTTTGTTTATATGTTTTAAAAGAAACTTTCTGTTGTTTACTAATTTGGCATGCATTCAAAAATATATCATGATCAAACTTACAAAAAGGAAAACCAGAAACTGAATGCTTCTTATATAATTTATGTAAAGAATAAACATTGAAATTTAACATTCTTCCATTCCAAGTCCATGAAACAATTTTTATTATATCTAAACAATTCACTTTTTATTTACACAAGTAATTAAATCCAAAGTGTAAACATTGTAAGTTCACAGTGCCCTAAATTTATGAAATTAATCATTGAAAATAGAGAATTATTAGTTAAACAAGCATCATAGAATCCATCATCACAAAGTTGATAGATACGTATTAGGTTCTTCTTTAGACCTAACACATACAATAATATTTTTTTTGATATAGTCACTGAATATTCAACCATTAAATATCCAATGATCTTTCTTTTCTCGTTGTCACAAAAACAGACTAGATATCCATCATTTTCACTCTGTATATAAAAATTTGAAGTGTCTCCACTAATGTTTATTGAAAATATGTTGTCTATATAACTTATATATTTGAAATTCATGTGTCCTTTTTCTTTCCAAATAAATTAAACACATGTTTGTTGTAGTAGCATAGTTTTATTGGGTCTAGTTTGGTTAGTGGGCAATGATCTAGAATCTAGATCCATCTTATCTTTCTAGAATTTGAATTATAACCTTTAGAAATATTTTTCAAATAAAATAATTTTTAATACTGCTAATTTTAGGATTTCTAAACTACTAATTATTAATGTAATGAAAATTTATTCCACCAAAAAAATAGTTAGTATTTTTCAAATTGGGAAGGAATATGTTTTAGTTAATTTTTATTTTTTCACCCTTGCATCATATTAAGAATTTTTTTCTATTTTAATAACTTTCTTTATTTAAATCTCATTAAATAGTTTCATCCATTTAAAAAAATAGGATCATAAAATTCATATTAGTCTACTTCATCCTGTAATTATTTTATCCTTTATCAGGAACAACACAGGTTGATGTAGATGAATTTATTTTTTCAATTACATCATGAAGTTCTTTTAAAATAGTGGCTCCTTCACCTAAAATAAAATTATTAGTATTTTATAATGATTTATTTTTCATTAAGAAAGAATAATATTTCTCTTCCAACTTTGAACAGTAAGTGTCCAATTTATCACCTGAATAACTATTAGATTGAGAGGAAGAAGAATAATATTTTTTATCTCATCTTCTTCATTTTTCAGAAATCACATATTGAATTTTAGATGTTGTTGGTCTTTCTATGAATTATATTTGAGGAGATTCTAGTGAAATCACACACACTCCACGGATCATTCATAGATATATTTCCTTTATACTCATAGTCATCATTCTTCTGATATTTATTTTCTATCCACTTTCTTTCATCTTTTAATCGGTGGGTAATCAGATCTGTTATGAGTCAATTTTTCAAATTCATAGAATAATACTTCATGAGGTTCTCCTTCAACATTATTGAATGTTTTTCCAAATCCTCTTCTCGTCATGTAGAATTTTTTAAACTTTTTGGATAGCTGAGCCTGTTCAATTTTAGAATATGAGGAGTCTAAATTTTTGTTTGTATTGACTTCTTATTTTTTTCAGTTATGCTTTTGAGATGTCACTTTGAGAGTAGTAAATTCCCTTCATAGTAAAATTTATTTATCTTCAGATTAATCTTGAATTTATGATTCATAAATCATCAATGTTCTAATTAGTTCCTTAATATTAATTTTCATAACAGGTGAAGATGGTTGGATAGCCGTAAATATTCCATTCCATTTAGAGTGACGTATTATGGGTACGTTCAACACAAGATCCGATTGACTGATATTATCTCTAAAGGTAGTAATATTTTATAAAATTTCTCTTAATCATCCATATATTTGAGTGATTAACTATAAATAAAACAATATAATGTTTTAAAAACTAAGTTTGGTTGTAACATATCTAATTTTCTGATGTTTTTTGTCCCATAAGAAACTGTAATAGTTATCCACATTTCATAGGAATTATTACATTGTGAAACTCAACTGAATTTATCAAGTCCAAGTCCACAAATAATTGTTTTCATTTCATTTGATTTGATGTTATGCTTGGATTCTATTTCAACATCTGAAGTCAATAGATATTTAGGAATCACATAAAGTGTGATGATATTTAAATAAACTTTGAAGCCCTAATTCATTAGATAAATGACAATACATGATTTCTAGCCACCATAGTTGTCACTATTAAAATTTGGAACACAAACCATTGACATAACTTCTTTAGGATCATTTATTTCCATATTATATTTCTATAATTTATTGATTTAATATTGCTATAGATTTATTACAAAATCTAACATCTCTTGACAGTTTTTTGGTCAAAATAAAACTAATATTAACCTAATGGTGGGGGGGAGTTTTCCAGTTTCATAAATCTTCAACAATTCTAGATTTTTACTCCATTTACATTGTTGTAGATATACAGTGTTTTCTTCTATATGAAATATAATCAGAAGATAAATAGAAACAATCAATAAATCAATTTTTTAGTGTTTTAAGGAATAATGATCCCCTAGTACACTCCACCAACGCTATCTCTGTGATATTGGAGAATATCACTAGAAATATCATATTATCACTAGACCTTAAAATACATAACAGATTGAAGGAAGATGATAAATATATGATGAGGATAAACAGAGCCTTCTGGTTCTTTTATAGGAAACCAATTTTTCACAGTGTAGTATGTGATACTAATACTCAAACAAAAAATGAGTATGACTTGTTGATAATCCAAAAAATCAATAGTATTTAATTTTTCTATTGTTCTGGTTGATCATGAAAATTTTATTAGTAATAATTGACTATAGATGGATATTATTATTTTTCATAAATTGTATTTTTTTAGAATAAATTACTCTGAAGTGGTCCTGTTTGTGAATGATCATAAATCTGAATATAAACTAATAGTCATAGTAATTTTAAAGTAGTATGAGGTAGAAAATTTATGTTTAATAATTTCATGCTCTTCATTAAATAATATATTCAATTTTACTTTCTAGTTGCACTATAAATGATATTCACATGAACACAATCGTATTTATATATGAGAGTGGATATACATTCCAAATGAATTTAAATATAATATATAGAGAATATAGCTTGTTTCAAGATTCTAGATCCATGAAAATCACATGAATGAACATGTAGATTAAAATTAAAATATTCCATTGGAATCTCAAAAATTACTCTAAGAATATGAGATAATTTCTATGAAGAATAAATCTCATTGAATTGATCATAATAGATCTTTCAATCCATCTAAGAGAATATTTCAATCATCCTGTAAAATAGTGAAGATGTTTCTTGAATCACAACTTATAATATGATATTAAAACTCCACCATTGAATAGTAAAATACAGAGTTTAACTATGTAACATAGGTTTAATTTTCAAAGATCATGATACCTTCATGAAACATAGTGTTCTATTGCGTGTTATACGGCTTCTTCTCGTAGAGTATGGTTACCTCGTGTTTTATAGGGTTCCTTCCTCCATATATTTCCTTATCCATAATTACAACTTTGAGTAACATTGGTAACAAAAGTTACATAGGTATGAGTATCTAAACGCTCATCCTTCTAGAATATTGTGTATTCCAAATGTATCATTGGTAAACCATACATTCAATATCCCTTACATAGGGTGTAAAAGTTATTCTACATTCCAACATGGTGTTGATATTCCATATGTTTTTCATTTCTCTAAATTCAGGGTTTCTAATCCATACATTTAATGTCTAGTATAGGGATACCAATCCATACACAAATGGTTCAGCGTAACATAGGGATGATGATCCATACGTTCATTTACTGAATGTAGGGATTAAAATTGTTTCCATAACATATCTTTTAGCTTTTAATTACCTTAAAAATCATGATATGTATTCCCAAAACATATTTGGAAAAAAATTAAAAAACAAGGGTATTTGAGAGCATCAAAATAATTATATATTTTAGATTATTATAGATAAAATACAATCCCCAATGTCATATACTAATTGATGACATTTATTTTTTAATGTTTTCATTTTACCTCACTAAGTGTTTAAGCCAACCCTTCTTATGTTTCTGTTTCCTTTTGATTTCATTAAATGATGTTTAATGAGTTATTCATAGAAGTTATTTGATTTTGATGATGATGATCAATTAATGTGATAAATAAAACATGGTTTATGTGGGAGAAATGATCATTTAATCTCAAGTGATCTATTAATGTAGATGTTTTTCTTAATTCTACAAAAATCTAACCAAAAATTTTCTTCCAATATGTAAGTAATCCATGATTTCCTTCTTATGATTTAGTACTTAGATGCAAAATTTGGGTAAAAATAATCAACATTAAAGTGGGTAAGGTAATGATATTGATTTCATAAACTCATTTTGGAGTGTGGGTTTTGGGTTTTTTTACCAATATCTTCTAATGTATGAAAAACATTAGTAGGGGTATATTTTCTTATTTGTGTAAGGAGAGAAATCAAGTTTATGAAGAGTGTAAAAAATATTGTTTCACTAGACTAAAAATAAAAATAAGAGGAATAATGATAAAAATAATAATAGGAACAACATGGTGGAAGTTTTATGTCGTTAAAGAATATCATGTTATTGAGAATGATTTTTTATCATATTTGTGTGTGATTATTTTTATATTTTTGGATATATATTGTGATACTAATGTACATGGACATTATCAGCACATTATAATAAAATAAGGTGAAACTTGTGGACTATACAGTCTTTGATGGTTATGCATCATGCTAAGGATTAACTACTCATTTCAAGTGGTGGAGCATGTAAATATTTTAATCATCCATAATTTTTTGGGTCATGGTGTTTGTAAACAAGATCAAGATATACACTTAAATAGGAAATAATGTTTCTTTCTAAACTATACATAAAAAGGATTTGAATTCACCCATTAACTCTCCCCTATTTTAATGATTTCTCAAATATCATGTTTTCCCCTTCCAGTTATAAAGACCTGACATTAATCATAAAATAATTTAGTAAATTCAACTATAATTCTCTTTCAACCATTCCCAAATATCATTTCATTTGGTATTTTTATAGAATTTGGCAATAATTACTAAATATCTACCCATAAGTGTAAAAATATGGTACTACTTAAATAATATTTATTTGTCCCATGATACATTTTTTTTTAACCAATAGGAAATATTTTAAATAATTTTTTCACTACTTTAATCATGACGTCTTCTTTTCACTTACCAAACCATAAAACCACATGAAAAATATTTTAAAACATATTATGATGAGAAAAATATCATTTGTGGACATTAAAAATGAATATAACCATTTTAAATTAATACTTTTAAACATATGAAATCATTTTCACAAATACATACTTATCACACAAAAAATATTATGTATTTACTTATTGATAGGAAGTGATTTCCACAGAAAATAGAAAACATAAAAAACAATTTAGACAACCTGGGAAACTAATTACTAAATACTATAACCCTCATAGATAATATATGATTTTTAACCCCCATGGATACCTTTCAATGTATCCATTGTGTATACCTTATGATTTAACCCTCAAAACTACCTTATGGTATATTCATCACTTTTATACTTATTGTAACCATTATGTTTGACCTCCAACATAAACAAGGAAAATTAATTGGAGGGAGACACAGAACCCACCCACACACATAAAAGCTGACAAAGAACTAGATCATAACAATAAAACATGAATACCTTCATCATAAAACATTCATTTTGATTTCTGTTAAAATATAACTTTAATGGAGGATTTTCAACAAAAAGGTACTTACCGTGGGTTCTTATTTCTTAAAACGTTTTCGAACCTCTTGGAAAATAGATTAAATAGTGTCATTAATTTTTAAATAACTATTATCCTTTTTATATGACCTTATATAACCATATTATAACAACTTTCCACCCAGTTATTAAGAATATTTTTTTATTTCCAACATTTCAGGTGTATTCTTTTCATTGTTTACATGATTTGTTCGTTATTAATTTTTTAAATTTATTTGAACACCAGAAATGGATTGAAATGGTAATGATATGTTTTCAAAATATTAAATGATACGATATATCATTTTTTTATACGAGGATGAATCATTAGAAAAACATGAGGGCAAATTATTGAGTTCCTTTTGGCGGTTTTTATGACCATAACGAACTGATATAATTTTATTTAATATCATGTTACATAATAATTCAAGAACATTATATAACATATAATATTTATTAAAATGTATTATTTTACAGTAATAATTTTTTTATGAATTTCCTTGATGGTGGTAAAAGAAAATTAAAACTCATCATCTATGATTACCACAAAGCGACACATATAGGATGATATTCTCATTTTTTAGAATATTTTTATTAGAGGAGAGGTTTGATGATGGATATTCAATTATCATAATATCACTATAAATATTTAAGATAATTTATTAATCATGTAAATTATATATTCATAGGTGAGTAGAGAATACAAAAATATAATAGATTGAAAATAAAATTAATGAAAATGAAAGAGAAATTTACCTCTTGAATTATTCTATAGAGAACCTCCTTAAGGCACATGGTTTTAGAAATTTTCTAAGACCAAAAGGTTCTATAACTGGGGAAGAGGCATCGTAAGGTAATTGGTATGAAATAAAACAAGGTAAAAGGATTTGAGGTGTGAGGAGAAGTGGTGGTGAGGGGAGGAGATAGATTTTTTTGATTATTTTATTCATTAGTTTATTATTTTGTCTCATGAAATTGAATATATTTTATTCCAGTTATTAAATACACTAAAGGGAGAAGTTTGGATCAATATTTTTTAATAATATAATTCATATATCATCGATGAGTCAAAAAAATTTGTGTTTGTAAAAGACCATAAATCACAGTATTTCCCCATTCACCAAATTTAATATATTTAAGAAAAATACCATAAATTCACCATTAGGATTTTTTAATGTTTTGAATTTAAAAATGGAATCAATTTTTTGAATTTTATTCTAAATATGAGACATTTAATTTTTAATTAATATCACCATTTATATAAAAATACATATTTTTTAATTTTATCTAATTATATAAAAAATTGAATCATTAATTAAGGACTCAAAAAGTTGTCATATAATCATAAAAAAATATATTATTTTATGTTTCTATTTAATGAAAATAATTTTTATTTCAAATCATTATATTAATTATGAAATTTAAAATAATTTTTTTCTGTTACCAAAATTACAACAGTTATTTTGTCATTTTCAATACATATAATTACATATTCCATGACATAAATATATCATATATTAACTTATAAGATACATTAATTTATTTTATTTTTTCTTAGGTTAGGTTACTATTATAGTTGTGTAGATTCCCTAATTTATATAAATTAATCATGTTTTTGTATACATTTATAAATAATTTAAAATTTTAATTACATGATGAAAAGAAATAATTTTATAAGTACCTGGGTTGTTACATTCTCCCTATCTTATGTAAATAGAGACATTGAAATTTTAATTCACTTATTAAAACAATGTGGAATCCATTCCCTCAAATCATTTTCAAATTACCATGTTTCTTCTTCAAAAATGTGGTTTCTCCAAAAAACCATAATTTGGTTAATTAATTTATTCTGAAATACTCACCCTTTACGAACATGAATTTTAATAGGTATCTCTTCATAATAAATTTTCTCTTCAAGTTGAACTACTTCTGGGCTCAAAACATGAGATGAATCAGGAACATATTTTCCTAAGATCAAAATAAGAAAACACTTTTTATATTAGATAATATCACATGAGAAGATAACAGGTTTGAAACTAGTCGAACTCACTCTAGGATTTCATAATTTCCAATGAAACATGGATTTTTATTTACATTATTACTAAAACACATTACACTTTTCTACGAGGATATTTTAAGGAAAAACATGATCACCTACCTCCAAATAAAAATATTTCCTCCTCTGATCTATTTTTATGTATTCTCTGAGATATCCACTTGTGTTAGTGAATCATATTCACTTTATCTACTACTTTATCTAATAATTCTAGTCCAATGAACATTTATTCCCCAAATTCGAGCCAAAAGACTAGAGTTCAGCACCACGTACTATATAATGCCTCAAGATGTGACGTCTATAAAATTGAATGAAAATAGTTATTCTATGAAAAATAAACTAAATAAAGATTATGAAACTAATTCCCTAATAATCTATTGAACATACTGAAATAATATCCTCTAAGGATAAAATTTTTCTATATAACTACCCATCATATTGAAGATGACAAGTAGTGCTGAAATTTAAGTTAGTTCCCAATGATTTCTAAAGGATTTTACAAAAGTTAGAAGTGATACTAAGATCATGGTCTGATACAATGAAGAGGGGAACACCATGTAACCTTACAATATCTTTGAGGTATAGGTAATAATGATTTTATAAAGTCATAATATTTACAATAGGAAGAAAGTGTGGAGATTTAGGAATTCGATCAATAATATCTGAAATGGTCTTATTGCCTCTAGAATTCATTTGTTGTCACACCATGATATCTATGGATATATGTTCCAATCTCCACTTTGGAAATGGTAATGTATGTAGCATCCTCTTGGGTAGTTTTAATTCTATATTAAACAGTTGAAAAGTAAAAGATTTCATGGTAAAATAAAACATTTCACCTTCCATTCCATCCCATTAGTAATACTATTAATGGTCTCTATACGTCATAACGATGCACAGATGAAATGAAAAAAGATATCTATTAGCTTCACTTAATAATTATTTTTGTATCTAGAATCACAATGAACACAAATTCTATTCTCAAATCTGAAAAAAATTAATTATCAATGTTAAAATCGGAAAACATACCCTTTTCCCCAATTACACATTTTTATGTAACATACATTTTCACTTTTAGGAAATTATAGTTCTATCTAATAGAGACAATTGAACTACCACCTAAAAGATAACAGAGTATTTTCCATCACCAATAACTTCCAAACCAAAATTCATTAAATCATTAACCATTGTGGAATGTTCCAAATGTGTCATGGTTAATGTATCGTAATGTTTTTGACTTAAATCTCCAAAAAAATAATTTATTTTTCTAGATGGAAATTAATCATGAAATAAAAATAATTTATTGTCTCTATCCATCTTCTAAAACTCATGTTCAAATCCATGGGAGTGAAAATATACTTCCAATATTTATGGTAAATATATATTCAATAGTTTTCTACATGATAATAATACCTCCAAAATTTTGAATTCAAAACCACCATTTCTAATTCTAAATCATCTGGGGGATAATTTAACTCATGAGGTTTTAGTTGTACTAAATCATAATAAATTATATGATCAATTTTCATCAGAAAGTAACAAAGTCCATTCAATGATGAAACATTGTAGATGGAAAAATCACCATTTATAAAATTTAGGTCCAAAACTAGAGCATTCACCAATCTTATTTTCAGTTACTAAAAACAAACAACAGAGTCTTTTGTCCCAAAAAATAACATCTTTTTTCTGTGAACATAGTTAGTGGGAATGATAACCATGTAATGTATTTAATAGATCAACTGTAATAGATTTTAAATGATAGATTACTTTGAATCTTAGTAAAAAATTTAGGTCATGACCATTAATCTGACACATTTATTTGGAGGGATGAACTATTATTCCATCTTTTTATTTAACGTTCCATTGAAAAGAAACCTATTTCTACCAAAAATCACATTTGAAAAATTTACCATATAAATTCATGTATTTTAGATTTTTCATGAAAATCCTTTAATGCGTTTTGTGACCTTTATTGATGATTCTATTCATAAGAAACATAAATATAGTATAGGAATTTATCAAACCAAGTGGCATAAAAAAACTCATTATACCCATATCTTGATCGGAATTCTATTTTCGGAATCTCATCTTTCCTTATAATCAGCTTATGGGACCCAGATCATGGGATAATAAAAAAACTATGTTCTTTAGAGGTGATCAAACAAGTCATCAATATGATGCAATGTATTCTTATTTGTAAAAAAATGTTATTAAATTCACTAAAATCCATGAAATTTTTTATAGAAGAATTATTATTTTTAACAAATAAATAGGTTGACCCTAGTGTAATGTGCTAGGATGAATGAACCATTAGTCTAGAAAGTCCTATAAAATCTTTTTCAATTCAAGAAGTTCTCCTTGGGCCATTCAATATGGGGATTTTGCAATTGGTTGGGCTTTGGAAACTACGTTAATGGGAAATTTAACTTACTGATCAGGTATAACACAAAAAAACTCATCATAAAAAATGATGGTATTCATTTACCACAAACACAAAATTAATATGAATAGTAGTATTTTTTAGAAAAATATGTTCAGGATAACAATCATTTCCATCATATTATAGTTTCTTATATTTCTGATATGTTAATAATGATATGGGTTAATTCCTTTTTGAAAAACGAAACTCTTTATGTAATCAAATTATTTAGCTCCACAATCAATCTTATAATGTTAAAAATAAAGATATTAAATACCCAGAATACCCTCAAACTCTACCATGTGTAAAATAACAGGGTTTTAAGTTAATTTCTTTCCATAGACTACCAAAGGAAGGCTATTATTTTTCTAAATTTATATTTCCCTCTTGTGTTTTTAATATAAGTTTTGTTATGACTTCATGAAGTGAAATTTCTAATTTACTAGTTATTTTCTCTGAAATAAATGAATGTGTAGACCATTTATCAAACAATAAATTAGAAAAATAAGATTAAAAATACCTAATACGACTTCTTTAGATGGCCCAACATCTACAAAAGTAGATTCCAAGGATTTCACTGAAACTTTTTACATATTATCTGACTACTTACCATCATTTAGGACTTTAATTTGGTAGGTATTTGAATAATGACTCATCTCACGTCATTTAACACAATTTACTGTTTTCAATTCATAATTATCTATACCATAACTATGATGTTATTCGTTGTAATATTTGACCATTTATCAAAACATTTCACATTTGAAAAACAATCTGTATTTTTTTAGGAATCCACGACTATTATTTTTTCAGTACTTTATAAAAATTAGAAACTGAATTTTATTAGCTTTAGATTTCTTTAATTGACTGTTACCCATTGATTTCCATCTAGACCTCTTCTTATGCATATTTTCAAAGAACATGTGATCATTGGAGAACTTCATTTTTCCAATCTCAACACATCAAATAGTTTTCTCAAAACTTTTGAATCCAAGGGAGGCCAAATCCCTTTGATATATTTGATTATTTCCTGAGTAAAAATAAATGATTTCACTATCAACATACCAAATAATATATTTAGAATATGTTGTTACTATGGTGAAGTTTTCTTCAAAAAAAGTAGCTGAATCATCTTCCTTTTTTCAATTTATGGAATTTATTTCCATCATATGTCGACCCACCATAGAAAGATATTTTTCAATGGAAGGAGTATTAAATCAATCCCCTTCAAAGGTATCAATATCCTCATTATCCCTGATATTCATGACCATTTACCACTACTGGTTGACTAAACCTAAAAAATGGTATATATAAAGACTAAAAATTTGATTATCTAATTACCCCATAAAATATAATATCATTCCAAGGGATTTGATCCAACCAAAATCCTCAACTATTTGAAAAGATCCACAGAAGGAATGAGGGTGTTGCCTAATAAAATGTTCCACTATCATCCTTTTCGTTTCTAATAGACATGGTTGTTCTATTGCATAAATGATTCCACCATATATATCTTCTTTTAAGATAACTGTTACTATCAAAAACTACTCAATTCCAATTACCACATTTCTAGGTTTTCATGAACCAGCTCGGGTCTACCTTGAACTGGTCACCCATTCCACTCCGTGACAAGTCCCGAGATCCATTCCAGATACAGCCTGGATGGAGACAAGCACCAAGGGAATCAAAATACATTCAAGGGGACAATTTTTCCAAAATATAAACAATTATATAAATACTGGAATGAAATGTACATCCCTATATACATTTATATAAAATTGAAATGAACATCGTATGTACAAGAAACTAAAAGTAAAAAATAAATCAAACAACTCATCCAAAAAAAATGACAACCAACTAACTCTATGTGACACCACTAGGCACTCTCTAATAAAATCATAACATGTATCCCAAGGCAATCGAACAAAATCTGAAACATTCATAAGGGAAAAACACATTAGAAGACTATAGACGTGAGTATTAAAAATTAGTAGGATAGCCCTATATTCTATTCCAAAATAACATCTAATAAAATAAATCAAACATAAATTTCAAGACTGAATTAAATATATAAAATTGTTTATTCCAAACAGGGTTACATCCTATAAACATTATAATTAAAATTCTTGCAATCTTTCATAAATAGAAAATACTAGTATCCAATTTCAAAAGATACATCTTCAAAAAGACAACAGTTTTCAATAGGGCTATTTTAAGGACTGAACAAATTTAAAAATAACACACACTACTACATTTAATAACCAAACACACCATATTTCAATGGAGAGTAAAAAAATATCCAATGAGAACTAGTCACGGGAACACCCCTAGGAACATGTTCGTTGTGGGCCCTAGGTACCTCGTATCTCAATGTAAATGTATCCATAATAAATATTCATTATTATGCATGAGCCACTAGTAGAGACAAATACCCATAACCAAGTGGTACCCAATATCATCATCCTGGTTTATTTTGTGTTTTGGATGTCAAAAATTATATGTGAAACCTGGACGAAACCCATCCATATCACTAGAAAACTACTACATGTTTTCCCACCTAGATACTTGGGATTACATATTTATAAGGCCCCGACCATAAACCTTACTTAATATTTAATTAAATGAATAATTCACATTGAGGTTCTTTTCAGGTTTAGGGTTTTAGAGAATTAGAACATAACTATTACATCTCAAAAGATTACAAAGTAGACACTTCTACTAAGTTTCCATAAAAAAACTCTTAAACGTGTCTAGTTCCATGTATTATTTAGCATGACATTCCCTTGATCCCATCCTTGACCTTATTCCACATTAAGTCATATGAGAAACATTTCATAAAACATGGGGTGAGCATAAAAAGCTCAGTACGGGATACACAAAGAATGAAAACTGTTAGTTTTTCAATCATCAAGTAAATCATGTATACTCTATCAAAGTAATACCTTCACCTTCATGAAGTAGTAAAAACTCTTCACTGAATAATGTTTCATTACTTACCTTTTTGTAACCAAAGGATTACCATAAAACCCATATAAAGAACACATAACACATATAAAGGTAACATGGGACATAAACATACTTAAGTGGAATAACCATACGGTCGACTTCCACACATATCACTTAATGGAATAGCCATATGGCCAATTTCCATACATACTTAATGGAATATCCATACGGCCGACTTCCATACCCAATGCATTGGAGGTTATAAAGTAACCACCCGTTCTGGTATTCACGACACCACCCGTCATATGGTTTATAACGTAACCACCCGTTAAAATGTCCAAGTACCAATATAAAATCATAAAACATAAAACCAATATAAAGGAATGATAACATTTCCACATTTCATTCACAATATATCATAAATATATTGACATAATATTATCCTTTATCAAAACCATTTTCAATACCAAAATACATAAAAGAGTATATGGTATTTATTTTATTCTAAAAACATTACGGCTTGTTGAGGAAGCCAAAGACCAAATAATACTCGCGGCGGCGGAAAAGGTCGTTGTCACCGCGTACGTTAAAAAAACATTCCTTTTTGTCATTTAGTAAAACTCTTCATATAAAAAGATTCCTGTTGTATAAAAGTAAAATTCAAATGGGTTTATACACCGTATAAAAGAAATTTGTGTATAAAACGAAATATGCCTCAATGAAAGGAGATTGAGACGAAGTCCCTTACCTCGGGTCCGACTTGACTCGATCGTTCTTAAATGACCTGAATAATAAACTTGAGTTAATTTCTACATGATTAAGAACCTTTTTATAGTTCATTATTCCTTTTATATCACTTATTTACATGTTATAAACATTATGTAACCATTTAAGTTAATAATGTTAGTTTTGTCGATATTTGGTTCTTAAGTCGAAAGTGGACTTCTTACAATTACATGTTGTTCGTGTGGTCAAAGGTTCTTTATATCCAGAATGACATTCCTGATTTTGATATCATATATATCATATATATCCAGCATATACATGTATTTATAATATTACATAATCATTTAGAGGTAAGAAATGAAATGCACCGTTCATGGAGACGGTAAGCCGTACGTACGCATGAACGCTACTTCCATTTCTATTTCGTATTTTCTGGAATGGAATCATAATGATATAAGAGTATATTATAATTCCAGTATAATAACATATATAATATCATTAACTTTATCCTTTACACATCCCACATATGGTATTAACGAATCAAATCACTTTCAGGGGGTGGTAGTCCGCACTTCCTAAAATGAAGATATCGTGTTTACCCATAATGGAAACAATAATGGTATGCTATAAATGAAAAATAAATAAGCTTAAGGAAAGCATAAACATATTATATATCATATATAAAAATAGTTACATCATAATGGCCACCTTTGAAGGTGTTAAATGAGTATTGAACAATCATCGTTTCGGGAGGCAGAATTTCGCCATCCACAGAAACCGTATGTTCTTTAACCATTTGATGTAGTTGTGTGAGAGTGTAGCTCGAATAAATATTATAACAACATCCTATTATATTGAAGATACTGGTGTTGTTACAAAAGAATTAAACAAAAAGAGTTTAGGGGGTTGGAGAAGCAAAATAAAACAAATGAACATGAGAGATTGAATTACCTTTAAAAGTGTAACTCCTTTTGATTTGAGCCTAAAGGCTTTCTTTCAAAAGATTCTTCCCAAAGGAAATCCTCTAGGATGAGGAGAGGGATGTGGAGAGAGAAATGGTAAGAGGATGGCTGAGCAAAAGGCTTTAGGAGTGTGTGAAATGAGGTAGAGGTGGGGGCCTTTTATAAGAGGAGAGGATGGGCACTTTTGGAAATCATGAAACTATTATTTTATTTTCAAAAGTGTTTCGAATTTCTAATGTCCCACATTGATATATTTCGAATATTAGATGATAAGGCTTCGAAATATTCCCATACAATAGTTTTTGGAAAAGTTTAGGTCTTACATTTTATATTATCGTTTCATTATATTTAAACTGTTCATTAATGAGGTCATCATTGCATCATCATGATGTCATAATTAAATTAATTTATTTAATGTCTAAAAATTATAAAAAAAATATCCTGATGTAGGAAATCTTTTTATCTTTCCAAAGAGTATTTATAGACAAAATAATGATTAGTATAACCCATTATAAAAATTGTTTTAGTAAAACAATTTATGTTATTGTCATTTTCACCTTTATTTTAAAAAAAGGCATTAAAGTCATTATCTCACCCAAGAGGCTCCATAGGGTCCCCTAAATCGACCCATGGGTTTTCTTGCTCGGCCATGACTCATCCAATAGGGGTAGGACAAGTTTCATGGTGTATTCACATTTTTATAATATCATTTTTACCTTAAATTACACTAATTACCTCTAATCGCCATTAAAAACTTAATAAGTTACTATTCACCAAAAAAAATATTTTTATCTCCTTGAACCACATTTTACTTCTTAATGACAACCATTTATGTCGTATTTTCAAAATTCAATACACATTAGTGGTAAACGTTCATTTAACTGAAAAATCAGTTTGCTTGATTAACACTTAGTGGTTTCACTATTCATCAAAAATTGAAGTTTTTCAGAAAAATACCAAAAATTCACCCTAAGATATATTTGATATTCTGAATTCAAAAATGAAGTCTATTTTAAAAAATTCACAACATATAAGTTGCATTAATTAATTTAATAATTAATTCCCGCTATCCGAGCAAATAGCGTGTTTTTATGAAACAATAAGTATCAAAAGATTGACACTAGTTTAAGTCCGATGTCAAATTGAAATTAATTCCAACGACCACTATTGGATTTAATGGGAAAAATATTTTCTAATTTCACTTTAAAACCAATTCAAAAGATAATCTAATCATATAAATAAATTAGATTAAAAAGAGGTTTTGAATTAAAATACAACATTTTACACTATTCATTAAAAAAATGAACTTTATCGGAAAGATACCAAAAATTTACACAAAGTAAATATTGATGTCCCGATTCTAAAGAAGAGTTATTTTTGGTCCAATATAATTTATAAGATTGATCAAAACTATATTTAATGACGGTTGTCCATCAAATGGTGATAAATGAACCCTTAGTGAAAATTAGGGTATAAATGCCTAAAATTGAATTCATTCTGTATTTTAAGCCTTTATACATTATTGGGTAAATGTAAAAACATTTAAAAACATATATAATCATATTTTAGTTATTTATATCCATTCCCGCCAGTACAATGGCTACTTGTTAACTAAAATTTAAAATAATATTATTTTATTACTTGTGTGCAACGTAAGTTTTCAAAGAAACTCATCGTTGCGTATCGAGTACACTATTGAACATAGAAACCACTTTTAATTAAAATTAATATTTAATTCATAAATATTAATAAATATGAAAATTATTTTTTCATTAATTACCTGGGATGTTACATCCTTCCCCCCTTTTGGGAATTGCGTCCTCGCAATTTTATTCACTTATCAAAATAAGTGGGGGTATTTATCCCTCATAGCATTTTCCGATTCCCACGTTGCCTCTTCAATCACATGGTTTTTCCACAAAACCTTTACCGAATGAATCACCTTATTCCGTAACACTTTCTCCCTGTGGTCAAGAATCTGGACTGGTTGTTCTTCATAAGATAGATTCTCCTCCAGCTGAACTACCTCTAGACTCAAAACATGATATGGATCTGGCATATACTTCCTCAACATCGAAACATGAAAAACATTGTGTACCTGAGATAAACTCGGAGGTAAAGCCACTAGGTAAGAAACTGATCCAACTTTCTCCAGAATTTTATATGGTCCAATAAACCTTGGACTCAGCTTTCCTTTCTTACCAAATCTCATCACACTTTTCCAAGGAGAAACCTTGAGAAAAACATGAACACCTACCTCGAAAGATATAACCTTCCTCCGGTTATCCGCATAACTCTTCTGCCTGCTCTGAGTTGTTCTCATGTGCTTCTGAATCAATTGAACTTTTTCTGCCATCTCTTCTACCAATTCTGGTCCCATCAGCTTCCTTTCACCCACTTCATCCCAAAATGCTGGAGTTCGACACCGCTTCCCATATAATGCCTCAAATGGGGCCATCTGTATACTGGAATGAAAACTGTTATTATAAGAAAACTCATCCAAAGAAAGATGTTAGTCCCAACTTCCCTGATAATCCATCGAACAAGCTCGTAGCATATCCTCCATGGTCTGAATTGTTCGTTCTGACTGCCCATCTGATTGAGGATGAAAAGCTGTACTAAAATTTAATTCAGTACCCAACGACTTCTGAAGGCCTTTCCAAAGTTAGATGTGAACCTGGGATCACGATCAGATACAATGGAGAGAGGAACTCCATGTAACCTGACTATCTCTTTAAGATACAAACGGTAAAGTTGATCTAGGGAAAAAGTATCTCGTATAGCAAGGAAATGGGAAGATTTGGCCAAGCGATCAACAATAACCCAGATTGTATTATTACCTCGAGATGTCATCGGTAATCCCACAACAAAGCCCATGGATATGTTTTCCCATTTCCACTCTGGCACTGGTAAAGGCTGAAGCATCACTTTTGGTAACTGTCGCTCTTCTTTAACTTGTTGACATGTCAAACACTTAACAGTAAAATCAGCAATATCACTTTTCATTCCATCCCACCAGTAATACTCCCGTAGATCTCTGTACATCTTAGTACTGCCAGGATGAACTAAAAACAGAGAACTATGAGCCTCACATAACAACTCATTCTTCAACTGTGAATCACAAGGCACACATAATCTCTTCCCAAACCTCAAAACACAATCATTATCAATGTTGAATTCAGGCAACTTACCTTTCTGAACCAGCTCTACGTTTTTCTGCAACTCACTGTCTCGCTTCTATGCTTGCTTGATTCTGTCTGATAGAGAAGATTTCACTGATACCTAAAACAAAACAGAAGAACATCCTGTACCAACAACTTCTATGCCAAAGTTCATCAAATCTTTAACCAATGGATCACGTTCCAAACACAACATTCCTAATGAAGCATTACTTTTTCGACTCAAAGAATTAGCCACTTTATTTTCTTTTCCCGGATGGTAATGAATTGTACAATCATAATCCATGATTAATTCCAGCCATCTCCTCTGTCTCATGTTCAATTCATTCTGAGTGAATATATACTTTAAACTTTTGTGATCAGTATATATTTCACACTTTACTCCATACAAATGATTCCTCCAAATTTTTAAAGCGGAAACAACAACAGCTAATTCCAAATCATGTGTAGGGTAATTTACCTCATGAGTTTTCAACTGTCGTGAAGCATAAGCAATTACCTGATCATTCTGCATAAGGACACAACCATGTCCCTTCAACAAAGCATCACTGTATATAACAAACTCACCATTCCTGGAAAGAAGTGCCAAAACTGGAGCATTCACCAATCTTATTTTCAATTCCTGAAAACAATCATCACATTCTATTGTCCAGATAAACTTAACACCCTTCCGAGTTAGCTTAGTCATTGGACTAGATAACCGTGAAAAAATTTCAACAAACCATCGGTATTAACCTTCCAAACCAAGAAAACTACGGATCTCGGTTACATTTGTGGGTCTTGGCCATTCTTCAACAACTTTTGTTTTAGTAGGATCAACAGTTATGCCATCTTTTGAAACAATGTGACCCAGGAAAGAAATTTGTTGTAACCAAAACTCACACTTGCTGAATTTTCCATATAGTTTCTTTTCTTTTAGGGTTTTCAAGATAACCCTTAAATGACTTTCATGCTCCTATTTACTTTTAGAAAACACCAAAATATCATCGATGAAAACAACCACAAACTTATCCAAGAACTCATGGAAAATTATATTCATAAGGTCCATGAATACAGCAGGTGCATCGGTTAACCCAAAAGGCATAAATACAAATTCATAATGGCCACATGTAGTACGGAACGCAGTCTTCGAAACGTCTGCTTCTTTTACTTTCAACTGATGGTACCCCGACCTCAAGTCAATCTTCGAAAAATACTGAGCTCCCTGGAGCTGATCAAACAAATCATCGATATGAGGCCAAGGATACTAGTTCTTAACAGTAATATTATTCATGGCTCTATAATCAATGCAATGTCTCGTTGATCCATCTTTATTTTTAACAAACAAGACAGGAGCACCCCATGGTGATGTGCTAGGTCGAATGAAACCTTTATCTAATAACTCCTTCAATTGTTTCTTTAACTCTAAAAGTTCAACTTGAGCCATTCGATAAGGGGGTTTTGAAATTGGATTAGAATCAGGAACTAAGTCAACAGTAAATTCAACTTCCCCATCATGAATAATACCAGGAAACTCATTAGGAAAAACATCAAGATACTCATTTACCACTGGCACATCATTAATCTGAATAGTTCCTTTATTTTCAACAATATGTGCAAGGTAACATTCATTTCCATCTTTTACTAGTTTCTCAACATCCTGATATGTTATCAAAATCAAGGGTTCATTCTTGTACACAAACTGAAAATCCTTCTGAAAAGAAACCATTTTAGCTCTGCAGTCAATCTTAGCATGATAAACAGAAAGCCAATCCATGACCAAAATAACATCAAACTCTACTAGAGGCAAAACAATAAGTTTTGCTGGTAGATTGTTTCCACACACAAGGATATGAAGGTTCTTATAAATCCTTTCTGTCTCAACGTTCCCTCCGGGTGTTTTTACCATATGTTCAGGATTCATATCTTGATATGGAATTTCCAATTTATTAGAAAACTTCTCTGAAATGGAAGAGTGTGTAGACCCTGAATCAAACAACACATTGGCATAATCTGAACAAACAAACAGTGTACATGATAACACTTCATTCGATGGCCCAACATCTGCTGAAGTTGTTGCAAAGGATTTCACCACCCCTTTCTGCTTGTAGTCTGGATGCATTCCCCCAGTTGAGTTCTTCGTTGGACACTCGTTTGCATAATGACCCATTTCATTACACTTAAAACATCTTACTGTTGGCTTTTCATTGCCTGCTTGATCATCTTCCTTACAGTTACGAGCAATATGACCAGACTTACCACACCGAAAGCACTTACCAGACATGGATAAACATTCTCCAGGATTCATTTTACCACACTTCTCACAGGATGGATATTTGTTTTTCTTACCTCCTTACTTCTTTGATGAATTCTTCCCCTTTTCCTGCCAACTAGACCTCTTATTCTGTTGTTTGTCATAGAACACCTGCTCATCGGCAAACTCCATTTCCACCTTCTCCGCACATCTAACAAGTTTTTCATAACTTTTGAACTCACGAGAAGCTAAAGCCCTTCGATACTTTGGCTTTGACCCTGAGTAAAAACGGTTTATTTTACTATCAAGATCTCGTATGATGTTTGGAGCATACCTTGCCAATCGAGTGAACTTTTCTTCATAAGTAGCCACTCAATCATCCTCCTACCTCAATTCTAGGAACTGTTTTTCCATCCTAAGACGAACCACCTTAGGAAAATATTTCTCAAGAAACATACCTTTGAATTCGTCCCAGTGAAGATCCTCAATCTCATCACTATCCCTGATATTTTTCACCATCGACCACCACTGATCACCTTCACCTTCAAAATGGTAAATAGCAAGACTAACCTTTTGATGTTCTGAACACCCCATGACATCAAAAATCTTCTCCAGTGCTTTAATCCACCCTTCAGCTTGCACAGGGTCAAATGATCCTCTGAATGATGGGGGATGTTGCCTCATGAAATGTTCCACCACTGACGTGTTCCTCTGCGGTTGATCTGGCTGATCTCGTGCATGGATACCACCACCATTTATAGCCTGAGTCAACTGTTCCATCACTGCAACAAACTATTCAGTTCCGATTCCGACCATCTCAGGTTGCTGATTTGGAAGGTTGTCTTCCTCCTGATGTCGTCCCAACATAGCTTCTTTGTTTCCTCTCCGGAAAACCATTCTGAACACAGAAATATATTAGGCGAAGCAACATGGTAATCCGTAAATGCTATATCATTTCAATCATATTATAATTTAACACTTTTCTAACTCCTAAAGTTGTCTAAACCGACCTCTGATACCAACTATAAGGCCCCGGCCTTAAACCTTACTTAATATTGAATTAAATGAATAATTCCATTGAGGATCTTTTCAGGTTTAGAGTTTTAGAGAATTAGAACATAACTATTACATCTCAAAAGATTACAAAGTAGACACTTCTACTACGTTTCCATAATAAAAAAACTCTTAAAAAGAAACGTTTCTAGTTCCATGTTTTATATATCATGAAATTCCCTTGATCCCATCCTTGAACTTATTCCACATTAAGTCCTGTGAGAAAAATTTCAAAAAAACTTGGGGTGAGCATAAAAAGCTCAGTAAGGGATACACAAAGAATGAAAACTGTTAGTTTTTCAAACATCAAGTAAACCATGTATACTCTATCAAAGTAATACCTCCACCTTCATGAAGTAGTAAAAACTCTTCACTGAATAAAGTATCATTACTTACCTTTTTGTAACCAAAGGATTACCATAAAACCCATATAAAGAACACATAACACATATAAAGGTAACTTGGGACATAAACATACTTATGTGGAATAACCATACGGTCGACTTCCACACATATCACTTAATGGAATAACCATATGGCCAATTTCCATACATACTTAATGGAATAGCCATACGACCAACTTACATACCCAATGCATTGGAGGATATAACGTAACCACCCATCCTGGTATTCACGGAACCACCCGTCATATGGTTTATAACGTAACCACCCGTTAAAATGTCCAAGTACCAATATAAAATCATAAAACAGAAAACCAATATAAAGGAATGATAACATTTCCACATTTCATTCACAATATATCATAAATATATTGACATAATATAATCCTTTATCAAAACCATTTTCAATACCAAAATACATAAAAGAGTATATGGTATTTATTTTATTCTAAAAACATTACGGCTTGTTGAGGAAGCCAAAGACCAAATAATACTCGCGGCGGCGGAAAAGGTCATTGTCATCGTGTATGTAAAGAAAACATTCCTTTTTGTCGTTTAGTAAAACGCTTCGTATAAAAAGATTCATTTTGTATAAAGTAAAAGTAAAAGGGGTTTATACACCGTATAAAATAAAGTTGTGTATAAAACGAAATATGCCTCAATGAAAGGAGATTGAGACGAAGTCCCTTACCTCGGGTCCGACTTGACTCGATCATTATTTAATGTCCTGAATAATAAACTTGAGTTAATTTCTATATGATTAAGAACCTTTTTATAGTTCATTATTCCTTTTATATAACTTATTTCCACGTTATAAACATTATGTAACCATTTAAGTTAATAATGTTTGTTTTGTCGATATTTGGTTCTTAAGTCGAAAGTGGACTTCTTACAATTACATGTTGTTCATGTGGTCAAAGGTTCTTTATATCCAGAATTAAATTCCTGATTTGGATATCGTATATATCATATATATCTAGCATATACATGTATTTATAATATTACATAATCATTTAGAGGTAAGAAATGAAATGCACCGTTCATGGAGACGGTAAGCCGTACGTACGCATGAATGCTACTTCCATTTCTATTTCGTATTTTCTGGAATGGAATAATAATGATATAAGAGTATATTATAATTCCATTATAATAACATATATAATATCATTAAATTTATCCTTTACACATCCCACATATGGTTTTAACGAATCAGATCACGTTCAGGGGGCGGTAGTCCGCACTTCCTAAAATGAAGATATCGTGTTTACCCAAAATGGAAACAGTAATGGTGTTCCATAAATGAAAAATACAGAAGCCTAAGGAAAGAGTAAACATATTAAATATCATATATAAAAATAGTGACATAATAATGGCCACCTTTGAAGGTGTTAAATGAGTATTGAACAATCATCATTTCGGGAGGCAGAATTTCACCATCCACGGAAACCGTATGTTCTTTAACCATTTGATGTAGTTTTGTGAGACTGTAGCTCTAATATATCTTATAACAACATTATAGTATAATTGAGATACTGGTGTTGTTACAAAAGAAGTAAATAAAAAGATTTTAGGGGGTTGGAGAAGCAAAATAAAACAAATGAACATGAGAGATTGAATTACCTTTAAATGTGTAACTCTTTTTGATTTGAGCCTAAAGGCTTCCTTTGAAAAGATTATGCCCAAAGGGAATCCACTAGGATGAGGAGAGGGATTTGGATAGAGTAAATGGGCAGGGGATGGCCGAGCCAAAGGCTTGAGGAGTGTGTGAAATGAGGTAGAGGTGGGGGCCTTTTATAAGAGGAGAGGAGGGGCACTTGTGGAAATCCTGAAACTATTATTTTTTTTTCAAAAGTGTTTCGAATTTCTAAAGTCCCACATTGATATATTTCGAAGATAAGATGATAAGGCTTCGAAATATTCCCATAAAATAGTTTTTGGACAAGTGTAGGTCTTAGATTTTATATTATCGTTTCATTTTATTTAAAATGATCATTAATGAGGTCATTGTTGCATCATCATGATGTCATAATTAAATTAAATTATTTAATGTCAAAAAATTATAAAAAAAATCCTGATGTAGGAAATATTTTTATCTTTCCAAATAGTATTTATAGACAAAATTATTATTAGTATAACCCCTTCTAAATATTGTTTTAGTAAAACAATTTATGTTAGTGTCATTTTCACCTTCATTTTAAAAAAAGGCATTAAAGTCATTATCTCACCCAAGAGGCTCCATAGGGTCCCCTAAATCGACCCATGGGTTGTCTTTCTCGGACATGACTCATCCAATAGGGGTAGGACAAGTGTCATGTTGTTTTCACATTTTTATAATATCATTTTTAACTTAAATTGCACTAATTACCTCTAATCACGATTAAAAACTTAATAAGTTACTATTCTCCAGAAAAAATATTTTTATCCCATTGAACCACATTTTACTTATTAATGACAACCATGTATGTAGGATTTTAAAAATTCAATACACATTAGTTGTAAACTTTTATTTAACTAAAAAATCAGTTTGCTTCATTACCACTTAGTGGTTTCACTATTCATCAAAAATTGAAGTTTTTCAGAAAAATACCAAAAATTCACCCTAAGCTATATTTGATATTCCGAATTCAAAAATGAAGTCCATTTTACAAAATTCACAACATATAAGTTGCATTAATTAATTTAATAGTTTATTCCCGCTGTCAGAGCAAATGGCGTGTTTTTATGAAACAATAAGTATCAAAAGATTGACAGTAGTTTAAGTCCGATGTCAAATTGAAATTAATTCCAACGACCACTATTGGATTTAATGGTAAAAATATTTTCTAATTTCACTTTAAAACCAATTCAAAAGATAATCTAATCATATAAATAAATTAGATTAAAAAGAGGTTTTGAATTAAAATACAACATTTTACACTATTCATTAAAAAATGAACTTTATCGGAAAGATACCAAAAATTTACACAAAGTAAATTTTGATGTCCCGATTCTAAAGAAGAGTTATTTTTGGTCCAATATAATTTATAAAATTGATCAAAACTATATTTAATGATGGTTCACCGTCAAAAGGTCCTAAGTGAACCCTTAGTGAAAATTAGGGTATAAATGCCTAAAATTGAATTTTTTCCGTATTTTAAGCCTTTATCCTTTATTGGGTAAATATAAAAACATTTAAAAACATATATAATCATATTTTAGTTATTTCTATCCATTCCCGCCAGTACAATGGCTACTTGTTAACTAACATTTAAAATAATATTATTTTATTACTTGTGTGCAACGTAAGTTTTCAAAGAAACTCATCATTGCGTATCGAGTACGCTATCGAACGTAGGAACCCCATTTAATTAAAATTAATATTTAATTCATAAATATTAATAAATATGAAAATTCGTTATTCTTTAATTACCTGGGATGTTACAATATTTGTCCTCAATCAAGTTACAAATGTTACCAAAAATAATTTTCACATGAAAATACTTTTCCAAAATCATATACACACAAAACAGACAGCAAACAAGCTCTACATACCTTTCAAAAATCAATACACAACTTGATACTTTCATAAAACAATTTAATAAAGTATAACCAGGCTTTGAACATAAAACCCATTCAATGATTCTATTTCAAATCCAAATTCCCACAAAATACAATGTCAAACCAAATTTCGCAGCCCTAATACTATTTAACAGAAAAAATTCATGAATCATAAAATGACCCCACATTGTGCTATGTTGAACACCAAAGATAACCCTTTTCTTAAGAAACATTCCAAACGAGCCTTTAAGAATTTTTCCCAAACAATGTATATCAAAGAGAAAATTTTAACCTTTAATAAATTGGTTTACATAAAACATTTACTATAGATAAAATCTATATAAACCATTTAAAACATTTGGGTTACACATTCAAATCTCAACCATTTTTATAAGGATTCAAAATGATCCATTTTTTCGCCAAATCAAGCAAAAACCTGTTATAAACCAAAAACCATTTGTCTACTAAACAATATACACATTTTACAACCATGTAAGGACCCCATATAAATTGATTTACATGCTTCCAAAAGAATTTCATATACCAAAACAATCATTTTATACCACCTTAGGAACACAAATTCCAACTGGGCACTTTACTAAAAACGTGGAAAGCAACATTTAATGGAACCAATACTATTTAACAAAAAAAGGTCATTAAACTGAATTTTAAGGATATAATATTATTTAAATGCATTAAAAAAGTTTGAAACATCACAAAACAGGAATGAAATATAATAGAACATATAAAGAAACACTTGATGTGACCTTTTATAACGAACCCACCATATTTTTCACAAAACAAGGTATAAACACAACTTTCCACACCAAATAAAATTTTTGAGGCTTATAAAATAATAATCAGAATTTTTTGAGCATTTAAATACCATTAAAAATGAGAATATTGAATAAAAAGGCCATGTACAATGGGGAAACTACCTCAAATCAATTGTGGAATGGAAAATCACACCCAATAACACAATTTGAGGGTTTATAAAACATAAACCTATGAATAAAACCCCAAATAGAAAAAACACCCATAAAAATCATGGGATAACATTAAAATATTCCATTTAAGACATGGTTGCAAGATAAATCCATTAAATAATAGAGGTAGAAGGAAGGAGTAGGAGAAGGGACAAGGAAAATCAACTTGATATATAATTAGAGAACTCCTCATACTCCCTTAGATACACAACTTTAGAGTAGAGGGAATGTCTTGGAACTCAATGTAGAGGATAATTAGGACTAGATTAACTAGATGAAGAATATTTGGTAGAAATAGTGTAAATTATGGATGATTTGTGGAAGAATCAAATTAAATCTACAAATCCTGACAATTTGATAATCTTCGAGGAGTTTCTCCTTAATCCCTGATGATGATGAGCTCTGAAGAAGGAAAATGGAACATGGGGGGGGGGGGCTCACGGGACGACCCACTACCAGAATAAATAAACCAATCCCACCATTATTATTGGCTCATAAAGGGTCCAAATGGATATGGTGGTATGAATAGGTTAGGGATTCCATGTGGGTTGTGTAATGAGTGAAAATTTTATACCAAATGAAGGATTTATGAAAAATCAGTTTTGATTTTAAATATCAAAATGGTATCATGGTTTGGGAAAACTCTTGGAGAAACCATCATTTTCCACACACAAAAACCCCAACTAGCTATGGGACTCCCATGGTATGATTATTTGACATAGATGCCACTATAAAATTCAGGAATTCAAATCACGAAAAACCTATATAAATGATTAGCATATCCAACGAACTAGATTAAAACCAAGACATGAAATATCGGGTTTGAAAATTCTCCCCTTCATTAATGCTTTCCACACATAAATAGTCAAAACAATTTTCATTTTAGAGATCAACACCAAAGGATTCCTTATCAATAATGTACAACATCTCAATCCAAGGACATATCTTCCAGAATCAAAAAAACAGAAACCTTCTTCCCATCAGAACACCAAATCACAAAAACTTCTGGAGAATCAATGGGAAGACTCTATCACCACCTCCACAACCATACCCAAAACCAGGTTGTTATTCCTTCTCCCAATAAACCCAATTATCACCCAAAAAACAGATCTCTCAGAAAAAAGCCAATGAATTGGGGGGAGGGGGTGAGCCGAAACAGGTTCCACACCATTAAATAACAACTACCATCCAAAAAATCCTTAAATGAATTATCATCGAGACCCACAGTGTGTCTCCCCATTATTAGAGACCATCTGGATATGAACAAAAATGAATTAAACATGAACTATAATAGTACCTGACCCAAAAGTCCCACCAAAACTCTCCCACAACTACCTACAAACCCATGTTAAGAGGGTTAAAAAATCAAATTTAAACCATCCACTCCTGAATGAAGGGGACAAGAATTGGACAACACTTCTATCACAGATCAAATCCGCCGCCAATCAGGATAGAGAGCAAAAGGGACCCAATCATTGGGACCCTGAAAACACAAATGAAATATATGTACCAGCCAGAACACTCCAACTATGAACATGTAAGACCCAGACCACCCCTGATTCACATTTGCGGTCCACATAGGGTCATTGATCAGAAACGCACATCCGAGAAGGCATAACCATAGGCACTGCAAGAAGGTTAAGTCGATTATTATATTCATGATAAAATAATTTTCTTAGTGATGAGTAACCACAATAGGAACATAGAAATTACCTCACTAAAATAGTGGGATCAAGAGCTTAGTCGAGCTCCCCAAACCTCTGGTGAATACCTGACTGTATGAAAACCTTCACACCGAGTCCTATGGCTAGATCCATAATGTTTGAAGAATCTACAATGTAGTGGTCAAGAGCAAAAAAACACTCTATCTCAAAAAAAACCCCAATACCAAACAAGGACTGATGGATACACACCACAATTATAGAATTAGGACTGTAATGAACATGAAACACAGTGAAACACAACAAGCATCATCGAACACATCCTCTATAACCGAGAGAACCATCATAATAGAAAAGCATTATAAATCGAGCCCAAACTACTATCTATTTCTGCAAACAAGGCTGAGGAATTATTTGAATAGGTCGATCTAGATTTTTAAACATGAGAAGGAATACATACGTTGATCAAAAAGAAATATTTTTATTATAAAACTATCTATGTCCAAATCACAAAATCCAACAAATCTTTGTAAACTCACTAAATGTTTCTCTAAAACCGAGCCACCAACAAGATCCCATCTCAAGGCACATCAATAGTATGAATCCCAAATCATAATAAATCATACCAAATAAAAAAAAAATCTATGAACTAGGGAAAAATAGCCACATAACTATTGGTTTATAAACAAATTAAAAAAATATCAATTGAAAAAAAACTATTTAAAAACAATCAAACTTGATGGATTTTCACATTCACTAATGGTGTCTCAGCAAATATCACTCGGATGCAAATTTACATGCAAACTCGGGCACTCAACCACCATCCCATACCAACCATAAATCCATATATCCATAAAACCATGCATGTAATAACCCATGAAAACACCAAAGGTAAAAAAACATCATTCCAAGCCAAATTATTCACCCCATTTGAAAAATCATGCACCTTCCAAAGGCATTATAACCACAAATTCAAAAAACCTTTTTCGATTTCAAAAAATATCCCACAAATGAACAAGAACCACTTGTTAGAATCCAATTCAATTTCATTTAACATATCATCAAAAAGAAACATTCGATTCAAACAACCCTTGACCATTATTAAAAATTCAGTAAGGTATCCTTTCATAATATCACAACCACGAAGGCTAAAACCCATTGATGAAAAATAACTTCTCAAAAAAAATTCCAAAACCAATTAATCTGATTCAAACACTTTTCAATAGAACAAAACACTTCATTTAAAACAATGTTTCATAAACACTTTAAAATAATCCAAGAATTCCAAAAAAAATTGTTTAACAATTAATAAGTTTAGATTAAGTAAATTCAATGTTGTTAAATAATGGTCACTCAATCCCTGATATTTGATTCAAAAAACAGAAAATTCTAAAACCTTTATATTATTAAATATTGAAAACCCATTTTCAACTTCTCAATAATAAACCATTCCTAAATAACCCATTTTTAAAATTCCCACAATAGTATTATCAAAACAAAATTCATATTTCAACAATGGACCAAGTGAACCACAAAAGGGAACTAGTATTGGTGAGTGACTTCACAATATGGTTGGCAACTATATGTCAAACATACCACCAACATAGGAAGCCTTTTTAGGACCATTTCCCATATCCACGTGGATTTCCATTCACCATCAACTCACAAAGACCATTAGTCGTACTCCCCTTACTTTATATCAACACTAAAAAATTAAAATGTACCAACAACACTAATAAAATCATACATCTCATGGACACTTGAGTATTTGAATGATCAATTGTTCACCACACTCTTCCCACACCTACCCCAAATTTCCCGAAAATACTACTCCATCTACCTTGACATCCCCAAAACAACTAGGGAGCTCTAAAAAGAAAGATCTTCTAAGAGATGACCTATTTTAATACCATTTTTTCATGAACCACCTCCATTTAACCTTGAACCGATCCCCAAGTCTGCTCCACAACAAGTCTAGATAGGCATTCCAAATCCCTTTAGGATCAAAAGAATTGCCAAGGGAGTAAATAGAGTAACAAGGGAATGATTTCTCCCAACTAACTTCTTGTGAACCCACTGGTCACATTCCAACACAATGATCATAGGTCACCCAAGGCGACAAACTCATGCTGAAACATACACAAGGGATAAAAATAGAATAAGACTATAGGTGTTAGTATTAAAAATTAATAGGATATCCCGATATTATATTCCCAAAGAAGAAACATAAAAAAATGAAACATCAATTTCTTGGTTTAAATGAAATATGTAAATGTGTGTTTTACAAAAAAAAGATCAATTATATAAAAATTATAAAGTAAAATGATGTTCTTCTTTCATAAACAGAAAATGCTAGTATCCAATTTCATGAGATGCAACTTCCAAATGAAAATAGTTTTCAAGAGAGGTGATTTAATGAATGTTAAATTTTAAATAGAACACACAAGATGCTTAATTTCATAACCAAAAACACAATATTTTTATGGTGAGTAATAAAATATCCAATGAGCACTAGACATGTGAAGACCCATATGGACTAGTTCGTTGTGGGCCCCATGTATCGTCTATCTTAGTGTAAAGGAAACAATTAAAAATGTTTGTTATTATGAACGAGCCACTAGTAGGGAACAATAAATATAACCTAGTGGTCCCAAAAATCATCATCATAGTTTATTTAGTGTTTTCTTTGTTAAACTTTATACCTAAAACATGGATGATACCACTCGAGATCACTAACATACTATAATAAGTCCTCCCACTTAAATACCCAGGATTCCATCTTTGTGCTCAAACATGTTCCACATGTTATCTAATATACATTTCCCATGAAAATACCATTTTTAAATAATACACATAGAAAACATCCAGCAAACATGTTCCACATATCTTTCATAAATCAATAAACAACTTTAAACATTCATAAAACAATTTCAAGAAGTATAACAAGGCATTGCACATAAAATCCTTTCAATGATTGTCTTTCAAATCCAAATGCAAAACAATACCTTATCAAACACAATTTGTTATCCCCAAAACTATTTAATAAAAAATTTCAGGATTCATAAAATAAACCCACCTGGTGCCACATGAAAGACACTTGAAAAAACTTTTCCTAAGAAAAATGTCAAACATGTGTTTAATATTTTTACCCAACCAAAATATACTAAAGATAAAAATTTAACCTTTTATAATGTGGAGTACATAAACCATTAGAGGTAGAAAAACGTTTACATTAACCCCTTTAAAAATTTGGGTTACATATTACATTCTCAAGCATTTTTATATGAATGCTAAACAAACCATTTTCGGAGAACTCGGGAAAAACATGTTATAATCCAAAACCCATTTGTTTATAAAAAATCCACATTAGAAATCCATATAAGGACCCCATAAAACATTATTAACATGATTCCAATATTATACCATTTCCATAACAATCATTATACACCACCTTAGGCACATAAAAGAAAACTTGTCACTTTCCCAAAAAATGTGGCATTAATATTTAATAAAACCAATACTTTTAAACACTAAAAAGGTCATAAAACCAAATTTAAATTCTATAATGTAATATAAATGGAATAAAATAGTTCTAAACATCACCTGATATGTTTGAATGATAATATAACATTTAGAAAAACACATGGTATGCACTTTTGTTACAAACCCAAACTACATTTCAAAAAACATGATATAAAATACACTTTTCACGCAAAATAAAATTATGTAAGGATTATAATGTAATAATAAGAATGTTTAGTGGGTGAAAATACCCTAAAAATATGAATATCAAATAAACTAGACATGTTCAATGGGGAACCTAACTGAAATCCTTTGTGGAATGGAAACACATGCCTGATAACACCTTATGAGGGTTTATAAAACTTTTACCTTTGAATACCCACCCCAAAAAAGATGAAAACCCATAAAACCCCATGTAATAACATAACCCTATGATGTACATGACTAGGGAGGAAGAGAGAGCCAATAAATAATGGATGGAGGAGGAGGAAGGAGGACAAGGGAGAATGAAATTCACCTTTATAACAAGAGAACAATTTATCTTCACTTAGATCCACAGCCATAGCGAGAGGGAATGGATTTGAACTCAATGGATGAGATCTTTATGTCTAGAAGAACCATGTAAAGAAGATTTAGGGGAATATAGTAAAAAATGAATTATCAAAGATACAAATTACATCTTTAAATATAGATGATTTGAGAAACATTAACAAAGTTCACATTAATCACTGATGAAGATGAGATCCAATAAGGGAAAATGGATCATGGGGCTATGCCTAGTGATTTTGGGGACGATTTAAAGGTGTAATAACCAAAAAATAAATAAAATATGACATAAAAAACAAAATATTTTTTTAACTAGTAATGTGCTCATGGGATGGACCAATACCTAAATAAATATCCCAAATCGTCCATTATTATGAGTTACTATGGAGATAAAATTAATATTTTGGTTGCAATAGGTTATGGGAGGCCATATGGGAAGTACAAAAAGTTATAAATTTTGCTAAATTAAGGAGTTATAAAACATAGAATTTTTGGTTTTATGTCTAGAAATGGGATCACAGTTTAGACCAAATCATGATATTTGCCCCATTTTCTCCAAAAACCCACCAAACAGCTATGGGGAACCCATGGTTGGATTATTATAAATAGATAAAACATAAAAAACAAACATTCATCAAACCCAAAATACATAAAAATGATCACTATTTCCATTAAACAAGATCAAAATAGACCATAAAACCGGTTGTGATAGAAGTTGTGGATTCATAATGATATCATCCTCTTGGTGCCATCCTACTTCAGCTTCCCTATTTCATCTATGGAAAACCATTTGGTATAGAATATATTATATTAATCAAAATGTTAATATTCAGATTATATATAATTTCAACAAGAAAATAAGTTAAAAATAATTTATGTTATTCTATTAACATCATCTTAACTCTTAAATATTTCTAAACCATGCTTTGATAACAACTATAAGGACCCAACCATAAATATTGCATAATATACTAAATTCAACATGAATATGATTTCATACATTCCCAAAGATCTTTTTAGTTTAAGGTTTTATATAATTAGAACGTAATTCTTACTTATCAAACCTAACGCATACATAGTGGGTATTACTAAAACTGTTTCTATTTCTACCATAATACAATTGATTTTAATAAAACATGAAATATCTTCCTGAGAAAATCTTCACAATAATAGTATTAAATTCTTATTTTATGTTACCTATACATAAAAACCTATGACATTTTTTAATACATGGAATTAGAGAAAAAATATTATTAAGTGGCATAGAAATGGAAATGAACCCTTAGTCAATGAATAATTATAGACATTTGAAATCATTTTAATAAACGAATACTTTGCAACTATAGAGTATCATATAATAACTTTTTGAAAAGAATATATTTCCATACAAAATAGATAACATTAATAAAAAATTAAGAAACTTGGAGAATTACATACATAATATTTAAAACCTCTCTGCTACAATATTATTAGTAACCATCATGTATAACTTATAGTATATCTTTCATTACTACCATGTGATGTAAAAATCATGCCTACCTTATATTTTAAACATCATAGTTACACTTGGATTAAATATTATGGAAACCTCCAACATAAACATTTCCAATTCATTGGATGGAGATATAGGTCGTACACTACATTATAAACAATTATAATTAATTAAATAATTACCATAAAATATAAATAATATTATCATATAACAAACCTTTTTAATTTTATAAAAATATAAATTTAAAAGAATATTTTCAAATAAAGTTTCCTTACCTCAGGTTATTCTTACTTAAATTGTGATCAAATCACGTATATAATGCTTTAAAGGGTATTACTAATTTATTAATGAAATATGATAATTTTTATACTACCTTCTATGACCATATTATTGCAAAATTCAACATATTTGTTAAAAATATTTTGTTATTTTCGTCCTTTTAGGTGCGTTATTTTTCATGGCTTCCATGGTCGGTTTATTATGGATTTTTTTGTTTAATGGAAGAAAAAATCAAGAAGTGGAAAGAAATAGAATTAAGTTTTTCTATAATTTAATTAAAACCATATAAGTTTTTTTTCCAAAATGATGATTAATCATTATATAAAACATTAATGAAAATGGTTTATTTTATTCTGGTGGTTTTTACGACAATCTAGAACTTGTAACATATTATTTAATATTATTCTTACATAATGGTAATAAATAATTATATAATATATTATATGTATACAAAAATATTGTTTAACAATAATAATTTGTTTATGAACAACCTTGGAGGGGTTAAATGAAAATGAAAAGACATCATCCATGATGATGGTAAATCAACACATCTCAGATGATGTATTGATTTTTTGAATAAGTGGTGAAGATAAGAGGATTAATTATGGTTATTCCATTAACACCATACCATTAAAATATATGTGTGATAATAGGGTTATCATGTAACTTTTTCAAGGGTAGTTGATGAGTGAATAATAAATGAAATCAAATCGAGAATAAAATTAATTAAAAGGAAGATAATTTTACTCTTGAATTATTCTCCATCAGGACCTCCATATTACACATGGTTTTGGAATTTTGGTGAGACCAAATGGTCTTTTACATAGGTAAGAGGCTTGTTAAGAGATCTAAGATGTAATTAAATATACTAAAATTATTTTAGGAGTTAGGATAATTGGTGGTGATGGGTATTATTTAAAGTGGAGAAGAGGGGAATTTTTTTGATTATTTTAGTCATTAGTTTACTATTTTGGCACAAGAATATGAATAGTTTTGATTTCCTCAAATATAAAATTTAAAGTGATAAAAATTTTCTATGATTTTGGTTATACATGAGCCATAAATCATATATGACACAACAAATCATATATTTGATAAAAACCATAAATTATCTTATTTCACTATTTTAAAAAAATCTACTAATTTAGAAAAATCACAAAATTTCATTACAACGATTTTCTAACATGGAGAATTACTAGGTGGACACAATTTTTGGAAAATAATTATCTAAATAATGGAAATTTAATTTTTAATAAAATTCATTTTTAATTTAAAAAATAAAAATGCTAAAATTATTACTAATTCTATAACACTTTAAAAAATTAATTAATGTCTCCGTAAATTATCATATAATCATATTAAAACAAAATATATATTTATTGTAATATTTTTAGAAAATAAAATTTATTCAAAATAGTTATATAAAGTGTAAAATTATAATTAAAATATTTATGAGTTATAAAAATACCAGTAGTTAATTTATCATTATAAATCATTTATTTAATTATTACATGATATATATTTATTAAATTTCAACTTATAATGTATATAATTTTTTTATATTATCACCGGTGAGGTTAATATTCTATTTTTCTTTATTATTTAATATCAATAAATGATACTTATTTAATTATACATTTATAATGAATTTAACAATTTTTTTCCAGAAGGGAAAACATTTTCTTATAAGTACCTTGATTATTACAGCAGTAACATTATAATTGATGTTTAATTTTATTATAATTTATATTTAATAAATATATATATATGAATTTGTATTTCTATCAATTTAACCACACATAAGGTCATTAGTCATCAATTCTAGGATTAAGTTTTTTATGTGAACAATGGCGTTCTCATTAACATTCATATTTCATAGATCTTCATAATAATTTATTAATTTTATAGATATAACATTAATGAGTTATTAATGTTATGTTTTTGATTTTTGAGTGATTAAAAAAAGAAGATATTAATGATATATTAATTAAATAAACATGGTCGTTTAAACTATCTTAGACAATATTATAATGAAATTATTATTCATTTTGAAATAATTTAGATAATATGTAGAACTATTATATTGTTATAATACATTAATGAAATGATTTTCTACCATGATGTTCTATAGAAATATACAGTCATTGTAAAAATACTATATATTATTACCATTACAGAAAATAACATATAGAATCTTATAAAAAAATATATCCATTAACAACATCAATATGATTTTGTATAATGAATGATATATGATAAAAAAATTATCATTATAGATGAATAAAAAATAAAAAATTTGATAATTTAATTAATATTTTAATTTTTTCATAATATTATAGGACTTATTTATCAAACAAGGTCTCAGGGTATGAGTTCTCTCCCACTGTTTGTATTTCTTATGGAAATGTTCCTTAATCAATCACAATCAATCCCTATATTTATATTTCATTATTTATAGTTTTCCTCTACAATTATATATATAATTCATTTCCCTGTATTTTTAGTTTTTTAATTATGCACATATTAATACATTAATACTATTTTATTATGTTAAACAATATGGAGATTTATTGGGAATGCTTTCAATATAAATTTTCTCATCATAATGTCATTAATTTAAGATTCATATACTTTTTTATTCCATTCAGGACCAGTAAAATTTTATTTCTTATAATTCCAAACATTAAATATCTAATATGATATATTCAATTATTATTTTATCTATCAATATTTTTCACCATTATATAGAATTTGTTAAATCTTTATGACATTATATAGGAAATTTAATAATCTTAAGATTAATTTATGATTTTTCTTGATATATATTTATTTTTATTTTGAAATATATATTCATGATTATTTTAATCTGGATGGTGGTATAATAGTTATACAGTCTCTTGATCGAATTATTAATGGATATATGTGATGAGATAATCTATACAGTTCAAGGTAATTGAACCTAGAATGTTATGTTATGTTCTCTAAACAATAATTATTTAATTATGTTTATTTTGAAATATCTGTTGTTTTTTATTTATTCTTATGATTACAAAAGTTACCATTTTACAATAATATCTAAAATATAATTTCATGTGTCTATGTGATGGTTATTGATTCTTTTCATTATGTATTCTATGATATGATTGTTGAATATTAAGATATATCACCCTTATGCTTAACCTAATGTACCACCATACTAATATTTTTCTCTCACACCTTCAATTAAAAATGAGCCAACATTATTCTATATACTGAAAGGAATATAGATTCATCTAGAGTAGAATTACGATGATAGAAATAAAATATTGTGTAATTAATTTAGAAATTTTTGAAAATGGATATAATCTCCCAATGGCACCATACATCTAGATTTATAATTCTATATTATCCCTATTAATGATAAAAACAATGTAATATTTCGTGTATGAGATACATATCATTAGAGATGGTATCAGATAATGTTTTGGATATGTTTATATATGATTGTTGGAGAAAATTATAGAAAAAAACAAAAAATTACACTTATTAAAAAATAATTCATATGTTTGGATATACTAGTTCATTATGAGTTATACAATCTTTGTTTGTAATTTTAATTTTAAAAATTTATTTATTTTATTATTATCATCTGTATTATTACTCATTATTTTAAATGGTTCTACATATGTTGAAACATGTCAAAAACAAGTTCCATGTGCAATGTAATGATTTCATGAATGATATTACAAATATGATTTGACAGGGAAACAAAACTCTCATGGTGGTAATTGATAAACATACACAAGTTATGGATAATAATATGAACAATGTGGAGTGTAGTAATTCATATTAGAAAATTAAAATTTTTATTAAATACTTTATGTGAAAATTACCACTCATGTTTGGTGTAAATTATGACTCATTTTCCAAAGAATAATGGATTCATTCGATTCAATTTTTTATGTTTTAAGAATGATAATCTTCATGAAACTATTTTTTTCTATAATTATAATTGTATCATAGGTTGGAAATAATATTAACCTCAAGACAATGACAATTATTTTTCTATAAAAAAAATCAATCATTACATTTCTTATATTAATCCTCTCGAATTAAAACACATGAAATGATTCTACAATTAAATATTTTTATTGTTCTTTTAGTAGAATTATATTCAGTTATGGGAATAGTTTCAAAATCATTATATATTTAGAATATAGATTTTTATGTTTGGTAAATTTCTTTTTATATACATAAATTTTATATAATTAAATAATATTTGAAATAGAAATGTTAATTTAATTTGGAAACTAATTATTATGTATTCATATTATCACCATATGATAAATCATATATGGAATAAATGATTGATAAAAATGAGAACATCATGATTAATATAATGAAGTTTTTTAAAAAATGCATTCATATTCATCCTACTAAGGGAGAAGTTAATATCTCTATAGAACTTATACTGAGTGTTTTGACCATATTTAGAAGCGCCTACACAATAAATCCCACTACATAGATAGATACTATGAAGAAACTATTAGAGAATCTGAAATAGGGGTTTATATGCCTAATTCAATCTAAATGGGTTTCCATAGTCCTCATTATGACAAAAAAAGATCACTCAAACAATATCTACATTGATTATATTAATCATATAGTGATCATGCTAAATTACAAGTGTCCACTACAATGGATTGATGATTTAATTTTTAAAAGACATGGGACTCACTAATTCTCAAAGGTTGATCCTAAATTACAATATTACTATTTAAATGTTAAAATAGATAATTTTATTTATCCAACTTTTCACACGACATATTGACACTATATGTTCATAGTTATTTCATTAATACAAATTAATGCGTTTAATAATCTACATAGAATTATTAATTGAGTTTTCGGATAGTACAACAACAATTTATTTTTGGTCTCTGTAGTTATTATTTTCTTTTCTTCAAAGGGAATGGAAAAAAGTGTAATAGATTAGCGTTTCATCAATTATTTTGAAAAGGTAAAAACTATACAAATATTCATAAAATTGTGAATCCTATGAGGTGAAATGACTATACTAGGTTCATTTTCAAAATAATAATATATGTGTAGATTGTTTAACGGAATGATTTAATACTGAATGGTGTAGATAAATTTCTATGAAAAAGTTATGTAATTTCTAAAGAATAACTATGATTATAAATGGTATGATAATTTTTTTATGTAATAAATTCATTTAACCAATATGAATACAATATGAGTAATGTTTTTCAGATATATTCTTTTAAAGAGTTCCTTAGTGAGATAAAATAAAGTCTAGTAATAACACATTTTAGACAATACTCTCAAGATGGTATTTATTTATGATATAAAAGTAGACTTTTATTAAGATCATGTGTTTTTTATTCACAAGGAATTATAAATTGATAGAAAATTAATTAATTCTCCCTTAGAAAAATAACTCAAAAACATTATATAGAGTTGGTAGAAGTAGAAATTTATTTGATTATTATGAAGAAATATATCTATAATAAAATTTTGACATATATATTTATCAAAAAATTAATATGAAAATATTCATATTTAATGTGATCATGGAATAATAACAAATATGGTATAATATGATCGAGGTCATAGAACTAAAAATCCATTTTAATCATTGAGAATTTAGATATTTGTATATTCTATACCTAAAAACTATATTGTAACTTATAAAATATATGGACTGATTGTGTTCAGTCTTCTTAGACATTTATAGGATAGATATGAGAATCAAAATTGGTTGAAAAATAATTTCCATGATTTCATTATAACACAACTATCTATCACAAGAATCATAAATGAGTGACAAAGGTATGATGTATAGATATAAAATAATTTTGATGCAATGATTATATTTACAATATCTGAGTTAAATATTATTAGTGGTAGAGTTTTTTTGATTTGGGAAGTCATTATATGTACGATGATATGATGTGATAAAGGATAAATTAGATGATTCACATAGATAATCATTCTGTATTTACCCATAGGGAATAATGATGTATGTTGATATTTGAGGGAAATTATAACTGGATAAAAGAAAGAACATGACTGAGGAATATACAAAAAATTCAATAGTTTTCCAAAAAGTTATAGTTGAATGGAAGAAAACAACGGGGAATATTTTATCATTACACATATCACTATAGAAATAGGAATCTTTCCTCTTGTGTATTTCCATAGTTCATCATTAAAAATCCAAATTAAACAATGACTTATGGGTTGTGGAGTACTGTTGGGAAAAAATCGCTCAAGGTATCATTGATGCATTTTTGAGGTGATTGTGTTTTTTGACAAAGTGGACATTTGTGTTGTGATTTTTAACAAAGAAAACCATTACATACAAATTTATTGACAAAGGGGATTTCATTGTGGCATGTAGAGTTCATCGGTTGTGGTTAATGATTCATGTTGGATTCAAGAACGTCGACAAAGGAATGGATGATATGGAGGTGGTACAAAATGAGCACACACGAGGTGGCGCCGTTTTCCAGTGTTTGACAAATTTTTGGGCCTAAAAATCAGCAAATGGTGAAAAGTGTTTTTGGCAAAGGGACATGCGTGCCGAGGTCTTAAATTATAGGAAACTTTCCCGCCAAATGTATTTAAATATGAGAACATCAAAATACGGAAAAGGGAAAAGGGGTGCCCATGTTTTAGGGTTGGTCGCGCAAGTGACCTACACGGTAGAGACTTACGCGCAGAAACTTGTGCGGCGAGAGGAGAATTCCGTGCCATCTCACAGGGTGTCCAAATACCTATAAATAGAGGTCTAACCCTCCTCATTCACTGAGAGGTAAAATCTTAGAGAAAATCAGTGCTCCCATTGTGCAAGTGTGGTGGTCCTAGAAGTAGTGGTGTGGTCACAAAAGAATAAGTTTTGTGGTTGTTGTTTGTTGCGAGTCCAGAGGGGTTTGGGAGATAAAGGAATGGAGTCACCCACGTTTTGTGTTGAAGAAGGGGGTGTTGCGCAAGTGGGTTGCTGACACTTGCACACTAGGTTTTGAAGAGGAGCGATAGTTGATTGTTGGGAGCCAAAATTGGTTTGGGAGTAAAAGTGTGTGAGTCGCGCAAGTTTGGATTTGAGGATGCTAGAATCGCACAAGTGGTTGAGGTGAACTTGCACGCTAGTTTCAACTTGTGCTCTGAGACTTGCACGCCAACTTGGAGAAGGGCGCTAGGTATGGATGAAGCATGACAGTGATTCAGGGATCCATGGAAGCTGGAAGATTGCCTGATACCATTGGGGCAATGTGAGATTCATCTACGGGTGAATGTTGGACTTCAAAATAGCAACTACATACAACAGATGATGTATTCATTAGTTATAATGAAGTGACCTACATGTATATAAATTGTGATTGGATCATTTCCAGAGCAGTGAGAAAAGGAAGAGGAAGAAGGTGATCCTCTCCACCGGTAGTGATCCAGAGAGAGAGAAACAGTGAGTGACCCTTGGGAAAGCAGAGAGCTGACCCTAAACCTTGTAAAGGAAGTGAGCTTGGGTAGAGAAGTGATCTAGCCTGAACCTTGTAAACAATAGTTTAATTTAGTGGATTTGGTACATCGTAACATCGTTATTGTATGCTCCTTGGACATAGCCCAGTGACAGTGAACCAAGTAAAAATCTATGTGTCTGCCTGCTTACATCCCTACATTGAATTTAAAGAATCATCATCAGATAACGAAGAAAATAAGTGGTTATAATAAACACACAAGTGAAAAAAAAGTGACCCTTGTAATAAAGAGGTCAAGATCCAATGGGGCAGAAATATTTTTGAAAAAGAATATCCATACCCTGATTCAACCCCCCTCTCAGGGTATATAGACCCTTATTGGTCCAAAAAAATGGTATCAGATCGAAGGTAGCTTTTTTCAGATTTGTTTTCTTTGACTTGGTGTAGTCGATTTGTGTGGTTAAATCAGTCTTCTCTTATCTCGTTGTTCCATGGAAAAGGGAAAAACATCAAAGAAAAATCAGAATTCAGCTGATATCATAAAGTGTATAAGTCTTTATGTAAAAAGTGTGATTCAACTAAATGAATCAAACAACATAATTAAGGAAGTCCTAGATGAATCTGATAGGTAGAAGATTGAGTCACTCATTCAGGATGTAGGAATGAGTGAAGTACTTGAACATCAAAATGATACTGAAACAACTGATGATGTCGAAGTTTTAAGAAAGAGGCCACCAGTAGATGTTGTCAACAAGACAAATAAGTTGTATCAGAACTTGGATGAAGAAGTTAAATCAAAAGATATCCGGATCCAAGTATTGGAAATTGAGTTTAACAAGCTCCGAGGTTTAAATCAAAGGCTTATTGATGTGGCTACTGACCTAAGGAAGAAAAATGAATCTCAAGGTGAATAAGTACAATATATGGCTATAATTAAAGGGAAGGAGGCTAATGATTATGAAGAGAATCAAAATTCACATGAAGTTCAGAATCTGAAAGCCAAAATTATAATCTAGCTACACAGTTGTTTCAAAAAGTTAAAAAGAATCAAAGGCTACAACAAGATAATGCATTTGTCTATGAATATATCTCTCATGAGAAATTGAATGTAAATAAGAAAAGTGATAATGTAGAAAAGCTCGCACATGAACTAGAAGATGAGATGAGTTGTGGAAAGAATCTCATAAGAGAACTAAATTCCCAACATGAATCAAGGAATATGAAGATTCAAAAATTGGAATAAGATCCATAATCAGTAAAGAAGATAGTGGAGAAATCCAATGCTAGAGGAAAGCCTAAAATGAAGGATGCCTTGCACTTACTATTTGATTTTCGCTTGTAAGGTGATGATAAAATGAAAAGAAAGAATGAGATATCTGAAGAGAAACAAAAAAAATATTTTCTCTTCTCAAATACCATATAGTTTGGGGAAAACGAGAAATATATTTTATGAATCATCTCCCGTGCATGACAGAATGCGAGACGTGAACAACTCCAGGAGTGGAGAAAAACCTGTAGGTGCTGGAGATAGTCCTAAGAGGACAGTTACAAAATGTATTGATGACATGTGTTATTTCTGAGGGATTCATGGCCACACATCATGCTTTTTTAAGAGGATCTGGAATAAAATTCAGGCTATGATAATAGAAACTTTGACAAATCTGAGAATAAGATGAAGCGTCATGAGAAATCACAGAGAAGAATCTCTTAGAGGAAAGCATTCAGTAGATGCAATTATTATGGAAGAATGGGACACACCATGAATATATGTTAGGAATATCAGGAGCTCAATGTGAGAGGAAGAACTCAAGATGCATCAATATCTTGGCTTAGAGATGACGAAATGAGGTATGTCTTTAACGGTAGATGTTTCATATGTTCTAATCGTGAGAATTTAGCAATATTTTGCAGCAAGAAGAATGTGAGAAAGGAAAAGGAGCCCAAAAATAGATTCCTGAATCCAGTGATGTATAAAGAGAAATCTTACATAGGGGGATAAAGTGTAAATTTCGAGAATAGGCTTAGTGTCATGACCCCGTCCCCACAAAGTGTACCCCTCCTCGGCTGGAAATGTAAAAAGGGAGATAATGGCCCCCGAGTCCTTCCCCCAGTTGGCCCTGGGTTGGCAACTAGCACCGAGGGTATAATAAACACACATATGGGAGGCATTAACCTCAAAGAGAACACATTTGGAAGAGAGAGACAGAATAGACACCAACCAACTCCAACTCAGAACAAAAATATAAAATAAAACCCAAGTGTACATTTGTAATGTCATGAAAAAGTACTACAGCTGAAAGGGAAAACTACAAGTACCCAAAGGAAGTAAAATAGCAGTGACCACAAGCCCGAACAGCTCCTCCATCCACAATCTAGTAGTAACCAGCTTGATCTCCAACCTTCTCCAAGCAACCTGAAAAAAAGTTTATATATGTGTAGGGTGATTATAACAGTATACTTAGTTGGATACTTCCAAAAGCCTCTCGTGAAAAAGTAAAAAATCATGCTAAATCATAGCGAACCACATGTAAAACTAACTCTTCATCGAAACAAGTATACTATGTTCCCAACCACACAATGGATACTCTCACCAAGTAATGCATACTAGAATAAATCATATGGTAAAGAACATGAAGGGTACCCTACTACTACTTACCCACTGGTTTTCCGCTTTCCCCCAACGACATACATCTTGTGCATCCCTCTCCAAAGGCTTTCCCATATAAACATGGGCTAAGTTCCACAATCTGCACCATGTGCATTACAAAGGCTTGTCCGCAGATAGTTGGGCGAAGCATCAAACATTCCTCACAACAAAAAGTAACCTGGTAGGTTCTGGGAGCCACCACATCTCGCATAACACGTATCATACGTCGGGTATTAAACCTCAAGCCATTACAGCCCATACACTGAGTAAGAATCCTCAAGCCATCACAGCATATACACGCTACACCTATAGTAGTCCATAGGATACTATATCCATAATATATGTGTCTGAATAACCACAAGCCATTACAGCCCTCAACACACATATATGTCGAAAACTAACCATTGTTCCTACTAGTACAAGTATCTACCAAGAGAAGAGAGAAGGGAAAAAGGGGGTAGTCAACCATTCATCATCCCACCGTAATGTTGGGGAAAACACCCCTAGGGATCAGAATCCCCGGGGTGTCAGTTTCCCTCACTGATAGGGTGGAGTAACGTATAGAAACACAAAATGTACAGAATATATAACTCATAACCACACTATGGGCATAACCTAGTCTTAGTCTCAACTGTTGCTAACGTCACTCAGACTCTGGGCTGCTATTTCTAAGACTATATATCCTATAAGCACACAACCAATTTAAGAACTTCATTAGATTACTTCATTCCCTTTATCATCAGTTCCACTTCACATTAATTAACTCTTTTCACATTAATTAACCATGGAAAAAACCACATTAAACTTCATTGGCATCACATTAAATATCAACCGTTACTTTAAAAGATACAACATCACAATTAAATTCCAACATCTCCATCGTTTTGGATTATCAAAATTTAATTAAACTTTCATTACAGAATTATTTTCCCATATTCCCAGGAATTCTAGAAAAGATTCATGTGCAACTAAACACAAGGGAGCTCAACACGGTGAGTATATGTAATAATTGTTGAGTCTTTGCCTCCTATAGCAAGAGCGTAGACCCATTCCCTCTCGAGAGGCTAAACACGGAAATCATGTGTCATACCCCGCGTGTTTTTGCCTCCTTCAGAAGAAGGGAAAGCAAGACTAGCTGCCTTGAGAAGTGGGAAAAAGTAAAGTAGATAATCAACCAATTAAACCACCAAACATCCAGCCATCACATCCATCCCATGCCATCATACTCGGTGTCCATCCCGACACCCACATGCATAAACTGATACATCTCGCCACTCTAGGAATCATTCGCTACCCTAACCACAAGGGCTCCTTGCCTCCACATATCACAACAACCATCTAGGGTTGCACCATAGCACAAGCAGCAGGAAATCAAACATCACATCAAATGGGATCTTGGCCCTCTAACAAGGCATCCATCCTTCATACATAATGAGCACTCATGGCTCCAAGGCACAAGGCATTCTGCCTTACAATAAAGAGGGTATCTCAGAACGCTATCAAGATTTATGATTTATCAAAAACACGTTCCTTAATCCCTCTAGAATTAAACTGGTCATTATTGCTAGCATCCAACTACGAGAAACCTAACCAAAAAGATATCATAGTTATCACAATTTAATTAAAAAATTAACCGGACATGCCTTCAGGCAACAAGAACCAACAACAACAACCGGATTCGTTCACATGCGTCTTTATCTTTAGCCAATTAATTATAAATTAATTATTTCTTTACGTTCTTTATCAATTCATCCTGATCAACATGGTAAAAGGCAAGTCATAGATATCACACTATCTAGAAAATCAAGAGGCAAACCGTTATCACGGAACAAAGAAACACAAGCGATCAAACCAATTCTTTTAATCTGGTTCAAGTATTTAATTAGTTAAATTTCATTGTGATCCAAAGGGCTAAATCATGCTAATTCTATGATTGCACATAAACAATTAGAGAATCCACAAATCGCCTACCTCAACGGTTTTGAAGGAAACCACAACGGTTGAAGAACACCCAAGAAGACTGGCTGATTCACCAAGGATCCTCCATAGATCTCTTCTCCTAACACAACCAAGACCAAAACTCATCACAAAAGACATCCACACACTTATATCTACCCATAACAGGCATATATCTATGATCCTGATAGAAAAGGTGGCATAGGTCTTGGTAGATCTAAGAAACCATACAAAAAGGAACACTTACCTCGAGAAACCAACATCGTTTTGCAAAGAGAATCCTCCAGATCGCCTCCAAAATGCATGAGGGAGTTTTATCCACCTCCAAGGAAAGGTAATCCCGAGTTATGGTTGCTTAGGGGCTTAAAAGAGGTGATTAAAGGCTAAACCAGTTAGATCCACAATTTTAGGAACTAACTTTTAGTGCCTGCATGACCTAGTCGCACGGTTAGACAAACCATGTGATAACCATGTGGTCACCACTTCCTTAGCCACTCAGCTCACATGGTTTGGTGGCATTGTTTAAACAAACAGTGAGGCTCCCATGTGGTCTCTACTTCCATTGAGGCTATCTACGCACGACTTGGCTTCCCAGTTTAACAAATCATGCACCAACCGTTTGAAAGCTACAGGACTTCCAGTTTTCTTTAAAAAGGCCACCCAAATGCAACTCGAAGCCACCTCATTCCCCCGGGACACCTCTAACACCACATTTTTACAAGGGAATGGACCAGAGAGGTCTGTTCCATTACATCAGATACCTCTCAACACACTCTCATCCTTGAGAATCCAGAACCCACCTAAAGAAAAAATGAAACAAGGTCTGAACAACCACCCACTGAGATACCTCTCAAAATAGAGAAAGACACCAAATCAACGAAGGAAATCATCTCATAAACATGAAGGTTTCATAACCCCATAATGAATCATCATTACATGAAAGAGTTAAACATTAAACAACCCTGGGTACTGAAAACGTATCTGTGACTCAGGTTCCCATGTACTCTATTCCATGCCACCGTGTCACCACAAGACAAGAACTAAAGGGATGGAACGCTCGTGCAACACCTTCTCCTTGCAGTCTTGGATCTCCACAGGTCGCTCCTCAAAGGTGGCATCATCATCAACATTGATCTCTCCCCAGTCTATAATGTTGGAGTCGTGATGAAGATAACAACGTAGCTGTGATACATGGAAAACATCATGTATCTGACTAATCTGAGGGGAAGTGCTACTCGATACGCCACAACTCCAACACGAGCTAACACCTAGAAAGGCCCAACAAAGCGGGGAGAAACATTACTCCCACGACCTAACTTTCACTTCCCACGACGGGTAGTCACCTTCAGAAAAATATGATCCCCAAAATTAATCTCTAACGGTATCCTCCTTTGAACAGAATAGAATTTTTGACGATCTTGGGCTGCCTTCATCCTCTCACGAATCACCTAAACCATCTCTGTTGTATTCTACACTAGTTCTGGTCCGAGAATTTCTAACTCTCCGACCCCAGTCCAGCACAACAGAGAACAGAAAGTCCAGCCATAAAAGGCTTCAAACGACGCCATAACGATGGTAGAGTGAAAATTGTTATTGTATGTGAACTCCACCAAGGGTAAGTACCTCATCCATGAGCCTCCAAAATCGAGAACAAAAGACCACAACTTGTCTTCAAGAGTTTGGATAGTTCGCACTGTATGACCATCCGTTTGAGGATGAAAAGCAGTGATAGGCATAGCTGAGAACCGAAAGCATGTTGGATACATCTCCACACCATGAAGGTAAAATGAGGATCTCGATCAGAAATGATTGTCCTCGGAACACCATTAAGTCTCACAACCTCCTCCAGATACTACCTCAACAAAAGATCAACTGAGCTCGATTCCTTGATCGCTATGAAGTGGGACAATTTTGTTAAACGATCCACTACCACCCAAATAACATCATTTCCTCCCGGAGCTCGAGGTAAACCTATAACAAAGTCCATGGAGATGTCCTCCCACTTCCACTGAGGAATCTCTAATGGCTAGAGAAGACCACCGGGAACCTGGTGTTCGACCTTCACCTTCTGGAAGACTAAACATCGAGACACAAACTCCGCAACTGCATGATTTAGCCCAGGAAACCAAAACTGACTCCTCAAGGATCTGTACATCTTCATCACGCCAGGATGTACTGCTAAGGGAAAATTATGGAACTCTCTATGAACCATCTCGCGCACCACTAAGGGAACAAAAAACCTTCCATGATACAATACTCTATGTTGTTCATCCTCAGACCAACCATCAGGGGCCTCACCATAATCGACTCGGTCTCTCCAGACCTCCACCTCATGATCCCCCAACTGGGACACTTCCACCTTTGGCACCAGGTATGACTGTATCGTCATCTGAAAAGGCAACCTCTACCTTTGACTTCTCCCATATCAAGATGCAATGCTTACAGTTCTTCTATAACTCTCCAGGAATCACCGGATTCCCACACAACATCACTACTTGACTTTCTGCTCAGCGCATCAGCTACAAAATTCCCCTTCCCAAGTGTATACGATATTTTGAAGTCATATTCCTCCAAGAACTCCATCCACTGACACTGTCATAAATTCAAGACACGCTGGGAGACAACATACCCCAAAATCTTATGATCGGTGAAAACCACAAAGCGCTCACCAATGAGGTAATGTATCCACAAATTTAGGGAAAACACCACAGTTTCCAACTCGAGATCATGAGTGGAATAGTTGCGTTCATGGGGAAGTAACTGACGAGACCCATAAGAAACAAATGACCTCTGATTCATTAGAACACAGCCTAACCCCAGACGTGAAGAATCGCAGAAAACATCAAACTGAATTCCTTCAGCTAGAAGACAAAGGACTGGAGAACTTACTAAGTTCTCCTTTAGATACTCGAAAGTTTCCTGATGCCAATTAGTCCATATAAATGGCTGATACTTCTTGGTAAAAGATTTCAGAGGAGTCGCAACCAATGAGAAGTTGTCCACAAACCTCCTGTAGTAGCATGCGAGACCAAGGAAACTTCGCTCCTCTAAAACTGTCTTGGGGCTTCCCAAGAAACAACTACTTCAATCTCTCATGGATCCAAAAATACTGCCCATTGGGACAGAAAATTATCCAAGAATCGGACTTCTCGATCCTAGAACTCACACTTCAACAACTTCCCAAACAGCTGATGTCGATGAAGAACTCCCAAAACGACTCGTAGATGCTATACATGCTCCTCTTCATATGTGGAGAACACAAGAATGCCGTCGATGAAGACTACCACAAAATTGTCTAGGAACTCATGAAACACAGCATTCATCAATCCCATGAACACATCTGGAGCATTCATCACGTCGAACGTCATTACAAGAAACTCATAATGCCCATGACGATAACAGAAAGCAGTCGTCGTAATATACTCATCCGTCACACGCATCTGATGATATCCTGACAGTATGTCAATATTTGAGAACCAACATTCACCCTTCAGTTGATCGAAAAAATCATCAATCCATGGATGAGGATAGAGGTTCTTTATTTTCACATTTTTTAAGCGACGATAATCGACACAAAACCGAAAACTGACATCTGCCTTCTCTACGAAAAGAACTGGTGCACCCCATGGGGACACACTTGGTCGAAAAAAACCGCACTGAAATATACTATCAAGCTGTATACGCAGCTCTCGTAACTAAAAAGGGGTAATTCTATATAGAGACATAGAGATAAGAGATGCTCCTTGTTGTAGCTCAATCCCAACCTCTATCTCTCATCAAGGGGGTAATCCTACAACCTCTTCTGGAAATACATCAGGGTACTCCTCTACGACCCTAGGAAACACCAACTGCCGAACCTCTGGAGAACTCAACATCATCTTAGTCACCATGGATGATAAGGATGGAACACACCTATGAACCATCCGAGGATCTCTCTCACCAACAAACACCCCATGCTCTCCATCTGCACTGATGAAGATGTCTTTCTTCCTGAAGCAATCCACGATAGCCTGCACTGAATACAACCAATCCATGCCGAGGATGACATCATATGGTTGTATCCATAAACATAAGAAATCTCCCCAAGAGCGATGCTGCCCCAACACTAGCTCATAGTCTCTACATACTTCAAAGAATTCAGCTCAACCTCCAACTAGCGTAGTCAACACCAAGGCCATTGAAAGCCTCTCTACCTTAGGACGGAAAGTGTGGACAAGGGTATGTGATATGAAAATTTGTGTGGCTCCTGAATCAAAAAAAGCATACACCAAGGTAGAAAACAAGCAAAGGGTACTTTGAACGATATCTGGCTCACCTGGAGCTGGCAATGATAGGGAATGAAGCTGACCACAACCTCCTTCACTGCCTCTCTAACCATGATGACGACCACCACCACGACCGTGATCCACTCTCTGTGGACGGGGAGCATCATGGAGTTGTCCTCTACCTGCCCCATCTCCCCTCTGGCGATCTAATGCTGGTGCACCTAGCTGAAGCTACCTAAGTGGAAACTACCTCAACGGAGGAACCGGGAGTGTAGTACCTGGTGCATGATGATCGCTCTGAAAGGTCGATCATTCCCAATGTTGATGCCCACGACCACCAAAATAAAAACAAGCTCCTGATCCCTTGGTATAGAAATGAGAGTTTCTGCCTCCGAAGAAACGAGATGCGAATGGCTGGGACCTACACCCGGCTGAATAGAAACTCTTCTGCCCTGAAAACTGGGAACCCCAGACCACAGCCTTGCCTTGTGAGGGATCATGACGATCCCCTTCTCTTGATGATTTAGTCCTGGAAAAATTCTTCTCAACAACCTTTACCCCCGCCAACTCCTTGAGATATGTATTCATCATAAATGGGGTGACCTGGCACTGGATCTCTGGACGCAAAGCTTCCTCAAAATGTCTCACCCTGGCCTCCTCATAGGGTAACAGGTCCGAAGCATGTCGTAGAAGGTTCCTGAAACGGATTCCAAACTCCTAAACACTGGATATCACCTGTCAAAGGGTAAGAAACTCCTGGCGACTGGACACCTTCATAGTCAAAGAAAGTAAATCCAAAATAAAAATGTCCCAAAACTCCTCCCATGAGATCACAGACTCCTCACGATCCCCGAGGAACAAGAGCCACCTCTGCCTCACTTCTCCATGCAGCATCGTCACCACCAAGGACACCCAATGCTCCTTCCGAGCAAGAATCGAACTGAAAGCGATCTCGACCTCCTCCAACCAGTCTTCTATTACTGCATCTAAAACGGAGCCCTCATACTTCTGCAGACTATGGCATTGAAACTCTCAGAGTGTCCTCCTCTATGTGTCGTCTTCGTCAACCTCTACCCTGCGGCGACCTGCTAGAACAGCCTTCTAAACATCTTCTACACAAACCTAACGAGGACGTCGACCTAGAGCCACACCTGCAAAATAACAAATTCTTATTGATCCTAATCCTGGAATATAGAAGACTCAACATTAATTAATTAAATTTTTTCGTTCATTCATTTTAGGTTAACTTATCCCAAGTTCTACACATTTACACACAGGCACAAAGAATAATGATGCATGATCCTTTCTGAGGCCTCTACCCTGCAACTAGTATCACATTGTTTAGTAGCCATGGTAAACTTAAAGGTCCCTACATCAGATCATAGGGGGGCCTAAATGCCTATGTCTTAGTCAGTTTACAGTGTTTACCAAACTTTTGAAACATGAATATCACCATTTCCATACCAACCCATGCAACCTCACATGTGCCTAACTCCAAACTCCATCCTATCCCTCAACCTCCCTTTGATACCACTCTGCCATGACCCCCTCCCTACAAAGTGTACCCCTCCTAGGCTGGTAATGTAAAAAAGGGAGATAATGACCCCCGAGTCCCACCTCCAATTGGCCCCGGGTTGGCGACTAGCACCGAGGGTATAATAAACACACAGATGGAAGGTATTACCCTCTAAGAGAACACATGCAAAAGAGAGAGATAGAATGGGCACAAACAAAATCCAACTCAACACTGAAATATAAATGAAAACCCAAGTGTACATATATAATGTCATGAAAAAGTACTAAATCTAAAAGGGAAAACTACATGTTCCCAAAGGAAGTAAAACAACAGCGACCACATGCCCGAACAGCTCCTCCAACCACAAGCTAGTAGTAACTAGCTTCATCTCAAACTTGATCCATGCGACCTGAAAATCAGTTTGTATATGCGTAGGGTGACTATAACAGTATACTCATTATGATCCTCCCCGAAGCCTCTTATGAAAAAGTAAAGAAATAGTGCTAAAGCACAGTGAACCACAAGTGAAACTAACGCATCACCTAAACAGGTATACTAAGTTCCCAACCACACCATGGCTACTCTCACCAAGTAACGCATACAATAATATATCATATAGTAATGAACATCAAGGGTACCCCGCTACTACCTCCCCATTGGTTTTTCTCTTTTCCCCAATGACATACATCTTGTGAATCTCTCTCTAAAGGTTTCCCCATATAAACATGGGCTAAGCTCCACAATCTGCACCACATGCACTACAAAGGCTTTCCCACAGACACCTGGGCGAAGCATCACACCATCCTCACAACCAAAAGTAACCAGGTAGGTTCTGGGAGCCACCACATCTTGAATAACGTGTCTCATACGTCGGGTATTAAACCTCAAGCCATTACAACCAATAAACCGAGTAAGAATCCTCAAGCCATCACAGCTTATACATGCTACACCTATAGTAGTCCATAGGATACTATATCCATAATAAATTTTTTTGAATAACCACAAGCCATTACAACCCTCTATACACATATATGTGGAAAACTAACCGATGTGCCTACCAACACAAGTATCTACAAAGAGAAGAGAGAGGGTTCAAAGGGGGTAGTTAACCATTCATCCTCCCACCCAAATGTTGGGGAAAACACCCCCAGGGCACATAATCCCCGGGGTGTCAGTTTCCCTCACTGATAGGGTGGAGTAGCGTATAGAAACACAAAAATTACAAAATATAAACTCACAACCACACTATGGTCATAACCTAGTCTTAGTCTCAACTGCAGCTAACGTCTCTCGGACTCTGTGCTGCTATTTCTAAGACTATATATCCTATAAGCAAACAACCAATTAATGAACTTCATTAGATTAATTCATTCCATTTTTCATCAGTTCCACTTTACGTTAATTAACAACATGCACATTAATTAACCATGAACAAACCACATTAAACATCATTGGCATCACATTCAATATCAACCGTTCCTTTAAAAGCTACAACATCACCATTAAATTCCAGCATCTCCGTCCCCGTGGATTATCAACATTTAATCAAACTTTCATTAAAAATATTATTTTCCCATATTCCCATGAATTCTAATAAAGCTTCCACTGCAACTAAACACAAGGTGGCTCAACAAGGTAAGTATATGTACTACCTGTCGAGTCTTTACCGCCTATAGCAAGAGTGTAGACCCATTCCCCCAGAGAGGCTAAACACAGAAAGCACGTGGCATACCCCGCACGTTTTCGCCTCCTTCAGAAGAAGGGTAACCAAGACTAGATGCCTTGAGCAGTGGGGAAAAGTAATGTAGATAATCAACCAATTAAACCACCAAACATCCATCCAACACATCTATCCCATTCCATCATCCGCAGTGTCCTCCCTGACACCCACATGCATAAACCGATGCATCTCACCACTCTAGGCGTCATCTGCTGCCATAACCACAAGGAATCCCTACCTCTACATTTCACAACACCCCTCCAGGGTCACATCACAGCACAAGAAGTAGGAAATAAAAAATCACATCAAATGGGCTCTTGGCCTTTTAACAAGGCATCCAGCCTTCATACATAATGAGCACTCATGGCTCCAAATCACAAGGCATTCTGCTTTACAAGCGAGAGGGTAACTCAGAACCCTATCAAGCATTATTATTTATCAACAAAAAGTTCCTTCATCCCTATTGAATTAACCAGGTCATTATTGGTCGGTTCCAACTATAGGTAACCTAAATAAAAAGATATCATATCTATCACAATTTAATTAAAAAATTAACTGGAGATGCCTTCAAGCAACAAGCACCAATAACAACAACCGGATTCATTAACATGCCTCGTTATCATTAGCCAAATAATTATCAATTAATTCCGGCTTTACATTCTTTATCAATTCATCTAGATCAACATGCTAACATGCAAGGCATAGATATCACACTATCTGGCAAATCAAGAGGCAAACCGTTATCACCGTACAAACCAACGCAAGAGATCAAACCAATTCTTTTAATCCGGTTAAATTATTTAATTAGGTCAATTTCATTGTGATCCAAAGTGCTAAATAATGATAACTATATGATTTCACATAAACAATTAGAGAAGCCACGATTCCCCCTACCTCAACAATTTTGACAGAAACCACAACGGTTAAAGAGCGCCCAAGAAGATCGGCTGATTCACCAAGGATCCTCCCTAGATCGCTTATCCTAACACAACCAAGACCAAAACTAATCACAAATGACATCCAAACACTTTGATCTACCCGTAACGGGCGTAGATCTATGATCCTGAGAGAAAAGGAGGAGTAGGTCTAGGTAGATCTAAGAAACCAAACAAAAGGGATCACTAACCATGTGAAACCTACTTCGATTCAGGAAGAGAATCCTCCGGATAGCCTCCAAAAGGCTTGGGAGAGGTTCTTCCACCTCCAAGGAAAGGTAATCCAAATTTATGGCCACTTAGGGGATTAAAAGAGGTGATTAAAGGAAAAACGAGTTAGATCCATAATTTTAGGATCTAACATTAAGTGCCCGCACAGCCTAGTCGCACAGTTAGACAAACTGTGCGCTAACCGTGCGGTCACCACTAACTTAGCCACTCAATTCGCATGGTTTGGAGACACAGTTTAGACAAACTATGCACCTCCTGTGCGGTCTCTCTTCCATCAAGGACAGCTACACATGGCTTGGCCTCACGGTTTAACAAACCCTGCTCCAACTGTGTGAAAGCTACAAGACTTCCATTTTTATTTAAAAACACCACCCAAACGCACCTCTAAGATGCCTCGATCCCACGGGACACCTCTAACACCACATTTTCACAAGGGAATGGATTGGAGAGGTCCGAGACATTACACATAGAGCCTCAGTGGAATAACATGGAGATGAATGAAATGTGTATCTGTCACACTCACAACAGACCTCTAAGAAAAAACATTTAAAAATCTGGAAGAAAAAAGGAGGAAATTCTAAAACTATGAGTAAGAAGAGTGTACATTCAGTGGAGGGCACACCAACAATGAAAAATATTGTGGTAATTAAAAAATATGAAAAAAGAAAAATAAACAAATAATTCATTAAAAAATTTCCATGTCCTGTGCCACCACAAGATGTAGAGGAAAGAGTAAGATCCCAACAATGGAGGAAGAAGCCAAGGAATATGAAAAGAAGAGATATTTTTTCTCAGAGAAGGAACCAAGGTAAATAGAAATTTGGTGGAACATCAAAGACAAAAATATGTACTCGTGGGTTTAAACCCCAAATAGTGAGAAAGGCTAGGCCTGCAGAATCATCATATTAGAAAAAGACTCAGCATGTTGGTAATGAATTCTTAGCCATATGTTAAGAGTAGTTGAATTAGGAAAGGCAACAAGAAGAAGCAAGGAAAGAGTGTGATGCTCTTCAAGAAAGAATCAAAGGGTTGACCCATAAGGATCAACCACAATCCTCATCTTGAGGATTCCAAAAGCGCCCCTCTCCGTATGTACAGAAATGTTGTTAACTGAGGATTCAAGTGTGGCATGTTTTGGCATATATGATCCAAGGGGAAGTGGCATCTAAATATGCAAAGTGGAGAAGTGATGTGATCCATGGTTTCAAATGCCTCAAATCAGGTACCATCGTTGAAGAATAAAAGGAGAAACAAATTAGAATAAGAAGTGATTGTGTTATTAACTTTATCTCTTGTTTCCTACACCGAGTTCCATAATTGTAGGCTTAGAGATTTTGTTTTTGTCTCAATTTTGAGTGGATGATGAGAATACATGATGCAAGAGAAGAATAATTTTTATGGGTCTAAACAGTGGGCCTAACCCCATGAAGTTTTCTATAACATAGGGGGAGAATTCATTATGAAAATCGGATGAAAGAGCCATTAACACAATAATTGGATGAATCAGCTTAGGTTTTCCCTATCAAGGGAAGAAATAATCACATGGATAAGTATAAATAATCATGCATCTCATGCTTATCTATTTCATTCTAACATATTTTATTAGCTAATAGTTTTTAGGATACTGAGAAGTTTCAAGAGAGTATCAACCCTGTCTGAACAAGAAGATCATAAAAGTAACTGAAATAAGTGAAGCCAATGAACAATGAAAGTAACACAAGGGGAGAAGATGTGGCAGGTGATGAATCAGAAAAATACACTGATGATGAACAAGAAAGTTTCAAGTCTGTGTCTGCAAGGAAGCCAAAGAACTGAGCTGAAATTGATAGGCAGAATATCATTGGTGATCATCCGGCTCTAGTTTAGACAAGAATAATGAAGTCACTAAAACCGAAATCTTCCTATCTCAGGTAGAGCCGAAATTCTTTGTTGATGTAGCTGAAGATGAAAACGTAGTTTAGGATATGAATGAGGAACTTGATCATATTTAGAAGAAACAGATGAGGGAGATTGTTTCAATACCAGAAGATAATAATGTCATCGGGACTAAATGGGTCTTCGCAATAAGAAGAATTAAGATGGTGCAGTGGTTTGAAACAAAGCATGAATAGTGTGCAGAGAATACTCCCAGATAGAATCAATAGATGTTGATAAGAAATTTTCACTGGTTTCAAGGCTGGAGACAATCACACTATTCCTAGTCATTGTAGTGAAACAGATGTTAAAAGTGTTCGAGATGGATGTCAACTATGCATTCTTGAATGGGGTTATAGAGGAGGAAGTATATATTGAGAAGCCAGATGGTTTTCTCATTCATGAGGATGAGAACAAAGTTTTCAGACTGAAGAAGGTGTTGTAGGGGCTGAAACAAGCACCATGAGCATGGTACTGAAGCCTTGATCATTACTTGAAAAAGCATGGTTTCCAGCTTGGGGGAGTTGAAGAGAATATCTATTTCAGAAATGGAAGTAATCAAAGGATGATGGTGTTGATTTATGTCAATGACATAATATTTGGTGGATCAGATGAAGTGACACAAGGAAGGAATGGGACATTCAATTCTCAATCCAAATATGCCAAGGAGGATTTGAAAAGGTGTATAATACAAAATTCTAATGAGATGAAGACTCCATTTTCTACCCGGATAAAACTGTCAAAAGCTGAGGGTGGAAATGCAGTTAATATCATAGAATACAGAAAAAATATTGGATTTTTGTTGTACTTGACCAAAACAAGGTATGACATTGTATTCGCCACATGCCAAGTAGCGAGATATCAGAGTAATCCCAATGAAATCCACATGATTGTAGTGAAAACAATACTTCGATATATCAAGGGCACAATGGACATAGGCTTGATATATAATGAAAAATATCAGACATAGTTATTGGGATATACTAATGCAGACTGGGATGGTTCACCGAATGATAGGAAATCAACGTCAGGTGGTGCTTTCTATCTTAGTGGATTGTGTATTTCTTGGCTAATCAATAAGAAAGATTGCATTTCATTGAGAATCGTGGACGATAAGTATATTGCGGCCACTCAAGCATGAAAACAATTATTGTGAATAAAGTAGCAACATGAAGATATTGTAGTTGAAGTGAAGTCTCCGATCGGAATCCAGTGTGATTACTCAAGTGCAATCAATCTTAGAAAAAATCTAGTTCATCACTCAAGGAAGAAACACATTGAGATAAAATATCATTTCTATATGGACAAGGTAGAGCAAGGGTAGTGAAGTTGGCGTATGTGCCTACAGAGCTATAGGTTGAAGATATTCCGACAAAGGCATTACCCAAGGAAGCGTTTGAAAGACATCGACTGGCTCTAGGAGTTCAATTGACTCATTGCACTTAAAAGAGTGTGGATGTAGGAACCCCCCTCTCCCTAAGGTATTATGTGTTTTTCTATAATGTGATGATATGTGTTCTCTAAACTGTTAAAGACCAGAAAAGAGTGAAATTTGGGTTCAGTGACAAAGGGGGATAAAATAGTGATTTTTCAAGGGGGAGACAGTCTGAAAATTTGATAAATCATGATTGATTTGGGGAGAAGCTGAAAGATGGAGAAGCTAGATAGGGGGTGCAATGAGATAGGGGGAGAATTTTAAATCTGACTATGCTATAAGTGATCGATCAAAGATTAGATATCATGATATATGAGGATCATGATAAAATCATAAGAGTGGTGTTGGAATGTGGTAAGAATATATCAAAAAACAGGTATCAGTTTGGTGTCAATAGTGGCTATCAGAGTTGACATGATTCATTCATGTACTTTTCATTTACTCTTGTTTTTCACGCCGAGCATTTCTCATTTGGGCTTAAAGTATGTGTTGATTAAATCCTTGATCGCTATCGGAATCACAATGAGCGAATGGTGGATGATGAATTAATGATGTATCTTTTTATGGAAGATTTGTCAAAAAAACCCATAGGGAGAGATTGATGGGAAAAAATTCCTCAAGGTATCATTGAAGCATTTTTGAGGTGATTGTGTTTGTTGACAAAGTGGACATCTGTGTTGTGATTGTTGAAAAAGCAATCCATGACATACAATTTTTTTGAAAAAGGTGAGTTCTTTATGCCATGTCGAGTTTAAGGGTTGTGGTTAACAATCCATGTTTTATTCAGGAATGTCGACAGTGTAATGGATGATCTGGAGGTGGTACAAAAATTGCATATACAAGGTGGCTATGTTTTCCTGTGTTTTTCATTTTTTTAGGCTTGAAAATCGACAAATAGAGAAATGTGTTTTTGGAAAAGGGACTTGTGAACCATGGACTTGAAGGAGAGGAAATGTGTACACCATATGTTTTTCAAGATCAGAACATCAAAATATTTCAAAGGGAAAAGGGGTGCCAATGTTTCAGGTTTGGCCACGCATGTGACCTGCGCGGCAGAGACTTGCGTGCTGAAACTTTCACGTTGAGGGGAGACTTGTGCGCCATCATGGAGGTGTCCAAATGCCTATAAATAGAGGTTTAACCCTCCTCATATGGTGTGAGTTCAACACTTAGAGAAAATCAGAGCTCCTGCTGTGCAGTTGTGGTGGTCGCACAGGTGGTGGTGTGGTCGCGCAAGTAGAAGTTTCACGCTAGTTTTTTGTTGCACGACTAGAGTAGTTTGGGTGAGAAAGGAAGAGAGTCGCCCAAGTTATGAGATGAATAAGGGGGTGTCATGCAAGAGGTTTGGCGACACTTGTGTACCGGTTTTTGAAGATGCGCGATAATTGATGGTTGCACGCCAAAATTGGTTTGGGCGTAAAAGTGTGTGAGTCGCGCAATTTTGGAGTTGATGAAGCAAGAGTCATGCAAGTGGTTGAGGTCAATTTGCGTGCTAGTTTTTACTTGCACGCCGAGACTTGCGCTCTGGCTTGGAGAAGTGCGTCAGGTATGGTTGAAGCATGGTAGTGATTTAGGTCTATGTGGAAGCTGGAAGATTGTCTCGTACCTTCGGTGCAAAGTGAGATTCATCTATGATTGAAATTTGGACTTCAACATATCATCTAAACACTACAGAGGATGTATTCATTAGTGATACTGAAGATACCTAAAGGTCTATAAACTGTGAGTGGTTCCTTTCCAGATTAGTGATAAAAGGAAGAGGAATAAGGTGATCCTCTCCACCGATAGTGAGCCAGAGATAGAGAAATAGGGAGTGACCCATGGGAAAGCAGTGAGCAAACCCTAATCCTTTTAAAGGCAGTGATCCTGGGAATAGAAGTGATCTAGCCCGAACCTTGTAAATAGAAGTTTTCTTTAGTGGATTTGGTACAGCGGCACATCGCCATTTTATGCTCCTTGTATGTAGCCCAGTGAGGGTAAACCATGTAAAAATCTATGTGTCTGCCAACTTACTTCCTTGCATTGCATTTAAAGCATCATCAACAGATAAATAAGAAATGAAGTGGTCATAATAAAAACGCAATTGAAAAAAAAAGTGACCCTTCTAATAAATAATTCAAGATCCAGTGGGGAAGGAAGAATTTTGAAAATGAATATCCATACCCAGATTCTCCCCCTCTTAGGGTATATAGGCCCCTATTAGTCCAAACAAGTAAAATATTATAAAGATTGGTCACTTAATCTCATTTTAATTAGACTTATCATGTAATGAATATTAAATGATATATATTAGAGAAGATGTGAGGCATAATAAAAAACCATTGTTGACAGAATCACATCAATATCTAGCATATCATAAATATTATTGAGGATTCTTCTAAAACCATTAGTAATCGAGTGGATATTATGTAAAATATATCACTCTGAGATAGAAAGTTTGTTTTAAGGGAGTATTAAAAGTCAAATATACATGCTTTGGTCCATTTAAATTAACCTAAAAGGAATCATATAATTATATAATGCATTGATAATGTTCAAATACTATAATCTCTTATATTATAGCTTCTATATATACCCATATAAATCATTTTATGGGTTGAAATGATAAAAATTAATATATAGGGATGAGAATGTAGAAATATAACTATTGGTAAAATAAAATATGAACAAAATCATAGTGAAATCCCAACCTATTCAATAACACACTATTAACTAAAAATATATGCTCACAGTTGATAAGAAGAGCTAGATTTTAGATCTAAATTGGGTTATATTATTCCATTGAATAAATCTCCGGAATAATGTTATAGGTTTTGGGAATAAGTGAAAACTATGTCCAATATACATCAGACTCTCTCAGATTCTTCATTTTATTGATGGTTTGGACTATTTATTTACTCATCCATTAAACATCTTTTACTAAAAATAGAAAATAAAAATAAATAATTCCCCATTTCATAATGTTTGAAAATAATTATCAAAATTGAAATACACTACCTGATAAATAAATGATTCACTATGAATAAAATTATCTGGGAAATGAAACCATATAAAAATAAAAAACATATAATGATTGAAAAATTCATTATCTAAATATTCCTTGGGAATAATTCCCTTAATAATTACTATAGAAAGAGTGAATTCCATTAAAATATGAAAATAAATTATTAAAATAAAATGGAAATATTTCATTAATTATTTTCATGGGTAATTGATTGGTATATTTTAGAATTCAATATAACCATCATATATATGGGTTTTCAATGTATATAAAAATTAATATTATATATTTTGTGGTATTATATGGTTGTTGGTATTTTCATTGTACATAATCCGAAATAATGAGATAAATTTTTTATTTTTTAACAGTACTTTTTCATTACAATGTGATTTTTGAGATGTTATAATTGGATTGGTAGGTATAGATTTGTGTAACTGTATTATGATGTATATTTAGTTAGAAAAATCAATGGAATAATGTTTCTAAAGTGTTCAATATGATAATCCATTTTTCAAGATTAGGATTGTTGTATCTGCACAAGGGTAATCCTTTGACCAATCCCAATATGGACTTAATCAAGTTTGGAAAGAGTGTATGAATTTATGGGAGAAGTTCAAGCTCATTGACATCACTATGAGATCAATGTTAATATAATCATTATCAATGACTATCAAAATTTCTCATTTTACTATTATGTTATATGAAGATTTATTATGGGGTTCAATATATACTTTTTAAGAAGATATAAGAATGAAAATAACAGAATAATAATTGGATATATATATATATATGTTTTGCTATTAAAATCAATATTTTCTGAAAAATATTGTTTTGAAAATATAATTAAATTTGAAAAAGAAATTATTTAGAGAACCATATTGATAAAATTTAATGAATTATTAGTAACTAAATTTTTATTTTATTAAAACTATAAATAATCTCATTTTAATTCTTGATTTTTTTTTTTCAAAATATTATATGTATGTTCAATAAATTTTATTTACTTGACAAGATTAATAAATATTAATTTATATTTTAGTTTTTTTATTGATAAAAAAAGAAAAATAAATTTATTTTAATTGATATTATTATTGTAAACTAATGATAATGAATTCATTAATATTTTTAAAAATAATTTTTTCATAAATTTATTTTTATGTGCTATAATTTGTAATATTAAAAAAATTATCACTTTTATTAATTGAATACATTAAAATAAATTTCATATTTAATATCAACATTAATAAATAACTTAATATGTTTCATTTCATTTTAACTAAAAAATGAGCTCCTAAGATAAAGAATATGTTTTAAAGGTAATGTTGAGATAAGGTAACTTGTTTAAATTTTTAGGAGATTATGTAACACATTTTTGACAATAAATATAATAGTTGGTATTTGGATAATAATTTGTTATCTATAATATGTTTTCACTTTTTTATCAAAAATCCATATAAAAAAATTAAACATACATTACTGAATGGCTATTTCAAAATCAATAACACTCTGGATCACATATTAATGGACCCAAGATCTTCTTACCTTAGAGAAAAACATTCATATAGTTTTATATATAAGCCCCATGAATGATATCTCTTATATATGTCAACTGAATTTTTATGAGTTGTTGTTACCAATATCAAGAGGTTCTATAAGGGAATATTAAACCCTTTAACATAGTATGATCTAATGCGGATAGAGTTTTTTTAAATGATAAATTTTAAAATAAAAAATAATTTTTTATAGATAATGTAAGATATTTCCCAATAGTACGTGAATCCAATGATTGGTATTTTCATCCAAATTTCGCACCTACAAGACATGTTTAATATGATGATCCTTTTATTTTTATATCGTGTATATAATACATATTTATTATATTTTATTGTAATTATATTTTTATTGGTTTTATACAAATTTTCATTTAATATCCTATTTTTGGAGATGAATTTCAGTATTCGTTGTCAAAATCATAATGGTTTCATTGATTCAGTTTCAATTTCATTGGGTGATAATATTTCATCCAGGAAATTGTATTCTAATTTTTTTATTTTGAAATATAAATAATTCATTTGGTATTTTAGGATTTCCCTTTTAAAATAACATTTACTTGTCAAAATAAAATTTTATGATAAATATTTAATTCATTAAAACAAAATACTATTTTTAATAATTAATTTCTTTTATATTTATTATAATTTCTTCCAAATCATGATCAATGAATTTTTTTTCCTTTATTATGTTTATTGATAAATATTTATTTCATTTTGAAACATTCATCTTCATCATTATCATTATTCAAAATAAAATTTTACAATTCAATAATTTACATTATTTTTCAAATAAAATTATTAAAAATACTAAAAAATATTTATTTTGAAATCTATATATATTTTATCCTCCACATAAAATTTCTTATCATTTACCATTTTTTCATTTTTATCTTCCATATTGGATCTTGTTTTAAAACTAATGTTTCTAATGTCTTATAATCAATAGTTGATAATGATTTATAAGATGACTTATGACAATTACTTAGAAAAAATTTCATAATAATTAGAATAATTAATTTTCAAGATCACTATTCCACATTACACACTATATATAAAATCTATATCCCCCCATAAAATTCGTATTAGTTTATAAAAATATTTTACAAAATACTTTATCTTGTTGTTTTATTTTTTTTGTTCAACTGATCCTATTATTGATTTCATTATTATGTATAAAATTTTATGATATATGTTATCCATCTTAATTTAATTTGTGAATTTATATTTTATGTAAAATTAGTCTCATATAGAACAATTTCATATTACATATCATTATGTGATAAATTGGAATAATATATCCCTTCAATACAGAGTTAATATAATTATATCCCATGAGATTAAAATGTAATGCAAGTATTGATGCTTGATAAAATATATGGTGGAGGTTTTATTTCCCATTATATTATTTCATGAAAGTTTTGATTCCTATTCGACCATGTTAGGATTTGATTCTTGCTCAAATTTACCCAAGAGATGAAGGTAGAACTGTCCTTGTAGTTTAACTTGGGTTATCGAATCCTTAGAGACCTAAGAAGTAGCCTATGGACACGTACATTCTATGGAATGATTTTGGATATTAAGTGGACAAAATTGGGTTGATTTTAGATGGGTGTGAAGGATAACTAACAGATTTAAGTTAATTCAATTTAAAAGAATGTGTTGATCCTAGGGTATCGCTCGGGGTGTATAGGACGTATTTCCTTTTCAATGATTTCAATTTCTTATATTTGAGATGGGTTCATTTAATGAGATAAAAAAACATCATAACTTACTGGTTTAATGCCTAAACCATTTAATACTAATCATATATACACTTGAATGATCAATGTTTTGAGCACTTCAAGGTAATGGTTTGTATTAGCACTTGAAGTGTGTGGCCTTAAATTCAACAAGGATGATGGAGTTTAAAAATCATCAAATAAAAATCTCAATTAAATTACTGATTATACATTAATGGGGTGATAAATAACATACAATCCAGCCCCTTGATACTCCCTTGGATCAACCCAAAAGTTTGATATCCCTCCATTGATCCCATGGTTTCAATGGAATCAGAAACTAGACTCATGGGGGATGAAATTGAGAAGTAAAGAAAACAACAAAAATAAAATGAACACTCCACCGTTGTGTGAATAATTTCACAAGGTTTGGTGTGAATAAAATCACACATTGATCCAACGGTATCAAAGTGATATTAATAACAATAGAATAAGAGTATAATAATAACTTTTATTAAGAAACTAAAGTGAATTGAACAACTTACATGTGAAAGACAAATTTGAGACGACAAAATTGCAGCACAACATTACAATTGAACAAAGCACCAAAGATCCTTCAATCCTCCATCACCACTGCATTAAATAGGAATTTTTGAGCCCTTGGGTCGAGCCTCCAATAGTCCAAGTCTCATCAATTAATTGTGGTAGGACATAGGTTGGTGGAAAGTAAGGGAGAGTTGATTTTTCCACCCTTGACACGAGGTGGCGGCCAGATTTCCTTCACCGAACAGATGCACTTGGAAGGCCTTCTCTATGGACAAATCAGAGTGCGCCATAGAAGAAGAAAATGGAGCTCAAGATTTATTCTAACCGGATGTGACATTTTATCCCATTTGGAGTTGTGGATTCCATGATATGATAATTTTAGTGGGCTGTTTTTCTGGGACGCAGAATCTGGCCCAGAATTTTATGTCTAAATTGCGCTGCCTAAATGACCACAATGTAGGCATAATTAGAATTTTATCCTGAAGGGTTATTTGTTCCTATACATGTATTCTAGCATCCCAAAAAACTTTTTATTCATTGGGTCTATATGTTGAGCCCCACAGTCTCATCAGTGGGCTGGTGTCCAATCTTACTTCTCCAGAATTGCTTCCTTTCATCACAAAATATCCCCATCTTCATCCATTAATTCTCTATTGATTCCTAAATGAAACATGATCATATTTATGTTTAAATAAAGTAACCAAAATATAAAATTGAAATATTGATAATCAAATTACTTAAAATCAGATGAATCATTGGGTACGTTAAATGATGTAAAAAAATGTACCACGTAATAGTGCATTTTAAGAAGGTATTACAATAATAATGTGAAATGATGTTCAAAGTGTAAAATGCACTAAAATGGTGTTTATGAATAAAAAATAACATGAATATTATGTATATTAACAATGAATATTAGCCTCATTTAGTGGCTAATCATACCCCCCAACATGAGTTTTACTAGTCCCGAGCCAAATATATCTCAACAATATGAAATTCGAATTCCCTTTTCCAAAAACATTTTAATACACAATGATCACCAGAAAACCATATACCAAACAATCATGAAACCCATAAAAATATTTTAATACAAGATAGTTTCATAAGAAGATCCCAATCCCAATCCCATTCCTTTGTTCAAATTCATTGCCATATTTCATCCAATATGAATTAAGTATGAGGATGTGTTTGCATCACGATAGACATGGGGGTTTATTTTTATTCAAGGGGGGAATGATGGGAGTGCTAGGTGGAATCACATTTTGATATTAATATGAGGATTCATTTTTTTATTGTAATATTTTTATATTGTTTTGTTTTTGTTTTTTTTTCAATTTTTCCATGGTAATAGAAGTTGCACTCAAAAGTGTCAACCCATGTAGCGAGACTTTGCCGATGACTCCCAGGCTCAAAGACCTTAGGGAACCAAGTGAATCCCACATACTCAGGCTTCATCTCGAGTTAACTCAGTCAAAAACAAATTCAAATTACCAAAAATAGAGATAAAATTACTAACTCTGGGCCAGACAACTATGGAGTGGCGATCCCCAAGTGCCGAAAGCCACGCATTAGGTCATTTCATTGCTCTACGCACAATTTTTTTTTAATTTTCATTTTGAATACTCATATTAAACTAAAATGATGACCAAAACTATGCTATTTATTTAGGGGACCCCATGAACTTAAACTAATACCCCAATATCCAAAGGACGTGCATTGTGATTTTTTTATTTGGATGAAAATATAAACGATGAAATATCACATTGGACAGCCACACTTTCCAAAATCTATGCTCATGAAATTATAAAAGGATTAAAATCAGAATCAGGGTATGCTAAATTATTTGATATTCAGTTTCAATGTGTGGAATGTGTATTACCATGTTCAAAGTTAAATGAATTTTTCCTTCCATTTACACAATTTGTTTTTTCAAATCATTCATTTTTTTGACACGAAATCATTTTTTTTATTTTATCTCACCCCCCAACATTAAATAACATTTTCCCCAGTGTTTAATGAAAAGAAAATTTAGAAGGGGGTAGATGAATAAAAGGGGAGTTCAATAAGGAAATTGTAATATTAGGATCATGGAATAAAGTCACCTGGTGGTTGAAGTTTGAAGTTCTTGATGCTCCAATTTCGTCCTTTGATCTCTTGGTGGATGTAGGCACCTCCTTTATTGAACATGTGTCACCCAAAATAGTACATGAAGCATAAAAACAAGAACAAACCAGACAAAACAAACAACACAACTACTTATTTAATTCCAAGTGTCATCATTTTTATGGTTTTTCCTGTTTTTCTATTTTTTTTATATAAAACTAATGATACATTGTATTATTTTAATTTTTTGGGTAAGGTATTACTCAGGGATCATACCGCATGACACAGATGAATACGGTGCTCCCCTTTCATACCCATCCATACTCATAATAGAAGAACGTGTCAACAGTCTTTTTTTAAATATAAAAATGATTATTTATTCTTATTTAAAATATAAATTTTATTAAAACAAAAAAAAAATATGAAACATGAAAACCATGGGTTTCCTCCCATGTAGTGCTTTGTTTAACGTCGTTAGCCCGATATAGACCCTAAATCTATCAATTTTTTCCTGGTTCATAGGTTGCCTCATTTAACTCAACCTCTATTTCCTGTTTATTGAATGATTAAATGAATGGTTTTAACCTTTGACCATTGACCTTTAAAATGTAACCACTTGAGGGATATTTAATCTCTACTACCCCATGGGGGTACACATGATGCACTATGAAAGGTCATGACCATCTAGACCTTAACTTTCCCGAGTGTAAATGATGTTTTGAACTATAAAAGTGCATAGTTTTTCCTGGTTCAAAATGTTTGACCTTGCTATTCCTAGATTGGTAGGCTTTAAATATAGCTTTATTGATCCTTGATTTTTCATAAGCCTCCATTCTTAATTCCTCCAGTTCATTTAGATCTAATTTTCTTTTTGTTCCGGCCAATGAGAGGTCATAATCCATTTTCTTAATTGACCAAATGGCATTATGCTCAATTTCAACAGGTAAATGGCATGCTTTTCCATAAACCAACCTATATGGGGACATTCCTAAAATGGTTTTATATGCGGTTCGATAGGCCCAAAGAACATCTAAGAGTTTCTCAGACCAATCTTTCCTAGAGGGGTTGACAGTTTTTTCAAGAATTTTCTTAATCTCCATATTCGCTAACTCAGCTTGACCATTAGTTTGAGGATGGTATGCAGTGGACACTTTATGAGAAATACCATACTTAGACATGAGTGAAGAGAATGGGCGGTTGTAGAAATGGGTTCCTCGATCACTGATTATAGCCCTAGGAATTCCAAATCGAGAAAATATGTTCTCTTTTAGAAATCTAATCACAACTTGATGATCGTTGGACATAGTGGGAATGACCTCAACCCATTTTGAGACATAATCAACAGCTAAAAGGATATAGAGGTATCCCCTAGAGTTTGGGAAGGGTCCCATGAAATCAATTCCCCAACAGTCAAATATTTCAACCAGTAAGATGGGAGTGAGTGGCATTTGATTCCTTTTTGTGATGGACCCTACTTGTTAACACATATGACAACTTTGAAAAAATGTGTAAGAGTCCATTGAGAGGGTGGGCCATAAGAGACCACATTGAAGAATCTTTGCATATGTTCTCTTAGAGGAAATGTGTCCTCCACATGCCTCACTATGACAGAATTTAAGGATGGACTCTTGTTCAGATTCTGGGACACACCTCCTAATGAATTGGTCAGGGAAGAACTTATAGATGTATGGATCATCAAACACATAGTGTCTAACATCAAAAAGTAATTTCCTTCGAGCTTGAGTCCCTACGTATTTTGGAATGACTCATGTAACTAAGAAATTGGCTATGTCGACATACCAAGGGTAGTCACTCACAGATTATAGGTGTTCATCAGAAAATGAATCAGACACAGAACGGTGATTGGAGTTTTCCTTGAATTCCATCCTAGACAGGTGATCAACTACAACATTTTCAGCGCCCTTTTTATCCTTGATTGTGAGGTCAAATTCCTGTAAGAGAAGGAGCCACCTAATCAGTCTAGCCTTAGCATCTTATTTTTGGAAGAGGTATTTTAGTGTAGAATGGTCAGTGAACCCAGTGATGGGGGATCCTAAGAGGTAGGACCTAAACTTCTCTAAGGAAAAAACAATAGCAAGTAACTCTTTTTCAGTGGTGGTGTAGTTGATTTGGGCATCATTTAAGGATTTTATTGCATAAGCACTGACATAAGGATTTTTGTCACAACATTGTCCTAACACATATCCTACATCAAAGTCACTGGCATCACACATAAGTTCGAAAGGAAGGTTCCAATTTGGAGATTTCATGATGGGGGGAGAGGTGAGAGAGAATTTGAGGGTTGATAATGAACCCTCAAAGATTTCTGTCCAAACAAATGGAGCATCCTTTACTAGGAGAGCACAAAGGGGACGAGAGATTGAACTAAAGTCCTTGATGAATCTTCTATAGAAACCAGCATGTACTAATAAAGTACTCACATCCTTGACATTTTTGGGTGATGGAAGGTGACGAATGATGGAAACCTTGGATTTATCAACTTCAATCCCCCTACCTGAGACCAGATGGCCTAAAACTAGTCCCTATTTAACCATAAAATGGCATTTTTACCAGTTTAAGAATAGATTATTTTCTTCACATCTTGACAAGACTCTCTCTACATTCCTCAGACATCCCTCAAATGTATCCCCAAACATAGAGAATTCATCCATGAAGAACTCTAGAAAATCCCCTACCATGTCTGAGAAGATTCCCATCATGCACCATTGGAAGGTTCAAGGGGCATTACATAACCCTAAGGTCATGCGTTTGAAAGCAAAGGTTCTAAATGGACATGTTAATGTAGTCTTCCCTTGATCCTCTAGAGAGACCACAATTTGATTATACCCTGAGTACCCATCTAAGAATCAGTAGAACGCATGACCTTCCACTCTATCAAGGACTTGGTCAATGAATGGTAAGGGGAAATTGACCTTCTTGGTGAATGAGTTTAGCTTCCTATAGTCAATTCAGACCCTCCATCCACTACCCACCCTTGTTGGAGTAATATCTCCATCCTCTTTGGTTATCACTGTGATTCCATCCTTTTTTGGAACCACTTGGATTTGGCTCACCCATTCACTCTCAGCTATGGGATATATGATACTAGATTTTAGTAATTTCAGGAGTTCTTTTCTTACTACCTCCATGAAATTAGGATTGATTTTCCGTTGAGGTTGACGACATGTCTTTGAATCAGATTTCAGAATAATCCTATGAGTCCTGATAAGTTGTCTAATCCCAAGAATATCATAAAGGGTCCAACAAATGGCTTTCTTATGCTTTTAAGGACATCTAGAAGCATCCATTCATGATTGGATTAAAGAGAAGAATAAATGACAATAGGATGTGTTTTATTTTCCCATAGGAAAGCATACTTGAGTGTAGCAAGAAGTTCCTTTAATTCAAGATCAGGTTAGTTCGGAATTTCAACCGAAGATTGGGACATTGGATCGAGATCAATTTCTTTTTTTAGAGTTTAAGGTAGGATTGTTTCCCCACATGTAGAAGTTTCAGCTACTAGATTGTCTTGATCCGATTTAGGGAAGGAATTTGGAGTGGTCTCCATGAAAGTAGTTTTTTGAAAGGATTCACTGATTGTTGGACCTAAGACTTCATCATAAGAGAAATTTGAAAATGATTCAAGCCAAGGAGATAAACTTCCTTCATATGAACAAAGGAAATCAATCTCATCCTGTCTTAAACATTCATCAAACATTCCTCGATGTTTCATGGATTCATTATCAATTCATCCTATCGTGTTTACTTCATGAATTTCCTCGTCATCCCCTATTTGTCAGCTTCCATTATAGATGTTCAAGTCAAGACTCATGTTCCCAAAGGTGATGGTCATGTTCCCATTTGGAACATGGATAACAGAGTTGATTTTTGCAAGGAAAGGATGACCAAGGATGATTGGGGTTTGTTCCTTATTTCCTATGTTTTGATGGTTGTCAAGGACAATGAAATCAGTAGGGTAGATGAAGTTTTCAACCTTTACTAGAACATCTTTCAAAATACCCTTTGGAACCCTAATGCTATGATCAGCAAGCTGAAGTGTGACAGATGTGGGTTGGAGTTCTTCTAGGACTAACTGGAAGTACACAGCATATGGGATGAGATTGACACTAGCACCTAGGTCACAGAAGGCCTTGAGAACTTTTCTTTCTCCTAGTTCAACATTGATGTAAGGGAAACCAGGGTCTTCCAACTTAGGAGGAATGGTCCCTTGAATGGTGGTACTCACATTAGCATCTAAAAGGACATGGTTTTTATGTGAAAATTTTCTTTTAAAAGTGCACAAATCCTTAAGGTACTTTGAGTAGGAAGGTATGGTTTGGATTGCATTGAGAAGGGGTATGTTGAACGTTACTTGTGAAAATATTTCCCTCAATGTTTCACTTAGTTCAGGCTTGGGCTTCCCCCTCATGTGTTGAGGAAATGGTGCAGGTTGTGGGGTTGTTTGTTGAAGATTTGTTTCCTTGACAATGTTATCTATTTCCTCAGTTTGATCTTGAGGTTCATTTGAATTTTCATCCAATTTTGAATCTTCAGGTGGGTTCTGAATTAGTTTTTCAAGTTTCTCAGTTGATTTCCCACTTCTTAAAACAGTCACAACCTTTAGTTGTTCATGAGTTGTTTGAGCACAACTTGACTCTCCCCTTAAAGTTGAGGATGAAACCTCCTGAGTAGGCATGGTTTCCTTTCCATTTTTGATGGTTTGAAGTTCTTGTTTTAGGTATGATACCTCCGAGTTCATCCTCTCCATTTGCTTGCATAGTTGTTCTAGTAGGCTTTGTGGAACAGTTTGGGTTGGTTCTTGAGAAGATTGGTTTATCCCAGGGGATATTTTGGAAGTGGGATGGTTTGTTGAAAATGGACTGGTGGCTATTGGTATTGGATAGGTTGGGTTTGGAACTGGTTTTGGGATTGGTAGTTCTAATGGGGGTAAGTATTTTTTCCCTGTGGTTTTCTAGGTTGTTGGTTATCTTTCCAGAGGTAACCTGGGTGGTCATTATACCTTGGGTTGAAGTTGTTTTGGTATTGAGGCTTTTGAAAGTTCAAAGCATTTACTTCCGCTGGGGGTCCTCCTAAAAGAACATCCTTGATGGATGGAATGGTTGGGTAGCTGTCTGTCTTGTGGTCATGTTTGTCACAAATTGTGCAAACAGGGTCTACAATTTGGATTTCATGGACTATCCTAAGGTTTATCTCTTCAACCTTCCTAGAGAGTGCTGCGAGTTTATCCCTAAAGATTTCATCTTCTCTAAGTGTATGAATTCCAGTATTTCTTTGTGTCTTTTCAGAATAAGGTGAACTTCCCCATGTTTGGTTTTGTTCAGAAAGTATTTATAAATACTCGTAAGCATCATTTGGGGCTTTGTTTTTAAAGGTTCCATTACATATCATGTCAATAAATTGTTTGTTCCCCGGACCCAACCCTTCATAGAAAATTCTCACTTGTTCAGGAATAGAAAAACCATGGTGTGGAACCATGTTTAGAGTGTATTTGAACCCCTCCAATGTTTCATAGAATGAATCTCCATCTTTTTCAAACAAGTTTTGGATACTCTTTTTAAGTGCAAATGTGTTGTGGTGGGGAAAGTATTTTTTTGTAGAATTCTCTTTGTAGTTGGTCCCAAGAGTTGATGGATGATGGTCTCAAATTGTTTAGACAATTTTGAGCTTGATCTATTAAAGAAAAAGGAAATATCCTCATCTTATCTGATTCTAGTTGACGTGGGGGACACATGGTTTCCACGATGTCATTGAACTCCTTAGTGTGAAGGTAGGGCATCTCGGACTCCATTCCATGGAATGTGGGAAGATGGTTTAGGACATGGGGTTTAAATATGTAGTTGGAATATCCTAGGTAATTGTGTCTAATGCATGAGGGGAATTGGTCCAGGAAGTTGTGAGGTTTCCATTCATGTTTTGATCAATTGCATACCCCAAGTTTGGGGGTGCCTCATTTGGGTTTCCATTTTGGTTCCCACCCGGGTTTATGATTTGGTTTCTTTGAAGACCCTCCATTGAAATTGGCTCAATTTTTGATTTGAGGGTGTTTGGAAGATTATGATCTAATGGAAAGAGTTCCCTTGGTGTACTTGACTCCCCAACCCCAGGACTATCCACCCTAACTAGACAGTTTGATTAATCGCGGGTATAGGCGGACATGCGCCAAAAGAAAAAAAACGAGAAAGGGACAAGATAAGAGAATTTGGACGAGAAAAGAAGAAATGTGGGAGAATAGAATAGGTGTTTAGATGACTTACTTGGGTCCCCGGAAATGGCACCAAAATTTGATTCTCGCTCAAATTTACCCGAGAGATGAAGGTAGTACGGTCCTTGTAGTTTACCTTGGGTTATCGAATCCTCAAAGTCCTAAGAAGTAACCTATGGACACGTACATTCTATGGACAGATTTTGGATATTAAGTGGCCAAAATTGGGTTGATCTTAGATGGGTTTAAAGGATAACTAACAGATTTAAGTGAATTCAATTTAAAATAATGAGTTGATCCTAGGTTATCGCTCGAGGTGGATTGGATGTATTTCCTTTTCAATGATTTCAATTTCTTATATTTGAGATGGGTTCATTTAAGGAGATAAAACAACATCATCAATTACTGGTTTAATGCCTACACCCTTTAATACTAATAAACTATACACTTGAATGATCAATTTTTTGAGCACTTCAAGGTAAAGGTTCGTATTAGCACTTGAAGTGTGTGGCCTTAAATTCAACAAGGATGAGGGAGTTTAAAAATCATCAAATAAAAATCTCAATCAAAGAAGTGATTATACATTAATGGGGTGATAAATAACATCTAATATATCCCCTTTAAACTCCCTTGGATCAACCCATATGTGGGTTAGCCCTCCATTGATCCCATGGTTTCAATGGAAGCGGAAAGTAGACTCATGGGGGAGGAAATGGAGAAGTAAAGAAAACAACAAAAATAAAATGATCACTCCACCGTTGTGTGAATAATTTCACAAGGTTTGGTGTGAATAAATTCACACCATAATCCAATGGTATCAAAGTGATATTATGAAAAATATAATAAGAGTAGAATAAGAACTATTATTAAGAAACTAAAGTGAATTGAACAACTTACATGTGAAAGACAAATTTGAGACAACAAAATTGCAGCATAACATTTCAATTGAACAAAGCACCAAAGATCCTTCAATCCTCTAACAACACTGCCTTAAATAAGAATTTTTGAGCCCTTGGGTCGATCCTCCAACAGTACATGTCTTCTCAATTAATTGTGGTAGGCAATAGGTGGGTGTAAAGAAAGGGAGAGTTGCTTTTTCCACCCTTGACCCGAGGTGGCAGCCAGCTTTCCTTCACCAAACGGACGCGCTTGGAAGACCTTTTAGATTGCCGAATATGAGTGGGACATATAAGAAGAAAATGGATCTCCGGATGGCTTATAACGACCTGTAATATTTGGGCCCATTTGGAGTTGTGCATACCGAGATATGATCATATTAGTGGGCTGTTGTTCTGGGCCACAGAATCTGGCCCAGAATTTTATCTCTAACATGGGCCGCCTAAATGACCACAATGTAGGCCTAATTAGCATTGTGTCATGAATAGGGATTTGTTTCTATACATTTATTCTATAATCCTACAAAATTTGGTATTCATTGGGTCTGTATGTTGAGCCCCATAGTCTCATCAGTGGGTTGGTTTCAAATCTAACTTCTCCAGATTTGCTTTCTTTCATCACAAAATATCCCCATCTTCTTCCATTAATTCTCCATTGATCCCTAAATGAAACATGATCATATTGAAGTTTAAATCAATTAACCAAAATATAAAATTAAAATATGGATATTTACATTCCTTAAATTCAGATGAATCATTGGGTACTTTAAATGATGTTAAAAAATGTACCACATAATAGGGCATTTTAAGAAGGTATTAAAATCATAATGTGAAATGATTTTCAAAGTGTAAAATGCACTAAAATGGTTTTTATGAATAAAAAATAAAATGAATATTATGTATCTTAACAATTAATATTAGCCTCATTTAGTGGCTAATCAGGATTTTATTTGAGAATAAATAAGAACATTATTATTATTTTTATGAATATTGTTTCCACATTCCCAATTTGTGATTCCTTGGAATATCATTATTTTCCAATGTTTCCACAAACATTTTAGTTTTTATTTATTTATTATTCATGTATTTTCCATTTGTTTATAATCCCATCATTTTATACATAATTACATGTTTTTACCTTAATATGAATTATGCTTTGTTATTATTATGTTCCCATTTTCCTAGAAATTACATAAAAAACAATTCCTAGGATGTCTCTATATGTGTGGATTTTTTGAGTGACATATTTTTGAATATTTCATAATTAGAATTCATCTAAACAATCTCTAAAATAAAAAAAAATGGTCCTTACGGTTGTGTTCTTCACTTTTGCAATGGAAGTCTTTAAAATTAAAAATGTGTAAAATACCATCATGATATTCTTTGGTTGTCTCAATGAATCCATATTGTTGATATTCATAGAAGATCACTCTCATGTGACAAGTATGTAGTTGGTAGTTGGAAAAATATATAAATTATAAGAATAATTCATTAGAGATCACAGATTATAAACAAAATGTTAAATGAAATAAATAAAAATTAATATATTTTAATCATATGTATGAGGAGGAAATATTAAAATCTTTTGGAATAATAATATTAATGGTAAAAAACAAAATTTCATCATATGTATTAAATTAAAATATTATCAATGTTACTAATGTAGGGATAATATTTTAAAATTCATCGATTATTTATTAACAGTTCATCTATAAAATTTATATTTTAATAGTTATATTATCAAACACACAATGTGTATTTAAGTTATTTTATATAATTGTTAAATAAAAAAAAATTAAACCAAAATTGAAAAATTCATTTGTTTTTGGTCTTCTAAAATATTCAATATATTATGTAAAAAATAATATAAAATATATTTTAACAAATATGTATATGATGAAACTCCCTCATACTAGTATAGTGTTTTAATTAGAATAGTGGTTCCTTATATTTTCTAACTAACTCTTACATAGTGAATTTACAATACAAATCAATACTGTCAATGTATTGGGTTAGCTAGGAAAACACTAGTGGGTCTACTAGGTATACGATAATATGTTGGAAAACAATCTCTAACTACTATGATATCGCGAACAATACCTCTTAAATATTACTAAATGATAACTATATTTGATATTATATGTCATTATTGTCTGTAAATGGAGTATCTATGTAGGGTGGTTGATAGTTTTTATAGGATAATGGAGAATAATATATAATTTTAGATGACATTGAGGAAATGTAGATGTTTTGGTGGGACTTCTATGGAAGTGTTTGATAAATTTATAGCTGCCTAGCGATCATGGTTGCATGTAAAAATAATTATTTTTCTTTAAATATACTGAGAGGTAAAAATTATTTAGGGTCTCTATAATTCCCTATTATTTGGGGAACAATTGTGTGGTCAATGAGATATAATACATAATCATAATTTAATTATGTGAAAAATGAGTTTCATAAAATCCAATATCAATTTATATTACAAAAAAATGATAAATAAGTACCAAAATATAAATATAATATATGTGTCTTCATGTTACTATATAATTTACATGTATTTAATAATTATTATGTTCCAATAATTGGAAACATACCTACACTTGTGTCAACTGTGGGGATATAATAGCTCATATAAGGATATGGATAATTTGTAAACAATTATGAAAATAAAGGTACTCTTTTGCCTAGTGGGGGCATAGTAAAAATTGGGTCTAGTGAGATCTATTTGGATAGATATATTTTTGAATTTTATTAAAGATAAATAAATTATTTTAGAGTGGTGAATTTGGAAGATTTAAATCTCCATCCATGTACAAGTTCATTTATAGTAAGTGAAAATTCATTATTACCCACTAAAAATTAATATATTCTTTTACATAATACATTTTATAGGTGTAGGTTTTCATATAAATATTTAATGGTATGTTTAAATAATAAAAATCAATCATGATATATTTGTGTATTAATTAAGATAAATGATTTAAAATGATTACACTATTTTATCTTAATAATCCCATCCAAAACACATTGTCAATTTGGAAGACATAGATATTTTATTAAAATATTAATTTATATCTTATATTGAAATAGATTCTTTGGTCACCCCAAAGATGTTCTCCCATCATTAGATGAAAATTAAGCTGTGAGTTTCCTTTCATAAAGGATTATGAGGAGGTATGGCTGTGAATCATGCTGTCATATTTGGTGAGTCCTATATTATTTTCTCTTAGAGAAATAATGGTGGTAGATGAATGTGTCAACACCATTGGAATGAATACAATTAGTTTTTCATGTTTCATCACCAATTTTTTACTTAAAGAAATACATTAAATGAGGAAACTATTGATGTTATAATGTTTTGAATCATCTATTGAAAATTATTCATCGTTCATCTAATGTGAAAAGAATCACTGTGTATCTAAAATTTTTCATATTAGTTAAAAATTATAATAATGTGCATGATTTTTTATCTATAGTATAAAAAATTTATATAAATAAGAAATTCATTAAATTTTATTAGCTTAAAAAATGAATTATGATATATGATTATTATAAGTACACAACTTCAAAAAAAACACATTGTTAAAAAATTTACTGTATAGAGTTTACTAAATTGAAAAATATATTTATATAAGTTGAGAAAATATATCCCATGAATTAAGAAACAATTGGAAACTTTTAAGTAATTTACACTTGTCCTAGTCACACTGTGTGGAAACAGTCTACTAAAGGCTATTACTTATCCAATTAATCTACCCATTTATTTGGTAAATGCACATTTGTTTTCAAGTTTTCATCCCATATATTATAGTGGAAATTTTAATGAAAGTGAAATATCAATATTAAATAAAAATTGTTTTAACTAAAGAAATAATAGATCTTTTAGTACCTACATGGATTAAAGATCCATTTTGATTTATATTTGAGGAATATCAAATGATGATCATAAGTCAACCAATGTACAAATTGGAATAGGGGTAACCATGTTGTATATTGTTTTGATTTCTATCATTGAAATTATCCTCTACGCATTTTATGGAAATTATAATCCATGAATAAAATTATACCTCACCCATATGGTTATATTATATTACAATAGAAAATTTAAATTAAATTTTACACAGATCAGTAAAATATAGGTACTTACTACATAATTGGTTTAGGTATTGTTTTCATATTAGCATTATCAATATAATTATACTATAATTAAATTAATGTGGTATTATTCTTCATTAAAATATAAAATTCAATATATTCTAGTATAATATAAGTTATTTACACATCATCGTATAATTGATGAGTGAAAACAACTATTAGGGATTTATTTATATGGGAATCACTAATATTTAAAAAAATATATTCCTCTTCAGTGTGAACTAAATCATCACCCCATTTCAATATGTCTCAACATAAAAGAATATGACTTCCATCATATGCCTTGGTTTCTAGATTCAAAATGAATATCAATATTTTAAAATGATGGTTATAATTCCTTATCATAATTTTATTATACTCAATTTCTGAATGAGAAAATGTAAAAACACTTTGGTTATTCCCTATCAAATGAAATACCTTACATGATTAGAAACACAGTAACACTCCTTCACATAAATAGTAAAATTATATACAGAAATTTTGGATATATAATCCTTTATTTTTTTCGATACAATCTCTTTCTACCTTTTAGAAGTAATATGATGTTATTAGATAGAACCCCATTTATTCTTCTACTTCCTCAATATATATATATATTACAAAAAATAACATAATGATGATTTCATTATTTGAATATATAAAAATCAATTAATTTTTATTAGATGACCATATAATTATTCTTCATAATGATTCTTGTTAATAGAGTCCTAAAGAAAACTCCATGTATGACCATGATATTGAATATCAAATATCCTAATTGAAATTCCAATAAAAATATTGTGATCTTCATCTTTAACACTCATTGAAAATTTTTGTCAAATAATGTTTCAAAATTTGGAATAAATATTTTTTAATTAAAAAATATAATATTATTTTCCAATTTTATATTCATAAAATATTTAATGCTATGAGGATATAAAAAAAATTCACGTCTTCTTTATATTTTTCAAAACAATTCAACCATATGTTAGAGATATAATCTTCTTATGGATTGATTATATAGTATTAATGTTTAACACTAAGGACCTATGATGGAATTTTATTATTCTGCATACCAATGAAATTAATTAATTAACAATATTGGAACAAAACACTTGTTATATATAGTCTATTTATTATATATATTACATTACAACATTGACGTTTACTAAATTGAAAACAATTGAAGTTTAAGAAGATTAATTATTTTTAATATGATTATTCAAAAAGTAGTATATTATATATGTATGTTCTTTTAAATAGTCATATTAAACTCATGAAATTTAATATGTATCTTTAGACTTCATACACATGCTGAAATACTTCATTTTTATACATATACAGTACCAAATTTTCATTCTTATCACTAAAATCACTTTTTATACTTTGTGTCACCACATCAATTTACAAGAAAATACAATAATTATATTTAAATTTTTCTAGACTTGAGTATATATATTTCATCATATAAATAGGTACAATTAAAATAGAAATAAATTGTTTAATTGCATAAGTATACACCATTATTCTTAAAACCTCACAAAAAAAATTTGGCAACTAAAAGAAATTCTAAAAAAATATAAAAAACATCCAATTAATCTTACTCATGATTGAAGAAAATGTGAAACATCGTTATAAATTTATTATAATTTCTTATATCTCTTACATTTTTTTATAAATTTCAATATATTTATATTAGAAACATCAAATCACTACCATTACAATGATCCAAAATCCAGAACTACCCTCCCCCATAATATAATGTCTTATTTTTTGTTATAATTTTTTATATCTATGATAAGAAAAATTATTTCATTTAACATGGACACACTTCAACAAAATCTTATATATTCATTAATATCCCCTCATTGAGAATTGACAACGACAATGGATTTGTAAAAGAAAAACTACATAATTGTGAACATAATACCCATATTATACAATAGAATCCAATGCATTGTTGGGGTTTCCACCAAATTAACTAAAGTGATATGGATATTCTAGAATGTGAAGTTCATTATTAAATTCTAAAATATGTACTCATAATTTCATTATTGATGTAATGATCCATTTTTTATAGGATAATAATGAATTATGACATTATATCTCAATCATAAATATTCTATTTGGTGAAGTGAAATGTAATATCATTGTGGAAACCCTGGGAGGCTTAAACAATATTATTTTAAATATTTTTTTTGAACTGATTTTCCTAGAAAATAATAAATGGTTTATCAATCATGACCCTCAATCTACTATATTTTTTTCATTTAGCTAAATCATCTGGGTAAGTAACATAAAATATCCAAATATTGTATCCATGTGTAACTTAATGTAACTATTTTTTTACCAGAGGTACCTTTAAAAAATCATAATATAAATATTTGAAATACAGTTGATCCTCATTATTCATAAACACCTTCCAAATTAGAATTCACAATACTATATAGATTCATGTGGTCATATTTAATTATATGTTTCCATAGTTCAAAGTTCCTTTGATTAATTTCTCAAAATTCATGGAAACTAACAACTGTAAATCTATGTGGTATATTATATATATTACATATATTTTAAATACATGTAAAATATTAGTATATTTTAAATTAATATAGATAAAATTTAATATTATTTTTTGAAATTCATGTAGATTTTAGATTTTCCTTTACACATCTTAGCCTAATTTTATCCCAACATGTTTTTGTTATAGAGAAATTTTTTTAATTCCCCTATATACTAACGTAATTAATATATGTTAAATATTTTATATAACATAAAAAACCATAGTTATATGATTATTTAATTCAATAATATGCTAAAAAAGAAAACTATGTTTGATAGTGTCTTTGACACCCAACAACAAGCTTAAGAAACCCCCAAAATATATAACCATTATAAACTAGCCTTTATATTGGGGATTATAAATACTATAAAATAGATTATGAATATAAAAATGTTAATTCCAAAGTCAATATAGATTATTTAAAAATTTTTGATTAAATAATCAATCAATTTTCCATAATTTTATTTTATTCCTTTTAAAAACATTTTCAACAAAAATGACTTTTATATCCCTTCATGTGAAAATATTATAACTAAAAGTTGAAACTTCTAAATTTTTTTTATAAAGTTAACATAATATTTTTAAATTTATATATACAAAAAAATGAGTGAAATTTTTGTATATTTTGGAAAAAATTTATCTTTTGGTGAATAATTAACAATTACATACTTTTTAAAAAATGTCATTTTTTTATAAATTAAGTAATATGAAATTCCTTTTATGTTTTAAATATTAGTTAATGTAACATAATAATTATTTATATATATATAATAATAATAAATTTATTTTAATAAATATCGTATTTAGTATGAGGTTATTTTTGGGTTAATAAAATTATTTTTAAAAAATGTTTTCATGTGCGTAATGTTTATACTTTTTAAATAATTAAAAAAACAATAATTAGTTTTTATTTAAGTTAAAGTTTTATTATTTTTTATTAAATATTAATTAGTATTCTCAATATTACTATTATTTCTCATCGAATTAATATAAAATCACATTTTTTCTAAAAATTACAATTCATGAAAACCCAGTTTTCATAATGTTTGAGGGTTAAATTTTTAATTAAAATTTGTCACATATTTGAATTTAATTCATAAAAATGGATTCCATAATTTTAATCATAATAATTTATATTATATAATATTTTCATCTTATTTTGTATAAGGAATTGGGAAGAAATTATCACGGTTAAGCTGAACTAGATTTTTAATGGGGGTTAGAGTAAAATGATATGTATTAAATGACCTAAAAACATGTATAAAAACTATTATACATTAATATATATAAAATATCATGTTTTATTTTTGATAATTCTATGCTTCAGATCCTTTTGGAATTATAATAACAAGGATATAACTTTTTTGTTGAAAAACATACAAGTTTCCCACTCACCTCAATTATAAATGGGCACCCCTATCTTCATTTCTACACATCTTAAAATACATTTTTATCAGCCAATAACTACGCATATATTGTAATTAATTCCATACCCACATCATACATCCCATATTTTTATCATCAATCCATTATAATAGTCATTTGTAGGCTTGCCAAATAAGGTAGTCCGAAGAAGAGGTGTCGAGCTCAGTTGAAAATATTTATTTTATTTCATATTAAACATAATTAAAATATAATTAAATAATGATTATATAATAAATAACTTATATAAAACATACTTATATGTAATTAAATTTACAATATAACCTAAATACATATCCAATTTTGTCAAATTGGATGGGAAATAATCATTTGTGTATACAACTAACAACCACCTCATGAACCGATGTCATTTTTTTACACCATCATCTCTCAAGGATGTACATATTGATTGATAAAAAATTTATATAACATTGGTTTAAAATATTTATACTTATTGAAAATTATATCCAATACACCTTTTTTACTTTTTATTCGTTGGGGGATATAATAACTTCACCCATCTGTACGAGAGACTACAACCTCGTGATGAGAGGTGACTTATTTTTCACAAAAATATTACATTTATTGCAATAATAATAATAATAATGAATAATTTTTATAAATTAAAAAATTAAGATATTAATAACTTATTTATAATTTTTAAGAGATCATTTATCAATTCATGAATTGTACTGAGAAATGATAATATTGTTCATCCCCACAAGTTGATTACTGTCTCTAAAAAGTGATGTCATTATTTTTTCAATACCACAACACTTAGGATATATATATTTATAAAAATATTTATTAAAATATTAGGCTATTTATGACATATTTTTTAAATATTTAAGGTTAAATTATTTCACCACTTATTTTTATAATGATCATTGAAAAATGGAAATGTTACTCATGTGTACGTATGGCTAATCGACAAAATAATTGTACCATATTTTATTTATCATAATAAGATTTCATGATTAGTTCGAGAAAATTAGTTGAAATATAAATGTGATAAATATTTTGAGTTTAATAGTAAGGTTGTATTATGTTAATGAGAAATTTGACTACAGTCAGCAGACCAATGTTATTAAGAAGCAATCCAACAAACACACTCAAAACACCACACATGGACATACTTGATTATGTATTTGAATATTTCATTAAAAATAAATAAAATAACTTTTTTATAAGGACATAAATGTGAAAAAGTATCAAAATAAATTAAATAAAATATTTATTATTATTATATATTAGTTAAAGAATATAAAGCAATGTCTGGACTCATGGGAAGGGTTTCTCTTCTCAGAATTTTTGCTCGAAGGCATATTACATATTCAGAACTTATTTATATAGTGTGGATTATAATATTTTCTATTTATATGTAATTTTATGAATTCTTCATAAATAATTTCATTTTATATTTCAATTGTAATTATTTACATCGATTGTATATGACATTAATGTTACAAAGTGGTAATGAATTTCAAAACTCAATTCCTATTAATTGGGTTATACTACATCATCATTATATATAATATAATATGAATATTTAATAAATTTAAAATAAATACCAAATGTTTTATTTCATATTTTTTATTTGGATTTAGATTTTATGCAGAAAATTGATTTAATGATTAATTCTCGAATTAAATGGTATTATTTTATTATGTGATAATCATAAAAAATTCTATTTTATTGAGAGATATGTTTATGATATAAACCAATGCTAGACTCACCTATTTTGATAATCCCAAATCATGTTTAAATATGGATCATGATATATTAAGCCATTTCCTATCCTTTTTTTAATCTACATTTATAACTATTTTATTCTGAACAATGCATACTGACTTTGGTGCATTAGCTTACAGTTTTTATTTATCTAAATATATATGTCCAATGTTAAAGGCTACTAGTAAGAGTGTTATGTTCAAAGTCACCATTATAGCTCAGTGATGCTGGAAGATTACTATTGAATATCTACATTCACTGTTGGAAGCTACCAGTACAAGGAAACTGTCACATGTCTACCGTTGATCTGCTTATCAAAGCTCACAGACAAAGAGACACCGTCACAAGGTCACTGTTGTGACAAGGCATTTGTTAGAAGTTCACTGTCAGACTTCTTCTCAAGTATTCTATTTAGAACCTCACTATTCAATGTCTATAGTTGGAAATGTCTACCGTTAGTAGAAGGCTACCGCTGGACAACCCCTACAGTCGAGATAGTTGACTGTTGTTCAAAGTCTACTGATGGACATACTCCACTGTTAATGAAATTACCTATTGAGATAAGTCTACAGCTGGAATGGTCACTGTTGCAGTAGCCTGATGTTATAGAACTACTGATGAAGTTCACTGATAAGGAGCTACTATTAAATAGAGTAACAACCACCGTTACATGCCTAAAGACAATGAACCTACCGTTGAAGCTCACAGTTGAATAGTCTACCGATGAAGTCCTCAGTTGGAAAGACCACAGTTGAAGTCTATCGTGTGACATGCACCTGCTACCAGTCTAATGATATTTTATTATTTTCCTTATCAATTTTATTAATACGATTATAACAGTAATGACTGGAAAAACTAATACACCTGATATTATTTAATGTTTTTGTAGGCATATCAGGAAACAATATGATGTACGAGGAAGGCCACGCATGGTTGAAACACATTATCATGTCAGCACCTGTTAAACCAAATGAGAAAAGGTGAACTGAAAATGAATATATATATATATATATATATAAGAAGAGAGAGACATTCAATGTGGATTAGCCAATACATAATGAATCAAGAGATAATCGTGGAGATACTGAATACACACAGAATAACACTCAAAAGAGACAAAGATATACAATTTGAAGAAGAAACCTCAAGCACTCATTGAGAAGAACACAGAGCTTCAAAAGTATCAATTGAAAGAATCTCTTTCAAGCTGTCGTGGTGTGCTGCAATTAGATTAAAACTCAAGAAGCTGATCATCTCTACATATGGAAGTCAGAACCTGAAAGTTGCGACACTCTATTTTGGAGTCAACTTGTAGAGAAGGACTAAATCTTCATTTCAACCTTTCTAACGAGTCTAGAACTGATCTTCCAACAAAACATAGCATTCTAAACTTATTCCTACTATCCTTAGCTCTACTGTGTTTAAGTATTTTACATTTGTGAGCAGTGTGTCTGTGTTACACAGACTGAATATTGTGATTGAATTGAGGGATACTGAAAATCCACATATCAAACTCTTATTACATTTGTTACCCACGCATAATTGTGGAAGAAGCTTGGTGTGGCTTGGTAGTTTATTTTTCCCATGTATAACTATGGTAGAGGTTGAAAAACCTGGACTGTCGGTGAAAAAAATTGTAAATACCGATACAGGCTGTGTATCACTTTTAATATAATTGCATGGTGGCAGGTGATAACCAAGTGGAGAGGATTATGTCTTGCCTTAAGACTGAACCTCTTGTTCAATATATTGTGTTCCTCTTTCATTACTCTGATTTACATTTATCCGCTGTGCTTATATTTGCAAAGACAAAAATCTGTTTTTACATTCACTCTGATAGTTAGTTCTAGTTAGTGTGTATATCTGATATATTTATTAGACTTGTTTCAATAGTGGAATTAGTTCTCATACTGATTCTACTGAGGAGTAAGCAACCTTTGGGAAACATGTTGAACAATAAGTCACTTATATCTCTACTGCCTTAATTGGATGGGCTGTTCTAATTTGGGGGATTTTAATCCTAATTTTTTCTAACAGAAATTTTTAATTGGTACTCAATTCACCCCCCCCCCCCTCTTGAGTATCCACTCTAACCAACATTTGGTATCAGAGGTACCATTTTATTTATAAAAAGTTTTCAGACTCTCTGTTTTTTTTAAACTGTGAATTTAAATTTATCTTAAAGATCTTAAATTTCTGTTAGTTCTAAATTTTCTCAATTTAATATATTTTCCAAAATCTCGTTATGGAAAATAGACTAGAAGGTGCTGATACTAACATTCCACCTTTCTTTAATGGTGTGAATTATGCTCAATGGAAGATTAAAATAAAAATTCATTTAGAAAGTATTGGTTTTGATATTTGGTCTTCTATTGAATTAAAATATGAGATCCCCAAAACTGCTAGATCTACTTGGGATGATTCTACAATGTTTGAGTATAATAGTAACTGTAAAGCTATGAATTCCCTTTACTGATCTTTAGGAGACGAAGAATTTAACTGAATTTCTTCATGTAAAACAGATCGTGAAATCTGGGACACCTCAGCTGTTTCTCATGAAGGAACAACCAATGTGAAGGAAATGAGATTAAATACTTATACTATTGAATATGATAATTTTAAGATGACACCTGATGAAACTATTTCTTACATGTACCTTAGGTTTAATGAGATTGTCAACACCATGTGTTCACTGGGAAAAGCTGTTCCAGAGAAGGAGCAGATCATGAGAATATTGAGATGTTTTCCAGACAGATGGAGAGGCACTTCTGTGTCTATCCGAGAGTCATGTGACATCAGAAAGCTACCGGTTAAGGATTTGATTGTTAAACTAATGATGCATGAAGAAGAACTAAAGATGAACAAAGATGAAGATGATGAACCCAAGAGAAAATATGTGGCATTCAAGTCTACTCCTTCAAAGAGAAAAGAGAAGGATAAAATACATATACCTACTGAAATTTCCACTAGTGAAGATTCAGATTCAGACAGTGATGAAGAAATTGCTCAAATAGCCAGAAGATTTAAAAAGTACTATAGAAAGAAGATGTTTTTTAGAAGACCAAACTACAAGGGTATGTATGATCAACAAGGTAAGTGGAATAATGATTGGAAGAAATCTGACAAGGAAGATGATATAGTCTGCTATGAATGAAAAAGGAAAGGACACATCATGGCTGACTGTACGAAGTTAAAATTCAAAAAGAAATATGATTATAAGGACAAAAAGTACAAGAAATCCATGAAATCAACCTTGAGTGCGTCAGAAGAAACCACAACTGAATCAGAAGCTACTGACTCTGAAAAGAATCATGACAACATGTGCTTCATGACTAATATATCTGAGGTACCTATTTCCCCTACTCTAAATTATTACTATTCTGGAAATAAAAGTGATTCAGATAATGAGTAAAATATGTCTAAGGCTGAACTATTTGAAATTTTCAATATACTAGAAGATACCTACAATGAACTAAAAGATAAATATAAATCTTTGAAGAAACAACATGCCTTAACTAGTTATATTAGAACAGATCTAAGTGTAGAAAAAGAAAAGAATTCTCAATTGTTGAAAGAGAACACTCAACTAAAATTATCGAATGAACAATTAAGAAAGGATATCGAGAAGTTCACAGATGGTAGGGATACCTTGACAGACTTTCTAGGAAAACATATTTCCCTTAAATATACAACTGATATATGATATCCGCCTGGACAGAGACAGATTAGAAAAACCAAATTTATTCCAAAATCTGGATAGTTCACTGCTAGTTCTGGACCACCTTTTGAGAAACAATTATCTAAAGGACCTAACAAAGAATTCATGCCTCAAAATATGTTTACTGATCTTAGAAAACCTATAAAGAAAATATGGGTTCCCAATGTTTTATTGGATAACCTTTCTGGACCCAAGACATTATGGGTAACAAAATTATCCCATGTTTAATCTGTTTTGCAGGGAAGCTGTTTAAAGAGTTACTATAATACTCTATGGAACTTGGACAATGGATGTTCAAGACATATGATAGGATACTATTCCTTCTTCACGAGTCTAATTAATGTTGATGGTGGGAATGTCACTTTTGGTGATAATGCAAAAGGAAAAATCAATAGGTTAGGCCATATTGGTGACCCTGATACAATATTAATTTCTAAAGTACTTTTTGTTGATGGATTTAAGTATAATTTACTTAGCATATCTCAGTTATGTGATGATGGTCTTAATGTTAAGTTAGAAAATGATTCATGCAATTTTTTTAATTCAAAAAATGATTTAGTTTTCATTGCATGTAAAAATGAGAATGTATATGCTGTTGATTTAAATTTTTTATCCAAACAAAATGTTTCCTACTTAAATGATTTTCATAAAGAGACTTGGTTTTGGCATAGAATATTTGTACACTGTAATGTGCACTCACTTAGGAAGATATATAAGACATTTTTTGTTAGAGGCTTACCTTATTTAGAATTCCCAAGTGATAAAGTGGGTGATCCCGGTCAAAAGGGGAAACAACACAAAGTTTCTTTCAAACCAAAGAAAGAAGTTTCAACTTATCATCCACTTGTGTTGGTTCACATGGATTTGTTTGGGCCATCAAGATATTAAAGTCTAAACGGGAAGCACTATGTTTATGTTATTGTAGAAGAATTTTCTAGATATACTTGGGTATACTTTATAGCTCATAAAAGTGAAGGTTGTTCCTATTTTGTCAAATATTCCAAGTATGTAGAAATCTATAGTGGAATTAAGATTAAGACCCCAAGAAGTGATCATGGCCGTGAGTTTGAGAATCACGAGTTTGAATCCTACTGCTCACACAATGGCTATAATCACAAATTTTCTGCCCCTAGGACACCTCAACAAAATGGAGTTGTAGAAAGAAGAAATAGGACCCTTCAATAAATTGCATGGACAATGCATAATGAGTATGACTTACCTATTTATTTTTGGGCTGAAGCTGTAAATACAGCTTGCTACATTATCAATAGAGTTTTAATTAGACATATTCTAAAAAGGACCCCTTATGAACTTTGGAATAATAGGAATCCTAAGGTTAATTATTTTAGAGTTTTTGGTTACAATGAATTTATTATTAATACTAAAGATAATCATGAAAAATTTCCTCCCAAAAGTGATGAAGCAATTTTCCGGGGTTATTCTATTTCAAGTAAATCCTATTGAGTGTTCAATAAGAAAACCAAATGTTTGGAAGAATCAGTTCATATCAAATTAGATGATAATGATCCACATGAGCCTAAAACATCTCTTGAACATCTTGAGGAAGATTTTTCAAATATGAACTTTAATGATAATAATAGTGAGTCCCCTGTAAAAGTGTCCAGTTCTGGAAATTTTCTAGAATCTGCAACTGCTGATTCTGATCCAACGGACTAGAATGATGAATCTAGTTCAACTCTTCATAGAGGTATTAGGACTCTCCAGAATCATCCTCTAGATGCTGTTGTAGGTGATTTAAATAGAGGAACACAAACAGAGACTATCTAAGAAACCAGGTAGAACATCAAGCTTTTCTTTCACAGCATGAACCCAAAAATATTAAAGATGCCATCAATGATGAATTTTGGGTAATGTCTCTACAAGAATAACTAAATCAGTTCAAAATAAAAAAAGTTTGGGAATTAGAAGAAAGACTTAAGGACACCTTGACCATAAGAACTAAATGGGTGTTTAGGAATAAAGTAGATGAGTCTGAGAATATAGTTAGAAACAAAGCTAGGCTAGTTGGACAAGGATATAGTCAAGAGGAAGGAATAGACTATGAGGAGACCTTTGCACCTGTAGCTAGATTATAAGCTATTTGGATACTATTTTCTTATGCCGCTCATCTGAATTTCAAACATTATCAAATAAATGTTAAAAGTGATTTTTAATGGGTATATAGCTGAGGATGTATTTGTTGAACAACCTCATGGTTTTACAAATCCCCATTTTTCCAATCATGTTTTTAAATTTTCTAAAGCTTTATATGGATTAAAACAAGCTCCAATAGCATGGTATGATAGGCTCAGCTCTTTTCTTATTTCAAAAGGTTTTACCAAAAGGGATATCTGATCCTACTCTTTTCATTAAATGGGTTTATATAGATTTTTTGAAAGTACAGATTTATGTGAATGATATTATTTTTGGATCTTCTAAAAATTCAATATGTGTTGACTTTTAATAAATGATGGAAAATGAGTTTGAATTTAGTTTAATGGGAGAAGTCAAATTTTTCCTTGGATTTCAGATTTTTAAAAATACAAATAGAATTATTTTGAATCAAAGTAAATATATTAAGGATCTTTTAAAACACTTTTCTTTGGATGGTAGTAAAGGTAGAGACACACCTATGAGTACCACCTGTAAGTTAGATGTTGATGAAACTAGAGAACCAGTGGATCAAACCAACTACAGAGGTATGATAGGGAGTCTACTCTATCTTATAGCTAGTAGACCCGACATCATTTTTAGTGTATGCTTGTGCGCTCGATTTCAATTTAATCCAATAGAGTCTCATTTAACTCCTGTTAAAATGATTTTTAAATATCTCATACATACTCCCAACTTAGGATTATTTTATCCAAAAGGAAAATCATTTTATTTTTTGAGTTATTCTAATTCTGATTTTTCCATCTGCAAGTTAGATAGAAAAAGCACCTATGGGACATGTCACATTTTAGGCAAGTCACTGGTATCTTGGTGTAGTAAGAAGCTGAATTCTGTTGCATTATCTACTGCCGAAGATGAGTACATAGCTACGGGTAGTTGTTGTGCTCAAATTCTATTGATGAAACACACTTTACTAGACTATGAATATCAATTAAAACATGTCTCTATAAAGTGTGACAATACAAGTTCTATTAACATTTCCAAAAATATAGTATCTCACGCTAGAACAAAGCATATTGATGCGAGAAATCACTTTTTGAGGGATCATTATCAAAAGGGTGATATCACTCTTGAATTCATTAGAAATGAACATCAATTGGATGATATATTCACAAAGCCTTTTTATTATTAAAGGTTAAATTACATTAAACATTAGTTAGGTATGATTAATTTTAGCATAGGAGACCTCACAGTTAGACCTCACTGTTAGACCTCACTGTTAGACCTCACAGTTAGACCTTAGAGTTAGACCTCACAGTTAGACCTCATAGTTAGACCTCACATTTAGACCTCACAGTCATACCTCACAATTAGACCTCACTGTTAGAATTCAATGGTGTACCTCACTGGTACATCTCACTGTTGAGTACTTCCCTATTTGTCTTTATTTTTTCGGGAATTCAAACTGTTTTTATTCCTATTTATTATTTCTATTTTATTTTGTTTTAATACCTAAATGATAAAACCAAAGGAAATGAACATATCTCAATCCACCTTCCTATCCCAATATCGAACCTTTCTCCCAAAATTCCTAAAACCTAACCCTTCACCTAATCCCTCAGACCTCTTTCAATCTCCATGGCCATAACCAAGTGGACCCCGACTGTCAATGAGGATGAACCAAGGAAAAAGTGGACTCGAGCTAAATCCAGTGGCACCAGTAATGCTCTGATGGGACTTGTAAACCTGCATCTGACCAAGAGACAAATCTTTCTTGAGAAAGAGTTAAGTGAAGAATGGCTACTGTCGAGCAATTCATTAGTGCTGGAAGTAATAGATTCCCATGGTTGGATCGAATTTTTTTCCAATAACAATGGACCATACTACCCGAAGATTGTTAAAGAATTATATGAATATCTTAAGTTTGAAGTGGACGATGATGTGCATAAGATAATATCCAGAGTCGATGGAAATGAAGTCAGTTTATCGTCAGCTGAGTGGGATACCTGTTTGAGAGTTACTCATGAAAGAATATATGATTACTACTCTGGATTTCATCTTCCAGACAGTGCTGTTTTTGAATATGAAAAAGCTCTAGAAGAACTGACAGGAGATGGAAACTCAAGGAGGATCATTTCAGCTGAGATGAATGGAGAAGACATTTTTTTGTTTCAGATTCATTCATCATGTACTTAGTCCGAGGAGAGGAGCCTTTCCAGTGCTGAAGTACTAGGACATATTCCTAATGTACTTATAGAATCATGGAAATAAGCTTATCCTATGTAGGTTACTGATGGCACAATTGGATTATATGACTAAGGCAAGCTCAAAATCCAATGCCATATTCCATTCCAAGCTTATTTCTATAAAACTAATGGTAAAGGGTGTGGCTAGAAATCAAGAAGAGATGATAGTGGCAAAGAACAGTGTCTGTATCTCCAAGGTGATTTACAAGTTTAGGAAAATTATCTGGAATCCCTAGAAGAAGGCATGGGTGAATGATGAAGAAAAGGTATATGAAATGTTTGACCCCACTACACATCATTATAGGCCAAAAGAAAAGAGAGATCCATGCCTGAAGCCTAATGAGCCAGAACCTTCATATTAAGATGAGGAGGAGGCTGAAGGAGCTGTGGACCCTCAAAGAGAAAGCACCCCCATTGATGATGGGAGTGATCCTGATTTGCCTCACAGTTCTGTAAGGACAGTAGCTTTCAGAGCAGCTATCCCTCCAAAAGAACTGACAAGAAGAAAGACTGTTCTGAGGGACAGTGATATTGTGACCACTGAATAAGAATAAGAAGCATATAAGAACATTCTCAAGGACACCTCTGAAGAGGAAGAGGCTAACGAGTCAGATCAGTTTTCTCATGAGTCTACGGAGGCTGTTGGTGGAGCTGATGATGAAAACAATGAATAAGAAGATCCCAGTATGAGCCCTCTGATAGATAATAAAGTCAAGATAGTGTCTAGTCAGGAAGTAGGAGTGACATCTACTACCATTGAGATGGAAGTCATTGATGACTCAGAGACGAATAAGACTCACCCTACTATTGAACTAACAGAGAAAACAGTTTTTGAATCTGCAGGAGTTGCAGAGGAGGTTGTGGAGTTACCTAGAACAGAACAGATAGAGGAGATTCCTCAGGAGAGGGCTCTAAGTGAGGGGGAGCATCTTGGTTCAATTTCTGAACTATATGACATAGAATGTAGGTCATCAGATCCAGGGTACATGGTACTTGGACTCGATTACGGGGATTCTGATGCGGAAGACCAGCCCCAAAGGGATTCTGTCATCCTACCTGAAAGTGTTCCAATAGTTATGGATGATAATTTGGAAACTAAGGAAGACCTTGAGTCTTTGAAAGTAGAAATGAAAGAGGCAGTGAAACAATCAGTAGTAAATTTGAAGAATAGCCTTGTTGAAGAGCTGAAGAGTGTGGAGAGATCCCTGGAGCTGTCTCTGGGATGTGCTGTGTCTAGTCCAGTGAAAGAAACGATGGATGAAGTTAAAGTGTGCCATACTCAAATTAAAAGTTGGACATGAGCTATGGTTGCTCTAAGACAATTAGTTGCTTCATTTAATGCCTTGATCATTTCTCAAAACCAAGTGAATGCTGAGATTCGATATATCAATGAAGTAGTCAACTAGTATGTGGATGTTTTTGAGGCTTTTAAAAATCAGTAAAAGAACATATGAATAGTCAAGATTCATTTGTTCACAAGGTGATTAGTAACTTGACTCAGTCTTTCAAAGAGACAGTAGCTTTCTCGGTCAAACCCCTTACCTCATCTAGCTCCTCTGTGAACATTGACCAGATCAGAACTGTGATCCAGGAAGAGATTTCTATGGCCAGTCCTAGTGGCACCTCTAATTCTCAGATACTTGCTACCACTAGGGAAGTCAGCAGTTTTTTTGTGACCACTTGAAGGCATCTACTGATTCTCAAGAGTCCATTAATAATAAGGTGGATTCTTACTTTGAGAAGGTCTTTTCCAAGCATCCAATGACCAACCACTTCAAGCTTTTGATAGAGAATATGAAGCTGCCTCCAGTGTCTCAGGAATTCATGGAGTAGGTCAAATAACTGAGAGAATTGACCCCTACTTTGGATAAGATTTTGGAGAAGAAAGATTATTTTTTATCTACTATGGATAGAGGAGGAAGCATTATAATGGATTTCAAAAACCTTATTCTACCCTTTCTCCATGTGTACTGCACCCCTGTCATCATCCCTCCTGCCTTGCCTGCATCTCAAACTAGTAGTTCTTCCACGATGTCTCCTTCTGAAGCTATCAAAAGCCTTACTCCACTAATCCCTCAGTGAGATACCCACTACAGACCAACATGATCTTCTGTTTCTTCCCCTCCAGTCATTCATACAACCCTTCCTAAACCTGCTGATCCACCAGCTCATCCTCCATCTTCTTCTTCCCAATGGGAAAGACACCATTCCTAAGGCTAATGTGGATTGAGTCTATTTATCTCTTTTGATAGGGACCCTTTATTTCCTTTTTGGGTCATGTAATGTAATTTCATTAATAAAAGCTTTATATGTTTTCTCTATTTTTGATTCTTTTTGCTAATCACAAAGGGGGAGAAATCCTGTGCTAATTCAAGAATAAGAATGTGATCTGTGATTGAGGAGAAAAGTGTTAATATACTACTATAATTCAATGTTGAATCTTATCTTCCTTTCTTTCTGATACCATGTATCAATATTTTCAGGATTTAAATTCTTATTAATCTCTGATACTTGAGACATTTTTTATCATAGTTTAATAATTGTGTTATATATGGCATCTATCATTAATACATACTTGAATAATTTGTGATTATCAAAAAGGGGGAGATTGTTGGACTCACCTATTTTGATAATCCAAAATCATGTTTAAATATTGGTCATGATATATTAAGCCATTTTCTAACCTTTTTTTAATTTGTATTTATAATTATTTAATCCAGAATAATGCATACTGACTTTGGTTCATTATCTTACAGTTTATATTTATCTAAATATATGTCTTCAATATTAAAGGATACTAGTAAGAGTATTTTATTCAATGTCACCGTTATTGCTCACTAATGCTGGAAGATTATTTTTGAAGATCTATAACCACTATTGGAAGCTTCCGGTACAAGGTTCCTGTCACAAGTCTACCGTTGATCTTCTTATCAAAGCTCACAGACAAAGAGTCACCGTCACAAGGTCACTACTGTGACAAGGCTTCTGTCAGAAGTTCACAGTCAGACTCCTTCTCAAGTCTTATGTTGAGAACCTCACTCTTCAAAGTCTATAGTTGGACATGTCTACCATTAGTAGAAGGCCAGCGCTGGACAACCCCTACTGTCGAGATAGTTGACTGTTGTTCAAAGTCTACTGATGGACACACTCTATTGTTAATGAAATTACCTGTTGAGATAAGTCTACATCTAGAAAGGTCACTATTTCAGTAGTCTGATGTTATAGAACTGCCGATGAAGTTCACTGATAGGGAGGTACTGTTACATAGAGTAACAGCTACCGTTACATTCCTACAGACAAAGAACCTACCGTTGAAGATCACAATTGAATAGTCTACTGATGAAGTCCATAGTTGGAAAGACCACAGTTGAATTCTATTGTGTGACATGCACCTCCTACCAGTCAAATGAAATTTTATTCTTTTCTTTAACAATTTTATTAATACTATTTTAATGGTCATGTATGGAAAAATTAATACACCAGACATTATTTAATGTTAATTCAAGGCATATTAGGAAACAATATGATGTAAGAGGAAGACCACACGTGGTTGAAACACTTTTTCATGTTAGCCCATACTGAACCAAATGAGAAAAGGTGAACTAAAAAAGAATATATAAATATAAGAAGAGAGAGACATTCAATGTGGATCAGCCAATACATACAGAAACAAGAGATAATCATGGATATACTTAATACACAATGAATAACACACATAAGAGACAATGATATAAAATTTTAAGAAGAACCCTCAAGTACTCATTCATAAGAACACTGAGCTTCAAAAGGATCAATTTAAAGAATCTCTTTCAAGCTTTCGTGGTGTGCTGCAAAGAGAATAAAACTCAAGAAGTTGATCATCTCTACATCTGGAAGTCAGAACCTGAAATTTGCGACACTCTGTTTTGGAGTCAACTTGCAGAGAATGACTAAATCTTCATTTCATCAATTCCATCGAGTCTAGAAATGATCTGTCAACACAAAAGATCATTCTAAACTTATTCCTACTATCTTTAGCTCTACTGTGTTTAAGAATTTTACATTTGTGAGTAGTGTGTCTGTGTTACACACACTGACTCTTGGGCTTGAACTGAGGGATACTGAAAATCCCCATATCAAACTCTTTTTACTTTTTTTACCCACGAATAACTGTGGAAGAAGCCTGGTGTGGCTTGGTAGTTTATTTTTCCGACATATAACTATGGTAGAGGTTGCAAAACCTGGACAGTTTGTGAAAAATGTTGTAATGCTCGATACAGGCTATGTATAACTTTTAATAAAATTTCTTGGTGGAAGGTGATCAGAAAGTGGAGAGGATTAGGTCTTGTCTTTAGAATGAAACTCTTGTTTAATTTGTTGTGTTCATATTTCATTAATCTAATTTACATTTATCCGCTGTGCTTATATTTTCCAAGATAGAAATCTGTTTTTACATTCACTCTGATAGTTAGTTTTTGTTAGTGTGTATATCTGATTTATTTAATAGACTTGTTTAAAAAGTGGAATTGGTTCTAATACTAATTCTACTGAGGAGTAATCAACCTTTGAGAAACCTGTTGAACAATAAGTCACTTATATCTCCACTTCCTTAATTGACTGGGCTATTCTAATTTGGGGGATTTTAATCCTAACAGTTTTTAACAGAAATTTTTAATTAGTACTCAATTCACCCCCTTTTGAGTATCCACTCCGACCAACAACCAATATTAAATTTTGAGTTGTATATAATTCCCATTTACATGTAATATAATGAATATAATGATTTTCATTATATTTAATTATTCATTTAATTTTATTCTCCCATGGTTATTATGAATGAAAAGTTACCAAAGTGTTGATTCCTTTATCATTCAATCTCTTTTTGTTATGAATTATTTATTTTCAAGGTTCTTTTAGGAGAAATAATGTCTTATTATTTTATTGAACTAAATATATTTTATTATTTAATGGTTTGTAATGAGGATTAATTATTTAATTTACATATTCTTTTTTATGTCTTTATGAAACATCAATAAATCCATATGTATGTGATACTAATACTATATTTTCTTTTGGCTCAGGTTTGTTTATCTTCCATATACATGTGTTATAATATGTTTTATAAAATTGTATTTTATACCAATAAGTGAATTCTTAAATCCATTTATATAATATTTCACCTAATTTTAAGGGGTTTAATAAGTAAATTTTTAATGTATTCAAAATGGTTCACATATGATTATCTTTATTAAAAATGATTAAAAATAAATATTTATTTCTAAAATTTATGAAATGAATGTATGTTTATTTTCTCATGTCACTTAACTTCCATGATGTATCTATTATTTATGTTTAATTTTGTTTTTATAAAGATGATTTCTGAAATATTTGTGATTTTTTAGTATTAATTTTTTTTCAAATGTAAAGGTGATTTTTTTTCAAAAGTATTTTTAAAGATAATTTTGTTGTCTTTCTCCAAATAAACATAAAAAAGAATATTTTGTACTTATTATCCGAAGGAGATATTTTTAAACTACACAACCCTCATTATTTCTATAAATTTATTAATATTTTTTCAAAGGGATTGATTTAAAACTTTTATTTTTTCAAAATGGTTAATCACTTTACAAAGATATTTTTAAGGAACATGATTCGTTTCCATAGGTTAATAATACATAAATGATATTTATATAGAACTAGTTTATTTTCCACTATTTAATAATGTTTAAAATAGATTTTATAAAACAAAATGCTTTCCCCCAGGTTAATCTATTTTCAAATCGATTATTATGAAAACCATTTATTCTTTTACTTGGTAATCACGTTTTATAGATATTTGTAGGGAAAAAACTTCCCTTCCAATGGATAATCTTGTTCATTAGAGACTATTAGTGAACCTTTACCATTTCCATGGATTAATCAAGGTATAAATTGAGTGATTATTGTTTCTTTGTTTTTTATAATGGAATTCAAGATCTATATACTGTCTTTATGGTATTTTTACATTGTTATATGATTGGTGTCCATAAATAGTGCTGACTATAAATGATATAGCTTATGCGGTGGGTGAAACGAGGTAGCGTTGGGTATTTCTGATATAGACAATAAGGTGGTTAAAATAAAATTATTTTGGGTTTTCCAGATATAACATATAATAATGGTGTTCCATATTGGATAAAAAAGAATTATATAATGATTATGTTATCTATAGAATTACATTATAAGTATTAGGTATGGTTATTCCATTTTTAATGGTTTTGTGTTTGTAAAGACCTCACCCTAGTATCCTAATCTGGTGTCATATATTATTAGATTTGAATAGATACAAGAATCCAATTTTAATGGACATAAAATTCTATTTCTTTTCGAATCCAGATTACACACATTAACATTACATTATAACCTGAAATGAAATACAACATAGAGGTGCCATTGTAAACACCCATAAACTCCTTGATGATCCCAACAAGTCACTCATAATATACATCATTGAGTCCTGGGGGAAAACGAAACATAAGAAAGGGTTTATATCAGATACACAATATGAAAATACAAATATAGCAGAGCTAATATAAATAATAAGGCACGGTGAATGAGTAATAACACATTTCATTAGAACATAAACATAATCATAATAGGGAATGAGTAAATGATTAATAAATAATTCCATAAAAATAATCACATGATAGTTAAGACTAACCATGGATATTATACAAGTTGAATATTCCCATGTATAATAAATTACTAATCATAATTATGGATTCAAATTTTAGACATAATAAAAATACCATGGAGGCCTCATCCAAGACACCATAAATTAAATGGTTAAGGCCACATCCAAAATCCATTTATTTTGACTCACGAGAACTACGAATGCATCGAGGGGATGTAGAAGGCATCAACCATCACATACTAGGTCTAATTCATTCCTCATATGAATGTGGTTAAACAATAATAATTTATACATATAAAATTTAAATAAAATTACCCAATTTGTAAACTTAATCAGTAACCATTATGAGTATTATGGTGAAGGGTATCAAGATAGACCATTGAAAATAAAACTGATCATAAACCATTTAATAAATTATGTTATATAAAAGTATTAAAATATAAATATAAATAAATCATAAAATTCAATATAGCTATTAAAATAGATAAAAATACTGTTATAAAACAATCGTGTAATTCTTGAGAGAAATATTCCTTTTAGTTTTAAAAGAAGAGTTATTTTGGGAAAAATCTTTTTTATTTTTCACAATTGTTTGTATAAAACATAAAATGAAAAAATATATTTTTTCTTGTGATAATTATTTTTTGGAGAAAAAAATTAATTCTATCGTAAAATAGATCACAGATAGCACTTGAAAACTTGTATGAAATTAAGATGTTACCTTTAATCATGTTCATCTATCGAAAAAAATTAATAAGGGTACCTTGAAAAACATTTATTTCACATAAAATAAAGATGAAATATATATATATATGTGTTTGGAAAATATAAACATAATTTATAGGAAGATTATAATAATAATGTAGAATTAAATAGATGTAAATATAGAGAAAGTGTAACCCGAATGGAAAATGGAGGTTCAGGATGATACCCTTACCTCATGTATGAAATTATTCTGCACTTTACCTTAATGTCCTTGTTAATGAAATTAGATTAATTAATAATTCTGAAACATAACCTTTTCCACATTGATTTTATTTATTTTAATTTTATTATGTTCATTTAACATCTTTTTAATTATTTAGGAGACTTAATTTTGTCCATTGGGAGTGTTCATTTCCTTGGGTTTCATGATCAGTTTACTTTTACATGTATAGGAGAGATCATGTTAAATATAAATAATAATATAGAAATGAAATAATATGTTATTATTGAACATAGAGAATATTAAAAATTTATATAATTCATTTGTAATTTTTGGGTGAGGATAAATCATTAGATAATATGTTTAGGACAATCATTTAGATTATTTTGTAATTTTTTCTATCATCGCACACTATGTTTGTTTTATTAAATATCATCATGTATATATAACAGTTCTAGAACATTATATAGGTTTTAATAAATAATGTATAATTTTCTTTAAAAAAATGGATTGACTTTATGAATTAATGGCGTTAATTGAAAATAAAAAATGAATCATCCTTGATGTCATTAAATTCACACATCATGGATGCTATTTTCATTTATAGGAAAAAAGAGAGATATAATATAATTTGATGAGGGATATTCCACTAACATGATATAACAACATTATATGAGGGATAATGCAATTATCATGTCTCTTTGTAAATGGGAACTAGGGGAAAGATAATAAAATAAAAGAAATTTAAAATAAAATAAAAGAAAATAATAAGGATTTTACCTCTTGTATTATCCTCATTGAGAAAATCCTTAAGAATATTGGTTATGGTATTTTATTGATAACAAAGGATGATATACGAAGTGGAGGGTCTTGGGATGATTATTGGGAAGAAATATTATGAGGATCAAATCTTGGAAGATGTGAGAAGAATGGATAGTATTTATGGTGGATGAGAGGGGTGTTTTCTCAATAATTTATACTATAGTTTATAATTTGTTTCTCATGACTACGAAATGAAAGAGAATTATCAAAAATAACATTAAATTAATTAATTATAGTTATAAATTATGGTTCTTATATCATACATGACTTAGGGAATAATGTGTTTAACATATAATGAATTAATATAGTAAAATATCGTATTTTACTATTCTCAAAAAATTCAAGTATTTCTAAAAAACTCGAAACTAAACCCTACCATTTCTCGTCATGTATAATTCAATAATGAACACAATTATATGAAAATACATTTATAAATATGAGAAATATAATTTTTAATTAAAATTTAAAATTACATTAAAAATACATATTTTGAAATTTTAACTGATTTTGTAACACTTTGAATAATTAACTAAGGTATCAAAATATTATATTAAAATCACAATAAAAAATAGATAAATTAAGATGACATTTTTTTACATAAAAATTAATTTAAATCATTTTATTAGTTATAAAATTTTAGTTATTTAATTTTTATTTAGAAAAATTCCAACACATAATAAAAAATATATATATCATTTATTTACTTATGTTGTGATATTATTATTTAATACTTTCATTTATATGACACATTATTTTAATTTATAATTTCATGGGTGATATTTCAATTCAATTGGCTGGTTCACTATTTATAAGGTTCATATTACTATTCGTAAGGTTAATTTACTATTTCATCGGTATATGTTCCATAACTTTATGAAATACCTCTTATTACATTCAATCATCATTTATAATGTTTTTTTGTGATCTATAACTCATTTTATGTGATTTAAACAATATTAAATAAGTATAAGAAGGGAAATTTCTTTGATTGAATTTTGTTTTGTAACATTCTCACCTCCAATAAAAATTATGTCCTTGAAATTTCCAAAATGTCATCGCAGAAACAGATTTGGCTATATCTTCTTTAATACTTACTCTGGTTCCCACATCACCACATCAATTTTATTATTTTTCCAATATACCTTTACCATCTTAGTCACATCATTCCTAAAAACCTATTCTTTAGTGTTTAGAATACTAATAGGATATTCACAGCAAGATAAATATGGTTCTAAATATAATCCGTTATAAGTGAGGACGTTCCATAGATCGAACATGTACTTTCATAAAAAAATATTTTGAACAAATCATGAACTTTGGAAAGGCATGGTGGCAATTCCAAATGAAAATCTATAGATCCAATTCTCTCCATAATTTGAAAGGGTCTTCTATACCTAGGGCTCAGTTTCCATTTCGTGTCAATCTTAATTACACCCTTACTTGAAGATACTTTCATAAAAACATGATCTCTCACATGAAACACAAAAAAATAACCTTCTATTATTAATATAGATCATTTTCCTTCATTTTTCTACTTTTATATTTGTTTGAATAATATTTATATTTACTATTTTTTCCTCTACAAGACATGGGCCTATAAAGTTATTTCCACCAACTTCATCCCATAAAGTTGTTGTATGAAATCACATTACATAAAATTCCTCATATGGTGTGATTCAAATACTTAAAATGAAGCTATTATAGTAGAAAAAATCTACCCAAAAAAATGATCCCACATTCCTTGAATGTCATGTGACCATTATCTCAACATTTATTCTAATGTTTGGATCATCCATTTTGATTAACCATGAGTTTGAGGGTGATAACTAGTACTCAATTGAAGTTTAGTATACAAATATTTCATAAGAAATTTCCAGAATATCAATTTTAAAAATGGATCATAATCTGAAACAATTAAAATGGGTTCTTCATTATGTCTTACAAATTCATTAATATAGAGCCATGCAAGGTGCTCTAGTGGAATGTATTTCCTTAAAATAAGAAAATGTGTATACTTGGTATGTCAATCAATAATTACCCATATTGAATCATTATTTATTATAGTTATTTCTAATCCCTTTTAAAAAAATCCATGGCTATGTCATCACATTTCCATATACGAATGGGAAAAGGTTGCATGATTCCCATAGGAAGTTATTTTTCAGCCTTCACCTTTTGACAAACAAAATATCATGATACATAATTTTCAATTTACCATTTCATGATATACCAAAAAAAATCCCATAAAATCTCTATAATTCATATTGCAACCATGCTGTATAGAGTAATTCGAGCCATACACATCATCTAAGAACACCCTTTTTAGATCATGTATAGAGGGAATACATATTATCCTCACAAATTTCAAAACTCTATTTTTATACATTATTTCCTCCAACATAAAATCATTTAAGGATTTAATTTTGTTTAAATTATTATCATTAGACATTGATAATTTAATCAATTCCAATAAACATGTTTGGAAAACCAATCAGAAAATTAATGAAGTTTCACCTTCCTTGATAATTAGAATATCCATATTTTCAAGACCCATGTACACAAGATCCTTCTCAATCATCATTGTTTTTAGAACTCCATGATCTTTCCTTGTAAATTCATCTATATCCTCATTCTACTTCACTGGGTGAGAGTGTTTTGAGAAATCATAACCCTTGTGCAGCTTGAGACATCACCTTTACCTTTTGTTGAGTTATTTCAATGAGAAGATATATTTTAAACTGTTGTGAGTCGTATATATCTCACATCATTCACTAAAGAGATATTCTCTCTATGTTTTCAGGCCAAATATTATAGCTTCGAACTCAAGATCATGATTTAGACAGTTATGCTCATGAGTTTTTATATCTCTTGATTTTTAAGAAATCAATCTATCATTCTGTATAAAGACACAACCATATTGTTTCCTTGATGCATCACTATAAATAACAAATCCAACATTTCCTGATGTCAGTGTACATATCAAACCATTCACTATCATCCTATTTAATTCATCAAATTTATTTTCTAATTATTTTTTTACCAATTTGAACTTAAACCCTTTACAAGTAAGTTGGGTTAATGGGTTAGCTAATTAGAAAATGTTGTGGAAGAAATATAGATAATAACCTGCTAAACCAGTAAAACTATGTACCTTTGATATTTTCATTGGTGTAGTCTATTCTTAAACCACATTTTTCTTTGTTTTATCAATTGAGACTCCATCCATAGAGACAATATGGTCATGAAAATAAATTCTCTTATGCCCGAATTTGCAATTGATAAATTTATCATTTAATTATTTTCTAATATGATTCTCTAGAGAAACCCCCCATGTGGTTATCGTGGTTCTTATAAATTTAGGAATATATTTTAGTATCATTATTAAGTACCACAAAAAATAATGAATATATTTCATTAATAGTCTTTTAATTAGATCCATGAAAATAGTTGTTCAATTAGTCATTGAAAATTGAATTACTATAGACTTTTAATGTATATACCATTTTCTAAATGATGTCTTTTTAATATCTTGTATCATCACATGCAACTGGTGAAATCCATATCTTAGGAAAATATTCAATAATTATTGAGCTCAATGACGTCAACTGAATAATTAATCAATTTGAGTCATAAGATAATTTTTCATTACTATAATTGAATTAATTTCTCAATAATCAAAGCACAACCTCGTGGATCCATCTATCTTCTTAGAAAATAGAATTTTAACCCCCATAGGTAAACACTAGGGAAAATAATTCTCTTCTTAATAAATTACACTAATTGTTTCCCCAACATTACTTATTACACAATGTACATTCTATATATTATCTTTAATATTTGTATTATACTAAGAATTAAATCAATAGAGAAAGTAAATTAATGCTCTAGAATATCTCTAGTTAAATATGTATGAAAATAAATCAATATATACTAAAAAAATAGTTACATATTCAATTTGAATATTTATTTCCTCATTGATAGATGAATTTTCCCTTCCTCCCCTAAGATTTAATTTTAAAAAGCTATTGAAGGTAGGTCTAGATAAGAATCATATGATAAAGATTATGCTCGAAATAGAATGGAATCTGCATCATCCTCAGTAGTCACAGTTTCCTTATTTATTAAATATATTTTTGCATAATATTTCGAAATCATATCCATAGTGAGGATTTTATATAATTCAATCTTATGTGTGATTACATGGTCAACAACTAAAATATTTTAATGTGTCATAATGGGGACTGACCTATACTTATTTGTTGCAATGATATTTTCCTTATGAGTTTTTATTGGAAAATACATTATTGAAAAAAAGTTAAATATTTATTTTTATTAGAGAACATAGATGATATAAAATAAATAAATGTTCTATAATCAAATAATGCATTGAATAGTTGAAGGAAAAAATTAATGTACATTCCACCACAGTATTAGGAACTTTAACCTCTTCATTTTTGATCACATAAACATGGACTTTCTTGGATGGTATTTTCTATGGAATGTTTGATTGTCACTTAAGAAAGTGATTTTAATTTTGTATCATCTCCTAAAAATAGTATCATTTAACATTGGCACCTTTTTTTCTATTGTAAACATGAATTTGGTGTTCATTTTATCCAAACTTGTAACAAAACAATTTTCCTTTTAATCATGCACCAAGATGTTTTTCTACATGTATCACATGATAGGAAAATACTATTTTTATGATTCCATAAATCTATTTTTTCTTCATCCACCTTATTCTCCAATTTTTTTCCTATAATGTAAAAATACATAGTTAAATTATTCTCTTTCTTGACAACACATGAGAATATATCGTTATATGATGATACCTTTTGGGAGACAAATTCCCTTAGAATGAATGGTTTTAAACCATCAAATAGTTGATCCATATTTTTACTTATATTACATATATATTCTGCAACCTGCCTTTTCATCCCTGTAAAATAGGCTTCATACTTCACCAAATTTTCTTCCACTTTCCATTTCACACTCATAAATTATGTCGTTATATCTATATGCTATTTGCGGAAGAAATGATTTCTAGGAAAACAACATTAAAATAATTCCATTAAATATTTCTTATTTATTTATCCCCCTATATGTTTTGAATTAATGATCACCATTGATCAATATCTCCTAAGAGACCATAAAACACCATGATAACCTTGTCCCTTTAATTACATCCCCATGTGAGAAATATCTTATCTAAGAAACTTATCCACTAATCCTCTAAAAATGGGTTTGTGGCCCCATTTAATGATGGGTTTGTGTTCCCATTCAAAACCTGACTCATATATCCCAGTATAGTTATATTATTCATAGCACTAGAAGCATCTCGAGTACCGATTTCATTGCCTTTCATTAGAGGGAAATACCTATATGGTATGTAAATGTTGATATGGTTTCAATTCATTCAAAAATGATCTATTTCAAAATAATGTTATACACTAAATTTAGTTATGAATCATAATGAAAAATTTCAAACTACCAAAATTCATTACATAAATTGGAATTTATTCATAACTATATCAAAATCATAAATATGGTTTCTTTGGTGACATATCTACTTTTTAATAATTCCTAATTGTTGGTAAATAAAATGTGTATTTTCAAAAGAATATCCTCTAGGAGTATAAATCCTTGTTTATAGTAAGGCCCATTGTCATGTACCAGGTCACCCTGAGTCAGCCCAAGGACACCCTATTAATGTTGTTACCACTAAGCACATCTATTCTAGAACCATGTCTACTTGTAGTATCCAGATAGGGATATACTGAAAACATAATATATATGTTATCAAAATTCGAGTATGTTATTATATTCCTATATTAAAATTATATCTTAGGGTTATGATCCCTAATTCATGTTTTATAGGTCCAGATTCCATGGATTCTACTAAAATAGACTATCATACCAACAATAATTACCCCATCCCCATTATCCTGAAGATGGTACCTTACTTTATTACATTGATATAGATTAAATACTTGAATCCAAAAGGAAATATCATTTTCATAGTGTTGGAAGCTTGATTACAGACATGAATAATATATTATGACATGACATGAAATATAATCTTGAAACTCCATTGGAAACACCCATAAAACCTATGATTATTCTTAGAATCCATTCATAATATATATATTCACATCCAGTGGAAAAATAAAACATAATAAAGGTGTGATCATAGATGCTTAGTAATGGTCCATAAAATAGTGGAAGCTAATATAAACAATAATCCAGGGTGAATAACTAATAATACATTACATTATATCATAAACATGAGAAAAATATGGAATATGTAAAAGATGAATAACTAATCCAAAAAATTATAATAACATGATAATGGAACTTAATCATGGATATTATAAAAGTCAAATATTATCATGGATAATAAATTAATGATAATGATGATTTGATTCATTATTTTCACATCATAAATGAACTGTTGTGGCCTTGGACAATACTCCTAAAAATATATGGTTAAGACCTCATCCAAAATCTATTCCTTTTTTGTCTCATGAGATCTACTAATGAATAAAGAGAATATATGGGGCCCCACCCATCACATTCATTTAATAGTGAATTCATATTCCAAATTGGATTAAAAATACCCATTATATAAAAATGAAAAGTGAATAACATTCTCCAATCTGAAAACATAACCAATACCCATTCTATATAGTATAGTGAATGGTATCAAGGTAGCACATCAATAGTCAAAATGATAAAAACCTATTTAATAATATATAAAAAAATGATAATAATTTGATATAAGTGTTAGTAAAGCATAAAATTTACTAGAGGTTATGAAATAGATGAATGAACTGTAATAAAACCATCAAGTAATAATAGATAGAAATATCAGTTTTACCTTGTAATGAAGAGTTACTTCCGAAAAAACATTTGTATCTATCATGATTGTTTTTATAAAACTATAAATAAATGAATAATTTTTGTCAAGATAAAATATATTATTTTATAAAATATATTATTTTCTTAAAACAATATATGGATTGTATATGAAAATGGGAAGGAAATAAGGATGTTCCCTTGAATAGTGTTTGCTTATGAGGAATAATTGATCAGGGATCCTGGTAAAATATGTATTTACCATTAAAATAAATATGAACTGATCTAGATATATTATTTTATAACATATAAATAGAATTTATAATAAGTATATAAAAACAATGAAAATTTAAATTGGGGTAAATAAAGAGAAAGTGTAACCTGAATGGAAAATTGAGGTTCGGTAAGAAACCCTTACAATATGTCTATAAGTGTTCTTCATTTGACCTTTATATCATGGATAAAGATATTATATTACTTAATAATTTAATTCTTAACATTTATAACATGTATTTCATTTATTATAATTATATTATGTTTATTTTTGGTGTTTTTTATGACTTGTGATTTTAAATTTCATAATTTAGGATATTTCTTTTCCTTGGTTTTCATGATCGGTTTACTTTTACACAAATGTGGATGATAATGTAAAATGGATGTTATTCTATAAAATTTAAATTATATGTTATTATTGAAAATCATTTATATAATTTTTTAATACAACTAATATGTATTTTTTTGGTGATGAAAATTCATTATATAAGACATTAGTGATAATCTTTTAGATTATTTTGGATGTTTATTGATCATCAAAAACTATTTTGATTTTTTTAATTTAAAAAATTTTGTTTTAATTGTTATAGAACATTAAAGAGGATATAATACTTATATTATAATTTTTTTAACCCAAAAAATGATTTTACGACCAACATTGAAATAATTAATTTTAACTGAAATTGAATCATCTATGATGTAAGTAAATTGAGACATCCCATTTGATTGTTTTCATTTATAGAATAAAAGAGACACAGAAAGGAGTATGATGATGGAACATACATTGACATGTTATAATCATAGTATATAAATTATACTGGATTTATCATGTCTCATTATGTAGAGGAGGTGATAGAATGATAATAAAAAAATAAATTGAAATGAAATTAAAGGAAAATATAGTGTATTTTTACCTCTTCATTATCCTCCTTGAGAATAACCTCAAGGGGATTGGTTTTGTTATATTATTTAGACCAAAATATCCTTTAAATGGGGGATGGGATTTGGATGATTATTAGGAATAATTTTTTCGAGGATACAATATTTGATGGTGCGAGGAGAAGGGGTGGTATGTGGTGGTATTTATAGTGGAGGGAGAGCTATTTTCTCATTAATTTATTCATTATATTATTAGTTTTCCTCAAGAATATAAATAGCTTGATAATTATCAACAATTATATTAAACTAATAAATTTTCGGTGGATATTATAGTTCTTACATCATCCATGAATATTTTAATAGTGTATTTAACTTATAATGCTTCCACACCATAAATTTTTATATTTTACTAATCAGCAAAATTCATGTATTCTAGAAAAATCACACAAATTCACCCTAACAAATTTTCATTGCATAGAATTAAAAAATGAGTTCCAATTAATGAAAATAATTATATACATATTATAAATTTAATTTTTAATTAAGATCATCATTTACTTGAAAAATATATATTTTATAATTATAACTGATTTTATAACACTTTTAATTATTGACTAAGGTCTCTTAAAATCACATTAAAATCCTAATGAAAAAATACTAATTTGTGAATAAATTTTATGTAAATAAAATTTATTTTGAAGCATTTTACTAATTATAAAGTCATAAAATATTTATTATTATTTAAATATGATATCAAATGTATTTTTTTTGTTTCTATTTCATGGGGGATATGATAACATTGCTCATGTGTATTGTAGAAGATATCATCACAATGTTATCTCACTCATTTTCAGTAAAACCTCACATAGATGGTAATACGTATAATTTTAATTATTTTATTTTATAAACAAAAAATAATTATTATATTTATGATATATTTTTCACTATGAAAATATCACATATCATTTTCATTCTTACATTGTAAAAAGGTAATGTTGTTCGTGGGAACATGAAGGGTGTAATTATTTTTTCCTAAGGACAACACCTTAATGATATATATAATTAAATTAAATTAAATATAATATTATTAATTATGTTATGACCATTATATATGGATAAAATATTATGTAACACATTTCCAAAATGATCATTGAAAAAAGGAAATGAATCCCCTATGTATAAAAAAATTACTTCTTCCATGGTTGTAATGTAGTCCATTATCATTACCCGATTTCATGATTTTTTAATATATAATTAATGTGTAAATATGTTAAATATTTCAGGAATATTATTATGTAGATTCTTTATACAATGACCTCTTTGACCACGATCAACATAATAAAGGCTTTTGGAAACAATGAACTGAACATCCTCGAAACACCTGATGTGGATTTAGCCGATTAAATAATTTAATAATTAATAAAAAATAAATTTAATAAATTATTTAAGTATATTTTATCAATCCTGTAATATATTATTATGAAATTAGATAGCCGATATAACCCTATCATACACGAGTTAAATGACATGTAAGGAATGTCTGGACTCGAGGTAAGAGATCCTCATATCAATTTTATTTTTCTAAGACATATGATAAATTCCACACATATATATATTGTTTTCTGTATATAATTCAATTATTACATTTAATATGATTAAAACATCATATAAAATAAAATATAATTTTTAATTTTTAATTATTTCATCTTGTGGTATTTTACTTCAATGTTTGAAATTGTTGAAGAATTTCATAATTCAATTTCTTTTTATTGTGATATATTATATATTAATTATCTTAGATGGAATGTGATTATTTGAGTAATGAATTTATAATATTGAATATTTTATTTAATCTCTTATTACGTGGGTTAACATTTGATAGACATAATTTATTCATTAAGTAATTCTTAAATTCAATGGTACATATTTGTATGGACTATTCATCACAAATTATCTATTTTTAGCCTAAATGTATGATATTAAACTATATTCAATTTATATTTCTTTATACATAACTTTTATATTTTATATCAGAAATATAATTATATTTAATGTATTATAAATTTAATTTCAAGTTATTCTTTTATGGGGGTTACAAGTAAAAATTTTCCATAATGGAAAATGATTTATTTTACAATGTCCATTCTTTTGGGAATTCATAGGTTCATGTTTCTTGTTGATTAAATAGTGGGATATAATTTTTTGAAACAGATATATCTTCTTTTCATTTTTCATTAATACAATACACATGTTTAATTTCCATTTCTTCTTTTATAGATTGAATAAACATCAAGAACATCATATATAATAGATTCCAATATTTCAATTTTATATTGGGTATATTTATATTCCATATGTATTATTTCTAAAAAAATCAAAAATGAAATTTTAAAAAAAATAAATTATTTCTGAATTCCATTTTAAAGGATATTTTACCTTATTCATAAATGTATTAAAATGATATTCCTCAATATTTTTGAATTTTCTCACATTTGACTAACTTTTTTAAAATTTCATGAAATGAATGATTATTTGTAGAATTTATGACACGAATAGAGTTTCCACCATCATTTAAATAATTTTACATGAAAAATTATTTATATTATTCCAAGGATATTTTAAAAAAATAATTTTTTAGCATTGTAGTTATTTTTTTTATAATATATATTTAGAATTGAAAGGTAATTTTCATCAAAAATGTTTTTAATTGTCTCTTAATTTTATTAATAATTATTTATAATAGAAAAAATTTATTTTTACATATTTTAGAAAGGTTATATTTTATAATAAAATAATAATCAATCTTAATCTGGATGTATGATGAATTTTTTAAAGATATTTTTAGTAAAAAAATTATATCCATAGGAATATCATGTTTCAAAGAGGTTTTTATTGAATTGGTTTGTCATTCTTGGTTTAGTTATATTTTAAAGAAATTATAAGGGAGATAATTTATTTTCTATGTATTATTCATGTTTCAAATATATTATTATGGAAGATGTATCTTTTCGATCGGTTAATAATGTTTTAAATATATTGTTATAGAACCTATTTTTTCTCTGTTTTAATTAGTTTCAATTATATTTATCCGGAAAATGATTATTTTATATATTATAATAATTTTCAATGAGAATGATATGGAAAATTTATCTTATGAATGAGACAATAAAGTTATCAAATTAAAAGTGATTGTTTATATGAGTTTAATGTTGATAGTCATGATTTATGTAATTTTTTATATTGTTCTTGGACAGTATTATACAATGGGAGAACTCAAATTCCACTAGGTTATTGTGATATAGCAAACAAGATGGGATAAAAAATAGAACTAGTTATCTTTTATATAGCTTATATTATGGGTGTCCCTAGATAGCACTGGGTGAGACTGATATAGCATATATGATGAGTGCACCTAGATAGAACTCCAATACATCATCTAATGATTATATTATCTAGATTATAACATCTGAATTCAATCATGTGATTATTCTATTTTTATGCTTAAGTGTTCTGTGAATATCATTTTCCAAGATACCAGTATAATTTCTCTATTTGTTTTATGGTTATAAATGATTCTGTTGATCGAGATTAATATCAAATGGGTCAATATTTTTTATTCTAATTAAACATTCCTTTATAAAATCTATTTGACTTGTTTTCAAGTTTTATGATCTATGAGTTTATGGGTATGAATATACATATATTATTCTTATGAGAATTTATTATGTCCTGATACCTTTATTCTTATTTTAATATCAGTGATGAAATTAAACTGTTATTGCATAAGTTTACCCCTATTGGTCATTTGAAATATATCTTCTTATGCTCCTTTCCACTATGCTGATAAGATTTATGTTGAATGAATTATGTAAATAAATGTTTCATATGGATTATGATAATGAGTGAATGTGAAATAAGAATGTTGGGTTATATTAGTGAAATTATCTTTTAATGACTTGGTAATTGTTGATTTAATATTTTTTTCACAATTCTCTAAATGTATGAACCTAAAAGGTCACTGATAATTTATGTGAAAAAAATTTATCCAATTAATGTTTTTAGTGAAGGATGGAAAAATGGTTCACCATTATCAATATTCAATCAAAAATTTTAATGTTTATGTATTTATCACTAAATCTAGGAGTGTAGTTTTGGGGTTGTAACATTTAGAGTCTTCCATACAAAACATATTTAATAAATTCCATTCATAATTCTCAAAGGAATAAAATTACATCTTATTTTGGACGTACATAGAATATTTGAATTTATATAAATTTTCATACCACTAACACCTAGAAATTTGTATTTTATTATTTATTGAATTCAAAACAATTACACTCTTTGTCTCTTAAAAATATTATTCCATTAACATCGACTATAAAAATGACCCAAACTACCTCCATTTACATTATATATATGTGTGTGTGTGTGTTTTCCCCCACTTTTACCATAGTTTTTTAATTGTTGGGGTAGAAGCATTATTTATTATTAATTCAAAGGATAGACCTCTTTAACTGGGTAGAGGGAGACCCATTACATAGGCTTAAGGACCATTGGGATGTAATCCCATTACTTGGCCTGCATGCCCATATTTTTGGCCCAAGGCCCATTATGTGAATAGAATTGCTATTGTAAAACCCTATTACAGTCCCACACAGTACCTATCACTGCTAGAGTGCACTGCCACAGTTACAGTGCTTGATGTTGCTACATTACCACTGCTGCTTCAGTACACTTCAGTACTACTACAGTACCTGCGCCCAATGGGTTTTAAACACCCCTTTTTCATGTAGGATTACCAAGTGCTTACCTTAGTGAACATAATTTTTCTTAGTACTTCATCTATATTTGTGTGTGATGAATTTTTATCCTTAAACATCATTCACTATAATAGAAACACATTTTATATCATTATCTAAAATAAATCATTTTCGCTCCTCACTATAAACATCTTCCTAATGATAATCATAGAACACATATTTAACACCCATTTAATATATATTTTATGTATAGTAATCTAAATGTACTACAAACATTATGATAATTTATATTTATGTATTAAGTTTATATATTTATTAAAAACTATCTCAACATAATTTTAAATATCCATTATAGAAAAGCCATATTTTTTCCATTGTATAATCCACAATTATCACATAATTTATTTTCTAAGCATTGAAATTTTACAAATCATGTTTTCCAATTTTTTCCAAGGACAAAATATTAAGTAATATTTATCACAATATTAACTAGTTCATTATTTAAATCATTAACCAATTATTTAGTCTTAACATCCTAAATAAGATAATGATGCTAAATTTTAGATATATGGTTATTCATGTTTTCAAAGCTCAATATTACTCATCTATATACTATTTCATTATATTATCCAATCATATAATCTACTTTCATAAGATTATTTGACATATTAAAATTCAATTTTTCATTTTTCAAAGAATATTTCTGATTATTGGTCTAATCAGAGTCAATGTTAACCACAGGTTCCTCATTTCAGTCTAGATATTATTCATATTTTATAAATTGTATCATTATATTAATCCTAATATATATCTTATAATTCATTTAAATCATTATTACTAGGTTTATTAAAAAATATATATTCTTAATATTATTATACCATTTTATGAAGCATCTTATTATAAAACTAATATCCTTTTCTCTTGGAATTTCATCATATTATGATAATATTCATAACCATTTTATTATGATTTCATAGATTTTAATTATTTTTCATCATAATAAATTTAATTCCAATCAACCAGAAGTAGTATAATGAATGAATCACCTTATACTACATATCATTTTAGGTCATATTGAATTATGTTCTCATCATGATCCAATTTAAATTATGTATATATTTGTAAAAATACTTTCTAATGTAATATTTGGATATGTTATTTACTTATATGATTGTATTTGTCCTCTAAACTGAGCTTCTTTTATGTATTTTTGCCACTATTTTTTCCATAGGGTATAATAAGTGTTATATTTATGTTCAATTATAAGATTTTAGATGTTGTATTTGAATGATTATATTTTTAATTAAATAATTTAATCTGATATATACATCATAGTGTGGATCTTAGGTTCTTTCTCAACCCATATTCATAATATTTTAAATATTTCAACTAATGGTAAGATATTATTTATAAAAATCACATTTTACATTTATATATCATAATATGTTAATGTAATTATGTAAAGACCAGTCTTAGTGGATTTAATCCGCATTAGATTATATAAATATGCATATATTAACTCAATTAGAATGTAGGACTATGTTCAAAACTTTTTATTACATACTTGTGTCATTTAACAATTTTCTAGGTTTTTAAATGTTATTGTTACCTTTTAGATGATAAAAATGTATTCTCGCCTCTAACTTGGAAATATCTCATAAATATATTTCATAAATGTGTATCAATATTAAATTTCATATCTTTTTTTTATTTTTTGACCTCAAATGTTATGAAATAGTTGTGTCTCCAATTTGAAAAAGGATAACACCACTTCATTCATTTATATTGATAAATTTTCATTATTTTATCCCCTTGAATGGGAATTCATATATTCTAAAAACAACCAAAATGAGATTATCACCATGTTTAATCACAATTAAAATGTAATGTTTAATACCAAAATAAGATAAATACATATTTTGATTTAACCTTTTCAGAATTAACCTCACATATTCAAATAATTTTTATCTCTAGTGGGATTTCATTCATTAAATTAAAAGAAACTGTATCATTTTCTTAAATATTTTTTATGATATTTTTGTCTTATAAATATATTATGATTTTATAGTATCAAAAATATATTTTTTAATTCCCTTCATTGATTTATTGGTACCTAAAAAACAAGATAATTATTTTTTATAACATATCCTAGAATTATTACAACCAGAATCATGCGGAATTTGTCTTAGAATCATGTTAAAAAATTCACCACTTTAGTTCAATTTTAACACATCCCATCAATATATTTAATCTAAAAAATTTTGTAAGGTTACTTTAGTCAAATATTTCTCAGTACTAACGTATTTTTATACATGTTACTTATACTCACTTTATATTTCCCCTCAAATTATATATTTATTTCAGTCTATAAGAGAGAAACATAATTCCAAAACTGATAAATTTTATATACCTATACACAGACACCAATAGCGTAATTTAGAACCATTTTTCCTTGAAACTACTTGATACATCATAAAATTATATCATTTTTCATGAAAGATTTCAATTTTATATTTTCAGATGCTTGTGGGCACCATTATTTATAATCTTTTCCTTATAAAACCAAAACCTAATAATTCAGTAAGAGGGTTTCCAAATAAAAAAATTGTTTATTGGACATGGGGTGGGACTTGATAAATTGATTTGGGTAGATATTTTCGGAGCTAAAAGGATTTCGATGTGTAATGAGGCTAGGTGTAGGGGAGCCCCTTTATATATGGGGGAGAGGGAACAATTGGAATTTTCAAAAAGATAAATTTGTACTAATGTTTTACCCAAGAATAAAGGTAAAACATTTTCCCATTACACAAAAAATTTATATAAGGTAGGAGTATGCCATACTATATGATTTAGAAAAGTTTTCATTTCATTTAAACCATTATCATTTTATTTTTACCCATTAGAAATCTATTTCAACTATGACTATAGTAATTAATTATTAATATTTTTACTATTAATAATTTTGAGAAATTAACATAACCATATAATATAATATTAATTATTATAATTAGAAATATATAATGTTATTTTATAAATTAAGAAACACATATGTGAATAATTTATTTCAATGTTAAATCCACTAATGCAACAATAAAAATTTGTTTTCCAATGATTTTTTTTCAATAGTATAAGGAGTTTAATTATATAAATTCAATATAAAATTTATTTAGATTACCTAAATTGGATAATGTAAAATATAATTACATTAATTTCATTTTTAAAACTTTTTAAATGATGATGGGACTTTCTATATTCTAAAATATAAAAGGAAGTTTTTATTTATGAAAATTATTTTCCCCTATTCATCAAAAAATAAGTAGTTCTAAAATTCTCAACAAAATCACCCTAAAATAATTTTGAAATGTTGATTCCAAAAATATGGTTACTTTTTTGAACGAAAATTTATTAAAGTGGAATGATTAAATTATATTATTCTTTCCCAAACATGAACAAAAATTATTTTTTTAAGACGAAATGTTTTTTTGAGATATATAATGATTTTTAAAAAATTATGTAATTATTTATAAACATATTTTATTTAGCTACAAAATATATTTATTATTATGAATATGTTTTTTACTATAAATAAAAGAAAATTATTTTTAGGATATTTGGATATTTTTAAAATATTAATATTTAAATTATATCAAAATTTGTTGAAACAGTTCATCTCGTGTACTGCATGTTGTCAGTGGAATTAAATTTATTTGATTGAAATAAATAAAATCATGACGTGTTACATTCTATACCCATAAAATAAATTTGACCCTTGATATTTTCTTACTCTAATATAATAAACTAACGATACTTATACCATGTCAGATCCTCACACTCCCATGTATCTTTCTCAAGTTTTGGGTTTCCCTACAAAACCCTGAATAAGGGAGTGGTATTGTTTTATAAAATTCATACTATATGATCCTAAAACTTCATTGGATTTTATTTATAAGAATCACCTTTCTTAAATTGTAAAACCTCCACATTTCTTACATATAAATCATTTGGTATGTACTTATTAAGGATATCTACAAAGAACAAATCATGATCATGAGAAAGGTTCTATGGAAGCTCAAAAATATAAGACACCACCCATAATCAATTGTGAATCTAGAAAAGACTAATATACCTAGTTATCAAAACTCATCTTACTCTGGATATCATAACATTATTCCATGGTTATGTTAGTATAGAAAAATTCTCACTAGCATGAAATTATATATCTCATTATGTATTTTCATAATAACTGTTTTTATAATTTTTTCTACCCTAATGTGTTGTTGAATTTGTCTAACATGCAGTACCATTACATAAGCTATCTCAGGTCCTAGTATCATTATTTCCCTATTTTCATACCAGCATGTTGGAGTTCAACATTTCATTCCATATATAGTTTTATAAGGACCAATCATAATTCTTTAGTGAAATATATGATTTTATAAAAATTGTAATAGAGGAAGGTTTTTTTCTCAACAACCATTTAAATCCATAGAACATGATCTCAAAAGATCTTCAAGGGTATTGAAATTTCCATGAATGTGACTATCTATCTAAAGATGATAAATTTTTATAAAACATAATTTCATGTCATCATATTGAAAAAGTCTTCTCTATAACACTAAGGTAATCTTTAGATCATGGTCAAACACAATAAAATGTGGTACTCCATGAAACCATGAAACATAATTTTTGTTTATTATAAAAAGATAAGTCATAGGGAAATATTATCTGATAGAAATGATGTGTCATGACTTTTTAATGCGATAAAAAACAACCAATAAGAAATTTTTTCCTTTATAAATTTTGAAGATTTCGATGATGAAATCCATAGTGATGTTCTTTCATTTCTATTTTGGTATGGGTAATTATAATAACTGCACCAAATTTTTTTTATTTCATATTTAACATACTAAAATTATATAAAAAAGCAATAAAACTAATAAATATATCTATTAATTCCATACCACTATAAATACTATTTAAAATTGCTATACATATATGTACTTCAATGGGGGTATAGAGACTATAATACTAAAAACATACTCTAATAGCTCATTTATAAAATCCATTATGAATAGAGGACATAACGATTTACAAATACATATGATTATATTATTACAATGGTTAAACATAATAACTTTTTCAACAATCATCAATACATCAATATATCATGTCTAAACTACTTTAATATTCAGTTTGATATGTGGAGGTACCCATATTTTATATTGAAAATATATCTCTACTTCATTGAATATTTCCATATCTATATTTTTCATATCTATAATTATTGTATCATTTGTGATCGTCGACATGTATAATATTGTATTTTCCTTGTGATTCAAAGAAAAATAAACATGTTTTATTTCCCAATGTTGTAATGTATTGAGTATTCATAATCAGTAATTATTCCCAACTATCATTTCGCGTGAATATTCAACTCTTTTCAAAATAATATAAACATTAAAATATTATGGTCATTCTATTTTCCTGTAGTTTTTATATTAGGAATATTTCCCTATATAACTAATGAGCAATTTACCACATATAACCAAAAATCACGAGTTTATTAAATTTTCACAACATCCTTTATTTTATGTGATGAATATGTTTTCCCAATGTAACTTCTTATGATTTTGAATGACGTTAAAATCCTACCAATTTTTTTTCAATTTGTGGTTATACCATTTTTTTGGAGTCATAACTCAATTTTGTGAGTTTACCCAACAAAATATATTGTTTTTGGATGGGTTTGGGAGTTTAGTCAAAGCATCGGGGATTTTCAATGGGTTTCTAGAGTGTCAAAAGAATGTTTTGGAGTTACAGGTCAAGACGCATGGTTTAGGGTAAACTGTGTGGTCTCTTCCAAATAATCATGTTCCCTGTTTTTATTCAACCACATGGATTGCTTTAATTGGGTGGGTTAGTGCATGGTTTAGTGGACAACTCTGTAGTTTTAACAAAGGTCTACTGCATGGTTTGTGCACAGTTAGAGAAAACTATGTGGTAGGAGGAATATGTATTGACACATTGGTAGAACCCATGCATTGTAGCCAACATGGATTATTTATTATTTATAAAATCATGTTAGCTTACAGTGAGGCCCATTAATTGTATGAAATTACTTTTCCACATCCCCTCTTTTCCTCTTTTCTCGTTTTCCCTTCTTTTCTCATGTGGGTCACATGTAGTAGAAAAGTGGAACTCCACATCCTCCTCCCATTGAGGGTTTATCCTAGATATATCATACTACCTCATATTAATACACTTTTTTGTTTTTAGGAACACTTTATTAAGGTTTACCACACATATACTTCATTTAATCTTTACATCTGCTGCATGAAGCTATTAATCCATATGATTTGTTTACCCAATATTCAAGGAATTTGACCGAAACAGTAATTTCACTAGAATTAATTAGAGTCCACTACTAATTCTAGACATTCCTACATCAATAACTCATGGTTGGTGGTGCATACTTTTCTTTATTTTTTCTGAGATGACTTGGTGGTGTGGCTTTCAGCATGACATTGGGTAATTGATCATGACATTATAGCCTTGTATTAAAATAATTGTGTGACCTAGTGATTTTCATGTGGAATTACCTAGTCATATAAACACATTTGATGCTAGGTTAGAGGCTTTAGACAACCATATGAATCTAGCCCATTTTTTTTTCTTATATTAATTGAATTTTTTTAAAAAAAATTGAAAGGTACAATTCAATTATATAGAATTGTTTTGAAAATTGTAGTGAATTATATATTTATATATGATTATTGTAATATATTTCATGGTTCAATGGGATCATCAAGGTATAGGAAAAGATAATTGAGGTGTATAGGCCATCCGGGATGAGGTTATGTTGATCCTCTAGTTAGGAAGGACCTGAATTACTTGAGTTATTTTGAACATATGATTGGTTTTTATAGACTTCAGTTAAGACGTCATGGCTCTCAGGGTTTTGGGCATGTCCATGAATGATATTGGATGGTATGAACATATTATTTGATCAAAATGGTCTTAGAGAACATGGTTTTTGTAGATTATTTGTAAAATATAATTGGGTGGTTTCTCTCACCTGTGATTTCTGAATTGTTGTTTGTAGTCATGTAAACATAAGTTTACTGAATGATGGGGCATTTTTGACTCCTCATGTGGGTAAGGCCCTCAGTATTGTGGATTATGGTTGTTTTGGGTTTCATTCCATGCAAATCCATTATATAGGTGTGGATCTAGTAGTTGATAGAAATTAGGCTAACAATTGAGGGGTGAGGCTCGCAGTACTGAGGCTATTGGGCTTGGACTATTTTGGGAGGATGGATATCAACATTACATGAGATGTCATGATATGATTCAAATATGATTTTTATTTTAAGAATTATATCATTGTGCCTCTAAATATTGGTCCATGGGGTGACATGTGATTTCGATCAGTAGACCTAGGGATTAATGACTTATTTGGGTGTGTATTCAAGACATCGATGTTTGTTTGAGATATGATGTGTCAGGAGGCATGAGGTACTATGTTATAGTGTTTGATGTAGAACATGAGGTATGACATGGGATATTTATATACGGGGATACATTGGGCCATGGTCCCTGGATCCTCACCAATCTAGAGCCCCTTCATTGATCAAATCTAGTGATTGTTCCCCAGTTTCAGGTCAACACCAATGGATCTAGTATTAATTATAATTGAATCTGTTGGTGTGTAATTTAATTTTATATTACACTTCTTAGTAAATTATTATGTTGGGTATGAACAAAAATTGGTATCCTAATGAGATGTATTATCACATTATACGTTAGTCTTTTGGGACTCATATAGATTTTATGATGTTATGATTAGGTAATGAATCTGCATTAGGAGATGGTTCGTAGCACAATTTATCATGGGATGTTAGCTAGGGCCTTGAGGTATTTACTCAAAAAGATTTTTTATTTTGTTTAATTTTTTATTTCAGCATGCTTTATATGTGTCTGTAGCTATTGTGGTTAGCCTTGGGTGACCACTTTCTATTTATTGATTTGTATGACTTGTTTTCTTATTCATGTTCTATTTAATGCTAAATGTGTTGTGTGGGAATTTTAATTGAAAATACGATATTTCTATTATTATTTATTCCAATATTTATATATATTTTATATGCTTCTAAAATTATTGGGTCTAGTTATAGACTTTGGAGTCTTTTATATTCACTGAATGATATATAAATACACTCAAAATGTTATTATATATTTCCACTGAGGGTTTAGTCTCCCCAACATGTATCATTTTTAACCTTAATGCTAGTTGAAAGAGTTTTTCATTCAGGGAGGCACACCTATGACTAGTGTCACCCATCTTGATAACACTCTTTGGGTGACTAATCATGTTGGGGTTGTTAAAATTGGAATTAGGGTAGTTCTTGGCTGGGATTTAGTAATACTGATTGGTTGGATACTAATGATATTGATACAATATTTTCTTTTCTTCTTGTCTTAATATTTGGGTTGTGGTATGATTTATATTAGGTGTTTTTAGAGCTAGGTTTATAAACTGTTCTTGGGTCCCTACAATAACATTTATATTAGATGAACCAATTTACCATAGGAGGGAAATTATTTTCTATTTTTCTCAATTACATTTTTTATGATTTCCACATTGAGTGTAACACTGGGAATATGGTTGTTATTATTATGATATGTGGCTCAGACCATGACAACACAATGTAATGGAAAACAAGTGACCTTGTCAATGTGAGGTAAGGTGTATGATTTCAAGACATGTTTTGATATTTCAGGGCACATATTTGGATGAAATAATTGTGAATATGCATGTTCCATGAGAAAAGTGCTTTAAAATGTGATACATCATGGTATAAAGATACTTATTTCATTTTTTATTACATATTTTATATATATAAACTACATGTGATGTGAAATTGGTCTGTCTCTTATATTACGTTACACGTACTATTATATGGTATGATATTTATCACCTGGTTGGGTGACAAGGTCATTAAATAGACGCAACATTGGTTTTTTACATGGTCATGGATCATGGAATATTTTTGATATATGAATGTCGTTTGAGTGGGCATGGAGGTGATGAGGTCAGGATTCTATGTTTCATGGGTATGATAGGAATGTGTAATTGCATAAAGGATGCCCATTAATTTATTACTTTCCCTATCCTTGATATATATATGTCATGGTTTTTTAACCATATTATAGAGTTCTGTGGGTTCTTCTTAGATGGGTCAAATGGGGCATCATGGGGGTGGTTGAATATATCCACTAGAGCACTAGTACGATGAGTCCTCTTATAGTCAGATAGACAATGAGTCGTAGGTATAACTACCAGTAGAGGCTCAGGTTCTGGTTTTAGTGAAGATAGGGTGACTTTGAAACATGATTTATTTTGTTCCATGGCGTGACAAGTAGATCAGAGTGTTCTTGTTACGTGTGATCATGGGTATAAAATTTGTTGCTTGGGGATGATATCCTTATTTGAGTTATTTTATTCTAGAGTTCCAATCACAGCTCCCGATGACTATTCATGGCGATCGCAGTCCAAAGGTGGCTGATAACTTGATCAAATCCATAAAGATGATCATAAAGAAGCTAGAGACGCCTCTAGGGTAGAGGATGGAGCTAGAAACAATCATTCTTAGTGGGTGGGATAAGCTCTGGTGGGATATAGATTTTCCAAAAGGAAGACGTGAGGTACTATCGAGGAAGGAATTTTAGGCTAGTTTTATTGATCATTTATTCCGAGAGAAGCCGAGGGATGGGAGAACTCTTGATTTTTTTCTTTCATTGGGGAAACATTTACATCACAAAATCGGATGTTACATTCAATAAGATATATCAGTTTTCATATGCTATGGTGATCAATGAAAATTCAAGGGTGTGGTTCTTTGATGATGGTTTACGTCACACCATTCGGTTGCAGGTAAGCTTTTTTATGTCGGCCTTGTTCATAGGGGTGGTAAAACAGGAGGTCATAGCCATGGGGAATATGATGGATATGTCTTCTTAGATCCGGATAGTGGTTTCTAGTGATTTACTGGAGGCCCCTTAGATTGAAGGAAATGGTGTTGGAATGAGTTCATGTAGGGTGGTCAGGCCAATGACTCGAGTAGACAACTTCATAGTGGGTCTTCAATGCCTTTTTATAGTCTGAGAGGTCAACACATGTCATGACACATTTGTAATGACATCCAAAGGTGTTTGGATCATGTTGATAGATTAGGAATCTAATGAGGTTCTATAAGAATACTTCTTGGATAGCATGAAGTTAGGGACCATGGTAAACTCAGGGTTCTATAACCAGTTCAGGATCAGTAATGGATGTGGTTACTCAAGCATGAAAAACACGCGGAGGTCATGGAATAGAATGTGGGACCCATTAGCGGGGTTAGTGTCTAATGAATCCACTCGAGTATCCCATTAAATCAAAAACCAACCCAATCATCCACATAAAGGGAATTATCGATCCCCTTAAGTTTGATAAAAGCTCCCAAGCATCAAAAAACACACTAGAGGGAAATATATTTTCCAACCTAAACAGACACAATAAATATATGTGTAAAAACAATGAATGATACAAGTGAATACTCAAGTAATATAAATTCCATAACAGTAAAAAGAATGTAGAATCAAGCTAATGAAAATGTAGTAAAAGATAAAAAAACATGTCTCAATGCAAGGACCAAAACCAAACAACTTCTCCAGTGATGGTGTGATCAATCTACCACCATCTCAACACCAACTACCCAAAACCAACTGACATGATCATCATCGCCTCACTATGGTGACTTGATTTCTCAGTAATTTAAAACATAAAATGGACCATAAAACTCTAAATAAGTGTGTAGGGTGTGATCCAACAGGCTCTTTAGGATCCCTCCCATGTGTTCCATCTCATGTCTTTGTTTAAAATATCATGTATGATTATTTTAAATAAAAAATAACATGATAAGCAGTAAAGTAGTTTTATAGAAAATATTCTTAACATTTCCCTTTTTCACGTTTATAATGAAAATTTGGTAAAACATGAATATCAATCATAATTCCGAAATCTAGGTTATACATTGATGATGTATAGGCACATGTATCAATGTCTTGTATTACTATAGGATAGACTATAAGATTAATTGTACCACATTAAATCAACATCACAATCTAGTTCCTTAAACATTGTCCAAGGATACATTAGAATACCACATAGGTAAACCACAAAAAATGTCAATATCCATTCCCTAGAATAATAAGTCAACGAAAGAGAGGAAATCCCTAGGAAAAAACCTCAATAAAATCAAGAAATATGGACAATTTCATCATGCTAAACATTCCACATATGTACCCTAGGTAACCCATGTTATCATTTTCATAAATCAATTTCAATGTTTCTAATGCACCCATATCCTTTTCCTTTATAAAAAACCAATGAAATCCCATTTCATTTTAAAACCCCCTATTCAAAAAAACACAAAAAGTCATACCAATTTGATAAATTAATTTAAAATGAAACAAAAATAGGGATAATTATCATAGGCAAGAGATGGATCCACCCTCCCCAAAGCTCATGTCACACACATCTACATAGAATCCAAAAAAACTGAAACATAGAAACACCAGTAGATACCCTATAATCCAATCCTCTCACAATATTCATCCAATTGGAAAAGAAAAGTGTTGGAAGAAAATAGGAAATAATATAGCTCAAGAATGAGATATCATCCCACCGCATCCAATAGAGAAATGATCTTTGGAATGTGATAAAAAATGAAAATTAGAATATACAAGAGAGAACTATATTTGATAAAAATATTCAATAAATAAACCTAAAGGTGATACCATGATCATTAACAATGAAGAAGAAACATGATTACTTACTCGAAGAGATTCACAATGATCACAATGAAGATTCAACGTCGAACGTATCTTCATAGAAGGAATGGAGGCTCAGAAAACACCTAATAGGAGTCATTGTTTGAGAGAAAAGGAAAATAGGTGGTAGAATGAGAACAAAAAAATTGAGTGCTTCCCCAAAACATCTCAACTTAGGGAATTACATGACGTGAAACTCACATTTTCGTCTTGAATTCCATGTTGTTTTGGTTTTATGAATAACCCATCACCCCAGAACAAAAATATATTATTTATAACATAAAATATATGAAAAAAATTAACAATGTTAAAAAATCCTTTAACTTTACATCGAAACCATTAAAAATCGTGTTACCCTATTACACAGTGTGAACACCTCTATTAGCCTATAGAAAAAACATGTCATATAAGAAAGTCCGAAAAAACTCTAAATTCACCATGATAGGTATCCAATAAATTCCATCTCATCCCTCTACCGAAAATAGGTCAAAATAGGAACCATAGAAGGTTAAGAATGTACTGATGGATCGATAATTGGATGTCACAAAATCCCCACTGTAAAGACATTTCATACCTATGAATTTATGTCAATGATGTCATCCATGGAAAAGGTGAGGCCACTTATCCTTTATCAAATATTCATCTTCCCATGTCTTGGGAGAATATGATCCATATTTATGTTGAAATCTTACAAATGTAATCAACTTCCCAAGAAATAGATTCACTTGATAGTTAACCATCTCAATTCGTTTCACCAAAATAGAAATGTCTGGATATAACTCAATTTCATCCCCTCTCAGAACATGTGTTAGTCCAGGGTGATACATCCTAATCTATGACATGGGGAAAGGATCATGAGTAACTATCATAAAATCTAGAAATACTAACCAATAAAAAACAAGCCTAAGCAACTCAGTGAACTCAAATGGTCAAACATATCTGGGAGTCAATTCACTAATTTTTTAAATCAATGGAAACCCATCCAAGGATAAAATTTCAAGAAGACCTAGACCCTTACAAAAAACTCCTGAGGATGATGCCTCTGATTCGCATAAAATATTTGTCAACTCTAGGCTATTACTAGACGTCGGTGTACATCCGGAATATTTGTGGACATTTTGTAAACCAAACATGTCGCAACTAAAAATACTTCTCCAGCCTCATCCCAAAAAATATTTTATCTAAACTGGTGACCACACAAATCCTCAAAGGTATCCATTATGATTGATGACATATAGCTTTTGTTATAAACAAACTCAACTAGTCTTAGATGTCTATCCAATGATTCACCAAAATCTATGAAATTGGCATGGGGCATATCTTCCATGATCTGAATCGCATACTCTGTTCAACCGTTTATCTGTGGATTTTATGTTGTTCTCAACTTGATCTATGTTCCCATTGCCTCTTGAGGACTCCTAATGAACCTTGATGTAAAACATGGATCCCTTTATGAAACAATATTAGAAGGACTCCCATGCAACCTCACAACCTCTAGAACATACATCTTACCCAAATCATCAACATTAGCTTTTTCTTTGATTGAAATGAAATGAGAAAATATTTTCAACCGACCAACCACCATAAGATAACATTTCTCCAGCAGGGGTCCCTAGTTATCCAATAACAAAATCAATGGACGCCTCATCCCATTTCCCAATTGGCATCAGAAGAGGCTGAAATAAACCCTAATGTTTCAAGTGAATAACTATTATTAATTGTAAGGTTTTACATTGATATAGAAACTATGTGATACCATGATTCATACCCATCCACCAAAATCATCACATCATGTAATAAAAAATAATTGAAGTGCATGGATGAAAAAATAATAAAGAGTTGGGGAAATAAAACAAGGCTAAACTTCTTACAGATTCTAGGATGAAAACCATCTTCTATAAGTAGAGCATAGAATCTGAGGAATGATACCATCAAAAAATAATCTCCCCACTATAAAGGCTCTCTTGAGTCTTCTTAAGGTCATCATCCTACTAATGAATCTGAAAAATATAATCCATGAATGATAATGATAACTAAACACTGGTCAAAAAATTCTTAAAACATCCTCCTGATTATCCAAATGATACTCATCAAAATTCCTCATAATGTTTCACTCCTCCTTCAATTCTAGGAATACATTGGATGATACATTCCATTTTAAGAGCATCTGGAAGGACATTTCCATTTCCTAGGGTATAGTTGGTGTTGATGTGAAACATCTAAAGGTATTAAGGCCATCATCTCTATCTAATATTTATGTATTTCTATGAATGTATATATCTTATACTATTATGATTTGAAAATTCGGTTACCCTCTACCGAAATAGATAGTGCTACAAACATTTGAATTCATGCATGACTGCAATGATGTGTCAATCATGATGGGCTAAAATATTTCATGATGTTGAAGATGATGTGATCCATAATCTACCACATGGTCTTCTACATAAAAACTCATTCAAAACTAGTACTTGAATAATCATTGATCCCCACGTATCCCTTACCAAGATCATTTTAGGTTAGAATTGGAGGTAATGTCAGAATTCATTTTCGTTCATTGAAATAATACTAACACATTTCATCCCCTATCAATTCCACCACATTCATGGTAATATTAGTCGAAGGTGATTCCAAAAAAGAGAAATCATCCACAATCAATTGTTAGTACCTGAAAATAGCATAGAATATTCATATACCAATGACATTATATTGTTCTTTCCCAGACATGATAGCCTCCACTTTCATAGAATCAACTGATATTCCATGTTCAGAAATATTCTTCTTTATGAACTTCACTTCTACGATCCAAAAACATTGCTTTTGATAGAATTCCATACAAAGAGTGATTTATTATAATTTACATGATAGAACACTGATGATTCTTATGCTCCCACTCATATTTCGAATACATCTAAATATCATCCATGAAAACCAACAAAAATGATTCAATATATTGAATTAATATTGGATTCATGAAATCTATAAAAACTATAGAAGGATTATTTTGAAAAAAAGTCATTATAAGAAATTAATAATAGAAATAGTTACTCTTGAAATATTTTTTCGGTATACCAGAATCCTGAACACTGAGTGGATGATAACATGACCAAAGGTCATTCACGGAAAACACATTTTCCCACTTTAACAGATCAAAAAAATCATCCACACAAGGAAACTGATATTTTTTCTTAATCATCACTCGGTTAAACTTCTAATAGTCTACAAATAACCCATTTGAACCATAATCATTCATAGGAAAGTGAACCTGGTATATCTAAGGAAAAATGGCAGGGTAAACAAAATGCTTTTTAATAGGCTATCCAACTATATCTTGAGCTCTTTTAGATCACTTGGTTCCATAGGATAGAAAGGTATCGATATTGTCTACATACCGGGAACTAGGTAAAATATATTTTCTACCTCTATCTAGATGAGGAACAGAGAATTCATATTTGAAAACATTAGAAAAATTAGGGGAAATGATGGGAAGAATAACAACATGAGAGATTTAATTATACTCAAACACTACAACATACATCAAAATCCATGTCTATGGGTGTAAAGATCATATACTACCAGACTATGGGTCCCACTACCCCTGAAACACATAATAACTTCAATATAAGATATGAAACGAGACACATTGATGATAAAAAACATATTCTCAATGAGGAACAAACAATTCAATACTGATATTGATGTCAAATAGATCAAAATAAATAATTAGTAAATCCAAAACCAACATCGTATCATCCCTCAGTAAGGACCATGAAGGATACTAAAACCCATTTTCATTCTAATTACCGTGAGGTTTCCCTAACACCATTGTAAATAACGTAAGTTCCATTGGATGTTTAAAAATATCAAAAAAACCTGAATATATAATGGAGTGGTATGCACCTGCAATGAATAAATCAATTGACACTGAATTTCAAATAATTATATTACCTATAATTGTTTCCAGAAAAGAATCAACTTCTACTAGACACTAATCTACTATGTGAAAATGATTGACTACTGAGGCAGTTGGATGGATCCCTATAGTCTATGAATCCTCTAATTGTACCGCAATAGCCTTTGGAGTGGACGAACCCTAACCATAATGAGCTGTAATCATATCCTTATAGATGTGATGTAAGTGACCAATGTGTCCACATATATTGCACGTGTTCATGGACTTATGAAATTAACATATCTTTCTTCTTTCCAATATGAATTGAAATCAAATTATAGGCACATTTCTAGCTACAACACACAGTACAAAGGAGGCTCTTTATGGAGACCCACCTCCACCACTTCTAGATGATTGTACCGCAACATTTTCTTCCTATTAATACCCCAGAAACTGCCAGTAGATGTTAGAGAATGGGTTAAAATCAAACCCTTCATTCCATATCCATATCTGCCATCATGGGTTGATCTACCATCTCCACATTAGTACATAATTTCAACATATACATTTTTGATATAATATCAGGTCACAAACCCTGTATATACTTATGAACCATCAACTAGTCATTCTTCAGTACATCAGAGAAGGATATATTAGCTCAGTATACCAATTGGTGTATGCTGACACCAAAGACTCTCACAATTGCAAAGACAGGAACTCCAGATATATTTCCAGCATGAAGAAATATGGGAAAAAAACTAAAATAATTGGATCTTGACACCCAAACATACAATAACATATGAATGTTTTCCTAGACCATTGGGTCCCACCATGACATATTGGATCCCTCAAACCTGAATGTTTTACACATTTCTCTAATATTCTTAGGTGTTTCTAACAATTTGAAGATCTAATCGTTCATTTCAATCCATTCCTCCACTTATTATTTTTTTTCTTTACCAAAATGATGATAGCTTATCGTGAAAGAATTATTGTGATTTATCTCTCCCCCCAACTATTGGTCTGACCTCAACAACCACATTTTGAACTCATGGTAAATATTTATTAGTCGCATGAACTAACCATACTATAATCACGAGGATATTCTGATCTATAGGTTGATTACCATGAGGATCATAAGCTTCTCCCTCCTGAGGAACACATAGAAGATTGCATGGATGCATAATGATGCACACCAAAACCATAGAACAATCAGAGAACAAAAAAATTCAATTCAAATTATAAAACCAATAATATAAAACCTAGATATAATACTGAACTCATCACTAGAGACAAAATTCTTGATAACCTATGGAAACATAAGTCCCGTTATGACATGTTCTCTCCAGGAACTCATTGCAACATACATCTCAAGTCACAAAACCCTATATTATGTCTAAGAGACGTCCCAAAACATTGACTCTTGAGGAAATGCTTAATCATGTATGCCATAATGAAATAAATTAAAATACACTTAAAACTGGCCCATGACCCAATCCACCACATTCCCAATGTTCATTCCTAAAATCCACCATATGGAGATAAGAACCCTAGCATCAAACAACACACTAGCAGGAATGTGTTTTCCCATCCTAAAGAAACACATGGAATATATGAATACACAAATCAAAATAGATAGTAAAAGACTAAAGAAATATATATTCCACAATAGTAAAAGTTAAAAGAAATAATAAACTAAAAAATAAGTCAATGCTATAAAAACATTTTCAACTACAAGTACCAAAACAAAACAACTGCTTATGTGAATCCAGGGATGAACTATCACCATCTATCCACAAGCTACCCAAAGGTAGATGAAACTAACCTCATCGTCTCACTACAACACCTTGAAAATACCGTAATTTAAAAAAAACAATGTTTTATGGACCACCAAAGAGGTACGCATTGTGTGAGCTAATAGGGTCAATAAAATGCCACCCAGGAGTTCCATCTCAAGTCACTATATAAAAATTATTTTATGAACATTTAAAATAAAACATGGCATGATAAGTAATAAATAGTTTTATAGAAAATATGGCAAACATTTCCATTATTCATAGTTCTAAAAAAATTTAAAACATGAATATCAAGTATAACTCTGAAAGTTAGACAGTACACAGAAAATGTACCATCATAGGTATCAGTTATAAGGATCATTATAGGTTAGACTATCTGACTACTCATACAATAATAAATCATGTGCACAATTCAGTTCCTAAAACATCTAGCTAGAAAGTTGAGGAGTACCCCATGAATGAACCCCCCGAAAATGAATATATATATATATATATATATATCACCTAGAACTATGGGAGTAGGAAAGAGAAAAATAAAACATGAGAAATACTCTAGATATTAAGAAAACAAGGACAAAAAACTCATGGTAAACCTTCAACCTATGTACACAACGTAACCCATCTGGTAATTTTCACAAATCAATTAATTTTTTTGAAAAGTACCTATATCCTTTTCATTTATCAAAATATGTGAAAACACCATCTAAATTTTAATCCCCCTTTTCAACACAAAAAAATTGTCATGGAAATTTGATAAATCAATTTGAAATGGAATAGGAATAACTCTTGTAATCATAGGATTGAGAGGGATCCACCAACTTCAAACCTGAGGTCGCACACACCTGTGATAGAATCTACCAAAAACGAAACACAACACCACTAGTGGAGACCCTATAATCCTAACGTGATTACATGATTAATATAATTGGAAATGAAAATGGTTGGTAGAGAAGTGGAATCCACATAACTCAAGAAAAAATTCCCACCACACCATAACCAACAAAGGAATGACCTTTAGAATGGGATCATATAGTGGATATTGGAAGAGGACCAAGGAGAACACCAACATAGATCGACCAATCAAATATTGCAACCCAAAGGTGCTACCGTGATCCCTAACAATGAATAATATGATGAATTAATCACCTATATAGATTCACCATGATCATAATAAATATAGAATTCCAAGGGGATTAATCTAAAAGTAATATGGTCTCCAAAAAACCACTGTATAAGAGCCTTAGTTCGTGAGTAAAGAAAATTATGTGGTAGATTGGGAACAAAAAAGTTATCAGCACCCTAACACATCCCTTCTTAGAGAATTACACATGGGAGTATTCTATTCATGTTGTGAATTCCATGCTATTTAAGTACACCCACAAACCCATCACCATATATTAAAACACTATTATATACCACATACATGATTTGAAACCAACATTCATGATGTGTATCCTTTAATAGTGTGAACCATTTCACAACTTTCTAATGAACACCATTACATGTCATGTAACCAAGTAACATGGCCTAAAATCCTACTTCATCATGAAGAAAAAAACTGTTAAAGAATAAATCCAATCAAAATTATCAAATCACCATTATATTTGTCATCCAAATTTATTCTCGGTTCTCTACAGAAAATAGGTACAAGGGGAACCGTAATGTGGTCATGAAAGTACCTGATAGATATATACCATGGTGTTATACAATTCTTGGTGGCTATTTTATTTCTATAGGTAAGTCAATAAGTTGAGCATCTGGGCATGTCCATTCCATGGTGCTGCCAGGGGTTGTGTAGGATGGTTAGTGGAAGTTAGTTAGATGTACTTGGTGGGTGTATCCTAGTTCCTTCTTGTTTTTTTTGGAATGGATTGATGAGGTATGTCTTTTTTTTAGGAAGAGGTGCATGTGATATATATGGACTAACCAAATGCAGGTATGTTTGATGGAATTTTATTTCATGCATTATATATATATGTATGATATATTTGGCATAATGATTTTTATAGAAGCATCGAGGGATGCATGATTACTGAGATGTGATGGAATCGGGGAATTGAGGAGATGCCGGTTAATTGAGGTGTGAGGGCTCTGGGAATTATTGTGATGTGTTACTTGATTGATATGTGAGGCACTAGGATTTATTTTAGTATATTTTGAGATAAAGGATCTTGATAGCTCCATGGGTGACATGGGAAAGATGCATGAAACAATGTTGTGTTGGATTCTAATGGGTGTTTAGAATGGTACTTGAGAACATGATGAGGTGTCGGAGTAACGATGCATCACTGGATGACATTTAGTCTTAATATGGTCATTGGACCAATTGTTTTCTTTGAGTTTTAGTCAGGATGGGCTCGGCTAGGTCACTTCTAAGGTGGGGTGTCCAGTTGAGGTAGTGGACTTGTTCCCATGAGACCACGATAGTCCAAGTTGTATCTAATGGGATTGGTATGTTTGGTACCTTCTCTGAGTTTTGTTAGATATCTAGATGAAATTTTTTTGTTATGTATGTAATGTTGTAATTTCCAATAGTTTTGAATTAGGTTAAAAACCAATCACATTCTGATTTTTTTCAATTAGTGTGTGCATCATTTTATTTTTTCCATCATCATAACCCAATTATAACTGATTTCCAACCCAATATCGTGTTTTTTGATGGTCTTATCATTTAGTTGAAGCCTTGGATTCTTCAAAATGATTTTCAAAGAATTAGAGGCCCGAGGGGTGATTTTTGAGTTGCAGGTCAAGCCGTATGGTTTTGGATAAACCATGATGTCTCTTCTAGCTAACCATTCCCCCTGGTGTTGAGCTTCCGCACAGAGTTAATAAACCATGTGGGGTGGTTCATGGTCGTGCTACCATCTATTAACTTTTTTAGAGGGAAACCAAATAGTTTTCACATAATTAGAGAAAATAATGTTTTAGAATCCACGTTTAGTGACACTTAGGCAGTACCCATGAATTATAGCTCACATGGTTTGTGCATGATTTGGAAAACCATATGATCTAACCATGTGTTCAGTTAAAGATATGAAATTACATTTTCACCTATCTCCTTTGTTCATTTATCCCTTCTCTGTCCTTTATTTTCTCATATGGGTCACACATAATAGAAATAAGGAACTAGTCCCCCTTTTATGCTCTATAGTGTTTTCCAAATCTCTTATATGACCACTATTTTTTCTACTATTTGTTTCATTGGAATTGTCTCAGTAAGTATTTCCACACCTATGCTTCAATTTATTCGTGATTTCAGTCATGAACTAATAAACCTTTCCTAGCTGTTTCACCCTATTTTCAAGGTATCTGATGTACACACTGATTTATCTGAAATATATTATATACAAGGGACAATTTTGGACATCCATGAATCTAAGAGTCCATGTTTGGTAGTTCATAACTATCAAATTGTTTTTTTCAGTGGATTTGGGGCTGTGACTTTTAGCACACAATTGGGTAATTCAGGGATACATTATTGATTTATATTAATCATATTGCATGACATTTTGGGATGTCGTGAGGAATGACCAACATATATTTTCTCATGTGTGTCTATGTTAGAGGCTGTTGATGACTATTGGTTTCTAGGATGGATGGTCTTCTAATAATAATTGAATTGATTTATTTTAATTGAAAGTTACAATTAAATTATATTGAATTAATTGGTTAAATTTAATAGAATTATATATATATATATATAATTCTTGTGATAACAAGATTTCATCCAAGATATAATGACATGATTTGATCGAGGAATATAGGTGGATAGGGTTTTAGGTTTTAAGTGATGCTTATCATCTTGTTGGGCTTGACCTAAATTACCTGATTGATATTGATCACATTATTGGGAGTCATTTACATCGATTTAGATTGTGAAGCCTTCTGGTTTTCAGCATGTCACCATATTATATTGGATAGAATGGAATTTATATTTGAGAGAAATAGTTATAGGGGAATGAGGTTCTAGTTTATGTTTCTTATGAACTAATTTGTTTATTGTCTCTCACCATTGATGGAAAAAGCGTCGATTATAGCCGTGTACAGATAGGCTGACTATGTGATAAGGTTTTTTGACCAACTTTGTGGGTAAATACCCCAGGTACTATTGCATTGTATTTTTTTGGGTTGATTTATATAGATATCCATGGGGGAAGGTTAGTAACATTTGACTTATAGTGATTAGGATATCAGTAGGGGTTTGTGGATCTCCTATTGATGGTGTTGGGATGTGATTATTTTTTGAGGAAGGATATTATCATTACATGGGATATCATGGAATTAGATGATAGTAATTTTTATTTGAGGACAGATATCAACATCCCTCCAGATTTAAGTCCATGGGCTGACATGTGCTTTTAAATAAAAGTGCGAGGGATCAGTGACTTGGTTGGATCTAACTTTAGGACATAAGTAGTTTTTTTTACACTTGAGGTGTCAATAGGCCAGAGGTTTCATGTCACTTTGTATGAGGTGAAACATGATGGTTAATCAGGTCTATTAATATAGGAAATAACATGGGAAATGGGACAAGGATCCTCTTATATTCAGACTTCTAATGTTGGCTACAATAGGTGGCATTTCCCTAGTGGTTATTGAGCACTTGTGGATCTTGTATTTATATTAATTGAATATGTTTTTCCTTGTTTAACTGTATATTTAACTTATTCCTAAACACTCATTAATTGGTATGCACACCAAGGGGTATCATACTAAGTAACCTTTGGACACCCAAAATGGGGCCTTTAGGATACATGCTGATTTTATGTTGTTGCATTCAGGTAAGGGATCAGCTTCTGGAGTTGGTTCATAATAATGTTTAGCATGTGATATTTTAATGGACCTTGAGGTATTTCCATAGTAGGAGTTTCACTTTTGTTTATTTTTATATTTAATTATTCCTTATATATGTATGTAGCTACTCTAGATATCCATGGGATACCATTTCTATATATTGATCTAGAAGACCTATTTTGTTTTGTATGGTATATCTAATGAAACTAGTGGTATACTCAAATATTTATTAATCTAACACTACTTATGTTAACATTTCTTCCACTATTTATTTATATTGACAATTATTATGCCATTGGTGGGCCTGGTTTGAGTTTCCATAGTATTTTATTTCCACTATATGTTATATATAAATACTCATACTGTTAATATATCCTTCCTTGAGAGTACAGTCTCACTAATATGGTCCATTTACACACTCATTTCTAATATGAATCCTTTAGAATCCTATGGAAATTGGAACCTTAGATGATTGTTTTTTTCATGTGGAAAATAATGTTGGGGAATCTACAAATCATATAATTTATAAATCTCAGGGTTATCGCTAAAATAATTCACATGTTCCCAAAATCAACATATTCCTTTTTAGTAAAATTATTTTAAAATAAAATACCAAAAAAGATATCACATTGTATAGTGGTAGGAATTTCACCCTTATCACCCTTTTTTTTTGGATTCAAGCATTGTGTCCTCATCATATGTGACTGGTTTGGCTTTTAACTAATAAAATATGGATATAATTATTATACAATCCCTATAAATATGATAAAATTCATTAAAATTAACCTTAATTTTGAATGTTAGTGTAATCCATGAAGGTTATAAATACATTTAATCATATGAAATAATAATTCCTCTTCAAATAATAGTTATTATTGAACAATAGAGTTACATATATATTATTTCCATAAAATGCCTCTGAATATTTCATTATTCAAAGTAATATTCCATCTCATATAACCTAAAACGGGGTTTCTAAGAATTTGAACATATAATAACTCTTAAACTGTTAATCCAATGATGATATCCATTAATATTATGTTAATCATACCTACTGACATATATGCTTCCAAATTTAATACAGTCATTAGATATTTTATGATTATTTTAACCAAAATACCATATGTAATAATTGTTTTGAAAAATAATTATGAATCTATATTCCTAAATATTTTATTACTTTTACATCAGTGACTTGGAATAAGATAGGTTATCCCTTGGTCTAATGTATTACCCATAGTTTATGGAATTCACTCAGATAATTCCCAAGCTCTTCACATAAAAGACATCAAATTGGATGTCAAATTTTTTACCCTATATCATTAAATTTCACATAGAAAAAAATCTCCCCTATATTTGATATATTCTTTTAGGTGTGTATTACCACCTTCGTGGCATATAAGAAGACGATGATTCATTTCTCTATGACCATTACCACACAAAAATTAATAAAAAACCCATCATCCACTATTTTCACATATATGAAATATCACTAATTTTTAGGATGTAAATTATATGTAATGATGTCTTATTATGTTAAAGAACAATATCATTCTCCACATTCATGTTCAGATTTGGGTTATCATAAAAAAATAATTCCCCATCACATTCAATGTTATAAGAATTCCACTGGTTTCCTTTAATAAATAAATAAAAATTATTTTATTAAAAAACTTAATTATAATGGGAAAACAATTAATCATGACAAATTATTTACATGATGTCTCAATAATGGATCCTTTTTTAATATTTGACACATTAGGTTAATATTAACTCCTTACTTCCATCATCAACTCAAACTCTTCATGATTTTTTCATTAAACATTTTTAAATATCTAAAGTGGATCAAAAATAGCGTAAAACTATGAATGAAATGAGGCCCATTGTCATGGACCAATTGATAAATGAGTCAAATAAATATGAAAATTGTTAAGAGTTATATAACCATGGTATTTTTATTCCATAGGAACTTCCATTTTTAGTATCCATAAAGGGATTAAATTGATTGGAAACCACATACTTTAACCATCACCAATATTATAGGACATTTCCATCTACATGGGATTATATTTTATCTCATCCATAATCATATCATTAGGGATATCAATAAATTATTATCAATTCAACTAAGAGTGGATAAAATAATCTTTTAATGATACAAACTTTAATAACCCAAACTTCTCATACAATGATATTAAATATTAATATTTGTATATATATTAAATACCTTCATTATCCATGTCAGAATTGTTTAGGTAAATTGCCTCTGGTTACATTGATACAAAATAAACAAGTTCATAAGTGAACTACATCATCTCCATCTATGTTCATCATAATTATCTCCCTTCTTGTACATATCAATCATAATACCATTATTTATAACCTGATGAAAGGAAACGATAGATCGTGTGAGCTATGATGATTAGTGTGGGTAAGCAAGGAAGTTATCTATATAACATCATAATAATGGTATAAAAATATGGGAATAATATTTTAAAACCATACTTTACAAATCATATATCATAAACATTGTTCATGGAATAAATTATGTATGTTCATAAGACATGAATCATGAAGGAATCCAAGAATATGAACTATGAGAGTATAATATTTTCAGAATACATAGAATTTTGGAATTCCACTTTTGAATAAAAAATCCTATGACATGGGTACCATCCATGAAATTCATAACATGTAAGGATTAGGATAACCACTTATTTACCTGATTTGGAATTGGAATAGCATCTTATGTTATCTTTTTTTAGGCTGGGATAAACTCTCATATACAATTTTTTTCGGGAATCTGATAACCTCCCATGTACCCTTTTTGCTAGAAATCTGATAACCTCTCCTCTCCCCTTTAGATCATAGATAATAAATCATTACAGAATGAATTGTAGAAAGATATAGGTCCGAAAAATCACATAAATCTTAAATATTTGTTCTAATAGATCATAAAACATTCATCATGTCATAATCCATGAAAATGGTAAAGGGTTTCATAAATATTTAATCATATAAAAATCAATGAAAAATTAACAAGATTCATAAACATAGTGAAATTATAATCAAGTACCATTCATAGAGAGATTTAGGATTGTATGAATAGATCATATCTATAGTAAAATATAACAAATACCGTAGTTTTTTTTGTTGGTGGATAGAAATTACATAAAAAGATCACTAAATCCTTATAGATAAAGATATCCATTAATTTTTAAATCACTTCTTTAAAATCTAAATGTTTAAAAAATATTAAATACATTATTTTATTTTAAAATGATATTAGAAACATGTAAGGGAATGTTTTATTCATTGAATGGTCATAAATGTTGGAAATACTATTTATGTTATACATGTAAAAATGATGATTCATTTAACATTTTAGATAAATATAAAAATTGCGTTGTTTACAAAATTAAATAAAGATTCATTTTAAACCATTCTGTAAAAAGTAAAAATGGTAAAATACTTCTTGAAAAATAATTTTAGAAATTTGAAAAAAAATTAAACCATTTTTGGAATACATGGAATTTGACGAAAATGGATTTTCAACTCCAGATAGAAATATAGATAATTTTTTAAAAAAAATATTATTATGGTGTCATTAATAAATTAGTATAGGAAAAATATATTAGAAATAAATTATCCATAGAAAACTATATGATAATAAATTACATAAATTTCATGAGATATATTTCATAATATTTTATCATTATATTAATAATTTAAGAAAATACATATAAGCAATGGGATTGTTATATAAAAACCATTCCACTCTGGGAACTTTGGAATCATATGACACATTATAGAAAGATCCTTAAATTGACATGAATATTTTCTGATCATCATGAGTAGAAATATAAAATACATTATTTTCACAGATATACACCACACAAAAAACATGTGGTGATTATAGCATGTTGTACATGAAAATAAATGTAGAATTGCTCTATCATGCATGAATTGGTAAATTTTGAATCGTAATCCCTATAAATTAATAAATATAACTGAAATTTTAAAAATCTCATGAATAAATTAATTATTTATATAATATATAATTAGGTATATATATACCTTTTAAAAGAATATAGGTGTGTAACATAACATTTCTCTCAAATAAGACTATTTGAGGCAAACAACCCTTAACACATTTGAATCACAAGTCCCTTTAATTCATAATATAAAATTGAAATTTTAATATCATTAATTGTAGGTGATTCATTATATTACATGCTTTTGGGTAAGTATATTTAGAAAACAAAGGAAATGTGTGGTTAATATGGAATATGTCTCCTAGAAATAAAAGAGATATTTGAAATCCCTTAATCTGTGTCTCAATATTCTTCACAAATAAAAGAAACAGATATATATTAAATAAAGGTTTATTATAAATAAATTACATATACATAATATTATGTTAATATCATTTATTTCTCTATAGTAAATGTACAACCTCAAGGATCAATACTGTTTAACCAAAATAACATGGGGCCCCATGGGGAAACACTTGGGGTAAATAAATCCCTTACTACTCTAATACTATTGTGGATTATTCAGCACTACTATCTAAAAATTCTCAATTATATACGGAGTTCTTGAAATTGGTCTTTCGTCAAGGACTAGATCAGTGGAAAACTAAAATTCACACTATATGGATTTCCTTGTAATTATTTATGAAATACATCAATGTATTTCTAAAAAATATTATTATCCTCAATTATAAGACTAAATTACTCTTTACTATATGTTTTTTGATATTAATCCTCAATAATTTCATTTCGTAGAGATACCAAATGTGCATATAGATAAGCATAAAATGATAATGTCTATACTATAAAGATATCAGATTCTATATCCTCCTCAAAAATCCTAATTTATTTATTCTTGTAATAAATTATCATGTAATATTATTAAATCCAATCCATATGAAGGATTATATCAAAATCAACATTAGGAATGATAATAATGGAAGACACTAAAGAACCATTGTTTTCTTAAAAGGGACTGCTAGACACGTTTCTTTGAAATGAAAAAATCTCTTATGAGTTTTGATTCATAACTCCCTTATTAAATAAAAACAGAAATGTTTTATTTTCATTGAATACTAGGTAGATATAAAATAGCGCAATCATCCAGAATAATGTAACAAATTTCCTATAGTTTAAGATAATATAAATTTACCTCCCACAATATCATTGGGTATTTCTACATCAGCTGTAGTGATCACATAATCTTGGTCAACTCTACTTGGCCTCTTCTATGGAAGATTCACCTAATGATTATAACATTGACATGAATAATTCCCCATTTAATTATAGTTAATTAATTTAAAATAAATTATTTCTCTTCCCATTATATTCATTGGATTTATTACTATTTTCACTGCACTTATATTAACTTCCTGGGCCTTTCAAGCTTTTCACAAAATTATTTTTTCCACAATTTTAATGTAATTGAAATTTATTCATTCCCCTGTTAGTCATTGATGCTTCACTTTTTCAATGGTTATCATAAGACTACTTAAACTCTTTATTTCCCTTGGAACAAATAAAATCACAAGAATAATTTCGTTTTTTATTGGTCAAAATACTATATCATCAAATGATGAAATTATTTGAGAAGCCAGTACCTTCAAAGAATTCATTTAAGACCAGAAAATAAATGATCAATATTCTATTCTGAATCTTGTATTTAATCTATATAATAAATTTATAGCATTTTAAAGGTATACTATGACTCTTCAACACTCCCTTCTACCATTTTCTAAAATCAATGTAATTTTCTTTTTATTTTATTTTATTACTCAATTAGGATGTATTTTTCATTGAATGTTTTATTAAATGTGCTCTATTCCATGTATTTTATTTCATCTTCCTCCATAGTATTATAGATCAAAGACAACCATTGGTCAACAGAGCCCTTGAGGAAATATAATTCCCATACAAACTTTTTATTTTCATTTCATCTGAATGCTAGAAATAAATTTTCATAGGTCCTGATCCACTACTCAGCTTCCATTGAATTAGTATTACCACTAAAATATGGGGGATTTTCTACATGAACTGATCCAACAAAGGTGTATCATGGTTATTATTCTTACCCTTATTAATCTATCCAAATATTTTCATAATCTACTAGGATATAAAACTTACTAAATTGTATTACTGAAATGGAAATCCCGACATTAACTATGGATATTTATACCTTTGCTTCCATTTAGTGCTATTTCGAAAAAAAACTTCATACACTAATTTAGGTTATGAATCATAATGAACAATTTTGATCATGAAAAAAAAATCCATAAATTGAAAATTTATTTCTATCTAATATCATAAAAATGGTTTCCTTGGGGAATTATTATAATTATATGATTTTAATGGGTTTTAAAGTGAATTTAAATTATCTTATATATATCGTAAATTAGTGTGAAACCATGTGTGTAATTAGTCTCATTATCGTGAAATAGGTTATGTGATATCATGTCTACCCCAACTTGTTAGAGTTGTTACCCCTAGGTACATCTTTACTAGAACCACATCCACATATAGTTTCTAGATATTTATTTTTTTATAAGAAGTACCACATAATATCTACCTTATTAAAATTATACGATTTAATTCTATGACTATCCTCAATGTTTATTTTAGCGTTGTGTTCTCTAATCTTGTTTCAAATTATTCTACTAAAATTAATATGATACCAATTTTACAACCCTAAAACTATTACCCCAAAAACGGTGTTTATTTTTTTTAATGGGATAGATACATACGTAGTTTTTTTATTACATTCGTAATTTAACAATGTTCATAATAATAAAAAATAAATTACTTATTTTAACTTATTAAAATAATTATTTTCAAAACATGGTGAATCGATAAGAAATAAAAGGGTGAGTTAAAATGCTCAGTAAGGGATATGTGGAGCATTAATAAGTTATGTAATGTAAATAAGGCATATAAATTATGTCATGATAAATAATACAAAAAAATTTACATAAAAAACTATGAATTAAAATGAATCCGTAGATCATTTGATAGTAAAAATATCATGGGATTATTTACTAAATATAGAATGAAGATTATGATTATTTATTAGACGTCATGCATGTTGAACGTGATCCATCATAACATTATGACTATTTATATCTATGGGTAAACACCTATCTTTTTTATATTGGAAACAAACACATAGTGTTTGTCACCAAATATTTTGTCTCATGAGACCTTTTGATTTAGTGAGTAGATAACTATAACTAGGACCCACCCATCACAATGTGTCCAAATAATTTTTTATACATAGATTCAATTCATGAACAATATGAATTATCAAAATATCTTTTGTGAGTATTGGATTGAAATTCATCAATATTTCTTCAAATAAAGCATCATTCAAAGAAAACATTATTTGTAAAAATGGTACATGTATAATTTAATAATAATATCAGTTATACAATAAAAATAGATATTTAATTAAATATTCAATGAAAGATGATCATTACTAAATGGGATGTTTACATACACCCCAAATAAGAAATAAGAGTTGAATAAGGCCTAATAATCGAAAATATCATAACGGTGTCCATGAATGCATCTATTTAAATCATACTTGGATTTCATAGGAATATATTAGGATAAATAAAGTCTTCATAAAGTGAAAACATACAAAAATTATTTTTTATGAAACTTTAGAAATAATCCTCTTTAGTGTTTTTATGGAAAATAGTTAATAGAATTTAGAACAGTTAAATGAATAATTTTTGTGATAAAACTAGAAATTAAAAAAAGACTATTTTCATGATTAAATTAGTCATTTTAGATAAATATTGGCTGATTAATATATATTGTGGATGTTACTTGAAAATAGGTAAGAAATTTGGATGTTCCCATTAATTTTTCTTTCATATTATTACGAATTGAGAAGGATCCCTTAAAAGACATGAATTACCCATCTAAGAAAAATTAACTAATTTAGATACATGGTTTTATAAAAAACAAATTTAATTTCTTAGAAGTGTATTAAAATAATAATGTATTACATTAGGGTAAATAGAGATAAAATTCAATTTGAATGAAAAATGGAGGTTAGGGTAGAAACCCTTACCTTAGGTCCCAGTGTGTTCTATACATGATATTAGTGTCCTAGATAATTAGATTTAATTAATTAATTAATTAACATAGAAACCTTCATACATGTATTTTATTTAATATTATTTTATGAACTTATCTTATAGACTGTTTATTTGTTATAAGATACAATTTTAACATTCAGGAGAATTTGTTTCCTTGGTTTTCATGATAATTTTACTTGTATACTTGTATAGAAAATCATTTAAAATGAGAACAGTTTTCCATTCATCTATACAATGGCCTGAAGGCCTTCAAATTTTTTTTTAATCAAATCCCCATTTTAATGGATGAAGGCCAATACTAGGATAGACTTCATGGACCTAGGAAAAGTCATGACATGAATGTATATAGATACAACCCAAATTGAAAACATGGAGTTACCCCTCCCCAACATTTGATAGAAAAATGAACTCCATCGTTGCATGGATATATAGAAAGCCAGTGTCCTATGTCGAAAAACTATCCTAATCTGATGGCTAACACCAAATCCTCTCCACATCTAAATCCATGAAGCTCTGCAATGATGAAAGACATGCTTTGAAATCTCCTCTGGGACCTGCATCATGAGATTGCGTCTGGGTGAATCACCATTCAAACAGATCACACATAGAATAATTTCCAAAAAAACATATTCATAAGAAAAATGAGAAACACAATGCTGGATTAAATCCACAGAATCTCATCAATCCATGAGGAACCTCTTACACCACATGCAGTAACCTGAAGAGGAAGACAAACCTAGAACATGAAGCCGAGTCTTCATCACCCAGACTGGAAGACCCTAAAGCACATTAATGGAGTGTCTCTATTGAGAGTGTTTGAGCACATCATAGCTAGTAGAGCTTCCCTAGAAATGAAGTCTATTATCTAAAAAAATCATAATAACCCTCCCCAATTTCCAAAATGGTCGAACCATGAGAATAAAAATCACTAAAATGGAGTGGTTTCTCGGGATATTAATTTATCGCAGAACACCATAAAAACAACCAACACTCAAAAAAAATATCCACAACAACTTCAACAAAAAAAAACCCATAGCATATCCGGTCCAAATACCCCCCCCCCTAGAGTCCATCCAAAGGGGAAGCTAAACCACCCTACTAAAACTGCAGAAAAACAGAGACACACTAAATCCATCTCCGGACCATGTCGATGACAAAAAACTTACTAGGGTTGATGCATGTACTCAAAAGAACACCATATTTGTAGCTGAAATGGAAAAATCCAAGGCCAAGCCAGGATCATGCCATACCTTTGCTTAAAAAATATATCACAAGATCTTATGACAAACTGAGGACTGGACCCCCAAAAACATAATGAGGATGACAGTGAGACAGAGATCTAAGATCAGATTTGTGACATCAGATGGGAAAATGTCACCGAAATGCACTGTCACCAAGCCAAAGATCCAGAGGAACCCTAAGACACACAAGGACTATATTGAATCTATCACCGAGCACCACTGATTCCATGGAGAGATCCAGAAAAAGTTGTTGCTGAGCTCACCGTAGATCCATAATACACCAACACTGAGCCGTCACGCAATTCCAGATGAGGGGAGGAGACAACTCCAGATAAGAAAACCCTAGATACACCAAAGGGGAGAATATTATCCACTAAAAGGATCTTTATATGATTTATTCTACAAAATAGAATAGTTTTCCCAAATTGATATTATATGTTATTAAATAACTTTTATAATATTAAATGGTTATATATTTCATTTAAATGGGATCATAATATAGATTTATATTTATATTAGATGGTGAAATACAAGAGGGGGTGGATTTTAGGTCATAAATATATTTATTTAAATATTTAAGAAAGGACTTGGTTTATGAGGACATAAACTAATACAATTTACAATAAATACAATAGACCATATAGGTCTTGGATTCGATTGTAATATAATGATTTAATAATACATGTAATGTAAAAAAATTATTTGAATTAAATAAAATTTTTATAGTAATACTAATGTTATTGATTGTATCATATAAGAAATATAATCTCTTAATACAATATGAATCTTAATTGGAACAATTATAATTGAATTGAATGTGAAAGGAATGAGGAAACGATACAATTATTTTTATAATATAGATAGTAGTAGAAATGTAAAAGTATTATAATTCTTTTATCCTAATGAGTAGGGGATCCTTTCACCTAGGATAAGGTCTCTCTTACCACTACCTTGGTAATCCCTCTATATTATTATCAGCACAACTGTCTTCCTATCCCTAGAAGCCCTTGATTAAGAAGCTAATCAGCTCCTCTGCCATTCAAGATGTTGAAATCACTCAATATGATGATCTGCAACACATCTCCCTATCAATCCCTCAATTGTTATCATAATTATCAGTTTCACAAAGAAGAACAAAATAACTTATATAAATATAAGATCATGGAACAATATTTTTACTTCTTGTATCTTCAAGGCTCTCACATGAAGAAAGTGTGAAGTCACAACATCTCTCTCTAGAACTTGATAGAAGAAAATGTAGTGTATTATGGTTCGAATGACCCCCTATTTATATTCATTAGTTTCTAAAGGTAATATTTCCTCTAATAATAAAATTTATCAGGAAAACATAGAGGGAATTGGAGACCTAGAATTGCGATGGTCCAAAACCAACAGAATACACAACATCATTTTGACTAGTAAATAACTAACTCAACAACATCATTTTAGATAAAAAATAGCAAGTCATAAATGATGAAACATTGAGTATGAGTAACATGTAATTGGTTTGGGAGTGATGATAAGTGTGTAATGAATTTGAAAACTACATATCAAAACATGGTTAGAATACTTATCATGATAACAATGCATACCTTGATTACTATTATAAAACTAATTAGAATTATTAAAATGGTTACGATTCCTAACATGGTTACGATTCTTGAAAACAATTCAAGATAAGAGTATGAGACATATCCTAGTTTTGATAAATATTCTAGTTATGATTCAAGAGTATAATACTAAACCTAGATACAATACACATGATTAAAATGACCTAGTTACATTACATGAACATGTTATGATACAGGTAATTACGATGCATGTGGTAACAACGCATGTGAATTCAATATAGTACATAATTTGATTACAACTACTCATTTTAATGCATTTCAAAATCTGGTTACGATTTCTTATTATAATGAAATGCATAGTTTGGTTACAGTTTCTAATTATGATGAAATGCATAGTCTCGTTACAATTTCAGATTATGATTCAATGCATATTCTATATATGATTTCTGATTCTCATGCAATGCATAACCTACTTACAATTGTGATACAACATATAAAACATCGTGAGCGAACATCATACATGATTATGATAAAAATACAACATATAATAATGAAAATGTGAGTTATTATGATTGTTAGAAAACATAAATGATAATATATATATATGATTAAGATATATGTGATTTTTGATTTCCAAAAAAAATGATTGATGAGAAAGTAGAAACATATTTTGACTCAATAATCTCCCCCTTTTTGGAATACAGAAAAAACGAAAAAGGCAATAGAAATTTTCCTCTCCTAGAGCACAGTAACTCTTCCAAATGTAATAGTGAATACGAATTATTCCCCCCTTGGTATAAAATAACTCAAAAGGGGTCATATTCTATTTAATTTTACTTCAAATTTATCACTCTTAATAATTTATTCATAACAATATTCTTTTCAAATATTTCTCCCCCATTAGGATTTTCAAAAAGAGTAAGAGAAAGTACTTATTTACTACAAAAGGACAAGTGAATAGAGTGAGAAAAAATAAATTTTCCTTGAAACAATGGTTTATTGCAACAATATTTCAAACATCATTCATTTCCCTTTTGTTTTTCACAAATATTAATCAATGACAGCATCATCCTTTTGAACTCCTTTCTATCCTCAAGGATTTTGTCAATAGATTCTTGCTGAGCCTTCAACTTTAAATATTGTTCAGTAGTAACCATTTCATTCTTATGTAGACTTTTTTTTGTAGAATCCAATTGATTTATTCTTTGGATTTAATCTTTAATTCTTGAGTTTTAAGCCTTTCATCAAAGTTATCGAAGTCATCCAACCTAAGCATGTAGTATTTTTCTTTGATAACATCTCTATTTGAGAGTGATATAATCTCATTACTTATATTCCCCACCTTCCACTTTAAAATCTTAATCTCTTATGAGGCTACTTCTTTATATGTACCATGTATTTGAATGTTTTACGGATTATCATTCAAATCGGAAAAATATTTTTGAAACATTTAACAGAGAACATTTCCCCGATGAAAAAACCACCATGCTTGTCCTCGTGGTTCTTAAAGACTTCATCAATGTTGTAAGACCACTACACAAAAAAATTTAGATTTTTTGTTCTCGGCATCACGTTCCTTGAAAATCATGAAATCAGATTCAATACGTAGAAATATGTCCATCAAAACCTTAACAGAATTTGTTTTATCATTATTGGCATTTGAAAGAATTCAAAGATAGGATTCAAATTTTGGAATGAATTGTAACATATTATTTAATATATTCAAGTATTGTTCAATGTAATGTACTCCTTTCATAATAATTGTTCTTTTATAGTTTTTTTACTTCAGATTATTTTTGCATATCACCAAAATAAGTTTACATGTCGATCACTTGGGAAGGCTGGTTCAGATTCTTATAGGATTCCTCCTCCTCTTCTTCCTCTTCTTCTTCCTCAACATTATTGAAATCTGAAAACTGTCTAGGAGGAAACCCTTTGAGATAGTATTTTTGAGGGATGTGGATCTAGATATGGATAATAAAATGATGGAACTTCTGATGACTCTGCAGTATGGATTCGTTTGTTTGTATCTTCATTTTATTCGACTTCTATTTACTCATATTCTGGTTCTTCATTATCATGTTAATATTTCCCTTCTTCTTCATGTTCTTATTTCTATTCTTCATGATCTTCATAATGAGATTGTGTAGCCGATAGTTCAAACACTTTTTTCTACGTTCCTTTCTCTGCATGAATCGATTGAGATTTACCAGATGGTTCCATTATTGCAATTCATATTTTAAATTTCACTTCTATTAATACAAGACTATAATTTTTAATAGATTCATCCTTTATATTCTTCAATCAATTAAATCTATCTTCTTCTTTCAATATATTTTCAGACCATACATTCAAATCCAATGCTTTAGTAGGATTTAAACCAAAGTAAGAATCCCCTTCTTTCCTTTATTTCTTTTTTATTTCTCCATTCAGCAGCCACTTCATCAGATACAACCTTTTGATTCTTTGAAGGGTTTTTATTTGTAGTATTAACTACAATTCTTTTATTTGATGTAGTCTTGGATGTCTTAATAGTTTTCCCACTACATTCATTACATGATTTTCTTTCTCAGCATCCAGATATTTTTTAAACAATTTTTATTCAGGATTGAATCTTAACATGAGCCACCTTATATTATCCTCACTGATTAAGGTCTCCTTGAAGGAACTGGGATCTGGCTTGATTTCAATATTATACAAGCCCAATCATTCTTTCAGAAACATACTTATAATGTTAGGAAACATTATCAGCTGTCATTTTATACCACCGTATTTCAGCTTCTTAATTATTTTGATAATAAACCCCATAAGGTAAAAATTCCTCATTCTCACCATGTTCTAATACACATACACATATGAAACATTAAATGTTTCCTTATCACCATTTTTTGGAACAAAAAATCATTACATTCAGAGGGATAAAATCCTAGTATCCCCTATTAAATTACTTACTTTTCTTTTGTCACCATGATTCTCAAAAAACATTCTTCGGCTTTAGACCTGTCAAAAGATCCATTAGCTTCTGATAAATTATGAGAAAGAAATAATGAAACTCCCTCGAATGAATCACATTAAAAAGAAGTTTTTGTTTTGATGATGTTGTATATATCTTACCATACATCATAAATGAAATTTTAGGTTCCTTATCTATCTATACAGATTCATAATAATGTAAAACCACATCATGATAGACATAATCTTTATCAGATCCCAACCTTTCCAAACAAATTGATTCCCAGCCATGTGAACTTATATTCCATTTTAATAAGGAATAATAATCCCATAAAACAACCACGAGACTAACCTTTCATCCCAAAAGGTCTTGGAAGATAATTTCATTGGATCCGTTTATTTTAGAGAAGAAGTAGTAGACTGATTCATTAAAGACTAACTCGCACCTTGAAGGCCCTGATGGTTATGAAAGTAGAAAATATCTATGATTAATAAAACTAAGGTAAGAATTGATTCTTATCCATGATAAATAAATATAGAGAAACTGATATTTATAAAAAAACAGATGAGTTCGACGTGGGATTGGTTCATTTAAAAGGAAATTAATAGTTAAGATAAGATCTAAGAGATCTAATGGTGAAGAATGATTTCAAACTCTTGAGTATTTCTATAAAATAAAAACATATTCAGACTGAAAAAATTTGGAATAAAAAAAGAAACAATGAAAATAAGGTTTTAGAAATTTTAGCTCTCAGATTATCGGGTTAGATGTATTTTTTTAATATTTTATTCTTATAAAAACAACAAAAAACAATGATAAAAATTATAAAACCGATATGGTAAAATTTACTAAACCAATTAATTAGTATTGATAGAATATTTCGCAACTTAATAGTCCAGTACTAGAAAGGTAATCAAATACTAATACTTTAGTGCTGATACAATATTTTAATACCGATAGTATAATCTAGTAATCATAAACACAAATTTAATAGGAACATGATACTGATAAAATCATGAAAACAATAAAATTATGAACTCGATATAGTGAAAAAACTAAAGGCTAACACCAATTATAGTGAAACCAATAAACTGTAAAACGAAAAATTAAAATTGATAAATTTAAAAACAATTGTGATACCGATAAACTATAATACAATAGTGAAATTGATAACCTATAAAACAAAAGTGAAACCAAAAACCTATATAAAAAAGGTAAAAACGATAATATTTAAAACATAATAGAATGAAATATATACTCCCCATTTGAAAAGGAGTAACTCAATTTAAGGATATGGGTTAAACAAGAAATAGATGTGAATAATTACTTGAAATTGATCATTCTTAATTTTTGTTTAATGTATTCCAATATATCAGAAGATAATTGTTTTTGGAAAATGTCATAAATTTGTTTTTGCGTTCTAATATATTGTAAGACCATATCTACTGTTTGTGTGTGATCCCTAAGAAAGTGATTCCTAATATCTATGTGTTATTCATGTGAGTGGTGTGTATGGTTTTTACTAAGAGAAAATGAAGAAGTATAGTAAAATAGTATTTGAGTTTTGGTAAACCTCATGTCATAGTTAGTGAGTGTGTGTTGAATCCACAACACCTAAGCACAAAAACTTCTAGCAACTACATATTCAGCTTCAGAAGTGGAATTTTCTAATGGGGTTTTTTTCATACATTACCATGAAACTAGAGAATCTCATAAGAAATGGCTTGTTATGGATATAATATTTCAATCCATTCTACATCCACCAAAGTCAGCATCTGAAAGAAAAAAATCAAGACAAAATCAATTCCAGAAGAGTAAAATAGTCCTAAATCCATAGATCCCTTTAAGTAAAGAAAAATTAGTTTCACTACTTTTTAATGAGATTATTTTGGACTATATAGGTATCATGCACATAAGGACACAGAAAACATTTTATCAGGATGACTAGGTGTCAATTATAAGAAGCTTCATATCATAACTCTAATTTTTTTGGATCCACTGGTTTCCCAAATTCATCAAGATAAAGTATATTTGAGGTACCTATTGAAGTTATAATACTTTTAGTATTTTCATATCCATACTTTTTGAGTATGTATAGGTTCTTTATGTTTTTTGATATATTTGAAAAACTAAAGAGAATGTTAACTCAACCATCATAATCATTTGAAACTCAGATATCATTATATTTTTAAAACATTCAGTTAAGAAATTCTGAGTTAAACCGAATATAATGTCATCAAAATAGATTTGGAAAATAAATTTTTTTCCCATTTTAATAAAAAGAGTTTGATCAGTTGTGCATTTTTCACAATTTTTATGTAAAATATATCATATTATTCTATCATACCTTGCTCATTGGTATTGTTTAAGTTTATACCTTTCTTTGGTATGTTTAGAAACATGATCATGATGTTTTGAATCTATAATACTAGGTGTCTTTTTTAAAAAATAAAATTCTTGTACAAAACCATTAATAAAATCACATTTTATATCCATTGGAAAAGTTTAAAATTGTAGTATGCAGCGATGACTTATAAAATTGGAAACGATTAATGTCTAAATAATAGAGCATAGGTTTCTTCATAGTATATTCCCTCTTGTGGATTATATATCTTAGTAACAAGTCCTTCATTTTTTTTGATGACTCCATTTTCATCAATCATGTTTCTGAAAAACCAATTTTACACCAATTAATGTTGTTTCCATAGGTATTTCAACCAAATTCAAGACATTATTCCTTTCAAATTCAATTAGTTAATCTTGAATTTCTTAAATACAATATTGATCACCTTAGGATTCACTAGAAGTCATAGGTTCAAATTTAGATGGAAAATAAAGAGGTTATAATTCATTTCTTCCGGGATTTCTTGTCCTCCTAGGTTGGTTTAAATCAGCAATTATATTATCACTTGATGGTTATTAATAATAAATTGATTTGGGGTTTTTAAAACCTATTCATCAATATAAGAAATAAAATCTTATGGGGTAAATATTTCAAGAACATTTTCATGAGTATTCCCCTTATCATAGGAGTTTTCAATCCAAGGTTGATAATAAGTTTGTGAAACAATATCAGTTGATTTAGGTAAGGATTGTTTAAAAACAAAGGGGAATGTTCCATATAACGTAACATATACTATTTCATCAACAACACTATAGTTTTTATTAACAAAATCTATAAGCCTTAGAAGTTTTGGAATTACCTAGGATGATTACATTATCAGATTTGGGTGAAAATTTATATAAATTCTCTTTTGTATTCAGTTGGAATACTTTTCAATGAAACATGATAATGTATGAAACTTCTGGTTTTTGGCCAATCCATAATTCATAAGGGTTCTTTAAGTAATTTTTTAGTTAAAACATGATCTATAGCATAAAATTCAGTACTAATAGATGCAGCCAAGAAATTCTTAGTAATGTGTATTCGCTCAAAATGGTTCTTTTCATTTTCTGAAGAATAATATTTCATCTCTTAAAAAACCATTTTTCTGAGGGGTTTCTTGTGATGAAAAATTGTGAGTAATAACTTTTTTACTATAAAAACATTCAAAATTCTAATTATGAAATTCTCCCCCATGATCTCTACGTACAGTTATCAGTGGTAATTTTATCTCATTTTTTACTTGAGCTCTAAATGTTTTGAAATATAAAAATGATATAGATATATTTATTTTAAAATAATCCCATGTAAATATATTGTAGTCATCCACTAAAACAAATACATAGTTCTTTCATCTTATTCTTCTAGTTTGTGTAGGACAGAAAAGATCCATGTGCACTATTTATAATGCATTAGAAGTTAAAACTTATTTGATTGATTTTAAGTTTGTTTTTTGTTGCTTTCCATATTGGAAAGGTTCATTATCATTAGAAGAATAATATCATAGATCTGGTAGATCCTTAATAAGTGTTTTCATTGAGTGTTTACAATGCTTTCTGAGGTTATACTGTCCTAACCTTCTATTCAATAGCCAAGATTGGTCTTCCATTGAACTTAAACAAGGTAAGACATATCTCATATGATCTCTTTAGTTGATTTTGTATACATTTTCAAGCCTAAGGGAAGAAAGAATGAATTCATCATTAGAATTTTGAAAAATTCATTTATGATTCCTAAAATTAAAAAGGTATCATTCATCACATAATTGACTTATGCTGATAAGGTTGTCGTTAAGACCTTTTAAAAACAATATATTTGAAATTAAAACATTTCCTAAAAGAACAATATTAAATATACCTATGATCTTTCCCTGAGAATTATCTCTGAAGTTCACTCTTCCACTATTCATTTCAATAATCTTTTCAAAGAAATCATTGTTACCAGTCATTTTTTATGAAAACACACTATCCATGTACTACATGTTCTTGTTGTTAGTACACATATTTTTTCTTGGGAAAGAAACAATTATTATTTTAGAAACCAAACTTGTATGGATCTAGAAATATTAGATAAAATAATTTTAGGTATCCACATATATTTTTCAAAACTATATTTATGAAATCCTAATGATGGAGTTATATTAAGAGAATAATTTCTTTCCCAATGTCCACCACATTAACATTTAATACAGAATGGTGTACATTGAAGAACAAAATAATTATGACTAAAAATCAGTTTTGAGTGACTGTAACCAATTCCAGAACTATTCCAAATATGATGAATTAAAGAATTTATTTTATTAAATTCTATTCCTCCCATGTTGAATTTTGATAATTTTTCTTAAGATAAAAGATTTTATATTTTAGTCTAAAGTTTAAAGTATCATTCTCACAAGAAATTGTTTTGTAATTGTTTTTAGTTTTAAAAATATTTTTCGTTAAAACAATTTGTTCAATATATTTAGAACATTTATCCTTCTTTGAACATAAATCATAAAGGGTTTTTGAAATATTTTGAATAATTAATAGTTTTCTTATTAAGATCTTGTGAAAGATATGACACTTCTTTTGTAAGAATAAATATTATTGAATTTTCCTTATCAATATTTTTTTTGAGTTTAGAATATTTATTCTCAATTACCTTGTGAAATCTAGAAACATCTTCGAAGGACGGAAAATTGTCCTCTCCTGAGGAAGATTCTTCATCCGAAGAGTAATATTTTTTTTCGTCAATGTAATTTGAAATTAACGATACATTTGTATGTGATTCATCATTGTGTACCTTACCCATTAAACAATAATTTTCAATAGGTTTTTTGGATTAAGTCTAATATTGATTGGACCAGAAAGTTAGTATTCTGGAGATTTGTATGATGAATCACCACCCCTTGCACTCCAAGTATCATTTTCCTTCAATACATTCTTTGTATTTTACTTGTAATAAAATATCTTTTCTCATTCATAATGTTTATCTTTTCTTTCTTTAATTTTTTTTTGATGAATGTCTAGTTTAATAGGACCTTCTATTTTTCTTTCATAACAAGTTACTTATGAGTCTTTCTGGCCCTTCGAATCATTATTTTTGAATATTTATTGAAATTATTTATTTCGAACAATCTTGTTCATCCATCGAGAAATATTGGATAACTTTTTCTCTAAGTGATCACAAACACATGATTCTTATATGAAAACAGGTTTATTTGCTTTGGATCTAGTTATCCTTTCAGGGGTCTTGGCATTGGATGTAGTATTAAAAGCTACACTCCCATTACAATTATTCTTATTATTGAAATAAATATCTATTTTCATTTGTGTGTCATGGTGACAAAGTTTTTCCCATTCAGTCATCATGAGTGATTTGACTAACTTTCTAATTCTCATCAATAAATGTACATTTTGATTCTTATTCATATAGAATTATATGAATTATCTTGTGCTCAAGTGATTTATCTCATGAAATTTTCGAACCATTGATTTTATATTATTGAATATTATCATAAATCATTGTTTCACCTTTAAAACAGGTTGTTCATAAAGAAAAATAATCCCACGATATTCTTCTTGAATCATAGATCTTCTTATTTCAATAAAATTGGATGTACCAAAATGTGTGACTTCCAATTTCTTCTTGATGCAATTGGATGATTCACACAATAATATCTGAGTATATATATGCATGGTCATGGAACACAAAAATTATTGAATACCTTGTATTTTAATTGATATTCTTGTTTCTCTTAATCGATGAAGATACTGAGTTCCTTACTATAGATTTTTTAACCCCGATAAGCATAATAAAGTTTACTACTCCTATATTAATAACAAAAGTCTTCATTTGATCTCTTAATTGCTCATAATCATTTCCATAAAAAATATGTGGTTTGTTTGATACATATTTTCAATTGATCAAATATTCAATACTTCCATCTTATAAAACAGTACTTTTCCACTCCACACGTTAGCATTGTAAGTAGTTGTTAGGTCTAATAGGTTTGATACCCTTAGAGGTGGGAGTAAATATGGGTATGAAATATTAATAAAACAGCCCCTATTGATTGTGTTTCGTTGTTAGATAAAACTATATTCTCTTTCCGTCCCATTATATAGTATGAAAAAATCATAAAGAGAGTGCAGTCCAGATCAATTTTACTTGGGTATCCCACACTGGGCTATGTCCAAAGAGTATACACTAGCGTTGAGCTGATTTTCCAAATCCACTAAAAGCGCACTGCTATTTACAAAGGTCAGAGCAGACTCACTGTCCCTTCTGGTTTACAGACATTCACAATTTGAAAGATCATTTCTCTCTCAATTGAAGTGTTGTCACAAATTCTTCAAAAGATCCACACACAGTTTAATGAATTGTAGGTCCCTTCATATTGTTAATTAATCCATCCTAATCTATATTTAAATGATCTATTAATGTTCTACTTTCATCCACTGATGAATAAAACTTTACTTCAACTATAATAGTCAATCATCCAACTTTCATAGTGCATTAGAGTGAATGACGCGCTTTCTATGCTTGTCACGCTACTCTAAGCCTGGCGTGGTAGTGTCAACAAACCACTTGCATGACACTCCCTTCCTCAACTCAAAACAATGGTGACTCAGAGCCTTTTACGCTCAAACCAATGTTGGCGAGAAACTATCAATCATCACAAAACATCTGAATATCTTTATACTTGTGGGCTCAAACAACCATTTGCATGAACAACCCTACTAGTGCGATTGGAACACGAATTTTCTCAATGTGTTGACATTCACAAAAATAAGTAGAGTTATCCCACTATTTATAGGCATTTTGGGCACCCTGAGTACTGACGTACATGTCTCCTATAGGCTCACAAGTCCTTCCACCTTATCCTATGTTCCCCAAGTCACCTTTCACGACCAAACCTAATCTTGGGTGACCCACTTTCATTTTCCATATTTTGATGTTCTAATTTTGTATCTTATATTTTGGTACCACCTCTAGATCATCCTTTCCTTTTTTAGGTTCTCCAATAAATCATGGAATGTGGACAACATCCCTGGAACTCAAAAACACGAAATGAAAACCCTCTATTGTCTACAATTTGAACACAATGGAATGCATTGTCAACAAACAAAACATAGAGGCCCACTTTGTCAACAAAAACAATCACCTCAAAACTGATTCAATGATTCCTTGAGGTATTTTTTCCCAATAGTAGTTATATACAAAAGGTTTTTAAAATAAATACAATTTTATTTCTAAAATCAACAATCCAATTTATACAAAACAGTGGAAACCAGCTCTAATACATATTGTTGGATCGTAATACAGATTTATATGTATATTTGATGGCATAATAAAAGAGTTGGTAAATTTCAGGTTTAAAAACTATGTATTTAAATACATAATAAAGAACTTAGTATAAGAGGTCTTAAACTATTACAATTCACAATCAATACAACAAACCAAATAATTCTTGGATCTGATTGTAATACTATGATTTAATACTACAAGTAATGTATATCAAATGTAATTGAATTAAATTCAGTGATCATAGTAATACAAAAGTTATTTATTCTACCATATAGAATCTAAAATCTATTAATACAATATGATTATTAATTGAAACAATTACAATTTAACTGAATATGAAAAGAAAATTGAAATGATACAATTATCATTCTAATACATATAGAAGAAGTAATGTAAAAGTATTATAATTATTTTATCCCAAATATTATGGTATACATTCACCTAGGATAAAGGTTTTCTTACCACCACATTGGTAAGACCATAATAAGATGATCCACAAAACTTTTTCCTATCCATGGAAGCCCTCGATTAAGAAGGTAATCTACACCTCTGTCTTTTAATCTATTTAAATCCCTTGATAAATTGATCAACAACATGACTTCATATACTCGGATGCCCTTGATCAATACCACAATGATCGGTCGCACAAAGAAGAAATAAAGAACATATAGAAATACAAGAACACTGAACAATCTGTTCACATCTTATATCATCAAGGCTTTCATACGAAGTAAGAGTGAAGTCATAGAATCTATTTCATGAATATACAAGAATAAAATTTTGTGTATTCTAGTTTGAATGACCTTTTATTTATAAGAATCTATTTCCAATGGTAGTATTTCCTCCAACGTTTATATTTCTTTGAAAAACTCAGAGGTACTTGGACACCTGACATTACAACAGTCAAAACAAACAAAATACACAAAATAGTTTTAATTGGTAAATAACCTACTCAACAACATCATTTTACTTTGAAAATATTAAGTACAAAAATAGGAAACAATGAGTTTAAGTAACATGTAATCATTCTTGAAGTTATGATAAGAGTGTATTGCACATCAAAATTACAATACTAATCTTGGTTACTAGACTTATTAGGATAATAATGCATACCATGATTAAAATTTATAACCGGACTATGATTTTTTACATGGTTATGACTCTTAACATGGTTACAATTCATAACATGGTTATGATTCTTGAAAAAAAATATAAGATAAGAGTATGAAACATATCCTATTTTTGATACATATACTCATTACAATCCAAGAATATAATAGCTAACCTGTTGAAAATCCACATGATTACGATGACCTAGTTACGTTACAAGACCTGGATACGATACAAAAAATTATGATGCATGTGGTCACAATGCATGTTAATTCAATGTAGTACATAATTTGATTACAGATACTGATTTCAATGTAATGAATTTTCTAGTTTCAATTTCTAATTATGATGCAATGCATTGTCTAGTTACGATATTTTATTATGATGCTCTTCATAGTCTGGTTATGATTTATAATTAGGATGCAATGCATGGTATGGTTACAATTTTTGATTATGATGAAATTAATAATCTTGTTATAATTTTGAAATATCATATAAAACATCATGAGTTAACAACATACATGATTATGATAAAAATACAACATATGATAAAGAAAATGTGAGTTATTGTGATTGGGAAACAACACACATGAAAGACAATATATATGATTATGATATGTTTGATTTGTGATTTCCAAAAGAAATGATTAATGAGAAATTAGAAACACATTTTCCGTCAACAATTTAGTAATCTTGTATGATGTTGAATAATTAGACAAAATGTTACTGATAATTGCATATTTTATTTTGGCATTTTAATGATCATCACATACTAAATTTATTTTATTAAATAATATTATATATATATACTAGTTATATAATATTAAATAATCTATAATACATATATTATAACATATTTCAACAATAATAAATGTTTTTATGACCATCCTTGAAGGTGTAATTGAATAATGAAGGCACATCGTTCACAAAGGTAGTAAATCACCACCAAGTGGACAATGTTTTTATTTGTGAATAAAAGGAAGAGGAAGAGAGGCTTCATGGTAATTTTTTAATTTAAAATATAATATAAAATTATAGATAATATATTTTAGTCAATATGAATGTTTGGATAGAGGATGTGAGGATTGTATAAAAAAATGTGAAAATATATAATGAACGTGATAGAGGATTTTACCTCTTGAATTCAAATCGTTTAGAAAAACCTTCGAGAAATAGATATTGGTATTTTTTTAGAACCTAACCTCCTACACATGTAGAATACACTTGGGAAGAGTAATAAGAAAAAATTGAAAGTTATTGAAAGATTAAGAGCTATGAGGAGAAGAGGCAGTGAGTGGTGGAATTAATATTGGTGTAGAGGAGTGGTTTTATTATTATTTTATTAATTTTTTTAGTTTGGATCAACAAAATTAATAGTAATTATTATTCCAAATAAATAAAATAAATAATTCATGTACGTTCGAAGTAATGGGGGATTACCTCATCAATAAATCATCTATTACTAAATAATTCACCTATTTACTTATACCATAAATTGAAGTATTTAAATACTCACCCAATATTAATTTATTTTATAAAAATCAAAATAATATAGCCAAAACATTTTTTGAAAATAATTTTATAAATATGAGAAATTTATTTTTAATTAAAATCATTTGTAATTAAAAAAATTTCTAATTTTAAAATTATAACTGATTCTATACCACATTTTAAAATTAATTAAGGTCTCATAGAATTAACTTATAAAAATTATTAAATAAAATATCACTTCATTAATATATTTTATGAAAATAAATTTTCATTTATATCATTATATTAATTATAAAATTGTAAATTAATATTTATGTATCACAAAAATATGAACAATTGATTTATCATATTAAAAAATATTTTCTTAGAATATGATATAATTATATCCTTTTCAATTTATAAGATACAAAAATTTATTTTATACATTCATATGTGAGGTTAATTTTGTAATTCTCACATTACTATTCCTCATGGGTACATTAATGTTCTAACTACCAGGTTTTTTTAACAGAATATTACTCTTCATTTATGGTCAATGTTTTTTTGAAGATATTCTATTTATTTAAGAATGTAAATAGAATAAAATCTTAGGTTTTATAATTTTTATATCCTATAAGATAAACCCCACAAATTAATCCTTATTTATAATAGAAGAACCAAAATTTACTCAATAAATTAGAACCTGAATCAGTACTAACATGGCCTCTAGGTTATTCCATGTCCTCAATTATCCTATGGTCATGTTGGGGAATTATTTGGGGTTTATTTCTCTCAAAGAAAAAAATAAAGAAAATACAATAGAATAAAACGATAAATAGAGAATAAGCTGATATATTAATCATGGGCTACGTATCCAAATAATGAAATGTTCAAAAACCAAATATGAATAATAATAATCCATGGATAAAAATTATCCAAATTCATCATCCTCATCATTATCTCCTTATAAATTATGTATCACATTGTATTCCTATCTTTGAAAACTCACAATGGACTAATATCAAGTACACCAAAATCTTAAATAGGTGATTTCCCTTTATATAAACTAGAAAAAAGAATTTCAATATATTCCTGATAGAAAATGTTTCATCATCTAAGCAATTACTTATTAGGATGTTAGCCATATATTTCATTTACATCAAATATTTAAATAAAACATGGCTTGGTAAAAAATTTCAAAACTCATAATATAATATTATTTTAAAATAATATCAATAAAATTACAAAAACAAATAATGTAAAAACATTTCATAACAATTTTAATATTTAAATAATTTTCAATCCTAGAACCATAGTTATAATCCCTATGTTTTTTATACCATGTATAACAGTTGTTAAATAATATCTTTGAAATATAGATCTTGGTGTGAATAATTAGGTATAACTCAACCATATAGGGAAAATGATACCGCCCTATCAAATGAACTCCCTTCCCACATCAATTATTAGTTAGGGTTTCCATTGAGAATTAATTTCATATTTTTGATAATAAAATCTGAGAATTCATGTACAAGACTGCCAACATAACTAGCAAAGATTTCATATGAAATTAATAAATCAATTTAGAAACATAAATTTATATTGAATTTGTTAATTTTATTACCCAATCCTATCTTTCAAAATGATTACATATTATTATATGAATATTCATTACATAACATAAATATACGTGCAATAGTCATTTAAGTATTGAGGCCTTGCAAACATTTACAAAAAAACAACTAGTCCACAAGTGAGTTATGTCATATCCCACTACCATCTTAATAACTAGAAACCTTCTTAAAAATATAATACATACTACCTTTCAAAATAACACGGGGGAAGGAAACATAAATACGTATGTTCTTATATTCTTAGTACGAGAAAAATATATGTATAAACATTTCAGGTGAATAATTGTATGATAATATAAAAATAATAGATGAAAACCATACCCTTATTTACACAATGCATAAACATTTGAAATTATATATATGATGGAGGTTCATATGACAGGAATCATAATGGGAAAAATAACATGATATATTATAACATAACACTGGAATGAGTAATTGATTTATAACATACACAAAAGCATTGAATATCATTTCATTAGTCGTGAAAAGATCATTTCCATGACTATCTTAGTGGAATGGGTTCACTTACCAAACTATCATAGTAGTTGTGGTTCACTCCATATTATATCATAGTGGATTGATTCCCTCACTAAATTGGGTTCCATCCCTAGTTCATTCCTTTTTAGCTCTTTAGATATCAATCTTTACCTAATGAATTATAGGGAGATATAGGTATCAACCATCACATAATAATAATCATACATATGTTTACCATAAGATCATAAAAATCATCATATTAAACCCATGAAATAATATTTGTTTCATTAAAATTTCATCCTAACATAAAATACAGAAAATAAACACGGTTCATAATCATTTCTCCATTTTATCATAGCTTATCACGTTGAAAAATACATGGGTTTCAAAGGAGTTTTGTCATGGTATAAACCTTAGAAGAGGAACATGGATCATAATAATAATTTCATGATAAACATAAAAACATTTATTCCAGTTATAATAATGCTGTCTTCATAACATTTCAAAATTAAATCATATGTTACATAAATGGATTGCACATTTTATGGAATCATATTTTTTTTTTAAAAAATAACACGGAACAATTTTTAAGGAAAATATCATTTTTCTGAAATTTAGTTTCTAAATATTAAAAGAAAAAAAAATTATACAAATACTTTTATAAGAAAATGAACATTATAAAATATAATTGTTATTCATTGAAAATAGTGGTTAAGACATTGGGAAATTTTATTCATTTCATATAAATTGAAAAAGTGATTTGTTTCACATTTTATATAGAATAAAAATCTTCCTTGTTTGGAATGTGGCATGAATATTCCAATAAAAAACATCTGATAAATTAAATCATGGATAGAAATATAATTTAATGAATCCTTTGTGTAATTTGAAAACATTTTTTAAAACATTTTTTAAAACATATTTTTGTAATGAAACGATTTTTTGGTCGATGAGATAAATGAAGATAAAAGCTGTCGTTAAAAATTTATTTTTATCTGAGGATTAAAAAAAGAGATGAAAATGATGGTTGAAAATTTATTTATTATAAATAAACATATGATAATAAAATTAATGTTTTATTGAGAGATATATCATAATATTTCATCAGTGGAGACATATTAATAAAGAATCCTGAAAAATAAGTTGATTGTATCATGAAAGCCTATACACTTTAGTAAACATGAATCATAATCCCCATGACCGAATTATGTTAAATTAAACCTATAATATAATGATAATAAATAAATTCAATAAATCACCATTCATAATGGATATATATGCAACTCTTAAAATTATAGGTGAATAATATAATATATGTCCAAAGTTAATAAAACTGAGACCAAAATTGAATTCCCTAAGTCTTCACTTCTCTTATACACATTCATAACTCTGGTATAATAATTATAAGATTATTATAAATCTATTTTCTAACCATAATTATATGTATCATACCACATATGACTTATATATGGGATTTTATTACCCATTTATTAAGAAGTCCATATTTTTTTTACATTTCGTGAAATAACTTCTTTGTTTATCATTTATGTTTTTTTATATATTTGTGGTAATATTAATTATATAATGATTATATAATATTAAAAATAATATAAATAATATATATATTCATTATATATAAATTTATATAAATCTATAAAATATATACAAATAAAATGAAAAAAAATTCATGGAGATAATATGCCATACATGCACATGAACACTATTTCCATTTTCTATATGATATGAAAAAATAGAAAATAAAATAATAAATTTCCATTAAATAATTCGTTTTATTTAATATATATATCAAATATTTTCATTAAATCCATCATCATTAAGTTTAATGTAAAGTATTATTGAATCACATTGCTTTGGGATGTATTTTTCTTCAATACACATGAGTGTCATTATCATATTCTTACTGAAGGGAATATAATGAGGTACATGGGATATTAAAATTTCCAAATTATAATATATATATACATATATATATCATATGTAATCAATTTTTCCATAGTTTTATCCATCCTAGATAGGTGATGATGGAAAATTAATAATATCAGGTCACGAGGTGCTAGTCACTGTAGCCAAAGGTGATAATTTTATATCCCATTTGATAAAAGTGTTGATAGATATAGGTATTCCATAAATAGAATTATATCAATTTTTATGATTGATACTAATTATATAATATTATAACAATTGATGATGATTTTAATGGGATAAAAGAAATAGTAGAACAAACACCCATAGTTAAAAATATTACTCTATTTGGACAACCAATTTAGATTTAAACTAAAGCCATAATATATTTGATTCATTATCAAAATAACGGACCCATGATTTGGGGATGGATGTAAGGAAGATATTTAATCCTTCCTTAGATTAACCAAATGGGTATTGATGTGCGAATGGGAGAGGATATAGTGTGTCCATTAGAAGTGATGTGAGTGGATTATGAAATTTTTGAAAAGAAAATTGGGTAAGAAAATTATTGATATGAAATAAAACACAAAATTGGACCATTAATGATTTTTATAAATTATATGGTTGAAATATTTCCATTATTTGGGTTTTATATAATACTTGGTAAAATTTTAATAAATATTTTAATATTCCTCTCACAATAGTTGAAATTTTAAATTATAAATTTATCTTATCAACTAGATTATAATGAAAATTTCTATAGTGAAAAAGTTCAAAATATTAAAAAGTTTTTACACTCAAATTAAACATCAATATGAATATAATGGAATAATATTGATTAATATATATAACTATATATAATTTTACTTTTAATTTTATTTTAATAAAAACAATTAACCATATAAATTATTTATATAATAATGCATCTTAGAATAAAAAATAGAATGCATTATTATTCATCAAAAAGTTATTTTTTTCATAAAAATCCGAAAAATTAACCCTCACAAAATTTTGACTTGATGATTTATAATATTAATATTATTTTCTAGAATAAATTATAATGATTTTAGAATAATTAATTATATAATTGTTAAGAAATATAAATTATGATATTTATTTTGAGAAAACAGTGTTTTCGAAACAAATAAGGACTGTACAGAAAATTTTGTACCTTTTTTCATTATGATTTTGGTATATTAAACCCTTATAAAAAATATTTATAATTTGGTCGTTATTATTCATTTATCGATGTCTAATATCCAGGTAATCATGCTCATGTTTAAATAATAGTATTTATAGTTTATCACTATTCATTAATGTAACGCCCTAAACCCATTTACCCAAAGTCGGTGAATTATTACATAACATTGGAATGATTATATGAAATAATGTCCTGAATGACTGATCCGTTTAGCAGTCATGGAAAATAGATTAAATACATCCACAATAAATTAAAATTTCATACATATAATATATCATATAAAGTTATTTGAGAATGCCATTAATACTTTTATCTCAACCCTGCATTTCAATCATAATACACTTCTTGGAATCCTTGGAAAATAAATCCTAAGAAAGGGGTGAGCTCAAACGCTCAATAAGGGTAAGCAATACAACGGAAGATAACATGAACATATAAATTTAATGAAATTTATAATACTAAAACACAAGCCTTTTAAACAATTTTTTTTTCATAATATGGCCAATTAAAATCAAATAATTCCATTTACATACTCACATTGATATTATACTAGTAGAATAATCAAATGCAAAATCAATAGCCACTTTCATAATGATGGAATGCATAATGCCAAACTTCATAACCACATAGTCAAGGCCTTGTTCCAAGAAAAAAAATAATATTTTGCCAAGGTCTTGTGCCAACACACATGTTTTTCTCATTAGACCTTCCGATGCATCAAGGAGCTATAGAGGGCTCCACTTGTCACTAACTAAGTCCAATGCAATCCTCATACGAAAAGGTTTAAACATAACCTAGACATTTATTTTAAATCTAGCAAACGAAATTTCAATACATTATCCATTAACCATGAATGGTATAAAAATAACACATCCATATTAAAACATATCACAAAACTTTCAATACAATATGGATTATTTGTATCATAATAGATCAACCATGATCAAGAATAATATCCCGTAAAGGATGTTCGCGTATTTAAAAATGATCAGTAAAAATATTAGAGAGAAATGTCGCTTTTTGATGAAATAATTTACAATTCAACCAATTTAGAAAGGAAGTCATTTAAATATATTTTTGAATCAAAGTATCCCACGCCATTTTTAATCTTTTTAAAGGAATTAAAATTTTAAAACATTCTTGTCCATATAAATAAATCTTTAAAACCATTTTGAAAACATGGAATTTAAAGAGAGGGGTTTAGAATAATAATTCATTAAAACATTTATAATGATGTTTTAGTAAAAGAATCACTTAAAAATAATACTTTGGAAAACACTTTTATGAAACATGGTCATGCATAATAAATATGTCCAAATAGATACTCACGTAAAAACAACCTCGGATAATAAATAGATTGTGAAATTAACCCTTACCTTGCACTTTTCTTTGGTCAATGGTACATTTAACCTCCTGTATAATTACCATAGTGTGTTATTAAATTATACCAGAACCATATTAAAATTTATTATATCATACTTGATTCATTTATGAAATTATACTACCCATTTAATAATGGTTTCCATGTTTAATTAACATTTCGGGAAATAATAATTTTCTTTATCGTACATGCATTGAATTATTTTTCTTCATCGTATCATTTAGATAATGATTTTAATAATTCCAAAATATAACACATGATTTATATATCATATATATTTAGAATATAAATATTTATAATAGAAAGATATATGTAATGTAAAAGACTGTTTATGGAGACGATAGGTTGTATGTACGCATAAACATTGTTACCATTTTCATATAGTATTGAATGGAAGTAAGTGAATAAGAAATATGTAAGTACATGGATATATAAATATATATATTATGTAGAATTATTATTTCATATATTACATATTTATTTATAATATATATATTTATAATCATCGATGAATTGTGAATGTTGAAATGAATCTCATTGCGTCGTGGAGACGGTAATCCGTAAGTACGCACGATCGAAAATATCATTATATTGATGGTGAGATCATATGTGATTGGATGTTATATAATATATACAGAACCATTAACATGATATACTTATTAATTATATCATTTATACTCATTATTATACCCATAAAAATAATGATGTGTTCGAATAAGAAACTAGACCATGATGTGGAGACGGTAAGCCGTACGTACACACATATGGAGACATTGTCATTTATAGGATTGATAGAATTAAAAATATGGTTTTACCTTATTTATAATAACATAAAAATGTGTAGGAGGTAATGGATTTATTAATTTGGTATAGAAACAATAAAAAAATAGGAAGTGGAAGAAGAAAAGAACATGAAAGAGAGTGGTGAAATTATTACCTCTTCTTCGGGTGTTTCCTTTTGAGTTGATCAAAAGGGGTCCATAGGTTGGCTTTATGATCCAATTAAGTAATCTAGGTTGATTTTAGTGATTTTGGGAGGATATTTGGTAAAGGTTTTTTCGGGTCAAATGGATTTGGTGATGTGATTTTTAGATAACGGAAAGTACCCTTTTACAATATAGGAGATGGTCACTTTAGGAAAATATTAAAATATTAAATTTTTTTATAATAATTATCTTTTTATAAAGTCTTAAAAAAAATTATTTCTAGTCTTAGGTGGTGATGGGTCTAAACCTATCATTAAATATCTTTTAGGCAAGTTTAGGATACCAATTTAACCTTATCTTTTATATATAACTCTTAGTTAAATAGTTTAACTTTTACACCGTCTTCTAGTATTCTTACACAATATGGTTAATAAACATACTCTAAACATCCCAGACAACATCAACTGGTTCATTAATGACATAAATAATATTTGATAAGACATTTGGATGATCCTTATATTTTTATGAATAAAATATCAACCAATAATATAGTATTAGTTTTTAAAAATAATATATGTCAATTTTGAAACTATTTGATATTTGGTTTTTTGTGAAAGTCAAATAAAACTTTATTACTTAAAAATAAATACATTAAATAAATCCTAACATGTCATATTCATCGATAAAAATCTTGTATGTCATAAAAAAATTAAAATTAAATTTATTTTAATATTTACAATAACATTTATTTGATTCTTCCATTAATAAGGTAATTATTGCATCATCATTGTGTCATAAATAAATTTAATTATTTTATGTCTAAAAATTAAAAATTAAATATAATTATTTTTTAGATATTTTTATATCTCTAATGAATATTTATATTCTAAAGGATAACTTATATAAACCCATTTAAAATTTTTTTTACTAAAAGATATATATTTATGTCATTTTTGTCTTTACTTTAAATTAATTAATATAAAGTGTCATTATAACTCTCAAGTGGATCCATGGGGTCATAAAATCAACCCAAAAAATCCCATGGTATTATAGGTATCAACCAATAATAATAAGATACATGTTAAGGTAATTTATTATTATTATAATATTAATTTTTACCCAAATTTTACAAATTTACCCATTAACCACGGTAAATAAAATATTTACTGAAGTAAATTTTCATAATGTCTTCAAATAAAATTTACCTATTTAACCAATTTTTACCTCTTGATTCCAAATATGGAATCCATTTTTCCAAATTCAAAACACAGAAGTGGAAGAAATTAATTTAAAATTAATTCATGTTGTAAAAATCAAAAAGTTGTTTTTTAAAAAGTAAAAACTATCCAATGATTGACATGTGTTTATGTCAAATTTAAAATTGAAATTATTTATAATGACATAAATAGTATTAAATGATAAAAATATAATATAATTATACTTCCAAACCATTCAAATGTCTAATTTAACAATATAAATTAATTAGATTAAAAATATTATTATCGATTAAAATTTAGTATTTTTTCACCATTCACCAAAATATGAATGTTATAAGAAAAGTACAAATAATTTATCAAAACAAAATTTTTATGTCCTTATTAAAAAAAATATTTTAATTTCCTTAAATTAAATATTTAAAGGTGTCAAATATTGGTTTTAAAAATGGTTCACCATTAAAAGGCCGTAAAAATTTATTGTTTGGAAAATAATTATTTTATCGGAAAAAAGGAATTTGTTCTTATTTTAATTATAATAAACACATAATATGGATGTTAAAATTATATAGATTATCTAAGATTGAAAATATAGTTAATACTATTCATAACCACTTTTTGAACGTCATGTTTGTTATGTTCTGGTGCGCTCAAACTCGGTGTTGTGTGTAGCGGAAGCTATTGAATTATTTTAAGGAGAAAACGTACTAGGAAATCTTGGGGTGCTAAATTCACCCCTCCTTAAATAAATTTCATCCTCTCAATTTGAAATTTTTCTTCAAAAATAAAAGGTTAAAAATAGAAAAAAACATTTTTGGAAAATCCACATCAGAAATTGGTATAATAAAAATATTTTTAATAAGAGGGGAAAGGGAAAAGAAAAAGTCACCACCAAATTATGATCTCTATTAGAAGAACTTCAGTGCAAAATAGAGACACATAATTAGAGGAAAACATAAATATTTATATGGAGTGATTGAGGTCATCAGTCAAATAGAAGTGTAAAATTGAGGGACTCAAAGCCATCAATCTATGATTATTTAAAATAACATCAGTTCAACTAAAACATAATGTATCAGGATAAAAAATTTGTGGTTTTAAGATACCCTACCTAAAGGAAAAGAATTAATTTCTTCATAGAATAAGTAAAAAAGGAATACATGACAAGTAGAGTTCCATCTATTAACTAATTTCTACCACAAACTCATCTTTCAATCCAAAATATATTACAACTCCATTATATTCTATTTATCCTAATCGTATAGGGTTGCAAAAAAATGAATTTATAATTAATCTATCAGAAATTTAAAAAAAATATTATACAATCAAGGAAATTATATTGGCCAATTGAAGGTTACGCACCCTTATCGCCCTTCGGTTGCAATTTCATGTCCCACGGCCTTGCCGGACGCGACAAGTTGTCTACCAACCTCCTGGTTGTCCTTTTTATGATAATAAAAAACTAAAATTATGAAATTATTTAACCTTAACAATAGTATCCAATGTAAAACTTAATCTATTCAAACCTTTTGAATTATCCAAAATATTTATGTCCAAACTCACAGTCCAAAATTTATAAGGAAGGTAAACACATTGGAGATCCTTTTTTCCTCGTAATAACATGCGAAAACCTTCATCATGTATTTTTTTAAAACACTGTAATACCCTGAATTACCATTAAATCTTATTGAACACATTAATGGTCCCTTATTCCATATATAATATTTTATATACTCCTTCTATCCAAAACATTTGTAAACTCACACAATGATGGAATATACAAATCATTAATTAGTTTCATGGTAGTCCAGAATATCCAATATAATTTATCCAAATCAATAATATATTATTCCAAAATCACTACCTCGGTATCAGAACCATATTATGATTTATCTTTTCCTCAGCCATATATTTTCCAAAATAATTAACCAACTATTATTTCACTTTTCTTGATTTCACACAATCTCAAGTCCATAATGAAATAGTTCTACAATACAATTCTTATACACTCTATAATTATTATAATGTGTACATCATTAATACAATTATCAAATGAAATAATACTTTAAGAACAACATATGTACTCTAATCATTCCTCTTCATCTTCGGTAGTATCATAACTTGATTACTATCCAATAGCAGCATTTGGGGTATACTATAATTATTTGGAAATTGATTCGCGTAGTGTCCAAACTCTTTGCAGATGAAGAATTGTAAATTTGAAATTTTTTTATCATTGCAATCACAAACTTGGTGTCCTATTTCTCTACACTTATAAAAAACTCTCATTACCTTCAATCATTTACCAAGGGGATTCTTTCCACATTTAACACATATGGGAAAATCCATCATTCCCCTATTCCCTTTATCCATCTTTCTTTATACCATACTTTTATTATCTTGATTCCTTTCAAAGCCATAGGACATAGATAATTATTCACTTATATTATTATCACATGATAATATTTCTTTATATGATGAGAATACGTGGGAGACTGGTCCCCTTTTAAATGTTGTCTTAATACCATGAATGTTGTTATCCTTCTTAATCTTTCGATCATGCATATTGCTGGAATTCAAATTTCTTCTAATATGCACCATTTCTATACAATGGCATACACCAGGTTAGTTTATGAATCGCAATGCATAATTTCAAATTTGTAAAATACCTAACACAAATTGAAGAGATTAGGAATATAATATATAATCATTATTTTTTTGTGAGAAAGTATTTACACGTAAATCCTTTATAATGGCTTGTAATAAAATGTTAATTATCTTTATCATATCCCTTGAGAGTGTCATAACAAAGTGTGAAGCAAGGCATGTTGTCGTGTATCAGAATACCCTGGGTCAAGCCTGAAACACCTTGGTGGAGTTTTCACTCCTTGATACATTTGTGCTTGAGGTGCCTCTACCTACTCATTTCTTGATAGGGGTGTATTTCTTGGAAATCTCACAAAATATCTACTTTAAAAAAAAATTTATATGTTCTTCTATACTGATTCTCAAAGTCTATCATACGTTAATGTTATCTAATGAGAGTTTTTCTAAATCTTGTTTCCAAGGTTATTGTTATACTTCCTCTGATTCCAACACTAACTCCCTGACCCAAGTTACCCAGAGTCAGTGCATTATTACAAAACATTAGCATGATTTCGAAGAATCATGTCCTGAAATATCGACCAGTTTAACAGTTTTGGAAAATATATTACATACATCAACTTTAACTTAAAATTTCAATCATAAAATTCAGCATATGTAGTTCGTTGAGACCTATATTATTCCCTTTAGCTTAACCCAACATATAAAAAATAATACTCTTCTTGAATCCTATGAAAATAAAACATAAGAAAGGGGCGAGCTCAAACACCCAGTAAGGGTAATAAATACAATGGAAGATAACATAAAAAAATTAAGGCAATGTATAAGACTAAAACATAAACGTTTTAAAAATAAAACTTTTCATAATATGGCCTATATAAAACAAATAATTCCATTTACTTATTCACATGGATATTCGACTAGTCAAATAACCACATAAAATATCAATATCCAATTTCATAATGATGGAATTCACATTTCCAGACTTCATAACCACATAGTCCAGGCCTTGTGCCAAGACTACAAATAAGATTTTGTCAAGGCCATGTACCAAGGCACTAGATTTTCTAATGAGACCTACCGATACATCAAGGAGCTATAACGGGCTCCACCTGTCACTTACTAATCCAATGCATTCCCCATATGAAAATGATTAAACATAACATAAAAATTTATATTAAAGATAGCATATGAAATTTCAATACTTTATCCACAAACAATGAATGGTAAAAAAAATTACACATCCACAGTCAAACATATCACAAAACCTTCAATACAATATGGATGATTTTTTGTCATAATAAATGTAACGACCCAATATTTTATTGGAAATTCCTTATAAATATGTCATAATCACATGAAATCACAACATAATTAACTACTAAGTTCCACATGACCATTAAAACATAAGTTTGTCACTTTTATGATGTGAATTTCAAAAATCTGACGTATACAGTTGCAATCAGTAAGTTATTTAGAGTCCAGTATGAAAATCATAAAATTTGGTGAATAGTGACCTACCCTTATGAATAGTAACATAACCTTATAAATAGTGGTACACCCTAATGAATAGTAACCTTACCTATAATATTATATAAATAATATTCAAGTGTATGTATGATATAGCTATGCTTTAAAATACATAAACAGAAGTTTTAACACTTTTTTTATAATAAATTATTATTTTAGTTAAATAATAAATTGATAATATTTAGAAACATATTTTTGAAAAATGGACTTCATTTTTGGATTCTACAGGTCGAAAAATGAATGGGGTAATTTTCTTAGATTTTTCTGAGATATAAGAATTTTTTATGAATAGTGAAATACCATAATTTACAAAATAAGCTAAATAAGATAACTATAGAGTCATGCATGATTTTATGATGAGATAAGCCCAATTAGTCTGGTTTCACATGATAAAATTACTATTCTTGGTCAGGGAATACTCACTATTGTTTTTCTTGTGGGGAAATAATAAATTAATGAATTTTATATTAAGAAATCCCCTCTCTCCTCCACTATAAAACCCCCCTCACTCCCCCTTCCATTCACTCCTCTCAAGACTTGTGCTTTCTCAAAATTCATTCCAAATACCATCCTATCATAATCCCCCATGTCCATCAAGCCTTTGTCTCAGAACAAGACCACAACCTCTCTTTAAGGAGGTTCTCAAGGAAGTTTTGTTCAAGTGGTAAATTCATATTTTCAATTTTTTGTCTTTCCTTTCAAGTTATTTTGTTTTATTTTAATATTTCCTATCCTTATACAAATTTTTGATGACTCAAGTACCTTATATGTGCTGGAATTGTTTCCTGATAGTGGAATAAGTTATCATCATCTTCCCATTTTAGCCTTCTTTTTTAGCAAAAACACAATCTGAGATGTGTCAATTTTCCACATTCAAGGATGATGGACTTTCGATTTCTATTATCATTCTCAGTTATGGAAATGAAACATTATTGTTATGTTTTAACCAGATTATTATATCTAATATAACCTACTTTTGATTCTATAATCCCTTTGTACAAATGTTATTACATTATATAGAAAAATGAGTTCGTTGTATTCAAAACCCACAAATTAACCAAAACAATTGTCATTAAAGTTATATATAATAATTCATCCTCTTTCCATGTAACCAATTTATATAAATGACCAATAACACATATTTATGTTCATAAATAATATACAATTAAAATTCTGGAGACTTACATCCATTCCACATACTTTAAAACAATTTAACCGAATATCAAAATAAAGAAAATGAAAACTCTGTAGTGACGGAATTCAATACCATAACTTATCAATAAGAACATAAATGAACTAACCAGAAATATGATAAACTAAATACATGTCTACTAGTTTCTTAAATCTTTTATTAATAAGTATAATTTCATGTTCCACGTGCTTATGTTCAAGAGAGGAACACGTTCAGATTTAAGGTAAGGGGTTTTCCACCCGAACTCCCATTTTCATTCGGGTTACTTTCATTTTCTAATTACCTCAATGAAATTATTATGTATTGTTATGTACTCCTCATAAATTATTTGTGAGTATTATATATATTATTACCAACCAGAACCCATCCTTATTTTATGGATAGTTACACATTTTAAAAGGAACATTCATAATTGTTTCCAAAATACAAGCCCGATTCAAGGGATGTTCTCATGTTCATTTTTATTTTCAAGGGCACTATATAACTTGTTTTTGGAAAAAATTATCTTTATAAAATCACTCATCTATTTATAAAAATAAAATATAATTTTACTTTTGTTCTATGAAAAACAAATTCCAAGAGAACTCTTTTTTCCAAACAATAGTTTATTTATCTCAAGAATTGCTTAATGATTTTATAAGTGTATTCTCGTATGATTCAACACTCTGGTTGATTATTGTATATTTTTGGGATTAATAATAAATTATGTCATATAAAATATTTTATTTAATGGTTTATGACTAAATTTATTGTGGATGATCTATCCTAAAACCATTCACCATATTACTTGGAATGGTTAGAGTTTTATGTTTAATGATTGGGGAAAGTTAGTTACTTTTCATATGATAGTTTCATAATGAATGTATATGTTGTTTATATTTATCCACACTCATATGGGGAATTAATTGGACTTATTATGTGATAGTTGGGGCCCGCTCTAGCCCCCCGATGCATCGATAGGTCTCATGAGACAAACTATGGTCTTGGAACAAGGCCTTGAAAAATGATTATTTATTGTCCTAGTACGAGGCCTGGAAATTATGTTTATGATGTAAGACGTATGCACTTCCCACATTATGATTCTAGTATTTGAATTTCATGTGGTTATTTTACTAGTAGAATACCCAAGATTATGTTTTATTATGAAATTATTTACTCAGCTCATATTTTTTCCAGAATGTATTCAAGTTCATTATTAAAGGCATGTGTTTTCAGTTATTCACCATGTATTATATTTATTCTATCATCCGCTGTATTTTTTCAGTTATTTAGTGTTTGATCTCACCCCTTTCTTAGGTTTCATTTTTCTCAGGACATGAAGAAGTAAATTATGAATGTCATACAATCATAATCTACGAGACATGATGTTGCTAGTGGAATAATTAATTGTTGTTTTTCCTTACCATATGTTAATTTCAACTTATGTATGTATCATGTTTCCAATAATACTAAACTACTTGGTCATTCGGGATCCTTATTCCTTGTTTGTATTCCAACATAATCAAATAAGGCACAAGGACTTGGAAATTGGGGTTGGGTCGTTACAGTTTGTATTAGAGGAAGCTTAGTAGAACACTCCTAAACTAGATTTAGAAAACATAGATTAGGGAAGAGTCCCTATGTTATTATTTTAGTATAAACATAAAATAATGTCCTGGTATTTTGCTAAGGAATAGATTATATGGATCATTCGACAAATACATACCAGTCTGGATATGAGCAGGTAGAGGTGGCTCTGTCACAAATATCCCTAGGATTGAAAGCTCTGACAAGGAGTTTCGGGCTTGACCTAGGGTATCCTTTTAAAGACCTGTAAAATTAGAGGGAAATTTTTTCTTAATTCTCTTTGTGATTTTACAAGAATGCATTTTATGACGGCACCGGATTCCGAGGCCCGGTGTGCCCGGAATCATTTTTTAAAGTTTAGCTCGGGTACGTTCAGTGAACGAACAAGTAGGTTTTTCTAACTTTTGTACCAGTGCTCAGAAACGAATTTTGAGGGAACCAATGGAATTGTAGCGCCGGTAATGGCTTAGAAACACCATTTCCAGAGTTTCATTTGCTCGGGTGTGGTTTTTAAGTTTTTGGGCTAAGTAATGGAATAAAATAAAAATGGTGAGACCAATTTTTATTTTACTTAAAGCTGCTTAACCTATGATAAGTGATTGGAGTGGGACCCACAATATCCTACCCACTAGGTATGATATTTCTAAAGTGGGGCCCACACGAGCCCCACTGTTTCTTTTCTTCCTAAACCCCATCCTTTAATAAAGTGACGCACTCACACCCCTATTAAGTGGAAATAAACCCTTGCGTTTTCTGTTTAATAAACGTCTCATTAATTTGGCGGTTTAAACATTAAAATTAATTCACTTAATTGATTGATTCGTTTTTGAAATTCAAAGCATTGGCTTGTGTGTTAAAAAAATAAGAAAACTCTTATTTTATTAAGGGTTGTTGGGTTGTGAGAGGTTTGGGAGAAATCACTCCAGCCGTGAAGCTCTCCTTCATCGCGAAGAACGTGAAGAACGCGAAGAATGCGAAGAACGCTGACCTCCGACGAAGGTCGACAAGAATGTCGGATCCTTAGAGATCGACGACGTGACGCCGACGAATCCTTTCTCCGTGACGCGATGATCCCCCTTCCGCGACGCCTTCTTCCGCGACGCCTTCTTTCACGACGTGCAATTCCGCGATGAACCCTCGCTCGGCGACGCTTGAGGTAGGGGTTTTTGGTTCAATTAAATCTCTATGATTTATATCCTCAACATGTGTTTAAAATTTGTCGGAAGCCATTTCAATTGCTAACGCGGTGGGTACGGACCAACGAATAAGTCCGAACCCACCATTTCTTTGTTCTTGAGGTGCATATTGGCGGACGATGACGAAGCAGGCCGCAAGGGAATTTTGAGGTCTTTCCAGTGAAGAGCCGATCCTGGGAGGACCGCTGGAGAAGATAGTAGGCAAAACGGACCGCTGGAGCGCATCCGGTGGTCCTCGGAAAACCCCGCCGCCGCGCCTCGCCGGCTCGGTGGCACTGGCGGCCAGAGGCGGTGGTGCTTGGCACGCTGATGGGAATGTTCGCCGCGGTTGAAGTAGTGGCGGCAGGCTGCTGGTCCCACGACCGCGGGGGACTGAGGAGGCGGGACGCGGCGCTCGGCCGCATCCGTTGGCAAGGAGCGGCCCCCACGTGGGGCCCGCAGTTTTATCCAAGGGGGAGGCACCCCCATTTCACGCAACCACTTGGCCAGCACTGAGCCGACCCGCTCGGCCAGCGCCGGGCCACGCCCAGCCGGGTTGGACCTGGACCCGGGTCGGGTCAACCCAGGGGGGTTGGGCTGGGTCGGACCGGGCCCAGGCCCCCCATTTTCAGACTGTTACTGTCTTTTTCCCATAACATGGGCTACAGAACTCTGATCGACGCACCGTCTATTGCGATGCGATTCTTGGATCGAGAGGGTCGTTTCGATATATTACACCCAAGGTTCCGGAGTACTTTGGGTTCGGCCGGGTTGGTTCGTACACGAAACCAACCGGGCCCTCGGAGCAGAAACGCTTATAACTTGAGCTCTGGACGTCCGATTGGCGTGCCGTCGACTTTTTTTGGATTTCTCTTAGTGATACAGACCTTTTGGCTTACTCTGATCGAGGATTGGATGCAGTTGTAGTATGGTCGGGTTGGTTTTGACTTAAAAACCAATTGGGCTCCTCGGACAAAAAAGCCAATAACTCTCAGACCGGGAGTCCGATTGACGCACCGTTTGTGACGTTGTGTTCCTGTTGACGATACGGAACTTTTGGATACATTAATTCTGGATTATGTGTCAGTTTTTATATCATCCCCTCAGCTCGTGGAGCGGACCCTCCCGAACGAGCTTGTTGTGTGCAGGAACCCTAGAGCTGGCTGCGACTGCGACAACGACGATGACTGTGCAGAAATCCTCCATGGATTCGATGGTGATGACTACAAAACTCATCGATCCTACATGGATCCGTGCTATTGATCCTATGTGGGTCAGATCTTGTGTGGTTCAGCGCTCAGCGGTCCTGTGTGGGCCAGCGCCTACAGATCCTGTGTGGTTCTGATCCTGTGTGGGTCATTACGAGGGTTAGTTACCTATCGATCCTTTATAGGTCATTGTGGGGGTTAATACCTATCGATCCTGTGAGGGTCCGATGGATTAGATGAATCAGTGGATACATCCGATCATCTCTATTGTCTTACGAAGAAGTATTCATGTGTGAGCTGAATCTTGACTTTCAATAATTATATTCGATAAGTTTGACTTGATATCCTTTGTGGATTATGTTATGATTTCCTGTGTGTACTGGGTTGTGATTTCCTGTGTGGACTGAGTTCTAATTGAGCTCGGATGTTGGAGCCGAACGAGAATTTATAACTTCGGTATATGTATGGGAATATACCTATGTAGTTTCGGATGTTACTTCGTGATTGTATCTTTCCTTTGTGGATTATCTTTTTTGGATTCTAGGAGACCTTCGGGGTATCAGGGTCCCTACTGAGTAGCTTATAATCACCCCTGCATGGGCTATGCCCACACTACGTTGTGTTGGTTGTAGACGATAGACAGCGCTGATCGTGGTTGGGGCTTGCGGGGCAGGTCGGTACCTGGAGGTGGACCACTGGGTGGGACGTACTCGGAGCAGACGGCTGGACCCAAGGAGCTGTGGAGGCTATCTGTACCCACCCTTCAGGTGGGACTTCTAGTGGATGGCTCGAGGCTGTGGCTTTAATTTTTAACTGTTGTACTCCCTTTTTCAGTTGTACATTACTTTCAGTTTGGGTTTGTATTCTGGACCACTTACTTTTCCACACTTACTGTTGTACCCAGTTTTTACTTAGTGTTTACTTCTGCTTGATTTTTCTGTGGTGTTTGTTTACATTACAAAGGAAATACCTTCCCTTTTTACTGGTAATTACGCCTTGGTGCTAGTCGCCACCCCCTGGCCTATGGAAGGAGGGCTTGGGGTAGTCACGGCATGGGACCCTAGGATGGGTCGTGACAAATTGTTATCAGAAAAGTTCGGTTCTACCGCAGAACTCAGGAATCTGATCTTTTTCTATGTGAAGAAATAATTTTAAAAGTATTGAGTGTGGATATCTGTCCAGGGAGTCTAGTGTTGGTGCGGTGGTCGATGTATCTGTACACCAGGACCCTGACTTCTGATTTCCGACTTAATGTACGAAAACATTTATTGCATGTGTGTTTCATGTTTTATTTGTGATTACTTTGTGTCAGCTCTCCAGGTATAATGTTTGACCGTGGCGCACCTGTTACTTTTCTGGATGGCCCCACCATGGCAGCTAGCTAGGGTTCCAAGCGTTGTGCGTGATGACATCCCACCAAGCAATGAGGCCTCGGTACAGGGACCGTTGACAGCAGAGGCACTGGCGGTACCTCTACCCACCGAGCCACCGATGCTACCAGCCCCAGCCGCTGACGATGCATGTCACCTTAGTGCACTGCACGAGTTTCAGCATCAGCGACTGCCCTGGTTCCGCTGGGAGATGGACCCTCAGGCAGCTGAGGATTGGCTGGAGGCAGTTGTATGAGTTTTCTGTTTGGTGAGGACACCAGCAGACCTCATGGTGATCCTCGCAGCGAGCCTCCTGCACGCGGCAGCAGGCAGATGGTGGAGCTTGATGCTCCAGGTGCACGTTGTGGAATCTCTACACTGTAAAAACTTTGATAGCCTCTTCCGCTCGGGGTTTTTCCTAGCCACCCTCCGTGTTGTGCACATCCAGGAGTGAGTCATTCATTCATAGCCGCTTCCCTTGTTCCAAGATCGGAGATTCCGAAAGAGCCGTTTCCTCGATCCTTATGGATAGAGACTCCTACGGGAGCAGACTCGACGATTACGTTCTGGTTCTGGCAGTGTGAGCTTACTCTAGGAGGAGAGAGCTTCGGCTGGGATCTTTTTGAAGCATCGTCGAGGACTTACGACTTCATCTTGGGCATGGATTGGTTATCTACAATCCATGCTCAGATTGACTGTATTAGGGGCAAGGTGCGGTGTTTACGCACCGATGGGAGTAGGTTCACCTTCTGGCAGTGTGAGCTTACTCTAGGAGCAGTTGACATGCAGACTCCTAGTTTTCCGGCAGTTGTGGATCAGTATGCGGATGTTTTCCCTGACGATGTTCCAGGACTATCTCCTCACAGAGAGGTAGACATTTATGTTTACATGTCCCCCGAGACAGCCCTGATATCCACGCCAGCATATCGGATGGCTCTCTCCGAGCTTCGAGAGCTATGGGTATAGTTTGAGGACTTGCAGGGCATGGGATTCATCCAACCTAGTGTTTCACCCTGGGCTTCCCCGATATTGTTCGCCAAGAAGGCGGATGAGAGCTTGCGACTTTGTGTTGACTATAGTCACCTGAACCAGGTGATAGTGAGGAACAAGTATCCCCTACTGAGGATTTATGGCCTCTTCGATCAGCTCAAGGGAGCATGGTGGCTCTAGAAGATCGACCTTAGATCTGGTTATCATCAGCTCAGAGTTCGGGATGAGGACGTGCAGAAGACGGACTTCAGATGTCGGTATGGCCACTATGAGTTGTTGGTTATGTCATTCGGCGTATCCAATGCTGCAGCAGTGTTCATGGGCCGCATGAACATGATATTTCTGCCATACCTCGACCGATTTTTCGTGGTCTTCATTGACGAAATTTTGATATACTCGACCACTGAGGAGGAGCACGCCTACCACTTGCGGATTGTACAAGACACACTCCGAGAGAACCACCTTTATGGAATGCTCTGAAAGTGTCAGTTCTGGATACGCGAGGTCCACTTCTTGGGACACATCATCTCTGAGGCGGGAGTTGCGGTGGATCCTGCGAAGATCGAGGCAGTGCTAGCTTGGGAGCCACCCAAGAGCGTGACGGAGGTGCGGAGTTTCTTGGGACTAGGTGGATACTACTAGAGATTTGTGCCAGACTTCTCCAGAGTTGTGGAACCCCTCTCTGCATTGACGAAGAAGGGGATACCCTTTGTGTGGTCAGACAAATGTCAGCAGAGCTTCCAGGAGTTGAGACAAAGATTGACCAGCGTGCCTATCTTGAGGCTACCCGAGGAGGGAGTAGGGTATGTAGTATACTACGATGCATCAGAGACTAGACTAAGATGTTTCCTGATGAAGGAGCGGGCAGTGATCGTCTATGGATCACGTTAGTTGAGGCTGCATGAGCAGAACTACGCTACCCATGACCTGGAGTTACCAACAGTGATCTTCGCTCTGAAGATGTGGCGACACTATCTGATGTGCGAGAACATTACAGTCTTTTCTAATCATCATAGTCTCAGGTACATATTCTTGCAGAAGGACCTGAACCTGAGACAGCAGCGATGGCTCGAGTTCCTCCAAGACTATGACTTTGAGATAGTCTATACTCTTGGGAAGGGGAACGTAGTAGCCGATGCTCTCAACAGGAGGATGGGAATCCAGCTACTTGGGGAGGCAATAGAGAAGCTAGCCACTTTTCAGATATCCTTCATGGATATATATGGAGAAGCCTTTCTTCAGTCACTAACAGTCACTCCTCCACTATTGTAGCGGGTCAGAGAGGCATAGTGTGGGGACCATAACTATGAGATTCGGTGTGTGTAGATATCATCAGGACATGCAGATGATGGTTTATCTGTAAATGGAGAGCACGGCGTCCATTTCAAGGGACGTACCTTGGTGCCAGTTTCATTACGAGAGGAGGTGCTGAGAGAGTTTCACACTTCCCCTTTGGCGGTACATCCTGGCGTGACAAAGATGTATCAAGATCTCAGAGGACATCACTGGTGGATGGGCATGAAGAAGGCTGTGGAAGATTTCATTTCTCGATGCCTCACCTGCCAGCAGGTGAAGGCAGAGCACCAGGTACCAGTAGGCTTGGTGCAGCCCTTGGAGGTCCCGTAGTGGAAGTGGTATGGGATATCAATGGTCTTCGTGAATGGACTTCCATGCACTTCTAGAGGTCACGACTCTATTTGGGTGATTGTCGACCGACTCACCAAATCATCTCCCTTCTTACCCATCAGAGAGAAGGGCTCAATAGAGAGCTTGGGACGTCTCTACGTTCAGGAGATTGTACGGCTTCATGTTGTGCCATCATCTATCATCTCCAGTCGATATGATCGCTTTACTTCCCGGCTTTGGAAGGGGTTGCAGGAGGCATTTCAGACGGAGCTACATATGAGTACCGCATTTCATCCTCAGACAGATGGTCAGACTAAGAGGACCATTCAGACTCTCGAGGACATGCTCCGTGCATGTGTCCTCGACTTTGGTCGCATCTGGGAGGACCACCTACCCTTGGTGTTGTTCACGTACAATAATAGCTACCACTCCACCATTGGGATGGAAACATACGAGGGGTTGTACATCTGACCTTGCAGATCACCTCTGTGCTGGACAGACCCTGGGGAGTCAGCACTTGTGGGACTAGAGATGGTTCAGGCCATGAAAGAGAAGGTCCAGGTCATCCAGGAGCGGATGAGGATAGCTCAGAGCCGGCAAAAGTCATATGTTGACAGGAGGTGGAGGCCACTAGAGTTCGAGGATGGCGACCACGTCTTCTTGTGGGTCTCACCATGACGTGGATTACAGATATTTGGCCGACACGACAAGTTGTCTCCACGCTTTATCGGACCATTCCAGGTCCTCAGCAGGATTGGCGAGGTGGCTTATCGCCTGGCTCTACCACCTCAGTTGCACCGGGTGCACGACGTCTTCCACGTATCTCAGTTGAGGAGATACGTGCACGACCCAACGCATATCATTGACCATGGGGAGCTGGACGTAGATGATGGGGCGACTTTTGCGGAGGTCCCGGTGGAGATCGAGGATCGACAGGAGTGGGTCCTACATGGATGATCAATTCCTCTAGTGCACATTAGATGGCAGCACATGAACCTCCAGGAGAGAACTTGGGAGCCGGAGGCTCAGATTCGTGCTCAGTACCCACTTTTGTTTCCCTAGTTTATGATGTATCTTTACGGGGCCGTAAAGCCCTGAGGTGGGAGTAATTTAAAGGCTGGTAAAATTCAAGGGAAATTTATTCTTAATTTTTTTTTGGGATTTTAAAAGAATGCAGTTCCTGAAGAGACCTGATTCCGAGGCCCGGTGTGCCCGGAATCATTTTCCGAAGTTTTGCTCGGGTACGTTCAGTGAACGAACGAGTGGGGTTTTCTTAGTTTTGAACCGATGCTCGGAATCGAATTCCAAGGGCACCGATGGAATCACAGCTCCGATAATTTCTTATAAACACCATTTCCGGAGTTTCATTTCCTCGGGTGTTGTTTTTATGTTTTTGGGTTAAGTAATGGAATAAAATAAAAATGGTGCGACCAATTTTTATTTTACTTAAAGCTGCTTATCCTAAGCTAAGTGGTTGGAGTGGGACCCAAAATATCATACCCACTAGGTAGGATATTTGTGAGGTGGGGCCCATACAAGCCCCACCGTTTCTTTTCTTCATAAACACCCTCCTTTAATAATGTAACGCGCCCGCACCCCTATTATGTGGAAGTCAACCCTTGCGTTTTCTGTTTATTAAACGCCTCATTAATTTGGCGGTTTAAAAGTTGAAATTAATTCACTTAATTGATTTTTTCTTTTTTGAAATTCAATGCGTTGGATTATGTGTTAATAAAATAAGACAACTGTTATTTTATTAAGGGTTGTTGTGTTGTGAGAGGTTTGCGAGAAATCACTCAAGCCGCGAAGCACTCCTTCTTTGTGAAGAACGCAAAGAACGCAAAGAATGCGAAGAATGTGAAGAACGTCGACCTCTGAGAAAGGTCGACAAGAATGCCGAATCCTCGGAGATCGATGACGCGATGCTGACGAATCCTTTCTCCGCGACACGATGATCCCCCTTTCGCGATGCCTTCTTCCGCGACGTGAAATTCCGCGATGTACCCTTGCTCGACGACGCTTGAGGTAGGGGTTTTTGGTTCATTAAATCTATGTGATTTATATCCTCGGGATGTGTTTAAAATTTTTCGGAATCCATTGAAATCGCTAACGAGGTGGGTGCGGAACAACAAACAAGTCCGAACCCATCGTTTCTTCATTCTTGGTGTGCGGATCAGCGGATGATGACGAAGCAGGCCGCAAGGGAATTTTGAGGTCTTCGCAGTGAAGAGTCGATCCCGGGAGTACCGCTGGTGAAGACAACAGAAAAAACGGACCACCGGAGCGTGTCCGGTGGTCCGTGGAAAACCTCGTCGGCGCACCACCGGGAAGGACCGCAGTGGCGGTAGGCTGCTGGTCCTGCGACCACATAGGACCGAGGAGGCGGGACGCGGTGCTCGGCCGCGTCCATTGGCAAGGAGTGGACCCCCATGCGGTGGATGCAGTTTCATCCAAGGGGGCGTCACCCCCCTTTCGTGCAGCCCCTCGGCCAGCGCCGAGCCGACCCGCTCGGCCGGCGCCGGGCCACGCCCAGCCGAGTCGGACCCGGACATGGGTCGGTTCGACCCGGTTCAGGTCGACCCAGGGGGGTTGGGCCGGGTCGGTCCGGGCCCAGACCCCCCATTTTCAGAATATTATGGTATGTTGCCCATAACTTGGGCTACAGACCTCCGATCGATGCACCGTCAGTTAAGATGTGATCCTTGGATTGATATGATCATTTCGATATATTACACTCAAGGCTCCGGAGTACATTGGGTTCGGCCAGGTTGGTTCGTACACGAAACCAACCGGGCCCTCGGAGCGGAAACGCTTATAACTTGAGCTACGAACATCTGATTGACGTGTCGTTGACTTTTTTGGATTCCTCTTAGTGAGACAGACATTTTGGATTACTCGTCACGAGGTTTGGACGCAGTTGGAGTATAGTCAGGTTGGTTTTTGACTTAAAAACTAACCGGACCCCTTGGATGAAAAAGCCAATAACTCTCAGACTGGGCATTTGATTGACGCGCCGTCTGTGACGTTGAGTTCCTGTTGACGATACAGATCTTTTGGATACATAACCTCAGGACTATGTGTCAGTTGTTGTATCAACCCCTCAGCTTGTGGAGGGGACCCTCCCGAATGAGCTTGTTGTGTGCGGGAACCTTAGAGATGGCTGCGACTGCAACGATGATGACGACTGTGCAGAAATCCTTCGTGGATTCAACGATGATGACTACAATACTCAGAAATCCTTCGGGGATCAGTGCTACCGATCTTGTGTCGGTCAGATCCTATGTGGGTCAGTGCTCAGCGGTCCTGTGTGGGCCAGCGCCTACATATCCTGGGTGGGTCCGATCCTGTGTGGGTCATTGCGGGGGTTAGTTACCTATTGATCATTTGTGGGTCATTACGGGGGTTAGTACCTATCGATCATGTGTGGGTCTGACGGCTTAGATGAATCAGTGGCTACATTTGATCATCTATATCGTCTTACGAAGAAGTATACTTGTGTGAGCTGAATCTTGACTTTCAATCATTATCTTCGATAAGTTGACTTGATATCCTGTGTGGATTACATTATTCTTTCATCTGTGGATTTGGTTGTGATTTCCTGTGTGGATTGGGATGTACTTGAGCTTGGATGTTGGAGCCGAACGAGAATTGATGATTTAGGTATATGTATGGGCATATACCTAAGTAGTGTCGGATGTTACTTCGTGATTTTATCTTTCCTTTGTGGATTTTCCTTTATGGATTTTGGATACCTTCGGTGGTCTCGGGGTCCCTACTGAGTAGCTTATACTCACCACTTCACGGGATATGCCCGCGTTACGTTGTGTTGGTTTCAGACGATGGACATCGCTGAACGTGGTTGGGGCTTGCAGAGCAGGTCGGTACCTAGAGGTGGACCACTAGGCGGGACGTACTAAGAGCAGACGGCTAGACCCAAGGAGTTGGGGAGACTATCTATACCCACCCTTCAGGTGGGACTTCCAGTGGTTGGCTCGAGGCTACGACTTTAGTTTTCTGTTGTTGTACTCCCTTTTTCAGTTGTACTTTACTTTCAGTTTGAGTTTGTATTCTGGCCCACTTACGTTTACGCACTTACTGTTGTACCCTATCTTTAATTAGTGTTTACTTCTGCTTGCTTTCTCTGTAGTGTTTGTTTACTTTACAAACGCAATGCCTTCCCTTTTTATCAGGAATTACACCTTGGTGCTAGTCGCCAGCCCCTGGCCTATGGAAGGCGGGCATGGGGTAGTCACTGCACGGGCCCCGAGGACGGGTCGTGACAATCATGGTATACGAAAATGGTCCTTACTTCACTCTTGGTTACGAAACTCCTAGGGGATATGCTTAAAATAATTCAAATTTTCTTTACAAGCCATTATGAAGGATTTAAATGTAAATTTTTCATCAAAGATACCATATTTATGATTAAAAGCTTAGCTATGCGTATAATTTCAATTTATGCTTAGTATTTTTTACATTGAGATTATAAATTATGATCCATACCCTAATCTAGTGTGTGCAATTATTTAGAGATGGAGCCTCATGGAAGGAATGGAAACTGCACGAATGCACGTGTCCCGTATAGGGATTTTTCTTCCGACCCAAGATAATGATGTTGGATCTACTGTTGTGACTGGTTTTGAGAAACTCATAACTATAATGGGAAAAATTAATCAGGTTATGAATAATAACTCTAACCATATAGAGCATTTGGATCCACCGTGTGGAGGAGCCACGTTAGATCACTTTATGCGACAACATCCTCCATCATTCAACGAGACTACAAACCCATTTGTAGCATAGCAGTGGATATGTTCCCTTGAGAAGATATTTCTTGCTTTGGGATGTAATGAAATAGATAATTGTGTCATGGTATTATATCTTCTATCGGGAGATGCGGATCAGTTGTGGTCATTAATCCAAAACACAAAGGAGGAGGAAGAGATAAAAGAGATGGAATGGAGGTATTTTTAGGAAATATTCTTAGAAAAATATTTCCCTCGTGAGCAACGAGTAGAAATAGAGAGACAATATTTGAATCTTAGGTAGAATGAGGATGAAAATATTTCTGAGTATGAATCCAACATCACAAGGTTAACAAGGCATGTTGTGGACAATATATGAAATCCAAGGGAAAAAATTGATCGATTCTTAAATGGCCTAAAGCCATTCCTCAGATGGGCACTGGTATCCAAACTTTATTCATCATATGAGGATATAGTTTTGATGTGCTGTCAAGATAGAATAGGAATTCTCTAACTCATATGACTTTAAGGGAAAGTAAGAGAAGAAGAGGGATACTGAAAGCTATGGAAAAGGAAACAAGGAAACATGGAATAAGGGAAGTGTTAAATTTCCACCCTATGATAATTGTGGAAAGAAACACATTGGTGCCTACTTAAAAGGAAAATGAGTATGCTTAAAATGTGGAATGAAAGGCCATCTTGATGGTGATTCTAAGGGGAATAATGAGGCTAATGATGATCAAAGATATAACTGTATGGAGATAGGAAACTATGCTAATGATTTTCCAATGCATCAAAAAAACATGCCACTGAAAAGGGAAAGGGAGATGGGACAAGCTTATGAAATCACAACTGCTGATATTGAATTTTTTAATGATGTTGTGGCAGGTTCTTTAATAATTTCCTCAAATTTTTCCAATACATTATTTGATTATGGATCATCACATTCATTTATATCTTCCCAGTTTTCCATGAAAATTAGATATGTCCAATTTAATTTAATGAACGAGTTATCAGTCAAAACTCCTAGTGAATGTATCATTGCAACAAAGTCATATTGATTAGTCCCCCTCATGAAACATAAACGTGCTTTAGTTTCTGACCTTGTCATCATACCAATGGTTGACTATGATATATTTCTCGATATGGATTGGCTATCAATTTATTATTCGAAGATCTATTGTAAGAAAAAGGAAGGTACAATCTTTGAGAATGGTGTACAATCCCTTATCTTTAGAGCAGAAACATCTCTATTTGATTCTCATCTAAATCCACCCTAGTAGCTCATCTTAATTCAATTATTGTGGAGGAAGAGAATGAAATAACTATGGGTGAGGAAAAGAATGTTCAAATAGAATATGTACCTGTTGTGAAAGAATGTATTGATGTGTTTCTAGAGGATTTACATGGATATCCTCCAGAGTGGGAAATTGAGTTTTCCATTGACTTAATTCTTGGTTCAAAACCCATATCAAAGACCCCTTATAGAATGGCCAATGTAGAGTTACTGGAACTAATGAAGCAACTAGAGGAATTAAGTAATAAAGGATTTATTCAACCTAGATGTTAATCCATGGGGAGCCCCTGTCATCTTTGTCAAGAAAAAAGATGGATCCACGAGGTTGTGCATTGATTACATGGAAATAAATTATATTACACTAAATAATAAGTATCATATTACATGAATTTATGATTTATTTGATCAACTACTTAGAGCCCAATATTTTTCTAATATTTATCTATGATATGGTTATCATCAGTTTCTTGTGAGGAAAGAAGACATTCCAAAAACAGCATTTCAAACCAGGTACGAGCATTATGAGTTTATATTAATTCCTTTTGGACTAACTAATGCACCATCTATTTTCATGGATCTCATGAATAGAGTCTTCAAGGAATATCTGGATGACTTTGTAGTGGTTTTTATTGATGATATCCTGGTATAGTCTAAAAGCCATGAAGATCATGAAAATCACTTGCTCACTATTCTGAGGACCCTTAGAAGATTTAAATTATATGGGAAGTTTAGAAAGTGTGATTTTGGGATCCAATCAGTTTACTTTCTAGGAAACATTGTCTCTAAGAATGTAATATCTGTAGATCCTGTGAAGAAAAAGGCTATGGATGAATGGACTACTCCAACGAACGTAACTGAGGTACATAGTTCTATTGGTTTTGCAGGTTATTATCAGCGTTTCGTTCAGAACTTCGCCCGTTTATCCAACCCAATGACCAAGCTCACACGAAAAGGGGTTAATTTGGTATGGACCAATTAATGTGAAGAATGTTATAAAGAATTGAAAAGGAGGTGAGGGAATGCTCCGATCCTAACCCAACCATCAGGTAATGATGGGGTTGTGATCTATAGCGATGCATCAATGAAAGGACTTGGTGGTTTCCTTATGCAGAATCATTGAGTGATTTCTTATGAATCTTGGAAGCTAAAAGTTATTGAACAAAACTATCCAAATCATGATCTTGAGTTAGCAGCGGTAATTTTTGCTCTGAAAATTTAGAGAGATTACCTCTATGAAGAAAAATGTGAGATATATTCAGATCATAAGAGTTTGAAGTATATATTGTCACAGATAGAACTCAACATGAGACAAAGGAGGTGGATTGAGCTACTCAAAGATTATGATTTCACAATACACTACCACCCGAGGAAAGAAAATAAGCTAGCAATGCTTTGAGTAGAACGTACCATGGAATTCTGACCAAGATGAGAGTTTAAAGGGATCCTATGTTCGTGTATCTAGTAAAGAAAGATATGGGAATTATTAGGGAAGGTAGAACATAACAAATTTTTCAAATGGATGCCTAAACTTCTTTACTGTAAAGGATAAAAAGTTATCACGATGATAATGAAGAGTTTCAAAGGAAAACTAAAGCTATAAATGATGTGAATTTGGCTGACATCGCATGTGAAGGTGTCATTTTGAAATTCGGGAAGAGGATTTGTGTTCCTTCTATTCCTGAGCTAAAGAGAGAACTTTTGGATGATGATCATTACTCTAATTTCTCTATACATCCTGGTAGCACCAAGATGTATCGAGATCTCTGAGAAAACTTTTGGTGGGAAAATATGAAAAGGTAGGTTGCTGAATATACATCAAAGTTCCAGGTATTACATCATGTAAATGCTGAGAGGAAAAAGTATAAGGGGATGATTCAACCACTAACCATTCCATCCTGGAAGTGGGAGAACATTACCATGGACTTTGTCACTGAACATCCAAGGAAATCTAGAGGAAAAAATGCTATGTGGTTCATTGTGGATCATCTTACAAAGACAACTCACTTCATGACGATTCGAGAGGACTTCTCATTAGATCAAATTGCATGGATTTACATCAAAGATGTGTTAAGGATTCATGGAGTACCACTCTCTATTGTATCTGACCGTGATACTAGATTCACCTCAAAGGTATGGAAAAGTCTCCAACATGCTTTAAGCACTGAACTGAACATCCCTACGGCATATCATCCTCAAACTGATGGCCAATATGAGCGGGCTATTCAAACACTAGAAGACATGTTGAGATCATCTTCTATGTAATTCAAAGGGGGACGGTACGAATATCTTCCACTAGCTAAATTACCCTACAACAAAAGTTTCCAGTTGAGCATCTGAATGGAACCATATGAATACCTTTATGGGAAAAGGTATAGAACAACGGCGTGTTGGGATGTTGTCTGTGAGCGAAAGCTGCTAGGACTTAAATTGGTTGATGAAATGGCAGAAAAGGTGAAAACCATTCAGTAGCATATAACATTAGACGAAAGTTGATAGAAGAGTTATGAAGATAACCATCGACGAGACATTGAGTTAAAAGTTATAGACCATGTATTTCTACGCATATCTCCATGGATGTAGGTCATGCTGTTTGGGATGAAAGGAAAGAAATGTCCCAAGTATATTGGCCCCTATGAGATCCTTGATTGAGTAGGAGATGTGGCCTATCATTTGGAACTTCCACCTACCTTGTTGAAAGTACATTATGTATTTCATTTATCCCTCTTATGAAAGTATATACCAGACCCTTAACATTTATTTTCAGCAGAAGTGGTTCATTTGGAGGATGATCATTCCTATGAGGAGCAGCTAGTGAAAATCATGGATCGTAGAGACAAATTTCTATGCAACAAGTATACTCATCTGGTCAAGGTACTATAGAGAAACCATAAGTACGAAGAGTCAACTTTGTAACTGGAGGAATCAATGAAGGAAAAGTAACCCCACCTATTCTTGGCTGAGATTGTAAAATGAAATTTTGAGGGAGAAATTTTTGTAAGGAGGGGAGAATGTAACGACCAAATATTTTGTTGGAAATTACTTTCTTATAAATATTTCATAATCACATGAAATCACAACATAATTAACTACGAAGTTCCACATGACCCTTAAAACATATGTTTGTCACTTCTGTGATGTGAATTTCAAAAATCTGACATACAGAGTTGCAATGAGTAAGTTATTTAGAGTCCAATTGCAAAAACATAATTTTTGATGAATAGTAACCTACCCTTCTGAATAGTAACATAATCTTATGAATAGTGGTATACCCTAATGAGTAGTAACCATACATATAATAGTATATAAGTAATTTTCTATTTGTAAGTGCAATATACCTATGCTTCAAAATAAGTAAACAAATGTTTTAAAACTGTTGTTTTTAGAATAAATTATGATTTTAATTAAATATTAAAAAATTAATATTTAGAAAATTATTTTTGAAAATTGGACTTCATTTTTGGATTCTACACATCGAAAAATGTTCGGGGTAATTTAAGGGGATTTTTCATAAAGACTTGAATTTTTTTATGAATAATGAAATACCTTAATTTACAAAATAATCTAAATAAGCTAATTATAGAGTCATGCATGATGTTCTAGTGATGTAAGACCAATTAGTTCGGTTCACATGATAAAATTACTATTCTAGGTCATGAAATACTCACTATTCCTTTTCTTGTGGGGAAATATTAAATTAAATAATTTTATATTATGAAATCCACTCTCTCCTCCACTATAAACCCCCCCCCCTCACTCCTCCATCCATTCACTCCTATAAAGCCTTGTTCCTTCACCAACTTATATCCAAATACCTTCCCAACCCCATAACCCACCTTCATCATTCCTTGGTTTCATAAAAAGTCCAAAACCTCTCCTTAAGGAGGTTCCCAAAGACGTTTGGTTCAAGTGGTAAAATCATATTTTCAATTTTTGTTGTCTTTCCTTTGAAGTTCATTTGTTTTATTTTTCTATTACCTCTCCTTATCCAAATTTTTTGATGAATCCATTACCTTATATGTACTAGTATGATTTCATGATAGTGGATTATGTTATCATCATCTTCACCTTTTTACCTTCTTTAATAGCAAGAACAACATACGAGATGTGTCAATTTTCAAAATTCAAGGACGATGGAATTTCGAATTATATTATCATTATCAATTCTGGTCATGAAACCATTATTTTTATGGTTAAACCATATTATTATATATAATATAACCTACTTAGTATTCTTTAATCACTTTTTACAAATGGTATTATGTTATAATAAAATGAGTTCGTTGTAATAAAAACCCACAAATTAACCGAAACAATTATCATTAAAGTTATATATAATAATTCATCATATTTACATGTAACCATGTTATATAAATGACCAATAAAAAATATTTATGTATAAAAAATATATATAATTTAAATTATAGAGACTTACATCCATTCTACATACATAAAAACCAATGAACCGAAGATGAAAATAAAGAAAATGAACACTCTGGAGCGACAGAATTCAATACAATAACATATCAATAAAAACATAAATTAACTAACCAGAATTATGATAAAATAAATACATGTCTAATAGTTTATTCAATAATTTATTAATATATATCATTTCATATTTTATGATCTTATTTTCTAGAGGGGAACACGTTCGGAGTTAAAGTAAGGGGTTTTCCACCCGAACCCCCATTTTCATTCTTGTTACATTCATTGTCTAATTAAATCAATTAAATTATTATTTATTGTTATGTACTCTTCATAAATTATGTTTGATTATTATATATATGATTACCAACCATAACCCTTCATTATTTTATGGATAGTAACACATTTTAAAAAGAACATTCAAAATTGTTTCCAAAATTCAATCCCGATTCAAGGGAAGTTCTCAAGTTCTTATCTATTTTAAAGGGAACTATATAATCTGTTTTTGGAAACCATTATCTTTATAAAATCACTAATTTGATTATGAAAATAAAATCTCATTTAACTTCTGGTTTTATACAATTATTTTTCCAAAATAACTCTTATTTTCAAAACAATTGTGTATTTATCTCAAGAATTGCTTAATGTTTTCATAAGAGTATTCTCATCTGATTTAACACTCTTATTGATTATTGTGTATTGTTTGGAGTAATAATTTATGATTTAATATACCATATTTTATTGAATGTTTTATGACTAAATATATTGTGTACAATCTATCCTAAAACCATTCACCGTATTACTTGGAATGGTTAGAGTTTTATGTTTAATGATTGGGGAAAGTTAGTTACATTTCATATCAGAGTTTCATTATGAAAGTATATGTGTTTTATGTTTATACCTGATCATATGAGGAATGAATTATACTTATAATGTGATGGGTGGGGTCCTCTATAGCCCCTCAATGCATCTGTATGTTAAATGATACAATCTATGGTCTTGGCACGAGGACTTGACAAAATGATTATTTATGGTCCTAGCACAAGGCCTGGACGATATGGTTATGATTTTTAGCATATGCACATACCTCATTATGATTCTAGTATTTTAATTTCATGTGGTTATTAGACTAGTACAATACCCATGATTTTTTTATTATGGAATTATTTACTTATCTCATATTTTTTCCATAATGTATTCTAGTTTATTATTAAAGGCATGTGTTTTCAGTTATTCACCATGTCTTATGTTTATGCTATCTTCTGTTGTATTGCTTACTATTACTGAGCATTTTATATCACCCCTTTCTTATGTTTCATTTTTCTCTGGAAATGAAGAATAAAATAATAAATTAAATGCGAACATAATATAAAATACATGATGTTGCTAGTGGAATAATTTAGTGTTGTTTTTCCTTTCCATATTAATGTTGAACTTATGTACGTATCTTGTTTCAAATAATACTAAACTACATGGTCCATCAGGATTATTATTCCTTGTATGTATGCCAATGTAATCAAATAGGTCACCAACGTTGGGAAACTGGGGCCGGTTCCTTTGAATAAATCAACCTCGATCAAGAATAATATCTCGTAAAGGATGTTCACATTGGTGAAAACGATTAGTAAAAATCTTAGAGAGAAATATCCATTTTTATGAAATAATTTAAAATGTCACACAATTTAGTTAGGAAGAAATTTAATGATATTTTAGAATCAAAGTGTCCCATACCACTTTGAAACATTTGAAAGGAATTAACATTTTTATACATTCATGTCAATATAAATAAATCCATAAAACGGTTTTGAAAACATGGAAATTAATCAGAATGGTTAATAAGAATAAATATTTAAAACATTTAAAATGATGTTCTAGTAAAAGATTCAATTAAATGTAATACCTTTGAAACCACTTTTATGAAAAATGGGCATGTATAATAAATATGTTCCAGTAGATACTCAGCTAAAAACAACCTCGGATAATAAATAGATTGTGAAATTAAGCCTTACCTAGCACTTTAATTTGGTCGAGGGTACGTTTAACCTCTTGTATAATGACCTGAGTATGTTATTAAATTATACCAGATCTATATTTATATTTATTATTTGAAACATGATTCATTTATGATTTTTATACTACCCATTTAATGATGATTTCCATGTTAAATTAACATTTCGGGTAATAATCGCTTTCTTTATCGTACGTGTTTTAACATGTTATTATTGATCATATCATTTAGATCAAGAATTACATACATAGATAATATAACACATTATTTTTATATCATATATATTTAGAATATTAATATGTATAATATAAAAATATATGAAATGTAAAACACCGTTTATGGTCATGGTAGGTCGTACGTACGCATTAACGTTGTTTTCATTTTTATATCGTATTGAATCCAAGTAAGTGAATAAGATATATTTAAGTACCTATATATATATATATATTAAGTATCATTATTATTTCTTATATTACATACTTATTAATAATATATATTTTTAAAATCATCGATGAATGATGAATGTGGAAATGAATCTCATCTCATCGTGGAGGCTGTAATATATACGTACGCACGAGCGACAATATCATTATATGGATGGTGGAATAATATGTAATTGGATGGTATATCACATATAAAAAATCATTAACTTGCTAAATTTTTTATTTACATCAGTTATACTCATTATTATACCCATCCAAAAAAAGATTTTTTTGAATAACAAACTACACCACGACATGGGGACAGTAAGCCGTATGTACGTACGTATGGTGAATTGGTAATTTATACGATATATAGAATAAAGAATACATTTTTATAATATTTATAATAACATAAAAGTTTTTATGAGTTACTTGATTTTTTATTTTGGTTTGGAAACTATAAATAAATAAGAAGTGGAAGAAGAAAAAAACATGAAAGAGGTGGTGAAATTATTACCTATTCTTAGGGTGTTTCCTTTTGAGTTGATCAAAAATGCTCTATATGTTGGAGTTATGATCAAAGTAAGGACTCTAGGATAATGTGAGGTAAGTAGGGAGGATATTTGGGCAAGGTTTGGCCGATAAAAATGGATTTTGAGATGTGATTATTCTAGAAGGGTAGTACCCTTTTATAATAGAAGAGCGGGTCACTTTAGAAAAACATTAAAAGATTAATTTATTATACAATAATTTTTGGTTTATAATGGCTCCAAATTAACATATTTAGATCCTCAGGTTGTTATGGGTATCAATACTCTCAAAAATATGTTTTATTAATTTTTAGGCTACCATTTTAACCTTACCTATTAGATCAAACTCTTAGTAAAATAGTTTATCTTTTACCGCGACTTCTTGTATTCTTATAATATATTTTTAATAAACATACTATAAATTTATAAAAGAACCCAAAATTGTTCATTAATGAAATATATAATATTATATAAGACTTTTTTCAGAACCATAGGTTTTTATGAATATTATATCATCCAATAATAAAGTATTTGTTTTAATAATTAATTTATGTCAAGTTTGAAAGTATTTGGTATTTGGTTTATTGTGAAAGTTTAGAAAACTTTATTACTTCTAAAAAATACATTAAATCAATCCAAAAATGTCATATTCACCAATATAATTATTTTATGACATATAAACTTTCAAATTAGAATTATTTTAATATTTAAAATATCATTTATTTGAATCTTTCATTGATAAGGTTATTACTGAATCATCATTGTGTCATAAATAAATTTAATTTTTAATGTCTAAAATATTAAAATAAAATATCATTATGTAGGAAACCGTGTTATCTTTCTAATTAGTATTTATAATATAAATTATAACTTATATAACCCCATGTAAAACATGTTTTACTAAAAGATATATGTTTATGTCATTTTTTCCTTTACGTTAAATTTATTAATATAAAGTGTCATTGTCACTATCATGTGGCTCCATGGGGTCCCAAAATCTACCCAAAAATTCCCATGGTCAGACATGTATCATCCAATAGTAATAGGACAAATGATAGGATAATTAAATATTATTATAATATTATATTTTACCCTAATTTACCGGATTTACCCATTTACCATGGTAAATAAAATATTTACTGAAGTAAATATTCATAATGTATAAATTTTTTTTACCTATTTCCACAATATAGAAATTATAATTCCAAATATGGAATCTATTTTTCGAAATTGAAAACACAGATGTGGAAGAAATTAATTTAAAATTAATTCCTATCGTGAAAACAAAATAGCGTGTTTTTATAAAGTAAAAAAATTCAAAAGATTGACATGTGTTTATGTCAAATTTAACTGTGAAATTACTTATATTGAACAACATTTTATTAAATTATAATAATTTAATCTAATTATACTTTAAAACCAATCAAATGTATAATTTAACACTATAAAGTATTTTGATTAAAAATATTGTTTTTGATTAAAATTTAGTATTTTTTCACTATTCACCAAAATAAGAAATTTATCAGAAAAGTTCCAAAAATTTATCCAAAATAAATGTTAATGTCCCGATTATAAAGAAGAATATAATTTTATTGAATTGAATATATAAAAGTGTCAAATATTTTTCTAAAATGGGTTCTCCATTAAAAGGTGGTAAAATTGTATTTTTTAAAAAAATACATAATTTACTTGAAAAAATGAATTTATTATTATATTATATCTATGAAACTCATAATATGGATGTTAAAATTCTATATAGTATATAAGATTCAAAATTAAGTTATTATTATTCATAACTGCTTTTTGAACTGCTAGTTTGGTAAGTAGTGGTGTGCTCAAACTTGATGTTACATGTAGCGGAATCTATTGAATTACATTAATGAGATAAAATACTATGAAATCATGAGGTGTTTCAATTAAATCATAGTGTTGTGTGTAATTACAACTATCAATAAAATTTAATTAATTAGAATAAAAAATTTATTTAAATACAAGGGAGTTGAATTATACCACAATTAAAATAATTTAAAATATTGAAATTCAGACACATTAAAACAAACATATGTTGATAATTATGACTCATCAGTTACTTATGACCCCATTTAAATTTCTCAAATTTTTTTTCTACAAAATAATCACCAGGTGAGTGGTTTTCCTTTAAAGAAAATTATCTATTCAATCTAGAAGCTCCACTATTTATTTCAGACAAATATATAATTCTCCAGTGTTATAACCTGTGATTTTTTTAAAATTTAATGGTCAGTTGTGTACTTTCTCAGGGTAAATTAAGGGAAGACATCATGAAATAGTGAGAGGTTTGGTGGAAGCCCCAACTAATAGGATACCATCATAACATGATAATGAAATATCAAAGGGAATGATATACACAATCTAATTTTTACCTTATTTTCAAATTCCATTACCTTAATCAATGGTGATATTTTTAGAAACCATTTATCACCAACATAAAATGTTATGTCATGCCGATTATAAATTTTCTACTAAATATGAGCTACCATGATGTGTTTCTAAATTTATCTGACCATATCTAATATTTCTTCATATATAACAGGACCTAATAGGTTTCTTTCTATACCTTTATTCTTCCAAATTTGAGACATATAATTTATTTTATAGATGGATTTACATGTATCCATCTGAATACTCATGTGGAATAAAATAGAGTATGAAAACTCGACTCGATGATGTTGTTGGTACCAACCCCCATTGAAATCCAATGAAAAATAAAACAATATATCCTATAGGAATATATTTTTCCATTCATATTGAATTATTTTTGGAGGAAGATATAATGTGGTGAAACTAAACACTGTATAATGTTCATGTTAAAAACATTTCCAATAAATTGAGTTAAACCCCAAATCCGGATCATACACAATACAATTTGGAAATTCATGAAACCATATAATATAATTAATTTATATCATATAAAGATAATATATATGGAGCTATTATCTAATTGAGGTGAAGTGTGTAGACATTGTAAGACGATAGGCAATAATCCACATAGTACTATTTGATTTAGCTGTTTTGGGGAGTCTAATGAAATAAACCATGGTGATAATTTCCCAATTCAATTATATTATTAGTAATGTATGTAATATCCAGATATACATATCTATATTATAATAAAATTTATGAGGTAACACGAACCCAGAAACAAACACTATGATATATCACTTCATTGATTCTAACCATAAGTACTCCTTCAAATCAGCAAACGGATTACTTTCATGATAAATAAAAAATAATGAATTATGAGATTCCTCAAACAACTCCCTCTTCAAATATTATATGTAGGGAGAAAATACATTATTAATGAACCTTATCATTTCATCATGATCAAGGATAAACTCAGGGTTATTTCTAACGTAATTTTTGTACTATATATATCCCTTATACTGCTCATTAATCAGAAATTATATAGATGGTTAAAAATTTAATTGCGTAAGATAATAATTCTCTCTTCAATAGTTTTAACAAGTCAATAAATTTTAAATAAAAAAATATCTGATCTTTTATAATCTTCATCGTCGATATTATAGAATGATCCTTCCAACTGAATAAATCATTCATCACATTCTATTTACAAATTTGGTGTTGTATTGAGCAGTAAAAATCATTAATAATCTTTAAAAAGATTATCTATCACATAAAAAATTAATTTCTATTAAATATATACATTAAACATTTGATATATGGATATATATATATATATTACACTTCCCCCAATAAACATAATTCCTCCATATCTATACTGATAAAATTACATCAAATCTCTCAGATCATCAGTTTTGTAATTTTTCTCATGAACCCTCAAGTGAAATGATTCATATTATAACCATGTTATTTTTCATAACAACATTTTCCAATACGTTCTGGGAAGAATCACAATAGATTACAAACCCTTCAAAATTATAGGGTAAAATAAACAAAAGTGATCAGGGAAATCATCTCTTCAATTTCATGAAAGTTTTCTCAAATATGTATCTTTAGAGGATATTGGATCCCTTAAAAGTTAACATGGATGATGGATTATATATTCATGAAATATTCCCCAGATTCAATCAGTAATATCCTCGAATACATAGAATCATTAGATATCAATCCATTTGATTGGTCTGGGTGGATATCCAATAGCCTCTGTATTTGATGGATCTACTGATATACCATATCTTAAGATTATATTACAAAAAATAAAATCTTTTGAGGTGAAAATTTACATTTTAAAAAAATTAGTTTTCCTTCCTTATATTCTTCAGTGAAATTATGAAGGGAGCATCATTATATGCTTTCCCAGTTGAATTTAAATGATACCATCTATAAAGGAAGCATTAAACTAATCTATATAATCCCTAAAGACTCCATTCATTAACTCTATAAAGATATTTGGAGAAATATTAAGACACAATAGAATCAATATATATTCAATGTTTCCATGTCCTATATGGAATGTTCTATTAGGTATACCCTCTTTATTGAACCTCAAATAATGAAATTCATAATTATCCCATTATTAGAAACATATTGAGCTTGGGAGACTTGAATGAATGGGTAATCAATATGGGGCAATATGTCACACCCCGCTCCATCTTTTATTTTAGTTTATAATTTTCTTTGACTTTGAATTTTTTTTGGGATTAGGGATGAGTCCTGGAAAAATTTGTTTTGAAATATGTTAAAAAGTGAGCGTTTTTCAGCTGACATCATTGGGTGCCCGGGCAGAGCACATTTTGGATACCCCGCGTGGCTTCGACCCGACATCATCATGATCCGCCTGTGTGCGGAAAATTGAAATGTGAGACTTTTCTAATTTATTGTGTTATTCAAAATTTTATTATATTTAATTATTTTATTTTTATTTTTATAGTGAATTGGGCATTCTTATTATTTATATTTTTATTGGTATGATTATTATTAAAGAATCGTTTTTATTAGAATTATTATTTTTGTCTATTTTTACATTATTAATAATGAATTTTTATTATTAAAGTCATTATTATTACCATTTTCATATTATTATTACGTTTTATTATTATTAGGTGCATTATCAATATTATTATTATTAGTGTTATTATTATTATTAATTAAAATTATTATTATCATTTTGTTTTTATTTATTTTTGTTTTTTTCCTCTAACCCTAGAATCCCACCCTAATTTTTTGTCCCTCTCCCTTTTCTCTCCCCCATCCGCACGCTGCCACCCTCATCCACTCCCTTCTTCCCCCACATGGCACACCCTCCTCGGATCGCAGCCCTGCCGCACCTCATGTCGGCAACTTACCCGTAGCACCCGGACCTCCATTCTCTAGACCAGTGACTCCCCCTTGGCCTACCCGTCGCCCTTAATACGTATGCCAAGCCAACATTCGTTCTTCTCCCTCAGCCGCATCCCACACCCTTCTGACTTATAGCTGACCAGCTACAGCATGAAACCCCATCTCTCTGCAGCACCTCGCCTCCCATCTGCTTGCGATGCACTCCTGGACGCGCTCCAGCTTCTTGTAGCCACGCCACGCTCCCCTTCAGCTGCTACGAAATAGCCACCAGACCACCCCTGCTCCTGCTCGGTCCGGCGCATCCGTCCTCTCATAGCAGAAGCTCCGATTCCTTCCTCCCTTTTATGCAGGTGCCCCTCTCATATTCCCCCTATTCTCTTATTTCCCTCTTTTAATATTGTAGTGCACCCGCTAGATCCTCCTGCTCAAACCCCCTTTGTTCGGCGCCTGTCTCCACAATGTAGGAATTCCATCGCCGGTAACCCGTGGCCTCTTTCCATCGTCCGTGCGCCCCTGTCCAACTGACCCCCTGCTGTCCAGCATGAGTCCCCCTAGTGCATCCCCTGTTGGCCGGTGCAAAGTCCTACGGGTGCCCCCTACTAAGCCAACGAGTATCCCTTCAACCGGATTCCCTCCTACCGGTGTAGCTCTGACCAGCTGGCGCGACTCCGGCCACCACACGCTCTCCTTTCCAGTTTCAACAGGCATCTCCGGCCCGACACACCACCAAATCATTAGTAAATTACCCCGAGACCCTTCCACTTGGCCACACAATCCACGCACAACCCCTTTTTCATCTTCCTGTTGTTGGGCCATGCATCTCGGCCACCCACACTTCTCCAACCAACTCTGTCGTGAACCGCATCAGTCTTCGTGTCGTAGTTGACGGAGTTGGTGGCTTTCCCCGTGCACCACACCACGTCATCGTGCCGACCGTTTCCCTTTTTGCGCAACCCCTCTATTCGAGCGTTCCTTCACAATGGGGTGAGGTTAGTGCAACTTCTTCACTTGGTTATTAATTTGGCACATTTGTGATTAATGACTTTTTTGTGAATTTTAGTTTTTTTATGAACTTATTTTGCGTTTTATATATTATAACGTGTTCATGTGAATTAAGATGTGTTTTTATGGAAACTAATCATGAGATGTTTAATTTCTTTTTTATAAATTTGGAAATTGGTTTATTTAACCATGCAAGTGGTGAAATTATGTTTTAGAAGGATGTAGGTGTGTGTTTGATCAAAAACTTGTTTTTGAATGAGTTTTGTTTGTGTAAAGTTATAAGTTACTTTTTGAATATTATTTCCTAAATTTTAGAGTGGTTTAGTAAATAGTGTAGGTGGTGCGAAGTAGGTTTTGATATTGTGCCCGGGTGGTTCTTTTGCGCGGGTTGTTTTTTTTGTATTGTTTTAAGTCAAGTGGTTATGTGTTTTTAGTTGTTGTGCGTTTCTTGCAGCGTGTTGGAGTCGTGACTCCACGACACCACGATCATAGGCTTGCGCGTACTTGTACGTCTATGTGAGGCGTGTCGCATCACCATGTTCGAGCTGCGAGTTGAGGTAGGTCCCCCACTGCACTCACTTTTAAATTTAGAATTTATTAATTGTTTGATTTTTTATTAATTTTACTGAAAAATAAATTATATTAGATAATAAAACATTAAATGATTATTTAGTGTGAAAATAGACGTTTATTTTATACCGAACAGTTGAAACATTTTCTTGATGAGTAGACACCCTATATTGAAAGAATTCCCATTTGGACTTTAAACATAATTCACAGAATTTAAAATGTACTTCCAGTTTTAAAGATAAGTGATTTCTTCTGAACAAGTTTTTTGGGTTTTCTCGAGAAATGAGGTTTTGTTTTAAAATTTGTGAAGGCCCGTTGGGCACTTCAATAGAATAAATTATTTTGGAAAACCCTTTTAGGGGTGATCTTTTGTGTGTGTTGACTGCATGAGCTGTATGTGATGTTTGTTCATCGTTAATGATTTATTTACATTATGGACGCACCCCTTTTTATTGTATGTGTTGACATGGGAACCTAGTATATTGAGTGAATTTTCTGAGAACGATTGCTGAACTAGTTTAGAATACGCACTGGCTAGTGGCCCCATAGCAGGGGAATACTGAGTTATTGTTGCTATGGGGATTGGGCCCCTCGGTTAGGCCATTAAGGGCTATACTGGGTAGTAGTATGGGTGTTATGACGTCATCAAGTTAGGGCATGATTTCAGGATGAGTCAGATGTATAGTATTTTCTGTATTGTTCACGATCTCCTAGGTTCAACCCATCTTTCTTTTAATGTTTATTTTTATGTGGTGGATGATTGAGAGGCTGAGTTTGGTTGCTGACCCATGTGTGCCACTTTTTCCATTTCCCTTAGTGTGTGTTGTGTGTTGTGTGTGATTTTCATTTTGACTAACCACTAATGTTTGGATTTCTAAATTGATCAAAAAATGATTTAAAATGAAATGGACCTATTTATTTCAACATTAAACTTGTTCTAAACTAAAAAGGGAAATGAATTGTTACTTGTTTTAAAAAAGAAATTGTGTGTGGAAACTAATATTTTATATAATTTAGTTCAAACTTGGAATTGATAAATTCTTTATTTAATGGTATGTGTTTTGGGAATAGAATTAGTTGGGCCTACCTACTGAGTTTTAATACTCACGTCTATATTGTTTTCCTGTTTTATAGTTTCTATTGCAGGTTGACCTGAGATCTCTCATGTGGGAGAGATTTGGTTGCGGACTGGTGAGAGACTCTCGGAGTCACGGGTAATTTTGGTCGTCGTCAGGTTAGTTGTTGTTGTTGGTCATTCTCTCATTTCATGTTGTTTATTTACTTTGTGTTTTATTTTCCTTCCGCTTCTTTTTTATTTTATCAGGTGAAATCGTTCCCTCTTGCTCTCTTTTGATTCCCTGGTGCTTGTCGCCAGCCCGGGAGGATCGGGAACGCCTCTCGGGCCATGTCGCGGGCCGGATCGGGTGACCGGTTCAAGGTCAACCCGAGTTGGTTCGTGACAAAATGGTATCATAAGAGGATGGCTTTTGATCGGACCTTGATTTTCAGAGTGCCCATTGTTATTTGGGGGTATCATTGTATATGGAGTAGAATTTCTGGGACTCGGGGCGTACAGGAAAGAAGGACGTCATGAACCCTTGCTCGTTCGGAACCTCTGGTCACCATGAGATGTCTGGGATGTTGGTGTCTTTTTGGTTCCTTTGACTTGTTTTATATTGGGAATTGAAATGGGAGTCGGGAATGTGACGATCGTGAACTCGCATGGTCTGGAAAGCCATATGGAGCCAGGGACATTGCCCTAGAATTCTCTTAGTGAAGATGGTGTGAGAGTCGTATGACCGCCAACCATATGTTCGTGTCTCCCAACATCACTAGTTTCCCCCTAGTGAATCGTTTGAGTTTTCCTTCATTCTGAAAATTGTTTTGTAATGTTTTGTTTTGGAGAATTGTGAAAAGTTTAATTTGAAATGGCAATGATCATATTTTGAGTATATCCTTTGTTTCTTTGTTCCACAGTGTTCAACCCCCCACGATGGTTTGATGGATGCCCAAGGTGCAGTTTCGGGTGGTGCATCCTTAGAAAATCCTCCAGTTGATCAACCTATATAGTATGTTCTAGAATTCCGGAAGTTGATTCCTCCAATATTTTATGGTCAAGAAGGTCTTCTTGAGGCGGAGGAGTGGTTGCAGAAGATTGAGAGGAAGTCATTTTCATTGGGCTGCTTGAGTCGTTAAAGGTGAAGTTGGCTACCATTATGTTTGAAGGACCAACTTGGAATTGTTGGAAGTCCGTGTATCGGAATAAGCCCCGGGAAAATCTAATAAGGGATTTTTCCAAGTCATTGTTCATCAAACAACACTTCTCTGAGTTGACGAAGCTGACGAAAAGGATGGAGTTGTGTTGTCTTCAGCAGGGCGTTGAATCAGTCCTGGAATTCTATCAACGTTTCATAGACCTAGTTCCATACGACCAATGGTTTGTTGAAAATGATCCCGGGAAGTCTCGACAATTTGAGTCTGGACTCTAACCTGAGCCGCGATCGAAAGTGGAAGAGCTCAACCTAACCACCTTCTCAGATGTTGTGGGGCAAGCCTTTTGGCTGAAGTTGGGTTAGCAGGAGGACTTGAGGTGGAGAATCCTCCAACTTTAGGAAGCAGTGCAGGGGATGGTGATAAGAAGAATGAGAAGCGACCTAATTCTAGTGGTGATAGTAGATGAATCAAGAGACATTCAGACCTTCAGTTATCTTCCTCACAGCGCAATTCCTTGATCTGTCACCAGTGCGGTAAGCGGGGGAAGAAGAGGCCGATGTGCTGGAATGCTCTGAAACCCTGCTGCACCTGTGGACGTCTGGGTCACTTACAGCGATTCTGCCGAGGTGTTTCCATGAAGCATGCTAAAGTCAGACCTGGTTCATCAAAGGTTAGCTCGGCCCATCAGCAGGAGCAGGGCGATGTTTGGGGATTAGTTTGAGGGATCCTCTTCATAGTGTTTCTTGGATGTGGTAATCGTCTTTTGTAGCATTTTTAAGTGTTTCTTTTTATTCAGTTGTAAGAATGGTTTTCGTTGAAACATTTTAAAACTTTTAATTTATTGGAATGTGTTTGGTGAAGTTCTGGTTTTTGTGTTATGTTTGGGGATTTCTGAATCCTAACTACGAGTCAAGAGATGCTTCAATCATTGGTACTCCAGCTATAGGCCTCAGAGTGAAGCTGGCACGTAGTCAAGAGAACCCTACTGGCAAAGAAGGGCCTTGGTTTAATCTCAGTCCATAGTGTGGCATGGTATGTGTGTTTCTGAGGGTGCGACGTTGTTGATGGGGAGATGAAAAGAGTTTTGATGCTCTACCAGTCGAGCCCTTCCCTTATCCCCCCTTCATGGTGGGGGTTTCTGGTCCCTGTGGAATTTTATTAAGTTCGTTTAATATCATCAGTTATTATGGTGGGGAGACCCACAATGGGTCTCACAGAGTTACATCGAAATTAATTTAGAGTTATCTGGATCCTTATAGTGAGAAGTCCATTCCGGCCTCCCCGTGTCAGTATATCTGAGTTTCTTGTCGTGTATCTTTTGGTGGTAGGTGGTCTCATGTGGAACCACCAAGTCGTGAGTTCATCTTCTCGAGTAAACGTTGAGATTGGAGTACACCCAATGGTTTCGTGGGACTAAGATTATAGGGATGAGTCTTGGAGGTGTTTTAAATGCGTTCGTTCCTTGGTTGAAAAAGATGGTTTGGGTTCATCTTGGTGATGATTAAGGTGATCTTGTTTTATGGATGAGTTTTGTGTCATGGGTTTTCAGTGTTTGTTTGGATCGACCAACTGGAGGCACTTAAACTTTTGGGGGTGAGTGTCACTTAAGGAGTTTCATCTTTGGGTCTTGATCTTGTTTTTGCATTCCGAGGGCGGAAAGCATTATGGTGGGGAGAATTGTCACACCCCGATCCAACTTTTATTTTATTTTATAATTTTCTTTGACTTTTAATTTTTTTGGGATTTGGGTTTAGTCCTGGATGATTTTTTTTTGAATTATGTTAAAAAGTGTGCATTTTTCAGCTAACGTCATTGGGTGCCCAAGCAGAGCACATTTTGGATACCCCGCTCGGCTTCGCCCCGACATCATCATGATCCTCCTGTCTCAGGAAAATTAAAATGAGAGACTTTTCTAATTTATTGTGTTATTCAAAATTTTATTATTGTTAATGATTTGATTATTATCATTAATGTGAATTGGGCATTCTTATTATTTATATTTTTATTGGTGTGATTATTATTAAATAGTCGTTTTTATTTGAATAATTATTTTTGTCTTTTTTTACATTATTAATAATGAATTTTTATTATTAAAGTCATTATTTTTACCATTTTCATACTATTATTTAAGTTTTGTTATTATTAGGTGCATTATCAATATTATTATTAGTGTTATTATTATTATTAATTAAAATTATTATTATCATTTATATTATTTGTTTTTTTTGTTCTTTTCCTCTAACCCTAGAATCCGACCCCATTTTTTTCTCCCTCTCCCTTTTCTCTCCCCCTTCCGTGTGCCGCCACCCTAATCTACTCTCTTCTTCCCCCACACGGAAAACCCTCCTCGGATCGCAGCCCTGCCACACCTCCTACCGGCCTCTTACCCTTAGCACCCGGACCTCCTTCTCCAGACCAGTGACCCCCCTTGGCCTGCTCGTCGCCCTTACTATGCAAGCCAAGACAACATTGGCTCTTCTCCCTCGGCCGCATCCCACACCCTTCTTCCAAATAGCCGACCGGATACAACACGCGACCCCAACTCTCCGCAGCACCTCACCTCCCTTAAGCCTGCGATGCACTCCTGGACGCACTCTAGCCTCTTGAAGCAATTCCCCGCTCCCCTTCTGCTGCTACGCAACAACCACCGGACCACCCATACTCCTGCTCGGTCCGGCGCACCCCTCCTCTCATAGCGGCATCTCCGATTCCTTGCTCCCTTTTATGCAGGATCCCCTATCTTATTCCCCATATTCTATTATTTCCCACTTTTAATATTGCAGTGCACCCGCCATATCATCCTGCTCAAACCCCCCTTTGTTTGGCGCCTGTCTCCACAATGCAGGAATTCCCTCACTAGAAACCCGTGGCCTTTTTCCATCGTCCGTGCGCCCCTGTCCGACTGCGCCCTGCTGTCCAGCGTGAGTCCCCCTAGAGCATCCCCTGTTGGCCAGTGCAAAGTCCTACGGGCACCCCTACAAATCCAATGAGTATCCCTTCAATAGGATTCCCTCCTACCGGTGTATCTCCGACCAGCTGGCGTGGTTCCGACCACCACACTCCCTCATTTTCAGTTGCAACGGGAATCTTCGGCCCAGAACACCACCAAATCATCAGTGAATTACCTCGAGACCCTTCCGCTTGGCCTCACAATCCCCGCACAACCCCTTTTTCATCTTCCTGTTGTTACGCCATGCATCTCGGCCACCCCCACTGCTCCAACCAACTCTGTCGTCAACCGCATCAGTCTTAATGCTGCAGTTGACGGAGTTGGTGGTTTTCCCCGCGCACCACGGCATCGAGCCGACCGTTTCCCTTTTTGTGTGACCCGTCTGTTCGAGCGCACCTGCGCAATGGGGTGAGGTTAGCTCTATTTCTTCACATTGATAATTAATTTTGCACATTTGTGATTAATGAGATTTCTGTGAAGTTTAGTTTTTTTATGAACATATTTTGGGTTTTATATCTTATAACATGTTCATGAGAATTAAGATGTGTTTTTATGGAAACTAGTCATGATATGTTTAATTTCTTTTCAATAAATTGTGAAATTGGTTTATTTGACCATGCAAGTGGTGAACTTATGTTTTAGAAGGACATAAGTGTGTGTTTGATCAAAAACTTATTTTTGAATGAGTTTTGTTTGTGTAAAGTTGCGAGTTACTTTTTGAATATTATTTCATAAATTTTAGAGTGGTTTAGTAAATAGTGTGGATGGTGCGAAGTAGGTTTTGATATTGTGTCCAGCTGGTTCTTTTGTGCAGGTTGTTTGTTTGTATTGTTTTAAGTCAAGTGGTTATGTGTTTTTAGTTGTTGTGTGTTTATTGCAGCATGTTGGAGAGGTGACTCCGCGACACCACAGTCATCGGCTTGCACGTACTTGTACGTCTGTGCGAGGCATGTCGTGTCGCCGTGTTTGAGCTGCGAGTTGAGGTAGGTCCCCCACTGCACACACATTTAAATTTATAATTTATTAATTGATTGATGTTTTATTAATTTTAATGAATAAGAAATAATATTAGATAACAAAACATTAAATGATTATTTAGTGTGAAAAGAGCCATTTGATTTATACCAAACACTTGAAACATTTTCTTGAAGAGAGGACACCCTGTATTGAAAGAATTCCCATTTTTACTTTAAACATAATTCATGGAATTTAAAATGTACGTCTAGTTTAATGATAAGTGATTTCTTCTGAACAAGTGTTTTGGTTTTTCTCGAGAAATGAGGTTTTGTTTTAAAATTTGTGAAGGACCATTTGGCACTTTAATAGAATACATTATTTTTTAAAACCCATTCAGGGGTGATCTTTTGTGTGCGTTGATTTATTGAGCTGTATGTGATGTTTGTGCATCGTGGCTGATTGATTTACATTATGGACACACCCCTTTTTATTGTATGTGTTGACATGGGAACCTGTCATATTGAGTGAATTTTCTGAGAATGATTGCTGCACTAGATTAGAATACGCATTGGCTAGTGGCCCCATAACAGAGGAATACTGAGATATTGCTGCTATGGGGATAGGCACCCTTGGTTAGGCCATGTAGGGCTCTACCGGGTAGTTGTATGGGCGTTATGACGTCATCAAGTTAGGCCATGCCTTCAGGATGAGTCAGATGTATAGTGTGTTCTTGATTTTTCACGATCTCCTAGGTTCGACCGATGTTTCTTTTAGTGTTTATTTTTATGTGGCGGACGATTGAGAGGTCGTGTTGGGTTGATGACAGCTGTGTGCCACTTTTTCAATTGCCCTTAGTGTGTGTTGTGTGTTGTGTGTGATTTTCGTTTTGACTAACAACTAATGTTTCGATTTCTAAATTGTTATAAAAATGTTTAAAAATGAAATGCACCTGTTTCATTCAACATTAAACTTGTTCTAAATTAAAAAGGGAAATAGAATGTTACTTGTTTTATAAATGAAAATGTGTGTGGAAACTAATATTTTATATAATTTAGTTCAAACCTGGAATTGATAAATTATTTATTTAATGGTATGTGCATTGGGAATAGAATTAGTCAGGCCCACCTACTGAGTTTTAATAGACACACCTATAGGGATTTCCTGTATTTTAGTTTCTATTGCAGGTTTACGTGATCTCTCTCATGTGGGCGAGATTTGGTTGTGGACTTGTGAGTGACTCTCGGAGTCGCGGGGAATTTTGGACGTGGTCAGGGTAGTTGTTGTTGTTGGTCATTCTTTCTTTTCGTATTGTTTATTTACATTGTGTTTTATTTTCCTTCTGCTGCATTTTTTATTTTATCGGGAGAAATCGTTCCCTCTTGCTCTCTTTTGATTCCCTGGTGCTTGTCGCCAGCCCGGGAGGATCGGGAACGCCTCTCGGGCCATGTCACGGGCCATCTCGTGTGACCGGTTCATGTTCAAACCGGGTTGGTTCGTGACAATATAGGATACATGTTATTGATCAAGATCTTGATAAAATACTAATAATCCAATCCAGGTTTCATAAATAAATATTTTATTTCAAAAAACTAAATAGATGAATCCCTAAGTGTCAAAAATGGAAGAATGAACAAATTTTCAATGATAACATGAAGTTTCTTCTTCAATAACAAAACTCAATCAAGTACAATCAATAGGGATTCTTTTGAATTCATGTGGAACTAGGTATGATTTCATCTAAAAACATTTTTTAAATATTTAGTGGAATACTAGGAAACTGTTGTATAAATACCACAACAAATTCCTCTACAATGTGCATATCATTGATTTCGAGTTTCTCCCAAACCATCTGAGATAAATACTACTCCCAAATGAGAATCAAGAACCATTAAATAGATGTTTTCGATATCATAAGTTAATACATATAATTAGATGTATACATTCTCATTGGTTGGTTTGGAATAATAAATTTTACATACATTCCTCAACAATTGATGTTGTCTTTTTTATAAATAAACATTATTTTCCTATGATAAAAAATTTCAACTAGAAGAAGAATATAAATATATTCAAGAATCAAGTTATCATAAACAAAAATAAGAGAGGAATAATATAATGGATATGTGATTATCATACAATTATGGATTATCATGGATAACATTACACAAAATCATTTAGGTGTCATATTGATTCCCATAAAAATTCTTAAGACATGAATGGATGGGATAATCTAGAGTCAAATAAGACATTAAAAGTTCTCAATTTGATGGTATGTCATCTTTTCACCATGTTCTTATCACACCCTTCATCAAGATAATCATTTCATGATGACTGACATTATAAATTGGAATAATATATTCGTAATTTCAATCAGCGTCATTACCATTTGGATTGTTCATTATTTATTATAGTTCTCATACTCATTTTAATTAAAACAAATGAGTGTGGATGGGAGATTCTAAAAACCTTTTTCTCTATTTTCATTATTAGCTAACTTTATCCCATTACATAGAAAATTAAATTCATATTGAAATTACATCCCACACATAAAACAATTATATTCCCCCTTAAGATAATTTTATCCATATTTCCTACCATGATCAAGACTGAATGAAATTATTTAATCTCCTATCTATGGGTTTTCAAGTTTCATCTGAATTCTATATTCCTCTTCTTATAAAAACCATGATATAGAAGGGTAAATCTGATCACTATTAACTTTACAATAGAAAATAACATTATTTATTATTATATACTGAATATCATTATGAAAAACTCCCTTTAGATATTTGTTCTATGGAACTCAACAATTTATCAAACATAAATTCAGGTTTGATGATAATGAAAGTATATAACCTCATATATCATTTATATTTTCAATCATATAAACAAATATATTCAACATCATTTTATATTAGATCAAGGAAATCCTTCACTATTTTTGTATGATGGATATTAGAGAAATTATTTTTAATAAATATGTTCTCAAAATAATTTCAATCCATGACGTACATTTCATCATGTTCCCCTATACTATCAATGAGAGTCTACTATTAATCCTCTTCACCTTCCAAATGATAGGTATAAAAAATTTGTTTATTATTTTCAAAACACTAATGAATGGAAATTATCATTTCCGTGGTACAAATCCATTGGTTAGAAACTAGTACACTAGTCGATCTGTTGAATGAATGTGATTGTTTACTCATGTAAGACTCAATATAACATTGTTTTACCCATATATAGTTTCAATTGATCAGAATGATTCATATATTAATAAATTTAAATTAAAATATTAGGGATATTTTTAATTCCCAATACCATAAATTTTTTTCACTCATGAGAGAAATCAGTGCATTTTTCATCACCCCTAGTATTAACACGATTCCTTTAGGTCCTGACTATTGACAAATAAAAAAGATCATAGTTCAATGTAAATTAATAATAGTGTCTAATCACAAAATCATTAAAATCCTAATAGGATGTTTATTTCATGCCTCACTATTTTATATATACTTTATGATAGGTTTATAAAAGTTTATTTATATTCATCCTCTATTTAAATCATTTATGATGGGTTTTCAGAAGTTTCTGAATTTTCAAAGAATATCACTATTATAGATAAACTAGGAGTGAAACAAGACCCATTATCAAGTACTGCATAATTATAAAGTCAATCCTAAACATATTTTTTATTTATTACCCCAATGTATCTCTTTTTTAGAGACACATCAACTTTTCTTCTCCATACAATGATGTAACTACATTGGAACCATTTTGTATATCCTTTACAAATATTCTATGTCATTTTTCGAACCACTCTTATATCCCTGGACTTATGCATAGGAATATCTTTAGGGTTCTCACTAATATGTTCCCAACAAATTCTCCACACTTTAATGATGCCTTTCTTAGATTTTGACCTTTAGAAACCCAAACATCGCATAAATAAATATTACATCATATTAGTCAAATATTCAATGCAATACATAATTATCCATTCATGAGTCATTTAGTTATCATTCCATTGGATACATGGGCACATAAAAAACATGTCCATAAGTGACCAACATTAACTCCCAAGGTATTCTTAAAAACTATCTCCCATATTATAAATATTATACAAAGTCCTTTTTTCATGAATTGGGGAAAAGAAACATATTATCTGGTGAGCTCAAATTCTCAGTATGGTAAATAAAGGATATATTAATATATCATATGAAAAAGGGTATAATAACAAGATAATAATATTTGAAAACCATACTCAGCATATCAGAGATCCTAAACATGAGCCGTGGTATAAATATTGGCATTTTATAAGGCATGTTCCATAATATAAAAAATAACATGAACTCTGAGAACATGACATTGGAATGAGGAATAGAATTTTTTTTATATATATCAGAATAATAAGTCAAATCCTTGGTGTTTAATGATCATTTATAAGTCTATAATAGTAAAATTGGTTCACTCCCCAAACCGTCAATGTTGTAATGGTTCACTCCCAAGAATGTCAAATCGGATAGACTCCCTTTCTAAATAGAGTTCACTCCCCACTCCCATCATGGTTATCTTAATAGATATCTAACATTAAGTAATTCATAATAGGGGTATATAAGTATCACCAATCACATAATTAATTATATACATGTGTGTCGAATAAGATCGAAAAATATTGATTAATTTATAATATAGTAAATTAAATGGGATTCATAAAAAATTGATAATAACTTTTCTTGAATAATGAAAAAAGCTTCACTAACATTTTATTAATTAATCAAAGCCTAATCAATGAAAAATTAAATGGTTTCATAAGTGTTTAATAAAGTTATATACCATGTAAGTGAAATGGATTCAATAAATATCTTTTCATTATATACAAAAACCATATTGATAAATAATAACAATGGTATCCTTGGATCATATCCCTATTAAATTACTTGTATCGTCAATGGAATTAATCATGATAGAATCAAATTTTGAAAGAATAATCACTTGGAACATTTCCTAAGGAAAATATCATTTCCTTGAAAATTAAATTTTTAAAATTTAATATTCATAAAATATTAGGTAAATAACATTATAATAAAATCACCATTAAACCATAATAATTAATGATCAAATAAAATAGAGTTCACGAATTCGCCAAATTAGGCTCATTCCATATTATTTATAACAAATATTCTTTTAACATTTTTAAAAACATTCAAATGGACGTTTTTTAGAAAACATAAAGAATATTTTTTAAAAAAAAATTAAAAAAAATTAAACATGGATAAAAATCTCATTTAATAAATCCTTTTGGTGGTGTGAGTTGTTTTCTAAAAAACATGGTTTTAAAAAATGGGGTTTTTCCAAACCATGAAATAATGAGGATTTTAATTCATTTAAATATTACTTTGGAATATTATGTACATGAAGAGTTAAAAATTATTTAAAAACATGAATTAGTCATAAATATAAATAGGATAAGAAAATAAATTGTTTTATTGAGTCGGAGAATTAAATATTTAATCATTGGAAGCATAACTATGAACAATCCTGATTAATAATGAGATTGTATCATAAAACCAATACCAAATTGGTAACATTGAATTATAAGACCCATGGAAGAATAAAATTAAATGAAATTTGCAATATCAATATAATTAATAAAATAATGATATTACATATAAAGGGTTTATATATACACCACATCAAAGAAGTTATTTACAAAACAAAATATATATTACTAAAGTACATGCTCGAGGAATGTAATAGTATAGTGTATTTTGAAAATGGATAAAACATTATATCATTGTGAATTATATGAAATGTCTCTAGTATAGATCCTTCATTCCATTAGTTCTACCTATATCATTCTTCATATCCTGGGGAAAAGATACATAACAAAGGGGTGAGCTCGAATGTTTAGAAATAGTAAATAAGGAAACTGTGTAAGCATAACATGAACATAAGGGTATGATAATGTGATCATAACATTTGATGATCATACCATGTATATCAAATATCAATATCATGAGAAATTGAATAAATATTGATAGTAAGGATTAAATGAATCAAAATGAAATCAATTGAATAAACCATGGATGTTTAAGATATAAATAAGTCAGGGAATTATGGAATACACATCTACGAAGAACATTGTGAACATGTTTAATAGAAACAGGTTCACACATTAATTTAAGGCCACAAAACCAGGACTTATCATAGACTTATGGACATGAAACTAGATCCATACATAATGTTTGTACCAAAATATCATTTTCACGCATAACATTTTTAACATGTAATCAGGTTATTGCATAATCATATGGATATGAAATGAGGTAAATTCATAACATTTTGAAAACGTAAATAGGTTCACACATAACATTATAAACAAATAATAAGGATCCCACATAATTTTATGAGGATGTAATCAGGTTCAAAAATAATATTACGAACACAATATATGGTTCTATCATTACATTTTGAACATGTATTCATGTCACACATAAACTTATGGACATGTAATCTTGTTCATTCATAAAATTGTGAACATATAATAAGGTTTACATACAAACATTATAATGATGATTAATCCATAATTTCCCAATGCATTAGGGAAAGATATAGGTCCTACGCATGTTGTGATAATATCATTCATACATACACCAAACAATAAATAATTAATCATATCATGAACCATAAAATGGGATATATTTTATAAACATAAAATAAGAAACCATGAAATGAAATGGGTACCATTCAGGTTTCATCAAATAATAACCTATGAAATGGGATAGGTTTCATAATCACTTCAGGAAATCATTTCTCATTTAAAGAAGTGGGTTTCTCAAAATTATAACTCATGTAAGGGAAACATGTTACATAAATATATTCCAATCAAAGAAGAAACTATTTAGAGAATTAATTTTAATTAAACCTTTAGCGAATTTACTATAAAGGCATTAGTAACACCCAAGAAATACATCTTATTTTTTAAATAATATTTTAATATATTTTGAAAACATTTCTTGAGGAAAATATATTTTCATTATTTGAAAATGTATTTCTAATGGATAAAACAATTTGGAAATTATATTCATTGTATATACCTTGAAACATATTAATAAGAATAGAAAAAATTTGGGAAAAATTTCCATTAAAAGATATAAGATTAAGAATAAATAAATTTTAAATTTATTTTTTAAGTGAAAAATATTAAGAGAAATCATAAAAGCATTTATAATTCCATTTCACTAAAAAACATTGACTTTTTAATAATTATTGAAAACATTTGAAATCCATTACATCGAAATTTTTTTGAAAACATCAAAAAAATAATGTATACAGTTTGAAACCAATTTATATGATAATACATTAAAAATATATAAATAATTATTGAAATTTTTTTGGAAAACCCTTTTTGAAAAAATGGTTCTGGAAAGATCATAGATTTCTAATCGAAGGGAGAGTAAAGTTGGAATTTATTAAAAACAATGTATTACCTATATTATGTACAAAAGAGTAGAAATATTGTACCAAAACATGAAAAGATCTGGAAATACTAATGGATGATACTTTTCATGAATCTTTATTCAAGATAATGATAATAATTATTCCCTAATGGAAGTATAAACATAAACAATATGGAAAGGGGATGAGTTTGTTTCAATAATCTCATATCACTTGATAAATTTGAAACATAATAACAATGAAATAAAATGTAATGATATGAATTCTACTATATAATTTAAATATGAATAATCATGATAATACATTTCAAATGAAGTATATAAAGCTCAAGATAAAATATAGGTGCATAACATGTTAAGAGTCTCAAAGAAGGAGAAATGAGACAAAATTAATTTACCGATATGGAATATTTTGAAACGTAAATCCCATGAATAAATATAAGAAAATGGATATGTAAATACACATAAATTTGAGTAAAATAACTAAATAATAAATTCATGGGAAGTATACACATCACATAGAAGGAATTATTTGTGAATAAATCATGTATCTCATTAAAATAAAAAGTGATATAAAATCCCCTTACCATGTGTCTTGACTCTCATCGTAGTCACACAACACTATTGATTAATAAACAAGACTTTATAATAAATCTATAAAAATACCGTATTATTATATTAAATATCATTCATGTTTTGGTTTGGACTTCATATTACTCACTGATTAACATATCTATGTTAAGGCTTCACTTCAGGTAATATATTCTTTGTTCTTTTTATGTGTCTTAATTTTTTATATATTTGGTATTTATACTTTTATAAATATTCCCAGAATTTATAAAATGATATAAATATAATTTTTATTAATTAAATTTTTATTTAAATATTATATATAATATATATGTATTAAATTTAATACACCGTTCATAGAGACGGCGGGTCATACGTTCACATAAACACTGTTTTTATTTTGTAGTCGTATTGAAAGAAAGAAAGTAAATGATATATATATATATATTGATGTAGTATTATTATATCATACATATCATATAATTTCACTAAATCCTTCTTTAATACATTCCATGTAGACTGTGGAAAATTCATATCGCATTATGGGGGTGGTAGTCCTCATTTCCTCAAATGAAATTGTTGTATTAATAAAAAATGTAAAGTATAAAGATATATGATTTAAATGGACTAAAAAATATTATATAATGATTAAATATAATATATAACATATAAAAATAAAATTCTTGTCATAATTTCCACTATGAGAGGTTGAAAAGGGAAAATGATCAATCATAGGTTTCTGAGGTTGTAGTTCACCGTAAGTATAAGCAATATGTTCAATAAAATAATTATTATTTTTATTAAAGGATGGGAGAATACCCCATAAAAGTAAAAAGGAACAGCTCATGGGGGTCTAATGTGGTGAAGTCCTAGGGTATCCCCCTGAAGACATCCTAAAATACAGGAGGAAGAGATCATACACTGGGGTAAATAATCAGCAGATCCTCCACTCTTCCTGCACGAGCAAAAGAATCCGTAGCAAAATTAATTTCTCTCCAAATATGTTGTTCCTTACATCCCTCAGTGATTTCCATAGAAAAATTTATAATGAGATAAATATGACTACCACGAGGGGGTTTAGAAATAAAATAATATAAAAGAGCTAAAGAGAAGTCATTACCACTTAATTGTGTAATTGCTTTTGGGTTATGAAAAAATAATTACTAGGATATCATTATGACTAATTGGAGGCTTCTAAGAAAAAGTGTGTGTTTTGGGAAGTTTATTTGGAATAGCATAGACTAACATATTTTGTTTGAGAGGTGTGAATAAGAGAAGGAGTTGGTGACCTTTTATAGGGAAGGGAGAGGACAGACTTGGCATGCTTGAAAACAAGTTAGGTGGACCCAAGATTTTACTTAAAAATAGTTATACCATTGTAAAAAAAACTAAATAAAGGACGTTTCATGTAAGAATAATGGCCATTCAATGGGTTTTGGTCAAGTTTCCAGGATTTGGGGTCTTAAATGTAAGATTATGTACTTTTTCAAAATAAAATTTCACTTAATCATTTTAATTATTTTTAATCACATTAACAAATATTTTTTTTCAAATAAAAAATTGATCTTATTAATCATTATTAATTATTAATATTCCAAATATGGATTTCATTTTTCCAAATATTAATAATATATTTTGTTGAAATTAATTAAACGAAAATCCCACTGATGGAATGACCCTGTTGGTTTTTAATGTAAACACGTCCTAAAGTTAGCTATGTTTTTATGCACAATCTCAAATTGAAATTGAATCCAAAGACTTATATTTGATTAATTTTTAAAAATATTAATTAATTAAACATTAAAAATAATTTAATATATACTTTGTTATTATAAATTAATTATACAAAATAATGTGTCTGACTTTAAATTCAGTAATATTAACTATTCCTTAATAAAATAAACTTTATAGAAAAGTACATGAAATTTATCCTGAAATAATTTTTATCCATATCTTCCAAACATAATGTTTTTTTGATAGATTAAATCTACAAAAGTACCACATTTTTTAAAATATGTTATTAACTAAAAGGAAGTGAAACTACCTTTGTAGAAATATATGCTTTTAAGTATAAAATTGGAATTATGCGTATTAGATATCTATAAAATATATAATATTTCATGACCCGTCCCCCGGGGCCCGAGTCGTAACTACCCCAAGCCTGCCTTCCATAGGCCAGGAGCTGGCGACTAGCACTAAAGGCCTAAATCCCTATAACTGGGAAGGCATTTCCTTTATAAAACGTAAACTCACACAACCAGAGAACAAGAAGAAGCATACACTAAGTAAAGCAGTAAAACAAATATGCTGAAAATACAAAAGGGGCCAGAAATACAAGCCCAACAGAAAGGTTCAACTACAACTGAATGTAAAGTACAACTCAAAGGACAACAACTGAAAGGTGACAAGCAGCTCCGGGATCGTGCACCACGGATCCTACCTGAAGGGTATGTACAGATTTCCTCCTTAGAACTCCACGTCTGTTCGTCCATCCGTCTTCTCTGGGTACCATCCTGTCCTCGTACACTCCACCACGGTCATCGCTGTCCATCGTCTGCAACCAACACAATGAGGTTCGGGCATAGTATGTGTAGGGGTGAGTATAAAGATTCTCATTCGGGACCCCGAGACACTCAAGGTATCCCAAAATCCAACAAGGATATCAAAAAAAGAAGGAACTCAGCAGATAACCCTTACCTAGGTATAAGCCCAAACATACATTTAAGTTATCAAGTAACCCATCTCAATCATGTGGAAACACAAAGGTTATGAATTCGTCGCATAACCACTACTATGGTATATTCCCATACATATACCTAAGTTATGAGGTGACCCATCTCACTCATGAGGTAAACAGAGAGGTCATTGACTCAGCTCAAACCAGTATTTTCATTATCGAAACCACAACTGCTGGAGAACTCCTCCACTTTCGAGTACTGTATCCCTGTCATGAATCCGAGGTGCTACTCACTAACATTATACTGTTGATGTACTCCTCCTGTCGAGTATCGTGGGTCTACTGCCAAATACTTGGCGCTCCATTCACTGAGGGTCTGCCACGAAATACCGAGCGCTACCCATCATAGCCTATAGAGGTACTCCTCCTGTTGAGTACCATTGGTCTGCTTCCAAATACCAGGCACTCTGTCCACTGTGGTTCTACCACCATATAATAGGATCTCCGTCTACTGGGCTAATCTAATCACTCTGAGTCGAATCGGTCAAGCAGTCGTCAGGTCTACAGCCACTAGGTCTTTGCACCCCTTACGCTCGTCTGTGGGAGGGTCCGCTCCATGAGCTACTGGTCGATACATCCAAGTGTCACACAAACTCACGTGGTAGTATCTCGAAGGACCTCCTCGTCCTAGGGGTATCAACGCAAAAGACGGCGCATCGATCGGACGCTCGGTCTTTGAGTTATTATCATTTCCGTTCCAGGGGCCCGGTTGGATTTCGGGTACAATCCAACCCGATCATACTCCAACTACGTCCATACCTTAGGTGAAGTATTCCAAAAGAACTGTCTCATCAAAAGGAATACAACAAAGTTGACGGCACGTCAATGGGATGTCCGGAGCTCATGTTATAAGCGTTTCCGCTCCGAGGGCACTGTTGGTTCCGAGTTCGAACCATCCCGGACGTACCCATTATTTTCCTAAACCTTGTGTGTTATATACCAAAATGACCGTCTCGATCCTAGGAATCCTACACAACTGATGGTGTGTCGATCAAAGAACCATAGCTCATGTTATTGGAAAAGACTGAAAAATGGTCCGAAGTGGGGGTCTGGGCACGATCCAACCCTGCCCCACCACCCCTGGGTCGGCCCGAACTGGCTCGACCCGACCCGTGTCCAGGTCGGGCCCGGTTGGGCGTGGCCCAGTAAGGCGGGGTGCGGTCGGCCCGACCAGTGCAGCATGCGGCTGGCCCGGCCCGTGAGGCCTTTGCTGGCCCGGCCAGTGCGGTCTGCGGCCCGGCTCGAAAGCCGGCCGCAGCTTGCCCGCTAGCTGAGCGAGATGCAAAGGGGCGCCCCCTGTTTTTGGAAACATCAGACCTAGTGGGGTCCACCCTAAATGCTGGTCGGGGGGTTACACCACCCCTAGTTTTCAGGTAACGTTCGGCAGTTTTTTGAGCTTCCGCGGGACCCAGAAGGGGTCCTACCTCTTGGAGATGCCGACGGCCCCCTCAGTCGGCCGCCTCTGCTGGTCCGCCGCGGCCTTAGTCCGCAACTCGTCTCACCAGCGCGGCACGACGACACCACACACCACCATCGTGGCCTTCTCCGTCCGCAACCTTCCTTGGCCTCTTCGGCGTAGCGCGATGGTGCTGCGCACCACCGCCGCAGCCTGCTCTGGCCACGACCCTCTATCCCTCTGCGCGGTGCAACGGCACCGTGCCACCTTCGCCGCGGCCTATACATGGCCGCTGTTCCCTGCCGATCACTGCATGGTGCATCGTCACTGTGCGCCTCCACCTCCAACATCAACGAAGATTAACAAAGAAGAGGGGAGGAGAATCGGTCGTGTTTATGCAGTCCGATCCCCTCCCATTACGATGATATCATGCGGCCAAACCTTAAGCAATGAAGAACAATGATAAAGACTTGAACAAAAAATAACACCTACCTCAAGGTTCGTTGTTCGACAACGATATCTCGAGGGGGTGGACGTTGGATCGTTGACGTCATCGCAAGGGAGGAGATAAAGGTGACGACGATCGTTGGCGCTCGTCGCTTCTACAAGCCGTCGATCTCGTCTCGAGTGTACTTCGTCGGAGATCCGGTGGAATAAGAACTATTCTTTGTGAAGAGAACGCTGAAGTTGTTCTTCATTGGTGAGGGATGAAGCTCTCCTCCCAAAATCACCAAAGGTTCCACTACCAAGTAATTTCCAAATACTCCAATATAAAATTAAGACTCTCCCATATATTAACCTTACCAAGAAAATAAAAACAATTCAAACAAATTGTTGACACCACATATTAATTATTGACATAATAAAATAATAGTGTTGGAATTCCTAAAGAGAGGGAGGTGGAGAGGCTCCACATAATTAATGGGATGTGTCGTCAAAATATTAAATGCACGGGATGATTAAAGAGGTTAAGGGGAGTTATGGAGAGGTGAGGAGTTAGGGATTCGTGTGGGCCCCACCACAGTAAACCCTCCCATGGGTGGTTAGGTGGTTGTGGGCCCCACATATAATTCCTCCTTTGTAAGATAAAAAAACACCTTCCATAGACAAAATTTCTACACTACTAATTTTATTTTATTTTCTAAATCCCCATTTATTAAACCTCAACCCGCTCAAAACGCAACAACGACAAAGATCGCCCTAAGCAATTACCGACAATGTGAGTTCATTGGTGCCATAGGATTTCAATTCAAAGCACCAGTTCAAAAGATAGAAAAACCCACTCGTTCTTTTACTGAACATTCCCATGCTAAACTTCTGAAATTGATTCCAGGCACACCGGACCTCGGAGTGAGGTGCCATCAGAAACTGCAGACTCGTCAAATTCAAAAAAAATTAAGAAAAAAAATTTCTTGAAATTTCCGGATCTTTACATTACTCCCACCTCAAGGATTTACATCCATGTAATGCTACAAGACAATCTAGGGAAACTAAAGGAGGTACCGAGCATGCATCTGAGCCTCCTGCTCCCATGTGCTCTCCTGTAAGTTCCTGTGGTTCTAGAAAAAGCTCTAAAGAGGAATCGACTGTCCCCATTGGACCCACTACTGTCGATCCTCAACCTCTTCTGGAACCCCCTGAAGGTCACCCTATCATCGATGTCCATCTCTTAGTGGTCGATGATGACAGATAGGTTTTGAACACATCTCCTCAGATGAGATACGTGGATAACGTCGTGCACCTGGTGCATCTAAGGTGGAAAGGCCAGATGAAACACAGAGATAACTTGCCACCCTGGCCAAAACACTGTAGACCACGTCGATGTGAGACCCGTAAGAAGATGTGGTCATCACCCTCGAACTCGAGTGGTCACGTCTCCTATCAGCATAGGACATCTGTATGCTCTTTCCAGTCTTCATCCGTTCCTGGATGATCTGGAACTTCTCTGTCGTAGCCTAAACCATCTCTAGTTCTTCACGTGCTGACTCCATCACTATCCACAAAGGACATCTGAAATGCGTCCAACTGCTATCTCGCCACTCCTAACAGTTGAATGCCTGATCTCCTACAAAGAGCATCTTCTACACCATTTCCCTCACCATGTGTAAAAACTATCTCGAAGTCATAGTCCTGGAGGAATCTCAAGACAACGATGCTATCTTAGGTTCAGGTCCTTCGGTGAGAAGACTCACCTAAAACTATTGAGTTGGAGAGAACCACAAACCATTCTCTCAACGAACAATGGGTGAGACTAGCCAATTGTAATAACTCATCTTCACCATTCTTAGTCTACGTTTTACTAAAGAGCTGCTGAGATTTATCATCTACCGAAAAGATAATTCTAATCTTATCCCCTGGATGAACCACGTTTTTTTCCTAATACAGTCAATCCTGGCATGAACGGTACTATTTCATTCTATAGACGACGTCGTAAGGCCTCGACGCTACTACCCAGATATCCAACCGTTACTCTCTTCTCCAAGGGTTGAGCCACACTGTCAGCATCATTGCGTGGTTACTGGGTCTCCTCTAGTAGGAATCTCCAAAGTGAGAGTCAAGTCAATAGTTTTAACTGGAACCTCTTAGTATCAACCATAAAAAAAGACCGGAAAGTAATCATGACAAAGAATGGTGTATTTTATTTCTGCAACTCAAAGTATAAAGACACATACAACCACAACAACAACAAAAAGGAAGATAGAAGAACCAATAAAAAAGTCATCCCTGCCTAGAACTAGTCCCGCACTTGTCCACCTGCTTCCGGAGCTGCATGTTTGTTTGCTTCAGCTGTCGGAAGCTGATCTCTCCCATATCCACTCATTCCCTGTGCTCGGGGTGGACCTCCTGGGGGTGGTGGAAACTCCTCGAAGAGTCATACACCACCGTCTGTACGTCTGGCTCCTCTACCCCAGTCTGGTCAGTCTTTCTTCTGCCTTCTGCTCATCAGATGGACAGGGCAGGCAGTCTCAAGCCAAAAGACCATGCTTACTGCATACATAACATTTCCTTCTCCTCACATGGATGTCTCTACTTCATTTTCCTCGCACAATTGAAACTATAATCCGAGGTCGCCCGCCTGTTGGTCTAGTCCTCTTGGACCACTGCATCATCCATATTCTACCTATAGATGAATTGGCTACTGACGTAAATTTCTGCGGAAAGGGCAGTAGCTCCTGAGTATGCTCAGAGTGTAGAGTCGATGGTATAAACACCACCCTGAAGAATGTCTCGAAGTCTCCCCAGGTAAAGTTCGTGTCATCGCAAAACTAGAGCATCCGGCTCCACCACCTATCAGCTGCTCCCTAAAAGAGTCTAACAAAAAGATACACCATAAAGTCAGTGGGTGTCACAATTATCTGGAAATCTCGTTCTACAAACTCCAACCAGTACCCAGCCGTCTGAAAATCCGACTCGCCTCGAAAACTCAGAGGCCCCTATCGCTGGAACTCGTGAAACACGATCAAGGGGAATGCACCCTATGCCGGTGTCTCAACTGGTGGAGGGCCCTGTACTGAGGCCTCGCTGCTCGTTGAGCTATTATCACGCTCCCCACTCAGTACCCACACTGACTGTCTGGGTGAAGACATCCTGAAAGAAATAGATGTGACATGGTCAAACGATTATACCTGGTGAGATGACCTGGTTTGAGTTGATTTAAAAGAAAATTTTTTAAAACACACAACCAATAAGTGTTTTCATGCACTGAGTCGAAAATTAGAAGTCAGGGTCCTGGTGTATGGATGCGATGGCCACCCGCACCAACACTGGACTCCCTTAACTGAGAACCACACTTAGTATCCTTAACACTATTTTTTTCTAAGAATGAAAATATTTACTGTGGTAGAACTGACGTCTTCTGATACAAATTTGTCACGACCCGTCCCCCAGGGCCCGAGTCGTAACTACCCCAAGCCCGCCTTCTATAGGCCAGGGGCTGGAGACTAGCACCAAAGGAGTAAATCCCTATAAATGGGAAGGAATTGCCTTTATAAAACGTAAAATCACACAACCAGAAAACAAGCGGAAGCATACACTAAGTAAAGCAGTAAAAAAAGTGTGCTAAAAATACAAAAGGGGTCAGAAATACAAGCCCAACAAAAAGGTATAACTACAACTGAAATTAAAGTACAGCTCAAAGGACAACAACTGAAAGGTGAAAGCATCTCTTGGATCGTCCACCACAGATCCTACCTGAAGGGTAGGTACAGATGTCCTCCTCAGCACTCCGCCTATGTCCGTCTCCTATGGGTATTGTCCAGTCCTCGTACACTCCACCATGGTCAGTGCTGTCCGTCGTCTTCTTCCAACACAACGAGGTGCGGGCATAGACTGTGCAGGGGTGAATAAAACGATATTCAGTAGGGACCCTGAGACCCTCAAGGTCTCACTCACTAAATCCAACAAGGATAACCAAAAAGAAGGTACTCAACAGATAAACCTTACCTAGGTAGAAGTCCATACTTACACTTAAGTTATCAAGTAACCCATCTCAATCATGAGGAAACACAAAGGTTTTGAAATCAACATATAACCACTATTTAGTTATATTCCCATACATATACCCCAGTTATCAGGTGACCCATCTCAATCATGAGGTAATCAGAAATGTCATTGACTCAGCTTAAACCAGGATTTTCATTATCAAAACCACAACTTCTGGAGATCTCCTCCTATTTCAAGTACAGTATCTCTATCACGACTCTGAGGCGCTACTCACTAACCTTATCCTGCTGAATTACTCCTCCTGTCGAGTACCGCAGGTCTGCTGCCAAATACTGGGAGCTCCCACCACTGAGGGTCGGCCGCCAAATACCAGGCGCTCTCCCTAATAACCTACAGAGGTACTCCTCTTCTCGAGTACCGCGGGTCTGCGGCCAACTACCAGGCGCTCCATCCTCCATGGGTCTAATGACAAATACCGGGCACTCCTTCCCCTGGTCTAATCGAATCACTCCGAGTCGAATCGGTCAACCAGTCGTCAGGTCTATAGCTACTAGGTCTCCGCACTCTATACGCTCGTCTCCGTGAGGGTCCGCTCCAAAAGCTACTGGTCGATACATCCAAGTGTCACTCAAACTCACATGGTTTTATCTCAAATGGCCGCCTCATCATAGGGGTCTCAATGCAACAGACGGTGCGTCGATCGGACGCCCGGTGAGTTATTAGCAGTTCCATTCCAGGGGCCCGGTTGGATTTCGAGTACAATCCAACCCGGTCATACTCCAACTAAGTCCAAACCTCAGGTGAAGTATTCCAAAAGAACTGTCTCATAAAATTGAATACAAAAAAGTCGACGGCACGTCAATCCGACGTCCGGAGCTCAAGTCATAAACGTTTCTGCTCCGAGGTCCCGGTTGGTTCCGAGTTCGAACCAACCAGGCTGTACGCATATATTGCCAAAACCTTGATTGTAATATACCAAAACGAATGTCTCAATCCAAAGAATCCTTCACATCTGATGGTGTATTTATCGGAGTTCCGTAGCTCATGTTATAGCAAAAGACCGAAAACGTTTTGATGTGGGGGTCCAGGCCCGGTCCGACTAGTCCCAACCCCCCCCCCCCACCGAGTCGGCCCTAACCGTGTCGACCCAACCCGAGTCCAGGTCCGGAACAGGATGGCATGGCCCGGCCTGGCTGGGCGCGGCCAGCCCAGCCCGGCCTGGCTGGGCGCGGCCAGCCCAGCCCGTACGGCCTGCGGCTCACCCGAACCGCGTGGCCTGGGCTGGCCCGGCCCGTGTGGCCTGCGGCCCAGCTCGGATGCCAACCACGGCTTGGCCGCTGGCCGGGCATGACACAAAGGGCCTCAGCCCCCTATTTTTTGAAACGACGGACCTATTGGGGTCCACCCTAAAAGCTGGTCGGGGGGTTAAACCCCCCCAGTTTCCGGGTAACGGCCGACCATAATGGACGCCCGGTTTTTGAGCTACCTTGGGACCTAGAAGGGGTCCCGCCTCCTGGAGATACCGGCGGCCGGCTCGGCCGGCCGCCCCTGCTGGTCCGGCGTGGCCTTAGGCGGCGGCTCATCTCACTGGCATGGCGCGACGATGCCGCACACTTCCACTATTACCCTATCTTTATGCGGCCTTCCTCGGCCTCTCCAGCGCGGCGTGACTGCGCCACGCCCCACCGCCACGACCCGCCCTGGTCGCGGCCCTCTACACCTCTATGTGGTGCAACGGCACCGTGCCGCCTTCGCCGCACCCTTGAATGGTCATGGTTTCCTACCGATCACCGCACGGTGCAATGGCACTGTGCAACTCTGCCTCCAACATCAATGAAGATTAACAAAGAAGAGGGGAGGAGAATCAGCCGTGTTTGTGCAGTCTGATCTCCTCCCATTATGATGATAATCAAACCTTAAGCAATGAAGAACGATGATAATGACTTGAACAAAAAGTAACCCATGCCTCAAGGTTCTCCGTTCGACGATGATATCACGAGAGTGTGGATGTCGGCTCGTTGACGTCGTCGCAAGGGAGGAGATAAAGGTGATGACGATCGTTGTCAATCGTCACTTCCGTAAGCCTTCGATCCAGGCTCAAGTGTCGTTCGTTGGAGATCCTTCAGAATAAGAACTGTTCTTTGTGAAGAGAACATCAGAGTTGTTCTTCGTTGGTGACGTATGAAGCTCTCCTCCCAAAATCTCCAAAGGTTCCACTACCAAGTAATTGTGAAATCCCCCAATATAAAATTAAGACTCTCCCGTATATTAACCTTTCCAAGAAAATCAAAACAATTCAAACAAATTGATGACACCACACATTAATTAATGAAGTAATAAAATAATTGTGTTGGAATTCCTAAAGAGAGGGAGGTGGAGAGGCTGCATATAATAAATGGTAGGTGTTGTCAAAATATTAAATGCACGGGATGATTAAAGAGGTTTAGGGGAGTTATGGGGAGGTGAGGAGTTAGGGGTTCGTGTGGGCCCAACACACTAAACCCTTCAATGGGAGGTTAGGTGGTGGTGGGACCCACCTCTAACTCCCCCTTTGTATGATAAAAAGACACCTTCCTTAGATAAAATTTGGTCACAACAAATTTTATTTATTTTATTCTAAATCACCATTTATTAAACCTCAACCCTCTCAAAACACAACTACGACAAAGGTCCCCCTAAGAAATTACTGGCGCTGTGAGTTCATCAGTGCCCTCAGATTTAAATTCCGAACACCCGTTCAAAAGATAGATAAACCTGATCATTCGTTTACTGATCGTACCCAAGCTAAACTTTGGATGTTGATTTCGGGAATACCAGGCCTCAGAATCAGGTGCCGTCAGAAAATAAGGACTCGTAAAATTCCAAAGATATTAAGAAAAAAAATTATTTCAAATTTCTGGGTCTCTACAGAATATGATTATAAAAAATTTATTGGCCTTAATATATAACATATATATTTTATTAATATAATTCAGTAGTATTGATTTATTTAACCTATTAGTATAAATCACTTTTTCATGAAAAAATATTCTTTTAATAAATCACCCCCTTTATATTCATTTTTTATATTATTTTATATTTAACATAAATTTAATGAATTAAAATATATATCTTTTTAATATATATAATACTAGAATAATCAATTTAATTATAAATTCAGTTCCTTTTAAACAATAATTTTTAATAGTTAATTATTTTTTATAACAATCATTCTTGTGTCTTATGTAATCCATTGAGGAAAGTAAGTCTCCTGTGTAACGCAAGATAAAATCAGTGTTCGGTATAGATAAAGATAAAACATATATGTTGTGTGTGGTGAACTATTTACTAACTATTGCATATATTACAATCCAGACATAGATATTTAATATAAAATAAACATTTTCAGTCTAGTGTGAAATAAAACATATCAAATAGATTTAATTAATTTGAATATTATATATTTCACAAAATCTATGGGGGTTACATGAAACCACCAATAAAATGAATTTCACCTGCAAGATTTTTCTGGGTTATCAATGGTTTAATACTTCAATGATTCATTCATCGAAACCCACATTATAAAAAATAACATTGAAAAATCCATTTAAAGGGAATGATGGAACCATAAACGTTACCCAAGGTAACTCATAATGAGATTCCCATCTATGAGAAAATGGTGGGAAGTGAAAATTTTGATAGTGAAGAGAATTCATACCATCACGTTCTAATGTAGAGTGATAGAGAACATGTTCATGGAATATTTTATAATCACAAATCCATAAATAGGCGACGACCTAAGGGACATTCTGATTCCTCTATAACAATGGTTTTAAGACAAAAAAATTGGTTTCAAGACCCATTTTCCTAAAACTAATGTATTTAAAAGAAATGATATACATTCTTGTTTTTAGGACTAAATCACCCCTATTTTTCATTAATCCACTTCACCTCTATATCTAAAAATAATGGTTTCTTTTGAATTCATTACATAATAATAGATCATGATATCCATGATATTCCATCCAATTTGTCAGCAGTTATCATCAATAAAATGTAGTTTGAATAGTGTATCCTATATGCATAAATCCTAATATGAAGAGAATGTAATTTAATATTACTAACCTCATCTGGGTATTAACTCAATATTTCCTTAAATGGTTAATCTTATAATAATTCTAAAATATGATAATTCAATTTTTTTCAAGTAATTTTTTGAAATTGGCTTAACGTTTATCCTGCATATATAAAAAATTATCTATTGGTTGTAACATTTTTAACATGTGAATACACTCATGGTAAATTCTCTGGAAAAATGCAATGACCGGAATTAAAATAAATCCCTTTAGAAAACATGTATACTTCATTATTCCATATATTATAGGATATGTTGCATAAATCCAAGAATTTTTAAACTTCACACATGATAATATTGATAATTTTCTCAATAACTTGTTCTAGGGAAATATGTACTATCCAATATACATATTCATATTCATCGAATCTTTATCAAATCGTTTTTATCACAATATCAGGCATTAATTAATGTTTTCTTCCCTCTAATAAAAGAACAATCCATGAAATCACATATTTTTGTCTTAATCACCGATCAACACATCTTTTTCAATCTTTAATGAAAAAGTAATCTAAGAATACATATTTATTTTATGGTTCATATAACATAATATTTTAATTCCAAATCATAAATTCTTCATTAATCCAACATTTTTATTAAACCAATAAAAAATATTCTTTAACATATTACTCAATACCTCTTTCCTAGATTATGATTTACGAATAATTACTATGTTTTGATAACCTAAATCTAATCATTATTATTTTGTTTAATGTATATAATACTATAATAACATCACAAACCATTCACTTTTCATTTATAGTATCATTATCATCACAAATATATCCAATACTCATACCAACATCATGATTATATTTATGAGATGTCCACTTGAGAAACAAGTTCTTATAATGCCCGTACTTTACACATCCAAATCAATAAATTCTAACCATGTTATTTCTATTTTCCTCTACTAACTAAATCTAGAATGCGTACTGTGAGAAAAAATTATTATATTCGGATACCATATAACAAAGAAAATTTATTATAGGGTGACTTAATCATGGATCCTACTTATTTGATATATGAATCCTTATGTTTATCCATGGTTATTTAGAGTATTCATATATTTAAATCCTTCATGATGATTCGTAAAGAGTTATAGAATTCCAAAAGAATATCCTCTTGGTGGGTCAAACCAAGTGTGAAGTATGGTCAATTTTCTTTTACCAGATTACCCTAAGTTGTGCCAAAAATACCTTTTCGGAGTTGTTTACCGAGGTACATCTATTTCATAACCACATCCACATATAGTATCCATAAAAGGATGTATTTCTAGAAAACCACTTACTCTATCCTTTACCAATTTCCCAAGACATGTTTGTATACATTTTCATATCCATAGACTTATCCCTAATCATTTGTTTACGGTAATCACTATGGTTTTCACATCATATCATTGAATGTTTGACTGAATATTTCTTTAATTAATGACTATAGAAACCCAGGATTAACAAACATGGATATAATTTTTTTTGATAAATATTCAGAATATTAAAAAAGTATATTCCCAAATACTATAATAGTTTAGTTTCTTTCGAAAAATAGAAACAAATAATCTAACAAGGTGAAAGAAATTAAATGTATCCAATAAAGACCTTCTCTTATAGCACTTATACCTATAACATTCCTTCATATCCTAGGGAATGTAATCATATGAATGGGGTGATATTAAATTCTTTATATAGGTAAATAAGGAAAATTCATAAGCATAACATGAACATAAGGGAAAGATAATGTGAGTATAACATTTGAAGATCATACCCTCCATATAAAAGATCTTAATCATGATACATGGATTAAATATTTTCAGTTAAAAATATATGAATCATAAAGTAATCATGATCATAGTCCCTAGAAGTGGAACATATGAATACGACATGTAATTGTGGCATAAACATCAATGTATAACATCGGGAACATATATAAGTTGAAACATGTTCACTAATTAATTTAAGGACATTAAATCATGCCCTCTCATAGACATATAGACATGAAAATAGGCCCAAAAATGATCCTTTTTACATGAAATCCTTTTCAGGAATAACGTTGTGAACACGTAATCAGGTTCATGTATAAATTTAGGACATAAAACTTTGTCCATGAATAACATTGTTATCATGTAATATGATTCATAGAAAACATTATCAACATAAAATAATGTTCACTACTAATTTAGTGAAGATTTAACCTGGCCCAAAAATAAACCTATGAAAGAAATAAGGTTCAAAAATAACATTGTGAAATTTTAATCAGGTATAAGAATAATCTTATAGACATGAAATGAGGTTTATTCATACAATTTAGAACATGCATTCCAATTCAGGAAAAAACTCATGATTCATATATTGTTACCTAATTAGTTGGAGGTAGATATATGTCCCACCCATATCATGATAACATCAATCATAGATATTCCACAAAATAAAACATTCACTATATCATTAACCATAAAAAGAGATATGTATTATAAATATCAAATCAAAACCCATTTAATGAAATGGGTATCATTAAAATTTCTTCACATCATAAACTATGAAAATAGATAGGATTAATATTAAAATATTGAAATAAAAACTTGTGAAAATATGAATCTTTCAAAATAATATTACTCATGCTAGATATGAAAGTTTCATTAACACAATCACATAAAATAATAAACCATTCAATGAAAGAATATGAATGTAACTTTTAGATAATTTCTATTAATGGAATAAGTAACATCAACAGATATCTTCATAGTTGTATAATAATTTTGAAATATCATTAAAAATATTTCTTTAGAAAAATATCATTTCTTCATTGGAAAACTTTTTGTAATGAATAAAAACATTTGGATTTCATTTTTTGAGAAAATAATCTGAAAAATTATAAATAAGACAAGAAACATTTTTGAAATACTTTTTTCATAAAAAATAATAGAATAGTATTCAAAACAATTTCAAAATATTTTTCATTAAAAAAATTTTAAATTATATCTTGAAAACATAATGGAATCAATTTTAATGATAATACTTTGAAAACATATAAATAATGCATGAAAAAAATTTCAAAATCATTTCTTTGAAAATACATTGAAATTTTTTAAGGAAATATAGATTTTTTTTAAAAACCATTTATTTTAAAAGGATTTTAAAAAATAAAAATAATTCTTGAAAACATTTTGAAAATGTTTTTAGAAAACATGTATTTGTAAAGAATGTAGATTTCGGGTCGAAGAGAGAGTAAATCCAACCTTTCATAAAAACACTTTATGAGCTATGTAATATAAATAAGGGAATAAATAATGTACAAATAAATTAATAAACCATTAATTACTAGATGAAAATACCACTAAATAGGGTTGTTTGAGATATTTTTCATATTATTTATTTATCTCAATCGTAAACATAAACCATATTTAAATGTGCTTTATTATTTCAATGGACTCATACCACATGGTAAAAGTGAACCCTATTACCCATGTAATAATGTGAAAATAAATGAATATATATATAAAATTTAAATAATTAGTTTCAAGATATAAAATTTTAAAGGAATTTTATACACCTCATGTTAAACTATAGGTTTATAAAATGTCATGTGTCTCAAAGAAGAAAAATTTTGACCAAATTACTATACTGATTTAGTAACTTTTGAAAAATACATCACATTATAAAAATATGGTTAATTATATATTAAAATACTCATACATTTGAAACTAATAATCATATAATACAACCATGATCATTATACAGACATCACAAAAAGAATGGGTTTTGAATAAAGCATGTATCTCACAAAAATAAAAAGTGAGATGAAATTCCCTTACATTGTGTATGGAATATCATTGTATACATAAAAATATATTTTATAATAAATATAATATTATTATTAATCTATAAAATATCCATATTATTATATATAATATCTTATACGGTTTTATTATGAATTTATATTACTCTTTTTTTTTTGAATTCTATGTTATGTTTTCATTTTGTGTAATTTTTGCTTTGTTCTTTGGATGTGTCCTAATTTGTTATATCTTAAGTCCATAAACAAATATCATGACTTAAAAAATATATATAATTATATGAATATAAATTATATTCATTATATGTTTATTAAAATAATCTATTTAATATTGAATTATTAAATGGAATACACTTTTCAAAGAGACGATAGGTCGTATGTAAGTATGAATATAGTTTTTGTTTAATAGTCATATTAAAAGAATGTTATAAAAAGAAATATATGTTTATATGTTTATACATATGATTATTAAATTATAATTATTATATCATATATATCATTTCATATCACTAAACCCATCATTAATAAATTCCATTTTGTGTGTGAATGAATCACATATGTTTGAGGGGGTGGTAGTCCACACTTCCTCAAAAAAAATTAGTATTTAAACCTAATGAAAACTATAAAGGTATTTTTTGAGAAAATAAAAATAATATTTAAACCATAATAAATATAATATAGAAGTTATATAAATATAATTTCCATCACAATTCCCACCAAGAGATGTGTTAATGGAAAAAAACCATCACATGTGAGGCGATATCTCACCATACACGTAAACAATATGTTCATTTACCATTATATAGAAATGCGTGTCTTCTAGGTCAAACCATGTGACTCACGAGATCCAATTATATTTAAGATACATTATTATAAATTCATGAGAGAAATAGAGTGGAGGGTGGATAGATAAAATAAAAAAAGGTGCTTGAGAGAAGTCATTACCTATTAATTGGGTTACTCCTTTTGGATTGATCCAAAAAGAATCATTGGATTTCAATAATCCCTTGGAGTGGATTATAGGAAGAAGGGAAGAAATTTGGGTAGTATTTTAGATAGATACTGTCCAGATCTATGTAGATTTAGTGGTTTGAAGAAGAGGGAGTGATTAGGACCTCTTGTCGAGAAGGGAATGGACAAAAGTGGCATTTTTAAAAACAAGTTAGGTATGTCCATATTTTTACCTAAAAAGGTCTTAAAAATCATATATAAATAATTTAAGGTTCATGGCTGAGTGTAGTCTATGAAATGATTTTTGGAAATGTTTCTAGGTTGTTTTGCGTCTTAAATTTTTGGTTTAGATCTCTAATAACCAAATTTGTATCTTAGTCATTGTAATTAATTTTAAAAACAATTAACAATTTTTTTTAGTAAATTACAAATTTGAACATATTATAGATTATACATTATGATGATTAATTATATGGATCCCATATTCCATTTATATTTTTACAAGTGGAAGAAATTAATTTAAGAATAATCCCAATGACAGGACGACATTGATGGTTTGTAATGTAAAATCATCCAAAAGTTTCTTTTGTTTTTACTAAAAAATTCAAAGTGATATTGTTTTCAATGACATCAATTGTATTAATTTATAAAATTATTATCTAATTAATCTTTAAAATGAATTTTAAAAATAATTCATCGTCATAAATGAATTATATTGAGAAGGTACTTTGACATTTAATTCATTTTTTAACTATATATTAAAACAATAAAACCTTACGAAAAAATACAAAAAATGTATCCTAATAAATTTTTTATTTTTATCATTAAAATATTATGTTTATATTAACATAATATTCCTATAAAATTTCAAAAAATTTCATTTCAAATGGCTTCTCCGTTATAATTTTATAAAACTACATCTATAAAAATATTGGTTGTAAATAATAAAAATAGGTTTTTCCAAATATTATATCTATATATTCTATTGTATGATTATAATTTTTTTTAATATATAAAATTTATATTTACTTTATATCATTCAATAATTATAATTAATTTAACTTATTAAAATAAATAATTTTTCACATAAAAAAAGACATTTATAAATATGGTCCCTTTATATTCATTTAGAATGTATATTATTTTATAATTAATATGTAACCAATGAATTTTTGTAACGCCCCGACCCCAGCTACCCGGAGCCGGTGCATTACTTCGTAACATTGGCATGATCCCAAAAGATCAAGTCTCGAAAGACCGATTAGTTTAGTAGCCTTGGAAACACTAGATACATTCATAAGTCTTTCATTACATCAAAATTAAACAAACTACAAAAAAAAACATGGTCTTCATATTCCACACTCATATCTTCACTGATTATTCTTGCAAGTCAGTCATAAAATACTTCTTCACAACCTGGAAAATTTTTAAACATTGAAAGGGGTGAGCTCAAATGCTCAGTAAGGATAACAATAATGCGGAAGCTTTCATAAATAAACATTAACATTTAAGGCAATGTATAACTAAAACAAAAGCCTCTTAAACATGAACTTCAACATAATATGGCAAAAGTAAAATGAGATAATGCCATTTACTTCTTCACATGGATATTCTACTGGTCGAATAATCACATGTAATATCAATAACCACTTTCATAATGATGGAATGCATAATGCCAGACTATCATAACCACATAGCCAAGGCCTCGTGCCAAGACTACAAATAAGATTTTGTCAAGGCCTTGTGCCAAGACACTAGTTTGTCTCATGAGACCTGCCGATGCATCGAGGAGCTATAGCGGGCTCCACCCGTCACTTATTAAGTCCAATGCATTCCTCATATGAATAGGTTTAAACATATCATAAACCATAACATAATCGTATCACATAAAACATGCATAAAGGAAACATAACATTTCCACATTTCAATCACAAGATATCAATACAACACATTGATATAGTAAAAATTCTTTCAAAACCATTTTCAATACCAAAATAAAAGAATGTTAAAACTTTGTATTTATTTTTCATAAAAAAAAGTGATGGATTGTAAAGGAAGCCGAAACTCAAATAATGGTCACGGCGGCGGAGAAGTCATTGTCGCCGCATAAGTACGGAAAGAAAAACATTCCCTTTTGTCGTTTAGCAAAACGCTTCGTATAAAAAGATTCCTTTTGTACAAACGTAAAAGTCAAAGGGGTTTATACACCGTATAAATGAAAATTGTGTATAAAACCAAATATGCCTCAATGAAAGGAGATTGAGACGAAGTACTTTAAAAGATAATTTTTAAATAAAATATATATATTATGTGTATTCACTATAGGTACACATAAAGAATGTAAAAATACAAGATAGGACATAATAATATCATGACATAATTTGAAAGTAGGAGATTAACCCAAAGAATGGAAGTTGGGTTAAGAAGTTCCCTTACCTCGTGTCTGACTTGACTCAACCGTTCTTTAACCTCCTGAATAATAAACTAGAGTTAATATATACCTTATTAAGAACCATTTTCAACTTCATTATCCTTATTATATCACTTATTACAATGATATGAACATTATGTAATTATTTAAGTTAATAATGTTCATTTTGTCGGTATTTGGTTCTTAAGTCAAAAATAGGCTTCTTACACTTACATGTTGTTAATTTGGTCAAAGGTTCATTATATCCAGAATGGTATTCATGATGTAGATATCATATATGTCATATATATCCAGTACATACATTCATTTATAATATTACATCACATTTAGAGGTAAGAAATGAAATGCACCGTTCATGGAGACGGTAAGCCGTACGTACGCATGAACGCTACTTCCATTTCTATTTCATATTTTCTGGAATGGAATCATAATGATATGAGAGTATATTATAATTCCAGTATAATAACATATATAATATCATTAACTTTATCCTTCACACATCCCACATATGGTATTAACGAATCAAATCACTTTCAGGGGGCGGTAGTCCGCGCTTCCTAAAATGAAGATATCGTGTTTTACCCATAATGGAAACCATAAAGGTATGCCCAAAATGAAAAAAACAGAAGCTTAAGGAAAACATAAACATATTATATATCATATATAAAAATAGTGACATCATAATGGCCACCTTTGAAGGTGTTAAATGAGTGTTGAACAATCATCGTTTCGGGAGGCAGAATTTCGCCATCCACGGAAACCTTATGTTCTTTAACCATTTGATGTAGTTGTGTGGAAGTGTAGCTCAAATAAATCTTATAACAACATCCTAGTATATTTAAGATACTGGTGTTGTTACAAAAGAAGTAAATAAAAAGAGTTTAGGGGGTTGGAGAAGCAAAATAAAACAAAAGAACATGAGAGAATGAATTACCTTAAAAAGTGTAACTCCTTTTGAGTTGAGCCTAAAGGCTTCCTTTGAAAGGATTCTGCCCAAAGGGAATCCTCTAGGATGAGGAGAGGGATGTGGAGAGAGCAAATGGGCAGGGGTTGGCCGAGCCAATGGCTTGAAGAGTGTGTGAAATGAGGTAGAGGTGGGGGCCTTTTATAAGAGGAGAGGAAGGGCACTTTTGGAAAGTAAATGAACATTACATTATTTGAAAATGTGTTTCGGTTTTAAAAGGTCCCACATTGATAGAATTCGTGGATAAGGTGATAAGGCATCGAAATCCACTCATCCAATTGGTTTTGGCCATGTGTAGATCATAGATTTTATATTACCTTTCCATTTTATTTAAATCGTCAAATAATGATGTCATCGCTGCATCATTATTATGTCATAAATAATTAAATTTATTTAATGTCTAAAAATTATAAAAAAAATACTATGATATAGGAAATCTTTTTATCTTTCCAATGACTATTTATAATCAAAATTTGGACTTGTGTAACCCTACTTAAAAATTGTTTTAGTAAAACACTTTATGTTAGTGTCATTTTCACTTTAACATTAAATAAAAAGTAATTTATGTTATTTCCCAACAAAAGTGGATCCATGGGGTCCCCAAGTTAGGCCATGGCTTGTCTTGGTCGGCCATGACACAACCAATGAGGTTGGGACATGTGTCTAGGTCATTTAATATTATTAAAGTATTATTTATACCTTAAACTACCCTAATTACCACTAATCGCGATTAAGAACTTAATAAGTTACTATTCACCAAAAAATTATTTTTATCCCATTGAACCACATTTTACTTCTTTATGACAACCATGTATGTCGGATTTTTGAAAATCAAAACACAGAAGTGGTAATATTTCATTTAAACGAAAAATCAGTTATTTAACAACCACTTAGTGGTTTCACTATTCATCAAAAATTGAAGTTTTTCAGAATAAGGCCAAAATTTCACCCTAAGCTATAATTGATATTCCGAATTGAAAAATGATGTCTATTTTAAAAAATTCCAAACATATTAGTTGCATTAATTAATTTTATAATTAATTCCCGCTGTCACAAAAAAAATAGCGTGTTTTTAAGAAACAATTTATATCAAAAGATTGACAATTGTTTATGTCCAATTTCAATGTCAAATTAATTCTAATGACCACCATTGGATAAAATGGTAAAAATATATTCTAATTATACTCTAAAACCACTCAATAGTATAATTTATCACTATGAATTATTTTGATTAAAAAAGTTGTTTTAAGTATTTTTCACTATTCATAAAAATTTTGAAGTTCTCAGAAAATTACAAAAAATTCAACATAGGCTAATTTCAATATTAGGAATACAAAAATGAAGTCCATTTTGAAATATAAAATTTCTATAATTTTAAAAAGTGGTTATTACTATTCATAACGGCTACTTTGATTTGTCGCGATGTTTTAGAACTCGAAGTTGCGTACAATGCAAGCTATTGTATTATTGAATGAGAAGCGTATCGTGGAAGCTCGGGGTGTTACATTCTCCCCTCCTTCAATAAATTGCGTCCTCGCAATTTGAAATTTTTCTTTGATAATAAAAGGTTGAAAAGAGAAAATACCTTTGAGGAAAACCCACATCGGAAATAAGGTTAATAAATATATAACATTAAAAGAAAGCAGGATAAGTACAAAGGTCACCCGATATAGCCCATTCTAGGATTATATGAAAATATGGATATGGAGGAGAAACAAACCATCAAGGTCTGATGGAGAGTTATAGAAAACAGGATTAGGAGAAAGTTTAACCACAAGAAAATCACAAACTTGTGATTGGTTAAACGGTCATTGAATCCCCAGTTGGAAAAGTTAACCGACAACATTTTTGTTTTAAGTTACCTTTTATAATGTTAAGGAATTTATTTAGGAGATTTACTAAGAACGTAAGGGAATATACATACTTGTTATGTATACTTTCATTCGTTAAATTTTTTTTTTTACCACAACCCCAACTTTTACTCCAAATGGTAACGGAACTCAAAAATATTCTATTTATCCTAATTGTATAAGGTTCAAAATGTTAACACATACCATTTAGATTAGTAAAATTATTTTCTAATAACCAGGGACTTCCTGTAGGCTAGTGGTAGGAAATAAAGGCCTGTCGCACTATGGTTGTGGGTTCGATTCCTGCAGCTTTGTCCGACGCGACGGGTTATTCCCCACCCTACAGGTTGTCCTTTTCCTAAAACTATAGTATTATAATATTCCAAAAATAATCTTCAGAAATGCTTTATCCTTAAATAATAATATCCATGGTTCAACTTAATCCATTCCAACCTTAATAGTTATCCAAAATACCTCCGTCCAGACTTTCTCTAAAAGGCCTCTAAATTCCAAAATCAATTGTAACAGATTCCCCAAACAAAGTAAAGTTTCTTTTATTGTCACATACTAAAAATATAATTACCTTCATCATATTAAAACCTTACTGAAACCAACAAGTACTGCAGTACAATCCTTATATAGATCACATTATTCTAATAACCAGAATATAATCCATGAGTCCGAAAGCATCAATACATTAGTTATTCTGCTTCAACTGTAGTAATAGCATAAGATTGTCCTTGATCCCTTGGCCTTTTCTGAGGTAAGATTCCTTGACGCTTAGGACATTCATTTGCGTAATGACCCATTTCTCTACAATTGTAGCATTCAACTTTGACAGCCTCTTTCTTTCCCTTGCAATCACGTGCCTGGTGACCTTTTTCTCCACATTTATAACAGACTCCCATTCCTTTTAGGCAAGTACCAGGGTGATTCTTCCCACAATTATCACATAATGGAAAATCCTTCTTTCCCTTTTTCCCTTTATCTGTCTCTTGTTCCACCGTTCTCTTCTTCTCTTGCTTTACTTTGTTGTCATAAGACTTAGAGAATTCCTTTTCTGTCTTGATAGCACATGAGACTATATCTTCGTATGATGAGAAGGATTGTGATACTAAAGCTCGACGGAGAAATGGTTTTAACCCATCAAAGAAACGATCAATCTTACTCCTTGGGTTACGTATATAATCGGCAGCATGCCTCGCTAACCTTGTAAAGTTAGCCTCATACTTTGCGACATTCTCATCCTCCTTCTGCCTCAGACTCAGAAATTGCCTTTCCATATCTGCTCGATGGTCACGAGGAAAGTATTTTTCTAAGAAAAGCTCTTTGAACTCCCTCCATTCCATACTTGATACGTCGTCATCTTCCTTTGTGTTTTGAATCAGCGACCACCACTGATCGGCATCTCCAGTGAGGCGGTAAACTGCCATGACAACCTTCTCCCTTTCACTACTCCCCAAGGCATGGAATATTTTCTCTAAGGAATTTATCCATTGCTCAGCTACTATAGGATTTGTACTCCCATTGAAGGTTGGTGGTTGTTGCCTCATGAAGCGGTCTAACATTGATCCTCCACGTTGCGGATCAGGGTGCTCCATACGAGTAAGGTTGTTATTCATAACCTGCGTGAGTTGTCCCAGTATGGTGAGAAGCTGATCAGCACCAGTTGTATCACTAGCTCCACCATAATTATCCTGAGCAGGAGGGCAATCCCTACACGGAGTTCGTGCATTGATACAGTTTCCATTCCTTCTACTAGGCGCCATTTCTAAACAATGGCATAAACTAGATTAGTTTATGAATCAAAATACATAATTCCATACTTGTAAAACACTTAACATAAATTGAACTAATTATGGATATAATCCATAATTATAAAAATGTATTCTTTGAGGAAGTATATACTCGTAACCCTTCATAGTGGTTTGTAAAGAAAATGGGAATTATCCAAAGCATATCCCCCGGGAGTGTCGTAACCAAGAGTGCAGCAAGGCCCGTTGTCGTGCACCAGTTCCCGTTCGAGTCTAGCTCAAAGCGGTGTTTTCGGGTTTTACCCCTAGGTACATCTGTGCCAGAGCCGCCTCTACCTGCTCGTATCCAGACAGGAATGTATTGCTTGGAAAACTCACAAAATCTCTACAATACCAATATTCTAAGATGTTCTTTTATACTAATCCTCAAAGTCTATCTTCGGGCTATGTGCTCTAATCAGAGTTTATCTAAATCTAGCTTCCAAGGTTAGTACTAAACTGCCTCTGATACCAACTGTAACGCCCCGACCCCAGCTACCCGGAGCCGGTGCATTACTTCGTAACATTGGCATGATCCCAAAAGATCAAGTCTCGAAAGACCGATTAGTTTAGTAGCCTTGGAAACACTAGATACATTCATAAGTCTTTCATTACATCAAAATTAAACAAACTACAAAAAAAAACATGGTCTTCATATTCCACACTCATATCTTCACTGATTATTCTTGCAAGTCAGTCATAAAATACTTCTTCACAACCTGGAAAATTTTTAAACATTGAAAGGGGTGAGCTCAAATGCTCAGTAAGGATAACAATAATGCGGAAGCTTTCATAAATAAACATTAACATTTAAGGCAATGTATAACTAAAACAAAAGCCTCTTAAACATGAACTTCAACATAATATGGCAAAAGTAAAATGAGATAATGCCATTTACTTCTTCACATGGATATTCTACTGGTCGAATAATCACATGTAATATCAATAACCACTTTCATAATGATGGAATGCATAATGCCAGACTATCATAACCACATAGCCAAGGCCTCGTGCCAAGACTACAAATAAGATTTTGTCAAGGCCTTGTGCCAAGACACTAGTTTGTCTCATGATACCTGCCGATGCATCGAGGAGCTATAGCGGGCTCCACCCGTCACTTATTAAGTCCAATGCATTCCTCATATGAATAGGTTTAAACATATCATAAACCATAACATAATCGTATCACATAAAACATGCATAAAGGAAACATAACATTTCCACATTTCAATCACAAGATATCAATACAACACATTGATATAGTAAAAATTCTTTCAAAACCATTTTCAATACCAAAATAAAAGAATGTTAAAACTTTGTATTTATTTTTCATAAAAAAAAAGTGATGGATTGTAAAGGAAGCCGAAACTCAAATAATGGTCACGGCGGCGGAGAAGTCATTGTCGCCGCATAAGTACGGAAAGAAAAACATTCCCTTTTTTCGTTTAGCAAAACGCTTCGTATAAAAAGATTCCTTTTGTACAAACGTAAAAGTCAAAGGGGTTTATACACCGTATAAATGAAAATTGTGTATAAAACCAAATATGCCTCAATGAAAGGAGATTGAGACGAAGTACTTTAAAAGATAATTTTTAAATAAAATATATATATTATGTGTATTCACTATAGGTACACATAAAGAATGTAAAAATACAAGATAGGACATAATAATATCATGACATAATTTGAAAGTAGGAGATTAACCCAAAGAATGGAAGTTGGGTTAAGAAGTTCCCTTACCTCGTGTCTGACTTGACTCAACCGTTCTTTAACCTCCTGAATAATAAACTAGAGTTAATATATACCTTATTAAGAACCATTTTCAACTTCATTATCCTTATTATATCACTTATTACAATGATATGAACATTATGTAATTATTTAAGTTAATAATGTTCATTTTGTCGGTATTTGGTTCTTAAGTCAAAAATAGGCTTCTTACACTTACATGTTGTTAATTTGGTCAAAGGTTCATTATATCCAGAATGGTATTCATGATGTAGATATCATATATGTCATATATATCCAGTACATACATTCATTTATAATATTACATCACATTTAGAGGTAAGAAATGAAATGCACCGTTCATGGAGACGGTAAGCCGTACGTACGCATGAACGCTACTTCCATTTCTATTTCATATTTTCTGGAATGGAATCATAATGATATGAGAGTATATTATAATTCCAGTATAATAACATATATAATATCATTAACTTTATCCTTCACACATCCCACATATGGTATTAACGAATCAAATCACTTTCAGGGGGCGGTAGTCCGCGCTTCCTAAAATGAAGATATCGTGTTTTACCCATAATGGAAACCATAAAGGTATGCCCAAAATGAAAAAAACAGAAGCTTAAGGAAAACATAAACATATTATATATCATATATAAAAATAGTGACATCATAATGGCCACCTTTGAAGGTGTTAAATGAGTGTTGAACAATCATCGTTTCGGGAGGCAGAATTTCGCCATCCACGGAAACCTTATGTTCTTTAACCATTTGATGTAGTTGTGTGGAAGTGTAGCTCAAATAAATCTTATAACAACATCCTAGTATATTTAAGATACTGGTGTTGTTACAAAAGAAGTAAATAAAAAGAGTTTAGGGGGTTGGAGAAGCAAAATAAAACAAAAGAACATGAGAGAATGAATTACTTTAAAAAGTGTAACTCCTTTTGAGTTGAGCCTAAAGGCTTCCTTTGAAAGGATTCTGCCCAAAGGGAATCCTCTAGGATGAGGAGAGGGATGTGGAGAGAGCAAATGGGCAGGGGTTGGCCGAGCCAATGGCTTGAAGAGTGTGTGAAATGAGGTAGAGGTGGGGGCCTTTTATAAGAGGAGAGGAAGGGCACTTTTGGAAAGTAAAGGAACATTACATTATTTGAAAATGTGTTTCGGTTTTAAAAGGTCCCACATTGATAGAATTCGTGGATAAGGTGATAAGGCATCGAAATCCACTCATCCAATTGGTTTTGGCCATGTGTAGATCATAGATTTTATATTACCTTTCCATTTTATTTAAATCGTCAAATAATGATGTCATCGCTGCATCATTATTATGTCATAAATAATTAAATTTATTTAATGTCTAAAAATTATAAAAAAAATACTATGATATAGTAAATCTTTTTATCTTTCCAATGACTATTTATAATCAAAATTTGGACTTGTGTAACCCTACTTAAAAATTGTTTTAGTAAAACACTTTATGTTAGTGTCATTTTCACTTTAACATTAAATAAAAAGTAATTTATGTTATTTCCCAACAAAAGTGGATCCATGGGGTCCCCAAGTTAGGCCATGGCTTGTCTTGGTCGGCCATGACACAACCAATGAGGTTGGGACATGTTTCTAGGTCATTTAATATTATTAAAGTATTATTTATACCTTAAACTACCCTAATTACCACTAATCGCGATTAAGAACTTAATAAGTTACTATTCACCAAAAAATTATTTTTATCCCATTGAACCACATTTTACTTCTTTATGACAACCATGTATGTCGGATTTTTGAAAATCAAAACACAGAAGTGGTAATATTTCATTTAAACGAAAAATCAGTTATTTAACAACCACTTAGTGGTTTCACTATTCATCAAAAATTGAAGTTTTTCAGAATAAGGCCAAAATTTCACCCTAAGCTATAATTGATATTCCGAATTGAAAAATGATGTCTATTTTACAAAATTCCAAACATATTAGTTGCATTAATTAATTTTATAATTAATTCCCGCTGTCACAAAAAAAATAGCGTGTTTTTAAGAAACAATTTATATCAAAAGATTGACAATTGTTTATGTCCAATTTCAATGTCAAATTAATTCTAATGACCACCATTGGATAAAATGGTAAAAATATATTCTAATTATACTCTAAAACCACTCAATAGTATAATTTATCACTATGAATTATTTTGATTAAAAAAGTTGTTTTAAGTATTTTTCACTATTCATAAAAATTTTGAAGTTCTCAGAAAATTACAAAAAATTCAACATAGGCTAATTTCAATATTAGGAATACAAAAATGAAGTCCATTTTGAAATATAAAATTTCTATAATTTTAAAAAGTGGTTATTACTATTCATAACGGCTACTTTGATTTGTCGCGATGTTTTAGAACTCGAAGTTGCGTACAATGCAAGCTATTGTATTATTGAATGAGAAGCGTATCGTGGAAGCTCGGGGTGTTACAATTTTACTATATATACATATATTAATAGGTTAGTTAATAATATAAGAATAAATTTAATGGTCTTGTTATATCTTAATAAATGATAATATTTTAATGAATTATTCTTCTACAACACATGGTCTTTTTTGTTATGTGAGGCATCGAGGAATGTTAGACTTGTAGGTAATGTAAGATAAACTCATTGTTCTGTGCATAGTGAGGTAAACGTTTTGTTGTGTGTAGTGCATGATTAACTTTATGTTTCAATGATCACAAGCCAGACATAGTTCTTTAATATAAAATAAACTATTTTTTGTGTGGGATGAAATTATAAATAACAATGAGATTAAATTAATTCGAAAAGAATATTTTAAAAAATATAAGGGTTTTATAATATATTTTTAGAGTTATCCAAAAAAAGGTAGAGATATAAAATAAAACCCAGTTTTCATGGAGACTGTTGGCCCTATGGCCCCATTAATACAGTTTCAATTTTCTCAATAGATTGTATGAAATTGTGGTAAATAATATATCACAAGTAAATAATAAGTTATATCCCATATATATAATATATTTTCATTAAACCCATCCTTATTACCAATCATTTAAAGCATGAACAAATCAAATCACATAGTACGGTTATAGTCTTTCTTACACATGATCAACATTATCATATAATTTTTCAATGGAAATTAAGGATTTATTTGTGACATAATTGTTCGTCAGAGTAGATTAATCAATATGGGGGGTGAATTGAGTAATCAATAGATATTTCTGTTAAAAAAGGTTTCTTTAAAAATTTCCCCCAATTAAAAATTTATGAAAAGTTATTTTGTTTTGAATTTATAAAAGTACTAAAAGTTCAATTAATTTCTGAAAAGATTTATTAGTTCTCAGCTATATCAATCTGAAGATTATTATCACCTTTAAAACTAACCTACTATTTTAAAATAGTTATAAAATTATTACAAACTAAATATAAATGTTCAATTTTGTTTTATGAAAAATTTATACACATATATTAACACTAATATGTAAAATCATAACAGAAAAAAGTGTTCCAGTCTCAAGACGAGACTAAGTCCTCTTCCCTTGGTGATCACCTTCCACCATGTATTTTAAATTAATAAACAGTTTGATCCACACCTGGTATCTGGGATATCAATAACACACAATGTTGTCCATGACACATATGAACTATATCATAGTTAATCGTCGGAAGCCAAAATACTAGTCACACGTGACCTCATCCACTATTCTATGTGGGATACAAGAAATAAAATGAGGGAGAGTTTGAGGATATCTAGTATCATATAGTTATGAGAAGGATTCATTGTGTGTGTAACAGACAGATACAAAAACGACTTAAAGAATGTAAACAGAAGAACACAACAGAGCTAAAGATGTAGAATAAGGATTATAAGTCTATGTGTGATATGTCATGATCCTCTAGAGTCATTTTATATAGGGAAAATTATGTTTTAGTCCTCTTCTAAAATTTGGCTCAAAAATAGAGTATCATAGTCTTGGTGGTCTAGTTTTGATGAGTGAAGTGTTAATATCGTTATTTGAAATATGTTTAGCGCGGTTCAATAGGTTTTTCTCATCTCATTGATGTACCCATATGTTATTGCTTTCAGTTATTATAATTTTAATGAAATCTTGAGAGTTGTAGGTGTTCACATTTATTATGTTCATTTTTTACTTTTCAACGTATTCCAAATCACTTTAAATGATCCAGTTGTCAATTCTATTATGCATTGAGTTCCAGCAGGCATAAAGATATCCCCATGTGCAGATTCCTCATACTATCTACTGATAGTCCTATAGAAACATTAAATAATATTAGAAGCATTAATTTCTTTGATTATTAATGTTAGATATAAATTTTAATTATATAAGTAATAAAAAATATAATGACTATCAATGAGTCATATGTATCGGTGAGCCATTTTCATCGGTCTGTCATCTTCGATCACTCAGCATTGGGGAATGCATGTATCAGTGATTCCTTTCAATCGGTGTCAGTGAATCAATGCATCAGTGAGTCCATTTCATCGATATTGGTGACTCGATGTATCAGGGTGTCCATTCCATCGGTATTGGTGAGACGGTGTATCAGTGAGCCCTTTCCGCCAGCATTGGTGACTCGGTGTATCAGTGTGTCCTTTGTTCTGTCAGTGTGACCGATAATCAGTGAGATATATGAACTAACAGTGAATCATATTAACTATGAGTCCTTCCTTCTGTCAGTGAGATAGTTGAACAAATGGTGTCTCATTTTAACTGATGGTTTCATGTCCAACGGTGTGTCTTTTGTCTGTCGGTGTCACGTCCATGGTGAGTCTTTTCCAAAAGTGTCTGCTTCACATATTTATAAAATATGAAATACGCATGTTTGATCTTACATTCATTAAAAATTAGGTCTAATAGTGATTAATTAGCTTGTTAGTGTCAGTGACATATAATTAGACAATTTTAGATGATCTATCATGTAATTTACAAAGTTAGAAACTGGTAATCCTCATAATGACACATAGATAATCAATTAAAAGCATATTTAGAAATAAACAAACCTAAATGGTTTTATGAATGAAATAATATAATATTAAAGATAAATTTTTTTCATATAATAAGATCTGAAATGAAATAATATATATGATAATATATATGATAATATATGACAGGATTTGTGAAAACTAAATCCTTTATAGTTAGAGATAGTGGCCAACATCATATCTGGGCCAACAATCCCCTTTTTTTGATAATCACAACTCATGGCATGAAATCATTGCATTATCGAATCTTAAAGGATTCATGCCCTTTTAATAGTGTGTATTAAAATTTCTCTCCATTTTGGGATAACAAAGAAGTGATATGAGATAATGACAGGAAAAAATTATACTAGAAACAATTAAATAACATTAAGATACTGATTACACCGAAAAGGCATAAATATTTGAATGGAACCCTATGAATTGAAAAATGTCCACATAATTGGATAGAATCAGTTGTTATGATCAAGGGGTGCCTTCCACTTATCATAATGATCAATAGAAAGATTATCATGAGAGTTAGGCTGAGGAGCAGGAGGGCCCGAACTGATTTTGAGAGGTGGTTGAGGCACTCCTTCAGGAACGGTAGAATCAAGGGTATGCCCGTGTTGAGAAAGAAACCAAGGTGAAATATTTTCTATGATGACTAGAATAATTTGAGATAAGGCATAAGAAACTGAAATTTGACTTTGAGTAGCCACATATCTAGAAGGTCCAAGCGTTGCAGCAGGAGTTACCACAATTTCTTCACTTTGGACAGGAAGATACAGTTTTAACATCTTGACGAATTATTCAATGATCACATTGCCATATCTCAATTCTTTTTCAAGATCATCATTTTTTCAATAATCTTATCCAACAAAGGAGAAAACTCTATGTGTTTCTGAATCTGATCTTTAATGTCAGAGTAAGAGATATGGAAAAATACTTAAATAGACTTTTCATTTGGTGTTTTGTGACAATTTTAGATAAAAACTAAATAATTATCTTGGTCAAATCTTCCAGAGTATATGAAGTAGCCCTTTTATTATAATTCACATGATCATGCACATTATATTCAGTAACAACTACATTGGATAAACATACAGTCGGCACTTTTAACTCCTCTTTCAAAAATAAACTAATAGTAAAATGATATGAAAGATATTTAGATTGTGAGGACTAAGAAGGTGGAGATGAATATGATGCTAGAGTAGAAGTGGTGAGATCCTGAACATCATTTCGGAGCTTGGAAAACTCAAGAGATTTAAAATGACAAAAAACGTTCACAAGACCTTTCATGACAGTTTCGATTATATTCCTATAATCTCTAGTCAAGGCATTTATCCCAAATGTCATCTTCTTTATATCATTTCATATATTGGTATTTTTTTTCTTAATTGTCTTTGCAGTTATTGTTAGATTTGTCTGAATCACATTTATCACTATCTTTGAAACAGAAGAACCATCAGAGATGAACTGGAAGCACTAGCGTGCTTTACACCATCAACCACAGATCTCAGTGCTTTCAAATTCTCAGTCAGCTCAGTATTCTATCTCCAAGATTCAGCAATCTCATCCCTCATATAATATTGCACTAAGTGTCTTATGGAGGAAAAAATCTCTTCCTTGAAAAGTTCAAAATCCTCATTAGTGACATAGTCACTAGAAGTGGTCTCATCCACTATTTTCTTTACTATAGGTTTAATAATTTCATCATCAAAATCATCAAAATCCAATCCCAAGGATACTAAACAAGATTTCCTTATCCATTCATCATGAATATCAGAATCGAAAAGAGAAATAATATCATGCCGTACATTTACTTTTTGATTCTCTTCATCGGCTTGAGAAACATTCCCTTGAGGCTCCCCCGCATTGTCATCTCCTTTGGATGATTTCTCCCCCTAAATTAATGTTTCTTGGGTATGTTTAATTTCCTTAGGTAGAGTTTTTTCCCTAGAATATACAACATGAGAAATAGGTTCATCTGGAGAAACATTTCTTTCTTGAACATTACCTTCAACAGAGACACAATTATCAGCTTCAATAACTTCTATACTCACAGCATTTGGATTTTAATCAAGCTGACTAGAGTCATTATCACTCTCACTTTCACTGATTTCATCATTATTACAATGTTCATTATACTCATATTTGACTGGTTCATATCGTTTTCCAATCCAGATTCTGATTCATTTTCACCACTTCGAGATTCTTCCTCTTCATCTTCTTATTCATTGAATTCAGTAACATACTATACAATTCATTAATCTTCGGCTACTTCACTACCAGAGGATCTGAAAATTGTTTCATGATGGGTTAAATCAATAGGTGGACTTTAAGGTCCAATACAGACTCATTTGTATGGTCTGGAAATGTCTGGTTCACTTCGAGCATCAACTGGTGATCCCACATCTCTAATAGTGGTATCATGTTCCTCTTCCCCATATGAGGAATATGTTACTTGTTCATCTGGACTGAGACTAGGATCCACTAGATCCCTTGGTGTAACTGGATGGTCTTCAGGATTGAACATCTCATAAAATCTTCCTTCATCACCAACACACTCTTTCATCCAATGGTTATAATTTATTTTTATTCTTTTCCAGATGTGAGATATTACATAGATTCTACTACATTCACTAACAAAAACATCCTTATCATCATTTACACAATGCTTCTCTTTCCCCATAGCTTAAATCATATATGTATTGAAGAGATAATTTTACATACACCCAGGTTTTATCATTTCATTGATGTGCACCATCAGATATCAATATAGATTCTGTATAACTTCTTTTTAAAGAAAAAAAACCAGTATAAATCTTGATACTTTAGAGAAGAAAAGTCCCCTTTCCATGGAAAAATATAATGTGGAATAAACATGAAAAGAATTCTACATTCACTATTAAATTCTGAGGTTATGGGTCTCATGCACTGTTCATTTTCAGTTAGCTCCTTTAGAGTAGTATAATAACAGAATAATTCACTTTCAAGAAGAGAAGTACCTTGGTAATCAGCAAACCTTCCTTCATGAGGTACCTTAAGAAATTCAGCCAAATTCATTGAATAGTATGTGATTATCTCCCATTTCACAACTAACATCATCTATGCAACCTCACTTCCTTCCAAAAAATGTTCTAGATTCATATAAAACTGATAAACTAGATTTGGGTAAAATACTATATCATTATTTGTGAACCATTAAATCCATCCTTTATCTTTAATGACATTCAACAATAATGATTTTCTCTACAAGAGAAATTTAACTAAAACATCATTCTACAAAGATACAACATGGATAACCATACTAGGATTCACAGGACCTGATGATTTGGTTGATTTTGATTTTGGTTTCTTGGATGGATGAGAATCACACTCTTCTAGATCTCGCATTACTCTCACCTTTCTGATCAGTTCAATTTGATGGTCATAAGGTAAAAGGTCAGGAGTATAGAAAGAGAAAGGTAGTAGAGAAAGAGAGAGAGTAGAGGTAATGGGTGTAGTGTGGATTGATTAAAATTTATATCATTTAGGGATTTTACAATTTTACAATCACAAAATCTTCGACTAGGTTCACTGGAATTATAGAAATAATGTATTTTTGAAAAAAACATACAACACATAAAAGTGATGAGTGATTGGTGTCAGTATAAAAAACATCACAAAACACCAATGGTTTCAGCATGACAACAGTGCTGGTATGACAATGCTGTTTGTATGACAATGGTGTTGGTTTGCCAATGGTGTCGATATGACCACTTCACAGAAAATGATTAAAGGAATGATAAACTTTGGGTCTTACTAGTTGATCATTCCTAACTCATGTATTATGTAATATATCCTTTCAGAGTTCAATAGATTAGTGAAAGTATTATAAAGCTGATATTCATTGCCAATAAATTCAAAATTAATATCACCCTTTTGATAATGATCTTTCAAAAAGTGATGTCTTACATCAGTATGTTTTGTCCTAGAGTGAGAGACGAGTTTCTTAGAGATTTTAATAGTCGTTATGTTGTATCATTTTATAGGTACATGTCTAAATTGATATACATAGTTTAGAAGAGTGTGTTTTATCCAAAAACATTGTGCACAATAGCTACTTGTATCTATTTATTCAGGTTCAACTATAGATCATGAAACATAATTTTTCTTCTTACTACACCACAAAACCGATGATTTTCCCCAAAAGTGGCATGTCCCAAAGGCTCTCTTACAATCAAATTTACATCCACAAAAATCAACATCCAAACAACTCACTGAATCAAATTATTGTCCTTTGGGGTAAAACAAGCCTAAATTAATAGTATGTTTGATGTATTTGAAAATTCAATTTACTGTATTCAAGTGAGATTATTTGGGATTTGCCTGAAAATGGGAAGACATACACACAATAAACAACATATCTGGCCTACTTGCAGTAATGTAGAGTAATCTTCCAATCATTACTCTGTAAGTGGTTTGATCAACAGATTTACCATCATTATCAATATCAAATATACAAGTACTACTCATAGGAAATTCACTACTTTTTATGCAATCCAGATGAAATATTTTTATAAGAATGTTTATAAACATACATTGATTTGAAGTGATACCATCTTTATTTTGAAAATTTTGAAATCCAATATCGAATTTGAGTTCACCCATTAAACTAATTTAAATTCATTTTTCAATATATTAGAAAATTCAATACATAAATAAATTCTTGAAGATTCAAAAATAATATTATCAACATATATGTGGATAACTAAAACATTGATAAACATTATCGTTATAAAAAGTGTAGGATCAAAAATTCCTTTTGTAAAACCTTTTAAAAAAAATAAAAGTACATAATATATCATACCAAACTTTTGGAGTTTATTTTAAACTGTATAAATATTTTTTCAATTTGAAAAAATGATTTTTAATAAGAGGATGTGTAAAAGCAGGGGGGTTTTTCAAAAAAACATCCTCATCAATATATCCATTTAGGAATCCACTCTTAACATCCAATTGATATAGTTTGAAATTAATATGGAATGAATAATCAAGTAGTATTCTGATAGCTTAATGTCTAGAAACAGGTGGGAAGGTTTTTTCATAGTCAATTCTATCCTCTTCACTATAACCTTGTGCAACTAATCTAGCATTGTTTCTAGAAATAGTATGGGATTCATCTACTTTATTTTTAAACATACACTTAGTTCCTATGATCTAGGTTCCTTTGGGTCTATCCACAAGTTTCAAACATAATTTCTTTCAAATTTATTGAGTTTTTCTTGCATATCCATCACCAAAAATTCATCTTTAATTTCACCACTAATTATTTTAGGTTCATGATGTGACAAGAAATATTGATGTTCAACAAGATTTCGAAAATAAGATCATGTTTGTGTTCCTTTATCTAGTTCTCTAACAACAACATCTATGGGATGGTTTTCTTGGGTTCTAGAGGGTATGGAAAAGGTAGGACTAGTAATTTTAGGTTCATCTTTTTGATCTGGATTGTTATTCCAAGATTCTGGAGAATTTCTAAAATTCTTTTATTTCACATATTTCTTGACTTAAGAATTAGATGGCTTTTCTTTTATGTCTAGATTTGACATCTCATCTTGAAGTTTTTCTAGAGAGGTCTTAAGATCATGTGGATCTGTTTCATAAAATTTGATATTCACAAATTCTTCCACACCAATGGTTCTTTTATTAAACACTCTATATGATTTACTAAAGGATGAATAACTTATAAATATTCCTTCATCAATTATGGATGTGAATTTGTCTAGATTTCCTTTAATGTTCAAAATACATACGTTACTACCAAACACTTTAATATAACTTACATTGGGTTTCCTATTCTTCCAAAACTCAAAGAGAGTCTTCTTATTGATATGTCTGATTAAGACTCTATTTATTATATAACAAGATGTATTAATAGCTTCAGTCTAGAAGTAAATTTGTAGGTTATATTCATTAAGAATAGTTCTATCAATTTCTTGCAAGGTTCAATTTCGCATTTCTATAACTCCAATTTGTTGATGTTTCTTATGGGAAGAGAAGTTATGAATATAGCCATTGTGTGAGCAAAAAGACTCAAAATCTTGATTTTCAAACTCAGAGACATGATCCCTTCTTATATATTTAATTCTAATCCCACTAATATTTTCTATAGTTTTATAATACTTGGTAAAGTAGGTTCATGATTCGCCTTTGTGAGCTAAGAAATTAGTCCAAGTATACCTAGAATAGTCATCCATAAGAACATAGACTTAGTGCTTCCCATTTTAACTAGAAACTCGCGATGTTCCAAAAAAAATCCATGTGATCCTAAAGGATGATAAGTTAAAAAATCTTTCTTTTATTTGAAAGTTATCTCATGTTGTTTTCTATTTTGACAACGATTACAATCTTTTCATTTGGAAACTCTAGTTTTGGAAGAAACATGACAAGGAATTATCTCTTATGTTATCTCAGAGAGTGTAAATTTTAATGTCTTACTCTTCTGTGCCAGATCCAAGACACTTCATAAAATTCACTTAGATATTATTCATTCATTAAGGCTAGTGTGTCTAAATTTATAGCATACACATTATAATTTATAAGAGCATTAAATACTATGATTTTCTTGGCATCAAAAACATGACATAAATCATATATAATTTCTACTTTAAATTCATCAACACAGTGTTCAGATATGATAATAAAATTATACTTTAATCCATCAGTATAATGTAGTTCAGAAATTGAAATAGAGTTAGGGTTACCAATATTTCCTAGGACAATGATTTTTCCTTTACCATTTTCACCAAAGGTGACATTTAATCCATTAATTTTGATAAGACTTTTGAAGATTGAGTAGTCCCATGTCTAGTGTGTTGAACACCCATTGTCCATTTACAAATAAATTTTATAATAACTCTATAAGATGTTTACCTACAAAATATTTTATCCAAGAAATGATATTTGTACCAATATTTTTTGGGGTCCACAAAGATTTGTAATGATGGATTTAAGAACCCATGATTGTCTTTTGGATTTTCTATATGCAGAATATAGAGTGTATGTGAAATAAACACTATTATGTCCTAAAGAACATGATTTCGTAAAATAATTTATGAACTATTACTTGTAGTAAACATATGGTTTCTAAAGAGTGAAGAAGATTTCCTGGATTTGGACATAAAATGTGTTTTGGATAATTTTCTTTTTCCTGGTTGATATACTATTTGAGACATTTAACATGGAGCTATTTGTTTACCTTGAATTTGAGTAAGTGTGTTTTTTCTAGTGGTATACATTTCAAGATCCTTCGCTAAATTTTAATTAGTCATCTTTCTCTCATTTTTTTCCTTGAGCCGTTGACCATTGTTTTCTTTTTCAGTAGTGAGTTCAGATTTAATAGTTACAGTAAGAGAATGTTGTATCTTTAAATATTTATACTTTCCCATTAGTTTATTACATGTCTCTTACATCATGTTCAAATAATACAATAACTCATCTGTTTTCATATTATCAGAGTCAATTTCATTTTTAGAATAATAAGAGTTGTGTGAAAGAGAGTCCATGGTTACCTCAGAAGAATTTTTCATAATGAACATATTAGCCATATCATCTTTCTCATCATAACAAGAATCAGATTCACTGGATCTGTCCTCCGAGGCACTCCAAGTAGCCTTCATGGAATTTTTATATTTTCTATCCTTCTTCTCATACTGCATTTTTTTGTATTTCAACATTGGATAGTCACCTTTGACATGTCCTTTCCTTTTACATTCTTATCAAATTAACTATTCAGATTTATCATTTCTCCTCCTATCCTTTTTCTAATTTCCCTTATTATCATACATTCTATTGTAAATGGGATTTTTAAAAGACATTTGTTTCCTATACAATTTATTTAATTATCTAGCTAGCTGGGTTATTTACTCCTCTATATATTCTATTGATTCCTCACCATTGAAGCTTTCAATAACAGCTTAAATTTTCTCTGTATCCTTATTTTTAGAGGTAGTAGTCTAGAAGGCTATAGACTTACTCTTATGTTCATCATCCTCCACCATGTTGACTTTCATCTCTTCTTCATACATCACAATCATTCCTATAGTATATATGATAGTAAATTTGTGGATATCACATCATTATCTAATTGAGACAACAATTCCTCTCCATATATCAGGTAAACAACTGAGAATCCTCCTGATTTGTTCTTTGGCTATAACTTCTCTTCCCTGAGAGATCACTGTGTTGAAATTTCATTAAACCAAATATAATTATCAGAAATAGATTCATTAGGCTTCATTCTAAAATTTTCATATTTAATAGTATAAGTATATAATCTCATATCGTTCACATTAGATGTTCCCTCATTAGAAACAGACAATGTATCCCAAATCTCATGTACAGTTTTACAAGTAGATATACGATTAAACTCTTCATCTCCTAGAGAACAGTATAAAGAATTCATTGCTTTACAATTATTGTTATATGCAGTCTCAGTAGGTTCTTCCCATGATTTTATATATGTATGAGGAATTTTATATTTCCATTCAATAGTAGTCCAGATTTGAAATCACATGCTTTTGAGAGGTATTATCATTTTATTAATCCACTAATAATAGTTTGTACCATTAAAAAAATTCATTTATTAGTAGCATCTCCATCAAGTATATTTTGTAAGATATGAAGTATGAAAACACATCAAAGAGATAAAAATTTATAAATAAAAGACATTTTATGTCTTTTGAAATAAAACTACAATCACAGTTGAAAAAGAGATTAGAAAGATTTAAAAACTGAAAAATATAAACCCTCCTCTGATACCAAATGTTGGTCAGAGTATATTACTAAATAGGGGGTTGAATTGAGTGATATATAAAAATTTCTGTTAAAAATTTGTTCTTTGATAATTTACCCCAATTAAGAATATAATCAAACAAAGTTTGTTGTGAATTTATAAAGTCCTAAACGTTCAATTAATTTCTAAAAATATTGACTGCTTCTCAGTTATACCAATATAAAGATTAGTATATCTTTTAAAACTACCCTACTTGTTCAAAACAGTTATAAACACATTCTACACTAACTATCAATGTTCAATTTAGTTTTTTGAAAAAGTAATACACAAAGAGTAAAAATAATATTTAAAATAAAAGGAGATAAAAAACAAGAGGTTAAGTCTCAAGTTGAGACTTAGTACTACCTACATGGTGATCACCTACCACAAAGCATTTTAAATTATTAAACAGTTTGATCCACACCTTGGATTGATGTTTTTAACAACAAAAATGTTGTCCATTTCACACTGGACCTCTACCACAATTATTCTCGGGGAGCCAATAGATTGGGCCCACATGAACTCTTCCACTATTATCCATTAGATACGTGGAATAAAATGAGAGAGAGTTTGAGGATATCATGTATCCTCTAGTAATGAAGAAGATTCAGTGTGGGTTTAATAGATAGATACACACACTGCTCAATGAATTTAAACAAAAGAACCCAATAGACAAAAAGATGAATAATAAGGCATATAAGTCTTTGTGTGGAATGTCGTGATGCTCTGGACTCATTTGATGTAGAGAAAATGAAGTTTGTGTCCTCTTATAATTTTCAGATCTAAACCAAAATACCACAGTATCTGTGGTCTGGTTTCAAGGAGTGAAGTTTTCAACTCATTGTATAAAATATGGTCAGCAAATATCATCATGCTATTTTTTTCTTATTGATTTCCCTGTGTGTTCTTTCTATGAGTTCTACAGATTTTCACAAAATATCAAGAGTTTCAGGAGTTCATAGTTCTTATATTCCTTTTTTACTTTTTAGTGTATTCCTCATCTCTTTAAAAGATCCATTTTTATAATTCATGTATACATAGAGGTTTAAAAGGAATGTATCTTTTCCCACGTGCATGTACCTCATACTATCTACTAATAGTCATACAGAAAACATTAAATAATATTAGAAGCATTAATTTTCCTATATATGACAATTTGATATAAATTTTAAATAATAAATTAAGAACAGTTTTTATGACTATCGTTGAGTCATAAGTATCAGTGTCTCATTTTTATCGGCCTTTCATCATCAGTAAGTCACCGTTATTGACTCCATGTATCGGTGATACCTTTCCATAGGTGTTAGTGACTCAGTGTATCAGTGATTCAATTCCATCAATATTAGTGACTTGGTGTATCAGTGAGTCCTTTTCATTGGTATTGGTGACTTGGTGTATCTATGTGTCCATTCCACCAGTATTATTGACTCGGTGTATTAGTGAGTCCTTCGTGGTATCAGTGTGAACGATCATCAGTGAGACAGATGAACTAACGGTGACTCATATCAACTGTCAGTCCTTCCTTCTTTTGGTGAGATAGTAGAACCAATGGTGACTCATTTCAAATTAAATTTTCATGTCCAACTGTGAGTTTTTTGTCTTCCGATGTAACATCCTCGATGAGTCTCTTCCAATAGTGTCAGCTTCACATACATAGAAAATATGAAATATCCCTATTTGATCTTTCTGTTAGTAAGAATTATGTCTGATGGTGAGTCATTAGCTTGACAGTGTTAGTGACTTATAATTAGACAATTTTAAATGATCAGCCTTGTAATTCAGAAAATGTTATAAATGTTAATCCTCATAATTACACATAAATAAACAATTAAAATCATGTTTAGACTTTATAACACATAAATGGTTATATGAATGAAATGATCTAATATTCAAGATAATGATTTTTTATAATATGATATCTAACATGAAATAATTTATATGATAATATATGACATGATTTTTTATAATTAAAACATTTATAGGTAGATATAGTGGCCAATGACATCTATGGGCCAACAATCTCCCCATTTTTGATAATCACAAATCATGGCATCAAATCCTTGCATTAACAAACATCATAGGATTTTCACACCATTGATAATTTTTAAATACATTTCACCCCCTTTTGGTATTAGGAAAATGTAATAGGATAAAAGGGAAAGAAAGACATTAATTTTGAAACATGTAAATAGCATTGAAAAACTGATTACACTGAAAAGGAAGACATACACAAACACAAACCTATCAAATGAAAAATAGTCCACCCTACATGAAAAAGTCATGTGGTAGGATCAAGGGGAGACTTCCCCTTATCATAAGGATAAATAAAATGATTATTAGGAGAGTTAGGCCAAGGAGAAAGAGGTTATAAACTAATTTTGAGAGGAGGCAGAGGCACTCCTTCCAGATCTGTAGAAGCAAGGGTAGGTCTGTGTTGAGAATGAACCTGATATGGACCAGATTCTGTGATGACTGGTCCGATGTGAGGTAAGGCCTGAGAAAAAGACATTTGAGGTTGAGTAGCCACATAACTAGCAGGGCCAAGAATTTCCGCAGGAGGTACCATAATGGCTTAACTTTGGACATTAAGATATGGTTTCAACAGATTACAATGAATTTATATCAAGATTCTATATGAATATTATTATAATGAATTACATTGGATTAATTTATATAATATTCAACAAAACTTGTTTTAACCAAATTTATATTAAAATATAACCTTATAATATATTTAAATGAAAATCAATATTATAATAAAAACAAGTACTTTCAAATATACACAGAAAAAATATTCTTTTCAAAAAAATCCAAAAATACACCGTATGTTAATTTTGACATGATGATTTAAAAAATTAAATATAATTTGTTATATTAATTTTATAATTTGGACATGGAATTTTTTCAAAAAACAATACAAATATATTTTTTTAGAAAATATTGTTTTCGATAAGGGCATTACTAAAATACAATTAATCTTTTAACAATAAGTTTTATTTATAGAAATAAATTTTAGTTATTATTTATATGTTGTTATTAATATTAATTAAACCATTTTAAATTTCTAGGTACTAATGGTCATGTTTAAGTAATAATATTTAAAAACTCTAAGGGTTTGTTAAAACTCAATTTTTAATGTAACATATGCTATCAAAGAAATTTAATTTAAAAAATATATATTTCATAAAATCTCTGGGTTTTATATTTTCAGAAATATTTTTTTAGTAAGTGGAAAATAACATTTATCATCGTGTAATTTCATATTATAGAAAACCTCATAATGTATTTATAAGGACCTAGCATTATATTTTTAATCTTGAATTTAACCCATGACCTTACATTATTACATATTGAGGATATTTTGGGTTTATAGTTTTATATAATTATGTTATCATACATACATGACATACTATAGTCATATAATAGGAAACTACTAAATGAGTATCCATTTGTTCCAAAATATAAAACATTAATACTTAAAACATGATTTCATTACAAAAATCCATATAAAACATCATGACTACCTTCATTCTATTACCCATCCTTAATACTATGATTTAAAAAAAACACATGGGATGAGTATAAAACTCAGTAAGGGATATAATGAAAGAAGGTATTAGTAAAGTGATAATTTAAAAACAAATAAATCCCATAATCATAAAAAATTATATTCATAGAAACATCATGTAAGTTCCTGGGGGAATATTAACCATATCAAACATACATTCTCCCTAACACATGGAATAACCATTTGGTCAACTTCTATCTCCAGAGTACCCAATGCAATGGAGAGAAATAATGTGGCTCACCTGTCATATCTGGAGCTATAATGGGATCAACCCAACATATCATGAGCAATAATGTGCTCAACCCAACATATAAAATGTCCAAGGAATATATAATATTAATAAAGTCTCTTGAAAATCAAAATAAACCACTCATGTCATATACTTATAAAAAATACCTGTGAATTTTTTAAAGAGACTTTTAAGAGGATTTTAAAATGAAAGTCACTTAAAATATAATTGGATTGAGAATTAGTAGAGTTGAATGGATATGTTTATACACTATAAATAAAAATAGTGAAACATTATATAAAGAAAAAATCATCACAACAATAATCTTATTACCACATAATTAATAAAGATGAAGGTTAACCACATTAATAGTAATTGGGCTAAGAATTCTCTTATCTTTGGTTCTTCTTATATAAAAATTGATTAACCTTAGGTATAAAGGTTACAGGAGTGTTATTAATATATTAATGAAACATATTGATATTTATAATACCTTTTATTATCATTTTACAACATTATTCGACACATTTATTAGTAATATTTTGTTATTTATATTGTGTTGGGTTCGTTCTTTTCATGGTTTCCATGATCGGTTCATGATGGATATTCAAGTAGATTGGAAGTGAACCTCCAGAATTGGAGTAGAATGGAATTTACATACTTCAAGATTCATAAATTATACCATTTATCATTTTGAATTCCAAAATGAGGATTATTCATCAGCAAAATCATTATAATTATTTTTTAAGTCATTTTGGTTATTCTTCGATCATAATGAAATAGTTTTGTATTTTAAACTAATCACATGTGTAAAAAAGGATTATAAATCCTTATATGATATAATACAAAAATTATAATCTTTTTCAACCATAAAAATGGTTTCTTGACTCTCATTGAATAATGTAAAATAAATTGAAATCACATCATCCACAATGTCGATAAATCGACACATCGCAAACGATGTTTTAATTTCTTGAATAAGTTGGAGAGGAGACGAAATTTAATGATAAGTATTCCATAAAAATGATGAAATAAAGAATATGTATGATACTGTATCATTAATGCCTCTTGGATATAGGGAGTAGGGGAATGAAAAATATAATAATGGAATCTAGAAAGAAAAGAATAGTTGAGAAATTTCATTTGAAAATTTGGTAGTGTTATGGTGTTGCTTAATATTTAATAAAATATTTTAATGACAGAAACTGGGAATATCAGAATTCATAAAAAATATGGGTAGTAATGAGGATATATAATGGCATATCCCAACATAATCTAAAATAAACTAAAATGTATAACTTAAAATGAAAGAAAATAATGAAACGAAAAGATGATGTTTACCTCTTGATCTCTTCACCTTGAGATCCATTTATGGCCTTTGGTTTTGGACTTTTGGTGAGACCAACAAGTTTATGGTGCGGGGAAGAGTCTCAGGAGTAGTATTGGGAATATTCTAGGAAAGGATCATGGCTTGAGATGTGTGGTAGGAAGATGGAAAATAGGGTGGTATTTATATTGGAGGAGAGAAGGTATTTAACAATATTTTAATCATTATTATAATATTTTTGCTCAATACTATTAGTAGTCTTAATTCATGTGATCCCAAATTGTAATAATTGAATGTGAGTTCTAACCAAGTTGCATTACATCACATATGATGTCATAAATAGTTTATTTTACTGAAAATTTGAAAATACAGTATTTTACCTCATTTCACTACTAATAAAATATTCAATAATTTGGGAAAAATACAAAAACTTCACCCTAACCATTTTTGAACCTTTACAATTAAAAATAACACCATTTTTTTAAAATAATTTTCTAAATATTATTTTTTAATTTTTAAAAAAATTCATACTTCATTCAAAAATTAACAATTCTAATTTTAATACTACATTTATATCATATTAAAAAAATAAACAAGATGTCATTATCATAAAGAGTAAAGAAAATAAAATAATAATAACATTTACTATTCATTAGGTTCATATTACTATTCAAATTACTATTCATAAGGGAATGTCACTATTCACAAAAAACAAGTTGGTTCCATCAGAATCCAAATAACCTACAGAACACAATTGTAGATGACAGTGCTTTGAAATTCAAAACATAGAAGCAAAAAAATATGTTTAAAGGCAAGTTATAAATATATACTTAAAACAAAGTTTCATGAATTTCAATTATTCTTTTTTAAATCCTTGGGGTGTTATATTTTCCCCACCTTCTAGAAATCGTGTCGTTGCAATTTTATTTACTCATTAAACATGTGAGGGAACCATTCACTCATAGCATTTTCAGATTCAGATGTTGCTTTTTCATCCATGTGGTTTCTACACAAAAATATATACCTAGTTGATTACTTTATTCCACAATACCAGTTCCCTTCGATGAAGAATATGAACCAGTTTCTCTTTATAAGAAAGGTTCAATTCCAACTGAACTGCTTCTGTGCTAAAGACATGGGATGAATCTAGAACATACATTCTCAACATCAAAAAATGAAAAACAATTATGTACTTGAGATAAACAAGGAGGAAAAGCTACTCGGTACACAACTTGTCCAACATTCTCAATGATTTCAAAAGGGAAGATGAATCATTGACATATCATTAATCTCACATCCAAATGCATCACATGTTTTCAAGGAGAGGTTTCATGGATGACAAGGTCACTTACCTCAAAAGTGAATTCTTTCCTTATGTGATCTACGTATCTTTTTTGCTTTCCTTTAGATGTTCTCATTTGGTGTTGGATAATATTAACTTTCATATCCACTTCCTCCACTAATTTCAGTCCCATCAAAAATTTCCCCCATATTATACCCTAAAAGGAGGAGTTCAATACAGCTTCCCTTACAATGCCTCAAAAGGTGCCATCTGTATATTATAATGAAAACCATTATGAAAATAATAATCAACTGAAGAATGATGTAGATCCCAACTTCCCTAGTATTCTTTTGAACAAGCTCGAAGAATATCCTCCACTGTATGAATCATTTTTTCTGACTGTCTGTCAGATTGATGTTGAAAAGCAATAGAGAAATTTAGTTATGTACTAAATGACTTATGATGCCCCTTCAAAAAGTATGATGTGAATTAGGGATCCCGATCTGATAAAATAGAATGATGAACTGCATGTAACCTAAAAAATATCTTTTAGGTACAATCGAGAAAGCTGGTCCAATGAAATTGTATCTCTCATAGAAAGAGAATGGGATGATTTTTTCAGCCGATCAATAATAAGGAAAATCATACTGTTAACTTGAGAAGTCCTAGGTATTCCCACCATGAAGTCTATGGATATAATCTCACATTTCCACTCTAGAACTAGAAAAGGATGAACCATCCCCTCTTGTAACTACTGCTCTGCTTTAACCTGTTGACATGTTAAAAATTTCATAGTAAATTCAGAAATATCCCTTTTCATTCCATCCCACCAGTAATACTCCCAATGGTCTCTATACATCTTAGTACTCACAGGATGAACTGCAAATGGAGAACTATGATCTTCACACAGAAAATATTTCTTCCACTGGGAATCACATGGCACAAAAAACCTTTTTCCATATTATAAAACACAGTCATTATCAATGTAAAATTCTATAAACATGCACATTTTACCCAATTCAACATTATTACGTAGCTCATAGACTTCCTTATGTGATTTCTTAATTCTGTATGATAATAGTGAATGAACTGAAACCTGAAATAGAAAATATGTATTCCCTACATAAAAAATTTCTATGCCAAAATTCATCAAATCATTAATCAAGGTATCATGTTCCATACAAAACATAGTTAACGATGCATGATGTTTTCAGCTCAAGGAATCCACCAGTTTTTTTCTTTTCCTGGTTGGTAATTGATCGTGCAATAATAATCATTTATCAGTTCAATCCCTATTCTCTACCTCATGATTAATTTCTTCTGAGTGAATATATACTTTATACTTTTGGGGTCAATAAATATTTGGCATTTGGCTCTGTATAAATTGTGCCTCCAAATATTCAAATAAAAAACTAGCATCAAATTCCAAATAATGTGTGGAATAATTTAACTAATGAGGTTTTTGGTTCCTTGAGGCATAAGTAATTTCCTAATCATTCTGAATAAGAACAATTCATGTCCCTTCAAAGAAGCATCATTGTAGATCACAAACTCACCATTTCGGAAAGGTAAGGCCAAAATTGGAGCATCCACCAATCTCTTCATCTGTTCGAAAAAACAAAAAATTCATTCTTCTATCCAACATAATTTTACTTCATTTCATGTTAAAATAGTTAGTGGTATAGATAACCATGCAATTTTTTAATAAACCATCATTAATTACTTGATAATACATGAATACAAGGAAATATATTTAACGTTTTTAGGTCTTGGACATTCATTAACCACATTTTTTTGTAGGATCAACTGTTAATCCATCCTTATTTACAATATTCCCTTGAAAAGAAATATGTTTCAACCAAAAATTATAATTTATTAATTTTTCTTATAGTTTAGTTTTCTACACCTTTCAAAACAACCCTTAAATGTTTTTCATGCGCCACTTTACCTCTAGAATATACCAGAATGTCATCAAACAACACAACCACAAATATATCCAAAAACTCATGAATTATTATATTCATATTATCCATGATTAGAACTTGTTCATTAGTTAATTCAAGAGTAAAAAATATAAATTCAAAATTACCATATCTAGTATGGAACACAATCTTCGGGACGTCTTTATCATTTATGTTCAACTGATGGTACCTCGACCATATGACCTCCTTCGAAAAATACTACACTCCCAAGATCTGATAAAAAAAATCATTAATATGAGGCAAAGGATAATTGTTTTTAACAGTACTGATTTTCAAGGATCTATAATTGATGCAAAGTTTCATTGAACCATCTCTATTGTTAACAAACAAGTTTGGAGCACCCCATAGTGGAGTGCTATATTAGATGAAGCCTTTGCCTAATAATTCTTGAAACTGCATTTTTAATTCTAGTAGATCCATTTGGGATATTCAATTAGGGGTTTTAGAAATTTTCATAGCATTATGAAGAAAGTCAATAGTAAACTCAACCCCTCGATTATGAATAACACTAAGAAAACAATCGGGAAAAAAATCTAGGTATTCATTTACCACCGGTACATCATTAATTTTGACAATTCCCTTATCTTAAAAAATATGGGCAAGATAACTCTCATTTCCATCCTTTATGATTTTCTTATCTTCCTGATACGTAAATAATTTTATGGGTTCATTCTTGTAAAAACGGAAATTATTTATGTAAAAAAACTTCTTTTCACTTCAATATATCTTAGCATTATAAAAATAATGCCAGTCCATACCCATAACAACATCAAACACTACTATAAAAAAAACAAGGTTATCATGTATAATCTTTCCATAGAGAAGGATAAGAAGATTCTTATAATTTGTTTATTCCTAAATATTTTTTCTAGGTGTTTTTACCGTTACATCGAGTTTTATTTTTTGAGGTTTAATTCCAATTTTTTCATAAAATTTCTCAAAAATGAAGGAACAGGTAGACCCTGAATCAATCAATACATTTTCAAAATCTATAAAAACAAGAAATATACCTGATACCACATCAGTTGATGGATCAAAATCTACTGAAGTGGTTGTAAATGATTTTACCAAATCCTTATGTTCCAATCTTTCTGATTATATTCTTGAGTCACTAGATTCAGAAAAACGTTAACACAATTATCCTGTTAATTAAAGTTAAATAATATCACTATAAAATTATCATTTATTTTCGGATCATTATACTTTCACTCATGAGTATTTTTTCCAAACAGTCCACATTAGTATCATTTCCCGAAATTTACAAGAAATTCACTCGGATGCCTTTTACCACACTTTTCTCAAGAAGGGAGATTCATTTTCGTACATCCAGGCTTTTTTCAAGAGTTTTTACCCATTTCCCGCCAACCTGAATGATTCTTATTCATTTCATCATAATGAAAATATGTGTTTCCAAAATCCATCTCAACATTTTCATCTCAAAAAACATGATTCACATAGCTTTTAAAATATCATGAAGCCAATGATCTCCCCAATAATAGTTTCAAATCAGAGAAAAATCTATTTGATTTATTTTAATAGTGTCGAGTAAAATACGGTATGTACCTGGACAGTATTATAAAATTATGTTCAACTGTTTCCACATAACAATCATATTTCTACTTCTATTCCAATTATTGTCTCTTCATTCTAATTCTAGCTATTTTTGGAAAATATTTTCCCAGAAAATACCCTTAAAATCATCCCATTCCAGACTTTCATGATCATCTCTTTCTCTCGTAATCTTAACCAGATACAACAATTGATCATTTTCACCTTCCAAAATATAAATGTCTAGTATTACCTTTTGGAATTTCGAACATCCCATTACATCAAATATCATTTCTAGAGAATCGATCAATCTTTTAGCTATCACTAGATCTACGGTTCCACTGAATCCTGGAGGATGTTTCCTCATAAAAATCTCAACAAAATAAATGATTATTCATTGTAGACCATGTTCTTATATAGAATAGATACCTCTCCCGTATATTACATTATTGAACTGATCCATTTTTGTCACAATATTCTCTATTCTGATTACCACTATTCTGTATTTTAGATTCGGATAGATATTAGCCTCTTGGTGCCTTCTGACTTCATCTTCCCTATTTCTTCTTCAAGAAACCATTCTGTACGAACATAACATAGATGAAGAAATATGGTAGTAATTAAATTATATTACATTTCAAATTACATTGATAAAAATCTGTTATGGTATTATTTAAATAACATTGAACCCCTAATGTTATGTAAATGATCCTTTGATACCATCTATAAGGACCTGACCTTAAAATTTTACATAATCTTGAATTTTACACAAGAGAAGACACTGTTGAATACTGATGATATTTTTGGGTTCATATTTTTAATGCTTTTGGATATCTTAAATACATTACATACAACATTCATACAAGAGGATACTACTAAATTATAATTCGTTTTATTTTAAAAATATAAAACATTAAGACATAAAACATGATTTATTTAAAAACAATTCATATCAAACATCATAAATCCTTTATTTCTCTTACCCAACCTTATACCATGTGTTTTTTTATAACATGGGATGAGTATAATAGTCATCAAGGGATAAAAATAAATAAAATGTTAGTCATGTGGTAACAAAATTACCAATAAAACCCATAATCATAAAACCTCATATGAAAAGAAATATCATGTAGTTTCCTTGGTATATATATACCATATCACTGTTACATTCACCCTTATACATGGAATAACTTTTTGGTCAACTTCCATGTTTGGATTACCCAACGCATTGGAGAGCTATAATGGGGCTCACCTGTCATATCTTGAGAAATAATGGGATCAACCAACATAAATTAAGATATAATGGGATCAACCAAACATAAATAATGTCCAAGAAACATATCAGGATAATAAATTATCTTTAAAATCATAATACACCACTCATTCGTTATTCATATAAAAAATAATCCATTTGAAATTTATTAAACAGAGTTTTAAAAGGATTTTAAAAAGAAAGTCCCTTAAAATATAATTGGAGTGAGAATTAATAGAATCAAATGGATATGTGTATATACTGTAAATAAAAAAATTTCAAAATAATAAAAAAAAAATCATCACAAAAATAATCTTAATTCCACATAATGAATAAAGAAAAAGGCTAACCCAAAGAATAGAAATTGGGTTATGAATTCCCTTACCTTGGGTTATTCATACTTAAAAAGGGTTAAAAATCTTTTTTAATGGTTAAAAAGGATATATTAATATCTTAATAAAAAATATTAATGTTTATAATAGTTTATATGATCTATTTACAACATCATTCGACGCATTTATTAATAATATTTTCTTATTTACATTGCGTCGGTTGCGTTATTTACCTAGTTTCCATGATCAATTGAAGATGGATATTCTTGTAGATTTGAAGTGAAAATCCTGAATTGGAATGGAATAATATTTATATATTTATATAACCCTAAATTATAACATTTTTTATTTTTAATAATTAAATTAGGATTCTTCTTATGTAAAAACATTATTGATATTTGTTTAGGTCATTTTGGTGACTCTTGGAACATAATGAACCTGTTTTTTATTATAAACTATTCAAATGTCTAAAAAATGAGTCCATAACATTATATAATATATAATACAAAAATTATAATCTAGTTAAGCACTAAAATTGGTTTCATTACCATCCTTTACTGAATTAAATGAAATTGAAATCACATCCTCCACAATGTCGGTAAATCGAAACATTACAGACAATGTTTTAATTTTTTGAATAAGTAGGAGAGGAGAAGAAATATAATGTTGAGTATTCCATAAACATGATTAAATCCATAATATGTAAGATACTGGATCATTTATGCCTCTATGATAAAAGGTGGGGAGGAATGAAAATTAAAATAAGGTCATCTCTTAATAAATAAATAGTTGATAAATCCCTTACGAAAAATGTGTAGCCTAACGATGTTGGTTATAATTTCATAAATATCATGATGGGAGAAAATGGTTATATCATCATTCATAAATAATATGGGCCATAATGGGGATATGTAATGACATATCCCAAAATAAACCAAAGTAAATTAAAAATAATAACATAAAATGAACGAAAAAAATGAAGACAAAAGAGGATGTTTACATATTGATCTCTTCTACATGAGATCTTTCTTAAGGCCTTTGGTTTTGGCCTTCTAGTGAGACAAACTACTCTAAGACGTGGGGAAGAGTCTTGGTAGGATTATTGGGTAGAACATAGGTAAGTCTCAAGGCTTGAAAGGAGTGGGAGGAGGAGGGAAATGAGGGTGGTATTTATAGTGGAGGAGAGGAGGTATTTAACATTATTTTATCAATATTATAATACTTTTCTTCAAGACAACTAATATTTATAATTAATGTGACCCCAAATAGTAATAATGATATTAGACTTTGAAACAAGTGTCTTTACATCACTTATGATGTTATAAATTGTGTATTTTACTGATAATTTGAATATACGGTATATTACCGTATTTCATTAATCATAAAAAATTTAGGAATTTTAGAAAAATCCCAAAATTTCACCCTAACCAATTTTTGTCATTTTTAATTCAAAAAATAACTCCGTTTTTTTAAAATAATTTTCTATGTATTTTTAGTTTAATTTTTAAATAAAATCATACTTAATTCAAAAATTTACAATTTTAATTCTATAACTACTTTTATATCACATTGAAAAATTTACCAATAAGTAATTATCCTAAATATACTTATATATATATGTTATCAATGTTATGTGGTGATGGAAAATGAATCATATCGCTTCATGAAGGTGGTAATCCACACGTACGCACAAACGACATTATCATTTTTTAGTGGATGAAATGGTTTTTAAGTAAATGATATATAATATTTTCAAAATGATACATATGTAATTAATATAGTATATAAACATTAATTCCATAATTATAACCAACCATGAGATGTGGTGATGGAAAAAGATTACATCGGTCCACGAGGCAGTAGTCTTCCATATACACGAGTGATGGATTCCTTTCCCATTTGACAGAGGTTGGAGATGGATATAGGTTATTACATTAATATAATAACATATCAGTTTATGGAATATATGAATGTTATTATAGAAGTATAGATAATTAATATTTTAAATATGTGGAAGAATTAATAAAACCTAAATGCTTTGTTAAGAATAATACCACTTCTTCAGACAACCTCCTTTACTTAACACCTTCATACCACTAAGGTTGGTGTTATACCATAAATAAGGCCTCTATAATATAGGGAGGGTTTTTTGGAATTTATTATTTTAGATATTGGATGATCCAAATGAGTTTTTATGTATGAAGTAAAGGGAAGAAGATGCTCTCCTTTATTAGAGAGGGGAGGGGGCACTCTTGGAATTTCTCAAAATATTAAATTAATACATAATAATATTCAATTAAAAATGGTTCCAAAAGAATTTATTTAGAATATAGGATAATGATGGTTTGAAATACCCTCATAAAATAAAATTATAAAATTTTTTACTATCTTTTTACCCTTATCTTTTGGTTTTAACCCCTTGTTAATCCCTTTCACACTTTTTATGACAACATTAGTATTTTACTTTTTGTGGGCCAAGATAGTTACTATAAATAGAAAAAATCCCACAAAAAGAACATTTTTAATATTATCATCCATATCCTAATCACTTTAAAAAATCCATATTTTTAATAAATCTATATCATTTAATAAAAAATTATTTATTATAAAATATTATACATGACTATTTTTATAACTATTCATTACTTTTACTCTAATAACATCATGAATATAAGTAAAATTAATTAATTTTTATTATATCAATAAAATGTCATTTTATTCTATAAAATTCATGGATCACATTAATTATCTAAAATTATATTTATTTTAATATTTTTAATATCATTTATTTGACTAATCTATTAATTGAATAATTATTACATCAACATTGTGTAAGCATTTAAGGTAATTATTTATTTAGTAAAAATAAAAAATAAAAAACCATGATTAATATAAAACTTTTAAATTTTAAAATAAAATTTAAAACCAAATGTAACCTCTGGTTATCCTAATTTAAAAATTATTACAGTTATTAAAAATAATAGTGTAAATTTTTTGACTTTTCATTAAATAATATATTATAAAGGTTATAATCAAATCCAAATGGAACAAAAGCACATATAACCTAATATTGAATGATAATTGATGAATTTTAATCATCAAATAAAATTAATTCATGTTTTAGTGTCATTTTATAGTCCTCATCAATTTATTTATAACTTTAACTACCTGATTGTCGTGGTAACAAATATTACTACGGTAACAATTCATATTGAAAAAGAATAAAAAGGCAATATTTACCAAATATAGAACCAATAAATAGAAATATTTAATCCATTTTTAAAAATTCTAGACATATAAATTCCAAAATTTAATTTAAAATCAAATTAACAAAATGTGATGAAAATTTTTTTTTAAACAAATTCCATTTTTAAATATAAAAAGTTTTATACTAAATTAAGGTATAAAATTCATTTAAAAAACTTTGATTAGATTATTTTATGTAAAATAGAAGTAATTAAATTTTATAACTAATCCAAAATATAATTTTACTTTGTAAATATATTAAACGAAAATATAATTTTCAATAAAAATGAGTATTTTTCCTTATTCAATGAAAACCATTATTTTCATAAAAATACAAAAAATTCAACCAAATATAATTTTGATGTTATTATTTTAAAAATTAGATTTATTTCATAAAATAAAATTTAGATAAGTGAAAAAAATTAATTATAATATTCACTTAGAAAAAACAATAAAAATCATTTTTGAAGAAAAAATATTTTTAATGAGTAAAATGCCTTTACTAAAAAATGTGTTCTTATATACTACAAATTATTTATTAAATATTTATTTATTATAAAATTTATATATATATATTTCAAAAATTATCCAATCCTATTCATACCCACTAATTTAACAGCTAGATTACAATGATAATATAATAAGATTTCACAGTTTGATTACATTCAGTTTTGCATAATTTTCATTCTATCAAACATAGTCACTCTTTTTAAGATATTAGGATATTACATTGACTCATGAAAGACTCAAAAGTATGTTTCCACTTTGATTGTTTGGAAGATAAATATAATTCAAGTCTTGAGAAATTTTTGTGAAAATAACAATGATATTTTTCATTCATGATCCCATAACATTTGGTTTCCCAGGAATAAATCATTTTTTTATCCATCATATTTATAATTAACACAATTATTTAAGGTTCCATACATTAAATAAAATAAAAAAATCATATTTTTTGGAATAATAATAATAGTGTAAAACCACATAATCATGAAAAAACTCATTTATAGGATGTCTAAACGAAGACACATTATTTTAAATATATGAGACCTTAGGTTTAACCTAGGTCATCCATGATCACTATCGGAACTTTTGGATGTTATACTAGACTTATACTTAACCCTAGTCCTATTACTAATGTTTTCTAATCCTAGTTTCCAAAGGTTAAATAAACTTTGCTCTGATACCAACTATAGAAGCCATATTCTTCATACATAGATATAATATCTTAATTGATTTGATCCATCCAAAAATATATTTGTTTTTATTCAGAATGTATTAACACCTTAAACAAAGCTAAAAGAGGAGGTAATATTGCCATGAAACTGGACATCAAAAAAGTTTTTGATACCATGGATTGGAGTTTTATCTTCAAGGTGATTCAATATTTTGGTTTTAATGATACCTGTATCTCTAATAGTAGAACCTTGTTCAAATAGGCCTCCATTTCTATTATGATTAATGGTTCCCCTAGGGGAAACATCAAATGCACCAAAATTGTTAGACAAGGTGACCCCCTTTCTGCCATCCTTTTCTCCATTACAGAGAACTATCTTATCTATTTTCTCACTTTTCTTATTGATCAAAACAAAATAAATCCCATTCATGTCTCATGGAATATTAATTCTCCCACCCACCTATTGTATGCCGATTACATCATTATTTTTCTCTAAGGTGATTAAAGAAACATTCGAAACCTCAAAAATGCCTTTGGTCACTATGAGAAGATTTATAGGCAATCCATTAGCTGGAAAAAATACTCTATCTTCTTTGGAAGAAGCTTTCCCCATAACAAGAAGTGAAATATTATAAATGACCTAGGTATTAAATAGTTCTCTCTTTCTTTTACATACCTAGGTGTCCCCATCTTTTCAGGCCGACCCAAATCCTGTCATTTATCTACTATTTTCAACCAAGTGCTTAACCATTTAACCTCTTGGAAGGGAAAATCTCTTCCCTTGGTGGGTAGAATATGTCTTGTCAAATATACTATTGTTTATAAATTTGTCTACTCTATGATGGTCTATAAATTTCCTACTAGTATAATAAAAAAATAAATATCTTAATCAAGTTTTTTTGGACTGGTATCACTGTGGAAAAGAAACTAATGACGTTCCCCTAGTCAACTTGTTGAAAACCTATCTATAAAAGAGTTATAGACTTAAAAACTCTGAATTATTTCAATGAGGCTCTTCAAAATAGGCTAACATGGAATCTTATCTATAATAAATATGAATCCATTTATTTTCTAAAAAATGGATTTATTAAAAATCTAAAGAAAGAAAACTCAAAATTTCTCACTTACTCTATTTGGACATCCATAAAATAATCCTTTTCCTCTATTATGAACAAATCTAGGTGGATGGTTTCTATAGACTCTTCCAAGAACTTCTAGTTGGATAACTGGACTCGAACTCCTTGAATATCTATGGTTCCTCCTGAAAAAAGTCCGATGAACACCATCCTTTCTATCAAATATGTTCTAAATTCCCAAAATGATCAGCTCCCTAACACCATTAAAAATTTCACTAACAACTATCCTTTCTCTATCACCTATGATTTATTAATTTGGGAGCCTCCACGTAATGGTATTCTTAATTCCAAATTTTTTTACAAACATTATTTTTTCTACTCAAAAAGTTACTTGGGTTGAATAAAAATCATTGAAAAGCCTTGGATCAAATATTCTAAATTTAATTTCATTTGGAACCTTGATCACAATAGGATCCCCACAAATGAATGTCTTTAATTGTATGGTTTTCATATATACTCTAAATGTAGCCTCTGTAATCAACATAGAGAAGATACCAACCATATATTTCTTTCTTGTGCCCCTGATTCTACTCATTGGAACTAAATTTTTGACATTTTTGACTATAGATGGTTGAATCACAACTCTATAAAATCTCAACTAATGAGATGTGCATATATGGATATCTCTCAGTTGATTGATAACCTTTTCCCTGCTTCTGTTAGTGAGCTTCTCCATGAGATCTGGTATGATATAAATGCTCTTATTCATAACAAATACTCACTTATCCATAATTTAGGTCAGATACGGATCCTCATTTTCATACGTGAAGCTGCTTCGATCCAAAAAGGCCATTGTAACAACACGGTGAATGCTTTTATCATACTATGACATCTTTGTGTTGATAAGATCTTCTGCCAACCCCACCATACCTTTCAAGTTTTCTAGAATGGTCTTTTCCCTGGATGGAGTAAAGTCAATGCGGATGGTGCATCCAAAGGAAATATGGGCACCATGGGCTGTGGCACTATTTTTAGGATCCATCTTAGTCAGATCCTCGGATGCTTTTATGGTAGCTGTGGCATTTATTCTTCACTAGAGGCTGAGATGATGAGTATGATTCACGTTGTTTCTTTTGCCAAGAAACATGGTCGGAGAGACTTCTGTATGGAGAGAAACTCGACCACTGTCATGTAGGAAATATGGAATGGTGTGATATACCTTGTGTGGCTGATCAATACCCATTGGATGGACTACACCTGCTCTCTTCTCGACATTAACTTCATAATCACTCATATATATCATGAATCCAACATGGTTGCTGATGGACTTTACAACAAGTTATTCAACCAATATATCAATTGGATTGATTAAATTACTTTTGATTTACTTCCCCTTCATAATAAGGATTGTAATATGTTTCTGTATGTTCAAATTTTGTAAAATATTTCTTTTAAAATTATTATTCCTTGGTTTTCTAGCCAAGGCACGATACTCTTCAAAAAAAATAAAATATCTTAATTGATTAATATTCATTACAAAACATCATGATACACTCTAGAACTATAAATGTATAATATCTTTTGATACCATTACACACAAACAACTGGTTCATAATTGAACCACATCATCACCCACTTAGTTTTTCATAACTATGACCCTTATTGGACACATCATAATTAATAAATTTCTTCATAACTAGGGGAAATTGAAACATAAGAAAGAGTGGGATCAAATGAACAGTAAAAGAAAACATGGGATATATCAATCTATGATCGTATGAATGAATAAGATAAGAATAAGGGTATGAGATATTGAACAAAACTTCAAAAGTTCATACCCAATCTATCATATATCGTAAACATAAGTCATGGAAAAAAGATTTATTATTTCAAAAGACATGGACCCTAAGAGTGAAAAATTACCATTAGTAAATCATAAACCATAAAATAATTTCATAAAATTGTGAAATAAACATAGGTATAATTTTTTTTATAATTTCATGGTTAATTACCATGACTATCAAACCATAACAGATCATGAATCTCCACCTAAATCCCATATTTGATCAAGCACACTGACATACATCCCATAGTAGATCAAGAACATTGAATTTAATACTATTTTTATCTCATGATATATAAAACATTACCCAATGTATTCAAGGTATATATATGTTTCAACCATCATATAATGAAAATAAAACATATGTATTTCATAAGATCACAAACCATTCATCATATCACAAACCATGAAAAGAAATTGGTTTCATAAAAATATTGACATCACAAACATAAACCATATATATAAAGAATAAGGATGGTATCCTCAGATCACATTCTTAATAAATCTTAAATAACATCAATGGGTTTCATTATATATGTAATTTTTTTGAAATATCACTTAGAATAATTATTGAGAAAATTACCATTACTAATTTGAAAGCACTTTTTAAAAAGAAACTACACAATTATAAAGGAAAAAATTTCCTTTGAAAATATACTTGTAATCTGGTAAAGGATGATTCAAATAGAATATTATTCATTATTTTGGGAAAATCCATTCATTCCATATAAGTTAAAAAAAACATTCCTTCCATACTTTTGTTAGAAAATTCACAAAGTACCTCATTTGGAAAACACCAAACAAATTCCTTTAAAACCATTTTATAAAAAATAAATAATGAGTAAAAATGAATTTAAAAAATCATAGGATAATAGTTAAAACCTTATTCAAATATTTTTTAGAAAATATGTATATCTAATAAATATATTTCCTAGTGGATAATTAAACATAAATAACCAGAATATTGATGAGATTGTGAAATAAAACCCTTACCACTTTGGTAACTTTTGAATAATAATTACTATGAATGAAACTTATTTGGATATTTATACCTCATAATTTTAATGATAATAATCATAAAATACATTTATGGTAAGTATATACATCCTAAAAAAGCAACAAGTGGTGTGTAAGGCATGTGTTCGACATAAGTAAAAGTGAGACAAAAATCCCTTACCTTTTTAGTATCTTTTGAATCATAAGACCCAGAAAAGAATAAAATAAATTAGAAATTTTAATATCATTAAGATATTAATATTAATGATATAAAATTTCAAAGGGTTAGTATATAAACCACATAAATGAAACTAGTGGTGAAATTGGCATAAGTCTCCTTAAAATGAAAGTGAGACTAGAAATCCCTTACCTCGAGTTCACCTTCCTTCGAAAGTTCTATAACCTATTTTATTATAAATTTAAATTTATTATAATCATATAAAAGAGTAATTTTAATAATTAAAATATCATATATAATTCATTTATAACATTTTAACACCCCATTTTAATCAATAATTCTTTATTAAAATCATTATTTCTGGGTGATAACTGTTTCATTTATCACGAGTATTTATGTTCATTAGTTCTGGAATTTCTACACTTGTATTGATTCCATAATATAAATAATATTAAACATCATATTTTTGAGAAAGTGTTGTTTTCAACAACACTCTATTTTATTAAGGGGAGATCATTGAGAATAATACTTTATCTCTTTATGATGATTCTGATGTTCAAAAATACCCTTATTTGTTATTATAATGATTTTACTTTGAGTATATTTCAAGAAATTAATATTATTTATTTCTCTATTTTGGAATAATATTAAAGTGTTTAATCTCTTTGTAATATTTGACAATGTGTTTGGAAATCGGTTTAGCACGTTCTGGAAACACTATTCATGCTCCATGTGTTCAGAAATCACTTTCACCTGTTCTGAAAACACTGTTCATACCCTACATTGAGGAGTGTAGCGTAAGGATGGAATCCGTTGTTTACTTTACGACATATCAGAAAAGTATGTTTAAGAAACCATATGTTATAGACAAAATTATGGTAGAAGAACCCTACGTTTGGAAGGAACCTTACGTTCGAGATATCAGAAAATTATAGAAGAAGAACCCTACATTAGTATGGAACGTTATGTTTGTTTCTTAAAAGTATTGTTCATCAACCTTACTTTTGAAAACAACCTTACATTTTATCAAAAATTATGGATCATATACCTTATATTTGGAAGCTGATAAAATTATGGATCATAAACCTTACTTTTATAATGAAACTTACGGATCATGTATATTATGTTTTTATAAAAAGGAAAGTATGGATATTGTATCATACATTTGAGAGCTGAAGAGAAAAGTATGTTTGATAAACCTTATGTTGTCAAAATTACATTATCAAACTTACTTTTTGAACCTTACATTCAGAGAATGTATGCTATGTAGTTCAACCCTACATTTGGAGTCAGAGATTTAAATTACGACTTTATTGAGAAACGATCTTTATGCAGATTATTAGGTTGATTTAAAGGCAAATTCATAGACCAATTTTAAATCATGTCTTTTACTAATTCAAATCCATTTATTTTTGATTCAAATGATCAATTTAAGAGGAACTTTTCGTGCCGAATATTCAGGGGAGTTACGACTACTCTGTCATTCAAACATTTGAATATCACAATTCTAAAGGAAACTTTTATAGATTTAAATTTTTAAATAAAACATCCATTGTTATTCTATCTATATCTGTGATATCTTGTCATAAAAAAGTAGAGTGAATCATCGAGAAAATATATCACAAGCTCGTGAGATCTTCACGACTATAGTTTTACAGAGTCATTCATGATTTAAAGATCTGCTATAACCAAGATCTCTCAAACTCTGTTTTTCTAAAGAATAAGAAACATATTGAAGATTCATCATTTCTACATCGAAGATCTTTCTTGAATCAATTGTTGTTAGAGTTGCTGAATTTATTTCTATATCTATCGCAACTGGATCGACTCAAGAATACCCTTATCCTAAGATCATATTTTCTGAAGACAAAAATCTATCTACTGTTAGTTGCATGCTATTGAAACTGTGGAGATCAATTGGAAATTATTTCAAGAAAAATACTCTTTTTATTTTGAGTAACCGGATTCTCATACTAAGTTGTGTATTCGGTTTTTTGTATTAACCATAAGGCTCTGTTTTAAGCTTTAAATTGTAAAGGTGTCATCTGCCTACACTCAGTTGTGGAAAATCTGTTGAGAAGAGGACCAGATAGTGAAAATCACCAAGCTCATGGAGTAGAGTGTTGGTGGAGTAGACCAGGGGCCTTATGTTCCCCAAACCACTATACATCCTTGCATCCTTTAACTATTTATTTTCCACTGCATAAACAATATGATAAAGATAAAAGGGTAGAATTGGTCATCATTGTGATTTGAGAAGAATTTGCAAAAGACACAATTCACCCCCCTCTTGTGCATATTTAGTATAACCCGATCCGACACATATAAATATAATATAAATTCATTACATACATATTTATATTCATTCATAAAAGTTAGAGATAGAAAGATGAATTACACCATTCATGGAGGTGGTAATCTATACCTACAAATAAACCCATTTTTCATTTTTTGACAGATGAGATGAATGAAAGGAAAATAATAATTAATTTTTATAGAATAATTATCTTATTTTATATATATATATATATATCATATTTTCTCATTAAATCTATAATTATTACCATTATAGTAAATTTTAATTGAAAAACTAATCACATTGCCTCGTGGAGGTGATAGTCCACATGTACGTACGAACAATGTTATCATTTTTCAATGGTTTAGAAGGTATGAAGGTAGATGTTATATTATAAATAAATAAATGTAATTATGTAATAAGTATCATATATAAACATTAAATACATCATAATTCCCATCCAAAAAATGATAGTGATGAGAAATGAATTTTATTGTTATGTGGTAACAGTAAGTCCTAAGTATTTACGAATGAAACTTTTACTTCTCATTTGATGGGAAATAGGGCGTATAATGGTGTTTTCATAATAATAATAAAGTTGAATAATATTTAGGATACTTAAATTATTATTTTATGAAAGATAAAATATATTTATAGAAGGTAATGAAGAATTGAAAATAAACAGATCAGTTAAGGCGATTACCTCTTCTTAGAAACAACTCCATTAGTTCTCCTCTAAAGGGCCACAGGGTTAGTATTTTTGAAAGTAACTAACATCTATAATGTGGATATGGAATTTTTAGAAGATAAATTGATATAGGTTGTTTAGGTTAGAAGGCTTAATGTGGTGTAAATAAGTGAGGGGTGAGGTTACCTTTTATAATTTAGGTGAGTGGCACTTTTGGAATTTCTCAAAAGATTAAATCATAATAAATTATTTCTTAAGAAAAATGGTTAAAAATTGAATATAAATGAAAAATTTATGAATGTTTTGACCATATATTATCAAATTATTCCTATTTTAATTTTTTTTTATGATTTTTATGTAATTTGATAAAATATTATTCTCATAAAATATCATTATTGTCAATTTAGACACTATTCACTTAATTTGACCTAAAATTAAAAAATATAAAGTTTAAATTATAATATAATCCTTTAAAATAGTAAAAATATGTTAAATTTACTGATTAAATTCATAAAACACATTAAATCACTCAAATTATATTTATTTTAATATTTTTAAATTAAATTATTTTATTTTTTTATTATTTAAAGTAATAATATGTCAACATTATATAAGAATTTATAGTATTAAATAATTTTTAAAAATTAAAAATAAATTTATATCATGAAAATAATTTTATTAATCTTAAAATATAAACTTATATTCATTCATAAATTTCTTATGTTTCTATATGGAAATATAAGTGATATTAGAAACAAAGAGTGTACCATTTTTTAACTTACTTTGATTTAAATGATATATAAGTCATTTTTTATGGTCAATTGTCTATTTAACAACTCAATTTAAAGCCTAAGGTGTTAAGGGTAAAATTAAATTCATCCAATTGGAATTTTGGATGAAAAATTAGGGCCTTATCATTTAATTTTAACTTAACTTTAACCTGATTTACCCTTTACCGAGGTGATAAATTTTACCATGATTGCTATTTTTAATGCTAAAAAATAAAAGGGATGTATTTATAAAATTTAAACCTATTAATTTCAAATATGTAATAAATTTTAAAAAATTGAATTTCAATAAGTTTCAAAAATTGATTTAAAATAAGCGTGCAAAGTGTGATGAAAAATGATTTTTAGAAAAAACGCTTTTTAGAAAAAATGCTTTTTAGAAAAAATGTTTTTAAGCATAAAACTGGGTTTTATTTCAATTCAATGACCATAAAATATTGGATGAATATTAAAACATTTTATTAAATTTATAATATATAAATTTAATTAAAATTAATCCTTAAAAGCAATTTATTCAATTTATGAAGTCAAAAGGCATTTATTTTCCTAAAAATAGTTTTCTAGAAAAACATCTCCTTTAATTTCAACGGGTTTTTATTTTTAATTCCAATTATTTGATAAATAATGAATTAAATTTATAAATTTGTAGACTATATATTTTTTATAATTTATTTATTACTATTTTTACTCACCAATCTAATGGCTAGGTGATAAGAGACACCTAATATTTTAATAATGTTACATATTTCATTTAAATTCAAAATTTTTTGTAATGTAAGATATTGAAAAAATCAAATTATTTAAAGAAAATATTTCATAAAAATATCAGGGTGTTACATTATATAATTTAAATCTCCCTTTCCCTTTTGTTCTCTTGTCTACCTCCCTTTTAGCTTATTCTTCTTTATATTCCCTTACTTTAAGTAGACAATGGTTACTAAACCCTAGTTTATAGTTTGTTTAATTCTTGGTATTCTTAGTGTTTAGGCGGTGAAGATCATTCCTATCATCATCTTCTTATTTTATTTAAATGAATTATGTTACTCACACCCGATTAAGGTAGTTATTTTCCTATAATTCGTTTTTCTTGACATGTCATGTGACTCTGGAGTTTTATAAATCATTATTTTATCAAATATTTAAATATATGTGTTATTTGTAACAACTTTACAGTTGTTTTCCAAGGTTTTTATGTTTTTCTGAAAAAATAATTTTTCATGGGTTCTCAGTTATCTACGTGCGTGACCATTTTTCATGCATGATAGGTGTTCATATAAATTATAAGGAGATATTTTACAAGAAAATTTATTTATAAAAGGGTGTTTTGGATTACAATTGGTCTTTAAAATGGTTTTTCCTATTTTTGCATAATATTATTCAAATTAAGGGTGTATTAGATGTGTGTTAGTTATCTAATTGTTATAGTTTTTTGAATTAAATGATATTTTAAATTAAGAGTGTTTTTCAGTTAAAATTATTATTGATTTAAATGAAGTTTTAAAGGAAGTTCAAATTCATGTATAATTTTAAAGTATAGTTTTATGTCTTGGTTTTCAATGCATGATTTAATGGCCCATTTGTAACTTTTGAGAGGTTTTCAAAACATTTTTAACAACCTTGGATTGATCCCCATTAATTTATTCTTTATATAATCGTTAATCTTATATAAAGGTAATTGATCATCATTTGTTATACATTTATAAACATGAAAGGGTATATTTATTTGAATGGTTTTCAGAGGTGAGATAAAGGATTATATGATATGTTATTGTATTTTTCGATTTTTTATTATAACTAGTTGTTACCTTACCTCAAATTGTTTCATGGTAACATTTGGTAGCTATGTGGGAAATCAAGATATGATCTCAAGGAAAATTACGGTTCTGATATGACTAATATAACCTATTATGTGATATGATCTAATTATGAGGAGTTATAAACAATTAGTCTAATTGATAGTAAGTAGGGGTAATTTGTTAGGAATTAATTGATGGTTCAATATATGGTTTCACCCAAGTATGTCTAGTATTATCTCACAAAGACCAATAGTGTTACCCATGAAAAGTATTATTTTACTTAGATTTCTATTTTATTGAGTCTTAATTATCTCATTGGGTTCATCACTTTTTATTATGATATCGATTGATTTATGTTATTAATTGTTTTTTTATGAATGTTAATGTTCTTCTTGTTTTATCCTTGATAATTTAATGATAATTATTGTTTATTTCAATCTATGATGTCCTTTTCTTCCAAATTTTTTTATTCATTATCTTGTTATTATGATTATTCTTATACTCACCAATTTCATAGTTTTGGTTCTAATTTATCTTCTCAAAATAATTTCAACCTAATAATAAAATGTTTTGGTAAATGAAATATAAATAATTTGATTTTAATTTTATCATTATTATTTTATAAAATTTAGTAATTCCTTTACATTCCTTGAAATACGTTTATTAAAAATATTTTTTTCAACTAAAAGTTTTGGGTTATTTTAAATGGGGTCAATGAGGTTTGTGAACATTATTAGTTTTACTTAAATGATGGAAAAGTTTATTTTTATAAACTATATTTGAAAATAAAATTTATAAAATTCCATATTAAAAATAATTGCATATACTCTTTGTTGGAATCCTACTAAGAATATTTTTTTGCACAACTTAGACATGCACCTTGTGTGTTTGTGGTCTTGGTGGTTCTTATAGTTTCAGGTTATGCAGTATGTCCTCTTCAATGATGTTCCTTATTTACATATGAATCTTGGTGGTGGTGATGATTGGGTGGTGACTACACATCATGAGAAGTTGGTTTGTATAGTGATGTGGGACTTCTTATAATGTTGGGATTTTACCATGTGGTGACCACATCAGTATTCCTTACCATTTCAGTCTCTTTGTATTTGATTATATCAAGTATCATTTTGTTCTATTTTTGGGTAATGCCTTCATACGTTTATTCTCTTTGTTTACTTTTCTTATGCCAAGTTTGGGTTTCCTTTATTAAAATATTCTTATTTCACATTGAATTGGAGTCAAATGTATGGATTCACTAATACAATTTTTGGTTCATTTATTAAAATTTTGAGGGTGAATTCATTCCCAAGTTATACTTTTGATACCCTTAGTATTTGTCTTTATCCCTTGATGATTAAGAATGTTCTCCAAGACATGTGGTGGGACGAATTAGGTGATATAGTAGGTTGACATGGGTTAGTTCATTACTTTAAAGGTCACAAAAAGTACCATGATATGAATATATATTGTGATTAATTTTTATATGTAATAGTAAAAAGTTATGTGTTTCTAAAATACACGGACAATGGAATGTTGATTTTCAACTGTGCAAAATTTATGTGAACAATTTAATGGTGATTGTAATATTTGTAATGATTATGTGGAAAATGTTGTAAATCATTTATGACTTGAAAATTATATTTCACACAACATGGGCAGTGAATTGGGGAGATAACATTTTTCTTTTCCAGCATTGTAGAATTATCCCATGATGCCAGTAGTGTAATAGAGATAACATTGTATGTGCTATATAAATTTTTTTTCATTTATATTTTAGTTAACTAAAAAGTGTTAATATTACATATCTTGAATTGAATTTACTTGATTTAGGTTTATGATTTTAATATAAAGTGTTTATGTTCAAATTATAAATTAATTTATAAAGTGATTATAAATAAAAAAAAAATAAGGCTAAATAGAAAAGTATTTAAAATGTTTTATAAAATTTACATTAATGATAATTTTACTTATTCATATTAAATGATTTATTTTATATATTTACTAAAACCAATCCTTAATGGTTTTAATAGATTTTATCAAATTTAAAAATAAATATAAAGTAAATAATATTTAAATAATATAAATTGTTTACATTATTAACATGAAGTGTTAATATATTAATAATTATGAAGGATTTATACATCTTATAGAATCATATATTTTAATACAAAGCCCCACCATTGGTGGTGGGGTAGTAAGGGTTTGGGTGGGGGAGAAGCAGGTCACAGGGTCAAGTCCCTGAGCATGTGATTTACTATAAATTTCTTCCTTATATTGTGTTCTACAGTGGTGGATGTAATCGACCTAATATATATATATATTTATATTTTAAGAAAAACAAGTATACATATTTTACATGAAAATTAATCAATGTTAAAATTCCATATTTATGATATAAATATAAAGTGAAAATATTTATATGTTATGGAATGTCTAGACAATAATTTCCAATTATAAGTTGTTTATAATTTATTTATTTATGAAATATTTATAAATAAATATCTCATGTATAAAAAATTGAATTGATAAATTATTTATTTATTATTTACTTGTTTATTATTCATTAATATATAATGTTTATATTATGAATGGATGCATGCTTTAGTATAAATTGTATAACCTACTTCTTATAAATTTTATATGATACATATAAGGAGTTACATGTTAGATACAACATAATATTTAACTAAATTCATCCAAGAATATGACTGTTTTTGGGATATAGACTTAATAACAAAGGCTGGTTATGATTTATACATATTAGGTATTGGGTTTTTAATTGAATCATGGTCTCTCTTGAATACTGATTTATAGATAGTGGTACTTTGGATTAGACTTACCACTGGCTTGGGAGCTTATGCTATGTTCTAGAAAAGTGGTGGTTGACTATATGTCACATTATACATACTCTTGAGAGGATTTTGGTCTCACATATGATTAAAAATATTTTCATTAAAGAGTTTCATGTACTATATATATGAGATACATATGGATATGTGTAGATATAATCAAATTTTATTTTTAGGTATGTAATTCAAATAATTAGTTATATAAATGGTTGTACATTATCATATTTGGAATATATTAATTTGGTTAATGGTATATGATGCAAAACTAAATCATTAGAAACATAAAAAATGTATAGAATACATGGATAATATTTTGAAATATTAAAACCTCTCAAAATTTTAAGTTTTATATTTGTTCTAAATAAAACACCCATCATGACCTTGACCATTCAGTACATCTGACCTTAATAGGATAAAGTGACCATTGATTATCATGTTCAAGGTGGGTAAGTGATAAGTGACCATAATTTAATTAATCTTCTTTAATTTATTTTAGAATTGGGATACCCTTAGATAGTAAAATATATTAGTTGTGATACCAAAAAAATATAGTTGGGATAGTCCATATGATGGATTTGGGTAAATATTTTTCCACTAAACTATCCAAGAGTCATATATGATATATTGAAATGATTCCTGTATATATAATTAAGTAATTAGTTAAATTATAATGCATAATTAAGGTTTCAATGAAATATGGATCTTGGTTTACTAATTGATATGATGGATATTAAAATGGGTCATTATTTTAATGGGATCATTTCTAATATTATTTTCATTAAATACATGAATGACATGGTACTCATTTGATAAAAGAATCTATTATAAATAGAATATAATCATAATTAAACTTTTATTTGTGGTAAATATTAAAAAAATGAGAAAATTAATGGATAAAACTTCTTAAAATGGAATAGAAACTTGAGGATTGTTCATAAAAAAGAAAAATTTTATGCATTTGAGTGATCAATTACTGGTCAACAGATAGATGAAGATATTCAAAAAGTGAATATAGATACTTAATTAAAGAATAAAATGTATTTTCTTAATGTATCTACTCTAGTTATTATATCCATGGAACTTACGTTTTTAATGAAACATGATAGCTTGGATGTATCACTAGTGCAGAAAACGTTTTTTACGTCACCATTTTTTACGTCGGTTATATAAAACCGACGTCATAATATGTAAAACGAGGTTTTTTACGTCGGTTATTTCTTAACCAACGTAAAAACCTGTATTCGGTACACCTTTAACGTCGGTTATTTTTATAACCGACGTTATTAATCGCGCGGCTTCGTTTTTTACGTCGGTTATAAAAATAAACGACGTAAAAAACGCGGTTTTCAAAGGCCATTTTACGTCGGTTATTGAATAACCGACGTAACAAACGCGGTTTTTGAAGGCTTTTTTACGTCGGTTATAAAATAACCGATGTAAAAAAAGAATCCGCAGATGTTTTTGACGTCGGTTATTCCATAACCGACGTAAAAAAACGCGGATTTTGAGCCCTTTATAACGTCGGTTATTCCATAACCGACGTAAAAAATGAATCGGAGGAAGGTTTTTACGTCGGTTATTGAAATAACCGACGTTATAAATGTTTTTAAAACAATTATCACGTCGGTTATTGAATAACCGACGTGATAACTCATTTAAAAATTTACCCAGACCCGTGGATTGTCATTCGCGAGTTTACCTTCGACAGTCGCGACTCGTCTCTCTCGCGCATAAACCCGAATCGGCTCGTCCATTTCGTTGGTTTAGATTCGTTTTGCGATCATCGTTTCTCATATTTAATCTCCTCAGATCAATCTTCTAAACTCGCAGCACTCAGGTAATCCTCCCACTCGTTCGTTTTTTTTCGCGGATAGTATATATATATGTGTTGTGATTTTTTTGTTGAAACTAGCTAAGATTCTTCGATTGCGAACCCTTTTAACTCGTTTTGGCACCATAATCTTATTTATCATCCCTAGATCTATTTGTTCGACTTGAAATATTGAGTAATTTTATGATTTCACTAATTTTTCATCGTTTTCTATAAATCCCCGAGAGGGTTGGGGCGTGTCCATTTGGATGGGTTGCCCTTTTACAGTTGTTACTACTTTATTCACACACAACCATGGCATAGGTGGATGGATTTGGGGTCGGGGGGTGTCCAGGGGGGTTTACAAGGGGGTGGGTGGGTGTGGGGGCTGTCCAAGGGTGTGGGTGGGTGTTGGGGGGTGTCCAGGGGGGTGTCCAAGGGGGTAGGGGGTGGGTGGTGGTGTTTAGGAGGGGTGGGGGGGCTGTCCAGAGGGTTGGGGGGTGTCCAGGGGGGTGTCCAAGCAGGTCGGGGGTGGGGGGTTGTGTCCAGGAGGGGTGGGGGTGCTTTCTAGAGGGGTCGGGGGCTGTCCAGAGGGGTCGGGGGGTGTCCAGGGTGGTGTCCAAGGGGATGGGTGGGTGTGGGGGGCTGTCCAAGGGGGTGGCGGCCTGTCCAGAGGGGTCGGTGGGGTGTCCAGGGGGGTGTCCAAGGGGGTGGATGGGTGTGGGGGGCTGTCCAAGGGGGTGGATGGGTGCGGGGGGCTGTCCAAGTGGGTGGTGGCCTCTCCAGAGGGTATTTGGGGTTGTTCGGGTGGGTGGGGGGGCTGCCCAGAGGGTTGGGGGATGTCCAGAGGGGTGTCCAAGGGGGTAGGGGGTGGGGGTGGTGTCCAGGAGGGGTGGGGGGCTGTCCAGAGGGGTCGGGGGCTGTCCAGAGGGTTGGGGGGTGTCCAGGGGGGTGTCCAAGCAGGTCGGGGGTGGGGGTTGTGTCCAGGAGGGGTGGGGGTGCTTTCTAGAGGGGTCGGGGGCTGTCTAGAGGGGTCGGGGGGTGTCCAGGGTGGTGTCCAAGGGGATGGGTGGGTGTGGGGGGCTGTCCAAGGGGGTGGCGGCCTATCCAGAGGGGTCGGTGGGGTGTCCAGGGGGGTGTCCAAGGGGGTGGATGGGTGTGGGGGGCTGTCCAAGGGGGTGGATGGGTGTGGGGGGGCTGTCCAAGTGGGTGGCGGCCTCTCCAGAGGGTATTTGGGGTTGTCCGGGTGGGTGGGGGGGCTGCCCAGAGGGTTGGGGGATGTCCAGGGGGGTGTCCAAGGGGGTAGGGGGTGGGGGGTGGTGTCCAGGAGGGGTGGGGGGGCTGTCCAGAGGGGTCGGGGGGTGTCCAGGGGGGGTTTACAAGGGGGTGGGTGGGTGTGGGGGGCTGTCCAAGGGTGTGGGTTGGCGTTGGGGGTGTCCAGGGGGGTGTCCAAGGGGGTAGGTGGTGGGGGTGGTGTTTAGGAGGGGTGGGGGGCTGTCCAGAGGGTTGGGGGGTGTCCAGGGGGGTGTCCAAGCAGGTCGGGGGTGGGGGGTTGTGTCCAGGAGGGGTGGGGGGCTGTCCAGAGGTGTCGGGGGGTGTCCATGGGGGTTTACACATCGATTTGTTTTATATTTCAAAATTGTTTACATTCAAATTATGATTTTTTTCATATAAACATATATTTGTCTTATCTAAAAAATATATATATTTTTGCTATTTGTTATAGGTAATAATGAGTCGAAGTTGGATTACGGCACATCGAATGAGCAATGAATATGAGGAAGGTGTTGATGCCTTTTTGGAATTTGCTAAACGAAATGTTCCAAGTAGTGACATTTTTTTCTGTTCATGCTTGAAATGTCTGAATATGAAGAAGTTGAAAAGTAGAGAGATAAAAGATCATCTGATTTGTCATGTTTTCAATCCGAGTTACAACCCTTGGATTTGGCATGGCGAAACTGGACAGAATGTCACTGATGATAATGAATCGCAAGATGGTAACTCCGATGGAATTGAAGAAATGATTCGCGATATTGTAGCAGAACAAATTGAGATAGAACCGACAGTTGCACGTCTATATGGTGATGCCGAAAAACCATTATATCCTGGTTGTACAGATTTTACGGTTTTGTCGGCGGTGTTAAGATTGATTAACCTGAAGGCGAAACATGGATGGAGTGACAGAAGTTTTACAGAGCTGCTACAATTGATGAAAGACATTCTTCCAAAAGATAACGATCTTCCAGATTCACATTATAAGGCCAAAAAAATATTATGCCTGATGGGATTGGGATACAGAAAAATACATGCCTGTCCGAATGATTGAATTATATATAGGAAGGAATATGAATTTCTGAAAGAGTGTCCTAAATGTGGGACATCACGGTATAAGGTGAAAGAAAAATCACAAGCTGATGTAGAGATTACAAAGCTCCCTTCAAAGGTATTTTGGTATCTTTCTATAATTCCTCGTTTCAAACGTTTATTTGCTAATTCACATGATGCAAAAAGGTTAAGATGGCATGCTGATGAGCGGGTATGTGATGGAAAAATACGTCATCCAGCTGATTGTCCACAATGGAAGAAAATTGATGCCCAGTACCCTACATTTGGAAATGAAATTAGAAATCTGAGACTAGGCTTGTGCACAGATGGAATGAATCCATACCGAACCCTCAGTAGCACACATAGTTCATGGCCTGTTTTATTGGTAATTTACAACCTCTCTCCTGAAGTTTGTATGAAGCGCAAATATGTCATGTTGAGTATCATGATCTCTGGTCCAAAGCAACCCATCAATGATATTGATGTATACTTGTCACCGCTGATTGATGATTTGAAACTGTTATGGGCTGATGGTATTAGGGTGTATGATTCTTATAAAATGGAATATTTTCAACTGCATGCAATGCTTCTATTCACTATAAATGACTTCCCAGCATATGGAAATTTGTCTGGATACAGTGTTAAAGGGCATAAATCATGTCCAATTTGCGAACAACAGACGTCATATTGTCAATTGCATCATGGGAGGAAAACAGTGTACATGGGTCATCGAAAGTTTTTGCCTATGGATCACCCTTATAGAAGACTAAAAAAGGCATTCAATGGCTCACAAGAATTTGATACTGCTCCTCAACCTTTATCCCCAGAATTGTATTTTGAGAGGGTGAAAAACCTTGATGTGACATTGGGAAAGACACAGAAATCTGGTAATGATAGACATATTTGGAAGAAAAGGTCAATATTTTTGAGCTACCATATTGGAGGTATCATGAAGTCAAACATAATATTGATGTCATGCACGTGGAGAAGAATATATGTGATTCTTTGATCGGAACATTGCTAGATATTAAAGGAAAGACAAAAGATGGGTTGAGTGCAAGGTTAGACCTACTGTCAATGGGAATACGTTTGGAGTTAGCTCCCACTCGTAAAGGAAGACGAACATTTCTTCCCCCGGCTTGTCATACATTATCGAAGAGGGAGAAAAGTATCTTCTGTCAGTGTCTTCATGATATCAAAGTGCCTCAAGGTTTTTCTTCAAATGTAAAAAATTTTGTCTCATTGAAAGACTTGAAGTTGATAGGTATGAAATCACATGATTGTCATGTCATGATGCAACAAATTCTACCAGTTGCACTGCGTGGAATATTGCCCATCCGTGTCAGAAATACTATAATGAGGTTGTGTTATTTATTCAATTCAATTTGCAACAAGGCGATTGATGTGAATGCTTTGAACATTTTGGAAAAGGATGCAATTTTTATACTTTGTCATTTGGAAATGTATTTTCCTCCAACTTTTTTTGATATGATGGTGCATTTAATGATTCATCTGGTTCGAGAAATAAGGCTTTGTGGACCTGTATATCTTCGTTGGATGTATCCTTTTGAAAGGTATATGAAAATATTAAAGGGATATGTTAAAAATCCATATCGACCTGAAGCCTCCATTATTGAAAAGTATATTTCTGAGGAGGTAGCAGAGTTTTGTACGAGCTACTTGGCTACGGCGCAACACATAGGTTTTCCTCCATCTCGCCATGAACGGGTTAATAATGAGGGAAAGGGGATTCGTGGCTTGAAAGTCAAATCACTTTTAGCTGAACATATGAAGAAGTTAGAATCATACATCTTGAATAACAAAGCTGATGTTCAACCGTATATCACATTGCATATTAATGAGTTGAAACAATGTCATCCAAAGAAGAAAGAAATGTGGATTTTGAATGAGCACAACAAAACTTTTTTGCCATGGTTTAAAAAGACCTTTCTTGGTAGATCAGATGTAACAGAGACATTAAAATGGATAGTGGGTGGTCCATCTTTAAATGTGATAACATGGTCCGCTTATGACATTAATGGCTATACATTTCATACGAAAGCTCAGGACAACAGAAGTGCAGTTCAGAATAGTGGTGTATTGGTGTTTGCAGAAGCAATGCATTTTTCGAGTGCTAAGGACAGAAACCCAATTTCGGCATCAAGTGCATATTATGGAGTGATTGAAGACATATGGGAGGCTGATTACTTTAAAATTAAAGTTCCCGTTTTTAACTGTAAATGGTTTATCGGTAACAACAGTGTCAGACACGATGAATTTGTAATGACACTTGTTAATTTGAATAGATTAGAAGACACAGCTGATTCTTTTATAATGGCAACACATGCCAAACAAATTTTCTATGTAGTAGATCAATCAGATATGCAGTGGGCTGTTGTTTTACAAGGGAAAAACCAATATGTTGGTGAGGATGAATTTGATGAAGATGCTGATTTATGTGAGAACCCTACTTCCATGGAAAGATTAACAGAACATAATGATGAGTATGTTGAAGACATGGTTTGTTCCATAAGGAACGATCACGACGAAGGAATTTGGGAAAACAATCCAACTGTACATTCCTAAAATTACAGGTAACACAAGTTTATTTCTTGTTTACATTTAGTTTTTTCATATAATGTTAGATACTGTAAATTTTTTACTTATTAAAACATGTATCAAAACAAAACGATAAAACAATAAAAACCGTAAAGAGGAGAAGTCCTGGGCGCACCAGCTGGCCGGTGGTGGATCACCGTTTGGCCGGTGGTCCAGAACAAAGCTCTGTCTGGTCCACCGGCCGGCCGGTGCTGAGCCAGCGGCTGGCCGGTGGTCCAGACAGAGATCCTTCCTCTCTGTCTGGACCACCGGCCGGCCGCTGGCTCAGCACCGGCCGGCCGGTGGACCAGACAGAGAGCCTTCCTCTCTGTCTGGAGCACCGGCGGCCGGCCGGTGTTGAGCCAGCGGCCGGCCGGTGGTTCAGACAGAGAGGAAGGCTCTCTGTCTGGTCCACCGGCCAGCCGGTGGTCCAGACAGAGAGGAAGGCTCTCTCTCTGGTCCACCGTCCGGCCGGTGGTGAGCCAGCGGCCGGCCGGTGGCACCAGGCAGTGGGCAAGTCTACTGCCTGGGTCCTCCGGCGGGCCGGTGTGCTCACACCGGCCGACCGGTGGACTCAGTGATTCCACTTTTCAGCTTTCTTGGGCCAACTCCTTGGCAACCTTTTGCCTGTGTTTACCATGTTTATCATTGTTTAACATGCTTACCATATTACCAATGTTTACTATTATGTAATTTAGTACACTTTTCTATTTGTGAACTAATGTTTGTTTTTTTGATTTGAAGGAAAATGACAGATCAATCAGTTGATCAGCCACATGATTCTGGAGATGAGCATATTGGTCATACATCTGGGGAGGAACATTCACATGCTCCTATTACGAAAAAGAGTTCAAAGGTTGGTAAGCGTGGGTGCACACGTTTACCAAAATTATCACTTTCCCGTACGAAGGAGGAGAGGATAGTCGTGGAGTTTGATGATGATGATCTTCCTAGAGGTCCAAATGCTAAAGATTTTAAGTGTTTTGTAGCAACTCAGGCTAAGAGCAAAGTAAGCATTCTCTATGATGATTGGAGAAGTGTGGATAAGGCGATAATTTCTCAGCTGTGGGAGACCATTTTGGTAAGATCTTTTGCTATTGTTTGACTGTTCTTTAAATGTTTCTAGTATATATAATATTTTTAACCTCTTTTTTATCAGATGAAATTTGATATTCCTGACACTGGAGGAGTCAGGAAGAAATGCTTATCATTGGCTGCTAGGAGATGGAGGGATTTCAAATCAACCCTCTCATCTGATTTCATTTATGGTCATAGGAGTCGTGAGAATCCATGTCGTATATATCCTTTTATAGATGAAGACACATGGAGACAATTTTTTGAAAGTAGAAGAAAAGAATCATTTTTGGTAAGGGCAATGTAAACTTTTATAAGCTTTCTTATATAAATGATCTTATTATTGTTTTGTTAATGATTACTTATTCTTAATTTACAGCAAACAAGGAAAGCTCATCAAGAGATCCAATCTAAAAATGTATACCCTCATAGTTTATCTCGGGGAGGGTATGCATTATTGGAAGAACAAATGATGGCAGAAAAATTTCAACAACTAAGAGCTAAGTCTTCAAGCTCTGGAGAGGTGGCCCCTCCATCCCCTCCATCTAGACATGAGAAATGGAAAAGAGCTCAGAATGGCAAAAAAGGACAATATCTTTCGGAAGAATCGAGACTCGTAGTTGAGAGGATTGTAAGATATCTATTTTATTTATTTAAGTTTACTATTTTCGTCATATATTTCCAATCATTATAGAAATGTTCAATTAATTATTACAGGACTCTCTTGAGGAGAAGAGTTCACAGGGGACATTTACACCATCTGGGAGAGAAGATATTTTATCTGTGGCATTGGGAAAGCCCGAACATCCTGGCCGTGTAAGAGGATATCCGGCAGGTGTATCGGTAAGAAAAGTGTTTCCACGTTCCTCAACTTCTAACGTTGAGGGAGTTTATAAAAAAAATAGAATCCTTGGAGGCTGACGTCCATAATATTAATGCGACAATGGAGGACAAGATTAGAGCATCGGTGCAGTTAATGTTTGCAGACTTGCAAAGACAATTTCAGGGTGCAGCTCCCACTCCACCTCTCCCAGTAGCTCCCACTCCCCCACCTCAGCCTGCGGACCCCATTTTTGATCCTCCTCCTCCGCCGCAGCTACCTACTTATTGTGAGTTGTATGTTGATGATCCTCAACATCATATAGTTGCATATGGGATGGTATATTGTATAGGAGATACAGTTCATCATCAACAGTTAGAGGTAGAGAATCAGAGGGTCACTGTACAGGATATTATAGATAGATCAGCTCGGATACCATTACCTACAGATGAGGTGACGACAGTTGGACATAGTATCGGCCATTTTTTACTTTGGCCATCAAGACTTCTTCGACTCATTACCATAGAGGTATGGATGTTATATCTTTTATTTTATATTTTTATTAATGTTTTATCATTTGAAAACTAATATATTTTTCAATTTATTTTTACAGGAATACTTCAAAGGTAAAGAAATACTGTATAGACAACAACAAAGACAGATAGCTATGACATCAGATGCAGATACTAGCAGTCTTGACAAATTGTCAAGATATTCAAATTTGTTGGCGGATCATTATGACTTTACAATGGAAGCTCATGTCTGTGGACGTGAACTATGTGTGGGGATTATGAAAACTGATATCATGGAGTTTGTCACTGGAGATAAGTTGGGCATCAACGTGGTGCAAATTTTTATCATGTAAGTCTTAACACATTTTCCTTGCGTTATATTTATTAAAAATGTATACTTATGTCTGCTTTGTATTAGGTATCTGTATAAAATTTGTGAGAGGAATGAGCTGACATATGTATATGGATTCGTGGACCCACAATTGATTTCCCTTGAAGCCTGTGCATTGGATGAGGAACAAAGAATGCTTTATATTGCTGATAGATTTGAAAAGAATGTAATCACACATTGTTGGATGATGCCTTTTTGTGAGAGGTATGAAACACATCCCTCTCAAAGAGTTAATTATCTTTTAACATAAAAACCACTAACGTTAAATTTCTTTTTATCAGGGATCATTGGATGTTAGGGGTTTTTTACCCTAGGGAGAAAACACTTTATTGGATATGCTCTCTCCATGATGATGTGCGAGAAAGTTTTAAGAATATATTGGAAACGTAAGTTTCAATTTCACAATAGTTTTATATATTATAATGAATTTTAAATTTACCCCATTCGTATTATTTTCTAACAGGGCATGGGTCCACTTTCGAAAAAGCGCAAGGAAAAGGAATTTCAAGATCAAATATGTACATGCGAAGGTAAATATCCATTTATAATTTGTACATTTTGATTTATTACATAAAAATAATATATTGAATTTACACTCATTCAAACAGAAATGTCATGAGCAACAAGGCATCATCGAATGCGGATATTACATGTTAAGATTTATGTATGAAATAATAACAACTGGGACAGTTCTGAGTTTTGACCTGGTTAGATTTCCTCTTTCTCATAATATTTCAATTTGATTTATTCATTATACACGTTGACTACTATCCTTTTCCTTTGTAGCTTTTTGATGACCCTCAACCCTTTACTGCTGAAGATATCAAACACTTACAAGTGGAGTGGTCAAATTATTTTACAGGTTTGATTGACTTTTAGTTGTTTGTAATGTAAAATGTAATTTTGAATATTGTCAATGTAATTGTGTATTTCGTAGTCATTTAGGTTGGATTTAGTTTTTTTTGAAGTTGACAGTGTAAGTTTTGAATGTTATATAAGTGAATGTTTAATTTTTTTCTACTTCTTGTTTTGGTCTACTGTTGATGGTTTTTCTGGTCTGGATTTTGGTATGGGGGGAGAGGTTCCAAGGGGGTGGGTGGGTGTTTGGGGGGTGTCCAAGGGATATGGGAGGGGTGTCCAAGGTGTGTTTGGGGCTGTCCTAGGGGTCGGGGGGGTGTAAATGAGGGTGGGGGGTGTCCAAGGGGTGGGGGTGTCCAAGGGATATGGGAGGGGTGTCCAAGGTGTGTTTGGGGCTGTCCAAGGAGTCGGTTGGGTGTAAATGAGGGTGGGGGGGGGGGGGGGGTGGGGGGGCTGTCCAAGGGGTGGGGGGGGTTTCCAAGTGGTGGGGGGTGTCCAAGGGATATAGGAGGGGTGTCCAAGGGGTTTTTGGGGCTGTCCAAGGGGATGTGGGGGTTTCCAAGGGGTTCGGGGGGTGTAAATGAGGGTGGGGGGGCTGTCGAAGGGGTGGGGGGTGTCCAAGGGATATGGGAGTGGTGTCCAAGGTGTCTGGGAGTTCTGTCCAAGGGGCCGGTTCGGTGTAAATGAGGGTGGGGGGGCTGTCCAAGGGGTGGGGGTGTCCAAGGGGTGGGGGTGTCCAAGGGATATGGGAGTGGTGTCCAAGGTGTCTGGGAGTTCTGTCCAAGGGGTCGGTTGGGTGTAAATGAGGGTGGGGGGGCTGTCCAAGGGGTGGGGGGTGTCCAAGGGGTGGGGGGTGTCCAAGGGATATGGGAGGGGTGTCCAAGGGGTGTTTGGGGCTGTCCAAGGGCTCGGGGGGGTGTCCAGGGGTCGGGGGGGTGTCCAAGGGGTCTGGGAGGGCTGTCAAGGTGTGGGGGGTGTCCAATGGGTGTCTGAGGCTGTACTAGGGGTCTTGGGAGTGTAAAGGAGGGTGGGGGCTGTCCAAGGGGTGGGGGTGTCCAAGAGGTGGAGGGTGTCCAAGGGATATGGGAGGGGTTTCCAATGGGTGTTTGAGGCTGTACTAGGGGTCGTGGGGGTGTAAATGGGGGTGGGGGCTGTCCAAGGGGTGGGGGGTGTCCAAGGGTAGTGGTGGGGCTCCAATGTGGTGGGGGGAGGGCTGGCCAGGTTGTTAGGTGGGTATAGATGAGGGTGGGGTTCAGTTAGGGCTTGGGGGAGGGCTGGCATGGTTATTTTTGTTTGGTTTCTGGTTGCTTTTTGGTGAGAGCAGTGCAATTATTTAAAAAAAAAATCTTTCACGTCGGTTATTTTATAACCGACGTGGTAAATAATCGGTAGGGGTTTATCACGTCGGGTTTTTCTAGAACCGACGTGATAAACCGTTCCCGGGGATTTTATCACGTCGGTTCTTAATATAACCGACGTGCTAAAAGGCCTGGGAATCGATTTACCACGTCGGTTATTGGATAACCGACCTGCTAAAACGTTTCCCAGGCCTTTTTATCACGTCGGTTTCTTAAATAACCGACGTGATAATAGGCCAGGGGAAGGGTTTATCACGTCGGTTATGACATAACCGACGTGATAAACGATATCCCAGGCGTTTTATCACGTCGGTTTAGGGAATAACGGACGTGATAAAGCCCCCCGTGCATATTGATCACGTCGGTTATTATATGAACCGACGTGATAACCACCGTGATGTTAGGGATATTACGTCGGGTTTTAAATAACCGACGTAAAAAACGTTATTTATAACGTCGTCCTTATTAACGTCGCCTAAAAACCGACATAAATAATAAAAAATAACCGACGTAAAAAATGTTTTCTGCACTAGTGTCACCAAAAAACATGTTGGTTCATCAGACTACAAATAACTTACTGAAGACAATATACATGACCATTTTTCGAAATTCAAAACAAAGAAACAGAGAAATTATTTTTTAAGGCTAGTTATAAATATCTACTTAAAACAATGTTTAATGAATATCAATATTTTTTTAAATCATGGGGTGTAATAGTATTTATCAATCTCATGGAAATAAAATCAACCCATTCCATTCATAGTCCATAAAATATTTCAAGCATTAATTTATCATGATTTATAATCAAATTCCATAATCAAATCAATAATTCACATGAAAATCATTTTACATGAACCAATAATTTATTTTAAAATCAATATATAGAGTATTTCATCACACACCATTAAAATTGAAAAACATTTATCATGAATCTCAATTCATTATACTCAAATCAATTAAAAAACCATTTTAAATCATTAAATTGTAAATGTTAAAAATTGATGGGAACTACATTATGAACCCCCTACCATAATTCATCATATATTAAAACACATCATTGGGGATCTAAAAACATAGTTAGATAATGTATTACAGTCAACAAAGATGGAATCCATGATAAACAAATCAAATACAATGTTTTGGGTCCACCGATGGCCTATGGATCCATAACAAACAAGGGTGGAGAGACATGAGGTACGAGAAATTCACTACTAAATAAATTTTAAAATTACATAAAAAGAATAAATTCACAAGTCAAAACTTTGAACTATATATATAAAAATTTTAATGGTCTAAAATCACATCTATAGAGCCTATATGGAAGAATGGGTTGAATTATTTTTGGGGGTGGAGGTTAAATTTATAAAATAGTGTTTATAGGAAATGTAAATACAATAATTTAATGCACATACTCAAATATATCGACATAATTAGTTAGATAATATATACTATTGGATAACTCCTAGAGGTATGTAGGCAACCCATGACTCTAGAAATACCCTTATATGGTTATTGGTTGTTGGAATAATGTATGGACAACAAAAAATTCCACTATCTTTCAAATAGTATTCTACTATCTAGATAAGGGGATTCATGTAGGATATATCATCATCATGTATTCAATCATGTCAGTAGTAGTTACCCCAAGTCATCCAGTCGACTACCTATTTCTTTTTATGCAAGTGTCCCATGTTGAATATTTAGCTAAACTCTTGGAACAAAAAATGTCCTCTTAATCAAGAATCAAAAAAATACTATATACCTACAAAATTACTGGAAAAAGTTGTATAATAAAGAATCTACATGAAAAAAATAAGATCAATAAAAATCACATACCGTAACATAACATATATATATATATCAATATAATAAAATTATCCCAACTTTATGGTTTTATAACTCAATAAATTTTTATCCAGATGGTCTATTCAAATAAGTTGATGCCAGTTGTCGCTTATCACCACCTCCCATTCCCATGTTTATTGAGGATAAGTTTCATGGTACCATAGAAAATTAAAAAATGGAATAGTCTATCCACATAGAACATTATCATGAGAATAAAAAATATAGACTAGTTTCCTATTCATGTTTATATATGATTTAACATCATGGTTTTCCCAAATCAAAACATGGGATGATTTTGAAAGATATTTATTTTTCTATGAAATATGAAATACAACATAGATAAAAGTAAACTGATTTGTAAAAGGAAAATGGTATTCCACCAACCATATCTTATCAATGAATTCAATGGGTCCCACATATCTCTATACCAATATACCATGTTTTATAATCTATTAGTGGGCTAGTAGATGAAGGACACTACATAATATTATTACCAACTGTAAATTACAACTGAAATTGATGAATATTAATAAAGGATTTATATCATATATGATCCCTCACTAACCAACGATGTATCATCTAGATCTTCATTATAATCTCCTAGCCCAAACTATTTCCCACTGTGGAAGCCCCTCCAATATCTAACAAAGAGTGTGATATATTACAATTCCAACCATAATATTAATCAAAGTGTGTCATCTCAATGAGTGATTTTCATTTTTTATAGGTAAAATCATCTAGTAAATAATAGAAATCACATACACCTCCAAATCAAGGATTTTTGCATGAAGCATGTAGTCAAGAATCTATATTACAAATTCTTTCTGACCATTCTTCTGATGATGGGATGTTATTATTAATTAGATTTGGGATCCCCTATCCTCCTATAGGAATCTCTAAAAATGATATGGGAAATTGGGATCCATATAAGAAACAATGGAATATCGTATTTTATGAAACCAAATAATATCTAACACATACCTATATCCAAAATCTATTAATTTAGTGGCATCACAAAGAAGAATAATGTGAGATATTTTTTCAATCCATAATTCATTTACCAAATCAGGATACACCATCGGTGATTACATAGAAACACATAGAAACAATCAATGTATCATCCCATATCAAATTTTCATAGGAAGTGGTTAACGAATATGTCAATGGTTCATAATTCTCTGTCTTTTTCTATTGATATTTATACCAATAGGAAAAATAATAATTTATTTCCCATTTAACACATGGCTACTAATGTGAACCTGAATCCGCACATAAATATTTGATACATAAAAAGGTTTTTTATTTTTTTTATAAAATATATCTATAACAATACAAAATATTTTATACATTTCAGAAACTTTTCTATTCTTGGTTTTGGAGAAATAGACAAGAACATATATATTTTTAGAGTTATACAAAATTAAAAGTGAATATATAATTTATCATGTTTGTGATAAATTCAAAAAATGACATACATTCCAAAACATCTATGATATATTTGAAAAAATATAAAACATGGGATGATCATTTAATTTCCTTGTAATGTGATTCAAAATCAATGAAATATGTTTTATGAAATCTCCTTCAAAGGTAACATTTTTATAAATTTCTTGAAATGTGTTACTGATTATTCTGGGATGGAATCAAGCACCGAGGTGCACAGAAAAGTATACCAGGGAACAATTTCACCATTATACGAACAATAAGAAAAACACATAAAATAATGGACATTCTAATACACAATTATATAAACACTAAACTGAAATCATTTATACAGAAAAATTAATGTACAACTGAACAATGAAACTAAACCAAATACACCTGATGAAAAATGATCTCCATGTGACCACTTTGGTCACTCAACAACACAATGATCCCATATCTTTCAAGGTGACTGAATTCAAGATGAAACCTGTATTAGTAAAAAACATATAAGAAAACTATATATGTGATTATAAAAACCCAGTAGGTTAGCCCAATATTCTATTACCAATGAACATCCATTAAAATAAATGAAATAAAAATTTCATGTTTCAAATACAATATATAAAATTATGTTTTCTAAACAGGATTCCATGTTATGGAAGTTATCAGTCAAAAGCTTGCATATTTTATACACAAGAATGCTAAAAATATTTCCAAAGATATGAAACTTTGATATGAATTTTTTTTCAAGAGGGCCATTTTAAAGAAAGTACACTTTTAAATAAAAAACTCATGCTATTGAATTTTCCATCAAGATATAATGTATGCTGTTAGTGAATACAATATATCCAATGAGTACTAGTCACAGGAACACACACAGGGACTAGTTTTTTGTGAGCCCCATATACCTCATATCTTGGTGTGAAATTAACCATAACAATATATGTTCTCATGAACGATCCACTAGTAAGGAACATATCAATAACCTAGTGGTCCCTAATTCTCAACATTGTAGTTATTTTGTTATCACTATCAAACTGATGAAGTGAAATAAGGATAAAGCCAATATGGACCACTAGCATACTAGTACACATCCTCCCACCTAGATACCCATGATTCCCTCTTTTTAGTTAATCAATATCCATATGTTATCAATACACATTGCACATAAAAATACCATTCCCAAATCATAAGCACACAAAAAATCACACAACCGTGTTTCACATTTATTTCACAGATCATCAAACCACTAATGATTTTCATGAAGCAATTTCAAGAATTGTAATTAGGACTTGGCAATAATATCGATTAAAATGAAATTTTTAGACCAAACAACCACAAGTACATTATCCAATAGGATTTGACAGCCCCATCACCCTTTAATAAATCAATTTCATGAATCATAAAATGACCCCAAATGATACAATAATAAATAAAAAAGAAATACAACTTTATAAGAAAAATTCCAAATAAGCCTTTAAGAATTCATCACAAAAACAAAATTTATCAAAAGTAACAATTAAACTGATGATAAATAAGTTTAAACATACCATTTTAAGAAACAAGACATTTATATAAACTGCTTAAAAATGCAGGTTACACATTCAGAACCCACCAATTTCTATAAACATGCCTTCCATTGGAAACACATGAAAAAAACCTTAAAATCCCATAATTGTTACAATATAAATCCCAAAAATAGATTTTATCCCACATTAAGAACCCAATAAATGTTTACTCCGATGATTCCAACATTTTTAATAATCTAAACCAATCATTTTATAACACAGTGAACACACAAGAGCCAATAAGGACCTTTTTAAAAAATGAGGCATCCATCATTTAATAAAACAAACACTATTTTACATTAAAAAGGGTATAAAGCCAAATTTTCATAACAAAAACATTTTAGAGAAGTTAAACCATGTCATAAACATCACAAACCATATGTGAAATCTAGAGGAATGTTTTTTTAATCAAATGGTGTTAATGTTTTAATGAAACAAATCCATTTGACAAAAAACAAGACATAAATAACCATTTTTCACAGCAAATAGATCATCCAAAGGTTTTACAGCAATACTAAATATGTATATAAGGTGGGTAACATATTAAAAATATGAAACATAAAAAATAAAGGCATGTGATTTGAAGAACCATCCTCAAAACAATGGTTTAAGGGAAACACACACCCGATAACAAATTCTAAGGGTTTATGAACACTAAACCTATAAATACCAACCCCAAATAATAAAACACCCCTTAAAATCATTTGATAACATAAAAAAGTTCATGAATGACTAGTTAGGAAAAGATATCTATGAAGTATTGGAATGAGTAAGTGGAAGGAGAAGGAAAATATCCTTGATAACTAGAGAACTCTTAATCCTCCATTAGATCCACTCCCATAGAAGACAGGGAATGGCTTAGAACTCAATAGAGAGGCCCTTTTGCTCTGTAATAACAAGGGAATTGAGATTGGGGGGGATAAAAATTATTGATTTATGAAATAAACCAATTACCTATTCCAATATAGATGATTTGAAAACCTTGAGGAAGATCACCCAAATCCCAGATCAAATGATCTTAAAAGAGGAAAAGTAGAACCTGGGGGTGGCTCTAGTGTCTCTGGGATCAATTGAAATGTGTAATTACTATAAAATATTAATAAATGAATATGAATTAAAAGGAAAAAAATATTATTTTAAATTGGAAATGGGCTCACAGGTTGGCCCAATACCTGAATAAATTACCCAAATCCACCAAGATTATGAATTAATAATGGGTAAAAATGGATATGGTGGTTTGAATATGCTAGGGGAGGCCATGTGATATGTTAATTGGTGAATTATTTGAAAAAAATAATGGATTAGAAATGAAACAATTTTTTTTGTAAAATATGGGAATTGGAAAACAGTTTGACCCAAATCATGATGTAACCACCAATTTCTCTGAAAACTCCCAAAAAAGATAGGGGGAACCCATGATTTGATGATTAGACATATATGGAACTTGAAAAATCAAAATTCACATAAAAAACAATTGAAATCGATCTGGATATCCTATGATCTGTATCAAATCCCCGACATGAAAAAATGGGTGTGACAATTCTCCCCACCATTAAAGCTTTCCACCCCCAGAAAGCAACAACATTTTATAGAAGAAAGTACAACACCTAGGGATTCTATATCATCACAGTCTAGCCTATCGAGACAAGGACATATAATCCACCATCAATGGAAACTAATCCTCATGTCCACAAACAACACCAACCGAAAACCACTTTTTGAGAATGAATGGAATGATCAAGCCACCGCCTCCACTACAAACCTGAGAACCAAATTGTTGGACCTTCTCCGAATGAACCCAACGATCAATAAAACAATGTTCCCTCATGAAATCCATAAATTGGGATGTGGGAGGATATAATGGGCTCCCCACTATTAAAGAAGAACTACCATCCTAAAAATACATAATGGAATGATCTTAGAGGCATTCAGTGGGCCTCCCTACAATTAAAATCCAATTAGAAATTAACAAACAAGAATTTAACATGAACTAGAATCAGGCCTCACCTGCACATTCCCACCAAAAATCTCCCACAATAAACTAAAAAACCATGTAAATAGGGTTACCGTATTGTAACAGCCCGAGATTTTATGAAAAATATTCTTTTTAATTTTATTAATGTGTTGTGTTGTACGCAACACAAAAAGGAGCTTGCACAACACGCATCCTTGACTTGCCTTGCATTACACGCAATCACAACCTTCCTCGATAACGTGTGTAGTACGTAATACTGAGTATCACGAAACAACGACATGCTATTAAAATATTATTACAACTAGCCGTTATGAATAGTAATAACCACTTTTTAAAATTTTAGAAATTTTAGCTCTCAAAATGGACTTCATTTTTGGATTCGGAGTATCGAATTTAGCCTTAGGTGAAATTTTGGTACTTTTCGGATAACTTTCATATTCTGATGAATAGTGAAAATTACTAAATTATAATTAAAAACAAATTTTTTAATCAAAATAATTAATAGTGATAAATTATTAATTTGAGTTGTTTTAAAGTATATTTAGAATATATTTTTATAATTTAATACAATGTTGGTCATTGGATGTAATTTCACATTTAAACCAGATATAAACAAGTGTCAATCTTTTGATAGATATTGTTTATTAAAAACACGCTATTTGTTTTAACAGCGGGATTTAATTATAAAATTAATTAATGTAACTTCTATGTTATGAATTTGGTAAAATAGACATCATTTTCGAATTCGGAATATGAAATATATCTTAGGATGAAATTTTGGCATTGTTCTGAAAAACATCAATTTTTGATGAATAGTGAAACTACTAAGTGGTAGTTAAAAACTGAATTTTTCATAAAACTTAATTTTACCACTTCTGTGAATGGAATTTCAAAAATCTGAGAAACACGGTTGATGTCTGTATGTAAAATGTGGTTAAATGAGATGAAAATAATTTTTGGTGAATAGTAACTTTTTACTTTTATTTACCACGGTTAAAAGTAAATAGGGTAATTAAGGGTAATAATGATATTGATATTACCCTAACACATGTCCTAATTCTATTGGACAAGTGTATCTCGACCAAAAATAACCTTAAGTGTAAAATATTATCATTTAGGCCCACTTGGATTAGATTAGGACATTTATTATTATTTAATTCAAAGAAGAGTTAAAAGAGTTGAAATCAAAGTATATTTACTCAAACATTTTTAATATATGGTTTTACATAAGATAAATTCGATTGTAAATATTAATTAGAAATATAAATAGATTTCCTACATTATGGTATTTTAATTGTAATTTTTAGACATCAAATAATTTAATTTATTTATGACACAAAGATGATGCAGTAATTATCTTATTAATGAAATATTGACATAATTGATGATATAAACACCAAAATAAATGTAATTGGAGACTTTTTATGAATTAAACTAATTTTCAAGGTTACTATGATATATTAGTGTTGATTCAATCAACTTGGTTCGAACATATAATTCTGTTATGACTTTCACAAAAATCATAAATCAAATAGTGTCAAAATTGACACAAAATAGTTTTTAAATAGAATATTATATTATTAATTGTTATCTTATTCCTAAAAATCTAAGGTTCGGCCAAATGACTTAGATAAGGATATATATATTAATAATAATTAATTTGGGGTTCTTTTGGCATGTTATAGTAAGTGTATTAACCATATAGTGTAAAAAAACAAAAAGACATGGTAAAAGTTAAATTATTTAACTTAGAGTTAAATCTAATTGATAAGGTTAAAATAATACCCTAAACTTGTCTAAATCCTATGTGATGATAGTAGTTCGACCCATCCCAACTTTATCTTCGAAATAAGACCCTTTGGAACCATTATAAACCGATTTTGACTTTAATATAAAATAATATTTTGAGATATTCTTAAGGTGCCCCTCTCCTCCCTTATAAAAGGGTACCTCCTCCCCCTCATCCTCACACCAATTTGAGCACTCAAGCTCAGACAACCCATGCCAAAATCCCTTCTCCACTTCCCTAGTATCATCATAGAGGTCATGGTCTTCTTCAAAGACCATCCTTAGTTCTTTAAGTGGAGGCTAAGAAATGGCGCGTCAAAAAGAGGTAATATCCATTACTGATCTTTTTCAATTTCTTTCTTCTTCAACTTCTTCTTCTTTAGTTGTTTCATGATAAAGTAATAACATAAGTATTTATTATATACTGATATGTTATTATAAATATGAAACAACTCTAATTAACCTTCTATCCATCCTACGGAAAAAGGAAATCACCGCACATGCGTACGTACGGAATACCGTCTCCACGCCGTGGTGTAATCTATTTTCCGCCACCACATTAATTGGATGGGTATAAAGGTGTAATGAGTAACTATATATGATTATTATAAAGTGATATTGATACTGAAATAGTATACATACACTTCAACACAATTCCACGACCATGGGAACGATATCATCGCTCATGCGTACGTACGGACTACCGTCTCCACGACGCGATGAGAATCATTCTCAATGATTAACCATTCATGAATAATTATAAAGTATATATAATACGTAATAATGCAATATGTGACCTAATAATGATACTGGAATTATTTATATTTATATGTATGTCATCTACTTAATTCCATTCAATTCAATAAGAAAACGAAAACAGCGTTCATGCGTACGTACGGACTACCGTCTCCATGAACGGTGTATTTCTTTCCATTTACTGATTTATTATATATGTATATTCTGAATATATATATATAAATCATGTTTTCTATTCTGTAATTAATTAATTATGATCTAAGTAATCATATGAATAATTACAACTTAAAAACACGAATGACAAATGAGACGATTTTACCCAAAACGCTACTTTAACATGAATTCACAAAAGAACGGGTAATATAAAGTCATAAGTGGACCATATAAGATATAATAACAATGAATATGATTCTTGAATAATTCAATAACATGATTTAAATCATTATACAGGAGGTTCGGACACTTACAAAGCAAGTCGGACCTAAGGTAAGGGAAATATCACAATCTCATTTTTATCCGAGATTGTTTATTCGTAAGTATTTACTGGGGTGTATTTTATCATCCACATCCATGTTTCATCAATATGTAATATTATTTCCATCCACCTACAATTTTTTAAATCCATTTTTACCCTTCGGCGAGTTTTTAGTAAAACAAATGAAAGGAATCTTTTGTCATTTTTCGTACGAGGTACTTTTTAACTTTTCCGACAAAAGTACGAAGAATGCTTTTTTTAACTTATACGGCATGAATGGATTTTTAAAACATTATGTCCAAGAAGCTTCCTTTACAAGTTTTCAAGTTTATCTTTAATCAACTTCTTTTATATTAAAGTTGTATGACATGTTATGTAAGGAAAAATGTTTTTGAAGAAGAAAGGATATTTTCCTCAAGAATGGAGTTCAAGTGTTTTATCAAAAAAAATTTCCATCTAAGATAATAAAGGGTTCTGTTTTTATCCCTATTATTACATTGATTTTATCATGTTGTGATGGAATTTTTTTTATGAATTCCTTTATCTTATATGAATTGATTTATGATGTCATGATGTTTCAAGAATCCCATTTTTGTTACATGTATTATGCGATGATGTATGTTTTATGATTATGTGGCACACATAAGAAAGGATTCATTATAAGATGGGTGGGACCTATATCTCCCTCCAATGCATTGGGTAAAGATTTTATATCTCATGAGATAGACATGGCTGGAATGGTAGGTTATACCGGTTCAGTGAAACAGGACTTAAACGAGGGTTACTCGATTCAGAAAGGGACTTTGTCCACTAAGATAGTCTTGGAAATAAGTCTTGACTAAAAAGAAATGATTCTCTATTATTATGTGTGAATTCCACAAAGTTTCATGTTTTATGTTATGATTATTGTGATTACATTTCACTACCATGATTTATCCCATGTTATGAAATTATGCTCTCTTTTGCAGGTTATGATTTCCAAAATGTTATGTTCTTATGAATACGATGTGATTGATATTTCATTTGTTTACCCTTACTGAGCATTTGAGCTCACCCTTTTATGTTTTCTTTTCCCCAGGATATAAAGAAAGGTTTTAGGTAAAAAAAGGAAGATATTTATGGGAGATGTTGAAGATCTTTCACCACGATTAGAAGATTTTATTCCGAGTTTCCAAAGACACTAAACTATTACGATCCTTGTGTGTGTGTTTTTGTTATGTACTAAGTATTCCACAAAAGTAATGTAATGTTCATTTAAGTCAAGCTTCGGGTCTCTACAGTTGGTATCAGAGGAAAAGTTTAGTCAACCCTTGGAAACTAGGATGCGAAAAATGTTAGTGAGATCCCTAGAGATATTTCTAAGGTATGTCTAGGGATGTCTCTAAGGTTAAGTATACGTATAGGTTATAGTCCTAGAATTGTGCTAACGGTCTTATAATTTAACCTAAGATGTTAGATATTGAGGGTACTCCCCCTTTATTATGTTGTTTTCCCTAGCATTATTTTTGCCTCTCACACTATTCTTTTTGGGTTTTAGACAATGACTGGAACCCGAAGGAACTGTGTTGATCAATGCAATGGACAATGCAATGATTGTCCTCCTGAACAAACAAATGTTATGGGAGATGGAGTGAAAAATCTTATTGCTATACTTACACAAGCTATGAATCATTCTGGACTTCCAAATGAGCAGAGAAGGGAACAATATTCTATTGAGTCCTTCATGAGGCAACGTCCAACTTCTTTCAGTGGGTCATCTGATCCACTTGTTGCTGAACACTGGATCAGTACCACTGAAAAGATATTTTCAGTTATTCAATGTTCTGAGCATGATAAACTCATCTTAGCAGTATATCGTTTGGACGGTGAAGCTGATCAATGGTGGAATCTTATCAAGAATACGAGGCAAAGAGATGAATTTGAGTCCATGGAATGGGACGAGTTCAAGAACTTGTTTTTCAGTAAGTACTTCCCTCGTATTCTTAGAACAAAGATGGAAAAGGAGTTTCTTGAGCTGAAGCAAAAGGATGATGAATCTGTTGGTATATACGAAGAAAATTTTACAAGACTTGCAAGGTATGCATCTGGCATTATCATCCAACCTGAAAGTAATTTTGATTGATTTTTCAGTGGGTTAAAACCAAGTCTTCAAAGGGCATTAGCTATAAGAGACATTAGTAGCTATGAAGAAATTGTGCGTTGTGCTATCAAGGTAGAAATGGAAGTTGGTGTTACATATCCATCTCATGGTTTTGACAAGAAATGAAAGATGGAGTTCAAGGAGAAATCTCAGAATAATGGTGAAAAGAAGATGAATGTTTCCTTATGCTCAAAGTGTGGTGGATATTGTCTTAAAGGGACTATAAAATGTTTTAAGTGTGGAAAAGAAGGTCATCGAGCAGCTGAGTGTCGAAGTAATGGAAAAAGGGTTTCTAATTATGTGAATAAAGCAAACACTGCAGAGAACGCACCACCAACACTTCAATGCTTCAAGTGCAAGGAAATGGGGAATTATGCTAATAAATGCCCTAATCCAAGGGTTAGTGATGATCAACATGAAAAACCACTGAAGGCAAAGGACAAAGGGAAGTCACATGCGATCACTATTGGCGATGTTGAATATGACAACGATGTGGTGGAATGATTAAGTGTTTATGTAATGGGGTTCCAAAATAATATTGTATCATGGAGTATTGGAATATTTATGTATTGGTCTAATGTGGTATTCAAAGTGATTGAGATATTTTTTTTTGAAATAAGATGATATGCGAACAATGAAGGGAAAACGAGAAAACGAAATGTTTAACAGTATTCATGAGCTCATGATTGATATAAGGACTAAGTGATATCATTGTTTGAGTATATAGAATTTTGAGGATTTTGGTATGTGGAAAGTGTTAAATTTTAACTGCATTCATTTTTTCACTAAGTTTTTCAAGAGAATACATGATTAAGGGCTTTGAATGTTTGGAATGTGACCAACAAAATATATCTTATGATATATGGGGATCGACGATGGTGTTAAATCTCTGGTAATCATTTTCACTATGTTGTGAGAGTGGATTGAAGTATTATGGATAAGCCTAAAGATTGGAATGGATTATGTTGGACATAAGTTAGTTATGGGATGTTATAGTAATGTAGTTTTAGAAAAAGGACAACCTGCAGGACGGGCGACAGCCCATCGGGTCGGACAAGGCTGTGGGAATCGAACCCACAACCGAAGTGCGACTGGCCTTTATCGCCTACCACTGGCCTACAGGAAGTCCCTGTTTATTAGAAACAAGTTTTATTATATTAAGCAGTATGATATATGAAGTATAAAGTCCATTTTAGGAACCATATATGATTAATCTCACTATAGATCGACTTGTGTATATAATTTTTGCTAACCTTTTGTTTGAGACAGATGGAATGACCCGTCATTCTATCACATGATCTACTAACACTTCAAGAATAACAAATTCAACTTCATTTATTTAAGAGATAAAGTGGAAATTGTTAAAGGCACGAACAACAGTGAGATTGTACCAAAATAAAGTAAGTATTTATTCTAATTCAAATTCTTTAACTTTAGGGAAACGATCTTGAAAATCAAAAATGTTGTCCTAGTGATCTTATATCCGATGAATCAAATGGTACCTTAGATCATCACAAATCTATGGCTTTGTTATTGCTGGCTTTTCCATAGTCATGTTCTCTACCACTCTCCATCAGAACATGATGGTTAGATTTCTCTTCCATATCCATATTTTCACCTATGTGGAAACCCAGTGATTAGTTTATTCAGGTAACCGTTACGTTTCATACTTTTGTTTTTAAAGATTGGTTTTGATATTCCTTTTTACGATGTGGGTTTCTATTAAAGAAACTTTCGAATAGTAAACCATTTATAACCCCGACGAATTTCGAGGGCGAAATTCATTTTAAGGGGGGTAGAATGTAACAGCCCGAGATTTTATGAAAAATATTATTTTTAATTTTATTAATGTCTTGTGTTGTACGCAACACAAAAAGGAGCTTGCACAACACACATCCTTGACTTTCCTTGCATTACACGCAATCGCAACCTTCCTCGATAACGTGTGTAGTACGTAATACTGAGTTTCACGAAACAACGATATGCTATTAAAATATTATTAAAACTAGCCGTTATGAATAGTAATAACCACTTTTTAAAATTTTAGAAAGTTTAGCTCTCAAAATGGAATTCATTTTTGGATTAGGAGTATCGAATTTAGCCTAAGGTGAAATTTTGGTACTTTTCGGATAACTTTCATATTCTGATGAATAGTGAAAATTACTAAATTACAATTAAAAACAACTTTTTTAATCAAAATAATTAATAGTGATAAATTATTAATTTGAGTTGTTTTAAAGTATATTTAGAATATATTTTTAGAATTTAATACAATGTTGGTCATTGGATGTAATTTCACATTTAAACCAGATATAAACAAGTGCCAATCTTTTGATAGATATTGTTTCTTAAAAACACGCTATTTGTTTTAACAGCGGGATTTAAATATAAAATTAATTAATGTAACTTCTATTTTATGAATTTGGTAAAAATAGACTTCATTTTTGAATTCGGAATATGAAATATAGCTTAGGATGAAATTTTGGCATTGTTCTGAAAAACATCAATTTTTGATGAATAGTGAAACTACTAAGTGGTAGTTAAAAACTGAATTTTTCATAAAACATAATTTTACCGCTTCTGTGAATGGAATTTCAAAAATCCGAGAGACACGGTTGATGTCTGTAAGTAAAATGTGGTTCAATGAGATGAAAATAATTTTTGGTGAATAGTAACTTTTTACTTTTATTTACCACGGTTAAAAGTAAATAGGGTAATTAAGGGTAAGAATGATATTGATATTACCCTAACACATGTCCTAATTCTATTGGATAAGTGTATCTCGACCAAAAATAACCTTAAGTGTAAAATATTATCATTTAGGACCACTTGGATTAGATTAGGACATTTATTATTATTTAATTCAAAGAAGAGTTAAAAGAGTTGAAATCAAAGTATATTTACCAAAACATTTTTAATATAGGGTTGTACATAAGATAAATTCGATTTTAAATATTAATTAGAAAGCTAAACAGATTTCCTACATTATGGTATTTTATTTGTAATTTTTAGACATCAAATAATTTGATTTATTTATGACACAAAGATGATGCAGTAATTATCTTATTAATGAAATATTGACATAATTGATGATATAAACACCAAAATAAATGTAATTTTAGACTTTTTATGAATTAAAATAATTTTCTAGGTTACTATGATATATTAGTGTTGATTTAATCAACTTGGTTTGAACATATAATTCTGTTAATACTTTCACAAAAATCATAAATCAAATAGTGTCAAAATTGACACAAAATAGTTTTTAAATCAAATATTATATTATTAATTGTTATCTTATTCCCAAAAATATAAGGTTAGGCCAAATGACTTAGATAAGGATATATATATTAATAATAAATAATTTGGGGTTCGTTTGGAATGTTATAGTAAGTGTATTAACCATATAGTGTAAGAAAACAAAAAGACACGGTAAAAGTTAAATTATTTAACTTAGAGTTAAATCTAATTGATAAGGTTAAAATAATACCCTAAACTTGTCTAAATCCTATTGGATGATAGGATTTCGATCCATCCCAACTCTATCTTCGAACTAAGACCCTTTGGAACCATTATAAACCGATTTTGACTTTAATATAAAATAATATTTTGAGATATTCCTAAGGTGCCCCTCTCCTCCCTTATAAAAGGGTACCTCCTCCCCCTCCTCCTCACACCAATTTGAGCACTCAAGCTCGGCCAACCCCTGACAAAATCCCTTCTCCACTTCCCTAGTATCATCATAGTGGTCCTGGTCTTCTTCAAAGACCATCATTAGTTTTTTAAGTGGAGGCTAAGAAAAGGCGCGTCAAAAAGAGGTAATATCCATTACCGATCTTTTTCAATTTCTTTCTTCTTCAACTTCTTCTTCTTTAGTTGTTTCATGATAAAGTAATAAAATAAGTTTTTATTATATACTGATATGTTATTATAAATATGAAACAACTCTAATTAACCTTCTATCCATCCTACGGAAAAAGGAAATCACCGCGCGTGCGTACGTACGGAATACCGTCTCCATGCCGTGGTGTAATCTATTTCCGCCACCACATTAATTGGATAGGTATAAAGGTGTAATGAGTAACTATATATGATTATTATAAATTGATATTGATACTGAAATAGTATACATACCCTTCAACACAATTCCACGACCATGGGAACGATATCATCGCTCGTGCGTACGTACGGACTACCGTCTCCACGATGCGATGAGATTCATTCTCAATGATTAACCATTCATGAATAATTATAAAGTATATATAATAAGTAATAATTCAATATATGACCTAATAATGATACTGGAATTATTTATATTTATATGTATGTCATCTACTTCATTCCATTCAATTCAATAAGAAAACGAAAACAGCGTTCATGCATACGTACAGACTACCGTCTCCATGAACGGTGTATTTCTTTCCATTTACTGATTTATTATATATGTATATTCTGAATATATATATATAAATCATGTTTTATATTCTGGAATTAATTAATTATGATCTAAGTAATCATATGAATAATTACAAGTTAAAAACACGAACGACAAATGAGACGATTTTACCCAAAACGCTACTTTAACATGAATTCACAAAAGAACGGGTAATATAAAGTCATAAGTGGACCATATAAGATATAATAACAATGAATATTATTCTTGAATAAGTCAATAACATGATTTAAATCATTATATAGGAGGTTCGGACACTTACAAAGCAAGTCGGACCTAAGGTAAGGGAAATATCACAATCTCATTTTTATCCGAGATTGTTTATTCGTAAGCATTTACTGGGGTGTATTTTATCATCCACATCCATGTTTCATCAATATGTAATATTATTTCCATCCACCTACAATTTTTTAAATCCATTTTTACCCTTCGGCGAGTTTTTAGTAAAAGAAATGAAAGGAATCTTTTGTCATTTTTCGTACGAGGTACTTTTTGACTTTTCCGACAAAAGTACGAAGAATGTTTTTTTAACTTATACAGCATGAATGGATTTTTAAAACATTATTTCCAAGAAGCTTCCTTTACAAGTTTTCATGTTTATTTTTAATCAACTTCTTTTATTTTAAAGTTGTATGACATGTTATGAAAGGAAAAATGTTTTTGAAGAAGAAAGAATATTTTCCTCAGGAATGGAGTTCAAGTGTTTTATCAAAATTATTTTCCATCTAAGATAATAAAGGGTTCTGTTTTTATCACTATTATTACATTGATTTTATCATGTTGTGATGGAATTATTTTTATGAATTGCTTTATCTTATATGAATTGATTTATGATGTCATGATGTTTCAAGAATCCCATTTTTGTTACATGTATTATGCGATGATGTATGTTTTATGATTATGTGGCACACATAAGAAAGGATTCATTATAAGATGGGTGGGACCTATATCTCCCTCCAATGCATTGGGTAATGATTTTATATCTCATGAGATAGACATGGCTGGAATGGTAGGTTATACCGGTTCAGTGAAACATGACTGAAACGAGGGTTACTCGATTCAGAAAGGGACTTTGTCCACTAAGATAGTCTTGGCAATAAGTCTTTACTAACAAGAAATGATTCTCTATTATTATGTGGGAATGCCACAATGTTTCATGTTTTATGTTATGATTATTGTGATTACATTTCACTACCATGATTTATCCCATGTTATGAAATTATGCTCTCTTTTTGCAGGTTATGATTTCCAAAATGTTATGTTCTTATGAATACGATGTGATTGATATTTCTTTTGTTTACCCTTACTGAGCATTCGAGCTCACCCTTTTATGTTTTCTTTTCTCCAGGATATAAAGAAAGGTTTTAGGTATAAAAAAAAGGAAGATCTTTATGGGAGATGTTGAAGATCTTCCACCACGATTAGAAGATTTTATTCCAAGTTTCCAAAGACACTAAACTATTACGATCCTTGTGTGTGTGTTTTTGTTATGTACTAAGTATTCCGCAAAAGTAATGTAATGTTAATGTAAGTCAAGCTTCGGGTCTCTACACGTATGAACATTTAAACCACCCAATCCCAAACAAAGGGGATAGAAACTAGTCCAACACTTTTGGTTCAGATCAAAACCCATACCACTCAAGATAGGGAGGTAAGGGGAACTAATCATTGGGCCTCTAAAACTAGAAACAGAAAAGAGGAACCTCCTAAAACGTTCCACCTATGAACTGGTAAAACCAAGACCACACCTGATTAACATTTTTGGTCAACACATGGACATTGATCGGTAACACACACCCGAGAAGGCATAACCATAGACACTGCCTATGGGGTAATCCCACCATTATCTTTTCAATGAAAAGAAAATCACAGTGAGGAGAAACCACAATAAAAACATAGAAACTACCTTACCAGAATACTAAAAGAAGGAGCTTAGTCGATCTCCCCACACCTGTGGAAATTTCTTGACTGTGTGAAAAGCATAACTTCATGGCTTATGGTTGTATCCCTAATATTTGAAGCATCTGCTATGCCATAGCTGGGAGCTAAGGATCACAACAGCCCACCAAAATCACTTTCTCAAAAACATGCATTGATCTAAATAGGAACTCATAAAGACATAACACCATTCTCTCTCACTTCGAATTAGGAGTATAATGGACATGGAATATGGAAAAACACTTCAACATAACTTAACACAACTGCTATATCCAAAAGAATTATTACAATTGGGGAACACATTAAATCAATCCCAAACCGCTCCCTACTCCAAAAAAACAAGTTGATGAATCATCCGAAGAGGTTTATTTAATATTTGAAATGAATCGAGAGGATGATCAACCAGATTTCTTTCCAATAGAGAACCATCCACGTCCACATCACAATACCCAACATATCCATAGAAACCCACTTATCATTGCTCCAAAACCAATCCACCAACATGATCTAATATCAAGACACGCCAATAGTATCCCTTCATGCTCATGAGTAATTATAGAAAACAAACCAAACTTATAAAACATGAAAAATAATCCTAGATAAACACCATTTTATAAATTGAATATCATATTTTCAGCTTAAATCACTTTTGAAAAAAAAAGTAATTTTGTGTATTTTTACATTCAACAATGGTGTTTTTGGATGTTTCACTCACATGTACTATCTCGTTCCACCACAGAAACCCAACCACTATGCCATATCGGGCATCCATCAAAATATATATAAAAAACAATGTATGTGAGCACCCATAAAAACACCAATGGCTAAAAACAACCTCATTATACATGCCAAAATATTTGACCCTTTTCAAAAATCATGTATATTCCATAGGCACCCTAACCACAATGTCAAAAATCATTTTCATATTTCCAAACAACACACCATTTTACCAAGAATTAAAATGAAACCCTATAGGTCTCCATCAAAATAATCTTCCTTTATTCAAAACATTTTTAGAATATCAACAAACCACACTTTTTTAATACCGTTTAATTTAGAGACCATTTCATTTAGATTTGTTTAAATACAAAAAACAATCATGAAATTCATACATCCCTTTCACATTTTAAGAAATTTAGTAAGGTATCTTTTCTTATTCCGACCGTGACAATGGCCATAACACTTTTTTGGAAAAAACCAACTACTCAAAAAAAATTCATTATATTTGAACACTCTACAACTACCCAAAACATCCCATTTATAAAAATATGAATCATCTTAACATAATGCAGGCATTCCTAACATTTAATTTCAAAAAACCATAAGTTTAGATTAAGGAAATTTGATGCAGATAAATCATTCCACATTATCCCAAAAAAATGGTGTTTTATAATAACCCAAAATTCAAATAAACTTTATTATATTAAGCATTAAAAATACACTTATATAATTCTCACACAAGTAATTGAAAAAAAAATCATAATTCAAGAAAGGTCTAATATCCCCATAAAATGAACTAGTGAGGGTTGTTGACTTGACCAGAAGGATGGAATCTATATTTGAGACACACCAACTCAATTTTACTTTTTATGACAATGACCCACCTCTACATGTCTTTATAGGCCCTGCGAGTTCACAAAGTCCATTAGTAAAACTCCTCTTATTATATCCCAATCAGCAAAAAAATCCCTAAAAATTATAGAAACTAATAAAACCAGACGCACAAGAGCCCCATCCCAGTTGGTGAGGACTCACTAGGTGCATCCAAGAGACCTGAGATCATATCCAAGTGGAGGAATATTTTCGGGTTACTATAGAAGTACTGTAGCAGGAATTGTAGAAGACAATGTTCGGTACTGTAGCAGTCAGAACTATTCATCCATCTGGGCCTCCGGGCCACCGGTTTGTTCCTCGGGTCCTACAAGGATTTCAGGCCACCCAAGGCCTTTGGTCCAGTTGATTCTCAAGGCCTTTGGGCCACCTTAAGGACTTAGGGCCACCCCAAGGCCTTCGGGACACATGAATGCAGGCCCCAGACACACTACAAAAAAGAGCAACCCTAGAAGAGGATTCAGAGTAGGTGCACTCACTAGATCAGAGCCAACTGGATTGTCATAATGAGTGCGCATGGCTATGCCATCGGTACCGGCCTATGCTTGCATGGGAAGCCTCGCCAGAAGTTCATGCAATGGTGGAGAGCTACTATCAAGATGCATATGCCGGGGAGGGGTAGTTCCTTGTAGATAGTATGGTTGAATTCCCTAAGACCTTTGGGTCAGGTAATCTTCTATGCCAATGGGCCATGTAATCTCTGAGCCTACAGGCCTTGTAAGGGTTCCCCATCATCCCTTGAAAGGGGGTTATCAAAAATCAATAAAAATTAAGTCCTTCGGGCCATTCAGGAAGGTAATAAAACCAGAAATCCCATGGACACCTGAGGATCAGAACGATCAAGAGCTCACAACGCTCTTCCCAAACCAACCCCTCAAGTTCCAAAAATACAACCCCATCTAAAATAACACCCACCAATTAAAATGGGTGTTCTAAAAAGAAATTTTAATTATGAGGTGGCCTCCTCTAACAATATTTTTTCAGGAACCACCATGAGTAATCACAAAACCAATCACTCGGGCCGCACTACGATAAGTGCAGAGAGGAATTCTTGAGCCTTCCAAGATAGATAATAGCACCATGGGCATCAAAATAGTATAAACGAGATCTATTTATCCAAAATATAAACAATAAGGAAAATAGTAGAAATAATGGAAATCCCAATACACAAATATATAATAATTGAACAGATATTATTTATAATGAAAAAATGAATGTAAAACTAAATGATACAACTAAACTAAATAGACTTGAGGACCAGTTAAATACAAGTTTAATCTCTAGTCACTCTCATACACAATGATCCCATGTCGCTCATGGAAACCAAAATTAATCTCAAACCTTCACAAAGGCTAAAAATATAAGAAAACTATAGGTGTTAGTATTAAAACACACTAGGTTAGTCTTATATTCTATTCCCAATGCACTTCCTTAAAAATAAAATAAAAATCAATTTCATGTTTGAAATACAGTATATAAAAGTATTTTTTCCAAACAATGTTCCATGCGATGGAGGTTATCATACAAAATCTTTCAAGATTTATACACAAGAATTCCAGAACAATTTCCAAAGATATGCAACTTCATGATGGATGAATGTTTTAGGAGGGATTATTCAAAGAAAGTAGTATTTGAAATAAAACCCACTTTATTCTGAAATTATCATCCAAATACACCATATTCCAATGGTGAATACAATATATTCAATGAGCAGTAGTCACGAGAACACCCCTAGGTAGTTGTTTGTTCTGATCCCCATGTACCTCGTATATCGGTGTGAATGTAACCATATCAATATATGTTCTCATGAACGAACCACTAGAAGAGAATATAAATATAACCAATTTTTTACTAATCATCACCATTATATATTTTTTAGTTTTATCAATGTCAAACTTCTAAGTGAAATAGGGACAAAACCACTCCAGATCACCAGTAAACTTGTACATGTCTGCCTACCTAGATATCTACGATTCACTCTTTGTTCAATCAAGATACACATGTTATAAATAAACATTTAACATGAAAATTCCCATCCCAAATCATTCATACATAGAAAATCCAAAATCTATGTTTCAATTTTCTTTCCCGCATCAAGTAAATGACTTAATATTTTCAGGAAGCAATTTCCAGAATAGTAATGGGGCTATTCCCATTAAATACATTCACAAATTTACTTTTTGGAGAAAAAAACACCAATAACAAATAAAAACATATTTTTCATCCCAAGCACCATATACTAAATTAATTTAATGATTCTTAAAATTTCCCTAAATGATAGAACGTCAAATAAAGAGGAAACCCATCTTTATAAGAAAAAAATGCCAAACAGAACATTAAAAATACTTTACAAAAAAATATTATCAAAAGGAGAAATTTCAACATTCATAAATAGTTTTAAAAACATAATTATAGGCAATGAAAAATTCACTTAAACCCCTTAAAAATTAAGGTTACACATTCAAAACACACCCATTTCTAAAATGATTCCAAACATGTATTCCCTTGGTAATGTATGCCAAAGCACCATAATATTGCATACTCGTTTCACTATGAAACCAAAAAAAAATTAACCCACATAAGCAACCCTAAATACATTTATTCACATACTAATTACATTTTTCAATAACCAAACCAATCATATTATAACACCTTGAACACCAAACATCCAACATGTAACTTTCCTAAAAACGATGCATGCAAAATTTAATAAAACAAAATATATTTATCATCAAAAAGGGTATAAATCCAAATTTTCACACCAAAAATTTATTAAAGTAGTTATAAAATTTCATTAACATCACAAATCATATGCAAAAACATATGGAATATTTAGTTAAACAAGTAGTGTGAATTTTTTTACGGAACAGCTCTAATATATACAAAACAAGGAGTACATAAAGTTTTATCACATCAAATATAGCATCTAACACTAGTGCAGAAAACATTTTTTACGTCGGTTATTTTTTATTATTTACGTCGGTTTTTAGGCGACGTTAATACGGACGACGTTATAAATAACGTTTTTTACGTCGGTTATTTAAAACCCAACGTAATATCCCTAACATCACGGTGGTTATCACGTCGGTTATGTCATAACCGACGTGATAAACCCTTCCCCTGGCCTATTATCACGTCGGTTTCTTAAATAACCGACGTGATAAAAAGGCCTCGGAAACGTTTTAGCACGTCGGTTATCCAATAACTGACGTGGTAAATCGATTCCCAAGCCTTTTAGAACGTCGGTTATATTAAGAACCGACGTGATAAAAGCCCCGGGAACGGTTTATCACGTCGGTTCTAGAAAAACCCGACGTGATAAACCCGTACCGATTTATTTACCACGTCGGTTATAAAATAACCGACGTGAAAGAAATTTTTTTTTAAATAATTGCACTGCTCTCACCAAAAAGCAACCAGAAACCAAACAAAAATAAACATGCCAGCCCTCCCCCAAGCCCCAACTGAACCCCACCCTCATCTATACCCACCTAACAACCTGGCCAGCCCTCCCCCACCACATTGGAGCCCCACCACAACCCTTGGACACCCCCCCTTGGACATTCCCCCACCCTCATTTACACCCCCACGACCCCTAGTACAGCCTCAAACACCCATTGGACACCCCTCCCATATCCCTTGGACACCCTCCACCCCTTGGACACCCCCCACCCCTTGGACAGCCCCTCCACCCTCATTTACACCCCCAAGACCCCTAGTACAGCCTCAAACACCCATTGGACACCCCCCCCCCACACCTTGACAGCCCTCCCAGACCCCTTGGACACCCCCCCCCCCCCCCGACCCCTGGACACCCCCCCGAGCCCTTGGACAGCCCCAAACACCCCTTGGACACCCCTCCCATATCCCTTGGACACCCCCACCCCTTGGACACCCCCACCCCTTGGACAGCACCCCCACCCTCATTTACACCCAACCGGCCCCTTGGACAGAACTCCCAGACACCTTGGACACCACTCCCATATCCCTTGGACACCCCCCACCCCTTGGACACCCCCACCCCTTGCACAGCCCCCCCACCCTCATTTACACCCAACCGGCCCCTTGGACAGAACTCCCACCTCATTTACACCCCCCCCCCGACCCCTAGGACAGCCCCAAACACACCTTGGACACCCCTCCCATATCCCTTGGACACCCCCCAAACACCCACCCACCCCCTTGGAACCTCTCCCCCCATACCAAAATCCAGACCAGAAAAACCATCAACAGTAGACCAAAACAAGAAGTAGAGAAAAATTAAACATTCACTTATATAACATTCAAAACTTACACTGTCAACTTCAAAAAAAACTAAATCCAACCTAAACGACTACGAAATACACAATTACATTGACAATATTCAAAATTACATTTTACATTACAAACAACTAAAAGTCAATCAAACCTGTAAAATAATTTGACCACTCCACTTGTAAGTGTTTGATATCTTCAGCAGTAAAGGGTTGAGGGTCATCAAAAAGATACAAAGGAAAAGGATAGTAGTCAACGTGTATAATGAATAAATCAAATTGAAATATTATGAGAAAGAGGAAATCTTACCAGGTCAAAACTCAGAACTGTCCCAGTTGTTATTATTTCATTAATAAATCTTAACATGTAATATCCGCATTCGATGATGCCTTGTTGCTCATGACATTTCTGTTTGAATGAGTGTAAAATCAATATATTATTTTTATGTAATAAATCAAAATGTACAAATTATAAATGGATATTTACCTTCGCATGTACATATTTGATCTTGAAATTCCTTTTCGTTGCGCTTTTTCGAATGTGGACCCATGCCCTGTTAGAAAATAATACGAATGGGGCAAATTTAAAATTCATTATAATATATAAAACTATTGTGAAATTGAAACTTACGTTTCCAATATATTCTTAAAACTTTCTCGCACATCATCATGGAGAGAGCATATCCAATAAAGTGGTTTCTCCCTAGGGCAAAAAACCCCTAACATCCAATGATCCCTGATAAAAGGAAATTTAACGTTAGTGGTTTTTTATGTTAAAAGATAATTAACTCTTTGAGAGGGATGTGTTTCATACCTCTCACAAAAAGGCATCATCCAACACTGTGTGATTACATTCTTTTCAAATCTATCAGCAATATAAAGCATTCTTTGTTCCTCATCCAATGCACATGCTTCATGGGAAATCAATTGTGGGTCCACGAATCCATATACATCTGTCAGCTCATTCCTCTCACAAATTTTATACAGATACCAAATACAAAGCAGACATAAGTATACATTTTTAATAAATATAACGCAAGGAAAAGGTGTTAAGACTTACATGATAAAAATTTGCACCACGTTGATGCCCAACTTATCTCCAGTGACAAACTCCATGATATCAGTTTTCATAATCCCCACACATAGTTCACGTCCACAGACATGATCTTCCATTGTAAAGTCATAATGATCCGCCAACAAATTTGAATATCTTGAGAATTTGTCAAGACTGCTAGTATCTGCATCTGATGTCATAGCTATCTGTCTTTGTTGTTGTCTATACAGTATTTCTTTACCTTTGAAGTATTCCTGTAAAAATAAATTGAAAAATATATTAGTTTTCAAATGATAAAACATTAATAAAAATATAAAATAAAAGTTATAACATCCATACCTCTATGGTAATGAGTCGAATAAGTCTGGATGGCCAAAGTAAAAAATTGCCGATACTATGTCCAACTGTCGTCACCTCATCTCTAGGTAATGGTATCAGAGCTGATCTATCTATAATATCCTGTACAGTGACCCTCTGATTCTCTACCTCTAACTGTTGATGATGAACTGTATCTCCTATACAATATACCATCCCATATGCAACTATATGATGTTGAGGATCATCAACATACAACTCACAATAAGTAGGTAGCTGCGGCGGAGGAGGAGGATCAAAAATGGGGTCCGCAGGCTGAGGTGGGGGAGTGGGAGCTACTGGGAGAGGTGGAGTGGGAGCTGCACCCTGAAATTGTCTTTGCAAGTCTGCAAACATTAACTGCACCGATGCTCTAATCTTGTCTTCCATTGTCGCATTAATATTATGGACTTCGGCCTCCAAGGATTCTATTTTTTTTATAAACTCCCTCAACGTTAGAAGTTCAGGAACGTGGAAACACTTTTCTTACCGATACACTTGCCGGATATCCTCTTACATGGCCAGGATGTTCGGGCTTTCCCAATGCCATAGATAAAATATCTTCCCTCCCAGATGGTGTAAATGTCCCCTGTGAACTCTGCTCCTCAAGAGAGTCCTCTAATAATTAATTGAACATTTCTATAATGATTGGAAATATATGACGAAAATAGTAAACTTAAATAAATAAAATAGATATCTTAAAATCCTCTCAACTACGAGTCTCGATTCTTCTGAAAGATATTGTCCTTTTTTGCCCTTCCGAGCTCTTTTCCATTTCTCATGTCTAGATGGAGGGGATGGAGGGGCCACCTCTCCAGAGCTTGAAGACTCAGCTCTTAGTTGTTGAAATTTTTCTGCCATCATTTGTTCTTCCAATAATGCATACCCTCCCCGAGATAAACTATGAGGGTATACATTTTTAGATTGGATCTCTTGATGAGCTTTCCTTGTTTGCTGTAAATTAAGAATAAGTAATCATTAACAAAACAATAATAAGATCATTTATATAAGAAAGCTTATAAAAGTTTACATTGCCCTTACCAAAAATGATTCTTTTCTTCTATTTTCAAAAAATTTTCTCCATGTGTCTTCATCTATAAAAGGATATATACGACATGGATTCTCACGACTCCTATGACCATAAATGAAATAAGATGAGAGGGTTGATTTGAAATCCCTCCATCTCCTAGCAGCCAACGATAAGCATTTCTTCCTGACTCCTCCAGTGTCAGGAATATCAAATGTCATCTGATAAAAAAAAGGTTAAAAATATTATATATACTAGAAACATTTAAAGAACAGTCAAACAATAGCAAAAGATCTTACCAAAATGGTCTCCCACAGCTGAGAAATTATCGCCTTATCCACACTTCTCCATTCATCATAGAGAATGCTTACTTTGCTCTTAGCCCGAGTTGCTACAAAACACTTAAAATCTTTAGCATTTGGACCTCTAGGAAGATCATCATCATCAAACTCCATGACTATCCTCTCCTCCTTCGTACGGGCAAGTGATAATTTTGGTAAACGTGTGCACCCACGCTTACCAACCTTTGAACTCTTTTTCGTAATAGGAGCATGTGAATGTTCCTCCCCAGATGTATGACCAATATTCTCATCTCCAGAATCATGTGGCTGATCAACTGATTGATCTGTCATTTTCCTTCAAATCAAAAAAACAAACATTAGTTCACAAATAGAAAAGTGTACTAAATTACATAATAGTAAACATTGGTAATATGGTAAGAATGTTAAACAATGATAAACATGGTAAACACAGGCAAAAGGTTGCCAAGGAGTTGGCCCAAGAAAGCTGAAAAGTGGACTCACTGAGTCCACCGGTCCGCCGGTGTGAGCTCACCAGCCAGCCGGTGGACCCAGGCAGTAGACTTGCCCACTGCCTGGTGCCACCGGCCGGCCGCTGGCTCACCACCGGCCGGCCGGTGGACCAGACAGAGCTTTGTTCTGGACCACCGGCCAACCGGTGATCCACCACCGGCCAGCCGGTGCGCCCAGGACTTTTCCTCTTTACGGTTTTTATTGTTTTATCGTTTTGGTTTGATACATGTTTTAATAAGTAAAAAATTTACAGTATCTAACATTATATGAAAAAACTAAATGTAAACAAGAAATAAACTTGTGTTACCTGTAATTTTAGGAATGTACAGTTGGATTGTTTTCCCAAATTCCTTCGTCGTGATCGCTCCTTATGGCACAAACCATGTCTTCAACATACTCATCATTATGTTCTGTTAATCTTTCCATGGAAGTAGGGACCTCACATAAATCAGCAGCTTCATCAAATTCATCCTCACCAACATATTGGTTTTTCCCTTGTAAAACAACATCCCACTTCATATCTGATTGATCTACTACATAGAAAATTTGTTTGGCATGTGTTTCCATTATAAAAGAATCAGCTGTGTCTTCCAATCTATTCAGATTAACAAGTGTCATTCCAAATTCATCGTGTCTGACACTGTTGTTACCGATAAACCATTTACAGTTAAAAACGGGAACTTTAATTTTAAAGTAATCAGCCTCCCATATGTCTTCAATCACTCCATAATATGCACTTGATGCCGAAATTGGGTTTCTGTCCTTAGCACTCGTAAAAAGCATTGCTTCTGCAAACACAAATACACCACTATTCTGAACTGCACTTCTGTTGTCCTGAGCTTTCGTATGAAATGTATAGCCATTAATGTCATAAGCGGACCATGTTATCACATTTAAAGATGGACCACCCACTATCCATTTTAATGTCTCTGATACATCTGATCTACCAAGCAAGGTCTTTTTAAACCATGGAAAAAAAGTTTTGTTGTGCTCATTCAAAATCCACATTTCTTTCTTCTTTGGATGACATTGTTTCAACTCATTAATATGCAATGTGATATACGGTTGAACATCAGCTATGTTATTCAAGATGTATGATTCTAACTTCTTCATATGTTCAGCTGACAGTGATTTGACTTTCAAGCCACGAATCCCCTTTCCCTCATTATTAACCCGTTCATGGCGAGATGGAGGCAAACCTATGTGTTGCGCCGTAGCCAAGTAGCTCGTACAAAACTCTGCTACCTCCTCAGAAATATACTTTTCAATAATGGAGGCTTCAGGTCGATATGGATTTTTAACATATCCCTTTAATATTTTCATATACCTTTCATAAGGATACATCCAACGAAGATATACAGGTCCACAAATCCTTATTTCTCGAACCAGATGAATCATTAAATGCACCATCATATCAAAAAAAGTTGGAGGAAAATACATTTCCAAATGACAAAGTATAAAAATTGCATCCTTTTCCAAAATGTTCAAAGCATTCACATTAATCGCCTTGTTGCCAATTGAATTGAAAAAATAACACAACCTCATTATAGTCTTTCTGACACGGATGGGCAATATTCCATGCAGTGCAACTGGTAGAATTTGTTGCATCATGACGTGACAATCATGTGATTTCATACCTATCAACTTCAAGTATTTCAATGAGACAAAATTTTTTACATTTGAAGAATAACCTTGAGGCACTTTGATATCATGAAGACACTGACAGAAGCTAATTTTCTCCCCCTTCGATAATGTATGACAAGCCGGGGGAAGAAATGTTCGTCTTCCTTTAGGAGTGGGAGCTAACTCCAAACGTATTCCCATTGACAGTAGGTCTAACCTTGCATTCAACCCATCTTTTGTCTTTCCTTTAATATCTAGCAATGTTCCGATCAAAGAATCACAGATATTCTTCTCCACGTGCATGACATCAATATTATGTTTGACTTCATGATACCTCCAATATGGTAGCTCAAAAAATATTGACCTTTTCTTCCAAATATGTCTATCATTACCAGATTTCTGTGTCTTTCCCAATGTCACATCAAGGTTTTTCACCCTCTCAAAATACAATTCTGGGGATAAAGGTTGAGGAGCAGTATCAAATTCTTGTGAGCCATTGAATGCCTTTTTTAGTCTTCTATAAGGGTGATCCATAGGCAAAAACTTTTGATGACCCATGTACACTGTTTTCCTCCCATGATGCAATTGACAATATGACGTCTGTTGTTCGCAAATTGGACATGCTTTATGCCCTTTAACACTGTATCCAGACAAATTTCCATATGCTGGGAAGTCATTTATAGTGAATAGAAGCACTGCATGCAGTTGAAAATATTCCATTTTATAAGAATCATACACCCTAATACCATCAGCCCATAACAGTTTCAAATCATCAATCAGCGGTGACAAGTATACATCAATATCATTGCCGGGTTTCTTTGGACCAGAGATCATGATACTCAACATGACATATTTGTGCTTCATACAAACTTCAGGAGAGAGGTTGTAAATTACCAATAAAACAGGCCATGAACTATGTGTGCTACTGAGGGTTCGGTATGGATTCATTCCATCTGTGCACAAGCCTAGTCTCAGATTTCTAATTTCATTTCCAAATGTAGGGTACTGGGCATCAATTTTCTTCCATTGTGGACAATCAGCTGCATGACGTATTTTTCCATCACATACCCGCTCATCAGCATGCCATCTTAACCTTTTTGCATCATGTGAATTAGCAAATAAAAGTTTGAAATGAGGAATTATAGAAAGATACCAAAATACCTTTGAAGGGAGCTTTGTAATCTCTACATCAGCTTGTGATTTTTCTTTCACCTTATACCATGATGTCCCACATTTAGGAAACTCTTTCAGAAATTCATATTCCTTCCTATATATAATGCAGTCATTCGGACATGCATGTATTTTCCTGTATCCCAATCCCATCAGGCATAATATTTTTTTGGCCTTATAATGTGAATCTGGAAGATCGTTATCTTTTGGAAGAATGTCTTTCATCAATTGTAGCAGCTCTGTAAAACTTCTGTCACTCCATCCATGTTTCGCCTTCAGGTTAATCAATCTTAACACCGCCGACAAAACCATAAAATCTGTACAACCAGGATATAATGGTTTTTCGGCATCACCATATAGGCGTGCAACTGTCGGTTCTATCTCAATTTGTTCTGCTACAATATCGCGAATCATTTCTTCAATTCCATCGGAGTTACCATCTTGCGATTCATTATCATCAGTGACATTCTGTCCAGTTTCACCATGCCAAATCCAAGGGTTGTAACTCGGATTGAAACCATGACAAATCAGATGATCTTTTATCTCTCTACTTTTCAACTTCTTCATATTCAGACATTTCAGGCATGGACAGAAAAAAATGTCACTACTTGGAACATTTCGTTTAGAAAATTCCAAAAAGGCATCAACACCTTCCTCATATTCATTGCTCATTCGATGTTCCGTAATCCAACTTCGACTCATTATTACCTATAACAAATAGCAAAAATATATATATTTTTTAGATAAGACAAATATATGTTTATATGAAAAAAATCATAATTTTAATGTAAACAATTTTGAAATATAAAACAAATCGATGTGTAAACCCCCCTGGACACCCCCCGACCCCTCTGGACAGCCCCCCACCCCTCCTGGACACAACCCCCACCCCCGACCTGCTTGGACACCCCCCTGGACACCCCCCAACCCTCTGGACAGCCCCCCCACCCCTCCTAAACACCACCCCCACCCCCTACCCCCTTGGACACCCCCCTGGACACCCCCAACGCCCACCCACACCCTTGGACAGCCCTCCACACCCACCCACCCCCTTGTAAACCCCCCTGGACAGCCCCCGACCCCTCTGGACAGCCCCCCACCCCTCTTGGACACCACCCCCCCACCCCCTACCCCCTTGGACACCCCCCTGGACATCCCCCAACCCTCTGGGCGGCCCCCCCACCCACCCGGACAACCCCAAATACCCTCTGGAGAGGCCGCCACCCACTTGGACAGCCCCCCACACCCATCCACCCCCTTGGACAGCCCCCCACACCCATCCACCCCTTTGGACACCCCCCTGGACACCCCACCGACCCCTCTGGACAGGCCGCCACCCCCTTGGACAACCCCCCACACCCACCCATCCCCTTGGACACCACCCTGGACACCCCCCGACCCCTCTGGACAGCCCCGACCCCTCTAGAAAGCACCCCCACCCCTCCTGGACAGAACCCCCCACCCCCGACCTGCTTGGACACCCCCCTGGACACCCCCCAACCCTCTGGACACCCCCCGACCCCTCTGGACAGCCCCCCACCCCTCCTGGACACCACCCCCCACCCCCTACCCCCTTGGACACCCCCCTGGACATCCCCCAACCCTCTGGGCAGCCCCCCCACCCACCCGGACAACCCCAAATACCCTCTGGATAGGCCGCCACCCACTTGGACAGCCCCCCACACCCATCCACCCCCTTGGACAGCCCCCCACACCCATCCACCCCCTTAGACACCCCCTTGGACACCCCACCGACCCCTCTGGACAGGCCACCCCCCCCCCCCTTGGACAGCCCCCCACACCCACCCATCCCCTTGGACACCACCCTGGACACCCCCCGACCCCTCTGGACAGCCCCCGACCCCTCTAGAAAGCACCCCCATCCCTCCTGGACACAACCCCCCACCCCCGACCTGCTTGGACACCCCCCTGGACACCCCCCAACCCTCTGGACAGCCCCCGACCCCTCTGGACAGCCCCCCACCCCTCCTGGACACCATCCCCACCCCCTACCCCCTTGGACACCCCCCTAGACATCCCCCAACCCTCTGGGCAGCCCCCCCACCCACCTGGACAACCCCAAATACCCTCTGGAGAGGCCGCCACCCACTTGGACAGCCCCCCACACCCATCCACCCCCTTGGACAGCCCCTCACACCCATCCACCCCCTTGGACACCCCCCTGGACACCCCACCGACCCCTCTGGACAGGCCGCCACTCCCTTGGACAGCCCCCCACACCCACCCATCCCCTTGGACACCACCCTGGACACCCCCCGACCCCTCTGGACAGCCCCCGACCCCTCTAGAAAGCACCCCCACCCCTCCTGGACACAACCCCCCACCCCCGACCTGCTTGGACACCCCCATGGACACCCCCCAACCCTCTGGACAGCCCCCCACCCCTCCTAAACACCACCCCCACCCCCTACCCCCTTGGACACCCCCCAACACCCACCCACACCCTTGGACAGCCCCCCACACCCACCCACCCCCTTGTAAACCCCCTGGACACCCCCCGACCCCAAATCCATGCACCTATGCCATGGTTGTGTGTGAAGAAAGTAGTAACAACTGTAAAAGGGCAACCCATCCAAATGGACACGCCCCAACCCTCTCGGGGATTTATAGAAAACGATGAAAAATTAGTGAAATCATAAAATTACTCAATATTGCAAGTCGAACAAATAGATCTAGGGATGATAAATAAGATTATGGTGCCAAAACGAGTTAAAAGGGTTCGCAATCGAAGAATCTTAGCTAGTTTCAACAAAAAAATCACAACACATATATATATACTATCCGCGAAAAAAAACGAACGAGTGGGAGGATTACCTGAGTGCTGCGAGTTTAGATGATTGATCCGAGGAGATTAAATATGAGAAACGATGATCGCAAAATGAATCTAAATCAACGAAATGGACGAGCCAATTCGGGTTTACGCGCGAGAGAGACGAGTCGCGACTGTCGAAGGTAAACTCGCGAATGACAATCCACGGGTCTGGGTAAATTTTTAAATGAGTTATCACGTCGGTTATTCAATAACCGATGTTATAATTTTTTTTAAAACATTTATAACGTCGGTTATTCAATAATCGACGTAAAAACCTTCCTCCGATTCTTTTTTTACGTCGGTTATTCTATAACCGACGTTATAAAGGGCTCAAAATCCGCGTTTTACTACGTCGGTTATTCCATAACCGACGTCAAAAACATCTGCGGATTCTTTTTTTACGTCGGTTATTTTATAACCGACGTAAAAAGGCCTTCAAAAACCGCGTTTGTTACGTCGGTTATTGAATAACCGACGTAACAAACGCCCCCCGCTTCTGTTTTTGACGGCGGTTAATGTATAACCGACGTAAAAAACGAAGCCGCGCTATTAATAACGTCGGTTATCAAAATAACAGACGTTAAAGGTGTACTAAACACAGGGTTTTACGTCGGTTATTAAATAACCGACGTAAAAAACCTCATTTTACATATTATGACGTCGGTTTTATATAACCGACATAAAAAATGGTGACGTCAAAAACGTTTTCTGCACTAGTGTATAGGTGGTAATGAAATAATAAATATATTTAAAATGTGATAAAATAATTAAAATGATTAAACATAAATAATAAATGCTTGTTCATGGGAGAATATACCTCCAAACCGAGTTTGAATGGAAACACACATCCAATAGCACCTTGTGAGGGTTTATAAACCCTAAAACTATGGATACCAGCACAAAACTAGAAAACCCCCAATCAAAAAACAAGGGATAATGTAACAATAGGTTGAGAATGACTTGGGATAAATAAAAATCCCTGAAATATTTGAAGGGGGAGGAGGAAAGCGGTGAAAGGAAAAGAAAACTCACCTTGATATCTAGAGAACTCATCATCTTCCATTAAATACAAACCCTTAGATAATATAGAATTGGATGTAACTCAATGGAGAGGATCATTAGGTATGTAAGAACTATGGAAATAAAATTTTGGGGAAAATAATAAAAAATAATGATTTATGAATGAAACAATTTACCTCTTAAAATATAGATGATTTGATAATCCTTGAGGATGTTCGCCCCTATCCCAGATGAAGACAAGCTACAAATAGGGTAAATTGAACATGGGGGTGATACTAGGGTTTTTGTTCTTGAGTGATAGGTATAATGACAAAAAATATTTTAAAAAAATTAAATAATATATTAAATAAAAATATATTTTTTATTTGAATGGGAAAATGGATCAAGGACTGACATAATTCCCGAATTAACATCCCAAATACACAAGGATTATGAATTATTAAGTGGTTCAAATGGATATTGAGGTTTTAATTGGTCATGGGTGGCCATGTGGGAATTGAAATGGGTGAACGAAATTAAGAAAAAAAATGAGTTATAAAAGAAACAAATTTTTTTTCTAAATCTGGAAATGGGATCACAGTTTTTCCCAAATCATGAAGTAAGCATTATTTGTCCAAAAACAACCAAACAAACGAGGGGAAACCATGGTAGGATGATTATACATAGTTAGAACATAAAAAACCACATTAAACTCACCCTAAACCATTAAAAATATCTATATTTCCAAGGAATTGGATAAATACCAAGACATGAAAAATTGGGTATGACAGATGGGTCCAATCCCCAATTGCTAACAATTTTGACAGCATTCAAGTCCTAATTTATATAAAAAAATTGATATTTTCTTTAGATATCTGTAAATTTTTCATTGGAGTGTTATATTTACATTAAAAACACAATAATATTTTTAATATAAATATATATATTCATACGAACACTTCTGGTAGATTTGGAACATCCAAATCAAATGAAAATTTGAGTTTGTATGATATGATAATGAAAAAAATTCAATGTTTATATACAATTTGTAAACTCCCTAAACAAAAAATTCATTGAATGTAATTCCTAAAATGGTTTTATTTATTCAAATGAAATATATGTACAAGAATAATAAATATTGTGAATGTATTATAAATTCATCATGTCTTATTGGTGAAGATAATGCCCACATATTATATGATAAATGAAATTCAGGTACTTTTTTACACAAAAAATAATTTTTATTATTTTAAAATACTATAAATTATAATCCTAAAATTATATAATAACATTTATTCCATAAAAATATTAAAACATATATTTTCTAATATGAAATATCATTGAAAATTTAATGGTTAAACAATGAAAAGAAAATTATTGTTATTGATTTACAAAATAGATCAAAATTAGAAAATGATGATGAAAAATATTCATAAATTTATGTTTGAATTTATAAAAATGTTACGAATTGAACGAAATCTAAAATTATTTTCAAAATTAAATAATTATCATATTGAACTATATTTATTCATATGAAACACATATTATAATCATTTTTGTAACATATATGTCATTTCAAAGAAAAAAAAATACTTTAATTAGAAAAATGAATTTCCATAAAATAATTTGTAGATTAAGTGGAAAATAATTATTTATTAAACTAAAATAAACCTTCAAATAAGGAAATTTATTTGTAAATTAAATATTACATCTCTTACAAATAACATTTCTCAAATAATTAATTAAATAAATGAAGAATAAATAGTTTTAAAATAAAGGATTTCTAAATAGTTCACATACATAATTTCTTTAGAACAATGATCTTTATTTGATAATATGTAATTGAAAAAATATCTCTTATAATAAAAAATTAGGCCAAAAAATGATTTCCTTTTAAATACTACAATAATATACTCCATAACTTTGAATTGAGCTCGACTAACTTCTCACTAATCTGATTGTATGACTAGTTTTTTTCTACATCTATGTAGAATTATTATTCTTCTTCCCTATATTATTTACATTTTGGAAGTGTTACGACTATATTAATTCGATGATGGTATCTTATATATATGCCCATTATTTTATAATTATAGAATTAAATTTATATAATATATATTTTTATAGGCATAACAGTATACACCTAAGAGGTGTATATTTGATGCTTACTAAGAAAGATTATTTATAGATAGATATTTTATCTTTCTTGATGTTTGCATGTTTTTTAAATTAGTAGCAATAGGTTCGAATAAATGATGAAAAATCCCAAAGAAATAACAGAAATTGTTTGAAATTAGAATAAGCTTCTTCATAAAGAATCTGTAACCAACCATACACTATTGTTTCAAAAAATTGAAAAAATGTGGAAAAACAATAGCCATATCATTCTCCCATTTAGTAACAATATTAAAAATACCACAAAAATACATATTAGATGAAAAATCATGGATGTTCCAACTTGAAATATTGAAAACATGGTATATACATTCGAGATAACACAATATATAATGTAATTTGACTATTACTAGACATGACATCAAGGGAGAAAAATTAAATTACAGTTAAATTAATACAATATGACAACTCGACACTTACTGAATAGATTTCATGAAGCTATGGTCAAACATCTACCATGAGAATTCACAAATAGAAGAGATATCCCAAGAAAATGGTCATTCCCCCACAACTGAGTTCGAAACCCTATTCCAAGGTTAGGTCTTGTTGCAGAAGTTCATCGGTGTTTGATCCCATAACCTTATCACCCGATCAGAGATTAAATTCCCTCTATGATTATTGATTCACCCATAATTTGTCAAGATCACCATATTTTTGGCTCGTCTTCACCAAAGCCCTTGGTTTCACTCACCCTCAGCTCTAGAGATCCCTAAATCTTTTCGAGATTGGTTTCAAAATGAAACATTATTTCTTGATTATTCCTTTATCAAATTGTCTTTTATTTAATTTATTTTTAATCTTTTATAAATAATTTGATATTTAAAAAAATTCAAATATTTTTAAAAAATAACATATTTTTTTAAAATAGTTGTGGTAATCTATATTTAATATTTATAATTTTAAATAATAATATTTCATATTTTATAATAAAATATAGATCAAATAAATAATAATCACACATATATTTTGATAAATATATAATAAATTATAAATAGAAATATTTTCTTTCTTTCATTATTATTCCCTTCTAAAAGTAATATTCATTTAAAAATAAGATGTATTGATTTTAAAATAATGAAATTTTCTTAACACTACCAAAATTTCATTAATTTGAATGATATTACATTTATTTATTATTTTAATCATTTTTAAACATTTATTATTATTACCTTTTCAATTGAATTTGTATTTGTGTTTAAAATTTCATAGTTTCAATATTTAAAAACATAATTTTATTATTTTATATTTAACATTTTATAATATATTACCCTTTAATAAAATCTATACTTATAATATTATATTTAGATTATAAATTTCATTTTTATATAAATTTGAATTTTTATAATATATAAATCATTTTTATGTCCTAAATACAAATTCCTGTAATATATTTATTAAATCATATTATTATTTTAAATGAAAAAAATCTAGGTTTATAATAGTTGTATTTATTATTAGAAAATTTGATTCAATAAAAAGGTAAATTTCCTAAAAGGATGCAATAATTTAATGATTTATTATATAAATATAAATACTTTACAAAAAAATTAATTAATGTTTTTTATTTAAAAATTATCTTATTTAATAAAATATTTAAAAAAATTAGGGGTATAATTTATGGGATGTAACATTCTTCCCCAAAAAAGAATTGTTCCCTAGGAATTCATTCATCAAATTTGAAAAAATTATGAATTTCTATCTTCGGGATTATTTCATCATGAATTATAAGTCATCCAAATTTTCGATGGAAATTATATCATGAAGATTTTATTTTCCTTTCAAGTCAATATCTAATAATCAATGTTTTCTGGACTATTTATCTGGTACTAATTGTGAGTTCTTGATCCCAGGCTTTCAGAATTAGAACATAAAATTGAATTTTATTTTAAAAAAGATATCTTAAATAATAAAAAATATAATATATAATCTTGGAAATTTTACAATCACGATACTAGAGAAATAGACAATAACATATTTATTTCCAATGTTATAAAAAATAAAAATATATATCTTCTTCTTTATACTCGTGATAACTACAACGGTGAAGAATTTCATTCTAAAAGTACAAAGATACCTAAATGAAAAATTAAATGTGGAATGAAAATTCAATTTCCCTATAAGTGGTCTTAAAACAAGTGAAATACATTTTATGAAACCTCCATTGAAGATAATGTTTTTTAAAAAAATGTTAAAACATTATTCAGGCAATAATTTTGAAAATACATTTAGAAATACATTTTATAAATATAATCAAAATTATTTACACCATGAAAATACTACAACACATTGAAAATAATTATTCTAAAATATTTTATTAAAAAGAATCTAGGGATTTATCTAACAACAATATCCATGATTTTGAAAACATAACATGGGTTCAATTGTAACATTAAATGAAATCTTGGGTCTACCCACTTGTTATGGGATTGGTTCAATCCCAAATTTCATTCCATATTTACAACGTTTATGTGCCTAAATATCATTAAACCATTTTAATCCATCTTTATAAATATACACACATTTTTTATCACAATAAATTTACTTCAAGAACAAAACAATATTATATATATATATATATATATATATATGTGTGTGTTATTAAATATATACGTTCACAATAATTATTCATCTAGATATGGAACATCCCAATATCATGAAAATCTGAATTTTCATGATATGTTATTGAAATAATAAATTTCATCTATATATTATATACATATAATGTATATATCAAACATTCATTGAAATTAATTCCTATGAAAATTTTATTTATTCATAACACATACATGTACCTGAATAATAAATGTAGTGCTTGCATTATAAATGCATGATATGTCATGAGATGAGATAATGGAAATATATTATCTGAGAAATGTAATTCATGTAAATACAACACCAAAATGATAATAATTATTGTTATAAAATACTGTAAATTATAATCATAAAATGACATAATTTCAATTTTTTTAAAAAAAATTAAAACATACATTTTTCTAAAATAAAATATCCTTTCAAATTTAATGGTTAATCAATGAAAATAAAAATCTTGTTATTAATTTACTCAATAGTTCAAAATCAAAAAATCATGATGAAAACAATACATAATTTTTTTGACAAAATTACGTTAACTCTTATGAATTGAAATTTTAATAAAATAATATATTAAATTAAATAATTCCACAAAGATGTTGTATTAGTTATTAAAAAACATATATTTTAATTTTTTAAAATAAATATGAGTTTTCTCAGAACAAATACCACATTTTATAAGACATATTCTCTTTCCATAATATAATTCGATGTGATAATTAACATATAATTATTTGCTTAGTTAAAATAAAATTTCTAAAGAAATTAAAATATTTGAAAATAAAATATGCAATCTCTTAAAAAAAATTTATTTTTAAATAGATAATTAAATGATTGAAAAATAAATAGATTAAAAATAAAGGCTTTGAAAAACTATTCCCATTCAGAATTTTGAGAAGAAAGTTCATGATTTGGAAATATGTAATTGAGAAAAATATCACATATACCGTAAACATAGACCAGATAACGAATTTCTATGAATACGACAATCATAAACACTCATTTAATTAATTAAGCTAGCCATCCTTCTCATTTATGTGGTTGTCGAACTATAATTTTTTATTTATCATGGGAATATAGTTATTCTTCATTTCAATATTACTCACAACCTATAAGAATGATTACCCATGGAATTCTAAAGATGAGTTCATATATACAGGGCCATTATTTTAATATTAGAGAATGAAAATTATATAATATATATATTTATTGGTGTAGATATTTACATGAGTGGTGTATGATTGATTGTTTCTAACAAAGCCAATATATATATATATATATATATATTATATTTCGTTATATTTACAAGTTCTTTTTATATGCACTTGTTAACTATAGGTTGAAATGGTTGAAGAAAAATCCAAAAGTAAAACAGGATATTAGATGTGAATATTATGGAATCTCCCCAAATATTAAATCCACAAACATGTAGTGAATGATCTAATGTAGATCCAAAAATTTGAGTAATAATACCCAAATATTTTTTCTATTCACTACATGTATTTAAATTACCAAAAAATGATGATATGATGGAAATTAAAGGACATACCAAACAAAAATGTGGAAACATTGGTATATACATTGAAAACAACACAAAATATAACAGACATTGAACACTACTAGACATCGTATGATGACGAACAGAAGAAATAAAAGGAAAATACAAAAAATATTGTAACTAGATAATTAATAACGAGATTTCGTGATGATTCGGATTAACACCTACATCTAGAAACCATATATTGATGAGATCTCCCAATAAATTGGTAATTTTCTAGCCAATCGAGTGTGAAACCCTGTTCTAAGTCCATATCTGGTTTTTGATTCTCTTCGATGTTCGATTCAAAATCATCTTCACCTGAATCTAGATTGAATCCCCTCCCTAGTGATGAATTCACCCATGCTCAACTGGGATAACATTCATCTTGGATCGTCTTCATCGAATCCCCCAGGTTCACTCACCTGCGGCACTCAAGATCTCCTACTCTTTTCAAGGTTGGTTTTTAAATTAATCTATATTTACTAATTATTCTTATAAAATATTTTCATTTATTTTTTAAATTTAGTTAATAATATTTTTATTTTCAAATAAATTCAAATATTTTTCAAAAATATTAAATATTTTTATAAATAATAATGATAATATATATTTTAATATTTTATAATAAAATAAAATAAATAAAATAATGTGTACTAATAAACATATTTTTCTTACTATCACGTAATTAATAATTAATAATTATTTTTTGTTGTTATTAATATACTTTCTTTAGATTAATATACATTTTATAATAAAATTTATTTATTTAAAAATATCACAATTTTATTAGCTATGATTGTTTAAATTATTTAAATAATATTATGTTGAATAATTATTTTTATGATTTTTTAAAAAATTTATTATTATCATCATTTTAATTTGATTCATATTTTACTTTATAAATTCATAAAATCAATATTTTATTAACTTAATTTTATAATTTATTTTAATATTTTATAATACATTAACATATTGGTAAAAAATAATTTATAGAATTATGTTTATATTATAAATATTTTTGTCCTATTAATTTACTTATTTATATGATATAAATCATTTTATGTGATAAATTGGAATTCCCATAATTTATATATTAAATAATCATATTATTTTAAATGAAATAAAACCAATTTTAAAAGATAAGTATTTATAAATTAAAATATTAATTTAATAAATAAATATGTTTCACAAAAACATGAGTTAATTTAATGTTATATTATATAACTCTAGATTTTAAACACAACTAATAAATTAATGTTACATTTTTTTAAAATAAAAATTATTATATAATATTTTTAAAAAATAATCATATAATTATAGAGAGGTTACAACTAATATTTATTTCTAATTTAATAAAATATATATTTCATATATTGTTTATCTCCACATTTAAATTGATGATAATACCCCATAAAAAACATCCCGATTTTCCACATAAATACATAATTTTCTTGATGTAATTAATTCACTACTGTGATAAATATCATTCATTGATAATCACCCAATGACATTATGAATACAAGATACCATTGAAATCACATTAAATCATATTCCCCTTGTTGATAAACTCAATTAAATATTATTTTAATGGGACACTTTCCAGAAAAACCTATATCTCTTCATCCTTAACAACCAAAGTCATCTGATTAAATATTCCCATGAGATTCCACCATTATAAAGCCTCTCCCATATCACATTTTGTAATGTTCAAAAGATGATAACAGAGAAAATGTTCTTATTCTGAGGGGTGTAAGATATTTTAATGTTAAAGTTTCTTTGCAGTCCACAAAATGCCTTTGTCTCTCCGTGAAAATATTTCTAGGTAATGATATAATTAAATATATTTTAATTAGAGTAAATTATTGATATATTCATAAAAGGATTTTTTACCACTAATGTGATTTCAATGATGTTTTGAGCTCGAGAGCATGAGTGTCATGACTCCACTCTTATGTATTAAGATGATGATAACGATAAGCCACCATGTAACCATTATTCATTACAAATCATGACAGAATAGAGCCTGAGGCATAAAAAATGATAACCCGGCCATGGATTTGGAAAGGTTAGAATTGGGGATGATATTACATGAAAATTTAACTCATTAAAGGGGTGGAAAATTTTGAATCATATCATAAATTACTTTATTTTGAGTGATATCTGTGAAGAAAAAAAACTGTATATAAATATTATGAAAACATGTGATTATACCCTACTAAAATTGAATATTAGAGACATAAAATAGTTCTCCCCATTATATGACACCCTTTACCCTTACTAGATCAATTAAGAAGGCCTATTTTAGATAACATTACCCCTATAATTCATCACATGAATCAAGAATTTAAATTTTTTATTGATTTTCATATAGTCGGTCATACATTTGGATATCTAAAATTACACTCAAATGAAGCACAATATACCCCTCAGTATTTAGGTAAACGATGATTTAATCCATGAGTACCATATTGAAAGAGTCAATATTCTGATTTTAAATTATATTCATTAGTAAAATAAAATATAATATGGAAATTGGTTAAGAATAAGGGCATAATATGATACCTAATGTTTCCATAGCATCTTCTGGATGCAATATTTGGATTATCAGACTCCTCGATCCAAAAAAAAATGGTAACCATAAAAATATATCAAAATTGGAGAACCACTATATCCCATTCATATAATATAAAAGTAATTAATTAAGGGTAAATAAGACATTTTATTCACCATAAAATTAATAGAATTATCTTAATATTATTGTATGGAAAGGATTATATCAACCTTATTAAAAGAAATTACTGGTGCAGACCAAGTTTGCACAGTAGTTCAAATAAACTCTTTTTTACATTAAATCATCATAATAATTTTTCAATTACATCAATTATGTCTGTAACACCCCAGGATTTCCTAGAAATTTATTTTCATTAAAATAATTCAATTTCACGTGCTACATGAAACCATGAGTTTGAGCACACCACGACTTACCAAACAATCCGTTCAAAAATGGTTATGAATATTATAAACATAATTTTGAATTTTATATATTATATATATGTTTAACATTAATATTATGTGTTTCTTAGACATAATATAAGAACAAATTCAATTTTACAAATAAAAGAACTATTTTTCAAAAATGCAATTTTACCACCATTTAATGGTGAACCATGTTTAAATCCAAAATTTGAAACTTTTATATATTCATTTTTACAAAAAAACTTATCATTTATATTTGGGTTATAAAAATTTAGTTTGGATAAATTTTCGGTTCTTTTATGATAACATTCATATTTTGATGAATAGTGAAAAATACTAAATATTAATTGAAAACAACATTTTTAATAAAAATAGTTTTGAGTATTATATCATAAATTTGAATGTTTTTGATGTATAATTAGTTTTTTATCATTTAATCCAATGTTTTTCATTGGAAGTTATTTTCCGTTTGAATTGGACATAAACACATATCAATCTTTTAATAATTTTTACTTCTCAAAAAACCCACTTTCTAGTTTTGATAATGCGAATATATTTTTTTAAAATAATTAATACAACTTCTATGTTTTGAATTTGGTAAAATAGACATTATTTTTGAATTTGGAATAACAAAATTATCTTTGGGTGAAATTTTGGTATTTTTCTAAAAACATTCAATTTTTTAAGAATATTAAAAAGCACTACGTTATTGTTTAAAGCCGGCTATTTATTTAAATAATTATTTATAATTTAAATTTATTTTAAATTCTAAATAGATACATTATACCAATACTAGTCCAATTTAATTCATTTATTTCATTTTATAATAACATTAGATATATAAAAGTTTATTGAACTTTTTACCGTTATTTACTCACTTTCTATGAATATTTGCAAATTTTCTTAAAACATAATTTTACCACATCTGTAAATTATATTTCAAAAATCCGAGAGACACAGTTGAAATACGTAAGTAAAATGTTCTTAAATATTATGAAAATGATTTTCAGTGAATAGTTACTTCTGATTTTTATTTTCCACGGTTAAAATAAATTAGGGTAATTATGGGAAAAGTGATATCATAATTAACCAAACACATGTCCTAATTCTATTGGATAAGTTTATTCTGACTTAAATCATCCTTAGGGTTATAATATGATCCTTTTATCAACTTGGATTAGTTTAAGACATTTATTATTGTTTTATTTAACGAAGAGTTAAAAGTGTTAAATTCAATGTTTAGTTAATAAAACATTTTTAATATAGGGTTATACATTTGAAAAATTAGAATATAAATATTAATTAAAAACCTAAACATTTAATACATCATGGTATTTGTTAATAATTTTTAAACATTAAATATTATTTTTATTTATTATATAATGATGATGCAATAATTAACTTATTAATGAAATATTAAAATAATTGATATTATAAATATCCAAATAAATGTAAATTGAGAGTTTTGATGCATTCTGAGAATTTTCTAAGTTAACATGACATGTTAAGGTTGATTTAACTTATTTTTTTCAATGTAATCAAGTTTTTTTGAATTTCCAATAAACCAAATACTAATTTGTGTAAAAATTGACTTAAATAAGTATTTAAAAAAATAATATATTTTTAAATGATATAATATTCTTTAAAATATAATGTTTTGAAAAAGGACTTATGTAATGATAGATATGTGATTAATGAACCACATTATGTTCTCTTGGCATTTTATTGTATGTTTAATAACCATTTAATATAAAAATACAAGAAGACATAGTAAAAGTTAAACTATTTAATGTAGAATTAAATAAGAAATATCAGGTTAATATGGTGACATAAAATTGTCTAAAACCTATTGGTTGAAATAATTTATACCCATACCCACCATATCATTTAAATAAATAAATATTTATCTACTATAAATGGAATCATATATTATAATAAAATAATATTTCATGCTTTTCGTAAAGTGACCCACACCTCTCTTATAAAAATAGTACATCCACTTCTCTCAAAATAACACCTCCATAGCCACGTGGCTTGGACGAAATCTACTCAAATATCCTTAAAACTACCCTCAATTGATCCTAGTGGCATTAATTTGATCATAAATCAATCATATGGAACCCTTCTGATTAAATAAAAATGAATCACCCGAAAGGTAATTATTTCATCACCTATTTCAATGTTTTTTTCTTCTACCACCTCCTATATCATTGTTGTTTCCATACCAAAATAATAAATCATGTACCTTCAACATACTGTGATGTTATTATAAATATTTTATAACCATATTCATTATTCTATCCATCCTATGAATGACAAAGTCACCATACGTGCGTACGTACAATTTACCGTCTCGACGTCTTGATGTAGTTTTTTATTCATCACATCATTATTATGGTGGGTATAATAAGGGGTATAGATAATTTAAATTATAAATATAACATGTTAATTATTCTTTATATATATAAAAAATCAAATTAAATAAGATTTTACCACTAATATAATGATATTGTCGCTCGTACGTTCGTCCGACTTACCATCTCCACAACACGATGAGATTTTGTTCTCCATCGTAACCATTCAAGATTAATATTAATTTGAGGATCAAAAGTATTGTTTACGAACTAAATACCATTTTTGATATGAATCACACAAATCCTATCCCTGAAAAATATTACTTATTTAAAAAAAACAAAAAAGGAAAACTAATCAATTTACACCCAAAACAATGATATTACTAAAATATCATTAACAAAAAATTATTAAAAAGATCATATATGATATCAAATTTATATTTTTGGATTTTTTATAACTTAGTAACAATAATTTCAGCATTATAAAAGAGATTATATTACCCTAAACTAAATAAAAGTACAAGGTAAGGGGTTTTCATCTCACATTTATTCCCGTGAGATTCCTACTATATTTTCCATTATTTATTATTGTGTGGTGTATGTACTGCACATGACTGTATTATTTGGGTAATATAAATTAATTTACGAGTATCTATATCTTCATTATATGGTCCTTCTTTCTTGGGTTTTATGTTTTGTATGTTTCAAAATTGATAAGTGAATTTCTAATTTCAATTTCCACTCATTGGGTTCTACGGAAGCATAATTGACTATTTTACTCCAAGATTATGTGTGAAATCACTATTTATTTATTTATGTAGTAAATTACAATCCCCTTTTTTGGATATACTTTTGATACACATAATCCCTCATTTTTTAAATTCTCAAGTCATCGATATGAACTTGATAAGAGTAATCATAACTCAATTACCATTAATTGAGTTAAACGTACATGTTATTATTGATCTTTTTTCAAGAATATGTGTGATTTTCCTCTGATTAATTTACACTGAATATCCAATAATATTGAGTGTATTTATATTTTTCACACATAATTATTTCATTGATTTATCCTTAACTTAAGGATACGGTATTTATATGATATTTCATCTCAATTTACATTCCATTGAGACTTATTTGTAGTTATGCACCAATTCACTTTTATATGGTGTATATACTATACATTGATGTAGTATATCAGTAATCCATTTATTCTCAAGGTATTATATTGTTTTTATTACCTCAATTATTTGTATCTAAGCGTCTCTTTTTTTGTTATGAACTCTAACCAAAATATCAATTTAAATAATTTAAAAAATTATTCTTCTATATCTTTCTAATTAATTTCCATGTTTTTAAAATGGTGTTAAGAATTTATTTTTATGGAAATGAATTTTTTTAATTTAAAATTAATTTATAAAATTCAATGTTGTGTGGGACACTTTGATTAAAAAATATTTTCTAAATATTTTCTTGATAAATTTTTATATTTTAGATTCTTTCAAGAAAAATGTGATATTTATCTCAAATATTTTTATAGATTTTTCTCATCTATATCAATTTCCATCAATATTCTTGACTGAGTATTAATTACTATAGTAAAATAATTCATATTGTATTGAATGTGTTATGTTTGACTGTGGATGTGCTATTTTTTTACCATTCATGGTTTGTGGTTAAAATATTGACATTTCATGTTATAGTTTTAATATAAATGTTTAGATTATGATTCAATCATTTCATATGAGGAATTAATTGGACATAGTAAGTGATGGGTGGGGCCATCTATATCCCCTTGATGCATCGATAGGTCTCATGAGACAAACTAGAGTCTTGGAATATGGTCGTGACAAAATCTTTGTTGTAGTCTAAGCACGGGGCCTTGACTATGTGGTTAGGATGTCCAACATTATGAATTCGATCATTATAAAATTAGATATTGATATTATAAGATATTATTTGACTAGTATAATATCAATGTGAGTAAGTATATGGAATTATTTGATTTATCATTTCCACATTATGAAAAAAATGTTAGAAATGCTTTTGTTTTAGTCACATACATTAGCTTAAATGTTTATTCTTATTTATGATAGTTTTTGCTATATTGTTATACATACTAAGAATCTTAGCTCACCACATTCTTATGTTTTCTCTTCCTATGATGTGAATAAGAATATTATGATTATCCTGAAAGGATAGGCCAAAGGATATGAGTGTGTTCAAAGGAGACACAATGTTGTTTTTCATTATTCCATGATGTAATGTAAAACTTATGTATGTATCTAATAATTCCAAGGATACTAAAATTATTGGTTTTTCAAGACATGGAATCTTTTGATCATGAAAATGTTATTTAATAATGCACTGACTCTGGGTATCTAGGGTTGGGGGTTTACAGTTGGTATCAGAAGAATTTTAATACAATCCTTTGAAGCTAGATTTAGAAAAAACCTGATTAGAAAACACTACCCTAAGATAGAACATGAGAATTTGTATAGAAGAACATCCAAAAAAAATTATTGTAAATATTATGTGTGTTTCCAATGAAATAAACCCCTTTGTGGATAATAGAATGTAGAGGTGGCTCTAGAACAGAATTACCTAGGGGTAAAACCTGAAAACCCCACTTTGAGCTCGACTCGTAAGAGAACTGGTGCATGACAACGGGCCTTGCGACACTCTTTGTTATGAAACTCTTAGGAGATATCCTTACGATAATTCAATTTTTTTTACAAACTGATTAGAAGGATTTTAATATAAGATAAGAATAAATAACTATGGTTAATCCTAAGGTGTTTTATATTGAAAATAAGGTTTCATGATATTCTGTAAATGATTTTATGACTATTATTTCTCACATTATGCATTCTGGTTTTAGTCAATATATGGATTCCAAGTAAGTCCTAGAATATTGGATATTATGTACAAGGTGGTCATGAGGGTTTAAATGAGCATCTAAATTTAATGTTGATATGTATAAAATATATTATGTTCAGGACAAAGTTGGATTCCAAAAATATGATCAAAAATATTTACATTATCATACTCCAAAACTCAACAAATAAGTGAAAGGGGGAGAACGATAAGTGCTCTAGTAGTGGAGACCATGCAGAAAAGAAATCTCAATTTCCAACATGATTGAAATGTATAAGGAGACACACAAGAAAGTGTCTCAATGGAACAATGAAATGTATTATATGTGGGAAAAAAGGAAATAATGGAATGAATTGCCAAGGAAAAATGAAGAGTACTATGAAAGAAAATAAAAATGATACTATGTATCTATTTACAATCAATTTCCTAAATGTAGAGGACCTATGTGTCACCTGATTCAATGACCTATTCGATAGGATAACAACTTGGTCAAGGAAGATCCTATGTGGAAATAAATTAATGGAAAAATGTTTAAAAGTATTAATACTCATTGTTGACAGGATTACACATGAATAATTTTCTCTTGAATGTGTAGCCATGCAGTTTGTTATGTGAAAATTATATTTTAGGAAGAATTATATTTTATTTTGTGGATATAGTTATAAAAGAACCATTTGGGTTTATATGGATCCTGAATTTGAGGAAATTATAGGTTTTTATTTTTGTTGGGACTAAAATGTGTTGTATGAGATAACATTTGTAGTTAAATTATGTTACGGTTAATTTGAAGAATTTATCTCATTTTTGGAATGTTATAAAATATAGTTTTTGAAAAAGGAAAACACACAAACTGTGTGACAACCTGTTGCATCAGACAAAGCTATGGGGATCGAACCCACAACCAAAGTGTGATTGGGATTTATTGTATACCACTAAACAATGCGAAGTCCTTTGTTAGTGTGACTAATTATTTTTAGATAAATGATTTTATTGATCAATAATATGTTGATTTGGGATCTTATGTTTTATCAAATGGATATCCTTAGTATATGAAAATGATTTGATGATTAAGTGATAAATGTTAATTTGGAAGAGGTTCTTTATGTTGGGAACACTATATGGCTATGAAAAATACAATACTATGGGATTCCACTTGAGTAGTAATGGTGAATTGTTTTTGGAAGAATCTATTTTTTTAAAGAGATTTAGGTTATTAACATAAATGATTATCCTATCATAGATAATATTTTATTGGGTTAATTACACATTTTTATGGGACTTTAAGGGTATTTGATGTTATTTGGAGTTATGTGTTACGATTTAATATGAAATACTATATGATTAAATTATTCTAAGTTTAGGAATTCAATCATAGTTTGGATTTTATTTAATTATTTTAACAACATTTTTTAATTGAATGGCCTTTATTGAACTTTTTGTATTGTTTGTTTAATTTCGGAAAATAAGATTAGTATTTATTTCTATGAAGGATTATCCATTTTGGACATAATATGATCTTGTACTAACCATTTGTTTTGGTTAATCTCTAAATACAATGAAAATATAAAGTTCATTTTTTGTTGATTATGTGATTCTCCTGAAGTTGATTCTGGTAGTTCAGGTGTGACCAATTAATCTTGATTACTCATAATTTGGAGAAAAGATGAGTTAGTGGTCGAAATTTATCAGAGGATGAAACAATACTTAAAAAAGTATGTATATTTCTTTATTTTGTTAGTAAATATCATAAATAAATTCATCAACTTAATGAAATGGATCTTAAAACAAAAAAAATGATGTCTGTTACTTCTTCTACTGGGAAACTAATGATTGTTTGACCCATCACATATTTGTGATTTGGTAGTTGTTAACTTTCTCCTAATCTTTTTTTCTGACACATTCCATCAGAACATGACACTTATTTTATATTCCATATCCATGTTTTCTTACATGGAATCTTATTATGGATTATCTCGAGTGACCTTTATACTTCTCATTCTTTAATTTAAAGTGATAGTTTTATTATCTCTTTTTTTGATATGGGACTTTCAATGATGCTCCCAAGCACAATTTCATAATTGGGAGGAAGGAATTTCCAAATTTGTTGAAGAATGTAATACCCCATTATTTCATTGTAAGTTATTTTATTTAATGTAATTCAATATCTTGTACTACACGCAACACCGAGTTCGAGTGCACCACGACTTACCAAACTAGCCATTCAAAAAATTGTTATTGATAGTATTAATAAAATTTTGTATTTTATATACTATATATAATTTTAAAATCTATATTATGCATTTTTTATACATAATATAATATTAAATTCAATTTTTTTGATAAAAGATGTATTTTTTAAAAAATACAATTTTACCGCCTTTAAATGGAAAACCTATATTAAATCCAATATTTGACAGTTTTATAAATTTAATTTGACAAAATATACATGTTATTTTGATGTGGGACATAAAAATTTATTTTCGTTAAATTTTTTATGCTTTTTTTGACAACTTTTATATTTTGATGAATAATGAAAAAAAATTAATTTTAATATAAAACAACTTTTTTTAATCAAAATAATTTATAGGTGAAAATTATACATTTGAATGGTTTTGATGTATAATTTGAGTATATTTTTATCATTTAATCCAATGTAGTTCATTTTATGTAATTTTACATTTAAATCGGACATAAACACATATCAATCTTTTAATTGTTTTTACTTATCAAAAACACTATTTTTGGTTTTAAAAACAAGAATATTTTTTAAAATTAATTAATAAAACTTCTATGTATTTAATTTTTTAAAATATGCATAATTTTGGAATTTGGAATAGGAAAATTATATTTGTGTTAATTTTTGGTGTTTTTTTAAAAAATTAATATTTTTGTTGAATTTTGAAAACACATTGTTATTGTTTAAAGCTGACTTTTTATTTAAATATTTTCTATTAATTTAAAAATATTTAATTTAAAAATAGATACATAATACCTATACAATTCCAATGTAATTTGTTTATGTTATTTTATAATAAGATTAGATATATAATATTTTATTGAACTTTTTACCTTCTTTAAATCACCCTCTAGGAACATTTGCACATTTCCATAAAAAATAATTTTACCACTTATGTGAATGGAGTTTCAAAAATCCAAGAGACTCAGTAGACATTAGTAAGTAAAATTTGGTTAAATATGACGCAAATAATTTTTTAGTGAATAGTAAATTTTGAATTTTATATACCACAGTTAAAAGAAAATAGAGAAATTAGAGGTAAAAAATATATTATAATTACACTAACACAGGCCATAATTCTATTGGATGAGTGTATTTAGACCAAAATCAACCTTAAGAATAAAATATGATCTTTTTTATCAACATGGATAAGATTAAAACATTTATTGTTTTCTTATTTAAAGAAGAGTTAAAAGTGTTAAATTCAATGTTTAATTACTAAACCATTTTTTAATATAGTGTTATACAAAAGATAAATTTGAAAATTAATATTTATTAGAAAGATAAAAAGTTTTCTGACATGATGGTAGTTTTTTTATAATTTTGAAAAATTATATAATTAAATTTATATATGTCACAATGATGATGGATCAATTTCCAGATTAATGAAAGGTTAAAATAATTGATATTATAAATATAAAAATAAATGTAAATTTAGACTTTCGATGTATTCAACGAATTTTATAGGTTATTTTGAAATGTTAGGGTTGATTTAATGTATTTTTTCAAAGAAATATGTTTTTTACGTTCACAAAAACCAAATACTAAATAGTGTCATTATTGACATAAATTAGAATTTAAAACAAATACTGTATTCCTAAATGAAATGATATTCCTAAAAATATAAGGCTTGTAAAAAGGAATTATATAATTAAAAATATGTCCTTAAGAAACAACTTGAGTTTTCTTTGTATTTTATTGAATGTTTATTAATCATATAAAATAAAAATACAAGAAGACATGGTAAAAGATAAACTATTTTACTAAGAATTAAATCTAAATGATAGGGATAGTATGGTGACCTAAACAAGTCTAAAAACTATTTTTTGACAGGATTTCGACCCATCCCCACCTTATTCTATAAATAAATCCATTTTTAGTAATTATAAATCTAAAATTATTTTATAATAAAATAATAATTTAAGCATTTCCTAAAGTAACTATCACATATCTTATAAAATGGTACTTCCCTTTCTCTTAATTTCACACCTCCAAAGCCTTTTCTCTTAGCCAAAACATACTCCAATATCCTCCCAACAACACTCAATTCAACCTAGAGGCCTTACAATGATCATAAATCCAATTTAAGATCCCTTTTGTTCAAATCAAAAGGAAGAACCCGAAGAAGAGGTAATTACATCATCACCTTTTTCAAAGTTCTTTTCTTCTTCAACTTCCACTTTATTTGTTGTTTCCTTACTAAAATAATAAATCCAGTACCTTTTACATACTGAGATGTTATTATAAATATGATACAACTATATTAATTATTATATCCATCCAATTATTGACAAAGTCACCATACATGCGTAATTACGGCTTAGAGTCTCCTTGTTGGTGTGTGGTTTTTTATTCGACACTTCATTATTTGGATGGAAATAATAATGAGTATAAATGATGTAAATAATAAATATAATATGTTAATTATTTTTTAATTATAATATACAATCCGATTACATATGATTTCACCACTAATAGAATGATATAGTCGCTCATGCGTACGTACGGCATGCCGACTCCATGACGTAACGAGATTTTTTTTTCATCGTAAACATTAAAGAATGAATTCTATATGATTATTAAAAATAATGTTTAATAAAATAATATCCTTCTTTATATTAATAAAATACATCCTATTCCTAAAAATCATGACTTACTTAATAAAATATATAACGGAAAATGAATTAGTTAACACTCAAAAAAATGATACTACTGAAATATCATTAACAAAGCAATATTAGAAAATCATATATGATATAATATTTATGTTTGTGGTTATTGAATAATTTAATAACAATTATTTTATTATTAAACAGGAGGTTAACCTACCCTATACTATATAAAATTACAAGGTAAGGGGTTTTCACAATTATTTCACTATCATATTTTAAACACACATGTCATATATATGAATTCAATAATATTTTAAAAAATATGACAAAATATAAACTGAAAATCCAATCGAAGTTATATAATTTTATTATAGAGAGATATCTAAATTATAGGGTTCATGGGGGGAAATGTAGTGGATCCACAAAGTGACCCATCTAATAATATTTATATAATCTAATGGTTGGGATAAAAAAGTTTTTTAAATGATAAAGGAATAATTCTAAAAACCCCAATACACCACTAGAATTGACTCCTTGTTTCCCTTCGTCCACATGGGAAAAAACTATCTACTGATTGGTTAAAACTCTCATCCACTAATAAGAAATAAAAGATACCACTAAGTCAGAATTTGGCCATGAAAAAATTTATACAATAATGAATGGTCTGTTTGACTAGTATTCAATAATTTATTTTATAATTTGCAATGTGATTGATCATTGTGAAAATCCATAAGGTCACCCGTTATAGAGGTTTCCAGACCATGATAGACACTAATATTTATCATTATTTACCCCAAATCATATAAAAATTTTCTACATCCAATAATTCCCCTCGATCATATGATAATTCAATAATAAATTTCAAAAAGGTTTTAGGGGATCCACCACACACACATCATTTTAATGGAGCAGAGTACTATTTTCCATATCCAATACATAGGGACCATACCAAAAGAGTGGTCAAAGTTATTGATATATCACTATAAGTTTGATCAGGTCACTAGGGAATGCGATGAGCTTCCAAAAATATAAAATAAGGTTATATGGATAAAATAATACCTCATGATGATTGGGTTCATTTCATATCACTCGGATTACACATCACTCTACTACTAATACCAAGATTCCTACATGATTTTTTGAAGTAATGGTATCTATAACTATATAACACGTTTCAATAAATTCCCACATGTCAACTTCTTGGATATATATTCCCAAAAAATAATATATAATATTCCAAATGATTAACTCTCACTGTCATTCAATGATAATTTTGGAGATAGGCTACAATTTTGGGTTTTTCCAACATGAAAATTTATAATATTTCTTGATACACTAAGTTTGAAAATCATTATCATTAAAAACAGTTTTGATTACTAAAGATATAATGTAAGAGGTATTATACTATAGGGTTTGTCTTGAAAAAAAAAGCTCACAAAACCATAAACCTACTATGACATGTCCATGATTTATCTATTTCCAAAGAGGTCTCAATCCATCAAAACATTAGTAGTATAGAGTATGTGGTATGACTAATCCAATAAATTATTGGTAATACTGGGATATTTTTAATCATTTTTAGAAACTTCAATGATGTATTATGTGTTTTTTGATATTAAAAATTATATATACACACTTGGGAATCCTATAAAAAACGGATGATACGTTGACAATTAATAATTTAATAATATTATATCTCCTTGTATCACGATCCATCATAACTGATCTTTTAAGATAGAATGTTAACTATGTGTCCTCCTACAAAATGATAATTCTCTCCCATTTTTACGTTGAAACAATAGTGTGCACTATTTATTTTTATATAAATACTCACACCGAGATAGAAATCCCATCAATATATTTCCATGGTAGAATAACATGAAAATGTTTCAGTGATTCGTCAATATACCATTCATTAAATCCACACTTCTTATTGTGTTTTTATATCATCACCAAACGAGCCCATTGTGGGTTCCCTTTTACAAGGGAATAAATTATGATCCTATTCATAATTCATTCATTATCGATAAAAATATCATTAGCAACACCAATTATAGATTTTATACACACGATTTTATAATATAGAAATCTAATTAATAGTGTTATCCTATAACCGATAAAAATGATTAATATTTTCAAATTATACACATTAAATTTAATTTGATTAGTCTTACATTGTTTTGATAAAGCCACATTATTCCTAATGTGATGGGATACTTTTTATTATGTATTTTAATTTTTATTATATAAATTACCAATAATTCTATATCAGCTTGATAAGGAATTTGGTAGATAATTTGGAGATATATGAGTTAATTTTCCCTTATTTAATCAAATACCACTCCTTTAATCATCTCAGATTCCAGGGAAATTTTTTATTGATTTAACCCTTCAATTAAAAGAAAATAGAAGATCTCCTATAAAAAATAATTTGTGACACACCAATTAAACTGATTTGTGTTATTAAAGGGTATACTAGACCATTGGAAATACCATGGTTGATATCACTGTTTAACGCATTATAATTCATGATGAATAAGAAATAATATAATCTTATCCGTAATGAATATTGTGAAAAGTATTTAGGAATCTAAATTTCAGTCACATGTGAGGTATGGGGAAAACAAGTAACACTAAAAAATGGTTACAAGATCTATTGAATGATCAAGATTGACTTTTATTCAATAGAATAATGTTCCATATTATTTCATAATTGGACATAATGATATCAATATTCACAACCAATCATATTTGACTATTTTCAAATAATAATATTCAATTATTTTATATGATTCCCCAATCACCCAATAATCTTCATACCCCTAATCTGACTATGAATCTTCATAATTTTTTTTCATTATGATCAAAATTTTGATATTTAACAAAAAATACAAATAAATATTTATAGTGAGAATCATGTAGTTTTCCAAGTATAGATTTTCATATTTGGTGTCCTTTACCATAGTTTTAAGTATTATGGTTGATCCATTTGAAAATATAGAATGATATTCCCCTTTTAAGAGGTCTTTAAATTGATTTTTTTTCTTTTACTCTATAAATATCAAATGGGATACTATGAAGGTTGTAATTGATCATATGAAAAAAATACACTAATAATATTTCGAAAGAACAATTTATATGATTCTAACTCTCTATATAATGTATCTATGTTAAGACACATTCCCATTTTCAAATTCATAAGTTGATCCCAAGAATCAATTCCTACAACTGCAATGATATTGTTGTACACCCCATTATATAAGCATAAATTTTTGTTCTTCATAATCATTATTTCAAAGATTCCTTAAAAGAATAATTTTGATCCATTATATATCCCCATCGACAATAAATTTTTTTCTATCACAGTATTCTCTACATCTAGAAGATTCTCGACTAAAAGGTTATGTTTTTTCATAATGAGTTCATATGTGTATTCTTCAAACCATCCCAGAATAATTATTTCTAGATGATAAATCTTCTCTATAATTTAACTACAGACTTGAATGTGTAATGGGTAATATATTATTCCACTATTGAAGAACAAATGTTAAATGATAGATCATGTAATTTTAATCAACCCATTAATTTCACATTATGCATCTATTCTATGAATCACATACCTCACAATGAAATTTATCATTGGTAAGTGAATTTCTAATTTCAATTTCCACTCATTGGGTTTTATGGAAACATTATCGATTATTTTAATCGATGATTATTTTTGAAATAACAATTTATTTATTTATATAGAAATTTCCACTCCCATTTTTGTGGAAATTATTTCGATACCCATATGTTTTTCGTTGATAAATTATCAAGAATTTGATATGAACATGATAAGAGTAATCTTAACTAAATTTCCATTCATTGATTTAGACATCCAAGTCATTGGTTTAGTTTATACCAATATATGTGTGAATATCCCCTAATTCATTTACACTATATATCCTATCATAATGAGTGTATTTGTATTTTTCACATAAAATTATGTCATTTATTTATCCTAAATCTAAAGATGCAGTCTTTATAATGGATTTCGTCTCAATTTACATTTCATTGATACTTCTTTGTTTTTATGCACCAATTTAATTTTATATAGTGTATATAATATCCTTTGACACATTATATCATTAATCCCTTTATTCTCATGATATGAGAATATTTTTATAAATTTTATTACTTTTTTTGTATTTTAGCATCTATCATTTGGTTAGGAACTCTTTTACTAAAATATCATCTTAAATGTTGTAATGATTTATTCTTCTAAATAATTCTCATTAATTTCAATGTTTTAAAAATGGTTGTAAGGATTTATTTAAAATAACATGAATGTTTTAGAATTAATATTCTTTTTCAAAATATTTAAAGTGGTATGCGACACTTAGTTGCAAAAATATCTTTTAAACGACTTCTTTGATACATAGTTTGACTTTCAAATGTTTTCAAGAAAAAGAGGATATTTATCCCAAATTTTTTTACTAATTATTTTCAAATATTTCGATACCCTTCATTTTATTTTATTCTTGATTGATGTTGATCTACTATAATACAATATTCTATATTGTACTGAATGAGTAATGTTTGACTGTGGATGTGCAATTTTTATACCATTCATGGTTTGTGGTTTGTGTATTGACATTTAGTATGCAGGTTTCAATATGAATGTATAGATTATATTTCACCCTTTTCATATGAAAAATTCATTGGACATAGTATGTTATGGGCACGACCTGTTATTTCCCCTCTATGCATTAGTAGGTGTAATGTGACAAACTAGTGTATTGGAACAATGCCTTGAAAAAATTTATATTTGTAGTCTTGAAACAAGGCCTTGACTTTATGGTTATGATGTTTGTAATTATGAATTCCATCATTATGAAATTAGCTGTTTATATTATATGTTATTATTCTACTAGTAGAATAACCATGAGAATAAGTAAATGGAATTAATTGATTTAACATTTCCATATTATGCATAAGTTTATGTTAAATGGAATATTTTTGTCTTATACATTGACTTAAATGTTTATTCTTATTTATGATAGTTTTGGATATATTTTTATATTTACTGAGCATCTGATATCACCCATTCATATGTTTTATTTTTCCCAGGATTTGAAGATGGATATTATGATTAACATGAAGGAATAGGCTAAGGGATATAAGAGTGTTCAAAGGGAACACAATGTGGTTGTTTTTTTCATAACATAATGTAAAAATTAGTTAGGTATCTAGTACTTCCAAGGCTACAAAACTGATTTGTTTTTCGAGACAAGATCTCTTGTGATCATGCTAATGTTATCTAACAATGCACCGACTCTGAGTAACTAGGGCATGGGAGTTACAGTTGAAATGTTATGATATAACAAAAACACTTATCAGAATTATTAAATAATTAATTTTGTGAAAATTAAAATACATATATTAAAGATTTCAGTAAATAGTGGGCTTGCTACACTCAAACACTAAATGAACACACTATCCTGATAGTGTTTTTTCTTTAATCATCGTGATTTTATTTATTAGAACTAAAATAGTGAATTTCATTTATTTGACAACTTATATATAATTACATTTCATTCAATTAGTAATAAGGCCTTCTAGAAATCCCTTATCTTTTTCTTTATCTTTCCATCGATGTACTGGAAAATCGATATTTATCATTTGAGATTTATGGTCTTGTGTCTGGAATATCAGTTTGTAATTTTTTTCCTCAAACTAATATAGAATAAATATTTTCAATTCACTCATATAATCATTTTATTCATATTAATATTATCATTATTATTTTATAAAAACAACATATCCATTTCTAATGAATTATAGTTTTTAGTATTTGTGAAAATCCATTTATCTTTTGTAAGTTAGATCCCAAAATCTTACAACACCATGGTAAACTCATCAAATCTCAAAATAAAAAGTCATGGAATGATTTACGTATTTATAGCGTGCCTTACTAATTTATTTTGACCCCAAAACATGTTTCAATGTGACCATATTTATTTTAGTTAAATCCTAAAGAAACATCCTAGGCCATAATATTCATGCGGTATCAATGTGGCGTGTTATGCCCCTTCAAATGATCATATTTTAAATCATATCTTATGGTATATTTTATATAATATTGATAGAAATTATAAAACCACCAAATTTATAGTCTGACTATTTATTACTTATTGATTCAAATTGCTATATTTTTTCTAATCTATTCCTTAATGAGGTCTCACTTATTCTTTTAGTGTTGGATTATATTTTGTAACCCTATCATAGGGATATTATCATTCATATAGTGCAGAATAATATTACATGCCACAAATACCTTATAATATTATTTTAGGATCCCTTGATATAGAATTATATTTCATTCAGTAATAAATATTAGTTATTAGTTTTCAATTCCTTTAGTTATGGAAATCACAAACACTATCTTACGATGTCATTTACTAACTTTTCTTTCCCATGTGTTTCAGTATGTTTTTGAAGAAAATATATTTTTTACCATACATATAAAATGATCTAATGTATTATGAATATAAAGAAATAATTATTCAATATGATCCATCGAGTCAATTATGCATCTGATTATCAAGACAAAACATTATTTAGACTAGTGGTTATATTATTGGCTTGGACATCATAATGAAGAAAATCATGAACATCAGGCATATTATACTATTGATACATTAGATCGAACCTCATGAGGATTACTGTATTTAAAAATGATAAGTATTTCCATCAATCTATTCTAATTATATAATAAGATTATATATATTTTTTTTGTATGGAATACTAGATTAAATTATAATGATTCAAAAAACAAAAAGAAATTATAAATATAGTTATATTTGATCTATAAAAAATCATGATATAGGAGTTCGATGTAACTAAATGAGAAATACGTCCATTATATATTCTCTTATAAATGGTCGATCAATCAATAATTGGGTATCTATTTCAATTTCCAAGTCAAGTATTCTAATTTTTTTCTCTATATGAAATCCTCATTCTTTGTCTTTGTAATACTTTAGAGTGTTTTTTTTCAACGTAATCATTTATAGGGGTGTATCCTATGAAAAAATTCCTTTTGAATTATATGATTGATCATTAATATAACTAATTGATTAAAGTCATATAAATAAAAATATCAATCATCTTATCGAGGGTTTCCATAGATATAAAAAGATAACATATATTGATCAGTGTATTGATGGATTCTCGGGTGAGGAATGATAGTCTTTACAGTATGTATAAAAATTATGATACCTTTTGTCAGGGTTACTAAATACCTGAACTCGTATAGTTAAAAGTGTGTATTATTTTAATATAGATTTTTTGTCATTATAACTTTTCAAAGATATCATATTTCATATCATAACAATTCTTTATTTAACTTTTCATATTACAGAAAAAAAATTCAATATTTTCTATTAGTTTTTTATGGTGTAGTTGTGAAAACGATTACAATATATTTTAATATAATTAGATCATTTATGATTACGATTATTGAACTTTGATCGTCAAAAAACTGTGAATCTATTTATTTTACCTATATTGAAATTTAGTTTTCTATTTTTTTATATTTGTTATACTAAAATTAACCCCCGCTTATAATATCAACAATCATGTTTACTTCTTTGATGTAAAAATATTCATCTATGTTTTTTGGACATTTTTTTATTTGTGAACCTTGTAAAATAATTTCATGGAATAAACCGAGAAAACATTAGAAACTTTATGAGAAATTGGTCATAAACCAACATCATTTTTAACATTATGATTCACAATTCAACTCCAAAAATTATAGATAACAATTAATAGGCTCCCCTTAATGGAGTGGTAAATACCCCTACACTAACCAATATACCACGTATGCCTTCACGGTTTTACCTTATAGGCAATGGCATTGTTTTTATCATAAAAATATATATAATCCAGATACATCGAAATCTCTCTATAAAAATTTTATTACTTTTTATGATCCTTTAAAGTAACTTCCCCATCCTTTCCACAACACAACCATTAAATACACCGCATAATTTTTTATGGAAATAACACATTCAGGGTTTATTACTACCTTTATAAAAAAATCATATCATTATAATGTCAGATTTATAGAATTAATGATATATAGTCTTATAACCATTAATATATTTATATTTTATAATTGATTTACTAATCATGAACTCTATTTATATTTCATTCCATATCATTATGAATAATAATAGTTATATGAAAATTTCCTTATGAAAATTATTTTTTGAACTTCATTCCTTAAAAAACATTTAAATAAACTTATCCCTTTCAATATTAATTTGTTTAATATCCCACATTATAAAATATCAGTATAGGATTCCCCATACCTTTGGATATAGAGAATTACCCTCCAATACTCTCTATTGATATATGAATCCTATCATGAAACTTATGGAAAACATCTCTACCTTTTTAAATTCACTAATGGAGTAAATATTTGAAGTTTCCTAGAGGATTACAAATTAAAGAAATTAATTTAATATTATATTCACATCCACTCCAATTTTTTTGAAATATTATATTCTTGTACTATAAGATCCAACTGATGTCTAAAAAATTAGAATTAGATCATACTTTTATCATGATAACTACCACAAAATAATTTATTTTATCATAAAATAATTTCACTATAAATGTTTCTATATTTCTATGATGAAATGGTACTTTTTATCGACATCCATGGTCTATGAATATCATATGGGAATTTTTATATTGTAAATGGTGCTCTAGTAACAAAACCAAGTTTAAATATTAGACTCACATCCACTACATAATCTAAAATCAATTACTATATCCATAAAATTCCGGATAGTCTTGGGTAACAATGATTTATTATGAATCCAAAGTGATCCGTGGAAAACATTATTACTTCTGAATTGCCCAGGAGATACATAAACATTTATTATAGAATGAAGTACATGATTTTGATTTCTGATTGTCCAAAAAACAAGCCCAATCCAAATATTTGTATCTTTATTGTTTTTCATGTAGTATCTTATGAAATAAAAACCTCATGTCTATCATGTTATTGATGTGATGAATAATTATTTCCCTCAAAGTATGCAGATTTCCTTGGGAATACATTAGAACCATGAAAATTGACATGTGTTGAAAAAAATATAAGGTTATATCATTGACATATAAAATTTTATTTTAATGAATTTTTTATATTACATTATCTCAACATAAATTCAATCATTATCTTTTGAAAACATCATTTGGGTTGGTGTTAATTTTTTTCTCAGAATCCATAATTCCAAAGATCATAAAAACTGATTTGGAATAATTTTATTATGAAATAAATGTTTCAGGTTTTCTTTGTGTCTCCTAGAATAACTGTACATTTGTTATTTTAATATACAAATATTTTAAATTAAATGTTTTTTAAGACCCGATATGTTTGATATCATGTGATTTATAAAACATCAAACCAGAATGAAGAAAAAAATAGTATATAACCATGAAAATGTAGTTGATGTTATAATTTTTAAAAATAGATAAAAATGAATTTTGAAATACATGTGAATTTTAGAATACTGTTCATTTACCATTCTAAGTAATTGATTAATTAAATTATTTTATCTATATAAATAATTTGAAGGATTTATGATTTAATGTGTATCCACTCTAGAAATTATATTTTTCTGTGAAAATGTATATTTTATCAATAAAATATATTACTTATATGAGTAATATATTAAAAATAATTTATTTAGTAAATTATATTTATTAAGAATAATAATGGTTAATATTTCATTAAAACGTTATTCTATTATGAATATAGTTTGATTAATTTTTTTAAAAAATTAAATTCTCATAATTTATTACATAAATAAAAAATATAAAACATTTTTATTTTTAAAATGTAAAATTTAGAATAAGATCATATATATTTTTTATTTATTTTAATAGTTTATATTAAGGTGGATCTTAAAAAGTAAAGTTTCAACCAAACCAATAAATTTTTAGAATTTATCATTATATATTAAAGACCATAATAATTTTTAAACATTTTAATTAATATAATATTGATTTAATTGATAAAAATATTTATTTTCAAAAAGTATTTTAAATTTATAAATCTGGTTTTATGGTTGTAAGAATTTATTTAATATTTCTAGCAAACTAATAGTTTATTTAAATTTTTCTAAAAATTAAAAAATGCTATTCTCACCACTTATAATTGGGAACTGACATAAACTATTAAATACATATCAAAATATAATTTATATATTCATGTTATTCCCTTATTTATCATGCTAAAATATTATTTCATTAAATATTTCCTTTGGCACCTAAGATTAGCTGATACCCTCATTTTTAATGGAGTATTCCATGAGAAAGACTATGTCCTCCATATAAGCACTCATCTTACATGATATTTATTTACTTAATATTTTACTAGTCTAATTGAAGAATTTAAATATAAATAAAATAAATATTTTAATTAAAAATAATTTAATAATTTAATAGGAATTTTTATAAAACAAGTATTCTTTTTTCCATAAAGAATAATGAAACTATAATTCAAGCGATGTGTCGGCAACCACCTTTATGAAGAGATGAATTTTATTTTTATCCAAAAAAGTTATTGAATTTTAATAATAGTTAAATTAACGAATAATAATTATATATGTAATATAATTATATTTATTAAGATTAAAATAATTTAAATTTTATTTTCCATTCATTCTTGAAGAAATTAAATCATTAATTATTCTTGTCGAAAAAACATATATGTGATGTAACAGGTCTAATTTTTTTTCTACAGTCATTCATATTTTTTATAGATATCCTCAAGTATGATTAATTAATGTTATGAAAAGAATATATTTTAATTATGATTCTATAATAAAAAAATTATTTCTCAAAACAATCCAGTTTTATTACTATAACTATCCATTGATTATAATATGTTCATTTTTTGGTTTTCTGAACCACCAACTTAAATAATGAAATAATATAATATTGTAGAAAAATATGAGAATTTTTTAAATTTTAATAATTTTTATATAAATTAATATTATTATTTGGTTTTGGTTTTGGTTTCATATCAGTAACATTAATAAAAAAATAACTATCTAAAATACCAAATCAAGTTCATTAAAAAAATGAAGCAATATATTTGCAAATTTTTTATTTAAGTAGAACAACTTGAACACGTAAAGAAGGAAATTGTTGAATTATAAATAAATATAGACAATCCTTTCTAGTAAATTGTAAATTCTAGGAATGATCGACATTGGGATAATAATGATTAACAATACCTTAATTACTATACTAGTTCAAAACAATGAATATTACAAAAACATTATATTAAAAGTAGATAATAAATGATAAAAATATTAATACGAAATGAATTTGTCTGAATTATATAAATGGTAATTTATTTATATAATGATATGAGATATATTATTATTGTTGTTATATTCTGTTACAAGATAGTAGAGTGCATTCCACAGTTATAGGAATGAGGGTAATGGTTTATGAAAACTGAATTTTTTTAAATTACGTTGAAATTGTCTTATTAAAATATATTATTCAATGTGTGTTTTATTATTCCAAATAAATTATGTTTAATTTACTTATTCATTTTTTTGGGTGTTAATAAATTTTTCCTTATATCCATATTATCCCACGATTCTTACCTTAAATATTATATTACATATGTGGTATTTTTATCAAACATTTCACGTCCATATGAATTTATTATGTTATAACACATGTTTTCAATATTTTTATGTATACACTAATTTATTTATATTTAATATCATGATTCAAAAATTATTCATGCCAATTACGGTTCCATTTTAAATTCCATCCTTAATGTTGTTTGGATTCATATGCATCTATACACATAAGTGTTATTTCCTCTATTATCAGTTCTATTAGGCTTTTTTGAATTTGAAAATTTTATTTAATATTTTTTAATTTTATATATTGTTTTTATTTCACTATTTACTACTATAAAATTATTATATTTTAAATAAATATATTTATATTTTGTTGTATTAGTTTTATATTATTTTTATTATTATTTTACCTTTACTGTATGTTTTTTTGTATCTCCTTTTATTCAAGGAGGTATGCTTCATATTGTCACATGTATCCTTTGTAATGGTAAGTATTTTGGTTATTGATTAACTTAGAAATCCATTCATTCTATTTTATTATGGAGGATTAAAATAGATAAAATCTTTCAATTCATCTTTATTTATAAATTAGCAACTATTACATGCATTATTTTTCCTCTAATTACTATCCTATGTGAACACTTTATATATAATTCCATTTGTTATAGGGTGTTCAATTTATTTCCATATGTTGATTGGTTAGATAAATTATTGACTAAACTATATACAACTTTTCCAATATTGCATTTTTATTAATGTATTCCAGATAAAAATCTATTCAATTTGTTGTGTGGTGAAATTTTTAAAATTATTATGCATGTTATTCCAAAACATATAGTTATTTATTCTTAATGAATATTATTTTTGTATTGTATATCATACTCATTCATTTATTTGATGAATATAGTAGACATTATTTGTGATTGTTTTGGTCCAAAATATTCCCTTGATATATTATTATGTGTTAATAAACATAATATCATGGATATTTTGGTGAATAGATGCCCAAAAAAGAATAGTTACTAAAAAGGACATGATGAAAAGATAACGATGTATTGCCTTTAGGCATGAAATTTATACGCTGACATTTTGTATTTGAAAACAAATAAACCAGTTATTATAATACATTGATTTATTTATCTAAATTTGAACTATTATTTTATCACACGCACTGTTTCTTTTGACTATGTAATATTTTGATTCTCTATTCCGGCCATATATTTCAGTTTCATCTTAAGCTATGTTAATTTCATTGAAATTTATCTCTTATATATATATATATCCTAATGATCATTTATTTCATCCATTCTTATTTTATCACTTCACATGGTTATGAATGAATGTATTACATATTATATTTATAATAGAATAACTTTGGAGGGGAATTTGATGGTAAATGTTTTTAATGTTTTCACATATTAAATAGATTTTTATATAGTGGGTAATGATTCAACATGATGATATATACATGTAATATTTTAGGAAATAATGTTTTCTAATTTTTTAAAAACATAAAATTAAAATTTCCTTAGAATAGATATTTCAAGATATTTTTTGGTGATATTTTTTTTAGAATAAAAAAATTTTTCTCTATAATTTATTTCAATGAAAATATGTAATGAATTTTTTTATTCACACTAGATTATATTAGTGTGGTTCTGGGAATCATTTTTTGTATCAATGGAGGATCTAGATAAAATTATTTTTTAGGATGTTAGTTGAGGAAAATAGAAGAAAAAAGTTTTATATTTTATTATAATCTCAAAGGTATAAATTGCCCTTTAATGTTTACGAAATAGTATTGCATATTATTGGAATGAGAATTGTACCACCCTGAGATTTTATGAGACATATTATTTTTAATTTATTGGATGTATTTTTTGTACGCTACACCATGATTAGCTTGTTTTATATGCAACATCGTATTACCTTTCCATATATGCAACACTATAATAGACTTGTGTTACAAACAATTTCGTGTTCTTTTGATAGACTTCATTTCCACACAACAGTGATTTTATATTTTTTTCAATGTATAATAGAGCTTATTTTGGATAATGTTATATGCAACACTAAAGGGATATTCACTGAACATAAAACTGACTTGCCTTGCATTACATGCGAGAGTGGCCTTCCTCGATAGTTTGTATTGTACACAATATCGAGTTCAACTAAACAACGATATATTTTTAAAATTTTATATAAACTTGATGTTATGAGTAGTATTATCCACATTATGAATTTTATGTAACATTTAAATTTATCTTATATATTTTCCTGAGCATTATATAAGTTGAAAATCAATATTTCAGATAAGAGAAGTACTTTTCAAAAAATTCCTTTTTACAACCATTTGATGGCACATAAATTTCAAATTTACATTTAATACTTCAATATATTATATTTGAAGAAATAAATTCCTTATTGAAGAAAAACATTAAAATTTAACTTGATTGAAATTTTGGTATTTTTCTATTTAAAATTTATATTTTGATGAATAGTAAAAAATATTGCATTTTAATTCAAAACATCCATTTCATCTAATTTATTTATATAGTTAGATTATCATTTTAATCAGTTTAAAATTTTAATTTGAATATGGTTTTAGAATTTAATCTAATTTTGGTCATTATAATTAATATCACATTTAAATTGCTGATAAACAAATGACAATATTTTGAAAAGTTTTTAATTCTCAAAAACCATCTTTTTGGTTTTGACAAAGGAAATTAATATTTAAATAATTTCTGCCAATTTTGTGATTTTAATTATGAAAAAGGTACCAATATTGGTAATAATTGGTTCCAAATTATGTTTTTGGGTTATTATTGTTTTTTTATGTTATGAATAATTACTACGGTAATTTTTACCGCCATAAATGGTAAATTAGTTAATTTATAGTGCCTAAAAAAATGTTAAGGAATGAAAATTATAATAAAACCTTAAAAAAATTTATTAAATGTATAGAAGTACTCCCTGAACATCGTTTTTTCAAAAAATAGTCATTTAATGTACATCTGACAATATAAATGACATAGATATTAATAAAACCAATGAAAGTGACGAAATTTCAAACTAACATTTCTTATAATAATGACAATTTTTATATAGGGATCACTAGGTGATAACTTAGAAAATAAATAGTCCATAAAAATATTATTTTATTAATTAGATCATGGTAAATTAATTTTAATTTTTTTGAAAATAAATAATTACCTTAATTTCTTATTAATTGATGATAAAAATATTAATTAATTGATGAGGAATCAATGAATCATTTTTTATTAAAACCATAATAGCCATAAAAATGTCCATACACATGAACATATTTCAGGGGTCGCATATATATCAACTTATAAGCATATAATAATAATATTATAGACTATTTAGAGACTTATGGAATAGATTTGGATAATTAAATTATTTTATTTAATGTAATGTTAAAATTATCAAATTCATACTTTAATAAGTATACAATTTTTAAGGCTGGGTTCTTAAGGAGATAAATTTGGAAACATATTTTGTTAAAAATAAAGAAAATGTTTCTTCGGAATTTTATTTTATTTTTCATTTTTCTTATTTATAAATATATTAAATAATTAAAATATATATATTTCGTAATTATTTTATTAAGCGAAATATCAAATAAATGTTATTCAAAATATTAAAATAAATATAATTTGGGTTAATTAAATTTTCCAATGAATTTTAAATTATTCCATTGACCCTATAAGAATATAATAATTATTTTTTAGAGGATAACACCTAATCATGATATTTCTAAAAATACTTGAAATGAATACTTTTAAAATTTAAACAATTGATATTTTAATTAAATAAATTTTTATAAAATTATTTAAAAATAATTAAACAATTATAAAAATTGAAAATAAATATGATATAGTATCAACTGTTCTAAACTATTAATTTTTGGTATAATTTAAATCAAATATGTAAATATTTTACCTTTTTAATATTCAAACATTTGTTATCTTAAATAAATTCAATAGAATGACTAATTGTAAACTAAAATATTATTGTTTAAATTGATATTAAAATTTTCTAAATTCAATTATATGGTGATATTTCAATATTACAATATCATATATTCTAATATAAGTAATTGTTTAGGTGGTTGTAATGATATTTTAAATTATTATATATTAATAGTTTCTGAAATTCAAAGTGTCCCATACCCCAATTATAAAAGGACACCTCCTCCCTCATTTCACCAGAACTCATAAATACTTCAAATTCTTCCATAACCTAACCATTTCTCATCTAAAATTCCATATTCACATTCAACTGGTTATGATCCTCTAAAAAGACTAACTCTAGTTCCATTAATTGGAGAACTAAAGACATCCCACCAATAAAGAGGTAATATCCTCAAAAGATTCATTTATATTTCCTTCTACTTATACATCATGTTTTTTTTAATTATATATTAATATCTAACATAGAAAATATATACTGAGACATTTTAATAATTATTAAACAACCATAATCAACATTATATCCATCCTATGAAACACGAAATCACCATGCGTGCGTATGTACGACATACCGTCTCCATGTCGCTGTGTAAAATGTTTTTCACCATCACCTTCCATAGATGGGTAAAAAATGAATATAATAATTTTATATGATTATTATAAAATGATATTGATTCTGAAATAGATTACACCCTGAAAATCCATGCCATTTCTCAATTTTGTAAATGATATCATCTCTCGTGTGTACGTACGACCTACCTTCACCACGATGCAATGTTATTTGTTCTACGTGATAACCATTGAAGAATGATTATATAAATTTCAATAATTAATAAATATGGAATTAATTATGTTAAAATAATTTTAATATTATATAAATATGACCTAATTAGGATAATCGAAACTTATTCGACAAAATACGCATGTGATCATAATGTGGGTAAAACACGAGTAACGAGTAACAATGATCTGTTAGAAAACAATGAAGGAGAATATGATCATATATGACATTAAATATATTACCATGATTCATTATTAATTAAATAACATTATTTAAATAATTATAAATGAGGTTTATAAACATACAAATCATATCAGACCTAAGGTAATGGATTATTTTCTCGCACTTTTATTTCAGTGGGACATATTCCTTATACACCATGAAATTATTGTGTGTGATGTTTTTGTTACCCATGAATTTTTTTATTATTTTTATAATGAAGGTTATGAGAATTAAATATGAATATAAATCTTTTTTATTTTATGAGGCATATGATTCAACTGGTTATAAAATTTTAATTTACAATTTTCTAATCTCATTTTTTATCCGAGATTGTTTATACGTTAGTATTTAGTGGGGATATATTTATCATCCAAGTCCATGTCTTCAAAAACATATTTCACAAAATTTTTACTATTATTCTATGTATGTTTAAAGTCATTTTACACATTTTTTACTTTTACTACATGGTATGGAAGCAATATTTTTTTTGTTTACCAATGAGGTAATTTTTACATTTCTGGCATAAGTATGATAATAATGTTTTTTACATATACAACATTAATGTATTTTTAAACTTTCATAACACCTAATTTCGTTTTATCTTCCTTTAAAATATTTTATGATTATTTTCAATAAAATTATTTTCTTTTGAAAAATCATCGAATTTTGAGAACGGAAAATTTTTTGGTGAAGAAATGATATGTTCCTCAAGAAGGAATTTCACGTGTTTTATAAAAATTATTTTTTATATAAGATGATTCTTATTAAATAAGGTTATTTTTATTTCATTGTTATTATTATTATTTGGTTGTATTAATGAAGGAATGACATTTTTTATGTATTATGTTATGATTAAAGGATGTTTAAGAACCCCATTTTTTTCTTGGGTTATGATATGATGCATGATTTATGTTTTGTGGAACATGTAAGAACGACTTCATTATGATAATGGTTAAAAACATATCTCCCAATAATGCATTGGGTAAAGATTTATATCTAATGAGATATACAAGGTTAGAATGAATATAAATAAAGTTCTATAATACATGGATGAAACAAAAGTAAACCTCATTCAGCAGTGGGCATTGTCCACTATGATGGTCTTTGAAGCAATTCCTTGGATAAAATTGAAATCATATTAGGCCTTGGCCATTTGTTTTTGTCATGTATTATGTTTTCTCCTAAATAAATTTAATGTTCTTGTGTTTCAAGCTTGGGTCCCTATAGTTGTTATTAGAGCAAAGGGTTAGTAAAATTTTGGAAACAAAGATACAAAATCAATAGTGATATCCCTATAGATATTTCTAAGGATATGTCTAGGGATATCCAAAGGGTAATTCCAGTATTGGTTACAATCATAAGTTCTTTTTGATAATCATGACTATCCTAGGGTTAACCAAACGATATCATAGATTGTAATATTATATTTAATTTATCTTACTTTTATGTTTATAATTTATGATATGTATTCCCACACTTTATATTCTAATCATTTTCAATATCCCTAACATCATAGTACTTTGTAAAAAAAGCGAATTATTCAAATATTAAAAGTATGAAAATTTTGAAGATAATTTTACTAAGTGAAAATATCATTATGAGAATCATGAAGATGGTCTGAGTATTCATCATTCTACTGAGGATAAAGAGATTGTAAATGATATGTAAATGGAATGTGTCATTCTTCCAGTATTTTTTACAATAATCATAAGAAGTTTTACTTTGAGAAACCTTAATACATGATTCTTATTTTTTGAAATTTGATGATTATGGATCCGATGTAATGGTTTAAGAATCAATTTTGATTATTGAGGTGTATATGTTTTTGTATTCAATGATTATGTTATATGAAACATGAAATATATAAGTGTTTTTAGTATATGTTATTCAACATGGATTTAAAAAGATATGTTGAATAGTAGTAATGAGAAAAAGGTGATATAAGGGTAAGGTGATATAATTAGAGAACACATGATTAAGGGAATGGTAACCCTTAATATGTCTCTTATGTTCAGATACAGATTTTCAGATAATGATATATTGGACTTGAATAAGTAAATTACATTATTCTAGTTTCATGGGAACTAATTATGGGGTTAATGACATGTGGGTTATGGTATCTGGGATGAAGTATACAAATTTTTTGGGACTTAAAGAATGTTTATAATCATGTTATGAATAAAAAAACATGCATGTTTTCAGTATGTATATATTGTAATTTAGGTTATTTCTAGGGTTCAAGATAATTCCTGATGAATTCATTCTATTGATTGGAATATGACCAACATGATATATTTTATAATATATAGGGGATTAATGAAGGTATTCAAGTGCTTGTTATATGAACATTCATGTAATTGTTTTTTTATACAATGATTTTGGAAAGACGTATGTTGGATATGCCTAATATTTGGAGTGGATTAAGTTAGAAATAAGATAGTGTTTTTTAATGATATTTTTTTAATATTATATTTGTAATTTTATTGTTTTAAAAAAAGGACAACCCATAGGATGAGAAACAACCCACTGCATCGAACAACAGAGTAGGAATCGAACCAACAATTAATGTGTGACATGTATTTATCAACTAGAACTTTCCTACGGGAAATCCATGGTTAGTATAAATTAGTTTCTTCTTATTTAAGCAGTGTTAAAGATGATGTATAAGTCCATTTTTGGAACCATATACGACAAATCTCACCATAGATGGACATTTGTATATTTGATAACTACTGTTACCGTTTTTGGGATAAAGATAGATGGAATAAGGAATCATTATATTCTAGATTTCATGATCTTAAAACACATTAGGTATGAAAAAATCAACTTCATTTTGTTGAATAAGAGAAGAATAATATATTGTTCATTGCATGAACAACACTGAGATTGTACTGAAATAAAGTAATTATTTCATCTCATGTTCCTCGACATTATGAAAAGTATGTTTAAAACCAAAAATTTAATCCAAGTGACTTCTTATGTGATGAATAATATGGTCCCTTAAATCTTCATTGATTTATGGATTTCTAGTAGTTAAATATCTACAAACCTTTTTCTCTATTACTATCCATCAAAACTATTTGGTTCGCTTTCTCTTCCATATCCAAGTTTTCACTTCCCACATATGTTCTCCAATGTGGAAACCAATTGATGAGTTACTTTGGAGAACCATTATGTTTCAAAAATTTCGTTTTAAAATGATGTTTTATTATCCATTTTTACAATGTGGGTTTCCATGAAAGAAACATTCATGTAGTAATCCATTTATAAACCCAATGAATTTTTAGGGACAAATTGATTTCAAGGGGGGTAGAATATAACAACATTATATTTTAAGAGATATATTCCTTTTTATTTCATTGATTTCTTGTTTTTTACTCAACACCAATATTAGCATTACACATATACATGATCAAATTAGCATTTTGTATATGAAACATAATACTTGGCTTGTGTTACACAAAATTTCATGTTATTTTGATGGAATTAATTTCACACAACACTAAGTATAGATTTTGTTAATGAATTAAATAAATAATTTTCGAGTATGTTACATACAACAAAAAAGGAAGTGTTCACTAAATGTACCACTGCCTTGTCATGCATTACATAATTGAGAAACCTTCCTCAATATCTTGCATTGTACACAATACCGAGTTTCACTAAACAATGATATATTTTAATAAAATTATATAAACTATAAATTATGAATAGTATTAAATTTTTTAATTTTATATATCATTAAAATTCAACTTATATATTTTATATAATATAATATAAGAATTAAATCAATATTTCTGATAACAGATGTATTAAAAAAAATCAGTTTTACCACCTTTTGATGGAACACAAATTTTAAATATAGTTTTTAACAATTATATATATTATATTTGAAAAAATAAATCTCTTATTTGGAAGTGGGAAATAAAATTTATCTTTCTTGAAATTTTGATTTTTTATGAGGAATTTCATATTTTGATAAATAGTGAAAGATAATGCATTTTGATTCGAAACATCCTTTTGGTCTAATTTATTTAAATAGTTAAATAATATTTTTAATTGGAATTAAACTGTAATTGTTTTATTTTTTTTTCTCATTTAATAAAATTATTTTCATTTGATGTATTTTAACATTTAAATTGGAGATAAACACATGACAATCTATTGATATGTTTTTACTTATTGAAAACTTGTTTTTTGGATTTAGCAATGAGAATTTCTTTTAAATTAATTTATGCCAATTATGTGTTTTAAATTATTAAAAATGGATTCAATATTTGTAATCAGTGGGCCCAAATAATTTTTATAAGTTACTTTTATTTTTGATATTATTAAGAGTAAATAGGGTAATTTTTATTTACCACATTTCAAGGTAAATCGGATAAATTAGGCTAACTAACAATATAATAAAGAAAACAAAATTTCTTAAAACCCTCAGAATCCCATTATATGAATAAATGTAAAATTTCAACATATATTTTTGAAACATATTCATTTAACGTCCCCTCAAAATTAAAATTACATAGATATTAATAAAACCAATGAATTTGACAAAATTTAAAACTCACATTTCTTATAAGTATAATAATTTTAATATAGGGATAACCAGGTGATATCTGGAAAAATAAATAGTCCATAAAAAGATAAAAAAAATTAAATTCATCATGATAATTTATTTTTAATTTTTAGTCAATAAATATTTACATTAATGTCTTCTTATTTGATGATGTAAAAATAAAATAATTGATGTGAAATCAATGAAAATATTTTTAGTTAAATCTTAATACGTATAAAATTACCCAAACACAAGAAAAACTTTATTGGCCAAGTATTTATTGGCCATAAGTATCAAATGGTATAATTATGGACCATTTGGATCCATATAGAATTTATTAGGACAATAATATTAGTTCATTTAATGTAATGTTATAATTTACACATTTATACTATAACAAGTATAAAATTTTTAATGTATGTTTCTCAAGAATTTTACATTGACTACATATATTATTATGAAATATAGTAAATTAATATTATTAATAATACTGTATTTTTAATTTTTATTCATCAAATAATTGTATTAAATAATTAAATATATATATATATATTATAATTATTTTATTAATTGAAATATTAAATTACTGTTATTAAAAATATTAAAATATAGCTAATTTTAGATTAGTAATTTTTTTATTATTTTTAATTATTCTCTTTACCCAAAAGTAATATAATGATAAATTTGGATTTATGTTAACACCTTATCATGATAATTCAAAAAATCCATGAAACTAATAGTGTCAAAATTTCCAGAATTGATATTTTGTTAAAATAATGTATTATTAATTTATTTTAAAAAAATAACACAATTTTAAAAATATATAGTAATTATTATTTTGTATAAAATTTTATAATTTATTCATTTATGGTATAATTGAAATCAAATAAGTAAATATTTCACCCTTTTAATATTGAAACATTTGTTATCTTAATTAAAATTAAATAAAATAACAAATTGTCAATTAAAATGATAATGTTTAAATTGACATCAAAACTTGTATAAATAAAATTGATTGATTATATTTAAATCTTATCATATATTATCTTATAATATATATCATTTTTGAGGAATTTGGATTGATTTTATAAATTATTAAAAATTAATAGTTAAAAAATTCAAAATGTGTCCCTCACCCTTATTATTGAAGGACACCTCCTCCCTCATTTCTATAAAATTAATTAAGCCTTCAAGTTCATTCATAACCTTCCAATTTATCTTATAAACTACCATAGTTACATTCTAGAGGTGTTGGTCAACTCAATAGAACTACTTTATTTATATTAAGGGGAGATATAAAGAGATCACATCAAAGAAGAGGCAATCTCTTCTACCAATTCATTCATATTTCTTTATACATATATATCATATGTTGTTTCATTTTACAATAATAACTCCAGTATGACATATATACTGATATGTTTTTATAACTATGAAACAACAATATTATACTTTCTATACATCCTATGAAAGATGAAATCACCACACGTACATACGTACGACTTACTATCTCCACACCATGGTGTATTCTATTTTCACCATCACATTACATCGATGGGTGTAAAAAGGGATGAATTAGATAATTTTAGTTATTATGAAATGTAATTAATTTTTAAATATATTAAACCATTCCAATCAACACCATTAAAAAATTATGGGGATGATATATTCGCTCATGCGTATGTTCAACCTACTATCTCAAATATGTGATGTGATTCATTCTACCTGGTAACCATTCATGAATGATTATATAAAGGTAAATAATGAATTAATATTATATTAAGTATGTTAATATAATTTTATAATGATATAAATATGTCTTAATAAAGAGTACTGAACATATTCGACAAAAAATGCATACGGTTATAAAGAAGGTAAAACCCGAATAACGAGTATCAATGAACTGTTACAAAAAATAAAAGGGGAATATGATCACATATGATATCATCAATATGTAAATGATTCTCATAAAAGTCAATAAAATTATTTAAATCATTATATAAGAGGTTCATATACAGACAAATAAAATTATAGAAAAGGTTAGGGATTATTTTCCCTCGCTTTTATTTCTATGGGACTTATGCCTTATACATCATCTAATTGTTTTGTAAGATATTTATGTATCCCATGAATGTATTTATTATTCTTCTTATGAATGTTATGATATCTTCATATGAATATAATTTTCATTCTTTTATGAGGCATTCTATTCAAATAATAATAAATTTGTAGGGGATAATTTTCTAATCTCATTTTATTTATCTGAGATTGTTTATATATAAGTATTTACTGGGGATATATTTATCATCCATGTCGATGGATTATAAAAATGTTTTAATAAATGTTTTAATATTATTATCTTTATGTTTAAAGTAATTTTTATATATTTTTCACATTTACTAATTGGTATGGATGGAATCATTCGTTTGTTTACCATACGATGTATATTTGTATTTTTCTGCAAAAGTACGGGAAGAATGTTTTTTTTACTTACATAGCATGAATGGATTTTTACAAATTTATGACACATAATTTCCATGTATATTAATTTACAGTATTTCTTATGTATTTTCAATCAAATTATTTTCTTTTAAAATTTCATGGCATTTTGATAAAGGAAAACATTTTTGAAGAAGATAGGATATTTTCCACAGGAATGAATTTCAATTAATTTTTAAAATTAATTTCTCATCTAATATAATTCTATTTAAATAGATTTATGTTTATATACCTATTTCTATCACGGTTTTATTTTTTTAATGATGTAAATATATTTCATATGTATTATATTATGATAGAATGATGTTTAAGAATCCCATCTTATTTATTGGGTTATGCTATGTTGAATGATTTATTTTTTTGGTGAACATGTAAGAATTAATTAATTATGAGATGGGTGAGAACAATGTATCCATCCAATGCATTAGGAAAAGATTTATATCTAACTAGATAGACATGACTAGAAGGGAATGTAAATCATGTTTATTAATACATGGTTAAAATAACAAGTAAACTCGGTTCATTAATGGACTTCATCAACTATGATGGTCTTGGAAGCACTGCATTGGATACTTTGGGAATCAAATTATGTGATTAATGGTTTCCCACAATTATATTTTTTATTCCAATGCAATTTTATCATTATTAATTATACATTATGATATATTCAATATGAAATTCCTTTATTTATTTTATGAATCATGATTTTGATATTTAAACATTATGTTCATATTTTAACAATCTTATGTTTGTGGTTTGATTTATGTTCTCCTTGTATAAACTTACTAAGCCTTTGAGATCCCCCTTTTTATGTAATATTTTTTGTATGATATAAATAATATTTTAGGTAGAAAAAAATTCAAACATATTTATGTGAGATGTTTAAGATATTACACCAAGTTAGAAGATTATGTTCCATGTATCCAAAGGAACTAATCTTATACTATCTCGGGCATCAGCTTGTGTCATGTATTAATTATTCCTCAATATAAATGTAATTTCCAAGTAAGTCAATCTTGGGTCGCTATAAGAATAACATGAATGTAGTGTGAACCCATTGAAACTCATGTAATAGGTCTATTTAAAGTGTAACATCCAAAAATATTTCTAATATAGATATTGACTGGATCTCCATGACATTAAATCCCAATACAGATGTAACATGTGGATGTAGGTTCTACCGTAGTTAAACCTAGGGGTAGTAACCCTGAAAAGAGATGATACAATATTAACTAAATTTTCACCTAGTACATGATGAAGATTATTAATAGCACACCTAGTTTGAATCCCTAATGGAATATATTTTGGTTAATGACATTCAATTTAGGAAAAATTATGTAGAAATTATTTGTGTTTTACACTGATTATGATTAATAATATAATAGAAACCTAATCACTGATAACCAAGGATTTAACAAAGAGAGTCATTAGTTGTAACAAATGTAGCATATGTGAAAAATGATGGTGACAAAAGGAGAATAAATACTGAAAATGATGTTTTCATATTTAAATTTCTCATTTTATGAAAATCATTTTTTATTATTTCTTTTTTATAGGATCACAAAAATGAATATAACCATATAATATTTCTACAATCCACTATCTATTATAAATAAATAATGAAACTTTCAATAAAATTTTCGAATATAAAAATATTTATATTATGATTGAAATAAAGAGTTTCTAGAATTATCTATGGTAAAGTGGTTAATATAATAAAAGATGATAAATCTTATTACTCATATCCATTTTAACATGTGATTAATATTTATTAATAATTTTCTTGAATATTATAATATATATGATTATTATGTGGAATCTACAAATATTTCTCTTTATCTATTTTACTTTAATGGATTGAAACTATATATTAAATGGTTCAAATAACCTTTTTTTTTTATGTTATGGATATTTATTTGTGGGTAATTATTGAAGAATACATGATTAGGGAATGGATAAATATTATTTTTATCATATTAATAATATTGAGAAAATATATAGTTTATTTATTTTGAAAAATTATCAATGGAAATATTATCAACCATCTGATATATTTATGATTGATGATAATTTTTTATGAAGCATATATGATTTTTGAGATTGTGGTATATATTGTCTAGTGTGTGATTTTATAAGACAGATGTTAATTTAATATTTCAAATAATGATAGTGTTAATTTTTAGATGAATATTTGGAATTATAGACGTTGAATTTATTTTATTTTCATTAGGTTTTTTGGAAGTTATATTTTGGTGAATTTATGATTTGGATATATACATTCCTGCGAAAATCATTTTGTAAATGTTTATAATTGTCAAATACATATAAGTTACTTAATATGTCATAAGAGAGAATGGTAGAGGTCAGATAAGAAGTTATACACTAATTGATAAATGTGTTAATAAGACCATCAACTACTTTCTAGTGTGACTATTAATTAAAACTATGAGGATGTAATTTTTTAATGAGGTACAATGTGACAAGGAGATATTGGAAATTCAATATCCTTTTATGAATAAATGAGTATTATAACAAGCGATACATGCAACACGAATAAAATAATCCAAAAAAAATTCATAAAAAATAAAATGTTCCCTTATAACTAGTGGGTGATAATATTTTTAATCCAATTAATAATGATATTTAGAAATAAAATTAAAACATATTATCAATGAAAATTCATATAGAAATTAAATTTGTGTATATAAATAACTAATGAGACTAAATTATTCTTTAAAGTTAAACCATTGTAGACATTACATTTTATGTGAAAAATAAATATATAATTGATAAAATATATTTATGAATTAAATATAATGTTACAATCAATATTATTTGTAATTTATATGAAATAATATTAATAATAGATAATATGTTAAATAATGGAAAATTCCTATGAAAATATTTTTCATTATATTTTTATGTTTGCATATAATGATACATTTTTAAATTTTTGAAAATAAATTTTAAAACATAAACATCATATTTAGATTAAACATTACAAAATTATCATAAAGTGAATTTTTATATTTTTTTAATAGTTTATATTTTTGGAGTAGGGAAAAATGAAATTTTTTCTAAACCTAATCATTTATGAATTGAAAATTATGTAATTATGAACAATCATTTTATAAAAAAAATAACGAACCAAATATTTATTCAAGGATAAAAATAAATGTTTTTTGAACAATTTTGAATTAATAGGACATATGCTTCACATTTCATTAACATATGTAATATTTTCCTTTAAATGTAATCATTCTTGGTCTTTTAATTCAATTAAATTATATTTTTATACAATTATATTATTTTGTAATATTAATACCCCATAAATTTTATTTTTTATTTAATATTCCTATTATTCTGATATATATTAAATTCATTCTTAATATTTTCATTCACACAAATTATTATCATAAAAATACACTCATTCAAAAAAAAATCATTACATGTTACATATTATAATTTTAACATTAATTTTACATATTTATATAAATTATCATTGATAATTTTTTTTATTTTATTAATAACGTGTTCAAATTTTATTAAAAGTATCATCTTATTTAAGTTGTTAAATGTAAATCATCAAAGAAAAATATAGATACCACGTCAAAAAAGGTCAGTGTAAAAAAAATTAAGATTAGAGGACAGTAAAATATGTTTTATAATTAATTTTTGAATTATTATAGATATTAAGACATCCAATACTAAATTATTATAAATTTTTAGAGAAAAATTACATGTGATAATTTCTATTTCTTTGTATAAAGTTGAAATATTTTAAAAAAAATTCTCAATATTTATAAAAGCTTCCACCCACCGCCCCTTAATAAATCTAAAAATAAAATATACTATAGAAAATACTAAATAATTTGTTCTACTTGAATAAAATTTCATAATCATTTTAATTTATACAATATTTTATCAATATTTATCTCTTTACATGGAGTCCTCTAATGGAAATCCAATTTCCTCAACATGAGTACTTGTATTTCTAGCACCTTTTTTTCAATCTTACATTCCCAAAGCAATAGATTCCATTATTCACGACTAAAACTAATAAATGAATAGAATGGATTTATTGTGGCATAGTTATTATTATTTTATTATAATTTTGAATATGAGGATGAAAATGTTAATTCATAATATTTCGTATGCTTTCATTATGAAATAAAACTGTTAACCATGTATGGTGCACATTATCTCATTCAAGAAGTAATATATCCCATTTTTTATCCAGTTTCATTGTTAGTTTCAAAATAAAATACAATATGATTCACCATTTTTATAGTATGAAAATACTATAAATATGATTCGAATCTAATGACATTATTCCCTATGGATATAAATTTGATAGTAGTAATCTGCATTTTGTTATTGTATATTCATGTTTGGGATATTTTAACAGCTTACTTGAGCAATGATATAAACTAATAACATGGATTAATATGAAAACCTTATTATTGATACTAAATAATATAAATAATTAGATAAATATTTGAATATTATTATTGAATTGTATATGATTTCCAAACATATTAATTAATAGACTAACGGAAATTCACTAAAAACAAAGAAACATGATAATTTTTAATCATACACTACAGTATCATAACCAAAAATTTTGTATAATGGAAATATATCAATATAAATATAAATATAAATAAATTTTTTATCTTAAAATGATTTACTTTGGAATATGAATGAAAAATTACATTGATATTAGAAATTAGAGACCAATCATCATCATTACTCACACCTAATATTGAATATAGATAACAACTGAAAAATATATTAATATTAAATGATATTGAATTATGTATATAAAATTTAATTCAAATAAAAAATGTCAATAAAAATAATATTAAGTTTCTTTTGTTTTATTAGAGGTTAGGATGCATTCTTTTAAATGGGGAAACATGGTAGTTGTTTGGACTAACTCCATTTTTTCTCATATAGTTGAAACAATTCTTATCAATATCTATACATAGATTTTTTATTTTTTATACAATTGAATATTTTTTACTAAATTTCCTTATTCTTTACTATTATTTGGAATTTATTCCTTTTATACTCATTAAATAATGATTCTTTCCTCAATGATTATATTCAATATAAGGTTTCCTTGTCTAAAATTTAAATTCAAGGGGATATGATTATTTTATAGACCATATTAGATATTTTATTTTTTATATAATTACTCATTTATATTTTATATTTTTATAATAATATTATTAATTTTATTAATATTCCATTTTAACTCTATCGTTTAGCGAGTTCTGATTCGAATGTTTCTAGACACGCATGTTTATTTATCACTATTTTTGATTTCGAAAGACATGTCAGATATTTTGCACCATAATTTATTCTATATGGTTTATTTATTTCCATATTTACATCCTGATAAATTAACATTTTCCATTTAATTATATGTTAATTTCATATTATTACTTTCATGTTCTTTTGATATATATGTTTCCCTTATTTTAATGGTTTTTTATATCAGTATATCTTCGTTGAGTTATAATTAATATTCACCATTGTTTCTTTTTTATGTTTTTTCTTCTCGAAATGGAATAAATTATAAATCCATTAATTATATTTACATTTGATTGGTTAAACTAACTAAAATCCAATACGACATTTTTCATTCCAACTATTCCGATTTTATAGTTATAATAATTCTTCCAATATCATTCCCCTATAAACACTAATTATCTCTCTTCTTTGATTGATGTTTGTTAAATTAGATGGCATAAATACATTAATTGGGGAATTGGTTTTCATTAATTTCATACCCATGTATCAACATGGTATTATATTGAGGGATTCTAATATAAAGAGGTATTCTTTTTATATATTATGGAAATATTAAAAATATTTATAATCTTTCTTCCAATATGGATGTTTATTCATTATTTAAAAATATGGGTTATATATTTCATAACTTATTCATCCCTTTGTATGATGAATTCTTTGGACTATAGGCTGGAGTGGCATACAATACCCCCTTGATGTATAAATGGGTCTCATGAGTCAAACCAAATTTGTAATTTTGGTGATTGAATTAAAATAAAGAATATTTTCTAAACATATATACATGATGATAAGAATCATGATGTCTATTATCATGATTCCATTCATTAGGGAATATAATTAGTAATATGATATTATATATTACACCAATAACGAACCATCTAATATTGTCTACGTTTCTATTATTAGATATTTTGACTATGATTTTGTTATTATCCACTTTTCTCATAGTTGTCGAATTATTTTTGACCTCGAACATAAAATAATCTTTTTGATAATCATAAGAACACTTATGATATTTAACTATTATTACTTATTTATAATATTATTTGGAATTTTATATCACCTATTATTATGTTAAAATTTTACCAAGTTATGAAGAATGTATAACACCTGACATTTACAATAGAATATCTTTAGAGGAGAGTTTCTGTATATATTTATATTCCATTTATAGGTAAAATAGTTTAACATATAATGGAAAATATATCCTTTCAATGATAAAAAATGGCCTCTGTTAGTTTAATTTTATTATTTAATCTAGAAAAAGTTAAACTTTAAGGGTAAATTAAATATAAAAACTTCATATTTTTTAGAGATGTTGTAATTATTCACATTTTATAATGGGTCACATTAGTTTATATCAAAATGGAATGAAACTAACATGTTTATTTAGACCAAATTCTAGAATCTTTTTCAAATTCATCAGATTAATTCTATAATCATTTACATATAAAACATTAATGTTAAATGTTGAGTAAAAAGTTTTCATTGTACCTCACCCAATCATATATAAATTAGGTCATATATAAAAAACTTCACCAAATTCATTTTATCATTCTCATTATTTATACAAAATTTATGATCATATATACCTCTTTATAATCCATGCATTCTCAGGTATTGATCAAGCCTAAAATATCATGCCCTAGGTTCTTGAATCTACCTGAAAAATGACAACATCAACAATTAATTAACAATCTATTCATTATTTATAAGAAATCAATCTTGGTTATTTATATATACTCCATCCTCAAAAAAATATACTATCTAATTTTTATTGATAATCAATTTGGTACACCTTTAACAACGTTTTCATAGAAATTTCCAGGAATTGTAAAAAGGATACAACTAGAGAATGGATGAAATGGTTATTCAGTATCAATCCATTTCATTTGGTAATATACATTGGTCACTAGTCATATATTTTTTTTATGATTCACCATGGAATCATAATTTTGTTTATTGTGAAAATTTTTTTTGATTACGACATATTTCTTTACTTGGATAAGCATTCCATGTTTGATTCTTGTCCATTTCTTAATGAGGCTGATTACTTACTTTAATATTACTTTTATATTTTTCAACCACACCAAAAATATCATACTCTACATAAAATAATAATAGTATTTATCCTTCTTCCTACAATATTTCACTAGGTATATCAGGTCACCCATGATATAATATTTATTTATTTCATTATTTATAAATATCATTCATTAATATTAAAATTCTTCTTTAATTTCAACTTCATTATAGTATTCCACTTGCCTCAAATTTATCTCCATGTGATTCCCATGTTATACTAACATTAGAATCTCGTTCCACTAAAATTGTGTCCATATATTTCTAAAGAAAATTCTCATGTGGTTTTGAAAGAAACTCAATCCCCACAATATTGTTTTTTTATCATTAACTGAACTTCCAATGGATTTTATAAAAAAAATATTATGCCTTATTTGGAAATGAATCCAAGAAAAATTAATTTTTCCATTGAAAATAAACATGTTGTTCTTCTCTTTATTAATATTGAAAAATTAAAATCTAAAAATTTATTTTATTTCTACAATATAATAATCACCAAGAACACCATGTATGTTGTCTTCTATTTACAAAAACACAAAAAGAAACAAAATTTTAGATGTTAAAAATTTCAATATCTAAATACTACTGTTATATATATGACAGAAAATTATATTGAAATAGTTTAAAATCCATTTTTTAAATAATATATCCCATCTTATCAATGACCCAAATTTTTTTAGGAGTCCTCACCCAAAATACAATGTGTTATATCCCTTGTTTTTTAAGAGATGATTCATATAATTCATTAATTTTTTCTATTCAGAACATATGTATTATTACCTTGATCATTTAAATGAAAAACTATAACAATGAGAAATATAGATGAGAACTTTATATTTGGTATATGTTATTTTCATCCATTTTATTTTACTATAATAAATGATAATTAAAAATGTAACTATTTTCATCAATGAATTTTTGTGTTATTGTCTCAAAAACATTCAAATACACCAACCAAATAAATATAAATAATTTTTTATTCATTTTGGTTATATGTATTCCAAATGATATTCCTCCTTGGTAAAATTTTATGTGTTAGTGTAATACCCAAAGAGGATAGAGATATAAAATGCTCCTTGATTTTTCATCAAATTTTAAATATTATTTTATCTCAACATTCAAAGCATTTTATGTATAAATTTTTCTCTTCCAATATGGACAAAAATCACATTTCTTCTTCTCCAAGAATTAGGAAGATATTATCCTTTATGTTATTGCATTACATTACTATTGAACAATTTTATACTATGATTATTTATGCAACAATTCCTAAATTAATTATATTCCACGATACGAATAATTGTCTTACAGAAAAAGAAGTGTGATTGATGAATTTAATATAGCATCCTAGCCTTTTCTTAAATTAATATTACATCATTTTAATGAAACAAAACATAATAGTATTACACATAGAGTATCCAACGGTTTAGTGTCTTGGGAAAACTAGGACTATACATAGCAATTACAACATCAAGAATAATCATTTATTTAATTTCTTCTTCTCTAGCTTCTTATTGGCACTTGTCCTCTCCTTAGTACAAGTAGCCACCTGATGATATACATCAAAATGGGTGAGATAAAAGCCAAGTAAGGGGATAGATATGAACAATATAGAATAGGTTGAGCATAATCATATAATGACAAATAAAATTTGAACATGAGAGGAAGCATAAATATAAGACACGAAATGTGGCAATGCATAAAAATGAAACATCATGTCTTAGTGGTTAAATACAACACATACATGTGAACCAAGCTAGCATCCTTTTCAAACATCATTTCAAATTTAATCATGATATTCATCACTTTACCCAATGAATTGGAGTGCTGTATAATTTCGGACACACCCGTCACATTCAAACATTCATATTGCGCTATATAATTCCAGGCGCACACGTCGCGTCATAAAATTTTCATTATAATTCTTTCCACATGGAACATATATCAAAATTGAACATAAATAACCCTTGGAAATTAATGTGTTACATCTCATAATAACACATTCATAATCTTTGGGTTCCCAAAAGAAAGAGGGAATAACATACATGTTACAAGAACCGTCCACTTTGAGAGAGAAGTAAAAGGTGTGTTCTTAAAAGAATTATTTTGGAAAACAATTTGTTTGACATAAAAAAATGTGACAAAAATTTATATTATATAAAAGGAAATAAAATGATGAACAAATGATCTTTATTGTGTATACATATCAAAATGGAGTGAAAGGGGGAGAACCCGAAGGATGAAAGTTGGGTTTGAGAATTTCCCCTTACCTTGTATATGAATGCTTCCTTCTCTTTAATGTCCTGTATAATGAAATTATATTTATTAATTAGAAATTAATGAAATTTTTACACATTAATAGGGATCATTATGGTTTCATTATGTCATTTTATTTTGCTCTGGATGACTTATAGAGTTTAAAAACATTGTTTGGGAATGTTTGTTTTTATGGTTTTATTGAGTGGTTCACTTGTATTTTTAAATTCATGTTCGGGTAAAACATGGAGAAACATACAGAACTAATATTACATGTTATTAATGAAACTCACGAAATTAAAATTATTTTATAATGAATCATATTAGATCCATGTGGAAGAATCATTAGATAAGAACTAACTGATGATTGATTGGGTTAATTTGAGCATTTTTTCAATCATAATGAACTTGATTTATTTTATCAATAGTATTATGGTAATAAGTTAGTTCTAGAACTTTAAAAAGGAGTTAATACATATAAAATACTCTGTTTGAACCATAAAAATGGTTTCATTACCAGATCTAAAGGTAGAAATGGAAGAAGAAAACATGTCTTTCTTGAAGGAGATAAAGTAACACCCCACGAACAACATTCTGTTTAAAAAAATAAAAGGAAGATGGAAAAGGGGTTGGATGATATAATATTCCATTAGAATTATAAAATTACAGTACATGTATAATACATGAGTTACAATACCATTTGGATGAATATAGGTAGGGCGAGATTAAGAAATGAACTTGAAATTGAAAGGAAATTAAAGGAGAAGAGGGGGGGAATTTCCTCTTAAATCCTCCTCATGAGATCCTCCTTCAGGAAGCTAGGTTTGGTCGTTTGATGCGACCAGAAGCTCTTGAACGTGGTAGAGGTGATAGGGAATATGTTTGGCCAGTTTTAAAATAAGGATTGGAGCTTGATAGGTGTGAGGAAATGAGGGTGTGAAGGGTGGTTTTTATAGCAGAGGGGAGAGCTGTTTTTTTAATATAAAATTCATTTGTTTATTAATTTCCCCTAAGAGAAGTAATAGTGACTCATACATGAAAAAGAATAGTAAATAAGGCATGTGAGTTCTATATTTATGTTCATACATCACTTTTGATGTCATAAATAGTGGGTTTTAATTATAATGTGTTCATAAAGTAAATTAATGTATTTTACTATTCACCAATAATTCAAGTATTTTAGAAAAATCCCAAAATTTTACCCCAACAATTTTTTGATGTGTAGAATCCAAAAATGAAGTCCATTTTTGAAAACTTATTTTCTAAATATGATTAATTTATTATTTAATTAAAATCATGGTTTGTTACTAAAAACAGTTTTAAAACATTCATTTACTTATTCTAAAATATTGGTACATCATACATTCACAGGAATATTATTTTTATACAATCATAGGTATGGTTACTATTCATTATGGTATATCAATATCCATAAGGGTATGTTACTATTCATAAGTGTAGGTTACTATTCACAAAAATTATTTTTCATTAATTAGAGCCAACAAACATCTTGAACACAACCGTGTATGTCATATTTTTAAAAGTCCATATACAGAAGTGAAAAACATATGTTTAAAGGTAGCTTATCACTTAGTAGTTCATTATGTCGTGTTTTCATGTTATTTTAAGACATAATTATAATAAGGGGATTTTCATTGAAAAAAACATTGGGTCTTTACATTCTTCCACCTTAAGAAATTTCGCCCCTACAATTTCACTTTACACAAACATGTGAGGGTGTTTCTCCTTCATTGCCTCTTCTGGTTCCTATGTTGCTTCCTCAAACATGTGGTTCCTCCCCAACACTTTGAGAATATGTGTTGTATTATTTCTTATAACCTTATCTCTCCAATCTAGAATCTTTACTGGTTGCTACTCATAGGAGAGATCATATTCCAACTACACCACCTCTGAGATTAGTACATGAGAGCGGTCTGGTATGTACTTCGTTAGTAGTGATACATGAAACACATCATGAACTTGATCAATATTCAGTGAAGTGCATGATGGTAGGCCACAGCTCTTATGCGGTCAAGGATCTAAAAGGGGCCAATATACCTTGGGTGTAGCTTCCCTTTCTTCCCGAATCACTTGTCTCTCTTCCAGGGAGATATTCGAAGGAATACTTTATCTCCAATGTCGAAATCCAAGACCCTTAAACGGTTGTCATCATAGCTCTTTTTCTGACTTCGAGCATCGTTGTTGTGTTTCTGGATGACATGAACCTTATCTGTCATCTCATGAATAATATCAGGTCTATGTATCTTTCTTTCTCCAACTTTATCCCAACAGGTTGGAGTTCTACATCGGTTCCCATAAAAAGCTTCATACAGATCCATATGAATACTCGAGTTGAAGCTATTGTTGTATGACAACACAACCAATGGGATATGCTGATCCCTACTACCTTTGAATTCAAGAGAGAAGGCTCTTAGCATATATTCAAGTGTTTGAATAGTCCTTTCAGATGGGCCATCAGTTTGGGGGTGATAGACCATACTGAAATTTAATTCAATATTCAAATCATGTTGAAGGCTCCTCCAAAATTTAGATGTGAACCTTGGATCACGATCAGAGAAAATTAAGAGTGGAACACCATGCAGTCTCACCACTTCCTTCACATATACTTTTTCAAGTTGATCAAGTGAGGGATCTTCCCAAATAGCGATAAAATTGACGTTCTTGGTGAGTCGGTAAACCACAACCCATGTCGCATTGTTTCTGTTTGACATCTTCGGGAGACCCGTGACAAAGTCCATAGTAACATTTTCCCATTTCCACATGGGTATAGGCAATGGCTGCATCATACCTTTGGACTTTTGTCACTCGGCTTTAACATTCTGACATACCAAGCACCTTGATATATATTCCACAATCTCTTTCTTCATGTTATCCCACCAGAATTGTTCTCGAAGATCACGGTACATTTTGGTACTCCCAGGATGGATAGAGAACGTTATGATATGTGCATTATCCAATAGCTATTTATTTATCCTAGGTGATTAAGGTACAAAAAGGCGTATTCCAAACCGAATCACACCATCGTCGTTGATATGGAACTCTTGCAGCTTCCCTTCCTTTACTGCATTCACCCTCTTTTTTATCTCCACATCATCCCTTTTTTACTTCTTTAATATTCTCTTGGATGAATGGTTGCACAATAATTTGGGAAAGGTAGGATGTATCCCCTACCCTTTGGATTTTCAAATCCATTCTTTCCATATCCATAAAGATAAGGTCTTTCTCAATCCGCAACATGGATAGAGTAGTAGATTCTTTTCTGCTTAGAGCATCAGCTACCTTGTTCTACTTTCCAAGATGACAGTGAATAGTGCAATTATAATCCTTGATTATCTCTAACGATCTCCTTTGATGCATGTTGAGATCCTTTTGTGTGAATATATACTTTTGGCTATTGTGGTTGGTGTATTTGTCAAACTTCTTGCCATGAAGGTAGTGCCACCAGATTATCAAGGCAAAAATCACGGTTCCCAGTTCAAGATCATGCGTCGGGTTATTCTGCTCATGGATTGTCAACTGTCGTGAGTCATAGGCTATCACATTGACTTTTTTCATGAGTACTCAACCCAATAATTTCTTTGAAGCATCACTGTGTATCACAAAATTTCCTCCACTTTTCGGTAGTGGGAGTACAGGTGCAGTGATCAGCCTTCCCTTTAGCTCTATGAAGCTTCCCTTACATTCTTCCATCTAGAGATACTTTACCCCTTTCCTTGTTAACTTAGTCAGCGGTCTTGACAATCGTGAAAATGTTCTCACAAAACGTCGGTAGTACATAGTGAATCCAAGAAAACTACGGATTTATGTGACACTAGAGGGCCTAGTCCACTCCTCAATTTCATTTTCCTTTGAAGGATCCACCGAATTTTCCTCACTTGTGATCAAATTTCCCAAGAACGTGACTTGTTTCATACAAAATTCACACTTTCTGAACTTGGAGTACAACATATCCTTTCTCAAAGTCTCCAACAAAAGTCTTAGATTTTCTTGATGTTCCTTCTTGTTCTTGGTGTAGATGATAATATCATCTATAAACACTAGCACAAATTTTTCAAGGTAATGTCTAAATACTCTATTAATAAAATCCATGAAGATTTTCAGGGGCATTAGTAAGTCCAAATGGAATCAACAAAAACTTATAGTGCCCAAACTGTGTACGGAAGGCAGGCTTCTAAATATCTTCCTTCCTCACCTTTACCTGATGATATCTAGAACGAATATCCACCTTTGAGAAGTATTGAGCTCCACATAACTGGTCGAACAAGTCATCAATACTAGGGAGAGGATACTTGTTCATTATAGTGATCTTTTTGAGTTCCTAATAATTGATACACATCTGCATTGTTCAATCCATATTCTTCACAAAGAGCACTGGTGCACCCCAAGGAGATGCACTAGGGCGTATGAACCCGTTGTCGAATTTCTCTTGTAGCAACTTCTTTAACTCCTCCAGTTCGATAGGAGCCATCATATAGGGACACTTCGGGATTGGAGTAGCTCCGGGTAAGAGTTCAATTGAGAACTCTACATCACGATCCGGGGGAATTTCGGGTAACTCTTCGGCAAATACATCGTCGTACTCCCTCACGATGGGCATTTCCTCAAGGTTGGAACTTTCCTTTGACTCTTCTATTTGGGAGAGGTATGCTTCTTCATATGGAATCAACACCCACACCATTTAAGGATTTTTCAAAGGAGAATCATGATCTTCATTGAATTTTTAGAGAAGCATGGGATGGTTCAGAATATGAAATGTTATTTCCTTTTCCCGATAGTTGATACGTGATCTATATAAATAGATCCAATCTATTCCCATTATAGCATCGAATTACACCAAGGGAAGTATTACGACATTTTCGGAAAGAATTTTCCCACATACGCCAATAGGAGAATATTAAAACACTTGGGTTGCAATGATTTCACCCCATGGTGTTTTTACAGATATCTCCACTTCAATGTTTCGGGGCTTCGATTATATAGTTCTAGAAAACATTTAAGATATAATGGAATGTGTAAAACCAGAATCAAATACAACTTTTTCCATTCATGAGTGAATAGAAAGTGGACCTTGTATGACTTCATTATCATGCTCCACATCTATAGTGGTGATGGCATAATCATTCCCTTGTTTCTTTGGCTTTGGTGGTTGTTGACGTTGATTACCCTAGACAACTTGAGGTTTAGTGCACTGACCTGCATAGTGCCCTAGTTCCCTACAGTTTTAGCATTGAACCATGATTGGTTATCTCCTTTCATATGCCACATTTTCCTTCCTTTTCTTGTCTTTTCACCAATCTTGAGCACGGTGACCTTCTTTCCCACACTTGAAGCACTTCCCCGTACCTTTCAGGCAGTTCCCATGGTGAAACATCCCACATTTTTGGCATGTGGGTCATTGAGTTTTCTTTCCACTTTTGACATTATATCCTCCATATTGAAACTCCATATTTCGTTTCATATCCCCATAGCCATGAGACCATTTTCCAAACTCCATCTCTACATTGAAGGCACATCGAAAAACTACTTCAAAACTCCCAAAGTCTTCAATTGCAAGAGCCTTTTGAAGGTGTGGTTTTAATCCATTAAAGAATCTATCAATTTTGCAATCATTGTAGACAACAAAACCCGAATCCTACCTTGAAATCCTTGTGAAATTTTCTTCATAGGTTGGGACAGATTCTCCTTCTTTTTCTTGTGCTCTATGAATTCTTTCTCCATATTCGTACGAAGAGTTCGTGGGAAATACTTATTAAGAAACATTATCTTAATGTCTTCCCATTCAATCTCTTCAATTTCATCCATTGGGTTGGTGTTCTTAATCAATTCCCACTATTGATCGGATTCTCCATCTAGACAATAAACGGCTAGAGTCACCTTTTCCGTCTCAGAACAGTGAATCATAGAAAATATCTTCTCCATGGAGTTGAGCCACTTTTTTTCAACAAGTGGATCATAAGATCCAATAAATGTCAGTGGTCATTTCTGCATAAAACATTCAATAGACAGTTTCTCCCTCTTGGGTGAAGGAGGAAGTTCCCCATTATTATGGTTTTTGTTCATAACCTGAGATAATTGGTTAAGTGTCACCATGACGTTTTGAACTCCACCTCCAAAATCATTGGGGATGTCATTCAGGCAATCTTTACATTGGCCCTCGCATGAATTGTTGGCCTGATTTCTCTTCGTTCCCACCATTTTCTAAAATAAAAATAGTTAGAACAAAACAAAAGTAAACAAGTCATGAATAACTTATTCGTTTAAAAAATATGTACCAAAAACATAGCATATGGGATCCATATGTAAATATTCTTGTGTGCATATTTGTACATAGTCTCATGCTAGAGGTTTTCTCTACGGTTCACTAATCCAAATTCCCAAATTAACTAAACCATTCCCTTAATACCGAAATAGAATCCCTACCTTTTCTTACATTACTATTACATCATTTTAACGATAAACCAAATAATAGTATTACACATAGAAGATCGAATGGTTTAGTGTCTTGGGAAAACTATGACTATACATAGAAATTACATCATCAAGCATAAACATTTATTTAATTTCTTCTTCTCTAGCTTCTTATTAGCACTTGTCCTCTCCTTAGTACATGTATCCACCTGAGGATATACAAAAAAACGGGTGAGCTAAATTCCCATTAAAAGGATAGATAAGAAAAATATATCATAGGGTGAGAATAATCATATCATGGGAACAAAATTATGAACATGAGATGAAGAATAAATATTAGACTTGAAATGTGGGAATGCATAAAAATGAAACATCATGTCTTAGTGGATAACTACCACACATACTTATAAACCGAGATAGCATCTTGTTAACTCATAATTTCACATTTACTCATTAGATTCATCACTTTAACCAATGAATTGGAGCGTTGTATAATTTCGGGTGCACCCCTCACATTCAAATATTCATATTGCGCTATATAATTCCAGGCACACCCGTCGCATCATTACATTATCATTATCTTGCGTTCCACATGGAACATATATCAAAAGTGAACATAACCAACCCATGGAATTTAAGGTATTACATCTCATAAGTTCACATTCATAAACATTAGGTTCCCAAAAGAAAGAGGTAATAACATACATGTTACAAGAACCGTCTACTTTGAGAGAGAAGTTAATGGTGTGTTCTTGAAAAGAAGAGTTCTTTTGGAAAAAAAATTGTTTGACATAAAATACCATCAAAAAAAATTAATATCCTATTAAATTAATGAAAATTATGAAAAAATGATCTTTATGGAGTAACAATATCAAAATGGAGTGAAATAGGGAGAACATGAAGGATGGAAGTTGGGTTTGAGAATTTCCCCTTACCTAGAATCTGAATGCTTCCATCTATTTAATGTCATGTATATGACATTATATTAATTAATTAGAAATTAAAGAACCTTTTATACATTAATATGGTTAATTATGGTTTAATTATGTCATTTTACGTTCCTTTTGATGACTTATAGATTTTAATAACATTGTTCCGGAATGTTTGTTTTTATGGTTTTCTTGAGTGGTTCACTTGTATTTCCTAAAATGAAGTTCGGGTAAAAATGGGTAAAAATACAGAACTAATAAAAATTGTTATTAATGAAATTATATAATTTAAAATGAACTTATAATGAATTATATTAGATCGATGTGTATGAATCATTAGATACAAACTAACTGATGATTATTTGGTTAAATTTGAGCGATTTTTCGATCATAATGAAATTGTTTTATTTTATCACTAGTAATATGGTCATAAGTTAGTTCCAAAAATTTAAATATGAGGTAATACATAAAAAATATTTCGGAACAACCATAAAAATAGTTTCATGACCAGATCTGAAGATAGAAATGGAAGAAGAAAGCATTTCATTCTTGAAGGTGATAAATTAACATCTCATGAACAACATTCTCTTTAAAAAAATAAAAGGAACAGGGAAACGGGGTTGGATGATATAATATCACATTATAATTAGAACATTACATTAAATGTATAATAATGGTGTTACAATACCATCTTTATAAAGATTGGTGGGGAGAGATCAAGAAATGAACTTGAACATGAAAGGAAATTAAAGGAGAAGAGGGAGATAAATTATCTCTTAAATCCTCCTCTTGAGATCCTCTTTAAAGAAGCTAGGTTTGGTCTTTTGATGAGACCAGAAGCTATTGTAAGTGGGATTAGCGATAGGGAAGCTGTTTGGGAAGAGTTTAGAGGAGGCTTAGAGCTTGAGAGGTGTGATGAAATGAGGGTGTGAAGGGTGGTTTTAATTGTGGCGGAGAGAGGGGTTTCCTTAATATAAAATTCATTTGCTTAATAAATCCCTCTAATACAATGAATAGTGATAAATCCATTACCAATAATTGTAAATAAGGCATGTGAGTTAGATATTTGGGTGCATACATCACTTGTGATGTCATGAATAGTGTGTTTTTATTATAATGTATTTATACGGTAAATTAATGTATTTTACTATTCACCAAAAATTAAAGTATTTTAGAAAAATCCCAAAATTTTACCCCAAATATTTTTTGATGTGTAGAATCAAAAATTGAATTCCATTTTTCAAAAATAATTTTCTGTATATGATTAATTTAATATTTAATTAAAATCATGGTTTGTTACTAAAATCAGTTTTAAAACATTCATTTACTTATTCTAAATATTGGTACATCATAATTAAACATTAATATTATTTTTATACAATCATAGGTAAGGTTACTATTCATTAGGGCATATCATTATTAATAAGGTTATGATACAATTCATAAGGGTAGGTTACTATTCACCAAAAAATATTTTTCTTTTATTATACTCCACAAAACATCTTGAAAAACAACCGTGTTGTCAGATTTTCAAAATTCCATATACCGAAGTGACAAACTTATGTTTAAAGGTCACTTATCACTTAGTAGTTCAATATATTGTTTTTTCTTGTTATTTTATGACATAATTATGAGAAGGGAATTTCCATTGAAAAAAACTTTGGGTCGTCTGATTTACCCCCATATATTTTCATGCTCCTAATGTATTTTAATCCAATTTGTTACATTTTTGAATACATTGATCCACATACCTTCGTTAAAACTAAAACGAATGACTCCATCATTTTACAAAAAGATATGTATGAAAATATATTGCTTCTACACATATGGGATATAAAACCAGTATTTGAAATCAATCCTATTTTTATCCTTAATATATCTATGAAATTTCTATAATAAAATCATCCTTGACATTTATCATATTAATATATGTTTTCTACATAAATATAAATTTTGGTGATTGATATTCATCAAACTATCATCCCAATAAACCAAACACATATTGCATGGAAGTTAATTTATTATATGTTTTTACCATACTTGATGACTCTTAAACCTAATGATTTCAATTTTCATGATCAATTTTACCCTAGAACTTTTTACAATATATGATATATTCAAAAAAAAGTTATAGATACTTCAGACCAAAAATAAATTATGTTTAAAACAAATCAATTACAGTAAATTATTGTCATCATTTAATATCTATTTAACATTGAATATCCATTGTTCTATGGAATTAAAAGTCCCTCTTGATAATAAATATTTTATCACATATATATGAAATTATTTATTAGATATTCATTTACTTTTAAAAGGAAATTCACCTAGATGGTCAATACATTAATGAACAACGCATGCTCTTCAATTTTGAGATTCATATCAATATACATATCTATGCGTTCAAAATTTATAGAGTTATTTATTTTTATGTCATCATTAAAATAATTTCACTCTCATTTATACTGATTTATATAAATATTGGAGTCTTGAAAATACAAATATTATTTATTTAGTTTATCCATATAAGTTACAATTTATTCTATATAAGATTCATACTGAACATTTTGGATAACAACTACCTAAAATTTATCAACCTCAGAATCATTTAACAATATTAGTTGGCACTATTCATCTTGGTTTTTATATGTTTTCACATCCAAAAAAAATAATGTGGAATACTTTCCTTAAAATACCATTTAAATAACTAAGTATTAAGTATAGGATGTTAATTACCACAACAATATCCCAATCATTTAGATCTACTTCTAAATAGAGTATATCAACTTATTTAAAAATTACTTCTTGAGAATTCATCTTTCATGCGTACTCATGAACATTGATTCACATATAATACAGAATGAGAGTGTTATGAAGTATATCCATTATCAAAAAAAAATTAATCATTATAATGGAGCATTGATAACAAAATATGGAAATGATGTTGTAATATTCTCACAGTACATTATTTTATTTTTATATTACATAGAGTTTCTTTAAGTATGTGCACATCTATGGAATAACCATCATAGTTGTTAAAAATATTTTATATCATTGATATTGTAAATTTACATTATATCACCACCATGTACATAACATTATAAAATTATCCACTATACTAATTGACTGTATTTATATCATCATCGTACCCACATAGGATTTGATGAAAACATTCTACTATTATTTGGATTAAGTCCCATAAATTAATATTATTTATATGTCCATTCATATTGATGAGAAAAATTATTTTATTCGATTATTTCATATTATAAACTAACATAACTATAATTATATAATAAAATCATGGTTAATAACTATTTATATTGCTAAAAAGTTAGAAAAAATCACCCAACAAAGTATCTCATATACTACTTGTTGTTCTCATATAAGGTAAATTTCCTATGGGGGTATGAATTTTTGAATATCTACTAGTTCTATAATCACCCAACGAAAACATTATGCCAATATTATTAGTAATATTTCATTCCCTCGTAATATCTATGATGCAAAAAATAGAAAAAAGGACATATTATTTTTACTTTATTCAACCTAAATGGGATAATCAATGAAGCATACACTAGTGATGTATTGATGTAAGAAAAACAATTGGAAAACTACAAATAAACTTTATTTTTATAAAATTCAGTATCCATAGAACAAACATCTCTTATGAATCTAGGGAACCCCCTACTTTTCAATGTTCAAGTATCATTTGTATTCATAAACCAAATATTAGATTAAACCTGAAATAATTAATTAGCATACATAAGTTTAACACACTTAAATAAATACATATTATTCTATTTTTAAATCCTCCTAGAGCTATATTCTTTTTCCCTATATATTTCATGACTATTATTAAAATTCCTTATTCTTTTTCAATATATTTTTTTCATGAGTTTTAGAAAACATTTGCTAATTTTTTAAAGAAAAAATCTAGAATTACTCAATTCTAGTAAAATTTCTGTAATTTTATTTTCTTGATTTGATTTTTCATAAATTTTAATGATATATATTCAACGTATTGACAAAAAACAACAATATTGAAGAATTCTAAAATGTATCTAATTAGGGTATGTTGACTCTTTGATCTTCTTGTTGTACCAATAATATTTTAAAATATATAAATACAAATTCATGTCTTCAATAAATATTAAATAGAATGACTCTAATAGTTATTATTATCCATGAATATTTCATAATTAATATTTTTATTCACTTAAAAAACCTAAAAAATCCCATAATAAATGATTCATAAGGTCCTATTCAAATAGTTTTTTGATCAACCAACATGATTCATTTTGAATAATATATTTGGTTATATTGAAAATCATAGAAAAATTTGGTTTCCCCATTTCCTTATTTATACAAAAAGGAAAATATTACTTGTGGAAAAAACACCATGCAATGAACATTATGAATTTTATGAGATTGAATTCATAGTTGGACACCATTTTTTATATTATAAATAATAAAATTTATCTAAATATAAAAAATCATATAATTCAAAAGAACACCATCGAAACATGAACAAATTCCTCATTCACCAACACACACTCTGGATTATTCTTCTGATGGGGTGTGGTAGTCTCATTGTTTTATCTCATATAATTTCCTACTCGAGATTCTTCCAATAGAATACAAAACATTTTTATAACAATAAAATATATTTTATAATTTCAATTAAAACCCTTTTCAAAACAAAAACATACACCCAAGTAATTTTTTCAATAAAATTCACACTATTGGGAATTGAATTTGATCCATAAATTCCAATATTTAAATTCAGTTATTATATAAATTAACCATTCACTACTTATTAAAAATATAATAATGAATTATGAATACCATATAACAATAGTTATTTATTTTTATGGATTACATTAATTTTTTTTTACATAATTGGATAATGAAATGGAGTTGATGATTTTTTTTATATAGAAGATGTGAAGATATATGTCTCCACAAGAGGGGTGTATTGTTATATAATTTCTGTTGTGTAACTTATTTTATATATGTATAGAATTTAATGACACATATCATTAAAATTGACACTAGATGTTCTGTTTGGATTTATGTGAGGAAGAGGTTCTCATATATATAGGAAATGAAAAATTCCTCTCCCATTTTGTATAGTGATATTTTTAGGGATATTATCTACGTTATCCTTTTAAATAACATTTATTCATATTAGATAAATGGGAAATTTATTCTCTATCATGACATTAAATATTTTGATTATTTTATTGATAAACCCTTTCTAAAGGTGTGTTTTATTAGAACAACAAATGTAATATTTTTAATTTTTTATCATAGAATATTTAATTTATATGTGAAAAATTAATGGGAAATTAAAATCAAGGGTACTCAAGAGGAAGAAAATTTACTTATATATTCTCTGATGTATATAATTAAAAATAATTATTATTTTACATGTTGATATAACATAGTACTAGTTTCCTGATCTCTCAATTTTTTCAATCAATTCATCATGGTGAAATATTTGAACAGAATATGAATAAAAATACGTTTTTTTTATCCCATAATAATGAATAAAATTAGATATTAATATAAATAATATAAAATGATTATTATCCCATATTATGATTCAATGATACCATGTAGTGAGATTATATAACCAATAAAAATGGTAACCCAATAATTGATATCAACGAAATATTTTTTATCTAAACTAGGTGAATGAGAAAATGGTTATGGCCATGATAATTTTATTTTAGATGTATATGTTGAATTTTATATTTTATAGAAAAATTATTTTTTAATATAAATTTTTACACGTATATTGAGTCTAAATTACTTGTTTCATAAGATAATTAAGTCTTTCAAAGAGTTCATATTTTAATTTCAATAATTTTCAATTAATGAAATTATTATTTTTTATAAAATTTCGTTTTTATATTTTTTTTATTATATTATACTCTTGATTAATTTTTTTGTTCTCATAATGGAAATAAATTACTAATTAAGAGATTTTTTGTTGAACATAAATATCAAATTCATATGTTGTATGTCTTATATAAAAATTTATTAAATTATTTGTAATTTCGTATTTTTTAATATTAATTTGAATCTTTTAGGTTTATGTGACTAATATTGAATTCATCTCATAAGTATTTATGATTTGGAAGTGTTTTGAGGTCAAAATTAATAATAGTTTGGGGTTTCAGTGTTCGAAACCATGGTGGAAAAAACATGAACTATGTATTTTAAATATTGGAAGGGATTAGAATCTATAAGGAATGTGAATGGATTTAAATGATTATGTAAATTATTGTAACAAAAAAATATACAATAAAAAATTAGATACCTTAAGTAACATATAATCCATTCAAATTGAATATACATCACTTTTATGCTCTCTAACCACCACATTACTCAAATTTTGACTTGTTTTTAGTAGATAATTGACTAAAAACTAATTTTTGGATTGAAACATGGACTCAAGGAATACTATATAAAGTTATTAACTCAACTCAAGGCTTAAAATATCATTAAAGTAAGGGTTATAAGGAGGTTGGTAGTGTTGTTCGGTAAAGCATAATTCATGAACATTGAATATTGTCATATCATTAACCAATATATGGGTTTATTCAGTTTTATAATAACTATATGTTCTTACTTAAAATATCTATGATGTATGAAATATTTGTTTCATGATTTGTGATGAACATTTAATCAATGACTGCATTTGAACATGATTATTGTTGATTAACTGAGTCCAAAAGTATGACTACAATTATATATTAATTTGACTATAATAAGTTTGTTTTCCTTCTTTAAATCACTAGTACAATGATTTTAAAGTGGAAGGATTATAGTAGGATAAAGGCATAATATATTTATTGACTATTGGGATACAAACCATTTTTTTTCAATAGAGTAATTTTAGGATACTAATCAATAAAACATTAGGTAAACCTATTATTAGATTAAGGGATGAATTTTTAATAATTTATTATCTGATTATCGAAACAAGGAATGATTCATAATAATAACTCATATAAAACTATTTATATAATCAACAGATTTTAATTATTTGGATTATAAAATGAATACTAAAGCTATATGGAAATGTTAATTTCAATTAAACCAAATAATTACACCTCTAATAGATCTAAAATTTTTTAGGATTCATTTTTTTATATTAAAAAATTATGATGTTTCTATTAGATAAGTGGTTAACATTATATCCCCCTGGGTTGACCTGGGTCTGTATAATATTGATCAAATCATACAGAAGATACATTGTAAGTTATATAGAGTAAAATATAAAGTATTATTTTTTCACAACTTACAATAGAAATATCCCTAAATAACATATAAAATATAATGAATGGTGTTTTCCCTTGGCCTTATGGGGAATATATATATATATATATATGACCATATATACTGAAATCTTTATCTGGATTGGATATTATATTATGAAATTTAAGCAATAGTGGTGGAAATTTGTGATGATGTTTTAATGATTCAATATGAATATAGGATTAATAAATGGGATTTTATTCTAGAAAGGTGTAAAGGAATTTGGGTGACTAGGGTTAGAGGTGAGATCATGTTTTTTAAATAATTTATTATTTTATAAGGTCATATAAATAATTGTTATAAAATTACTAATTTGTTGTATTATAGTGAAACTTATGGGTTTTCTCCCAAGTAGGATTGAAAACACTGAATATTCTGAATGTATAACTTATTTAGTTTTATATTTTTTATTCATAAAATTTTCAAAAAGGCGAATAATTTTTGACATTTATAATGAATGGAAAAAAGAAAACACGCATGTTAGTGAAAAAATATTTTGATCATTAGGTGAATTCCAATTTTTTTTTCTTATATTGGACTTCTAAATGTTTATACAATATTAATTCTTAATAAATGGATCCACTCTATATTTTAACATCATGTGAAACATGACTATATCTATCTAATAAGAATGAATTCATTATTTTGGGAAGAGAAATAGAAATGTGTGAGATTATGTGATTATTTTTCCACATTCTTTAATAATTTTTGTAATTGAAAATAATTAAAATACTCTATTTATCTTGAATTACATTTAATACTATGTTTTTCACATGTTACACAATATCATGAGTTTAGTTTCTATTACATGAAACACTGAGTTGAAAAGAAACATGACATATTATTTACAAATTTTTATTTAATAGGAAATTTATCTAACAAATGTTAGAATGGTGGCTATGTATAAAATTAAATATGTAACGAAAATATTTTTTACAAATTTCTGAATAATTATTTGGTGAAAAGATATTTAGAAATAAAAATAAAACTCCTTTGAAAATAAAAATAAATATTTTTCTGAAAAAACTATTTTCTTGTATAAAGTGTGTTATATGGGAGTTTATAAACTAGATAATTTTTTTAAAAATATTTTCAATAAAATTAATATGTTATAAATTTAATTACATATTTAAATTTTATCAAATTGTTTATAGACAATATATATGAGTAAATACAATTTTGTTGTTAAAAACTGTAATTTTCCAAAAACAAGTTGTGTATCCCTTTTATTGAAATCCAATTTTAATGATAAATGTTTAAAATTTGTAAAAAAATTAATTTTATAAAATAAAAATACTTTTTTACATCATAATATCAAAATTATCATGCGGGGAATTTTTGGAATTTGTTTTTAAAAATTTTAATTTTTGATAAAGAGAAACAAATATTAAATTTTCGTGGAAAAAATCCATTCCAATTAATTTATTGAGGATTATAAATTATATTTTGAAATGATATTAAAAAATATAATTTCAAATTTTAATCATGTAATCCAATTTTGGGAATTGGAGTCAATTTTATATGTAAATTTTATATGAAATCATTTCAAAATTCATGACATTTTCTCTTTAAAACACCGCTTTCACGACATATATGCAGGAATAATTTTAAATTAAAATTTCCTACTTCATTGAAAATATTTTATAACTATTTATTAAATATTTTAAATAATATTAATTTAGAATTTTATAAATGTCTAAATTAATTTTTTACCAATGTGAACTGTCAATGGAGTAGTAATTAATCACCAGGATTAGAGTAGAAATGGGTTTACCAGTGGTGGGTTAAACTAGAATGTTACGTGTGAAAATAACCTAAAATATTATAAAAATTTTATTTAATTAATTTATTTAGATTTTTTATATTAATTTACTTGTGATATAATAATTCTTTTCTATTATCCTTTGAACATGACATATATAATAATTTAAAAAATGAATTGGGCAAAAAGTCCATTTTCTAACATGTAATTCCGATAACGCTTTCAAATAGGGGAAAAAAATTTATTTCAGTAATTGATATATATTTATAAATTAGTATGTTATTTATTAATAATATTTTATATACAATTTTAATCAATGGATTTGTTACATCAAATATTTTTAAAATTCCAACAATGTAATTACTTAGGTTAGAAAAAAAAATAACTGATACAAAAAATAACAATAGTTAACTAAGTTGAAGGTTTTTTATAATATTTTTAAAGATAAATATATCATTTTAAACATTTTTAGAGATAATATATAAAAATTCCATTATTATCATGATTTTTTGACTTAAAAAATAAAATAATGTCAAAATTGACATTAATGTAATTTTATAATAAATGGCGTTTTATTAAGTGATTTAAAATTACTAAAATTTATATATTATATATATTTATATTTAAATATCATTAAATATTATAAAAGTACATTCATTTACCAATTTTTCTATTATAATCAATATACTAAAAATTAAAGAGTAAAAAATCGGTTACTGTGATTAATGAAAATGTAGTGTTTCTATACGTTAGATGAACATGTATTAAAATTAAGATCCAAAATATAGAGTATTTATATTTTATAAATTATATATTATTTTTTAAGTGCTAGGTTTAAAGTATCCAATATGTTTCACTATAATTTAGTAATAAAGGAAAATTTGAGTAGGTTAGAAAACCACTAACCTTAGTGAAAACCAAAATAGTAAAAATATAGAAATATAGAAGTTAAGGAATGAAATGATTAAAAAATGTGTCTAAACATGTCGTGTAGTTATGAATCAACCATATTATCCATAAAACATTTAATTATTCATTTGATATCCACTATATATACTTTCTACCATGCGATAGTGAATAATTTGAAGTATTTGCAAAAATGTCATTCCTCCTTTACAATAAAAGTAAAGTCACTATCACCACCACATCACACATTTAATACCATTTTGATTAATCATGATCCCCATAAATCCTTTATAAATATTCCTCCACTCATTTTAGTTGTTTTATCATGGGAAGAAACCAACCATGAAATCATTTAGTGTATTCCTAAAGAGGATTCCCAAAGAAAAGGCAAAGATCATAAAATAAGAATTTTAGTTTATATCTTCCCCCAACGACTCAAATAATATATTATAGAATGATTATATAAAATAAAAAATATATTAACTATAATTATATTTTGTAATTTATATTTTATTTCCTACATCAAAAAACACATCCATCAAAATGGTTTTGAAATCATCATCATGTGTATGGCTGAAACAGCCTCACAAAATGATGTCTTTTGTTGTCCCATTAATAACAATGATGGTTGAGAATAATGATATAATATATATATATATATATGTGATATATATTATAATTAAGATATTATTATTCTTCTTGAATTATTATATCAGAAATACTATCATTCATTTCATTATATGGGAATATGAAAACGTTGGTCAAGTGTACATCTTACGACCGCCACATGAGGTGTTATGATTCCTTAGAGCATTAAATTTAACACAATAAGTATGAGTTTTATAAAAACATATGATATATAAGAAATAAAAATTATACTTTAAAGATAATATATATATAAATTTATTTATTACATTTAGTTTACTTTCATTCAGGGTGATAATAAAATGGAAACAACGTTCATTTTTACTTATGCCATACCTCTCAATGAATGGTGTCTTCCAATTACTATCATAAACAATTTATGGATTAGTATTCTGACAACCTATGTTTTGAACTGGAATAAAATCTAAATGAAATTTTAATTTTTTACTTTATGGGAATATACATTTTTTATAACCGAGATTGAGAATGTATTTTCAAGAGTCAGAACACTATAATGTGTTTTTATAAATGATATTAAAAAATTAAATTAAAATAAAAATGAAAATAAAATAAATTGAAAAAACAGGATAAAAATTTGTAAATAGATTCAATAATGATAAAAATAAAATTAAAAATATGATTATTATGTATTCTAATAACCGCATGGGGTATCCCACCTCCAGCGCGGGACACCCTCCTCCACTTCCTCTAAAACGCATGACCCCCCTTGGCCAAACATCAAACACATGAAACCCCCGCTGAGTGGATACCACTTTTCACACCAGTTATTAAGGATTTCATCATGATTTCCCTTCGAATCATTGATTATAGGTCCTCTTATCACATCTCCTCCCTCTCTTGAGTGGGTTTTCTACCTTTCAATGCATAGTTAGGTACAACCGAAACCATAGGGTTTGGGGTTAACTAGTTTTTTTATTTCTTATGGTGTTAGGGGATGTTGTGCACCTTGTATGACCTATTAATGTATGATTATGTGTTCAATGATGAGTTTAAGGCATTTCAAACTAATTTCGTTTTCTTCTTCAATCTATGGTAAGGTTTTCTTTCTGATGTTCTGTTATAAACATTTATTTTGGGGTGCATAACGGTTTTTGTGTTCCTAATATTTTTTTTGTAGTGTGTTGGTTGTGTTTGGAAACATAGTTGAATTATTTAAATTGATAGAATGAGTTAACGGTAATGAAATATGGTTTAGGTCTCTTTTCTGAATGGCTAAGTAAACTTTTAATTGATTGGCCCAAGTGTAGTTTCAAATGATTTGGAATATTTATGTGGATCTCATTTATGTCTAATTTCATATGACCAATTTTCCGTGCATGTATTTAAGCCCATATGAAATTAGAATAAATCATACTAAAGTTTATTAAACGTCAATACAAAAGTTATTTATCATTTATTGCATTTATTTTGTGCCATGAACATTCTACATATGTTTTCAAAAGCATTCACACTATTCCATGTTGGTTCAATTTAATGGAAAACCCTGATTTCCAATCTTGGTATCTTGATTTTGATATGTAAATGATGAAATATTTTAATAGGCAGGATTATTCCTTTCATTATGTCTCATTTTTACAAGTTGTGCCTTGTGATCATGTCTAATGCAATTGTATATCCTATTATATTCTTATTACTTGGTCAAATGGTATTTCCATTTTTTATTTTCCTAATTCATGTTTATTGATATCTTATAGCATGATATAGTCATTTAAACAGCTCATAATTATAAATTAATCCCTTGATATATAAATGATTTACTTTTGGTTATCTTGTTCCATGAATCATATGACACGAGCTTAGTGAGACCATGAGTTTCATATTAAGGACTCATTGACGGACACTTTGTGCGTAGGGTGGTTATACCACGACCCATCAATGGTGATGTTTTGGCATGATAGGTGAGGGATTCCTGAAGGCTTTATTATAATCCATAGTGATATCGGGTTCCTGGTGGATAAAATATAGAAGGAACACTTTCTAATATGTCAACTCTATGCATTGGGTGATACTATGTCCCTTATGTGAGATACCATTGATGGAATCAGAAGATACCATGCCTCGTAGTGATACAAGGTTCTTCAGATGGATTGCATTGGACATAATCTGTGGTATTGGATTATAGGATGTACCTATTACGATACTCGATATTCTATTTGATTTATTTTGAGGGGAATGGGATTCAACCTCTAGTTTACATAAATTGTCTGATTAGATTGCTTATTCATTGAGATATAATGCCCTAAAAATCTATTGTATGAACATTGTATCTGATAGCATATCTAAAACATAACACCAATCAAATAATGAAACATAATATAACCATAATTTATAATATTTATAATATTTATAATAAATTAAATATATTTTATATCATTCAATGCTCATAACACTCATATAGAATATTTTTTACCCAACGTCAATTTTCTTCAATGACATGCACTATACAAAATACTGAGATTCACTGAAAAATGAAATATTATTAAGATATTATTATTTAAAATTTATCTTTTAAATTAGTATTTAATAATATTAATTAATAATTTTCAAAAATTATGGTTTACACAAATATAAATTTAATTAATTGGTGAAAAATTATTTAGAAATGGATATAAGAAATAATTGATTATAAAGATAATATTTTAATAGAATTTTTTTATGCTCCAAAATAATTGTACTATAATAGATTAATTTAATTTAACTTAATTAGAGATATTTATGAAACATATATATATATATATATTATATTAAATAAAACTATTTTTATATTCATTTTTTAATGAATAGTTAAAAATATTGAATTTCAGTTCAAAACTACTATTTCATTTAATTTATTTAATTGGTTAAATTAAATTATAATTTTTCTATTTATATAATTTTTTATTAAATAATCCAATTTAGTTCATTATAATCAATTTCCATTTTAAATTTACTATCAAAGTGTGGAAACCATTCAAATGTTTTTACTTTATAAAAACAATCATTGTCATCAAATCTATAATATTAAATTTAAATTAATTTTGGAACCATTGGTGATTTTATTTTGAAAAATGGATTCAAAATTTAGAGTAATCATAATTTATAGTTTCCAATAATTTCATTTTTTTGAAAAAAAATATTAGTGAAGGTAATTAAAATTTCTTACATTTATGAAGGAAAAATTATGCTTAACAAAGGACTAATCCTTTAACTTAGGGTCCCAAATAACCTATACAATTGTCCAAAACCCATTTTATTTCCCCAATTTTAACATAAAACATCTATTATTATTTTGTTTTTGATTTTTTGACTTTTTTCGGTAAAAATTTGGCAACACCTAACATGTTCTAAAAAAAAGTAAAACTGAGTCTTTTTCCTTGCCATTGCAAGGCCAAGAGGTCTCCCACTTCTTCACACTAATAAAAATATTAGTTTCTTACAATATCTACCCAAATTGATTCTTAGAATACATATCTCCCTCATTGAATCCTCCCTTTAGATAAGAATCCATCCAATGAAGCCCTTTAGTACAAACCAAAAGGAGTTACCTGATTAAGAGGTAATATCATTCCTTATGCTCTTTCGTTTCATTTCAATTATCCACCCCGAAAATCGTTTTATTACATGTTGATAAAAACAATATAGTATCTTATATATACATGAATTTTATATGATATAGTTTTTACCTACACTTATACATACCAACATATAATGGATAATGAGCATATTGTTTTCATGTACGACAAACTACCGCCTCACGAAACGAGGATTGTACTTTTGTTTACCACCACTAATGTTACCCATTATGAGGGAGAATATATTTATATGTAATATATATATATATAAAATTTATTATCAATTTATTATTATTTAATTATTTTACAACACATATCCTTATACATTTCATTTTGTGTAAAAATGAGAACATCATTTGTGGAAGTGAGGAACACCGCCCACTCAGAGCGATGTGATTCATTCACATTATACATGGAATACATTAAATATGGTTTTAATTAAAATAATGTAACAATAAATATATACATATTAAATTCATGAAAAAATTATCATTCTTAAAATATAATATGTATATATATCATTTTCTTTAATACCCTTTCACAGACATAAAAAGTGATATTGTTGCTCATGGACGTGTGGACTAGGGCATCCTCGGCATAATGTGATCACATTCACAATAATTACAAATATTACTATATATGATTAAATAACATGGTATTTATGATATAAATTTATTTCTATGTATATATAATGTTTCTTACCTTATTTTTATTACAATCATTGCTAAATGGGAAGATTTCCCATTTGTATGTACGACCTCCTATCTCAATGATTTTAATTTTGGTTAATTTTCATAACCTTATTAAATTAATCATTTTGAAAATATACTTTATGGATAAATATTATTATTTTTTCATTGTTATCAATTTTGAGATTTTATTTAATGAATCCTTTTACCATAGTTAACCAACCAATGCTATTTTTGACACATAAACTGAATTTCTTGATAACACCTGACAATACATTATTTTTTATACAGTTATAGAAAACATGGTAATAATATAAAAATAATAATAATAATAAACATTAATAAGGTTCTAAAGAAAGTATAAAATTAACATATTTTCATTATACATGACGTTAAAGGACGTTCATTTGAATGATCACAAAAGGAAAGGGATTCTCATCTATCATTTTTCATCTTTGAGATAATTTTCATGTTCACCACATACTAATTTTTTGGGGATTATCTACTATCAATTTTGTGATATTATATAATTAATTCATTTATAGTTATGGTATTTTAAATAGTCATTTAATGTTATTCTATGAGGAGGAACGTTATTTAAAATCATTCAAAGTGGAATCTGACACGTTGTTATGTTTAAAGATTAATTTTCTACTAAATAAATTTATATATCATTAAATTATATTTCAATTAAAAGAAATTATATGAGTATTGTTAAATAAAACTTTTAATTTTCTTTCTTGTGGTTATTCGTGACAAAATTAAGGAATTGTTTCCATTTTCCACTCATTGTTACTAAAAATGTTTTAGAATGTATTTTCTTAAAAAAAATATTTTACTCTCTTAGTCTAAGATCCTCGTTTAATCTAAAAACTGTGATTTATTAAAATGTTTCAAAAATATTTATAAAATAAATTTGCAATTTTTTTACCATTTTATTCCTTTACCAATGATTTTAAAGGAATATTTTTATGTCATTCTGATCATGTAATTTTTCTATCCTTTTACCAAGAAAATGGAAGGTTCCTTTTACATCATATGGATTGTACAGATTTACCCAAAATGATTTCATTGTGGATTCCTTAGAATGTTTAGAATTATACATTTTAAAGAAAATATTTGGAAAATTCATTTTAATGAAAATGTTTTCTACCTGTTTTTTCATAACAAATGGATATTTTCCCAAAGATATTTTTTAAATGACATTTTTATAGTTTTTCTAATCCTCAAAGATAACAACCATTTTATTTATACATTATGGGATATTATTTATTGATATCATTCTTATTGTTCTTATATATGGTTTAAGAATTATTTGACCAAGTATACCATTATCTTTATTGATTCATATCTCATTCACCTAAAAATATTTAATTTTCTATGATCATTAAAAATTGAGTGTCCCATAATTATCCATATAAATTATCATAGATATTTTCATCGCTTACAACATATATAAATCTTCATATAATGTTTATTTTGAATGTTATTTGATTAATTTGGAAAAATATTGATAAATATTTATCTTCTACTCTATATGGATATTTGATAAGTAGTATTTTTGAATAAATTATTCGATTAATGAGGAATGTTTTGGACATGTACGAAATTGGTGTGTCCCAGTTATATATAGTCCCTAGATGCATTTGTAGTCTCATGTGGTATTTTAGTTGTCTAGCCACTTTAGATGGGTTTTTACTTGACATGCTAATTGTATTATGATAGGACTGAAATGTAATTTTTCTATGTATCTAGGAAACATGTAATCCAATAATTTTTCAATTTTCTCATTTAGTTTTAGTAATTATTAATCCATGATATTTTGTGTCAACAGGTCTATAGATAAAATTATTTTTCAGTTCATTGATTAAATGACATGAATTTCAATTTCACCCCTTTCCATATTGATATTTCTTTTTCATGCAATTTTATTAGCATTTGTTTCTAGCTATTACCATACCATATTGTTTATGAACTTCCATCTGAGTTTTTTTACGTGGTATACGTGTCAAGTTGTTTACCATTCCATAATTATTAATCGCATTGATTCATTATTGTTTCCACTATATTTTTTCCTAAATGAACCTTTGATCTCATAAATATTATGTTTAATTCCCTATAAATCCAGGAAGAATACCATTAAATATGTGTAGGGATTTAAAAGATTAATTAGTGTTATCCACAATGTTATTTGTTTATGCAGGATAAAAAATTATTATATAATTAGTTTATTTAAATGGAATAAAAGACTCATTTATGTATTTGGATTAGCAATACTAAAAAATTAATTGGTCCCACTATTAGAAAATGGTCTTTAAAATCGTTTTTTTTTTAATTTTGACGTCATTTTTTAACCGATGTTGAACCAGCCAACATAAATAATATGACTTTTTATTTCTATTTTTTAAAACTAACTCCAAAAATGAATTACATTTGTTTTTTAGGATCATTTTTGTAAAAAAACGACTCCAAAAAAATCATTCTATATCATTTTTAGTGCCGATTTTCTTAATAACCGATGAAAAAAAGTTAAAAAAATTGTTTCAGCATCCCTTTTTTAAAAAAACCGACGCCCAAAATGATAAAAAAATATTTTTTGGCTTTGGATTTTATAGTAACTTAATCCAAAAAGTTACTTTTTCTTCTCCCTTATTTTATATCATTTCTGAAGGTTCAATTTGATAGGTCGTGGAGAAAAACTAGAGTTACGGATCAAAAGTTATGGTCATCCGAAGTTGGACTTGTCAATGTTTCGATTGGTACAACTCGTTTCAAAAAAATTCTTGATAAACATAAATTAATATTGCATACAAAAAATGAAAATGGTGATAAATAATTAAATTTACACCACAGTTGGTAAATATCATTTTAATGTTCTATATTTGTAAGTCGGAAATAATAATAAATATTCTGTATAATGTAGATAATAGAGCTGTTTTTTAATGAAAGAAAAGAATTAGAATGAAAATAAATGATTAGAAGAGGTACTATGTTTAAATTAACAATTGAACCTGCGTTGCAAACTTTATTGAATTGTAGAGGATGAAAATGTTAATGGAAGGATAACATGGATTTATATGTAGTAAATGAAAATATTTTCAATAGAGTTGTATGGAAATGCAAGTGGGATTTTAAAAAATATAAACGCGCATTGTGAAAAAATTGAAATTTTGATCCCGCATATTGTCGAATACTCATTGGCGTTATTATTGTAAAAAACCAACGTCAAAAATGCCAATAGATATTTATTTTTGTGTCCGTTTTAAAATAAACCAATGTGAAAAGGTAAAAATTAATTATTTTTCACGTCATTTTTTTTAAAAACCGATGACAAAAAGTAAAAAAAAATTGTCATTGGTTTTTAAATAAACGGAAAATGAAATGTAAAAGATAAAAAAATTTTGCGTCGGTTTTTTACAAAACCGATTCCACAAACTAAAAAAAAGTTTTGGGTTTGGTTTTCATAATAACAGACACCAAAAATGAAAAAAAACCATGTTTTAGATAATTTCTTAAGCTACGATTTGACTGGTCGTGGAGCTAATACGGAGTTACGGATTAATAGTTATGGTCTTTGAAAGATGGACTTATTTAAGACTTCTATTAGAGAAGATCAAATTCTAACAACCATAAGTTTTAATCCGTAACTCCGATTTTTCTCCACGACCTGTCAAATCGAAACTTAAGAAATAATGTAAAACATAATAAAAAAAATCTACTTTTTGGCGTCACTTCTTGAATTAACTGATTCCAAAAATATATATTTGTAAATTTTCACTTCGGTTTTTAAAAAAACCATTTCCCAAACTAATTTTGTTTCTTTTTTGCGTCGAATTTTAAATATACCAACGCCAAAAATTCTCCGGAAAAATATATTACGTCGGTTTATATGAATCCAAAGTCAAACTAACTATTCTAAAAACTATTTTTCTACTAGTGTCCTTTGATATTTTTTTACATGTAATATAGCCAATTTTATAGTATCAGACACATGCTCCATTTCATATAGGGTCAGGTCTCTGTTGTTGGTATTAAAAGAATTTTCGTATCATCCTATGGAACTAGATTTTGAAAAACCTAGATTAGAGAACATTAAATAATATTTAATTTGAGTATATGTATATAATAAAACCCTAGAATTATGGAAAAGTATAAATTAAATGGGTATTTGTAACAATATATCCATGTGTGGATTCTAGAAGTGGAAAGGGTTCTTGGACATATGAACCTATCACTAAAAACTCTGACATGGTGTGCAGGACATGAATTGGAGTATCCTGGTAAATGAAAATGGAAATTACTGAGATCCTAGTATGACACTATGGGGGGATATATTTAGGATAATTCAAATTTTTTTAAATACAATTAATAAGTATTTTTTAAATGGGTTACCTAGGTTAAACCTATAGTTTCATTGAATAGAAATTCAAATAATTATAATATGGATAAACCATACACCATGGAAGGAAAAAGTGAAAATAAATGGATGAATTATTTATGCAGTGGGGATGTATTCATACCCATAGTTAAAAGGTTATTAAATTATTATCCTTATTTCATGGATTTCTATCAGTTTTATTTTGAATATTATATTAATATGAGTTTAAAAAAGGAAAACATGTATTCTAAGTAACAACCAATCAAATTTATCATGGCCATGGGACGTGAACCCTTTACTGAATAGTGATAAGGGTTTCACACCAACAAATGACTTATGCATTTCCACGATTAATAATTCATTTTTTAGTTGAAAATATTTAGGAATAAATATTAACGATGAACCAATAATGTATTTTTTTATGTTTAGATATTAGCGTATTATGCATATTATCTTTGAAAAATACATAGAGACAAATAGTTAGACTTGTCCCTATTCTATGGTCCTTATGATCCTCTAGAAATTTATTTTAGTGCATCAACAATAAATGTTCATTTTTGATTATCTATATCCATATGTAATGATTTAATTGCAAATTGATCAAATAACAACAAATTGTGGAAATTATCACGTATGTATTTTTTATTATATTCATAGGTAGTAAAATAATTACCCAACATATGAAAAATGACATACAAATAAAATGTTGTCCAAATACCATAATATTTGTGGAACATGTGTTCTTATAAATCATCAAAAATTTATTTATCTCAGGCCCTTAACATTCCATTGATCATTAACTTTTTTTATTGATGAATTCCAGCAATCCATATTAATATTTACTCCTTCCCTCTATGTATGTATCTCTACTAGCCACTAATATACTCTTACTTGTAGACCTAGTTAAACATTAGTCTTTGTGACTTTTTTACTTAACATTCCTTATTTTATAGAGGTTGGTTTATGAGTCCTTCTCACAATATGGGATATCAAAATGGGAAATAAAAAATCATTCAAAAAGGTGATGTTCAAATAGTGAGGTAATTTAATTATGGGGGAGATAATGGAAGGCCCAGAAAATCAAATGTTGGAATATTATATGTGATAACATATATGACATGAAACACCATACATCTAAGGGTATAAATAATCATAAGAATTTATAATATATTTACTATTTTATATAAATATAATATACTTTATTGATTTTAATGCATGATACACTGTGCTAGTGTACGTTGCAGGCAATAAAAAGTTTCTTTAACAACTATTAAATTAGTATTTATTAATAATAATAAAATATTTATGAAAAATAATTTCTAAAAAATAAAAAATTAGATAATAGTTTAGAAATTAATTAGAAATTAATATAAGATTCAATTGAATATAATATGAATATTATTATAGCAAACTATTTTTTTTCTTAAATATCTGTTTAACCCAAAAGAATAAATAAATTACCCTCAATGAGTGATATTATTTAATTTTATATATTATATATTTTATCAAATATTTTTGATATTTATCCAATATATTTGATAGGAAAAAGATAAGAACAAAAAAAATTTACAAATAAAAACCTATATTTTTATTAAGACACTTTTACATCCATTTAAGGGAGAACCCATTTTCAACACAATTTTTACCTTTTATAAAATCAATATATAAAAATTAACATCATATTTTAAAGAGAAACAGAAAAATTATGTTGGGGTAATTTTTTGGTATTTATTTGATGTTTCATTTTATTATGAATAGTGAAAATAATAAATTTTAGTTCAAAAGAGATTTCTCATTTATTTTATTTATAAAGATAAATAATGTTTTAATTTAGTTTTAATTTTTAATTATATAATATTTTTATCTATTAATTAAATTCAGTTAATTTTAATCAAAATAACTTTGAAATAAGAAATAACAATGTAGTGAACTGTTATATGTTTTTTACTTTAAAAAAACTGATTTGTCATCACGTCTGTGGGATTAAATTTAAATTATCATCTGGAAAATCTATGATTAAAATTTGGAAAAATGGATTTCATATTAGGAATAAAAATAATTTACAATTTTAAATATGTTTAAATTATTTTTAAAAAAAAATATTAATGATGGTAAATAAAATTAATTATAATTATTGAAGAAAAATTATGCTTAAAAATGATTAAACATTTAACATGCGAGACCAAATAACAATGACACTTTTATAAAACCCATCTTCTATACGTAATTAGACAAAATACGTTAAATTATAAATTTTATTTTCTTCTGTTGATTTTTTTATAAAAAGAGGTACATTTAACATGTTTTCAAACAATCCAGGTTTTTCCTTTTCATTGCCTATAAATGGCCACAATCATTCCCACATCCTCCTATTGATCAAACCATAATGTTTTAGACAATATATAACAAAATATATTACCAAAATTGATCCAATACTCTTTTAATTCTCAAAAAGTTTATGATGAACTCCATGGAATCCTTTTTATTCAAATCGAAAGGAGTTACAAAATTAAGATGTAACATCTTTCCTTATGGTATTTAGTTTCATTCTATTCTACACCCCATCAAATCTTCTTATTAAATTTTTATATAACAACTCCAATATCCTCAATGTACTACGATATTATTATGATATGGTTTATAACTACACTTACACATGCTTCCACCTAATGGATAATGGATATATTGTTTACGTGTTTGGGAAACCACATTCTCAAAACCATGAATGGAAATTTTTTACTTTACCACCTATCATGGTATCAATTAGGATTGAATGTATAGTGTATGATTTTAATTAAACATATGTAACATCAAAAATCTATATTATATTCAAGAAACAATTTTCATTCTTGAAATGTAATATTTAGATATCATTTTCTTTATTAGCATTGCACACACTAAAAAAGTGATAATATAGTTCAAGGATGTATGGAAAAACTCTTCAAAAATATGTGATTACTTTTATATGAATAACTATATGTTTTTAAATAACATTTTATTTATGATATAATTATCATGATGAAAATATATTATGTCACTTACCTTATTTCCATAAAAATCCTTGAATATTGAGAACCTTACACATGTGTACATATGGCCTACTATCTCAATGATAGTATTGTTGGTTTAATTTATAACCATTTTTAATTATTGGTTATGAAATTATAATCTATGTATTAAAATTATAATTATATCTTTATTTTTATTCATTATATTTTATGTAATTAACCCATTGAACATAGTTGACCGAAAAAGTTTTTTTTACAAATAAACCTAATTTGGTCAAAATAAACAACATAAATTTAATTGATTATGATGTTTCTAAAGACTTGTTAATAATTTAAATAAAAGTAATAAGATACATTTTAAGAGTTATTAAAGGAGTATAACATTAATATATGTTTATTATATTGAAATATAAAGGATTCATGGCAGAAAAGAAACATAGTGTAGGGGGTTTTAATCTCACATTTTTCATTTGTGAGATAAATGTCATATTCACACCATAATTATTTCTTGTTTTGTACCTATTACCACTTTTTTCATATTATATAATTAATCAATTTATCTTCTTGTTATATTAATCTTTAATTTAATTTTATTCCCTCATGAGTATTATGATTTAAAATCATTCAATGTGTTTTGAGACACTTTGGAATGTTTAAATATTATTTTCTATAATAATAAATTTAATTATAATTCAATGGTATTTCCATTCGGAAAAATTATATGACCATTATTCAATAAAAACATTCATTTTGTCGTCTCAAGTTATTCATGACCATTTTAATGTATTATTACCATTTTCCGACTCTTTGGTATTCAAAATTGTTTAGAATATGTTTTCCAAGAAACCCAAAGTTATTCTTCTATAAGTCAAAGAACATATTTTCTTCTAAATATGTTTTATTATAATGATTCCAAAAATGTCTTCAAATAATTTGTTTGATATGGTTTTAACCTATTTGAAAGTTACCAATGTTTTTGAAATAATCTTGTAGTCGCTTTCAAAATCTGGAATTATTCTATCAATTTACGACGGAAAAAGAATGTTATTTGTACCTCTTATATCTTATACAAATTCACCTTCTGTTATTTATATAATGTTACTTTTCATGTTTAAAATAATACTTTTTAATTAAAATATTTTCAATATTATTTTTCTAGCAAAACATTTTCCAATATTATTTTCATAATAAAAGGATATTTCCCATAAGAACATTTTTGAATGATCTTTTTATATTATTTTAATTCATCAATGAAAATGACCTTTTATTTTACTTAACATGGGATATTAATTATTGATACTATACTTATTTTTCATCGATACAGTTTATGATTAGTTTGGATAATTATAGTATTCACTTTCTAGATTGATATGTTATTCCTCTTGTAATATTTAATTTACTATGATCATTTACCATTGAATTTCCCATTTTTATCTATATAAGATTTCATGGATACATTCATTCACTAAATTTTATACCATATTTTATATGGTTTAAATTTTGAAAACTAGTTGATTATTTCGGGAAATATTGATGAATATGTATCTTTTAATCCTTATGGATATTTGAAAATTAATATAATAAAATTGATCCATCGGTATATGGGTAATGTTTTGGATATGTACGAAAGGGGTGGGTCCATGTTATAGATATCCCCTTGATGCATTGGTAGTCTCAGTGGACATGTTAGTTATCTTTCCACAGTAGATTTCTTTTTACCCAATATGCTAAAATGGATTGTGAATGATCTTTACAGTAATGGTTTCATATACCAACGAAACATGGAATCTATTGTTTAATAATTTCTCTCAAATTGTAATATTTATTTTTAATCCTTTATATTTTTCATCAACATATCTATAGATACATTTAATTTTATGTTCATTGATTGGATGGCATGCATTTCCGTTTTATACATTTTCTGATAGATTTTTCCATATCATTTTATTTGAATGGAATGTGTTTCTAGTTATTATCTTTATATATTGTTTATGAACTTCCATATCAATACATTTATTACATTGTATTTGTATTCAATTATTCACCATTCCATAATTATTACTCTCACGGATTCATTAATCCTTCCACTATATTTTTCCTTTACTGAGAATTTGAGCCCACCCTTATTTTTTTCCATCCACATGAATCTAGGATAAATACAATCAAACATATTAGGAGATTTAAAAATGAATTATAGTTATCCTTAAAGATGTTTATTTAGAAAAAACAATAAATTATGATGTAATTAGTGTATTCAGTTATAATATAAGCCTAATTTATGTATCTAGATTACCAAGGCCACTAAACACGTTGTTTCGTAGTTCCTTGAAATGTGCGTTCTAGATTTAAGAATCACTATTTCCAGGAAGTTTCCATTGGATTTATTCATGGAACTGGAAACCGATAACAATTCTGTATCCTAAGAGGACCTGCTTTCCAAAGGATGTGTTCGTTATGTTTTGAACATTACAATACTTAATAATGTTCATTGGTTGAGAGGATGGGATTTTAGACTAATCACACCCTTTTGGGGGGAACTATTGTCTACTCTAGGACTCTCTTTGTAAGATTAAAATATTTTCATGAATCCTTATTAATTTACCATGTATATCATAAGTATCCCATAGAATTTACATTCACTTATTAACATGTGTAAAATTTAGAATCATCAGCACAAATTCAAGGTTCTTCATTAATGGAAACATCTGTATGTATTCAATGTTCTTTTCATCAATGGTATCCTTTAATATACCTATTAAATATTCTTTTCATCATCATTATTATGGTAGTAGTTTTTAAGCCACTCAGTGGGGCACTCTAGAATTTATTGTCATATATGGAAATAAAGGTCTGTTTTAATCTTGGGATCGTGCTCACAAAATGAGCTACCTTCATATCCTTTCAAAAGGAATCAGAACCCTTGTAGTTCGGTGACACTTAATAGGACACATCATGCCTTTTATGGTCATGAGATAAGAACCTTTAAGAGGAAGGTTATTATTTGAAACATAGTGTGGGACTTATGCCGAAGCAGCCCAAGGAACTAATAAATGTTATGAGTTTCCAAGTAGGATCAGAACCTATTGGGAATATGGACCAATGATAACATGGTTGATTTGAAGTTTTGGGTTTGAACTTCAAGGAGGTGTCATATATATCCAATATGGATGGGAATCAAATCCCACGTAGTTGTATGTGTGTCATAGGAGAGTACGGTCCTCTGAGGGAGATGAGTCTTGAGCTTACATCCTAAAAAAGGATGCCATCAGGATTTGAGGCTTGAAATTGGGGTTTATTTACAAAGGAGGATGCCCAATTTGGGGGAATTAGGGTTGGATGGCATTGGGCCCAGAAATGGATTCCTACGTATCCTGGCTTGAACAGGAATCAAAGTTCTCGTAGTTAATTGGTGAGTGTTTGTGTATGTGTAGTAACCATCACGTACTTATAAGCTCATGTGAATCATGCTCAATGTGAGGAACAAGAGAATATGAATGATTCAACAATGAAACTTCAAACTTTTCCTCCTCTACTGATGGAAGAGGGTGCATCGACTGTGGAAGAGGGTGAGGTGACAAGGCTTCCCTCTGTTATACTTAAATTGGACAAGGGTACAATGTAAGGAAGAAGAGGTGAAGGTGAGAGGCTTATACAAGGATGGCTGCCCTGAAATTGGTTCTCCTATGGGAGGGATACTTCTCCTATACTTTAACGGAATGGAAAGTGCGAAGTGTAACTTCCCTATCTGAGAACTAAGGTCCTAGGTCACCTCTTTGAAAAGGGAGGGGCCGGTAACCAACCATCCTCCAAAATGAGACCTTCCCAACACTATTTTCTGGGAGAAACAACCATGTGACTGCATATATACAAATCCAGAAACTTCCCATTAATATTAACCCCATTGTGAAACAAATGTGTGAAACCTCTTAATATGGAAATAAAAATCCAAATTGGAGACACACTGTCATGCCTTACCAAAAGGATTGAGAACTCAGGAGGTTTTGGTTGAGGTTTCAACCTAGCCCCTTTATAATAGGGGAACCAAGGAATGAGATACCCCACCATTAAAGGATTTAAAGAAGGTGTTTTTAACTGGTCTCATAGGTACCTTATGCAAGTGTGCAGCGTACGTACCCCATGTTTCCCTATCCTGTTGGTATAGTGCGCAGGTGTGCCGTGTAGGTATTGCGTGCAAATATACTGGTTAGGTATGGATGGGGACTGAATAATGTGAAGAACTTTAAAACATGCTTATTACCTTTAATTATACCTTCATTAATAGTTTATAGAACTACCTGAGACAATTTGAGAGATCTAGGGAAAATAGATACGCAATGGGAGCTTCCGAGAGTCTTTCACATTTTTTTCAGTCCGAAAATGGGGAGCCCAATGCTCCTATTTATACGAACGAATGGGGCCTGGCCGATGAAACTTTTACCACGCAGGTATTTTGGATACATCCACCACGTAGCTGCTCCACATAGGGACATCACAAATCTTCTTTTACATAGCTCGGCTATGTAGCTCATTCGCGAAGCTCGGCCGTGTAGCTTGCTCATGAAGCTCGGCTGCGTAGCCTGATCACAAAGCTGTTGGATGTTATTACATTGTGTAGATCTTGGGAGTATTTGTTGATGTTTCCTTTTTAATCATTAAATATTTTTAAGTAGTGTCAACAAAAGACCCCCCTTAGGATTGGATCTGAAATATATGAAGAGGGTCAAGTCCTAAGGTGAATGTTTGAGAAAAATATCAGGATGAATTAATGAATAACACAATTTTTTCGTGCAAGTAATTCACACGGGTGTGTCACACGTGTATGTCACACTGGTATATCACGCAAATATGGTGTGCATTAATGATGCATAGGTCTTCTATATCCAATTAGAAGGTCTCAACCTTTCGCATTTTTTCCTTCACTTGTGGTTTCTCCAAAATTTACATCTCTCATTGAGTAGCTTGTTCTCCCAACTGCATCGCATTGTGCTCTCGCATAATTCTCTTGAAATTTCTTCAAGTTAAAATTGTTTACGCGATTGAGATATTCTAAAAGGTCTTCAATGATAGAGTTGCGCTAGGATCATTGTAGAATAAACTACGCGAGTGACCTTTTTAAAAGGAATTTTTTGAAGGACCTCGTCAACGGACCTACGCGAACATTGTCCTTTACCAAAAAAATTCACTTTCTTCTTTAAATATGATTTGAATGTTTGATAATTCTTTTTGTAGGAAAGAATGACTTATTTGATGACTCATACTGAAGAAGCTATGTTTCACCAAAATGAAATGATAAGGATCATCATACCTGACTCTTATGACATTGTTGAGATTACTCTTCCTGGATTATCGAAGGGTCTAATTCCGTACTAGTGTGACTATCTACAAAGTCCTTACTTACCCCTGTACGGGCATGGGCTATGGAAATACGCCCAATTTCCATCTATTAACAAATACATTCTAAAGAATTGGTTTCTTCATTAATCCAACTGTAATATCAGGAATATTAGTGTATGGGGGGTTCCAATACAAGAAGTCGCAGTCCCTATTAGTTGCATCCATCTTCACAGTGGTGGCACTCTAAAAATGAAGGATCATGTTATAGAGCCATGAACACCTTTTTTTGATTCCACTTTTACAGATTCTCAAACAGATTAATCTAATGGTTGGAAATAAGACAGGAACATTCATTCCGGAGGGGGTGTAAAACCTGAGTGGATGTGGGAATTCGGGGTATGTTAGACTTCTGCTGAATTCAGAAAAGAGATATCTGACATTCATATTTACAAATCTTTCTAGATGGGGAAAACATATGTTTACAAAAATGAATTCATTCTTGAATTGCTGAGCCGATGGAGTCCACAAACGAAATCTTTTCATTTGACACATGGTGAAATTGTTTTTTGTCTTTCGGACATTTAACAAATAGCTAGAATTACTATTCATTGGGAAACGTATGCTTAATTTATCCCACCTAATTCAACAAGGTGTTATGTTACTAGAACAACAGAGAAAGGTCCTACCTATGGATGTCTTACTATTTTTCCTTTTTCCGATAACTGAGGTAGTTTAGGCACATATTGGAATACACTAAAAGAGGTGATTATATGCAATGGGTTTATAAATTCAAACATGATATAGATGAAAAAGTACGCTTAGCTGCCATCCTTGATATGTGTCAAAGTTTTAATTTGCTTCCAGTATGTGAAACCGGAGGAAGTGTAAGGTCTAAGAATTTCATAATTGTAACTAAATTGGTAGAGGGGAAGTATATTGGGATAGCAATCCCCTTTTTTGGTAAGAATTTACCATCTCATGTAGCATTTATACAGTGGGAAGGCTCCATTTAGAATTGTAGGGCCATTTCAAGTGTTTTGGGGCTGGATTGCAGCACATTTTTTTTCATTATCAATATTGAACTCAGTTAGAGTTCCTAATGGATGATTCAGCCCATTTTTATAGAATGTTTCTGGTATTAAGCCTCTGAACTTTTGACCTGATGATGTACTTAAGGTATTGAATGTGTCGGGATAATTCAACTTCTTTCCTTTTGGTAATCCACCAACTGGAAAATTTATTGATGATAGTAATGAAAAGAATTATGATCTGAGATCTTATATGATGGTATTTAGGGATGGTGTACTATCGACCAGGATTGATGGTGAAATTATCTATGAGGCTTATATGCCCTATAGGTTTTCTCGTCAGTTCCCGTGTATTCTACAATTAAGCACATTTCCAACCACATACGTTAGACATGATATGCACCCAATGGTAGAACGACAATTATGGATTCTCACAGCTTTAGAGGTATCCATGTTTTCAATTACATTAGCTTCACCAGATGAATCAATCGGATTTGAAGCTGGGTTTTCCAATGATTGGGTTTTTTTATAAACTAATGAGGATCTGACAAAATGAATATATTGACTACCGACTACAATTACTGTTGCATGTGGAAATCGTGGAAAGAATCTCAAGGCCAATGATGATACAGAAATTTTAGAGGTTTCAGAACCCTCAAAACTTCTGCATAGGAAGTATACCAGGAAGAGAAAGGTTAGAGAAGCAATACCTCCAATGCCAAGATGACCTAGTCGCCACCATCAAATAGTGATTCCTATTCCATCTGTTGAAATTTCTGAGGAAGAATGGTATGAATAAGATCATCAATCAGAAGGTGTCGTATCTCTTACACATTCAACTAGGAAAAAATATCATTATGTGAGACCTTCGGCCATTCATCATTGGGAGAGTGTAACCCGTGGTCTTTTGGATGCATGGTAATTTCATTAGGATGGAATTTGAATAACAGATATTTGTGATATCATGGAACCTTCTGATTTCAATCTATAAAATATCTTGGCTGATGTATAGAAGTATGTTGTGGAATTAGAGACTTTAATATATGAAACTGATGAAAAAACATAGCCTCTAAATGAGTATGTCATATGATGGATTTAGGATTCTATGAAGGGGTAATTATTGACTCTGAGGAAGAGTGAGATATTAATATTAATAATGAGAATATATTCCTCTTTTTATTTCTTCCCTTATGTGATTTATTATTTATCATCATTAATCATGATGAAAATTTATTTTTGCAGCTTGAATGTAGAGAAGGAAGATCTGGACCGATTCTTGAATCGCCCCAGTATATTCCTACAGGTTATCCCCTCGATACAATGAATGATCCTTCCAGGTCGCCAGAACTATCACCAGAAGAACAAATCATGATTTGGGTAATGGCGATAGATAATCATCAACCATTACCTCATGTTTCCCCTTTTAAGAGAAGTGTTTTAATAACTTCTCATGATTTTTAACAGAAAAGAAAAAGAACAATGAAATTTATTCGAATCTTTAACAGACATAGTATGTTTCTATAAAATACTTAGGGAATACAACTTCCTCAAGACGTTCTGGTAACCAGATTTTATCCTCTTGTGGGATTTATGTCTTTCTCATCTCCTAGGGGATTAAGAGATAATGATTCACAACCAGAAAAAATGCCCCAGGGGAAACCCAGGTTCATGATGATGTATCTGTACTATCAAAATATTCTGCAATACCTAATCCTGGCTCTATTGAAAGGTAGTAAATCCATGGTAAGATTAAATATATTCCCCATTTACTTTTTTCAAAGGATCCTGAAAATAATGAATACTGGTATTCCTATTACATAATAATAAAGGAGTGAAGATCCTGGGAAATCTAAAACGAATGATGATATTAACCCAAACCATGAAATATTTGATGTTGGAATACCAATTGAAGAGTTAGCAGAACAAAATTTCAGTATAGCCAATTTGGGAATCAACCAAAATTTTTTGGATACCATAAATAATGATGGTGATGTAACATTTTATTCCCTATACACTAAAAAGATGGACCCCAATAATCCGATATTCATATTCCATGTTCCATCAAGGAGTTTGTATATTTTCAGGAGGAATTGCATGGAATTAATTTTTTATTATTTCATTTTACATACATAATTTGTTCTTAAACATGATTCTTTACATAAAACTTCACCTTATGCAACTTTATTTGTTGAAAATGTCACAAAATCTCTTCAGGAACAGGGTGTTCCACATTATCCTACTGCTGGGGACGAAAAAATACATATAGAGGATCCTTGATCAGGAGATGTTTCAGAGCCTTAAAATTTCATACTTGAATGAGTTCAAGAAATCCTCCCTCTCATGAAACACCTTCTCAAAACTCCAGAGCTAAGAATACAGATGATGAATCCAATCAAGTAGATGATTTATTATTAGGTAAATATAGTCAGCCGTCTGAATCATATTTGTTTCCTCCATTTGAAAAAAAATAATTCCCTTGATTTATTATTAAGGTTAATCAGCTTCTAGATCAGAGGGTGAATCTTCTACTGGCCCAAGAGAAGAAGAGAAAAACAACTCCTTAAGAAGACAGTTTCCAGAGTAAATTTTACCTCATGGTAGTGACTCAGATTCAGATTTAGAGATGCAATATGCTCTTGTCATGGCACGTAAGAAGACATGGAGGCATATTTGGAGCATAATTTCTGAAAATACTTTAACTAAATTGTCGTTCCATTTTTAAAAACTCACACCATCCTTTTCCATGTTGGGATTTAGTGGGTTCAATTATATTCCAGTCTATGATGCCATGAAAGAGACTATTCGCTGAGGGGAGGAGAAGCAAAAGAAGAGAAATTATTCTGAAGAGGCTAAATGACCCATCAATATTAATGGATTTCAAGATGCAGTGGTTGAGGTGGAGGAAAATCATAACAAGAAATAACTTGATATTAGCCAACAAATCAATGAAACCATGAAAGAGTGATTATCTCTTCAAAAACAACTGGAGGTTGTTCATAACAAGAATGAGAAACTATATCATACATTAGGAGAAACCTAATTTGTGGGGGATAACTGCCATTTCAACGGCTAAGGAAGCCCTTTGTCAAAAAGAGGTGGCTGGACTTGCTCAACTATCTCAACATCCCCAGGCAGCTAATAGAACTTGTGAAGTAGCCCAACAAATGAAAAATCAGGTTGAGAGTCTATTCTGAAACATGATAGAGAGGATCCATTTTTTGGATGGCCCTCTATTTTCATATAAATGAATGAAATTTTGTTTTCAATCATGTAAATCTTAAATCCTTTTTTCGTGATAGCAATATGAAAGGTAAGTGACGATAATGATTCATTTATATTAATAAATCATTATTTATAAAAATAAGAATGAAGTGCTCAAAATTTTATTATTAAGACGAGGGACCTAGCGAGCATAATTATACTGTTTCTATAGTTATATGGATAACCCCACAAATTTTGTGTCTTTTGACTCCCCTTTTTTTATTTCTCAATTTTACCTAATTTATACAAAAATGTATTTTTAGTGATATCGGACTCGACTTTTGTTTAGAGTTACCCTTGCAAGTTCTTAATCTATTGATTACTGAGTCTTTTGTTACTAGCACATTAAATTCATCGATGTTGGACAGTAAAAAGTGATAATATTTTGGGTCGAAATAGTTTTGACCGTAAAGTTTTAATTAAACCTCAAACAAAACACCGTGTGTAATAATTTCTTTAATATTATTTAAACATTATTGAGGGTAATCTTTGGCCATGATTATTTATGGATACCAAATCTTAAAGCTTGTATCAACATAATTTGTGTTTTTTTCATGAAGTAAGTTGCCATTATTTGACAAACCCATTATGGGGGCTGTATTATGCAGGGCCAACTGAGGCATATACTACATTGTCAAATAGTGGCATCTTTTGACTCACAGGCATGTTATGTAGGCATCTTATGCATTTCCGCCTAAGGGCATGTGATGCAGAAGTCAAGAAAAATTGATATTTAGGAATTTTAATGTTTTTCTGTTAATAGATAGAGAAAAATAAGATTTGGGTGACTTAAGACCACAATGGGTGTTTTTTCCAAGGAAATGAATTTCAATAATGAAGAAGGGTTATTTTAAACCAACAACCATGAAATGAGGATAATGGTACTATGCAGTTTTATGTTATGTTATGAGGACATATGTACTGTGCAGTTTTAAGTCTTGTAGTGAGGACATTGGTATTGTGTAGTTTTAAGTCATGCAGTGATGAAATTGGTAACGTGCAGTTTTAAGTCATGTTGTGAGGACATCAGTACTGTGTAGTTTTAATTCATGCAGAGAGGACATTGGTACAGTGCTATTTTAAGTCATACAGTGAGGACATTAGTACTCTGCAGATTTAAGTCATGCAGTGAGGACATTGGTAGTGCGCATTTTTAAGTCATGTTGTGAGGACATTTGTGTGGCTTTAATTTAAGATTGTTATCTCTGACCAAAACTGTGAAACCCTCCAAATTTCGTGATAATTTTTGGGAAATATACTATCATATTCAGGTTTGAAAGGGAAAATTGTAAAATGTGATTTTAGAATTTCTGAAACTGAGGAATGGTATGGGAAAAGGGCTGGAAGAATTAGAGGATGTCATTTCTAAAAAACGATGTAACCATTACATGAAAAACCTCGTTATGGGGGTTGTATTATGTAGGGCCAAATATGGAATATGTTGGATAGTCTAATAGTCGCATCTTTTGACTGACATGCCTGTTATGTAGGAAACTTATGCAAGGCCGCCTAAGGGAACATGATGCATAGTCTGGCAAAAGGGCTCTTATAAGTTTGACGTTCTATTGCTAAATATCAATGAAACTTTATGGAGACTCATATTTTCTAAAGCATAGAGTTTGATTTATAGATAAAGGTACATAAATATTGAAAGTGAATTCACATTCAAGATATCCAAAGAATCATAGGAAAAATACTTTTACAAAGGCCTGACCCAAATGTAAAAGATATGGTGTCTATAGTTTTAGGTCATAAAACTAGGACAGGAAATGAAAACAATATATAATATGTAGCCAAGTGATTTCAAGATTATTTCATAGTGTATCAAGAACATGTGAGGAAAATGTGTTAACCATGGTCTTGAAGACTTTTAGATTATGAGAAAGATAATGGGGCAAGTATACATGAATGACTGTTTTAAAATACAGATTCTTGTATATTGTCATCAAAGATTAAAGGGGACAATGATACTATAACCAAGAACTAAGTTATCATTATTTGAAAAACCCATTATGGGGGTTGTATTATGCTGGGCCAACTGGGGCATATAGTGCATAGTCAAATAGTGTCATATTTTGACTGACATTCCTGTTATGTAGGAATCTTATGCAAGGCCACCTAAGGGAACATGCTCTATAGTTAAGAAAAGGAGCTCTCAGATATTGTAAACCATGTCACCAGAAACCATAAGAAACATTATGAAAATATGAAAGAAAATTCATGATTAAGAGTGTGAGATATGGAAGGGGTTATTCCCAATGTATATGATAAATATTTGAATCAATATTCACCATGAATTTGATTTCCTTTACATTGATCTGACTCATATGTACAATGGAAGCTTTCTTTGTTTCCATTGAATTAATATGGTATTGGGTAGTTTTAAGTCATAAAATAAAGACATTTGTAACCCCATAATAAATTAAAATACCTTATATAAAGAAGCCATTTACCCAATTCCTAAGCACACATGAGCTATGCTCGGTGTGAGAAACAAAGGGCAGTAAGGGTTTCTTTTATATTACAAAGGTGATGAAAATGAAGAATATGGATATCATATTTTCATTCAGGGTAACATCATGAGGTATGGACGATAATGAATGGATATGAAAGGAAAGACATATTGGAACTGAATTAAGGGATAAAACCCAAGTATCATAATATTTTTTGTTGTAGAAAGGATCAAGTCCTAAATAGTATATAAAATATTCCCTATGCGGATTTCATTTTATGCAAGAAATAAATGATTTTTTTTGTGGAAAGGCCCAAGATTAGAGATCTAGGCGTCTCTACGTATGTCAAAAACATATGAGAATCAAGCCATAAATATTTCTTGATATAGTCATTCCTCATGCTATGTTTTACATGAGGAATGGGGGGTTTGGACATGTTCGAGGAGAAAGATAAATCTTAAGACATGAAATGTCATAAGGACCAAAGAATATATCTTAAAAAACACTCTACATAGATCTAATTCATATAATGGTGGAGAAAATAAAATAGTAAAATTTTGTGATTGTGGATGGTCCCATAATTGGAGATTCAGGCATCTCTACGTATCTCATTAAAAATTAGAATCATTCCATACCTAGTTCTTGAAACATGGTCTCTAGGCAGATCTAACTCCAACATAGGAAAGAGAGGTAATAATGTATTACTAAGAAGATGTGATGAAATTAATGAAATTTTCTTAAGGAAACATATATCATATTTTAGAGAAAACATTAGTTGTACAAATGTTGTCATATATATTAAAGTCATTCGACAAGGACAAGGATTCTATGCACTTTAACATCATGCAGCATGGACGCTCATGGTTGTTATGTAGTTTAATGTCTTTCAACAAGGACATGAGGACTCTGCAGTTTTAATTCTTGCAGTAAGGACATGGTACTATCCAATTTAATGTCTTGCAGAGAGGATTAATGGGTTTAATTATTCAAAGTATTTCTTCAAAAATCTCATGTTGGTTGGAGATGTAATGTGCTCTCCATTCTTTGAAATTAAATCATAGGCTCCATTTGAATAGAACTTATGCATGGTATAAGGTCCTTCCCATTTTGGTTCATGTTATAGTGGTTTATTTCCTGTTATCATTGGAGTCCTAAGGACTAATACCAATTCCCCTTGAAATAATGAATTAATATGAACTTTCTTATTAAAAGATCACACTATTCGGTTCTGATAAAATTCTAGATGATGCAAATTATACATTCTTTTCTCATCAAATCATTCCAACCCATTAAACAATTTCTTATATCTTTCATCTATAGATATCACATCACATATTTCAAATCTATGTGAAGGAAATTTTATGTCAATTGGAAAAACCGCCTTAGTTCCATATACTAGTGAATTAGGAGTTACTTAGACGGTAGTATGGACAATTGTCTGATAAGCCCATAAAGCATTCAAAAGTTTATCAAGACCTAATTTCTTATCTTTATCCACCATCTTCTGGCATATATTTGATATGGTATTGTTGAAATCCTCTATCAATCCATTGGAAACTGCATAATAGCGAGATGAATGGTTAGATTTGATATTATATTCTTAATATAACTTTTTTACATCAAAAGAACAAAAATTGGTGCCATTGTGTGTCAAAATTGTACGAGGGACACCAAATCTCGTGACGATATTTATTTTGAAAAAAAATAATGATTCTTTTGGATTCTACTTCTTTGAGAGGTATGTCCTCATCCCACTTAGAGATGAAATTAGTAGTAGTGAGAATATACTTGAACTTCTTAGTCGTGGCTAGAGGATAAGGCCGTGCTATATACATTCCCCATGTGGTAAATGGCCAGGAGTATTTAGCTATATGTAGCAAGTCTAGGTGTTGACGAATAATGTTGGCATGGAATTGAAAGGGATGATATTTTTTTTCTAAATTCTGTACAATCCTGTGTCATTGAAGGCCAAAAGTATCCAAGCATTCAGATCTGATCAGAGAGTCTCTGCCCAGATTGGTGGGCACTACAAGCTCCAGAATGGACTTCTTTCATGATATTTGTTGTCTCTTCTCCATCTATACATCTAAAGAGAATTCCATAAAATCCTTTCTTGTAAATGATATTTTGGTGATTTAGATGATTAGAAAAAGTAAAATTAAATTCTCATCACCAGAACTAGTCTGTCTCAACCCAATTTGGTGGAATTATCTCATTTTTATGGAATTCCATGATCGATGTTATCCAACCCGTGGTGTGACCATACAGTTCAGAAATAGGGAAAATTTCATTAACTTCTTTTCTTAGGGTTTGATCAAAATGTAAAACCATGCAATGATGGGTTATACTGAAAACTATCTCATCCCGATTTGGAGCTTCCAAAGATGTAGCTTCATTATCAAGTGTATCAGTTTGGGCATTTTGTGATCACTAGACATAGGAAAATGTCAGCTATGAGGGAAATTCAGCCATTAATTGTCTATCATAATCACACAAAGGTATTAACGCATCATTTCTGATAAATTATTCTCCTTTTATTTTTTTGATTACCAATACTGAATCACCATTTATCTTTAAATGATCCAGTCACACCTGAAGGGCCAATTCCAAACCTGTGACGAGGGCTTGATATTCTGCTACATTATTGGTACCACCATCCGATAATAGAAAAGAATAAGGAAATACTGCCTTTTGTAGAGAAATAAGGACTATTACTAATCCAACCTTGCTCAGTTTAGGATTTTCTTTTGTCTTACTTGTTGGAATTCTAAAAGCAACGTCAAAATACATTTCCCATGTTTTCGAATTATCTTGGATATAGTAGACCTCTACATTACTATGTTCTGTATTAAATGATGTATCTTCCACGGATGGATGTTCGGCAAGGAAATTATCTAGAGAATGGACATTTATTGCCTTTTGAGGCAAAAAATGGATATCAAACTGTTTCAAAATAACATCCCACCATTCTAGACATCCTTTAAGCATAATACGACTGAGGATAAATTTGAGCGGGATATTACAAGATACCAATTAGACCTCATGATGTTGCAGGAAATGTCTCAATTTATGAATTGAAAATATTAATGAAAAACAACACATCTAAATACTTTAATACCAATTATCTGCATCAAGCATAGTGAGACTAAGATAATAATGGTTTTTTTCATTTCCAACATCATTATTTTGGGCGAGGAAGGCACCTAGTGATTGCTCTAAAGCTATTACGTAGAGAATGAGTGGTCTTCTTTCGATAGGTGGCATCAATACTGGGGTAATCAAGAGATATTTCTTGAGTATATCAAATGGTTCTTTTAAATCATCAGTCCATTGATAAGTGGCTCCCTTCATCATTAATCTGGTGAAAGGTAAACATTTCCTACCAAATTAGTGATAAAGTGCAGAATATAGGCCAAGTATCCTTGATGTCCTCCTAATTCTTTTAAATTTTTAGGAGGAGACATACCAATCATTTATTTTTTTTCTCCTGATCAACATCGATACAATGATGGCGTACAGCGAAGTGAAATAATTTCCCTGAGGTTACCCTGAAAGCACATTTTAAGGGGTTCATCGTCAAATTATGTTGCTGAAGATTATGAATTATGATTTCCAAACCAGCTAAGTGATTCGAACATTGTTTGGATTTAACTACCAAATCATCAACATAACATTCAACTAATTTCCCAATGAAGGGTTTGATGATATGGTGTAGGGAATGTTGGTATGTCGCGTATGCATTCTTTAAGCCAAATGGCATTACCTGATAGAAAAATACACCTTGAAGAGATCTACAGGCTGTAGATTCTTCATCCTATGGGGACATTCAAATTTGATTATACCCAGAATATCTATCCATGATGGAAAGAGCTTCATACCCAGCTGTTTCATCAATTAGACGTTCTTTAATTGGGACTAGAAAATCATATTTAGGACAATGTATGTTAAGATCACTCAAGTCAATACAGACTCTAATGTACCCATTTTTCATTTTCGCTGGGATAATATTGGCCCGCCATTTGGGATACTGAACATCCCTGAAAATGTTATCCTTTTTAAGCTTATCAACTTCAGCTTTGATTTTAGAGGCGTGAGTTGGGTGTGTTCTCCTAGCTACTTTTTTGAACACACGATGTTATTCTGGAAAACCCAAATGATGGGTGGCTACATCAGAATTAAGACCTATCATTTTAGTATAATTCCATCAAAATATATCTCAAATTGGATTTAAAATGGAAGTATAAATCTATTGTCCCATAGAGGTCATTGCCGCACTAATTAATTTGTGGTGTGGATCTTCTTTAGTACCTAGATATATTTCTCTGTGTTTATCCACTGTGGTAGAAACACCTTCTTCAAATGTTGGATGAGCATACTCGAGATCTTTCTATTCTTCTTCATTATGTGTTTCTTCTTCTGTTTCCATTTCCAAATTAGATGAAAAGGAAACACTCCCAATGTTATGATAGGAACGAGTATTTGAATATCTCGATGAAGAAGCCCACACATCTGACCCTACTGATGACAAAGGGTATTCTTGTGGTGAAGAGGCACTGATGGAATGAGAATCAACATATTTTTCTACCTATGATATTGCTTCAATTTCTTCTATTATGATTTATGAAGTCGATGATCGTTTTAGTTCAGGAGATGAAATAAAAACATCTCCATTCAGGCTTCCATCATTTCTTGGTGCATCAATAATTTCCCCAATCGTATCAAGATCAATTGTTGTAATTGACATTATGGAAATTATAGGTTGATTGGATGGATTTCACTTTACCCTTTCAACATGATTGATGGGTAGAACATAATCTGTATTGAAATGCATAAATGGATTTTCTGGAATCATTTCTAGTCCATTTGGAGCATTAAATATGGTTATATCCTTGGTCATGGACTTCGTACCTTTTGTGTGATAAAACTCAGCCTCAATATATTGAGATTACGATGTTTTTAACGGAGCCTTGTCCCCATACTATGTTCTAAGTGTAATTTGTCCCAAAGGTTCTCATTCATTCTTTTCATATCCTTAAAACATTAAAGTCAATGGAGGTAAGTCAGATTTAGTCATACCCAATCGAAAAAGTGTACGAACATGAATGAGGCTGACCTCAAAGACATGATTAATGAAGGCTTGTAGGATATCAATGTAATTGATCTTTCCAGATAGATACAAAGTTCTGATGTGTTCATGTACCACATTTTCTGCATCATCCTCGGGAAAAGATATGACTAAATGACATTCTGCAGAATCAATCTCTATACGGTAAACTTCAGCAGTAATAACTTCAGTTTCAAATTCCTGAGGACTTAACAAGGCCTTAATGAGAGCATCTCGAAGATCTTTTGACTGATTCAAAGCATCCATAATTCATAACAAGGCATGTAATTGGGACAATTATTTCCTGACATAATTATTTTGCTCCAAATGTCTTCGTTTCCCAGCATGGATATGTGGTTTTGCAGGTGCTTTGGAAGTTCATGATTTTCTTGTAGATGTATTCTATATTAAAACAAAGGTGGGAAATACCGTTGACTTTGGAAAATTATACTGACTATGTCTATTCATCTACTGAGAAGAAGATGGTGTAGCTTTTAATCGGTCCTCCAGAATAATTGTGCCAGAAGTATACTTGTTTTTCAGGGAAGAAACTCCTTGTTCTTGTTGAGCTCGCAAAAGGGCTTTTCCATGTTTTTTTTACACATATATGGTATGATAAGGGGTAGATTTATAATGATGGTTTTAAGAATTCCCACGTCTCCCCCTATATCCTCAATCTTGGCCTCTTCCTATAGTCCCCTAATTTGGCACATGGAATTCTGGCTCAATACAATTAGATCACCATTGGAATAAGTATCTGTTAAATGGATAAAATTTACAGAACCAAAGATCTATTCTTAATCTGATGAGGATTCTGTCTGATAGATTACTTCTGGTTTTATCGTTTGGTGGGGGTGGTGCCCAGGATTTTGAAACAGATGGCATGAAATCTTCCAGGTTTAAAGAAAACTTTGTCCTTAATGTGAGCTCATCTTATTCTGACTGCACTTTATCCTTATGACCACCTTGTTTCTTTTAGGTACAAACCATTTATGAAGATGGTTTGAATGTTGCAGGAGTGGAAGAAGACATTATTGTTTGTTTCAACTGTGTTTGTAAAATAACAAGGGTTCGGTTGATCATTTTCCTGATCATCCAATCATCATATTTTTGTTCATTTTTACTTTTAACATCTTTACATTCCCCCTCTTTCTCTAGATTGGTGGTAGTAACAAATGATACTTGAGCTGATGAACATTTCAATTTCACTTGTACATATTATACCATCTTTTTCAAAATGTCTTTGAAAACAAAGAACTCCCAAATGGGGTGTCCCAACATCTGATGAAAAGGACATTAATTCAGACATTCTTTGTCTTCTTCTTTATTTGGCTTCTTCGGTCTTGGAAACTGAACCAAATTATTTTCTAAGGCTGAGATGAAGTAACCATAAACTTTCTCATTCCGGAAAGATTATATTTTATTCTATAATTACTCAAACTATTTCTGCCTTTTATCTATTTGATCATCTCAACGAGGTGGTTATTGCTACTAATACTCATGAATTAGAGCCCTTCAGTATGATGAGGGTCTTGAAGTAGAAGTAGTTACAGGGGTCTGATTGAGTGTAATTGTAGCAGCTTCGGCCTTTCTTATTCTCCTTCCTGGAACTGATGGAATTACACGTGTTTTGGCCGTTGTCTCTATAATAGAGTCTTCTATCTAGTGATAGATTAAAGTAATGTCTCGAAACACTCTAATGTAATTTATAGGGATAAATGTTGTGTGTAATTCAACATGCAAGTTTTCCACACAGATTGCCTATAACTCTTCTTGAGGGAGTACTAAACTTAATGAATATTTGAATCCCTTACATTGAGTAATAATATCCAAAAATCTTTCATTTTCCTTTTTTTTAAATTTGGTAAGATCAAAAACTATCGTCTTTGTTAATGTTGAGCTAGATTGAAGTAGGAATTTTGGACAGAGATCTTCCCACCTAGTAATTGATCGAGATTGCAAACTTGTATACCAGAAAAAAGTTGGTCCTTGTAATGAATGCACAAAACACCTAATCTTAACTACTTCTTGTTGTTGAGGAGTTCCCATCATAGGATCACAACGAGAAACAAAATTCATTAAGTGTTGTTCCGAATCACCATAACCGTTAAAAATTGGGAATGAGGTATTCAAAAAATTTTGTGGGGGAGGAATTGCATCCACCCATTCATTATAAGCTCTATTTTCTGGTTGAACTAGAACACGTTGTTCCTCCATAGCTTCCAATTGAGTCGTTATTGCCTCAGTTGTGTTCATAAGCATTTGGGGAATATCTGGATAATCTGGATTCTGTGTAGGTATTTCAACTGGAACTTGAGATGGTGAAATAACCGGTAAGACCCCTGATGGTGGTGCTGATATCTCTCTCAGATAACCCATAGAAATAGGTCATCAGGATGTTCATGATCCTATCTTGATTGTGTACCCAATGGATGAAATTCATTATCTACCTATGTAGTTACTACAAATCCCCTTTGCTGAGAAGCAGATGCTACATGATTTGCATGTTCTGGACTTTCATGGGGATACCTTCTAGACGAAATGTTGTTTCAAAGTAACATCATGTTTATTCTTTTTAACTCCATCATTTTATCATAATGTTGTTCAAGTCTCTCTTCACGTTAAATAGATTAACCTTCTCCAGTGGAAAAGTGATATGCAATCTAATGTTTTTCCTTTCCCCTTGTAGGACGTCACTGGGAGAGGGGGGAGTGTGTTATTTGAAGGCATACCTAGATTCTGGGTATGAATTTGATTTCGAGTATATACACCTTGTTCATTTGCCTCAGTGTGTACCACATTTTGGATAAGAACTTCATCTTCTAATTTTCATGAACTAGACATACTTCTTGGAGGAATTTTTTCAATGGTATTGATAACATTCAGTGATGCATAAAGCATTAATGTCTTTCTGTCAGTGTTTCTGGTAGATCATCTCTCTTTTTTTCTTTCACGAAACCCCATACTCGTATATGAAGAATTCCTTGTAACCGTTTGGAGAACAGTAACATGAAGAGAATTATTGGATAATTTTGATGTATTCTTTCCTTGTGGCTTCTACCATAATCGGGAGAAAACTAACTTCCTTTAAGGAGGGGATTGAAGATGTGAAATAGCCCCCATCCTTGAAGACTGGGGTTGATTATGTTCTTCTTCTTCAAATCATTGAACATTGTTTAATGAATTTGAAGGATGCATTAAATAAGCCCCCAGCCAGGCAAGATGGGGTGATTTTTGAACTTCTATATCTGAAATTCGTGCAACTAATCTACTAATTTTGCAGATTTGGGTTCAGAGATTAGCTGGATGCATCATCCAAAAATTTCATTTATCACCTATTTCAGAAAGTCGCTATGCAATTTCAGACATTTTCATCCTCTGACACCTAACATCCCTTAAACGGAACACCTGCAACAGATTCTTAGGGGCTTTATGTATGATTAGATCAACAATTTATTTTCTTTTATCTTAATTCTGATGGGAACTTGTTGAGGCCAATTCTTGAGCATACATTTGTTTACACACAAAACCTTATGAATGTGGCTGGATGTGGGAAATAAAATTGCATGAGACCACTATGGGAGGACATTGCTGATTTTGGAGTGTAGTGAAATGCAATCCTCCATATGCACCCCATCCTATGATGTGAAAATTAGATGGGGGATCATAAATTAATTTCCATATCATCTTCAGAGCATTGAAACATGCACTCTGAAGGGTTATCTGTCTTTTTCTCAACCCATGGATGTTGGGAAACTGAAAGAGATGCCAAGTCAATTTGGCACTGTAAACCTTCTTTTACCTTTATATATGAGTTTGATACTCTTCATGTGGTTATACTAGAGTATTCAAATGATTAAGAGTTTTCAATAATTTGAGACGAATGTCATGAATGTAATCGTCTGTCATCAATTCTGGAATATCAAACTAAGAATTTCACGAAGGCCAAACATGACTAGTATTTCTCCTTTAGCTAATTGTGTCCTCATGTTCAACACATCTTCATCATGTTCTACTAGATATTTCTCCACTTGGCCTGAGCAAAGTGGATGCTCTGAATTAGAGGATAAATGACCTAAGGGAGGTTCAGATAATGGTTGTTCCCTTAAGATGTCTTCTGACTGATAATGTTTTTCACCTTTCAATGACAAGAAACCAGAAATGACTGGCATTGTGTTTGAACGTTCTTCGAGATAAGAGGGATTTCTTTTTTCTACATTTTTAATTATATTTTTTTAACGATGTGAAATACTACTATGGAGAGTAATTTCGCAGAGAATTCCATCATGGAGAGGATCACCATGATGGATTATAGCAAGGGATAAATATTTACGCTCCTTGGACTTCTAGCCACATGGATGGTTTTTATTTCTCTCATCCAAAGATAGATACTATAGATTGAGCAAATTTTAAATAAGATAGCCTTCATGATGGATTTTCAAGTGAGAAAATTCAAAACTACAACTACCACTCCCAAAATTTTCCATTTAGAGGGTAGGATCTTGAAAAGAAACATATAAATGTTTGAGGGCTTCATGAAATCATGAATTAAGAGGAGGTAATTTACAACTTGACTTGTGATTTTCCACTAGTATTTGGTGAGATTCATTCTTGGATGTTATCTTATACTGAGTTGGAGGAACTTGTTGTGAAAAGTGGTTATCAAGGGCAGGTATATATGCCTGTATTGGATTAGTTACTGGAACAGACCAGTAACCTCCAATTGGAATGGGAGTATGTTCCCGATCTTGTTGTCCGTATGATATGGGGGAGTATGCCACATGTCCCTACTGGACTGGAATAGTGGAGTGTATCTGCTCTAGGATGGAATGCTGATGTGTCATCCCATGTGTGGGGAAATATTTATATGTATGTTCCCCTGATACTACTAAAGTAGTTGATAAAATATCCTGACATGATTCCAGAATATGGGTAGGGATATCCGTCTTCCCTTTCACCATCGATAAGATGTGTTTGGTGAATTCAGAAGACTGTACCCTAATATACGTCCATTTAATATCTAGAGTTGGTGTATGTGCCTAATTTTGTCCTCCATTTCTTATCAACAGATATTGAAAATACTCATGCATAGGTGTAGAGAGTAGGTCCTGCCACAAATTTGTCGGCGTAACTTCACGACTAATTTTTTTGAGTGCTACCAAACGAGATTGTTGGCAGGCTTGATGAACATTGACAGGTGTATGTGCATGCTGGATATTCTCTATCAAGTATGTTTGATGGGTTTCCTTCAATACTCACAAATGAGACTGCTGATAGAATTTGTGATTTTAAACCATTGTATGTTCCTGCTTACCAGTTTCCATCATATTAGATTGGTGGGTCTCTTTAAATGTAGTCAGACGAGCATGCTGACTAGATGATAACTTGTAAATAGGTGTATGTGTCTATTCACGGTACTCCACCAGGTTTATCTGGTTGGATTGGTGGGTTTCTGTCATATGAGAATGTTGCGAAAAAAAATTAGGACGAACGGGTGTATGTTCTCGTTCATTGTTTGTCATCAAGTTTGATCGATGGAATTCTCCGGGGGAGGTAGATATGATAACCTACTTCGTGTTAACCGAACATTGTCCTTGGCGGTTCATCTTTCATTCCCGGTTCTGAGAGACCTAGGCCAAACATCTAGAGGCAACACCCCCATCATGTTGCAGATATACCACTGTATGATTCTGGCAGCGATTGCCGGTGGGATTCCTCAAGAAGGACTTCTGTATTCTTGAATTGAGGCCACTAGTGACCTCTTGATCCACCTATGTGTAGTATGGGAGAGATTGATTGTTGCGTTACTGGGATAAATACCCGAAACAGTTGGAGATGGTGGTTTTCACCTTTTGCTTCTTGATCATTAGTCATTGTTGGCCCGATGAACAGGGATTATTGTTGACCTGGAGGGCCAGTCGAGCTTCATGCAATGTCGGGATTGTACCGTGCTGGTTCTATTCCTTTATCATCACATTAGAGACCCAACATTGAAGATGTTGGGTTGGTAATAATGTTCTTCCCATGGATGGAGATCCATCTTGAAAAGTAGTCGGTAAGTTCAGAAATGTTGTCTCGGGGAAAGACATTCTTTGGAATGAAGTTAATTCTGTGGAAAACGGACAAAAACAACAAGTTCTATTAAAGTGACATCTTGTCATATGGATACATGAATGATTAATTCCTTTGCCTGTCCTTCCTGTATCAATTGATAGGGGCCTAACATGTGGGTAGCATTATTAACTTGTTTAAGGATTCACATCTGCTTCACCATTTTTGTTTCGTAGTTCCTTGAAACATGCATTCTAGATTATAGAATCACTATTTCTAGGCGGTTTCCATTGAATGTATTCATGGAATTGGAATCCTCCAATAGATCTTTATCTAAAGAGGTCCTAATTTCCAACGGCAGGGATTCGTTATGTTTTGAATTTTATGATACTTAAGAACGTGCATTGGTCGAGAGGATTCAAGGTCGAACTCATCACACCCTTTTGGGGGGAACTATTATCTACTCTCGGACTCTATTTGTAAGATTAATATATTTTAATGAATCCGTATTAATTTATAAAGTATATCATTAGTATCCCTTAGAATATAAAATCAATTATTAACATGTGTAAAATTTAGAATCATCAGCATGCATTCAAGTTTCTTAATTAATGGAAAAATCTGTATGTATTCGAGGTTTTTACATCAATGGCATCTTCTAATATACCAATTAGAGATTCTTTTAATTATCGTGATGATGATACTGGTTTTTAAGCCCCTCAGTGGAACACTCTGGAATTTATTGTCATCCAAGGAGAAGAAGTATTATTTTAATCATGTGATCATGTTCATAAAATGATCTTCCTACATATCCTTGTGAAATGAATCAGAACCCTCGTAGTTCGGTGCTGCTTAATTTGACACATCATACCTTTTAAGGTCATGTGATAAGGACGTATAAGTGGATGGTGCTTAGTTGAAACCTAGTGAGGGACTTATGCATAAGTTTCCAAGGAACGTGGAAATTATATGAGCTTCCAAGTAGGATCAGACCCTATTGGGAATATGGCCCAAAGAGAACATGGTTGATTTGAAGTGTTGGGATTCAACCTCAAGGAGGCTTCATATGTATCCCATATGAATGGGAATAAAATCCCACATATTTTTATGTGTCTCATAGGAGAGTATGGTCATATGAGGGAGATGAGTTTTGGGATTACATCCCGAAATAGGATGCCTTAATGATTTGAGGATTTAATTTGTGTTTTATTTCATATGGTGGATTCCCAAATTGGGGGAATTGTGGATAGATGAGGATGGGCCCTGAAAGGGATTCCTACATATCCTGGTTTGAACAGAAATCAAAGATCTGGTTGTTCATTGGTGAGTGTTTTTGTATGTGTTGTATCCATCACATATCTCTAAGATCACGTGAGTCATGATCGATGTGAGAAAGAAGATGATGTGAAATATTCAACAATGACACTTCATAGTATTCCTCCTCCACTGATGGAAGATGGCATGTCGACCATGGAAGTGGGAGAGGTGATGATCCTTCCCTTTGTTCTATTTATATTGGACAGGGGTCCAATGTAAGGAAGAAGGGTTGAAGATGAGGGGATTATACTATTATGGAAACCATGAAATTGGTTCTCATAGGGGAGGGAGACTTCTCTTATACATGCGCGTAATGGAAAGGTTAAATTGTACCTTCCCTATCGACGAACGGAGGTCCTGGGTAACCTCTTTGAAAAGGGTGAGGCCAGTAACCAACCATCCTCCAATATGAGAACTTCCCAACACTGTTTTCTAGAAGAAAGGTCCATGTGACTGTGGATATAAAAATCCACAAACATCCCATGAATGTTATCCCCATTTTGATACAAATGCGGGTAACCTCTGACTCTGGAATAAAAATCCAAATTGAAGACACTCTAATGTACCTTAACCAAATGTTTGAGAAGTTAGATGGTTTTGGTGGAGGTTTCAACTTATCCCCTTTTAAATAAGGGAACCAAGGAAAATGATTCCCCGCAATGAAAGGCTTTAATGAATGGTTTTTGAAATGGTGGCGTAGGTACCTCACACAAGTGTGCTGCGTAGGTACCCAACGTTTCCCTGTCGTGCAGGTATAGTATGCAGGTGTACCGCGCAAGTATAGCGTGAAAATATACTGCGTAGGTATGGATGAGGACCGAAGAATGTGAATGAGATCAAAACATGACTATCCCCTTTAATTCTCCTTTTTTTAGAGAACTACTTGAGACAATTTGAGATATCTAGGTGAAAGAGCTACGCAATGGGAGCTTATGATAGTCTTTCATTTTTTTCAGTCCAATAAAGGGGAGCCAAATGGTCCTATTTATAGGCACAGATGGGGCTTGACTGAAGAAACTTTTCCTGCACAGGTATTTCGTGTAGATCCACATCATTGGTTCTCAATATAGGGACATCAGAAATCTTCGTAAGAAAATATTGGCTCTGTAGCTCGTTCGTGAAGCTCGGGTGTAGAGCTTGCTCGCGAATCTCGGCCGCATAGCCCGGTTGCAATGCTATTGGATGTTACCACATCATGTAGATCTTGGAAGTATTTTTTTATGTTTCCCTTTAAATCATTGAATCATTTTAAATAGTGTCAACAAATGGAAATCATTTAGGACTTGATTCTTGGATATCATGTTAATGTAATAGCTATAAAAATTGGCCTCGGTCTATATTTGGTTGGTTCACTGCATTATTCAAATCATTAATGGTTATTATGTGTTTTCTTAAACACATGGATGTTTGTCCTTGATTTAATATCACTTTTGAATTATAACTATTTAACTAGACCCCATGAAGATGCTAGTGCTTGGGGTTTTACATAGTCTTGGGTGCCTTGAAAACATTAGACCCTTCTATAGAAATTATTGGTTACAAAGGGACACCATTCATGCATCCGTCTTAGGAGTACATAGATGATAAGGGATGGGTGTCAGGTTGGGAACCCAAAAAAATATTTTATTATTGAATTTGTTAAACCTTTATATTAATAAATATTGGCACCCTCATTATTTTTTTATTTCCTGATATGACCTAGAATAAACATATTGGGTACCAGCCTACTGATAGTAATATTGCAAACCATACTGAAGTTCCATTTGCAACCCAAGTAGATCTTCTTACTCATAGGTGTGGAGATTCTTTTCTTCTATTGTGTTGTGTAAATGGTTTCTATGGAGCACATGACTGGGCTTATGATCATGATGACTAAGTAGTTTTCCATAGGTCTCTTATTTTATTTTGTTCGTATTTTAATTCATTCGAATTTTATTAACACCTGACAACACATGCATCATTATCTAGAATTAGTGTTGGGAACTTTATTATATTTATTACACTTATTCATCAACTTCTATTATCATTTTTTCCAAATTTACCCTATTTTTTCATTTAATAGATATTGTTTCCTTATTCTATATTGATTTCCACCAGCTATACCATTTTATATAATATGATCTAGGAGGTCATTGTAACCCTACTGACACCCCCAGCACTCGCTTCATGATAGCATCCTTTTGCATTCAGGGAGAAGCACTTGAGGTCATATCGCTACCAGTCTGTGTCACGACCCGCCCTCGGGGTCCGTGCTGTGACTACCCCAAGCCCGCCTTCCATAGGCCAGGGGCTGGCGACTAGCACCAAGGCGTAAATCCCGGTAAAAAGGGGAGGCATTGCCTTTGCAAAGTAAACAAACACCACAGAGTAAGCAAGCGGAAAGTAAACACTAAGCAAAAGCAGAGTACAACTGAAAGTGCGGAAAAGTAAATGAGCCAGAATACAAACCCAAACTGAAAGTAAAGTACAACTCGAAAGGGAAAACAACAACTGAAAAGTAAAAGCTGCTACTCCGAGCTGTCCACTGGAAATCCCACCTGAAGGATGGGTACAGATGGCTCCTCTGCTCCACGGGTCCCGCCGTCCGCTCCGAGCACGTCCCGCCTAGTGGTCCACCTCCGGGTACCGTCCCGCTCTGCAAGCCTCAGCTAAGATCACCGTTGTCCGTCGTCTGCAACCAACACAACGTAGTGCGGGCAAAGCCCGTGCAGGGGTGAGTATAAGCTACTCAGTAGGGACCCCGAGACCCCTGAAGGTCTCTCAAATCCTCAAAGGATAAACCACGAAGAAAGGTACAATCACGAAGTAACAACCGACACTGCTTAGGTATATGCCCATACATATACCTAAGTCATCAAATTCAAATACGCTCCAACCTCCGAGCCCAAGTACAACTCAGTCCACACAGGAAAGTAAACGTATTCCACACAGTAAAGCAAAACGTAATCCACACAGGATTGCACAACACAATCCACACAGGAAAGAAACAGGATTCAGCTCACACAGGTATACTTCTTCAAAGGACGATAAAGATGATCTCTGATCCATCTAAGTCGTCGGACCCACAAAGGATCGATAGGTAACTAACCAAAGGACGATAAAGATGATCTCTGATCCATCTAAGTCGTCGGACCCACGAAGGATCGATAGGTAACTAACCCCCGCAAAGACCCACACAAGATCGGGCCCACACAGGACCTGTAGGCGCTAGCTCACACAGAACCGCTGAGCGCGGACCCACACAGGATCGGACCCACACAGGATCGGGCACACACAGGACCTGTAGCACTGATCCAAATAGGATCGCTGAGTGCTGAAGTCGTCGTCGTCGAATCCACACAGGATCTGGCCCACACAGGACATATAGCACTGATCCACGTAGGATCGCTGAGTGCTGTAGTCGTCGCCGTCGAGTCCACACAGGATATCTGTACTGTCGTCGACGCAATCACAGTAGCAGTAGCAGTAGTAGCAGTAGTAGTCACAGTAACAGTCGCAGCCAACACTAGGGTTTCCGCACACAGCAAGCTCGTTCGGAGGGTCCGCTCCACGAGCCGAGAGGCTGATACATCAACTGTCACGAAGTCCAGAGTTGATGTATCCAAAAGTTCCGTACCGTCAACAGGAACTCAACGCAACAGACGGCGCGTCGATCGGACGCCCGGTCTGAGAGTTATTGGCATTTTCGTTCCCGGGGCCCGGTTGGTTTTTAAGGCAAAACCAACCCGACCGTACTCCACCTGCTTCCAAACCTCGGGCGGAGTATGCCAAAAGATTCTTCTCACTAAGAGGAACACAACACAGCTGGCGGCACGTCAATCGGACGTCCGTAGCTCAAGATATGAGCGTTTCCGCTCCGAAGGCCCGGTTGGTTTCGTGAACGAACCAACCCGGCCGAACACAAAGTAATCCGAAACCTTGAGTGCGATAATCCGAAACGACCGTCTCGATCCAAGGATCGCGTTGCCGCAGACGGTTCATCGATCGGAGGTCCGTGGCTCAAGATATGGTCAAAAGACCGAAAATGTTTCGAAACGGGGGGGTCCGGGTCCGGCCCGAACCGGCCCGACCCCCCCCCCCCCCCTTGGGTCGGCCCGACCGGGTCGACCTGACCTGGGTCCGACCCGGCCCGGCCGGCGCGGCGGCCTGGCGCCGCACGGTGGCTGCACGCGGGGGGCAATGCCCCCGCTGATTGGGATGACGGCGCGGCTATATGCCGCACCCCTTTTTGCAAAATCGCCTCCCCCCCACGTAGGGGGCTTGATTGGTAGGAAACGGGGGGCCTCCTGCCCCCCCTCAAGGAAACCTCCCTCCTCATTAAGAGGGGGGTTTTGATTGCTGGCCGAAGGATTAATTCCCCCGGTTTAATGCCATCCGGCCGGCCAGCTGGCCGGCCGGTTTTCTCCAACGGGACCGGAAAATCCGGTCCCCTCTTCGGCTTCCGACGCCGGCGGCCCGGCCGCCGGTCTTCTCTTCCTCCGCGGCCCGGAACCGGCCGTGGTGTTCGTCGTCCGGCGCGGTGCGACGGCACCTCGCCCCTTTGCCGTGCCTCGATTTCTTTCAACGCGGCGCGACGGCGTCGCGTTCAAGATGTTTCTTCCATGGTGCGCGCGCGACGGCGTTGCGTAAAATAAACGCACGATTAACCGCATTGTGCGACGGCACCACGCCACCTTGTTTCCACCCGCAAGGAAATTCAACAAGAATGATGGAGGGGTTCAGCCGTGTTCATGCGGTCCGGCCCCCCTCACGTTAAACAATAACACAACTTTAAATATTAAAGAGCCTCACGTTAGACATGCGAGATCCACGATCAAGAATAAAATAAATTAACAATAATCAACAACCCCTACCTTGGTATAAGGTTCGAAGATTTGTCAACGTCCGCGGAAGACAACGTCGCGGAGGTCGGGCGTCGCGGTCGTCGTTCATCAAATCCGTTGACGAAGAGATGCGTCTGATGTGATACATCGTTGGCGAAACCTTGTACCTCGACGAAGGTTGTCCGAGGAAGAAGCGGCGTTCCCTCTCGTTGACACGGAAGACGAAGAAGAGCGGAGCGGCGTTCTTCGTCGGAGCTTGAGCGTTCTTCGTCGGAGCTTGAGCGTTCTTCCTGTTCTTCGTCAGAACTTGAAGAAGAAGAAAAAGCTCTCAACCTCTCAAGAAGACAAAACTATTAACCAAAATAAAATAAAACACTATCTTGTTTTATTAACACATCATCACACTAGAATTTCAAAAGTTTGAAATTCAAATAAGAGATAACTCCACATTAATTAACAAATTGTCATGTTAATTAAAGAGGGGTTAAGGGAGTTTGAGGGAAGATGTAAAGTTAGGTTTCGTGTGGGCCCCACCACACTTAATCCTCTCAAGGGAGGTTAAGTGGGTGTGGGTCCCACACCTAACTTCCTTTGAGAGAAGTTAACTATTAAGTTTAAATAAAAATTGTGTTTACATATTTTTATTTAACTTATTCTAATCTCCCAAAAACTAACTCTCAACTCGAAACAAACGCAACTCCCGAAAAGGTCTCTTTAAGAGAATATCGGCGCTGCGAGTTCATCGGTGCCCTCGGATTTCAATTCCGAGCACCGGATCAAAAGTTAGGAATTCCCGCTCGTTCGTTCACTGAACGTACCAGAGCCAAACTTCGGAAATTAATTTCGGGCACTCCGGGCCTCGGAATCAGGTGCCGTCTGAAACCGCGCTCTTGTAAAAATTTAAAGAAAATTAAGAAAAAATTTCCCTTGAATTTTACGGGTCTTTACATTACTCCCACCTCAGGGCTTTACGTCCCCGTAAAGATACATCAAAAATTAGGGAAACAAATGAGGGTATTGAGCATGCATCTGAGCCTCCCGCTCCCATGTGCTCTCCTGGAGATTCCCGTGCTCCCTTCTGATGCGCACAAGAGGAATCGATCTCCCATGCAGGACCCGCTCCTGTCGATCCTCTATCTCCACCGGGACCTCCGTAAAAGTCGCCCCATCGTCAACGTCAAGCTCCCCATGGTCAATGATGTGTGTCGGGTCGTGCACGTATCTCCTCAGCTGAGACACGTGGAAGACGTCGTGCACCCGGTGCAACTGAGGTGGTAGAGCCAGGCGATAAGCCACCACGCTAAACCTGCTGAGGACCTGGAAGTGTCCGATGAAGCCTGGAGATAACTTGCCGCCTTGTCCAAATCTCCGAATACCACGTCGAGGTGAGACACACAAGAAGACGTGGTCACCACCCTCGAACTCCAGTGGCCTCCGCCTCCTGTCAGCATAAGGTTTCTGCCGGCTCTAAGCTGTACTCATCCGCCCCTGGATGACCTGGACCATCTCAGGTCCCACAAGAGCTGCAAGATTTCTTCTTTGCCGATAAGAGAAATCTGGTATCATCCCCTGGATGAACCACATTCTTTTCCAAATACAGTCTATCCTAACATGGATGATACCAATCCATACCAAGGATGACGTCGTAAGGCCTTGACGCTACTACTAAGAGATCCAACCGTTACTCTCGCCTCCAAGGGTTGAGTCACACTGTCGGCATCAGTGTGTGGTAACTGGGTCTCCTCCAGTAGATGTCTCACAAGTGAGGGTCAAGTCAACAGCCAAAACTGGAACCTCTTAGTAACATCACGAAAGAGGACGAGAACAAAATATCACAAAGGTATGCGTCTTTTATTATTTCAGCTCATAATACAAGACGCTACACAAAAGCAACAAGGAACCAAAAGTACAAAGGATGTATCCACTAGTTCTGCTCCTGTCCATCGGCTCCCAGAGCTCCATGATCGAAGGCCTCGGCTTCCTGAAGCTGAGCTCTCCCCTGCGGTCGGGGTGGACCTCCTAGTGGTGGTGGTGGTAGAGCCTCAAAGCGTCGTCCACCACCTGCTGCTCGGCCAGCTCCTCTGCCTCGTCCGCCTCCTCCCTGCAGACCGCCACGGTCGAACCTCTGCCTCTGCCTAAGTGGTTCCTCAACCATCTGCTGATCCTCCGCATGGCGGGTCGGGCAGTCACGAGCCATGTGGCCTTGCCCGCCGCATGCAAAGCACTGTCTTCCACTCAAAAGACTGGCTCCGCGCTGTGTGCCCTGCACTGCTGAGCCAGTGCCCTGAGGTCGTCTACCTGAAGGTCTGGTCTGTCTGGACCCCTGAGTCATCTGTCGGCTACCTGCTACCGAAGACTCCGCTATGTGCCGCCCTGCGGTGGGTCGTTGTGCTGGTGTAGACTCAGCAAGGAAGCTCTCGATCAGAAGGGCCCGCTCCAGTACTCCTGTCTGAGTCGGTATGCTGAGGGAGATCAGCGATGCCCTGATCTCGTGTCTCAAACCCTTCTCGAAGGTCCGGGCCCAGAAGAATGGGTCCCGTACCATGTCGGTCGAGTAGCGCGAGAGATCAGTAAATCTCGCCGAGTACTGAGCGACCGTCATGCTGCCCTGCCGCAGCTGTAGAAGCTCCTGGATACGCACCGCACGAAGGGTGGCTGGGACGAACTCCGAGCGGAAGAGGATCTCAAAGTCCATCCAAAGTAGAGATGCCTCATCGTGCACCTGGAGCATCAAGCTCCACCATCGTCCTGCTGCTGCGTGTAGTAGGCTCGCAGCGAGGATCACCATGAGGTCTGCTGGTGTCCTCATTAGCCTAAACACTCGTACCACTGCCTCCAGCCAGTCCTCTGCAGCCTGGGGATCCGTCTCCCCGCGAAACCTGGGCGGTCTCTGGCGCTGAAACTCATGCAGTGCGCTGAGGCGACGTGCATCGTCAGCGGCTGCTGCTGGAAGCATCGGGGGCTCGGCGGGTAGAGCTACCGCCGGTGCCACTGCTGACAAAGGGCCCTGCACCGAGGCCTCGTCACTCGGTGGGCTATCGTCACGCTCGACTCTCGGAACCCTAGCTGGCTGCCGTCGTGGGGCCATCCTGAAAGGAAACAGGTGTGCCACGGTCAAACAGTATACCTGGTGAACTGATATAAGTAATCACAAAGAAAACTTTGAAACACACACGCAATCAATGTTTTTGTTCATTAAGTCGGAAATCAGAAGTCAGGGTCCTGGTGTACGGATACGTCGGTCTCCGCACCAACACTGGACTCCCTGGACTGATAACCACACTCAATACGCTAAACATTATTGCTTCACATAGAAAAGATCAGAGTTCGCGGTAGAACCGAACTCCTCTGATACCAATTTGTCACGACCCGCCCTCGGGGTCCGTGCCGTGACTACCCCAAGCCCGCCTTCAATAGGCCAGGGGCTGGCGACTAGCACCAAGGCGTAAATCCCGGTAAAAACGGGAGGCATTGCCTTTGCAAAGTAAACAAACACCACAGAGTAAGCAAGCGGAAAGTAAACACTAAGAAAAAGCAGAGTACAACTGAAAGTGCGGAAAAGTAAATGGGCCAGAATACAAACCCAAACTGAAAGTAAAGTACAACTCGAAAGGGAAAACATCAACTGAAAAGTAAAAGCCGCTACTCCGAGCTGTCCACTGGAAATCCCACCTGAAGGATGGGTACAGATGGCTCATCTGCTCCACAGGTCCCGCCGTCCGCTCTGAGCACGTCCCGCCCAGTGGTCCACCTCCGGGTACCGTCCCGCTCTGCAAGCCTCAGCTAAGATCAACGATGTCCGTCGTCTGCAACCAACACAACGTAGTGCGGGCAAAGCCCGTGCAGGGGTGAGTATAAGCTACTCAGTAGGGACCCCGAGACCCCTGAAGGTCTCTCAAATCCTCAAAGGATAAACCACGAAGAAAGGTACAATCACGAAGTAACAACCGACACTGCTTAGGTATATGCCCATACATATACCTAAGTCATCAAATTCAAATACGCTCCAACCTCCGAGCCCAAGTACAACTCAGTCCACACAGGAAAGTAAACGTATTCCACACAGGAAAGCAAAACGTAATCCACACAGGATTGCACAACACAATCCACACAGGAAAGCAACAGGATTCAGCTCACACAGGTATGCTTCTTCAAAGGACGATAAAGATGATCTCTGATCCATCTAAGTCGTCGGACCCACGAAGGAACGATAGGTAACTAACCAAAGGACGATAAATATGATCTCTGATCCATCTAAGTCGTCGGACCCACGAAGGATCGATAGGTAACTAACCAAAGGACGATAAAGATGATCTCTGATCCATCTAAGTCGTCGGACCCACGAAGGATCGATAGGTAACTAACCCCCACAAAGACCCACACAGGATCGGGCCCACACAGGACCTGTAGGCGCTGGCTCACACAGAACCGCTGAGCGCGGAACCACACAGGATCGGGCACACACAGGACCTGTAGCACTGATCCACGTAGGATCGCTGAGTGCTGAAGTCGTCGTCGTCGAATCCACACAGGATCGGGCCCACACAGGACCTATAGCACTGATCCACGCAGGATCGCTGAGTGCTGTAGTCGTCGTCGTCGAGTCCACACAGGATCTCTGTACTGTCGTCGACGCAGTCACAGTAGCAGTAGCAGCAGTAGTAGTCACAGTAACAGTCGCAGCCAGCACTAGGGTTTCCACACACAGCAAGCTCGTTCGGAGGGTCCGCTCCACGAGCCGAGAGGCTGATACATCAACTGTCACGAAGTCCAGAGTTGATGTATCCAAAAGTTCCGTACCGTCAACAGGAACTCAACGCAACAGACGGCGCGTCGATCGGACGCCCGGTCTGAGAGTTATTGGCATTTTCGTTCCCGGGGCCCGGTTGGTTTTTAAGGCAAAACCAACCCGACCGTACTCCACCTGCGTCCAAACCTCGGGCGGAGTATGCCAAAAGATTCGTCTCACTAAGAGGAACACAACACAGCTGGCGGCACATCAATCGGACGTCCGTAGCTCAAGATATGAGCGTTTCCGCTCCGAAGGCCCGGTTGGTTTCGTGAACGAACCAACCCGGCCGAACTCAAAGTAATCCAAAACCTTGAGTGCGATATACCGAAACGACCGTCTCGATCCAAAGATCGCGTTGCCGCAGTCAGTTCATCGATCGGAGGTCCGTGTCTTAAGATATGTCCAAAAGACCGAAAATGATTCGAAACGGGGGGGGTCCGGGTCCGGGCCGACCCGGACCGACCCCCCCCCCCCCCCCCCCCCTTGGGTCGACCCGAACCGGGTCGGACCCGACCCGGCCCGGCCGGCGCGGCGGCGCGGGGGCCGCGGCGTCCTGGCGCCGCACGGTGGCTGCACGCGGGGGGCAAAGCCCCCGCTGATTAGGATGACGGCGCGACTATATGCCGCGCCCCTTTTTGCAAACCCCCCCCCCCCCACGTGGGGGGCTTGATTGGTAGGAAACGGGGGGCCTCCTGCCCCCCCTCAAGGAAACCGCCCCCCTCATTAAGAGGGGGGTTTTGATTGCTGGCCGAAGGATTAATTCCCCCGGTTTAATGCCATCCGGCCGGCCAGCTGGCCGGCCGGTTTTCTCCAACGGGACCGGAAAATCTGGTCCCCTCTTCGGCTTCCGACGCCGGCGGCCCGGCCGCCGGTCTTCTCTTCCGCCGCGGCCCGTAACTGGCCGCGGTGTTCGTCGTCCGGCGCGGTGCGACGGCACCGCGCCCCTCTGCCGTGCCTTGATTTCTTTCAACGCGGCGCGACGGCGTCGCGTTCAAGATGTTTCTTCCATGGTGCGCGCGCGACGGCATTGCGTAAAATAAACGCACGATTAACCGCGTGGTGCGACGGCACCACGCCACCTTGTTTCCACCCGCAAGGCAATTCAACAAGAACGATGGAGGGGTTCAGCCGTGTTCATGCGGTCCGGCCCCCCTCACGTTAAACAATAACACAACTTTAAATATTAAAGAGCCTCACGTTAGACATGCGAGATCCACGATAAAGAATAAAATAAATTAACAATAATCAACAACCCCTACCTTGGTATAAGGTTCGAAGATTTGTCAACGTCCGCGGAAGACAATGTTGCAGAGGTCGGGCGTCGCGGTCGTCGTTCGTCAAATCCGTTGACGAAGAGATGCGTCCGATGTGATACGTCGTTGGCGAAACCTTGTACGCCGACGAAGGTTGTCCGAGGAAGAAGCGGTGTTCCCTCTCGTTGACATGGAAGACGAAGAAGAGCGGAGCAGCGTTCTTCGTCGGAGCTTGAGCGTTCTTCGTCGGAGCTTGAGTGTTCTTCGTGTTCTTCGTCAGAACTTGAAGAAGAAGAAAAAGCTCTCAACCTCTCAAGAAGACAAAACTATTAACCAAAATAAAATAAGACACTATCTTATTTTATTAACACATCATCACACTAGAATTTCAAAAGTTTGAAATTCAAATAAGAGATAACTCCACATTAATTAACAAATTGTCATGTTAATTAAATAGGGGTTAAGGGAGTTTGAGGGAAGATGTAAAGTTAGGTTTCGTGTGGGCCCCACCACACTTAATCCTCTCAAGGGAGGTTAAGTGGGTGTGGGTCCCACACCTAACTTCCTTTGAGAGAAGTTAACTATTAAGTTTAAATAAAAATTGTGTTTACATATTTTTATTTAACTTATTCTAATCTCCCAAAAACTAACTCTCAACCCGAAACAAACGCAACTCCCGAAAAGGTCTCTTTAAGCGAATATCGGCGCTGTGAGTTCATCGGTGCCCTCGGATTTCAATTCCGAGCACCGGATCAAAAGTTAGGAATTCCCGCTCGTTCGTTCACTGAACGTACCCGAGCCAAACTTCGGAAATTAATTCCGGGCACTCCGGGCCTCGGAATCAGGTGCCGTCTGAAACTGCGCTCTTGTAAAATTCTAAAGAAAATTAAGAAAAAATTTTCCTTGAATTTTACGAGTCTTTACAGTCTGGCTTCTAGTTTAGTGGTCAGTCAGGCCAGGTCGTAACAAAGTGGTGTGAAATCAAAACTTTCCATTTTTATTACTATATTGGACTAGTATATTGGAGACTATGAATGTTTCAGCTTTATGAAAATAGTTGTGCCTATGTTAGATCACCAAACCTACATGGAAATGACCACGTTCCATGGGATAAGATTGATTATCAAGATGTTTATTATTACAATTGATATGATTTCATCTTGAATGAATGGTGAAATTTCCACTTTTTATTATTTATGGAATTATGAACCTTACCCTAGGATGTCTACAGTAAGGCTAGAGAATTATATTGATCACTATATGAACATAGATATTTAAATTCCAAGAATATCCTATTCCATATGTTTTCAATTTAGTTTTTATATGGACTTGATTGTGCGGAGTAAGTGTTCTTACATGATTTCGCTTTCATTAGAATGAATGTATAGATATCATGCTTCATTGTTTTACATTAGCATGTTTTTCCATGATTCAACGATAATATTTCAGCTTGTCTGTCTTGTTCATTTAGAATTCTTATTTGTTTACACATTATAATGAATCTATTTTCTTTGATTCTATAGGATTTGTTTCATAGTTTATACGATATTACCAGATGTAGCTATTTACATCATTAATAAATAATAAAAATCTTATTGGGTTTCCCTTTGATGAAACCATGTTGGATTAATGAACCGTCGTAGGTCTCATTATATCCATAAATAAATTTCATTTAATAATTTTTTAATTAAGATATGATGTAAATACATATTTATTTTTTAAACTCAATGTTTTATAAGACTTTCATAATCTTACTTGATATGTTAGTAAAATATTTTAATTGTGTAAATAATAAATTTGAATCATAAATGGATTGAAAATGAAATATATATAGGTGTACTTAATTTAAACTCTTTCGTATGGGTATCTTTAGATTTTCCATTAGATTAACATTAGAACATAAGGATGAGAGAGTTTTATAATTTTCATATTATTTTTATACATTTTTTAGATGAATGACTCTTGATCATTGTGACTATCATAGGCATGACCCCATTATGGGTCAGTGCTTTATGCACTTGTGAGGGGTTTGCCTATAGTAGGTTGCATCCTTACTGTTTAAAATACCATTCTAAATACAGTGAGTTTTTAATTTTTTTATGTATTTTAATTGTAAGTGTCTATTGAATGGATCTTACCATTTTAATGTTACCCTTATTTATATGGCTGTCATGCCCTTTTTGGACTATAATACAAGCATGATCATTGAATAATGCTTTACAGTAGCTTGTTAGACTTTCCTTGTGCATGTTTGAATGAATTTTAGGCCATTTGAACCATTTTGTTTTCTCATTGATGGATAAATTAATATGGGATCATCCAAGTAAATGGTCAAATGTGGAAATGGGCCCTTGGATTTAATATCTAGTATAAAAAATATCATTATTGAGTACATAGGGGTGGAAATCATAAGGCTAGTATTCGGGTTTTTCTGGTTTCTTACGAAACCATGGATTATAATTCCTTAATGTTCAAGGTTCTGATTTAGTTCCAAATGATGTAATGAAGCTATTGAGTTCATTTGGAATAGTTGTGCCACATGATCTTCTCTATGTTCGCTAAAGAAATTAACATTAGAGAGATCAACGAGTTTAAAGATATAAATTTCATCAAAATTATTGGGATGAATTACTGGTGACTTTGGTTATTTTACATTCCAGTCCTTTAGTTTTGAATTTCATTCAAATATCTACAACCTGTGTGATCATAACATGCAAGTGTTTCACATGTGTGATAAATGTGAATCTAAACTAGTGAGAATATGAGTCACTAAGCAATATTTTCAATATCATTGATAGTGACACACATATGGTGGGTATTGTCGCATCGGTTCTGGGAAATGCATTCTTTTAGGTAGAAGGAACACAACTGGGGAGGACCATTTATGAATTGTTTAATTTTTTTTACTGCCATTGAGGTTATCATTTTTTTAAATCATTTTTTGTGCTACCTTGGTAGAATGATGTTATTATGGATGGATATTTATAAATACTTTTGTGAAAGTCCTTGGTCTCGGAGATACTTCAATGGTTATGTGGGATAGATCATGTAATGGCTCGGGTAGAGAAGGAATTGTTATCGGTTGTGATGAACTATCAGACGGGAATCCAAGAATCTATCCCAATATAATGACCAGTTGTTAGTCAACTATTCTACTTTCATGTAGTCTTGTATGATTAACTAGATCCTTTACAAAGAATCTTAGTGTATTCTTCCTTAGTGATGATAAAATCATCTATTTTGAATTTTCCCTTGATACACTAATAGTGCATTGATTATATTCCATGAATAATATTCAAAAATTGTTGGGTTTGTTCAGGTGGTTTTATCATAGTGAATTTCATAAGTATATGTTCTTAAAATCATGGTTGGTCCAATTGGCATATGGGTTCCCAAGTTGAAATGTCTTGGATGAGCTCTTGGACAACAACCATTCCTTTATTTGATGTGACTTTAAAACAAATGTTATTATGGGCTTAATCAGTAATATGATGTTGACATTGTGGCCCTAAGACAACATATCACTTGCAACATGGGGTGTGGAAAACCGAAGAATAGTTTTATGAATTCATGTTTATTGAATATGAGGATGGCCCCAGGTATGTTTTTGGGGTTGAATGTGTTTTTTAAAAGGAGGTGGGAATTCTAGTGGTCTAGATTATATTACACCCTTTATCATGTTCAAGAAAAAAAAATATTAATATTAATGTCACAGTTTATCAATTATCATCACTAGAAGTCATGTGTGGGATTTAGTGGATTTGTTATTTCATAAACGTGATATTCCTTGGAGAAATTAAATTAGGATTTGTTCACATATGTTGACCATTAATGTCTGTAAACATGGAATGGTTAGCCAATGTGGGAATACATTATTCCATTTAATTTTCAACATATACATTCAAAAGTCACTATTCCCAAGTTTTATGGTGGTGTAACGAAAATGGTAGGCTATGCCTTCCTAAGAAAGGTTGTGCCACAATTTCCATTTGATCAATTGTGATTTTACCATTTCATCGATTGAGTTTGGTGGGTAGAATACTACTAGAATTTTGAAAAATCATTCTAGGTGTATCCTTAGAGTTTTTAGAGGCATTTATTGTATGAAATTTTGATGGTGAGATGTACCATGTTTCATAATTCTCCCTTTTAAAAAATAAACATTAGTTAGGGAACACCATCAACATGATGTATAGTAGGATGGATATAAGATCGTGTCTTGAGATAGTTGGGTTTCGGTTAGAACCTTAATGATGAATCCTATTGGGAGAACAACCCTTATATATATATTTTATTTCTCACATGTCATATTTTAAAGGACTACATAAAGGTGTATTGGCCATTTCAAAATGACACATGACCATTTGAGTGAGACTGCATAACCCATATGGGTCAGGTGTGATTTCTTTATTTTTCAATGATTTTCGCGGATGAGAAGTTCTAAGGTGGGGAGGTTGTAATGTCCCATGTATTGATAAGAATGAAAATCCAAAGTAATTTTTAAATTTTTCGGTTATGAGATGAGTCATTTTTTATGATTGAGCATTAGATCTTTTTTTTGAGAGTTGAAACATGAAATTGTGTTATTATAAAAGATATTAAATTAATTAAATTAATATTTAAATGGAAATAAATTCAATGTAGAAAATGGGAAATAAGAAAATTAATGAAGATTTTTAATAATAATAATAATAATAATAAAATAATAATAGTAATAATAATAATAATAATTTATTTTTTTAAAAGACCCATGGGGTTTCCCACTACTACAAAGTGACACCCCCTCACCATCCTCTCATGTATGTGACCCCCAGGCCGAATCCATATGGAATTCCCCCCCCCCTCGTGGCTCCTTCTTCACACGTCAATTCATCTAGATTTCATATCGATTTCCCTTGGAATCCTCAAGGTAATGTCTATTGTTCCCTTATCCTCCCTCTCTTAAAAGGTTTTCATTTATTTCAGATAATGGTGATTTGCAGCTGAAACACTTTTGATAGGGGTTAATAATTTTTTTCTTCCATTGTTAAGGTATGAAGTGTGCCTCTTGGGACAACTTCATATATGATTCATTGTTCACTGCATAAGGCGATGCATTTTAGGCCAATTTCAATTGTATTCACCATCAATGGTATGGTTTTATTTCTAATTTTTTGTTTTTCACCTTTCATTTGGTGTTATTAAATGTTTTTCAGTCCCTATTAACATATATATATTTTTGGTCCTTGTCGTAGTTTTTGTGGGTTACTAGTTTTGGTTGAAAAGCATTTGATGACTATGTGAAGGATATCAGTCATATATATAGGTATATATATATACCTTCCTTATATATATTCCCTCATGGGGAGAGGAATATATACAATATATTAATGTGTACACACACACACATATATATATAGTAATTTGTGTGTGTGAATGTTTGGATGATATTTGAGTTAGAAAGAATCAAGTGCAGATGTGTTTGTCTTGGCTTGGTCTAATTATTGAGGTGGGATCCCATTTTCCCATACCCCTAAAATTTAATAATGCATTTATTTTTTTCCTACTCCCTTTTCATAGACATTAATTAGTGATGTGTTGTATTTATAACTAAATCTCTTTTAATTTAATTTTTATTGGTGAATGAAATGTGTAGTTATGATAAATGATTTTTTTGATAAACAAATCCATGACATTTTCTAAAATTTCACCAAACGGAGGTGCACTATATTAGATAACCCATAGTGATGAGTATACATTCCTTATTTGTTTTTTTGTTACATTCACGTTTGTTTCTGTTTTTATGTTTGATATTTATATGGAATGTTTTTGATTTTAGACTATTTTATAAATAAATATCATTTTTTATAAATGGGGTTTCCCAATGTAGGGAATCTATCCTCTTTCCCTTTGTTTCATTGCATTTTGGACAAGATTGTATTGTACATTTGTCGAAATATATCTGGTGAATATTTTTGTATCATAATAAATTATTTTCATGCCTTTTTTTGTCAGTTATGGCCTTCACATAGTGAGAAACTGATTTGGGTCATTTTCATTATCCTTGGACAACCATATTGTGTGGTCTATTACAAACTGGCCATTTTTACATTTATATTAAATGTGGAAATTATATTGGTTGTTTGTGGAACCATGGTTGAATTAGTTAAATAGATTTAATGATTTAAGTGTGTTGAACCGTGTTTTGGGTTCCTTTGAGAATTCATAACCTTACTTGTAATTTAATAGTACATAGGTAGTGGAAATTTTCTCGGCACAATAAAGGTTCCCTTTTTAATGTCTCATTCCATATATTTAATTTCTCATGCAATTATTTTGGCCCATATGACTTAATTCTAAATCTTATTCAAGATGAATAAATTTCTATACTATATTTCATTTTCCATAGGCTTCATTTATGATGTGCCATGAACTTTTTACTTATTTTTTATAATGCTTTCTCCCTATGAGACGTTGATTTTAATGAATGGTAAACCATTTTTTACATGCATGATAAATTGATATTGATATTTCGTTGATGAAATATGGTCAGAGGAATGATTATTACTTTTTTATGTACTGTAGTTTACAAGTTGTGACTTATTCCGATTACTCAGGACATCTCTTATCATACTAAATTATTATTGGTTGATTATATGGTTGTGAGATATTGCATTGGCCATATTGAAGAAGCTCTACAGACTATAGCATGAGAAGGGTTTTTACACTACATAAAATTATATATTATTATCATGAAATTTTGATTATTTTTTTTCTTGTGATGTGCTTGGGATATGAAACACATGGTGTGAATACGGGTTTCATATTATTTTCTCATGGATGGACTCATCATTATCAGGTGGTTATACCATGACACCTCGAGAGTGATGTTTTTTCTACCTAGTAGAGGGATTCCTGAGTAGTTTATTATACTCTGGAGATATTCTAGTTACTTAGGGGATAAACATTAGACATGACTTTTAGAAATATTGATACACCATGCCTTTTGTAATAGTCAATCCCCTAGGTTAGTGCTTTGGATGGAATCACAAGATACCCTGCCTAAAATTGATACAAGGGTCTTTATAAGGATTTCCTTGGATGGACTCGTTGGTATTTGATTATCACATCTTCCCATTATGATACTCAAGATTCATTTATATCACCTTGGATGGGAATGAGACTCCACGTCTAGTTTTGATGGATTTTCTGAATAGATTTATTATTTGTATTAGTTTCAAATCCATAATGGTTATTTTTAGTTTTAATATTCACATAGACTACCCTCTTTTATTTTCTAGAACTATTGAATAATGACTTGTCAAATAGTCCTCAACCTGAAGAAAAATATTTGGGGTGTAAATATTTTTGGGTGGCATTGATAACATTGGACCCTTGTATTCATATTATGGACTGTACATATACTCCATTCATAATTATTTCTTAGGTAGAAGTATGTGATAACAGATGGGTGTTCAGTTGGGAACCAATACCATGATTTTATTATTAAATTTGTTACAGTTCTATATTGATAAATATTGGCAATATGTTTATTTTTATTCATGACATGGTTTGTACTAAACATTGTGGGAGTTGTACTACTGATATTTATATATAACACCTAGATAGGGATCCATTTTGAACCGGAGAAGATCTTATTTCTTGTAGGTCTTTAGATTCTTTGTTTGAGTTTTTTAGTTTACATGGGATCCAAGTAACATAGGACTGGGCTCGTGCTATGGATACCCATGGATTTTTCCATTTGGTTATTTTGTTTATATTGGGAATTTTTAACCATTTAGTAACACCTAACAGAACATGCAACATTATTTGGAATTGGGGCTGGCTTCATTATTTCAGTTGTCACATTTCTTTCTCCATTCGTCTAATATTGTGTTCTTGCTTTATATTTTTAGAAATTTATTACATATGATTCTGATGTTGAACATTGGTGTTTACTATTTATACTTAAATTAATACATTTATCAATGAGGACATAATATTCACATTGACACATCCTAGGCCCTTGTTTCTAGTCGGCAGCTTCTGGGATTTAGGGAGATGTGCATGAGGTCCGGTGGTGACCAGTCAAGCTCTCAGTTTAGTGCTCAGTGGGGTGGGGTTGTAAAAAATATAAATACATATATATAGAATATATATTACATTTATAAAATTTTAATCATTATATATATGATTAATCTATAATCAATATAAGAGAACTATATTGGAAAATTCAAACCCTGAATGAAACCAAAGAATTTATTACCTGAAACATAACCATAATGAGAAATTGTTAATTAATTCTTAATATAATGTCATAAAGAAAATTATTTATGAAAATATTTATATTTATACTCTATTTTAATGTATCTATAATAAATTTAAATTTATTATATAGGATTATGAATTAGTAAGAAAGAGATCAAGCCTTATGTTAAGGGATTCCTATATCCCTTTTATTTTTTATATGACACATGCCATAATCACCACATTATTATTTCATGTGGTGTATATAATGAAAATGAATTTTTATTATGATTATTATTCTAAAATTTATTGGTTCTTAAATATCCATTTGACTATCTCTCTTTCAATGGGTTTCTAATTAAAAATATAATATATCGTTAAAAGGATTTAATGTCTCACCATTATTTCGAATAGAATTATTTCATTTTCAACAATAATTTCATATTTCAACTGTATATGATACCATATTCCAAGATATTTTAGGAATATACCTTACCTAATTATAATTAATTTTTTCATTTATTTTATTCTATCATTTGGAATATGATTGAAATGTTACTCATCCAATAAAAAAAATTGTCTCGATTTTCCTTCCTTGAGATGTAAATTATGTGATGCACCTATAAGAAATTATGATATTTATTTAGAGAATATTTGACATTTAATAGAATGAATATAGTTATCATCATTATATTATAGAATCAATTTTATGTCCTTACTTCATAGGGCCTATGAATCAAAGTTATCATTATTGTAAATATTTTTTGTCGGAATCTCATTATTTTTTGGAATTCTTTATGATTAACACCCCAATGATGAAATATCATAATATAACTGTCAGTAATTAACATGAATTTTCTTCTCATTTGGTAAATCAGGATAATTCAAGTAATAGAACCATATTTTTACCCTTTTTACATATGATATTTAAGAAAATGTTTTTTTAAAACAAAACTATATTTATCTCTTCAATAGAAATTTTTTTTCTTCCAAATATTTGTTTTAAAAAAATATTCTAAAAAATGTTTTAATACAGTCATATGATTTTAAACACCTTTTACCAAAGTTTTCATTTAAAAAAATTCTTTTAATGTAATATTCATGTCATTTTATAAAATGATTCCCTTTTAGATTTACCAAAAATGTCGAAGGAATCATTATTTTAACATGTACGACATGAATGGAATTTTCTGATTTTATGACTAATAATTTATTAATATATTCCATTAAATAATATAAAGAATATTCTTAAATAAAATTATTTCAAAATGGTTTAAGTTTTATGATGTTTTTTTAAAGTGTAATGGAATCTTTTCTCAATAAATGTATAAAATGATTGACAAAAATTATTCTCCTTCTAAGATGGTAGCTATAAATTTTATTTATTGGATATATAAACCAATTATACCATTTTTAATATTTATTTGAATTGTATATGTTACGATGAATTTTTTTATAAAACATATTTCATTTCAAAGGTTATTCTATGATTAAATGGTTATGGAATATGACTATATTTCATATGATGTTATATAATGAAATGTTTATGTCACCCATTTCAATTAATGGGTTATGATATAATGAAGGGTTATGATATCGTTACACAAACATGTTTGATTTCATTTTGTAATAAACATAACCCATATACCAAACCAATTAATTGGTTAATGATTTATATATCTCAATTGACAAGACTTGTAAGAATGTCGTATGAACATGGTACATTAGGGTACTTTTATAATATGATTGTTTCAAGAGTGAAACCATTTCTATATATGTTAGGGGATTCCATTGGGGATGGGGGTGTGTCTCAAATAGTAGTTGTAGCCTCGATGAATGTCGCTAAAATGTTTTTGAAATTATCCATGACATCTACTGAATTATTTTATGTGCTTATGTGTATACAAAAAATATATTTCTTATGAAAAAAATTGTTTTCATATGACGTATATATTTATATTGTTTTAAATTAATAGTTTTATGACTATAAATGTATAGTTAATATGAAGAAATTTTTTTTCAGAAGAAATAGATTTTTTGTATACACATAAGTACACAAAAGCATTTAGTAGAAGTCATGGATAATTTCAAAAACATTTTAGGGACAGTCATCGAGGATAAAAATATTATGTGAGACACACCACCATCCCTAATTGAATCCCCTAACATATATAGAAATGGTTTTTACTCAATGTTTTTAAATCCATTCAACTATTATGGTCCTCGAATATGTGTTTTTGTAATGTAAAGAATATGAATCTAAATTTTTTTAATATCCATGAATGAGAATCCTAGTTCACTGTATTCATTACCACCTATATCCTCATATGTGTTCTATTTTCCACACCCAACTCCATCAAATGAATAGTATGTAGTAACACCTTATATCATAAAATATTAAATATATATAATCAATATATATATATATATACACTAATAATTGGATTTATTATTGTTTTTAACTATCATACATAGTCATTACCATGAAAAACTATATCTTCAATGAAACATCAATATCATTTATTTCGTAACCATGGAATGGTATGTATTTTGAGAAACACAGGGAAATAAAATTCAATAATAATAATAATAATAAATGGTAATAGCTAGTTTACATATCAAAATGCTCCCTAAAATATTAACAGAATGAAAATGGAGACTACATCTAATTTATTTAAAATTAACTATGTAAATATAGGATTGGTTATCCTCAAGATAAATAATGGTGGTTATATAAATGTAGTAATTTTTTAAATAATGGATATGTATGGTGATAATGGTAAATATAGTATTGGTTATCCCACTAAAACAAACAATGATAATAATCTCACTATGGTTCTGGTTATCCCCAAACAAATGATGATAAATTGTGTTATATAATAATATTCTCTTGATGTTATTCTTCATAGTCAGTTATTTATGTTATTTCTGAAATAATAATACTTTTGGTATTTGGATAACTCCATATAGAATATTATTCCCAATGAAGTTTATTTATATTCCATGAATATTCAATAAATTTATCATCAGTTCAACTTATCAGTTAATATTGTATTCATTTACCATTATAAACCACTTACATTTTATTGTCGTCGATAAAATTACATTTCAACCATACACCAGAATTAATGGGAAATTTTTTTAGGGTACCCTGTTTTTTCATTTGTTTCAATCATTTATTCATGATGGGAATCGTTCTTTACCACTGACTTGTCTGAAACTAGGTTTTAAATTCAATCATCATCTTTAATAATATTTAATTCAATTAATAGATCCCCATGGTTATTTCATGGGAATTTAGTTACAATGTATTGTGACAATTATGAAGGTTTTATTGAGTTTTTATAATTAAATATACCATATATAATAAAATAATATCAATGTTTATAGTTCACCCTTCCAATTGTATTTAATGATTATACCAAATTATAAGATGAGAAATTCCATCACCCAAGGATGTTAGGTCAATTTCCATCTAGAAATATAATTGATAAGTTGTTCATTTAGAACTTATATATAATCAATAATTTCATATTGTTGATAGAAATGGCATCAGATTACTTATTTTATATCATGAAATACTATTACATATATAAATAAATTGTAAGAATTGTATTTTTAAGTGGAAATTTTGCTTGAAAATTGAACATTTTATATGGTTTTTAGTATCTCCATATCATAGTTTTTAATCCTTCATTTTTTAAAACTATAATATTTTTAGAAGTTAATATTTCCCTTACCTAGTGGTTTTTAATTAGGGAAATATCGAAATACCATTTATATTCATATGGAATATCTAATTATTCACATATGTACGCTAATATCACATTCACAAAATATATAATGAGAAATAACATGGTATTTTCATTCCATGAAATATTATGGTTTCTTCATACTGATTAATATAATCACTTAAAATTTATTTTTTACTAGTTTTGAAATATTTATTTTTTCCTATTTGGTATAGTCATCTATGGTGACATCACATATTTTATTTCATAAAAAATACTTTATTTAAAAAAACCATAAGATGTACAATATTTTCAAAATAATAGTAAATTATTTTGACCTTATCCATATAAATTCTTAAAAATAAGTTTCATATGAGACCAAAATTTCAAAACTAATATACGCTTCTTTATAATCCAATTCAATCTAATTAATATTTTCAATGTATAACCCCAAGATAAATCACTGGGTCCTTGATGAACTGTTAGAGGACCTCATTCTTGCATTACCATATGTAAATGGTACATAAATATTGAAGGGTAGTAGATAGTGTATTGGGGAGATTAAAACCTTAATAATAATATCAATTAATGACACAAACGATCATAGAAATTCATGTTCCCTGATACATTGGATGCTCCTAACATAACATGAATGGAATTCTCAACCCCCTAGGGTTGGACACTATAATCTCGAAATAATCAAGAGGTATTAGGAAATGAATTACACTCATGAATATAAAATAATATTATTATTTTATAATATTATTATGGAATATCCTATTTTCCAAATAAAATTCAAGTAGAGAAGTACTAGAAGTATGACTTTGAAGATATATGCGGAACATAATAAAAAAACATCACAATAAAAATAAAAAAATTATAAGTATCAATGATATTAGTATAAGGCATAACAACCTTTCACTTCCACCACAATTCCCTAATGATAAAGAACACAATCAACCTATTAGTGGTGGTTTCCCATTTCATATACATAGAAGGAAAAAATATACTAATATTAGAAGGTAAATGTTGTGTGTGATAAAAATGGTTAGTATAATTTCACAATGTGATTAAAAATTATTTCAATAGAAATTAAACCACACATGATTCAAATATAAATTAATAAAATGGTTGAGAATTAATTTTTTATTTTCAGTTAAAATATTGTCGCATAACAATTTGATAGATGATATTTCATAAATGGATTAGAAAAATATTTCCAAAAATTAGGGTGTAATGAATAAAAAATTTGTATAACCATTTTCTTATAATCATGATTTAAAAACATATAATATAATAATGTAAAAACTATTCATATTTTATAGTTTCTAGTTCTAGTACCTACACACTTCTCAATTACTGATCATTGATCATCTATGCACACTTCCCTCAACTCATTCAATCTGAAGAAACACACCCTCATTGGAAATCATGTCAATGAGGTTTTTATTTGAGTTTTCCTTATCAATCAATTTCTAATATAGTTGTGTCCTATAATTTGAATTCATGTCCACAAATAACAATCCCGACTCAAATGTGCTTCAACCAATAAAAAAATAACAAGATAACCATTCATTTCAATAAAACTAATCATTCTAACTTCACATTACCAGTTCTCAAGATTATAAATTTGATATATTGGAAAACCATGTTAATGGTTTTCATCATGTTCATTCCTTTGAAAATAATATTTAATTTAATTTTCGTTACACGTATAAAAATTATTTTTTATTTCAATGTATTCTGAAATGAAATATTATTATTAGAAATAAACAAATAAATTTTTTATTTTATAAATTTTATGATTGTTAATATTACCATAAATTCTTCATAAATCAAGGATTTTAAAATAATTGATGATAATTTTTAAATCAATAAATATGTAAATGATTGAATTAAGGAGAATAGTCTTACATATCCACCAACCATTAATCACATAATCAATAAATCACATGGATTGGGAATATCCAACGGCGAATCGATGGTGATGGAGATCAGGGAGAAGTCACTAGAATCGCAATCCATCAAAAGAAGTGACCAATACGTCATTAATATATGGAAAAATAGACTAAAATATGGATATCATATATGATATATAGATTCCATTGTAAGGATAAATATACTTACTAATGTGAGATCAATCACATCTTCTATCGGTTGACTTTTATAAATCCATAGGATAGAGGGGTCAAAATATATCTTGAGCTTCTCCATAATACAATGGTTTTAGTGGGGTCACATTGGAGGTAGTTGGAGTTCAAATTTGATTTATGATTCTTTATTCCAAGAAGAAATGACCTGGTAATAGACTTCATGAACATTGAGTATAAAATCAATAAAAAATACACGCCACAAAATAGTGCAATAGACAACATTGTATCCACCATGATACATCAAGATATTTCATCCTTGAAACAATTATTATCTATATTATATTTATTTGGTTAAGGATACAATACATCCCACATAAAACGTTGTAGCTAATATCAATATGTAAGAGGCACCAAAAATATCCCTTGTGACACACCTTTCATCTTTGTTGAATCCAAGTGAAAATTGGAAGAGACAAAAAATTCCTGATGTGATGGCCAACTCCTAATGATGCATCCATTTTAGAATTAGTAGTGGAATAAAAATTTCATAAGAGGTTATTGTAACTTCATGATGCATCCATTCTATCCATTCCATACTCTCACCCACTATGGAACATCCCTATAAAACTCTATGAAATATAAAAACCTCTAAAAAAATACACAAATCATCACCTAATAAAAGATGATAAAATATAAGGAATTAATGATCCGAAAAAATACTAATGTGATTTCACAATCTTCCCACCAAAAATTAATTATGCCCTCGAAAATCAATGTTAATAATAATTGATTTCAATGTGATGAGTCCTTGATCTATCGTCAGTGTCCCAAAATCACAACTCTCATAAAAATCAAAACTACACTTCCATAAAACTCAATCAAATGGTATTAACATCTCATGAAGTATCTTCTTACCAAAATAAATGATCTAAGTTGGATGCTCATTCATGGATAAATCTGGTCTGAAATCATGTTCCTCTTAGAACATAACATGATATTGGTTAGATAAGTACTTTCTAATCTATGAAAGGTGAGAGTGATAATTAATTAATAAAAAAAATATTGGTAATTTCAAGTGTTAATTGAAACATCAAATCATATCATCAACATAAAATGGTACCTCATATCTTGGTGAAGGATTTATGCATTTTCCATGCCATCGGTGAACCGACATAGGTGAAACCCTCCAATATACCTTTCCAGCAACTAAAATATCTAAAGGGAATCTATGATGATTAATATAGGAACTATACCAACTCAAATACATAAATATTATTTGATGAATCAATTGGATATTTGATGTATGTTCTTTCATCAAACTATATATATCCATGGAACCATCACAAAATATGAACTATAAAAATGAAGATTTAGATAGACATATAGAAAAGGACTAAAGGGTTCCATACAAATTAATGATTGGTTGTTCTAATTATAGTAAAACATAACCAATCTTAAGTTGTTATTCCTTGATCAAATGAAGTCAATATTAAAATTTCTAATCATGTATTCAAGTATATATATAAATCATAGTATATGACCATCCATCTATGAATGATACTCCATTGAACATGGTTTCCCATTTCCTCTTAGAGGACTATCATCCATCAATCATTAGGACATTTTATTGCAAATAGTGCCAAAGGATGAAAAGTTAGGGGGGTCTAAATTAATGCCACCCCAAAGCAACATCTCTAAAAGGGGAAACATAGTAAGAGTGAATGGAACCAATATAATAAAAGATAATACAAGGATTACAAGGAGAGGTATGAGAGGCGAGGAAATTAACTACCATGTTACCCATCCTCAAAGGGTGTGTGTTGTCCATGAAATTGTTAATAATGTTTCTACTACTTGGAACATTGCATATAATAGACCATAGTGTTTGAAAATTATTCATAATGGATCTTTGATATATAGAAGAGTCTGTTTCCATGTTGTTCATCAAGATGCCATGTGAGAGGCATATCTCTAAACCCTCAAACATGGAATATTCTTTGAAAGAGATGGAATCACCAGGACCAACGAGGGATTTAACGGAAAACACCACCGAGCATTCCTGACTAAGCACAACCCAACCTCCGTGCATCTGTCCAATGATACAGGAACCATCGAAATTCATATTGAGACAAAGGGAGGGAGGAATACATTAGAATCATATTCTTTGAGGTTAAGGGATGTGGGAAATAGAGGCTAAAACCCTACCAAAGAAGTATCCCTCAAAGAATGTGAGAACAATCCCTTTCTTTGATGGGGTAAAAGCTATGTCATGAGCGTCCTCACCCTTTCAATAACCTTCAATGGTGAAAAAGGATAGCCTTGTTTCCAAACATTGTATGAGCTCTCAAAATGATCTAGCAGCTAGCCTATAGAAGAAGACCATAACCATCCACTCTCAAATATTATCCTGATATCCATTAATCTGTGCATTAAGAATAATGGACCATATATGACTCGAATGATATTCCCACTAAAATTGTTTAGACCATTCCAAACGATGGAAACCTAGTTACTCTTGAAAAATAGATTCTAGGTCAAATCCGGGAGATCCCTTCGTATCTCACATCATCATCCATGGGTAAGGTGTGATTATGAATGCTCCAATGAAGATTTTTTTGTTTCCCATGAATCTATTTACACTAGATAATGTCAAACAAATGACTATTATATCATTAATGGTTATAAATTAATCTACTTTGGTTAACATATTGTTCACTGCCCATTTTTATTCATACCTTAAAGGGTACAAGGAAACTAAACCATGAAATACATTGAATTATTAGACCACATACAATTTTTCCAAAATTGTGATCAATAAATTTTGATGTCATCTAGTGCTCCTACAAGTCCTACTAGAGTGAAAACAATGATAAATGAAATGAAAAATATATCATCTCATATATAGACACTAGATTCATTATTTTATATAATAAAAAATATTCATGGGGAAATTTTGTATTTCTAATTAGGAATTATGGAAATCACCCATCACACCCTTTCTCATATGAAATGATGTTATGATTAATATATGGAATCAAAACATACAATCTTATGTGAATAATAACTTATTGATTGTGTCCACACTATAGAGAGAGTCCCAAATTACATTGACGTCATCATCAGGTTACTACTAAAAAAAATTCATCTTTAGAGATGGTGTGGTCTCTTAAAATATTTTCAATATAATTTTAGATTAATTTAATCAAACACATAAATTCATAAACACAAAGATATCAACCTTGTTAAACTCTATTTATGATTGATTAATGTCCAAGGTTGGATGTTTTCTACTCAAATTTCAATCCATGAATTTTACCTCACATAGGGTGTAATAAATTTAAAAATAAAACTAATTTAGGTACAACACCCATAGCTTCTAATGGGGGATCAAGTCCTTTTAAGATATGAAATATATTAAAATCTTGTCCTCATAAACCAGGCTAATCCATTTTCCTAAAAGGTAATGCAACGAACACATAAGATATTTCATATAAACTATGGTATTTAGATGATGGCGATGGTAGTTATTCATGTTATGTCTATGATAGTGGGAACCATAGGTCACAACAAGATTATCCTACAAGAAAACAAATCCTTGACCCAACACTGATGAATCATTAAATACCATATAAAGTTTCACATTCTTTGTAAGATTAAAAATTGGAATATATATAAAAAAAGAAACTTCACCCCAACAAAATCAGTCTAAAATTTTGTTTCCAAATATATATTTACTCCCTTTAACATGAGAGTCTTCATTGGAGAAGACAATGTCAAGAAATATATTACAAACCAGAAATAATTCCGTAATAAAAACAAAATATCTAAATCTCACTAGAATTTTGTTTCTGTTACCTATTTATAATATCCATCAACCATTTCGGATCAACTAAGTTACCATGTTATAAGTCCCAAATTCATAAAATATTCACATTAAAAGACATGAAATTAAATTTCAACAACATGGAATAATGGCATGGACCTTATAAAATTTCTAGAAGGTGATCGTATATGAGGAAACTGATCCTCCTTGGATTTAAAGTAAACTAGGATATCATCCTTAGTCATTACAAAAAATTAATCTATATATTATTGAAATATAATATTCATAGAGGCCATATAACTCTAGGATACTTGGTGGCCAAAGGTCAAAATATGTTACTCATAACAGCTATAACTACTATGAAATGTGGTTTTCAGATGTTATATTCTTCAATTCAATATTGGTAGTAATCAAATAAAAGATAAATTTTCAAAAACCACTTCACCCCTTTTAAATATTTGTAAAAAAAATTATCCTATGGTAATTGATAATTATAATTTACCATAAATCAATTCAGTTTATTATAAAAAAACACAAAGGTGAAGTGTTCCATTAGTATTCGTATAAAAAAAGGAACCTCACAAGGTTCCACACTCTGGTGTAGAATGAAAAATTTCCCAAAAACCCATCTAACTGATTTTTTAACTTGTTGTGTTCATACTCTTCCATTTTTATACAAGGATTTTAGATTGGATGTGTAGACCAAACCCATTCAATAAATAAAAATACTTTCATTATGACTTGGATATTAGAAATGAATGGTTAAAATGCATTTGAGATCTCGAAGAACACTGGAAGAATATATCTATTATTATATTCTATCTTAAGATAAATGAAAGACCTAGATATCAGTCTTTCCGGCTATGAATGATGTTTTCTATATTTACTTGATCTCAAGTCCCATTTTCCCTTGAAAACATGGAACACCTTAATGATAGATGTATAGGTGTCCTACAAAAGATTACATTAAATCCAATATTTATAAGAAATTATCTAATACAGGAAGAGGATGATTCTAAGATGTTTTATGTAAAAGACTAGAAATTCCTCTTTGAGATTGATCTATAACAAAGATAACATGAAATAATTGCATCATAGACACATCTATTTTTTTATTCTGAGGGGTTAGAAAATTCCATCACATAAGACACAATCTCTATAAGAATGTTTAGTAGTAAAAATTATGAGTTTATATGATTGAATTATATGTATTGGTAATAAGTATATTAGTACACTAAATATAAACCTATATATATGGTACATATTACTATCAATTGACTTATGTAAGCTTCTTTGGGGGATCTCAACTATGTGCAGAAGATTCAGTACTAATCCATATGTCGAAAATAAGTTTCTCTCAATGAATATGATTGAAATAAAGTACATTCAGGTGATTATAATCATGTATCACTACTTAGGTATGAAATGTTATGATAAAACTAATACATGTGTCATTAATGACCATGTGAACTATAGATCATTGGTTCTTCAGTACAATCTTGCTTCAAATTTCTAACATATCAATACTAAAATTATGTCCAATGGTCTATTATAGAAATTAGAGACTGTTTGGATGATTCTTGATATTAATATCCACAAAATTACTCATCCAAATTCCTTTTTTTTAAATAAATAAAAAAAACATCGACTGAGTGAAATTGGAACTCATGTTAACCCTGATACACCAGCCAGACCTAGATTAGCCATCAATTCCTTATCTAGAACATCCATGTGATAATTTTTATTTTACATATCATACCAAGATAAAATTTCAAATCAATGAACCATCTCAAACAATCAATCCTTCATCATATCATTCATCACTACTAAAGTTTAGAATTGAACACTTTTAGAAAATTGATTTTCTTGCTGTTTGATTATTCTATCACCTTGCTGAAGGATTGTAAAATCCATAGGCATTACAAAATCCATAAACTCTAGGTATAAACAACATCTACATCGGGATAAAACCTATTTTATATATATATATTCTTTTTTCTTCACTATAACCATATAATATCACCACCTTTAGATAAGTCATTCAATCACGAAGGTCCTTTTTCTACCTATATAGAATTTGGTTTTAACATAAAATTAAAACATACCAATTTTTTCAACCAATCCTTATCCTATTTTGAATCCTTCAAACTATATAAAAATTTTCTTTTTAAGCGAATAACATATAAAAATAATCCCAATAATCTTCTCTACAAGGTTCCACAACTAGACCTAGAATGAGAAAAAATGAAAAAAGTTATCTTCATGACTTGATAGTATACAATACTATCTAAAAAATGTTCTGATCTTCATGAGGTTTCACATGTTTCTTATCTGAATCTCCCATCTGATGTATTTTCCAATGTTTTCTTTGTGGTGTGGAACTACACAACGTTAATGGAATAAAAAATAAACAACACTAAAAGATAATCAAATAATTAACTAATAAAGATATATGTTAATATCAACTATATCTACATGACTAAATTTTTATATGATTTCAAAACACCTGATGAATATCCAGGAAAAAAACTATAATCCTAAAAATCATTCATCAAGGTAACTTTTCTCAAGCCCACATTAGGAATTAAGGCTCATTACGATGATAGCTATATTGGAAGGCATTCATAAATACTCCTTGAATACAAAATTCCAACCTACCATCCACCATGACATCCCATGATACATACAAAAATCAAGGAATGATGAAAAATAACTTCATTCAATGCCACTTTCTCCGGAATCATCATAGATATCCTGGTGCAATAGTACACTTACCAGTCCTAACATATCTTAAAGGGAATACACGATCTCCACAAGCTTGTAACAATCTCATAAGAATCATTAAATGTTTTGAGGGAATCAATTTACCACATGATCATACAAGAAGTATGTAAATTTGTATAATAGAAAATGAATAGATGGTATTTCTACTATTCATCAAGTTGAAAATTACCACAAGTAGATTGATAAAAATAAATTTTATAACAAAATACTAAAAATGTCACACATCCATAGAAATAAAAATGAAAAATATCTATGAAAATATTAGAACAATAGTCCAATTATAAATACCTTCAACAAAGACCCATTCTCAAGAAAATGGCCAAATTAAAGATGAACATTACCTTTTCCATAACATGGAATGAAAATATATACGAATGGATGAAGAAAATGTTAGGGTGTGGAAAAATTATGAAAATAGTATCACACATAGTTTTCCATAATAAGATCTATCACAAATAAATCAAATATGATTATTTTGTAAATTATGATATGATATAGAAAATCATTTTTTTCACAACAAAAAATTATTTTCAAACAGTAATATGTCAATTATTTACATTAATGAATAAATTAATATTTCAATAAATTGGGAGGGAATTAATAATATAGTTCTATAAAAATTTTCCTAAAATCATAATGTAGAAAAGTATCATATAACCATGTCATAAACCTTAAGTTTTGTTTTCTTAGATCAAGGATACCCACATATCACAATCAATGATAATGTATCACATTTTCACATGTCCCTTGTATAACTCCATTGGGAAAAAATCCCATTAGGGGAAATCATGGTGACTTGGTTCTTTTATGATTTTTAATCATTAATAAATTTCCGATGAGTCATATTCTAAGAATTCCATTCTCATTCACCAATTATTAGCTAAGATCACATGTTCTTAAATCAAAAAAACATCCATTAAAAATCATTAATTTAAAAAATAATTCATTTTTCATAGTTAAATTATGTAGATTTCAATATTTTATATTCCTCTAAAATTTAAACACCAAATTTTTGGATTTCATTAAGTTCATACCATTCAAAATTATTATTCATTTTAATCCAGTGATTCTTTAGAATAAACAAAAAATAATTTGGGGGATTAATTTTTAAAACCCCATCAATTTTTCATGATATTTTAATATAGGTTTTTTTTCCATAATATCATTCCTTTATAAGTGACCTTAAAAAATAACTATTCAAGTATTTGAAAAGAATTGAATATAAAATTCAAATTAATTAGGAAATCAAGGATTCAATTGAAATGACATTTTTTATATAATTACCTACATTTGATCACAAGATTTATCAATAACTTATATATGGAACATTTGACATAGAGTCAAATGAGATGGAGATCATGGATAAACCACTAGAGCCACATTCCATTAAGGAAAGGGTCTAAACTATCATCAATATTTGGATACAATAATCTCAGTGAAGGAGATCATTACAGACATTAGCATTCCACAATAAAGAGTGATGCATTTACTGGAGGGAAAAAATAATATACACTAGTCCATTATCTCAATAAGAAGAAAGGTTGGAGGGATGAAAATAATACATTGACAACTAAAAAATGTCAAAGGGTCATGTTGGGATGAATGGGTGGAACATTAAATAAATGTGGGGTTTTGGATTTTTCATGTTCGGAAAATAGATGATCACTCTGTATATATCCTAACCACAAATCATAAAAGAATTACAGATGTCAAGAAATTGAGAAAATGGAACATACTACCTCGCAATAATTCCAGCCTAACTAGATCCTTAACCCATGATAATTATGTCTACAAATGAAAACATATTCCCATGAATTGTGTGATTATAAATAGACTAAGACACCACCAATGCATCATTAGACAAACGTAAATATTTATATAAAGTTTTAAACCATTATAAATTATGTAAATGTGCACATCAAAAGTATTCAAGCCTCATGTTATCATGTGTTGAACCATCTTCCACAATCATTAACCAAAAAAACATATTCTTCACTGTGGAAGAGTATTCACAAAAACCTATCACATGGTATAGATCATTCCATGATGTCAAATATGTATCATCTCATTAATCTCTCTATATGCTGTATTCATTCCACCATTTTAGGACCAATTCTCACTTAAGATTACAAGTTATCCATTCTATAACATTAAAGAGTAGTCACTCGACTCATCCAAGAAGAAAAAGTCACTCAGTTTCCATTTTCACATGATTTCACAAGAACTAGGAGCCAATAACTATTAATAAAAATATCAATGTTGTAGGGTCAATCCCCCATTGGATAAACATGACTAGGTATTAGTAAATCCATTTTTATAGGATAGAATATTACCTAACTCATACAATCTTAAAATGGATAATACCTCCCTAAATTGTACCATCATATTGATGTTCACCACATTATGGATCCAATATCTTCACATATCCCTGATATAATCACCATTGAAAAATCATTTCATCTCCTAACAGTGATTTTTATTTCTTTCATATCAATCATCTAGAAGTCCTATATCAATTCTACCCTTATAAGGGGGTAACCAGTCACCCTTGAGAGAAAAACTATTAATACAACTTCAATATTCCCAAAAGATATGAAAAATCAACAATATTTCAAAAAATAGAAATGTAAAAGTATAATGTATCATGTAAAGGTTATTATGGTAAAACATACACCAATATGAAAATAAATAAAGGATAGTTATCCAAATATGAATATGTATGATATAAATATCAGAGCACATAATATTTTTCATTAGATACAAACGTATGAATATTAAAATATGGTCAATCAACTCTATACAATGACTCTATCAGGTAAGGAGTTCATCCCTCAACATATCTGACAGTGAAATTATATAATTTCATCTATATAAAAACATTCACAATAATGATTCCTAGAATTATCTAGAATAAAATACATTTGGAATTTATATCCAACATCTATGAATAATACCATACCATGGTTCATATTTGGATTTGGCTTATAATGTGAATAACAACATTGCCAATGGATCTACAATTGATCATGAGGGAGATATAAATTCAATATATTTACCCACTAATCCATAAATAGGTCACTATTTATCTTTTATATTGTAAAGACCCAGATTTTCCATCTATATTTTTAATTATATAGATTTATTATGAGTATGCGAAAATTGACGGCGCATGATTCTGAGACCCGATGTGCCCAGAATGAATTTCTGATCATTTTTTTGGTATGCTCAAAAACACCATGAGTGGAATTTTATAACTTTTGAACTGTTGTTTGGACAAAAAATATGAGGGCAACGTAGAATCCACAGTGCCAGGATTCGTTTATGGGAGGCTTTACATTGACCATAGTAGGTCCAGAGAAGAAGTCAATTTTTCTGAATATAAAAAGAAATGAAATAAAATAATCGCATTATTTTATTTATTTTCTACCAACGGACAAGTTGAGTGTGGGACACGCAGTGAGTCAGGCCAATGAATGACTTGACATGTAAAATCCTATGTAATGACGTTATTGGGAGATTTAAAGCATCCTAATTTATGTACCCCATTAACTCCCACCATCGTTACATACTCTCCCCCTCTCCTATAAATATAAATCTTGGGGGAGGGGTATCAAAAAAACTTTGACATGCAAAGACATTTTGTTGGAGTGACATAACGAAGAACTCTTAGAGGATGGATTCGACCCCCACAGGAGGAGTTGTGAGACACCGAAACCCCGAACTAGAGTTTGGCATTCAAGCAGCGGCGAGGACAACTTGTTTTGGGGACGTAGAACAATGAGACACCCTTAACCATGATCTCCCTACCAGATTTCAAAGTAGGGGGTTATTTTCATTTGTGAGTTTTTGATTCTCTCTACCACATTCTGTAAATTATATGATGAACACGGGTCGACCGACTAATGGGTGGACCCGAAATTCATTCGTATTTGCGGGTGGTTATTGTGGGGAATTTTGAGGGGTTTATCATATTGTTTAATTCAATTGTTTAGTGAACCCTTAACCCCCCCCCCCTCATGTTAGGATCTAACGTGGAGGGCGCGGGACTAACGAACCTGACCCAACCATCCGCTAACTTTTCTACATCGTGGCACCTACTTGGAAGATAGCAATCACATCGACGTACACCACAATAGGAGTACTGCGGCTTTTTAGCAACATAAAACGAAGGTGGTATCCCGCACAATGGCCAGCCATGGGGAGGAAGAAGGTGAGACAGCCATGCCACTAGTGAACGAAAGCCATGGCGGGTTCTACGACAACTAAGTGGCACTAACGCGGCGCTATCGCTTTGCTAACCGAACGACCTCCTGGCCATTCAGGAATCTAGGATATCGGGGGTTTACACCCCCCTACATCGAACCGAACTGGGCCTCCAACCATGATCTGGGACACCGCTGTTGCACCAGGCCGCAGCCATCACACTGGGCCACAACCCTCAGGTCGGGACGCCTCCCCCGAGTCGGGTCGTCGCCCTAGAGTCGGGCCTCCACCCTCAGAGCGGGTCGCCGCATTTGGATCGGGCTACCGCTCTAGTGGGTCGGTGCCCCAGCAGGCCACTTCCCATAAACCTAGTGTCTCCCTAGCGAGCTTCCACCCCTAGACTAGGGCGCTACCCTAATGGGCCACCACCGTAGCGGGTTTCCACCCCTACATCAGATCGCCGCCCAAGCAGGCTGCCTCCCTAGAAGGTTGCCGCCTCCCGCAGGATGGGACACCCCTTTATGGGCTTCCTGGTTTGGGATGGGCCACCCTTCTTGAGGGTCGCACCAGACATAATCATAGAGGGCCGATCCCACCTCGGCCCAGCCCAGACCGGGTCGGGCTGGTTCGGTCCGACCGGGTTAGGCTGGACATGTGCCCTACAAGTCCCAAAAATAATGAAATGGGTTTATCATGAGAATCATACACCCATTTGAAGAAAAATATATAGCATTGGGAACCTTGGAGTGAGATCGTCCCTTTGAAATACTACATTAATGTTTCAGAGAAACTTGAAGTACAACTGGGTTGGATCGCACCCAAATCTAATCGTTCCCTTGGTACTGAAATGCTAATAACACACAGACCGGGTGTCCGATTGACGTGCAATCTATTGCGTTAGAACACTTATGACTTGGAAGGTAATCAGGTTACATTATTGTTAGTCTTCATGCTAGTTGATATGCGACTGCTGGCTTGGGGAGCTGTTCTCTCTAGTAAACTATGCATGAAACCATGCGACTGGATGAGACATGACGACTACTGACTTTTCAACTTGGAGTGACTCGACGACTGCAGTATTCTATGGGGAGGAGTACCTGAGCAGACCGCGAAGGGTTGGGTTGTTCTGTGTGACCTGGCGGGCCACGGTGGGGAGTGTCCATGATATGCGATGAGGTGGAGAACCTTAGAAAAACACGATGGGGGTGGGGTCTCTCTGTGTCTCAGTAGACCAATATTACGCAATTGAGAGGAGTACCTGAGCCATTGAAGGTTAGTGGGAAGCAGCTCTAAGTGACCCGATAGGCCCACTTTACTTGATATAATAGGAGTTATCGAGCATCCAAGGTGTTCAACGTTGTGGCAGTGGATGTTACTTGTTACTACCCCTAGAAGAAATCCTGGTGTGAGATGTTTTTACCTTGTGCATGTGATTGTGGTTATCCTATGTGGTACTTTACCTATGTGGTAATCTACCTTCATGGTGTTACCATGCAGTTTTTCCTTGTGGAACTCTAGGAGACCATCAGTGTATAAGGGTACCTAATGATTATTGTTATACTCCCCCCTGTATAGGCTTCACCTGCACCTTGTTGTGTCTTGTGCAGATGACATACAACATTGATCGAGGCTGAGGGGGCCAAGACTAGACATTGCTCGGAGGTGGACCGTTCAGCATGACGTGACACAGAGGAGACGTTCGGACATGGTGTGAAGTGGAGGCGATATGTACATACCATACATGTAGAAACCTCAGAGGATGACCCTGTATCTATTTTCCTTTTTCTTTCAGTTGTACTGTACTTTTAGTCGTACTTGGACATTTACTGTTGGGATTGTATTCTAGCCACTTTTTCTTTCTGCACTATTTTTCTAAAGTAGTTTACTTAATTGTTGAGTCAGGTTGTGTTGTAGGACATTGTGTTTTTACAGTATTAAAGGAAATGCCTTCCCATTTTAGTAAATTTTCATTTCGGTTCTAGTCTCCAGTCCCTGGACTATGGAAGGCAGGCTTGGGGTAGTCATGGGATGAGCCTCGGGGGACAGGTCGTGACAAATTGGTATTAGAGGACTCGATTTTACCGAAAAACTATAACTCTGATATTTTTTATCTGGAAATAGTTCTAAGTGTTTGGAGTGTGGTTTTATGTTTGGGGTGTCCATTTTTGGTGCGGCGACCATCATATAGATTCACCAGGACCCTAAATTCTGATTTTCGACTCAGTGCATGAAAACACTGAATGCATGTGTTTTGAAAAGTCTTCCATGTTTTTTCATGAGTCATCTAACTTGGTATAACTTTTAACCATGGAACACTAGTTTATTTTATGGATGACACCATAAAGGAAACCACCAAGGTTTCCTGATAGAGTATGTGATGACTGTCTACTAAGCGATGAGGCCTCGGCATAGGGCCATATCCCAGCGTTAGCACTACGAGTGGTGTACCAGCAGCACCACTTACCATTAGTCATCCATTGTTGCCATCCCCACTAGAAAAAGATGCATGATGACTGAGCACATTGCATGAGTTCTAGTGGAAGAGGCCTCCGTGGTTCCAAGGAATGACGGACCTGCAGGCGGCTGATGTCTGGCTAGAGGTTGTGGCCAGAGTTTTTCTTTTAGTTGGGAAACAAACTTATTTTATGGTGATCCTGGTAGCCATATTTTTTTCTAGAAGTAGTAGGGAGATGGTGGATCCTGATTCCCTAGATACACAATCAGGAGAACCTCATCTGGGCGGACTTCGAGGGCCTTTTCCGAGCAGAGTTCATCCCAACGTCCTTATGCTATGTGCGTACACAGGAGCTGCTACACATAAAATATGGCAGTAAGACAGTGGCCCAGTACTCGGTGAGGTCCACTGATCTCTCCTACTACTCCACCGACATGATAAAAGACCTATTATTCAGGGCCCAGACCTTTGATCTGGGTCCCCAATGGAAGATCAGAGCATCGATGGTATCCCTAAGCATCCTAGTGCATGCTGGGGTGATTGAGTGAGCACTTTTGGTGGAGAGATTCCTAGATGAGCAGGCACCGCCATAGAGAGCAACAACCGAATGACAGGTAGCCGATTCATCTACAGTAGGTAGTAGGTAGATGACACAAAGGTCCAATCGGACAAGACGTTATGGTGTAAAACCTCAGGATAGGGGGTTAGAGGTTCGATGTTCACAAGGAAGAGGGAGACAGGCGAGGGTCATGTAGGGTTACACATGCAGCGTGCAGGTTCATATGGATCACAACTACCCGACACACCATACTGATGGCAATAAGATGGTCGGGGGACCACCGAGGCAGAGTAATATGTTCAAGTGAGGAGGTTTGCAGCGTGGTAGAGGTGGCAGAGGAGCTTACCATGCAACAGGCGGTGGGTGCTGTTTCAAGATTATACTTCCACCACCACCAGGTGGTCTACCTCGACCATAGGGAGTAGGAGGACTAAGATGAGTTTAGAACTTGGTAGCTAAGGCCAATGACCATGAAATAGAGGTATTATGATGTCATCTAGGGTATGGACTATTTATCCATAGTCCATGCCCATATGGACTGTATTAGGCGCAAAGTGCGGTGTGTCCGCACGAACGGGACCTAGTTTCCCTTCACCAGTAGGAAGTGAACCATTACAACACATGATGGACTTAACTAGAAGAGGGTGCAGCTGATTACTCATCAGTTAGATAGCCATAGCCTCATAGTAGATTATGTTGAGACTCTGAGCTATCATGTAGTGGTGGAGCAGTAAGCAGATGTCTTTCCTGATGATGTTACAGGACAACCTCCTTGAAGAGTGGTAGAATTTTACCCCGACCTGTACCCCAGGATGACACCGATATTTAGCCAAACATATTTTATGGCTCCCGCTGAGCTTCATGAGTTACGTGTAGTGTTGGAGGACTTTTAGGGAAAGGGGTTCATAAGACCCAGTGTTTTTCCATGGGTATCCCTGATTTTGTTCACCAAGAAGGAAGATGGGAGTTTGAAACTCTGGGTGGACTATCGGCACCTGAACCTAGTGACAGTTAAGAACAAGTATCCACTCCCGAGGATAGATGATCGTTTCTATCAGCTAAAGGTATCTTGATGGTTTTTGATGATAGACCTCTAATCAGGCTATCATCATCTCAGGATATGAGATGAGGATGTGCTGAAGATGAAATTCAGATGTAAGTATGGCCATTATGAGTTCTTGGTTATTCCTTTTAGTGTGACCAACACCCCAAGAGTTTTCACAGGACTCATGAACATGATCTTATATCCGTATGTCGATCGATTCTTGGTGGTGTTCATCGATGAAACATTCATATACTCAGCAATAGAGGAGGAGCATGCCTATCATCTACAGATGGTTCTAGATACACTCTGAGATCACCATCTTTATGGTAAAATCTCTATGTGCCAGTTCTGTATATGATATGTCCACTTTCTGGGACACTCTATATCATAGGCAAGAGTTTCAGTGGATCCAAAGATTCTAGAGGCGGTGCTAGCTTAGGCGCCACCAAGGAGCATGATGGAGGTGCGAAGATTCCTGGGATTGATGGATACTACCGGAGATTCATGCCTTCCTTCTCTAGATATGAAACACCCTTGTCACCATTGACAAAGAAGTTATAACCTTTCTTGTTTATAGAGAGATTCCAACAGAGATTCTAGGAGTTGAGGGAGAGACTGAGGAGTGCCCTCATCTTGAGGATGCTAGAAGAGGGCATTGTGTATGTAGTCTTCTATGACACATTATGGACCGGGCTTGGATGTTCCCTCATTTCGGAGTGATTAGTGATCACTTATAGTTCAAGACAGCTGAGGAAACATGACCTGAACTATGCTACCCATGAACTAGAGTAAGTTGTAGTGGTTTTCACCTTGAAGATGTTGTGATATTACTAGATTGGTAAAAATATTACAGCATACAATGATCACAAGAGTCTCATGTGCATCTTCTCTCAAAAGGACCTGAACATGAGACAATGAAAATGGCTAGAGTTCTCCCAGGACTACGACTTTGAGATAGTCTATACTCCTTGGATAGGGAACATGGTAGAAGATGCACTCCGTAGGAGGTCTAGTCTACAGTTGCTGAGTGAGGAGATAGAGCAGCTAGCCACATTGTAGATATCCTTCATGGATAGAGATGGATAAGCATACCTCTAGTATATGATAGTCACACCCACACTTCTTCAGCACGTCAGGGAGGCACAGCTTGGGTACACTAACTGCGAGGCTCGACATGCTCAGATATCCTCATGGCAGGAACCTGATGGATATAATGAAGGTGGGGAGGATTTCATCCTCTTCATAGGATGTACCATTGTACAAGTGGCAATACATGAGAAGGTGTTGAGGGTCTTCCATACATCCCCTCGGGCGGTTCATATTGATGTGAAGAATATGTACCAGAACCTCCGACATCGACAATGATGGCCAGGGATGATGAAGGTTGTAGTAGTGTTTTTTTCACGATGCCTCATTTGTTTGGAAGTGAAGGTCGAGCATTAGGTTTTAGTAGGTTTAGCTCATCCAATATAGGTTCCAGATTGTAAGTGGGAAGGAATATCTTGGGTATTGTGACAGGGCTTCCATCTACGTCCATGGGAAATGATTCCATATGGGTGATCATTGACCGACTCACCAAGTCGGCCCACTTCCTAGCTATCTGATAGTAGGGATCAGTAGAGGGCTTCAGATGCCTCTACGTACAAGATATTTTGAAACTTCATGGGGTGCCATCGACGATCATCTCTGATGGTTACACACGTTTTACATCCCGGTATTGGAAGGGATTGTAGGAGGCGTTTAGGACTCAACTGCATTTGAGAACCAGCATTAATCCTCATACGGATGGTAAAATGGAGTGGACCATTCATATGCTTGAGGGAATTCTTCGTGCATGTGTCCTAGATTTTGTCCGCTATTGGGGGGATCACATACCCTTGGTGGAGTTTTCATACAACAATAGTTATCACTCCACCATTGGTATGGCCCCATTCGAAGCTCTATTCGGCTGACCCAGCTAATCACCTCTATAAATGACAGACATAGAGGAGTCCGCAATTATGAGTCCAGAGTTGGTACGCTCTACCACTAAGAAGGTGCAGATAAACCAGGAGCCGATGAAGACTTCCCAGAGGAGGAAGAGGTCATATGATGAAAAAAGATGGAGACCTTTGCAGTTCTAAGTGGTGGACCACGTTTTATTACAATTCTCTCCATGATGGTGACTGCAGAGATTTGGATGAGGCGAAAAGTTATCACTAAGGATTATCGATCCATTTCAGATTATTCGGAGGTTAGGTGAGGTGGCATACTGCTTGGCACTTTTACCGTAGTGGGAGATGGTTCATGACACATTCCATGTATCCCAGCTGAAGAGATACGTGCACGACACATCACATCTCATCGACCACAGGGAGATGGACATAGAAGATGGGGAGAAGTTTATGGAGGTTCCATTAGAGATTGAGGATCGACAGGAGCGGGTCCATTATGGGTAGTCGATACCTCATGTGGTTAGTTTCTAGATGCATGGGAACCTCCAGGAGAGAACATGGGAGAGGGAGACTCAAATTCGTACTTAGTACCCCCATTTGTTTCCTTAGTCTATGTAGTAGGTTTCAGGGATGTAAATCCCTTAGGTGGCGAGAATGTAAAAAGATATGTTTTCCAAGCAGTATTTTTAAATTATAAGGAATTATTACGAGTCAGCGAAAATTGACGATGGATAATTCTAAGGCCTGGAGTGCCCGTAATGAATTTCAGAACTTTTTTTCGGGTACGTTCAATAAATGTGTGAGTGGTGTTTTCTAACTTTCGAACCATTGCTCGGATTGAAAATCCAAGGGCACCATTGAATCTTCAATGCTGAGATTCTCTTAAGGGAGGCTTTACTTTGACCATAGTAGGTCAGGATTATATGTTAATTTTTGTGACTTTTATAATAAATGAAATAAAATAATCTCATTATTTTCATTATTTCCCACTAATGGACTAGAAGAGTGTGGGACCCACTATGAGTCAGTGAAATGAATGGCTTGGAAATAAAAATCTTATGTAATGATATCGTTGCGGGATTTGGAAGCTTCTTAATTTATGATCCCCATTAACTCCTCATGTCGTTACAAACTATCCCCCTCTCCTATAAATATAGAGCTTGGGGGAGGTGTATTAGACAAGTTTCACCATGAATCGATGTTCTATTAGATTGCAATAATTATGAGCCCATGGAGGACAGAGCCGACCCCAGTAGGAGGCGACATGCGACAGTAAAACCTCGAACCCGAGTTTGGCGTTCCAGTGATGGTGAGGACAACTTGTTATGGGGACGATGAACAACAAGACTCCCTTAACCACGAGTACACTCCTACATTTCATGGTAGGGGGTTATTTTAATTTGTATGTTTTTCATTCCTTCTTCCCAATTCATGAAATTATACGAAGAATGCAGGTTGACCGACTAACAGGTTGACCAGCGATTCATTCATCTTTGCGGGAGGTTATTGTCGGGAATCGTGATGGGTTAATATTATTGTTTAATTCAATTTTTTGTTGAACCCTAAACCCCCCTCATGTTATTAGCTAATGTGGAGGGAAAAATCCTAAAGAACCTGGACCAAAACCCATACTATCAGTACTACATCCTTGCTCCTCCTTAGGAGACATTGAGCAGGTCGACACACGCCGCTAGAGGAGGGACGCGGCTCGTCAGCCATGAAAAATGGAGGAGGTGGCTAGCATAAATACTGGCCATGGGTAGGAAGGTGGCATGACCACTATGGCTCTAGGTAACGAAAGATGTATCCAAAGCCACGGTGAAGGTTGAACCCGTCTCCGGTGGATTTCGCGATGACCAGGAATCGCCCACGCCGCGAATCCACATCGCCAACCGAACTACCTCTTGGACGTTTGGGTGTTCCTGAGATTAGAGGTTTACACCACCCCCCCCCCCCCTTTGTGTCAGATTAAACCAGGCCACCACCCTCAACCCGGGCAGCCTCCCTCACAACGGTGCGCAGCCCTCAGACAAGGCCGCTGCCCTCAAGCCGGGCTGCTACCCTCGAGCCCAACCGCCGCCCTCAAAACAGGCCACCGCATTCGGACTCGGCCGCCACCTTAGAGGGCCGCCCCCCACCCGTCGCTGCCTCCGTACCTTGCCTCCCCCCAGAAGGTCGCTGCCCCTTAACCGAGCTGCCGCCCTAGCGTGCCGCCCCCTTGAACAGGGCGGATGCCCCACGTGGGCGGCACCTGAAGCAGGCTGCTGCCCCATGCGGCCAGAGCCCCCCCCCCATTGCGGGATGCCCTCTTCAGGTTGGTCCGCCCTTCTTGTGGGCCAGACTAGACAACATCCTAGCATGCCGAGTCCACCTCGACCCATCCTAGACCGGGTTGGTCCTACAAGGTCGGACTAGACCCAGGCCCAACCACGCCCAGAAATACTCAAAGCGGTTTATCTTGAGAGCTGGACGCCCGTTTGATGAACAGTCTGTGGAATTGGGAACCTTGGAGCAAGAAAATCCTTTTGACTTACTCCATTAGAGTTTCAGATAAACATTGTTTATATCTAGGTTGGATCGCACATGAATCCTAATCGTCCCTCACACTGAAATGCCAATAACGCACAAATAGGTTGTCCGATTGAAGAACCGTCTATTATTTTGGAACCCATATGAAATGGCTGGTCATCAGGTTACTTCCTTGTGAGATAGAGTTTTGGTTGAGATTCAACTGATATAATGGGGAGTGGTTCTCCAATGCGAACTAGGTACTGAACCCTGAGGCTGGATAAAACTTGACGACTGCAGACTTTTCAACTTGGAGTGACTCAGTGACTGTGGTTGGCGATGGGGCAGATTACCATAGCATACCACAATGAGTTTGGTTTGTTCTATATGACCTGGAAGGACATAGTGGGAAGAGGCCACAGTACGAGATGGGGAGATGTACCTTAGCAGGCCACGATGGGGGTGGATGGCTCTGTGTGACCTGTAAGACATACAGTATGTGATAGAGAGGAGTACCTCATCAGTTCAATGTTAGTGGGATGTGGCTCGGATTGACCCGACAGGCCCACTGTACTCGATAGAGGAGGAGTTATCTAGAATCCAAGGCGTTTGATGTTGTGACAGGGGATGTTACATGTTACTATCCCTAGAATAAATCATGGCGTGAGAGTTCTTTACCTTGTGATTGTGATTGCTATTATGGTATGTGGTACGTTACCTATGTGTTAATCTACATTCATGGTGGTACACTATGGTTTTTCATTTTGAAACTCTAGGAGACCTTCAGGGTCTTAGGGTCCCTACTGTGTATCTTTATACTCTCCCCTTCATGGGCTTCACCCGCACCTTATGTGTGTCTTGTGCAGATGACGTACAACATTGATCAAGGCTGATGGAGACATGAATGGACGTGCTCAGATGTGGACCATTCGACATGACGTGACATAGAGGAGAGGATCAGACCTAGAAAATATTGGAGGTGGTATGTACCTACCCTAATGTTAGGAACTTTGGAGGAAAACCCTGTAGATATTTTCATTTTTTATTTCAATAGTACTATACTTTCAGTCGTGCTTGTACTTTTACAGTTGGACTTGTATTCCGACCCATTTTTCATTCAGCACTATTTTACTACAACAGTTTACCTCACTGTTTCTTCTTGTTTTGTTCTTGGACCTTGTTTTTTTACATGTTTAAAGTCAATGCCTCTAGTTTTAGGGAAAATTCAATTTGTTTCTAGTCACCATCCCCTGGCCTACGGAAGGCGGGCTTCAGGTTGTTGCGACATGGGCCATGGGGGATGAGTCGTGACACATATCATGATAGAATCTATATATAAAGACAATATATATTAGATCATTGTTTTATTTCATTTAAAAAATATTATTCATTCATTAATGGACAAAAAATCCAATTTGGTATCCAACAGATTTCTTCAAGAATGAAACACTAAAATGAGTGGAAAGAGAGATCTAGTTCTACTTAATAAGTTAACATATGGTAATTTTAGTCAAATAGAAATAAAATATTACGTTAATAATATTAAAAATCTGTATTAGGAAATTTTTTCAGTAATCACCATAATGATCACATCATATAGTAACTACCAGTTAGTTGGTGAGCCTAACACATTGGTTTTTGGCCCTTTCAATTGGATGGTGGAGTCTATCCAATCAACCAATGGATTCTTACATGGTTTAATACTGGATATAAATAAATACAAATAATCGGGATAGTTCAATGACTTGGCATTAGCTTCCCATCATATGGCTAGTAATATCTACTTAAATACATAGATCCTAACTTTGATACCAGCTATCTACTAGAATTGAACTATCAAGAGGATGGAAAACCAGTAGCTTCAATTCTACTGGTCATAAAATATTATTCATAAAATGATTTTAATAGTTTAGTAATACATTTGAATCACCTTTGATCCAAAACATAAGAGAACCTATGGAGTTCCTAAACAAAATAGAAATATAACATGAAAGCGATGATGTTAAAAATATACACCTAAAAACATCTCATACTTGAGAAGAACCTTTAGATAACATTCATATATATTTAATGTTATTTAGAAAAAATTAGATTCTAATTCCCACATATCATATGGGATATATCCATTTTTTAATTGGACTCATGAAACTGGTACTATCTTCCCGATATTCATCTTATCACTATGATCCACTATTAGCCATAGGTACTCCACAAACATTGCATTTGGTTCTAACTCAACATCCTCACAGTCAATCACAAGTTTAATATTAGGATTGTGCCTCAAAATATGTAACTAATTGAAAATATTATGGATACCTTGATTTTTTAGTGAGAGTTCAATTTGTTATGAAACTATTTTGATTCTCATGGTGATCTAAAACCATTACACAAACCACTATTCCATCTACCATTACCAACGAAAATGATGATGATCCAACTAAGGTTAATCCCATAATAAGTTGAAGTCTACATTAGTGAAATCCAATGTTAATATATTTCAGTTCGAATATAATTCTTTATCTAATTGGTATGTGACAAGATCCATCCAAAGTTTCCCTTTTTGGAGGTCTTCTTCACTATACACAGCCCAGAAATAGAAGCCACACTGTCCATATGAAAACTCCTCAGAGCGTATCCCAACAAATGTTAGTGATCCTCAAATACATCCATCTGAATCAATTTATATAAATTTTTATTATTCATGAATCCTATGAAGTGAATATTATTACCCCATGCTCCACTAGAATCTCGAATGCATGCCAAAAGAATATTCACTAATATCTAGATCATTCTATATGGATATCAATCAACCAATGGATTATAAGTTTTACCATACTATAAATGCGTCTTTATACCCTTCTTCATGTCTTGGAATATTATAACCTAAAACACACGCATCTACTTGATATGATTAATGATGGAACTCTATGAAGACACATACTCTATATGATGTAATTCATTCCCATATTATCTCTTATATGATCCTCTTATATTAGAAAAAATGTAATAATTAATTTAATTGGTCAAATACCTCCCATAAAATATATATTCATCTAGTGTTTCGTGGAAATATTTTCATGAATCTTATTATCACATCATCCCACTTCCTCAAATTCACAACAAGTGGATAAATCAATCCTCATGATTGTTAATGCTCCACTGTGAATCAAAAATAGGATATGCATTAAGAGATGAATATCTTGATGTCTCTGTTCATTCCTAGACACCTAATGCATTTCCTAATAACTAAATTAATCATCATAAAACATTTTGGAGTTCCCAAATAAGATGAATTTAATTACCTCAATAGTTATTCCCTTAGGGAATAAAGAACCAATACTATCATATGAAAAATGATTGCATCATCACTATATATCAACCATGCATGAATTTGTTTACTTCTGGAAAACAATTTCTATATCACTAATCATTTTGGATCTTACTCCAAGATAAAAATTACCTTATGAACAATTCTTAATTTATAAGAAAATTATTAACAGTGATTACCTCTAAATCTTCATATGAATTATCAAAACAATTAGATAAAAAATTTATCATCTAAAATTACTCTTACATAGGTAACTCTCAATATTCATTATTTTCCTATCAAGATCATTTATAAAAGAATTACCATTACATAGGGAATAATACATCTGAAAATAATATTTTAATTGATATTCTACCCAGTACGTCTACTAGTGATTTGATTACCACTAACATAAGAAGTGAGAGAAGATATTATCATCAATGTAAATAATAAATCTCTTACTGAATGGGAAATGACACCTACAGACCATTACATAGTCTATGACTACGAAGTATAATTATTATGTATGGTATTTATAATGGTGGTGTCATATATAGGGAGACCCATAAGCTACTACTTGATCCTTATACCTAAGTAAAACTCATAATACAACATCAAATGAATCATTCTAAAATATAAATTGAATCCCTAGATTCTATAAGATCATAATCGGAGTTGTTGTCAATATATTCTTATTCTCTCAGAAGGACTCATCCCATTACCTGGTCCAGAAAAACATTACCCCATCCTTAGTGTGTCTTTTAATTTGTGATAAAAAATGGGAGAAGACAATATTGAAATACTCTTAATACCCATATAATCTAAGGATTCTGTTGAACATGAACACATTTATAGGTAATTTTGATGGATAGATCCACATGATGAGTTTACAACTAAGAGGGTTGTGAAATATTGGATAAAATTTTATAAGTAACTTATTATCATGTAAAAATTTGAGCTTTTATGGTTCTTGATACACACATTGATTTATCAATATATTTCCTAATATACATGATGAATAAGATAGATCATTGTACATTTACTTTACAATAATCAATAGAAATACAAATCTATTATATATTTTTTATTACCCTCATCCTAGATTCTATAGTATAACAATTTTATCAATTATTTGGGATGAAACAAAGTCACAATGTTACCTAACTTATGATCCAAGATTAAATGATCTATATTTTATTTCACACAGATTTTCTTGAGTCCATAGTTACTATCAAATCCTGAATCAACAGAAGATATTTTTTATAAATCAATACAAAGTGTTACAAGTGTCCATATATTCATTATAAAACATGAGTCATAGATGTGGTTATTTATACTAATAAACATAATCTTCTCCTTCCTTCAATGGATGATCCACTGTATAAAGATATCTTGATGTTCCTCCTTGAGTTTGATGTATCTTACATGCATGTATACACATCAAGAGAAATAGTACTTGATGAATCTGATTTAATAGTCTTCATAAAACACCTAAAAATCACATGTGTGTGACTAATATCCTCTATTCAATAATTCTTAGGCATTTCTTCTATTATTCATATTATTCAAAAATCATAAGTTCTTTTCCCCATACATCTTACAACACCTTCAATAGCCTATGAATATTTTTATCATATTTTCAGGGATAGTTTTTCCATATTTCAAATATTTGTAAACGCTATATTGTTTAGGGGATCCTCCACCCTTTTTATACATCTTATATGAGATAATATTCAAAATATTTTCCTATCCACCATTTACGTAGTGTATGTTTCAGGATATTTTGAAATATAAATATTCAAATAGATTGTTTTAGTAACTATTGTAAAACGTGAAACAAAATTAGTACACAATGTATTCGATGGTTTACACAATACCTTTTATAAGAGGATGTTCTGAGTCGGTTAGAGGATGATCTCATAAAATTTTTTGAGTCATGATCATCATTACATCCTTTTGGTGCTCATGTTTTTACGAAATAATTCGGATGTTTCGTCTTCTGGTGATTCATGTTTCTTCAATATCTACAATATCTTAAATCAGTTCATGTTATTGGAGTTATTCCCATTATTAACTATTCTCAATTTCACTTCATAATCCACATTCAGCGTCATCATTTTTTCTTCTTTAATTTTTCATTATTCATGAAACGAATTTTCATGATTTATAATATTTTTCCATTTATCCTTGCATTTATTAGATTTCAAAACCATAAAGACAATTTTCAAATTTTCAAGGGAATTAAAATATTCTATAAAAGGTATCCAAATATGACCTTATAAAAACATTTTATCTACGTTTCATAATAGAATCAACATATCCTTCATTTCAAAGATAAATTGTTTCAAAATTTATGTTAATATGTTTTTTGAGACTATTAGATATAATAACCTTCTTAGACAATTATTCCCTTATATAATTTCCCTCTTCACTTATCTTCAATTTTTTATTTTAATGATCCATGAAACATTAAATAATAAAATTTACATCTTCTTTGATGAATTTATTCATATTTTTGTTGAATGAAAATTGAATATCTCTATGTGATGAATAATAATCAATGATTAACCATGGTACATTAAGAGTATAGCAATCCAAAAATCTATTTAAAAATATACCGCATTTTTTATCTTCAGGTATTGGTGTACCTTCCATTACTATGATATTCTTCTTTAGCATCCTTGATTTTATTTTCTGTATGTTATTTTTAGTATTAGTTTAAATATTAAGATTATTTTCCTCAGGAGTAACGTTTTTTGTATCTAACATAGTCCTCCCAATCATTTCTTCAATGTATCACTTCGTAACTTCTATCCTTGATCTTTAGGAGGAACCCTTCACTAAGAGATATTTCAAATCACCTTTTTAGAATGACCATTGAGAGGGGGTGGAAGTGAATAAATAATTCATATTTATATATTATTTTCTATTGATTCCAAATTGTTGATAATGTTATGGATATTAATTAATTAATTGATATATAAAAGTCTCAATTTTTTTAGGAAAAATAAGAGAGGTCTAAGAAAATGGTATCTACAGTGTAAATGATAAATATCCCCTCAAAATATGTTTTCTTACCCTCCAATGTATATTATACACTATAATCATTGAAATAATTACAATGGTTTACATAGAGTCATGTATTATCCATACCTCTTATTCCAAATAAGATAATATTTATATTAGTTCACATTTTTCTACATGAGTGATCATTTTACATCTACTTACAATTCAATAAAGGAGGATGTACATACAACTTCATACAGTGCTACTAGAGTCATTACTAACCATAATAACATAGAGTCACACAAGATGATCTATATATTAATTAACTCTATCTTATACATTCATCAAGGCTTCATCCAACCTTGTAGGATCTCTTGACATTAATAAACGAGTTTACTGTACCTGACACTCTCATATACACTTTAAGATAATTTTACCATTCTGAATAATAAATTATATTCTTTAATAAAAACATTTTGATCATAATTGATTTATTTTTTTCCTCACTAATGTAATACTTTAGTGTTTATTCCATCAGTGTGATTTTCTATCAGACACACATAGTTGTTCTCAATAGATGCATGCAATTTCTTTATTCATTATTATATGCCCGAATCATCTTGATCAACTCTATTTCCCCTCATCATGAATAATTTATACAATTTAACAAGAAAAATATTTAGAAATATTTATGATGTATGTTTTATGGTGACTGAATTTCAAATAATATTTTTCACTTAATTATTTTATAAGTTGTCTCAATTTTTTGGTCTATTTAATTAAATTACTTATGTTGTTATGCATTCGTGAATGTATAGATTCTCATATTCATAAAAAATATATCCTATATAAATTGAGTCATATCATCCTTCACATAATAGTGAAAAACTAATATATCATTTCTTTTTTTAGATCACTTCATTTTAATAAGGTTATGTGGTGTCTCCATCCACATCGCTTTAGGGTAAGAACATTCATATAAGGGTTTTCACATTCATGTAATCGAAGGAAATGATCAGAAAACCTCCATCATTTAATCACCAACATAAAATTTCATTAAATAGTACATGTAAAACAATATTTTATATTACATAAAACCATGGTGTTTAAAATATTTCTACATGGGTAACTTTTTTTCAATATCATGCAACAATAAAAATGCTGGTGTCTCAAATTCAAAAATTAATTTTTAAATGTATGAACTGAAATTTCATTCTTGTATAAAACCCTTATGTTGGTTCACTTATTTTGGTATATTTAAATGTAGGATACTATTAGAAAATAATTAACTTACTTGAATGAGACTATGTCATCAAGTAAACTATTCTGTTCAAGTTGTAGAAGAACTTAATGACAATACAATATATTATGATCTCAATATTTCAACGATTTTAAATTGGGACAATGATAAAAGTCACATGATGTGATGAATTTTCTTTAAAAAAACTTTTCATTGTTTTGAGGGTAAATATGAAACCTAGTTTTTATCAAGATATGCAGATAACTTTAGTCTTTTGGAAATTTTAATGAAAATATGTTTTCTAATGGTTGAAAAACCCTAACAACTCTATGAAAACATATAATTTTACTCCATGAATTACCTCAACTATATAATATAAATGATACCATTAGTCGATCTAGTGTAAGTATATGTGAATCCTCCCTATGAACCACATCACACACACAAGGAATTCCATTGGATGTGTCTCCAAAAACCTGGACCACTCTCTCCATTCCCTCCCAATTGATGACTTGTATTTTATTTTCTAATCCAATATAATATCTAATCAGGCTGGCACAACCTTGTGGTTGAGCCTACTCTCATTAAAATATTCTTTGATTTTTCCCAACTATTTTATGTTGTAAGAAAATCTGTTGATAAAAACTACCATGAGTATATATAACAGTTAAAAAATAATTTATTATTTTACTCCAGTAAATTTGTTTTCCATCAAATATAATTAATGTAAAATATAATTTTTTTATTTTTCATGGGAATTATTAAATTATCCATGATTGTAATTTTTTGTTCAAGGTATTCAACTATTTATTAATTTATCTACACTGTTTCATGAGAATTCATTGTTCTTCAAAACCATTATCATCTTTGTTTGATAATAATGTCTAGTTCTGCAATCATCACAATTGATTTGGACAATTTTCATTCTCAATTCTTCTTCAATTGATCACCAAATATAACCTCCAACACATATTAACCCATAACATATAAGAATACAATTCAAGTCCACTAGAATCAACACCAAGACATCATGTATTCTAACTTATATATTTATATCCATGTTCCCAGCTCATTGATTAAATTATAATGGAAATTTAAATCCAAAATCAAGAAGAGAAACATAAAAATATTAAAATATATCCTACAAACTCAAAGTATGATTAGAAAATTCTCATTGTGTATGGAATATGTCTCTTTGATTTTATATTATATAAGTATATTTTTATAAAACAAAACAATTAAAGAGTCACGATATAGATGTAAGATCTTATGCATTAGATAAATAAACATTTTTAGTGTATTTTTCAACAAGAAAATAATAATAAAAATCTCAAATAGAGTTTATTTACAAATTGAACACTATTTTCGGAATATTTACCATACATAACCAATGATATTGGTCACTAGATCGTAGACCAACATTCGAGTTTCACTAAGTTAACAAGAATTAATAATCATCATCATTATTTCCCAGAAATTATTATATAATATTTATGTACACATTATTTAGCTCTATATAGTTCCAGAAAAACAAATTTATATCATCTTATTCATTAAGAATAGTACATCATCCCCCTAGGGAGATGTCCTCATCCCAATAAATCCATTAACCCAAAAATATTAAAGCAATAATTTCAAAAAATGCATCTCAAATATTTCAATATTATATGGAGGAATAAAAATATTTTATTCCCCTGGAGTGAGTGTAATATCAAACTAAATATTTTAGATAGGAATATATCCAAATAAATCATCTAGAAAAAAATACTTGAAATTATACACTTCTGGATGAAAATTGGATATTGTTGTAGGATAATATGATACAATTTACATACCTCCTACCTTTGATATATTATATCTAAATTGGACAAATTTCAGAATTATTCTACGATGTATAACATCCCATTCACTGGTTAATAATATTTATCTTCCTTAGGAATAGTTCAAGAGACTCATCTCTTATAGAAATCAATGTTCATTCTAACAACTGTACTCCATGAAAAAGATCACATAACAACTTCTCATCTCAAAAATCATGAAATCCAATATTAATCTATAGCTATAATATACTCATGTATATTCTAGACTTCTCTGGATATGACCAACTGTCTTTTGTAATGTTATAATTAGAGAGAGTATCATAGATGATAAAATGACCCAATAATCCTGTCAAGATGCAACAGGAGAAGATATAAAAAATATGAATGTACTGTATCAAATTAAACTAAAGAAAATATTATAAAAATCAATATTTATTCAACTTAATGCTGAATTCCCCAATATATAATTGGAAAAATCCTAATATATTATATAAATCATTACAACATTCGAACCATGTATCTTCCTATAAAATGTTTGAATCACTAGGGGAAACATGGTTGGAAAAGTCTAAATCTATTTTAGTGTACGTTGGAATACATCCCTAACTATCATTCTAGTGTATTTAATTATTACTTATATATAAAAAAAATGTAAATAACCCATATTGATATTATAGTGATAGCCCCTTATAAGAATTACAATGGATGTGATAGAATGTCCCATTTACCCACAACTATAGATAATACTTTAATTACCTACTATAGTGTGAACAAATGATATCCTGCTCTTCTCCACTACAATACTACCACCCTAGCATAACTCATCTACAATAGTCTTTCTACTATTGGTTGTTGATCTAATAGTGTCACAAGAGTACCCACTCTTTAGTCTACTGAATGATGAATTTTTTATAATAGTTTATGCATACTATGAAACCCTATAAATTATTAGGTACTTTCATTACACATCCTTTTATGTATTCTCATTGAAAATCCTAACATGGTACGTCAATTCCAGAAAAAGTATGATCTCAAAAATTCGAAACTTTTTCACCTTATTTCAAACCCAATGAGAAGAACATAAATGTACCTAAGTGATATTGGATGAGTAGGAAATTGATGACATAATTACCTACTAAATCTACATAAATTCCTATGAATATAAATATTTATTGTTTTTTGATGATCTCCTTGAATATTATATCCTTAATGGTGTCCCATGTAAGCTTTTGATGTCATCCTGCCTAGTTCACAACACCATGCCACCTTCTAGTGGGTTCCAAAATCACGATGAAAAATTAATTACCTATAAAAATTCCAATAATTACAAAAAATACTATATATCATCAATAACACCAACCCATCCCCCTTCAACCTATATCCCTTGACTGTCTTGTAAGGATTTATGATGCTTAAAAAATATGGCCCAGGAAGAATAAAAAACTTCCATGGAGATCATCTTACATGAATAATAATTGTTTGAGAGACACATGGATATAGTGGTTCCCCTTCCCACACCACCAATGAAGGTGTAAGAATATACACAACTTCATCCACCAATACATGACATGGTGAAATAGAAGAATCCTCCTGAGTAAGATCATTTTGACCTTCTCTTGTGAGCCGTCCCTTCAGAAGTCTTTTATAACGCATTATCTATAATGTCATATGAATTTTTGAATTCATCTATCAACTTATTAATATATTAATTCATGATTTTTAAAACCACACATATGGTCTTACTATAGTATGACATATACTAGTTGGTTACCAAAAGTGATAAGGTCCAACCCACATATTATTTCTTATGGACTATTGATCATATTATTTTCCTTCACATTTGAAAAATTCTTATATATCAATATATAAAAAATTCATGATCAATTTTGGATAATATAAATTATAGGAAAATATTTATCAAAATCATAAAAAAAGATCAAAATATTTAATTTAATGTACTTAAATCATAACAAACAACCAGTATATTCGATACATGTGATTATATAATCATAATAATTATTAATAAAAAAATAAAATATAATATAATCTTTATATACAACATAAAAATGAATATTAAGAAACCAAAATACCATTACAATAATAGTATTCCCATCACATGATACTTGATAGTCTGTTACACATGAGCTGGACACAATCATAAGAATGTCCCATACAATTCTCCATTCATTTTATATCCTTAATAAATATCCCAAAATCTTATCATGAAAAATAAATAGAAAACAACCTTTGATATTTTTAACACCCTAATCCAAATATTTGGGCCATGGATAGTTTTTAACATGACCTTAAGCACACATCCAATAGTGGAACAAGTTATTGACTATCTTTGATGGTATAGATAATGAAGTGGGGTGATTATACCCTTAGTAAAATTATCCATGGAGCTAAATAATAATGGTTTAAAAAATACATCCCAACAAAAGGGGTAACAAAAACAATTTGTTAATATTACAACAACGCAATCTATGAAATTATTTTCAAAATAAAAATAGATTTCCTATGTTGTATGGAAAACCATGTATATAAAAACAAATATGAAGTAAATAAATATATTATGGGATCTATCTATAGTCCATATTGGAATCACCTCTAAAAAGGATCCATTTCCTAAAAAACATGTCATTGGGACTTTACCCTTCATTGGATCCATGATCCTAAAGCATGTAGGTGCGCCGTGAATCCGGTGAATTGTGTGATTATAAACCTAGTTGGAGACCAGCAATGTTTCATTAAACAATAGTGAACATGTATATAATGGTTTAGGACATAATAAATAATGTAAATTCACATATTTTAATCTTTCAAGAATAATGTTTCCGTGCTCTAATCAGGATTCCAATAACCCAGACCATACATACATTTACTCTAATCCAAAAGAGTATTCACAAAATATTGTCAGAAAAAAATGTATCATGCCAAAATTACAAATATGAGTTAGTCCACTTAGCTAATAATAATTACACATTGATTACATTTTATTTAATAATCCTTTTACACCTTCTTGAGATATCCAAGATCAAACTTTATAGTGTGGTAACATTTCCCACCAAAAAATACATTGTCCCACCGTTCTCATATTCACTTGTTGGTATATTTTTGAAGAACCTTATGAATATTAAAACCCCCTCAATATATTAAGAAATACCCCAATGTCTGAATGTGTATATATTTAAACCACCCCATTATCATTTTATAAATACTTCCCTACCAGTACCATCATCTTAGAGATTAGTAAAACCCATCATGTACCATCAACTCAATGTTCTGCATATTCCAACTCAGGGATATGTACCTATGAAAATGTAATATAACCATTGAAAATTCATACAACATACTAGTACTCACCATATTTCTTTTCCAATGCCTATAGTATATAAGACTATACCCATTCCCCACTCCAAGGCTTCAACCGATCACGCCTAATTGAAAAGTTGTCATGGTACAACAACAATGTTCCCAAATGATATGAAATGTCATTAATAATGCACAATATGGAAATGTAGAAGTACAATATATCATTTTATAGACATCATAATGAATAACACACACATATAAACATAAATCAAGAGTAAGTTCCATTTTCATCACATAATGACCGTACATTTCATATCATAGATTATTTATCATTGGTTACATGAGTATTTATAGTTAAATAATGTCATAAAACTACCTATAATGGCCTAATATGGTATGGAATTCCCATTTCTAGAGTTGGGACACCCGATTTATGGAATTATCACTTGGATAACAACTAAATAATAATTATTCCTAGAACCAAACACCCAATATAACACACGAATACATTAGAATCATTAAAATTGAAGTATATAACACTCATGGATTGAATTAAATTTTTCTTACACAATGAAATTCATAGTCACCATCAGATCTACAACTGATCAAGAATGTGATGAAAAATCTTTAGATACATCCAGTTATACTTAAAATAATAAATAATTCTCTATTATATCATTATATAATATATTAATCTGTCAATAAAATCAATAATTTACTATTAATCTCCAGAGAATAAAAGGATTTGTTCATAAGAGAATAAAAATCATTCATTGGGGGACAATGGATAGATCCATGTTTCAAATTCCCCAAAGAGAGGAATTGAGAGGCAATTACATCAATGATGTAATATTTGTGTTTTTTGTTGAATGAAAATCATGAATAGGGAGGATCATATCATAGTAGAATGATAGAATCTTTTTTAATAATTAACATAAAAATCATGAAAATTAGGAACCACTGGAAAGCCAATGGACCTCAATGGTTGGTCAGTAGCACTACTACAAGGCATATGAAACCTCTAGTGATATAGTGGATTCCATTCTGGGTAGATAATTTCTCTATATAGATAATTAATCTTATTCTATATCCCCGAGATATATTTTGGGATCTGTAGAATTAAAAAAATTCTATATAGTCCAATGGTTTTCTAGTGGCTTCCCACCTACTTGCCGATGGGAACTACCATATTTTTGAGCTCTTATTCAGGGTAGTGGTTAGATGGTTTTTCTGGAAAAGCTTGTTTAGGGACCTACAATAGATCGCTTTATTCTAAAAATTATTATACTTTATCCCATAATGATCAAAACACAAACATTTACTATCAATAGGGAATGAAAAGTATGATATAACTAAAGAAAAATTTACCAAAAAATCTGATATTTTACAATCAATTCAAAAATAAATCAATTTTTCCAATATACACAAAATACCTAGTATTATGAATATCATAAGAGTTTTAGTGTGTGGATTCAATAATAAAAATTAACCAAAAAAATTAATTTTATTACTCTGTTATGCATAGTAATTATACTAATTTTAATACTATCATGGATTTCAAAAATAAAAAATATAATCCCTGTTCAAATTAATATTTCTCAGATAAATATGATAAATTTTTTTTATCATAATAACCCATTAAACTATCATGAATTATATATGGATATTTTTCCCTGATTTATATTCCATTCAAGTAATTTTATTATAAACTCTTATGACAATCCTTGAATACATGTATTTTTTAACGCCCCATACTTTACAAAAATTTATATTACATCAAAATTAAATAATATTCTTTAATAAATATTTCAAAAACATGGATGGACTATATAGGTATAGAGTCTGTAGAAATTTGGAAACATAAACAATTGGTTCATAAGAAATCATTATCTTATCCCACATATTTATTAATATCTAGACCACTTTTTGAAATATCTTATTTTATACATTTCTTCAGGACCTGGGGAAAACAAATATATGAAATGGGTGAGCTCAAAATATCATTAAGGGTAAACAATAGATATATAAATTATATCATAATCCTAATTCATAATAATTTAAAATTTCAAAATCTTATCCTGTATATGAAAGATCATGATATCATGCTGTGGAATAATTCAGAAAATTAGTAAGAATCGATGAAAATTATCCCAAAAGTCATAAAATACAACATGAAGTTATTTTTCATACACAAAATCATAAAAAATATTTTCATATTGGTCAAGTATCATTTCCGTAATCATTATAGCAGAAAAAGTCCATTACTGAACCGAGTTGATTCCTCATTATAGCCCTGTATTACTAAACCGATATCATTTACCATTACATCCACTTCTATCTCAGAAGATTTAAATATTTACCCATTGATTTTTAGGGAAATATAATCCCCACCCATCCCATAATGAAATCATTCTTACGTGTGCCATAAAAACATAAATCATTTATCATAGTATAACATAGGAAATAAAATAGGTTTCTTAAAAACTATTCTATCATAATCCATATAAATCAATAGGACTACATAAATATAATTCCATCATAAAAAAATAAAACCATAGTAATAATTGGGATAAAAAAATAATAAATTTAAATAACTTCTTCTTCGATGGAAAATAATTTTGATAAAGCAATTGATTTTAATTCTTTGTGAAAATATCATTTCTTCTTCAAAAATATTTTGTTTTCAAAAAATGATGTGAAATTTTAAAATAAATGAATTTCTTCAAAAATAAACAAGAAATCATGTGAATGAAACTTCATGGAATAATGGATTTATGAAAACCTAAAAATCCACTTATTCTATATATGTTAAAATAACATAGTAATTGTACATTTGCTGAAAAGGTCATAGAGTACAGTATATCGAATAACAAAAAAATATTCATTTCATACCATTTACTAAAAATTTTATAATGGGTAAAATTAACATCAAAAGTTTTTTTATGAAGAAAAAAATATTAAATTTTTCGGAAACATGGACCTAGATGATAAATATACCCCATTAAATTATTTCAAATAAAAAATCTCGGATAATATTGAGATTGTAAAATTATCCCTTAACATAGGTTCAATATCTCTTAATATGTATTGGAACCACTAGTATAGTGATTTTAATAATGGCATTGACTAATTCGAGAACCATATTCATTTTTAGACTATCATATATGATCATATTATAATCTGTTTGTAAGTAACATTACATTGTTACTTGTTATTTGAATATTAACTACATTATGTTCTTTTGCATGTTTGGGGAAAAGAATTCTATTTCTCCATCATATGTCATATAAATATCATCAATACATAATATATACTATATTTATTCATTATTTACATTAATATAATCATACATTAATGAGGATCATGTAAAATTACTCGAATCACATCATGGAGATGATAGGTCGTACGTACGATCGAGCGATGATATCATTGCTATTTTTATTGACTGGTATTGAATTGGATGGTTTATAAAAATTCAGAATTACTATAATTTTATAACAATTATATATATTTAAAATTTCCATCATTATATCCGTCAATTTATGATAGTGGGGAAAAGTAGATTACACCACGGCATGGATACGGTAAGTCGTACGTATGCACGCGGGGTGATTTCATTTTTCATATGATGGATAGAAGGACGATTATGGTTGTTTCATAATTATAATAAAATATAATTATATAAGTGATAATTTATTTATTAATTTATTATGAAACAGCTAAAAAATATGAAGTCAAAAAAGAAATATGTTTGAATGAATAATTAGAGGAGGTTACCTCTTCTTCGACATGCATCCTCTAAATCATCTCTTAGAGCACTAGAGATGATTTTTGAAGATGACCAGAACAACAAGAATGTAACTATGAAGCTGAAAATGGAAACTTTTTGGGGTCGGGTGTTATTTAAGGCTCAAGGTTATGTGAATAGGTGATGGAGGAGGAGCCATTTTATAATTACGGTGAGGGTCCCTTGTTGGGTCTCCAAACATATTAGTATATAATAAAATGTTTCCCCATTAAAAAACCACCAAAACACCCCAAATTATCCAATGAGATGATATAGGGTTGTAATATCATAATAAAATATATTTTAGACATATATTAATATCAATTAAAACAATATCATTTTAATTAACACTTATTTATTCAATATAATTTTTAACTATGGAAACAAAAAATTGAATATTAAAATTGAGAAATATATACTTAGTTGATGAAAAATGGACCATAAATCAATAAATTAGAACATTTATTATGATATCATAATTATTATATATTTTTAAAAAAGTTTTTTATTTTTAAATTATTGAACGAATCAATATTTTCCAAAACAAACAATAGTGTCAATTTTGACACTATTAAATTCATTTATTTTTAAAAATATTAATATAACATGTTAAATTCTAAGAAACTATTTCATTATATTCTGTTGAATTAAAGGTCATATGTAAAATTAATTTGATATATAAACTAGACCAAATTAAATTTATTTTAATAATAATATTAAAATTTATTTGATCTTTCTATTAGTTTAATAATTGAAACAACAATTTAGTGTAATTATTTATTGTACATATTTTAGAATTAAAAAATAATCATAAAATACTATGATTAATATAAAACGTAAAATTATATAACAATACTTGTATTATAATTTATCTTCTGGAAAATCTAACATTAAATATGTTTTAATTTTGAAAACATGAATGTGAAAAATTTAACATCACTTTAAATAAAACAATGTCAGTATCATAGTATAATCATTAAGGGACCAAATGGTCAGTAACTATAAATATGGATGGTTATGCTAGAGATTCATTAGACCAATAACATTTGGTCAACTTTTTGGTTCTTTTATGGTTATTAGTATTTTAATAAAAATTGATTTATTTATTTCTCATGATTTAATTAATTATTACATCATCAAAGTATAAGACATTAAGGTAATTATTTATTTCTAAAAAATTAAAAAAAAATTCCATGATAAATAAAAAAAATTATATTTCAAACTAGTATTTATATTTAAATTTATATTACTTAAAAACTTATATAAAAATTAATTTAGTTATTATAATTTTAGTGAGACATATTTAATTTTTTTAATAAGTAAAATAAATTATATGTCCTAATCTTATCCAAGGGGCTTCCAAAAGACACCATTTCTACCCAATGGTTATTTAAGTCCAAGAAACACATCCATTTATATTAATACAATTTATGGGGTAATTTTATAATCATATTCATACACTTAAATACCGAATTTACCGTTTTACTGTATTAATAAAAATTACCGAAGTTACTATATCTAATGCCCAAAAAAATAACTCTATTTTTATGATTTGGTTAAAAATGATTCAAAATTTGGAATCCATTTTGTAAAATTAAAATAACATATGTCACAATAATTTATTTAATATTTATCACATTTTCAAAAAGAGAGAACATGTTTTAAAACATAAAACTTTTCAATATATTATAATGTTTTTACCACTGAATTCAATGTAAAATTAATGCTAATGAAATAAATTGTATTGCATCATAAAATTAGTTAATATTTATACTTTAAAACTATTTAATATTATAATTTTACAATATAAATTATTTTGATGAAGAAATTTGTTTACAATTAAAAATTAGTTTATTTTCAGTATTTATAAAAATTTGAATTTTATAAGGAAATTATTAAATTGTTATCCAATATATAATTTTAAGTTCCACAACCTAAGAAAATTTTAATTTATTTATATAAATATTATTAATGTGTGAAAGTATTATTTTAAAAAGAGTTCTACCTTAAACAGTGGAAAATTACCCTTTTGAAAAAATAAAGGGTTTTATACATCAAATTGGGTTTATTCATACGCTATGTAAAAAATAAATATTTGATGAATATCAAATTTATTTTATTATTTATATAACATATATATTTAATTAATTTTATTTACTAATATTAATTCCCTCAATTTATTAATATAAATATTTATTTAATCTATATTTTTCATAAATAATTGGTAGTGAATGACATTAACATGCATTTCCATTAGTTAGTTTCATTTATACCCACTGAACTAACATGAAGGTTTAAATGGTCAGTTTATACTAAGATAATCTCTCGGTTCGTTTTGAATCATGATTGCGGTCAATGCAAGATATTGAAAAATTAAAATTATTTAGAGAAAATATTTCAAAACAACATCAGGGTGTTATATTCTACCCCATTAAAATAAATGTCAGCCTTTTTAATTTGTCACTTAGAAACCAAAAATGACAGTATATCACCTGGATTATATCCTCTAAATACCACATTACTTCCTCAAGTTTTTTTTTCCGCCACAAAACATTTTCTGAGCGAGTGGTCTTGTTTCACAGATATATTTCACTACGCTCCTCAATCTCTATCAGTTGTTGTTCATAAAAAATGTCGTGATTCAGTTGTAAAACATATGAGTTTACCACATTTGATGGATCAGGTATGTACTTTCTCAAGACAGATACATGGAACACCTCATGATATTGGGGGAGATTTAGTGGAAGCACGAATCAGTAAGCTAACATCCCAACACGATCAAGAATTTCAAAGGGAGTGATTTACATGGGATCCAATAGTCTATCATTAAAAATATCATAACTCCCTTTCTAAGAGATATTAAAGGAAAAAAAATTTCACCCAAATAAAACACTATGTCTTTTATTCGGTTGTCAGCATAACTTTTTTGTAGGCTAAGAAATACTCTTATGTACTGTTGAATAGATCCAAAATTTTATTCTATTTCATCAATAAGATTAGGTCATAATAACATTATTTCCCCATATTCATACCATAATGTTGGAGTTCTTCACAACATTCCATAGAGGAATTCATAAAGAGCTATCTGAATACTGGAGTTAAAGCTATTGTTGAAAGATAATTCCTCCAATGGTGGGTATTTTTCCCATGAACTATTGAAATCCATAGATAAATACCTAAACATATATTCAAGAGTTTGAATTTTCCTCTTAGACTGATAGTCTATCAGAGGTTGATAAGAACTTCTGAAGCATAACTCATTATCAAGAGCTTACTAAAGAAATTACCAAAACTTCGAGGTAAAAATCGGATCCAAATAAGATATAAAGGGAAGTGGTACTACATGCAATCTTACCACTACCTTTACAAATATCCAGGAAATCTGATCAATAGAGAAATCCTCACTAGTAAGAATGATGTGTGATGACTACTTAACAAGGTAAAATGTAATCCATATAGTATTATGGCCTTTAGATGTTTTGGGATGTATTGTGTCAATGTTCATAGTGATTATTTACCATGTCTATTTTGGTATGGGTAATGGTTGTAACAACCCATTAGAATTTTGTCTCTTAGGAATAATTAGCTATTAAACCATGCTACAAGAGACATATTCGGCAACATCTTATTTCATTCCATCCCACCATAAATAATCTATCATATCCATATACATATTTTTTCTTCTAGGGTGAATATAAAAATTAGAACTATGAACCTCATCCAATTGATCCTTCTTCAATTCTAGTATGGGAAGAATAAAAACCTGATTTATAATCCTTATTACTCCATCACAGTTAGTGTTGAATTCAAGAACAGTTCTCTAATTTTTTTGTTGCTCTACATCATTCTTCTATAAACCCTTGATATTTACTTGAATAGATGATTGAAAATTCATTTTTGAAAGATAATATTTTACAATTCTAATAAAATTTAAAGATCCAATAATTTATTGTCAATAAATATTGTATCCTTTCTGATCCTCATCAAGGATAGGCTAGCATGAGTTTTAGACTCGAAGCATCTACAACCTTTTTCTCTTTCCCATGGTGGTAATGTGTTGATTAGTTGTAATCTTTAATCAAGTCCAATAATCTTCTATGACACATATTAAACTCCCTTTGTTTGAAAATATACATTGAACATTTAGGATCAATATAAATATCAAGCCAGTCACCATAAAGAAAATTCTTCCTTATCATTAGGGAAAATATTACCGCAGTGAACTCTAAATCACGAGTTATTTAATTTTGATCATGGATTTTAAATTTTCATGAAGCATGTGCTATCACTATATAATTTTTCATTCGAACACTACTGATCCCCTTCTTTTATGCATAAATATTGGTTACAATCAATTATCCACTATACAGTTTTGTGAGAACTAGTTCACTAGCTAACATTAATTTTAGCTCTTTGAAATTCTCTTCACATTCCTCTGTCTATAGGAAAATAACTCCTTTTTGAGTCAACTTGGTGAGTGGATTAGATAATCATGAAAAATAATTCAAAAAACATCAATAATATCTAGCCAAACCATTTAAAATTCTGATCTTAGTTACCATTGTTTGTCACAACCAACATTCAATAACTTCTGTTTTTTTGGATCCATATATATCTATTTTCTTGAGATTATGTGATGAAAAAATGAATCATTATGAAGCCAAAATTCACAATTTGAATTTTTTTTCATAAACTTGATCCTTTATGAGGGTCCTCAATATATTTCTCAACTTATATTAATTCTCTTACATTCTTTTCGAATATACAAGAATATCGTATATAAAGACTACCACAAACTAATAAAGATAGTTTCAGAAGGCTCTATTCATTATATCGATGATGATAGTGTGGGAATTAGTAAGACCAAAAGGCATCATTATAAATTCATTGTTTCCAAACCCTGTATTGAATTCCTTATTTTGTATATTTTCCACCATGAACCTTAATTAATGATATCATGAACGAACATCAATATTGGAGACGTATGTAAACTCTACATAGTTGTCCTTATAAGTCATCAATGTGAGGAAGATGCTATTTGATCTTGATAGGGAATTTTTTAAGCCTCTGATAATCAATTAAGAGTCTCATTGATCCATCTTTTTTCATAACAACCAGAACAGGTTCTCCCAAAGGCGATTCACTATAGTGTATGAATCCTTTATCAAGATTCATTAAGATTTTATTCATTTATTCCTATAACTCAATTGGGGAAATTTTGTATGGTGTATTTGCAATAGGAGTAGCACTTGGGATGAGTTATATTGAAAAATAAACCGAATAGTATTTTGGAAGTCCTATAAATTCTTTCAAAAAGTCATAATCAAACTCGTACAAAATGTGTGTATTATTAAATTTGAGTTTCTCCCCAACAATTTGAGATAAATTACATTTATTTATATGAATCAAGACCCATAATATAGATGAAATTTTAACTAGATGGTCATACCCATATTTTCATAGATATATTATCATAGATTGATCTTAAATATGAAATGTGACAGCCCTTACATAGAAATTGATATGATCTCCATATAGAGAATTCCAATCCAGGACAAAAATCACATCAAATTTCACTATAGTAAGGATCAAAAGATTTTAAAGAACCACTTTATTACATACTTCAACCAGAGATGATTTATAAACATTTGATGGGATTTTTGTGCCATTATGAGTTGTCCCAGATAACATAGAATTTATATGTTGAGGTAATATGGTGATACCCTCAAAAATTTTGGTTAGAATATAAGAGACTGTGGATCTAGAATCAAACAAATCATTTTCTACATTAGAGTGTATAGTATGTTTACCTTTAAACCCTTAATTATCATATGACAAATTACTTATAGTGACCATATTTGACATTCCTTTGTCTCTAGCCTTGAGATATTTCTATCATTGATCATCATTAATAACTCTTGGATTTGGTCATCAAGTGGCATAATTCTCCATTTTCATACACTTGTAAAAACAATGTGTAAGAGGATTATTCTATGTATCCTTTTCTCTATTCATATAATTAGACACCTTTTTCCTGCCACATTGGAATTCAACAGTATGATGTTCTTCTTTTCCAATTTGAAAACATTTACTAGTCCATTGACGGAACTTTAATTAATGTTTCTTTCCAAACATTGATCATAAGGGAATAATCATTGTATTTATAGTGTGGTATTTAAATATTTCCACTAATTCCATTTTTATCTTCTTCTAAAACAAATATGACCAATGGGTTACTCCAATAAACATCTAAACCTTGATAGCACATCATACACTTACATCGTATCTATTGAAGTCCCTTGTGGATAATTCTCTTCAGAGAATTGGTTTTAATCCACTAAAAAATAGATCAATTTTAATTTGGGGATGGATAATAATTCCAGAAGCGTACCATGAATGTCTTGTAAAATTTTCATCATCAGTACTAATAGATTCATCTTATTTTTTCATATGTTTAAGGATATCCTTTTCAATAATTAAAGAAATAATATGAATAAATTATACATTGAAAAATATTTTCTTGAACTTACACCATTCCATGGATTCAATTTCATCTTTTTTCCTCATATTATTGATAAGGTCCCACCATTGATCAACATCACCTTCCAAACAATATAATTTTAAGAAGCCATTGTCATGTTTTGAACATTGGAGAACTGAAAATATCTTTTTAGTGGTATAGATCAATTGTTCATCTACTAATGGATTTGAAGAGCAGCTGATAGAAGGTGGATGTTACCTCATGAAGTACTCAATGGAATGTTGTTCCAATCGTTTCTCATTTGGAATTCATGCATGATTCATATATTAAGAAGGTTTTGTGATCGTAGCTATATAATTATGAATGTCATCTAAAATAACATTTGGTTTTTTAGAAGGCGAATCGTTGCATTGACCAATGAAATTAGCATTGAAACGACTCATTTGGGTTCCATCCATTGAATAATGCTAAGAAGCATAGTGTGAGAGGCACTAATTATAACGGTAAAACCACATAATAAAGAATAAATATTCAATTTTTCAAACATTAGTTTTTATAATAGGTTTTTCATTGTCATTTGTATAACACTTATATTGTAATCTATACTTCAACATATCATTAGGGTTATTCCTATGGTTTTCTCATATGAGTTTCCACTGGTTAACTATAAATTTATTCTAATACCAAATATAATACCCAATACATTACATACATTTATATTACATCAAAATTTTATAATATTAATCAAAAATATATACAAACCATGACAGGAGCATATATGTATTGTTTCACTAGAAACTATGAATCATGAAGAACATGTTCATAAGAAATATTCATTATCTCGCACTTATATCATTATAAGAAGACATGTTTTTGTCAAATCTTATTTAATTCACATATCCATGACATAGGGAAAAGAAAAATATGAAAGGGGTGATCCCAAATCTTTATTAAGTTTAAAAAAAGATAAATACCAGTCATATTATAACCATAAGACATAAGAACATAACATTTGAAAATCATATCCTTCATATGAAATAGCATGATATCATACCATGGAATAAATCTTTAAATTCATAAGATTCTATGAAAAATAATACAAAAAGACATAAAATAAGAAATGTAGATTTTTTAATACTAAATATCCTAGAATTTCATTTTATATTTTTTGTGGTTCATTTCTAGGACCCTCAGAGCGGACTAAGTCTGTTACTGAACCGAGTTCACTCCTCGTTCCATCTTTGTGTTACAGAATTGATATCATATTCCATTACAACCATGTCTATCTAATGATATATAAATTATATCCCAATTAAATGTAGGGTGATATAAGTCCCACCCATTTAATAACAAAATCATTATTATGTGTGACAGAAAAACATAAACCAATCATCATAGTATAACACAAGGAATAAAATGGGATTCTTAATAATCATTCCATCAAAATCCATATAAAAAATGGATTTCAAAAATATAATTCAATGATTAAAACAATAAATACACAATAATATTAGTCATTTGATCACAAACCTATTTAAATAATGTCATATTTGATAGAAAATAATTTTAATAAAACACATGATATTAATTTTTGTGGAAAACATCCTTTCTTATTAAAAAATGATTTCTTTTCTCAATACCCCATGATATATTAAACTAATTATTTGAAAAAAAATTAAATAATTTAAATGAATCTTAATTGAAATATGGTATTATTAAAATGCAATAATATTGTCATGTTGTATAAGTTAAAAAAATTATCCCCATACTTTTGTCGGAAATGTAAAAATGTACATCGTATCAAATAATGAAAAAATAACCATTTCAACCCATTTAATAAAAATTCAACCAAGGGTAAAATTTTACTTTAAAAAAGTGTATAAGAATAAAAATAAAACTAAATATTTAGTAAGCATGGATGTGGATGTTAAATATACCCCAAGAAATTTGTACGAATAAATAATATCAGCTAATAATGAGATTGCAAAATTACCCCTTTCCATAGGTCTGATATCCTTCATATGTTTTTGAACCACATTTATAATTATTTAAATAATATTGTTGACTTTTTTAGAATCATAGAAATTTTTTTGATATCGTATATGATCATATTATCATCTTTTTGTTAGTAAAATTCGATTTGTTAATCATTATTCTGTAATTAACTGCTTTATGGTCTTAGGAATGTTTTGTCACATAAGTTATTGTTATACTTATTAGGACATTGTAATATAATTAAATTAAAATATATTCCTTATTTATTCATTCATTACATTTATATAATCCTTCCTTAATGATGATCGGGTACAATGAATCACATCGCATTGTAGAGATGGGAGTCGTATGCATGCACGAAAAATGATATCATTCCAATATTTATTGAATTGTATATAATTGGATGGTGTATACTATTTTAGAATTAATTTCATGTTTTCATAATCATATATAGTTATTATTTCCATAATTATACACATCTCTGTAAGGTTGTTCTGAAAAACAGATTATACCACGATGTAGAGACGCAAAGTCAGACATACGCACGCATGGTGATTTCCTTTTTCATACGATGTACAGAATGTGGAATATGGGTTTTTATAATTATAATAACATATCAACATATAATTGATACATAATTTATTAATTTTTAATTAAACAAAACATGAAGAGTAATTAAAATAAGAAATAGGTTTGAATGAATCAACAGAAGAGATTTCATATTCTTCGATGTGCTTCCTCTAAATCTCCTCTTAGAGTACTAAAGATGGTTTTTTATGAATAAAAGAACCTCTATAATATAAATATTAAAGTTGAAAAGGTAAATTTTTATGGTATGGATGATCTTGAAGGATCAATATGAAGTGAAGAGGTGAGGGAGGATGTTCCGTTTGATATTTGAGTGGAGGGACACTTTTGGGATCTGAAAAATATTAATTTTTTTATAAAATCAAACCCCATAAAAAACCTAAAAATGTCCCAAAATAGAATATGAGTTGATATATGGTTGTAATATATTTAACAAATATATTTTAGAAATGTATTTCTGCAAATTTAAACCTTTTCATTATAATATACACTTAGTTATTAAATTTAATTTTCAAATAGGGTGAGAAATAATTCAATATTAAAAGGATATAATATTTACTTATTTTATGTAAAGAAGATCATAAATAAATAAGATAGAAAATTTATGACCATATCAAAATTATTATTTTTCTTTTTTAATGTATATTGATTTTTAAATAATTTACTGACATATTAATTTCTAAAACCAACATTCATTTTAATTTTGAAACTATTAAAATTATCTTTTTAAAAATATATTCAGTTATGTATTTATCTTTAAATAAATTTATTATATTCCTACGATGTACTTTTAATCTATAAATGATAATTGGAAATACTAAATTTCCAAAATTATATTTATTTTAATATTTTAATTAAAACATATTTATTCTCTTTATTAATTAAATAAGTAATACATCAATTTTATGTAATTATTTAATATTATTATTTGATGAATTATATTTAAATATAAAATAGTGTGATTAATTTTAATATACTATCATTGAATATAATAATTTTAGTAGAATTTATCATCTATAAAATCCTATATAAAAAATGTAATAATTTTTTAAACATGAATATTAAATCTTTAACATCACTTTAAATAAAATCATATAGGTTTCACAATCTCATATATAAGGCTCCCAATAGTCACTAAATCAGCCATTGGATGGAGATGGTTGAGATATTCTTGACCAATAATATATGGTGATGTTTTTAGGTCTTTTTATGTATATTTGTATTTTAATAAAATTTATTTAATTGTTTTCTCATTTTTTTAATTAATTTTAACATCATAAAAGCATAAGTCTATAAGGTAATTATTTATTCCCATAATATTAAGAAAAAATTACCATGATAAAAAATATTTTATATTTAAAAATAATATTGATATTTTAATAAATTTTTTATTACTTTATATAAAAATTATTTATTTATTAAAATTATATTGAAACACATTTTATTTTTATTTAAATAAAATTAATAAAATGTTTTTATCATATCCAAGTCACTTAAATAGGACACCAGTTATAAAAGAGGATGATTTAGGTAGAAATTAACTAATCCAATGATATTTAGACAAGTGTTAGTATAATTCTGTAATATTATTCTTACCCTTAATTACCTGATTTCCCCTTTTACCATATTAATAAAAAATTAAAATTTTTACTATTCATAATGAAAAAAATAAAGTAAATAAATTTACATAATTTAAACCTAATAATTCCAAATTTTGAATACATTTTAAAAATCGAAGAAAATGATTTTTTAGTAATTAATTTTAAATTAATCCTATTGTCGGAAAGAGAGAACAGGTTTTAAAAGTTAAAAGATTACAAAATATTGTTATGTATTTACTTCTAAATTAAATATAAAATTAATACTAATTATATAAATTATATTTAAAGATAAAATATATTATATTTATAACATAAAACCATTAAATATGATAATTTAACAATATGAAATATTTCTATGAAAAATTAGTTTTCAATTAAAATTTAATGTATTTTTAATATTCATCATAAATTTCAATGTTATCAGAAAATATTAAAATTTCATCCAAAGTAATCTGTTATATAAATATGGAAAAAAAATGTTTATTTTTTCATATAAAAGTTATTAATGTTTCAAATTCATAATTTTCAAGGATTTCTCTATTAAAGGGTGTAATATTACCCTATTGAAAAAATATAAGTTTTTATACATCAAATAGGGTTTATTAATACCCTATGATAGAAATATATATTGGATGAATATCAAAAATGTTTTACTAATAATATAACATATATATTTAAGTAATATTATTTAATAATTGTAATTAAATGAATTTATTAAATCAAATATAAAATAGATTTATAATTTTCTTAAGTAATTGGTAGCGAGTGACTTCACAATAAATTTTCAATAGATAGTTATATTTATTCCTGATAACTTGACAACTAGGTTAAGCTAATCATTTTATATTAAGGTCATGTTGGGGTTTGTTTAATATCACGAGTTCATGCAATGTGAAGTTATTGAATAATGAAAATTATATTGAGAAATTATTGCATAAAAACATTCGGGTGTACAAAATTACCAATTATAAAATTTCTCTTCTCTTCAATTGATGATAATATTTCAATATTATTTTTATTGAACCAATATATTCATTATTCACCATATAATCTAATTTATAATTAATCATATTCTCATGGGATCATAGATCTATGTAAATTTTATTATATATTCATGATCTCTTTAGATAATGTTTGGGGGTTTTCAGTAAGAAAAATAATTGCTGAATTGAGGGGATCATATATTTCATGTAAATTTTTGAGTAAATCAGGAATCATTTCTTAATATTTCATCACATTTCCCTACCATTATACAAAATCATCAAGAATCCCTACCATGATGTATTTATAGGTTCACACAGCAATTATATGAATATTTTATTAATATTTTTTCTATTTATTCCTTATATTTTATAATATATAATTTTTTCAAGAAATACTAATTGATTCATTTTATTTCAAAATAATTACATTTAAACTATTATTCAATAGAATGAAACCACCATAGTATATTATCCATCATTTTTAATAACTCTTATAAATCCCATCAATCATCCTAACCAACAATATTTTTCAATTATGAATATGATATTACTCTAGAGAATGGTGTCTGATAAAATTTGACTGAATTGTTGAGAAAAACTTGGTCGGAAATGTATTTTAGTGGTATAGAATTAATTTCAAATAAAAATTATATTTTAAAATAGTTTAAAAATTGTATTTCAAAACATTTCTTTAGTCATTTTAACACATATCTCAATATCTAATAATTTAAATATATTTAATACTTGTAATAGTTTAAGGAAATCCCTCATGTATCTTATGAAAATAGGAATTTCAATATATATAATGAATTTGAAACATATCATGACTGGATATTAAAAAATTATAAATTACTTCATGGAATGTGATTATATATATTGGCTAAAATATTTATAATATTTTTGTATTTTAAATAATTTCATAACAATCAATCCATGATTCATTTATTATTTTTAATGTTAAAAATTGTTATGTCCACTAGGTAAGATACATTGAGAGGGGGGGTGCATCAGGGTTTTACAAATTAAAGCAATTTCCCATATTGATCTTGTTTCACTGATAATCAAAACTCCATTCTCTCTCTTTCTCTTATTATTGTATAAATATATATTAAATCATGTATAGTACAAAGAATTTTTTTAAATGGTTCACCCTCCCTGTGCTACATCAAAGGAGCATACACCGGTGATGTGATGGTTAAAATATTCACTAATAGTTAACATCTATTTACAATGTTTGAAGCAGACTCATTGACCCTTCTTGTTTATAACCAATCTCAATGTGAAAGATCACTGCTCTCTCTTATTATGTGTTCTCACTGCCCCTTCAGAAGATCCACTAAAAATTTATAGACATATATGTCACATCATTATCACTAATGAAATATGAATCTTTTACTATTGATATATGCTCTATTGATGTCGATATTTCATCCATAGATGGATCTCTCTTTGCACCGGGTGTACGGGGAAACCCCAATTTTTACGCACAACATTCACTTGGTCTTGCACAAAATTCCCTACTTTTGTGTGAAATATAATTTTCAAGCAACACCCCTTTTACACACAAGGACTTATTTGAAGTCCAATAACCTTATTTTACACACAAACTTTTTTTTATGCGCAAACACATCGTTTTATGCACAAAAATCCTCTTTTACGCACAACCTTTACATTGCGGGTAACCAATTATTTTTTGCGCATATTTGTTGTTTACGCATAACTCCCTTGTGTACTGAAATTTGACAGGCCGCAGCTCGGATACTCTCTAGGTCTACCACTCTATCAAATGAAGGGGGTCACATCATATTAATATGAAAACATAACCCCTACGTGAAAAAAACTCATTTAGTGTGCAATCCTATTTGAGCTCAGAAAAAAAATCTTTTGTGCAACACAGTTCTTCTCTCACTAATCCAATATTTCGTTCACCTCAGGCCTTTTCCAATTTTTGATGTTTTGATCTCGAAACACCTCTTGCACAAAAAATGTAATTCCACTATTTCTCACAACACATTCTTTTTCTGCGGACTACTCTAATTTTTCATGCACCTCCCTTTTCTAAATACACATCTATAATTTTGTACCACCTCCCAGCCATCCATTCCTTTGTTGAATTTCTTCTGTAAAACATGGATATCCAACAATATCTCATGAACCAGAAAAATCACCATGTAAACTCCCATTGTCAATAAATTCTCCATAATGGCCTTCTTTGTGAACAAACATAACATGGAGAACCTCTTTTTCAATAAACATAATCAGCTCAGAAATGCTTCAATGATACTTTATGGGATTTTTTACCAACAAAAATAAATTAGTCTACTACAAATGAAAAAGTTAATAAAACTAACAGAGGAATTTATTTAAGCTAATATTTTTTTTGGAAAATATAAAAATTAAATCATTGAAAATAAAATATTCCCTTCCTCACACAAATATTCTACATGTACTAAATACATTTCATAAACATGACATTTAATTTTGGTTAAATTAAAATATATTTTACTCAAAAAATAAAACATAAGAGTAATCTAATTTTATATTTTAGTGGTTGGACTTTAAAAATAACACCTTCCACGAGGGATTCATATTAAAAAATCAAACTTCAGTTAGATATTTATTTAAAAATATAAAAATATTAAAAATAAGTACATTATATTAATGAACTCTTCATTTAACTCCAAAAAGGTACTTTTTTATCTATCGATAACTATTAATTCAACTTCTAAACCCAATAATATTTTATATGTCGTTTCCATGGGAAAAAAACAGAAAATAAATCTATATTTACATCTCTAGAAAAATGTATTTTGGTACCCAGGTATGATGATCTCTATGACCACCATTCCTATTAAAAAAACATGTTACGTAGTATGGTTTGTAGAATATAAGGATCCTCATTTGATTTCTTCCATTTATTATTAATTACAATATGTGTTTTCATTTAATGTTAGTAATTGGATTCTATTTTTCATAGTGATAATTTTATTATTAATATAAATCTATCTATTTAACAAATAAAAATTTTATCATAGTGGTCTACATAATAAGATTCTTACTCCTCCCACTAAAAATAGTCACCTCATTTGTGGCCACAAATTCATCTTTGGTAAAAAATAATCAAAATTAATCTATACTTTTGGCATAAGGAAAACTAAATTATATTTTCAATATATAAAAAAATTTAAATTTTTTTAAATTTAATATTGTATCCCTCATTGTTATGATGTTATAACTCATACACCATATGAAATTCCCCTTGGAGAAAATATATGTAATATCAATGTTATTAATCAAACCTACCAATGAACTATAATTATTCAAGGGTTTCATATTCATCATCACCCGTAGAAGGATAAAGAATCATGAATTCTTAGTCATGAACATCACAACAAATGTGATTTATAGAAATTTTATATTATATATAATCAGATAAAAATAAATATATATAGTCAATTGGTTACCATCAAAGGCTTTTGATATTGTAATTATCTTCACATAAAATCCTATTAGATCGGTAATTATAGTTGGCAGTGGATTATACTCTTTATTATATTAACCAATAAACACAATATCAATGTTTATAGTAAAACAATCCGGTACAACTTTTAATGATTTATTTGTCCTCTTTTTTATGGGATCGTTGGGAATATATATTATATTATCGACCAGGTCTACCATCAATTTAGTTTTTTTTAATATTAGTGTCAAATTCCTTACAGATATATTGTAATAGTTTATTGGTGGTTGAATGTAGTTATTACTAGGGTAAATTTGGTTTTTGTTCATATTGATAAAAATTAACTTTTGTAAATCATGTTACTATTTTGAGGTACTCTTCAACCCTCGTTATTCTTCATACACTTATTAGGTTTTTTTCGGTGGATTCATGAGAAAATATGAAAGTGTTGGAAAAATATAGTTTTTTCATTGTTAGTGAATTATTTTCTAAAATAGTGCACCCTATTTGTGTAACCCAAGACAACCCAGGTTGTGGGGAATTTAATATTCCTTGATTGTTTTGAAAACCCATGTGCCCACCTAGTTAAAATTTTGACCCACTATGTGGGGAGTATGTTTTGGGGACATTTGTTTATAATATTAGTGTCCCTGACCAACTATCTGTTTATGAATGTTTTTATTATTCCATAAATTAATTTAAAATTTCAAAAATCAACTTTTTACCACTTAATCGCCCCTAACTCCTGGTATTTTGAAATCCTAGTAATTGGGGCCCTTCATGAACCATTTTTCACTCCCCCAAAAGCCTTCCTAGGCAGATCAATGACTGAAGGATCTAATTCAATCCATCTTCAGTCTGTAATATTCTCAAATTCCTTCTCTCATGCACTATCATTCTTTCCACCAAAGGGTTCGATAGATTATAATTTGTTTTACGGACATGAAAACATTTTTTTAATCATTATTCTAGATGCATTTTTTATATCTCTTTTTGGTTCATTAATCATTGGTTAATCCCTTTATGGGTGTTGTGTTACTTGATCTTCATGATTAAAGGTAGTTGATTTCGTTGGGACTATCCATTTGATAAATCCATGATTATATTATATTATATTATATTTATTTAAATTAAACTTCAAAATCCCAATTTGATGTGAATTATAATTTTAATTTATTTATAAAGGGTTTTGAGAAAAATATCCAATATTAATTATATTGTTTTTTTTCTTTCTTGTAGATATTGTTGTAAATTATAATTTTATTTGAGAATAGATTTTCGTAAATGAAATAAATTTTTTATTTTATATCTTATTAATGGTTTTGTTTTTTAATTTCATGAATTTTTGTAAAATTTAAAATTTGAATTTGAAATAGATATGGCCTATTAAAATGAGATTTTGGGAAATTCAATTAGTAATAATTTATTGGCATGAAATGAAATAAATTTCCATGTATTGATTTATTGATTGAATCACATGGGGGAATAGGTAGTCAGTAGTTTGTTGTGATAATCATGTTTGGAAGGTAATTCCTTAACTATAGAATTGACATTAAAACACTAACCAAAAAAATTTCATCTTGTACCTTTACCTTATATGGTAGTAAATGATTTTATTTTCCCTTAACTAAGTGTAGATGTTTGATGTGATCACTATTATGAGAGTGTTAGTATCCTTTATCTAGTAACAAACACACCAAGGGTAATTTAAATATTGTTCTATAAATTTTTTTTATTATATCGAAATATTTATATTCAATTCATTGTCAAACGTTTTTACGCATGCCTAGAGTGTTATATATAAACATTTATATAATATTTTTACATAAATCATTTTTTAAAGGATTCATTATTTTAATGTTAAATAATTATTTTTTGTAAATATTCAATTGTTCTTCCATAAATGTTTTTTCAAAAATAGAAAGCATGAATTGGTCTATTTTTTATGTAATCATATTATCGAACAATTGATGAGACCTTAATGGAATTTTTATATCACACCTTACATTTCCCTTCATGAATTTATATATTTCCTTTTACCATATTTGGTCAAGGGGAAATCGGTTCTTGGTGGTGGTGGGTTTTATTGATATTTTAGGATTGAAGGGACGAATATATAAGAGGATTGAGATTTTTTATCATTTGACTATATTTTAGTATGTACGATTTGGGTTTTTATATAAAAATTTGTTTACTGGTACTATCCACGTTGTGAGTTTTTTTGAACATATTGATATATATGATTATATTCCCCTATTATTGTTTGAATTTGTGACAACATCTATCTTTTATGATTCTATGTGCTAGTCAGTAGCCCATGCGGATATGAATCAACCTTCAGGATATGTCAAATATTTATTAGGTATCACGGTATCTGGGATGTTTCAATCTAATGTACTAAAAATTATAGGGTGTTCATCCCACCTTTATGTCATTATTCATTTGATAGATCATATTAGGACTTTGGGGGTAGTGAAGATTGAGTTCCTAGACAACTCCCATGATAATGAGTCTTAAGTCACCATGGGTGTTTCTGGAGAGGCATCATGAGTATTATTTCTCACCTCTCACTTGATTTTTATTTGTATTAGTATAAATAAAAGGTTTTTTTTCTTATCTAATGGGGTTAATTTCCATATTTTTCATCTTTGAGTGTTTATTTGAGTAACCATCTGAGGTATTTTTATTTTTGGATTATGTTGCGTAGAATCATTCCACTTAGAATACATGTCAATAGGTTCTTGTATGGTGCTTCTGATGAACCAATGTGAGTGTATCAACCCACGTACTAGATTTTGGTTGAGTATATTGTCCATGTTTTTAATTCTATGAGATAAGTTCCTTCACCCATTCCCATTCAGGATCTAGTTATAGATCCTCTAATGGATGAATTTTGAAGTCATTATTTTTATTTTTTTTCCAGAACCCACCTGTGTTCCACGGAATTAATATTCCACAATAATAAGAGGATTGGTTGACCCGAATTAATATTTTTTTGAGTTCAAGGATATTCCTGATGTGATCATGGTGAAATTTACAACTTTCTAGCTATATGGATTTATAAGAAATTTTTTGGGATCCATCGTGATAGTGAACAATCAAAAGATCTTTGAGTGTAATGAATTTATTTATCTTTTCACATAATAGTTCAATCTCTCTTCCATGGTTTATGATACAGCTTATTAGTTTTTCAAACTTGATGAGGCTGACAGGACCATGATAGAATTTTTGAACTAATTTAATGAGATTTTTTAGTATACATCTGATTTTTTATGGAATTAGAAGATGATGGATCGATGTATAGAGATATAACTGTAATCTGATATTCATTTTTAGGTTTAATTTCTCAATGTTGTTTCTTATGATGATGTGATGAATAAATTGTTAGTTATCGAACGTGATATGGATGATATGTACGGGTTGATCAGAGTTCCTTTTTTTCAAATGGTATTTATATTAGTTCTATCAACATAAATAGGAAACATAATGAATCTCATGATGGTTCTCCACTGTAGGGATCTTCTATAACTCATGTAGTACCTGGTATATGACAGTAAACTTTCTTTAATTATGTAAATACATGGAACTCATCATGGGAATTCACCGAGGCACCCAAGATATTTCGTTACTGTATATGCTTTGGTAACATACAAATGTTCTTTTTTTATCTACTATCCTCCATGTAGTGGCATGGGTTCATCCACACATAAATTTACCTTGGTTCTATTAGATATTTCAGGAAGTGAGGGGTTATATCCACATGCATCTATAATTAGACTTCTTCATTCTATGGAATAGTCTTTAGAGGAAAAAGATAAGAGTCCAATGACAATTAGAGGCACCATCCCAATAGATTCATGTTTAGAAACTAAATTATTTCTTACTGTGGAATCTTATTCGTTCACTTGTATTGTAAATATGTAAAATCATCACAGAGAGATTTTATATTATGAGGTCAATATTACAAAACCGTTCAAAACAATGATAGATAAGAGTTTATGTTTCCTTTCTTGTGTCTTCTCTTTATCATAGATTGAGAACACAATTTATTTTCTAGTTCATGACATGAAACCTATTGATTTCATCTTTGAGATGGATTGAATTATTGATAAGAAATATTTAAGTGAATTTTATATTTAAAAATTGTAATTTACTAATACCAATGCGGTGTTTTGTATATATTAGGTAGAATGGTACATGAGGTCTAGTATATCCAAACATTCATATCCAGAGCAAGGGAAGTAGTATAAGTAATTTATTTTGATCTTGAGTTGGATTCCTTGACGGTGGATCTCCCTATAATGTATTTTATGTTTCCTTATGTTTTAGCTTCTGTCTTCTATGGTTATCAACTATCATGGGAAGAAGAGTTTCCTATTGATTTATTTTCTAGTACATAACCAGTATCTATTCCATATTACCATATATGAACTAGGTTAAATTAAATAGTTGATTACATAGTTGGATGAACTTTTAGATAAATTATTAATAAACCAGAGTGTGTCACCTTTGTCTTCACTTATTATATTTTCCATGAAATCAAATGTGTAAAATTTGTTATATGTTGATTACTAGAGACTAAATTAGGTCATGTTAATGTAGAACTTTTTTTCCATAGATGGATGAACCTTTTGACTAATTAAAATTTGAAAATCTGTTTTCAAAGATTAATAATCGATACCCCTAACACCATTTCAAAAATAAAAGGATCTAACATTTAGAAAACCATAATTTGGTGTAGTTATTTCATTATGATTATATTATAATTCCATTTGGATTAACCAATACTCATATTGTCTTTATGTCTTTGAGGAAATATATCTTCCACATGTATCATGCTAATTTAATGGTTGTCTTTTTTGATGAAATCCAATTAAAATCTATGTTTGTGGAAAATCATGTACGTCTTACTATATGAGTTTTATAATTGTTGATAAATTATTGATAATATGCAAAAATATTGAAATGTGATTTTTGGATTCCGGAAGAGACATTCTTGGGACATGTGGTGTTAGAAGAAGGAATATAATTTGATTCTGAGAAGGTGAAAACTGTTATGGCATTGGTGAATCTAGGGAATGTATTTGAGAATGTGAGATTCTTTGGATTATATTTTTATTAGAATTTTTTTAAAGGATTTATCATATTTGGATTATCTTATGACTTATTACAGATGGAAGGGGTGAATTTTTCTTCAGATGATATGTTTTAGTATTGATTTGTTATGTTGAAACGTATTTTGACTACTATGTTAGTGATGACACATATAGAGGCCAACCCTGTCTATGTTGTCTTCTATAACATATAATGTTCAGGTTTGATTTTTGTTCTAATATAGGTTAATAACATAATTTTCTATCACTCTCGGCATCAAAGGACAGAGGAGAATAATTATCTGACCCATGACCTTGAACTTGTCTCCACGATGAACATAATTTGAAGGTGGTGGAATTAACATTTATGAGAAATTATTACCATATATTCCAACCATAAGGGGATTATTTATATCATGTTTTAGAAACATTTTAGTATCTACCAAAGGAATTGGGAATATTACCTATAATCTTTTGATTTTAATGATTCATATACCCTATCGAAAAAGAATTTCACTGTATAAGACTTGATGAAGAATATTTCAACCCATTCCATGTATGAATCATAGAAAGAGTGGAATATGATGGGTATTTCTTCTTAGTTTCATATTGGTTTTTGGGAAACAATACAGAAGGTATCGTTAGCTAATGTATTGTTTCCCACTACTCTTACCAGGATGGCTCCTCATGAATAGTTTTTAGATGAAGGATTTATTTCACTAATATCACTCTTTATGGTGGGGAGAACATTGCTGAGTGGTCATTCTCCACAGAGTGTTTCTTATGTTCCTAGAACTGTAACATTGTACCTCTTCTTGTTTGAGAATATTTTATTGGGTATTTCCATAATTATTAGTGGACATTGCACGCAAAAACCAAAAATATGTTCTTCGACATGAGGTAACTATTTTGGTGGCCAAGTATGTGGCAAGACATTTCTTATATTTTTACCATTGATATAATTTTCAATTAGTTAAGGCGAGTCACAAGATACATATTGAATTTCATTAGACACAACACATGCCATCATGGAAATGAAACACGATATCTAGGGACATAATATTTTGGTATCCCTGTTCCGAAATAATGAATAATGTGATATAGCTTGTAATCGATAGGATAATAAAACTAGCTCCATTTATACAGATTTGTGATACTACCAAAGTCAAGGATATGGTAAATATCTATTGGAATGATATTATTCATTGAAAAAAAAATTTATAAACTATATTATTTGATAGTAGTTCCCATTTTACATATATCTTTTAAAGGGGCCATTAGGATTCCATAAGATCGCATGATTGATTGAGAATGTCCTACATTCCATATATGGATAGACAGACATAGAGGGATATATATTATTGGGGATATATTTTTTGTAAAAAATATCCAATTATGGTAGATGTAAGGAAACCATTTTTAGATAGTTGACATTTATTATAAAAATAGTTTCCAGTGAATGAGAATAATGAATCCTTTTGAGGCCTTGTTTGGATAAACTTGTAAATTATTATTGTGTATCTTGGGGATTTTGGAAAGGACCTCAGTTGGACTAAGCATGGTTCAAGAGATGAAAAAATTATTCAGTTCATTAATTAGATAATTTTGGTGACACAAAGCTGATATAGGTCTTATTATGATCATATTCATTGATAAATATCGTTTTCATTTGATGTTCTAGTGTTCATGAATGTTTCACCTTGTTTGGGTCATTAATGGATTAGGAGGAAAGGGATGCTTTCTCCTCGATAGTTGGGACCCATTTAGGTTTTGGATATGGTGGGGAATGTGGATCATCATTTAGTACTACCAACATAGTTGACATTGATACATGTTGTGTTCCATGTGTCAGAACTATGAAAATATCTTTCCACAACAACTAAAATTCTATGATGTAGTGATCACAATGTTGGGCCTAATTTATCTATGATCGAGCGTCCAGTCAGGATTGTTCATTCTGAAATCAAGGAACATCATGTGGGATGATACCTCTGGAATGAGTCATGCGGTAGCATGATTCAGATATTTTTGAGTCTTGGGATAGAGAGGCACTAATGAGAGAGAATTCACCACATCCTTTGGAAATGTATTCATCATGGGAGTGATTTCTAGGGACATGAATTTTTTATGTGTGGGTTCTTCTAACATGCTAATATGTTTTTCTAGTACCTATTGACCCACATATTTGTTCATGATTTGTTTTGTGCTTTTCTCTTTATCATCTAAAGTAGTGATAGAAAAATTATTTTAAAATTTTAATGATATTTATTAATTATATAGAAACTTTACGTGGAAATCGATACTCTGTTGAAAAACATATACGAATAAAAAACACTGTCTTTATTGCACAGAAGGCTAAGTAATACCAGACCATAATATAATATAATTATTAATTTTAAATATGTAATTTTTTTCTACATTTTAATGAATTGTATTGTTTGAAACTAAATTTTTACACCTAAATAATTCTTTTAACAAGAAAAACTATATTTTATAACTCATAATATCAAAATTTACATTCGTTGAATTCTGGTATTTTTAGAAAAAAATTATATTCATAATCAAAAAATGGTTTTCAATCTAATTTATTTTTATACATAAATTATTTTAAAAGTTTTATCTTATGTACAATTAGTTAAATAATAAATACATAAATCCAATTTCTATTAATGTAATCAATTTCATATTGAAATTATATATTGAAATATTTCCATATTATAGATTTTTTAACTTTAAGAACTTGTTGTTTCATCCAATATGTGGGATAAATTTTGGATTCATTTATGCCAATTCTATTATTTTAATTCAGATAAATGGATTCAATATTTTTATTCATAATAATTAAAAATATTTTTAATGTCCAAAAAGTATGTTACACAAAATATTAGTGATCTAAATAAAAATTAATTACGATTATTAATTTAAAAATAAATTTTCCTAATGATTAAACATGTAAAATATATTGTAAAAATGACACTTAGAAAGTATAAAATTTTTTGGCTGGCCATATTTCTTACCATGAATCATCATTTTTTCTATAATTATAAATGTTGGACCCTTGAGGGATGTGTAAAACATGGTATGAAATTGAATCCTTCAATGAATAACCAATGTCTCACTCCCCCCCAAAAGGCCTCATTTCCCCCTCCTCCCTTAACACTTCTCAAGCCCTTTGGCTCAACCAACAACTAGAAAAATAAGATCCCAAAATCCATCCCCTTACCCTAGAGGAATCTCTTTGGTCCCAAATGCATCAAAACAAGTCCTTGGTAATACCAAAAAGGAGTTACCTAAAGAATTTTTATCTTTGATTAACATGAATTTTATTTTTCTATCATTTTCCACTCCCTTCATTTCAATTTATTTCATTCTAATATAATAACCTCATGATCCTAAATATATTTATTTTTATTTTTATGTTGTTATTAAATGAGATCACAAGGGAATGAAATATATTCATTTAAAATATAAAAAAATTACAGAATCCATAAATTCATGTCTGGTACTAATAAAACCAGACACTATATAATCCACGTTGTAATGTAGTTACATTAGTTTTCATGTCTTCCTTGAATATTTATTCAAAATTTCTGTCCAAATAATGACATGTCAGAATGTATTTTTCTATATTGAACTTATTTATATTGAATCCCTATACAAAAAATTGATATAGTTCGATGATACAAACCCTTTGATCCTTAATAATTTCAACTTGGAACATTCTTTAATTAATTCAGTTAGTCTCTTCCTTCATAACGTTTAAATGGACGATTCCTTTGGGAATTTCTTCTTTTGGGTAGAGTATGATATCCATGCATCATTCTCATTTTTATTACACTATTTCACACTATCTATTAAATTATTTAATAGGAACATCATCTTGTGAAAATATGTTATTGAAACCTTATTTCTTCTCTTGTCCTAAATAAACCACAACCTCTCCCAAATGGTTTAACTCTTAGAGATTGATGTGAAACTCATCTGCCTGATACTGCATAATTCATTATCATGTATATGAACTATTCTTCCCACCCTTTTTCTTATACCATTTCTCGATGGGATTATGAATGTACGAATAGTCTTTACACCATTTTTATTTCTTCCCATATTCACCTCATGAATCCAAGAGTCTTAGGTTCCTTTCTATGACTTATTCCTCCTTGGGATATAAATACCACAACCATTAATACTCTCAACATTATCCACAAAAAATAGAATTAAATTTATAAACTGGTCATGTGACTATCCTTCTCACCACTTTATATAGGAAAATAATCTATTTCATGGAAACACACTAGTGGATCAATAGGGTTCATAGAACCATTAATTACCCGTTTAAACTTATGGATAACCATCTTCCACCCCTGATTGTTAGAATCTCAAAATATAGGTTCAAATAGGGCCTGAAAATGTTTATGTGATAGGGATGATCCAGGGTATTACCATTGGTCCGGAGGCTCCCTCATTAGAGGAACTACTTCAAAAAAATGTATCAATACCTGAACAACTATTTCCAAGGGTGGTGTGATCGAACAAACACCAGGAAAATACTCATTCATTACATAACTCTTGATTAGGAGAAGTTTCTCAAAATGAAGGATTTTTATTAGAGATGATGAACTGAGGATCCTAACTATTGTCAGATTATTCTAGTTCCCTACTAAACCAAACCATTATCAATAAAAACTCTTATCAGTATTTGGATCAGAAAGCATCATGCAAGAATGCTTCTGAAGATAAAAATAAAGACCTACATTCTATGAGATACTAGTAGAATGACACTCATATGGATTAGGTACCAAGATTCTTTCATCCAGAACATGATGATTCCCATGATATGATCATCGACTATATTGTAGGTGACATAGGTGATAACACAATATAAAAAAAATCAAACAACTTCTAAAACACCACTAATTGATGGAAACAATGCATATCATCCACCACAATCTGTATTCCAGCATTTGAAGGGTTTATGTTGTCAACATATACACATATTTGTGGGACAATGGTGGGGCACAAGTATTTCGAACGATCATCAATGTATATTAATCTCCCTATATGAATTGTGGAATTTGGGAATAAGAGGGGATTTCTTAGAAAGTGAAGAAAAATTTACATGATGGGTGGATCATGATTCAATAGAAGCTCATAGTTATTTATAAAAATGAAGAACTCTAATCATTTTAAAGTGAAAATCCCTTGGGACCATGAATTAATGATATCAACCACACCGGCGAAACACATAAGAAAATGGTAGAAACTGTGTAGTTCCAGAACAACTCAATATTATAGTGGCCATGAACCATTTAGAAATATATCAAAGTTATTGAGTGATGGTTTTCATCTACGGAAACGAGCTACAAGGGAAACTCAAGAAGAGACAATGCATTTGAGAAATCCTTGAGGGAATTAGGGAGCGAAGTTTCTCCTAAAAGAGATGCGATTAAATTTACTTGACAAGAATTATATATATATGTATAAATGATTAAATAATATGGTAATAGTTTTGTATTGATCATTTTATAAAAAAATGTTTATTTACTGATTTCCATAATGATAATAGAAAAAATGGAATGTTAGCAATCTTTATGTATGTCCTACCGTATCAAGGAATGTTACGTTTGTTCATTTTTATATCCATCATTCATGAATAGTTTGGAAGGAATAAATGATTTTGAAAAATGAAAATTATGGAATGATTATTATTTTCGATGTGTTTTCAATAATGACCCCTTATACCATAGTTGAACTAATGATGTTTTTTTAATCATAAACCAAATATGTCTAAAACACTAGAAATAAACTTAATTTTTTATGTATATTCAATCAGAATATTAATATGAATAAAAAAATTAATTATAATCTTTAAAAATGATATAATTAAATTAAATAATTAACATAAGTATATTATTCATAAGGATAAAGACACAAGTGACAAGTATAACTCAAGGGAATGGACTTTATCTCAATTTCCTTTCATTGAGGAATTTTTTGATGTTATGCACCATTATAATTTTATAATGTTGTATATACATCCCCTTTAACATATCTTATCATAAATTTTTTTACTCCAATGAAATTTAATAATTTAATAAATATTATTCATTAATTCATATTTTGATGAAAATGTTTCATGATCTTTCTGGACACTTCGATTTAAAATTATATTTTCAAATGTTTAAATGGTTATTATCAAAATATTTTCCCTATGATATCATTTTATATGATTATTTGAAAGGACATATTTTCTATAATTATAATTTCATTCACCTTATTTTAAAAAATGAAACATTTTATTTCCGTCATATGGAAAATATTTAAAAATGAAAAAAAGAATTTTCTATTCATAACAAACACGGTGAGAATGAATTTTCTACCACCATGGTGATTTTTTTTGGATTTTATGAAGTTATTTCATGATACTTTAAAGAATACCCTCTTAATCATATTTTTTTATTTAAAATAGTATTTCAATGAAAATGTATATTTTTTTAGATTGTTATGGCTGTTTGATTGAAAATAGAATATTTATAGCTAAAATTTAATTTCATATGACTTTAAAAGAGTTTTTCAAATTGTTAAATATTTTATTTATACGATGTTTAATGGAAATTATAAATGAATGGTTTTAAAAAATAACTTTATGTAATCCCTTTGTATCTTAAACGATTGGTGCACCTTGAAATTACTCTAATAATTTGTGTAATAGATATATTATTGAGATAAATATATTGGATATTGGTTATATGGTTATTCCAATATATAATTTTTGTATAAGGGTTCTATGTAATTAAGTCCCTAGGTTCCAATATGAATTTTATATGGTTGATAATGACTTTTCATGGAAATCATCAACTTTCAAAAAGGTAAAATAAATGGACATTTTTAAGGAATGATAATGCACTTTTTGGGAAAAAAATTATTTTATCAAGAAAGTGGTTTTCAGGAGTTTTAATGAATAATAGTGAACTAAAAATTTTCTAATTTTGATATACATTACTAAGGTTTTTATGTTCATATCAATTTTTAAAAATTATTTCATAGGATTTGAGGATGAGTATTATATTAGAAGAGGTAAATATGAATGTCATAATGAATTTTCATAAAATATATCATTCAAGGTTAAATAAATATTTTATATTATGGAAAAAATGGATACTAATTAGAAGTGTCCACTTTTTATTTTATGATTTTTTTGATTGAGATACATCATAACTCTATAAAACTCTAATAATTAAAATATCATCAATTTGAAGGAAATTAATTTCGTGAAAAAAATGAATATTATGTAATGATTAAGGTCATCACCCTATAGTTGGTATTAGAGAAGGATTTGTTAAATATAAAGGTTAGGGAACAATTAATATAATGAATATGATATTTTTTATCTTATGGTCATGATTAAAGATATTTTAAGGATTACCATTATGATTCTTTTAAATATTATCTATTTAAAATGGTTTTTCTATAAGGGATGTAGGGAAGCGGTAGTGGGTAGGATCTTAGAGGATGTTTTCCTTCCAAACATGAATCCTGAGATTATTGGATTCTGAAGTAAATAGATTACTGCAGTAATGGATTTTTTGAATATGGATATAAATCATAGTGGTATCTATTAAATAAAAGGAACCCGACCTACCACTACTGAACACGTATTTTTTGAATAATTACATTAGAACCCCCCCCCATCATTTAGTGGATCATATCACCTGGTGGTATACAAATGGATTGATCAATGTTATGGAAAAAAGAATTGATTTAATTAATGTTCAAAATACTAAAAAAATCCCTACCCATTTATATTTTTGAAGGTGAAGCTAATTTATAGTAGAATTTAGTTAATAATAACAGAGAGAAATATTATATTGATTCTATGAAATGGGAAAAATTCAAAGATATTATGATGGGAAAATTTTTTATTAAGGATTCTTGAATAAGAAAGAAAAAACGTCCCTAAATTTAGGCAACTAGATGATGATTTCCAAACATCATATGAAGAAATATTCCCAATTTTATAAATGTATGTGATGAATTTAATTTGGGCCACTCATAGAAAAAATAATTGGATTGACATAGTATTGAAACAATATATATGAATTAATTTGTACATTTGAGAACTTAAAATCGATGAAAATGTTATTAATTGTGATGAAAAGGTGGAGATGGAGTTTTAGGACTCTTTTGGTCTAAGTGATGATTAATGTATGAATTGTTTAGGATGGAATTTGATAATGATTAAAAAGTAAATGAAATTTAGAGTTATGAAAATTATGTTACAATATCGAGGTAACCTTGGTATGAAGAACCATGAAGAGTGTATTACTATGATAGGGAAGTCTTGATAATGTGGAATTTTTGGCCATATGGAAGGTGAACGTATAGAAAAGAATCTCATAGAATCAAAGAATATGGTAAGTGGTATCCATCTAGCACTAAGATGTTTTAGTTTTAATGAGTTAGATTATTATGATATTCACGTCCAAATCTAGTTTCACATGATGGAAATATTCTAGTTCATAAATAGAACATTTTTGGGCTTATATTTCTTTATCCATAGTAGATGAAATGCCATAAAATGAAGTAGTGACATGTTTGATACTTTTGTATTCAAATTATTAAAATATGATAATTGACTACGAATCTCCAAATTCATTCATTTCTATGATCTTTGACATTAAATTGGGAATAAAAAATAAAAAATTATGACATAAATTTAGGTAAAATCCCATGGTGGAATTATTAAATGAACCATGATTTATTGGAAAATTTTTATTATCATATATGGAATGGCCTTTCTTGAAACTATAGTTGAATTTCCCATGGTATAGATTTATATAATTTTTTTTATATTAGATTTCAATTTATCTTGCTAAGATTGATTAATGTTCTAATAAACTTATGATCAATGATTTAACAACATCGACAACATACCAAGATGTTGTGAAATTGATTTGAGATAGAAAAGATTTTAACCTAGCTGATATTGTTCAAAATAAAGAAACTATTTAAAAAAGTTATGTTTAAGTAATAAATGAATACATAGATGTTTTTATAGATATTTATTATGATTTTATTCATGATCAAAAGGGTGAGTTTAATATTGACTTAGTGTATGATTCTATGACTATTTCTATAACACCATGATTAATATCTCAAGTAGAATTTTAATTACTGAAAATGAAATTGCAGGTGTTATTAGATAATTGTTTCATTAAACCCAGAACATCACTATGGATTTATCTTATATTGTATGACATAACTACAGAATGAACAACGAGACATTTCATTTATTATAAATCCTTGATTAAGATCGATATTTATAATAATCATCATTTTATTCATTTCGATTATTGCTTTGATTATATCAATGGTGCATTGTATATTTTTTAGTTTGATCAAATATTGGGGAACTTTTAGTTGAATGTAATGGAATATGAGATTCTAAAGATTGTGTTTAGAAATATATATATCCAAAATGTATTATTGGATATTCTCATTGGGTTATATAATTCACGTTTTTTATTAATGGATATTATGAATATAATTTTTAATGAGTTAATAGATATTAATGTGGTTCATCTTACTAATGACATTTTAGTATATTCTAAAATTAAAAGTACCATGACTATTATATAAGGGTTGTTTTCAAAACCATAAAAGAGATGAAATTATAGTGTAAATTCATCATGTGTGAAATTGTTTTGAATCAAATTTCATTCCATGGTCACATAGTTTATAATGATGGTATAAATAATTATCTTGATAAAATTGTAGTTGATGAATAATGGAAAATACCCACAAATATCTATGATATTGATAGTTTTATTTGATAAGTGGGATTCTAATAGTAGTTTGTTGAAATAATTTTTCAGTTTTCTATCACATAGACTATGTTTACTCAAAAAAGTGTTATGTTAATTTGGAAATATTAATGTGATAATTTTCTATGGAAATGAAATGAAGATTGGTAAATGCTCCCGCACTGAACCTTACCACGAAAAACTAAATTAATAATCTATATTGATTATTCATTGATATGACTTGGTTGCATACAAATGCATAATGATTGGATATAGTATTATTATTCATCTTATTTGAAACCACATGAGTTTAATTACCAAAAATAATATGCAATTATCTGATATATTTATTGCATTAAAAGTTTGGAGGCATCATTTTTATGGAGGTAAGTGTTAAATATATTCTATTCTGAAAATTATATAGTATATGTTCACTCAAAATGAATTAAATATGAGTCAATGAAAATGGATTGAACAATTATGAATTTCATATTATATGATTCTTTATCATGTGACAAAATAGAACCATGTGGATGCTCATTTCGGTCTAAAAAGTAATGCTACAGTTAAAGTATTACATTTGAAACATGGCCCATTTGTTAATTATTTGTTAAATATTGTCCTGGTTGTTTTTGATATAAGGACATAATCTATTTGGTTTATGATTTAAGTGTAGTTGACAATGTTAGAATGAATTAAGAGAGATCATGAGGAGGATCATTCGTTGATTGGAATGGTAAAATCCAACAATAAGTGTACATTTATGGTTGTTAATATTGACAAAAATGTATTTCAGTATTAGTAAAAATATTTTCGTTTCCTTGTGATTTATAATTGGGGAGATACTTTTTGACTGAAGCTTAGAGTTCTCTATTTCTCGTTCATCCGAGTATCAATATAATACACAAATAACTTCAAAATTATTATTTTTGAGATTTAATTAAAAGGTATATTACTTAATATTTCATGATGTTTTTCACTTGCATTTTTGTTAAAGAAGAATGATGGTTATTGATGTTTATGCATGAACATTTTATGGTACTAGAGTGGAAATTAGAGAATATATAAATTGATTTCTTGGTAGTATTTTCAATGAATCCTCACGGTAATAATTCAATTTGAATTATTATATATTTATTATGTAAATATATAGATTTCTATCAATTTTTATATACAATTCCTTCATATCAGCTTTATCAACTGTATCATAACGCAATATCCATGGTAGATGGAGTTCCAATATCTACTATATGAACCTATGATCACTGGATCACATCTTATTTTGTATAGGACTTTAGAAGTATTTGGTTCTAAATAAAATTTTTGAACAACTTCCCATCCTTAATCTGATTAATAGTCTAATGGAATGATTTAGACCTTGGATGTTATGCATTGTTCATACGCAATGGATTTCCTAGGGAAGATGAGTTTAATAGGTTTATTTGGTTGATCCATCTTATAATATAATCATCCATTATATTATACCGACAGAACCATTTGCATAATTACATGGAAATCACTATCGGAAAACAACATTTTTGATCGATGCATAATAATTGAAGTTTATGTGACTATAGATGGTATAGAAAATCAAACAGAAAGTTCATTTGATTCGTTGAAACTTGAGGATATCTCAGAGTATATAGAGAAGTTATGCAGATAGTTAGAGGAAATATTTTTATTTTAAGTTAGGTGATAATGTATTTCTAAAAGTTTATCCATGGAATATTGTGATGTATTTTGTTAATAAGGGGAAGTTGATACAATGGTTCAATAGATTTTATGAAATGTTGGAGAAATTTGGGTTGGTTTCCTACTAATTGGAATATCCTCAGAGTTTAAATAATGTAAAATACGTATTTTATTGTTCAATATTAAAGAAGTATATATCTAATTCATCTCATGTTTTCAGCAATAAAGTAGTTAATATTAAAGAAAATCTCTCTTATAAGGAACATCCATTTATATTTCTTGACCATAAGACAAAGTGATATAGAATAAGGTGATTCATCATATTATTGTTTTGTCAACAAACCAAAAGCATGTAGAGGAAAGACGGGAATATGAAAATATTAAGTGGTAAAATTATCCCCACATATTTACTAACTAAATAAAAATTTGGGGATGTAATTTCAAAAAAGGAGAAGGATTTAACATCCCAGATAATGTTAGAATATTTATTTTTTACATTTATTAATATGTATGAATTATGAAGTAATATTAATTTTAAAGGCAATGTAATTTAAATTTTTTATATGAAATAAAAAAATACTCTTTTTAAATCTTGTGTTACATGCAAGACATAGTTATACAGAACAAAAATTTAATTTTACTATTATTACTTCATATGGCAGTTTTCAACCCTTTAAATGAACAAAAGGATTTAATTTTTTTAATATTTTATGATATTTTGAAAAGAAAATTGAATTAGAATTATTGAAATTTCGTTTGGTTAATTTTTTGTTAATTTTTTGGGATAAGAATAATATTTTGATTAATAATGTAAAATATTTAATTTCAATTGAAAAATTCTGATTTGACTTATTTATTTATATTGTTATCTTATATTATACTTTTTTTAAATTTTAATTATTTATATTAAAATATATTCACTCCAAATAAGGTTATAATAGTCAATTTCACATTGAAATTTGATATAAAAACCTTTCATGTGTTTTGGACCGGTTACATTAAAAACTATTTGTTTTATCCCATATGCTGGTTTAATTTTTTATTAATTTCTATTATTAATTAGATTAAATTTTTTGAAAATGGATTACATAATTATATGAAAGATTATTTTAAATTTATAAAACAGTCAAAAATGTTTCTTACAGAATGTGACACCCTAGGATTTCATTGTACATTTTCTCTTAAAATTAATTCAAAATCTTGCGCTACACGCAACACCGAGATCGAGCGCATCACGACTTACCTAACTACTCATTCAAAAAATGGTTATGAATTGGATTAACAGAATTTTGAATTTTATTTACTCCATATAATTTTAAAATACATATTATGTTTTTCTTAAATATAATATAAGAGAAAATTCAATTTCTCAGATAAAGGAAGTATTTGTTTTTTCAGAAAATGCTATTTTATCACCTTTTAATCGGGAACCCTTTTAAAATCTAATATATAAAACTTTTAAATATTAAATTTGTCACAATAATATTCTTCTTTATAATCAGGACATTAAAATTTAGTTATGATAAATTTTTTGGTGTTTTTCGGATAACTTTCATATTTTGGTGAATAGTGAAAAATACTAAATTTTAATTGAAAAAAACTTTTTAATAATAATAATTTATAGTGTTAAATTATGCATTTGAATGGGTAGGAAGAATAATTAGCTTATATTATTATCATTTAATACAATTTAGGTCATTTTACGTAATTTAACATTTAAATTAGACATAAACACATGTCAATCTTTTGATAATTTTTACTTTTTAAAAACCCGTTTTTTCTTTTTGACAACGGGAATAAATTTTAAATTAATTAATAAAACTTATTTTTCTTTAATTTGTTAAAATATACTGTATTTTGGAATTTGGGACATCTAAATTAGCTTAGGGTGATTTTTTGTTATTTTTTTAAAAACATTAAATTTTTGATGAATAGTGAAAAAACAGTACGTTATTTTTTAAAACCAAATTTTTATTTAAAAGAATATTTAGTTTATTTAAATTTATTATCAATAAAAATTGATACATAATACTTATATAATATCAATTTAATTATTTGTAGTCATTTTATAATAAAATTAGAAGTATAAAATATTATTGAACTATTTAACACCTTTTACCCACCTTTTAGGCACATTTGAAAATTTTCATAAAACATAATTTTAAAACATTTGGAAATTAAATTTCAAAATTAGAGATTCATGGTTGAAATTAGTAAGTAATATGTGTTTTAGTAAGATTACAAATTTCTTTTTGTGAATAAAAACTTTTGACATTTATTTACCACGATTAATAGTAAATAGGGTAATTAAAGGTAAAAATGATATTATAGTTACCCTAAATCATTTCGTGATTGTATTGGATAAGTGTATTTAGACCAAATTAAATCTTAGGAAAAAACATTTATCATTTTGGTCCACTTGAATTAGATTAGGACATTTATTTATTTTTATTTAAAGAAGAGTTTAAACTGTTAAATTCAAAATTTTATAACCAAACCATTTATAATATAAGGTTATACAAAATATAAATTTGACTGTAAATATTCATTATAAATATAAAGTTATTTTCAACATAATCATATTTTATTTAGAATTTTTAGTGACTAAATAATTAAATTTTTTTATGACCCAATGATTATGCAGTAATTACATTATCAATGAATGATTAAAATAATTGTTATCTTAAATATCAAAAAAAATGTAAATTGAGACTTTTGATGCAATGTACAAATTTTATAGGTGAATATGACATTTTACCATTGATTTAATGTATTTTTTTATAATTAATCTACTTCTTATAACTTTCAAAAAAACCAAATTCTAAATAGTATTAGAATTGACATAATTGAGTTTTTAAAACTAATACTATATTATTAAATGATATAATATTCTAAAAAATCAATGATTCGGCCAAAGGACTTATATAATGATTGGTATGTCATTAATTAACCACAATATGTTCTCTTTTCATTTTATTGTTTGTTAATTAACCATGTAATATTAAAATACAAGAATTCATGGTAAAAGTTAAACAATTTAACTAAGAGTTAAATTTAAAATATAAGGATAATATGTTGACCTAAACCTGTCTAAAACCTATTGGTTGAGAAGTTTTCAACCCATCCCCTCCTTATAGTAGAAATAAATCCCTTTTGATCTATTATAAACTTAATATTATTTTATAATAAAATAATATTTCAATATTGTCTTAAAGTGACTCTGGCCTCTCTTATAAAAGGGTACCTCCCCTTCTCTCAAAATAACACCTCCAAAGCCATTTGGCTCAACCAACACCTACTCAAATATCATACAAACTACCCTAAAATAATCGTAGAGTCCTTAATTTGATATTAAATCCATCTTAAAGAGCCCTTTGGTTCAAATCAAAAGAAAGAGCCCGAAGGGTAGGTAATAATTTCATCACCTCATTAAAAGTTATTTTCATATTCCACTTTCTATTTCATTGTTGTGTCCATACAAAAATAATAACTCAAGTAACATCTAAATACTGTGATATTATTATAAATATGTTACAACCATATAAATTATTCTATACATCCTATGAATGAAAAGGTCACCATACGTGCGTACGTACAATTTACCGTCTACACATTATGGTGCAGTTTTCTATTCAACACTTCATTATTAGTATGGGTATAATAATGAGTATAATTGATTTAAATAATAAATAAAACATGTTAATTATTCTTTATATATAATATACCATCCTATTATATACTATTTCACTATTAATAAGATGATATTGTCGCTCATGCGTACGTACGACTTACCATCTCCACGTCATGGGGTAGTTTTCTATTAAACCCTTCATTTTTTGGATGGGTATAATAATGAGTATAATTGATTAAATAATAAAAATAACATGTTAATGATTCTGTATATACAATATAATATCAAATTTCATAATATTTCACCATCAATATAATGATATTGTCACTTGTGCGTACGTCTGGCTAACCGTCTCCACGACATGATGAGATTCATCTTCAACGATCACCATTGAAGAATATATATATATATTGATTAAGTATGAGATATATGAAATAATATTTCTATTGGAATAATATATATTTATTTATGTAAATATATTTTATTTATTTATTTCCATATTATACTATAAGAGAATATAAACAATGTTCTTGCGTATGTAAGGACTACTGTCTCCATGAATGATGTTTCCATTTTATATATCTATCTTTTATAAATATTTATATTCTGATTATATATGATATATAAATAATGATTTATATTCTAGAAGTATCTAAATCATGATATATGTGATACGATCAAGAATAACAAGTTATAAACATATACGATAAAGAAAGTGATTATTACCAAAAATGTCAATTTAACATTGAAATTATTATTAAATGGGTTATATAAAGTCATAAATGAATCATATATGAAATCATAAATATTAATATGGTTTTGGTATAATTTAACAACATACTATTTTTATTATACATGAGGTTAAACGTATCCCTGAAAAAAGGGAAGAACAATGTAAGGATTAATTCCTCAATATCTTTATTTTCTAAGATTGTTTATGTTTAAGTATTTACTGGGAGATATTTATTATCCATCTCCTTGTTAGATAAATTAGTTTTCAGAGGGATTATTACTAATAGACTCTTCAATTAAAACGTCATTTTAATGGTTTAAATATTTATTCTTCTAAATCATTCTCATTAATGTCCATGTTTTTAAAATGGGTTTTAAAGGATTTATTTATAAATACATGAATGTTTTAAAATGTTAATTACACTCAAAAGATTCAAAGAAGTACGTGACACTTTGATTCAAAAATATCTATTAAATATCTTTATTTATAAATTTTGTGACTTTATATATTTTCCTGAAAAAGTTATATTTATTTTAATGACTTTTACGAATCATTTTCATCTATGTTAACATTCTTTTTGGATATTATTCCTGATTAAGGTTGATTTATTATGAATAAAACATAAATATTGGAATGAATGGGTTATTATATGATTGAATATGAATGTTCTATTTTTATAAAATTCATGATTTATGGTCATAGTATGGAGAAATTTTATGCTAGTTTTAATATGAATGTTTATGTTATGTTTCAAAATTTTCATATGACGAATGCATTGGACTTAGTATGTGATGGGTGGATCCAACAATAGCTCCTCGATGAATCGGTATGTCTCATTAGATAAACTAGTGTTTTGGAACAAGTCCTTGACAAATTCATTATTTGTAGTCTTGGAATGAGGGCTTGAATATGTGGTTATGATGTCCGGCATTATACATTCCCTCGTTGTGAAATTATTTTTTTCATGCGATTATTAGACTAGTAGAATATCCATCTGAATAAGTAAATCGAATTATTTTGATTTATATTTTTTATATTATACTCATGCTTATGTTTAAAGGATTTCTGTTTTTATAACACATTATGATTTAAAATATTATAGTTTCCACTATATTATTTAACCTTACTAAGCATCTGAGCTCATCCATTTATAAGATTTATTTTTCCAAGGATGTGAGGAAGTATATTATGATTGACTTGAAGGGATAAGGTATGAGATATGAGTGTTTTCAATGGATACACAATGTTGTTGCTTTTTATTTTATAATGTAATGTAAAACTCATTTATATATCTATTACTTCCAAGGCTACAAAACTGATAGATACTTAGGGTCTTGATTCCTTGTAATCATTCCAATGTTTTAAAAAAATGCACTGGCTCCAAGATCATTGGGTCGGGGCATTACCGTTGGTATTAGAGAATGTATAGTACAATCCTTGGAAACTAGATTTAAAAAATCTCTGAATAAATAACATTAAACGTAAGATAAACATTGCGTATTAGTGTAGATTAACTTCTAGAATTTGGGTAGTATAGAGATTCAATGAATTTTCCTAGTAATACATCCATGTTTGGATACGATAAGGTAGAGGCAGGTGTGGAACAGATGTACCTAGGATTGAAAACTTTGACAAAAATTTTTGGGGTTGACTCGGGGTATCCTTCTAAATGAAAATGGTCCTTGCTTCACTCTTGGTTACGAAACTCCTTGGGGATATTCATTGGATAATTTAAATTTTCATTAGAAGACATTATAAAGGATTTAAAATTAAATACATCCTCAAAGAAACCATTTTTTATGATTATTGATTAATTTCAAATACATTTCAATTTACATTAAGTATTTTACAAGATTGTAATTATGCATTATGATTAATCAACTAACCTATTTTATGCCATTGTTTAGAAATGGAGTCCAGTAGAAGAAATGGAAACTCCAAAAATGTGATTGATCTAAAGAGTAAGAAGGATCATATCTTTCATGTTATTAAGACAACATTTATAAGGGAATAGTCCCCCACGAATTCTCATCATATGAAGTAACAGTATCATATGTTAATAAGATAAGTAAGAAATTTCTAATCCATATGGATTTTAAGGGAAGCAAGAAAAGAAAAGGATGGTAGAGAAAATAATTGATACAGGGAATAGGGGAAAGAAGTATTTTCCATATGTGATAACTGTGGAAAAATCACCTTTTAAATGTTTGAAGGGAATGGGAGTTTATTATAAGTGTGGAGAAAAAGGGAACCAAGTACATGATTTCAAGGGTAAAAAAAGGATTCAAATGTACGATGCTTCAACTACAAGGAGTTGGGACACTACACGAATCAATATCCCAACCATCAGAGTCTACCCCAAATGCTACTATTCGATAATAACCATGTTATGATACTACCGCAGATTAAGAGTAATGATAATTATTCTTGAATTGTTATTAAATAATTTTTTCATATGATTATTTTAATAATGATTTAAAAGTTAAAATAATTATAACGTATACAAGAATTTTATTACAGTATGTTTTCATTAAGGATTTAAAATTTTATGGTACCAAATAAAGTGACATAGTTTCATGTCAAAAATTATGGAAAATACATGGTTGAAGGAAATATAAACCTTAATATAGAACTAATATTGTGGTGGTTATTTTGGAATAAGATATTGTTGATTTAGATAAATTATTTTAGATATTCTTGACTACATTGGAACTAATTAATGGTTTGTTTATTCATTCATTGTTGGAGTATTCAAAATTTCTGGGTATAATGAATATATATAGTATTATATAAGGAATATGGGAACATGAATGTAATCAATATGTTTTTATAGTAATGCAGGGTGTTACTATGTTTTAATAGAATACATGATGAAGGTATTCACGTGTTATTATTTTCAAAAAGTAGATTTTAATTATGTTATGTTTAACATCCATATAAATTTTTGGACAATGAGTTCGGACATAGGTATTTTTGATAAGCCTAATGGTTGTAATGGATTATGTTGGTAATTGGATACTATGTTTTATGCTTATAACATTTATTAATATTTCTTTTGGATTTTTTTATAAATAGGACAACCCGAAGGTCAGGCGACAACCGGTCACATCTAGAAAGGCTGTGAAACATGAACCGGCAACTAAAGGGTAAAAAGGGTGCATCACATACCATTAGCCTAAATGATGTACTTGTTTGTATTATGTTGTTTTTTAATGATCTGATAGATGAATTATAGATTAATTGTTTTGAACCCTATACTATTAGGATAAATAGAATATTTATGAGTTCTTTTTTTCTATTGGAATGAAAGATGAGTTTTAGGTAGAAATTAGTTAAAGTATAGAACTCTACTAATCATGTTTCCTTTTTTAAATATTCTATGAAGATATTAATTCTTAAAAATTTAGGTAAATTATCTCAAAACCAAAAATTTGTTATCTTAATACATTATGTTTTGCTGAACAGGTGATATTTTAAATCATTATAGATTTATGGCTTTGAGGCCCTCAATTTTCTATTCACTTTTTTTGTGATTGATGAACATAATCACTCACTTTTAATATTTAGGTTTTCCTTCAATTATAAATGCCACCAATTATCTCCTATTATAGATCATAATATTGGGGTGACTTTTTTTCAATTTCCCTTTTATTAAGACTAAATTTTATTCACCCAATTTCTGATGTGGGTTTTCCACAAAAATATTTTCTATTTTTATCCTTATATATTCGAAGAAAAATTTAAAATTGTGAGAATGAAATTTATTAAAGGAGGGGAGAATGTAACACCCCAATATTTAATATTACGTTATCTCTTTAAATTAATTCATTAACTTGTGTTACAAGCAACACCGAGTTTGAGCACTCCAGGACTTACCAAACTAACCATTAAAAAAGTAATTATGAATAGTATTAACTGAATTTTGGATTTTTTATACTCCATATAATTTTAACATTCATATTATAAGTTTCATAGACATAATATAAGAACAAATTCAATATTTCAGATGATGGATGTATTTTTTCAAAAAATTCAATTTTACAACCTTTTAATGATGAACCCTTTTAAAATACAACATTTCATACTATTATATTTTAAATTTTAAAGAATAAACTTGTTCTTTAGATTCAATACATTAAAATTTAGTTTCGATAAAATTTTGGTGTTTTTCTGATAACTTATATATTTTGGTGAATAGTGAAAAATACAAAATTTTAATTGAAAACATATTTTTTAATCAAAATAATTTATAGTTTAAAATTATACATATGAATTTTTTGAAAGTATAATTAGATTACGTTTTTATCATTTAATAAAATGCATGTCATTATAAGTAATTTCACATTTAAATTAGAAATAAACACATGTCAATCTTTTGATAGTTTTTACTTTTTAAAAAACCTTCTTTTTGGTTTTGACCACGAGAATTAATTTAGATTGATTAATTAAACTTCTATATTTTGAATTTATTAAAATGAACATAATTTTTGAATTTGGAATATCTAAATTATCTTAGGGTGATGTTTTGGTATTTTTTCTAAAAACACTCAATTTTTTATGAATAGGGATAAAATACTACATTATTATTTAAAACCGAATTTTTATTTAAATAATTATTAATTTTATTTAAATTTATATTTATTTATAAATAGATACATAATAACTATATATATTCAATGTAATTTATTAGAGTCATTTTATAAGAAAATTAGATGTATAAAATTTTATTGATCTTGTTAACATCTCTTACCCATCTTCTAGGCACATTTGATAATTTTCATAAAATATAATTTTACCTTTTCGGAATTCAATTTCAAAAAACCAAGAGATATGGCTGACATTAGTGAGTAAAATATGGTTCAATACAATAAATATAATTTTTGGTGAATATAAACTCTTGAAATTTATTTACCAAAGTAAAAAGTAAATTGAGTTATTTAAGGTAAAAATGGTATTATAATTACCCTAAAATATGTCCAATTTATATTGGATAATTGTATTTTGACCAAAACCAACATTAGGAAGAAAATATGATCCTTTTGGTCCACTTGGATTAGATTAGAAAATTTATTATTATTTTATTTAAAGAAGAGTTATAAGTGTTAAACTCAAAGTTTAATTACTAAAATATTTTTAGTATAGGGTTATAGATAAGATAAATCCGACAAAAAATCATTATATTGATATAAAAAATTACTACATAATTTTATTTTATTTATAATTTTTAGAGATTAAATAATTAAATATATTTATGACACAGTGATGATGAAGTAATTACATTATGAATGAAATATAAAAATAATTGACATTATACATATCAAAATAAATATAAATTGGGAAGTTTGATTCCCTCAAAGAATTTTATTGGTGAATATGATATGTAAATTTTGGATTAATGTATTTTTTTTTGAAGTAATCAACTTGTTATGACTTTCACAAAAACCAATTACTAAATAGTCTCATAATTGACATCAGTGAGTTTTTAAAACAAATACAATATTATTAAATGAAATAATATTCCTAATAATATATTATGTGGAAAAAGGACATGTATAATGATAGATATGTCATTAATTAACCACTTGAAATTTTCTTGGCATTTTATTGTAGGTTTATTAACCATGTAATATTAAAATACAAGAAGACATGGTAAAGGTGAAACTATTTATGTAAGAGTGAAATTTAAAAGATAAGGTTAATATGGTGACCTAAACCCGTCTAAAAGAAATTTGTTGTGAGGTTTTCTACCCAGCCTAATCATATCTTCTAAATAAATATTTTTTGATCCATTATAAACCTAATATTATTGTATAATAAAATAATAATTCATTTTTTTTTCTAAAGTGATCCTCACCTCTCTTATAAAGGGTACTTCTCCTTCTCTCAAAATTACAAATCCAAAGCCATTTGTCTCATCAAAACCGTATCAAATATCCTCTCAACTAACCTCACTTCAACCTATAGGCCTTAATTTGATCAGAAAGCCTTCATTAGGATCCCTTTTGTTCAAATCAAAATGAAGAACCCGAAGAAGAGGGAATAATTTCATATCCTCTTTGAATGTTCTTTTCTTCTTCCACTTCTTCTTTATCTGATATTTCCATACCAAAATAATTAATATAGAAATTTCTTCATACTATGATGTTATTATAAATATTTAAAAATCGAATTCATTATTATATCCATTCTATGAATGACTGTCATTATACGTGTGTACATACGATTTACTATCTCCGCATTATGGGATAGTTTTGTATTCAACACTTCATTTTTTGAATGGGTGTAATATTGAGAATAATTGATGTAAATAATAAATATAATTTGTTAATTATTATTTCTATTTAATATACAATCCAATTACATACAATTTCACCATATATATAAGGATATTGTCGCTTGTGTGTAGGAACAACTTACCGTCTCCACATCGTGGTGTAGTTTTCTTTTCAAAACTTCATTGTTTGGATGTGTATAATAATGATTATAATTGATGTAAATATTAAATATTAAATGTTAATGATTATTTATATACAATATAAAATTCAATTATATACGACTTCATCATCAATAGAATGATATTTTCACTCGTGCGTACGTACGACATACTATCTCCACAACGAGATGAGATTGATCTTCAATGATCACCATTCAAGAATTTTTTGAAATAAATATATATTTATATATATTTATTAAGTATGAGATATATGAAATAATATTGCTAATGGAATAATATATATTTATGTAGATAAATATATTTCATTTACTCACTTCTATATTATAATATAAGAGAACAAAAACAACATTCATGCGTAATTACGAACTACCATCTCCACGAACGATGTTTCGATTTGATATATCTATATATTATACATATTTATATTCTAGAAAAATATTATATAAAAATCATGTTTTATATACTTCAAGTATGAAAATCATGATCTAAGTGATAGGATCAATAATAATAAGTTAAAACACATATGACAAAGAATGCGATTATTATCGGAAATGTTACTTTAACATATAAATTATAATTAAATTGATTATATAAAGTAATAAATGAATCATTTATCATTTCATAAATATTAATATGGTTATGGTGTAATTTAATAAAATACAATGGTTTTTATAAAAAAGGATAAATATACCCTAGACTAAAAGAATGAACAAGGTAAGGATTCATTCCTCAATCTCATTATATTTCGAGATTGTTCTTGTCTATGTATTTACTGGGAAATATTTATTATCAATATCCATGATAGATTATGGAGTTTTCATAAAGATTCTTTTTAAGAGATTCTTCAACTAGAACATATTTTTAATGGTTTAAATATATATTATTCCATATGATTCTTATTAATTTCCATGTTTTCAAAATGATTTTCAATGATTTATTAATATGGACATGATTGTTTTAAAATGTTAAATCCTTTAAATATTTTCAAAGTGGTACGGTACATGTTGATACATAAATGACTTGTAATTTTAATTTTTATAAATTCTGTGACTTTCAAATGATTTCATGAAAAAGGGATATTTATCTCAAAGAGTTTTACGAGTCATTTACAACTATATCTACATAATTTTTGGATATTATTATAGATTTAGGTTGATTGATTATAAATAAAATCTTCAATATTTTATTGAATGTTTTGTGATATGATTGACTTTGAATGTGCTATTTTTATACCATTCGATATTTATGGTTAATTTATTGACATTTTGTATGCTAGTTTTAATATGAATTTTTATGTAATATTTCAAACTTTTCATATGAAAAATGCATTGGACATAGTATGTGTTGGGTGTGTCATAAGTAGCTCCTCTATCAATCAGTAGGTCTCATGAGACCAACTAGTGTCTTTGCACATGGCCTTGAAAAAATCATTATTTGTAGTCTTGGAACGAGGCCATGACTATGTGGTTATGTGTCTGGAATTATGAATTCCCTCATTATGAAATTAGTTTTTACATGTTATTATTCAACTAGTAGAATATCCATGTGAATAGGTAAATAGAATTATTCTGATTTATATTTCTCATATTATGATAATGTTTAAGTATAAATGGATTTTGTTTTTATTACACATATTTCCTTAAATGTTTATAGCTTCCACTATATTATTTAACCTTTCTGAGAATATGTGATCAAAAAATTCTACCTTTTATTTTTCTGAGGATGCAAAGAAGTATATAATGACTTAATTGTATGGATATGCTAAGGGATATGTGTGTGTTCAAAGGATACACTATGTTGTTGTTTTTCATTTTATAATGTATTGTAAAACTCATGTATGTATCTAGTACTTACAATGCTATTAAACTGATCGGTCCATCGGGATATGATTCCATGTAATCATGAAAATGTTTTAAAATAATGAACTGGATCTGAGCTTCTTTGGTCAGGGTGTTACACAGAAGATTAGTGAAATAAATTAAAATTAATTATGATGATTAAAGTAAAAATATGCTTACTAAAATGATTAAACATTGAATAAAATATGTAAAAATGATCTTGAACTTGTCTAAAAACAATATAAATTCTATATATAGATTATTATTCCATTAAGGTTCTATAATTGTTCCATATAGACCTTTTGGGGAAAAGTAAAACACGAGGAGCACTCAAGACTTTTAAAAAATACACAATCTGTCTTTTTCTCTGCTTATAAAGGGCCTCCTCTCCTCCTCCCCCCTTCAGACCTATAAATAAGTGGATCATCTAAAACAAAAAAAATACTCTCCTAAAATCCATCCCTTCACCATAGAGACCACAAATTGGAAATAATTCCAACTATGTACGTTCATTCTTGCAAACCAAAAGAAGATACCTAGTGTACAAGAGACATTCATCAATGGAAATTTTTATTTTTATTCATTATAAAATCCATAAAATTCTATTTATATAATTGTTTTTAATAATATTATTATCATAAATATAATTATTTGTTTTTATTTATGGTTTATAGCTACAAAAACACACACATCTATCAAATGTGTAATGAAATCACAATTAGTGTGTGTGGTAGAAAACCTTATTGCGAAACGACATCGTTCATATTTCTTTACTGCCTGTCATTGTTAAGAATTATAATATAAATCCTATTTGTATATTATATATATAGTAATTATTATTTCTTAAAAATTATTTAAATTTTATATAACCCATGACTTCATGATTTTTTTTTTATTTTTTTGGAATACGATAAAATCATTTGTGGAATTCTGGACTACCGTCTCCTGAATACAATGTGATATATTCACACCTTAGATGGATTTTCTCAAGGATCTATTTTAATAAATATATTTTATATAATTAAAATCAATATGATATTAATTACGTAATTTCATTTTTTTCAATAAAATATATCATTTTATTTAATTCCTTTTCTGGCACATAATTATTTTTAACGTTGTTCGTGAATGTGTAGACTACCGCATCCTCCAAGAAACCTAATCCTATTTACAACACATTAATTATATATATAAGTATATTTTATTAAATTTTACTATATAGTTATATAATGATCATTCTAGAAGGAGAAATATTACTTACCTTATTTCTACAAGGTTTATTGAATAATGGGAATGCTACTCATGCTTACGTATGACATACTGTCTCCATGATTGTAACACTGGTTCACATTTCATTACCATCATTAATGATTGCTATTAAACATATAATTAATTTATAAATATAATAATTATTTCATATTAATAATAATTATTTTTCATAATGATCCATTTCACCATATTTGACATACAATGTGATTTTGACACATAAATTGAATATAGACAAAACAACTGATGTATTCTTATTTGATTAATTAGATTTATAGAAAATTATATTAAATGAAATAAATGTAATTTTAAACATTAAAATATTTCAATATAAATTGAATAATTTTTATATGTATATTATTTGAAATCATGAATACACTGTTGACATGTCGGACTCAAGGTGAGGGACTTCATTTCAATTTCCTTTTATTAACATAATTCATGACGTTATGCATATTTAGTCATTTATGTGTTGTATTTAAATCACCATTGACATATATTAAAATTAAGTTATTAATAAATAGTTTATTGACTATTTTGAAAAACATTATTACTTAATGGGGATTATGATTAAAATTATTCAATCTTGTTTGAGACACAATGATTTAAAAAATATACATTTAAATGTTTAAAGGAATAATTTCAACATATTCTCATCAATGATATTATTTTAAATGTTTATTATAATGGAAATACTACGTGAATTGTTAATTTCATTAAAATGGTTTTTAGAAATGTTTAATTTTACTTGTTTTATGTGGAAAATTTTTGTAAATGACAAAAATAATGTTCTAATCATAACATACACATCAACAATGACATTTTCACTACCATTGACATTATTTTATTATTAGATACCATTTAAATATTTAATTTTTCATTTAATGAAAACACCTCATTATAATTTGGAGTACTTATTTTATTGAAAATGGTTTTCAAAGAAAATGTGTATTTTTTTAAATGGAATTTTAAATGAAAATGGTATTTTAATAACTAAATGTGATTTTCATATGTGGTGAAAAGAGTATTTTAAATAATGAAATTTTTTATTCATGTTATGGTTCTTAAACATTATAAATGATTGATTCACTTAGAGAGAACAGTGTAATCACGTTATAGTATGATCAATTGTTATTCCCATATAGTACTCCAATTCCTTGGGTAATGATTAAATTCATTACGAAATTATATTTGATGTTTGTAGTATGGTTATTCCAATATATAAGTGATTGTTAAGGGTTCTGTAAGGGGTTTATGTACTATTGTCCCAAGGTACCTAATTGAATAGTATATGTCTACTAATAAGTTTTCATTGATATAATTCTTTTTTAATGTTCAAATAATCGATCAGTTCAAATGAATTATAGTACCCTTTTGGTTAAAATTTAACATTTTAATGAAAATGGCCTTTCATGAGTTTTAATTTATATCAATGAACTAAAAATTCCCATCATTGAATATCCCTTACTGATATTTTTATGTTCATCCCACATTTTCAAAATATATTCGCAGGATTTAAGGATGAGTAATGTATTAGAATAAGTAAATTTAAAGCCATGAATTTTTTTCATAAAACATATAATTATTTATTTTGAAATATTTATATTAAGTAAAAAAGTGGTTACTAATTATAATTGTATTGTTTTTATTTTATAGTTTATTATATATGAGATAGAACATAATTATTTAAAACTATAACCTATATATTATCATCATTAAAAAAGATATAAATTAATTTAATAAAACACCACATTATATAATGATTAAGTTAGTGGTATTAATTTATCTGGTGGTTTCAGAAGATAAATTGAAACATCTAAAAAATTATGATTTTTGTGTGGTTAGTGCATTGTTTTACCAAACATTTTACCCACCCTGTGTAAACCATGAAAACCCGAGAAGTGTGGTATTTCATGTTTGGAATATGGCCTAAAAGACCACTCATCCCTACAATTCATGCACACAAGATTTTATTATTCAAAAAATTTATTTCAAATACAAGAACTTCCCCCTTTACCTACCTATCAACCTTAACATGGGGTATTATGGAATCATATATACTTGGGGATCTCAATAACCATGTTTTCTACTTCAAAACCTACCTAGGAGGATCGAAGTAGGGGGGATCTCGTTCAATCCTTCTCTATTATACGATCATATATCAATCCTTATCTACAAATATCTAATTAATTATTATATATAGGTTTTTAAATCATCATTTTTGATGGATCTTAAATCCTTTTTGAATATTGTTTCAAGATTAAATTTTGAGATATATGTTTTGGTTGTTCATCATTGGCTAATATCATTGCAGTGTCATGTTATATGATCATCGTGATTAAAGGAAAATGGTCCCAATAGAATTTTCCAAGAAATAAACACTGATTTTGATTAATTTAAATTAATTTTTCTTAATTAAATTATGAAAACAAAATTCGATGTGAATTAGAATTTGAATGGGTTTGGTATAGATTTTAGGTAAAATCCCAAATTCTAATGGAATTGGAATTTGGTTTGAGGTTTTTAAATTCTAGGTAATTATAAATTTATTTCCAAAAGGATTTAAGATAATGGATTAAATTTAGTTGATTAAAACCAATGTTTTTATTATTTTCAATTGGTATAAACTTTTGAAAAAATCATTATTTGGTTTTGAAATTGATTTGGAATATTGAAATGAGTATTTTCAGAATTTAATTGTAAATTATGTTTTGATTTGTAATAAAATAATTTTCAGTATATTTATTGATTCATTGAAGCACATGGGTGCCTCGGTTGTTATTATGTTGTTTTGATAAGAATGAAAAGAATGTTGTTTCCTAGAAAAATATTGATGATGAGAAAAATAACTAAACCATATTCAGCATTTTATTTTCCATCAAGTGGGACTGGATGATTGTAATTTCACTTTCGTGGTATATGATGTCTTCCATGACCACTAATATTAATATGTTAGGATCTTTTATCCAATTACTGATGAACCACATGGTCGTTTGACTATTTTTTTGATGAATTGTTATGATTAAATTTAAATAAATATAATCTATTGATTATGAAAATGTTTTACTAATTCACAGTGAATTATAAAAAAAATTGTAAATTTTTTACTTATGTAGTTGTTTGAAATGTTTCCATCATTCTAAGTGAAAATCATGTTAATATTTAAATATTAAATTGTAATTCCATGTCAATTTTAATACATATTGAATTCCTTATTTGGTATATTAATTATGGAATCTTATTAGAGAACACATTGTGATATCATAAAAGGATATTTAGTAAACATCCCATCATTTACATTGGGAGTTTGGGGATTTCATTTTTCCAGGTTCCAGCAACATGAAAAAACCACCTGGAGGTTATAGTTGTTGTTGATATTTTGGTTTGGTGTTTCATATTTTTTATATTTCTATGTTGTTCTTGTATACATTCAATATTTTTGAGGTAATAATGATTGAATTTGGATATACGTATTTGGGTTTCGGTAAAATCTACTTTATTATTTTCCTTTTATCATACTAATTATTATCATTAAATTCTTCTGTTTTTGCAGAAATTCTTTCCCACTTATGTCTTTTATGATAGAATGTTCTAGTCACCAACCGGTGAGGTTAGTTAACTCCCTTTGGGATTTCTCAATGTTACGATAATTATCTAGGTACAATAGTATTTGAAATGGTTCAGGGCATAACTTCATATTTAGAACCATTACCACTAATGATTATACAGTATTTATACACATTAATATCATTGGTAGGCTCTAGTATTTTTATGTTATTAACATTAAAATATAAATTGTTTTCATCAATTTTCTTTTTGTATGTTAGTTGAAATATATCATTAATCCAACACCTAAATTTTTTGGTTCCATATTCATTTATTAAATTCGTAACATTATAGTTATTATTGTTCCATGAATAAAAAATAAAAAATAAAAAAAAACAAAAAAATAAGAAAATACATTTTAAATAAGAAACAATATATACTTAATTAAAGTAATTTATCCCTATAAATGATGATAAATTTGACAATGGACCTCTTTAATGGGTCCTCCAAATAAAATTAGTAATATTAAAAAAGTAATATGATATAATTTAACCCATGGGAATACTCAAAGTGGGGATTGTAAACTATAACTATTCTAAATTTATCACTAATCGAATTTTTGTTTTACTATTTACATATTTTGAAAACAATGTTAAAAATTTCTTCATTTTTCAGTAATGATTGAATAATGTAAACTTGATAATAAGGTTGAAATTAGAGATGTATTTAAGTAAATACCTAGTTTCATTTTATTTTTTATTCATGTCTATCCACACCTAATAACTACTTGGTGGATTAACTGAATATTATTAAATAATCCCATACTATGTTTTTCCCAGTAATTAACTATAATCTACTTTATAAAACAAATGATACATTTTTCTCATGTTTTTACTAGTTAGCTAAAAAATTCGATCATATAAAAAGAGTATAGTTATACCATACCTCCAAATTCAAAATTTCCCTCAAATAAATAAATATTTTTATTGAGTATTTGTGCAATAACAGTTATTCAACATGTATACATGGAAAACATTATAAATAAATAACACCATTTATCATAATATCGAATCTATAAAAGAAAACACTAGATGAGGTAACATATTTGGATAATAAATTGAAGAAGATTAATGTTATATAATAATAAACAACTTGAATATCGAAGGTTTATCATATATTCCACTCATTGTAAAATAATTTGAAAAAAACAAATAATTGAAAAGAATTGTGCTTTATGAAAAAAAATTATTTAATTGTTATTTCCTCTTGAATTAATATCAACGTTATTTTATCCATCAATTAAAATGAATCATTGGAAGAACAAGGGAAACAAAAAAAATTATATTAAAAAAGGCCAAAAAATTATATAATGTCTCAGAGTTGGAGTTCTAATATTATTATTCAAATTGTTGTCTTCCACATTTTTTGACCTCATGTGATCTCTTCTATGACTTGGGATCACTCTACGTGTTAAATGTTTACTCAATGAATCATCTATGCTGGAATGGAATATTTGTGAGATCCATAACATTCTCAACATCTTAATAAATAATAATATCCTCCCTTTTACACTTCTCAATTGAATACAATGTGATCTATTTAGTTGAATTCGATAAAAAAAATATTTTATACCATCTTATATATTCAGGTTCATTTTTATATTCTAAATTTAATTCCATACTAATTAATTTATTGGGTTTAATATGGTATTCAATTATTATTTTATTTTATACAATAATATTGAATGTGGATAATTCATTTCAATGAATATTTTATGGTTTTTGATTTGTGACGGGTAATATTTTAATGTGATTTACTATATGGAAATTTTTTAATTAAAAACATTACAATTTTAGTTCCAAATACCTACCATTTAAAAATATTTATACCCATAAAAATTAACATCAAAAATTCATGATTTTTCCTCATTTCCAATATTATACCATCATTATCAGTTATATGTATATTACATAAAAATAAATCCTAAGATATATCATTCTATATTGAGGACATGAATATTTTATGAGTTACTAATGTTGTAGACTAAATCACAGATGTATTAATGGGTGATTAGTAGGAATTTATTTTATGTGTCACAATATAGGAAAAAAATAAGGAATTATATACTGTTGTTGATATATAGAAATTCTAAAATGAAATTCCAACCAACAAGAATATATGGGAAATTATTACTGATTATATATTTGTTCCATACTATTTTTCATATTACATTATAGTTGATAAACATTGATTGAAAATGATGACTCCAAATCACATTAACTGATACCCATATATCATAATGAACAAATTTGTCCCAATAATGTGCGAGGAATTATTATTTCCTACAATATAAATGTTCTATTAGATGGAAAATAATAATACATTATGATATCATTTATTGTTTTTTATGATGTTATTATTTTCATATATGCAATTGAGTTTTCAGTAGAGATATCAACAATTTCATTTTTTTTCAATTTTCATCATCTCAATAGTATATATCATTTCTAATAGCATCTGGATCTTATTTAATTCTATATACTGAATCTACATTAAAATACATAATCAAATACTTTGGTGAATAAATTAGATTTCAATGATGCAAAAATTACATTACAATCCATTTAATATAAAATTATGGATTTAACTACAGAGGTAATAATTTTTTATAAAAAATAAATATAAAATATTATTTAATTTTTGAAGTTATAACCATTATTTGAATAATAAAAATTGGACCAGATTTTGTTTTATGGCTTTTCTATATCTAGGGGAGAAGGGAGTGACCCAGCCAATGATGAATCAACAAATAAATTGGTAGATATAAATTCTATTGGTGGATTAAGTTTAATGGATAGATCATATGAGATGGGGAGTGGGTTTGATGAGGGATATTTGAGATAGATAAAAATATTATGATCAAAATATTGAACTGATAAGAACGGTATTATAAGGCCCTAGCCTTAAGATTTTGATATTCTTGATTTAAGTTAATAATCCACATTGAGCATATTTTCAGGACTACATTTTTAGATAATTATTCCATTACTATTACATTACTTATCAAATATTTCAAATTATACACTACTACTCAGTATCCATTTTTTCATAAAATAAAAACTGTTAAATGAAAATAAGAATTCTCTTTTTTTATAAAAATCATCTTGATTTATTATCTTCTCTTACCCTTCCTTATACCCAAAGGAAAACATTTCCAAAACATGGGTTGAACCTAAAAATATCAGTAAGGGTGACAAAATAAAGAAAAAAATCAATAGCCCATCAATACCAACAAAACATAAGCTCTTTTACACACCTCATGAAATCATAAGATTTATTAATAACAAGTAGAAATCATAAATCAGAAAGTTAACTTGTTACATCATAAAATAAATATGTTTTAGCTTTCACAGCTACGTTTAGAATACCCATCAGAGTATATTCCCTAAATATCTTAAGAGAAACATTAACATTTACCTCTGTCACATTACCAAATACCTTGGAGGGATATCTTGGGATCACATGCCCTAGGTTTATCATTGAACCACCTTTATATGTAATAACTTCCCAAGAACCATAACATATTCATAACAAAATCAATTAACATAATGGAAAGATATCATTTCCAAATTGTAATAATAATATATAATTACAATATTTTGAGATAACCAATCCATTCCAAAACCATTTTTAATACCAAAATATGTAAAATTATTATATGGTATTTATTTGTATTTTAAAAACATTATGGGTTGTTAAAATATCCAAATATCATATTATACTTGCGGCAACAGATAGGTCATTGTTCCCACATACGTTAAAAAAGAAACATTCATTTTTTTTAAAACGCTTCATTGAGAAATGATTCCCTTTGAATAAAACTAAAAGTAATGGGGGTTTATAGAAAATATAATATAAATTCAGGTATAAATAAAAATATTCCTTAATGAATTGAGATTTAAATAATGTCACTTACCTCATATCCGACATGACTTGTTCATTCTTTAATCTCTTTTAAATCGGGATACCTCTTTTGATTTGAGAAAAAGGGCACCCTTGAATTGATTTCATCCTAGGGAAATGCTTATTGGAAGAAGATATGAATGTTGGGAGCTTCATGGTGTAGATTTTGGAAGTGTTATGAGGCTTCAGTGGTTTGTTTAATGGTTTAGAGGTGGTGGAATTTTATAGTAGGGATGAGGGGCTCATTAGGAATGTTTGAAAGTATTATTTTATCATAAATTTTTTCTCCTATTTAAAAAGGTCCAAAACATATTTAATTCAAAGACAAGGTACATATAAGTCGAAATAAAATCATCCAATACAAATTGGATAGGATTTGGATCCTTTTTATTCTTTATCTTTTTTATTTTAACCATTATTAACATATTTAAATTTTACCATGTCCTATTATATATTCATAATATATGGTATATGTATTTACAATAAAATACCATGTGACTCAAAATGGATCATTAATGACATTTTTATCATCATATATGTCATTTGGATGAATCATATATTTTTAGGATTATTTTATCATCTAATAATATACTAGTTGTTTTAAAAACTCATTTATGTCAATTTATAAACCTTTCATATCAAGAATTTTGAAAAATCTATAAAAACTATATTCTTTCATGAAACATTCATTAATTCAACGATAACAATTCATTATTATCCCTAAAATTCTTGAATGAAAAAAATTTCCAAAATAAATTTATTTTAGTATTTATGATATTATTTATTTTAATCTTTTATTAATTAATCAATTAATATATAACCTTTATGTCATAATCAAATTTATTCTTTTAATGTCTAAAAATTATAAATAAAATACATGAAATATGAAATATTTTTTGATTTCCAATAATTATTTAATGTATAAGTGATCACTGATATAAACACATATAATAATTATTTTAGTAAAAGATATATGTTTAGGATATATTTTCCTTAAATTTAAATTAATTTTTATAAAATGTCATTTTCAATTACATGCTACTCCTTGGGATCCCAAATTCGACCCAAGGATGCACATGGTCGGAAATGTATCAGAAAATAGGATTAAGTCACATGTTAGGGTAATTTCTTATTATTATAATATTATTTTTAACCTTATTTACCAGATTTACATTTTAACCATGGAAAATAAAATATTTACTGATGTTACTATTCATAATGATTAGAAATAAAAGTTACCTATTTAATTAATTTAGACCTCCTGATTCCTAATAAGGAATCCATTTTCTAAATGCACAACATATAAGTTTTAGAAATTAATTTAAAATTATTTCATGTTTTCAAAACCAAAAAGAGTGTTTTGAAAATATAATAACTATCAAAAGTTTGACACCTGATTTTGTCCAATTTCTGAGTGAAATTATATCCAATGGGAAACATTGTATAAAATGGTAAAAATATAACCCAATTACACTGTAAAACCAATTAAATGGTTAATGTAACCAAAAAATAAATTAAATTAAAAGACCATTTTGAATTAAAATTCAGTATTTTAGAAAATTAATTAAAAAAATAAATTTATCAGAAAAATACCAAAGTTTTACCCAAAGTACATTTGGATGTCCCGAATCTACAAAATAATTTTTTTTGGTCTAATAGAATATATAAAAATGGCCAAAACTATATTTAAAAATCATTCTCCACTAAAAGGTGGAAAATACACCTTTTAATGAATATTAGAGTATTTATGCTTCAAATTAGATTCATTCACATTTAAAACACTAACATTTATTGGATAAATGTAAAAACATTTAACAAATATGTATATTAATATTGTAGTTAGTTCTATTCATTCCCATCAATACAATGGCTAGGCATTAACTACCATTTAAAATAATATTATATTATTATTTTTCAGTATGACTTAGCCTTACATGCAACATGAGATTTTCAGAGAAACCCATTGTTCCTTGTTAGGTACTGCATATAACATATCATCCCTATTAATGAAATATTAATATTTAATTCTCAAATGTTAATAAATATGAAAATTTATATTCTTTATTTACATGGGATGTTATATCCTTACCCACATTGGGAAATTGCATCCTCGCTAATTTTATTAACTTATCAAATAATTGAGGGGTATTTATGCCTCATAGATTTCTCATATTCCCACATTGACTATTCAACTATATAGGTTTTACACAAACCTTTACCTGATTAATTACGTTATTCAAAAACACTTCCTCTCTTCGGTCAAGAATCTGGACTTGTTGTTCCTCATAATAAATATTCTCTTCGAACTAAATTACCTCTGGACTCAAAATCAGAGATGGAACTAGAATATACATTATCTATATTGAAACATAAACATATTTGTGTACCTAGGATAAAGTAGGAGGTAAATCCACTATGTAGTCCACTGATCCAACTTTCACTACGATTTCAAATGGCCTAATGAACCTTAGACTCAGATTTCCCTTCTTAACAAAACACATCACACAATTCCATAGAGAAAAATTGAGAAATCATTGATCACCTACCTCAAAATAAAGATCCTTCCTTTAGTTATCCTCACAACTTTTCTTCCAGCATTTTTCTATTCCAATGTGCTTATTAATTAATTGAAAATTTTATGGATTCTCTTCTTCCAATTCTGGTCCCATCAGTTTCCTTTCAACAACATCATCTGAAAAAGCATAAGATTGATACCACATCTCATATAATTCTTAAAATATTTCCATTTGTATAGTAAAATGAAAACTTTTATAATAAGAAAATTCAACCAAATAAATATTTAGGTTCAATATTCCTTTGTAATACATTGATCAAACTCGTAGAATATCTTCTAATGTCTGAATTGTTCATTCGGACTTCCCATATAATTGTGAATAAAAAGATGTATTAAAATTTATTTTAGTACCCAATGACTTCTGAAGACCTTTTCAAAAGTTATATGTGAATGTAAAATAATGATCAGATACAATGGAGAATGGAAGTCCATGTAACCTAACTATCTATTTTATATACTAATGAGAAAGATGAACTAGAGATATAGTATATTGAATAGGAAGAAAATGAGAAGATTTATCCAATAAATTAAAAATAACCCTGATTCCATTATTAACATGATATGATTTTGGTAATACCACAACGATGACCATGTATATATTTTCCCATTTCTACTCTGTCACTGGTAAAGGCTCAAGCATCCCTTTCAGTAACTACCACTCTGATTTAACCTATTGACAAGTCTAATAATTCACAATAATGCTAGAAATATATATTTTCATTCCATCCCAATAGTAATACTCCCGAAGATTGTTGTACATCTTAGTACTAAAAAGATGAGCTCCAAATGAGGATCTATGAGCTTCACATAATAACTCTTTCTTAAAATATGAATCAAAAGACACTCATAATTTCATCCCATACCTCAAAACACAATCTTTATCAATATAAAATTCATGTAACTTACCCTTCTGGATCAACTCCACCTTTTTATGCAACTCACTATCTTCTTTATGCAGTTTCTTTATTCTGTCTACTAGGGATTATTTCACTGACACCTGAAACAAAAAAGTGGAGTTTCTTTCAGAAAAAACATATATTCCAAAGATCATCAAATCATTAATCAAAGTATTTTGTTCCAAATGTAACATGATTAATGTAGCATTCCTCATTCTACTCAATGCATTATCCACTTTATTTTCCTTTCCTATATGGTAATGACCCATACAATAAAAATGCTTAATTAAGTCTCTCCATATCCCCTATCTCATGATTAATTATTTCTGAGTGAATATATACTTTAAATATTTGGGATTATTATATATTTCACACTTTACACCATACAAATGAAGCCTCTAAATTTATAGAGAAAAAAAACAACAATAGTTAATTCCAAATCATGTGTTGGGTAATTTAACTAATGAGGTTTCAACTAGTATGAAGCATAAGAAATTAGCATATCATTCTATATTAGGACAAAACCAAGTCCATTCACAAAATCATCATTGTATATTACAAACTATCCATTTCTTATAGGTAGTGAAAAAAATGGAGAATTAACAAATATTCTTTTTAATTACTGTAAATAGTCATCACATTAATTTTTCTAGATTAACATTACACCTTTTCAAGTTAACATAGCAGTGGGCCAGATAACTATGCCAAATTATAAAAAAACACCACTAATAATCAGCTAAACCAGGAAAACTATGGATTTAATTTATATTTGTGTATCTTGGCCAATCTTCTACGACGTTTGTTTTAGGAGGATCAACAATTATTACATTTTTTGAAACAATGTGACCTAGGAATGAAGTTTGTTGTAACCAAAACTCACACTTGCAGAATTTCCCATATATTTTATTTTCATTTATGGTTTGAAAGACATCCATTAAATGTATTTCATGTTCATATTTACGTTTAGAATAAACCAAATTATTGTTAATAAACACAAACCCAAACTTATCCATGAACTCACAAAAAAATCTATTAATAAGATCCATGAATACAGTTGGTTCATTGGTTAACCAAAAAGGCGTAACTAGAAATTTATAATGGCCATATCTAATACGGAATTGGGTCTTCAAAATGTCTATTTTTTATACTTTTAACAGATGGTACCCAGAAAAGAAGTCAATATTTGAAAAAAACTAAGCTCTCTAGAGATGATCAAATAAATCATTGATATGATGCAAAAGGATACTTGTTCATAATAGTGATGTTATTCAAGACTCTATAATCAATTCAACGTCTCATTGAACCATATATGTCTAAAAAAATATGATAAGAGAAACCCATGATGATTTTCAAGGTCGAAGGAAACCTTTATATAGTAACCCCAAAAATAGATTATTTAACTCTAAAAGTTCAATATGAGCTATTCGATATGGGGGTTGTGAAATTGGCTCAGCATCAGGAACTAATTCAAAAGTTAATTCAACTTCCAGATATGGTATTATACAAGGAAACTCATCAGAAAAAACATGGAGATACTCATTTACCACTAGCACATCATCTATATAGATAGTTCCTTTGTTTTCATCAATATGTGCAAGGTAACATTCATTTGCATCTTTTATTAGTTTCTAAACTTCCTAATATGATATCCAACGTAAGGGTTAATTTTTTTACACAAAAATAAATTCTTTCTGAAAAGTAATGTCTTTATCTCTATAGTCAATCTTAGCATGAAAAATAGAAATTCAATTCATACCCAAATTAACATCAAATTCTACTAGAGGAAAAAAAAATAAGGCTTTCAGGTAGATTGTTTTTGCACACAAAGACATGATGGTTCTTATAACTTATTTTTGTATCAAAATCACCTATTTCTATTTTTTCCATAAGTTCATGATTCATCTATTGAGATGGAATTTCCAATTTACTAGAAAACTTCTTAGAAATGAAATAATGTGTAGAACCTGAATCTTACAACACATTTCAATAATCTTAATAAACAAACAGTGTACCTGATACTACATCATTTGATGGACCAACATCCACTGAAGTAGTTGCAAAGGATTTCACCACCCCTTTCTACTTGTATTCTAGATGCTTTCCCTCTTTTGGGTTCTTAGTAGGACACTCAATTTCATAATAACCCATTTCATTTAACATAAAACCTTTTACTTAATATAAATCTAATTATGTCTTACCATTACCCAAATATTGTTTAGTGAAATTACGAGCCATATATACCATTTTACCACATCGGTAGCACTTATCAGAATTCAAATTACATTCCCCAGTGTGATTTTTACCACAATTTTCACAAAATCTAAACGTATGTATTTTTAACATAAAACTTTTTAAAAGAGTTTACCCCTTCCATTTTTCACCTTGAACTCTTAATCTGTTGTTTTTCAAAGAAAAAATAATCATCGAGAAACTCCATTTCCACCTTATCTACACATCAAACAATTTTTTCCTAACTTTTGAACTGATGAGAAGCTAATACCCTTCAATACATTGGATTTAATCTTTAGTCAAAATGAATGCTTTTACTATCACGATATCGTATGAAATTAAGAGTATACCATTCCAAACGAGTGAATTTTTCATAATTAAAAGACATTAAGTCACCCTCCTACCTTAAATCCAAGAATGTTTTTCCACCATAAGTCGAAAACAATAGGAAAACATTTCCCAAGATACATACCTTTGAATTCATCCCAATAAATTGAATAAATCTTCTCACTATCCCTGATATTTTTGACCATCTACCACCATTGATTGGCTTGACCTTCAAATTGGTAAACTCTGAGACTATCCTTTTGATGTTGTAAATACCCCATGACTTTGAAAATATCCTCTAATGTATTAATCATTCCATCAGTTAGAATAAGGTTTGATGATCCTCTAAATTATGGGTGGTATTGCCTCATGAAATTCTCCACTACTGACGTGTTCCTCTGTGATTGATCTGGATGATCTCATGCATGGATACCACAACCATTTATAGCCTGATTCAACTATGCCATCACTGCAAAAAATGGTTATGTTCCAATTCCAACCATTGCAGTTTTCTTATTATGATGGTTTTCTTTATCTAGATGTCGTTCCATTATAACTATGTTGTTTTCTCTATAGAAAACCATTCTCAACACAGAAATATCATAGTCCAAACAACATGGTAAAACTGTATTTACTATATCATTTTAATTTTTTCCAGAAATTAATTTAGGGATTTTAAATTAACAATATCCTAACTCCTAATGTTGTCTAAACTGACCTTTGATACCAATTATAAATACCCCATTGTAGACATTAAATAATTTGGAATTAAGTTAATAATTCACATTAAAGTTCTTTTCAGGTTTCGAGTTATTGAAAATTATGCCAACACTATTGCATTAAATGTCAAATATAACAATTAAGACACTTCTACTAGGTATCCAATGTTTTCATAAAATAAAAACTCTTAAAATAAAACAATAATTCTTTTCTTGATATAAATCATATTGACTTATTCATTTCTCGTACCCTACTTTATACCCTATGAATAACATTTCAAAAACCCGGGATGGGCATAAAAATCTCAATAAGGGTGATAAAATAAAGAAATAAATCATTAGTCAATCAATATATACAAAACATATGCTCATTAATAACGTCATGAAATCATAAGATTTTGGAATAAAACATAGAAGTCATAAATCATAATGGTAACTTGTGGAATCCATAACATACATACGTTGTAGCATTCAAAGATATGTAGGGAGTTACCTTTGGAACACCCATCCCTGTATATTCCCCAAATCTCATAGGAGAAACATTAATGTTTACCTCTGTCACATTACCCAATGCAATGGAGATCTATCTCGTGCTCACCGACAGTAGGCTTATCACAAAACCACTCGTATACGTAAAAAATTCCCAAGAACCATTACATATTCATAACACATAAAACAAACATAAAGGAAAAATAACATTTCCAAATTGCAATAATAATAATATATCATTATAGCATATTGACATAATCCATCAATTTTCTAAACCATATTGGATACCAAAATACGTAAAAACCGTATATGGAATTTTGTTTTCCTTTTAAAAACATTATGGCTTGATAATGAATCCAAATATAAATAATTGTTGTGGTAGCAGAAAGTTCATTATCACCACCGACGTTAAAAAAACATTCCTTTTGTCATTTAGTAAAACACTTCATAGATAAATGATTCCCTTTGAATGAAATTAAACGTCGAAGGTGTTTATACATAGTATAAAAGAAATTCATGTATAAATTAAAACATTCCTCATTTAAAGGATATTGAGACAAAGTCCCTTACCTTGTGTCTGACATGACTCTTTCATTCCTTAATCTCTATTAAATCTTGTAATTTCTTTTGATTTGAGCCAAAGGGATATCTTGAATTGCCTTATACCTAGAGGAACACTTCTAGGAGAATGAGAGGTATGTGGTGAGATTCTTGTAGAAGATTTTGGATGAGCCAAGGTGCTTGAGAGGTTTCTGTAATGGATTAGAGGTGGTTTCCTTTTATAAGAGGAAGGAGGGACTCTTTATGACAAATTTAAAACTATTAATTTATTATAAAATTATTTAATGTTTCAAAAATTTCAAAAAATATTTAATTTGAAGATAATGTTCATTTATGGAGAAATAAAATCATCAAACAAGAATTAGACAGGTTTTGGATATTTTTTAATCCTTATCATTTTTATTTCAGCCCTTGTTAACTTGTTTAACTTTTACCATGTCTTCTAATATATTCATAATATATCGTCAAAATATTTTCGATAAATTGAAAACTGACCCTAAATTGATCATTAATGAATTTTTTAACATCATATATATTAGTTGGCCGAATATTTTACTTTTAGGATTATTTTATAATTTAATAAAGTGTTATTTGTTTTAAAAACTAATTTATGTCAATCTATAAATGATTCATATCAAGACATTTAAAAATCCATAAAAACTAGATTCGTTTAAAAAACCTTAATTAATTCAAAGATAACAATTCATTTTTATCACTGAAAATTTGTTTATGGAATATTAAAAATAAATATATTTCAATATTTATAATATCATTTATTTGAATATTTTATTATAGAATCAATTACATCATGAACATTGGGTCATAATTAAATTTATTTCTTTAATGTATAAAAATTATATACAAAATACCATGCTGTAGAAAATATTGTTATCTTTCCAATGAATTTTAATATTCGAAGAGATCACTTATATAAACCCACATAAAAATTTTCTTTTTAAAAGATATATTTTTAGGTTATATATTCCATAGTGTTAAATAGATTTTAATAAAATGTGATTTTTACTTATAAGTGATTCAATGGGGTCCCAAAAAATAACCAAGGATAAAAATGGTCAGACATGTATCAACAATGGGTATTAGGACATGTGTTAGGGTAATTTAATATTATTATAATTTTATTTCTTAACCTTATTTAACAGATTTACCCTTTAACCATTGGTAGTAAAATATTTAGTGAAGTTACTATTCATAATTTCTAAAAATATAAGTTACCTATTTACATAATTTATAACTCATGATTAAAAATATGTAATCAATTTTTCCATATTAATAACACTTCTATTTCAGAAATTAATTTAAAATTAATTCCCATGCTTAAAACCAAAAAATCTGTTTTAATGAAATAATAACTATCAAAAGATTTACAATGGTTTATGTCCAATTTCAAAGTGAAATTATTTACAATTATCATCATTGTATTAAATGGAAATTATTTAATCCAACTACACATTTAAATAAGTTAAAAGGTTAATTTAACCATATAAATATATTACATTAAAAGATATTTCTAAATTAAAATGTAGTACTTTTAACTATTAATTAAAAAATAAACTTTATCAGATAAATTTAAAAAATTTACCCAAATAATTTTTTTGATGTCCTAATTCTAATAAATAATTTTTTCTGTCAAATAGAACATATAAAAGTGACAAAAACTATTTTTACAAAAGGTTCTCCATCAAAAGGCTGTAAATCGTCCTTTTAAAGAATGCTAGAGTATTTATGCTTAAAATTAGACTCATTCACATTTTAAGCCTCTAACATTTATTGAATAAATCTAAAAAAAATAAACATAAATAACTTATAATATTGTATTTAGATATATTTATTCACACCAATACAACAACTAGGCGTTAAATACCATTTGAAATAATATAATATTATCATTTTTCAGTATGACTCAACCCTATACGGAATATGAGATTTTTAGAAAAACCCAGTGTTGCGCCAGATACTCCATAGATCATAGAATCCCATTTTAAGTAATATTAATATTTAATTTAAAAATATTAATAAATATAAAAATGTCATATTCTTTATTTACATGGGATATTTCTGGTATATAGTCTAATGTGTATCGGGTAAGGACATAGGTAGTATAGAAAACATGGGATAAGTTTTTATGGGGCCAGAACCTAGCCATGTGTGGCATGGTTGACTTATGTAGTGGTATGATATATTGAAGTCTATATTAGTGGGTGATCTATCCTTTATTGGGTCATTTGATAATGATGGAATTTGATTGAGGGTCAAACCATCCTAGTTAGTTTGTTTACTTCAGAATTTGTATATGACCCATCTATCTGACACTCACACACACACACAAACATATATCTCTATGTGTGTGGGTGTTTTATTGAGAAAATGATACATCCTTACACAAATATCTGAATATAAGAATTAAATTGTATATTTCAATATAATTTTCATTGAAATCACGATGGTTATATTTTGGTGACTAATATAAATAATTTGGAAAAAAAATTTCCATTCTAATTTATTGAAAATAGTGTTCTATGATGGATGACCCTAATAAATTTGGAAGGTCAAACTTTTATCATTTTATATTAGATGAATGAAAAGATAAAATTTTTGGTTATTTGGATCTCCAATTATATTTAAATTTCTAAAATAAAATTTTCAAAATATTTTTTATACATACTTAACAATATTGTTTTTTATGATTCATATATATCAGTTGTACTTGGATGGGATGGAAGAAATAGGTAATACCATGGTTGGATTTATGACGCAAAAAATGCATTATAAAGAAGTATTTATGTGACATTATTCATCAAACTAGCTATGTATATATTTTTGAGGTCATATAATTCTAATATGTGGCCTCATATTATCTGATATCTTAAACACTAATATTATTTGTCTAGTATAGTTTTATTTAATGTTTCCATATAGATAATACTAGAAAATTATAGAGTACTATTTTATTAGAAATTTTGAATATTAATTTAGAATAGTGGACAAAAATGATTTTACATAATTATAGTATAGTAATGTAGTTTTTCTATTGTTGTTAAAACTGTATGGCCTAGTTATTAAATATCACTATAGACTAATTGACTTTGACGTTCATATAGTCATGTGCACTAGTGTCCTAGTTTAATAGATTGTATTTTTTTATTATCTATGTTTTCAATTATATTTTCACATAAAATGGTTTTCTTATATAACTAGAAGTTAAAATGTAATGATTAATAAATTTTATTTCATAGTTGTGTAGAATAAATTAATTTTTGGATTTAAGTCACATTGAATATTTAATATTTTTATGGAATAGTCATGAGGACTAGTTGTATGATCCTTCATTAAATTATTTTTTAATTTACCATATTGATGGGAGTTTAAATTTTTAAACAATAAAATCCCTAAGATGAATTCACTATGTGATATAGAGTATACTATAGTAGTTTAACATCCCACACTCCTACATCTTATATATACCAATTTTTGGAATGGATAAAATATAATAATAATTATTGAACCTGGTACCATATGGATGGTCAATATAGCATGTCTCACTCCCTTCTCATAACTATTTTGATATGTATAGGGTTGGGAGAACAATTAGAATTTAGTTTTCATGGGAATGTATTATTAATTGGTGTGTATTGATTGATTTGAGGGGATTTAATTGTTTAATGTCAATTGTTGTTTTATATTTCTATTTTTTGGGCACCGTAATTTTTTCATTAACATTAGTTATTTCTATGATTTTTTTTATAATATGGTTTCATAAAAAATTATATAATGAGTAATATACCCACCCATACTTTTACACACACACACAAATATGTATATATATACATATATATGTATTTATTTAAAAGTGTATAAAAATAAAAAATACAGTGGCCCATGGATGTTCACATGGGTTTAATGATAACATTTTAAGCAATATTACAATAGGTTTTTGAGTATTAAATATGTGTTGGTTCTCGTTTTTTCCTTTTCCATGTGTAAAATATATTTTTATGTCATTAATTTATTAAAATTATTATATTTACATTTGAAATGATACAAGCAGATTATGAAATTTATAATTTTCTATGGTCTATGTTTTCTAAAAATTCCATTTTATCCCAATAGAATGCCCTGTAAAGGGTTATTACACTCATATGTGAGATTTATATCCTTGAAATTAGATTAAACCGTATGGATATTTATTGGTGGGTATCAGAATTCATATTCATTCACATTACCAATCTCGGTGGGGGTCATTGCTGGGATATATTGGTAAATAGTTTTTTGATATACATGGGATGAAATTTTTTAGAGTTAATGTATGTTCGATTGGGGTTTTATTGGTTTTATGATGTTGATATATAATTACATATAATATATAAATTATACCAAGGGACCCTATTTCTAATGTGGGTAGTTAACACAATCCATCACATAGACCTTGATCATATATTGCATATTTTTTGTAGAAGAGTAATCTTAATTTTGGTATATTTTATGTATGGAATATTCATAAATTAGTACTTTTAGTTTTATTTATTATATAAACTGATTAAGGAATGGTAGTTTAAATGGGATCAGCCTCATGAATTTCAATTATAAATTTGATTTCATTGATTATTCATTGTTATATATTTATCACATTTTTTCAATTTTTTTATATAGAATAGAAAAGTAGAAGGATATAATTTAAATAGTGTGATTAGATTTAATATATTATAGTTTCATGAAGGACATAAGACCCAATTATATGAAAATATTGACGACGAATAACCAAAAAACTCTCAATTATGGTCAATTTTATTATACATGGAATTATAAATAGTTTTGTGTATATTGAGATATCTATTAGGATGAATATATTGTGGATTAAAAATTACAGAGTTGATGAGTATTAATTATGGTGATAAGTTTCATTAAATGTAATTATAATAAGATAAAGAATATGTCTCTTATATATTTGTACATAAATACAATTTCATCCAAAAACTAATATGAAACTATTATTGATTGAACAACCAGTCGAGGACCTTAGTGAAGTTATGGAAATTCAGATACTAAATAATTGTGATAATAAAAATCAAATTCAACTAAAACATTAGTGTACATAATTCATTCACAATACAGATTGTGAATTAGTTTTATTTTAATGAATATAAAGATGATAATGGACTTAAAATGATTTTTTGTGTATTGATTGACATAATAATATGGTTAACAAAGTATCATTTTTTACGGAGTATGGATTCATATAATGAATCATAATAAATATGCATATATATAGAAATAAAATATGATATATTAATTTTTTCATATGATTCAAAAACTATGGAAATTATATTCATGTTATTTATATTAAAATATTGAGTCCTTAAATTAAAAACTTTTTAAATAAAAATTTCATGATTCTATTTAAATATATCACATTCTAAGACCTCCATAACATAAAATTGTTTATCTTCCATTTTATGGTTCCGATGGGTAATTTTGTGCCGCACAAGGAGTAAATGGAGAACACTAAGAATTAGGTAGTGAAATATTATTATGATAATATGGTTAAACATGGATAGAAAACAATAAGATTTATAGTTCCAGAATAAGAGAGTTGGGTTTATATACATATGATGGATTTTTTAAAATTGATATTTATTAAGATATCAAGGATTCATAAGTGATATGATTGGAATGATTTATTTTCTAAATAAATATGTTATGATTAAAATATTAAAATAAACATATTTATAAAATTTGGATCTCCTCTATCCAAATAGAAAATTTTATTACTTAATATTTTTAGTGGGAAATCATTATATAGTTTTTCATTATGAAAATATATTATACCTTACACTCACAAGAAGATATGTCATTTTCTTATATATTATGACAATTCCCATGTATATAATTGATGGAATATTATATAAATATATAAGAAATTATATAAATCTATTTGTTATTTTTGGATGAGAACTCTTCTTAAAGAGAAGAATTTTTAAAAAATCAATTTCTCTAATTCTGACCCATCTGTGTTTAATACTGGGTGTGCATCAAACATTATTTTGAAAAATATACAGATTGAAATGCATAAGGTAATTAAAGAATGTAAATGTAGACATAAATATTAAAAAATGTTCAATATTATAAAATATTACAAGTTAGTATGTCTAATCTGTGTCTATTAGGTTGATTATTAATTGAATATGAAACATTATAATGTATTTTGTTTGGTAAAGAAGATAAAATAATCATTATTGAAAAGTTCAATGGGATTATGGAACATTTGATCTTATATATCGTTTTGTTTATGAACCAATTATCTCTCGATCAATTTTTTGTTATATGTTCTTTGTGACTTATTACAATGACATTACATAAAATGTATATAAGATCCTAATATATCTCAAGTTATAAACATAGAAAATTTTGAAATAGATTTATAATGATGTATATAATTATAATATAAAAAAGGATAATTTTATTCAATAAATTTAAAATGGTAAACACATAATATAAAATTTAAAAAAACTTATATGAGAGTATGAATTTATTTAACATCATATTTATAAAAAAACAACAATGTTGAATGACATGTGTGAGATGAGAAAAATAATAATCTCAGACATTTTTCTACCAATGATGAGTCAGTTTGATCTTCCAATTTTAGTAATGGTATATTCTCACTAAAATTATTATTTAGACATATATTATTTTATTCTAAATTATTTATAATAAATCATATGATAAATGGATAAGAAAATATCCTAATATGTATAATTTAATTATTTCAGGTTTTGAGGTATACATGTGTATTCTATATCCAAATAAAATTCAGCACATATCCAATAAATTAATGTTTATTTATATACCATGGAAGCAAAGGGATATGATTTCTGTAATACAACTATAAATAATGTGTTTGTGCCATATTTTAAACATTTGTTTAGAATATCATATTAGTTAATGATATAGTGGGAGGAACAATAAAAACAATGAAATTTATCGCTAAAAAATTATATCGATTAACAGGATTGATATTAGTTCAGTTTCATAATGAGTTGTGGAAGAAGAAAAAATAATTTTATAGTAGAACGTATAAGGACTAATTGGATTCATCAATACACTAATAGAAAAATATTTTTTATGTAAAATGATTATATTATGGCATTCAAAAATGATGAATCAACTGCTTATAGATAGATCATTGTGATTTTTTATTTTGATAAATATGTAATTTATATGATATGTGATATGGAACACACATATAATATAATTATTGGGACTTTGTGGATATAGCTGAATAAGACAATATATTAAGGTAAAATTGTGTTTTCTGGAAAACGATTAGTTTGTTGATAGAGTATTTACCAATAAATGGCACATGGAGGAAAACTAAGAAAGAAACATTTATGGAATTAACTATTTGGTTAGTTTTTTAGTATTTGAGATTATAATATCTATTAATATATTTCTATCCATAAACACTCATTATGAAAATGATATATTTCAAATGGATGTCAAATAATCATTCCTTAATGTGATGTTTTAAAAGGTGTGTACATTCTATATCCAAAAGGATTTAATGATTCATTTAAAAATTATAAGGCTATAATATTGAAACATCCCATTTATAGATTGATGAAATCATACCCTATTTAGAATATATAGTGTGAGGAATTAATCAAAGGGGTTTTTATCATCATCAAAGTGGATTTAATTTTTGAATTTATTTGGGTAGATGGATATATTTTAGTATTTGTGAAAAAAATGGGATCAAATAATCATTGTAAAAAATAATTTACCATCCATAAATTATGGTAGATATTTGATTGGGAAAATTATTTTTTATAAAATATATGGGTGAAAAACCCTACATTATATATTTGATGATATATAAATATTGAAAATGTATGATCCTATGACTATTCCAAATAATTTATATTGGTATAGTGCTAATGATGTTTAGCGTAGAGAACACCATGAATGTTTTTAATAATGTTTCATGAAATTAATATTAAGATGATTCATAATCCATATAAGGAGTTTGAATTGATTCATAGTATTCATTATTAATTCTCTATTTGATCTATACTGTTTTTCAATTTTTATACATGATCAGATGTATCTTATGATTTGTTATTAACAAAATTGTACTTATAAAATATAATTTATAGTCACTATATTTCTCTAAATAATATCATAAAGTAGTTATGATGAAGAAAGTATGGTTTCTTTGTCTTTGAAGGTGGGGACATGCTCAATATAAGGGGTAATGAAGATATTCATTTCTAATTTGAAAAAGTTGATATGAAATATCAATATGTTTTTATGTGTTTATCAAATTGTAAAGATATCAATTTGAAATGTTCCAAACATGATAATGTTGTAATCTTGATAATAGACACAACATATATGATTACATGAAATACCAGAATGAAATATGTTTGGATCAAGATGTTTATCACTAAACATGTCATAGATCCCTAATTTTATTTATTCATAAATAATTACTATCAGAAAATTTGATAAATTTATATGTATATGTAACTCTAGTATCCACAATGGGGAAAATAAATTATTTTAGAAAATAATATCTCATTTATGATAACATTGAGTTTGACTATTTAAATTTTGTTGATGATATAGATGATAATTTTCTAGATGCTTTGAAATATTTATTATTAGAGAAAAAAATTGTGGGGTATATTGACTCTCATGTAATTAAGTATATAAAAGATAGGATGTAATTATTTTAAAATAAAAATTTCTTTTATAATTAAATATGTATCCTTTAATCATGCATAAATATATTCTATATTTTTATATTTAATGAATAGTGTAGTGATTATATCCCTTCAGTATATAACAAAAATCTATCATAGATCAATGATCAGAAGTGATTATTATAGGTCTAAATGATATATTTATATTATCATGATTAAAATATAGTATACGATAGAATGGTTTGTATAAGATATGATAAATAATGTCACAAGATTATAAGGATATCCTTATTATTTGAACAAAAATATTAATGTATACCACATGGTATTTTACAAGGTAATTGATAATATTATTGATGAGATGTTATTATAAATCCATATCAAATATGATTGGAAATATTCCACCATTAAAACAATAATACCATTACACATTTCTTATATATGTCTTATTGTTTTGATAATAATATAATTGTTTGGTATACTGTTGATCATGAAAATTGTTTGAGGAAAATCATTATAATATTTTTCCACTCATATAACATTATATTAAATCAAAAAAATTAATTTCATTATAATAATGAAGTGAATTTAATGAATAATTTGATGGAAATATGATGTTTAAAATTACTTCTTGGAATGCCATGTGATTTATTCATTCAACCCGGTCAATCTATTTTGAAGAATCATGATAATTTGAGTTGTTCTATATTTGATTTATGTGTTACAAATCTAGTGGAAACAATATTTCACGGGGATATGGATAATATAAATTTGCATTTAATTTATTTATCATATAATCTGGTTACATGTTTATAAGAAGATGTGAGTTTTCTAGATTTAAAATTCTCCATACCCCTTTAAAGATAATGTACCACTGATATTTTTCTAGATATTTTAATTTACATGCATTAATGAGAAATAAAAATCATATATATTGTCAATAATTACAAATATATCCGGAAAAAGAAAATTTTTTAATATGGTTAAAATTTTAGGTAATGTTTTCGGTCAAAAATTAAGAGAGCCTAATAATATATATATTATATTTTATTATATAAATGGATCTCTCACAATTTTATTAAATCCTTAATAAAATTTTATTTATTTGGGATATTTTTATATATATTCTTAAAGCATAAAAATATTATTATATTAATGGATTATATTATAATCATGATATCTAGGAGGTAAAAATAATAGTATACAATTATTCAATATCATAAAAGTCTTCTAGTTTCCATTTTTCTATGTTATAGCACAATGAATTTCCTATTATTTGGATATGATATTTATGTCAATTGACACATATTCCCAAAAACAATTATATGAAATTTCAGGATTATTTATTTATTTATATATAATCAAATTATTATATTTTAAAACATTACAATGATAATATATTCATCATGAATGTATTATTAATAATATAAGTTAGATTATAATAATTTTTAGGAGACTATTGATCTTCTTCATTAAATATTGGAAATTTATATAAGGATTACAAAATCCTAATGTGAGGGTATAAAATTATCAATCCATATATGATGTTCTTATTCTCTCCCCATTTTCAATTTTTCTTCATGAACAAGGTGTTATAACACGTTTGTAGATTACATGACCCTCTTAGAGTATATGGATATATCAGATATTGGTCTACCTAATGTATAATAGATAGTCTACCAAATTTCATTTGGTGATCACAATAAAACATATTCCATCAAGATCTAAGAAAATATAGAAATCATCTATAATGTAATGATGGTTTATATACATTTTATTCATTTCATATTGATATGTTTATGATAGTTTGATAATTTAATTTCCATAATCCCAATATGTTGGATGTTATATTTTATTAAAATCCCACATTAAATGAACCACTATTGAATATTTATCTTTCCAAAATGAGTATCACATAAAAATTAAGTGACATTATAATTTATATGTTGGTTTATTTCAAAACACAACATGAAACACCAAGTCATAACATGTGTTACACATTAATAAGGCATTGGTCAAGTATGGATTATGGGGAGGGAACATTTCACAATAAAAATGTATGAAAAATATGGTAAATCAATAGTTAAATTTTGAAATTTCTGTAACATATAATGGGATAATATAACAAAATGATATGATCCTGATTAGTGAATTTTTGAGATAATTATGTAGCAATCATAAAAAATTAAATTTTTATTTATTTAGTTATTATATATTTTTTACTCAAGGAATAATTCCATCTAAAGAGATATGAAAACATAATATATTGAAATTTATATACATAATTCAAAAAAATACATTGATTCATTAGATGATATTTTTGTTTCTATATAGATTTCAAAAATAAATAAGATTTTTTTATTTATTGATTTTATCATTGATGTGTTTTTCAATAATTGATTGATTATTATGTGTATGGAGGGTTGATATTTAGAAATATGTTATAAATTAGATGTTTTTTATTTATATGTTAAAGTTGAATAAAATCAGAGAATGTGAAATACCCAAAAATAATGAAATAAATTCACACATCAAAACATGGATGTGTAACTAATGTAGTTGGGTGAATTAGTTAATAATTCTATTTTGATTGAGTAAATATGAACACAATTTCAAAATCACTTTTATTAGTGTTACGATTTTCATCTTTGGAATTATTATGAGAAAAATATTAAGTAACCTATTGTTTTATAACACTGTTGTGAAGTAAATTGTTATAAGAGAGAAGCAAGGAGTAACAATGATTATCGTGATGGGAAATTATTAATTATTTTACTCTCATATTGTGATGTGGTTATTTACCGGGGTACATTAGAAAAATATCAGTTTATTCAACATTGATTATCCCATATAGGTTATCCATGTAAAATCAATTATGTTAATATATTAATAAATAATTTATGAATTTCTTCACAATTTTGTTACTTCATAGGTTCCCAAATTTTTTCTCTGTGTGACAACATTTTCGGGATAATATAAAAATATACACCCTTATTACCACCTCATATTTGGTAAAATTTTTATTATATTTGGAACAATTACATTATATGTTATAAATATATATTATTATATGATATCATATTAATTTATATACATTTAAATATCACTTCTAACTGAAATAAATATGCTCATGCATGTACTGAGAGATGATTTCATAGGTATTATTTTGATAATGTATTTTCATTCCTTTGTGTAATTATGAATTTAATTTTTGAGGAGAATGTTTGATAGAGGCTAGTGAAAAAATATAGAGTTGGAGTACCATTTGATTTTGGGGGACTGAATAGGGTCCTACTAAAATTCCCATACGAACCCATAATTTTTTGAAGGAGTCAATGATCTTGAAATACTCATACATTCTATTAAAAATAAATGTAATACAAAATGTTCCAGACATACCAAAATAAGGACTACAAGGATATTTTGTGGCTTAGGTGGAGGACATGATCCCTGTATAATGAAGTATCTTGGTTATTTTGGATTCATGTTTTATAAATAAAATATCCAAATTTTTCTGTAGTAATATAGTGTATTGGAACACCACATTCTATAGAAATATGAATTATCACATATTCATATAGATCTTCGATCCTTATTAATTGTGGGACTGAAGTAAAAAATTTTGTATTAGACTAATAGTGTTACGGTTTATCTCATCCACACATCAATTATTGTTAAAATTTTCATTTTTTATTGTTTCACACTAATTATCTAATTTAAATGGTTTTTATATGTTTTTTGATATCATCTATTTGAGGATGAATTAAAATAGGATATTTGATATGTTATATTATTTTGAAAAATTTTAGTTGGTCTGGGTGATTCAATAATTTTTTAATGTTTTCATTATCTATTTGATATGAACATATATGTAAGGAGATGAAATGAACAATACTGGGAACCTAAACGATTTAAATATGTGTAAAAAATATGTTAAACATATTAGATCCAATTAAATTGATTCAAAAACATATTAAAGATTTTAATGTATCTGGATTCTATTCTGTTGATCTTTAAGTAACAATTTTTTAGGATACCTCGATGACTTTTCAGGTATTGGTTCACAATTGAGAGTCTTGTGGTTGTATATTAGGCTGATATTTAAGGATATATTCCCTAAAGTATTTTTCTAGGTGATTCATTTAATTCATATCATATGAGAAGATATGGTGGTACCATATACTCTGATTTATACATATCATTGTCTTTAAAATAGAAATATTATATCCAGTTATATAACAATATTGTTAATTTTTTGTAAAATTATTATAGTTTCATATAATTATCATGGTAGTAGGATATTAAATTGTTAATGTTTTAATCATCATCATTAAAATGGAATCGTTAATTATAAATTTATTAAAATAATATATATAATTTATGTGAAAAATCTATAGTATTTAGAGGAGTTACAAATTATTTCGATGATTGATATTTAATCATACGTTATAAACATATTTTTAATTTCATAGAGGCTCAATGTAGATTATAAAAGGATTCAATCAATACAAGATGTTGTTTTCATTAATAGGTTTACCCAAAATTTATTTGTATGAGTCTCAATACCATTACTCTCCCATATTCCATAATTTTTATAATATAATACAATTATTTCCTGGAATAATATAAAATCCATCTAAAATATTTGGGGATTTTCGTTATATTGTGGAAAAACCACACCAGAGGGCGTTTGATGGATTCTTATGAAGGATATAAATAATTCATTTTTATAGAAGAAAATGTGGCTTCCATTTATATTATGATTTAAATATAATATTATTTTATGTATGTTAATTAAATTTGTTTCAAACATGGAAGGTCTTGGGAGTAAGGTTTCTATTTTCATTCAATGTGTTAAACAAGTTTTTTTTGATATGATGAAACCCTTCAATGGTTTAATAGAATGATCATTACTTTTTATCCTTAAAAAGATAAAAAATGTTGTTAGTTTTTTATCATATGAACTTTCATTAAATATGATTGGTATTTTATATTATTGATAATGAAATTATATGGGAAACAATATGATATAATTCAATATTTATGATGTTCTTGTTTTCTCATTTTGGATGCCAACGTATTTATATGTTAATTTGTTATGAAATGTTGTATTGTAACATATGAAATTGTGTAATTTCAACTATTTTTATTATATCATAGTGTAATACATAGACTATTCTATAGTACTATGGCACTATATGAAATGCACAAAATAGTTTATAGTATTGTGATGGTGATACAATTTATATTATAAAATAAAATTTATATTTAATGAATAAAAAATCAGAAAATAATTATGATTGACTAAATATAATAGATAATGCATAAAATCATGGATTACGATGTGGAAAAATATCATAAAACAAGTTATAATTATAAAATTTTTAAAAAAAATTACATAAATTAGTAAATAAATTATAAAAACTATAAAAATTATAAAAACAATTTAAAATGGTATAATTGTGATAATTATTTTATTTTTATTGATTACTAATTAATTAATTATAATTAGTTTATAATTAATAAATAAGTGTTTGAAAAAATTAAATAAGTAAATAATACACAATATTTAAAGTTCAAAATAAATACATTTTCCAACTTATATAGCGTGCTTAATGATTTGGATATAAATTTATTCATTTGAAAATATAGTAGTAATTTATAAATTTTCTACAAATTCTGAAATAAGTAAATGGTATAAATATTTTTATATTCAATATTATAAATTATTCAAAATTATTAATTTTAATTTATTAAATTAAATTATTTATTTAATAATTTATTTAATCCATATAAAAATTACTTATGATAGTTTATATAACCAAATTTTAAATAATATTAAATGTATTATATTTTCATTTTTTACATAATATTTTAGTAGATGGTATTTAAATATTTTATATTTTATTTATTGTTTATTTTAAAAAATACTTGAAAAGGATAATATGAATTAGTCAGTTATTCATCGGTAGGTAATGGATTGGTTTTGATCATTTAGATTGGGGATTTAACGATCTATATTTATCAATTATTATAGTTTATTTTACCTTTTTGATTGGTTAAGATCTTGATCCACTCAATATCAAATCTATATCACTAAACATTCATAGTAAAAAAGAAATATTGAACACATAAGGATTTTTTGAAGGCTTTTCAAATCAATCCTACTCTGTTTCGTGACAGGATAGATTTCCAAATCACGTATTCTTCTATTATTTTCAATGTGGAAAATAGAATAGTCTCAAAAAAATTATAACATAAAATCCCATCATTACCTTTATCATCTTAATATAGGGTACTTATATTGTGTCACATTTTCCAATATCCCATTGGTTCTTAGTATCTCTCACAACTCAATCCTAAAAACTAAATAATGGTTATATTTGAATAATTGATATATCAAAAAATATAATTATATGATATGATCTTATTGTAGTCTTTATTCTCGTTCTCCTCAATTTCTATGGATAAGTTTGGTCCTCTCCCATTAAAATAATGGTTATATTTGAATCATTGATATATCAAGTTATTATTTCTAATTGAAATGTTCATAGTATTTCAAATACTATAGTCTCAATGATATTTGGAACTCTATATATCATTTATTTTCAATCCTATGATGATTATCACCACACAAAAGATGAAAAATATTTTTTCCCAAATAATATTTATAAGCACCCAAAATCATGGTAAAAATAATTCCACTCTTAATTCAATATCATTAAAAATACAAGAATTGTTTTTCCTTTAGAATATCCACAAGAATAATGATTGAATCAACATATAATATATAAAATGTTTTCATATTTATGCCATTGTAAACTTCATCCACATGTTTATGGAAAAATGTTATTGTGATTTGGAAGTTCCATCTGACTCTATGGATGTTTTACCAAAAAATATAATGGAAAATCTATCAATCTAATTCAAAATTCTGTAATACATTAAAAATGAATTAAAATATCAGTATAATATTTAATTTCATAGTGAACTTTTTTACAATATTTTAATTTTTGTACTTGTCATTTCAATAATTGAATGATGGAAAATATATATTTTCCCATTATATATTATGAATATTATCATTTTATATGTTTTAAGATAGTTATTGTTTTCATAGATTTTTATGAACTCTATAATTTTTTATAGGAACCCTATGAAGCTACCATGAAATTTTTCCTATATTAATTGAGTAGATTGAACTTTTTGATTTTTATAATTATTAACTAAACCTGTTTAACCCATAATGATCAACTGTATTATATTTTACATCCATTTCATGACCATACATTTTATAACATCATTATGATATACCCTATGAAATTGAAATGCGTCAAATTTTAACAAATCCATGATATATAATATGTTTTCAAAAATATCTTATTCACCAAATTGTAGGGTTCATGGGAATAGAAAAAATTCCAACTATATCCGACAATAATAATTTATCTCAAAATATTTTTGTTTTTATATGATGGTAATTACACTATGTTTTTTTTATACACATTGAATTCCTCAAATGCTATAAGGATTGAACTGTACAGAATGTGTTGGGTTAATGAAATTATTAATTTTATTAACCTATTAATAGTAATTTATAATATCCTCTCATTAAATTAATGTCAACATATAAAATTATCCAGTGTGTTATATTAATTTAGAAACTTGTCAAATCATTCTCAAATACATCACAATATAATCTAATGATTACCATTTTATATTAATTATTTACATGGATTCCCAACATCATTTAGACGGTTTCTTTATATATAATCATTACTTATACAATTTTTATTCCTTAAATAAATACTCTTCTAGGTACATAATAGAAGTAATCTCTCTTATATATTTTAATCAATTATAGAATGTGTCTTCCCAATTAACACATTACCTTTACATGATGATAATTTCAATTATCATCATATATAAAATTACTTTTTTCATTATATATTTCCTTGAGAGATCCTTATGAAGCATCCAACTTCTTAAACATTCATTTCCCATACATGCTTAGATTATGGCTTCATCAAATCCAACATATTACATTCCATTTTTTATGGAATTATTATGCTCTTCTTCTGTAGTACAAATTAACTTTATATATTCACAACCATATTGAAAACATATTTACATTTTCAATATAGTAATTTAAATACCCACTTTGATTTTTTTTGAATACCACGTTCAATAAAAAAATTATAGTTTTTCATCACCCACTGATTGATAATTAGTTGAATGTACGATATAAGGAATGGATTCTCATATTTTCTTTAACATTCCTTAATAATAAATAAATTTTGTTCTCTCCCCTTCAGTGAAATATAGGTTCTAGATTAATTTTTTAAAAATGGATTAAACCACAATAAACATATCTAAGATCATTTTTTAAATCATTCTACATCTATGTGTTCTAACTCCATGTTCAAAAATGATTGAACTACTAAGGTGACTAAAGATTTATATGAACATCTCTATATTCCAAAGCATTCTAAAATTTATAATTTATGGGGATATTCAAATTGATTTTTCCTCAATACATATCTAAATTCACATAACTCCACAAAATCATTATAATTTTCAAATAAAATAAATAATACTCCCAATTTAACCCATCAATCATCCCTCAACGTGAATAAAAATTTATCAGACAATAAAAATAAGTATAAAAAGTATGTTTTTAGAACTCATTTTTTTAATTCCACAGAGGGTAGAAAAAATTCTAAATTTTCATCAAACCGACATCCCAAAATCATTCTCTTGAAATATGTTATCCTCCCATGGGATGAAAAAAACCCACTATACCATGGAAGGTAGTAAACTACAGAATGGAAAATGTATTGATTATATACAGTACATATCCATCTACTACCTCATACATTCCATTAAATAATTAATTCTATATATCTATATAAAAATAAATAAGAAAAAAAAGGAATAATGATGGACCTATTATCTCTTAGTTTGAAACAAAAATAAGTAGAGTTTCCTCTTAACCATGATTATTCAACATGTGACTGTTTCCTTTTGCCTTATTATTATGTAATCTGATTTCATATGCACTATGAAACATTTCATCCTATAAAATGAATCATTTTCTGAATATTACTTCATCAAATTATACATCACAGAAAAACATTATTATAACTTTTCACAATTATTTCATTTAATTATTTTTGATCTAGCATGAAGGTCATAATCTAACACCCCATTATTTGAGAATATAAGTTAACATAAAAAGTAAATTTATTTTTTTGGTATATATTTACTGATTTCAAAAAAATTAAAATTAAAATAATTCAATCTTATAATATAATAATAATTATATTAAAAAATCAATGGAAATAAAATCAGTAAAATTAGTGAGTACTACATTAATTGTTAATGTATAAAAAATACTTTCCTAAAAAACTAATTTTTTGAATGTCATATACATATTAGTTACTATATAAATTTACCAGATCATATAATTTCTATTTCTAATCATGAACACAAATTTTTAATTTATAAATCAAATTTATCATAGTGTAATTGTTTCCACTTTTTTAAACAGTTTTTTAGGTGAATAATGAATTATAATTTTTTTTGGAATACAAAAAATTATTATGAAATAATTATAATTTATAAATTACATAAAATAATTACCATAAAATATTCTCATAAAAATATGAATCTATCTGGAAAATTTATGTAATTATAAATTATTGAAACAATTTAAAATCCTATGTTTGACATTTTGGAAACAAAGTTATATTTTTCCCTACTAAAAAATAATTTTGGGTAATTTTATTTTATTAATTTATTTACAAATTAGAATTTTGTTTTTAATTGTTTTTAAATCCATATATCTATTTGTTTATACAAAATAAAAACATTAACTTATTTGAAGTCAAAAACATTAATAATTTTAAACCAAAATATTTTTTTTCAAATTTTTTTTTTTTGAAATATTCGTTTTTTAAGAGTTATACTTTTATTATTTTATTATTTATATTCATCACACTTAGAAACTAAATCCATTGAAATCGATTTTATATTTGATATAAATATATTAATATTAGAAATAATGTCAATTTTAATTATAATTAACTAAAAAATATGTTACATTGGTAATTAGTTATCATGTTGGTGTAGGCTGAAAAATGTAATATTGTTAATTCAAGGGTAAAATGATAATATATTTTTTAAACATATTATTTAATTATTTAATGAATAATTTATTTGATATACAATCAAATTTCTTTCTTTTTTTTCAAATTTTGACCTACATTCCAAATAAATTTACTTTCCTTTTATATGATGTTTTAAGTATTTTAAAAATATTGAAACCCTGTAAAAATAAATTATTCACTTTTAATATAGTCCGAAAATTTAAATATCACCAATAATTATTTTTTAAACCCCTCTCCTACATCCATCAAATGTTTTCTTGATATTATGGTGCAGATAAATTACCCAAATTCTGTAATAATATAGAAGGTTTCGATGATGATATTAAAATCGTCTAGGTTTGTATTTTCTTCTCTCTAATAATCATTTTATATTTCCATATTATTCCTATAATAAAAAATTATTTATCACTATGTTAAAAAATTATATTCATTATGTATTTTTAAAACTAATATTCACATTATTGAATATTATATTCATATTCATTTAGTCAATATAACACACTCGAGTTTGGGTCAATTATGCCACTACGATGAATTTGGTTATAGAGAATATAAAATGAACTATTTATAAATATTAATCACTTATAATATTATATAATATAAATTAGTTTTTTATTTTCCCATAATTATATAATGGTGATACAATTAAAATGCATTCCAAAATCATACACGTGAAATTTATTATTGAATTTTCATTTTTGGGATGGTTTACCTACCTATATGAATAATTCAACAGATATTAATAAGTATTTTTATATAAATATAATTTCTAGGGCAATATAATATTGAAATTTAAATTATTTAGTACTTTTTATTATTTAATTATAATATATATATATATATAATTAATTAATTCTTTCTACTAAATCAAATCTTCTATAATATGGGATTTTAATGATTTCCATGTGAAAGGAAATCATAAGTTAAATTAAATATATAAAAATATCAAAAATAACATTACTAAATATATAATATAATCATGAACATTATTGAGATTTTTGAAATCCAAACCATTGTGCAGGGTCCGTAATCACTAAACAAAAATATGAGAGGAGAAGAGAAAATATGACACCAAGATAATAGTTTTAATGATGAATTTTTAATTATTGGTTGAATAAAAAAAATATTTAATGTTATAAAATAATAAAATTATAAATATGGTTCTTATAAAATTATTTAAAATAAAAATTTATTATACATGAATTTAAAGAACTTATGTATGGAGTCATGAAAGAAGGTGATGGTTTATCATGTAATAACACTTTTAATCGTGATTATTTATGATTAAATTCTTTTTATGGTATTATATAATATATCTCTCTCATTTAGAATATATTTTTATTTCCTCTAGTTATATTTTGGGGTTATATTAATTATTATCATTTTTATCCCATTTGGTTTAAAATCATCTAAAAAGAAATCATTTAGGGGAAACAATATCTCTTTATTTATGTTAAGAATCAATTTCCTCCAAATCTTTGTTCTTTAAATTGTTTCAAAATGTTCATCACTAAAATACAATTACTGTATAAATTCATTATAAAATATCATTGATATTATTTTAATTGGTTTTAAAATAATTTTTTCATTATTTTTCAAACTACCCTTTTTGACATTCATTGAAAAAGTGTAAAAACAATATTCCCTAATTTTTACCAATTGAACACCTTTTCAAAACATATAGCCTATTTTTCTCTATTATGGATCCATTAATTATTTATTTGGGTTTTAAAATAGTATCATTTTACAATTATTTTAGTAATTTCTATTATTTAAAAAAATTATATAAAATGATACTTTTTTCTGAATTTTCAAATACAGACTATAATTATTTTGTAAATGATTTTTTCATCAATGTGAACATCATTTAAAACAAAATTTCTATTTATTGGGGATTGGTTATAATGATATAAATAAAATTGTCTCTCTAAATTTATAATAATGATAATTTTGTATGAAAAACTATCTGAACGTCATTTCTTTACGATAATTTAGTCAAGAATTGTTGAAATGATGAATGTTTTTGTGGTTTTTAGAAAACAGATATATAGTTATCATTGTGTGATGAGTGGTACAAAAATTATATATACCTCTAATTAAATTTTAAATGCATCATAATTCATGATATAATGAGAATTGTAATGGTTAGTGAACTTAATCCACTACGGGCCTATATCAATATTGTTTATGGGAATAGGGATTGAATCCTGTCTAGTGTAAGACATTATCCAATATGATGGGCTTGAATGTTATCCATAACCATGTAAATTATTTTATATGATAATTTCTATGATTAAAACATATTCCTTATATAATGATATTCTATCAGGTATCATGATTGACTATCTATCATTCCATACTTTTATGACTCCATTATGTTATGATAAATGATTTATTGTCTATAACCTGTTTGGAATGTCTTTCAGTGATATGATCACATTATTATTCCCTTATTCTATTTTTATTATCAATTATGAAATTTATCTTATATTGTAACATGATGAGATTTTTTCATATATTTCTCTTTTATGAAATTTAATTTCATTGATATATTGTGTTACACGAAATACTTATTTTATATGAAATGCATTGTAAAATTTAACAATTATTATTAGAATTTGGCAGTTATACCGTAATAGTTGAAAAAGAGAGTAAAAATTTAGTGTACTAAAAAATGATATATATAATATTTTTAGATAAATAGAATTTTATTGATTAATTATCATGATTTAAGAACATTATTTTATGTAATGTGGTTTCATTCATTAATAAGATGATTTATTTAAAAATGGTTGGTATTTTTTGTGTGTGAATAATATTTTTTTATAAATATAATATTATTAGTTAAGTTTTATAAAAAGGATTAAATTTTTTAAATCAAAATTTAAAAATTAATTAAGGGTCATTTTTTTTGTTTTTTTAAAGGACATCTTTATTAGTGAATAGTGGAAATTATCGAGTCTTCCAATTCTATCATTTATTTTAATTAAGTCATATAATTTCAAACACCCATTATAATTTAAATTTTTATTAGATTGAATTTTGAGGAATAAAATTTATAATCATTAAATTAATTTAATATTTACAATCAATTTTCTTGATTTCAGTATAAATTAATTTTTTTTCACAAAAGAATTTTTTTTAAAAAAAGATAATTTAAGTGAAAATTGTTTATATATTTTTATTTAAAAAAATATACATTTTCATATAATAAATTAAATTTTTATTATATATAAATATAATTTAAATTCATATGATGATTATTACCAGCCATAACACTAATGTAAAATCATATTTTCCTCTAAAAATTCATTCTCATGAAAGCTGTTTTTCATCTCATTTTTTAAAGATATTATTAAATAAAATTTTTACAGTTATATAAAATTTTTATTAGAAATGAAATATATTTTTTAAATGAAATTTTATACATTATCTTATTGTACTAACTGAATACTATCATTTTTATTTATTTGTTGAAAGAATTCCACAAAATGATGAGTCAATGGGGTCTAAGGTAGTGAAGGCCCAAAGCATCATTAACAATAAAATTGATTCCCTTGGTGGGAAAGGTGCCCAGGTGAAGGAAGTATGATATACTTTGGGTCGTCAGAGCTGTGGTGGCCAAAACATCAGTGGCCATGTTGCCTTCCCGCCAAGTATGAGTGATTTCTATGTGGACTCCAATGAGTTGTTTACACTTCCTAATCGTGTAATCAATATTCCATGGGTACTTATTCAACCCAGATAATGCACTATAGAGGGTCATTGAGTCTATTTCCACTACCTTAATTTTGATATGCCTTTGTTTGCATAACTCCAGCCCGGTGACCATGTCCATGTCTCCGCCTATAGAACATCACCCCTCCCATACCGAGCTGAGAAAGCAGAAAAGACCGACCCCTCCATATCTTGAATTACGCATCCACCACCCATCTCCCTATTTAGAAGAGAACTATCTGAATTTAGTTTGAAACCACAACTGGGCCGGTGCCAACGGACCAAATGCCCCTGCCCCTTCCTGCTGTCCTAGTTAGATAAATCATGATTCAGAAGAGAAGGCTACACTGACAGAGCAACCTGGAAATCGGTGCATGAACTGGCCATGTGCAGTAGCATATTCCTCATTTTGAAGGTGATGCTGGTATGAGAGCATGTTTTCGTGTTGTGGTAAGAATCTTTTCGAGCCTTCTTGATGGTCCAGCAGCCTTCCATGAGGATAATAGCCCGACCTTTCCTTTCAGGACCCCGATCACCCACCCCTGGAACCAAAAACCAATGAAATCATCCAACGTTCCACCTTGTATTCCCAGCCAGGGAAGGCCTCGTGCACTGGCCACACCCATCTTCCCCAGTTTCTATCTGCAACGAGGTGTCCCACCGTTTAATTTTGAGGATCCCATGTAGTAGTAGCAACTAGAATCCATACTAACCCCCATGCATTGAATTCTGTCATTCGTGGGTAAAGCATTATGCCTCACTCTCCACAAAAGTAAATTAAATTTAAACCGATCCACTTTACACCACAGTATCACCCCCCATGTGTCATCATTAATTGAAATCATCCTCACACGAATGAAATCATTGATTGAGAACTCTCCCGACGTGGAATTCAGATAAATTAGTCTGTCCGGATCATCGCAAAAGAACCAATTGTTAAAACAGATCTATTTGTCCTCATTAAGGATGGCCTGAATAAAACCATGATGATTACAAGACTCCCTGAAGAAAATGAGAGGAGTAGGGTAGCTTGGAAACCATAGCCTTCCACCCCCAGATATTCTACAAAACATTTATATCACCTTTTCCCGCCATCTAATGTGATCGAGGTCTCAATGTCTCAATATATGGATGGATAATCTTCCATATCTTCAAAGGTTCTGATATTCGTATTTTCAAATCCTCACCATATCTAATTTTCATGATCATTCCCCAAAGGTTCATTCCATACATAGCCTCCCACGCGAGTTTTGTGTGTAACCCTTACATAGTCAAAGAAACGCTCTCTATATTGATTACCCCTTCCGAAATAGCTCTTTCTAGGTGCTCCCCCGAATTCCAGTGGTGTCTTCCTTCCATCTTCTCATCCCATATAAATACTACCTAAATCCCCTCTATGTTAGTTATTGGTCGGAGTGGATACTCAAGAGGTGGGGGTGAATTGAGTTCCAATAAAAATTTCTGTTAAAAATATTTCTCTTAAATTCACTCTAATTAAAAACAAGTTAAACTGTAGTGAACTTATACAGAGTGTAAATGTTCAATTAGTTTCTCAAATATTTATTAGGTATCAGTTAATTTAATCAGAAGATTAAATTATCTTTTGAAACTAACTTACTGGATTACAATAAGTATAATCACTTTCTAATTTAACAATCAAAATAACTTTAAAACAAATTATATTTCAAAGTAGATAGCAGCGTAATTTTGAATATATAGTATACTTATGACTTAAACCAAAATGCACTGTAGATGTAACCAAGAGGTTTAGTCTCAAGACGAGACTTATTCCTCTCAAACAATTTATATAAATTTTATCCACACCCTGGATTGGGGTAAACAACAGTGAAATAATTTTCCAGGTACAAAGACCTCTACCACAGTTCTTCGTGGGAAAACAAACAACGGCTCACCTGATGTCCAGGTATTACATGACCTCTACCACTATCCACAATGGGATTCAAAGAAGTTATATAATTTTAATGAAGATTTAGAAATCCTCTAGCTTAGCACAGGAGACAGTGTGTGTAAGAAATATACAGAGTATACAAATTGCTCAAAATGTAAATAAAAGAATCACTAAAATAATGGATAAGAGATTAGAATGATCTAGTGATGTGAAGTGTAGCTTTGGACTCTTTTGATTTATCATAAAGGTTTCTGGGTCCTTATTTAGTTTTTTTCTGAAAAACAGTGTGTTGTTCTCTTTCTTGCTTTTCAGGTTCAGCTTATCATCTTGAGTGCATGAAGTGATTGATGTAGTTCTTCACTCAAGATGTATCTTGTGTTCTCCTCTAGAATGAGTGACTTAGTGTATGTCTAGTGAACTTCCAGTATAAATGTAGCTTTTTCTTTTTGAGTGGATGCACCACGATTTCCATGCTGTTCAGCCCTTCCCTTTTTCACCCTTTACGTGCCTTCTTCGTTCCTTGATTCTCTTCTATCTGCATGGTATTTTTCCTTACTTTTATATATTTTAACTCTGGTAAAAATAGTTATTACCTTTTTATGGGTACTAGGTACGGTTCCCTGACATGCCAACAATTCACATTAAATAACATTAATTTCATTAAAATCATCAAATATAACCCTTCCTTAAATAAATAATATTGAGAGTATAGATTTTGACTGGTCAGTCATTCATCAGTAGCCTTCTGTAGGTAGTGGTTGACTTTATGTAATAGTGAACATCCATCGGTATATCTTTGATCATGTACTAGTAGCACATTGTATCAGTAGCTGTTTGAACTTATATCAACAGCTCTATGTATTCGTAGCTGTTTGATCTTGTATCGGTAGCTCTATATATATCGTTGACTTCATCTATCAGTAGAATTTTCTTCTATAGTTAGAATTACTCTATCGGTAAATCTGGTGTAACAATATCTTGTATCAGTAGCTTTATGTATCGGTGGCTTCACTTCTTTATCATTGATATTTGTATCGGTAGACTTATGCATACTGGTAGACTTGTTCTATCAGTAGCTCAGTTTCTTTCGGTAGTTGTCTGTATCGGTGGACTTGTACATACCGGTAGCTCTGCATATCGGTGACCTTATCTTATCGGTGACTTTGTCTATCGGTAGACTAAGTACTGGTAGATCTGTATTAATAGCTATAAGAAAATTAGAGACTAAATACTTATCTATTTTATGCAGAACATATCCGATTGAGTTATAATTAATTCAAAACATATATAAACATAGATAAACATTTATTAACATATTTCAAGGACTGTTTTTTTATTATTATCATCTTGATAATAGAATATCATAGATTGATAGAATTAGAATATAGATAAACATTGATTGGGATTATCAAAGTATGTGAAAGCATAATGGGGATTGTCAAAACAGGTGAGGTCAACAATCTCCCCCTTTTTGATAATCACAAATTATGATATTACAGTTTTAAATTAATGATCAACTGTATCAGAGGATATATCATTAAATTCAATTGTATCAATGAAAATAGTATATTATAGAACATAATGTATCAGCGGTGGAATTAAATGAAATGGTATTGGAGGTGCAAAGCATAGTATCCCTTCCTTAGATATTATTTCTCCCCCTTTCACATAAAAGTTTGTATATCCTGATATGTTTCCCTATTATAATATTTCTCACCCTTTGTGATAATCAAAAATTAGGAAACAATAAAGAGAAAAAGAATAAAATGAAAAATAAAGGAAATAAAGTTGTATTAAAATTTGCAAAAAGGTACATGGAAAGAAAATACAATGGATTCCTATAAAATATCTTAGCCACCTAGTCAATCCACATCCTCAATGTGAGATTTTCCCTTTGGATCAGAAGAGGATTCAAATTGTGTGGATGTAGGTGCAGGCTTTATAATTCTAGAGATGATCACAGGAGGCTGAGCCACTTAAACTGTTCTTGGCCTGTTCTAAGGAGTTCATTGAGTGATCATAGGAGTAAGGCTTTGAATGGCTTGGGCTGGAGTCATCTGAACAGGAGAAGCAGTAGAAGCAGAGGCATGTAAAGCTAGAGGTACAATCACTGGTCTAGAATCAACATGCAAAGGTGGGAATAAGAGATTTTTGAAATCCATAATTATTCCTCCTCCTCTCTTCATAGAAGATATGAAGTCATCCTTGTTTTTCCATTAATTTTTCCATGCCTGGAGTCAATTCCCTTAGCATTCTGACTTGCTCTCTGAAGGCTTGATTGACAAGAAGTAACTACATGTTTTCTAACAAAAGTTGTAAGGGATTTTTGATTTGATGATTGGTATAATTCATTTGAAAATAGTTGTATACCTTTTCTATCACTTCTTTCTGAGAGGTAGAAGCTTATCTAATATAGTTTTGATCTATCTTCATTATTTCTCGAGCTGATTCTCTCGTAGAAATAACAACTTTTCTCAGGTCAGATGAGTCCACAGAGCCACTGGTTGATTCTTAACCAAGCTCCTCATTCATCACATCTCGAATTCGGTTTAGTTCTATTGAAGGTCTGGGGTTAAGAGAACCAATAGAGAAAGATAAGGTTACCTTTGAAGTTTTTAGTCAACACACTAATAAGATTTTTCACTTAGGAATCCTGGGTGCTAAAATGATCTTTCATGGTGGTTTCAAAACCTTCAAACATTGATACCATCTGTCTCACAACACTTTTAAAATAGGCTAAGTCTTTGTCTGCTTGAGATTTTGAACTCATGTATGACTCTAAATAGATAACAGCTTTCTTTAGAGTGTCAACGTCCTCTTCCAGTCTAGATACTTGAGTTTGGAAAGCTATATCATCATCCACTATTTCTGCCACAAAGGTTGACATATTACAACTGAGACAGAGTTAAAACGATTTTTCCAAATTGCTCATCTCTTCAACAAAACAGTGCTTCATCTCAGAAACAGAAGCACTAAAGGACTCTTTCAGCTCATCCTTTAAGGATTCAAGGTCAGCCCTGGTGATCATATTAGCAGGTGAAACCAAAAAAAGTGCTCTTTCAGATACTATGATGACCACTGAGTCATTCATAATCGATTGAATTGTTTCCACAAGTGAATCTTCCATTTCCCTTTTTTCTTCCACAAAACTGATTTTTAGATCAGATTTTAGCTTGTCCAGATCATGTATTCTGACCACATATTCTGGTAACAACTCAGTCTGAACATCATAATTGATTTTTAGTCTATTTAGAGGTTCCTAATTATTAGAATCAGGATAGTCGAATCCACAAACTACAAAACCTAGGTCTTCGGCCCAATACTCAATATCAACATCAACTAAAACACTACCAAATCTGGTTTGATGCTCCCCCTCAATGTGTGCATTATTATGTTCAATGACAGTATTCTCATCAGGTCTTTCTTCCTCAGAAGAATCCTCTACAATGAATTCCCTCTTTGCAACTGCTTTAACAGTAGGAGGCTCCTCTATATTATGCACAGATCCTTCCATTTCACCTTCTACATCCTTAGAAGGCAAAAATTATCTTCCAATAAATGGACATAGACTTAAGAAAACAGAATTAGATGCTTCAAATTCATTTTCTCAATCTTGTTCATGTTCAAGGGATGGCTGGTCTTCCTCATCAGTAGGTGTCTCTTTATCTACTAAAGTATCCTTTCTAGAAGATACAATTTCAGAAACAAGACTTGGGGGTAAGTACATATCTCATCCATTATCCATAGAGGTCTCCTCTTCATCAATCTTATCACTGTACTCAGGTTCTTCTTCATCAGGTCCTAGACTTGGATCCCTCACGTCCTTAGACCTATAAGGATGATCGACAAGATTGAAGTTACCATAAACCTTCATGTCATCATTAACCCACTATCCTCTCCATGGGTTCTAGTTTATCTTCATGTATTTTCAAATAGTGCTTGTGATAAAGAAGTTTTTCCTTACTACCACAGTCTCATATTGAGACTCAACTACCCCTTTCACTTTGAACATCATTGAGATCAGCTTGGCAAAGAATAAGGCATTAGACTTTGATTTTGTCCTGGTCATGTACTCCATTTGAATCATCAGCAATCTGCAGAGATTCACTTTCACACAATGTCTCAAGAGATGCAGGAGATAGATATCCTGATATCTTAAATTCACAAACTCCCATCTCCTTGGTATTAAGACATGCTGAACAAACTTGAACATCAATCTGTTCTCTCCATCCATTTCAGCAGCCACCACTTGTCTTTGATTTCCATTACCAGTGAGCTCCTCCAAGGCAGTCTCATAATCGAATATATCACTTGTAGGTGTTATTTCATTCGAGAAATATCCAGAAACACCTTCGTGTGGAACCTTCAGGCACTCATCCCATTCAACGGATGAAAAGGATATCTCTTATCCATTCACATAAGAAATCACCCGGTTATCATCTTCCGACTTCTCAAAACTCACAAACCCATTAAATTGTTTCACTATATTCGGATAGTAGGGTCCATTTTTGTTCGATAAGCAATCTACCCACTTTTGATCTTCCAACACCTCGAGCACTAGCGATTTTATAGTCAACAAACATTCCATGCACAACTCCTTTTCAATCACAATAACTCTATTTTTCAAATGAGGGTTCACGGGTCACCTCCCCGACCTTTTTCTACCAATACTACCACTTTCCTCTGGCTCAAACTTCTTCTTGTTTACATTCGGCTCATCAGTGTCATCTCTGATGGTAGAACGTTTGGTTTTTTCCATCTCAGGTTCGAGGGATTTAGGGTTTTTGAGAAGTTCCGGAGCTAAGGATTGAGGATATAGGATTTGAGGCTATATGGATTCAGATGTAACTAGGACTTTGTTTTATCATTTAGGAATCATAAAATAAATAAATAGAATAAAATAAAGTAAAGACGATTCAGATTCTGGAGGCAGACAGAAGTTTAAAACAACACACTCATCGATAGGATTTATCAGTGAGAATTCTTATCAGTGAGGTGCATCAATGAGGTTACATCGGTGAGGTTACATAGGTGAGGTTACATTGGTGAGGTTACATCGGACATGTTACATCGCATCGGTGAGGTTACATTAGTGAGGTTACATCGGCGAGGTTACATTGGATCAGTGAGCTACCTACCGATCAAGGTTAATAATTCCCAACTCATTTCTAATGTAACTTAAACATTCCAAACATAATGGTTTGGTGAAAATGTCAGCCAATTGATATTCAATACCTATAAATTCAAGAGTAATATCACCTTTTTGGTAATGATCTCTCAAAAAGTGGTGCCTTACATCAATGTGTTTGGTCCTAGAGCGAGATACATGGTTATTTGAAATATTAATTGCATTAGTGTTATCAAAATTAATTGAAACATAATTAAAATCTTATCCATTGTCCAAAAGAGTGTGTTTCATCCACAAAATATGTGAAAAACAACAACCAGCAACTATATACTTAGCTTCAGCAGTGGACAAGGATACATAATTATTTTTTTACTACACCATGATACTAAGGATTTTCCCTATAGATGACATGTTCCAAATGTGCTTTTTCAATCCAACATGCAACCATCAAAGTCATCATCTAAATAACTCATTAGTTCAAAATATTGTCCTTTTGGGTAAAACAAAACAATGATTACATTGTTTTTAATATACATAAAAATTATTTTAACAGCATGTAAATGAGATTATTTTGGATTAGCTTGAAATATTGCACGCATACACACAGTAAATATAATATCTAGTCGACAAGAAGTAAGGTAAATTAAGCTACCAATCATACCTCTATAATTGGTTTGATCCACTAGTTTCCCAATTTCGTCTGCATCCAATTTACAGACAGTACTCATAGGAGTATCACTTTATTTAATACTATCCAATCCAAAATGTTTTAAAATATCCTTCGTATATTTACTTTGAATAAAAATAATACCATTTTCATTTTGAGATACTTGAAATCCAAGAAAATATTTGAGTTCTCCCATTAAAATCATTTAAAATTCATTTTAAATACTCTTTGAAAAACCAGTACATAAGGAATGTTTAGAAGATCCAAAAATAATATCATCAACATAGATTTTTACTATCAAAACATATTTAGAAATTATTTTAATAAAATGTGTTCGATCAGCAATCCCTTTAGTAAAACGTTTTGAAATAAGAAAATTACTAAGTCTATCATACCAAGCTCCTGGATCTTGTTTTAAACCATATAATGCTTTAGAAAGTTTGAAGAAAACGATTTGGAAAATGAGGATTAGTAAATCCAGGTGGTTGTTCAACAAAAACATCTTCAATTCTAAAACCATCTAGAAAATAACTTTTGACATCCATTTGATATAACATGAAATTCAGATGAGCATCATAGGAAAGTAACATCCTAATGTCTTCAAATCTCGCTACAGGTGCAAAGGTTTCCTCAGTCTATACCTTCCTATTGACTATATCCTTGTGCAACAATCCTAGAATTGATTCTAACTATATTTCCTCATTCAATAACTTTGATTCTAAAATATCATTTAGTGCTTATTGTCAAAGTTTCCTTGGGTCTGTCAACTAATTCCCAAACTTTGTTAATTTCAAATTGATTTAACTCTTCTGGCATAGCCATTACCAAAAATTCATCATTGATTGCATCATTGAAATTTTTAGGTTCTAGCTGTGAAAGAAAGGCTTGATGTTAAACCTGGTTTCTTGGAGAATCTCTGGTCAGTGTCCCTCTATCAAGATTACCAACAACAACATCCAAAGGATGATTCTTTAGAATCCTAGTTGATCTAGTAATGGTAGGGCTAGAAATTTAATGTTCATCTATAGGTTCGGGTTCACAGAAGCAGATTATGGAATATGTCAAGAACTGGATGTTTTTACAGCAGGTTCTTTAGTCTTATCATTAAGGTCTATAATACTCAAATCATCTTCAAGATTTTCAAAATAAGTTTTAGGTTCATGTGGATCAGTTTCATCAAACATGACATGAAAAGTTTCTTCCACACATTTGGTTCTTTTGTTGAAAAATATGTAGGCTTTTCTAGTTAATGAATAACCAGGAAAAATTCCATCATAACTGTTAGAAGAAAACTTGTCCAGATTATCCTTGGTATTAAGAATAAAGACTTTGCATCCAAAGACTCTAATGCAACTATCGTTGGGTTTTCTATTATTCCATAGTTCTTATGGGGTCTTCTTGAGAACAGGTCTAATTAAGACTCTATTGTTAATATAACAAGTTGTATTCACAACTTCAGCCCAAAAATAAATAGGTAGGTTATACTCGTTAAGAATAGTTCTAGAAATCTATTGAAGGGTTCTATTTATTCATTCAACTACACCATACTATTGAGGTTTACTAGGGGAATAGAAATTGTGACTATAGCCATTGTGTGAGAAATAAGATTCAAACTCATGATTTTCAAACTCACGACCATGATCACTTCATAGGGACTTAATCATATGTCCACTAAGGTTCTCTATAGACTTGGAGTATTTAATAATTTATGAACAAGCATCACTTTTGTGAGCTAAGAAATATACCCAAGTATATCTAGAAAAGTCATCTTCTAAGACATAGACATAGTGCTTCTGATGTAAACTAGAAACTCTAGAAGGTCCAACAAGTCCATATGAACAAACTGGAGAGGTTGAGAATTTGAAACTTCTTTCATTGATTAAAAGGAAAATTTATATTGCTTTCCCTTTTGAGAGAGATTAAAAACATTGTATGATGGGAATTCAAGCATAGGTAGGTCTCTAAATAAGTTCTTCCCAGTCAGTTTTCTTAGTGAATGAATGTTGTATTGTCCTAATCTTTAATGCTAAAGACAGTATTATTTATGAAAATCATTTAAACAAGTAACATTTTGTTTGGATAAAGAATTGAAATCAAAAGCATAAACATTTTCATTTCTCAAGCCAGAAAATAATAAAACATTTTTTTAGTTAAAAACATTATAAGAGTCATTTTCAAACTTAACATTAAATCCATCATCACATAAATGAGAAATACATAGTAGATTGTATTTTAAGTCCATCACCAAATAAAACATTACAAATTATAACTGAGTTAATGTTACCAATCTCACCTAGGCCGATGATTTTTCATTTAGAAATATCATCAAAGGTGACATAAACTCCATCAACCTTTATTAAGATTTTAAAGAATGAATAATCTCCAGACATGTTCCTTGAAAATTTGTTGTCCAAGTACCATACCTTCTTGTGAGAACTCATCTAGCAGGTCTTCTACATAATAGGTTTAGATGGAAAATGATTTTTGTACCCAGATCTTCTTGGGTCCAGAAAGGTTTTTAAGCAAGGCTTTAGGTACCCAAATTTATCTTATGGGTCTCATATAATTTACAGAATTAATATATTTTGAAATATAAACATTTTTTATCTATAAAAATGTGAATAACTAGTTTAGGGATATGAATTTCTAGAACTGGAACAAGAAGAATTTTTTCTAGATTTTGGAATAAATCGATTTTTGGTATACTGTCTCTGTCCAGGTTGATAGCATATTCCAGTCATATATTTTGGTTCTACTTCTTTAACTAGAATTTGTGTAAGTGTATCTTTTCCATTTGGTATTTTTATCAAGTCCTTCCTTAATTTCTCATTAGACATTTTCAGTTCAGTAGTTTCTTTTAACAGTTGAGCATTCTTTTCCTTTTCAATATCAAAGGCAGATTTAACATTGACAGTGAGAGCATGCTGTTTCTCTAAGGATTTGTACAAATCCTTAAGTTCATTACAGTTCTCTTCTATAATATTACAATATTCAAATAATTATTCACTAGACATATTTTCAATTTTAGTATCAAAATTAGAATCATCTCTAGAATAGTATGAATTCAAAGAAGGAGTGTCCAGTGTTACCTCAGATGTGTTTGTCATAAAACACATGTTAGCCTTGTGAGAGTCTTCATCAATAGCATAATCAGAACACTTGAAGTGTCTTCTAATGCACTTAATGTTTCTTTCATTGCTTTATTATACTTTCTATCCTTAAAGTCATGTTTCTTCTTGAACTTCAATTTTGGACAGTCTTCTTTAATGTGACCTTTTCTTTTACATTCATAGAAAACAACCTCATCACCCTTGTCACCTTTCTTCCAATCTTTATTCTAATGATCTTTGATGTCATATTTACCTTTGTAGTTTGATTTTCTAAGGAATTTCTTATTCCTATAGAATTTCTTAAATGTTTTAGCTATTTGATCCATCTCAGCATCGCTGTTTGAATCTGAACTTTCACTTGTTGAACTTTCAGTAAGTGTGTGAATTTTCTCCTTGTCCTTGCTCTTAGAGGCAGTAGACTTAAAATCCGCTGACTATCTTTTTGGTTTATCATCTTCTTCTTTATTCACCTTGAGTTCTTCCTCAAACATCATCAGCATACCAAAAAGCTCTTTAACATCCAGTTTGCTGATGTCGCGGGATTCTCTAATCGAAACTGATGTGCCTCTCCATCTTTCTGGAAAACATCTTAATATTCTCATAAATTGTTCCTTTCCTAGAACAGATTTTCCAGGGTATCTCATAGTATTGAAAATCTCATTGTAACTGAGATACATGTCACAAATGGGTTCATCGTGGTTCATTTTAAAGTTATCATATTTAATAGTATAGGTATTCATCCTCATTTCTTTAATATTGGTTGTTCCCTCATGGGAAACAGCCAAAGTGTCCTATATTTCATAAGAAGTTTCTCAATTAGAAATGCGATTGAATTCTTCATCTCTTAAAGCATAGTACAAGGCATTCATAGATTTAAATTTATTATTATAAGCTATTTTAGTAGGTTCATCCCAAGTAGTTCTATCAGTTTCTAGAATTTTATATTGAGTGTCTATAGCAGTCCAGATATCAAATCTCATACTTTCCAAATGAATTTTCATCTTAAGTTTCCACTGGGAATATATTTTACCATTAACGAAAGGTGTCTTGTTGGTAGTAGAACCATCAAGTCTATTATCCAAATCTATATTTTAGAATATAAATTTAAAGTGAAAAAATTTAGAACAAACAGAAATTTAAGATCATTAAAGATGTAACTAAAATCACAGTTGAAAAACATAGTGTTTTGAAATCCTGTATTAATAAAAACAACCCTATAATACCAAATGTTGGTCGTAATGGATTCTCAAGAGGGAGGGGGTGAATTGAGTTCCGATAAAAATTTCTGTTAAAAATATTTCTCTTAAAATCCCCCTATTTATAAACAAGTTAAACTGTAGTGAATTTATACAGAGTGTAAATGTTCAATTAGTTTTTCAATGATTGATTAGGTCTCAGTTAATTTAATCAGAATATTAAAATATACTTTTGAAAATAACTTACTGGTTTACAATAAGTATAATCACAAACTAATTTAACTATCAAAGTAACTTAAAAACAAATTTTATTTTAAATTAGTTAGCAGCGGAATATGAAATATATAGTATACTTTTGACTTAAACCAAAATGCATAGCAAATGTAACCAAGAGGTTCAGTCTCAAGCCGAGACTTTGTCCTCAAAAAACAATTTATATAAATTTGATCCACACCCTGTATCGGGGTAAACAAAAGTGAAATCACTGTCCAAGTAAAAATACCTATACCACAGTTCTTCATGGGAAAACAAAAAACAGCTCACATGCTGTCCAGGTCTTACATGTCCTCTACCACTATCCACCGTGGGATTAAAAGAAGTTATAGAGTTTGAATAAGGATTTATAAATCTTCCAGCATAGCACAAGATATAGTGTGTGTAAGAAATATACAAAGTATACACACTTCTCTAAATATAATTAAAAGAATCACTAAAACAATGGATTAGAGTTTAAAATGCTCTAGTGATGTGAAGGGCAGCTCTGGACTCTTTTGATTTGTCAGAAATGCTTCTGAGCCCTTCTATGGTTTTTGTCTGAAAAACAGAGTTTCGTTCACTTCCTTGGTTTTCAGGTTCATCTTATCAGCTTGAGTGAATGAAGTGTTTGATGTAGTTCTTCACTCAAGATTCATCTTGTGTTCTCCTCTTGAGTGAGTGGCTTCTTGTATGTTCAGTGATCTTCCGGTATGAATGTATCTTTTTTTTGAGTGAATGCACCACGATTTCAATGCTGTTAATCCCTTGCCTTTTTCACCCTTCATGTGCCTTCTTCGTTCCTTGATTCTCTTCTATCTGCAGGGTCTTTTTCCTTCCTTTTATATCTTTTAGCTCTTGTAAAAATTATGATTAACTTTTTATGGGTACTAGTTACAGTTCCCTATCATGCCAACAATACACATTAAACAAAATTTATTGCATTAAAATCATCAAATATAACCATTTCATTAATAAATAAATAATATTTAGAGTATAGAGTTTGACTGGTTAGACTTTCATCAGTAGACTTATGTAGGTAGCGGTTGACTTTATGTAACAGTGACCTTTCATGGGTAGATCTTTGATCATTTAACTGTATCTCCTTGTATCGGTAGCTGTTTGAACTTGTATCGGTAGATCTTGGTATCAGTATCTATTTGATCTTGTATCGGTAGGGCTATATACTGGTGACTTCATCTATCAGTAGACTATGCTTCTATCGGTAGACTTACTCTATCGGTAACTCTGGTGTAACAGTATCTTGTATATGTAGCTTGATGTATCGGTGGCTTCACTTCTATATCAGTGATATATGGATCAGTAGACTTATGCATACTGGTAGAATTTTTTTATCGGTAGCTTAGTTTCTGTCGGTAGCTGTCTGTATTGGTGTACTTGTACATACTTGTAGCTCTAAGTACCAGTGACCATAGCTTATCTGTGACTGTGTCTATTGGTATAATAAGTACCAGTAGATCTGTATTAGTATCTATAAGAAAATTAGCGACTAAATACTTATCTGTTTTATGCAGAATATATCCGATTGAGTTAGAATTAATTGAAAACTTATATAAACAAAGATAAAAATTGATTAACATATTTCAGGGACTATTTTAAAATTATTATCATCTTGATAATAGAATATCATAGATTGGAAGAATTATAATATATATAAACATTGATTGGGATTATCAAAGTATGTGAAAGCATAGTTGGGATTATCAAAACAGGTGAGGTCGACATTAGCAATGACCCTTTTGGGAACCCTCTGGGTGGAAAGAATGTGCATGGGGATACACACTAGGATACTGTTTACGAGTCTTATGTGACCACCAAAAGATAGAATCATGTTCTTCCAATTGCATATGAACCTTGTGATCATACTAATGATCTTATCAAAGTGATTCACACGGAGAAAGTTCGGACTAAAAGGTCCTCCGAGATACTCCATAGGAAAAATCCCTCTTCTCATATTCAGATTGGGGTCGAGGGTCCTTTACCTCTTGCATGAGAGCTTCATTGTAGTGAAATAAATGATTTTCTCCCTATTGACCACATGCCCTCTCCACTTACAGTAATCACCAAGTATCTGGTTCATCCCAAGCACTAATCTCCTACTGACATTAATGAAACAAATCGTGTCATCCGCAAACATCATGTGTAATGTGCCCCCTGGAGCATGTCGGTTCCTATATGGAAGAATTTTCTCAATGCGAAGCCCTTGATTAATGGAGTAACTTAGGGCATTTCGGGATAGGATGAAAATAGTAGGAGAGAGGGGAGCCCCTTGCCTAATCCCTCTAAATGCCTTGAAGAAACCAAATTTATTTCCCATAGAAGAAGTTGAGATCCAAGCGAAGATGAAGCACCAAAACATAAGGTCCCTAGTCCAGTTGGAAAACCGCATAAATGTCAGAACCATTAGTATAAACCTCCATTCAATCCTATCATATGCATTGCTCATGTCTAATTTAATCACCAGATTTCTCTCGAAGAATTTTTTATTGATGTCACTCACCATCTCATGCACTATTCTAATCGCCTCCTCTATTGACTGCCCCATAATAAGACCATGCTGCTCTAGAGCTATCCATGATATCAAGTAGGGAGACATCCTTCTTTTAATAATACATTCAAAAACCTTGTACGGAAAGTTGCACATACTTATAGGATGATACTGCTCAATGTATTGTGGATTTCACACCTTTGAGAGTAAAATCATCTTTGTTGCACATGCAATACGTGACAAATTCCCCCCTTGGAAGTTGTCTTTTACTGCTCTCACCATATCCCCCTTAACAGTTTCCGAAGCCGCCTAGTAAAAAGAACCTGGAATGTTGTCTGGCCCTGGCGCACTATCCAAGTTAAAGGTCTAGATCGCCTCACACACTTCTTCTTCGTCCGGAGGCCATCTCAACCTTTCATCCACCTCCACCTACACACATCTTGGGATGTTTGAAAAAACATCTGGTGTTCCACTTGGATGCCATGCGCTCCTATTTTGATTGGGGCCTTCCAAGAAATCTTTAATGGTGGCACTAGCCAGCTCCCCCACTTCTTCAAGATCAATAGTGTTTGTTTTGTCCTCCCTTTAGATGTTGGGACTATGGGAGCAGTGTCTTTCTTTTATGAATTCATGGAAGTAATCGGTATTTCTGTCCCCCTCCTGAAGCCATCAAAACTTGGCACCCTCTCTCACCATCTGTTCCTGCTGCAGTAGGATATTAGTAAGGTGGTCTTTTTTTCTCCTTATCACATTAAACATACTTTCATCCCATCCCTATTCCAGACATGTCTCACTACATTCGACCTCCCTAATGACTTCAGAAATACCATGATCGCGTGTGTGGATATTTTTCCTCCATATATGTAGAAAATTATTTAGACGCCTTAACTTCTTATGGATTTTTATCCATGGGTTCCCAGTATGAAAGAAGGATCATGCCTCCCTTACAATATCACTGAAACCGGGTTCATCCATCCACATTTTCGAAAACTGCATAAACTCTTCTCACGCTGGTACAAACCCTAGAGAAATGCGCCGTGGAGAATGGTCAGAATGATACCAGACCAAGTGAGTAACATTGGTGTCTAGAAAGATAGAATTAGCTACCACTCTCATCAAACACGAGTCCATGCGACACCAGGTGCATCTTCCTCCTCGTTGATTGTTTCACCTAGTGAAAGGGTCCACCTCGTAGCCCGCATCCATAAGTCTGTTCCTCGTAGTGAATGACATGAACTCATGGATGGCGCTTCTAGGAAAAGCGCCTCCCCCTTGTTTCTCCTCTTGATGCGTTATAGCGTTGAAGTCTCCCCCAACGATCCACAAGATTTCATCTGGGATGATTCCGTCCAGATCACGCCACAACTCCATCCTATCTTGCGCAATACACTTTGCATAGAAAAAAGAGATGATGAAATCATGAGAACCTGGAAAGACACGAGTAGCCAGATAATAGTCTAACGAACTAATGAAATTTACATGGACTTAGTCCTTCAAAAATATCAAGATATGTTAATTAGGAGGGTCTCCATGCATTTAGCCTCATACTCTGAGCCTCTGTGCATACTCCATAATTTTTCATGAAGAATATCTTTGTTCTAGGATCACCACCATCGCAACCGAATTGTTGAAAAACTCGTTAACAAGGAAATCTGATTTATCCCGATCCCCTACACCCTGGGCGTCCTAGATAAGGACATTAAACATTGATAGGTGTGTGTCTCGATTTTTCCCCATACTCTTGGCCTAAGGTGCATGATGATAGCGAGGAGCTCTCCCGTATGTGTTTTTGTTTCATCTGAAGCCTTATGCACACCCTCGGGCTCTGTTCTGACAAATCATGGGCTGACTGATGTAAAAGAGAGGAGATTTTGGGATATTGCCCCTTCACAAACTTGGTCGGAGATTGAGCCAAAGGTCCTATATTTTTATCCACCCTTACACTGAGCGTGCTGGAAGCTGCATCCTGAGGGACACTATCCTCCTCTGTGTCCTGATATTTTGCCACGGCTTCGGGAAAAAGAGTCACTTGTGAACTCCCGGCCTGAAACAGTAATCTGTCACGAAAACCTGTGAATTTCTCCGAAGAAGGAAAATCAAAATGAAGGGTTCTCATTTAATAGATTGATGAACATAGAATCCTTATAAGCAGATCATCTTTCAAAAGCCATTGAGGGGGGCTGCAACAAGGAGATAAACACTCCTCGGGCACGGGGTGAGGCCCACAGCTGCTGAAGGGAACAATCGCCATGTTGGGCATTTGCACATCAGAATAGGAAGGGGAAGAAGTCCCCTCTGAATCCGTGGGCTCCGAACCACCAGAGGACGAGGGTCCAAATCCAAACACCACATGGCCAATTTCGAGGAAGTACCTGCGAGTGTATGAGAGACTTCTTTGAGAGGACCGCTCTACACTTGGAGATGATAAGAACTAAGACCTTTCCTGCACATATGCAAAGAGTGACCCTGGAGAAGGCAGACAGAATAGTACCTCGGAAACACTGGGAACATAATGTCCTGATTCCAGATTAATGAATCTTGCACCCTCAGGGATAACATCTTCGGGACGGGAAGAGATAAGTCCATATCGATGAGGATCCTAGCCACTTAAGAAAACTCTCTCATGCTAGTGTGATCATCCATACAGAGAAAAAATCCTAAGGAATCGCCAATAGCCTTGAGGAAGGCGTCGTTCAGGAAGGGCAGAAGGAGTCCCAGCAGATAGATCCAAACTGCAGCATGCAGACTTTCCTTCCCCCTATGCGCCTACAAGGACCACCAGACCAGGTTGAAACGACAATGTCCCTAGCAGCCAGGGGCCTTACACGAGGCCAAAAAAGTCCTCTTGTAAAGAAAATATAAGACAGAAGGAGCTACTATGGACTATGGAGATACATGTCGGCACTTGGAGACCCCAGGAATCCCCAAACAGCTTGAAGACTGAAAGGGGTGGGAGCAATGAACCAAAACGAGCCATGAGGGTCTACATAAGCCCCTCCTGGGCCTCCACGAAGGCTAAAGCTGAAAACCTCCATAGAGACCCTCGACCCATCCCGCGACACCGCAGGAGAAAAAGATTGATTAACCAGAATAAAAGCATAAGGGGTGTTGCCCGAAGCTCCGCAGAGAGCCTCCTTGAAAGATAAGGCCAGTCTGTAAGACCTGGACGCCGTATCTGGGAGATCCCATGAAGAAGACGGTGAGACATCCAAGAAAACAGTCCCCAGGATTAGAGGAAGCGAGAGACGTTTTTTATATTTTTCTAAAAATAATAATTTTCGGTTGAACAGTGAAAATGTAAATTTTAATTGAGAACAACAATTTTTATTAATGGACTTACAAGGATTTTTATTTTTAAAAAATGGTTTTAAAGGTATTTTTTCCATTATGATATCATTAATTCAATTTATTTCATTAAAATCAATTTAATGTTGAATTTTTATATGAAAACATTCTTGTACTTATGAAATATAATTTGGAACATTAGGGAATTATAATTTTATAATGGAATATATATTTTGAATCATCATAATTAATATTATATAAGAAGTTAATCTTAATATTTTTTCATCATGAAAAAAATAAAAGTGTGACACCCAACATAATTATAAAAGGGAACCCCTCTTCTACTCATCACGTATCCAATACCTTTTGGTTCCGCCCACAACATCCCAAATACATTAATTAAATATCTTCCCAAATCTTAGAGGATTTTGCTCATTTTTGAAACCCTAATATGAATCCTATTGGTGTATACCAAAATAGGTTCCCCCATGATGAGATATCGTCCTTAATAGAGTTTTTTGTTTTATTCATTCTTCAACCACATTCACATCTTCTTAAAATATGATTAAATAATAAAACTAGTATATCAAATAAAAAATTTTCTAATTATACACATAGAATAAATTATAACCATATACAATTACATCAAATGGAAAAAGAAACAAGTGGTCATGTGTCTGGAGGACTACCATCCCGCGAAATGAGGTAATTCGTTTTCCATCACTACCTATCAAAAGTAAATTTAATGATGTATTTAATATATATATATATATAAATATATTAAATTTATGATTCAATTATAAAACAATAATTATAATATAACATATGCCTTTTTACCTTCCAATACATTGTGAAATGATAAGATCACTTGTTTTTACTTGTTGATTACCTCCTCCACCATGTTATGTGACATGGTTTTTATTTAATTTTGACAAGGATGGTAAAAAAATACATATGTAATAAATATGAATGATATAAAAATTATTCTATTATATATATGTGAATTTTTTTGTACATTCCTTCCATCTATTGGAAATAATAGTAACATCATTCATAGTGTGTACAACCTATCATCCCCATGAGTGATGTAATTAATTTTTCAATGTATAACACTAATGGATGAATCTAAATATGTATAAATTTAGTATATATGATATTTTTTCATTATTAACACTATATTATTTATTTTTAATGTTTTAGATGTAGTAGAAGCATGTCACATAATATTTAGATATTGATAAACTCTATGATAAAAAATGGATCAAAGAATACAAAAAATGGATAAAATTATGGGAGCAAAAAAATGTATCATCACATAATATTTATAAATAATTTTATCAAATCAATAATTTTCATTTTTTAAATTTATTCATTAATGATGGTTCTTAGAATTAATCTACGTCTTAAAATCATTGTGCTAGAAGAATCAAGGATAAAGTCCCTCTAGTTGGGATCCAGAGATATTCCACAAATCTATGATCGTCATCATATAAAATCATTGGGTGATTTCACAAGTTCTCTGTAATATTTATTTATTCCATATGGAATACCAATCCTATAAAAATAAAAATAATATTATTATTTCTGGACATTCAATACACTCGTCATTTAAATTAAATATTATTTAATAAAATATTATTCAATATATATTATTTCTCATCAGACCATTAAAATCTTTCCACTATTTCAAAAAAAATATCAGGACTTGATTAATGCTAATATATTTAATAAATATAATTCAAAAAATTATTCACCAATAAATAAATTAATATTATGTTAGTTAAATATATTAATAAATATTTATTAAATATTAGGTTTAAATAATATTCCATTGAATTACCTGTGATGGAATATAGGAGATCATGAAAATATGATTAATTGTTAAACAGTGTGTGTGAATAATATTTAGTCAACGTGTTAAATAATAACTATATAATGTATTATTTAACAGTGAATCTAAATACACTTTGGGAGTGACCCTCTATGACTCATTCGTAGTAGAATTAGGTGATGCGGCCTAAATTAGATGTTTAGCATCTAGAAACAAACCAATGCTCTAATAGAGAAATAGGTTAATGATGTAATGACATAACACATCATATATGTGATCACTATGAATGTTATCATGATATATCCCATCAAGTAGGGTGTATGATGTAAAAATAAACCATTGTTCTTGAAGAATATTTCATGGAATTTTCATAAATTGAGGATGCATATAGAAAAATATATCCATGTATTTATTTAGGATATAAAATTTCCATCCAAGGTCTAGAGATTTCACCATAAATTAATGATGAAAATGGAAAAACACTTTATCATGTTATTCATTAATGATGTAAATCTTGTGACGCGCACAATGTATCCTACCTCACCATGAACATATGTCATCGTGATTTTCATCAATACATAATGATACATAATTTTTTATAATCATAAATAATATTATTATATTTTAAGTATAAATATAAATGTACATATATATGAACACCCACTGACACAAATATATATGGATTTCCAACTCACAGTTCTCATTCTAATAATATCTTATATTGGATATTACAAAGGGAATACAACTTGAGAAGGTGCCTCAAAGCCCAATGAGGCTCCAACTATAATTAAATATGTCATTTTGTCCCCAATATAATATCATTCATATATAGAAAATATATTTAATAATAATCTCCTAGAAATTATGGTAACTCATCACAGAAGGAAACATTTATCACATTTCAGTGCAACAAAGACTCACAAGGAATTATGACATAAAAATGTTATGCATAAGAAAAACAATGATATTACAAGAATCATAATAATATTTAAAAATATAATTACTTGTTATCATTAATTAAATAGGATGTGGTTCTAGGGGACTAACTCCAATAGTCTCCAACATTTTCAATTAATAACTACTTGCAACCAAAATCCCACTAACGTTCACATGATAGAAATTATTTTATTGAGATAAGTCATTATTCAAGGGGTTTACCATGTTTTACACTAAAGTAATTATATTTAATGAAACCTCAATCATTTTACAATAATTTATCAAGAGGTGATATTAATATACTATCTTAATTTTCTATTAGTGTGTCCTTGGCACCTTTTCAGGATACAGTGTTGCAGTATTACCACAAAACAATGTGATAGTTTCTTCTCTAATTGGTACCACATAATGTATTTAGGAAATGATTAATATCCAAATAGATTCCTTGTATATATCATAATATAATATATTATGAAAATTTAGTATTGATTTAGTGAAAATGGATGCTTTGAAATCTTTGTACTTGGAGGTCCTCTATTAAGAGAGAAAAATATCCTAATTGTGAAATTAGATCATTCTGATCAATTTGAATACTACCATCAGTATGTCCCTTAATTAATAGATCATATTCTAATCTACACACCATTAAAATATAATGTGTTCTTCTTATATTATTGAGAATACCCTTAATAGTGGGAATTTTTTTCTCCTGTATTTGCACGATATATTTCTTCCATTCTCAATTAAAAAAAATTATCATGTCTTGAACATAACATTGAATACATAATTGATCTTATAAATAATGTTCATCAGGTATGAATCATTTTATAACTATTCTATTATTTTATAAGAGGCCTTTTATTCAAAAGAAGTGTACAATGTGACATTGGAATGGTTTCCTCATGGATTGTTCCTTAATAAATCTCATTATTATCTAAAAAATGTATGTACAATAAGGTAGTCTATGAGTCAGACTAGATCAAACATGAATTATATTGATTGTAAGAATATTGACTGCATAACCAATGTCCTAAATGGAGAAACACTTGTACAACTAGTTCATAATAAATTGAATTACTTGTATTTCATTTCCATTATATATTATTTAATTATCATATACTACTAGGATAAATATTATGTTCCCACTAATCCTATATTAAACACATTAAAAAAAATCTTAATGGAAAAAAGTTCAATTATTTCTTCATTGAATCAAATGTTCCATAACATAGATAATTACTTTAATCGATAAATGGATTTCTACAAATTAAATATCCTTTTATCATCTCTTAGATTCTGCAACCTTATATTTGGGGTAAATATGCATATTCCATAAGTTTACCATTGAGAAAAACTATTTTGACTTCAATTTACCAATTTTAGTAGTCATAGTAGGATATTATAGCAAGTAGGATTCTAATTGATTTCAACATGGAAATGGGGAAAAATATTAATCGATTTTAATAAAATGATATTATTAATAACCGTTATCAATTATCCCTGATATATATATATATATATATATATATATATTTAGGTCACCTTCATGGTCTATTTTTTCACTGAATAACCATTTTCACCCTATGATCAATACATTAGCTCATGCATCAACCAGAACCCAATCAACATCCTAATGCATAGAACCCATTATTGAATTCATGACTTCATTCAATAATGTAGATTTGAATACATAAATTACATATTTATAAAATACAGGTTTTTATTTTTTACAACTAACGAGCCCCAGATATCAGTGGAGAAAAACCCATAACTGTATAGTTATCTTACCACTATTGTGCTCCTAATAAATACTATTGTTTCAAGAAAAAAATATCTCACAGGGACCTAAAAAATATATTCAAATTCAAACTATTTTGAATCTTGAGCATTAAATTCAAAAAATTACATATTTCTCAAACTATACTCATTGGGGATCTTCCCCCTCTCAATAGAAAAGGATATTATAGAGATAGTGAATTCCATTTATGATGGGTTTTTTACATATTATGCCTTTATGTACATAGGATACTATATAATGATACCCTTTGTTACAATGGGTTCTTTTTTGTTACCTACGAAGGTCTTAAAACCCATCACAACACCATAAATTTGTGTGTGACAATATGGGTTTCCTTCCACTTCTCAAAATGAAAGGAATTACAATTTCATTATTATTTATTACTCAGTTTAGGGCGTATAACTTAACTTTTAATTAATATACCTAAAGAGAGAATGAATCACCTCAATGATCCATCATTGACCATATCAAGTCTAATATGGTATGGTTCCTATTATCACTAACACCATTAAACTATGTTGTGTAAGGTGTAGTGTGTTGAGATAGAATTTAAAAATCCTGGAAAAAGTTGAAAAAACTCTTGGTAAATATATTCACTACCTTGATCAGGTCAAAGATTTTATATATTCATTATATGTTGATTTTAAAAATCATTACTGAATTCTTTGAATTTTTAATATGTATCAGACTTATGACTCAACTTGTATACAATCAAATATCTACTAAATTTGTTATTAAATGTTATGATGTAAGAATAATCACCTTTAGATTGTTCTAAAAATATACAACACACATCTGTGTGTACCTATCCTAGAATCTCATTCACCCATTTACCATTTCCATCACATTTTGGCTTCATCATTTTTCTTTTTAAATAAGAAATACATCATAAAATTGGTTTACTCTTAGAAGTGTATAAATCCATCATGAAATAGATATTTCAAAGGATTCTCTTTTTCATGACCAAAATGGTGATGTCATAGATCGATATAATTTGAGTTGTGTGAACATGATTTATTATCTATCATTAATAAATGGTTTACATAATTTAATACCTAAATAACGTTGTCTATACTCACCAAAACTATAACATACGGTGTACTTAAAAAAGAAACAACTTTTATTTCCAACAATGAAAATAAAAACATCTACACCTAGGAATGAAACCAAAATTATTTTCATGGTAACATCACATACATATAAAATATCCTTTAAAAAATAACATTCCAATTGGAAATGAATGGTGGTAGTAAAAAATGTCTACATGATCATACCATGCACCAAATGTAGCCTGAAAAAGAAACCAATCCTCTATAAATATTTACATTTTTACTTGGTTCCGTCATTTGGATATATATGTGAGAACAAAAATATATATATAATACCCAATATATAGATATAAGATTATTACAGTTGATAAGAGTTTCACCTTTTACTAGACCTTGATTTTGGGTGAAGTTCAACTTCTTTTATCCTTTTTTGTACATGCAACACATAATACCTGCACTTTCTTGTCCTTCCTTTGGATAATCATTTTTATTGAAGTATCGTGCTCAGGATCCTTAGATTTGTTTTTATAATAGATCCCCTTATCTATGTTCCTTCATTTCATATTCACCAAAATTAATGTAGGTTTATCATGTCGCATTTCCTTACCAACTTAGAGGATCAATGTAAGATGTTCCTAAATAGAATACTCATTATTTCTCAATTTTTTATTTATAATAAAACAATAGAATACCTTGGGTGGTGATGAATGTTGGAGATCTATGTGAAACTAATTCAGAAATTCAATCCCAAATATGTACAATAATTTAATGTAGCCAATTAGAATTACTACTTGAGACCTATCTGGAACCAAATCTCCAATATTAGTTATAGATAGTGCATTGGATATCGAAAATCTATCTTGTATAATATTGTATTGATAGATACCCCAATGGTGAGACACAATTCTATAAGCATCCATATCCTCATGTTCCATCAAGAGAACCTTCATCATAGATGATAACACAAAACACAAAACATATGTATCATCATTGAAATTTTTTTATGAGAGATAACACCACCTCACAATCCTCTTTACCCAGAGCATCCTCAATTTCTACATCCATGATAAACAATTTCATTACGTGGTGGAGGAAAACGCGTAAGACCCTTTTATGTTATCTGATTTTTTTTCAAATCAGAAGGCTATCATTAACATGTACAGATAACAAGAATATGTTTTAATTAATATTTATTATTATTTCTACAAACAAGATGAGAAAAGTTTTAGTAATCTATTTGATAAAATATAGAAAAATAAATAAATATTATAGTTATTAATTTCTTACTATTTTATCAAAATTGAATATCCCCCACCATGGGCTTTAGAATAGCCTATTTCATGGGTATTCTTGTGTAAAGTATCTATATTCAACTTATTATTACCCCATTATTAGACGATCAAAAAAAATTAATGGTTTTAGTTAGGTATCCCAAATTCAATGTTCATTAAACAAATTCCTTGATATGTTGAGTAGACTCATCATTCCTAAAATTCATAAAATATAATTTATTATCTGTTCACTCTTAGTTACACCTTTTACTTACTTATATGTAAACACTTGATGTGAAATGAGTTAAGGAAAAATAGAATTTCATGTTCGAATTCCCTAAAAATTCAAATCACCCCAAATTAGGCCAGTCATGATATTTAAAATGTTGTTCAAGTTTAACTGAATTAGTGGAAGGTTATACTGACATAATATCTATAATTCTCATGTTTAATATTTTAATCTTAAATTTCCATTTATGATTATTGATAAATAATAATTAATATTTTTTTTACTTTACAATATTTATTAATCATGTTTCAAATAACATCTAGGCATAATTAAATTTATTTTAGTTTTATATGAAATTCATTTTAATGAATTAATTAATTTGATCGGGAAAAGAATTCCACAATTAAGTAACCATGAAAATTGATAGAAATAACATAATAAAGTTTTATGATCATGATATTATATTAATGGTTATCTAATATAGTGAATGATAAACTGATCGCTGAACTAGGGGAAAACAACATTGAAATAATCAAGTTTCATGTTACATATTCTATCCTCTCCACTTATGTATCTCTACTGGATTCATTTACATTGCTTTAAACAATAAATGTATCCAATACCTTTAGGAAGTCCATCCTTTTCATGTGATTTTACTCACACATTGATGAAGGAATGGGGATTACATATGAGAAACCATGGGAACATGGGCCCATACATTATCATTTTAATGATTGCACAGATGAATAAAAATTATTTTAATAATAAATTAAAAGAAAACAAATCATATAAAAAGGTATGTTCTGATCTTATAATAATTCATATGCATCAAACCATTTACATGACTAGTAAAAATAGAAATTAATTCTTAATTGTTATTATTTAGGATATATCATTCTTGATTCAATGAGTAGTCTTCATTAGCTTATAAATTATTTTAAATTAATTCTCATCCCTATTTCCTTTGAATACACATCCATCATAATTTTTTTAAAAAAAATTAATTCTAAAATTATCTATGTATAATAAAAGGTAATATAGAGGAAACTTGATGAGTCCCCTTATCAACTAACCAATATGTACTATACTCATTAACTATATACTCTTTAGATGTAAAGAATACATGACTTATCACATAATATAATGAAATATATTATAAAATTAATTATCACATGGTTTATATTATTACTTTTTTCATAGTGGTGTGTAATTATTAAATTTACAGAGAAATAAAATTTATACAACATATATATGATAAAGAGATCTGAATATTATACATAAATTAGTTTGGAATATATATATATAAACCCAATCCCCGGTGTTTTCTATAAACTCAATGACCACCCACAAGAAAATAATAATAAGGTTAACATAGTATAATAAATTAATTATCAAGTATACATAATTGGGTATAAGTACATGATGTGTAGAATCCAGATACATGATGTGTATTATTATCACCATCTAATTGATGTAGAGGAATATAGACAAGATGTGTAACCACACCATGGAATTTATTGGAGTACAATGAGTGGTGTCTAAGAGTCAAATGGTCACCAATTAGTTCAATATGTAAGAATAAGCACTACCAATCATTGATATAAATTCTAAACTCCCAATATGAAAGTAACATGGTTTGTAACCCGACTTACTGCGTATCGGGCTGCAATGTTCAACATGAAGTGTAAAAATAAATTAAATACATTTAATAAATTGGGACACCATAAAATAATTCTGAATTAATTATTTGCGAATTAAACACCAGTACACATAGTATACAACTAGGTTATATGGATTGTAATCTTGTGTTATCTAGCTACATTCCATGGACCCTCTTGATGAGATCTTCATATTGATTCCATTCAAAAATTTAATTAATTTGTCTAATTTATGAAAAATAAACGGAAATAATCATATATCAGAATTGTGATCTAATATTGAGTAAAATGGGATTGAAAACACATATTGAAATTGTTAAATATATCAATGGACTTTATATTATTATGAAAAAGTATGCAACCCTTTTTGATACCATGCAGGGGATCCGAGTACAATAATCATGTGTGGTTGTGTTATGCACAAATTTTCTTTTCGTCATGATTGAAAATCAATTTGATAATTAGAAAATGATAAATTCCAGGATCAATATAATTGAATAAATGAACAATGAAAATAGTTAAAATCTTGGAACAAGAGTGCAAGACCATCACATATTATTTAAATTTTATTTATGAAATTAAATATTTGTCACGTGAGAAATTATTTCTTCATTGATGGATGTTAAAACAGATCTAGGTTGTACCATCTTTCATTTCAGATTCAATGTTAGATCCACTCTACAAGTGATGCATACATGTTCCAAAAATATATGAATGTCAAAATAGGAATATCTGAGTGCATTCCCAGAAGATCCTCTCACTTGGGTCATTCACTTTTATGCATCCCGATAATCACTTCCAAATGAATCTCTTTGATCTCAATTGAAACAATATTTGGAGGTGGACGAATAACACTCTCTGTTCATGGGAGAATTCATAGATAAGGGACCTCTCTAGGTATTTTAGTAGATTATCCATATTTGATTGTGAAAAACAAATGAATTAAATGGGATCTCTTGTAAATAAAATAATTATGTTTATATACTGCTTGGGTAGGAAATAAATATTTGCAAATGTTTCATTTTGAATATTTTTTATCCTGTTGGAACCCCATTTCTATACTAATAGAATTAGTATTTTCATTAAAATATGATAAAAAATAATTAAATTAAATGTTGTTTAATAAAATAATATTTAATAGATATTATTTCTCAACAGACCATTAAACATGGTCCTAAATTTATCCACACTTTATTTCTGGTTGTGAATAAAAGAAATATATTAAAGAAATGATATTCATTACATTATTTTATAATAAAAAAATTATATTCCATAAATAAATAAATTAATATTTATTAAATATTGGTCTAAAATTATATTCACTTGAATTATTTATGATAAATGATATGTATTGAAAAAAATGAATAATTATGAAACCACGTATGGGAATAATATATATTAAACTTTCTAAATGGAAAATAGAAAATATATTATTTATCTCATATTATTGATACACTTATTGTGTGACCCTATATAACTCATTCTTAGTGGTATTTGGCGATGCAGTTTAATGCCCAATGATAGAATCTACCTACATGAAATGGAACCGATAGAGAAAAAGGTTAATTATTAAATGACATAATACCTCATGTATATTCTCACTATATAATATAATTCCATTTTCATAATATTTATATTCAAATAGGATTCATTATGGTAAAATCAACCTATTTCCCTAAGGACTCGTTCCTAGATTTTTGAAAACCAAAATTTTTTATAGAACACCATGGAAAAATATATAAATATACAATATATTTTCTATCCATGTTCATGATTATTCATATTATGTTAAATAACATATGGGAAAATTATGATCATAAATTATTAATTAATTTGATATTAACCATGAATAATCCAATGTATTATACCTCCATAGAGACATATGTCACAATAGTTTTGATCAATAAATAAAAGTAAATGACATTTAATACTCAGTAATACCAAACTTATATTACGAGGGTCAATACAAAAATCCAAATATTGGAAAACCAAATGAAACATATAAATTTGGACTTCTAAATGGTGGGTCTCATTCTCATAATCTCATACACTAGATATTACCAGGGACGTACACCATGGGAAGGTGCCTCAATACCTTAAGGGTCTCCACCCGTAATAGCTTGAAATATTTGTATCCTGAAAATTATATCACCTAGAATTATAACATATATTTAAGAATTATATCATGGAACATATGAGTTATCAACATAACGAGAAACTTATATGACATTTAACTATGAAAAAAACTCTTATGACATTATCACATACAAATGTAACGTAGATTAAAAACCATGATGTGATAAGAATATTACCAGTATTCCAAACATTGAATAAATGATATCTTAAAATACATAGAATTTTTTTATTGGGAACAAAATCCAATATTTTTAACAATAGTCAATGGAAAACGTCCAAAACATATGAACCATAACATACATAAAATTAAAATATATCATCACATTGAAATATGATTTTTATCAATAGTTGTTTTTAAAAAGGATATAAAAGTATATACGTCAGTCATGTATAGTATTATATATATAATATTTTTTGAAATATAATAATAAAAATCATTTATTTATTATAATAGATTTTTGGATATGTACAAAAGATGATGAGAAATGAGTTAATGGATTTTCATCTAACATGTATTTTAGTGAGACACATTCTACAATCACCAGTTGTTTTAATAATGGTGTCCATATACATACCATGAATAGAATTTATGAAACGTATTATGAAATTTATAGATATTAAAAAATCTATATAATTTTCATTCTTTCTTGGGTTTTATGATTCAAAGTTCACCCATTGGTAAGGATTTCATTTCATAATGTTGTTGTTTATCACGATTGTTTATTAGCATGTTTTCAAGGATTATATATTATGATTTATATTTCAATAATGTCAAGATATTTATTCTCCAATAATTTTAGTTGAAAATATTGGATTTCCATTTTATTTTTTTCTTTAAGATCCCATGAGAATAAAATAATACAATTATAAAATTTACATTATTTATCTCTTTGGTTGAAATTATATTCTTTTCCATGTCCATATATTATAAAAAAATCAAATAATTTTTTTATATCATAACTTTTTTTTAAAGAAATATTTTTCCATTTTTAATAATTACCAAAAGGTTTAAAAAGATCCCTCATTACATTATCAAATGATTAAAGTTTGGTATCATAAAAAAATGTGAAAGGAATCATTATTTTATCACGTATTAAATTAATATTATTTTTTATCATCGTGACCAATTAATGATATAATTATTCCATAAAATGATTCCATGGATATTTTCAAAGAAAATATTTTGTTTCATTTTTTGGAAACATTAATATTTAAAAAAGATATTTTCAATGTGTTAAGGGATTTTTCCAAACCAAAATTATAGTGAAATTTTATTGGATTTTATGTTCATAAATGGAAAAACCACCAATGTTTATAATTTTTTTAGGGATATTATCTAGCGGTATAATCTTTACTTGTTCTCTATATTCCCTATGATAATAATTATTAGATTATTATGAATCCTAGTCATTTTCCATCGCATATGCTGGGATGAAAATTCTATCAATCTCAATTCATTTTCATGGGTTATAAGATAATGAATATTTTATTATACTATGGACCAAATCAGGATGATTTCATTAGGTGAAAAGTAGGATAAGAAATATATATCTTGAAAATAAATTGGGTAACGATTTATAACTCATGGGGTAAATATTATATATGTTATCCTTATTTATGAACACACTTTTAAATATGGAACTAATTTTTATGTCACAAATATTATGCATTGAAAAGGATTTCATGTCCTGGATTTTAGGTGTTGGACTTAATTTAATGTCAGTATGATTATTCATAAACCCCGCTATAGTTTCTATATGGTTATATGAGTTAATTATTTACTTTCCAAAACAAAATCAGTGAAGCTATTTCTATATATACATGTTCAAAATGTTATATTATTATGGTCTTCCACATTTCATTTTTTATATTACGATCCCATATACCATGTTCATTCAATTTAGTTTTTATTCAAATCCTAAGACCTATCATGATTTTTTCCATGACTCAAGATTATGTGTTATGTTTTATTTTGTATGGTTTTCTATGGTTATTCTCATCTAATCATATCATTATACTCTTGTTAATTTTGTATCTCTATTTTTACCCTTTATGATGATTTGAACTCACCCTTTACAATGTTTTCTTTTCCCCATGTTGTGATTATGGGAATAAAGAAATGTATCATCACATAATATTTATAATTAATTTTATCAAATCAATAATTTTCATTTCAAAAATTTATTCATTGATGATGGTTCTTATAATTAATCTACGTCTTAAAATCATTGTGCTAGAAGAATCAAGGATAGAGTCCCTCTAGTGGGGATCCAGAGATATTCCCCAAATCTATGATCGCCATCATATAAAATCTTTAAGTGATTTCACAAGTTCTCTTAAATATTTATTTATTCCATATGGAATACCAATCCTATAAAAATAAAAAAAAATATTATTATTTATGTACATTCAGTACACTAGTTAATTAAATTAAATATTATTTAATAAAATATTATTTAATATATATTATTTCTCATCATACCATTAAACTCTTTCCACTATTTCAAAAAAAATATTTATCAGGACTTGATTAATGCTAATATATTTAATAAATAAAATTAAAAAAATTATTCACCAATAAATAAATTAATATTATTTTAGTTAAATATATTAATAAATATTTATTAAATATTAGGCTTAAATAATATTCCATTGAATTACTAATGATGGAATATATGAGATCATGAAAATATGATTAAATGTTAAACCATGTGTGTGAATAATATTTATTCAACGTGTTAAATAATAACAATATAATGTATTATTTAACAGAGAATCTAAATACACATTGGGAGTGACCCTCTATGACTCATTCGTAGTGGAATTAGGTGATGCGGCCTAAATTAGATATTTAGAATCTAGAAAAAACCAATACTCTAATAGAGAAATAGGTTAATGATGTAATGACATAACACATCATATATGTGATCACTAGGAATGTTATCATGATATCTCCCGTCAAGTAGGGTGTATGATGTAATAATCAACCATTGTTCTTTATGAATATTTCATGGAATTTTCAAAAATTTAAGATGCCTATAGAAAAATATTTCCATGTATTTATTTAGGATATAACATTTCCATCTAAGGTCTTGATATTTGACCCTCAAATAATGATCAAAATGGAAAAACACTTTCTCAAGTTATTCATTAATGAAGTATTACTTGTGATGCGCCCAATGTATCATACCTCACCTTGAACATCTGTCATCACGATTTTCATCAATACATAATCCTACATAATTTTTAATAAGCCTGAATAATATTATTATATTTGAAGTATAAATATAAGTGTACATATATATGAACACCCACTAACACAAATAAATATGGATTTCAAACTAGTAGTTCTCATTCTAATAATATCGTATATTGGATATTACCAAGGGAATACAACATGAAGAGGTGCCTCAAATCCTAATGAGCCTCCAAAAATAATTAAATATGTCCTTCTTTCCCCAATATGATATCATTTATATATAGAGAATGTATTTAATAATAATCTCCTAGAAATTATGGTAACTCATCACAGAAGGAAACATTTATCACATTTCAGTGCAACAAAAACTCATAAGGAATTATGACATAAAAATGTTATGCATATGAAAATCCATGATATTACAAGAATCATATTATTATTTATAGATACAATTACTTTTAATCATTAATTAAATAGGATATGGTTCTAGGGGACTAAATCCAATAGTCTCCAACATTTTCAATTAATAACTACTTGCAACCTTAATCCCACTAACATTCACATGATACAAATTATTTTGTTGAGATAAGTCATTATTCAAGGGGTTTACCATGTTTTCCTCTAATAAAATTATACTTAATGAAACCTCAATCATTTTATAATAATTTATCAAGAGGTTATATTTATATACTATCTTCTTTTTCTATTGGTGTGACCTTGGCACCTTTTCAAGAGACAGTGTTGCAGTATTACCAAAAAACAATGTGATAGTTTCTTCTCTAATAGGTACCACATTAAGCATTTAGGAAAAGATAAATATCCAAATAGATTCCTTGGCTATATAATAATACATTATATTATGAAAATTTAGAATTTATTTAGTGAAAATTGATGCTTTGAAATATTTCTACTTAGAGATCCTCTATTTAGAGAGAAAACATATACTAATTGTGATATTAGATCATTCTAATCGATTTTAATACTACCATCAGTATGTCCCTTAATTAATAGATCATATTCTACTCTATAAACCATTAAAATATACTACGTTCTTCTTATATTCTTGAGAATACCATTAATAGTGGGAATTTTTTTTCTCTTGTATCTGCTCGATATATTTCTTCTATGCTCAATGCAAAAAAAATTATCATGTATTGTACATAACATTGAATACATAATTGATCTTATCAATAATGTTCATCGGGTATGAATCATTTTATAATTATCCTACTATTTTATAAGAGGCATTTCCTTCAAAAGAAGTGTACAATGTGACATTGGAATGATTCCCTCATGGATTGTTCCTTAATAAATCTCATTATTATCTAGAAAATGTATGTATGATCATTTAGTCCATGAGTCAGACTAGATCGAACATGAATTATATTGATTGTAAGAATATTGACTGCATACCCAAAGTCCTAAATGGAGAAACACTTATAAAACTAGTCCATAATATATTTAATAACTGGTATTTAAATTTTCGTATATAATATTTAATTGACATATACTACTAGGATAAATATTATTTTGCCACTAAACCGATATTAAACACAATAAATAAAAAACTTAATGAAAAAAATTCAATTATTTCTTCATTGAATCAAATGTTACATGACAAAGATAATTCTTTTAATCGATAAATGGATTTATACAAATTAAATATCTTTTTATCATCTCTTAGAGTCAACAACCTTCGGTTTGGGGTAAATATTCATATTCTATATGTTTCCCATTGAGAAAAACTATTTTGACATCTATTTTCCTATTTTAGTAGTCATAGAAGGCTATTATACAAGTAGGATTCAAATTTATTTCAACATGGAAATGGGGAAAAATTTTAATCAATGTTAATTAAATGATATTTTTAATAACCGTTATCCATTATCCTTGATATATATGTATTTAGGACACCTTCCAGGTCTATTTTTTCATTGAATAACCATTTTCACCCTACGAGCAATACATTATCTCATGCATCAACCAGAACCCAATCAACATCTTAATGAATAGAACCCATGATTGAATTCATTACTTCATTAAATCTTGTATATTTGAATACATAAATTACATATTTATATAATATGGGTTTTTTATTTTCTACCAATAATGAGCCCCTGATATCAGTGGAGAAAAACCCATATCCGTAAATTTATCTTACTACTTTCGTTCTCCTAAGCAATACTTTTGTTTCACGAAAAAAATATCTAACTTGGAACTCAAAAATATATTCAAATTCAAACAATTTTGAATCTTGATCATTAAATTCAAAAAATTAAATATTTCTCCAACTATACTAATTGGGGATCTTCCCCCTCTCAATAGAAAAGGATTTTATAGAGATAGTGAATTCCTTTTATGATGGGTTTTTTACATATTATGCCTTTATCTACATAGGATACTATATAATGCAACCTTATGTTACAATGGGTTCTTGTTTGTTACCTACAAAGGTCTTAAAAACCCATCACAACACCATACATTTGTTTGTGGCAATATGGGTTTCCTTCCACTTCTCAAAATGAAAGGAATTCCAATTTCATTATTATTTATTACTCAGTTTAGGGCGTATACCCTAAATTCAAATTAATATACCTAAAAATAGAATGAATCATCTCAATGATCCATCATTGACCATATCAGGTCTAATATGGTATGGTTCCTATTATCACTAACACCATTAAACTATGTTGTGTATGGTGTAGTGTGTTGAGATAGAATATAAAAATCCCTGAAAAAGTTGAAAAAACTCTTGGTAAATATATTCACTACCTTGATCAAGTCAAAGATTGTATATATTCATTATCTGTTGATTTTAAAAATCATTACTGAATTCATTGAATTTTTAATATGTATCAGACTTATGCATCAACTTGTATACGATCAAATATCTACAAAAGTTTTTAGTAAATGTTATGATGTAAGAATAATCACCTTTATATTCTACTAAAAATATACCACACACATCTTTGTATACCTATCCTAGAATCTCATTCACCCATTTGCCATTTCTATCACATTTTGGCTTCAACATTTTTCTTTGTAAATAAGAAATACATCATAAAATTGGTTTAATCTTAGAAGTGTATAAAAACCATCTTGACATAGCTATTTCAAAGGATTCTCTTTTTCTTGACCAAAATGGTGATGTCATAGATCGGTGTAATTTGAGTTGTGTGAACATGATTTATTATCTATCATTAATACATGGTTTACTTAATTTAATACCTAAATAACATTATCTAAACTCACCATAACTATAACATATGGTGTACTAAAAAAAGAACCAACTTTTATTACCAACAATGAAAATCAAAACATCTACACCTAGGAATGAAACCAAAATTATTTTCATGGTAAAATCACATACATATCAAATATCCTTTAAAAATAGCATTCCAATTGGAAATGAAGGGTGGTAGTAAAAAAGGTTTACATGATCATACCATGCACAATATGTATCCTGAAAAAAAACCAATACTCTATAAATATTTATATTTCTACATACTTCCATCATTTTGATATATATGTGAGAACCAAAATCTATATATAATACCCAATATATATATATAAGATTATTACAGTTTATAAGAGTTTCACCTTTAACTATACCTTGATTTTGGGTGAAGTTCCACTTCTATTTTCCTTTTTTCTACATGCAACACATAATACCTACACTTTCTTGTCCTGCCTTTGGATAATCCTTTTCATTGAAGGATCGTGCTTAGGATCCATAGATTTGTTTTTAGAATATAGCCCCTTATCTATTTTCCTCCATTTTATAATCACCAAAATGAATGTAGGTTTATCATGTCGCATTTACTTAACAACTTAGAGGATCAATGTAAGATGTTCCTAAATACAATAATCATTATTTCTCAATTTTTTATTTATAATAAAATAAGAGAATACCTTGGGTGGTGATAAATGTTGGAGATCTATGTGAAAATAATTCAGAAATTAAATCCCAAATATGTCCAATAGTTTAATTTAGCCAATTAGAATTACTACTTGAGACCTATCTAGCACCAAATCTTCAATATTAGTTATAGATAGTGCATTGGATATCGAAAATCTATCTTGTATCATATTGTATTGATAGATACCCAAATGGTGAGTCGCAATGCTATAAGCATCCATATCCTCATGTTCCATCAAGAGAACCTTCGTCATAGATGATAACACAAAACACAAAACATATGTATCATCATTGAAATGTTTCGATGAGAGATAACACCTCCTCACAATCCTCTATACCCAGAGCATCCAGAATTGCTACTTCCATGATAAACAATTTCATTACATGGTGAAGGATAACGCGTAAGACCCTTTTCTATTATTTGATTTTTTTTCATATGAGAAGGCTATCATTAACACGTACGGATAACAAGAATATGTTTGAATTAATATTTATTGTTATTTCTACAAACAAGATCAGAATAGTTTTAGTAATCTATTTGATAAAATATAGAAAAATAAATAAATATTATAGTTATTAATTTCTTACTATTTTATCAAAACTTAATATCCCTCACCATGGGCTTTAGAATATCTTATTTCATGGGTACTCTTGTGTAAATGATCTATATTCAACTTATTATTAACCCATTATAAGACGATCAAAAACTTTTAATGGTTTTAGTTAGGTATCCCAAATTCAATGTTCATTAAAAAAATTTCCTTGATATGTTGAGTAGACTCCCCATTCCTAAAATTCATAAAATATAATTTCTTATCTATTAACTATTAATTACACCTTTTACATACTTATATGTCAATAGTTGATGTGAAATGAGTTAAGGAAAAATATAATTTCATGTTTGAATTCCCTAAAAATTCCAATCACCCCAAATTAGGCTAGTCATGAAATTTAAACTGTTCTTCAAATTTATATGAATTAGTGGAAGGTTATAGTAACATAATATTTATAATTCTCATGTTTTATATTTTAATCTTAAATTTCCATTTATGATCATTGATAAATACTAATTAATATTTTTTTACTTTACAATATTTATTAATCATGTTTCAAATAACATTTTTGCATAATGAAATTTATTTTAGTTTTATATCACATTCATTTTAATGAATTAATTCATTTGAAGGGGAAAATAATTCCACAATTAAGTAACCATGAAAATTGATAGAAATAATATAATAATGTTGTGTGATCGTGAGATTATATTAAGGTTTATCTAATATAGTGGATGATAAACTGATTGCCGAACTAGGGGAAAACAACCTTGAAATAATCAAGGTCCATGTTACATATTCTATCCTCTCCGCTTATGCATCTCTATTGGATTATTTTACATTTCATTAAAAAGAACTATATCCAATACCTTTGGGATGTCCATCCTTTTCATGTGCTTTTACTCACACATTGGTGAGGGAATGGTTATTACATACTAGAAAACATGGGAACATAGGCCCATACATTATCAATTGAATGATTGCACAGATGAATAAAAATTATTTTAATAATAAATTAAAAGAAAAAACTCATATACAGAGGTATGTTATGATCTTATAATAATTCATATGAATCAAACCATTTACATGACTAATAAAAATTGCAATTAATTCATAATTGTTATTATTTAGGATATATCATTCTCAATTCAATGACTAGTCTTCATTAAATTATGTATTATTTTAAATTTATTCTCATCCATATTTCCTTTGAATACACATCCATCATAATTTTCTAAAAAAATTAATTCTAAAATTATTTATGTATAATAAAATGTAATATGGAGGAAACTTGGTGAGTCCCCTTCTTAACTAACCAATATGTACTATACTCATTAACAATATACTCTTGAGATGTATCGAATTCCTGACCTATCACATAATATAATGACATATATTATAAAATTAATTATCACAGGGTTTATATTATTCCTTTTTTTGTAGTGGTGTGTACTTATTAAATTTGTAGAGAAATAAAAATTATACAACATATATATGATAAAGAGATATGAATATTATACAGAAATTAGTTTGGAATATATATATAAAATTCCAATCCCTGGTGTTTTCTATAAACTCAATGACCACCCACAAGAAAAGCATAATAAATTTAACATAGTATAATAAATTAATTTTCAATTCTACATAATTGGGTATAAGTACATGATGTGTAGAATCCAGATACCTGATGTGTATTATTATCACCATCTAATTGATGTAGAGGACTATATAAAAGATGTGTAACCACACCATGGAATGTATTAGAGTACAAGGAGAGGTGTTTATGAGTCAAATGGTCACCAATTAGTTCAATATGTAAGAATAATCACTAACCATCATTGATATAAATTTTACACCCCCAATAAGAAAGTAACATGGTTTGTACCCCGACGTAATGCGTATTGGGTTGCAACGTTCAACATGAAGTTTAAGAATAAATTAAATACGTTTAATAAATTGGGACACCATAAAATAATTATGAATTAATTATTTTCAAATTAAACACTAGTACACATAGTGTACAACTGGGTTATAAGGCTTGTAATCTTGTGTTATCCAGCTAAATTCCATAGACCCTCTTGATGAGATCTTCATATTTTTTCCATTCAAAAATTTAATTAATTTGTTTAATTTATGAAAAATGAACGAAAATAATCATATATCAGAATTGGGATCTAATATTGAGTAAAATGGGATTGAAAACACATATAAAAATTGTTAAATATATCAATGAACTTTATATTATTATGAAAAAGTATGCAACCCTCTCTGATACCATGCAGGGTACCCGAGTATAATAAACATGTGTGGTTGTGTCATGCCCAAATTTTCTTTTCGTCATGATTGAAAATCAATTTGATAATTAGAAAATGATAAATTCTATGATCAATTTAATTGAATAAATGAACAATGAAAATAGTTAAAATCTTGGAACCAGAGTGCAAGACCATCACATATTATTTATATTTAATTTATGAAATTAAATATTTGTCATGTGAGAAATTATTTCTTCATTGATGGATATTAAAACAGATCTAGGTTGTACCATTTTTTTTTCAGAATCAATGTTAGATTCACTCTAAAAGTAATGCATACATGTTCCAAAAAATATATGAATGTCAAAATAGGAATATCTGAGTGCATTCCCAAAAGATCCTCTCACTTGGGACATTCACTTTTATGCATCCCGATAATCACTTCCAAATGACTCTCTTTGATCTCAATTGAAACAATAGTTGTAGGTGGATGGATAACACTCTCTATTAATGGGAGAATTCATAGATAAGGGACCACTATAGGTATTTTAATAGATTCTCCATATTTGATTGTGAAAAACAAATGAATTTAATGGGATCTCTTGAAAAATAAAATAATTATGTTTATATACTGCTTGGGTAGGAAATATATATTTTAAAACGTTTCATTTTGAATATTTTTAATCCTTTTGGAACCCCGTTTCTATAATAATAGAATTATTATTTTCATTAAAATATGATAAAAAATAATTAATTTAAATGTTATATAATAAAATAATATTTAATAGATATTATTTCTCAACAAACCATTAAACATGGTCCTACATTCATCCACAATTTTTTTAAGGTTATGAATAAAAGAAATATATTAGATAAATAATAATCACTAAATTATTTTATAATAAAAAATTAAAAATTATATTCAATAAATAAATAAACTAATATTTATTAAATATTTATCTAAAATTATATTCACCTGATTTATTTAGGATAAAAGATATGTATTTAAAAAAACATGAATAATTCTTAAACCAAATAGGGGAATAATATATATTCAACTTTCTAAATAAAAAATAAAAAATATATTATTTATCTCTGATTATTGATACCCTTATTGTGTGACCCTATATAACTCATTCTTAGTGTTATTCGGTGATGCAGTTTAATGCCCAAGGATAGAATCTACCTACATGAAATGGCACCCATAGAGAAAAATGTTAATTTTTAAATGACATAATACCTCATGTATATTCTCACTATATAATATAATTCCATTTTCATAATATTTATAATCAAATAGGATTCATGACGGTACAATCAACCTGTGTTCCCAATGACTCATTCCTAGATATTTGAAAACAAAATTTTTTTATAGAACACCATGGTCAAATATATACATATACAATATATTTTCTATCAATGTTCATGATTATTCATATTATGTTAAATAACATATGGGAAAATTATGATAAAAAAATATTAATTAATTTGATATTAACCATGAATAATCCAATGTATCATACCTCCATGGAGACATATGTCACAATAGTTTTCATCAATACATAAGTAAATGAAATTTAATACTTAGTAATACCAAAAATATATTACGAGGGTCAATACACAAATCCAAATATTGGAACACCAAATGAAACATATAAATTTTGACTTCTAAATGGTGGGTCTCATTCCCATAATCTCACACACTAGATATTACCATGGACGTACACCATGGGAAGGTGCCTCAATGCATTAAGGGTCTCCACCCGTAATAGCTTGAAGTATTTTTATCCTAAAAATTATATCACCTAGAAGTATAAAAATATTTAAGAATTATATCATGGAACATATGAGTTATCAACATGACGAGAAACTTATATGACATTTTACTATGAAAAAAACTCTTATGACATTATAACATACAAATGTTATGTAGATGAACAACCATGATGTGATAATAAGATTACTAGTATTCCAACCATTTAATAAATGATATCTTAAATTACATAGATTTTTTTATTGGGAACAAAATCCAATATTTTTAACAATAGTCAATGTACAAAGCCGAAAACATCTGAACCATTACATGCATAAAATTCAATGATATCGTCACATTGAAATGTGATTTTTATTAATAGTTGTTTTTAAAAAGGTTATAAAAGGATATATGTAAGTCATGTATAATATTATATATATAATAATTTTTTTGAAATATAATAATAAAAATCATTTATTTATTATAATATATTTTTGGATGTGTACAAAAGATGATGAGAAATGTGTTAAGGGATTTTCATCTAACATGTATTTTAGTGAGACACATTCCACAATCACCAGTAGTTTTAATAATGGTGTCCATATACTTACCATGAATAGAATTTATAAAATGTATTATGAAATTTATAGAGATTTAAAAATCTATATAATTTTCATTCTTTCTTGGGTTTTATGATTCAAAGTTCCTCTATTGGTAAGGATTTAATTTCATAATGTTTTTGTTTATCATTATTGTTTATTATTATGTTTTCAAGGATTATATATTATTAATTATATTTCAATAATGTCAAGAAATTTATTTTCCAATAGTTTTAATAGAAAATATTGGATTTCTATTTTATTTTTTTCTTTAAGATCCCATGAGAATAAAATAATACAATTATAAAAATTTACATTATTTCTCTCTTTAGTCGAAAATATTTTATTTTCTATGTCTATATATTATAAAAAAATAAAATAATTTTTTAATATCATAATTTTTTTTAAATAATTATTTTTCCATTTCTAATATTTATCCAAATGTTTAAAAGGATCCCTCATTACATTATCGAATGATTAATGTTTGGTATCATACTAAAAATGTTAAAGGAATCATTATTTTATCACGTATTAAATTAATATTATTTTTTATCATCATGACCACTTAATGATATAATTATTCCATAAAACAATTCCATGGATATTTTCAAATAAAATATTTTGTTTCATTTATTGGAAACATTAAAATTTAAAAAAGTTATTTTAAATGTGTTAAAGGATTTTTCCAAAACAAAATTATAATGAAATTTTATTGGATTTTTTTTTCATAAATGAAAAAACCACTAATGTTTATGATGTTTTCTAGGGATATTATCTAGCTGTATAATCTTTATTTGTTCTCTAGATTACGTATGATAATAATTATTAGATTCTTATTAATCCTAGCCATTTTCCATCGCATATGCTGGGATGAAAATTCTATGAATCCCAATTCATTTTCATGGGTTATAAGATAATGAATATTTTATTATACTATGGAATAAATTAGGATGATTTCATTAGTTAAAAAGTAGGATAAGAATTATATATCTTGAAAATAAATTGGGTAACGATTTATAACTCATGACATAAATATTATATACGTTATCCTGACTTATGAACACACTTTTAAATGTGGAACTAATTTTTATGTCAAAAATATTATGCATTGAAAAAGATTTCATGTCAAGGATTTTAGGCGTTGGCCTTAATTTCATGTTAGTATGATTATTCATAAACCCTGTTATAGTGTCTATATGGTCATATGAGTTAATTATTTAATTTCCATAACAAAATCAGTGACCATATTTATATATTTACAGGTTTATAATGCAATATTATTATTATTTTCCACATTTCAATTTTTAAATTATGATCCCATATACAATATTCATTCAATTTTGTTTTTATTCAAATCCTAAGACCTGTCATGATTTTTTCCATGACTCAAGATTATGTGTTATGTTGTATTTTTTATGGTTTTCTATGTTTACTCTCATGTAATCATATCATTCTACTCTTATTAATTTTGTATCTCTATTTTTACCATAAATTATCATTTGAGCTCACCCTTTACAATGTTTTCTTTTCCCCATGTAGTGATTAATGAAAATATGTTTGATATTTCAATGAAGGGTGATAGTAATGAATGAACAAGGTTTTATATGATATAGTTCACTTATGGATTGATTTTTTTCATGTACATGTTTCCAAATATTCTAGACTTATGCAATTCTTGAGTTGATAATTTTTTCATGTAATTATTATTAAACACATTAAATGTGAAATATGAGTATGAAAATCATTGAATTATATCACTAGTAGTAGAAAAATATATAGTTGACCTTTGAAAACTATGAAGAAAAAACATTAGTGAGAACCCTTGGAATAATTTATAGTATAAGAATGTTTAATAGATTTATTTGTAGTATTGTATCATTGGTTTCCATAAAATTACATCCATGTATAGATAAGACAAGTGGATGTAACTTCGACATAGTTTTACATATGGGTAATAACACCAAAAATTTCACATTAGGATTTGACTCAACTGTCACCTTCTTCGGGATAATAGGATATGATGCATATCTATTTTATCTCTATTAGGGGATATGTTTTAGAAATTTACAATCTCTATATGAACCATCATAATGTATTTGAATAGAAAATTAATATGAATAATCTATTTTAAATGAAAGGTTTCATAATTTGAAAATAATGTCTCATGATTTAAACATATTATAAATGACGTTACATGATTATGTTTTTTCCCTATATGATTATGATTTATCATATTATGACTTTCATTTAAGTCAATGGTAGGTACTAGCAGGAATCATGAAAATGTTTAATATGATAGAAAATGTGATAATGATAATTCAAATGATATTATAAATAGAGAGATTGATTTTGTTATTATTAAGAATCATTTGTCTAGATATATGAATAATATTTTCACTATAATCAACTATTGGACTCAGATAAGAATAAATGGATAGTGATCTCTAAGATATTAGGTGGTGAAGACTATAGTGGAAGAAAATTCAAATTTTTTTATGTTAAGAATATGGGGAGAAGAAGAAAATGTCTCATAGGATTTAAAACATTTTTTATGTGTTGAAAAAATATATCAATTAATTAATAGGGGAAAATATTGTTGTTGATGGATGAAAATGTATTTAATCATAAAAACTCATTTAAAACATATTGTTTTAAATGTGGGAACAATGAAATTATTTGTTTCAATTTCATCGTCAAAATGACAACTCTTAGAAAAATTAGAAACCATTTAAAGGGTTAAAGTATTTATATGTTGGGTTTCTATAATTATATTGTATTGGTATTTATACAATTTGTATTTTTCTTTAAAAATCATTACAAACCGAATGAAAATGATAAAATATGTATTAATATAATTATAAAATAATATATATGGACACCATCATGAGATTATTAGTTTCAGGATGAGATAATGTTAAACTGTTTAGAAACCCCATATGAGGTTTTAAGAGATGCTAATTTAAAGTGATAAATGTAATTTTAGAGATGTTTTGTTAGGATAAGATATATTTTATCCTTAGGTTCATCATGAATTATAATTTGATGAAAAATAATATTTACATAACATTAATTGAATAGATATAATTCATGGTTTATAAGATATTTTATGAATAAGGTTATTTTTAAGGATTTGAATAATTTATATCAGACAATATATCAACTATATTAATATAATTTTATTAAAAAAGAAAATAATTCATATCTAGTATGGAATCCGGGCATACACCAACAATAGAAGGGTGGTAAGGGTGTTATTCATACCACTATAAAAGTGTTGTCTTTTTTATTATGAAACATCATTAATAAAATCACATGTATGATAATAATTATGTTTTTTCGAATATATTTTTTATAATGGGGATAATTATGGGATTGAAAAGTTATTTTGTGATTAATTTTATTCTAGAGAAAATTCTATTTTTGGAATAATATATGATTAATTTAAATTGAAAAGGGAATAATTTTATTTATGGAAGAAATAATTCATTATATTTTACTTTAATATATTATATTAATGTTTTGTTATTCTAATTGAGCTTATTCATGAAAAATATTAGCATATCACAGAAATTTTATGAATTTAGTTTATTTTTTTTAAAAGGAATTAGGAGCGATTGATGTTATTAGGAAATAAAATTTAAATTTTTCTCAGAAGAATATGTTATAAAATATTTCTAATATTGGGGTTTTAGTTCTTGTGTGATATATTTTAATGTATTTTAATTCTAGTTATTATAAAAATGTTCATACAGAAAAATATGTTTTAATTTATTAGGATTGATAGGTTAATATATTATATTGGATCACTTGTGTTGACTGTTTTGTTTTTGGGATATATTTAGATATTGTTGAATGCGTTGCAACAATTTTATATAAATCATTATAAATTAATTTTTTTTAATTCATTAATCATAAATAAATCACCTTGGTAATTCATTTCATAATGTAATAAATGAAGTTGAAATTGGTCGAAGAAAAAAATTCATGAAATTGTACTTATGAAATAAAAATATATCATGTATGTATATGTTATGGTGTTTCATATATTTATATTATATTGACCTTTCTAATTTTTTAAATGTAACAAGAAATAAAAAATTTATACATTTTCATTCATTTTCGATGATTCGATGGTGTTTTCACACATTAATGATCTTTGATATATTGGTGGATGACTTCATCCTTACAATTTTCAATATCAAATTTTATTAACCCTTAGGAATTAATTTTACACACCATATAACTATTTTTCCATTCAAATAATTTACTATTATTTTAAAATATTGTTTTTTTATTCTATAAAGCATTGAAAATTACATTTCTTTTCGTCGAAAATAAATTTTTTTATTAACCCTTTTTACAATGTCTGTCTTCCACAATGGAATTTTCAAATGTCAAACCCTTGATTACCAAGCATGATTTCAAATAGTGAGGAAACAGTTTATTGAATGGGGAAGAATATACCACATTGGTATATTTTAGTATATTTCCCTTTTAATAGAATTTCTTTCTATGATGAATTACATTACACAAAACACTATGTTTTAATGAACTACATTATTCAACTAAAAATTATTATTTATATATGAAATTTATAACCTAATGATTGAATTGGAGGGTATAAATATGAATAAATAATATAGGAAATTTATTTGAGGGTATTAATATATAAAAATTTATTTACTAATTCAAATCATGTAAAAACATTACATTTACTGATGACATTTTATTCTTAAAAAATATATTTTTTCAAAAATGAATTTTTGTTAAAATAATTACTATGATTATTCATAAATTTAATTTTTTTAGTAATAATATTTTTTAGAATTATGAACATGTTTGAAATCCTAATATCTAATTAATATATGGGTGAAATTTGAGTATTTCTCTTAAATGAATGATATTTAATTGAATGGATAAAAATGTTGATTTCTCATTCCATTTAATTTCATTTCATTAAATAAACATAAGAACCCATTATAATTTTGATTTTTTCTTATTGTAAAATATGATGCATTTTATTTAAAATAATTTAATTAATTTTAATTAAAATTTTAAATTATATAATTTTTATTGGAGTCAATTTTTACATATAAAACATCATTTGTTTTGGAAAAATCATTTCAACATGATAAATATTTCCAGTTTTAATTATAAAAAACACATAATTTGGATGGATGAAAATGAAAATTATATATTATATATCTGCGTATATGTATTTTAATATATATAATGATCACTACTAGTCTTAGTGGAAAATTAAAATCCTCTTTCATTGATAAATCTAATTAGTGGAAAAATTATTTTTCATCATGTTTTGTGAAATTTTTTTCAAAAAAATAATAATATAGTTTAAATAATTAAAATAGTTATTATAATCAAAATTCAAAATTAAAATGATATTTATCATTTCTGAATTTTGGAAAACAATTTTCTTTCGTTGAATAATGAAAGAGCATTATTTTATTGAAAACAATTGTATCATTTAAAATTTTTATAAATGTCTACTATTGAATTAAAAAATGTATAAATGTATAAATTTTTAAATAATGTTTTTATTATTCTAATATATTTCATTTTATTCCAATTAATATTTAATTTTGATATAAATTATTTTTACTTACTAATTTCCTTTCGTTGGAAACCCACCTTTTCATTATATACGTAGCAGTAATATTAAGTTAAATTCATTCACATAAATTTATTTACAATTTATGAGTGAATATGTATAATAAATTATAATAATAAAAAATATATAAAACTGAAAACTGAATTTCGATTATAATGAACATTTAATATAGTTAAATTTAATTATGACTATTAAAGTTAAAAAGATATTATACGGGGAATATTCTAAAATGATAATGGTTAAAAGTAATAAAAAGTATTACTATTTTTACTATATGTCCATTTTTATAGTATATGACATATTAATTTTTTTAATGATTCATTTGAGATCATTTTACTAGATTATGTGACAAGACATTTTGTGAAGCATTGAAAAATTACGAGTGTTCCACTCACCCAAATTTCAAAGGGCACACAATCTCCCATACTCTTCAATCAACCAAATACATTTTTTTCACCAAATCCTACACATATTACTTCATTAAATATATATCAAAATTTTATATATTTATTGTTGTATTAGTAAACAATCATAAGAATTTTATTGGGGTAATTCTCTAGAGGTTTACGGAAAACGAGGTATTGTTTTTAATCAAGAATTATTTTTCTTTTCTTATAAAAATGACTCAAATATTTTTCAAGTAATATGAAATAAGAACTCTATTATATGATATATAATTACCTTATATTATGCTAATAGAATATATTATATCCATATACTCTTCTATCAAATGTGATACAAAACCATCGATTGTGTGTACGACAGTCTGTTTCCTAACGAAATGATGTAACCTGTTATTTATAATCTCATATCAAGGATAGATAAAATTATTAGTTTAACATATTTAAATGATATTTTTGAAAAAAAATATAATAATTTAATTATATTATTATAAATAACTTCTTACCAACAAATCCATTTGGAAAAGTATAATGTCACTGAGGCGTAGGTGTGCACTACTACCTCTACAAAGTGATGTGATATATTTTTCTTTTATTTTTTACACGGATGGTAATAAGGATAGATTTAATGATTATATCTGAGATATATTTTATAAAAATGACTCCTTAATGTTTAATTAATATTTAATTTTATTTATTTCAATTAATCATAAAATATTGAAATAACCTTCATGTGGCATACAACCTAACGTCTCCAGAATCGTGGTTATTCATTTTTCTATATCTTAAATTTATGGATGACTATATATATGTATATAATGAATAAATGTTATATTTATATCATTATAAAAACATTATTTATTTTTAATTTTTCATCTTAGTACATGGGCCAAATCTATCAAATGAAGACATACATGAAAAACGATCTAGTTATCATCTAGAATAATGATTCTAAAAAATAGTTTTTTAATAAAATTGTTGAAACGGTTATAGGAAAATAATATATGGTATGTTATATATTATTATGGTTCATTAGTATATTTATAATAAAAATATATTTATTATTCATGATTTTAATATTTGTACGATTAAATTCACTACTTGTGGTTGGAGAATTTTTGCTTAATTTTATTTCTGTGAGACACATGCCTTATTCAAAACCTATTTATTTTATTTTTTGTAATTAAATACTATGAATAAAATTTATTAGGATTATTATTATTTTTGTGTTAATTTAAATTCTTGTTATACTTTAATTTACATCATTTTTCTTATGATTCAATAGTTAAGAGAGGTATAATGGTTTTGTGTTATTATATCATTGTCTGTCAGGATTGTTTTTGATTATGTTCCTGATGATGAAACCATATTAACTATATCAAAAAATGTCCTGATTATTCTTATATTCTATTTATTTAATTTCAATCAATGTTTGAAATTAAATATTATCTCATTAAAATTTTAAGAGTAAAAATTAACACATTTATAGAAAATTATCCTTTATTCTCTCTTTGTGCGAAAATATATTGTCTTCCATATACATGTAATAAAAAATGTTTTCAAGAATGATTTTTATAATTTTAAATGAAATATTATAGAAATACATAATCATATCAGAATTATTTAGAAATTGATTAAAATGAATCATCTTTCCCTTTTAAGAATTACATACTTTTAAATTTTTACCATAAACATGAAAGGAATCATTATTTTAATGTGTTCGACGTGAAAAAATTTCATAACATCATTATTAAATAATTATTTAAATACTACATGTAATTTTTTCAAACTAATTAGGATAGAAAAATATATATTTAATCATTATGGAATTTTTAGATTTTAATATTTTATTTTCAATGTAGAAATGTTATTTTACCCAATAATGTTTCAATGAAATGTTCATGGAAATTATAATAATCAATTTAAAAAATATTTTTTGTTTCTTATATTTTACAATGGATATAAACTAGTGGTTTTATACATATTATTTATTTGGATAGTCTATAATTATAGTGATGATATATTTATGATATCTGGATCTTTTCCCAGGATCATTCTATGATGAAATCTTTTTGAAACCCCTTTTGTTTGAATAGAATATGGTATGTTGAATTTTTAATGATATAGTGACACATGTATATATAAATTTATTATGTTAATATTTAGATTAATTATATATCTATCTGATATATTGGGTAAATATGAATTACTCAGAATGTAAATATGTAATCTTTGAGCTTGATTTCATGTTCATATTTTCTTGTGTTTTCCAAATTTGGATACCAATAATATTAATCATAAAAATTGATTTAATTTAAATATTTCTATGCATGGACATGTATTTCATATCCATAATATTATGAATGGGCATGGTTTTTTTCACTATGTGTATGTGAGGTCCTGATTTCATGTCTTTAACTTAATGAGTGAACTTAATTCTATCCATATATATTCACAAAGTTATAAGGATATGTTTCTCCACATTACAATGTATATTTTATACTCTAATGGATCATGCTCACTGATTAACTTTATAATCAATATCATATTAACTACTATGATTTATTCCATTATCCAGTATTATGATCTATGTTATGCAAGTTATGATTTTACAAATTTATTCTAATGGTCTAGTGACCTTATTATCATGTTAAATTGATATCTCCCTGGTTCACCCCCACTGAGAATATATGATCACAATTTTTTGTGTTTCATTACCACTTTTTATGTAAAAGTGTATTGTGTATCATATGTATAATAATCAATCCATATGATGAACATATTTTAATATTATGTTCTTCAATAATAAACATGTTATTTATTTGTTAATGTATTCTAAGACACTTGAATGATATAACTATGGTAGGGATGGTTATGTTATTTTGAGAATATTCAACCAATGATAACTGATATCAACATATAAAAATTATTGGAGACAATTAATATATATCATACTTACCCTTACTAAGAATTTGAGATAATAATGTATTATTTTGACATTTCTTAAAGTCATAAAGAAAGGTATTAGGTATGATATATCCTTTAAGGGAACTATGTAAGAAGATATTTATAAAGGTTTTTTACATTATTTCTATAAATATTTTTATTGTATTCTCATGTCTGAAAATACGAAAAACCATTATGGTTTTTTGGTAAGAAATAGTTTTATATGAATTATGTTTTAAACTAATAGGGTATAATATGATTGTATGTTATGCTCAAGAAACCTCTATTGGTATGAAATTATTTCTTTTTATCATTTTTGTGGATTATAATAATAATAACATAGTAAAAACCACATCGATGAGATTAGGTATAGATTATATCAAGTAATATATGTTATGCATTGAGTAAGTGGTTTTCTAGTAATGGTATCCCTAACTAGATACAAACATTTGGATGTATACCCAATCAAAAAATTAAATAGAGGGAAAATGACCCTATAAATGTTCATATATGTATTTAATATATCTTCACTCATTAACTAACAAGGAATCCAAAATTCACAATTGTTTTGACATACTAAGGGGATACACAATGGCTAATTCACACTAATTTTTTGAATCATTATGACTAATTTCAAAAAAATTATTTTACAGATCCTAAATAAAATATCCATTGAGAATAATGATTGAAGCCTTGATCTTTTTTATGTAAGGGAATGTACATTATTATAGAGTTATCTCATACAGACCCCTGTTTTCCCTTTTTATATTATTCTAATTACTAACATTACATCATTATAGTATATCAATTTAACTAGGAGAAACCATGATTATAATGGGTGAGATGGAGAATGTGGTGGTTTTCCTAATGACTAACTATATTGTGCTGGAGATAGGGTGAATAAACTCTTTGAAATAATCAACTAAATTTATAATGATATTGATATTATTATAATCCATATTAAGATCTATAAAACATAATGGACTTAGAACCTTTCTATATTTTCCTTTATGCGATAATTTCCAAATTTCATAGATGGAATAGGTAATCTAATTATTTTTATGAAAAGGAAAAATTAAATTGAATTGATATTTATAATTTTATAGTGCATGAAACAGAATAATTTTATTGGATGTGTACCATTGGGAAGTTGGGGATAATCAATTGTTTAACCATTTAAAAAAAATGAGGTAATAGGAATAAATGTAATCCTTGAAATATAAATAGTTTATGACGGCCCTATTCAATATGTATTTCGACAAACGCTCAATATGAACTGAATGTGTAATTACAATAATTGTGGAAAATTTAATGATTATATTTGTTTTTATGAGGAAAATTTCACTTGTCCTATAAAGTAAACATCTGGTTTTATAATTACCCTTGAGTAAAAAGTTGGTTGATTCATTAGTTTCTTAGAGCTATGTATACAAAATGAATTACCTTTATGATACTAAGATATATATTATGAAATCATTGAATGTTATTTTGTGTTATTAATTGATATTGTATAGTCAATTTTTTTTAATGGTTTCTTAGGTTATAAAGAGAAATAAAAAATTCCAATGTAATTTTAATTATAATGAAATATTTGGAAAAAAAATTTGACTACCCTTTAGGAAAAATGTTTTTAGGGTAAAACTGGGGAAAATAGCATAAGGTTAATTTGTAATTATAATTTGCAGAAATAAATCCCATGTTATAAATGAATATCAGAGATACATGAATTGGTTAATAAATGATGAGAAAGATAACCAAATAAACCACCCACACACTAAGGATATAATTTAAATTCATGTTGACATTAAAAAAACCAATTAATCAATGAATGTGTTTTTAATGAAAATCCATTTAAAAATTGAAAAATATATTTTTAAAAGGTGAAGGCATGACTAATAAAGTTGTTCATGGGAAATATTGTTGTAAAATGTATTATTACCATCCACAATAAATGAGAAAATGTATTATTTCATTTATGTTCATATATATTTTTATATCCAAATAATTATATATGAGTACCACATCACTAAATCAATGATTATATTTTGATTTAAATGAAAAAATTCCTAATGGCATGTTCATTGTATATCATTCTAATAACTCATCTTTGATTGATGTCTTTGGGAATGTGCTTTTAGAAGATATTTTTAGTATACCTATAGTAAGAAATGATGTGATTTTGGGGATTAATTAGATACATTATGATATATAATATATCGATATATATATATATATAGAAAAGAAGTCACATTTGATATTTAAAATAAAAAATTTATGGTATAACAATGAGAAAGTGAATATAAAATTATGATATAAATTCATTATATTATATATATAGTACTGCTTGGTTTTAAGGTTTTTTTCTAATGTTTGAGGATAAGATCAATATTATTTACATGACTACTATTCGAGAATATTCTTACATATTTTTATAATATTTTCCCATTATTAATAGAATCATGGTGATTTTTTTTCCTATAAAACTCATCTATAAAATTATTCCAATTTAAAAAAATCTATATAGAATGGTCCTGATTAAGTTATAGGAATTAATGTTGTAACTCTTGGAGAGTATGTAAAATACATTCATATTCCCTTATGAATAATTAACGGGTATATGATTTTTTTAGAAGAAAAACATTTCAATTCATCTATGATTTGATTATTGAGAACCAATCAATATCGAGATCATGAACTAGCATAATTTACCCGATATTGTTGACTTTTTTTGTCATCTTATTGGAGTTAAATATTCCATATAGACAGACTATATTTTTTGATATCATTATTTAATGGTTAAATGGGATGATCTTCCAATACCTCCTTCTATTTTACCTACCAAATGTTTTAATTTATATTGATTTATTTTAAACCTACCAAGCCTCATATTTTCTTATCTGATGTAGTGAATAAAATCTTTTAGTGTTACCTTGATTTATTATTTATAGTCATTATAATTAATATTCTATTATTTCTTAGGTAATGTATTATGTGGAAGATTATTAGAGGATTTTTTTAGAACATAAGTAAGGAAAACATTTATTCCAAATTTATGAATTGTGAAACTTAGAGAAAAATTAGTCCATTCATAGGTCATGTAATTTTTGGTCAGGGTATATGAGTGGATCCTTCATTGTAAAAAATTTATTAAATGGTGCATCAAAACCACAAGTGTGATTTAGATCTCTAGTATTGTTAGAACTGATATATAATATAAATGACTTGTGAGAAATTTATCAGGTATATAAAATTAAATAAACTAGTTGACTAAGAAGTGAGTCATGTTCCTTTAGATAAATGAATGTGATGAAACATTCTGGGAACTGAAGACATGGTTGGTTAGCTCACATTTTCTCACACTACCATTCAGTGGATATGGGTTTTTCTTATATTATGATGAATAAATGAGTATAATGTGAATTTTGATCCCCGTGAATTACTTTTAATTAGTTTATCCATAATTCAAATTGATGGTTTAAGATAAGAAATACATGACTCTGGATTTTGTGCTCAAAGTGTAAATTGTTTCCTTAAATATAAGGAGGAATTATCATAATGTTGAAACGTGTGATATGTATAGTTATACTAAAATATTAAACCAAAAAATGAAATAAAATAGTAGATTATGTAATAAAATATATAGTTAGAGGTTATTAAATATTTTGACTTAATTAAGTATTCACAATTTGATAAGTTGAGCAAGGTGGTTGATACTCTATGTTGGATTTACCATTCCATTTTATCTTTTATAATGAATAAAATAGATCCTACACCTTTGGATTTACCAATAATAGACTGGAAATCATTAGGCAATGTTGTAAATCATTCCATACTAAGATTAATGATCAACCATCAATTCATGAGATTATTTTAGAGGCATTGAATGTGTATTTGGAACTATAAAAGAATGTAATTATATTTCTAGTGTTCATCCATCACCACGATGGAATGTTAACATTCATGAATCAAATATGCCACCTTTAAATTAAATAAATGAATAACTAAATATGTTATACTTTCCATAGTTCATTATTCCCTAAAAATTATATATATTTAAATATTTAGATATATCTTATAGTATATTTCATGTAGGTAAATAGGTAATGGGATATTGGGGAATATTTTTCATAAAGCACCATATATCATCATGTTATTGTTGAACATATAATGTCTAGGGGTATGATTTAACCATTTACCATAATTTTATATAAATTTGAAAACATAACCTTCGAATTTATCATTGAACTCACCAATAAATATAATGGCCACAACACAAATTAAGATATATTCGACCACCTTATAAAGGAATATCATTTCAATTCTATCAAAATGGACTTATTATTTGATTAACAAAAAATGATAAAAAATTGAGGTAGTTGAATGTTTTCAGGGATTAAAATAATAAAATATTTTTTTCACGATATGAGGTCTATCTCAATGTATTTAAAATATGATAATATTATTTTAATACATAATTTTATTTTACTACGACATTTCACCAATGACAGATGAAAAACCATATCGAACAATGTATATACATAAGGATATATTGAGAGATTTATATTAGCATGAACTAATATAATTGGTCCCCCATGGTTTGTGATTATCAATGTATTACAGCCCCCTACTACCAGCAATAGGCATGGTGATGGTGACATCCACCATATAAGAATATTACACACATGGGAGACCCAAGACAATGGAAACCATACACCTGAAAACATCTATACCCATGAATAAAATAATTAATGTTAATACTCAAATGATAAATAAATGAATTAATAAAACAATATCTCACGTCAATGTATGAAACATGTATGATAAATAATTACGAAAAAAAGATTCCCACCATAAATATAAAATAATCTGACATGTTTATTAATAGGGGAATATTGTTAAATAGAACTCCTATAAAAAAAACCAACATTTATATAAACTATTATCTTCATACTTCATTCCCACCCATTACCCTTTATGAGGTAATTTTGTTTCCATAAGACATGATATGTGTGGGAAAAGATAGCATATGGTTGAGTATAACTTAGCCAATAAAACTCTTTGAAATCAAAAAATTGAAAGCATCAAAGAGAGAAGATTGTTCAAAATCATTAATATATAACCATAATAATATAAGACACTAACAATAATAAAATATATTTTCTAAATATAAACCACATGTCCCAATATAGGGTTATCAAAATATGACCATCCTAGGATCCTACTCAATGATTCATCAATACTCTCATCCTGTAGAACTTTCTTCTCTTGTATAAAAGCAAAGATGGGTCACATATGAAAGTTATTTCTTGTTGGATAATTACATGATGAAGTTAAATGATATATTTTTAAATATCATAATAAAATGGTAGGAGATCTCGCATTTGGACTATGAGGATACTAAACCGTACCCCATGTAAACCAATATGAAAGGATCACCCACTCTAAGAGTCTGTAAGAGGATTCTAGAAAAAAATAGGGATGAATGATAAATGACCAAACTCTAGGCCATATACATGGATTCCTATCTCTATTTGATACAGATTGGAAAAAAATTTAACTCATACTATGGCCATGAAGGGATTAACTATATACCATAATAGGGATAGACTAAAGGGAAAACCCTATAGATGAACATCTAGAAAAAAGTTAATGAGGGGATTATTTTTCAATATAAAAAGTACATATCATATATTGGTAGTACATATAATATCGTGTCCAACCTTGGTATGACCATTTTCCTCATCCTGTGCTCATGTACTCAGGAACATTCCCATGTACTATGGTCATTCCCATCTACACAAGTCATTTTTAGGTATACTGGTTTTCTAGTGTACAGTAGTCATGGAAGGGATCTATTGTCATGTCTCGGTTCCCTGGACATACCCATGAACTTATTTATTCTAATATACATGTGAATCTTTACACACATGTAATACGAGTGTATATGTCGAGCCACTAGCATTAGGTCACATATAGTTTGGGGTTGTACAAGAACTGTGGAATATAACTCTACATAGAACCCTTCCCAATTTATAAATTGAAATAAAATTTGTGTGGCCATTATATGTACACATTGTGTATGTTGATGTTTAAAAAAATGGTCATCTAATATATCTTTCTCACCCACCCCACCACCACATATGATCTAATCCTAATATCCTAAAAGGAACACTAAACTAATATTGAATACTATATAATCATCATTGGTTGCCAAATTCTAACAAATTAATATCTCTAAAAATGCTTCTCATCAAACTGCACAACTGAATCTCTATACCCAAGGTCAAATCAATTGAACTAGTCCGTTATCCATTTCTGATCTCCCATCACACCAAAGAAATCAATAGTTAGTTTTTCCCAAATATTACCCATTGAAATGAATTAATAGGATAATGATGAATTTTTTAATGATGAGTTTTAGATTACTTTTGGATAGATGGACGAAAAAAATTTGGAAGATGAATTCATGAATAAATAAGGCGGAAAATAAAAAAGTCCCAATATTTAACCATTACCATATTTTGGGTTGTTCTAAATCTGTTGATGGGGAATCCCTCCAAATAATTGAATATTCAAGGATTACCTAAATGATAATCATTATTAAATCAATTAAAATAATAAAATTCATGTAAATCCATGATCAACCACAAAAAAAACCTTTACTAATATTAATTTATGTTTGACTCTAAATAATGAAAATTTATATTCAAACAACCTAAATAATAGTTTTTCTTTTTTTATATATCACTAAATTATGAATAATGGTTCTACTTAGTCATTATTGTCAATACATTTTAAAAACAATTTCAAAGATGACTTCTTAGTACATGCATTTCCAAACAAAGGCCTCATTATTCATCAAGGGAATCCTATAATGAATCCATTAAAATCAAAAGGGTTATGAAGCTAACCCACAGTTTTCCATAAAATGGATTAAAAGTAGTAGAATTAAATTTATCTAATTAATCAATAATAAAATAATTAGGTGATATATTTAATCATTATTAATCCTGTGACTTCTCTACAAACAAATAATAGATGAAAAGATAAGTTATTTCTCAACTAGGTTAGTACCAGAATTATGGATTCAATGGTTGTCTCAATGTTACAATATAAGAGACCATTTGAATGTTATTCCAATATTTCATAAAAGCCACACACATGAGGTGTAATATATGATACAATTTCATTATATCAACACTCTCAATCATTGATCCCTAATATCCCTTGTGAACTCAATACCTAACTCTTAAAATAATCATTAAAATATTCGAATGTATTTCAATGAAATGAATATTAATCACATTCTCTTATCATTAAGTATTTTCAACCAAAATAGAAAATCCTACTCAAATTTGATATAGTATTAATCTAAAGTCTTTTTCTCCTAATCCCAGGTTCTCTCTCAGTAATTCTCATGTGACCAGCATACAAACACCAAGGGAGTAACTTAGACATAAAGGATATTTTTATGTTGGACATTGATCACTACCATATAACATGTGAAAGAAGCTCCATCTTTGGTTTATAGTTTGACCTAGTCTATACCATATGAAAGGTCTTGCATATAACTCCTCATCTATAAAATATGTAAGAAAACATTTATTTCTTATTAAAATGGAGGAAGATCTATGAGGTACTCAACCTTGATAACCATACACAGTATAATTAAAGTTATAATGAATATCAATGAAATAATGGCACGGCGTCCATATCATTTAAATCCTCACTAAGGTGAGATTTTAAAGAATCACATACAACCTATTAAAATTATAATTTCATCTTCATTATGTCCCTAATAGTCTTGTAAATGATATAGAATGTCCTCAACCACTACTAAATGATCTACACATTCTCTATTATTTATCAAACCTACTCTAGGGGCATGGGTGTTGAATTTATTAGATCAGTCAATCATATTAGTGACCGATAATGAATCCCATAAAAAGGTCTCAATTTTTTTCACACCAATTTTATTTGTTTATTTGTTTTTATAAAAGAACTCTAATAATTTTAGGTGATCATCCTAACTGTGGAAAACCCAAAAATGAATTCCCAAAACATTCACTCAGAAACATAAATCATCCACTCAGTTTGTATATCTTTTAGTGTGTGGAATTCCATGAGAATCTTCAACTATGTCCCAATTTCTTACTAAAATCATATCCATAATTGTGATGTGAATCAATCTTAATTTTCTGAAATGATCATTGAAGGAACATTGTGAAGAAATAATTTCTCATATAGATAATAAAATCATGATATGTCTACTAAACACAGAAATTGTATTACAAAAAATTGGGCTAACATAGTGAGTTGGTATATGATCACCCATATAACATGATGCATCATAGAAAATTGTTGAAGGGATATAATTAATTCAATTCATATACAAACCCACAAAACCCCCTTTATCTCAAGGCGGTATGACAAAAATAATGAATCCGAGGGAAAAACGTTCACCTGCAGATAACTGAGGCATTTTGGGAAAAATTAGATATACACATATTAATCCCTTTCCACTAGAACTAATGCTAAAGGTACCAATATATTTTTTCCACCAATGGATTTAATGATAAGGTTGATTCCTAAAATTCCATTAATATCAATACTCACCACATCACTAATACCATCATTTACACTTAAAATATGATGATATTCTCCACACCATTAGAATATTCATCATGAAATCATGAAGTTGATATCTAAGAACATAAGGAATCACAACCAATATCCTTATTTTGGGCATCTATAACATTCTATTGAAGAGGATTCCTAATAAACATCAACAAGAGGTATGATTCAATATCCTTATCCACCATGGGAAACTTCAAGGATTCTAACTTCTTTAATTTCTCACTCAAAAAAATGAACACGATCTCATTGTGAAAAAATCTATCACCACATTACTCTTTCTAGGAGTATAGAAAATCTCAAAATAATAATCCTATACGAACTATAGACACTATTTCAATCTCAAGATATGATCATTATTTGAAAATATATACATGAGATGCATGTAGTAATCATTGAAAACAAATTACTAGCCCCTAATATAGATTAAAAACATATATAGTGTAAATACCACAACTACCATCTCTATGTCATGGGCCGCATACTTATAATAATTATGTATTTTCAATTGGGACCAATAAGAAGTCATTTCTTACCTCTACATCATATACAACCAATGACCAGTATGAGATGCATCACATAACACCTCAAACACCACACCCTCTTCTATAAATATCATGATTCGGAACTATCAAAACACTACCATAATTCCTGAAATTTTCTCTAGAACCAATCCATACATAAGGAATGATTCCCAAAAAAAATTCAATCTAGTAAAGGGTTTGACGGTATTCATGAAATATAGAATGAATTATTATTATTATCCTTCCCACCATATGGATATACATACCAGAGTCATTCTATTGGGTGAAAGCCAAGCTAGAACAACCAAAACCAATATCATTAAGACATATACACCTTATTTTGATATGAAATGTCCTATAATGTGGAACAATCAAATATATGACAGATACATTGATAGTTTTCCAAAAAATAAGGTGAATTTGGATTGTGTCCAAGACAATCCTTAAATACCTCATGTAATCCACCTCTAACGCTGAGTACATTTGTACATCCTCGATAAAGACTAACACTAACCATTGAAAAAATGACTGAATGATCTAGTTAATGATTCCCTAAAACACTCCTTTAGAATTATTCATGATAAAGTAAATATCTAATTTCAGTTAGAGACATTAGGGTCTAAAAAATGTTCTTTTTGATATATCCTTATCTTGAACTTAGAGTCGGTGATAGCCCAAATTGAGGAAATATTTTGGAATAACCTCACCCCATTTAACTATTTGAAGAGATCATTGATTATCAATATTGGATAGTAATTATCAATATCCCCTAACTCAAGTTATTATTATACCCACATATCTTCAATCTCCATCCACCATGTTTATAACAACATTGGGGCTTCCCAGTGTGGCCCACATGGTGTGAAAAATAGCTTCATATAAAAACATCCAATTTCACATTAAGATCTTGAAAAACATTGAAATAAATCAAATATTTTGTTGAAAATATTATAATATACTATAATTGTAATTATATTCTTATTTAATCCTTTTAGAGTGGAGGTAATGTCAACATATATGTATGAAAGACATCCTCATTCTCTACCCCCACAGTAGGGTGCTAGAATCCCAAAACAATGTCTTCTCCATACTTAATACTAGAAAACTAATAAGTAATCAACTATATCCCCATATATTTTAGATCAACATGTATTACCTAGAGTTACAAATTTCAAATGAAGTAAAAAAGTCATCCAAAAACATGAATTCAGTAAACCCTACACCTGAAACAATTAGTATTTTCACAAACCATTGATAGCCAGACAATACCAAGAAATACACCAAAATTAATCATCGTCGCAATGAAAAAATCCAGAGGGAAGTACTCCCATACATTATTTAGGTATCATTATTGAAATAATTCTATGATCATTGATTCACTTCTAGTAGGGGTCTCCAGATACATGAGATGAGATACTGGCTCAACTAGAATAACTAGATCTTGAACAAGATTTTTTGGTATGAAAATAGTGTCCCAAAACAATTTATAGAAATTATAATTATTAAATAAAAAAAAATGGATCATAATTAAAAAAAATATTATATCTTCTAGGTTATATTCCTATACATACTAAATCATCCATCATCCATGAAAAGCAGCTCCATAAGCCTATTGTGGACCACCTGGGGAAGGCGGTGGAAATTGATAGAATTTTCATCCCCTCCTTCTTCTCTTCCACATAATTTTCCATATTATCCACCCCATAGGAAAACTCCTTCTAGTTTCTATTTTTGCATATGAGTTCCTTTAACCATCACTCATTTCAGATCATAATTGGTTGGACAATCCAACATAGGATGTTATATCCCATTAGAAGAGTTTAATTACCTATCATATGGATGATTGGATCCATCATTATTTCCCTAAACTATATAATCTCCATAAAAATAATATATCTATTACCATATAACATTTATAAATGCCTAATTCTGATATTATATACCTCATAATAAAGTCTTAGTGACATGGTTCTAACTACGACAACCAACTGTCAAAAACTGATTTGCTAAGAATCTCTCCATCAAAAAATATAACTCAAGCACCCCACCATAAGAATGAAGGAAAATATATACTACTCTAAAAATTATATATCAAATAAGGCTACATATAGTGGTACATTCTCAATAGAACATGGTTCATACCATATACATGGAGTGTCAGAAAATTTTATTGAACTTCGATGCATGGTTGTAACAATTATACTACATTTCTAGATATATAAAATAGTTTTGATGTGTAAGGATGATAAACATAATGTATTGATATCCAATCTAAATAGATATTCGAAATAATTTTTTGAGAGGGTCTTCTATTCATGAGTCTGATCCACCATACTCACCGATTCCATATATATACATAATAGAGGATTTCCATTTGGACCACCGTCAAGTCATTAGGTGTCCTAAAAATGTATGAAAATATCCAAATAGATTCAATACAATATTTTATATATTAAGGGTTTAAATCACCATAAAACCTTATATGTATCTACCTCTATGACATTTGGAGTTCCCTCATCCTTCTCAAAACCTATTTTGGCATTGTCGGTGTATCTTTCAACACAATAGGTGGAGGTAAGGCATGAAACCCACCCAAAGGTACTATATCCTATATAAGACCTTATACTCTAGACTATTCACTAGGAAGACCATACAAACAATAATAATATGGAATCCTAGTAATCATTATAAATTTTTCATCTTAAAAAATTAAATATATACCATGGTCAAATAATATATCAAGATTGATGCCAGAGGAAGGAACCAAAAACCATAACCCATTCATACATAATGCATGTACCAATGTATTCCCTAAAACAAATTCCTATATGAACTGAGTAAACAGTGGGTTATCAATGACCTAGTGAATAGATATTTCATCCGTATTACCCGCACTCGGTTCCCGCTGCATTGATCCAAACTCAAGGCACTTTAACACAATTTCCCTATTTCCCAAACCCAACCTCATAGACTGAATATATTTAAATTTTGGTCCTAATATGACCCCCTATAAAACCACTCTAAAATGAACATACCCCCTCAGTCATTGATAATCATTGATAATCAATATAGAGTAAATGAACAACACCTCCTATAAAACAATGTATTATGATAAGAACCATGTCAGAATATCACAGATATGGTAGTCCATATCTTAAAAAATCTATAAAAACATACACATTTCCAACCACCAATACATTATTGAATGATAAAATAAAAATAATACTAGAATTTAGGAATATACTGATCTGTCACATTATAGTATGAAACAAGTATGGGAATGCATAAAGGACCAATCAAAAACCCAAAAAAATAAACAAAATAATATACGAAATTGAAATTAAGGAGACTGTTATCGAATGAAACTCTTGGAACAAATCAATGTACATCTAACTCGATTTTTATATGCCGTCTCACGGTATATGAAAGAATCCTTCATAAATCCTATGATCTTTATAAGGCACTAAATTTTAAGGAAAAACAAAAACACTGGTGATTATAATATACCTAATGCGACACCCCAAAATCACTGAACAAAAAAATCAAAGAGGGATGTTAGCTTATCATCATGAAGATATTTCATTTAGAATATGACACAAGAAAAATAATTACCCAAATACATCCAAGATTGGTAGTGAGTCTCAATATAAGTTCATTGATATAGAACCATCCATTGATACCACTTGGGGATTCATGGTATTTATTATTCAAGTGAACTCACTCCTCAGGATTGAAAACACTAATAGTACTCATCTATGAATTATTCTCATCATTCTTTTTTATAAAAAATAAACATGATGAAACTTAGATGATTTTGAATCATAGATTGGGGAATAAACTAGGGATTATGGGTTATACCTTATCCTACTGGGTTCAAAAAACAATTATGTGGATTAATCACCCTTATAGTCTATTTTGAGATTCCAAGCTCATTATTTTGAGGAATGATAGAGGATGAAATTTCAGGCCACACTGAGTGGTACCAGACATTGTGCTTGACTAACATGAAGAAGAGACCACTCATCCTATTATCAGGAATGGTTTCCTCATATAGACTCATAGGGATGGACTATGTTAACATGTCATATAAATTATCATCTAGTACAATGTGAAATATGATCCTCAACAGGATCTTGAAAAAGAACATGGTGTGTATTGGGTGTAAACATTGTGTCTTGGAGACCCTGTGTTTTCTTGTGTCCTCTGGACTATTCCCCACTACTCTAGACCATCCATATGTTGTTTTGTTCCTATATACTCTATTAAATCATATTCACACTGGTTAAAACAACTTTGTATGGTCGTAGATGAGTGCTCTGGTCATATTTCAGTACGTAGATCATGCATGTGTACCTGGTTGTTTCTAGGCCCAAGTAAACTAGGGGTATATGTTGAGCCTACAACATCAGGTAATAATGAATGTGTGGGTCCCACGTGCATTGTGATATTTACAACTTCATGGATCCCTAGATTCCAGAGAACGAGGACTATGTGAAATATTTTCTTCCAAATTACATGTCGTGTTTGACCGTATTTTATAAAAACTCACATATTCTCAACATAACATGCCCATGTCACCTACACCTGTAATATAACAAGGATATATATTAAGGGACATATACCAGATGTTGGATTATCCTAAATCATCAATCGTGCTCAAATTCCTTCCTCCAAATATCTTGGAAGATTATTTACATCGCACTACACCTCTACATCTGTAAACAACAAAAAAATTCCATCAATAAAGCCTATAATAAATGTATTATATCCCCTAACAGCACATAACTTGTCAATAATCAATACTTTCAAAAATATAAAACCAAAAATGAAACAATTTGTTAAAAATATTGATTTTTCAATGATTAAAAGATTTGCGTTGTTGAACTACCCTCCAAAGAAAATAACAAAGAAGCACATATGATGAATAGGGGGAAGCGTAAAAGAAATTTTTTTCAATTTATTAAAATATTTATTCATGTAAAACCCTAAATATTACAATAATTATTAAACCAATAAAAAATGTCCTACCATATGTTTTGATCAATCACTAAGGGTAAATGGTTCAACAAAATTTTCATACACAATATCCAAAAAATTATTCTGTTGAAAATGATCAAATTTACACACTAATTTAAAACCATGGTCTCATTATTCGTCAAGGATCTTCTCCAATAGATCCTCTCAAATACATATGGTTATATGGATAAATTATCCTTTTTTTCATAACTAGTATAAAAAAGAGGTTAATAATGTTACAGAAACTATCAACCAGTTAATTAATTACATAATTTATTATATTATTATTCTTCCCATGACCTTTGATAGACCAAAAACCCAAAACAAATAATGGTTATGACATACCTAGTGTAAACCCAGTGTTATTGATTCAATGGAGTTCTCATATATCTAATCATAGACCCTATTTGTGAGTTATTATATTATTTTAGAAATAAATCACACACACAATATAATATTTTTAATATTATTATTATATCATCATTGAGCATCTTCAAGTACCAAAATCCCACTCTAACACCACAACCAACATTTAAAATAATCATTAATGTATTCATAAATTATATTATCTCCAAATACATATTTGACAAATATATGGAATAAAAATGATGTTTGGTAAGTACCTTCTAATGGTCTAATTAGTGTATAATATCATCTTTAAATTGAGAATAAAATTTTTTATTTTGATTTCCTCAATGGAATTACGGTCATAATTCCAACATACTGTGAGAATATTAGAGAACAAGAGGTACTGAGATCCAATCTAGCTGAAAATGGAAAATAATGAGACATCCATTTCAAAGAACATTAGTGAGTCATATAGTTGACATGGATGTTATACATGGAATCTTTAGTGAGATATAACATTTGATACTGGTGATAGGGTATTCCTATCAATATCTCAATGGAAGAATTTTATAAGATGTAGAAAAGTGTTCTATTAATAACATTTTATGATGTAAATAACTATTCCATCACATTTACCAAACTAAGAGGCAATATAATGGGATCATGATCATTCGTATGAGGAAAAATTATTGAAGAATCTACATCAAAGGGATTAAGTGATGTGGAATATGAGCACTCACATGTGAATTTTTTTATAATGAAATCATATCTTTAAGGAAGATACATGAGACCTAAATATATAATTAAGAATAAATAACCTACTGTTTTCATAACACTAATGAAACATTAAGGAAAAAATTATTAGAAGTCATTATAATATAGAACAAAATTTTTTATAATATGTTTTTCCTTGAAAATAAATTACATTAATTATATATCTTGTTTTTCATGAAACAATGAAATAAATTTAATAATTCATTATCAATATGAAAATTGAAATATATAATTAGATAATGAAACGAAAAATAAATTTTAAATGAAATTTTATTCTACAATAATTGATTAAGCCTTAAAAATGATTCTCAAAAAATATATTTTATTATATATTTTATATGTTTTATTTAATAAATAAATTTAACTAAATTTGGAATTTTATTTTGAAATATTGATAATAATTTTTAATTATATAATTTCAAATTTTAATTTGGGTCAATATAATATATTTTTTCGGAAAATGTGAATCTTTTTTTAATGGATAAAAGACTATTTTTTGATAATTTTTATATTATGATGTCATTATGATTTTTTAATGAATTAGAAATTTATAAAACAATATTCACAACAAAATATATATCTTAAGTGTATTAAAATGAATTTTAAAAAATAAATTGAAAATAATATAATAATGAATTAAATTTTGGCACATGATTTATATTTTCACTAAAAATTTGTTTGGGGTTTTTATTTCAATTAAAAATTAAAAAATATTAATTATGTTTTATATTTATTTTAAAAATAATTTAGTCTTATTTTATTAATAATAATCAAGCTTAATTCATGGAAATCAAAAAATTGCATTATTTTATCAATAAATTATCTTTATTCTTAGAAGATGTGTTTTTAAACAATATGTTATACATTTATTATTTTAGAAGTAATTTTAATAAATTAAAAAAAAATAAAAAATAAAATGTGTTTGTTATATTACATAATCAACATAAAATTATAAAAAATGGTATATTTATTTTTTACCCTAATAAAATTAATTACCTTGTTAAATGTTATCCACTATGACAAAGGATAAAATGGTCAAATTGGTAAACCAAGTGTAGAAAATTATAAATACTCCTTCAAAATTATCTTCAAATGATTGTAATTTAGATTAATCATCCTCCCCACACATTTCAATAAATATTATTCTAATTCAATCCCACCTACCTCAAAATCTGACATCAATTTTATATTTAGAGATAATTATTTATTGAATAGATATTATACTCTCTTAAAAAAATCCACCCATCAACCCATAAAATCACCAAAATGATTCTAATTTCACCATTTATTATTCCTTATTTTTATCCTAAAATATTATTATCTAAGATCATGATATTATTGTCCCAAATATTTCCAAATCCCTTCATTACCATGGAGGTTCAAAAGGTGAGATTAAAATTTTCGGCATAAGTATTGATTTTCTCCGTTATAACTGGTACATATATTTTTCCTCTAACACTTTTTAAAAATCAGTTATATATATAATAAACCATTTTTCAAATCCTTATGCTAAGTTAAAATTAATATTTTCACACAATAAAATCATATTATTCTTCTTTCTTTAATTATAACAAACACTTATTTGGCTCGGTTTTACTAAACACATGTGCTATTTTATAATTTTTATATCATGAATGATTAATAAATATGAAATAATAGTAATAATATTCTTCATTTATGAGTGTTAAAGGTTCTAATAATTCTTTAATTTTGATATTATATTAGATTCCATCAATAATAATTCTAATCTCATTAATTCTAGTGGATTTTTTCGGTGGGTATAAATAATTACATGATCAATGATATGTGTTTCTATCTTGGCGGGTTATGAATGAAAAATTGAGAAAAATATATGATTTTAATTTGTATTTAATTATTTGTTTTTTATTCTCTAATTGTAATATATTGGAATTTTTTTAATAAACACAATCATTGTATTGAGAAAGAACTCTATAAGGAAGTTTTTATGTATTCACTGTGAATCATCATCACAAATTCCATGAAATATCTATCAAGATCATGTATCATGTAATATAAATTTATAACCTCAACAAAAACATTAATAAGATGATGAAACAATAACTATAGTGCGTGAACGATATCATTGAACATAAAGAGAAACGAAAAATATAATATTTGACACCCAATTCAGGGCGTCAATAAATAATAATTAATAAATAGGTAATCAAAAATATTAAGAGAATGATATATATTAATATATGAAAAAAAATTCATTTTTATATATAGTATCTTGATGAATAACTACAATATGGTGGTGAGATTGTAAAAAAAATCAGTTTTTTCATGGATAAACATTTAATTTTTACCTTAGGATCGTTATAATTCTTATTTTAAATGTGGTTGATGTGGTTATAGATAGTAGGAAGGATCTGATATTGTTTTCGAGGTTATACTCATGGATTTATTTAGATATATATATTTACAACATATGTCATATGGTTAGCACACTGTTACTTCTAAACAAGTGTTTATTCGTACAAAGGTATAATGGAAATTGAATATTTTTTCAAACAGTGAGGAAGGATCCAGTGAACCCTGAAAAACTATTTAATGCAGTACAATGACATTACGACACTATTTATCATAGTTTTTAAACCATATATCCTAACCTTGTTATTTAATGTATCATTTATAGTGGGGTTCACATGGCAGATGCACACTCTAACCAACTGTGCTCCCAAAACATGTGATATTATTTAATGAGATACAAAATTTTAATTTTCATCTTAAAACATACATGAACACCCAAATTTTTAATTCCATATAATTTTATCTCTCATTATAACTCTCTTGTAGGAAATATAAGTTATTAATTAAAATTTTGACATTAATCCAACCAAATCAGAGGATGTTGTACCCTAGGGATCAATGGTAACATTTTTCTTCGGTTTCCTCTTATTTTTATCACATTATCTTGAAAATAAAGCCTAATAATGGATTTTATTCCCAAATAAAATGTTGGTTCCATATTTATAAATATTTTGAGTTATTTTTGAATAGAATGAAAAGGATTTAATAGATTCTCTTGGTCATCAGTCAATTATTTATTTTGAATTTATAGTAACCAAGTATTGACAAACATGGAAATTAAATCATTTCAGATTAATATTCAGTTCATTACAAAAATAAATCCCCATGTATTTTAATACTTTAGTGTCTTTGGAATCCTGGAATAAAATTGTTATATCCTGGTGAAATATCATCAACATCCCCCATAAATATACCCAACTATAGTACTTTTACCTAAAACCATTTTTTATAAAATGGGGAAAGGAAACATACGAAAGGGGTGAGATCAAATTCTTGTTAAGAGTAAATAAGGGTAATATGTATGAATAATTATAATAATAGAGGTATGAGAGCAATATCATGAATATAGAATATCATACCCAACATATAAAGATCATATACATGAATCATGGTATAAATCTTGGATGTTCATAAGACATGAATCATACGAATATAAATCACATAAACCATTGAATGATAACATTGGAATAAAAAATTGAATTGTGGCAGACACATAAGAATATAATATTACATTCATTGTATCCAATAAATTAATGCCAAGACGATCATGAAAGTATGGATTCACTCCTCATACCATATTGGTTGTCATGGTTCACTCCCATGAACATCTTAATTGCATGATTTCACTCATTAGACCATATTCGTAGTCATAGTTCATTCTCATTACAATAATAGTAGCATTTCTTCACTCATCATACCATCTTGGTAGTCATGGTTCACACCCATGACTATCTTAGTAGTCTAGGTTGATTCCAAAGAGCATCATAGTCCATTTTATAAAATATTAATCTTTACCCAATGCCTTAGTGGGAGGTATAGGTCCTACCCATCTCATAATAAAATCATACATACATTATCAAAAAAACCATAAAAAATCATATCATGACCCATGAAATGAAATGGTTATCATAAACATGTAATTATATTTTAACATGTGGAATAGACAGTATTTATAATCATTTCATCATAAAAATAACCCCTTAAAAAGAAGTGGGTATCAAAATCATGTAACAAATTAAATAAAAATGGGTTTCATAATGGCCATGAAACTAAGCGTAACACATTCTTATAAAAAATATGAATAGAGCATTCCGAGCATTTTCTATAAGGGTAAGAGTAACATCAAGTGATGTCTTTATAGAAAAGAATTTAAAAAAAATATTCATTTAAAAACATTTCATGGGGGAAATAGGTTATCTTCTTTGAAAAATAATATTATTACATAAAAAAATTTGAAAATCATTTTCATATAAAAATAACATGATAACAAATAAATTAGACATCATATTGTTTCGAAACCATTTTTTATTTAAAACATATAAAATAAATTAAAATACATGTAGATATAATTTTTTTCAAAACACAGTAATAATATATAATCAAATCTTGAAAAAAAAATTGGAAACAATTTCATTGAAAAAACGTTGAAAACATATCAAAAATCTTGAATTTTTTTTGAAATCATCTATAGTTGAAAACTTATAAAATAACATTCAAAATATACTAAAAACTGTTTTTTTGAAAATAATTTGTAAAAATATATAATAAATCTTGAAATATTTTTGGGTAAAATTTTTATCGAAAAATTTTTATAAAAATTTTTCTTATAAATTATCTTTTTAAAAATTCAATGTAATCTTCATGAAAATGACAGTGGGTAAATTCGTACATATCATACAAGGTAAAAAGAACATTCCTTTTGCAGAGTAAAAAGTACATAAAACACTCATAATTTTAAAGTTAGAAAATATGTTCCATTAATATTATGATTAAATGAAAAAAGGGTAAAAATTTCTTTAATTTATCAAAGGATATTACTAGAATTTACTTGGAAACCTTTTTTACAAAACATGGTTTTTTGACCAAAGATCGGGTAAGGTAGGGCTTTCATTAAAACGTCTCCATTAATAAAATATATAAAGAAGAGTAGAAATTTGCTACCAATACATGACTATAGCATAGATAACCATATCAGAATAAAATTCATGAATGTATTTAGATATGGGTTGTAATATTTCATCAAAGGAATGATAAACATAAACAACCATCAAAAGTAATGAGATTTTCTAAATAAAATCTTATAAATTGGTAACGTGGGATCAAACACTAAATTTTACAAAAGTAAATTAAATTAATCTTAAAATATCATTAAAATAAGTATTTTCATGACATCACATGTAAAATGGACGTATATACACCATGTAAGAGAATTTAGGTGCATAACAAATCATGTGTCTAAAAGAAGGAAAATTGAAACAAAAATAATTTACTGATTTGGTAAATTTTGAAACATAAAGCCCATGAATGATATATCATACAATTGATATGTATATACCCATAAATTTAAGTATAAAATACATTTAATACAATCATTGTCAGTATATACACCACACAAAAGAAAATAGGGGAAAACAATTCTTGTACCTCATGAAAATAAAATTTTAGACGAAAACCCTTTACCTTGTATATTGATTCCCAACATAATCATTCAAAAAAAATATATAATACATATAAATTGATTAAAAATATTTAAAATAACCATATTATTATATATAATACCATATATGGTTTTATTATGACCTTATATTACATGCTTGTTAACCATCTATTGTTAAGGTGTCACATCAGGTGGTATTCACTTGGTTTTTTATATGTGTGTTAATGTTTCATAATGATAATACTTATAATTATGTAATTATTACATAATATAAAAAAGGATATTAAAATAGTTTATATAAATTATATGTGTATTATAATAATCAATAGAATATATAATTATGAAATGGAATACACAGTTCTTGGAGATGGTAAGTTGTACGTACTCATGAATGCAATTTATGCTTAATTTTCATTATAATATAAATAAAGTAAAAGATGTATATGTATATATACGATTATATATATAATTATTAAATTATATTTATCAAGAAAATATATCATATATATTCACTAAATCCATCATTAATACATTCCAGGTACTGTGTGAACGAATCACATCGTTTTGAGGGGGTAGTAGTCCACACTTTCTCAAATAAAATATGTGTATTAACACCAAATGGAAAGTAAATTCCAATGTGTTATAAAATGAATAAAAAATAAAAAATAAATAATAAATATGTTATATAATATATATCTATATATATACAATTTTCCATCATAATTTACTGTATGAGAGGTGGTAATGAAAATTTAACAATCATTATTTAGTGAGGTACTAGTTCGTCGTACACATAAATAGTATGTCTGTTATCCATTAGATGGAGGTGTGTAAGTGTAGGTTGAACCCATTAAATAAAGAAAATATAGTATATTTCATAAATTTATCTTTCTATAAAATCATGGAAAATTAAATGGAGTGGGTGGCGAAATAAAATAAAAGAAAGGACTTGAGAGAAGATGTTACCGCTTAATATTATAACTCTTTTTTGTTTGGGCGAAAATGATTCCTTGAATTACATTATTCCCATGTAAGGGCCTCTAGGTGAAAGGGAGAATTTCTAGTATGTTTATTGGGAATATCATGGTCAATTCAAATAGTATTGAGAGTGTGAGTATGTGGGAGAGGTGGTGGGATTTTATAGGGATGGTAATGGAGTCACATGGAATTTTTGAAAACAAGTTCGATTGACACATGTTCATACCTAGAAAATGTTTTAAATCATTGTGATTAATTTTAATCACATTTACTAATCATTTAAGCCCAAAATCAACATGATATTATTATAATATAAATATTATACATATTAAAATAGTGTATTTCAGGTTTTCTAAAATCAAGTCATAGAATCTGAAAAATTTAGATTTATGATAATCCCTCATATGATACGAAATTATGAGTTTGTAAAGTAAAATGATGTTCAAAATTGTTTCATGTTATTATATTCACGTTCAATGTACGACTGATTATAATGGAATATATTATATTATTAAAAGTATAATTGATAAAATATTACATTTTAAAAAAAATATAATATACTTTATAATTAACAATTATTCAAACAACAAGATATTTTGTCAATAAAAAGTAGTATTTTTTATAATACAACAAAAAATGATGTTTCTCAGGAAAATAACAAAAATTTACCCTTATCTAATATTTAAATTAGAAATTAAATAAATAATTTTTATTTTACAAAATTAAATTTTTAAATTTTTTCTAATATTAGTTTTTAATATTAAAATTTGATCATTCATAAAAATGAAATTCTCAAACATAAATCGACTTCACAAAAAATCATATCCTTCATTACCAAGTTGTTTTATCTCTAAAAAAATATAATTTTTTTGAAAATTAGTTACTATTTTTAATATGATTATGTTTAATGGATATGTTATACTTATTTCATTTAAATAATTATAAATTTAAAATAATTTTTTTAGTAAAAACTATGTTGCAAGTAACATACGCCAAGTCAGTGTTTCATGTAGTGCAACAAAATTTGATATTGTGTATAGTGCAAAGAATGTCAGTATTGCATATAAAAAAGTCCATATCAATTTCGAATGAAATTAATTTATAACACATTGTTTTAAAATATATATATATATATATATATATAACTATTTATAGCCTCACGTGAAATTAGAAATATCAAAAATATAGATTAATTAAAAAATTAATAATTCACAAAATCTATTATTGTTACATTCTACACCCCCTTTAAATGAATATATCCCCAAAAATTTTCTCAGTTATAAAATGTTTAATAATATAAATTTTCATTCATTGAAACCAACATCGTAAAAATGAATACTAAAAAATCACATAAAAATCGAATTTTAAACCATAATTGTTAACCAAAGTAACATATAACATGGTTTCCACATAGTAGATCCATGGATGGGAATGAAGATTAGTCATGGATTGAAATAGTACATATTTATATGGAGTTATTGAGGTCATAAATATAAAATAAGTGAATAATCAATGAAAATTTGAGGGTCTCAAATTCATAAATATATGATGATTTCAAAGGCCATCCAATAAATAAAAATAAACTATTAGGAAAACACATTTTATGTTGTTCATTACCATATCATTGAGTTAATATTTTTTTGATCTAGATTATATGGATATATTCTTAATAGAAACATTTAAATAAAAAACCTTTCTCTAGTTCTACTTTTATTAATTTATATTTTGTTCATTACTTCATGTAATGGATGTCAAAAAAAATAACTTCTATGTATAAAATGCTAAAATAAAAATCTAAGAGATCTTAAGGCTCATAATAAAATAAAATGTATCGATTTGTTTCAATAATTATTCTTTATAATGAATATGGGTAATAAATTAATCCCTAAACCTAAAATGTAATTTTACTGTTTCATCATAATGAATTATTTATCAAAATTAATCATATATTAACAAGGACATTGTGTAGGACACTAGTAGATGTGGAACCCTTATCATTTAACGGTCATGGGTTAATGATCCACAACCTTTCCAAGTTGATTGTTTGTCACCCGACATACATTAAGTCTATTAATAACACCATATTAATATAATTTACAAAATATGATTGAAATCCTTAAAATAAGGTGAATCAAAAAGTAGTCTTTTAACCATATTTTTCAATATTGTCACCATACATAAATACTTCTCTGATGTTTAACATAAAATTTTGATGATTTTTTATCCTTATAACCCTTATAAAATATAAAAATCTCAAATAATATACTGAAATTCATGAAAACATCTTAACATTGATACCTCATATATCACAAAGTAACTCTTGGTTGTCATATTTCAATGATATGAATTCACTAAAGGTAAATTATAATAGAACATGTAAATTTCTTGAATTACCATAAATCCATTTTGGATGACATGAATGCTTCCTTATTCTGAATATTACTATATATATTCCATATATCCAATAATTTTTGTGCTTCATATATTAAAGCATGAACTACTTGTCAACATGTATTTAATTAGTATTAAGGTAACCAGTACCATCCAATTTATGTATTCGTATGCTACATACCATTACCCAAAGAAAATTATCATAACATAATAAACATATTAAGTGTTATATTTTAAATAATATTATTTCTTACATGGACATCACTATTTTATTACATCAGAACCATTCTACGGGTTCTTGTAAATCCATAGTGAGAAAACTGAATTGAACAATCCTAATATATTTCACCTTATATATAACATAATTGTTGAATCAAAATACTAAAAATGTTTATTATCCTACTTAATCCTTATTCCACTATCATGTATACCTCATCCTATTATACAATAACTCTTTTTTTAGATTTCATATTTTGTATCATCTTTATTAGTAATGTAATCATTACTCACACCACCTTGATGGTTCCCCTAAGGAGCATTCATCTTGGGACATTGAGTTGCATAATTAATGCTTATTATGGATAGAAAACACTTAACCTTTGATGATGTCTTAGGGAGGAAAATATTCCCATACATTTCCATAATCAAACTCTTCATTTCTACCTCTCATCCACATTATTTGTGTCCTTCTTTACAATATAAAAAACAACTTCTTGTTCATCTGAGACATTCACTTAGTAGATTATTTCCACATTCAGGACTCAAAGGAAATATAATCATATTTCTTATATGGTCTCCATTACCTGAAATCTTAGTGAACTTATTTTTTCTATTCATTGTTGTTTCTTATAGTTGGTGAAGGTTTACACTGTTAATCATGTTCGTGAAAACTCATTATAAATGTTCTCAAAATATCTCACTCTAGAGATCATCCCACTTGAATTATAATAATCAAATCATCCATCACATTCCATATTAATCTTGTTCCATTCACATCCCACCAATGAATAAAAGTATAATCATATAAAATGCTCAATAATTATAAATAAGGGAGATATGTAAGCATAAATAAGAGCATCATGGTATGTGAACCTGATCATAAAAAATAATACCATACCCTTCATATCAAGATCATATACATGAATCAAGGCATAATGAATGATAGATCATAATAAATTAATTATAGTGAAATAAATTACAAAATCCATGAAAGAAAAACCTAGGAACAAAACAGAAACTTGTGGGAGGTTCATAATCAAATATTATAATTTCCGCAGTAGCCACATAATTATATCCAAGCCCATAATGGTAGTGTAGATTTACTCCTCATACCTATTGGTAGTCAAGTGTCACACCCATGTCCATCTGAGTTTCATGATTTCACTCCATATACCATCTTGGTATTCATAGTCTACTCCAAAGGTCAGCTTAGTAGAATAAGTCCAATCTGCAATCAATATTGGTAGCCATGGTTTACTCCCATGGACATATTATTATAGAAAGGTAATTCCCAAGGCCATCCTAGTCGATCTCAAGGGATACAAATCATTACCCAATTCATTGAAGGGATATATAGTTCCCACCCATCTCATAATGAAATCATAAATACATGATCCAAAGAAAATATCGTAACATAACCCATGAAATTAAATGGGTTCCATAAACATGTAATCATATCATATCCTATAGAAGAAGACATGTTACATAATCATTTCATCGTAAATATATCCCATGAAAAAGAAGTGGGATTCAAAATCATATAACCCTTGAAAGAGACATAGGTTTCATAACCACCATTACATTATGTGTATCCCATTCATAGAATGAATATGAATTTATCCCTTAAATTATTGCATAAAAGGTCATGAATAATATCAAAAAGTCATTTTAGTTGGAAAATAACATCGAAATGCCTTTTAATTTTTTTTACAAAAACATCCATTATTCATTGAAATTTCTTCATAATACATAAATACATATGAATATCATTTTCATATAAAATACCTAGAAAACATATAAATAATGCTTGAAATAATTTTGAGTACCTTTTTCCATGAAAACATATAAAATATGATCCAAATAGTAAAAAAATTCATTGAAAAAAATTAAGAACATATAAATAAAGCTATAATTTTTTTTAATTCATTTCTCTAAGAATGATATAAAAAATTATAAGAAATCATTATTTTTTTAAAATTATTTTAACATGAAAACCTAAAAAATAAGCTTCAATATATTTAAAATAAGTTCACTGAAAATACATTTAAAACATATAAGAAATAATTGAGAGGGTTTTGAAAATAATTTTTCATAAATTTAATTTTTAAATAATATTTTTAAAATTAACCTTTTAAAAATAAAAAGGAAGCCTAATGGAAATAACGATTGGTAAATCTGTACATGTCATATGAGGCAAAAATTGCATTTCTTTTTCATGGTAAAAAGTATACAAAAAATAATCATTTAGAGAGATGAAAAATTATTTCATTAAAATAATTGGAAAAATAAAAATGGATAAAAATTTAAATTATTGACCATAAGATATTAGTATAATAAACATGAAAACACTTTTTATTTAATGTGGTTTTCCCCATGAAGAGAAGGTAAAGTTAGGAATTCTTTAAAAAAAATCGTAACATTATTATGTACCAATGTTTAAAAATTTTAAACTAATAGATGAGTTTGTAATGAATAAATATAGAGGGATACAACTAATGAACGTCTAGAGAGATGGGTCATAATATTTTATCAATGGAAGTATAAATTTAAACAAGCTTAAAAAGTGATGAGATTATAACCTTAAAATCTTATAATTTGGTAACATTGGATCATAAATCCCATGAAATAAAAAAGAATTACATGAATATTAAAATATCCTGAAAATAATTGATTTCATAATATAAAAAGTGATATGGAATTATATTCCCCTAAAAATAGAATTTAGGTTCATAACAAAACATGAGTCTCAAAGAAAGAAAATCGAGACAAAACTATTTTATTTAGTTGTAATCTTTAGAAACATAAACCCCAATAAATAAATATATTACAATAGATATGTGAATAAACATAAATATAAGTATAATATACATTTAATACACTCATTGAAATTACACACACAACAAAAAATGAATGAGTTGTAAACATACCATGTATCTCAAGGAAATAAAAAGGGAACTAAAATCCCCTTAGTTTGGTTCTTGACTCTCATCGTACTCAGTCAAAACACCTTTATAATAAATATAAATTTAATATACTTCATTTAATGATCCATATTATTTTATATAATATCATACATGGTTTTTTACGACCTTATATTAACTTCTTGATAACCATTATATGTTAAGGTTTCACTTCAGATAATATTCTCTTTGATTTTCATATATGATTTAATTTGTTATATTGTTAGTACTTATACACATATCATGGTCCCAGAATATAAACCATGATATAAATATCATTTATATAAACTATATTCATGTTAAAATAATTTATATAATATATATTTATTAAATGTAATGAATCATTTATAGAGATGGTAGCTTGTACCTACTCATAAACGGTATTTCCATTTAATTGTCTTATTGAGAGAGAGAGAAAGTAAAAAACCTATATGTATATATATTTTTTTTAAATTTTAAATTTTTATATTTTATATATCATACATATTCAATAATTAAATCCTTAATACATTACATATAGCTTGTGAATCAATCACAACAGTTTGAGGGGGAAATAGTCGACACTTCCTCAAACAGAATTTGCATATTAATGCCAAACATAAAGTAAAAAAATTAAAAAATAAATAATTAAGATTAAATAAATAATAAAAATAATACATAATATATATAAATAGAGTATCCATAATAATTTCCCTCTTGAGATGTGGTGAAAAAATTGAACAATCATCATTCATTGAAGTAATAGTTCTTCATACACATAAATAAATTATTTGTTATCCATTAGATGGAGGTGTTATTATGTGTAGGATGAAACAATATAATTCTAAACTATATAAATTTAGTATATTGGTGTCTTTATATAGTAAATTATAATGAAATTGAAGTGGGTGGTGAAATAAAATAATAGAAATGACTTGAGAAGAGACGTTACCTCTTAATCAGGTTACTCCTTTTGGTTTGTGCGAAAAAGCTTATGTGGATTGCCTTCAACCCAAGGAAATTATTTTAATGGAAAGGAATGATTTTTGGGAAGTTTATTTTGGAAATATTTTACAATTATAAGATTTTTGTGATGTGTGAAGATGTGGGATAGGTGGAGGCCTTAATAGGGAAAGAAAAGTACTCACTTAGAATATTTGTAAAACAAGTTAGATAGACACAAGTTGTTACACAAAAAATCATAGAATACTAAGCTAGATAAATAATATAGGATTATGGACGATATATAGACAAAAAATGGGGTTTTTATATGTTTTTAGGTGTTTTGTAACACTAAGAATAAGGTTTATTCCTTAATTTTGTTTAATTTGACATTAATCGTTGTGATTATTTTTTATCAATTTACAAAATATTTTGGACCAAAATAAACATGATATAATTAGACCCAAAAAGATATATTTATTGAAATGGTGTATGTCATTTTTTTTCTAAATTCACTTCACATATCTGGTAAAATTAAGATTAATGTTAATCTCGTAGATGGTACCAAATTACACATTTTCAGTGCAGAAAGATGTTCAAAAACTTATGAAGTTTTTATATTCAATTTCAATGTGATATTGATTATGATGACCTAAATTTAATTAATAGATATATTATTAAACTAATATGACCTTAAAACTGATTTATATTATTATATAACATTAATATTTTTTGAAACTAAATTATTGTTTTAACTAAAAATTAGGGTTTTTCACAATTCATCAAAAAAACGTTTCTCAGAAAAAAATTCACCCAATGGTAATTTAAAAGTTTTAAATTAAAAAATATAGTTTATTTTATGAAATTAAATTTCTAAATGTTTGTAAAATCTAACTTATTATTAAAAGAGTTTCATTTTATAAAATTATAATTTTAAACATAAAATGACTTTACCAAATTTCATATCTTTCATTACCAATATTTTTTATCTATATAAAAAACTATAAATAATATTTGAAAAACATTTATTTGTATTATTATAAATGTCTATATTGTTTAGGTTATAATTATATTATTTTTATAATTATAATTATAAAAGGATGTATCCTATAAACATTTATGTTTCATGTAATATACGTCGTTTCGGTGTTGTGTGTAGTGAATCCCATCTCTGTATTGTGTGTAGTGCAAGCCATGTTAGAATAAAATGTAGAAAAAGAAAATCCAGTTTCATGTGAAGTTAATTTTTGACTTATTTTTTTAATATATATATATATATAACTATTTCCAATGTCATGTGAAATGAAAAATATGATAAAGATAAATTAATTGGAAAATATTAATTCAAAAAATCTCATGTTGTTATAGAAATAGGTCAAAGTAATGGTTTAATAATTTCTAACATAAAACAATTAATTCAAATTAGTTCCATTGATGTGAAATTATGTAGAGTTACATAGTATGTTAACTAGGAATAAATTATGAAACTTATTTCATGGTAGTGAAATCAAGAATGTTTCATTGTAATTAATAGAATTATATGAATATAGAGTTGACCGAAAAGGAAATGAAGATTTCTAATAAACAATAATTAGATATCATGGATTTGTAATCAAAATTAATAAATTTTTCATGATTTATTATTTAATTAAAATTAACAAAAAAGTGAATCTTTTAATATTCAAATCATATATGGAGTATTTGAGAGTTCTAAAATGGTTTTTAGGATATTTTATGACTCATAGGCTTCTGAGATATGTATAATTTCTACGTTGTAATATATTTTCTAAGACATAAATTTTTCCTAAATATGAGTATTATTCTTGGATAGATATATTTCCCAGAGTACGACATTTAATATTGGATAGTTATATTTCCATACTACATATCGTTTAGATATATTAATCATTATATGATTAAGGTATAGTGATTCTGTGTTTTCATCAAAAACTAATGGTCAATATTTTTTCGTTTATTATAATTTTTATTTAAAATAATATGCATAATTTCGTCTCTAATACATGATCTTACTGAGATTGGAAATATTTGTTTATACCATTAGTGGTGGAGTACAAAGTTTTAGTAAATACATGCTTGGGGTTCCCTTGGTATTTGAGAATAATTTTTGGCTATAAGAAATGATAAGGGTAATCTAACTATGGTTGATACATCATTTGGGATGCTAGGATATATTATAAGAGTCTAGGAAAATTTATTTTGTGGTTTGGGGATAATTCAATAATACACTTTGGGATATTTTTGAGTTTTTTACTCATAATTGGTGTTGGATTGTGATCATAATTTTAAGATTTTTGTAGTATGTTTAATTTTTTTGTTATTTCTATGTATTCATGTATTCATATTTATTTTGATGGTTATATATTTTTATTTTTATTATTATTTAACCTACTATTATACATTAATATTGTGGGCATGGAATCCCCATATAACCGTCAAAAACCCTTACTACAAGTCAAAAAACACTAGTGTACAAGGAGGATCACTGGAGGTCACATATCAAACCATAAACTAGTACAATTTAGTGCACATAGACATGGGTTATTATAAAGTGTAATCATATGTATTTTATTATATATAATAATTTTTAATGGTATGAATATGATAGGAAATCTCAGTACTTGGTGTTTAACTTGTGCATTGGATTATCTAACCCATGCACAAGGGAATTGTATGTTACGAGGTATTAAATTTACATTCATTATTTCCACTAGTATAGATATACTATTTAATATTTAGTGGGGAAGATGAACTTTAATTTTATGATTTATGAGATCTTGGTATCTTGGTCAGAATTTAAATAGGTGGGATATCATTTATTATAGTACACATGTATGATTTACATGTTATCTACATAGGTACTTATGATGGATTATCCTGATTAAGATGATAACTTTTTTAAAATTTTATTGCATGATCAGCTATTTAAATTATTATAGTGAATCATACAAATTAAATTACAAATATAATATTTTATGTTTTTTGTTACATTCAGTTTAAATTTTTGTTATTTTAGAACCTATTATGAAATTCCTATTAATATATGCTGGAGATAACATGATAATATTCATCAGTTTTTGGGTGAAATAAATTATATGACATATGATTCTTCTGCATGGGTGACTGAGAATTGTGGGAGTGGTGAGTTGTAATATGCCTATAAATTAGTATATAAATATAGAAATAATGTATATTTATTTCACATTTTCCTTAAACTATGTTATCCTCTATAATTATCATGATAATTTTAAGTGTTTGAGTTTGTAGGAAAAGGTCTATGTGATGATTTCCAATATAAAAATCGAGTTTTTGTAAGGATAATTACACAATTTATTAGCCCATAACCTCCATTAATACATGGTAATGTGGTGAATGATCAACTGTTAATGAGATCCCTAAAAGTATTTTGGGTTATGGAGAGAATGTATTTTAAACATTCAAAGAATATTTCTAAGATGAATAAAAACGTACATCTACTACATATTTTATTTTATTGTGGAAATGGATGTCATCATGTAGTTGAGTATTGCATTGAGTCAATTATGATGATTTTTTTCATGTTCATAATCCTAAAAATAAGAATGGGTAATTGTTTGTTTATATTATTTGAGTATATAATAATATATGGTGGAACATTTTAGTTTTAGAAAACTATCTTGTAGGACTGAGATGGATGGAGTTTGATTTATCTTTCCACAACACGTTCTTCTGTTAATCCATTAGTTTCAACTAGGACAATGAATTAATGAAGCATTTAGAGTTGAATATATATGTCATGGACTATGAATATTATTTTATAGACATTTACTATTTTTATCCTATTATATATGTTAATTAGTTTTCCCTCATGAGTCTTTTTATGGGAAACATATATAATGTGACTCAATTTGGGTGAAAATATTAAATCATGTCTCTTTTGATAAGGTTGTTAATTCTGTTGATATATCAAAATGAAACCTATGGGATGGAAAAGACTCAATGAAGTCATATTATACCAACAGATTTAGTATGGAATTGTTATGATATATGAAGCACAGTTATTTAGTATCATGCTATGGAATTGGTGGTTTCAGTATAGAAACAGTTGGTTTGCTTCCTCATTTTAGTGTGATAGAATTATAATGTCCCATCAATTTAATAGAGGAAAACATAATCGACCCTTTTTCCCTTTACCACATATCGAGTGTCAGTCATTCATCATGATGGGATGAATATGGTGGTTTTACTAAGAGTGATATAGGATCCTCTATTGGTGTAGTATCAAGGTATGTGAAAGGATCAAGAGCACAAGAAATTAAAACATGGTATATGGGTATTTGGTGTTAAAAAATCCATTCATGTTGTGGGTATTAGAAGATAATATTCTCATGTAATCTACGAATGTAATGTTATTCCCCATTTCAGTTTACAAAAAAACTATATTATTTCACCATGTCACATTTGGTGTTCATCCGCATATGCCAATGGATGTTGACATGATTCATGGGTCTGAGATGGTACGGTGAGATAACTATACTCATGTATGACATATTATATAAATAAATAACTATCCCTGTTTTATATAACCTCCATCAATTATATTATAGTATGAAATATAAATTAAAAATCCTAACTAATAATAAATCCTTACTGAATTAGAAGAATCATTCTAGGAAGATCACCCATCAAGTCGATCACATATATAATAAAGATAGAATAAAGTAAAATAAAGACTCATCCTTGATGACTACACTAATCCTTAGCTCATCCAAACACCTAACAACATCTGAGCTATCCAGGTCAATAATTATCTAGTGGGACATAGCCAAAATTATCATTACAAAAAGAATATGATAGATTTTATATTACCCATGTGAAATACTGGCATAAATATGTTGTGAGTACAAAACTCATAACGGAACCACAAACGGGGTCTTGTACTAATGAGAATATGATATGATATTTGTATGTTAGATGTGAAAAAAAAACATATATATAATAAATAAATAAAACAATCATCCATTATTACGCCCCATTCGCTTTTTTAAAATACCTATATTAGCCACTTTTGTGGTGCCTCTGAGCACATTATGGTTATTGTTCCTCCAATGTGATATGTGTGCTCAAAATCAGTGGTACACCCAACAATATCCTCACAACTCTGTGAAAATTCATAGTGTCAAGAACCAGCCATGGTACCCTGGTAAACCGGTAACAAAATAAAACTTGACATAACATTAAGTTTTTTCTTGATCCGCATAGATTTTCAACTTGAATCTTGCATCATACAATGTTCATGGGGGAATTATTTTTTCCACAATACATAATGAAAGATAACAAAACAAGAAATTATGCACAATAAAGATGCTTTATTGGAGTAATGTACCCGAATAAAAGTACGGAAAAAAACACAAATTACTACAACATAATTACTAAAAATATGGAAAATAACCCCAAGGTCCCTATGGTCAAAATTAACCAAGTCCAAAGTTCAACAACAGGATCCTCCTCTAAGAGATATCTTCCATTTTCTTGAATCTGGAAGGATAAACACTATAACCATCTGAAGGAAAAAATATGGTGTGAGACTAATCTGGGTAGGATACCACTAAAGATTCCATATCAGTTGAAAAATATATATAATCCAAATAAAAATATTCCATCATCAAATAAAATATGATTTTATAATCAAATGAATATTTAAACAATTCATGTTATACAATTTCCAATTGATATAAATAATATTAAGTCATAGGATTTACATTAAAAGAGATATATATTTTTTTAAAAAAAATTTGTAAATAAAATAGTTACATAATTCAGTTTATTTAAATTTAGTAGGAACGTAAAGAAATTCTAAAGCGTTGTCATAAATTTATATCTCAACTATAAATAACTAATGAGAAACATTTTCATACACCAAAAGTTACGATAGTATTTCAAACTATAGGAATCCACACTCTCTAAGTGAACTCATAAATATTTCTGTATGCATGACCCAGTGACACTAGCCAGAGGGGATTTTCACCCTCCCATTTAGGATGTTACTCGCCCACATGTATGTTTTAGAATGTTGTAATAGCCTACATGTGTGAAAATAACTCACCAAATACCTGAGGCTAGAATGTAACCTTACACAACCACGGATGGAAAATTTATTTAATTTTTTTTTAAATATAAATAAATCTCATTATTCATTATTAATGAATGTTTTCCATATAAGACTAAAATTATTTGACTCAAAAAGATGGCTTTTTCACATGATAAAACCATTGGGTTTCTCTCAAATCATTTTACGCCATTCTAAATATTATGATATCAATTCAAAACCAACTCTGTCCTTTTCTCAATTCATTTCCATAGTTTAATTGAGAAATTTAAGTGAAAAAATTTCAATCAAACCCCTAATTTAAATTCACTAACCTATGAAATACAATTTCCATAAAACACACTACTTTTATGGAATGTGAGGTCTTCAAAATTTTCAGGCCAAAACCATTTCAAATCTCGAGATTCACTAGATTCAGGTATTATCAATTTGATTGAATTAAAATGTGTGCAATTGAATTTAAATCATCAATTAGAATAAGTAAACAAGTTTAGGGATAATCAATTTGGCTAATCGGGACAGAACCACCTACCTCTTCCAAAAACACAACACTCCCAACAGAACCATTCAATGAGAATAAAGGTGGAAAAGACCCCAAAACCCAACCTAGAGGAAATATAAAACACCATAGTGAATAGATCTATCAATTCCAAGATGATATGTCGATGTCCATATCAAGGATAAAGAGATATTGATTACCAACCCTGAATAATGATTACCCGGATATCACACACCACAGAAATAATGATTTATTTCCAAAGGATTGGTTCTAGAATGGTTAAAAGGATTCAAGAATAATAGAGAAAAGGAGTTGGGTCAATGGAAGATGAATTGTGGAGGAGTGAAGGAAAAATAAAAATTTAAATTTCCTCATTTCATAGGCTACTTTTGGGAGATTACACAACATCTATTTGAGATATAATTCATAAAAGTTTGAATTTTTATATCGGTGAAGAAGTCTTGAATCTATAATATTTTTTAAAGTCATTGCATTACACATCTTTTACTGGATATTCACATTGTTTAATTCTAGAGATTCATAACTGATTAATTCTTTATTATTACACATTAGAAATCGATATTCAAAAACTTCACATCGTAAAAATGGAATTCATAGTGTGTAGACACCACACCATGAATTATGATTCACATCATGGACAATATATTAGTTCGATGACATGTAACCAAGTTAAACAACATGTAATATCCTACAAGTCTACCAAAACCCTTATTTGTAGCCTAGAAATCCATCAAGGGTTGTACTTTACCATTACACATCCTCCCAATATAAACACAACCCAATCTAGCTAATGAAATACCAAAACAACGATAAGGATAAATTTATACTAGTTAGATCAGTAATGGAATGTTACAAACTCCACTCCCTAAAAACATTATATCCCTATATATAATATGAAGTTGAATCTTCGATAATTAGATAAATTCACTTCTCCCTTATTATTTCCTTACATTCCGATTTCTCGTGATTATCCAAACCGTGCAACCAGAGCACATGAACCAATGGTATCATCCACAAACAAAGCACCCTGGTCTCAAAATAATCTATCCTGATTGGCCACATAGTCAATGATAAATCAGGATCAATCTTAAGACAACTAAAGCTCAAAACGTGATATGGATCTGGTTGATACATTCTCATATGTGATATAAGGAGTATGTTATGTATCATCATCAGCTGTAGTGGTAGTGCTAAATAGTAAGAAAATATTCTCAGGTAATCAATGAATGTAATATTATCCCCGATATCTGTCTATAAAAAAACTAGACTAATTCACTATGTCAAATTAGGTGTTCCTCTTCATATTCCAAAGGCTGTTGACAAGATTCATGGGTCTGAGATGGTTTTGTGAGATAACCATACCCATGTATAACATATCATAATAATAGATAACTAACCATGTTTTATATAACCTCCAAAAAATATATTAATGTATGAAATATAAATGAAATATCCCAACCAGAAAAAAAATTCATACAGATATAGTTGAATCATTCTAGTAAGATCACCCATCTAGCTGATCACATACACAATAATTATAGAATAAAGCCATATAAAGACTCATTCTTCATGAATACACTGAGCATTAGCTCATCCCAGCTTCTAACAAAATCTGAGTTATCAAGGTCAATAATTCTCTAATGGGCATTATCCAAAATTATCATTATAAAAACAATATGATAGCTTGTATATTACCCATGTGAAATACTGGCATAAATAAGATGTAAGGATGATATTCATAAGGGAACCACAAACGTGGTCCTGTACTAACAAGAATATGTAATGATATATTTATGTGAGATGTTAAAAAATAAAATATATATGTAAAATCAAGAAATAAAACAGTAATCCATCACTAGGTCAATTTTTCCTGATTGACAATACCTATATTAGCCACTGTTATGGTGGCTCTGAGCACATTATAGTGATTATGCCTCCAATGTGATATGTGTGCTCAAAATCTATGGTAGCCCATTCAATATCCTCATAACTATGGGTTCCCATCATATGGTAGTCCAAAATCTATGATTCAAATATATGGAAGTCTTTATCCCAATAAAACTATACCATGTGCCTAACTATAATTTTGTGGTTTCCATAACCATATGTCCCACTACTCTATAGACCCATCTGGTGGTAGTTCTTGTATTTTCATCCAAATTCCAGGAAACTGTAACCATTAATCACATGAATCCTATGAAATTTCCCATTGTTTTTCTTGTGTCTAGTTCCAAATCCACGACATCAATATCCATATTTACCACCAATTTGTGGACCCATCTTGTAGTAATCTATCGTATCAGCTCTAAATTCATGGATGTTGTGACTATATCTCTATGACCCCGAAAAACCATCATGATTAAAATTACCCATCTAGATCCTAATTAATGGAATCAATAACAATATAAAGTTAAAAATCTATAGAATATTTCATCCATAGAGAAAATATAATTCAACAGAGCCAAACGGTGTGACATTTCGCTAAGGGATCATTATGTAACACAACATAAATAAACACTAGGGATGAATGAATTTTACAACCCAAGACCACAACCTACCTATTATGTTTCATTATGGTTTCAACTATTATCTCATGTAAATATACATATTTTTATTTGGTCAATAGGGATGACATACAGGTAAACATGAGAAGAACAAGAAGATGGACCCAACATGGGTCACCGATTTAATTTTTAGTATAGGGATAACACATGAATCTTTATGGAAATCTCATTACCTAGTATCATCAATATGATTGAATTGACTCCCTAGACAAAAGGGTAATCAAAACATCTGAACAAACAATAGATTCTCGACATTCTATCTTGGACCTCATTGTATATTTATATTAGTTTTCTCACCCAAACCAATCTATATCTACATATGGGTTTCCCACCCATTCCTAGTCAGATTATACTAGATAGGTTCTCTATTTCCACCAATATCTCAACCAATCCAGATATCTCAATGTCCAAATGGGAGTCATGCACTGTACATGGTTTATTTATTGTAATCCAGCATTCACCATCATCCATGAGGTGTCTCAAGAATATACATATTTTATAATTAGTTTCACCATGTCTATAATCATCATTAAGAATGTATGGAGGCCAACCAATGTCTAAATAGTCCTTTTCTTTTCCATCGATGACAGTGGTGACAATATAGAGCTAAAGGGGTTTTCAATACCAAATTTAATCAATAATATTAATAAAAAATTTAATTTAAATGAAAAGGTTCATTTTGATTAAATATAACTATGAGAATACCCATATGGGTCATTCCCATGAATCCACACGAAACACAATTAATAACATGACATTTAGGGATAGTATGTGAGAACACCTACCTAAAATGAATCTTTATACATATATTTCCTTTATACAACTATTCTAAAATGGACCATCAATCCTCATCGATGATCAAGAAATATTGTCACAACAGGATAATCCCCTAACTCAATCTGAAAAACAACAATTAATTTATTATAATATATATATAATTAATTAATTAATTAAAAATAAACATATCAATCTTGGTGAATATTTATAGTGTCAAGAACCAGCCATAGTACCCTGGTAACCTAATAACCAAAAAAAAAAATTGACATAACATGAACGGTGTTCTTGATCCCCATGGATCGTTGACTATAACTTTCCATCATACAACGTTCAAGTGGGACCAACATTTCCGCAAGACATAACAGAAGAAAATGAAATAAGAAAGTATGCACAATAAAGAAGCTCAACTAGGAGTAATGTACCTGAATACAAGTTGGCATAAAAACCTAAGTTACTACAACATAATTACTAAAAATATGGAAAATATCCTTGACATACCTATAGAAGACACTCACCAAGTAAAATATTCAGTATCTAGATCCTCCTCCAATAGATCCCTTCCTATTTCCTGAATCTGGAAGGAGAAACTTTAAAACCACCAAAAGCAAACAAATGTGGTGAGCCTAATCCTAGTAGGATACCACTAAAGATTCCATATCTGATTCCAAATATAGATAATCCAACTATAAATATTCTAATATAAAAATAGATAGGTTTTGAAATTTAATATCATATTTAAGAAAATTAGGCTATACAATTTCAAAATGATATAAACTACTTTTAACTGATAGGATTTATATTACAAGAGATGCATTATTTTCTAAATAAATTCCGTAAATTAAATTTTTATATAAAATAGTTTATTTAAATTTAGTAGGAATGTAAATCAGTTCTAATGTATTTTCATATATTTATATCTCAAATATAAATAACTAACGAGAAACATTGTCATATACCAAAATTTACGATTGTATTTCAAGATATAGGACTCCAAACACTCAATGTGATATAAAAAATATGACTGTACACATGAACCAATGACACTATCTAGAAAGGACATTTCACCATCCCATCAGGGATGTTACCCACCCACATGTATGTTTTAGAATGTTTTAATAGCCTACTTATGTTCGAATAATTCATTAACTACATATGTCTTGCATTTGATATTACACAATCAATGATGGGAAATTTATTTTAAGAAATATTAAAATAAAATTAAATCCCATTTTTCATTTTCAATGAAAATTTTCCATTTAACACAAAAATAGTTTTATTAAAAAACATGCCTTTTTTGACAAGATAAAATGAATGGGTTTCTATGAAATCTTTTTTAGAAATTTTTACAATTACAATATCAATTGAAATACAAATCCATCCTTTTATCAATTAATTTTCAATGTTATATTGAAAATTTTAATTGGAAAAAAATTCCATATAATCCTAGATTTAAATTCACTAACGTAAGTCATCCAATTTCTGTTAACACACAATAAATCAATGAATTGGGGGTTTTAAAAATTTTCATGCCCTAAAAATTTAAATCCATAGATTCTATAGATTCATTTCATACAAATTTAATTGAAAGAAAAGGTGTGTAATTGAATTTACATCCTCAATTGGAATAAATGAATAAATTTAGGGATAATCAATTTGGCTAATCGGGAAGAACCACCTACCTCTTACAAATACACAACACTGACAACAGAACCCTACAATAAGAATTATGTTGGAGAAGACCCCAAATCCCATCCCTGAAGAACTATACAACACCACAGGGAATTGATCTATCAATTCTCAGATGATCTTTTGGAATCCAAATAGAGGAAAATGAGATAAATATTACCAATGCTGAGGAATGCTGACTCAGATATCACCCACCAAAGAAAATATGATTTATTTCCAAGGGAATGGATCTGAAAGGTTTGGAAGGCTCCAATAATAACTGTGAGACGAGTTAGGTCAAATGAAGATGAATTGGGGGGTAGTGAATGAAAAATAAAAAAGTGAATTTTCTCTGTTTATAGGTTGTTCTCAGGATATGACATAGCTTATATTCGAGTAAAATGTTGTAAATGTTTAAATTTCTATAATGGTGAAGAAGCATCAAATCTATAACATTCATTTAATGTCATTGTATTACAAAACATCTAATAGTTATTCATGTTGTTTAATTCTGGGGATTCATAACTATTGAAGCCCCTATCGTTACACATTAAAAACTGATTGGAAAAAACATCACATCGTAAAAAATGATTTCATAGTGTGTACCCATCACACAATTAATTATGATTCTCATCATGCACAATATATTAGTTACATGAAATGTAACCTACTTAGAGGGTGTGTAATATCATAATAGTCTACAAAAATTATTTTTAAAACCTAAAATTTCAAAAAAGTGTTGGACTTTACAAATATTCATCCTCCCAATTTAAACTCAACCCAACCTAGTTAACGAAAACGGAAAACCAAGATAAGGATAAATGTAGACCAGTTTGTTTGGTAATGGGATGTTACAACCTCAACACCATAAAAACATTTTATCCTTGTAAATCTCATGAAGATGCTTCTATGAAAATGAGATGAGTCCACTTCACCCTCATTAATTCCTTACATTACCACGTCTCAGGATTATCATAACCGTGTAACTAGAGAACACAAACCAATGGAATCATCCAACCACAAAGCACCTTAGTCTGAGAATAAACTATTTCGATTAGCCACATAGTCAATGATAAATCACGATCAATATTAAGATCACTAAAGCTCAAAATGTTATATAGATCTAGATGATACTTTATTTGATGTGATACATGGAACATGTTATGTATCAAAATCAGTTGTAGAGGTAGTTCTAAATAGTATAGTAATTTCCCCAATAGATCTTCAAAACTCGAGAGGTCTGAAAAAGTTGGAAAATGCGGCCCTTTCCTCTCAAGGTATCTATGACCCTACCAGTGTGAAAAGATTATGGATACATAATCACAAAATTAAAATTCTAAATCCCTATAGTAATGATTAGTGTAATACATATATTAGAATTGTTTTGTCGGCTTGATCTGAAGAATCAGTTGAATCCTGGATGTCATCTATTTCACAAAAAATTGTATAAATAACGGACTTTCACCAACCTCTTACTAAAACAATAGTGATTTATAAGTCCATCCATACGAGGACTTAAATGGCGACATTCTGATTAGGGAGTAGTAACTATTGTATTAAGAAAATTAAACTTGTCCCAAGTGATCATCCCAAGCCCCACCAAATTCGATATCACAGGCATTGAGCGTCTCCTCAAGAATCTGTGTAGCCCTTTCTATCTAACCATGTAACTATGGATGTAAATCCATGATGATATGATCCTGAGGTCCTAGTGCCACCTGAATGCCACTCCAAAAGAGAGATGTAAACATAGGATCCATATCACTGACTATATAATATTTAAATATATGAAATGGGATAATATAATTCACATAGAGATTTCTCAACTCCACAACATTGGTTGTTTCTAAAATTTGTATAATGTGATCTTACTTTGTAATCCAATCAATCAAAACTCAAATCACATTCGTCACTCTCTATTTACATGGAAACCCAAACAATATTTCAATAGAGTTTTCATCCCCCTTCTATGTAGAGATAGGAAGTGAATAATGTATACCCAAATGTTGATGTTTCTCTGAATTAAACTATTAGATTGTATAGAAAAGTGAAAAAAACTCAGAAATTCCACATCATATACCTATCCCCCATAATATCCACATTATGTCGTAGAACGTATTAGTGGTTACTAGGTTCACAAACCAATGTGGAACTATATAAGTCTTCCATTTTATAATTTCTTTCCACTAATGGCATAAAAAATAAAATTTGATACCATAGAATTCCTTCTTTGGAGAACGACTATTGGGAAATAGTCTTCCTACCATTAAGTGAGACTCTAATGTTATAAAACTCACCATAAATATCTTAATAAAGAAGAATCATCTTGAGAAGATAATACTTCATCTGAAAGATGGATGAAAAACCACATACCTTTTTTCTTAAACTCAAATATTCAACTATGAAAATAGAGACATCAAATTCCACTCTTCTGATGATTTGTTCATTGCATGGGTTGGAAATTTCTTGTTTAATGCATCTGCAATGACATTCCCTTTCCTAGGGATATAGGGGATGTTATCTTAAAAATATTTTATGTAATCCACCCAATGCCTCTAGGGAAGACTAAAATATTTTTTATAGAATATATAAATCATTCTTTTCTGGTCTGAATATATAGTAATGATTTCCCAATAGAGGTAATTTCTCCAACAGATATGAACATTCCTCAAATCCATAGGTTCAAGGTCATGGGTAAGATAAATATTCTCATGTGTCCAATGATGATGAGAAATATAAGAAACTACCTACCCCTTATATTTAAAAATCCAACCCAAGATTATATCCAATGCATCATAGTATACCATGTAGCCCTACCAAGCTAATAGAAGAGTCAACACTAGCTCAGTAGTTAAGACACTTTTTATTTCAAAAAATATTTCTAACATTTATCATCCACAGAAAACATCACCCCCTTCTGAGTCAGAGCAATAATAATAGAATCTCAAGTTTTTAATACCATCATGAACCAGTGGTAGTATCTAACTAAGCCCAAGATGATCTGAATTTCAAATACATTTATGGTTAGTTTTATGTCATTACAACTTTTACCTTTTCAGGATCAATTGATATACCCCGTTAAACACCATGTGTCCCAAAAATTTCAATTAATAAATATATAAATCACATGTTTAATACTAGTCATGATGTCTATGATTTCTCAGTAGACTCAAAACTATTCTCACATTATGCACATGGGAAACCTTAGACATAACGTAAATGAGGATTTTTGCAAAAGGACTACCAAAATGACATCCAAATATTCCTAGAAATCATGTTTATAAAATCTATGAAAACTATAGGAGGAATTTTCATACCAAAGGGTATAGTATGGAATTCATAATGGACATACCTAATTCGAAAGATCAGTTTTTAAATGTCAGATTATTTTATTCTCAACTGAAGGTAACCAAAACAATGGTTGATCATTGGAAACAAATTCACACATTTCAATTGAGAAAATATAACATCAATCCATTACAATAGAAACTTGTTTATTACCATTACTCGATTTAGATTTTGGTATTCAACACATAGGTGAATATAACAATTTAAATTCTTGGAAAAGAGAATGGGCACTGCCAAAGGTGATACACTAGGTCGTATAAAGGATTTTAAAAAAGATTTTCCATATAGGACATCATCTCTTTTAGTTTAGATATAGCTATTCGGTATGTGGGAATATATATGTGATGAGTACATTGAATTTAGTCAATAGAAAATTCAACCTATCTCAACCATGGTAGACAGAGAAATACAACAGAAACACATTGGGAAACATTATAATAACTATGGGATATCACCATTCATTGATTCCTTCTCCAGTTCAAAATAAAAAATATATATCTCTTTTATAAATATGGGATAAAAATGAATGTCTCTGCCGGATGTTGGGACCCAATCTTCTTGAATGAAAATGGATGAACCACTTGTTTTAATAAAATAGACATGTCAAATATAATAATTAATATTGTATTTATTGGTGATAAGACAATCCATACTAAAAATTATGTCAATTTATTTCTTCCTGAGGATCTGAAAACTCCAAGCTAACTCAACATATGATAGAGAAAAGACCCATGAAAAACTATAGTGTCCCTTCTTTCATATTGTACCATAGGGTGCATTAATATCCATATCACAAGTTAAAAAATCCATATGAATATTAAGAAGTAAAAGAATTCATGTTGAAATGAAGGAGTGAGATGTAGTTGTATCGAAAAGGGTGGTCACTAATGAAAATGCTATATATATGGTACCACTCATAGTCACTGGAACCATGTCTGATTACACTGTAGACTCATCCACTATGTGAATTAGCCTCATTATAGAGGTTTTTGGATATTAACCCTTTTATATGTGAACCATCTTATTTCCCCATAGTTATTGGAGATGTTGATACTATTCTAGTACACAGATTAGTGAAGTAATGGAATAATCTCTGTATGTTACATGAATATACATTGGAGATCATGTTACTGTGTGCCTCACTTAAAATTATCATATAATGTACTATATTTCGACACTAGTTGAAAATCATAGAGATTTCATTTGGTGCTATTAGAGGTCGAGATTGACCATGTCATCGAGAAATACATTTGGAATCATCATGCTTCCTTTTTTCCTTTAAGGAACCAATACTGGAACTATGAGGAAAATAAATTCTTTACAACACTGACAAGCTAGCTGGCTCCATTTCATCCATCATCACCCTATCTATCACATCATCATAATTGAGAGGATTTAATAAGAAAACTTGATAATTGATATCAGATCAAAGTCCCAAATAGAACCATCATTCCTTCATCTATTGAATACATACTACATCATGTGCAAATAGAACCAAATTGGGAAATAAATTTGAATATGTATTCATTGTTATTTTGGACTATTCAAGCATGAAAATCTTTATAACGTTATCCATCACCAATCACTCTTGATGGAACTGGTCAGTTAATAGACCCATGAATTCGTTCCACTCTAAGACCTCATATTTAATTATATTCACCATCATGTCTCACCATCTTATTCTTGGCCCCTCCGAAATGCAGGTGGGACACATAACCATGATCATGTCTGATGTCTCCACAAACTCAAATATATATTCTATCATTCCCAACAATTATTTATTATCATGAGGATCAATTGAACCTTTTAAATAAAATGAATTTTGGGGAATGAACTTTTTAGAATGCTTTTGAAGAACTTCCCCCTAAAGATCCAAAATGGGAGCCTGAATAGGGACTGGACGTGGTGCATGGCCAAGATCATTAATAATTCACTTAGTCACCTCAACTAGATTTGGGCCCACTAGATTATTCGCTCGCTGCGATTTAGAAGAATCATCCACCAAGATCTAATTTTCATGTATTCTTAGAGGCCTGGTTCTTCTTAACATCAACATACAACATTGATGACATTATATTCTCAATAAAACTGAGTATCAATGGAATTTATTCCCCACATATGGGACTACAAAATTTGGAATCCACTCTATCTAAATCAAAACAAGAAAAGGGATAGAAAAAATCTATAAGACATCCTTCCTTAACAACCCTTTTTGACATAAGGTTCATTATGTTGAGAACTTTCCAGAAACACAATTTAAACTAACTCTTATGTTCGAACAAGATTAAAAAATATATAATTACTTTAAAACAAAATCTCAACATCCTCCTCTGATACCATATTATCATGAACCATCCTACGATCCCTGGTAACCCGATAAATGATCTAATCCTTACAAAACCAAAAGGGTGTTCATTATCCCCAATGGTCGGTGGCTAGCACCTGGCATCATACAACGTGAATGTGGGAACAATATTTTCACAATACACAGTGGAATAAAAATAAACAACATATTGTACCTAAAAATGATTCTCAACTGTGATTGCTGTAGAAAAATACAGAGAGGCATGATAGTTAAAAATTACTACAACCCAAGTACTAAAAATAGAGGAAATGTCCCAAAGGTCCCTAAGGACCCAATTCCGGAAGTAAAAACCTCAACAACTAGATCCTACTCTTAGAGGTCTTGCACCATTGATCAAAACAATAATGAGAAAGTCTATAAACACATGAAAAATGAAAGCAGGGTTTGAACATAAGCTGAACGGGATACCACCAATGACTCCACAAGATATTATAAAGAGATATTATCCAAATAAAATCTTATAATATTTAAAATAAATAGGTTTTAAAATTTAAAATCATATTTGAAAAACATTCTATACCGTTTCAAGATTAAGGAAATAACATTTAAAGAATAATATTTACATTAAAATAGATGGACTGATTCTAAAACAATCAATTATTTAAAATATTTAAATATAAAAGATTAGATAAAATCAGTACGAATATAAATAAATTCAACATCATTGTAAAACAATTATATCTAAAATTAAAATAACAATAAAAAACATAGTCATCTTCCAAAAGGTACAACAATATCTCTAGTTATAGGAATCCTCTCTCTCTATGAGAAAAAAGTAATATGTGTGCATACACGTCCCCCTGACACTAGCTATTGGAAACTCTTCACCGATATATTGGGAATGTGACCCACTATATGTATGTTTTTTAATGTTGTAATCATATAGAGTGTTTCCAAATAACTAACCAACTACCTAAGACAAGCATGTGATCTTACAAAATCATTGATCTGAAATTTATTTTAAGACAACTTAAAATAAAATTAAACAACATTTTTCCATTTAAATGAAAATTTATAATTTAAAACCAACATGGTTTTATTCAAAAACAAGCCTCCTGTGCAAGATAAAATAGTTGTGTTTTTATCAAGTCCATTTAATCAATTTTAACAAGTTCTAAATCCACTAAAAAAATTTCCATCATATTGAAAAGTCATTTCCAAAGTTAAATTAAAAATTTTTATTGAAAACTTTTTCAACCAAAACCATGATTTATATTTAACATCATAAATTATCCAATTTCCCTAAATTCAACCCAATTCAGTAGAATTGGGGGTATTTCAAATTTCTATTCCAAAATAATTCTGAATCTCCCAATTCACTAGAATCATTTTTTATCAATTTAATTTGAATGGAAATGTTAGCAATTGAATTTAAATCATCGATTGAAATAAATAATTAAATTTAGGGACAATCAAATTGGTTAATCTAGATGGAACCGCCTATCTATTCTCACTACTCAACACTAGAAACAACACCCATCAAAGAGAAAGAAGGAGGAGAAATCCTTGAATCCTAACCTAGATGAAATATCCAACACTACAAGGAAGAGATACATCAATTCCAAGATGATCTAATGAAAACCCAAGAGAGTATAAAGTGATATAGATGTATAACGATGATGAACGCTTACGCATATATCAATATCCAATGAAATGATGAATGATTTTCAAAGGAATGGATCCATAAGGGTTTGAAGTCTCCTTGAATAACATGGTATGTCTTTGGATCAAAGGTAGATTAAATGGGGAACGGTGAATAAAAAATATCCAACCACGCTGCATTGTTTTAAAGGATGTTTTCAGTGGATTACATGTCATGTAATCCTGTTACACGATGTGAATGTTTTAATTTATGTAATGGGGATGACGCGTCAAATATATAACATCCCTTTAATGTTGGGGTATTATATGGTTTGTAAAACCTATACCAGTTTTATAATGAAAGATATTCATAACTAATAAAACCCCAATCATTACACATTATAAACCAGTCTCAATGTACTTCAAATCATGAAAGGGAATTAATGGAATATACCAATCACACTGTGAATCATGTTTAATGGATTAATGTCTACAACATTTACATGATATGTAGCCTAGTTTCATGGTTTTTAATATCATATATGTATACAAAAAACACCTTTTTAACGACAAAAAATCCCACAAGTATCAGACATTAGAATTTGGCTTCCTCAAAATATAAACTCAACCAAGCCCAATCAACGAACTATAAAAAACACTATATGGTTAATGGTGTTCCTAATAGTCTGGTAATTGGATGTTACACATTGTATCATTGAACCATACTATAATTAAACCCATTTCCAATAATTCAAAACAACTTTTAAAATTAAAATTTTAAAATATTTATCAAAAAAAATAAAAAATAATAATTTCATGATACACCTCTAATTAAATGATGAAAAATGATATGCATACATAGTTTCATTAAATTTTTTTCTTATTCCATAATAAACCCCTTTGAAATGGACAATTTCACGATTGTTTAATAAAATGTCTATTTATGAATAGAATCAAAACATCATTGAATGAAGAAGGGGATGATGAATATGTTGGAATATAAGGCAGATGATCACATATATTACATCACAAAAAAATCATATGAATAACACCAAATACAAGGGGAACAAAGAGGGAGTAAAAGGGGGGACAACCATATTTTACTAGAAATGATAAAGAGGAGGGAGGGGGATTATCCCTCGTAAAATATATGGGGAAAGTCAATTTTTTCCATTTTATTGACCACAGTTATCATATACTATGCCACTTGAAAACTGGTGTCACCATTATCACTAGTTGAACTATTTTCTAACTAGTGGGATACTAAAACCTAACTTGTGGTTGTAGTAGTTTTAAACACAACATCATTTCTACCCCATGCAACAAATAGTGATATTTGAGACCACCAATACCTTTCTAACCATCTACCATTATCTATAATACCTCATCTTGGGTGTCTTAGCCTTTTTAATTTGATTTTGAATTCCTGTTCAATGCTTGGTCCCTCAGGTAATTTAAAATTCCACTTAAATTCGATACTCATTTAAACCTGGTGTTTTAAAAACTCCATGCCATAACACTTATATTCATTAATAAGTGTTATTGGTCATCCAAATAGACATTCAATTCCTACCTCAGTTAGGAATTTCAGCTCAAACCACTTCGTTATACCACAGAGTGCACAACCTTTTTCTATATATCCTCTTTGAAAGTATGACTCATAAATGACCAAAAAACAAGATAAATATCAGTACCATCATTCATACACCATAAAGACACATACCTAATCCCTTCTAGCCCCAAAAAAATAACATCATCATCCAATCTATCATTACTCCTATGGTTCTCCCTGTGATTTTACATGTCATGGAAAGACCAATTTCAGTATGTGTTTCCTCCACCAGCAAAACATCCTAGAAAAAATGTCTCTAGGGCCCTAACAATTATAGTAATGTGGTTCCCAATTATCCAACTAATCATACATGATAATTTAACTCTATATTATTGAATCTCAACTGAATAGTCTAAATTCAAATTAGATGTGGTTAGAAAATTCTTGCACAAGATTATCCAAGAGAATATAGGTCCAATTCATGAAATATCTTATTCCTGTCCAAAAAAATATGTAATTTTTTCACATAAAATATAGTTATATTTAGAAATAGTTGTTAATAATCCTCTATCTAAAATGTCTTGAAAAATATCAGCAACACCCACTATTTCACTCTAATAGACATGATTATGATTCTGTTAGGACCAAAAGGGTCCTAGATACCCTGAGAGGGGGGTGAATCAGGGTATGTATGTTCTTTTCAAAATTTTCCTTGGCCCACTGGAACTTGACTTCTTAATTATAAGTATCAGTTTGTTTGCATTTATGTTTTACTATGAATCTTATTATTCCTTCTATATTTGATGATGATAATTTGAATTCAATGCAAATAAGCAAGCAGGAAGACATAGAGATTTTTACATGGTTCGCCCTCACTTGGCAACATCCAAGGAGTATACAACATTGATTTTCAAATGTACCAAATCCCATAATACTTACATACAATTTACAATGTTCATGATATATCACTTATATTCCAAGGATCACTACCTTGACAAATTTTAAAGTCAGATCATTGTTTTCCAAATGTTCACTCCCTTTGCCTCTCTATCTAGATCACTACTGGCGGAGAGGATCACCTTCTTCCTATTCATTTTCCCAATGCTCTGGAAAGGATTCATTCATAGTATAAATACATGAAGGTCCCTTAGTTATCATGGATGAATTAATCATACTTTTTATGTATATGCTCTTTTGATGTCAAATATTCAACCACAGATGAAGCTCACTTTGAACTTGATGTACTAGGAAATATTTCATCTTCCAGGAAATACAAGAATTACATGAACGCTTCCCCAAGCATGGAGCACTTCTCATTGCTTGGCATGCATGTTCCTTTAAACTAGTTGTGTTCCACTCCCTTCACAGACTCATAACTTGGCTGACTCACACCTTTTTATTCCCAAACCAATGTTTTCACACAACTATCAACATGCACACAACATAGGAATTACATTATAATTAGGAAACCAAACCCCCACTTGCGCACCCAAATCAACTGTGCAATTGGAGATCAAAAATTATATAAGGGATGAGCTTCGTTTAAAAAGTGGGGAGGTAGCCCTTTATTTATACGAATTTTGGGAACCCTGAGCGCCACAAACAATTCTCCACTCGGTGCGCATGTCCAGTTGCCCAAGCCTCGGTCGTCATATTCACATTTCACTCCCAAACAAAGAAATGGGAACCCCCCATTCCCTTTCCATATATTGAGGTTATGATATTGAAAAAAATATGGAACACAACATTACAAGACTCCAATAACCTTATCCACAAGTCCCATTACTTAAAAAAAATTCTGTTTATCTATTTTGAGGCCCAAAAATTTGGCAAACATTGGAAAATAGTTCCACCTTGTATCTTCTCATTTTGTACTACCTCCAGATCACCCATTCCTTTGTATAGGTTCTTCTTTCGAACATGGTTTGTCAAAAAAATCTCTTGAAGTTGAAAAATCACCATTTAAATCCCCATTTTCAAAAAATTGATCATTGTGGTCTGTTATTTTAGTAAACACAACATGGATGCCTACATTTTCAACACACGCAATCACCTCAAAAATTATACAATGAAACATTGAGTGATTTTTTCCAAACAGATTCCCCCAAAACCAACGATGTCTAATAACTATCAATTTACTTACAATTTCATCCCATCCTAACCCTAATTGTTGGAGCATAGTCAAAATAAAATCCCACATTTCCAATATAATTCTATAAATGAAAGAAACCATTAATTCATTATCTAACATGGTAGGACCAACAAAAGACACTCCAAGATCAACACCATCACTCAGACTCTACTAGATGTTGTAATTGAATATGTATCTAGAATTTTCCAAGTAATATTATAGTACTTGGTTCTATATATCCACTATAATCAATAATTAAAAACAATTGATTTACTATCCCATACTCCACCAAACCGTATCATATGAGGGTGAGATAGTCACAAAAAATATCTATCTCACCACCTTTATAACAACAGTTCCATCTCACCACTGAAGGAGATTACAGATCATCATTTTCCACACACTATCACACAATATATATTATGACATCCATGTACAAACTGACATATTATAAATTATTAAACTATAACAATAATTTATCATCCATTCCAATCCCAAGAGTGTGTTGTACTTAAAATCCACTTGAAATACATCCATAATGAAGGTCACAACCCTAATCATTCCACTATAACACTCCTCACCAACACAAATAAATAAATTTAACCCTTATGAATATTCATTTTATACTCCAATTCCGGACATGCATGAATTTATTCTCAAGCCACTCATAGAATTCATTTCAACAATTGACTCTTTATTTATGTTCCAATCTAGATCGGTTGTAGTCCTATACCCGATCCATCACCTGAATCACTACCCTAAGAGTTGTTAATCCCCAATACCATGTCAACTATTCCCCTTTCACGTCTATTTAATCAATCTATGATCTTTATTGGAACTCCAAATAAAAATTATTTATGCTAAAATTTACATGGTAAATTATAAAACCCTATTCCTTATGTTTTAATTCTTGTATAATAGTTTCCCATCATAGTAATAAGACATGTAAAATTCATCCAAATTATTCACTTAACCCACAATGTCATTCTAGTTATGACAATCCACCCACACTCTGAACACACTTGTAAATGTTCATCCAAAAAACATATGGTCAAATGTCACAACATCCTCATCCTTGAAATCAAGAATTCATACCATAGGCATAAACACATAAGGTTTTCATCACCAAAAAACCCCATAAAATTTCCATTTATATATCCATTCCTTGTTGTACCATGCAAGCACCATGCATAACATGATGCACCTACCTAGGATTCACCTTCTTAATAAACTATATATCTATGTTAACCTCATAAACAGGTTACCATCAATCATAATTATCCCCAAAAATAAGGTTTAGGATATACCTCAAGGTTATATAGGTCTACCACATATACTGAACAAAAAGGTCTCATTTCTATATCAAATAGTACAATCACCTAGCCAAGGGACAAATAAAGAAGATGTTAGTTGTCATCGGGGCATTTCCCATGAACTCATACTGAATAAACCATGAAAAATCACATGATATACCATCTACTAAGCTATATCAAATATGAAAGAATAAAATTTTAGAAACACCACATACTCGTAGAGTACATATTCTAATGAGCATCCAAATACAGAACTGTCCCCCCCCCCATATTTGAGGACGGTATCCTTGTTGGTCAACTCATGTATATAAAATGGAATCACCGTAGAATACCAGTGTCAATGGACTATAAAAATATAGTTAGGTTAATCATTACACCATTCCAAGATATACAGAAACATGGTATATTTGTTATTACAATAAATTTAAATAGACTTACCTAAATATGGAAACCCACATGAAATTTATAATTAGGAAACCTATGCTATAGTGACTCACTATGTCCACTACATATAATTATTAACATAGATTACATCTGAATCATCAAAATTTATCATCTCATCATAGAATCAAATGATAATCTATTGGGTGAAGTAATATATAAAATTATTCCTCAATGAGAATAATTCCACCATGTAATTATATGGAAAAATTCCATATGATATGTTGTTCAAACATTAAACAATAAATCCTCAAACATAAATGAAATCTCACACTAAAATTAATGTGTGTAATGTGAAATAAATATTACGGATATAAGAAATTACATTTATCATATATTTATTTCCCAAAAGAAAAAAATCCCAAATCAATATTTAATCCAAAAAGAATTTTTGTTTTTCATGGAGAAAAACATTTTCAACCAAAAAATTCAACAACAAGGATAGTGATCCAAACCCCAATGATGTGAAATTATTTTCAAAAAAATGTTGTCAATGGAGTATTTAAATATCCTTCATAGGTACTATCACACTCCAAAATATATAGTTCACAAAATCCCAATATATTATTATAATAAAAAATCTCTTATACCAAAATGTAATATCATGTTCTAGATCACATTATGGATAGTAATTATATGGGTTTATTATGTGACATTAGGCACACCTCCTCATATATGAGAGGCTATAGACAATCATAAGTATCCTCATATAGTAATACGATGAGACACATCACATATATCTTAGTGAATGGTAATAAATAAATAATAATGTATCAAAAATCATTAATAAAATTTTTTCGATTAGGAAAGATAAATAAAACTGGGAATCCAATAAAAAATAAATGGAAGAAGTGGTAAAATCATGTAATTACTATACCACCTCTATCTGGTAATATATAAAAGAAAAAATGTTAAAAAATACCTTATATCCATTACTACACAGAGCCTCACCTCATCATGATCTCTAACCTCATCTAGGAAATCCATCTCGATCATGTTCTCCCAATACTCAACCTAAATTAATTCATGCAATAACGATGTGAGAGATGTTCTGCCTGTGTAATGTGTAAGTACATAAATCAGTATAAGAGAAATAACAGAGTACCTTACTATCCAAAATATGTAGTGAAATGTAATTTTTGATGATAATGAAGAATAAAAAATTATTTAGAAAGAAAAAAATAATGAAATCCACAGTCAATCCAAATTTTTGTGACCTTGGTCAACCATACCTACTTTATCTAGTTATGGGGTATCTCGGAGCATGTCATGAAGAACATGCCTCCCAAGTAAAATGTAAGATCAAAAAACATTATAGACCCAAACACATTTTTAGTAAACTATGATCTTGACCCACTATAGTATGACATCCTTGCTCCAAGTCCATAACTAATAATTTTCCATGGTATTCCGACCATGCATCAAACTCAAAATACATGTTAGTGATAACAATATACCCCCAACCCAAAAGACACATCCCATTATGTTATATAATCCAACTCTAAATATATGGAAACCATACCCATAAAATGTAACACCCCAGGTAAATAAAGAATATGACATCTTTATATTTATCCATACTTTTGAATCAAATATTAATATTAATTTAAATGGGATGCAATGCTCGATGGCGTACCCAATACACAACAACGAGTTTCTTTGGAATCTTATGTTGCACTCTAATAATAAAATAATATTATTTTAAATGGTAGCTAACATGTAGCCTTTGTATTGGCGGGAATAGATAGAAATAACTAAAATATGATTATATATGTTTTTTAAATGTTTTTTCATTTATCCAAAGGCTTAAAATACGGAAAGAATTCAATTTTAGGCTTTTATACACTATTATTCTCTAAAGGATCACTTATCGGCTTCTGATGGAGAACTGTCATTAAATATAGTTTTGATCACTCTTATACATTCTTTTGGACCAAATAAAACTCTTCTTTAGAATCGGGACATCAAATTTTACTTTGTGTAAATTTTTTGGTATTTTTCCGATAAAGTTCATTTTTTAATGAAGTGTAAAATGTTGTATTTTAATTCAAAACCTCTTTTTAATCTAATTTATGTATATGATTAGATTATCATTTGAATAGTTTTTAAAGTGAAATTAGAAAATATTTTTACCATTAAATCCAATAGTGGTCGTTGGAATTAATTTCTCTTTGAAATCGGACTTAAACTAGTGTCAATCTTTTGATACTTATTGTTTCATAAAAACACGCTATTTTCTCGGACAGCGGGAATTAATTATTAAATTAATTAATGTGAATTATATGTTTTGAATTTTTTAAAATAGACTTCATTTTTGAATTCGTAATATCAAATATAGCTTAGGGTGAATTTTTGGTAATTTTCTGAAAAATTTCAATTTTTGATGAATAGTGAAACCACTAAGTGGTACTTATAAAAACTGATTTCCTGTTTAAATGAAATTTTTCCATCATTGTGGTTTGATTTTCAAAAATCCGACATACATGGTCGTCATTAAGAAGTAAAATGTGGTTCAATGGGATAAAAATAATTTTTTGGTGAATAGTAACTTATTAAGTTTTTAATCGCGATTAGTGGTAATTAGTGTAGTTTAAGGTAAAAATAATGCTTTAATAAAATTAGATAAGCTTGAAACATGTCCTAACCCTATTGGTTGTGTCATGTCCGACCAAGACAACCCATGTGTCGATTTAGGGGACCCCATGGAGCCACTTGGGAGAGATAATGACTTTAATGCCTTTTTTTAAATAAAGGTGAAAATGACACTAACATAAATTGTTTTACTAAAACAATTTTTAGAAGGGGTTATACTAATAATATTTTTGATTATTAATATTAATTAGAAATCTAAAAATATTTTCTACATCATAGTATTTTTTTTATAATTTTTAGACTTTAAATAAATTAAATTATTTATGACATCATGATGATGCAGCGATGACTTCATTATTTAACGATTTAAATAAAATGTAAAGATAATGTAATATCTAAAATATACACATGTCCAAAACCTATTAGATGGGAATATTTCAAAGCCTTATCATCTTATCTTCGAAATATATCAATGTGGGACCTTAGAAATTCGAAACACTTTTGAAAATAAAATAATAGTTTCATGATTTCCAAAAGTGCCCCTCCTCTCCTCTTATAAAAGGCCCCCACCTCTACCTCATTTCACACACTCCTCAAGCCTTTGGCTCGGCCATCCCCTGCCCATTTACTCTCTCCACATCCCTCTCCTAATCCTAGAGGATTCCCTTTGGGCAGAATCCTTTCAAAGGAATCCTTTAGACTCAAATCAAAAGGAGTTACACTTTTAAAGGTAATTCATTCTCTCATGTTCATTTGTTTTATTTTGCTTCTCTAACCCCCTAAACTCTTTTTATTTACTTTTTTGTAACAACACCAGTATCTTCAATATACTAGGATGTTGTTATAAGATTTATTCTATCTACACTCTCACACAACTACATCAAATGGTTAAAGAACATACGGTTTCCGTGGATGGAGAAATTCTGCCTCCCGAAACGATGATTGTTCAATACTCATTTAACACCTTCAAAGGTGGCCATTATGATGTCATTATTTTTATATATGATATATAATATGTTTATTTTTTACTTAAGCTTCTGTATTTTTCATTTTTGGCTTACCTTTATGGCTTCCATTATGGGTATACACGATATCTTCATTTAAGGAAGTGCGGACTACCACCCCCTAAAAGTGATGTGATTCGTTAATTCCATATGTGGGACGTATAAAGGATGGATTTAAAGTTGTTATATATGATTTTATACTGGAATTATAATATAACTCTATATCATTATTATTTATTTCCATTAAAGTATGACATAGAAATGAAAGTAGTGTCCATGCGTACGTACGGCTTACCGTCTCTATGAACGGTGCATTTCATTTCTTATCCCCAAATGTAATGTACTATTAAAACTATATGTATATAATGGATATATATAATGAATGATACATATAAATGATGAATAGAATTCTGGAATTAAAATATACATACGTCTCATTTAATTTTAATTCCATTAATATGAGAAAGAAATGAAAGTAGCGTCCATGCGTACGTACGGCTTACCGTCTCCATGAACGGTGCATTTCATTTCTTACCTTTAAATAATTATCTAATATTATAAATACATGTATATGCTGGATATATATGATATATATTCTATACAAATCAAGAATTTCATTCTGGATATAACGAACCTTTGACCAAATTAACAACACGTAAGTGTAAGAAGTCTATTTTTGACTTAAGAACCAAATACCGACAAAATGAACACTATTAACTTAAATGATTACATGATGTTTATAACATGGTATAAAAGGAATAATGAACTATAACAAAGGTTCTTAATAAAGTGGAAATTAACTCAAGTTTATTATTCAGGACGTTAAAGAACGATCGAGTCAATTTGGACTTGAGGTAAGGGATCTTACTTCCCTTTTTTTTAAGTACACTCTTTTATGTCATTCCTTCTAAAGCTCATCTTTCTTATTATTGGGATGTTATTTTATATTACTCTTTTTGTAAACTTTATTTTGATGTGATGAGAGACCCTATTTCCTCTCATCAATCCATTTTGGAAGTTTTAAGTGGCGCCGTTAGGCTGCCGAGTTTTCGTAAGAGATTTTTCATCCCACTTTTATTCGCGTGAGATTTATGCTACATATGCCACAATTTCCTTTGAGTGGTTTATGTACTGCCAACTATTACAATCCTTTTGTAATGTAATTCCATTTATGGGTATTTACATATTCATTGTATGACACTTCTTCAATGGGGTGTACTTTTCAAAAGTTACCCAAGTCGGTAAGGGAACCTTTCACCCTCCTCTTTTTAAAAGACTTCTTTTGTTGGGTCTTTTAATTTACATATTTTTATATTGGGATATGTTCTCATATATCCTTATTGATGTAACATTTATGTCCAAGTGATGATATACACATTTTATCTCTCATCAACTCATTTTGATGTGACGCCATTAGGCTGTCAAGGGAACTTCTTAACCCAATTTCGATTTCTTTGGGTTCAACATGTAGTTATTGAATATGTCATCCTTTGAATATGTTTGAATGAACTTTGATTATTTTACACTTAATATCCACTTATATTTGGCATATTCATTTGTCACACATAATTATGTAATTGATTTATCCTTAAATCAAGGATACCATCTTTGTAAGGGACTTCGTCTCAATCTCCTTTCATTGAGGCTTATTTCGTTTTATACACAACTTTATTTTGTACGGTGTATAAAACCCTTTGACTTTTACTTTTATACAAAAGGAATCTTTTTCATGAAGCGTTTTACTAAACGAAAAAAAGGAATGTTTCTTTTAACGTACACGGTGACAACGACCTTTTCCGCCGCCGCGATTATTATTTGGTCTTTGGCTTCCTCAACAAGCCGTAATGTTTTTTAAAATAAAATAAATATCATATACTCTTTTATGTATTTTGGTATTGAAAATGGTTTTGATAAAGGATTCTATTATGTCAATATATTTAAATAATATATTGTGATTGAAATGTGGAAATTTTTTCATTCCTTTATATTGGTTTTATGTTTAATGATTTTATATTGGTACTTGGACATTTTACGGGTGGTTACATGATAAACCATATGACGGGTGGTGCCGTGAATTCCAGGACGGGTGGTTACGTTATAACATCCAATGCATTAGGTATGGAAGTCGGCTGTATGGCTATTCTATTAAGTATGTATGAAAATTGGCCATATGGCTATTCCATTAAGTGATATGTGTGGGAGTCGACCGTATGGTTATTCCACTAAAGTATGTTTATGTCCCAAGTTACCTTTATATATGTTATGTGTTCTTTATATGGGTTTTATGGTAATCCTTTGGTTACAAAAAGGTAAGTAATGATATTTTATTTAGTGAAGAGTTTTTACTAATTCATAAAGGTGAAAATAATTACTTTGATAAAGTATACATGGTTTACTTTTTGTTTTGATAAAGTAACAGTTTTTTTTCTTTGTGTATCCCTTACTGAGCTTTTTATGCTCATCCCAAGTTTTTTGAAATGTTTTTCACAGGTCAAGGGAAAGGTACATGATGTGATGATATTTTCAAGGATGTGTCAAGAAAGAATCCACATTTTATTTTAAATGTGTTTCCGTTTATGGGAAGAATGAATACTGTCTTTTATGTAACCACTTTGTTTAAATGTGGAATGTAATGCATTTTTCATGATCTAATTCTCTAAAACTCTAAACCTGAAAATATCCTCAATGTGTAATCTTGTAATAACTCAAGATTAAGTAAGGTTTAAGGCTACGGCCTTATAGTTGGTATTATAGGTCGGTTTAGATAACTTTAGAGGTTAGGGTATTCTTTAAGAATAAGTGACATTACCATAATGGTTAGGATTTCAGACAGAGTCCTAGTTTTAGATAAAGTGAATGAGTAAGTATATCATAGTGTTTACCTTCCTCATTAGTACATGATGGTTTTTTTGATATACTCACACTGACCTTTTTGGTTTTAGTAAATGGCTGGATCTAGCAGGCACCAAAGTGACAATGGGTTTGAAGGAAACTGTGGTGGTTCTCTGATTAAGAGACTGGATGAAATGGGGGATTCAATGAGGAACCTAATGGTTTTTCTAAACTAACTAAAAAGGAGTCATGATCAACCACTTGTACCTTGGTATGTTCTGTAATGCATCATGTACGAGATGACCAATCGATGTTGAAGTTCAGGTAATAATTATAAAGGCAACCAATAGGGTTTATATGATCCTTACTTTTGAGGTAATTATGGGTTATTATATGATATGATGGAATAAGAAGGCATGAGATAAACATTAGGAATATGTTATATTTATTTTTGACAATTTTATCTCTTTTTGGGGAATTATTTGAGAATTATATAGTTTTGGAAAAAGGACATCACGCCGACCGTGTGACAACCCGTCGCGTCAGACAAAGCTGAGGGAATCGAACCCACAACAAAAGTGCGACTGGTATTTATCTCCTACCACTGGACTACGTGAAGTACCTAGTTAGTTTGACTTATTATTTTAAGTTATATGATTTTATGAATTAAGAGTATGTTGATTTTGGGTTATCTATGGAAATTTATTTACCAATCATGGAGGATAAGTGATTAGGTTAATTACTGTTCAATACGAGACATTAAGAGCAACTGATGTTGTTCGGAGATAAATGTTACGATTTAACTTGGAAGACTATGTGACTAAATATTTCAAATGTTTGGGTTTCAATCTTATATTGGTTTACTTTGAGGAATTTTATGGACAAATTGTTTATCGGATGGTCCTCGTTGAACTTTGGGTTTTGTTGGACAAAATTTGGAGATTAAGAATAGATTTTCTTTCTAATGGGTTATCCTTTTCTGGGTTATCTGATCTTGTACTAATCTTTTGGGTTTTGGTTTTGGTTAAAGTCTAAAGACATGGGAAGTATATAGTTCTCTTTTTTGGTTTAGGTAATTCTCTAGAAGTTGATTATAGTACTCTTAATGTGAACAAGTCTCCCTAAATACACGTCTTTTGGAAAAAAATATGAGTTTGTGTAAGGAATATAATAAAAGTTGAAAGTCTACATGATAAGTGATTATGTTTCCTGATTAATAAATTCCTCAATAAAAAGTGACTTAAAACAAAAATGTTGTCTATTAAATTTTCCTACTGGGGAATCGAATACCGTTTAACCCATCACAAGTTTGTGATTTTCTCATTGTTAACTTTCTCCTAAACATGTTTTCTATCACTCTCCATCATAACATGACCCTATGTTTTCTCCTCCATGTCCATGTTTTCATACTTGGAATCCTAGTATGGGTTAACTCGGGTTACCTTTGTACTTATCTTTCTTTATTTTAAAGTGATTGTTTTACCAACTCTTCTTCCGATGTGGGACTTTCAAGGATGTTTCCAAGCCCAATTTTAAAATTGCGGGGACGTAATTCCCAAAAGGGGGGAAGGATGTAACACCCCAGGTAAATAAAGAATATGACATCTTTATATTTATCCATACTTGTGAATCAAATATTAATATTACTTTAAAGGGGATGCAATGCTCGATGGCGTACCCAATACGCAACAACAAGTTTCTTGAGAATCTTACGTTGCACTCTAATAATAAAATAATATTATTTTAAATGGCAGTTATCATGTAGCTGTTGTATTGGCGGGAATAGATAAAAATAACTAAAATATGATTATATATGTTTTTAAATGTTTTTTCATTTATCCAAAGACTTAAAATACGGAAAGAATTCAATTTTAGGCTTTTATACCCTAATTTTCACTAAAGGATCACTTATCGCCTTCTGATGGCGAACTGTCATTAAATATAGTTTTGATCACTCTTATACATTATTTTGGACCAAATTAAACTCTTCTTTAGAATCAGGAAATCAAATTTTTCTTTGTGTAATTTTTTGGTATTTTTCCGATAAAGTTCATTTTTTTAAAGAATAGTGTAAAATGTTGTATTTTAATTCAAAACCTCTTTTTAATCTAATTTATTTATAAGATTAGATTATCATTTGAATTGTTTTTAATGTGAAATTAGAAAATATTTTTACGATTAAATCCAATAGTGGTCATTGGAATTAATTTCACTTTGAAATTGGACTTAAACTAGTGTCAATCTTTTGATACTTATTGTTTCATAAAAACACGCTATTTCCTCTGACAGCGGGAATTAATTATTAAATTAATTAATGTGACTTATATGTTTTGAATTTTTTAAAATAGACTTCATTTTTGAATTCGTAATATCAAATATATCTTAGGGTGAATTTTTGGTAATTTACTGAAAAACTTCAATTTTTGATGAATAGTGAAACCACTAAGTGGTACTTATAAAAACTGATTTTCCGTTTAAATGAAATTTTTCCATCATTGTGGTTTGATTTTATAAAATCCGACATACATGGTTGTCATTAAGAAGTAAAATGTGGTTCAATGGGATAAAAATAATTTTTTGGTGAATAGTAACTTATTAAGTTTTTAATCGCGATTAGTGGTAATTAGTGTAGTTTAAGGTAAAAATAATGCTTTAATAAAATGATATGAGCTTTACACATGTCTTAACCCTATTGGTTGTGTCATGGACGACCAAGAAAACCCATGAGTCTATTTAGGGGACCCCATGGAGCCACTTGGGAGAGATAATGACTTTAATGCCTTTTTTTAAATAAAGGTGAAAATGACACTAACATAAATTGTTTTACTAAAACAATTTTTATAAGGGGTTATACTAATCATATTTTTTATTATAAATATTAATTATAAATATAGAAATATTTTCTACATCATATTATTTTTTTAAATTTTTAGACTTTAAATAAATTAAATTATTTATGACATCATGATGATGCAGCGATGACTTCATTATTTAACGATTTAAATAAAATGGAAAGATAATGTAATATCTAAAACCTACACATGTCCAAAACCTATTTTATGGAAATATTTAGAATCCTTATCATCTTATCTTCGAAATATATCAATGTGGGACCTTAGAAATTCGAAACACTTTTGAAAATAAAATAATAGTTTCATGATTTCCAAAAGTGCCCCTCTTCTCCTCTTATAAAAGGCCCCCACCTCTACCTCATTTCACACACTACTCAAGCCTTTGGCTCGGCCATCCCCTGCCCATTTACTCTCTCCACATCCCTCTCCTCATCCTAGAGGATTCACTTTGGGCATAATCCTTTTAAAGGAAGCCTTTAGGATCAAATCAAAAGGAGTTACACTTTTAAAGGTAATTCATTCTCTCATGTTCATTTGTTTTATTTTTCTTCTCTAACCACATAAACTCTATTTATTTACTTTTTTTGTAAAAACACCTGTATATTCAATATACTAAGATTTTGTTATAAGATTTATTCTATCTACACTCTCACACAACTCCATCAAATGGTTAAAGAACATACGGTTTCCGTGGATGGAGAAATTCTGCCTCCCGAAACGATGATTGTTCAATACTCATTTAACACCTTCAAAGGTGGCCATTATGATGTTACTATTTTTATATATGACATATAATATGTTTATGTTTTACTTAAGCTTCTGTATTTTTCATTTGTGTCTTACCTTTATGGCTTCCATTATGGGTATACGTGATATCTTCATTTAAGGAAGTGCGGACTACCGCCCCCTCAAAGTGATGTGATTCGTTAATGCCATATGTGGGATGTATAAAGTATGGATTTAAAGTTATTATATATGATGTTATACTAGAATTATAATATACCTCTATATCATTATTATTTATTTCCATTAAAGTATGATATAGAAATGAAAGTAGCGTCCATGCGTACGTACGGCTTACCGACTCCATGAACGGTGCATTTCATTTCTTATCCCCAAATGTAATGTACTATTAAAAGTATATGTATATAATGGATATATATAATGAATGATAAATCTAAGTGATGAATATAATTCTGGAATTATAATATACATACCTGTCATTTAATTTTAATTCCATTAATATGAGAAAGAAATGAAAGTAGCTTTCATGCGTACGTACGGCTTACTGTCTCCATGAACGGTGCATTTCATTTCTTACATCTAAATGATTATGCAATATTATAAATACATGTATATGATGGATATATATGATATATATGATATCAATATCAGGAATGTCATTCTGGATATAACAAACCTTTGACCAAATTAACAACATGTAAGTGTAAGAAGTCTATTTTTGACTTAAGAACCAAATACCGACAAAATGAGAATTATTAACTTAAATGATTACATGATGTTTATAACATGGTATAAAAGGAATAATTAACTATAAAAAAGGTTCTTAATAAAGTGTAAATTAACTCAAGTTTATTATTCAGGACTTTAAAGAACGATCGAGTCAATTTGGACTTGAGGTAAGGGATCTTACTACCCTTTTTTTAAGTACACTCTTTTATGTCATTCCTTATAAAGCTCATCTTTCTTGTTATTGGGATGTTATTTTATATTACTCTTTCTGTAAACATTATGTTGATGTGATGAGAGACCCTATTTTCTCTCATCAATCCATTTTGGAAGTTTTAAGTGGCGCTCTTAGGCTACCGAGTTTTCGTATGAGATTTTTCATCCCACTTTTATTCCCGTGAGATTTATGCTACATTTTCCACAATTTCCATTGAGTGGTTTACGTACTGCCCACTATTACACTCCTTTTTTAATATAATTCCATTTATGGGTATTTACATATTCATTGTATGATACTTCTTCAATGGGGTGTACTTTTCGAAAGTTACCCATGTCGGTAAGGGAACCTTTCACCCTCCTCTTTTTAAAAGACTTCTTTTGTTGGGTCTTTTAATTTACATATTGTTATATTGGTATATGTTCTCATATATCCTTATTGATGTAACTTTTATTTCCAAGTGATTAGATACACTTTTTATCTCTCATCAACTCATTTTGATGTGACGTCGTTAGGCTGTCAAGGGAACTTCTTAACCCAATTTCGATTTCTTTGGGTTCAACATGTAGTTATTGAATATGTCATCCTTTGAATATGTGTGAATGACCATTGATTATTTTACATTTAATATCCACTTATATTTGGTGTATTCATTGGTCACACATAATTATGTAATTGATTTATCCTTAAACCAAGGATATCATCTTTGTAAGGGACTTCGTCTCAATCTCCTTTCACTGAGGCTTATTTCGTTTTATACACAACTTTATTTTGTACGGTGTATAAAACCCTTTGACATTTACTCTTATACAAAAGGAATATTTTTCTATGAAGCATTTTACTAAACTACAAAAAGTAATGTTTCTTTTAACGTACGCGGTGACAACGACCTTTTCCGCCACCACGAGTATTATTTGGTCTTTGGCTTCCTCAACAAGCCGTAATGTTTTTTAAAATAAAATAAATACCATATACTCTTTTATGTATTTTGGTATTGAAAATGGTTTTGATAAAGGATTCTATTATGTCAATATATTTAAATAATATATTGTGATTGAAATGTGGAAATGTTATCATTCCTTTATATTGGTTTTATGTTTTATGATTTTATATTGGTACTTGGACATTTTACGGGTGGTTACGTGATAAACCATATGACGGGTGGTGCCGTGAATACCAGGACGGGTGGTTACGTTATAACCTCCAATGCATTGGGTACGGAAGTCGGCCGTATGGCTATTCCATTAAGTATGTATGGAAATTGGCCGTATGGCTATTCCATTAAGTGATATGTGTGGGAGTCGACCGTATGGTTATTCCACTTAAGTATGTTTATGTCCCAAGTTACCTTTATATATGTTATGTGTTCTTTATATGGGTTTTATGGTAATCCTTTGGTTAGAAAAAGGTAATTAATGATATTTTATTTAGTGAAGAGTTTTTACTACTTCATAAAGGTGAAAAGAATTACTTTGATAAAGTATACATGGTTTACTTTTTTTTGATAAACTAACAGTTTTTTTTCTTTGTGTATCCCTTACTGAGCTTTTTATGCTCATCCCATGTTTTTTGAAATGTTTTTCACGGATCAAGGGAAAGGTACATGATGTTATGATAGTGTCAAGGATGTGTAAAGAAATAATCCACGTTTTATTTTAAATATGTTTCCATTGATGGGAAGAATGAATACTGTCTTTTATGTAACCAATTTGTTTAAATGTGGAATGTAATGCAAGTTTCATGATCTAATTCTCTAAAACTCTAAACCTGAAAAGATCCTCAATGCGTAATCTTGTAATAACTCAAGATTAAGTAAGATTTAAGGCTGGGTCCTTATATAAAACCCATGACATCAGGGACCTATCGCATGATAATTTTTCTGCATAGCCCAATATCCATTGTTTCCATAACAATATGACACAAAAATCTAAGACACTTCAATTGGATGTCTATGAATCTAGATCCAAATCCACAGTTTTCCTAACAATATCTCCATGGATCCATGGAACCCTCCGATGAAAATACATTTGTATTTATATGAACACATTTTCTTCATATGCATATCCATGAACCAAATCCATAGAAACACCCATCCATATATCAACTCTAGTTCATTGTAGGACATCCTTTTATAATATATTATTGGATAAAATTCCAGAAACCGGAACAAATGATAAAATATAAGAATTATTGAAAAACCTATTCCCAACACGTTTTCCAATACCCCTTGGCGTGACCAATTATATACAGGTTCAATGGTGAAAACCACGAACATATCACATACAACGTCTGAAGACTGTCAGTCAACAAGTCAGCTAATGGTGTCCCCTTGGGAATCACCTATTGATAATGGACACTTGATTCCCCAATTTCAATTTTGTTCCTAGGTGAACACCTGAATCATTAGGGACATAAAGTCCTCCAATCTAATAAATAGTATAATAAGAACTCAACATATAAACAGATAGTAACCACATGGAAACTACTAATATAAGGTCCATATAATATCTCGACCATTAAGGTTACTCTTATTCATTCATCACATCCAACCAGATCCTTGTGTACCCAAGGTGTATGTACCTATGAAAAATCAAATTAGAAAAGAGATATTCACTCATCCATCGCTTTTCATGTTGGGACTAAATAAGACATAGTCTAAAAGGACATTCTACGAACTACTCAGTAATGGCCTTATATGCTCAAAATCACCCTTAGAATGTAGGTTTTTGAAGCCCCTTATCATTGGGTAATCAGTATTGTTATGTCAAAATTGACATGTTAGGAGGTATAGATTCAAACTAGTGTCTCAATAGTCCTGTCATAAACCATCAATTGTCAAGTAGATAATCATTAACACATTGTCTACTTATAAACACTAGAACCCATTAATTTCAATTAGAATTTAAAACTTATTTACATATTTTCAATATAACTACATTTAACAAGGGGTTTCATTTTAAGTGGTGTTCTCGAGCTTCCACATGTAGGAAAATAAATAAAATAATCAATACGTATATTATGTGATACCACCTAACTCAACTATCTCTTTTACCATTTATCTCTTACGGTTGGAGGAACTATAAAAGAATTTTTAGGATTATCCCTAATAAAACAAGATCATACCAATGAATTTATATGAATAATTAAAATGAAAATAAATAATTACATTATTTAATAATTTTTCAGTAATAAATAAATTGAAATTAGTTTCTTCATAATCATCACAAACACATTGGAAAATTTCATAACACTGGAACCAAAGGTAACTACCTAAGGATTTTCAATAGGGGGCTACTAACATGATTCTCATCCTCTAAAATAAGAGGAATAAATGTTTCCATAATTCAGATGAATTAATTATCAATAATAATAATTATAAAATTCAATGGTTCTTAACTTTTTTTGAAATAATGAACGTCGATAAGAAGTTTTCATCTTTGGACATCCTCTTCCTATGTTACATGTAGGTCCATTTGGAAATAATTAAATTTCTCCATTATATATTGTAATCCCATTTTTAATCCAGAATAGAAATAATTATGAATGAGCAAGTGGAACAAGATTAATACATTGAAGGAGGGTGAAGATAAATAAAATACATCATCATTAAATATTCTAAATAATCACAATCCGTACAATGGAAAACCAAGTAAAAAATTGGGATAGGCCCATAGTCATGTGTTCAAGAGAATGTAGAGGTAGGAGAAAACAACACCTAAAATAAAAAGGGGATAATTATTAATTTATCCATTCCAAAGGCCATATGATAACAATTGATGCACCTGTGATCCGTCCAACTCTATTAAAATCCTAAAAACCCATCCAAAACACACCCTTCAATGTGTAACAACCATCAAACGTTGATTTTAATACTAGTTAAATATATTGTACATTTGATAACATTAAAAATTCAAATTTCCAGATAAATTATATGACTATAAAATCACAATGTTTTATAAAAAATAAGTAATAATAGTAGAAGCACATAGTAATCTTGATCAGATCACATTGGAAACATTAACTCTATAAAAAATTCTCAAGAATCCACCATTGGATTAATGAGGTACACTTTTTAAGCCTTGTTATTTCATAAACTAATATACATTTGGATCCTAATCTAGTTATGAATGTTTTTTCATAGTAACACCCTATAAATAACCTTAATATATTTAATTTTATTGATTTATTTGGGAATTAAATAATGTTTTCCATGGAATAATTCTTATTTGGAAGAGAAAATGAAAATATTGACTAATAATGGAGTTATTTATGAATGTAAAAATGTTTTATATGAGGATTATAAGAAGATAAATTAAATAAAAACAATTTAACTAATAATACGCCTTATTAGATCAGGTAATGGGTAAATCATATACTGTGATATGTTCGAAATTGGGCAAGGATAAATCATAATGAAAGGAGTACATGGGATTTGTTGGGTTTCTTAGAATCTCTAAATTATTAAACATAATTATCTTATAGTTTAACTAGATCCTGAAACAATTATGAATTCTTCTAAATGTATGAGAAAATACCAATTTTCGTAGAAATTCTTAGTGAATACTAAACATCAAAGGATGAAATATATATCCTATCAATGGGACATAAAACATTTGGAGTAATGGTGGGTTCAGTTTCTATAATATTTTCCATTTTACAGGGTTTATACACCTAGATAGGGGAAAGTTGTTAAATTTTATTTGATATAGATGATGCATGAATAGTCATTCCATGAGTAAATAATTTAATAGTATATGATATTTCTTTAACTGATATTTATTATGGTGTTAAGAAGCACTAAATTAATATGAACATTTCCACATTATCAACTTATCCTTTATGACATAGTATAATAAATGGATTATATCAATTTTACCTCTATTAATTCCCCTAATGTAAAATATATACTATAATGAGTTACAACAAGAGTTGAACTAGAATTATATAGATATTATCTGTATCCATGGCCTTGTCCTGCTTCACATAAACATGTGTAAATAGTTTCATGAGTCAAATTCCTCATAATGGGTGGTATTTCAAATTATTATGAAGAAGTATTAGGGATTATACCAGTATTATTGGTAGATGGTAATGAAGAATCATTTTTTTGGTTAAATAATATATTTAACTATATGTGAGTAGTAAAATTCGGAATGCTAGTGTCATGATGGAATGTTATATCTTTTACCCATTCTAAACTAGAAATTTTATTTTGTGACTATAGATTTTATGATGTGGTTGGAAAGGATTCCTCAACGGAGTTATGTATTTTGGTTAACAATATATTATTTAATGATTTTAGACCACATTTTTAAATTAGAGAGATATTTTTAGTTTATGAGTCATGTAAGATATATGTTTCATGACATTGTTAACATTCATTGTGTCCCTCGAACCATTGTTTCATATTGTGAATCTCATTTATAAGCATGTTTATTTAAAGTATTAAATAATTCATTATGTATGTAGTATATTCTTATCACTATCTATAATCCAAAAATAGATATATAGTTTGATTGTATAATAAAGAATTTAGACGACATTATATGAGAGTGTGAACAAAAATTTTAAGGTTCTTAGGAGAATTTTTTTCCCATGGTGGAGCTCTTAAACAAAAATAATTATTAGTTTTCCTTATATATGGATCCTTATAAGGAATTTTATAGTATTCCATTATTATATCCTATATATTGGTTGGTGGCAAGTGTATAATCATTTATTGGACTAATTATTGTATATGAGATGTCTTATCATGTGTATTTGATCGAGAATTAGTTGGATACCAATCAGAGAAGATAGATATTAACAACCAATGAGTGACATTTTCCACTTGAGTTGAATATAGGTGATTGGGACAATTGTGAGTTTCCATAGGAAAGGGCCATAATATGATGCAAGATATGGGAATATTAGAACCCAAGTTTGTCGTTTCATTCAAGATAGTGGGGATGATTGATCAATAATACAATCAATTGGTTCTTTCATAACATTTCAGAGTTATGCAAGATAAATGATACATTTATAGTCAATGATATGTCGTCAGAATCCATATCACATGATTATAATTATTGATATTGAGTTTGAAGATGATGTAACCTCTGAAGATAACCTGGTATGTATAGTATATTACAGTAATAAGTCTCTTAATTACATAATATGTCCTCTAGTGTGAGTGTAGTCGTAGTATAACTTAAACAGTGAGGATACATGGGAATGATAATCACACATGTGGAAATAGTGTGAAAAATTATAGTTGGATGATTCTTATTAACATTATAAATCAAATTTCTTGGATAATATATGCTATGTTAGGTAGGTTATAAAAACTAGATATTTATTTTTTTAGTTTATCTTGAGGATAATATTCTATATGGTGGTGAGGTAAAACATCCTATATTTATAGATGTATGTCCATATTTAAATTTCCATATTTTCTTTTTCATCTAATTGATTTAAATAATATGGATTTGATTAATGAATTTTGTTAATATATAAGATATTTTTCATTCCTAGAGGCTTAGAGATATGGAATTTTGGAGTTATTTTAACACCCAAATATTTTGTAAATTAATTTTGTATAAATAATTAAATATTTTTGATATAGTTTATTTCATGAAACACTAAAATTAGTTTATTTTATTTTAATTTACTATGTATGGATTGTGTAATAAATAATAGAATGTTAATCGTGTAATACACGTGACATAAATTTTAGCTTTCCCTACATTGAAAACTGAGTTTAGCTTACGTTACATGCCAGAATAACATTTCCCAATGCCTTACATTATATGAAAGACAGAGTGTTACCAGATAATACTTAATTATTAAAATATTATTATTTAATATGATATAACATTGAAATTAAATTTAACACTCTATTATTAACTAAATTTTGAATATTTAAATAGTTGAATTCATTAGTTACCAAATTATTAGAAATGAATATAGAAACCAAATTAATATAAAGATACTCATTTTATAATAGTCTATTTTATGTGAAAACGATGATTTATATTAATATGAAAAATTTATTACTCATTGGGAATGAAATTAATTAAATATATATGTCATATATTCAAAAAAATATTTTAGATAATCATCTTATAAAACAAATAGATATAAGATAAGAACAAACCCAATTTTATACTTAAAGACCACTCTTTTAATAATGGTAGTATTACCACGATTAAAGGGAGAACCCATTTTAAATTATATTTTGGCACATTTATAGATTTATTATTTCAAAATAAACATAATCATAGAAATAGAAACATAAAAATGAGGATATGAAAACTTTGTTTGTTATTTTTCTATATAGTTTCATTTTCCAATGAATAGTTTAAAATGCAAAATATTTATTAAAAACATATTTTTAATATAATTTAGTTATAACAATAAATAATATTTTAATTTTTTTTTCAATTTTAACTAGATAATAATGTTATAAATTAAACCAAATTTAAAATATTGAATCAATTTAAATTTTATTTTGGGTAAAAAAACATAGAAACCTATTGGATATTTTTAATTAAAAACGTACAATATCAGCCCATTATTGGGATTATTTTTAAATGAATTTACGCCACTTATGTAAATATAAATTTCAAAAATAGATCTCATATTTTTAATCCCCATAATTTATATGATCTAATAAGGTATAATATTATTTTCACCATAAACATTAGAAAATGAGATTAAATTTAAATACAACAATTAAGAGAACCTTTAGGTTACCAAAGCAGTAAAGATTAAATTTAAGACCTAAAAAATTCCTTAAAATTCAAAAAAACCAGTATATCGACTTGTATAGTCCAATAAACATATATTCATGTGTTTTTTGTTTTGGTATGTCTTTTTAATGTTAAAATGTAGGTACACCTAACTTGTTTCCAAAAATTTCGTGTGTGTATATTCCTTTCATAATAAAAGGCGACAACCTCTCTCACTTATTTATACCTCTCAATCCACATAGATTTAGCCAAGTTATTCCCAATAAAAGTCATGGAAATCCATCTAATACTCCTATAAGTTTTACTGTGGGTAATAAAATAATCTATATAATCCTTTTTCAACAATCCAAAAGGAGTTACCCGATTAAGGGGTAATGACTTCTCTTAAACTCCTTTAACATATTTTATTTCTCTATCCTCTCCTATATTTTATCCATGATTTTATAAAAAATAGTATATTAAATATACTATGTAGTTTTTATGAAATGTTTTATACCTACGCATACACACACGTCCATCTATGAGCACAGAACATACTATTTATGTTTATGGTGAAATAATTCCGTACAAAATGAGGAGTGTTCATTTTTCCTTATCATATATAATCATGTAAATTATGATGTACAATTATTTAATAAATTTAATATTCTTTATTTATTCTTTTTTAGACTTATTTAGTCCTTTACAACATATATCTTTATACTTTCCATTTTGTGTTAATTCAATAATTTCATTTGAGGTTGTGTGGACTAAAACCCCCTCAAAGCGATGTGATTAGTTCATACACAACATGAAATATATTAATGATGTGTTTAGTAAAATTATATTATATATATTACATAATAATAATAATAGAATAATTTTATATCTATATATATAAACATATATACACATTTTTCATCTACCTTTATTCTTTCAATATGATTAAAAAACAAAAACAATAGTCATGCGTATTTACAACTTACTGTCTCTATGAATAGGGTATTCAATATCATAATTCTACATTCAAATGTTTATTATAACACAAATATTCTAGATATTCATGATTTTTTTATATTTATGTACATTCAGGAAATCATGATATATGTATAATGAACAATTATGTAACAAATTAAGTCACATGAGATGAAGAAAGGGATTATTATCTGAAGTGAAGCCTTAACATAGGATTGATAACAATAATTTAATATAAAGTCAAAAGAAAATTATATTGTATTAGATAAAATAATATTTTTCTTTTAAATATTTATTATTAATTTATATTTATTATACATGTGGTTTGAATCAGTATAATGAGACTCTAAACACAAGTAAAGGGTATTTCATCTCACTTCAAATTTTCATGATATATATTCCTTATTCAGCACTATTTAATTGGTGTGGTTATTATACTTACCATGAATGTAATATATTATTATTATAATTAAATACATGGATATTTATATACCCATTTAATGATTTTTATTTCATGGGATTTATGTTTCCAAAGTTACTAGTTCTGTAAAGTGATTTTGTCTCAATAATCTTTATTTGACACACATTCCATGTTATGATCCTTTATTTTCCATGAGGTGTATATAATTCATTTCATAGTTAATATTAGGAATCTATTTTTTAATGATATTTAAATATTCATGCAATTTTTATCCTTCTATTTTTTATGATTCCGTGTTTCCAAATTGGTAATGGTTTATTGTTACAATCTCACACTTTATTAAGGTTGGTTATGATTATTATCTGATTAATGAAATCATTTGACTTTTCTCTCGAAAACACTCATTAGATTTACTAACCATTTTAAGTAATTTTATATCCATTAAGTTGTACCATTTTCTACACATTGGTACATAATATTGTCAAGAATGTATTATTATCATATTCTTAATTTACCTCTCCCTTCGATCAAAAATCCTTGTTCCATAGAAACAATGTTTTCAAAAAAGGATTCCACGAAAATTCATCCATTATATAATCATAAAATAAATTTTTACACTACTTTTTTATAATAATGTTTTAAATGAAATATTTTTTTTGCCTTCCGATTGAGCCATTATTGAACCTTTTTACTAGGTAAATGTAAATTTTTTTTACCTCATATAGAAATTATGGATTTATCCTCTTTTATTTTTGCAGATCATTAATTTTATATTTACATGATAAATTTTTTAAATTGTTTTTAAACTGATTTTCAATGAAATGGTTTTCAATATGTTTTCAATCATATTTTAAAATTTCTAATGGAAAATATTTTTATAAATTTATTGTGGATTATTTAATATGTAGGTAAGAGAAAATGTTTTCAAAATTATTTAAAACATCCATTCTATGTTTTCAATGAATTTTAAATGATATTTTTTTCAATGGGATTACGTATTAAAAATAATTTTCAATGATGAAATGATATTTTTGTTAATAATATTTTTTTTCAAAATATCATTCCATGTTATTTTCTATTTAATATGAGTTTGTTGATGTTACTGATTTTATTTTATGAAATAATCCATTGTTTCTATTCATATCATGTCTTCAATTGTTATATTTTTATGGAATGATGCTTATGACACCCATTTTAATTACATTGGTTATATTATTTTCAAACCTTATTATTTTCAAGGGATATGATTTGATGAAATGATTAAGAAAGATATTTATTTTCCATAGCTTATGATATTAATAAATGCTAATGATACCCATTATATTTCATGGGTTATGATAGGATATTTATAAAACCCATATCTTTTTATGGGTCAAGATATGATGGATGTTTTAATTTCTACTTTGGAAAATGTATAAATGATTTTAGTAACATATGGGTGGAACAAATATCTTTTTATAATGAATTGGAAAATGATAAATGACTCATGAATATAACTATTATGGGTGATCCTGAATACATGTTCAAAATGTTATCAATACACCTTGTATGATGTCCATATATTAATGCTTGAACCTGATTACAAGTTCACAATGTTATGAGTGAACCATATCATCTATTCATAATGAAATTTGTAAACATGATCACACATTCATAATGTTATACATGGACCTGGTTTCATGTCCAAATGTTTATACATTAACTTGATTACCCATTCACTATGTTTCGAGTGAACAAGAACATGTGTTCCCATCATTATGAATGGAACTGGTAATATTTCCATAAGTCTATGAGAGAGTCTAATTTATTGTCCTTAACTTAATGTGTGATCATCTTTCTAATTATATATATTCATGATGTTTTATATTGGTTTGTATGCAAAAAGTACAAGTATTATTCAACATTACTTTTCCATGGCTTATGCACTTGATTTTTTTACGATTCATGTCTTTTGAACATAAAATATTTATCCCATGTCTCATTATTATTATCTTGGATATAAATAATATTATCATAAAATGTTATGATCACATTCTTGTACACTTATGTTCATGTTATACTTACACATTTACCTTATTTAGCCTTTCTGAGCATTTTAGCTCACCCTTTTCTTATGTTTCAGTTCCGGAGGTTACGAAATAATTCCTTAGGTGGAAGTTTTAGACGGGAATATATTTAATAGAGACATTGAGGATACTTCACCATGTTATAATATTTTGTTCCTATTCTTCCAAGATAAAAAACTATTACAGTCCTCGAGAATATTCTTTTGTAATATGATGAATATTTATAATTTTTTTTAATATCCATGTATGTTAAGCCTTGGCCTCTATAGTTCGTATCAAAGGAAATATTTAGTCATCCTTCAAATTCTATGATGATATAACCTTATTGAGAAACCTATGAAAATGATTAGGGATATGTATTAAAAAATTAAATGTACAGGAATATTTTCAGGATGTTTTCAAGAGAATATATTAAGTTGTTTTTTAGAAATACATCTCAGTATATATACTAAAATTGTATGTGGATCTGGTACATATGTAGCTAGGGGTAACAACTCCAAAATGTTGGTTTGTCCTTAACATGGGGAAAACTGGTACCCAACAATGAGCCTTGCTTGACACCTAGTCTGGCGTTCTTGGGGGATATATGTTGGGAATTCAAAAAACTCATCAAAAACAATCATGAAGGATGTTAATATAATTTTTACATTAATAATATAGGATGAACCTATGAATTCATAGATTATGGAAGGTTCCATGACATTGAATTACTATAAGTAATTAATTTCATGACTATATGGTTTTCTACTATGATAATTAATGTTGTAACTATGCTTCTAGTTTTATTCAATGACCAAAAATAGAAGGAAATATATGAAAATTGAATTTATTGGAAGCTTTTTGGTTGATAAGTCAAGTGGGATGATCATTGGATTGAATTATATTATTATCATGCCTAAAAACTTTCCATAGAACATGATTAACAACATGTACCTTAAACAACTCTCAGACACTCCAATGAAAAAAGGAAGTACTTCACTAAGATTTCAGTTAATAATGATCATGGAAGAAAGAATATTTGTTTTCCATCAAGTTAATAAGGTGTAAAGAATAATCAAAGTTAATTTCTTAGAGGAACATGAATATGTATTCACTAGGTAAAGGAAGAACACAATGTAAGTGAATACAAGGAAAAATGAAGAGTTCATTTATTGAAATCGATGAGAATATTGGCCTCCCTAAGACATCATCAATGATTATGTGTGTTAATTTGGGAATAAATGGTCATTATGAAACTAAATTTCCCCACCATAAACCTCCTAAAATGAATCAACATGGTTGTCCGAGTAATGGAATTATTACTGCACAGTATGAGACTATAGATGAAATGTGAGTGGAATGTGTTATTAATTAAAAGGATGAGGTATACCTTGTATGTCTTGTGGATGAAGTTTAATAATAAATTTTTTTATGTAGTTGGTATTTAAAAATTATATTACATGAATGGTGAAATAATCATGGATTGTCTAGTTTTCGTTTTTTACTAATATTTTACAGGAAATCATTGAATGGTTCAGATGGAATAAGAATTTTATTTAATGTTAAGGAATTGTCCATGGAAAACAAAATATTATGAAACAGATAATCATTAATTTGTTTTTCATGCTAAGATAATGCTTTTCTGATTAGGATTTGTTGGATACAACTATATTGGATGGCACAGATTTATTTTAAACTAATTAGTGACCTTTTTTAAATTATTTTATTCTCTCATGGATGATGTTTAAATGTTCATGGATTTATTGAATATACCCAGTAATATATTGAATAATGAAGAATTAATTATTTCTAGAATTATTTATGGTAATTCAATTTATTATCATGTTTCAAGAGAATATATGACATTGGTATTCAGATGTTTGTTATGTGACAACCAAGGGGTACACAGTTGTAACAAGAAATAATTTTATTAATGAACATTCCTCTTGATCTGATTTAATTTATTACTATTTTAAATGGTAATACAAGATATAAAATTACATGGTTTTATGTTTTTGGTTTTTAAATGTCGATTATGAACTGTTACCATTTCCAATATATTCGTTGAACAGTGATCACATGATTAGTAAAAATATAGTGCATTAAAATATACAATTTACTCAGGAAAAGGAATCGATGACCTCATCCAATATAATTTCTCAATATGAAGCCCTTTTTTTGGAGCTCAGAATGGAGGTAGTGTCATTGGGCTTCACTCTTGACCAAACCCAAGCCGGTCTTCAACACGTTAAGCTTGAACAAAACCACATACGGGAGAAGTTGAAGTAATTGATATTACCACCTAAGTGATGTTATAATTTCCTCCCCAAGAGTCTATCATCATCACACACCTTACCCATAGGTCTTATGCGAGTGTTATTAGGGGTTATGTAAAAATACCATAGAATTATGATTAAGTGGACTATTTTTGTATATAATAAACAATTTTCATTCACTTAATTATTTTTACCATGTCAATGGTTTTTAAATAAAAAATATAATGTTTTAGTTAATATTTAATTAAGAAATAAATTTTGAGGAATTAATGGATTTTGGAATTAAATAATATTTTAATAAAATAGTATTACTAAATTAATTTTTATGAAATTTAAATGATCGTATGATTTTTTATGAATACAATTGAAATTTATGTTCATGTTTGAAAACTATTATTGTGAAAGCCCATGAATTTTCCATAAATTATGGTTATTAATTTAGAAGTGAAATGCACATATTTAAGAAATTATTTAGATAAAATTAATATTATTTTTTGGAATCAGGATGTCGAAATTATCCAATGATGAATTTTTTTTAATTTTCCAAGACAGTCAATTTTTCGAATAAAAATTAAATAATGTTTGAATATATAATGTGTTTATGACATTATAATGACCCAATAGTGATGTTATAAAGTACTATAAAATTTATATTTGACCAATATATGTTTTAACTTAAATATAATGCAATTTTATATATTTTTTAATTTATTTTACAATGCCTTAATGAACCATCAATCCTTATAAAATATTCTTACATTCAAAAATGTCTTTCTTGAGAATGTGTCTCACCTACACATTAATAATCCAAATATTTTAATAAGTTATTCCATTGTTCTTATAAGATAATTTTTTTACACTTATTTGGAAAAACCCATGGGCAATAACCATGGGATGGTTTTGTGGTTTTGGTTTTCTTTAATGTGTAGTGTCCAAACCCTAAATAATAATTAATTCCATGCCCTTTCATATATTAACCCACTCGACCTCCCATTCATCTTCACTCAACGCCTTTGGAACTCGACCCCCCTACCCTAGTTTTTCTATAATCATCCCAAGGCACCAAAATATCACTAGAATCCTCTCTCAAGACTCTCCAAATCCTTTTGGATCACAATTCCAAGATAGAGATTTCTTCCTTTATCATTTTTTCTAAAAATTTCATTATATTTAATACCCTTTTATTTTAATTAAAAATTTTGGGGTATAATTTATAACCTCTTAAATAATTCTCCACATTTGTATTAATTATGAGACCTATTTATCTTTAATTAATTCATCTCAATTATTCAAATTACCATGCCAAAATTCCGTAAGGAATTTCTCTCTTCTCATATACATAAACATAATTATTTTATACTTTGAATCAAAATTCCATTAAATATGTTTGTATACTCTGTTCCATGACCCCATTAATATCTATCTCGGGTATAAATTATGAGATACCCCTTTCTATCTCTTCAACCCATTTTAAGATTTCTATTTGACATCATTAGGCTGTTGATGGTACACAAAAATTTCCCATGCCAGAATCATTGTGTTAGTGAATAACATACCCATTAATCTATCAAGGGTATTCACCTTTATTTACTTGTACTTATTGATTGAGGACATACATTTAGGTATACCACATCTCTTATTCATGGAATAAGTTATGTTGTTTAATTGATCCAGTTTGTATGATCCATGTGGAAAACTTATGCATGTTATGAAATGATTAAGAACGGTGTTCCCTGAAAGCACTTCAATACATTGTGTAAGGAATTGTATCATGATACACTGTTCTCAATAAGGGTTTACTCATGATAATTCTTGTGAAATTGGGGTTTTCACATTATAATTCAAGTGCAATGAGGATTTACTAATGCTCCATATGCAATAATCCACGTATCATGCTAATATCATGTTAAATTTTGTAGCCACATTTCCATGTTAATATAATCATTCTATTTCATGAATTTACATTCATTTTTCTCTTATGATACATTTATATTATTATTTCCAGTATGTATTTTATTTTTCATGTATTCCTAATTTACACCCTTATAGGGCATTATAGGTCACAATTTTCTTATGTATGTCCTCGGGTTATCCAAAGAAATTTTATGTATGAAGGAATGTCGTGGTAATGGAAAAGTAGTTTTCAAAAAAGTTTTTGTATTAATATATCTTAAGTTGTCATGTAATGTCCCTAATTTTACAATTCTATAGAACTATCAATCCTCAAAGTTGTCTTAAGTGCATGTTTATGAAATAAATCATGTTTAGGTTCGTGATAAAGAGCTGGGTCGTTATAGTTGATATCAGAGGATATGTTTTGTTATTTTTTGGATTAGGATTAAAAACCCTAGTGAAATACATTAGAATAACAATATGTTTAATAAAAACATCCATAAATTTTATTCAGTATTGAGTAAGTAGTTTATGAAGAAAATATATTTGTGTCTAGATATGAGCATGTAGAGGAGGCTCTTGCATAGAGGTATATAAGGGTAAAACCCAAAAACCAAAATTTGAGCTAGATAGGAACGAGAACTGGTGAACGACAATCGGCCTTACTATTCTCTCGGTTACGAAACTCCTTGGGTATTTCGTTTAGTAAATTTATAATCTTAGTATGAACCATTATTATTGGAATTAAAAAAATCCCCTAAGAATAAATTTTGGGAATTAGATCATTGATAACATAGAAAAAAAATAAATGTAATTAATAAGTCGCCCATTTTTTTCATTGGATTTACCATTATCTATTACCCATAAATTTACTTTTATTCTAGACAATTGATTGTAATAGTACTACTATAGCTCACAACAGATGCAATGATCAATGTGATAACTATTCTAATGAAATTCCCAATCAGATTACATAATAAATCACTAACTTTGTCACGATACTCCCTCTCTTAACTCAATTTTTTAATAGAAACCGGGGTTATGAGGAATGTCCAACCCCCCCACCATCCCCCCCCCCTCGAGATGAAAAATAATCAATCTAGAGCTTCATGAGAAAAATGCATCCTATTTTTAATGGATTATCTTATCCATCAGTGCCAAACAATATATAATTCTTTTTAAATGATATTCTAAAACATTTAATGTTCCTAAAAAGATAAAGTTCTTCTTGATACTAATCTTGTTGAGGGTGAAGCTGATCAATGGTGGAAATTGATCAAAAATACGAAGCACAAGGAAGATATAGAGGGTTTGGAATGAAAGGACTAATGGAAAAAAAATTGATAAATATTTTCTACACACCCTCCAACATGAGAGGGAATGTAAATTATCTTCCCTCAAGTAGAAAGGCAACGAATCCATCAGGGCATATGGGTAAAACATCACAAGGATTGCACAATACGCCTCTTTCTTGTTCGTTACCCCTGAAATCAAGTCTAACCACTTCTTTAGTGGGATAAAACTTGGCCTATATAAATCCCTAGAGATCCGTGACTTTGATAGATATGAGGAAATTTTCTAATGTTCCCTCAATTTAGAAATGCGGATCGGTGAATCTCAGGTCTATCATGGGGATAAGAAGCATAATGTGGACTTTAATTATTGATGTTCGATGGATAAATCCAATGGTTCTAAAAAATTTCATCACCCCACTTTCCAAAGGTGAGGAAAGAAGCACCCTAGAAATTTCCTGAAGGGGACAAAGAAAATTCTTTGGTTGTGGAAGAGAAGGGAACTTGGATATTAACTGCCGACATGAAAAACATGCTGCTACAATAGAGGAGATGAATGCTCCATTGGGCCCTAAATAAATTTTTCATTACTTCAACTGTAATGAACTACTACACTTTACAAACCATTGCCCAAAGCCAAGGGTTTATTGAGGCAACCAACAACCTCCAGAGAAGTAAGGGAGAGATTTTTCCATCACTGTCAACAAAGAAAACCACAAAAAAGAAGTGGTGATAGGTATTCTAGTTATTCATTCATCAATTGAAAATCTTCATTTGGATTCTATTTATATGCATTACTTTAGATCTTGAATGTTTAGTAGAAAAATACCAACACCACCACAAATCATGAAATTAGAGGTGTGGGTGAGAACAAAAAATGTGGATATCATTGCATAACAATAATATAACTCCCCCCAATTATAATTTTTGGTCTAAGATTCTTCGATAACCTCTTCATACTCTCTCTGCTGGAATTTGATTCAATTATTAGAGTGGATTGAATTTCCCTATATAGATCCATCATAAATTTCCATGAGAGGGATATCACTCTCTATATGGAGAATCGACCCCCAATTCTGTAAAAGTTCAAGGAGGATGATACATCTTTGTTACAACCATCATCTTAAGCATGGTTATTACTTCCCTATGAGCATGTGTATCTTGCTCATATGATTGTGTCCATGGAATCACCCATCCCTGAAGACATGTCTATTGTGAGGGAATTTTCTGATGTGTTTACCAAAGAATTTCATATACATTCTCCTATAAGAGATGTCTAATTATCAATTGATATTATACAAGGGGAATTGCCAATATCCCAGGCACTTTATAGAATTGATATTGTGGATCATGATGAGCTAATGAAACTGCTACAGGAGAATCTGGATAAGGGGTTTACATGACCAAGTGTTTCACCATTGGGTGAACCATCCCTCTTCATCATGAATAATTATTGGGAAATGTTCCTTTTCATTGATTATTATGAGCTCACCAAAATCAAGATAAAGAAAAAGTATCCAATTCCCGAAATTGATGAATTTTTCAATATGATACATGGATCACAATACATTTCCATTGTGTATTTATGGTCGGGATATTACCAAGTATTTTTGAAGAAAGAGGATATCCCGAGTACTGCATTTCGTTCACGGTATGGGCACTATGAATTCATAGTAATGCCTTTAGGTATAACTAATGCTCCATCAATATTCATGGAATTGATGAATATAGTATTTAGATATTACCCCGACCGATTTGTGGTATTATTTATAGACGATATTATTATATATTCCAAAACCCAGTAGGAGCATGAGGAGCATCAAAGAATTGTACTCGAGACCTTGTGACAAAGTAATCACTATGAAAAGTAGAACAAGTGTGTGTTTTGTTTGAAGGAAGTATCATTTTTGGGTAATACCATCATAAAAAATGAGTTATTTGTGTATCCCTCAAAGAAAAATGAAATTGTTTAATGGTGGAGGAAAACATATGTGACCGATATCCATAGCTTCCTTCATTTAGCTAGACATTATTGCTGATTTTTGATAAATTTATCATGATTTCCAAACCCTCTCACCAAGATAACACTGAAGGGATTCATGTTTGATTAGAGTTGTGAATGTAAAGAGATCATCATGGAGTTGAAAAGGATTCTTAACAATGCGCCCATGCTCACATTCTTGATAGGTGGAAAACTTTTTGTGGTATTCAGTGATATGACGAAGAAGGTTTCGGGTTGTGTGTTGATGCTAAATTACAATATCATTGCCCATACATCAAGGGAATAGAAATTTCAAAAGAAAAACTATCCAACACATGATATGGAGTTGGCTTCAATGATCTAGGTTTTAAATATTTGGAAACATTACCACATTGGGGAGAAATGTGAAATATATACAGAACACAAAATCCACTAGTATATATTCAAATAGAAAAAGTTGAATATGCACCAACGAATATGGTTAGAACTGATCAAAGGCCATGACTACTCCACCCATTACCATCCTGGTCAAGAGATCAACGAGGCAGATTATATAAGTAGAAAGGACCTTGAGAATATATCATTGATAAGAATTGAAATGTATCCAATCCTCCTTGATTTGATGAAGATGGACTGGGGAATCAAAAATAAGAGAACATCATCAATACATTCAAAAAGGATTTCTCAAATATAACTTTTAGAAAGGTTAATGTATTAATAAAAGGATGATGTGGGAATTTATAAGAATGTGGAAAATATCAGAAAATGGAAATCCTGAAAGTTCAATTTTAATAAAGAATGAATTGTGAGATTTGGGAAAATACTATGCATTCCATCAAATCCATAGTTAATGAATGAACTTTTGGATGATGCAAGTAGTCAAAATTTTCCATTCACCTAGGAAACAAAAATATCTATCGATATCCCCAAGTGATTTATTGGTGGGATAACATGAAGAAGGAGATAAATGAGTATACATCAATGTGATTGGTATGTCAGTAAGTGAAGGTGGAGAGGCAGAATTCTAAGTGGATGATGCAACCATTACCCATACCGACATGGAAATTGGATAACATCACCATGGACATTGTCACCAGACATCTGAAGACCTCCAAATGATACAATGCAATCCATGTTTTTGTGGATCTTCTTAATAAGACTACACACATCATTGCAATTAAAGATGATTTCGTATCAGAACACCTATCAGAGATATGTATTAGAAAAGTGGTAAGGCTGCATAGAGTACCAATATTGATTATATCCGATGGAGATCCAAGAGTCACCTCTTTGTTCTAGAGGAGTCATCAACGTGATATGAATACGAAGGTGAACATCAGTATGACTTATCATCCCCATATTGATAGTTAATCTAAATAGACTATCAAAACCCTTGAGGACATGTTGAGTTCATTCTCAATGGACATCAAAGGAGGATGTGATCGACATCTTCATATCGTTGAGTTCTCTTACAATATAAGTTTCCAATCTTGCGTCCAATGGGATCCTTCTGAAGCCCTATACGGGAAGTGGTGTAGATCACTTGCATGCTGGGATGATGTTGGAGAGGGGAAACTCCTAGGTCCATAAATGGTCGAAGAAATGATGGAGAAGGATAAGACCATCCAGCAGCACATTAGAGCCACTCAGAGTCGAAAAAAGATCAATTTTGGTAATCATCAATGAGACCCAGAGTTGGATGTTGGAGACATGGTATTCCTCCACATATTACTATAAAATAGAGTTATAAGATTAGGTAAGAAGAGAATGATTAGTCCAAGGTTCATAGACCCTTTTGAGATTGTTGATCGCATGAGGGTAGTGTCCAATCGATTAGTAATCCCACTGATCCTATCTCATGTACATGATGTATTCCATTTATCACTCTTGAGGAAGGACATACCTGACCCATCACATGTACACAATCAGGAGGTGGTACCATTGGATAAGGAGCTCTCGTATGAAGAGAATACAATAATGACCTTAGATCGTAGAGAAAAAATTCTATGAAATAAGACAATACCCCTCAACTTGGTGTTGTGGAGTAACCACATCTTTGAATAAGAAACATGGGAATAAGTAGAAGTGTTGAAGAAGTGTTTCCATAATTTGTTTTAGTGTGGTAAAGGGAAATTCCAAGGGAGAAATTCTGTATGGGGGAATATTGTAATTACTCGATTTTTTATTATTGAAAATTCCTCTTGTTTTGATTAAATGTGTTACTATGTATAATGATTATATAAGACATATTAAATTCATTGGTTTATGTTTTTGGATTTTAAAATAACTTTATGAATTGTAACTATTTCAAATATACTCATTGAATAGTGATCACATGATTAGTATAAATATAGGGCATTAACAAATCCCATTTAATTAGAAAAACGGAAGTGATGGCCACATCCAGTATAACTGCTCTATAAGATGTCCATTTTTGAGAGCTCATAAAGTATGTTGTTTCAATGGGTATCACTCTTGACAAATCCAATCCAAGCTTTAACACGTTAAGCTTGAATGGAACTGCCTAAAGGAGATGTTGAAGTAATAGAGATTACCGGAATAGAAATGTTATCTGAGCCGCCCCAAGAGTCATTCATTATCACATTCCTCACCCTTATGTCTTATACAGGTGTTATAAGTGGTTATATAAAAGGACCGTAGAACTATTATTATGTTCATTTTTTTATTGAATAAATAATATACATTCATTTTATTATTGTTTCCTTGTAAATGGTTTTTAAATATCAAATAGTATTTTTAGTTAATATTCAGTTAAAAAAATATTTTGATGAATTGATGTATTTTTTAATTAAATAATATTTTCATAAAATGTTATCACTAAATGTATTTTTATTAAATATAAATAATTTCATAATTTTTTTTATGAATACAAATGAAATTTTTATTAAGGTTTGAAAACTATTATTTTCAAAACATATGAATTATCAATAATTGAAGGTTTTTATATTAAAAAGAAAAATCCTCATATATATAAAATTATGTAGATAAAATGAATATTATTTTTGGAATCAGGATTTAGAAATTATCCAATAGTGAATTTTTCATAATTTTTTGGAATAGTCCAAATTTTGTGTAAAAATTAAAAGTCATTTAAATATTAATGTGTTTTATGACATCATAATGACCCAATAGTGATTTAATAAAATATTATACAATGTATATTCTGGAAAAATATGTTTTCCCTTAAAATTAATTTAATTTTTTATATGTTTGATTTATTTCACAATGCCTTAATGGACCCTCCAAAACATACAAAATATTTTATGTTTTTAAAATGATTTCATTGATAGTGAGACTCACCTTCACATAAGAAAGACTAATATGTTAACAAGATCAGAAATTGGCCTTATAAAATAATGTTTTCTAATTTCCATTGGAAAAAAACATGGGAAAAACCATGTGATGGTTTGTGGTTTTGATTAGATTAATGTGTTGCGTCCAAAACCAAAATAATAAATATTTCCCTCTCCTTTCTTGGAAAAACCCACTCAACCTCAAATTCCTCTTCACAAAAAACATTTGGAGCTTGAAAAACCCATATCCAACCCTCCCTGGAATCCTTCCAACGATCCCCAAGCTCCCATGAATCCTCTCTCAAGACTCTCCCATGCCTTTGGAATTACACTTTAATGTATGAGATTTCATCCTTTATAACTATTGTCAAAATTTCCTTTTGTTGTTATACCTTTCTATTTTCAATTTAAAAGGATGGAGTATGAATTTTCACCGCCCACATACTTTCCTAGTTGTTTTTAATGATGATATACCTCTTTATCCCTCATTAATTCACCCCATGTACACCAATTACAATGACAAAATTCAGTAATGAATTTATTTCTTCTTATTTGCATTAATGAAAATATATTATATTATATATATATATTCCATTACATATGAGGGGATAATATGTTCCATCACCCCCTTTCTGTAAATTTCATGTATATATGATGATATACCATTTCCCTCTGATCAACCTATTTTATGATTTCTATTTGACGATGTTATGCTGCCAAAGTTAAACCAAAATTTCACATGCCAAAATCAATGTGTATATGAATACCATAAACATTTCTCTATTAATGTTATTCACCGTTATGTATATGAACATGTTGATTATGGTCTTATATTTCTGTATTCCACATCTCTAATTCATAGAATAAACTATGATGTTTAATTAGACCATGTTGTATGAGAAGGGTTCCCTGATAGCGCTCCAATGCATTTGGTAAATAATAGTATAATGATATGCCATGTCCAATGAGGGATTACTCATGATAATTAAAGTTCAATGACGATTTAATCATTCTAATTCATGTGTAATTAGGGTTTACTTATTCTCCATGCACAATGAGACTTGTATCATGCTAATATCATGTTAAATGTAGTTTCGACATTACCATGTTATGAAAATCATGCTATATCATGCCTTTACAACCATGTTTCTATTATACTCCATTGATATTCCTATTTAAAAAATGTATTGTATTCTTCATGTATGCCTCTTTCATTCCATTATTGGGCTTTATAGATCACCATTTTCTTATGTATATCCTTAGGCTATCCCATGAAATGCTAAGTATGAAAGAATGTTTTTGTCATGTAAAATATGTTTTCAATAAAAATGTTGTATTTTAATGTCTTATGATGTCATGTAATGTCTGTAATTTTCCACAAAACTAGACCTCTAAATCCTAAGAGTAGTCTTATGTTATTTTTTATGTAATAAATAATGTTTATATGTGTAATAAAGAGTAGGTTTGTTATAATAGTGATATTCAGGTGATCAATGTAAAGTTGATTTCCTGAAATTACTTATAATGATTTGGATTTTGGTCTTTCAAAGGGAATATATGTATAACCATTCATGAAAATATTATGTTAAAGTTAACAGGAAGTATTTATGGATTGATATTTTATTGAAAACATTGGTTAAAATTATGTCTAGTGATTAACTTTATTTCAAGGATATCCATCATTTTTATTTTGGGAATTATATTAGCGTGGGTTTATAAAATGATATAAGGTATGTATAGTGAAAACCAATCTTGTAAAGAAAATTTTCAGTTCTTGAACCCATGACAGAATGATGATAATGGTTTCATGCCTACCACCACCCAATTTGATGTCCTTGTTAATGCATAATAATATTTGATGAACAATTATTTATGATAAAACAATAGTGTCACATTTTATTTTCAGAGATTAATTTATTAACCATATTTATTTTTAAGGATTGTTAGGGGAAAATATTAATAATTTTCAATTTTTTATTGTCCAAAAGATATGTTATAAGTGTATTTTAGTCATTTGGGAGTCAAATTTAATTTTTGTAAAGCCATTTCTTGATGTAATGGATGAATTAGAAATAGATAAAATCATAATAAAAGAATTATTATTTATCTAAAAAATGTATGAATATTTCCCTACATTCATGATAAATAATTTTATTAAAAACGAATTATAATGGTAATAAAATGTGTTGTCCTAATACTATAATTTTTTTTAATTGATGGAACTTTAAATCATCATGGTAATATGACTTTAATGCATTAAAATTTTTCATTGATTACTCAATTTTTGTTGATTGATAACCTCAATCAATCCAAATATTTTTTTTTTGCATTTCCTCCAAGCTCATGTTTTCACATGCCTCCTATATTCTCCTATGTGTAACCCTATTGACATGTTACTTTGGGAAACTGTTATGTTTCCAAAATTCCATTTTTAAAGGATGTTTAAGGATTTAGTTTTATAATGTGGGTTTTTATGAAAGGAACTTCTAAACCATGAATCATTGACAACCCAGATGAATTTTATTAGAAAACATAATTTTAAAGGTCGTAGAATATGACACCCCATGATTTGGTGAATTATTTTGTGAATTATTTTATTATTTTAGATATATTTCATCAAGAAAAACATTCAAAATAGTTCATATTATACAAATGAACCATTTATAGCTTATGTTATATGAAACTAGATGTTAATCTTACACTACACACAACTTAAATTTTAGCTTTTTCTATCCAGAACACAGATTCTAGATATCATTACATAGAAGATGTGATTTCCTTGATAACTAAAGTAATGCTCTTGAAAGAGTGTTACTAAAAAATAATAAATTATTAAAATATTATCATTTAATAGGATATAGAATGCCCAATTATGTTAATATTATAGTATTAACGAACTTATGAATATATATAGTTTAATTCATTGGTGACATTGTAATTAGAAATGAACATAAAAACCAAATGAATATAAATGGACTTATTTAATAAAAGTATATTTATTGTGAAAAAAGAATATTTTTATTAATAATTTTATTTAATTTGTAACAGAAAAGGAAATTATTTAATTTTATATATTTTATATTCAAAGAAATATATTTTATAATCATCAAATATATTTGATTCTTATAAGATAATAAATAAAATCCAATTTTACGCCTTACACCCCCTATTTTTTTAAAGGCGGTATGACCGCATTTTGAAGGGGAACCCATTGTAAATACCATTTTTTTGAACTTTTATATATTTAATATTCCTAACGAAACATTATATTTGTATGAATAAACATAAAAATATTGTTAGGATATTTTTTTTGGTATTTTCCTTAATGTTTTCAATTTTTTAATAATAGTTCAACATACTAAATTTTAATTCAAAACTGGTTTTTCATATAATTCATTTCTATTGTTAAATTGTATTTCAAAATGGTTGAAAAGGTTAATTTGATAATATATTTATAAATTAATCCAATTTACGTCCTTTAATCATTTTTTCCTTGATATTTGGTATAAAAACATAATATATTTGGGATGTTTTTAAATTAAATACTCAGAGTGTTTTTCTATTTGTGGGATTATTTTGAAATTTATTATTAACAATTTTGAGAATAGAATTTTTAATAATTAATTATTTATTTGGATTATTAATAATAAATAATTGCTAATATTGTAAAAATAGTTTTTTTCTAAAAAATAAAAGATAAAATGAATAAAAAAATTATAATGATTAAGGCAAAATTTAGCTTACCCAAGTATCAATCCTTCAAATTAAGACCCAAAACGACCTATAAATATGTAAATAAATCCATTTAAATTCCATTATTCTACCATGAACCTTATTTTTATTTTTTTCATGACTTTTTTGGTAAAAACAAGGGTACACCAAAATTTAATATAAAAAATCCATGCCTGTCCTTTCCCATCCATTTAAAAGGTCCCCACCTTTCCATATTCTTCACTCCCCTAAAAGAACTAATTTTAGATCCTGATATTCCCAATACAACTCAAAAAATACCACCCTTCCTCCAATATGACATACCTTTGGTGAAAAACAATTCATGGAATCCTTTTGGAATAAACCAAAATGAGTTACCCGATTAAGAGATAACAACTTATCTCATGTTCCTTTCGTTTACATTCATTATACATCCCATACAATTTTTTTTATTAAAATATTTTTTAAAAACACCAGTATCTTATGTATACTATGATGTTTTTTGGAAAATTGTTTTACCTACACATATAAAAAACTTCATCTAATGGGTGATGAACTTACTATTTATGTATATAGAGATCTACTTCCACACAAAATTATGGTTGTTTATTTTTCTTTACCACCTCCCATGGTGGAAACTATGATGGAAAATCTATTTTTATATGTAATATATTAAATTTATTATGTCATTATGATTTTATAAGCCTTTTACTACACATATAATTATAAATTCCATTTTATGTTAACAGTGTAATTTTGTTTGAGGAAGTGTGTACTACCACACCCCAAAATAATATGATTCATTCATAAACTACATGGAATGAATTAAGGATGGGTTTAGTGAAAATATATAATATATAATATATTATAATTTAAATAAAATAATGATATATATATATATATCTATACATATATTTTGTTTCCCTTTATTTTATTTATATGACAATAAAAACAGAAACCACATTGATTCATATGTAGGGCTTACTTTTTCAGTGAATGGTATATTCCATTTAAAACTTATATATTCTATATATTATTATAACACAAATATAATGGATATACATGATATTAATATCTGGATGTACATTATACTCATTTTTATTTCTCAAAATACATATCAAACCCATTCAAATTCACATTCAGATCAAATTGGGTTTTCATAATTTAATTGAATGAAATGAATTTTAAATCAATAAAATCAATGGGTTTATCACCTTGAAAATATTAATGGAACTACCTTTCACTAATCAGAGTAACATGTATAAAAATAACCCAATCGTGTTTTCCACTGAAGAAAGATGACTATATAGATAAAATAATGAAACCTAGATTCATGATTAGAATCAAATGAGATTATATCTAACAATAACAAGACGATCTAATACTCTCAAGGGAGTGGGAGGGATGGAAGGAATGAGAGAAGTTCATATTTTATAAAGTCATCAAACAATATCATCCAGTATTCTATATCCCATGTAATGTGATTAGAAGTTCAAGAAATGGATCTTTAGATCTCCATGATATATGATTTCTAGGAATATCTTTTTAGGGTTGTGAAAATGGAGAAATTGGGGTTCACGAATTTTTTAAATTATATTAGGAAAAATTAAAACGTGCAAGAATGGTTAGCTGGGAGGTGTTGAATGTTTTATAAAAACATATCTTATTACCATGTTCCCTACTAATGGGTTTAATGTTTTATATTAGGATGTTGTATATTATTTTTCTGACAATGTGCTTACTATGAGAACTACCACGGTCAGAGTCTACAACGTTTCCACTCACTTGGTGCACAATTTTGGATAATAATGCTCAAAAATTGATGAAACTAAATTTTTCATAAAATTTCAAATTTTATCATAATAAAAACAAAGTCAATCCCAAAAAATAACATTAAAAAAAATTATGTATGAGGATTAATCAAAAATAGTAATAAGATGTTATAACCTCCACACCCAAGAAACAATCTATGCCCATAAATCATATCATGAAATATCCATGAAAAAACTTTGGACACTAATATCATTATATATATTATTCCTATATACTAAAATTATCATATATTCAAAATCAAAATGAACAAATACATTTATCACATTAATAAAAACACCTAAACTGAATGATAGCTGTAATAGGAGAATCTAACATTTCCAAATATAAAAAATATTCCCACAAAAGTGGTAATACTAATGTTTTATCGAGGAATAATTTTTTTTCCATCCTCATAATGTAAACCTGTATACCAAAACATAAATCAATGTGAAAAAATCTTAACTCTACAAATATAATGAAATCATAAATTTAAACTAGTCATTATTATAGAAAAAACCTCAATCTTCTTGATCGTATGTTCAAAAATGGATTACCCTCACATAATATATGATGGAAAAAAGAATAAATTTTTTTCACTATTATTATAGTTAATTAATGAGAAATGATACATTCTAAGATTTTATTGTTTCTTATGAAATCATCCTCCATCACCAATTAGAGTGAATTATTTCAAAAGTTAACTCTAAAAAAACCTAATGAAAAATTTTCACTATTCAGAATGAGTTTATACTCTATTGAATCATTTGGGAAAACCCAAGACCAAATAATACAATAGAATCAACATATTGGATAAAATGGTTAGGGAATATTCCTCACATAAAATAAAAAAATGTCAACAATACTATATGCCAACAAGTTATACTTTTTTCTTGTACATAAAGTATACATGGATATATCTTATTCCATTAATTGATTTTTCACGGAACAATATATAATTTTCAAAATATTTATCAATATTTTCATCTTTTCAACTACCTTTTTTACAATAAATAACATTTTTTATGGTCAAACACAGTCCATGTTTTTACTCTTCTACTTAATTTTTTTTTGTAAACCTATCTACACAACCATTTTACTCCATCTCTTATATCTCTATTTTACAGAAATTATTTATTTTCAATATATCATCCATAAAAATACTTACTTGTTCAAGATTTGACATCATTGTATCAAGTTATAGTATCAAACTTTCCCTCTAGAAATTTGATTTTTTGATTATAAATTTGAGCTTTTAACTACCTCAAAAGCATTTAAAATTAAAATGTAAATCCCCAAATTATCCATACATTTTTAGTACCATTAAAGTTTCAAAAATTCGCTTTTAAAATGTTTTTATTCATAATAATTTATCCATACCAGAAAGTGGTATTCTCCATAAAGATTCTTTCAACTAGTTATCCGGTCTGGAAGACTCAATATTTACTAGTTAGAGGGAACAATACTTATAAGGTTACCCTTATGTGTCAAAATAAATAAAAAATCCATTATTATGGATTCTATAAAAACATCATGTCATTGTTTCAAATTATGAGGAAACATTAGAAAACCCCTATTTATCATTGGATAAGATAAGTAAAATAGTGCATTTACTTTTCAATATGGAAACTCTTATATAATCCTTAGACTAATAGATAAACCCCTATGTTTTATTTCAATCCCCCAACATATAATAATTTATAATAGACTACCAACACTCCAGACTCAGTCTTCTCATCATATAGTCTCCAATATATACTAGGACTGTCAATTTTCTCATCGTGTTTACTCAGTGCAGAGTCACTGTTACATATATTTTAATTCACTGATTTCTAGGGGAGCTCATACCTATTCAAATTATATTAAAAATTAATTTCATATTCATCCCCCCTTGTTAAATTATTATAAAAAATATATTTATAAATTTCTAAAAAACAATTCTAAATTCATCTCTTAAATTAGAAAATCATTCAAATATCTTTTAATCACTAAAAATACATCAGATTAACATCACATCAAAGTAAAAAACCACAAAATATATAATATTGAACATGACTTATGTTTTTAAATTAAAATACAACATTAAAAACCATTAAACATATCAACTTTTCCTATTCATATAATTTTGATTTGTACCTAAAAAAACCCGCATTCGTCTCAAAAAGGGCTTTATATTGAAAACTAGTCAAGATCTCGTCATCTTTATCATTCGTGGCATCAAAAAATTTAGTTAACTTTATCTAGCATGATATATTATATGTAAAGTGATAAAAATCAATATGATTTGAACATATTTATTTGATAGAAGGGGTAGTAATGTAAACTAAATTCCAGGGATAATTTATTCATGTAGAGGAAATAACAAGAGATAAGATTGTTTAACTAAATTATCAATAAAATTACAATATATATTAGATTAAATATAAATAAAACACATTCCAAAAACACATTCATTCCACTGGGAATGTTGTTTTATTGAAATATGTCCATGAATTATATTATGTAAGGAATTGTAAAAATGACTCAACAGAAAAGTAAGTTTTTTAAGTTCTTATATGAGCATCATGTGAAACCTATCTAGGAAAGAACCTATGATATAATGGTAATAATGTTGAATTAATAAATATTATGTGTTATGATATAGTGCAATACATATTAATATACAAGATTCATATATTCCACAAATGATATGATGGCCACCCTAAATTGAAATTTTGTGAGGGAAATACCAAAAGGGACACATTTTTTTATTAAATATGGATTCTATCTGAATAATAGTTAAAAATAATTTAAAAGGATTCATAATTTTAAGGTATTAAATCTTGTAGATGACTTCATAAATTTTTTATAATTCATAATACCCACTATATAAATAATTTGATAATATATTAATTGGATCATGATCATTCATAAAATAATTTAAATTTATCCTACTAAAAAATTAAAATATTAATGAAATAAACATTTTAAATTGAAATAATAAAAATAATTATTCTTATATGAGAAAAAAAATCACTATGTTTTCGATAAAAAACACTATGACTAACAAACAAAAGGTATTGTTCAATTAGGGATTATAGAATCTTATTATAATAATATAATTATTTACTAATGGTTTAAATGTATAATATCATAAATATACTATATTATGTTAGTCTATATTCACATTGTCAACATAATTGAGGATGTTAGTGAAAGGAAAAGATTTTCGGATTCTTATAAGGCATGTCCTAGTAGTTAAATTTTTTCTAGAATCATTTTTTGATGATTTTTTATGTGAGTGACTAATAATAAACATTCACTATATTTTATCAATTTTTTTAGAATAAATGATATCTAAATGTGATGTATCAGATATAGTGTTGTATCAATATTACACGTGAAATAATGCTCATAAATGAAGAGAAATAATTGGTATTGAATTTCCAAATGATTCTTTATCTATCTAGTGAATGATGTTAGAGAAAAATTTTAATGTTTGGTATACAAGAAATTTCATCCAATGATTGAATATTAAAAAATATTTGATGGGATTAATGAAACTAAATTGAATTTCTAGGTCATAAATCATTATTGTTAAAAAATATTTTATGGTACATGATGTCAGATATATATTTTACCAACATTTAATATATTTAATGGTTTTGGAAATTAAAACATTTATTAAAATTATTATTATCAATAAAATTATGAAGAAAATTGTTTTTTATAGTGATTTTTTTATAATGGAATATATATATCTCATATTTATCAAAATAATTAATTTATATTTTTCATTATTCGATTTTTTGATAGTATATATATATTTTATATAAATTTATATAACCATGAAGAGATAATTATTTATATATATATGGTTATCACATGATCCAATTATGTAACATTTATTAGAATAAATATTTGATAAAATTGTTTTATCTTCTATAAAATTATGTATAATATTTTTTTTGTTAACATATTAGGGATGTTTCCACACCACCTATTTGTTTAATATTTTATAATATTAAATATTATTTTTTGAATATTATTATAATCAGTCACAATAAAATATAATTTATAGACACATCAGTTAAATTTTTAGATATTACTAAGAAGTGGATGTAAATACTTTTTGGAAACTACATTCATTTTGATTATATGAGTGTATTTATAGTAGGATGAACTTGTTAAATTCCAAATATTAACAAGTAAAGTATTATTCTTATCAATATTGTCACGTATGTAACCTATTTTAGGGTTATTTTAAATTTATTTTCCACTCATGATTTGTTTTGGTGGTTTCCAAAGGTTTTATTGAGAATAGGTGAGTTTTCATGAATTGGGCCAAACTGCGAGCCCAATTCCAGATTTAAAAATAAATTTTGTTTCATTTATAACTTTTTATATTTTTAATATTTTTGACTCATTCCAACTCCTAATTGTTCTCCCCTGATATATTAACCCCAAATGTAAATTTGGGGCCTTTATAAATCCATAATCATGGGGGATTTTTGTTTTTATTTGAGAATTGGGCCAACCCAAAGGCTCATTTTCCAGTTTTAAATTGTTTCATTAATTTATTAATATCTTATTCATTAAAATGGATTTTTCGGTGATGCCACCTCCCTATCGACCCTAAAAAGCCCAGGCGCGACCCCATTCCCTCCTCCCAAAATTTGGAGCTCGATAGAGTCGCGAAAATAGTCGAAACTTTCTGGATTTCAGAAATCATCCAGATTTTGGAGAGGTAAATTGATCCTTTCATAACTTCTTCTATTCTTAATCTTTTCCCTCCATTCCAATTCCTAAATGACCTAATAATTCTTGTGAGACCATCCCCTGAGATTTGGACGTTTTAAATTTCAGATACTAGTGTTTTGTGGAGATTCATTCTAGATTTCTCAAGTAAGTTTGTCCATTTCTTTTCCCCTTTCAAATTGATTAGGGTTTCATTCTATTTTTTTAGGGTTTCCTCCATTTTTATTGAAGTGAACAATGACCAGTGGGTAGGGGTTCGAACCTAAGGTTTAACCTTGGGTTTTCTTGGTCCAATTTTCTATTTTTAGGTTTGATCTACCCTTCTTGAGGTGCGGCGGTGGTGCGTTTGTGTTTTCGCACAAAGGATTCAATGGTTTCATTTGATTTGGTATGTGATTCCAATGTTTATGCAATCTTTGTGTATTAGCGTGATGTATTTATCATATTTTCAGATTTATATAATTTTATTATTGCTACAAAAATTTGTTCTAATGATGTTTCCATTGCAATTGAATTTAAAATGCCAATTTGGTGTGAAATTGGGGGTTTTCCAAAAAAGTGTTTTGTTTGTTTATTTGGGGATGCCCTATAAATACTTAGTTGTTTTTATTGATCTGTAATAAGGCATAAAATACTATTTATAATTTTTATCCCCTTTGGTAATTGCTGAAAATAATGAGTATTAATTGTGCTTGTAAAGAAAGTGGAGTTTTGGTTCCACTTTTGTGTGAAAATGACGGTTTTACAAAGAGAACACTTCTTGTTTAACATGAGGATGCCCAAAAATTGATTTTTTGTTTTAATTGATATTTATTGGGCTGACTTTACTATTTTGGTAACTTACAATTGTGAACATCGTGTACAAGTGGGTTTCTTAAGGGGTTTTGTGTGCAAAACTAAACGAGATTTTGTGAAATTGATTTATTCAAATTCAAAGAGTTTGTTGTGTGTTTTAAGTGATAGAAAATGAGATAGATACTGTATTTGGTGTATGTGACCAGTAGTGGTGTTTTACATTAAAATGTATGTGTGTTAAATCCTGAAATTGTTTGAGCACAAAGGGGTAAGCCCAGGTACCTAGGTGGGGCGGATTTGTACTAGTACGGCTAGTGGACCGGATGGGTTTTGTCCCTGTTTGACTTAGCATTTGGATAACGACAACTCTAAATAAACTATGTGGATGATGATTGGGGACCACTAGGTTATGGGTATGTTCCCTACTAGTGGATCGTGCACGAGAAAGGATTTTACTATGGTTACATTACACTGAGGTACGAGGTACATGGGGCCTGAGACTATCTAGTGCCTTGGGGTGTTCCCGGTTTTATTGCTCAGTGGATTTGTGGTATTTGCCCTTGTTTTTGGGTGTCTTTGGAATTATAATGCAGTATCTAATATTCATATTTAAATGTGTTAACATTATGAATGTTTTATCTTGAAAAATGTTTTCAATTTAAAGTTTCATTTCGTGGAATTTGTCACCGCTTTTAATTGCATATTAAAACTGCTTGCTTTTTCACCTTGTATTGCATGCACCTTGGAATCATAGGGTGGTATCCTATTGGGCTTAGGCTCACACCGTACTTACACCCCTTGGGTGTAAGTAGACCCTTTTTTTTACCAAGGTAAAGGAAAGGCTAAGGGTGTTGACGGTTCAGGGTGTTAGTCCTCATCCTTGGGGAGGAGTAGTGGAGACAACTTGGGGGTGATGACCCCTTGTCCTGTGGAGTCCATGGGGCTGTTTTGTTTCTATTCCATTTTGTATTTGGACCTTTTGTATTGACTCTAAACCTATTTATTCAGTTCTGGTTTTTGTTTAAACATCGTTTGGTATAAATTTTTCAGATTCAATTTATTGATTGTTTTTAATGGTTTATGCCTTCATATTCGGGTAAATCGTTCCCAAACCTAAATAAATGATACCCGGGAACTTGTGCCAGCCCGTGGGGATAGGGAACGCCCTTCGGGTCATGTCACGGTCTGGGTTTGGTGCCGGTTTTGGCGGTGACCAGATTCGGTTCGTGACAAAATGGTATCAAAGGAGGTTCATGTTAACTCTTTGGGTCATGTTATTTCGGGAAGAGTCAGGATATCATGGAGTTAGGATTGTAGGGACTTGGTATTATAGTTATGGTTAGTGTGCTTGATCACCACACCTCATGAACGAATTCAAGTTTCCTAGGGATGTCAGGATTTATCTAAGTCCTTTGGTTTTCTTATTTTAATGATGGTTAGGGGAAATGAAAAGAGGGTTGTGTTAATGGTCTTCGTAAGCTCGCAGGGCCTGGCAAGCCATGTGGAGCTGGGGATATACCCTAGAACACTCTCTGTGATAGTGAAGTGATTGGAATATGGCCGCCAACCATATGTCCAATTCACCCACTGAAACTAGTTTCCTATCAGATTGTTTTGTACTATAGTTTTGCAATCTTGGAACTTTGGTTTTAAAAGGACTTGGTTTTAAGAAGTATAAAGTTTTTTTGAAATTATTTTCAAATAAACAAGGAATGGATTGATTTATGAAATGGTGGAACTGAATTTTTATAATTGTTTTAAAATGGAAAATGGTGTTTTTACACCTATTTTGAAAGAAATAACTATATTGAAGTTGGTTTTGAAAATTGTTTACAATAGAGTTTTCTAAACAATCAAATAGTGTTTTAATGGGATGAGATATTTTGAAATTGATGTGAATATATTGAAAGTGAGTTATTTTTTTTAAATGGTTGTGCATTTCTGAAAAGTTTTGTAAGATGTGAGTTGGAATTTGATCTCGTGGTTAGCGGTTTTGAGAAAAAGGATGTGTTGGTTGACCATTTTGGTTTTGAAAAGTGGAAAGAATTTTTGTTTTAACCTTTGGTATTTTCATGAGCAAACACATGCATGGGGTTATATGGGAAGAGGGATGGTTGATGACATGACTGGATGAGTGTCGGGATGGAAATGAGGAGGGTTCCTGGTGTGGCATAGAAACATGAATGTGTAAGGCCCATGGGGTACCATTGGTGGATGCGCTTACCGCTGAACCATTTGTTTTCAAAGAGATGTTTTTAAATAAAAACAAACATGATTTCTTGATGAATTTTTTGGGATGGTGTATATTATGTGTTTTCGGAAAATGTTGATGTTGTGGGATGTTTTGAGTCCAAGAACCCCTCCTGTTTGAACTGTGTTTTTTTGTTTGTGTTTGGTCAGTAAGTTGTGTTGTAGGGACGATTAATGGTCTCTTTTGAAAAATGTTTTGGGATGCCTTTAAGGTGGTTCCCTTCATGTGTTTGGATCTGGTTTGAGGCATGTTTTGACTAATGGACCAGATTGGTTGTGTCCTTGGGTTCTCTCATTGGATAAGGTATTCCCCCATTAAGGGTTAATGCACAGCTGAAGTGAAATCCATATTGTTTCGCCATTGGAAAATCCTCCAGTTGATCAATATAAGGAATATTTTATCGATCATTGTTGATTGAGTCTACACCCATTCATTTCGTTGATTTTTGGATCCTCTTGTAGTGGTAAAGTTATTGTGGAAGGTTGAAAGAAACCTTAGTTTCTAATGTTTCATGATTCATCGAAGGTGGAAGTGTTCTTTGGTTGTAAGTGTGGATGAGTGTCTCGAGGGTGTCTAAGAGGATCTTTGGGTTCTTCAAAGTTTCTTTGATGCATTAATTCATGTTAAACCACCGGTGTGGGAAATATGGTCACGATAGGATATTGTGGCCACTTTCTAGAATTGTGTGTTGTTTGGGGATGTTGTATAAGGTCCCTCTCCATGAATTGTTTATATCAGTTGAAATGGTCATGTTTTGTGATGCCTTATGATGACATGTACTTGATTGACTGTATAGGTGAAAGTAGTGAAATCCTATGAGAGTCCCTGTTATGTTGGTCAAATGTCTCCCTTGGAAAAACTTCAAAATCATCTATTTTAGAGGAATGTGAGTGTAGGTGTTCTTTACTTATATTGTTTCTCACTTGAAGAAACAAGTTGTGATGTGTGTGTATCTTCTCAGCCCTTGTTTCAGTGAAATATCGGGATAAGGTAAAGTGAGTTTGGAATGTGTTATGTCTAGAAAACTTATTTGGGACTGCGGTGTAGTTTTTGGTGGCACTGAAAAGAAGAATTATCATTCAGTGGGTTTCCAAATATAACTACGAGGCCGAAGATGCTTCAATCATTTGAGCTCCAGCCATAGGTCTCGGAGAGAAGCTGGCTCGTAGTCAGGGAAAATCCCAGGGCCATTTAAACCCTTGTACAAAGTCCTATCCTTAGTATGAAAGATGGGAATAGTTCAAACCTATGGTTTCGTCATGGTTGAGCACATAGTTTGTGCACGTTTAGTAGTGGTAGTGTGCTAGGAAGCCATATAGAAAGAATTATATTCATAGTTAGTGCACAGTTTCCCAAACCATGCAGACTAATCCTGCGCCCTTCCTAAATCTTTGATTTCTTTTTGGGTCTTTCTGTGTCGGCCCATGCTGGTCGGTTAAGATGGTCAGTTATTATGGTGGGGAGACCCACTATGATTCTCATGAATATTCATTCATAAACATTTAATGGAAGTATATCCCTTTTACTAGAGAGTATGTTTGGGCCTCCCACTATTAGTGTCTTGACTCTGTCTCGGGAAAACAATTTAAGTTGTCTCTTATGGTGGGGAGCCCATTTGTGTCTCTTCATACGAGTAACTCATTTTTTTCTTTGGACTTGTCTGGGAAGTAGGTATTATCATTCGAAGATATCTAACTACCTACATATTCATTGGGTAAACATTGATATTGGAGTGTTTCCAATGGTTTAGTTATAGTATGTAAGTGTAACCTTGTTCAATGTTGTTGTTTTTTTTTGGGTAAATTGATTGAGTATTGTTCAGATTGTATTTGAGGAGTTTTCTTTTGGGATAAATCCTGAATGTAATTTATTGTTTCAGGAAAGTGGTGTATGATTGGTTTGTGACAGTATTACTTCCATCATTGATCGCTGGAGGTGTTTTGACCTTTGGGGGTGAAACCTGGCAAGGGTGTACCTATTGGTTTCTCAGTTGGGTTTGGTTGTTGCTTTGACCTTGCTGTGACTTTCCGGGGCGGAAAGTTTTCAAGGTGGGGAGAATTGTCACGTACGTAACCTATTTTAGGGTTATTTTAAATTTATTTTCCACTCATGATTTGTTTTGGTGGTTTCCAAAGGTTTTATTGAGAATATGTGAGTTTTCATGAATTGGGCCAAACTGCGAGCCCAATTCCAGATTTAAAAATAAATTTTGTTTCATTTATAACTTTTTCAATTTTTAATATTTTTGACTCATTCCAACTCCTAATTGTTCTCCCCTGATATATGAACCCCAAATTTAAATTTTGGGCCTTAATAAATCCATAAGCATGGTGGATTTTTGTTTTTATTTGAGAATTGGGCCAACCCGAAGGCCCATTTTCCAGTTTTAAATTGTTTCATTAATTTATTAATATCTTATTCATTAAAATGGATGTTTCGGTGATTCTACCTCCCTATCGACCCTAAGAAGCCCAGGAGAGACCCCATTCCCTCCTCCAACAATTGGGAGCTCTATAGTGTCGCGAAAATAGTCGATACATTCTGGATTTCAGAAATCGTCCAGATTTTGGATAGGTAAATTGATCCTTTCATAACTCCTTCTATTATTAATCTTTTCCCTCCATTCCAATTCCTAAATGACCTAATAATTCTTGTGAGACCATACCCTGAGTTTTGGACGTTTTAAATTTCAGATACTAGTGTTTTGGGGAGATTCATTCTAGATTTCTCAAGTAAGTTTGTCCATTTCTTTTCCCCTTTCAAATTGATTAGGGTTTCATTCTATTTTTTTTAGGGTTTCCTCCATTTTTATTGAAGTGAACAATGACCAGTGGGTAGGGGTTCGAACCTAATGTTTAACCTTGGGTTTTCTTGGTCCAATTTTCTATTTTTAGGTTTGATCTACCCTTCTTGAGGTGCGGCGGTGGTGCGTTTGTGTTTTCGCACAAAGGATTCAATGGTTTCATTTGATTTGGTAGGTGATTCCAATGTTGATGCAATATTTGTGTATTAGCATGATGTATTTATCATATTTTCAGATTTATATAATTTTATTATTGCTAAAAAAATTGGTTCTAATGATGTTTCCATTGCAATTGAATTTAAAATGCCAATTTGGTGTGAAATTGGGGGTTTTCCAAAGAAGTGTTTTGTTTGTTTTTTTGGGGATGCCCTATAAATACTTAGTTGTTTTTATTGATCTTTAATAAGGAATAAAATAATGTTTATGATGTTTATCCCCTTTGGTAATTGCTGCAAATAATTAGTTTTAATTGTGCTTGTAAAGAAAGTGAAGTTTTAGTTCCACTTTTGTGTGAAAATGAAGGTTTTACAAAGAGAACACTTCTTGTTTAACATGAGGATGACCAAAAATTGATTTGTTGTTTTAATTGATATTTATTGGGATGCCTTTACTATTTTGGTAACTTACAATTGTGATCATCGTGTACAAGTAGGTTTCTTAAGGGGTTTTGTGTGCAAAACTACACGAGATTTTGTGAAATTGATTTATTCAAATTCCAAGAGTTTGTTGTGTGTTTTAAGTGGAAGAAAATGAGATAGATACTGTATTTGGTGTATGTGACCAGTAGTGGTGTTTTACATTAAAATGTATGTGTGTTAAATCCTGAAATTGTTTGAGCAAAAAGGGGTATGCCCGGGTACCTTGGTGGGGCAGATTTGTACTAGTACGGCTAGTGGACCGGATGGGTTTTGTCCCTGTTTCACGTAGCATTTGGATAAAGACAACTATAACTAAACTATGTGGATGATGATTGGGGACCACTAGGTTATGGGTATGTTCCCTACTAGTGGCTCGTGCATGAGAAAGTATTTTACTATGGTTACATTACACTGAGGTACGAGGTACATGGGGCCTGAGACTATCTAGTGCCTTGGGGTGTTCCCGGTTTTGTTGCTCAGTGGATTTGTGGTATTTGCCCTTGTTTTTGGGTGTCTTTGGAATTATAATGCAGTATATAATATTCATATTTAAATGTGTTAACATTCTGAAAGTTAAATCTTGAAAAATGTTTTCAATTTAAAGTTTCATTTCGTGGAATTTGTCACCGCTTTTAATTGCATATTAAAACTGCTTGCTTTTTCACCTTGTATTGCATGCACCTTGGAATCATAGGGTGGTATCCTATTGGGCTTAGGCTCACACCCTACTTACACCCCTTGGGTGTAGGTAGACCCTTTTTTTGACCCAGGTAAAGGAAAGGTTAAGGGTGTTGACGGTTCAGGGTGTTAGTCCTCATCCTTGGGGAGGAGTAGTGGAGACGACTTGGGGGTGATGACCCCTTGTCATGTGGAGTCCATGGGGCTGTTTTGTTTCTGTTCCATTGGATCTTTGGACATTTTGTATTGACTCTAAACCTATGTATTCAGTTCTAGTTTTTGTTTAAACATCGTTTGGTATAAATTTTTCAGATTCAGTTTATTGATTGTTTTTAATGGTTTATGCCTTCATATTCGGGTAAATCGTTCCCAAACCTAAATAAATGATACCCGGGCACTTGTGCCAGCCCGTGGGGATAGGAAACTCCCTTCGGGTCATGTCACGGGCTGGGTTTGGTGCCGGTTTTGGTGGTGACCAAATTCGGTTCGTGACAAATATTGAAAGTGAATGTTATATAAAAGGTTAAATTATATCTGGAATTTCATTGTAAATTATAACATAAATAGTAACCCTATTTACAAATTGATTTTAGGAAGATGTATTGATTATTTTTTTTGTGGATGATGATACTGAACATAGAATGTGTTCTATGAAGCTAATAAATGTCATTGACAATATATCATATTATATTATGTGGTTAATAATTCTACTATTTGTTCACAAAGTTTGATATTTGGAATATTCTGCCATCATCACACTATAATTAAAATTTTATTTTTTTTATATTTGACTCACAACTGATTTAGATGAATGGTTTTATTAGATAGAATTATATTGATGTGTATAGAATTTACTAGAGATAAAAATATTTTATAAAATTAAAAAATGATATAAACCTAAGGAAGATCTCGAATGTTATTATATATGACATGATGGGAATACTTTTTAGATTGGGTTTTTTAAATATTCCAATATAGGTAGTATACAATTTATAGTTCATTAATATTTGGAAAATATATTATATAATGTCTAATGATAATTTATAACTCATATTCTAAATATGGATTTTCCTTACCTGATATTCACCATGGTGTTTTATAGGATTTGATGAAATACTATGCTTATATAGTTTAGGATTTAACATTGATATTTGGAATATTCCCATTTATAAAAAAGAAGTTTATTCACTTATTGAACCAAGAAGAACAACTCATGGATTATTATACATTGTTTCTTTATTTTAATCCCAGCTCACTCTTCATACATGGATTTTTCAAAACAGGTGGTCTTTGATATAATGTTCATGAGAAATATTTTATTTGATTCATTTATCATAAATGCCTTGATACATTTCTAATCAAGTGTTTTTGGTTTTTTGTTGATTAATTTTCCTGATCAACCTTAATAAGTATTTAATTTTATACTCGTATAAAGGGTATGAAATTCCTTAGCCCATTTGAGATAAACTAAAAAATTATACAACTGTACCATGATATGACATATGATATTCTTATCTATCCAATGGAGGGGATGTGATATTATTGTCTGTATGGTTGTATGACATGTGATGTATTTGTTGAAATAATCATTATAAATTGAAGAATACAAAACATATGATTAAATAAACTTTATTGGAATGCTCTACAACTGTGGGTTATTCAACATCTTAGATAAGGGGGAAATATAAAAATTTATTCTTTTTTATGAAACATATGTTGTATATAGGTATTGTGATATATGTATTTCATGAAAATCATGACAGATCCCTTTAAAGATTTATTATGAATTATCCATCCCTATAATTAACTACTTTCATATATTCAAGAATTTTAGAATTTATATTTCTTATGAACACTATGAAGGTTCAAGTAATAAAAGATTGTGATTTACTCAATGAGGATTTATTTTATCTCAACATGCTACTCTAAATGTTTTTTTCTATTCATCATAATTTTTTGATTGATATTTATAGTATATTATATATGATGTGATACATGGATAATGAAATGATATTCTTATGAAAGTGTTTAGAATAAATATATATAATGATTTTTGGATTTTGATTCATATGTGAATTAAAATGATACAATATATGGGGAAATGAAATTACTTTTTTAATGAATTTAGTGATTATGGGTGATGAATGGAGGTATTCTCAAAATACTATATACATGTTATGAAACTGATATATATCATATAAAATTACATGGGAGTATATAATTATTTTAACTCTTTATATGTGTGGATAAAAGATACAAATAATTTTCGAATTTGCTTATATAAAAGAAATCGTTATGAGAAAACACATTGGGAAAATTCTAGGTTTCATTTTGGTTAAAAATATATAGACTTTCACTAATGGAAAAAAACATTAAACACGCTATCATTTTTCAAATTGGTTATATATAACCGACGTGAAAAGCAGTAAAAATCGATTTATCACGTCAATTATTGTATACCTGATGTGATAATGCTCCATTTATCCCACTGGTTTTGAAATAACCAACATGATAAATTATTTTATATGTCGGTTATTAAATAACCAAAATATATACATAAAAAAATATTTTATCACATCTATTATTAAATTACCGACATGATAAAGATATTAAATGAATAATTTTTCCCTGTATTCAGTCATTCTATTTTATTCTAACGGGAGACCTACAACCCGTCTCTCTGGCATGGAAAACCTAGAAAGGATTATTTGAAGTCAAGACCTCCAGTCTCATTTTTCCAAAATAATTCATCATCTTTATTATCATCAGATATATTAGGTTTACTCGAAAGACTCATGTAAGCCTCACATGACTCAGTTTTAGTTTTTATTTTTCGAGATGCCCTAAAGTTGATTTTTGAGATGTAATTTTTTATCATTGTTCATGCTATCTTGGTATGTTTCATAGTGTTCATTTATACCATGCTAAATTATTTTCTGGTAAAATAAACCTATGGAATTGATATCATGCAGGTTTTTGATTTTTGTGTGTTTTATCTTGTGTGTGTGCACGTACATGGGGTGTCCATGGTTGTGGGGGCTGTCCAAGTGGTTGAGGTTTTCAAAGTGTGGTGGGGGATGTCTAGGGGGTGAGGGTGTCAAAGGGGTGTCAAGGGGATTGTGGGTGGTGTCCAAGGGGGTGTGCGGGATGTCAAGGGGGTGGGGTGTCCAAGGTGGTGGGGGTGGTGTCCAGGGGGTGAGATGGTTGTCCAAGTGGGTAGGGGTGTCACGGGGTGTGGGGTGGGGGTGTCTAGGGATGAGTGGGCTATCCAATGGGGTAGGGGTGTCCAGGGGGTGGGGTGTCCCGGTAGTGGGGGATGTTTAACGAGTGGGGGCTATCCAGGGGTTGGGGGGCAGTCTAGAGCTGTGGGGGGGGGGGCTTCCCATGAGGTGGGGGATGTCCTGAGCGTTGGGGGGCTATCCAGGGGTGGGGCTGGCCAGAGGTGGGGGGGGGGGGGGGTTCCAAGGGAGTGGTGGTGTCTCGGGGGTGTCCAAGGGGGTGGGGGTGGTGTCCTGGGGAGAGGGGGCTTTCATATGGAGTTCGGGTGTCCAAGGATGGGGGGGGGGGGTGTTGTCGATGGTGTGATGGGGATTTACATGGTGTTGGAGGTGTCATGGGGGGTTTCGAAGGGGGTGGGGGTGGTGTCCAAAGGGGTGGGGGTGTTCAGGGGGTGGGGGTAGTGGCCTGGGTGGTGAGTGTGTTTTCTAATGGGTTATGGGGTGTCGATGGGGTGGGGGTGTCCCAGGGGTAGGGGGATGTCCAGAGGAGTTGGGGGAATATAAAGGGGTGGGGGATATCCAAGTGGGTGGTTATGTCCATGGTGTGTCCAAGGGGGCGGGGTAGTGTCTATGGGTTGAGGGGGCATTACAAGGGGGTGGGGGTGTCCAGGGTGTGTCTAGGGGGTGAGGGGATGTCCCGGGGGTGGTGGTTTCAAGGGGGTGGGGGTGTCTAGAGGGGTTGGGGGCTGTCCATGGGGTGGGGGTGGGTGTTGTCCAAGGGGTGGTGGCATCCATGGGGTGTCCATGGGGGTGTCCATGGGGGTGGGGGTGGTGTCCAGGGGGGCTGAGGGAGACTTCCATGGGGGTGGGGTTATCCAGAGGGGTTGGGGATGTCTAGGGGGAGGGGTCTATCCAAGGGGGTGGTGGTTTCTCGGGGGTGTCCAAGGTGGTGGGGGTGGTTTCCAAGGGGTTGAGGGGGCTTTCCAAGGGGTTGGGTGTGTCTAGTGGGGTGGTGTCCTAGGGGTGATGGGGTTGTCCATGGGGTGGGTAGAGTCCAGGGGTGTGGGGTGTCTAGGGGTGTCAAATGGGGTATGTAGTGGGGTGTTTTCTAGGGGTTGAGGGTGAATTTCAATGGGGTAGGGGTGTCTAGGGGTTGCGGGTAGTGTCCAGGGGGTGAGGGGGATGTCCATGGGGGTGGGGGTGTCCTAGGGGTGTCCACTGTGGTAGGGGTGGGAGTGGTGTCTAGGGGTGTAGGGCTCTCCAGGGGTTGGTGGTAGTGTCTATGGGGTGAGTGGGTTGTCCAATGGGTAGGGAGTATCTAGGGGTGGGTGTGTCCATGGGTGGTGGGGGTGTCCACAGGTGGCGGGGTGTTGTTTAGGGGGTGGGGGGCTCTCCAAGGGGTGGCGTGTCTAGGGGAGTGTCCAAGGTGGTGGTTGTGGTGTCCAATGGGGTAGGGGTTGGAAAACCCCCACCCCCTAGACACCACACTCCCACCCCATGGAAACCCCCACCCCATGGACACCCTAACCTCCTAGACTGGCCCCCACCCATGGACACCACCTACCCCCTTGGTCACCATGGACAACCCCCTACCAGCGTGGACAACCCATACCCCCTTGGGCAGCCCCACCACCCCCGGGCCAACCCCAACCCCCTTGGACACCCCTTGGGATATATATGTCCCAACAGTTTCATTGAAAATATTTGAATATTTTAACTTCAGGTAGTCTATACCAACAGTTCCTGTAGAATCGTCGGTATAGGGCTATTGCAATGACCATCATACCAACAGTGTGTAAAAATGTTGGGGTATTTTATCCCAACGGTTTCAAGGGATATCCCAATGGTTTCAAATCATTGGGATATGAGTAATTTTCAGTTGTGAATGTATACATATGTTAATATTTATACTTCATATTTCATTTTTACGGAAGGTTGAATTTGGTATCTAGTTAAAACAACATGTATTATTAGTGTACCTTAAGATGAAAGAATCCCAGATGAATTTAAAACTGTTATATCTAACTATTTTTTATTTTTAAAAATCATTTTAAATCATATTTCTTTTCATATTCGCACACCCATTGACACCCCCACCCCCATGGACACCCCCTGGACATGCCCCACCCCCTGGACACCCCCTACGCCTTGGACACCTCGGACATCCCCCTACCCCTGTGGACAGTCCCAACCCCCTTGGACAGCCACCACCACCCCTTGAAATCCCCCCACCCCCTTAGACACCCCCTTGGTATATATATATCCCAACATTTTCATTGAAACTATTGGAATATTTTAATATCAGGTAGTCTATACCAACAGTTATGGTAGAATCGTTGGTATAAGGATATTGCAGCGACCATCTAACCAATGGTGTGCGAAACCACTGGGGTATTCTATCCCAACTGTTTCAGGTTCTATCTGAATGGTTTCAAATCATTGGGATATGTGTAATTTTATTTAGGGAATGCATACATATTTTAATATTTATACTTCTTATTTCTTTTTTACAGAGGGGTGAATTTGGTATCTAGTTTCACTAGGATGTATTCTTTGTTTACCATTCGAAAAAAGGATCCAAGATGAATTTAAAACTATTATATCTAACTATACTATGTTTTTAAAATAATTTTTATGCATATTTTTTTTAAATACGCATAGATTTGTTTTATATTTCAAATAATTTATACATTAATATTATGATATTTTTCATATAAATATATATTTTTCATATCTTATCAATACGTATAATTTTTATATTTTTTATAGGTAATAATGATTCGATGTTGGATTACGGCACATAGAATGAGTAATGAATATGAGGAACGAGTTGATGCCTTTTTGGAATTTTCTAAATGAAATGTTCAATGTCGTGACATTTTTTTCCATGCCTGAAATGTTTGAATATTAAGAATTTGAAAAATATAGAGATTAAAGATCATCTAATTTGTCATGGTTTTATTCCGAGTTACAGCCCATGGATATGGAATGGTGAAACTAGACATAATTTCTGATCTACATATGATAATGATTTTCAAGATAGATACTCTGATGGAATTGAAGAAATGATCTGTGACATTACATAAGAACAAATTGCAATAGAACAGACAGTTGTGCATCTATATGGTGATTCTGTAAACCCATTTTATCTTTGTCGTATAGATTTTATGGTTTTGTTGGTGGTGTTATGATTCATTAACCAGAAGAAAAAACATGGATGGAGTGACATAAGTTTTACAGAGCTAATATAATTGTAGAAAGACATTCTTCCAAAAGATAATGATCTTACAAATTCAGATTATAAGGACACAAAAATATTATGCCCAATGAAATTGGGATAGAAGAAAAAAATTCCTATTCAAATGTCTATATAATATATCGAAAGGAATATGAATTTCTATCAGAGTGTCCTATATGTGGGACATCACGGTATAAGTTGAAAGAAAAATAACATGAGGATGTAGATATTACAAAGATACCTTACAAGTTATTTTGGTATCATCCTATAATTCATCGTTTGAAACGTTTATTTGTTAATTCACATGATGAAAAAAGGTTAATATGAAATCATGATGAGTAGATATGTGATGGAAAAGATATTTCATCCAACTTATTTTCCACAATGGAAGAAAATAAACGAGTAGTATCCTAAATTTGGAAATGGAATTAGGAATATCAGACAAGGTTTGTGCACAGATGGAGTGAATCCATACCGAACCCTCAGTAGCACACATAGTTCATGGGTTGTTTTATTTGTAACTTACAACCTCTCTCCTAAAGATAGAATGAATTGAAATTTTTTCATGTTGAGTATAATGATCTATAGTCTGAAGCATCCTAGAAATGATATTGATGTTTTCTTGTCATCATTGATTGATGATTTGAAACTTTTATGGGAAGATGGTATTAGGTTGTACGATTCTAATAAAATGGAATTTTTTTTCGACTACATGCAGTGAATATGATCACTATAAATGGCTTACCAGTATATGTAAATTTCCCTAGATACAGTGTTAAGGGGCATATAGCATTTCAAATTTGTAAACAACAGACATCATATTGCCAATTGCATCATGGGAGAAAAACAATGTACATGGGTCCAGGACTATTTTTTCATATGGATCACTCTTATAGAAGACTGAAAAAGGAATTCAATGGATCACAAAAAATTTATATTTCTACATAACCTTTATCCCCTATTGTGTATTTTGATATGGTGGAAAACCTTGATGTGACATTGGGAATGACACAAAAATCTCATAATGAAAGACATATTTTAAAAAAGGTCAATATTTTTTGAGCTACCATACTAATGATATCATGAAGTGAAATATAATATTGATGTCATGAAGGTGGTTATGAATATCTGTGATAGTTTGATTGGAACATTTTTAGATATTAAAGTAAAAAAAATATGGGTTGAATTCTAGATTACAATTTCTATCAATGGGAATACGTTTGGGGTTATCTCCAACTCCTAAAGGAAGACGAAATTTTCTTCCCCCATCTTGTCATGCATTATTCAAGAGGGAGAAAATTAGCTTTTTTTACTGTCTTCATGATATCAAATTTCCTCAAGGTTATTATTCTTATTTTAATGAAATTTCTCATTGAATGAATTGAATTTGATAGGTATGGATTCTCATGATTGTCACGTTATGATGCAACAACCTATACCAGTTCCATTATGTGGAATATTAGACATTTGTGTCAGAAAAAATCTAATGAAGTTGTGTTATTTATTAAATTCAATTTTTAATATGGTGATTGATTTCAATGCTTCAAATTTTTTGGAAAAGGATGAAATTTTTATACTTTATCAATTGGATAAGTATTTTCCTATATCTTTATTTGTTATAATGGTGAATTTAATGATTTATCTAGTTTGAAAAATAAATCATTGTGGACCTGTATATCATCGTTGGATGTATACTTTTGAATGGTATATGAAAATATTGAAGGGGTATGTTAAGAATCCATATCGACCTGAAACCTATATTATTGAAAATTATATTTATTAGCAGGGTGCGGAGTTTTTTACGAGATACTTGGCTGCAGCAGAGCACATAGGTTTGCCTCCATCTCTCTATGAATTAGTTAATAATGAGGGAAAGAGGATTTGTGGCTTGAAAGTAAAATCATTGTCAGCTGAACAGATGAAGAAGTTAGAATTATAAATATTGAATAACATAGGTGATCCCAAAATATATATATCTCAATTCATATTACTTATTTGAAACAATGTCATCCAAAGAAGAATGAAATTATGATTTTTAATGAGAACAAAAAAACATTTTTTTAATGGTTTAAAAATTCCTTTCTTGTTAGATCAGATGTATTAGAGACAGTAAGATGGTTACTGGGTGGTCTATGATTAAATGTGATAACATTGTCTGGTATGACATTAATGGATATAAATTTCATACGAAATTGCAGGACAACAGAAGTGCAGTTTAGAATAGTGGTGTATTGGTGTTTGTAGAAGAAATGAAATTTTTGAGTTATAAAGACAAAAACACAATTTATTCATCAAAAGCATATTCTGGATTCATTGAAGAGATATGGGAGGTTGATAACATTAAAATTAAGGTTCATGTTTTTAACTACGAATGGTTTATCGATAATAATAGTGTCAGACATGGTGAATTTGGAATGGCAGTTGTTAATCTGAATAGATTGCAAGACACATCAGATTCATTGATAATGGAAATATGTGGAAAACAGATTTTCTTTGTAATTGATCTATCAAATATACAGTGGTTTGTTGTGTTACAAGGGAAAAACAACATGTTGGTGAGGATCAACTTGATTAAGATGCTGATTTATGTGAGATGCCTACTTCCATGGAATGATTAGAAGAACATAATGATGACCAGTTGAAGACACAGTTTGTGCCACAAAATAAGACAAAGATGATGTAATTTTTGAAAATAATCTATTTATACAATACTAATATTATAGGTAACATATACTTATTTATTGTTTACATTTTTTATTTTATTAAAATATTAGATAATGTAATTTTTTTCTTTACTAAAACACATATTGAAACAATGAAGTAGAATTTTTTGTTTATTTTAATTTGGTTTAGTTTAGTTATTCATATTTTCTATTATGTAAATTAAGTATCTATTATTTTTTTGAATTAAAATTTCATTACCATGATTTCCATGTTTACCATGTTTACCATATTTACCAATTTTACCATGTTTACCATGTATACCATGTCTACCATGTGTACCATGTTTACCATGTCTACCATGTTTTCCATAGTTTACTACAGTTTGGTTTTACATAACTTATATATTTATTCATTTTGTTGATTGAAAATAAGACAACCATGTTTACAGTGTTTACCACATTTACCATTTTTTTAACATCCTTACCACATTAACCATGATTACTATTACGTAACATAGTTCAGTTTTCAATTTTATGTTTACATTAGTATTGTAGTATTTGAATTTGAATATTTTTTAACTAATGTGTGTTTTTTTTATTTTATGGATAATAAAAGATCAATTAGTTTATCAACCACATTATTTTGGAGATGAGAGTAATCATCATACCTCTAGGGAGGTACACTAACATTCCCCTCTTGAGGTTCCCCAATCTTCCTCATGTGCTCCCATAACATCAAAGAAGAGTTCAAGAGTTGGTAAACGTGGGTGCACACATTTTCCAAAATTATCACTTGCATGTATGCAGGACTACAAGATACTCATTGTGTATGATGATAATGATATTCCTAGAGGTCCAAATGAAAAATATTTTAAGAGTTTTGTATCATCTCATGGTAAGAGAAAAGTACGAATTTTTTATTATGATTGGAGAAGTGTGGAGAAAGTAATAATATCTCAGTTGTGGGAGATGATTTTTGTAAGATATTAAGATATTTTTTTACAATTATTTAAATGTTTCTAGTATAATATGTTTTACCTCTTCTTTATTAGATGAAATTTGATATTCTTGACACTAGAGGAGTCAAGTAGGAATGCTCATCGATGGCTTCTAGAAGATGGAGAGATATCAAATCAACCATCACATCTGATTTCATTTTTGGTCATAGGAGTCTTGAAAATCCATGTCATATATATCCTTTCATTTATGAAGATACATGGAGATTTTTTGTGGAAAGTAAAAGAAAATATTCATTTTAGGAAAGAGAAATGTAATATTTTAGAATATTTCTTTTATAAATTATTTTATTAATGATTTGTTAATGAAGTCTTATTCTTATTTTACAGCAAAAATGGACTTCTCCTGAGGAGACCCAATATAAAAATGTATACCCTCATGGTTTATCTCGGGGAGGGTATACATTACTGGATGAACAAATGATGGAGGAAAAATTAAAAAAAAACTAACAGATACGTCTTCAATCTAGAGAGAGGTTTCCCCTCCATCCACGCAATCTAGACTTGAAATATAGAAGAGAGCTCATAATGGGAAAATAGGGAAATATCGTTTGTAAGATTCGAGAATCTTTGCTGAGAGGATTGTAAGATATTTATTTTATTTATATAAGTTAACTATACTATTTATATAAATTGAATCATTAATTAAATGATCAACTAATAAATACAAGATTATCTTGAGGAGTAGAGCTCACAACGGGTATTTACAACTACTGGGAGGCAAGATATTTTATCTACAAAATTGGGAAAGCCCGAACATACTATTTGTGTTTAAGGATATCTGATGGGTGTATCGGTAAGAAAGGTGTTTCAACATTCATCAAATTCTTTCATTGTGGGTGTTTATAAAAATAATTGAATACATGGAGGCTGATGTTTATAATATTAATGCGACGATGGAGTAAAATATTAGAGCGTTGGAATAGTCTATATTGGAAGACATGCAAAGACAATTTCATATTGTAGATCTCACTCCTCCCCCTCCCCTTGCAGGCCCCCTTATTTATACTCCACCTCTTCCAGTAGCTCCCACTCCCCTACCTCAGCCTATAGACCCCATTTTTTTCCTACTCCTCTACTGTTGTTTCCTACTTATTTCCAGTTGTATGTTGGTGATCGCCAACATCATATAGTTTCATATGGGCTGGTATACTGTATAGGAGTTATAGTTCATCATCAATAGTTAGATTTAGGGCACCATAGGGTCACTATAATGGATATAATAAATAGATCATCTTGAGTAACATTACCTACAGATGAGGTGACGACATTTAGAAATTGTATCAGACATTTTTTAGTTTGTCCATCCAAACATCTAAGACTCATTACCATAGATTTATATATGTTATATCATCTATTTTATTTTATGTTTTAATTTTTTTAACATTTTAAAACATATATATTTTTCTATTTTGTTTACTTGAATACTTCAATGGTAATGAAATACAATATAGAAAAAAACAAAGACAAAATTATATGAAATCAGATTCTGATTCTATTAGTCTTGAATTATTTTCAAGATAATCAAATATTTTGGAAGATCATAATGAGTTTCCAATGTAAGATCATGTTTGTGGACGTGAAATTAATGTGGGGATTCTGAAAAATGATATCATGGACATTGTTACTAGAGATAAGTTGGGAAACAGCATGGTGAAAATATTTTCCATGTAAGTCTTAACACCTTTTCCCTACATTATATTTTTTAAAAATGTATACTTATGTCTATTTTGTATTAGTTATCTTGATAACATGTGTGAGAAGAATGAGCAGACATATGTATATGGACTCATCGACTCTCATTTGATTTCCCCCAAAGCACATGCATTGGTTGATGAACAAATAATTCTTTATATTGCTGAACGATTTGAATAGAATATAATCACAAATTGTTAGATTATTCCTTTTTTTGAGAAGTATGAAACATATCTCTGGAAAATAGTTCATTATCTTTTAACATAAAAAAACAACTAACCTTAAAGTTTCTTTTATTAGTGATCATTTGACATTTGGTATTTTTTTCCCATGGGAGAAAACACATTATTGGATATTCTATTTCCATGGTGATTTGCGGGATTGTTTTAAGAATATGTTGGAAAAGTATGTTTCAATTTCATAATAGTTTTATATATTATAATGAATTATAAATTTATCCCATTAGTATTATTTTCTAATAGGGGATAGGTTTACCTTTTAAAAAACACGATGAAAATGAGTTCAAAGATACAATATGTAAAAGTAATGGAAAATATCCATTTATAATTAGTACTTTTTCATGTATTATATAAACTTAATATTTTCAATTTACACTCATTTAAACATAATTTTCAGGAACAACAAGGCGTCGTCGAATGCGGATGTTATATGTTAAGATTTACGTATGAAATAATTACAACTAGAACACCTTTGAGATTTGACATGGTCATATTTCCATTTAATATTTTCCATAATATTTCATTTGATTTTTTCATTATACATGTTAAGTATTTCCCTTTTACTTTTTATCTATTTGATGACCCTCAAACCTATAGTGATCAAGATTTCAACCACAAATAAGTGGAATGGTCAAATTAATTTATAGGTTTGATTGGATTTTAGCTTTTTTGTATTGTAAAATGTAATTTTGAATATTGTCGTTATAATTGTGTATTTGGTAGTGGTATAGGATAGATTTACGCTTTTCTTAGTAGAAGATGTATGTTTTGACTTTTGTATATGTGAATGATTATTTTTTCTCTAATTCTTGTTTTGGTCTAGTTTGGATGGTTTTTCTGGTATTTTTTTGTCTCTGGGGGGGGGGGGGTTTAGGGATGTGGGAGAGTTTCCTATGGGGTGGGGGGTTTCCGGGGGTGTGGAAGGGCTATCCAGTGAGGTGGGGGTCCAAGGTATTCATGGGGTGAGAAGGGGTGTCCAGGAGGGTGGGAGGGCTATCTGGAGGATATGTGGGTAGTCCAGGAGGGTGGAGGGTATCTAGGGGGTATCAAGGGATGTGGGGGGTGTCCAGTGGAGGGGGTGGTTATAGGGGTGTGGGAGGTATTTCTAGTGGGGTGGGGGTTTCCAGGGTGTCTATTTGGGTGGGAGGGTGACTAGGACGGTGGGAGGGCGGTCCACGGGGGTTGGGAGTTGTCTAGGAGGGTGGGGGCTTCTAGGCGGTGTCCATGGGGGGTGGGGGGGGGGGGTTCCATTGGTGTGGGAGGGTTGTCCGGTGGGGTGGGGGTGTCCAGGGTGTCCAAGGGGTGGGGGTGTGCTGGAGGGTGAGAAAGCTGTCAAGGGGAGTGGGGGCTATCCATGAGGGGTGGGGGAATGTCCAGGGGTTGTCCAGGGGGTGTGGGGGTGTCATGTGGGGGGGGGGGGTCTAGTGGTATGGGAGGGTTGTTCAGTGGGGTGATGGGGGGGGGGTGTTGAGGGTCTCCAAGGGGGTGGGAGGGAGTCCAGGAAGGTGGAAGTGATGTCTAGGGGAGTGGGGGTTGTCCAGGAGGGTGGGGGCTATCCAAGGGGTTTCTAAGGGTGTGGGGTGTCTAGTGGGGAGGGGGTTTCCAAGGGTGTGAGAGGGTTTTACAGTGGAGTGGGGTTCCCATGGTGTCTAAGGGAGTGGGCAGGTGTCTGATAGGGTGTGAGGGTTGTTTAGGGGGTGGGGGTTATCCACGAGGGTGGGGCCATCCAGGGGTGTTGGGGCTATCCAGTGGGGTGGGGAGTTTCCAGGGGTGTGGGAAGGTTGTCCAGTGGGCTGTGTGTGTATAGGGTGTCCATGGGGTGGGTGGGTGTCCATGATGGTGGGAATGTTTTCTAGGGGAGTGGGGGCTGTCCAAGAGTGGTGGATGTCAAGAGGCTATCTAGGGGTGTGGGGGGTGTCTAGTTGGGTGGGGTTCCATGGGTGGGGGAGGGTTTTCCCGTGGGGTGGGGGTGTCCAAGGTGTCCAGGAGGGTGGGAAGGATATCCACAGGTGGGGACTGTCCATGATGGTGGGGATGATATACAGGGGGTGACCAGGGGTGTGGGGGTGTCAGTGGGGGGGGGGGGTGGGGTGCTTCCAAGGTTGCAGGAGGACTATCTTGTGGGGTGGGGGTGGCCATGGGTGGCCATGGGAGTGGTAGGGTTTCCAGGAGGGAGAAAGGGTTTTCTAGGGGAGTGGGGGGGGGGGGGGCTATCCAGGGGGTATCCATTTAAGTCTTTGGGGGGGGGGACTCCAGGGGGTTTCCAGGGATGATGGAGGGATGTCTAGTTGGAGGCGTGTCTGAGGTGTCCATGGAATGGGAGGGTTCCCATAAGGGTGTGAGGGATGTTGAGGGGGTGGGGCTATCTATGATGGTGAGGGGTTGTCTAGGGTTGTCTAGGGGTGTGGGTGTGTCCAGTGGTTGGGGGTTCCAATGGTGTGGGAGGGATGTCTAGTGGGGTGGGGGTGTCCAGTGTGTCTAGGGTGTCCATGGGGGTGAGAGGGTGTCCATGATGGTGGGAGGGTTATCCCAGGGAGTTGGGGAATTTCCAGGAGGATAGGGCCTATCTAGGCGGTGTACATTAGTGTGGGGGGTATAGGGGTAGGGGGTGTGCAGGGTGTCCATGGGGGTGGGAGGGTGTCCAGGAGCATGTGAGGGCTATCTAGGGGGAGGGGGCTATTCTGGAGGGGGTGTGTGTTTTCCAGGGGTGTGGCGGGGTGTCTAGTGGGGTACGGGTTTTCAGGGGTGTGGGTGGGTTGTCTAGTGGGGTGGGGGTGTCCAAGGTGACCATGGGGGTGAGAAGGTTTCCAGGATGGTGGTAGGGTTGTCCATGGGAGTGGGGGCTGTCTAGAAGGGTAGGGGCTATCCAGGGGGTGTCCAAGGGTGGGGGGTATCTAGGGGGTTCCATGTGTGTGGGAGGGTTGTCCAATGGGTTGGGGGTGTCCAGGGTGTCCATTGGGGTGAGAGGCTATCTAGGATGCTGAGAGGGATGTGCGGGGGAGTGGGGATGTCTAAAAGTGGGGGGGGGGGGGCTATCTAGTGGGTATCTAGTGCTGTGGGGGTGTCTAGTGGGGGCGGTTCAAGGGTGTGGGAGGAATTTCTCATGGGGTGGGGGTGTCTAGTTGGTCCTTTGGGGTGGGGGTTTCCCAAAGGGTGGACAGGCTGTCCATGGGGGTGGGGCGGTCTAGGAGGGTGGGGGGCTATCTAGTGGGTGTCTAGGGGTTTGGGAACTTCTGTTGTGGTGGGGGATTTCCAGGGGTGTGGGAGGGCTATCTAGTGGGGTGGGGGTGTCCATGGGGGTGGGAGGGTGTCCAGGAGGGTGGGAGAGTTATCCATGGGAGTGGGGGGTTGTCCCGGAGGGTTTGGGGGGGGGGGGGTGCTATCCAGGGGTACCTAGGGGTGTGAGGTTGTTTCTAGTGGTGTGGGGGTTTTCCAGGGGTATGTTAAGGTTGTCTAGTGGGGTTGGGGTGTCCATGGTGTCCATTGGGGTGGAAGAGTGTCCAGGAGGAGGGGAGGGTTTTCCAAGTGGTGGGGGCTATCCAGGAGTAGGGGGGTCGTACAAGGGGTGTCTAGTGGTGTGGGGGGTGTCCAGTGGGGTGGAGGATTTCCAGTGGTGGGAAGGTTGTCCATTGGGGTGGGGGTCCCCATTGGGGGTGGGAGGGTGTCCTAGAGGGTGGGGGATGTCCAAGGGTGGGGTTGTCCATGAGGGTTGGGGCTATCTACGGGGTGTCCAAGGGTGGGGGATATCCTCTGGGGTGGGGGGGGGGGGTTCCAGGGTTGTGGGAGGGCTCTCTAGTGGGGCGGGGGTGTCCAGGGTGTCCATGGGGGTTGGAGGGTTTCCAGTAGGGTGGGAGGGATGTCATGGGGAGTGGGCACTGTCCAGGAGGGTGGGGGCTGTCCATGGGGTGTGGGGGTGTCCAAGGGTGGGGTGTCTAGAGGGTGGGGGCTATCTAGAAGGGTGGGGTGGGGGATATCCAAGGGGTGTACAGGGTTGTGTGGTGTGCAGTGGGGTGGGGGTGTCTCCAGTTGTGTCAGAGGGCTGTATAATGGGGTGGAGGGTGTCCATGATGTCCATGGGGGTGGGAGGGTGTCCATGAGGGTGGGAGGTCTATCTAGGGGAGTGGGGTCTGTCCATGAGAGTGGGGGCTGTCTAGGGGGTGTCCAGGGGTGTGCGGTGTCCAGGGGATGGGGGTTTATAGGGTTGTTGGAGGGATGTATTGTGGGGTCGGTGGCTGTCATGGTGTCCATGGGGGTGGGTGTAATGGCACGGACCTCTATGGTCCATTCGCTTGTAAAAATGTGGTGGTAGAGGTGTCATGGGGGATCGAGGCATCTTGGAGGTGCATTATGGTGGGATTTCTAAAGAAAACTGGATGTCATGTAGATTTCGCATGGTTGGCGCACGATTTGTTAAACCGTGTGGCCAAGCCATGCGTATCTAGCCTTGATGGAAGTAGAGACCACACGGGAGGCACACAATTTGTCTAAACCGTGCCGCCAAACCGTACGAGCTGAGTGGCTAAGGCAGTGGTGACCACACGGTTAGCGTACATTTTTTCTAACTGTGCGACTAGGTCATGTGGGCACATAAAGTTAGATCCTAAATTTTAGGATCTTGCCCTTTTATCCTTTACCATGCTCGTTTAAGCCCTTAATCGGCCATAACCTGGGATTACCCTTCCTTTGAGCTGGAAGAACCTCTCCCAAACATTTGTGAGGTGATCCGGAGGCTTCTCTTCGTGAATCGAAGCTGGTTTCTCGAGGTAAGTAATCCATTCTATTTGGTTTCTTGGATATACTTTGATATACTTCTCCATTTCTCTCAGGATCTTAGATCTACGCCAGTTATGGGTAGATCTGAGTGCGTGGATGAAGTTTTTGATGATCTTTAGTCTTGGTAGTGTTAGGAGAAGAGATATAGGTAGGATCTTTGGTGAATCAGCCCAGTCTCCTTGGGCGTTCTTCGATCATTGTGGGTTTCCTCTAAAACCTTTGAGGTAGGGTATTCGTGGCATCTCTAATTGTTTATGCGAAATCATAGAGTTAGCATGATTTAGACCTTTTGATCACAATGAAATTGACCTAATTATATACTTGAACCGGGTTAAAATAATTGGTTTGTTCTCTTGTGTTACATTGTACCGTGATAACGGTTTTCCTCTTGATTTTCTCAATAGTGTGATATCTATGCCTTTCGTGTTAGCATGTTGATCGAGATGAATTGATAAAGAACATAAAGCAGGAATTAATAGATAATTAATTGGATAAAGATAAAGAGGCATGTGAAAGAATCTAGTTGTTGTTGTTGGTGTTTGTTTCTTGAAGGGATGCCCAGTTAATTGTTTAAGTAAATTGTGACAGCTATGATAGCTTTTGTGTTAGGTTTCCCGTAGTTGGAACCTACCAATAATGACCTGGTTAATTCAAGAGTGATTATGGAACTTGTTGTTGATAAATGATAATGCTTGATAGGGTTCTGATTTTCCATCTTTCTTTAAGGACAAATGACTTGTGATTTGGAGAAATGAGTTCTCATTATGTATGAAGGATGGATTCCTTGTTAAAGGGCCAAGAGCCCATTTGATGTTATGTTTGATTTGCTACTGGTTGTGTTGTGATGTGAACCTGTAAGAGTGTTGTGATATGTGGAGTCAGGGAGGCCTTTTGGTTGTGGCAGCGGATGATGCCTAGAGTGGCGAGATGCATCGGTTTATGCATGTGGGTATCGGGGAGGACATTGGGGATGATGGCATGGGATGGATGTGATGGCTGGATGTTTGGTGCTTTAATTGGTTGATTATCTACTTTACGTTTCCCCACTGCTCAAGGAAGCTGGTCTTGCTTACCCTTCTTCCGAAGGAGGCGAAAAAGAGTGGGGTATGCCACGTGCTTTCTGTGTTTAGCCTCTGGAGGGGGAATGAGTCTATGCTCTTACTATAGGCGGAAAAGACTTGATGGGTATTATATCTACTCTCTGTGTTGAACCTCCCTGTGTTTATTAGCATAGGAAGCTTTTCTAGAATGCCTGGGAATATAGGAAAATAATCATGTAATGAAATATTGATTAAATATTGATAATCCATGGGGGATAGAGATGCTAGAATTTAATGGTTATGTTGTAACTCTTAAAGGAACGGTTGATATTGAATGTGATGCCCATGAAGTTTAATGTGGTTTTGTTCATTTTTAATTAATGTCAAAAGAGTTAATTAACATAAAGTGGAACTGATGGAAAAGGAAATGAAGTAATCTAATTAATTCCTTTAATTGGTTGTGTGCTTATAAGATATCTAGTCTTAGAAATTGCAGCCCAGAGTCCGAGAGACGTTAGCTGCATCTGAGACTAAGAGTAGGTTATGCCCATAGTGTGGTTTTGAGTTATATATTCTGTAACTTTTGTGTTTCTATACTCTACTCCACCCTATTAGTGAGGGAAAATGACACCCTGGGGATTTTGAGCCTTGTGGGGTGTTTTCCCCAACATTCTGGTGGGAGGATAAATGGTTGTCTATCCCCTTTGACCCCACTCTCTTCTCTTGGTAGATACTTGTGCTGGTAGGCACAATAGTTAGTTTTCCCCATATATGTGTGTAGAGGAAAGTAATGGCTTGTGGTTATTCACACACATATATTCTGGATATAGTATCCTATGGACTACTATTAGTGTAGTGTGTATAGGCTGTGATGGCTTGAGGATTCATATTCGGTGTATGGGATGTAATGGCTTGAGGTTTAATACCCAACGTATGATACACGTTATGTGAGTTGTGGTTGCTCCCAGAACCTACCTGGTTACTTTTGGTTGTGATGATGGTGTGATGCTTCGTCCAGGTTTCTGGGGGCAAGCATTTGTAGTGAAAGTGGTGCAGATTGTGGAGCTTAGCCCAAGTTTATACTGGAAAGCCTTTGGAGAGACATGCATAGGACGTATGTCAATGGGGAAAAGCGGAAAACTAGTGGGGAAGTAGTAGAGGGTTACCCTTGATGTTCATTACTATATGGTATATTATTGTATGTGTTACTTGGTGAGAGTATCCATGGTGAGGTTGGGAACTTAGTATACCTGTTTAGCTGACGAGTTAGTTTCACTTGTGGTTCACTGTGCTTTAGCATGATTTCTTTACTTTTTCACAAGATGCTTCGGGGAGGATCCTACAATGTATACTATTATACTCACCCTACGCATATATAAACTGTTTTTCAGGTCACTTGGAGAAGGTTGGAGATCAAGCTGGTTACTACTAGCTTATGGGTGGAGAAGTTGTTCAGGCTTGTGGTCGCTGCTATTTTACTTCCTTTGGGTACTTGTAGTTTTCCCTTTCATCTATATTACTTTTGCATGACATTACATATGTACACATGGGTTGTATTTTATATTTCAGTTCTGAGTTGGAGTTGGTTGGTGTCTATTATATCTCCCTCTACCGCATGTGTTCTCTTACAGGATAATGCCTCCCATATGTGTGTTTATTATACCCTCGCTGCTAGTTGCCAACCCGAGGCCTACTGGAGCCGGGACTCGGGGGTCATTATCTCCCTTTTTACATTTCCTCCCCAGGACGGGTACACATTGTGGGGAGGGGGCCGTGACAGAGTGGTATCAAAGGTCTGGTTGAGGGATAGGATTGAGTTTGGAGTTAGGAACATGTGAGGTTTCATGGGTTGGTAGGTAAATGGTGTCATTTATGTTTATCAAGTGTGGTAAACACTGGAAACCGGCTAAGACATATGCGTTTAGGGCCCCCTATGATCTGATGTACGGACCTTTAAGTTTACCATGGCTACTAAATAAGGTGATACTAGTTGCAGGGTAGAGACCTAGGAAAGGATCATGCATCATTCTTCTTTGTGCATGTGTTTGAATTGGTAGACCTTGGGATATGTTAAAATAAAACGAATGAATGAAAACAAATAATTAATTAATGTTGAGTCTTCCATATTCCAGGCTTAGGAGCTCTAAGAATTTGTTTTTTTGCAGGTATGGCTCCAGGTCATTGTCCTCGTCAGGTTTGTGTAGAAGACGTCAAGTAGGCTGTCCCAGCAGGTCATCGTATGGTAGAGGTTGACGATGATGACACCTAGAAGAAGACACTTCGAGAGTTTCAACGCCAGAGTCTGCAGAAGTATGAGGTCTCCGTTTCAGATGCAGTCACAGAAGATTGGTTGGAGGAGGTCAAGATCTGTTTTAGTTCGATTCGTGCTTGGAAGGAGCACTGGGTGTCCTTGTTGGTGACTATTCTAGGTGGAGCAGCGAGGCAGTGGTGGATCTTGTTCCCTGAGGATCGTGAGGAGTCAGCGATCTCATGGGAGGAGTTTTGAGACACGTTCAGGGTTGAGGTCCTCTCTTCGACTGCGAAGGCGTCCAGTCGCCAGGAGCTTCTTACCCTTCGACATGGGAGCTCCAGTGTTCTGGAGTTTGGAGTCCTTTTCCGGAACCATCTAAGATATGCTTCGGACCTGTTACCCGATGAGGAGGCCTAGGTGAGGCATTTGGAGGAGGCTTTGCATCCAGATATCCAGTTCCAGGTCACCCCATTTATGATGAATACATATCTCGAGGTGTTGGAGAGGGTAGAGGTTGTTGAGAGGACTTTGCCCAGGGTGGTATCATCACAAGAAGGGGATCGTCATGCTCCCTCATGAGGCAAGGCTGTGGTCCGGGGATCCCAGTTTTCAGGGTAGAAGAGTTTCCATTCTGCCGTGGTAGGTCCTAGCCATTCGCATCTCATTTTTCTGGAGGAAGCAACTCTCATGCCTATTCCATGGTATATGGCACTTTTTTTCTTATGGTGGTCGCGTTCATCCGCAGTGGGAGTTCCCGACCTTTCAGAGCAGTCATCGTGCACCAGGTACTATGCTCTAGGTTCCTCTATTGAGGCAGTTTCCACCGAGGCAACAGTAACCAGTTGCACCTGCTTTAGATCACCAGAGGGGAGATGGGGAAGGCAGAGGATAACTCCATGATGATCCTCGTCTTCATAGAGCAGATCACGACCATGGTGGTGGTCATCATCAGGGTCATAGAGGACGTGGAGGAGGTTGTGGTCAGATTCATGCCCCTGCGTTTCCTACTCCAGGCGAGCCAGATGTTGTTCAAGGTACCCTTTGCTTGTTTTCTACCTTAGTGTATGCCTTGTTTGATTCAAGAGTGACACACTCCTTCATATCACCTACCCTTGTCCATTCTTTGGGACTTGAGGTAGAGAGTCTTCTAATGCCCTTGGTGTTGACTACACTAGTTAGAGGTCGAGCGGACTTGTTTGAAGTATTTAGAGTCTATGATCTAGTGTTGGGGAAGCTCTGCTCTTGGGGATATTTCCTATGTTTTTGGATACAACCATATGATGTCATCCTCAGCATGGATTTTTTGTATTCGGTGCAGGCTATCGTGGATTGCTTTAGGGAGAGGGTCATCTTCATCGGTGTGGATGGAGAGGAGGTGTTGTTTGTTGGCGAGCGAGATCCTCAGATGGGTCATAGCCATGTTCCAACCATATCATCCATGGTGGCTAAGATGATCCTAAGTTCTCCAGAGGTTCGGAAGTTGGCGTTTCCTAGGGTTGTAGAGGAGTACCCTGATGTCTTTCCAGAAGAGGTTGTATCATTACCCCCTCGACGAGAGATCGAGTTTGGGATTGAGCTATAGCTAGGAGCATCTCCTATCTCTATGTATCCATATAGTATGGGCCCTTCTGAGTTATGAGAGCTGTGTATACAGCTTGATGGTCTGTTGCAGTGCAGTTTTGTTCGACCAAGTGTGTCTCCATGGGGTGCACTGGTTCTTTTCTTAAAGAAGGATGATGGTAGTTTGCAGTTGTGTGTCTAATATCTTCTCTTAAACAAAGTGAGAATAAAGAACCACTATCCTCTTACGTGTATTGATGATTTATTCAATCAACTGAAGGGTGGAAGTTGGTTATCAAAGATCGACTTACAGTCAGGACATCATCAAGTTCATGTGAAGGATGACGATATTCCGAAGTCTGCTTTTCATTATCGTTATGGGAATTATGAGTTCGTTGTAATATCGTTAGATGTGACGAATTCTACAGCTGTGTTCATGGTATTAATGAATTCTATGTTTCGTGAGTTTCTAGACAAGTTTGTGGCAGTCTTCATCGTCGACATTCTTGTGTAATGCACATATGAAGAGGAGCATGCAGAGCATCTACGAACTGTTTTGGGAGTTCTTCGTCGACATCAGATGTTCGGGTAGTTCTCAAAATGTGAGTTTTGGGCTTGAGAAGTCCTTTTCTTGGGGCATGTTGTGTCCCAACAGAGAGTATCTATGGATCCATCAAAGATAGAAGCAGTTGTGTCTTGGGAAGCCCCTAAGATAGTTTCAGAGGTGCGAAGTTTCTTTGGTCTCACAAACTAATACATGAGGTTCGTGGCCAACTTCTCATGGGTTGCGACTCCTCTGACATCTTTGACCAAGAAGGATCACCCATTCATATGGACTGATCAGCGTCCGACAGATTTTATGTATCTAAACGAAATGTTAGTAAGTTCTCCATTTATTTGTCTTCCAGCTGAAGTAGTTTAGTTTGATGTTTTCCGTAATGCTTCACGTATGGGGTTAGGCTGTGTTCTAATGCATTAGAGGTCAGTTGTTTCTTATGGGTCTCAGCAGTTACGTCCCCATGAATGCAACTATGCCACACATGATCTCGAGCTGGCAGCCGTGGTGTTAGCTCTAATGTTTTGGAGGCATTACCTCCTTGGTGACTACTTTGTGGTTTTCACTTATCATAAGTGTTTGAGGTACGTTTTCTCCCAGTGTGACTTGAATTTACAATAGCATTGGTGGATGGAGTTCATGCATGAATATGACATCAAAATATCATATACACCTAGGAAGGGGAATGATGTAGCTGATGCGTTGAGACGAAAGTCACATAGTGATGCTGTGCGTGAATCTGGTGATTCCTGGAGAGTAATGGACGAAATTTCAAAATTGCATCTTGATATGGGAGAAGTCGGAGGTAGAGTTTGTCTTTTTCAGATGATAGTACAGTTATCCCTGGTGCAGAAGGTGGAAGAGTCCCAGTTGGGGGATCCTGAGGTGGAGGTCTGGAGAGATCGAGTTGCTTGTGGTGAGGCCCATGATGGTTGGTCTGAGGATGAACATCATAGAGTGTTATATGATGGAAGGATTTTTGTTCCCTTGGAGATGCGCGAGATGGTTCTTAGAGAGTTCCATAGTTCACCCTTAGCAGTACATCCTAGCATGACGAAGATGTAAAGATTCTTGAGGATTCGGTTTTGGTGGCATGGGCTGAAGCGTGCAGTTGCAGAGTTTGTGTCTCGATGTTTAGTCTGCCAGAAGGTGAAGGCCGAACACCGTGTTCCTGGTGGTCTTCTCGAGCCATTAGTGATTCCTCAGTGGTAGTGGGAGGACATATCAATGTACTTTGTTACAAGTTTACCTCGAGCTCCAACAATACACGATTCTATTTGGGTGGTAGTGGATCATTAAACAAAATCGGCCAACTTCATAGCGATCAAGGAGTCGAGCTCAATGGAAGTTTTGTCGAGGCAGTATCTAGGGGAGCTGGTGAGACTTCATGGAGTTCGATGGACGATCATTTCTAATCAAGATCCTCGTTTTACATCCTGGGTGTGGAGTGGTCTCCACTATGCTTTCGATTCTCATCTATGTCTAGTACTACTTTTCAACCTCAAACGGATGGACAGACAGAGCAATCTATCCAAACACTTGAAGACATGTTGCGCTCTTGTGTTCTTGATTTTGGAGGCTAATGGATGAGGCACTTACCCTTGGTGGAGTTCTCTTAAAATAATAGTTTTCACTCTACCATCAGTATGGCGCCGTTTGAAGCCTTCTATGGTCATCCTTGACATTCTCCGTTGTGCTGGACTGGAGTTAGAGAGTCAGCAATTCACGGACCGAAACTAGTGTAGAATAAAACAGAGATGGTTCAACTGATTCGTGAGAGGATGAAGGCAGCCCAGGATCGTCAAAAATCCTATGTCAATCAAAAGAGGAGACCCTTAGAGTTTAATGTTGGGGATCATGTTTTTCTGAAGGTGACTATCCATCATGGGCAGTGAAGGTTTGGTCGTGGGAGTAAGCTTTCTCCCCGCTTTGTTGGGCCTTTCAAGGTGTAAGCTCATGTTGGAGTTGTGGCGTATTGATTGTCACTTCCCCCCTTAGATGAGTTGGATACATAATGATTTCCATGTATCACATCTACGTCGTTATCTTCATGACATCTCCCACAACATCTTTTGGAGAGAGTTCGATGTTGATGATGATGCCACCTTTGAGGAGCGACCTGTGGAGATCCAAGACCGCAAGGATAAGGTGTTGCGCGGGCGTTCCATCCCCTTAATTCGTGTCTTGTGGAGACACGGTGTCATGGAGTAGAGTACATGGGAACGTGAGTCATAGATATGTGCTCAGTACCTAGGGTTTTTTAATTTTCAACTCTTTCATGTAATGATTATTCCTTATGTGGTTATGAAAACTTCATGTTTATGAGATGACTCTCTTCGTTGCTTTGGTGGCTTTCTCTCTTTTGAGAGGTATCTCGGTGGGTGGTTGTTTAGATCCTGTTTCATTTTCTCTTTAGGTGGGTTATGGATTCTTGAGGACGAGATTGTTTTGAGAGGTATCTTATGTAATGGACTGGACCTCTTCGGTCCATTACCTTGTGGAAATGTGGTGTTAGAGGTGTCCTGGGGGATCTAGGCGGCTTGGAGGTGCGTTTGGGTGGCCTTTTTAAAGAAAACTAGAAGTCCTATATCTTTCGCACGGTTGGTGCATGGTTTGTTAAACCATGCGGCCAAGCCATGCGTAGCTGTCCTTGATGGCAGTAGAGACCGCACGGGAGTCACACAGTTTGTCTAAACCGTGCTGACAAATCGTGTGAGTTGAGTGGCTAAGGCAGTGGTGAATGCACGATTAGCGCAGGGTTTGTCTAACCGTGCGACTAGGTCGTGCATGCACTTAATGTTAGATCCTAAATTTTAGGATCTTGACCGTTTAGCCTTTATCATGCTTGTTTAAGACCCTAATCAACCATAACTCAGGATTACCCTTCCTTGGAAGTGGAAGATCTTCTCCCAATCGTTTTGAAGGTGACCTGGAGGCTTCTCATCGCGAATCGAATCTGGTTTCTTGAGGTAAGTGGTCATTTTTATTTGGTTTCTTAGATCTACATAGATCTACTCCTCTTTTTCTCTCGGGATCTTATATCTATGCCCGTTATGGGTAGATCTAAGTGTGTGGATGGATTTTGTGATGATCTTTGGTCTTGGTTGTGTTAGGAGAGGAGATATATGGAGGATCCATGGTGAATCAGCCCAGTCTCCTAGGGCGTTCATCGACCGTTGTGGGTTTCCTAAAAAACAATTGAGCTAGGGGATTCATGGCTTCTCTAATTGTTTATGTGAAATCATAGAGTTAGCATGATTTATCCCTTTGGATCACAATGAAATTTACCTAATTAAATACATTAACCGGATTAAAGGAATTGGTTTGATCGCTTGTGTTTCTTTGTACCGTGATAACGGTTTGCATCTTGTTTTTCTAGATAATGCGATATCTATGCCTATCCTGTTAGAATGTTGATCTAGATGAATTGATAAATAACGTAAAGCCAGAATTAATTGATAATTAATTGGCTAAAGACAAAGAGGAATGTGAACGAATTCGGTTATTGTTGGTGTTGCTTGTTGCTTGAAGGCATGTCCAGTTAATTGTTTAATTAAATTGTGACAGCTATGATATCTTTTTGGTTAGGTTGCCCATGTTTGGAACCTACCAATTATGACCTGGTTAATTCAAGAGGGATTAAGGAACTTTTTTTTATAAATGATAATGCTTGATAGGGTTTTGAGTTACCCTCTTTCTTATAAGGCCGAATGCCTTGTGCTTTGGAGCCATGAGTGCTCATTATGTATGAAGGTCAGATGACTTGTTAAAGAGCCAAGAGCCCATTTGATGTGATGTTTTATTTCCCACTGCTTGTGTTGTGATGTGACCTTAGACAGGTGTTGTGATATGTAGAGGGAGGGAGGCCGAGTGGTTGTGGCAGCGGATGACGCCTATAGTGGCGAGATGCATCGGTTTATGCATGTGGGTGTCGGGGAGGACACCAGGGATGATGGCATGGGATGGATGTGATGGATGGATGTTTGGTGGTTTAATTGGTTGATTATCTACATTACTTTTCCCCACTGCTGAAGGAATATGGTCTTGCTTACCCTTCTTCCGAAGGAGGTGAAAACGTGTGGGGTATGCCACGTGCTTTCCATGTTTATCCTCTCGAGGGGGAATGGGTCTACGCTCTTGCTATAGGCGGAAAAGACTCGACAGGTCGTATATCTACTCACCGTGTTGAGCCCCCTTGTGATTTGAAGCATATGAGGATTTTCTAAAATGCCTGGGAATATGGGAAAATAATCCTGTAATGAAAGTTTGATTAAATTTTGATAATCCACGAGGATGGGGATGCTGGAATTTAATGGTGATGTTGTAACTTCTAAAGGAACAGTTTATATTGAATTTGATGCCCATGAAGATTAATTTTGTTTTGTTCATGGTTAATTAATATACAATTAGTTAATTAAAGTAAAGTGGAATAGATGAAAAATGTAATGAAGTAATCTACTGATGTTTTTTAATTTGTTGTGTGCTTATCAGATATCTAGTCTTAGAAATGGAATCCCGGAGTCCGAGAGACGTTAGCTGCAGCTGAGACTAAGAGTAGGTTATGACCATAGTGTGGTTGTGAGTTATATATTCTTTACTTTTTGTGTTTCTATATGCTACTCCACCCTGTCAGTGAGGGAAACTGACACCCCAGGGATTCTGAGCCCTGGGGGCGTTTTCCCCAACATTCTTGTGGGAGGATGAATGGCTGACTACCCCCTTTGAACCCGCTCTCTTCTCTTGGTAGATACTTGTGTTGGTAGGCACAACGGTTAGTTTTCCACATATATTAGTGTAGAGGGCTATAATGGCTTTTGGTTATTCACACACATATATTCTGGATATAGTATCCTATGAACTATTGTAGGTGTAGCGTGTGTAGGCTGTGATGGCTTGAGGATTCTTACTCGGTGTATGGGCTGTAATGGCTTGAGGTTTAATACCTGACGTATGATACACATTATTTGAGCTGTGGTGGCTCCCAGAACCTACCTGGTTACTTTTGGTTGGGAGGATGGTGTAATTTTTCACCCATGTGTCTGCGGGAAATCCTTTTTAGTGCACGTGGTGAAGATTGTGGAGCTTAGCCCAAGTTTATATGTGCAAGCCTTTGGAGAGAGATGCAAAAGATGTATGTTGTTGCGGAAAAGCGGAAAACTATTTGGGAAGTAGTAGTGGGGTACCCTTGATGTTATATACTATATGATATATTCTTGTATGCGTTACTTGGTGATATTATCCATGGTGAGGTTGGAAACTTAGTATACCTATTTAGATGAAGAGTTAGTTTTACTTGTGGTTCATTGTGCTTTAACATGCTTTCTTTACTTTTTCACGAGAGGCTTCGGGGAGGATCCTACTGAGTATACTGTTATACTCACCCTACGCATATATAAACTATTTTTCAGGTCACTTGGAGCTAGTTGGATATCCAGCTGGTTACTAGTAGCTTGTAGTTGGAGGAGCTGTTCAGGCTTGTGGTCACTGCTATTTTACTTCCTTTGGGTACTTGTAGTTTTCCCTTTCATCTTTAGTACTTTTTAATGACATTACATTTGTACACTTGGGTTTTCTTTTATATTTCTGTTCTGATTTGGAGTTGTTTGGTGTCTATTTTATCTCTCTCTTCCGCATGTGTTCTCTTAGAGGGTAATTCCTAACATCTGTGTGTTTATTATATCCTCGGTACTAGTCGCCAACTCGGGGCCTACTGGAGGTGGGAATCGAGGGGTCATTGTCTCCCTTTTTACATTGACGGCCCAAGAGGGGTACACTTTGTGGGGAGGGGCCGTGATGGAGTGGTATCAAAGGTATGGTTGGGGGATAGGATGGAGTTTGGAGTTTGGCACATGTGAGGTTGCTTGGGTTGGTAGGGCAACTGTGTCATTCATGTTTAGCAAGTGCGGTAAAAACTGGAAACTGGCTAAGGCATAAGCATTTAAGGCCCCCTATGATCTGATTTACAGACCTTTAAGTTTACCATGGCTACTAAACAAGGTGATACTAGTTTCATGGTAGAGACCAAGGAAAGGATCATGCATCATTCTTCTTTGTGCATGTGTGTGAATGGGTAGAACTTGGGATAGGTTAACCTAAAACGAATGAAGAAAAACAAGTAATTAATTAATGTTGAGTCTTCCATATTCCTGTCATAGGAGCACTAAGCGTTTTTTATTTTTCTGGTATGGCTCCAGGTCGATTTCCTCGTCAGGTTTGTGTAGAAGATGTCCAGTAAGATGTTATAGAAGGTCACCGCAGGGTAGAGGTTGATGAAGACGACACTTGGATGGAGACACCCTGAGAGTTTCAATGCCAGAGTCTGCAGAAGCACTAGGGCTCCGTTTCAGATGCAGTAACAGAAGACTGGTTGGAGGAGGTCGAGATTGGTTTCAGTTTGATTCATGCTCGGAAGGATCACTGGGTGTCCTTGGTGGTGGTGATGCTGCATAGAGCAGCGAGGCAGTGGTGGCTCTTATTCCTCGGGGATTGTGAGGAGTCAGCAATCTCATGGGAGGAGTTTCAAGATAAGTTCAGGGTTGAGTTCCTTTATTTGACTGCGAAGGCATCCAGTTGTCAGGAGCTTCTTACCATTCGATAGGGGAGATCCAGTGTTCAAGAGTTTGGAATCCGTTTCAGGAACCTTCTACGATTCGGACCTCTTACCTAATGAGGAGGCCAGGGCAAGGCATTTTGAGGAGGCTTTGCATCTTGAGATCTAGCTCCACATCACCCCATTTATGCTGAATACATATCTCGAGGTATTGGTGAGGGTAGAGGTTGTTGAGAGGACTTTGGCCAAGACAAGATCATCATGAGAAGGGGATCATCATGATCCCTCACAAGGCAAGGCTGTGGTCAGGGGTTCCTAGTTTTCAGGGCAGAAGAGTTTCCGTTCAGCTGGGGGTAGGTCACAGACCTTCGCATATCGTTTATATAGAGGCAGAAACTCTCAGGCCTATGCCAAGGGATCCAGTTCTTTTTTTTCTTGTGGTGGCCATGGTCATCAGTAGCAGGAGTGATCGACCTTTCAGAGTGGTCATCGTACACCAGACACTACGCTCCAGGTTCCTCCGTTGAGGTAGTTTCCGGCAAGGCACCAGCAGCCAGTTGCACCAGGTTTAGATCACTAGAGGGGAGATGGGGCAGGCAGAGGACAACCCCATGATGCTCCCCATACTCATAGAGCATATCGCGTCCATTATGGTGGTTGTCATCAGGGTTAGAGAGGTCGTGCAGGAGGTCGTGGTCAGCTTCATGCCCTAGCGTTGCCAGCTCCAGGCGAGCCAGATGACATTCGAGGTACCCTTTTTCTTGATTTTGACCTTGGTGTATGCCTTGTTTGATTTAGGAGAGACACAATCCTTCATATCACCTACCATTGTCCACACATTGGGAATTGAGTTAGAGAGGCTTCCAGTTCCCTTGGCATTGACTACGCCAGTTGGAGGTCGAGGTGACTTGTTTGAAGTATGTAGAGACTGTGAGCTAGTGTTGGGGCAGCACCGCTCTTGGGGAGATTTCCTATGATTTCGGATACAACCGTATTATGTCATCCTTGGCCAGGATTGGTTGTAATTAGTGCAGGCTATCGTGGATTTCTTCAGGAAGAAGGTCATCTTCTTCGGTGCGGATGGAGACCAGGTGGTGTTTTTTGTTGAGCGAGATCCTTGGATGGGTCATAGTCGCGTTCCATCTTTATCATCCATGGAAGATGAGATGATGTTGAGTTCTCAATAGGTTTGGTAGTTGTCGTTTCCTAGGGTCGTAAAGGAGTACCCAGATGTCTTTCCAAAAGAGGTTGTAACATTACCCCCTCGACGAGAGATCGAGTTTGGGATTGAGCTACAACCATAAGCGTCTCATATATCTATGTCTCCATATAGGATGGCCCCTTTTGAGTTATGAGAGCTACGTATACAGCTTGATCTTCTGTTGTAGTGCGGTTTTGTTCGACCAAGTGTGTCCCCATGGGGTGTAACAGTTCTGTTCATAAAGAAGGCTGGCGGCAGTTTGCGGTTGTGTGTCGATTATCGTTTCTTAAACAAAGTGAGAATAAAGAACCGCTATCCTCTTCACTGGATTGATGATTTATTTGATCAACTGATGTGTGCAAGTTGGTTCTCAAAGATCGATTTATGATCAGGATATCATCAGATTCATGTGAAGGATGAGGATATTCCGTAGACTGCTTTCTGTTGTCTTCATTGGAATTATGAGTTTGTTGTAATCCCGTTTGGCATGAGGAATTCTCTAGCTGTGTTCATGGGATTGATGAATGATGTGTTTCATGAGTTCCTAGACAAGTTTGTGGTAGTCTTCATCGACGACATTCTTGTGTATTTCACATCGGAATAGGAGCATACAGAGCATTTTAGAGCCGTTTTGGGTGTTCTTCGTCGACATCAGCTATTCGGGTAGTTTTCGAAGTGTGAGTTCTGGGCTCGAGAAGTCCGTTTCTTGGGAATGTTGTGTCCCAATAGAGATTAGATATGGATCCATTGAAGATAGAAGCAGTTGTGTCTTGGGCATCCCTCAAGACAGTTTCAGAGGTGCGAAGTTTCCTTGGTCTCATAGGCTACTACAGGAGGTTCATGGACTACTTCTCAAGGGTTGCAACTCCTCTGAAATCTTTGACCAAGAAGGATCATCCATTCATATGGACTGATCAGCATCAGGTGGCTTTCAAGTTTCTAAAGGAGAATTTAGTAAGTGATCCAATCCTTTATCTTCCTTCTAAAGGAGTACAATTTGATGTTTTCTGTGATGCTTCACGTCTGGGGTTAGACTGCATTCTAATGCAGCAGAGTTCAGTTGTTTCATATGGGTCTCACCAGTTACATCCTCATGAATGCAACTATTCCACCCATGATCTCGAGTAAACATTCGTGGTGTTAGCTATGAATTTATGGAGACATTACCTCATTGGTGAGCGCTCTGTGGTTTTTACAGATCATAAGAGTTTGAGGTATGTTTTCTCCCAGCGTGACATGAATTTACGACAACATTGGTTGATGGAGTTCTTGCAGGAATAAGACTTCAAAATATCGTATACACCTAGGAAGGGGAATGTTGTAGCTGATTCACTGAGCTAAAAGTCACGTAGTGATGTCGTATGTGAATCCAGTCATTCTTGTAGAGTAATGGAAGAACTTTAATCATTGCATGTTGATATGGGAGAAGTCGGAGGTAGAGGTTGTCTTTTTCAGATGATCATACAGTCATCCCTGGTGAAGAAGGTGGAAGAGTCCCAGTTGGGGGATCTTGAGGTGGTGGTATGGAGAAACCGTGTAGTTTGTGGTGAGGCCACTGATGGTTGGCCTGAGGATGAACAACATAGAGTGTTTTATCATGGAAGACCTTTTGTTCCCTTGGAGATGCACAAGATGGTTCTTCGAGAGTTACATAGTTCTCCCTTATCAGTAAATCCTGGCATGATGAACATTTACAGATCCCTGAGGAGTCAGTTTTGGTGGCATGGGCTGAAGTGGGTAGTTGCGGAGTTTGTGTCTCGATGTTTAGTCTGCCAGAATGTGAAGTCCAAACACCGTGTTCCTGGTGTTCTTCTCCAGCCATTAGAGATTCCTCAGTGGAAGTGGGAGGACATCTCAATGGACTTTGTTTTAGGTTTACCTTGAGCTCCGGGAGGACATGATGCTATTTGGGTTATAGTGGATTGATTTAAAAAATAGGCCAACTTCATAGTGATCAAGGAGTCGAGCTCAGTGGAAGTTTTGTCGAGGCATTATCTAGAGGAGGTGGTGAGACTTCATGGAGTTACAAGGACGATCATTACTGATCGATATCCTCATTTTACCTCCAAGGTGTGGAGAGGTCTCCAGCATGCTTTCGGTTCTCAGCTATATCTAGCACTTCTTTTCATCCTGAAACGGATGTTCAGACATAGAGAACTATCCAAACTCTTGAAGACAAGTTTAACTCTTGTGTTCTTGATTTTGGAGGCACATGGATGAGGCATTTAACCCTGGTGGAGTTTGATTACAATAATAGTTTTCACTCTACCATCGGTATGGCGCCGTTTGAGGCCTTGTATGGCCGGCCTTTCCATTCTCCGTTGTGCTGGACTGGGTCGGAGAGTCAGCAATTCTCAGACCAGAACTAGTGAAGAATAAAATAGAGATGGTTCAGGTGATTCGTGAGAGGATAAAGGCAGCGGAAGATTGTCAAAAATCCTATGCCGATCAAAGGAGGAGACCCTTATAGTTTAATGTTGGAGATCATGTTTTTGTGAATGTTACTCTTCATCATTAGAAGTGATTGCTTGGTCATGGGAGTAGGCTTTCTCCCCGCTTTGTTGGGCCTTTAGAGGTGTTAGATCGTGTTGGAGTTGTTGTGTTTCGAGTAGCACTTCCCCCTCAGATGAGTCGGATACATGATGTATTCCATGTAACACATCTATGTTGTTATATTCATGATGACTCCCACATCATTGACTGGGGAGAGATCGATGTTGATGATGATTCCACCTTTGAGGAGCATCCTATGGAGATCCAAGACTACAAGGAGAAGTTGTTGCGCGGGTGTTCCATCCCCTTAGTTCATGTCTTGTGGCGACATAGTGTCATGGAGAAGAGTACATGGGAATGTTAGTCATAGATACATGATCAGTACCCACGGTTGTTTAATGTTTAACTCTTTCATGTAATGACTATTCCTTATGTGGTTATGAAACATTCATTTTTATGAGATGACTCCCTTCATTGCTTTGGTGACTTTATCTCTTTTGAGAGGTATCTCGGCGGGTGGTTGTTCAGAACCTGTTTTGTTTTCTCTTTAGGTGGGTTTTGGATTCTCGGGGATGAGAATGTTTTGAGAGGTATCTGATGTAATGGACCAAACATCTCCGGTCCATTCCCATGTGAAAATGTGGTCTTAGAGGTGTCCCGGGAGATCGAGGAGGCTTGGAGGTTCGTTTGGGTGGCCTTTTTAAAGAAAACTTGAAGTCTTGTAGCTTTCGCACGGTTGGTGCACTGTTTGTTAAACCATGTAGACAAGCTGTGTATATCCGGGCTTAATGGCAGTAGAGCCCGCATGGGAGGTGCATGGTTTGTCTAAACTATGCCTCCAAATAATGCGAGCGGAGTGGCTAAGGTAGTGTTGACCTCACTGTTAGCGCACGGTTTGTCTAACCGTGTGACTAGGCCGTGCGGGCAGTTAAAGTTAGATCCTAAATTTTATGATCTTGACCATTTAGCATTTATCATGCTTGTTTAAGCCCTTAACCAGTAATAAATTTATATTACACTTCCTTGGAGGTGGAATAACCTCTCCCAAGCGTTATTGAGGTGATCTGGAGGCTTCTCTTCACGAATCGAAGCTAGTTTCTCGAGGTAAGATATCCTTTTTGTTTGGTTTCTTATATCTACTTAGATCTACTCCTCCTTTTCTCTTGGGATATTAGATCTACGCCTGTTACGGGTAGTTCTATGTGTGTGGATTAAGTTTGTGATGATCTTTGGTCTTGGTTGTGTTAGGAGAAGAGATATAGGGAGGATCCTTGGTGAATCATCCCGGTCTCATTGGGCGTTCTTCGACCATTGTGGGTTTCCTCGAAAACCTTTTAGGTAGGGGATTCGTTTCATCTCTATTTTTTCATGTACAATCTTAGAGTTAGCATGATTTATCCCTTTGTATCACAATGAAATTTACCTAATTAAATACTTGAACCGGATTAAAAGAATTGGTTTGATAGCTTGTGTTTCTTTGTACCGTGATAATGGTTTGCCTCTTGATTTGCTAGATAGTGTGATATATATGACATGTTTCGTTTAAGTACGTAGTTGCATGTAACACAAGAAAGACATGGTGTTACATGTAACGCAAGATAATATCACTATTTCATATAATAATAAATATGAAAAAGATAAAATATATATTACAAATAATTCTAAAAAAAATATGTGTACTATATTCTACCCCATAAAATGAATTTCACCATAAATAATAGTCTTATTGATGAATTAATTAACATTTAAAAACTCTTTAATAGAAAGCCAAATCATAAAAAATATATATCAGAAAACCACTTTAAAATGGAAATTTTGAAACATAACGTCTACTTATAGTAAATCATTTATTTTTTACATTTAAAATTATAAATTAATATTTTAAAAACAATTTAAAACATTTCATGTGGAAACTTTCAATTTCTCTTTGGAAATATAATTTTAAAACATAATACACCTTAAAAATAAAATTCACATTGAAATAATTTATTTTAAATTTTAAACTACACAAAAATTTAGTTGAGTTAATTTAAAAAAAAGAAAACTACTAATGATTTTTTTAAATAATTGAGTCGTAATAACAACATAAAATAAAATTCATATCATCAATTTGAAAAAAAATATTCTTTTATCATTATTATTAAAATCAAAACAAATCTTTTTTGTAAAATGACATGAAGATTCTGATTATTTTTAAAAAAAATAAAAACTATGGTAATAATTTCATTAAAAAGTTATGTTATAATAAATAAACATTATAGAAATATTTTTTAGAAACCATAGTTATGGAATAAATTTAATTTCTGGATGAATTGAGAAATAAAATAGGGTTTTCATAAATTTTTTTTCTAAATTATCCTAAATATTCAAAATTGGGAAATCATTCAATTTAATGAGAATATAATTTATAACTAAAGGAGAGGAATATTCATGAGTTTTTTCAGTTACGTATGATATAGTTTTATCATTACAAACATAATCATAAATAATCCCAATAAACAATGTGATTATACCATAAATTGATTACCACATTTATTGCAATGAATCATAATACCCTTGAATGAATAATAAAAAATTGATCTCAAACTATCTATAGTATAATAAATTCATTATATGAAATGTCTTAGAGTTTTTATATTCACCTCATTTAATACTAAAGGTGCATAACATATCATATGTCTCAAAGATCAAAAACTGAGACAACAATATCATACTGCATGAGTAACATTAGAATCATAAATAACACGAAGTAATACCATAAAAAGAAGTAATAGTTAAAATTAAATGAGTTAGATTAATTACATATCATTTCATAGTGTTGTATATACACCACCAAAAATAAAGGAGTGGAAAGTATGGAATAAGTATCTTATAAGTAAAAGTGAGACTAAAAATACCCCTCACAATAAGTCTTGATATCCATTGTACACATTCAAGAATCATGTATGATAAATATATGATTCTTATATATATATATATATATATATATTAAAAACGAATATTCATATATTTATCACTGTATATGCTTTTTTAGGACCTTTTATTTCCCATTTATTAACAATTCCATGTAAAATTCATGTTTTTTTGAATAACCCATTTATTTTTTGTATATGTTTTGATTTTTTATTTTTATTAGTCCCCATACTTTGATAATAGATTAAAAATATATATTATAAACCATGATATAAATAATATAACTATTTAGTATATATTTATTTACATTAGTCCAAAAAATATAGTAATATGAGGTAAAATACACCAGTCATGGAGACCGTTGGTCATATATACAAATGATCATTGTGTGTATTTTCTTTATCGGATTGGAAGAAATAAAAATAAATGAGATATATATTTTCATTATATTTATATTTTAATGTCATATAAATAATATATTTTCCCTAAAATTTATCTTAATACCTTCCACATAAAGAATGAATGAATCACACCACATCACAAGGGGTTTTCCTTCGTACACACATGCAACATTATCATATTCCCACAAAATGGTGGGTATAATGTCTTGTCTGATTTTATAATTACATAATAATAATAACATAATAAATATCATCTATATCATTTATAAACATTAAATAAAAACTTATTTCTCACCTCTAGTGGTAGTAATTGAGAAACATATGTAATCTGTTCGAAAGGCGGCAGTTTACTATTCATAGAAATGATGATTTTGTAACCCATTTTTCTGAATTAGATATTGATGTAGATAATACATTATGATAAAAAATATATTGTTATCACCTATAGTGTTATTATTATGTAATCATATTATCATAAGAAGTTAAAAGGTTGAGAAATAAATAAAATAAATATGTACATTGAGTAATATTACATCTTCTTCAGGTATTCCATTAGGTTTTCATAAAAGTAGTCCCATGTTAGAGATTTTACAAGATGAAGGGATTCTATGATTACGGCAGGGATGATGGGAAGATACTTGGGTATTTATTTTCGAATAAAAATTTGGTTTTATGGTGTTCAGAAGGAATGAAGGAGAGAGTCCTTTTAAAAAGATGGGGAGGGCACAAAATTGGCATTTTGAAAAAGAAAATTGTGTAATACAATTTCATTCATATATCAAAAGAGTAAAAAAGTGATGATTATAAAATAATACTATCATTGTTGTTGTAATATGGAAATAAAATAGTTTTTAGATAAGTTTATTGGTTATTTTTACCCTTCACTTTTTATTTTAATCCCATTAAAGCCATTTTTACCTTAACTTAAATAATTAATTTAATATGTATTCTCTATTCATTTTGGGAAGGAGTTAATTTCAAATTATTAGAATATATAATTTTTTATTATTCCAAATATGTAATTTATTTTTCTAAATTCCATTCCAAAAAGTGGAATATTCAATTTAATGTTAAACACACCAACGTTATCTGAAATTAGGGTATTAAAGAGAAACATTTTCAAAAAAACGACAAGATTTTTATATCAAAATTCATTTTAAATTTATTAAAAGTACAAAAATATTAATAATGGAGAGATTAGTGACATAATTTATCAAAAAATCAAATTTAAATTGTAATAAATATTTATAAATAAATTATTATTAAAGATAGTCTTAAAATAAAATTCCATAATTTTACTTCTTTATTAAAAAATTAAGTATTTCAAAAAAATAATAAAACATCAAATAATAATTTTTTTATATTATGATTGATAAAATTATTTTTATTTTATAAACAATATTTTTTAAATATTTGAAAATATTATTTTTAAAATACGAACTCCCTGAAAAGGTGACAGGGATTCTTTTCATAAAATTATATTTTTAAAACATAAAATTTGATTTATTTAAATATATTGTATTCAAAACACAGAAGTTGACTGATAATTATATTATTGAATTTATTTTACATATAAATGTAATCAAAACCATTCATAAAAAAAATTACTTTTTTTGTGGATGAAGGCATTAGTTTTAATGAATAATTAGTTCTTTGACAAAAAAAATCATTAACTTAAAATAGTTACAATTTTATATTAAAATTATTTTTTTACCAAAGAAATAATTTTACATAAATGTGTCAATAATATTATCAAAATTTAGTTAATAATAATCATAAATTCCATTCCAAAGTCTTTATGATACCTATCATATTAAATAATAATATTTTAATTGCATGATTTGTTTCGTTCAATCTCTTTCATGTGTGAAACACAAGAAAAAACTTGTATTTTTTGTAATCGTCCTAAAATAGTGCTAAAAGATACACAATCTATACACTATGTTACAATTAATGAAATACAAAATTGTTGTTTAATATCACATAAATTATTTAAATGATCAAAACTACTCAAAAAAATTTAGAAAAAAATATCACTGTGTTACAAGAACTACTTGAAATAGTTTTATAACTACATTATCACAAAACTCTACATCATTACCTTAAATTAAATATATATACTAAAACAAAATTGTATGAAAAAAGGATGTACACAAAAAAGGTGAATAAGAAAGACCAATAGGAAAATATTCAAAGGATAACAAGATGGATTTAATAGATGTGAGTCAAGTTGTATATCAAGTAGACATATTAGGATGAGAACCATAAAAATTTACATAATAGAATATTATTATATGATAACACCAAAGAAACATGGTATTATTGAAAAAACATAAAACATTACATCTAAAACCAAAGGTCAAGGATAACCGTGGATATAAAATAACATTTTATTCATATTCTAAACACATTTTCTCAGTACAAGGATTATCATTAGACAAAAAACACGACCCAATTAATTAAATGGAATAATAAACCCTACTAGCCCATAAAATTCATATCATGTAGATGAATTTTTGTGTCATGTTGATCATATGAGATATGTAGCACCCTGAGTTTTTTTAGAATATTTTTTCAAAGAAATTAATATTTCATTTATTTATTGAAATTCAATATTCCAAACATTAAATTCACAGAACACTAACTTAGTATATGTCAAATGGAACATCGACATGGAGTACATTACACTAAAAATGTTGTTTTTACAGAACATCAATTTTTAGATATAATTATTTACATGATATAACTATAACCTAGATGTTTATCATAGTATTACAAACAATAATGAATTTTTTTTAAATAATATATTATTTATTTTTATAAAAAATATATTGATAATGATTGATGTGATTTACCTTAACTCTTTTTATGTTTATAAATACCGATTTCTTGAATAAATTGTGTTTTATGAATTACTATGAATATAGGAAAAAGATTATTTATAGAAAAATTTTGAAATTATAATTAATAATATAAAATCTGTTTTTTTAATTTATATTTTTTGAGTTAGATAAGGTTGATTTTTCTTGAATTTTTAAATAATTTTTTTTAATGGATAGTTAAAAATGCAAATTTTAGGATATAAATTTCATTTTTGTTTAATTAATTATTAGTGTAAAATAATAGTGTAAATCTTTTTTATTGTCAAATTATACAAATTTTTCAAATATTAATAAAATTTAGGTCGTTATAATCAACTTAACATTGATATTGAATATAAAATCATAATAAACTTATGAACTTATTAATACTTTAATGAACTGCAATTTCGTCTTGTCTGTGGGATTAGCATTAATCAAAATAATTTAACTCTGGTGTGTAGAATTTCAAAAAAAAAACACTATAGTAATTATAAAATTTATATTTTAATCTAATCGTGTTCATTTTTTTTCAAAATTGTTAGTTAATGTGATTAAAATTAATCATAGAAAATAAGATTAAATTATTTTTAATTGGTGGATAAACCATATTCATTAGGCCTCAAATGTCGTAGAGAATTCTCTAAAATAGATTTCAAGTATAGTATTCGTCCATACAACAACCATTACGAATTTATTAGGGTTTTTAATATTTTTTAATTTAATAACATGTGTACACCAAACTTATTTTCAAAAATTCCAAGTGAATCCTTTTCATTCTTATAAAATGAAAACAATTATCCCTCTTATTCAAACTAATAAAAATAGTTTATTATAACAATAACTTCTTAATATTCTCCTCATAAATCCATAATCACTCCTCAAATCCTTCCCTTTGGAATAATTCAATCCAAGGAAGCCTTTTGACAAAAACTGAAGGAGGTACCCGATTAAGAGGTAATGTTTTCTCTCAAGGCGATTATTTTATTTTCCCTCTCTACCTTCACCAAATTATTTTTTACATGATTTTATAACAACAAATATATTTTAAATAGAAAAGGATGTAATTATTTGACGTTTCTAACCTACACTTACACACACCTCTATCTAATGAATAATGTTTGTACTGTTTACGTGTACGAAGAACTACCGCCTCCCTAAATGATGATTGATCATTTTTCATTACCACCTATTATAGTGGAAATTATGATGGAATGTAAATTTAAATATATAATATATTATATATGATCTTTAATAATTCATTAATCATCCATATCCCTTTTTCAAAACATATCTGTTTACATTCCATGTGGCAATAATAAGATAATTTCGTTTGATGAAGGGTGGACTACCACCCCCTCAAAGTGATATGATTTGTTAATACACTACATGGAGTGGTTTAAAAATTGTTTTAGTGAATATATAATACACAAATGATATAATAAATATATTTTAATGTTGATAAAAATATATACATAAATATACCCATTTTTATTTTACTTTTTTTTCTTTTAACATGACTGTTAAACAGAAATAGCATTTGTGCGTACATACGACCTTCTGTCTCCCGGAATGACATTTTCCATTTCATAATTATATATTTTATAGATTATTATAATAAACAAACAATTTATATCCATGATATTAATATCAAGGTATAAATTTGGAAAATAATTATGTAAATTATAAATATAAATGATATTTTAAATTAAGATACACGTGAAGAATAAAGAGAATAATACCTGATGTAAAACCTTAACATAGAATTGTTAAAAAACAGTTAATATTTGGTTGTATTAAAAACATATATTGTAATAGATATAATAAAATTTTTCTGGAAAATATGTATAAGAAAATTATATATATTATAATTTTGGTTTCACTGTGTATAACAAGATTCAATGTACAAGTTAAGGGGATTTCATATCACTTTTTATTTCTATGAGGTACATACTATGTTCAACACTGTTTCATTTTGTGTCTCATATGTACTGCCCATGATTAAATTATGCATTTCTTGTACTTAAATTTAATCTTATTCACATATCCATTTTATGATTATTATTTCATGGGGATTGTGTTTCAAAATATAAAAAATCAGTAAATTAGTTTGGTCTCAATTTTACTTATTTGAGACTCGTGTTTTATTATGCACCAAAACTATAATTCGAGGTATATATTCTACCATTTTAAATTATATCATGAATTTCATATATTTCATTATATTTAATTCTTCATGTAACTTCATTTTTTTATTGAATTTATGATCCCATTGTACAAAGTTATAATTTTGTTGGGTCAATCTCATCACCTTTAGAGAATGTTTATGTTTATGATTCCATTAAAAGAATATTTTGATCCATCTCTCAGTAACAATCATGATTTTCCTTCTCATTTTTTATTAATGATATATCCATGTATTAGTACCATTTTCCACTCTTTGGTACTTAATATGATATTTTATGTAAAATATAACTATCTCTCTCTATGGTTGTATATCTATAGTAGTCGAAAACCCTATTATCAAAAATATTTTCAAAAAAGTAATCAAAATATCATTATAACCCATTTTTGAGGAAATTTAGTTTTATAAACATTTTATGGGTTTTTATGTTTAATTTAAATTTTTTAAATGTTATTTTCAAAGAATGTTTTTTTTGAAAAGGTTTTATGTTTTAAAAATAATTTTTAATGTAGAAAGAATATTTTACTCAAGATTTTTTAAAAGGCCATTAAAAATTATTTCCCATATAAGATACCATCCATTGTTGTTTCACATTCCTTTAGGAGGAAATAATTTAATGTTTTTATTCATATTATTTCTGTAAATGAATTATGTTTTGATGTAATTATGTTTATGAAACTCATTTATCATTCACAGAATATATTCTTATGAAACCAAATTCTTTTCATGAGTTACCTTAATGGTGAAATTATTATAAAACATTTATTCTTTTTCAGTTCATGAAATAATTATATTTTAATAATACCCATTACATTTCAAGGCGGTATGATATTATTATTTATTATTATTCAAACATGTTTGTATGATTTAATTAGGTGATGGATGTGAACTATATCTCCCTTCAATTCATTTGGTGAATATTTATATCTCCTAATATAGACAATGTTGGTTTTGGGAATGAACCAAGAATGCTAAAATGTCCATGTGAGTGAACCATGAAAACCAAGATTGTGTGAGGAGTTAAATCATTCTACTAAGATGGCTATGGGTGTCAACCCTTACCGCAACGATGGTATGGGGAGTGGAATTGTACTACAATGATGGTATTTCTAGTGATGTACTAGAGAAGTCAACTTATATACATGTGTTTCTACAATAACTCCATGTTTTATTCCTATGTTATAATTTCATGAATTGTGTTCTTTATTTTATTATGATACATGTCTTATGAATTGAAAATATTTATAAGATGATTCATGTTTATAATCTTTAATGTGCATGGTATCATCTTCTATTTTCGTGAACATATTCTCATACAATTTTTCTCATGATTTTTCATACATCTCTCCCTTGTTTACCCTTATTGAGAATATGATCTCACCCCTTTTTATGTCTCATTTCCCCAAATTTATGAAGATAGTTATTGTGTTTGATGTTTCATGGAAGGGTGATCATCATGGAGAACCTAGTGGGAGATAATTTAACTTTCTTATGTACTAGTGTTTATGTTTTCATTTATCTAAAGGCATTATACTAGTATGAACATCATGCATTTTTTTGTGTATTTTTTAATATATCAAAAAAAAATTATTTAATGTTAATGTATGTCAATACATGGGTTATATAGTTTATATCCTTGTGATGTTTCAGTAAAAATTTTGCACATAAGATGAGGAAACCAAATTTATAACACAAAATTAATGTCTATGGATATGTTTTGAGATGAGAAAAAGTATATAAAAATGTAATGGAATTTTGATGAAGAATAAATTTGGTTATTTTATAGAAATATTTCCTTGCATTAATATTAAAAGTGGATGTGGATCTAGTATAGATATACCTATAAGTATCTAAATCAACATGATGTATGATCTTGACTCGGGGTAATCTATTACTTGACAAAGGGCCTTACTTTAAGCCTGGTTTGAGACTCCAGGGTCATATGCCGTGGAAATTCACAAACTCTTTATGAAAAATCATGAAGGATTTAAAAATATGTTTTCAAAGAATAACTTAGGATAAATTAAGGGTTCATAGTATATGGGAGGGGTAATAACATAGAAATAATGTATGTGAATTTTCATGATTATGTGTTTCCAATTTATAATAATTCTTTCTTACGTTATGGATTTTGTTTTAGTCGATGGTTGGAACCCAAAGGAACTGTATTAATTGTTACTAAATTATAAAATGAAATGATTTTACTTCTTGGAAAACTAATTATAAGGGGTAAGGAAGGTATAAACATATTGATATGCTAAAACATCTATCTCAAGATATAAATCCTGATGAACATTAGAAAGAGAAAATTAGTGAATAAAATTCTATTAAGACTTTCATTAAGAAACACCCGAAATATATCATATTTAAATATAAAAAATTAGTACTAAACATTGAATTAGTACTAATGAAATGATATTCCACATTCTCAATTTTTCAAAGCATGAGAATGTACTTTTGTTTGTCTATCAGTTAGAAATAAAAGCATACCAGTTGTGGACTCTAATAAAAAATATTATGCAGTAATATGAGATTGAATCCACAGATTAAGATTAGTAAAATAACATATTTTTCAATAATTATATTCCTCATATGTTTATTCCAATAATGTGATAGAGTTAATTTAGATGAATTAAATACATGGTGAATCTTTTGGTAGTTATGAGGATAATTTCAAAGAACTTTTGAGGTAATCTTTATAAATTGTCATCCATCGAGAAATTAAAGATGATTTGTTCTTTTGTGGAATTAATCCAAGTATCATAAGGGTTTTGGAAATAAGTGGTTTTAACAGGTATGAGGAGATTGTGCATTGTAAAATCTTGGTTGAAATAGAAGTTGGAATAATGTATCAATCTCATGATTTTGAAAATAAGAATAAGATAGTGTTTTAATAGAAAATCAAAATGTCATGAAGAGAAGAGGACAAGCTTTCTATTATTCTCTAATTGTGGGAGGAATCATGGATGAAATTACCTTGAGGGGTATAATACATGTTTTATGATTGAAATGTAAGTCCATCAAACATTTGATTATCGATGTGATGGGAAGATGTTGTCTAATGTTGCGAATGGAGAAATAGAGGCATAGAATTTACTTCCCATGATTTAGTACCACATGTAAAGACCCAGATTACCAATGTAATTTTTTTAATTATATTGAATTATTATGAGTCTAAAAAAATTGATGGTGCATGATTATAAGGCCTAGTATTCCCGTAATGAATTTCAAATTTTTTTATGTTACGTAAAGTAAATTCACGGGTTGTATTTATTAACAACTGAACCAGTGTTTGGATTTGAAAACTAAAGGCACCGTTGAATTAGAAGCACCGAGATTCTCTTAAGGGAGGTTTAACAATGACCATAATATGTCGGGAGAATAAGTTGGTTTTTTCGTTTTTTACAGAGGATTAAATAAATTAACTAATTTTTATTTTATGAAGAATAACCTCCAATCTATCCTTTAAATTTTTTTGTGGTGGGGACTACAAGAGGGAGGATTAGAATTTAATACTTCACATTAAATTCCCAGTTAAACAATGTGTGTAACAACCAATCCCTCTGATTAATAGGATTCATTAATTCTAAATGTAATGAACCACACCCTTTAATGGTTGAAAGTTCATCTTTCCTCTTGATGGAATTTTTGAAATCGTTAGTGAAGGAAGAGATCAGGAGAGGAGAACATTAGAGGAACCATTCAGTGAAGAATAGATCCACCAAACAAGGTCGGAAGATATTTATTTTATCGGCTTCGTTGGATGTTTTTTGTTGGAAAGATGAACATCGACCCACCTTCAAGCACAGACGTTCTACTACATATTTACAAGGTACGGTTTTAATCTTTTATTGTTTCCATGATTTGATGAATCCTTCATGCTCCCCTATTTTTATCAAGTTAATGATAAGGGAACGGGCCAAACGGTCAAGGACTGAAACCTCCACCTTTTTGTTTTAATTGATGTGTTCTACGCGGGCCTTTTAATTTGGGTTGGACGGAAATCAGAAGGTAAGATGGTGGCAGGGGCCGGCCTTGGAGGAGATAGCAGCGCGCTGTTGCATGCTACCGGTGGATAATTTCTAGGCCGTATCCGCGATAGGTGACAGAAGTGGCGGTCAATGGTCATATGCAAGGGAATTGGCAGTGCGATGTCATGTGCCACCAGAGAAGAGGGTCGTGACGATGTCGCTGTGGGTACCAGCAGTCGGCACCAGCCAATCGCGGAAGGAGGTAGGGCGGTGCGCCGCCTGAGTAGGCTGCAGTTTTAATCCGCAGTTATGGAAGAACCTATACCACCTGAGGCTTATGAGGTGACCAGGCGATGCCCACATGGCGCCGCCGGTTCATAAGACAGATGGAATCTCTTCAATTTAGGAATACTGGGGGTCACAACCCTCGTTACAGCTCTGGCGGACCCCGCACCAGCAGGCCACGCTCCACCGCAGACTGGGTCTCTCATGCCCTGATAGCCATGCCCCACCGCGGGCTGGGACATGTGATCCCAGTGGGCTATTCATAAATTGGCAGGGAACCATGCTCTAAGAGGGCCAGGACATCACTGGTCGGGCTGCACAAGCACAGCGGGCCGCACAATCGTAGGTCGGGTCGCCCGAGCCCGGCGGGCCACCCCGTTGTGGGTCAGGTCAGGCTGCGACCCTGAGGGCCGAGCCTACTGCGACCCAACTGGGTCAAACCCAGAGTGGGTCGAATCAACATGAACTAGGTCAGGTCGGCCAAGACCTAGTCAGGATGGCTCAGACCAGACCAATAACCAACCATGCCCCGCTTTGCTTGAAGGTCCATAAAATAAAATTTGTGTGTATGTTTGATGAACCATCTGTGAAACAAGGACCCCTGAAGTTATATAGTATTTTTGGTATACTCCACATGAGTTTTGGATAGTGTTGGTGTATGGCTGGGTTGGATCGAACCCATATCCAACAAGGCCCTCGGAACAAAAACGCTTATAAATCATAGACTGGGTGTCTGATTGATGCACCATCTGTCACGTTGGAACCCTTAGACATGTCTATCCTTTGAGTTAATCATTTTTTGATCTTAGTTGTTGTCAAGGTACATCCTATATCTCGATGGACAGATTCTACAGAGCTCGAACGCACCGAGTGTGAGAAATCCTATGGCTGGCTGTAACATGAAGAAAGAACATCAAACCTATGTGTGTCAGCATCTATCGATCGTGTGAGGGTTAGTATCTATCAAGTCCTATGTGGTTCATAGCTCAGTGATCCTATATAGGATAAGTCATACCAATCTAGTGTGGGTCAGATCTTGTGTGGGTCAGCATGGGTTATTACGTACTGATATAATGTGGGTAAGAAGATATGCCTCTATAGAAAATAATATGATCAAGCTTATGTCTAATCATCTGTACTTCTGTACATAAGTTATAACTGGTGATAGATGAGTTATTTAACTTTGTGGTGTTACCTGTGTAGTGCTTCTACCATCGTGGTGCTGTCTTTGTGGTGTTACCTTTGTGATACTTCTATCCTCATGGTTTTACCTATGTTGTACTTCTACCATTGGGGTGTTAACTTCATGGTGTTACCTATGTTGTACTTATATCATCATAATGTTACCTATGTAATATTTCTACCATAATTGTGTTACAATGGAGGTATTCATCCTTCATTTACGATATGAATATATCATGAAAACTTAGGTATATATATGGGAATATACCTAAGTAGAGATGATGTTTATCGCTTCGTGCTTTGCGATGGAGGTATTGCATTGTGGTTTTTCTATTGTGGAACTCTGGGAGACATATAGGGGTCCCAGGGTCTCTACTGAGTATCGTTATACTCACCGCTGTATGGGCTATGCCTGTATCTTTTTGTGTCTTGTGTAGATGACATATTGCGTTGATCAAGTCTGGGAGAGCCAGGATTGGATTGTGCTTACAGGGGGACCACTTGGTGTGACGTGACAAAGTGACTAGTGATCGTGAGTTGTACATACCCTTCAGGTAGGATATTAGGTGGGAAGTCGAGGAGCAATTTTAACTTTTCAATTTTATTTGTACTATTCAGTTATACTTGTACATTTCATTTTGGATTATATTCATTCCCATGTACTTTCTGCACACTTTTACTGTATTAGTTTAATTCGTGGTTGCTTCTGGTTGTGTTCTTGGATTGTGTTTCTGTATAGGGAAAAATGAAATTCCTTCCCATTTTAGAGAAACTCCTTTCTAGTGCTAGTCTCCATCCCCTGGCCTATGGAAGGTGAGCTTGGGGTCGTCTTGGAATGACCCTTGAGGATGGGCCGTGACACTACAAGTGTAAAGAGAGGATGGATTTTGCTACCGACTTCCAAATCTTAGTTTCAGGGATGATGATCGATGTCTTCAACCAATAAAGACAAGGTAAAAGGGGAAATCACATGCAATCTCTATTTATGATGAGGGTGCGATAATGACATGATGAAAGTTACACTTACTATCCCATCTAGAACTGATAATGTCATATTTGATTCCATATATACAAAATCTTTCATATGTAAATAATTTTTTAAAGGTATTAATATTATACCAAAATAGTTTGATGTGGATTTGGTAATGAAACATCCTAATAGTATGATGATTTCATCTCTAATGTATGATTCCGCTCTGATTGATGTTTGTGGGAATATTCTTCCTACAAATATTATTCTTTTCATTTGGTTTAATTTTATGTCATTTAGGCCCGAATTCAATTTATATTCATAAATACCACATCAATTTTAAAATAAGGGAAGTTAATTTTGATATTTCAAACCCTCTAATGATCATCCATCCATGTGATGATAAGTAACAAATTATTTTTGAGAATACATCCATTGTATTAGGCTTAATTTCCATTCAATAGGGTTGTTTATCCCAACTGGTTGGGAAAATGTTGACCTAGATTATATAGTTATTGTTCATGATTTTGTGGATGAATATCCAAAACTGTAACCTCATATTCCACTGAAAAAATTTCGTTTTATTCTCAATAAAACTCATACCTTGTTCCACACCAATTTCCACTACTCAATATAGATTGTATCTAATTGAGTTGAATTAATTAAACAAGAAACTCCATGAAAAACCATGATAAGGGATTCATTTGGCCTAGTGTCTCACCTTTGGGTGCCCCAATCTTTTTGTGAAAAATAAGTATGGATGAATGATAACCTAAACTGATTATCAGGTGCAGAACAAGATCAAAATCAAGACAAATTTTCCTCCACCACATATAGGTGACTTGTTTGATCGTCTATGTGGAGATCAATACTTTTCTAATATTCACCATTGTTCTGAATATCATCAATTGAGGGTCAAGAAAGAGGATATACCCAAGAATGGATTCAAGCAAGGTATGGACACTATGAATCTATAGAGATTCCTTATTTTATTAATAATTCCACTAATATCTTCAAGGATTTAATTATTGGTTTTTAGAGATTACCTTGACATGTTTTTGGTAGTATTTATTGATGATATTATTATCTATTAAAAGATAAAGGAAGAGCATGTAGATCATTTTAGAATTGTCCTAAATAACCTAAAAAGGAGTAGCTATATGAAAATTATTAAAATTGTGATTTTCTGCATCAAAATGATTCGATTTTGGGTCACATAATATCAAGATATTGTATGAAAGTAGATCCATCAAATATAAAGGACATTTAATAGTGGTCTAGACTTAACCTTGTGACTGCGATTAGTAACATTCTTGGTTTAGGTGTATATTGGCGATGGTTTCGGGATAATTTTACATGACTATCTAATTCTTTGACCAAGTTATCATGGAAGGGTGTCAAGTTCTTATGGACAGATGAATGTGAGGTAAATATAATGGAATTAAAGAGAATTTTATTCAGTGAACTAGTGCATACATTATCCTATATTGTAGAAGGGTTTTAATCTTTAGAAATGATTCCTTGAAGTGATTGGGATGTGTTCCTGCATAGAATAACAAGTTTATCACTTATGAATCATGGTGGTGGATGATTAATGTCTAAAATTACATATCTTTTGATTTGGAGTTTTCAATGGTAATTGTTCCATTAAAAATATACAAAAATTGTATCTTTTGTAAAAGGTGTGATATATACTGATCATAAAAGTCTGAAATTTATTTTCACACCGAAGGAGATGAGAATGTTATAAATGATATTGATAGATTTGACAATGTATTATGAATTCTAAATACATTACCACCCTAGGATATAGACCAATGTGGTCGATGATTTGATTCAAAAAGATCATGATTGATTATCCATGATTTGGATCACAGAGGATCCAATATTTATGTATTTGAAAACGATGAATTTATAATACATGTATTTAATGGAAAGTCTTATGTTTCTTGAATAAATGTTCAACTCATTAACCAAGTGAAGATCGAGGAGGCACATAATAATGATGTAGAGCTGTAAAATAATATAAGGAATGTTCCTAAGTTTATCCTTGACCGGGAAGGAATGATAAGGAATAAGAACTTTGTATGTGTACCCTCCATACTAGATTTTAAAAAGTTTATTTAGAGGAATCGCATACTCATCATGATGTATTTATATTCAAAATAAAATTTTGTATAAAGTATTTAATGAAAACCTATTTTGGGATGGAATAAAGATATATATTACATAGTTTTTACCTCTATTATTAGTATCCCCACATGTTAAGAATGATAGAAAATAATCAATGGGGATGTTTCAACCAATAACCATATCAAAATGGAAATGGGATAACATCACTATGGATTTCATCATTGGACTACCACATACCTCTAAAGGGTTTAATGATATATGGGTGGTATTCCATATATATACTAATTCAGCACACATCATCACAATAAGAGAAGAAATCAATATGGATAATCTTACCATGATATACCGTAAAAGTGTGGTATGGTTTCATGGAGAACAAAGTTCTACTCTATGAAATCAGGATTTGAGGATTACATCACTATTCTGGTAAAGTCTCTAAAAAGAACATCATTATTAATTGAGATTTATCTTAACTTATCATCCTCAGACAGATGGTTATTCAAAAAGAACTATTCAAATTATCGAGGATTTGTTGATACCTTTTTCTATGGATTTAAATGATTGTTGGGATAAAAAAAGCCTCTAATTTAGTTTTCTTACAAAAATTTATTTCACTCAAGCATTTATATGGAACATTATTATGCCCTTTATGGGAATTAATGTAGACTTATAATGTCTGTGGATTAAGATTGAGAAATAAAGCTATTGAGATCTAATATTTCTAATGGAATGGTTGAGAAGGTTAGAAGCATTTAGCAGAATATAAAGGAAGATCAATGTAGGAAGAAAAGTTATTTTGAAAACCATCATCACGAAATAGAATTAGAGTGTGGTGAAAAATTCTTTCTTTGAGTCTCTCCCTAGAATAAAGTCATGAGATTCAGGATAAAATGAAAACTAAGGCCTAGGTATATCAGTACCATTGAAATTCATGATCACATCATGATGGTAGCCAATCAAATTATATTTCTCCCAAATATATCCCAATTCCATGATGTATTACATGTATCTCTCACAAGTATGTACATAACTAACCCTTTCACATGTACTGAACTTAGAGGTCGTACCACTGGAGAATAATCTTTCTTAGGTAATAATATTATTGAAATTATGGATTATATAGTGAAATTTATATAAACAAATAACACTCCCCTGCAACATTTTATTAAAACAATCACCTATTAGATGAACATATGTCGGAACATGATGATTTGTTCATGAATAAGTATCCTTATTTGTCTTTACTTGAGAGATGGATTTCAAGATTAAAATTACCTGGGGGGGTTAAATGTAAAATCAAATGTTTTTATATAGATATTTTTCTAATATAGATAATAATAAATAATTATGGAAATACACTATGTTAAAAATTCCATTGACATGGAATGAACTTAGTGTTAATTACATTGAAAATAAACTTCATGCATGTTATAAACAACAATGATTTTTCTATGAAACATTATTTTACAGTAATATATATATAAATGAGAAAATTATAACCTATACATTAAAATTAGTTACATTATAATTAAGAACAACATTTTATGTATTTTTTGTAATTGTTTTATATGAATAAACAATAATTATAATGAAACATATGATTTTTTTATTGTTTTTTCTTTTCAAATATATAGTTTTCTTGAATAAATTATTTTTAATGTCCTACTCTAAAAATAATAAAAAATTATCTATAGACACCTATAGAAATTGAATTTGGTAAAATAAACTTCTTTTTTTTAATTTACAATATCTAAATTACCTTAGGGTGTATTTTTGGTATTTTAATGAGAATCATATTTTTTTCAAGAACAGTGAAAAAACATAATTTAGGTTAACAAATTCCTTTTGATTAATTAATTATTAAGGATAAATTTTATTTTAAAATTATTTTATAGTCAAATTAGAATAATTATAAATCTTTTAATGCAATTTAGGAAATTATAATCAATTTATATTTGGAATAAAATGTAACATCCTAACAATCTTTTGAACATCTCTCTATATAAATGACCAATAATTATGTCCCAACTATGGGATTATAATTAATCATAATTTTTCTGCTTATATGAAATGAATATTGAAAAACCAACATACACAATTTTAGTTTTTATAATATTTATATTCTAATTTTATCATGTTGATTTTTTACCAATATATTTAGTTAAAGTGATTAAAATTATTCACAATGCTTAAGAAAAAATAAAGCTTAATTGGGGAATAAACCATAATATTATGGGAAAAATGACCTATAAAATTTTCCAAAACCCAATTACTGGACATTATTCTTCCCTAAACCATATATTCTTCATTTATGTTGCATGGTATGAAATGTTTTAGTTAATATAATGTTTACACCAAACATGTTTTGAAAAATTACCAGTGGATCCATTTCCATCCAAATAAAATGACACCAGATCTTCTTATTCTTCACACCATTCAAAAATCGTATGTTCCTCCATGACATGAAAAATCTACTATCTAGAAATCCTTGCATTCTCCAATAATTCTCTCCTTGTGTAAAAGTCAATTCTAGGATTCCATTTGGCACAAACCAAAAAGAGTTTCCTGAATAAGATGTAAAGTCTTCTCTAAAAGTAATTTATTTTAAATTCCTTCTCCACCCCTCAAATTAATTATCTCTATGCTTTAAAAACAACACCAGCAACCAAAATATTATATTACTATGTTTTTCTATGGTTTCATCATAGATATACACACACCTCAATGGAATGGATAATAAACTTACTGTTTATGTATACGATGAGCAACTGACTCCATAAATGAAGATTATTCAATTTTACATACAACATATAATAGTGGTAATTATGGTAGAAACAATATATATATAATATTACATTTAATAGGTATTTATGCTCTTTTACTCTTATTTAGACACAAATCTTTTTTAATTTCCATTTTATGTTAATATGATAATTTTTTAGGAAGTGTGGGATACCACCCCCTAAAAGATATATGATTCATTTATAAAGAACATAGATTATATTAAGGATGGTTAAATTATATATATAAGACATATTTAATATCATAAATATACTTTAATGATGATATATATGTACATGAAACCTACTGTATCTATTCACGGTGTATTCAATTTCATACTTATATATTCTATAGATTATTATAATACACATATACTATATTTAAATTATATTTATATCATGGTTTAAATTATGTAAATCATGATATTATTTATAAATAAAAAAGATTTAAAAAATTAAGACCCCTGTGATGATTAAAGAGAACATTAGACAAAGTGATTCCTTTACAAATGATTTTCAACAAGACGATAAAATAAGGTTATAATCAAAACATATATGGTATTAAATATAAAAATATGATTCATTAAAAGGTTTATACTAAATTTATTTTTATTATATTGGTGGTTTGAATGAGTTTTATCAGATTTGAGACACAAGGTATGGGGATTTCATCTCACTTTTTATTTCTATGGGATACATTTTATATTTGCATCTCTTTCAATTTTCTTAGTGTATGTAATTCCTAGTATTATATTCAATGATTATTATAATTAAATTTATGGTAATTAACATATCAAATTTATTATCTTTCATTAATGGGGTATAGGTATCAAAAGTTATAAAATTGGTAAAATATTTTTGTATCAACTTTTTTTTCTCTGAGACTCATGATTTTTTATCAACCTAAACTCTGTTTCGATGATTATATACATCCATTTTACATGTTATATCATGAATTTACTTTATTTCATATAATTTTATGATTCATTTAATTTTATTTCATTAGATGGAGTTTATGATCACATGTTACCATGTTATATGTTTTTATAGAGACATTCTCATCACTTTTTCAGATTGTTTATGTTTATTCTTCCATTGATTAAATATTATGATCCATATCTCAAAAACTCTAATGAAGATCCTTAACACTTTTTCATGAAATATTTATCCATATATTAATATAATATTAAAATCTTCATTACATAAAGTAACATTTGTAAGTAAAATCTAAACATCTCTCTATTCGGCCAAAAATCTATTGTTTTCAAAAACCATTGCATCAAAAATGATTCCAATTTTTTTCAAAAATGTTTTGAAAAAGGGTTTAAACATATATTTGAATACCATTTTCAATGAAATTAATTTTAAAAACTTTTTATGGTTTTTTGGTATTCTTTATATGATTTTAAATATTTTTTCGATTAAATTGTTTTCGAAAGATTCAATTTTATAAAAAGTGTTTTTCTGTAAAGATAATATATTTCCCTCAAAAAATGTTTTTAAATGTTATTTCTAAATTATTTCCCATATAGGAAAAAAATCATAGGTGTTAATCATTTAATTATGGGTAAATCATTCAATGTTTCCATTCTTATTATTTCCCGGAATGAATTTTTTTTAAAGAATGATTTTGATGAAACCCATTTCTCATTAACATGTTATATTCTTTTGAAACCCGATTGTTTTTATGGGTTATGTTTATGATGATATTATTATGAAACCTACATTTTTTCAAAAGTTATGATAATATTAAATTTTTATAATACCTATTTAATTTCCTAGGTTATGGTAAGATTATTTATAATAGTGTGGAACATGATTGAATGATTTCATTATGAGAGGGAGGGACCAATATCTCCCACTAATTCATTAGGTGAAGATTTATATCTCATCATATATACTAATATGGTTTTGGAAATGAAACTTGACTATTAATAGAGAAATGGGTGTGATCCATGACTATTAAGATATCATGAGGAGTCAAATATTTCTTCTAAGATGTCCAATGATGTGAACGATGACTAACAAGATCGTATGGTGAGTGAACCCATACTACTAAGATGGTGTTCAAAGTGATTCCTTGGATACTATGTAAATAATATTATATTATTATCTATAACACCCCATACATTACATACATTTATATTACATCCAAAATGAATAATATTGATTAAAAAATATATCAAAAAAGACCAGATCATACAATTATAGTGTATTTAGAAACTCAGAATCATAATGAACTAGTTCATAAGGATCCATCATTATCTCAAACTTATTTCATCATAACTAGACATGTTCTGTATATATCATATTTAATACCCTTCATCACAACTTGGTTATATTAAACATATAAAAGGGGTGTTATCTAATTCTTAATAAGGGTAAAAAATTGAGATATCAATCATATCAAAAATATAAGACATAAAAATATAACATTTGAAAATATTATCCTAGATATGAATGATTGTGATATCAAGCCTTGGGATAAATCATAAAACTCATAATAATCAATGAAAATAATACCAAAATTTCTAACATAAGAACTGATGTTTTGTGGAATACACATAAGAACCAAACATCATTTTATATTTGTCAAGAATACTTACCAAGAACATCATAGGGGACAAATCCCATTACTAAACCCAATTCACTCCTCATTCCAGCCCTATATTACTAAACCAAGATCATTTCCTATTACCACAATGTCTATCTCATGGAATATTAATATTTATTAAATGAATTTTTGGGTGATATAGGTTCCACCCATCCATTAACTAAGTCATGTGTACTTGTTCTATAAAAACCTAAATCATCCATCATAGTATAAGCTAAGGAATAAAATTGGTTTCATAAATATCATTCCATCATAGTCAATATAAAAAAATATATTACTTAAATATCATTCCATAAAAAATAAAATTGAAACATAGTAATAATTTTGATATGATCAAAACCCTATTTAAATAATCTCATGATAGATATAAAATAATTTTGATAAACACTTGATATTAAATATTGAGGAAAATATCATTTCATATTAAATTTTTTTTTCTCAAAATGATGTAAATTTTTAAAGAAAATAATTTATTTAAAAATAAAAATTACATATTCTAATAGAATATTCATAAAAATATTGCATTATGAAAATGTAAAAATATGATCATTCTGTATATGTTATTAAACATTATAATCGTAATTTTTCTAAACATGTCAAAAAGTACCTCATATCTAATAACGATAAAGTAGTCCTTTCATAACATTTAATACAAATTTACCAGAGGGTAAAATTTAATTTATAAAACTAGAGAAGTTTAAAAATAATATTAAATATTTAGGAAAAATAGTCGTGGATGATTAATATACCCCAGTAAATACTTCCAAATAATCAATCTTGGATAATAATGAGAATGAAAAATTATCCCACACCTTCGGTATGATATCTTTCATCTGTATTTAAAAATATAATACAATGATTTAAATAACTTTATTGACTTATTCATAAATAAAATTATTTTTTATGATATCATATATTATCTTATTGTCATCTGTTTATTATTAACATTTCATTATTACTTGTTATTTGGATATTATCTTCATTAGGATTTTATGCATGTTTTGTCAAATAAGTTTTGTTTATATTTATTAGGTCATAGATATATAATTAAAAGATAAGATATAATATATTTATTTAATTTTTATATTTTTATAATAATACATTAATGAATATCATGTAGAATGAATCACATCACATCATAGAGACGGTACTCCAAATGTTTGAAGGAGTGAAAATATCATTCCTATATTTGTTTAATGGTATTTAATTGGATGGGGTAAAATATTTCATTACTAATATCATTTTCTAATACTAATATATAGTTATTATTTTCTTCATTATCCCCATCCATGTAAGGTGGTTCTGAAAAACAGATTACACAATGGCGTAGAGATGGAAAATTGTACACATTCAAGTGGGGTGATTTTGTTTTTCATAGGACTAATTGAAGGTGAAATATTGTTGTATCATAATTATAATAACAAATCAGTATATATATGATACTGGATTCATTACATTATAAGGAAACAACCCCTGAAGATGTTGTATAAGAGGAATGAGGTTTGATAGAATCGGTAGAGGATATTACATCTTCTTCAACGTGTTTCATATAAATATCCATTTAGGTCCCTAGAATTGGTATTTTTAGAAGACTATAACATATAAGATGTAAAATTAGATTTATGGAAGGATAAATGATAGGTTTTTATGGATATTTAAGGATCCTTGTGAAGTGATGGGGTGAGGGAGGAGGCGCCCTTTAATAATTGAGTTGAGGGATAATTTTGGGATCGCCAAAAATATTAATTTCTATAATAACGGAACCCATAAAAACAAAACAAATATCCCAAATAATATTATTAGATCACATAGGGTTGTAATATGATCAACCAGTTGATTTTAGACTTGTATTTATGTCAATTTAAACCTTATCGTTTTTATTAACACTTAGTAATCCTATTTATGTTTTAACTAGGGTAACAAATAATAAAATATTAACGTGGTTAAATATATAATTATTTGATCTAAAATAAATTGTAAATAAATAGCTTAGAAAGTTATTTCACATATAATAATTATTCTATATTTTAAAAATGTTTTATGATTTTCAAATAATTTAAGGAATCCTTATTTTCCAAAATAAACAATAGTGTTAATTTTGACAATATTTAATTCATTGATTTTTCCAAATATTAAGATGACATGTTAATATAGAAAATACAATATTATTAAATTACTACGAATCCATGGTAATATAAATAAGTAATTGGACATATTAATTAGTCCAAATTATATTTATTGTAATATTTTTAATAACATGTATTTGGTATATCTATTAGATTATTATTATTACATAAATATTGTTTTATTAATAACTATACATATTTGTTGAATAAAAATTAAAAATAAAATACATTGATCAATATAAGTATACTATATTTGGTATGAATAATTGTAGTCTATTTTTAATGTTGAAATATCCTACATTAAAATGATATAATTTAGAAAGAATGAATGTGAAAATTTTAGCATCACACTAAATAAAATAATATTAGTGCCATAATATATTTTTTATTGATGAGAATGGTCAATAACATGACCCTTCGATGGTTATGGTTGAGATATATTAGACCAATACCATTATTAGTTTAATAAAAAGTGTATTTATTGATATCTTATCATTAAATTTATTTTTGACATCATCAAAGTATAATTCATTAAGGTAATTATTTATTTATTATTAAATACAAATAAAATTCCATGGAAATTAAAAATATATTTTATTTTAGATGTGTATTTATAATCTAATTTATAATCTATATATCCTTATATAAAAAATTATTTAATTATTATAATTTTAGTGAGGCATATTTAAATTTTCAGTAAAAAAATTAAATGCCCTACTCTTATCCAAGTTGCTTCTAAAGGATAAAATTTAGACGCTAGGATGGTTCATGTCAGAAGAAGCTCATCTGATGATATTAATACAAGTGTTAGGATAATTTTTTAATAATATGCTGATGCTTAATTACTCAATTTAACCTTTTACCATATTAAAAAAAATCACTGAAGTCATAATTCAAATTATCCAAAACCTAAAATAAATATATTTACATAATATTGACATAATGATTCCAAATATGTATTACTTTTTCCAAAATTCAAAAAAATAATTTTTCAGTAATTAATTTAAAATTAATCTTGTTTTTGTAAAGATAGAATTTGTTTTAAAAGTAAAACTATTGTAAAAGATTGAAATGTTTTTAAAACTCATTTCATTGTAAAATTAATGAAAATTAAATACATTATTATTAATGACAGAAATATGTTCAATTTATACTTAAAAACCATTAAATATTATAATTCAGCCATATAAATTATTTTGGTGAAAAAATTATTTTTTTATTAAAATTTAATGTATTTATACTATTCATAATAATTTGAATTTTATGAGAAAAATATTAACATTTCATCAAAAGTAAATTTTTATATCTTTCATCCAAAGAAAATGTTTATTTTTTAATAAGAACAATTTTAATTCATTAAAATATTAATTTAAATTTGGTTCTCCATTAAAAGGTGGAAAATTACCCTTTTGAAACAAATATAGGTTTTTTTACATCTAATGGTGTGTATTCATAATATTTGAGAAAAATACCATTGTGATGAGTATAAAAATTATCTTATTAATTAAATAGCATAAATATTTCATTAATTTCACTTACTAATAGATGTTCGTTCAATTTTTTCATAAAAATATATAATTAATATAATTTTTTCATAAATAATTTGCAGAGAATGACTTCAACGGGAATTTTCATAAGATAGTTATATTTAATACCTGTAATCTAACAACTATGTTAAATTTTAAATTGTATTTGAAAGGATTCTTGTGGTTAATTTAAACTCACTATTACATAAAGTGAAAGATATTTAAGAATAAATACATTTTATAGATAATATTTCATAAAAACAACCAGGTGTTACATTTTACCCCCCTTAAAAATAATTCTACCCTCAAAGTTCATCACCATGATACAAACAGATCAGGAAATATCTCCTTCATAATATCCTCAATTTCCTCTATAGATTCCCCAAATTGGTGGTTAAAACACAAAACATTAAACAAGCAAGTGGTATTATTTTTCAAATCTTTTTCACTACAATCCCAAATATCTGCCAATTTTTCTTCGTAAGAATGTTCTTTCTATTGCAGTATCACATATGATTTTATTACTTTTGAGGGATCAGGTATGTACTCTCTCAAGAGATATACATCCATTACATCTTGAATTTGAGATATATTTGGTGGAATCGATAATCATTAATCTACCATCCCAAGACGATCAGTAATTTCAAAAGGACGGATATACCTAGGGTTAATCATGACCTTCATTCCAAATATCATTTCTCTCATTGAGGGAGATATTCATATAAATAGTTTTTCATCCACATCAAACCCTAGGCCATTTCTTTGATTTTCAGAAGAACTTTTTTTTCATCTCTATGCTTCGCTTATATGTTGTTGAATAGTTATATCCTTTTATGCCATTTCATCAACAATATCTTGTCCTAATAGTATTCTTCACAAAACTTCAACCTAATATGTTTGAGTTCTGAACGTTTTTCTAATGAGGGCTTCACATGGATCCATATAAATACACGATTGAAAGTTGTTATGGTATTCAAAATCCACAAATGGTAGGTGTTGATACCTACGACCTTTGAAATCCATAGAAAAATATATCTGCATATCTTCTAGATATTGAATTTCCCTCTCAGACTACCCATATTTCTGAGGATGATATATAGTGTTTAAACATAACTTTGTACCAAAATCCTACAGATGAGATTGCTAGAACATTTTGGTAAACCATGAATCACAATTAGATATAATGGAATGTGGTACTCCAATGAATCTTACTACTTCCTTTACATATATCCTGGAATAAAGATGAAGAGAGTAATCCCCTCTTATAACAATAAAGTGTGATGACTTCATAAAGAGATCAAATATGACCCATATATAATTATGTCCTTTACATGTTTTTGAATGTATAGAGACAATGTATATAGTGATGTTTATGCATTTACATTCTGGTACGGGTAATGGTTGTAACATCACCTTAGGCTTCAATCTCTCAGTTGTAACTTTCTGAAAAACCAAGCACCGAGAGACATATCAGGAAACCTCACCTTTCAATCCTTCCAAACAGAAATACTCCTTCAGTTTAGTATATGTATTTTTGATTCTAGGGTGAATATAAAATGAATAATTATGACCCACATCCAATATTTCCTTCTTTAATTCTGGTATGGCATGATTACATACCTGATTCATGAACCTTATTATTTCATCACAATCAATTTTTAATTCGGGAACACTTACCTATTTATTTTATATGTCTACATCATCCTTCTATTACTACACAACATTCACTTGTATAGATGGTTGAACATTAATTGGAGAAAGATATGATTTCTACCCTTCTATAAAAATTTCAAGATCCATCCTTTTAAAATCCATTTATATTTGATATTTTTTTCCTCATCATGGATAAAATTGAATGGTACATTTGTATCAGAAGCGTCTTTTACCTTGATCGCATTCCAATGGTGGTAATGTATTCAATTTTTTTTAACTTCATTCAATTCCAACAATCATCTTTGAATAATAATAAGTTGTTTTGTGCGAAAATATACACTAAAATTTTATAATTAAAAGAAATATCACATATTTCAACATAAATATAATTCCTTCATATCATTAGTGAGAATATTATCATACCTAGCTACAAATCAAGAATTGGGTAATTTTTATCATGTATTTTTAATTATCATGTGGGCTAAGCTCTCACCATATCATGTTCATGAGGACCCAACTAAGCCCCTTGTTGGATGAATCACAATACATCACAAGCCTTTCTCCACTACGTGTAGTGTGAGAACTGGTTAACTGGATAAACTTAATTTTTTCTCATTGATGTTTTCTTCACATTTTTCTCTCCACATGAACAAAACATCATTTCAAGTCAACCTGGTGAGTGTATTAGATAATCATGAAAAATAATTGTCAAATTGTCTACAATATCCATCAAAAACCAGAAAACATCACATCTCAGTTACCATTGTTGGCCTCAGTTAACATTTAATAACTTTTCTTTTTTTATGGATATACTAATATCCCCCCTCAAGATATAATGTGACCCCAAAATTAAACTTTGTGAAGACCAAAATCAATCACGGTAAATTATTCATATTGCATATCCATTCTCAGGTGCTTCAGTACAATTTTAAAGTGATCATCATGTTCAATATTTCTTATAAAATATACACGAGTATTTTCTATAATTACTACCAAAATCTAATCATGATAGTCTCTAATGACTCTCTTCATTAAATCCCTGAAGATATAGGGTATTTAGTAAGTCCAAAAGGCATCACTATAAATTCAATGTGTCCATACCTTGTGTGGAATTTCTTATTTGATATATCATCTTTCTTGACCCATTATTGATGATATCCTAAAGGAATATCAATCTTGTAAACATATTGAGGTTCAAATAGTTTGTCGAATAAGTAATCAATGAGGGGAATATGATATTTTTTCTTGACAGTGATATGGTTACGTTCTCAATAATAAATATAGAGTCTCGTTAGTCTATATTTATTCTCAAGAAATATAAGAGGTTCTCCCCATGGCGACATTTCAGGGCGTATGAATCCCTTATCAAGATTATCATGGAGTTACATCTTCATTTATAGAAACTCAAGTGGGCTATTCTATATGGTATCATTGAAATTAGCATAGCACTTGTTATGAGTTGTATTGGAAAATCAACTTTACAAGATGGTTGAAGACCTATAAATTCATCAGGAATGAAATCAAAGAACTCTAGTAAAATTATTTTATTTTTATTTGTGAGTATCTTCCCAGCCATTTTAGTTAGATAACAAACATTTACAAGAATCAAGACACATAAGATGGATGATATTTTCACTGGAGGTTCATACTCATCCATGCAACGATAGATAATCATATATTGATCTTGAATACGAAATTGGACCTCCCTTTATTGGATATTGATATGATATCGATATAGGGAAATCATATCCATTCCATGAATCACATAAAATTACACTATTGGAAGGATAACGAGATTTACCGAAATTACATCCCCACAAACATCAACTCGAGAGGAGTTATAAACATTTGATTTGACTGTTGAGCCATAAGGAGTTTTCACAACCAACTCAAAATCTAAATATTGAGGTAATATGGTAATTCCCTTAGAAAATTCTTTAAAAATAAAAGAGGCGGGGATCCAAAATAAAATAAAAATTTTCTACTTTAGTGTGGATGATAATTTTAAATTTCACCACTTCATTATCATAATCTTAATCTCCAATAGTGATCACATGCAACATTATTTTGAAATTATCCTTGAGTGTTTTCTAACTGTCATCATCATCAATAACCCTTATATTAGTGATTTGATTAGCATAATGACCCATTTACATGAATTTTTATCATTGATGTGTTAGAGGTGCATTCTATGTATCCTTATATATATTCGCAAGAGTAGACATATTTATCCCATCACATCAGCATTCCTGAACCCGGTTCTCTTCTTTTACACTCATAAAACACATACTAGTCCCTTTAATACAATTTATACTATTTTTTATTCCACACTTTAAAGATAAGTTAAAATTCATATTCTTTCTCGGTGGTCTTAATATTTTTCATTGAATTCCATTTCCCACTTCATATGAAATCCATATGATTGATGCGTTACTCTAATCTCCAACTCAACCTTGGGATCACATCAAATGATTTTTTCTTAGAAATTCAAGTCCCTTTTGGATAATTCCCTTCCAAGAGTGGGTTTTATGGAACTAATGAATCGATAAATTTCACTCTTAGGTTGGATAATATTTCCAGAATCATACTTTGAAAGTCTTGTAAAGGTTTCTTTCTAGTTACCAACTGATTAATCGTATTTCTTATGTTTGAGTCACTCTTTCTCTATCTATTTTCACATAATACTATGAATTTACATAATGAAAAACAAGTTCATGATCTCATCACATTTCATGGATTCAATTTCACTTACTTTCCTCATATTCATGATAATGTTTTAGTAATGACCAACTTCACCTTCCAAATGATAGACTGTTAAGATGACCTTATCAAGTTTTAAACATTGGATAATTTTAAATTTCTTTTTTGTGGTAATTATCAGTTGTTTATATACTAGTGGATTAGAAGACCTATTTAATGAATGTGGAAGCTACCTCATGAAGGACACAACATAATTTTGATCCTTCCTTATCTCATTTAGAAGTCATGCATGAATCATAGCTCCAGAATGTTGTGTGAGTAAAGAAAAAGAATTTTAATTCTATCTCACATAACATTTGGTTTCTCAGTATTGCATTCATTGTAATTCCTATAGAATTCTTTATTATCACGGATCCTTCATGTTCCATCCATTAACTAAAACCATGAAGCATAGTGTGAGAAAAATTAATCATAATGGAAAATCCACATAATGAATAATAAAATTTCATATTTGGATATTTTAGGTTTTATCGTAGGTTATTAATGATTGTTTCAGAAACACTAGGATTGTATCCTATTATTCGACAAATCCAAAGCATTAATCAAAAGGACTTCTCATCATAATTTCTATTATTTATCTATAACTTTCCTCTACTACAAAATATAACTCCCCATACAATATATACATTTATATGACATAAAAACTAAAGAATATTCATTAAATATATGTATCAAAACTATGCATGGACTATATAGTTATATTGTCTTTAAAAACATGGAATCATAAACAACTAGTTTTTTATAAATCTACATTGTCTCCCACTTATTTCGTCATAACTAGACCTATTTTTTACATATTTAATTTAATACCATATATCATGTCATCGAGAAAAGAAAACTTATGGAAGAGGTGATCTCAAATGCGCAGTAAGGGTAAACATCATAGATATCAATCATATCATAATCACAATACATATGAACATAACATATGAAAATCTTGTCCTGCATTTGGAAGATCGTGATAATATGCAATGGGATAAATCATAAAATTCATAAAAATCAATAAAACTAATCACAAAAGTCATAACATAAGACCTGTAGTTTTGTGTCATACACATAAGAACAAAAAATTATTTCATATTGGTCAAGGTTCCTTGCCCAGACCATCATTGAGGAAAAAGTCCTTTACTGAACCAATTTCACTCAACATTCCATTCTTGTATTACTGAACTGAGATCTTTTCTAATTCCATAAAAGTATATCTCCTGAGATATAAATCTTTACCCAGTTAATTTTATGGGTAAATTTGTCCCACCCATTCATAATTAAATCATTATAACATGTTCCATAAAAACATAAAGCATCCATCATAGTGTAACCAAAGGAATAATTATTGTTTCATAATTATCATTCAATCATAATCCATTAAAAATAAATAGATTCCATAAATAACATTAAATCTAAAAAAATAAAAAGAAATTAGTATCATGGAGGAAAAAATAAACATATTTAAAGAATGTCATCAAAGGTGAAAAATAATTTTGATAAACCAATTTATATTATTTCTTTAGGAAAATATCTTTTTTTCTTCAAAAACATTTTATTTTATGAAAATAATGTGATATTTTAAAAGAAAAGAATATATTTGATAATAAACTTCAAATGATGTAATGAAACTATCAAGTATATTTTTCATTATGAAAACATAAAAAGACTCTCACTTTTTGAATGTAAAAAACACATTCTCCTCATACTTTTTCCAAAAAAGTCCACAAGTACGAAATATTAAATAACAAATAAATATTCATTTAACTCCATTTCAATAAATTTACACAATGAATAAAATTTAAGTTATATAATTTAAGCAGAATATAAATAATATTACCAATTAAGAAACATGTACATGACTAATTAATATCCCCTAGTAAATACTTAGGAATCAATCTCAGATAATAATGAGATTGTCGAAGTATCCCTTACAATAGGTTAGATATCCTTCGAATGTATTTGAAACTACTGTATAATGATTTTAATAATGTTATTGACTTATTCCATAAACATATAAATTTCTATAATATCATATTCGATCATATTATCCTCAGTTTATTGGTTAAATATCATTGTTACTCGTTATTCAGAAATTAAATGTTTTATGTTATTATGCATGTTTGGTCAAATAAGTTTTGGTTCTGCTTATTTGGTCATATTTATATAATGAAATGATAAGACAAACCATATTTATTCATTATTTATGTTTATATAATCATTATATATTGTAGATCATGTAGGATTAATCACATCGCATTGTGGAGATGGTAGGTCGCACGTACGCACGAGCGACGATATCATTCATAAATTTGTTATATGGTATTGGATTGGATGGTTCATAATATTTTAGACTTAATATCATGTACTAATTATAAAATATATGTATATTATTTCAATAATTACACCCATACATGTATGGTTGTTGTGAAAAATAGATTACACAACAGTGTGGAGACGCTAATTCATATGTACACAAGCATGGTGATTTAATTTTTCATTGGATGTATAGAAGGTGGAATGTGTTTTTTTATAATTATAATAACATCACACTATATAAGTGATAATGTATTTATTACATTATATTAAAAGGATACAAGAAGAGTACATAGAAGAATATATAATTTTCAAATAATCAGTAGAGGATAATACCTCTTCTTTGAAGTGATTCTAATAAATTTAATATTTGAGTAATAAATATGGACAACAAAGAAGACTAGAACATATATAATTTTACAAAATAAATTTATAAGGGACGGTATTAGTTTATTTCTATGCAAGAAGGCTAAATTTTATGTAAAAAGGTGAGGGAGGACCTGCCCTTTTGTAATTGAGGTGAGTTGTACTTTTGGATCTCTCAAATATTAATTTATAATAAAATAAAACCCCATACCAAAACCTCCAAAATGTACAAAATTCAAATATAAAATCATATACGGTTTTAATCTCATCCACCTATAGATTTTAGGCATATATTTCTATCAATTTAAACCCAACCTATTTAATTTTCAATTATTTATTCTATTTAATTTCTAATTATGGTAGAAAATAAATCTATATTAAAAGGATTCGATTTTTAGGTTTTTGATGTAAAATAGAGCATAAATAAAAACCATAGAACTTTTCCACCATAAAATAGTTATTATACATTGTTTTATTATTTTTATTTTTTAGGTAATTTAATGAAACATTTTTTTCCTAAAAACTATATTTTCAATTTTGAAACTATTAAATTTATTTATTTATAAAAATATTATGAAAATAGTTAACTTCAAAAAAGTACATTATAATATTCTTAAGAAGTCTAGGTCTTCTAGAAAATTAATTGGACGTACTAATTAACCTAAATTATAGTAATTTTAATATGTTTACTAATAATTATTTATTATCTCAATTAATAAAAAATCCCAAAATTAATATTGATTAATTATTTAATATACTTATATTTATAATAATTAAAATACAATGGTGATTATAAATCTACATATTTTCATAATAAATTTTGTAGACGAATTTATCATTTTGAAATTCCTATATTAATAATGTTATAATTTTGAAAACATGAATGTGACAACTTTTACATCACTTTAAATAAAATAATAAAAGTTTCACAATTGGTTCTATAAGGATCCAAATGGTCACTAACTAGACCCTCGGATTATTATGGTCGAGATATAATCAACCAATAACATTATAATTTTAATACATTTTTTATTGATTTCTCAGCATTTAATTAATTTTTACATCATCAAATTATATGTCTTTATGGTAATTATTTATTTCTTAAAAAATAGAAATAAATTACAATGATAAAGAAAATAATTTTATATTTCAAACGAATATTTATTGTTAGATTTATCTTATATATGGAATTATATAAAATTTATTTAGTTATTAACATTTGAGTGAAAAATATTTATTTTTTCTTTAAATAAAATAAATTAAAAGTCCTATTCTAATCCAAGTGAATTCCAAATGGCACCGTTTTTACCTAAGGATGATTTATGTATAAATAAACTCACCAAATTATATTATGTATATTTTTAGGTTAATTTATGTAAATTTTTTCATACCTATAATTATATGATTTACAATTTACCGTATTAAAAAAACAATTGAATTTACTATTCATAATGCCAAATGTAAAATAATGATATTACATAATTTGGACCAGAACATTCTAAATGTGCAATAAAATTTTCAAAATTCAAAACATATAAGTTTTTGTAATTTATTTGAAATTATTCCCATTTTCAGAAAGAGGGAACGACTTTTAAATGGTAAAACATTACGAAAGATCGAAATGTTTTTACATCTGAATTCAATGTAAAATTGATAATAATAAAATAAATTATATTGAATGATAAAAATATATTATATTTATAATTTAAAACCATTAAATATTATAATTTATCCATATATATTATTTTGACAAAAAATTCGTTTTCAATTAAAATTTCGTTTGTTTTTACTATTCATCAATATATAATAGTTATCAAAAAAATATTAAAATTTCATCCAAAGTGAATTTTTCTATACCACATGAAAAGAGAATTTTCATTTTTTTCATATAAAATATATTATTGTTTTATAAATTTAATTTAAAATTACTTCACCATTAAAAGGATGGAAATTACCCTTTTGAAAAGAATACATGTTTTTATACATCAAATAGGGTTTATACAAACCCTATGGGAAAATATATATTTTGCTAATAAAAAAATATTTTATTAAGTATACAACATATATATTTAATTAATTTCATTTATTAGTAGTAATTCATTCAATTTATTAATACATTTATATAATTGATATATATTTTTCATAAATAACTCGTAGCAAATGACTTCACTATAAATTTTCATAATTTAGTTATGTTTATTCCCACTAAACTAACCACTAGGTTTATCTAGTCATTTTATACATACTGAATCTCTCAGTTGGTTTAAACTCGTGATTTCATGAAATGGTATCTCTCAATGAATAAATGATATTTTGAAAAATATTTCATAAAAACATCTTGGTGTTGCATTATTATGTGTCTTCCAAAATTAAATGTGCTATAACTATGTTATGATTTCACTACAAATTTTAACTATTTACATATGATACATATCTTATAAAATTTTATTTTTATTCCATGATTCATGTTTATGATATTTTATATGATGGGTTTGATCTCCTATTTTCATGATCATATTATCATACCATTATTCTCATGATTATTCTTAAATACCTCCCTTGACTATCCTTGATGAGTATCTTATATCTCCCTTTTAATGATTTATTTACCCAGGTTATGAAGAAATGTATTGTGACTGATGTGTCAAATAAGGGTTCATGTCATGAAGAACCTAGTTGGAGATAATTTACTCACTTATGATCTAATGTTATTGTTTCCATGTTTCTAAAGGCACAAGTCGAGTATGATATTCAATAATCTATTTATCTAATGTTTTATGTGTTCCACAAAGTGTATGTCTTGTTAATGTATGTCAAGACTGTGTATCTATAACTTAATAGCATAATTTATCAATTTTAATCCTATGATTATGAATTCTAGGGTAAATAGATGGATTATCATAATAAATTAACGATTGTTACAACCAGGTGAATACCCTTTAGTGGAAATGTGTACGAGTAATGTCCAGAAATTTTTTTCTTAGGGAATATGAAATGATAATTTCAGAACAATAACATGTGTACTTAATGAATCAAGGATTATTTTAATGAGTGTGAATGATGATATCTTAGTATAAGTGAAATATAAGGATAATAAATCGATTTGTAGAATCATATTTCAACTGGAACAATTGGAATCCAAAATGATTAATGCAAAAAACGATATAGAATAATGTGAAGGAAGAAGAGAATCCCTTACCTTGAGAGGGAGCTTCTAAAATATTTTTTGGGACTTATTAAGATCTTATAAACAACCTCATAAGGATATATAGAGGTATAAGAAGATTAAATTTGTACTAAATAGGTTTTACTGAAGTTGAATGGGAGGTTGGGTGGGAATTTATAGTAAAATATAAGTTAATTCATTATTAGTTTCTAAATATATTTTTTAGACACTACGTGACAAAATAATAAAAAATCATTCACATCTATATTCAAATATTTTATGTCAAATAGTTGTGCTATTAAATATTATGTTATTATATGATCACAAAATCATTGAATCAGTAAAATTGGTGATGTGGATACAAGACGTGTTCATAATTATTATTTTTTACCCATAAAATATAATATTATTTGTAGAGTAATCAATATGGTTTTCAATAATTATTCAAATAACATCAAAATTACAATATCATAAAGGTATAACTATTTTAGAAAGAGATTACTATTATATAATATATTTCACAACTTTTGGATATTATGATGTCATAATACATAGAGTGTATCTATACCATATTTATTTGTTACCCAAAAATTTTACCATATCAGAAAATAATAAAACTTTTAGAAATGGATAATTACAATGGAAAATTATAAAATTTTCAATAATGTTTTTAAAAAATCTAGATGTTATAATGTAAACTTTTAAATAATGATGTATATTTACTAGATAATACTAGTTTTTGGGAATCAATATCTTTCTGACCCTTATAGAAAATACATTGGAAAAGAATAAATTATATTTCATTATATAATTAAATAAAAATTATTTAATAATCATATCCCATGAAAATCATATAAATTTCAAAAATTCGTTAATTTATAAAAAATAGTGTATAAATTGAAACTAATCATTTCCCAAAATAGAAATTTGATTTTATCTTTTCAAAATATAATTTTTGGAAAAATCATTATATACCATGAGTGTATATAATTTTATAATTAAAATTATAAAGTTTAATCATTATTATATTAAAAATATAAAAAAATCATATTACTAGTGTTGAGATACATTACCCCTTATTACACTAGGGTATTCTCTAAAGGTATGGTGTACGATGGTGGTACTTTCTTTTGGTGGTTTAGTGATCACGGTTTGGTTGTGATGTAAATATGCATAAAATTTACTCATAAATAGGTTTAGTAAGGTTTTTTTATTCCCAAATTGGGATTCGTCATGGGAAAACCTAGTTATTTCATCTGCCTCATATGCTTTGACAAATGGGCTTAGTAGTATAAAAAACTAATTTTCACATCCATCTCTTCAACCTTCTATGAAAATTAATATTTTTTACAAACCATAATTTATACTAATATTAATGGTAATTATATAATTTCAATAATATAAATGGATAAAATTAATAATCATTTATTATTCCAAAAAAATTATTGAAATATCATATAATGGTTAAAAAATGAAATCCAAGACATTAACTACATTTCATAATAAAGAATTTATTCCGTAAAGAGGGGAATATTTTTTATAAAATTTTAGGTCAATATATTCTTCAACAATTATGAATATGAATCAATTATTATTATTTTTCATGATAAAATGGTTGAGGGTACTTCTGTTTCATTAACGCATCTAGTTCCTATGTCGCCACCTCAAGGATGTGGATCCTCTATATTACATTAACCATATGTATATTCTTATTTTTTATAGAACATTATCTTTTCAATATTGTATCTTCACTATATACTCCTCATATGAATAATCACTCTCCAAAGTTACCACCTCGGTATTCCATACATGAGTGGGGTCTAGAATATAGAATCTTATGATGGATACATAGAACATATCATTTACATGAGAGAATTTGGATGGGATTTCAAGAAAATAAAACACACATATGATTTAATAAAGAAACTTCAACTATCAAATTTATCTCGGGCAAAGAATTTCTTTATTAAAAAACCACATAAATCTCGTCAAATAAATATTTGAAAGGGCACATTATTTTTGATCTCAAACAATATTTCTTATCGATTATGGTATGAATATAATTTTTGTAAACATTGTAAAAATTTCATAGGATAATACATTGTTTTATCCATATCTATCATTTCATAGTAATTTCAGGGATCCATAAGACTCCATTATCCAACATCATCTCTATATGTTGATGTAGGAAAAATATCCCCATACACATACTAATATGTTTCTATTTGAATGATATAATGAATTATTTTTTATGAGAACTATTTTAGGGAACGATAATGATCCCAACATCCTTGAAAACGTGTTGTATAAGATATAATAAAATCCAATAGATTTTAAATGGTTCTTTCAAATTGACCATCCATATGTGAGATATAAAGGAAACTAAAATTCATAATTATTTATTTTTTGTACTGAAGGAATCTCTAGACCATTGAGGTAAACATAATATTTCAACCAGACATAATATATAGTGGTACTCCATATAAATTCACCATTTATATTATGTATATAAAAGGGAGTTAGTCAAGATAAAAATTCCATGACAGTATTGAAATGATAAAATATATTAATTTGTTTGAACACAAAGCAAATGAAATCAGTTCCATTTGATTTCATAGAGATTCCGAGTATGAAATAAGTGGATATGTTTTATGATTTCCATACTAGTTTGGGAAATTGTTTCATCATATATATAAACTTTTATCAATAATCATTGACTTATTTAAATAAAAATAATAGATATAATAATTTTTTTCATGTTTTCTTCTTTATATTATCCCTCAATATGTTTTTCTCCAACAATCATTATGTATATGTTGTTCCTTGATGAATAGAGATGGTTTATCTCTACATTTCATCTAGAAGATGCATCTTTATTTTTAGTTTTCACTAGAGAAATATGTGGGTTCCAAATATATCACCCCATATTTAGTAAATATTGAGTCTAAATTATTCATTACCTTTATCAATAGAAACATGTAATATTTGCGTTCCTCCATTATCTTCTATTTAATATATGATTGAGTATATTTTTCGAAATATAGGTTTCCATTATTTTTATTTTTCCTTTTTAAAAAAATTCTTTTCTAAAAATATTATATCAATTTCAATCCACAGCATGGATAATAGTTAAGTTTCATTTCTAGTCAAGGAATCTACCACCTCATTTTCATTAATATAATCGTAGTAGAATGAATAGAAATAATCAGTGACAAGTTCAAACTAGCTTCATTATAACATATCTATTTCATTTTATTAGAATATATATTTGAGGATTTTATGATATATATATATATATTATTCATCTCTAGGTAAATATTATGTCTCTAAATCAGAAAGGTACATACAACTGCAGCCAAATTCTAGGTCATGTGTATCATTTTTATATATAGTGATTTTTAATCACTATAAGTCATATTCTATCCCATTTTCGCTTCACATGAGTACAGAACCTAATCACCTTTTGGATATATCATTTTAGATAACAACTAATTAAAAACAGATGAATAAAATGAGTATAGGTGTTGTTATTATCCTCTTAGTTTACAATTTGATGATCTACTAACATACATTGGTAAAAGAAAACATCGGTCCCTTATGTTTTATCTTGGAACATGGTTATTAGGATCATCATAAGTTTCTTTAACAAATTTTACACAACTAATCAATGGTAACTATAGATCTAGTATATTGATGTTATTCTAAGACATCATTCAATTTCTTCTATCCATTACGGATCCATAGATATAACATATTTGGTTATAAAATTCCCAAATAACATCACATAATACATCCAAACCTTAAATATATTGTACATTGGACAAAACATTTTCAATCATAAGGTCTTAAATAGAGTTTTTATGTTATCCTCATGTTCCTTATTACATTTGGAGTATATAAGAATATATTTTATAACTTGTAAAAGAAATTTTTTCAATTAATCTATAAAGATTATTTATTTGGTCCATTTATATTGATCTAGAATCATGAGTCTGAAAAACATTACTAAGAACTTATAATGCACATATCATAATAAAAATGTAGTACTGGGTTTATCTACCTTCATTAATATTACATAATAATAATGATAAAATTTTGATCAAGTATACCACATAATGAAATATTATTCTCTACATATACGATTGAACAATGTATCAATATCCTCATGTAGTTTCTTTTCAACTCTACAAGATCAAAAGTAACAATTCTATATGGAGTCATGGAAATTTGAAAATTTATAGGTATAAGTTTAATTAAGAAATCAACCTCTCAGTTATGAAGAATACTAAGAAATTCATTAAAGAACATATAAGAATATTCTCTTACAATGGTCATGTCAACAAGGATGGTCCTTAAATGGTCTCAATTATTTTATCTAGATAAACCTACTCATAAAGAATTAATATCCATTATTTAGATGATGATTCCAAACGAGATTAATTATTCAATTTTATTTTATATAGTATTAGTGGGTTATTTTTTATATATATGGTTATTTCATTCACCAAGTAGTTGATGTTGGCACTATATAAGGAATGATATTCCAATAATGTAATATCAATTCTTTCAATGAAATGGACTATCACATGGTTCACTAGTAATTTCATAAAAAAATATTAACGTGTTATTTTAAAATAACTAACTCATTGGTCTTTTTCAATAAAAAATTGACTTCAATATTTTGAGGCGTTGTTTGGTTTGATTACTAAACATGTGTGTTAATGAATAAATCACTAAACTAGAATAAATAATTATGTTAACAATCATTGAAATATTAAATAGAATATATAGCACTATATTTCATTCAATACCAACCTAAGTATTTTGTGATGACATATATTCCGGACATTTCCCTCATGTATGTGGATGTTATTATCTTCGACTATCTTCAATAACCCTTTTCCTTGTAAATTTTTTACAATGAGGCATTGTTCATTGAAGATGAAACATTGATAAGTAGTAAAATGGATGACTGAGGCATTTTTTTTCTTTAATCACATTGGTGGGTTTCTCCCATCAGTACATTCTATCTAGGTTCCCTTACCTACAACACCTAAAACATTCCACAGTCCCCTGTAAAAATTTATAGGATTATTCTTCCCACAGTATTGAAAATTGGAATTTCATACTTTATTAAAATCATGATATTTCAATATTTATTTTCTAGAATTAATATAAAATATCTAATTTTTATATGTAGGTCTATAAAACCCTTCTAACTCGTTGAAATCTATTTTACCTTAGAGGTAACATTTAACAATTTCATTATATCCATCAAAGTCTTGAGTAACCAAATCCATTAACAGATTTATCTTTATCCCACTAAATAATTATATAACTTTACCTTCGATATCAATGACTATGTCAGAGGTGTAACATCCTTGTATTTTGATATTTACCTCATATGTATTGATGGATTCATTAAATTTTTCTAATGTATAGTAATATCCTACTCCATTATGAGTAAAAAAATTTGAGGAAAATATTTATTAAAATGAATTTTCAAAAAATCATTCCACTCTATAAAATTTAATTCTTCATTAGTATATATATTACGGAAAAAAATTATAATTGATTGGATTATCCTTCCATGTGATTAATATCTGGTATGACAGTCTCTTTCTCATATAATTTATGGAATGGTCATATCATTGGAAAAAAGTTCATCCATTTTTCAGTTATTAAAAGTGCATGAGATCCACTAAATGTCTACAACCTTTTTCAGATAATGGTCTTAGTTACATCATTATATTTTGGGAGGGGTCCTCTATATTCATATTTATATTCATAATATCAGTCAATTAAATATGTATTTTGAGGATTTTATTGACTCTAACTCCAATCAGGTTGAGAATATCAATTTTAGAGTCCTCACATTTCCCATCAAACTAGTTGTCGACTCAGTTCATCCTATTATTTTCCATTTTCTAATAAAAAGGATAATTTCATATAATAATTAATAAACTCTTAATCAAAAAATATAATACATGTATGTTTAAGGGATATATCATAAGTTTCATATATTCCATAACTTATGAATTAAAAGTTTATAATCATGGTTATCCATGGTTTATTTCCTTATAGAAAATTTCATAGTAATATTTCCCTTCATTAATTTTTGAAATGAGATTTTAAATTTATTAAAGATTATCCCCTAGGAGTTTTAGAACATGTGTGTAGAAACACATACTCTTCATGCACCAAGTGAAAATCCAATTAATACAAATGCACTGTTTCTTGGGTTATTACCCTTAGGTACTACTGTTCTATATCCTCATGCACCTGTAGTATCTGATATAGTTTTTTTCATTGAAAAATTACCACTATATACATTACCAAAATTTTAGCATATTTACCTAGAAGTAGTCATATTCTTATTTTAATTGAATATTTCAAATATTGTGCCCATGAATAGTTATACCTTACCTCTAATACACACTATGATAACCTATATTGTTTATGCATTTATTTTCATGATTTATTACAATTACAAAGACATAATAAAATAAAAAATAAAAAATAGGCCAAAAATATTTTGGTAATTATATAAATAAAACAACTATATGAAATAGGTTTAAAATAATTGTTTTTAAAAGTCAATAACATCCCCTTAAATTCTATTTACCTTCAAAACCATTACAGGATTACATGGGGCGTACATAAGATTAGGGTGAACTGTAAAATAATAGTAAATAATTAAAAAAATTATAACACAATGATAGTGATGATTTTTTTAATAAAATTATATCCGTGATGTAAAATTGTGAGAATCATAATCATGAACATAAAATCAATATATTAGATGATAACATCATCAAAATAGAGAAACGTGGCACCAAAATAAAACCTGATATCATAAAACATATGCTAATGATAAATATATATATATCATAACACATTATTAGAGGGATAAAAAAATGTATGATACATTTTATTTCCTGTGATAAAAAATTAACCAATGAATTATAGGGTTAAATATTTCTAGACCCACCCATCACATTCCAATCTTGTATATTCTTTTGTGTACAATATATATCATATTACCTAAGAATATATTTTATAACATTTAATAAAGTAATTATAGTCTTTGAGATATATAAATGTATTCCCCAAATCATTTTATTATATTTAAATATATGTTAATTTACCTATGTGAAAATGGCTATTCGTATTGATAATGAATTTTTTTGAGGGAATATCATAGGATAACTTTGGCAGTAAAAAATGTTTTTATAAAGGTTATTTTAAGGGTTTCATGAGAATTAATAGTGGTATCTCATTGCATGGTAGATATATGTATAATATAGAGATGTTTTAAACCATATTACAACATGATCAATTGAAGATAATAATTACTAATTCAAATAATGTGCATCAATAATGATAAAGTGGAAGTGAATCCCATTCCATGATAGGGTGAATATTAATGACAAGGCAGTGCACCTTTATAGTTTTTAACACATTTATAGACACTTAGAGTGGCATAGAGAGAATAAATGCATGATCAATGTGTTTTGAGTGAATAGGTTGTCATAGTTTTGTTGTTATTTATTGAAAAGGTGAGGTGATTTATTTATAATTTACAAAAATATGTTTTTGATTCTACCTTATAAAACACTAATAACACAAATATTTCCATGGATTAAACCATGTTTTCTACCACACTGGAGTAGTTTTAAATATTAAATTGTATTAGGATAAATATTCCTGAGAATAATACTTTTTTTGTGTATATGAGTCATATTCATATGATTTTTTTTCAATTCTGAAAATATAAAATTTATTTGGAATTATTCAACATATATTTGAGAAAATAATTCATTAAAAATAAATTTACATTATTTGTAGTGGTAAATATATATTAATCCTTAAATTCCCACTATATAATTCATTACAACACTTTTTTGATATTATGATTTTAGAATAAAAACCAAATATTAATATTATAATTAATTTTTCCCTAAACAATCCATCTATCTTAAAATTAAAAAAAATATTTTTAAATCTAGATGTTCTGATTTCAAATATAAACTTTATATTACAAATTCAATTTATAAATATGATAATTTATAAATTTAAATACATATATATATTTAAAATAAAATAATTTGTTTTCCGAAAAATTATATAATTTTGATCATTATAATAACTACACTGGATTTCATTAGATAATATAACTTTACATATTTCAATAATTGTTTTTCAAAATAATGTTTCATTAAATGAAATTAATTTCATTGAATCTAGAATTTATCAAAAATATTTTATTAATTAAAGTTGTATATTCACAAAAAAAAATTTTATTTCTACATATCAATATAAATTTTTTATTAAACTCATTTTTAATAATGTAGTTATTTAAATTAATAATAGAAAAAGATAAATATAATCATTATTTTATTAAAAATACTATATAAAAATTAAATATTCTATCGTCTAGATACATTACCTATTAGTTCACCAACATATTCTGTAAGGGTACTATGTGTGATGGGGATACTTTATTTTGGATGTTCTACAAATAAGGTTTGGGTCAGGATCTCTACATGATAGAACATCTAACATGAATTGTTTCACCCAAGTTTCAATTTTTGAATCATGTATTAGGAATGTTCAATAGAAAAAGAAATCCATAACATAAGGACTATTTCTTAAATTGGATTCATAGGGTCTGGCCCTACTATTCAAGGCCATCACTTCTTCCTTCTTGGTCGATTAGTCTTTATCAATATCCATAATATATACTAATCATAATAATCACTCTAGAATGTCTATATTATCAATGTATATGATTGTTAACATTATTTTAATCCATAATATATTATATAAAATATATTAATATACCCGAAATTTATTTTACAAGGCAAGGAATAAGAATAATTTTAGTTATATTCTTACAATCACATTTTTCTTAAAAAATCATTGTATTGTGTACACATATTTTATAATGAATTTGTATAAATTATAGAAATTACATATAATAAAATTTATTATAAATTTTGTTTCAGAATAAAAAAACTATTAATAAGTTCAATATTATGTTTTTCCATTATTATTAGTAAGCGAGGTAAATTTTCATACTACGGTAAAGGTTAAAAAGATAAACATGGGGTCAAACTAAAGATTTAAAGATTAAATTGAACTAATAAATAATTTAAAAACTATTTTGTGAATATATTTTGTTATGGTATCATCCCATAATCTTACAAGATCCAAGTTTTAGACACATTTATAAGAGAGTGACTTTATTGTATTGTAATATTTTTAACAGTTACAAGTGAACATATTCCCTGAAATTTAAAATTAAAAAAAGATCAATATCTTATTTCCAATAATTTAACATTATAACTATACCAATAACAGTCAATTTACACATAAAATATAATTATACATGACCATTATAACATTTCATCCCAAAATACCTATCCAGTAATCCTTGAGGTGCCTTTCAGTGGAGGATAACAGAAGATGAGTAATATGTTCTTACCAATGAATTTCATGTTTATTTCTACAAAAACGACTCCAAATGATCTATAATCATCATATAATAGTGTAATTTTTATATTTAATATAATGATTTTTCATTATATTAATTTTATATCCACTTTATATATATATTCCTTCAATTGTAAAATTATAATGTTGTTGATGTGAACATGTGGTCTACCACTTATAAATGGGAGATCATTAGTTTTCCATCTATTATTTACATGGATGGAAAAATGGTTGATTTATTAGATATATATTTTATTAAAAATATAATTATGATTTTATAAAGATGATTTTTTATATAATATTTTTTTATTCATTCTATATAAAAGAGAAAACATCAGTCTTGCGTATGCATGGACGACCATCTCGACAAAGTGATACAATTTATTTTTCATTACCAGTTTATATAAATTATAATAAAATTGAATAAAATAAATAAATATGATAATAATTAGATAATAATAATAATATTATTATCCTAGATATCATTAACACATTACCAAGGTGAATTAAAATATTCAAACAAACTCATGCATGGAAAACCAAACAATTTTCACATAAAGGTTCATTTTAATAATAAATAGTTTATAAATGTGTCATTGGAAATTGGAGGGGAATAATATATGGTATTATTTATATTAATATGGTTATAAAATATTTATTTAATAAATTAGTATTTATTGTATATTTTGTTCCAATTTTTATAATGTGTGAAAGGGGATCTGTTAAGAGTTTATGTTATAATCACATTTTTTTGGGGTTGTCTATGTTAAATTTTTTAATTGAAATTTTATAATACTTATTATTTGGAAAACATTTATTTTTTTATATTATAGGTATTTCTTTATTTTTCATTTATTATAATAATTTTATTCAATTAGTTATTTGAAATGGTTAATATTTTTCTTGAAACACTAACCATCGTTCCTTTTTTGGGAAAAAATATGTCTTCATTGTACATGTTTTTCAAAATTCATTATAAATGTTTATATATATATAATACTATTTTAAAAAATTATTTACTACTTATAAATTTTGATTTTTAATAATTAAAATAAATGGTTGATAATATTTTACTTATGAAAAACTATTTTCTTGTTATAACAGTTTTGGATGAATACTCCCTTTTAACATACACATCAGAAATGGATTTTCCCACAATCATGAAATTAAAATTATTTAAATATTTAATTATATTATTTACTTATTATTTTAAAATAACAATTATTTCTATAAATTATTATTATTATTAGTTTCTAAATATTGTAAAAGGAAAAGATGTTTTGACTATATTCAAGGAAATATTGGAATAATCATTTAAAATTATTTTTTCCAAAAATAACATCTCTCTATGATTTTATGATTAACTATGAATTTGCTTTATTAATTCCATAAATGTTCATGATCTAGAGGTATTATTTAGATTATTTATTAATGAAGAATCTATAAAACCCTTTACATTCCTCTTATCAAATAATGTTATGAAAAAATCTATATAAAAAACATTTATTTCCCTGGGTAATGCAATAATGTATATTTTTATTATATATTGAAAATCATATATATGATTTTAACAAAGTCATATTTTTTTTTAGAATAATGTAAACCTTGATGAAAATGTATTAATCATTATATCTCATTCGATAACAATTTTATCAGTGAAGCTAATTTCATAATCACCGTATTTTATGTCGAGATTTTCTTATTGTTACAAGTTCCCAATTAAATGGATTGAAATAGTATCATGTAAAAAACATTTATCGATTTATCTAATTACATATCACTTTTATGATTTGTGGACAATTTTTTTATTATACATGTTCATAATGCTACTATTTCCTAAAATAATGCTTGTTCTTCATTAAAATGACATATTTTTATTTCATGATCGGTGGCTCTTTATTTTATCCTATTTGAGGTAAGAATGTTTGATTATGGGATAAAATCATTTTTATATTACTCCATATTAATGATCATTATTTATGGGCCATGATTATAATATATTATTATCATATTCTCACACATTAAAGATTATATTATATTAAATAATTACCATGGAATGATATTTATCATGAAAAAAATTAAAAAGAATTTAATTTCAACCCTTATTATGGTTTCACTTTTTACACGTTATATAGAATGATATTTTGTACGATAATCCCAGAAGTGAACAATACATGAAAATTATTGTGGGTTGTGTTAATTAACCTTACTGAATATAAATAGTTTTCTTATGTATTATCTAAAGAAAAAAATATTAATCATCTATGGGCATGTATTATGGTGTTATTTATCAATAAAAATTTTGTATTACTTTATGAAATAGTCAAGTCCCTATAGTTCTATGGAAGAGATATTTTTGATATATTGGAGATTAATACATTAAAATTGTTGTGAAAAACCAAATTATAAAACATAATAAATGTGTATTTAATAGAATTTTTCATATTTTTAAATTTATCTTGATTTATTTATTATTATATGATTAATTAGAGTAAATAATGTTTCTAAACAACTTATATTATCCATTTTATCTTTATTCAATGGTTTGAAATAAGAGGAATCATGATAATATTGAACGTTCAGTATAACTAATTTACCTCCATCATGAGAAATCAAATGGAATGGAACATGAAATGAAATCATTTAGGGAAATGATTTAAAAAATCTCTCTAGGAAGTACTAATTATGAGAATAAAATTAAACTTAAAAATATTTTCTAAAGTATATACATTTTATTTCGTTATTTAGGCCAAAACATCCACCATCCTTTAATGAGTTTGTGGATCCAAAAATTTCTATGAAATAGATAGATTCAATAGAATGTATATATTTCATTCAACAGTACTTGAAACATAATATAAATTTTTTAGTTTTTTATTACCTAAAATATGCAGCTAGTAAACCAAGAAGTCATATCATGAATAAGTGGGAATATGAAGAAATAAAATCTATTTAATGGGGAAAATTTTGGAAGTTATTTCTCAATAATTTCACCTGAATGACAATTCATAAAGACATGAATTGGCACATTCAATAATATTATTTTAAGGATAATAAATCCCTTTGCACCAAAAAATAAAATTTTGAATCAATTAAATTCATGCTTATCATTTCATCATTTACCAACAAATAAACATTGATCACTTATTTAGAAGAATCAAATAAATTATTTAAAGGAATTATCCATAACAAACTTTTGAATATTTGAATTGTTGTTTAGATGAAAATATAATGGGGAAAGGTAGGTTATAATTACTCATTTAATTAATTATGGTTATCCAAAAATGATTTTATATTTTCATGGGACATGCAATGTCATGTAAAATAGAGGTCACATGATTCAATACACCCAAATTATGTGTCGAAGAACTCAGGTAATTTATTAAATAGAATGAAAATTCTTTTTAAGTGTGGGTGTATTATTCAAGGGTATTTTAATTTTCTTGTGTTTAATTGAAGGCTAGTAAATATAACTGACTATAATGATATTAAAAATACTGTTATATCCAAACTTTTTCAATTCAGTTGCAATGATATTAGTATTTTTGTAAATCAATACCAAAATATAAGGTGTAATAACGATAAAAATACTCTATAACATATAATGTTAAACTAAAATAGAATGTTTTGTTCAATCAAAAATATTTTATTGGCTCATAAAAATGAAGTTGTGAAAGGTACAAAATTCATCTACCTAGAATTAATTTTTATTATTTGATTTAGATTCATCCCACATATAAGTATCAAAAGAATTAGCTAGGTGTATCAAAATATTACATAAATAGTTATATATTGAAATAGGTTTGAAAAATCATAATGGTAGAATGATTTCATTTCATGTTTATAACTCTTATATGATAGTTTTTTTGGTGAAATTAACTTCCTACAAATATTATTATATTTAAAATAGTCACAATTAATGTGATATTGGGATTGGATTGGCCCTCATTTGATAAATCCATCATCAATTTTGAATGAAGGGGAATTTTTTTGGGTCATCCAAATATTTTTTATAGGTGTAGTGTTGAACTTGAAATTCCAATGGAACAAAATTTTATTATATTGAACATAGAAAAATTTTCATGGGGGTATTTTCCTCCGATTTATGGGTATACAGTCTACAATAATAATATGTTTATTGTGTTGGAATATGATAAACATTTTCTTAAATACTTCCTAGCCTCCCTATGAATCATAATTTTGGGTTTTCATTATAACACAATCCTTTTTATACACTGATTTCAATGAATCGGTAAACAATTTCCTTAAATGAGTAGCATGAATTGAAGATGAAACTCCATGAGGATATAAAAAGAGGATTCACCTGTATAAATCTACAATAATGGATTGAACTAGTTCTTATTTTCAAAAATAAAGGTATTTCAATGAATCTTTTCATTGGTTATTAATATCTTAATGAGGTCACTCTCTAGTACATACATCCAAAACTGCATATCAAAGACTTGTTTTTTCAACAATGTAGATCACAATTTCATTCAAAAATTAAACATCACTCAATATATCATATATTGAGGGTCTATATGGAGGACATATATAATATATCTATCCATAAAAGTTATAGACAATATCAATTTATAGTGATGATATTTTGACATTCCAATTAATCAACTATATTTATGGATTTAATGAACTGAGTCTTCTGATATTACCTTGACCAATATGTGTACGTATTTATAATTTATTTTATTACATACTAAAAGAGTAATGGATTCAATAGAAATCATTTATGGCTTGTTTTAGGGTCACTGTAGAAGGATATTATATATAATGAAATTAAAAAATTTTAATTTTGGCTATAGAATAATTAAATTCATAATTAATTCAGTCTCAATATATGGTATATTGGTGGACTTTAAATGATTAATGATATTAAGTGATGGCTCAGACCAACCAAAATAAAATGATCCATAGTTTTTATGTATTGGGTGGATACTATTAATTACATGAAAAACATTATTCATGTATATCAAATTTAATATCAAAATTGACATATAAGTAAGTAAATTTCCATTGAAAACATGATTGTGAAAAAAATTCATTTTACTAAAGAGATGATTCGTAGGTACAACTTTTCAGAATCTAATATGAGGTGGATAATAGTTTGTTATTTATTTTTGTGCACTACAGAAGGTAGATACATTTTTTCTCATATATAATTATGAGGTTGAAACTTATTCCCATCCCATTCAAATTTCAAGAGAAACATTACCCAAATTCTAATTTAGAACTTCCATCAGAAATAATTTCTTTGAAAAATTTGGAGGCATTATATTTATGCTAAAAGATGTAATATATTTATTAATAAAAAATATCAATGTTTATATTAACAAATAATGAGTTTATTATGTAGAAAAGAATATGGTTCTACTTGATTAAATATTATAACTACTTAATACATTACCACTATGGGAAGGACAACTAGGTGGACTCTTATTTAAGTCAAATGAACCATGATAGTTTTTCCATGATGAGTATTGAATAAAAAGAAATAAACTTTTATTAGAAAATGGTCAATCTTAAAATACTAGGTAAATGGGGAATCAATTATTACTAATTAAATTGTTCAACCATCTTTTCATGTAGTGATTAAAGTGGTGCATAAGTGGTATATAAAACAATAGAAGAAGGTGGGAAATTTTAAACTATTCAACCATGATTGTGATGGAATGATAAGGTTATTGAATGGGTATGTGTCCATTTAATGTAATATTCGAAGTATTCTTGGGATAAAACTCATAGTTCAATATGTTCTTTTCTCCCTGTAAGTATTGAGATTTATATATATTTGGGAGAGTATTATTGGTAATACATAATTACCAATAACAAAATGTAAATGTGAAGACATCACCATGTATTTGAGCATTGGACTCAGTAAAATGTCTACATTCAATAATATTATTTAGGATATAATTTACAGTCATATATACTTGGTACACTTCATTTTTATCAAATAATATTTCATTGTTTATCATCATTTCGGGATATAAATTATGGATGGGGTAAGATTTCAGGTACTACATCCCTCAATATTATCTACCCAAGGTCTACATATTACCATAATGTTTTTTCAGAAGTATTGAAAGATATTTGAATATGGAATTGTGTGTTAGAATTATATATCATAATCCTATAGAAGGTCAGTATGAATGGACTTTTCAAACCCAAGATGATATTTTGATTTCTTTTTTTATGGTTTTCAATGGTGGTTTGGATCATCAAATTTCTATGGTATTTTCTTTATACAATAATATATTTAATAAATTCATTTATATTGGTCCTTATAAAGACCTACATAGATATAACTGTATAACTCTAATGTGATGGGATGAACATGGAAAAAATATTGATTTTGGGACTATTTTTGGTTGATATACTAGAAGATAAACATATAATCATTTAGTATTACAACACCATATCATATAGAAAAAAAATAATTTTGTTGAAAATCATCGATGAGATATATAGTTCAATATTAGGGAAAACATAATCATAATCATATAATATTTTATATATGTATCATTTGGTTACCATTATTCAGGTATGATCCTTAGTTATTTTTCCCTTTCCTTGATATTCACATTTAATAATATTATTTCCATAGATTATTAGTTTCATTCATCTTTTTTGATCCATTTGGTGGAGTCTGGTTATCTGTTGATTATTTTTAGTGATTCAATGAGAGGGACTCGAGAAGATTTCATGAGGGTGAATATGAACCTATAGCCACTATGGATATAGGAGGTCCATTAGATTACAAGTGAGTCCATTGTCCAGACGGTTGAGGGACAACAATAGGTACTATCAAAAAAACCTCAACAGGTTTCCACCTGGACAACTAGTATCCTTATAATTCATCCAAATGTGGCCAGATAGGTTGTAGGGTCCGTTGACTTGTGAATTCCACCAATCGTGAAATTTAAATTCGTCGTGGTAACCTAACATCACTAATTTTAATCATTCATTTTATATCCAAATTCTATTACATCAATTATATTAAACAATAAACACTGTGAGGATCTCTAGATATAATCATGGATCTATAAAAAAATTCTCTTCAAGGATCAAAGTGTCAGTTGAGGCATTGGATCTCTTATCATATGTTTATTCACTAATTGATTTTAGATTATTCCTTTATTCTCTTACTCATTCGTTGAGATTGGTGAATCATTATGGAATTTATTGGTGTAGATTGTGACATGATAGATTCCATTTCATGTATTCTTACATTCCGATTAATTTATTAGACTCTATAACATTTGATTTCTGGTTGGGCGATTGACTCAGGATGACATATGTGGTTTTATATGGTAATTTTTATCTCATTGAACCATTGTTGGATTCTTAATTTAAAACGATATTCTACTAGATATCAAAATATTTATTAGAGACTTTGATATATAATTTTCAAATGTTAGGTTCTGTGATATTGTTTATTTCATGGGTTCATTGAGAAAATAGTTTTAAATAAATTGTTCATTTTTTTAATCGAATTGTTTTAATTTAAATGAATATCCTAAATCACAGATTTAAGAAATATTTTTGATAATAAAAGTGAATGAAATTTTTTATTCATGGAAATGAAATGAATTTATTTGATGGAAATTTTTTCTTAAATATCCATTTTACATTTATTTTAAAAATACATTGGACTGTTTCCAGAATTTTATGTGGAATATACTGAAATGTTTCATTGAAATGATTTAATGTGGAATAAAATGATTGATGCCTCCTTCTATATTTAAATTATTGGTGCACAAGAAATCTAGGTTTGTGAGGTTGTATGAACATGTTATAAGTATGTATTAGGTATAACTAGAATCATATTTACTATTACAATGATAACTAATCTATGATGATAGTATAGATTCCTTATTGGGGGTTTTTTCATATCGCCCTTGTCCTATGATCAACTAAAATGTATTGAAACAGAGACATGTTTTAATATGACATGTGAAAATATATATACAATTATTACCATAGAACTCTTAACAATAGTTCTAGTATTTTGAATGATTTAGTCATTAGAGTTTTATTTACAAAAATTTACTAATATATATTTTTATTAAAATTTATTATTCATTCCAGAATTGAAAAAATTATTATCTTACCAATATGAGGAAAATCCTCCTTTTTACATGTTTTCATTCTATCAATTAAAAAAATTTTAAACCATTTCCTCTAGAGAATTTTGGATGATTAATATAAAATGTTTTGACATTTAAGTGATAATATTTGGATGATTTTTTATGGAATTGATTATGGAATTTTTTTTGAGGAATCACAGTAGAATATTTAATGTCACACACTACAACTAGATTTTCCTATTTGTTGATATTATTATGAAATAATCAAGGAAATTGAAATAACTACATAGAGGTAGAGGATATGTAGGAATAGTTGAACATAGTTTATGGTAACTGGTGGAGAATGTGATCCAATTTTTATATAGAGATTCCAAGTTTTCTTACTGATAATTAATGTGATGTTTTTAGTTAACATATTATTTTATACAAATCTATAACAACTTATGGTACCTTTATCTTAAGGAGGAATTGGAATACCTATTTTATTTATTTATATCAATTGATCTGTCTAAATGAGTTATCATTGTTGTAAAATCATTCCCTATATATAATTTTTTTCAAGGGAAGTAGTCTCAAGGGTCTGGGGATCATGAATTCCCCTCAGGTCATGTAAGAAATGACTTGATTTCCTATTAGATATTCATCCAAGTATTTTTAGGATAAATTTGTATCAAAGATGGTCATGAACCATTTTTTTTTCAACTTCAGTCTCAAATTCCAGCGAGACAATATTTTTGGTAAATGTGGGGTGTTTAATTAGTGATTTAATGGCGAAGAAACAACCTAAAAATCCTTATGTTTCCATTGGAATTTGGGATATTGTTCCATTGAGAAGTTTTTTATCTAATGTAATATTGTTTCCATGATTTTGATGTTATATATATGGTTACCTTTTTAATTTAGATTGATATAGTTTATGATATCTTATTTTACATGGTACGTATTGATCTTTTATTAACCATGAAATGAAAAATATGTTTTACTAGACCTCACAAGGGAGAAACTAATAAAACATATCAAGAAAACCCATTGTTTATTAGAACATTATATAGTATTTATGTGTTCTATTCTAGAAATAGTTCTGTTAGATGAATCCTAGGATTTCCTTCCTCTCAACACAAAATATTTACATGTTACAAATTATCCTAAGGAGGTAGAGAATTTATGAAAATGTGTGAGAAACACTACATGTTCTTGAACATTCTAGATTATATTAAGTTGAAATAACATTCCTTTAAACACGACTGGCCTAAGAAATAGTTGTTGGATATGATACTTATTGCTAGGAATAATGTGGTATTCGAGTCAAAAGACTAGAAAACCCCATTAATAGGAAAATTATATCTATAATATATGTTTTTTGGTTATTTAGATGGAGTTACATAAACTTCATCAAGGTGATTAGATAATGACTGAATTAATAAAAACAATTATAGGATATTTCATTTCACACATGATATGGCATCAACTGACAATTTTAAATCTCAGTGGTTTTGATATAAGACATATATTATATATTTGATGTTTTGTTTTCATGTTTAGGCCCACCTCAACATGGATATGTTATTAATGGAGAAATAATTGAGTATCATGGTGTGCATAGTATTCTATATTATTTATGTACTCCAAATGGAGTTTTAATTGATTTTTTCCAAGGGAAGATGATGTTGGGCGAGTATTTTACTATAATAATTAATGGTGGATATCTATATTTGCTCTTATATAAATAACCTACAATGTATTGTATGGTCCCATTAAATTATTTCCCCTGTGGAATTGTTGGAAAATCAAAGTGAGATTTTAGGGAATCACCAATGATATATATCCCTTATAGATGACAATGTCACAAGAAGAAGTTGATGAATGTTTTTACCACTCAATATAAAGGTAAAATATCAAAAATATTATGATATGAATAAAATATTTTAATATGTTATGTAAAATGGGGTTTTGGAAAAAGACCCCATGAATATAGCTTCCTCGTGATGTGGATAAGTCTCTCTAGGTTACTAATATGAGTCATGAAACAGTGTGATTTAATATTAAAACATTTTCATACTTAATTAATATCTTATTTGATACCATTTAAACTCATTCCTTCATTTATACATGAAGTATATAATTTATAAATCATTGCCTATATGTCATCCCTTTTCAAATGGAAATTTTTTCACCTCTTATAATGAAGATAGAGATGGTCATTACTTCCCCTCTTATTCTTTACCTCTATTATATTTTGATCTTTTTCATTAATTTATTTTATTCTTTATATGAAAACATTGGAAGACATTATGAATATGGATTTATAGATCACTCTGAAATCACATACATACTATTATCTTTAGCGGGTCTTATTTACTTCCCATGATGGAGAATGGCCTTTATTTTATGGGAGAATCATACTCTAGGTCAACCCAAGATGGACCTTCACATCTTGAGTTGGGTCTGATGAAATCCCTATTTTCCTTTAATCTAGTGTTGTGATTTTATTGTGTGTATATTTTTCTATTATAGTTCTTCACTAATATGTTTCTATTTATATTTTTATGTTTTCCACTAGTAATGGAGGTTGAGTTATCGATTAGAATTTTACCTGGAACCCCCCATACACGTATTCTATCAGATCGAATGGAAGTAGTTGAAATAAATGAATTAAAGACATAGATGGAATAATTTTTGTCCAATGGATTCATTCAACAAATTGTGTCTCCATGGGAAAAGAAAATTATATTTTATAAGAAGAACAATATGCTCCTTTACCTTTTTGTTGACTATTAGAATCTCAATAGAGTCACATTAAATAACAAGAAACAATTTGATCGAATTGATGACTTGATTGACCAGATGAATAATATAAAGGGGTTCTCAAATAATGATATTTGTTCTACTTATCACTTTTTACTATTAAGAGTATGATATCCCAAGGACATACATCAAGAGCATAGTTTTCCATCGTGAATACATTTTATTCGATTTGGTACGTTCTTTTCTCCTACATTGTCTATGGGGTTGATGAATAATATTTCCCACCTGTAGAATGATTCTTTTTTTAGGGTATTTGTGAATTTCATCAAGATTTACTCGAAAAATAAGAGAATCACATCCATCAAATGATAATTGTTATTGACATAATGATAAATCACAAAAAGTATTCCAATATTTCTAAATTAATCTCATAGATTCTGTTTGTTTTTATTTGGATCAATTGGTTTCAAAACATTGTATTTCAGCTCATCCTAGAGGTAATTTATCATGTTTTCTTGGGTATTTATACAATTTTCTAAATTATTTCTCAACTGTGCCTTCTCTATTGATCTGTCTCACTCAGAATGGGGTAAGTATTGAGAGTTAAGATGATATGATTTGTTTGATTAGTTAAATAATAAATTAATTTCACCTTATATATTAATTATTCCTAAAAATTGGTAGGACCATTTAGTATCTTACAATTAATTAATTTTGTTTTTTTATATTTTCTCATATAGTCTGTCCAATTCATGTATTATGGTTATCTTTATAATTTATCTCAGGAGACACATTATCCCACACATGATCTAAAACGAATGGTTATGATGAATACTTTGAAGTGTTATTTATATTATATTTTCATATAATGGTTTACAAATGAATGAAAAAATAAACACTAATGTTATACATTATTTTAATAGGATTTTAATCATTTACGAATTCAATGGGTATAGTACTTGTAATATAATAATGTTGCTATTTAAAATAACTATAGTAGGTGTATAATCCTTACTAATTATCAGAACATAGAATGTAAATCCCATGATATGAATAAATATAATTAAGAAAAGAATCTGATAGATTTCATTACTCGTGTGTATTTTTTAGGTTAAGAGGATAATAACATAAATTTTATGTTATGTGTTTATTTGACATCATCACCTCTCCATATTATTCTCTAAAATATGTATAATGATGATGAGATATAGTGCAATATAAATTCTTTAATATTTGAGAGAAATTAGGTAAATGATCTCTATTTTTAGAGTGAATCATTGGATTCAAGATCATATATGTTATTCCTTCTCCAGTAGGTAAAACTATAATACATGGATTTCAATAATTACCACAATGAATTACATGTAGGAATAACAATGTTTTTAACATGTTTGGTGGCCATTTATGAAATTGGATATTTATAATCTATTTTCAAGAAGATGTACCAGTCATACTATTCTAGTAAGCCATCATAAACCATTAGGTTTTCATTCTCCCATTCTTGTACCTACATGGATGTGGAAAGAGATATTAATAAAAATTGTGTTTTGTTTGTATTGCACCCCTATATAGAATAATGTGATTTTTGTATTGATTGATCGACTAAACAGATAGTTTTAATTTATTCTCATTCTGGATACGAACTATGTTGAGGACATAAATAATATGTATGGTATTAATATCCTAATATTACCTGGAATTCCATGTAACATTACTTTCAGTTAGGGATCCATAGTTATATTATCATTATTATAGAGGCATTCTGGATGAAATGTGATCCCAGATAATGGTGATCACTCTTTATAATCCTAAATAGTTATTCTAATTAAAAAGTCTATATAAATTCAATTAATCGTTTTCTAGGATTATGTCATTTAAATTTGATGGTATTTGTTTTGGAATATGGGAGTGGTTTATTTTTTTAGTAATATACACATGTCATCTATTAAAATGGAACCCATTGAGACATTGTATGTTTGGGATTATAGATATATTGTATTATTATAATAGGTCAGTTCTGTATCCCTAGTGTGAAATGGTTTCAGCCAAGAGACGATGGAATATGATTCTATGTATTCATTAAAAAATGACAACGAAACCAGAATAATATAAATCTTTTGTTGTTTATAGTTAGAACACTTTTTTAATTAGTATGTAACAAGGTGTTTTTGAGAGATTCACCGTGGTTGGGTCATCGATTGATTAAAAAATAAAGAATGTTATCACTAAGATTAAGGTACCATAAGAGTATGTTTGGTAGTTTAGTCAGGTAAATTACAGTTTGACATACCCAATCTGATGACAATAATTCTTTAACATGTTCCATTTTTCAGCGATCTGGAACTATAACTCTAACACATCATATGCCTTTATCTATGAGTATATTGATGTTTAATCCTATTTATCTATGACTTTGATGATTTTCTAGATCATTGATTCTCATATTTGGGTACTTTAATGAAATTCAATACCCTTGGTGGAAGTTATTTTTTAAGTGTGGTTCATATTCACTTGAGTAATGGGAGTGTAAGGAATTAATATGAGGGTAGTGTCCAACCATTTATTCATTGTACTATTATTAAAATGTTTTTTAGTTGTTGAATGAATTTTTTTGGGATACTGTAACAACCTATTTCTATATTTCAGGTGTGATCATTAATTCTTTTTTTCTTTTCCTTATTCTTGAAATATCTCTCCGGTTGATTCATCGGTTAATAGTTTTTTCATCTAGTTTGTGAATTTGAAGGGGAAACAAGTGGTGTTTATTATTTTTAGGGATGTCAATAATTCATCATGGTACATTGGAATGACTATTGATAAGAACTTCAAGAAAAATTGGGTATAAAAAGTCCATCATCTTTACGTTGGGGGCCACAATCTAGCCAATGCAGGGCTATGAACATGGTGTTCTTATATGAACTATATTGGAAATCTGATGGAGATTATTTTGGGAATGACCTTTTTCCTAGCCACAGGCCTACCAAGGGGGGTTCCACTAGCCCTGTAATTATATACGGTTCTATTTACTTCCTAGTAAAGGTCTCCCATTTGTTTGTCACACTAATATAGAAATGATATGCATATGTTTTATCCTAATGTCCATTTTTAATCTCATATTTTATATCTAAATACTCTTCTTGATATTACACATGGTGTTCAATTCATTTTACACTATTTAGATATGATATTTTATCTCCCAACTTTCTCTCATAATGGATATAAGTGTCATTTAATTAGTATCACATATTCAGATAAGTGTAATATCATTTTGATCATGAATTATCCATTACCCATCTCTATCATTCATTTAGATAGGTTAATCATCATTTAATTAATGGATATAAATAAAAATTTGTTAATTGTGGTTTTGGGATTGTCACATTATCAATATATCATCCGACACTCTAACTGAGGGTTCCATGTTATATGATTTATCATGATTTTGTTATGTAGTCTCATATGAAATTTAAAATATATTGGAAATATTATTTCATTCCCTATTTTAATTTATTTTTTCACCAATATCCAAATAATGAATGGAATAATTGACAATTCATTTAAATGGCATGGTGTGTGTAGTGGTGTGATGTAATTCCATTGAAAATGGATGTTTAAATAAATTGTTTATTTTTAGAAAAAATGATAATGAATGGAAATGAGAAACTTGAAGAATCAATTATATTTATATTTTTTTGATGAAAAATGAATAAAAATTTTCATTATAGGAATTGAATTAAGTTTATTTGAATTGAAATATATTTTATATAAGCCACTTGATGTTTTGTTTTTAAGTTAACAAGTATGTTTTTAAAAATTAACATCAAGATAATTGATAAGTTATATTTAAATTAATATATATTGACTAAAATTAATTTTAAACGATTGTATGATTGTTTTATTAAAATAACATCAGATCCTACATAGTTAGGTTAGAGAACACATGATAGGAATTTGGTAAATCTATCTTGAAATATATAAATGATGAAAATGTTAATTGAACTATAATCAATGCGGGGAGTTTATTTTATATAGTGATCACACATTCCATCAATACATGAGATCAAGAAAATTTTCACACTTAGAGAATTATTTCAGCAAGATTTGTGGGAATCGCTAAACAAATATTTGATTATGGATCTTAACCATGATTCTATTGTAGAAGATGATTTATTCTTTTTGATTTTTTATTGAATGAATTTACTAACGTATTTTATATAATAAACACTAATTCATGTTTGATTTAAAAAATATTCCTAAATCATTTAGATTGGATGATAATTCACTACTGTAAATATTTGTATTCTATCCATTGAAATAGTTTGAATGAATTTTGTGATGTAAATTTGGAATAATTTCTATGACATTATTTATTTAAAAATATATATATATTAACATTGGATATGGAATTTATTATGGAAATAATAATGGAATTATTAATGGAATCACAATGGGATATATTTTATAAAAAATTATCTTCTTAATATGGTATTTCTCATTTTTTATTTTCATAGTAAAGGGAATAGAAATGAACATCTTTGAGAATGTTCATGTACTTGATTATTGGGACCATATCAGTTTATTGTGACTTTTGGATCATGTAATCTACTTATTACATTTAAATATTGGGTTACATTAATGATGAATAATTTTATTACTTAATCTAACACACCATTTTAGTTTTTAATCAATCAAATTATGGTTATTTTTTCTTGTGGATGGTTCAATATACTGACTGGTAAGATGTTACTTATGAAATGTTTCTATAACCATTTTTATTTTAAATTATAAATATTAAAATATTTTATATTTTATTACATGAGGAATTAATTTTGGAATCATACTTTCTAATTCACATCACAAATTTCTTTTTCCATACTGAATTTTTCAATTTTATATTTTCCTTATGATGGGAATGTAAAATCACATTTTGGAGGCAGTGCATGTGTTTGATTGAAGATAAATTATATGTTTATGGTATCTATTGAAGCATATTATCTACTTATTTCAAATATATTTTCGGTTATCACCATTATATATAACATCATTAAAATGTTTGACATACCATTAGAGACTTGTATTAGTCTATTTATGGTATTTTATTCAAGGGGATGGTCAAATATTTTGATTGTTAATGAAGTTATTACTAAAACATTATCTTGATGAGTTATATTTTTGGTCAACTCATTCCCTTCTGATAGTTTTTAATGAAGAATTATTTATAATAGAGTAATTATAAATTATAATGTAGTTATATATAGTAATATGTATTACAATATATAATGTACATATAATAATAATTTTTTTTTCAGATGATGATTGAATGTTTATGATGTATGAGAGGAATTTAGGTATGTGTTTATTTTACAATTTATTTTTTCCCATATTCTATTGGTTAAACTTAATTTATGGTAATTATATAATAAATATTCATTAAACCTCATATATATTAAGATCATGTTTGTATACATCAAAAGTTAATGTATTAGTATCATTTTTATCTCTTTATAATTTAAATTGTTTTAGAGAATGTTTTTAACACTCACCAACATTATTATTTTTTGGATGAGGAAACACTCCTTCCATGTATATCTTCTTGAAAATGACACATTTATGTTTTTATATATAATTAAATTTCTAAGAACTATTATTTTTAGTAACTTTAAAATTACTTATAAATGAAAACATGTTTTAAAAAATTAATATTATTCACATTTAACATTTCACAATAGTGTAAAAAAACATTTTATTAAAATGTAAATAACATCAACTTATAATATATCCATTATGAATATTTTTTATATAAATATTCATTTAAATTTTCAATTTCATTTAACGAATATTTTTTTATCAATATTAAAAAAACAATTAACACCAAGATAAAAAAGATATTTTCTCTATATTCAATGAAACATTCAAATGATCTTTTATATATAATTCATATATATGACAATACAATTTTAGAATTATTATGATTCTCTATGTTTAATATCATATGATTCCATCAATTGAAGTTATATAAATGTCTAATAGTGATTTTGATTGAATGATGATTTAATTAAACATTTTTCATTCCCCACGGTTATCAATGTTATGATAAAATATGTATGAAAGCAACTTATATTCCATATTTTATGAAAGTATGGATTCTTTTTTTATATCTTTTGGAACACTAATATATGTTTAAAATTATGTGATTACTGTGAATATAATTATATATTCCTATAATGACCTTATTTGGGAATTATATCTATTTAGATAAAATATGTTAAACATAAATCTAATTTCATGTCCATGAAAGCAATCTTGGATATATAAGTATAATGATATTTTTACACTTTTATGTGTGGGGCTGGTTTCGTGTATAAAAATTTCATGTGGTTTTCTAATTACATGTCCTAAATATTATGAGTATAGCTATGGGTTTTTATACATGTCCACAAGGCTATGAATTCCTAAGTGAATTCTTGTTCAAAAATCCTTTGATATATGCTATTTTTATTCTATGTGGCTAATGATTTTAGGTTTATTGTTTTAATGATGTATTATGTTTCCCTAAAACCCTTATTCCATGAATCATTATTTATGATCTTGAATGATTGGGTATTATTTTCCTACATTATGATAATAATCTAATACCCTTGTTATTTCTTTATACTTATTGAAGGGGTATTGACTAACATCTCCAATGATTATCCTAATAGAGAATGTGAGTACACCCATTGATATTTTTTTTCACATTCACAAGGTTATAAAGATGGATATTAAGTATTATATAAGAATAATGGAATTATATGTGACTACTTTTTTGGATGTGCTAATTATATATCATGAAATTGTGTTGTTTATGTATATAGTTTTTAATGACACAAAAGCATTATTTTCCTCAAACAAGTATCATTAACCTATGAATTTAATATTCATATAAGAACATGTAATAGTAATTTATGTAATTCATTATTTACTATTGTAAAATTCCGAAATATTATATAGATATCATAAATAAATTGATGTTTATTGTCATGGTATATATAGATGATTTGTTTAAAAAAAGAATTTTTTATACATTTTTAAAAAAATGAAGTGACCTGAAAATTTATGTGTCTAAATAGAGATAAATACTATTGTCATGGGATAAAATTTCATTATAGGTAAGTATATATATTCATATTTCAGAAGAATATTCATCTTAATTTTTAAAAATGTTCATAATAGAATAATGTAGAATAGTTTTAGTACTTTTTGTAGTAGTAATGATGCATTGAATGATTGTTGATAATAATGGTGAATATTAACAGTGAATTAAAATATAATTGGTTGTTTATAATCTCTTATAATAATAAGGCTTTACAAAATTTTATGTCACATTCATTAAATAATTTTTTTCATTTTTCAATAGTGGAAGATAATATCTCAACAGTTAGGAGGCTACTAAAGTACATACGTAGAATATTAACCAATTTTCTCATTTTAAAAGTAGTTTAAGATCATGATTTGATGTGTTATTTTTATTTCAATTGGGTAGGAGATATAATTGATCAAAAATACACTATGGGAGATACATAAATCATTGAATTAAATTTTATTTCGTAACTAAAAAATCCTTAATGTGCATTCATTAGTAGAGTAGAGGTAGAATATATGTTTTTTATAATGTTTTCTACAAAGTTATTTAGGATGAAAAATAAATAAAAGATCATGGGGATGGGGTGTGAAAACCAATGATGATCTTATGTGACCAAAACATTTTCATTGATTAAATTTAATATATGTTATAGAAATATAAAATTCATAACATTAAGCTATAATGAGATATTATAATGGATATTACGAACCATGATAGTGTGAAACTCTAGTTTATTACAATTTTAAATCATGATATAAATATCTTTACCAAATAGTATTACATACATGTGATTGAAAATTATAGTTGAATCCTTGGATTTCAAGAAAAAACATCCTATTAAGTTATTATGATGTCTCATTCCCACTTATACATAATTCGTTATTTAGATATTGTTTTTTCCATTATGATTTGGGTTTTTTGGTGAATGAGGATTATTGGAGAAAAAATCGCTCGAGTATCAATTGGAAAATATATTTTTTACCTAATAAATATACAGTATTTTCTCCCCCAAAAAATTTATTTGTAAATAATATTATTCCATATAGATATCATAAAATAGAACACTAATCATAAAGTAAAATATGATATAATAAAAAAATAATAGTATTTAAATATGTCCACTATATAGTAATAACTTTATTATTAAAAATAAAAATAATGGTCTTAAAATTTATTTATATATTTATGATAATAATTACTAAAATCTTTGAGATATCATTTTACTCTTCAAATATATTAATTTTGGAAAATGATTTTTGTTAACTTTTTGTACAGACATTATAATTAATTACTACCAATATCATTGATTTTAATTTGATAAAAAAATATTTTTTTTAATTCAACATTTCAATATGATCATGGGATTAGTTTTTTAAATTTCCTTTAAAAACACTTATCTTTAATTCAATTGTTAATATACCAATTTTAGTAAAACTATCAATTATTTCCTTTAAATCATGTAATTTAAAATAGATATCATTTTATTTACATTTTTAAATAATAATATAAAATCCATTTTATTAAATATATTCTAAATAATTTTGAATAATTCCAAAACACATTGAGAATCATAATATATGAGTTTTTTCTATATTGTATACAACTCCCAATACCGTACCTAAATGAACACTAAAATATTAGTATTTACACAAGAACATTTTAACATGGCCATTGAATTGGAGAGCCTGAAGAAGTTTAATTTCGAAAAATATATATATTATTTTCATCATCAATGTAAATATTTTTTTTAATTCTATATAATTAATCCATAAATTTTATGTAAATTTATTTTATTATTGAAAAATAATTTCTCTTATAATTGTCATATTAATTTTTATGATAAAATGTTATTATTTATTTTTTGGAAATTATAGAAATTTCATTTCATAACAAGGATATTATTTTTTTATAATTAATTTCAAAATTATTTTTTACTAAATTATTTGGATTTTATTATGAATAGTTAAATTTTTCGGATTTTTTTTCAAAACAGCATTTTTGATTCATGATTTTACATAATAGAATGTCATATCTTCTTTTCATCCCATATTAAAATATTATTAGTTAGGCCAATACCATCTCATATTCCTTCATTAAATCCATCCTCATATTCTATATCTCATATGTTATATTCAATGAAACATTTAGAGTCTTCATGGTGAAAACCAAATGTGGGTTTCCAAATAAGATGTATTTCATTTAATAAGAAGTTCATGTTTTAGTTCATATTATACATACATAAAATAATCCCTATAAATACAGAGAAAATAAAATTAGTATATTATATTTAATAGGATTCTATTTTGTTAAGGTAATAACATCTATTCATCCCTTATAACATCAAATGGGACATAATACTATCATTTGTATGTAAAATGGACTACCGCCTCGCAAAATATTATGGTTTGTTTTCTATCACTACTACTCACATATAGTTGTAATGTTGAATTTACTATATATATACATATTAAGTTCAATTAATTTGTATAATTATATAAATAAATAATATCATTAAATTTCTTACTATTTTATTCATTCAATAACGGCTACCTCCTTCATTTTTATGTGTGGATTAATACCTCCATGAAGCTATCTAATTTAATTTTTCATAACCAATTAATTTTAATATTATATATAATAGAATTGAAATGAATTATTTAATTTTAATAATATAATAAACATTATAGAATTATAAAATAATACATAAATTCATTCTATAATAATCATTTAAAAATATAAACATTTTAGTGGAAAATATATGATCTATTATCCCATGATTGTAAAATAGTTATATTTTCATATCCATCATTAAAGGTTGATTTTAAAATTATAAATAATGTATAAATTTTGTAATTATTTTATTACTATTATTTTGAAGGCTATGTATTATTTATCAATTTAAACAATGTCAAAATATCAATGTATTTTTGGACATTTGAGAGAAATATCAAAAAGAAAATCTTCCAAGAATCAATATAATTGATTATTACATGAAAATAAATAAAATAAAATCAATAATAAACATTAAAAGGGATTATTTGAATTAAAATAATTAAAATACTTATATCTTATAAGATGGGAAATTATAGATCTGAGGAGTGAGATTCAAGGTAAGGGTCTTCTATAAAAAGAAATTCTTAGGGATTTAACATTTCTCTCACTAAACAACCGTCCATATATTTGTATTATTATTACATTAGACTATATATATTTTATATATCATATATTACTATCTTTTTTAACATTTACTTGATGGGTTCAAACATGGATTGTGTTTTTTAGGAAAGTACTTCATTATGAAATTTTTATTGAATATTATAGGGGGAAATATTTCAGAACCCAATTCCATTGACGATTGATTCTTATGATTATGTCTATTGACTAATTTCAAATTATGGAACACATAATAATGACAATGATAATATAGTTTCAAATAGAATTTTTTCTATTCAATTGGGTAATTTTTATCTCTATAGCAATTATGTATAGTATTTCGGGATTAAACTATGTCCAATATATGAATTTATCCCTACTATGATGTCTTTTTAGAAGACCTCCTCAAGATACGATCTTTTTATGTTTTTAATTTATAACACATTACATGTGTCCCCGTGGTACTTATTATACAAATGTATTTATTTTATTCTCCCTTTGGATTACTCATGATACATCTATTTTATGATATGTTGGTGTTTTTTGAAAAAAAAATTATATTCCCTTAACATGTTTACTCCCTTACTATGAATTTTATATAAACCTTTTATTTTATATATTCCCTACGTTATCCTATGTATTTTTTTATTATAAATTGGATTTTTTATATCACCAATACTAATAAAAAATATTATTTTTTAGTTAATTTTTGATATATTATAAAGATATTATTCTTAATACAATAGGAATACCGGTCATTTGGTCGTGTTTATTGAATATTTATGTTAAAAATCATGTAATAATATTTGAAAAAAGACATGGAGATCTATATTTTGGTATCATTGAATAGTCTAAAATTCCTTAAATAAAACTATATTTTATTATTTAGAGGTATATGGTTATGTATAAAAAAATATCATTGGTTTATTAATATAATTATGTGAGTGGTTTCCATGAAATTACATCCTTTTCTAGATACTATAATTAGATGTAGATAATTAATAGTTTTATCAATGTGTAATAACCCCAAATATGGTGTATTTTTAATTAAATATATCATTACAAAATTCACGCTAAAGGGGTCAGGTTGAACAATAGGTTTAACATTCCGAAGTTATATTATTTGGAAATTCATTGACTCTATATGGACCATTTTGAAGGAATTGAAAAAATTGGTATGTTAGAAACCAAAATAGTGAAATAAAAAAGGACAATATATATTGAAACCTTGATATGAAATATTTCTATATACTAATAATTTAGACGTTATTACTCTAGATTTCATATGTTTCTATTTTTTTTGTGTATTCATTACATAATTATTACCTTATATTATCTATTTAGTTAATTGTAAGAAATATTGGATACAATGTCAGGAACCAACATTACTTGAAATCTGATGATTTCCCTAATTATATAAATAAACTTATGGGATATATTGATGGTAACATAAGTGAAACACTATCTCATCTAAATCATGGTCTGAATGGTAACTATAATAATATACCAGATCCTCTGTAAACTATAAAATAGAAATAATTGGATCAATATTTAATGATAAAAAGGCCTTATAATTTTAATTTATGTTTTTGTCCCCTCATTACATATGTGTAGATTAAATCTAGTTAGAATATATTATTTCATTAAAATTCATAGAAAAATAGATAATTGGTTGTGTATTTTATCAAATAGAGTGACAAACCAATCGGTGGTGGAAAACGATCATGAACCTGATGTCAAAAGAGGATATTGAATCTATGGAATATGAATGCTTCATGAAAAAATATCAAAATAAATATTTACCTCTGTTATAAATATTAAAATAGTTTTGGAGTTCCTCCATTAGAATAAATAGAATGATGGTTCTATCTGTGCATATTTGTCATATTTAATATGGATTTCATGTTATTCCTTTAGTTTCATCTTCTACACAGAATGTAAGGAATAGTTTTTATTTAATGGATAAATTTAATTTCTATAAAAATAATTTTCTATTTTTGAGACTTTTATAGATATGAATAAATCAATATGTGTTCTATAAATTTCTATATGATGATAAGATAAATTTAGTTGTCACATTAGCCTTGAGATAAAATACATAAATTAGATCTCCCTTCAATATGATAATAGGATTAATACCATCAAGAATAGAAAACACAATATCCTATGTGTCAAAAATGTGAGAAGGAGAATCTTAAAAGATGTATTTATGGAATTGGAAAATGGTTCAAATATTGTAATGTGTGAAATAAGGATAATTAATTTAAATTGGATATTTTAAGAACACTTATTAAATAGAACAAAATAAGGATAATATCAGGAATCAATAGGTGGTATAGTTTTTCAACATCACAGAACACATGAATTGTGTATGTCAATGAAATAAAAAAGAGAATTTGAATATAATTAATGAAGAATTAACACTATGGCCTTGAGAAAATATTTGTTCATATAGTAACCCTGTATTTGAGGGTGATCATGTAAACAATTTGGTGATTTGTGTGCTAGTTACTCATTCAAGAATAGTCAATGTACATTGTGATCTTGGATATATAAATTATTTATATCTTTTATGTTTAGTATAAATATTCAAATACCACAAAAAACAAAGTGGTTCACCTATCCATGAGAACTACATAAAGTGAAATTGTTTTATCCCAATTGTATAACCCTTTCCCTAGTATATATTTCTGAACTGAATATTCTATAATGTCTCAACTATATACATTTAGTTTTTTTTTGTTGTATGTGTCCTAGATTGTATGTCCTTGTATGAAGATGACATAAACTATTAGGAAAGTGAAATCAATCTTAAAATCCCTTGTTACCCTCTGATTCTGTAGAAGTGTATGTGGGTGTTTGAATATAATTTTTAATATTAATATAATTTTTGGATATTATTTCTTTATGAGAGATAATATAATGAAAAATTATGGACAGAAAAGAGATAATCATTTCGTAAGACATGCATACAATGGGGGGGGGGGGGGTTTAAATAATGAGTTGCTTAAATTGTATCCTCGTATTCCTTTCGACTGAGAGGTTGAGTTCTCAAAATAAATTATAAATGGATCTCTACCATTATCAAAAAATACATAAATAATGGCCACCATGTGGTTAGATTAATAGAAAAAAAATATAAGTGATTTTGGAAAATGTGTTTATATTCCTAAGGGCTTCATTGTGGGGTGATCCTATCCTGTTTTCATGAAAAATTATGGTGTAATTAACCTCTATATTGATTATTGTGGTCTCTAAAAATTATAATAAAAAATTACCCCTTTCAATGGATAAAGTACTTACTGAATCAACTATGAGGGGACTGGTATTCCACTATCTTGGATATTCACTGAGAATATCACCAATTAATAGTCAAGAATTATGGTTCTTCCCAAACATTTTTTTTGAAGATGAATTCGACATAATGTCTTTATATGAATTTCCCAAAGACTAAATAACGTTATAAAAATAATTATGAACATAATAAAAATATTATATAGAGATTACGTCAAAAAATTGTGGATTTTATATACTAATCATCTGATGTACTCCAAATGAGTGGAGGATAATGATAAGAAATTACATATTTTCCAAAAGTTACTATGAAATCACAATATAAATGAAAATTATAATAAATTACAGTTTTGTATTAAGAATGTATCATTCAGGGTGAATATTTTACCTTTAAAGTGATATATACGGGACCTTCTAAAACAAATGTAATTTTGGAGTGTCTTAGAAAAGTATATGTAATAGAAATTTATTATTTTCTTTGGACTAGCTTGGTATTACAAGTGTTTTGTGAGAAGATTATCATTATTTTCAAGCCCACTAACCAGGTTAACTCAAAAGAGAGAAAATTTTGTATATACTAGGGAATTTGAAGAGGGAATCAAGAGAATGGAAAAGTATTATCACTCAACTACTACTCACACATCCCTCATGTGAAGAAAATTTCAAGTAATATAGTTATTCTTCAATGAAGGTAATGGGTTTTGTACTATTTATGTATGAAAAAGATTAAAACTTATTCCTAAAGGATGTTGAGTTTTCATTAGACGAACTATAAGATATATTATCTAGAGCCAGATTAAATGATCATTTCATTGAAAGTCTTATAACATTATCTGTATATTGAGTAGTGTGAAATTTATACCAATCATAACATCATAAAATATATATTAACATGGAAATAGATTAATATATACAAGTGATGATAGTTTGATATAATCAATTAATATGACTGATAAATCCGTTAAAATATTTGGAAGGAAAAAAATGTGTCATCTAAATTAAGTATTATGGATCAAGAAATATTATCACTAATGAAAATTAAGAATGATAAATTAATATTACATGTCGAAAAATGGATACACGAATCAGAAATGAATGAATAAAATCATTTATTTCTCAAATAATTTTTCAATCGTCCCTTCTTGGGAAGATAAATAATGTTTACTAAAGTAATGTGGACGGTTTTGAAGAATGTTGTGTTTATAAAAATGAGAAATACATAACGTTACAAATTGATCATGGATGAGATGTATAATTTTGACTGTGATGATGTTTAGTATAAAACATTGAGATAAATAAGTGTTTGTTTAATAATGAAAAGATATCGACCTTATCCATTCACTAATGGAGCTGGATGATGTATCAGGATATCTAAAAAAGCTACTTTTGGGAAAATATGACCAATAATATCGTGGAATACATATTGAAGACTCTAGCATGTCAGTAACTGAATTATGAAATGAAAAAGTTTGATAATATGATGTAACATTTACCAATACCTATATGAAAATGTGGAAGCCTCACTATATAATTTTTAACTACTTTCCCAAATAAATTAGGTGGAAATAATTTTTTTATAGGTTGTGTTAGATAATATTATTTATAATTCTAAATTAATTTCAATTTTAGAGGACAAACCACTAAAAAATATTTATAGGATACAAACTAATGAACTGGTTAGGACACATAGAACATGACTATTGATTTTATTTGATTGAGATCCATTATTCAACTTTATATTTTTCAAGGTTATCCAACATTCTCAAAAAACAGCATTTAAATTCAGTATGACTCATCACCCCAAACTAATGGCTATTATTTAACGAATATATAGGCACTATAATATATGTTGGAAATATTTTTAATTGACTTCATGGATAATGAGATCAACTAATTTATCTTTTTTAAATATTTTATTATAATAGATTTAAATCAAGAATCCAAATGGCCCCTTATAAAGCATTTAATCAAATGATATGTTGAAAACCTGAGTGTTGAGATGATATTAGTGAATACAAGATGTTAAGAATAGAAATGGTTGTATAAATAGAAGCACAATCATGATTATTTAACATTACATCAAGGATGATATAAGATAATTGAATACATATGTTGACAATCATCAATCAGACCTGAATTTTGAGGTCGGACGTAAATTTTTTATCTCATAATCTATATAGATTTGAGTCATGAGATTTTAGATCAAATGTACGGTATTTATTAATTATATTGGAACATTTTAGAATCTGTATAACATCAAATATTATGTATATTAGTTTTTGCTTATACTAACCTTTTCTATGGTATAGGATGTGTTATATATATCCCTTTTAAAAAAAGTTCACACTATGTCCTACACAAGTAGTAAATGCTGAGAATGTAAAATTATAAAATATTATTTCTTATGATGATTATGTGGTGAATATCATGAATATTGTAGATAATTTTATATTGAATAATATATCTAAAAATTCCAATGTACTTGGAGGAAACATAAATATTAATAAGTAAAATGCGAACATGAGGAAGTTATAAAGTATACCTACAATCAGGTTATTTAACACTAGTATGTAATATGAAATTGTTGGGGTGAATTTTGTTAAATGGGAAAATATATATAAGTCTATGGACATTAATACTACATTATATTTATTTTTAGTAAATAAAACAAATTATTCTAGTTTAAGAATAATTAATGGTTTAGAGTTTTAGCAAAATTGGCAATAAATATTTCATTACAAAACAATATAATATAATGTGGAAATTTTTTATTAGGGTCATATTTTCCTATAATAAAATTATTATAAAATAAATAAATATTTATTTCTATGTACAATTCATTATATTCAACTTGAATTCTTCTAATCACTTAACAAAATTAAAACCCGTAAAAAACATAATAAAATATTGTGTGAGAAAAAAATCTCATTATGGGTTACATGAAGATATAATCCCACTACACTATTAAAAACAATAAAAACTCTTATATTGTATATGATCATCTTAAATTTTCATTGATCATATAAAACAAAGAATGTTCACATGAGGAATTCAAACACCATTTTTTAAATAACTTCATTAAAACCCATTGAATGTAATTAGAAAACATTTTGGAGAAATAGAGAATTATATACATAAAACCCTTTAATCTACTATTTATTGGATACTTCTAATATAATTCTTACCTAGTGAATTGGAGAGCAATAACACCCCCATCATAATGTAGGCCACCACATCAGATAAGTTGTAACTGGCTCAACCGACGCTATATGTGTCACCACATTATAGTAGCTATAAAGGCCTCAGGTATAACTATGTGGGATTCCTCATACTATATTGATCAAGAACAATATCATGAAGAAAAAATTTATATTCTTTCAATTTTTCGTCATAAAATATTTCTAAAAACATTTTAAAATCATAAAAGAATATCTTTTGGGAATAAAAATATCCATTTCTTTTAAAACCCCATTTTTTAACATTATACAATTTTACTTTTAAAAACAATTTGCAATAAAAATACACAAAAGTAATAATATGGTTTTCATTGAATAAAAAATGAATTATTACACATGAATATTGAGATAAAATATTAGAAATTGAGGTAGGAATGTAATTTTTTCCTTGTAAATTAATAGTTTAATATTCATTATAAAAATTTACAATGTTGCAAATAAAACACATAAATATGACTACATTTTAAAACCATTAAATTAAAGTATAAATAAAAATGAAATATAAATTAAAATTATTAAATATCCTTATACTAATTTTAATAATGTATTCATAGGAAAATAGAACTTGGAATGAAAAACATTATAATATAATTTTATAAAGAAAAGTCCCTTTATTAAATTGAATATATTAGAATTATAGTACCCAAGAAGGATAAAATTAAAAAAAACTCCAAAGACCGTGATAATAGAGATATTCATAACATAAATTGTCCAATGATACTTATATATGTAATATCCCAACCTTTTTGGAGATTTATCAGGATTCCCTACATGTAAACTTTTTTCTTGTGTTGAGTACTTTTCAATTGGGTTTTAACAAGGGGTTCAATTTTATCAATGTTGATTTTTTTGTAAGGAAGAGTGCATGTGCATGTTTTCTGTGTGGTTTTCCCAAAATTTATGCTCCATCCCTAAAAACCATTTGAACCCAAGGAGATGTGATTTTCATAGTTGGCATATACTTTTTCAAAATGTGAACCCAAATAATATAAACCATTCACCACCACCCCCAAGGAGAGGCACGCAGTTAACACACATAGTTTGTAAAATCTTGCAACCCTTCCAGTAAAACAATTTTCATATTTTTAATTAATCAAAAAGTTTGGTTTTAAATTATATGAACCCGTATATTTTACCAAGTTTTAACCGTGATCATCCCCTAATGATTCATCTCGATTTTTTAGGCTCTTAGTAGTAATCTTAGGGATCATATCCTCCATTTATAACGATTCAAAGCCTAGATTGAAGACTACACCCTCCCTGATAAGTGAATCTCATGCCAACTGATTCTCCGATAACATTCCAATTCATCTAATATAATTGAAATAATTTTTACCTAATGTTTATTCTTGATCTATAGCTAGGTTATTTATATCTTCATTCATTTGATCCTAGATCTAGGTTTCAGATATGAACTGTGCCCTTCATCATGTTCCTGATTAATCATCCTCAAATTTGAGATTCATTCATTGATGATCATTTTTTTATAAATTGATGTGGGTGGTATATAATTCAAGTCCCATAGTATTGGATTAAATTATTTTTATATAATTGGATAATTTCTAGGGTTCGTTTATAAATTGAGTTCGAAAAATTGAATTATTTAATTTTTTGAATTAAATAACTATGTAAATGTTAGTTTTTAATAATTAATTTAAAAACTAATAATTGTGATATTTAAATTATTGTATTTTATAATAATTAATTGTATAATTAATTATGGGAATATTGTTATTTTTAATTGGAATAATGGTTTTTTTAATTAATTATGAGATGTCGGTATTATAGATTATCAATTAATTAATTGTTGGATTGATTAGTGGATATTGTTGTGGTTATGAAATTTATTCAATTAGATTATTTAATTGATGAGTTAATTAATTAAACTAATGGGATTAATTAATTTTTAAAATAATTAATTGGTCGATGTGATAAAATAATTTTTAATTATTCATGAAATTATTGTGATTAGTTAATTGTTGAATTAGTAAATGGAATGTCAAAAGTATGAAATTGTTATATTTGATTAATTAAATGGGGAATTAATTTCTTTTAATATTGGGATTATGAAATTTTGAATTGTAATAATGACATTCTGTCATGTATTATAGAATGTGAATAGTAAAAAGGAATTTTATTATGAAATGATGAATGGTGACCATTCCACTGAGTCAGTATTATGAAATAGGAATGATAAAAATGAAATTATATTATAAAATAATGAATTATCAAAATTAAATTCATTAATGTATTATGAAATATTAAGGGTAAAAATGGAATTCAATTATGAAATGATGAATGTTAATAACTTAATTTCGTCAGCTATTTGTAAATGTTAATGTTAATAAAGGAATTCAGATATATGATATGGTTTATGTGTCCTTTGAAACCTAGGGTGTTATGTGGTTAAATAAAGAGTAATTTAATAAATTTATACTGTTTCCATTATTAATTTTATTTTATTCTATATGAGAATACATAAAATAATCTGACTATATATTGTTTTAGATGATGTGGTGGTGGCATATTAACTTTTACTCACACCCTAATCGGTCTACCTGATTGGCTTCCGAATGGACCACATGTTTGTGGGATATGATAATATAATAGTCATGTATTAGATGTATAATTTGGTATAGAGCGTGGATGGCTGGACCATACATGGATCAAAACCCTATTATATGTTTTAAGTGTGTTTTCATATAGGTTTTCATTTTTGATTCATGACATGTACATTAGCATGTATTATCTATAGTTCAATTTTTATATTGTATTCCATGTCTTGGGTCATGTTGTGATATAAGGATTATTCTTGTTATGGTTATTCATATTTATATTCATATTTATATCTACTATTGTGCTACTTTGGTAAATACGGTATAGTCTATTTATAATCGATATTGTACCCTCATTTCTAGTCGACAGCACTTGGTGTATGAGGAGGTTCTCTTGAGGTCACATGAATAACAATATCAATGTATCGACATGTGGAACTATGAATATTCGGACCATGGACCAGAGCTAGGGAATGGGAGTAGCTAACCAATGTATCGAAGAAACCTAGAGTACCTAGGGATGGATGATTTTAATTGTTATTTACTGTTATAGTTGAATGAAATTTCACATATGCTAAGACATTTTTTGTGTGATGTAAAAAAATATTTTATATATTTTCTATGATTTTACTCATATACCATAATGAAATAAAGGTTGATTAGGAGTGAATAAATATAGAAACTCAGGATTATTTTGTGACATTCATCATTTTAGGCACATACTAGAATAAGGGGTTTTGGGTAAGCTATGGGAGACGGACTTGTTTTCCATTCATGTGAAATTGAAATGAAAATGGGCCTAATTTGAAATTGAGAATATGAAATTATTTAAGAATAAAATTATTTTTTTAGTGAGAAACATGAAATCTAAGATGAGTTTCCCCTATTTAACAATAACCTATATTTATGATGGTTAATGGGAGTGATAACACCTATGTTTTGATGAAGTGGTGAGGATTTGGGAAAAAATAAATAATGTTCCTTATGGTGATATCCTCATACATAAATTTTTTAAAGTGGTTTTATGTTTGATTATGCAGCCACAGATGAAGACCTCGGGTATGATTGGAGATGTTTCTGTTCCCTATACAATCCTCATCTTGATTATTTCAACCAATTATTAAGTGTTTGTGTATTGTTTCATGTTTATTCTGTGGTGATGTTAATATTATTAATTGGTTCTTGATAAGGGTGAATTTTTGGATAATCATCCCAGTTTATGGACCCCTTATTAACCATTAAATTTCTTATTGAAAAATACCCTCTTTTCATTGACCTTTTTCAATGGTTATTCGTGGTGGGTTTCTGATATCCAACTTTATCGCATCCCTACGTCAGTAAAGTTTGGCCCAGTGGGCTCTGGTTTTATTTTCTAGGGGATGGTTCATAATTTTAATATCATACTCATATAATTTTTTCCATGTCCCTCCATGAATGACCCCACTATGGTCTATTTGAATGTATTTTTTCAAAAACATGGACTCTGTTTGTGGTGCCAAAAATGTAGGTTCTAATCTCAGTGACTATAGGGTGTAGTTTTCCTATAGAAAATTATTTCAGTATCCAATATTTTCTCATTTTTTGGAGTTCCAATGCATTGGATTCAATCATCACTAAGGTGGAACAATTTTTTGGGTGTTCATGGGGGTCACTACTCAAAGTGGGTCAGATTTCTAGGTGAACCGCCTAATCATGGTTTAGTGTGGATGTGACATGCTGGCTTGTATCTATTTAATGGATTTGGTTTTTTAGTGTTCTAGTTTTGGATTGTGTCATTCTTGTAGTGGTGGATTACCATTGTTAGGAAACCTTATTTTTGGATATTCCCTGTAAGGTTATAATTTAACTATAAATTTATTCTATCTACAAATAATAATAAAAAGTTTTCTTGAGGCACTGATAGTCCCAGGTGAAGATGAAGAATAACATTTCCAAGGTAATTTTTTTGTTTCATTAAATTCACTAAAGGAGAAACATGTCGGGTTGTGGAAGTGGTAAATCAGGCTCACTTATATAGGGGGGACATGAGGTCAGTTTCTTCTAGTAAAATAGTTGTTCTAGCTAGGCTGTGAAGAATTATGACTTTCGAGAGTTGGAGGCATCATTACATGAATTTGAGTCAAAGTAGAGGAATGTATAGTGGCAAAAAATAGTGGTCAGTTACAGTGGAACTCACTTAACATGTCAACCAAAAGTGTGGTATGTTAGACCACTATTGTAGACAATATACTAAACCACTATAAAATTTATGTTCTTAACGTATGATGGGTCATCTAAAATGGTTCTGTAGGAACCCACAATTGATTAATAGTGATACCGGATCTAAATAGAATAATAGAGAAGAAAAGAAAACTATTGTACCATATTATTATGGAATCCATAGTTCGAATGGTCTTGGAGGTAGAGTAATTTTATCTGGTTCTTTGAAAAAAATGCCTTTTCAGTAGAGTGTTGTATTTCAGGGGACTCTAACTACATCACAGTGTTGCGGGGTAGGATAGTTATAGGCATCTCTGCCTACCCGTGTGGATAGAAAGGCTAGACCATCAATAGTGATATGTACTATTCATATATATTATCTATTATCTATTGAGTTTTTGATACTGGTGCTTCACATAAATTTATTTTTACATGATTTGGGAAACGTATGATCCATATAGTGGAGTTCATGAGTCGGGTGTGGATGATAGATTCCTTATTGGGAGTATAGTCAGGGCAAATTTATATGTGAAAAGGGTGTTACCTTGAGGTTAGGGAGTATCATTTTTCATGTGATCTATTCATTATATATATGTATTTATTTGTAAAAAGTTTGGGTTTGGAATGATTAGTAGAATACATATCCCACATATTTTGTTACCAGTGGAGTGTGAATTTTATATCTACAGTGGATGAAAAATTTCACAACCATGGAGAATGGGTTATCATGGAAATCCATGTAGGTCCGGTTCAGTATAATCCAATGAATATCACTACCCAATTTTCAATTCTATTTTCAGATGATAGAGGTGTGAAATATGATTATTTTATAACCATAGTGTTATTGTTTAAGGATTTATTTCATGAAGACTTCTCATCAATACCACATGACAGAAACTTTTAATTTACTATCAATCGCATACCTAAGGCTAATATAGTTTCAATTAATCAATATATAATGGAACAAAAATAGATTCAATATGTCATGATGAGGCTAGATGAGTTTAATGATAAGGGATACATTCACACGAGTACGTCACCTGGGGTTTCACCAATTTTTTTCACAATGATGGTTACTAAGAGTTTGTATTTTTTGTCAATTACCGGAAGTTGAACAAGATGGATATAAATAATATATATCATCATCCATATATTTATGATCAATTTGACCTATTATGTGGAAATTTTATATTCCCTAAGCCCCACTTTTGATCTGGATATCACCAGGTGAGAGTTTGACCATTCGATATACCGGTAAATGATTTACAAAGAGGGTATGGCTTATATGAGTTCATCATGATTCCTATGGTGTAGATGAATGAAACATTAATATATAGGGACAAGAAGAACATAATCTTCCATCAGTATCCGGAGGAAATTGTTCTAGTATTTTTGGATGATATATCGTTATACTCTAGGACATGTGAGGATCACTCCAAACATCTTGAAATTGTTTTAAGTACAATCTTAGATCATTTACTATAAACAGTTCTATATAAGAATCAATTTTTCATTGATCAAGTACACTTTTTAAGACACATAATCTTATAGGAAGTTGTTTCATTCGACCACGAGAAGTCGAGGGTAGTGATTTCTTGGGAGCGAACCAAGAACATATTTGATATTTGTATCTTTCTGTAGTTAGATGGATATTACCAGTGATCATATATGACATTTTCTAATTATAAGAACTACTTTTAGGATTGACCAAGAAGGGGATACTTTTCTAATGGTTAAAATCATATGATAATTTTTTCCTAGAGTAGAACAAGTTCTTTTCATCAATACTAATGATTATTATACCTGAACACGATGCGGTGTATATGGTGTTCTATAAGGCTTAGATTGTCTGAGATGGGGAGATATTGATTAATAGGGAATGAGTTATAGATTATTTGTATTTTAAGTTGCTTCCACATGAATGTAAATACTCTGTTCTGGAACTCGAGTTAGCTTTAGTTGTTGATACATTGATGTGTTGGCCGAAATATGTGTTGGGTGAAAATTGAACTATGAACTTGGATCACTTGAGAAAAAAGTATAAATTCTCTCAATGATATTTGAATATCCAATAACAGATATCGGTTGATTATATCTAACCAATTTACATTGATCTAGATTATATTTCATAGAATGGAAACAATGATATTGACACATTAAGTAGGTATACTCAGACTCTAGTGGTTTATGAGTATAATGATGAGTGTAATATGATGGATTTTCCGGATGAGATGCATGATAAAGTTCATGAGAGTCTATAAATGTTGATATTGGTATCATTTTTAGTGTAGTCTACCCTTTTGAGTTTGATTCTGGACATGAAGATTTAGAACCATGAATATATATCCTTGATTTGAGGACAATAAGGTGGAGAGAAACTATCCTAAGGGATGATAGATGAGGCTGAGATAATCTTTGTTAAAAATAAGTTTGTCGCTCTAAAGATCATATGAGATGAGATGATTTATGGGTTTCATGACTCGAAGTGGGTGCATCATCCATGTGTGAAAAAATGTATTGTTACCTATGTTGATAGGTTTAGTGGCAGAGAATTAAAAGGGATATAATAGGGTTCGTGACACGATTCTACATCGTTTTACAGGTAATGGACGAACAAAAATTACCTGTTGTTTTGTTACAATTGTTTCCAATTATAGAATGGATGTTGGATGACATGACTGTGGAGTTTCCACTGGATCTCCCAAGGAATCCTCATAATAATGTTACTATTTGGGTGTTTTTGAACCAATTGATGATGGGATTACATTTCATAGTAGTATAATATACATTTTTATAAAATCTATTGGTATAATTGTATGTCTAATAGATAGTCCATCCACATTTTGTGGCACAATCTATAGTTCTTAACCATTACTAGTGCATTACATTTCAATTCTGAAAGATCTTATAACAGAGGTTTGGTTCACATTTTTTTCATTACGGCCTTCCTCCCATAGACAGATGAGAATTATAGATATACAATATATGTGTTAGAGGAAATGATTCGAGGATGTTTTAAATAGATTGGATGGTCTTGGGAGATGAACATGAAACTTTTGTATATTTCTTATAATAACAATAATCATGAAACTATATAGATAGTACCATTTTATTTTTTTATGGTCGGCCATGGAAATCACATCCATGATGGATAGAGGTGGGGGTGTCACTGATTTTGGGAATGAGTCTCATGTGGGACACATCAAAGTAGGTTTACATGATTCTAAAGAGTATAGATATGTCTTATATTATACAGAAGTCATTTTCATATTGAATTGTTTAAACCCTAGTGTTTATAGATGGTAGTTGTGTATTCCATCAGGATTTTCCTAGATTGGGTAACTGTAGGATACAAAGATATGGAAAATTGGAGCCTATTTTTATTTTATGTTGGAGGTTTTGGAGACAATCATGATGGAGGAATATAGATTGGATCTTCCAAAGAGGTACAATTCTATCCATTATTTTTTTCAATTTTCATGAATTTAGTGGTATCACCTTAAGAATAATCATGTGATCTAAGTGGATGGTGTTGTGCTTGATATAGATGCATCCTTTGAAGAGAATTTCATTCGATTATTGGATTGTACTGATAAATTGTTCGAGGGAATGGTTGTTATAATATTTCATGTATTATATGAACATAACTCTATTTAGGAGGAAATGGGAGAGATATTAAGATAAGTGGGACAAGTTACTCAATCTTCATGACTCAGAATCTTAGTGATGCATGGGAGTACATCTATAGGATGGGTTATTAAAAGGTGAGGATATTGTAAGATAATGAACTCTTATAGTTTTTTCTTAGTCTCTTTTATAGGTACTCCTTTTCCTATTTTTCTTGAGTAATTTTTTTTGGATTTACCTCGGTGTGTGTTTGGGTTAATGTTCATAATTTTTTGAAGGAGGGATTGTGAATGGTTTTCCAAAACCATTCGATCACTGGAAGAGCGGATTTTTCCTAGATGACACATGTATTGTCAAACTATGTTCCCAAAAATGATAATCCATGAACCCCTCCCAAGAATAGGCATATAGATATGGCACATGGTTTGGAAAATCATTCATACATGTCTATAAAATTATGCATGTGGTTTTAATTATCATAATAATTAGTTTTTAATATACTTCAACACCCATATTATCCCCTAATCAACGCCCAATTATCCCAAATTATTCCTCAAAAATTTATAGGATCCCAAATAAATTCTTATGAATCCCTACATTTGTTCTTTGGGATACGAGGTTCAGATCTAATATTTTCACCTTACCCGTTAAGTGAATCTAATCCAAATTGGTTTTCACATATTTCCAATTCATCTCCCACACATGAAAGGATAATTATATTATGTTTATTATTTATATATATATATTATATATATGTGTGTGTGTGTGTTTATTTATCATGATTAATTTTTCCATGGATCTAGGTTTTAGATCTACATCATCCTCTTTGTCACATTCTTGATTAATCTTCTTCAAATTTTGGATTCTGCTGTTGGCGAGAGTTTTTCACCCAAGTGAGGTAATTGTTCTATCATTAAAATATTGTAGTCCTAATGTTATTTAAATTTATGTAATTTGTAAATTCTATGTTTTTTAGAAATTGAATTGCCTAAATTGAATTGATTAATTGTGTGAATCAATTAATTAAGGAAATGTGAATTTTGAATAATTAAATTAATTATTAATTATTCAGATACTGACATTGTGGGATATCGAAATTAATAAGTTTTGAAATTAATTATGGGGATTTTTGGAATAAAAATTATCAATTAATTTATTATTGATTTTATTAAGGGATTTTTTTTATGTTGATGACATTGATTGAATTTTATTAATTTGATTGTCAATTAGTTCATAGAATTGAAGGAATTAATTGTTTTGCGAATTAACTAATTTATCTGGTTTGGTAAACTAATTGTTGAATTATTAATGCCATTTATATGATTAATTAACTTTTCACTTTATTAACGGAATGATGGATGTATGAAATGTTCGTATTTGATTAATCAATTAAATAAATAATTAATTTAAATAATGTGATTATGAAATTATGAGTGGTAAAAAAATGAAGTTTTTCATGTATTATGAAATATGAATGATAAAAATGAAATTAAATTAGAAAATGATGAATGATAATAATGGTATTTAGTCATGTATTATGAAACATGATTGGTAATAATGGAACTCAATTATGAAATGAAGAATGCATGAAATGATATTTAGTCCCATTTTATGAGATATGAATTGTTACAATAGAATAAAATTAGGAAATGTTGACTGGTAACAATGCCATTCACTTATAGATTGTGAAGTATGAATAGTAACAATATAATTCAATTTTGAAATGATGAATTATATTAATGGAATTTAGTCATATATTATCATATATGAATGTTAAAAATGACATTAAGATATATGATTTGGTTCAGGTGACCTCAAGAACAATGGGTGTTTTGTAGTTAAATAAAGGGAAATTGAATAAATGTAAACTATTTACCTTATTTCTTTTATTTTATTCATTATGAAATATCATACACTATTTTGAATGGATATTGTTTTGGACACTATTGATGGTGTCCTACTAGGTTTTACAAACACCCTATTTGTGCTTCCAGATTGGTACCCAAATAGAGTGTATTTTTTCAGGACCGGATAAAAGAGGAGGAAAAATGTTAGAAGGATGATTTTGGGATAGACCACAGAAGAGGGGACAAGTCATGGTTCAGAACCCACATGGTAGCTTTTAGAGTATTTACTTTTGAGTTTTCATTCTGACACATGGAACATAATTTACATCACTTATCTACAATACAGTTTGGAAATTTTATTTCAATTTTTGGTTCATCTTTTTTTAGTATTATTCTGGTTATAGTTATATCCTTTTTTTATTTTTTATTTTCCTATTGTTGTGCTGCATTGGTAAATAGTGTATAGTCTTTGAATGATTGATATTGGACTCCCTGCTAGTCGGCAACCTCTAGCATCAAAGGAGGTCTTCCTAAGGTCATGTGAATGATTTAATAGAGGCACTAATTTTTTTTACTAAGCTCATGACATAAAAATATACTCCTTATAAAAGTGTACAAGTTTAAAACATCAGAATCCACCCCAATGAAATGATATTGTCACTAATTCCCTTACCGTGTGTTCGACTTGTCATGTGTTTCCCTATCTTCTTGAATAATAGACATATGTTAATTATTTATTTGATTTAGAACATTTTCTATATTTACTATTACTGTAATTTATCTTATTAATAGATTATAGATAATTACATAATCAAATAGGTTTATGTTATATGTTTTGAATGTATTAGGATTATATTTCAAAACTAACATTGGTTGATTGAATAATATAAAATATATCATTTTTTAAACATATATTAAATAATAATCAGGAAATAATTATTATATTTATAGAAAAATTAATCTTTTAAAATCAATAATTAATGATGGTTTTGAAATATGATCTAATGTTACGATTGTAGATAAGGTAGAACTAATATATGAATGACTAACATTTCCATTTTCAATTGAAAAATATATAAAGTTGGTAGGTAAAATTTATCTATAAATAATTATCATTACATCATAAATACAATGATATTTAATAATATATAAATTTATATATCATTCTTCTATTTTGGTGAGGGAAAAATATTAATAATATTACTTTGAGGATGCGATAGTCCAGACATCCACGAATGACATTATCACTTTTTCATTGAGTGAGATGCTAAGAAGATAATGATATATTATATTTATAAAAATATAATTAAGTCATTAATTTTATAATTATTTCATTTATATCACATAAATTAATTATATATACCTTTAATACCTTTCATGTAAAATGTCATTGAAAAATAGCTTCACATCACTTCGAGAGCTGGTAGTATGTCCTTCAAATGGGAAATGTTTCTGGAACACCTATGTTATGAAATATAAAATGTCTGTATATGTTTTAATGAATTATATGGTATAATTTTTCTATAAATATCCTGAATATAATATATAAATAGTATGTATCTCATTATTCCCAACCATGAGGTGTGGTAATGAAAAAATGAATGTCATTGTTCTGTGAGGCGGAAATTCACCCTACAAATGATTGATTATTTTGTAACCCATTTTATTGTGGTGTTTGAGGGTTTAAATTATACCCATAAAAAATATTATTAAATTTATAGTACAAATGTTAATATATAAAATGGTATGGGGATTTTTTATGTTGTTGCAGAAAGAAACAAATAAAAAATGAACGTTTAAGAATGTTACCTCTTCTTCGAGTAACTCATTCTAGTTTTCACCAAAGGACATAAATGGTTATATTATTGAAAAAAATGGATTTCAGTATGATAACAGTGGATTTGAAACATAATTTTTTCTATTATTGGTTGAGAAAAATTTTATGATAGGTGAGAATATTTGATTATATGTGGGGGCCTTTTATAGTTAGGATAAGGGAAAATGTAAATTTTAGAAAGAGGAAATTCCACGCACATTTTATCGATATATAAAAGATCCAATAATGAACCAAAAAAATATATAATAATGGATAATATCTAAATATTTTCATAAAATTGATTATTATTATGTTTCTAGGAAAGGTTTCTCTTAAGAATAATGTTTAGTCACTAGGAAAAATCAATTTTAATCCTAATTGCAATGATTAGTTTTATTCATTTTCATTAACGACATTGGTAGACAAGTAATTTATAAAAATTATTCATTAAAAAAATTTATGATTCAAAATATGATTTTCATTATTCCAAATTAAAGACAAAAAAGTTTCCAAATTTAAACTGAAAATTAATCACATAGATGGGATGGGAAAGTATAGTTTTATTGTGAGAAAAATTAAATAGTTTACAGTGTTTTTTTATATAATTATAATATTAATATGATACCATTGAACTAAATGTGTTAATACATATATAGTTGATGAAGTTTACTTATATAATGAATTTATAATTTAATTTAACATTACAAATTATTTAGAAAAAAATACACTTTTCAACTAAATACTAGTATTTTTACTATTCATCAAAAGATGAAAATTTTCATAAAAACACAATATTCAGCCTAAATTAATTTTTAAATTCCACATTTAAAAAGATCATTTTTCTCAAAAATTATTTATATAAGTTTCGGAAATTAGTTTTAAAACAAATCATCCATTAAAAGGTAGAAAATCTACCTTATAGAAAAGACATCATTTTGATGTGTAAAATTGGCTATGTTCTTATCTTACGCATATAAAATCATTTGGATGAATTTAATAAATTATAACAGAAAAATTTAATTCATAAAATAAAAAATATTTTTTTTATTAATTAGTATAAAACCCACTTGTATGCATTAATTTATTTATGAAGATGACTTATTTTCTATTTTTTCATTTCTAATTAATTAGTCACCAATTAATTCTATATACGTATTTATGTATACCATATTTTCATAATTAATTTAATTCAACTGACAATATTGATTAATTTCTTAATAATATGAATAATAATAATGTGTTTTATTTAATATCAGGGTCCCATGTAAAACATGATAAAATAAGTGTGGTTCATGACTGAAGATGAAATGAGTGTTGTGTGTAATTCAAATTGAACATAGTTTTTTGGGTAATGTATGATAAACGCAATTTTATGTCTCATTTACAATTTCAAAAAAAATATTATTCTTAAAAAAACCCTAAAAGTAACATCATCCCTTCATTTATAAATTGTGTCTTTCTAATTGTAGCTTTATCATGTTAATCGTGGTTGGGCATTGAAAATAATTTTTTTTGAAAAACCACATCGTAAAAATGATTAATAAAATAATCTCAAAAATAAGATAGAAATGGATATATGAAGGCCATAAAATACATTTCAAGGATAATAAATAGGATAATATAGGTAGGAATGGACGAAAAACAAAAATAATTATAAATAGTGGTTCATTTCATTAATAACAAGAAAATTAATGATCTATTCAATGTTAAGGGCCTCAAAACCATAAATTGGTGATGATCAAAAACACCATCTGATTGATCATGTATGAATATAATAATATATTTTTTTTCAATATGGTTTTTCATAATGTTGGTGATTTATTTTACCATCTATGAATATATAAAATCATAATTTCTTTATATGTTTCTATATCATAAGAACAATTTCATCCATTAGTTGTTATTCATCATATTTCCAATTCATCCCTTACTCCCTGAAATCAATATCCAAAAATGAATTTTTTATTCTTGAACACTAAAAAACAATTTTAACATATCATAAGAACCATAAAATAGTGACCAATATTTCCACTTGCCTCTAACCATTTTCCAAAATCAATATTTATAGAACATGTTACAATATATAATAAATAAATGAATAATCATAAAAAAATATACCACTGGTTTATCATTAAATTTATTATTTTTATAATGATTAACTAAAGATATTCATTATTAATCTTATTTTCCCTAACGCGTATCAATACATTGATTCATATGTTTATAACATGTAGTGTAAAGTTTCTTAGTAAACTTAATATTAGATACACATACACCAAACCATAAATCTCAAAAAATTACTCAATATATTGGTGATAATATCAAATATTACCTAAGAAGAAGTGTATATAACCCTAAACATCTATTTACCTTAAAAAATTACAAAATCACCGGTACTTCTATCACTTCAACTTACAACACAACATAAACTAATGTAGTAGAAAAGGTTTTCATGTACCATATTCATTAGCATAATGATGATTTTTACCATGATTAGTCAACATTAGACATACATTAGAAAAATGTATGATCAATTTATAACTAAAAATTTTAACTATCGACCAACTATCTATCATCTAACTATTAAATTGTTCAAGACAATTTATTTTGCAGTGATGTACCTTGTGACGAAGCATACCACATTAGTAATACTATCCATATCATAAAAAATATTCCAAAAAAATGTATTATGACAAATATGGAACATGTTTTGGGATTCACAACAGAATTATTAATTGGATTCTTTACCATTTCCTACCATATTCATTTTTTCGTACACTTTTCATACCATGGAACATTAAATTTGGGAAACTCCTTCTAAAATTTCTAACAGAATAAATAAAATTATTATAATATGTAAATTATTATGTGTATAATTCTCGGTGTATTCATAGATTAAATCCTGAGAAAAATATAATACTTTCACTATCAAGATCTTAAATAGGGTATGGAATAGAAAATGAAACTATTGTGTTTTTCTCTTCATATACAGCAACATAATATTCATCTGTTTGCGCCAATTTAATGAATTTTTCTCTCATAAAAATCCAAACAACCTTAGAAAAATGTCTATCAAGGGAAATATCTATAAATGTATCTTCTTCCATAGTATTGAGATCATTTTTCTTTCTAGTTTTTTACTCAATGTACACCATCGAAAAGATTCAAATTTATAATGATAAATAGGAAGATTTTCCTTTTGATGATCCAAGCATCCCATAACATCATATATCTTTTATAGGGAATTGATCTATCCTTCAGGTACTATATGATAATGTGGTCGACTAAATACTGGGGGATATTGACACCCTAAAAGATCCACAACATAATTTTTCTTTAGTATTATATTCGTTTACTTCCTAGTATGGATACCTCCATCATATATCTCTTATGTCATCTAATCCATCGCTAAAAAACAATTTTATTGATACTCCAAACATATCAGGATACGGATTTAGAGAATATTATTTTATCAGTTCATTCTAACTAGATCTTGATTCCCCTAAGGAAATTTCTTAATAAAATAACAATTTTTGTTAAATAAACATGGTAATATTAAAATTCAATAAAATTTTAATTTAACTATGATAAAAAATCTATCAACTGAATACTATTATCATTATAATGAACACTAAATATTTCTAAACTTACATTTGATACCAACAATAAGTCCTAATCATTGATAATTAAATAATCTTCAGTTTTTTTCAAGAAAATTAACATTTCCATATTTATGATATATTCCTGTTTATAGTTTTTAGGATTTTGGACATAAATCATACATGACAATAGAATAGAATAAAAAGTGAAAATTCCATATTAGTTCTCTTTTTTCCAATAAATAAAATTAATATAAATAAAGATGTATTTCTTGGGAAATATGCACGATAATAAAAATTAGATCTTCTACTCCTCTACCCCTCATTTAATCATGGGAAACACATTTTAAGTTATGGGATCATAACAAAAATCACAGTTGGCTTAAAAAAAATATGAAAATTTGTTAGTCCTTTGAAAAATTGAAAACTAAAAATATCTAATACATTTATCTTCAATGTTCATTGATAATATAGAATAAAATATTATCACATAAAAAACAAACACACTATTATTCTCCATGAAAATTATTAAAACCCATTGTATGAAATTTGAACCCCCTTTGGAAGAAAAAGAGAATTATATACAAAGAAACCCATTAAAAACTTGTAATTTGAATAAAAATAAAACCTATACTCAAAATCATCATTACCTAAAGCATTGTAGAGATATAATGGTTTCACATGGGGTTATATATATCCCCACAACATATGTTACAACAATCTCACCCAATATTATCCGGGATGCACAATCATATAAGAATTAATGGGATCACTTGATGTTATCTGGGCCGCCCCATAATACAAGCTAAGATGGATTCACATTTCACAATTTGGGATACCCAATCATGTAATTATAATGTAGAAAATTTGGAATAACCCAATTTAATTCAGTCAATGTATAATCATGTTTATACATATGATCGATGGAGGAATCGCATGGCGGAGCGCCTTGGGGGAACGCTAGCCCAGATGATCCTGATTTGAGCATGCCGAAGGCGGTTGATCCCTCACCAGATAATGTTTGTTCGATTGCTAAGAATTTTTACTATGTTAGTCATAACGAAATGATCTGATTTGCGTCTTCAAAGAAATCTGTGGTGGAAGCGTCGGGTCTGAGGAAGTTTGTGGAAGTCATAAAATCGGCCAGCAATTTCACAGAGTTTGTCTATCCTCCTCCTGGTAGGATAATTAAGAAAGGACGTATCACACATGTTTTTACCGATCAAATTGCGGTTGAAGAGAGAATGAATCTTTGCCGATTTTCGATCATCACTCGGGCTGTTTTTCCGAAGGGTGGACTGCTCTAGAAATTCCATTATCATTATAAAAGACCATCTCAGATTTGGGGGTTCAATGATTGGAAGACTATTTATATGGGCCGTGGTTATTAACATATCTTTTTTCTTCTGAGGAATCGAAACGAAGGGCATGGAGCTTCATATCTATTTCGCTGAAGCCTGGTGTACAACAAATTCAAGAATGGGTCAGAAATTTTTATCATGAGAATTCCAAGGTTACAAATGATCAGGTCTGGATTCGTATCCACAAACTGAATTGGATTTATTAGCATCATAGGATCATATGGGATATTGCCTTGTAAGTTGGAAAATCTATTCGAATGGATAATAAAACAGATGTTCCTAAATTTGGGCATTTCGTGAGAGTTATGGTGGAAGTGGATATGGACTCGAAGCTGGCGGAGGAAGTTGTTCTCACAACCTGGGATGACTGCTTTAACCTATAGATTTAGATTGAATGTCAACCGAGGTTTTGTCTCAATTTCCATTTCATTGGTCAAATGGATTTTGAATGCAACCTGAACAAAATTTGTGGTTTTTGCAAACTGAATGGTCACACTAAGGATCTCTGTCGAAAGGGAAAGGTCAATAGAAAGGTACAGAATACATACATGAATGTCACCCCTCATGTTGGACAACGTTCTCAGGACTCTGTGCAGCTTATTTCTGAACCTGATGTTCAGGTGGAAGTGAAAGGTCAAGATGTGGATTGTCATACAGTTCATCTCGATGGGTCTTTATAGAGTTCTGTTGTTTCAACTGAATACTTGTATGTGCATATTGTTGAGCTTCCTCAGGGCTCGATGTAGGTGTCTGAAAATCTGAATGCTTCGGTTATTGATGTTTTTGATCAGTCTATTGGGAAGGCTTAGTCTGGGTTCATTCAACCAGTGAATTCCACCAAAGATAGTGCATAGGGAAAGGACATGTTTTCTCAGCCAGTTCTGGGTCAATCAGAGGCTCGTGCAGTGAATCTGGATGTTCCTCGAGAGTCTATGCAAGGTGCTATTTCTGGGATTTCTTATGTCACTTTGCAGGTGAAGTCTCAAAGCACTGAGCCTTCTGTTGGGCCTGCCTTACATGGGTCAGTGGCAATTGTTATTGATTCAACAACTGCTACAGCTTTGGTTTCATGTATGGGATCAGAGTCTGATCGTTTTTTTGGACAGAAAAGTGAGGATGTACTTCCTGCTAAATCACTTTTATAGGGGCAGGAACATGCTTTACTTGTTGTGAAGTTACTGGATTTTCAGTCCGTTGTAAATGTTAATAATGGTGAGAAAAATTATGATGGGTCCTTATCTTAGGTTCATCTCTATAAGGTAGCGAGGAAGTCTCCATTACAGACCATTCCAGAGCCAGTTGGTTCATTGAATAGGTTTTCACCTTTGACTGGTATATTTTGTTCTGGTGATAAAGAGGACAATAACAGTGAAGAAAAAGATTCAGATAATGCTTCCTCAGATACTATAAAGGGAAAGGAAAAAATGGTTGAGAAGAAGGACAAATTTCTGGAATTGCAACGAGACGGTGGGCCTATAACCAGGTCCAAATCCTCTTTATTATGAATATTTTCTTCTAGAATTTCCAAGGGCTTGGGAATTCTCCTATGGTCACAACCCATATGCATTTTATTGTGACCAATAAGCGGCTCCTTATTGGAATTTCGGAGCCTTGGAAGTCTTTCTGGAAATGGAAATCCTTCAAATGGTCAACCCTTAGGTACTCATTGGTTTCACATAATGATGATCAGAGATCATCAGAGTCTCTTTGGGTTTTGAATCATGATAGTGTTTCATTGATATCTTCCTCTTATGATCAATAGTCAATCACTATTTCAGATGAGATATGTGGTTATGGAATTTCTTTTACAATGGTTTATGACATAAATCAGTATATTGGGAGACGTACTCTTTGGTCATCTCTGGATAGTATATTTATGGAAATGCAAAAAATTAGGTCATTATTGGTGATTTTAATTCATTGCTCCGGCCAGAGGATAAGACGGGAAATTTATTCAATAGGTTGGTTGCGTTTTCATTCTCTGTCTGTATTGATGCTCGTAATTTAATTGAGGTTCCAATAATGGGGGATAGTTTTACCTGGCGCAGATACACATTACATGGATTACATGCCAGGTAGCATAATAGTTCTTCTGTAATGATGATGGGGGATCTCGGGACTTTTCTATGTCTATTATTACTCATTCATTGGCTAATTCTGACCACAATTCTCTTTTATTGTATTTTAATCTCTTGAGATTGAGATCTTATCCCATACCTTTCAGGTTCAATAATGCCTGGTTATCTATCGAAGGTTGTAGGAATATTGTCATTGATGCTCGGGGAAACACTGTTATTGGAAGTCCCTTTCATATAATGGTTATGAAGTTGAAGGCTATGAAGTTAAAGCTTAAATAGTAGAGTAAGTAATATTTTTCATGCCTTGATCATGATATCCAAAATGATGAGGATAATCTTATGCACTATCAATGGATTAATGAGGGTCAGGATGTAATGTCTAGGGAAGAGTTGCTTGCACTTTCTAAATTTAATGAGCTACTAGAATTAAAAAAAAGTCCTTCCCGGGATCAATATAATGTCAGGTGGTTGAAAGAAGGGGGTATAATTACAAGACTATTTCATTGCTTACACAGGGGAAAAAAGGTTAAGCGTGACATGAATGTCCTCATGGTTGATGATGATCTTTTCAAATCTAAAAAAGATATTTCTGATACTTCTTTTAGCTATTTTGAGAAGCTTTACACTAACTCAAGGAAAGATAATACCAATAAAATGTTCAGAAATATTTATCCTTCGGTTGAGGCCTCTCCGAATGATATGCTGACTAGTATACCTATAGTGGAAGAAGGAAGGAAGGCGGTTTTTTCTATGAATCCTGATACTGTGGCTAGTCCAGATGGTTTCTCCAATAAATTCTGTATGGATTATTGGGATATTATTCACACAGAGTTATTCAATGTGGTTAAAGATTTCTTTTATCATTATTATTTCCCTTTTGGTTCAAATGATAGCATTATTAATCTGATTCCAAAAAAGGAGAATGCTCGTGACATTCGGGATTTCAGGCTTGTGGACATTGGGAACAATATTCCAAAATTTATCAGCAAAACATTTGCGAATAGATTGGGAAGTATTGCGATGGAGTTTATTTATACAAATAAAATTTGGTTTGTGGCTGGAAGGAACATTCAAAATTGTATGTATACGGCCACTAAATGTGTTAATTTTATGAGGAAAAAGGTGATGTATGGGAATATGGCTCTGAAAGATGACATTTTGAAGGCTTTTGATACGATGAAATGGAGTTTCATTTTTACGGTGCTACGAATGCATGGATTTTCCAATGGCTTCATTAATTTGATTAGTTTCATTCATCAAAGTTCTATGTTTTTTGTTCTAGTGAATGGTTCTCCCAGAGTATTATTTAAATTTTCTAGGGGAGCGAGACAATGAGATCCCTTATATGGTCTTCATTTTTCTATTTTAGAGGATTATTTGAGTACATGTCTTTCAGATCTTGTGCATGATGGTTTGTATCAGCAAATGACTATTGACAGAGGTCTTTTTTCTCATTCACATTTTTTTTATGCTGATGATATTATGATGTTTAGCAAGGCTGATGGAATTACTATCTGATATATTAAAACAACTTTTGAGCATTATGAGGTTGTTTCTGGTCAAGTTATCAGTTGGTAGAAATCCTCTGTTTTGTTAGGGGATGGGGTCATTCTTTCAAAGAAAAACAGTGTTTCTCGGAATATTGGGTTTAAAAGACTGTCTCTACATTTAAACTATCTTGGGGTTCAGTTAAAAGGTGTCATTTGTAAAATATCTATCTCACAATTCTAAATAAAATGGATACCTGGAAATGTAAATCTATGTCTCAGGAAGGGTGGGTCTGCCTGGTTAATTCTCTTATCACTTCTATGTGTGTCTATGTCTTTTCCTTATACAAATGGCATAGAACTCTTATTAAGGATTCACAAAGGCTCATTCGAAACATTATTTGGAATATTTCAATTCATGAGAGGAATCTTATTATAGTTTCTTGGAGTGATTACATTCGGCCTGTCGACATGGGTGGTATGGGGATTGAGAACCTTATGTACTTTAATGAATCACTCATTAAAAAGTTCACATGGTCACTCTTGACATCCAATGATTTTTCTTTGGAGTTTATTTGAAATATATTTGGATCCAAGCTTCTCAATGTGTACTCTATTTATTTCCCTTCCTCGATATGGTCATCCATTAAGGTTGTTTATCTCTGCATTGCACAATCCTCTAAATGGGTTTTTTCGTAATTCCTCTTTGAACTACTGGAAGACTGTTTGGTTGTCATATGCCATTTCTGAACATACTGAAATTACTTTTGATTTGAAGGATCTCTCAATTTTTGAATTCCATAATAATGTCATGGATCATTGGTTGCTTTATGATTCTCTGAAAATGGAGTTGGGCTGTTATCAGTATTCTGCGGTGGATACTTTAACTTGGTTGCCCAGTCCTACTGAATCCTTCAGCATTAAGGAGGATTATAGATTCATGTGCATTGAACCTCCGATGGCTTCCTCTTGGCTTCTTATGTTTCATGTTGTCTATATTCCTCCTTCTCAATATTTTTTTATTTGGAGGATTTTCAAATATAGATTACCTATGCAATGGATGAGGCAACTTGCTGGATTTTCTCTTGCACCTATTTGTTTTTGTTGTCTCTCTACTGATGAGACTCTTGATCATTTATTTATATCTTGTAGCTGTGAATCTAGTTTATGGGAATCTTATCAGGGTGTTTTTGGATGCCACTTAAACTTGGAGGGTCTTGTACATCTTATGGACTCTATTTATCGAGCTAATTGTAGTTCTCATGTGAAACCCCTACTCATCTATGCTATCTCAGTAGTTGTTTCTTTTATCTAGAATTCTCCGAATTCTCTTGTATTTGACAAAATAATTATACCAATTTATGCTGGTATTCAGGACCTTCATAATGTTTTTCATTCTTCTTCACATGATCGAAATGTAGTCATGTGAAATGATGTTTCTAATCTGGTTATCTTGCGCACTTTGGGTGTTTCTAGTAGATGTAAAAAGCAAATTTTGGTGAAACATATCTGATGAATTCTCCTGATCTCTCGGTGTCTGAATGTTAATATGGATAGAGCGCCTTCAGGTGCATCGGGACCTTCAGGATTCAGTGGTGTTTTATGCACTTATAGGGGCTTAGTTAAAGGTTGTTTTTATCACCTTTTAGGAAATGTCTTGGCTATTGAGGCAGAGTTATGGGTTATGATCATGGTTGTTTGGTATGCTTCCTTTCATGGTTGGATGACCGTATGGATGGTGTCTGACTCAACTCTATCAGTTGATATTCTTAGAAATCCTTCACGAAATGTCCCTTGGAAGATTTTTTCTACAAGGGATTACTGTCTCAAGAATGTGGAGCAGATTTGATTGGTTGTCACTCATGTTTACAGAGAGGCAAATCAGGTTGCCGATTCTCTATCCAAACGTGTGATTGAGGAGGTTTGCTCTATTTTTTTCTTTGTTACACCAATCTTCTTCTGTGGTTGGGTTGATGCTGATGCGTGTGGTGCTGTGTACACACGTCTTTGATGACCCCATGTTTCTCCTCTTTTGATGTATTTACTTTTTTTATATATAAGGATTTTCTAGGATTTTGCTTTCCTACTCCTAAATCTTCTGATTATATCATCATTTTTAAAAAAACTCATCAAAACATGTAACAAAATTACTTTTGAATATCAAAATACCGTTCTCTTTTAAAAACCATATTTTTATACCATAATAACCAAATATTTTGAAACAAAATCAATACCGTAGTATCCACAAAGTAGAAAATTATTTTCTATGAATAAAACCTAAAATCATGAACATGATTAATAAAATAAAATAACTATCATGGAGGAAAGAAAATAATTATTTCCATGTACATTAACAATAACTCATTCATATTGTTGTTTTTTAAAACGTTCAAAATAAAACAAGTAAAATATATTCCTTTTCAAACCCATTTATATAAACTAAAATGATTCATGAAATATTCTTTACTTTAATTTTATTTTCAAAAAATAATTTTATAAATATAGACATGGAAAATAAAAATTTGGAATGAGAAACATTTAAAGGGAAATTGTTTGAAGAAAGAGTCCATTTTCACATTGGAAATATTTTGATTATAAACCTTATGAATAATAAAATCTTACCAACATTAAAAAAAATTGAATAGAGAAATTCATGATATAAATTGTCAATAGGGATATATATACACCTCATAAATGATTATGATTATAAAAAAATTTAAAATTCAACACAACGAAAGAAAATTGAGGTGAAGTTACTAACTTTGAGTCAGACTTCTCATATGTGTCTTTATATTCATAAATAATAATCATATGTTAATTATTTATTATTTTTAAAAAACATTTAATTTTGTAATAATAATTTTTTTACATATTAAAAAGTTATATTAATTTATATATGAAATGATATTATGTATGATATTTTGATGATAATTGGCTTATGTGACAAAAATAACACTAGTTGGGTGACTAGGGTAAAACATGTGATTATTTAAACATATCTAAAATAATTATCATGGAATAATTATGAAAATTATAGATAAATTATATATTTAATACAAAACATGAAATATGGTTATGAAAAATAAAATAATTTTATGATTGTGGAGATGGTAGGTCATGCATATAAATGAGTAACATTTCCATTTATCAATTTATAAAATATAAATAAAGAATGTAAAATTAATAATTTAAAAAAGATAATTATATCGTTAAAAAATAATATTTATTTATATATACCATTATGTATCACTATTAAGATGTAGAAATTAATAAATATGAATCACATCACTTAGAGGAGCTGGTAGTCCACACGTCCATGAATGATGCTCTCACCTTTTCAGTTTGTAAAATGGTAAAATGATAATGATAAATTATATTTAAAGAAATATAATTATCTAATGAATATAAAAATTATGCAATTTATATAATATATATTCATTTATTTACCGTTGGTTCCTTTCAGGTAACATGTTAGTTAAAAAAAATTTACATCACTTCATCGAGGTAGTAATCCATTATACACCCAAGTGGTGATATCATATGCCATACAGTAAGAAATGTTTAAATGGTGTGTATGTTGTATGAATAAAAAGGAATAAATATGTTTTAAATATAATAAATATCACATATAAATATTATTTCCATTATTATGATCAAACATGAGAGGTGGTAATGTAAAAAATATCACCATCATTTAGTGAGGCAGTACACCGATGCACACATGAATGATGATTTCAATACCTTGTTTGTGGAATTGTGTAATGAATTTGGTCTTATCCTTAAGATAAAAACATATTATTATATTGAGGATAATTATTATATTATATTAATATGGTATAATAAGAATTAAAGGGTAAGGGATGAAATAAAAAAAATGTTTCTCGATATATGGTACCTCCTCAAGAAAACTCTTATTTGTTTTCACCAAATGAATTTCTCTGTTGGATTTCTTCCAAAATTAAGGCTTATAGAATGATATTAAGGTATTACAATTTTGATTTTGGATGGTATTTTTCAACATAATGGGATTTAGATTTCTGTAAAGTGGAGAATACCTGGGGGCCTTAAATATTTTGGGTGAGTGGGAACTTGTAAATGTTTTAAAGATTGAATTCCACCCACATTGTTTCCTTGTAATTTGGATACAATAATGCACCAAAATATATCATGTAAGGTATAGGGTCTAAATATGGTCAAAACATGTGTTCTTTAATTTTTTATTGGTTATTTTGACCATTAATTTTAATGAATAATTACTCGGTATACTCATTTTCTAACATAATCACAATGACTAATTCAAATTGTCTTCATTAATAAATTTGTTAAAAAATTAAGTTGATATTATTTCAAATTAAAAATTATTATGAATCAAAATATGGTATTCAGTTTTCTAGGATCAAATCATATATGTGGCCAAAATAATGTTGAAATCAGTCCCACATACGTGATGAGAAATGGGTTTCTAAAAGTGAGGAACCTGAAATGATTACAAATATTTTATATCTAATATCAATATAAAATTAATCCGAGTGGCATAAATTGAATAAATAAGATATTTATTGATATAATTTAACTTTAAAAACAAATAATTTTTTTTTAATTATAACATATTTAGATGAACATACTGTTTCAATTAAAATTTAATATTTTTAAATATTCATCTAAAGATAAATTTTTTTAGAAATAACACAGAATTCAACATAAAGTATTTTTTCTAATACAAATTAATTTTTTTGTCTTTTTAAAATTAAATTTATAAATTATTTAAAGAAAAAGTTATAAAACATTCTTTTATTAAAATGTGGAAAATACTATTTAGAAAAACACATCTCTTTATACGTTGAATTGGATTTGTTCATATCTTATTCTTATCAAATCTATTGGATGAATGTCAAAAAAATTTATAAAATATTAACTTCCTTTATATAATACAAAACTATTGAATTTATTTCTATACTATTAGAAAACACGCTTATAAATATTTATATTGAAATTTTTAAAAGGATTCCCTTTTATTTTTAAAAGTATTTAAAGTTTTTTTATTTAATTTGTAGCAAAAAAATTAGTATAAGTTGATGGGTAAAACATGTTTTCATAACTAAACTATTTATATTTATACACTCAATTACTATGTCTAGTTGATAAATATAATAATAAAAATAATAATAATAATAATAATAATACTAACGGGATATATTTAATCTTAGTGTTGCGTATAACACAAGCCGAAAGAAGTGTTTTTTATAACACTAGCTGAATAGAGTGTTACATGTCATGAAAGAAGAACATTGTGTTATGTGTAATGCAGGATAAAATAAGTGTTGTTTTTGATTTTATGAAATTAGAAAAAAATATTCTTTTAAACAAATGTGTGTTGGTAAAACATAATACCATCAGATTTGATAGATGACTATGTTTGATAGGATATTCAATACACAACCCTAAGCCAATAAAAACTATGAAATATTATTCTTAATATATGATTTCTATATCTTATCCATTAAATTATGTGGAAGGGATAAAAAAATACATTATTAAATATATATTGTGGTCCTGGTTAAGATACATATATTTATAACTTCATTATAAATAATCACATTTTTTTGTAATTCATTTTATTTTTCATAAACTTTTCATCATCAATTTTTTATTTCATTACGTGTTTAATTATTATATCTAATCTCCTTAAACATTATAAAATATATTTGATAAAAATTAAATCATTTTTATTAATTATGTAAAAATTTATTATAGTGTTTTTTTAATAATTTTAAAGAGATATTTTGATTTATGTTGAATTGTTAAAATAGTGTTTTTATTCAAAATTGTTATTTTCTTATTTAATAATTTAACAAATCTGTAATCCCATAATATATTATTTCCACCTAAAAACATTATTTTATCTATTAAGTATAAAAATACCTTCTTATAATCATATATAACATTTTAAATGTCATAGTTATTAAAAAAATATGAAATTTAACGTCCTTATGGTGAAAAGAAATGTTGTTTTCAATAGAAGATGAATATCTTTTAACTGAATGTTTTCATTTTATTTAATAGTTTAACTCCTAAAAATATAATTAAACCTGAATGAGACAAATATTAATTATCTTACATATACTATGATGTCTTTATTTTAATATGATGACCTATATCCATTTCCAATTCCATCAAATGGGAAACGAAACTGTTGTTCATGTGTACAACGACCTACCACCCCACAGACATATGTAATTAAATAAAGATCACCAGAAAAAATTGATGAATTTAATGATTAATTTACTATATATATATATATATATATTATTCATGAAATATTTTTTTTTAAATTATATGACATCTTCTAATTTCAAAACTTTCCAATCATTAAAAATCGTTATTTTATACATCTGTGTAAATGCATTACCACCTTCACGAAGTAATGTAATTTTATTTTCAATACTAATTTATATGAATACAATGAATAAGTTTATATAAGGAAATAATATTATATTTATTATGTAATGATTATTCTTGAATGAAATAATAATACTGACCTTCACTTCTAAAACGACCATAAAAAACATGGGATTTTACTTCTATAGACATACAATGTGCCTTATTCATGATTGTAATGTAGTCATATTTTCATAAAAGTAATTAATTAAATGTTTAAAAATTATATTTTTCCTATAAGATTATTATTAATTATTTAATTAATATTATTTTAGTTATGATGGATTAATTATATTGTTATCTATAATCATCTTACCAATGTTATTTTGACACATGCGTCAAATATCTTCAAAATATCCAAGGAGAACATAAGTAATTCGATATATTATTTTAATAAATAAAATAAATGGAATAATTTATCATAAAAGTATTCTTCATAATTTAAATTATTAAAATAAAATGTTATTAAGGATGTTAAAGAACTTACATGATTAGTTGGACACAATGTGATACATATCTCTGAACTACACTTTTTTTGTTATTACCTTTTTTACCAATCACACCATATATCTCACCCTAATTTATGTTTGTGATTATAATATATATATATATATATATATATTTACCATATTTAAAAATAATATTACCCATTTCATTTATCAGTAAATAAAAGCCTTTGGATAATTTTTCAAATGTATTCTTTATGAAATTTTCTTTAAATATAATATGACAAAAGATTATATAACCCATTTCATTCAAAGGATAATTATTATGATTTTTCCCAATAATTGGTTTCAATTTGTGTGAGACATAATTTTGATAATTTTATGGTTTTTTCACCTTGATATAGAATCAATTCAATGGATAATGCCTTTGCCTCATGAGAAGTTATGTATGGGATTAGAATGTAAACCAAATTAGCTTTGGGACACTGTCCATAATGTTATATTCTATTGTTCTTCATCAATATATTATTACTATTACATGTTTTTTGTTTTGAAACAGTTAATATTGTTTTTTTATTTTCATACTATATTATTTATGTTATTCTCCAACTGGATTACTCATGACACTTCTCTTTTTTAATAACATATTATACTTTTGAATGACATGTTATGTTTCAATATCATTTTTTCACCTTATTTTGTTTTTTAGAATGGCCTTTTATTTTGAGGATTTAATAGGTTATCTATTGTTATTTTTGAATAAAAATTCTCTTTAGAGTCTCATTAACGAAGATAAAAGAATTATTTCATGTTTTAGTGCCTTTTTTGATGTACTATGATCCTATTCTTCCAAAGAAAACAAGACTCTCTCTCTCTATGTTATGTCAAATATATTTATATGTAAAAAATAATTTTAAAATATGTTTATAATAATTTTTTCCACTCTATAGTAAATATTTTATTTTATTGTGGTATACATTCTTTTTTATGTTTTGAAGCATCATTTTCTAATAAGGTGATTTTCGTTATGTTTAATGAGTTTCTATGATATTAAAATTCTACCACATATAGAATTAGAATCTTAAAAAATATATTCTATTATTGTATGCATCATAGTAAATATAAATTAATTATGTAAATATAATTTCTAGTCATTATGAATAGAAACAGTGGAAACAAATTGTCGCCTGGGTAAGGGTAAAATATGAAGAACTGGACTAAAAAAATTAGTCTAATTTTTATAATCACTCTGACACATATCATTATAATATTTTATTATTATTGTTTTTGTAAAATTTTTTAGGTTTTAAAAAATTTCTTTTAGAAAATTATTTAGAATTTGGTCAACGAACGTTGATTTTAGTGATGAAAAGTTGAATTTTTTTCAATTCCAAAACTATTATTGGTTCATTACATTAAATAGTGATGTTTATAGGGTAAAATATGTTATTTGTTGAAAAAATGACTATATAAAATTCTTAGATTATAATGTAACCAAAAAACTCAAGAGAATCATGTATTTTAGTTATTCACAATGTAGAATAATTTTTACAGTTAAATATAATATTAATATAAAAACAATTTCTTGCATTGTGTGTTCTTATATTAAATGAAATTTATAAAACCATTAGAAACTAAATCTAATAAAATTAATTTATATATTGGAATAAATAACTCCAAAAATTTTTATATGACCACTAGTATTTTTTCTTAAAATTATGTTATCATTTAAAAATTTTATGTTATCATACATGTGGCTAAAATTGGTTTATGGTGGATTAACTAGAAGATAAAGATTATAGTGCATCCATCACAAGTAAAAATGTCATTATATGATTTCTTTTAACATTATCGCATATTAACATAAAATATGGATTAACATGGTTACACCAGTCATGATTCTTCAATATATATATATATAAATTAATATTTTATGTAAATAAAATTATGTCATTTCAATCACTTGTAAATGGTCTCCCATTCTCATATCAATGTCAAAAATTTTCATCTTTACATATCATATAATAACGTACCTAATACATTCCAAGAGTAATTACCTTCATCATAGATCCTGTATTATGCACCTATCATAATCATGTGAAGTAATAATGTGTAATATAATGGTGGTCTCTCAATGAAGATGTAATTATGTTACAAGACTCCTCTAATATTTATTTCTTTCAACATATCCTATAAACCTATTTTATACATCATAAAATGAATAATCTAGAAACATAAATATATTTAGATGTTATTATGATGATTGAACATACTTTTCCATCCCCCTGCCCATCAAATTTGATGTGATAGTATTTCTCTATGGATGTGTGAACTACCACCTCTAAATAGAAATATTAATCATTTTCCATGACAAACCCTCATGGTTGGTTATTATAATGTATTTAATTATTATATACTATATTTATGAAATTATTATGGGTGTTTTAATTATAATACCTTATCTACCCTCTTACATTCCCATTTTCTATGAAACGATAATGCCAATAATGTTCTCATGGGGAATACAACCTCAATGAAGTATTGTGATTAGAATATCATATTTAGTTTTCATGGAATGAAAAAATGAAATATTTTATGAATATATATTAAAATTTTCATTTAATAATTTCACTAAAATGTTTAGTTGTTAATTACCTTTATTTCATTCAACCCATCGAATTGTGGAAACATCACTCATGGGTATATATCGATTAGTATCACTATGATTTGATGTAAATAATTTTTAATGGCCACATTTAATGAAATGTAATAAATTTTTAAAGTATTCTTAAATAATATAATTGTGAAATAATTTACATTATTAATATTATGGAGCAATTGTTAACTTAAAAATATCGTATCTGCTGAATCGAAACATGTATGATAAGAAAAATAATTATAACTCAGAAGAGAGATTTTAAAAAAAAAATCATAAATTGGTGATAATATATTTTATGTAAATATTATATTATTTTTTAGTATGAATATGGTTTTAATATATTTATATTTAATATGGTTTTTACTTTTATTGAAGAATCTTTTTTTCAATTTCTAAACAATGTACATTTCATCGAATGTGTGAAAATAATTTTTTTACCAATAATGTCATAAATGAAATTCCATGCAATTATGGAAGCTCGGTTCTATGAAGTTTCATTTTATTGATTCAATTTATATTTTAAGATAAAATATTTTCAAATATATGTTTGAAATTTATAAATTTTAATGATGGGTTTTAAAAATGAAATTGTTATTTTCCTCAAAAAATTTCATAGTGATCATTCATAGGTATATTTGTCCATGAAAACATCCATTTATGTTATGTATGATTCATAGGTTCATGATCTAGAGATATTATTCATTTTTTTCCTAGATGGTTATTGTTTGTTATAATTAAATATCAATATTTTTTTTTCTTTCAGAATGGTTAAGCTAAGACTAAGTAATAATTTTTTCATGAACTTGTTGCATATAAATTAATGGATTATAATTAAGTACTAGTTTGGGTTGTGTTATTACTATATTGAAATCTATAATTTGACACTGATATCTAATTAGATGATAATAATAATCAAGTACAAGATTAAAAATATAATTATCACATATAAATGTGTTATTATGATATCAAATATATATATTATGGTGAGGTTATACATGGACATGATTTCATATATACCTTTTCACATTTTTTGTTTGAGTATGATTTAATTTAGATATTCTAAAAATATTACCTGTGGACATGTTTTTAAATGTCTGTGTTTATATTTTTGATGTATGAGTATGATCAATTTATATATATTCTAACAATATTATATGTGTACATGATTGAGAATAGCTATGTTCAAAAAATTATAATATACTACACTTAAATTAAATATTCTAATGATGTGACATTATTTTTTAAAAACTATTCAATGATGATTAATTATTGACAGCCTTATTGATAATTCATGTGGATATGTCATTATTTTTTTCATTTCAACTATAATTTAACATTTTGGAGTCACTTAAATTGCGTAGGCAAATATTATTATGTTATCATGCCACTATAATAATCATATATTATTTTGGTTGATATATCCATTTATTACACATAATAAGGGTCTAATATCATTCATTCATGTGTTGACTAATCCCTAAGTAATGGAGAAATGCCTTATGTGTGATGCATCTAAGAAGGGTACGGGTTATGAAGAATTATGTTTATGATGATGTGCATATTTTATATAGTAGTTGTAAATTTTACCAAGATTCCGAATACTCTAAACTTTTAAAGTTATAGAATAGACCGTAATGATTTGAAATGAATATTTTTTTATTAGATATAAATGTTATGTAATGAAATTATCGGGTCTTGATAGATGATAGAAGTGTATGGTCTTGTTATTTTTGGAGGCTGGGATGAGGTAACATTAGCGTGAACCCTTAGGATGGTTTTATGTATAAGATAACATATTATGTTGTCCTAATTAAACAAGTGGTATTTCTATATAAAATAAATCCCTTTATAGACAATATAATGCTGATGAAACTAAGGAACAGATGAAACATTGGTTAAAAACATATAATGGGATGGATTTTTAATTAAATAGATTATCAAAAATTCAGAATTAGTGGACCTAATATATTATACATGGCTGAAATATTTGGTGAATATTATTGGCATAATACAAATCATTATAAAAACCCATTATAAATTATTTGAATAGATGGTGACCATGGATATCCGAGTTTAAACTAAAGGTCTCATAGAGTGAAAAAATGTGTCAAGATCATGATGTCATATGAATGGTTTTTAATAATTATGGTATTAATGATTATGATTATCATTTCTCATGATATAATTTTTTGTTTTACACAGTGGATGAAACCAAGAGATGTCATGAAAATTCTGAATGGGATGGATGATGCAATGATTTCCCATGTCTTTAATGAATTGAAATTGGATATGGAATGTGAAATGATGATATTGTTGTGGTCCATATATAATTATATAAGTTTTATATCACACAGGAAAGTGATATTTTGAATGAAAAAAAGAAGAAAATGGATATTAATTTATACCATGGGTGAATTAAGTTTTATCTCCCAATATGTCAAAAATATAAAAATAATCACTTGTGGAAATGTATCAAATTAATGGTAATATTTTTTGTATGAGTAAAATAAAGATATAGATCATTATTTTTAAGAAAAAAATAAAAAAAAATTAAGGGAGTGGAAAAAATATATCTGATGTTACTATTTATAGTTAAATGTATTTGGTGTGGGGGATATGTGAATTATATGTATTAATTCATTAATATAATGGATAACACCATGACCAAGGATGGTAATTTGATATTTAAACTATTTAAGTGGAATGATTGATGTGTTTATGTAATTTCAATTAATAATTATATTTCATAATTCTTTATCAATGATATATTAGTTTTATATATCAGAAAACATATGTGGATTGTTTTATAGTTGGTTTTCTTTACATATTTTGAAGAATATATAAAATGGTACTCCTATCGTAGAAAGTTGATTTAGTGGTAAGGTGGTATTTTTGGTAAAAAATTCATTTAGGTGCGGTTAACCATTAATATATGTTATTATTGTTGAGATAACATTTTTTTAGTTTTGATAAAGGAATCATGGATACAGGGAAATTAAATTTTATTATATTAACACCTTTTTAATTTATTAATTATTTAATGAAAATTATTTTTAAGTTATATTTCATGAATTTTACTAAATTTTCATGATTTATGGAATATATTTTATAATCTAGTATTTGAATTAATGAATAATTATAGAGTTCCTTTTGGATGAATTTATGTTTTCATTATGATATTTTAGTGAGTTATGTTATTTGTGGGAAATGATATTCATTTTTAAGAGATTATATGATCATGATATTCATTTTGTTGGTGTGGGAGATTATAAAATACATTATGATATTTTTGGATTGATGAAAACATGAATTTTAATATCTATTGGCCTTCAATATAACTTTTTAGGTGGTTTTTCAATTTGGCCAAACATATTTTGGAAGAGCATTAAGGTTAACTACTAATTGAGTTGTTTAACTTTAATATTGGTTGTTAGTGTGGTAGTTTTAGTGATTAATGTTATGTTTCATCATAAAATTATTAATTTATATTATATATCCTATACTGATCATTTTCTATTTTCTAAATATCTTGGGATAGGAGGAATGACTGTTCATTATTTTATGGAAAATGTGATCTATTAAAAGGTAATTTTATTTCTTCAGGAATGAAAAATTCATCATGAATATTCATTTAATAGATTAAGTGGTGGAGTGGAAATTTATCGAAGAACAATAAATGAAATAAATTGTTGGTATGAAATGGATTAAAATCAAGTAATTATATTTTTCAAATTTTCTAACATTTTACTAAAATAATACGTCAATAATTGGAATAGGATCATGAAAGGATCATTTTATTATTTTACCTTCATTTGTATTTTATTTATTTTCATTATTATATATTACTCAATTGTGGTTTTTTAATCATTTACATCTCCATAATAGTGTTCTCTATAACTCTATATTATTATTTAAACATTATATTTTTAAATCCCACTAATGTTCTCCAGATCTAAGAACTTAGTTTGGTGTCATTTTAGGTAATATTTATGTTTTCCATTTTCCCTTTTAGATGTATATTTTTTTATTCCTTTGCGAGATTTGGGTTTTCAACAAGGGTATTTTAAAATTGGGATCAACTGATTATAAGATAAAGAATCCTGGAATAAATTTTTTTAAGGTGGGGAATGTAGAAACACGAAAATTTACATTGAAATGAAATAATTCTTGATGTGTTTCATAACATGCAACACCTAAGATTATGGGAATTGAGAAATAATATAAAACATAATATTAGGTAAATGTGAACATTTTAACATTGATTTTAAAACTGAATATATGAATAATAATAAAAAAATTATTTAAAATATATATAATTATTTTAGAAAAAAAAATTATTTATTGACGAATATTAAATAACTATTCAATTATCAGTACTTTCTTTTTATGGAATCAAGAATTTTCTTTCTTGGAAATTGTTTTTTCCAATATTTTACAAAAATGTTTTAATTAACGTCTACAGGTTTTTTGAATAAATATAATGGAATAAATCTAAAATTTTAAACCGTAGTGTTAATATTAACATGAGGTTATTTTTGGGGAAATTTTAAATATATTTATTTCTTCATTAAAATTTACAATTAGCAATTTCTCTAAGACTATTATTTCATCTATTTATATAATATAATTTTAGATACAAAATATTATTTATATTTGGTCTTAATGTTTCATTTGTTCTATTTAATTAAAAAAATATAAATATTTTATATTGAATCTACTTTATTTTCTTCTTTTATTATAATTTCATTTTTATGTATAAAATAATAGGTTTCTAAAAAAATATATTTTGGGTACATTTTACCCATTTGTATGAAAAATAATTTTTTTAAAAATATAGAAATTTATTATTTAATATTTTATTCAATTATAGGAATCTTAATAATTCATATAATGTAATATGATCAACTTATTTTTTTCACTATTAATGGTAACTATTGTTAAAAAAATTAACCCCATTAAGGGTAAAATATGTATAACCGGGTTAAAACTATGTGGTGTCATTTTATCATTTGAAAAACAATAAACATCATTTTATTTATTATGTTTTTATTTACAAAATTTATTTTCAACATGTTTATTAATTTTTTAAAATCATATTTAGAATGTCGGAACCCAATCACGGCTTTTTTAAAGATATTTATTGATTGAATTTAAAAAATATTATTGGTTCTTTATATTTTATGGTGTGGTTATAATGTTCGATATGATTTTTTATTGATACAAATATTAAAGAAAAATCCATTTTATTGAATATAAAAAAAACATGTAAACCATATTATTACATGATTCTAATCTAAAATTTGTTTGCACTTAAATAGGGTATTGTCCTTGAAAACATTTTTCATGTGTTTTTGTGTTATATTATATATAACTTCTTCAACGTTTTAAAATTGAATCAGATATAATGGATTAATATTAGGAATTATCATTTCCAATAAAATTGATGGTTTTTTTATTTTTGGTCATAAAGTTATGTTATCTTGGTAAAATATTATGTTATCATGGTTAAGGATAAAATGTGATTAAATTTGATTTACCTAGAGAGTAGGATTATAATGTTTCAAAATCATGTATAAGTGGTACTGGTTGAATTTATTTTAAGCCTACCATATCGTATATTCATATTTCATGTCTCTTATTTTTAATTTACAGGATTATGATTTATATATTATTTAATCTTTTAAATAAATTCCAATTGTTTCCTTTACCTCACTTATATAATCGATCCTTCTCTCATGCATTTCCAATTTTGATTGAGCCTTACATTTTATAAAATATCACCCCTAATACCTTCTAATATTCCTTCCATTCATCCCAGAACATTTATACAACATCTAGTACAATCCTAATAAGGCCAAATTTCTTTGGTGAAGGTGGTATCCTAAAAAATAGGCCATCGTCTTACCTGAATTATTCATAGTATATTTTTTCAAAATATTTTGATAAAATTATTATATTCAAAAGAATATTATTAATCTAGTTTCATAAATGTAATAATGTGTTATTTTGATGGTTTGGAAACCATTTTTTACATTCATTTCATCAAATATGATATAAAAGCTCCCCATATGTATAGGTGTGGACTACTTCATCAATATAGATTTGTGATTCATTTTTTGTCACCATCATTCATGTTTAGTTATTATAATAAATTGAATAATTATATATTATGTTTATGGCATAATTAATTTTATTGAATCATACTATCTATTATACCTTCTTAACATCAACTCCATTGTGATGCGATAATGTCTCTCAGGTGTACATGTGGACTACCTCCACCATGAAGTGATGTAATTAATTTCAGATTTATTTTTTACATGATGAAAATGAGTAAAGATTAAATTAATATAAATTAAATATATGAAATACAAATTATTATTAAAAGTATATTTATTATTTTTCTTTCTTTCTTTCCATTAGTCAAAAAGTGGAAACATTAACCATGTGTAGATATAGATTATCATCCACATAATGTAATAGAATTCATCTTTCATTACCACTTTATATAAATAGCTTTATAATATTAAATAATTATTACTGATGATTCTGTTGAAATAATTACATATTTTAGAGGGTAGAACTAAAACAGAATTACAATGAACGGATCTAAGGATTCAAACCTAGCATGAAAAATTAAACAATTATTAAATGAAAATGATATTTTAAAAAAGAAATTTTTATAAATGGGTGATAATATTTTATAGATAAATTATATAATTAATGAAATTAATGAATATTTATTTCTAATATGTTTTAATAAATTCATATTTATTATATGGGATTTTTCAATTCATATTAAATAGGATGATACCTAAGGTAAGGGTTTATCATCACACACTTGTTTGTATTTGGCATGTACAATATTCACCACCTGTTTCCTTCATGTATAGTATTATTTTCACTTTAAATGGTATATTTTATAATTTAATTTATAATCCGTATTTTTAAATTTTCCTTTTCTTTCTGTTCGTTCAGGTTCGTTATGAATAAAACATTACCAAATAGGTATGTGATTTATGACACAATCTCATTTCATTTTGGTGTTAATTTGGGTAAAAAAATTGGAAGAAAATTATATACATATTATCTTATAAACCCTTTGTATGTTCATATAATTTTATAATTCATTGAATTTCGATGTAATATTATTAATTTAATCTATTTTTATATAAAAATAGTGACAAATGTGTTTTAAGAAAGAGATAAATTATTTACACCTTCGTCGGGAATATTTCACATCCCTATATGTGTAATATATGATATTTCCAACAATATTTATACCATAATCCAATGAATGATTATATTAATTTTTAGTCATTTATGGTTATTTATTTAGATGATGAAATCCTAGTGAAACATGTTTTATTTTCCATGGCCTAATATTTGAGGAAGTGATGAATGTTTTTAATAACTCGAGGATTGCATTTGAATGGATTAAGATTATAGGACGGTTGGGTTTGTTGTATCCCTCCAATGAATTATATATTGTGATACAAATATCTCATGAGATAGTTCTATTTATATTCATGATATTTTTCATGGAAATGATTGAAAATAAATTTTCCCAAATGTTGATGTAGGGATATGATTTCTTCAATTGATAGTAGCAGGACAATTTTTTATCATGATTGGGAATTGAATATTTGACATTTTGATGGGAGAGTATGATTGGTTTATAGATATACTCAACTGATTGTACATCAAGAAGTTTTTGAATAGAATTTTTCTAAAATATTATTTTATATGATTGTGATGAATTAATTCAATGGTATTGTGATTTAATAATTATTAATTCATTATACCATTATTTATTATTATTAATGGTTTGAATTGTTATACGTGGTTTTATTTAATAATTTATAGGTAGAGATCATTTATAATGAGAAAATTAACATAATTATGTTATCACACCTCTATGGTTTTATTAATATATTATGATTAATATCTCCCGCATTTTCCATTACAAAAAATTCACACTCTCTCTTTATTATGTTTCTTATTCATATGATATAGAGAGATATTTTCAGAATTATCTATTTGTGATGGGTGATAGTTGCAAAGAACTATGTGGGAGTTGATTTATATATTTTTTGAATGAGTTTTAATGTATACATGAATCCAAAGACACTAAACCATTACAGTTTAAGAAAGGATCATAATGATATGTAGTAAATATTAATCTAAAATTATGTAATATTTATATATTAAATGTGTGATTAATTCTAATATCACTATATAAATTGAATAATTCACATGTTTTGTATAACTATATTTGAATATGATATTCTTAGTGAAATTTTGAATAGTAAATTTCATAGATTTTTCATAGGGGATGTATCTTTATGTATGGTAAAGACCATAGTTTTAAAAGATTAATATCTGTGAATTTAATTATCAAATGGGAGAATAAGTGTGTAGATACCCATTTAAGGATAGAATTACACTTTTTCATATTTATTAATATTTTATAATTATGTAGTTATTTTTCTATAACAAGGAAACCATGTCCAATAGCATACCTGACATGCAACATAGAGTTTCATCGAAATATTTTGTTGCTCAAAAGAATGATTTATACCAAACAATAATATAGAATCAATATTTTTTAATATTGAAGTTATAACCATGAATTTGTGTTATTGGGAACAAAAATTAATAAATATATTATGTATACACATGTTTAATTTATTTATATTCATCCAATAATTTGTTTTGAAATAAGATAAGAATAAATACAGTTTTACATATAAACTAGTATTTTCATAAAATCAATATTTTCACCTTTTAATGACACGCCCATTTAAGAAAATAATTTTACACATATAAAATTTACATGAAAAAATAATCTTCATTATTGATAGTGGAATATTAAAATAAACATTGGCAGATTTGTTTTGTATTTTTCTGATAAGTTTCATATTTTGATGATTAGTAAAAAATAAAGAGTTATAATTGAATAAAAAAATTTAGTATAAATAATTAATACTCTTAAATTATTTTTTTAATAAGTTTTAATGTAAAATTACTTATATTATAAACATATAAATCCAATATATTTTATTCTGGTATTTTTTACATTGAAATTGGATATAAAAACATCGTAAAATTTGAATAAATTCACTTTAAAACACCACGATGTCATCTAGTCTATAGGATTAACATTAAATTATATTCTTCCACTTGAGTGATTGGAATTTCATAAAATTGATACCAAATTTTTAATAATAATAATTATTTATTTATTATAATGTAAATATTGTTTTTTTCTAAAAATATTAGTGAATGAAATTGAAATGAATTTGAGTAATTAATGTAAAAATGTTTTTAGTTGGTGGTTAACTGTTAATCTTAAGAGTCCAAATGACCTATAAACATGTGAAAAAACTAATTATCTAGAAATTAATCAAATTTATCACTTCATTAATCCAATTGGGATCATTATTTGGTGTCACATGATGTATGGGTTACCTCCTAATATTATTTAAATTTTTATACTTACAAGAATGCTACTCCTCCTCCACTACAAAATGACCCTCACCCTCCCAATTTTATAATATTAAAAAATCACTTTACTTTATATGAAAACATGAATGATAAGATCCCAAAAATAGTCTCTTATCATATAACCCTTACCATGTCCATAAATCCACCCAATGAATCTCTTCGATGCAAACCAAAAAAATTTTAATAAAAAAAATATGTAGCAATATTCAATATGGATTTATGATTTATTTTTTTATCCACCCATTAAATTAGTCGTATTCCATTACAATATAATAACATAAATATGCTAAATATTTTTATTCGTTGTTTTTATTGGTTATAAAAATACTGACACATACTTCAATCAAATGGTTTAGAAAATTTTTGTTTATGTGTATGACGTAATACCACCTCGCAAAACAATGTTGTTCAATTTTTCATTTGAACCACCAATTGTTGATAATTAAGATGGAAAAATTATTATTATATGAAATATATATATATATGAAATTTTTTATTTATTAATAATTATATAATTAAAATATAAAAATAGTTTCATTCATTCATTTTTGTGGGAATAATATTACATCGTCTATGGATATGTTGAATACCATCCGTTGAAAGCGACGTGATACATTGACAAATTACATCTAATGTATTAAAAAGGATTTAATAAATATATGACAAATTAATAAAATCAGTATGATTTGAATGAAAATTTTACATTTCTTTATATATAATATATTGTTTTTTTATCACCATTTTCACACAAGAAAACATGTGATAACATCTCTTATGGTGGTTTGGACTACTACCTCCTCGAGGAAATATGTTTCATTATAAATCACTATAAATTTATATAAATGAATATATATGATTAAATAACATGATATTTTTTATATAAATATCACTAAAAAAATATAACTGTTTCTTACATTCATTCCAAAATGATCATTGAAACACGAGAACATTAGTCGTGTGTGCATACAACCTACTGTCTCAATGATAGTAACGTTGGATCATTTTATTAATCATCAATAATTATTGGTTTTATAAGTAATATTCATATATAAATATTATAATTATGTCTTAGATATTATTATTTTGATTTTATAATAATGAACCATTGACTATAGTAGAACTAATAATGTCCTTTTGTACATATAATCAAAATATGGTCCAAATATCCCACATAAACATAATTGTTTATTTTCCTGTACAAAACAAAGTAATAAGTGAAATAAAATTAATAGAAAACCTGAAATATTTTCTATTAAAATTAAAAAAATTAAAAACAAATGTTATTGAGGAAGATAACGACAATCATGGAATGTCTGACTCTAGGTAGGATATTTTATCTCAATATACTTTCATTGAGGAATATATTGATGTTATAAACCTAATTAATTTTAATGAGGTGTATATAGATCCCATTAAACGTATTGTATAATGAATTTATTTATTCACGTGTTTTTTAATATTTTGTTAAATGATACTCTATATTGGCACTTATGATTCATTGTACATTATTGTGGTATATTTTTTTTGATTTAAAAATCACTTTAATTTCCTCAATATTAGTATTCTTGAAATAATTTTATATATTTATTTATATTAACATAAAAGTACTATACAATATATTTTATTTTTATTTTGGTTCTTTTGTTCTTCTATATGATTTCATGTTTTTAGAACAATGAGAAACCCATCTTTTCCTTTTTTGGTATTTTTTATTGAAAATGGGTTTTAAAAAAGGGGTGATAATATAAATAACTTAAAAAGTTTTATTATTAGTTAATATCAAATATTATTATTGAAATTTTGAATATTTAATTCTAATATGATTTATTATTAAATAATTGTACTTGGATATTTGATGAGTGGTTAAATGATAAACCAATGATGGGTTGTTTTATAATAAACCAATCACAAGTGGTTCAGGGATAAACCAAAGAGGGGTGGCTCTTTGATATCCCTCTAATCTATTGGGTGTAGATGTCATCCTTAAGTATATGCCATTTATTTGAGTGACATGTATGGAAGTGGACCACATGGTTAATCATTCTATATGTGTGAAAAGTATATTAATGTCCCAATACACCTTTATGTGTTTTATATGGTTTATATGGGTTTCATTGTAATATTATTATTATAAAAAGGTGAACCAGTTAGATAATTTTAAAACTAATGTATTTAAAACTTATTATGGGTGATATTTATTACTTTATGAAAAGTTTTAATGGTTTTAAATTATTATCAAAAGACTAAAAGTTTCATTCATTTTATATCCCCTACTAATCATTATACGTTCATCCAATGTATTTTTAATATTTTTCAAATTAATTATGGATATTGTAATGGTATGAAGAAGTCAGGGTGAATTTAATGATGATTTTTCATAAATAAGTCATATTTTATTAAAATAGTTTTAGATAATTGGAAAAAAGGAGACTATCCATAAATTTTCACATTATATATCATGATTTGTTTCTTTCTGATTTATGGAAAATTTCTATAAAAATTAAAAACTAAAAAGATCAAGAATGTTAATGAAAGTAAAATTCATCTCATAAACAAAATATTATTTATATTTTAATGTTCATATACATATAGTTAGCATCAAAGGAATGGTTTAGATAACTTTAGATTTTAGGATAACATTAGAACCGTGCACCTGAAATATTTTACTATTAATTCAATGTGAATTGAATTTGAATTTGAATATTACAATGTTTAATAATCTAGTTTATATTAGTCCATATTGTTTTTTATAGAGAAAACAAGGAGGATATATCAAAAATGAATTAATATAAAAATATCCTCATGAGTCAGCATCTAGAGATTTTTGGAGTTGGAAATTATTAGTTTTTTATAGCGATGGATCTACTAAAATATGATATAAAAATTGGGGGTTTATGTGATGTAAAAAGTCTAGATATACTATATAATATCATGATTATAGTAGATTATTTTATGCGACAACATACCAAATAATTATAAGGATCATATGACACAATCCTATATGAAGGATGGATTAATTCTATATAGAAGGTATCTGATTTCATATATTATTTTGATAAATAGAAGGAAAACCATTTAATTTATCATTTTGAAGGTGAATCCAACCAGTGGTGGTCAATGGTGTTGAATACCAGTGAAATTTTAGAAATTGATCCTTTGAATTGAATGAATTTATGAATATTTTACCTCTTTAATATTTTCCTAAGGCTATTAGAAATAGGTTAGAAAAATAATTCATATAATAGATAAAAAAATTGATGATGATTTTTTGGATACATATGAAAAAATAATCTCTTGACCGCCGTGGTACATCCAAAAAATTTATATGAGATATTTATAGTAAGATAAATTGATTTTACTCAGTATTAAATCCTTTATATCGCATGGAATTAGCTCGAGTTGTGTTCATGATCTATTGGAATCATGTTATATATAGTGAGAATAAAGAAATGGATTTTGATGATAAACATGTGGCTCATGAAAAAAATAAAAATAATAGGTCTAGTTATAAGGAAATGGGAAATCATTCATAAAAAAGACTATAGGAAAGATAAAAAATTAAAATATTTTTGGAAGTATGGTAAAAAAATCATGGAACATTTCATTCAATGTCTGGTAAGTTCTTTTGATGTGGTATTTTGGGTAATATGGCTAATGTTTGTAAGGAATATTATCATTAATGAAATGAAAATCCATCGGTAAGAAGTTTTAGTTCAATGATTTTTGAAATATATTTCAATGTTCGTCCAATTTATATTGGCCTAGGTGGAGACCATCAACATTGAAAGAATAAGGGTGTGGAAAAATCTATTTCCACTACGACAATTCATGATGGTCCATCAAAATATGTTGTGACATTTATGTTACCAGTTTATTCTAATTCTCTAAACACTATGTCTGATTCTGGATCATAAGATTCATTCATTTATGAGAAATTTTCTAGAATATTTTGAATATTACCTCATGAAATAGAAATATATTTTGGAAAAAACTCTATGAGATATTATTAGAGAAACCATGATATAAAAAATATTCTAGTTATCCTTAGATATATGGTATTTCTTGAAAATCATATTGAACATCCCATTATAGACTTTTATATCCTGATGGTATGAATTGGATTTCAGTTTGACATTCTAAAATAGATTATATAGAAAAAATGTTTTATTTAATGATAAAATACCATTGATTGGATTCTAAGAAGCGTGGAAATTGGTTAAATATGTTAGTGAATGTTATTTAGATGATGCATTTGAAAAGAATGAAATAGTTCTTATTTATTACATCCCTATAGTTAATTAATTTACTACTGTTTTTCTTGACTATTTTCCTAGCATTGTTCTTGATCGAGACGTTGAATTTACAATTGATTTTGTTCTTTATGTCAACACTATTTTTAAACACCCACATCGAAGGTAATATTTAGATCTTTTGGAACTCAAAAACTAGTTCCAACAATTGTATAAAATGGCCTCATTCGACCAAACAAATTACTATGGGGTGATCATATATTATTTATGATAAAGGATGTTAGTTCCCTGAGAATTCTCATTTATTATAGATCCATGAATAAAATAATTTTTATCATAATGTATCCTTTTCATCATTTCAATAATTTTCTTGATTAGCTACATGGTTAGTGTTTTTCAATGAATAATATGTGCATTGGGTACCACTAGATGATGGTGAAGGAGGATGAAATTACAATGAGAAAATTATAGATGAGATATAGGAAATTTGGGTCTGTATTTATTACCTATGGGTTGTTTAATAAACTGTTTTATTGATAAATATTATACATAGAGTCTTCCATAGGATTTTGGATTAGTTTGTTCCATTGTTTATTGATGATACTTTGGAATATTCTATTATACATGAGGATAATAAAATAATGTTATGGATTGGTTGGAAAACCATAAATAAAAAAAATATTTCTAGAATGTATAGTTAGAGATATATTGTTGGAAAAAACACTTTCTATGTTTATATTCTTTCTGGAGAAGGCAGAACATTTTACCATACTAAAAAAATTATTGAAGAGTTTCAAAGACATACCAATTTCAGTTAGATTTATTTTTTATTGGATTAGTGGGTTATTACAAACTGTGTTTTGAAAATATTTATATGTTACAAATACCCATATCAATGTTTTCATGAGTGGAAGTTAGGTTTAGCTAGATATAATAAAATAATTATTATTTTGAGGAACTAAAAATAATATTGGAAAATGACTCAGTTTTTTCCCTTCATTCTAGAAATGTTGATTTTTTTCATCTAATGCGATGATTCATTAATAGGACATGCCTATATCATGATGAATAATGAAAATTTAATTTTTTATGCTTCTCATTATTTGAAAAATCTTGATTTTAATTACCCTACACATGATTTGAAATTAGATTTTTTTGTTTTTGAATAATAAATGTTGATTCTTCATTATTATGGATTTAAGTGAGAAGTATATACTGAGCCAAAAAATATGGTGTATATATTATATCATAAGTGGTGGAGCATGATACAATAAAGATTACTATAAATTAAAATTTTTTATAATCGAATGAATTATTATCATTAATTAAAATAAAATAATGTTTCTAACTATTGGAAATGAAAAATTAATTCTATGATTACCATATTAAATTTAGAATGGGAAATTTTATTGATGATTTAATTAATTATGTCCCAGAAGATCGGGTTACAAGGATATCTTTTTTTAACAAGATTCAATGTATTCTACCATTTATTAAAAAAATATGATGACCAGAAGTTAAAGAAAGTAATTTCAAGAAAAGATGGAATTTTTTATGAATGGAATGTTTCCTAATTTTATTATTGATGAATAAGAAGTTTTATGCTTAGTAATAATATTTTGTGTTCATTATGATTCAAAATTTAGGAAATATTTGTTAACTAAAGGTCATAGTTATCTATTTTTCATTCATATAGTTCGGTTAAAGACGTACATAGAACCTCAAGAGTATTAGTAGTGGGATGGAATAAAAGGTGTTATTTATGAATTTACTAAGAAGTGTTTGACTTTTCAACAGGTTAATGTAGAGCGACAGTTATCCAAGTGCATGCTTCATACTTTTTCATATTCTAGAGATGAAATGAGAGAACATATCAATGGATTTCATTGTAGGATTTCCAAATACATCTCATAGTAATAGTTAGTTTTGAGGTATTGATGATCGATTAACTAAATCTACACAATGATTTCCCAGTCAAGATAAGATTCCTTTAACTCATCTTTCTCAACTGTATTTAAAATATATTGTTAGGTTCCATGGAATAAATTTAAAGACATGACCATAAAACATTACTTAATCTTGATTTTTAAACAAGTCCATACGCTATTACACATTGATGATATTTTTGTGTTTAAATTTTTAAATAATTAGGACAACTTACATACATAACATACCACATTCATACAAATAAGATACTATTAAAAACAATATCCATTTTTTCAAAATATAATACATTAAAACATAAAGCAATATTTCTATGACAACTCTACATATCAATCATCCGGAATCCATTCGTTTATCTTATCTCATCCTTATATCCTATGAAAAAACAATTAAAAGTTTGGATGAGTATAAGACCTAGTAAGGGATATAAAGAAATAAAGTGTTAGACAATTGATAACATAAAACCAATAAAACACATAATCATAAAATATCATACGCAGAGAAACATCATTTTTCCGTGAAAAATATTTACCATATCACTATTACATTCACCATTACACATGGAACAACCCTTTGTTCAACTTCCATCTCCAGATTACCAAATTATTGGAGATCTATAATTGGGATCACCCATCATATCTTGAGCTTTAATGGGCTCAACCCAACATATATTGAGCTATAATGGGTGCTAACCACCATATATTGAGCTATAATAGGCTCAAATAAACATAAATAATGTCTATGGAATATATAATAGTAATAAAGTATCTTTAAAATCATATGAAACCAACTATTCGATATACATATAAAAAAAAGTCCTTTTGAAACTTATTAAAGAGTGTTTTAAAAGGATTTTAAAAAGAAAGTCCACTAAAATATAATTTTGGTGAGAATTTATAGAATGGAATGAATATGTGTATAAACTATAAATACACATAGTGAAACATATTATAAAAAAAAATCATCACACCATTAATCATAAAACCACATAATGAATTATGAAGAAGGTTAACTCAAAGAGTGGAAATTGGGTTAAGAATTCCCTTGCCTCGGGCATTTCTTACTTGAAACACATTTAAACATCTTATATAGTGGTTAAAATAGTGTTATTAATATCTTGATGAAACATATTCGTATTTATAATACCTTATATGATCATTTTACATCATCATTCAATTCATTTATTACTAATATTTTTAAATTTACATTTTAGGGTTTCAATGATCGGTTCAAAATGGATATTCTTGTCGATTGGGAGGGAAACTCAAAAATTGGAATGTAGTGGTATTTAAATGTTTCTAGAACCATAAATTATACAATTTATAATTTTGATTTTTGATAGGATGATGATTCATATGTTAAATAATTATCGATATTTATTAAAGTCATTTTTGGAATTCTTCGATCGTAAAGAACTAAATGTGTTTTATAAATTAATAACATGTGTAAAAAATGATTCCAGAAACATATATAAGTTTTAATAAATAAATTATAATCTGGTTTGACTATAAAATGGTTTCATTACTAGTCTTGAAAGAAGTAAAATTAATTGAAATGACCTTGTCCACAGTGTTGGTAAATCGACACATCGCAGGCAGTGTTTTAATTTCATGAATAAGTGGGAGAGGAGAAAAAGAATAATGGTGAATGTTCCATAAACATGATGTAATATTGAATATTTAAGATAATGTATATTTCATGCATTTTGTATAAGTGGATATGATGAACGAATAATAAGTGAAATGAACTCTATATAAAATAATAACGGTGAAATCCCTTACGAATAATAGGCAGCCTAACAGCTACAAATCATTGATTTAGAAAACATTAAAAAGAAATTGGGAAAAAGTCACCAATCTAAAATTGAAACATAATAATTTATATATATCGAAATAAGAACATGTTATGTAATCATGAAGTCTATACCACACAAAAGAGAACCTTAATGGAAAAAAGAAAGAAAGGAGTTGGGAATTATATAACGATGAAGAGTAATTCTTATGATTTGGAGGTTGGGACCTAGGGGAATTCACAACACCTTGAGGGAATATAAGGAAGGTAAGAAGGCCTAATATTCATTGAGGAGGAACTGTGAATGAATGTAATGAAGGAATGGGTTTCTATTTATTGCAAAATGATCGAATATTTAAATAAATTTCATGGGACACCTCATTAGTGGTATTTGGAAAACCGTGGGCTTTCCCAAGATATTTACAAATGGTATAGACCACTTGGGACACCTAATATCTTATTTTATTTTATATAAGTCGTCCAGAATTATTAAATCACTATTACATCATTAATGATGTCATTTAACACACTGATATTGAAACCCGTATTTTTATAATTCACTAAAAATTAAACTGTTTCAGAAAAATTGAAAAAATTCACCCTAACAATTTTTCCGACATGTAGAATTCTTAAATGAAGTCCATTTTTTGAAACTCGTTTTATAAATATTGATACATTAATTTTTAAATAAAATCATACTTTATTAAAAAATTTACAATTTTAAAACTATAACTCATTTTATATCACATTGACATTTTAATCAAGATGTCATTATCTTAAAGCATTAAAAAATAATATAATAATACAATTTACTATTAATTAGGGCCACATTATTATTAATATTACTATTCATTGTGGTATGTTACTAGTCACCAAAAATTAATTTGGTTTCATTAGACTTCAAATAAAATACTGAACATAACTGTAGATTGATCGGTTTTCGAAATTCCAAACACAAAAGCACCAAAATTATATTTTAAAGCTAGTTATAAATGAATACATAAAACAAAGTTTCATGCATTTATTTTTTTAAACCTTGGGGTTTTAAATTATCCTCACCTTCTAGAAATTTTATCCTAGAAATTTTATTTACTCATTAAACAATGTAGGGTGCCTTTCTTTCATAGCATTTTCAGATTCAAAGGTTTCATCTTCAACCATGTGGTTTCTCCATAAAAACATTACCAAGTGGATTATCATATTCCACAATACAGTTTTCCTTCTATCAAGAATATGAACTCATATATCTTCATTAGTACAGTTCTCTTCCATCTGAACTGATTTTGGACTCAAGACATGTGATGAATCATGTACATACTTTATCAACATCGAAACGTGAAAAACATTATGTACCTAAAATAAACTCAGAGGAAAATCTACTCGGTCTGCAACTGGTCAAAATTTATCTAGGATTTCAGAAGGATCGATCAAAAAAAGACTTATATTAGCTTTCTTACTAAAACGCATCACAATTTTCCAAGGAGTTATTTTAAAGAAAACAGGATCAACTACCTCAAAAGAGATGTATTTCCTTGTGTTATTTGCATAAATTTTCTACCAACTCTGATCTATCCTCATGTGTTGATATATCATCTCACTTTCTCAGCAAATTACTCTACTAACTCTATTCCCATAAACATCATATCCCCAAAAGCATCCAAAAATTATAAGTTCTGACTCCACTTCCAATACAATGCCTCAGAAGGTACATTATGTATACTAGAATAAAAAAAATGCTATTATATGAAAACACAAATAAGGAAAGATTTAGATACCAATATCCTTAGTAGTCCATTGACCAAACTCAAAGGATATCCTCCAATTTACGAATCATTCATTCTTAATGCCCATCTGGTTGATGATGACAAGTTTTACTAAAATTTAATTATGTAACAAACAACTTCTGATGTCCCTTCCCTAAATTTTAAGTGATCCTGGGATCCCGATCAGATACATTTGAAAGAGGAATTCCACGGATCAGGAAAATATCATTGAGGTACAGATAATAAATCTGATTCAAAGACATTACATCTCAAATATAATAAAAATTTGTATATTTTTTCATCCGATCAATAATAACCCAAATCACATTATTACCTCAAGAAGTATTAGGTAGTCCCACCATGATGTTCGGGGACATATTCTCCCATTTCAACACCGGAACTGGAAAATTCCGAGTCACCCCCTTCGGTAACTGTTGCTCTACATTAACATGTTGGCATGTCAAAAATTTCGTAGTGAATTCTACAATATCAATTTTCATTCGATCCAACCAATAACACTTCTGAAGGTCTCTGTACATCTTAGTTCTTATAGGATGAACTGAAAATAGATAACTATGAGTTCCACATAACAAATAAATCATTAATTAAGAATCACAAGGAACACACAACCATTTCCCAAATCTTAAAACACAGTATTTATCAAGGTTAAATTCTTGAAACTTAAGCGTTTTAACAAATTCTACATTTTTTCCTAGCTCACGAACTTCCTTTTCTGCATTCTCAATTCTATATGATAACGATGACTCCATTGAAACCTGAAACAAAATATTTTTATTCCCTATACTGACAACTTCTAATCCCAAATTCATCAAATCATTAATCAATGGATCATTTTACAAACATATCATGGTTAATGATTCGTGATGTTTTCCACTCAATGAATCCTCCTCTGGGTTTTCTATTCCCGGATGGTAATTAATCGTTCAATCATAATCCTTTATTTTTTCAATCCATATTTTCTAAATCATGTTAAATTCCTTATTACTGAATATATACATCATAATTTTATGGATAGTATATATTTGACATTTGTATCGTTATAAATGGTGCCCCCAAATTTTAAAAAAACCACAGTTGTCAATTACAAATCATGTGTGGGATAATTTAACTACTATGATTTTTAGTTGTCTTGAATAATAAGAAATTACCTAATCATTCTATATCAGAACACAACCAATTCCCTTCAATGAGAAATCATTGTAGATGAAAAACTCACCATTTCATGATGGCATGGCCAAAACTAGAGCATTCACTAATCTTTTATTAAGTTCCTAAATATAAACATCCCATTCTTCTGTTCAAATAAATTTAACCCCTTTTTGTGTTGACTTAGTCAGCGGGATAGATAACACTACAATTTTTTTTAACAAACTGTCAGTAATAACCGACTCATCCAAGAAAACTACAAATCTCTGTAACATATCTTGGTTTTGTCCATTCATCAACCACATTGGTTTTTGCATGATCAACTTTTATTCAATTATATTTTACAATGTTCCAAAAAAAAATCGGTTGCAACCAAAAATCAGACATGAATAATTTTCCATACAATATCATTTATTATAAGGATTTCAAAAAAACCATTAGTTGTATTTTATTCTCATATGTACTTATAAAATTTTTCATAATGTCATCAATAAACACAACCAAAAACTTATCCAACAACTCATGAAATATTACATTCCTATGATAATTTAATACAATTAGTGCATTATTTAACCGAAAAGGAATATCTATAAATTCATAATGATTATATCTAGATTGGAATGTAGTCTCCTGGATTTCTTTAACCTTTACTTTCTAATATTTGTACCCCAACTTCAGGTCTAACTCCAAAAAATACTGTTCTCCCTAGAGCTGATCAAACAAATCATCAATAAGTGGAAAAGGATACATAGTTTTAATAGTAATGTTATTGATGTTTATATAATCGATGAAAACTCTCATTGAACCATATTTTTTTCTTAACAAACAATGTAGGAGAACCCTATAATGAAGTGATGAATCAGATGAAGCCTTTATCTAATAATTCTTGAAACCAATTTTTTAATTCCAGAAGATCAATTTGGGCCATTCAATAATGAGGTTTATAAATTTTTTTAGAATCAGGAACTATGTCAATAGAAAACTCAACATCTCGAATTGAAATTACACTAGTCAAAAAATCTAGAAAAACATCCATGTATTTATTTACCAATTGTACATCATTAATATGGATAGATCCCTTATATTCAAAAATATGTGCAATAAAATGTTCATTTCCATCATTTATTAGTTTTTTAGCTTCATGATATGTTAGTAATGGTATGGGTTAAGTATTTTACACAAAATGATATTCCTTCTGATATAAAAACTTCTTTTTCTCTACAATCTATCTCTGCATTATAAAAATAAAGCTAGTTGAGACCCATAATAACACCAAACACTACTAGTGGAAAAACCAAATGTTTTGTAGGTAAACTATTTCCCCATACAAGGATAGGAATATTATTGTAATTTATTCTTGCTAGAAAATTTTCTCCATGTAATGGTTCAGAACTCATTAGTCCATTACATTGCAAAACTATAGTGTTTGAGGTGATCTGGGAGGTCAAGGTGACTTTTCCCTAACACTTTGGAAAATTTACAATTCGGTGAATAGTTTCAATGAGAGCATTGTGAACAGTTCCAACGGTATACTGTTGTGAATAGTTCCAACAATAACCTTTTGTTAATAGTGAAATAGTAAACTTATGTGAACAGTGGTATCGATAACATTATGTGAACATTGTAATGGTTCTCTTATGAGATCAGTGTCATTGGTAACCTTATGTGAATAGTGCAATGGTGACCTTACATGAACAGTGTCATTAGGAGCCTTATGTGAACAGTTCAATGGTAACCTTATGTGAACAATGTCATCAGTAACCTAAGGTGAACAGTGCAACAGTGATCTTATGTGAATAGTGTCATCGTTTGCCTTAGGGGAATTCTACAATGGTGACCAGATGTGAACAGTTTCATCGGTAGCATTAGGTGAACATTGCAACGGTGACCCTATGTGAATAGTGTCATCAGTAGCCTCATGTGGACAGTACAATGGGGAGGTTCCAAAGGTGATCTTCCAATGATGACCTATTTCCTTTAACAAATTTTTAGTTACTAAATAGTGTTTCTAGAAAGGTGAGGTTACAATGGTGACCTCTTTCCTTTACCAAATTTTGAGTTCATGAATAGTGTTTCCATAACTGTGAGGTTCCAACGGTGACCTCATTCCTTTTCCAAATTTTGAGTTCAGGAATAGTGTTTCTAGAACAGTGTCGTTCCAACAGTGAGGTTTCAATGGTGAGATTCATGAACAATGTTTTTCCTTTTCCAAAATTTGAGTTCATGAAAAATGATTCCAGCTTCCTACAATTCTCCCCTTTAATGTTTCCATTGACATAAAATGTATTTATATCCATTTTATAATTATTCTAAGTCCAATTCAATGGTCATAACTCCTATATTAACTTCTCGAATGCCTGGGATGATTTTATTTGGTCAAACCGCATGGGTCAATGTGATCATTTTTTAATGGAAAATCTAGTGTATCTTAAATCAATAATCTATTAATTCTTCTAACAGGATGGTATATCTTCATTCATAATTCTTCATCCTTGTTCTCGGCTGTGAGATGCTCGAAACTTTCATTCCACACCGTAGGAGTTTCTCTATCAAACTTTCCTCTGTGGATTGGTTCCCCTATGTTTTAATGCAACTATGGAGTATTGATAAATCTTCTATATAAGTTATGCTCTATCGCCATTCTATTGGGTTCATCTCCTTCAGTTTTCCTCTCCCTTTATGGAATGAAATATCCATTTTCCTAGTGAGCCTTTCTTTGGTGTTGACCGGTGTGGTGGTGTCTTTGCATCTGCAAGTGGATAATGTTTTCATGGGGGGAGGGGATCGTAACCCGTTGTGTGTCTTATTCTCGTTTAAAGAATGTAAATAACCGTTTGTGGTAGGGGATTATTTATGATAGATTACTAGTTAGATTTCTTGAATTTGGAGCCTAAAAAATATAAATCGGTTAATCAAATATGGATTAATTACTTAGTGGTTTGATAAAAGATAATTCCTCGTAGGATTCTGAGTCACCCTCTTTCATGTTTAGGGTCCAAGAGACCAATTGACATGAAGTTTATTTTCATACTGCTTGGGTTTTGATGTGAGCTTGGATGGCTATTGTGATATGTTGGGGCAGGGAGGCCAACTTGTTGTGGGATAAGTTGATGAATAGATTAGAGAGTTTCATTGGTTTATGCATATGAGTTTCGGGAGGACACAAGGGATGATGATATGGGTGGTATGTGAATATTTCAATTCTCACTGATTCTTATTGGTTATTTATATACATTACATTCCCCACAGCTCACGACATCTGGTCTTTTTTACACATCTTCTGAAATGGGTGAAGAAGTGTGGGGTATGCCACGTGCTTTTCGTGTTTAGTTCACAAGGTTTGGTCTTTGATCTTGTTGTAGGTGGCAGAGACTCAACAGGTAGTTCATCTACTGAACGTGTTGAGCCCCATTGTTTTTGGTAGATTAGAATGTTTTAATAGAATGAATGGGAATATGGGAAGGTAATGCTATAAATAAATAACTGAATAAATGATGTTAACCCATTGGGATCGATCTATCTGGGGCGTAATGCTAAGGTTGTAATTTGAAGGAACATGGGACTTTGGCTATGATGCTAACGAAATATACTGTGGAAATTCTAATTTTAATTAATTTCTAAATAATAAATTAATGTAAATTGAAACTAATAAAAAGGTAATGAAGTAATGTATTAAATCTATTTAAATGTTTGTGTGTTTATAGGATACCTAGTCTCTGAAGTGGGAACCAAGAGTCCGAGTGGCTTTAGCTGTAGTTGAGTCTAAAACTATGTAATCCCATAGTGGGGTTGTGATCTATAGTATTTTATGTAAATTATGTGTTTCTATATGCTAATTCACCGCGTCAGTAAGAGAAACTGACACCCCACGTATTCTGTACCCTGGGGGTGTTTTCCCCAACATTCTGGTGGGAGGATGGATGGATAACTACCCCCTTTGTCACCACTCTCATCTATTGGTAGTTACTTTTACAGGTATCCATAGTGGTTATTTTTACCAATACATGTGTGTAGAGGGATGTAATGTCTTGCAGTTATTCTTACACATATATTCTGAATATAGATTCCAATAGAAAACTATAGGTGTGACATGTATGGGCTATGATTAATTGAGGATCCTTACTCAGTGTATGGGCTATAATGGCCTGAGGTTTAATACCCGACGTATGATACATGTTATCTGAACTGTGGTGGCTCCCAGAAACATCCTGGTTACTGTGCTTACATAGACATTGTAGGTATGTTGCACAAGGGGTATGATGTGGTGCATCGCCCAGGTGTCTCTGGTCAAGCCTTTTGGAGAGAGATTCTTAGGACATGTGATGTTAGGGAAAGCACAAAACTAGTGGGGAAGTAGTAGTGGGGTACCCTTGATATTCCTAATTATATTATTTAATCTTGTATGCGTTACTTTGTGAGAGTATCCATGGTGAGGCTTGGAACATAGTATACATTTTTAGGTGACATCTTAGTTTAACTTTTTGCACACTGTGCTTTAGCATGCTTCTTTACTTTTCTACGAGAGGCTTCATGGAGGATCCTACTGAATATACTATTATACTAACCCCATGACTATATAAAATTTTTTCAGGTCACTTGGAGTAGGTTGGAGATCAAGCCAGTTTCCACTAGCATGAGGTTGTAGGAGTAGTTCGGGTATGTGGTTGTTGTTTTTGTTTTTTTGGTATTTGATGTTTTCCCATTTCAGTTGTAGTAGTTTTGTATGACATTACATATGTGTTCTTGGGATTTCAAATATATTTTAGTCTGACTTGGAGTTGGTTGGTGTCTGTCTTATCTATCTCTTTCACATGTCTTCTCTTAGAGGGTAATGCCTCCCATCTGTGTGTTTACTATATCCTCGGTGCATGTCACCAACCCAGGTCCTACTGAAGGTGAGACTCGGGGGGTCATTATCTCCCTTCCCACATTGTCGAACTAGTAGGGGTACACATTTTGGGGAGTGGGTTGTGAAAAAGTTATAGCAATGGAAAATTTGAGAGATAGGATGGAGGTTGGAGTTAGGCACATGTGAGGTTGCATGGGTTTTTAGGGCAACAATGTCATTTATGTTTATCTAATGATGTAAACACTGGAGACCAACTGAGACATAGGCATTTAGGGCCCCCTATGATCTGATGTTTTGACCTTTACGTTTACAATGCCGCACAGAGCAGATTTAGTGAGCAGATTTTTAACCTATTTTTGGCTGCAAATTCTTCTACTGTTGCTTTCCTTTGGGAAGCTCGGAATGGAGCGACTTTCTCTGGTGTTTTCCCCACTCTTCAGCAAGTAATTATGGCGATTCACAGGGATGTTTATGCTGCCTCTTGTGTGCAGGCTGGATCAATGTCTAACACAGTTGCGGACCTTCAAATCTTGCGCACACTTGGGATTGCGGGGCGACCGCGTTTGCCCCGGATGCTGAAATATATTAGATGGATACCACCCATCGGATCCTGCATCAAGGTGAATGTTGATGGAGCTGCGTTGGGTGCTCCAGGTACTTCGGGGTGTGGAGGAGTGTTCCGCACTTTCCGAGGATTTGTTAAAGGATGCTACCATCACGCTGTCGGGGTTGGCATTGCTTTTGAAGTGGAGCTTTGGGCAATTGTCTTTGCCATCAGGTATTCCATCCGTTTTAACTGGGAGCATATATGGATTGAATCTGATTCCCAGACCGTTGTGCATGCCCTGAGTGTAAAGACGCGCCAGGTCCCTTGGCGCATACTTCCACATTGGGTTGATTGCCTTAAGGCTATTGGCCGGATGCGGGTGGTGATTTCACATGTCTACCGGGAGGCGAATCAGGTTGCGGATGCGTTGGCGAAGCAAGCGCTCAATGACACAGGAGAGATGTGGTCGTTTACGGTTCTAGACTATTGTGTCTCACTGGTGGAGGCAGATAGGTGTGGGGTTGTGCACACTCGTTTATGTAATATTCCCTTGTTTGCTTGACTCTTCTCATTTTTGTTATTCAATCTTTTAGGACCGGCTTCCACCGGATCCTGGCTTTTCTGGTATGTTTTAATGGGTAGACCATAGGATAGGGTAACCCAAAATGAATAATAAAAAATTAAATAATTAATTCTTAGTCTTCCATATTCCAGGTTTAGGAGATCTAACTATTTGATATTTTAAAAGTATGGCTTCAGGTCGACATCCTCGTCATGATCACATAAAAGATGTCTAGTAAGCAGGGAAAACATATTTCTGCCGGTTAGAGGATGACGGCGATGTCACTTGGAGTAGGACAGTCTGATAGATTCAGCACCAGAGTCTGTAGAAGTATGAGGGCTCCGTTTCAGATGCTGTCAAAAAGACTAATTGGAGGATGTCGAGATAGGCATTAGTTCGATCTGTTTTCGTAAGGAGCACCTGGTTTCCATGGTTGTGACGATGCCACGTGGAGCAGCGAGGAAGTGGTGGTTCTTGTTCCTCATGGATTTCGAGGAGTAAATGATTTCATTGGAGGAGTTCTGAGATAGGTTTAGAGTTGAGTTTATTTCAACGACTGCGAAGACATCTATTCACCATGAGCTACTTACCCTTCGATAGGGGAGCTACATTGTGCGAGAGTTTGGAATGAGTTTTAAGAAACTTTTATGATATGCTTCGTACCTATTTCCAGATGAGGAGGCCAGAGAGAGGCATTTCAATGGGGCCTTGTGTCCAGATATCTAGATCCAAGTCACCCCATTTACGCTGAAGACATATCGTGAGGTGTTGTCGATGGAAGTGGTTGTCGAGATGACTTTTTCTAGAACTGAATCATCATGATAGGGAATCCATCATGATTCATCATGAAGTAGAGATGTTGTCCGGGGTTCTTGGTTATTAGGGAAGAAGAGTTTCTGTTCATCCAGGGGTAGGTCCTAGCGATCAACATCTCATTTCTCATGGGACAACATCTCTCAGGACAATTCTAATGGATTAGATGCTTGTTTTATTATGGTGGTCGAGGTCATCAGTAGCGAGAGTTCCCAACCTTTCAGTGCAGTCATCATGCACCAGGTTTAATACTCTAGGTTCCTCCTTTAAGGCAGTTCAAACCGAGGCAACTGCAGTAGGTTTCACCAAAATTTGATCAGCAGAGGGTAGATTTTGTAGTAAGAGGACATCCCCATGATTCTCCCCTTCCTCATAGAGCATAGTGCAACCTTGGAGGTTGTCGTCATTAGGGTCAGATAGGTCGTGGTTAGCTTCATGATTTAGCATTTCTACTTCCAGGCAAGCCAGACGTTGTTCAAGCTACCATTTTCTTTTATTATTCTATGGTGTGTATTTTTTTTGATTCAGAAGTGACACAAGACTTCATATCACTTACCCTTGTCGATGCTTTGGGTCTTGAGGTAGAGAGGCTTCCAGTTCCCATGGTGTTAACTATGCCAGTTGGAGGTCGAGTTGACTTGTTTGAAGTATGTAGAGATTGTGAGTTAGTGTTGGGGTAGTTCCTCTCTTAGGGAGATTTCATATGTTTAAGAATATAACCATATGACCTCATCCTTGGAATGGATTGGTTGTTTTTGGTGTAAGATATTGTGGATTTCATCAGGAGGAAGTTCATGTTCTTCGATACGGATGTAGATCTGGTGGTGTTCATTGGCGAACAAGACCCTCAGATGGGTAAGAGGCATGTTCCATCTTTATCATCCATGAGAGCTGATCAGATGCTGAGTTCTTCAAAGATTCACCAAATGGAGTTTCTTAGGGTTGTAGAAGAGTTCCCTAATGTCTTTCAGAAGTGGTTTTAGCATTACCCCCTTGATGAGAGATCGAGTATGGGATCGAGCTACAACTAGGAGCATATCATATCTCTTGTTATTCATATATAAAAATCCCTTTTGAGTTACGAGATCTACGTATAATGTTTGATGGTCTGTTATAGTGCGGTTTTGTTTGGCCTAGTGTGTCACCGTGGGGTGCAACAGTTTTGTTCGTGAAGAAGGTTGATGGAAGTTTCAGTTGTGTGTCGATTATCATCACTGAAACAAAGTGACAATGAAGAATCACTATCCTATTCCGCGTATTGATGATTTATTCGATCAACAAAAGGGTACAAGTTGGTTCTTAATGATCGATTGGCAGTCAGGATATCATCAAATGTGTGTGATAGGAGAGGATATCCTAATGACTATTTTCTATTGTCATCATGGGAATTATGAGTTTGTTGTTATGTCGTTAGGTGTGACGACTGCTCCAGTTATGTTCATGGGATTGATGAACGTTGTGTTCTATGAGTACATGGACAAGTTCATGGTAGTTTTCATTGATGATATCTTTGGGTACTCCATGTTTGAGGAGGACTATGTAGAGTATCTACATTCCATTTTGGCAGTTCTTCATCAACATCAGCTATTTGGGACGTTGTCAAACTGTGAAATTTGGGATCAAGGAGTCTGTTTCATGGGAAATTTTGTGTCCCATTATGGATTAGTTGTGGATCCACCAATGATAGAATTAGTTGTGTCTTGGAAATCCCTCGTGGCAGTGTCAGAGGTACGAAGTTTCCTTGGTCTTACAAGCTACAACATGAGGTTTGTAGAATTTTTTTCTCGATTTGTTCCTCCTATGATAACTTTTACAAGGAAGGATTGGGCAGTCATATGGATTGAACAGTTTCAGACAGCTTTTAGAGTATCTAAAGAACTAGTTAGCATATGCTACAGTTCATTGTATTCCAGCTGATGGAGTTCAGTTTGATGTTTTCTATGATGCTTCACATTTGGTGTTATACTATGTTTTGATGCCACAGAGATAAGTTTTTTCTTATGGGTCTCGGCATTTCTGTCCCCATGATCGTAAATATACACCCCATGATTTCAGTAAGTATCCATGGTGTTTTCTCTGATGTTGTGGATAAATTACCACATTGGTGAGTTCTTTGTGGTTTTCACCATTCATAAGTGCATGCGGAATTTTTTCTCTTAGTGTGACATAAATTTGGACAGCGCCATTGGATGGAGTTACTACAGTAATATGACTTCAAAATATCATATACACTTGGAAAGGGGGATGTTGTAGCTAATCCGCTGAGTCAGAAGTCATGTAGTGAGGTAGTACATGAATCTAGTGATTCTATAAGAGTAATGGAAGAACATTCATCACTGCATCTTGATATGGGAGAAATTTCTGGTAGAGGTTTTCTTTTTCAGATGACGGTGTAGTCATCTCTGGTGCAAAAGGTGGAGGAGTCCCAGTTGGGTGATCAAGAGGTGGAGGTTTGGAAAGATTGATTTGTTTGTGGCGAGGCCCATGATGGTTGGTCTGAGGATGAACAACACCGAGTGCTACATCACGGAAGGATTATTTTTCCTTTGACGTTGCACGAGATAGTTCTCAGAGAGTTACATTTTTATCCTCTAGTATTTAATCCTAGTGTGACAAAGATGTACCAAGCCATTAAGAGACATTATTGATGGCCTGGGATGAAGCGTGCAGTTGCAAAGTTTGTGTCTCGATGTTTGGTTTTCCAGAATGTGAAGGTCGAACACCATGTTACTGGTGGTATTCTCTAGCTGTTAGATTTTCCTCAGTAGAAATGGCAGGACATGACATATCAATAGACTTTGTTACAGGTTTTCATCAAGCTCAGATAGTACATGACACTATTTGGGTAGTAGTGGACCGTTTAACAAAATAAGTCCCCTTCATAGCAATTAAGGAGTCAAGATCTGTGGATGTTTTGTCGAGGTAGTATTTGGAAGAGGATTAGAGACTTCATTGAGTCCCAAGGACGATCATTTCTAATCAAGTACCTTGTTTTACATCTAGGATGTGGAGAGGTCTCCAGCATGCTTTTGGTTTTCAGCTAATCCTTAAAAATGATTTTCATCCCTAAATGGATGGTCAGACAGAGCGGACCATCCAGACTCTTGATGAAATGTTTCTCTCTTGTGTCCTGGATTTTTGAGGTTCGTTGATGAGGCACATACCCTTGTGGATTTTTCTTAAAAAAATAGTTTTAACTCCAACATTGGTATGGTGTAGTTTGAAGACTTGTATGGATGGAAATTCCATTCTCCATTGAGCTAGGTTGGGTTCAGAGAGTCAAAAATTCTCAGACCGGAACTACTGCAGAATACAATATAGATGGATTGGGTGATTCATGAGAGGATGAAGACAGTGCAGGATAGTCAGAAATCATATGCCAATCAAATGAGGATACCGATATAGTTTTATGATGGTGATCATGTGTTTCTGATGGTGACTCCCCATCGTGGGAAATGAAGGTTTGGTTATGGGATTAAGCTTTTTTCCCGGTTGGTTGAGCCTTTCAAGGTGTTAGATCATGTTGGAGTTGTGGCTTATCGAGTAGAACTTCCCCTGCAGTTGATCCAGATACATGATGTTTTACATGTATCACAACTCCCTCTCTATCTTCATGATGACCCTCATGTCATCGATATGGGAGATATCGTTGTTGATAATGATGCAACCTTGAGGAGTGACCTGTGGAGATCCAAGAAAAAAAAGATAAGGTGTTGCGCGGGCATTCTATCCCCTTGGTTTGTGTCTTGTGTCGATTGGGTGGAATATAGAAATTACTTGGGAACATGAGTCAGAGATACATTCTCAGTACCAAGATTTGTTTGATGTTTAACTCATTTTCTGTTACGTTCTCCCATTTGTGTTTATATACCTTTCGTTTTTATCGTATGGATTTATATTGTTCCTTCTTATGGATTGATCTCTTTTGGGATGTATCTCGATGGGTGGTTGTTCAGACATCTTTTATGTTCCCTTTTAGGTTGGTTTTGAATTCTCGAGGATGAGAATGTTTTGAGATGTATATGATTTTATGGACCAGACCTCTCTGGTCTATTCCATTGGGAAAATATGGTGTTTGAGGAGTTTAGGGAGGCCATAGTGACTTATCCACAACACTTTTCCAAATTTCATACTCTGTGAATAGTTCCAATGGTAGCCTTGTGAACAGTTCCAAAGGTAGACCGTTGTGAACAGGTCTAAGGGTAACCTTATGCGAATAGTGCAATGGTAACCTTATGTGAAAATTTCCATCGGTAACATTATGTGAACAGTGCAGTAGTGACCTTATGTGAACAGTGTCATCGATAATCATATGTGAACAGTGAAACCGTGACCTTTTGTGAACAGTGTCATCAGTAGCCTTATATGAACAGTGCAACAGTAACCTTATGTGAACAGTTTCCTTGATAACCATAGGTGAACAGTTCAACAATGACCATATATGAATATTTTCATCGGTAGCCTTAGGTGAACAGTGCAATGTTGACATTATGTGAACAGTTTCATCAGTAGCATTTGCTGAATAGAGCAACATTGACCTTATGTGACCACTGTCATCAATAGCCATATATGGATAGTACATCGGTGAGGTTCCAATGGTGACCACGTTCCTTTGCCAAATTTTGAGTTCATGAAAATTGTTTCCAAAATGGTGAGGTTCCAACAGTGACCTCTTTCCTTTTCCAAATTTTTTGTTCATGAATAGTCTTTCCAGAACGGTGAGGTTCAAATGGTGGCCTCTTTCATTTGCAAAATTTTGAGTTCATGTACAGTGTTTCCACAACGATGAGGTTCTAACTGTGACCTCTTTCCTTTGGCAAATATTGATTTCATCAACAGTGTTTCTAGAATGGTGAGGTTCCAATGGTGAGCACTTTCCTTTGCCAAATTTTGAGTTCATGAACAGTGTTTCTAGAAGGGTGAAGGGTCCCATGGTGACCTCTTCCCTTTTCCAAATTTTGAGTTTGTGAACTGTGTTTCCATAATGGTGAGGTTCCAATGGTGACCTCTTTCCTTTTCAAAAAGTTGAGTTCATGAACAATGTTTCCAGAATGGAGTGGTTCCAATCGTGAGGTTCATGAACAATGGTTTTCCTTTTCCAAATTTCAAGTTCATGAACAGTGTTTCCAGCTTTTATAGTTCGCCCCTTTATTGTTTCCTTAGGCGTAAATGCATTTAAATACTTGTTTTAATGACTCGAAGGCCGATTCAAATGTCTTAACTCCTATATTAATTTCCCTAAGGCTCGATATGCTTTTACTTGGTCAAACCTTGTGGGTCAATGTGATCTTATTTTAATGGAAAATCTAGCCTATCTTAAACCACTACTCTGTTAAATCTTCTAACAAGATAATATATATTCCTATCTAGATCTTCCACTTTATTCTCGGCTATGAGAAACTCGGTCCTTTCATTCCTTCCCATCAGAGATTCTCAATAAAACAATCCTTTTTGGATTGGTTCCACTCTGTTTTGATGCAACCAAGAAGTATCGATCAATCTTCCATATAAAGTATGTACTATCATCATTATTTTGGATTCATCTCCTTTTGTATTCCCTCTCCCTTATATGGAATTCTATCAACATGTTTGTAATGGGATTTTTTTGGTTGTTGACCAGTGTGGTGGTGTCTCTACATCCTTGGGTGGATACAGTTGTCACAGGGTGAGGATATTGTAACCCTTTGTGTGGCCTTTTCTCATATAAAGAGCTTTAAGAATCATTTGAGGTAGAGAATTAATTTCTTATATTTTCTTTTACGTGCAACTATATATTTATCATGGCTTATCCCACCAGATCATAATGGAATTGATATAATCAATATTTGAACTGAATAAGTAAATTGTTATCGATCATATTTTATTGCCTTTTGTTTTTCTAGATAGTGTGATATCTATTATTTCTTCTTTTTGATTCTAATTCATCATGGAACTTAATAAAGAATGTAAATCCATAAATAATCGATAATTGTTTGGCTAAAGATAAAGAGGCATGTAAATGAATATAGTTTTTCTTGTTGTAACTTGATGTTAATAAAATTGGTGCAATAAGCATGTTTAATTATTTTTTATATCTTATAAGTTCATTTTCCGGAATTTAGAACCTACAAAATAAAAATATATTATTCCTAGATAGATTAAATAACTGGCTGTTTGATAAAAGATAATTCCTTGTCGGGTTTTGAGTTACCCTCTTGCTTGTTTAAGGGACAAGAGCCCAAATGATATGATGGTTGTTTTCCTATAGTTTGTTTTCATGATGGGAGCCTGAATAGCTATTGTGATATGTAAGGGCAAGGATTCCTACTGGTTGAGGTATCATTTGATGCCTAGTGTGGCGAGTTGCATCGGTTTTTGCATACGGGTGTAAGGGAGGACACCAGGGATGATGAAATGGGTTGGATGTGAATGTTTGGATTTTGGAGTATTCTTATTGGTTGTTTATCTACTTTACATTCCCCACTTCTCAAGGCACCTCGTATTTCATACCATTCTTCTGAAAGTAGTGAAGACGTTGAGGGTAATCCATGTTATTTTCGTGTTTAGCTTCTCAAGGTAGGATGAGACTATGCTCTAGCAATAGGTGGAAATGACTTGATGGGTAGTTCATATACTCACCATGTTTACCCCCCTTGTGTTTAGTAGCTTAGAATGTTTTTCTAGAATTCCTAAGAATATGGGAAGGTATTGCTATAAATAAATAATTGATTAAATGATGTTAACCCATGGTGTTGGAGCTTTCTGGGGTGTAATGATGACGTTGTAATTTGAATAAATAGTAGACTTTGGATTTGATGCTAATGAAATATATTGTGGAATTTTTAAGGGTTAATTAATGATTAAATGATTAAATAACATAATGTGAAACTAATAAAAATGGAATGAGGTAATGTAATAAATCTCTTTAAATCATGGTGTGCTTATAGGATATGAAGTTTTAGAAGTGGCAATCAGGAGTCTGAGAGGTGTTAGCTATAGTTGATTCTAAGACCAGGATATTCCCATATTGTGGTTTTGAGTTATATTACATTCTGTACTTTTTTGGTTTCAATACACTAATCCACCCCGTCAGTAATGAAATTTGACACCCCGAGTATTCCAAGCCCTGGGGGTGTTATCCCCAACATTCCTTTTGGATGATGGATGGAATACTACCTCATTGGCCCTGCTCTCTTATCTTGGTAGTTAGTTGTGATGTTAGACATAGTGTTTAGTTTTCCACGTATATGTTTGTAGAGGGCTATAATGGCTTGTGGTTATTCACACACATATATTCTAGATATAGTTTTCTAAGGACTACTATAGGTGTAACATGTATAGGCTATGATGGCTTGGGGATCCTTACTCAGTGTATGGGCTATAATGGCATGAGGTTTAATATATGACGTATGATACATGTTATGAGAGATTTGGTGGCTCCCAAAATCTACCTAGTTACATTGATTATGTGCATGTGGTGGTTTTGTTGCATGAGGTGCATGTTGTGGTGCATATCCAATGTGTCTATGGGAAAGCCTTTTTGGAGAAAGATGCTTACGACGTGCGACATTGGGGAAAAGTGGGAAACAAGTGGGGAATTAGTATAAGGGTACCCTTGATATTATTTATTATATTATATACTATTGTCTGCAATACTTGGTGAGAGTAACCATAAAGAGGTTGGGAACATAGTATACCTGTTTAGGCGATGAGTTAGTTTCACTTGTTGTTTAGCGTACTTTAGCATGCTTTCTTTAATTTTTCATGAGTGGCTTCGTGGAGGATCCTTCTGACTATACGGTTATACTCAATTGATGTCTACATAAACATTTTTTCATGTAAATTGTAGTAGGATGGAGATCATGCTGGTTTCTACAAGCTTTGGGTTCCAGGAGCTGTTCGGGATGGCGGTTGCTGTTGTTCTTAATTTTTTATGGGTATTTGAATTTTTCCCCTTTCAGTTATAGATGTTTTGCATGAAATTACATATGTGTACTAGGGTTTTTTGTATATTACAGTCTGAGTTAGAGTTGGTTGGTGTCGCTTTTATCTCTCTCATTCTCATGCAATCTCTTATAGGGTAATGCCTCCCATTTGGGTGTTTACTATACCCTCAGTGTTATTCTCCAACCCAGGGCCTACTGGAGGTAGGACTCATGGGTCCTTATCTCCCATATCAAATTTCTGACCAATGAGGGGTATACATAGTGGGTAAGAGGTTGTGACACTACATCTGTTTTTATCATGAGATCTTGTTTCATTTCATGTGTTTGAATTCCCAATTTTTCCAAAAATTTATAAAAAATGAATTATTCTATAGACCCTATATCAAACAACACATTTGAAAAATCTATAGAATCACGAAATTGACCTGATACCACACCATTTGATAGATCAACATATCTTTAAGTGGTTGAAAAATATTTTACTGAACCCCTCCACTTCTATTCTTGCTGATTCCTAACATGAGTAACTAGATTTAGACCAACATTAGAAAAAAAGACATGATTCCTTATAGTTAATGCATATCACCATCAACTTCTCATTAATTTTTGTATCATTTTCCATGAAATCATATGACATGTGTCCAAATTTTCCACTTTGGTTTCATTTCATAGAATTTACAATACCTTTAACAGGATGCATTTTACTACACTTTTCAAAAGAAGGAAAATTCATTTTCGTACCTCTATACTTTTTTGATGACTTCTTCCCCATTTCCTGTAAAAATGATTGATTCTTATTCTTATCATCACAAGGAATATATCTTTCATAAAAATCCATCCCAAATTTTTCATCACAACGAATAAGCTTCTCATAGATTTTAAACTCATGTGGGGCCAAATCTCTTTGCAAAAAATTGTTTCCATATAGAGTATAATCTGTTCATTTAACTTTAAAAATCCAGAGTAAAATCAGTTACATACCTAGACAGTCTTGTAAAATTGGATTCATATGCTTCCACATAATCATCATCTTTTTTATTCATTTCGATGAATTATTTTTTCATTCTGAATTGAATAGTTTTGGAAGAATAATTTTCCATAAAAATACTATTAAAATAATCCCATTCCATAATGTTAAGATCATCACATTCTCTTGTATTCTTAACCAGAGACCACCATTTATCAAATTCACCATCCAAATGATAAATGGGTAGTATTATCTTTGGGATTTATGAACATCCCCTCTCATCAAATATCACTTCTATAGAATTCACCCATCCTTCAGTTATCACCGGATCTGTGGTTCTTCTAAATGATGGAGGATGTTGCCTCATAAAATGCTCCACAAAAGACATGTTTCTTCATGGTTGATCATCTTCCTCTCAAGGATGGATACCACCCATGTTTATTTATTGATTCAGCTAATCCATTTTTGTCACAAACTTCTCATTTTATATCACCATCATTTCAGGTTGTAGGTTCGGACAGACATCTGCCTCTTGGTGGCTTCCTACTATAGCTTCCCTGTTTCTTCTACATAAAAGTATTCTATACAAACAAAACATAGTTAAAGTGACATGGTAATGATTATATGCTATAATATTTCAAAATAACATAGAGTTAAAATCATTTATGTTATTCTTTTAATATCATCCCAACCATTAAATTTATCTAAACCATCCTCTGATACCAACTATAAAGACCTGACCATAAAGCATTACTTAATCTTGAATTTTAAATAAGACCATACATTATTACGCAGTGATGATCTTTTCATCTCTATATTTTTAATGAATTATGATATATAATATACATAGAATACCACATTCATACATAAAATATTCTATTAAAAATAGTATCCATTTTATCAAAATATAAAACATCAAAAATAAATGCATGATTTTATTGACAACACTCCATATAGAACATTATGAATCTTTTCTTTCTCTTACCCAAAATTATATCTAGTGATAAACATTTTAAAAACATGGGATCATTATAACACTCAATAATGGATATAATGAATGAAAGAATTAGTTAGGTGATAACATAAAACCAATAAAACCTATAATCATAAAAACTCATATGTATGTAAACATCATTCGTTTCCTTTGGACATATTTACCATATCACTCTTAAATTGACCCTTAGACATGGAATAACCATTTCAACTACTTCCATTTCTGAAGTACCCAATGCATTGAATAGCTATAATGGGGCTCACCCATCATATCTTGAGCTATAATGGGATCAACCCAACATATCTTGAGCTATAATGGGCTAAAAACAACATATCATGATCTATAATGTTCTCAACCCAACATAAATAATGTCCAAGGAAAATATAATGGTAATAATGTATCTATAAAATCATAATTAACCACTCATGTTATATACATATAAAAAACAATCCTTTTGAATTTTATTAAAGAGAGTTTTAAAAATATTTTAAAAAGAAAATCCCTCAAAATATAATTGAAGTGATAATTAATAGAATGGAATGGATATGTGTATAAAATATAAATAAACATATTGAAACATATTATAAACCAACATTCATCACACCAATAATCATAATACAACATAATGAATAAAGAGGATGGTTAACCCAAATAATGGAATTTAGGTTAAGAATTCTGTTTACCTCAGGTTTTTTAGACATCAAACACATTCAAGCCTCAGGTATAATGGATAAAAGAGTGTAATTAATATCTTAATGAAAAATATTTATTTTTATAACACCTTATATGAACATTTTATAATATCATTCAACACATTTATAAGTAATATTTTTTTATTTACATTATGTCGGGTGTGTTCTTTACATGGTTTCCATGATCGGTTCGTGATTGGTATTCTTTTCTTTTGGTAGTGAAAAAATAGAATTTGAATGAAGAGGTACTAAAATGTTTCTAGAACCATAAATCATAATATTTATCATCTTGTGTTTAAACATGAATATGTTATAAAAGTTATATCAATATCAATATTTGTTTTAGTCATTTTTGCAATTCTTTGGTTATAAAGAAGTAATTTCCTATTATAAATTAATCACATGAGTCCAAAATGACTCCAGAAACATATATGATATATAATGCATAAAATGTAATATAATTCAATGATAAAAATGTTTTCATTACCTGGATTTAATGAATTATAAGAAACTAAAATCACATCGTCCAAGATGTAGGTAAATCAACACATCACGAACAATGTTTTAATTTCGTAACTAAGTGAGATAGGATAAGAAGTTTAATGATGAATATTCCATAAAAATGATTATATCCAGAATATATAAGATACTATATCATTAATTACTCTTTCATAAGGGGATATTTGGATTAATAGAAAGATAATGGATCTCGAAATAAAAGAACAATTGGGAAATCCATTATGAAAATTAGGAAGCATAACATCTATTCAACGTAGTTTTAGAAAACATTAAAAAGGGGGGGGGGACATGGGTCACCCATCTAGAAATTATACATAATAAATTATTGGTATGGAATTAATAACATGATAAGGAATCATGAAGGTTATACCACAAAAAAATAACTTGAATGGAAAAAGAAAGAAAGAAGTTGATAATTCTATTACCTTGAAGAGTAACTCCTATGAATTTATGGTTGGGACCTTGGGGGACGAAGAACACCATTGGAGGAATATTGGGTAGGTAATAAGGCCATATCTTCATTTAAGAGTAATTTTTAATGAATTGAATGATAGAACATGTGGGTATTTATAGGTAAATGAGGGAATAATTTAATAATTTAAAGGGACACCTCATTAGAGGTATTTACAAAACCATTGGATTGACCATCACATTTGACCACGGAATTCGCATCATGGGAAACCTAATATCTTATTTAACTGTAATAAAGTCGACCATAATTATTACATCATTAAATATGTCATTAAACACACAGAAACTCAAATTGTATTTTTACTGTTCTCTGAAAATTCAAATGTTTCAGAAAAATCCCAAATATTCCCCCTTAACATTTTTTGATGTGTATAACATAAAAATCAACTACATTTTTTGAAAATACTTTTCTAATTATTATTAGTTTTTTAAAATAAAATCATTATTTATTCAGAAATTAACAATTTAAAAACTATAACTGCTTTTATATCACATTGAAAAATTAATAAAGATTTCATTATATTAAAGCATTAGGAAAATAAAATAATGATACAATTTACTATTTATTAGGGTTATATTAATATAAATATTACTATTAAATAACGTTATGTTTCTTTTCCACAAAAAATTATGTTGGTTTCATTAGACTCAAAATAACATACTGAACACAATTGTAGATGATCGTTTTTTGAAATTAAAAATATAGATGCAAAAAAATTATGTTTAAAGGAAAGTTATAAATAACTACATAAAACCAGGTCTAATACATTTCATTTATTTTTTTAAAACCTTGGTGTGTTACAATAAATCTCTCTATTGTATCATACTGTGATCCCTATATAACAATGATTTTATTAAAATGGACATCATAAGTCCTTGAGTACTAAATTAAAATTAAGTACAACTTTTCAAACTCAATTCAATTGATGATTTGAGTGGTTGATTTAGACCCCGGATGATATATTTATTTCTTTCTACCTAATATATCAGGGAATTTATGATCAAATTCCTTCTTTGGTAGAGGTTTCTTATAATAATTATTTTTATTTTAGAATATGGATGTCACCATTTCAGGAATTATATGGAAAGTAGTGTCAGACACCATATTTTATGATGATGTAGGAGAAACAAATTTTATGGAACTATAGATGGTAAAGTAAAAGGTATAAAAATTTCATTTGATTAAGAGTCACATGAGAACGATAAATACAAAAATAAAATTTATGTGGATAACAAGAGAGATAGTCTTTCATTCATCTTAAGAGATAATGTTTTTCAAAAAAAATCTCTATAGAAAAGTGTAGATCATTTTGTAAGATTGTGAAGTTGGGTCCATGGATCATTGGTCCATATTTTATAATTTATAATTTTGGTATATTTTCCTACCAAGTGTCCATACACATGAATTTATTTTAGGTACTCAATTAATTTCATGTTTCAATGCTATGAATAATTTACATGATTCATCTCATGATTTTATATCTTAAGTAGTTCAGATGGTAGAGAATCATTGTAATGGGAAAAAAATAGTTCAGGTTATTGAGAATAGATATAAAGGGTATTAAAATATGTTAATTCAACATGTAATTGTATTATGGAAACCTTATATAGATGAAGAGGAAATGTGAGAACCTAAAAATTCTATGACTGAATAATATCCCCACCTATCTTATATGTGAATATAGTTGCGAGGATGAAATTTCAATAATGGGGGAATGATGTAACAACCTATAAAATGATAGAATTTTACTTTTTATTATTTATTAACATTTATTAATTAATAATCAGTTTTAAAATAAAATGGATTCTATTTCCAAAAGAGTACATGATAGGAACAAATGAGTTTCTTCAAAATCATGCTTTGCATAAAAGACTTAATTATACCGAATAATATTATTATCACGGCCCATTCCTAGGTGCTCGTTCCATGACTACCCCAAGCCCTCCTTCCATATTCTATGGGCTTTCAACTTGCACTGGAAAGGTGTATCCCTATAACGGGAAGACATTGCCTTTAAACCTGTACAAACACACAATCCAATATCACAATAAGAAACAACTGTGAAGTACACTATTGTAGTAAAATGTGTGTCGAATGTAAAGGGGTCGATATACAAGACCAAATGGAAAGTACAATTACAACATAAAAGAGAAAACAAATCATGGATCATCCACTGAGGATCCTACCTGAAAAGTAGGTACAACTCAAGATCAGTAGTCCTTCGTCACGTCCCGAAAAATTGTCCACCTCTGAGCACCGTCCAGTCCTATCTCACTCAGCCTAGATCAACAATGTCCATTGTCTATAGAAGACACAACATGGTGTGGGTGAATCCCTTGTAGGGGTGAGTATAACAATTCTCAATAGGGACCATGAGAACCCCAAAATTCTCCCTGAGTTCAATAGAGGATTAACCACAAAGTAAGATATTAATCACAAATCATGAAGCAGTCATCAATTATAAATAGGTACAAGCCCATACATATACCTAATTAATCAATAAATACCCATCTCATACATGAATAAACAAAAGTCTCCGACTTCTATGCCATTTACACAACTAATATAAAAGGGAAGAATACCACAAAGGTAACACCACGAAGGTAAAATTACAACCAATGTAACACCACGAAGGTAACACCACGTAGGTAAAAGTAAGAATAGGTAACCCAATTAATGTAACACCAAAAAAGAGAATGTACCACATAGGAAACTCCATGAAGGTAAAATACTCAGCTCACACCTAGTATATAACATAAGTATAAATGTTCAAATGGTTAGTCGTAAATCTATATCATCTTATTATATTGAGAGGCTCGGCTGCTGAACCACACAAGATCGATATATGTTGACCCACACAGGATTTCTAGGTGCTGACCCATAGTCGACTGATAAAAACATACCCACATTTTAAGGTTATGCGATGTCCCACATAGGTTTTATACATGTTGACCCACATAGGATCAATGTTCATTCTTCATGTTGCATCCAATCTCCTCCACCTCACTACAAGCCACTAGATTCCTTCTCATAGTACGCGTGATTCTTGGAGAACCAATTCTCAATCCATTAGTCATTTTTTAATTGGTACGATGTTTCATGAAGAAGTATCGCAAAGACCTCCAAGTCCTAAGGGTTGTAACATTGCAGACGACCCATCAATCGGGTGCCCGGTCTGTGACATCTAATCATTTTCTTACCGAGGGCCCTGTTGGATTTGGGATTGATCCAACCCAAACATACTAAAAAATTCTCCAAAACTAAAACAGATAATAACAAAAGGAAAATCATGCTCCAACTATACCAGTGTCATTGACGGTTCATCAAATGGACTCCCAGATTTCATGTTATGGTTCTTTTAGCGAAACTGGGTCTGGAAGGGCTGGGTCCTGCCCGACCTGGTCGGACCTAATTCGGGAGGACCTGACCCAGTCCAAGTCAAACAAGGATATGCTAGTGCACGGTGGGCTAGGCCCACTAGGCCGTGGTCTGGCCCGACCCATAGTCGGTGCATCACGGCCCACCCCGGCGCGGCCTGCTGGGTGACGACGACCTGTCCCGTGGAGGCGCGGCCCGCTGGGCTCACGCTACCCGGCCAACGGAGGTGCCGATCGCTGGGATCGCGCGGCATGATGGGAATGTGTGGCCTACTAGAGTGGGGCCCAACCTCGACCACATGGGGAGCTAGTGGGGGGGGAGTCACTTGGTTTTCCCGAAAGGCCGAGTGGCCGTTCAATTTTTCTCAATAGTGGTGGTTCCACGTGGCGCAACCTCATCTACCGCGGAATCCATAGGAAGAAGGTCCTGCCTCTGCGGCATCAGAGTTGTGGATACTCTGACAGCATGCAGTTTTTTTTTTCACTGCCTCCTCCTTCGTTTGGCCGATGCAGGCTACCCTGTTCGACAACCACGGTAGAAAAGCGACGGTTCTTCTTCAATAGTGGTGTGAGACAGCGCGCCACATCATCTCTATGGACGGCCGAAATATTGACCATCATGGCATAATGTTGCAGCATCCTCATGTGGCGTGCAATGTCAAGCCGCCTCCATTTCGTTTTTCCGGTTCCAGTCGTCTCCAACATCTACTACTGTTGGTCTCCAGTGTTGTGCCGGTCTCAAGTGACAGGTCGGTCGCCAGTTCCCCACAAGAGGTCTTCTGTAGAGAACGCAAAGGTAAAACAAGTGGCATAGTGACCATTCCTTGTTCGTTTGGAACATTCCCTCTAGGTTATCATCTTATTAAAAAATATGTTATATGATTCCACAATCTCATGAAAATAAATGAGACAACAACATACTTCAAGAATGATGGAGAACGCCCGTGATTGAGGAAGAGTTGGTGTTCATTGTCCCCACAACAGACCACCAATGATGACACTTAATCATCATTCTTTGGTTCGAAATTCTGTGTTGCTCATCACCACTCACTGAAACCAGTCTTTTCCTCCAAAAATGTTGGTGTCACAACACTTTATCAAAACTTCGTCTCTTGGTGAAGACATTCCTACAATCCTCCCCATGCTCTATATAAATTGTAGTGGGGGAGTGTGAGTAACACTCGTGGAATTCATGAGGGTTCATTAAATACGAACCTTCCTAATTCCAACAACATTGTTAAAAAGGTATTGAGGAGTCAATCCATTAAATGGATTGACCCATCGTTGGTCACACCACTACTGCTTGTGCATTGGAGGAAATGAAATGAATAAAATAAAATTACTTTGCTATTTTATTATTATATTAAAAGTCCAAAAATCTTCCATTTTATCACGACCAACTACAGTTACAGCAGAGTCTCCCTTTAGAGAATAAAAGAATTGCAAATTCAATGGTTCCCTCATATTTTTATTCTGGGTATTGGATAAAATGTTAGAAAACACCACTAACGCATTTACTGAACGTACCATAAAAAAATTTCATAAATTCATTCTAGGCACACCAGGCCTCAGAATCATGCACTTCCATGTAGACTCATACTAATTCCATATAATTAAAAAAATGGAAAATTTGGGTCTATACGTTCTCCAAATCATAGGTATTTTCATCCCCTGAAGCCACAACATAGTCTAAGGAAACAAATGGGGGGTACTGAGCATGAATCTAAGCCTCCCACTCCTAGGTGCTCTTTTGGAGGTTCCCATGCTACCAGAAAACACGCACCAGAGGTATCGATCATCCAAGAGGAACCCACTCATGTCCATTCTCAATCTCCACTGGAACCTCAGTAAATGTCGCCCCATCATCAATGTGCATATGACCATGATCGATGATGTGAGATGGTTCATGCATGTATCTTCTCATATGTGACACGTGGAAGACATCATGCACCCTCTCCAACTACGGTGGATGTTCCAAGAATTATTCCACCTCTCCAATCCACCTAGGTATCAAAAATGGTCTGATAATCCTATGAGATAACTTGTCGCCCCGACAAAATCTATGAAAAACTCGTCATGGTGGGAAATGTAGGAATACATGGTCTCCCTCATTGAAGTCCAAAGGTCTTTATCTTATGTCAACATAAGACTTTTTTCTACTCTATGAAGTCTTTATCCATTCCTAGATGATATGCACCTTCTTGGTGGTCACCTGTACCATCTCTTGACCCTTAAGCACAGACTCTCTTTGGTCTGTCAAGCATTGAGGTGATCTACATGGTCGACCGTACTCGGCCTCAAATGGTTCCATACTGGTGGTTTAGTGATAGAATTTGTTGTATTTGAACTCTACCAAGGGAAAGTGATCCTCCCAATTAAATCCAAAATATAGGATGCAAGCACGAAGCATGTCCTCCAGTAAGTGAATTGTCTGCTCTATCTGATCATCCATCTATGGATGAAAGGCTATGCTCAAATGTATATGAGTACCAAATGCGTCCTTTAATTCCTTCCACAATTGGGATATAAAATGTATGTTACAGTCAGAGACAAATGTCTATGGAACCCCTTGAAGTAACACAATCTCTTGTATGTAGAGGCATCCCAAGCACCCTACTGATCCCTGCTCTTTGATGTGTGGGAAGTGGGATGAATTGGTGAGTCGATCAACAATCATCCAAATGGAATCATGCCCCATTGACGTACGTGGAAGCCCTATCATAATGTATATAGAGATACCATCCCACATTTACTCTGGCAATTCTAGTTGCTGCAATACGCCTGTCAGAACCGGATGCTCGGCCATCACTTGCAGAAAAGTGAGGCATCGTGAAAAAATCTCTTCCACTACATACTTTATCCCTGGCCACCAGTGCTGACGCCGAAGGTCTCGGTACAAATTATATAAACCCAGATGTACTGCTAGAGGTGACTTATGGAACTCCCTCAACACCACCTTTTGAAGAACCCCTTATACCATGGTGCTTCCTCTGAAGTGGATGGCATGCCCCCTCCATTAGAAAATCTATCAGGTGCCTGTCCTAGGATATCTGAGCATGTTGAGTCTCATAGTCAACGTATCGATGTTATTCCTCCAAAAATTGTTAATGAAGTGGGGAGTGACAGTCATAGACATGAGGTAAGAAACTCCATCTCTATCCATAAAAGATATCTCCAATGCGACTAGATTCATTGTCTCCTCACTAAGAAATTGTAGACCAGACCTTCTACTGAGTGTATCAGCCACTACGTTCCCCTTCCCAGGAGTGTAGAATTTCATAAATTCATAGTCCTAAAGGAACTCCCTCTATCACCGCTATCTCATGTTCAGGTCCATTTGATAGAAGATACACCTGAGAGTCTTGTGATCAGTGTAGACTATAAAACGTTTTCCCAACACGTAATCTCACCACATCATCAAGGCTAAGACCATTGAATCTAATTCTATTTCATGGGTAGCGTAGTTCATCTCATGGTGTCTCAGCTTTCATGAACTATATGAGATCACTGCTCTCTCTTTCATTAGGACAAATCCATGTATGGTACCTGATGCATCGTAGTAGACTACATATCCATCTCCCTCTTCTTGTTGCCTCAAGATGGGGGCACTCATCAGCCACTACCTCATCTCCTGAAATCTATGCTGACATCTCTCCATCCATACAAAGGGTAGTCCCTTCTTCGTCAATGATGATAAGGGTGTAACAACTCTTTAAAAGTCACGTACGTATCATCGGTAGTACATATCCTATCCCAAGAGACTCTGCACCTCTATCACACACATGTGTGGCTGCCTAGAAAGAACTACCTCTATTTGCACTGGATATACAAAAACTCCAGCCTCTGAGATAACGTGTCTCAGAAAGTTGACCTACCTTATCCATAACTGGAACTTTGAGATATTACCCTAAAGATGGTGCTCTCGGTGTGTATCCAGAACTATCTGCAGATGATAGGATTTATCCACCTCTGACGCTTAGTATATCAAGATTTCATCGATGAAGACCAGCACAAAGAGATCAAGGAATGGAATAAAGACCTTGTTCATGAGTACTATGAGCACTTCAAGGGTGTTGGTCATGCCTAATGTCATAAACAAGAAATAAAATTGGCCATACCAACATCTAAAGTTCATCTTCTGCATATCCTCATCTCATACCCTGAGTTGATGATAGCCTCATCTGAATTCTATCTTCGAAAACCTTTATGCTCATTTCAAATGATCCAATAGATCATCAATCCATGGATGTGGATACTAGTTCTTCGCAGTAACCTGGTACATGCACCGATAGTCCACACAGAGTCTCAAAATCCATTATTCCATCTTTGGGAACAATATTAAAGCTATCCATGAAGAAACAATGAGATTTTTTAAACCCTTCTTCTGAAAGTCATCTATTTGTACTCGTAACTCAAGATGCTTTGTGCGATACATAAAATATGATGGTGTATATATCGGTGTTTTCCGGGTGTACATGTTTTCTGTAAAAGTGTACTTCTCTGCATGGAGGTAGTACCAGAACATCATAAGGAACAATATCATTATACTAGTCCACCACTACAAGATAGCTTGAAATCTCAAGATCATCTTCTCCAAGGGTAAGGCAGGCCAACTGATTTGTGATTGGATGCACCATCCTCCCCAAAAGTTCATCCAGTGGTGGAAAGGTTCCCTCCTCACAGGTGAAGAGAAAGCTAATCCCATCCTCACAGACACACCACACTTGGCGCCTAATACAGTCAATCAAAGCATGGAATGTGGATAACCACTCTATTCCAAAGATAGTGTCACAGGCTTCGAGACCGCTACTAAAAGCTCATAGATGATTCTCTTGCCTCCTATTCTAATCTTACACTACCATAAGATGTGTTTAAACATTTAGTCCCTTTACGTATGAGTCTATGGTTGTATGGATCGATCCAACGGCTCCATCGGAATCTTGGAGCTCCGAACGAGGGACGTCTCAATAAAAGAGAGACTAGAAACTGTTTCTATAAGTAATGTAGCTAGGGTAGAGTAGACATAGATCGAACCTCAAATCATCTCTAGAGACGCTTAGTCATAGGCCTTAGCTGCCTGGAGCGGAGGTCGTCCATGTCCCTATGCTATTTGTGGTCGGGGTGGACCGCCTGGAGGTAGTGGCAGTAGAACATTGAATCGTTAACCAATATCTGATGCAAAAACATCTCCTCTACCACATTTGTCTGCTGCCTGTGGACCTCATCGATCAAACCTCAACCTCAACCTCGTCCATCCCTTGACCATCTTCTGGTCGTCCATACAGCGGGTATGGTAGTCATAGCAATTTGACTCTACCCGCTGCACAAGTAGCACTGCTTGCTCTTCATTTGTCCTCCTTTGTCCCGTGAGCCCCTCACCACTGACCCAGTTTCCTATGATTGACCACTAGAAGGTCTGGACCACTTGGGCCCCTACCTCATCCATCTACTACTTGCTATGGATGACTCTACTACTTGACACTTGGTGGTGGATCTTGCTCTCGGTGCCTACCCAGCTAGGATTCTCTCCACTAAAAATGATCTCTCTAGCACCCCATCCATCTTCATAATGTTGATTTATATCGCTGATGATCAGATCTCAAATAGGAATACCAGATCAATGGTTATGGCCCTGAAGAAAGGGTCTTGTACCATATCGGTGGAGTAGGGGGGAGATCAGAGAACTCAAAGAGTGCTGGGACATGGTCATGTTTCCCTCATGTAAGTGAAGTAAATCCTATATACGCACAGAGCGTATATATTCTATGATAAACTAAACAATAAAAAGGCCCTAGAAGTCCTCCTGGGTGAGGGTCACCTTATCGTCTAACTAGAGTGTCATACTCCGCTATCTCCCAGCTGTTCACTAGAAGAAACTAGAATCCAAGATCACCATCATATTAGATGGGATCCCCACTAAGAGAAAAAATCTTCCCACAGCCTCCAACCAATCCTGAGCCACTTGTGGATCCATCTCGCCTCGGAACCTTAGAGGGATACGCCGCTGAAACACGAGAAACATGTATAGTCAGCATGCAACCTCTGCTAGTGGGGATGGGGGCATCTACTGCCAAATGGGTGGTGGTGCTACTGGTGAACCACCTGATGGTATTATCACTATAAAAGGGAACTACATCGAAGCCTAACAACTCGGTGGGCCATCATCATGTGCTCCCTTAAGAGTGTTGGATGGCTATCCATATGGTGGCACCTTGAATGTAAACAGTTGTGCAACATTCAATATGTTATACCTAGTGAGCTCACTCAACGGAATTAGAATAAAAACTTTTAAAAACACATGAAATCATCGTTTTGTGCGCTGATTAGGAAATAAGAATTCAGGGTCCTGGTGTATGGATACGTCTGATGCAAACCAACACTGGACACCCAAACTAAAAACCAAACTAATAACACTTAACAATATTCCCACATTGAAAAGATCAGAGTCCCAGTTCTTTGGTAGAACTGACTCCTTTGACAACACTTTGTCACAACCTGTTCCTCGGGGCCCATGTCGTGACTACCCCAATCCCACCTTCCATAGCCAGAGGGCCATCGACTTGAATAGGAAAGGTGTGTCCCTATACTAGGAATGAATTTATTTAAACCTGTAAAAACACACAGTCCAATAGCACAACAAGAAGAAACTACGAAGTAAACTGTTGTAGTAAAAAGAGTGCGGAATATAAATGGGAAAGAATACAAGCCCAAATACAAATTATAACTACAACTGAAAAGAGTTAACAACTCCTAGATCATCCACCGAGGATCCTACCTAATGGGTAGGAACAAATCATGATAAGTAGTCATGTGTCACATCACATCAACTGGTCCACCTCTAAGCACCGTCCATTCCGGGCCCACTCAGCCTCAATCAACGTTGTCCTTCATCCGCACAAGACACAAAAATCTATGGGCAAAGCCCATACAGTGGTGAGTATAACAATACTCAGTAGGTACCCCGATACCCCTGATGGTATCCCAGAGTTACACAAAGGAAAAACCACAAATTAAGACCTCAATCACAAAGAACAAAGCAGTCTTCAACTCTACATAGGTATATGGACCATACATATAACTAAGCTATCAAGATATACTCGTCTCAAACACAGGGAAACATAAGTCTCCAACTTCTCAGACATTTACAAAACTGATCCATGAGTGAGGAATATCACAAAGGTAACCCCACAAAGGTAAAATTACCACAAATGTAACACCACAGAGGTAACACCACATATGGAAAAAATACAACATAGGTAATACCATGAAGGTAACACCACGAAGGTGAAAGTACCACATATGTAACTCCACAATGGAAAAAGACTCATCTCACACCATGTATGTAACTTAAGTATAGATGTACAGATGATGAGTCATAAAGATAGATCATCTTATTCTGTCTAGAGTCACTACTGTTGACCCACACATGATCACTAGGCATTGAACCACAAAAGATCATTATATATGGACCCACATAAGATCACTAAGAGCTAACCCACACATGATCGATTGATACTGACCCACATAGGATCGATGTTCTTTATTCACGTTGTAACCAATCTCCTCCGCCTCACTATCAGCCACTAAATTCCCACTCCTAGTACTCTTGATTCTGGAAGAACTGTGCCTAAAAACATCGGTCGAATTTCAACTAGCACAATGTTCAACGAATAAGTACCCCCAATGTACCTCGATGTTGTAAGGGTTGTAATGCGACAACTGGCATGTCAATTGGATATCAGGTTTGGGACATATAGGCATTCTAGTACCAAGGCCTGGTAGGATTATGGTTCAATACTACACGACTATACTCAAACATTCTCCAAACCATGAATAGAGCATACCAAAATGATTTTCTCCCATAAATGGTCCTAGCGCCGTAGATGGTTCATCAAACGGATTTACGAATTTCAAGTTATGGTATTTTTAGCGAAACAGGTCCTGGAAGGGTCTGGGTCCCGCCCAACCCAATCTAGGATGACCCAACCATGTCCTAGATGGATGGGCTCAGCCACGGTGGGCTCAGCCCGCTGGGCCTTGGTCTGACCTGAACCAGTAGGGCGTAGCCTCCTGTACTCGCGCAGCCCGGCATGAGGAGGCATGGTCCACTGGGATCACGCAGCCCTCTACATCGAGTCCCACCCTAGCTGACAAGGGGGGGGGGAGTCCTATGGTTTCCCTAATAGCCGAGTGGCCATTAGTATTTTCTCCACAGTGGTGGTGCCACATGTTGCCCCGTTTTCTACCATGGGACTTGCAGGAAGCAGGTCCTGTCATCACGCCGTTAGAGTCACGGCTACTCTAATGGCGCAACTTTGTGCCTTGTTGCCTCCTCCTCCAGCCACTAGATTCTAACCACCCCTCTCATCCATCGCAAATAAAAATTTGTGGCTCTTCTCCACCAGCAGTGCGAGACTGCGTGCCGTTTCATCTCTGTGGCCGATTGGTGCCAGCCGCTCCACTGAACACTGCAGCATGGTGATGCAGCGTCATCCTGTTGTTCGCGACGGCTTTCCTATTCTATTGTGGTTGGGTGGTGATGGCATATGACATCATCTACTGCCACCGGTCGACAGTGTTGCATCATAAGTCTTCCACAGAGAATGCAAAGGTAAAAGAAGTAGCAGAGGGACTATGTATTGTTCATATCTCTCCATTCCCTTTGTATTATCATCTTTTCAAGAATTATGATCTGTGATTCAACAATCTCATGAAAATAAACGAGACAAAACCCTACTTCATGATCGATGTTGAACTCCCATGATTGAGGATGGGTCGGTGTTCGTCATCCTTGCGGCAAGCCACCAACGATAATGCTCAATCTTAATTATTCGGTTCGAAATTCATGGTCACTCATCACCACTCTCTATAACCGTTTCCATCCTCCAAGGTGTTTGGCATCGCAGCTATTTATCAGAATTTCATCACTTGGTAAAGTAGTTCCAATAAACCTCCGTATGATCCATATAAATAGGAGTGGGGGAGGTTGGGTAATGCTCATGGGATTAATGGGGGTTCATTATATAGGAAACATCCTAATTCCAACGATGTTGTCACAATGGTTTTGAGGAGTTAATCCATTTAATGGCATGACATGTCATTGGTCCTACCTCCACTGCTTGTCTGTTAGAGGAAAATAAACGAGATAAATAAAATAACGTTGATATTTTATTATTCTCTTAAAAGTACCAATATCTTTCATTTAATTCCAACCAACTGCGGTTGAAAAAAAGTGTCCCTTAAGAGAATCCTCGCACTTCAGATTCAACGGTGCACTCGGATTGTTAATATGAGCATCGATTTAAAATTTTAAAAATGGTGCTCTCATATTTAATTAAAATACCTTTAAAAAGTTTATAAATTTATTCCAGGAATATCGGGCCACAGAATCATGCGCCGTCAGTTTTCATAGACTCATAATAATTCAAAATAATTAAAAAAATTACATGGAAAATTCTGGGTTTTAAAAAATATAATATTTTATGGTAGTTATCACTTTTTTTTATTAAATGGGAATGAATATGACAAATTAATTAGGATTACATATGTTTATAATTTTTTATTTCCATTAAATAGATTTTATATGCTTATAAATTTAGTAAATATAATAATATGATTAAAAGCTATATTTTTAAATAAGATCAATTTATCAACATTTAAATGAAAAACTATTTTAAAACTATATTTTTACACTTTTATAATTTATATATTACAAAATACGGTTCACTTTATAAATATTAACATAAAAATTAACAATGGGTTATTTTTTAGAATGTTTTTTATATGTTTCTTATTTATTAAATAGTAAATAATTCTCAATTTTAATTTAAAACTACTTTTACATATAAATAATTTATAGTAACAAATTTGAGTTTTAATTGGTTTTAAATTATATTTACATCAATTTAAAAACATTTAATTCAATGTATGTCATTTATATCATTTTCACTAAGAAATTTGATATAAATTCATTAAATGTTTTTAAACATATTCACCATAAAAATCTACTTCACCGTCCATTCTACATGATTAAATTTAAATTATATTCTTCCAATTATGTTTATTGAATTTTGAAAATTGGATTCCATATTTATTATATTCATTATTTAATATTTCTAATATGAAAACTGAGTTTTTGATGTTAAAATTTAGTGAAATAAATTAAAATTCATTATTGTGATTAAGGTGAAAATATGTTTACTCAGTGGTTATATTGTAATATTAAGAGTCCAAATGACCTAGAAACATATAGATAATCCATATTATTGAAATTTTTGGCCATATAACCTCTTATCTCTAATTTTTTATTATTATTTGAGGTTCATGTTTTAGGGAGACATCTAAATATTTTTTACCTTCTCATATTTACAACAATGAAACTTCACGCCCACTATAAAATGAAATTACTATCACTATTTATTCACAACTATCAAGACATTTGTCTCTTAAACAACCTGAAAAACTGTTCTCCAAACATCCCTGATCTAATTCTATAATCCTTTTTTTGGGATAAAATACTACCATGAATCCAATTGGTGAAAAAAATGAGTTACTCGAAAAGGGGAAATATTCTTCCACATGAATTACTATTTTATTTCTTCATCCACCCTTTAAATGATTCATATAAAAACATTATATAATAAAATAAGTAACATAAATATAAGTATATGTTTTTATTTCATAGATTTTACATACACCTTTACCAACATATGTGAAATGGTTAATGAAATTATCATTCGTCTGTAGGAAAAACTACCTCCTTGTGAAACGATGTCATTCGTTTTTTTACGTTACCACCTCCCTTGGATGGAAATTATGATGCTAAAAAATTTAATATATTATATATATATATATATAAATTTATATATTACATTTTTCATATATAAATACATCATTACTTTTCATATACATTTACATTCATGAATTTTATTTTCATGGATTACGATCACATCGTTTGTGGTTGTGTGGACACCTCATCCTCAAATCGATATTATATGTTCAAAAATTACACTGATTTTACTAATGATGGATTAAAAAAATTATTTTCTGTACATGAAAACTGTATGACAATCATGGGAATATTATTTTTATAAAAATTTATTATATAATTTTTATTATTCCACTTTTCACACACTAAAAAAAGTTAGAACGTCATTTATGGATGTATGGACTTCAACCTCCTCAAAGTGATGTGATTCCTTTTACATCAAAAAAATTTAATATGTTTCTATATATGATTATATAAAACTTTATTTACGATATATTTATCTTTCTATAATGATATATGTTACTTAACATTTTTCCGTAACGATGATTGAAAAATTAGAACATTAATCATGTGTACGTATGACCATACAACATTAGGAATATAATTTTAGATCAAATTTCATTACCATAATTAGATATGGGTTTTAAATTATATATATATATATATGAAGTTTTTTCATTATTTTTTTAATAATAACCCCTTTGACAATAGTTTACATATGAAATTCATTTCTGACATTTAAATGGCAAATTTTCAAAACACCCGACAGAAACAAAATTTCATTGTAGTTGTAACAAAAAATATAATATTTCATAAAAATTAATGGTAAAATTGAGAATAATTTAATGTTAATAAAATAATTAATATTAGTCTATTTTTCCAGAATATAATGACACACCTAGAAATTCGGACTCAATATAAAATATTTCAAGTCGATCTCCATTCATTAAGGCATATTTTGATGTTATACACACAAATTATTTTATGAGATGTATATTTATCCCCTTTTATATATCATATAATTAACATATCTATTCTGTTGTAGTTTAATGTAATGTAAAATGTTATTTTTTGAATGGGACATAAGATTAAATTTATTTGACGGTTTATGGGATTCATTGATATAAAAATCTCTTTTATTTATTCCATGCCAATATCAATGATGTTATAGTACATATGTAGTAATATTGATATAAATGGATTTTAAATTAAAAATTATATCAATTATAGTATTTTAATTCTTATACAATCCATCATGTTTTCAAAAGAATAAAAAAACCCTTCTTTTCTTTTTTTTTTGGCATTTTTTAAAAGGTGTTTTGAAAAATAGATTGATTTTTAAAATTAGTTAATTTTTTTTCTTATTATTCAAAATGAAATATTATCAGTGACATGTTGAAAAATTCCATTGTTTATTATAATTATATAATGATAATTGGACATGTTATGGATGGTTACATGATAAACCAACTACAAATGGTTATGTGATAAACCAATGACTTATGGTTCAGTGACAAACAAACAAATTGTGGTTCAGTGGTAAACAAATGATGAGTGGGTTTCTTATATCCCTCCAATGCATTTTGTGTTGAAATTGATTATATGGCTATTATATTTGTAATAGGTACATGTGTGGAAGATGAAGTCATTGTTATTCTATTTATGGTACTGAAAGTATTAGAATTTTTGAAGATACATTTATGTGTTTTCTATGCATTTTATATCATTTATGGTAATATTTTGAGTAAAAAATGGTAAGAAATGATATTTTTTTCAATGTAAAGTATATATTACTTTTTAAGTGTAAAATTTATTATGTTTTGATAAAATTTTCATGTGGTTTAATTATTATACATGGACCACCATGTCTCTACATTTTATGAAAATTATGGATATTTTTTTCTCATCCAACATTTATTAATATTTTTCACAAGACATAAGGATGGTTAAGGAGTTAGAGTAAGTATTTTATAAATTCATGAAGTGTTTTCATAAAATATGCCATTATTTATTTTGAAATTGTTATATTTTGGAAATAATTGACACTATTTGTAAGTGTGCACATTATATTTTATGGTTTTTTAATGTATGGGTTATGGAATTTTTACCTAAAATCCTAAACCTAAAAAAATATCGAATATTAATGAAAGTAAAATTATTGTCTTAAACACAATAATTTTTATTATTTAATTATGGGGATTAAAGAATATATGTATATGATTTACTTATAGAATCATATTTTAAACCATTCAGTTTTTCAGTATGTCTAGATTGTATGTTTTACTATGATGGATGGGAATGTAATATATGAATGAGGGAAATTTGAATGGATAAGATTTAAAATTTGGGTTCATTATTAATTAGATTTATATTTAAATTTTTCTATCTGTGTCTTAAGAATCAGAAGTTGTTTTGAGTTGAGTTTTTTTGGATGAAAATAAGCACCTAGAGATTTAGATATATTACAGAAAGAACTCATGTAATGAGAATTCGGTTCATTTCTAGATAGTAGTAACTTTTTGAATAGTGCATAATTTATAATTTCAATAATGTTGTGGTGAGTGTAAAAACAATTTTAATTACACATATGTATTATTTACATGTATAAAATGTGTGATTTATTAAAATTAAGATATAATATAAACTCATGTCATGATTTCACAAGTTCATCACATCATAAAGATAAATTGGGAGGTGCTTTAGTTTTTATTTGATGATGCCCACACCATGGGGTGAGTAAAACCACAATTCCAATGTTGAATGGGATTATATTTAAATCAAAACCTTCATGAAGATTTATATCATTGTATATTTAATGAAATAAAACCATGATTTTTAGATAATAATTACATGAGAAGGGTTCTAAATGATTGAATTCGTTTTATTTTCATGGAAAAAGCTTGCTCACACAATAATTATCTTTTTCATAGAATTAATAACATAATAATAGAGTTTATGATTTGGGATTCATATCTTGTTTTCTCAATTATTAATCTATCTACAAAAATTAAATTAGTATTTACATGGTTTATATTTTCATATAAACAAATCAAATTCTTCGATTAATTATTGAGTGGGTTGAAAGAGGATATAAGTGTTTATTTTTAGTTTCAAAATTAAATATTGTTAGTAGAACCCAATTCGAAATAGGAAATAAGAGATGATCATAATAAAAATTTGATAGTTCATACCATTATGATGTTTTTATCTTTACTAAACAAAACATAAAATCTTAAATTATGTTTCCATCGATATTGGGATAAAGTATATCAATCATCATGCTTGGATGTATATTTTTATTTTCATATCATAGATGATTTAAAATAAATTATATAATATCGATGAGAACACTTATACATTTTTATACCATTTTTTATATCAATGTGAGTCTTATCTACATATAAAGAATATATTTTCAACTCTCTATAAATATAGTGAGAGAAAGAGTGTTACACCCCGACCCCAGTTACCCAGAGTCGGTGCAGTATTTTAATAAATTGGCATGATTACCCAGAATCAAGTTCTGAAGGACCAATCAGTTTAGCAGTCTTGGAAAATAGAATAAATACATGACTGTTACATTACACTTTATAATATACAACACAACATAAATAATCCATTATAAACTCTATTATTCGCTTATCATAACATTGCATATCAATCAAAATACACTTCTTGGAATCCTGGGAAAAATAAAACATAGAAAGGGGTGATCTCAAACTCTCAGTAAGGTTAAGTAATACAGAGGAAGATAATATAAATATTAATTGTGTTGAATAATTGAAACCACATGCCTTTACAAATAATAAACATGTATACTTTTATAGCAGGAATATGAGCTGAGTAAATAACGCCATAATAAAAAATAATCATGGGTATTCTAGTAGTCGAATGACCACACGAACCATCAATTTTATTTTCATAATGAGGGAATGTATAATAACAGACTTAATTTTTGTGTCCAGGCCTCATGCTAGGACCAATGGGCTAACTGTAATTGGACCCAAACATAGAGAGCCTCTGTAACCGGACTCCATTCCAGAGAGCCTCTGTAACCGGACTCCAACCCAGAGATCCTCTGTAACCTGACTCCATCCCAGATAGCCTCTGTAACCTAAATCCATCCCGGAGGGTCTGCTGTAACCGAACCCCAACCCGTAGGGCTTACTTTTACCATTTCCCAACCCGGAACATACTAGTCCAACACATTAATCTGAAGAAGAGGATTAAATATAACATAAACATTCATATTTAAACTAGCATAAAAAATATCAATACTTTAACCATAAACCATGAATGCAATACAAATAGCACATCAATAGTCAAATAGGTCACAAAACCTTCAATACAATATGGAATTTTTTTATCATAATAAATCAACTTCAAACAAACATAAAATCTATCAAAGGATTTTGTCATAGATGAAATCAAAACCTTTTTAAGAGAAATATATCTTTCTATTTTGAAATCATTTAAGAGTCACATAATTATAAAGAAAACATTTATTTAAAAAATATTCTTATAATTGTGTAAGGAAAGATTAAATGATTTTATAACGGTGGAAAATAGTCACACCTGCCGTATAAGTTAAAAAATACATTCTTACCTTAATTTTTTAGAAAAGGATAAAAATGACCATGTTTGGAAAACGACAGAAAGAATCATTTACAAACATCTTATAAAAAGTTAAACCAAGGTATAAATGAATTTAACCCATATTCTATAAAATATTAATAATGTTTTGAAATAAATTTTTAAGAAACACGGATTTGGATGATAAAGAGTTCCTAGTAGATAATTTTGTATAAACAACCTCAGATAAAGAAGAGATTGTTAAATAAACCCTTACCTCGTTTTAATTAATAGAGTTGTGTGAACAGTAGTAAATAACAACCAAACAAATCCCATAATATCATGAATATAAAAATAATCATGATAATATATATCAAATGGTAGTACACAATACACCACATCCAATAAATAAGTGGTGAATAATTGAAATCTCACGGAATTAAAAGTTAGATAAGAAACCCATTACATATTGTCCGAAGTGACCCGTTCGTTCTTTAATATCATGAATAATAAACTAAAGTTAATTTATACTTGTTTAAGAATTTATTTTAAGTTTTTTATTCCTTTTATATCACTTATTACCATGTTATAAACATTATGTAATCATTTAGGTTAATAATGTTTGTTTTGTCGATATTTGGAACTTGAGTAAAAAATGAACACCTTATAGTTACAAGTTGTTCACATGGTAAAACTTTCATTATATCCACAATGATATTAATGAATTAGATATCATATATATCATATATATCCACTATATACATGTATTTGTAACAGTAAATATCATTTTGGGGTAATAAATTAAATTCACCGTTCATGGAGATTGTAAGCCATACGTACGCATGAACGCTCCTTTCATTTCTATTTCTTATTTTGATGGAATTAAAACATAATGGTACATAGGTATATTATAATTCCAGTATAATATCATATATAATATCATTAATTCCATCCTCTATACGTCCCACATGTGGTATTAACGAGTCATATCACTTTCAAGGGGTGGTAGTCCGCACTTCCTCGAATGAAATTATCGTGTTTACCCATAATGGAAAAAATTAAGGTATGCTATAAAAGAAAAATATAGAAGAATGAAGAAAACATTAAAATAATATATATCATATATAAATTCACTTCCATCATAATGAACACTATGATAGATGGTAGGAGGTAATTAAACAATCATCGTTTCGTGAGGCGTCAGTTTGCCATCAACATAATCATTATGTTCTTCACCCATTAAGTGTAGGTGTGTGTAAGTGTAGTTAGGATCCATATAATAAAAATATCCTATTATACTTAGTATACTAGTTTTTTTATAAAATAAAGGAATAAAAAGAGTTTAGGGGTTGGATAAGTAATATAAAAGAAAAGAAGTTAAGAGAATCTGTTACCTTTAATTTGGGTAACTTCTTATGGATTGAACCAAAAAGACTTCTTGAAGTGCATTATGCCTAAGGTAAGGCTTCTAAGAGGAGGAGAGGTATGTAGGGAGATTAAGTAGGCAGATTTTGGAAGAGCCTAAAGGCTTGAGAAGAGTGATTAATTGGTTAGAAGCGGTCTCCTTTTATAACAGGGAGGAGGGGCTCTTTTTGAAAGTGTTAAAATATTATTTTATTTGTTAATGAAATTCGGTTTCTAAAGGACCAAAAATCATTTGGGTTGAATATAAGATGACTCATGGTAGAAATAAAATCATACAATAATAATTGTGCATGTTTTGGATATTATTTTAATATTTATAATCTAATTTATTTAAATAATTTATTATTGATGTAAATACTGCATCATTATTTTGTCATAAATAATTTAATTTATTCGATGTCTAAAAATTATCAAAAAATAAAAAGATGTAGGAAATAATTCTATATTTCCAATTAATATTTATAGTCAAAATTATTAATTATATAACACCATATAAAAATTATTTACTAAAAAAATTTATTTATGTCAATTTTTCCTTTACATTAAATTAAATAATCTAAATTGTCATTATCATTCATAAGTGGCTCCATGGGGTCCCAAAATCCACCCACAGATGCCCATGGTAAACAATTACTCATAAAATAAGGTTAGGAAATGTGTTAATGTAATTTTTAATTATTAAAATTTTCTTTTTAACTTGAATGGCCTTATTTACCTTTAACCGTGGTTAATAAACGTCAAAAGTTACTATTCACCCAAAAAAATAATTTTATCTTGTTTAAAAATAATTTATTACTTGATATTATCCGTGTCTCTCATAGTTTTTTAATTCAACTCAAAGAAGTGCTAAAGTTATGTTTTAGGTGAATTTGCAAATTCTCATAGGAGGTGGGCAAAAGACGGTGAAAAGTTCAAAAAACAATTATATATCTAAAATTATTATAAATTGAATCCAATGAATTAAATTGAAATTATATTGGTATTATGTATATATTTAAAATAAATTAATTTAAATAAAATAAATAATTATTAAATAAAAATTCGGTTTTAAACTATAACTCTTTGTTTTTCATTATTCATCAAAATTTGAATGTTTTCAGAAAATACCAAAAATTCACCCTATGTTAATTTCGATTTTAAAAATTCAAAAGTTAATTCCATTTTACTAAATTCAAGACATAGATGTTTCATTTATTAATTTAAAATTAATTCTTGTTGTCAAAACCAGAAGGCGTATTTTTACGAAATAATAACTATCAAAAGATTGACACTTGTTTATGTTCAATTTCAAAGTGAAATTACATACAATGGATAGTATTGTATTAAATGGTAAAAATATAATCTATTTATAATTCCAAACCATTAAAATGTATATTTTAAAACTATAAATTATTTTGATTAAAATAGTTGTTTTAAATTAAAATTTAGTATTTTTCACAATTTACCAAAATATGAAAGTTATCAGAAAAATACCAAAAATTTATTAAAACTAAATTTTTATCTCTTGATTCTAATGAAGATGTTTATATTGTCAAATTGAATATATAAAAGTTTCAAATATTAAATTTAAAAAGGGTTATCCCCCAAAAGGCGGTAAATTTCATTTTCTGAAAAATACATCATTTATCTAAAAAATTGAATTCTTTCATAAATTATGTCTAAGAAACTGATAATATGGATTCTTAAATTATAAGGATTATATAAAGTTCAAAATTTAGTTATTACTATTCATAACTGCTTTTGAATAGCTAGTTTGGTAAGTCATGGTGCACGTGAACTCGTTGTTGCGTGTAGTGAAGGTTTTTGAATTACTTTGAAAAAATAATATACTATGAAATCTTTGGGTGTTACAATGAGTGGAAGAGTTTATTGAAGTTTTATCATTTTTTACCCTATCATAAATATTTCAATGAAAAAATGAAGGTGAATTATTTCTCATGTCAAAAAAAAATTGATATTGAATCCATTGAGGTTTCATTATTTAGGGGAACCGTATAAAATTATTATTAATATAAATTAATATTTTCATACTATCAATTGTTTCTTATAAATTCTCATTATAAAGAATAAATTTTAAATTTATAACAGGAAGTGATGGATATATAAATCATAATAAAAATATAAATTTAATGAAAAAAATCAACCCTAGGGTGAATAATGGGACCTCAGTTTACAATAATAAAATTTATGTTTCAAAAAATATACATATTTAGAATGAGTTTTTTTATTTTATTTTACTATATTGATTTAGTGAAATTTTAGACCTAGATAATCATAAATGATTTCATAATCTTCTTAACAAACTTGTTGTTTTTAAATCTATATGATGGGTTAAGATTTTAAAAAAAATATGATCAGTTAATTTCATCTATATGTATCAACAGTTCACTAGAGATATGTTCTTTATTTTTCTAATAAATTCATAGATTCGTCTTTCTAGGTTAATCATAGAGAAACTTAATTTTAGTATTGTTTTTTTCATATATAACAGGTTATTTGAGGGTTTTTTATAATGGTTAATGTAATAAACTTTTATCATTTATATTTCCATAATATTTAATTTCCAATGTGATGTATTGATCAAACACACATGATACATACTAAAATGTTCTACCATTGATTGAGAGATGTTCCATGTGGAAAATATAGGTATCACATTATACTATATGATTAATTTTAAATTAGTTTGAATGATATAATACAATACACTATTTGGGGTATTTTTATAGAAATATAAAATTTAATTATTCTATAATACACTACCGAGGACCACATTGTGGTTAGATTGTATCCTTCTTTGGTGGTTTCAAAATTATTTCCCCCAAATAGTTGATACATAAATTTGGAATCTCTCATGGGAAGAATTATTCTTGATATAATGGGGAAAAAATTCTTATGGTGTAATCATGATATAGATAATTTTAAATATTGATTTTTTTCCTATTGTTCAATACAATAAAATGAAGCTACTTTTGATCGTCAAGGTAGAATTGTAACCGTATGCTAATACGGGCAGCACGATTCTTATTTACAATTTATTTTTTAAAAAATATCATAAATGAACATATATATTATAATAGTTTAACATGATATATCGTTGGTAATCTTACATTGGTGTTTTTACTCACATCGAAAATGGTAACCTTGGACGAAATGAAGTGTAACAGTCTTGCCTGAATTATAATAACAGAATGTTCTATTTTAAAAAAACGTTAAAAAACTCACATTTAATATATCAATGAAACAGATTATATCTATCTATGATGAATATATATTTGGTAATTACTTAATCAAAAAAACTATAGAATGAATTTTTGTAACATAACTTTAATAATAATGTATTATGAATAATAAAAAATGATTCATTTAAATATTTCTCATATTATTTATAATAATTTCTAAAATACTTATAATTGAAAACCATCAGTCGTGTGTATGGTGGACTACAAACTCATAAAGAAGCGTAATTTTTTCCTTCACCAATTGACATGTCTGGCCATAATGAATGAATTTAACAAATACATAATTTTCTTATGGAAAATATTTATTCATTAAAATTAATATATCTCCCACTTATTTACTATTTCACCTATTAAGAAAATTATTTCATTTCGTATGTATATATACACCCTACCCTCTCCATATAGCGATACGATCAATGCTCCTTGTCCATCCCAAATTCTGATTATTCATAGATCATAATAGAATCATTATTAATAGTTTCAAAATGAATCTAACATCCGATACAGAATATTTATTTTACGAACTCTATACATTATCAGGATAAACATCATGAATCTAATCTTAATTGAAATAAATTTATTATCTAGTATTGCCTAAAAATATAACACTATAAATAAACAATATGAAATATATGTTAATAGATCAATCAATACAAAAAACTAATGTTCATATAAATATTTCATATTTATGAATAATGGAATGGTTAAATAATTAAAAAATTCAGAGATCAAAAAATATTTAATAATTACGATTTTATAAAATATTGATATAAATAAATAATTATATACAAAAAAATTATATGTTATTGTAAGAAAATATATATATATATTTTAGACTGTTATATGAAATTTAAACACTTGTTATTCTTCATTTAAATCGAATATATATGAACACATTCCTATTTAAAAATATATGATAAAATACTTAAACATCACATTTCTAAATTTTTATATGAATTTAATATTAATAATGTTAAAATTTTATATGATTTAAATGTCATATAGTATATATTTATATAAAATTCATCTCAACAACTAAAACATATTTTAATATTGTCAATACATGTTTCTAAAATAATGAATTTGAATTATCATTTCAAATTATAGAATTTATATACCCCTCTTAAAACTATCAAAATAAGTTTGTATATTCCTTAATTAAAAAATTATTAACAATTCATAAATTTATATATAATTATCAAATAAATAATTGTCATCAAAATAATAAATTTTCTGTTGTACAAAAATGTTTGTTAATATTTTAATATCATATTAATAATTTTTATGATGTATGTCATAGATGTTATAAAATTAGGGAATAATTTTTATGATTAAACATGATTTATAAACCCTTCATGAAATAATAATAATATTTTATATTCCTTTAAACATAATATTTAAACAATTAATCATATTTAATTTATTTTATAAATGGAAATTTTATTTTATTTTATATAACAATTTTAATGTGACCAAATATATACACCTATATCACTTCCTATCGTATGTAAAAACTATAATATTATTGGTGGTATTTTATATTTTTCATCGTACTATATTACATAACACTAATGTTGGTATCATACTTCTCTTGTTTCATCTTAGTTACAAAAATCATAACTTATTCAGTGGTTGTATTATTTTAAAATTTCCCTATATCTTCTTGGAAATATTTTAATTGTAATTTTTTACTACTTGAGTGCTAAATAATCATTTCATATAGTGTAGTACACAATAAATTTTCTCTAATGTATCCATTGATTTTGAAATGTAGATATAATGTTATGATAAAATTTTGAATTTATATAATGATTTTTAAATTTTGGTAAATTTATAAATTTTGAAATTTAATATACAACAAATATGTTTTTTAGAAAAAATTGTTGATATATTTGAAACTATATAAGTTATTAAAAAACCATCATATTAGTATTTATCTGGTCATTAAATTTCATATAACCCCCAAAAAAGTTCACATCATGAAGAAGTACAATCTCAATCCCTTTGTGGGGAAATTTTTTATATTTAACTACATTATAATTTCTTATCAATTAATTTATATAATCTTTAAATGAATACCTATATTGAGAATCCTTAATAGGAATCAATATTAATATGATACCTTTGGTAAAAATGAGAATTTTATTCTATCTATTTTTTTATATTTATATTGAGTTTGATACATCTTGTTTACGATGTCTTCAATACTAAGAGGAGTGAATATGTGATATTTTATTAATTTAATTTATAATTTTCATTTTCTACCTTTTTATGAAATTTAAGGATTGTATGATTTATTTCTCCTATAATAAATTTTGCTGATAGGTTTTTTTTCCCTCCACATAAAATATAAAGTAACAGTAAAAGCTAATTGAAAAAATTTTATGTGAAAATTATATAATTTTCTATTCAACATGTTAATCTTATATTATGTTGGAATTTTATTATTTTTCTGCAAATATATACTTCTCATGATATAGTGAAAAATAAATGATTTTAATAAAATTTTCATTTGTTTTAATTGAAAAAATATAAAAAATTATATTCATTTAATGATAAATTGCCATTATACTAATTTACTTGTAATTATAAAATTTATTTAAAATTTATTTATCATTATACATAATTTGGGATATTTTTGTTTTTTCACATAAATACACATTTTCCAAAAACTTTTCTTTATTTTGATTTGTATTTTTTATCTTAAAGTAATTTTTTCATATTAGGTGAATTTAATTTAATAAATCAGAATAAATATTTTGAAATAAGAATTTCTAATTTTGTCTAGATTTTATTTTTATTTTTAATTATTATAAATGGTAACCATGATTTATATTTTTCACCTATATAAGGGTAACAAGGTAAAATGAGGATACTATCTTCTAGATGTTTTTAATATTTTTATAACATATTAAGTTATCTTAAGAATTGTTTTTTGAAATTAACCTACATAACTATAAAATATGTCCACTTGGTGGCATTTCTCTTTGACATCTCCCTTTATTTTACTTTAAAATTGATGAAAAAAATCCCAAAATCTTGAAAGTAATCACCAAAATATTTTTTCATAAGGATATATAGTGATAGTGGAAGGATTCAAATATTGACATGAAATAAGAATTTTTATTTTTTTCCATGTTTTTTACTTTTAATTTGTATTGATTCAATAATTTCAATACATTCTTAAACAACCCTGATAAGAAATTTTTCAAATAATAGAAAAAATGAAATAAATAATTCAAAAAAAAATTGATGTTAAAAAATTGATATATTATTATATTATATTAATTTTATATATGAATATATCATAATAGTTTTAAGGGATTTGATATTATCTAATATTTCCTCCAGTATACATTTATTATAAAATTTTCACCTTTTCTGTAAAATTATGGCACTTTATTTCTTATAACCTCATTAGTAGATTTAAGTATAATATTCAATAAAAAAGTTGATAATTGAACATTAGGTTGTATAAATTGATAAATAATTCAATAAAAATATAATTTTAGGATCATATTAGTAAAATATCCTAATTCAATTAAATAACATTCTATTTTGGATCCATTCTACATGTGTTAGAAATATATTATATTATAATATTTCATGAATTTTCAAAAGCACCCCTCCCCTCACATATGAATGGAAACCCCCTATCTATTTTAATTACATAAAATTGAGACATACACCTTAAAAACCACCTTTATAATTAAATTATCCACATACCTATATAAAATTTACTCGTTTTTGTTATCAAAATAAAATTCCATTGGTTCATAATAATGAATCTCAATGATGTCTACTATAGAATAAGCAATCATCTTTACCTACTATTTTAGTTTTTTTCTTATTATTCTTCCTCTAAATATATGGAAACAATAATAAAATAATAAATCCATTATCATAAATATAATTATTTGTTATTTTCATTATGGTACAACCATTTCCAAACACTTTTCCATCTTTTGAATAGAAAAAAATTACTCATGACTACGTACAGATTACTATATCCATACAATGATGTATTTCATTTTTTATCACCGCATTACATGTATGGTTATAAATATGTATATAAATAATATATATTATTTTAATATATAGTTATACTTCTAAAATTATAATATCATACATACCTTATTACCTTCCAATGAGTTACAAATTGATAACATTTCTAGTGCATACATGTTGACTACCTCCCCCCGGAAGAGATGTGATCCATTTTTCACAATAAAATAATTGTAATAATTATGGATTTAATGATGATATATGAATATATTTAATATTTTAATGGTTTAATATTATTTACATTTTTTATTATAGTGAAAATTTTTAAATAAAGTTTATACGTACATTTGGCTTAACATCCCCATGAATGTAATAATTAATTTTTCAATCTCTACCTTTTATGGATGAATCTAAATTTAGAAGTAATGAATTTATAAGATATTTATATCATTCTTGAAATATTTTATATTCTAGAATCATTATTAATGTGTGATTATTAGATCTTCTTAATTAAAATTATTTTAAAAAAATGGAGTTAACACTTGATCCCATGATTTACTAAAATATGACTAACAAACATGTGATAAGATGTAATAAATAGGTCATATTTGAACAAATATATGGTTATAGATCTAATATGTAATTAAAACAAATCATAATATATTATTCATGAGGTTAAAATAATTTAAAATTCCGGTAAAACTTTAGTTATGATATTTTAACTCAATTTTCATTACTTTGAAATGTCAATTGTATTATGTAAAAAATTATATATATGTGGAATATATAAATCCCAAATATTTAAATTATATTTATATAATGAAAATAATTATGATTAATTTTTCAATTCATTTTTACTCTACTACAGGTTTTCAATTGAAACATAACTAATGATGTATAAATTTATTTTAAATTCTCATTTTTTGGAATTTCTAGTATTTTCATCGAAGGATTATTGTTTTCTAAAAGTCATAAAATCTTTATTTTTTATTATTATATGAATAATTAAGAGTTTATATGTTTTATTAATAAGGTTTATCTATTTCTTATGGAATTCCTTAATAAAAATTCATAAAAATTTAATCTTTTTTCAATATTCATCAGATATATTATTCGTAAATGTCTATATTTTTTCATAATTATTTATCGCAAAATTTTTTAAATAATAAAATAACTTATCATTGAATTTTTGAGATATCACTACCTTTCTAAAAGTATTGAAAGGAAAATTTCATATGTTTTCAAATTGATCAATTTTTCACTTTCATTATATAATAAAAAAAATTATATGTACATCATTAACATTATTTCCTAATTTTGTAACAATATATGTTTTTTACATTCATAAAACATATTTCAGTAATTTTTTAAAAAATATTAATGAATTTTAATTTTTAATGTATCAATTCTATTTTAATAATTTCTATATAGTTCTTGATTTTATTACAAGACCTATATTTATCATGAATTGTTAACCATATTTTATGTCTTTCTAAATTTTTGGTAATCAAAATTATCATAAAAAATACACTTTCTTGTGACCATATTAATTTTTGATTACAATTATCACTAATATCAATATTTTTTTTCTCTTGGATATGAATACTACAAAACCATATGACATTTTAATATATGGTGTTTTCTTAGGAAATTTTTTTTATTAACTAGGGAAGTCGATATATTATGTATCATTTAGTTAATACCAATATTTATTGAAAAATATTGTTGTTTCTAAATTAAATTAGTCATTTATTATTTTAAGAAAGCATTAGATATGTAGTTTTTGGTGGGTCATATTTATATACAGCCCTCAATGCATCATCCTTTATCATGAAACAAATCAATTATCTGAAATTATAAAATGGGTTTGTGGAATATCCTTATTAATATGTTAATATTTCTTAGAATATAGCCTTGATGATAATGAAATCATGATGTGTAAGATCTTGGTTCTAAAAGGTAATCATTTCCATCACTAATAATTTAGTAATTATCATCCATTATATTATTTAATTGATATTATTCAATGAAGACATTCAATATCATGTTATGGATTTACTAATATGTTTATTCAACAATTTACCCTTTCCCTATTGGTATGGACTAATTTACTCACGATAGAATTTTTTTACATAAATATAACTGTGAAATAGAGATTGCCAAAAACAATTTCCCTTCCACATGATATTCCAATGGATATTATCATTGATATTAATGATTAAATAATTATTCTCATGAAATGTAATTTATATTTAAAATGTAATATGGGTTTCATGCTTGTATATTGATATTTATGACTACTAAAATGATCAGTCCATTATTATAATATTTGTTTTATTTTATGTAATGGTTATAAAGTAGGCACCATATTTTAGTTACTTGAGTTTTGGATTTTATGGTTATTATAAAGGAAAATCATGTTTAAACCTTGTGTACAAGATTTTAAATGAACATAGCTAACATGAAATCCAATATAATCCCTTGCTGTATATGAGAAAATTTATCATTATAGGGATATTTATTTTTTATCTTAATATTCATGATGATGTTGTGATAAAAATAAGTGTTCTCTTATTTAGTTTTGTTTCCTAATGTATGAATGGGAATCCACAAGAATAAAAAATGTTGGGATTTCCATTCCTAGTAAGAAAATACCAATGATTTTGGAAATGAGAAAATCACGTCCATATATGGGCATCTTACTCAGGTCATAGAGGATACAAAATCACAAATAAAGAAATAAATTATTCCATAATTTCATTAACGTATATTAGATCACATCGTGTGACATATGTCTCCATAATTTAGTGGTAATAATAATTAAATGATAATTGAAAACTGGATTAAGTCTCTTTCAAATATATTCTTGGATTTGAGATATAACTCAAATGAAATGGACATTCGGGTAGTGTATTATTTCAAAGGAGATAATGATGATGGGATTTCATTAATTAAAAACATAATAAATAATGATGAAATATAAATCTTTTAATAGATAAAATTTAAATAGATTTAATTGGTTAAATACATACCCTGATAATACCATGCTGAGATAGAAAGGATGTTACTCACATTAAATTAGAAGGAAGATATAAGTGTGGTAGAGTGTGATTACAACATTACCTGAGTACAAAAGTATGAATTTTATTATATACTTAATATAGAAATTTAAATTTAAAATTTATATATTGGGATTAATTTGAATGTACGAAGGTAACAACTTTCATAAATTTTTTTTATCATGATAATATAGTATCATGAGAAATTAAGATGGTCAAAAAAATTAATAGATTCTTATTAGGTCCACTAGGCAGAATACACTGAGAGAGGGGTGAATTGGGGTATGAATAATTAAAACTATATCCCATTGTGATCTTGTTTTGTCTTCCAAAAAACACACTTCAATCATTCCACCATAACAATAGATGAACAGAATATAAATCATGCATGGGACACAATGATTTTTGATTGATTCACCCGCCCTAGCATACGTTCAAGGAACATACAACGGTTATGTGCCACTGTACGAATTTCACCAAGGATTGTGAAAATAATGAATAGAACGTTTGGCCAAGATCTTTTATGCCAAGGATCACTTCTTTTAAAATGCTTTAGTAACATCTCACTGCATTCACAAGGGTATCTCTCTTTCCCCATTTCTATGGCTCACTCCTTGTGGAAAGGGTCACCTTCTTCCTCTTTCGTTGCTCATCACTATTGGATGGTATCGGCTCATTTTTTATGGACTTGTAGGTCCTTTAATTATCTCTAATGAAATGAAAATTTTTAATTGTTTATTGATTCTTTGTTTATGTCCATCTTTCACCCGATGATGTATCTCACTTTGCAATGACTGTTCTGAAAAACCCTAATTCTTATGCATAGACTTCACTCGGCCTTGCATGTATTTCAATGATTTTGTGTGATATCTTTTTTTTGTGCAACACATGTCTTACATGAAAAAACATATTTTACGTGAAACGACCTTCTTTTATTTGAATCCTTTTCTTTTTTCAAAAACACCACTTATATATATACACATGTCATTTACGTGAAACTCCCATGCATACACCAATTTCACATGCCGGAGCTCAGATACATTCAATGTATTCAGATATTAGAATGAGGGGTTCATCTAATATATATAGGCATACTCTGTCCCTATGCGAAAAACCCTCCATGGGCGCATATTCCTCGTCGAGTGAAAAAAACTCATCTTCCAAGAAACACCATATTCCGCGCACTACTTTTATATTTCATGCACCTCAATCCTTTTCCGATTTTCTGGATTCTAATCTCAAAACACCTCTTTCCCAAATAGCTCCATTCCTCTATTTCATTCACCACTCTATTATTTCATGCACATTTCTATTCCAAAAACACATATATCCATAGTTTGATTTTCCAGCCAAAAATATTGGAAAACACTGTAAAATAGCACCACCTTGTATCTTCTCTTTTTGTACCACTTCTAAATAATCAATTACTTTTTGAGGTTCTTCTATCAATCATGGATGGTCAACAACAAGTCTTAAACTAGAGAAATCAGAATCAATTCCTCTTTTTTCAAAAAAAAGTAACATAGAAACACTCCTTATCAACAAACAAAACATCAAGTCCAACTTTGTCAACAAACTCAACCAACCAAAAAATGCTTCAATGTTGGCTCGAGGAATGTTTTCCCAAAAATTCTATATCATAAGGGGAAATCCTGATAATAAAAGGAAATATATTCACATAGAAAAAGGAAGCTTAGAAAAATTAGGATAGGATGATTAAATTTTATTCATATAAAAATTATGGAAATAAACATCCTCGAAAACATTTAATGGACAAGGGAATTTATTTCATGAGTGGTGGTAACTGTAAGCTGGATATTGATTTTAATGAAAAATAATGAAACATATATAATCCAGTTATTCAGATATAAAGATATTGGGAATTATAAAAACATGTTCTCTATGAATCAATATAACATACCATTGAATAAACTATAGGGAGAAGGCCAAACATATGGAGTCACTATTAATGAATTTGATGTTCCGAGAAAGGTGGTGGAAGGTACACTTATCATCCATTATAAAAGTTCAACATTTTTATTTTATTATAATTCAAACCAATTTTTATTTTCAGATAAACAGTTAAAGGCAACACATCTCCAAAACAACTAATATATATTGATTTGGGAGTAAAAAATCATATGGGTTGGAGGACTGCATCTCGACTCTATAACTCGTAAATAATAGAATTTTGTGGGAATGCTCTTTCGAAAAATCATAGTGTTATATATTTTTTGAATCTTATTTAATTGTAAGATTACATTGTATCCCCCATAATAGATCCCATTTCGATTTTCGAGGAATATATGTTAAATTCAATATTCTAAATCAACCTAAGCTTACCATTCAATATAGGGATGAACCTGAACATTGAATAGAATTTATATACATAATATGGGTTTTATACCCATTCACAAGGTATATTTGTTTTGTGTGGTTATCAATAATAATTAAATTTGTGATATAGATATTTTGTGTTATTTCTTTGATCACATTCCATAACTGATAACTATTCTTCCCCCAATCCTAAATAGAGTTTTTGAATTTATTTCATCACTAGAAATACACATATTTCAACTAATCTATATATAATATCCCCTTATGTGGATTGATGATGAAACTCAAGGAGAAAATAAATAATATATCAATTCTTCCGTGTTCATTTCCATATCTTAACCCTTCTCATTTTTTTGGAACAATGATAGTTCAATGTATTATTTCACTGATTATAGGGAGCATTAAAAATCATTATCAACGGTTCATATCCTATACCCACATATAGATGATCTATTTGATCAGTAAAGAGGATCTCAATATCTATTATTGATTGATCTTCAATATGGATATCATTGTCAATAGATTAATAATGTTGATATATCCAATTAACCATCTTTATTAGGTAGATTCATTATGAATTTATAGTAATTCTATTTAGTCATACAAATGATCCTTTTATCATAATGAATTTAAATATTATATTCTTTATAAATTAGCTTGACAATATTATGGTAGTCTTTATATATGATATTATTATATACACAAAGAGAATATAATAGTAGGATGAAAAATTAATAATTAAGCTAAAGACTCTAAAAAATGAGATTCAATAAGAAAAATTTTAAAAAAATTATTTTTTGTTAAAAAATATCCAATTTCAGGGTAATAATGATTTTTAAAAAGTTGTTTATGTGGATCTCCCAAAGATAGATGTTATTTAGAAATGGCAAAGCCTAACCAGGGTAAATGAGATCCATGGTTTAATTGGGATGGTTGGATAATATCGATGCTTTTTTTTATATTTATCATGACTATCTAAAACACTAGCCATGTTGACTCGGAAATTGGTAATGTTATTTTTAATTGTTGAATTTGGGGATAATTTCAATGGAATTGAGAAAAGGTTTATCAGTGTCCCTATACATTAATATCCATATATTGGAAAAGTGTTTTTGATCTATAGTGATGAATCAAATATGGTATTGGGATGTGTTCTCATGAAGAATGATATAGTAATAGATTATTCCTCCCAATAATTAAAAATTCATAAGATGCATTACCCTACTCATGATTTGGAGACGCCAGTGGAAATTTTCGCATTGATGATATAAACATACTATTGTATAGTTAATGGTGTGATATATAAAATAACTAAAAAAAATTTATGTGTTAATTTATACATAATGAATGGAATTTGTACCAAATAATATGGTTGTAGGTAATCAAAGATGATTATTTCACAATAATTACCAACCTAGGAAGGAGAAAAATGGGAACTATGCTCAGAGTTAGAAATCACATGAAAATTTTTAAATGAGAAAGACATAAAGTGAACCAATATTTATTTATTTATTGATGATATATATTGAAATATTGATGATTATAGAAAAATAAATATTAATCTAATGAATTTTAAACACTCCATACATGTGAGGATTAAAAATTTATAGAAGGAAGACAAGTTTAATAACCCAGACTCTAGTAAACCAGATCTACTACTTATTTTTTTTCAAGTTCATTGATACTATGGGTAAAATAATGATGGAAAAATCCGTTTAGTTATTTTTAGTAACCATATACATATATGATTACACAATTATAGAGTGTAAAAACGAAAAACATAGCAATGTAAAACATTTAGTATCCTGTAATCAATTCTGTGAATTCTTTTTATTATACTGAAGAAAGTAGAAAATATATAGGAAATCTCAAATAATCATTAGTGGTTACATCCAATGAATTTTATCTTGAATGGAGAAATCCTAATTAAAATGTAAAGGTAAATAATTGGACACAAATTGTATTTAATTAAATAATTTAATAGCAAAATTTTATACTGAATAATCAATATAGAATGTTAAATAACTAAAAACACACACCAATTAATCCATATTAGTACTATCATAATTTTATAAGCCATAATCATTAAGGAATGGTAAATTTTTGACAACACTGTCACGACCCGTTCTTGGGAATCGTGTCGTGACTACCCCAAGCATTCCTTCCATAGGCTAGGGTCTAGCGACTAGCACCAAAGGTGTAAATCCCGATAAAAAGGGAAGTAATTTCCTTTATAAAGTAGACAAACACCACATATTTAGCAAGCTTAAGTAAACACTAAGTAAATAGGGTACAACTGTAAGTACTGGAAATTAAATGGGCCAGAATACAAACCCAACTGAAGTAAAGTACAACTAAACAGAACTTACAGAGACTGAAAATTAGAGTAGAAACGCCGAGCCATCCACTGGAAATCCCACATGAAGGGTGGGTACAGATAGCCTCCTCCTCAACTCCTCGATTCCAGTCATCCGCTCCGTGTACGTCCCGCCCGGTGGTCCGCCTCCAGGTACCGACTTGCTCCATAAGCCTCAACCACGATCAACGTTGTCTGTCGTCTGCATCCAACACAACGTAGTGTGGACATAGCCCATGCAGGGGTGAGTATACGCTACTCATTAGGGACCCCGAGACCCCAGAAGGTCTCCCAGAATCCATATAGGATAATCCACAAAGGAAAGATACAATCACGAAGTAATAACCAACTCTACTTAGGTATATGCCCATACATATACCTAAGTCATAAATTCTAGTTCGTCGCCAACATCTGATCCCATGTTTGATCTAGTCCACATAGGATAGCACAACCAATCCACACAGGATAACACAATCCAATCCACTTAGGATAGAAAATAAATCATATTGAAGATAATGATTGAAAGTCAAGACATAGCTCACACAGGTATACTTCTTCATAAGGTCATAGAGATGATCATATGTAGCCACTGATTTATCTAGATGAGACCCACGTAGGATACTAGACCAGCTAAGTTGTCGGACCCATGTAGGATACTAGACTAGCCTCTTTGTCGGACCCACGTAGGATACAATTACAGAGTCAAATACTGTCGGACACATAGAGGATTTCAGTACGGTCATCATCGCTGCCAAACCCATGGAGGATCCCAATACAGTCGTCTTCACTACCGAACCCACGGAGGATTTCAGTGCAGTCGTCGTCGTTGCCGAACCCACAGAGGATTTCAGTGCAATCGTCGTCGCAGCCAGCTCTAGGGTTCCCGCACACAACATGCTCGTTTCTAAGAGTGTCTGCTCTACGACCCAATGGGTTGATATATCAACTGACACTTAGTCTGGAGTTGATGTATCCCAAAGTTCCATCTCTTCGATAGGAACTCAACATGATAGACGACTTGTCAATCGGACGCCCGGTCTGAGAGTTACTGGCTTTTTCGTCTCAGGGGCCCGATTGGTTTTTAAGTCAAAACAAACCCGAAAGTACTCCAACTGCAACCAAAACTCGAGTGGAGTAATCCAAAAGGCATTTCTTACTAAGAGGAATCCAACAAGGTCGACAGCACGTAACTCGGACGTCCGGAGCTCAAGTTATAGGCGTTTCTGCTCCGAGGGCCCGGTTGGTATCGTGTTCGAACAAACCCATCCATACACAAAGTTCTTCGAAACCCGGATTGTAATATACCAAAACGACCATCTTGATCCGAGGATCACATCACAACTGACGGATTTTCGATCAGAGGTCTGTAGCCGAAGTTATGGGCATTTGAACAAGCATGTCCGATTTTAGGGGGTTTTGGGCCCGGACAGACCGGCCCAAGACCCCCTGGGTCGGCCCGAACCGGGTCGTCCTGACCCGGTTCCGGGTCCGGCCCATTAGGGCACGGCCCGGCCTGGCTGGCGTGGCCCGGCCCCGCCGAAGCGGCCCGGCCCCGTCGGCATGGACCGGCCCAGCGCGTGCGGCCCGACCCAGTGTGGGCGGCCTGGTGCGGCCGGTCCGGCCTGGGCGGCTCGGCGCTAGCCGACCGGGCATGAAAAGGCAGGGGGATGACCCCCATTGATTGATGAAAATGCCCCCACGAGGGGGGCCCTCCTCTTGGCCAGCCACGGGATACGACCCCCGGATTTCTGTAACGGCCAGCCTGGCAGGCCAGCCAGTGCCTCTGCCGAGGGACCCCACGGTCCCACCCCTCTGAAGTGCAGGCGGCCGGTGATTCCAGCTGCCCTTCCCCGCACCGCCGTGGCCTTGTCCGACTGGCGTGGTGCGATGGCACCACGCCCCTCCACCGTGGCCCGACTCCGGTCGCGGCATCTTTCGTCCTCAATGGCCCAATGCAAAGGTGTCGCGCTTCTTCGTCGTGTTCCTCCTTGTTCTCGTGCGGTGCCATTGCACCGCGCCTCCTTTGTTCGAACCGCAACGAATACAAAAAAAAATGGGGAGGAGGATCGGCCATTTTCGGGCGGTCCGACCTCCTCCCGTTAAATTGATAAAAGGCGGCCCAAAAATTTAATGAAGAACACCAAGAATATTCACGAACCAAAATTCAAATCCCTACCTCTATGAAGCCTTCGAATGCGGATCGTCGCGGAAAACAGTGTCGCGAGGTTGGTTCATTGACGGTGTTGGTGAGCATCCAAGAAAATGATGTCATCTTACATCGGCTGCAGAGAAGGGAGAGATCAGCACGTCGTCTCTCCTTGGTGCTCCGTCATTCTTTGCGTTCTTCAACGAGGATGAATGTTCTTCAAGAATAGAGCCCTCCTCTCCAAAAGAACCCCACACAACGATTCCAACCAAAAATAAAATAAGTCCTTGTCTTATTTTATTCACACACACACATTCCAATATTAATTTTAAAACTCAAATTGAATTCATGAATTAATTAACGTGTGTTGTCCAATTAATGAGGCGTTTTATTGGCATGTAATTTAATGTGGAGGAGTTGAAAACTAATTGTAAGAGGGGAAATTAAAGGAGGTGGTGGGTCATGTGGGACCCACCCCAACATCCTTGCATCTTCCTGTTCCACAACGCTTAACCATTGGTAAAGAAATAAAAATAAATTGTAAAACAATTTTATTTTTATTCCTCATATTTTTAACATCTCCTCCCGAGAAAACAAAAATCTAGGAAAAGTCTTCCTAAGCAATTATCGGTGCTGCAGTTTCATCGGTGCCCTTGGATTTTGATTCCGAGCACTGGTTCAAAGGTTAGAAAAACCCGCTCGTTCATTCACTGAACGTACCCAAGATAAGCTTCTAAAATTGATTCCGGGCACACCGGGGCTCGGAATCGCGTGCCGTTAGAAACTGGGCACTCGTAAAATCCCAATGAAAATTAAAAAAAATTCTATTGAAATTTACGTGTCTTTAAATTACTTCGACCTCAGGGATTCACATCCTTGTAAAGATACATCACAAAATTGGGGAACAAATGAGGGTACTGAGCATGAATCTATGCCTCCCGATCCCATGTTCTCTCCTGGAGGTTCTCGTGCTGCCATTGGATGCGTACTAGAGGAATAGACCGCCCATGTATGACCTGCTCTTGTTGATCCTCGATCTCCACTGGGACCTCCGCAAAAGTCGTCTCGTCATCAATGTCCAGCTTCCAATGGTCGATGATATGCGTCGGGTCCTACACGTATCTCATCAGCTGTGATATGTGGAAGACGTCGTGCATCTGGTGCACCTGAGGTGGTAGATCCAGGTGATAAGCCTTCTCACCTGTCCTTCTGAGAACCTGGAATGGTCTGATGAAGCACTAAGATAACTTTCATCCCTGGCCAAATCTCTGCAATCCACATCGAGGTGAGACCCGCAATAAGGCATGGTCGCCATCCTCAAACTCTAGTGGTCTCCGCCTCTTGTCAGCATAAGACTTCTGTCAGCTCTGAGCTATCCTCATCCACTCCTGGATGACCTGGACCTTCTCTGTCGTGGCCTGAACCATCTCTGGTCCCACATGTTCTGACTCCCGAGGGTCTGTCCAACACAGAGGTGATCTACAAGGTCGGTCGTGCAATGCCTCGTATGGTGCCATCCCGATGGTGGAGTGGTAACTGTTGTTGTATGCAAACTCCACCAAAGGTAGGTGACCCTCCCAGCAGTGACCAAAGTTGAGGACACATGCACAGAGCATGTCCTCGAGAGTTTGAATGGTCCTCTCCGTCTGACCATCCGTCTGAGGGTGAAAGGCGGTGCTTAGACATAGCTGTGTCCCGAATGCCTCCTACAACCCCTTCCAAAGCTGGGTAGTAAAGCGAGAATCTCGATTGGAGACAAAGGATGATGGCACACCATGAATCCGTATGATCTCTTGAACGTAGATTCATCCCATGATCTCTATTGATCCCTTCTCTCTTGATGGGTAGAAAGTGGGCCAACTCGGTGAGTCGGTCGACAATCACCCAAATGGAGTCGTGACCTCTGGAAGTACGTGGAAGTCCAGTCACAAAATCCATAGATATCTTGTCCCACTTCCACTCTGGGACCTCCAAGGGCTTTATGAAGCCTGCTGGTGCCTATTGTTCCGCCTTCATCTTCTAGCAGGTGGGGCATTGAGAAACGAACTTTGCTACAGCCTTCTTCATACCCGGCCACCAGTGCTGACGTCTGCAATCCTGGTACATCTTCCCTACCCCTGGATGTACCGCTAAAGGGGAAGTGTGAAACTCCCTCAGCACATCCTTCTGTAAATAAACCGGTACCATGGTACGTCATCTGAAAAGGATGACGTGCACTCCTCCCATAGAAAAACCATCAGGTGCCTGTCCTGCGGAAATCTGTGCACGTTGTGTCTCACAGTCAGCGGCCCCATGTTGTGCCTCTCTGACCCACTGTAGTAGTGGAGGAGTGACTGTGAGTGACTGAAGAAAGGCTGCTTCATCTCTTTCCACGAAGGATATCTCCAAAGCGGCTAGCTGCTCTGTCGCCTCCCCAAGTAGCTGAATACCCGTCCTCCTGCTGAGTTCATCAGCTACTACGTTCCCCTTTCCAGGAATATAGAGTATCTCAAAGTCATAGTCCTGGAAGAACTCGAGCCATCACCACTGTCTCAGGTTCCGGTCCTTCTACGAGAATATGTACCTGAGACTCTGGTGGTCAGAATAGACTATAAATCACTCTCTCATTAGATAGTGTCACCGCAGATTCAGAGCGAAGACCACTACTGCTAAATCCAGGTCATGGGTAGAATAGTCCTGCTCATGCTGCCTCAACATTTGTGATCCATAGGTGATCACTTCCTGCTCCTACATCAGGACACATCTGAGTCCAGTCCCGGATGCATCGCAGTAGACTAAGTACCCTACTCCCTCATCTGGTAGCCTCAATATAGGTGCACTGGTCAATATCTATCTCAGTTCATGGAAGCTATGCTGACATCTATCTGACCACATGAAAGGTTTCCCCTTCTTCGTCAATGCTGAACGTGGTTCCGCAACTCTAGAGAAGTCTGGAACAATCCTCTGGTAGTATCCAGCCAAACCTAGGAAACTTCGCACCTCTGTTACCCTCCTGGGTGGCTCCCAAGCTAGCACGGCCTCGATCTTCACAGGATCCACCACAACTCCCGCCTCAGAGATGACGTATCCCAAGAATTAGACCTCATGTAACCAGAACTAACACTTCGAGTGCTTACCATAAAGCTGGTGCTCTCAGAGTGTGCCCAATACAACCTGCAAGTGGTAGGCGTGCTCCTCCTTAGTGGTCGAGTATATCAATATGTTTTCGATGAAGACCATGACAAATCGATCTAAGTATGGATGAAAGATCATGTTCATGAGACTCATGAACACTAATGGAGTGTTGGTTATGATGAAAGGCATAACGGAGAACTCATAGTGGTCATACCGACTTCTGAAGTCTGTCTTCTGCACGTCCTCGTCCCAAACTCTGAGCTGATGATAGCCTGACCTAAGGTCTATCGTCGAGAACCACCATTCTCCCTTGAGATAATTGAAGAGGTCGTCAATTCTCAGTAGCGGATACTTCTTCCACACGGTCACCTGGTTTAGGCGACAATAATCGACACACATTCGCAAGCTCCCGTCCACCTTCTTGGCGAACAAAATCGGGGAAGCCCAGGGTGAAAGACTAGGTCCGATGAATCACTTGCCCTGCAAGTCCTCCAGTTGTACCCGTAGCTCTCGAAGCTCAGTGGGAGCCATCCGATATACTGGAGTGGGTATCAGGGCTGTCTCGGGGTATATGTCAATAAAAAATTCTACCTCTCTGTGAGGAGGTAGTCCTGGAACGTCGTTAGGAAAAATGTCCGCATACTGATCCACCACTACAGGAAAACTCGGACTCCAAACGTCATCTGCTCCTAGGATGAGTCTATCCAACTGATGAGTGATCGGATGTCCTCTTCTCTGCGTGAGTCCATCCCGTGCTCCAAATGCTCCCTTCTCGCCGGTGAAGGTGACCCTGCTCCCATCGGTGCGAACACACCGCATCTTGCGCCTAATACAGTCTATCTGAGCATGGACTGTGGATAACCAATCAATTCCCAAGATGACGTAGTAAGGCCTCGACGCCGCTACAAGAAGATCCCAGCCAAAGCTCACGCCTCCTAGAGTAAGCTCACACTACCGGCACCAGTGCATAATCATCATGTCTGCTCCTGTAGGAGTCTCTAGCCATAAGGATCGATCCAACGGCTCCGTCTGAATCTCCGAGCTCCGAACAAGGGCAGCGGCAATGAATGAATGACTCGCTCCTGTATCTATAAGAACTGCAGCAAGGGTGGAGTAGACAGAGATAGTACCTTGAATCATCTCTGGTGCGCCGTGGTCGTAGGCCTCCGCTGCCTGAAGCTGATCCTTCCTCTGCCCTCCATCTCCCTGTGGTCGGGGTGGACCTTCTGGTGTTGGTGGGGGTAGAGCCTCAAAGAGTCGTCCACCAGCTGCTGCTCGACCAGCTCCTCGACCTCATCCGCCTTCTCCCTGTAGACTGCCACGGTCGACCCCCTGCCTCTGCCTGGGTGGTCCCTCAACCGTCTGCGGCTCCTCTACACGGCAGGTCAGTAAGTCACGAGCCATGTGGACCTGCTCGACGCATGCATAGCACTGTCTGGTCCTCGGAAGGCTGCCTCTGCGCCATGTGCCCCGCACCACTAAGCCAGTGTCCTGAGGTCGTCTGCCTGATGGTCTGGTCCACCTAGACCCATGTGATATCTATCGTCTTCCAGCTGCAAAAGACTCTGCTATGTGCCGCCCTGCGGTAGGTCCCACTGCTGGTGTAGGCTCACCAAGAAAGCTCTCTGCGAGAAGGGATCACTCCAGTACTCCTTCCTGTGTTAGAATGCTGAGTGAGATCATCGATTCCCTGATCTCATGCCTCAGTCCCTGCTCCAAGGTACGGGCCCGGAAGAATGGGTCCCATACCATGTCCGTGGAAAAGCGTGAGAGATCGGTAAATCTCTCCGAGTACTAGGCTACTGTCATGTTTCCTTACTGCAGCTGTAGTAGCTCCTGAATGCGCACCGCACGTAGGGTGGCTAGGAAGAACTCTGAGCAGAAGAGGCTCCCAAATTCCGTCTAGAGGATAGATGCCTCATCGTGCACTTGGAGCATCAGGCTCCACCATCTGCCTGCTGCAGCATGCAGGAGGCTCACTGCAAGGAACACCATGAGGTCAGTTGGTGTCCATGCTAACCTGAAAACTCAAAATACAGCCTCCAGCCAATCCTCGGCTGCCTGAGGGTCTGTCTCCCCACAGAACATGGGCATTCTCTGACGCTGAAACTCGTTCAGTGCACTAAGGAGACGTGCACTCTCAGCAGCTGGGGCTGGTGGCATCGGTGGCTCGGTGGGTAGAAGTACCGCATGTGCCCCCGCTGTAAAAGGGCCCTGCACTGAGGCCTCGTTGCTCGGTGGGTTTTCATCTCACACAATGCTCAGAACCCTAGCTGGATACCATCCTGAAAAGGGACATGTGTGCCACGGTCAATACAGTATACGTGGTCAGCTGACACAAAGTAATCAAAAAGAAAACTTTTGAAACACACATGCAATCAATGTTTTCGTGCACTGAGTCGGAAATCAGAAGTCAGTGTCCTGGTGTATGGATACGTCAGCCTCTGCACCATCACTGGACTCCCTAGACTAATAACCACACCCAATACCCTTAACACTATTTCTTCACATAGAAGAAAGATCAGAATCCTGGGTTCTGCGGTAGAACCGAACTCCTCTGATACCAATTTGTCACGACTCGTTCTCGGGACCCATGTCGTGACTACCCCAAGCCCACCGTCCATAGGACAGGGGCTGGAGACTAGCACCAAATGCGTAAATCCTGATAAAAAGGGATGGCATTGCCTTTATCAACTAAACAAACACCACAGAGTAAGCAAGATGAAGTAAATAGTAAGTAAAAAGGGTGCAACTATAAGTACTGGAAAGTAAATGGTTCAGAATACAAACCCAACTAAAGTAAAGTACAATTAAACAGAATGTACAACAACTGAAAAGTAAAGCAGCAACACTGAGCTATCCACTAGAAATCCCACCTGAAGGGTGGGTACAGATAACCTCTTCCTCAGCTTCTCGGGTACAGCCGTCCGCTCCGTGTATGTCCCGCCCAGTGGTCCGCCTCCAGGTACCAACTTTCTCCAAAAGCCTCAACCACGATCAGATTTTTCCTTCATCTGCATCCAACACAATGTAGTGTGGGCATAGCCCATGCATGGGTGAGTATACGCTACTCAGTAGGGACCCCGAGACCCCCGAAGGTCTCCCAGAATCCACAAAGGATAATCCACAAAGGGAAGATACAATCATGAAGTAATAACCAACTCTACTTAGGTATATTCCCATACATATACCTAAGTAATAAAATCCAGTTCGTCTCCAACATCCGAGCCCAAGTTCGATCTAGTCTACACAGGATAACAAAACTAATCCACACCAGATAACACAATCCAATCCACTTAGGATAGAAAATCAATCATATCGAAGATAATGATTGAAAGTCAAGACTCAGCTCACACATGTATACTTCTTCGTAAGGTGATATAGATGATCAGATGTAGCTATTGATTCATCTAGCTGGTACCCACGTAGGATAATAGACCAACAAAGCTGTCGGACCAACGTAAGATACTAGACCAGCCTCTCTGTCGGACCCACATAGGATACAAGTACAGAGTCAAATACTGTCGGACCCACGCAAGATACAAGAACAGTAGTACTGCCAGACCCACAGAGGATTTCAATATGGTGGTCATCACTGCTGAACCCACGGAGGATCCTAGTACATTCTTCATCACTGCCGAACCCACAGAGGATTTCAGTGCAGTCATCGTCGCTGCCGAACCCACGGAGGATTTCAGTGCATTCGTCGTCGCAGCCAGCTCTGGGGTTCCCGCACACAGCATTCTTGTTTCCGAGAGGTTCCGCTCCATGAGCAAGGGGGTTGATAAATCAACTGTCGTGTATTCCTAATTTGATGTATCCCAAAGTTCTACCTCGTCGATAGGAACTCAACACGACAGACGACCCGTCAATCGGACGCCCGGTCTGAGAGTTATTGGCATTTTCGTCTCAAGGTCCCAGTTAGTTTTTAAGTCAAAACCAACACGACCATACTCCAACTGTGTCCAAACCTCAAGAATAGTAATCCAAAAGTACTGTTTTACTAAGAGGAATCCAACAAGGTCGACGGCACGTCAATCGGACGTCCAGAGCTCAAGTTATAGGCGTTTCCGCTCCGAGGGCCTGGTTGGTTTTGTGTTCGAACCAACACGGTCATACCCAATGTTCTCAGAAATCCTAAGTGTAATATACCAAAACGACCGTCTTGATCCATTGATCACATCTCAACTGACGGTGCGTCGATCAGAGGTCCATAGCCCATGTTACAGGCGTTTGAAAGAACATGTCAGATTTTAGGGGGTTATGGGCCCAGACCGACCCGGCCCAATACCCCCTAGGTCGGCCCGAACCAGGTCGACCCGACCCGGGACCGGGTCCGACCCATTATGGAGTGGCTCGGCCCGACGCGGGTGGCCCGGCCCGGCCTGGGCGGCTCAGTGCTGGCTGAGCGGGCGCGCAAAGGGGTGGGGGTGCTGTCCCCCTTGACTGAAGAAACGACCCCCACGAAGGGGGGCGACTCTTGGCCAACTGAGGGTTACGACCCTTAGATTTCTGAAACGGCAGGCCCGGCAGGCCAGACGGTGCCACTGCTAAAGGACCCCGCGGTCCCGCCCCTCTAAAGTGCTAGTAGCCAGTGATTCCAGCCGCCCTTCCCCGCAATGTCGTGGCCTTGTCCAACTGGCGCGGCGTGGCGGCGCCACGCCCCTCCACCGCGGCCTGACTCCGACCACGACTTCTTCCAGCCTCAACGGTGCGGCGCAACGGTTCCACGCTCCTTCACCACATTCCTCCTTGTTCCCACATGGTGCCGTTGCGCCACGCTGCCTTCGTTCGAATCGCAACGAATACAACAACAAAGTGGGAGGTGGATCGGCCATGTTCGGGTGGTCCAACCTCATCCTGTTAAATTGATAACATGCGGCCCAAATAATTAACAAAGAACTCAAAGAATATTCACAATCAAAAATTCGAACCCCTACCTCGATGAAGCAATCGAACGAGGATCGTCTCAGAAAATGGCATCCCGAGGGTGGTTCTTTGATAGCGTTGGCGAGCGTCCAAGAAAAGGATGTTGTCTCACACCGGATGCAGAGAAGGTATAGATCGGCACGTCGTCTCTCCTTGGTGATATAACGTTCTTCGTGTTCTTCAACAAGGATGAATGTTCATCAAGACTAGAACCCTCCTCACCAAAATAACCCCACACAACAATTCCAACCAAAAATAAAATAAGACCTTGCCTTATTTTATTCTCACACACACAAGCCAACATTTATTTAAAAACTCAAATTGAATTCACGAATTAATTAACGTGTGTTGTCTAATTAATGAGGTGTTTTATTGGCATGTAATGTAATGTGGAGGAGTTTGAAACTAATTTCAAGAGGGGAAATTAATGTAGGTGGGGGATCGTGTGGGCCCCACCCCAACTTCCTTGCATCTTCCTTTTCCACAACGCTTAACCATCGATAAAAAAAGAAAAAATAATTTTAAAACAGTTTTATTTTTATTCCTCGCATTTTTTTCATCTCCTCCTGAGAAAACGCAACTCCAAGAAAAGTCTTCCTAAGAAATTACCGGCACTGCAGTTTCATCGGTGCGCTCAAATTTTGATTCTGAGCACTGGTTCAAAAGTTAGAAAATCCCGCTCATTCGTTCACTGAACGTACCCAAGATAATCTTTGGAAACTGATTCTGGGCACACTAGGTGTCAAAATCAGTTGCCGTCAAAAACTGCGCACTTGGAAAATCTCAAAGAAAATTATGAAAAATTCCCTCGAAATTTACAGGTCTTTACAAACACTTTCCATTTCATTAATAATATAAAAATAAAATGTTTCCAAAGATAATATCATTGACAATTTTTACAAAATTATCTCTGAAGAAAACTATAAATTAATGGATTTCATGATCATATGAATCATGATACCATTACTGTTAAGACCTTTTATTAGACATTTTTGAAATACTGGTAAAACCCCATCTGAATTGGGAAAAAAATTGTCTCATGAAAACAATCGATGCATCAAGGGGATATCAAAAACCATTTCTACTCATAACAACAAATCTAAAATATTTCTAATATATCAAGTATTATATTTAAATTTTTAATCAATATTCATTATCATCAAATATCCATACTGATTAAAGACTATGAGTTTTTAAATATTTCCACACTATGTCAAAAGAAATTAAATATAAACACTATAGGTGAAAATAGTTTAAGGTTTAGAAAATAATCAAAATGATAATATAATAATATGGATAAAAAGATAAATATAGTGGAATTTGAATAATGATATCCTGATACTAATTATTTCATGAATATGAAAATAATCACAAAAATGTAATATTGGAGAATAAATTCTTCACCTGAATATTAGTGTTTAAATTATAACCACTTATAATATTAAACATTAATAAAAACATAAATCATTGTAAATAATTATTTGTAGTTGGGGTTTGGCTTAGTGGTATGTACCTCGTAATCTTATATGAAAAATGGGGGTTCAAAACCCATGGGGCGCAGCTTACTGTAGTAGTACTGTAGCGGTACTGTAGCAGCGGTGGCACTGTAGATCGGCGGACAAAATTGCAGTCAGGTTACTATTCACAGAATGGGCTTTAGGCCAAAACGTTGGGCCTACGGGCTATGTAATGGGCTATATGCCCACTGGGCCTTCGGGCTATGTAATGGGTCTCCCTCTACCCAGTTAAAATAGGTCTTTGCTTGGCTTTAATAATAAAATGAGGCTTTGGCCCCAACCTTTTGAAAAAAACTGTAAATAAATATTTATTCATGTTAAATACAATTATTCTATCAAAAATAAACCACCTAAATGTTAATTGGTGTATATAAAAAGTATTTCATAACAAATTAAAATTTAGATGAAATCATTAATGTCACATTTTCCATTATTTGAACATCCATTATACCTATTTATAATATTATTAAGAATATTATTAATTTATTTAAAAACCATAATCATATTAATAATATCATTTTTAATCCTATTATAACATTTGACCACTTTTTTGATAATAATATTTCATTTCATTCATTGTTTCTAGTGTTAATTGCACGATGTTCTCATGTGTGTTTCATCCTGAAAGTTACAGTTCATTTACATAGGATATAAATCCATTAAATAATGAATTATAAGAATTTTTTAAAATTACTATTTATTTATGAATTACATTATTAGAACTTTTCTTCAATATTTGGAATAAATAATGAGATACATTCCTTCATGGAGACGATAATCCATATATACAATGAGAAATGATAGAATTTCCTTAATGGGTGAAAGAGTAACAGATTTTGTAACATATTAATTTCAAAAAATTGTAATGTTGTCATATATATCACTTATATTCATTAAATTTTTCCTTATTACCTTCTATGTGATGTGAATACAAAAAAATAATCAAATCTCCTCACGCCCCGATATTCAATCATACACCCTAAAAACGTAATCATATTTTAATCAAAATTTAATGTAAAAATTTATATGTTATATTATAATTAATGAAGAATAATTATATCATAAATATTATATATATATATATATATATACATTAAATCCTTCATTTCATCTAATCATGAGAGGTGTTGATGGAAAACGAGTTACGTCTTTTCATGTGGTAGTAGTCTATCGTACACCCGATCGAGGATTTAATTTCACATTTGATAGAAGAATATATAGATATAGTTTATGAAATTGACATAACAAAATATCAGTAAATGGGAGATAGTAGTATTATTATACTATAATAATTTTATATTATTTTTTTTTTGGGAAAAAATAAACAAAATAAAAAATAAATGATTAATAATGTTACCTCTTTTTGGATGACCTCATTAGGTTTTCACAAATAGACTTTATAAGATTTATTTTTTTATCAAATAAGGAAACTATGATTTTTAGATATGAGTACTAAATTAAAATGGGATAGTCATGGCTGTACTAGAGGGATATATGTTTGTGAAGAGGGTAGTGTAGGGGAGGCTGTTTATGTGCTGGGTAGAGGGTACACATGCACATTTTTAGAGGAATCAATTGAAAAAAAAATTCAGGTAAAAATCCTTCCTATATAGTTTTTATCGATCGTTATAGTTCATAAAGCCTAAATATTTCTATAAAATTGGAATTTGAGAAGTTTTTAGGTTTTTTTAATACTTATAATTCTTATTTTAACCCATGATATATCATTTGTTACCTTCCATATAATAATTATTTTTTTACTGATTTTAGTATTAATTATCATAAAAAATATGATAACCATTTTAGATAATATAAATTATTCTGATTATAAATATGGAAAAAAAATTAATTCAATTCATTTAAGTGGCACAATCTAATTTAAAAATAATTCCATAGAAGTGATTGATAATTTGGATTCCAAAGAAACAGTCTAAGAATGTATTGAAGTTGTTAATATCAAAATTTAACATGAAATAGAATAAATTATCCTAAATTATATTTATATTAATATAATTTAAATATTTTTACATTTTAAAAATTAATGAATAATTTGTCTATTTCAATTATTTAAATGAAAAGGTAGTGTTAAATTTAAATACATATATTTCACTATTCATTGAAAAGTTAATCATTTCAGAAAAATACCAAATATTCACCCAAAGAAAATTTTAATAGTATTATATAAAAAAATGCATAATTTAAATTTTTTTAAAACTTTATGATAAAATAACTTTTAAATATGTGGAAACCACTACTAAATTACTTTTTAGAAAAATATAATTTCTTAGAAATAATTACATTTTCATTAAAATGGCTAATATATTATTTATAATCGATATATATCCATTTACTTCATTTATACATGAATAAAGCATATAAAATTCATTATTTATTTTGTATTATTCATACATTACAACTTAATGAAAAGAATATAATGGTAATGTTTAAATAATATTTTTATAGTTTATTTTCATTTAAACTTGATATTCTATGGAACTCAAACTACTGAAGATATTATATTTATATCCATGTAAAAAAATTTATTTACCATGCATTCACATTATTCCCTCTTAAAAAATTTCACACATAAAATTTCATTGATGTTACCTTATAAATAGATTAGGGAAGTTCTTCTTCTGAACATACTTTCATTACTATGTTGTTTCCTCAATTTCATTTATTTCATCTAAGAACATTTATCTATAAATTCTTCTGATCCTTCGATACATAATCTCTATTATCAATAATGTATATGGTTTATTCAAAAAATATTATAGATATGGGTCTAATTTGGTTTCATTATTAGTGAGGAATGGCATTGGTTATGGCATTTACGTTGTTAATAATGATATACGGAACACATCATGTACATTTGAGACGCATAGTCGAATTTACAAGATTTACGAAATAGATCAATTTCATTCAAGTGTTTAATATAATATAATGTACCATGGGCTCAACTTTATTTCATAAAATAACCTTATAACAACCTTATGTGGTGATAATTTCAAAAAAAACGTGATCATTTATATGGTATTGAAAATTCTTCCCCCCAATTTTCAGCAAAACTGATTTTCCTACATTGAGATACATTAATAATATCATGAATTATATTTAACATTATTATTGTATCTTCAAAATGATATGGGATAAACATTTTTCTTTTATTAAAATCATTCCAACATGTTTCAGTATAACAACTTTGTGAAAATAATTTTTAATACATTTCTAGTTGAATACAAGGGTAAAAACTATGGTTATCTAAAAATAATTTAAAAGGTAAATACTTTCCCCAAAAATCAATTATGTTAGGATATAATGACCAAAAAATTATTTCAAACATTCTAATCATCACATTATATTGTCCATTAGTTTTAGGATGGGATGTGATACTCAAACAAAGATTAATATCATTTTATTTCTCAAGACACTCCCAGAATATTAATGTAAAACTAGGATCATGATCTGTCAAGATCATTATTGGAAAAACACAATTTCTTTGAAATAAATCAATATATAATCAATTGAGGATTTAATGTGGGAAATATTCACAAATATAGATTAAATTTGATCATTTGGTTCATTGATCAACAATAAACAATTTTTTCATCATTCTTTCTAGGAGTGTTTCCAGTCCAAAAACAATGTACATAGTATTGTCATCATTTTCCAATAAATAAATGATTTTACCTTTTAGCATTGACCATTGAGAAACCTATCATCATGACATATAGTCTACAATTTCCAACATTATTTAATCCATGCATTATTGTTACCTCAGATCTATGTACATATTTATGGTAATAAGCCTTATATTGAAATTCGATCAATGGCCCATGACCAAGAAATACTTTTTTTCTACGATGTAGATTAAATAAATAAATGTTTTCCAAATTTCATTCCACCATATTTATAAAACAATATATCAAATTTACCATCAATCACAACATTAATTTTCATTAAAAATTTCATTTCATGAAATTGATAATAAGTTTTTTTATAATAAATATAGTTTTATAATCATATGAAATATGGGTCATGTATCATATTCCTTTATTATTCACATTTTCCTCATTATTAGTTCTATGAACATAGTATCTCTCTCAATCCTAATTTCGGTTATAACTCTATAACATTTCCTACAAAATGCATACCCTATATTATTTTCTATCTCTAGGCAGTATTTTATCAAGAAATTATAATATTTTATTATGTATTGTAATATCTATTTTTTCATGAAGATATATTTCTATTAAAACCTGTATTTTAAGATTTTATGATCAACATATATCTAATATCTTTTTATAAACAGATAATTTTTCTATAACATCAATGAAATTATTATAGCTACTAACTCAAGATCATGGTTTATATAATTCAATACATGATTGTTAAAAATAATTCATATATAAGAAGAAATGTTATAATTTTTATTAATGAAACAATCATATACATAAATCAATGAATCACAATATATCATTTTTTATAATCCAAGATATCATCAATGAATAACACAAAAAATCATCAAGATATTCCTTGAATAATTTGTTCATTACATCAATAAAAATAGATGGTCTTTTATTTAGTCCAAATTAAATTACTATAAACTCATAAGGTTTATACCTCATTATGAATGTTTTATTCATAATGTAATCCTTCTTTAATAAAAATAGATAATACATAGAATACAGATAAATCATTTAAAATTATTGGGCTCCATGAAGTTGATCTAATAATTTATCAATGCAACTTATATGATTCTTTTTCTTTACCGTAATAGAATTTATTTTTCAGTAACAATTCCATATCCTTATGGATATTTCTATCTTTATAAGAATGGGAATATTGGATCCCTATGTTGAAACACTTGGAAAAATATTTCCCTTACCAAAGAAATCCTATAGTTATTTACTATAATCCACTAACACTACAATGTCCATTATATAGGCGGTATTTGATATTGGTTATGCATCAGGGATTAAATTAATGTTAAACTCACCTTCATTCTCTAGGGGATGTCTAAGTATTTCCCATAAAAATACATTAATGTATTTTAATACAATAGTAACATCTTCTATTTGATGATTCTATTATCCATACCTATATTTTTCCTTCAACTATTACCCAATAATATCATTCATTAAATCTTATGAGTGGTTATCTAAACATGTATCAAATGATTATATATCTTCTATAAGTGTAATTAATTTTATATATTCATCATAAAAAATAATTTCCTTCTTATTAAAATAAATATTATCATAATATTTTTAAATCTAGTCCATAAAAATGATTATATAGAAGTGATGAAAATGCATGATAATAAGGCTTGAAAATAAAGAATTTTCACGTTTCATAATGGAGGATTCCTGAAACATCATTTTAGTAGTGATACTTATAAAATGTATTTAGATACATAATTTCAATCGTCAAGTCATAGAAAATACCAATTTTTCAACAAAAAATCATATGATAAATATTCATACCATAAATAATCAAATAAATAATTTTCTAAATTTCAAGATATTATTAAAGTATACAACACCCAATTTTTGGTTTCATTAACCATAATTAGAATGATTTCATATTCATGCCTTCTCACCCTGGCCTCTTCTGTGGTATTTTCACTTGAAAAATTGGGAATTCTTTTCTAGAGTTCAACATCTATCTATACATAAAAAAATGAATAATTGAGATTTATTTCAACACTATAAGTTCATTATCATGATTAGCCTTATCTCCACTCTAATAATAAACTCACAATCCCTTAAATCATTTCATAGTATAATTTATTTCACATTTCTCAAAATATTTAAATTTTTACAAACTCGTCTTCATTGATGCAATATATTTATCTTGGTTCTCATTTAACTATATAATTTATTAATCAAAATTAATGTTCATGGTTATATATAAATAATTTTCCATTTTTATGGACCATAATAATATTTCATCATATAAGAAAAATGTTTTATAGACTATTGAACAATAATGACTTGGATTAATCCATTTAAATAAATGTCTAGTCACACATATTATATTGTCTATGCTATCTATAGAATATTTGGATTTCGTTATAATGGCATCCTCATACTCTAGAAGGCATTATACATCCATTTAAAATATGTTAAGGGATAATATATTAATTTCAATTTGTTTATCATGTGGGAAATATTTTTCAAGGAATTTATCCTTGTATTCATTGTAGGTGAAGTGTTCAATTTTATATTTCAGCCTGGTATTCCCGATCAGTGATAACAATTGATCAACCCAACCCTTTTCTCCATTACTCTATAATTTTAAAATTTCCATTTACATTACATTCTATACAAAAAAATATATTCTCAATATACTAAATACAGTTATCACCTACCGATGGATTAATAGTCCCACCAAGTGATGTGTGCTTCCCCAAGAAGATTCAATCCATATTAGGAGAATCCTGTTGCGGAATAGGTTTCTCTATATAAGTAAGGTTATTTCCCAAAATTTGATAAATATTTCCAAATATATACATGATATGATTTCTTCCAATTCTATCTGTATTTTCATTCATAGCAGAGAAGTGTTGACATTTTCTATGACTCTTATATATCTATCTTCCTCTCATGTGTGATTTTTATATTATTGAATATAATAAATTATATAATAAAATTATATATTTTATATAATAATATATAATTTTAAATATTATTTAACATTTAGCATAATTTAAATTTATTCAAAGTTAATATTAGTACCATAAAATTGGTTTATTTTTCTAATATATTTTATTTAAAATCCATCATAATTGTTTGTAAATAAAATTTCAATTATCCATGGGAATGTCAAAATAGGTGCACAGTAATCCACATTATGGTTCACTAAGTCATGAAAACATCTATAAAAATAAATATTTTTCATAGTTATTACCCATAACTATATCTTTTCCAGATCTATAGCCACTTGATGTATCTAGAAGATGATTTATTTCTAGGAAAAACCTAACAACATATTTCTTACCAAAACATTAGGATTATTATCAATACATATCCTAAAATGATAAAAATGTGTTATACTCAATAATAAATATTTTCCTTAATCTATATCACAGGGTTTGAATAAACATTCCCAAATACTAACTATAAAGACCTGTACACCAGTAACTAATACGTGCTTCATACTTTATTACACTGGAAAATATATAAGCGGTTAAATCAAAAAACACTTATTAGTATACTGGTTCTATAAGACCATATACATACATGATACCAAAATTTCATTAGTAAACATAATTAAACTAATAGTAATTGAAAAAATTTATAATCATTAAACTCATTCCATGAATTCTCTTTGATATCATAAGTAAAGGAAACAGAATAATGCTGAGATCGAATTCTCAATATGGGATTCTTACTTCAAAGTCTATCATGACTTAATAAATAATACTCATTATTTAAATTTAAGTAAGTTATCTAACATTATATTTGATAAATGACCTTAATATTAAATTTTGTGATAGAATAATAAATTTAAAAAATTAAATAATTGAAAATAAATTTCCTTTAATTTGTTACATTAATATTATAAGTGGATAATAAATAATCAATATAGAAAGGTAAATGACTGAAAATAAATTCTATGTAATCATGAAACTGGAATGAAATTATTCTAGATAAAATATTTTTGAAAAATTATCATGGATAATAATAACAACATAATTATCAATGAATAAAAATCGTTATTATTGTACACCAGGATCTCAATAACCTAGATAACTCTACTATGAATAAATTTCATAATAACGTTTAAAAATAACTATAAGTAACCATTTTATTTGGCTAACTAATTTCTCTCATGCAACCAGTAGATGCATCCAGGGTCTATCTATAACAAGGTCCCACCCATAACTATATGTACAAATCATTCCTCAAATATCGAATAATTTTGTTTAATTCATAAATTGATATTCATTATAACAAAATATCTATTTTGATAAAAGGATAAATTTTTATAAATATTTTCCCACTTAATTAATTAATATTCAATGTAATGTCCATGTTTAAAAATATTATACCATTTTGGAAACAATCATTTCCATCAAAAAGGAATAACGATATTTAAGATAAATTTAGTGTCCATTAAGAAATTATCACACGAATACGGATACTAATAATAATATAAATACAATAAGATTATTTATATTAAATTTGAATTTAAATTCCAATGAAATGTTCTCACATGAATGGTATTGTTTGAAGTGAAAATAAACCACCTTAAAAAAGTGGGATTGTACAGTAAAATCATTACCTATTTGTTAACATTTAAATCATATCCCCTTTATTAATAAACACTAAAAAACTTTTATAATAATGAATAAATATTTATTCTAGATAAAAATATTTTTTTTTCAGTATATAGGCCACATAAATGTGAATTGGTTCATATTAACAAATTTATCTTAGTGAAATGGAAATTCAGGGGAAATCCATTACTTCACACATTCCTTTTGATTATCATTATATAACCCCCAACATAATAGTTTTATTATTTATATTAGTTTAAAATATAATTATAATTAAATTTATAATAAAATATATGATTCTTTTATTACTTTCTCCACCGGTCTGTTAAATAATATTTCATCATTTTAAGAATTTATGATGTTTTTGACACATTTTCTCATGTGTGTTTTATCATTAATGCATTAGTTCCTATAAAAAGGATAAAATCCATGAAATAATGATTCGTAAATATAATATTAATATATTATTTACTTATTAGATACATTATTATAACCATTATCGAATTTTTAGAATGGAAACTAAGTCACATCGCTTCATGGAGATGGTTGGTCATACATTTTAATGAGCCACAATATCATTCATTTAATAGTGGAAAAAAATAAGGGAGTGTATTATATATTAATATTAAATAATAGATATCATTTCATATATATCAAATATATTCACTAAAATTATCTTTATTACATACCAAGTAAGGTGTATGTGAAAAATGAATCACATATCTTTGTGGGGAAGTCGTTTGTCGTACACATGAGTGACATAATGTAATTTTAAATGGAATGGAAAGTATAAATGAATATGTTATATTATAATTCCACCATTGTAATAATATAGTAAATATTATATATTTATAAATGAAATTCTTCATTTTATGCGACAATAAGTGGTATTGATGGAACATTATTTATGTCATTTCTCGAGGTTGTAGTATTCTATACACATGATCAATGATTTTGATTCCAATTTGGTGGAAGAGGGTATAGATATAAATTATGAAATTAACATAATATTATCTATTTATATGGTAGATACTAATTTTATTATTATATCTTGATGAAATATAATAATATGTATGTGGAATAAGAAATATAATATAAATGATCATTTAAGAACGCTTTCTCTTCTTCTAATGAAATATTTTGGTTTTCCCAAAATCCATCCAATATTATATTCATGATCAATATTTATAATATTGGATGTTTTAATTGGATAAATGATAAGATTTTTTAATGGGTTTATTAAACCTGGTGGATTTTTATGTGTGATGAGGGAAGGATTTGGAGTGGCCTTATATAAGTGTAGGAGTGGAAACAAATGGAGATTTTGGAAGGAATTGATTTATCTGACATTAATATGATTCCACAATACTAATTAATTGGTTATTTTAGATCATTATAGGACATAAGAAAATAATATGGCGAAATGTGGGTTTTGGAAGATTTTTTTAGTAATTTTAACCCTTATCATTTTAGTTTAACCCCTAGTAAATAACTTTTTCCCTTACTTGTGGTAATTAATTTTGACATAATGTATTATTCATAATGGTAAAGAATTATGATTTACTTTTTATGAATCCATATATATAATACACTTTCCAATTTAAATTCACTGATGATTCAGAGTCTAATTTAAAATTATACATGTAGACAAGATTAAAATGTGGGATTCCAAATGGAAATTCTCATAACTTTATATGGATTTAATATGAAAATTCACCATGAAATTTTTTCCACTGAACAAAAGTTTTTTTAGTGTATAATTGAATTAATTTTACATTAAATAAATATTAGAATATAATTTAACATTGTTAATAAATTTAACCTAATGGTAGTGTTCAATAATAATCTTTATTTTAAACTATTAATTAAAAAATGGATTGTTTCAAAAAAATCCAAAAAATTCAAAATAATATAATTTTGATATGATGATTTCAAAAATTAAAGTAAATATAAAAAAAATTTAAAAATTTTTTAAAAATTAACTTTAAATTATTTTTACAATGCATGACTAAACCACCTTATGAAAAATTATAGTTTTATAGAAAACATTTCCTTTTCATTCAAATGATTCTTATTTTATTTATATTCAATTGAAATCCATTATATTTATTTTATACATGTATAAACTAAATATTTTTTATTATTTAGTTAGTACTATTCATATCTCCATCATAATGGACACATTATAATGGTCATGTTTAAAACCATTTTGTAGAATATTTTTATTTAAACTTGTTGTTGTATTCATCACTAGCTATCAAAGATGTTGAATATATTTAAATGGAAATAAATCAAAAATTATCAGGGTGATTAATTGTGGAATTATTTGAGAATGTTTGGAAGGATTCTAAGTTTAAACATGACCATTTTAGAATTATAAGGTTTGGTAATTGAGTATATGTCTCATCAATAATAGATTTGAAGAAGTATTATTTCGACAAAGCTCATAGTTCATCACTCTCTATACATCCTGGAAAGAAATTTTTTTATAGAGATATAATTGAATATTTATTTCTGCATGACATGAAAAAACATATTTTTAGTTTTTATCATGATTCCTTATCATTCAGCAAGATAATGCTAGGATATGGAATTCTAAGGTTATGTTTCACTCATTTCACATAGTAGAATAGGATTGGGAAATTATTATCTTAAATTTAATAATCACAGTCCCAAAAACATATAATAGTCATATTTATATTTGGGCTATAATGAATATCCATAAGAAATTATCCTTATTTTATCACTATTAGTGAATATTTCTTTCTTAGATAACGAACACTACTTTAAAATTTAATTTTAATAGCATTAGACATTATCAGTGCTAGAAAAATCCAATGATGAAGTCCATATTTATCAGTTCTAAAAAACACTATTAAAGGGGACCCATTATGAGTACACTGTAAGCATTTATAAAATGTGACATTTATTGTTGCTATATTTTATTACTGATAAAGATATTCTTTATGAGTAATTTATTTTTAACACTCATAATGTTTACAAACTAACATATATGTCTAATTATTTTAATAATCATTGTTAATAATGAATAAATTGAATATATATATACATATATTGAAAATTAATAAATAGTAAATTTTTAATATATAGTGTTGGAATCCTCATGTGTTAATCATGTTTTAATGATCACAAATCCTATTACTGTTAAATAATCTCAATCATCATTGCACATCTTACTAATTCTCTTTAATCTCAATAATAACTACACATCACGTTTTAATGATAACAAATCTTATGATGTTAATTACTCTATTATTTACAAGTCTTATTCATGATCACAAATCTCAAATATATCATTAAGCCTTTATATTTATGATTCATGTTATCTTACTCTCTAATGATTAAACTTAATCCATATTCTGCATATTATTGTCTAAGTCCAAATACAAATATTTGTCTAAGTATAGACACACCGAGAAGGACTCACCGTGACCCAGACACTGTGAAGGACTCACCGTGACCCAGACACCATGAAGGTCTCACCATGACCCAGACACCGTGAAGGACTCACCGTGACCAAGACACCGTGAAGGACTCACCCTGACCCAGACACACTGAAGGACTCACTGTGACCCAAACACCGTGAAGGAGTCACCGTGACCCAGACACTGTGAAGGACTCACTGTGACCCAGATACCGTGAAGATCATACCGTGAAGCTCATACCGTGAAGCTCATACCATGAAGCACATAACGTGAAGAATATACCGTGAAGAAGACACCGTTTACTTATTCACTGTGACACCATTTCTTAACTTTTTGTCAATATTATTTAAATAATGATAATGGTCATATTTAATGTTTTTAATGTAATTAATGTTATTTAATGATAGTTGTTGGCATGTCAGGAAACCTTATCTCGTATTTATGAAAAGAAAATAATTCTTACTGCCAGAATTTGTGGAATATAATGAAGTTTGAGATGCAGTACACATGAGGCATGAAAGTGTGAATATACAACCAGAATAACTTACATACACCCGAGAGCACTCTTCCGAATGAGAAGAACAATCCTGAGCAAGAAAGAGATTGCAAGAATTTCAAATAACTCTCATGAGTGAAATCCAATACCACTGAAGAACACACGATGAATCAAGAGATCATTTTCATTCATGTAGAATACAAGATGAACTACGACACTCTGTTTTTCAACAGAAAAACCAAAGAAGGAATCAGAAGCATTCCTACTGAATCCAACGAGTCTAGAGTTTCATTGATAATCACTAGAGATTTCTAAACCCTTATCAGTTCTCTCTATGTGATTTATTTATTAACATTCGAGCAGTGTGGTGTACTCTGTATTTCTTATACACACACTGTCTCCTACACTGAACTGGAGGATATCAAAATCCTAACTCCAAATATCTTAACTCTTGTTTACCCACATCAACTGTGGAAGAGGTCCTTGGGTGGCCAGGCCTTTGTTTTGTTACCCACAAGGAACAGTGATAGAGGTCCCTGTGTGGCCTGGACAGTTTTGTAAACGGTTGTTAACCCCGATCCAGGGTGTGGATCAAGTTTTCTATAAATTTGAGAGGACTAAGTCTCAGCTTGAGACTGAACCTCTTGTTATATCTGATGTGCTTCTTTAGTTAAGTTCAAAATTATATTACATATATCTTATTAGTTCTGCTTCTATTACTTTGAAATACAAAACTATTTTAAAGCTACTTTGATAGTTAAATTAGCAAGTGTTTACACTTATTGTAAATAAGTAGGTTAGTTTCAATAGTTAGTTTGATCTTGTGGTTAAATTAACTAAGACCTAATCAATCTTTGAAAAGATAAGTGAACATTTACAATCTGTATAAATTCACTACAGTTTAACTTGTTTTATAAATTGGGGGATTTCAAATAGACAATATTTTAACAGAAATTTTAATTGGAACTCAATTCACCCCCATCTTGAGTATCCACTCCGAAAAAAAATTGGTATCAGAGGATTTGTTTTTGTTTAAGGATTTTTGAAATACTCTATTTTTCAACTGTGACTTTAGTTTCATCTTTAAAGATCTTAAATTTCTGTTACTTCTAAATTTTAGCTCTTTAAATTATCATTCTAAAATCTATCTATGGACAATAGACTATAGGGTGCTTCTACTAACAGGCCACCTTTCTTCAATGGTACAAACTATGCTCAGTGGAAACTTAAAATGAAAATTCATTTAAATATCATGGATTTTGATATCTGGACTGATATAGAGTCACAATATAAAATTCCAGAAACTAAAAGTGTAACTGGGGATGAACCTAAAAATACTACCTAAAATAATAATTATAAATCTATGAATTCCATGTAATTTTCTTTAGGAGATGATGAGTTTAATATAATTTGTTCTTGTAAAACTGATTTTGAAATATGGGATACTTTGGGTGTTTCTCATGAGGTAACAACCAATGTTAAAGAAATGATATTAAATACTTATACTATTAAATACGATAATTTTAAAATGATGACTAATGAACCTATTTCTGATATGTATCTCAGGTTTAATGAGATATTCAATACAACTAATTCACTCAGAAAGTCGGTTCCAGCAAAGGAACAAATTATGAGAATCTTGAGATGTTTACCAGACCGATGGAGAGGCACATCTGTTTCAATCAGAGAGTCATGTGACATTGCTACTCTACCTGTAAAAGAACTCATTTGTAAGATTATGATGTATGAGGAAGAACTTAAGGTGAATAAAGAAGAAGATGATGAACCTAAGAGAAAATCTATGGCTTTCAAGACTGCTGCTTAAAAGAGTAAGGACAAAGATAAAGCTCAAATATAAACTTATAGCTCAACCAGTGAAAATTCAGACTCTGACAGTGATGTAGAAATGTATCACATAACAAGAAGATTTATGAAGTTTTATAGGAAGAAAAAGTTTTTCAGAAAATCAAATTACAAAGGTAAGTATGACATCAAGGGACAATGGAAAAAGTACTGGAAGAAATTTGACAAATCTGATGAAGTTTTCTGCTATGAATGAAAAATAAAAGGACATATAAAAGTAGACTTTACAAAGCTGAAATACAAGAAGAAATATGAGTATAAGGAAAATAAGTATAAGAAAGCCATAAAGGCTATGTGGAGTGCTTCTGAGGATAGCTCCAATGAATATGAAGCTTCTAAGACTAAAAATAAAAATAAGGCAAACATGTGTTTTATGAAAAACACTTCTGAGGTAACATCATAAACTCCTGCTTTAAATTCATATTATTCTGGAGATGATTCTGATTCTGAAAATATGCCAAAATCTGAACTGTTTGAATACTGTGATATGTTGGAAGAAACATGTAATGAGATGAAAGACAAATACAAAGGTTTAAAGAAACCGTATGCTTTAACTGTTAAATATAAATTTGATCTTGATATAGAAATAGAAAAGAATGCTCAGATGCTTAAATAAAACACTGAACTATAAATGTATATTGAGAAACATAGAAAAGCTTTAGAAAATTTCACAAATGGAAACGATACTCTTACTCAAATGCTAGGAAAGCAAGTTGCACCAAAATACACTACTGTAATAGGCTACAAACCTGGACAGAGACAGATTACTAAGAATAGATTTATTCCTAAATATGAACAGAATACTGCTAGTTCTAGTTCTTGACATTTATATGCTTCAAATAGTTATTCACATAGTTATAAATCAAATAGAGTTTATCATTCAAAATATTTTTATTCTGTAAATTATATGATACCCATAAGAAAAATTTGGGTACCAAAATCTTTGATTGCTAACATTTCTGTACCCAAGATGATCTGGGTACCAAAATCATTTCCTGTCTAAATCTATTTTGTAGGAAACTTGCTTGAAGAGTTCCCACAAGAAGACATGGTATTTGGACAGTGGATGTTCGAGACATATTTCTGGGGATCACTCATGCTTCCAGAGTTTAATAAAGGTGGATGGAGGTCATGTCACCTTTGGTGATAATTCTAAAGGAAATTTCCCCGGCCTAGGCCAAATTGGTAACACAGATTCAGTTTTAATTTCTAAAGTTTTATTTGTTGATATACTTAAGTATAATTTACTAAGTATTTCTCAGTTATGAGATGATGGTTTTAATTTTAAATTTGAAAATGAATCTTGTAATATTTTTAATTCTAAAAATGTTTTAGTATTTTCTACTCTATGAAATGAAAAGGTTTATGATGTTGATTTAAATTACTTAGCTAAGAAAAATGTTACCTGTTCAAATTCTTTTCATAAAGAGTCCTGGTTACGGAATAGAAGATTAAGACACTGCAACATCCATTCACTTCGAAAACTAACTATGAAAAACTTAGTTAGAGACCTACCTAAACATGAGTTTCCAAATGACAATGTTTGTAATACCTGTCCAAATGGAAAGAAACATAACGTTTATTTTAAATCAAAGAAAGAAGTTTCTACTTTTCAACCTCTCGAGTTGGTTCACGTGGACTTGTTTGGACCATCACAACTTTCTAGTTTAAATGGGAAGCACTGTGTCTATGTCCTAGTAGATGACTTTTCTAGATATTCTTGGGTATACTTCTTAGGTCACAAAAGTGAAGCTTCTTCTTACATTGTTAAATACTCCAAATATGTAGATAATCATAGTGTAATTAAGATTAAAACCCCAAGAAGTGATCATGGTCGTGAGTTTGAAAATCATGAATTTGAATCCTATTGCCCACACAATGTCTATAGTAATAACGTATCTTCTCCTAGGACTCCTCAGCAAAATGGTTTTGTAGAAAGAAGAAATAGAACCCTGCAAGAAATTTCTAGAACTATGCTTAATGATTATGACCTGCCTATTTACTTTTGGGTTGAAGCTGTGAATACAACTTGTTATATTATTAAGAGAGTCTTAATTAGACCTATTCTTAAGAAGACCCCATATGAGTTGTGGAATAAAATAAAACCTAAAGTTAGTTACTTTAGAGTATTTGGATGCAATGTTTTTATTCTCAATACAAAAGATAATCTTGCTAAGTTTGCTCCTAAGAGTGATGAAGGAATATTTTTAGGATATTCCTTAACCAGCAAGGCTTATAGAGTTTTTAATAAATGACCAAGTGTGTGGAAGAATCTGTTCACATCTAATTTGATGAAACTGATCCACATGAGCCTAAAACCTCTCTTGAAAATCTTAAAGAAGATTTATCTATTATGGACTTTAATGACAAATCTAATGAACCTGCTATAAAGACAACATGTTCTAGACTTATTCCAGAACTTGCTCCTAATAAACCTGAACCTAGAGAAGAACCTGAAATTTCTAGTCCTACCTTTACGAGATCTACTAGAATTCTAAAGAATCATCCTTTAGATGCTGTTGTAGGAAATCTTGATAGAGGGACACAAACTAGATCTTCTCTTAGAAATCATGTTGAACATTAAGCCTTCTTGTCACAGCATGAACCTAAAAACATTGATGATGCTATTAATTATGAATTTTGGGTAATTTATATGCAAGAAGAACTCAATCAATTTGAATGAAATAAGGATTGGAATCTTGTTGAAAGTCCTAAGGACAATTTCACAATAGGCACTAAATTGGTGTTTAGAAATAAAGTAGATGAACTTGGAAACATAGTTAGAAATAAATCTAGGCTAGTTGCACAGGGCTATAGTCAAGAGAATGTATTGACTATGAGGAGAATTTTTCTTCAGTATCCATATTAGATGCTATTAGGATTTTACTTGCTTATGCTGCACATCAAAATTTCAAACTATATCAAATGGATGTTAAGATTGCATTCTTGAATGGATATATTGCTGATGATGAATTTGTTTAACAACCACCTGGATTTTGAAACCCTCATTTTCCAAATCCTATTTTCAAATTATCAAATGCTTTATATGGTTTAAAGCAAGTCCCAAGAGCTTGGTATGAAAGATTAAGTACTTTTTTAATTTCTAAAAGTTTTACAAGAGGAATAGCTGATCCCACTCTGTTTATAAAATGAATTTCTGAAGATGTTTTAGTTGTACAAATTTATGTAGATGATATTATTTTTGGATATTCAAAAACTACATTATGTACTGTTTTTTCTAAAATTATGCAAAATGAATTTGAAATGAGTTTAATGGGTGAAATTAAATTCTTTCTTGGATTTCAAATCTTTCAAAATGATGATGGAATTATTTTAACTCAAATTAAATATACTACAGATCTTTTAAAATGTTTTGGATTGGATAGCACAGAGAGTAGTGACACTCCCATGAGTACCACATATAAGATGAATCTTGATGAAAATGGTAACTCTATTGATCAAACCACTTATAGAGGAATGATTGGAATTCTACACTACCTGACTTCTAGTCGTCCTGATATTATGTTAGTGTGTGTATGTGTGCTCGTTTTTAAGAAAACCCTAAAGAGTCACATTTAAATACTATAAAGAGAATTTTCAAATACCTCAATAATACTCCCAATTTAGGATTGTTCTATCCTAAGGACAATAATTTGAATTAGTTAGTTATTATGATGCTTATTTTGCTGGATGTAAGTTAGATAGAAAAAGCACATCTGAAACATGTCGTCTTTTTGGAAAGTCACTAGTATCATGGTGTAGTAAGAAACTAAATATTGGTGCATTATCTACTATAGAAGCTAAATACATAGCTGCTGGAAGTTGTTGTGCACAAATTTTGTGGATGAAACACACATTACTAGACTATGAATATCAATTCAGACATGTGCTAATAAATTGTGACAACACAAGTGCTATTAACATTTCTAAGAATATTGTTTATCATTCTAGGACAAAACATATTGATGTAAGACATCAATTTTTGAGGGATCGTTATCAAAAAGGTGATATAACTTTGGAATTCATTAGTACTGAATATCAACTTGATGATATATTCACTAAACCATTAAATTTTGAAAGATTAGACTACATCATACCTGATCTTGGTATGATTAATCATAAGTAAATATCATACTGATCTTAATGTTATAATAATATACTGTATTTTACTTTACGGTTTCATGGTCACTATTTCTAAGTTACTGTTTTATGCTCACGGTCTCACCATCAAGACATTATGCTCATGGTCTGTCAACTCACTGTCTCACCGTGACTACACAGAATGCTCACTGTCTCACCGTGATGAATACCAACTATCTCACCGTGATGACTAGTTTTCATCACACTGTAATTCCTACCCACAGTCTCACCATGAAGATTTTTTATATATATTATTATTTAAACCCGTATCGCGGTAATTTTTATTTCACCGCTATTTGAATTCCCGGGTTTTTATTTTTATGACGTTTGACATTCCCAAATGATAAAACTTAAGGGTTTCATTCGATTCTTTACCCAAACTCTCTCTTGAACCTTCTCTTCCCTCTCGTTCGAACCTTTAGTGAATGACAAGGATAAATCGTCCATCATCACCCTCGTCTGAGTAGCGCCACTCTAAGAAATAGAAGAGGATACCGAGGATAGCTCACGAAGGACCTCTAAACCCAAACCTGGTAAGTCGTACAGTTGTACCTGAAAAAGAGGTTTTCCCAGAGTGGTTGATGTATAGCAGATCTTTAGTTTTGAATGTTTTAAGAGAACAAGGATGGCTTGAATGGTTCACTGGACAGAATAGACCGATTTACCCGAGGATGGTATCTCAATTCTATCAGTATGTGATGTTTTTCTTTTGAGTTTATAGAAAGATTTATGGTGATAAGCTAGATAAATGGTCAGAAGTGCTCTTTCTCATCGAGGTTGTGGGTTGTATGCCTAGGGATTCCACATGAAGGAGTTTGTGAGGATTACCAAAGAGACCCTCCTCCAACAACCAACAACTTTGTCCTAGAGAATGCTTTGGAAATTCTGATTGGAAATAACACCAAGCGAATGGCCATATCTGATGAATTAGATGGGGAGACTAGACTTCTGTTCAAGTTTGTTCAGAATTTGATTAGCCTAGGAAAAGAAGAATTTTCTGTGATGAAGTATCAGGATGTGTTCCTGATTCACCTATTGAAGAATGGCCATAAGGTCAATCTTTGTAAGTATGTTATCAACCATATCTGTGAGCCGATCAATGTGTAATGTCCCGGACCCGGGTGCCACGCAACGGGTGCCCCGAGCCCGGTTCGCGACGTGACCTCAAGCGCATTTCCCCAAATGCCAGAGGCTACTGACTAGCAGCGAGGGACCATGTATGAAAGTGGGTAAACTATTCCCTCATTTTTCAAAGTGTAGCGCAGCGGAATACCAAAATAAACATACAAAAAACAGCGGAATCAGTAAACATACACAACTGAAATAACTACAGCAGTGGATATAACCAATAGTATATAAGTGATAATGCTACATGTTACAATTCTCACACTAGTGCAGAAAACGTTTTTTACATCACCATTGTTTACGTCGGTTATATAAAACCGACGTCATAATATGTAAAACGAGGTTTTTTACGTCGGTTATTTAATAACCGACGTAAAAACCTGTGTTCGGTACACCTTTAACGTCGGTTATTTTTATAACCGACATTATTAATCGCGCGGCTTCGTTTTTTACGTCGGTAATACATTAACCGCCATAAAAAACATAAGCGGGGGGTGTTTGTTACGTCGGTTATTCAATAACCGATGTAACAAATCGACATATGTACGAGTTATTACGTCGGATATTCAATAACCGACGTAAATAACGTGGTTTTTGAAGGCCTTTTTACATCGGTTATAAAATAACTGACGTAAAAAAAGAATCCGCAGATGTTTTTGAGGTCGGTTATGGAATAACCGACGTAAAAAAACGCGGATTTTGAGCCCTTTATAACGTCGGTTATAAAATAACCGACGTAAAAAAAGAATCAAAGGATGGTTTTTACGTCGGTTATTGAATAACCGACGTTATAAATGTTTTTAAAACAATTATAATGTCGGTTATTGAATAACCGACGTGATAACTCATTTAAAAATTTACCCAGACCCGTGGATTGTCATTCGCGAGTTTACCTTTGACAATCGCGACTCGTCTCTCTCGCGCGTAAACCCGAATCGGCTCGTCCATTTCGTTGTTTTAGATTCGTTTTGCGATCATCGTTTCTCATATTTAATCTCCTCGGATCAATCATCTAACTCGCATCACTCAGGTAATCCTCCCACTCGTTCGTTTTTTTTCGCGGATAGTATATATATATGTGTTGTGATATTTTTGTTGAAACTAGCTAAGATTCTTCGATTGCGAACCCTTTTAACTCGTTTTGGCACCGTAATCTTATTTATCATCCCTAGATCTATTAGTTCGACTTGCAATATTGACTAATTTTATGATTTCACTAATTTTTCATCGTTTTCTATAAATCCCCAAGAGGGTTGGGGCGTGTCCATTTGGATGGGTTGCCCTTTTACAGTTGTTACTACTTTATTCACACACAACCATGGAATAAGTGCATGGATTTGGGATCACATCACCATTTTCCCCCCCTTCAAAAAAAGTTTCACGAGGAGGACTCTCCAGATTTCCCCTCGGCATGTTAAAAATTTTAGATACCCTCTTTTCAGCAAGTAAAAAATTAACTAGTTTTTTCTTCACAACTTATCCTAAACAAATAAAACCACCATTCTTTCTAAGACCTCTACTAGATCCATTGCATCCATCAACATACATATTTGGATCTGAAAGCATCCCTTAAGCCTTATGTTCGATGCTAACATCCTTTACTGATCTAAAGAAAATATGATGGTCTGCTAAGATCTCCATTTAAAAGTCAAACCCCAGCAATTATTCATCCTCATCATGAGAAAATGGCACAACATCTGAATTTCTGATTCAATCTCTTGGGTCACTGAACAAACATTAACTCCTTCAAATCCACACCTGGAATAGACAACCTAATGTTGAGTTCCTTCTCTATCTATTGAAACTCAGTTCTTCCTCCACACCTAAAAACATTCTTTGAATGGCCCAACGTCTTGTTATGGTAAATTTTCAGTGATTCCAGGGGGGTGGGAGGGCTATCAAGAGGGTTGGGGGGTGTCCAGGGGGGTGTCCAAGGGGGTAGGGTGTGGGGGTGGTGTCCAGGAGGGGTGGGGGGCTGTCCAGAGGGGTCAGGGGGTGTCCAAGGGGGTTTACAAGGGGGTGGGTGGGTGTGGGGGGCTGTCCAAGGGTGTGGGTGGGTGTTGGGGGGTGTCCAGGGGGGTGTCCAAGGGGGTAGGGGGTGGGGGTGGTGTTTAGGAGGGGTGGGGGGCTGTCCAGAGGGTTGGGGGTGTCCAGGGGGGTGTCCAAGCAGGTCGGGGGTGGGGGGTTGTGTCCAGGAGGGGTGGGGGTGCTTTCTAGAGGGGTCGGGGGCTGTCCAGAGGGGTCGGGGGGTGTCCAGGGTGGTGTCCAAGGGGATGGGTGGGTGTGGGGGGCTGTCCAAGGGGGTGGCGGCCTGTCCAGAGGGGTCGGTGGGGTGTCCAGGGGGGGTGTCCAAGGGGTTGGATGGGTGTGGGGGGCTGTCCAAGTGGGTGGCGGCCTCTCCAGAGGGTATTTGGGGTTGTCCGGGTGGGTGGGGGGGCTGTCCAGAGGGTTGGGGGATGTCCAGGGGGTGTCCAAGGGGGTAGGGGGTGGGGGGTGGTGTCCAGGAGGGGCGGGGGGCTGTCTAGAGGGGTCGGGGGGTGTCCAGGGGGGTTTACAAGGGGGTGGGTGGGTGTGGGGGGCTGTCGAAGGGTGTGGGTGGGTGTTTGGGGGTGTCCAGGGGGGTGTCCAAGGGGGTAGGGGGTGGGGGTGGTGTTTAGGAGGGGTGGGGGCTGTCCAGAGGGTTGGGGGGTGTCCAGGGGGGTGTCCAAGCAGGTCGGGGGTGGGGGGTTGTGTCCAAGAGGGGTGGGGTGCTTTCTAGAGGGGTCGGGGGCTGTCCAGAGGGGTCGGGGGGTGTCCAGGGTGGTGTCCAAGGGGATGGGTGGGTGTGGGGGGCTGTCCAAGGGGGTGGCGGCCTGTCCAGAGGGGTCGGTGGGGTGTCCAGGGGGGTGTCCAAGGGGGTGGATGGGTGTGGGGGGCTGTCCAAGTGGGTGGCGGCCTCTCTAGAGGGTATTTGGGGTTGTCCAGGTGGGTGGGGGGCTGCCCAGAGGGTTGGGGGATGTCCAGGGGGTGTCCAAGGGGGTAGGGGGTGGGGGTGGTGTCCAGGAGGGGTGGGGGGCTGTCCAGAGGGGTCGGGGTGTCCAGGGGGGTTTACAAGGGGGTGGGTGGGTGTGGGGGCTGTCCAAGGGTGTGGGTGGGTGTTGGGGGGTGTCCAGGTGGGGTGTCCAAGGGGGTAGGGGGTGGGGGTGGTGTTTAGGAGGGGTGGGGGGCTGTCTAGAGGGTTGGGGGGTGTCCAGGGGGGTGTCCAAGCAGGTCGGGGGTGGGGGGTTGTGTCCAGGAGGGGTGGGGGTGCTTTCTAGAGGGGTCGGGGGGTGTCCAGGGTGGTGTCCAAGGGGATGGGTGGGTGTGGGGGGCTGTCCAAGGGGGTGGCGGCCTATCCAGAGGGGTCGGTGGGGTGTCCAGGGGGGTGTCCAAGGGGGTGGATGGGTGTGGGGGGCTGTCCAAGTGGGTGGCGGCCTCTCCAGAGGGTATTTGGGGTTGTCCGGGTGGGTGGGGGGCTGTCCAGAGGGTTGGGGATGTCCAGGGGGGTGTCCAAGGGGGTAGGGGGTGGGGGTGGTGTCCAGGAGGGGCGGGGGGCTGTCTAGAGGGGTCGGGGGGTGTCCAGGGGGGGTGTTATATCTTACTATATTTTGTTTAAAAAATAATATTCAAGCATATTTTTTTAAATACACATCGATTTGTTTTATATTTCAAAATTTTTTACATTCAAATTATTATTTTTTTCATATAAACATATATTTGTCTTATCTAAAAAATATATATATTTTTTCTATTTGTTATAGGTAATAATGAGTCGAAGTTGGATTACGGCACATCGAATGAGCAATGAATATGAGGAAGGTGTTGATGCCTTTTTGGAATTTTCTAAACGAAATGTTCGAAGTAGTGACATTTTTTTCTGTCCATGCCTGAAATGTCTGAATATGAAGAAGTTGAAAAGTAAAGAGATAAAAGATCATCAGATTTTTCATGGTTTCAATCCGAGTTATAACCCTTGGATTTGGCATGGCGAAACTGGACAGAATGTCACTGATGATAATGAATCGCAAGATGGTAACTCCGATGGAATTGAAGAAATGATTCGCGATATTGTAGCAGAACAAATTGAGATAGAACTGACAGTTGCACGTCTATATGGTGATGCTGAAAAACCATTATATCCTGGTTGTACAGATTTTACGGTTTTGTCGGCGGTGTTAAGATTGATTAACCTGAAGGCGAAACATGGATGGAGTGACAGAAGTTTTACAGAGCTACTACAATTGATGAAAGACATTCTTCCAAAAGATAACGATCTTCCAGATTCACATTATAAGGCCAAAAAAATATTATGCCCGATGGGATTGGGATACCGGAAAATACATGCCTGTCCGAATGACTGCATTATATATAAAAAGGAATATGAATTTCTGAAAGAGTGTCCTAAATGTGGGACATCATGGTATAAGGTGAAAGAAAAATCACAAGATGATGTAGAGATTACAAAGCTCCCTTCAAAGGTATTTTTGTATCTTTCTATAATTCCTTGTTTCAAACTTTTATTTGCTAATTCACATGATGCAAAAAGGTTAAGATGGCATGCTGATGAGCGGGTATGTGAGGGAAAAATACGTCATCCAACTGATTGTCCACAATGGAAGAAAATTGATGCCCAGTACCCTACATTTGGAAATGAAATTAGAAATCTGATACTAGGATTGTGCACAGATGGAATGAATCCATACCGAACCCTCAGTAGCACACATAGTTCATGGCCTGTTTTATTGGTAATTTACAACCTCTCTCCTGAAGTTTGTATGAAGCGCAAATATGTCATGTTGAGTATCATGATCTCTGGTCCAAAGCAACCCGGCAATGATATTGATGTATACTTTTCACCGCTGATTGATGATTTGAAACTGTTATGGGCTGATGGTATTAGGGTGTATGATTCTTATAAAATGGAATATTTTCAACTGCATTCAGTGCTTCTATTCACTATAAATGACTTCCCAGCATATGGAAATTTATCTGGATATAGTGTTAAAGGGCATAAAGCATGTCCAATTTGCGAACAACAGACGTCATATTGTCAATTGCATCATGGGAGGAAAACAGTGTACATGGGTCATCGAAAGTTTTTGCCTATGGATCACCCTTATAGAAGACTAAAAAAGGCATTCAATGGCTCACAAGAATTTGATACTGCTCCAAAACCTTTATCCCCAGATTTGTATTTTGAGAGGGTGAAAAACCTTGATGTGACATTGGGAAAGACACAGAAATCTGGTAATGATAGACATATTTGGAAGAAAAGGTCAATATTTTTTGAGCTACCATATTGGAGGTATCATGAAGTCAAACATAATATTGATTTCATGCACGTGGAGAAGAATATCTATGATTCTTTGATCGTAACATTGCTAGATATTAAAGGAAAGACAAAAGATGGATTGAATGCAAGGTTAGACCTACTATCAATGGGAATACGTTTGGAGTTAGCTCCCACTCTTAAAGGAAGACGAACATTTCTTCCCCCGGCTTGTCATACATTATCGAAGAGGGAGAAAAGTAGCTTCTGTCAGTGTCTTCATGATATCAAAGTGCCTCAAGGTTATTCTTCAAATGTAAAAACTTTTGTCTCATTGAAAGACTTGAAGTTGATAGGTATGAAATCACATGATTGTCACGTCATGATGCAACAAATTCTACCAGTTGCACTGCGTGGAATATTGCCCATCCGTGTCAGAAAGACTATAATGAGGTTGTGTTATTTTTTCAATTCAATTTGTAACAAGGCGATTGATGTGAATGCTTTGAACATTTTGGAAAAGGATGCAATTTTTATACTTTGTCATTTGGAAATGTATTTTCCTCCAACTTTTTTTGATATGATGGTGCATTTAATGATTCATCTGGTTCGAGAAATAAAGCTTTGTGGACCTGTATATCTTTGTTGGATGTATCCTTTTGAAAGGTATATGAAAATATTAAAGGGATATGTTAAAAATCCATATCGAACTGAAGCCTCCATTATTGAAAAGTATATTTCTGAGGAGGTAGCAGAGTTTTGTACGAGCTACTTGGCTACGACGCAACACATAGGTTTGCCTCCATCTCTCCATGAACGGGTTAATAATGAGGGAAAGGGGATTCGTGGCTTGAAAGTCAAATCACTGTCAGCTGAACAGATGAAGAATTTAGAATCATACATCTTGAATAACATAGCTGATGTTCAACCGTATATCACATTGCATATTAATGAGTTGAAACAATGTCATCCAAAGAAGAAAGAAATGTGGATTTTGAATGAGCACAACAAAACTTTTTTGCCATGGTTTAAAAAGACCTTGCTTGGTAGATCAGATGTATCAGAGACATTAAAATGGATAGTGGATGGTCCATATTTAAATGTGATAACATGGTCCGCTTATGAAATTAATGGCTATACATTTCATACGAAAGCTCAGGACAACAGAAGTGCAGTTCAGAATAGTGGTGTATTGGTGTTTGCAGAAGCAATGCATTTTTCGAGTGCTAAGGACAGAAACCCAATTTCGGCATAAAGTGCATATTATGGAGTGATTGAAGACATATGGGAGGCTGATTACATTAAAATTAAAGTTCTTGTTTTTAACTGTAAATGGTTTATCGGTAACAACAGTGTCAGACACGATGAATTTGGAATGACACTTGTTAATCTGAATAGATTGGAAGACGCAGCTGATTCTTTTATAATGGCAACACATGCCAAACAAATTTTCTATGTAGTAGATCAATCAGATATGTAGTGGGCTGTTGTTTTAAAAGGGAAAAACAATATGTTGGTGAGGATGAATTTGATGAAGATGCTGATTTATGTGAGATCCCTACTTCCATGGAAAGATTAACAGAACATAATGATGAGTATGTTGAAGACATGGTTTGTGCCATAAGGAACGATCACGACGAAGGAATTTGGGAAAACAATCCAACTGTACATTCCTAAAATTACAGGTAACACATGTTTATTTCTTGTTTACATTTAGTTTTTTCATATAATGTTAGATATTGTAAATTTTTTACTTATTAAAACATGTATCAAACCAAAATGATAAAACAATAAAAACCGTAAAGAGGAGAAGTCCTGGGCGCACCGGTTGGCCGGTGGTGGATCACCGGTGGGCCGGTGGTCCAGATAGCAAAGCTTTGTCTGGTCCACCGGCCAGCCAGTGATGAGCCACCGGCCGGCCGGTGGTCCAGACAGAGAGGAAGGCTCTCTGTCTGGTCCAGCAGCCGGTCGGTGCCACCAGGCAGTGGGCAAGTCTACTGCCTGCGTCCTCCGGCTGGCCGGTGAGCTCACACCGGCTGACCTGTGGACTCAGTGAGTCTACTTTTCAGCTTTCTTGGGCCAACTCCTTGGAAACCTTTTTCCTATCAACAAAAACACTTGAAAACAAGTTATAACATAATAAGAGTGATTGTGATCATTAAAATCCAAGAGAGAGGGGTAAAACAGACTGTGTTTACCATGTTTATCATTATTTAACATGCTTACTATATTACCAATGTTTACTATTATGTAATTTAGTACACTTTTCTATTTTCTGATTAAGTAGTATTACAATATTTGAATTTGTATATTTGTGAACTAATGTTTGTTTTTTTTTATTTGAAGGAAAATGACCGATCAATCAGTTGATCAGCCACATGATTCTGGAGATGAGCATATTGGTCATACATCTGGGGAGGAACATTCACATGCTCCTATTACGAAAAAGATTTCAAATGTTGGTAAGCGTGGGTGCACACGTTTACCAAAATTATCCCTTTCCCGTACGAAGGAGGAGAGGATAGTCATGGAGTTTGATGATGATGATCTTCCTAGAGGTCCAAATGCTAAAGATTTTAAGGGTTTTGTAGCAACTCAGGCTAAGAGCAAAGTAAGCATTCTCTATGATGATTGGAGAAGTGTGGATAAGGCGATAATTTCTCAGCTGTGGGAGACCATTTTGGTAAGATCTTTTTCTATTGTTTGACTGTTCTTTAAATGTTTCTAGTATATATAATATTTTTAACCTCTTTTTTTTCAGATGACATTTGATATTCCTGACACTGGAGGAGTCAGGAAGAAATGCTTATCGTTGGCTGCTAGGAGATGGAGGGATTTCAAATCAACCCTCTCATCTGATTTCATTTATGGTCATAGGAGTTGTGAGAATACATGTCGTATATATCCTTTTATAGATGAAGACACATGGAGACAATTTTTTGAAAGTAGAAGAAAAGAATCATTTTTGGTAAGGGCAATGTAAACTTTTATAAGCTTTATTATATAAATGATCTTATTATTGTTTTGTTAATGATTACTTATTCTTAATTTACAGCAAACAAGGAAATCTCATCAAGAGATCCAATCTAAAAATGTATACCCTCATAGTTTATCTCGGGGAGGGTATGCATTATTGGAAGAACAAATGATGGAAGAAAAATTTCAACAAATAAGAGCTGGGTCTTCAAGATATGGAGAGGTGGCCCCTCCATACCCTCCATCTAGACAGGAGAAATGGAAAAGAGCTCGGAAGGGAAAAAAGGACAATATCATTCGGAAGAATCGAGACTCGTAGTTGAGAGGATTGTAAGATATCTATTTTATTTAATTAAGTTTACTATTTTCATCATATATATCCAATCATTATAGAAATGTTCAATTAATTATTACAGGACTCTCTTGAGGAGCAGAGTTCACAGGGGACATTTATACCATCTGGGAGGGAAGATATTTTATCTGTGGCATTGGGAAAGCCCGAACTTCCTGGCCGTGTAAGAGGATATCCGGAAGGTGTGTCGGTAAGAAAAGTGTTGCCACGTTCCTCAACTTCTAACGTTGAGGGAGTTTATAAAAAAAATAGAATCCTTGGAGGCTGAAGTCCATAATATTAATGCGACAATGGAGGACAAGATTAGAGCATCGGTGCAGTTTATGTTTGCAGACTTGCAAAGACAATTTCAGGGTGCAGCTCCCACTCCACCTCTCCCAGTAGCTCCCACTCCCCCACCTCAGCCTGCGGACCCCATTTTTGATCCTCCTCCTCCGCCGCAGCTACCTACTTATTGAGAGTTGTATATTGATGATCCTCAACATCATATAGTTGCATATGGGATGGTATATTGTATAAGAGATACAGTTCATCATCAACAGTTAGAGGTAGAGAATCAGAGGGTCACTGTACAGGATATTATAGATAGATCAGCTCGGATACCATTACCTACAGATGAGGTGATGACAGTTGGACATAGTATCAACCATTTTTTACTTTGGCCATACAGACTTCTTCGACTCATTACCATAGAGGTATGGATGTTATATATTTTATTTTATATTTTTATTAATGTTTTATCATTTGAAAACTGATATATTTTTCAATTTATTTTTACAGGAATACTTCAAAGGTAAAGAAATACTGTATAGACAACAACAAAGACAGATAGCTATGACATCAGATGCAGATACTAGCAGTCTTGACAAATTGTCAAGATATTCAAATTTGTTGGCGGATCATTATGACTTTACAATGGAAGCTCATGTCTGTGGACGTGAACTAAGTGTGGGGATTATGAAAACTGATATCATGGAGTTTGTCACTAGAGATAAGTTGGGCATCAACGTGGTGAAAATTTTTATCATGTAAGTATTAACACCTTTTCCTTGCGTTATATTTATTAAAAATGTATACTTATGTCTGCTTTGTATTTGGTATCTGTATAAAATTTGTGAGAGGAATGAGCTGACAGATGTATATGGATTCGTGCACAATTGATTTCCCCTGAAGCATGTGCATTTGATGAGGAACAAAGAATGATTTATATTGCTGATAGATTTGAAAAGAATGTAATCACACAGTGTTGGATGATGCCTTTTTGTGAGAGGTATGAAACACATCCCTCTCAAAGAGTTAATTATCTTTTAACATAAAAAACCACTAACGTTAAATTTCCTTTTATCAGGGATCATTGGATGTTAGGGGTTTTTTGCCCTAGGGAGAAAGAACTTTATTGGATATGCTCTCTCCATGATGATGTGCGAGAAAGTTTTAAGAATATATTGGAAACGTAAGTTTCAATTTCACAATAGTTTTATATATTATAATGAATTTTAAATTTACCCCATTCGTATTATTTTCTAACAGGGCATGGGTCCACTTTCAAAAAAGCGCAAAGAAAAGGAATTTCAAGATCAAATATGTACATGCGAAGGTAAATATCCATTTATAATTTGTACATTTTGATTTATTACATAAAAATAATATATTGAATTTACACTCATTCAAACAGAAATGTCATGAGCAACAAGGCATCATCGAATGTGGATATTACATGTTAAGATTTATGTATGAAATAATAACAACTGGGACAGTTCTGAGTTTTGACCTGGTAAGATTTCCTCTTTCTCATAATATTTCAATTTGATTTATTCATTATACACGTTGACTACTCTCCTTTTCCTTTGTAGCTTTTTGATGACCCTCAACCCTTTACTGCTGAAGATATCAAACACTTACAAGTGGAGTGGTCAAATTATTTTATAGGTTTGATTGACTTTTAGTTGTTTGTAATGTAAAATGTAATTTTGAATATTGTCAATGTAATTGTGTATTTCGTAGTCGTTTAGGTTGGATTTAGTTTTTTTTTGAAGTTGAAAGTGTAAGTTTTGAATGTTATATAAGTGAATGTTTAATTTTTCTCTACTTCTTGTTTTTGTCTACTGTTGATGGTTTTTCTGGTCTGGATTATGGTATGGGGGGAGAGGTTCCAAGGGGGTGGGTGGGTGTTTGGGGGGTGTCAAAGGGATATGGGAGGGGTGTCCAAGGTGTGTTTGGGGATGTCCTAGGGGTCGGGGGGTGTAAATGAGGGTGGGGGTGTCCAAGGGGTGGGGGTGTCCAGGGGATATGGGAGGGGTTTCCAAGGTGTGTTTGGGGCTGTCCAAGGGGTCGGTTGGGTGTAAATGAGGGTGGGGGGGGGGGATTTCCAAGGGGTGGGGGGTGTCCAAGTGGTGGGGGGTGTCCAAGGGATAAAGGAGGGGTGTCCAAGGGGTGTTTGGGGCTGTCCAAGGGGATGGGGGGTTTCCAAGGGGTCGGGGGGGGGGGGGGTTTCCAAGGGGTCGGGGGGGTGTCCAGGGGGTGGGGGGCTGTCCAAGGGGTGGGGGTGTCCAAGGGGTGGGGGGTGTCCAAGGGATATGGGAGGGGTGTCCAAGGGGTGTTTGGGGCTGTCCTAGTGTTCGGGGGGTGTAAATGAGGGTGGGGGCTGTCGAAGGGGTGGGGGTGTCCAAGGGGTGGGGGGTGTCCAAGGGATATGGTAGTGGTGTCCAAGGTGTCTGGGAGTTCTGTCCAAGGGGCCGGTTGGGTGTAAATGAGGGTGGGGGGGCTGTCCAAGGGGTGGGGGTGTCCAAGGGGTGGGGGGTGTCCAAGGGATATGGGAGGGGTGTCCAAGGGGTGTTTGGGGCTGTCCAAGGGCTCGGGGGGGTGTCCAGGGGTTGGGGGGGTCCAAGGGGTCTGGGAGGGCTTTCAAGGTGTGGGGGGTGTCCAATGGGTGTTTGAGGCTGTACTAGGGGTCTTGGGGGTGTAAATGAGGGTGGGGGGGGGGGGGGCTGTCCAAGGGGTGGGGGTGTCCAAGGGGTGGGGGTGTCCAAGGGATATGGGAGGGGTGTCCAATGGGTGTTTGAGGCTGTACTAGGGGTCGTGGGGGTGTAAATGAGGGTGGGGGGGGGGGCTGTCCAAGGGGTGGGGGTGTCCAAGGGTTGTGGTGGGGCTCCAATGTGGTGGGGGAGGGCTGGCCAGGTTGTTAGGTGGGTATAGATGAGGGTGGGGTTCAGTTGGGGATTGGGGGAGGGCTGGCATGGTTATTTTTGTTGTTTGGTTTCTGGTTACTTTTTGGTGAGAGCAGTGCAATTATTTAAAAAAAAATATCGCTTTCACGTCGGTTATTTTATAACCGACGTGGTAAATAAATCGGTAGGGGTTTATCACGTCGGTTTTTTCGAGAACCGACGTGATAAACCGTTCCCGGGCCATTTATCACGTCAGTTCTTAATATAACCGACGTGCTAAAAGACCTGGGAATCGATTTACCACGTCGGTTATTGGATAACTGATGTGCTAAAACGTTTCCCAGGCCTTTTTATCACATCAGTTATTTAAGAAACCGACGTGATAACAGGCCCGAGGAAGGGTTAATCACGTCGGTTATGTCATAACCGACGTGATAAACGAAATACCAGGCGTTTTATCACGTCAGTTTTGAAATAACCGACGTGATAACCCCCCCCCCCCCCCCCCCCCCCGCAAATTTATCACGTCGGTTATTATATAACCGACGTTATAAACCCCCCCACCCGCGGTTTATCATGGTGGTTATATAATAACCGCCGTTATAAATCCCCATCCCCCATCATTTTTCACGTCGGTTATTAATGAACCGAAGTGATAAACACCATGATGTTAGGGATGTTACGTCGGGTTTTAAATAACCGACGTAAAAAACATTATTTATAACGTCGTCTGTATTAACGTCGCCTAAAAACCGACGTAAATAATGAAAAATAACTGACGTAAAAAATGTTTTCTGCACTAGTGTCAGAAAACATCCTGAACATGTTATACATCAACACATGACAAAAGAAAATAGAGTACAACAAAACAATCAAAACAACAAGCAACGGCATCACAAGCCTAGGCTCGGTCCCATGCCCTCCTACTCCTCAGCAACAGTCAAGTACATGTATAGCGACTCTTTCCCCTATCTACACCTGCAACAATGTAATCTATTTGGGCCGAAAAGCGTGACCAAAATATAGTGTGAGAAATATATCTCAGTAGGCACCCACCAAAGGCATGTGCCCAACTGTGTGTAAGCGTGAAACAACAGTGTGCAATAGTATAATGCAATAAAGTAAGCAGTACTCAAAAGTCACTAATTACGGGTTATATTTCCATTTAATTATCCATTTAATCCATTTAAATATTAGAAACCACCACAGTGCATTTCTAGGTAAACAGTCCATGTACACAGATAAAAAAAACCTTAACCTTAGGTAAGCAGAATCCAACCCGCATGTATAGCCCTCAGGCATATCAGAAATTTCCCTCAGGCGTAGGAAGTGTCGCCCTCAGGCACATAAGTCAAGCCCTCAGGCACGAAAGGTTTCCCTTAGGCGAAATACTACAGCCCTCGGGCTAAATAGTGCAGTGCCCTCAGGCTAATCACAACAACGCCCTCAGGAAAAATACAATAATGCCCTCATGCTAAATAGGTAACCGGGCCATGCCCATCCGGTACACAATAAGTAACAAGCAATTCCACTCAAGTAAATTCTACAATTACTACTTTAAAGGCATAACCTCGGGTATCCTGGCCAAACGGCTAAACAGAGGAACACACCCCGGGTGTGGTTCTGGATCCAAGAAAGGATCCCAACCAGCATTTTATTATCATAATTAAATACCCAATCAAGTCTAGGTATTAAATATAGCAACATCCTCAGCCTCACGACACCCCAACATGGGTTCGTGGCACGAAAATGCACAAAAACGCACGACAGTTGGAAAATAAACACAAAGCCACCTACCTTATATGCCAAAAAATGCTATACACGAACGCTGACTCCAGAAAAGCACAAGAACGACGTAGATCAGACGAAGAACAGAACTCATTCAAAAGTAAATAACTTATGATAGGATAAGAATTGGAAAAAATGGTACCAGGAGGAGAGAGGGATCACCAGTGCGGTTCCAACAAAATTGTCCGAAGCCGAATCGGATTCCAGACGAACGCCCAGTGGACCTTCAAAGATCTGGCCTCCTACTTTGGCTTCAAAATGGCTCAAATGGCTCCTCTTCCAAATGAGGAGGCTACTGCCTGTTTTAAGCCGAAAAACAAAGTACACAGCGTGTACTTCTGAGTACACGGCGTGTACTCATTTCATTTAACTGTTCATTTGGCAGCATCACCACACTGTTGATCTGTCGACCTGAGTACACGCCATGTACTCCCAAGTACATGGAGTGTACAGTCTCCCAGCTGGCGGAGACTCCACTTCCTTACTATTCAAGACTGCAGACTGACTACACGGCGTGTAAGGTACCACTACACGGTGTGTAGTCGGTTCCTACACCCTTCGTCACCGGTATGGCTACACGCCCCGTGTACTCATCCCAACACGGCCAAAAGTACATGGCGTGTGGACAATGTACACGGCGTGTAGTTCAAATATTTAGGATTTTTCCCCATTTTCCATATTTTCTCAAAAACACTTAAGAAAAAAAGGAAAAGAAGAAGCTCGTACCTCTAAAATAAGAACCGGGTTCTTACAAACATCCTCCCTTATAGCAATTCGTCCCCGAATTTCCCTTCCAAGGGTGGTGAAGAATAATCTTAGAACAACTCCGGCCACTGAACACGTACGTCGGCCTCCCGCTCCCAGGTCTCGTCCTGCACTCGGCCATGCTTCCATAGCACCCGTACGAGAGGAACTGACTGTCCTCGGAGAACCTTCTTTCTCCTGTCAGTGATACGGATCGGATGCTCATCAAAGGACGCATCATACTGAAGATCAACCTCCTCTGGCTGAAAGGTGTGAGACGGGTCTGAATGGTAGCGACGCAACTGAGACACGTGGAAGATGTCATGCATGGCATGGTACCGCTGCGGTAACTGCAACCGATAGGCAACCGGTCCGACTCTCTCCATAATCTAAAATGGACCCACATACTTCGGTGAAAGCTTACCCTGTCTCCTGATCCGTTTGTGTCCCAGCCTCGGCGAAACATGCAAGAAAACCGGATCTCCGACCACTAACTCCAAAGTTCGTCTGCGGCGATCAGCATAAGACTTCTGACGAGACTGCGTGGTAGCCATCTGCTTCCGAATCAACTGGACCTGCTCAGATGTATCATGCACGAGCTGTGGCCCCAGTAATGCTGCCTCACCTGCCTCTAACCAACACACTGGTGATCGGTATGGCCTACCATATAAAGCCTCGTATGGTTCCATCTCAATATCCTCCAGAAAACTATTGTTATAGGCAAACTCGACTAAGGGTATATGCTTCTTCCATGAGCCCCCAAAGTCTAGGACGCATGATCGCAGCATGTCCTCTAGCACCTGTATCATCCTCTATGACTGGCCATCTGTCTGAGGGTGGTATTTTGTGCTCAGAAGCACCTATGTACCTAGCGCCCTCTAAAAACTCTGCCAGAAACGAGACGTAAAGTGGGCGTCCCTATCTGAAACGATAGAATGAGGGACCCCATGCAGACGTATGATCTCTCGGATATACAGCCTTCAGAGCTCGTCCACAAAAATGATCTCCTTGATCGGCAAAAAGTGAGCTACCTTCGTGAGTCTGTCCACAACAACCCACACGGCGTCATTTCCACGAGGTGACCTCGGCAAACCCGTCACGAAATCCATCACAACATCATCCCATTTCAACTCTAGATTGGGTAACTGCTGTAATAGTCCATCTGGTCTCTGATGCTCTGCCTTCACCTGTTGACAGGTGGAACATCTCGTAACAAACCCGGCCACCAGTACTGACGTCTCAAGTCTCGGTACATCTTAGTAACCCCGGGATGAACTGTCGATACTGAAGCATGAAACTCCCGCATCAGCTCCTCGTGTATATCCCCTGGAACCCATACACGTCCATGGAAACGCAAAACCTCATCATCACCTATCGTCCAACCGGGATGAGGGTCCTCACTTGCCACCAACTCCCGTAGAACTAGGCCTTCTGAAACCGATAGCTGCCTCATCATCACTCTTTCCAGGAGGGTAGAAGTCATAGCTAACGAGGAAAGATAAGTCTTCCCCTGTCCATCAAGCACCTCCAGATGCATCTCAGAGAAAAAATCCATGAACTCCCACTCACCAATGGCCTCCTGCACTGCCTGTACCTGAGTCTTCCTGCTCAGTGCATCAGCTATTGCATTACCTTTACCAGGTGTATAGGTAAGCTCAAAATCAATGGACTACATGTACTCGACCCACCTTCTCTATATCAGGTTCAGGTCACGCTGAGTATAGATATACTTGAGTATTTTGTGGTTGGTGAAAACCAAAAAATTCTCTCCCAAAACGTAGTGTCTCCAACAGTGCAACGCATGCACAACTGCAGCCAACTCGAGATCATGCGTCGGGTAATTCCTCTCATGTGGCCTCAACTGCCGAGACCCGTACGCGACAACTCGGTCACCCTGCATCAAAATGGCTCCCAGCCCAATCCCTGATGCATCACAGTAAACTGTTTAGCTTTTCCCCTGCTCTGGGAGTATCAGGATCGGTGCTGATGTTAGCCTTCCCTTCTGGTCCTGAAAAGCTGCCTCGCGAGCTTCCGACTAAACGAACTTCACACCCTTCTTAGTCAGACTTGTCCACAGTGCTGATAAGCGGGAGAAGACCTGTATAAAGCGACTTTAGTAACCAGAAATCCCTAAGAAACTATGTATCTCAAACATGTTCTCAGCCTACTTAAAGGAAACTACTGATCTCACATTTTCTAGGTCTAATGCAACTCCTGCCTCTGAGATAATGTGACCCAGGAAGTGAATCTGGTCCATCCAAAAGTGGCACTTCGAGTGCTTAGCATATAGCCGAAGCTCTCTCAGTGTACTTAATACGATGTCAAGATGGGTGGCATGGTCATGTCGAGTGTGGGAGTACCCCTAGATGTCATCCACGAATACTACCACAAATTAATCAAGATACGGATTGAACACACAATTCATCAGAGCCAGGAAAACTTCTGGTGCGTTCGTGAGCCCGAATGGCATAACCGTATACTCATATAGACAATACCTACTCCTGAAAGCTATGAGAAGTATATCAGATGGTCTAATGCGCAGCTGATGATATCAGGATATCAAGTCAATCTTTAAGAACACTCGTACTCCACGAAGATGATCATATAGATCATCTATCCTCAGCAAGGGATATCGGTTTTTAACCGTCAACTGGTTCAGCTTCCGATAATCCACACAAAGCCTAGGGGTACCATCCGCCTTCTTCGCAAAAAGGACTGGAGAACCACAAGGAGAAGTATTGGGTCGGATAAAACCATTCTCCGATAGCTCCTCTAACTGCCTCTTGAGCTCCTTCAACTCAGGCGTGGCCATCCTATAAGGAGGAATGGACACCGGTGCTGCTCCTGGCACATGCTCGATAGAGAAATCCACCTCACGCACTGGGGGTAGACCTGAAAAGTCTTCCGAGAAGACATCACTGAAACGATCGAAAACTAGAGGAAAATCCGTCTGAAAAGTCCCCTGGTCATCCAGATATAAGCTAGCAACCTGGGTTGTGACTCCACCTCGCCCATGATGCTCTGGTCCAGCTCGACTCGCTTGAACATCCCAGTCGCCCTTGTATAGAAACTCCCCGCCCTCTGGTGACGTAAAACACACCCTGTGACGATATCAGTCTACAAAGGCACGAAAGGGAACCAACCAGTCCATCCTGAGAATGAAATCATATCTCGTCATCTTCAGGACATAGAGGTCCCAAAGGAAGTGACACCCACCAACCTCAAGGGGGAACTCCTTGCACTAATGTACACTAACCGTCCTAGTCCCTAACAGAGTGTCTAGCATCAAGATATTAGAAGAAGTAGAAACACGGAGCCTAAGGATCTCCACAATAGGTACAGATACAAAACTATGTGTAGCACCATTATCAAAAAGTACTGAAGACAATACAAAAGCTACTAGAATAGTACCTCTAACTGTAGAAGGTCCGGGATCCTCCTCTTGCTGGGTCTGTTGCACTCCATATGTCTGCCCAGTGCCGCTGCCCAAAGACACAGCCTGGCTACCCTGAGCTGTCCCACCTTACTGCCTCTGCGATCCTGGTGTCTGGCTACCACGGCCACGACCACCATCTCTGCCGGCACGCCCTGACGTATTCATGTTCCCTGACTGGTAAGAAGCCATTGGTCCTGCTCCCGCATGCGGAGTCTGCACAGAACCCCTCTCACTAGCCACTGGTAGAAAAGCCCTGCAAAAGCACTGTAGATGACCCATCTTCCCACAAGCTCGACACTCCACTGGGTCTCATGGACACTACGGCCTCTTGTTCCCCTCTCTGACACACTGGTAGCACCTAACCGGTCCACCTGAAGAAGCTGCCTGGCTAGTACTGCCGCCCTGAGAGAAGTCCATCTGTCTCTTCCTCTTGCCAGCAGAAATAGTACCAGTAACTGGTGCTGAACTGCCCTGGCCCACACCACTCAATTACCACAGGTTCCTCTTTGTAATCAATGTCTGGTTCACAATCGCATGTACAGTAGGCAACATGAAAACATTCACCAGCGCTCGGATGTCATACCGAAGACCATCCTCAAAACGTCTGGCTTTAAGCATCTCATCACCCACCAGCACTGGTGCAAAGAGCTGAAGTTCCGTAAAATGATGAGAATAGTCCATCACTGACATAGTGCCCTGCTGCAGATTCATGAACTCTCGACCTCTATCTGCCCTCAGTGTCTTGGGAAAGAAGAATTCATAGAAGACTGCCTGAAAATCTTCCCACGCCATGTCCCTGTGATGCTATGACTGGGTGGTTACATCCCACCACCTCTTGGCGGAATCACGCAGCATATAAGTCGTGAGATTGACCCTCCGCCCTGGAGGCGTCTCAAGATGCTCGAAAATAGTTTTCATAGACCCCAGCCAGGACTCTGCAGCCTGCGGTGCACCATCCCCTGAAATCTTAGGCGGATGCTGCTGCTGAAAGATACACGTCAGCTCGGCCATGGATGTGGCAGCCTGCGGTGCTCCCTGAAAGGTCTGCATGAACCGCAATAAGCCTTCACGGAACTGCGCCTCTACACCTGTATCCGGTATAATAGCTGGTGTCGCATCTGGCTCTGCTGGTGTATCAACTGGTAGCCCACGACCCACCGTCTCCGGAGAATAATCATCGCCGCTCTCCTGGTGAACAACTCGCAGTCATCTAGGCGGCATGACTCTACAAGGTCAAAATCACGCCTCAGATTCAAGATTATTAAGACTAAAACGAAGGAACCAAAAAGGAACAAGAGGAAGAAGGAGTATCAGAATATTCAAAACAAGACTACACGACGTGTACACTAACTACACGGCGTGTACTGGACTTACTTTCCCCTTCCTGAGTCCTTCTACATGGCTAAACCACACGTCTTCTGTTCCACAAAACTACAAGGCGTGAATAGTATCTACACAACATGTATGGTGTTATTTTCCAACTGCTCGTGTCGTATGTGACAAGGCCGACTACTCAGCTTGACTCTACACGGTGTGTTACACCCGTACACGACGTGTACAACACCCCGTTTCCCAGCCACACGGCTAACTCCACACGGTCTGTCCTCGGACAAGCCTACACGGCATGTCCCAATGGAACACAGCATGCTCAGGGGAGAGGTGACACCGACCCGTGTTGTTAGTTACACAGCCGAGTACCTAGGTCACACTACACGGCGTGTCTATAACTGGCATGGTGTGTTTTGTCAAGGAGTTCACCAACCCGTGTTGTGAGTTACACGACCGGACTCCGGGTCAACACTACACGACGTGTACAAAACTACACGGCGTGTTTTACCCAAGCCCTTCCCTACCTCGTGTCGCCGCCCACATGGTTTGTGACACGAGAAGAGACTACACGGCGTGTACTCAGGGTACATGGCGTGTTCTCAAAAAGTTCATTTTTCTTCCTGAACATAAGAACACACATGGCATGTATGAGGTCCTACACGGCATGTATTCTGAGTTTTCCAGACAGTATGCCTCAGAAGCTTCTCCAGAACCCAGAAAATACGGAAAACAACACCTAAATGTCAAATTCCGACCCGTGGGGGCCCATACACCCCACGAATCAATGTTTGACATCTTATTTGTGTTATAACAAAAAATAAGTCAATGACCCACCAAATTCCGGTCAATGGGGGCCCATACTCTCCAAAAACCATTGTTTTGCGTCCATTCTATAAGCATGCTCACCTAAAATACCATATCACAAGGTAGGTATTTATCACCCAGCTATCACAACATCATGCTTTTCTAGCACAACAACTATCACAACAACATGCAAATTCTAATGCACGTACATGGCATTGAAACTATGCATGGTATGTGATATCTAGCATGTGCCTATATGATGCATGAGACGACATACCCTCATATCATCAGGTTGCAACTAAATAGAAACCATGGATAAAATATAAACAACACAATCCAAGTGCGTCACCCAACGGTGAAAACATATCAACCGTAAAATTGCAAGATCAAAAGAATGAAAAGTACGAGGTAGACTGGATTTTTCCTGTACACGGGTTATCTACGCACATGCATAGCTTATTACCAACTACTGTTCGTCCTAACCCTGACTACGGCTCCAAATAGTAAGTCAAAGAAAAGAAACTCCTCTAATACCACTTTGTAACGTCCCGGACCCGGGTGCCACGCAACAGGTGCCCCAAGCCCGGTTCGCCACGTGACCTCAAGTGCATTTCCCCAAATGCAGAGGCTACCGACTAGTAGTGAGGGCCCAGGTCTGATAGTGGGGAAACTATTCCCTCATTTTTTAAAGTGTAGTGCAGCGGAATACCAAAATAAACATACAAAAAACAACAGAAGTAGTAAACATACACAACTAAAATAACTACAGCAGTTGATATAACCAATAGTATATAAGTGATGATGCAACATGTTACAATTCTCAGAAAATAGCCATAACATTTTATACATCAATACAAGACAGCAAAAAACAAAGTACGATAATACAAGCAAAACAACTAGTAGCGACATCACGAGCCTAGGCTCAGTCCCATGCCCTCCTACTCCTCAACAACAATCAAGTACCTGTATAGGGAATCATTCCCCCATCTACACCTGTAGCAACATAATCTATTTGGGCCGAAAAGCGTGACCCAAACAGGGTGTGAGAAATATATCTCAGTAGGCACCCACCAAAGGCTCGTTCCCAACTGCGTGTAAGCTTGCAACAACAGTATGCAGTAGTAAAATGCAATAAAGTAAGCAGTACTCAAAATTCACTAATTACCAGTTATATTTCCATTTCATTATCAATTTAATCCATTTCAATATTAGAAACAACCACAGTGCATTTCTAGGTAAACATTCCACGTCCTCAGACAAACAAAACCTTACCCTTAGGTAATCAGAATCCAACCCGCAGGTATAGCCCTCAAGTGTAACAGAAATTTCCCTCAGGCATAGGAAGTGTCGCTCTCAGGCACAGAAGTCAAGCCCTCAGGCACGAAATGTTTCCCTCAGGCGAAATACTATAGCCCTCGGGCAAAATAGTGCAGTTCCCTCAGGCTAATCACAACAACACCCTCAGGACAAATACAACAACGCCCTCAGGCTAAATAGGTAACTGGGCCATGCCCAACAGGTAAAAAAGAAGTAACAAGCAATTCCTCTCAAGGAAATTCTACAATTACTACTTTAATGTCATACCCTCGGGTATCCTGGCCAAACGGGTAAACAGAGGAACACAACCCGGGGGTGGTTCTGGATCCAAGCAATGATCCCAACCAGCATTTTATTAACACAATTAAATACCCAATCAAGTCTAGGTATTAAATATAGAAATGGTCTCAGCCTCACGACACCCCAACATGGGTTCGTGGCACGAAAATGCACAAAAACGCATGACAGTTGGAAAATGAACACAAAGCCACCTACCTTATATGCCAACGAACGCTATACCCGAACGCTGACTCCAGAAACGCCCAAGAACGGCATAGATCTGACAAAGAACAAAACTCATTCAAATGTAAATAACTTACATTAGGATAAGAATTGGCAAGAACGGTACCAGGAGGGGATATGGATCACCCGTGCGGTTCCAACAAAATCGACCGAAGCTGAATCGGATTCTAGACGAACACCCGGTGGACCTTCGAAGATCTGTCCTCCTCCTTTGGCTTCAAAATGGCTCAAACGGCTCCTCTGCCAAATGAGGAGTCTACTGCCAGTTTTAAGCAGAAAAAACAAAGTACACGACGTGTACTCTTGAGGTGTGTACTCCTTTCATTTAACTGTTTATTTGGAGGCACTGCCACACTATTCATCTGTCGACCTGAGTACACGCCATGTACTCCAAAGTACACAACGTGTACAATCGCCCAGCTGGCGGCGACTCCACCACCTTACTATTCAAGCCTGCCGACTGACTACACGGCATGTAAGGTACCACTACACGACGTGTAGTCAGTTCCTACACCCTTCTTCGTCGGTATGGCTACACGCCCCGTGTACTCATCCCAACACGGCCAAAAGTACACGGCGTGTGGTCAAAGTACACGACATGTAGTTCCAATATTTATGATTTTCCCCCATTTTCCATATTTTCTCAAAAACACATAAAGAAAAAGGAAAATAAGAAGCTCGTACCTCTAAAATAAGAACCGGGTTCTTACAAAAGTCACTTCCAAATCCACCTCCTTATTTTACTCAAGGATGATTTCAGCTATGTCAGTTTCCAAAGGGATGGTTGGACCAAGTGAAGAAAAGTTAGTGGACATTGATTTCTACCTATCCGTGCCAATCATCAGAAGGATGAAGATTAGTTGGAACCCCTGGAAGAAGTAGTCGGTTGAGGATAATGATGAAGTCTATAAAATTTTTAATCATGTTGACTATCCAAGAGAGCCTAAAAATCTATCTGATCATGGTTTGGAACCAGATGAAGTGGCTGAGTATTCAAAAGAAGAAGAAGAAGAAGAGGAAGTAACAACTGAAGTATCTCCTAGAGAAGAGGTTGAAATACCACCAATGGAAACAGATCCTATTGAAAAATAAAGGACTTTTTTCCCTACTATTATCCCTACTGAAACACCTCAAGAGGAGGAATTTGATGTTAGTTTGAGAGAAGAAGAAGCTATTGCTTCTAGTGAGGATGTCAATCCAGATGCTCATCCTAATGCTGCAAGAAAATTGGTTTTTTTGGATTCAGAACAGCACCAACCTTAGAGGCAGATCCTGTTGAAGAGGATCTTTCTGTTGAGAAAGAATCAAGTCTGGAAGCTCAACCAGTGGAACAATCGGTTCTTGAGATTATTCCCTCTGATGAAGAGAGGATGGAAATTGCCTTTCATCTAGCAAGGAAAGAGTTTGCTGAAGAGATTAGAGATTATCCTTTGGATCTCGATCATGGTGATCCTATAGTCTCTGAAATGGAAGCACAATTTGAGGGGGAGGAACCTCAAAACATTTAGATTATAGAAGCTGGATCTACTGAAGCTTCTCAACCTTCTGTCTCATACTCTCTGCACACCCGATTTGTTATCCTAGAATTTATGATGTTAATGAGTCAGAGAAAGTGTCTATAACTGGGATGGATATTTCTTCTCTATTTCAACTGAAGTCTATAGCTCATCCAGAACCAAAACCAGAGGCCCAACCTCAATCCGAATCAGAATCTGAGTCTGAAGATGAATCTGAACCTCAACCAGAATCTGAACCTCTACCTTTACCTGCACCCTTACCTGAGCATCACTCATTTGAGACCAAAGATGATCTGAAATTTTTTTGATAGACTTTGTTAGCTGGAGTTGAGAAAATTGTCTCCACTCAACCTCATCGAGTGACTTAGTTAAGTCAAGAAGATGCATCAATTCCCTTGGAAAATATTATTTTTCATATTCAACCAAGGATTATCCGAGAAAATCAATATGTAAGAGTTGAGAATATGTTGTTGAGTGCTGATGTTTCAAATATAAAAAATATGATAGCAAATTTGCAGAATGAGTTATCTTGGAGATCAGAGCCTGCTCCTGTTTCTGCCCCTGCACATGTTGTTGCTTCTCCTGAGACATCTGATTCCCTCCTTGATAGGGAAATTGTGTCTCAAGTTCATCCATATATACTTTCTTTTCATGAAATGATTGGAAAAAGACACACCAAAGTGCTGGAACACATGAGGGAGCTTGTACAAAGTCTAAATAAGCTTACAGATGAATACACTGGATGCCTGCAAAAAGTTATGAAACATCTCAATGTTCTAACCGAAGATTTCAAGGATTCACCTGCCTCTGGTCAGACCTCCACATCTTCTTTGGATGTTTCTATGCTGAGATCCATAATCAAGGAAGAACATTAGAGTGCCATTAGTGGCTTGGATCTATCTTCTTTGACAGAAGTGGTTAAGAACAGTGATAGAGAATTGGACTTGGTTAGGATTCATTCTATGATAGCCAATGATTCTCAATAGGAAATCACCAAGAAAATAGATTTGTATATCTCAAGGATTTTCTCTAAAAGTGATATGATAGATCACTTTAGATATATTGTGTAAAATTTGGGAATCCCTCCGGTGACTCAAGATTTTAAAGCACATGTTCAGAAACTTACAGAGTTCACCATATTGTTGGACAGATTTATGGAGAATAAGGATGATTTTGAAAAGACTATGAAATATAGTGGTGAAATCATTTCTGATTTCATAAATCTTTTGAATTCGTATCTTCATGTGCAGAGTACTGCTATAGTTTCTCTAGCTGCTGCACCCCTTAGACCTAGTTTACCTGCCTTAGCCTCAACAACCATGTCAGTCAGCCAAGCCCTTTCACAGATCCGGCCAGTCATTCTTGACCAACCACAGCCTAGATCTTCTATTGATCCTACCTTGGATCCATCTTTTTTTGAAGGTCTACCTTTACCCTCTTTGTCTACCACATCTATGCCTTATTCTACTTCAGCAACAGCTCCTTCTGCTGATCAAGTCAAGGCAAAGATGGATCCCTGAAGAGTTTGTGGACTGTTTTCTTTTTGATGGGATGTCATTTCTTGTTTACTGTTTGTAATTCTCTTGTATGTTCTATTCTGAACCCTTTTTAATGAAAAATGAAATGTTTCATTTCACTTTCTCTACTTTTTTATAATCCCAAAAGGGGGAGAAACCTACAAGTATAAAAGGGGTAGAAAAACTACAAGTGTCAGTACTATAATGAGATATGCTATTATCGATCCTTTTTTTCTCTGATTGTTGCTATTCTAATATGCTAGTTTCTTTAATGTTACATTTCATTTATATTTTGACCATACATGATTTGTGATTATCAAAAAGGGGGAGATTGTTGGACTCCTCATGTGTTAATCATGTTTTAATGATCACAAATCCTATTACTGGTAATTAATCTCAATCTTCATTGCACATCTTACTAATGCTCTTTGATCACAACAATAACTACACATCACGTTTTAATGATAACAAATCTTATGATGTTAATTACTCTATTTATTATTTATAAGAGTTATGAATGATCACAAATCTCACATATATTATCAAGCCTTTATATTTATGATTCATGTTCTCTTACTCTCTAATTATTAAACTTAATCCATATTCTTCATCTTACTGTCTAAGTCCAAATACAGATATTTGTCTAAGTATGGAAACACTGTGAAAGAAACACCGTGACCTAGACACCGTGAAGGACGCACTGTGACCTAGACACCGTGAAGGACTCACCATGAACCAGACACCGTGAAGGACCGACCGTGACCCAAACACCGTGAAGGACTCACCGTGACCCAGACACCGTGAAGGACTCACCATGACCCAGACACTGTGAAGGACTCACAGTGACCCATACACCGTGAAGGACTCACTGTGACCCAGATACCGTGAAACTCATACCGTGAAACTCATACCGTGAATACTATACCGTGAAGAAGACACCGTTTACTTAATCATTGTGACACCATTTCTTAACTTTTTGACAATATTATTTAAATAATGATAATGGTCATATTTCATTTTTTAATGCAATTAATGTTATTTAATGATAGTTGTTGGCATGTCCGGAAACCGTATCTCTTACCTATGAAAAGGGAATCATTCCTACTGCCACGAATTTGTGGAATATAAGGAAGTTTGAGATGCAGTACACGTGAGGCATGCAAGTGTGAATATACAATGGGAAGAACTTACATACACCAGAGATCACTATGCTGAATGAGAAGAACAATCCTGAGAAAGAAGGAGATTCCAAGAATTTCAACGAACTCTCATGAATGAAATCCAACACCGCTGAAGAACACATGGCAAATCAAGAGATCATTTTCATTCCTATAGAAAACAAGCTGAACTACGACACTCTGTTTTTCAACAGAAAAACTAGAGAAGGACTCAGAAGCATTCCTGTTGAATCCAACGAGTCCAGAGTTGCATTGATAATCACTAGAGCTTTCTAAAATCTTATCTATTCTCTCAAAGTGATTTATTTATTAACTTTCGAGAAGTGTGGTGTACTATGTATTTCTTATACGCACACTGTCTCATGCACTGAACTTGAGGATATCAAAATCCTCAATCCAAATCTCTTAACTCTTGTTTACCCATGTCAACTGTGGAAGAGGCCCTTGTGTGGCATGGTCTTTGTTTTGTTTCCCACGAAGAACATTGGTAGAGGTCCCTGCGTGGCCTGAACAGTTTTGTAAACTGTTGTTAACCCCGATCCAGGGTGTGGAAAAAATTTTATATAAATTTGAGAGGACTAAGTCTCGGATTGAGACTGAACCTCTTGTTATATCTGTTGTGATTATTTAGTAAAGTTCAAAAGTGTACAACATATATCTTATTTATTCCGCTGCTATTACTTTGAAATACAAAACTATTTTAAAGCTACTTTGATAGTTAAATTAGCAAGTGTTTACACCTATTGTAAATCAGTAGGATAGTTTCAAAAGTTAGTTTGATCTTGTGGTTAAATTAACTGAGACCTAATAAATCTTTGAGAAGATAAGTGAACATTTACAATCTATATAAATTCACTACAGTTTAACTTGTTTTATAAATTGGGGGATTTTAAATAGACAATATTTTAACAGAAATTTTAATTGGAACTCAATTCAATCCCCTCTTGAGTATCCACTCCGACCAACATATAGATACATAAAAATGAATGAAATGAATAAAATGAAATAATTAAACTAATAAAATTTTTAAATGAGTAAATTAAGAAAAATATTAATCATCTTATTAATTAAATATTTATTGATAAAAAGGTGAAAATTGAATATATATATATATATTATAAATATTAATAAATTGTATATATTAAATATAGATATAAATAATTAATAAATTTTAAAAATTAAACAAAAAATCTAAAAAATCAATAATTATAAATAATTATATATTTATTTAATGAAATAATTATTAGTAAAAATTAATAAGTATAATATATATATATATATATATTATTTATAAATAGTAACAAATAATAGATCTTAAATATAAATATTTATAAATTGAATGAAATTTAATAATTAAAAACATGTTAATGTATTATTCATTATTTTTGCTGTATGAATTTTAAATTTAACAAAAATAAAATGTCATGTGTTATATCGTCTTCACATTCACATATATTTTTAATTAATTTATTTTTATATACAATGGAAAAACAAATATATTTACATAGTTAATGAAATCTTATATTAAAACTCATGTATATAATATTAATGTAATGTATTCAAATTTTTTATATATAAGAATTTCATTATAACATGATACATTTAATATATTACGATTATAAAAGGTTAAATATATATATTTATTTTCAATACTATTACAGTTAGTGTAATATTTATTCATTTTTTATCTTTCTTTATTTTTTTTTGATTTTTGGGAGTTTCTATTATTTTATTATATATATATATATTTACTATGTTTTTGTATTTTATATATTTATTCATCATTACTAATATATTTATATAAATAGATCCATACGTTTAATTAATTTCTATTTAATTAAAAAAATTTCCATTTTTTAAATATTTGTAAAGTGTTCTTATTTTGAATTATTCAATTTCCATAATTTTTAAAATGCATGTGTTTAAGATTATATATTAACTAATAATGGTAAAAATTTATTTAAAAATTTATTTTTATAAATAAATATATTTATAAACATATATTTAATATATTTATAAGTTTGAGAAATCATAATTAATAAAGATAAATAACTATAATTTGTCATAAGTATTTATATAATTTTAAATAAATAATTATATATATTTAAATAATTATTAAATTATATTAAATTTATTTAAATAATTATATTTATTAATCATTAATTAGTGATAAATTTTTTGCACTGTTAAAAGAAATATTTCTACGTTTTTTTAGGGCTGATAAAGTACAATATTTATCATCAATAAAAAATAGATGTTAAATGAAATCATTATCAGTGTGAAAAAATCACTGATAAATATCACTTTTTTTAACGCTTATAAATTCAGTGCTGAAAGAGTTATATTTACCATTGCTTATTCGAAAGAGCTGTAAAAAATTCCCCTGATATATTTAAATGAACCCTAACTTTGACTTTGTCAATCGTCATTCTCATGCTCTCACAGAACTCCCCTACAACCAGCATCACACTTCTACATTCCCACAGAAGAATAAATGCAAGAATCCAATGTATATTATTTTCTACTTTTCCCCTATCTTTAATTTCTTTTTTGGGTTCCATATTTTTCATTTTCTTCTTCCTCTTAGCTGCGACGAACCACACTTCTCATCTCCTTGCCACTTAAATAAAACGAGTGGTTCAATTTCATCTTTTACCTCCTTAAACCAATAGTTTCAATGAAAGATAAGGATGATTTCATAGAGTAAAGGTAGTCGACATATGTGTATGGGAAGGTATGGATTTATAAAATAGACTTTTCTCCACACAATACAACATTGGGCTAGATATATAATACCTGAGTTTCTGAAATTTATGAAAAAAATATCAAATAGTGAAATTAGATAAATGTCTTATTTTTCCCTTCTCATATGTAGCATCTCATGTGTTAACTACTTATACCAGTCTAACAAAAAAATTATAAAACCAAATTTACCATTAATTTATTTATTTATCCTCTATGTTCATACAATATATTCCACTAAAAAATAATTATTCTTCATTTTATTATAATGCACTTTCTCTAACTAATCATGAGATGCTACTAAAAATTACAACAAATGAACTCAAATCTGAATCATGGTATACTAATTCTAATTCCACATTCTTGTAATGTAAATATCTAAACAGAATCATCAATTAGTCAGAATCATAATCACAAGAGTGAAAGATATAATAATCAATTGGAACAATTGTATTTACTAGAGTGGATACAGATATTCAAGAAGAATTATATAATGTTTAGTAGAATTTAGAGGAAATATAGATCCCAATGGATAGTTCCACATAAGTTCAGGGAAAAAACAATCCAATCTATTGAGCTGTAATCTAAAGGAAATTGAAGTCCCCCTCAACTTATAACCACATAAAATATTAATTATTCTTTTCTATATCCAAGTGTATAATCTCTCTAGGGTTCGACATGGAAACCACAATCTCTAATCATCATGGTAAACACAATCTCTATATCTCTCTCTTTCATACCTATGCCTACATATTGTTACCCCTACTATGTAAACTCATTGCGTCTTCTTATGAGACAACTAAAAACTAAAACACTATCCGTTGTTTTGAAATAAGAATACAACACATAATAGTCATAAGCAACATGAATACATTTTCAATAAAAATGACCATGAGTTTTAAAAATAAATGTGTATAAAAAAGGATTCTTTTTTGAAAAATAAATATACAATACCATGCACTCAATAAATAAAATTACATAATTGTATGCACCTTGTATGGAAATTGTTACTTTCTTGAGAAGATATATAATATTTCAATATTGTGGTACAACTAACCCTCCCAAAATTTATTTAACCATTCCTCAGATGCTTGATAAAAATCCATCACATGATGATTGATTTTACTCAATATTTTAAACATGTCTTCCTCCTATTATTATGCATCTATAGTTCCTTGATGACATACCTCCCGCTCATACTATATTCACTAATCTCCATCAAATACACTACCATGAACTTTAGTAATGTATATACCAAATCATTCATCATCAATAATATCCTTTTATCCTTCTCGTTTAATACATCATACGAACAAAAAATGACACAAAAAATCTAATCAAAACAAAATGATTGAATTTTTCGGGATTCTTGATATTCATTTTTGAATATGAGTAACATAGTTACATTTTAAAAAACATCATAAATATTTACATTTATTTTGAGAGTGGTCCAAATAGGTCATATTAGAACTCTATAGTTAAGAATACTTGGATAAAAATACTAGTAAAATGAGTGGTCTCAAAAATATACTAATGTTTTATATTATTTTAAAAAAAATAATCCAAAGAACATTGTTTTATTCTCTACCTATTCAATGGTGATAAACATAATTGGGTGCCATTAGAACTCTCGAATGTATTCCTACCACAATGATAAGAGCTCTCTTACCTTGTTTTTGGATTCATAATTATGATACTATCTCTTGTTATATTATAGAAATGTCCATATTTCAAGATCTCTCATCCACCTCACACCAATTCCAACATATATTTGAATCTCCTTCAAGCCTAGCCTGAAGTAAATAAACAATTTATAGTATTTAGAAAACAATAGATTTTTGTGACTAGAATTAAATGAGTGTTACTTTAAATCATGTAGATTATAATATTCATTATTTAATTGTTTAAATGTAATATGTTAGAATATATAATTAAAATTTAATTTAGGTTGTTTTTTCACCTTAATGGAAACTGAACATTCACCCCCTAAATAGATGATATTGAATTTTGTTTCGGGAGAATCATCCCCTATCTCTTCTATGTTATTTTAACTACTCTGAGTAGTATTCATCCAAAATAATAACTAGTACTAGTTATGAGATTAATTTTTGTTAGAGTTGTTCATTAAACATAGGTTTATTTCCATGAAATTTGTGAGATAGATTTTAGACAAGAAAATGAAATAATAACCATTTGGGAGGTATGTCATTATGGAACCTTGGAACCACAATGATGAGAGGAAGTATAGTTTCAAATAGTGATTCCAATCCATCATCAAGAGATGTAATACAATCAAGCTTCTATGGAAAAAAACTCATGCAATAAGTGCCTTATAGACATGATGATATCACCAATCAATAAGATGAACATACTATTAATGATAAAACTAAAAAATTATTATGGGATCAACTACATATTAATGAAAAATAAAATAAGAATGTAGTATCAAAGTGTTTCATAAAATAATCAATGTAATAAATTCAGGGTATAAAATATGAGGTTTTTTTGGAATCACCATGGACAACAAATTGAACCAATAATGTCAATGTTCATTTTCTATCTTTGTGTCACAAAAAGGTTAATGTGATGAATTATATTCATTCATGGTGTTCATCCAAACTATGATGAATGAAATAATAAGGAATTATATAACGGTAATATTAATAAATATTTTTCTCTTTTTTACTAAAAAATTATATAATGAAATGTTCATTTATTTTTTATTATCAATGAGTAATTTATTTATATAAGAATATTTTAGTATGAAAATTGTTTTATTGCCTCTAGAAAATCCCATAGAGGCTTTTGGACTCAACTTACAAATTAATATATTAGGGATGATGAGGGAAAAATAAACCCCCACCAACCATTCAGTTATGATCATGTTTTAATGTAGGAAACACAAACTACCTTCATCAGTCCTCACAATAATAAATCATTTCATGTGAATTTTAGTCGATAATATATTATCTAAAATTATTTAATATATCCAAAATTATTAAAAAATATTAATTTATGAAAAAAATGATCAACAAAAAATTAATATTATTCATAGCAAAGAATCCCTATCACAAAGAATGGATGGGGTGCGCTTCATTAGTGAATAAATTCGTATGTATTTTAATTAAAAATAAAATTTTAATTATGTGATATGAGAAAAAATATTCATTTTTAATATTCATATTTATTTCTGAAGATATAAATGCAATTCAATCCCAAATCATGTATTATGGAAGGATTCTCATGGAAATAAGAACGGTAAATTATTTTATTAAAATAAAAAAATAGTATGTAAATAAGGTGTATGTATCAAAAAATTGTAATTTGATTGGATTTATATCAATATGGTTAGGAAAAAATAATCATTAATAACATTATGAGAAGAGAAGATCCATTCAGTTGCTCCAAATTATCTAGAACAATATGTTCATGCTAATGGATTAGATTTTGGAGTCTCTCCACATACATATTTCAAAAAGTTTAAAACATATAAAGATACAAATAAAATTTTGATATAATTTAAAATGAGATTAATCCCCCTAAATTATATTATTGTTGAGTCTTGATTGGAAAACAAATGTATATTAAAGGATCAAAGTGAACCTGTGGTAGAAAAAGGATATGAATATGATTATTATGATCCACGAGTTTGAGGATATTCATTCCCCCCAACTACATAACTTCCCAAGGTGATCAGTTTTTTTGTTACTCATTATCTAAAATATGGATCGAACAATATATGATAACATTTTATTATTGACATTTGTAATGGTGAAGTTATAACCGATTTGGAATTATCAACTCCCAGACACCACTATATTGTAAAGTGTATGGTGTATAATATACCATGAGAATAGATAATCAATTATGGCCTCCCAATAGATCACATGTGAGTGTGGACTAAGGTAGCTCATGGGGTGACTGATATGTTTCAAGTTCATCTTGATGGAGTGTATATTATAATGGGAAGTGATGCTATTGGATCATTCATAACATGTAAATCTAAATTTATAAAGATACAGATGGTATGTCTTTAACTAATTCTTCCATATGAAAAACCTATAAGAGTTGATGATAACAAATATGAAGTGAGGAAGGATATTACAGATCGATAATGTGGTGGAGAAATTGAAGGTTGAATAATGAAAATCTAGTGAATCATCCAAGAAAACAAAATGTCCTTATGAGAGTACCTTCTCCACGCCAGTTCTAAAGAAAAATTATTATCCTTAAAAATTCATGTAGAGACCGAATTTAAAGGTAATACTATTTTATTAGTTAAATATGAAGAAAAACTATGATAAAATTACTGCACATACAAAATTGGTCACAGGAATCTATATTATGTCCTCAAACATGAATACATAGGCGTCTCAGTTTTGAATACATATATAGGGTACATTTTCATAATACGCCTGTATAAATTGTGAGCTAATATGTTTATTATTGTTAATAAAAATCATATTTTGTACATATTATTATATCAAAACTATATAAAGGTAATATCATGTGAATCATGATTTGGATTCATCAATACCTGTATCATTTCTATGGAATATTATACTCTGGATAACAAAATAATTGAGAAGAAAAAATACTAGTAATTCAAAATTTTTAATAAAAAACAATTGGATGACATTATCTTTTTTATTCCTATATTTAAAAGGTAAAAATCTATAATCTAATCACATAAAATATATTTTTAATATTTTTAATTACTAAAATGATTTTTATTTTTTATGGATCACTAGATGTTGGTTGCAGTCAATCTAGAAACAATGAATAATTATTGTTAAGATACAATGTATGGATGTGAGACCAAATGACCACACATGGAGTGCATTGTTAGTTTTTATGAAAATGTAATCAATATTTTATAGATAAAATTATATATTATATGTTCAAATTGTGATTCAAAAAGAAACTTTTTAGATTAGAGTAGTCACTAAATGTTGGATAGATCACGAAATAAAGTCAGTGTCTTGAGGGATAAAGCTTGTGAATTAGTAAAAATAGAGACAAATTAAGTTATATATTTTAATATTTAACTATAATAACATTTCCAAAAAAATTTATTACTTTTTTCAATGTTTCTATATTTTCTGAAAGTAGATAATGACATCAATTGTTTATATTATGTTTGAATATTTACGATAGAAATTATAAATCCTGAAAGGACTATCATCACCCAACAACAAATTTTTGCAGGTAATAAAAATTTAATTAAATATATTTCATAATAATTTTATTGTTTATATATTATTAGTAAACATAATATTTCTTACAACCAATTTACTCTAAAGAAGAAATAATTTTTTTAGAGATGAGTATGTTGGGTTTATTATTTCATAATGTATGCCAAAAAAAATTATGTGATTTAAGACTATTTTTTTGATGTAGTACATTTTATGAAATACAAAATATATTTGGGGTGTTAGTATTTTGTGTCAAAATGATTTTATATTATTGTTGATCTCTTTCTCAAGGATAAGAATAATAGAGGAAATCAATTTATTTAAAATTTATGTCCTGTAAACAACAATATTTTTGGTAAATTATGGAGGTTGAGGTGTAGGTGTGGGTGGATGTTGATACATAAGAGGAGGTGAAGGTGGCGTCTTTGTTGGAGTTGGAGACCGATATAGAGGAGGAGATATAGGTGAAGATCATGGTAGATACTGTGATAGAGGATGTGATGAAGCACTGACTTTAAAAAAATAAAATTATTTCACATTGTAGTATAATAAATATCATACCATTAATATAGTTGAGAATATTTCTTAAAAATGAACAAAACACAAGTGTATTAATATTAAAAACATTGTATACGTATTTCTAGTGATTTATTGAAATATTTTTTCACCACTTTTATGTGATTTTATACCTGGTAGAAATCAATCTATAAGATCATTCTATGTTGGAAGCTTCAATTTATCCACTAGTGTTATAAATATACAAATATAAATCTACCAATAATAAAGAAAAAGTATATAATCCAACTATAATTATTGAATTTATATATGTGATTAATGAACCACTAAATGTTCTTCTTTCCAATTTAAAAATACATTTTAGTAAAAAACACAAGTAGCATAATCAAAACATAGGAAACACAATCTAATTTTTTTAAACATTCTAAAAATAGTCCATAATTCATTTGGGATGTGTAGGAATCACTGGCACATCAATCATAGGCAATATGTGACTACTATCACTCCATGTGAGAGTTTTTATCCAAACCTGACATTAATTTTAGTAAAAAAAACAAAAACACACAAATCTATCCAAATTTATGCATACTTTTTTAGTATTTTTTGAAATGATCCCTAAGTCATTTGTGATGTATAGGAATTATCCACACCTCTATCAAATTAACATTGTCACTGGTTTGTCTCTAAACTCCCATTATCAATTTAAAATTGTCATTTTAATACAAAAATAATTTACTCACTGAAAATAGAGAAAATGATAAAATATTGCCTTTCTAAATTGGGAAAACAATTAAAAAATTCATTTTGGATCTGTATTAATCATTATCATGTAAAAATAACATATGATTCCACCTGTATGACTCAAAGGGTTTGATTTCATTTTAATGATACATTTTACAAAAACAAAAGTGGAATATTAAAAACCCAGGAAACAAATTTTTTATATTTTTATACCTTAGTAAAATGATACATATGTCATTTTTGACGTGTATTAATTAGCCTCACCTCAATCTGATGCATAGTGTGTTTGGAATGAATCCATGTGAACCTTTTTATTCAAAATTAACATTAAATTTTAGTAAAAAAATGGATGTCATACATAAAAATAAGAATATTTTTTATTTATTTGGTAATATAGGAGAATTATACATAGGTTATTTTTATGCGTTGGATTTATCTACACAACAATCGGATGCATTATGTGATCGGTATTTCTCCATGTTCCCGTTATAACTATAAATTTAACATTTTTATACAAAAAGACGACCCTCACTGAAATATATTAAAATTTAATCATATTTTATTGATAATTAGGGAAAAGAATTTGTAACTCATTTTTGAAATGTATGAATTAGCCTCATGTCAAAACTGCATGTGATGCCACCTATATGACTCAAAGTTTCTGATTCCATTTTAAAATGACATTTTAGTAAACAAAAAGTTGAATACTCAAAACCAAGGAAACAAATTATGATTATTTTGAAACATTATGAAAATGATACATAATTAATTTTGGACATTTAGTGTCTATATACACATCAATCCATCACTTGGTGTGACTAGTATGACTCCATAAGCTTCTTTATATTCAAAATTGACATTAATTTTAGGGGAAAGACAATGTACAAACTCCAACCTAAGAAAATGAATTAAGATTGCTTTGGAAAATTATAAAATTTTTCTATAATTTGTTTTTTATGTGTAAAAATCATCTGAACCTCAATTTATACCAGGTTATGTCTAGTATGACTCCAAGTGTATGTTATCAATTAAAATTGATTTTTTACTCTAAAAAGTGTCACTCACTAAAAATATATAATTTCCCTTGTGTTTTCTTAATAATTTTCGAAAATAGCTCATAATACATTATTTTATGTGTATGAATCAATCTAATGTAAAAAGTAAACAGTATTCAACATGTATGACTCAAAATGTGGGTTTCTAGTTTAAAATGGTATTTTAGTAAAGCACACAAGTGGAATAGTAAAAACTGAGGAAATGAATTCTTAATATTTTGATATAAAAGTAAAATGATTGATATGTCTGTTGGGACATTTAGTATCTTGACGAACCTCATAATTTGGCCTGATTTGATCAGTATGACTCCATGTGAATCATTTTATTTAAAATATAAATTAAATTTGTTATAAAAACAACTAACATACTTAAAACAAGGGAAAAAATTTTAATTTTTCTTCTTACATTAAAAAAATTATCCATGAATCATCTTTGAGGTGTATGAATCATCTTCACATCAATACAATGAACAGAGTGAATGGTATGAATCCAAATTTTAGTAATCGGTTAAAAATTTACATTTTAATAAAAAAAGGTGTCACTCACTGAACAGTGATAAACATTTACCAGATTGTCTTCATAATATAGTGAAAAATAAATATTTCATTCGTGAAGTGTATGGATTTTTCTCATGTCAAAAACACATATGATTCCACCAGTATGACTCAAAGTTCCTATTTCTAGTTTAAACTGACATTTTTGTAAATAAACACATGTGGAATACTAAATAATAGGTAAAAAAATTAGGATTGTTTTGATACATTATAAATATGATTCATATGTTATTTTAGATGTGTAGGATCTAGAATCACATCAATCTGATGCACAGTGTTACCACTAGGACTCAATTTGCATCTTTTTATCCAAAATTGACAATAATTTTAATGAAGAAAAATGACATACTAAAAAAAAGTAAGCACATTCAATTTGGTTTGGTACTATATTAAAATAGTTCGTATGTCAATTTTGATGTGTAGAAATCATCCTCACTTCATTCTGATGCACAGTGTGACCGGTATGACTCCAAGTGGCTATTATTGGTTTAAAAGTGACATTTTAATACAAAAGGTATCACTCACTGAATTGTCACGAACCATACCCCGAGGCCCGTATCGTGACTACCCCGAGCCTACCTTCCATAGGCCAGGGGCTGGAGACTAGCACCAAAGGCATAACTCCCTAAAAAATGGGAAGTAATTTCCTTTATAAAACATACGCACACACAACCAGAGTACAAGAAGAAGAAAATACTATGTAAAGTAGTATAACAAGTGTGCTGAAAGTACAGAGGGGCCAGAAATACATGCCCAACAGAATGGTACATCTACAAGTGAATGAAAGTAAAATTGAAAATACAAACAGCTAAATGGTGAAGCTACTCCTGGATCGTCCTCTGGGTTCCTACCTGAAGGGTAGGTACAGATGTCCTCCTCAGCACTCTACGTCTATCGGTCCGCTCCATGTGTCATCACGCCGAGTGTCCACCTCTGGGCACCGTCCAGTTCTCGTACACTCTGCCTCGGTTAGTGATGTCCATCGTCGGCATCCAACACAATGAGGTGTGGGCATAGCCCGTGCAGGGGTGAGTATAACGATACTCAATAGGGACCCTGAGACCCTCAAGGTCTCATGAAAATTCAACAAGGATAAACCACAAAGTAATATTTCAACGGATAACTATTACTTAGGTATATTCCCATACATATACCTATGTTATCAAGTAACCCATCTCAATAATGAGGAAAACACAATGGTCGTTGACTCAGCTCAAACCAGGATTTTCATTACCGAAACCATGGCTGCTGGAGAACTCCTCATCTATCGAGTGTAGTGGCCAGGTCGCGAAAATGAGGTGCTACTCACTAACCTTAGAAAGCTGAGGTACTCCTCCTGTTGAGTACCGCGTGTTTGCAGCCAAATCGGGCGCTCCATCCGCTCTGGGTCTGCCGCAGAACTGGGTGCTCCCTCTAATAGCCGTCAGAGGTACTCCTCCTGTCATGTACTGCGGGTCTACTTCCAAACTAGGCACTCAATACACCGTGGTTCTGCTGCCAAACTGGGTGCTCCATCCACTGGGCTTGTAGAATCTCTCGGAGTCGAATCGGTCAACCAGTCGTCAGGTCTACAGCTACTAGGTCTCCGCACTCTGTATGCTCGCCTCCAAGAGGATCCACTCCACGAGATACTGGTTGATACTCCAAGTGTCACAAAAACACAGGTGGAATTATCTCAAAGGACTTCCACGTCAAAGGTGTCTCAACGCAATAGACGGCATGTCAATCAGACACCCAGTCTGTGAGTTATCAGCTTTTCCGTTCTAGGGGCTCGGTTGGATTTCAGGTGCAACCCAAACCGGCCATACTCCAAACTCATCTGAACCCTGTGTGAACTATTTCAAAAGGACCCTCTCATCAATAGGGATCCAATGTAGTTGACGACATGTCAATCGGACATCAGGTCCTTAAGTTGTAAGTGTTTCCGCTTCGAGGGCTCTATTGGTTGCGGGATCAAACCAACCCGGCCGTTTTTCCAAATTCATACAAAACACGCATAGAGTATCTCAAAAGTACCTCCTCATCACGAGGGTCCTAGTTCCATAGACGGTTCGTTGATCGGATGCACGTTCTTCATGTTATTCACCTTTAAGTGGAAAACGGGCTCGACCTGTTAAGCCCAGTGTGCTGGTGGGTCGGGTCAACCCGGTTTTGGCGGGTCCGACCCGACAGAGGGTCGGACCGGCCTGGTGATTCACGCAGCCCAGACCGAGGGTTGTGGTCCGACCTGAGGGGGCACGGACCGGCCCGTCCGGGCGCAACCTGGCACGGTGCAACACGACCCGACCCCGCTTGCCACGGCCCGGCTGGCCGAGCGGCTCAGCTCAGAGGGGCTGAGCAGTCTGCGGGGGGGGGGGGGGGGGGGCTTTCCAAAATGGCAGCGACGAGTGGCGTCGCCCTGCCAACCGGCGGCCCAAACCTAGCGGGCCTTCCTGGCATAAGCGGCCCGCATGGGCGGGCCGCGGTCTCCCTACGCAGCCCCATGGGTTCCACAGACATCATCCACCCGGCCAGCCGATGAGACGGACGGTTCTTCCACCAGAGCGGCCCACCTTGTGAGGGTTGCGGTCCTCCATAGTGCAGTGATGTGGGGGCCTATGGTTCCTCCAGCCTGGATGGCTTCACCCGGACTATTCTTCTTCGGTCGAGCGACCCGCGGTTATGGGCAACGATTCTTCCTCATGCGGCCGGCGCGCGGCCGCCGCCTTCGCTCACCCCCACCCTCATTCGCCACCGCCTCCCTTTGTTAATTAATAGAACACCAAAATGACAGAGGGTCATCGGGCCGTGTTTGTTCGGCCCGCGCCCTACGCGTTAGGTGGTAACAATCAGCCATAGACAGTAACTCTCATTCAACAACTACAAGAGTATAATTTTATCAAATTAAAATTATACAATTCCCCAACGTTTCAATTGACGTCGCACGTCATTGATCATTGTAAGACGAACGTCGCGGTAGTCGAGCGTCGCCGAAGAAGGGTGTCGCTCCGTCAACATCGGAGGAAGATCCGTCATTCTTGGTGACATTCCCCATGGAGGTGTCACCTCCTTTGATGCGGAGGAAGAAGAATATTGAAGAAGTTGCTTCTCGTCTATCGGGTCATGGATCGTTCTTCGTGTCGTGGTGTGTTCTTCACCGGGAGGGGACGATGTTCTTCGTGGAAGAACGAAGCTCCTCTAATTCTCCAAAGGTTCCTCCCAAAATATTTTCTATGGAAAATATAATGAAAGTATTCTCAAATTTTAATGAATCGCCAAGAAATTCAAATAAATTCAAAGGAGATGTGCCAATTTAATTTATAAGGTTATTAATTACATTAGTTGGCATCATTAAAGTTTGGGAGGGGGAGAGATCACATACTAATTAAGGGGATAATTTTCAAATTAAAAAAGGAGAGATTAAGGGAGTTAATGGGAGAAGAAAGGTTAGGGCTCTTGTGGGACCCACCTCACAAATATCCTCTCATGAGAGGTTATGTGGGTGTGAGCCCCACCAATAACTTCCCCATGTAGGAATTAAATACCCAAGAAAAATAAAATTGTTCACAATGATTTTATTAAATTTTTTTATTAAACCCCAAAAATTAACTTTCAACCCACATTAAACGCAACTGCATTAATGGTCCCCTTATGTGAAAACTGGTCCTGCGAGTTAATCAGTGTCCTTAGATATCAATTCCGAGAACCGGTTCAAAAGATTGAAAAACACGCACATACATTTTATGAATGTACCTGAACAATTATTCAATAATTGAGTCCGGGCACACCGGGCCTCAGAATCAGGCGCCGTCAAAAACTGAAGACTCGTAAAATTACAAAAAATTTAAGAAAAAAATTTCCTTGAAATTTCCGGGTATTTACATTACCCCTAGATTTGGGATTTACGTCCCCGTAATGTTACAACATACAATTGGGAACAAAAGGGGTTATTGACCACACATCTGAGCCCCCCGCTCCCATGAGCTCTCCTGCAGATTCTTGTACTGCCAGCGAATGCAAACCAGAGGAATCAACCATCCATGTAGGACCTGCTCCATTCGATCCTCATTCTCCTCTGGAACCTTCGTGAAAGTCTCCTTGTGGTCAGTGATGTGGGACAGATCATGCACGCATTTCATCAGATGAGATACATGGATGACGTCGTGCAACTGGTGTAACTGAGGTGGAAGGGCCATGCGGTAAGCCACATCACCTACTCTATTGATGAATTAGAGGAGTGATTGTAGATAAGCTGCACCATCCCTATCTACAAAGGATATCAGCAACACGGCCAGCTGCTCCGTCGCCTCTCCTAGTACCTGAATTCCGAAAATCCTGGAGAGCATCCACTACTACATTCTCCTTTCCAGGATTATAGACTATCTTTAAGTCATAGTCATGGAGGAACTCAAGCCATTTCTGTTATCTCCGTTTCAGGTTCTTCTGAGAGATGACGCACATGAGACTATTGAGATTGGAGTAAACTGTAAACTGTTTTGTTGATGAACAATGGGTGATACTATCCAATTGTAAGAACTCGACATCACCCATTCTTCACCTATGTTCTACAAGAGCTGCTAAGATTTATCTATTGCTGAAAAGGTAAATCTGGTCTCATCCCCTGGATGAACCACATCCTTTTCCTAATACAGTCAATCATGAAATGAATGGTACAATCCATGTCATGGATGACGTCGTATGGCCTCGACGCTACAACCAAGATATCCAAACGTTACTCTCACCCCCAAGGGTTGACTCACACTGTCGGCATCGATGTGTGGACACTGGGTCTCTTCCAGTAGAAATATCAAAAGTGAAGGTCAATTCAATAGTTTTAACCTGAACCTCTTAGTATTAACCACACAAAAAGGAAGGGAAGCATATGTCACAAGGATAAGTGTCTTTTATTACTACAGGTCAAAGTAAAAAGACACAAAGAAACCACAAACAATGACATCAACAAAGCTAGAAGAATTATGAAAAAGGCCTATATGACTAGAACTAGTCCTTCTCCTGTCCACCTGCTTCTAGAGATCTATAGTCATATGATTCAATAACCTGAAGTTGTGCTCTCCCCTATCCACTCATTCCCTGCGGTCGGGGTGGACCTCCTGGTGGTGGTGGTGGAAACACCTCGAAACATCATCCACCACCAGATGTACGACCATCTCCTTGAGGTCTATCATCATTAAACCTCTACCTCTACCTGGGAGGTCCTTTATCTATCTTCTGATTGTCTACACGGTGGGTTGGAAAATCACATGCCATGTGACCAGTCCCACCGTAGGAGTAACACTGTCCGTTCCTGGTATGTCTAGCTCTGTATCCACCCTGGGGGCCCTGCACTATCGATCCCGAGTCATGCGGTTGACAACATATAGGTCTTGTCCTCTTGGAAATCTGCGTAATCTATCTACTACCAGCTGCAAAAGACTCTGCTGCATGTCGACTACTGGTGGGTCCCATTGCAGGAGACTGCTCAGCAAGAAAACTCACCACTAAGAGGGCTCTCTCTAACACCCCTGTCTGCGTCGAGATGCTATGGGAGACAACTATAACACTAATATCTCGCTTGAGCCCCTGCTCAAAGGTATGGGCCCTGAATAATGGGTCCCTTACCATATCAGTGGATTAGCATGAGAGGTATGTGAACCATGAGGAGTACAGTGCCACTATCATACTGCCCTGCTGCAGATGTAGTAGCTCCTATATACGCACCGCTCGAATGGTGGATTGTACAAACTCTGCCCTGAACATGCTCTCGAAGTCTACCCATAGAAGTGTCACCACATTGTGCATCTGGAGAATCAGGCTCCACCATCTACCTGCTGCTGTCCGAAGGAGGCTGGAAGAAAGGATCACCATAAAGTCTACTGGCGTCCCTACAATCATGATGACACTCACCACAGCCTCCATCCAATCCTCAGCTGCCTGAGGGTCCGTCTCTCTCCTGAACCTCATTGGCCTCTGGCGCTGGAACTCGTGCAGCGCGCTCATATAGCGTACACCGCCTGCTGCAAGGGATAGTGGAAAAGGTGGACCAATGGTTGGTAGTACCGCTGGTGCCTCCACTGGTGTCTCAACTGGAACAGGGACCTATACCGAGGCCTCATCGCTCAGCGGGCTGTCAGTACGTACAACTCTCAGGGCCCTAGCTGGTCATCCATAGGGAGGCATCCTGAAAGAACAAATCCAACAAGGTCAAAAGACTATACCTGTTGAGCTGACCTAGTTTGAGCTGAATTAAAGGAAAATTTTGAAAATACACACGCAATAATTGTTTTCTTGAACAATGTCAGAAATTAGAAGTCAGGGTCCTGGTGTATGGATACATCGGCAGCCCGCACCTATACTGGACTCCCAGAACTGAAAACCACACTTAGTACCCTTAACACTATTGCTTCGCAGAAAAGAAATAACATAGTCCAATTTTATGCAGTATAACGGACTCCTCTGATTAAATTTTGTCACTACCCGTCCTCTGAGGCCCATATCATGACTTTCCCAAGCCCGCCTTTTATAGGTCAGGGGCTGGAGACTAGCACCAAAGGCGTAACTCCCTAAAAATGGGGAATGCATTCCCTTTATAAAATGTAAGCACACACAACCAGAGTACATGCGAAATCAAACACTATGTAAAGTGGCATAACAAGTGTGATGAAAGTACAAAGGGGCCGTAAATACAAGCCCAACAGAAAGGTACAGCTACAACTGAAAGAAAGTACAACTGAAAAGATAAACATCTGAATGGTGAAACAGCTCCTGGATTGTCATATGAGTTCATACCAGAAGGGTAGGTAGAAATGTACTCCTCATCCCTCTGCGTCTACCGGTCTACTCTGTGTTCCATCACGTCGACTGTCAACCTCCAGGTACTATCCAGTTCTTGTAAACACTGCCTCTGTCAGCGATGTCTGTCGTCTGCATCCAACACAATGAGGTGCGGGATAGACCATGCAGGGGTGAGTATAACGATACTCAGTAGGGACCACGAGACCCTCAAGTTCTCACTAAAATCCAAAAAGGATAAACCAAAAAGTATTATTTCAATGGATAACCATTACTTAAGTATTTACCTATACATATACCTAAGTTATCATGTAAACCATATCAATAATGAGGAAAACAAAAACGTCATTTACTCAACTCAAACCAGGATTTTCATTAACAAAACCACGACTACTGGAGAAATATTATTCTGTCGAGTACAGTGGCCCTTTCAGGACTTCGAGGCGCTAATCACTAACCTTATACTGCTTAGGTACTCCTCCTGTCGAGTACCGCTGGTCTGCTATCAAACCGGGTGCTCTGACCTCTGTGGGTCTGCCGCCAAACTGAGCACTCCCCCTAATAGCCGTCAGAGGTACTCCTTCTGTCGATTATAGTGGGTCTGCTGCCAAAACAGGCGCTCTCTCCTCCTTGGGTCTGCTGCTAAACTGGGCGCTCCATCCACTGGGCTAGTCGAATCACTCTGAGTCGAATCGGTCAAGGAGTCGTGAGGTCTACAGCTACTAGGTCTCCGCACTCTATCTGCTCGTCTCCAGAAGGATCCGCTCCACGAGCTAATGGTTGATACTGCAAGTGACAAGAAATCTTAGGTGTAAGTATCTCAAAGTTCCACCATGTCAAAGGGGTCTCAACGCAATAGACAGTGCTTCAATCGGATTCCCGGTCTGTGAGTTATCAGTTTTTCCGTTCTAGGGGCCCGATTGGATTTCGGGTGTAATATAACCCGGCCATACTCCAAACTCATTCAAACCATGTGTGGATTATTCCAAAAGGACCTACTCATCAAGAGGAATCCAACGTAGTTTACAACAATTCAATAGGACGTCCATTCCTTAACATGTATGTGTTTCTGCTCTGAGGGCACGGTTGGTTGCGGGATCAAACCAACCCAGTCATTTTTCCAAATTCGTCCAAAACTCAGATAGAGTGTCGCAAAAGTACCACCTCTTCACGAGGGCCCAGTTCCACAGACAGCGCATCGATCAGACACCCGGTCTTCAAGTTATTCACCTTTAAGTGAAAAACGGGCCCGGCCCGTTAAGCCAAGTATGCAGGCGGGTCGGGTCAACCCGATTTTGGCGGGTCCGACCTGGCAGAGGGTCAGACAGGCCTGGTGATTCACGTGGCTCGGCCTGAGGGGCATGGCCTGGCCTGAGGAGGCTTGGCCCGACCCAGTAGAATGTGGCCCGGCCTGGCGGGGCGCGGCCCGGCCCGGCTCGGCGCGACCCGGCAATGCAGGGCGGGGCCCAGCTGGCCAAGGCTCGACCCATAGGGGCCATACGGTCCTGGGGGGGTGCTTTCTCGAACTGGCAGCGCCAAGTGGCACTGCCCTCCCAACCGGCCGGCCGAAGCCGGCCGGGCTGCTTGGCGCAAGCAGCCCGCATGGGTGGGCCGCGGTCTCCCTGCGCGGCACCATGGGTGCCACGACCTTCATCTGCCCGGCTGATCGACGAGCCGGCCGGTTCTTCCACCGTAGCGGCACACCCTGTGCGTCCCTTGCTCATCTACAGCAAGTTGTCGTGGGGCGTCGTGGTTCATCCAGCCCAGCCGACTTCGGTCGTTCGGTTCTTCTTCGGCCGAGCGGCCCATGGTTGTGGGCCTCGATTCTTCCGCATGCGGCCGGAGCGTGGCCGCCACCTTATCTAACAGCCGCCCCCACTCGCCACCGCCGCCCTTTTCCAATTAATAAAACATGAAATTATGGAGGGTCGTCGGGCCATATTTGTTCAGCCCGTGCCCTCCGCATTAGACGATAACAATCGGCCATAGACAATCATTTGTATTCAACAACAACAAGAGTATAATTTTATCAAACTAAAATTATACAATTCCCCTACTTTTCAATTTATGTCACACGTCATCGAGCCGCGGAAGATGAACTTCATGGTAGTAGGGCGTTGCGGAAGAATGGTGTTGCTATGTCAATGTTGGAGGAAGAGCCGTCATCGTTGGCGACGTTCCCCGCGGCGGTGTCTCCTCCCTTGACACAGATGATGAAGAATACTGAAGAAGTTTCTTCTCATCCTTCGGGTCATGGAGTGTTCTTCGTGCCATGGTGTGTTCTTCGCTGAGAGAGGACGATGTTCTTCATGGAAGAATGATTCACCTCTAATTCTCCAAAGGTTCCTCCCAAAATATTAAGGCAAATATTTTGAAAGACTTCTCCAATTTTAATGAATCGCCAAGCAATTAAAATTAATTCAAAAGGGATGTGTCAATTTAATTAATAAGTTTATTAATTACATTAGTTGTCATCATTAAAGTTTGGGGGGGTGGATAGATCAAAAACTAATTAATGGGAGAGTTTTCAAATTAAAGAAGGGGAGATTAAGGGAGTTATGGGGAGATGAAAGGTTAGGGCTCGTGTGGGCCCCACCTCACAAATATCCTCTTATGATAGGTTATGTGGGTTTGGGCCCCACCAATAACTTCCCCATGTAAGAATTAACTAACCATGATAAATAAAATTTTTCACAAAAATTTTATTTATTTTTTTTATTAAACCCCAAAAATTAACTTTCAACCCGCATTAAACGCAATTGCGGTAAAGGTCCCCTCAAGAGAAAACGGGTGCTGTGAGTTCATCGGTGCCCTCAGATTTCAATTCTAAGCACTGGTTCAAAATATAGATAAACCCGCACATATGTTTACTGAATGAACCTGAACAAATCTTCAGAAATTGATTCTGGGTACACCGGGTCTCGGAATCCGGCACCGTCAAAAACTGCGGACTCGTAAAATTACAATGAATTTATGAAACAATTTCCTTGAAATTTCTTGGTCTTTACATTAATACTATGAAAACAAGATCATATTGACCTGATAAATTGGAAAATTATTTATAATACATTTTTGATGTGTATGAATTAATCACATACAAATACCACACATGATGCCACCAATATGACTCAAAGTCTATGTTTCCAGTTTTAAAAGATATTTTTATAAAAAAAAGTTTCATACTCAAAAACATGTAAATGATTTATGACTATTTTTATAGTTTATGAAAATAAAGAAATTTGATTTGGGACATGTATGTCATTTCTGACCCTCAATCAGACACACAATGTGATCCGTATGACTCCATGTGCATTATTTTAATAAAAATCTACAATAAATTTAGTGGAAAATGACTAATATAAGAAAAATAAAGAAACCAAAATCATATTATTTATTTTCATTATGAAAATTATCCACATGTCATTTTTGACATGTAAGAATCATCCTAACCGCAATCTGTTTCATGGTGTGACCATTATGACTCCAATATTCCTTCATGAGTTTAAAATTGATATTTAAATACAAAAGGTTTTATCCACTAATGATTGAGAAAAGTCCTTTTATTTACATTATAATTTTATAAAACTATTCATAATTTATTTTTCAAGTGTATTAATCAGTTTCATGTAAAAACCAAACACTATGCCCCATGTATGACTCAAAGTGCATGTTTTTTGTTTAAAATGGAATTTTTGTAAGAATCATATGTACCGTACTCAAAATTGGGGAATTTTGTTTCTTTCTTTGATACATTATTAAAATGATACATAAGTCATTTTAGATGTGTAGGACTCAAATGCACTGCAAGCTAATGCAGGGTGTCCCTGAAATGACTCTTAGTGCGTATCTTTACTGAAAATTGACATACATTTTAGTTAAAACAACAACTCACATACTCAAAACTAAGAAAACAAATTCGTATTGTATTACTACATTATAAAAATTATCTATGTGTCATTTTTATATGTAGGAATCCTCCACACCTAAAAATGATACACTGTGTGACTTGTATGACTTCATGGGTCTGTTATGTGTTTAAAATCGACATATTAATACAAAATATTGTTACACAAAACAAACCAAAAAAACAAACATATATTTTCGTGATAATTTCTAAAAATATTTCATAATTAATTTACAATGTGTATAAATTTGTATGATATCAAAACCATACATGATTCCATCTACATGACTCAAAGAACTTGTTTTCAGTTTAAAATATCATATTTGTAAAAAAAATTGGAATACTCAAATCCATGGAAACCAATCCAGATTCTTTTGATACATTCAGAAAATTATGAAAATGTAAATTGGGATGTCTAGGATATATCAAAACCCTTATTTGAAACAAGGTGTGACCAGTATGACTCCATGTGTTTTTTTTAAATTGACATTAATTTTATTAAAACAAACTCACATACTCAAAATATAGAAATTAAATTTCAAATGTTTTGGTAGATTCAGAAAACCATCCATAAGTCATTTTGTACATGTATAAATTATTCTCACCTCAATATGATTCACTATGTGAGTAATATGACTCCAAGTGTCTGTTATAAGGTTTAAATTAACATTTTTATACAAAAAGGGCCAGTCACAGAAAATAATGGAAACACACACGGATTATCTTCATAATTTTGTATAATTATTCATAATTTTGTTTCTAATATATATGAATTAGGATCATATCAAATCCATATATGATACCATCTATATGACTCAAAAGTTCTTATTTCCAATTTAAAATGACATTTTAGTAAAAAATAATCTCATTATCGAAACTAAGGAAAATATTTCGGAATATTTTGATACATTTTTAAAATTAAACATAATTAATTGGGGAAATTTAAAATACATATTCAACTAAATATGGTGTATTGTGTGACTACATTGACTCGAAGTGAATCTTTTTATTCAATATTGATATTTATTTTTGTGAAAAGGAATCTAACATACTAACAACTGAGAAAATTCCATCATATTGTTTTGGTACATTAGTAAAAGGATCCACAAGTCATTTTTGAAATATAAGAACTAGCCTCATCTCAATATAATGCATAGTGTGACCAGTAATACTCCAAGTCTTCGTTATCTATTTAAAATTGACATTTTAATACAAAAATGGGTCACTCAATGAATAATAAAAAAACAATGTATGATTGTCTTGATAATTTTGTAAAAAGATTCATTATTCATTTATGATGAATATGAATCAGTCTCATTTCAATACCACACACGATGCCACTGGTACGTCTCAAAGGGAAAGTTTCTAGTTTAAAATGACATTTTTGTAAAAAAAATGTGGCATAATAAAATAGTGGAAAAATTATAATTTTTTTGATACATTAGGAAAACAATAAAAATGTCATTTGGGATGTATAGTATATAGTCACACCTCAATATGATCCATGGTGTGGCCAGTATGACTCAAAGTGCATCCTTTTATATTAAAATTTGACATCAATCTTAATGTAAATGGATACATATATAAAACTGAGAAAACAAATTTGGATTTCCTTAGTACCTTAGAAAAATGATCAATTAGTCATTTTTGATGTGTTGGAACAAGCCATACCTCAATCCAATTCACAGTGTGACTAGTATGACTCAATGTGGCTGATACAAGTTCAAAAATTAAAATTTAATAAAAAAAAGCATCCCTCAATGAAATATGAGAAAATAAACACCTATTGTCTTGATAATATTGTATAATGATTTATAATTAATTTTCAACATGTAGGAATCAATCTCCTATAAAAACCACACATGTTTGCATTAGTATAACTCAAAGTGCATGTTTCTTTTTTTAAATTATATTTTAGTAAAAAAAAAAGGTTCATACTCAGAAAATATAGAAAAATTCCTATTATTTTCCTTCCTAGGAAAATGATCCATATATAATTTCATATTTATAGGAATCAGCCTAACCTCAATACAAACCATTGTGTTATTCATATGACTCCAAGCGAATCTATATAATCAAAATTAATTTTAAATTTATTGAAAAATCAACTAACATTCTGAAATTAAAAAAATCTATTTTCTTACATTAGTAAAATAATCCATTAGTCATTTTTTATGTTTAGAACTTAGCCACACCTTAATCTGATTCATTGTTTGACTGGTATGACTCCATTCTCCATTATATTATTAATATTGAAATTTTAATTCAAAAAACTGTCACTTGCTAAAAATCATAAAAAATGATTGTATTGTCATGATAAATTGGGTATAAAATTTATAATTCCTTTTTTAAGTGTATGAATCTGTCTCATGTCGAATCTATACATGATTCCACCTATATGACTCAAGGTTCATGTTTCCTATTTAAAATGAAATTTTATTAAAAAAGTGGCATACTCGAAATCAATAATATGAATTCGGATTGTTATGATACATTTGGAAATTTATCCATATGTAATTTTTGATGTGTATGATTTAGCCTCAGCTCAATATGATGCATAGTGTAATCGGTATGACTCAATGTGTGTCTTTTGCATCCAATTTGATATTAATTTTAGAGACAAACCATCTCCCTTACTCAAAACTATGAAAAAACATTCTAGTTGTTTTGGAACATTAAAAAAACAATAAATTTGTAATTATTTATGTGTTGAAATCAATATCACCTCATATGATACACAATGTGAAAATTATGACACCATGCATTTGTTATTAGTTTAAAATTGACACTATAAAAAATAATGAGTTAATCAATGAAAATTTCAAAAGACACACTCGATCTATCTTGATAATTTGGGAAAATTATTCATAATTCATTTGCGACATATGTGAATAAGTCTCATTAAAAAACCACACACGATGCCTCATGTATTTCTCAAAGACTGTGTTTCTAGTTTATAATGTCATTTTGGTGAAAAACACAGTAGTCAAAATCAAAACTAGTGAAAATTTATGATTATTTTCATGCATTGAGAAATTATACATATGGAATTTGTTGAATAGGTATTATCCACACTATAATATAACATATGGCATCAATATTATGTCTCAAAGTGCCTTTTATCAGTTTAAAATTGTTATTTTAAAACAAAAAAGTGTCACTTACTAAAAACCGAGAAAATATACAATGGTTTTATTCAAAATATGGGACAATAAATTATGATTTATTTGTAATATCTGTGAATCTATTTCATGTACAACTAAAAAATAATTGTACCTATATGTATCAATATGAATGTTTCGATTTTATAATCAAATTTTTGTAATAAATACAAATGGTGTACTCAAAACTAAAGAAACACATTCTAACGGGTTTGATACTTTAGGAAATTGACCCATATGTAATTTTCAATGTATAGGAATCATTTGACAATCAATCTGATCCTTGTTGTTACCATTATGAATTACATTGAGTCATTTTATTCAAATTGATATTTAATTTATTGAAAGAACAACTAACATACTTAGTTTTGAGCAAACATATTCTGGTTATTTTTCTATTTTAGTAAAATGATCCAAAAGTCAATTTTGGCACTAAGGAATCTTCTTTATATCAATCCAATTCACCATGTGATAGGTATGACACAATGTGTGTATTTTCATTCAAAACAAAAATTAATTTTAATAAAAAATAACTATCATAATAAAAACATAGAAAACACATTCATATTGTATTGGTGCATTAGAAAAATGATCCATATATCATTTTTGATGTGTAAGAATTTGTCACACCTCTATTTGACTAATGGTATGAATGGTTTTAATCCAAATACAATATTTTATACAAAATAGACATTGATTTTTGTAAAAAACCACATATATACTCTTTATTAGGTTTTTTATTGGTGTTATGAATTTTATTTAAATTAAATTCATTATTTATATCATAATTTGTTAATCAATATTATTGTTTCTCGTGATTAAGTTGGTTGTTACAAAACACTACATGGGCCGTATCTAGTGTTGGAGTGTGTGATGTATCACATGACAATATTCCCCATTATCAGTGTTTATAAATGGGATGAAAAAGAAATTGATAATCAAAACATCTAAAGTAGGTGATAATGACCCATTTGTCAATGATTTTGAAAATAAATAATGAAGATATACTTTTCAGTATTTTTTAAATCACTAAAATAAGAATATTTATCAGTGATTTTAAAAACATACATAAAAGGTCTTTTTATTAGTGCTATATAAAAACAATGATAACATTAGATTTTTATCAGTGCGGATAAAATTATTCTATATCACCACTTATATTTTCAAATGTAAAGCTATTGATTATCTTATCTTTTCTTTCATTGAAAAAATATTATCTTTTTAACCACGATGAGGTAGTTAGAGCTATTCTAACAATGATAAATGCATATTCTACAGTTGTTGAAGTCCTATTTTTTATATGTTTTATACGAATATAAACTAAATAAGTTCAAATATTTTGTGGACTACCGCACTTTATCATATCAGATTATGATTTGAGGTTTACATTGATATTATATGAAATCCTACAATAAGATTTGGGTTTAGAGTAAGGTTTCATTAATTATTATGATCCATAAAATGATGGTCTTTAAGAGTGATCTTTTAAAACTCTAGAATACATTTTTGGAACATTCTATATGTGTTTCATAGGTCATTGGGATCGACAACTTTATTTTTTGAAATTTTAATTTGAATATATTTTTCATTTGAGCATTCATACGGAACCTTATAGATCTTTTTATTGATGTTTGTAAATAACTCACAATTTGGAAAATCAATTAAGAAGAGTAATGATATTTTTATATGATCATGTTATGGAAATGAAATAGAAGGTTAGATCTATTCTAAAACACTTAATAGAACCTCAATGTATAAAAATATTTATATTGACAATTATCAGAGTGATATAGAGTTTGAATATTGTGAATTGATATTCATATGAATATGTCATTAAAACAAGGTTATAATATTTTTAATGAATGTAATGTTGATCCCTATATATATTTGTCTGTTAAAAAAATTGATCATATGGTTGAGGTAGTTTATCGTTTAACAATTCAACCTAATATCTCTCATGCCCAAGATTTATCCCATTTATATCAGTAGATGACATACATACAGGATCCTTTTAATTTACTTAACCCATAGGTCTTATAGCTTGAAAAATATTTTCCTTATTAGGAACAATGATTTGGGATTCTAGATCACATAGAAAATGTTTTATCAAATAAGACCACTTATCATGTAAACTTTTAGTGGAAAATAATAAAACTGTAGAAGCTACATGGGATCCTGATGATTTTTTGATTTATAATTATGCTTTATTTTTTGTATCATAGTGATCAAATTTTGATGAATAAATTATTATAAGGGGTTAAAATATAATTTACAAAAATTTTATAACAAATATCTAATTTCATAAATATCATTGATTACTCATTTTACACCCAAATAAAATTTAATATAAACTAATTAAACCAATTGAAATGTTGTTATATTCCATTAATATTTTTTTTCATTAAGTCAATACTGGCTTAGGATGAAATTTCTTGATTTTTCTGAAAAGAGTTATTTTATTAATGAAATGTAAAAACAATAACATTTGTATAAAATTATCAATTATATAATTGGAAATGTCTAATATATATCTTAATTGAATCATAAATTTACATAATCCAAATTTAGTAATATATAATCTAATTAATTACATTTGAATCAGAATTATACAAGATTTCGGTATAAGTTCATTTTATGACTTCATAACACATTTTATAAAACAATTCCTTCTTGGAATTTAAATTTTTATCTTTAATAAATATGTTCCAATTTTATGAATTTTATTTGATTAAATGGATTCTAAATTTTAATCTATGATATTAATATTTAATAAATTTTCCAATTTTTTCTCATTATGAATAGAAACAATGGTGGATATTCTTCACCTCATTAAATGTAATATGGAAAATATATGGTTAAAAAATTGAGACAATTCTTTAAAAATTAAATAAAACAATCATTTATTCTATTTGATGAATTTATTTTTGAAATTTCCAAAACATTAGTGAAAATATGGCCACGTGGTTATTTTTTTCATTCTTATTTACTATTATTTTACTTTAGGAGTCTAATAGAAAAAATTGGACCCCCTTAAAATTAATAAATTTAATATTTTAAAATTAATAATAAAAAGGTAAAGTTTAATTAGAACCATTTATTTAATAAATTAATTACCAATTTAATCATGGTATTTTATTATTAAATTGTTTTAAATGACTAATTAGCATAAATACTTAGGCAAAATCGAAACAGTATTTATTCAACTAATGAAAAAAATAAAAAAATGACGTTAAGAATATTAAAATTATCAAAATTTTAGTAAATTATTGTCTTCTAATAATTCAATAGATGTATATATCTTATTTATGTTGTGTAAATGTATTATATTCGAATTAAAAAAATCTAGGGGTTTTACAATAATATTAAATAAATAGTGGAAAAAATGAAATTAATGATATTTTATGAAAGTAATATTTTATTAAATTTTTATAAATAAAAATAGACTTGAAATTGAACAATGATGATATAAACTATCAGAAAACTTAATCCATTAACCTTTTAAGATCCAATTCTCACCTTATATATAGAATTATAACCCATTAATATTTCAAAATCATTTACTGTAACTACTATTAAAATTGTTTAACAAAGAGTATAATCTTGATTATATGGTTTAAATAGTTATATAAAAAAAATAAAAAGATGATTGGATAATTATATTATGAAAATGTTCTTCTTATCTAAAAATACATGTCACTTTTGAAGCATTTTCTATGAGTTAGACAGATATTATTTTATATTATTTCACGAATTACTTAAAGAGCCCATCTTCTAAATTATAAAATAGAACCACTTAACTCGTTCATATAAAACCTATTAATACGTATATTTCATAAAAACCCAATGATATTCTATTTTACTCATCAATTTACTCAAATTATAGGAATATTTATACGTTAAATACCACTCGATTTGTCATTTTGAAGGAATCTAAAAGAAGTATAAGGAAGAAGAGGTAATCATCTTTAGATATTATTGAAATATTATGTCTTTAAATAATTCTATTAAATATATTTGATTTATCGTAAAATAATAAATATATTATAATAAATATACTGATATTTAATTATTTATATGTAACAACAACTTTTTATCTCTTCTCTATCATGCCAATAGCAAAAAAAAATGTTTTGCATATGTATGGATTATCCTCTCCATGTTGTGGTGTAATTAATTTATCATCAAAAATTTACATTAATGGTTATAAGGAAAAAAAATAAAAATATTTCTTTTTAATGAAATAATTTTATTATGTAACTATAATATCATATATTATGTTTAATGTTCTAATCTGTTGGAAAATGATAACATCACTCATACATATGTGTGGAACACAACCACCATGAAGTGATGTGATCAATTATTAATTTATTATATTAATGGAACAAAATAAATTTTTTAATGAATATATTTTATATTTATGATTAAATAATTTTCTCAAGGTGAATTGTTAATTAAATTTATTCTTTCCCATCATTCAAAAAGTGCAATCATTATTGGTCGGTGTGTACGACCAACCATCTCCATAAAAAATATAATTAATTTTAAATTTATAACATTTATGGATGACTCTATATATACATATAATGATTTTATATTTTATTTATAAAATGATTAAAATTATGTATATGATGGATCTACAATCAATGTACAGGGAAAGAAACTGCTAAAACAAAATTGTCTAAAAACAAAAAGGTTAACAACCGAAACTACAATGAATACAAAAAATTATTAAAAAACATGAGATAATATGTTATAAATCAATAAAATATGGCATTATATATATGTTAATGGTATTTTTATTTTGTTATAATTAATCATTATTTATTTTACAGGTAATTAAAATAACTTACTAAGCATGTTGAACATGAGGTAAGGGATATCATCTCAATTTCCACTCCATTGAGGCATAACTTTTATTCAAAACCTATTAATATATACATGGTGTACACAATACCCCATTAATGTATTTATCATGAATATATATTAATTAATTATTAATAATGTTTCATATTATATCACCTATTTAATGGGGTTAGAATTTATGAGTTATCAAAGTGTTAATAATTTAATTTGTAGTCTCATTTTTTTGGATTTATATTATATTTATTGATGGAATCTTATAATATATCATTCCTAAAATTTATATATATTTCTAATCTAAAAATATATGTGTATTTATAATTTTCACTTCAACTATTACACAATTTTTTGAAACTGATACATGAAAAAAATATATTTAAAAGTGAAGTATATCCTATTTATCCTTGGAGCAGACAAATTTTTCATTCATGTACATATTTTTAAAATATATTTGTTCTAAAATTCAGTTGAATTTACTCATAAAATTAATTAATGAAATTTTATATTGTAGTATAATTATTAAAAAAATTAATATAAATAATCTATTTTTTTCTAAAATGTTATTTTCATCTTATTTTAAAAATATTAAAAATAATTTTTTTATCTTAACAGTGTTTATGGAAATACCCCCCCACAATAGCCATTTATTGTTATATTTATTGATGCACATGATTTGTGTATTCATTTTCATATACTGTATTAAAAATTAAGATCAATTTTCAGCAATTACCAACTGCTTAGTGGAAAAATGCTTCGATTTTTTTGATCTGGTTCATCATCAAAAGATTTATGGCCAAATGCACAAAATGGAGTAGAATAGAGAAAAAATTTCCAAGTACACGGTGTGTACTTATATACACGTCGTTTACATTAAAGATTAAACACATGTTGAAAAGGACAAGTACATTCCCAGGTAACCAGAAGTTGGGACATGCCTTGTGCCATATCTACACATCATGTATACGATTTTAGGAGAAGATGGCGGATGAAAAAAGTCTACACATCTATGTGGATGGCTGAAGGAGACACACCATTTTCCATTTATACATGCCGTGTATGCATTTCTAGAAGCGGTTGGTGGCCGAGTTTTGAGACTAAACGTCATGTATGGCGGTGTTACATGCTATGTACATTCACATACTAGGCGTCACCGTGTTCCATGTCAAAGACGGCGTGTTAGGATTCCTACCAGTGGAGAAAATGGAGGCAAAAGCGCGTTGACAAAAGTACACGGCGTGTACTTTTTCCACATGCTGTGTACTTATTCTTTCCTATAAAAAAGGCCTTGGCCTCTGGATTGGGAGAGTGGTGGATAGAGAAATTATAGAGGAAAGGTTGAAGGCTCGAAGGATTGATGCTCTACCGTCATACCACCACCATTCTTCTATCTACCAAAAATCATTCCTTTTTCAAAGTTCCAAGCATGATTTCATCAGGTATCAACAGTTTTGTGTTATTCATATTTAATATGTGTAACTAAACACATGGAGAGTTGGGGTTGTGGATGCTGGTGATTTCTAATTTGAATTAAGTTGCTCTGAATGTGTTTGTTTTAATAATCTCTTCTTATTCTTCATAATTCACTTCATATTATCACAGAAAATTCTGTATCAGACAAAGTGCAGAATTTTTAGGGATTCAAAAGAAGAATAATGATGAATAACTCCCTGACCATTGGAAGTGTCTGTAAGCTCAAAACGGACTAAGCCAAATAAATATCTGTTAAACACTAACTACTATACCAAGGAGTTAGTTTCTTCAGCTCTAAATATAATGTTTACCAGACCCAGGAATCCTTACTACAAATAAATCCCAGAGAGTTGGGTTATTGTTAACAACACAACCTCATAATTAATTTGATTTAATAATCAACTTATCACAAATCCATAACCCCGACACATTTCTATCGTTATTTCCATAAAAATAATATTTTATCGTATTCAATTCCATTTCAGAAATTAATTTGTCTAAAGAAGCTTAAAAATCCATTGTTCTATTTGTACACAAACAAACAACAAAAATCGACTCTAAATTCAGCATAAAACACTTAAAAAATACAAACTAAGTTAAGAATGATAAAATAACCTCTTAGTTCCCTATGGATCGACCCCTTACTGGTGTTATACTTGTTAGGGTAAATATAATTTGGGACACCGAAAACATACCTTCGGTGAAATGACACTCCAATTGATATTCAATATTTAAATGTTTATAAACAGAAAACAGTTTAATTTAAAATTATATTATTATTTTTTTCTATTTCCATTATTTCTCAAAAGGACATAACATTATTAACAAAAGAAATATTTATGACAAATTTATGGAAATCATTATCTCTATTTTATTTTTTGGTCATTAATAATCTCTTAAAACATTTGTTTTATTTTGATAATTGTAATTGACCATTAAATTTATCTAAAGTATCCATATTCTTCATATCATGCATATGATAATTTCCTAAAAAGAATACCACAATGAACATTTTATTTTACTATAAATGTTATTTGACTAATTGGGTACATATTTATATAATATATCCTTTTCTCAATATATATATTTTTAGATAAAGAATATATTTTATGAAACAAATTCACCATTGAATAAATGAGGAACCTATTGGACATGCATTGATAGGTGGATCCAAGTTATATATTTCCCATCAATGAATTAGTAGATCACCTAGGAAAAATTAGATGGAAAAAATTATTAGATGCTATTTTTTTATATAACCCATTAAGAAAACATTATTGGAAAAAATGCCTTGATGGAAATGATATCTTGATTGATGAGATCATGATATCCAACATTAATCATTCCATTCATTTAGAATTCAGTTATTATAATTGACTAGATAATTTCATTGATATTATCCATGAATTAATTTCATGCTCCAGATAATGATTAAATTGAATGTGTTTTCAGTTATTTACTTTGGTTAATTGATTATTCCATAATAACAGATGATAACTTCACCTTTGTATAACTCTTATTAAAAGTATGATAAGAATATTTTTTTTCATCGACATCCAAGGATATGATGAATGGTATTATGAATAATATCAATGATAAAATAATAAATCTTATGTAATATATTAGATATTTCCTGTGTAATATGAGAGTTATTTATATATTTGGTTCATAAAAACAACTGAACCAATTATTACATCGTGGTTAGATCCCTTGTATATTTTTTGAATGTAATAATTTAGAAAATAGATTTATGTAAATGGATTAAGAGTTCCTAAAACACAAGTATTAACCATTGATATTGAAACTATAATCGTCCAACAATTTATTTTGTTCATCATGCTTAACTCATTCAAGAGAATCCCACAATCAGGTTCTTCAAAGATCTTATAAATAAATTTACAGTGGTCACAACCAAATAGTCCTTCATCAATATGGATTGTTATAATGTTACTGATTTGAATTGGTTTCTTCTTCATGTAGAGTATTATGAATTAAATTTATTAAACTTTTTTATGCACACCATTCCACGGATCATATTCTTCATATTCACTTCATCAGACATCTCATGTTCCATGTTCCTCCTCTTATCTTGCACAACTATAAGACTCTTCTTCTTTCTATGAAAAATTTAATACATAACATCATCCTCATTTTCAACCCTCATATTAGTTTTTTATTCATTGAAATAATATTATCACTCATTCTTCCATATAATTGGGAAAAAGTGATTCTTTACGATACTTGACATGTCGAACCTTCTATTTTATTTTATACTCAAAAGTTAAATTTATTTTTTTACTATATTGGTTATATCATGATATTTTTAGATATAAAATAAAGGAACCCACAGTTATTAATCATGAAAAAAAATAATCCTAAAAAAAATTAACATTCTAATGTTAATTTCAAATTAAAAATGAAGCATCCTTTGACTAGTATTTAACCTTTTCCACATTATAATGATCCATTTGATCATTAAAAACATCTTAATTACCATTACTGAGGAATAGTTATATTATAAATCAATTATATATTTCACTTTGGTTAACCAAGATTCCATATAAATAGATCGACATAAATTAAAAATTGAATTCTTAAAAATAGTTAACACTACTATATTATAAACAACATTTTGGTGATATATTACTGAACTTCACGGAACCACAATTCTAAAATCGATGATAATGAAATTATCCATTAAATTTTTCATTAATATGAAATTTTCCTTTCTATCATTGGATTTTGAATAATATTTAACTCCTTATTTCATAATTCTCTGTTATATTCTTCAAAAATTTACCATGAATAAAACATTTAACTTCTACCCAAAATGGTAACTATAGAGATACTATGTTGTTTTGATCTTAATTTTGATTCCTATTTCTATTAGTTTTAATCATTCCACCATGGTGAAATCCATTAAAATCCATTTCATACAATTTCATACTGGGGAATCTTCCAATCATAATGCTCTTTGATGAACCATTTTTTATTATGTCATCCCAATTTTCATGTGATAGTAGGCACACTAATTCACCTCAACAAATTCTTAATTTAACTATTTTTCTTTCATAGTATCTTATTTGAAAAATATCTAGTAGAGTTCCTTTAATTTTTTTTTTCAATTTTCATTTTTTAATTCGTAACCAATATTTGATCCTTTTTTCACATGCCACCTTTTCATGGTGATTTCATTATCACTTCATCATAATAAAAATGTACTCCACTAAAACACTATGTAAATAATGTTGTAGCATGGTTTATTTGGTGAAACCAAAATATAACATGAAAATCATTTCAACATCATCTTAACTTCAATTTTTTTCACACATGGGATGAAAATATACATCTTATAACATGTAATCAATATTCTACCCAATTTTATTTTTTTGAAACAAGGGAAAATAAATCACTTTCAATCTCATAAAAAAATTCATCATTTTAAATAATTTTAATCCTATGTGACTGATAATAGTGATTTAAATATTAAAATTGGATAATAATATTTGTTTTTACATAAGATTTAGTTACATTAACTTAAACAGAACTGTTAAAACCACTTGATAATAATTCATAAAAAACACTTGATACAATTTAATCCATCAAATTCTAATTTCTGTTTACAAAACATGATGAAATTAGTATAAATTTAATTTGAAACTATTTGAGTATAAATATAAACTCTTATATAAAATGTGTAGAACCATAACTAAGATCACTCCTAAAATAGGTAAAATAACATATCAATATACAATCACAACTATATAGTTTTTATCAATATATGTATAGATTAAGGGATAAATTAATTAATGGATCTATGTTTTCATTTCTCCCACATTGAAAAAAATTATCAATTGAAAAAAATATCAGATAAGAGAAAAAATTTCATACCATTACAATTGGTTATTGAAGGCTAATAATTCAACAATTAATTTTATTACAGTGTATAGAAATCATTCATTGACTAACAATCAAAATGGTCATAAAAAATATTTGTTAACATTCTTTGTTGTTTAGAAGAACAAATCCTATATATTAAATTATTAAAATTCCTTAATAAAGTGTCTAGCATCTCGAAGATCATAAATTCTCCATTTTAGGAAAATTGAAACATCCTGCCTAAAATGGAAATAATTTCATCTAAAATAACCATATATTATATTATTTATAAGATCATACTTCCTATATTCACCTTGAGTGGACATGTTTTACCACCATTTCTAGGGTCCAATATCTTTAATGGATTCTTTATATCTTTATTATTCATCATGTCATGAATTATATTCATTACTATATTTTTTCTATATTATATGATTTTAAATCATTTAGATTCATTTTATGAATCTATAAATAATTTGATCCTGAAAATATCCTGGAAAATATAACCTCATTCTTCACATATCAACACACATCATTTAATACATTAAACCAATTCATTGATATGCCACTTTTTTTAAATTTCATAACTCTTAGAACAATTTATTTCAAGTGTTTTATAACATTAAATTTGTTTTATTCAACATTATTCATATTATAATATTTAAACCTCTTAAAACAATAACATAATATCATATTCATTAACCCATCTTCCAAAAAAGCTATAAAATTTAAATTCCCTTGAAGAACATGTAGTTTAAATAGCAATGAATGTTCCTTTAAATTAATCAATTTTAAAAAATTATCGATTTATGTTTTATAAAACATAATTTCATTATTGTTTAAAAATGTGCCGCATATTTTTAATGATTTTTACTTAATTTTTCATTTCACGCATAGTAGAATTATTTTTTATAACATGGAAATTCTATAATAAAACCAATTGTTAATGATATTTTCTGGTGTTAATTTATCATATCTTTTCATATTCTATGGGTATTCATCATTTTCTATAGTGACTTATTAATATCATGTCATAACTAGTTGAGATACATTTTGATCACAAGTTAAACCAATATACACCTTGCTTTCTTGGAGTAATCTCACACCATATACTTCAAAATAGAAAAATTATACCTGATATTTTTTATATAATATTATTCCTCCAGTATATTCCCCATGATTAATTTTTGTTATTTAAATTGTGTATGTCACCTCTCATTCAATAATTAATCCTTATTTGTCACCTGGATGAGTGTGTCTCATGTGACTCCAATACTAAGGGGTAACTCTTACTCTGTTAATATGAATTCAACATAATCCAATTTCACCATAATGAAAGCATTCCTAAATATATTATTTTAGTTCTATAAATCAATAGTGATAGATAAATGTTTATTAAATTCATTATTCAACATAGAATAAATATTAGATTCATGTACCTATTCATCAAAACAAGATTAAAATAATTCTTTATTTGAGTTATCATCACCTTCTGACTCATTTATATCCATTAGAGAAATGAAAGAAATCACAAAAAATATCGGAGGTACCAAAACTATCACTTCCATAGAATATCCATTATTATTTATTTGGTAGATAACTCCTGCCATTCCTAAAAAATTATTTTATTTTTTAATAACATGACTAAAACATACCTCTTCTTAAATTCAAGGAATAATTCCTTGAAACTAAATGATATGAATCATATTTATCAACACATTAATCTTCTTCTACTTTTGGAAAATTATTTATAAAATTTAAAATACTCTCATTATTGAAACACTTCTAGGATAACTCACAATGAAAATTACCTTTACCATTTCATGAACCTATTGAATAAAAGATTCATGTTCTTGTATTATATATAGATTGTAGGTTCCCATTTCTTATTTCCAATTAATGTTTCATCCATCGATCAGTGCCAACATGTTTTGGATTCCTCTCAAAAAGGTCACCATTGAAAAAAAGTCTCATTATGATCCCGATTATTACATCATATACATATATTTTTCATCATTATTCCATAATGGAATACATAACTTGACCTTAATTCCAATTTTCAAAATGTGATGTCCCAAGTAAAAATGCATTATGATACTCTTATTTTGTTCTAGATATTCAAATTAACATGTGAATATAAAATCAATTACCCACCACATCATAGTCATAAATCCATCATAAAATAAATTAGATATCATCATCACGCCATTTTAGGTAGAATGCTGAATTATTTTTTTTCTTTTTAGTTTTAACTATCCAACTAACCACTGTGCATGTTTTTTTACGTTGAACTATAGTGTGGTGACATCCCCATCACATAAAACCACAAAATATTCAACTATTTAAGAATCAAATTTATTCTGTGATCCTATAATAACTCTAATTCATTATAATTAATATCACATAATGTTAATAAATTATCACACGAAATTGGGAATTATTTTTTATTTAAAGCATAATTAAACACACCAAGCATATTCCACTCGTTGTTGCATAACATATACTTCAAAAATGGGCTCCAAATATCCATAAAATCTCACTATATAAATGTAATTATCCAATTGGACTTCTTATAAATTTTTTTTATAAATAAATTAGTTACATTATTAAAAATTTCATGTGGTGTAAATAATATCAATTGAATATAATACCACTAGTAATAGTTTCTAGTCACTAAAAATTGATGAACCATACTTTTTATATAATGATTCATGTGTAATTAATTTAAATATGGGAATATTATACATAATTATGTTTAAACACTTTTAAATGAATAATTTACATATTTTTTAAAAAAAAATTATTGTTTCATTGAAAGGGTTAATATTATGTTGGTTTTTAGGGATTAAACATGGCATGTTTCAGTGTTCTATGGTATATAAATTATAGAATACAACCTAATTTTTATTTATTATTTATTTTTATGAATTAAAAGATAATAATATATTGAATGATTTAAAAAATATATGTATATATTCTATTTATCATTGTATAATTCTTCCATAGAAAAAATCATTCATCCAGCATGGTTTTGAAACCTTGTATCATACCAATGAATCAATAACATCAACAAACACTATTTTAGATGTGTTTTAATATATTTTTTTATAGATATCAATTCAAATATTTTTTGGTATTACATATGGGACTCACATAAGGTTAAACAAGGTTACTAACAAAAATATAGTGTTGGGATATCACATAATAATGATTTCAAAGATGTATTAGAGTTTTAGTAAATTAATGATCTTTTTAGACCAATGATTAATTTTTATTCTTTATATAATATGATTATGACAAAAAATTTCACCACATTAAAATTCCATAGTCCATATTTTTATTACTAATTAATTCATTACTATTATAATTATAGACAACATTTGACGGATGATGTGTGTTGAATGTGATTTTTATTGTTTATTTATGATCTATTTTTTTCCAATGTAGAATATTTTTTTTCTAATAATAATATCTTTATTTATCTCATAATCACTATAACTTATTTATTAATGTGATGGATTTCATGAAAATCATCTAATAAGGGATTATATGACCATTGGGTTGTGTATTATTTTTTGAGTGATTTTTGAAACATTTCATAAATATATAACTAGGGCAAGGGATATATATAATGGGTTATTATGTAATTATTAGACCAAGGAATCATGAATACCCTAAAATGACACAATAATCAGTCATGAAAAAAATCCAATTAAATAATTTTGACCACCAAAAAAATAATAAACATTATAATATTAATTATAATTCAACATTATACCCTTACATAATATAACACTAACACAAATTATGTTTTTTCTTTTTTTTCATATTACCCCTACTGTTGGTTTGTCCAATATAATTGGAAAAAGTCATAAACCCATGATCATCACAAATTCTATATGTAATTGACCCCTATATCCCCTTACTAAAATATTAAATAGTTAAGGGTAAATTAAAAAAATTTAATTCAACATACCTTATACCTATCAGGAATTGTTTTGTAGCCTCAAAAGACATGGGGTACACTATGGGCATTCATATACCAATTAATATTTTATTTTATATATATAATTTTTTATTTATTTTTATTTTTTTATTGAATAGATATATATATATGTAATATTTTATCCTAAGATACATCTTTAACCCATTTTTGTTTTGATATACTAATGTGAAGAACCCTTATATATTTGTGAAGATGATTATCTACTCGTATTTAATCACATATGGTGAGTGGAGCCTCCTCGTCTTCCTTGAGATTAGCTGAATTCATTTCATGATTAATTACAATAATTTTGGGTTTAACGACAATTTTTAACACAATTAAATGGTAAATACATGTCGATTGATTTTTATGAAACTATGTTATTTATATAACCTCCAATAATAAAACGTTATCATGAGTAATTTTTGAAAATTAATCATGAAACATTTCATAGAAAAATGTATTCATTTACAAATTAATTGAAAAATATAGTAGGTTTGAATGGTTGTGTGTTTCTATAAGTAAAATATAAAATATAATTCAAACAATTTAAATCATGGGTTTGGGTTTAGATGAAATTTTGAATGAATATTTGGAAAAGGTGTGTATTTATCCAAACATATAAATTAACTATGTGAATTCACAGTATTTTCCCAACCCTACTAATTAAGTCTTATTTGGAAAAATTTAAATTTTAAATATGGTGGTATAAATTAAATATAGATAATTAATCACTAAAAATTATATTAATATATATATAGTCGGGATTTAATTCGTGTTTTCTATAAATTCAATTATAAAATTTATTTCAACGTAATATACTACAATACATTGTAATATAATGTGATTTTGATGTAGAATGTGACAATATATTTATCTTTTATAACATATTTTACATTTTAAATTATAGGGAATAGTTTATAGAGAATTTTTAGGTTTATGGGAAGTTGATACATGAATAAATTTAGGAGAAACTATATGGTTTTTACCTACCACACATATATCTATTTTCGGCAAACCCGTATATCATTAGAGATTTTCTTGAAATCCGAAACATTAAATAAATAATAATCAAACATAAAATATTTTTCCCCACAACCACTCAAACCTAATTCACTACTCCTATTATTGTAATTTTGGAAGGGTGAAAATGAATCCGTAATCCAAAATCCAATAGGCCATAGGTTGGTGTCAGACACTATGGATAATTTATACATAAAAATGAGAGTCATTAATAAATTTAAAGAATATAAGGAATAATATATAATAAAAAACAAAAAAAAGGACTAATTTTCATAAGAGTAAATACTTTAAGTAAAATAATCCATTGTTATAAAATTATTATAACCATAAAATAGAATACAAGTACAGTAAAGGATACCTCAATAACAACATCAATGCCCAAAAAACACTTAAATAACTCTGAAAGCTAGAAATATATACCATGATCACCAAATACATCCTCAAGAACTGAGAAATAAAATATATTTACATAGGGTGAGTATAATAGGTATACTCATTATGATCCTCTCCAAATCCACTCATTCAAATATGAATAATGAATACTAAATCATAATAAATAAATAATGAAACCTACTTATCACCAAATTTTGTGTGATTTTTTACAACCTCACCATTTATATTTGAATATGTGTCACATAAAATAAATAATATAATATTTAAGATCATATAAATGTAAAGGTAACCCCTACCACATTGCTACTAGTTTTCAATTGTACCCCAATATCACACATCACAATCTATCTATCTCCCATAACCTATTTGAATCTAAGGAAAAAATATAATAACCTACACCAAATGTATAACATAATCCATTCTTAATTACCACACCAAGGTAGTAAATGAGTGTATTTTATGATACACTATTTCCCAAACACTTTGAATTACACCTCATGCAATTACATCAAATACACAATATGTATATATTTCTCTATAGGTTACTATATCTATAGATACATTTGTATAAAGTAAACAAAAACTATTACATACCACTGCAAAAATATATTATATGAAAACATATATGAATACAAAAATGCCAAACAAAATGGATAAGTGATAGGGGTATAGGGGTAATCATCCATCCATCATCACTATAACGTTTGTTGGGGAAAACCCCCAAGATTCCAGAGGGTGACAGTCTCTCCACTGAAATGTGTTGGGTCATGTATGAAATAAAAAAAATCATATAGAATATATATATATATATATATATATATATATCTCAAAATCAACTCTATGGAAAACTACAAATCCTTAACCTCAACTGTAGTTATCATCCCTCATACACTCGTCTTTAACTACTAATAACATTATATACTAAAAGAACACAAAGAGCCAAGGTGAATTATTTTAATTATTTATATTAAACATTTCATAACAAATTATTTCATGAAAATTATTTTATTTCAACACTTCAACTCCCAACCCCCCAAATTAAATCATTTAGTATTCCTTAATGTTATAAAATTCAATGTACTCTAGGAATCCTTATTATATACCGTAAGAGATTCATTGACCTAGTGAAACCATATTAATTAATAAGTGTGGAAGGGAATGAAGAAATTATAAAACTATACATTAATTAATCTATGTAATATATTTAAATGAGAACTACTAAGATTATTCCACAATAACAATAGTTAAGAAAAAAATGCACCATCCATCCATGTTTAACCCTTCACACCACTATGAATAACATCACCCATACTTCCATCACCGGCACTAACTACATTCACAACCTTGGGAACCCAACCCATTTCCTTCCATATCATCAACCATTCTAGAATCACATCATGCAATTTATCTATGGTACAATATAAATGAATACAGACACGGAACCATGTTAATGACAAAGAGTTAACATCTCATCTAGGTAATAAAATAATGGAATCTAGAGTATATATAAAATCATTCTCCTTCATCTTAATTAAATATTGTTTATCAATTAACCAATTCCTTCTTGTGATGAATTGAGTTATTAAATTAACATAGTTTAAAACCAAAATATACCTAAGGTAACAATTATGATCAATTAAGTAATTATTTAAACATTATTCAAGAATCACTAAAATTTATATCATTAGAGTGGATATTGATAATAATTTAAACCATTTATTTTTTCTAGGTCATCATGAATTATTATATTTATGTTATTTATCTAATATATAAAAAAACATGATAAAACAAGACATCACCATGTTATAGAATCTTATCTAGAAAAAATAGGAAAATTTTCACTATGGTGTGAACACATACAATCTCTAAAATCCAAAAAATAATACATTCATTAATAAAAATTATTATATTTTAAGGATAATTCTACTATTACCCATTAAGATACCTCATAAATACTACATAGTTTCACTAAAAAATAAAGGAAATGAATACCACACCTCATGGATTTCAAATTTATTAGAATATTAATAGAATAACTGGACTAGGTCTCTTATCACCAAATACCTCAAGTATTCCATGTCCCTTAAAGAATTTCACACCTGGAATACACTAAAAAAACAGGAAAAAAATTATATCATAAAAGAGAAATGGAAAAAATGGAATCAAATAAAAATAAATAAATAGAGAAGGAAAAACAAAACAATGAACAAACTGTAAGAAAAAAATATGGTAAACTCACCTCATCCCACCATTGATTGACCATGTGAATCCTGGTATCAATTCCAATAGAAATGCATATAATAACCCTGAAAGGAGAACTTATAGCTACCTAATATTGACATACCTGGATACTAAATCATTTTATATAAATATTCAGAACATTAAAAAAACTCAATGTCCAAGGAATTCAATAGTTTAGTTTATTTTGATATAGGGAAACATAATCATATAACATGGATACTGATATTAAAATTATCCCTTAAATATCATCCCCATTAGTAAAACTACTTAAAACCATTCTTCATAACTTGGGCTAATCAAATTTAAGAAAGGGGGAAATTATATGATTATTAAGAGTAATCATGGGTGATATATAAGTCAAACATAACCATATGTGTATGAGAAAATGATCATTCCATTATAATATCATATCATACATATCAAAGATCATAATCAAGATTCATGGTATAAATACTGGAAGTTCATCTATCATGAATAATTATGGAACAAATAGATATTATACATGAGGGAATAAAAAAGGAATAATACATAAAATTGTTGAATACACATAAAAACAGAAGATCTTGGGTAAATTCAGCCTTGAAAAGACAATAAAACAATTTAGTCTTGGAATAATCACCCATGTAAAATCATTGGTTTTGGGTTTTCCTCCCATGTACCCTCTTATTTTGGTCTTCGGATTCCCTCCTGTGTATCCGCTTTTTATAAGCTTTGGATTCCCAGTTAGGAACACTAATTGTGGGATTTTGATGCCCTCCTATATACCCTCTTGGTTTGGGAATGGGATATTCTCTCAGGTACCCTCTTGTTTTGTTCAAGGGATTCCTTCCCAAGTACCCTTTGATCCCATCAAACACATATCATTACCCCACGAATAGGAGGGAAATATAGGTCCCACCAATAACATGATGAATACATACACGCATGTTTGACAAGATAATAAAATATTCATCATACGATGACACATAAAATGTGAATCATAAACATCATATCATAACCAATGAAATTTAATGGTTATAAAAAACATTTCATCATATCATATCCTATAGAAAAAGAAACAAGGTTCATAATCTTTTTAACATTGAATAACCTAAGAAACGAAAGGGGTTTAATAAGAAGTTATCATTGAATTACATGTGGAAGGTAAAATGGGATTCATAAACAACTTTTCAAATTATTTTTTTTATATAAAACTCATAATATAATATAGGTGCAAAAAAAACATGAATCTCAATGAAGGCGTGTTGAGACAAAATTACCCTACAGATTTTGTAATTTTGGAACCATAAAACCCTATGAAATAGAGATAAAAAAATTCTTATGTAAATACATATTGTATTAATGAAAAATATCATATAACAAATCCATTGGTAGTATATACACCTCACAAATTAAATGAGTTGTGAATAAGGCATATGCCTCGTGGGAATAAAAGTGAGACAATAATTCCCCTTACTAAATGATTATCATTTGAATCATGATATATGTGAAATAATAAAATCAATTGAAACATTTAATTTAATTAATTAAAAAATTCCTAACAAAACATTTCACAGGGAAGTATATACACCACATGTAATGAATAAGTACTGAATATAGAATATATCTCACAAAAATAATAGTGTGATGAGAATGTCCTTTCATTAATTCTTGACTTTATTTGTAAATGTTGAAACCTAATGTATAATAAATATAATGTAATTATACATCTACTAAAAAACTATATTCTTATATATGATACCATATATGGTTTTATTATAACTTTTTATTACTCTATTATTAACCATTTCAAATTAATGATATGGTTCAGGTAATAACTAATTTGTTTTATGTATGTGTGTGGACTTGTAATTCATAATCCTCCAGCATAGTCTATTATTTATTTATTTTAATGATATAAATAATGATTTTAATAACATATATTTTTATAATATTTTAATTTATAATAGTCTATATAATATATATAATAAATGAAATACACCGTTCATGGAGATAGTAGGTTGTAGGTATGCATGGAAATTATATCCTTTTTCATTGTGTATTGATAGAAATAAAGTAACTTAAATATATGTATAAATATAATATAATTCAACTATAATTATTTTTTTCGTATATATCATATATTCATACTAAAAAATACTTAATGCAATCCCTGTAAATTGTGAATGAATCACATCAATTTGAGGAGGCGGTAAGCCACACATCCACAAACGAAGATATCGTATTCTGAAAAATGGATTGAATAATGATATGTGTTATATAATTATTATGTTGGAATTAATATATAATAAATATCATAAAATTCATTTAAAAATTTTATTTCAATCATAATTCCCAACCTTAATAGGTGTTAATGGAATAATGAATGATATTGGTTTGTGAGGCTGTAGTCTGACATACACACCAATGAATATTGTGTAGCCAATTTTATGTTAGTATTTGGATGTGTACATTAAAAAATATTTCACTTTTTCCAAAAGGGGTATATATGTTGGTAAAAGAACATTTTCTATTTATAAATAATTTTACCAATATATATGTCACTATAACTAAACATTCATTAAAAAATCTATCACTAAATGTTTTTCCAATAGATAAAATCATTCTATTAAAATTATAAATATAACACTATATAATATATATGTTGGTTAAAATGATTAGCAATAGGTTCCAATGGATATTTTTTCTTGTTGGTAATAATATAACCAATATATAATATATGTTTATAACTTAAATTTGGGTAAAATATCATATTATATTTATTAATTATTCATATATAACAAATCTGTTTTAATTATTAATGAGTAGATGATCTTCACACATGTTCAAAATTTGAAAAAAAAAATTATTAATTTAAAAATAAAATTTAATAAAAAATGAATTGATCTAAAGTCTATCCCCCCACAAGATCCATCACCCCAATTCTAACAGCCCATCCATGCCACACCAGAGACCAGCATGCACCAACAACCCATCCATGCCCTAAGACCTGCAATCCAACAACATTCCATCCATGATAATGATCCAGTAGTAGCCCATCCATGCCCCAAGACCAGCAATGAATTATTCCTCATCGGATCACTCCTAATCACATAAAATGAAATAAAAAATGAAGTGTATTTAATTTTAATATGCAATGGTTTTATCTTCCATCCATCCCCATACTACCACTATACATAAAAAACAAATAACCAGGAGCAATCAAAATCAATGAGTAAACATATAACCAAGAACAATAAATGTCATTAAACTAACCTGGGGATTTCCATAAAAATATTTCATGAACTTCTATGTTCTTGAATTGACTTGAGAATATTTTTGATCTACTAATATATGTTATTATTTAACATGATTAAATTTTTGGGGATGCAATGCGGGAATGGTTGAAACTGGTGGTGGCTCTCGTGGAGCTCAGCATCCTCCTTAGTGGTGAGCAGCAGTCTGTTATTCCCTTTAATATGAGATCTGGTTCACTATCATGGTAGGAATAGATATAATTCACATAACCATCCTTAGTCTAATGTTTTTTATTTATGAATTTTCCCAGAATAAGACTTTTTCAGTTAAGGGCCCTGCTATTAAAATGTTCTTCCTGGATGATGTGATCTGAGCAGTCATTCCAAAAACATGCCATCTCTCAATGAGTGTGGTACCATACATGAAGTAATTATCCTTGAGTTATTATGACATGATCAAATCATAATGCGTATTTAAGAGTCAATATGACATACACCATAGTTTTCATTGGTAAAAAACATATATTGAATAGATTCCCTATAGATTCAACAACAAGTCTATAATCAAAAGTAGTGAACCCAAAAATATGAGTTCACATAAAACATAAAAGATCGTGGGCATAATGGATTAATCAGATAAAAATGTTATCGAATACCTGTAAAATAGGTCTTTTGGGTTTGTGGTCAAATACATATGAGTCCATCAAGATACATTATCAATTTTGTGCCAACCTGTCATAGCACTGAATATCAATAATACATCAACATTCATTCCATAAAATGAAAAGGAATAAAACGATACAATTTAGAAGACCATACTAATTACAAATGGATGAATCCAATTACTAGAACTACACTATAGAATTCGGTAAGGACTTCTCCCATTGGTGATGATGAAGACCTCCCACTTACCACATGTATGTTTACTCACAAAGAAGAATAGTGACATAGTAGAATAATAAAAGTTTCAATGAAAATAACAAGAAACTTATACATGATAAATTACATTATCAATATAAATTCCTAGTCTACCCTTGATGAACATTAGAAAATCATTTTTCCACATGATTTGATCATCATAATTAGATACCAATAAAATAACTCACTCAACATTAAACTACAATATTTTTTTCCTATTATTTTTTGAAATCATTTATAAAAAATGCGTGTAATTCCAACAAATGTGTAATCATAATAAAAAAGAAAAAATCAGCTTTAATAATTTTTACAAGAACCTACTTATAAACAATAAGAAAAATAACATATTACAATATGAAAAGAAGAAATATGTTTAAGTAATTTATGCAGTTTAACCAAATAAAACAACAATAAAATGAATTTAGAAATATTAATCATATGCACCACGAAAGATTACTAATAAAATAATACATTTAGTCAAACCAACCATGATGTAGTTAAAAAATAGTACTCAAACATTCCAACAAAATAAATTTTTTGTAAGCAACCCAATGTGACTAAGAGAATAGATCAACCTGAAGTGAGATCTTGATGGGGCACTCAACCTATCAAGTGCTTCATTCTTCAAATATGGATTGTAACGGTTTTCTAAATCAAAAAATAGTTTAAATCATTGATATCACCAACATACATTCATAATATTACCAATGTATTATATAAATCATAATTCAAATATATCAACTGGAGAAATAAGCTCACAATCAATGTGCAATAAGTTAATTTCCACAAATTTTCTCTAAAAATGATCATTTTTACTTTCCATCATCTCATCATTGTAGATAAATATAAAATGAATGCTTTAAAAACAACCAAAATATCCTAAAATATAAGTACTATATTAAATTTAAAAAAATCAATACACTGTCGCTTCAATATATCTATTTACCTCATGCATATTTATATCAATTATCAACCAAAGAAGTCATTTCAGTTTGTTTTGTTGGAAATAATAACACAATAGAAGCTAATGATTAAATATTAACAAGTAGTGATAGAGATAAGCATTGCCACATAGTCTCCACTATCCATCCATGGACCCCTTCTTATCCAAGTAGCTTGAGTAGAAAAATGGTCCATCCTTGGGATGGACCTTCCCGAAGCTAGTAAGATCAGCAAGCACTATAGTGACTTCACCATAGTAGATATCCACATGAAAAACAACCAATATAAACATCTTGAACATAATGCACAGTAGGTTCTTAATGTACAACCTGATATCCACCCATTCAAGGTTAAAACACTGTTGAATTCCATGGATTATCAGAAAACGCAGACCTTTCTGAAACCATAGAATATCAGTCTTCACATATTTCCATGAGAACATCGAGATCATATTACTATTACATAGCATTAGAAGAAGATTCTGAGTAATGTTTTGGGAACACAACATTGAAGACTTACTTCCCCTATTTCATTGGCCACATGAGTGGAGGGATTACCTTTACTGGAGGTATTAAAACAATCATAATAGAAGTCATGCTATCTCAAAACCCATTTTCCTAGAAGCCACCTATAATTTGGGATGGAATGTGTTATATAATATATATATATATTTCATGTCCCAAAGGATAAAATATCTAATGACGATTAACATTTTTTGTTGTTGAAACTTCTAAAGGACATTTCATGATAATAATCAAAAGCTGCTTATTGGATTACATTATCCCAAACACCCTTAAGAGTTTGTGTAGCTACAACTAACTTGGTGTGTGATCTGAAAAATTAACTAGCAGATGGTTCTGGTTTTGAAGATAAAATTCACTTAGATAATAGTATAATGAACTGTTTAATTAATCCAAGATTCAACCATCATATAGCCTTATAAATAAATCATCAAATTTTGATATGGATGATCCAGATGTAGCACTAGTATAAAATTGATGTGATGTTGGTCTGTTCATCATTAAAAATATATATCATTGGTTATGACATTTATAATTAGATGAAATATTAATGAATCTAGATCAGTGCATCACCTTAGTGTTGGGGAATTTAGAAGGTGTCGTATTGTGTATCCTATTATCTATTTGAAGGAAATCATTACATCATGGTATCAGTAGGAATGTTTTAAAGGTTGTATGTTATAGTCACCTACATGGTCTAAATAACCCCTAGTTGATTTTTTATTATGGGAAATGGTATTTTTGGGGTGTTTGTAATAAATCTATCCTTATGTAGTTAGTGGAACTAGAAAATTACAAAGCGTGAGTTGAATTTTGATGGGTTTTATTTTATTTCATGTGATTGAAACTACATATAAGAACTATGTAGTATTTTTTCCACATGATGAGTCATTGTTTTTTAAATCTAGGGCTTTGGGTTATGATTTGGATAAGGCGTTTATGTTCTTACATGAAACAAACATGACTTGGTACCCAGAGGTTATGTACATGGTACTGGGTGAAGTCGTTTAATGTGATAAAATTGTGCCTGTAACCAATAGTACAAGGTAGAATCAAATCAATGTGTTTGGTGTTTTATTTAATATAACTAAGTAGCCTCTTGATTGTCAAACATACAATGTTTCATGATGTATTTCTTAATATAATTAATTATATTGATTTTCTCACAGGTATTGATCAAATTTAGAGATACTTTTTTATGAATTAATCCTGAAAAGTTGGTCCCTTTACTCATAAAGGGACTGCGAGTCACCAATAATCAATCATCTTATGTTTTCTAAATATTACATCAACCAAACTTGACATTTTGAATTTTTTTGGTTTATGCGTCTATGAAATAATTTTATAAATGATTAAAAATTAAATTAATAAGGTTCATAATTAATTTTTGAGACTTTTTATTAACATAAATTCCTTATGAATGATGTCGATTATCAAGTGACTGTGAGAGGTCCTATTAAATGGTGTATGAAATTTCTCTAGATTTTTTTGTTAGGTTTTAAAAATGATAGTGGATAATTACTGATTAATATAGTGATTTGTATACTAATATTGGTGGCCTTTAGTGGGACTAAGATCAATTGAGAGGGTATATGGGTGGTCTATCATGATTCTAAATGAGAATCTATGTTATATCATAGTAATAACCACCCAATGATTAATTTATCTATTATGGTTAGAGTATTGGATGATTTTTTTGAGAGATGTATGGTTATGTTACCATACATGAAGTGACATGGGAGATGGGGAATCTGACAAAAAAAGCGGTGGTCTGATAGTGTTATAACATATGACCTATCAATTATAGAATATCACATGATTGAGAGATGATAGGTATGTGGATAAACTATCTAGCATTGAATTTTTAGTTTTCAGAAATTGTGTTTACATAATTATAAAATTGTGCTCCAAATGAAATATTTAATCCATGTATTATAAAGCCTACTAAGGATAACATTATGACATGTGTTGCTATCAGTTTTCCTAGACATTGGATTAGAGGGGTGCACTTTAGGATATTTGATGCATGAGTTGTGATGGGTGATTAGTTGAAAGCTTTTATTAGGATGGTTTCAAATGTCATGACATGTTTTGTAGGAACACATTATGAATGTATAACTCTATCTTAGACTATGTAGATGGTGACCAAACTAATGATTTCAAACATACTCATTCTTTTAAACAACTTTAGGTATGATAATAGTTTTCAATGTTTATCAAACATTAGGACTATTACTTTTATTACATCATCTACTCCATAAAAATACAGTCAACTAATATCATAATGATTTTTTTCAGATGAATCCACAGTTTATATGCCTGATCACAAGGATAAACTTCTAACATTTCTATATTTTAATACTCCAACCATACCTCTAAAGTGTTATCTATGATTCCAGAAAACACACACTCATGGAAATATACAATATAAAATACCCATGCCTACATTTACTTTACCTGATATGGCTAGACCAAACCCATCATTGACCTAAAACTAAATCCATCAATCATAATCTATATAATCTTACTTAAACTGTCCTTACCTATATCCAATGAAAATTGATTTCTTAATTAAACCCTATCTTGAATCAAAAGGAATGTCTCAAATACAACATTTTCACATAACCAATTTTATAGAAATAATCATTATGAGGTGGAATTAATTATTACTCTATTTAATGTTTATTGTAGGAATTATTAATTACTTTGTTTTTGAAATTATAAGTGTCCAAAAAAATTTGGTTTTTATATTATATGACATCTAAAAACTTATCTCACTATTTTTAGAAGTAATTACCTAAATTAAAATAAGGACCCAACAATATGTTTTTCATGATCTCCCAAACCGGAGGCCCTAGGAGTTTTTCCAATTTTGTCAGTAACTAATTCTCAAAAAACATATATATAAAAACCAAAATGGTTCAGAATAGAAATAACAGATAGGTTGTTGTGATTTTTTTACAATATACTAACAATTAATTAAACAAAACCAAAAAAACCAAAAATAAATTTTATTCAATATTATATAAGAACAAAAGGAAAATATAATCAATCAAAATTTACTCAAAATTTATTTTATTTTTGATGAATTTGAAGAATCAAACTTTTGGTCACAAAAAATGGAAACGAAATGCATAAAAATATACATAAGAACTATGATTTTCATAATAATGGAATTTTTTTTACTATCTTGGACCATTTTAAATATACAAATATTTTTTAAAAAGGTAAATAACATGTGCCAATCTATCAACTTGTGAATAGAATTGGGTCCTAAAATAAATAGTTTTATTTAAATTAATCATGCACATTATTCGAAAAAATCCATCGCAACCAGATAATTTCATATTCATAGATAAACATACCAAACCCCAAAACGTAGTCATTTCTAGTTTACAAAATATGATAAAACCATCACATAATAATAATTACCTTAAATTATAGTGGAGGAGGAAGATAATACAATGATAAATAAGAATAATAAAATGATCATGTGTAGATTCCCCACCATTTTCCCCAACCATTTTTTCTTTGACCTCAGTGTGAGTGGGGGGTTGATCGGCGGGATGATATTTCAACGGCCGACTATGCACTTGGTCGGAGTGGATTGTGAACATGGGGTGTGAAGAGGGTGTTGAGGAGGATATTTTCCATTGATTGAACGACCTTGGGTAATAAATATTAGGGATTTAGAATAATAATATATTTTTTGAATTGTGGGAATATTTTTAATTAAACCTAAATATTTTTAATTATATGTTTATATTATTCATTCATCCACAATAATTTTAGAATTTATTTTAATTATTTTTTATTGATTTAATTTTTTTATGTATTTTAAAGAAATAACTTTTAATGGGATAGATTATTTATTCACATTAAATAATTTTGAATGAGTTCAAAATTTATTGAAGATGTAGGATAGATAATTTAAAATTATAATATTCATAAATTCGGTCAGTTATTAATAATATATATATATATATCCACTTCATAAATAATTTATATCATATAAACATTAATTCAGTTTTAAGTATATATTTTAATTGATTAATTATTTGTTGGTTCTATGTAATAAATAAATATTTATTCACCTTTTCGTAAAACTATTATTTTTAATATTGAATAATTAATTTCAACTTATTTTTTTAATGGGAAAAGATTTATTGGTAATAATAATGAATAACAATAGATTAATCTGTTCACAATATATTTGTTGGTGTTTATATAATAAAAAATAAAATTTAATTGTTGGTATAAATGTTTTGGTATAAATGATTAATATAAACAAATTAATTTGTTGGTAAAAGTATGTTTTTTTGAATAATTAAAACCAACATACAAAATATCTATTAAAATTTCTAGCTTTTACCAAAAGATGTAATATATTTCATATTATTTATGAAACTAATGTTGAAATATTATAATGGAAAAATATGAATTTTCTTGTTGAAGAATGAATTAATCAAGATGTTCTTATTGAAGTATATTGCTTCTTCTTTGGATTACTCATGTTCATTTTCACCAAAGGGGTTCCTCTCTAGGATTTCTAACCGATGATAGGTTTCATGGTTTAGATGATATATGACGGTAGATTAATGGTTCATGTTTTATATGAGACAATGTATATGTCAGGTGTCAATAAGTGAGGGGTGAGTTCCCTTTTATATAGTGGAGGAGGAGTCAGATTCTTGTAAATATAGAAAGGCAAACACTATTAAGTGATCTCCCTTTAATGATGTGTATGAAATTATATATTTTATATTAAATGTATTATATTCTATAAATATTCCAATTGAATGTTTTTTTTGAAATGTTAATAGGTTATTTGGAACCTAATATTATTGTTTAACCACTAAGGAAACTCAATTTTAACGTAATAACGTAATTATTTCTAATTACTATTGCTATTATTTTATTTTAAAAAATATGTTTAAATTATTTATATATTAAAAATAATGATTAACCCAAATATTTGATATATATTTTCTATATTCCAAAAATTTAATGGGAAATATTAATTTAAACATAATCCCACATATGATACGAGAGAAAGAGTTTTTAAAGAGAAATAGTTCAAAATATTGAATTGTGTTTATGTTAAATTTCAATATGAAATTGATTAAAATGACCTAAATTGTATTTTTTTTAAAATTATATAATTATAATTTATTAATAAATTAAAATATAATTTACCTATATTAATTAATTTGATGAAAAATAAGTTATCAATTAAAATTCGGTATTTTTAACTATTCATAAAAATGGTATATTTCAGAAAAACACCAACACTTCACCTAATTTAAAATTATATATTCCAATTTAAAAAATGAATATTATTTTTTCAAATAATAATTATAAAACTATCCTATATTATATTCACAATAGGTTCTCTGTTAGAAGTTTGTAAAGCACCTTATAAAAAAATACATCTTTTATTTATAAAATTGGACTGTTTATTATGTTATACTTATTAAATATTTTGGATAAATATCAAAAAAATATTGATTATGTATTATATAAATTTTATTAGTAAAATCATCAAAAGTTTATTCTTTAATTTATGAAGATAAAATTACTTTTGAACAAAGAAAAATAGTTTTCATAGACAAAGTTATTTCATTATTTTAAAATAGTTTTTACATTCATTTAAAACTAATCGATAACTCAATGATCTAATTAATCTATAAATGTCAATATTAATTTATAATTTTTTTTAATATTGTTCATAAAATCCATTCCAATGGTTATGTGTCAACAATAATTATATTTTAGTAACAATATTAATCTTAAATTATATTTAAGTAAAATTCAGCCTTCTGTGTAACATAATCTATCAAAGGATATTAAAATTATGTATAAAAATCCAATCATGGTGGTTAATGTACTAAAATCTAATGCAAGTGTTTTGTGTAGTGAAATATTAACTTTTTGTTTCATGAAAAAAAATCCATACTTAGCTCATTAAAATTAAAAAAAATATTCAGTGATTCATGAAATGAAGAACATTTAAAAAGATAAATTAATTGAAAAATATATTTTATATAATATATATGTGTTATATTCTCCCCCCTTAAAATTATTTTTTTATCTTGAAAATCATCTGGGTTATCAAATTTCAATACTAAAATTTCTATTTCATTGAATCCCACATCACAAAAATATTTACTAAAACATCCCTTGTAAATGGTGATTTGGTAACATAAATATTACCAACGGTAACTCATCTCTAGGATTCCACATAGGATAACATATGGTGAATATAAAACCATGGACATGGAATTTAAATCTAACTATCAAGTTCTGTTGGAGATTGATAGATAAAATGGTTATTATAGAGTAAACTATAACAAATACATAGAATAAATTAGATTTAAATAGTTCATTGATATCATTAAAATTTATTATATTGGGAAAAAAATTTATTTCATGTAATTTTCATAATGATGATAAATTATCTTGGGAAATGTTACTTATATTATTTTATTCCATTTCATAAGAACAATCTCACCCTTGCGTTGTTCCTTGATAAATTTCTAATTCATCTCTAATTCTAAAAAAAATATTGAAATTTTGGTTCCTGAAGCATTAGTAAATAAAGATATCCATAAAGAGAATGATAGGTCATTCCATCTATCATTTTCACAATAAAAAGGTTAGCACAAGTTATCCAATATTCTTAAATCCACACATGGTGGGATAATACATTAATATCTAAAGCCACTTCTAATGTTTAACAAAAACCATTCCATAAATTAAAATCCTTATAACACTTCCAAAATAAGAAATTTGGAATGATTATAAATTAGAGAACTTAATTTATCAAAAACCATTTAGTATTGTCCCCTATATATCACAAAGTAGTTATTTTGTCACATACCTAACATATGATTACACCATTTGGTATTCTCCTAAATATCAATAAATAATGTTGGAAAATATTTGAACCTCTTCACACCAAATATTATTTGATATATTCAACATTACCATTAATGTTTTCAAATCCATCAATGATATCGTAAACCAATTTTTCAAAAAATAATTAATAAGTTCCAAAGTAATCAGTACAATCCAAATGACATTATCCCAATGTAATTATCTTAATATTAAGAACATATTAAGTGTATCATTCCCTTAATTATGTGTTTCCAATTAATATCACCATTTAACTATTTTAAATTTACAATCCATCAAAAGCATTAAACATATTACTTTATATCCTTACTGGAAAACATACTTAACAATCCTTATATTTCATAAATATTGAGTCCAAATGCATAATTTCAACAATATTTATTCTACAATTATTTGTATGAAATTGATCATTCCTTGGTTTAGAATAAATTTATTTTTTTGGGTATTGTGCTAGGTAATTCCTATATTCTCCACAAAAAATACATTGAGCTTCTTGAAAATTTGTAACAATGTGATAATAATAAAATTTGAGATAATAATAAAATATTTCTCTACATTAATCATTCAATTTTGTGGAACAAAGTCTCCAAATATTCAATAAAATGCAATGTTAACATAATAAAATCTAGTTCTAGACCTTGTCTAAAACCAAAAGTATTGTGTGACAAACACTAATCAGCATAGAAACATACATAGTCATGAAAAAGTAATTAAATGATTTCTAAATCATGAAACCTTTATTTGAATATTTGAATCATTATGCTTCCTCAAATATATAAATCCTTCACAATGGTTCAGGAATATTTTTCTGATGATCCAAAACATTTCCATCAGGGGTTTCACACAATCTGTGTAGTAAGGAATGTCGTCATACATCAATTCCTCACCGATTCTAGCTCAATAAAGTATTTTAAAGGATGTTATCCTAATTTATATATATTTTATAGAGCCATTTCAACATACTGTATATATATAGGGACATATTTACAGCAATCCACTCACTCCATCCCTTACCAAAATTTTGGTACATGTTTTCAAACATTTACTCATCCTTAGAATTATCCTTAGAGACATCCCAACACATATATTTCAAAAGATTACTAAGGATCTCACTAAATTACAGTCATAATATTTTCCAATGGTTGAATAAACCATTCTTTTTCTACCCACAACAGGGTATTATGGTTAAAACTATAATGATATTGTATCATTTTAGATGAATATTCAGCATCTTACAAATGTATATTATCAAGTATCGTAATATTTTAGTGTTTTTGGAAGCATGTAAATGTTATCTTCCGACATGGTGAAAGGTATTATACATATCCCTTAAATATCATCCCCTTAAGTACTCCAACAAAAAACCATTCATCATATTCTATGAAAGGTAAGAAAAATGTATTGGTAATCTTAGATACATACTAAGGGGATCATGGGTGATATGTAAGCATAACATAATAATAAGTGCATGAGAACAATATCTCCACATCAGATGATCACATCCTATATATAAAATATCATATCCATGATTCATGGAATAAGTATTGGTAGTTCATAAGACATTAATGATAAGGGAATCAAAGTATATGGTCAATTTCAGCTTAATATAGGAATAAGACAAGAAATTATGGCATACACATAATAACATCTAATATCACATCTACCTAAAACTACCTTTATAACATGTTAATATTAGTATAATGTCACGACCCGTCCCTCAGGGCCCATGTCGTGACTACCCCATACCCGCCTTCTATTGGCTAGGGGCTGGCGACTAGCACCAGAAAGGTGTATCCCTATAATGGGAATGTGTTTTCTTTTTAACCTATATAGACACATAGTCTAAGAACACAACAAGAATCAATCATAACGTAAACAGATATAGTAAAAGTGTGAAAATGTAAAGGGGCTGAAATACAATCACATGTGAATGTACGAGTACAACTGTAACGTCGAAATACAACTGAAAAGTAAAAATAGCTCTTCGATAGTCCACTGAGGACCCTACCAGAATGGTAGGTACATCTCACCAACAGTAGTCCCTGCGTCACGTCACGCCAAATGGTCCACCTCTGGGTACTGTCGAGTCCTAGATCCCACATCTTTGATCAATTATATTTGTTGTCTACACTAGACACAACATGGTGTGAGCGTATCTCATGCAGGGGTGAGTATAACGATACCCAGTAGGGATCCCGAGACCCCAGTAGGTCTCATAGAGTTCTATAAAGGAAGATACCACTAGAAAGACCCGAATCTCAAAGCACAAAGAAATAGACTTCGACTCTACTTAGGTATATGCCCATACATATAGCTAATTTATAAAGACATACTCATCTAATACCTGGAGAAAGAATACCACAAGGGTAACACCAAGAAGGTGGAAGTACTACATTGGTAACACCACAATAACAACACCACGAAGGTAGAAGTAACACATAGGTAACACAGAAGTACAACATAGGTAACACCACAAAGATTGAATTTCCACACATGTAACAGCATGAAGACAACACCACGAAGGTAGATGTACCACATAGGTAAAACCACAAAGGTAGAAGTACCACACAGGTAATGTAGAAGTCCCACACAGGTAACACCACAAAGATATAAGTACCACACAGGTAACACCACTATGATATACGTACAACACACATATCACCATGAAGATAGAACTGACTCAACTCACAATCAGTTATAACATAATAATAGAGGTATGTATTATTATTAGTAAGGCTAAATCATGTTATTCTGTTAAGTAGGTATGCTTCTGACCCACACAGTATGGATGGGTAACTAACTCCCACTATCCCACACAAGATCTGACCCACACATGATCAATAGGTAACTAACCCTTACTGACCCACATAGGATCTGAAGCATATAGGATCGGTATGCACTGATCTACAGAGGATCATTGAGCACTGACCCACATAGGATCTGAACCAAATAGGATCGATATGCACTGATCGACAAAGGATCGCTGAGCAATGTCATACACTAGATCTGATGGTTGTTGATCCATATAGGATCAATGTTCTTTCTTCATGTTACAGCCTGTCACTTGATTCCTCACACCTGGTGCACTCGATTTTCATAGAATCTATCTCACGAGATATCAGTCCTACCTCAGTCAACACTAAGATCTATAAATGAGTAAAAAAAATATTTCCATGTTGTAAAGGTTCCAATGTGATAGATGACGCATTAATCGGACGCCCGGTCTTTGAGTTATAAGCATTTTAGTTCCAAGGTCCCGACTGGATTTGGGTTCGATCCAACCCGGCCATACTCCAAATATATCTAAAACTCATGTGGAGTATAAAAAAATGATCCTCTCGATCCCATGACCCCAACTCAGTTGATGGTTCGTCCAACAGACATTATGTTTTCAATATATGGCCCATTAAGTGTTTCTTGGTCCGGTTGGGCCCAGGTCTGGTCCGTCCCGATTAGACTGACCTAGTCTGGACCGACCCATGATGGGATCAACCCGTTGGGATGAGGTTTTGGCCGACCCACCATAGGGTATGACTTGGACCATGGAGGGGCACAAGCTGTTCTGCAAGGTGGTTCCCCATCCCGTGAGGGGGCGCGGCCTGGACCGCGGTTTTCCCGTGTTGGTTTGGAATGGGAGTAGCCCCCTTCGTTCAGAAGACAAAGCAGCATCACCTATTATCACCACCAAGTCACCAGTGGGACTAGAGTGGGTCCCTCCTCAACGGATCCACCTTCAGAATGCTGGTCACACCGCCCTCGCCTTCCGCTACCGGCCGGTGGGCCGGACGACTCTTCTGGATATTGTGGCTGATGAGCCGCAGTCGGTGTCGGCCAATCTGTTAACCACCATGGATAAATGTTGTGGCAACCACAAGAAGCGTGTGTTGGTGCGTCACTTCCTTCGTACTTATTCGGTGCCACCCTACAGGCGGTCTTCCACAGAGATCATAGGGGTAGCAAGGCAGCAGAGGGTCCGTTTCGGTTTCATTAGGCTTGCACCCTTCGTGATAGCATGTAATCACGAGGGAGGATAAAAGGGTTCAAGTAATTCACTTGAATTAAAAAAAACCCCGAAATCATAAACCCATTGCAGAACGTCCGTGTTTGAAGTGGGATCAGTGATGTTCTTTCCTGCCACATGATTCCAGCGACACTGCATGCACGTCATCCTTTGGTTTGGGGTTTCATTGTCTCTTTTCACTACTCACCAGAACCGGCTTCATCCTCTACGGGTTGGGCATCGCGACACACCATTATAACTTTTTTTCTTGGAGAAGTTGTGCCAACACCTCTCCCCAAGCTCAATATAAATAGGATAGGGGGTGGGTGTCTAAGGTGTTGGGAATTAATGGGGGCTCATTAATTAGGATGTTCCCAATTGTCAAATGATATTGTTACATAGGAATAAATGGTCAATCCATTTAATTTATTGACACCTCCCTGGTCCCCTACTCCATTTTTCCGTTGGAGGATATAAATAAAAATAAAATAATAACGTTATTTTATTTTATTTATTTTAACAAATCCAAAACATTAAGTTTTTCTCCAGACTTACTACGGTCAAATTATAGTATCCCTTATGTGAATCCCAACACTGTGGACTCAACGGTGCCCTTGTATTTTTAATATGAGAACCATTTCAAAAGATAGAAGACATCGCTCATGCGTTTACTGAACATACCTTAAAAAAGATCACAAATTAATTACAAGCACTCTGGGCCTTGGGATCACGCACTGCCAATTTACACAGACTCGTAATAATTCCATATAATTACAATTAATTACACTAAAATTCTGGGTCTTTACATTCTCCCCAACATAGTGATTTTCATCCCCAAAAGCCACACCATAGAATAAGGGAACAAATGGGGATACTGAGCATGAATCTGAGCTTCCCTCTACCAAGTGCTCTCTTGGTGGTTCTCATGTTGCCAAATAACACGCATTAGATGTATCGACAACCCATGAGGGACTCTCTCATATAGATCCTCAATATCTATTGGAAACCCTATAAATGTCACCCCATTATCAAAGTCCAGCATTCCATGTTCGATGATTTGAGATGGACCGTGCACGTATCTCCTCAGCTGGGATACGCGGAAGACATCGTGTACCCACTCCAACTACAGGGAAAGTGCTAAGCGGTATGCCACCTTGCCAATCCTCAGATGTATCATAAATGTTCCAATAAACCTCAGTGATAAATTGCCACCTCGGCCAAGTCTTCGTAGTCCATGCCATGAGAGAATCACAGGAATACGTGGTCCCCTCCTAGAACTCAAAAGATCTATTTCTCCTGTTAGCACAAGACTGTGTCTTGCTCTGTGTAATTTTTATCCGCTCATGGATTATCTGCACCTACTTAGTGGTAGCTCATACCAACTCTGTACCCATAAGTGTTGACTCCCCAGGGTCTTCCAGCATAGAGGTTATCTAAAAGGTCGACCTTATAGGGACTATAATTGTTCCATATCTATGGTGGAGTCATATATATTGGTGTATGTGAATTCCACCAAGGTTAAGTGATCCTCATAACTACGGCCAAAATCTTGGACTCATGCACGTAGCATGTCCTCCAATGTCGGTATGGTCTGATTGGTCTGACTATCCATCAAAAGAGGAAAGGTGGTGCTCAAATGTAGCAGAGTCCCAAACACCTCTTACAACCCCTTCCACAACTGGGAAGTAAAACGTGCATCATGGTTAGAGACGATCGTCAATGGAACGCCATGGATTCGTACAATATATTATTTATAGAGGTGTCCCAAGCCCTCTACAGATCCCTGCTCTCAAATAGGTAGGAAGTGGACCGAATTGGTGATTCGGTCAACGATCATACAGATGGAATCATGTACTTGGGATGTACGTGGATTCCCTGTCACAAATTCCATGTATATTCCATACCTCATCCACTATGGAACCTCTCATGGTTGATCTAATCCTGCTGGAACCTTATGATCGGCCTTAAAATGAAGACATGTGAGGCATCGAGAAACAAACTATGCCACTACTTTCTTCATCCCTAGCCACCCGTGTTGAATTTGGAGGTCTGGGTACATCATTGACACACCATGATGTACCGCCATAGAAGACATAGGGAACTCCCTCAACACCTCCTCTCGTAGCGCCACTGGTGCCTTGGTACATTCTATAAAATGGATTACATGATCCCCACCTTAAGAAAATATATCAGGTGCAGGTCCTGAGGATATCAGAGAACAATGAGCCCTAACATCAATATCCCCAAGATGCGCCTCCCTGACTCGCTGGAGGAGTGGGGGAGTGAATGTCATATACTTAAGGTAAGCTGCTCCATCTCTATCCTCGAAAGATATCGACATTGTGGAAAGTTTCATTGTCACCTCGCTGAGAAACTATAGACCTTACCTCTTGTTGAGTGTATATGCTACCACATTACCCTTCCCAGAAGTATAGACTATCTCGAACTAATATTTCTGGAGAACTCTAACGATCATCGATGTCTCAAGTTCTGATCCTTCTAAGAGAAGATATACCAGAGAATCATATGATCAAAGTAGACTGTTAAACGATCGTCCATCAAGTATTGTCACCACATCTTCAGGGCGAAGACCACTATTTCTAACTCCAGGTCATGGGTAACGTAGTTCTACTCATGTTGTCTCATCTTTCATGAGCCGTAGGTGATCAAAGCGCACTTCTACATTAGTAAACACCCATGTCCAGTTTCTAAGGTGTTGTAGTAGAGTACATTCCCAACACACTCCTATGGTTGCCACAAGATGGGGGGCACTCGTTAGTCTCTGCCTCATCTCTTGAAAACTCTGCTGGCATCTCTTCATCCACAATAAGGGTTTTCACTTCTTCGTCAATGATGACAAGGGTGCTGCAACTCAAGAAACGTCCGACACAAATCTCCAGTAGTATCCAACAACCCTTAGAAAACTATGCCCCTCAGTCACACTCTTGGGTGTATACCAAGAAAGTACAACCTCTATCTTCACTAGATCCACTACTACTCCAGCGTCTGAAATAACATGTCCCAGAAAGTGGACCTCTCGTATCCAGAACTGTAACTACAAGAGCTTACCATAAATGTGGTGCTCTCGGTGTGTATCCAGAACTATCTGTAGATGAACGGAATTATCCTCTTCAATTGTTGAGTATATCAAGGATTCATCGATTAAGACCATCACAAAGTGATCGAGATATAGGTAAAATATCTTGTTCTTGAGTCCCAGGAACACAGCTGGGGAATTGGTCAGCTAAATTGCATAACCAAGAACTCATCGAGGCCATATCAACATCTGATGTACATCTTATATACATCCTCATCTCGTACCTTTATGTGATGATAGCCTGATCTGATGTGTATCTTCAAAATCCATCAATCTCCCTTCATCGGATCGAAAGTTCATCAATATTTGGAATTGGGTACTTGTTCTTCACAATAACCTAGTTCTAGAGCCGGTGGTCCACACAAAGTCTCAAACTCTATCTTCCTTATTTGCAAACAAAATCAGGGATACCCAAGAGGAAACGCTGAGCCATATAAACCTCTTTCTCTACATGTAATCCAACTATATCCATTACTCACATAGCTCTATGGTATCCATCTGATATGCTGGTGTAGATATCAGGGCCTTCCCAGTGTATAGATCAATTTAAAATTCTACCTCTATGCTTGGAGGTAGTCCCGAAACGTCACCTGGAAATACATCGGCATACTGGTCCACCACTACAGGATAGCTCAGACTCTCACCATGTACTACTATAAGGGTAAGGCTAGCCAACTGGTGTGTAATTGGCTTCACCCTCCTATGGGTTATTCTATCCTATGATGCAAATGTTCTATTCTAGCTAGTGAAGGAAAACCTAGTCCCATCCTCATGGACACACCACACATTGTTCCTAATACAGTCAATAAGAGCATGGACATTGGATAACCAATCCATACCCATGATGAAGTCGTAAGGCCTCGATGCTGCTACTAGAAGATCCCATATGAATATCTCGCCTCTTAGAGTAAGAAAACACTACCAGAACAAGTGTGTAATCGTCGAATCCTCTCCCGTAGGAGTATCTAGGTTTAAGAAATGATCCAGTAGCTCCACTAGAATCTCTATGCTCCGACTGACGGTCGTGGTAATAAAAGAGTGATGTGAACCAGTGTATATAAGTACTGTATCAAAGGTGGAGTAGACACAAATTGTACCCCGAATTATCTCTAGATCACCGTGGTCATAGGTCTCACCTGACTGGAGCTGAGCACATTCATGTCCACCCACCCCCTGTCGTCGAGGTGGACCACCTGGAGGTGGTGGTGGTAGAACCTCGAATTGCCTCCCACCGCCTAATACACAACCACCTCCTCTTCCATGTCTATATTCTAACTGTAGACCTCCTCAGTCAAATATCAACCTCTACCCCTGTAGTCCCTCGACTGTCTAGTGGTTGTCTGTAAGGCGGGTGGGGTAGTTGCGAGCCATGTGACAGTGGTCGCCGCACGTGTAGCACTCCCTGCTCCTCAGATGTCCTCCTCTGTCCCGTGATCCCCGTACCACTGAACCTATATCCTGAGGTCTTCCACCAGAACGTCTAGCCCACATGGTCCATTGTGTCATCAGCTTATTACCTTCTGTAGATGCCTCTTCTACATAACGTTCGGTGGTGGTTCTCGTTGTCAATGCCTGCTCATTTAAGTAGCCCTCCACAAAAAGCGCCCACTCTAGCACCCCAACCTTCGTCAGAATGTTGTGCGATATCATTGATGCTCTGATCTACTATCAGAGAACCTGGTCAATGGTCTGGGGCTTGAAGAAAGGGTCGCGTACCATGTCAGTGGAGTAGCGGGAGAGATCAGTGAACCTCTCTGATTACTGGGCCACAGTCATGTTGCCTTGCTATAAGTGTAGTAGCTCTTGTATAGCCACAGAGCGTAAGGTTGCTAGGATGAACTCTGCCCTAAAAATGCTCTCGAAGTCCACCCAGATGAGGGTCACCACATCGTGTATCTAGATCCTACTGATCCACCATCTACCTATGGCTACCTGAAAAATAATGGTTCTTAGGATCACCATAAGGTTAGATAGTGTCCCAATCAGGAAGAAAACTCTGACTATAGCCTTGAACCATTCCTCATTTGCCTGCGGGTCCATCTCACCTTATATCCTTTGATGCCTCTACCAATGGAACTTGTGAAACACACTCAGTCAGCGTACACCCTCTACTGGTGTGGCTGGAGGCAATGTATTCCCAATGGGTAGTGGTTCTGCTGGTACACCACTCGAAAGTGAAAGTGCCATAAGAGGTCCCTACACCGAGGCCTCATCACTCAGTGGGATGTCATCGCAAACTCTCTTCGGAATCCTGGATAGCTATCTACATAGAGTCATCTTGAAAGAAAATTGGTGTTCCATTGTCAATAAGTTATACTTGGTGAGCTGACACAAGATACCACAAGAAATACTTTTCAAAAACACATGCAATCAGTGTTTCAATACACTTGGACATAAATCAAAATTCAGGGTTCTGGTGTATGGATACGTTAGCCGTCACACCAACACTAGATACCCAAACCGATAACTAAACTCATAACACCTAACAATATTTCCACACTGAAAATATCAGAGTCATATTACTTCTTTAGAACCGAATCCTCTAATAGCACTTTTTCACGACCCGTCCCTCGGGACCAGTGACATTACTACTCCAAGCCCCCCTTTCATAGGCTAGAGGATGATGAATATTACAAGAAAGGTGTTTTCCTATAGTGGGAAGGCATCTCATTTTTAACCTGTACAAAAACATAGTCCAAGAACACAAAAAAAAAGAAACAAAAAGTAAAATGCAATAGTAAAAAGGTGTTGAAAGTAAAGTTGTCAGAATAGAAGCCCAAATGAAAGTACGAGTACAACTGTAATGTCAAAATACATCTGAAAAGTACAAATAGCTCCTAGATCATCCATCAAGGATCCTACCTGAAGGGTACAAACCGCTCACAAACAGTATTCCATGCGTTACGTCATGGCTAATGGTCCACCTCTGGGTATCGTCCAGTCCTGGATCCCTTAGCCTCAATCAATGTTGTTTTTCATCTTCACAAGACACAATAATGTGCGGCTGTATCCCATTCAGGGGAGATTTTATATATACTCAATAGTGACACTGAGAACCCTGCAGGTCTCCAAGAGTTCCACAAAGGAAGATACAAGAAGCAAGACCCCAATCTCAAAACATGAATCAAGAGACATCAACTCAACTTAGATATATGCCCAAACAAATACCTAAGTTATCAATACATACTCATAACATAAATGAGGAAATAATACAACAATGGTAACGAATGGAAACACCATGATGGTAGAATTACCACATAGGTAACACCACGAAGAAAACACCATGAAGGTACAAGTACAAAACAGGTAACGCGGAACTACCACACAAGTTACACCACAAAGATGGATGTACCAAATGGGTAACACCATGAAGAAAACACCACGAATGTAGAATTACCACACAGATAACATAGAATTACCACACAGGTAATAACACAAAGATAGATGCGACTCAGCTCACAATCATGGATAACTTAAATATAGAGGTACAAATGATTAGTCGTAGGGATAGATCATCTTATTCTTTTCAGTATCACTGCTTCAAATCCCACAGAAGATCAACAGGTAACTAGCCCCTACTGAACCCATAGGATTTGACCCACACTGGATTGATAGGTAACTAACTTTGCTGACCCACACTGGATTTGACCCACACAGGATCAGTATGCATTGACCCACACTGGATTGCAAAGCACTGACCCACACTGGATCTGAACCACACTGGATCTGACCCACACAAGATCGATATGCATTGACCCGCATAGGACCATTGATCATCGACCCACACAGAATATGATAGATGTTGACCCAGACAAGATCAATGTTCTTTCTTCACATTACATCCTTCCACAGGATTCCTCACACCCGGTGCGCTCGAGTTCTATTGAATATACCTCTCGAGATATAATTCTTACTTCTACTACCAATAAGATCCACAAACAAGTATCCCAAAGGACCGCCATGTCATAAGGATTACAACACGACAGACGGTTTGTCATTCGGTTGCTAGGTGTGTGATTTATAATCATTTTAGATCCAGGGGAACAGTTGGATTCATGTTCTATGCAACCCAGCTGTACTCCTACTGTCTCAAAAACTCAAGTGGAGTATACTAAAAGGACCATCCCGAAACAAGGATCACAATTCCATAGAAGGTTCTTCAAACGGACATTTGGTTCTGAAGATATGTCCCTTTAATTGTTTCTATGTTCTGTTGGTCCCGGGTCTGCTTCGGCTGGCTGGGCCACGATAGGCTCGACTTTTCCGGTAAGGGGGTGGCCTTTCCCTCGGGGGGGGGGGGGGGGGGGGGGGGGGGCACAGCCCAGCCCGCGGTTCTCTGATGCAGGGAGCAAAGGGCAGCCCCCCCCACCTCCGTTTAGAAGACCAAGAAGCAGTGACTATTGGCACTGCCAAGTCACCTTCTTTACCCGAGTGGGTCCCGCCATTGTGGCAACATAGTCATGCCTCCGCTGGCGGCATGCTGGTCACGCTGCCCTTTCCTTTTATGTCCAGCCAGTGTCTTGGCCACCTCTTACATCCACTACGGCTAACGAGTTGCTGCTGGTTCCTCCAGCGGTTCACAACGGCGTGCTGCACCTCCTCAGCGGCTAGCCTGTGCTGGTCACTCCGTCATCCACTATGGCTGAATGTCGTGGCCTCATCTTGTGGTCAGTGTTGGCGCACCACTTCCTTCATAGCTGGTCAGTGATGCCATGTCAGTGGTCTTCTAGAGAGAACACATGGGTAGCAAGGTAGCAGAGGGTCAGGGACATGTTCGTTTGTCCCGCGCCCTACACGTTTTCTTGTAATCACAAGGGATGATTAAAGGGTAATGGAATTTAATTGAATTAAACAAAACTCAAACCCCTACCATGTAAAACCATTGCGGGAACATTCTTTCTTGATGGTGTATTAGTGATATTCATTCCCTCCATTGGCTTCCAATAATGTCGCTTGCTCGTTGTTATTTGGTTCGGGGTTTCGTGTCATCGTTCACCGGAACTGGCACCATCGTACAAGGATTTGGTGTCTCGTCACTCCATCAACACATTGTTGCATGGAAAAATGGTGTCGTTTACTGTCCCCAAACTCCATATAAATAAAAGATGGGTAGGGTGACAAACAGTGTTGGGAATTAATGGGGATCATTAATTTGGAAGCTTCCCAATTCACCAACGATGCTGTTACATAGGAATTAAAGGTCAATCCATTTAATGGATTGACACCTTGCTTGTCCCACACTCCATTAGTCTATTGGAGGATATGAAAGTTAATAAAATAATATAGTTATTTTATTTAAATTCATTTAAAATGTCCCAAAACACATCTTTTTCTCCAAATTGAATGCGGTAAAAGTAATGTATCCCTTAAGTGAATCCTGGTGTTGTGGATTCAATGGTGCCCTCATATTTTTAATCCAAGAACCAGTTCATAAGTTAGAAAATCCATGTCATGCATTTAGTTTTAGAAATTAATTTGGGGAACTCCGAGCCTAAGAATCACGCATCGTCAATTTTTTCAAACTCATAATAATTCCATATAATTAAAAAAATACAGGGAAAATCCAGGTCTTTACAGACAATCACCCATGTACCTTCTTCGAGTATGATATTTCTTCTCATGTACCATATTTTTCGGGATTGGGATTCCCTCTCATGTACCATATTGTTATGGTCATAGGATACCCTCATGTTTACCCTATAGTTCTAGGTTTTGGATTCCCTATCGTATTACCTTTTGTTTTAGGCATGTAATTCGCTCTTGTGTAACATCTAGTTACATGATTGGGAATCCCTTTTATATACCATTTGATCTCATTGATAATTTATCATTATCTAATACATTTTGTTCCTACCCATCGCTTAATGAAATCATATATACATGTTAAAATGATTATATAACATTCATCATATCGTGACCCAAAAATTGGGTTTAATAAATATCACAACAGAACCCATGAAATAAAATTAGAAATAAAAACAATTTATAATATCACAACCTATAGGAAACTGTGAGTCACATAATCCTTTAATCATTGAATATCATATGAAATATAATTGGTTTCATAAATATTTATCATTGTATAACAAATAGGAGAGAAACTTTTTATATTTAAAAACATGTAATATTAATCATAATATATTCTAAGAATGAATAGTGATGGTGTAACTATATCACAAACGAAGTATCTAATAAACTACATCAAAGTATATCATCTTAGAATAAATATTATTTTTAAAGATCACTAGGAGCATTTATTATGGAAAATTAGCATTCTTTGAAAACAATTTTTTTTCATAAAAAAGTTTCAAAAAAATTTTAATTTTAAAACACTTTTAAAATATATTAATTAATCATTAATAATAATGTAAAAAATTTATTGAATAAAATATACTTTTCTCAAAGGAAAACTATTTTTAAATATTAAATCATTTTGGGTGCCTTTTTAATTTAAAATATTTTTGAAATCATTAATGGGTGAATTGGAAAATATAAATTTATTTTAAAATATTAAAAATTATCAGAATTTTTTTAAACAAATGATAAAATTATTTCATTTAAAACATTATTCAAAATAATTTCTGAAAACATTATTCATGCATAAAACATATTTCTGATTGTAGAGAGTGATAATGTTAGAAATTATTTAAATCATTTTCCTTGTCAAATTATGTACCGAAAAATGGAAAATTGATTCTATTACATGATTATATCATTAATAACAATAGAATAATAAATTTCAATATTTACCTTGGGATATTCATAATAATATTTTATCAATTGGTGAGAAATCATCAATAATCCCTATAACTATGATATTGTAATAATAAACAATTACACATTATGTAACATTGAAACCTAATTACAATGAAATAAAAACATTATATGAAGCATAAAATTTAATTAAATTATTATATTCATGACTTAATCTGTAAAATAATAATATATACATCAGACAAAAATAATATTGGTGCATAAAAAATATAGGTCTCAATGAAGGAAAATTTAGAAAAAACTACCCTACTGATTTGGTAAATTATGAAATGTAAAACCTCATAAAATAGATATAATAAAATGGAAATGTTTAATATAAAAAATTTAAATATAAAATCTTATAATTAATTCATGCGTATTATATAAACCACAAAAAATAAACATCAGTTAGTAAGGTATATGTCTTGTAGAAATAAGTGTGACACTGGAAACCTCGTCACTACTAGAGTAAATTATGAATCATGAGATACATGAAATAATAACCTCAATTGAAAATTTTAATATAATTGAATAAATTAATTTCATGATATAACATATATTATGGTATTATATACAAAAAATGATCAGAATAAGTGGTGGTGATAATATATATCTCAAATAAATAAAACAAAGATGAGAAAATCCTTATAGTAGGTTTTTAATTTATTCGTACACATTGAAACATATTGTATAATAAATATCTGTTTAAAATAAATATTAAAACTAACCATATTATTATATATATTACCATATATCATTATATTTTTTCTGTACATTACCAATTTTTTAATTATTTTCTTTTAAAGTTACATTTCGGTTTATTAGCACTTTGTTTTCCAAATAAGTTGAGGCTTTGTATTATTGATCCTCTTACATAGATTATGAATTAATTTTTTAAATAAAGTAAAAAAAAATATTAGTATCATATATATTCATTATATAATAATTTATAACATAAAATATAATACATATTAAATAAAATAAACCATTTATGGAGATGTTAGACTATACGTACACAAGAACATCTTTTCTATTTTCCTGGTTATTTGAATGAAAGAAAGTAAATGAAAAATATATAAATATATATATATATATATATTATAATTTTACTATAATTTTTATGAAATATTTCATATTAGTTTAATAAAACCATTATCAATACATTCAATGTAATGTGTGAAGGAATCACATCTCCTTGAGGAGGCGATAATCCATACAACCAGAATGGACGTTATCATTTTCTTATAAAATGGAACCCATGATGGTATGTGAAAAAAATAATTCCATAAGAATGAATACATCATAAATAGAATATATAACATATAAAATATTAATTCTTTCATTATTATCAATGTTAAGAGGTGATAATTGAATAACGAGCAACATCAGTTCGTGAGGCGGTAGTCTGTCATACAGACGAATGATTATTCTATATACCATTTGATGGAAGCGTGTGAGACTATAAGTCATTAACTTAACATATTTAAATATAAATACATTTTTGATACTTATATTTTTATATATTAATTTAATAATAAAATTTTTGGGTTTGTATACGAAATAAAACATAAGTGTTGGTTGATGGATGTTACCTTTTCTTTGGGTTACTTTATTTGGTTTGCATGAATGGCCTTCCAAGGTTTTCTTTATGCCTAAATTTCGTATTCCATGTTTATAAGAATGACGTTATGAGATTATATGGAATATTTTGGATGACAAAAATGGATTCTTAAGTGTAAATGAGTGGGGGTGGGCGTGAGTTCCCTTTTTATAGTGGATGAGTGACGTTCTAGTAAATATTAAAAGGTAAACACTATTGAGACTTCACTCAATCATCATGTGCATCTTATAATGTTCTATTTTAAATAATGAAATTATATGATATAAATATGACCAAAAATTTATTTTGTATGTATTTCTAGATAATTTTTCCAATAAGACATTGTTTAACCGCTATGTAAACTCATTTACACTTTAATATCTATAATTAGCCTTAATTTATTTCAAAATTATTTTTGGAAAAAAATATGTTTTCCTTATTAATAATTATAAATTTTCCTAATTCCAAATATGGAGTCTGTTTTGTCATAGTCAAATATAATGGTTACCTAAAATAATTTAAAAATAATCCTATAGTTTTGATGAAATAATGTATTTTAAGATTTAAAAGGTAAAAAGATTGATTTGATTTTATATCAAATTTAAATGGTAAATTTATTGAAATGACTTATATTAAATTATTTAATATGTAAATTTTATAATTATACATTAAATAAAATCATATTATAAATTAAATATATAAATAAATAAAATGGAAAATCTGTTTTCAAATAAAATTCAGTATATTTCTATACTTATCAAAAATGAAATATTTCTAAAAAATATCATAAATCACCCAAAGTAAATTTTGATATTCCTATTTCAAAAATGAAAATTATTTCTTAAATATATATATATAAATAAAAAAAGTATTAAAAGTTGGTGCACCATTAAAAGGATGTAAAATTACCTATATGAAAAATGCATCGATTATTTGTAAAATTGGATTAATTATAATAATATACAAATAAAATCGATTGGATGAGATTCAAATAAATGTAATTGATTTTAATTAATAATAATATTATTAAAAAAATTCATCAAAAATTGTTGTTTTTATTTTTTTGAGATAAATTTGATTTTGTACATTAAAAACATTTTTCCTAGAAATGAATTTTCTTTATTTTCAATTTGTTATTATGTTTTTTATAGATTATTAACAACCAAATTATTACTTTCATTTATGTGCGGAATTAATATTTTAAAATTTTACATCATCTTATTTGAAACCATTAATCTAATAGCTAGGCTGTAACTAAAATAATATTTTAAAGACAATATTAATAGTATATTTTATTTCTATTAAAATAAATATCACGTGTAAGGAAATCTATCGAAGGAACATAGTATCAGGTCTAACACTGGACCGACATGGTATTAAATTTATCAAAAGGTCATCTATGTTTTACATGTAGTGAAATATTAACATTGTTTATTTGAAAAAATTACCAATCAATTTTATTTTATAATACACATTTTATATTTACTATCGTGTGAAAAACTAAAAATTGAAACAACTATATTAATTTGAAATAAAATATTTCTTAAAAACATAGGATGTTACAACACATATTCCCAAATGTGTTTGGGAAAAATTAATATGTTTTTGAGTGAGATATGTGATGTGATAATATTCATATGAACTATTCTAGAAACATATTCATGCCATTATTTTTTCATTCAATTCATTAATTAATTTAGATAATGTATTGATGAGAAACATATAACCAAATCTAAAAATCATGGGATTAAATTCACATAAAGAACATTGTTTTCATGTGGGTCATTATTTGTGGAAGTTTCACTGAATATATACCATTACGTATTATTATCATTAACTGATGGTTCCGGTTAGAAATCACACCCTTTAGACTACCCTCAATTAAGACGTGATAAAAATATTCAGTTTTTAAACTACTCCTAATTGTGGGGAATAACACGTCATGACATTAATTATCCTTGAAAATATTTTTCACCTCGCAATATATACCAATGGTAGTCCATTTCTCCAACAAGAACCTCAGATTTTAGATAAAAACAAAGGAATATTCTATAAGTATTTATAGACAAACAACAAATAACTCATGGAGAATTATATCCTTAATGAATTTAAAAGTAAAATTAGGGAGAACAGAAGGTCAATGGGTCATTCAAACAACCACATAGTTAGACACCTCTTAAGGATTTATCTATCTCTTGGGAATAACCTTGTAATATAGAGGGACATGACCAAAAATTACGCAATAATCTCGAAGGCTAGATACACTTAAAACAGATACTGTCCATAAACATTACATCAATTATTAAAGAACTATCACACAATCTAAGAAAATATCAATATCATTAGAATATAGGAATAAATCATTAAATAACATGTTATTCTTAGTATGAATCTTAAAATCATGTTCACAGGTTCTCTCCTCTATGGAAGAGTGTCACCAAATGTCATGAACTAATGAAATCACATTCCCACACAATAACATCTCATTTGGTTCATAGAACTCTATGGGGATATCCATAAAATATGTGTCATCGTCAATTTTATTATCATCCCTATCGACTTCTTGTGAATATTCATAATTTTATTGGAGAAGTTAAGATATAATATAACTAGAGTGAATATGAATCCTCTGTGGGGAATGTGTTATTTGATATATGATTGATCTATCACATGTAAACACATTTAATAGAAGAAAAGAATAGTATAAACCATACTTCCATGAAAAATACATTAATACAATTTATTATGAGATACCAAAATGAGAATATTATCAACAATTTTTTACTCTATATGTATCCTCCTCTAAACCATAAAGAGCTTATGATAGACTGGTGCAGTATTCATAAAATCATGAATCTCCTTCACTATTTTTGTAGTTCCATACACTATTATTATCTTAGGAGTTGATGACTATCCCAACCAATTCTAACACAACAATAAATATAAGGGTTGTCTTATAAATAAGAAAATGATGTCATACATATAGTTGATTGAAATATATTTTTTGTAATAAAACTAGACCATGGGTAGGTGTCTCATCCCTGATCCTCGAAAATATTGGACAAAAAATGTAACATTCCTTCAAGAAATATTATGATATTTATTTACATCCTTATAATGATGAAAATTAGTAACTAAAAAAATAGGACCCAAAATTAATGTATTGTCCACTCCCCACCCCTAAGGTGAAAAGATGAATATAGTTAGAGATGATTATACTTTAGCATCCATGATTCCACATCATATCCTCTAAACACTAACACTAAAAAACACTAATGATAAACACAATCCTTGATTTCTTAGAAGATATAGGAATTTTCACATTGGTTTACTATCACGCATATAATGTCATACCATCCCTGGGTTAAAAATAAACAGTTAATGATGTCTATCCAAATTTGAACCCACTTACATTGAGTAAGATTAATCAAATAGAGTAGACCATTAGTAAAATGGTGTTTAACACCCACATTATAGTAGAATAAGTTTTAAAACAATAAATTTGAGACCGATTGCTTCACTTCAAAGAATAAAATTGGACTTTGAGAGAACAATAATTTTTTTTATTATATGATTTTGAAAACATGTATCATTCATACACAATAGATCATGATTTAGTTCGTAATGGTACACATTATAAAACCCCATTAAATCATGAGGCATGGATTTTATGATTAATTATGTGTATAACATTGAAACATGAAATATAAATAAAAATATATGGACTAAAACTAAAAAACATGGGCATAAATTTTTATGGACTTCAAAAACTACACAAGATAATTTGGGGATGCTCATTAGAAAATGGTGATCTATAAATAATCATAATGGAATAATTGAATAATATTATTATATATGTAATACAAGTTAGTCATTTGGAAAATCAAGGTGATCTAAATTGGGTGAGATTTATAAACATGATCATTGGACCATGATTAAAGACGAAGGCAAAATTGAAATATGGAAATGTGGCGAAAACAGAAAACATGAAATCATAAAAATATTCCAATGAAAAACACTAGTTAATAATGACACATTGTACTTAAGATAGCATCTAATTCACCATATATGGAATCTCATGATGTAAAAAACATCACCCATAACATTTATACCATGTACAAGAATAAGTACTCTACATAGATCATTCAACATAGAATTGTATTTCCTCACATATAATACCACAATTAATGAGTCTAGGTATCCCGCATGGATGTACCTAATAAATTAAATATTATTAAATCTAGTTTAATAACATTTAGCAGATTGGATAATGTGTATTCAATACATAATTTTTTTGAAAGGAAAACTAAAAGGATAAATTCATCAGCATAACGAGGTTATATAAATATTCAAGGATGTTTCTTATGATCTTTAAACGGGTCTCCCATCTATTAGTAATAATAATTAATTTAATATAGATATTTAAAAAATCCATTTCTGAATAATTGGGAATAAAAAAGTATAATGCAATGTATGTCCTTTAATAAGGAGTACAAGGATATAAACGTTTACCTTGATATTATGCCTCTAAAATCAAGGTAAAATATTATAAATGGTCTGAGAACACCTTGAGATGGATCAGGATAGTGAAGGGTAGAGTAAAGTTGTAATCCAAGGGTTTTTAGTGAAGGGGAATGCAAGTTTGGGTGGGTATTTATTGAAAAATAGAAGGAGATAGTATAGTTAATTCTAAACATTGGTTTTATGACTCGGTATGATAAATTAACCCAAAACAGAAACAAACCTATGCTTTTTCTAATGGTTTATTCTGATTTGGAGTGGATTTTATTATATTTAAGGATATTAATTGAACACATTAAGATATCACCCCATGAGATGTGTAAGTGAGAAATTTTAATAAATAATTGATTTCAAATCATTACAATATAATATAGGTTTTTGAGGATTTATTAAGGGTTTAATCACAGAACCAACTAACATCAAAGAAATATTTTTTAAATGGGGAAACATGAATTTTTAAATTTATACTCTTTATAGTATTTATTACATCACATTGTGATTTAATGATGTTAGAATACATAGCATATAATTATACCAAATTTATTTTTTCCCCAAAAATAATTTTAATATCTAAAAATTCTGAAAATTCCCCATCAGATAATTTTAACTTGAATATTTCAAAAATAATATTTATTTTATAAAAATTAATTCTATTAATAATATAATTTTTACATTTAAATAAAAAATCCCACTAATTAAACTAAAAATATATTTTGACATTATAATTATTCAGATAATTGTAAAAATTACGTTTGACATCATAATATTATATTTATATTTATATTTAATAAAAATTAATAAATTTTTTTAATGGATTAAAATATATATTTATTTACATGCTTATTAATTCAAGAAAATGATTGTATTGATTGGAACTATATATTCCCTAAAAATAAAATTGTGTATCATCATATCAAAATGTAATTTTTATCAATCATTATTATTTTTTCATCATAAAAAAGGATAAATATAATAATTATTTTATTAATAATAAAATTGTAATATTTCATATTGTTAGTGTTTATATATATAAATCCTCACTACCCCTTTGTATTCCCTAATTTTAATGTGTGTGATGCTGAATATTTCATGGAGTTGTTTGTTGAGAATTGTTTGGTTACTGATCTCAAAAATATTTAATTCTATAATTAAATGGTTTTCATCAAGTTTTAGTTACTCAAAAATAGATTGGTTGTGGTCAATGTGATAGCATAGTGATTATATCTCCCAAGGAAGGTTTGATATATATGAATTTAAGGGAACAATCATAATAGTTGAGGCAATCAATTCCTTTCACTTTTTGAATATATATCTCATATCCCTATATATATACTAATCATACGATCAAAATATAATGTCAATACTATAAAAAATTAATATCTTTAATTACGTTTTAAATTAGTAATATATAACTTATAGTTGTCCGAAATAAAAAATATATGTTCAATTTTTTTCTACAACAACATTACATGACATAGAATTTATTCATTCAAAAATAGAGTCTCGTTTATAAATGTTTGGATCATTACAAGGATATACTACAAAGAGTGAGATATTGAACTCGTATAGGGAATTCTCTCAAAACACCAATGGAACATAAATCCTCCCCTAAAGAAAAACCTGTTGATAATTATTATTGGAAAATCTATCAGGGGAATCACCATAGATATGTCCATCCTACTAAAAATAGTCCTCAATATCCCCAAGTTTGGAATCATCCACTTTCTACACTACAGAAACCATCACCATCTTCTGCAAAGGGACACTTTTCCACCAATATATCAGATATCATTATGTATCATGGAGATCTCTTCAATCACTCTCTAATAATATGAAGACTCGTGCATAATATCTCTATGTGGCTTCATACCCAACACATTACCTACCACATTAACAATTCCTATGGTATAATAAATCCTGAAGTCATATTACACCTATAATTTTTAGGCATTAAATATTTTATTTTATGGTTCTGATGGGGGAATCTAGGGATCTGGCTCTAGTCAATGGTGAAAACCAATAAGCCCTCAATGATGGGGTGGTTTCAAATAATATTTGAAGAAACCAAAACTTCCTGAAACTCAAGATCATGTTTTTCTATGTTATGATCATGAGGTATTACCTCCCATTAACCATATGAAGAAAAATATTACACCCCAAGATTTCACAGTAATTTATTTTTGTTAATATAATTCAATAATTTGTACTACACACAACACTGAGTTCGAGCACACCACGACTTACAAAACTAGCCGTTCAAAAAACTCTTATAAAAATTAATAATTTTTTTTGAATTTTATATATTCTAGATAATTTTAAGATCCATATTAAGTGATTTAGTCATAATATAAGAACAAATTAAATTTTTCAGAAAAAAAGATGTATTTTTATAAAATTTAAATTTATAGATATTTTAATTGAGAACCCTTTTAAAATAAAATATTTTACACTTTATTATATTTAATATGTCAAAATAAAATTATTCTCTAGATGCAGTATATAAAACATTATATTGGATAAATTTTCGGTGCTTTTCGGATAAGTTTCATATTTTGATAAATATGGAAAATTACTAATTTTTAATCGAAAAAATATTTTTTAATAAAACAATTATAACATTAAATTATACATTTGAATGTTTTTGAAGTATAATTAGATTATATTTTTATCATTTAATCCAATGTTCGTCATTTCATTTAATTTTACTTTTAATTTGGACAAAAACACATATAAATCTTTTAGTAGTTTTTACTTCTCAAAAACACGCTTTTTTGTTTTTGACAATGGGAATATTATTTTAAATTAATTAATACAATTTTTATATTTTTAATTTTGTGAAATAAGCATCATTTTTGATTTTGGAATATAAAAATTAGCTTTGGGTGAATTTTTTGTATTTTGTTAAAAACATTAAATTTTTGATGAACAATGAAAAACACAATGTTATTGTTTAATGTTGACTTTTTATATAATAATTATTTTTAATTAAAATTAATTATAAAGTCAAAATAGTTACTTAATAGCTATATTGATCAAATTTAATTCATTTAATTCTTTATATAATAATATTAGATATATAAAATGTTATTGAACTTTTTACCGTCTTATACCCACCATCTAGGCACATTTGCCGATTGGCATAAAACATATTTTTACGACTTTTCTGAATTGAATTTCAAAAACTTGAGAAACACAATTGACATCAGTATATAAAATGTGGTACAATAAGATGAAAATGTATATTTGGTGAATAGTAATTTTTGAATTTTATTTACCACAATTACAAGTAAATTGGGTAATTAAAGGTGCAAATGAAATTATAATTACCATAACACATGTCCTAATTCTATTGGATAAGTGTATTTAAACCTAAATCAAACTTAGGGATAAAATATGATTCTTTTTGATCCACTTGGATTAGACTAGATGATTTATTATTATTTTATTTAAAGAAGAGTTAAAAGTGTTATACTCAATGTTTAATAACTAAACCATTTTTAATATGGCGTTATATATTAGATATTGTAGACTAAAAATATTCATCATAATCCTTAAATTATTTCATATATTAAATTATTTTATTTATAATTTTTAGACATTAAATAAATAAAGTTATTTATGACACAATTATGATGCAGTAATTACCTTATTAATTATAGATTAAAATAATGGACATTATAAATATACAAATAAATGTAAATTGAGACTTTGAATACATTCCAAGAATTATCTAGGATAATATGACAAGTTAGTGTCAATTTAATATATTTTTTTCAATGTAATCATGTTTTTTTTACTTTCAAAAAAACCAAATACTAAATAGTGACAAAATTGACATAAAAGAGTATTTAAAACAAATACAATATTATTAAATGATATAATATTTCTAGAAATATATATTTTGGAAATATTTATTTTAAAATGATATATATGTCATTAATTAACCTCTTGAGTTTATCATGTAATTTTATTGTATGCTTATTAACCATTTAATATAAAAATAAAAGGAGAAATGGTAAAAGTTAATCTATTTAACTAGTAATAAAATCTAAAATATAAGGTTAATATGGTGACTTAACTTTTATAAAACCTATTGGTTGTGAGTATCAAGACCTGTACCCACCTTATCCAAGAAATAAATCTATTGGTATCCATTATAAACCGAAATTATTTTATATGAAAAAAATATTTAAGGATTTTCCTAAAGTGACCCTCACCACTCTTAGAAATTAGAATTCCACCTTCTATCAAATTCACACCTCCAAATCCATTTTTCTCAGCCTAATATTACACCAATATCCACCCGACTACCCTAACATTATCCTATAGGCCTTACTTTTATCATAAATCTAACCTATGGAGCTAATTTGATCAAATCAAAAGGAAACCCCCGAAGAAGAGATAATAATTTTTTCACCTCTTTCAAAGTTCTTTTCTTCTTCCACATACACTTTCATTATTAATTCCGTAAAAACATAATAACTCTAGTACCTTATACATACTATGAAGTTAATATAAATATGGTACAACCATATTCATTATTCTATCAATCATATGAATGACAAAGTCACCATATGTGTGTACGTATGACTTACCCTCTCCACGTCGTGTTGTAGTTTGTTATTTAACACTTCATTATTGGGATGGGTATAATAATGTTTATAACTGATGTAAATAATAAATATGACATGTTAATGATTATTTATATATAATATACCATCAAAATACATATGATTTCACATCTAAGAGAATGATATTGTTGCTCGTGCGTACGTACGACTTACCGCATCTATGATGCGATGAGATTTTGTTCCCCATCGTAACCATTCAAAAATAATATAATTTTATGTTTAAAAATAATGTTTAAGAACTTAATATAATTCTTTATATTAATTTAATACATAATATCCCTAACAAACATGACTTACGTAACAAAACATATAAAGGAGAACGATTCAGTTGACACCCAAAACTATGATACTACTAAAATATCATTTACAAAATAAATATTAGAAGGTCATATATGATATCATATATATGTTTTTGGTTATTTAATAAAATAATAACAATGATTTAACCCTTATACAGGAGATCAACCTAACATTTACTAAGTAAAAGTACAACGTAAGGGGTTTTCATCTCACTTTTTATTCCCCTGTGATTCTACTATATTTTCCACTATTTCCTTTTGTGTGGTGTATATATTGCCCTTGATTTTATTCTTTGAGTAATATAAATTAATTTATGGATATTTAAATCATCATTTTATTATCCTTATTTCATTTGGTTTATGTTTTGTAAGATAAAAATCGATAAGAGAATTTCTAATTTGAATTTCCACTTATTGGGTTTTACGTATACGTCATTGATTTTTTACTTTAAATTATCTGTGGAATAACATTTTATTTATTTGTATAGTAATTTTCACTCCCCTTAGTGTGGATATACTTTGGATACACATAATCACTCCATTAATAAACTATGTTGTCATTGATATGAACTTGATAAGGGTAATCTTAACTCAGTTTCCATTCATTGAGTTGGACATACAGGTCATTGGTTTTGTTTTTAACAAGACTATGTGTGTATTTCATATGATTGATTTACAATGAATATAAAATCATATGTAGTGCTTTATTGTTAGTCACACGTAAATATTTATCAATTTATCCTTCATCTATGGATACAGTCTTTATAATGGATTTCATCTCAAACTACATTCAATTGAGACTTCATTGTTGTTATGCTCCAATTCACGTTTATATGGTGTACATACTGTCCTTTGACATATTATATCAGGAATCCCTTTATTCTCATGATATTATAACAGTTTTATTTATGTTATTAATCAATTATTTGTATTCAATCATCTCTCATTTGGTTAGGAACTCTATTAAAATATCATTTTAATGGTTTTAATGATTTATTCATCTAACCCATTTTCATTAATGTCCATATATTAAGAATGGTTTAAAAAATTTATTTATTTGGAAATTAAGTATTTTAAATAAAAATTCTTTTTAATCGTTTCAAATTGGTATGGGACACTTTGATTCAAAAAGTTATTTTAAACGACTTTTTGATAAATAGTGAGACATTTAAATGTTTCCTAGAAAAAGAGGATATTTCCCTCAAATAGTTTTACTGTATATTTTCATCTATGTCAATATCCTTTATTATTATTAATTTATGTTGATTTATACAATCATAAAAATATTATTGAATGAGTTATGTTTTACTATAGATATTCTATTTTTATATCATTCGTGGTTTTGGATTAAAATATTTACATTTCATATAATAGTTATAATAAGAATGTATAGATTATGTACCTTCCTTTTCATATTATGAATGAATTGGGCATAGTATGTAATGGGTGGATTCCACTATATCTCCACGATGCATCGGTAGGCCTCATGAGACAAACTAGTGTCTTGGTACAAGGCCTTGACCAAATCTTGTTTTTTGTCTTGGTACGAGGCTTTGACTACGTGGTTATGATGTCCGACATAATTCATTCCATCATTATGAAATTTGATATTGATATTATATTTGGTTATTTGACTAGTTAAATATCCATTTGAATATGTAAATAGAATTATTCGATTTATATTTTTTATATTATACAGAAGTTTACGTCTTAAATGGATTTTGTTTTATTCTTATTCATTGCATTAAATGTTTATGCTTATTTATGAATGTTTCTGGTATATTGTTATCCTTACTGAACATATAAGAACACCCATTTCTTAGGTTTTATTTTTTCTAGGATATTTATATGAATATTCTATTTTACTAGTAGGGATAGGCTAAGGGATTTGAGTAGGTTCAAGGGGGACACAATGTTGTTGTTTTTTTATTTCACGGTGAAAAGTAAAACATATGTATATATCTAGTAATTTATAGTCTACTAAAATAATATGTCTTTCTATAAATGATCTATTGTTATCAAACCTATGTTATTTAATAATTCAAAAACTCTAGGTAACTAGGGTCGGGGCGTCATAGTTGGTATCGTAGGAAGTTTTGTGCAAACCATGGAAACAAGATTTAGAAAAACACTAATTAGAAAACAGTAAACTTAGATAAAATTTGAGGATTAGTATAGAAGAACATCCAGAAAAATTGGAAATTTAAATATTTTTTGTGTTTTCCACTCAATATGTAACACCCTAAGAATTCATAGTGTGTTATATCTTCATTTTTTTTCAATAAAATGCGCAACACGCAAACACAGAGTTCAAGCACACCACAACATACCAATCTAGCCATTAAAAAATAGGTTATTGATAGTATTAACCAAATTTTAAATTATATATATATACTATATAATTATAATATTCATCTTTTATGTTTCTTATAAAAATATATAAAAAATTAAAATTTAAAGATAAAAGAGGTATTTTTTTTAAAAAAATTCGGGTTTTCTGCCTTTTAATGGAGAACACTTTTGAAAACCAAAATATGACACTTTTATAGGTTAAATTTAGGTAAATGAATTTTTTTTAAGAATAGGGAAATTTAAAATTATTTTCGATAATTTTTTGTAAGTTTTCCAATAACTTTTATATTTTGATGAAGAGTGAAAAATAGAAAATTTTAATTAGAAACAACGTTTTTAATCAAAATAATTTATAGTGTTTAATTATACAATTGAGTGGTTTTAAAGTATAATTAGATTATATGTCTATCATATAATATAATTTATGTCATAATATGTAATTTTAAATTTAAACAGAATATAATCAAGATTCAATCTTTTGATAGTTATTATTTCATAAAAACACGCTTTTTGTTTTAACAATGGGAATTTATTTTAAATTAATTTATTCTACTTTTGTGTTTTGAATTTGGAAAAATAGATTCAATATTTAGAATCAGGAGGTCCCAATTTTTTATATAGGAATATTTTATTTTTTTACATTATGAATAATTACATCGGTAAATATTTAATTTGACCAGGTTAAAGGGTAAATCTTGAAAATAATGGTAAAAAATAATATTATAATAATATTAAATGACCTTAAAATGTGTTATATTATTATTGGTTGATACATGTCCGACAATGGGCATCCATGGAACGATTTTATGACCCTATAGAGCCACTTGGGATTGATTATGACATTTTACATTAATTACTCTAATGTAATGCCAAAAATAACAAAAGCATGTATCTTTTAGTAAAAGTTTTTTTATGGGGATATATAATTTATTTCTTTGACTATAAATATTTGTTAGAAATATAAAAATATTTCATACATAATGATATTTTAATTATTATTTTTAGACACAAAATAAATATATTTATTTATGAAACAATAATGACGCAATATTTTCCTAATATTTAAATAAATCAAATAAATAATATTGTAAATAATAAAATAAATATAATTTGAACATTTTTATGTCATCCAAGAATTTTATAGGTTAATATGACATGTTAGGATTTAATCAATGTATTTTATTTGATGTAATAAAGTTATGATTACTTTCAAAAAAACTAAATACAAAATTTTTCAAAATTGACATAATTGAGTTTTTAAAACAAATACTATATTATTAATTTATATAATATTACTAAAATATTATGATACCACAAAAAGACTTAGATAAGGTTATATATATTAATAATGATCCACATGGGGGTTTATTGGCTTGTTATAGTATCTTAATTAACCATATAATATAAAAATAAAGAGACATGGTAAATGTCAAACTACTTAACTAAGAGTTAAATCTAAAAGATAAGGTTAATATGATGACATAAACCTATGTAAAACCAATTGGTTTATATGTTTTTGACCCATGCACACCTTATAATATAAATAATTCCTTTTTGAGCCATTAGATACTGAAAATGATTTTATTATAAAATAATATTTCCAGCTTTTCCTAAAATGACCCTCACCTCTCTTATAGAAGGGAACTTCCCCTTCCCTTCATTTCACATTTCCAAAGCCTTTTTGCACAGCCAAACCCTTCCCAAATATCCTCCTCACATTCCTCCCATTATTATAGAGGCCTTAATTTTGTCAAAAATCCAACCAATGGATCCCTTTTGATCAAATCAAAATGAAGAACCCGAAGAAGAGGTAAATATTTCGTCACCTCTTTCAAGTTATTTTCTTATTCCACATACCATTTATTTTATTGTTTCCATTCTTAAATAATAACTACCGTATCTTCTATATACTGTGAAGTTATTATAAAAATGTTACCACCATAATAATTATTCTATCCATCGTAAAATTGACAAAGTCTCCATACGCGCGTATGTACGGTTTACCGTCTCCATGTCGTGGTGTAGTTTGTTATTAAAACAACTCATAATTTGGATGGGTATAATAAAGATTATAACTAATGTAAATAATAAATATAACATATTACTAATTATTTATATATATGATACACCATCCAATTTATTACGATTTCACCATCAATATAAAAAATTTCCGCTCGTGCGTACGTACAGAATATTGTCTCTACGACACGATGAGATTCATTCCGAAACATCGTTCAATACGATATGAAAACCGAAACACCATTTATGCGTAAGTACGACTTCACGTCTCCATAAACGGTGCCTTAAATTTCATATATCTATAAATTATAAATATTTATATTATAAATATATATTATATATAAATCATGGATTATATTATGGAAATATTTAAATCTTGATCTATATGATACGATCTAGAATAAAAAGTTAAAAAACGTATGATAAAGAAAGCGATTGTTAACCAAAATATTAATTCAACAAGGAAATAATTATTAAATGGTCAGTATAAAGTCATAAAATAATCATGTATGATAACATAAATATGAATATGGTTTTGGTATAACATACTACGGTCATTACAAAAGGGGTTAAACATACCCTTCACCAAAAGAATGTTCCAAGTAAGGGTTATTTCCTCAATCTCATTATTATATGAGATTTTTTATGTGTAAGTATTTATTGGAACATATTTATCATCTATTCCAATATTTCATAGAAATGTTTTCAAAAGGAATATTTTAAGTTTTTGTGGGAGGGTCTTTTTAACTAGATCATCATTTTAAATTTTTTAATCATTTATCATTCTAAATCTATTTAATTAATTTCCATGTTTTCAAAATGATTTTAAGGATTTATTTATATGGACATCAATGTTTTGAAATGATAATTCTTTTCAAAATATTCAAATATGTATGGGACACTCTGATTCAAAAATCTCATTTAAATTACTTACTTTACAAATGTGTGACTTATAAATGTTTTCATGAAAAATGGATATTTCTCTAAAAGAGTTCTAAAAACCATTTTCATCTATGCCAACATTATCTGAAGGATTTTAAATTTTTTATGTTGATTTATTATGATACAAATCTTATATATGGTATCTAATGTTTTTGGAGATAAATGACTGTGGATGTGTTATTTTTAAATAATTCATGGTTTATGGTTAAAGTATTGATGTTTCATATGCTAGTTTTAACAAAAAAAATTATGTTATGATTCATATTTTTTATATGAGGAATTAATTGGAGATATTAAGTGAAGGTTGGAGCCTACTATAGCACCGTGATGCATCGGTTGGTCCCATTACCCAATTAGATGTGGAATTGGCTGAGGCCTTTCCCAATTTGATATATGGTTTTGGCCGAGGCCTTAATCATTTTTAGACATCTTGACCAAGGCCATGACAAAATGTTTCAGAATTTTTGGCATTATACATTCCCTCACTATGAAAATAATATTGATGGTTCATTTGGTTATTTGACTAGTAGAATACCAATGACTAATTTTTATTATGGAATAATTTAATCAACTCATATTTCTTTTATAATGTGTTCATGTTTATTATTTATAAAGGCATGTGTTTTTAATTAATCACCATGCCTATTGATTATGTTTTCTTTTCATAAATTGTTTACCCTTACTGAGCATCAGAGCTCACCCCTTTCTAATGTTTTATTTTCCCAAAACATCCAAGAAGTGTATTATGATTGATATGCAGGGTTAAGCTAAAATGGAGTAATGGTGTTCTCAAATAACTCTCGATGATTAATTTTATGTCTGAATTTTTAATGTGATGTTGATGTATGTAATCTATTTCCTTGACTGCTAAATTGATCGGACATTCGGGACATGATTTCCTTCAATCGTGCCAATTTATTAAAATAATACACCGACGCTGGGTAACTAGGGTCAAGGCGTTACAATTGGTATCACATGAAGTTTATCAATAACCTTATAAACTAGATTTAGAAAATAAATGATTAGAGAACATTACCATAAGATAGAATTTGAGGAATAGTATAGAATAAAATCAATGATTTTTGGTACTGTAGAGATTTTGTTAGTTTTACAAGAAATAAATCCCTGTCTAGATACGAGCAGGTAGAGGTGGCTCTAGCACAGATGTACCTAGGGGTAAAACTTGAAAACACCGCTTTGAGATAGACTCGAACGGGAACTGGTGCATGACACCGGGACTTTATTCAATTCTCTTTACGACACTCCTGGGGGATATGCTTAAAAATAATTCACATTTTCATTACAAGACATTATAAAGGATTTTAGAGTAAATACATCCTCAAAGAAAAAAATTTATGATTATAGATTATATGAATAATATTTTCAATTTATGTTAGGTATTTTAGAAGTTGGGAATTATGCATTGCGATTTATAAACTAACAGAGTGTAAGTCATTGTTTAGAAATGGCTCCGAGTAGAAGGAATGAGAATTTCAGCAATACGCATGATCGAAAGATTAAGAAGGATCATATCTTTCATGGTATTAAGCCAAAATTTTAAATGGAAATAGTCACCCATGTATTATAATTATATAAATAAATAGTATCATGTGTTAATAATATTTTTAATGAATTTTCTGAAGAATATGGATTTGATGGGAAGGAATAGATGAAAATGATGGTAGAGAGAAATATGGATAAAGGGAATAAGGGAATGAATTATTTTCACATATGTGATAACTTTGGAAAAAATAACCATGGAAAATTCATGAAGGGAATGGGAGTTTGTTGTAACTATAGTGAAAAAGGACACCATATACTTGATTGCAAGGGTAAGAAATGTAACACCATGTGATTTAATGAGATATATTCTTTTTCATTTCTTTAATATCTTCTTTTTTATGCTACACCAATATTATCTTGTACTATACGCAACACCATATTATCTTGCAGTATACCCAACACTATTCTTTGATCGTGTTACAAACAATTTCAAGTTCGTTTGATAGTAGTTATTCTAGGCAACCTTGAGTGTGTGTATATATATATATATTCAATTTATAAATGAAATATGGTTTTATTCTGTTATACGATACAACAAAGGAGTCTTGTACTACACACAACCCTGACTTGGCTTGCATTACATGCAATCGCGACATTCTTCGATAGCGTGTGTTGAATGCAATACCGGGTTTCACTAAACAACGATATATGGTTATAATATTATTATAAAGTATAATTTATGAATAATATTTACTACATTTTAAATTTTATAATGTTATTATTAATCTTACACATATTCTAGAACATGGTATGAGAACAAAATAAAATTTTCAGGTAAAATAAGTACTTTTAAAAAAATGCAGTTTTTCCGCCTTTTGATGGCGCACCCATTTTAAATATAATTTTTGAAAAGTTTATAAGTTAAATTTTACAAAACTAACTTCTTTTTTTGAATTAGGATATAAAAATTTACATTGGATAAAGTTTTGATATTTTTCTGATAACGTTCATATTTTAATGAATAGTAAAAACACGATATATTTTAATTAAAAACAACTTTTTTCATCGTAATAATTAATATGGATAAATTATAATACTGGATTGTTTTAAAGTATAAATTGATAATATTTTTACCATTTAATATAATTTATTTCATTATCATTGATTTTACATTGAATTCTTAGGTAAAATTAATTCAATGTTTTGCAATGTTTTAAACAAAAACCGGTTTTCTTTCGACAACGGGATTAATTTTAATTAAATTTCTGAAACAAATGTGTATTGAATTTGAAAAAATAGATTCCATATTTGAAATCAGTGGGTCCAAATTATGTTAATAGGCTACTTTTTATTTTTCCGATTTATGAATGGTAACTATGGTAAATTTTATTTACCATAATTAAAGGTAAATTGTGTAATTAAGGGTAAATATAATACTATAAAATTACCCTAAAACATGCCAAAATTCTATTTGATGGTTAAACGTCGACCCATATCACCTAAGGGTCAGATTAGATTAATTTTATGGACTTTTTACCATGAAAATAATTTAATTATTAATAAAACCAAAGAAAGTGACAACATGTCACTCTCTTAAATCTTACAAGTATAATAATTTTAATTTAGTGGTAAACTTCATAAACCTTCCAAAACGAATACTCTACAGAAATCTAATAACATTATATACATCATGAAAATTTATTTAGAATTTTTAAGGATTAAATAATTTTCATTAGTGGTGATACATTAATGATGCAGAAATTATTTGTTAAGTGAAAAATCAGTAATATTGTTTTTATTCAAATAATAATTCCCATTAGAATGCCCACAAACCAAACCAAAACATATTGGTAGTATATATATACACCATAAGCATCCAATTAATGAATATATAACTGTTTGGAGTCTTATAATAGTGATTATGACACTTATTTTATTTTATTTTAAATGATGTCAAAGTTGTCACCTTCATTATTTAATAAATATAACATTTTAAAATTTGGGTGTTTTAGAAGGTAAATCAGACTAAAAGTATTATTATGAAAGATATAAGATATATATTATTCCAAGTATTTTATTTTTAATTTTTATGTAACAAATAAGTATATTATATAATTATACAAAAAAGTTGTAGAAATTGTTTTCTTAAGAGAAATATCACATAAATGGTTTTAGAAATATTAAAATAAATATTATATGAACTATTTAATGTGCTCCACGAATTTTCTAGACAAATATGATATGTTATGAATATATTAAATATTTTATTTCGAACGTATATTTTTTGTGGATTTTATTTAAAATCAAATAAATGAAGAGTTTCAACATTGACATTATTGTTATTTTTTAAAAATAAAATAACATAAAATTGTATAAAAATCTCAAAAATATTTAAAAATTATAAATTGAAATTTATATGGTCGAAAATGTCATAAATTATCCAATTATGTACATTTCACCACACATAAGTAATTATTTATAATAATTTTAAAATTAGAATCTTATTACCACAAATAAAATTAAATAGATTAAATATTGATAAATCAAGTTGATAATGTTTAAAATTAATTCCAAATATGTCTAAATTTTATTGGTTGATGAGAGTATAACCCTATCTCATCTAATCATTGGATATGACACATTTTTTGAGGTTTTTAAGTGGGGTTTCAATTTATTATAAATTAATATTTCTTATGTTTCCAATGGTGCCTCTCTCCTCCCTTATAAAAAGGTCACCCCTTCCCACATCTCCTCACACCAATTTGAGCATTGAAGATCGGCCAACCCCTGACCATTTCCTTTATCAACTCCCCTAGAAAAATTATAGAGGTTCTGGTATCCTCAAATTAACAACTCTAGTTCCTTAAGAGGAGGTTAAGAAGAGGTGCGTCAAAGAAGAGGAGGTTCAGATACATACGAAGCATATCAGACATAAGGTAGGGGATAACTATTCTAATCTCGTTCTTATCCGAGATTGATTATTCATAAGTATTTTCTGGGGTTATTGTTGTCATCCATGTCCATGTTTTTTAAAAATTGTTTCATGTACGTTTAAAGTTCTTTTTAACCATTTTTGACTTTTACTAGATGGTATGTAAGGAATCATTTTTTTACCATACGAGGTTCTTTTTTACTTTTCTGACAAAAGTACAGGGAAAATGTTATTTTTAACTTATACGGCATGAACTGATTTTTACAGTTTCATAACGTCTCATTTTCATGAATCTTCCTATAGAATATTGCTTGATTATTTTCAACATAACCTTTTTCTTTTAAAATTCCATGGAATTTTGTGAAAAGAAAATGATTTTGAAGAAGGAAGGATATTTTTCTCAAGATTTCATTTCAAGTGTTTTATCAAAAATATTTTACATCTAAAATGACATTATTTAATATGTTTATGTTTCAAGTATAATGTATCCATTTTTTACATGGTTTCATTCTTCTTATGATGAAATGATATCCATTTTGTTATATGGATTATGTTATGATGGCATGATGTTTAAAAATCCCATTATATTACATGGGTTATGTATGATGTATGATTTATGATTTTGTGGAACACGAAAGAATTATTTAATTATTTGATGGGTGGGACCTACATCTCCCTCCAATACATTGGGTAAATATTTATATCTCATGAGATAGAAATGGATGGAACGGTATGTTAATCTGATTCAGTAATACAGGATTGGAACGAGGAGTGAACTCGATTCAGAATGGGACTTTGCCCACTATGATGGTCTTGGATGCAATGCCTTGGATACTATGGAAATAATATCATGTTCTTAATGGTTTCCACAACCAAATGTTTTATTCCCATGCTATTTTATCATGATTAATGTTTCTTTATGATATTTGCCTTATATACTGCCAATGTTTTATGTCATTGCCCAAGATTTTCATGTTTAAATATTATGGTTCTGTTTTTAAGTTCAAATGTATATGATTTGTTTTATTTTATCCATGCTTACCTTTACTGAGGATTTTAGATCACCCTTTATATGTTTTCTTTTCCCCAGGATTTAAATAAAGGTTTTAGGTAAGAATACAAAAAGTGGAAGATCTTTCACCATGATTAGAAGATTACGTTCCGAGTTTCCAAAGACACTAAACTATTATGGTACTTGTGTGTCTGTTTTTGTCATGTATTAAGTATTCAGAAAAAGCAATTTAATTTTCATGTACATAAAGATTTGAGTATCTACAGTTGGTATCAGAGGAATGGTTTAGTTAACCTTTAGAAACTAGGATGCGAAAACTTTAGTGAAATCCCTAGAGATATTTTTAAGGTATGTCTAGGGATGTCCTTAAAGTTATGTATAAGTATTGATTATAGTCCTAGAATTATGGTAATTGTCTTAGAATTTAACCTAATATGGTAGATATTGAAGGTACTCACCCTTGATTATGATTTTTTCCTCTCACACTATTCTTTTTGGGTTTTAGAAAATGGCTGGAAACAGGAAGATTCAAGATAATGGAGAATATGATGGACAATGGAATGATATTCTTCATGATAAAGAAAATGAAATGGGATTTGTAAGGCAAAACATCGTTATTATGCATAATCTGAAATCTCATAATATGATCAATAATCTCAACTTTGGTATGTTTCTTGACTCAGTTAGTAAGAGAAAGAAAGAGTTTCATGATGATCATAGAGGAAAGAACGTTCAATTTTCCTCATGTGAATCATGTGGGAAGAGACATCAAATAGAATGTTTCAAAGGAACTGGAAGATGCTTTGGGTGTGGAAAAGAAGAACACAAAGCCAGTAATTGCAAAGCAAAAGGATCAGTTAACACAATGGACAAGGATAATGGTATTTCTAATACATCAACAATGGTTAAATGCTTTAAATGTGGAATGTACGTGCATTATGAAAATTGATGCCCTAAGGGAAAATCTCATGGAGAGAATCGACATGGTTAAATGGGTAGTATTTATGTTGTTGATGATGAAGATAATATAAATGATATATGAGATGAAAGAAGTGTTAAGGAATAAAATGATGAAGCTCAGTCAATGTTTTATGAAGGTAGTGTAATGATTGTATGTTTATCAAGAGTTATGTTGTATAGGTAATTTAATGGTAATATGGAATAAAAAAACATCTAAGGATTGTTACACTATTGTTTTTCCTAATGTATTTGAATGTATATGTTGAATGGTACTGGTATACATGAAAGGTTATTCATATGGGTTTGGAAAGAAGATGATATGCACATGATGAAAGGATACAGAGAAAATAATATGTTTCATAGTATTCATGAGCTCATGAATGATATATGGACAAAGTTATATCATGGTTTGAGTATATAGATTTTTTGGTAATTTGGTGTGTGGAAAGAGTTACTTTTTGACATCATTCATTTTTTCACGATGGTTCTATTGTAATTTATGCTTCAATAGAATATATGACTAAGGTATTCATGTGTTTAGAATTCAACCAACAAGATATATCTTATGATATATGTGGGATAAATGCTTGTATTCACATTCTTGGTAGATAACCTTTCTAGTAATTGTGTTCTTTATACTATGATAATAGACATGAGTATTTTAGATAATCCTAAATATTGTAATGGATTATGTTGGAAGTGAGACACGATTGTTTAAGGCTAGAACTTTTTTCAATATTATTGATGGAATGTTATAATGATGTAGTTTTAGAAAAAGGAAAACCTACAGGACATGCGACAACCCATCGCGTCGGACAAGGTTGCGGGAATCGAACCCACAACCGAAGTGTGACATGCCTTTATCACCTACCACTGTCCTACAAGAAGTCCCTGGTTAGAGAAAACTTGTTTTATTTTATTAAGCGGTATGATAGATGATGTATAAGTTAATTTTTGGAATCTTATACGATTAACCTCACCAGATATAGACTTATGTATATTTAATAACCTTTTCTAACCTTATGTTTGAGACAGATGGAATGACCCATCATTCTATCGCATGATATTCTCGCACTTCACAAATAACAAATTCATCTTCATTTCATCAAGAGATAAAGTGGAAATTGTTCAAGACCCAAAAAACAGCGATATTGTACCAAAATCATGTAAATATTTCTTTTAATTCATCAACTTTAGTGAAATGATTTTGAAAACAAAAAAAGTTGTCCTAGTGACCTCATAACTGATGAATCAGATGGTTCCTTAGATCATCACAAATTTATGGCTTTGTGATTGTTGGCTTTTTCAAATCCATGTCATCTACCACTCTTTATCAGAACATGATGCTTCGATTTTTCTTCCATATCCATATTTTCATCTATGTTCTCCTATGTGGAAACCCTGTGATGTGTTAATTTGGATAACCATTATGTTTCATAATTTACATTTTAAAATTAAGTTTTAGTATTCATTTTTATGATGTGGGATTCTAGAAAAGAACCCTTCAAGTAGTAAACCATTTATAACCCCGATGAATTTCGAGGGTGAAATTAATTTTAAGGGTGGTAGAATGTAACACCCTGAGATTTTATGAGATATATTATTTTTAATTTATATCATATCTTCTATCGTAAGCTACACCAAGATTATCTTGCGCTATACTCAACACCATATTATCTTGTATTATATGCAACACTATTCTTGGATCGTGTTACACACAATTTAAAGTTCGTTTGATAGTAGTTATTATACGAAACAATGAGTATATATATATATATATATTCAATTTATAAATGAAATATGGATGGATTATGTTATACGAGACAACAAAGGATTCTTGCACTACACACAACCTTGACTTCGCTTGCATTACACACAATCGCGACCTTATTCGATAGCATGTGTTGTACGCAATACCGGGTTTCACTAAACAACGATATAAGGTTATAATATTATTATAAACTAGCCTTTATAAATAGTATTAACTACATTTTTAATTTTATAACATTATTATTCATCTTACACATTTTCTAGAACATGGTATGAGAAAAAAATAAATTTTTTCAGGTAAAATAAATATTTCTTAAAAAATGTAGTTTTGCTGCATTTTGATGGCCCACCCATTTTAAATATGATTTTTGAAAAGCTTATAAGTTAAAATTTAAAAAATAAACTTCTTCTTTTGAATCAGGATATAAAAATTTACATTGGATAAAGTTTTGATATTTTTCTGATGACGTTCATATTTTAATGAATAGTAAAAACACGATATATTTTAATTAAAAACAACTTTTTTAATCGTAATAATTTATATTGTAAAATTATAATATTGTATGGTTTTAATGTATAAATAGAATATATTTTTTTCCATTTAATATAATTTATGTCATTATCATTGATTTTACATTGATTTTATAGTTTATATTATTTCAATCTTTTGCAATGTTTTAAACAAAAACCCGTTGTTTTCGACAACAGGATTAATTTTAATTTAATTTCTGAAACTTCTGTGTATTGAATTTGAAAAAATAGATTCCATATTTGGAATAATTGGGTCTAAATTATGTTAATAGGCTACATTTTATTTTTGGAAATTATGAATAGTAACTACGGTAAATTTTATTTACCATAGTTAAAGGTAAATCAGGTAATTAAGGGTAAATAAAATATTATAAAATTACCCTAACACATGCCAAAATTTTATTGGATGGATAAAAGTCGACCCATATCACCTAAAGGTCTGATTAGATTAATTTTATGGACTTTTGAACATGAAAATAATTTAACTATTATTAAAACCAATGAAATTGACAACATGTCACTCTCTTAAATCTTATAAGTATAATAATTTTAATTTAGTGATAAACTACATAAACCTTGGAAAATTAATAGTCTCCATAAATCTAATAACATTATATACATCATGAGAATTTATTTAGAATTTTTAGGGATTAAATAATTGTCATTAATGGTGATACATTAATGATGCAGAAATAATTTATTATGTGAAAAATTAGTAATATAGTTTTTATTTAAATAATAATGCCCTTTAAAATTTCCACAAACCTGACCAAAATATATTGGTAGTGTATATCTACACCATAACCATCCAATTACCGAATATATAACTGTTTGGAGTCTTATAAAAATGATTATGACACTTATATTATTTTATTTTAAATGATGTCAAAGTTGTCACCTTCATAATTTAATAAATATAACATTTTAAAAGTTGGGTGTTTTAGAAGCTAAATCTGACTAAATGTATTATTATAAAATCTATAAGATATATCTTCATCCAAGTGTTTTATTTTTAATTTTTATGTAACAAATAAGTATATTAAATAATTACACAAGAATTGTGTAGTAATTATTTTATTAAGAGAAATATCACATAAATGGTTTTAGAAATATTAAAATAAATATTATATGAAATATTTAATGTGCTACACGAATTTTATAGATAAATAAAAAAATTTATGAATATATTAAATATTATATTTGGAACATATATTTTTTTTGGATTTTATTTAAAATCAAATACATGAATAGTGTCAAAAATGACACTATTGTTATTTTATAAAAATAACATAATATAAAATTGTTTAAAAATCACATAAATATTTAAAAATTATAAATTGATATTTATATGGTCGAAAATGTCATTAATTATCCAATTATGGACATTTCACCACACATAAGTAATTATTTATAACAATTTAAAAATTATAATTTTATTACCACAAATAAAATTAAAAAGATTAAATAGGGATAAATCAAGTTGATAATGTTTAAAATAAATTCCAAACATGTATAAATTTTGTTGGTTCATGAGATTACAACCCTATATCATCTAATATTAGGATATGAGTCATTTTTGGTGGTTTTTAAGTGGGGTTTCAATTTATTATAAATTAATATTTCTTATGATTCCAAAGATGCCCCTCTCCTAGCTTATAAAAAGGGCACCCCTCCTCACTTCTCTTCACACCCATTTGAGAATTTAAGTTAGTCCAACCCCTTCCCATTTACCTTATCAACTCCCCTAGAAACATTATAGCGGTTTTTTTCTCCTCAAAAGACCAACTCTAGTGACTAAAGAGGAGGTTAATAAGAGGCATGACAAAGAAGAGGAGGTTCGGATACATACGAAGAATATCGGACGTAAGGTAAGGGATAACTATTCCAATCTCGTTCTTATCTGAGATTGTTTATTCGTAAGTATTCACTGGTGTTATTGTTATCATCCATGTCCATGTTTTGTAAAAATGTTTTCATGTATGTTTAATGTCACTTTTAACCATTTTTGACTTTTACTACATGGTATGTAAGGAATCTTTTTTTTACCATACAAGGTACTTTTTGACTTTTCCGAAAAAAGTATGAGGAGAATTTTATTTTTAACTTATACAGCGTGAACATTTTTTTACAGTTTCATAACGCCTCGTTTTCAGGAAGCTTCCTATACAATATTTCATGATTATTTTCAAAAAACCCCTTTTATTAAAAAATTTCACGTCATCTTGTGAAAAGAAACTGATTTTGAAGAAGAAAGGCTATTTTCCTTAAGATTTCATTTTAAGTGTTTTATCAAAAATATTTTCCATCTAAAATGAAATTATTTAATATGGTTGTGTTTTAGGTATAATGTATCCATTATTTACATGGTTTTATTTTTCTTATGATGAAATGATATCCATTTTTTATATGGATTATGTTATGATGTCATGATGTTTAAGAATCCCATTCTATTATAAGGGTTATGTTATGATGTATGATTTACGATTTTGTGGAACACAAAAGAATGGTTTCATTATGAGATGGGTGGGACCTAGATCTCCCTCCAATGCATTGGGTAAAGACTTATATCTCATGAGATATACATGGCTGGAACAGTATGTTAATCCGGTTTAGTAATACAGGATTGGAATGAGGAGTGAACTCGATTCAGAAAGGTACTTTGTCCACAAAGATGGTCTTGGCAGAAAATCCTTGGCTACTATGGAAATCATATCATGTTCTTAATGGTTTCCACAATCACATGTTTTATTCACATGATATTTTATCATGATTAATGTTTCTTTATGACCTCTACCTTATGTACTGCAATGTTTTATGTCATTGCCCAAGATATTCATGTTTAAACATTATGTTCATGTTTTTAAGTTCAAATGTATATGATTTGTTTTATTTTATCCATGCTTACCCTTATTGAGCATTTGAGATCACCCTTTATATGTTTTTCCCCGGGATTTAAGTAAGGTTTTAGGTAAGAAAACCAAAAGTGGAAGATCTTTATAGGAGATGTTGAAGATCATTCACCACAATTAGAAGATTACGTTCTACGTTTCCAAAGACCCTAAACTATTACGGTCCTTGTGTGTCTGTTTTTTTATGTATTAATTATTCCTCAAATGTAATGTAATGTCCATGTACGTCAAGATTCTATTCTCTACAAGAAAAAAGTTAGAAATGTACAATGCTTAGTCTGCAAGGAGTCGAGACACTACCCAAATCATTGTCCAAATCATGAGAGTGTACCCCAAATGATACTATTGGATAATAATCATGTTATGATACTACCGAAGATGAAGAGAAATTATTATATTTCTTATGTTGTTATTAAATTATTATGTCATTTGAGTACTTTATTAATGATTCACTGATTATAAGAATTATCGAGTATATAAATATTGTACTGCAGTACTGTTTCATTAAGGAATTGAGATTGTGTGGAACCAAGAAAGGTTACTCAATAGCAGGTAATTTTTTTGGAAAATATATGGTTGAGAAAAGGATAAAATTTAATATGGTTCTCATACTGAGGTATCGATTTTGGAAAAATATATGATTAATTTGGATAAATTATATTGGATATTCTTGACAACCTGGGAACTGATTAATGATTTGTATATTCTATCATTGTTTCATTTTTCAAAATTTTTGGATATAATTAGTATATATAGTATTCATTAAAAAAATAAGGGAGCATGAATATATTCAATAGGGTTTTATGGTAATTCAGTGTGTTACCATGTTTCAAAATAATACATGATGATGGTATTCATATGTTATTATGTGGCAGAAAAGATCTTCATTTTTTTTACCGTCCTTATAAATTTTGGACTGTGAGTTTAGACAAAAATATTTCGGATAAGTCTAAAGGTTGGAATGGATTAATTTTGACATTGGATAATATTTTATGTTTAAATAATTTGTTAAGATTATTTTTTTATTGTTATAAAAAGGACAACCCGGTGGTCGGGTGACAACCAGTCGCGTCCGGTAAGGGAGTAAGACTTGAACCTGCAACCAAAGAGAAACTAGGGTGCATCACCTACCACTAGCATAGGTGATGTCCTTGTTTGTATAATGTAGTTTTTTTAAATGGTCTAATATATAAATTATAAATTCATTTATTAGAACCCTGTATGATTAGGATAAATAGAATTTTTTGGAATTCTATTAACATTTTGAGTGAAATATGAGTTTGTGGTAGGAATTAGTTGAAGGGTGAAACTCTACTTTTTACATATATTTTTCCCACTTATTCTTTGAATAAATTAATTCTTAAACAATTGGGAAGGGATCATAAAACTAAAAATATTTTATCATAATACCTTATGCTTTGTTGAACTAAAGATATTTTAAATCATCATAGATTGATGGCATTGAGGACATCAATTTTACTCTTTTTGTGATTGATGACCTCAATCACTCCCTATAAATATCTATTTTTTCCATAATTAAGTGTCTATAATTTCCACAATATTTATCTTAATGGAAATCATAATTTGGGGGTGACTTTTTCATTTTCATTTCCCTATTATTATTACTAAATTTTATTAAACCATTTTCTGATGTGGGTTCTCCAAAACGGTATTTTTTGTATTTTTAGCCTTTTATTTTTGAAAAAAATATTTAAATTGGGAGGACTCAATTTATTAAAGGAGGGTAAAATATAACACCCCTAGATTTCATAGTATGTTATCTCTTCATGTTATTTTAAAAAATTTTGCTACATGGAACACCGAGTTTGAGGGCACCACGACTTACCAATCTAGCCGTTCAAAAAAAGAGGTTACTAATAGTATTAACAACATTTTAAATTTTGTATATATCCTATATAATTCTAACATTCATATTTTCTATTTATTTGACATAGTATAATAAAAATTAAAATTTTAAGATAAAAGAGTTATTTTTTAAAAAATATAGTTTTTCACCTTTTAATGGAGAACCCCTTTTAAATCCAATAATTGAAACTTTTATATATTTAATTTAGTGAAATTAAATTATTATTTAGAAGCAGGAAAAAATAATTTAGTTTGGATAATTTTTTTGTTACCTTTCAAATTTTGATGAATAATGAAAAATACTAAATTTTAATTAGAAACAACTTTTTAAATTGAATTAATTTATAATGTTAAATTATAAATTTGAGTTGTTTTAATGTATAATTAGATTATATTTTTATAATTAAATATAATTTATTTCATTGTATGTAATTTCAATTTTAAACTGAACATAAATAGGTGTCAATCTTCTGATAGTTATTATTTCATAAAAACACATTTTTTGTTTTGACAACGGGAATTAATTTTAAATTAATTTCTACCACTTTAGTATTTCGAATTTGGAAAAATGGATTCCATATTTGGAATCAGGAGGTCCAAATTGTGTAAATAGGGAACTTTAAATTTTTTACATTATGAGTAATTACATCAGTAAATATTTTATTTATCATGGTTAAATGGTAAATTTGATAAATAAGTGTAAAAATAATATTATAATAATATTAAATTACCTTAACATGTGTCATATTCCTATTGGTTGTTACTTGTATGATTGTGGGAATCCTTGGGATGATTTTGGGACCCCATGGGGCCACTTGGGAGTGACAATGGCATTTTACATTTATTAATCTAATCTAATGACAAAAATTACAAAAGAATGTATATTTTATTAAAATATTTTTATGTGGGGATATATAATTTCTCTCTTCGACTATAAATATTTATTTAAAAACTGAAATTATTTCCTATATAATGATATTTTATTTTATAATTTTTAGGCACAAAATAAATATATTTCTTTGTGACACAATAGTGATGCAGCATTTTCGTTATAAATTAAATAAACAAATAAATGATATTGTAAATATTAAAATAAATATAATTAAAAAATTTGAATCCATTCACAAATTTTCTAGTTTAACATGACATATTTGGGTTGATTCAAGGTATTTGTTTTGTAGTAATCATGTTTTTATGACTTTCACAAAAACAAAAAACTAAATGCTGTCAAAATTGACATAATTGAGTTTTTAAAACAAATATTATATCATTAATTGATATAATATTACTAAATATATAAGGCTTCTCCAAAAGACATAGATAAGGTTATATATAATAATAATTAACCACATGGGGTTCTCTTATATTTTTATAGTAGGTTTATTAACAATATAATATAAAAATACAAAGAGACAAGGTAAATGTCAAACTAATTATCTAAGAGTTAAATATAAATGATAAATGTAATATGATGCCCTGAACCTATCTAAATCCTATTGGTTGAATGTTTTTAGACCCATACCCACCATAACCTCTAAATAATTCATTTTTGAGCTATTAGAAACTGAAAATGATTTTATTATAATATAATATTTCAAGCTTTTCCTAAAGTGACCCTCCCCTATCTTATAAAAGGGAACATCCGCTTCTCATGAATTCACACATCCAAAGCCTTTGAGATCGGCCAACCCCTACACGAATATCCTCCCAACTTTCCTCCCATCACCCTAGAGGCCTCAATTTGGTCATAAATCCAACCTAATGATCACTTTTTATCAAATCAAAACAAAGACCCCTAAGAAGAGGTAATATTTCATCACCTCTATCAAGTTCTTTTCTTATTCCACTTCTTCTTTATTTGTTGTTTCCATTAAAAAATAATAACACTAGTGTAATTTATAAACTGTGATGTTATTATAGAAATTTTAAAACAATATTTATTATTCAATCCATTCTATAATGGACAAAGTCGCCATACGTGCGTCCGTACAGTTTACCGTCTCCACGTCGTGGTGTAGTTTGTTATTCAAACACTTAATTATTTGGATGGGAATAATTATGATTATAACTGATGTAAAAAATAAATATAACATGTTATTGATTCTTTATATATGATATAACATCCAATTACATACTATTTAATCTTAAATATAATGATATTGTCGCTCGTTCATACATACGGATTATCGTCTCCCCGACGTGATGAGATTCATTCCCACGTTCATCATTCAAAATGATTATAAAAAGATATATTATTAATAAGTATGTAATATATGAAATAATAATTCTACTGGAGATATATATATATATCTGTGTGTGTGTTTGTTTGTTTGTTTTTGTGTGTGTGTGTACTTACATATATCTAATTCACTTACTTCTGTTCAGTACGATATAAAACTGGAAACAACATTTATGTGTACGTACATCCTACTGTCTTTGTAAACAGTGCCGTCCATTTCACATATATATATATATATAATTTTTAAATAATTCTATTCAAATTATATATTATATATAAATCATGTTTTATATTCTGATTGTATTTAATTCATGATCAATATGATACGATCCGGAATAAAAAGTTCAAACACGTACGATAAAGAAAGCGATTATTACCCAAAATATTAATTTAACATGGAAATAATTATTAAATGGGTAATATAAATTCATAAATGAATCATTTATGATATAATAAATCTGAATATGGTTATTTTATGATATAATAACATACTATATTAATTATACAGGAGGTTAAACATACCCTTGACCAAATGAAAGTGCAAGGTAAGGGTTATTTCCTCAATTTTATTATTATCTGAGATTGTTTATGTGTAAGTATTTACTAGGACATATTTATCATTGATAAGAATATTTCATAAAAATGATTTCAAAAATAATCTTTTTGGTTTTATGGAAGGATTTATTTAACTATATCATCATTTTAAGTTTTTTTATTTTTCATTCTAAATCCTTTTTATTAATGTCTATGTTTTCAAAAAGATTTTATGTATTTATTTTTATAGATATGAATGTTTCGAAATGATAATTAATTTCAAAAGTTTAAAAGTGGCATAGGAAAAATGGATTTAAAAATCTATTTTAAATTACTTTCTTTTAATTTTGTGATGGTTGGAGCCCGCTATAGCTCCTCGATGCATCAGAAGGTTTTATGAGACAATTAGACATGGAATTGGATGAGGCCTTTCCCAATTTGATATATGGTTTTGGCCTAGGCTTCAATATTTTTTCGATGACATTGGTCGAGGCCTTGAGAGCATGTTTCTGAATATCTGGCATTATACATTCCATCATTCGGAAAATAATATTCATGGTTCATGTGGTTATTAGTATAGTAGAATACCCATGACTATGTTTTATTATATAATTATTTACTCATCTAATATTTCTTCCATAAATTGTTCATGTTTATTATTTGTAAAGGAATTTGTTTTAAATTATTAACCTTAACTATTTATTAGGTTATCTTCCGTTAAATTGTTTACCCTTACTAAGCATCTGAGCTCACCGCTTTCTTATGTTTTATTTTCCCAGGATTTCCAAGAAGCGTATTATGATTGATATGCAGGGATAAGCTAAAAGGAAATAATGGAGTTTTAAAAGAACTATCTATGATGTAATTTTTTTTCTGAAATTGTAATGTAATGTTGATTTATGTAATCTATTTCACATAATAATAAACTAATCAGTCTTTTGGGACATGATTTTCTTGTATCATGCCAATGTATTTAGATAATGCACTAACTCTAGTTAACTCGGGTCGGGGCGTTACACAATACATCTCTATTTGGATTCGAGTAGGTAGTGGCGGATCTAGCATAGATGTACCTAGGGGTAAAATAAAAAAACAATCCTTTGATCAAGACTCGAATGGGAACTGGTGCATGATAATGAGTCTTGATGCACTGTTGGTTATGACACTCCCCGAGGATATATTTAGTATAATTCACATTTACATTACAAAATAATTTGATGGATTTTAATATAAGTAGGGAATAAATATAATTGTTAATCCTAATGTGTTTCACATTGAAAATAAGGTGTCATGATATTCCTTAAATGATATTTTGACTCACCATATGCTTTCTGGTTTTAGTGAATTGTTGGATTCCATGGAAGTCATAGTAACACTAAACATGATGTACATGGTGGGCACGATGATGGAAATGAGAAACTAAATAGAATGTTGATAGGTGTTAAATAATATTGTGTTCATGCTGAATCAGGTTCCCAAAAATATGATCAACATCATATACATTAACCAATTCCCAAACTCAAAAAGGAAGAGAAGGGAAGATAATGTTAAGATCTCCAGCAGTGGAAACTGTGGAGAAAAGAAAAATCAATTTCTATCATGCAGGAAATGTGGAAGGAGAAACCCATGATAGTGTCTCAATAGAACAACGAAATGATTTATGTGTGGGAAATAAGGACATAATGAAAATAATTTCAGAGGAAAAATGAAGAGTACTATGGAAGAATATAGTTATAATCCTAATAATAAATTTATAGTTATTTTACATAAATGTAGGGGACCATGGAATTACCAGAGACAATGCCCTATTCTCTAGGGTAACCACAAGGTCAAGGAAGAACCTATGTGGAAATAAATAGTTGGAAAAATATATAAATGTATTAATTATTTTTATTGATTGTATTACTTTGGAAGAATTTTCTGTTGTATGTTAAACCCTAAAGTTTTTTATTTTAAATTGATATTTTGGGGATGAGTTATCATTTCTTTTGTGGATATAGTTATAAAGAACCATTTGGGTTTATATGATCCTTGATTTTGAGGCAATTACTGGATATTAATTTTTTGGGATAAAAATACAAGATATGAGATAACATTTGTGGATAAATTATGATATAGTTATTTTGAGAAATTTATTTCATATTGTTTATGTAATAAAATATAGTTTTTCAAAAAGGACAACACGCAGACCGTGTGAAAACCCGTCGGGTCAGACAAAGCTGCGAGAATTGAACCCACAACCAAAGTGAGTCTGGGATTTATCGCCAACTACTAGACTATGCAATGTCCTTGGTTAGTGTGAATAAATATTTTTAGTTAAATGATTTTATTGATCAATAATAAGTTGATTCTGGATCATATGTTTTATTAAATGAATTTCCTTAGTATATGAAAATGATTTGGTGATTATGTGATAAATGTTATTTTGGAATATTTTCCCTCTACTGGGAATACTATATTCCTAAGGAATATTGAATACTAAATGGAATTTTTTTGAGTAATGGTGTATTTTTTTTATTTTGGATGAATTTATGTATTTTTTACAGATATTCGGGATATTAATTGAAATGATTAACTAATCATAGATAATATGTGATTTGGTTAATTACACTTATGTCTGAGACCTTAAGAGTAGTTTTTTTAATTTGTGGATAAATCTAAAGATTTACTCTAAAATAAAATATTGTTAAATTTTTCAGAGTTTTGGGTTTCAATCTTAGTTTGGATTATGTTGAAGTATTTTGAGGAAAATGTTTTATTGAATGATCTTTATTGAACTTTTGGTATTGTTTGTTTAATTTCGTAAATTAATATTAGTATTTCACTCTATAAAGGATTATCCATTTTTGATAATGTCTAATCTTGTTTGTACAATTGGGTTTTGGTTAATCTCTAAATACAAGGGAAATATATAGTTCATCCTTTGTGGATTTTGTGATTCTCTAGAAGTTGATTCTAGTGCTTCAGGTTTGACCAAGTCATCATGAATACTCATCGTTTGGAAAAAGATCTGTTAGTGGTATAAATTTTTTAAAAGATGAAACTCCACTTGAAAAGTAAGTATATATCTTTATGTTATTAGAAAAACATATAAATAAATTCCTAATCTTTATGAAATAGGTCTTCAAACAAAAACATTATATGCATACTTTTTTTTACTGGCAACCTAATGACTCAATTACCCATCACAAGTTTGTGGTTTTCTGGTAGTTTACATTATCTTGATCATGTTTTCTATCACTTCCCATCAAAACATGGAACTTTATTTATCTTCCATATTCACGTTTACCTACACGTAATCCTAGTATGGGTTCTTTCAGGTGACATTTTTACTTCGCTTTCTTTCTTTTATTGTGATAGTCTTATTTAATCTTTTTCAGACGTGGGGCATTAAATAAAGTTCCCAAATAAAATTTCAAAAATTTGGGGGAATAAATTTCCAAAATGGGGGAAGAATGTAACACCCCAGGATTTCATAGTACATTATTTTTTTTAAATTAAATCAATAGTTTGCGCTACACTTAAAATCGAGTTTGAGCACACCACGACTTACCAAACTTGTCGTTTAAAAACCTATATTGAATATTATTAACTGAATTTTGAATTTTATATACTACATATAATTTTAACATTCATAATTTGTTCTTATTATACATAATATAATAAAAAATTCAATTTTTCAGATAGAAGTATTATTTTTAAAAAATTTCAATTTTACCTCATTTTAATGGAAATCATTTTTTAAATTCAATAATTATACTTTTATATATTAAATATGAATGAATAAAATTATTTTTTATAAATGGGGAGTAAAAATTTTGTTTGGATAAATTTTTCGTGCTTTTCTGAAAACTTTCATATTTTTTATGAATAGTGGAAATACTAAATTAAAATTGAAATCAACTTTTTTAATCAAAATAATTTATAGTGTTAAATTATAAATTTGAATGGTTTTGAAGTATAATTAAATTATATTTTCATCATTTAATCCAATTTTTGTCATTGGATGTAATTTTACATTTAAAATGGACATAAACACATATCAATCTTTTTATAGTTTTTAACTCTAAAAAACCCACTTTCTAGTTTTGAAAACTGGAATATTTTTTTAAATTAATTAATAAAATTTCAATATTTTTGATTTGAAAAAATAGACATCATTTTTGAAATTTTTATTTCAAAATTATCTTTGTGTGTTTTTTTGGTATTTTTTTAAAAACAATCAATTTTTAATGAATAGTGAAAAACATTTCTTTATTGTTTAAAGCCAATTATTTATTTAAATAATTATTTTTAATTTAAATTTTTTAAAAGTAGAAATAAATACATAATACCTATATTAGTACAATTTAATTAATTGTTTTCATTTTTCAATAAGATTAGATATATAAAATTTTATTTAACATTTTACAGCCTTTTACCCACCTTCTAGACCCAATTGAAAATTTGCATAAAACATAATTTTACAACTTATGTGAATTGAATTTCAAAAACATGAGAGAAACAGTTGAAATTATTATGTAAAATGTGGTTTAATATAACGAAAATAATTTTTGTTCAATAGCAACTTTTGAATTTTATTTACCACTGTTAAAATTAAATTGTGCAATTAAAGGTAAAAAATATATCATAATTACACCAACACATGTAATAATTATATTAGAAAAGTGTATTTTGATAAAAATAAACCTTAGTAATAAAATATGATCCTTTTATCCACTTGAATTAGATTAAGACATTTATTATTATTTTCTCTAATGAAGAGTTAAAAGTGTTAAATTCAATGTTTAATAACCAAACCATTTTTAATATAGTGTTATACCAGAGAAAAATTAGACTATAAATATTAATTAAAAATATAAATTGATTTAATACATTATAATATTTTATTTATATTTTTTATCTATTATATAATTAACTTTTTTATGACATAATGATGATGCAGTAATTACCTTATTAATGGTAGATTAAAATAATTGATATAATAAATATAAAAATAGATATAAATTTAGAATTTTGATACATTCCAAAAAAATTATAGGTTAATTGGACATGTTAGGGTTGATTTAATGTATTTGTTTCGAAGTAATCATGTTTTTTGGACTTTCAAAAAAACAAATACTAAATAGTCTCGTAATTTACAAAAATGGCTATTTAAAACAAATACATTATTATTAATTGAAATAAAATTCATAAAATTATAAGTATCCAAAAAAAACTTATATAATGATATATATTTCATTAATAAACCACTTGAGGTTCTCTTGTAATTTTATTGATTGTTTATTAACCACGTAATATAAAAATACAAGAATACATGGTAATCATTATTATATTTAACTAATAATTAAATCTAAATGATAAGGTTAATTTGGTGACCTGAAAATGTATAAAACCTTTTGGTTGAGAGGATATAGACCCACATCCAACTTATTCAAGAAAAAAATTATTTTTGAGACAATATTAACCAATATTATTTTATAATATAATAATATTTCTTGTTTTCCATAAAATGATCGTAACCTCTCATATAAAAGGGAATTTCCCCTTCTCTCAAAATCACACCTACAAATCCATTTGGCTCGGCCAAACGCATCTCCAATATCCTCTATACTTCTCTCACATGAATCTAGCAGCATTAATTTGAATATAAATCCATCCGAAGGAGCCCTTTAGATAAAATTAAAGGAAAACACTTGAAGAAGAGGTAATAATTTTATCACATATTTCAAAGTTCTTTTCTTCTTCCACTTCCTCTTCCATTTTCCCATACCAAAATAATTAATCTACTACCTTATAAATATTTTTATGTTATTATAAATATGTAAAACCCTATTCATTATTCTATATATCCTATGAATGATATAGCCACCTTATGTGCGTAAGTACGGCTAACGATCACCACGTCGTGGTGTAGTTCGTTAAACAACACATATTTATTCGGTCGGGTATAATAATGATTATAAATGATTTAAACATAAAATATTACATGTTAAGGATGATGTATATATAATATACCATCCAATTACATATTAATTCACCACTAATAGAATGATATTGTCTCTCGTGCGTACGTATGGCTTACCGCCTCAGTGACACGATGAGATTTCGTTCCCTATCGTATCCATTCAAAACTAATTTTCATTTTATGATTAAAAATAATTTTTCCGAACATAACATAATTCTATATATTAATCTAATACATCCTATCTATAATAAACTTGACTTACGTAACAAAATATATAAAGGAAAATGATTAAGTTAACACCCAAAATAATAATATTACTGAAATATTATTAAACAAAGTTATATTAGAAGATCATATATGATATAATATATATTTATGTGGTTCTTTTATAACATAATAACACTTATTTCACCATTATACAAGATTTATACATACCCTCTACTAAGGAAATGTACAATGTTAATGGTTTTTCATCTCACTTTTTATTCCCGTGAGTTTCATGCTATTTTTTACACTCTTTCCTTTTGTGTGGTGTGTGTACTGCCCGTGATTTTATTTTTTGTGTAATATAAATTAATTTGTAGATATTTAAATATTCATTGAATGATCCTTATTTTATGTGGTGTGTTTTTTGTTAGTTATCATATTGGTAGGGTAATTTCTAATTTGAATTTCCACTCATTGGGTTTTTCATATACTTCATTGATTATTTTAATCCAAAATTATGTGTGGAATAACTATTTATTTATTAACGGTGTAATTTCCATTCGACATTGTGTGGATAAACGTTTTATACACATAATCACTCAATTGATAAATTATGTAGTCATTGATGTGAACTTGATAATGGTAATCATAACTCAATTTCCATTCACTGAGTTAAACATCCAAGTAATTGGTTTTGTTTTTAAAATGAATATGTTGGAATGTCCAATGGTTGATTTACACTAAATATAAAATCATATTTAGTATATTTTTATTTTTCACACATAATTATTTCATAGATTTATCCTTCATCTATGGATACAGTCTTTATAATGGATGTCATCTCAATTTACATTCCATTGAGACTTCTTTGTTGTTATGCACCAATTCACTTTTATATAGTGTGAATACTATCCTTTGATATATTATATCATGAACACATTTATTTTGATGATATTATAATGGTCTTATTAATGCTATTTCTCAATTATTGGTATTCAAGTGTCTCTCGTTTGGTTAGGAAATCAAACTCAAATATCATTTTAAAGGTTTTAATCATTTATTCACCTAAACCATTGTCATTAATGTACATGTTTTAAAAATTGTTATAAGTATTTACATATATGGACATGAATGTTTAAAATTAAAAATTAATTTTGAATCTTTCAATTTGGTATGTGAAACATTGATTCAAAAATCTATTTTAAATGGATCCTTGATAAATAGTGAGACATTTAAATGTTTCCCAGAAAAGGGGGATATTTATCTAAAATAGTGTTTCTGTTTATTTTCATCTATGTCAATATCCTTTATTATTATGGATTGAGGTTGATTTATTCAATCGTAGACATTGTATTTAATGAGTTGTGTTTGACTTTGGATGTGCTATTTTAGTACCATTCATGGTTTTTGGTTAAAATATTGACATTTTGTATGCTAGTTTTAATATGAATGTTTAGATTATGTTACAAAATTTTCATAAGAGGAATTCATTGGAAATAATATATGTCTGGTGGAGCCTTCTATAGCTCCTTGGTGCCTGGGTAGGTCTCATGAAACAAACTAGTGTCTTGGCATAAGGCCATGACAAAATCTTATTTTTAGTCTTGGTATGCGGCCTTGATTATGTTGTTCTGATGTCTGAAATTATTAATTCCATAATTATGAAATTAGATATTGATATTACATAATATTATTTGACTAGTATATTATCCATGTGAGTATGTAAATGGAATTATTTGATTTATATTTTATATATTATACAGAAGTTCATGTTTTAAAAGGCTTTTGTTTTAGTCTTATACAATGCATTAAATGTTAATTCTTATTTATGAATGTTTCTATTATATTTTTTTCTTTACTGAGAATCATTGATCACCCTTTCATAGGTTTTCTTATTCCCTTGATGTGTATAAGTATATTATGTTTGACCAGCAGGGATAGGCTAGGGGATATGACTGTGTCCAGAGAGGACAAAATGTTGTTTTTTTTATTTCATGATGCAATGTAAAAAATATATATATGTATATAGTACATCCATGGATACTAAACTAATATGTCTTTCGAAACATGATCTATTGTGATCAGGCCAATGTTATTTAATAATGCACCAACTCTGGGTAACTAGTGTTGGGGCGTTACAGTTGGTATCACAGGAAGTTTAGTACAAACCTTTGAAACTAGATTTAGAAAAACTCTAATTAGAAAACACTACCCTAATATGGAATTTGAGGATTAATATAGAAGAAAATCCAAAATATTTGGTAATGTAAATATAACGTGTGTTTTATAAGAAATACATCCCTGTATGAATTCAAGTAGGTATAGGATGCTCTGGCACATATATTCTTATGTGTAAAACACGAAAACACTGCATTGAGATATACTCGAACGGGAACTGATGCACGAAAACGGGCCTTGATGCATTCTAGGTTATGACACTCCCTGGGGAAATGCTTAGGATAATTCACATTTTATTTACAAAATTATTTGATGGATTTTAATATAAGATGAGCATAAATAATCTTTTTTTATCTAAAGGTGTTTTAAATTGAAAATAAGGTGTCTTGATATTCCCTAAATGATATCATGACTCACCCTATGATTTCTGGTTTTATACAATGGTTAGATTCCAAGGAAGACATGGTAATATTGAACATGATTTACAAGGTGGGAATGATGGTGGAAATGAGCAACTAAATGTAATGTTGATACGCGTAGAAGATATTGTGTTTATACAGAATCACATTTCCAAAAATATGATCAACAACAAATACATTAACCAACTCCCAAACTCAAAAAGAAAGGGAAATATAGAGAATGATAAGAGATCTAATAGTGGGGACCCTGGGAAAAATAATTATCAATTTCTATCATGTAGGAAATGTGGTAGGAGACAACCATGAAAGTGTATCAATGGAACTAAGAAATGTATTATGTGTGGGAAATAATGAGATAAATTAAAAAATTTCCTTGAAAAAATGAAGAGTACTATGGAAGAAAATAAAAATGATCCTAAGAATGGATTTATAGTAATTTTCTGTAAATATAGAAGACCATGGCATTACCCAAGATAGTGCGATATTATAGATGATAAAATCTAGGTAATGGAAGAACTTATATGGAAATAAATGGATGGAGAAAGGTTTAAAAGTACTAATTCTATTTGATGATTAGATTAGTTTGGATGAACTTTCTCTTGTAGGTGTAACCCTAAAGTTTGTTACGTGAAAATTATTATTGAAGAAGAATTATATTTTGTTTTGTGAAAATACTTATAAAGAACCATTTGAGTTTATAAGATACTTGATTTTGAGGAAACTACAGGATATTAATTTTGGGGATGAAAATATGAGGTATGAGATAACAATTGTGGTTAAATTATGTTATGGTTATTTTGAGGAATTTATCTCATTTTTGAAATGTAATAAAATTTAGTTTTCGAAAAAAGACAACACACAGACCTTGTGAAAACCCATCGCATCGTACAACGATGTGGGAATCAAACCAAAAACCAATGTTCAACTAGGAATTGTCTCTTTCTACTGGAGTACATGAAGTCCCTAGTTAGAGTGAAAAATTATTTTTAGTTAAATGATTTTATTGATCAATAATAAGATGATTTGGGATCTTATTTTTTATCCAATGAATATCCTTAGTATAGGAAAATGATTTTTCCATTAAGTGACAAATTTTATTTTGGAAGATGTTTGCAATGTTGGGAACACTATATGACTATGAAATATAGAATACTAAGTGATTTCATTTGAGGAGTAATGTTGGATTTTTTTTATTTTGGAAGAATCTGTGTATTTTTTATAGGGATTCAGGTTATTAATTAAAATGATTAACCAATAATTGAGAATATGTTATTTTTCTAATTACACATCCATATGAGATTTTAAGATTAGTTGATGTTATTTGAGATAAATGTTCAGGTTTATTATGAAATATTGTATGATTAAATTTTTCTAATTTTTTGGTTTCAATATTAGTTTGGATTATATTTATGGATTTTATGGAACTTTTTTTATTGAATGGTATTTATTCAACTTTGGGTATTATTTATTTAATTTCTTAAATTAAGATTAGTTTTTCTTTCTATAAATTATTATCCATTTTCAGGAAAATATGATCTTGTTCTAACTATTTTTTTGTTAATCTCTATAGACAAGGGAAATATAATGTTCATCCTTTTTGGATTATGTGATTCTCTAGAAGTTGATTCTCGGGCAGCAGATTTTACTAAGACATCTTGAATAATCATCATTTGGAAAAAAGTTGAGTTAATTGTAAAAAATTATTAAAAGATAAAAATCTACATGGAAAGTAAGTATATCTCTTTATGTAATTAGAAAATAACATAAATATATTCCTCAAATTTATGAAATTGAACATCAAACAAAAACGTTGTCCGTTTACTTTTCCAACTGGGAAACTAATGGTTGTTTAACATATCACAAGTTTGCAGATTTCATGTTTTTTACAATATTCGGATCATGTTTTCTATCTCTCCTCATCAGAACATGAAACTTTCTTTATCTCCAATATCCATGTTAACATACATTTAATCCTAGTATGTCTTATCTCATGTGTCCTTTGTACTTCTCTTTCTATCATTTAATGTGATAGTTTTATTGACTCTTTTTCTGTTGTAGGACTTTCAATGAAGTTCCAAAGAACAATTTTAAAAATTGTGAGGAAATAATTTCAAAAATAGGGGAAGAATTTAACACCCCAATATTTCATAGTACATTATTTTGTTTAATGTAATTCGATATCTTGTGCTACACGCAACACCGAGTTCGAGCGAACCATGACTTACCAAAATACCCGTTCAAAAAACAGTTATGAATAATATTACCTGAATTTTTTATTTTATATACTCCATATTACATTATCATCCATATTATGTGTTTTATAGACATATTATAAGAACAAATTCAATTTTTAAGATTAAATAACTATTTTCAAAAAATTGTAATTTTATCGTTTTTTAATGGAGATCCCTTTTTAAATCCAATATGTGAAACTTTTAAATATTCAATCTGGCAATATAAAATTATTATTTTGAAAAGGGATGTAAATATTTAGATTGGATAAATTTTTTATGCTTTTCTAATAACTTTCATATTTGGAGGAATAGTGAAAATACTAAATTTAAATTGAATATAACTTTTTTAATCAAAATAATATATAGTGTCAAATTATAAATTTTAATGGTTTTGAAGAATAATTATATTATATTTCTATCATTTAATCCAATATTTTTATTTGTAATTAATTTTATATTTCCATTTGACATTAATACACATCAATATTTTTATATTTTTTACTTCTCAGAAACCTCTTTTTTGGTTTGGACAACGAGAATATTTTTTAAAATTAATTAATAAAATTTATATATTTTGAATTTGGTAAAATATATATAATTTTTAATTTTGTAATACCAAAATTATCTTTGGATTAATTTTTACTATTTTTAAAAGAGATTTAATTTTTAATGAATAGTGAAAAACACTATATTATTGTTTGAAGACGACATTTTTTAAATAATTAATTTTAGGTTAATTTTATTTTAAAATTTAAATTATATACATAATAACTATATTATTCCAATTTAATTCTTTAAAGTAATTTTACAATTATATTAGATATATAAAATTTAATTGAACTTTTTACCACCTTTTACCCTCCTTCTAAGCATATTTGAAAATTTTCATTAAAGATAATTTTACCATTCTGGGAATTGAATTTCAAAAACCTGAGAGACACGATTGATATCAGTTAGTAAAATGTGGTTCAACAAGATGAAAATAATTTTTGGTAAATAGTAACTTTTAACTTTTTTTTACTGGGTTTAAAAGTAAGTAGGGTAATTAAGGGTAAAAATGATATTTTAGTCCCTCCAACACATATCCTAATTCTATTTTATAAGAGTATTTCAACAAAAAAATATTTATGAATAAAATATGATACTTTAATCCACTTGTATTAGATTAAGACATTTATTATTATATTATTTAAGGAATAGTTAAAAGTGTTAAATTCCATGTTTAATAACAAAACCAATGTTAATATATGGGTTTACATAAGATAAATTCGATTATATATATTCATTAGAATGTTAAAATGATTTCATAGATTATTGTATTTTATTTATAATTTTTAGAAATTATATAATAAACTTTTTTATAACACAATGATGATGAAATAATTACTTTATTAATAATAAATTAAAATAATTGATATTATAAATATAAAAATAAATTTAAATTGAGACTTTTGTTACATTCCACGATTTTTCACGATTTATATTACATGTATGGGTTGGTTTAATGTATTTTTTTAAGTAATCAGGTTTTTTTGACTTTCAAAAAAACCAAATACTAAAAAGTGTCAAAATAGAAAAAATTGTGTATTTAAAACAAATACATTATTATTAAAAATTATTTATTCCTAAAAATAAATGATTTGGAAAAAATTCATATATTATGATCTATTTGTCATTAATGAACCAGTTGAGGTTCTTTTGGAATTTTATTGTACGTTTATTTACCATGTAATATAAAAATAAAAAAATACATGGTAAAAGATAATATATTTAACTAATAATTAAATTATAAATGTTAAGGTTAATATGGTGGCCTAATATTGTATAAATAATATTGGATGAGAGTATTTAGAAACATCCCCACCTTATCCCAGAAATAAATCCATTTGGATCCATTATAAACCGAAATGATTTTATAATAAATTAATATTTCCGGCTTTTCCAAAAGTAACCCCCACCTCTCTAATAAAAGTAAATTTCCACTTATCTCAAAGTCACACCTCCAAATAAAATTGGATCAGCCAACCCCTGCCTTAATATCCTCCCAAATACACTCCCTTGATCCTAGTGGCATTACTTTGATCATAAATCCAACTTAAGTAGCCCTTTTGATCAAATTAAAAGGAAACATCAGATGAAGAGGAAATAATTTTATCACCTCTTTCAACGGTCTTTTATTCTTCCACATCCTCTTTCATTTTTGTTTCCATACAAAAATAATAACTCTAGTAACTCATACATACTGTGGTGTTATTATAAATATTGTACAACCATATTAATTATTTTATCCATCCTATGAATGACAAAGTCACCATATGTGGGTACGCACAGTTTACCCTCTCCACGTCATGGTATAGTATGTTATTCAATAAATAATTATTTAGATTGGTATAATAATGAGTATAACTGATTTAAATCATAAATATGACATGTAAATTATTATTTATATATAATATATCATTCAATTATATACAATTTCACCACTAATAGAATGATATTGTCACTCGTGTGTACGCACGGCTTACCGCCTCCGTGACGCGATGAGATTTTGTTCCCCACTGTAACCATTCAAGAATAATTTTCATTTGATCATTTAAAAAAATTTAAGAACATAAAATAATTCTGTATAGTAATTGAATACATTATATCCATAAGAAACATGACTTACGTAACAAAACATATAATTGAAAATGATTTAGTTAACACACAAAACAATGATACTACTGAAATATCATTAACAATGTAATATTATATGATCATATATGATATCATATATATGTATGTGGTTCTTGTATAACTTATTAACAATTATTTCACCATTATAAAAGATTTCAACATGCCAACTACTAAAGAAAAGTACAAGGTAAGGGGTTTTCATCTCACTTTTTATTCATGTGTGATTTATGCTATATTTTCCACTATTTCCTTTTGTGTGGTGTATGTACTACCCATTAATTTATTTTCTTTGCAATATACATTAATTTATGGATATTTGAATATTCTTTGTATGATACTTCTATCATGTGGTTATTTTTCATATGTTATCAAATCGTTAAGGGGATTTCTAATTTAAATTTCCACTCATTGGATTTTACGCATACATCATTGATTATTTCAGTCCAAGATTGTCTGTGGAATAACTATTTATTTATTTATGTCATAATTTCCACTCCCATTAGTGTGGATATTATTTTGATAAAAATAATCACTCCGTTGATATATTATGAATTTGTTGATATGAACTTGATATGGGTAATATTATCTCAATTTTCATTCATTGAGTTAAACATCCAAGTCATTGGTTTTTTTTTGACAAGAATATTTGTGAATGTATGATGATAGATTTAAACTGAATATAAAATCATATTTTTTTTAATTTTTCACACAAAATTATGTCGTATATTTATCCTTCATTTAATAATATAGTCTTTATAAGTTATTTCATCTAAATTTACATTTCATTGAGACTTCTTTGTTGTTATGTGCCAATTCACATTTATATGGTGTACATACTATCCTTTGACATATTATATCATGAAAACCTTTATTCTGATTATATTATAAGGTTTTTTTTAATTTTATTCATCAATTATTTTTACTTTAGAGTCTCTCATTTGTTTAGAAACTCTAACTAAAATATCATTTTAAAGGTGTAAATGATTTATACATCTAAATCGTTCTCATTAAAGTCCATGTTTTCAAAATGGTTTTACGTATTTATTTATATAAACATTAATGTTTTAAATTTTAAATTCCTTTTATTAGTTTCAAAGTGGTATGGGACACATTCATTCAAAAATCTATTTTTAATGGTTTCTTGATAAATAGTGAGACATCTAAATATTTCCAAGATAATGGGATATTTCTATAAAATAGTTTTACTATTTATTTTCATCTATGTCAATATCCTTCACAATTATTGACTGAGGTTTATTTATATAATCTTACACATTCACTCCCCTCCCTCCCATGCTACATTTTCCTTTGGCGGAGATTCGGGAGGGGGAGGCCTTTGCGCCCATTCTGGCAACGTCTCCCCTTCCCCCTTCTCTTCTCCCTTCTCTCCTTATTCTCGGCTTGCATCCTGCTTTACTTCCTCCTTCTTTACCTCTTTTTCTTTTTTCCCTTTTTTCATGTTTTCTCCGGTCTGGTGTCTTGGGTTTTTTTGCTAGTGTGTCTTCTCCCGGCGGTGGCTTCGTCGGTGGGAATCAGTAGTCTAGGCAGGGTCTTGCTTTTCTGTAGAGTTCCTTCCGCTCCTAATCTTCCTTGGATTCTTTGTTCCTTCACTAGTCTACCAGTCGGGTTGTTGTGGTGGTTCAAGGAGGCTTTGGGGGGAGATGTTTGTTCAGTTGAAGGAGCTCCAGGGGGTGGTCAATTTTTCAACTTCGATCTGAGCAGTGGGGATTCTCACCTGTAGTAACATGCTGATCTGACTGTGTAGATGGTGTGGTTCCGGCGTTGATGGTGTTGGATGGATTTTACTTCATCCGCTTGACCCTACCCTTTCTTCATGGTTCCACTCCTTTTCCATGTCGGTCTGGTGCGATGGTCCATTTTGAGTTTTGAGAGGTGTGACTTGAGCGGTTGATGACAAAATCGGAGGTGATTCAAGCCTTTTTTGTGGAGACCCCGACTCATGTGCTTTGATCTCGTTTCAAGGTTCACTGAACCCTCCTAGGTCAGTTGGTAATGATAGCTTCTGAGGAGGCTTTGAGAGGTGTTTGTGTGAGTGGAAGGGTGTCTATGGAGCCGCAACTGGTGGATCCTGTCATTGGTTACTGTTCGTGTGTTCTGGTGATGGCGAAGGTGTTTTGTTTGGGGTAGTTTGTTATTCTATGTTATGTATGGAGTGGAAGTCGAAGGTGAAGGGTGAATTTGGTGGTAACAACGTCAAATAAGTGGATGTTTGTGTCGATTGATGAGGACCATGAAGCTGGCATTGGAAGCTTCCGCAACACCGGTGATGGAAGCTCCGACGATGATGATGGTGGTGGCTCCTAGAAGCGATGATGATGGGGGAGATTGGATGATGATTATGACATTGGCTTGGATCGATGTGGGTGGGAGATTTGGTGTCTACGCGACTCAAGGTGGCTCTTGGAACAACATTTAATGGTGATGTCTTGCACGTGGACTGGAAAGCTATTTTTGTTTATGAATTTTGATTTTGAAAGCTCTTGTGGTGGCGTGGAACTATGGATTAAGAAAAGGCGAGATGTCAGTTTTTGTATGTGGTGACATTTTTGAATTTTTGGGATGTATTTCGTGCTATACGGTTACCACTTTTCCTTAAGGTGGCTCATAGAAAATATCAAAAAAAGGATTTGGAGGTATATAATGAGTTATATTTGACTGTATATATGATATTCTTATACCATTTCTGGTTTTCTGAAAAAATATTGTCATTTTGTATTCTTGTTTTAATACGAATGTTTAGATTATGTTCCAAACTTTTCATATGAGGAATTCTTTGGACATAGTATGTGATGGGTGGATCCCACAATATCTCCTTGATGCATCGGAAGGTCTCATGACACAAACAAGTGTCATGGTATAAGGCCTTGAAAAAATATTATTTTTAGAATTGGTATGAGTCCTTGACTATGTGGTTATGAGGTCCGGCATTATTCATTCCATCATTATGAAATTAGATATTGATATTACATGTGATTATTCGACTAGTTGAATATCTATATTAATATGTAAATGGAATTATTTGATTTATATTTTCCATTCTATACTGATGTTTATGTTTTAAAATGCATGTGTTTTAGTCTTATAAATTTCATTAAATGTTTAGGCTTATTTATTAATGTTTCTGATATATTTTTATCCTTACTGAGCATCTAAGCACACCTTTTTCTTATTTTTTATTTTTCCAAGGATTTGAAGAATCATATAATGTGTGACCTGCAGGGATAGGATAAAGGATATGGGTGTGTTCAAAGTGGACACAATGTTTTTGTTGTTTTTATTTCATGATGTAATGTAAAATATATGTATGTATATATTACTTCAAAGGCTACTAAACAAATATGTCGTTAGAGACATGATCTATTATGATCATTCCAATGTTATTTAATAAGGCACCAACTCTGTGTAACTAGGGTCGGTGCATTGCAATTAGTATCAAGATAATGTTTAGTACAAACTTTGGAAACTAGATTTAGAAAAAATATAATTACAAAAAAACATACCCTAAGATAGAATTTAAGGATTAGTATAGAATAACATCCCAAAAATTTGGTAATGTAAATATCATGTTTTTTTCTAGAAATACATCCTTGTTTGGATTTGAGTTGGTGGAGGTGGATCTTTCAAAAAAGTACCAAGGGGTAAAACCTTAATTCACAGGTTTGAGCTAGACTCAAATGGGAACTGGTGCACAACAATGGGAATTGATGCACTCTGGGTTACAACACTACCTATGGATATACTAAGTATAATTCACATTATATTTACTAACTGATTTGAATGATTTTAATATAAAATGAGAATAAATAACCATGGTTAATCCTAGGGTGTTTTAAATTGAAAATAAGGTGTCAGGATATTCTCTAAATTATTTTAAGACTTACCATATTATTTTTGGTTTAAGTAAATGGATGGATTTCAATGATGTCATAGTAACATTGAACATGATTGAAAAGGTGGGAATAATGGTGGAAATGAGAAACTAAATGGAATGTTGATAGGGAAAAATGTTATTGTGCTCATGCTGAAGCAACTTTCCAAAAATATGATAAAAAACATATACATTAACCAACACCCAATCACAATAATGAATAGAAAGACATTTAATGATAAGATCTACACTAGTGGAGATCATGGAGAAAATAAAGCTCAATATCTATCATTCAATAAATGTTGATGGAGACACCTATGAAAGTGTCTCAATGGAACAAAGAAATGATTATTGTGTGGGAAAAAAGTACATAAAGTAAATAATTTCTGAGGAAAAATGAAGAGTACTATGGAAGAAAATAAAAATAATTTAAGAATCCATTTACATTCATTTTCCATTAATATTAAAGGCCATGGAATTACCTGAGTCAATTCCCTATTCTAAAGGATAAACATAAGGTCAATGAAGAACCTATGAGGTAATAAATGGATGGATAATGGTTTAAAATTATCAATTATCTTTATTGATTAGATTACTTTTGAAGAATTTTCTCTTTTATGTGTAACCCTATAGTTTGTTATGGGAAAATGCTATTTGATGATGAATTATATTTTCTTTTGTGGATATAGTTATAAAGAACCATTTGGGTTTATATGATTCTTGATTTTGAAGAAATTATAGGTTACTAATTTTTTTGATGAAAATATGAGGTATGAGTTAACATTTGTTGTTAAATTATGTTATGGTTATTTTTAGGAATTCCTCTCATTTTGGGAATGTTATAAAAAATAGTTTTTGAAAAATGACAACATGTAGACCATGTGACAACCCATCACATCAGACTATGCTGTAGAAAGTTAACCCACAACCAATGTGTGACAGGGATTTATCGCCTACCACTGAACTACATGAAGTCCCTGGTTATTGTGACTAATTATTTTTAGTTAAATGATTCAATTGATCAAAAATAAGTTGATTCGGGATATTATGTTTTATCCATTGCATATTATTAGTATAGGAAAATTATTTGGTGATTAAGTGATAAATGTTATTTTAGAATATGTTTGCTCCGTTGGGAACAATATATGCCTGAGGAATATAAAATGCTATGGAATGTCATATGAGCAGTAATGGTGGATTTGTTTTGGAAGAATAAATGTATTTTTTTTACAGAGATTCAGGTTATTAAAAAATGATTAACCTATCATTGAGAATATTATATTTGGTTAATTAAACATTTTTATGAGACATTAAGAGTAATCGATGTTATTTATAAATAAATGTGATGATTTACTATGAAAGACTATATGATTAAATTTTTTTGAGTTTTGGATTTCAATTTTAGATTGGATTATATTGATGTATCTTATAGAAAAAGTTTTATTGAATGGTTTTTATTGAACTTTGTGTATTATTTGTTTAATTTTGGAAATTAATGTTAGTGATTCATTCTATAAAGGATTATCCATTTTGTGGAAAATATGGTCTTGTTATATCCATTTTCTTTTTCTTAATCTCTAATGGAAAGGTAAATATATAGTTCTTCCTTTTTGGATTATGTGATTCTCTAGAAGATGATTCTAGCACTTTAGGTTTGACCAAGTCTTCTTCAATACACATCATTTGGAGAAAAGATGAGTTTGTGGTAGAAATTTATTAAAATATGAAACTCTACATGAAAATTAAGTATATCTCTTTAGGTTAATATAAAATCTCTTAAAAAAATTCCTCAGCTCTGTGATATATAACATCAAACACAAATGTTATCCATTTACTTTTCCTACTGGGAAATTAATGAATTCTTAACCCATTACAGGTTTCTGGTTTCCTTGTTGTTTACTTTATCCTGATACTATTTTCTATCACTCCCCGTCATAACAAGAAACTTTCATTATATTTTGTATCCATGTTTACACACATGTAATCCTAGTATGGGTTATCTCGGTCGACCTTTGTATATCTATTTCTTTCATTTAATGTGATAAATTTATTTGACTTATTTTCTGATGTGGGACAATAAATGAAGTTCCCAAGAAATTTTTTAAATATTATTAGAAAACAATTTCCAAAAGGGGGGATAAATTTAACACCCCAAGATTTCAAATTACATTCTTTCCTTTAAATTAATTCAATAGCTTGCACTACACGCAACACTGACTTTGAGTGCACCACCACTTACCAAACTAGCCGTTCAAAAAATTTATGTATTGTATTAATTGAATTTTGTATTTTATATAATAAATATAATTTTAACATCCATATTATGTTCTTATTATACATAATATAATAAAAAATCAATTTTTTAGATAAAATAAGTATTTTTAAAGAATTGTTATTTTACCACCTTTTAATGTGGAACCCTTTTTAAATACAATATTTGATACTTTTATATATTAAATTTGACAACATAAAACTTATCTTTAGAAGTAGGATATAAAAATTTGGGTTGGATAATTTTTTGGTGCTTTTATGATAACTTTAATATTTTTATGAACATTGAAAATACATAATTTTAACTAAAAACATTTTTTTAATAAAAATTGTTTATCATGTTAATTAATACATTTGAACAGTTCTGAATTATAATTTAATTACATTTTTATCATTTAATACAATTATTCTCATTGGAAATAATTTTACATTTAAATTTGATATAAACACATATAAATATATTTATAGTTTTTACTTCTCAAAAATTCACATTCTAGTTTTGACAATGGGAATATATTTTTAAATTAATTATTAAAGTTTATATATTTTTAATTTGGTTAAATAGACATCATTTTTTAATTTCAAATATCAAAATTATCTTTGTGTGAATTTTTGGTTTTGTTTTTTAAAAACATTCAATTTTTCATGAATAGTGAAAAACACAACATAATTGTTTAAAGCAAACTTTTAATTTAAATGATTATTTTTAATTAAAATTTTATTAAAATAAAAATATTTACATAATACCTATATTAGTCTAATTTAATACATTAATTTAATTTTTCAATAAGATTAGATATATATAATTTTATTGAACTTCTTACCGCAATCTGCCCACCTTTTATGCATATTTGAAAATTTTCATAAATCATAATTTTACTGCTTCTATGAATTGAATTTCAAAAACCCGAGAGACACGGTTGACATCATTATGTAAAATCGGGTGTAATAAGATGAAAATAATTTATGTTCAATAGTAACTTTTGAATTTTATTTACCATGGTTAAAAGTAAATTGGATAATTAAAGGTAAAAATGACATTATAATTATCCCAAAAAATTCTCTAATTCTGTTGGATAAGTTTATTTCAACCAAAATCAACTATATTAATCAAATATTATCCTTTTTGATCCACTTGTATTAGATATGGTCATTTATTATTATTTTATTTAAAGAAGAGTTAAAAGTGTAAAATTCAAAGTTTAATAACTAAACCATTATTAATATATTGATATTTATGCGATAAATTCATCTATAAATATTAATTAGAAAGATAAAAATAATTTCTATATTATGGTATTTTATTTATAATTTTTAGACATTAAATAATTAAATCTATTTATGACACAATGATGATACAGTAATTAATTTATTAATGATCGAATAAAATAATTGATATTATAAATATCGAAATAAATTCAAATTGAGAATTTTGATGCATTACAAGAAACTTTTAGGTTAATATGACATGTTAGGGTTGATATAATTTATTTTTTTCAAATTAATCATGTTCTTTTAACTTTCAAAAAAAAAAAATAGCGTCAAAATTGAAATAATTGAGTATTTAAAATAAATACAATATTATTAAATGATATAATATTACTAAAAAATATAAGGATCATCCTAAGGACGTATATAATGATTTATATTTCATTAATTAAACTCATGAGGTTATCTTGTCATTTTATAGTAGGTTTATTAACAATGTAATATTAAAATACACGTAGACATGATAAAAGTTAAACAATTTAACTAACAATTAAAATCAAAATATAAAGTTAATATGGATACCTAAACATATATAAAACCTATTGGTAGAGATTATTTATACCCATACCCACCTTATCCTATAAATTGTACAATTTGGAGCCATTATAAACTGAAAAGGATATTATAATAAAATAATATTTCAAGCTTTTCCAAAGTGATTGTCACCTCTCTTATAAAAGTGTACTTCACCTTCTATCAAATTTACACCTCCAAATCCTTTTGTATCAACAAAACCCTACTCAAATATCCTTTTAAATACCATCATTTCATCATAAAGGACTTACTTTGATAAGACAGTCAACCTAAGGAGACCTTTTGATCAAATCAAAAGGATGAACTTGAAGGAGAGGTAATAATTTAATTACGTATTTCAAAGTTCATTTCTTCTAACACTAATTCATTCTAGTTTCCATACCAAAATAATAACCGCATTACCTTTAACATATTGTGATGTTAATATAAATATGATTCAACCATATTCATTATTCAATCCATCCAATGATTGAAAAAGTCACCATACTTGCGTACTTACGGCTTACCGTCTCCACCTCGTGGTGTAGTCTTTTATTCAACACTTCATTATTTGAATGGGTATTATAATGAGTATAAATTATGTAAATAAATAACATTACATGTTAATGATTCAATATATAAAATATACCATCCAATTACATATGATTTAACCACTAATAGAATGATACTATCGCTCATGTGTACGTACAGCTTACCGTATCCATAACGTGATGAGATTTCTTTCCCCATCCAAACCATTCAATAATAATTTTCATATACTGATTACAAATATTTTTTAAGAACATAATATAATTATTAATATGAATCAAATACCTCTTATCCATAACAAACATAACTTACATTACAAAACATATAATGGAAAGTGAACCAGTTAACACCCAAAACAATGATACTACTGAAATATCATTAACAAAGAAATTTTAGTATATCATATAAGATATTATATTTATGTATGTGGTTATTTTATATCTTATTAACAATAATTTCACCATTATAAAATAGGTTAACCCACCCTCTACTAAATAAATCCACAAGGTAAGGAATTTTCATCTCACTTTTTATTCCTTTGAGATTCATGTTATATTTTCCACTATTTCCTTTTGTGTGGTGTATGTACTGCACATGATTGTATCATTTGTGTAATATACATTAATTTAAGGATATTTACATATTCATTGTATGATACTTCTTTCATGGTGTGTGAGTTTCATATGTTTTCAAATATGTAATGTAATTTCTAATTTCAATTTCAACTCATTGGGTTTTACGTATACTTCATTGATTATTTTACCCAAATATTATTTGTGGATGCAATATTTTTATTTATATAGTAATTTTCACTCCCCATTTTGTGGATATAATTTTGATTCACAAAATCTCTCTATTGATAAATTCTAAAATCATTGATATGAACTTTATAAGGGTAATATTATCTCAATTTCCATTCATTGAGGTAAACATCCAAGTCATTTGTTTTGTTTTTAACAATAATATGTGTTAATATCATCTTATTGATTTAAACATAATATGAAATACTATTGAGTTTATTATTATTTGTCACATATAATTATGTCATTGATTTATCCGTCATATAAGGATAATGTCTTTATAATGGATTTAATGTCAATTTACATTCCATGAAGACTTCATTATTGTTATGCACCAATTCACATTTATATAGTGTATATACTATCAATTGACATATTATATCTTGAATCCCTTCATTATAATGATATTAAAATGGTTTTATTACTATTATTACTCAATTATTTTTATTCAAGCATATCTAATTTTGTTAGGAACTCTAACTAAAATATAATTTTAAATTAATTAGATAATAATTCATCAAAATATTTCTCATTAATGGCCATGTTTTAAAATGGTTATATGGATTTATTTATATTGACATGAATGTTTTAAAATTAAAATTCATTTTAAATGTTTCAAAGTGGTATGGGACACTTTGATTCATAAATCACTTTTAAATGGTTTATTGATAAATAGTGAGACTTTTTAATGTTTCCATGAAAAAGAGGATATTTCTCCCAAATAGTTTTACTATTTATTTTCATAATTGTCAATATCCTTAATTATTACTGATTGAGGTTGATTTATACAATCTTACAAATTGTATTTAATGAGTTATTTTTTTCTCTAGATATATTATTTTTATACCACTTATGGTTTTTGGTTAAAATATTTACATTTCTTATACTAGTTTTAATACAGTTGTTTAGATTATGTTCCAAAAATTTCATATTAGGAATGCATTGGACTTAGTAATTGACGGGTGGATCCCGCTATAGCTCTTCAATGAATCAGTTGTTCTAATGAGACAAACTAGTGATTCAGAACAATGCCTTAACAAAATCTTATTTTTACTATTGTCACGAGAGCTTGACTATGTGGTTATGATGTAAAACATTATGCATTCCATCATTATTAAATTAGTTATTGATATTACATGTGATTATTCTATTAGTATAATATCCATGGGAATAAGAAAAAGAAATTTTATGATTCATATTTTCCATATTATATTGAAGTTTATGTTTTCAAAGGATTTCATTTTAGTCTTATACATTTCCTAATTGTTTATTCTTATTTATGAATGTTTCTGCTACATTTTTATCCTTACTGATAATTTGAGCTCATCCATTCATATATTTTATTTTTCCCAGGATTAGAAGAAGTATATTTTGTTTTACCTGTAGGGATATTCTATGAGATCTGAGTGTGTCCATAGGGGGCACAATTTTGTTGTTTTTTTATTTCATGATGTAATTTAAAACTTATGTATATATCTAGTACATCCAAGAATATAAAACTAATTGGTCATTAGAGACATGATATCTTGAGATAATGACAATGTTATGTAATAATGAACTAACTCTGGGTAACAAGTGTAGGGGCATAACAGAAACACTCCTTTATACATTCAGATTCATCCTAGGACAAGAAGTGAAGCATCAGAGAAGGATAAAAAATGCACTTCCTCCTTTTTAAAATAACGAAATGGGGCACTGAACAACTTCTCCTTAAGATAATAAAATATAATCACACATTATTAGATTTATAACAATAGATGGTCCTTTATATTCATGTATTTTATAGGGGTTGAAATCAAACCTAATTCAATTAATATATTTTATTAATAACTTAAAAGACCATGTAAACTCTTTACCTCTACAACACTATAGGGGGACGCTAATGAAATGAGTGCATTGGTCATATAATTTACCACTTAAAATCTATGTTTGGAAATGAATTTCCTCGTGAAATGAATTTCACGATTCTATAAATCAAACATAGATAGTTTTAAAAAGAGCTTAAAACAATAGTTACTCTCAAAATGGCACAATGATGCTCAGTATATTCCACCTTATATATGGAATACACAAGGATTACATTGATAAAGAAAAGAAAAAACTTTTCTATAAATAGTTGAGACACTGCATTCAATATTCCCATGAAGATTACTATATAATTAATCATAATTAACATCAAAAAAATGATATAAAAATTTCCATAACAAAATTGGAATGTAGTTATCATAATATCTTTATTTCTCGTCCATATCTTATGACATATAAAGAATAGATATATCTTCTAGATCTAATTATCTCTTGATAAAAATCTACACATATTTTCATTCCATATATTTTGGTAGATATTTTTCATTTTATCAAGATTAAAATAATGATAATTGAATATAGGTATAGTATAAAATCAAGCATCCTTTCTACAAAATTGTGCCACTCCAATGTGAAATTCACATCCAAATATATCATTACTATGGTGAATAACATACCTGTATCGATATCTCTCATATACATAAAATAATCTATAATATATGGATTCATTAAAATCATATAAGTACCCAAGTGTAGATCTATCCTAAAATAATGATCTCATTGTGAGGTTAGGGCCACAATATATTCAGGGAAGACATTGTGGTACTATTTCACAACAAAGGGGAACTATTTTAGATGAACCTCTAATGAATTTAGTGTCACCACACCCATAATGATATATAATGATAGATTTCACCTCTATCCCGTCAATGGGTTTCACTCTAAAATATAAAGGGTGGGATCTTCATCATTGCTATAAAACAGAGTATATTTTCTAGAAATATTCAGTGATTTCATGCATTGAATATTGATAATTAATTTCAATGCCAATTTCGTGTGGATGAAAATACAAACATTTAAATTGTAACCAACAATTGTTCTCTCCATGAACAGTCTCAGAGTCACTAAACACATTAAACAAATTAACTCAAACACCTACTAGAATGTTCAAGAAAATGAGAACTGTAAGACTCTCAACCTTTGGTGACAAATAAATGACATGGTAAGGTGTAAAAATGATGTACCAAGATCTTAAATAAAAACTTCCATGCTACCGTGTATGAAAAAATAAAATGTTTCCACAAAATATGTATGTCTCACATAACACTTGAAACAATAGAGTATAAATATAAAAAACCTACATCATTACCTATCTATCCTTGATGATGACCACCTCCACATTTTTTATTCTATCAAAGGATGATGAGGATCATTGCGTCATTTTCTACCTTCCATCTATACTCTCTACCCGAAGTATGTTGTAGTACACAGATACGACTACCATGTCTTATAAAACTAAAATTTAAGAATATAAAGTGGTCCACCAGACATATGTTAAATAATAAAAATGGATGTGAATTCCTACCATTTATAACCATTCTGTGTATAAAAATACTCAGTATCCCTTGAAATGTACATGAGATCTTCCATCACCAATGAAATGTGATGATGATGAATGGGACCTAACCCCAGTTATTGGAAAACCCCACAATCCATGATACTAGAAACCCTAAACCAAATCTATAAATTTTTGATAAACATAATGACTCCCTTGTCACGAGGATATATTCCTATCAAATTCCTTTTCAATATCCTATTTTTTAATTAGTACCTCGAGATATGTGGGTATCATAAAAAAGATAACCTAGAAATATATATTATGGAATTAGACTCACTAAATTAAATTTCCCAGGACTCCTCATTTTGAATCAGGTCCAAATTATATCATATAATTTTTCATTAATTGATTCAGAACACCTTTAACTTAGAGATTCCCCACCAAAGGGTAAGTATCAAATGGAGATAGGCCTCATTCGTAGTATGATATTGACTCATTTGGTGAAATTGACCACAGTATATCACCCACAAAACATCCAACTCCTCATAATCCCTAAATAATAGTTAAAAAATGCTTGGATTCTCCATGAAACATAATAAAATCTAATGAAACCCATTTATCATTCCAAAAAATTATTGAACTAAATTATATGTTAAACATCTCCACCAATTCATCAATAAATGAATCCAAAACTGTTACCTAATACTTTTATAGGCCCAAGATCTAAATATTAAAAGGTTTCTACTTCCACTTGTCCTAATCATCAACATGAAATATATGGTTCCTTGCTAATATATCATACTATAAATCCTTGGTCCAAACAAAATTTAGTCTTCTACCTAGAACTATTCATGGAAAATAAAAATGGTTAGGGAATTCTACACCCAGAACGTGGAATATATAATATTAATTAAATAATGTTAATCCAAATTCAATCATCTTTCCATTTCAATAATATGTTAAATCATGAAAGATGTATGAACCTTTTCTTATACTATATACAAAAAATATTATCACAAAACATAATAGGATCAAAAAAATTATGGTCCTTGATTAGGATTATAAGGGGTTCTAAAAAATAATGTCCTAGTAGGCATCCCTTATTTACATCACATAATAATACTAGCTGACATTGTTTCCCTACCAAATCAGGAATTCTTCACTAATTATTACATTTAGACTCTATGATACCCCACAACCATATTTTTTAATACCAATTAATTATACCATCCCTAACCATAATTTAAAATTTCATGTTTGGTGATGAGAGAGGATACCTAATGATTTCCAATGACTGCATTGAGTGGTGAATGGGTTAATGACTAGAACCACTGTTATTCCAAGAAAAAAAATTGGACGAGTTTCTCCCTATTAAAAATATATGATGATATATATTGTGAAAACACCTAAAAAGTCATTCTCATAACAAATAATAATCCCAATTCATGCGTGTAAGGTCATACAAAAAAAAATAAACAACGCGTACTAAAAAGGGAACATCAAGAGTGACATTAATTCCAAAATATCTCTTGAACAACTCCTCAATAATGTTATGTCTTTCCTGTTGACCAATTGTTTTTAGAAAAACCTATAACCTATTCATATATAGGAATAGTAACTAAAAAACGCATAGTAAATACAATCCTTCCCAAAGACAGTCATGTAAATGGGAGTAAATCATACAAGTAAATATGAATATATAATGAAACTAACTCTTCACCAAATTATTTATGATATATTTTCAACCACATAATGAATATATCCCCTTATACCATAGACAAGTAATACTATATATCCAATATATTATAAAAAGTCACGGTACCAAAATACACTTTATCCACTAGTCAGCCAATCTTCCCTAACATTGCACATCATGTGAAATATATAATAAATAATCCTCATGTGTTTAAGGTTTATAATAACCCACGCCCAATATGTCTTATAATCACAATATTATCACCATCTCTATATAGTAAAAATGTAATTTTTCAGGAGCCCCCATATCTTGTACATCATAAAATACAACTAATTCCATTACATATCATACACATTATACCTATAATAATCCTTAGGATACTATATCATAAAAATATCCCAATCCTAGTAGACTATATTTAGTGGTTCATTTATGAAACTATTATAAGATATATGATATTTCACCCAAATGTATGAAATATTTAATTATTATTGAAAAATTGGATACATAATTGAATTTCATTTTATATCTAAAAATATAAAACAAAAAATATTTTTTTATATGAGAAAAACATTATTATATTTTTTAATCCATTTTTATCAATCCGAATAATCTTCATGTCATCTTGGAAAAAGGGTACATAAGAAAAGGGAGATCTCATATGCTCGGTAAGGGTATGTATACATTGGAAGCTAATAATGAATGAATAAAATGGAAAAAATTATTGATAATAAAATAATATCATATTAATAATAACATATTATTGAAATATTCCATGGATATCATAAATAATAAAATAATAACATAGAAATCAAAAAATAATTTCATGATAATGGAACTCATAATGATATCAATATAAAACAAACCATATAGGCCTCCGTCGTGGCATGTTATACCAATGTGTAATGCCTCATCCAAATACCCATTTTAGTATTTCTCAAAGGAAAGTATATGTATCATGGGTATATTTAATATTTTGGTCTACATATTATTTATTATGTAAAATTAATTATTCAAATTATTAAACAATATAACATAATGAAAATGAAAAAATAATAAATAACAATCTATATGGGAAGAACTATAATATGGAATGAAAATAATATCCATAGTTGAACTGATAATAGAACATCCTATGAAATATTTTGGATGAAATCATATCAGTATATCCTTATCATAATATTAAAGAAAATATTTTACATAAATTAAAATAATTAAAAAATATAGCTGTAAAATTTATTAAAAAAATATCACTTTTCAGTATGAAAACAATTATTTAATGGTTAAAATATTTACCAAAAACTAAGGAATACCTTTTCTCCAAAGTAAATCCCATATAATTTTAAATTAATAATCATACTAATGTGTTGTATTAATGATTGTAATTTTTTTAATTCATTATATTTTAAAAATGATCATTCCAATATTTATAAATGTGTCAAAATGATCATCATTTGAAATCCAACATATTTATTCCTTTTAAAATAACTTTTAATAATAAAAACATTTTTAAAAGTTCATTAATAAATCATTGTATTATTTTGAATAAATTATTTTAAAATATTTAATTAAAATATCTATATGAAATAAAAATAATACAGATTGTGTTAAAAATGTTAGTTTTCCTTTAAAATTTTAGATCTGTATGTTAATTACATAACGATATAAATATTAAATGAATAATTTTATTTATAGAAAAAAAATTGAAAGAAATATATATTGTTCATAGAATGGAAATATCAAATAATTCCCCCAATAATTTAATTAAAATAAATAATACATAATATTGATGAAATTGTTTAATAAAATGTTACCTTAGGTTCGAATTCCTTTGTATTAATTCAAACCTCCTATATACTAAATATATATTTGATATATATGATTATTAAAATATCATAATCAGATATATAATACTATATTTGATTTATATATCATATTTTATCACCCATTTATTCAAAAATAGTTTTTAGAAATTTCTTTTCCTTGTAAATACCACATTGTTTTTCATGTGTGCTTTTATTTAGTAGTTTTGGTCCATATACATTTATCATGTTTAAATATTATATATATTATTAAATAATTATATAATTAATATATATATATTTATTATATATGTATTTATAGTAATCTGTTAAAACAATAGATAACAAAAATAATTACAATTTTTATAGAGATAGTTGGTCATATGTACGCATATATAATTTTTTCATTTTTTCAATGGATAGAACAAAACAAAGGTATAAATTAATTCAAATTTTTTAATAATTATAATATCATATATATCATATATATTTATTATATGTATCTTAATTACCATCCATATATCATGTAAATGTAAAAAATTAAATCTCATTATGTCGATGATTGTCTATGTGTACGCAACAGTGAAAATATCACATTCTATGAGATTTAATGGTAACAAGGATTGTAATGTAATGCACCATAATACCAAAAAATAGTTACCTTGTCCAAACAGACACATCCTTGGATGCTGTTTTTGATCTCTATAGTCTTGTAACAACCAGCATGGCATAAATCAAAAACCAGAGTGAATGATTTCACCCATTTCAAATCAAGATAAAAGTAATATATACCCAATGGAAAGAAACAAAAAAAAAGAAAAACAAACTAATATATCATAATATAATACAGTGGAATAAGTACAACTCAAATGAAAAAAACACCCTTATACAAAACTATCTAAACCATGATGGGAACATTAAACCGAAAATCAGTACTCCAAGAGATTTGTGAGAAATCTCACACTATGTAATTAATGGAAATATGTACCATGAATATATAAACCATTATACCTTATAATTATTCCTCTCCTTTCCATACATCATAATAAAACATAATTTCTACACCCCACTGAAGGGTTTATATTTTTTCTAATTAATCATAGCCATATCCCACACAGTTTTTCAACATTAAATCTCTATTTAACAATACTAATATGGTTAATTTAAAATACATGTCATGATAATGATTAAAATTGGTTAAATAAAATTCATGGTAAATAATTTGACCTATTTCCATAGTTATAATTCAATCCTATTAAAATAGTATCAATATTAATTTAGATAAAAATTTCTATATGTTATATAAGATATGAAAGGTAAAAATACAAATAATTGAAAATAAAAACATTGAAGAATATTAAAATAGACGAATGATCACTCATGAGTAGGCTTGTTGTGTTCTTAATAACTAAATCATGACTGATACACACAAAATATCCCTATAACCCATCTGTAATGTTTAATTAAATATAGGAACACCCCATAATTTGAACCCATTTACAAATCCAATTATGTTTGACATCCAAATACATCATGATCTTTGAATAAGATAATGTCATAAAAATAGAACCCACTTATATTGTCATATATGAGTCCTAAAACTATACATTTAACCTACAAAACCACCGATCCCTTGATCTATGTTTGAAATCATATTAAAAAAATAAACATTTCAATATATAATATTGGAAACCCTATATCCATGAAAACATTCCTTGAAATCCATTTTCAATTTATTTATTTTTCCTAGTAAAGAATTTTTTTTAATGAAATATGGGAAAACTCAATATTTATAAATAGTCTATTTAAAAAAAATCAGAAAAAATAATGAATAATTATTTATAAAAACATTTGACAGACCATAATAATCAATGTTTCATATAATATAGGATAAAGACAGAACCACCCACCAAAAACTCAGGTTTGAGACAACACACAATAAGATCTATATATTAGAAGGAATGTAGAATAGAAAATAGGGGCCCCATCCTCGATTCCATGATCATATGATGTATTCTATAAAAAACAATCAATGTATATGATATATCATAACATAACTCAATGAACTCACAACGCCGCACCATAACCAACACACTAATTTTCTCCAAAGAGAATATGGAACAATAGAACCTGATAAAATAAAGAAGTAACATCATCACATGATCATAGATCTATAACCACATTCAATCACCACGTACTCAATAAAATAAAAAAAGGATAATAAATGTCATATTCCCAAATAAATTGAATACAACCCAACGAGAAAATCGAGTGCTAAAAAAGTGATCTGGAAGGGGAGGACACAAAAAAAGTCAACTAAATGGACACCGAGGGTATAAGGTAGGGTGGAAGAAACTGAATAAACTATAATTCTTTTTTAGGTGTATAAAAATTACATGGAATGCGATTTTTTAGTCATAAATCACTAATTTACATTTCAAATTATTTAATTTAGGATAATGCTGAAAACATGAATCCTCAAGTTAAATTACCCTGAGTGCCGATATTAGGATGTAAAAAGAAGGATTATGGGATGAAATAATTAACTATTGAAACTTCCTTAGTGGATTTTTCCTAGAATATAATTTACCTCATAAATAATGTGTTTGTAATGTCAATTCTATCTATATGCATCAATAATAAAGGGTTCTACATAAAATCAAAAAACAAAACAGAAGACCCATTATCCTGAAAGAAATTCTTGAAATCACTAAATGATTGAAACATTTATCTAGGTTTTTAAAATCTACCTACCATCAATCTTTTCATCCCTAAGAATTCTTGAGTGAGAATGTTAACCTAGAAATCCATGAAGAAATTATTTCCATAAAAGAAATTTTCACTAACATGTATCATGAAAATCTATTATATTTAACTATAACACTATTACCAACATAATAGGACACCAAAAAAAATACCTCAATTAGTTATCAATAAAAAATGGTTGATCCCCAACCAATTTTTTTCCCCAAAAGAATCACCTCACATATCAGATAATAGGAGGGGTTATGATGATATTTTTATGGAGAAATATTTGTGAACATAAAACATACTTATCAATTGTGTGAAAAAATGGTTTCAAATACCAAATGTTCCGAAGAAACTAAGGGACCGCATTCAGTCCAACATATCCATATTCCCTCATTCCTTATGTCAAAAGATTATAGTTACCCAAATAATGAAATATTTCAAGAAAACTTAGTCACTAAGAAAACTATAAAGGATGATCCAAATGATCTACATATGATTTCTTCTGACTCTCAAAAATATCCAAATGCATATATATATATATATATCATTATTCCTTAATGTTTCCTCCTAAAAAGTACATAGTCACATTAGAGAATCTTCTCTCACCTATATCCAACAAAGAGGCTACCCACATGCGAGACAATAAATATCCTCAAAGGGAGTCATTCTCAAGGATGGATGATAGATGTTTTTATATAATAAACTTTAGAAAACCAAGATTGTTGTCCCATAATCCAACAAAATACATTATTCATGCATGATAAATATCATTATGGATAAAAATTACCCACTCTATTTTACAATATTTCTATGGATGATATGCTATACTGATCTTCACTTGAGTCCATTATGACACCTAGAGATTATTGTGGAAAAAAGTAAAATTTGGAACCCAATGTTAAATAATGGTAGACTGAACCCAATGTAAACTCATGAACTTATTCATATAAAACAAACCAAAATATATAAACATATTGCGGTCCAAAATTGAAATAATGTGGGTTGATTTAATTAATCAATCATCCACACATAAATAGAATTCCTACATTGGGAGACCATGGTAATCCAACGACAAAATCTATGCAATGCCCACCCCATTACCAAATATGTTCCAAAATAAACACGATAAAATAATAATGTTTCAAGTTCTATAATATTATCTTCTTGTTGGGGTAGCAATGGGACACATAATCCACAATGTCATATGTCATAGGTGTTATCCAACAAGAAAAATTACTACCATAATACATATGTTCTGTTTTAGGGTAAACTATCCTCTAGGAACATTAATAATCATGAAACACTAAACTCTTCATAAGTGATTGGATTAAAAAATTATCCTTGAAGTGGAGAATACCATTATAAGAGAGACAACCACTAGAAATGGTATCTCCACCATATAATTATTCATTGTTTTCTGTGAACTCAATATCCTTTTATAAAATCTATTGAACATACCCATGTTGAGATGATGATAACTTAATGATATACAAAACCATATAAGAACCATTATATCGTATATCTAGGTTTAATTGAGTAAAGATCCTGCATAATTTTACACTCCTCTTTTTGTTCCAAAGTAGTATACATTGGAACTTTCTAAATGAGAGTATCTTCAATGACATTCTGGTTCTATGTTGTGTAGGAAGTGTCAATGCCAAACATCAGAAGGTGCTAAAGCCACCACCTCTAGTTGATATTCAATTCATTATGGAAAATGATATATCTTGGAATATTATGATTTTAAGATATAATAATCCTCTCCCCTAAAATATATGGTATAAAATTTATAATCACATTCACAACAATGGTATGCTCCAAATCATTAGTGGTGTAATTATATTCATGTTGTTAAGGCTTTTAATATCTATGTTCTACACTAATATCATCCCATATTGGAAAAAAACTAAAATTATAAGACCAAATGAATCACATAACACAATATAACCATTACAAGTCTCATAATGTTCAAAATATGAGATTATTACATAATTCATTTTAACAATTGAAAAAAAGATTGACTTTATAAATCCAATATAAAATATTCCTCATTATTAGGAGTTATCAAAGGGGAATCCTACTCAGATAAATATTTAATGATGTGAAAAAATTATCCAATAATACCTAGGATGTTATGAATCTCAAAGAAGTTATGTAGTTCTTCCAATGAAAATCAATCATTTCATTCTTATTATCAATTAAGAACTATCAATTAGAAATCGCATACCCCAAAAAATTCAATTCTTAAATCCTTTAATTAAATTGATAAATACTTATAAAAAATCATTAATTTCTAAATATTCAAAAAACCAAAATTAAATGGTTTTTATTATCAAGTATGTTCCACTAATATAAAATTTACCATCCAAAAACACAATAATAAATTTCTTCGGATAATAATGGAATATTTGGTTCCTCAATTAAATAAAATCTATATGATGATTAGTAAGTCCAAAAAGAACTAAAAGATATTAAAAATGGCCATGTGTTATCCTGAAACAGTCATCAGAATATCATGCTCAAAAAGATTGAGCTGATGATTACCTAACTGTTTATCAGTCATCGAGAAGAAAATTTCCCTCTGTTTACTAATAAATCATTTAATCACATGGGGAAAATGGTACTTATTGATAATTGAAACCCAGTTCAACTTTTTATTGTCCATGAAAAAAAAATTAAATCAATAAAACTTAATTGGAATGTTCATTGGGTTTTCCCATGGTGAAATTATTCTAAAAAAACTTTCTCTATCTAATCCTCCATATATCTCTTAATATATTTCATCTCAGTTGGTTCCATGCGACAAGAGGGTATTGAGATCCAATTTATATCCAACACATATTCAATCATATTATCTACATCCATCTCTAAATGTAGATTATAAAATTTACCCTGAAATAAATTTTGGATGTCCCTAACATTTGTAGTAGGAGAAATAAAATAGTAAACCCTTTCAAGATTAACATTTATGAATAAAAAATGAATAAGATTTGTGGGAGGGAATTTCAGGCATAACCAGACCTCAAATCCCACTCTCCATTAAATTTTTTAGAATTATGATTGGAAGAAAATAATGCAACATGATTATTATAATAATCATTCTAATTAGTTATGAGAAAATATCTAATCTATATCGATGATATGTAAAATAAATCCAAATAAATAAGTAGGAACTTTTATAGTAAATCTATGAAATTTATCAATAGAGAACAAGTTGAATACGAAAAACCATTCTTTTTTCTCTTTCCATGATGTGTACTAAGATCCATAATAATAGATAAATTCTCTATTGGAAGTTTAATCATATCATAAAAATTGATTTATATAAAAGAGTGGGATGTTACAGTATAAAAAAAATTAGTTTTTATTAAGGGTGATAAAAATATGATACCTCTCAAAATTGTAGAACTTTTCCCTATCTCCACTATAAACGCATCCAGTGCATGAAGGTGACTCACTCTTGAGCTATGTGGATGGAGCCTGATTAAAATTAAATATTCTGACTAACCATTAGTGAAGCTTGTATTTGATGATATCTGATCATAAAGGCATGTAGGACTATCCTTAATGGACATCATTAGATGGAAACATAAACAAAAATAATTACATATCTTTGTATGTGTAGGATAAGTCTTTTTGGTGTTCCCTTCTTTTCCACATAGATAAAATGTTAGAGGAACATTAATGGTTGTTGTAGATGGTGTATCACTATGAATAGACATCTCAATACCTTTAATATTACCATTCTTTTTCAACATATTTTCCTACATGCAACCGAGACTACTTCTCGATGGTTGAGAGTATCTAGAAGATCCAATCATCCATGCTATATTCATCTCCTCCACAATTTCCCTATCAATTATGTCAGTATAGTTGGTAAGCATCAGCATGTAAACCCATGGTAGAAAATATTTTTCTAATAACTATACATATTTGTGAGAACTCATATGGTCATTCATCCCCACCTCTAGAAAAAAATAAACCATCTCTACAAAAAAAAATTCTATCCTCTAACATCAAACACTTAACCAACTATACGGAGAGGAGGTCAAGATAATTTTCTGTCATTTGATACAGTATGAGAATATTATGAAATAAAATATTCGAGAAAATATAAAAATAAATGTAAATTTATTAATCCATATACATGAGATAATATCATCACCTCTTTATAGGGACAATCAATTCTGAACACCACACACATCACCTTAATAGAATCAGGTGTATCTAGGAACCTGAACACCTAGTCAACATCTACCTTCCAATCCTTCACCTCGTGATATTCATTGATACATAAAATAATAATTAATTATTAATTATGAACACATGGGATCAATCATTGACTCATCTAGATCCAACATACACATCTATATCTATTGTTTTACCTCATGATACATTCTAGTCCAGGACAAAAGCGTCACAAATGATATCTTCATTATCATTCCAATCCATTGGATGATTCCCTTGAAGAGAATCCATTTAACCCTAGAATGTAATCTCAGAAGATGTATAATATTAATGTTACTACACACCAAAATTAGAATAAAATAATCAAGAAAAAGATCATATCACTTTAAGAAATAAAAATTTCATTAAATTGAGATTTAGATAAAGATTAAACATAAAAAACACACATCCCTACATCCCATGGAAAATTGAGGCTCATCATGGAATGAGTGGGCATGGATATTACCATAACATACAAATATTGTCATGAAAATCCTATCTCCCGTATACCAATCATCATAAGACAATAACTTTTTGGAAAAAATCGGACCTATGATACCAATTTGTAACAAGAAGACCTAAGATACTATCAAAAGTGGTTCTTTATACAATCACACACAATCCCAAAGGGAATTAACGATCATATATGTCTTGAAAGTAGCACTCAGGAATCAAACTCAAATTATAGGGAATGATTTTTGACAACCTGAAAAATATTCATCTAATATATACAAAATGGAAAGAAATAGTGGGCGAAAATAAAGGTAATATACCAAAATAAAATTGAATAAAATTTTACATTTACAAATTGAAATAAAAAAAATCATTTTCACAAGTCCAAAAAATTAAAACTAAAACAAATAAATAACTAAACTTTGTGATATGTGGACAATCTCCCACCATGTTACTACATGATACAAATACATATTAGACATAAACCATAATAACATATTGTGTAACCTAGCCATTTCCATCATGAATTTATAGCACATGTTATTCAAACAATCAAAGGGGTGTAAAGGGTGTGAGATATGAAGTATTAGAAATATTCCACTTGGGGTTCCACTTCAAGTCTCTGTAAAACAATCCAAATACTATCAATTTACAAAACATGGAATTATAAATTATAAAATAATTTTTAACAAAATCAAGATAAAACATTTTCCCTTTTTCCATTGTTCAAAATAAATCCATGTAAAATATTTTTAATAAATAATTTTGAAAATAAATTTTGAAGAATGTACATGAAATAAAGAATAGTAAAAATCCAAAAAATATTGAATAAAAAAAAGAAAATGGTTAAATAGTCCAAGGATCACTTATGGCTTGGATAACAGGGTCACTCTTACATCATAATTTCCTAGTGAGAACTAAAAACCATGGAATCCATGTATGATGTTCTAGAGAATATAAGAACGCCCTATAAAGTGAAACATCAAATAATTTCAGTCAATTACTTCAAAAAAATTAACATTGATCTCAGAATAGTAGAAAACCCTACAATATGAACACGATTATAGTATCAATGATTTTTATTACTACTAGACCTTCCACCTATGTACCCATGGTTCCCGATGTACTATAGTTTAAATTATATCATTGGTATTTCACATTTTTCGATACCATTTAAAACACAGTATGTCCATAAAAACCTATTATGACCACCATTTCACAATATATTTTCATTTCTTGGATATCACATATTCTTTTAATCAAAACATGGAAAAGATCATATTTCATGAAAACCCCTTTTACACAAATAAATAACCCAACACAAAATTAATCAAATTTATTTATAAAAACATTAGAAAAATAAAAGGAATACACAATTCACATAATATAGAATAGTGATGGAACCACCTACCTCAAACAATTGTTTCCCACTACCTATAACTGTATTGACAAACCGAATAGAACATAGAACCAAAACCTAAGACCCTATGATTCCTTATGAAATCACATAATACATTCCATAAAAAATGTATCCATAAGCATTAGTCACATCATAAGATGATCAATTTCATCATGCACCACAATCAATACAATGTTTGGCCCCCAGTAGAAGATCACACAATATAACTAGAAGTAATGAACAAGAAACAACATAGTATGGCCATAGCTCCCTAATAAAATTCCAAAAATGATTCTAAAAAAATAGAAATAAAGAATTATAATTTATATTTACCCAAAAAGATACAATACATCACTACTAGAGATAAAGAACTAAATGAAACGATATGGAAGTGGATACACCAAAATTCATCTAGAAAGACACATAGGGTTTGATATAGGGAGGAGGAAATAGAATGAATTTGGATTCCGGATTTTAATGTATAAAACCTACTAATCAGGTGATTTTGACCTCATTAATCACTTATTTATAGCATAAATTTCTCATATTATCCATACACAAGAAATGTTTCCTCGGGCTAAATTACAGAGCGTGATAATTTTTTGATTTAATAGTTGTGTTTACAATGTAGATGACATTACACCATAAAAATCTTACATGTAATGTTTTCAATGTATAATTTAAAATTTAAAATTGAGCATTAATTTTTAAATTCCCTCTATATCCATCACAAATAGTTGGGTGTACCAAAACTCAAAATACAACCCATAGGCCCTCCAAACTAGAGAGACAAAATCTAGACACAAAGATAAAAATCCATTTATCTAGGATGATACAAGATATATGAAATATTATAATTCTATAAATATATTTTTTTTGGAAATATAATATATACATATATATATATATTAAATCCATAATTATATCAATTCATGAGAGGCTATGATAGAAAACAAATTACATTGGTTTACAAGGATATGATCCATTATACATATTATTGATACGTTCATATGAAATTTGAAAGACTAGGCGATAGTTATATGTTATTTAAAAAACATATTATAATTTAATTTTTTAGAGGTTTATATTGTTGTTATTTCATCATTATTTTATAGTATTTTTGGGACGTAAAAGAAGAAATAAAAAAATGCATGGTTAAGAGCTATACCACTTTTTGAGACAACCTCTTCTAATTTGATCCCAATGATTTTATAATATGGTTTTATGGATATAAAATGGAATCTAGGTCATAGTTATGGAAGAAAGGATGTATGATGGGGAGGATTCGATAAACCAAGACTCATTTGAAACGTGGAGAGGAAATATTAGGTTTATTCCTTTATAATTGGTGGAGAGGTCACGCATTAAAGTTTTGAAAACAATCAAATAATTTAATGTATTATTAACTCAAAATGGGTCCCAAGGGGATCATTCCTAATAATTAGGTGTTATAAGGTCAATAAATGGATATATAATATAAATTTGTCATGTTTTTGGTCATTTATCCCTTATTAATTTAGTTTAACCACGGGTAAACCTATTTTATCCATAACCAAATTATCAAAAAAAATTCAATTTTAAATATAAATTTTTTTAAAAAATTATTCTTAGCATTTTAATTAATATTAATTATCATTATTTTAAATACTATATCAATATTATCAAATTAAATTCATATAATTGGATGAATTTAATTTAATTTTAAACATTTAAATGCGATGAAAGAGAGGTTTTAAAAATAAAATTATTTTATACATATAAATACTTTTTATAGCCGAATTTAAATGTAAAATTGATTCCAATGACCTAAAATGAATTATTATAATAAAAATTAACTAATATAAATATTAAAAATGTTTTTAAATAAAACAGATCTTTCAAAATTGATCAAAAAAATAAATTTTTAAATAACATTCTGTATATTTTAGTGTTGATCGAAAAATTAATCTCATCATAAAATATGAAATATTATAATAAAAGACAGTTTTTATGTTTTAGTTTTAAAAAAGAAGTTATTTTGATCACATAAACATATAAATTTTTAAGTAAATTAATTCTAATATAACATTTCAAATTTCAATTAAATCAATTTTTTTTAAAAATATTCTTTCTAAAAATAAAATTGATTTTTTTTATTATACCACTCCAAGTAAATGAAATAAATGAATCACATTTTTTGAATGTATATAAATTTCATTAAAATATTTGACTTTTAATGATGAAAATTATTTATGATAAAAAAACATTTCAAGCATAAAAATAGTTTTTTAGAAAAAATTTCTATTACAATCATCTAATAATTATTTTCATTTAAAATCAGTCGAAAAAATAATAATTTATTATATAAATCGATAAATCATGATTTTCTCTCAAATTTTTCATCCTTATTTATAAAAAAATTCAAGGTGATAAATATCACATTAAATAATAATTTTTTAATAGTATTTTAGGGTTCTTTTTCCCATGGGGATGCATGTAAATCTATGAATGGAAAAAAATTATAAAAAAATATATTAACAACTAAAAAACATACATTCTACCACCATTTAAAAAAAATAACCCCTAAAATACAATCATAACAATATAAGCAATTAAGGATACTTATACCTTATTGTATCCTCCGATTACTAAGTAGCATCCTAAAATTACTATTTTCACCACAAAACAATGATAATATGAGGGAACTTTTTTCTTAAAAATTTCTCTCTATGATTTATAATTGCCACCCATTATTCCACATAATAAAAAATTATCCTTTATAATTTCCATTGAATTCAATACATGTAAAAGATCATATATTTACATTCTTAGGAGAGATACATTTACCCCATCATATGCTTGAGTGTGATTCTATGTTAGAACATGTCTGTAAGCTAAAATTATGAAATGGGTCAGAATATCAAAGTGGAAAATATAATTAGTTCTTATATTTCCATTATTCCTAAATATGATAAAAGTATTCCATGAAGAAATTTATAGATTTACCTTATCACAAACATAAAACTATAGATGTCTGTAATGATTATTATCATAACACTTCTTTAGAATCTATTATGCACATATGTGTTGCAGAATAAATTTGAAATTCTATGAAATTTCACCATCTATCATATGCCCCTATAACATTATTTCCTTATATTCATTCTCGTACATCATATTTATGCACTCTTATCCATAAATTTCATTATAACAAGGAATCTCAAATCTCAAGTGAAATATATTCTTATATGAAATCATCATTAGAGGAAGGTGTTGATCCTAACTACCTTTGAAATATAATAAACATGATATTAACATATTCTATTGGGTATAAATTGTTCCCTCTGAATTACCATATGTCTACGGATTATAATATTTTTTGAAACATAAATCCATATCCAAATACTACTGAATATTTCTCTACAACATCATGGTAAATCTAAAATCCCAATCCAAAACAACCGAATGTGGTACTTAATGAAAAATTATCACGTTTTTAATGTATATTCTATAAATTTTATAATGATTTAAATATTAATTAATAGTGATGACGTGTTCTCACATCATAATGTAGTCAACTGAAATAGAATAATCATTATGAAATTTTTATGTTTGTTGGAGTCTTATGAAAAATCCCTAATGATGATTTCCCATTTCCATTATATTATGATTAATGACTATAATAAACATTATAATTTATTCTCTCATCCTTAACATGTTGAAAAACTAGCGAACAATATATATACTAGACGTTATCTCTCATAATTCTGTCAAACCAAAAACACTCATGGAAATATCAATACATCTTCATGATTCATGGATGAAAAGATAATATTGTACTATAATCCTCACATGAAAAATCCATCAATTATGGTATGAATGGAACACATACATAGTTCCTAAAAATATTCATTTCATAAAAATCATGTTCTAAATCAAGAAGATTTCTTATATTCTATTTCATCTCTACATTTCCTTATAATGTCTTTAATAATCACTGGGTTATATGGTTTAAGAATCATTTGATAAAGATAACATTTCTCCACTTCCATGAATATTGCAAGGCACGTAATTTTTAAATCTAGAGATTTTCCCTATTTTAGGGTATTCATCATAAATAAACTACATAAATCTTTCAAATCATATAATATTATACTTTTTTTAAAATATCATGTGTGTTGATGTACAGAGAAATAATAATATTTAATCAAATACATGAATATTTTTTGTTTAATACCCAACTACATATATGTAATTATATGCTTAAGGATATTATGAATAGTATATATATTTTCAACCCTTAACCATAATTTTAATTACTAAATATATCTTTAATAAAATGTATCACAACTAACTCCAAATTCCGTGATTGGTAATTTCTCTCATGAACATGAAATTTTCAAGAGGTTTAATACAATCCAATATCAATCTGCATGATGATTCATCCTATTAAATTCTTCTAGAGTTTCTTCATTATTTTCTACAACACAATTGTTTCAATTATATTTTGAATATCTAAAATAGGTTTTTTACTAGGTGTGAAATCTACTAAAAACTCAACATCATAATTTGGTGGAAGAATCAACATGCCTTTAGAAAACACATCATCTTATTCCTAAACAACACACAAATTTTCAATATTTAGTTTCTCTTCTCCGATTTGAGGTAAATTCTCCTCATGAATATGTATCAAAATCCATTGGATTGATGTAATGTCCATTGGGTTTTCAGCTTCATCCAGACACTGATAGATGATTAAGGGTTGATTAAAAATATTTAATGTAACATCACTTTTTTGAAAATTGATATGGGACCCATAATGGGAGATAAAATAAATTCCCAAAATTACATAAAATCCCACAATAATAATAATAAAATTATTCTAAAGAACAAAAATTCCTAAAAAAATCTATCAGAGTGGAGTTATAGAAAAGACATATGATCATTCAGCCATTTATAGTTTTCAATACCAAATCAATATCTAATTGTTTAGGTGGTGATGTGAATCCCTTATAAAATTATTCATATTTAAAATAGTGGGTAGAATTGAATTCAACTAAAATATTTTTGAAGCTTGGTGAATGATAATAGATCATTTCTCAATTAGTTTTTACTTCCCATTCTCATTCTATTTCTCACTCTATTTTCCTCCATAGGGAATTTTATATTCATGTATTGGTTAGAGGATCTAATTCTAATTTTTTTGAATGTTAATCCTATATTTGACTAAAATTTTCTATTATTTTAATTCTCCATTTCAGAATAATGATAATGGTTTAGAGTTTTGAGATCCATTGATCTATGGTAGGTGGATCCATTGTGATTCCAATTCATTATTAACCATAAAATTCAGGATTTAAATTCAATTGTTTATTTGAATTAAATTTATATTATAAATGTAATTACTTTCAATAGAGTTATAAAAAACACGATTTCATTGAATTTGGGTTTTTAGAAACTAGGTTTGGGAATGAAATTGGGAAATCTCCAAATTCCATTGAATTACGGTGAAATTGTAAAATTGATGGGAAACTATAGAGCTTTGAAGTATAGAAATTTGAAATATGAAATTGATGGAATTTTTTAAAATTAAATAGATTTATTAAATTATTTTAATTGAGTTGTGAAATTGAATTGTGAACTGATTTTAAATTCTTATAAAATGAAAATGGATTAAGAATAGTTTGATAGAATAATTTGGGATTTATCTAGGGAAAAATGTTTTTATTAAAAAATAGTTTTGGTTTTAAGATGGAAATTGGAAATTTATAAATGGGATAATTTTATTTTATTATATTTTAGGTTTTTCATTATATAACATTACCATAATTGATTTTTACTATACCTTGTGCACACCTAGGTTGTAAGTGATTTATTATGTAAAAACATGCTTGGATGGGAATTACATAGCTTCAAATTGGTCTTTTAAAACTCTAACATAAACCATTTGGAACATTTTATTCTTCTATATGATGTTAATGATTCTAATTTTACCGGTGTCAAGGGACATATGTGTACACATTTTCATTACCTTTTTAAAGGTGTGTTAGGATCCCATAACATGAACAATAATTCCTCCAATAAAATGACCATGTTTATCACTTGTTTATATTTGAGATTAAAATATATTTTAATGTTTATGAACTATTTTACACGCCTCCTAATTTAGATAAAGATATTATAAATTTTTGAGATAATCTGTTTATTTAAACTATTTCCATCATTTCAAATGTAAAACATGATTTATTTAAATATGCTTTCGAAATTTAAAAACTGTTTATTTAAAACTGAATTATTTTTTATATAGTTAATTAATTGTTGGAATCTATTATGCAATACTTGGTGAGACCCTATTTTACATTTTTCTCAAAACCTACCATTACTTTTAGGTGTTTATAGATTATCTATTTTTTGGATTGAGAATGGTTAAAGCACCACATGGAGGTGGTTCTAACTATTTATCCATGGAGATGGTGAGATTCTTCTATTGGGACTTAGTATATTTTCATGTTTTTCATGTAATTTTCTATAGACATTTGGGGTTTTATACATATTTGACTTATGGTACACATCTCTCTATGGAGTTTCTATCATATGAATACTGATTATTTTGTCTTTAGTTCAATAATACAATGATAAAAAATCATCCCCACTTTCCTTTTGTATTATTCTATATTCTATTTTTCATCCCATGGTGATCAAGGATTCTCTTTATTCCATTTCAATTATGGATTGATTATTTGGTTACTAGGGTACTTGGGATACTTCAAGGCAATGTGTTATCTTAGGTAGGTTTATATTGAAAAAATTTTGATGTCATCATGTCGTTTCTGTAACATCATCGGGACATATGAGGTAGTTGTGATTGAGTGTCTAGCCATCTCTCACCACGGTGAACCTTATGTAACTATGGTTCATTCGGAAAATATGGATTGAGGATTAGTTCATGTCTTTTACCAACTATTGATTTGGATATGTTTAAATCCAAATCATTTGTATCAATATTTTTGTATTTACATCCCTAGTTTCTATGTTTGAGTTATAATATAAAGTCTTCCTTGTTTCTTGCTAGTGTTTTTTTGCATCAAGCCTCTTAGAAGGAATGTGAATCAGATTTAGTAGGAAGCTTCTACAAAACCACAATATTAAAATTCTATCCTGGGAATTCTTGTTAAGGTGATTGTGTGTAATGTCCAATCCATGGTATTAGAACCTACACCACCTCCTATTTAGGGGCCTTCTTTGGAACCTCAATAGAATGATCTTCAGAATCATTACTAGGAATTACATCAAAAAAGTCGTTTGTATTAAATGTCTCAAATGATCCTCAAGAATATGAGGAACGATTGAGAATAATAAAGTATTAGATGCAGTTCATAGAGAAACCTAATATATTCAAGGTGAAGTGTTCCACCTTTTTCATTGAAGGATTAAGTAGGCGACTATAGGACATAATGTTGATAGTAAAGAAACATTACGTCTTAGAGCAGAAATAATTCAATTTTATTATCACAAACGATTTATATCATGATTTGAATCCATTATCCAAGGCTATAGAGTTTATAAACTTGATCCTGATGACCAGAAAATAACAGAGTATGCAAACCATTTTTCTGATCTCATACATTTTTAACCTTCAATTGTATGAAATGAGAATATGATGGAAAAGGATAGATTTGTTTCTTTTATAAGATATTAATTCATAGGCTTTCCTTCTAAATCTCCCTTCTAATTCATATGTGTTGGATATAGTACTGAAGGTCGAAATGGGCCTACATTGAATGTTTGGGATTTAAGGCATTTCATTCTCCCAAAGTAGCTATGTAGGATTCTTAAATGAAATTTGGAAGCATGATGATTCTCATGTTGGTTCAGGAAAGAAGGGTTATTATAGACCACTTAAATTTCTGAGAAGACGTCCTTCGATATGATTAAAGTGCAGTATGATAGTTTATTCATTGAGGGTTTTCACTAAGGCATCTAAGATATGAGGGTCTTTTTGATGCCGAAGTCAGCTATAGAAGCTCTTCCATATATATTTACACTCCACGTGCTATCATGGGATCCTAAAATCCATCTAAAACATTATTTCAATTAGATGATTCATGGATAAAGGCTTAATAACCACATGCATCCTGAAAAAAGATTCATTATGAATTTTAAGAGTCAAAAGATGAACTACATATGGGTCCAGTAATTCATATAGGTACCATTACTCTAGCATGGACATTAATGACATATCTATTTGATACTAGTGCATATTATTCCTTTATTTCATCCCATATCTATAATTATATTAATCATCCAATAGATATTTTATCTTATTCCATGGATATTACTTCTTTCCTTGGTAAGAAGAGTGAGAAGGGTCTCTGTATTCTACCTTTTCTCTCTATATTATTTGTAGAAAGTTTTTAATGTTATATATTTATCCACATGAAATGAACGGAATTTTTTTGGGGATGGATTGTCTCATTTTAAAAAATTCATAGATTTCCTATTTTCTTTGATTGGACTTATTCAGTACTCCGGATGGTGTCTTCCATGACTTCCTAGGAGAATTGGACTCAAGGTCGAGGATAGCTAAACCATCTTATTTGGAGATGGGGACAGTTGTATCAATGATTGATTTTTATTTGGAGATTGAATCTCTAAGTAAGGATCTCCCACAAGTTTTTATTGATATTTTGAACATTTATCCATTATAATTTTTTAGTTTTCCCCTTGTATAGGAGGTAATGTTTTTTATTGAGTTAGTATAAGGTACTCAACCAATTTATTTTTCCTTCTTTCCATATGGTACTAAAAAAATGAAATATCTTATGAATCAATTGGATGATCTTCTAGAGAAAATATTTATAGGATTGAGTGTGTCACATTTGATAGTTAAGGTTATCATTGTTAATAATGAAGATAGCTAACTCAAAAATTGTGTATATTACCAAAATCACTATCTATTCCTGGTAAAAATTAAATATCTATTTTGACAGATTGAATATTTTTTTGATCAATTGAAAGTGAAAAACAGGTTCTCAAATATCGAAATTCAATATTGTTTCCAAATAATGATGATAAATGAAACAGACATTCATAATATAACTTTTGGGAGCTAGTACAACCATTATGAGTACCTAGTACTTCCGTTTTATCTAACCAATGATCATTTGATTTAATTTAATTAATGAAGATAATTTTCATTGTGTATCATGAAAACATTAGTAGTAGTAATTCTAATAGACATACTTGTTTAATCTATGTTTGGGGAGGATCATATATGTCATCTGAGAGAAGTTATAGAATTATTGATAAATCAAAAAACATTATGAAAATATGTCAAAATGTGATTTCTGGATTCAAAAATTTATCTTCTTGAGGAAAGTGGTATAGAAACGTTGTATTTCAGCCTATCCTAAAAATATGAAGGGTTCCATGACATTGAAACAACCACAAAATGTTTTTTAGATTTAGAGCATCTTTGTTTTAGCTAGATATTATAGCTGGTTTGTAAGGGACTTCACAATGTTGGATTCTCTATTGACTGCTCTAACTTAGAAAGGGATAATGTTTTCATTGGATTAATATATTCATAATTCATTCACAGAGGTGAATCAACTTCTAACTACTTTTCTGGTGTGGACACTTCTAGATCCATGCTGGTCTATGTGGTATTCTATGAAAAATTAGGTTCAAATTATTGTTGTTTTCTTATGAAGGTGATCATTTCAATTACTATGGATCTCATCACCTTAGGCCAAATGAGAATAATTATCTGATCCATGACCTTATACTCTCAGTCGTAAAGCACACACTTATGATTTGTAGAAATTAACCTTATGGATAAAGGTTTAACAAGTTTTCAGAAAACATGATCATGATTAATATCTTTTTTCAAAAATATTTTAATCTCTTCTAGAGGCTTTGTGTGAAATACATACATTCCTTCGATTTTGTAAATGACTATACCTTGGGGAAAGAGAATTTATTCATAAATGATTTGAGAAGTAATATTCTGACTCAAGTCATGGAAGCATCTCTCGATGAGTGTAACTTGATGGATCTATTTCAAATGTTTTATATTGGTGTCTATGAATCAAGGGATGAGGTAACTTTTTTTAGTGTTGAGTTTACCTTTGATCTTCTCAAGTTGATTCCTCATGAATAATAGATTGATTATGAGTTTTAGAACATTAGAGACTCTCTTTACGGTCGGTAGACCTAGCAATGATTGGTTATTCTCTACTGGGGGAATTTTATGGTATCAGAATCACACGGATTTATTGTTACTAGTAAGGAATTCTATTCCAATTTATTAGAATAATTCACAATGGGATTTTCACCTTGTATCCAAAAAGCTATTCTATCACATGTTTCGTCGATTCTCGTACCCATGTATGAGATAGGGAATTTCATAATTTTTATTGAATTATTATACATGACAAAAAATTCAAGGATGAGCACTACAAACATATGTGTTTTCTTTAAACACTTCTAGACAAAACATGGATGTTAGATGAGATCCCCATGTATTTTTTTGTAGTTTTTATAGTACCCATACAAGGATTAATGGAATCTGGGTTTCAATCTATAGGGTGACTAAATCTCCACACTTTTTACCCATTCATGGAACAAGAAAGGTGGAGGAGTTGGGAAATATCTATTTTAAATGTATTGTTCCGCATGCTAGAGTTCAATCATATATAGTCTCTCATAGGGATCCTCAGGTAACTTCTCCCTTTTGGAGAATATTTTTTGAGGAACTCAGATCTAAGGTCCATCTGAGTATAGAATATCATCTGCATTCTGATGTCCAAATAGAAATAGATATAGACATTTATAAAGATATGTTTCAATCTTTTATTATAAACATTGGTGGGTCTTGGGATGACCCATTGGGGATAGTGGTGTTTTCATATAAAAATATTTACTAGTACAAGATCATATTGGATCCTTTTTTGTCGTGAATTGATATCCATGTTGATATCCAAATTGTTAGTCGGAAGATGGTGAAATTTCATTGGTAAAACCAATCTTGATTAAAGAGATGATAGTAAAGATTCAATTGATTCATTAGAGGATGTTGACTACACATATATGGTATAATTCTGATACTAATCATCAACACACACTGTTGGAATTTTTAGGTGCTGACCAGGTGTTTGTTAATGTTTCACCCTATTTGGGTCATTAACGTCTTAGGAGGAAGGGAAAACATCACCTCATTTTGAGGGACCTATTACATAGATTGTTGGGTGGGGAACAATGATTTTTATTTATAAAATCAACCTTAGTTGGCATTGATACATAACATGCTCTATATTAATCATATATGAAAGTATCTATCTAATACATCACAAGTTCTATGTTGGAGTGAACTTAACATTGAACATGATTTATCTGTGATTGAATGTACATTCATGATAGTTGATTCTTAAAACAATTGACTTATAGGGAGTTAGATAACATTGTTAGAGTTCTATGATCGCACAATTTTGATAGTCCTGAGACATGGGAGTAGGAGGAACATATGATAGAGAAGTGCCCACATATTTTTTGCATGGAAGACTCATAATATGTTTTTTGGGGATAGAATATTTTATGGTTGGTAGGATGTAAAATCATCTTTCAATTTTCTATTATTCATATCTGGCTCCTTCAGTCAATCTTTTTTTTTGTTTTGATTGGAGTTATTTCAGGATAAATTCTAGAAACTCATAAAATTTCCAGGCTAGTTGAAATTGGGTGCAAGATTTTCCCAAACTGTACAACCTCTCAAGGAATACAATGGAAACCCAGGTAGTGGGATTTTTCATGTTTGGTGTAGTGTTTGTTTAATAATATTCTTAATTTTGAGAAATAGTTAATCTCATTTGAAATAGGCACAATCTGTGGTCGAACCATGTGACAATGCCCATGAAAACATTTGTAAATGTTTTTCAATCTGTAATATTGTTTTAAAATATTTAAACCTCACTATTACATATCCAATGGAACTATATTACGATAAACCTATTCCTCATTCAAATATGGTACCCATAATCATTTTTTGTCCCCTCAGAAACCTCTCATTAGTGGATTTAATCTTGGATAATGCTGATCAATACTCTCTTGGTTCATTTTTTCCCATTCTTTATATCACATTCTATCACTATTTTACTCTCTAGAGTTTTACATATCTCTGTGTTGGTTGGATAATTAAATACCCACTATTTTAAATCTTATAACATGTTTTTATTCACATTTTCCATTCTGTCCATTCTCCTTTGGTGAATCTGAATTACAATTTGGAGGTTCATTTTTAAGTGATTTATGGTAGGGGGTTCTATTATGAGGCCAATTTTTTATTAACCGTAAATTTAATTATTCAATTTCATTTTCTGATTTAAATAAAATTTCTATTATAAGTTTTATTTCATCCAATTTATTGGTAAAAAATCAAATTCTATTAAATTGAGGTTTTAGGAATTGATTTTTTTCATGAAATTGTTAAACCATCCAGTTCAGTAGATTTGTGATGTGATTGTGAAATTGAATGAAATTTTTGTAGATTTAACACAAGGAATTTAAATTGTGAAAAAGATAGATATTGTTTCCATTAAATTTTTTAACATAATTGTGGGAACTGAAATGTGAAATGTAATTGTTATTTGACTTCTAAATCATATTTGCAAAAAATGGCTTAGAATGGTTTTGATAGAATTATTTTTTTTATATTGTAAAAATTAAAGTTTTGATTAAAACCCCTTTTTTTAACATAAAATTTTCAATTTAAAAATGGGATAATGGAATTTATTTATATTTTATGGTTTCATAAAATAAATTTCCTATCATTTATTTCTCTTATATCACATTAAAACCAAGTTAGTTAGTGGGATATTAGAGACAGACATGATAGGATGTGAATTCCCTAGAACCAAATTGATGTTGTACAACTCGAACATAAAATATTTGTCCCATTTTATTCCTTATGAGAATACGGAGGAGTCACCTTTTGCAAATTTTAAGGGATTTTTGTACATATTTTCATTATTATTATAAAAGTGTGTGAAGATATCCTATCCAAGAAAAATTGTACCTACTCGGAGATGAAGATTTTTCACACATGTTTATATGTGAAGTATAAATTTATGCCAATTTTAGTGAACTACATTACATTCCATCATATTTATAGAAATAGTTTTATATAAAATGTATATATAATCTATTTTTAATGTGTTTATATCATTTTATATGTAAAAACGATTTTATTAATTTTTTTTGAAGTTCCAATCTTCATTATTTAAAATTTAGAGCTCTTTATTTGGTTGATGAAATTTTTGAATCTATAATGGAATCCTTTGGGAGACCCTATTAGACTATTATCTCACTCCATACACGTGACTTTGGGTTTTTGTAGGTTATCTCATACCAAGTCCAACAAGGGGTAAAGCACCACCTAGAGGTGTTTCTATCTATTAACATGTGGGATATTTGAGTTGCGTTTTTTGGGACTTGGGCGTTTTTTCTTATTATTTAGGTAATTGGTTTTAGTTCTTTGGGTTTTTATACATGTTTTACATTGGTACACTTCTCCCTATGGAGTTAAATTTGTATTTAAATCGCGGTTTTGTGTTTACATCCACAATTAATGTACAAAATCCTTCACAGAATAATTTTTTATGACTCCAAGTGCTATTCACCAACCCATGGGGATCAAGAATGCCCTTCGGTCCATGATAGTGTCGACTATGTTTTCTGGATTACAGTGTACTTAGGCTAGTTCCTAAAAATTGTAGCCTACATTATATAAATATCTTCCCGATGAGATTTGATGTGGTAGATTACTTCAATAATTTTTCCTTATAATGTATAATGAGATCCAAACCATTTTAATTTTCCTCTTCCATCTATTCTAATTTTCAGCTCAAATCCTCAGTGTCCCATGACTAATGGGACACTGAGTCGTTATTAGTGACCTCTGATGGTTTATGTTTTCCAACAAGTTTAGTGAACTTGTAAATTTTTTTCCACCATGAAGATTGATACATATCATATGATCATGGTCTTACAAAGTGACATCATATCCATGCACCTTATTAGAACCACATAGATCTCTATCACATGGATCGTTACACATCTAATAAACAAAATCAATGATTTCATATTCAAATACCCTGATTTATTTCCCATTATTCTTTTCTCTACGTATGAATAATGATAAAATGTTGTATTAAATTTCAGTAATATTTTTATATTAATATCCCTCCCCGTTCGGTTGTGAACTATATAGATTATTTAAATATGATTATCATTAGTTCCTTTCTTCATGCTAGACCCAACATTCATGACCTCAGTGGGGTCCTTCTCATTGTTCACCATTGGCTAGGAGTCACTATATTTATTACTTCTATTAGTGTATTTGGGGGGGCTTGACCAGATTTTTTTTATTTTTTATATTGTAATATGAGTATTCCACCATTTATAATCACCATTATCATGATTATTTCCACTCAAATATATAATGCATTTTGTAATATGGAATGGTCTTGATGCATCCCTATAATAAGAGGATACCATTTCATGGTTATCAACTAAATTATGACACGAACAAACATAAAAAAGGAAAGTATAAATGAAGCATAATGGTATATATTAAAACCAACAATTGAATCTGGAAAATTATTGAGTTTTTTTTCTTTTTTACTTACCTCCAGTCCATATAATGTCTTTAATAGAAGGAGAGGCTATAAAATATATCAATACAACCTCTACCATGACCTGAACTTTTGGACGATTTTCAACAAAGTAACATTTCAATCAACAATATATATCATCCACCCCTAGAAAAGTATTCAAAAGTCCCTTATAATTCAAAAAGAAGACCTTATTTTTAATTTTAATCCAAAAAATATATTCAATATTGATAATAGAGAGACATATATACTCGTTTTGAGAGATATAATATACCTCCCCATTTTTATTCTTATGACTGCATCTAAAATCATATGAATGTTGTCCCAGTCATTGAAAATAACCGAACTAATATATTGAGGAAATAATGGCCACTTATTTTTATAATGGAATTATTCCCAAAAAAATAATAAAAATCCACCAAATATGATGATTCAAAAAATAGACTTCATCATATTTACTTGGGGAGATATAGTGAAAAATGAATTCCTTCAACAATATGAGAACCAAATAAGTTGTATGAAATATTATTGTCTATGAAAGATCATATATGTTTTGAATGGAAGAGTTTGATCTAGAAGAAAAACACAAAGAGCCATATTTATAGAGTTGGGTTTCAAATGTATTTGTTAAGACCATCATAATAGGTAGTAGTACGATCCATTTTGGATGAAAGGAGCTATGGAGAAAGCAAGGATCAGATACTCTGATAACAAAACGAGGACAATAATGTTCTGATTATGGAGAAGGTTGATGATCAATGGATTATGTAATCCCCATTATCCAAAAATGAACCTATAAAAAGTGTTTACTAAAGTTTGAGGTGATCTAATGTGATGTATAATATTCAGGTTCAGAAAATATGGAGATTCAATGAACTCAGAGGATGAAAGTGAATATTGAGGATTATAATTGAGGAAATTTTATCCATTAGGGATGAAAAATATTTTTTATGAATTAAGGATGGAAATACATGTTAGATAATAGATAAAAGGGAGTTTGAGCATATGTTGAAAATGAAAGTAACTACCTCCCCTATGGTTGGGTGGAGTGGAGCAGTTACCATCATCACATCAGGTATCACCAATCATCAAAACAGTTGAGTGTGTGATGTTGAAAATTACACTATGAATTTTATTATCATTGTAACATGTTGAATTTTTACTTTTTCTATGCTTCCCATCATTTTTTATTTCATCATGTTCTTCTCATACTTCCATTTTAATCCATATGACATGTATAATTTTTTCTCTGTCATCATAGAACATTATATTATATCATTATATAAGACATGTTCCCCTTACAGTATTGGCTTAATATCAATAAATAAATGATTAATACCGATTTTTTATCATATAGGTAGTCTAAAACATGAAATTATATCCATTTAAAACTATGTTCATATGTTTCATCATTTTCCTCTTACTTTTTTCTTTGACACAAGAATTTATCCTCTATATCAGCACACTATTCATGAAGAAAATACATTACTATGTAAATTTAATAAGAATCGTTCCATTAAATACTTGACATTTCATACTCACCCTTAGTGTTTTGAATCAATGAAAATCATTCATCTGAATAACCTAAGAGATTATAAAATATCATGATTAGATTCTCTCTTTCATTACTTAACTTCTCAAGAAATATCTTTTATTAGATACATATCCATTAATCTGATAAGAATGGATTTGTAGACTCATTGAATGATAGTGGTTGATGGAGTTTGAAGAATTTTTAAATTATTACCCCATGTTGTATATTAGAAGACATATCCTTAAGGGAAAGGTTATTCGTAATAACCTAAGTCAGCTAACCTATTATTGTTACAATTTATTATTTTTAGATATTTATTTTGATTCGTTATCATGCCAATGAGGGAAAACATAACATATATAATGGGTATTAAAACTAATATCATTCCTTCCATAAGGATTAATTTTTAAAAATTGGATTACACTAGATTTTATATGTAAACTATGAATCATAATGTATAATTTTAAAACAAATGAAATACTTAACACAATTTGAAATTTTAATTCACAACTAATATGATAATCATAAAAATGGAATCATTGGTAGTCTTATAAAATTTAAAATGTATATTCAAATACATCATAATGGTTTTTTATATACTATAAAATTAACCATTATAATCCCCTAGGAGTGTAACAGTAGGTTCATTGTAATGGAACACTCATCATTAACTAGAATTATGGATGAGATATACTCGAACCAACTATTTATAGGGTTATTAACCCCATATTCATATGTTCATATCCCATGTCAACCCATAATATCTATAAGAGAGTGTATTTATAGGAAAAATTAAAAATATATTACTTAACAAAACAATATACTATTATATTATACATATATTTTTCATTAAAGTCCTTCTTTGGAATATATTAGATAATCTATGTTTTAATAATTCCTATTCCAATGGACTCTACAAAACAATTTCTGATATCAACTTTAATGATACCAACCCATCAATCCCTGAGTCGTTGATTAACTAATTAAATTGGTAACATATATAAATGACAGAATATCGAAACACACAATTGTTTAGTAGTATTGATCGTCAAAATACAATCATTTATGTAACATTACAATTTTAAAAAATACAACATAAAATTTAAATTGAGACCACCATTATTACCATTAGAGTATCCCTGAATATTAATCCAAATATGTTTATTGGAATTATAAATTTATCTATCCCAAAAATGGATTATATTAGATGCTCTATAATGGTTTTTTTACCACAATTGATAATAAATAATGAATGATATGGTAGAAATCAATGACAATAACATTATTCTATATAAATAGTCCCATGATCTTGAAAATAATACATGGATATCATAAAAAATAAAAGAATATCATAAACATCAATGAAATGTTTTTTATTGTTACAATATATAATGTTAGACATCCAAAACATTCATTAAAGGCCTCATGAAAACACATCCTACATAAACTGTTAATTCCATTTCCAAATACCAATTCTAGATTGTCTTATGAGACAAACCAATTCATCAAGATACAATATTATTATTGTCCCCATCCATCATTATATATGTAACACCCCGAACCTAGTTACCCAGATTCAGTGCATTATTACATTACATTGGCATGATCACAAGGGATAAAATCCTGAAATATCGATCAGTTTAGTAGCCTGGAAAGTACTAGATACATAAATACGTTTTACATTACATTATGATATGAAAAAAAACAGTGTGTCCCCTGTGAACACACTAATATCCCTTATCCTATTTTTATAGGTTAATCGTCATATATTTCTTTGCATCCTGAGAAAAATAAAACTTATGAAAGGGGTAATCTTAGATACATTCAAAGGATAACAATAGAGAAAAAACTATCCTAAATAAGAATAAACATTTAAGGAAATATATATGACTAGAATAAAACCCTTTTAAACCCAATATTCATATTTATATGGAAAAGATAAATCAATTAATTCCATTTACATATTCACATGAATATCCTACAAGATGAATAATCAAAGGTAATATCAATAGATAATTTCATAATGATGGAATGCATAATTATGGACATCATAACCACATAGTCAAGGCCTCATGACAAGAATACAAATAATGATTTTGTCAAGGCCTTATGCCCAGACACTAGTTTGTCTCATTAGACCAACCTATGCATCGAGGATCTGTTGCGGGCTCCACCCCCACATAGTAAGTCAAATGCATTCTTCATATGAAAAGGTTGAAGCATTACAGAAACATTCGTATTAAAACTAACTTAATATGTTTTAATAATGTAACCATTAACCATAAATAGTATAAAAATAAAACATCCATAATCAAACATATCACAAAACATTCAATAAAATATGTATGATTATATCATAATAAATACACTTCAAACAAGTGTAAAATCCATCAAAGGATGTTGACATAGATGAAATCAAAAATATTTGTAAGAAATATCTCTTTCTATTTTGAAATAACTTAATAATAACATAATTATAAAAGAGAACAATTATTTAGAAAATATTCTTATAATATTATAAGGGAATATTCGAAGGTGTTAAAATTATGGATAATAGCTACACCTTCCGGATAAGCTAATAAAACATTCTTACCTTATTTTGTCGAAATGGATATAAAGTACCTTGTTTTGAAAACGACCAAATGATTCTTTCCAAATATTTTATAAAAAGTAAAATAATTTTATAAATGAAATTATACTATATTATATGAAATAGTAAAAATACTTTGAAATACTTTTTTATGAAACACGGATGAGGATAATAAATAATTCCTAGTAGATGATTACGTAAAAACAATCTCGGATAATAAAGTGATTTTAAAATTAACTGTTACCGTTCACATTTCCTTGGAAAATGGTAAATAAACCTACTATAAAATAGTTAAATCAGTTTTATTATATAATACTTGAACCACATATATAAATATGATATCATATATGATCTTCTAATACTTCATTGTTAATAATATTTCAGTACTATCATTGGTTCGGATGTTAACTGATTCGTTTTCCTTTATATGTCTTGTTACCTAAGTAATGTTTGTTATTGAGAAGATGCATTTGATTCTTATCCATAATTATATCAAGTTCTTAAAAATTATTATAAATCATAAAATTAAAATTATTCTTGAATGGTTAGGATGAGGAATGAATCTCATCGCGTTCATGGAGACCGAAATCCATACATACGCACAAGTGAACATATCATTCTATTGATGGTTAAATCATATATAATGGGATGATATATTATATATACAGAATCATTAACATGTTATATTTTTTATTTACATAAATTATAATCATTATTATACCCATCCAAATATTGAAGTATTGAATAACTAACTACACCGCGACGTGGAGACGGTAAGCCTTATGTATGTACGTATGGTGACTTTTTCATTCATATGATGGATAAAAGAATGAGTATGGTTGTAACATGTTTATAATAACATCAATATTTGTAAAATTTATAGGAGTTATTATTCTGGTATGGAAACAACAAATAAAGACGAAGTGGAAGAAGAAAATAACTTTTAAAGAGGTGATGAAATTATTAACTCTTCTTCGGTTGCTTTCTTCTGATTTGATCAAAAGGGCTCTATAGCTTGGATTTATGATCAATGTAAGGACTATAGGATGAACTTAGGGTATTTGGGTGTATATTTGAGCATTGTTTGGCCATGAAAAATGGGTTTGGAGGAGTGAAGTTAATATAAGGTGAAGTACACTTTTATAGGAGTGGTGAGGGTCAGGTTAGGAAAAGTTTGAAATATTATTTTATTATAACACCATTTTCGGTTTCTAATGGCTCAAAATGGATTTATTTTTAAGATATGGTTGGGATGGGTTATTATATTTTCATCCAACAGGTTTTAGACATGTTTAGGTCACCATATTAACATTATCTTTTTTATTCAATTCTTAGGTAAATAGTTGAACTTTTACCATGTCTTCTTGTACTTTTATATTACATGGTTAATAAACATAATATAAAATAAAATGATAACCCCTAGTGCTTCGTTATTAAAATATATAACCTTTTCTAATTCCTCTTTTTGAACCATATATTATTAGGAATATTATATCATTTAATAAAATATTATCTTTTTTAAAAACTCATTTATGTCAATTCGGACACTATTCGGTATTTTGTATTTTGTGGAAATCCAAAAAACATAATTAAATAGAAAAAATACATCAAATAAACCCTAATAAGTCATATTAACCTATAAAATTTTTGGAATTCATCAAAAGTATCAATTTACATTTATTTTGAAATTTATAACATCAACTATTTTAATCATTCATTAATATAGTAATTATTGAATCATCATTGTGTCATAAATATTATTTATAAATTAATTTATAAAAATTATAAATTCAATACCATGATTTAGGAAATCATTTTATCTTTCTATATAATATTTATTATCAAATTTATATTATGTATTACCGTATATTAAAAATGGATTACTTGTTAAACATTAAAGATTACACATTAAACTATTTTTTAAATAAAATAACAATAAATTTTCTAATCTAATCCATGTGGATCAAATAGGATAATATTTTATTCATAATATTGATTTTGTTCAAAAAACAAATATCCAATATAATTAGGACCTGAGATAGGGTAATTATAATATCATTTTTACCTGTAATAACCCTAATTACTTTGAACTCTAGAAAATAAAATTCAAAAGTTACTATTCAAAAAAAATTATTTTCATCCAATTGAACAAGATTTTACTTACTGATTTCAACCATGTCTCTCAGATTTTTATTATTCATTTCATAGATGTGGTAAAATTGCGTTTTATGAAAATATGAAAACATACCTAGAAGATGGGTAAAAGAAGTTAAAACGTTCAATAAAATTATATATATATAATCTTATAATAAAATGAATCTAATGGATTACATTGAACATATATAGTGAATATATATCTATTTAGAAATAAAATAAATTTCTGTAAAATAAATAATTATTTACATAAAAAGTCAGTTTTAAAAAATAATGCAATGTTTTTCATATTCATCAAAAATTGATTGTTTTCAGAAATATTCCAAAAATTCAACATAAGCCAATTTTGATATTCTGAATCAAAAAATGAAGTCCAATTTAAAAATTAAAATTTACAAAATTAAAAAAATGAATATTTCTATTCATAACTGTTTTTTAAACGGCTATTTTGATTGGTCATGGTGTGCTAGAACTCAAAGTTGAGTACAACACAAGCTATTATATTATTCAAAGAGATGTGTACCATGGATGTTTTGGGTGTTACATTCTTCAATCCTTCAAATAACATTTCATTATAAATTTTTACAACATTACTTCATAAAATGATTCAGGTGGTTTCTCATCATTACTTCCTCATGTTCCCACGTTTTCTCATTCTTTTTATGGTTTGTCCATAGAACATTCACAAGATGAGTTGTATGGTTTCTCTACAGTTGTTCTCTACTGTCAATAATTATGATAGGTTCTTCACAATAATATAGTCTGGGTTCCAGTTCTATTTCCTCAAAGGTGAGTACATGCATTTGGCCATGCATGAATTTTTTCCATAGTGATACGTGGAACACGTCATGATCTTTGGAGAGACATGGAGGCATTGCAAAATAGTAAGCTAAAACTCAAATTTGATCTAGAATTTCTAAAGTTCTGATTTACCTGTGACTTAATATTCCATTATTATTGAACCATATAACACCCTTCCATGGAGATACCTTCATGAAATCATGATCACCTAATTGAAATTCAAAATACTTCCTTCAATTATTTGTATAGATCTTTCACATACTTTGAGTTACATTGATTTTGGTTTTGATAATCTCTACATTGTCCATGGTTTCCTCAACAAGTTCTGGGCCTATGTGTTTTCTTTCACTAACCCCATCCCAATAAGTTCATGTACGACATCTTTTTCCATATAAAACATCATATGGTGCCATCTAAATACTTGAATGAAAGATACTTTTTTTGCAAATGTCTACCATAGGTTAATATTGATCCCCCAAACCTTGAAAGTCATGTGAGAATGATCTTAATATGTCTTCTAAGAGTTAAATAGTCTCTTTTGATTTTCCATCATATTGATTTGGGTAGGCAGAGCTCAAAAAAAGTATTTTGTGTAGGGATTTCTGAACACATTTCTAGAATAATGATTTAAAATAGGGATCATGATCAGAAACAATAGATAGGGGTACACCATGAAGTCCTAAAAAATCATTAATATATAGTCCTACTAAACGATCTAGTTTTAAATCTTTTCATATATCAAGAAAATGTACTGACCTGGTAAGACGATCAACAATGACCCATATTTTATCATTACTTCTAGGAGTCTCTGGTATCCCCATGACAAAATCCATTGTAATATAATCCCATTTCCCCTCCGGTATGTTAAGAGGTTGTGTGAATCTTCTGGTATGTTTTCTTCTAACCTTCACCTTCCATATATCTTAAAACATAATCAACAATCTACCTCTTCATGTTGTCCCACCAAAAAAATTTCATTCAAATATATATATATATATATATATATATCATAGTTCTACCAAGGTGTGCATGGAAATTGAAGCTCTGATCATCATCCAAAAATACCCTTTGTTGATCCGGTATATTAGGAACACAATGTCTCTTCCCAAATTTCAAAATTCCATCTTCATTTACAAATTCGGTCAATCTCCCATCATTCATAGCTTTAATTTTCTTTTCAAACTCCTCATCATCAGTCAAATAACTTTTTAAATTTTATTGTATATATTTATTGGAAACCATTTGAAAAAGAATCAATGTTTCACCTTCCATGATTATTTCCATATACATTTATTTTGGATCCATGAACATAGAATCACCTTCAACACTTATCTTGTTCTAAACTCGATGATCATTTCTGCTCAATGCATATGCCACCTTATTTTCCTTCTATTTTTGGTAGTGTAATTTGAAATCATAAACCTTTAGTAGTTCAATCCACCCCCTTTTTTTCATATTGAGTTATTTCTGTGAGAAAATATACTTCAAACATTTTTGATTAGTATATATCTCACATTTTTTACCATAGACATAGTGTCTCCCTATCTTAAGAGCTTATATTACAGCTTCTAACTCAAGATCATGGGTGGGATAGTTTTTCCATGAATTTATATATGTCATGGTTTATAAGAAATAAATCTATCATTATATATTAGTATACAACAAAGTACGTTCATTGAAGCATCACAATAAATAACAAACCCATCATTCCACGGTGGTAGAGTCAAGATTGGATCATTTACTAACCATTACTTCAGTACTACAATAAATTATTGACACTATTTTTTATAAACAAATTTAACCCCTTTACGTGTGAGCTTGATTAATGTGTTATCCAATCAAGCAAAATTCTGGAAAAACACTTATATTAACCTACTAAACCAATAGAACTATGTACCTCAGTTATACATGTCTCTACTAGAAAATCATTGATTGCCTTTTCATTTGAAGGATCAAAATATATTCCATCCACAGAGACAATATAGTAATGAAAATAAATCTCGTGAAGCCAATATTCACACTTTCTAAACATCTCATATAATTCATTTCTTCTAAGAGTTTTTTGAGATGTGTGAAATTGATTTTTATAATATTCATAGATTCTTTAGTTTACCAAGATATCATCAATAAATACAACTACATGTTCCCCAAGAGATTCCCTACTAAATCTATTCATTCGATCCATGAAAATAGAGGGTGTGTTATTCAGAAAAAAAATGAGTTATTGTAAACTAGTAATTCCCAAACAAGGTACGAAATGTTGTTTTCAGATTTTCTTCCTTCTTCATGCACAACTGATGATTTTCATATTAAAGTCCAATAATTAAAAAGTTTTGAATGGAAGAGTTTGATCTAGAAGAAAAACACAAAGAGCCATATTTATAGAGTTGGGTTTCAAATGGATTTTATAAGACCATCATAATAGGTAGTAGTAAGATCCATTTTGGATGAAAGGAGCTCTGGAGAAAGCAAGTATTAGATACTCTGATAACAAAATGAGGACAATAATGTTCTGATTATAGAGAAGGTTGATGATCAATGGATTATGTAATCCCCATTATCCAAAAATTAACCTATCAAACGTTTTTACTAAAGTTTTAGGTGATCTAATGTGATGTACAATATTCCGGTTCAGAAAATATGGAGATTCAATGAACTCGGAGGATGAAAGTGAATGTTGAGGACTATAATTGAGGAAATCTTATCAATTTGGGATGAAAAATATTTTTTATGAATTAAGGATGGAAATACATGTTAGATAATAGATAAAAGGGAGGTTGATCCTATGTTGAAAATGAAAGTAACTACCTCCCCTACGGTTGGGTGGAGTGGAGCAGTTACCATCATCACATCAGGTATCACCAAACATCAAAACAGTCGAGCGTGTGATGTTGAAAATTACACTATGAATTTTATTATCATGGTAACATGTTTAATGTTTACCTTTTCTATGCTTCCCATCATTTTTTATTTCAGAATGTTCTTCTCATCCTTCAATTTTAATCCATATGACATGTATAATTTTTTCTCTGTCATCATAGAACAATATATTATATCATTATATAAGACATGTTCCCCTTACAGTATTGGGTTAATCTCAATAAATAAATGATTAATACCGATTTTTTATCATATACGTAGTCTAAAACGTGAAATTATATCCATGTAAACATATGTTCATATGTTTCATCATTTTCCTGTTACTTTTGTCTTTGACACAAGAATTTATCCTCTATATCAGCACACTATTCATAAAGAAAATACATTACTATGTAAATTTAATTAGAATCGTTCCATTAAATACGTGACATTTCATCCTCACCCTTAGTGTTTTGAATCAATGACAATCATTAATCTGAATAACCTAAGAGATTATAAAATGATGTGATTAGATTCTCTCTTTCATTACTTAACTTCTCAAGAAATATCTTTTATAAGATACATATCCATTAATCTGCTAAGAATGGATTTGTAGACTCATTGAATGATAGTGGTTGATGGAGTTTGAAGAAGTTTTAAATTATTACCCCATGTAGTATATTAGAAGACATATCCTTACAGGAAAGGTTATTTGTAATAACCTAAGTCAGCTGACCTAATATTGTTAGAATTTATTATTTTTAGATATTTATTTTGATTCGTTATCATATCAATGAGGGATAACATAACATATATAATGGGTATTAAAACTAATATCATTCCTTCCATAAGGATTCATTTTTAAAAATTGGATTACACTAGATTTTATATGTAAACTATGAATCAAAATGTATAATTTTAAAACAATTGAAAAAATTAACACAATTTGAAATTTTAATTCACAGCTAATATGATAATCATAAAAATGGAATCATTGGTAGACTTATAAAATTGAGAATGTATATTCAAATACATCATAATGGTTTTTTATATACTATAAAATTACCCATTATAATCCCCAAGGAGTGTAAAGTAGGTTCATTGTAATGGAACACTCCTCATTAACTAGAACTATGGATGAGATATACTCGAATGAACTATTTATGGGGTTATTAACCCTATATTCATATGTTCATATCCCATATCAACCCGTAATATCTATAAGAGGGTGTATTTATAGGAAAACTTCAAAATATCCTACTTAACAAAACAATATACTATTATATTATACATATATTTTTCGTCAAAGTCCTTAATTGGAATATATTAGATAATCTATGTTTTCATAATTCATATTCCAATGGCCTCTACAAAACAGTATCTGATATCAAATTTAATGATACCAACCCATTATTCCATGAGTCGTTGATTAACTAATTAAACTGGTAACATATATAAATGATAGAATATCGAAAGACACAATTGTTTAGTAGTATTTATTGTCAAAATACAATCATTTATGTAACAATACAATTTAAAAAAATACAACATAAAATTTAAATTGAGACCACCATTATTGCCATTAGAGTATCCCTAAATATTAATCCAAATAAGTTTCTTGGAATTATAAATTTATCTATCCCAAAAAATGAATTATATTAGATGCTCTATAAAGGTATTTTTACCACAATTGATATTAAATAATGAATGATATGGTAGAAATCAATGATAATAACATTATTCTTTATAAATAGTCCCATGTTCTTGAAAATAATACATGGATACCATAAAAAATAAAAGAATATCATAAAAATCAATGAATTGTTTTTTATTGTTACAATATATAATGTCAGACATCCAAAACATTCATTAAACGGCTCATGAAAACACATCTTACATAATCTATTAATTCCATTTCCAAATTCCAATTCTAGATTGTCTTATGAGACAAACCAATTCATCAAGATACAATATGATTATTTTCCCCATCCATCATTATATATGTAACACCCCGAACCTAGTAACCCAGATTCAGTGCATTATTACATTACATTGGCATGATCACAAGGGATAAAATCCTGAAATATCGATCATTTTAGTAGCCTGGAATGTACTAGATACATAAATACGTTTTACATTACATTATGACATGAAAAAAAACATTGTGTCCCCTTTGAACACACTCATGTCTCTTATCCTATTTTTATAGGTTAAGCATCATATATTTCTTCGCATCCTGAGAAAAACTAAAACTTAAGATAGGGGTAATATCAGATACATTGAAAGGATAACAAAAGAGAAAAAACTATCCTAAATAAGCATAAACATTTAAGGAAATATATATGACTAGAATAAACCCCTTTTAAACACAATATTCATATTAATATGGAAAAGATAAATCAATTAATTCCATTTACTTATTCACATGAATATCCTACATGATGAATAATCAAAGGTAATATCCATAGATAATTTCATAATAATTGAATGCATAATTATGGACATCATAACCACATAGTCAAGGCCTCGTTCCAAGAATACAAATAAAGATTTTGTCAAGGCCTTATGCCCTGACACTAGTTTGTCTCATTAGACAAACCTATGCATCGAGGATCTATTGCAGGCTCCACCCCCCACATAGTAAGTCAAATGCATTCTTCATATGAAAAGGTTGGAGCATTACATAAACATTCGTATTAAAACTAACTTAAAAAGTTTTAATAATATAACCATTAACCATAAATAGTATAAAAATAAAACATCCACAATCAAACATATCACAAAACATTCAATAAAATATGGATGATTATATCATAATAAATACACTTCAAACAAGTGTAAAATACATCAAAGGATGTTGACTAGATGAAATCAAAAATATTTGTGAGAAATATCTCTTTCTATTTAGAAATAATTTAATAATCACATAATTATAAAAGATAAAAATTATTTTGAAAATATTCTTATAATATTATAATGGAATATTCAAAGGTGTTAAAATATGGATAATAGCTACACCTTCCGGATAAGCTAATAAAACATTATTACCTTAATTTGTTGAAAAGGATATAAAGTACCTTGTTTTGAAAACGACCGAATGATTCTTTCCAAATATTTTATAAAAATTAAAATAATTTTATAAATGACATTATCCTATATTATATGAAATAGTAAAAATTATTTGAAATACTTTTTTATGAAACACGGATGAGGATAATAAATAATTCTTAGTAGATGATTACGTAAAAACAATCTCGGATAATAAAGTGATTGTAAAATTAACCCTTGCCGTGCACATTTCCTTGGAAAATGGAAAATAAACCTACTATAAAATAGTTGAATCAGCTTTATTAAATAATACTTGAACCACATATATAAATATGATATCATGTATGATCTTCTAATATTTCTTTGTTAATAATATTTCAGTACTATCATTGGTTCAGGTGTTAATTGATTTGTTTTCCTTTATATATCTTGTTACGTAATTCATGTTTGTTATTGAGAAGATGCATTTGATTCTTATCCATAATTATATTATGTTCTTAAAAATTATTATAAATCATAAAATAGAAATTATTCTTGAATGGTTACGATGAGGAATGAATCTCATCGCATTCATGGAGACTGAAATCCATACATATTCACAAGTGAACATATCACTCTATTGATGGTTAAATCATATCTAATGGGATGGTATATCATATATACAGAATCATTAACATGTTATATTTTTTATTTAGATAAATTATAATCATTATTGTACCCATCCAAATATTGATGTGTTGAATAACTAACTACATCGCGACGTGGAGACAGTAAGCCTTACGTATGTACGTATCGTTACTTTTTCATTCATATGATGGATAGAAGAATGAGTATGGTTGTAACATGTTTATAATAACATCAATATTTGTAGAAGTTATAGGAGTATTTATTCTGGTATGGAAACAAAAAATAAAGAGGAATTGGAATAAGAAAATAACTTTGAAAGAGGTGATGAAATTATTACCTCTTCTTCGGGTGCTTTCTTTTGATTTCATCAAAAGGGCTCTATAGGATGGATTTATGATCAAAGTAAGGCCTATAGGTTGAGCTTAGGGTATTTGGGAGTATATTTGAGCATTTTTTGGACATGAAAAATGGGTTTGGAGGAGTGATGTTAATATAAGGTGAAGTTCCCTTTTATAAGAGTGGTGAGGGTCCGGTTAGGAAAAGTTTGAAATATTATTTTATTAGAACACCATTTTCGGGTTCTAATGGCTCAAAATGTATTTCTTTTTAAGATATAGTTGGGATGGGTTGTTATATTTTCAACTAACAGGGTTTAGACATGTTTAGGTCACCATATTAACCTTATCTTTTTTATTTAATTCATATGTAAATAGTTGAACTTTTACCATGTCTTCTTGTACTTTTATATTACATGGTTAATAAACATAATATAAAATTCCATGAGAACCCCTAGTGCTTCGTTATTAAAATATATAACCTTATATAATTCCTTTTTTTGAACCATATATTATTAGAAATATTATATCATTTAATAAAATATTATCTTTTTTAAAAACTAATTTATGTCAATTCGGACACTATTCAGTATTTTGTATTTTGTGAAAATCCAAAAAACATCATTAAATATAAAAAATACATCAAATAAACCCAAATAAGTCATATTAACCTATAAATTTTTTTGAATTCATCAAAAGTATCAATTTACATTTATTTTCAAATTTATAACATCAACTATTTTAATCATTCATTAATATAGTAATTATTGAATCATCATTGTGTCATAAATATTATTTATAAATTAATTTATAAAAATTATAAATTCAATACCATGATTTAGGAAATCATTTTATTTTTCTATATAATATTTATTATCAAATTTATATTATGTATTACCATATATTAAAAATGGATTACTTGTAAAACATTAAAGATTACACATTAAACAATTATTTAAATAAAATAACAATAAATTTCCTAATCTAATACATGTGGATCAAATAGGATCATATTTTATTCATAAGTTTGATTTTGTTCGAAAAAAAATTATCCAATATAATTAGGACCTGAGATAGGGTAATTATAATATCAATTTTACCTGTAATAACCCTAATTACTTTTAACTGTGGAAAATAAAATTCAAAAGTTACTATTCAACAAAAATTATTTTCATCCCATTGAACCAAATTTTACTTACTGATGTCAACCATGTCTCTCATATTTTTATTATTCATTTCATAGATGTGGTAAAATTACGTTTTATGAAAATATAAAAACGTACCTAGAAGATGGGTAAAAGACGTTAATAAGTTAAATAAAATTTTATATGTATACTCTTATTATAAAATGAATCTAATGGGTTACATTGAACATATATAGTGAATATATATCTATTTAGAAATAAAATAAATTTCTGTAAAATAAATAATTATTTACATAAAAAGTCAGTTTTAAACAATAACCCAATGTTTTTCATATTCATCAATAATTGATTGTTATCAGAAATATTCCAAAAATTCAACCTAAGACAATTTTGATATGCTGAATCAAAAAATGAAGTCCAATTTAAAAAATAAAATTTACAAAATTACAAAAATGAATATTTCTATTCATAACTGTTTTTTAAACGGCTATTTTGATTGGTCATGGTGTGCTAGAACTCAAAGTTGAGTACAACACAAGCTATTATATTATTCAAAAAGAAGTGTACCATGGATGATTGGGGTGTTACATTCTTCAATCCTTCAAATAAAATATCATTTTAAATTTTTACAGTATTACTTCATAAAATGATTCAGGTGGTTTCTCATCATTACTTCCTCAAGTTCCCACGTTTTCTCTTTCATTTTATGGTTTCTCAACAGAACATTCACAATATCAGTTTTCTGGTTTCTCTACAGTTGTTCTCTACTGTCAATAATTACGATAGGTTCTTCACAATAATATAGTCTGGGTTCCAGTTCTATTTCCTCAAAGGTGAGTAAATGCATTTGGCCATGCATGAATTTTTTCCATAGTGATACGTGGAACACGTCATGATATTTGGAGAGACATGGAGGCATTTCAAAATAGTAAGCTAAAACTCAAATTTGCTCTCGAATTTATAAAGTTTTGATTTACCTGTGACTTAATATTCCATTCTTATTGAACCGTATAACACCCTTCCATGGAGATACCTTCATGAAATCATGATCACATAATAGAAATTCAAAATCCTTCCTTCAATTAATTTTATAGATCTTTCACCTACTTTGAGTTACATTGATATTTGTTATGATAATCTCTACATGGTCTATGGTTTCCTCAACAAGTTTTGGGCCTACGTGTTTTCTTTCACTAACCCCATCCCAATAAGTTCATGTGAAACATCTTTTTCCATATAAAACTTCATATGGTTCCATCTAAATACTTGAATGAAATATAATATTTTAGGAAATGTCTACCATAGGTTAATATTGATCACAAAAACCTTGAAAGTCATGTGAGAATGATCTCAATATGTCTTCTAAGAATTAAATAGTCTCTTTTGATTTTCCATCATATTGATTTGGGTAGGCAGAGCTCAAAAAAAGTATTTTGTGTAGGTATTTATGAACACATTTCTAAAATCATGATGTAAAATAGGGATCATGATCAGAAACAATAGATAGGGGTACACCATGAAGTCTTACAACATCATTAATATATATTCTTACTAAACTATCTAGTTGTAAATCTTTTCATATAGCAAGAAAATGTACTGACCTGCTAAGACGATCAACAATGACCCATATTTTATCATTACTTATAGGAGTCTCTGGTATCCCCATGACAAATTCCATTGTAATATAATCACATTTCCCCTCCGGTATGGTAAGAGGTTGTGTGAATCCTCTGGTATATTTTCTTCTCACCTTCACCTGTTAAAAAACCATATATCTTAACACATAATCAACAATCTTCCTCTTCATATTGTCCCACCAAAAAAATTTCATTCAAATATATATATATCATAGTGCTACCAAGGTATGCATGGAAATTGAAGCTCTGATCATCATCCTAAAATACCATTTGTTGATCCGGTATATCAGGAACACAATGTCTCTTCCCAAATTTCAAAATTCCATCTTCATTTACAAATTCGGTCAATATCCCATCATTCACAGCTTTAATTTTCTTTTCAAAATCCTCATCATCAGTATAAGAACTTTTTAAATTTTATTGTATAGATTTATTGGAAACCACTTGAAAAAGAATCAATGTTTCGCCTTCCATGATTATTTCCATATATATTTATTTTGGATCCATGAACAAAGAATCACCTTCAACTCTCATCTTATTCTAAACTCCATGATCCTTTCTGCTCAATGCATATGCCAGCTTATTTTCCTTCCCTTATTGTTAGTGTAATTTTAAATCATAAACCTTTAGTAGTTCAAGCCACGCCCTTTTTTTCTTGTTGTGTTATTTCTGTTCGAAAATATACGTCAAACATTTCTGATTAGTATATATCTCACATTTTTTACCATAGACATAGTGTCTCCCCATCTTAAGAGCTTATATTACAGCTTCTAACTCAAGATCATGGGTGGGATAATTTTTCCATGAATTTATATATGTCATGGTGTATAGTAAATAACTCTATCATTATATATAAGTATACAACAAAGTACGTTCATTGAAGCATCACAATAAATAACAAACCCATCATTCCGTGGTGGTAGAGTCAAGATTGGATCATTTACCAACCATTACTTCAGTTATACAATAAATTATTGACACTATTTTTTATAAACAAATTTAACCCCTTACGTGTGAGATTGATTAATGGGTTATCCAATCAAGCAAAATTCTGGAAAAAACACTGATATTAACCTACTAAACCAATAAAACTATGAACCTTAGGTATACATGTCTCTGCTGGAAAATCATGGATTGCCTTTTCATTTGAAGGATCAAAATATATTCCATCCACAGAGACAATATGGTAATGAAAATAAATCTCGTGAAGCCAATATTCACACTTTCTAAACATCTCATATAATTCATTTCTTCTAAGAGTTTTTTGAGATGTGTGAAATTGATTTTCATAATATTCATAGATTCTTTAGTTTACCAAGATATCATCAATAAATACAACTACATGTTCCCCAAAAGATTCCCTCATAACTCTATTCATTCGATCCATGAAAATAGAGGGTGTGTTACTCAGAAAAAAATGAGTTACTGTAAACTAGTAATTCCCAAACAAGGTACGAAATGCTGTTTTCAGATTGTCTTCCTTCTTCATGCACAACTGATGATTTCCATATTAAAGTCCAATCATTAAAAAGTATTCAGCTATATGGAGTTGACTGAATAAATCATCAATGCGAGGAATGGGATACTTTTTATTTATTGTTATAGTATTTACCTCCTCATAGTCAATGCACAACCTCATAGATCCATATTTCTTCTTAAAAAGGATTGGGGTCTCCCCTTTGAGAAACTCACAGGTGAATAAATACTTTATTACACAATTCCTCTATTTTTTTCGTTGTTTACACCAATTCCACATTGTTCATTCTATAAGGGGTCTTCAATATGGCCCTTGAACATGGAATAATATATATTGAAAATTAAATTTCCCGTTATGGAGGATGTCTAGGTAAATACTCTAGAAACATATCCACATATTCTTGAACAATAAGTACATCCTATATTTGTACATTATTTTCCTCAACTATAATTATTTCACTCTATTCCTCCCCAATAATTGAATTTAGTAGAGATACTAGGGGTGGATATAGATTTGGAGCAGATGGTGATGTTTCTACTCTAAAGATAAGGGATTCGTTATCATCATCAAAAATGTTAACCTCTTTCTTCTTTAATTTTTTTTCACTTCATGGTCATAAATCCAATCCATGCTAAGGATTATATAAAAATAAATCATTTGTATAACTATAAGATCATAAAATAAAGTATGTTTATATACCATAATGATATCTAATTCACAAAAGATTGAATAATGATACTTCTCTTAGGAGTTTTGATTGAAAAATCCATTTTTAAATCAAATTGGAAATATCTAATTTTCAAGGAAAACATGGAATATATAAAAGAATGTAATGATCTAGAATCAAATAAATATTTGAATAAATTTTAAGAATCAATTAATGTACCTACCACCACGTTATTCAAAACATCAACCCATGAAGTTGTGATCAAATACTCTTGGCTTTTCTCAATTGACATTTTCTGAGGTAAGTTTCTTTTTTAGTTAGGATATTAATTTTCATAAAGCCCTATTTCTCTACAATTTAGCATCCAACATTGAAAACCTCTTTCTTTCCCTTTCAATCAAGTGATTGGTTCACATTTTCACCGCACTTTTAACAAACTCTCATTCCATTCCAGCATGTACGAGGGTGATTGATCCCACATCTACTAAAGTAAAGAAATTAAACTTTTCCCTTCATCCCCTTATTTCAATTTCAAGAGTTTTTAGCAGATATATTCTTCTTTTTCTTTTCTTTAATGTCATAAGACATAGAGAATTCTTTTTTTGTCTTGATGGCACATGTGACTATACATTTTTATGATGAGAATTATTGTTATAATAATTCATGAAGGAGAAATGGAATTAACCCATCAAATAATTGATCAATCTTACACATTGGGTTACGTATATAATCTATAGCATGCTTTTCTAGACTTGTAAATTTTCACTTACACTTTGGGACATTCTCATCCTCCTTTTTCTTAAGACTCAGAAATTTTCATTCCACATCCAGTCGATGATCACAAAAAATGTATTTTTCTAAGAAATGATCTTTAAAATCCCTCCATTAAATATTTGACACTTCTTCATCCTATTTTGTGTTTTTAATGAATGACCACCATTGATCTGTATATCTTATGAGGAGATAAACTGTCATGACAACTTTTTCCCTTTTGCTACTCCCCAAAGAATGAAATATCTTCTCTAAGTAACATATCTATTGTTTAAAAAATAATGGATTTATAGACCCATTAAATGTTTGTGGTTGTATCCTCTTGAATATTTGTAACATTGATCCTCCGCGTTTTGGATCAGGGTGCTTCATATGGGTATGGTTATTATTTGTAACCAGTGTGAGTTTTCCCAGTATGGATATAAGTTGTGCAGCACCAATTGAATCACTAGATCCACTATAATTATATTGAGTAGGATGAAAATACCTAAATGGATTAGATGCATTGATACGATTTCCATTACATCCACTAGGATCCATTTCTAATCAATGACATACACTAGGTCAGTTTATTAATCACAATACATAATTCCAAACTTATAAAACACTTAACCAAAATTGAATAGTTTATGAATATAATTCATATTCATAAAAATGTTTTTATTGAGGAATTATTTACTCATAAATCATTCATAATGGTTTGTAACAAAAATGTCAATTATCCTTAGAATATACCCTAGAGTGTACCTACCCAGAGTTCAGCAAGGCATGTGTCGTGTACCAGGATACCCCGGGTAAAGCCCGAAACTCCTTGTTAGAGATTTCACCCCTAGGTACATCTCTTCTAGAGCCTCCTCTACCTAATTGTATCGAAATAGAGATGTTTTTTTTGGAAAACCCACATTATATTTACTCTAAAAAAAATTTGGTTGTTATTCTATACTAATTCTCATAGTCTATCTTAGGGTATTGTTCCAAAATCAGAGTTTATGTAAATAATATTTACATGGTTTGTACTAAACATTCTCTGATACCAACTGTAATGCCCCAAATCTAGATACATAGAGTCAGTGATTTACTACATAGCATTGATATGATCATAAGGGTACAAATCCCAAAATCCCGATTAGTTTAATAGCCTTGGATGTATTATATATATATACATAAGTTTTACCTTATATTATGAAATGGAAAAATCGCAACATTGTGTCCCCTTGTAACACACACTTATCCCTTAGACTATTAATATAGGTTAATCGTAATATACTTATTCACATCCTGGGAAAAATAAAACATATGAATGGGGTGAGGTTAGATGCTCCGTAAGGATTATAATATAGAAAAAACTATCATAAATAAGAAAAAAAATTAAGTCTATGTATAATACTAAAACAAAATACTTTTAACCATAAACTAAAGCATAATATAGAAAAGGTAAATAAATTAATTCCATTTACATATTCACATGGATATTCTACTATTCAAATAATAACAAGTAATATGAATAGTTTATTGTATAATGATGGAATGGATAATGTCAGACATCACAACCACATAGTAAAGGACACTGGCCAAGACTAAATATATTGATTTTGTCAAGGCCTTAGGCCAAGTGAATAGATTTACTCATGAGACCAACAGATGCATCGATGAGCTATATAAGACCTCACCTGTCACTTACTAAGTCCAATGAATTCTTCAAATGAAAATGTTGAAACATAACATAAATAGTCATATTAAAATAACATACAAAATTTTAATACTTTAACAAAAAAATGAATGGTATAAAGATAACACATTAACAATAAAAAATGACACAAAAACCTCAATACAATATGGATGATTGTATCACAATAAATAAAATTCAAACACGTGTAAAATCAATCAATGTAAGTTGACATAGATGAAATAAAAAATAATTGGGAGAAATATCTATTTATATTTTGAAATCATTTAAAAGTCACTTAATTATAAATTAAATAATTTATTTTTAAAATATTCCGGTATGATTGTAAGCTAATCATATATGGTTTTATTACAGTGTAAAATAGAATCACCCGCCATATAGGATAAAAACATTCTTACCTTAATTTGTAAAAAAGGTCATAAAGTACATTTTTTGGGAAACGAGGGAATGATTTATTTCAAAACATTTTATAAAAAGTAAAACAAGGGTATAAATTACATTAAATAATATTCTTGGAAATAGTAAAAGAGTTTTGAAATACATTTTTTAGAAACACAAATGAGGGTGATGAAGAATTCACAGCTGATGTTTAGGTATAAACAACCTCGGATAATAACGAGATTGTGAAATTAACCCTTACCGTGTACTTTTCACTTGTCAATGGTAAATTAACCTCTTGAATAATATTTAAATATTTTATAATATATTATACAAGAACCACATACATAAATATTATATTTTATATAATCTTCTAATATTTCTTTATTAATAATATTTTAGTAGATTCATTGTTTTGAGTGCTAACTGATTCATTTTCCTTTATATGTTTTGTTACGTATGTCATGTTTGTTTTGGATAAGATGTATTTGAATAATATCTGTAATTATATTAAGTTCTAAAAAATTATTTTAAAGCGTACTATTAAAATTATTCTTCAATGGTTATGATGGGGAATGAATCACACCACGTTCATGGAGATAGTAATCTGTACCTACGCACGAGCGACAATATCAAACAATTGATGGTGAAATAGTTTTTAATTGGATGGTAAATGATATATAAATAATAATTAACTTGTAATATGTATTATTTACATCAATAATATTCATTATTATACCCACCCAAAAAATTATGCGTGGAAAAACAAACAACACCACGACCTGGAGACGGTATGTCGTATTTATGCATGCATGGTGACTTTGTAATTCATATGATGATAGAATAATGAATATGTTTGTACCATAGTTTTAATAAATTCACATTATGTATAAGGTACTGGAGTTATTTTTATAGTATGTAAAAAAGATAGGAATTGGAAGAAGAAAAGAAATTTTAAAGATGTCATTAAATTATTACCCCTTCTTTGGGTTCTTCCTTTGGATTTGATCAAAAGGAATCCATTGAAAGGCTTTATGATCAAATTAATGTCTTCATGTTTAATTAATGGTATTTTGGAGGATATATGAGCAGGTTTTGGCCATGCCAAATGGTTTTGGATGTGTGAAATTAAGATAAGGTGAAGTAACCTTTTATAAGATAGGTGATGCTCACTTTTAGAAAAATTTAAAATATTATTTTATTATAAAATCATATTCTATTTATAACGGATCCAAATGGATCAATTTAGAGAATAAAGTGGGTATGAGTCGAAATATTCTCATCCAAAAGGTTTTATAAAATTTAGGACATCATATTAACCTTATCATTTAGAATTAATTTTTAGTAAAATACTTTAACTTTTACCATGTGTTCTTGTATTTTCATATTTCATGGTTAACAAACAATGAAAAAAATGACAAGAGAACCACAAGTGGTTAATTATTGACATATATAACCTAATCTACGTGCTTTAGCTGATCCTTATATTTTTAGAAAATATTATCTAATTTAATGAAATAGTATTTGTTTTAAAAACACATTTATTTCAATATTGAACATATTTAGTATTTGTTTTTTTTAAAGTAAAAAAAAACATGATTACTTAAAAAAATACAGTAAAAAAATCATTACATGTCATATTAATCTAGATAATTTTTGGAATGCCTCAAAAGTGTCAATTTCCATTAATTTTTATATTTATGGTATCTATTATTTTAATATTTTATTAATATGTTAATTACAACAACATCATTGTGTCATAACTAAATTTAATTATTTCATGTCTAAAAATTATAAATAAAAACCCATGATTTAGGAAATATTGATAGATTTATAATTAATATTTATAGTCAATTTTTTCTTATATATAACCCACTATTTAAAAATGATTAGTTATTAAACATTTAATTTTACACATTTAACTCTTTGTGAAATAAAATTATAATAAATATCCTAATTTAATTCATGTGGATAGAGGAGGATCATATTTTATTCCTAAGGATTATTTTTGTCGAAAAACAATTATCCAATAAATTAGGACATGTGTCAGGGTAATTATAATATAATTTTTACCTTTAATTACCCTATTTACATTTAACCGTGGTAAATAGAAATCAAAAGTTACTATTAACCTAAAATTATTTTCATCTTATTGTACAACATTTTACTTACTAATGTCAACTGTGTCTCTTGGATTTTTGAAATTCAATTCATAGAAGTGGTAAAATTATTTTTTATTCCAATTTGCAAATTTTCCTAGAAGTTGGTCAAAAATGGTAAAAAGTTCAATAGAATTTTATATATCAAATCATATTATAAAATGAATATAATAAATTTCATTTAACTTATATATATTTTATTTATCTATTTTGAAATAAAATAAATTTCAATAAAATAAATAAGTATTTAAATAAAAATTCATTTTTAAAAAATAACATAGTGTTTTTCACTATTCATCAATAATTGAATGTTTTCAAAAAAATAACAAACATTCACCTTAATGTAATTGTGATATTCCAAAACAAATAATGTATTCTTTTTTCAATAATAATATTTATAAAATTTTAATAGTGGGTATTTCTATTCATAAATGTTTATTTTAAACGGCTTATTTGATAGGTCATGGTGTGATAGAACTACATGTTGCGTACATCAAAATCTATTGTATTATTCAATGTTAATAGTATTGTGGATGCTTGGGGTGTTACCTTATAATTATAATTCATTCATCAAATTAATATGCAACTAAATTTAGAAGGATTTGGGGTCATCTTTTGGGACCATTTCAGTGATGTTTTGGAATGTATTTGCAGCCCATGTGATCGTGTAACTACCTTAGATGATTAAATAATGGGTTTCATCAAACATGTATTAGTTTTAAGATAATTAAATTATAACAACATATCATTAGAATTTATTTCCAAAAACAATTTCCAGACTGTTAGGTATGGGATAGGGTAATATTTCATGGAAGATGATCGATGAATGGGCTAATTTGTTTTACAAGATTGCATCAATGAACTACATCGTTAATTATTAATATCATGAAGGAAATCACCTAGACTACTGTCTTGAAAACAAAGGAGTTTTTTAATAGGTTTACATATCATACAATGTTCTTTCTTGTGACATTTTTCCTACTTTTCAATCAGAAAAATGTAAAATCCCCTCTTTTAGACAGATTTAACATTTATTTTTTATATATTTTGAGCTACTGAGCACAACTTTTTCAACAATTTTTTATCATAAGAATAATATTAAACAAATTTTATTAGAATTTATGTCAATATATATAAAATTTCACTCGAAAATATTCTTTTGGAAACTACACATTTGATATTGAAATCACTTATTTTAAGAATAAAATATTTCAAAAAATTAAGTAAAACATTTTCTCAAAATGTAACCTTAAAAAATTTTAAATTAAACATAAATTAAATGACTTTTATAGATGGTGGGTAATGAAATTCTTGATGATTATGTTAAAATAACATTCCTTTCACAAAATTGTAAATTGGTCATAAAATTTATTATTCAAAAAATGACATGATGATTTATTTTTAAAAAAATAATAAAAATTAAAAATTTCAAAATTTTATTTAATAAATCATTTTATAGTGTTATAAAAATTATTGTAAACATTTTAATGATAGTATGTTATTGAAATAATGATATCCCCACCTTAGTATAAATGAAATGTAGGGTTTCCTTTTAAAGATTATTTATTTATCTTTAGGACATAATGGGTCATAAATTAAAAGAATAAATTTCAATTTTTGATAGAATTATAGGATAATAATTCATTGTTTTTATAATAAATAAATATCAATAGATTCCACAAATAAGTTATTTAAATATAAAAAACCCAGAATATTGATAACATTGTTAAACAAACACCTTCAATAAGTTCAAATTTATTTATATTCTTCTGAACCTTCTATATAATACATATGGACTTACTATACATATATTTAAGAACCATAATCAAATATATCATAATATATATCATTTAAATATATTCTTTTTCACAAATTTATTTACAATTCTTTGTTAAAATTAATGTTTTGTTTAATAACGAATTTATTTACCATATATGTTTGGGCCTTGTACATTTTTTTCTCAAAGTATGATAATGGTTCCCTCCTAATAAAATTTTTAATATGATATTTATATGATGTTTATTATTTATTTATACATTTATATTAATTGATATTAGTTATAAATAGAAATATAAACCAAACCATTAATAGAGATGTCAAGCCATACATATTCATAAATATTGTTTTCAATTTATAATGGGTAGGAAAATATAATGGTAATTTATCATTCTTATTTACAAGATAATTATTGTATAATATATATCATAGATATTTATTAAATTGATATTTATTACCATCCATTTAAATCAAAAATTAAACATGAATCACATCACATTGTGGACGAAGTAGTCCACACATACACACGTGCGACCTTATCATTTTCTAATGGATTGGACGGTGATAATGTTGATTGAATATTATTATTAGAGAATTTTATTTATTTAATATATATATATATATATTCTATAAGAACCCGGACCTTCTTTTAAAGTATGTTTTTCCTTTTTCTGATGTTTTTTATAAAAGTGGAGTTTCTGGAAATTTTTGAAGTACACAACATGTACTTTATCAGTACATGCCGTGTACATCGATGCCGCGCGGGGCCATGTGCTGGCTGTGTCTGGGCCACACACATGGTCGTGTCGGGTGATGTGGAGGCCACTTAAAGCGTAGTACGGAAAATCCTAGTACACGCCGTGTACTCCAAACATACATGTTGTGTACTTTATTTTTTTCATTAAACGGACCGGGATCACGTATGACCACCAAAATCATCTTCTTCTTGGTCTCGTTCGATTAAGAGAATCTGTACAACCCGAGAAATTCTCCGAGCCCCCGTACCTCCATCTGTTCTCTGAATCGACCGTCGTCGATTGCTTTGGAACAGTATAAGTAAGCTCTCCCTTTTTCTAGAGCATTTTTATCCAATTCCTCCTCTTTTTAAAGTTATCTTGTGTTGAAATTTTTGTGTGTTTCTGTAGATCTATGACATTCTAAGGATATTTGAGCCTCGTGGTTCAAGTATATCGATCTCCTAGCACCATGGTAGATGGTTTGTGCATTTATATTCGAAGTATTTTTGTTTTATTTGTAATTTCCACCAATACCCTTGAAAGGGGTATTGTGTGTTACTGTTTCCCCATGTTGTTTTCCCGCCTTTATTGTATGCTTGTGTAGAGGTAATTTGGTTATGTATAAGGATAATTCCTATTCTTGGATGTTTTTCCAATTCCTTGTTCTGTTTTTGACCTTTCGTTCTTGTTCAACCTTTGGCCGTTATACCTGTTTTCCAGGCCTTGTGACCATAGTATGGAGTGATGTTCCCTGACATTCTTGTTATGCTGTAGACTGGTTATCCAAGTAGCTCTGTAGGTTTTACTTGGTTTTATAACATTATTATGCACTGACTGGCACGGGGCCATGAAAACCTAGTGTTGTGAACTATAAGGGGACAGATCATGTGAGCTTTCTCAGAGAGTCTTGGACATTATAGACTATAGAGGATAGACTGGGTGAGCTTCCCAGAGAGTCTTTGATATTATAGAATATAGGAGGATAAAACAATTGAGCTTCCTCAGAGAGTCTTGAGATTTATAGACTATACAGGGGTAGACAGAGTGAGCTTACTCATAGAGTCTGTATTTTGTTTGATTTTACTTAAAGCATTTTAGGCTATATGATAAATTGACTGAGTGGGATTCCTCAGAGAGTCTGTTATCGACCTGAGGCTATAAAAGGAATTGAACAAGTGAGCTTCTTCATAGAGTCTCTATACCATGGGGTTATAAGGGGATTTTACCACATGATCTTTCTCAGAGAGTCCCTGATTGCCTTAAACTATAAGGGGAATTTACTTAGTGTTCTTCCTCCGAGAGTCTTATAATTTTGTATGACAAAACCAGAGGGGTTAGGCTGAGTGTACTTCCCAGAGGGATGTTGGTACTTCTTGGATAGGACCATAGGGGGTAGTTGTGAGTACTTCCTAGAATTATTTCTGTTTTCGGTTAGTGGTTTGCTTCACAGCTACTTGTTGATCTGTGGATTGTTTGTTGTTGTGTATTATCCTGTTTACTATTTACTGTTCACTGTTTAGTGCTTACTGCTTACTGTACTATTACCTACCATATGCTCACTGACTGTTAGGTACATATCTTCGTGTGGTTTTCGAATGGGATTTAGTATCACACCCTATTTGGGGCATGCTTTTGGGCCCAAAGAGATTATATTGCTACAATTTTGGACAAGGGAAAGTTCCAATCGACTTCAAGTACTTGATTACATTGGAGCAAGAGAGCATGGGACCAAGACGAGGCTGAAGATTCTGAGGATTTTCTTATCTATTTTCTTTTGTAATTTGGTTTAGTATTTTATTCAACATTGTGACTTGTTTGGATGATTTCCTAGACATATGTATCATGCATCATATTTACATCTAAACATGCTGTTTATCATATTTAGTTATACGTTGTTCACTTGTGTATGGATTGTTTACTGCCTCTACTATTGTTTATTGTTTTCTCTTCCGCTGTGTACTCTGACTATGAGTGCATAGGTTCCCCACTATCACACCAAAGGCCTTCGCTGCTAGTCGGCAGCCTCTGGCGTTTGGGAAAATAAGCTTGAGACCATGTGACCACCCGGGTAGAGGGTGCCTTTGGGTGGCTTTCGGAACTAGGATGTTACAGATTCCAATATAATATCCATTTTTAGATGTGTTTAGGGAAAATGAATAATATTTGTTCCTAAGTTGGTAGACAGATGTACACTTGATCGACTATTTTTTATCCGATTTTATTGTATAAGATGTAGATATATGTTATTATATTAACAGAATAACATCTAAATATAAGTTATATAATGGATTTATTAATTCATAATTTTTTAGTATTATATGAAGGGCATATAAGAAGAAATAAAATTAAATTTTGATGTTAAAAACAATACCTCTTTTTCGGACAGTGACATTCGGATTAGACCAAAATCCTTACATGAATGGATTCCTCATAAAACAAGGACCTATAGGTATTGGGGTGGGATGTAATTATAGTTCTTTGTAGTTCCATGAATTACTATAATATTACTTATGTTTGGAGAGAAGATAAGAGGTGGTTCACTTTTAAAATTTTGGAAAATGACACTACTTAAATTTCTAAATGAATCGTATAATTTGATGACCGATTAACACCAAATGGATCCAAAATAGTCTATTACTGATCCTTTGATTATATTTGGTCAAAATTTGTAAATAAAATATAAATTAATTATGTTTTTACTTCCTTTTAAAAATGTCATATTATTTTAACCACGGATAAACCCATTTCATCCACAACCGCAATAACTGAAATTTTACATTTTCACTAATCATTATGAAATAAATTTAATTTAATATTTGTAAATGAAATTAAATATGATTATTAAAATTATGATATCAATTTTATAAAATCAAATTCATGATAGTGGGATTATTTAATTTAACATTAAACATGAAAAATTGATGAAAAAATAGTTTTCCAAAGAAAGGTTTCACTTATGTAGTATTTTTTTATAGTAAAATTCATCCAAAAATTGATTCCAATAACATAAATCATATTAAAAGTATCATAATGGAACTAAATTTAGTAATAAGTTATTTTAATAATAAATTCTACTGTGGTAAATTCTCTATCAACAATTATTTTCTTAAAAAATAATTATTTTTTACTAATCATTGAAAAATAAATATTTTTCAAAAAATTTCAAATATTAACATTGTGAGAATTTTGACATGATGATTTTGAAATAACGGGAATTTTTCAAATAAATGTTATATTATTTTATTAATATTAATTTGAATATAACTACGAATGTCACAACGAAACCGCATTTTAGAAAATTTTAGTTTCTATTAATAAAAATGCATTTATTAATATTCCATCGCAATAAAAAGTATTAGAAAAAATATATAAATTATGATTAAATTTAAATAAAATTAAATAAAATAAATAAAATATAGTCAATCAGTTTTTTTATGATAAAAAAACATTTCACAAAAGGAAATAGTTCTTCAAACAACATATTTAAATGATATGTATTTTCATTTTTAATAAATGAATAACAATATAATTTATTTTAGACTGTTCTAAAGAATATTTTTTAACAAATTATATAATACTATTTAGACCACCAATAAAATTGAAATGAAATAACATAAATATTAAATGATATTAATATTATAATTTTTTTAATTTTTTTAAATATGGTATTGTGTATAACTCAAGATATCATATAAGATAATTTTATTTGTTAAAATTATTATATAAAATATCATGGTGTTAAATATCTCGACATAAAATCATGTGAAATGACCAATATCAAATATAAAACTCTACACACATATATAAAATGGTATCCTCCAAGTATACTAACATGAAATAATAATATGTGAAGGGATAATGGAAATAGTGTTTGGTCATCCATTCATCCTCACTAACCCGAATGTCTTGTGAAACACCACCTATAATACACTAGGTGTTGTTCACCTTAGCAACATCAGTGGGGTAGTGTGTAAAATAAAAAATGTATAATTTTTATATCTCATTGACCATAATATGGTAAACTACATATCATTAACCTCAAATGCATATTTCATCTATTTGAAACCCTTAAGCCAACATTAAATACTAGATTCCCTATAATCACTTAAACGTTTTGAACAAACATAAATTTAATACATTATATTTAAAAAAAAATTTCATTAAACACCATCCAATTATCCTCATTCATAAATTTAACTATAATCCACATGGGTTTTATAATTTTACAATCATTATGAATATATAATTTCATGTACTCAAGGACTCATCCTATGAAACTATAAAAGATTAATTGACCAAGTAAAGAAAATCATGTCAGGATGTGGTGAATAGGATATACAGAAAAAAACTTGTATATAAATCCATGAAATCAAAATATCAACATGAAATATTTCCATCATTTAGATAAAAAACTATTAAAAATCAAATATTACATTTACTCCATCAATACTATTGTCATCCTTGATTCCACTATGCATACCAGCAACCATCACTACAACACTAGAGCCAACTAGTGAAAAAATCCATGGCACCACATCCCAATAATTAATAAACAACAAGACATATTCAGATAATATAAATATGAAAACAAATCCCCATATTTAGTGGAAAAATATAAGGTCTAAATTTAATTAAAAATAGATAATTGTACATATAGGCTGTAGAACCTTGGCATATGGACATTGTAGGAATTCATTCTCAATCGACCCAAAAATATTTACTTTATGAAAAACTGTTTTTTATTTTGTTCAATTAATTTATTTGAGTTACATAGGTTAAAACCATTGGTATCCTTTTTCATTATCTATCATCAACTAATTCATTATATTTTCATTTTTAAATCATGACTCAAATTTTAGAAAATTATTATGAAGAACAATGAAAATTATAACATTTCACATTATTTAATTATGTGGACATATATTACAAAATTTATATTCCTGATCCAATTCCCAATAATAAATACCATGATAAACCTTAGAATCAAGAATATATACAACAATCTCATGAAAAAATAAGATTCAAACCATTAATATGATGTAAACATATGCAATCTATATAACACGAAATAAATTCATTTATTAAATGTAGTTTAAAATTAATTAATATCAACTTAATTATTAACTAATGAGATAAAGAATTAGAACTAAATAAATTTACTAAAAAAATATATAATAAAGGGATCACCTACATCATAGTTTTTACCATTATTTAAAAAAATATTTAAATCATAGATCTTTGATCACCTCTTCCATAAGGAATCTTAGCCCCTTCAATAAGGTCACACCACAATGATATGGAAAATAATTTAAATATCTATGTTAGGATGAAGGAGAAAAATTTTAGTACGCATAATGACATAGTGGGTTAACATAGAGGTAAACCGAATGGAACCAAATTTTAATGATGAGAAAATCACATCAGATCACCACATATATATATCAAGATTCCAATGATCAATACCAATCAAAAGGAATAAATACACAAAAATATAACATGTGACCTCCTTAGGGTGGGATAAATATTATGGTATTATATATATATATATATTTAGTTTATTTGGATTTATAGGATCTCTTTAAAAAGGACAATTAGGTAGTGAGTTGGTCATTCTGCTATTGAATGTATCATGTTTTGGTAATGGAAAAAAACATGTCACATATACCCTATAGACCAAAACAAAATTAAAATTGTCAACTGTATGTTAACAACACATACCATTAGAGTAATATTAAATTATTTTTACTCATTATTTATTTACATTGTGATTGGATAGTTCATTATTTAAATACTACCCTATAAACTACCCTCACCAGGCTTTGAATAACCATTCATGCATTGAACTAAACCATAAAATATTTAATAACACATTACACCATGAATTATTTATGTAAATTTATTTCACCACCCACACTCCACAAACCATTTTTTATGATTCCTATAAGAACATAGGAAATTTGAGGAACATAAAAGGGTCTAAAAGGATCCATTACATTGCATTTTTAGATATGGATAAACGATATTTAAAATGAAAACTCCATCCTCTAAAATGTGGATTGTATGAAATAGAAGGGATTTGATTCTATCATTGATGGTGGTTCACTACATGTTGCCTAACTATTATATGTCTACATATGTCATTGGGGATTCAAGATTAAGTATTTATGAAAATGAAAAGGTATATCTGTGACGAATACCAATAAATAAGTAGTGAATACATGGTTTTATCTTTTATCATGTTTTATTTTATTTATTTACTTTTATCACATCCCATCACAAAATAAATTCTTATTTTACCAATGTATGGTATATACTTCTAGATGAAGGGTAAATCAGGGTATTCTGGTTATTTCTTCTAGACTTTTCCAAAAATCATGTTTATCTGTTAGTAAGAACAAATATCTACCTCGCAATGGATATAAAGAGACAAGGAACATAAAAGTGTGACATAGTACCTTTACATGGTTAAGGAAAACTAGGATAATCAAATTATTATAAGCCAGAAATGAGTCAATGTACGAGAAACACATAGAACTCAATATTTATATTTTAGAGTGGTAGAACAGACCTCATTCTCTATAACATTCATGAGATAAAGAGAACCATACTCTCAAAAAAAACATGGAACTTACTATTGATCCATGTGATAGCATATCCAACAACATAAAGAACTACAAAATTTTAGAGTGAGATATCCTTTAGAAACTCCCACATCTTCTTCATTGAAATTCAAACATTGGATTAAAATTTTCATATTTCGCCATTGATTTTTTTCTAGCACTTGTGTAGGAAAACCACTTGAATTAAATTTTATAGTACAATTTGCAATGAATCTGTTTTCTTATATTTATTTTAAATTAATTTTTTATAAAACAATTTTCCCTATTTTATAAATACATACCATTCATTTCTTGAAAACTCTAGTAATCAATTTTTAGAAAATTATATATATTAGAGTGACCTAACTCAATGATTTTAATATATTACCTATAAAACCATAAAATATAGAACTATTCGATCATGGTGCTAATCCACCCATCTTAGTGTGACCCACTAAATTTTTTCAATCCACAAATATTTCATAGAGTTAACTTCTTATTCATGATGTGAGTCTCTAGTATATTAATCCAATCCTAATATTCATAGGTTCATAATTGTATCATGTATTTCATAATTAATTTGATGTCTTCAAAATCATAGCTTATGATATGTTACATATTGTATTTTCGATGAACAATAAAATAGAATTATTGTTTGACAATTTATTATGCATGGATCAACATCTTTAGTTACTATTTTATTCATTCTTTACATTGTGCTCCTCTTGTTAAAATGATGTGACATTTCATTTAACATACATAACAAGGAAAACTCATCTTTATTTTTATGTGATATAATATCACAGTAAAAAAATTCTTTATATAAAAATTTCTAATCAATGAATGTGTATTACTTATTTTTCTTGGTGTTTTCCAATTAAAAAATTTGTGTATATATAAAAAACATTTGCATTAAAAATATCAGTCATGGGAAATTACTAAATTATAGATAATCAAATCATATAAAATTATCATCTTTTACAGTATAAAAAAATAAATCAATATATCTTGGACAATATTATTTAGAATCCATTCTTCATAGTCTTCAAAAAACCATATTAAAGTATCATATACACCAGGTTATACAATTTTTGGTCTAAAATAGGTTTTTTGGGTTTGATTTCTCCAATGTAAATAGATCTCCTTGAAAAACATCACTAATTATATTAACATTATTAATGATTCATTATTCTCCATCAGAATTCACATTAACAAACATAGCATCGACAAAACAAAAAAAAGGAATCAAGGGACCTTTTTTTAAAATCACTCATTTTTTGGTTTTTTATATCCCTTATGAAATTGATTAATAAAATTCCAAATTGAGAACTTTTGAAATGAATTAAAATGTTTTTCCATAACCTTTCTCCTTTATATAGTGTATCAATGATTTTTTAATAAAAAATATAATCTCATTTGTGTCAAGTTTAGTGTGACAAGTAAGGGTTCAATCGTTTTTTTCATAAAACTAATTATGTTCTCTTTGTTCCCTCAAACACGTCTAAATAAAATACTTTTTTGTGTGGATGTTATTGAATTTTTCCCTATGTCAAATGTCAACATAGTATTACTCCATGTTTTTCAATAGTGAAGAAGACGGCTAACCTCTATAATATTGGACAACTTCTAAATTGAATCCTCTAGAATAAATGTCCCACTTTCCCTATGTTATCAAAGATAAAATTATTAAATTAATTTAGGGTTTAAAACATTAAATTCAACATAATAACCAGACATATAGATATGTATAAAATCCCATGATGTGGAACAAGACACTTCTCTAATCAACCTAGTTAGAATGAGATGGTTAGTCTCCCCGGTACAACAAATGTCTCTCAAAATTAACAATATGTGGTTACATTTACATGATATATGCCACATATTGTTATGTTAATGAATACTAAATATTAACCAATGGTTTCTCTACTATTCTTGATGAAATGAAACATTTGGTGAATATTTGTGGTCCATGAATGATAGAATAAAAAAATAAGCATAACAAAACAAATGATATAACATCTTATTTTGATTAGAAATTTATCAACCACTCAAATATAATAATTTTTTACCCATATCAATTTATTTCATGTTCTTTTTAAAATATATTCTTATTTCTATATCATCCATGAAATAAATAAAAAACTAAGATAGAACGTACTGCCTGATATTGACAGATGGTCATAAGATAAAACCAAATATTCCATATAAGTGTATCCCAAGGCATACTCAGGTTTATTTTCATGGTAGAAAATTCAAAATATTTTCATATTACCGATGTAACAATGATTTATTTTCACTATTAGTGTGAAAATTTTCTTGATTCAACTTTGGTAACATATAGATTGACTTTTTCCAAACATAATTTCATATCATTTCATTGTTAACTATAATATTCTTTCAATTATTTTCCTATATTCCATTACATCAACCTCATATACATATGATCATTTGAAAACATCATTTTTGCATCTTTTCGGTTTTTCATCGACCTCTAATCCACGATTAAAACTATATTGAGAACATCATTTATATGTTATTATTAAGAGATAAATTTTATAGAAATTTATTGAGACACATGTAATTGAGGGTAATATTTTATTTATCTATTCATGGATAGACCAAACTTACACCTCATATGTTTATAAATCAACTTGAATTATGCCACATTTAACAATCTAAAAATTATATCATCTACTACAATGATGATGAATTTAATTTTATCATTCATATAGTTTATGTAGAGATTATTATTAACTCAATATAATAAGAATATATGGTTTCTATTATATTTACCAAGACTAAAATATATATCCCTTGTTTATTTCCCCAACCCAAAAAATGCATCTTCTCCATGTAAATCTTTCCCTCATTTACAGCTTAAAAATTGACCTGTTTACTATATATAACCTAAAACCCTGTGGAATATATTAGGTAATGATGATTTAACATCCATTGCTTACACATTAAACATTCATTACTTCAACATAACAATTAATAGTATAACAGTTTCCAACAAGTCTCAAGTTGAAAATACATCACCTCTACAATTGAATTTGATTTGAGAATTACTCTTGAAAACTTGTTATTCTTTATTTTGAGTCACCCAACTATAACAGGTGAGTTTATTATAGAGAACTCATTAAAGATTGATCAAAACATTTTCTATTATCCACATAAGAACATACCATTATTTATTATTTTACATTTTATCAATCATCAACTGCATCACATTGACCCAGTTTACATCTTTAGATTCCTATTAAAAACCCATAGGATCTTCTTGGCATAAAATAATGGTTTTTTATAGATCCTTCATCCTAAATGTTTCCCCCAATAATTCTTAATCACCAATAAGGTACATTTAGTGATTTATACCCCATTAATCTTACATCGACATCCTCCTAATATTTGTTTTATTTTGAGACTTCATTAGTTAAGTACTTTCCCCCTATTCTTCTCACATTATCTTCACAATCTTCAAATGATTGACCTATATTTTTTTCTATAATATTCCCATTCTGTTGTGAATTATTCTAAATCTTTCCAAATAGTGATTCCATATAAGTAAGTAATTACCAAAATCATTTAGAAAAAGAAAATTAATCCTTTTTTATAGATGATTATCCAAAAAAATTACCTCATCAACATGATATTAAAACACACGGATTTTATCATAATTTGTATTTAAAAAAATTACTTTCTAAATTGTTAATATATTTAAACATAATTTTATTATAATAATGCATGTCGTGTGATCTATTCTTTTCACCCAAATACAAAAAACCCCTATTGTATTTTTATATGTTTTGATATACTATTTCAATAAAAAATACTTATAGTAGATCTTTCTCAATGTTTATTTTGTAAAAAATATTATTTATAATATGGTTCCTCATCTCAGTAACCCCAACTTATTGATAATCCACACTATAGAAAATAATATCGTATTTTATATTTCATGAGATATTATTCAACTTGATTACTAATTATTATTATATAATTACAAGTTATATAGTTTAGAATTTATTTCATGGTCATTTTAACAACCAATTTACCATAATGAGTAATGCATTAGAATACTCAATATTTGAGAAATATTTTCTCCGAACATCACATAATTATATAATAATTATAAAATTGCAAATTACCTCTCATATATATTTATTTTTCTGTGATAATATTACACACGTCAAAATGCATGGAATCCTGAAATATCATTATATTTTTTCCTTTTCATTTTTAATATTCTGAATTATTTCCCATTTTAAAAGATTCCATGTGTCTTTCAATGATTTCATGGGACAATAATGATATCACATTATTATTATTTTTTCATTAAATATTATCATAAAAATTGAATACTGTGTCAATTATTTTGATCCTACAACTCTCTCTCTTTCAGGTTGGGTAAGAAACCATTATATTATTCTCCATTAATGAGGTAGATATTATGTATATTGTGCTTCCTTATGTCAAAAATAAAATATTTATTTCATTGATGTTTCTAGGATCCTTAGTGAAATTAGTAATATTTCCACACTATGTTTTTTTAATCAACATAACACCATAAATTTTGATTCCAATAGAAAACCCCCATGATTATATATTATAATTCTATTTAAAAAAAATTTATTTTATTAGTAGTGTTAAAATCACATAACCCCAAGATTAAATGAACCATAACACAACATACCATTTTACTTATAGTTAAATTATATATATGAATAGTAATATTTATTAAAAAATATTTTAGAAATATTTTATTCAAATTAAATGTATTTGTAAATAGATACTATATTTTATGCAAAGTCATTTTATTTTTTTTAATGGATTTTATTTTTTTTCTTGGAAATTATATTTAATTTTTTTTAAATATTTATAAATTTTATTAGTAATAATAAACTAAATATTTTAAAACAATATTTCAAAATTATATTAGAGTAAATTACTGAGAATATTTTGAAAATTTCATGTTTTGATTAATAGTGAAACTACTGATTTTAACTGAAAAATATATTATAATTCCAATAAATTAAAAAGAATCATTTTTTGTAATGGACTAAAATTTAAATTTGTTTATCTATATTATTAATTATAAAATTAATATAATTGGAATATATTTTATGACTGATTTTGGTATTTATAAATTTTGTACTTGAGAAACCATTTCTCAATGGAGAAATGTATTTCACCATGTTTTACAAGTTTATTTTTAAATTAAATTCTACCATGTCAATAAATTTAATTTTATAAAATTTATTAAAAATTCTTGATTAAAATAGATTAATATTGGGTAATGAGTTCAACTCATATATTTTTCATAATGAGTAGTACAAAGATTACATATTTCTCAATATGGTTACACATCGAATGAGTCTTCCAAGTTGTTAAGCTAAATTGATAAGGGTAAAAATAACCTATAAATTACATAAATACTATTGGATGAATGTATTTTTACCATTATTATATTATCATTATATTTAAAATTTTATGGTACAATTACTAAATAATATTACATAATAATTTTATAATTGTTCAAAAATTCATAGTTTATCCCTACCCACACTTATAAAATGACACTCATATACTCTCATCATTGGTCAGAGTGGAAACTCAAGAGTGGGGTGAATTGAGTTCCAATTAAAATTTCTATTATAAAAATAATGGTTAAGAAAACACAAAAAATAAAAATGGTCCAGTTAATTAAAGAGGTATTAATATAAAATTTTAATTGGTCATTAGGATTATCAAAGGGTGATTAATCCTTAGATGAATCAGTGTAGAAAACCAATTCAACTTTTCAAACATTTTTACTGAATTATACAAATACACACACGAACCAAAACTAACTATAAAATTGAATGTAAAAATAGTTTACTATCAATGAAAAATATAAGCAGAAGATAAAATAAAACAGAGTATATGAGGATTTTCTCAATAATGTAAACAAGGGGTTTAGTCTCAAGACAATACCTAATCATTTACACTTGGTGATCATCTGCCACCAAGTAGTTTATTTTAACAATAAACTTGATACAAATCATGTATCGTTCTTTACTATAGTTTTCACAAACTGTCCAGGGTTTACACCATCTACCACTGTTCATTGAGGGAAAAACAAAAATCATAGACCACACACGGTATCTTCAATGGTTATACGTGGGGGGAAAATATGTGAAGATTGAAGTGAGGATTTTCAATATCCTCCTGTTCAAGTGTATGAGATATTGTGTTCTATAGACTAACATAATTCTCAAATATGTAAAATAAACAAACATTCTAGAGCAGTTATGATGAGAAAGAGTTTAGAAGGCTTTATGTGTTTGCAGTTTTGCGTTGGATTCCTCAGAGTGATGAATTTCATGTTTGATTCTTTTTCTGAAACATGTCCTCAAAACAGAGTGTCACAACTCCAGGTTATAGCTTTTAGTGTTCTTTTTCTGATGTTGATCAAGAGTTGATGAAGCACTGATGGAAGAAACATGTTTTCTCTAGAATGATCTTCGTGATTCCTATGGGTTCAGAGTTTTAGTGATGGATGGTTCTTCATTGATCTAGCAATAAATCTCCTTCACACTTCATATGTCACCCTTCTCTTCATGAACGCAGATATGTTCTTCTCATATTTTTCACTTATTCATTATTTTGTGGTCTTCTGGTTTAATATTTGAGATTTGACAGTGGTAATGAGTAGATCACGTGAAATATTTCTCATACACAATATTCTCCCATATATTGTCTCCTAAAACGTTTACAATCAGCATTAATTAATGTCAGCATATTTATTTTATCAAATATGACAGTTAATAAAATATTGAGAAATTGAAAAAATATGGAAGGATAAGTATCGGTAGACTGGTAACAATAGCCATTATATCATTAGGCTTCAACAGTAGGTTCACAATGGAAATCTCCGACTATAACTTTTCATCAGTAGGATTCAACGGTAACCTTTATTGGTAGGCTTACATCGGTGACCATGAAATGGTAACCATATCGCGGTAACCTTGTAGTGGAAGCCTTTTAGCGGTGTCCTTGTAGTGGTAACCTTGTAGCGGTGGCCCTGTAGTGGTAGCATTGTAGCTATGACCTTGTAGCGGTAACATTGTAGTGGTGACCTTGTAGCGGTGACCTTGTAGTGGTAACCTTGTACCTGTGACCTTGTATCGGTGACCATTGTAGTGGTGACCTCTATAATGGTGACATATGAATTGGTATACTCTGTAATAGTATCCTTTTCTACATTGATAAATTTTTCATTGTAAGTGTTACCAATCAAGTAGTGAGATTGAGAGTATATGAATATTACTCTATAGGAATAGAAAATATTAATGAAACATAATTATCATAGAATGAAGACATGGTTCTCACTTAAATGAAAAAGATATTTGGGATTATCAAAATAATGATTTGGGATTATCAAAATATGATTTGGTATAATCAAAACAATGATTTGGGATTATCAAAATAGGTGAGTCCAACAATCTCCCCATTTATGATAATCACAAATTGTGGCATTCTATTGTTAATGTTAATAATTTTGAGGTAAGGTTAAACACATCTGCTAAATTCATCAGTGATGTGAGAATATACAAAGATAAACACTTCTCCCCTTCTGTATATGAGAGCATATACATCTTATCCCCCTTAAATATATTCTCCCACTTTTTGATTAAAAAAACGCATAAATAACATGAAGGGAGAAAAGAGAGTGTTTATATTAATAAAACAGGAGTACACTATACAAAAAAAGATACACCAATCCCTATCAACTAAGAAAGTCCACACTCAATACACATCAGATATGCCCATAGGAGGTTTGTCCTTAGAAACTGAGGATGCAAGTTCTGAAAGAGTAGGGATCGGATGATGGATGGTAGTGAGTAAAGTATGAGGAGCTGCAATAGAAGAATTAGTAGACCTATAGTGAGTAGATCTCGGAGGAATCATTGGGGTCAAACATCTGATGCAATGTTCTTGAGTCAACAAAGCAACAACACTGGAAAATCCTGAGTCACCATAGGAAGTAGACAAAGCAGGAGGAACAATGATTGGTGTGCATTCCACATGTAAGAAAGGTAAGAGAAGATTCCTGAAGTCCATAATGATACTTCCTCTTTTTTCCATAGTAGAAATAAAATCATCCTAATTCTCCTAAAATTTCTCCAATGGAGGAGTAAAAAATCTAAGCTTTCTAACATGATCCTTAATGTATTGAGTGACAGGAGGGATTCCCATATTTTCCAAAATCAATTTGAAGTGGCCATCCATCTAATGCTTAGTGTCTAACCTTTTGTAGTAGAAGTCAACTTCATCTTTGATGGGTTTCTGATCCTGAGAAACTTCCCTTAAATAGTTTCCCAAAAGGTTGTGAATTTCACTGGTGATGGAATTGACCTATGATTCTGAGGTATTAGCACCATATAAATTTTCAACTTCTTCCCTAACAACGGCCCTGAAGGAATCAATGTCAACTGGAGGAGAGTCTAAAGTAAAAGTAGATGCACCCAGAGGTGCTATAGAGAAACCCACAATCTACATAAATTATTTTTTCATCCAAATGATCATCCTTTCTACATTATCATCTTGTCCTTTCACATGTGATTCCATAGAATTCCTAATGTCCTAAAAAATTGTGACCATTTACTGAACCACAGTCTTAATATATCTGAGGTCTCTGTCCACCTGAGCTCTTGTAGCCATATAAACATCTAAGATAGAAATAGACTGTTTCACTGATTCCATAGACTCTTCCACAGTTCTTACATGATTAAGACATTACCTAACCTCTTGTAACATAACTGAGTGAGAGGTAGATACTATCCTTTGCACTGTATATGTCATGATTCCTTGACTAATATCTATTATTATCATTATCTCAGTGTTTTCTTCATCAATATACCTCTTCAATTCATATTTCCAATAATCAAGGTCTACCTTTTTCACATAGTCTTCTGGGAAAGTGGTTTATAGAGGGACAAAAATGAGGTTTGGCACTAAATGTCTTCTTTTGGGCCTTTCATCTTCTGGGTCATCATAGTCGAGACCCTAGACCATAAATCCATGGTCTTTAGACCATCCTTCAATCACATGCATAATAGCAACTGAGCCTGTAGTAAGATGTTCCTCCCCCTCAATTTTAGCAATCTTCTGATTGGACACATTCATCTCCTCCAGACCTCCTTGAGCAACATCATTATCAGGAAGGTTCACTTCCACTTCCTCCTCTGAATCATCAACCACTTCCAAAACATGTCCAGCTTCTTCATCTCCACTTTCTACTCTGTCTGTATGTCCTATTAATGGACTAAGACATAGAAATTCCTCTTCATTTTCAGCAGTAGCTGTCTCAAGGTCAGCATGACTTGATTCAGAGTCCTCATCATCATTTGAGGTATCTCTAACTTCTCTTAATACAATTTCATCTCCATCATCTTCACTGCTTTCCTTCTCACTAAATCTTAGGACATCTTCCCTTATATAAAATCTCCAGGGTGGGATAGGCTCACCAAAGGATACAGTAGTCACATGATGATTGAAGGTAAGGTCAGGGTCATTCCTATCATTTATAGGAGTGTCCTCTCTTTCTTTCACAACAGAATATTCTTCTTCTTCATCTGAATAGGTAGGCTCTGCTTTATCAGTCTTATAACCAGGGTCTCTCTTATTCTTAGGCCTAGTAGGATGACCAATAGGGTTAAACTCTTCATACACCTTAGTCTCATCATTCACCCATATTCTTAGCCATTGATTCCAATTAATCTTCATATGCTTTAAAATCAATTAGGTGATTCAATGGTTTTCTTGCACAAAAACAATTTCCTCCTTATCTCCAAAAACTCCTTTCACATTCAACATAATAAATATCACCTTGGCATGGAATAGGGCATTGGATTTAGAACTAGGCTTGGTCATATCATCCAACTAATCCATTAGAAACCTACACAGGTTGATCTTATGTCCATGCTTTAGAAAATACAGAATGATTATGTCCTAATAATTCAAAACATCAAGTCCCCTCTCCTGGGACTTATCAAATGCAGAATAAATTTAAAAATCAGCTTATCTTCCTCTTCCATTTCACCAGCAATGACATTCATCATAATTCCATTACCTTTCAATTCTGTTAAGGATTCTTCATATAAAATTAACTCACTAGTAGAAGGAACCACTTTTTACTAACAGTCATAAATTACTTCATGAGGAATCCATAAACTATCATCCCACTCAACAAAGGGGAAACTTACATCTAATCCATTTACTCTGGATGTCATTCGGTTCTCATCCTTGGACTATTCAAACTTGAGTTATTCATAAAACTCCTTCACTAAATTTGGGTAATAGGGTCCATTGTTGTTTTTAAAACATTAAACCCAGCTCTGAGCTTCTAGTGCTAGATGTAATGATGACCGGCTCGATAGTAGCCACTCTGAACATAACACTTTCTCAATTACAATTTCCCACATTGACAAATTCACATTCAACATCTTTTCCACTAACTGGCTTCCAATACTCGTCTCGGCTCCAAGTCTCTTAGGATTAGGCATGTATCCTTCATCAACAACCAACGGCCTTTTGACTCCTTCCATCGATCTTGAGTGGTTCAGGGTTGCTATAAAGGTTTAGGATTTGATATTTGGAAGAAAATGTTTCAGGAAAAAGAATAGATGTGGATTGAGATGTGATCTGTGTTTTAATTTTATCATTTAGGGATCGAAAAATAAAACAGATAAAATAAATATGTTTTATGAAGAAAACGTTTCAGATTATGGCTGAGATCACAAAAACGTAATAGCCCACACTCAAGTCGTTTATCTGTATGTAGGTATCTTTAAGGTCTAATGGTGAGATCCTATCGATATGGTTCTAATAGTGAGGTTCTAACGGTAAGGTCCTAATGGTGGGGTTCTTACTGTATGGTCCTAATAGTGCGGTTCTAACGGTAAGGTCCTAACAGCGTGGTTCTAATGGTAATGTTCTATCAGTAAGGTTTAATGGTGATGTTCTAGGTTCTATAACATAGGTTCTATGTTCTAACGATTTATCATAGGTAACTCATGTTTGATGTAATTTAACTTCTCAGAATTCAAAGGATTTGTGAATATATCTTCCTGTTGGTGTTCAGTACCAATGAATTAAAGAGTGATATCACCTCTTTTATAATGATCTCTCAGGAAGTGACGTCTTACAACAATATTCTTTGTCCTAGCATTAGATACTATATTTATAGAGATGTGAATAGAACATGGGTTTTCATAGTTTATAGAGACATGTTTGAATTGATATACATAGTCTAGTAAAGTTTGTTTCATCCATAGAATTTGAGCCCAACCATTACTATCAGCTATATATTTAGCCTTGCCAGTAGATAATAAAACAGAATTTTGTTTCTTACTACACCATGATACTAGCGACTTGCCTAAAAGGTTACATCTTCCTTAGGTGCTTTTTCTGTCAAACTTGCAACCAGCAAAGTCAGCATCTGAATAACTAATTAAATCAAATGGATGTCCTATTGGATATAATAGTCCTAAATTTATAGTACACTTGAGATATTTAAAAATCCTTTTAACAACATTTAAGTGAGATTATTTAGTATTAGCTTGAAAATGAGCACACATGCATACACTGAACATAGTATCATGTCTTCAGGCTATAAGATAGAGCAGACCCCTGAATCATACCTCTGTAGTTGGTTTGATCCACTGTTTCACCAGTTTCATTAGCATCCAACTTACAAGTGGCACTCATAGGTGTATCACTACCTTTACTTCTATCCAAACCAATACATTTTAAAATATCTTTAGTGTATTTAATTTGATTTAAAATAATATCATTTCTATTTTGATAAATCTTAAATCCAAGAAAAAATTTAAGTTCTTCCATTAAACTCATTTCAAATTAATCTTGAATAATTTTTGAAAAATCAGTTCAGAGAGAGTTTTTAGATGATCCAAAATTTATATCAGCTACATTAATTTATACTATCAATAAATCTTTGAAATCCTTTTAATAAACAATGTAAGATCAGCTATTCCTTTAGTAAAACCATTTGAAATAAGAAAAGTGCTAAGTTTGTCATACCCAGCTCTTGGATCCTTCATTAGACCATATAATGCTATTTAATTTTTAAGAACACGATTTGGGAAATGGAAATTTGTAAATCTAGGGGTTTTTTAACAAATAAATCCCCAATTATATATCCATTTAGAAATGCACATTTTACATCCATTTGATAAAGTTTGAAATTCAGAGGAGCTACATAAGAAAACAGAGTCCTAATTACCTCTAACCTAGCCACAGGTGCAAAGGTCTCCTCATAGTCTATTCCTCCCTCTTTACTGTAATCTTGTGCAACTAACCTAGCTTTGTTTCTAACTATATTTCTAGACTCATCAACTTATTTCCTAAAACCCAATTTAGTTCATATGGTCAATGTGTCCTTAGGTCTTTCAACTAGTTCCCAGAAATTATTTGATTCAAATTGATTTAATTATTCGTTCATATCCATCTCCCCAAATTCAAAATTTATAGCATCATTAATATTTTTGGGTTCATGTTATGAAAGAAAAGCTTGATGTTCAACCTGGTTTCTCAGAGATTCTATATTTTTTGTCCCATGATTAAAATCACCAATTATAAAATCTATAAGATGATTATTGAGAGTTCAAATACCACTAGAAATAGTTAAACTAGACTCCTCATGGTTATTTACAGCTTTAGACTCAACAGGTGCGGAATCTAGAGAATTCCCAGATCTTGTTACATTCATCAGAAATTCTCTATTATTATCATTAAGGTCCAGAATTGACATATCTTCCTCAAGATATTCAAGAGATGTTTTGGGTTCATGTGCATCAGTCTCATCAAATTTGACATGAACATATTTTTTCACACATTTGGTTTTCTTATTGAATTCTCTATAGGATTTACTTCAGATTGAGTAACCTTGGAAAATTCCTTCATCACTTTTTGAACCAAATTTGTCAATATTATCTTTAGTGGTTAGGATACAGACATTTCAACCAAAAACTCTAAAGTAAATAACCTTAGGCTTCCTATTCTTCCAAATATCATATTGGGTCTTCTTAAAAATTTTCTAATAAAGACTCTATTAATAATGTAACATGTTATTTTAACAGATTCAACATAAAAGTAAATTGGGAAAAAATATTCATTGATCTTTGTCTTAGAAATATTTTGAAGTGTCCTATTTCTTCTCTCCATGACTCCATTCTATTGAGGTGTTCTAGGGGAAGAGAAGTTGTGACTATAGACATTGTGTAAGAAATAAGATTCAAACTCTTGATTATCAAACTCACGGCCATGATCACTTATCATGTTCATAATCCTTAGGACACTATGATTTTCTACAGACATGTAGTATTTCATAAAACAAAGAAAAACTTCATATTTGTGAGCCAGAAAGTATACCCAAGTGTACCTATAAAAATCATCTACCAAAACATAAACATATCTCATACCATTTAAACATGAAACTCTTGAGGGTCGAAACAAATCCATGTGAACCAACTAAAGCGGTTGAGAAGTAGAAACTTCTTTATTTGATTTTAAATGAATTTTGTGTTATTTTCCCTTTTGATAAAGATTATACACTTTATTAAGTTGGAATTCCAGTGTAGTTATGTCTCTAACTAAACCTTTCATAGTCAGTTTCTTATGTGAGTTCACATTGCAGTGTCCTAATATTTTTCTCCACAACCAGGAATCCTTATGAAATCCATTTAAATAAGAATCATTTTTCTTGGAAAACGAATTTATGACAACAGAGTACACATTATCATTTCTAAGAGCATTAAATATTAAATAATTTTCAGAATTGAAACATTGCATGCATCATTTTAAAATTTAACATTAAAATCATCATCACACAAATTATAAAAACATACCTAATTGTATTTTATCCCATCAACATAATGTACATTTGAAATTAATATTGTATTTGGGTTTCCAATCTGTCCTATTCCGACGATTTTTCCTTCAGCATTATCACCGAGTGTGAAATATCCACCATAACATTTAATCAGTCTTTTGAAACAATAATAGTCTCCTTTCATATGTCTTGAACATCTACTGTCCAAGTACCACAAGGTCTTATTGGAAATATTTAGGCAACATCCCTGCAAAACTGATTAGGTATGGGGTAACTTTAGAACCTAGAATTTCTTGGGTCTAGAGAGGGTAATAAGTAAAACTTTGGGAACCCATACTTGTCTCACGGATTTCCTATAATCAGCAGATATATTTTGAGACATAAACACGATTTTGGTCCTTTAGATAATTGTTTGTCAGGAAATTATCCAGAACTTGGACTAGATATGAAATGTCTATATTTTGGAATTAATTTAGTTCTAATGACCCTTCTCTGTCCTGGTAGATATCCTAGACCAGTTGTATATTTTGGGGAAATCTATTTTCCTAGAAACTGAGTCAAGGATTATCTACCGGTAGTAAACTTCTCAATATCTCTCTTTAATACTTCATTGGATAATTTGAGTTCAGTATTCTCTTTTAATAGTTTAGCATATTTTCCTTTCTCAATATCCAGATTAGATTTATAATTTGCATTTAGAGCATGTTGTCTTTTTAGTAATTTATATTTTTCATTGAGAACATTAAAGGTATCCTCAAGAATTCAAGAATATTAAAATAATTCATCCTTAGAAATATTTTCATCATTTTTTGATTCACTTTCATTCTCAAAATAATAAAAATTATGTATAGGAAAATTAAGTGATACCTAGGATGTTTCTGTCATGAAACATAAATTGGCATGATTGTTCTGTTCACTGTCAAAAGCATCAGATCTACTGGAGTTGTCTTCTGAAGCACTCTAAGTAGCTTTCATAGCCTTTTTATAACCTTTGCCCTTATCTTCATAGTTCTTCATAAATTTCATCTTGGGTAGTCTGCCTTCACATGACCTTCTTTTTTGCACTCATAGCAAATTATTTTATTTGAGTTGTCATTTTATTTTCTATATTTCATCCATTGTTCAGTACTATCATACATTCCCTTGTAGTTTGACTTCCTAAATAATTTCTTCTTTCGGTATAATTTTTGGAATATTCTAGAAATATGAGCCATCTCCTCATCAATGTCTGAATCTTTACTTGTGGAAGTGTCTACAGAAGTTTGAACTTTTTCTTTGTATTTTCTCTTTGAGGTAGTAGTCTTAAATGCTACAGATTTCATCCATGGTTCTTCAAATAATTATTGATTCACCTTAATATATTCTTCATACATCATAAGCATTCCAATTAGTTCTTTTACTAGTAGTTTTCCAATGTTATAAGATTCTAGGATAGAAAAAGAAGTGCCCCTCCATCTGTTAGGTAGGCATCGATGTAGTCTCATAATTTGGTCCTTGTTTCCCACTAGTTTTCCAAGAATACCTATCATTTTCACTATTTCATTGAACCTAAGATACATGTCAAAAATAATTAATTAGGCTTCATTTTAAATTTATCATATTCAATAGTATTGGTATTTAATCTCATTTTCTTTAACATTAGTTTTTCTATCATGAGAAATATAAAAAGTATCCCAAATTTCATATGCAACTTCACAAGAAGATATTCTTTTGAAATCCACATCACCTAGAGAATAGTATATTTCATTCATTGCTTTACAGTTATTATTGTATGTAGATTTTGTAAACTGATACCATGAGTCCCTAGAAGTAGCAGACAATATATGTTGTTCTTCAATTGTGTCCCAGATTTTAGGTCCCATGATCTCTAGATACATTTTCATTTTTAATTTCCACTTAGCATAGTTATTACCTTTAAAGAAAGGTGGCATGTTTGTATCAACACCCTCAACTCTAGTTTACATAGTCACTTAGAATTTAATGAACTGAAAATTTAGATATGACAGAAATTTTAAGATCTTTAGGATACAACTAAAATCACAGTTGAAATGAATTTGAACACATAAGAAATAAAAACCTGACCCCTCTGATACAAAATGTTGGTCGGAGTGGATAATAAAGAGGTGTGAATTGAGTTCCAATTAAAATTTCTATTAATAACATTATGGATATGAAAACCCCCAATTTAAAACGGCCTAGTTAATTAAGGAATTAGAAATTGTAAAGTTCATTTGGGCAACATGTTTCTCAAATGGTGATTAATCCTCAATTGAATCAGTGTAGAACACCAATTAAACTTTTGAAACCAGTTTAATGAATTAAACAAATACACACACTAACCAAAACTAACTATCAATGTGAATGAAAGAACAGTTTTCTGTCTAAGAAAAATATAAGCAGAGAATAAAATAAAATAGAGTATATGAGGATTTTCACTACAATGTAAACAAGAGGTTCTGTCTCAAGACGAGACCTAATATTCTCCACTTGGTGATCATCTTCCACCAAATAGTTTATATTAACAATAAACATGATACACAGCATGTATCAGGCTTTACAACAGTTTTCACAAACTCTCTATGGTTCACACCCTCTACCACTGTTCTTCATGGGAAACAAATAGCACACACCACACGCGGTCTCTTCAACAGTTATTTGTGGGAAAAAATAAGTGAAGATTGATGTGAGGATATTCAGTATCCTCCTGTTCAAGGGCAGGATATAGTCTGTTCAATAGACTAAAACACTTGTCACAGATATAAAATAAAGAAACACGATTGAGTAGTTATGATGAGAGAGTGTTTAGAAGGATCTATGTGTTTTCAGTTCAGATATAGACTCCACAGAGTGAAGAATTTTATGTTGGAGTCTTTTTCTGAAACATTTCTTCAAAATAGAGGGTTACAACTCCAGGTTCTACATTTCAGTGTTCTTATTCTGATGTTTATCAAGAGTTGATGAAGCACTGAAGGCAGGAGCGATTTATCCCCAGAATGATCTTTGTGAAGCTTGTGGGTTTAGAGTATTCATGCTGGATGGTTCTTCTTTGATCTAGCAAGTAAGATGAGTAACACTTCGTATGTCACCATTCTCTTCGTGCACAGGTATATGTTCTTCTCATATTCTTTCACTTCTTCATTATTTCGTGGTCCTCTCATTTTATATTAGAGATCCGACAATGGGAATGAGAAGATTATGTGCAATATTTCATATTCCTCATACTATCCCATGTATTGTCTCTTGAAATATTCACAATCAAAATTTATTAATGTTAGAGAATTTATTTTATAAAATATGACCATTAGACAAATATAGATAAATTGACAAAGTATGGAAGGATAAGAGTCAGTAGAATGGTAATGGTAGCCTTTATAATAGTAGGCTTCAAAAGTAGGTGTAAAATGACAATCTCTAACTGTAACCTTTCATCAGTAGGTTTCAACGGTAACCTTAATCAGTAGGCTTACATCTGTTACCATGTAACGGTAACATTGTTACGGAAACCTTGTAGTGGTAGCCTTGTAGCACTGACCTTATAGAGGTAAGCTTGTAGCGGTGACCTTCTAGCGGTATCATTGTAGCGGTGACCTTGTAGCGGTAACCTTATAGCCGTGACCTTGTAGAAGTGACCTTGTAGTGGAAACCATGTAATGGTGACCCTGTACCGCTGACATTTGTAGTGGTGACCACTGTAATGGTGACCTCTCTATTGGTAACCTCTGTAACAGTAACCTTTGTACTTAAATAAATTCTCCACTATAAGCTTAACCAATAAAGTTGTGAGATAAAGAGTATATGAATATTAATCTATAAGAATAGGAAATATTAATGAAACATAATTATCATAAAATGAAGACATGGTTCTCACTTAAATGAAAACAAGATTTGGGATTATCAAAAAAAATGATTTGGGATTATCAAAATCTGATTTGGGATTATCAAAAAAATGATTTGGGATTATCAAAATAGGCGAGTCCAACACTCCTATGTACCCAAATTTGAATAACCTATCTAAAACATTCCTACTCAATTCCCTTATATAAATTCATTTCTATGATTAAGATGTTCTGGTATTCTGGAATGCACATTAAAATCATCCTTAAGAAGGGATCTAAAGGAGGAATTACAAATAAGAAGAAATAATCTTACCCAATATGCTTCAATTTATTTTATATTATACCTTCAATAAATATATGGTATCCTTTAACAAATAATGAATTACTTATATTAAAAATCCTTTATTTTTCTTATTATTATTCTTAGACCATTTTCTTTCCACTTTTCATCATATTTGAAATGAAAATTATCCCTCATGTGTATGTGTGGACTACCACTTCCAAAGAGCGATATGATTCATTCTACATCAAGATTATTAATTATTTTTTATTATTTTTTTTAATTTATATATATGTCATGATATATATAATTAAATTCTTATTAGTATAATATCATATCTACCTTTTCACCTTTCCATCCATAGAAAGACAACAATTTTTCTCATGCATACGCATTGACAACCATCTCGATGGTGCGATAAGAATTGTTTTTTTTTTTGATCCACATGGTTTAAAATAAGGGTATATTTAATTAAAATTAAAGATATATATAATATATTAATGACGCTGGAGTGCTTAATTATTATTTATCATTATTTTTTAACTATCTAAAAGTGTAAACATCACTTATGTGTACTTATGTAACATCATCTCTATGAAATGATATAATTAAAATTTCAACCCTAATTTATATGAATAATTACACAAATGTATAGTATTAGTAAATATTATAATTATTTCATTATTTAATTCAATAGAAGATGAAACCATGTCCAAGGTAAATACACTAGAACCATACAAATGACACATATATAGAAAATTAAGCAATTTAAATTAGAAAAAGATAATTGAATAAGAAATTCATAATAAACTGGTTATAAGATGTTTTATGTAAATTGTATTTGTTATTACAATTATGATAATATTTCTGTAATATATGTATAAAAAAATATATTTATTATATATTATTTTAGAATTTTTATGATGTACTGTCAGACTAGAGGTATGAAATTAATGTTCAATATTATTTAATCTAGATTGATTGTACTTAAAATTTAATTTAAGGCTAATTATATTATCCATATACATTAAATATCACTAATTTTTATAATCCTGTAATTATTTGAATAACTTTATATTTTTTTACAAATTTAATCACATTTCAAAAATATTTGTAAATTTTATTAATGAAAATTTGACTTTATTAATTCTATTTGTGTCAGAAAAAAATATTCTTCAATATCCATTATTTATAAAATGATTATAATAATTTAATTAATCAATATTCAATGACTATTATATTTCATTATTATCCATGAATAAAATTTTATAAAACATATTAAAAATAACCATCTTGTATCTTTATGAACATGGTATTTTTTACCAAATATGTGAATGCAATATTTGTTTCATAAATCCTGGTATAGTTTTAAAATTATTTTAATCTTATAAAATCATTTTTTAAATGATATTTTCAAAGAAAATATTTTCCATTACATTTATAGAAAATTTGGGATTTGAATAACTAATTTTAATTTTAAAATGTTATACACGAAGATAGAAACTCATTTGTTATATTCTTAGATTAATTATAATAATCATTATAAGCCATTATAAAGGATTTGATGGATGAGAATAAAATATCATTCTTACACTCATTGAAGAACATTGTAGCATCCAAATATTGTATGATATCAGTTTTTTAAATTTAATTAATTTGATGATATAATCATTACAAAACACCCTAGCTCAACGAACAATAATATACAACTAAATATAATTATTTTTAAACAAAAATTATAACATAGCCATTATATAGGTATGAATGAATAGTATTAATGACATTTATATATTTAATTTTTAATTTTTTTTTACATTCATAAAAATGATTCTATATTCATTGGATAATATTGAATCCAATGTTATGCATTAAATGGATATATTTTTTATAAATTAATTGTTACTACCTTTTAATGGTACACTTGTTTTCAATCTAAATCATGGAACATTTACATAATCCTAAAAAAATTAATCTTCATTTTTGAAAATCATAATTTCAAAATTATCTTAAGGGGAAATTTTATTATATTTCTAAAAATTTCTATTTTATAGTGAATAGTGAAAAAACATGATTTTTTCTAAAAAACATTCTATTTCATTTTATGAAATTTATATTTATAATCTGAATTCCATCTGAACCTATGAAATTGTAAATAAAATTTAATTATCTTATAAATGAATATATGGTATATCTATATCATAAAATATATAAATAAATGTTTTAAAAATGATAAATTTAATTTTGGTATTTTTTTAAAACATAATAGATTATTTAAAATTTTATTACTAATATAGTGATATAAAAGAAAATTTATTTTCATAAAATATATTCATAAATTAATATATATTTTTATTTTCAGATTATGAAATAATTATATGAAACATTAATTAATTTATCATAGTGACACACAATTAATTAAAATATTAACATCAATAATTTACATGTAAATGATGATTTTACTATTAAATTTAATATATCATATATATAAAATTATTTTCATAAAATAGAGTTCATTTTTGAGTTCTACATGTTAAAAAAAATTTGGTTGAATTTTTGAGATTTTTCTAATATATTTGAATTTTTTGAATAATGGAAATGATGTTATTTACATTATATATGTATTATAAATAATATGCACTATTAATTGAGTCAGGGAAAATCTAATTACCCTTGGAACTAACTCAAATTCCCAGCATAATTTATTTAGTCCTTTGAATAAACATTATTTGTTTTTTGAGACATAATATTATACAAATGGATAAAATAATCAAAAACATCCCTCTCAAACAATAAATACCACCCCTCACAACCTCTTCTCCTCCAAAAAGCAATGCCTTGAAGAATGATTATATTATACCCATATCTTATCCAAAACCTCTCCCTCATGATCTAGTCATTCTAGTCTCACCAAAATACCATTTCCAATTCTCTTAAGGAGGTACTCATCGAGAAGAATTCATGAGGTTTATTCTTTTTTTGTTCACTTTCAATATAATTTAATTTTTTTGATCTAATTATATCCCTAACACTTCTGTTAAAAATTCATGATAACTACAATATCTTTTATGTATAATATAATTTTATTATCAAAATTAAATTTTCATCACCAGACCCATTATCTTATCCCTTTTATTCTAAAAATGAAAACATCTTCCGTGAACTGATAATTTATAACCTTCTTGGACAACATTTTTTCATCATTAAATTATGCCCGAATGGTCATTCATAATACCATTTTATAAATAGAATATATTTTTATAATTTTTTTATAGATTATTTAATTTTATTGAACCATTATATATATATAATATTAATTAATAAAACAAAACTATTCTATGATGGTCAAAAAATGCCAAAATAATCTAAACGATTATCACTAACATTTTATATATTGATTCATCCTCATAAAATATAACCAAATAAAATAGTTAATGATTATATATTATATATGTTCATTTGTAACATATAATTTAAATTCCAGATGACTATTCTAACTTTACTAAATTTCTTTACATATATACAAGTAAACTGATCATGAAAACTAAGATAAAAACACTCCAAAATGAAAATAATGTATATTTTAATTCATAAACTATTCCATAAATAATAACAATAATTTTATAATGAATCAAATACAAGTTGATAATTTTCAAAATTAATTAAGATTAAGAGTAGAACACATTCAGACAAATGATAAGGAACTTCTCCTCAATCTCCATTTCATTATGAATTACATGGTATTATGAACACAATAATTTTAATTTGGTGTAAATATTTTTTAGATGAGAATATTTTCATTTGAATTATATTTCTATTAAATATTCCTGTTCTTTTATCATAGATATGATTATTTTGATTTCCTTATACCATTTTACAAATAGTGTTTATATTCAATGTATCTTTAACTGGAGTAATATTGATTATCATTAACCTATCATCAATAAGGATATTGTTGATGCATTATTTACTGAATTATATCTATTACTAAACAATTATATGGACTTACAGTGATGAAAATGGCCCTTTTTAGACCCTCAATTAATCCAGAGGTCACATGATATAATTTATTTTGCAACAAATCCTTCATGTTTTCTTCCAAACATACTTAGATGGGGATCTACCCATAAAATTAAACATTCTTGATGATAATATGGTTCATGTTACTAATACATGACATCCAATAATTAATAAATTTCATCATTAAAAATTAATATATATTTATCTGGAATATTTTCAGTATGAAAAATTTTATGGAATCATTTTCTTAATTACTTTATTCATTAAGTGTGTTTTACAGTCACACACCACTCTATATTGGTTATTCATATTTGATTATGGTTTAGTTATTATTCACCCATGTTTACACTATATGGAAGCCTTACTGAGAAATTCAGCTCACCATTATATTTTTTTCCTTCCCAATTTTATGAAGTTGAAATCATTGAATAAGTGACAAGTGGTGGTTTAATTTTTTTGTTCTATATATAATTACATATATAAAAATAGAACCATTTATGTATATAATTTCTTTAATACTACTAAATGGATTGATCCTTGGTAATGTGATATATTATATTAATAAAACCATAAACTCTATGTTACTATGGTGTGGGGTTATTGTAGTTGGAATCAAATAATTTTTAAGAAAAACGCTAAGATCTGTATTTAAAAATCATTGTTTTGGGACTATAACCGCCAGATAGAGATTAGGATAATAATATAATAAAATCCTAGAAGTTTTGTTTGTTTGTTACTATTTATGAATTCCTAATAATACATCTTTGTATCGATACTACTAATGGATGTGGTTCTTGAATAGATGTACCTTGGGTGACAACTCAGACTAGGTGTGTCCTGCCTAACTCACTGTAACCTGTTTAACGACAATAGGGCTTACTATGCACCTGGTTTAACTATCCCATGGTATATACATCCAATAATTCCCATTATCTTTAAAAACCATTATGAAGGATTTAAAATTAAATATTTATCCAATGAAACTATGTTTAGGATTATGATATTATCTATGCATAAATTTTCATTTTATGTTTTGGGTTTTTCTACATTAAAATTATGCATTACGATTCATATCATAATTTAGTCTATAAAATTGAGTAAAAGTAGTTCTTGGTGGATAGAATGGAAACAGAATTAATTCACATGAACTAATGTTTAAATATGGTCATATATTTTACGGAATTATACTAATCAATAGAAGGTGAGAAGTATCCCAAACAATATCATCATATGAGTACATAATATATTATGGTTATGAGATACAGAATGAATTATATATCTATTATGTCATAATAGGGAAGAAAAAAACAATATTAAACCTTGTAATGTGCTAGATAATGTAAATAAAAATACTATTTTACCAAATGCGATAGATGTAGAAAGAAACATAGTGGAACTTGCTTGAATGGATTGATATCTTTCTAAAAGTGAGGAGATAAGGGACACCATGCATGCGATTTCAAGGATATTAAACTTTTTTAAAATATAAAAAAATTCAAGTTAATAGATATTAGAAAATATTAAAATCAATTTCCCAGAAATTAATGGAATATACATTTGAATAAGTAAAGGTATCATGGTCAAGCGTACACTACTACCTCAGAAGAAGGGGAAGGATTAATATGCTAGTGTTTGGATTCAAGAATTATGTTACACGAGTATTATATCAATAATACTCTACTAATAAGGTTCATAAGATACATCTGAGTTGTTTTGTATTACTTATCCTCCATGGATTTTGAATCATGTGAGGAATATGACCAATAATGAAGAGAAGGGATTTCGTTGAAGGTTGAACTATTTTAATATAGATGTCCTGGGAAATGTAACCCTAAATATGTTCTTAAATATTTATATAACAATACAAAACTATTTATGCGATATTATTTGTGACCAATAATGTTTTTTGTGAATGAATGGTTTACATTATGATTGACTTATTGAACATTTGGATTTAAGGAAAACATGAGTTTTACTCATATAATCATGAATTTTTGTATAATGGATTAATGGTGATCAAGGTAATCATATAATTGGTATATGGGATTAAGAGAAAAAATATTTTTACAATCTTATATTATGTTTATTTTGGAAATTCAATGACAATCCTTCTAAATTACATTTTTTTGAATGAGGAAAATGATTTTTTATATGAGTCTTAAGATTAAGTACCTATGAAATGGATCATGTTAAACATTGGAAATTATTTCTCCTTGATAAAATTTTACGACATTTTAAGTATTAGTAATCATTTTAATGTCAAATTAATTATTTAATGGTCGTATGATTCATTTAAATTGGTTCAAGGATGGAAATTTCATCGTTAACATTCATTCACTGGTTTGAGTGATGAATTGAAAATAAGTCGAAGAAAAATCAAGGAGTGGAATTATTATTATGACATGGAAATTAATCACATATGTTTATTTTATTAGGCACTAGAAGGAATATTTAAAAAAATAACTTTAACACTAGGAAAATGCTTTTGAAACCAAAACATTTTCTGTTTGATTTCCTTCCTGATAAATCAATGTACTTTTAAACAATAAAAAATTTATGTATTTGTGATCGCTAACTATCTAATGACCATATTTTCAATTATTATCCTTTAGAAAATTATGGTTATATAATTATTTAATTTCCATATTTTCACATTGAAAAAGTTTTATCGTATTCGAATTCCTTTTTTTGTGACCTTTTCAATTCATTTTCCCTCTTATTAAGAGGATGTTTCATTAACCCCATTTCTAATGTGGGTTTACCACGTCAAAATTTTTGAAGTATTCACCTTTTATTTTCGAAGAAAAATTTAAAATTACAAGGATGAAATTTATTATAGGAGGGAAGAACGTAACATCTCACGATTTTATGGAATGTCTTTTTTAAATTTTTATTTCTTCAAAAGCAAATGTTTCACAAAAAAAATCTTAAATGAATAATAATATAATATAAAATATAATATAATTAATTAAAAATTATTACTATATCGTTAATATTCAATTTTGTGGGAATGAATAGTATTAAATTAATATAGATATTATATAATTAATAAAAAATTTAACATTCATCCAAATGAGTTTATATTCATAAGAAAATAATGAATGCAATTTTACATATTAAAAGGATATATTTTTATAATTATAGTTTTACCACCTTTTAATAGTGCAGATGTTTTGAGACAATATGTGGAAACCTTTATAAATTATTGTTAAAAAAATAAACACCATTTTTAAAATCGATATATGAAATTTTCCTTAGGGTTATATTTTCATATTGTTTTTTGAAAATAAATATCTTAGAGTGATTTTTGAAGAATCCATGTTTCTATAAGACATTAATTTTAATTATATTAATAGTTAATTAATTATTTAAATTAAATTTTCACCTATGTAAGTGTAAATAAAATTTATGTATCTTATAAATTAAAATATGTTATATCTATAATATGGAATGATTAAATAAAAGTTTTAAAATGATAAATTAATTTTTGGTATTTTGGAAACGTAAATATATATTTATGATTTTATAATTAATATAATGATTTAAATGGAAATTTATGTTCATAAAATATATTGATAAATTAATTATTTGGTTTCCTATGATTGTGAGATAATTTTATGATACCTAAATTAATTACTCAAAAAATGTCCAGAAAATATTTATAATATTTAAATCAGTATTTATTCAAGTAAATGATGATTTTAATAGAAAATTGATATTATAATATTCAGAAATAATTTTCATATATTTTTTTTTATTTTTTAATTCTGAATAATTATTTGTGTTATTTTTTCAGGGTTTCTCTAAAATAGTTGATTTTTTGTGAAAAGTGAAATATGGTAATTTATGGTATATATACATTATAAGTAATATAAATTATTCCATTAGTAATAGAAGATATAATAACCCTTGGATTTAATTCACATGAATAGGTTACTATATCTAGTAAAAATAATAATTAATATTCATAGACATAATCTTAAATAATAATAATATGAATAAAATAAAAAAAGACACCCCTCTCCAACCATTATAAATACCTCCACTTTCCACCTCTTATCCTCACACATTAAAATCCTTGAATCATTCTTATATTCCACCCATTTCCCCTAAAAAACATATCCCCACCTTATGGTCTTTATGGTCTCACCAAAATATTGTTTTCATGTCCCTTAAAGAGGTTCTCTAGGAGAATAATTCAAAAGGTATATATTTTTATTCACTTTCAATTTCACTTAATTTATTTTCTTGTTATTCTATTCTTAACTTCTCTGTACAAACATAAAATATAAATATATTATTTGATATATACTGTAATTTTATTATGATAATTTAACATTCACCATCAAACCCCTTATCTTCTCCCTTATACTCTAAAAATGAATACATCGCCCATGAAATGCCGATTTACAGCCTTCGTTGATGATATGTTTTATTTTTTCAATTACCCTATCATCAATGGTCATTAAACCATTTTAATTTTAAAATATATTATAATCTATTTATTATATATTATATATTTTTCTGTAATATATATATATATAATAACTATTAAAATAAAACTAGTTCATGATGATCTATAAAACCCCCAAATAATATAAATGATTATCACTAACATTTTATCTAAGTATTCATCCACATACCATATAATCGAACGAAATATATAAACATTAAATATTATTAATTTTCATTAATTTCATATAATATAATTTTTTGGAAAACTATTACCATTTTAAAGGATTTTCCATATATATATATAAGTAAAATGAACATGAAAATCTAGGAAATGAATGCTCCAAAATGACAAAATTGTATCTTATAACTCCATAAAAAGGCCATAAATGAACATAAAAATATTTTAATAAATAAAATAATGTAAATTTATTTATTGATTGAATAATTAATTTAATATGATCATAATGGTCATTATGAACAAGTGCAGAACACAATCAAATATGAAGTAACATACTTCGTCTCAATTTCCATTTCATTGTGACATACTTTTTATTGTGTACCCCATAATATTTAGGTGGTGTAATTACTACTACATTGAGATCATATTTATTTTTAATTTATAGTTCTATTAAATATCTATATTATTGTATCATGGATAATATTATTGTTATCGTCAAATAGAATTTTACATACTGGATTTAATTTGTTTGTCGTTTTGACTGGGTAAGTATCAATGAATCAGTATCCTCTACTACATAGTGATATTTCTAAGGAATATTGTTCATGAATTAAATCTATGGATGACAAATTCATTGAACTTTTATTCATGGTTGGGGGTTCATTATAGCCCCTCAATGCATTGACAGGTCTCATGAGACAAAACATTTAAAAAAACCCATCAAGTTTGTTTAAAATCATAATAAGATGTGTGTCTACCCATAGACATAAAACATATTGATAGTATGATGGTTCATGTTCCAGATTCACGTAATCCAATAATTAATCATTTTTAAATTTTGAAATCAGTTATCATTAACTATATATTTTTCACAATGACAAAATATATGGATTCATTTTTATTCTAAGTGTATTAATATCGTGTTTTTTTCAGTTATTCAACATGAAATATTGATTATGCCTAACATATTATGATTAACTAAATATTTATTCATGTTTTGACTATATGAAACCCTTACTGAGCATTTGAGCTCACCCTTTTCGTTCTTCCCTATGTTATGAAGAAGAAATCTTTGAATAAGTGACTTGAAGAATTATATTTTCATTTGTTGTGTTATATGTGTAATTAACAATCTAATACGGGAAGCATGAATGTATCTAGTTTCATCAAGACTAATAAACTGGTCAATCCTTGGTGGTTTTGTCTCTAGTATCTTGGCCATTGTAAGAAGATGACCATCAAATCTGGGATATTGGAGATTGAGGTTATTATAGATGTTCCTCACTAGCCACCACTATCTTCAAATTTTCTAATCATTAATTGATTTTATTTCCATATAAAATATTTTGAATAGGTGTTTCATCATTATTTTGAATGGATAATGATTCTAAAGGATAATATATCTATTGAACCTTCATCAAAGATGTTTTATCCTACTCATATGGAACCTTTTCAAGGGTTATCTAGTTTCTTAATGTTCACTCTGGATAATATCCATAGGCTTCCCCATTTTTCATGACTTACAAACTCAAGAAATTTCCTTGATCCTTGGATCATAGAATGAGGGGATGGTTGCCCTGTGTTGGAACATTTCCTAGATAAGCTCAGCACGTCTTCGGATTTTCATAGGTGGTCATTAGTGGGGATGTTCGAGAATCATTTTTGGATCTTCTCATATTTTAATGATTTTGATGGATTCTATACCCTCAGCTACCCTATATAATGATAATATATTTCTTGAACATCAATATATATTAATATTTTTTATATATAGTTTTTCATGAAGGCCAAGTCCGGGGTGTTATGGACTTCTAGATATTAGAGACTATTTCTTACCAGCTTATCAAGGGACATCAACAAAGGATGGACTACTCCTCAATGGAGTTATGAGCTATGTCTGTTCGTCTATCATTTTATTTTCATAGTACATACATCATGTGATACAATGGTGATGTTTTACGATCTTTCCTCTTCACAGATATATATTTGGAAGCCCTTATCCTGGTGGAGAAGGATAAAGTGGACTAACTCTCCAATATAATATTCATATGGGTGAGAGATGGGTTATTCTATTTATATAGGGTTTGTGATTGGTTTTCCCCTCATTTAATTTCTTATTTTCATCAACATTGGAATTATATTGCATCTTCTGGATGGATAAAACTTGACATCAAGGTGTTGATGTTGGTGAATGATACTTTTAAGTGATCCCTCCAAACTATCAAAAAATATCAATGTTTTTTTAATTTCACCAATCTTCTAGTGTGTGCGGTTCCTACAGGAATGGTTCTCCTTCGATTCACGATCAATTATCATCTCATCCAATTGAGGTTCTTCATTCGCCTATTCAGGGTACATTTTATTAAGATCATGTTTTTCAAGTAAGGGTTGATCATCTTGGATTAGTATGTTTTGAGATAATGTTTTGTAAATTGGAGTGGGATACATTTATTAGGTTTGATGTAGAATCAATTTCTATTTAAAAGAAAATTACCCCTCCCTATTTGGATGACCATATGATTTTGAATTACTAGGTTTTAGTTTTTGAAAATGGTATGGTCTCTTACTTGACTCTCCCTATAGAGATGTTGCCTAGAATGATGATATACACTTAAGTTCTCTAGGGTGATGTTTCCCTAACATATTATCATCAATAATTGAGAGAACCAAACTATTTTTTTGTTTGGAGCCTCCAAATCATATTCCAACAATGTAAAAATTTCAATTTATAATAAATGATTCATTCATCATCTCCATTAATAAGTGGATGGAGTAAGGCTTAAATAAAAATATTTTAAAGATTCTACATGATCGCCTCACCTTGATTCAAAAACATGTGTCTCCATCGATAGAAAGCATAACAATACAATTATGAAATGATTTTATTATATTATAGAATTTATCGGTCCATTCTTCTCTTTTAAAGAAAATTTTTATTGAAAATAATGAATAAATAAGTGATTTGGCTATTCTAGTCGGTCTAGTAACCTACAAGGGTGTGTAATGTATATTAGTTTTTAAAGAAATTATTTGAATTTCAGAGTCTATATATGTGGGATAATTTCATATCCACACATGGATTTTTATCAAAGATAATGTGACTTTTGTGTGTATTGACATATCCTCGTAGATAATAATCACAAAAATGACATTTAGGGGGGAGGGGTAACTTATATGACCCATTTTTTTATGAAAATGGATAATTACTGTATTGGGTGTTGTTATTAGAAAAACATTCATAAATCCATGTATGGAAGTCATTGTGATTTTTTGGTGGTGATTGCAATGAAATTTTGGATATTTTTTAGAAGATAGTAGAAATAATGTACAAGAAATTGTTTTTATAGGACATCTTAGATTATTGGATAAAAAAAGTAATGGATATGGGTTTTTAGGGATATTGTCTCACATGTTTTAATAATAAAATCATAAAACATTGATTCTATAGTATTATGGACTGTGTTATATCCAATATTCAAGTCATTGAATCTAATCCATATTCCAAGATTACCCCTATCTATCATCTTATTCTATATCATTCGACTAATAAAATAAAATTAAATAATGAATATTGAATAGCTAACCATTTCATATTCTATTCAGGAGAGTTATGGGTTGTGGAAATCATTCAAATTGAATGCAGATCCTAGATACATTCAATTAAATATGTCATGTGGGTGTGTATCATTACTCAAAGAAAACTATTAAATATCGATTTCTAGGAGAGTATATATTTGAATCCAAAAAATAATTCAATCCTATAGGATATAAAAAATTCATTGTGAAAATAGATGTAATGTTAGGGGAATGTCGGAATTACAACAACCTTATTATCATGATGTAAAAAAATTATTCTCCGAAATTAATATGGAAATAAAAAAACAAGTGAAATATTAATGTATTTCTAGGGTCGGTAGGCGGATAAAACCATGAAATATTTTCCTAAATGTGTTAAGTATAATTTTTTTTCAGGAAAAATTAACATTATTCTATATAAAAATTCATACATAAGGGATGTGGAGGTGGAATGAAATATTGTGCATGATCAATTTGAAGAAAATATGGTAGGATCTTATTGAAACATTGAAAAGAATTATCTAAGGTTGATTAATAAATAAATATTCCTTAATATATTTCGTGACATTAGGGATGAAAGGGACAATGAGGAGGTTGGGGAATTCTAGGGGTGGATGAAATTTGGGAAGACATATCCATCATGAACTCGGAGAGTGCACTCGATCACGATGGGGCTCCCAATTCATTTTATGTGGGTGAATGGTACATTATAAATAGCCAGGTAATATAGGTATTTTTGAATTTTTTTTACAGAGGATGATCTATCCCATTGATAATTTGTACTTCCACAGTGGTTTTGAGCAATAATTTCAGGGAACCCATTTCCATAATCAAAGTATATTTTTTTCATTGTACATTTTCATATAAAATGATTATGTGGATCATGAATAGAATTTTTAGAAGGGTTTTTTCAAAGATAATTTTAGAGGAACAATACAACTTTATGATGGTCAAAAGTATAATGGGGTTTTCTAAATTAATAAAAAAACGGTGGATTCCCTTAACCGAAGAACAATTACATATGAAAATATGATCAAATTATACTTTGAAAAATCCAATGAATAGTTAGAATAGGGATTTCTTATGAGTGTAATGAAAGAGTGTGGCTATATTATGTGATTTTGTCACCTATTCTATAGATTTTGTTTGGCTATGTAAATTTATGTCTTGATAATGGGGAGGAACTGTGGTTTTATCAAGTCTATTTGTGGGTTAAGGAAGTGATATTTGGTGTCTCTATTTAATTTCATTCTTTAAAAAGTGGTAGTTATTAAGAATATTAGATATGACATGGTATAGAGGAAGATCATTCATTAAAAAACTGAGTAGGGTCATGATTTGATTAATATATCATATTTTTAGATGAAATGTTGTTATTCATAAATGGAAGAAAAAGATTCCATTTTAAATTCAATTGTATTTCATATATTTATGGTGAATGGATCGAATAATAAATTAAATATTGGAAGATAATAATTTTTATTACAAATTTTTGTGTGGCCAGAAGAAGCATGGTCAATCAAGACATGTTGTGGATGAAGACTATAATCTCAAAAATGAATATCTATATGATCCCATTTTATATGGAATTTTAAGAAGGTGTAATTTTAAGTTATAATTTGCCAAAACACATTCTGATTCTATTTGTTGTTAATAATCTTATATTTGTGTGATTCTCCATAGGGGTATTTCACACTCAGAAGAAGGAAAAATGGGATTTGAAATGGTGTTGGGTTTAATAAATTCCTTAGTTATCTATTGTGAAATTATATATGGATGGATCCTTATTATAAGAAAAAATTACATGGGGAATCATGGTGTGTGAAAAAATGAGGTCATTCATCCTAGGATTCTAAGAATTATACATCCTATATAATTCAATTGTGGTAGATGCAAGTTCGATGGAAACTATGATGTCATTAGGGTGGGTTTATAAAATCTACATAGATGTGATTTAATATGAATACATTTTTTGGGGTTCCCTAAAAACCTAATATCATTACATTGTAATTGACTTACTTCATTTAAAAATATAGTATTCTCGTGGGGAATGGTATGGAAATTTTCCACATATGGAGCGAAGGAAACATTGAATCATAAAAATTATACAAAGGAGATCCAGGTGATAAACTAATCATTTATTAGTTACCTGGGATTGTTATGAATAAATTTATTATTATAATCTCTTTTAATGTTCTTGAGCTTCATCACATCATACATTCATAAACATCAAGTTTTTTAACAATAAATTAATTTTGATTATTATGAAGAATTTTAATAGATGATGGCTTTGAATGTCAAAGGTTAAAATGATGGTGTGGTAGATTGATATAAATGTGTCCTAATTATGTCATCTTATTAGTTATTTTCAAGAATATAGTATTATTAACTCAGATTTAATTATCTTGATTCTTACCCTATGTTTTTAGTTTTATTCAATGGTTTGAATCCAATGGTATCTTTTTAATAATGAATGTGATGTCTAATGTAGAACCATCATCATGAACAACCAAATATATTATAATTTGGTATACAATATCATGTGCCTAATATCAGTCAGATATCTCAATCTATGAGTAGAAATGTTGATAATTCCGGAATTATAAATATTGTAAAGAGGAAGTCATGTTCCATTGAATTTTTTTTGTGAAAACATACACCCCCATTTTTTGGGACATCTAACCCACTGGTTTCCATGTTATTTATCATTGTGATGGAAAACATATTTTTGATTCCATGGTAATCACACTATGAGAAATGTTCCATCATAGTATACCTCTTGGATGATGAATTTTCTTAGTGGTGGATTCCAATCAAGAATATGATTCATGAAGAAAAAAACACCATTTAATAAGAAGAGTTTAAGATACTATTACAAAATAAGACCATTCAGAAAACTCATGATAGTAAAATTAAGAGGGACATTCTCGTGTTAAAGGAAAAGGGTGATGAATCCATAATTACATATGACCAATATTTGACAAGGAATTAATGGTACACTTATGGTTATTTCATCAAAAATATAATATATATTTATATTTATATTTCTTGATGAATTGAAATGATGTATTTGAAATTCATTATTCTTAAAGAACTATGGATTCTACAAGAAATTCCATTAACGTTCTTCCCTATTTGAAATGGGAACTATAAACACTCATAGATCTTATACTAATAAATTGATAATTGGGTTTCATTATACTACAATGGTATGTTACATAGGGGGGGAATAATTTACAACCATTCTAATAAAAAACAAGTGGGAAGGTGAAATTGAGTGATTTCTAGAAACAAATAATATGATAATTCGTCAATGGGAATACCTTCCAAAGATCAAAATAATGCCTATGTGATGTCAGTAGACGAGAAAATAAAATTAATAGAGAGAGATTTATATATTTAATACAACATAAAAACATCATTTCTATAGAAGAATGTAGTTTAAAAATTATGAAAATAAATTCCATAATTCAATGCACATGAGGATTATAAACCTAAGAAGACGATAAATTCAATGGTAAAAGATAAAACTCAAGAGATCATGACTATATAAGTGAGATATGAATATTAAATGGTGAAACATACACATATCATTCACTATAAAATAGAAAATCTATTTTTTGATTCATTCTCTATCCACTCTCATATTTAAATTTTAATTTATAATTGTATCAAAATTTCACCTAAATTATTAGATGTTGATTTTTAAATGATAACTCATAATGGAATGATGTTTTTCTAATAAGTCTATAACACCTCTTAGATAAAAATATGTGCCAAATTTCAACCTATAAATCTTATTGTTCTCTATCTAGTTTAATTAGATTTTATTTAGGACATGGATTGATAGTTTCTATTTAGATCAAATATTGATTTCCATATAATTAAAGTAACGTTTGATATTCCAAATCAACCAATTATCTTATTTTATTTTAAGGATGAATATAATATTCCAATAAAAATTTATTCCATTTTATGGGACATACTACCTATTCTTGAGTACTATTTATCTAAAATGGTTTTGGAATATATCATCATTTAATTCTTGCATATTGTTTGGGATTATAGTGATTTATTTTCTAGAATCATATCTAGTCTTACCACGAGTCATGAATTTCAGTTTTCAAATAAACATGTACATGGTGTTATGACTATTTTACATAAATCATATATAATGGACTGGATTTTGTTTTTTTAACTTAAATAATAATTCAATGATAATCTTGTTAAAGGAATTTGTTGGTCAGGGTGAGAAACTCAATACAAGTACTAAATTCAGTTACCAATAATTGTGTTTATTTAAAAGTAATTTAAAACAAAAATACCCTTTTAATTAAAATTAATATTTAATAAAAATATTAGAAAAATATAAATATGATCAATCAGAAAATTTCACAAAAGAGTTATGAATACTATGTTAAAATATATTATAAATACTTTTACTTTTAAAACAATGTTATTTGATAAAATGATTTATATAAACACAAATTAATTCTAACTTTCAATGTACCATTTTTTGTATATTTGAATACAGAAAAAAAATTCAGTTTAATGAAATAAATCATAAAAAATACATATTTGGAAATAAAACAAGGGGTTTAGTCTCAAGATGATACATAATCCCCTCTTCATGGAAAAAACCTTATTTCAAGTCATTTGTTATATCAAAAAAATATCAAAAGCCAGCATCAGGTAATAATGAAAAAATGCACATGGATATCTTGGCACAATAGCTTAACCATATTTATAATTGGGGTGAAAATGATACATGGTCACATATAAGGTCTTCCATATTCTTTCATGGGAAAAAAATTAAAATAGTTTGATAGAATATAGAGTATTATTCACTTTACACAAAGGATACAATATGTACATATAAACAGAGTATACAAACACCTCACAAAAGCCATTCCTAAAGTGGAAATAGAAATAAATAGATATATAAAAATCTTCAGTCATCTCAATATGTTATTATTTAGTTTTTCTGAGTCATTGAGTTTATCTTGGGATGGATCTACAACATGTATTGGTGTATGTCCTATTAAAATTTCAAATAAAAGGAAATCTCAAGAAGATCCCCTGTTATTCTCTCTGAGTCATCCAAGTCATTATTAGCTATTCATAATAACTCAATTTTTATATGAATGATGAAAATATTTTAATATATCTTTATTGAATGTATCCAGTAGGTCAAAACAATACTTCTTTAAATTACCCTAAGATTCATTTAATGAATCAAAACTAGTTCTACCAAATATCAAATTATCCATTACCATGACATAAATGATAATCAATCTTAAAATGAATTATGTTTATCTAATCCCATGGAAACATGACATGGTCAACTGATGTGGCAAAGTGATGTAGTTAGTTTATACCTTTTCTTTTTAATATCATTTCTACTTTTGATATGTAGTTTCCTTCATGTTGTATGGTGGTTTCCATCATGCAATAAAGTAATTTCCTTCATGAGGTAAGGTGGATTTGTTCTTGTAATAAATTGGTTTCCATCACAAAATAAGATGAGTCTTTAACATTTTTTGGGATAATGAATTATATGTGTTTTTTCAACTGTATCACTTTAGGATTTTAATCTGCATACGATATGGTGAACAATAATATGTTGTAAGGTGAATTGGTCACTTGACCATGACTTGTTATGGAGTCCTTAAATACCATATACATACCCATTTTTTCAATTTTTTCTCGTATACCATTTTATAGAAATATAAAGATGATTAATAAAAATATAAAACTTATTCCGGATCATTAAAATAATTAGGTTCTAGACAAATACAATAATATAACCGTTTTTGATGATCACAAGTCTTAAAAGGTAAAATCAAAAGAATTAAATACATATAAGAATATTAGAAATGTACTAAAATAAATATAATATATTTATGAAATAATAAAAAGGGTTTCCACTATATTAAATGTATTTTATATTATCACATAGTTAAAATATCTAAGTATTATACCCATTTAATATTATCAAAAAGAAAAATAAGATGGAATAATTGAAAATGGGGAATGATGTTTATATTTAAAAATATGTCACCACAGAAAAGAAAAAAAATGATTGTAGAAAATACCTATCAAATATTCTAATATAAATCCCACTGATGTTCATCTGTAATATTTTTATGCTGTATAGGATATTTTATATTAGGAAAATAGGTATGATTGGAACTAGTTTAAGGAGGTGATTAAGAGGAATGTCTTCTAATAACTACATACCTCAAAAATGGTATAAGACGCTAATAGTCTAAAGTAAGAGTGAGACCAAATTGTATTATTTTTATTTGATTTTTTATGTTGAGAGAAAGGCATGTTGGAGGGAGCTGTTAATGTAGTTGTAGAAGAATAAAGGTAGGGATATATCAATTATCTAAACCCACAAGTATCTCAAGAACTATATATCAAGGATTTATGGAAATCATCTCGATTATATATTAAATCATCCAAAATTGGATTCATAACATTAATATTCAAAAAATGTGAATTAAAATCATGATTCAATAAGAGAATATTTAAATACAAATTAATATTATGAAACACTAAATTCAAATATGACTTTTTAAAGATTATATTTAGATAATAAAAAAAATTCGTTTTTTCTACCTGAACTACCTTGTTTGGAATCCACTTGAACTAATGGGAGGGGATTATAAGAAAGGATCATAAGCACATCAACCATTGATTCCTGAGATTTGTGGAATTATTCAATCAAATCATGCATCTCATCTCAGATGAACTATTTGAAAATTTATTAATAAACTAGAGGATAATAGTACAAAGGTTCAATCTAAAACCCATCATTTTGAAAAATTGGGAAAAAATAAATGATCTTATAAAAAAAATTAGGGATCAAATCTAATCTCTCATATTTGTAAATACATATTACATCATCACTATTTGGAAATTAAATTAGGGATATAGATGATTGATGAATAAAAAAATAGCTTCTTAAATATCCTCAAGCTAGATAATGATTAATGGGACTCAAAAATTATCAAATCAATATTTCATTATCACCAATATATTATATTTAAACATGAACCAGTCATATTTAGTGATATAGGTGGATGATGTAATAGATGGTGTAGGAGTATAAGGTGATGGATCACTAATCGTAGTCCTACCATCATCCTCCAATAAGTAATCTATTCGACCATCTGTCTTAGTTCGATCCTCATATCTAGAGAAAACATTTAATTCATTATTATTATAACTTTTATAATTTTCTCATGATCAAAAAACTAATAATTATCAATTCTATCTTTAATATTGACCTCATCCATTAAATATCCATAAAAAGATACTTTAATGTAAATAGTGGCAGGTCCACTATGTTTTGGTGGACTACCTCCATTATCTTCATTCTCAAAACTAGAACAATAAAATGAAAATCCAAGTAACTTTTCGGACTATGACCCCTAAATAAGTAAATATTTTAATGATTTACTTGGTTTTATCCTAGTAATATGATATCCTTCTTAGATACACCAATCAGTATCTGATCCAACAGATTCTTCTTACATGGTTTCAGCATCATATGAAAACTAATGAGCATTATTAAGATCATCAACCAATTTTTCATATTATTCCTATCCTTATTCCTCAATGAATTATTATTATTGATATTATTCATCTTATTATTCATCATGTGAAACAACATCATGAAAAATAATCAACAAGTTTCTTAGGTTCAAGACATATATCTCACAAATTAATTTTTCTAATTGGATTTTTAATAAGATAAAACAATTCATGCAAATTTTATTCGTTTTCCAAAAATTATTTTTTCAAATGGTTTTCATGAAATTTAATTATCATAAAAATCTTATTAGTTAGAATAAATATATAAAAATAAGTTATTTTACTTTATTTCTCAATACATAGTCCTTTTTAACACAAGTAACATAGAAATTTATATAAGATATGGAAAGGAACAAATCCTAAAAGCTATATTTCATAGGTCAACCATATTACCCATTAAAAATTTATAATGATTTATTGGAACACAATTATTAATTAAAAATAAGAAAAATATGTCTTCATTCCTGATAATACTAATGTATCAATTTCATTATTATATAATAAAGAAAATAACATTATAGAGTCGCCAATAACCACCACTCTTCTACATAGCTATATTACTTTTTGAAGTTATATTCCCAATGAGGACACACATGGCATTCTCAAACTCGATGTTAAATAGATTAATATGATATTACATTTGATAATTTTTATTTTATCCATTGTGAAGTATGCCAAAAAAATCCCATTTCATTCATTAGAATTTATAATTTTCATCATTGTTTATTGATTTTATTTTATCTTTATTTTCACTTGGAAATAACACATGATTAACAAAAAATTCCATGAGAATATTTTCCTATAAGGTTCTACCATTTTTAGACCATTTAGATCAATGTTGTTTTTAAATCACATTCCAAATTTAAAATACCATCGACATCAACCATTGAACATGGAATTATTTCTTCATTGATACACATTGATTATCGAGATGTGGTTTATTCAATTATACTGAAGTAAACTGAATGAATTTTTTCATATTTAATTTTTTCAATTGAGGATAATTAACAAGAAAACAAGTTTCTAAAAAACATTTCATCTGTGATATACTGATTCAATTTGAGATATCTCATGTGTCAAATTAATAACGTAAAATATATTTGTTTGAGATGATAGTTTTGTGAGGTTCTAGAAGCTAGAAAATGATCCACATAGATGGTCCTATATGGACAATGCTGATCTAATGAAATTTATAGGCAAAAATTTGTTTTGGAATTCAAATTTATCTTTATTCACTTGGGGAGAAAATTATAAAAAAGTGAAGATAAGTATCACAAAATTATTTTCAGAGAGATGTAAAGGTAAAATAAATAAAAGAAGTTTGTATATATACTATGGATCTGTAAATATCATAAGACATTTGGAATACTAACAGAAACATTTTGTAGATTTTATAACAAAAAAACTATGAAATTTAAGATTAGTATATATTAACCATATGAAAGTATATTCATGATAATTATATTGACCATGTTAGAGTATACGATATTGGTAATAAGTGTTATTGGTAGACAAGCTGACCGTATAAAAAATCCATTAATATCCTACAAATTCGGGAAGTTAAACATAATATATATAGATAACATTTTAGAATATAATTCAATCCATTTGAACATGAAAATTAATAACTTGTAAATATATGATATAATTTATTCCTAATTTATCATTCTTAAATCACATTTAATATCAATATGTCTCTTAATATTCAATGTATTTAAGATTATTTTAGTATTTTTATGTTTAGAACCTAGGATCACTTGAATTATATAAAAATTATAGAAATATTCTCTTGGAAAATGGAGACTAATATGTTTTTTCAATGTTCTAGATAATGATATATTTTTCTTAGAAATATATGTCACAATTTTATTATCATTATATGCATGGAAACATTTAAATTCATATCCATAGTCTTGTTGTAACACCCCTCCCCTACCACATTGGCTTGAAGAGGCAGTTAGGGTTACTTGGCCTTAAGCGACGTTCCCAAGGCGCCAAAGGCTGGAAATAAATGTCGAGGGCTTCAATGAGTAGTGGGGAACAATTTTCCCTTAAGGGAATAACCCACCTCAACCAACCAACTAAATATTCATGCACTTTAAAACCCAACCTCATGATACAAAAAATTCCCTCACAAACCCCAAAACCCTTCAACTAGACATTTCCACAAAACATCAGTGTACAAAGAGGAAACTAAACACAAAACACCGTGATCCATGACACCACCACTACTCCACACCAAGCTCCAAGCTCTAAGATCCACCCAAACATAACAGCGCACCACTAAACGAGTGTGATTCCTTACCTTTACCCACATCATGGTACACGACATCTGCAAAGACACCAAAGTGCCAAAGAAGGGGTGAGTACAACTACTCTGTTGGATTTCCCCAACTGACTTCCCTACCCACACCACTAGGATAAAATTGTTAGTACATTTATATAAAAAAATTTATATAAATCAAAGTCAAGATACCAATTGTTTATAATCCAAACATTCCATAAGAAAAACATGCCAAACAAGGAATCTAAATCAACCATGCCATGCAAGGAGGCCAATTCAACCATGCTGAAACCCGATAACCATTTTCATATTTCACTCACAATCCCCATCTACAAACATCACCAACAAAGAACACAACAAAACATGATGGCACTTACTGTCCAACACATTCATTACCAATCCACTCAAGTAGTACTTCCCGCCCACTTGCTGTAACGCCCCGACCCCAGTTACCCAGAGTCGGTGCATTAATATATAACATTAGCATGATCACAAGAAAGATCAAATCTCGAATGACCGATTGGTTTAGTAGCCTTGGAAACACTAGATATATTCATAAAGTTTTACATTACATCATAATGTGAAAAGCTACTACAACAGCATAATGTCTCCATAGTCCACACTATTATCCCCTTATAATATCCATGCAGGTCATTCATAATTTACTTCTTCACATCCTGGGAAAAATAAAACATAGAAAAGGGGTGAGCTCAAATGCCCAGTAAGGATAACAATATAGCGGAAACTTTCATAAATAAGAATAAACATTTAAGTCAATGTATAACTAAAACAAAAGCCTTTTAAACATGAACTTCAACATAGTATGGAAAAAGTAAAATAAAATAATGCCATTAAATTATTCACATGGATATTCTACTAATCGAATAATCACATTAAATATCAATAACCACTTTCATAATGATGAAATGCATAATGCCAGACTATCATAACCACATAGACAAGGCCTCGTGCCAAGACTACAATTAAGATTTTGCCAAGGCCTTATTCCAAGACACTAGTTTGTCTCATAAGACCTACTGATGCATCGAGGAGCTACATCAGGCTCCACCCGTCACATATTAAGTCCAATGCATTCCCATATGAAAAGGTTTAAACATAACATAAACATTCGTATTAAAACTAGCATACGAAATGTCAATACTTTCACCATAAGCCATGAATGGAATAAAAATAGCACATTCACAATAAAACATATCACAAAACATTCAATACAATATAGAAGTTTTGTATCATAATAAATCATCTTCAAATAAGCATAAAATCCATCAAAGGATGTTGACATGGATGAAATCAAAACTCTTTTTAGAGAAATGTTTTCTATTTTTAAATCATTTAAGAGTAATATATTTATAAAATAAAACATTTTCTTTGAAAATATTCTTATAAGCTTGTAAAGGAAGCTTCGAATATTTTATAAAGGCGGAAAATAGCCGCACCCGTCGTATAAGTTAAAAAATCATTCTTACCTTAATTCTGTCAAAAAGGTTAAAAAGCACCTTGTTTGGAAAATGACGGAATGATTCCTTTATAAACCACTTATAAAAGTCAACAAGGGTATAAATGACGTTAACCCATATTCTAGTAAATAGTAAAAATGTTTTGAAATACATTTTTACGAAACATGGATGTGGATGATAAAGAAATCCCAGTAGATTATTACGTATAAACAACCTCGGATAATGAAGAGATTGCGAAATAAACCCTTACCATGTACTTTTACTTGGTTGGTGGTAGGTTAAACTCATTTATAATGGTGAAATAATTGTTATTAAATTATACAAGAATCGTATACATTAATATGATATCATATATGATCTTTTAATATTGATTTGTTAATAATATCTTAGTATTATCGTTGTTTCGGGTGTTAACTTACTCATTTTCTTTTATATGATTTGTTACGTAAGTCGTGTTTGTCATGGATAGGTTGTATATTAATCATATCCAGATTGATATCAAGTCCTTATATACTATTATTAATCATCAATTGAAAATTAGAATTTAAGGGATACGATGGAGAATGAATCTCATCACGTTTGTGGAGACGGTAGTCCGTACGTACGCACGAGCGACAATATCATTCTTTTGATATTAAAATAATATATAATTGGATGTTATATCATATATACAGAATAATTATCATGTTATATTTATTATTTAAATGAGATACACATCATTATTATACCCATCCAAATAATAATTTATTGAATAACAATTACACCACGACGTGGAGACGGTAAGTCGTACGTACCCACGTATGGTGACATGTTACTCAAAGGATGGATAGAATACTGAATATGGTTGTACCATATTTATAATAATATTACAGTATATAGAAGTTACTGGATTCATTATTTTAGAATGGGAAAAACAAAGAAAGAAGAACTCGAAGAAGAAAGGAACTTGGAAAAGGGTGGTGAAATCATTACCTCTTCTTTGGGTTCTTCCTTTTTATTTGATCAAAAGGGCTCCATAGGTTGTCTTTCGGATCAAAATAAGGCCTCTAGGTTGTAGTGAGGGAATTTTATAGTGTATTTTGGAAGGGGTTGGCCAAAACAAAAGGCTTTGAAGGTGTGAAGTAATGAGAAGGGTGGTGCCCTTTTATAAGAGGGGTGAGGGGCACCTTTGGAAAAGCTAGAAATATTAATTTACAATAAATTCATATTCGGCTTCTAATGGATAAAAAGTTGATTATTTAAAGGTTAAGGTGGGGATGGGTCTAAAACCACTCAACCAATAGAATTTAGACAAGTTTGGGTAATTATATTAACCTTATCATTAAGTATTAACTCTTAGTTAATTAGTTTCACTTTTACAATGTCTCTTTGTATTTTTATATTATATGGTTAATAAACTTACCATATACATTCAAGAGACCCCCAAGTGGTCCATTGATGATACTCCTATCATGATATAAGTCTCTTGGCCGAACCTTGTATTTTTATGAATTTAATATCAATTAATAATATAATATTTGTTTTAAGAACTCTTTTATGTCATTTTTGACACTATTCAATAATTGATTTTTTGTAAAAATCATAACCGAATTATTACTTCGAAAAAAGTTAATTAAAGAAATCCTAACAAGTCATATTAACCTATAAAATTATTTTAATTCATAAAAAGTCTCAAATTATATTTATTTGGGTATTTGCAATATCAATTATTCTAATTTTTCATTAATTAGGTAATTACTGCATCATCATTGTGTCATAAATAAATTAAATTATTTAATGTCTAAAAATTATAAATAAAGTATAATTATGTATTAAATCCTTTTAGATTTCTAATGAATATTTATAGTCGAACATTAAACATATATAACCCTATGTAAAAATTGTTTTTCTAAAAGATATATGCTTGTGTCATTTTTGTACTTATTTTAACTTAATTAAAATAAAGTGTCCCTATCACCTACAAGTGGCTCAAAGGGGTCCCCAAATCGACCCAAATATTTCCATGGTCGGACATTTATCCACCAAAAAGGTTAGGACACGTTTTAGGGTAATTTATTATTATTATAATATTATTTTTAATCCATACTTACCGGATTTACCCTTAACCATGGTAAATAAAATATTTACCGCAGTAATTATTCAAAATGTCTAAAAATAAAAGTTACCTATTCACAAAATATGAACATCCCAATTCCAAATATGGAATCCATTTTTCCAAATTCAAAACACAGAAGTGGAAGAAATTAATTTAAAATTAATTCCCGCTGTCAAAACAAAAAAGCATGTTTTTAAGATATAATAACTATCAAAAGATTGATACTTGTTTATGTTTGGTTTAATTGTGAAATTATTTCCAATGACCAACATTGTATTAAATAGTAAAAATATATTTTAAATATAATTTTAAACCACTCAAATTCATAATTTATGACTATTAATTATTTTTATTAAAAAAGTCTTTTTTAATTAAAATTTAGTAATTTTCATTATTCATCAAAATATTACAGTTATCCGAAAAGTACAAAAATTTCACCATAGGTTAAATTCGATACTCCAAATCCAAAAATGAAGTCCATTTTGAGAGATAAAATTTCAAAAAAGTATGTATTACTATTCATAACGGCTAGTTTGATCGGTTGTGGTGTGTGTTAGAACTCGATGTTTCATACAACACACGCTATTACATTATTCAAAGGGAAACATATCGTAGAATCTTGGGGTGTTACATTATCCCCTCCTTCAAATAATTTCTTCCTCGAAATTTCTAGAATACTACCACATGAAAAGACTCGGGTGTTTCTTCATCATAAGTTCCTTGGGTTCCCACGCTGCATCTTCCATCTTATGGTTTCTCCACAAAACATTTACCAGACGCGTCATCCGGTTTCTCAGCACTTGTTCTCTCGTATCAAGAATTCTGACGGGCTCTTCGCAATAAGACAGATCGGCTTCTAGTTCTAATTCCTCATTGGTGAGTACATGTGTTGGTTCAGGCATGTATTTCCTCAGTAGAGATACATGGAACACATCATGAACTTTGGAGAGACTTGGCGGCATTGCCAATCGGTAAGCTACAGCCCCAATTCGTTCTAGAATTTCGAAAGGTCTGATGTACCTGGGACTCAATTTACCTTTCTTACCAAAACGTATGACTCCCTTCCATGGAGATACCTTCAGGAAAACATGATCACCGACTTGAAATTACAAATCCTTCCTTCGTTATCAGCATAGATCTTCTGCCTACTTTGAGCTGCTTTTATGTGATTTTGGATTACCTTCACCTTTTCCACCATTTCCTCCACTAGTTCTGGACCCTTATGTTTTCTTTCACCAATCTCATCCCAACAGGTTGGTGTGCGACATCTCTTTCCATATAACACTTCATATGGTGCCATTTGAATACTCGAATGGAAACTATTGTTATAGGAAAATTCTACCAAAGCTAAATATTGATCCCACATACCCTGAAAGTCAAGTGAGCAAGATATCAACATGTCTTCTAAGGTTTAAATAGACCATTCTGATTGTTCGTCTGTCTGAGGGTGGTAGGCAGTGCTCAAATGAAGTTCAGTATCCAAGGCTTTCTAAATACTTCTCCAGAATCTCAAAGTAAAACGGGGATCACGATCAGAAACAATCGATAGGGTTACTCCATGAAGTCTCAAAACTTCATTAATATATAGTCTTGCTAGACGTTCTAGTGGTAGATCTTCTCTTATAGCAAGAAAATGTGCTGACTTGATAAGACGATCAACAATAACCCATATTCCATCATTCCATCTAGGATTATTTGGTAGCCCCATGACAAAGTTCATCGTAATATTGTCCCATTTCGACTCTGGTATGGGAAGAGGTTGAATGACTCCTCCAGGATGTTGCCTTCCAGCTTTCACTTATTGACAAACCATACATCTTGACACAAAATCGGAAATCTAACTCTTCATATTGTCCCACAAAAAATGTTCCTTCAAATATCTATACATTTTGGTGCTCTCATGGTGTATAGAGAAATTGGAATTATGTGAATCATCCAGCAATTCCCTTTTTAGATCAGGTATATCGGGAACACAAAGTCTCTTCCGGAATTTCAAAATTCCATCTTCATACACAAAGTCTCTCAATCTCCCATCATTCACAGCTTTAATCATCTTTTGAAATTCTCCATCATCGGTCTGAGAACTCTTAATCCTTTCTAGTAATGATGGTTTGGCAACCATTTCAAAAGGAATTGATGTTTCACCTTCCCTGGTTATTCCCATGTCCATCTTCACTAGATCCATGAAAATTGGTTCCCTTTCAATTCTCATATTGTTCAAAACTCCATGATCTTTTCTGATCAAAGCATCTGCCACCTTGTTTGCCTTCCCCGGGTGGTAGTGTATCACGCAATCATAATCGTTGAGTAATTCAAGCAATCTCCTTTGACTCATGTTGAGTTCATTTTGTGAGAAAATATACTTCAAACTCTTGTGATCAGTATAAATCTCACATTTTTCACCATAGAGGTAGTGCCTCCATATCTTCAAAGCAATGAACACATCAGTTAACTCAATATCATGAGTAGGATAGTTTTTCTCATGAATTTTCAACTGTCGTGATGCATAGACAATAACCCTATCATTCTGCATAAGGACACAACCAAGTCCTTTCTTCGATGCATCACTATAAATAACGAACCCATTATTCCTCGATGGTAGAGTTAATATAAGAGAATTGAATAATATTCTCTTCAATTCTTCAAAACATTCTTCACACTCTTTTGTCCAAACAAATTTACCCCCTTTGTGTGTGACCTTTGTTAATGGGTTTTCCAACTGGGAAAAATTCTTGACGAAACGTCGATAATATCCTGCTAAACAAATAAAACTACGTACCGTAGTTATAATCGTCAGTGCTGGCCATTCTTGGATTGCCTTGGTCTTAGAAGGATCAATAGAGATTCCATCTTTAGAGACAATATGGCCAAGAAAAGAAATCTCCTGAAGCCAAAATTCACACTTTCTAAACTTCCCATATAATTCATGTCTTCTCAGAGTCTTCAGGATAATGCGCAAGTGATTTTCATGATCTTCATTGTTTTTAGAGTATACCAAGATATCATCAATAAATACCACAAAAAATTCATTGAGATATTCCTTGAAAAATATATTCATTAGATTCATGAATACAGAGGGTGCATTAGTAAATCCAAAAGGCATTACTGTAAACTCGTAATGCCCGTACCTGGTTCAAAATTATATCTTCGGAATGTCTTCCTTCTTCACACACAACTGATGGTATCCATATCTAAGGTCAATCTTTGAAAAGTATTGAGCTCCATGCAGTTGGTCAAATAAATCATCAATAATAGGTAGGGGATACTTGTTCATTATTGTTATAGAATTGATCTCCCTATAGTCGATACATAACCTCATAGATCCATATTTCTTTTTAACAAAAAGAACAGGGGCTCCCCATGGAGAAACACTAGGGCGAATAAATCCCTTATTACTCAATTCCTCTAGTTGTTTCTTTAGCTCAACTAATTCTACAGTGGTCATTCTATAAGGGGTCTTCGATATAGTCCTTGATCCAGGAATTAAATCAATGGAAAACTCAACTTCTCGTTTTGGAGGATGTCCAGGTAAATCTTCCAGAAATACATCTACATATTGTTTCACAACAGGTACATCATCTATTTGAATATTCCTTTCCTCACCCACAATCATTTCATTATCTTCCTCCCCAATAATTGAATTTAGTTGAGCTATTGGGGGTGGATCTAGATAAGAATTAGGTGGTGACGATTCTGCTCTAAAGATAAGGTGTTCTTTATCATCATCATCAAGAATCGTAACCTCTTTCTTCTTACAATAAATCTTAACATCATAGTCCAGAATCCAGTCCATACCGAGGATTATATCAAATTCAATCATAAGTATGACGACAAGATCAGCAGATAAAGAACATTTATGTGCTCTAATAGGGACTGATTCACAAAACATTGTTGCAATGATACTTCCCTTAGGAGTTTTAACTGACAACTCCATTGTTAAATCAAATTGGAAATATCCAATTTTTTTAGCAAACTGGGAAGATATGAAACAATGCGATGATCCAGAATCAAATAATGCATTTTCTAAAATTGAGGAAACCGTTAAATTACCTGCCACCATGTCTTTCATAGATTCTACCTTAGCAGTAGTGATAGCATAAGCTTGGCCTTGATCCCTTGGAATTTTTTGAGGTAAGTTCTCCTGACGCTTAGGAAATTCATTTGCATAATGTCCCATCTCCCTGAAATTGTAGCACTGAACATTGGTAGCTTCCTTCTTCCCTTTTCAATCACGATCTTGGTGGCCTTTTTCACCACACTTGTAACAGACTATCGTTCCCTTCAAGCAAGTACCGGGGTGTTTCTTCCCACATTTACCATAGGATGGATATTCAACCTTTCCCTTCTTCCCCTTATTTCCATTACCAGATTGATCAGCAGATCTCTTCTTCTCTTGCTTTGCTTTAAAGTCATAAGACTTAGAGAATTACTTTTCGGTCTTGATAGCACATGAGATAATGTCTTCATATGACGAGAAGGATTGTGAGACTAATGCTCGACAGAGAAATGGTTTTAACCCATCAATGAAACGATCAATATTACTTCTTGGGTAACGTATATAATCTCCATAATACCTTGCTAACCTTGTAAGGTTAGCCTCATACTTTATGACATTCTCATCCTCCTTTTGTCTCAGACTCAGAAATTGCCTTTCCATATCTACTCGATGGTCACGAGGAAAGTATTTTTATAAAAACATATCTTTAAACTCCCTCCATTCCATATTTGATACTTCATCATCTTCCTTCATAATTTGAATCAATGACCACCATTGATCAGCATCTCTAGTGAGGCGGTAAACTGTCATGATAAATTTTTCCCTTTCACTACTCCCCAAAGCCTGAAATATTTTCTCTAGGGAATTTATCCATTACTCAGATACTAAGGAATTTTTACTCCCATTTAACGTTGGTGGTTGTTGCCTCATGAAGCGATCTAACATTGATCCTCCACATTGAGGATCAGGGTGCTCCATACGGGTAAGGTTATTATTCATAACCTAAGTGAGTTGTCCCAGTATGGTGATTAGCTGATCGGCACCAGTTGCATCTCCAGCCCCACTATAATTATCTTTATCAGGAGGGAAATCCCTACATGGAGTGTGTGCATGGATACAGTTTCCATTTCTTCCACTAGTCGCCATTTCAAAACAATGGCATAAACTAGATCATTTTATGAATCAAAATACATAATTCCATACTTATAAAACACTTAACATAAATTGAACTATTTATGGATATAATCCATAATCATAAAAAGGTTTTATTTGAAGAAGTATATACTCATAAACCCTTCATAATGATTTGTAAATAAAATGATATTTATCCTAAGCATATCCCCCAGGAGTGTCGTAACCAAGAGTGCAGTAAGGCTCGTTGTCATGCACCAGTTCCCGTTCGAGTCAAGATCAACGCGGTGTTTTCGGGTTTTACCCCTAGGTACATATGTGCCAGAGCCACCTCTACCTGCTCGTATCCAGACATGGATGTATTTCTTAGAAAACTCACAAAATCTCTACAATACCGAAATTCTAGGAAGTTATTCTATACTAATCCTGAAAGTTAATCTTAGGTCTACGTGCTCTAATCAGAGTTTATCTAAATCTAACTTCCAAGGATTGTACTAAACTTCCTATGATACAAACTGTAACGCCCCGACCCCAGTTACCCAGAGTTGGTGCATTATTACATAAAATTGGCATGATCACACGAAAGATCAAATCTCGAAATACCGATTGGTTTAATAGCCTTGGAAACACTAGATGTATTCATAAAGTTTTACATTACATCATAAAGTGAAAAACTACTACAACAACATAATGTCTCCATAGTCCAAACTATTATCCCCTTATAATATCCCTACAGGTCATTCATAATTTACTTCTTCACATCTTGGGAAAAATAAATCATAGAAAAGGGGTGAGCTCAAATGCCCAGTAAGGATAACCATATAGCAGAAACATTCATAAATAAGAATAAACATTTAAGGCAATGTATAACTAAAACAAAAGCCTTTTAAACTTGAACTTCAACATAGTATGGAAAAAGTAAAATGAAATAATTCCATTTACATATTCACATAGATATTATACTAATCGAATAATCACATGCAATATCAATAACCACTTTCATAATGATGGAATGCATAATGCCAGACTATCATAACCACATAGACAAGGCCACATGCCAAGACTACAATTAAGATTTTTCCAAGGCCTTGTGCCAAGACACTAGTTTGTCTCATGAGACCTACCGATGCATCGAGGAGCTATAGCAGGCTCCACCCGTAAAATATTAAGTCCAATTGATTCCCATATGAAAAGGTTTAAACATAACATAAAAATTCGTATTAAAAATAGCATACGAAATGTCAATACATTCACCATAAACAATGAATGGAATAAAAATAGCACATTCACAATCAAACATATCACAAAACCATCAATACAATATACAAGTTTTGTATCATAATAAATCATCTTCAAATAAGCATAAAATCCATCAAGGATGTTGACATAGATGCAATCAAAACTATTTTTAGAGAAATATATCTTTCTATTTTGAAATCATTTAAGAGTCATATATTTATAAAATAAAACATTTTTTTTAAAATATTCTTATAAGTTTGTAAGGGAATCTTTGACGATTTTATAACGGCGGAAAATAATCGCACCCGCCGTATAAGTTAAAAAACAGTCTTACCTTATTTCGGTTAAAAAGGTTAAAAAGCACCTTGTTTGGAAAACGACGGAAAGATTCCTTTATAAACCACTTATAAAAGTCAACAAGGGTATAAATGAATTTAACCCATATTCTAGTAAATAGTAAAAAAAAATTGAAAAACATTTTTAAGAAACATGGATGTGGATGATAAGGAAATCCCAGTAGATTATTACGTATAAACAACCTCGGATAATGAATAGATTGGAAAATAAACCCTTACCTTGTACTTTTACTTGGTTGGGGGTAGGTTAACCTCCTGTATAATGGTGAAATAATTGTTATTAAATTATACAAGAATCGTATACATTAATATGATATCATATATGATCTTTTAACATTGATTTGTTAATAATATATTAGTATTATCGTTGTTTCGGGTTTTAACTTACTTGTTTAATTTTATATATTTTGTTACGTAAGTCATGTTTGTCATGGATAGGTTGTATCTTAATCATATCAAGAATGATATCAAGTCCTTAGATAATATTATTAATCATCAAATGAGAATTATACTTGAATGGATACGATGGAGAATAAATCTCATCGCGTTCGTGGAGACGGTAGTCCGTACGTACGCACGAGCGACAATATCATTATTTTGATATTAAAAAAATATATATAATTGGATGGTATATCGTATATAAAGAATCATTATCATGTTATATTTATTATTTAAATGAGATACACATCATTATTATACCCATCCAAATAATAATTTAATGAATAATAATTACACCACGACGTGGAGATGGTAAGCCGTACGTACGCACGTATGGTGACATGTTATTCAAATGATGGATAGAATACTGAATATGGTTGTACCATATTTATAATAATATTACAGTTTATATGATATACTGGAATCAATATTTTAGAATGGGGAAAACAATGAAAGAAGAAGTGGAAGAAGAAAGGAACTTGGAAAAGTGTGGTGAAATCATTACCTCTTCTTCGAGTTCTTCCTTTTGATTTGATCAAAAGGGATCCATAGGTTGGCTTTCTGATCAAAATAAGGCCTCAAGGTTGTAGTGAGGGAAGTTGATAGAGTATTTGGGCAGGTATTGGCTGATCCAAAAGGCTTTGATGGTGTGAAGTAATTGGAAGGGGGAGTGACCTTTTATAAGAGGGGTGAGGGGAACCTATGGAAAAGCTAGAAATATTAATTTATAATAAATTAATATTCGGTTTCTAATGGTTCCAATGTTGATTATTTAAAGGTTAAGGTGGGGATGGGTCGAAAACCACTCAAAAAATAGAATTTAGTTAGATTTGGGTCCTTATATTAACCTTATCTTAAATTATTAACTCTTAGTTAATTAGTTTCACTTTTACAATGTCTTTTTGTATTTTTATATTATATGGTTAATAAAAATACCATATACATCCAAGAGACTCCCAAGTGGTCCATTAATGATGAACCTATCATGATATAAGTCTCTTGGCCGATCCTTAGATTTTTAGTAATTTAATATCAATTAATAATATAATATTTGTTTTAAGAACTCTTTTATGTCAATTTTGACACTATTCAATAATTGATTTTTTGTAAAAATCAAAACAAAATGATTACTTATAACAAAGTTAATTAAAGAAATACTAACATGTCATATTAACCTCTAAAATTAGTGTAATTTATTAAAAGTCTCAAATTATATTTATTTGGGTATTTATAATATCAATTATTCTAATTTTTCATTAATTAGGTAATTACTGCATCATCATTGTGTCATAAATAAATTAAATTATTTAATGTCTAAAAATTATAAATAAAATATGATTATGTAGGAAATATTTTTATCTTTCTATTTAATATTTATAGTCGAACATCCAACATATATAACCCTATGTAAAAATTGTTTTACTAAAAGATATATGCTTATGTAATTTTTGTACTTATTTTAACTTAATTAAAATAAAGTGTCCCTATCACCTACAAGTGGCTCAAAGGGGTCCCAAAATCGACCCAATTATGCCCATGGTCGGAAATGTATCCAAAAATAAGGTTAGGACACGTTTTAGGGTAATTTAGTATTATTATAATATTGTTTTTAACCCTTATTTACTGGATTTACCCTTAACCATGGTAAATAAAATATTTACCGCAGTAATTATTGAAATTGTATAAAAATAAAAGTTACCTATTCACACAATATGAAAATCCTAATTCCAAATATGGAATCCATTTATCCAAATTCATAACATAGAAGTGGCAGAAATTAATTTAAAATTAATTCCCGTTGTCAAAACAAAAAGCGTGTTTTTAAGATATAATAACTATCAAAAGATTGATACTTGTTTATGTTTCGTTTAATTGTGAAATTATTTACAATGACCAAAACTATATTAAATGGTAAAAATATATTCTAAATATACTTTAAAACCACTCAAATTCATAATTTATCACTTTTAATTATTTTGATTAAAAAGTTGTTTTTAATTATAATTTTGTAATTTTCACAATTTATCAAAATATTAGAGTTATCCGAAAAGTAAAAAAATTTCACCTTAGGCTAAATTCGATACTCCAAATCCAAAAATTAAGTCCATTTTGAGAGATAAATTTTCAAAAAGTAGGTATTACTATTCATAACGGCTAGTTTGATCGGTTGTGGGGTGTGTTAGAACTCGATGTTGCGTACAACACACGCTATTACATTATTCAAAGGGAAACGTACCATAGAATCTTGGGGTGTTACACTTGCTATTAATGGTAGCCCTTCCGTCCACTATCCATCACGTACCAACATCATCCACCCAATGATATCACCAATTTCCACACAAGACACAATGATAATCTTACATTATTTTTAATACAAACAAATACCATTTCAATGCCAAACACATTTCAATATCACTTATTTATTGAAATCAATACACATTGTCAAAATCATTACCATTTTAAATTCACCAATTTAAAATTAACCAATTGACCCCATTCAAACAAAACCCCAATTTCATGCCAAAACCCCCAAATCATTACCCATTTAATTTTCCACCAAAATGCACAAGACATAATTACAATTAAATTTTTTAATCCAATTTAATTGTAAATGAACATCACATTTCAACCTAGTGGTGTTGAAAGAGAATCCACCTACCTATTAAGGTTTGGAGAAATTGACCCTTCGCCCAAACGTGCTCTAAACCGGGTGAACGCCTCCTCAAAACCACCTGAAAAACCCTTCCCTATCATCAAAAAGATCATCATTTAACACACAAAGGTAACACAACCCTAGATTTACATGAAACCCTTGTAGATACGTGAAACTAAGATAGGGAGAGGGATAACCCTAACCAAAACCTCGAAGAACCAAAAGAGGGACTTACCCGTGGAGAACTGCCTTCAATTCACCAAGAAACCCCATTCGATTTTCCTCCAAAATGAGATTAGGAGCTCCCCCATCCTTGAAAAAATAGAACTCCTGCGTGAGACACGAGTGAGAGGAAGAATGAAAAAAATGAAAAATCCCGAGTGGCCCGATACTTAAAAACCCAAACATTAAATGGACGCACGATTACCCCCACACGGTTTGGAAAACCTTGTGCTAATTGTGTGGTTTCCACTATCTCACCCATGGAATTCGGACAAAATTCTTGCATGGTCTGACAAATCGTGTTCTTCCCATGCCGAGGCCACTGTCAAGGGTGCATAGTTTCTTGGGCTGCCCGCATGGTTGGTTCAGACTCTGTGCCAACTGTACACCCTTGCACAACCTCCACAACATTAAATATTTTTTCCCAAAATTGTCCAAACATCAACCCACTGCTCTAAAAAGCACAAACGATCCGAAACAAGGGTCACATAATAGAAAACGAGGTACTACATTCTCCCCACCATTGTACTTTCTGTCCTCAGAAATTAATGAACCCACTCTTTTCTGAACAAGGTCAGGCCATTGCTTGACCATCTCTTTCTCCCACTCCCAAGTCTCCTCTTGGATCTGGTTATGGTGCCACAAACCCCAAAAAGACAGATTCTTTTACCCGCAAGACTTTCCCTTTCCTATCCACGACCTACACTTGCATGTGCACCAGTGAAGCATCCGTCTCTAGCTCATCATGATCACATCGAATAACATGGCCTGGATCTAGCTCATTCTTTTTCAAATGAGACACATGAAACACATTGTGCACCGCACTGAAGCTAGGTGGAAAATTCAAATGATAAGCCACCTCACCAACACACTAAAGAATCTAAAAAGGACCAATATACCTTGGAGATAACTTTCCTTACATCCCCAACAGACGATGTCCCAACCTACGAGAGATCCTCAAGAAAACTTGATCACTCATCTCGAAGATAACGGTCGTCGACAATGATACACATATGATTTCTAACGACTCTGAGCCGTCCCCATTCTCTTCCTAATTAACATGATATTCTCTGTATTCTCCTGGAAAAGGCACGGTCCCACCATCGAGGAGTCACCCATTTCCACTCAGCATAGTGGAGAACGACATGTCTGGCCATATAAGTTTTCTAAAGGAGCCATATGTATGGATGCCTGATACTGTTATTGTATGATTACTAACCCAATGACAAGTGATCCTCCCATGAGCCACCAAAATCCATGACACAATCCTGAAACATATATTCCAAAGTTTGTATCATCCTCTCGGATTGAACATCTGTTTGTGGGTGATACGACGTACTCATGGTCAACATAGTTCCAAGGGTTTTCTATAAGTATTTCCAGAAACGATATTTAATCCTCAGATCTCTATCAGATACGATTGAAACAAGAACACCATGCCTCTTTACAACCTCCAGGATATAGATTTTGGTCAGATCCTCCACCGTATGAGATTCACGAATTGGAATAAAATGGGACGACTTCGTTAACCGATCCACTATCAATAATATGTAATCGTTCTTTCTAACCATTCTTGGGAGACATGTGACAAAATCCATATCTATTTTCTCACACTTCTAAACATGGATTGGTAAAGACTACAACATTCTCATTGTCCTTTGATGCTCTGTCTTGACCTGATGGAAAGTAAAGCATCTTGAAACAAAATCAGGTACACTTTTTTTCATACCAACCCACCAGAACTGTGCTATTAATGCTTTATACATTTTCTGAATTCTAGGATGAAAAACCCACCTGGAATGATGATACGCCCTGAGAATATCCTCCTGACAAGAAACTAGTACAACTATCCAATTCCAAATACTCGAAATCGAATCCCTATTCAGTTTCCAACCCTCAATGGGCTCCCCACCATTGAGTTTTGACCTCAAGTTCACACACTTAGAATCAAAATTATGTTCCTCTTTTACCAGGACATGCAAGCTAGGAATCAGCAAGACCAGAAAAAAGACCACAATATCTCCCTGGTCCTCACATTCCAACCGCATGTCAGCTATAACTAACATCAAATGCCACTGGTCTGATTCCTATTTCACCACCTGAGCTTATAATATTCTACTTAATTCATCTGCCACCAAATTTCCCATACTTGGTGTGTGCATCAAGTCAAAATCAAACATCTGATGATTTTTCATCCATCTCTTTTGCCTCAAGTTCAAATGCATTTGTGAGAATATGTGCTTCACGCTCTTTTGAACTGTATATACTGTAAATTTCTCACCGAAGTGATAATGACACCACACTTTGAATGAATGGACCACTACTACCAATTCCAAATAATGAGTTGGGTAGTTCTTCTGATGCACCCTCAAATTTTTTGAGCCATATGAAACCACATTATTACCTTGCCTGTGAACAAACCCCAACACTGATCTCGATGCATCACAATACACCTCTTACCCTTTTCCTAGATTAGGAAAAACCAAAATTGGTGCTGATGTAAGGCGACCCTTTATCTCATCAAAACACTACTGACATTGTTCATTCCACTGGAATGAAACATTCATTCTCGTCAAAGCTATCATCAGTTAATTAAAACGTGAAAAATAATGAACAAAACGCCAATAATACCGAGATAGACCAAGGAAACTTCATAACTCAAACACATTCATTGGAGGATTCCATGAGATAACATCCTCTATATTTTCTGGATCCACTGAAACACCCCTTTCAGAAATCACATGGCCATGACAACAGACTACCTATATCAAAAAGTAAAACTTTTAAAATTTGGTATACAACCGATGATCCATCAAGATCCTCATCACGGTCTCCAAGTGTTGCTCATGCCCCACTCTTGACTTTCAATACACCAGAATATAATCTACAAACACCCCCACAAATGAATCAAGATATCTTTGAAATATCTGATTCATCAATTCCATGAACATCGCTGGTGCATTTGTTAGACCAAAGAGAATAACCACATTTTCATAATGTCCATATCTACTTATGAATGTTGTTTTAGGAATATCATCATTCCTCACACAAAATTCATGATATCTCGACCTCTGGTCGATCATGGAGAACTTTTGGGATCCTCTCAATTGGTCGAAGAAATAATCAATTCATGGAAGTGGATATCTGTTCTTTATCGTAACTTGGTTAGGTCTATGATAATCAATACAAAGTCTCAAAGTTCAATCCTCCTTTTTCACAAACAACACCGTACTACCCACGGAGATGTTCTAGGCCAGATAAACCCTTTGTTTTATAACTCATCTAACTGAACATTCAATTCCCACAATTCAGTAGGTTCCATTTGGTAAGAAGGAAGTGAGATAAGACTTGTCCCCAGAAGGAGATCAATAGTAAACTCCACTTCTCTTATAGGAGGTAACATAAAGAAATATTTGGAAAAAATCCATCAAACGTTCCAACACTGTCGGAAGAACACTCTGATCAACACCCTCTACAAATTCCCATGACAAAACTGACAACTAATACGGTAATATGCCCACTACTGGTGCCAACAAACCCGTTGCACCCATCCTTCCAAGCCTCTCTCCTTGAAAGAGTTGTCTAACACCATCGTGTGTCATAAAATAAATTGTTCGTGAATTAATGTCGATGTGGTTATTAAACCACAATAGCCAATCCATTACCATTATTAAATCATACCCATCCATCTAAAGCACTAAGAAATTCCACAGTTTCTCAACCTCACCCAAAGTGATTTAACATGATCTACACAAGAAGGCTCGACACTCTCTTCGACCCAGATGAGTATGATGTTTCAAAACCGAAGTTATCATTTCTACCCATAAACCAGCAACTCAACCACACATGCATAAATAATAGAGTGTGAATCAGATGTTTCAAATAGGACTTGTATCAAGGTAGAAATAAAAAAAATAGTACCTCGCACCGTGGATGGTCCCAACTGTTCATCCACCATAACCTTCTCATCTCCGAAGAATGCCTTGGTAGCCACACTCTGCTTTTTATTGCCTCACAAAAGATTTGTGGTGTTCTGAGAATCACCATGTCTGACTTTTCTCTGATGGCGAGTGGTATGATACTGTCCCCATCTAGTTGAAGCATACGACGTCTGTGATCCTTGAGGACTGTCACGCGCACCCAAACTCGAATCATTCCTACAATAGCGCTGAAGATTACCCATCTTCTTAAAATTGTGAAATGCTCGAGGTTGTGTTGTATAGTACTATTTTAAGTGTGCTGTAGAGTCACACTAAAAACAACCTAGTTTTCTCTGGCACTTCATTGGAAGATTTACTGATTCTTCCATCGGATTATGTGTCATACTCTTGCCCTGTGATGAGGTGTCCCTCCTCCTCTTGAGGCCAGCGTTAGATTTCCCAATATTCCCTATGGGTACCTCTATTTTTCCTCCGCCTGGATATCCCAATAGATCCCGCTCAGCCACCGATTCTCGATCTACGCTTCCCATATCTTGGAAGGTATAAACTATGCTTTGGACTAACTACTAGTTAACCTGGGGCTCAGGTGCAACCACGTTTTCATCGACCACTTCCGGTTGGTCTCTACGATGCCTATATAGTTCCATTTCTATAAATAGAAAACAAACAACCATGAGTCTCACTTTCCTAGTCATCAAGAATTCCCATTTCAAATCGCATTACAAAAAACATTCACAATGAGAATTTCCACTATTCTACATTTTCCACATTTCACCATTTTTGAAAAACAAACAATTTTCAAAATACCAATTTTATTCACATTAAAATTTCACACATTTAAAAACCATTTCGTAATTCATCCCATAAATCATTATTCCCAATGAAATATGCATCCTATAGGGAATTCATTTCTACTATATATACCATGAACATCTAATTGATTACACCAACGACAATGATGTTGCCAATGCCTATAAGTGTCTCCAAAAGACTTATGTACCCAACTCCCTGGTAACTTGAATTTACATATAAAATGGTTAGCTACGACCTTTTATGCTATACACTCCACATTATAACATTCCTACACCTTGCTACCATCCCGGCTCAAGGAATATACAACAAGGATTGTCAACTCCAAATCTGAGAATCAACTACAAAGGACCGAACAAGCTGATACCACTTATAACACCCTGCCCCTACCTCATTGGCATGAGGAGTCCGTGATGGTTACTTGGCCTCAATTGATATTCCCATGGAGCTAAAGGCTTGAAATAAATGTCTAGGGATTCAAGGAACACTGGGAATGATTTTCCCTTAAGAAAATAACATAACTCAACCATCCAGTATCTAAAGAGGCATGCACTTTCAAATCCAACCATGTGATACTAACAATGACATCACAAACCCCAAAACCATTCAACTAGAAATGTCCAAAAAACATCAGAGTACAAAGAGTAAACTAAACAACAAAACACCAGGAGCCATGACACCACCACAACTCCACAACAAGCTCCAATCACCAAGATCCACCAAAACATCATAGTTCACCACTAAACGATGGGGATGCCTTACCTTTTCCCATGTCACAGTATATGACATCTACATAGACACCAAATTTTCAAATTAGGTGGTGAGTACAACTACTCAGTACGATTTCTCAATCTGACTTCCCTATACATGCCACTAGAAATAAACTGTTAGCACATTTATATAAAAAATTTATATAAAGAAAAACCAAGAAAAAAATTGTTTATAAGCCAAATTTTCCATAAGCCCAACATGCCACACAAGGAATCCAAATAAACCATTCCACGCAAGGAATCCAATTCAACCAAGCCAAAATCCGATTACAATTTTCATATTTCACTCACAAGCCCAATCTACATACATCACCAACAAAGCACACAACAAACCATGGTGGAACTTCCCGTCCAATCCATTCATTACCAATACAATCAAGTGGTAATTATCACCCACTTTCTATTGATGGTGGCCCTTATGTCCACTATCCATCACATCCAACCATTATCCACCCAATGATATCACCCAATTTCACACAAGCCACAACAATAAGCATGCAATATTGTTTATACCAAAAAATACAATTTCCATTCCAAACACATTTCAAAATAACCCGTTTATTGAAATAAATACTCATGCTCACAATAATTAAAATTTTTAAATAACCAATTTAAAATTAACCAATTGAGTCCATTTCAACAAAACACCAATTTCAGGCCAAAACCCCCAAATCATAACCCATTTGATTTTCCAACAAAATTCAGAAAATGTGCTTCAAATTAAACAAAAGAAACCAATTTAATTGTAAATGAAATTCACATTTCAAATTAGTTGAGTTGAGAGAAAAGCCACATGCCTCTTAGTGTTGGGCTAAATCGAGCCTTCGCCCAATCTCCATCCAAACCGGGTGAACGCCTCCTCGAAACAAACTCAAAAACCCTTCCCTAACATCAACAATCTAGAACTTTAACACACAAAGGGAAAAAAACTATAGATCTACATGTAACCCTTGTAGATATAGGAAACTAAGAGAGGGTGAGGGATAACCCTTACCAAAACCTCAAACAACCAACTGAGGGACTTACCCAAGGAGAACTGCCTTCGAGTGGCCTGGGACTTAGATACCCAATCATTACGTGGCCGCATGGTTACCCCTCACTGTTTGGAAAACTCTGCGCCAACCATGTGGTTGCCATTGTATCACCCTGGGACATTGCACAGCTTTCCCGCACGGTCTAACAAACCGTGTGCCGCCCGTGCAGATCCCAATTTCAAGGGTGCATGGTTTTCGGGGCAGGACGCACCATTTTTTCATACCGTTCGTCAACTGTGCACCCCTTCAAAACCTCCACCACATTAAAAGTTTTTCCCAAAATCTTCCAAATGACCACCTGTAACGTCCTGGTTCCGAAAGCCACCCAGAGGCGCCCCATGCCCGGTTGGTCTCATAGCCTCAAGCGCATTTCCTTGAACACAAGAGGCTGCAACTAGAAGCGAGGGCCTTGGCTCTGATAGTGGAGAAAATATGCCCTCATTGGCAGAGTAACACAGAAAAAGAGAAACAAATATACAATAGTGGAAGTAGTAATAACAACAAACAACAATAACAGTGGAAGACTGATAAAGAAACAATTGTATCATATATATATATATATATATATATGAATGATGCATGATATATATATGTCTAGGAAAGCATCCAAACAAGTCACTATTCTGAAATACAGCTAGTACTAAACCAAAGTAAAAAAGAGAGAAACAGTTCAACAGCTCCTCTAAATCGTAATCCTATGCTTGGTACCATGCTCTCCAGCTCCACAAGAAATAAAGTACTTGAAGTGGAAGGGTGCTTTCCCTTGTCTATACCTACAACAACATAATCTATGTGTGCCCAAAATCACCGCCCAAACAGGGTGTGAGACAAATTCCAATAGCCATCCACTACAAGATTTGTGCCTAACAGTCATTGAATATATGGTAGCTAAAAGTGTAGAAAGCAGTAAACAAGGAAGTACTCAACAGGGACAATACACAGTTTCAAATATCAAGAAACAACTAAAAAAGGAAGAAAATAACAGTAGGTAACCCTCTTGGAATTACTCACAGCTTATCCCCTCGGGTCCCAGCTAACAGATACAAGAAAAAAGCTAACAAATAGGTAACCCTCTGGGAAGTTCCCGCAACCTATCCCCTCTAGTAATACCTATCATGTATAAGAAACCCTCTGGGCAGCACACACAGTCTAACCCCTCTAATTCAGCTTAATCATAGACTCTCTAAAGAAGCACTTGCCTTCAATTCCCCCCTATAGTCTTGTATATTATCTAATGGCTCTCTAGGGAACTACTTACGTCACATTCTCTCTGTGGCCCGCGTCGAGGAACTACAAACTCTCTGGGGAAGCACCCAACGTCAATTCCCCCTATAGTCTCACATCTTAAATTATAAAGACACACCGGTAATACCTTATGTTTATTCTCCGTATAGTCTTCTACACTAGGTTCTCACGGCCTTGTGTATGGAAAACAAGTATAGAAATCTGTATCATCCAAATTAAACCTCATGAACTACTTGTATAATAGTCTACAACATATCATCATGTCAAATAAAAAAGATTACTCCATCCTACAATACTAGGAATGGTAAACAAACAATGCAACCTAATAGGATAAATAGATCCGAACGGTTATAAATAGAACATGCATGAGAAACACCTCCAAAGCATAGAAGTCAACCCTATTCACATACAAATAACCACTACTCGCACACACAAGAAAAGCAGGAAATTAACAGTGTTAAAAATGGTAACGCCCAATAACCCATTCATTGGTAATGGTAATCTTGAACATATAATTAAAAGACCATAAACAGAAATGCACAAACCACCTACCTCTTAGGGTTTGGTGAAATCGACCACTTTGCCCAAACGCGCTCCAAATAGGGTGAATGATTCCTTGAAACCACCTCAAAAACTCTTCCCTAGCATCCACTAGATCAAAATTTAACACACAAAGGAAACACAACCTTAGATCTACATGCAACCCCATTAGATCTAGAAAACTAAGAGAGGAAGAGGGGTAACCCTAAGAAAAACCTCAAAGAACCAAAAGAGGTACTTACCCGAGGAGAACTGCCTTTGATCCGCCAAGAAAACCCTTAGATTTTCCTATAAAATGATCCAAGGAGCTCCCCCAACCACTGAAAATCACAACTCCCATGTGAGCCATGATTATGGGGAAGAATGGTGGAGAAATGGGAAATCTAGAGTGGCTCGGGACATAAAAACCAAAACATTCAGTGGTCGCACAGTTAACCTACACGGTTTGACAAATCGTGCGCCAACCATGAGGTTGCCACAGTCTCACCCATGGACATCGCATGGTTTTCCCTTATAGTATGAAAAACCATGTGTAGCCTGTGCAGAGCCCACTGTCAAGGGTACACGGTTTCCTGGGCTGGCCACATGGTTTTTTCAGACCGTGCGCCAACCATGTGCCCCTGCACATACTCTCAAAAAACCACGTTTTCTCAAAATCTACCAAAAATGGAAAACATACATGAAAAAAAACAGGTTACTTAAAAACGTACTCCCTTAATGAAATTTGTCCCAAAATTTTTGTAGCGCAACGCAGAAGAAGAAACCTTGAACAACTTCGACCACTGAGCTCGTACATCATCTTCTCTCTCCCAAGTCCCATCATATACTTTCCCGTGCCACCGTAACACTTGTACCAGAGAAACATACATGCCATGGGGAACCTTTGTACAGTGATCAATAATCCGGATAGTATGACCCTCAAATGACGCATCCACTTCAATATAAACCTCCTCAGGTTGAAAGACATGAGACCCGTCTGAAAAGTAACGTCGAAGCTATGAAACATGGAAGATGTCATGAATATCCTGGTACCTCTGAGGTAATTACAACCGATCGGAAACTATCCCAACTCTCTCCAACACCTCAAATATCACGACATACCTCGGTGAAAGCTTACCATGTCTCCTGAACCTTCTGTGCCCCAACCTCAAAGTAACACATAGAAAAACCGGATTCTCGACCTCAGACTCTAGAGGTCTTCTCCGCTGATCAGCATAAGACTTCTGTCGAGACTGTGCGGTAGCCATCCTATTCTGAATTAACTCTATTAGTTAAGTGGTCACCTGAATAAGACGATGTCCCAATGATGCTTCCTCTCCTGCCTCCAACAAACATAATGGTGATCAGCATGGACTATCGTACAATGACTCATAAGGTTCTATCTGTATAGTTTCTTGAAAAATATTATTGTAGGAAACTCCACAATAGGTATATTCTTCTCCCAAGAACCTCAAAAATCAAGAATTCATGCTCGGATCATGTCCTCAAGCACAGGAATCGTTCGCTAAGACTGGCCATCTGTCTGGAGGTGGTAATCTGTACTCAAAAGTACCTGTGTACCCAACATCTTCTGAGGCCCTTACTAGACCCGAGAAGTAAAACGTGCATCCCTGTATGAAACAATGGAGTTTGGAACTCCATGAAGATGTAAAATATCATGTATGTACAACCGTCCCATCTCATCAACACTGAAGGTCTCCTTTGATACCAATTTTTAATTTCCCAGTTCCAGAAGCCACCCAGAGGTACCCCGTACCCGGTTGGTCACATGGCCTCAAGCGCATTTCCATGAATGCCAGAGGCTTCCGACTAAAAGAAAGGGCCTTGGGTGTGATTGTGGCGAAACTATACCCTCATTGGCAGAGTAACACAGTGGATGAGAAACAAATACACAATACCAGATGCAGTACTAACACCAAAAAAAAATAAAAACGTAAGACTAATAAAGAAACAACTGGATCATATATATATATATATTAATGATGCATGATACATATATGTCTAGAAAATAAGCCAAACAAATCCAATGCTGAAATAAAACCAGTACTAAACCAAAGTTCAAAACAAATAGTAAAACAACTCATCATCATCGCAAGCCTAAGCTTGTTCCCATGCTCTCCAGCTTCACAACAAATCATGTACCTGAAGTAGAAGGGCACTTTTCCTTGTCTATACCTGCAACAAAATAATCTATTTGGGCCCAAAAGCATGTCCCAATGAGGGTGTGAGATGAATCCCAGTAGTCAACCACCACATGATGTGTGCCTAACAGTCAGTGAATATTTGATATGTAAAAGTGCAGAAAGTAATAAACACATAATTACTCAACAGTAACGATCCACGATTTCAGATATCAAGAAACAAATAATGAAAAATGAAAATCACAACAAGTAACCCTCTAGGATGTAGTCACTGCCTATCCCCCCTAGTCCCACCTAATAGATACAAGGAACCTACTAACAAACAGGTAAACGTCTAGGAAGCACCCACATCCTATCCCCTATGGTCCTACCTATCAAGTACAAGCAGCCCTCTAGGCAGTACACTCAGTTTAACCCCTATGTATCTACATAATAATAGAATCTATGAGGAAACACTCATAGTTAATTCCCCATATAGTATCATTTCATATCTAAAGGTGCTCTAGGGAAGCACATACATCACATTCCCTTTGTGGAATGTATAGAAGAACTACAGACTCTCCGGGGAAGCACTCAACATCAATTCCCCATGTGGTCTCACATCATAAATTGTAAATACACTCTGTAGAATCCCTTAAGTCCATTCTAACTATTTTCTACTACACCATGTTCTCATGGCCTTGTGTAAGGCAAAAAAGTATAGAAATATGTATCCACCAAATTAAACCTCAAGAACGACTTGGAAATCAATCTACAACATATCAGTATGTCAGATAAACAATATCACTCCATCATACAATACTATGCATGGGAAACAAACAATACAGCCTAACTGTCTAAGCATAACCAAATGGTCATAAACATAACAAGCATGGGAAACACCTATAAAACATTCCAATAAAAACTATTCTCATACAAATAACCTCTACTGACACACACCTGCAAAACATGAAATTAACAGGGTTAAAAATAGAAATGACCATTACCCCGTTCATGGGTATTGGCGATTTTGCACATACAATTCAAGGACCTTAACCCAAAAGGAAAAAACAACCTACCTCTTAGGGTTTGGAGAAATCAATCTCTTCGTCAAAACGTGATCCAAACTAGGTGAAGGCCTCCTCGATATGTTCCCTAAAACCAACAAGGTAAACCTTTAACACACAAAAGCAACAAAACCATTGATCTACATGAAACCCTTGTATATCTAAAAAACTAATAGTGGATTATGTATAACCCTAACTAAAACCTCAAATAACCAAAAGAGGGACTTAGCTGAGGAGAACTGCCTTCGATCCACCAAGAAACCCCTTCTATTTTCCTCCAAAACAAGACAAGGAGCTCCCCCAATCTCCGAAAATCGCAACTCCCATGTGAGACATGAGTAGGAGAAAGAATGGTGGAGGAATGGGAAGTCTCGAGTAGCCTAGGACTAAAAAACCAAAACATTAAGTGGCAACATGGTTACCCCAAACAGTTTGAAAAATCATACACCAACCGTGCAGTTTCCACTATCTCACCCAGGGACATTACACAGTTTTCCCACATGGTCGGACAAACCATGTGTAGCCCGTGCGGATCCCACTATCAAGGGTGCACAGTTTTTTAGGCTAACGACACGGTTTGTTCAGACTATGCGCCAACTGTGCTCCCCTGCACAACCTCTCGAGAAACCTCTATTTCTAAAAAACGACCATAAATGGAAAACATAAATGAAAAGAAGGTCTGAATTTTTACACACTTCCCCCATTAAAAAATTCATCCCCAAATATCCCTAGTGTAGCGCAGAAGAAGAAAACCCGAACATCTCCCACCACTGAGCTCGTACATCGGCTTCCCACTCCCAAGTCACATCCTGTACTTTTTCGTGCTGCCATAGCACTCGTGGAAGAGGAACATACCTACCACGAAGAACCATTGTACTATGATCAACAATCCAGATAGGAATCTCCTCTAATGACATATCCACTTTGATATCAACGTCCTTAGGTTGAATGACATGAGACGGGTCTGAAATGTAACGTTGAAGCTGTGAAAAGTGGAAGAGATCATGTGTAGCCTGGAACCTCTGAGGTAACTGAAACTAATAGACAAAATGCCCAACTCTCTCAAACACCTCAAACATCCCGACATAACTTGATGAAAGCTTACCCTGTCTCCTGATCCTTCTTTTCCCTAACCTTACTGTGACAGTTAGAAAAACCTGATCCCCGACCTCGAACTCCATATGTCATCTCCGCTGATCAGCTTAATACATATATCGAGACTGTGTCGTAGCTGTCCTCTTCCGAATCAACTCTATCTGTTCTGTGGTCTCCTAAACAAGTGTAGGTCCCAACAAAGCTGTCTATCATGCCTCAACTAACATAAGGGTGATCGAAATGGCCTACCGTACAAATCCTCACATGGTGCCTTCTGTATAGTTGCATGAAAACTATTATTGTTGGAAAACTCTAAAAGAAGTGTATGCTTCTCCCAAGAACCTAAAAAATTCAGAATTCATGCTTGGAGCATGTCCTCATGCAACTGAATCATCTGCTCAGACTGGCCATCTATCTGGGGGTGGAATGCTATACTCAATAGTACATGTGTACCCAATTCCTTTTGAAGCCCCTGCCAAAACTGAGAAGTAAAACGTGCATCCCTATCCGAAACCATGGATTGTGGAACTCCATGCTGACATATAATCTCACGGATGTACAACTGTCCCAACTCATTAATAATGAAGGTCTCCTTTGATACAACTTTGTAACATCCCGGTTCCGGAAGCCACCTAGAGGCGCCCCGTACCTGGTTGTTAAAATGGCCTCAAGTGCATTAACCCGAATGTAAGAGGCTACCGAATAGCATCGAGGGCCTTGGATGTGATAGTAGGGAAACTATGCCCTCATTGGAAGCGTAACACAGTAGAAAAGAAACCAATATACAATAGCAGTAGCAGTAATAACACCAAACAACAGTAACATTGGATGACTGATAAAGAAATAACTGAAACATATATATATATATATATATATATGTGAATGAATCATTATACATATATGTCTAGGAAAGTATTTAAACAAGTCACAATTCAATAATTCAACTAGTACTGAACCAAAGAACCAAATAAACAGATAAATATCTCCTTAGCATCGCAAGCCAAATCGTGGTTTCATGCTCTGCAGCTCCACACCAAATCAAGTTCGTGATGTAGAAGGGCTCTTTCTCTTGTCTCTACCCGCAACAACAAAATCTGTTTGGTCCCAAAAGCATGTCAAAAACATGGTGTGAGATGAATCCCAGTAGGCAACCACCATAGGATCTGTGACTAACAACAAGTGAATTTATGGTAAGTAAAAGTGCAGAATATAGAACACATTAATTAACTCCACAATAACAATCCATAGTTTCATATATCAAGAAACACCTACACAAAGCAGATAATCACAATAGGTAACCCTCTGGGAGGTACTCACAGCCTATCACCTCTGGTCCCACCTAACAGATACAAGCATGCAACTAATAAACAGGTAACCCTCTGATAAGTGCCCACATCCTATCCCCTCTATTCCTACCTATCAAGTTCAAGAAACCCTCTGGGAGGCACACTCAGTCTAACCCCTATGGTTTAGCTTAATCATAGACTCTCTGTGGAAACACTCGCCGTCAGTTACCCCTATAGTCTCGTATCGTATCTAAAGGTGCTCTAGGGGAGCACTCAACGTCAATTACCCATATGGTCTGGAATTGTAAATTATAAAGACACTCTGGAGAAGCCCTTACATCTATTCCCCCTATGGTCTACTACACCAGGTTCTCACGGACCTGTGTAAGGAAAACAAGTTTTTCAATGCGTATCTGCCAATGTAAACCTCAAGAACTACTTGACTAGAAGTCTACAACATATCAACATGTCAGATAAAAAAGACCACTCTATCCTAAAATACTAGGCATGGGAAAAAAACAAAGTAGCCTAATAGGCTAAGAAGAACCAAACGGTCATAAACCGAACATGCATGGGAAACACCTAAAATCATACCGATCAACCCTATTCACATAAAAATAACCTCTACTCGCACGCAACAGGAAAGAAGACAATTATCATTGTTAAAGATGGTAACACCCAATACCCCGTTCATGGGTATTGGTGATTTTTCACACATAATTTGAAGACCATAAATCGAAAGGCACAAACCACCTACCACTTAGGGTTTGGAGATATCGACCTCTTCGCCCAAACACGCTCCAAACCGGGTGACCGTCTCCTGAAAAACACCTCAAAAACTATTCCCTAACATCATCAAGGTCAACCTTTAACACACAATGGAAACCCAACCCTTGATCTACATGAAACCCTTGTAGATCTAGGAAAATAATAGATGAAGAGGGATAACCCTAACCAAAACCTCAAAGAACCAAGAGAGGGACTTACCCAAGGAGAACTGACTTTGATCCACCAAGAAACCCCTTTGATTTACTGCTAAAATGAGCCAAGAAGTAACCCCAACCTCTGAAAATTGCAAATCCCATGTGAGCCACAAGTAAGAGGAAGAATGGTGGAGGAATAAGAAATCCTGAGTGGCTCGGGACTTAAAAACACAAACATTAAGTGTCGGCATGGTTACCCTACACGGTTTGACAAATCGTGTGCCAACCGTGCAGTTTCCACTTTCTCACCCAGGGACATCACATGGTTTACCTGCATGTTCTAACAAACCGTGTGAAGAACATGTGGAGCCCATTATCAAGGGTTCATGGTTTCCTGGGTTGGTCGCATGGTTTTTTAGACTGTGTGCCAACCGTTCTCCCCTACACAACCTCCTGAAAACCATTTTTTTCTCAAAAAAAACCCGAAAAGGAAAAACTGCATGAAAAAAAGGTCTAAGTTATTACACCACCCACGACTTCAAAAAACACAAACGAACCAAAACAAGGGTCACATACCACAAACCAGGGGTACTTCACTTGCAATGTATGTTTCATCAATATAATATGTTCACATTAAATTTATGAAAGTACGTATTCAACTTTTTTAGGAGACAATTCTATATATTTATAGTTTTTACTACACCTAAATACAAGATACTTTCCAAAAATGTTATATAATCAAGAATTGATTTTTTTCTAACTTATAACCACTAAAATATACATCTGAATAACTAACCAAATAGAATGATATTAATTTGGTGTAAAAAATTATTATGTTTGTTTTATAATTGATGTATTTGAAAATTATTTTCATCGTTAATATATGTGATTGTTTGGGGTTTTCTTGAAAACCAAGAAATACGAATAAACTAAACATAATATTTGGTCATCTATTAGTTATGTAAAGTGAGCTTCCCATAAAACCACTTTATATTTTTTGACCAATGGATTTCCTTGTTTCATCATGATCAACCATAATATTAATACTCATGGGACTATCCCAACCTTGAGTACAATCCATTCAAATGTTCTTTGATCTTTCGTGTAATTATTTCGAATAATAATAATTTAATACTTATTTTCAAAAAATTAATAACTAATAAAAAATTTATAATCACTCATTAAACTCATTTTAAATTCACATTACATAATTTTTTAAAATTTTAAATATAGAATAAATTTTTTGAATATATAAATATAGTATCATCGACAGAAATAGTAATAGCAAAAAAATACATTGAAATCCCTTAGTTATGTAATAATGATTCAGAAATACCTTTAAAAAAATCAATTAAAATTAGAAAATAGATGATAATTTCTTACCAAGACCCATTAGCTTGTTTTAAAAAAATATATATATTTAGTTAATTGGAAAAAATTATTTATAAAATGATGTTTTTGCAATATATGGGGCTATTAATCAAAAAAACCCAATAATATTACTATTTTATGAATTCACGCTTGAAATATAGTGGATATATTTTTTAGTCCGAATGTGATACATAAGAAGGAATTATTAAAATGGATTAATTTATAACAATAAATGAAATGGTTATCTCAAATTAAATACCTTCTTATTGACTATACCATTGTGAAACCAATCGATATTTATTTCTAACTACACTGGCTGACTCATCAACCATGTTTCTAAACATCCATTTAGTGACTATAGTTAGGTATTCTTTAGGTCTATCAACTAGTTTCCACAGTTTTTCCTTACAAATTATTTATGATATTTTTGAATTTCTATAACCATGGATTCATCATTAATTGAACCATTGTTGTTATTGGGTTCATGCCGTGACAAAAAAATCATAATACTCAACCTGATTTCTAATAGAATTTCATTTTTTTGGTATATTTATGTCTCAAACTAAATATTCTAAATAATTATATCTACGAGTCATAATGGTCCTAGAAATAGTATGGATGGATATTTAAATATACTCTATAGGATCAATATGCAAGTTCATCATGATAACTGAATGGGTTCTTCATAAAATTTCTAATAAAATTATCATCAATTATCTGATTTGAATCCATACTAAAAGATGATTCTAAAGATTTTATAAACACTCATTTTTATCACTTAAAACCTTTTCATATATTTTTTCATCTATATATTATTTTAAAATTTTAGTCTATTTTTAATCACTAAATAATCACTATTACTTGTTTTATACCTATTTAAAAATACTTTCTCACTCATGGAAGAAAATTAGTCATGAATAGCAATTTTATTATGAATAAATAATAAGAAACCCAAAACTCTAATGAAATGAACAATTTTATTTCTTCTATTCATCAATTCATAGTGGGTGCCTTATTAAGGTATGTCTAATTAAAACTCTACTGATTAAATTATACTATTTGTTCACAACATATACCAAAAAATAATAAAGTATATCTGACTCATTGAACATAGTCTGGTTGATTGGTTGATGGGTTATATTTCCAGTTTCTATTACTCCATTATTTTGTTGGTTTTTAGTTTCATTATTTAAATATTATATCTATGTTGTGAGCATAAAGAATAAAAATCATGATTTTCAAACTTGTGTCATGGATTAATTATTAGAAGAATCATTATATCTTTTCTATTATTATCTAATGATTTATAATATTTTGAAAAAATAATAAACATAATTTTGGATGAATAGTAATAATACTCATGTATGTCTAGAAAACTCATCTACAAAAACATAAAAAACGTTCTTTCTACATAAACTCGATACTCAAGATGGTGAAATAAAATTCATGTAATACAATAGTTGTGATTGAGAAGGTAAATAATTATTCTTTGATTCAAATGATATTTTGTGTTATTTCCATTTTTTACATGGGTTACATAATTTGACATGTGATAATTCTTGTTTAAGAAGTTCTATCACTAACCCTTTTTTAGTAATAATTATATATGAATAAATATTACAATGGACTAGTATGTGATTATATTGTAGATATTCCTTTTGAAATGTAAGTATGCCTAAAATGTTTTGTAAATATAATGAATCTGACTTAAATGAATAAACATTATTATTTCATAATGTAGTAAAATCAAAATGATTTTTACAATAAAATACAATATAGGAAATATTTTAAATTTTAGAAGGAATGTCATCATCACCTAATTGAGAAGATATATCAATATTTTATCTAAATCCACATTACAAAATTTTTTAATATTAAAATAGTAATATAATTTATAATATTTCTGTGATCAATTATCTTCAATTTTTAATTTTCATGTAAGGAGATATGTCTATAATAAACCATGATATGGTTCTTGAAACATTAAATGTTACCAACCATGTGTTTGTGAAAACAATTTTTTTCTGACCATAGGTTTTTATCGAAACTCTTGTAGATGTATACAAAAAAATTAATTATACTAAAAATTAATTTGGTACACAATTTTTCATTGGTCGAAAAATGTGAGTAATCCATGATTTTGTGATCTTTACATATTTCATTTTTTCCATATAAGTATGACATAAATTTTCAGCAATAAAAATCTATTTTTTTCAAGTAAAATAAGAAATATTATTATAATTAATAGAACTTTTTCTAAGAATTAATTTATTATTAATATTATTTCTTTTTACCTACTAATATCATATTTTTCTTGTATACTATGGTTAATTTTCTCTCCAATCATAAGGGAAAGATTTTTTGCCTTCAATAATTATTTTATTTTTCATTTTATAACTAAATATCATTATTTTCTTTCAATATTTGGTCATTTTATTCTTCTCTATAGTATGATTAGATATAATATTTTAAAATAATGAATGATACTTCTTTATACCTTTGTATTTTTCATTATGAATAATAGTTATTTATTTAATAATGTCAGAGTATTAAAAAATGTAATCATTTGGTATAATTTATTCATTATTTTTAGTTTCATAAAGGTTGAACGTTTTAATTAGATATTCAAAAAAAACATTGAATTCTTATAAGGTGTTTATCATAAAAAACATACTGAATTTAATAGTCTTATCATCTCTTGTTGATTAATAATCACTCTAAATATCTTCTTATACGCTCCAAGGTACATTCATATCCTTTTTAATTTTTTCATTTATCCTCAAGCATTATATATTTCAACCCCTTTTTTATTACAGAAACTTTTCATTTCATTTTATGAAACATACGATCTTTGAATGTTTATTTTCTTTGAAATATGGTTAAAAATACAAGGAAACAAAACAAATTTCTAATTAACTTGAGAGTATTAATATTAGATTTATACTATTTACAATTTCTACATCTCATAACCTGGGAACTTACATTAATGGAAGGGGTGACCATAATTCCCGGTAAGGGGAAGAAAATGAAATAGTTTATATGTTATCATTATAATTATCAAAAAAAGAGAAATATAAAAATTGAATGACCAAGGGGAATATAATAATGATAATAATGGAATTAATCATAACATGGAGATTTTTCTATAACATTTAAATGATACACTCATAAATATATCACCATGGTTTGTTAATGAGGTCTTAAACAAATTACTATGTGTATTCCCCAAGTATCATAAAATATGTCATATATTGAGATTACAATTGATCCCATTCCAATATATCACTATTGGGGTACACTGTTAATATGTCTTAATTAATGTTCTCCACATATATAATAATAAATAATTTCAAAAATAACCCATGTAGAATAAAATAAACATGTTTCATATCCGAATCTAGGCATTTTAAAAAAATTAATAATTATAAGATCATTATGTAATTATCAACCCATGAAAATTGATGGTGGGTATCAAATATAATAATCATATAATAGAATAAATAATTTTAAAATATATGTGAATAATCTAGGAAAATAATGCAGCTTCGGTATTCGCAAAGTAAAATAAGAGAATTTCATGAGAAAAAGATATCAATTTTGAGAAAAAAATCATTATCATAACGAGTACATGAAATGGTTTTCGATAACATTAAAAAGATAGGATAAAAGGGTATAAAAGACATAAAATAAACTAAATAAACTAAATGGATATATTAAAATGGATAGGAAAACATTTCTTGTAAATTTTAATGAATCACCACATAAAAAGGATCTTTAAAAGAAAATAAAAGGTGATATTTCCCTTACCTTGAGGAGTGACTCGTAAAAATGAGGATCCGGACCTGGGGGGATTGGGGACACCGTGGGAGGAATCCTTGGAAGGTAAAAATATCAATTCATCATGGATAATGGATTTGGAATGAATGGTTATTGATTATTGTTTTTAATTTTTAGAAAAAGTGATGGATTTTTTATTGATTTCCAAGGACACCTCGGTAGTCATATTTACAAAACAGTTGGATTGATCATGGTATTTGATGATGGTGTTTGAAACATTGGAAAAATATTGTCATACATTATCCCAATTTATTAAACTTGAATATTACATTACTCATTAAAAAATTTGACATTTTTATTATGTTATTAAACATTATGAAAAAACTCAAACTATATTCATTCAATTGATGAAAAATGAATGTATTTTATAAAATTATCATAAATCCATCCTAATATAATTTTGAGTTTTTGATTTAAAAAATTATTTTTACTTTATCATATTAATTATATAGTTATGATAAATTTAACTTATATATATATAAATCCTTATTTTTTTTAAAACTAGCGAATGAAAAATTCATAGTTAAATGCATAGAAAAATTCCAGTTATTTGATAAATAATTTTTTATCTTTTATGTTAAAATAATATTATTTTAATCATAAAATTTCATTAAAATAATCATTATTAATAATATAATTGTTTTTATTATAATCATATATTTTTTGAAAATTATAACTTTGACCAAAAATTCAATTAATCAAACTCTTCATATTTTACAGAAAAAATAAAATCAAAACATATTTGATGGAATAAAAATTTTATTTATAAAATTAGATTACACATTAAGAAAAAATTTCCATAACAAATAACCCCTTATAAAACCAACATACTACCTAAAGGTGAGGTGTGTGATTGTGGTAGATTATTTGGGTTGCTCAGATAATGTCACCTGAGTGGTAATTTATAATAAGTTGAACTTCTCTCGTAGGTCATTTCATTCAAGATTAAAATGTAGAATGTCACCTAGGGCTTGGTAAAGAGTGAATACTAGTGATTATCCCTCCCTCACACGTTATCCCATTTGGGATTCATGTGGTATGACTCTACTTTATAAAACCTTAGAATCATCATTATGTATTATATTCCCTTCATCATTTCAACCTATAAACAATAATTAGTATTTTAAAATTTTTATTAAGATTATTTTTCCTAACTGCCATATTGAACAATGATTATAATTAACTAATATTTATGTTGTGGTCAAAACCCAATGGTAACATCTCAATTATACTCACGAAAATTTTAAAGGGATGTTGTTTGGTTGTGTATAAAATAATATAACACACACTTTTAGGGAAGACATAACATTCAATAATTTTGTGTTGTAACATTCTTCCCCCCTTAAGAAATTTCGGCCCTCAAATTTCATATCATTCCATCTGTTGAGAAAAGGTGATGGTACTTTTTCCTCATTGTTTAAAATGGTTCCTATGTTTCTTCATAATATTTTTTCTCCCTTCAAAACACATTAATGAGTTGTTTTGTATTGTTTCATAGAACCATGTGTCTACTGTCCATGATCTTCACAGATTGCTCCTCATAAGAGAGGTCATGTTCTAGTTATAAAACCTTATAATTCATTTCATCTGAATTTTTTGGTATGTACTTCCTGAAGATATATATGTGGAAAACATCATGAACATCATTTATATTTGGGTGATGTTGAAGCTGGTAGGTCAGGGGTCCTATGCGATCAAGAATTTTATTAGGTAAAATGTACTGAGGTATGAGATTCCCCTTAATCCCAAATCACATAAATATCATCCAATGTAAAATTTTAACGAAGAATATTTGAAAAACACTAAACTATAATTCCATTTGATGGTTTTCAACATATATCCTCTGCCGACTTTGAGAATTCTTTATCTGTTGTTGGAATCTTAATGTATTTCTATCATCTCTTACACAATATCATGTCCAATACGCATTCTGTCACCAGCTTTGTCCAAACATGAAATATTTATATAGTTCTTCCCATACAGAGCTTCATATAGTGCCATTTTAATATTCAAATAAAATATATTATTGTAAAATAATTCAACCAATTGGATACTTTGATCCCATTAACACTTAAATTCTATTGATCCTATTCTCTACATTTACTCATGTTTCTCAAAAAAATGTCAAAATTGGCCATCAGTTTGAGGGTGATAGGCCATACTGAAATTAAATTTAGTGCTCAATGTATGTTAAATACTTCTCCATATTTTTTTTGTGAACCATGGATCCTGATCAGATATGATAGAGAGTGGAACTCCATGCAGCATTACCACTTCCTATATGAATATCATGGTGAGTTGGTGAAGAGTGAAATCTTCCAGTATAGAGATAAAATGAGAAGTCTTGGTGAGATGGTCCACTATTGCCCATATTTAATTTAATACTTTAAATGATTTTGGGAGATCTATGAAAAAGTTCATAGTGATATTGTCATACTTTCATACTGGTATAGATTATTATTGTAATACCCCTTTACAAAGATGTCTCTTGCCTTCACTTGTTAAAACACAATGAACCTTATAGTGTATTTCATAACCTAAAATTTCATGTTATCCCCCTAATAATAATAACAATGTTACCTATACATTTTCATTCATCCATGATGTATATAGAAAATATAGATCATATCATCATCTATTATCTCCCAATATATTTTTGGAAAATATGGAACACATATCCCTGTTCAAAATTTCACTAAACCTTAGGGATCAATATTGAACTCAAGAAACAACCAATTCTTCAATGATTTTAAATTTTTCTGTACAAAAGTATCATATAATTGATCATTTTTGATCTTATCTAGTAATGATGGTTGAGATATCATTTACGATGGGGTTGATGACGTCTCTTCCCTTACAAGTACAATATGTAGTTTTACATGGTATTTGATCAATTTATCTCCTTGAATCCTCATCATTACTAGCACAACATGGTCTTTCCTACACAATGAAATGGATAACATTTTTTCCACATTTGGGATGATAATGAATTGAATAATAACTCTCTTTATAAATATCCAACAATATCTTTCTTCTCATGTTAAATTCCTTTTGTGTGAAAATATACTTCAATATTTGATGGTTTGTATATATATACCTTTTATTCCATTAATGATTGTTACTCCATATAATCATATAAAAAAACTATCGGTAGATATTTTTTAGACATTGTATTTTTAATCTCATAAGGCTTCAATTATCGAGATGTATTAGAATTCACTTTTTCATTTTTCAAGAGGTTGAACCCAAGGGCATTAAAAGATGTATTTATAAAAATAGAAAATCTCTCTCTAAAAGAGGGTGGAGTTAAAAACAGTACCCAATCTCTTCATCCCCTATTGGAAACATTCTTCAAACTCTTTTGTCCAGATAAACATGACCCTTGTTCATGTTAACATTGTTATTGGATTCTAAATATGTGAAAAAAATTTCACAGACCTCCAATTATATCCCACTAAACCAAGGAAACTACAAATCAATGTTTGTATTAAATGATGATGAATCTCCTCCAAAACCATTATCATTGTCTGGTAAAATATGATTCTATCATTTGTTACAGTGTTCCCTAACAAAGAAACTTATTGTTTCCAAAATTCACATTTTATGAACTTTATAAATTACCTATCTTCCCTTATAGTTTGCAATATATTATTTAAATCATTCTAAATATACTTGAGAGTTTCGGAATATATCATAATATCCTCAACAAGAAAAACCTTAATATTATCATTGTATTCCTTGAGGAATCTAATCATTAAATCCTTAAAAATAGATAGATCGTTAGTCAATACAAATGGAATAACAACAAAATCATAATCCCTATATCATGAATGGATGTAAGACTTTAGAATATCTTCTCTTGACACCCTCAATTGAGGATAACCATATTGATGATCAAATGCGGAGAAGAATTGAGTCCCACGTTGCTGGTCACGTAAATTATCAATTCATATATGAGGGTACTTGTTCATTACTATGATCATGTAGCATTCTTTATAATCAATGCATAATTTCATTGATCCATCCTTCTTCTTCACAAAGACATTAGGTTTTCCAAAATCAGACACACTTCTTCTGATAAAACCCTTCATCAAAATACCTTGTGGTTTCTTAGTTAAGTCTTATACTCTAAATTCAATATTCTTTATGTGTTCCTTGAAGTCTTCTTGGACCCGGACATGATTTCAATGGAGAAATCTACCTCTCCTTCTTGGGGAGGTCCAACTAACTACTCAAGATATACATCAATTTATTCCAGAATTATGAGTACATTTTCGATGTATATTCCTTCATTTCCTTCTTCATATTCACGGATCATCTTCATAAATAAGGCTACTAGTATCTATTTTAGAAAAATATAATGTTGGTATATCTATCCTCTTAGTACGATGATAGGTTTTCTAGTTAAGACTACATAGATTTATTTTCTTCTAGTGTTGACCAAAACATTATACTTTTAGATCAATTATATCCCTACTACAATGTAGAATTACAAAATGGGAATGAATACCATAATTTAAGTGATATTTTTCTTCTAAATGGATTAATATAATTTCTATACATTATTTCAATTGGATATACCCTCAAAAAGTATTCACTAATAGTTCTAGTTATATAATTTTAGTGATTTATTATATATTGTTTGAACTCTCTGCTTAAATAATGGAATGTCCAGAAACATAATCAACAAAAGTACTTTATATAATTGAGAAAAAAATAAGAGTACCTTCCACCACATTATTTGGAACTTCAACATTATCCACCATGATATAAAATGCACAACCATTCATCTTTGGCCTATGTTGAGGTTGATGGTGATTCTTGTCAAACCCCAACCTTTTAAATTATTTTATTTTCTTACTTCATGGCATTGGTTAGCCAAGTCATGTTAATGGTTGAATTCATGTTTGAAATTTTTAATATTTGTTGTTTTTTGTGGTTTTTGGATCGGTGCAGAGGTAGTACACAGTTGGCTGTAACTGTATGGTTGGTCTGAATGCCCCTTCGGTTACCCATTACCTAAAACAATAAAACATTATGAGAATGAAATATATTAAATTTCTAAGACATAATATTAATAATAACATTATTGTGTAGATAAAATTGTTTTTTAAAATTTAATGATATTATTTTCATTAAAATGTATATAAATATAATTATTATTCATTTGTTATTAATTTTGTTATCATATAAAATGATTAAAAAATGATTATCATTATTACTAATTTTATGGTTTTTACTAATATTATTATCATTAAGAAAATTACTGACATTTTTGTGATTAAATAATTATTAATATTATTATAAATGTTTTTTTAAATTTTTTAATTATTATTTTTGTTATTTAAATTATAATAATAATTATTATTATTGTGATAATCATCATCATCACCCTTATCTGTAACACCCCAAGATTTTATAGTGTGTTATTTCTTCAAAATAATTCAATAACTTGCACTATACGCAACACCGAGTTCAATCACACCATGACTTACAAAAAAAAAGCCATTAAAAGAGGACATGAATAGCATTAACTACATTTTAAATTTTATATAATCCTTATAATTTTAGAATCCATATTATGAGTTTCTTAGTCATAATGCAAGAACAGATTCATTTTAAGTATTGCACTTTTATCAACTTTTAATAGTGAAACCTTTTTAAATACAATATTTTAAACTTTTTGACTAAATGGGGACATCAAAAAAATTAAAAATGAAACATCCCAAGCTTCCACGGTACGCTTTCCTTTGAATAAAACAGTAGCGTGTGTTGTACGCAACTTCGTGTTTTAACACGTACCACAACCGATCAAACTAGCCGTTATGAATAGTAATACCTAATTTTTGAAATTATATATATTTTATTTTTAAAAATGGACTTCATTTTTGGATTCGGAATATCAAATTTAGCCTAAGGTGAAATTTTGGTACTTTTCGGATAACTTTAATATTTTGATGAATAGTGAAAATTACTAAATTTTAATTAAAAACAACTTTTTTAATCAAAATAATTAATAGTGATAAATTATTAATTTGAGTGGTTTTAAAGTATATTTATAATATATTTTTACCACTTAATATAATGTTGGTCATTGGACATAATTTTACAATTAAACCGAACATAAACAAGTGTCAATCTTTTGATAGTTATTATCTCTTAAAAACACGCTTTTTGTTTTGACAGCGGGAATTAATTTTAAATTAATTTCTGCCACTTCTGTGTTTTGAATTTAGAAAAATGGATTCCATATTTGGAATCAGGATGTTCAAATTGTGTAAATAGGTAACTTTAATTTTTAGACATTTTGAATAATTACTGCGGTAAATATTTTATTTACCATGGTTAAGGGTAAATCCGGTAAATAAGGGTAAAAAAATAATATTATAATAATACTAAATTACCCTAAAACGTGTCTTAACCCTATTGGTTGATACATGGTCGACCATGGGCATCTTTGGGTCTATTTTGGGACCCCATGGATCCACTTGTAAGTGATAATGACACATTATATTAATAAAGTTAAAATAAAAATAAAAATGGCATAAGCTTACATCTTTTAGAAGAACAATTTTTACATAGGGTTATACATGTTGGAATTTCGATTATAAATATTCATTAGAAAGATAAAAAGATTTCATACATAATTATAGTTTATTTATAATTTTTAGACATTAAATAATTTATTTTATTTATGACACAATGATGATGCAGTAATTACTATAATAGTGAAAAAATAAAATAATTGATATTATAAATACCCAAATAAATATAATATGAAACTTTTAATGAATTAAACTAATTTTCTAGGATAATATGATATATTAGGATTGATTTAATTGACTTTTTCGAAGTAATCAATCTGTTATGAGTTTCAAAAAAATCAACTATTGAATAGTGTCAAAATTGACATAAAAGAGTTCTTAAAACAAATATTATATTATTAATTGATATTAAATTCCTAAAAATCTAAGGTTCGGCCAAGAGACTTATATTATGATAGGTTAATCATTAATGGACCACTTGGGGGTCTCTTGGATGTATATAGTAAGTTTATTAACCATATTATATAAAAATACAAAGAGACATTGTAAAAGTGAAACTAATTAACTTAGAGTTAATACTTAAAGATAAGGTTAATATAAGTACCCAAACCTGTCTAAATTCTATTGGATGAGTTGTTTTCGACCTATCCCCACCTCATCCTTTGAATAGTCAACTTTGGAGCCTTTAGAAACCGAATATGAATTTATTATAAATTAATATTTCTAGCTTTTCCAAAGGTGCCCCTCACCCCTCTTATAAAAGGGCACTCCTCCTTCTCTTTTCCTCACACCTCTCAAGCCACTTGGCTCGTCCAAACTCTGCCCAACTAAGCTCCCCACATCCCTCTCCTCCTCCTTGAAGCTTCCCCTTAGGAAAAAAGCATTTCAAGAAGTCCTTTGGTTCCAACCAAAGTGAGTTACCTAAATTAAAGGTAACAATTTCTCTTAAAGTATTTTCATTTATTTTGCTTCTCCAACCCCCAAAATCTTTTTATTTCCTTTTTTTTTTGTAACAACACCAGTATCCTAAATATACTATGATGTTGTTATAAGAAGGATTCAAACTACACATACACACAACTCCATCTAATGGATGATGAACATAATTTTTCTGTGGATGGCAAACTAACGCCTCACGAAACGATGATTGTTCAAATACATCTTACCACCTCTCATGGTGGCCATTATGATGGCACTGTAATTAAATATGATATTAATGATATATATTTTATATATAAGCTTCTGTAATTCCATACCATTATTCGTTTCATGTTGTATATACATACGACAATTTCATTTGAGAAAGTGCGGACTACCGCCCCCTTAAAATGATATGACTCGTTCATACCACACATGGAACGTATAAAGGATGGTGTTAATGAACTTAAGTAACATATATAAAATATTAAACTGGAATAGTAATATACCTATGTATCTTTTGGATTAGATTCTTTTAAAATAAAAATTAAATGGAAGTAGCGTTCGTGCGCACGTACGGACTACCGTCTCCACGAACGCGATAAGATTCATTCTCCATCATATCCATTCAAGTCTTATTCTCATTTTGGGGTTAAAAATAATGTTAATATCATTCTGATTATGAATAAGATATAATATATCCATTACAAACATGTCTTACGTAACCAAACATTTAAGAAGAACGAATCGATTATCACCCGAAACGACGATAATACTAAGATATTATTAATAAAGCAATGTTAAAAGATCATATATGATATCATATTAATGTATATGATTCTTGTATAATTTAATAACAATTATTTCACCATTATACAGGAGGTTAACCTACCCCAACCAAGGAAAAGTACAAGGTAAGGGTTATTTCACAATCTCTTCATTATCCGAGGTTGTATTATACGTAATAATCTACTGGGATCTCTTTATCATCCACATCCATGTTTCTTCGAAATGTATTTCAAAACATTTTTACTATTTACAAGAATATGGGTTAAATTCATTTATACCCTTGTTTGACTTTTTATAAGAGGTTTATAAAGGAATCTTTCCGTCGTTTTCAAAACAAGGTCCTTTTTAACCTTTTCGACAGAATTGAGGTAAGAATGTTTTTTTTAACTTATACGGCGGGTGCAGTTATTTTACGCCGTTATAAAATCTTCAAAGCTTTCCTTACAAGCTTATAAGAATATTTTCAAAGAAAATGTTTTATTTTATATGGATCTTAAATGATTTCAATATAAAAAGAGATATTTCTTTAAAAAGAATTTTGATTTCATCTATGTCAACATCCTTTGATGGATTTTAAGATTATTTGAAGTTGATTTATTATGATACAAAACTTCTATATTGTATTGAAGGTTTTGTGATATGTTTGACTGTGGATGTGCTATTTTTATACCATTCATGGTTTATGGTGAAATTATTGACATTTCGTATGCTAGTTTTAATACGAATGTTTATGTTATGTTTAAAACTTTTCATATGGGAATGCATTGGACTTAATAAGTGACGGGTGGAGCCCGCTATAGCTCCTCGATGCATCGGTAGGTCTCATGAGACAAACTAGTGTCTTGGCACAAGGCCTTGACAAAATATTATTTGTAGTCTTGGCACGAGGCCTTGGCTATGTGGTTATGATAGTCTGGCATTATGCATTCCAACATTATGAAAGTGGTTATTGATTTTGCATTTGATTATTCGATTAATAGAATATCCATGTGAACAAGTAAATGGCATTATTTCATTTTACTTTTGCCATACTATGTTGAAGTTCAAGTTTAAAAGGATTTTGATTTTAGTAATTCATTGCCTTAAATGTTTATGCTTATTTTTGAATGTTCCGCTATATTGTTATCCTTACTGGGCATTTGAGCTCACCCCTTTTCTATGTTTTATTTTTCCCAGGTAGTGAAGAAGTAAATTATGATTGACTTGCTGGGATATTATGAGGGGTTAATAGTGTGGATATGAAGACTTTGTTGTTGTAGTAGCTTTTCACGTTGAAATGTAATGTAAAACTTTATATTTATATCTAGTGTTTCCAAGGCTACTAAACTAATCGGTCTTTCGAGATTTGATCTTTCTTGTGATCATGCCAATGTTATGTAATTATTGCACCGACTCTAGGCAACTGGGGTCGGGGTGTTACAGTTGGTATCAGAGGAAGTTTAGTACAAACCTTGGAAACTAGATTTAGATAAACTCTGATTAGAGCACGTAGACCTAAGATGAACTTTGAGGATTAGTATAGAAGAACTTCCTAGAATTTTGGTATTGTAGAGATTTTGTGAGTTTTCCGAGCAATACATCCCTGTCTGGATACGAGCAGGTAGAGGCGGCTCTGGCACAGATGTACCTAGGGGTAAAACCCGAAAACACCGCTTTGAGCTAGACTCGAACGGGAACTGGTGCACGACAACGGGCCTTGCTGCACTCTTGGTTACAACACTCCCGGGGGATATGCCTAGGATAACTCTCATTTTCTTTACAAATCATTTTGAAGGGATTATGAGTATATACTTCCTCAAAGAAAACATTCTTATGATTATGGATTATATCCATAAATAGTTCAATTTATGTTAAGTGTTTTATAAGTATGGGATTATGTATTTTGATGCATAAACTGATCTAGTGTATGCCATTGTTTAGAAATGGCGCCCAGTAGAAGGAATGAGAACTCCAGAAATGCACATGATCCAAAGAGAAGGAAGGATCATATCTTTCATGGTCTTAAGCTAGAATTTATAAGAGAAATAGTCTCTCATGTATTATCATCATATGAAGAAATAATATCATGTGTTGATAAGATAAGTAAAGAGTTTACTGAGTCCTATGGCTTTGAAGGGAAGCAAGAGAAGAAAAGGATGGAAGAGAGAAAGATGGATAAAAGTAAGAGGGAAAAGAAGAATTTTCCCATATGTGGTAACTGTGGAAAGAAACACCCTGGAACTTGCCTGAAATGAATGGGAGTTTGTTATAAGTGTGGAGGAAAAGGGCACAAAGTACGTGACTGCAAGGGTGAGAAAATGGTTTCAAATGTACAATGCTTCATTTGCAAGGAGTTTGGACACTACGCGAACTTATGTCCCAGTCATCAGACTATGCCGCAAATGATGTTATTGGATAATAATCAAGTTATGATACTACCACAGATGAAGAGGAATGATTAGAGTTCTTATGTTGATTATGTCAACTGAGTGTTGTATCAACAATGTACTTGTTATAATAATTATGGAGTATATAAGGATTGTACTACAGTACTATTTCATTAAGGACTTGAGATTGTGTGGAATAAAGAAAAGTGACTCAATAGCAGGATAAATTTTTGGAAAATATATGGTTGAGAGAATGATAAATCATAATATAGTTCTGATACTGAGGTAGTGATTTTAGAATAATACATGATTGATTTGGATAAATTATGTTGGATATTCTTGACTACCTTGAAACTGATTAATGATTTGTATATTCCATCATTTTTTGGGGTTTAAAACATTTTTGGATTGATATGGAATAGGGGAGCATGAATGTAATCAATAAGGAATATGGTAATTCAAGATGTTTCAGTTTATTAAAAGAATACAAGATGAAGGTATTCATATGCTATTACGGGGTAAAAAGAATCTATATTATGTTTACCTTCCTTATAAATGTTGGACTGTGAGTTTGGACAGAAGTATTTTGGATAGTTCTAGTTTGGATTATTTTGGATTACCATAAAAGGACAACCCGGAGGTCGGGCGGCAACCCGTCGCGTCCGGCAAGGCTGCGAGACTTGAACCCGCAACCGAAGGGTGACAAGGGTGTATCACCTACCACTGGCCCACGAGATGTCCTGGATTAAATAATGTAGTTTTTATTAAAAGACCTTGTAGATGAATTATAAATTCGTTTATTTTGGAACCCTATACGAATAGTGTAAATAGATTTTTTTTACATTCTATTATCTTTTAGAGTGAAAGATAAGTTTGTAGTAGAAATTTATTAATGGATAAAACTCTAATTATAAAGTAAGTATATCTCCTAATGATCTTAGCCAATCTCATAAATAAATTCCTCAATATTAAGAAAAGCAACTTAGAACAAAAATGTTTTCCTAGATGGTACCTTAAATCATCACTAATTTATGGCTTTGGGATTGTTGGCCTTTTCATATCCATGTTCTCTACCACTCTCCATCAGATAATCGATGGTTAGATTTTTCTTCCATATCCATATTTTCCTACATGGAACCCGCGTATGTGTTATTTTCGGTAATCTTCATACTTTCCACTCTTTATTTTAAATAGAGGCCTCATTAATTCATTTCTCGATGTGGGATTTCAACTAAGATATTTTGAAACGTCAAACATGTGTTATCCTAATACCCTATGTTTTGTTGAACCGATGGTATTTCAAATCATCATAGATTGATGAATTTAAGGACCTCAATTATACACTTGTTTGTGATTGATGACCTCAATCACTACCTATAAATATTTACGTTTTTCCTCCGATTATATGTCTCTAATTTCCACCAATGTTCTCCTAATCGAGATCATAATTTGGTGGTGACCCTTTGATTTCTCTTTTCCTCATATTAAGACTAAATTTTAGTAACCCAATTTCCGATGTGGGTTTTCCCACAAATATATTTTCTACTTTAAACCTTTTATTTTTTAAGAACAATTTCAAATTGCGAGGACGCAATTTATTGAAGGAGGGGAGAATGTAACACCCCAAGATTTTATAGTGTGTTATTTCTTCAAAATAATTCAATAACTTGCACTATACGCAACACCGAGTTCAATCACACCATGACTTACAAAAAAAAGCCATTAAAAGAGGACATGAATAGAATTAACTACATTTTAAATTTTATATAATCCTTATAATTTTAGAATCCATATTATGAGTTTCTTAGTCATAATGCAAGAACAGATTCATTTTAAGTATTGCACTTTTATCAACTTTTAATAGTGAAACCTTTTTAAATACAATATTTTAAACTTTTTGACTAAATGGGGACATCAAAAAAATTAAAAATGAAACATCCCAAGCTTCCACGGTACGCTTTCCTTTGAATAAAATAGTAGCGTGTGTTGTACGCAACTTCGTGTTTTAACACGTACCACAACCGATCAAACTAGCCGTTATGAATAGTAATACCTAATTTTTGAAATTATATATATTTTATTTTTAAAAATGGACTTCATTTTTGGATTCGGAATATCAAATTTAGCCTAAGGTGAAATTTTGGTACTTTTCGGATAACTTTAATATTTTGATGAATAGTGAAAATTACTAAATTTTAATTAAAAACAACTTTTTTAATCAAAATAATTAATAGTGATAAATTATTAATTTGAGTGGTTTTAAAGTATATTTATAATATTTTTTTACCACTTAATATAATGTTGGTCATTGGACATAATTTTACAATTAAACCGAACATAAACAAGTGTCAATCTTTTGATAGTTATTATCTCTTAAAAACACGCTTTTTGTTTTGACAGCGGGAATTAATTTTAAATTAATTTCTGCCACTTCTGTGTTTTGAATTTAGAAAAATGGATTCCATATTTGGAATCAGGATGTTCAAATTGTGTAAATATGTAACTTTAATTTTTAGACATTTTGAATAATTACTGCGGTAAATATTTTATTTACCATGGTTAAGGGTAAATCCGGTAAATAAGGGTAAAAAAATAATATTATAATAATACTAAATTACCCTAAAACGTGTCTTAACCCTATTGGTTGATACATGGTCGACCATGGGCATCTTTGGGTCTATTTTGGGACCCCATGGATCCACTTGTAAGTGATAATGACACATTATATTAATAAAGTTAAAATAAAAATAAAAATGGCATAAGCTTACATCTTTTAGAAGAACAATTTTTACATAGGGTTATACATGTTGGAATTTAGATTATAATAATTCATTAGAAAGCTAAAAAGATTTCCTACATAATGATATTTTATTTATAATTTTTAGACATTAAATAATTTATTTTATTTATGACACAATGATGATGCAGTAATTACTATAATAGTGAAAAAATAAAATAATTGATATTATAAATACCCAAATAAATATAATATGAAACTTTTAATGAATTAAACTAATTTTCTAGGATAATATGATATATTAGGATTGATTTAATTGACTTTTTCGAAGTAATCAATCTGTTATGAGTTTCACAAAAATCAACTATTGAATAGTGTCAAAATTGACATAAAAGAGTTCTTAAAACAAATATTATATTATTAATTGATATTAAATTCCTAAAAATCTAAGGTTCGGCCAAGAGACTTATATTATGATAGGTTAATCATTAATGGACCACTTGGGGGTCTCTTGGATGTATATAGTAAGTTTATTAACCATATTATATAAAAATACAAAGAGACATTGTAAAAGTGAAACTAATTAACTTAGAGTTAATACTTAAAGATAAGGTTAATATAAGTACCCAAACCTGTCTAAATTCTATTGGATGAGTTGTTTTCGACCTATCCCCACCTCATCCTTTGAATAGTCAACTTTGGAGCCTTTAGAAACCTAATATGAATTTATTATAAATTAATATTTCTAGCTTTTCCAAAGGTGCCCCTCACCCCTCTTATAAAAGGACACTCCTCCTTCTCTTTTCCTCACACCTCTCAAGCCACTTGGCTCGTACAAACTCTGCCCAACTAAGCTCCCCACATCCCTCTCCTCCTCCTTGAATCTTACCCTTAGTAAGAAAGCGTTTCAAGAAGTCCTTTGGTTCCAACCAAAGTGAGTTACCTAAATTAAAGGTAACAATTTCTCTTAAAGTATTTTCATTTATTTTGCTTCTCCAACCCCCAAAATCTTTTTATTTCCTTTCTTTTGTAACAACACCAGTATCCTAAATATACTAGGATGTTGTTATAAGAAGGATTCAAACTACACATACACACAACTCCATCTAATGGATGATGAACATAATGTTTCTGTGGATGGCAAAATAACGCCTCACGAAACGATGATTGTTCAAATACATCTTACCACCTCTCATGGTGGCCATTATGATGGCACTGTAATTAAATATGATATTAATGATATATATTTTATATATAAGCTTCTGTAATTCCATACCATTATTCGTTTCATGTTGTATATACATACGATAATTTCATTTGAGGAAGTGCGGACTACCGCCCCCTTAAAATGATATGACTCGTTCATACCACACATGGAACGTATAAAGGATGGTGTTAATGAACTTAAGTAACATATATAAAATATTATACTGGAATAGTAATATACCTATGTATCTTTTGGATTAGATTCTTTTAAAATAAAAATTAAATGGAAGTAGCGTTCGTGCGCACGTACGGACTACCGTCTCCACGAACGCGATAAGATTCATTCTCCATCATATCCATTCAAGTCTTATTCTCATTTTGGGGTTAAAAATAATGTTAATATCATTCTGATTATGAATAAGATATAATATATCCATTAAAAACATGTCTTACGTAACCAAACATTTAAGAAGAACGAATCGATTATCACCCGAAACGACGATAATACTAAGATATTATTAATAAAGCAATGTTAAAAGATCATATATGATATCATATTAATGTATATGATTCTTGTATAATTTAATAACAATTATTTCACCATTATACAGGAGGTTAACCTAACCCAACCAAGGAAAAGTACAAGGTAAGGGTTATTTCACAATCTCTTCATTATCCGAGGTTGTATTATACGTAATAATCTACTGGGATCTCTTTATCATCCACATCCATGTTTCTTCGAAATGTATTTCAAAAAATTTTTACTATTTACAAGAATATGGGTTAAATTCATTTATACCCTTGTTTGACTTTTTATAAGAGGTTTATAAAGGAATCTTTCCGTCGTTTTCAAAACAAGGTCCTTTTTAACCTTTTCGACAGAATTGAGGTAAGAATGTTTTTTTTAACTTATACGGCGGGTGCGGTTATTTTACGCCGTTATAAAATCTTCAAAGCTTTCCTTACAAGATTATAAGAATATTTTCAAAGAAAATGTTTTATTTTATATGGATCTTAAATGATTTCAAAATAAAAAGAGATATTTCTTTAAAAAGAATTTTGATTTCATCTATGTCAACATCCTTTGATGGATTTTAAGATTATTTGAAGTTGATTTATTATGATAAAAAACTTCTATATTGTATTGAAGGTTTTGTGATATGTTTGACTGTGGATGTGCTATTTTTATACCATTCATGGTTTATGGTGAAATTATTGACATTTCGTATGCTAGTTTTAATACGAATGTTTATGTTATGTTTAAAACTTTTCATATGGGAATGCATTGGACTTAATAAGTGACGGGTGGAGCCCGCTATAGCTCCTCGATGCATCGGTAGGTCTCATGAGACAAACTAGTGTCTTGGCACAAGGCCTTGACAAAATATTATTTGTAGTCTTGGCACGAGGCCTTGGCTATGTGGTTATGATAGTCTGGCATTATGCATTCCAACATTATGAAAGTGGTTATTGATTTTGCATGTGATTATTCGATTAGTAGAATATCCATGTGAACAAGTAAATGGCATTATTTCATTTTACTTTTTCCATACTATGTTGAAGTTCAAGTTTAAAAGGCTTTTGATTTTAGTAATTCATTGCCTTAAATGTTTATGCTTATTTTTGAATGTTCCGCTATATTGCTATCCTTACTGGGCATTTGAGCTCACCCCTTTTCTATGTTTTATTTTTCCCAGGTAGTGAAGAAGTAAATTATGATTGACTTGCTGGGATATTATGAGGGGTTAATAGTGTGGATATGAAGACTTTGTTGTTGTAGTAGCTTTTCACTTTGAAATGTAATGTAAAACTTTATGTTTATATCTATTGTTTCCAAGGCTACTAAACTAATCGGTCTTTCGAGATTTGATCTTTCTTGTGATCATGCCAATGTTATGTAATTATTGCACCGACTCTGGGAAACTGGGGTCGGGGCGTTACAGTTGGTATCAGAGGAAGTTTAGTACAAACCTTGGAAACTACATTTAGATAAACTCTGATTAGAGCACGTAGACCTATGATGAACTTTGAGGATTAGTATAGAAGAACTTCCTAGAATTTTGGTATTGTAGAGATTTTGTGAGTTTTCCGAGCAATACATCCCTGTCTGGATACGAGCAGGTAGAGGCGGCTCTGGCACAGATGTACCTAGGGGTAAAACCCGAAAACACCGCTTTGAGCTAGACTCGAACGGGAACTGGTGCACGACAACGGGCCTTGCTGCACTCTTGGTTACGACACTCCCGGGGGATATGCTTAGGATAACTCTCATTTTCTTTACAAATCATTTTGAAGGGATTATGAGTATATACTTCCTCAAAGAAAACATTCTTATGATTATGGATTATATCCATAAATAGTTCAATTTATGTTAAGTGTTTTATAAGTATGGGATTATGTATTTTGATGCATAAACTGATCTAGTGTATGCCATTGTTTAGAAATGGTGCCTAGTAGAAGGAATGAGAACTCCAGAAATGCACATGATCCAAAGAGAAGGATGGATCATATCTTTCATGGTCTTAAGCTAGAATTTATAAGAGAAATAGTCTCTCATGTATTATCATCATATGATGAAATAATATCATGTGTTGATAAGATAAGTAAAGAGTTTACTGAGTCCTATGGCATTGAAGGGAAGCAAGAGAAGAAAAGGATGGAAGAGAGAAAGATGGATAAAAGTAAGAGGGAAAAGAAGAATTTTCCCATATGTGGTAACTGTGGAAAGAAACACCCTGGAACTTGCCTGAAATGAATGGGAGTTTGTTATAAGTGTGGAGGAAAAGGGCAAAAAGTACGTGACTGCAAGGGTGAGAAAATGGTTTCAAATGTACAATGCTTCATTTGCAAGGAGTTTGGACACTACGCGAACTTATGTCCCAGTCATCAGACTATGCCGCAAATGATGTTATTGGATAATAATCAAGTTATGATACTACCACAGATGAAGAGGAATGATTAGAGTTCTTATGTTGATTATGTCAACTGAGTGTTGTATCAACAATGTACTTGTTATAATAATTATGGAGTATATAAGGATTGTACTGCAGTACTATTTCATTAAGGACTTGAGATTGTGTGGAATAAAGAAAAGTGACTCAATAGCAGGATAAATTTTTGGAAAATATATGGTTGAGAGAATGATAAATCATAATATAGTTCTGATACTGAGATAGTGATTTTAGAATAATACATGATTGATTTGGATAAATTATGTTGGATATTCTTGACTACCTTGAAACTGATTAATGATTTGTATATTCCATCATTTTTTGGGGTTTAAAACATTTTTGGATTGATGAAGTATATCCAGCATTCTATATGGAATAGGGGAGCATGAATGTAATCAATAAGGAATATGGTAATTCAAGATGTTTCAGTTTATTAAAAGAATACAAGATGAAGGTATTCATATGCTATTACGGGGTAAAAAGGATCTATATTATGTTTACCTTCCTTATAAATGTTGGACTGTGAGTTTGGACAGAAGTATTTTGGATAGTTCTAGTTTGGATTATTTTGGATTACCATAAAAGGACAACCCGGAGGTCGGGCGGCAACCCGTCGCGTCCGGCAAGGCTGCGAGACTTGAACCCGCAACCGAAGGGTGACAAGGGTGTATCACCTACCACTGGCCCACGAGATGTCCTGGATTAAATAATGTAGTTTTTATTAAAAGACCTTGTAGATGAATTATAAATTCGTTTATTTTGGAACCCTATAGGAATAGTGTAAATAGATTTTTTTTACATTCTATTATCTTTTAGAGTGAAAGATAAGTTTGTAGTAGAAATTTATTAATGGATAAAACTCTAATTATAAAGTAAGTATATCTCCTTATGATCTTAGCCAATCTCATAAATAAATTCCTCAATATTAAGAAAAGCAACTTAGAACAAAAATGTTTTCCTAGATGGTACCTTAAATCATCACTAATTTATGCCTTTGGGATTGTTGGCCTTTTCATATCCATGTTCTCTACCACTCTCCATCAGATAATCGATGGTTAGATTTTTCTTCCATATCCATATTTTCCTACATGGAACCCGCGTATGTGTTATTTTCGGTAATCTTCATACTTTCCACTCTTTATTTTAAATAGAGGCCTCATTAATTCATTTCTCGATGTGGGATTTCAACTAAGATATTTTGAAACGTCAAAAATGTGTTATCCTAATACCCTATGTTTTGTTGAACCGATGGTATTTCAAATCATCATAGATTGATGAATTTAAGGACCTCAATTATACACTTGTTTGTGATTGATGACCTCAATCACTACCTATAAATATTTACGTTTTTCCTCCGATTATATGTCTCTAATTTCCACCAATGTTCTCCTAATCGAGATCATAATTTGGTGGTGACCCTTTGATTTCTCTTTTCCTCATATTAAGACTAAATTTTAGTAACCCAATTTCTGATGTGGGTTTTCCCACAAATATATTTTCTACTTTAAACCTTTTATTTTTTAAGAACAATTTCAAATTGCGAGGACGCAATTTATTGAAGGAGGGGAGAATGTAACACCCCAAGATTTTATAGTGTGTTATTTCTTCAAAATAATTCAATAACTTGCACTATACGCAACACCGAGTTCAATCACACCATGACTTACAAAAAAAAAGCCATTAAAAGAGGACATGAATAGAATTAACTACATTTTATATTTTATATAATCCTTATAATTTTAGAATCCATATTATGAGTTTCTTAGTCATAATGCAAGAACAGATTCATTTTAAGTATTGCACTTTTATCAACTTTTAATAGTGAAACCTTTTTAAATACAATATTTTAAACTTTTTGACTAAATGGGGACATCAAAAAAATTAAAAATGAAACATCCCAAGCTTCCACGGTACGCTTTCCTTTGAATAAAACAGTAGCGTGTGTTGTACGCAACTTCGTGTTTTAACACGTACCACAACCGATCAAACTAGCCGTTATGAATAGTAATACCTAATTTTTGAAATTATATATATTTTATTTTTAAAAATGGACTTCATTTTTGGATTCGGAATATCAAATTTAGCCTAAGGTGAAATTTTGGTACTTTTCGGATAACTTTAATATTTTGATGAATAGTGAAAATTACTAAATTTTAATTAAAAACAACTTTTTTAATCAAAATAATTAATAGTGATAAATTATTAATTTGAGTGGTTTTAAAGTATATTTATAATATATTTTTACCACTTAATATAATGTTGGTCATTGGACATAATTTTACAATTAAACCGAACATAAACAAGTGTCAATCTTTTGATTGTTATTATCTCTTAAAAACACGCTTTTTGTTTTGACAGCAGGAATTAATTTTAAATTAATTTCTGCCACTTCTGTGTTTTGAATTTAGAAAAATGGATTCCATATTTGGAATCAGGATGTTCAAATTGTGTAAATAGGTAACTTTAATTTTTAGACATTTTGAATAATTACTGCGGTAAATATTTTATTTACCATGGTTAAGGGTAAATCCGGTAAATAAGGGTAAAAAAATAATATTATAATAATACTAAATTACCCTAAAACGTGTCTTAACCCTATTGGTTGATACATGGTCGACCATGGGCATCTTTGGGTCTATTTTGGGACCCCATGGATCCACTTGTAAGTGATAATGACACATTATATTAATAAAGTTAAAATAAAAATAAAAATGGCATAAGCTTACATCTTTTAGAAGAACAATTTTTACATAGGGTTATACATGTTGGAATTTCGATTATAAATATTCATTAGAAAGATAAAAAGATTTCCTACATAATTATATTTTATTTATAATTTTTAGACATTAAATAATTTATTTTATTTATGACACAATGATGATGCAGTAATTACTATAATAGTGAAAAAATAAAATAATTGATATTATAAATACCCAAATAAATATAATATGAAACTTTTAATGAATTAAACTAATTTTCTAGGATAATATGATATATTAGGATTGATTTAATTGACTTTTTAGAAGTAATCAATCTGTTATGAGTTTCACAAAAATCAACTATTGAATAGTGTCAAAATTGACATAAAAGAGTTCTTAAAACAAATATTATATTATTAATTGATATTAAATTCCTAAAAATCTAAGGTTCGGCCAAGAGACTTATATTATGATAGGTTAATCATTAATGGACCACTTGGGGGTCTCTTGGATGTATATAGTAAGTTTATTAACCATATTATATAAAAATACAAAGAGACATTGTAAAAGTGAAACTAATTAACTTAGAGTTAATACTTAAAGATAAGGTTAATATAAGTACCCAAACCTGTCTAAATTCTATTGGATGAGTTGTTTTCGACCTATCCCCACCTCATCCTTTGAATAGTCAACTTTGGAGCCTTTAGAAACCTAATATGAATTTATTATAAATTAATATTTCTAGCTTTTCCAAAGGTGCCCCTCACCCCTCTTATAAAAGGGCACTCCTCCTTCTCTTTTCCTCACACCTCTCAAGCCACTTGGCTCGTACAAACTCTGCCCAACTAAGCTCCCCACATCCCTCTCCTCCTCCTTGAAGCTTCCCCTTAGTAAGAAAGCATTTCAAGAAGTCCTTTGGTTCCAACCAAAGTGAGTTACCTAAATTAAAGGTAACAATTTCTCTTAAAGTATTTTCATTTATTTTTCTTCTCCAACCCCCAAAATCTTTTTATTTCCTTTCTTTTGTAACAACACCAGTATCCTAAATATACTAGGATGTTGTTATAAGAAGGATTCAAACTACACATACACACAACTCCATCTAATGGATGATGAACATAATGTTTCTGTGGATGGCAAAATAACGCCTCACGAAACGATGATTGTTCAAATACATCTTACCACCTCTCATGGTGGCCATTATGATGGCACTGTAATTAAATATGATATTAATGATATATATTTTATATATAAGCTTCTGTAATTCCATACCATTATTCGTTTCATGTTGTATATACATACGATAATTTCATTTGAGGAAGTGCGGACTACCGCCCCCTTAAAATGATATGACTCGTTCATACCACACATGGAACGTATAAAGGATGGTGTTAATGAACTTAAGTAACATATATAAAATATTATACTGGAATAGTAATATACCTATGTATCTTTTGGATTAGATTCTTTTAAAATAAAAATTAAATGGAAGTAGCGTTCGTGCGCACGTACGGACTACCGTCTCCACGAACGCGATAAGATTCATTCTCCATCATATCCATTCAAGTCTTATTCTCATTTTGGGGTTAAAAATAATGTTAATATCATTCTGATTATGAATAATATATAATATATCCATTAAAAACATGTCTTACGTAACCAAACATTTAAGAAGAACGAATCGATTATCACCCAAAACGACGATAATACTAAGATATTATTAATAAAGCAATGTTAAAAGATCATATATGATATCATATTAATGTATATGATTCTTGTATAATTTAATAACAATTATTTCACCATTATACAGGAGGTTAACCTAACCCAACCAAGGAAAAGTACAAGGTAAGGGTTATTTCACAATCTCTTCATTATCCGAGGTTGTATTATACGTAATAATCTACTGGGATCTCTTTATCATCCACATCCATGTTTCTTCGAAATGTATTTCAAAACATTTTTACTATTTACAAGAATATGGGTTAAATTCATTTATACCCTTGTTTGACTTTTTATAAGAGGTTTATAAAGGAATCATTCCGTCGTTTTCAAAACAAGGTCCTTTTTAACCTTTTCGACAGAATTGAGGTAAGAATGTTTTTTTTAACTTATACGGCGGGTGCGGTTATTTTACGCCGTTATAAAATCTTCAAAGCTTTCCTTACAAGTTTATAAGAATATTTTCAAAGAAAATGTTTTATTTTATATGGATCTTAAATGATTTCAAAATAAAAAGAGATATTTCTTTAAAAAGAATTTTGATTTCATCTATGTCAACATCCTTTGATGGATTTTAAGATTATTTGAAGTTGATTTATTATGATAAAAAACTTCTATATTGTATTGAAGGTTTTGTGATATGTTTGACTGTGGATGTGCTATTTTTATACCATTCATGGTTTATGGTGAAATTATTGACATTTCGTATGCTAGTTTTAATACGAATGTTTATGTTATGTTTAAAACTTTTCATATGGGAATGCATTGGACTTAATAAGTGACGGGTGGAGCCCGCTATAGCTCCTCGATGCATCGGTAGGTCTCATGAGACAAACTAGTGTCTTGGCACAAGGCCTTGACAAAATATTATTTGTAGTCTTGGCACGAGGCCTTGGCTATGTGGTTATGATAGTCTGGCATTATGCATTTCAACATTATGAAAGTGGTTATTGATTTTGCATGTGATTATTCGATTAATAGAATATCCATGTGAACAAGTAAATGGCATTATTTCATTTTACTTTTTCCATATTATGTTGAAGTTCAAGTTTAAAAGGCTTTTGATTTTAGTAATTCATTGCCTTAAATGTTTATGCTTATTTTTGAATGTTCCGCTATATTGTTATCCTTACTGGGCATTTGAGCTCACCCCTTTTCTATGTTTTATTTTTCCCAGGTAGTGAAGAAGTAAATTATGATTGACTTGCTGGGATATTATGAGGGGTTAATAGTGTGGATATGAAGACTTTGTTGTTGTAGTAGCTTTTCACTTTGAAATGTAATGTAAAACTTTATGTTTATATCTATTGTTTCCAAGGCTACTAAACTAATCGGTCTTTCGAGATTTGATCTTTCTTGTGATCATGCCAATGTTATGTAATTATTGCACCGACTCTGGGCAACTGGGGTCGGGGCGTTACATTATCTTTATTATTATTATTATTTATTTGTATTTTTATAAAATTTTTTGGGGTTTCCATCCCTCCATCTCTTTTTTATATCTCACGCACATTCCCTCCCTATTATCCCTCACAAACGCACTCCTACCCTCCAAAACTCCTTCCGGCAGTGGCTCCTCCCTCCGGCGGTAACATCCAGTAAGTTCTCTTCCCATATTCTCCCCTCTTCACTCAATTTTGACGGTTTTAGATTTGGGTTTTATTGTTGGATGAACCTGGGTTAATATGTATCTTAGGTTTTCATTGGATTTAGGGTGTTCTATTTGTCCACGGAGCACTGTTCTTCCTACCATTGTAGTTTCTTATCCATAAAATGAAGTTTTGGTAGGTGTTTCCAACTTTTTTTCTTTCTAGAACACACCATGAATACTTGTGTGTTTTCATTTAAGATTTAAATGTCTTATCCACCTCTAATATATGTATGTATTGAAGAAAATGATGATTTAATGTTTGTAGAATTTACTAAATAAAGGTATTCAAAGGTATTTTTTTGAAATACCTATATGGCGCCTTCGGTTATCGTTTAAAATGACATTATTCATTAAAGTTAAATAGGAGGGTTTTATGAAATGTTTAGCCTTGATTTTAGTGAGATGGTTGTTTATTATTTTTGGTCTTGATTTGGTGTGTATGGTTTGGTAATGATTTATCTTGCTAAATGTGTTTATAATGTTGTACAACTGTTTTTATTATTATTATGGGATTGTTTTAAGTTATTTACATATTTTTTATGGTTGGATATGATTTTAATGAAATTGACGTGTTATGTGGAAATGGTTTTTGGGAATTCCTTGAATTATTGGTTTCCTTAATGAGGTTTAACATGGAATCTCATGGGGGTATTCCTATTAGAATTTTGGTGTCTGTCTTTTCGAAAATGTTTGTATTAAGGGGTTGTTTGGAATTTTGCACATTAATATGGTTTTACAAATGGGTTGTAAATTTTTTGATAAATTTATTTGGTTTTGTAATCATAAAGGCCCAATTGGAATGTTTTTAGAGTTGCATGTTTTTCCTAAAATCTGGAAAAGTTTGTTTAGAAAATTTCTCGGGACGTGGTGTTCCTCATGGTTTTTGATGTGATTTGGGAGCTCATAAGTTTTCAATAATGGGGTTGTGATGTGAATTTGGTGTATTATGAAATGAGATGATTTGTTCAGTTGATGAATTGTGTAAGTGGAATCTTGTGATGTGTAAATTCATTTAGCACAAAAGAGAAACCATGGTATCTAGGTGGGCAGACGTGTACAAGTATGCTAGCGATCCCATGGGGTTTGGCCCATGTTTCATGTAGCAAGTTTGACTCTGACAACACTTTCTAAACTATGACGATGATGATGATGTTGTTGTGGACCACTAGGTTATGGGTATGTACCCAACTAGTGGATTTTGCATGAGAAAGGATATTTCAACGGTTACTCTTACACCGAGATAGGAGGTACCTGGGGCCAATATCTATATAGTGTCTAGGGGTGTTCGCATTACTAGTGATCAATGACTATATTTCACCTCCCATTGGCATACGGTAGGATGGATAGGTCATTTTAAATGTATGTTTTTAGTCTTTAAAGTCTCATTCTTTGAAAATGTTTTCCATTTAATATTGTTCCATTTAAAATTGTTACTAATATTGCTTGGTTTGGGTTTTTGTTATAAAATGGTAGTTTCCTTGAAAAATGGATGGTGACATGTGTTAGCCTTTAAAGAGGTAATGTTGTTGCTGTTTAATAAAATGTGAAAAATATATTTTTATAGTTGTATTTCAAACCCATGTTAATGTACTATTCTGGGGAATGAAATTCTTGGAATCATTGGTGATTGCCTACTGAGATGTAATATCAAACCCTACCTATACCACTTTTTCTAGGTAGACCTGGAATATTTTATAGGTTCATTATTTGTTTAGATTTCCTAGATCAAGTTTACATGGTTGGAGCGGCCTTGTCCTTGTTGTTGGAGGTGACCAGTACGTCACATGGAGATAGTGGTAGCTTGGTCCAATTTCAATTTATTCACTTTTTTTCTTTTTTTAGTCTTTGGTCTATTCAATTTAATATTGTATCTGGATCAGCTTTATATTTATTTATGTTCACCTATGGGATGTTGATGTGTGCTCATTTTGATTAGTTTATTTGTTTGATCCAATTTATTGTGCTGAAATCATTCCAACTATGTTTATATATATGATGCATGGAACTATTTTCCAGCCCATGGGGATCGGAAATGACCATCAGGTCATGTCACTGACTGGGTCATGTGTCAGGTTAGATGTAATCCCAAAATGGTATTAGAGGAGTCCCTTGTTATTTGGGTTGTTTAGTTGATATAGATTAGGACTTTCGGGACTTGAGAGGTTGGTACAAGAAGGAAAACCAGAACTCATGCTTGTTCCAAACCCTGAGTTTCATGGGGTAGTCTGGGTTATGAGTGTTTTGCACTTATTTTGGGATTAAGTAATGAAAATGGATATGGGCGAGTGACGTGTCGTGACCTCACATGGAGTAGTGACCCATGTGGAGTCCAAGTGCATAGTTGTGATCCTCCTAGTCGTTGAAACATGCTTGGGGCATGACTCACTACCATGTCATCAGGTTAAGCATAACTTCCAATTCTTCATTCCATTATTTTTTGTGTGCAATTTTTGTTTCTCATTGATTTTATTCTAGTTGGTGAAAATAGATTTTTTTAAAATGAAAATGGATTTTGAAATGAAGGAGATCTGTTTTAGGGATACTGGTGCCTGATTGTGAGGCAAGAAATGGTTCAACAATCAGAGCCCCCACCACAGGTCTCAGGGTGAACCTCCCACGAATTTAGGATTTTCTCGGGGTGTGAATACACATTTCGGGTTTCTTCCCCTGTTGGTGATGGAACATCTAAAGACCTATTGTTCTTGTTTCGTTGCTGTTAATTTTTTAATGTTATTGTAAGGTCATTGTTTCAATGAAGTAGTGTGATAAACTTGTTCCATTACATTCCAAATAGTCTTTTTTTGTCTGAATATAATATTATTAATCATGTGTTATTTATAAAAGCGTCTTATGACTTTTATGGATTGATCTCAGTTTAGTTGTGTTTGTTTGGACATGTATGTGCATGCGGTAGAGTCAATGTTTGGAGTTTTTATCAGGTTCACTGCATAGGTTAAGTTCTTATTAGATGTTTTTCTCTAGTAAATGGGTTTTTTTTGTCTGGGTTGAGAGTTCCATGTTTCAGTAGATATTTTGTTTCATTCGTGTTAAAGAAGTTAGTTTGTATCAATTGGGAGTTCCCGTGTTGCCCCCTGGGGTGATGTATTTGAGTTCTAAATTTTGTGTTAGGGGAATTATTGTGGTGGGGATAACCCTCTCATGTTCTCCCATTGTTTTGTGTTATGGTTTCTCATTGAGTTAGTCAGGTGTTACTTATAGAGTGAATAGTCAGCTCGAGGGTTACATTTTCCCTATGGTTTTGGTCGGGAATTGATTTATGTTTTGGTTGTCTTTATGGTGGATGACTTTCTAGGAGAATAAATATTTTTGAATGGGAGAATTTTCACACACCAAACTTTTAAAATATTTTATTTTATTATTTCTTCGCTACAGTTAGCTTCATCAAGGTGCGGTTTGACTTTATGTTTGATAATTTTGATATTTGATATTTTTGGTTGGTTTTAGATCATTGCACGAGAGCTGCACGGTTGGCGATAACAATGTGGTCGGCCTGGATGCCCCTAGGGTTACCCATTACTTAAAATAATACGAATTTATGAGAATGAAATAAATTAAATGTCATAGTCAAAATAATAATAATAACATTGTTATGTAGATAAAACTGTTTTTTAATGTTAATGATCTTATTATCATTATAATGGATATAAATATAATTATTATTCAGTTTTTTTAATATTGTTATTATTATAAAAATGAATAAAATTATGATTACAATTATTACTACTAATATTATTATCATTAAAAAAATTAAGTTCGTTGTAATGATTATATAATTATTAATATTATTTCAATTTTTTTCATTATAATTTCGTTATTATTATCGTTATATAAATAATAATAATAATAATAATTATTATTATTATTATCATCATCATCATCAACAACAACATATTATTTTTATTATTTAGTTGTATTGCTATTTTTTATTTGAGGGTTTTTCATACGTCCCTCTCTTTTTTTATCTCTCACACACATTCCCTACCAATTATCCTTCACACATGCCCTTGTCCCCTCCGGCACTCCTTCCGGCAGCCGCTCATCCCTCTGGTGGGTCCTTATGGTAGGTTCTCTTCCCATATTTTCTCTCTTCACACAATATTGAGGGTTTTACATGTGGGGTTTATTGTTGGGTGAACCCTAAATGGTATGTTTAATATTTTAATTGTGGTTTCTTTGGTTTTAGGGAGTTCAATTTGTATGTAAAGCATCGTTCTTCCTCCCATTGAAGTTTCATTCAAATCGCACAATGTTTCGGTAGGCTTTTCAAACATTTTCTTTTCTGACACACTCTAATTGAACTTGTGTGTTTTCATTTAAGATTTAAATATCATTAGAACCTCTAATACTTCTATGGATTGATGAGAATGATGATTTCATTTTAGATTAATTTTGTAAAAATAGGTTTTCGAAGATATTTTTGTAAAATACTAATGTTTATGGTGCCTAGGATTATTTTTCAAAATGTCATTATTCATTAAAGTAAAATAAGGGGGTTTTATGAAATGTTATAGCATTGATTATTGTGGGATGGTTGTTTATTATGTGTGGTCTTGATTTGATGAGTATGGGTTATTAATTATTTATCTTGTTAAATGTGTTAAAATGTTTTAAAAATGGTTTCATGGTTATAGTGGGATTATTTTATGTTTTTTAAATATTATAGATGATTGGATGTAGTTTTAAAGAAAATGGTGAGTTTTGTGGAAATTATTTTTGGGTGTTACTTGAAATATTGGTTTTCTAAATGTGGTTTAAAATGGAATCCCATTGGGGGGGGGGTATGACCGTTTTTCTTTTCCTGTGTGTGTGTTTTGAAAAAAATATGTTTTAAGGGGATGTTTGGAATTGCACACATTAAGATTGTTTTATAAATGGGTTTGAAATGTTTTGATAAATGTATTTGTGTTTGTAAGCATAAAGTCCATGTAAGCATGTTATTAGAGTTTCATGTTTTTTTCTAAAATATGTATTGGATTGTTTAGAATATTCTCAGGAAGGTGTTGTTACTCATGGTTTTTGATGTGATTTGGAAATATCTAGTGTTCATTTGATTTCACGAATGTGTTTTTGATGCAAAATTGGTGGTTTATGAAATGAGATGTATTTTTCGGTTGATGAATTGTGTATATGGAATCATGTGATGTGGAACTTCTTTGAGCAGAAAAGAGAATCATGGGTATCTATTTTGGTGGGAGTGTACTAGTATTCTAGTGATCCCATGGTGTTTGGACTCTATTTCACGTAGAATTTTTGACGATGACAAAAATAACTAAACTATGATGACGATAATGATGATGGTGATGATAATGTTTGGGAATACTAGGTTATGTTTATGTTCCCTACTAGTGGCTCGTGTATAAGAATAGATATTGCTATGGTTACAATACACCGAGATACGAGGTACCTGTGGCCCATAACTAGCTAGTTTGTATGGGTGTTCCCATGATTAGTGATCAATTAATATATTATACCTCCCATCCGCATAAGGTAGGTTGGGTTGGTATTTATAAATGTAGGTGTTTTGTCTTTAATGTGGAATTCGTTGGAAATGTTTTCCTTTTATTGTTGTTCCATTTAAAGCTGTTACTAGTGTTGTTTGGTTTGGGGTTTTTTTATAAAATTGTAGTTTCCTTTAAAAAAATGGACGGTGATGTGTGTTAGCCTTTAATGCGTTCAAGTTGTGGTTGTTTAATAAAATATGAAAAATATATTTTTGTTATTGTATTTCAACCTAGTGTTAAAGGAATATTTTGGGAAAGGAAACACTTATAATCAGCGGTGATCGCTTACTGAGCTGTTATCTCACACCCTACCTATACCACTCAGTCTTGGTAGACCCATGCTATATTTTAGGATCAGTTTTTATTTCAGTTTCCAAGCTCAAGGGCTCATTGTTGGAGCGGGTGTGGTCTTGTTGTTGGAGTTGACCATGATGTCACATGGAGATACTGGTAGCATGGTCAAGTTTAGTTTATTCCCATTTTCATTTTTCCTTTTTTAGTCTTTAGTCTGTTTAGTTGTATATTGTATCTCGGTCAGCTTTTTATTTATTTATTTTGAGTTATGGGTTTTTTGTTGCGTGATCATTTTGATTAGTTTATTTTATTGATCCTATTTATTGGGATGAAATCTCTCCCACTTGGTTTATATATATGATGCATGACACTAGTTTCCAGCCCTTGAGGATCGAGAATGCCCTTCAGGCCATGTCACAGACCGAGTCAGGTGTCAGGTCAGATGGAATCCCTACTTGGTTCATGAAAATTATCCTCCATTACCATAATTTTTAAATAGTGATTGTAAAATTTCATGAGCTGTCTACATATGATTCTTTTTAATTAAGGTAGGGAAAGCACTATCTTCCCTTCGTCATTAGTGTGGAAGATTTATGGATTCACCTCACTACAATATTTCTGAGCAATATGGTCATCTCTTCGACACTTGTATAATTTTCCAACTCCAAATAATGTAGTTAACCAAAATCATATTCCCTCATCTGTTGCATGTTGAAAGTTCAACTTTCATTCCGCCAATTCTTTTGTTCAATGCTGCTCCACATGTTTGTATCTAAATATCTCTTCTCTTTATTCGATCTATGGGATAATTATTTCTCTCCATAATCCAATTAAACTTCTATATCTTTCCTCATTAAATACTCATGATTTTAATAGTCTCATTTTGTTAGATTCATCCAAATATGGGGTCTTATTACATAAAATAATCTATAAACATTCCCATTCAGATCCATGACAAAGATGGAGATGTAATCGTAAATACATGTGATATTAATGTCATTTATTTCCATATACTCATCCTCCTTCTAATTCAACTATATGAATTCTTTTTTTTCGGTTTCATTGAATGGGGGAATAATTTTTTATAAGGATCTCCTAAACTCCTACCACTACATAGCTTAAATAATCCCTCTTGGATACATGTTTTTTTATTATTTTCTTCCACTGATCAGTTTCTCCATCTATGTGGTACACAAACATGATGACTTTATATGATTCTGAACAAAAAGAGTACATAAAAATTAATTTCTATAGATCTTATCCACTTTTCATCAATCAATAAGTTGGACCTTGGACTAAATGAAGGTGGTTGTTGACACATAACCGACTTAGCAACATATTTTTCCCTTCAAGGAGAATCTATTCTCTCATATTGATTCTTGTAATTTCTCCTAACTTGTGTTATCTGAATCAACGTTATCATGAATTTTTCTATTCTGGATACCATCGAAAGGTGTTCAGTGCCTTGTCCATTTCACTCACTATTAATGTAGTTTCTACTATTTCCAACAATTTTCTAAACTATGAAAAGTTTAGAGAGACTCATATTTCATTTAATAATATTATAATTCTAGTGGAATTAAATTTCTCAAAACACCATTCTAAATGATAATATTCTTTAACAAAAAATACCTTTTCTATAAATAATACATAATGGTTAATTAATAAGCATGCGAATAACCATAAATATCCCATGGGAGTTTCAGACCCTGATTAAAATAAGACCCATTTTCATGTACCATGTCACACTAATTCAATCAAAATAGACTATGATGGAGTTGTTACCCCTAGGTACAATTGTGCCAGATAAGACATCCACTTTTTTATATCCAGCCACTGATTTTTGTTTTCTCAAAGACCACATACATAATATTTCATGAGAATACCATGATATGTTTATATTTTAAATAATTTCTCTATGGTATTTTCTTATGTTTTAAAATCATAATTTCCCCAAATATTAAAATAATCCCATCATACAAACTATGTCATCCCATCTTCTTATTACATAATCCTTTTATTATATTATACCAAACAATTGATCTTTTCAAGTATAGTTTCATCAAAATAAGGTTCATAATACATTAAAAGATAAAAAATTATTCTAATCCAGATAAAATGATTCATAATAGGTTAATCGAAAGGAAAATTTCTAAATCACATTTCTTAGGTACATATATTAAAGGAAAGGCTGAGCATATGGCCTTGGATGTGAATTAAATGGATTCAATTTACATTTGATCATGAGAATTGTTAATAAAAAAATGAGGAATATAATAGAGGGAAAAACAAGAGAAACATCTTAATAATTAAAAGATGAATCAAAACCCAATTATTTGTCTACAACATATAAATGATACATTAATATACATATCATCCTGGTTTTTCTCTAAGGGTCATAAACAATTACAAAGGTAATTCAGAAATGTATCACATAACATATCATCTCTAATGATTAAATTCCTTACACAATGCATTGGATATCTTCCAAATAAAACCATTATTATGTCTTAATTAATGTGATCCACATATATCATATTAATTTTTTCAAACCCTCAGAGAATAAAATATATGGGTTTCATATCAAAATCAAGGAATTTTATGAAAAATGATTCAAAACAAGATCTTTATGTCATTATTAACCCATTAAAAGGGATGGTGTGCCTAAATTATGTTTATTCTTGAATAAACTAGATTAATTATTACATATACGTCAATATCCCTAGTAAAGTAATTTGGTATGGTAGTTCATAATAAAAATAAGAGAACCTTTTTTAGAAAAATGTTATAAATTTAGAGAAATAAATTCGGCATCATAACGAGTAAGAAACTTGTATTTAGAACACATTAAAATGATAGGGGACAAGGGTATCATATTCATAATATTATTAAATAAGATTAATAGATTGAATAAAATGAATTGATGAAAATTTCTTGAAAATTTTAAATATATACCACATAAAAATGGAACATGAATGGAAAAGAGAAGTTGATATTTCCCTTAACATAAAGAGTGAGTCCTAAAACATGAGGATCAACATCTTGGGGGATTTAGGAAACTATGGTAGGACACATTGGGAGTTAAAAATATCCTATATTTATGTATAATTAATTTTGAATGAATTCTAATGGAAGAATCAGTGGGTATTTATAAAAAAACAGTGATATATTTTTTTCAATTTCCGTGGACACCATGGTAGTGGAATTTACAAAACCATGGTCTTGACCATGGTATTATCCCATGATATTGGCCACATTGGACACTTATTTTGTTAATTTAATCCATAATAATCTATATGAGTTTTTTATTACTCATTAAATCATTATGTCATATTTATCATGTCATTTAACATACAAAAATCTCAAACTATATTTTTATTATTCAAAAAAACTAAAATATTTTATAAAAATATCATAAATTCTCTCTAACCTAATTTCAATGTCCATATTTCAAAAATGTTGTTTATTTTATCATATTATTTTTTATGACTGAAAAAAATTTCTTTTGAATATAAAATTAATTATTTATTAAAAACAATAGCGGATAGAAAATGCATTGTAAATTGTATAGTAAAAGTTTGAACACATAGAAAAAATATTTTATCATTTAAAATAAAATAACAATGTTTTAATCAGAATATATCATTAAAATAAATTTTTTTAATAATACATTAGTAATTTATAATAAATATATGATTTTCAAAAAGTAAAATTCTTTCCTAAAAAGTCAATGTATTAAATTTATAATATTGTTTAAAAAAATAAACTCAAAACTAAATTCTTCGATACATAATTTTATTTATTAAAATATATTATACATTATATAACTAAATCTCTTACATATAAATCATTATTATACCTATATACTACTTAATGGTATGGTGTGCAGTGGTGATAGATTGTTTGGGTAGCTTTGACAACATCGCTTGACTGGTAATTTCCATTATCTTGAACTTATCTCATAGGTTATTCCATTCAATATTATCATGATGAATCTAGAATTGGGCTTGTTCATGAGTGAATATCAGGGATTCTATCTCCCATCCATGTTCCAAAAAATTGGATTCATATATCATGATTATCCCAAACTAGCCTGGGTCGACCCTCAACCTGCCACCTGAGCAAGTCCATGACAAATCCTAAAGTGCGTTCCTGATCCCCATGAGTTGGAAAATAGTATCGGGCATCAAAACAAAAATGTGGAATAAATTTGGCCCACAATTGAAACACAAAAAATTAAATAATAAACTAACAATAAAATGGTAATTAGGAGCAAAAAAGGGAAGAAGAATAACATGTACATACCTCCATGTGACCAACTAGTCCACCACCCAACTCAGAACCAATCTCACTATAATAGCAATGTGAATCTTGGATAACCTGAAACTGAAAAGGTAGAGTAGGTGTGACCACCGAGATGCTCAGTAGGAAATCCAAAATAAACCACTCCCAATTCCCCACCTCTAAAATAAAAACCATTCATTCCTATTAGAAAATATGATATATAAAAATATGGGTTTTCCACTCTGTTAACAAAATAAATAATGAGATTTTACATTTACGAAAACCCCATTTTTTCTATTTCATTTTTCTAAATTAATTACCCAATAATATATGACATTGTAATGAATTCATTGTAAATCTTACTAGTACTAAAATAGTCTCTATATTATTAAAATAAAACTAAATGTGTCGTGACATCAAATAACAAAAAGTGTCTTAAAATAATGCATGAACATACAAGTATGAAACCATGGGAATTTCTAAAACATCCCTACAGATATTCTTGCACGTACTCATATTGGAACCACCTGCTGGCGTATAGTAAATCCCTTATGTCAATAACCAACGAGCTACCCTATCTCGGCGTCACTAGTTGCACATCCCGCCAGGCCAAAAATAAAACTTCATGGGGTACCAACTTATCTAATCGAGGTTGATCAACAACTTCCACTCGACCCTCTAAATGATTCCCATGAAACCATAGTGGAAATAGAAATGTTGTGTAAGTAGTAGTCCCTCACACACATGATTTTTCTCACCTGTTGTCACCGCACATTCCTACCCCAAACATGGACACCCTATACGATAACTCCTAAATATATATCCCTCCAATAGAGATACCAACTTGATATATTTATATACATATGTATATAAATGTACATGCCAAATCAACCAAGTTTCCAACCTGACCATCAAGTCATAGAAACATTTAAACCATTTCACAAAGAAATTTATGTTTTCAATTTTGAATCACACTTTCAAAGTGACATAAGGTTCCAACCAGGCCTTTAATACCATTATTCCAATATACCTTAAAAATATTCCAAAACATATTCAATTCATAAATCAATTTTCAATTCGAAGTAAAAAACACAAAAAATTGATAAAAAGTTTCAAACAAACATTCATGTTATTGAATAGTCAATCCATGCTTCAAGGTTCCATAGATTTATGGTTTTAAGCAACACATTTAACTAAATCCTTTTATTTTCACAAAATACACTTCTCAACTGGGGAACTTTTAGTAAAAAATTTAACATATTTATGACACCTTCATAATTAAAAGGAATTTGTAAATAGACTTGGACAAGTTATGAAAATTAATAGGAATCTAATCTCTTAGAGGTGAAATCCATTTCACCAAACACATACACATATTTAAATATATAAATTACGCATAAAAATGTAATCACACTTTTTAAAAATTATAAGAAATCATGGAACTCATATCAATTGTGTGGGAATGGAGGAAATATCTCAAAAAGGATGTAGATCTAGCCAGGGAACTTCATCTCTTAATGATTTTGAAGGAAACCTCCAATAGCAGCACACACCATAATTATTATACACATATATATAACCTTAATCCAATGTATATATTCCATGGTTTATTAGGGAATATGTTCTAGGAAGATATATATATTCATATACCCATACGTACCTATATATGTGGTTCACACACCATTAAGGATCCATCCGAGCATTAATTAATTAATCAAGATGGAAAAACACCACCTATAAACAAAAGATCCATTTTAGATACCATGTTTTTAAAAGAACATAATTTGAAAAAAAAGAGAATTTTCATTTTAAAACACCCCCATGTGCGCACTTAGTGAACCCATGGGTGTGCCAACATGAAATGGAATAAAAAATTATCTAAAGAAACTATAAAATCACTTCCACATAAACACTGATGGCTTCAGAACTGAATCAAACCACTCATATCATTTTTAAAACATGAAAAGCCCATTTTAAAACCACAATACTCTTTTAGACACATTTCACAACAAATTCAAAAATATGACATTACTAAAACATACACACCAAACCAATTTCATTTTGATATAATATCCACACCAAAAGAGTCTCCAAACATATTTTTCCCCATTGATGTGATTTAATAAACCATGTAAAATTTTTATAAATGAATACCAAAAGGGTATCACAAGACTTTACATGCTAAACCCCAATCAAAATCCTCATTTTTAATTAAACGCACACCAAATACACAAAAAATAACAAAACATACCCCTTTCAAAAATTGAATAAACAAATTACACTATTCATGAAAATCCATTAAACAATGCCAGATGGGTTTTTATCAGAATTTATTTCGTAAAATGATAAAAATATTATACGCAAACTAAATTACTCTAAAATATTTTCACAACCATTTAATTAATCACAGAACACTCCAAATTTATTATACAGGAAACATAATTTATTAAATTCACACAATTCTAAGAAATCAAATTAATTAACAAACAATATTTATTAATTAAACAAGAAAATTATTTCATCAAATAACATTTTCACATGAAACGACAAACCTCAAATATGTGTGAAATGGATACCACATTAGTGGAAGTATGAACTGAGCATTGAAGTACATTCTCACAATGAAAAACTATAAAAAAACTAACAAAAAACCCAACTATTAGGGGTTTATACTAAATGAAGGAAGACCCCCAAAATTGTGAAGAACGCACTGTTGGAGGGTTTCACAGTTGGAAAGAGGATAACCATAGTTTGATAGGCGAGAGGAATCTTGTCCAGAGAGTGGGAGTTTGGTTGCGTCATTGTCCGGATGGTTGGAACTGGTTAGGTCAGGTGGCCATAACGGATGTGCGAGGACCAGGAGTTTGACCGAGAGCACGAGAGGTGAGGATGGGATACCTGTAGGGGGGACCAGAGTCGGATGTTGAGAGAGGGGTAGTGGAGGGCTGGAGCAGCTGGAAGCCAGCGTGCGGGTGGCCTGTTCTGGTGCATGACATGATGAAGGTGGAGTCCATGGTCGCGACCTACATAGGACAAGGAAAAAATGGTGGAGGGGCCTCCAATAGTAGTCTAGGGGTTCCCGTTTATCATTTTATTATAATGTAATAATAATAATAATAGTACAAATAATAATAATAGTAATATAAAGAATAATAATAATTCAATAATAACAATCATAATAATAATAATGGGAAATTTCACAACTTATGGGCCTACTACATGGTACTTACAATTGTGCGATGACCATGCATGGGTCTAAATCCCAGTAAAATTGGTAAGTGATTTTGTTTAATTTAGGACCCATCCAGAACCTTGATGTGAGATCCCTATGCAATGAAAAGAAAATTTAAAAGGTCGGGTTTTGAAAATTCTCCCCATCACAGTCACTTTCTCCCCCAATAAAGTCACCCAGCCGTACAATAGGAAAAACCAAAATCCATGACCGATTGAAGCCAAATGAGAATTGAACACAATAGAATGAGAGAAAACAATATTTTTCTCCATACAACAAGAACTAAACAATTGCAGATATTTAGCACCCACACTTACAACCGATAGAAGGGGGGAATGAGAGAACCCCAAAATAAATCAAACTATCTTCTATTGCACAATAGAATCAATACCTCCGCTAAAACATGGATCTCTCGACCCATGCCGAAAACCTCAACACTAGATAAAATCCATTGAGTATAAGTTAACCGATGCATTGGACTTGAGCATAACCACAATCATTGACTCTTACAAAGGAACATTTATCTCAAAACAAAAATAGATAAACCAAGATCAATCTTGACTCGGGCCAAAAAATAATTTAATAAAAACACATGATTATGAAAACCATAATCAGATAAAAGATACTATTGGATTACAAAAGAATATATCCATTATTACTTCCTGATAAAAAAATGAACCAACAACAACATCAATACTTTAAAATAAGAAAAACCAAAATGAAAACTTTTTAAATGTTTGAACTCCAACACTAAACCCAAAACCCATAACAAGGATACACAGCCCAGACAAGTCCTGAATACACGTGAGCTTCACCGCTAGATTTGTGTCTGGGGTTCTGATGGCTGATGCATCTCCGGCCTCATAGTAAGGCACTATAATCCCCTGGTAACAACCACTTCTTCAGGGGACTGTTCCTGCCAAACATCTCTAGATGACCCAAACACCCACAATGAGATCATGTCTTCAGAGATATGGTACATGATGGCTTCATGTTCCTTAAACATCCACACTAGTGGCACACCATTGAATGGTCTAGTGAACTGGAATCCAAAACCACTACAGATGAATATTTTGAAACATGTCCCTCTAAAACCCCCTACTCTCCAGACGAGGAACCTTCACGAGCAACTAGATATGTTGGTTTGCTAACCATCTATTCTCTAGAGACCAAATCATCTAAGAATGTATCATAAACCATCATACCAAAATGATGGTTCTTGGAAGGGAGGACTCACTCCATGATATCTGGACTAAGACACTCGATGAAGAGAGAAGTCTTCATGAAATTCTTCAATGCTATGTCCAGAGAAAGTGACACAAGATCTTTGAAATGGTCATCATATTCCCTCTCCATCTATTAGCCATATTGAATACTCTAGAGAAAATACCCTTTATTCATGTTCACCGCTTCAGATTTAAAACATCTGATGAAGAAAAACTTAAAGACATCCCTCATCATCTCACCTTGTAGTAATGGAGGGGAGAACAACTCCCATTTTTCAAAAGTTGGACCTTCAAATAGAACCAAATAGACACACACTATGACAGCTTCTGGAGTTCCCAATACCCTAAAGATGATATCGACCTCTTCAATAAACTCTACTCCTTCTAACAGACCCCAATAACCATGAAGGATAGGAAATGTCCTAGAAGGAACAAAAAATGTGCAAGACTTATCAAAAACCATGGGGACCTTTCTTGGTGACATTTTCTGATGAACTTATAAAACACAAAGACGAAATCGATCTCAAATTAATGTGTAACTAGAAGTATCATCCCGATACAAAATGACCAGCTCAAAAACTAAACAAATAAAAACATAACCAAAAATTCCAATTTCATTTTAGATTTAAAAATCTCATTATTTAAAATAAAAAATTCCAAATACCAAACCCAATATTCAAACTAAACTCAATATCTAAAATAATTTTCACTTTTCAAATTACTTTAGAAAAACATGGACATGCCTATAATACAATGTACATATCAATGTAATCCCATGAAGATTTTCCCATTTCATCATCCAATTTCAACCACACACACCAACACACACATTCCATGCACCCCCACACATGTTAAAATGTTAATAAAAGTACTTGAGGTTGCAGCCAAACCATTTCTCTACCAGTTCTAAGTAATTACCAGATTTATAGACCAAGATAATTCAGTTTTGAAACCCATTTCATGAATTTATATCCATTTAAATGAAATCATTCTCATTTTAAAAACCAATTTTTCATTTTCAAATGTTCACTCACACCATCCAGAACCTTGAAGACACTCAACTTGACTTAAACCACCATATTTTGGGACTTTTAGTCATGATTAACCTGGGGACATGGTAGTGGGCCATGCCCCAAGTAAGCATCAAAAACCAAGAAGAGATTAAACTGTGTGCTTGAAATACACATGGTTCACTACTCCATGTTAAAACATGATGTAACATCAGCATTCCTCTTTTGTCATCCCTCAATATAAAACATAACAGAACTAGACAAGGACTCAATTCCCAGACTACCCTTATTGACTTAGGTTCAAAACAAGTGACAATTCATGATGCCCTTCCTATACCTACCTCATGGGTCCGGACAGTCCTAATCCCCATCTACCAGACACCCTAAATAACAATGTCCTCCTTGGATACCATTTTCTCATGAACTATCCTGGGTCATCCTTGAAACGGTCACACAGATCTAGTCTGAGGCTTGGCCCGATGGGAATTCCCGATCCCAACAGACTGGAAACTGGATTATGGAATTAAAAACAACATGTGGGAACGATTATCCCTATAATTGAAACACGTGTAAATAAAATATAAATAGAAGATGAAATTTAAACTATCATAATAAAGAGAAAAATAATAACTTCATATACTTACACATAACCTACTTCGCCACCACCCATCTCCGAACCATGCTTGCTCCAAGAGAATTATGAAACATAGAGAACCTAAAACTAAAAAGATAGAGTAGGCATGAGCATTGAGATACTCAATAGGAAATCCAAAATAATCCATTCATGATGCACCACCTCTAAAATGAAAACCATTCTAGCCAATTTAAAAATAAGATAGAAAATTATGGGTTTTTCACTCTATTGACAAAATAGGTAAAATTGTTTTTACTTTTATGAAAAACCACTTTTTTGCAATCATTTTTTCTATATTAATTACAAAAGAATATAATTATTTGAAATGAAATCATTATGAATCCAACTAGTACCAAAACAAGATATATATTATAAGAAGCAAAGTAAAAGTGTCATGAGAACAAATAAACAAAAGTGTTAAAAAAGAATATTAGAACATACAAGTATGCAACCATAGAGAATTTCCTAAACCTCCCTAGAGTGATTCCTCAACGTAATTGGTTTGGATCCACCTTCCAACATATGGTGAATCCCCTAAGTCAATAACCCACTAGCTTCCCTATCCCGGCCTCACTAGTGGCACAACCAGTCTTGACAAACAAAAAATACAGGTGTTACCAACCCATCTATTCAGGGTTGATCACCAATCACCACTCGACCCTCTAAAAGATGCCCATGAATCCATGTTGGTAATAGTAATATTGTGTAAGTAGGATTTCCTCACACACGTGACTCATCGTACCTGCCATCACCACACATTCCAACCCCAAACACAAACACCATATATGAAAATCTCTAAATGTATATTCCTTCTATAGAGGTGAAAACTAGATATATATATATATATATATATATATATATATATATATAACCTTACACTCCATATCAACCAAGGTTCCAACCAGGCTATCATGTCACTCGAAATTTTAAACCATCTCAACAACACATTAACTTTCCAACCAGGCGTTCTCACATTAAACATAAAAAGTTCCCAATAGGACTTCATGAAAATGAATTGTCCAACCACACTTCATGGTGACAAACATGTCAGGATTTAAACAACACATTTAACCAAATCTCTTTAGCTTCACAAAATACAGTTCAAAAATATGGAACTATTTGTTATTTTTTTAAAATAAGTTGTACACCTTCATAATTAAATGCAATTTGTAAAAAAGCATGGATAATTTAGGAAAATCAAAAGGAAACCAATCTCCAAGTGGTGTAATCCATTTCACCAAACACATATAAATATTAAAATATATAAATATCACATGAATAAGAAAACTAACTTTTTTGAAATGCTATGCAATCATGGAATTCAAATTAAAGGTGCAGGCATGGATTACCTACCTCATAAAGGAAGCGGATCAAGCTGAGGCACATTATATCATGATTCGTTTGATGGAAACCACCCACACTAGCACAAACAATAATTTTCTTACATTTATATACCCTTAATCCAATGTACATATTCCCCACACCATGAGGGAATATAGTCAGAGAAGTTATTTATATACATATACACTTACGTACCTATGTTTGTGTGTAAATGCACCACCAAGGAGCCATAAAAGAATTAATAAATTAACCTAGAGGGACCAACACCACTTAGAAAACAAAGAACCATTTAAGATACAATGTTTCATAAAAAAAACATTTAAAAAATACCTACTTCATTTGAAAACACACCCATGTGTGAACTTAGTACACCCATGGATATGAAAACAAACAATGGAAAACAAATCCTCAAAAAGAGACCTTAAAATCACATCCACATAAACCCATATTGCTTCAAAACAGAATCAAACTAATTGAATCATTTTGAAAACACGTACAACCCCCATTAAAACTGTAAAAATATTTTCAAAACAATTCATATCAAAATACATGAAATGACATTACTAAACCATACACACCATACAGATTTCATTTTGAAATAATACCAATAGCAAAATAGTGTCCAAACATATTTCTCCCCATTTATGTGATTTAATATACCATGTAAAAATTTAACAAAACAATTATGAAATTGTATCAGAAAGATTTACTCTCTAAACCCCACTCAAAATCCCCTTTGTTAATTATATACACAAAAAAAACAAACTATAACACAACACACAACACATAACACATGCAAAATTGAATAAACTAAATTCCCAATTCATGAAAAGCCATTATACAATGATAGATGTGTTTTTATCAGAAACACTTTTTTTTCATAAACATGATACAAATATTAAACCCAAACTATATTACATTAAAAACTAGTTTCTTGTAAAATTTATTAATCCCAAAAAAATCCATATTGATTATGTTGGTAAAATAATTCACTAAATAATCACTATTCTAATAAAAAATATATTTAAAAAACATGATTAATCAATTAAACAAGAATATTAGTTTATAAAATAACATTATCACATGAAACCACCTACCTAAAATACGGGCTAAAGTTTTTCCTTTTTATTGAAAGGAAGAAACGATCATTGTGGTCCCTTCGCACACCCAAATCTGAGAAACATACAAAAACAAACCCTAAAATTATGGTTTTTATAAAATGAAAGAAAACTCACCCAAAATTTAGAACATAAATCATCGATGTAGGGGTTCGTGGTCGAAAATAGGATGGCTGAAGTGCAGGAGGCCAGAGGTAGCCAGGTAGGAGCATGATATGTCAGGTGCGTCACTGGCTGAATGTCCACCACTTGCTAGGTCAGGAGGCCAGACTGACTGGCGAGGTCCTAGAGTCAGACCGGGAGGGTGAGAGGTGAGAAAGGGAGACCTGAAGGGGGAACATGAGTTGGTTGTTGGGAGAGGGGTGGTGTAGAGACATGTTAGTTCTATAAGACCTCTCCATTCATTATGCTTTTATTTTGAAAATCACAAACACCTTCTTCATAAATATATTTTCCTTAAACTTAAATATAGTTCCTTACACATACATAAATTTCATTATAACCACAAATTCCATAGAATTTTGAGTTAAATATATTTTTATTAAGGTTTTTAGAAATATGTTTTTCCATACCAGAAAAGTTATTTAGGTTCTGAAGTTTAGTTCATTGTTATACTATATAGGAATTCCTTTAGACACCGTTTCCTGTTCTCTATTTTCACTGCTTTATAGATTTCCATCTTGAATGAAATCCGTTACCATATTTTCCTAATATTTAGAATTCCAGATTTTTGGGTTTTCTAAAGGTCTTAAACTCTAACTTCCTGGTTATCAGTACTAAAGTTCCTGAAAACAGACTTGTCATACCAATACTGAAAATCCCAATATCGAAATCCTTATAACGATTTTAGGAATATCTATTTTGGAATTTATATTTCTGGAATTTATTCTTCAGATATTTATTTCCATATAATTCAAAACCTTATAATTTCTTTCATATCATTTTAATTTTATCAGATTCTGAGTTCCTTACCCTTATGTTGTAAGATATTTATATTCGGTGTTTGTTATATAAAACAATGTCGTTGTTTCTGTTATAAACTAACTGTTTTATGTTTTCCTTGTGTCTAGGTCACTATAATATTTAAGGAAATATGATTGTGGGAGTGGAAACGATTGGTAGATATTTAAAACTATAAATAGGACCTCATATGAAGAGATCCTCACGAGTTCACGTGTTTTCATTTTGGAGATCATCTTTCTAAGAGTGAATTTCTCTAGAGTGAGATGATCTTATAAACTCCGAGGCTTTGTGAAGAATGTTTGAATGTCTTGTTCAAAAATTGCTACATGCATAATTGTTTCGTGCAGAGGTGTGATTTCCTTAAATTACGAGACATCGAGTTGTGATGTCAGAGGTGTTGATTTCCTTACAAATCGAGGGCTTGCGGGGATAGAAAGACAAATAATGATCTTTGGATTGAGGGCTTATCTGTGTATGGTTAAGATATACTTTCTTGTAAGTATAAAACAATGGAACCTTATCAAACATTGTAGGATACCCTCCACTTTTGGTTAAAAGAAGATTGTAAATATCCACTTCTTTGTAAAAGTTGGGAAGTTTTCTTTTTCTATAAATATTCTAACATGTATCTATTACTATAAGAGATTCATACACCTTGTGGTAGAATATCTTTTTAAAAAATGTTTTATAAGCTTTAGACTTAAAAACTATTTCTTCCACTAATGAGGTGATTTATTATTAGGGCTGTTGTGAATTTTGTTTATACAAAACTTCCTTAAGAAATTTTTAATGTATATAAATCACCCCCTTCTTGTGTATAGTGCATATTAAATACTTTTGTGATCCTAATATTGTTATAGAGTAGAATATCATACTCCATACCAACCTATAAATTGGTATCAGAGTGTTAGTTTAATCTGAATTAATCTCACGATTAGATTCAGAAGTGAAATAATCTTCTTCTTCATATTTTTGGAATCAGAATTTCAGACTCACAAGTTTGGACTCATATTTTTCTTAGAGATACTTTAGTTCTTATTTTTCTTATACATTATAATTTTTATTAATTTTTTCTTTAAGAACATTATATTTTCTTATAGCACTACTACTAACCTTTTGTTGAAGAAAGGTATATTTTTATTATAGAAGGATCCATACATATTGGTTCTTTGGACAATTTAAATTATACTAGACCTCATATTTTTGATTGAAATGATTATGAGTACTGGAGAGATAGGATGAAGACGTTCATTTTCAATACTAGTGTTGATAACTACTTGATGCTGATAAGAGATTATAATATTCTTGATAAGGAATTGAGAGCTTTTACTAATTAGGAGAGAGAAGAATATCAACCTTATTTCAGAGTCAGAAATACATTGCTATGTTCCATGACTATGAACTTCAATAGCCGAATATCCTCATGTGAAGCTACAAATAGTATATAGATGAAATTAGAAGTTACAAATTTTGGAACATCGAATGTTATAGAGACATGAAGAGCTATGCTGAGAGCTGAATATCATGTCTTTAGCGTTCCTTTTGGAGAACACAGAAGCAATGTTCAGAAAAGGTTCAGGACCATTTTTAATAGCTTACAATCTATGGGTGAAAAAGGTATTTATGATGAAATACTTTTTAAAAAGATCATAGACATAATTCCTAATGAATTGGAGTCCAAGAGCATAGCAATTTAAGAGAACGGGAAAGGCACCCAAATTTCTGTAGATGAGATTTTTGGAACTGTTCATCAGCACGAGACTAGAATGAAGAGAGATGTGGATAATATTAAGAAAATGAATGGAAATGGTAGTGTTTCATTCACAAAAAATCTTAACCTTAAAAATTCCAAAACTCCAGAAATAGTTACCAGATAAAAGTCAAAGAAAGTTACTATTTAGTTAGAATATAGTGATACAGAAAAATACGAGAATGAGTTAGCTAATCTTGCTCAGAGAATGAATAATATAGTAGCTCAGAATAAATATCAAAATAAGTTTAAGAAGAGAGAGAACAAAGAAACAAAATTAGGTGGATGTTACATTCTACGAATGCAAAAGAACATATCATATCAGACCTGATTGCCCTATTTTGAAAAACAATGATAATAAGGAAATAAATTCAGAGAGAAACAAGAAGAAGTTTTTTCATTCTATGCACAAGAAAAGTATTAATGAAAATCACACTTTTAGTGCTAGTTATAGAGACTCTTCAGAAATTGAATCTTATGAATATGAATCATCAACACCGAATAATATCGGATTAATTAATACAACATATTTCCCAAATACTTGTCTTATGGGAAAGGTATGCCTTGTCGAGGCTTTAACGAATTTTTCTCTTGATAAGAATTATTATCCCAAAGATATTAGTTCTGATGAATACACTTCATCTTCAGATAATGAATAAATACCCATGTATAAATAAATATCTATATTTTCCATGTTTTTTGAAGAAGAAAATTATAAAATTTATATGAATCTAGACAAGAAAAATATTAGATAATAAGTTCTTACAAAAGAGATTTCAGATCTCACTAGAGATATTGAAGATAAGAATGAGATCCTAGAAAATTTTTCTAAATATCATAAAGATGTATATTCTGAAAAGGGAAAACATTCTAATTATTGTAAAAATGTTATTTCAAAAATTAATTTTTTTGAGGAAAAATCTAACTCTAATGAAATAATTCACAAGGATAGAAATTTAGTCATAAGACTAAAATCCAAAATAGATTCCCTAAAGAATCTTCTTTCCAAATTTACTTCAAGTAAATAATGTTTTGACATGATGTATTCCCAAATCAGACTTCATGGAATTACTTCTAGAGTAGGTTATACTCACAGAAAACCAATTTTCAAAAATAACTATTTTATTCCATCCAACGCTCCCTTCTGTAAAAAATTTCAAATTAAAGGAAATTGGATGGAAACTTGTTCCTTAAACAAATTTAAATCTCTATGATTCCACAAGGCATATTATTCCAAAAAAATGTGGGTTTTTAAAATTTTTTGTCTAACCCCAGATCCAAACAAGTTTGGATTATAAAGATCTAACTTTTGTTTTTGCAGGAAAATGAAGAATGTATCAACAATATCTGGTATATGGATAGAAGATGTTATCATAATATAACTGTTAACAGAAGTTATTTCCATTAGATAATCAAAACAAAAGGTGGAAAAGTATCCTTTGGAGATAATTCTCATGGAAAGATTTTCGGTATATGTAATATTATTCTTCTTGGAAAAGTTTTAATTTCTAATGTTTTATTTATTAATTTTCGTAAGAAAAACCTTATAAGAATAGATCAATTATGTGATGAAGGTTACCATTTCAATTTTAGGAATGAAAAGTGTTTAGTTGAAAATTCCAAGGATGGATATATTCTTACTGCCCATAGGCATGAGAATGTCTACACATTGAACATATAAGACTTATGAAGTCAAGATATTCTATGATTAAGTGAAATTGAATATCAATCTTGGCTTTGGAATATAAGGATAAGACACTACAACCTTAAGAACCATAGTAATCTCTAAAAGAAAGTATTTGTCAAGGATCTAACAGTTCTACTTTTTGATTCTTCAAATGTTTTTTACCCTTTTCGGTTTGGAAAGAAACACAAATATTTCTTTAAATCTATTACTTACGTTTCAACAAATAATTCCCTACAGTTAGTGCATATGGATTTATTTGGTCCTACACAAACTGAATATATTAGAGGAAAATATTATGTATTTGTTCTTGTTGATGACAACACTAGATATACTTGGGTCTATTTTCTAGCAAGAAAATCTTAAGCCTTTTATTATTTTAGAATGTTTTGAGCATAATTAATAAAATGAGAAAATCCTACCATTGATAACTATTCATAGTGATCATAGAGGTGATTTTATAAATTCGGAATTTGAAACTTTTTTTAGTAAGGTATTACCCACAATTTCTCAGCTACTAGAACTCCTCTTCAAAATGGTGTTGTTGAAAGAAGGAACTGAATTCTTCAAGAGATAACTAAAACCATGTTGATTGATTATTCTATTAAAAAACACTTTTAGGCTGAAGCTGTAAGTACTTCCTGTTATACTAAAAATCAAGTTTTGATAAGACCTTTTCATAATAAAACACTTTATGAGCTATGAACTATTCGAAAATAAAAAGATTCTTACTTTAAGGTTTTTGGTTTTAATGTTTTTATCCTTAATACTATGGATAACTTACAAAAAGTTTCACTAGAATTCGATGAAGGAATTTTCGTAGGCTATTCCACTAACTCTAAGGCTCATAGAGTTTTTAATATAAACACTTGTACTATGGAGGAAAAAATACATGTTATGTTTGATAAAACTGACCCTTTTATTTTCAAACAATCTGATTTAAATCATCTAGATATATTTTCTAAAAATGATAAAAACCTTTAGTTGAAAATTATTCTAAGGAAAATGTTCATGAAAATATTTCGGAAACATTTACCTCTGATAATTTTAAACCTTAGGTTGATGATCATGTTTTACAAAACCCAAATTCATTGTTACTTAGAAATCATCCTACTGATAATATCTTAGATGATTTCAGTCACCCTGTAAGGACAAGAAGTTCCTTAAGGAATGAAATTGAACATGTTTATTTTCTTTTCCAATTCAAACCAAAGACTTCTGAGGAAGCCTTAGGTGATGACGATTGGATAAAGGCTATGTAAGATGAACTAAATGAGTTTGTAAGGAATCAAGTTCATACCATGGATAAGAGACCTAAGGATACATCTTTTATTTGTGTAAAATTGTTCTTCTGGAATAAATGTGATAAAAATGGGATTATAGTTAGAAATAAAGAATTATTAGCTGTTAAAGGTTATAACCAAGAAGAAGGCATAAACTATGATTAAACCAATTCACCAGTAGAAAGACATGACTCAATCTGAATTCTTATAGCATTTTCAACATTCTTTAATATTTAACATTATCAAATGGATGTGAAGTGTGCTTTCCATAATGGATATGTACAGGAAGAAGTCAATGTAGACCAACCTCCCACTTTTGAAGATGTAAAACATCCTAATCTTGTATATAAACTTACCAAATATTTATATGGCCTTAAACATATCCCTGAGCTTAGTAGGATAGACTTTCATGATTTTTACTTCAAAGAAACTATTCTAAGGGAACCATATATCAAACACTTTTTATAAAGAAAGATAAGAATGATATTTTAATTTTACAAATATATTTATGTTGACGGAATTATATTTAGATCAACTCATCAATCCTTAACAGATTCCTTTGTGGATCTTATGAAGTCTGATTTTGAGATGAGTATGATGGGTGAGATAACATTCTTTCTTGGTTTTCAAATTTCTCAAAAACCAGAAAGAAATTATATATATCAACATAAGTACATCAAATATCTTCTTAAAAAGTTTTGGTATGATAACACTATGAGTATAAGTACTCCTATCATAACTTCTAATTCTATTGATATTGATGAAGTAGAGAAACATGTGGATAAAACATCTTATAGAGGAATGATAGGAAGTTTACATTACTTAACAGAAATTCAACAAGAATTAATGTTTTATGTTTTCTTATGTGCAAGATATTAGGAAAATACTATGTAATCCAATATTAATGCCGTGAAAAAAAATTCAGGTACTTAAAATGAACCATGGATTTAGGACTTATTTATTCTTTTGAAATGCTGTTGAACTGAAAATATTTTTGGATACTGACATTTCAGGTTTAAAATGGATACAAATAGTATATCTAGAACTTTTCATTTCCTATAAGATTCCTTTGTTTCTTGGTATTTTAAGAAAGAACATTCTGAAGCACTTTCCAATGCAAAAGCAGAATATATAGCAGCTGGAATTTGTTGTGCACAAGTTTTGTGGATCCAACACACACTCATAGATTATGGCATGAGTTTTACGCAAACTCATATATTTTGTGATAACACTAGTTCCATAGCTCTATGTATAAACCCATCACATCAATCCCTTGATAACCAAATAGATATTAGGAATCAATTTATTAAGGATCACACACTCAAAAAAGATATAATTCTTCAATTCTTCTGAACACAAGAACAACTTGCTGATATATTTACCAAACCATTACCATCTGATATATTTGAATACATTAAATAGTAGCTTGGAATGATATCTGTAAGATAATCATTAATATCTACTTCTTGTATACCCATCTCCTAACATTGAATTATTCCTAATTTTTGGGGGGTTACATTTGATTGAAAATTTAATAGTTTTCTATTTTCCATGAAAATTTTATTTTTCCGAAATCAGTGAGTTTTGGAATTGATATTTTTCCAGTATCTGTTTTCTCAACAGTCCAAAAGTTTAATAGTTCAAAAAAATTTAGTTTTGAAATTTTATGACATTTTTTTCTTTAAGGAAAATTAACCTTAAAGAAATCTTCCCTTATGTGAAAGAAACTTTAAAGAATTTTTTTCCTTCCATTAAATTTTCTCTATTTTTTAAAAATCCCAGAATCGAAATTCTCAAAATCAATATTTCTGGAGTTGACATTCTCAGAGTGAAATTTCCGGTGTCTAGTTTTTTTTTCTAACCCCAATAAATTTTTTTTCTACGTTACGGATAATTTATTCAGATAATCCTTAAAGGTACATTTTCGTACCCCCAAGTTATTTTCTTATAGTTCTATTTGTTGGTATTTCTTTCGTTAATGAAATTTTTCTTCAGATTCATATTTCATTATAATCTCACATTTATTTTTCTAAAACCTCAAAATTTTATTATGGATATATCTTTAAACAATATTCAAATGTTAGATCATATTAAACAATTTTCAGCCATTTTATTTCCTTATAGAAGTTGAAAGGTCGCAGATTCTTTATATAAGGTCTAACCCACTTCATGAGGACCCCACTAGTTCCTTAAGCCTTCATGTCGATGATCTGCTGCTTCAGAGCTTGTCATTCTAGATTTCATTAGTGATTTATTATAGAACCAAATGTCTGGCAGTTCTGACCAAAGGTCTTTCAATGAGAATAAAGACAAGATGATATTTTGGGAGAGACTTGTATGTTCAAGCTTTTACAATCGGTATGAATCCATCATCTCTCATATTATCAAATGTAATCGTTGGGATAGTATTTTTATAGTAAAGGAAAATTTTAAGATCCTATATATCCGGATATAGTCATACAGTTTTATGAATCTGTCAATTTATTTGAGAAGGCAATGATTATTTCAGGTTTAAGTCTTATGAAAATTCTTACACTATTTCATGTCGGAAATCGGCCAACATTCTGATGATTCCATATTAAGTAGAGGCCCTCATTGGTTCTTACAAAATTCCAGTTAATGAAGGTTCTTTTGAGAAGAATTGTGCTTTATTATTTCCCGACATCATGGGAGGTAAGACTCCGAAGCTTTCACACTTATCAGTGGACCATTGGTTGGTGAAATTATGGATGTAGGGTTCTTTATCCCATGAAAAGGGGAAAATATTCCTTCAAGACATGCGATATTCTCTTGTTAGACATTCTCATCAACCTCGGGAAGGTTAATTTTTTTAAGTATATATTCCTTACGATTAATGATTTGAAATTAGGTGCCATAAAATCTCAAATCCTAACGTACCCTTCCACTATCTCAAATATATTTTTTATGGTCTTAACTGAAATGAAAATTACATGCAATACCGCTTTCATGTCTTGTAAGATTATGTTGCAATGTGAATATATGCTGAAGATAATTAAAGTTACTTACAATCCAGACTCTAAGAATTTTTAAGAATTCGTGACGTTGGAAGTATAGAAATCAGTATTGAAGGAAGCTATTCTGGAATCATCCAAAGTGACACTGAAAAAGCTAATACCATAATCATCAAAAACTTCTCAGAAGAAGAAAAGGTTGGATGTGGTATCTCATGTTGATCTTATATTAGTAGCTCTGTATTTATCTCCACCAGTTATAAGGACACTAATGGCTTACTCTAATGATATTGTAATTGTTTGGAGGATGTTAGCAGAATCCATGAATGAAGGGGATCCAACCTTTGGGTTGAATCTGGTAGAGGAAAAGGATTTGAAGATTCCAACTATAGATGTGTTAGAGAAATAAGCTAAGGAGAATAAGTAGAAAAAAATAGAACTGAGATAGATATTATCCAATAATTTCTGAAGGATGTAGATTAGTCATCTGAGAAGCTACCAGTACCAGATGTCACTCTAGAACCTAAGAAGGGGAAGAAACCTGTAGTGATACCAGAACCTATTCTGGAACTTCAAGTAGAAGTACATGAAGAGGATGATATCATTCACGAAGAAAAAAATGATGTGATTAAGAAATTTGATGATTAAGTTGAAACCATGAGAGTTTCTACCGAGGAAGAAGAATAAAAATAAGTTGAGACCAAAGTTGAAGAAGTAGAAGAGGTTGAAGAAGAGATATATGTAACCAGAGATGAAGATGAAATCCATGAATCCGAAAATAGAGATACTAGAAGTGAAGAGGAGAAAGAAAAAGAAGTTATTCAAGAAGGATCCAGAGATGATAAGGCTATAGAAACCCTCATGGTTCCAAACCCTCTTCAGTGCCGAAAGTTGATAAAGGGAAGGACATTATGATTTCCCCTTCTAATTCCGACTCTCCTCAAAATCTTGAGAATCCAGATTCTCTGTTCTGAAAGTCAATAAAAAAGAATCTGATTCTGATTCCCTGTTATCTATGGGTGATGACTTTGTAAAAATATCATTAAGGAAATTAGAAAGTACCATTCTGGTACTTTCTTACATAGATTCCCAGAGTCAAATGATGTAGGAAACCTTAATCCAAATGATGGATTTTTCATCTATGCTAATGGAAATTATGGATAAAGTTGAATCCAATCATAAAAATCTTTTCATTGAATACAATGATAAAAAAGTTTAAGGTTAGAAAGTGATGACCTGGACCCAAACCTTATCAGATAAAGCTCTATAATTCATGGACATCATGGAATCAACAAAAGGGGCTTTCAATGATGTAAAAAATGAGTTGATCAATGTCCGGACTTCTTTCTCAGAAAAATTTTCATGTGAGTTATCTATGAGGAAAAATAAAGGAGAAAATATTCTTGATCAAATGAATACTGTAGATGAAGTTGTCAATTATCAGAAAGGAATAACTGTTGGTCTAGTGAAGAAATCGGATTCACAAGAGGAACTGATCAAATTTCTTGAAGATAAGAATCAGTCACAAGAATTTCAGATCATAGCTTTGTAGAAGAACGGAGACGAGCAGGATTCCATGATAAACAAGCTTCAAGATGATCACAAGTATGTGAATAAGATTAATTCCATGGTGAAAATAATTCTTTTAGAGAAGAATAAGGAGGCTTGATACATTTTTTCCCATGCTGAATTTTTGTTGTATTTTCTTTCATGTAAAAATTAATGAAAAATTCCTTGAAAATAAATTATATATTTTGTCTCATGTTTGTTTCTCTCTAACCTTACAGGTCCCTCTCCCTTACTTATTGAAAAACACAAATGGGATAATTTCATTAAAGGGAGAAGTTAAAGGATGAAAACTTTATAAATAAAAATTTCCCAAAGGTAAACTCTAAGGAAAAATAAATTTTATAACCTTAATATATAAGGAAAATTTATACATCTAATGGGGAATCTCTTGAAATTGAAGAATATAAATCTGAGTGTAGATTTTTGTACTCAAATAAATTCTACAGAAGGGAAGAATAGTTTACCCTAAGTCATACCCTTATGGGGGAGCTATGTATTTCTAACACTAAGCATTTATTTCTTTCCATTGTGAAATTTTTTCGAAGTTGTTTGTGAATTCCAAAAAGGGGGAGATTATAAGTTCTATAAGACCTCTCCATTCTTTCATATTTTAATTGAAAATCACAAACACCTTCTTCATAAATATATTTTCTTTACACTTCAATATATTTCCATACACATAGATAAATATCCTTATAACCAAAAAATTCAATATACTTTTGAGTTAATTTTTTTTTATTATGGTTTTTAGAAATATTTTTTTCCATACCGAAAAAGTTCTTAAGGTTCTGAAGATTGGTTCATAGTTATACCATACTGTAATTCCATTAGACACCATTTCATGTTCACTGTTTTCACACCGATACAGATTTCTATCTTTAATTAAATTCGGTATCATATTTTCCTTCTACTTAGATTTCATATTTTTTGGTTTTCTAATGTTCTTAATCTCATGAATTCTAGTTTATCGGTACTGAAGTCCCTTCAGACAGATTTTTCATACCGATATCAGAAATCCCAATACCAAAATCCTTATACCGATTTTATGAAAATTGATTCCAAAATTTATAATTCCATAATTTATTATTCAAAGCATAATATCCTTACAATTCTGAACCTTATATTTTCTTTCATATCATGTAATTTTTATCAGATTACATGTTTCGTACACCTAAGGTGTAAGATCTTTATATTCATGGTTAGTTATATAAAACGATGTTGTTGTTTCAGTTATAAACTAACAGTTTTATGTTTTCCATGTGTCCAGGTCCTTCTAAGATTTAAGAAAATATGACAGTTGGAGTGGAACCGACCGGTAGATTTTGAAAACTATAAATAGGACCTCAGATGATGAGATCTGCATGAGTTCACATGTTTTCATTTTGGAGTTCATCTCTCTAACAGTGAATTGATCTAGAGTGAGAGGCTCTTATAAACTCTCAGGATTTGTGGAGATAGTTTGAATGGCTTGTTCAATCTTTTATTCATGAAGAATTTCTCAGTGCAGAGGTGTGATTACCTTAAGATCAGAGACTTCGGGTTGTAAAGTCAGAGGTGTTGATTTCCTTATAAATCGTGTTCTTGCGGGGATAGCAAGATAGTAATCGATCTTAGGATTGAGGGTTTACCCGGGTTTAAGTAATATATAATTTCTTGTAAGTATAAAATAAGGGACCTTTATCCAAGGTTGCTGGATACCCTCTTCTTTGGGTTAAATGAATATTGTAAATTTCCACTACTTTGTAAAGGTTAGGATGTTTTCTTTTTGTATAAACATTCAAACTTGTCTCTCTGACTGTAAGACATTATATACTCCTTGTGGTACAATATATTTTTATGAAAAGTTTCTTAATCTTTAGACTTAAGAACATTTTATTCCTCTAAGGAGGTGATTTCTTATTAGAGGTGTTGTGAATTTGGATTATACAAAATTTGCTAAAGATATTTTTAAAGTATACAATTCACCCCACTTCTTGTGAATTGTGAATATTCTATACTTTTGTGATCATAATATTGGAATACAGTAGAATATAATACTCTATACCAACCTATCATGCCCGAGCGGGAGGAGGTCGTCATGCGGGTGGCCTTGTTGGCTGCACGGCATGAAGGACGTGGAGCCCAGGGTCACGGCTCACACCGGAGAAGAAAAAATTAAGGGGGGGAGGGGTGCTGTGAGTTGTCTAGGGTTTACCTTTTTATAATTTTATTATAATGTAATAATTATATTATTATTATTACAAATAATAATAAGAACATGAATAATAATAATAAAATAATAGTATTATTAATATTAATAAGCAATTTCACGACTCTGGGGCCAACTACACAGCTACCGCTAACCGCATGGTAATCACGCATGGGTCTAAAACCCACTAAAATTGTTAGATGACAAATATTTTAATATGGGGCCCAGCTCAAACCTTGACGTGAGAGCCTGGAGAAAATAAATAATAAAAAAATAAATTAAAAGGTTAGGGTGTGACTATGACTCTACTGAATGAGGCCATTGTCTCTTCTTTCACAAAAAAGTTTCTATTATAATTCCAATATATAAACTATAATTATATCATTGAAATTAGTATTCTATGTATTTTTTGCAATAACAACTTCAAAAAATGGTGATAATTGACTAATTGTCATATGACAGTCAGAAACCAATTGTCACATTTCAATAATATGAACATCATTAATAAATGGATATGGTTTCTTTGGGTACTAAATAATATTACACACACTTTTAGGAAATACATATTATTTAAAATGTTTGTGTCATTACAGTATATCATAATTTAACATAGGATAGTTAAATATTAATGTTCATTTCAATTAAATTATTAGAAATGTATTTCACTTTATGAGTCATCCTTCCACCAACATTTTCTCCAAATTTATTTATCATACCTAAAAGTAAAATTATTTTTCTTTGAAAACATCTTCCTTTTGTGAATCTTTTTTAAATTCTTAACTAGATTTTTTATTTCCTCATCACTATCAGTTGGCGACTCTTCATCGCTTGAGAAATTATTATTTTTCTTTTTTTGAAGTAATAGATTTCAATGCTAAATATTTTCAATTTGGTTCATCAAAATCATCCTTTATTACTTTTAGTTATTCTTCATATATCATTAGTTGTCTAGTAATTTCCTTTAATATATATATACTGATGTCAAATTGATCTATTATTGATATAGATTTTTCCCTCCACCATTCTAGTTAGCACTTGAGAAGTTTCATGATTTGATACTTTTCAGTGATTTCATTTCCATGAACATGCATCATGTTAACTATCTCATTAAACCATAGATAAATGTTATATGTATACTGATAATGTTTTCTTTTAAATGTATCTTTTTGAATAGTATTTGTTTTTATAAAAATTTAATTAATATTGGGTGTTTCTTCATGATAATTTAATGTTGTATAGAAAATCTCAAAGGAAGTATTATGGAAAGATATTTTGTTTAATTTATCTCCAACTAAAGAATAATATAAATCATTCAGGTCGTTAAAATGAATTTTATATGCAGTTTTAGTAAAACCGAACCAAGTAACTCAAGCTATTTTAGGTTTTTCATATTTATTTTAAATTAATATCCCAATATAAAAAACCATACTATTGAAATTAAATTTCATTTAAATATTCATCTTTGTATAAGTACTTCCTTTAAATAAGTACAATGATTAGTGGAAGCTCCTTATTTTCTATTAATATTAATAAAAATTTAAATTTAAAAGTTAATAAAATTTAAGATCATTATTGAATAAAGAAATAAAATTTAATAAGATTTTTAAAATCCTCTGATACAAAAATTTCATCTGATTTAATAACACAAGAGGGGGTCAATTGAGATCCAAATATTTTTTTTTAAATATTGTAAATCATAACACCAAAATTAATTAAAATCACCAAATTAATCAAAATTAGATAAATATATAAATTTTACCTTTAAAATAATCTATTAATTGATTTATTAAGGATATGTTAATATATCTTATAAATATTTTAACTTAATAAACATTGTTACCTGATCAAATGATTTATATAAAAAATAAATAATAACTACCAATGTAAAATTATGTTTATAGTTTGAAAAACAAAAAATGTTTTTAGTATGATGTAATATAACATAAACAAAACCATATAAAAAACATGTGGTCTCATTTTAATCCAAGACTTATTCCATTACAAATGGAAAGAAAATTCTTCTTTGAAATTTAATATGACAATAAATAGATCCAGAACATGTAATTGTTTTTACAATAAATAGAAAATCGGGCTATATTGAGAAATATATTATACCACAATCAAACGAGGGTTGAAAAATATACAATGTGACATAGGACCACATTCATTGTTAGTCATTGGAAAACAAATAAAAGAGTTTGATAGAATAACAATTATTCTCTAGTAGAATCAGAAGAGATAGTCTTTATAGATAAATAGCGTAAAACAACACACTTATAAAAAGTAAATAATAAAACGGAAAGGGAAATAGATAATATATATAGAATTTAATGTAACTCGATCTTTGATGCTTCACTTCTTCTATGTCATTGAATTTTTATTTGGATGGATATCACATAATTATTATAGGAAGTTAAAAAAACAGAGCTCTGTAGAATTCTATATTAAAAATATCATTTTTTATTATCTATGTTTCATCTATATTTTTTATGTGGTTCATCTCCACTCATCATTCATATGATCAAATGAATATCATAAAATATTTATCCATCCAGGGTTTTCATTGGATGGTAATTAGAGTTTATTAAATGAACTAATTCTTATAAAATATTTAATTAAAAATAGTTATTTATGAATTGAAAAACTCCAATTAAATGATAGAAAAAGTAAGTTTCCATACATTGATGTATATATATTTGAGATAAGTTCCACAAGATGTCGTCTATTGATTTGTAATGGGGATGTGATCATTTCAACTCTTCATGCGGCTAACTCATTTGAACAAGAACTAAGTTAATGAATTTGTGTTATTATATTGATTCTCATTAAGTCAGTACATTATAAGAACAAACTAGTCAATATATTATATTATGTGTATTCACATATTACTTTTCATGGAAAGGTATTTTCATCATGTGGAAGTTGGTTTCATTCTAACATGAAGCTATATTTCGTCATATGGTATGGTCATTTTCTTTATACTAGAAGCTGGGTTAATTCATTCCATTTGGTGGTTTCTTTTATGTTGTCATGTGGTTTCCTCCATGCTATAATATGTGCCTTTAACAAGATTCCAAATCATGAATTTAGAAAATATTTTCAATTATCTAATGGTAACCTCTTCATTTTTCTATGATTATATAAGACATCACTTGAGGTATGGAAATATGGTATCATAACCTTCACATAGAATGATGTCATGGTATGATTTCAAATTATCCATTCTTCAAATTTTTCCAATAAACCATTTTCTAAAAAAAACATAACGATTATGAGTAACAATATAAAAATGATATTGGCTTACTAAAATGAAGTGGAGTTCCTCTAATCCAATAGAATATAATTCCATTCTATGTCACCATGGGGTGAAACTAATTCTTTTTAGGAATAATGTTGGATCAATGCTCTTCTAAATTTATTATTAGTAATTGAACAAGATCCCAATATAAAATAAGTATCATCTTTCCTATATTGATTATTTATTTGAATAAACAACATGAGCTCAACATTTCTCAATGATATGTCTTTTATATAGATACCTTCAAGAGAATATGATAAGTGAATAGATATCTAATAAAGCATCTTATATGAGGTATGCCAAATATGAATTTATAGTAATTCCATTTTCTCTTACTAGTACCCCTAGGAATATAATGAATTTAGTAGATAGTGAGTTTATAGATTACCTTTTTTATTCTCTATTTGTCTTTAGATATTTTATTCTTATATACTCAAATATTAAATAAGATCATGAAAATCAAATGAGTGTTGTACTAGAGACTATAAGGAATGATAATTTGTATATAGAATTTTCCAATAGTTCATTTTTTCTATAGAATATTAATTTTTTTATATAATATACTATGATGATATATTGGGGGATCCATCAAAGAATAAATATATCAAATATTGGCCCAAACTAATTATTGTGAAAAAATATATATATATTTATGGATGGATATTATTGATACATTTTGGTTAATTTATTAAGAAAACATAATCCATTCCACTTGTCATATCATAAGAGATTGATGACTGTTAGGAAAAACAATTATGATGAAAATTTGATGTAATTAAATAGAAGATGTTTACCACACATATACATACACAAACCTATAATTTAGAAGGTTTTCTAATCTTTTGTGATGCATCTATTAAATGATTGGGAAGAGTCACCATGAATAATGATACAATTATATGATATAACCCATTTTAATTAAAAAATCATGATAGAAAATTATTTTAATAATGATTTTGTGTTACATATAATATTCGATTCATTGAAAATAATGAGCTATTATTTTTATGGTGAATAGTGTGATTAATATTTCTATCATAAAATATAATAAACTATATTTACTAAAAAATTATTGAATGTGTGCTAAAAAAGGTGGATGAAATTGAATTAAATTTTATTTATTCTATATAAATTACAACCCCTGGAATTTAAAAAATGTGGAAGATTCTCTTTATTAGATAGAAAATCCTTATTTTCCCTTGATATGGATTAAAAGAGATCCAATATTTATGTATTTATAGAAGTGGTATCTTGATATCATGAGAAAATGGGACATTTTATTTAATTATAAGATGAATGTACATCCATCCATCAATGTGACTTATAATGTGGTGTAAAGGAGGATGTGAACTACACACAATGCGTAAAATATTCTTGAGTTCAACTATGATTGTGATGGAATAATAATTATTAGGAATCAAGTAAGTGTCTACTAAATAAAATATCTGAAGAATGGGATGTTTGATGATTCTCATTGTTCAAAAATATATATTAACACTTTATATATAATGATATATCGAGATAATAAAGGGTAGTCATGGTAGAGGAAAATTAAAAGTGATATTGTAGAGTGTATATTGTGATTTATTCAATGTCAGTATGTTAGGGATTAGAGACAACATTCCAAGGAATTGATATAACCATTACTCATAGTACAATGGAAATGGGAAAAAATTACAATAGATTTCAATATTAGAATTCCTAAAACATATAATGTTAAAATAATAATTGGCTTTTATTTGATATAATAATGAAATTATGAAATTTAATTACTATGAGTAAATATTTAACTCTTGGTCATCATTCTAGGATATACACAATTTAATTATTTAAGTTACATTGAGTAACAAATTTTTTTATATCTAACTAGCATCTGAGGATTAAAATAATGTTTTTTATAAGTATTTAATATGATTTTTGATACATAGTTATGTTTCAGTACTTCATATCTTCCTTAGACAGATAGTCAGTTTAATATAACTATTCAAACTTTAGAAGACATGTTTTGATAATACTGTATATATTTTAACAATAGATGAGACCAATACCATTATTTTGGAGAATTTATACTCATGAATAAAAATGAATCATTATGAAGACATTTATTAAAAGAAATGTATAACTCTAATTTTTTAGGGTGCACTTGTTGAAATAATGATATTGTGACTTGATATAGATTATAGAATGTCATATAATTGTAAAGTTATTCAGCAGAACATCAGGGAAGATCCTAGTCAGTAGAAAATATATGCTAACCATTTTTTTTTCAGAGATCTAAATTTTAAAGATGGTGATAGCATGTTACTATTAATATTTACCTGGAATAAAGTACCCATATATAGAAATAATTTAATTTATGATCCCTATATATATATATATATCCTTTTACAATTCTTGATCAAATCGAGATCTCTTCTTACCACATTTTTCTTTTATTGATTCAATCTAAAGTTTCATATGTGTTTCATAAATCTCTATTTGGAATTTAAATATCTATTACTTCACATATATATAACTTAATAGATATAACAATAGATCATTATATCTCTTATCTGGAATAACTAAAGAATATTCTAGATCGAAGACATAATGAATTGATGAATAAGACCACTAACCTAGTCAATGGTTTGTGGTGAAACAGAAAATTAAAAAATCTATATGGAAGATAAAAGATGTGTTGAGGAATAAAAATCCTCATTTTTTGTTTTATATTAGGATACTTTTTAGGGAAAATACTTATCATGGTGGTATAATTTTACACCATGATATTTTCTATTATATTTCCTTTAATATAAATATAATTTCATCAAGAACATGTGATGCCCAACACCCCAAATCTAAATAAATTTTAATATAGTATATTGTTATAACATAGTAATTAAATTGGTTTTATGTAGAGGAATAAAAAATTAAATCATATAATATTGTTCTACATAATGATAATATTTTTCAAAATAAGTGCTTAATTTTTTTAAAATACATTTTATGTTTTCATCTAAAATGGTTCTTATTACATTTTTTGAAGGGATTATATGTAGGTATACCATCATTAGAAATTTTATCTTTTATAATTAACAAAACTTTTTAAATAATCATATCAATATTAATATGGAGACAATTTCTGAGAATGATGTAAAAATAATATATAACATATTGGATAAAATTATATAGACATATATTTTATCACCTATATATTTTGTGAAATATTTTTGTCAAATTAATTTAGTATTACTCTTATTTTTCTACTCACCAATATATAAATAAATCATTGTATATTTGAATGAACTATGTTTAGATTTTGTTAGGAAAAATAACATGTTAATATTTCACTAAATGAACCACCTATAATATCAATATGTATATAGAACACAATGTTTATTTTGTCTTACTTGCATTGTTGATTTCCTTTGATAACACATGTTACATTCCAGACACAATTTTACCAAACTCCGTCATAATAGTAATATTATTGTTAAAATATGATTATTGTTTTCCCATAGAAATTTGGATGGATTTTATGGAAAAAATATTATTTAAATAAATGAATAAAATTGTCTATTCTAGATATAAATTAATGTATGAACTATATGAGAATTAAGAAATTATGTTTCTAAGAAAAATTTATTTCTATATACAGATGCAGTTTTATCACAAGAAATTTAAAAAACATATTATTATTATTTTTTTAAAAAAATTTATATTAAATATATTCAATAAATAATCTTTATACTTATAATGTAGATTGTATAGTTATAAGATATGATGTAATCTTATTTTCTGATTAAAATAATATATTCCACTAAAATGTTATTTTACCATTGTTTAACGGTGAACCCATTTTAAATCAATTTTTTTAAATTTTATTGATCCAATATATCAAAATAAACTTTATAATTTATATAGTATAATAAAAAATATCTTGTAGTTAATTTTTAACATTTATCTTGGAAGATCCATTTTTTTAAGAATGTGAAAATAATAGATTTTAATTAAAAAAAACCATTTTCATCAAGTTTATTTTTGAGGATAATTTTTTTTCAAAAACTTTTTTGTTCAATTACATTAAATTTAAATAAATTAATCCCATTTATGTACTTTAAATAAATTTATATTTTAAATTAGATATCAAAACATACCTTGAACATTTTTACATTAAAAACTCACTTTGTTGTCGTATATTCAGGATTAAATTTGAACTAAATTTTTCCTCTTCTATGATTTTAATTTGAATAAATTAATTCCCCATTTATAATAACTATTATATAAAATTTCAAATATGTTCATATTAGATTTTGAAAAAATATATTAATGAATTTCATTAAAATTTATAAGAAAAATTATAGGAAAAATTAGATTAATGAGGGAATAAACCATAAACTTATGGACCAAAATGACCTACAAACATGTCAAAAATCTATTTTATGGACATATTTATACCATTACATTAAATTATTATCATTTGGTTTTTTATTGGAGTAACATTTATAGAAAAATCGTGGGTGTAATTCCTTTTAAAAAAATTTCAAGAATGTCGCTCCACATCAACCCTAAAAAGACACCAACCCCTGCAACTTATTAACACCAGTCAAACCAATTGGATGACTACAAATATTTTCAAATAATATAAAAACATCAATTAATTACCCATTTAATAATACCTATTTTAATAACTCCACTTGAGGAAACCGTTTTTTGAAAATCAAAAGGAGTTACACAGAGAAGTGGCAACATCCTTCTTGAAGCTCCTCTCATTTTTTTTCAATCATTGCCATAGAAATTATTTGTATTCAATAATTATATAATAAACCACATCTAAAATATACTTATAAGGTTTTATAGTATATTTCAACCTTCACATACACACACTTCCATCTAATGGTTAAAGAACATGACATTCTTGTTTACGGTGAACTACTACCTCACGAAATAATGTTGTACATTTTCCATTACCACCTATCATGGTTGGAAATTATGAATTAAAATGTATTTTTATATATATCATATGATATTAATGATATATTTATTCTTATGGTATTTTTATATAATTTATAACCTCATTCTTTCCATTTTTTGAAAGTATGACATTTCTATTTTGGGAAGAGTAGACTACGACATCTTCAAAATAATGTAATTGTTCATACCCTACATAAAATGTATTAAAAATAATATTAGTGAAAATATATGATATATATTTAATTAAAATTATAATTTAATTATATATAATTTTTTTTAATTTATCATCATTCCTTCAATAACAAAATAAAATAGAAACAATGATCTTTTATAAGCACGGTCTACTATCTCCATGAATGATGTATTTCCTTTTTGGCTTCAATCATATATAGATTATTGTGAGTTCTTATATAATGAATATATTTTTTATTTATATCATATTTAAAATTTTAGAAATATGTAAACCATGATATTTTTAATAGTATCAAGAATATCAAGTGAAAACATATACGAATAATTAAGTATATATTACCAAAAATGAAACATTAACATGTAGTTCTTAAAAAAAATTAATATTAAAAATAACCAAATCATATATGTTATTAGAAATAATACAATGGTTATTTTTTTAATTTATAATAAAAATATATTTACTATTCTGGAGGTTTTAATGTGTATGAATAATGACAAGACTTATTGAAAGAGAATTCCGTCTCTCTTTTTGTTTCCATGAGCTACATGGTTTATCACCCCTCATTTATATTATGTGGTGTGTATACTACCTATGTATTTATTAAATGATTAATATGACTAAATTTATAGTAATTTACATAATAATTTTATTATATTTCTTTCATGAGGGCTATGTTTCAAATGTTACCAAATTGATAAATTAATTTTATCTCAATTTTCGTTCTTTGAGACACATGCCAAGTTATGCCCCATTATTTCTCTATGAGGTATTTATACTACCATTTTTCATGTTGTATCATTAATATAATCCATTTAATCATATTTTATGATTTATTTATTATTATTATTTCCAATTATCATAAATTTTAATTATACCAAAGTGGCAAAGGATTATAAAATAAATGTCATAGTTTAGTTAGATTATTTATGCTTATGCTTCCATTGATGAAATTCTATGATCCATATCTCATGAAAACTCATTTATTTTTTTACCATAGAGATATGAATGTAATATAAAAGTAATGATACCATTTTTTCAGTCTTTGGTACAAAATTTATTTATGCAGATTTCATTATGAAAACCTTAATTTATTTATCCCTTCATTTGGAAATATAGGTTCATTAAAAACCATGTTTTCTAAAAATGTTTTCATAAATGTTTAAATATTAACGTAAAGTGTTTAAAGGAAAATCTTACCCCTTTATTTTATTAATTTTTTTAAAAATAAATATTAGTTTCATTTTTTGATCGGGGAACGTTTCTAAACATTTATGGAATAAATGTAATGTTTGACATGTATGGACATAACTTTCATCATGACCATGTTTTTGTTGATTCTACCTTTGAGATATTTTATGTAATTTTTATAGAGATTATTTTTCCAAATATTTTTGAAATTTTTTTAATTTGAAATGGTTTTCAATGAAAAAGGGATTTCCAAAAAATATTGTTTTAGGTTTAAAAAGTTTTCAAAATTATTATGAATGATTCCTTTATATGTTTTGAGATGGTTATTTTAATGAAAATGGATTTTAATGATTTCAAAGACTCTTTTATATGATATTTTTGTATTTAAAAAGGAATATTGATTTTTTCAATTATATATATAGGTTTTCATGGTTATTTTCATGGAAAATCGACATCAAAAAATTTTTATGTTCAAAAAAGGATTTTTTTCACATCATAAATGATATTTTATCCCAAACATATTTAAAATGAATTTTTCCATGATTCGTTTATATGTTTTCAAAAAAAAAATCATGATAATTTTTTTTAAAATGTTATCTATTTTAAAACATAATTTTCATAGAAATATTGTGCTAAAATGTGATCTTTCATAATATTTGTCAATTTAAGATGACATCATTGGTTATAGTTATTGCTTTATTAGGGTAATGATCCATGAAAACCATTCATGTTGTTGTTCTAAATGGTCTATGTCTTAGTGGATGGATTTTTATGTAAGGTTTTTATGTACAATGGGTTATACCTAGATAAATTATTATGAAACATTTTTCTCTTCAATGGGTTATACTATGATAAATCCTTAAAAACCCTCATCTTTTAATGGGATATTCTAGGATGAAATATTTATTAATCCTATATATTTTCCATAGGTTATGATATGATTAAATTATTATAATACCCATTTAATTTCATGGGTTATGATATAAATTTTATGAAATATATCTCCTCTTTTGAGTTATGATATGATTCAATTTTTATTATCATGTGTCACATGTATGTATGATTTATTATGTGACCAGTGGGAAATATATCTCCATCTTATGCATTGGGTAATTATTTATATTTCATGAGATATTGATTATAAACATGTCTAAATGGATGATTTACGTTGGATATCTGGATAAACATGATCCAAATTCGAAAGATAGAGAAACTCGATCCAATATGAGTAGATTTGGAAACATGATCCTTTATGCGAAGTAGGGGAAACATGATCCCTTATAAATATAATATTGTAGATGGGGATGGTGGTTTGACTCTCCCAGAAGTTTTAGTCCCCATGAATGGACATAATATGTTTTTGGAAATGCACCATAACTTATAGAGAATGATATAACCTGTTTATTTATTTTAGAAAAATTATACGTCTTATTCCTATGATATTATCACATCATGCATATTCTTGATTATCTGGTGAGTCATGTATTTTGAACTACCAATCTTTATTACATTCCTCGGGTTTCTTATCTTTGATTTTTAGGTAGGATATTTGAATATTAGGCTCCTGTTCTCATACAAATATGTTAATGATATGCTAACGTATTTCGTTTGTTTAATGTTAAAGTAAATTCAAGCTCACCCCTTTATTATGTTTACTTTACCTGAGTTACGAAGAATGATTTTAAGTGCAATTACAAAGTGGTGAGAACTTCATGTAAATCATTTATTATCTTTTAGTTAGTAGTAATGTTTTTTTTTCAAATGTCACTAAAATAATACGGCTTTTGGGCGTTGGTTTTTGTATGGTAAGATATTTACAAAAAATATAATTTATTTTAAATGTATATTAATATTATGTGGTTATAGCTGCTAGAGTGAGTAATGGTTTACTAAAACATTGGAATATTTAATGAGAAAAAATTAGCAAGATCATTAATGGTATTTATAATTTTATTTTTTTGGATATATCTAAGGATATGTATAAGGATTATTAAATATATCAAAAAAATCATGGGGTTTTGTTTAAGGATATAGAAAGTGGTTTTCTAGTATTCAATCTATTTATTGAAACTGAAAGTGTATACCGTTTTTCTAGAGATGTACCTTTGAGTAATTATTCCATCATAGTGTGTTGGGACCACCTCAATTTTAACCTGGAACATGAAAATGAGCCTAACTTAAATCCTTTTTTGACACACTCAGGGGAAATTATTTATGAATACAAAAACTATTTAAAACCCATCATGATGGATTTAGATATAATATGATTATTAATATCCTTTTATATACTTAATGTGTCCTAGATTAATTATTTTGGTTTCGTTATTCATATATCAAATAATTTATTCTTCCTAATTATGTTTCTTTTTACTATGATTAGTGTTTCTCACCCAATTGTCCTAGATGTTGATCAATAGTAATAAATAGAAGGAATTGGGCTAACATTGATTGTTTTAGATGTGAAAATAGTGGGCATAATGATAACTGATTTCCTATTTGGAAATCTCATGAAGAGAATTTGGAACGTCCCCGACTATTTATTATACTTCTTGTACGTAAAGAGGCCACAAAAGGCATGTGAAAGTTATGGTATGTTATTTTAATATTATTTATATAAAATGTAAGAACAATTATTGGATTGATGATGAAAAAACTTGATATATGATTCATATTTTCATATTCCATTAAATGGGTTTTAAGGGGTAAGATTAGGAATCCTAAGAAATGGTTTATGAATAATTTCAGATCAAAAAGGTGTCTATGTTTTAGAATTTAATGTCTATGTAATATGAATGAGGAAATATATCATTATTTTCAGTATATGTATTTTAATTATAGAATGAAATGGAAATTTTCAATTCTAATGAAGACATTGAAATGTGATTTAATGAAAAGGTGATATTTTGATATGAGTGGAGGTAACTGTTTACATCTCGGATATGTTGAGAAAATTTTGTTTAGATTGGATAAAGAGATGATTGGGTAGGATAATTTAAATTATAGAATATTTATTTCCTTATAATAAAGAAGGATTTTTTGACAATTTTTTATATGCAATTATGGATGATGTTTTAAAATTCTTGGATTAATAGAATATATGAAATAATCCTAAAAACACGAAGTCATGAATGTTTTACAAAAATAATTCTAGTAATTAAGGTTATTAGAATGATTCAAGGAATTATATCATGAGGGTATTCACATGTTTGGAATGTGACAACCTGGATATCTATTTTTATATATATACGATCAATGTTAACCCGATTTCAAGACTTTATTTATAAATTTTAGTGTTGTAATCATTTTGAGGGGTTATAATGTTAAAAATTAATTATATTTTATGTTCAACATGGGATGAAGATTATGGGATAAAATTAGTATCCCACCAAATGAGGATTTATTCATGTTGGGTAACAATATATAACAACATTATTTTGTTTATATGTGATGATAAATTAGATGACTTTTCATGGAACTCGTGATCTTTTATTACTTTAGGAATTAAAAAATCACCTTCATTTCTAAGAATAAGAGATTAAGTTTAAATCAAGAATGACACAAACAATGGGTGAGATTGTGCATTTGAAAATGAATAAAATATTGTAATTATATCTTCTTTTTAATGTTATGAAATTATAGGGAAAATGACCTTAAAACTAATATTGTTACATAATAATTTCATTTCTAATGAATAAAATATCCACATAGATAATCACATGGTTATAGATTTATGATTTCCCACATTCAGTAAATCATAATCTGTATTATTATCCATTGTAACTTGATTGTTGGATTTTTTTCCATGTAAATGTTTCCACTTCCCACATAAGTTCCCTTATTTTCTAAACTATTTATGAGTTACTCTGGGTAGTCATTATGTTTCCAATTTTTTTTAAAGGATGTTTTATTATTATTTTTTATGTTTTTGGATTAAATTAATTTAACAATAAACTATTAAACCATTAATAAAATATCTTAAATATCAGGGAAAATCATTTAATTGTGGTAGAATTTAACACTCAATGATTTTTTGAAATATAAATTTTCAAATTATTATAATATTTTTTATATTTTTCATTTAATACAACTCATAATATATCTTTTTATATGAAATAAATATGTTTGGATTACATTTCGTGCAATTAAAAGATAATAATTCACTGAACACAACACTTAGATGACCTTGTGGTATACACAACACAATGTTTATCCCAGGTCATATGTAATGTTGATTTCCTTTGATACCCTTCTTTACACGCATGACAAGGTTTTACTGAACTACATCATATTATAACTATTATTGATAAAGTTTTGTTATATTTGTCTCCTAGAAATTAGTAGGATTTTATGAATAAATTATGATTTGACTGTAACAGTAAAATTCACCCATTTATCTAGTTATAAAAGTAATAGACTATTTGAAGATAAATAAATTACTTCATATGAAAAAAAGTTTTTCTATGCCAAAATCCCATTTATTATCAATAAATTAAAAAATAAATTCTCATTAATTAATTAAATTATATATATATATATATAATTTTCAATCAACATTTTTTATTCTTATCTAATAGATTTGATATGTATAAGTTGTTAATAAATCAAGTTTTATGAATAAAAATATTTATTATAAAAAAAATTAATTTTATATCTTTTTAAACGAGAACCGATTTTAAAACAACGTTTTGGATCCTTTAATGAATTTATATGTAAATATAAATAACATTATTTAAATTTTAACATTAAATTTATCATAGGGTTAATTTTTTGGTATTTTTCCTTGAAGATTCATTTTTTGATGAAAGGAGAAAAATATTGGATTTTATTCATATATGATTTTTCATCTAATTTATTTTTTAGGTTAATTATATTAATAAATTTTTTTAATGTTTAATTAGCAAAATTTTAAAACAAATTAATCTAATTTATTATATTTTAATTAATTTAAATTTTAAATTATAAATAATAACATACCAATATTTGGAAAAAAATTTCTTTAAAAACATGCTTAATAATGTTTTTTTCTTGATTAAATTTTAATTAATTTCAGCCACATATATTATTTTAATATGACAAAATTTATTATATTTTTATATTATAATAATATATTATTTTAATTATGTTTACATTACTTTTCAAATAAAATATCATTGAATGTAATCCAAATTAATTATAATGATTGAGAGGGAAATTAGCTTAACAAGGGACCAAACCCAACACATGAGCACCAAAATAACCAAAAGACATGTCCGATTTCCATTTAATGGATATATTTTGACTATAAGATACATTATTTATAATCTATCCCAATATTGGAGAAAATTTTCATAATAAAAACATTGGTTGAATTTCCTTTTCCAAAATTTATAGGAATACCACTACTCATCCACTATAAAAAGGTACTCACCCCTATCACTTATTCTAAACTCTCAAGACCTTTTCCTTGGAAAAATTAATCTCAAATATGATACTAAATAGCCTCCCATACTCTTATATGGTTACATTTTTGACGAAATCCAACCAATGAGTATATTTTGTGAAAATTTAAATGAGTCACCCTAATAGGAGGTTACATCCTTCATATCTCTCCATTATGTTATTGTCATTATCCACCAACTAAAATATTATTAATAAATAATTCTATAAAAAAATTATAATCAATATACTTATATTTTGTGATTATATATTTTTAACCTTAACATACACACACCCCCATATAATAGGCAACAAACATAGCGTTCTTATGTAAGGTGAATACCGCCTCATGAAATGATGTGTTTTATTTTCCCATTAACAACATTAATTGATGGGAATTATTATTGACAAAATCTTATAATATTTTATATATAATATTTATGATTAATTTATGATTTTTAATTTTCTATATAACACACACCTTAATGCTTTCAATTTTCTTTAAGAATGATAACTTCATTTGGGGAGGTGTGGACTACTACCTTGCAAAAGCAATGTGATTCATTCACAACTTAGATGGAAAGAATTCAGAATATGTATAAAAAATTATATTATATATATATAATAATATTTTAATATATATATATATATATTCATATATGTCATTTATCTACTTTATTTTGCATGTGATAATAAAATGGAAACTTCATCCATGGGTACATATGACCCACCATCTCAAAGAATGATGTATTTCATTCCATAGTTATATCTTGTATATATTATTATAAATAGATATATAATGAATCTAAGTGATATTTATTACATGATTTGCATTCTGTAAATAATTATATCATGATCTAAGAAAGATGATCATGAATATAAACCCAAAACATATACAAAAAATAAAGCAAATATTACCTGAATCTCAATATTACAAGGAGTTTTCTATAAATGGTTAATATATAGTCATAAATCAAATATGGAATTATATATAAGAAAATGGTTATTTATTATTATTATAATAAACTTAAATTTATTATATAAATTTTTTGAATGTCTACTAAGAATGTTAACACTTAAGGTAAGGGAATTGTATCTCGCTTTTTATTTCCCAGAGATACATGCTTTATTCACCACTCGTTTCATTTTGTGGTGTTTATACTTCCCATGGATTTATTTAGATATTAATAAAATTAAATTAAGGGGTATTTAAATATATATTTTATGATCTTTCATTCATGGGTGTAATGTTTAAGATGTTTCCAGATAGGTAAAATAATATTGTCTCAATGTTCTTAATATGAGTCAGATTCTATGTTGTGAACCTATTTTTTTAGATTTATATAATGCCCATTAAAATTTTATATCATGAATAAAATTTCACCCATGATAAATCAATAATAATTTAATGATATTATTTACATTTTATTATTAATTATTGTTGCCAATATTGTACTGGTTTATAGATTCAATCTCATTGGTTATCGTAATTGTTTATGATAATGCATCTATTGATGAAATCATGTGATTAATATCCCAATAATTACCATTAATTATTTCTACATCATCATATCCATGATATATCCATGTAATGGTACCATTTTATCACTTTTTTAATTAATATAATTAATAAAATATTTTAATGAAAATGTGACTTTATTTACTGTCTCGATCATGAATCTATAGTATTTAAAAATTTTGGATTCTAAAAATGTTTTACTATTAATCTATGTTGTTTAGTAGATATTATTAAACATGTAAAAAAATTTACAAGATGGTTTTAGATGGAAAATTATTTTTATTTTATGATTAGGTAATGTTTCTAAAAATTTATGGTACCAAAGGAGTGTTTGTCAGGTACAGACATACACACTACCATGTCATCATTTCTATGATGCTTACTTTTAACGATTACATGGTTATTTTTTATTGAAATTTTTAACAAATGTTCTTGAAATTTTTTGATTTTATAATTGTTTTCCTAGAATTAGGGTTTTAAAAAATTTATATTAAAATAATTTAAATTGATTTTCAATGCATCATTTATATGGTTTAAAAGGTAGTTTTCAAAGAAATTGATATCAATAATTTCAAATACTATTTATAAATTTCAAAATGTATCTAAAAAAGTTTTTCAAAATTTTATCAAACCAATTTAATACGTTATACCAATATAAATGAATATTTATGCCATTTTTATTCAATAGGTTATACCATGAAAATTATTATGAAACATGCTTCCTATTATTGGAAATTAAATGATTAAATTATTATGCACATGAGACTCAGCCCAGTTGGTGAAAAATCCTTAAGTGCATCTTAGAGACCTGAGATCAAATCCAGGCGGAGGCTAATTTCCGGGGGTACTGTAGCAGGTAAAGTAGTTGTATTGTAGCAATACTGTAGAAAGGATTGTTCAGAACTGTAGCAAACTGTAGCAGGCACTGTTTGGCATTATAGGAGCCGAGAATATTCCCCCGTTTGGGCCTTCAGGCCACCGATTTGGTCTTCGAGTCCTTTAAGGCCTTCGGATCACCTAGGCCTTCAGGTCTGTAAGGCCTTTGGGCCACCACAAGGCCTTTAGGCCACCTTTTTGTGCAGATGCAAACCAGAAAAACTACAAGGAACAAACTTTTGAAGGTGGAGGAGCAAGGAGATTTCACCATAGAAGAAGATAAATGGATTGCATGAATGGGAGGGTATGGAACCTGTCATCAAGACAAGCCATTGAAAACACAACAATGCCTAGTCGAACAGCCATACGAAGGTGGAGAGCTGATTTCATGATGGAGATGCTGGGGAGGATCTGTTCCAAGTAGTTTTTCTTTGATTTATGTAATGTTTGATGCCTACGTGCAATGAATTCATCTATGGCCTACATTCCATGTAATACTTACACCTACGGGCCTTGTAAGTGTTCCACCACACCCCTTGAAAGGTGGATTATCAAGATCAATAAAAAATGAATAAGTTCGGTCCATTAGAGGATAAATGATTAAATTATTATGAATCCTTTATATTTTCCAAATTATATTATATGATTAAATTTTTATGATAACACTATAATTTCAAGGGTTATGATATGATGTTTATAAAAACCATCAAATTTTATGGAAAATTATATGATGCATGTTTTTTTATCTTGTGTCACTTGTATATTGGATTTCATTATGTGATGGGAGGGAAATATATATCTATCCAATGAATTGGGTAAATATTCATATCTCATTAGATATTTGATTGGAAAAATTTCGTTGGGATTATTCAACTATGGGAATATAGTGAATCTTTATAAACTATGAGAAGATGGGGAAAACCGATCTTCTATTAGAATATGGGGAATCCTGATCCACTATGGGAATATAGGGAAACATCATCCACTATGGGGAGATGGGGAAATCCAATCTACTATGGGATGATGGGGAAACCCATTGTACTTTGGGAAGATTGGGAAAATTGATCCCTTAAAAGGAAAGGACTGAAACTAGTGATGGTGGTGTGTCTTACCTTGTCGGTGTAGTCTCCAGGAATTTCCCTAATATATTTTTGGAAATGAGATTTTAAATATAGGTAATGGTATAATTTTTTATGTGATTTCCAAAAATCTTATGTCTTATTCCTAATATATGATCACATTGTTCATTTTCATGATTATATTGGGATTCATTTCTTATGATCTACAAGTCTATATTCAATCTATCATGTTTCTAATCCTTGAAATTTAGGGTATGCTCTTAAAATGTTTTTATAATGTACTCTTATGATTTTTTTCATTTTATTCATACATATTTCCTTTAATTACCCATATAGAGAATTCAAGTTCGCCACTTTCATATGATCCCTTTACCTAAGTTATGAAGATTTTTTTTATGTATAATTAATAAGGGGAATATATTTGTGGGAAAATTTTATTATCTTTCAATGAATTATAAAAAATACTTATCCCATGATTCCAAAGGCACTATAATAATACGGACGTAGCATGTCTCTTTTCATAATTTTTTATGTTTTACACAATAAATTATAAAATTTCTACGTACGTTATGTTTGGGTCATTATACATGAAACCTATTATAAGAAATTAAATTATTTATGGGAATATTTTCATTGAATATGACATAATAATATTTTAATCCAATAATAATTGAGGTGTCTACCTCTCGCACATTAAAAATGTCACCCCTCGACTCACTAATTAGAAAACAGTGATTATCCTATCATGAGAAAACCCTAACCAATTCAATTTTAATCATCCATATCCCTTAATTATATGTCATGTTATTAATTTAATAAAATTCCAAGGGTCCTAAATAAGTTATATAAAAGAGTTTTAGCGAAGAAGATATTATCATCTTACCCAACCACAATAAATTCATTTCATATCTTACATTCTCTAATTATATTTTGTTATTTCTAATTGAATTTATTTCATATCATAAACATTCAAAAAAATTATTATTATTCCGTTTAAAACATTTTCAATCCACCTTTTAATTACATTAGAAATTACAATATCACTTGTGCATATATGTTGACCATCGCCTCCACATAATGATATGATTCATTCTCCGTACCTATAATTATTGATGGGTTATTATAATGGATTTAATATTTATATATGATATTTGTGAAATTATTAAAATTATATAATTATTTTATCATATCTTCCTTCGAACCTTTCTATCTAGAAAAAAATGATAATATTTCATGTTCACACATGGGGACGACCTCCATGAAGTGATGTGATTTATTTTTCATTTTCCCTTTAAGTAGGTGGTAGTAATGAAAATTTTAATTAATATTTAAGATATATAATATATAATAATATATTTTTAAAATTCGAATTAATATATCAAAATATTTCATTCCAAATTGAACATTTTATCTTGAGGTGAGGTAATTAATTTTTTCAACATCACTATATGTGAATCATTATCAATGTGTATATAATGAATAAATATCATATATATTTTTTATTAATATTATATATATGATGAAAAAACTTCCAAATTTCATGTGCCGGAACCATCTAACTGAAATAAACATGAAAAAATGTATTTATATCCCATAATTGTTATTTTAATGGAAATGTAAATAAACAGATGATAGAATGATATATGTAAATAATTATTAGTATTAATTTTATGAATATTATTCTTGAATACATGTTTAATAAATTTATATTTATTATATATTATATATGAACATGCACAATGAATGGAAGGACAAGAGGTACTTGATTTAATTATAAATTTACTTTTAAATGAGATCAATTATTCATAAAATTTATATGGATAGAAATTATATTATCCTTATATGAAAAATCCCATTAATTTTTTTCTCATATGGTTTTTATGGATTTTTTTTGTAAAAATATTATTTCTTTGGTACTCATAATGGTTTCTAAACTGTTTTTTTAGAAATAATAACCATATTTATCCTATTATAGTTTCAAATATTTTTTATTCTTTATACATGATTTATAAAATGATATGAAGAACGATTAAAAAAATACCTAATTTTTTACAATTAATTGTATTTACTTTTAAATGTTTAAAACTCATTATAAAGATAATATTAGGGTTATTTTATCAACATTATAATTTTTACAGATATTATCAATAGAATCTCTTTTTTATTGATTATAAAATGAAAAAAATTTACATCTTTGATGATCTATAAATGATTTTATGTTTCACTTATAGGCTTTCTAGGGTTCATTTCAATGATATATTTTTCCTTAATTCTTTATAAATATTGGGATTTAAATCAATTGATTTGAAGATGAAAGGGGGATTATCCTAAGTAAATACTCTATATTTACTTTGAAGTAATTTTTCAAATATGAAGACATCTGTTTAAATTACTTATGATTCACTAGGGATTCAATTAAATGATACTATACTTATTCATCATCTCTAAGGTGTATGGAATGATGATGAAAAATTGATGAATCCTATTTTATTTTCCACTAGTAATGTTATTATGAATTGTTAATTATTTTCATAATCTTGTAGTGTATATATAAATTTTTATGATTATATGGTGAATGGTTTTGTTATAGCCTTTTAATGAATGGGGTAGATATTAATAACTCAAGTGATTATTATTTTATTGAATTATTTGTATTTAATGTCCACAATTTTAGTATTGGTCATAGTCTCAAGTTGATATGTTTTGAAATGTACATATTTTCATGCATAAGTATATGTGAGAATATAATATTATGTGCTTTGAATAATAAGTTAAAATATTTATATGTATACATGTTCGCAATGTTATTATAAGGCCCTAACGATAAACATTAGACAATATTGAGGTATGTCAAGAAATAATTTTTTGTTTCCAATTGAGTATAAATTCATGTGTAGATCAGTAGAGATTTATGCAATTACTCTTACATAGTAATACCATAATATACAAGGTGGAAAATTTCAAATAAAATACATTTTTTTACAAAAAGAAACCCTTTAAAAAATAATACATTATTTCTTTTCAACACACATCTATGATACATTCTTTATGGGCTCCCCTTTCCCGTAATAATATAAAGACCCACGGAAAACAATTTAAATCATGGGATGAGCAAAAAAATCTCAGTAAAGGGTAAAAAATTTGGAATGAAATTGTTAGTTATTGAATATTTTAATATAATAAAAAAAATTTCAAAAAATCAATCCATTCACCCATAAAACATAGATTCTTTATCTTATCTCTTTAAATCATAACATTCATGAAACAATTGGTGGAAATCATAAATAATAAAGGTAACCTGTGTAATATATATCATATTTACATTACCGCTTTCAGAGCTACAAATGGAGTAACCATCATGGTTACATTTGGAATACCCATCGAGGTTTATTCCCTATATATCATAATAGAAATGCTACCTTTTAACTTTATCTCCATACCCAATGCATGATATTTCTATTGTGGGCTCATCCACACACAGTTTATCATGGAACCACTGAATACATATGTAATTCCCAAGATCCATAACAATATAATAACAAAAAACATGAAAAAAATAAAAAACTATTTTATATTTTCAATTAAAAAATAACATTTCAAGATATTGATATTTTCAATCAATTATCAAACCCATTTTCAATACCAAAATACCTTAAAGTTGAAAGTGATATTTATTTTTCTTTTAAAAATCTTTTGTCTTGTAGAGGAATTCAAATACAAAATAATGGCCTGGATGGAAAAAAAGTTTTCATAGCCATATACGTTAAAAACATTCCATTTTCTTTTATTAAACACTTAATATTGAAATCTTCCATTTGAAAACTTTTAAATGAAATTTAAATTCAATGGGGTTTATTATACAAATTATAAAATATGAAGTTGTATAATATCAAAATTTGAGTCAATGAAAGGACCATGAGATGTAGTCCCTTACCATGAGTACAACTCACTTCGTACATTATTTATATTCCTGAATAGTAGACTTATGTTAATTTACACTTTCTTTAAAATATTGTTCATACTTATTATTATATTTAAATACCAAATTTGTATGTTATAAAAATTACATATTTATTTATGTTCATGTCTATTTTTTTGTATTTATTTAGTAATTGAGTCGAAAATGAACATGATATGATGTTAATAGTCCATGTCGTCATAAGTCTATTATCTCTATAATAACATACACGAAAATATAATTAATTTTATAAATAAATTATATTTTTAAATCAAACCATTTGTTTATTGTATAATATATTAACAATTATATAATCATGGAGCGGTAGGTCGTACGTACTAATGAGTAACATTTCCATATTACATTTTTCATTAGAAAAACAAAGTAATTATTATTTTATATTTCCAAAATGATAGTAATATTAAAAATTTCAAAATAATTTTTTAAAAATACTTTTATATATTATACAGGTGATGTGGTGATTAAAATCGATCCACATCGCTTCGTGGAGGTAATAGTTCACACATACACATGAAAGGAATTATTATTTTAATGTTCCATGAAAGTTATAATGTAATTAATATATTATTATCTACAAATTGAAAATATTTCATTAAAATCATATATAAACATTAATTCCATCATTATGGCCCGCCTCAAGAGACGTTGAGGAGAAACGAAATATATCGGTTTACGATGTGGTAGTCCTCCGTACACACGAATAAAAATTTCATTTCTCATTTGATGAAATTGGATATGGATTCAGGATTTGACACTACCATAATAAAATTAATCTATAATTTGGATAATTTTGTTTTCATTTCATCAAAGCTTATGTATATTTGAATAAGTGGAAGAAGGAATAATTTCAAAATACTTATAGAAAACAATGCCTTTTTTGGGATGATCACCATTGAAGAAGACATTAACACCATTAATGATGGTTTTATGCCTTAAATAAAGCCCCCAGAATGTGGGGAGGTTTTTTTAATAATGGTTTTGGGTAGATCTCGGTCGAACCCAATGGTTTTAGATGCATGATTAAAAGAGAGAAGTGAGTACCCTTTTATAGGAGAGTGGATGGGTACCCTTGGAAAATCGTAAAATATTAAATTAATGTCAATTAATTTTTATCTCCAAATGACCCCAAATTGCTTTTTGTTGAGGATAAGATGAGTATGGTTTGAAATCATCTCATCCCATAATATTTATTCATGTATTTATTTTATTTTAAACATTATCGTTTTGATTTACCTTTAATTAATTTATTTTAATATTAATTATGTTAAAAATATTTTAAATATTATTTTTCTATGAATTTTACTTATTTTTGGACTCCTCATGTGTTAATAATGTTTTAATGATCACAAATCCTATACATTATGTAAATCTTGTTAATCATGTTTAATCTATCTAAAATCAGGTGTACGGATGGTTAGTTTCTTTATGCCTTAAATAATAATTGCAAACTAATTTGTTTATAATTAAAATATATTAGGAATTATTATGTTTAATTAATTATATGAATTTCACTTTTTAGGTGTGTGTATAGATTTTTATCTATGTCTAAGACACTGTGACCATCCAGACACCGTGACCATCCAAACACCGTCACCATCCAGACATTGTGACCATCCATACACCATAACCATCCAAAAACCTTTATCATCCAGACATTGTTACCAACCACACATTGTGACCATACAGACACTATGAATATCCAAACACCTTGACCTTCTAGACCACATGACCATCCACACATCGTGGCCATCCAGACACCGTGACCAGAAACTATGATCCTAACACCGCATTTGTGCTACTAGTTCTTGAACTCTATACAACTATGCCATCATATCTATCTCACTACTCAAAGAAGAATAAAGAGACATTGTTTCAAGGAGACACCATTTCAAGGAGACACCGTTTATAGACATACTCTGACACCATTTCCTGGTCAGTTTTGTCATTTTTCAATTTAATTTATAACAGTCATATTTGAAGATTTTTAAATGTAATGACATAATTAATGGTTCTTTATAGGCATTTCACATGATATTATGATGTATGATGTGTAGAATACAATCATAATGTTGGCTCAAACACATGCAATCTATGAATAAAAAGTACACTGTTTCCAAATCCAAATGGGGAGTGACAATGTTAACTATGGAGACAATTGTGATAACAGAAAAACAAGTGTATGCCTGATAATGAAGTATGACAAGCATTCATGAAACCCAAAACTACTGAAGAACACAAGAATAATACTAAAATCAAAGAGTCTATAACATTTCAAAACTAGAAACTCCACGAAGAACATGATCCATATCTAGCTGACTTATGATACTCTGTTTTCTGGGACAGGACCCGATTTCTGCATCTTCTTCACTACAAAAATTCAGATTTTCATAGACTAACACTTAGAGAACTTCAATCCTTATCTCATAATTTCTACTTAGTTGTGTAATATTTTTATCTTTCGATCGGTGTGTGTGTCTGTATAAAAAAATTCACTGTCTCTTACATAAACTGAAGGATACAAGATATAATTTCCTTAACATTTTTTACACTTTTGAATTCCATGTGATAAGTGCGGAAGAGGTCATTGTATGACCTGATAGTTCATACCCATGAAGAATGGTAGAAGTGGTTGTGTGTCCTGGAAAATATTGTGTACTATTGTTAACCCTGATCCTGGGTGTGAATCAAGTTTATTTATATCAACTACTTAGAGGCAGGTGATCATCAAGTGGAGTGGATTAGGTCCCGGCTTGAGACTAAACAACTTGTTTTATATCTTTTGTTCTGTTTATTAGAGTTTTTTCTGTTTTACTCATTAATTCAAATACCAATAAATGTAATTTTATTTTCAATCATGGAATGAAGTTATGATAGTTTTTACTTATTAGTATATCATCAAATTTAATGTTAATAATTTATATTAAGAGTACTCTGAATTAATAAATCTTTATAATCTTATTTAAATAGTCAATCTTTCATAATGTTATAATGTTGATTAACTGGGTTGTATTTAAATTTATTGGGGACCCTTTTAAGAATACTTTTTTTAAGAGATATTTTTATAGATACTCAATTAACCCCCCCCCCCCCTATTGAGTAATATACTACGACCAAAATTTGGTATCAAAGGTTGTTTATTAAGACTCTGTTTTTGACCATATTCAACTCTGATTGTAGTTGTACTTTAAAGTAATATAAATTTCTATTTATTCTAAATTTCTATCTCTGTTAAAAGTATTTCATTATTGTTGATAATAGAATAGAAGGTGTTGTTACAATCGGATCATGATTTTTTAATGGAAGCAATTATGCTCAATGGAAAATCAAAATGAACATGCATTTAGAGAGTATGAGCTTTGAAATATGGTCTTCAGTTATATATGTATATAAGATTCCTACAAAAAATTGAATAACTTGGTATGAACCTACAAAAACTTCCTACAATAAAAATTCAAAATCTATGAATGCTTTATAATTCTATTTAGAAGATGGGAAATTTAATAGGATCTCTACAAGTTACACTATCTAGGAAATTTGGGATACCTTGTCTGTTCCACATGAAGGAACTTCTAGAGTGAATGAAATGAGACATAATACTTATACTATTAAATATGATAACATTAAATTGAAACCTGATGAGCCTATCTCTGACATGTATCTCATGTTCAATGAAACTGACAACACAATGATTTATCTTATAAGAGAAGTCACATCCAAAGAACAAATCCTGAGGATTCTCAGAAGCCCACCTGACAGATGGAGAAGAATCGCTGTCTCTATTAGAGATTCATGTGACACCAGTATGATACCTGTAAAATAACTCATTGGAAAACTAATGATGTATGAAGATGGACTAAAATTAAACAAGGAAGAGGAGGATAAACCCAATAGACAATCTTTTGCATTCAAGACTACAACCTCTAAACCCAATGAAAAAGTAAAATTGGAAGTTTCTGTAGAATGTTCCAGTACTGAACAAACATCACCTAATAGTGATGAGGGTATGGCTCAATTATCCAGAAAGATTAAGTGATTTTACAAGATGAATAAATGTTTCAAAAATCCTAACTTCAAAGGAAGATATGCTCCAACATACAGTTGGAAGAAAGATTGGAAAATAAGTGAAAAGTTAGATGAGATTGTATTCTATGAATATAAGTGAAAAATATATATCAAGGATGATTTTCCCATGGTCATGTACAAAAATAAATTTGAGGACAAAGAAAGAATGTATAAATAAGGCAATGAAAGAAACATGGTGTGCTATTGAGGACAGTTCAAGTGACATAGAATCTTTACATGATGATCATGATAACAAAGACAGTATGTGTTTTTTGAAAAACACATCTGAGGTTACACTTGAATCTCTTATACATAATTCCTATTATTCCGAAGATGAGAGTGACTCTAAAAATATTTATAATGATGAAATGTTTGAGTACTATAATATGCATGATGAGACAAGAAATGAACTAAAAGATAAATACAAGTCTTTAAACAAACGACCTGCTCTAACCTCAAATATTAAAACAGAACTCATTGAAGAAAGGGATAAAAATTCTCAATTACTCAAAGAGAACAATGTAAAAAAACAATCTAATGAAGAATTGGAAATGGGTCTTAAAAGGTTAACTAATGGTAAATATACCTTGGTACAAATGAAATTTAAACATATTTCTCATTAATATACTACTGGCATCAGCTATCAACCTGGTAAAAGAAATTTTGGCAGAACTAATTTTGTTTCTAAATCATAGACATAAAGATTTACTCTTAGTTTTGGAAAAAAAAATTATCTAGTTCATGTTATGATACACTCTCTACTATGTCGTGATTTTATGAACCAAATAGTGTTTATTTTTCAAATAATTTACATAATTATTATAAGAACCCTATGATGAATATATGGGTTCCTAAAGCACTAGATTCTAATGTTACTGGACCCAAATAAGTATTGGTACCAAAATCTGGTTTTAATTGACTATTTTGTAGGAATGTATCTTAAAGAGTTCCTATAAAATATTATGGTACATTGATTTTGGGCATTCAAGACACATGACAGGAGACTATTCATGAAACAGAACATAAGAAAAACCGATGGTGGACATGTCACCTTTAATGACAATTTAAAATGATAGATTATTGGCCTTGTCCAAATCAGCAACTATATTTTGCTTTTTGATTCCCAAAGTAATTTTTGTTGATGGATTGAAATATACTCTTCTTAGTATTTCATAACTATTTGATGATGGATTTCCTGCCAAATTTGAAAATTATGCTTGCAATGTGTTAATTATGAAAATTAATTAATATTTTTTGCATTAAGAAATGAAAATGTGTATTCTGTTTACTTACATTTTTCACTTCTCAAAATGGTTCATGTTTATGTGTGTTTTCAAAGAGCCTTAGATTTGGCATAAGAGACTAGAACACTGTAACAGTCACTCCCTTAGTAAGTTAACTAGAAAAATCTTAGTCAATGACCTACCAAAACAAGAGTTTCCAAATGATAAAGTCTATAATCTCTGTCAAAAAGGAAAGAAACAAAAAACTCTCTTCAAACCAAAGAGAGATGTATCAGCTTCTCAACCTCTCAAACTGGTTCACATGGATATGTTCTCACCATTTAGAGTTTCTAGCATAAATGGGAAGCACTATGTTTATGTTCTTATATATGAATATAGTAGATATACCTAGACATTATTTATTCCTCACAAAATTGAATCATGCTGTCATTTTACAAAATATTCCAAAATAATAAAAAATTATAATGGACGTAGAATTAAATCCGTAGGAAGTGATCATGGTCGACAGTTTTATAATCAATAGTTTGAATTTTTTTCTCAAAAAATGGCTGTAGTCATAATTTCTCTTCCCTTGAAACACCTCAAAAGAATGGATTTGTAGAAAGAATAAATAAAACCCTAGGAGAGACTGCTAGAACCATGCATAGTGAATTTTAAAAACCTATTTATTTTTTTCTCTGAAGCTATAAATATAGAATGTTATATTATCATTTGTGTATTGATTAGACCTATTCTAAAAATAACTCCATATGTTTTGTGGAACAATAGGAAACCCAAAGTTAGCTACTTTAAAGTATTTGGTTGAAAAGTATATATCCTTAATACTGAGGAAAATCTTGAAAAATATGCATCCAAGAGTGGTAAAGGAATATTTTTAGGATATTCAATATCTAGTAAAGCCTATAGATAGTTTAATAAAATAACTAAATGTTTTGATGAATCATTACATGTAAAATTTAATAACACAGATCTACATGAGCATAAGACCACTCTATGGAACCTAGAGGATGATGTATCAAATCATGATATTAATTCAAAATATTCTAACCATCCTGTAAAGGAATCTGTGAAAACATCATGTTCTATAAATTATTTAGATCCAGATTACAATGAACCTGACCGAGTTGTAGAACCTGAAATAACCTGTCCTTCTTTTTCTAGAGTTTTTAGAACTCTTAAGAACCATCCCATAGATTCTATAGTAGGAGACTTAGACAAATGATGTCAAACTAGATATTATCTTAGAAAAAGAGTTCAAAATCATGCCTTCTTGTCACAACATGAACCTAAAAGCCTTACTAATGCCATTAATGGTTAATTTTGGATGATGGATATGAAATAAAAACATAATCAGTTTTAATGTAACATTTTTTGGAAACATGTTGACAGAAACAAAGACATATTCACCATATTCACTAAAAGGGTGTTTAGAAATAAGGTAGATGAAGCTTCTAATATAGTTATAAACAAGGCGAGATTGGTTGCACAAGGCTATAGTAAAGATGAAGTAATTGACTATGAAGTGAAATTTTCCCCATTAGCTAGACTTGAATCCTTTACACATCTATTATCTTATGTTGCAAATATAAATTTAAAACTATATCAAATGGATGTCATAAATGAATTTCTAAAATGGGTATCTAGCTGAGGATGTCGTTGTTGAGAAACCCCCTGGGATTACAAATCCTCATTTTCCTAACCATATTTTTAAATTATCTAAATATTTATAATGATTAAAACAAGCTCCAGAACTTGGTATGATAGATTAAATATTTTTATTTTTTCTAAATGTTTTAAAAAAGGAAAAGGTGATACTACCCTTTTTATAAAAGGAATTCCCAATAATGTTTTAGTATTTCAAATCAAGGTAGATGACATTATCTTTGGATCTTAAAAAATTTCTTTATTTATTGAATTTTCTAAAATGATGAAAACGAATTTGAAATGAGTTTAATGGGTGAACACAAATTATTTATTGGATTTCAAATGATTTAAGATAATGATGGTATTATATTAAATCAAAGAGAATATATTATAAATCATCCAAAATGTTTTGGATTGGATAACACTAAAAGTTGTGACACTACAATGAGTACGACTTTTTTATAAGATCTGGATGATGATCGAAAATCTGCTCATCAAACCACTTACTGCAAAATGATTGAAAGCATACTCTACGTAACTTCTTGTAGACATGACATTATTTTTAGTCTGTGTATGTGTGATTGTTTTCAATAAAATCATAAGTAATCTCATTTCAATTCTATTAAGAGAATTTTCAAATACCTGAAGCATACACCCAAACTAGTACTACTCTATCCTAGAGAATAATCATTTGACTTAGTGAGTTATTTTGATGATGACATTGGTGGTTGTATGATTTTTAGAATAAGCTCCTCTGGAACATGTCACTTTTTAGGGAAGTCACTAGTATCATGGTGTTGTATGAAACAAAACTTTGTTGCATTATCAACTCTAAAAGATGAATGCATAGCTGCTTGTGGTTTTTGTGCACTTATTTTATGGATGAAATAGTCATTACTAGATTATTGATATCAATTAATGAATTTACCTATAAATTGTGACAATATAAGTGTTATAAACACCTCAAAAATCATGTTTCACTCTCTATGACAAAACACATTGATGTAAGTCATCACTTTTTGAGAGATCATTATCAATAATGTGACAGAACATTGTAATTCATTAGATCTAAATATCAGCTTGCTAATATATTAACCAAACTATTATGTTCTGAAAGAATAGATTACATCATACATGAATTGGGAATGAGAATCATAATTAGTAAGTATACTATATCATAGTTTATGGTTTCACAAGTAAATATCTTAAGAATACTATTGAACTATAATTGTTCTGTAGTTTTAATATCTTAAGAGTTGATGTTTCATGTTTACGGTCTCACAGTTACTATTTCTTGGTTAATTTTTGGAACTTACTGGCCCAATCAATATGGTCACACAGTTTAAAAATTACATTGTTACGGTCTCACCAGGAATGCTTGTCAAGGAGTCACCATGAAGACTTCACTACTGGAAATACCACCTATACCCACGGTTTTAAACCGTGGGTATAGCCCTTAAAACCGTGGGTATAGTATATACCCACGGTTTCAAGAACCGCCGGCTGCAATGCCGTCGCAATAGGACTATACCCCCGGTTTTCATAGAACCGTGGGTATAAATGAAGAAAAATTGACATTACCCACGGTTTAACAAAACGTAGGTATAGACATCTATACACACGGTTTAAAACCGTGGGTACACTGATTTAATGCTCCCCATATGTACCACGGTTTGCAAACCGTGGGTATACTGAATAACAATTCCCGAAATGCACCCACGGTTTGGAAAACCGTGGGTGCAGACATATCAACTCCTGAAATGCACCCACGATCTGCAACTCCACCTCTCTACTATTCTATGCCTACAGACATATCAATCCTACCATTCAGATATATCAGTAATCAATAATGGTATGAAAATACAAACTCTGGTATATCAATCCCAACATGAAAATACAATGTAAATTAGAGGACCTTGTCAAAGCATATTGACTAAAAAATTGTGGAAGAATCACATTCTTACCCTAACAGTAGAATGGTTGTATATTCCCATTCCCTACAAAGATTTTTCATAGCAGATCCTAGAAATGATGGAATCTATGACATCAATTCCTAAACATATCCTACAAACCTTCTAAAATATGATCGCATCAGTGGAAATAGATAGGAGTTAGGTCTAGTTCAGTTCAAGGATATGGTATGTGATGATCTGATAATATTTCAAGTGTTGAGTCCTTCATTTCATCCACCTGTCATCCAACCTCAAAACATCCTATTTTGTTTCATTCAATAAATGAAGTGTAACCAAACAGGGCCTTATGGGAACACCAATTTAGTTCCTTCAAGAAGACCAGTACAGTTGAAATAATAGATGCTCACCTTCTTGAGAATCAAAAATGAAGTAGGGTATCAGATGATAAAGAGATGGGAAAATTTTGGGAAGATCCCTTTCCCAGATTCATACGGATAAAACTGAGAATTTGACATGAGAATTCAGCATGATATTAAAATCAACCCCCCCCCCACCATAAATAAATTCCAAATGTTTGACCCCATTTGATGAAGGCATCCTTTATACAATTATCATATCATATATATAAAGATTTTAAAATAATCAGTGAAACTTACCACATTGGGGTGTACAACACCAGGAGAAACACAAACTACACTGATACTAGACTCAGCAGGCAGCCGCTTGTGGAGGACACTGCTAAACAAGATCTGCAATGAAACAGTGACACTGTTTTGAATTGCATTGTTAAAAAAAAAAGAATATCATGAAGATTAGAAAACAATTTCCCACCCCCTTCAAACTCTTTTCCTACTATTTCTAAATGTTTTGAGTGATGTTGAGGGTTTATAAGGCCTTTAAATCATTGGACAGCCAAACACCATACAGCTGCATGTGCATCTGTGCAAGCTTGCTGCTGGAGTATCCCACTAAACTGGTGAACTTCCTTTCACCAGAAAAAACATTCATATCTTCAGAGTTGACAAAGCCAAAATGATGTATCTATTGAAAGGAAGAGAAATATTAATCTCAAACCCATAACTGTGGTGCAAAGGAAGAAGTAATGAAATTAAACGCTGTCAAAAAACAACTAATAAATCATGTAGATGTAATGAGTAAACGAGAGAAGCACTGAGACTGGACATGATCATAAAGTTTTGAACTTTCAATTTAAGAAGAAATATGTAAAAGACAATGAATTGTTTAGATAGAAGAACTTACAAAAGAATTCATGTTATCAATTCGACATAGAGAAGCTCTAATAAGAGATGGCAAGAGCAAAACTGTAAGCAATGTTGTAGCCAAATGATTCACTAGCATATGTTGCTCATATCCATCCTTTGAAAACTTCGGTTGTTATAATTATAATAAAATGTTTTCTCATGTTGAGTTATTTGTGTAAGATTCCTCAACCCTATCACAACCCGAACCCCTTTATGTCAAAGCCAAACCTGATTAACTTATGTCATGTCATGTCCAGATATCATGACAAGTTAAAAATTGTCACCTCCAATTGAGGCAAACAGAAAATTATTTTAAAAAATCTAATACAGAAATCCGATGCCACCATCTAACAGTATTGGCCTCTGACAATGAACATTAAAAACCTATGATCAATGAACATGAAGGAATAATAAGTCATTTACCATTGGAATTCCCAAAGCCTTAAGATCCCCATAACCCATGTGTAATAGGGCTGCCATGTCAACCTAGAAAACATGATATCATGAAAACATGAAAACATTAAATCATAAAAAAAGAATGTGCAAACATGAGTTGAATTCAAAAGCTAAAATAAATAACCCTCACTTCCTCAGCTTTGAATGTGATTGAATATTTTCCCAGGCCAAGTGGCTACAAGAAACCATCCACCGACTCGGGCTACACCAAAACCACAGCTGATTAGCACAATCAGGCATGATGTTTCCAGATTGCTTATTGAGAAATTGATTTTCTGCAACTTAAATGGTTTTCTTATGAAATAAAAGTTTAACTGTTACTTCAGAAACAAAACAAACAGAATTTATTCTGCTCTGCTGCACCTCGGTCTCTGCTGCAACTCGGTCTATAATTCTGCACCTCTACGATTCTGCACCTGTAAACATTCTGCACCTCTAAATATTCTGCACCTACAAACAGAATATAAGATTATACATGGATCGACACCAAGAAGCCAACAATTACCCATGAATCATCATGAATGAAAACCCAATGAAAGAAAGAGTAAAATCCACACAATATTCTACATCATTGAGCAATGTTATTCAACCCCTTTCTGAGCCAAAATGTTACTTTCAAGGCCTAAACATCCAAGAATAAAACCTTACACTTATACCCCGGTATAAGGAATCTATTAATTGATGCCATGGTACAAAACCAAGGGGATTCACTACCAAAAGTTTAGAATCACCTATCCTGGCTATAGTAGCCTCAATCATACTTGAATGACTCATCACAGTCCCATTTACATATGTTGATATCCTAACCCACATACACTTTAAAAAGATCGCGTTTTTTATTTTAAAGGTACATGACTTGTACTCCCCCTCTAAGGGACCTACTACATCGAAACGGTCCTCATCCTTTAGATTTAAAACCAAAATCATAGGTCTCATATGGGTACACAAACATGTACATGAAAATGATGGCATTGTTCTAGAAGTTCCATAGAATCATCATGTGTTTTATTTAGTGTTTAACATATTCATTCTAGAGTGATAGGGATGAGACAATTTCTTCTATCACCAGGCCTAGTGAACCAGGAGATTCCAAGAGGGAACCTGACCCATTTCAAAGATAGTTCTCTAATTTAAATTTTTTGATGGTTAAATTCAAAGATAGTTCTCTAATTAAATTTTTTTATGATTAAATACATGATCCTCCCCCTCCCCCATGCCCAGTCCCTCCCCCTCCCTCCCCACTGCACAGCCCTCCCCCTCCCTCCTACCCAGCCCTCCCCCTCCCTCCCCACTGCCCAGCCCTACCCCTCCCCCTACCCAGCCCTCCTCATCCCTTCCCACTGCCCAGCCCTCCCCCTCCCCCGTGGCCAGCCCTCCCCCTCCCCCCTGGCCAGCCCTCCCCCTCCCTCCCCACTGCCCCTCCCCCCCCTCCTCCCCCACTGCCCAGCCCTGTCCCTGCCCAGCCCCCTCCCCCTCCCCCATGCCCATCCCTCCCCCTCCCCCCTGGCCAGCCCTCCCCCTCCCCCTGGCCAGCCCTCCCCCTCCCTCCCAACTGCCCCTCCCTTTCCCCCCCACTGCCCCTCCCCCTCCCCCCTCACCCTCCCCCTCCCCCTGCCCAGCCCTTTCCCTGTCGAGCCCCCCTCCCCTCCCCCCCTGTCCAGCCCTTTCCCTGCCCAAACCCCCTCCCCCTCCCCCTGCCCAGCCCCTCCCCCTCCCTCCCCACTGCCCAGCCCCTCCCCCTGCCTCCCCAACAAAAGCAGACCAGCCTCACAAACAGAAGCAGCCAGCCTGAGAAACAGAAGGAAAAACAAGAAAAAAGAATGGAGACCAGCAAACACCAGAAACAGAAGCAGACTAGTAAACACCAAAAACAGAAGCGAACCAGTAAACACCAGAAATAGAAGCAGACCAGCAAACAGAATGCAAACCAGTAACAGACAATCAAACTAGAATGAAAACCATAATGGAGTATCCGCTGATGAAGCATCACAATCATTCACCTTTCTTTCACGATCAAGACCATCAAACTATGTTTCTTTCACCTTCTTCCTGCAAACTAAAATGAAAATCCGAAAAGTCCTAAATAAATTCATAATGATGAAGCATCACAATCATTCATCTCTTATTGAATCCAAATAAAGTCTGATAGAGAATGAAAAATTCCTATCTAGGAATTAAAAAAATTATGCTGATATTAAAATAAATGGAGTATCCGCTGAATCTAAAAATGTTGCAAAGATGCCCAGAGGAGAAACACATGGGAAAGAAAGACCACCTTGTTGAGAGTCACGCTTTCAAATCTTTTCATTCTAGACACTAACACACAATAAATGATGGATAAGAACTAGAGGATAAATAAAATGAAGCTGCTGAAAAATTAGAAGACAAATTACTTACATACCACTCCCTCCAAACCTGCAACCATCCCCCCCCCCACACCCCACACCCAGCCCCCCCCCCCCCCACCCTGCACCCAGCCCACCCCCTGAACCCAGCCCCCACCCCCTGCACCCAGCCCCACTCCCCCCTACCCAGCCCCCGACCCCACCCATCCCCCTCCCCCCTACCGAGCCCCACCCCCACCCCCAGCCCCGCCCCCCGCACCCAGCCCCCCCTCCCGCCACACCCAAAATCCCTCCCTTGCACCCATCCCCCCACCCCCTGAACCCAGCCCCGCACCCCCCGCACCCAGCCCCACCCCCACACTCACCCCCCTCCCCCTACACCTAAAATTGTTAATAATTCAATTGTACAATGTCATAGAGCATATTAAATATAAACACCCAAGTACTTTATTCATCCATCTGATGGTTTTTAAAAAATAATCTCATTATTTAATTAATAAGGTAACATCTTTTATAAGTATTTCATGGGAGGTGAATCTAGGATATACATCACCATGTGATAGTAATAGTAAGGTTATAATGAATAAAAAGGCATTCTGAAATGTGACCTAAATAAGTAAAGGGATACAAGGTAATAACCAAGCCATCCCAAACCTAAAGGGTCACCAACGTAGTAGTAATTGCAACATTTCTATGGGTATGAGTTTAATCCAAATAGAATCATCCATGGAATTAAATAATGGTATTATCTAACAGAGTCCAAGCAACATATCCAAGGTAAAATTGGAAAAGCTATGGATAGGCCCAAGGATATAACTATTCAAGTCATCTCCGTAGAACAAATTTTGGACCCCAAGAGTGTATCCAAGGAATCCTATAATTTTAAACGAGGGGTTATATAGTGTCATATCAGACATTTATTATTATATGAGGACCGGGTTCAATGGTGACTATAGCCGAGGAAACAAACATCCTTGAATCGAAATGGTATCCTTGAGTGCTCATTGAATTACCATAGGAATCCAAATTCTAACTCAGGTCAGGCACTTTCTATGGATATGTTAATGACTATATAAAAATGAAAACATTTAAATTTATTCATGTAATTGTTCAGGACATATGATACTCTATCCATTTAATATGCCATATGGTTCATTCTGATTTTTCATTGATGTGAAAAGCTTTTGAAGACATGAAATCCATTAGTCAAATAATTTATGTCATAATTATTTAGTTAATTCAATGTTTTAAATCAAGAAACCATCTCATTAAAATCCATTTAATAATAAATTTAATGGTCATATAATTTCAAAAGTCAATATTTATGAAATTTCATTTGATTATTGTGATAAGGAAAAAGGTACACCCAACCATTTAAGAGATTTCATATTTAGCTACCTAGTTTTATCCTTTACCTTTAATACCATGACAATTCTAGACTAAGAACAAGAAACCACGTGCATTTTATTTAACATAACTAATCTGTTTCATATTAATTTACAATTCATTAATCATCTTCAGGCATTGAACATTGGAGGGTCTAGTGGAAGGTGATGGTAGTGACTTCGCTAATCAATTCATAATTCAATAGGTAGCTTATACATGGAGGCTTATCATTCGAGTTATAAATATAAAACACAATATAATGATGTCTCTATAGTTTCAAAACACTAAAAACCATATATGGCATATAATCCTTCATGAGTTTGTTGTATTTCTAGATGAAACCACCACCAACAATTTACGTATGTAGAAATTTTCATTGAACACAGTCCTAAGTAATATAATCAAGAAATATTAATTCAATAAATTATACCCTATTAAATCAGCATGACAACACGAAAATTTCCAAAATGATGGAAACCATGAAAATATTTATAAAACGCATACCATAAGGAGATGTTGTTCATATGGAATATAGGGTTTATAAAGAAGATAAATGATGGAATACATAAAAAAATCATGTTTGATGACCCCATTCCCTTCATGCGATCTATCAAGAAAGCTATAGCATAAGGAGATGTTGTTCATATGGACATTTTAGAGTAGACACCACTGTTCCCCTGGGTATGACACTTTAGTTCTAGATTCCCTCCTTCCCAATACTTTTATGTCCTTCAAATAGAACTCATCACTAGTATATCATCCTAAATTAGTAGTCTTTGTCAGTTATATCCAATGAAAAAAATGTAGTAATATAAAACATTGTAAATGAAAACAGATTCTTTCAATAACAATCAGAGGAAGTAAAAATTATCTCTAAGATGAATTTTTTTTAAGAAGGTGATGGATTGGTAGACCATGAAACCACAAAACCAGGGTTTTAGTTAAACCCAAATCCAGAAGCCAAAATTCAGTCTAGTAAAGCAGGCAGATCGGCTCCCAAATAGACCAAACAACAGAAATGAATTCAAAAAAATACCCAAAGATTCATACCCAGATTTCCACTTATGATGACTGATTATTGACTAAATAAACAATGCAGAAGATAATTTGTGTAGTGATATAAGAATAAGTGATTAGTTTCAAAGGAATAAAAAATTAAGGAGAAGAAATTATATACCTATATAGAATGACTTGGCCGGGAAATTGTCTGAGGAGAGGTAGCTGCGAGGGAGAAGCGAGGACGCCGCTGGAGCTTGGGGAAGTGTAGCGCATGCTAGGATGTTGAGGCAGAGGAGAAGGGCCGGAATTCCAGGTCGGGAGCGGAGGAGAAGGCGGGAGGCGAAAGCTGTAAAGGGGATGAGATGGATGGGAATCGGTGGTCGGATGTCCGGGAGGCGGAGGTCAGAGAGGGGAGTAGAGGGCTGGGAGGCGAAGGTCGGATAACCGGGAGGCAGTGGTCGGGGAGGGGAGGAGAGGTCCGGAGGCGGAGGTCGGGAACCTAGGGTTCGAGCGGGGAAGCGCGAGAGTGAGGAGGAGAAGTTCCGATTGGGGAGCGCGAGAGTGAGGAGGAGAACCCGATATTCGGGTAAAATTGTGAATTGAATACCCACGGTTTTAATAAAACCGTGGGTATTGATAAACAAAAAAGGCCTACTCCCACGGTTTGATAAACCTTGGGAATAGATGCGTGGGGATAGACCAGTATTCCAGTAGTGCTTGTTATGGTCTCACTGTGAAAGTTGACAATGATCTCACCATAAATACACTTTATTGATTTATTTATACACTATAACTTGTATCACGGTATATTATTGTTTAATCATTTTACTTTCCCATTCCTTTGATCCTACAAAGCTTGATATCACTACATTATAAAATAAAAGATGTTTCACTCGCTCTTCACTTGATCTCTCTTATCTCAAACTGTAACCCCTATTTTAATCCTTCTTTCTCTTGAACCTTCAGTGAATTCCTAGGATGAAATTCTCATGATCATCAACTCCTGATAAGTGTAGTTTAAAAAAGAAGTTGAAAATCACACCATAGATAGCACCTGAAGGCCCTCTATATCAAAATATAGTGAAAATAGTAGTGTTATCTAAAAAGGAGATTTTCCCAAAGGGGCTTCTGTCAAGTAGTTCATTTTTATTGAAAGTGCTAACAGAGCATAGATGGATATATTGTTTCACAAATGATGATAGTATTATTTACCCGAAGCTCGTTGCATAGTTTTAGCAGTATGTTCAAATCACTTTTGATTCATAATATGGCTATGTTGTGCGAAGTTGGATCAATGCCCAGATTTGTACCGTTTCTTTGAGGTTATCTTATTCATGCCTTAGGATACCTCAGGAGGTTATTTGTGAGGACTACCAGGGAGGTCTTCCACCTCCATGTGAATTCTTTATTTTGGAAGAATCATTGAGAATTTTAACTGTAAATGAAACTAAGAGGGGATCCATAGCTGCCGAGCAAGATGGTGAATCTAGACTCTTATTTATGTTTATTCAGAATTTTATTTGACCCATAAAATTGGATTTTTCAGTAGTCGATTATCAAAATGTATTTTTGATACATCTCATGAAAAATGGACATAAGATAACCTATGATAGTATAGTTTATAACATTTGTGGGAGTTGATAAAAACAACCTCCAATTCAACCTTCCTGTTTTATTCATTTCTTATCTCAGCTATGCTTCATGAAAAAGGATTGGTGTAACCCTACGATGAGTCAATCCAAAACTATGTGTTCTGCCTTTTGAAATATATAGTAAAGAGAATAAAAATTAGCTAGAATCATTAGAAACAATCTGGGGTGGAAGATTATGACAAGGTTTAGAAAAATATTAATCTGGTATAAAACCCTTCAAGACAAAACGATATTCGTAATTCTTGGTTTCGTACTAGATGAACATATTGATTATTCTGATGAGGTGGAAGAAGAAAAGGTTGTTTTACCTCCGAGAGAAACTGTTATGCTTGAGGAAGACAATGAATCTTCTCCTCAAGACTTATTTGAGAAGGAAATATATGTTCCGGAAGAAGTTATTAATCTAGAAGAACAACTTGCTTCCAAAGAATAATCTGTTTCAAAGGTAAGTGAAAAGAATATTATAGAAGAGAATATTGAAGAATATCTTTCTATTGTGAAAGAATCAATTATTGAGGAACACCCAGAGGAACATGTTATTCATGAAATTATACCATATTTTGAATAATGAATGGATAATCCCTTTTATATTTCTAGAAAAGAAATGAGTTAAGAATTTAGGGATGAAATCATGGGAATAGATTAAGGATCTAAATCTCTCATTCTTGAGAATGATTCACCTGTTGAGGGGGATCAGCCCCCCAATATGGAATCTATTGAAGTCCATAATCCCATTGATCTATTCATAGTGAATACATGGTATAAATTCCCTAGTTATTTTGATGAGAATGATTCCCAAGAAGTCTCAGTTAAAGGAATTGATCTCTCTACTATATTTCATTTGAAACTGGCTTGTGCTCCTTAAGATATCTCTACCAAAGATTCAGAGCCTATATCAGCTTCTATTCCAGATGCTTCAAACAAACCTCAAAACCTGGTGAATAAAGATGATCTGAATATTTTTGGAGTTACCCAATTGGATCGAATTGAGAAACTCATTAATACCCAACCAACTCCCATAACCAATTTAATTGAGAGAGATGTTGCCCTGTTTTTGGAAAATGTCATATGAAAGTTTCAGCCTAAGATTATTTCTAAGATTCAAGAAGTCAGAGTCTAGAAAAAATAGTTCAATGATGAAGTAAAATCTATATGAGGTATGGATGAAGATATGCAGAGAGTGAAAACCTCCCAACCAGAACCTATTTCTTTTCTTGTTGTGGATGTTGTCAGTCAGATTCCACAAGAAGTCTCTTCTCAAATCCTACCTAATCTAACATCCTCATTTGAAAGGGCAGCTAAATGTAACAACCATATTGCTCAAGAGATGAATGAACTTGTTATTTGTCTTAACATGTTAATTCTTTAGTAGAAGGGATATCTCTAAAAAATTCTAAATCCACTGAAATCCCATACTTCGGTTGTCATTTCTTCTTGTACTTTTGGACTACCGTCTCAACCATATTTAGACAGTGATCTTCTCTGAAAAGTTGTCAATGAATAACTTCAATATGTGCTCAGTAGCTTTGACAAGGAATCTATATCTGAAGTTATCAAGAGCAGTGAAAAATTTCTTGATTTGTTGAGAATTCATTCAAGATTTTTAATGATTCTCAACAAACAATTGTTAAGAAGGTGGACTTCTATTTCAATTTTATCTTCTCTATAAATGACATGACCAACCACTTCAAGTACCTTGTAAAGATTATAAGGGTTCCTCCTATCACACAAGCTTTTAAAAACCAAGTGCAAAAGCTAAAATATTTCACTCCATTGTTGGATAAGTTTATGGAGAATAAGGATGTCTTTAAGAAAGCTATATAGTATAGTAGTGAGATTATTGATAACTTCATCAAGATTTTGAGGCTTTATCTTTATGTATAGAGTACTTCAATTGTCATTACTACAAATGCACCCCTATGATATAGTTTTCCTACCTTCTTATCCTCTTCCATTCCCTCTATATCTATGTTTGTCTCTCAGGCTTTGAGTCAGATCAGGCATGTTATCCTTGATCAACAGTTTCCTCGATCATCCACTACACCTTCCATGACCCCTTCTATTTTTTAAGGACTCCCTTTACCTTTTATGTCTACTAGTTAACTCTGTTCCTCTACATCTACCTCAACTCCTATGGATTCTTCTCTTGATTATGCTACCAAGGGAAAAGAAAAGATAGGCCAGTGCTGAAGATCAAAGACTAATATCTTTTGATAGGGATGTTTTCTGTATTCTTGTTACATACTATTTTTAATGACAATTTTTATCCATATAATTCATTGTGCATTTTTCGTTCTTATTTACTCTATTTGATAATCCCAAAAGATGAAGAAATGTGTATTCTTTATGCACACTATGGGAGAGCCATTTTCTCTATGATTATATATCTCACTCAAATGATTTCTGATCATCAAAAAGGGGAATATTATTAGACTCCACATGTGTGAATCATGTTATAATGATCACCAATACTATACATTCTATAAGGATTCTTAATCATTCTTAATCTATCTTAAATCATGTGTATAGATGGTTAGTTGATTTATGACTTCAATAATTATTTTAAACTATTTTGATTATAGTGAAATTTTATAATGAATGTCTGGATGGTCACGATGTCTAGATGTTCATTGTGTCTGCATGGTCACGGTGTCTGGTTGGTCACGATGTCTCGATGGTCACAGTGTCTGAATGGCCACAATGTCTGGATGGTCACAGTTTTTGGATGGTCCAAGTGTCTTGATGGTCATTGTGTATCAGACATAGCCAATTATATGAATATAACGTTTTATGTCTACATATAGATATTTGGCTATGTCTGATACACAATGACTATCAAGACATTGTGACCATCCAAACACTGTGACCATCCAGACATTGTGGCCATTCAGACACTATGACCATCGAGACATATTGACCAACCAGACACCGTGACCATGCAGACACAATGAACATCTAGACACTCTGACCATCCAGACACCATGGCCATCCATACACCATGACCATCCAGATACAGTGACCATCCAAACACCTTGACCATCCAGACACCATGACCATCCACACACCATGACCATCTAGAAATCGTGACCATCTAGACAACATGACCATCCAGACACTATGACCATCCAGACACTGTGATCAGACATCATGATCCTAACACTACATATGTGCTACCCATTATTGATCTCTATACAACTATGACATTATAGATATCTCACCGATCAATGACAAAGAAGGAGATACTGTTTCAAGGAGCCACGTTTTCAAGGATACACCATTTACAGACAGACTGTGGTACTATTTCTTATTATTTTTTCCGTTTTTAAATTAAATTTTTGAGGGTCATATTTGATGTTTTAAATTCACTGACATAATTTATGATTTTTTGTAGAAATGTCATATAACAGTACGAGGTATGAGGTGCATAATACATTCATCATGTCGGCTCTAGAACATGCATTCTATGAATAAAAAGAGCAATGTGGTCAGATCAAAAAGGGGAGTGACCATGTTGACTATGGAGACAATTGCGATTACAGAAAAGAAAGTGTGTGCACGATAATGAAGTAGTATGTGAATTTACACACCTAACACTACAGGAAAACATGTGAAGCATACTCGAATCCTAGAGTCGAGAACATTTTTTCACTATTATCTCCACAAAGAATACAAGCCAGATCTTGCAGACTTACAATACATTGTTTTCTGTGAGATGACTCGATTTCAGAATCTTCTTTATTTCAGTAGTCCAGAGCTGGATAGAAAAACACTCAGAACACTTCTATCCTTATCTCATTATTTCTACTCTGTTGTGTTTTATTTTTATCTTTAAAGAAGTGTGTGGGACTGTATAAAAGCATGCATTGTCTACTATATCAAATTGAAAGATATAAGATATCTTTTCTATTACATATTTTTATACTTGTGTATTCCCATATATAGGTTTGTAAGAGGTCCATGTGACCTGATATTTCAAACCCATGAAGAACTGTGGAAGAGGTCATGTGACCTGAACTATCTTGTGTACTATTGTTAACCCTCATCTAGGGTGTGGATAAATATTATTTATATAAACAAATTTTTGGAAGGTGAATAACATGTGGAGTGGATTAGGTCTCGTCTTGAGACTGAACCACTTGTTTTGTATTTTCTATGCTATTTATTTTAGTTTTCATTGCTTTTCTATTTAATTAAGAAATCACTAAATTTAATTTGATTGTTAATATGGGAAATAAGTTATAATTGATTTACAATATTGGAATACCTTCAAAATTAATGTTAATAAATGATATTAAAATTACTTAAAATTAATCAATCCTCACAGAAGTTATTTAATCAGTCAAACATTCATAACCATATAACTTTGTTTAGCCGAGATGTACATAAATTTATTGGGGACTCTTTTTAAGAATACCTTTTTAAACGAAAATTCTAATAGATACACAATTCACCCCCCTCTTGAGAACTCTACTCCGACCAATAATTTTATGGTTGAATATTCCAATAAATGGAAACTTTATTAACTTTCTAATCATATCATATTATATTATTATTTTTAATTATTTGTATTATTTTAAAATATTTTAATAAAATACTATTTCTAAAAAGTATCTAATGTGTCAATTTTGGACTATTCATTTTACTGATTTTAAATAATATTTAGAAAGAGAGATAGATTTCAAAAAAACATTTAATATAGTTATGCAATGACACAGTCACCTTAAAGATTAATAGAGTTCCATAATAAATGTAAATTCTATTTCATTTACTATTTTTTATATAATATATTTAATATTTCTATTAATGAAATGATTAATGTATCACTATTATGTATGTATTTATGGAAATTATTTAATTTCTAAAAATTATAAATAAATTACCGTGATGTTGATAATTTCATTAAATTTAGGAGACTATTTATTATCAATGTTATATAAAATTTATTACTATATTAAATATATTAAAATTACAAGGAATAAGAGTGTGATATTTTGTCACATTCGAGTCAAGTAATTTTATTAAAATGTTATTTATATCATTTTCAGGGGAAAAGGTCCATTAAATAAGTCAATTATTGTCTTTAAGGGTTAAAGGTCGATTTTTTCTCATCTAATAGAATTTTGTAATGATTTATGGTAATTGTATTATCTTTATCATATGATTTGTAAAAATATTTTACCAGATTTTCCTTTAACAGTGGTAAATAAAAAATACCAAAGTTATTATTCATAATATCAAATAGATAAGTGTATAATATTAAAATAATTTGGAACCTCATATTAAATGTATGGAATTCATCTTTGAAAATATACAACACTCAATTTTTAGTAATTAAATGAAAATTAATCCTGTTGAAAAATTTGAAAGCAAGGTTTTTTAAAGTAAAAACCAGCAATTGATTGACATGTGTTTATATCAAATTTCAATGTAAAATTTAATCCAATGAAAAAAATTGGGTTTAATGATAGAAAACCTTAATATAATTATTCCTTAAACACAATTAAGATGGAAATCAAAAAATATAATTATATTTGACATAAACTATATTGAATTAAAATATTTTTTTTTCACTATTCGTTTATATATGAATGTTAGCAGAAAAATAATAAAATTTTATCCAATGCAAATTTTGATTCCCCAATTATAATTAAAATGTTTAATTTCTCTAGTAGAATGTATAAAGATGTTATAAACATGATTTACTATGGGCTACCCATCAAAAGGTAGAATAATTGTATTTATTTTTGAAAAGTACTAATTTTATCCATAAAATTGAATTATTCATATATAATGTCTTAAAATTCCTAAAATAAATTTTAAACATTAGATTGGTTTTTTATTTCATTAATATAATCCAACTAGACTGATTTGAATAATTTATAAACAAAATTATTCGTATTTAAATATATTTTTTATAAAAACACATCCTTTATATACAATTTTTTTTCTTAATTTTATAATTAATTTTATAACCAATGAATCATTATATAAATACATTTAAACTATATTTTGATTATTATGTTACTTTTATTCATTACCTTAATTCTAATTTCAACGCGATAACTGTAATATTGAATAATAATATTTAGTTGTTAGTTTAAGCTCAATGTGGAATATCATGTATGTTGTGGAATATTGTGTTTACATAAAAAACATTGGATGTTACATTTCACCCAATTTTGGAAATTGTGTCCTAAGAATTTTAAATTTGGTTTTGGTAGCTAAGGTTTCACTTTTCAAAATTTTTCCATCGAAATCCCAAATTGGAAAAAGGATTAACAAAACATCCAATTTAAAATATTGAAAGGAATGTACAATAGTAACATGAGAAAAAACATACTAGATTCCCATGTAGGAAAACATGGATATGGTTTTGAAAACTAATGATCATTTTCGAAAAGAGATCAATACAAAACTTTTTTAGGAGAACGTTTACAATAAAAAAAACCATAACTTTGTGATTTGTTAAACTGTTATTGATTTCATAGTAGTAAAATTAAATATAAAATATATTTGTATTATTATAGTTTTTAATAGAGTTGTGAAATTAATTTACATCCTAAACTAGACCTTAATGAAATACATTTACTTGAAAATTATAGTTTCATCATTTAATAAAATTCTAATACAAACTCATCCTTTTCTCCACAAGTTTAGTATTTTAGAGGATTTTTTCTCTTACCTGATACACTAGAATAAAAATCTAGATAATCATATAATCAAAAAATATTTAATATCTATTCCACTTATCTTGAATCATTATCTAAAACCATAATTTTTAGGATAAGATAAAATAATTATCTAAAAAAATATCCACTTTACGATGAAATACAACTTTTAATATATAAAGACAAACATTGACACCAATAGTTCAACATATACGATTAATCAAATTAAAATCTTTAAAAATACTCAAATTAATCCCCAATAGGGTTAAAACACAAAATAAGAAAGGATTTTATCATATATTAATATAAGATAAATTTTAACTTCTATCTCTTAATAACATCAACCACTCTTAATGTCTCATACAAAAAAATTAATATTACAAATTGTTCTCTAAGATAGGATAATAATTTACATATATAAGTTGAATAAAAATATGTCTATAATAAAATCATTGATTATCTAAAAAAATAATTAAAATATTATTTCCCAAGTAATATCATATAGTATTCAGTTCACCATGAATATATAGGGAACCTAAAATAGTGAATGTCTTCTAAAATTACATTAATCTCTTAATCCCCAAATCCTTTTCTAATATTATAAAAATTATGTTCCCAAAATCAAATTATTCTCATCCCATAAAAAATATAACATAAACAATTATATTAACAAGGTTATTCATGTAGGCAAGTTGTAGGTGATTCTCTCTTTTCTCCCTTAGGTTTTTGGTTCAATCCCCAAACCATTGCTGGATGCGATGAGTTCTCATCCATCTTGTAGGATTTCCCTTCTTATAAAACTCAAAACTAACAATATCATGTTTTAACCTCAAAGTTTTACTTATACCTATCACTTCCATGTCAACTCCTAATTTCATTCATATATGAATTCATGAATTATTATGCATCTTGATTTTTTCACCTATATTTCATTTAATGAAACAATTCCCCAAAGAATGAATAGTGTACCTTGATCATGATGTCCTCATGGTTTAATCAACATTTTTCACATAGATATATGTTATATGCATTGAAAAAATTATTTAATGATTATTAAAAATTACATTAATTCATTGTAGAAATACATGGTGTACAACTTGGGTCATATGTGTTTTCGTAGATAAATAATTTTGGAAAATAATCATGTATGACATATAATTTCAAAACATTATTAAGACAAGGTTTTTAAAAAACATTTAGACCAAGATGGTTTAGAAACATTCAATAAAGGGTCCTTTTAAAATTCTATAAGTATGTGTTAAAAGACAATATGTTTAAAGAATATATAAATTGGTTGTGTAATGATCTCCTTAATCAGAGTCGTTTTGAAAATCATAACATGCTTCAAAATCATGTGATAAGATTAAACACCTTAAAATTCATTGATAATATTTATATTTTTCTAAAATATCAAAATATTGAGAAAATATAATTTTATTAAAACAAATCATTATCCATGCCGTCATCTAGGTATACTGGAGATGTTTCATATATTAAACAACTAATTTCAAGTGAGTTGTATGTTATAAAAAAGTCAGAATAATTTTGTAATGACTTTGAAATAATTTTTACAAGAAAGTCATCAGTAAGAGATAAGAATATTTTTTTAGATCCTCCTCCTTCCATTTTTACCCAACATTTAATTATCTGAAAAGGTTATAGAATAATCATTTGATATAATTAATAAATAAAGATAATTACCATATGTTTATCCAGAACACATAATCCCTATTGTTGTCTAAAACATTCCATTATTTCTAACTATAAGGCCCCAACTTTAAACATTACATAATATTGAGGTAATAGATGAAACATTCATTATTTCACATTGAGGATATGGTCATGATTATTTCCTTATATAATTAGGCTATAAATCATACATAGAAAAACTATAAGAATAAAAAGATGACACTTCCAAATATTATTGTTTTTTTTTTCAAAAAGAAACCATTATAAAAATTAAAATTGATTTCATTTCAAGACACATAATAGATAATTTCGTCATGAAATAATAATTTTCCTTTAAAATATTATAACATGTTAAAAAAATTTCAAAATATTGGATGAGAATAGAAATCATATAAAGGGGTATGAAAGATAGAATGAAATTCGTAGTCCATTATTATTTTAAACTCATGAAAACATTTTAAAAAAATCTTACTTTTCACCTGTAAAACGTAATCGCATTAGGTAACCTGATGAAAACATAATATTACTAAAAATAATACTAGTAATCAGAAATGAAAATGGTAACCTATAGAAACCATATTATACATACATTGTAGTATTCACAACTATATACAGTATAACCTTTATGGTTTCATTTGGAATACTCGTCACAATATATTCCCCAAATTTTTTAGGAGAAACCCTACTATTTTACATTTATTACCTAATGTAATGGTGATCTGTCAAGGGATAACTCTCCATTATCTTATCATGAAACCACCTGAATACATAAGCATTTACCAAGATCCATAACATAATCATAATACATAAAACATGAATAAAGTAAAATAATATTTGATCATTCCAATCACAAAATATCATTTCCTAATATGGATATATTCAATCCATTTACAACCCCATATTAAATACAAAAATAAATAAAATGAAAAATTGGTATTTATTTTTCATTTAAAAACCTTATAGACAATAGAGGAATCTGAATACGAAATAATGGTTATGATGAAAGAAAAGTCATTGTTGGTATATATGTTAAAAATCATTCATTTATTCATTTATTATAACTCTTCTTATTAAAATATTACTTTTGAAAACAATTTAATGAAATAAAAATTAAAAGGGCTCTATTATACCCTTTATAAAAAAAGGTTTTGTGTAATATTAAATTATTCCTTAATAAAAGGAGATAGAGACAATGTCCCTTACCTTTATTCGGAATTATCATGATAAATCATTATATTATTGAATAATAATATTTGGATTATTTATAGTTTATTGATAACCATAATCAATTTTATTATTACATTTATATTTCACACAACCATGTTATAAAAATTACATAATTAAAAAATATAATGTGAGAATTTTTGTTCATATTCGGTACCTGGGTCGAAAATAAACATGATATGGTGTCAATTGCATGTGTGTTCATAAGTCTATTATCTCTATAATAACATTCATGAAATTATAATAACATTTAAACATAAATTATTCTTCTAAATCCATTCTTTTATATATGGTAAAAAAATAACAACATTAAAATCCTGGATATGGTCGAATGCACGTATGCGTGAGTAACATTTCCATTTTTCATTTATCAATATTGAAATAAGGTAATTATTATTTTATCACACATGAATTATCCTAATAATATCAGAATCATAATAATAATTTTAATATACTTACATATATCATTCATGTTATGTGATGAATAAAAATGATTCACATCTAATTGTGGAGGTGATAGTTTACACGTAAGCACAAATGATATTATCAATTTTAAGTGCATGGAATGTAAGTTCATAATTGGTATATTATTTTATTATAAAGATAAATATCTCATGAAAATAATATATAAAATTTAATTAAATAATTTTTACCAGTCTTGAGAGATGATAATTAAAAACAAACTATATCAGTTCATGAGGTGGTATTCGACCATACACATACAAAAAATGTTCTTTTCTGATTTCATGAAATTGGAGATGGAATCTTGTGATCATATTAACATAATAGAATTATAGTATATTGAGTATACTAGTTTTATTATTTCATCAGGTTTAAATGGGATTTAAATATGTGGAAGAAGGAATAATATAGAAATATTTAATGAAAATCATACTTTTTTTCAGTTGATCACATTTGAAGAATAGCTTAACACCTCTAAAAGGGCGTTCTAAATAAAATAAGGAATCATGGATGTGGGAAATGATTTTAAAAAGAGTTTTGGGTAGATACTGGGCTAATAAAAATGTTTTATATGTTTGAGTAATAGATTAGAGTTGGTAAATTTTTATTGGATAGGGGAGGGGAACACCTGGAAACAAAAAATATATATTAAATTAATATAAACTATTTTTAACTAAAAATGACAACATATTAAGTTATGTATAATATAATATTAGTTTTTATATAATTCATATTTTATAATAATTTTTAGGCATGTATTGGTTTTATTTTAAATCTTATCTTATTGGTTTACACATAAATAATCTATTTTAATTTTAATTATGGTTACAACAATTTAATGTTTAAGTGGATTTGAATTTTACTTATATGGTGTCCATTTATGATAAATTAACACTTTATAATAATTTATATATAATATTTTTTTTTTTATTTTTTTTAACATTTTTATGTTTTTTAAATAATTTTATAAAATTTTATTTTTATTAAATATCAATATTATCGATTTAGACACTATTCATTTCAAAAATTTAAATAAAATCCAAACAGAGTGATAACTTCAAAAAACATTTAAATTGACTTATAATATATTATATTCAGCTATGAAATTATTGTGTAACATGAATTAATTAATATTATAATTATTTTAAAATATTTCATTTCATTTATTTGATATTTCTTTTAATAAAATAATTAGTGTAACAATGTTCTGTAATTATTTAAGATAATTATTTAATTTATAAATTTTTTAAAAAAATCCCTTGATGTATATAATTTTATTATATTTATAGATAATATTTATTATTTATGTTATATTATATTTATCAATACGTTAAAATTATTTTACTTATAATAAATAAGATGGTGAGATTTTTTTAAATTCATGTCACTTTATTTTATTTAAATTCATTATATATTATTTTAAGATAAAAAATCCATTAAAAGGGTAAATAATGATCTTTAGGTGTTAAGGGTATATGATGACTCATAAAATAGTATTTTTTTCAGGTGTTAGGGTAATTGTATATTTCTTATCAAATTAATTGTTACCATAATTTCGGCGATTTTCCTTTAACGGTGAAAAACAATTATCGTAGTTACTATTACTAACATTTAAGAAAGATTAAACTATTAATATAATTATGACACACTAATTCCAAATATGGAATCTATTTTTCAAAATTAAATAAAATGGTGTTCCTGTAAGTAACATAAAATTAATCCCATAAATAATGAGAATGTGGGTTTTTTAAAAGGTAAATACTATCAAAATATTGATATGTGTTTATATCCAATTTAGACTTGAAATTATATCTGATGATAAAAATTGGATTGAATGATAACTAATTAATAATTTTTAATTTAAAAGTTATTAAAAGGATAATCCATCAATGTAAATAAATTATACAACAAATCATTTTTCAATTAAAATGCATGTATATTTCACTATTCATTAAAATATAAATTTTTTCCTAAAAACACAAAAACTAAATATAAATTTTGATGTCTTTATTCCAAAAAAAAGAATTAAAATTTTCAAATATAACTTAAAATTTTTAAAATACATGATTTAAAATAGTTTGTCCATTAAAATGAGGCAAAAATATATTTTTTTTTAAAAATACTCATTTTATCCATAAAATTAAATTGTTCTTATATTATTTTTAGAAGATTCATAAAATTAATTTAAAAAAATAATTTGGAGTTTATATTTCAGTAATATAATCCAACATGAGGGATTTTATTATATTTTAAACACATTTATTTTCATTAAAATAGTGTTTCATAAAAACAAATCTTATATATTCAATTGGGTTTTCTTTCATTTCCTTATTAATTTGGGAACAAATGAGTCATTATATGAACATGTGAAAACTATATTTTAAAAATTTAGTTATATTATTTGTTCTATCCATTCTAACAGAAAGGTGATAACTACCGTATTGATTAATAATTTTTACTTGTTCTTTTCAACTTGATGTTTCATATCATGTATGCTATCGAACACTGTGTTTCCTTAAAAAAAATAGGATGGTACAATTATAAATATATAATTGTATCACATTCCTATGTTTATGTATTCCCTCAATGATAATGGTTTTTTATTGGCTATTCTTCACTCTTATGAATATTTTTATTTGTTATGAAAAATAATTATACAATGAATCTTGATTAAAGATACTAGTTAGTTTTATGAAATATATATGTTATAATTATTTCCATAATACATATTTATATTTATGATCATTAATGGAAAATTCATATATTCTCTAACACTATGAATCTTATCTCACCATTTATTTTTTCTTTCCATCTCAGTTTTTTATGGAATGATCTATGTATGATGATATATTAAGGGTATTAATATGACAAGATTTGTGGGAGATGTTGAAGACCCGTTATGAAATTTGATGTTTATATATCATGTTTCCAAATACACTAAATCCTTATGGATATAGGGAATTTATAATTGTGGTATGTTTTTTAAATTCATCCCAAATTAAGAAATATATATATATGTTATGATAAGGTAACATCAACCAAGTCTAATATTACATTTATTACATTGGTAAAAGATACAATATGTTTCACCATGCAAGATAAATTAGTTTATCCACTATGAAAAACATGATACATACTTGATTCCCATTATAAAAGATAAATATAAAAACATATCATAATAAATTATCATTAATTCTCTAAAGAATTCAAAATTTACTTCTTCATATCATGGGAAAAAGAAAACAAATTAAAGATCATCCTAGATTCTCGTTATGTTTTTGTCAATTTTAATATTTCTTGAGTATATATGACATAATGTATTTGGAAAAGTGGAAAACTATAATACATGTAATAAAAAATAAATTTATTTTAATGAATATCCTTGGTTATCCTTTGGATACTAGAAATAGAATTATCAATAATTGAAATTCAAAAATCAGTAAATTCTGGAACAATTCATCATGTCCATGGCCATGTTACTATAACAATTACCATCTTGTATTCAAAAAATAGGTTATTAATTTTTATAAATTTGTATTTATGAACAAAATACCCAAATAATTTTTCTCTTGTTTTCTCTCATGAGACCTATCGTGCATCGAGGGGATAACAACAATTGGTCCAGACTAATCACATGCACATCCAACGAATTCTCTAGATATATTGAATTATCAACACAATTCATTACCAAAATACCTAAAAATGAATAATTATATATATTGAATCTATTATACGTAATATTATTTCAGTCAATGAAATAAAATTTATAAAAAAACATTCGTTAATTGATTCTGTAAATGTAAATTGTATAATATCGAGACATCATTAAAGTAATATTAATAATACATAATTCATCCATGATATTGAATATATATATATATATATATAAAGAAGATAGAAAAATTACAATACATAATAAATAGTGACAGATATCATGATAACATAAAAGTGAATAGTCTCAAAAATAATGTAAAATGCATTATTTATACAGGATGAAAGAAGAAAATCGACTACTAATAAATGAATGTTTCATTTTAAAAACTATCATTTACAAGAGGATAAAAACATAAAGAATTAAAAATAACATCCTTTTAACATTGTTTAAAAAAATAGATGATATATCACAATAAGAATTTTTTCTTCATTAAAAAAATAATCATTTATTTTGATAAAATATGAAATAAAAATAATAGAATATTCATATAAATATATTCTATAAAAATAACCATTGATAATTTTTATGAAATCCTAATAATTAATATTATATATAATGGTTGGAATGGGTTTTCGAGCCATATATGTTAAAAATCATTTTCAAGTATATTTTTAAAAATTGTAAACAATCATATAGAAATTGTTACAAAGATTCTTTTTTAATCGTTGGTAAAGAAAGTAAAAAAAAGTTAAAAAAACTTTATCATAATTTGAAGAAAATATTAGAAACTTCATTGACAATTTGCAAGAAAAATTATATAGAGGTGAAACTATTACAAACATTTACAAAAGTATTTCAAAATATAATCCCATAAATATAACGTACATGTTTCTTATTAATCAAAATACTGAAGAATAATAATGTAAACATGTAAATCCAAACAAACTATAACATAATAATATATATAATTTTTAATTTATTAGAATTATATAATTAATCCAAAAAAACACGAACATAATAAATCCTGAAATAAAAACATATTATAATAGGAATCCCCTACCATAGGTCCTAGAAAAGTCATACATGGCTAAACCTGTAGTATAGTTCATTTGACTATATGGCATAATTTATTAAGAATATTTTTTACCTATAATATATTTTTATAGTCATTTTATAATATGTTTATTTTAATTCATTGAATAGTTCTTTCTTACGTCAACCACATATGGTTGTTCAACGATTTTATTCAAAATTACATTGATATATTTTCTATGATTATTGGAGTTGAGAAATTGATCTATAATTTATTGAATTATAACATTTACATGAATAAAATTTCTATAATTTATATATTATTTGATAATATTTCATGCATGATCTAATTTAAAAATGACACACAATGCTTCGTGGATGTGTCTGTTAATAAATACACACAAGTGACATTATCATTTTCTATCAAATGAAAGTGTAAAAAGTTTGATAATAGACTATATTTATAAAAAAATTTATACAATAAATTTAATATATACTAATTAATTCTATATTAATATAAATATATATATAATGGATATGAAAAATGATTTACCCCCCCCCCTATGTGGAGATAGTTGGACATATGTATGCACGAGTGAGGTTTTCATTTCCATAATATGAAAATGTGGTGGAAAATAGCCTTCCCAAATTCAAAATAACACCTTAGTAAATTTTAAATACTATATAAATTAATTTAATATGGATAAAATATATTTAGAGGATGTATATGATGAAATTTTAATTTGAAATTGTCTTGTTAGATGATTGCCTTTTATTGGAAAGATCCCCATTAGATTACAGCTTAATCCATATAAGTTTGTATTTTGAAGACACCGTTGCCATAATTTTATGTGGTGGAATGCTGAGAGGGTATTTACCAAATTATTATTCACGATAAATGGATAAATATCAATGAATAACAGAGTATATAAAGTTCCCATTTATAATTTATTGGGGTGACACATATGAAATTACATAAACAATAAAAATAATAAAAATCATTTTCTAGGAAAAGTTGAAAAAAAATTCATATATTAAAATATTATATGTAACAAATTACCAAAAAATAATGTTGGTAAAGTTTTAGTTTAGGTTATATTTCTATGCATTTCATTTTTAAAATAAATAACTCAAGTTACCCTTAATAAAGTATAAAAATATTTACCAAAATTTGAATTTATTACGAAAAAATTAATATAACCTTATTATATAATATCAATATTCTTATTTAAATGTATGAAATAAATTCTTCATGATTCAACTTAAATAGTTTCCAGAAAATACTTATAATATTATTTTTTAAAAAAATTATTAGAAAAAAGTAATTTTAATGTGTTGACATGATTTTATATTTATTTGTGGACAAATACATTACAGTAATGTTGATTCCCCGTAATTTATTGAATTATTATTAATAAAATTAATTATCTGTTGACAATGTAATCATTAGATACCAAATTCCACCATAAAACAATATATTTAAATGAAATGAAACAAAAATTGTATTTAAAAATGATTAAATATAATTTAGGTTCCAAAATGTCAATCATGAGTTCCCAAATTAATAATTTATTTTTAAATATATATATATTCTCTCGAAATAAATATTTATTTAATCCAATGGTTTTATAAATTATTAAATTAAATATAAAAATTAATCATTTCATAAAACATGTGGTTAGAAAAAATATGGCAATTTTAATATTCACCCAAAACACAACTTCATTTATATAGAACTTAAAAATACACCCTAATATAATTTTGAAATGTTGAGTTGATAAATTATTTACATTTGGAATAAATATTTTTTATGAAATTAATTTTCATATAATAGTACAAAACACAATGAGTCCCCCATTTATAAGAAATAAATTTTAAAGCATTAAATTGAATATATTCACATTTCATTCCATGTAAAAACTTTTATATTAATGATAACATATTTTTATTAATTTATAATTTATAAATTCTATAAAAATAATTCAGAAATAATATTTATCTTAATTTACTATAATATAATTTGTTTCTCTTTTAAAAAAATTATTTGAAATAAAAACTTTTTTTACTTCCAATTGGTTCTAAAATTTTATATGAATAATTAATAATCTATGTATTAAAAATTATATATGTGCTAAAACTACGATTAAATGCTAAATTTTAATTCATTCATAGGAATTTATTTTATAAGGGATATTTTCTAATGTACAAACTAAGGAAGGTTTTAAAAAATACATTATATTGAAATCGAAATTATTACATATGAGATATTAATATTTTCAATGAATTATAGTTTCTTTATAATGAAAATATCACATTCTATTATCAAATATTAGGTTCTATATTCTTCCCTCAATTAAAATCAGTATCCTTGTAATTTTAATAGATTTGTCTTTCTGAATAAATATGGGTATTTCTTCATCATTTATTCCTCTGGTTCCCATGTTTCCTCTTCTAGATTTGATTTATCCAATATTACTTTACCAATCAAGCCATATAATTTATATCACCTTTTCTCCTGTGTGAATAATCACAACATGGTCTCTATAGTATGATAAATCATATTCAAATTCTATTACCTCATATGTGAGAACATTAATGGATTTTGAGATATATTTCCTCGGTAATAAAATAAGAAACACATAATTTACTTTTGAGATACTTAGTTGTATTTAAAAATGTTAATCCACCATTCAAATTCATTCTAGATTTTTCAAATACTCGTTGTATTGAAGGCTCAATTTTAATTTCATACAAACCCATTAAACAACATTACAATGAGATACCATAAGTAAAATTATCCCCCATATGAAATAATAAATACTTCCTTCATTAATGAATATATCACTTTTATATACATTAATATTCCTTGATAGGACTCATAATAGTTCAACAATAAATCTCTATCACTAGAATAATTTCTTGGTGAAAAGCCATAATTTCAGCAACTCATCCAAATAAATTTTTTATGAAATAATTTTCTATATAATCATTCATATAATGACATTTAAATTCCTTAATGGAATATATTATTATAAAAATAATCACCCAAAGGTAAATAATAATCTCACATCCCTTTAATGTAAAATTATCATCATCTTTTTATGTATTTTAATGCAATAATAGTCATTGAAACTTATACATTAATTTAAGGATAATGAAGTGTTGTCAAATATAATGAAAATTCATGAGATATATGATGAGTCTTCCTAAAATTTGAAATAAAATATGGGTCATGGTCTAATAAAATATAAAGCGATGAACTGTGAGGTCTCCAAACATCATTACAGTAGTTATTCTTTAGTCTCTCAAGCATTATATATCCCATTATTTTGAGGAAATGTGTGGACTTGGTAAATTCATCAATAATAACACATATTTAATCATTCCTTATAGGAGGATTTTTATATCTATTATCAAATGATCATTTTAATATCAACCAATTTCTATAGAAGATGGGGTATAGGGTGTATTACTAATTTAGTATGTTGTCTCTAATTGTTTACCTATTGAAAAACCCATCATCTTAAAAAATAGTATATAACTTATAATTTCATTTTTTCCCACTTGATAAATTCATTAAAATATAAATAAAATTTTTGGGATATTCATCTAATAATTATAAATTTAGATCTGGATTTAATATAACATATTATAAATTTAAAAGTTTCAATATACCATCATCATAGTTGAATTATGAAAAATTGACATGATTTGTTGACTTTATTTTATTCTGAATATTCCAATAATCATGAATGTAACATTTTATTTAATCAAGAATAGATGATTTAGAAATTATTAGGAATTGATGTTATATTAATACTTTCATAATTATTACCATATCTAATTTTAATAATTCCATGAATATATGATCCTTATCAATAAATATTTTATTTAAAACTCCCTCATATTTAAATCTCAATGTATGAACAACATTATTTTCCTTCTAATAGTGATAGTACATTAATTTATAAAAATCCATGAGTAATTAAAGCTATCCATTTTACCTCTTGTTGAGATCATTCTTCTTGATTATATATCTCAATGTTTTGTGATATGCATATATTTCACATCCTTATCAATAAAGGTATTGACTATATATCATCAATAAAAATATTATTACTTCCAACCCAAGATCACGGGATATATAACTCTATTTATGAATCTTTAATAACATTAATTCATAGTCAATAAATTTATTGGTCTACATTTGTACACATATAATTTTCATCATTGATGAATCACTAAAAGTCATAAATCCTTCCCTTATTAATAGTAATTTAATTATTGTTTCATTAAAAAACATCATCTTTTAATCGTCAAAAAATTAATTAAACACTTATGACATTTTGAACTCCACCCATATATATGTCAACTACATTGATAGTTATGCTATCTGAGAAAAAATTTAAAAATAGTTGTTAGTATCCTACTAGAATAAGAAAAATACATAAATTATTAATATTTATTGGTGTATTAAAATACATAGCATCCTCTTTTCTTTTAAGGAGAAATTGATATTCCATCCTTATAGTTAACATGGTTATTGGGTGAAACTTCCTAAGGAAATAATTGATATTTTATGAACTTTTCATATAACCCCTTTTCTCTAAGTGTCTCATGAATTATTTAAGAATGAAACTTATTTATATCAAAACTTTTCAGAATATATCAATATATTTTTAATAAATACTAAAACCAAATTATAAAGATAATCCAATAATAATAAATTCCTCAAATCTATAAAAACATATAGTCGATTGGTTAATAAAAATGGAATAATTGTAATTTTTTAAAGTCCTTAACTCATATAAAATTTAATTTTTATAATATATCCCATCTATACTCATAGTTTATGAAACCTAAAATTGAATATTAGTCATTGATAAATATATAGCACTATCTATTTGATTATATAACTCTTCATTGTGGGCTAGAGGATTTTGTTTCATCATGGTAACAACATTGATTTTATTATAATCGATGCATAGTCCCATAAAATCATATTTCTCCTAAATAAATAGAATTGATTCACTCCATGGTGAAACACAAAAATGATGAAATAAATTATCATGAAAACCATGAAGGTTTTTCCTTATTTTTAATAATTCAAAAGTGTTGATCCTAGAAATCTGTATTATAAATAACTTTTTCATTAGGAATGTGACCAATGGAAAACTCATGTTCAAACTAAGGTGGGTGTCTTGGTAGATATTATGAATATAGATCAATGTATTCCTACATAAAAGGTATATCACCAATTATAAGGATACCATCCCATTAATATGTTTAGTTATCTATAATGTTCTGTGAATATTGTTAGTTTGTTCAACTAGAGGTTGATCTAGACATGATTCAGAAAATTTCATATCCCCTAAAAATATTATGGATTATTCATTTCAATCACAACTAAAATTTAGTTCTCTTGAAAATATATTTTATTAATATAATCATCAATACAATATATAACACAAATTATATCAAAGTCATCCATAGGTATAATAATGATGTTAAAAATGGATTATGAAAAATGAAATAATTTAAACTAACTTACATGACCTTATTACAATAATATTTCCACTTTGAGTATTGATTTTAAAATACCATGTTATGGTACTAGGAAAATACCATAATTTATTTGAAATCATGGAAGGTATAATATAGTAAGAGATATAGAATAAAATAATTAATAATCTAAATTTGTGGATATGATCAATGTACAGAACACAAATTTTTTAAGATTTTCATCCTTATCGATATTAATAAAAAACAATTAGACTTGTCCCCATAGAATATTATTTGGGATTTTCTAATTATGATTGATAAATTGGTCTAAATTATTTCCCATATAATTAAATAATATACAATAGAAAATAATGGTTCTTTTAATTCACATTCATTAATTAGACTTATTACCCATTTATCTTATTTTGAAATAACCACATGTTCCCAATATGTATGTTACAAATTTTTTATTTCCATATGTAAAACATGATAAAAATATCATCTTCCCTTTCATCTTCTTTGAAACATTTATTTTTTCCTTATTCTTAGCATAGTTATTCTATTTATTATTTTCATCAAAGATATATGATATATAAAATTTATTATTTGTCTTAATGTAATAATTAATATTGAACATTATGATTAAAGTTTTTGAGAAAATAGTCCACCTATGAAAATTAGATTAATAACCCAAATTAAATGATAAATATTGATTTCTGATTTCAAATGTATTTTTCATCAGTTACAACTAAACGTGAGGAGTTATCCCCACAAATGGAAACATTTACTTCTTATTGGTGTAATTAATTGACGAATATATACTTAATTTCATCATTATTCTCTCAATGAATGTTTTTATTGAATAATTTATCATTCAATATTCTAATTTTCATACATTATTTTTCAATATCAAATTTTGGGTTATAGATAAAATTGAATATTTGACCTGTATTTGCAATGGGAAAATACACTTTCGAATAACATTATTCATTTCATTACTTTTAGATGTGTGAAACAACATATTAAAAGAGTTAATAATATTTTTAACAAAAAGTGTATTTTAATATCCATTTAAATATAGAGGCCTCTATTATATAATGACAAACAATAGTGAATTGTGATTTTTAATAAGTGGTTTCTCCATATGGGAAAGGTTAATCATCATAACCTGAGTCAGAATACCTAACATTACTATTTTATGTTAATTTACAACACCAGTTTTATTGTCTTTCTCAGTATATAAATCTCTAAATTAACTTATAGTTTTTGTTACCTTATTTTTTGTATGAATGATTTATAAATAATTACAGAAGAAGATAGATTGTAATCATCATAAATATTGTTCCTAAAAAGAAAAATCACTATAAAATTATAAGTTCTCGGTTAATGGAATGGACTATTATAATTATCATGTTGGATTTTATGAAATAAAATATAGAATACAAGGATCGTAATAAACATGTTCTTATATCAAATATAAAAAAAAACTCCTAAAAACAAGATCTAGTGTTCATTACCTTGGAAAAAGATACATGGGATCACACCATGTAACATCAATTGTTTTATTAATCAAGGAAAACTATATGAATTTATTATTATCTTATTATATTGTAAATATAATTACATACCATAAGATACATTATTTATTACATGAAATCATTCAAAATATCCTTCTTCAAATATTTGAGAAATGAATCAAAATAATGGGTTGGAATATATGATCATTATAGGTTACAAATAGTAGATTCCATAATTAGTATATAAAGAATAATCTGTACAGAAATGTGAAAAAATAAAACAAATTCCATTAAATTACTAAAATTTTATATAATTAACATTCATGGATATTATCAATATAGAAATAACATGGATATTTTTCATTTAATTTTAGATGAAAGAAATAATAAAATACATACATTCATGAACATTATACCATGGTCAAGGAAAAGTTATCATAAATTTTATATTTATTTCATATCCTCTAATACATCATTTTTAATAAATAGGTTGGTGGAAACAAAATTTCAATCTAATGTGGCCACCAATTTTTTCTCATGAGACTTGATGTTGCATCGAGGGGATTAATAATTGGTTAATATGCATAACATATATATCTAATTAATTACTTATATATATTGAATGAAAATTAAAATTCATTCTCAAAATAACTTATAAATAAAAAGTAATTCCATTTGAATCTATAATAAGAAATATTTTCCCAGTAAATGAAATAAATTTCATAATAAACATCAATCCTTTAATAATATATAAAGAAATTTTATTCTTTTGATACATTATCATTAAAATATATATTATATTGGATTTATCAATATTATTTAAACTATAAAATTAAAGGATAAAGTATATATCTACTAGGTCATTAGGAGTATTCAAAAACATGTTATTAATAATGTGAATGATCTCAAAACAAGGTATAATCCATTAGTAATAAAGGATGATATAAGACAATAAATTTATTAGAAATGATTTTCCTTGGAGTAAATAAATTCCATTTTAAATATATAAATATGTAATTTATTTTAAAAAAATACATGAAAATTTGTGTAAAAAATAATGTTAGAAATCATATGCAAAATTCAATTCATTATTTCATTGAAATAGTTACTGTTTCGTTTAATTACATATAAGAAATATATTATGAGAAATTTTAGAAAACATATAAATTCATTGAAACCAAGGAAAATTATAATGAAATATTCGTGAAAAATAATGGATCTTATGGTATAAATGGGTGTCCAAGCCATATGTGTTAAAAGAATTATTTTTTAATCATTTTCAAATGTAAAAAATAATATATACATATAAAATTTTAATAATTAATATTTTTAAAATTATAAATAATTTTAAAAATATTTGAAAACAAATATATAAATCATGTAGTAATAAAGGATAAAAAAAATCTTGAAGAATTTAAAATAACATTTCATTGATGGGAAAATATTTTTAAAATATTTAATAGAATATTTAAAAATAAAATAACATTCTTGTAACTTTCAGGTTGTTTTTTATCCAAAAAGAGAATAAATTGAATAAAAATATATAAAACACAATCTTAATATATGTTGAAAAAATATTATTAGTGTAAGAAAATATGATTATGTAGTTTAATCGAAAGAAATTATGAATATAAAAAGTCCTGACATTAAAATATATTGAAACAAAAATACCAGACCTTTGGTATCATCTTAATAATATGTGTTTTATCCCCTAATATATTGAATATAAATTTATTAAATCCATTATTAATGAAGATATATAATATATATTGAAATTTTTATATTCTTTTTATAATAATTTTGAATTCATTCAATGAAAATTTATTTTTTTGTCAACAACTTAGTGTTGTTTGGTCAATTTCATTAAAATTACATCAATATATTATCTATATTTAATGTTGTTATAAAATTATTCTATAAGATAAATATTGGTAATAATTTAATCAATTTATTTTTTATTCATTATATAATCTTTTAGAATAATCTAATAATGATGGTCATACCAAAATGAATCACATTACTTCATGGTGGTGGTTTTCCACACATATGCACATGTGATGCTATCATTATCCAGTGAATGTAAGGGAAAGAAGGTAGAATTTAAATTATATTTAAATAATCCTAATTAATTCATAAATATAACAAGTTATTCTTTAATTCCATCATTATTATCATCCATGAATAATTGTTATAAAAAAATAATCACCCTGATACCTAGAGATGATAGACTGTACATATAAAGGAGAGATGTTTTAATTTTCCAAAGGACCTGGAGGTATAGGAAAATTTTTTTCCCATATTATTAAATTTTTTTAATATTTTAAATCTTTGAGTGGAAATTTTATAGTGGATACAATATATTTAAAGCATATATAAGAAGAACTTTAATTTTCAAAATTATGTTATGACACTTACCACTTCTTTGATAGGTCTCGTTTGTCAAACAACTCAAGACATATAGGATATTAATTTTGTGACACAAGATCTTATTGGTTATAGGGAGGAAGGTTGATATGGTAGTTTTTTGGTACTTGAAATGAGAAGTGGATCTTGATGTGTGAATAATAGAGGAATGTATGTTCCCTTTAATATGTGGTAGGGACACACATTGAATTACTTAAAATATATTAATAATATATTGTCCCATTTCATATTATAATAGATATGTTTTTTGTATATTTGAAGATGATAAGGGAAAGATTGAAATATAAAAAACCAAAAGTTGTTTTTTCATGATTATTTTGTAATATTGAATCATGTTCCATTCATTTTTACCCTTTTAACTCATTTTACCCTTAATCGGGTTGATATGTATTTATCATGGTTATTATTCATCCAAAGTAATTTTTTCATCCATATTACATAATATAAATGGATCTAATTCAAAATATTAAATCCTTTATCACATTTCATTTTATCATAGGTGAAATGAATTATTCTAATATTGGCCTAAAGCACCATTTTAGTAAAAAGGAACATTTATGAGTACAAATGATTATATAAATATTTTGGAAAAAAAATTAAAATAAAGTATAGTAAAAGGAATTTTATTGAATGTTAATAAAAAAAAATTTAATAAATTTTTATCTTGTAATTTTGGAATGGACCTTCCAATAGTTCCATTTTATTTAAATAAAAAATTGTATTTTGTAATTTTAAATTATATTTTAGGATCCATGTTTTCATGATGAAATCCTAAATTAAAAATCATGTTTTTTAAAATAATTATAATATAGTTATTGATTATTTTTCCGATTAAAATGGTTGTATGAACTATTAAATCTTTTATAAAAATTGATGCCTTAAAAAATGTTGTGGTAAACTGAAAAATGGTATTCCAACTATTCACCCACAAATAATGTTTTTTAGAAAAATCACAAAAACCATATCTATGATAATTTTATAATTATATTTTTGAAAATAATAACAAATAATTCAAAGAAATTTTATATTTATAGATAAAATCAATTTAAAAATAAATGTGATGAAAACAATAATAACTAATTTTGGATAAAATAAATTTTATGCATAAAAGTATATTCATTATCATTACATTTCGAGTAAAAATCATTAGATTAATATAACAATATTTTAACGAAAATATAATATATTAATTCATTAAAATCTTTTACAAATATCATTTATTTAATTTTATTGAAATATGAATACAATTTCAACATTTTAAAAAGAAAATTTGCAGAAAAAACATTATTTACATTCAAATGATTTTATCATTCATTCTACACAATTATTAATAAATATAAGTATATATATATATATGAATTAAAAAATTTATAAAGAATAATTTCAATAATTTATCAAAATTTATTTCTAATGTAATATTTGATATATTCATTATAAACTTTTCTTGACATAGTATGCTCAAAATCGGTATTGATCCACTCAAATTATATGGATTTGTATTTGAGATGTATAATTGATAATTGTAATATATTTTTGTAAGAATTTAAAGATTAATTTATATAATTTAATCATTCTATCTGTAGAACACCATTAATCATATAATGTAATCCTTTAATAATTAATATTTTCATCCCCTCAAGTCTTTTCTCCCATTTTTTACATCTTCACATTTAATTATATACAAACCATCATCATATAATAAAACACCAATATTTTTACATATGATATATTTGGGAAGGATTTTTCCCCATAATTTGTGGTGTTTAACCACATTTATGAATCTATACTCCATATTTTTTATTTCTCTAAATTTTTATTATGAAACATTTTTATTCTTGTAGTGACTCTTCTTTTATTATTACAAATTCACTTCATTTTTGGTGAACTAGATTCCTCCACCTCCAACTATATTAAGAAATCCCCATATCACAGATTTATTCATTTATTGTAATGTTTTTTCCAACCTGATTATGATTCGATATGAATAGATCTAATTTTCTATAACTACGTTGGCACAACCCATTATACACATGATGAAAAATTCATGGATTAATACCCATACACATCTCACCAATTTTTTTTTGTAAAAATCTCATGTTTAATAAATTATGATCACATATTTTCAATTTATTTTATCATTTATGAGTCTCTTTTCCATTTGAGACACATTTTTTATACACCACATTATCCTAAAAAGAACATTTTTATCATTAAATATTATTACATTATTTAATTTTTCCCTTAAATGATTTTAGGGTCTATTTTAAGTCATTAAAATCATCCTTCCTCTAGAATGTATGTTCATGTTGTTTCAAATCAATAATCACAATTTTTTTCTTATAATAAATCCTAATAATTGATTTTTCATTACATTTAAACTAATATAACAATGGAAAATATAAAATTTTCCTACTAGGTCTCTATATTCCACTATAGCTTCAATGATTTCACTCAATGTTGAACTCCATGATTTAATGTAGGGAGTATGAATTTTGATAGGATATTTCAACATTATTTACATATTTCGGAATTCAATCTCATTAATTACTTTGTTTTCTATTTATGTTTGTATTTGATAGTTATGGTTCATGAATATTGATTGTGGTTCCAAACAATATAAAATAATAGTAATTATATATATATAATATATTAATTATATATGTAATTATAATCATCTGTGATAGGAGTACATGATAAAATAATTTCATGACTTTGTGGTGGTGGTAGTTCAATCATATGAACGCGCGACATTATAATTTTTTAACTAGTTGAATAGTAATAATATTCATGATATATCATATTTATGGAATCCTAAAAATCATATAAATAACATATATATTAAATATTTCCATCATTATATCCTTCGAGATAATGTTGTGGAAAAAAATAATTACCCTACTATGGGGAGATGGTAGGCTATATATATGAAGAAACGATGTATTATTTTTCCATAAAATGAAATGGTGGTGTAAAATGAATATTTTATAATCCTAAAAACATCTCATTATATTGATGAAATTGGAGATAGTATGATTGGATATGTGAATTATACTTGTAGGAAGTATATGTTGAATGAAACACTAAATTAGTTGGAAAAGACAGTTACCTCTTCTTTAATAGTCTTATTTTGGATAACAACTTACCACTTAATAATAAGGACATAAAAGAATATTGTAATTTCAATAAAAAATTAATGTAACATTTTATAGTTTTTTGGTTTGTATATATTGATCTATTATTCTCACTATTTTGAATAAGGTACAAAATGTGGAGCCCTTTTATAATTGAAGGGAGGGATAGACAAGGAATTACATTAAATAAATTAAAAAAAAGTCATTTTCACATGAATGTGGACCCAATTTTTCAAATAATAAAATATTATACGGGTTATAATGAATTTAAATAATTATCTATAAGCATGTGTTTTGTGTTATCTTTATTCCTTATAAATTTAATTTTAACACTTTTAATCAATTTTTCCCTTAATTGAGGGGTAATAATTTACCAAGGTTACTGTAAATTATAATAGAAAATAAATATTGAAATTTTCACTAATATTAATTATTCTAATTCTACGAATGGAATAAATCTATAGGTGTAAAAATTAATATTAATATAATTTATCAATAAAAAAGGAATACCATTTTTAAAAAAATATTTTTTCCCAATATATATGGAATTAAAGAAAACTAATGTCTATTAATGATTCAAATGAAATTAAATAGATTATGTTATATGAAATGTGTATAATTTTTTAATTATTACAATCTATAATAGAAATATACATTTTAAATATGTGATTATGAAGAAAGAATTACAAACAATTTTTTTGACAAAAACATTACAATGATATCAAAAAATGTTATTAACTTATTTCTAAGTTCAAAATTATATTATTCATTAAAATAATGTTTTCATAATTCACACAATTTTTCAGGTAATAATGTTTCATAAACTTTTAAATTATTCTTTTATCATTATAATATCATAAAAATTAAAATTCTTTATAAAATTTTTTTCCCCATTATTTAATGAAAGTCCGAAGCATTCCAAAAAATCTCATAAATTCATCATGAGATTATTATGGCATGGATATTTCAAAATTTATGTACATTTTTTCAACTAAAAAAAATGGATGTAAATTTTTATAATATTCATGTGAAAATTTAAATAAAAACCATTTTTGAATAAAATATATTTTACTTCCATAAAATGTTTTTACTAAAAATCAAGTAGTTATTTCTAATGAATTAATCAATAAATTTTTTATATATAAAACATTTAAACATATTTTTTTATTATTTGGTTAATCTAATTTTTACATAAAATCCAAATGGCTTTGTTATAATAGACATCTTGCAATTATATATTTTTCAGTTTTCTAAGATCAGTGTAGGGAGTTAAACATGCTATATAATATAGTTCTATTATAAAAAATATAATATAAAAAATTTGGTTATTATATTTTCCCCTCCTTGAAAAAATCAAATAATATATATTTATATTATTCAATTCAAAACATAATATAAAAAAATACCGGATAAAGTTTTTATCATGAACATTAATTTCATTGTAATGAATATAAAACTTATTATACACATACCTATATAAGACTCATACATTCAATCATTATTCAAAAAATATAAATTTGTAGTTGAGTGTTTCTTTATATGTAAGACATGATAGATTAATCATTGGTTTTCGTGATGGTGAAAAATTCATTTACCGTTTTGAAATAAAACATGAAAAAACTGACATATATTTTATATTTACATTTTATAGGTATAATATAATCACATGATGTGAATTATAATTGTAATGATGAATATTTGAGTCCTGAAACACTAAACACCATATTTTATCTTCCATAAGATTAAAATTAATTTCTAATATATAAAATTAATACGTTAATCAAAAGATATAATAATCTACAATATTTATAATCATTCAAAAAAATAAAACCCCAAATCATTGTTTTCACTTATATAGTAAAAAAGAAAAATATACATATTTTCTAATCCAGTATTCCAAAAAAATCATAGATGAATTACAAAAGAAATCAATAAACCTAACCAAGGATCACATTTTCATATCTCATAATAACATTAATGGTCATAAATACAATCTCCAATAAATAAATATTAAAAAATCACTTTTTCATTAAAAATAATTTTCATCATGATTGATATCATTTATCACATGTTTTATAAATTTACCATTTCATTATTTTCTTTTCAAATAATTATTATTAGAACAATGTGTATATTTTTTTCATAATAATCTTGAAAACTATTTTTTATAAATAAAACTACATCACAATAATATATTAATTGAATATGCTATAATTAGTTTTAATTCAAACCCTCAAATATTACATTTACCTATGGGTGTTATTTTTTAATTTCCCCTTACAGTAGAAATATCAATATAAATTACACTATTATAGATAATAATCACATGAAATTTAAATTAGGGAAATAAAAAATAATATGTACTAAACTTGTAATATAATAAATTTTCTTCTAAATTTCCAAAACATGACTCTCATATTATATTAATTATCTTCATTTCCATTAAAGTATCTTGAAATAAAATTAATAAATATTGAAACATATCTATCAATGTATTACTTAATTAATATGGCATTGATTTTATTAATTACAAATATCATTATAGTTGAAGCATTAAATATCAGTGGATTATTTCTTTAAATTAAATTCATGATACTTATGGAATTTATTTCAACATTTTAAATGAAATCCCAACCCCCTTCCACATTTACCTGTACATTTCTATCCCTAACTATCATGTGTTAGATGTTCCACTCATCTATAATTTTTTTTCATTTTTACATTTTCATATTGAAATGTTTCTCTCATACCTTGATTATTTTCTATGATAATATAGGAGATGGATAATTAATTTTCAATTATATTGGAACATGATAAAATATAATCAGATGATGTTTGGTTTAGTTAATGTAAGGAACTTTTTAGGTTTGGATTAATCCCATAAGAAAATGTCTAATTATACTTTCTTTATTTTTTATGTTGATTGAATCAGGCCATGAAAATTATGAAATGTAAACATCATATTCTATAAAAATATTATTATTTATACATTATTAATGTGAAACAATTCCTCTATATTTCATTTTATATCCCTTGAGAAAATTATTTCATAATAAATATCATTATCCAATTTCTCTATTTCATAATTTTTATTTCATAAAAATATATTGTGTTTAAGGTAAATGACCAAATTGATATGTATATCCCATGGAAAAATATACATCTATAATTCCCTTGATCCATTATTTACTTCACATTAATGAAACATCTTTTTTAGCTAAATAATCTATTTTTAAGATATTAATGAATTAGTAATAACATTAAAATAAAAAGGATTATATCAAATGATAAAATCTAATAAATTAGAATCATTTTTAAAAAAAATTACTTCATATGGTCAAGGGTATTCATTATTACCTAATAGTCCCCTCATATATTAGTGATCGTCTCAGATCCAACACTCAGTGTTTTGATTTTCATATACGGGAAAATCCAAGATTGAATACAGGTATGGATATGATTTACCTTCCTTCCCCTAGAAACCATCCCTATATAACTCAAAACACTCAATTATGTAATATCAATATGAATATTTATCTATAAAATAAAAAACTCTATAATGGTATAAATTATAAAACAAACTTAGAGGAATCCTTAATTATCATGTTAGATGGGTTCCTTTAAAATCATGTTCCAATGGGTCCTATAAAACATCATTTAAATCGAAACTGTAACAATTTAAATCAAGAAAACAAATCTAGTATATATATTATTACATCAATTCCTGATATAAGTGATCCAATGAAGCATAGTGATTTATTTTAGATGTATTAAAATATTAGAAAAATAAATGATCCCTATGTTACATTTGAAATATAACAAAATAGAAAAATAAAAATTATTTCATCCTTGAAATCATTCATAATTTTTTATTGTATTAAATATTAAAAAATAAATGGTTATATAATATGATCGTTATGGGTAATGTATAGTGGAATCAATATATTGTAAATCGGTACTCATAAAAATGGTGACGTGGATAATCAAAATAGGTTCCATTCAATTTTTTACTTGAGTTCAATGAACATTCATGGTTAATATTAACCATGAAATTATATACATTATTTCAATTTTAATATTAATAATAGAAATATATAATTATATACATTTTTGAAAAATGATTCTCAATTAAAATATCTTGAATCGTACTATCATAGGATATTAAATCAAGAGATCATTCATATTAAGTTTAATGGTTTATGAAAAATATTATTCTAATGTGGACACCTATTTTGTCACATGGAACAATCTGATAAATCAAGGGGTTATTTATTACCATTCCCTACTCATCAATTGAAACTCCTATTAATTCTCCATATATTGAAAGATCAATAATATTTTTACCCAAAATTTCTTATAAATAAATATTTATCCATATTGAATAAAGAATAATGAATATTTTTAAATTCAATTAAATAATGTTATACCTTAAACTAATATCATATATAGAAATAGAATATGTTTTCATCTTCATAAATGTAATATAAATTACATTTAATTCATTGATTACATTTAATATACATTAAAAAGAATAAAATAAAATTCCAATGATTAACGGTGAGTGGTACAGAAGATGATCATATGATCATAATAGTTCTAAAAATAAATAAATATCCATAAATTTGTAAAGGATTGAATTATACTATCGATTCATCATACATAAATTAATTTTAGTAAAAGAAAATCATTATAAAAGTATAGTATCAATGTATTAAAAATAAATTCCTTGATATCTTTTGTATAAAAAGAGTTATTGATCACTTTTTAGAATTCATTTCATACCATCAAGAAATAAATACCCTTTTATTTTGATATTATTTTAAATATTAATTTCGAAATTATTGAGAAAACTAATTTCTTTAAAAAATCATGTAAACATGTACAATTTTTTTTCAAAAAATAGTGGTCATGATGATGGTAGAATTCATTCATGTGTTATAATGAAAATAGTTATTTAATTCAAAAATTTATCAATTTGAACCTTATTAAAAATTACAAGAATATCCTTTAAAAAAATTTCATAGAAAATTAAAATTGGTCAAATTTTAATATAATCAATCATTGGAGAATACTAAAAAAATTAAATACATTTAATGAAAACTTGTTCATTGAATAAAATAGTCTTTAGAAATTATTTAAGACACTATGTTTTTGAAATAATGTCAATCAATTATTTTGTTCATTTTAATTAAAATATAATTGAAGGAGAAAAATTTAAATTTATTTATAAACCAAAATAATTGTAGTAAATGAATGACTATATATAAAGAACACAAACAAAATATAAGGAGAACAAGGAATGAGTATCAATGAAATAAATCAATGAGAAGTCAATTACTAATATAAATGATTTTGAATCAAAATATATTAAATGGAAAACAGTAACCAATAACACTGAATAAAATGAATATGATGTAATTTTTTTCTAAACTATTAAAGGGGTAGTATGTAAACTATGTTAACGAAATTTAGTTCATAATGTTTATCAAGTCCCATAGATGTTAAAGTGAAAAAAAATTACCCCTACCAGAAGATTGATATTTTTTGTATGTTCTTATATCCTCTTATATAATAAATTTATTTTTTTTAATACTTTTATAAAATAACAGTATTAATATTTATAATATCATATATGATATATTAATAATATTTCAATAATATTTCATTAACACTCATTTATTATCCTTATCACTTTAGGTGTTAAATACTTCGTTTTATATGATTATTTAGATATAGGTGTTAATCTCATTGAATCTTGATCATAGTAAAATAATATATAAAATTATAAGGGTGACATGAAAATAATATATATTAATTAAATACTTGCTTATAATCTATCATTAAAAAAGAAAATTAAAATGAATCACATATGATCATGACACTAGTAGTCCCAAGGTATGGATGAGGGAAGTTATGATTTATTAAAAGGTTTAAGGGTAAGTAGATAAATAGTATATTTTCATTATAATAATTATTTCATAAATATCATATATATTCCTTTCATCCATATTTGGAACAACCTTTGTAATGTTGTAATGAAAAAAATGAATTACAACACTAAGTAGGGAATGTTGTCCATAAATATGCATGAGAAATATTTTCATTTTTAATTGCCTTTATATAAGGTGAAAAATGGGTGTCCCCTAAAAATAATATCATCTTATTATATTTAATGTACAAAATTCATTGTATTTGTATGGCTACAATAGATTCATATTAATTAAAAATAGAATGTAACATAAAATGAATCAAGAATGATGATTAGAAATTTCTTTGATAATCCTTTTTTCATAAACATTAAGTTGTCATTGGATGATACTATGGGAATAAAAGAAGCAGAATAATGATCAAAATTAAGCCAATAATGTTTTTTGGAATGTACTGGTTATCCTAAAATGCTAAGATAATGTGAATAAGGTATGATAATGGGTTCACTTTTATATGTGATGGGATGGACGAACCTGGAATTATATAATTTTTTTAATAAAATAAAATAATATTCATTATAATGTGGATGAAATGATTCATATCATTGATGATGGTAATTTATTTTATCAATATACAACCAAATAATGTGGTTCATGAAATTTTTTTTCTGTTATAATGAGCTAATTCGTTTATTTTTAACCTATTCAACCCATTTTACACTTAAACAAGGTGATAAGTGTTTGTTATGATTACCAATCCTTATAAAATACATGTTGAAATAAATAAATAATATTAATTGTTAGGATTCAAAAAATTTGATCTATTTTACAAGACTCAACTCTTACAGAATTAATAAATAATGTTATATATAATTTGTTAAGTTCATCGAAAATGGTTTTTAGAAGAATTATTTTTTTATGAATAAAAATGATTTTATAGTAAAATAATGAATAATTAGGATTAAAATTGAATTAATTAGATTATATTAATTATTAGGATAATTATTTTCCATTCATACCACGACATAACTATGATTTATGTTGTAAAAACATTATTAAGTGTGAGGAACTAAAATCATTTTTTATTTGAAAAAAACTTTACTTATATTTATGAAATGATAAGAATATATTTATATGGTCAACATTGTATTTTTGTATGAATTATAATAATAGTAAAAAAATTCCATGGAAAATGTTTTATAAATACATGATATAATCATATATCATTATAATTTCTTAAAATTTATATTTTTATAGTAAAATATGTTTTTTCACTATTCACCGAATAAAATCTACTATTAAAATATGAAAATTTTAAAAATATATTAATATTAAATTGTTATACCAAAAATTATTGATATTAATTTATAAATTTTCTATTTTTCAGTAATTAATTATAATTTATGTGAAAAAAAATAAATACCATTCTTGAAGAATATTTATTTTTGATCCATATAATTCATTTATATGAAATTGAGTAATAATAAATTTTTTATTCATAAATTTTTTATTTATTATTAAAAATGTATACATAGTTTCTATAATCTTTTAATTAAAAATTCATAGTCAATAACCCGAAATATTTTTCTATTATAGACATATTTAAATAAAAGTTATTTCCCTATTTATTTACGATATCTATTACGTGTGATACACACTATCTACTATAGTTTTATTTTAAATAAAATTATTAAATAAAATATTGGTGTATTAAAAACCAAAAAATTATTTTATTTCAATAATATGACTCTTCATGTCCTGTTTCATTATAGTGTAGAACTACCAAAACATTATATGAACTATCATTTATAGGATCATCTTGTGATTTCTCATCCATCTTCAAATGGATATATTCATGAGTGTTTCTCATGATATATTGTATAAATTTTTTCAAGTGACACACAATATCCAAATTTTTATTTTGAATATTTCTTATGTATTCTATCACAATGATGTGTACTATCTTATAAATGTACTCAATGTAGTGGATTAAATTATCTTGTAATTAAATTATCTTTAGCAACCATTCCAAAGTGAGATAATCATTTTCGTGGACTAAAATAATCCTACATTTCTCAACATCCATATAGAACCCTATAAAGACCCAATATTATCACATTTAAAAATTATATCATATTATTATAATATTCATTAAATAAAATAATCATCCTCAATAAAATGTATTTGGTATAATGGTTTTGGAAATATGGACACATGAACAACATGTTCATAAATGAGCCACAAAATCTCCCACTACATTCCTCAAAACTAAAACCCTTCATAAACATATCATACATAATATGTTTTCTCTTAACCTAGGGACATGACACTTATGTTAGGGTGAAATGAACTTTTTAGTAATGGTACAAGAGGGAGATACCAACATGTCATGAGAATATTGGAACGATAAAATGATAATAACAATTTAAAACTATATCCAACGTATCATAGTTTGAAAACACAAGTCATGGAATAAATCATAGATATTGATAAGATAAGAATCATAATGTAATTAAATAAAATGAGATAAATTGATATAATATTGGAATATGGAATTTATTTTATTTACTCAAATAACCATATAAAATAAATTTCTTAATATTTAAATGCTCATTACAAAAAATATCATAGTTGAATGCATTCATTCCCCAATCCATCATAGTATTCATAGTTCACTCCCAACCTAATAATAGTGGAGACTGACACATAACGAACACGGTCCACCCCCAATCAATTCATATTTATATCATAAGATATTAATATTTACCCAATGCATTAGAGGGAAATTTTGGCCCCACCCTAAACATTATGAAAATCATTAATATTTGAGACACAAGATCATAAAACATTTATCGTAGAAAAACCCATGATATGAAATAGGTGTGACAAAAAAATAACCATATCAAAAAATGTTGGAATAAAATTGTTTTAAAAATAATTTCATTATTTCCTCAAATCATAACATATAGAAATGGATGTGGGTTACATGATCACCTTTTCACAGTATTACACATGGAATGAAAAATCGGATTTAAAATAATATTTTCATTATACAAATAATCCATTTAGTGAAGGAATTATAATTTTATCAATTGATAATAACACGGCTAATAATATTTTCCATCAATTGATGTCATTTTAGATATACAATTATTTTGAATGAAAAATCACATTGAACATTTATTGATGAAAATATCAATTCTTTAAAAAAAATTATAAAATTAAAATTCATATAATATTTTATAAATTATATTATTTTAATATTAAATTGAAAAAATATAAAGTATTATTCAATGAAAATAATTTTCATGACTTCCAAAAAGAAATTTCATGCTATATCTATTATATTAAATTTTCCTTTAACATTTTCAGTAAATGAAAAATGGGAATTTTTCTGAAAATTATATGAATATTTAAGTTTTAAAACATTGTCAAATGTATGGAATGGTAAAAATTTTATTTCAATAAATCCTTTAGGGGAATATAATTTTTTATAAACATGTTTTGAAAAACAGGTTTTTGGAAGAGAATGAATTTTTGACCGAAAGTAGAAAAAAAGGTGATTTTTTTCTTAGAACATTATTCAAAACTCTTGATTGCATAAATAGAGTAAAAATAATTTAAAAAATTTATTATTCCAATATAAATATAATCATAACATTTAATTAGTTTAATGAGGTATAGATCATATTACATCATCATTTCATGCGTAATCAAGAAATATCACAATAAAGGTTAATATTGTATCATAAAACACATTTCACTTTGGTAACATATAATTATATGCCCCTGAAAATAATAAAAATAAATTAAACATTTAATATAAAGAGAATATATAATTATATGATTTTACATGATAAAGTGACTTTATATAATCATCATAAAACAACATAGGTGAATAATATAACATATTTCCTAAAAAGGAAAATTGAGACAACAATTAATTACCTTCTATCTCAAATTCCTTCACAAGTATTAAATACTCATTTATAATAAATATTATTACCTTATAAATCTATTAAATAACCATAAATATATATATCACACTATATATTATTTACTTATGACCTTTTATTAGACGTTTATTTGAAATTCTTTATAAATGTTGGGTTTTGGGAAATAACTGCTTTTATTTTCACGTATGTTTTCAATTATAATTTAAGGTCATATTACGTTTACTATTGTTAAAAAATTCAAGATATGATATAAATATCATTTTTTCAATATATATGGTTTTATATAAATCTATTAATGTTAGTGATTTTAAATGAAGACCACCGTTCATGGAGACCTTAGGTTGTTTGAATGCATGACCTGTATTTACATTTTCTAGAATGAATGAATGAAAGAAAGGAAAATAATATAATATAACTCCCTATTAATTTTTATAGAATACATGCATCATATGGTCCTCAGTTATAGTAGTATTACAATTCGTGTAATGTTTTAATAAATTAGATTGATTCGAGGGAATTAGTACACCGTATACACGAGTGACGATATCATATTCCCAGTGAATTAAAAGTACTAAGATACATGAAATATGAAAATGTAAAATATATAATAATTTGATATATATCATATATAAACATATAAAAATCCATTATATCTATTTTTTATTGGTAGTGATGAAAATAAGTAAGACAAAAACACATTGTTAAAAACATTAACTCTTCTTCGGATTACCTTCATAGGTTTAACTTGATGCATTATTAGATTTTACTTATGATATTTTCATGGAATATAGAATGTGGGGAGGTATGTTAGGAATATATATGTTTAGTTTCAATCTAAAAAAATTGTTTGTATTTGTGATGAGAATAGGATAGGGGTAGTCTTTTATAAGTGAGGTTACTATAACCCTCGTAAATTTTTAAAGAAAAATGTGTACCAATGATTTCTATATTACATAAGGATTCTAAATTAAAATTTTTATAGAATTTTAAATTATAAGATCTAAATATTCCAACAAATATAGTGTTGTATATTTTTTTGAACATTTAAGACCCATATCACATAAATTTTAGCCTGAAGTAAAAATAATTTTACCTTAAGCACTGTCAATAATTTTTTGTATTTAGACTATTCAACATTTTAAATAATTATGATTACATTATTATATAAAATAAATTTCCCTATTTCTAAATATTAAATCAATTCTTATATAATATGTTCATATAAGTGGAAAATATTAATTTATAATTAAAATCGTAGATAAATGAGAAATCTATTTTACATAGAAAAAAAGTTCAATCAATATAAAACATTTTATAAAAAAGTTCAATATGAAAATTACTATAATGAATTAAATTGGATTAATTGATATATAATTGATATAATTTAAATTTTAAACCAATTTTAAATAAATTAAATATTTAAATTATTAAAATGAAATGGAAGTTATAAATAAAATAATTTATTTTTGGTTATTTACTAAAAAATTATTCTTCTTCAAAATATCATAAATATTAAATATAAGATAATTTTGAAAAAAAATTAAAATTTTATGTTAATTTTATAAAATTTCTTTTTATAAAGTTTCAAAAAATAATATTATTAGTTTTCTCAATATAAAAAACTTTTTAAAAAATAGGGTTTTCAAAACACACAATCACTTTATTAAAAATTAAGTAAACATTAATCAATTTTGTTTTAATTCTATATAACCATTATACATTATATTTAAAACAGGTTTACTCATATTAATAATGAAATTATTAATGGCCATGTAATAATGTTCTCGTTTAATGAATAATATTTTTATTTTTTTACGGTTTATTGAAACTGGATGTTACATTTAATGAATATTATAAATGAAATCTAATATATTTGAAAACATATATTTCTTAATATATTAGGATATTATATTCTACCCCTGTTAAATTAATTTTTTATATAAAATTATGACACACTAGTACAAATATATGATGATACTTCAATAACATAATTTTATCCAGTTCCTACAAAGCTTCCTCAAACATGTGGTTTCAATCCAAAAACATTAGTTGGTGGGTTGTCATGTTTTAAAGAAAATTATGTATTGAATCCAGGATATCCACTAATTATTCATTTTTAGAAAGATATTTCTATAGTTTTAAGACCTCTATTTTCATTATATGTTATGTTTTAGACATATAATTTTCATATAGGGATACATAGGTCACACCATGAACTTATTTATCGGATTGGTTGTAAGACCAGGAAATACACTACCAACACGACAAGATCAAACACATTAAGGGGGAAAATTTACATAGGAAATTGTTTTCTATTATCTCCATATATCATTACCTTATTCCAAGAATAAAATATTGAAACACTTTATCATGACATTTGAATTCCATATCATGAAAACTATTTTCATCAAATCATTTTTCGCATCTTTTAGCTGCCTTTATGTGTTACATTTTGGCTCTATCCTTCTCTTATATTTATTCATCTATTTTAACTACCAATAAATTTAATTATACTTATTAATTAAATTATTTTCGATAAATATAATTCATTACATAGAAGGTTTTATGAGTATCCATATAATCAGACAAGTGAGAGTTAATTTGGTATAAAAAATACAGAAGATTTATTTTTTTCTCAACCACATTTAAATTCTATGGAAAAAACTCGATATAATATCGAGGGATTGAATTTTTCTCAGGTGAAATAAATCTATTTTAGGATGATTCATAGTGTTGATACTAATATATGTATCAAGAAATTGTTGAATACTTCAGTTGAAATTTTAGGCAATTCTTAGTTCAAAATCAGATGCAATACAATGTTGTACTATCTGGAATATTACCACTTCCATAATGAATATATGAAAATATGATCTATTGAGAAGTCTTTTATGATTTCTATTAATTATAAAAAAAATTATGGGGATCAACTATAATCTATATAGAAATATCCCATAGTACATTTTGAGGATTTAAATGTTAAAATCCATTTGGATGTCTTCTTGTTTCCATTCTTCTTTGGATGATAGTTGTAAAATCCAATTAGGATTTTTCATGTAGTACTTAACATGATGAAATAAATATCACAGAGATGAAAACAATATGGTATCTCTCTTCAGGCCATCCCCTAGAATCACTCTTTCAAATCTTATTCATCTTTGTAATTACATGATTAATTGAAAATGGAGAATAACAACATTCCTATAACAAATCCTCCGTAAAATCTTATATGGAAGGAACATATACATGTTTCTTAAACATTATCATTCTTTTATGATCATGGTTAATATTAGGAAAATTTATAAATTGGTTTTTAATAATTACACCTTCTTTTTATTTTAATTCTACATCCATTGGGATAGATGGTTGAACATCAAATAGAGAATGATAAGATTCTGACCCTTCATTCAGGATATCTATATCAAACCATTTTTAATCCATAAATATTGGGTATTTTTTGAACCTCATCTTTGATAATCTATCATAATCCTTTATACTCAGTGCATCTGTCACCTTATTCTCAATCTGTGGGTTGTATTTTATTAAGTAGTCATAATTTTAAATTAGCTCTAAAAATATTCTCTAAACACATTCAACTTCTTATGTTTGATTATATAGTTTGAACTATTTTATATAGTAAGTATATGAAAATGTTCTCTATAAAGATAATGCATCCATATTTTTAATTCAATATTTTTTGTATCTTACTCAAAATCATGTTTTCTATAAATTTTCTCAAAAAACATATATTTTATATAAGAATATGCTATAACTATTACATTTTATTGAAGAAAATATCCAACTCTATTTTATGGTTCATCACTATAGATTTTAAACCCTTATATAGTATAGGGTAATGTAAGAACCACTACCATGAAAAATCTTCTCCTTAGTTACATAAAATTTTCCTCACATTCTTTAGTCTAGCAGATCCTGTGTCTCTTCTGAGAAAACATGGTGAACAGATTAGATAGTTAACTAATGTTCTAAAAAATTGTTCATAATATTCAGTGAAATAATGATAACTATGGATATCAATCACCATGGTTGTTCTATTCCCACATTGAATTTCCATCCTCTTGGAAGTATCTACCAATATATCCTCTCTTGAGAATATATAGCCAAAATGTAATTCCTCATTGGGATAATTTCATTTATTGGTATATTTTACATATAGATTCTCCATCATTAGTGTCTTTAGTAAAATATTCTTTTGATCTTCATATTCTTCTGTTTTCATTGAATAGAATAGAATATCATCTATAATGACTAAAAAATATTATAATGATATCCTATAATGAATATATTCATTAAATCCTTGATTTTAGTATGGTAATTAGTAATATTGAAGGGAATCACCACATATTCATAGTGTATATACCTTAAACTGAATTTTGTCTTGTGTACATCCTCCTTATCAACCCTTGAATGAATATTGATTTTTTATTATTCAATAGATGTAATGATCCCTTCCACTAAGGAAATAGATCAAGGAGGTCCAAACTGATGAATCCATAGGGCATCCCCTTTGACAAAATAATTACATTCCAAAGGTAATGATGTCGTGTTAAAGAGAACCATCAGGGGTTCCCTAGGACTACACCCCCGAGAAAGGAAATATACAGAAAAATTGGCCTCTCATGGAATATGACGAACAAAAGATCCATTTGAGATCTCCATGGGGCCACTTAGGAGAAGTTAGGTCAAATTACAGGGTGTATCAACGTTCTCATGTAAAGCTTAAATTAACTCCTCAAAGTCCAATTCCACTTCCAAAATCACCAATGATAACCTTTTTCAAAGCATGACACCAGTATTCACTTCTAAATTGATGATATCTAGAATAATTTTAAATCAAGGAAATGTATTGATATCTACACAATTTATCATATCGACCACCAATAAATGGTATAAGATACATGTTCTTCTTCATGATGTTATTCCAGCCCTGATAGTAAATATAGAGTCTCATAGATTCATCATTCATTGATAAAGGAATACCTCATAATATTTCTCCTATAATTACATCATGAATTCCTAAAACATAATTCAGGATGTTATTTAGGTATTACTTTAAATAATTTTGGCATTATATATGAGTTCTATTAGAAAATCAACTTCTTGCTTCTATGGAAGACTATGAAACTCTTCTTAAAATAAATTAACATATTCCCTAAAAATGTCCATTTTATTGATGTTGTGTTTATTCCCCACTATTTATCCTTTATACCCCTTTGAATGGGAATCATGATCCATACTATGTATGTGACCTCCATCATATGTTCATACTTATCATCTCATTTTTATATGATTATAGGTTGGGTTTGAATATAAAATGTGGATTCCATTCATCAAATATTTATATAGGATTTATGTAAGGATATCCACCCCATTCAAAATATAACATTAAATTCAACCATATAAACAATGAATTAATTTTCATAAACCACACCCCCAAACACATAAATTGAAGGGGATTAACAAACTTCAGTTGTTATTATTTTACCACAATGGAATTAGTAGGAAAATAGGCATTAATGTAAGAATTTTAAAATATTCTCTTCATATACAGTGTTAAAAAAACTCATAGAATTGTTTTTATGTAGGTTTTGGAAAACCAGAAGTTAAAATTCACCAAATAAGTCATTTTTAATGTTTTATTGAAAAAACAACATAAAAAGATGACTTTTAATTATATTTTTTTTGAAAAACATAACAAAAACATGTTAAACATATTTTAGTTCATTTCCCAAGTTTAATTTTGACTATTCTTAAAGCTAAAATAGAAATAAAGATCAATGAATATTGTCATGAGGTATTTGAATAATTAAAAAAATGTATTAGGGATTTCGAAATTTTCCCAAAAATTCAATGTCTTCATTTTTTGTTGATTTTATTGATGATTCCATCTTTTAGGTTGAAGGATAACATTTACATTGTCTATAGAAAGATATGATGTAAACCTTGAATGAATAACTATTTCTCTAGCCCAAGGGTCAAACACCCAATTATAATCCCCTAACAGATGATACAAATTTTTTTCTCAAATGAGACTAAATTACAAAGCACCCATCTATAAATCACAATGCATTCTTATATGGTCCTAACACTGATGTAAAATACATTCCCTCTCACTAATCCAAATTTGTGATAATCATGGTTGATTTTTTTCCTCTGTCCATGTCTTGGGACTAATCCTACCAAATATAACCAAGGAATTTTTATTGATGAAATCTATTCCTTAGCCGAAAACCTCCTACTGGTCATTGAATACTCCACCATAGAATCAGGTATTATCTCCCCTAATGTTGTCTATCCAACATCACCATCCCTCCTGTTTCCCTCTACCATTCGATGAGCTGATCACCTCCACCAAACTCCTCACCCCTATTAAGACGCCAACACTAGGGTTGTAATCCCTCACCTTGACTAGAAGCCCACCACTATCTTCCTCCACACCTCCACCTGAACAAAGACCCCCTTCCCCATGCCTAGTCATTATCAAACTCTTCGACTAAAAGGCCTCCACCATCTCCCTCCAGGCCTCCACCCGACCACAGACCCCTTACCTCCTGCCTCAAATAGAGAATTAAAGACCCCCTATTAACCCTCCCTCTATAACCCACACCCATATTAGATGTCACACCAAGATATTGCACCAGTTACAAAACCCCAATTTCTATAATAAATCCCCAAATATGGGGATTTAAGATACTAACCCATTATTTTATATAGTTTCATGAGATTTCCTTTACTACTAGTTTAGGACCCCAACTATAGAGAAGTAGAAATATTGATTTCCATAACATTTAATTTCTATATCCATTTGATAAACATGAGTATCCAAGAAATATTGGAATATAATATACCTTCTAGTAAAAACATTACATCATTCATTGGTAATAATCTACATTAAAAGTCCTCATAAAATATTATTGAACTCAATTTATTGGAAAACCAATATTAATAGTCATTTTACTATTAGTTTATAGTAATAACTAGTGAAGACAATGAATAAAATGTTTTATTAGGATTTCCATTCTTCTTTATGACTGGTGTTGGAGATAATATGAATTCCAAATCAAATGTTAGGGTCATTAGAAATTTTATTTCTCTAATAGAATTCATAGAGATGTCCAAATATTGATATCAAAAAATTCTAATCAGTAATTCTATTTAAGATCCATTATTGTTAAAAACGAATCCTAAAAAATGAAATTCAATATGTTAATAATTTATAACATAATTTTTTTGTTATGAATTATGTTAAAACCACTTTATCATTATTTTTTTCTAAAAATGGTGTTAAAATAATGAAATATACTTTTGAAATTTTTTTCTGCAAAAAAAACGTTGAATGTTGGTTGTATATTAATTGTTTTTCAAAACAGTTGTGAAAAGTGACGGTCTAAATGTTTAACCTCACTTATATAATTAAAATGAAAATAAAACCAATATACATGAAGGTTTTTACCTTTGGTTATATATTTACACAAAGGGAAAAGTAAAAATTTAAATTACCTTGGATCGATATTTCAATTTTGAAAATCCCACCAAAATTTTTATTAATCTCTGCCAAAACTATTGTTCGTTAAAATATATAAATTATCATTCCATTTCATTCATCATTTTAAAAATATTATATCCAATAAAATTTTCATAACTTCTTCATTCAATTTTTTATGATATTTATCCCCTTAATTTAATTTATATATAAATAATTTTATTTATTGCAGAAAATATTGAAATTTTTTTATGATGATGATGAATTCTTCTCACAAAGAGAGGAAGATAAAACATCCTCATGTGGCTTGATTTTTGAAAAAAAATATTTCTTATCAATCACCATTTTCATTACCATATGATTACATTTTTAAATAAAGGGAAATAATGACAAAATATATATATATTTAAATAATACCCTAAAAGTAATTTTAATTAGGTTGGAGATTTATGAATAATCTTTATTTTTTAATTTTGAAGATGTAAATATAATTTCATGTTATTCAGGTTTTATTTTAAGATGGAAGTATCTGTCACATCATAGAGCAATCCATCTTCCGATAATGAAAACAATTGTTCCATATGTCACTTTTAGATCAATGACTAGTCCAATTGGTGATTGGGAAACCAACTATACCCATTAGTTTTCAAATTATTCCTGATTTATTATCAGTTTTTTATAATTCATACATGAATTATTTATATTGAAGTTTGTTTTTTATAAATGTTTTGTGAAAACCTCATTTTCAGGTCATTTTTTATAAGAATTAATAATAGAAACCTTTTGGAATGAAATTATCATTATCATTTTTCTAAAAAAACCCAATGTCAAATGTTCATAATTTACTTTTTGATGACAGTTTATATAAAATGGCACCAATAGTTAATTTATAATTTGTGTCAACAACATTTATTATAACCTAATGATATAATAAAAAAACATTGTGAATAAAACTTTTCTACAAGTTAAGGCTTCAAATTATAATTTAATATGTAACCATTTTTGTGGAATTTTGTTAAAATTTGAAAAAACTCGATATATTGATAAAATGGTAGATCTATAATGACATAAGTTATAAACAATTTTATAATGGATGGTATGTCTATATTTTACAACATCATTATGACATGACTCGTTAGAAATAGTGATCAAAATAGATTTCACCTTGGCCTCAAGAATAAGATGTTCCTTATGTCAATCATCCACATTAGACTTCATATTTGGCTACTAGTAATCATCGATTATGAACTCATTTAATTTAAATAATTGACATGAATGTGGCGTTTTTATAGAAACATTATCACAATTAACATCATTAGCTAATTTCTTCATATCACTTTGCAATTCAACTACCTAATAACCATCATTCCCACAATTATGAAATTTACTAATCACCTAATAAAAATTTCAAAAATTACTCATTATATAATTTTAGAATGAATTAAATCACATTTTATTTTCTCCTAGGGTTTTAGAGTTTTCTTTGAGCTCCATCTACAAATTCTTTTCAAAACCACGAGATTGATAGGTAACTACAATGTCTATTTTCACCATGAGAAGAAAAAAATAGTTTATTCATAGATATTGAAGTTTCTTTCAAATAACCTCATACAAATAGATGGGTTTAATCCAATAAATAATCTATCATCCTTATATTTAAGTTAGATGAAAATGATATAAGCATACATCATATGTCTTTTAAAAAAATTCTCATATTCACCAAATGGTTTATAACCGTTATACATTAGACCATTGAGTTAGTTCACAATTTTTTATAAAGGTTGTGAAGGAATTATATGTTGAAAAATAATATATTAAAAGCATCCCGATTTATAGAGATATTTTCATCATGTTCCCTTGTTTTCATGATGACATTCCACTATTGATCCACTTTACCTTCCAAATGATAAACAACAAAAAATATATTTCCTTGTTCCAAACTCTGTAAAATTTAAATTATCATTTCAATGTTATGGATCAATTTATCGTACTCTATCATTTTAGTAGATCTACTATCAGAATGTGGGTGTTTCCTCATTATAAAATCAACAAAATGGTGTTCCCTTCTTTCATCATTTGGATGTTTGGAATGATTCATGGAATTATAATCCGGTGTGAGAATAATAACGAGAACCATTCCATCTCTCTTAGAGATTGACTTGTTAAGAGGAAAATAATTACACTGTCTATCACACTAAACATTAACATGATTACTTTAGGTTTCACCCATTTTATAGAACCAAAAATGTAACACAAAAAACATCACACATTTTAAGGAATCACATAATAATAATTGAATTTCAAAATCATGATAACTATTTTTTAATCTATCAAAACATTGGTTTATCTATGGTTATTCATGGTCATATTTTATTTAAATCCATAAATATGTTTTTTGAAGAGTTTTTGAATTTCTAGAAAATAACTCCATGGAGTTTCAAATGAGGTATACTACAAGGCCCATTGTTATGTACCAGGTAGCGCTCGAGTCATGCCTCAAATTCTAATTCTGAAATTATTACCAATAGGTACATCTTTTATATGACATCATACACTTGTAGTATCAATATAGGGATTCAAAATCATTGAAATAAATTCCTCTATAATTTACTAAAATTCCAAGACATTTTCATAAATGGTGCATCATCATTACAATTGTCCATATACAAATTCATAAGAATCACACTAAATTAATCTCATCATAGTTTCTAACTTTTAAATACTATTGTCCATAATCCCAAATTTTAATACCAAAACATATCATACATAAATATAAAAAACATATTTCATGAATATTCATAAAAAAATTATTATCCATGTCACACTAATTTAGGTCTCGTGCCTTTAGAAACATGGAAATATAAACAACTTGTCCACACGTGAGCCACGTCATATCAAAAAATGTTATTCATATCCAAACCAATTAAAATCAATATCATACATAATACCTTTCATCATAACCTATGGAATGAAGACATAAGAAAGGGTGATATCATATTCACAGAAATGGAAAAAGGGAGATGTTAACATTTCATTAGCATAAGGGTATGAACACATGAAAATAACCTTTTTAAACTATACCCTAAATATCATAGATCATAAACTTGAGTAGTAGATTTAATTTTATAATTTCATTAGATATGAATCATAACATATTCGAATAACATAAACTATGAGAACATAATAATATTTTAGGGTATATATTTGGGGCATATACATCATGGTAGAAAATAATTTCATTAATAGTTCAAAGATCATTTCATGGACTATAAGAGTGGAATGAGTTCACTTATAAAACCATCATAGTGGACAATGTCTATTATTGAAATGTGTTCACTACTCATTCTAATATAGTTGATTACCTCAGATATCAATATTTATTTTATTATTTCTAGGGGGATATACGTTCCCCCCCATCAAATAATTATATTAATAAATATGTGTACCACAAGATAATTAAATTTCATCATTTTTAAATCCATTAAATGAGTTGGTATTCATAAATATTTCATCATAACACAACAAATGTAATTGAAATAGGTGTTATAATTATTTCATCATTTCATCAATGCATACCACATGTAAAATGAATCCAGATTAATAATAATTTTATCAGTGTATGACATATGGAGGATAATTGAATTTCATAAAAAAATTCAATAAAAATTTAAAAAAAATAGAGAAAATTATAATTTCATCCAGGGAAAATATCCCTAATAAAGTGTATGTAACATCAATTGATAACATCATATATGAAAAATTATTTTTAATGAAAAATCACATGTGATGTTTTGTGAGGATAAAATAATTTCGTTGAAAATATTTTTTCTTAATTTATAAATTTAGGAAATATTTTTGGAAGTAATTTTATTTTACGTTACCCTTGAAAAAAATAATGGAATATAGAATGGGATTAGTGTTCATAACACGAGGTAATTTTATTGACAACATATACATTAAAAAAATAATCCTTTAATTTTTTTAGTAATATAGAAATGGTCCTTTATTAAAAAATTAAATGAATATTCCTTTTACAAATCTATTTATAAAAAATGGTAAAATAGAATTTTTAATAAATCATTTTCTAAATATCAAAACATTTCTGAATTTGATTTTATAGAACATTATTTTAGAAGAATTTTTTTTACCAAAGATAGAAATTAAGATGGTTCTCTCTGTATTTTTTATCACATAAGTACAAAACGAGTGGAAAATAAATGGAAGAATTAATTCATAATAAATAAATTTATTATGTGAAGAAATGATTTTATTAGGATATGGATCATAATATTTTATTATATGGAGAATAATCATGAATAATCCTGATATTTGATGAGATTTTTTCCAAAACAATTACAATGTTGGTAACATCAAATAGTAAGCCCCATAATATAATAACATTAATTTAATGTTATAATATCGTGAGATAAATAAATTCATGATATTACAATTTAATTTTCCGATATATACTCCTGGTAAATGAAGATAAGTTCATAACATAACATATGTCTCCAAGAATTAAAATTGAGACAATAATATATTACCTTAAGTCCCATATACCGTCATATATGTTCAAACATCATTTAAAATAAATATAATTTTATTATATATATATATATTATAGAAAACACTATATAATACCATAAATGATTGAATTATAATATTTTTATCTGTATAAAAAAAATTCCATGTTAATGTGACATTTTTTTGTAATAATTGCTTTGTTTTTTGATTATGTTTTAAATTGAAATTTTTATTTTCTTTATAATTTTATTACATATACCAAATTACATTAATGATACTAATACCATATATATACCATATATATTTTTTATATTAATCAAATAAATTTAGTTATAGAAAATGAAATACACTGTTTGTGGAGACGATATGTTGTCTGTATAGATTGATGCTTTTGTACAATTACCAAAAAGAAAAATCACAATAAAATTATAAGTTCTCGGTTAATGGAATGGACTATTATAATTATCATGTTGGATTTTATGAAATAAAATATAGAATACAAGGATCATAATAAACATGTTCTTATATCAAATATAAAAAAACTCCTAAAAACAAGATCTAGTGTTCATTACCTTGGAAAAAGATACATGGGATCACACCATGTAACATCAATTGTTTTATTAATCAAGGAAAACTATATGAATTTATTATTATCTTATTATATTGTAAATATAATTACATATCATAAGATACATTATTTATTACATGAAATCATTCAAAATATCCTTCTTCAAATATTTGAGAAATGAATCAAAATAATGGGTTGGAATATATGATCATTATCAGTTACAAATAGTAGATTCCATAATTAGTATATAAAGCATAATCTGTACAGAAATGTGAAAAAATAAAACAAATTCCATTAAATTAATAAAATTTTATATAATTAACATTCATGGATATTATCAATATAGAAATAACATGGATATTTTCCATTTAATTTTAGATGAAAGAAATAAAAAAATTCATACATTCATAAACATTATACCATGGTCAAGGAAAAGTTATCATAAATTTTATATTTATTTCCTATCCTCTAATACATCATTTTTAATAAATAGGTTGGTGGAAACAAAATTTCAATCTAATGTGGCCACCAATTTTTTCTCATGAGACTTGATGTTGCATCGAGGGGATTAATAATTGGTTAATATGCATAACATATATATCTAATTAATTACTTATATATATTGAATGAAAATTAAAATTCATTCTCAAAATAACTTATAAATAAAAAGTAATTCCATTTGAATCTATAATAAGCAATATTTTCCCAGTAAATGAAATAAATTTCATAATAAACATCAATCCTTTAATAATATATAAAGAAATTTTATTCTTTTGATACATTATCATTAAAATCTCTATTATATTGGATTTATCAATATTATTTAAACTATAAAATTAAAGGATAAAGTATATATCTACTAGGTCATTGGGAGTATTAAAAAACATGTTATTAATAATGTGAATGATCTCAAAACAAGGTATAATCCATTAGTAATAAAGGATGATATAAGACAATAAATTTATTAGAAATGATTTTCCTTGGAGTAAATAAATTCCATTTTAAATATATAAATATGTAATTTATTTTAAAAAAATACTTGAAAATTTGTGTAAAAAATAATGTTAGAAATCATATGCAAAATTCAATTCATTATTTCATTGAAATAGTTACTATTTCGTTTAATTACATATAAGAAATATATTATGAGAAATTTTAGAAAACATATACATTCATTGAAACCAAGGAAAATTATAATGAAATATTCGTGAAAAATAATGGATCTTATGGTATAAATGGGTGTCCAAGCCATATGTGTTAAAAGAATTATTTTTTAAACATTTTCAAATGTAAAAAATAATATATACATATAAAATTTTAATAATTAATATTTTCAAAATTATAAATAATTTTAAAAATATTTGAAAACAAATATATAAATCATGTAGTAATAAAGGATAAAAAAATCTTGAAGAATTTAAAATAACATTTCATTGATGGGAAAATATTTTTAAAATATTTAATAGAATATTTAAAAATAAAATAACATTCTTGTAACTTTCAGGTTGTTTTTTATCCAAAAAGAGAATAAATTGAATACAAATATATAAAACACAATCTTAATATATGTTGAAAATATATTATTAGTGTAAGAAAATATGATTATGTAGTTTAATCGAAAGAAATTATGAATATAAAAAGTCCTGACATTAAAATATATTGAACCAAAAATACCAGACCTTTGGTATCATCTTAATAATATGTGTTTTATCCCCTAATATATTGAATATAAATTTATTAAATCCATTATTAATGAAGATATATAATATATATTGAAATTTTTATATTCTTTTTATAATAATTTTGAATTCAATCAATGAAAAATTATTTTTTTTTCAACAACTTAGTGTTGTTTGGTCAATTTCATTAAAATTACATCAATATATTATCTATATTTAATGTTGTTATAAAATTATTCTATAAGATAAATATTGGTAATAATTTAATCAATTTATTTTTTATTCATTATATGATCTTTTAGAATAATCCAATAATGATGGTCATACCAAAATGAATCACATTACATCATGGTGGTGGTTTTCCACACATATGCACATGTGATGCTATCATTATCCAGTGAATGTAAGGGAAAGAAGGTAGAATTTAAATTATATTTAAATAATCCTAATTAATTCATAAATATAATATGTTATTCTTTAATTCCATCATTATTATCATCCATGAATAATTGTTATAAAAAAATAATCACCCTGATACCTAGAGATGATAGACTGTACATATAAAGGAGAGATGTTTTAATTTTCCAAAGGACATGGAGGTATAAGAAAATGTTTTTCCCATATTATTAAATTTTTTTAATATTTGAAATGTTTGAGTGTAAATTTTATGGTGGATACAATATATTTAAAGCATATATAAGAAGAACTTTAATTTTCAAAATTATGTTATGACACTTACCACTTCTTTGATAGGTCTCGTTTGTCATACAACTCAAGACATATAGGATATTAATTTTGTGACACAAGATCTTATTGGTTATAGGGAGGAAGGTTGATATGGTAGTTTTTTGGTACTTGAAATGAGAAGTGGATCTGGATGTGTGAATAATAGAGGAATGTATGTTCCCTTTAATATGTGGTGGGGACACACATTGAATTACTTAAAATATATTAATAATATATTGTCCCTTTTCATATTATAATAGATATGTTTTTTGTATATTTGAAGATGATAAGGGAAAGTTTGAAATATAAAAAACCAAAAGTTGTTTTGTCATGATTATTTTGTAATATTGAATCATGTTCCATTCATTTTTACCCTTTTAACTCATTTTACCCTTAATCGGGTTGATATGTATTTATCATGGTTATTATTCATCCAAAGTAATTTTTTCATCCATATTACATAATATAAATGGATCTAATTCAAAATATTAAATCCTTTATCACATTTCATTTTATCATAGGTGAAATGAATTATTCTAATATCGGCCTAAAGCACTATTTTTGTAAAAATGAACATTTATGAGTACAAATGATTATATAAATATTTTGGAAAAAAAATTAAAATAAAGTATAGTAAAAGGAATTTTATTGAATGTTAATAAAAAAATAAATTTTTAATAAATTTTTATCTTGTAATTTTGGAATGGACCTTCCAACAGTTCCATTTTATTTAAATAAAAAATTGTATTTTGTAATTTTAAATTATATTTTAGGATCCATGTTTTCATGATGAAATCCTAAATTAAAATTCATGTTTTTTAAAATAATTATAATATAGTTATTGATTATTTTTCCCATTAAAATGGTTGTATGAACTATTAAATCTTTTATAAAAATTGATGCCTTAAAAAATGTTGTGGTAAACTGAAAAATGGTATTCCAACTATTCACCCACAAATAATGTTTTTTAGAAAAATCACAAAAACCATATCTATGATAATTTTATAATTATATTTTTGAAAATAATAACAAATAATTCAAAGAAATTTTATATTTATAGATAAAATCAATTTAAAAATAAATGTGATGAAAACAATAATAACTAATTTTGGATAAAATAAATTTTATGCATAAAAGTATATTCATTATCATTACATTTCGAGTAAAAATCATTAGATTAATATAACAATATTTTAACGAAAATATAATATATTAATTCATTAAAATATTTTACAAATATCATTTATTTAATTTTATTAGAATATGAATACAATTTCAACATTTTAAAAAGAAAATTTGCAGAAAAAACATTATTTACATTCAAATGATTTTATCATTCATTCTAAACAATTATTAATAAATAGAAGTATATATATATATATGATTTAAAAAAATTTATAAAGAATAATTTCTTTAATTTATCAAAATTTATTTCTAATGTAATATTTGATATATTCATTATAAACTTTTCTTGACATAGTATGCTCAAAATCGGTATTGATCCACTCAAATTATATGGATTTGTATTTGAGATGTATAATTGATAATTGTAATATATTTTTGTAAGAATTTAAAGATTAATTTATATAATTTAATCATTCTATCTGTAGAACACCATTAATCATATAATGTAATCCTTTAATAATTAATATTTTCATGCCCCTCAAGTCTTTTCTCCCATTTTTTACATCTTCACATTTAATTATATACAAACCATCATCATATAATAAAACACCAATATTTTTACATATGATATATTTGGGAAGGATTTTTCCCTATAATTTGTGGTGTTTAACCACATTTATGAATCTATACTCCATATTTTTTATTTCTCTAAATTTTTATTATGAAACATTTTTATTCTTGTAGTGATTCTTCTTTTATGATTACAAATTCACTTCATTTTTGGTGAACTAGATTCATCCACCTCCAACTATATTAAGAAATCCCCATATCACAGATTTATTCATTTATTGTAATGTTTTTTCCAACCTGATTATGATTCGATATGAATAGATCTAATTTTCTATAACTACATTGGCACAACCCATTATACACATGATGAAAAATTCATGGATTAATACCCATACACATCTCACCAAATTTTTTTGTAAAAATCTCATGTTTAATAAATTATGATCAAATATTTTCAATTTATTTTATCATTTATGAGTATCTTTTCCATTTGAGACACATTTTTTATACACCACATTATCCTAAAAAGAACATTTTTATCATTAAATATTATTACATGATTTAATTTTTCCCTTAAATGATTTTAGGGTCTATTTTAAGTCATTAAAATCATCCTTCCTCTAGGATGTAAGTTCATGTTGATTCAAATCAATAATCACAATTTTTTTCTTATAATAAATCCTAATAATTGATTTTTCATTACATTTAAACTAATATAACAATGGAAGATATAAAATTTTCCTACTAGGTCTCTATATTCCACTATAGCTTCAATGATTTCCCTCAATGTTGAACTCCATGATTTAATGCAGGGAATATGAATTTTGATAGGATATTTCAACATTATTTACATATTTCAGAATTCAATCTCATTAACTACTTTGTTTTCTATTTATGTTTGTATTTGATAGTTATGGTTCATGAATATTGATTGTGGTTCCAAACAATATAAAATAATAGTAATTATATATATATATATATAATATATTCATTATATATGTAATTATAATCATCTGTGATAGGAGTACATGATAAAATAATTTCATGACTTTGTGGTGGTGGTAGTTCAATCATATGAACACGCGACATTATAATTTTTTAACTGGTTGAATAGTAATAATATTCATGATATATCATATTTATGGAATCCTAAAAATCATATAAATAACATATATATTAAATATTTCCATCATTATAACCTTCGAGATAATGTTGTGGAAAAAAATAATTACCCTACAATGGGTAGATGGTAGGCTATATATATGAAGAAACGATGTATTATTTTTCCATAAAATGAAATGGTGGTGTAAAATGAATATTTTATAATCCTAAAAACATCTCATTATATTGATGAAATTGGAGATAGTATGATTGGATATGTGAATTATACTTGTAGGAAGTATATGTTGAATGAAACACTAAATTAGTTGGAAAAGACAGTTACCTCTTTTTTAATAGTCTTATTTTGGATAACAACTTACCACTTAATAATAAGGACATAAAAGAATATTGTAATTTCAATAAAAAATTAATGTAACATTTTATAGTTTTTTGGTTTGTTTATATTGATCTATTATTCTCACTATTTTGAATAAGGTACAAAATGTGGAGCCCTTTTATAATTGAAGGGAGGGATAGACAAGGAATTACATTAAATAAATTAAAAAAAAGTCATTTTCACATGAATGTGGACCCAATTTTTCAAATAATAAAATATTATACGGGTTATAATGAATTTAAATAATTATCTATAAGCATGTGTTTTGTGTTATCTTTATTCCTTATAAATTTAATTTTAACACTTTTAATCAATTTTTCCCTTAATTGAGGGGTAATAATTTACCAAGGTTACTGTAAATTATAATAGAAAATAAATATTGAAATTTTCACTAATATTAATTATTCTAATTCTACGAATGGAATAAATCTATAGGTGTAAAAATTAATATTAATATAATTTATCAATAAAAAAGGAATACCATTTTTAAAAAAATATTTTTTCCCAATATATATGGAATTAAAGAAAACTAATGTCTATTAATGATTCAAATGAAATTAAATAGATTATGTTATATGAAATGTGTATAATTTTTTAATTATTACAATCTATAATAGAAATATACATTTTAAATATGTGATTATGAAGAAAGAATTACAAACAATTTTTTTGACAAAAACATTACAATGATATCAAAAAATGTTATTAACTTATTTCTAAGTTCAAAATTATATTATTCATTAAAATAATGTTTTCATAATTCACACAATTGTTTAGGTAATAATGTTTCATAAACATTTAAATTATTTTTTTATCATTATAATATCATAAAAATTAAAATTCTTTATAAAATTTTTTTCCCCATTATTTAATGAAAGTCCGAAGCATTCCAAAAAATCTCATAAATTCATCATGAGATTATTATGGCATGGATATTTCAAAATTTATGTACATTTTTTCAACTAAAAAAAATGGATGTAAATTTTTATAATATTCATGTGAAAATTTAAATAAAAACCATTTTTGAATAAAATATATTTTACTTCCATAAAATGCGTTTACTAAAAATCAAGTAGTTATTTCTAATGAATTAATCAATAAATTTTTTATATATAAAACATTTAAACATATTTTTTTATTATTTGGTTAATATAATTTTTACATAAAATCCAAATGGCTTTGTTATAATAGACATCTTGCAGTTATATATTTTTCAGTTTTCTAAGATCAGTGTAGGGAGTTAAACATGCTATATAATATAGTTATATTATAAAAAATATAATATAAAAAATTTGGTTATTATATTTTCCCCTCCTTGAAAAAATAAAATAATATATATTTATATTATTCAATTCAAAACATAATATAAAAAAATACCGGATAAAGTTTTTATCATGAACATTAATTTCATTGTAATGAATATAAAACTTATTATACACATACCTATATAAGACTCATACATTCAATCATTATTCAAAAAATATAAATTTGTAGTTGAGTGTTTCTTTATATGTAATACATGATAGATTAATCATTGGTTTTTGTGATGGTGAAAAATTCATTTACCGTTTTGAAATAAAACATGAAAAAACTGACATATATTTTATATTTACATTTTATAGGTATAATATAATCACATGATGTGAATTATAATTGTAATGATGAATATTTGAGTCATGAAACACTAAACACCATATTTTATCTTCCATAAGATTAAAATTAATTTCTAATATATAAAATTAATACGTTAATCAAAAGATATAATAATCTACAATATTTATAATCATTCAAAAAAATAAAACCCCAAATCATTGTTTTCACTTATATAGTAAAAAAGAAAAATATACATATTTTCTAATCCAGTATTCCAAAAAAATCATAGATGAATTACAAAAAAAATCAATAAACCTAACCAAGGATCACATTTTCATATCTCATAATAACATTAATGGTCATAAATACAATCTCCAATAAATAAATATTAAAAAATCACTTTTTCATTAAAAATAATTTTCATCATGATTGATATCATTTATCACATGTTTTATAAATTTAACATTTCATTATTTTCTTTTCAAATAATTATTATTTGAACAATGTGTATATTTTTTTCATAATAATCTTGAAAACTATTTTTTATAAATAAAACTACATCACAATAATATATTAATTGACTATGCTATAATTAGTTTTAATTCAAACCCTCAAATATTACATTTACCTATGGGTGTTATTTTTTAATTTCCCCTTACAGTAGAAATATCAATATAAATTACACTATTATATATAATAATCACATGAAATTTAAATTAGGGAAATAAAAAATAATATGTACTAAACTTGTAATATAATAAATTTTCTTCTAAATTTCCAAAACATGACTCTCATATTATATTAATTATCTTCATTTCCATTAAAGTATCTAGAAATAAAATTAATAAATATTGAAACATATCTATTAATGTATTACTTAATTAATATGGCATTGATTTTATTAATTACAAATATCATTATAGTTGAAGCATTAAATATCAGTGGATTATTTCTTTAAATTAAATTCATGATACTTATGGAATTTATTTCAACATTTTAAATGAAATCCCAACCCCCTTCCACATTTACCTGTACATTTCTATCCCTAACTATCATGTGTTAGATGTTCCACTCATCTATAATTTTTTTCATTTTTACATTTTCATATTGAAACGTTTCTCTCATACCTTGTTTATTTTCTATGATAATATAGGAGATGGATAATTAATTTTCAATTATATTGGAAAATGATAAAATATAATCAGATGATGTTTGGTTTAGTTAATGTAAGGACCTTTTTAGGTTTGGATTAATCCCATAAGAAAATGTCTAATTATACTTTCTTTATTTTTTATGTTGATTGAATCAGGCCATGAAAATTATGAAATGTAAACATCATATTCTATAAAAATATTATTATTTCTACATTATTAATGTGAAAAAATTCCTCTATATTTCATTTTATATCCCTTGAGAAAATTATTTCATAATAAATATCATTATCCAATTTCTCTATTTCATAATTTTTATTTCATAAAAATATATTGTGTTTAAGGTAAATGACCAAATTGATATGTATATCCCATGGAAAAATATACATCTATAATTCCCTTGATCCATTATTTACTTCACATTAATGAAACATCTTTTTTAGCTAAATAATCTATTTTTAAGATATTAATGAATTAGTAATAACATTAAAATAAAAAGGATTATATCAAATGATAAAATCTAATAAATTAGAATCATTTTTAAAAAAAATTACTTCATATGGTCAAGGTTATTCATTATTACCTAATAATCCCCTCATATATTAGTGATCATCTCAGATCCAACACTCAGTGTTTTGATTTTCATATACGGGAAAATCCAAGATTGAATACAGGTATGGATATGATTTACCTTCCTTCCCCTAGAAACCATCCCTATATAACTCAAAACACTCAATTATGTAATATCAATATGAATATTTATCTATAAAATAAAAAACTCTATAATGGTATAAATTATAAAACAAACTTAGAGGAATCCTTAATTATCATGTTAGATGGGTTCCTTTAAAATCATGTTCCAATGGGTCCTATAAAACATCATTTAAATCGAAACTGTAAAAATTTAAATCAAGAAAACAAATCTAGTATATATATTATTACATAAATTCCTGATATAAGTGATCCAATGAAGCATAGTGATTTATTTTAGATGTATTCAAATATTAGAAAAATAAATGATCCCTATATTACATTTGAAATATAACAAAACAGAAAAATAAAAATTATTTCATCCTTGAAATCATTCATAATATAATTTTTTATTGTATTGAATATTAAAAAATAAATGGTTATATAATATGATCGTTGTGGGTAATGTATAGTGGAATCAATATATTGTAAATCGGTACTCATAAAAATGGTGACGTGGATAATCAAAATAGGTTCCATTCAATTTTTTAATTGAGTTCAATGAACATTCATGGTTAATATTAACCATGAAATTATATACATTATTACAATTTTAATATTAATAATAGAAATATATAATTATAGACATTTTTGAAAAATGATTCTCAATTAAAATATCTTGAATCGTACTATCATAGGATATTAAATCAAGAGATCATTCATATTAAGTTTAATGGTTTATGAAAAATATTATTCTAATGTGGACACCTATTTTGTCACATGGAACAATCTGATAAATCAAGGGGTTATTTATTACCATTCCCTACTCATCAATTGAAACTCCTATTAATTCTCCATATATTGAAAGATCAATAATATTTTTACCCAAAATTTCTTATAAATAAATATTTATCCATATTGAATAAAGAATAATGAATATTTTTAAATTCAATTAAATAATGTTATACCTTAAACTAATATCATATATAGAAATAGAATATGTTTTCATCTTCATAAATGTAATATAAATTACATTTAATTCATTGATTACATTTAATATACATTAAAAAGAATAAAAAAAAATTCCAATGATTAACGGTGAGTGGTACAGAAGATGATCATATGATCATAATAGTTCTAAAAATAAATAAATATCCATAAATTTGTAAAGGATGATATTATACTATCGATTCATCATACATAAATTAATTTTAGTAAAAGAAAATCATTATAAAAGTATAGTATCAATGTATTAAAAATAAATTCCTTGATATCTTTTGTATAAAAAGAGTTATTGATCACTTTTTAGAATTCATTTCATACCATCATGAAATAAATACCCTTTTATTTTGATATTATTTTAAATATTAATTTCGAAATTATTGAGAAAACTAATTTCTTTAAAAAATCATGTAAACATGTACAATTTCTTTCAAAAAATAGTGGTCATGATGATGGTAGAATTCATTCATGTGTTATAATGAAAATAGTTATTTAATTCAAAAATTTATCAATTTGAACCTTATTAAAAATTACAAGAATGTTCCTTTAAAAAAATTTCATAGAAAATAAAAATTGGTCAAATTTTAATATAATCAATCATTGGAGAATACTAAAAAAATTAAATACTTTTAATGAAAACTTGTTCATTGAATAAAATATTCTTAAGAAATTCTTTAAGACACTATGTTTTTGAAATAATGTCCATCAATTATTTTGTTCATTTTAATTAAAATATAATTGAAGGAGAAAAATTTAAATTTATTTATAAACCAAAATAATTGTAGTAAATGAATGACTATATATAAAGAACACAAACAAAAAATAAGGAGAACAAGGAATGATTATCAATGAAATAAATCAATGAGAAGTCAATTACTAATATAAATGATTTTGAATCAAAATATATTAAACAGAAAACAGTAACCAATAACACTGAATAAAATGAATATGATGTAATTTTTTTCTAAACTATTAAAGGGGTAGTATGTAAACTATGTTAACGAAATTTAGTTCATAATGTTTATCAAGTCCCATAGATGTTAAAGTGAAAAAAAAAATCACCCCTACCAGAAGATTGATATTTTTTGTATGTTCTTATATCCTCTTATATAATAAATTTATTTTTTTTAATACTTTTATAAAATAACAGTATTAATATTTATAATATCATATATGATATATTAATAATATTTCATTAATATTTCATTAACACTCATTTATTATCCTTATCACTTTAGGTGTTAAATACTTTGTTTTATATGTTTATTTAGATATAGGTGTTAATCTCATTGAATCTTGATCATAGTAAAATAATATATAAAATTATAAGGGTGACATGAAAATAATGTATATTAATTAAATACTTGCTTATAATCTATCATTAAAAAAGAAAATTAAAATGAATCACATATGATCATGACACTAGTAGTCCCAAGGTATGGATGAGGGAAGTTATGATTTTTTAAAAGGTTTAAGGGTAAGTAGATAAATAGTATATTTTCATTATAATAATTATTTCAAAATTATCATAAAAATTCCTTTCATCCATATTTGGAACAACCTTTTTAATGTTGTAATGAAAAAAATGAATTACAACACTAAGTAGGGAATGTGGTCCATAAATATGCATGAGAAATATTTTCATTTTTAATTGCCTTTATATAAGGTGAAAAATGGGTGTCCCCTAAAAATAATATCATCTTATTATATTTAATGTACAAAATTCATTGTATTTGTATGGCTACAATAGATTCATATTAATTAAAAATAGAATGTAACATAAAATGAATCAAGAATGATGATTAGAAATTTCTTTGATAAGCCTTTTTTCATAAACATTAAGTTGTCATTGGATGATACTATGGGAATAAAAGAAGCACAATAATGATCAAAATTAAGCCAATAATGTTTTTTGTAATGTACTGGTTATCCTAAAATGCTAAGATAATATGAATAAGGTATGATAATGGGTTCACTTTTATATGTGATGGGATGGACGAACCTGTAATTATATAATTTTTTTAATAAAATAAAATAATGTTCATTATAATGTGGATGAAATGATTCATATCATTGATGATGGTAATTTATTTTATCAATATACAACCAAATAATGTGGTTCATGAAATTTTTTTCTGTTATAATGAGCTAATTCGTTTATTTTTAACCTATTCAACCCATTTTACACTTAAACAAGGTGATAAGTGTTTGTCATGATTTCCAATCCTTATAAAATACATGTTGAAATAAATAAATAATATTAATTGTTAGGATTCAAAAAATTTGATCTATTTTACAAGACTCAACTCTTACAGAATTAATAATTAATGTTATATATAATTTGTTAAGTTCATCGAAAATGGTTTTTAGAAGAATTATTTTATTATGAATAAAAATGATTTTATAGTAAAATAATGAATAATTAGGATTAAAATTGAATTAATTAGATTATATTAATTATTAGGATAATTATTTTCCATTCATACCACGACATAACTATGATTTATGTTGTAAAAACATTATTAAGTGTGAGGAACTAAAATCATTTTTTATTTGAAAAAAACTTTACTTATATTTATGAAATGATAAGAATATATTTATATGGTCAACATTGTATTTTTGTATGAATTATAATAATAGTAAAAAAATTCCATGGAAAATGTTTTATAAATACATGATATAATCATATATCATTATAATTTCTTAAAATTTATATTTTTATAGTAAAATATGTTTTTTCACTATTCACCGAATAAAATCTACTATTAAAATATGAAAATTTTAAAAATATATTAATATTAAATTGTTATACCAAAAATTATTGATATTAATTTATAAATTTTCTATTTTTCAGTAATTAATTATAATTTATGTGAAAAAGAAATAAATACCATTCTTGAAGAATATTTATTTTTGATCCATATAATTCATTTATATGAAATTGAGTAATAATAAATTTTTTATTCATAAATTTTTTATTTATTATTAAAAATGTATACATAGTTTTTATAATTTTTTAATTAAAAATTCATAGTCAATAACCCGAAATATTTTTCTATTATAGACATATTTAAATAAAAGTTATTTCCCTATTTATTTACGATATCTATTATGTGTGATACACACTATCTACTATAGTTTTATTTTAAATAAAATTATTAAATAAAATATTGGTGTATTAAAAACCAAAAAATTATTTTATTTCAATAATATGACTCTTCATGTCCTGTTTCATTATAGTGTGGAACTACCAAAACATTATATGAACTATCATTTATAGGATCATCTTGTGATTTCTCATCCATATTCAAATGGATACATTCATGAGTGTTTCTCATGATATATTGTATAAATTTTTTCAAGTGACACACAATATCCAAATTTTTATTTTGAATATTTCTTATGTATTCTGTCACAATGATGTGTACTATCTTATAAATGTACTCAATGTAGTGGATTAAATTCTCTTGTAATTAAATTATCTTTAGAAACCATTCCAATGTGAGATAATCATTTTCGTAGACTAAAATAATCCTACATTTCTCAACATCCATATAGAACCCTGTAAAGACCCAATATTATCATATTTAAAAATTATATCATATTATTATAATATTCATTAAATAAAATAATCATCCTCAATAGAATGTATTTGGTCTAATGGTTTTGGAAATATGGACACATGAACAACATGTTCATAAATGAGCCACAAAATCTCCCACTACATTCCTCAAAACTAAAACCCTTCATAAACATATCATACATAATATGTTTTCTCTTAACCTAGGGACATGACACTTATGTTAGGGTGAAATGAACTTTTTAGTAATGGCACAAGAAGGAGATACCAACATGTCATGAGAATATTGGAACGATAAAATGATAATAACAATTTAAAACTATATCCAACGTATCATAGTTTGAAAACACGAGTCATGGAATAAATCATAGATGTTGATAAGATAAGAATCATAATGTAATTAAATAAAATGAGATAAATTGATATAATATTGGAATATGGAATTGATTTTATTTACTGAAATAACCATATAAAATAAATTTCTTAATATTTAAATGCTCATTAAAAAAAATATCATAGTTGAATGCATTCATTCCCCAATCCATCATAGTATTCATAGTTCACTCCCAACCTAATAATAGTGGAGACTGACACATAACGAACACGGTCCACCCCCAATCAATTCATATTTATATCATAAGATATTAATATTTACCCAATGCATTAGAGGGAAATTTTGGCCCCACCCTAAACATTATTAAAATCATTAATATTTGAGACACAAGATCATAAAAAATTTATCGTAGAAAAACCCATGATATGAAATAGGTGTGACAAAAAAATAACCATATCAAAAAATATTGGAATAAAATTTTTTTAAAAATAATTTCATTATTTCCTAAAATCATAACATATAGAAATGGATGTGGGTTACATGATCACCTTTTCACAGTATTACACATGGAATGAAAAATCGGATTTAAAATAATATTTTCATTATACAAATAAACCATTTAGTGAAGGAATTATAATTTTATCAATTGATAATAACACGGCTAATAATATTTTCCATCAATGGATGTCATTTTAGATATATAATTATTTTGAATGAAAAATCACATTGAACATTTATTGATGAAAATATCAATTCTTTAAAAAAATTATAAAATTAAAATTCATATAATATTTTATAAATTATATTATTTTAAAATTAAATTGAAAAAATATAATGTATTATTCAATTAAAATCATTTTCATGACTTCCAAAAATAAATTTCATGCTATATCTATTATATTAAATTTTCCTTTAACATTTTCAGTAAATGAAAAATGGGAATTTTTATGAAAATTATATGAATAATTATGTTTTAAAACATTGTCAAATGTATGGAATGGTAAAAATTTTATTTCAATAAATCCTTTAGGGGAATATAATTTTTTTATAAACATGTTTTGAAAAACAGGTTTTTGGAAGAGAATGAATTTTTGACCGAAAGTAGAAAAAAAGGTGATTTTTTTCTTAGAACATTATTCAAAACTCTTGATTGCATAAATAGAGTAAAAAGAAGTTAAAAAATTTATTATTCCAATATAAATATAATCATAACATTTAATTAGTTTAATGAGGTATAGATCATATTACATCATCATTTCATGCGTAATCAAGAAATATCACAATAAAGGATAATATTATATCATAAAACACATTTCACTTTGGTAACATATAATTATATGCCCCTGAAAATAATAAAAATAAATTAAACATTTAATATAAAGAGAATATATAATTATATGATTTTACATGATAAACTAACTTTATATAATCATCATAAAACAACATAGGTGAATAATATAACATATTTCCTAAAAAGGAAAATTGAGACAACAATTAATTACCTTCTATCTCAAATTCCTTCACAAGTATTAAATACTCATTTATAATAAATATTATTACCTTATAAATCTATTAAATAACCATAAATATATATATCACACTATATATTATTTACTTATGACCTTTTATTAGACGTTTATTTGAAATTCTTTATAAATGTTGTGTTTTGGGAAATAACTACTTTTATTTTCACGTATGTTTTCAATTATAATTTAAGGTCATATTACGTTTACTATTGTTAAAAAATTCAAGCTATGATATAAATATCATTTTTTCAATATATATGGTTTTATATAAATCAATTAATGTTAGTGATTTCAAATGAAGACCACCGTTCATGGAGACCTTAGGTTGTTTGAATGCATGACCTGTATTTACATTTTCTAGAATGAATGAATGAAAGAAAGGAAAATAATATAATATAACTCCCTATTAATTTTTATAGAATACATGCATCATATGGTCCTCAGTTATAGTAGTATTACAATTCGTGTAATGTTTTAATAAATTAGATTGATTCGAGGGAATTAGTACACCGTATACACGAGTGATGATATCATATTCCCAGTAAATTAAAAGTACTAAGATACATGAAATATGAAAATGTAAAATATATAATAATTTGATATATATCATATATAAACATATAAAAATCCATTATATCTATTTTTTATTGGTAGTGATGAAAATAAGTAAGACAAAAACACATTGTTAAAAACATTAACTCTTCTTCGGATTACCTTCATAGGTTTAACTTGATGCATTATTAGATTTTACTTATGATATTTTCATGGAATATAGAATGTGGGGAGGTATGTTAGGAATATATATGTTTAGTTTCAATCTAAAAAAATTGTTTGTATTTGTGATGAGAATAGGATAGGGGTAGTCTTTTATAAGTGAGGTTACTATAACCCTCGTAAATTTTTAAAGAAAAATGTGTACCAATGATTTCTATATTACATAAGGATTCTAAATTAAAATTTTTATAGAATTTTAAATTATAAGATCTAAATATTCCAACAAATATAGTGTTGTATATTTTTTTGAACATTTAAGACCCATATCACATAAATTTTAGCCTGAAGTAAAAATAATTTTACCTTAAGCACTGTCAATAATTTTTTGTATTTAAACTATTCAAAATTTTAAATAATTACGATTACCTTATTATATAAAATAAATTTCCCTATTTCTAAATATTAAATCAATTCTTAGATAATACATTCATATAAGTGGAAAATATTAATTTATAATTAAAATCATAGATAAATGAGAAATCTATTTTACATAGAAAAAAAGTTCAATCAATATAAAAAATTTTATAAAAAAGTTCAATACGAAAATTACTATAATGAATTAAATTGGATTAATTGATATATAATTGAAATAATTTAAATTTTAAACCAATTTTAAATAAATTAAATATTAAAATTATTAAAATGAAATGGCAGTTATAAATAAAATAATTTATTTTTGGTTATTTACTAATAAATTATTCTTCTTCAAAATATCATAAATATTAAATATAAGATAATTTTGAAAAAAAAATTAAAATTTTATGTTAATTTTATAAAATTTCTTTTTATAAAGTTTCAAATAATAATATTATTATTTTTCTCAATATAAAAAACTTTTTAAAAAATAGGGTTTTCAAAACACACAATCACTTTATTAAAAATTAAGTAAACATTAATCAATTTTGTTTTAATTCTATATAACCATTATACATAATATTTAAAACAGGTTTACTCATATTAATCATGAAATTATTAATGGCCATGTAATAATGTTCTCTTTTAATGAATAATATTTTTATTTTTTTACGGTTTATTGAAACTGGATGTTACATTTAATGAAAATTATAAATGAAATCTAATATATTTGATAACATATATTTATTAATATATTAGGATATTATATTCTACCCCTGTTAAATTAATTTTTTACATAAAATTATGACACACTAGTACAAATATATGATGATACTTCAATAACATAATTTTATCTAGTTCCTACAAAGCTTCCTCAAACATGTGGTTTCAATCCAAAAACATTAGTTGGTGGGTTGTCATGTTTTAAAGAAAATTATGTATTGAATCCAGGATATCCACTAATTATTCATTTTTAGAAAGATATTTCTATAGTTTTAAGACCTCTGTTTTCATTATATATTATGCTTTAGACATATAATTTTCATATAGGGATACATAGGTCACACCATGAACTTATTTATCGGATTGGTTGTAAGACCAGGAAATACACTACCAACACGATAAGATCAAACACATTAAGGGGGAAAATTTACATAGGAAATTGTTTTCTATTCTCTCCATATATCATTACCTTATTCCAAGAATAAAATTATTGAAACACTTTATCATGACATTTGAATTCCGTATCATGAAAACTATTTTCATCAAATCATTTTTCGCATCTTTTAGCTGCCTTTATGTGTTACATTTTGGCTCTATCCTTCTCTTATATTTATTCATCTATTTTAACTACCAATAAATTTAATTATACTTATTAATTAAATTATTTTCGATAAATATAATTCATTACATAGAAGGTTTTATGAGTATCCATATAATCAGACAAGTGAGAGTTAATTTGGTATAAAAAATACAGAAGATTAATTTTTTTCTCAACCACATTTAAATTCTATGGAAAAAACTCGATATAATATCGAGGGATTGAATTTTTCTCAGGTGAAATAAATCTATTTTAGGATGATTCACAGTGTTGATACTAATATATGTATAAAGAAATTGTTGAATACTTCAGTTGAAATTTTAGGCAATTCTTATTTCAAAATCAGATGCAATACAATGTTGTACTATCTGGAATATTACCACTTCCATAATGAATATATGAAAATAAGATCTATTGAGAAGTCTTTTATGATTTCTATTAATTATAAAAAAAATTATGGGGATCAACTATAATCTATATAGAAATATCCCATAGAACATTTTGAGGATTTAAATGTTAAAATCCATTTGGATGTCTTCTTGTTTCCATTCTTATTTGGATGATAGTTGTAAAATCCAATTAGGATTTTTCATGTAGTCCATAACATGATGAAATAAATATCACAGAGATGAAAACAATATGGTATCTCTCTTCAGGCCATCCCCTAGAAGCACTCTTTCAAATCTTATTCATCTTTGTAATTACATGATTAATTGAAAATGGAGAATAACAACATTCCTATAACAAATCCTCCGTAAAATCGTATATGGAAGGAACATATACATGTTTCTTAAACATTATCATTCTTTTATGATCATGGTTAATATTAGGAAAATTTATAAATTGGTTTTTAATAATTACACCTTCTTTTTATTTTAATTCTACATCCATTGGGATAGATAGTTGAACATCAAATAGAGAATGATAAGATTCCGACCCTTCATTCAGGATATCTATATCAAAGCATTTTTAATCCATAAATATTGGGTATTTTTTGAACCTCATCTTTGATAATCTATCATAATCCTTTATACTCAGTGCATCTGTCACCATATTCTCAATCAATGGGTTGTATTTTATTAAGTAGTCATAATTTTTAATTAGCTATAAAAATATTCTCTAAACACATTCAACTTCTTATGTTTGATTATATAGTTTGAACTATTTTAAATAGTAAGTATATGAAAATGTTCTCTATAAAGATAATGCATCCATATTTTTAATTCAATATTTTTTGTATCTTACTCAAAATCATGTTTTCTATAAATTTTCTCACAAAACATATATTTTATATAAGAATATGCTATAACTATTACATTTTATTGAAGAAAATATCCAACTCTATTTTATGGTTCATCACTATAGATTTTAAACCCTTATATAGTATAGGGTAATGTAAGCACCACTACCATGAAAAATCTTCTCCTTAGTTACATAAAATTTTCCTCACATTCTTTAGTCTAGCAGATCCTGTGTCTCTTCTGAGAAAACATGGTGAACAGATTAGATAGTTAACTAATGTTCTAAAAAATTGTTCATAATATTCAGTGAAATAATGATAACTATGAATATCAATCACCATGGTTGTTCTATGCCCACATTGAATTTCCATCCTCTTGGAAGTATCTACCAATATATCCTCTCTTGAGAATATATAGAAAAAATTTAATTCCTCATTGGGATAATTTCATTTATTGGTATATTTTACATATAGATTCTCCATCATTAGTGTCTTTAGTAAAATATTCTTTTGATCTTCATATTCTTCTGTTTTCATTGAATAGATAAGAATATCATCTATAATGACTAAAAAAATATTATAATGATATCCTATAATGAATATATTCATTAAATACATGATTTTAGTATGGTAATTAGTAATATTGAAGGGAATCACTACATATTCATAGTGTCTAGACCTTAAACTGAATTTTGTCTTGTGTACATCCTCCTTATCAATCCTTGAATGAATATTGATTTTTTATTATTCAATAGATGTAATGATCCCTTCCACTAAGGAAATAGATCAAGGAGGTCCAAACTGATGAATCCATAGGGCATCCCCTTTGACAAAATAATTACATTCCAAAGGTAATGATGCCGTGTTAAAGAGAACCATCAGGGGTTACCTAGGACTACACCCCCGAGAAAGGAAATATACAGAAAAATTGGCCTCTCATGGAATATGACGAACAAAAGATCCATTTGAGATCTCCATGGGGCCACTTAGGAGAAGTTAGGTCAAATTACAGGGTGTATCAACGTTCTCATGTAAAGCTTAAATTAACTCCTCAAAGTCCAATTCCACTTCCAAAATCACCAATGAGAACCTTTTTCAAAGCATGACACCAGTATTCACTTATAAATTGATGATATCTAGAATAATTTTAAATCAAGGAAATGTATTGATATCTACACAATTTATCACATCGACCACCAATAAATGGTATAAGATACATGTTCTTCGTCATGATGTTATTCCAGCCCTGATAGTAAATATAGAGTCTTATAGATTCATCATTCATTGATAAATGAATCCCTCATCATATTTCTCCTATAATTACATCATTAATTCCTAAAACTTAATTCAGGATGTTATTTAGGTATTACTTTAAATAATTTTGGCACTATGTATGAGTTCTATTAGAAAATCAACTTCTTGCTTCTATGGAAGACTATGAAACTCTTCTTAAAATAAATTAACATATTCCCTAAAAATGTCCATTTTATTGATGTTGTGTTTATTCCCCACTATTTATGCTTTATACCCCTTTGAATGGGAATCATGATCCATACTATGTATGTGACCTCCATCATATGTTCATACTTATCATCTCATTTTTATATGATTATAGGTTGGGTTTGAATATAACATGTGGATTCCATTCATCAAATATTTATATAGGATTTATGTAAGGAAATCCACCCCATTCAAAATATAACATTAAATTCAACCATATAAACAATGAATTAATTTTCATAAACCACACCCCCAAACACATAAATTGAAGGGGATTAACAAACTTCAGTTGTTATTATTTTACCACAATGGAATTAGTAGGAAAATAGACATTAATGTAAGAATTTTAAAATATTATCTTCATATACAGTGTTAAAAAACTCATAGAATTGTTTTTATGTAGGTTTTGGAAAACCAGAAGTTAAAATTCACCAAATAAGTCATTTTTAATGTTTTATTGGAAAAACAACATAAAAAAGATGACTTTTAATTATATTTTTTTGAAAAACATAACAAAAACATGTTAAACATATTTTAGTTCATTTCCCAAGTTTAATTTTGACTATTATTAAAGCTAAAATAGAAATAAAGATCAATGAATATTGTCATGAGGTATTTGAATAATTAAAAAAAAGTATTAGGGATTTTTAAATTTTCCCAAAAATTCAATGTCTTCATTTTTTGTTGATTTTATTGATGATTCCATCTTTTAGGTTGAAGGATAACATTTACATTGTCTATAGAAAGAGATGCTGTAAACCTAGAATGAATAACTATTTCTCTAGCCCAAGGGTCAAACACCCAATTATAATCCCCTAACAGCTGATACAAATTTTTTTCTCATATGAGACTAAATTACAAAGCACCCAGCTATAAGTCACAATGCATTCTTATATGGTCCTAACACTGATGTAAAATACATTCCCTCTCACTAATCCAAATTTGTGATAATCATGGTTGATTTTTTTCCTCTGTCCATGTCTTGGGACTAATCCTACCAAATATAACCAAGGAATTTTTATTGATGAAATCTATTACTTAGCCGAAAACCTCCTACTGGTCATTGAATACTCCACCATAGAATCAGGTATTATCTCCCCTAATGTTGTCTATCCAACATCACCATCCCTCCTGTTTCCCTCTACCATTCGATGAGCTGACCACCTCCACCAAACTCCTCACCCCTATTAAGATGCCAACACTAGGGTTGTAATCCCTCACCTTGACTAGAAGCCCACCACTATCTTCCTCCACACCTCCACCTGAACAAAGACCCCCTTCCCCATGCCTAGTCATTATCAAACTCCTCGACTAAAAGGCCTCCACCATCTCCCTCCAGGCCTCCACCCGACCACAAACCCCTTACCTCCTGCCTCAAATAGATAATTAAAGACCCCCTATTAACCCTCCCTCTATAACCCACACCCATATTAGATGTCACGCCAAGATATTGCACCAGTTACAAAACCCCAATTTCTATAATAAATCCCCAAATATGGGGATTTAAGATACTAACCCATTGTTTGATATAGTTTCATGAGATTTCCTTTACTACTAGTTTAGGACCCCCACTATAGAGAAGTAGAAATATTGATTTCCATAACATTTAATTTCTATATCCATTTGATAAAAATGAGTATCCAAGAAATATTGGAATATAATATACCTTCTAGTAAAAACATTACATCATTCATTGGTAATAATCTACATTAAAAGTCCTCATAAAATATTATTGAACTCAATTTATTGGAAAACAAATATTAATAGTCATTTTACTATTAGTTTATAGTATTAACTAGTGAAGATAATGAGTAAAATGATTTATTAGGATTTCCATTCTTCTTTATGACTGGTGTTGGAGATAATATGAATACCAAATCAAATGTTAGGGTCATTAGAAATTTGATTTCTCTAATAGAATTCATAGAGATTTCCAAATATTGATATCGAAAAATTCTAATCAGTAATTCTATTTAAGATCCATTATTGTTAAAAACGAATCCTAAAAAATGAAATTCAATATGTTAATAATTTATAACATCATTTTTTTATGAATTATGTTAAAACCACTTTATCATTATTTTTTTTCTAAAAATGATGTTAAAATAATGAAATATACTTTTGAAATTTTTTCTGCAAAAAAAACGTTGAATGTTGGTTGTATATTAATTTTTTTTCAAAACAGTTGTGAAAAGTGACGGTCTAAATGTTTAACCTCACTTATATAATAAAAATGAAAATAAAACCAATATACATGAAGGTTTTTACCTTTGGTTATATATTTACACAAAGGGAAAAGTAAAATTTAAATTACCTTGGATCGATATTTCAATTTTGAAAATCCCACCAAAATTTTTATTAATCTCTGCCAAAACTATTGTTCGTTAAAATATATAAATTATCATTCCATTTCATTCATCAGTTTAAACATCTTATATCCAATAAAATTTTCATAACTTCTTCATTCAATTTTTTATGATATTTATCCCCTTAATTTAATTTATATATAAATTATTTTATTTATTGCAGAAAATATTGAAATTTTTTTATGATGATGATGAATTCATCTCACAAAGAGAGGAAGATAAAACATCCTCATGTGGCTTGATTTTTGAAAAAAAATATTTCTTATCAATCACCATTTTCATTACCACATGATTACATTTTTAAATAAAGGGAAATAATGACAAAATATATATATATTTAAATAATACCCTAAAAGTAATTTTAATTAGGTTGGAGATTTATGAATAATCATTATTTTTTAATTCTGAAGATGTAAATTTAATTTCATGTTATTCAGGTTTTATTTTAAGAGGGAAGTATCTGTCACATCATAGAGCAATCCATCTTCCGATAATGAAAACAATTGTTCCATATGTCACTTTTAGATCAATGACTAGTCCAATTGGTGATTGGGAAACCAACTATACCCATTAGTTTTCAAATTATTCCTGATTTATTATCAGTTTTTTATAATTCATACATGAATTATTTATATTGAAGTTTGTTTTTTATAAATGTTTTGTGAAAACATCATTTTCAGGTCATTTTTTATAAAAATTAATAATAGAAACCTTTTGGAATGAAATTATCATTATCATTTTTCTAAAAAAACCCAATGTCAAATGTTCATAATTTACTTTTTGATGACAGTTTATATAAAATGACACAAATAGTTAATTTATAATTTGTGTCAACAACAATTATTATAACCTGATGATATAATAAAAAAACATTGTGAATAAAACTTTTCTACAAGTTAAGGCTTCAAATTATAATTTAATATGTAATCATTTTTGTGGAATTTTGTTAAAATTTGAAAAAACTCGATATATTGATAAAATGGTAGATCTATAATGACATAAGTTATAAACAATTTTATAATGGATGGTATGTCTATATTTTACAACATCATTATGACATGACTCGTTAGAAATAGTGATCAAAATAGATTTCACCTTGGCCTCAAGAATAAGATGTTCCTTATGTCAATCATCCACATTAGACTTCATATTTGGCTACTAGTAATCATCGATTATGAACTCATTTAATTTAAATAATTGACATGAATGTGGCATTTTTATAGAAACATTATCACTATTAACATCATTAGATAATTTCTTCATATCACTTTGCAATTCAACTACCTAATAACCATCATTCCCAAAATTATGAAATTTACTAATCACCTAATAAAAATTTCAAAAATTACTCCTTATATAATTTTAGAATGAATTAAATCACATTTTATTTTCTCCTAGGGTTTTAGAGTTTTCTTTGAGCTCCATCTACAAATGCTTTTCAAAACCACGAGATTGATAGGTAACTACAATGTCTATTTTCACCATGAGAAGAAAAAAATAGTTTATTCATAGATATTGAAGTTCCTTCCAAATAACCTCATACAAATAGATGGGTTTAATCCAATAAATAATCTATCATCCTTATATTTAAGTTATATGAAAATGATATAAGCATACATCATATGTCTTTTAAAAAAATTCTCATATTCACCAAATGGTTTATAACCGTTATACATTAGACCATTGAGTTAGTTCACTATTTTTTATAAAGGTTGTGAAGGAATTATATGTTGAAAAATAATATATTAAAAGCATCCCGATTTATAGAGATATTTTCATCATGTTCCCTTGTTTTCATGATGACATTCCACTATTGATCCACTTTACCTTCCAAATGATAGACAACAAAAAATATATTTCCTTGTTCCAAACTCTGTAAAATTTAAATTATCATTTCAATGTTGTGGATCAATTTATCGTACTCTATAATTTTAGTAGATCTACTGTCAGAATGTGGGTGTTTCCTCATTATAAAATCAACAAAATGGTGTTCCCTTCTTTCATCATTTGGATGTTTGGAATGATTCATGGAATTATAATCTGGTGTGAGAATAATAACGAGAACCATTCCATCTCTCTTAGAGATTGACTTGTTAAGAGGAAAATAATTACACTGTCTGTCACACTAAACATTAACATGATTACTTTAGGTTTCACCCATTTTATAGAACCAAAAATGTAACACAAAAAACATCACACATTTTAAGGAATCACATAATAATAATTGAATTTCAAAATCATGATAACTATTTTTTAATATATCAAAACATTGGTTTATCTATGGTTATTCATGGTCATATTTTATTTAAATCCATAAATATGTTTTTTGAAGAGTTTTTGAATTTCTAGAAAATAACTCCATGGAGTTTCAAATGAGGTATACTACAAGGCCCATTGTTATGTACCAGGTAGCGCTCGAGTCATGCCTCAAATTCTAATTCTGAAATTATTACCAATAGGTACATCTTTTATATGACATCATACACTTGTAGTATCAATATAGGGATTCAAAATCATTGAAATAACTTCCTCTATAATTTACTAAACTTCCAAGACATTTTCTTAAATGGTGCATCATCATTACAATTGTCCATATACAAATTCATAAGAATCACATTAAATTTATCTCATCATAGTTTCTAACTTTTAAATACTATTGTCCATAATCCCAAATTTTAATACCAAAACATATCATACATAAATATAAAAACATATTTCATGAATATTCATAAAAAAAATTATTATCCATGTCACACTAATTTAGGTCTCGTGCCTTTAGAAACATGGAAATATAAACAACTTGTCCACACGTGAGCCACGTCATATCAAAAAACGTTATTCATATCCAAACCAATTAAAATCAATATCATACATAATACCTTTCATCATAACCTATGGAATGAAGACATAAGAAAGGGTGATATCATATTCACAGAAATGGAAAAAGGGAGATGTTAACATTTCATTAGCATAAAGGTATGAACACATGAAAATAACCTTTTTAAACTATACCCTAAATATCATAGATCATAAACTTGAGTAGTAGATTTAATTTTATAATTTCATTAGATATGAATCATAACGGATTCCAATAACATAAACTATGAGAACATAATAATATTTTAGGGTATATATTTGGGGCATATACATCATGGTAGAAAATAATTTCATTAATAGTTCAAAGATCATTTCATGGACTATAAGAGTGGAATGAGTTCACTTATAAAACTATCATAGTGGACAATGTCTATTATTGAACTGTGTTCACTACTCATTCTAATATAGTTTATTACCTCAGATATCAATATTTATTTTATTATTTCTAGGGGATATACGTTCCCCCCATCAAATAATTATATTAATAAATATGTGTACCACAAGATAATTAAATTTCATCATTTTTAAATCCATTAAATGAGTTGGTATTCATAAATATTTCATCATAACACAACAAATGTAATTGAAATAGGTGTTATAATTATTTCATCATTTCATCAATGCATACCACATGGAAAATGAATCCGGATTAATAATAATTTTATCAGTGTATGACATATGGAGGATAATTGAATTTCATAAAAAAATTCAATACAAATTAAAAAAAATAGAGAAAATTATAATTTCATCCAGGGAAAATATCCCTAATAATGTGTATGTAACATCAATTGATAACGTCATATATGAAAAATTATTTTTAATGAAAAATCACATGTGATGTTTTGTGAGGATAAAATAATTTCATTGAAAATATTTTTTCTTAATTTATAAATTTAGGAAATATTTTTGGAAGTAATTTTATTTTACGTTACCCTTGAAAAAAATAATGGAATATAGAATGGGATTAGTGTTCATAACACAAGGTAATTTTATTGACAACATATACATTAAAAAAATAATCCTTTAATTTTTTTAGTAATATAGAAATGGTCCTTTATTAAAAAATTAAATGAATATTCCTTTTACAAATCTATTTATAAAAAATGGTAAAATAGAATTTTTAATAATTCATTTTCTAAATATCAAAACATTTTTGAATTTGATTTTATAGAACATTATTTTAGAAGAATTTTTTTTTACCAAAGATAGAAATTAAGATGGTTCTCTCTGTATTTTTTATCACATAAGTACATAACGAGTGGAAAATAAATGGAAGAATTAATTCATAATAAATAAATTTAGTATGTGAAGAAATGATTTTATTAGGATATGGATCATAATATTTCATTATATGGAGAATAATCATGAATAATCCTGATATTTGATGAGATTTTTTCCAAAACAATTACAATGTTGGTAACATCAAATAGTAAGCCCCATAATATAATAACATTAATTGAATGTTATAATATCGTGAGATAAATAAATTCATGATATTACAATTTAATTTTCCGATATATACTCCTCGTAAATGAAGATAAGTTCATAACATAACATATGTCTCCAAGAATTAAAATTGAGACAATAATATATTACCTTAAGTCCCATATACCGTCATATATGTTCAAACATCATTTAAAATAAATATTATTTTATTATATATATATATTATAGAAAACACTATATAATACCATAAATGATTGAATTATAATATTTTTATCTGTATAACAAAAATTCCATGTTAATGTGACATTTTTTTGTAATAATTGCTTTGTTTTTTGTTTATGTTTTAAATTGAAATTTTTATTTTCTTTATAATTTTATTACATATACCAAATTACATTAATGATACTAATACCATATATATACCATATATATTTTTTATATTAATCAAATAAATTTAGTTATAGAAAATGAAATACACTGTTTGTGGAGACGATATGTTGTATGTATAGATTGATGCTTTTGTACAATTACCAAAAGATAAAAATAATTAAAAGTAAATAATTTATTAAAAATATAAATTTTTATAGATTTTATGTACATCACGTATTTTCAATAATCGTATACTTAGTATCATCCATTTAAATTGTGAATGAATCACGTTTCTTTGTGATGTGGTAGTCAAGTTTACACATGAGTGACATAATCATATTCTATTAACATTATAGGTAAAGGGGTTTATATGAAATAATAATTATAAAAATAAAAAATATATATTCAATATAACATATAAATATTTATACCATCATTATATTCATTCTTTCTAGTTGGCGATGGATGATGAATAACATATATTCATAAAGAGGTAGTCTTCCATACATACAAATGATGATTTAGTATCCCATTTGATTGTAGTTGAGATTGGTATAGGATATGAAGTTACAATAATTATATATGATTATATGGGTGACACTAGTGTTATTATTTGAATTTAAATTATTAATATTGTATGTAGTTATAAGAATAACTAATACAAAAATGGAAGATAAAAATGTTACCTCATCTTTGGATAACCTCTTTAGGTTTTACATAATGACATCCTAGATTGGATATATGATATCACCAAGGAATATATGATATGGGTAGGTATGTAAGGAATATATTTGGTTATTTATTATTCTAACAATATTTTTTTAGATATATTAATAGGAGACGAGAGGGGGTGGCCTTTTATATGTGAGGTGAGCGTCACACTTGTAATTTTGGAAATAAGAATAGTTCACATAGGTTTTACGCATTCCATAAAGAAATAAAATTTTCTATTATAATGAACATGTAATTATCATGTTATATTATTCCCACTAAATTTGTTTTGTAAATGTTTTGGGTCATTTTTAACCACTTAACTTTTATTTTAACCAACTGTAAGCCCATTTTTACCTAAACCGTGAAAAATGAGTGTTGTTGTTTTTTACTACTATTTATCATAAAATATTGTGTTTATATACTAGATAATATAAATTATTATAATTCCAAATGTTGAATCTAATTTTATAAATTAAAATCCAGGAACTAGAAAAGTATAGTTTAAAATTAATCAGACACATGTAATGAGAAATAGTTTTCCTATGAGAAATTGTTTTATTTTATTAAAAAAATTTAGGTCAAAATTCAACTGAAAAGTATTGAAAGGACCTAAAATATAATAATTGATATAAAATTTATCTACTAAAACTATTAATCTCATTCTAAAATAAAATATAACATTATACATCCTTTAAAAAAATATTTTACTTGAAACCATAATTTTTCACTATTCATAAAAAATATTATATTTTCAATTAAATCTGTTACATTATCCCTATGATAATTTACATATGGTTATATTAAAATATATATTTTATAAAATTTATTACCAAAATTATTCAGTAATTGAATTTATTATTTTTTATAAATACAATGTAATTTTTTTGAGAATATAATGTTTTCAAAATATATAATGAAATTACAGAAAAATAATGACATTTTTATGAATATGTAATATATATAAATAAATTATAATTAATATTTAAAAATTTTCATTCATATTCAAGGCTCTAAAATTCATAAAAAATTAATATTATTCATATCCAAATAATAGTAATAATAGTTTGTCATGGTTCATTAAAACTCAATGTTACATGTAATGAAACATATCCAAACAATCTAATTTATTTGAATTTTTTCATAACATATAATGGGGTCAAAACACATTTAGTCCTCATGAAAAATATATTAAGTATTCTAATTTTACTTCCTCTTTATGACTTCTATTATTCTTGGAAAATATTACACATGGAAAAACCTAATCCATGGGAATTTACCAAATTATTGCGATTGGACTCATAGAATTAAAAACTTTTGATAGTGTGACCAAAATTTAACCCCATTAATCTAGAATTATAACATATATAGGTTACCCTAACTGATAAAAACAACTCCTTAATACATCAAATACATTCTAGCTTAACCTTCAAAGAGTTTAGGATAGGTTCTCATGGAATCAAGTTTTAACATGTATAAAAAATTTCCATAACTTCATCCAAAATACCTTATGATTAATTTATATCTTTATATGATATTTTGGAATTTCCTCTACCAAATTTTTCAATAAAATCAACCAAAAAAAGTCACCAAGTTTTTTTTACTAAACAACCCAAAATATTGGAACTCACATTTCAACCATTATATTCAATATTATCATTAATTTATGGTATCTCATTCTCCTAAAATATTATTCATATTAAGAGTCATGCTAAATGAAAAAAATGAATAACGGTGTAATGTTTTTATGTTTTATAATGATTTCTTTTCAAAATTAGAAGATGAAATAACCATAAGGAGACCCATTCTTCTATTATATATAATGATATTTGTTTCTTTATATGGGGATTATTAATCACCTATATTCATTCATCCATATCTTTTGTGAATTAATTTAATTTAATGATATATGTCTTATATCCAGGGAAACCATGATCAATGATATTATAAATAATATTTTGTTTTCATCACCAGGATAGTTCTCATATATTTAATACTATAATATTTACACATCCTTATTTTATGATGAAATACATTTTTAGGATACCATTTAATTTATTGTTATATATTTCATTCTTGTATATTATAAAAATGATAATTTTCTTGAATAATATTTGACTACGTTTACCAATTATTTTATTAATATAACGTTTGCGTTGGTGAGTTTTCTTAAGAGAAATATTTTCAATTTTTTATAATTTTTTTTATATTCATAATAGTTATATGTTAAATTTTTATATTGTTATTTATATTTAAGAAAATCATGATTATAAAAACTATTTATGAATTTTAGGGATGGTATACCTAGAATTTATTATTAAAGTACATGTGTTCATTACACTATCCATATTTTATAATCTCTTTATTTTATTAAACAATTTATCATTTTAAATCACAAGAAAATAATGGGTATAAAAAATATTGTTAGTATCTCACAATAATGAAAAGAACTGAGATATAAAAAACAATAGAATAATTTGATGAGGATTATTGATTATTTTTTAATGTTATATTTTATTGAAATTATATGACATATAAAAGTGGTAACCCACCCCCTTTAAAATGATAATATATTTCACTATCTTATCTAGGTGGATGATAATATGGATATGGATAGGATAAAATTATTTAAAAATGAATACGTTGGATTTTATATTTATAAGATAGATTATTTATGTATGGAAATTTGAAATTTAAGCATGCGACCACTTTTTTCTTTCATAATACATTTTAGAGTAATTAAGTACACATATATTATGTTTCATTATTATCAATATGGATACTTTTTTATTAGTTTATAAGATATTCTATTTGTATACTTATTTTTGTATTTCCCCTTTTAATTAATTTTCTAGGTTTTCTGGTGGGAATGTATATTTTATGCATGGGAGAGATTTTTATACCCAGACTGTGCTATAATTTTCTTTAACTTTTTTATTATAAAAAATATTTTAAATTCATTTTAATTATTTTATACCATGTTTATATGAATCACATAAGTGTATTGGACTAAAAATGTTGTTTTTGTAAATAATTAATGATTTCTATATGTCTTGAGAAAAAATACATTTCTTTGTGTTTATTAGATTGGAATGATTTTTAGCTACCCAAGATCTATAGATTTTTAAATTTTTTGAAAATTGGAGAGGTATGTTTAGTCAATCATTATAAAACATAATTAAATTTATTTTCATTATTAGAAAAATCTTCCAATGACAAATCTATAGGTAATTAATATTTTAAAAAAACATCGTCATTCATGTGAATCACATACATACCCCTCCCGCTAACCAAAATATAACCCATACATTAGAAGGTCATGTGGGCAGAGAGAATTGAATGGAAATTTATTGGGGACTTACACGAGGACTCATGGAAGCTCACAAAAGGATACTAACTCAACTATATCCTAGGTGTATACTAAATTGATTGTTTATGTGGTGTTTGTAGTGTCATTCATTCTAGTATCATTTCAAAATGGAAACTATTTTATTATTATGATATATTGGGTTTGATGAACACTTTTTATAATTTCACTACCCAAATCACTATATTAATGATGTATGAATTAATTATTTCTTGAATTATGGTGAACATATTAAAAATAATGTCTCTTAATCATGAATCTAGATATTTAATTGTGTGGTCATTTATGATAACTTTTTTAACAATATTTTGATTGAAATTATATACTTTTCTCTCTTTGAATATTAATAACAAGGTGTATAATAAGAGGAACACAAAAAACCACAAAAAATGATATTCTCCTTTCATTTCAATTCACCAAAAAAAACATACCTCCTATATCACTAGAATCATTTTGGTTTTTTTATTATATAGAATTGAAAAATATGTAGTTTCATCAATATAATTGGTTAAATCCATAGATCAATGAATTAAATTTATTTTCTAGAGGATTGATCAATATTTTCACATACTATATAGTTTGACATATTGTGGTAAAATATAAATTTAAACTTTTTAAAACCATAGAATGGAAATGTCACACACCCACCTCTAAAATAAATTTTGGTTTTTATTCTAATATTACTTATAGAGAAACATCCATATTAGAAAAAAAATTCTTTATCATGATTGTTCCTTAATTAATGGATTTAAAATCAGGAAGGAAGAAATCATTGATGATGGTTTGATAGAGTTTGGTGATGTGAGGAATCATACATGGATATTAATGCGAGACACTAAAAAGGATGTAGTATCCATGGGAATAGAGTTTATGAAGATATTATTCATAAATATACTTTTAATAGTACCTACCAAAAATATTTTCTAAATTCTTAAAGGATTTTAATATCGTAAAACCCATGTGTTATATCCCGAATATGTATAGATAAAACTCTCCATTTATAATTTATTACATTATCTGTTTTTTTCTTATTTATTCATAAGCATTTAAAATAGGTGGAATTTGTTTTTTTAATGATGTAACAAAATTAAATACAAAATTTAGTGAAAAGTTTGTTTTATTTTATTGTGAATATTAAAGTGAATTTCCTCAATTTAACCTTCGTGTTTATTGAATATTAATACCCATTCAACCAATCAACTCATTTCCATTACCTAATGTCACACAAAATTTTTCTCTCTCATTGTCTGAGTAATTCACTATAATAGGATGAACATTATTAATTATATCCTCCTGTGATTACTAATATGGACACTTAAATCCATTGTATTAAGATTCATGAAATATACATTGTTTCAAAAAAACATAAAATATCATATAGATATGTATATATATAAATATTAACAAATGAATTTAATTGTAGTACACCCTGAAATACATAGTCATTGTCACACACAACTCCCTCTATATCCTTCCATCTCTAGTGCATGATTTATTACCATAAATGGGAATGAAAAATGTGAAAAGAGGTCGAAGAATATTATAATGTTATAATTAGAACACAAAATGAAAATCTATGTCATATAACTCAAAAACCATGGTAAATAATTCTTAAAATAAAAATTATAACAATAATATAATTTTTTGAAATGATATTTAGAAAAACATGATCAATTTTTCTCCCTTGTATCAACAATAATGGTAATACCTCTACTAAATGAAGATAAATAGTAGTATAGTTTGTATAATGAATAGAATAAGAGTTTAAAAAAATTAAAGTATTATAAATAAAAAATGAAGTATTTTTTTGAAATAGGTTGTGAGAATATTATTACACACCTTGCATAAATTCTTTTCCAATTTCATTAATTCTCATCCAGTGCGTGATATTGCTCCACAAGTCATGGGAAGACTAAATTATTCATAATGGTAAGAAATAAATATTCTTTAATTTCAACTCCAACTCAACTTCATTGCCAATATGTTATAAGGTTCACACCACCTACAAAATTTTTTACTAACTCTTATATAAAATAAAATTGTATCTAGTACGATGGAATTGATTTGAAAATGTATATACAATACATTATCATCCCATAATTTTAAAGAAAAAATTCTTCATTGATATCATTATTTATCAATGACTATGGTTAAACTAAGAATGATGTTATTTCATCCCTTATAACAGGTAATGATGTGAATGAAATACATTATCATCCACTAATTTCCAAGAATATATTATTCATTGATATCATTCTTTATGAATTAATATTGTTAATCCAATCATGAGATTATTCCATACCTTATAATAAGAATAAATGTGAATGGTCAACCCCTAGATCTGTTATGGTTATTGATTCAAAATGATAAAATGTATATATGATGGAGTTAGTTATTTTTTAAGAAAAGGGTTTCATATATAACGGTTTGGCATACATTTTCTATGTTTACAATCTCTTTTAAATTTATGAATTTAATATAATCCTATATAAAGATTATATATTACTCCTTTCATCCCATACCATTATCATTTTATCACTATATATGATATTGGTTTTATTGTAATTGTAATTCATGGATCAATAATATTATAATGATGACATGAATGTCATAGGAGAAAATTTGTTTATGGATTCATTTATTACTATTAAAATGACTGAGTTATAATAAGTGATTTTATTTATGGAAATATAACTCTAAAATATATATTCATATATTGTTTTCAAAATTTCGATATGATAGTTGGTGGATCAAATATAATTGAAGACGTTCATAATTGAATGTAATAATATTTACCATAACCATTCATTTTCATCAATCACGTTTTCCAATAACCATGTAATGTTATCAGTACTGTGAAATTATCCTCATAAATACTTAAATATAAAAATCACTAAAAGTGTCATAGGAAACAACAAGGTATTACTATTGTTTGAATATGATGGATCTATTAGGTTGACTGGTGTCATATATTATGATGACATTTATTATTTGTCAGAAAATAATAATTTTACTATAAATGGTTGAGTTAAATATGGTATAATTACTTATTTTATCTCATATATCATAACTCGTTCTAAAAAATCCAAAATTAATTTCAATACCATCCGAATTATAGTAAATTCCTTACACCTACTCAGTATTGGGAGCCACAAAAAAGGTTCAATACAATAAATTATCATTAAACATAAAATTTCATTCATTAAAATAATATTTACATAAATTTAGGCAGCAAATTAAAAAATACATCATTATATCATAAATATAGTAAAAATATAATATTTTAAATTAAATAGGAGTTATAAATTTAGAATTATTTAAAATATAAGAAAAATAAATTTTATCACTCTCCCAAATATAATTAATGCAACAACAAGAATTATTTTTATTAAAATTAAAATAAAATATATTCACCAAATTTGAATTAAATTTTACCTGTCAAAAATGAAATACCATTTATATCCAAATAATCCACATAATTATCATTATTTATATATGGACACAAATTCCTAATTTCATTTATATTTATTTTAAACATTCAAGTCTTCTTATTTACAACCATCTACCCTTATACATACCATTATAGAGAAGTATCCTCTATTAATTTAATGATTGGATTTGTACAAAAAATATCTTCTCGATATCATTCTCACCTTGTTCTTTTTTACAACATAAATCTCTACACCCAATAGAATGACTCTGTGAAAAATTTAAAGGAATTGTCATTGCATCTCAATATATTATGTCTTTGGGTAACAAAAGGAAAAATGAATTAATTGATATGTATTGGTATATCTGTGTTTATAACATGAATAAACAACAATTCATTACATATAATTACATCATATTTCAAATATATATTAAAAAATACCAATACCCCTTTAACCTCTTTATAACATCCAAATTAATGATTAGAATTATTGATTTTCATATTTATCTATTTTATTTTCAAAAAATATATTATTTAATGTTTTTCATTTTCTTCCAAATAAAATAGGGAAATTATTTTATTTCAAAATGAATTTTATGTGAAATCATTCTTAAATTATTAATAATGCACTGATACATTTTCAATAATTTGTAATTTATATAGTAATTCACATTAAATAACCCTTACCCACAATTAATTTCAATTATAGAAATTAAAATAAACCAGTATAGTGAATGAATGGAGATAAGATTTAATTTTGGATACATATCATGATATAAAATTTTTTTGGTGATTAAAAAAATGACAAAAATAAAATTTGGTTTCAAAATAGGTTAACAGTGGGTTTTAAAAGGTATTTAATTAATTATTTTGATTAGAATCACAATATGTAGTAATTTTAGGTATTGTGAAAATAAGTTATAGTTTACAATCATGGATCATGTCTCAAACAAAAAAACAAATTGTTTAAATTTTAAAACAAATTTACAAACTTATCAGAAATATTAAATTGATGATCCTTTGTGATGTTATGTTTTAATAATGTTTTTTTGATATATTATTTTTCAATTAAGAAGTATTTTTTATATAATCTGAAATATGTGTTACTAACATTTTAAAATAAGATTGTTGAGAAGTTTTTAAAATTACAAATGAAGAATGCTGATTTACAATGTTTGAGATATGGAACTAGGTCAGATGATCCATCAGAACTAAATCATTTAATTAATATTTTTATGAGAATAATATGTTTTAAAAATATTATTTGTTTTATATTTTCTGATAATTAATTATTTTTTAATTAATATAACTTACAAAATAATTCGGACAATACTTTCTTGGACTTTCATGTTTATTATACTACCTGAAGATGTCACACTACATAATGGAGTTTCCATATATAAAGATATGTGACTAATTATAATGTTTCATGTTTTTGAGAATTTGAAATTTTCATTATAGACATTTTTAGATCAATGAACATATGATAAAAAAATTAGAATATAAAATATTTGAGAGTTTTCAAAGATTCTTATTGAATGATATGCATGTACTAATCCATCCGATAGATAAATTCTATGAAATTTGATGATGATGGCATTAACAATTATAATGATTTAGAATATCTATTTTTAAAATTCGGGAATCGAAAATGGGGGGGTCAATCTATTATTTTAATATAAAAAATTCATGACATTTGAAATTTTTTCACCATATAAGTATATCGTATGAATAATTGGAATAAAAGATAAAATATTTATAATCTTTTATTGGACTGAGATGATCGGATATGGGTCTATATATGAGTTCTTTAAAATAAATATTTTTTATCATTGGTTGAAAATGATCTGTTTGATATTTTTTTTACACTGATACATAAAATGAGTGATTGAAACTAATAAATGTTCTGATTATGAGTTCCATCAAAGCTATTTTGTTTGGTTGATGATATATGTTCGATACTTGTGATGAAAAATAAAGAAGAGTTAAAAGTCTCTGGATGAACAAAATATTCGAAAGATTGATTTGTTGACCATACTATCATTGTATGTTTTTGATATCATTGGATGTTGCAATAATTTAGTATGCATTATTATATTAATTCTATTAATCATCAAGGTCAAAATTATTATTTTTTCAATGGATGAAGGTAAAATAATGTTCTTTATTTCAAGTAGGTCAAGATAATCGAAATTATGAATTTTTTCCAGACTTCTATTTTATTGAATTCAATAAATGAAAATTGATTCAAGAAATTATGAGTTGATATTTGGGTGGTTATTAATTTCATGTAGGTGTAGATGATTAGAAATATGAATATTTTACCTGATCATCAGTTCTAGACTAAAGCTTTTTCTTTCATATTGTTTTCGATATTGTTTAATAATTTTAAATTCAAGAGTATTTTTAATGTTTTATGATTTTTCAAGAAGTCACCAAAAGGGTTGAGAAGAGTTTAATTGTTTAAAAGTGAATCTCAAATGAATTTTATTTTCAGAATATTGGAATTTTTTTGATCTAGAAGAAGAAATTTGATTCTCACCCTTTTTTCAATTAGATAACCCATAAATAAAAGTAAAAAATTCATTATACATTATTACTTTATTGAGTAATTAAAAAGCTGATATGATGAATATTTTTTGATAGAATATGTTTTTGTATATATTTTTCTGTCAAAACTATGTTTCCAAACTGATTTTGTTTCTAGTTGAATAATTGTTTTCATACACAATATTCTGATCAAAATATCAAATTGAGTTATGTTTAGACTACCTGATAGAGGGAATCAGACAAAAAGAATCTCAATAAGTTTGAGTAGCTGCTTAAAAATTAAGTTACTATAGTAAATAATATTAAATCAACTATTGTAATGTTTATACTGGACACAATCCACTAGATGTTGGAAAACAGATGGTGGTTGATCATACAAAAATTTCTGGATAGGCATTTGTGGAGTAGAATTTGTATTGTTTTAATTTTTTTAAAACTCTTTTTTCAAAACATTTATTTTAAAAAAATTGACCCCAGATTTTGATCCCTTCTTCAAATATCACACCGTTTTAATATGGGTTGGATTTCCAAGGCTTCCATTTCATTTTTTCCAAATAATATTCATTGTTTCAGATTTATAAACTCATTAGTAATCCTTTGATACTAGATTCTCCCATGAGGACTCTTTGAAGAATTCTGTTTCCAAAATTTGTGTAGAAATTAATTTATATAAGGATTTACCCACTCACATTTAGATATATAATGGTTAATATGGATTCCCTCAGGAGAAATTTTATTAAAGGATCCCAGTTTACTGTAACTATTTCCATAATCATGGATTTTTCACCAATGACTATGTCTATAAAAACGCTTCTTCTAGGGTCAAGAGAACCACTTGGATAGAAAAAAGTAAACAAATATATGGACTAAATGGGGATAATTTCAGCCACATGACTAATGATGGAAAATATTTATTTTCTAATTAATGGCTAATAAATGATATGAATATATAAAATTTAGTCATCACTGCCCTACCTACAAGAAAAAAGAAATTTTAGGCTCTTCGGACATTGTTCATGTAATAACTAGTGGCAATATTGTCCTAGTTTTCCTAGAGGAGTGTCAAGGTAATCATCTTTATTCACATGAAAAAAGTAAAAAGGATAATGGAGATATCTATGATAAATATCTTTAAGAAGAAGAAGATATGTCAAATATAATTGAGGAAGATTATATCAAATAGAGTGCTAGGAGTGGAAAAAAATTGATGGTAGATAATGATGGATTCATTACCACAATTTTGAAGAAAACTAGGAAACGTATAGACTATTATGATATTGAAAAAACAGTAGCCAGAAGATCACATCAATGCTTTAGGAAAGATAAGGATATTCTAAACCAAATGATTGAACCAGTTGCAGTGATTGATTAGGAGGAGAAATATGATAGTGGCAATGATCCTTTGTACATAGATAAATATTTTATAGAGTATGATGTTTGTGATGAAGATAGTACATGGATTAATGAACAAGATGAAAAAACACATAAAAAATATGTCAATCAAAAGGTTTATGTTTAAGAATATATTGAAAGCATATAATTTATGTTCATAAGGATGATCAATAAATTCAAGTAGAAACCCAATTTTGACATTATTGACATACCCTTGGATAGATTTCTTCAGATTGATTTATTGCATCATGGTCATGGGTTTTGTTCTATTTTTCATTGTAGTTATTTACCTGAATCCATTAGAATGGAAGTTTTCCTTTAAAAAAAATATTTTAGAGATGGATAATTATTGAATCAATATTTATTTTCAGGCCTAAGGCATATAGATTGAATATGTTAGGGCTGTAATTTCATTTGGTTCTGTTAGGTCCACTAGGCTGAATACCCTGAGAGGGGGGGGTGAATCAGGGTATGACTAATTAAAAATTAAAGCCCGTTCTGATCTTGTTTCGCTGTTAAGCAAAACACTCTTCTCTCTCTTTCCTGCTGCACAATATAAACAGAAAGTAAAGCAAGCACAGGACACAACAATTTTACTTGGTTCACCGCTAAGGGCTACGTCCAAGGAGCATACGCCGACAGGTTGCCGGTCGTACCAAGTCCACTAAACTTCACTAGCTGTGGATTACAATGTTCGGGCTAGATCACTTCTATGCCCAGGCTCACTGCCTATACAAGGTTTAGGGTCAGCTCACTGCTTTCCCAAGGGTCACTCTCTGTTTCTCTCTCTCTGGCTCACTGCCGGTGGAGAGGATCACCTTCTTCCTCTTCCTAAGCTCACTGCTCTTGGAAGGGATTCACTCACAGTTTATAGACCTGTAGGTCTCTTCATTTCCATGAAGGAATGCATCTTTCTCTGTATGTAGATGCTCTTTTGAAGTTCAACTTTCACCCGTAGATGAATCTCACTTTGCACCGGATGTACCGGGCAACCTCAATTTTTACGCGCAACCCTTACGGTGTCTTGCGCGCAATTTCTATGCTTTGCGCGAAATTCCTTTTCCGCGCAACCTCCAAATTTTACGCGCAGCCTGGAAACTGCCTTGCGCGCAATTCACTGCCTTTGCGCGAAATCCACTTTTCGCGCAACCTTCCTTTTACGCGCGAACTCAAACTTTCTGCGCAGCCTTTGCTTTTCGCGCAATCTGACTTTACGCGCAAACTTTAAGTTTACGCGCAACACCCTTTCAAACTTCAATTTCGCGCACCAGAGCTCGGGTATTTTCTATGTCTTGAACTCCACTGAATGGAGGAGGGTCACTTCATATTTATAGGCAAAATCGACTCCGCGCGAAAACCCCTCCTTGTGCGCGTAATCCGCTTTGATCTTCCGCGCACAAACATTTTCCGCGCACTGCTCCATAATTTCGCGCACCTCATGCCTTTGCCATTTTACGAGCTTCGGACCTCGTAACACCTCTTGCGCGAAATTCTTCATCAGCTATTTCGCCCGCCACTTCAATTTTCCGCGCACGCCTCCAAAATTTCGCGCGCCTCATGCCTTTACCGATTTTCAAGCTTTCGGCCTTGAAACATCTTTTGCGCGAAATACAATTTCGCGCAACCCGCTGTTTTGCGCGCCACACTTCAAGATTTCGCGCAACCCTCTAGTTTTGCGCGCCACGCTTGATTTTTCCGCACACCTCCTTCTTTTCTCTCTCCTCAACCATTGCCAACAACATATCACTCCATTTTCCATTGGCGATTTTCAGGCCCAAAAATTTGGCAAACACTGGAAAACGGCGCCACCTTGTACTGCTCTTTTGTACCGCCTCCAGATCGTCCTTTCCTTTGTCAAAGTTCATTGTCAACATGGAATGTCAACAACTTCTCGGGAACTCGACAATTCTCCATGGAAACCTGCTTTGTCAACAAACACAATCAACCCAAAAATGCTGCAATGTTACCTTGAGGGATTTTTGCCCAACAATCTCCCCCTTTGGGTTTGTTGACAACTCTTCACAACTCTGCTCAGAAATATTTTCTGCACTTTGATACCTCACTGAGTCTTCTTCCAGCTGCTACCACCATTCGCCTCTTGCGATTATGATAGCGTTCAAGGATTCACTTAACATGTACTCTAAGCCCACATGAGCAATGCTCGGCGTGAGAAACAAGAGTAGTATGAAAAGTTCATCAATGAATCACTTCATGTCAGACCCCAATTGTCGATTCCACCATGATACCAATTCTTAAAATAAAACCAGTTGTTGAACCACACTGATACCAATTGGTGAATTCTCAAGTTGATACCAATTGTTGATAGCTGGACACCATCTCTCACCATTCCAACACCACTGTTCTGCTTTTATCACGATCCTCAGCTGTCGTGATTTCTATGATTTGATCGATCACGTCTAGCATCGTCAGATTTCAAAAATCTCTCCCCCTTTCTCATTGCTCCCCCTTTCTGGCTGCTCCACCTGTCAGCTTCTCCCCGTATCAATTATGATTTATCAAATCTCCGCACTATTTTCTCTCTTGAACTAACACTGTTCTCCCCCTTTGTCAAGCACTTGTCAAGCACTTTTCTCCCCCTTTGTCAACGAACCCAAAGGTCACGCCTTTGTAGTCTGTAACATAGTAGAGAACACATATCAGCGCATTAGGGAAAAACACACCATACCTCGGGGAGAGGGGGGGGTGGGGGACCCACATCCACACTATTTCAAGTGCGGGGAATCGACTGAACTCCCAGAGCCAGTCGATGCCTCTCAAAAGCTTCCTTGGGTAAGGCCTTTGTCAGAATGTCTGCAACCTGTAGTTCTGTAGGCACGTACTCCAACTTTACAATTCCCTGCTCAACCTTCTCCTTAATAAAATGATACTTAATCTCAATGTGCTTTGTCCTTGAATGATGGACGGGATTTTTGCTAAGATTTATAGCACTTGAGTTGTCACACTGGATTCCGATCGGAGACTTCACTTCAACTCCCATATCTTCAAGCTGCTGCTTCATCCACAATAACTGTGTGCATGCTTGAGTGGCCGCAATATACTCAGCTTCGGCGGTGCTCAATGAAATGCAATCTTGTTTCTTGCTTAGCCAAGAAATACACAATCCACCAAGATAGAATGCACCACCTGACGTTGATTTTCTATCATCGGCTGAACCGGCCCAGTCTGCATCAGTGTACCCCAATAACTCTGTCTGAGATTTGTCATTGTATGTCAAGCCGAAGTCCACCGTGCCCTTAATATACCGAAGTATTCTTTTTACTGCGAGCATGTGACTTTCCTTGGGATTACTTTGATATCTCGCTGCTTGGCATGTGGCGAAAACAATATCAGGCCTTGTTGCGGTTAAGTACAACAGACTTCCAATGATTTGCCTGTATTCTGTGATATTAACTGCCTTGCCATCCTCATCTTTTGATAATTTCATCCGGGTAGCCACCGGAGTCTTCATCTCCTTGGAATTTTCCATTCCAAACCTTCTCAGGACCTCCTTGGCATATTTAGATTGAGAAATGAATGTTCCATTCCTTCCTTGTGTGACCTGTAGACCAAGGAAAAACGTTAGCTCTCCAATCATTGACATTTCAAACTCATTTTTCATGAATTCAGAAAACTGTCTGCACTGAGCTTCATCTGATCCACCAAATATTATGTCATCGACATAAACCAACACCATCATCCTTTGATTACTGTCATTACTGAAATAGAGATTGTAATCAACTCCTCCACGCTGAAAACCAAGCTTCTTCAAGTACTGATCAAGCCTTGAGTACCATGCCCTTGGTGCTTGTTTCAGCCCATACAATGCCTTCTTCAGCCTGCAAACTTTGTTCTCATCCTCATGAATGAGAAAACCATCTGGCTGCTCAATATACACCTCCTCTTCCAGAACCCCATTCAAGAATGCGGATTTGACATCCATCTGGAACACTTTGAACTTCCTTTGCACTGCGATGGCTAGGAATAATCTTATTGTCTCCAGCCTTGCAACCGGTGCAAATGTCTCATCAACATCAATTCCCTCGATTTGGGAGTACCCCTTGCACACTAGTCGTGCTTTGTTCCGAATCACTGTGCCATCTTCATTCATCTTGTTGCGATAGACCCATTTGGTCCCAATGACATTCTTGTCCGCTGGCCTCGAAACAATCTCCCATGTCTGGTTCTTCTCAATCTGATCAAGCTCTTCGTTCATGGCCTGAACCCAGTTTTCATCTTCAGCTGCATCAGAAAAACATTTCGGCTCCACTTGAGACAAAAACGATGCTTGCTGTGATGATTTCATTCTTCGAGTCTGAACTGGAGCTGTTTGATCACCAATGATATTCTGCCTATCAATCTCAGCTCGACTCTTTGTCTTCCTCGCAGACACCGACTTGACACTTTCCTCTTCATCATCAGTATCTTCTTCTGAGTCATCTTCTTCCACTTCTGCTCCCCCTGGGTTGCTTACCTCATCATCACTTTCATCCAGGAACTGTTCACTGGGTCGTTGAGCAGTCTGTTCATTTTCGACTATAGTGACATCATTACTCTCAACAATTTTTCCCAGCCTCTTGTTGAAGCACTTATATGCTTTGCTTTTCCCTGAATAGCCAAGGAATATCCCTTCATCTCCTCGTGCCTCGAACTTCCTATGATGTTCTTTGTTGAGAATGAAACACTTACTTCCAAAGATTCGAAAGTATTTCAACGTTGGCTTCTTTCCGTACCACAGTTCATACGGAGTCTTCCCTTGCTTCGGACATAACAGGGACCTGTTTGAAACATAGACCGATGTCAAAACTGCTTCCTTCCAAAATTTCTCTGGTAGGTCCTTATCAATAAGCATTGTTCTGGCCATGTTGTTAATGATCCGATTCCTCCTTTCTACCACTCCATTCTGTTGGGGAGTTCTTACTGATGAAACTTGATGCCTTATCCCATGTTTCTCGAGATAGTTTTCAACCTGACTGTTTGTAAATTCTGTACCGTTATCAGTACGAATCTTCAGAATTTTCTGCCCAAGCATCTTTTCTGATTCCCTCCTGTACTACTTTATGCAACTGAACACCTCTGTCTTATGGGTAATGATGAATACCCAGGCCATTCTGCTGTAGTCATCAATGAAAAGAACATAGTACCTTTGCCCATCTATAGCTCATGGTGAGATAGGTCCACATACATCAGCATGCACCAATTCGAGCACTCGAGTTGCTTTTTGTTCCTTTGGCCTGTATGTCTTCCTGATGATCTTCCCTTGTTGACAAGAATCACACGTATGAGTGCGATCACGTGATAGTTTGGGAAGGTCTCTAGCAGCATCACACTTTACCAGATCTTCCATAGATGGTTGACATAGATGACCAAGTCGCTTATGCCACAGCTGATTTTCTTCTTCTCTGGATAAAAGGCATGAATCTTCTTCCCCACCTACCAGGTAAAGATTCCCCTTTGTTCGTTTTCCCTGAAGAATGACTATTCCATCTTTTCCTTTAACAATACCCATCTTCTTGGTAAAAAGTATAGAGTGCCCAGAGTCACATAGTTGACTGACGCTAAGCAAATTATGACTGAGACCCTCTACCACCAAGACATCAGCATGTCTCATTTCTTTGCCCCCAAACTTGGCTTTTCCTGAGCCAACAATCTTCAGGCCTTCATCATTTCCAAACTTGACAACTCCTTCTTTGTCATATTTTATGCCTGTAACCAGATCCTTATTACCCGTCATGTGGGATGTGCAACCACTGTCAAGGATCCAAACACCAGAACGATCTGATGCTTTAAGGGCAATTTCAGCAACTACGGCCTTCTCAGTTTTCTTCTTCCTAGTCCATACTTTTTCTTTCATACTCGGCATGGATTGAGGCTTCTGTTCTTTCTCAGAGTATGATGGACCAGCTTCATCTTGCAAAACTGCAAATCTGTTCTGAACTTTTAACTCACTTGTCGGTTTACTGATCTGCTGCTTGCGATCATTTTGATTCTGCTTTGACACATTTTTCTGAATGGCCGGAGTGCAGTACCTAGCCATGTGTCCAAATCCTCCGCACCAAAAAGAGTGTCCTTCAAAAAATGTTCTGGGAAACTGTTCTCTGTTTGGCTGCCATCTCTGTTCTTGTTCCCTTCGATATCTTTTGGCTATGGAACACACATACTGTGAATGTCCCATCTTTCCACAACAGTAACACCTGATATAAGGTGAATTCCTTCGTGTTACTTCAGCACTACGAGTTTCCCCTTTGGATCTCTGAGTATTCCGATTCTGCTTTGTGCTCAAATCCACTTTCAATCTCGGAACAAGTGCTTGCGGTCTAACTTCAACTGCCGTAGATTTTTGTTTCTGATTAAGCCATGAATCAGCCTTAACATCTGAGTTCAATTGCTGCTTCTTTCCTGCTGAACTACTAGGCTCTTCTTTCTTCTTTTCCGTCTTCGTAACGACCTGATTTCCCAAGAATGTGTTGGGATTCAAAGGTTTTTCCTGGTCTTTTACTTTTCTCCGCAGACCGACAACTTCCTCTTCAAGCTCTTCAATACGCTTGACGTGATCTTTCACTTTTCTACTCAAGCAGTCGATCTCCCTTTTCTGCTCTTCAATCTTGAGCTTATGCTCATCAACCTTTTCTGTGCGCTCTGGCCTGGAAGACTTAAGATTTTCAATTTCTTTCTCAAGCTCAGACTTCTCTTCTTCTTGTTGTTGCATGTAGAGTTTGGCATCACGTACTATCTTATTGGCTTTCTTTGTTTTTGCTCGCCAAACATCTATCTCTTCAAGAGCTGCTTCTAATTCAGCTTCCATGTCAACTCTCCCTTCAATTTCTTCTTCTTCTTCATCAGTTTCAGTTTCTTTCTTTTCTAGAGTGCTACTAGCAACAGCCACCATCGCATTTTGACCATGATCTCTACAGTTTTCTATCTCTTCAACTTCTTCACCCTCAGACTCAGCTGAACTATCAATTTCTTGGGAAAGAAGATTCTTCTTTTTAAAGAAATTTCTCTTGAACTTCTTCTTCCCTTTCACATAGGCTGAAGATTTTTTCATGGGAATCTCAACTTCATCTTCATCACTTTCTTCTTGAAACTTTTTGGGGCATCTTGCAGCAAGATGACCAACCTTTCCGCATCGGAAGCATGCTAGTGGAAGTTTCCCTTTAAACTTTCCTTTTCCTCTTTGCAGATTTGAAGAAAGGAACGACATCACCTCATCTGACTCTTCTTCCTCCTTAGAATCTTCAATAGTGAGCCTCTTCATGGCCTTAAATGCCACCTCTTTGGATTTCCCCTTTTCCACAGCATCGTTGTCATCATTTCTCATTTCATATGCAACAAGAGTGCTGTGTAGGTTATCCAATGTTAGCTCTTTCGGATCTTTATCTTCCAACACAGAAACTTTCGGATTGAACCGAGGTGGAAGCTTTCTCAAGATGCGCTTTACGATTTTAATGTCTTCGATAATTTCTCCAAGACCCCGCATGTCTTCTACCACAGCATTTACCCTGTCAAAGAATGCATCAACAGACTCATTCGGGTTCATTTTGAGATCTTCATACTTGTTCCACAACACTTGCAGCTTTGCCTCTCTGACTTTTGTATCCCCTTCATAAATATTCAAAAGTTTTTCCCACATGGCATGTGACGTTTTGCATGACATCACCTTTGTATAAATGGGATTAGAGAGGGCTCCCCCTAAGGCATTTATTGCTTTGGAATCAGCATCCAACTCTTTGTGCTCAGCTTCTGATAATGCACCACTAGTAATATCAGCTGTGATACCATGCATAGCTGCTGAAAACACATCCATTCCCAAAGATCGGAAATAGTGTTGCATTCGATTCTTCCATATCTGAAAATTACATCCGTCGAAGATCGGAATCCCTCTATGATTAGTGACCTCCATTGAGAGAAGACCAACTGTTAACCTTTCCCTCTGATACCACTTGTTAGGTCCACTAGGCTGAATACCCTGAGAGGGGGGGGTGAATCAGGGTATGACTAATTAAAAATTAAAGCCCGTTCTGATCTTGTTTCGCTGTTAAGCAAAACACTCTTCTCTCTCTTTCCTGCTGCACAATATAAACAGAAAGTAAAGCAAGCACAGGACACAACAATTTTACATGGTTCACCGCTAAGGGCTACGTCCAAGGAGCATACGCCGACAGGTTGCCGGTCGTACCAAGTCCACTAAACTTCACTAGCTGTGGATTACAATGTTCGGGCTAGATCACTTCTATGCCCAGGCTCACTGCCTATACAAGGTTTAGGGTCAGCTCACTGCTTTCCCAAGGGTCACTCCCTGTTTCTCTCTCTCTGGCTCACTGCCGGTGGAGAGGATCACCTTCTTCCTCTTCCTAAGCTCACTGCTCTTGGAAGGGATTCACTCACAGTTTATAGACCTGTAGGTCTCTTCATTTCCATGAAGGAATGCATCTTTCTCTGTATGTAGATGCTCTTTTGAAGTTCAACTTTCACCCGTAGATGAATCTCACTTTGCACCGGATGTACCGGGCAACCTCAATTTTTACGCGCAACCCTTACGGTGTCTTGCGCGCAATTTCTATGCTTTGCGCGAAATTCCTTTTCCGCGCAACCTCCAAATTTTACGCGCAGCCTGGAAACTGCCTTGCGCGCAATTCACTGCCTTTGCGCGAAATCCACTTTTCGCGCAACCTTCCTTTTACGCGCGAACTCAAACTTTCTGCGCAGCCTTTGCTTTTCGCGCAATCTGACTTTACGCGCAAACTTTAAGTTTACGCGCAACACCCTTTCAAACTTCAATTTCGCGCACCAGAGCTCGGGTATTTTCTATGTCTTGAACTCCACTGAATGGAGGAGGGTCACTTCATATTTATAGGCAAAATCGACTCCGCGCGAAAACCCCTCCTTGTGCGCGTAATCCGCTTTGATCTTCCGCGCACAAACATTTTCCGCGCACTGCTCCATAATTTCGCGCACCTCATGCCTTTGCCATTTTACGAGCTTCGGACCTCGTAACACCTCTTGCGCGAAATTCTTCATCAGCTATTTCGCGCGCCACTTCAATTTTCCGCGCACGCCTCCAAAATTTCGCGCGCCTCATGCCTTTACCGATTTTCAAGCTTTCGGCCTTGAAACATCTTTTGCGCGAAATACAATTTCGCGCAACCCGCTGTTTTGCGCGCCACACTTCAAGATTTCGCGCAACCCTCTTGTTTTGCGCGCCACGCTTGATTTTTCCGCACACCTCCTTCTTTTCTCTCTCCTCAACCATTGCCAACAACATATCACTCCATTTTCCATTGGCGATTTTCAGGCCCAAAAATTTGGCAAACACTGGAAAACGGCGCCACCTTGTACTGCTCTTTTGTACCGCCTCCAGATCGTCCTTTCCTTTGTCAAAGTTCATTGTCAACATGGAATGTCAACAACTTCTCGGGAACTCGACAATTCTCCATGGAAACCTGCTTTGTCAACAAACACAATCAACCCAAAAATGCTGCAATGTTACCTTGAGGGATTTTTGCCCAACAGGTTCCATATGTACATTTCATTCATTCATGGGTTGATGTGGATTTTACAGCATTTTGATCGATTCTTCTCTGAACTAGCTTATTCAGTGATGATTGATAAGGTTCAACCACTTTTTTGGAGTTGTATATGTCGCATTATTACAGATGGATGAAGACATTATCTCAGATGGATCTTTGTCAGGGGGGTATTGTGGCTTTTTTCTTACCTACATGACAATTTTAGATGGTTACCTTGGACATTATGGATGATTTTCATATTGATTCACTGGAGAACAATGCATATTTTTCTTAACTAATTTAAAAGAATATAATCTAATAAAGGCAATGTTGTGGTGGCCTTATTCCATTAATTCTCAAATATTCTTGATGCAGATATATCGTATGTAATGGCAATGCATAAATGCTTTGGCCTACATGATTCCACATGATGGTGATTGCTAATGGTTTGATGGCTATTGCGGAGTGATGAATAATTATTTATGCATATTAACAAGAACTTATTGCTAGAATGGATATTGTGAAAAATACTTTATTTGCCTTCCGATTAGCTGGATCCCTGCTACTTTGAATGGAATGGTTGCAGTCAAGGAATTCTATTTAATTTTAATATATTGAGTTGTTTGTTCCCTTCTTATATTATTGACATGTATCATCCTTCACTCCCTACGTGTTTAATCTATATACACCTTGTACGTTTACTGTTACATTCTCTTTTAATAGTTTTTTGGGGGCGTGAATTAGGAGACTGAATTGTTCCAACACTTTTATTAAAAAATCTAGAATCCTTCATATTGTTTGATATAAAGTATCTAATAGGAGTTGAAACAAGTTTTATTCACTTCTTTATAATTATGTATATTTATAGACACATGAGAGTGGATATGGAAATGTTGTATCTACTCAAACTGAGGATGAACCTTATACGTATTATATTCTATGTTTTCATTCCAATTATTCATTAAATTGATTTTCCTAAACGCTTATAGGGAATAAACTGTAATTAATTTTATTCGTAATTTTTCTATAATTTGACATCCGTAAAAATAAAAAAACTTATTCACCCCCACCCAATTCCCAATTTTTCATTGATACATTGGAATGAAAATTAATATAAGATATATGGTTACCATTTTTAATTGTTATTAGGGATAATATTTATTTTTGGAATATCCTAATAATTCATATATTTCATCAAAAAATTATAATGGTTTGGAAAATTAGGATTATATAATATATCCTCTATTTTGGCATTAATGATTGGGATGCTACTACAATGGGTTTTCCACCCATTGGGAAAGCCCCAATGAATTTTTCTGACAAGATAATATTGATGTTAATGGATAATATAGAAAGTTAGTTATTTATTCTCTATAAAAAATGTGTATATGAAGGTAAATAATCTCAAAATAAAAAAGATTACATAGTAAATTCTCAAAAGTATTTTTGATAGGAAAAAAATGAGAATGAATCAATAAAACAAATATATATTATAATTATTGACGATATACGAATGATATGGGAAGAAACTATTTCCATGTACATCAATAGAGTAATTGTTGTTTTTTCAAATTCAGTGGTTTTGGAGATGATAGAAAAGATGCTAAAATCATGATAAAACTCATGAAAAAAGTTTCTATATCATTTTATTATAATATAATTCTATACATGTTAAATATTATTTATATCTTGAAGAACTACATAAATCTATTTTAATATTATGAAATGATCAAAACTCGTGTGCTCAAAAAGAAGGAAAATGATTAAATATATTTTAGAGCTATGAAATTGTGAAAATTAAATAAGATAAATATTTTGATCTATTTGATTCAAAAGATTAAGTTGACGATGAGATGAAAGGAAAAAAATTCCCTTATATCTAATAATTATTGAAGATGAAGAGGAATTTGTGGATGAAAACATTCTATAAAATGTTTTGGGTTTGGTTGAAATAGAAATATTAATATGAATTACCCCTAAAAAATTTAGTAAATTTGATAATCATTCAAATGAAAGTCATTGGTTTAAGATGCTTAAAACATAATCCATGAAATAAAATTATAATGTTTTTTAAATAATTTGTTTACTAAAAAAACAAGCTTTTCCAGTAACATTGATGAATTGTTATCAACTAAAAGCAACTCCTTTGAAGATAAATTTCTTGAAAATTTCAAACCATTCATTTCAAAAGTATAAAAAATAAAATTATTATTACAAAATTAAAAATTGATTATTGTAATAGAGATTATAAAATTAGATCATAATTTTTTACTTTTATTGATCAAAATAGAGCTCTCAAAAATTCAGAATGATGAAAAACAATACTGCAAAAGTTTTTTAGGCTCGAAAAGATGTATTGATGAATAAAGAAGAATATATATATGGTTATTCTGTCAGAAACTATGAATTTATAAATATAGAATGTTGATTTATGATCAGAGTAACATGTTGAATTCTATGGAAGATAATGTTTTCTATAATTAATCAAAACATCTTGATGTCGAATGTACTTTTATAAGTTTGAAATAAATCATCAATTAATAATTAGATAGAAAATCTATATTGTAACAAACCGATATTTTATGAGAATTATTGTTTTTAATTTCTTTGATGTCTTTTGTTGTACACTACACCAAGATTATCTAGCACTATACGCAACACCGTATTATCTTGAAATATACACAACACTATTCTTGGCTCGTGTTACACAGAATTTCAAGTTTGTTTTGTGGAAATTATTTTACGCAACATTAAGTATAGATTTTGTTTAATGTATAAATGAAATAAGTTATGATTATGTTAAATGAAACATTGAGTGTGTGTATATATATATATATTCAATGTATAAATGAAATATGGTTGTATTCTGTTATACACAACTACTGTAAGAACTCGGTTCTTAGTTTTGAGGTACGGGCTTCTTCTTTTCCCTTTTCCTTTACTGTTTTTGAGAAAATATGGAAAATGGGGAAAAATCCTAAATTTTGGAACTACACGCCATGTACTTTTCCACACACCGTGTACTTTTGGCCGCGTGGGGATGAGTACATGGGGCATGTAGCCATATCGGCGACGAATGGTGTAAAAACTGACTACACGCCGTGTAGTGGTCCTTTACATGTCGTGTAGTCAGTCGACAGGACTAAACAGTAAGGTGGTGGAGTAGCTGCCACCTGGGCGATAGTACACGCCATGTACTCGGGAGTACATGTCGTGTACTCTTGTCGACAGATGAACAGTGTGGCGATGCCACTAGAGGAACATTTGAATGATGAAGTACACGCCGTGTACTCAAAAGTACACCCCGTGTACTTTTTTTCAGTTCAAAATAGGTAGTATCCTTCTCATTTGGTATAGGAGGCATTTGAGCCGTTTTGGAGCCATTGTTGGAGGCCGAACCTTTGAAGATTTTCCAGGTGTTCGTGTGGAATCAGTTTCTGCCTCGAACGATCCCATTGGAAACGCACGGGTAAAGTCTTCCTTATCCTTAAGCCATTCTTACCAATTCTTTGAAGAGAAGAAGTTATTTATGTTTGAATGGGTTTTCTTCTTCGTCAGATCTACGTCGTTCTTGGGCGTTTCGGGAAACGATGTTCGTGTATAATGCTCGTTGGCGTATTTGGTAGGTGGATTTCTGTTAATTTTTCCAACTGTCATGTGTTTTGTGTGTTTTTGTGCCACGAACCCATGTTTGGGTGTCGTGTGGCTGAGTCTGTTTCTATATTCAAATCCTAGAATTGCATAGGTGATTAAATTGTGATAATAAAATGCTGGTAGGGATCGTTGCATGGATCTGGAACCACCCCGGTGGTGTGTTCCACTGTTTAGTCGTTTGGCCAGGGTACCCAAGGGTGTGCCTTTAATGTAGTAATTGTAGAATTTCCATGAGAGGAATTTCTTTTTTACTGCATTTTGACATGTTGGGCATGGCCCGCTTACCTGTTTATCCCGAGGGCGTTGTTATGATTATCCTGTGGGCACTGCACTATTTAGCCTGTGGGCAGCAGTTATTTCGGCCTGAGGGAAACTTCTTCTGTGCATGTGGGCAGCTGACTCTATGCCTATGGGTGACACTACTTACGCCTAAGGGAAAACTTTGTTATGCCTGAGGATGGATTCTTGTGTTGGATACTCTTTACCTGAGGGCAGGGGTTTACAAGTCCGAGTACATTAGATGATTATTTAGAATATTCACTGTGGTGGTATTTTAAATTAAATGAATTAAATGGATAATAAAATGGAAATATAATTTTTAGTTAGTTACTTTTGAGTACTACTTACTTAATGCCTTTTTTCTACTGCACACTATTGTTTCATGTTTTCACGCAGTTGGGCACGAGCCTTTGTTGGGTGCCTACTAGATATATTTCTCACACCCTGTTTGGGTCATGCTTTTTGGCCCAAATAGATTACATTTCTGCAGGTGTGGATAGGGGAAAGACTCCCTATACAGGTACTTGACTATTGCTGTACAGTAGGAGGGAATGGGACCGAGCCTAGGCTCGTGATGCCGCTGCCAGTTGTTTTGCTTTGTTTTTCTATAATCTTCTTTTTGTTTTATTGTACTGATGTATAACATGTTCTCGTTGTTTTCTCAGAACATGAGACATGTTGCATCATTTTCTATATACTGTTGGTTATATCCACTGCTTTTGGTTATTTTAGTTGGGTATGTTTTACTGCTTCCGATGTTTGTTGTATGTTTTATTTTGTATTCCACCGTGCTATACTTTGACAAATGAGGGCATAGTTTCCCCACTATCAAACCTGGGCACTCTCTGCTAGTCGGCAGCCTCTGGTGTTTGGGGAAATGCGCTTGATGTCACGTGGCGAACCAGGCTGGGGGCACCCGTTGAGTGGCACCCAGACCTGGGATGTTACAAAGTGTTATCAGAGGGAGGTTTTGATCCTCCGACCTATGGGTTATAGACCCACATTGATCGGAATTTGGTGGAACATTGACTGTTTATTATTTATAACACAGATCAGATGTCAAACTATGATTCGTGGGGAGTATGGGCCCTCACGGGTCGGAATTTGACACGCAGGTGTCGTTTTTCGGTATTTTCTGGGTTCCGGTGAAGTTTCTGAGGCATACTCTCTGGAAACCCAGTATACATGCCGAGTATGTTCTTTTATTCGGGAAGAAAAGTGAACTTTTTGTGTACATCCCATGTACCCAGGGTACACGCCGTGTAGTCTCTTTCCATGTCACAAGTCGTGTGGGTGGTGACACGGGGTAGGGAAAGGCTTGGGTAAAACAAGCCGTGTAGTTTTTGTACATGCCGTGTTGTGTTGACCCGGAGTCCTGCCGTGTAACTAACAACACGGGTCGGTGAACTCTTGTACAGAACACGTCGTGTCAATGCTGAACACGCCGTGTAGTGTGACCTGGGGACTCGGTCATGTAACAAACAACATGGGGCGGTGTCACCTCTCCATGAACACGTCGTGTACCCATTGGACACGTCGTGTAGTCTTTTCCGAGGATAGACCATGTGGTGTTAGCCGTGTGGCTGGGAAACAGGGTGGTGTACACACCGTGTGCGGGTGTAACACGTCGTGGAGTTGTGAGCTGAGTATTCGGCCATGTCACAAGCGACACGGGCAGTTGGAAAATAACACCATACACACCGTGTAGAGAATATACACTCCGTGCAGTTTTGTTCGACGGAATCTATGTGGCTTAGCCATGTGTAAGGACCCGGGTAGGGGAAGGGAAGTCAAGTACATGCCGTGTAGATAGTATACACGCCGTGTAGTCTTGTTTTGAAATTTTTGAAATGCCTTCTTACTCTTGTTACCTTTGTGGTTCCTTTGCTTTCAGTCTTAATAATCTTGAATCTAATGTGTGCCTTTGACCTTGTAGTGTCATGCCACCTAGAAGACCGCGTGTTGTTCGCCATGAGAGCGGCGACGAGTATACTCCAGAGATGGTGGGCCATGGGCTACTAGTGGATCCTCTAGTAGAGCCAGATGTGGCGCCAGCTGCTATACCAGACACAGGCGCGGAGGCACAGTTCCGGGAGGGCTTTATGCGGTTCATGCAGACTTTTCAGGGAGCACCGTAGGCTGCCACATTTATGGCCGAGCTAAAACGTATCTTTCAATAGCAGCATCCGTCTACGTTTTTAGGGGATGGCAGACCACAGGCTGTGGAGTCTTGGCTGGGGTCAATGCCTAATATTTTTGAGCATCTTGAGACACCTCCAGGGTGGAGGGTCAAGCTCGTGACATATATGTTGCGTGATTCCGGAAAGTTGTGGTGGGATGTCACCACCCAGTCAGAGCATCACAGAGACATGGTGTGGGAATATTTTCATACAGTCTTCTATGACATCTTTTTTCCGGAGACTCTGAGGGAAGATAGAGCTCGAGAGTTCATGAATCTGCAGAAGGGCGCTATGTAGGATATGGACTATTCTTCTCGCTTCACCAAGCTTCAGTGTTTTGCACCCATTTTAGTGGGTGATGAGACGTTTAGATCCAGACGTTTTGAGGACGGTTTTTGTTATGAAATCTGAGCACTGGTGAATGTTTTCAGGTTGCCTATTGTACCCGCGATTGTGAACCAGGCGTTGATTATAGAGAGAAACCTACGGAAATCTAGTGGTGTGGGCCAGGGCGGTTCATCACCAGTGACTGGTATTATTTCTGCTGGGAAGAGGGAGAGATAGATGGACTTCTCTCAGGGTGGTAGTACCAGTCAGAAGAATGCTTCAGGTGGCCAGGTTATCTGCTACCAGTGTGGTAGAGAGGGGCACAAAAAGGCCACAGTGTTCACGTGAAGTAGTGGAGTGATGAGATTGCGGCATGTTGTGTCATCTGAAGCGCTTTTGCAGGGCGTTTCCAATAGTGGCTAGTGAGAGGGGTTCTGTGCAGACTCTGTGTGTGGGAGCAGGACCAGTGGCTTCTTACCAGTCAGGGAACTGGAATGCGTCAGGGCTTGTAGGCAGAGATGGTGATCGTGGCCGAGGTAGTCAGACACCAGGATCTCAAAGGCAGCAGGGCGGGATAGCTCAGGGTATCTAGGCTGTGTCGCAGGGCCACAGCACTGGGCAGGAATATGCAGTGCAACAGACCCAGCAGAAGCAGGATCTCGGACCTTCTACAGTCAGAGGTATTATTCTAATAGCTTTTGTCTTATCTTCAGTCCTTTTTTATATGGGTGTTACGCATAGTTTCATATCTGTACATGTTGTGGAGAGCCTTGGGCTCTGTGTTTCTACTACTTCCGATATCATGATGCTAGACACTCCGTTGGGGACTAGAACGGCTGGTGTGTGTCAGTGCAGGGAGTTCCCCTTGATGTTGGTGGGTGTCACATTCTTTGGGACCTCTATGTCTTAGAGATGACAGCTTATGACATCATTCTCTGGATGGACTAGTTGGTTCTCTATTGAGCCTTTGTAGACTGCTATTGTCGCAGGGTGTGTTTCACATCACTAGATGGCGGAGAGTTTATATACAAGGGCGAGTGGAATGCTCAGGCAAGTCGAGCTGGACTAGAGAATCATGGGCGAGGTGGAGTCATAGACCATATTTCGAGTTTATATATGGATGATCAGGGGAACTATCAGAGAGATTTTCCTCCAGTTGTTGATCGTATTAGGGATGTTTTCCCGGACGACTTTTAGGGTCTACCTATGGTGCATGAGGGGGGTTTCTCTATTGAGATGGTTCCAGGAGCAGCACCGGTGTCTATTCCTCCTTATAGGATGGCTACACCTGAGCTGCATGAGTTCAAGAGGCATATAGAGGAGTTATAGGAAAAGGGCTTTATATGACCCAGTACTTCTCCTTGGGGTTCTCTGATCCTTTTTTCAAAGAAGGCGGATGGTACCCTCAGACATTACCTAGATTATCAGAAGTTGAACCAGTTGGCAGTTACGAACCAATACCCCTTGCCGAGGATTGATGATCTTTTTCATCAGCTTCGTGGAGCACGAGTGTTCTCGAAGATTGACTTGAGATCCGGATATCATCAGCTATGAGTTAGACCATCTGATATACCTCTAACAGTTTTTGAGGGTAGGTATGGTCTATATGTGTATATGTTTATGCTGTTCGGACTGACGAACACGCCATCAGTTTGCATGGCTCTGATGAATCGTGTGTTCCATCCGTACCTTGATTCTTTTGTGGTAGTATTCGTGGACTCCATCTTGGTACACTCTCACAATCGACACGACCATGCCAACCATCTTGAGATCGTACCGAGTACACTGAGAGAGCATCGAATATATGCTAAGATCTCGAAGTGCCACTTTTGGATGGATCAAATTCACTTCCTGGGTCATATCATCTCAGAGGTAGGAGTTGCAGTAGACCCAGAGAAGGTGAGAGCAGTAGTTTCCTGGGAGAAGCCTAAAAATGTGTTTGAGATACGATGTTTCTTGGGGCTAGATGGTTACTACATACTCTTAATACATGACTTATCCCACTTAGCAGTGCCGTTGACATGTCTGACTAAGAAGGGAGTGAAGTTCATTTGGTCAGAAGCTTGCGAGACAGCTTTTCAAGACCTGAAGGGATGGTTGACTTCAGCACTGATCCTGATACTCCCAGAGTAGGAGAAGAGCTATACAGTTTACTGTGATGCATCAGGGATTGGGCTGGGAGCAGTGTTGATTCATGGTGACCAAGTTGTTGCGTACGGGTCTTGGCAGTTGAGCCACATGGGAGGAATTACCCAACGCATGATCTCAAGTTAGCTGCAGTTGTACATGCATTGCGATTTTGGACACATTATCTATTGGGGGAACATTTTGTGGTATTCACTGACCACAAAATCCTCAAGTATATCTTTACTCAGCATGACTTGAATCTGAGGAAGAATAGGTGGGTCGAATACCTATAGTCCTTCGATTTTTAGCTTGCCTATACACCTGGTAAAGGTAATGCAGTAGTTGATTCACTGAGCGGGAAGACTCAAATACAGGCGGTGTAGGAGGCCAGTGGTGAGTGGGATCTCATGGCATTGTTCTCTAAGATGCATTTGGAGGTTCATGATATTCAAGGGAAGGCTTATCTTTCATCATTACCTGTGACTTCTACCCTCCTGCATAGAGTGAGGATGAGACAACTATCTGATTTAGAAGGCCTAGATCTACGGGAGTCAGTGGAAAGTGGGGACCCTTCTCCTGGTTGGATGATAGGCGGTGATGAGGTTTTTCATTTCCATGGATGAGGGTGGGCCAGTGGATATACGCAAGAAGCTAATGCGGGAGTTCCATGATTCAGCTTGGGCAGTTCATCCTGGGGTTACCAAGATGTACCGTGACTTGAGGTGTCAGTACTGGTGGCCGGGTATGAAGAAAGAGATAGATAGTTTTTTTACGAGGTGTTCCACCTGTCAGCAGGTGAAGGCGGAGCACCAGAGGGCAGCTGGGCTGTTATAGCAGTTTCCCATTCTAGAGTGGAAATGGGATGATGTCCCGATGCATTTCGTGACGATATTTCACTGGTCACCTCGTGGCAATGACACTGTGTGGGTAGTTGTGGGAAGACTCACGAAGGTAGCTCACTTCTTATCTATCAAGGATACCTTCGGTGTTGATGACCTCGGATGACTATATATCTGAGAGATCATCCGTCTTCATGGGGTCCCTCGTTCTATCGTTTCGGATAGGGACGCCTGCTTTACGTCTCGTTTCTGGAAGAGTTTTCAGAGGGCGTTAGGTACATGGGTGCTTCTGAGCACAGCATACCACCCTCAGACTGATGTTCAGTTAGAGCATATGACACATGTTTTAGAGGACATGTTGTGTTCATGCGTCCTATACTTTGGGGGCTCTTGGGAGAATCATATACCCTTAGTCGATTTTTCCTATAACAATAGTTCTCAGGCAACTATCTAGATGACACCATACGGGGTTTTATATGGTAGGCCATGCCGATCAGCTTTGTGCTGGTTAGAGGCAGGTGAGGCAGATTTACTGGGACCATAGCTCGTGCAGGATATATCTGAGCAGGTCCAGTTGATTCGGAAGTGGATGGCTACAGCGCAGTCTCTGCAGAAGTCATATGTTGATCGCCACAGACAACCCTTATAGTTCGTGGTCAGGGATCACATTTTCTTGCGTGTTTCACCGAGGATGGGACACAAGTAGATCAGGAGACAAGGTAAGCTTTCACTGAGGTATGTGGGGCCATTTGAGATTATGGAGATTGTCGGGCTGGTTGCCTATCGATTGTAGTTACCGCAGTAGTACCGATCCATTCACGCCGTCTTCCATGTATCTTATTTACGCCGCTATCATTCAGACCCATCTCACACCTTTCAGCCAGAGAAGGTTGAGCTTCAACATGATGTGTCCTTTGAGGAGCATTTGACTCGTATCGTTGATAGGAGCATGAAGGTTCTCCGAGGCTAGTCAGTTCCTCTCATATGGCTGCTATGGCAGCATGGGAGAGTACAAGACGATACCTGGGAGCAGGAGGCTGACGTACGTGCTCAGTGTCCAGAGTTGTTAACGGATATATCTTCACCACCCTTGGACAGGAAATTCGAGGACGAATTTCTATAAGGGGGGATATTTGTAAGAACCTGGTTCTTAGTTTTGAGGTAAAATCTTCTTCTTTTCCCTTTTACTTTAGTGTTTTCGAGAAAATATGGAAAATGGGGAAAATCCTAAATGTTGGAACTACACACCGTGTACTTTTCCACACGTAGTGTACTTTTGGTCGTGTGGGGATGAGTACACGGGGCCTGTAGCCATGTCTATGATGAGGGGTGTAGGAACTGACTACATGTCGTGTATTGGTCCTTTACATGCCGTGTAGTCAGTCGGCAGGCCTAAACAGTAAGGTGGTAGTGTAGCCGCCAGCTGGGCAACAGTACACGCCGTGTACTCTTGTTGATGAATGAACAGTGTGGTAGTGCCGCTAGAGGAACAGTTAATTGAAGAAGTACACGTCGTGCACTTAGAAGTACACACAGTGTACTTTTTCTTTTCGGCTTAAAACAGGTAGTAGCCTCCTCATTTGGAAGAGGAGGAATTTGAGCCATTTTGGAGCCAAATGAGGAGGCCAAACCTTTGAAGATCCGCCGGCTGTTTTTCTGGAATCGGTTTCCGCCTTGGACAATCTCGTTGGAACCACACGGGTAAGGGCTTCCTTCCCCTTAAGCCTTTTTTACCAATTCTTTCCCAAGGGGAAGTTATTTACATTTGAATGGGTTTTCTTCTTCTTCATATCTACGTCGTTCTTGGGATTTTCGGGATACAATGTCCGTGTATAACGCTCATTGGCGTATTTGGTAGGTGGCTTTGTGTAAATTTTTCCAACTACCGTGTGTTTTTTGCGTTTTTGTGCCATGAACCCATGTTGGGGTGTCGTGTGGCTGAGGTCATTGCTATATTTAATGCCTAGAATTGCATAGGTGATTAAATTGTGATAATAAAATTCTGGTAGGGATCATTGCTTTGATCTGGAACCACCCCGTTGGTGTGTTCCACTATTTAGTTGTTTGGCCAGGGTACTCGAGGGTATGCCTTTAATTTGTAATTGTCGATTTGCCTTGAGAGGAATTTCTTGTTTACTGCATTTTGACATGTTGGGCATCGCCCGGTTACCTGTTTAGTCTAAGTTCTTTGTTATGATTAACCTGTGGCACTATACTATTCAGCATGTGGAAAATAGTTATTTCAGCCTAAGGGAAACTTCTTCCGTGCCTCTGGGCAGCTGACTATGTGCCTGTGGGCGACACAAATTATGCCCGAGGGAAAACTCTTTTATGCATGAGGGAAGATTCTTGTGTTGGATACTCTTTACATGAGGGTAGGACTTTACATGTCCGAGGACATTAGCTGGTTATTTAAAATATTCACTGTGGTGGTATTTTAAATTAAATGAATTAAATGGATAATAAAATGGCAATATAACTGGTAGTTAGTTACTTTTGAGTACTTCTTACATATTTCATTTTTCTACTACACACTATTGTTGCATGTTTGCATGTAGTTGGGAACGGCCCTTTGGTTGGTGCCTACTGAGATATATATCTCACACCCTATTTGGGTCATGCTTTTCAGCCCAAACAGATTACATTTCTATAGGTGTGGATAAGGGCAAGAGTCCCTATACAGGTACTTGACTATTTCTGTGGAGTAGGAGGGAATGGGACCAAGCCTATGCTCACGATGCCGCTGCCAGTTTTTTTTCTTTATTTTGCTGTAATCTGCTTTTTGTTGTACTGTACTGATTTATAACATGTTCTGGCTGTTTTCATAGAACTTGAGACATGTTGCAACATTTGCTATATACTGTTGGTCATATCCACTACTGTTGGTTATTTCAGTTGGGTATGTTTTACTGATTCCGTTGTTTGTTGTATGTTTTATTTTGTATCCCGCTGCGTTACACTTTGACAAATGAGGGCATAGTTTCCCCACTATCAGACCTCGGCCCTCGCTGCTAGTCGGCAGCCTCTGGCATTTGGGGAAACGCGCTTGAGGTCACGTGGCGAACCGGGCTCGGGGCACCCGTTGAGTGGCAACCGGACCCGGGAGGTTACAACAACAAAGGAGTATTTCACTACACTCAACCCTAACTTGGCTTACATTACACACAATCGTGACCTTCCTCAATAGCGTGTTTAGTATGCAATACCGAGTTTCACTAAACGAGATATTATTATAATATTATTATGAACTAGCCGTTATGAATAGTAACACCCACTTTTGCAAATTATATAAATTTTATCATTCAAAATTGACTTCATTTTTGGATTCAGAATATCGAAATTATCCTAGGGTGAATTTTTCATATTTTTCTGAAAACATTCATTTTTTTGATGAATAGTGAAAACACTATGTTACTATTTAAAAACTGACTTTTTATTTAAATAATTATTTATTTTATTTAAATTTATTTTAGTTCAAAATTGATACATAATACCTATATAAGTTCAATGTAATTCATTGGAGTCATTTTATAATAATATTAGATATATAAAAATTTTATTGAACTTTTCACCGTCTTTTACCCACCACCTAGGAGAATTTGGAAATTCACATAAAACATAATTTTACCTCTTTTGTGAGTGGAATTTCAAAAATCCAAGAGACATATTTAATATCAAGGACTAAAATGTGGTTCAAATATATGAAAATAAATTTTGGTGAATAGTAACTTTTTACTTTTATTTACCACGGTTAAAAGTAAATATGGTAATTAAGGGTGAAAATGATATTATTTTTACCCTAACACATGTCCTAATTCTATTGGATAAGTGTAATGAAACCAAAAAAGCCATAGGAATAAAATATGACCATTTAGGTCCACTTGGATTACATTAGGACATTTATTATTAATTTATTTAAAGAAGGGTTAAAATATTTAAAATCAATGTTTAATAACCATAACATTTTTAATATAGGGTGATACATAAGATAAATTCGACTATAAATATTCATTAGAATGGTAAAAGTATTTCCTACATAATGGTATTTTATTTATGATTTTTAGATATGAAATAATTTAATTTATTTATGACACAATGATGATGGAGTAATTGTCTTATTAATGATATATTGACATAATTAATGTTATAAATACACAAATAAATGTAATATGAGACTTTTTATGAATTCCACTAATTTAATAGGTTAATATGACATGTTAGTATTGATTTAATTGACTTTTTTATAACTAATCATTCTGTTATGATTTTCACAAAAATCAATAACCAAATAGTGTCAAAGTTGACATAAAATAGTTTTTAAAACAAATATTATATTATTAATTGTTATTTTATTCTTAAAAATATATAGTTTGGAAAAATTACTTATATAAGGTTATATATATTAATAATAAACAACCTGGGGTTCGTTTGGCTTGTTATAGTAAGTTTATTAACCATATAGTGTAAGAAAACTAGAAGACACGGTAAAAGTAAAATTATTTAACTTGAAGTTAAATCTAATTGATAAGGTTAAAATAGAAACCTAAACTTTTCTAAATTCTATTTGATGAGAGGATTTCGACCCATACTCTACCTTATAATTGAAATAAATCAATTTGAAGCTATTATAAACTGAATATGATTTATTATAAAATAATATTTTGTGTTTTTCTAAAGGTGCCCCTCTCCTCCCTTATAAAAAGGGCACCCCTTCCCTCTTCTCTTCACACCCTATGAGCCTTGAAGCTCGGCCAAACCCTGTCCTTTTATCTTCTCCACTTCCCCAGAAACATTCCAGAGGTTTTGGTCTTCTCAAAAGACCAACTCTACTTTCATAAGAGAAGGCTTAAAGGAGGTGCATCGAAGAAGAGGTAATCTCTTCTTTCGATTATCTCATGTTTCTTTCTTCTTCAACTTCTTCTTATTTAGTTTTTTCATTATAAAGTAATAAAATCAGTATCACTAACATAATTATATTTTATTATGAATATGAAACAACCCTATTTCACCTTCTATCCATCCTACGAAAAACGAAATCACCACGTATGCGTACGTACGGCATACCGTCTCCACGCCGTGGTGTAATCAGTTTTTCCACCACCACCATACATGGATGGGTATAATGGTGTAAATAAATAACTATATATGGTTATTTTAATGTTATATTGATTTTGTAATATTATACATACACTTCAATACAATTCCACGATCATGGGAATGATATCATCGCTCGTGCGTACGTAGGGACTACCGTCTCCACAAACGTGATGAGATTCATTTTCCATGATTAACCATTCAAGAATGATTATAAAGTATATATAATGAATAACAATGAAATATATGACATAATAAAGATACTCGATTTATGTATACACACACACACATATATATATATATATATATCATCTACTTACTTCCATTCAAGTCAATAAAGAAAGGAAAACATCGTTCATGCGTACGTATGGCCTACCGTCTCCATGAACGGTGTGTTTCATTTCATTTAACTATCTATTATATAAATAAATATACTGAATATATATGATATATAAATCATTTTTTACATTATGGAAGTAATTAAATCATTATATAAGTAATAATAATATCAATAACAAAAAGTCCAAACACATACGATAAATGAAACAATTTTACCCAAAACGCTACTTTAACATGGAATTGAAAAATGAACGGGTAATATATATACCTAAGTGAAAAATATATGATATTATAACAATGAATATTATTCTCTAATAAGTAAATGAAATTATTTAAATCAATATACAGGAGGTTTGGATACATACGAAGCATATTAGACATAATGTATGGGATAACATTTCCAATCTCATTTTTATCTGAGATTGGTTATTCGTATGTATTCACCAGGGTTATATTTATCATCCATGTTCTTGTTTTATAAAAATGGTTTAATTTATGTTTAAATTCCTTTTTACTCATTTTTGACTTTTACTACATGGTATGTAAGGAATCTTTCTTTTGTTTACATTACGAGGTACTTTTTGACTTTTCTGGAAAAAGTACGAGAAGAATGTTTTTTTAACTTATATGGAATGAAAGGATTTATACGGTTTTATAAAGCCTTATTTTCAAGAAGCTTCCTCAATAATATTTTATGGCTATTTTCAAAAAAAATCTCTTTATTTTAGAAATTGAATGACATTTTGTGAAAAGAAATTGATTTTTAAGAAGAAAGAATATTTTCCTCAAGAATTAATTTCAAATGTTTTATCAAAACCATTTTCCATATAAGATGACATTATTTCATATGTGTATGTTTCAAGTATAATGTATCCATTATTTACATGTTTTGATTCTTATTATGATGAAATGATACCCATTTTTTTATATAGATTATGTTATGATGGCATGATGTTTAAGAATCCCATTCTATTACTTGGGTTATGCTATGATGTATGATTTATGATTTTGTGGCACACGAAAGAATGATTTCATTATGAGATGGGTGGGACCTATATATACCTCCAATGCAATGGGTAATTATTTATATCTCATGACATAGACATGACTGGAACGGTAATTTAATCTGGTTTAGTGATACAGGACTGGAACGAGGAGTGAACTCGATACAGAAAGGGACTTTTTCCACTAAGATGGCATTGGCAGAAATGCCTTGGCTACTATGGAAATCATATCAAGTTATTAATAGTTTTCCACAATTACATGTTTGATTTCCATGCTATTTTATCATGATTGATGTTCCTTCATGATCTATGCTTTGTGTACTTCCAAGATTTATGTCTTTTCTCATGATTCTGATGTTTAGATTTTATGTTCAAGTTTTTGAATTCAAATGTTTATGGATTGTTTTATGTACTCTATACTTAGCCTTACTGAGAATTTGAGCTCACCCTTTATATGTTTTCTTTTCCCCAGGATTCAAAGAAAGGTTTTAGGTAAGAAAACCAAAGGGGAAGATCTTTATGGGAGATATTTAAGATCTTTCACCACGATTAGAATATTATTTTCTGAGTTTCCAAAGACACTAAACTATTACAGTCCTTGTGTGTCTCTTTTCTTTATGTATTAAGTATTCCGCAAAAGTAATGTAATGTCCATGTACGTCAAGATTTGGGTCTCTACATATATCATCTAAATATATAAAAAATATCTCACTATATGAAATAATTTAACATCACTCCCATTAAGATAATTTTTTGGTTTCATTATCATTTCAAGTATGAAGAAAATAGTTGGGAAATATTGTATAAGGACCTGGTTATAACATTAAAAAATCTATTTAATCCAATTTGAAAAAAATTTAAGATTCCAAAATATAATTTAAATTTAAATATTTTTTAAAATTAGGACATTATTCATACATATCATCCTAAAATAATAAATAGTGTTTACTTATAAAATATTATAAAATTATTCTATAATATAAATTTTTTCAATACTAAATCGGAAATATTCTCCTGAAAATTCATCACATCATTCATTTTGGATTATCGTATTAACTTAACCATCCTTAAAAAAAGTGAAATTGTTTTAAAACATGGGATGATAACAAAAATATTAGTAAGGGATATAAAAAGAAGAATTGAAATAGTTGGTACATGAATACATATAGACAAATTAAGTCATTTTCACATAGATATAAAAGACAACTAATATGTATCAAATAGTAACACTATGAAAAATAATGAAATTTCTATAGTACATATGAATCATAAATATTACCTTAAAGTTAACATGAGAAATTAAATACCTAATATTTTAAACCTCATGGATTATTTATGATTTGTAACCCTCATGACTACCATACAATGTAAACCTCACGTCTACCTTATAATGTAACCATCATAGTCACACTTTGAGTAACCATACAAAAGAACTCCAATGTAAACATAAAAATTTAATTTGAGGAAGATAAATGTCTCACTATTCATTATAAAAAATAAAAATAATGAATAAAAAATCATAAAACCAGAATACATTCATAAAAACATTTCTTTGGAATTTTGTAAAATAGAATTTTAAAATAGGCAATTTAATGAAAAGTCCCTTATGAATATCATATAATTGAAGTGATAATTAATAAAATTAAATGAATATGTGTAAACATTTTCAATACACATAATATAAAAAAAATCTATTTAAAAAATAATCCTAGTACCACATTACTGATGAAGTAGACGGCTAACCTAACGAATGGGAATAGGGGTAAGAATTCCCTTACCTTGGGTTCGTCTAACATCAAACATTTTCAGAAATAATATATGATGGTTTAAAGAGTGTTATTAATATATTAAAAACCATATTTTTTTATAATTACATATATTATATTATCATAACATCTTTAAACTAATTTTTTAATAATATTTGGTTACATTCATGGTTCTAGTGAATTTATTTCATTGTTTCCATGTTTGGTTTATTTTATATTTTCATATCAAAAAGGGAAAAACACTATAATTGACATTATATGTTATTAATGAACATAAATAATAATAAATGGTATTATATATAATTTTTATTATATGTAATGAGGAATAATCATTATATTAAAAATTAGTGATGAACGTCAATTTATTTTGGTGAATTTTGATCATTAAGAACAACTTTTTCTCGATTAATTAATATTATATATAAAAACTGGTTCAAGAACATAATATGACATATAATATTAGTAATAAAATATTATTTATCCATGTTAATTTATTTATCACCAGCCTCAAAGGTGGTAATAGAAATTAAAAACAAATCATCCACGATGTTAGTAAATCGACATATCACATATGATGTTTTTATTTTTAGAATTAATGTGAGGAGAGAAGATGTATGATGATGAATATTTACATAAACATGATAAAATTATAATATATATTAGATACTATAGTTTCCATGCCTCTTGAATAATTGTATTTCCAGATATTATAAGAAAAAAACTTATTGAAAAAAAAACAGTCGAAAATGAATGATGATTTTTTCCTCTTCAATTATCTTCATTCACAGCCTCCTTAGGGCTATGGTTTGGGGACTTTGGTCAGACAAGAAGGTCTGGTCATGGTAATGTTTATTGGGAAGAATATTTAAAATTATAAAAAAAATGAGATGTGTCATTAGAAGAGTGGATGAGGGGTTATATTTATAGTGGAGGAGAGGAGGGCTTTTTGATTATTTTATTCATTAGATTATAAATGTATCTCATGCATATGAATAGTTTAAGAATTATCATAAAATATATTAATATAATTAAGTGATGTTCATGATTATGGTTCTTACATCATTCATGATGTTTGGAATAGTGTATTTCACTTATAATGTTTATATACCATAAATTATTATATTTTACAATTCACCAAAATTCAACTATTTTGCATACATCGCTTAAAAATAATTCCAACAAATTTTCAATGTTTTGAACTCAAAATATATATCCATTTTTGAAAATAATTTACTAAATATGAGATATTTAATTTCTAAAAAATCATAATTTATTTGGCTAATAATAATTTTAAAACTATATTAACATTATGACACTTTGGAAAAATAATAAAATTATTATAAAATTATCAAATAATTATAGAATAAAAAATAATAATTTAGGAATCTATTCCATGAAATAAATTTTCCTTTATATCATTAAATTGATTATCAATTTGAAATTAAATTTTTATGATTGATAAAAACACAAACACTTAATTTTTCATTTCCAAAACATTTATTCTCATATTCCATGATATAAATAAATCATCATTACTCTTAAAAGATACCTAAATTTTATTTATTATTTCATACATGAAGTTACTATTCTATTAGAAAAATTACTATTCTTGATTTTCATTTTACTATTCCATCAGAAAAAATTCATTAATTTTATGAAATTCAACAAATTTCATTATTCCGTAATAACGAATTTATCTATTTAATTATAAAATGAATATAAATTATTTTATCCATACCTGTGCGGTTACATTGGCTACACTTTCTAGAAATAACATTGTCATAATTTTCATTTACTAATGAAACATGTGAGGGTGCCTTTCTCTCATACTATTTTTAGATTCCCTGGTTGCTTCTTCAACCATGTGGTTTCTCCTTAAAACCATGTCCTAGTGAATCACCTTATACTGCATAACTTCTCAAAATGATCAATAATATTAACATGATTTTCCCCATAACTAATGTTCTCTTTTTACTAAACTACTTCTCAGCTCAAAACATGATATGGATCCGAAACATACATTCCCAACATGGAAACTAGATAAACATTTTGTACCTTGGATAAACTCAGAGGCAATGCAACTTAGTTGGTTACTAGTCAAACATTATTTAGGATTTTATAATGTCCAATTAACCATGGAAAAATCTTTTATTTCCAACATAAATAAGTAACTATTTTCTATAGTGATATTATTTGATAAACATTATAACCTAACATGAAAGAAAATCCTTCCCTCTAATTATCTGCATAATTTTTATGCCTTATCTGAGCTTTCCTCTTTTCTTGCTGGATTATCTTTAGTTTCATAGCCACATACTCTTCAAATTTTGGTCTCATAATCATCAATTCCCCAAGTTCATCCCAAAATTTTTGAGTTCGACACCATTCCCCATATAATACCACCAAAGGTTCAATCTGTATTCTGTAATGAAAACTATTATTATAAGAAAACTCAAGTATAGATTAATGCAGATACTAACTTCCCCAATAATAAATTGAAAAATACTAAAGCATATACTCCATGTTTTGAATTTTTCTCTCAAAAAATCCATCATATTAAGAATAAAAAGTAGATATGATGCTTAAATCTATTTCAAATGACTTCTAAAGGTCTTTTCAAAAGATATATGTGATCCTAGGATCTCAATTAGACACAATGGATAGGGGAACTTCACATAACATTGAAATGTCCTAGAGGTATAATCAAGAAATCATGCAATGTATTTGGTAGTCCCGCCATGAAGTATATGGATATATTTCTTCATTTCAACTCTAACACTGGAAAAGGTTAATGCATCCCCTTTGGTAATTTTTTGGTATGCATTGACCTTTCGACATGTCCAACATTTCATGGTAAAATTTTCAATATCTCCTTTCATTCAATTCAACTGGTAATACTCCCAACGGTCTTTGTACATCTCGGTACTGTGGGATTGAACTGAAAACAGAGAACTATGAGCTTTAAAAAACAATTTATTCTTTAATTGAGAATCACATGGAACACATATTATCTTTTCTAATCATAACTGATTACTAATATCGACATTAAATTTCGTAAACATGCACTTATCAAAAATTCTATCTATTTATGTATTTCACAGTCATCATTCTACGCATTCAAAATTTTATCTGATCGAGATAATTTAATTGACACCTAATAAAAAGAAGATGAATTTCAGGAACCCACATATTGAATCTTGAAATTCATCAAATCATTAATCAAAGGGATATGTTCCAAACATAACATGGTTAATGTTTCATTGTGTTTTCAACATAAACAATCTTCCACTTTTTTAATTTTTTAGGATGGTTGTTGATAATAAGATAATAATCCTTTATGAGTCTGATAAATATTCTATACCTCATAATTAATTCATCCTAAGGAAATATATAGTTTAAACATTTACCATTATTATATATTTTACATTTAGTGTGAGTTCCTAATTCCTAATCATTCATGGGATAATTTATCTCATGAGGATCTAGTTGTATTGAATCAAAAATAATTACAAGATCGTCTTGAATTAGAAAAAAACTAACATCTTCAATGAAACATCAAAAATTCAATATTTCTAGAAGTCATTTCCAAAAATGGGGCATTCATTAATATAGTCTTCAATTCAGCAAAAAAGCATGACGTTCTCTGATGCATATAAATTTAAACTATTTTTGTGTTATCTTAGTTAGCATACAAGATGAACTTGTAATTTTTTTTAAAAATAATTAGTAAAAACATTCTATTCCATGAAAACTATTAATCAATGTTAAATTTGTAAATCTTGTACATTCATCAAACAACTTTTTTGACATCTTCAACTATTTTTAAATCCTTATTTACAATTTTCCTATAGAACTAAATCTATTACAAAGTACAAAATATAATCAATAAAAACCGTTCCAAATATTCGTGAAATATTATATTCATATGATTCATGGATACAATAGGGAGATTGTTCAAATAAATAGTTATAAAAACAAACTCATAATTCTCATATATTGTACAAAAAAGTAGTCTTCATGTTGTTATCCTCCATCACATTTAGTTGATGGTACCCAGATCTCATGTCAATCTTGTAAAAATTATGAGCTCCTAGAGCTGATTAAATAATTCATCAATATATGGAAAATTATAGGGAATATTAATACTAATTATATTCAATTCTCCATATCAAATCATAGCATGATAAACAGATATACAATCGCAATATAGAATGATATAAAACACTGTTAAGGATAAACAACATGTTTTTTAAGGCAACATCCTTCCACAGACAATTACTGGGAGATTATTATAATTCCATTTTTCTGTAATATTTTCTCTAGTGTTAAAACTATATGATGCATCCTACTTTCTTGTGGTGAAATTTCAAATTTATAATAAAAATTATCAAAATTAAAGGAATTTGTTGACCTTGTATGAAACAAAAAATTAGTAAAATCTAAATAAACAATCAAAGTACCCAATTCCACTTCATTGGATGGCCGGAATTTTGCTGAAAAAGTCAAAAAGGATCTTATTGCACCTTTATTATTATAATTCAGACTCATTCCAACATTTAAATCTTTCTTTTTGATAGTATTTTCATAATTAACCACCTAACAACATTTACAACACGTTATAGTTTAGTTATTAAGATTAATCTTAATATAATATTCATTACAATATCGGTCCATATTTATAATCATACCGCATTATAAAAACTTCCTAATTTTTTAATGCATTCTCTATTGTTCTTTTTACCACAATTTTCACAAACTAGAAACTCCAAATTATTTTCTTTATAAATATTTTATTGATTCTTACCCATTTCCTTCCATCTAGACCACTTCTTCTATTTTTTATCAATGTACTCAAATCAATAGAAAATTTCATTTCTACCCTCTCGACAGATCATAAAATCTTATCATAGCATTTGAATTCATGGGAGGAATATTCCTTTTGATATCATGGCTTTTGTCTTAATAGAAAACGGTTTATTTTTTATAAAGATCCTAAATAATATATGGATATTACCTTTCCAATTTGGTGATTTTTTCTTCATAAAATACCATTCAATCACCCTCGTATTGTTTAAATCCGTGTTATTTCTTTTTCATCATGAGTCGAAACAATAAAAAAAATTTCAGGGAAAAAATTATTAAATTCATCTTATTCCAAGGCATCAATTTTCTTAATTATCCCTAATATTCATGATAGATGACCACCATTGGACAGCTTCACCTACCAAATTATAAATGGAAATACATAATGTTTTATTATAAAACACCCCATAAGATCAAATATATTTTCAGGTGATTTAAAAAACTGTTCATCCTCCACTGGGTCATAATATCCACTAATTGTAGGAGGGTTCTTCTACATAAAATATTCCACTATCATCATGTCATTTTTATTAGATATGGTTGTTCCTATGCATGGATCCAACCACAATTTATATCCTATTTCAATTAATCAATTACCATCACAGTCTATTCAGTTCTATCTCTGATTATTTCTAGTTTCATATTAAAAAATATATATCATCCTCTAAGTGCCTTTCTGAATTAGTTTCATTGTTTCTTCTCTAGAGAACCATTATGAATAGACTTATCATAGATGATTAAACATTGAAATATTAAAATGATTTATCATTTCAAAATAAAAATATGCAATAAAATATATATGGTATTATATTAACATCATCATAGCCACTAATTTTTTCTAATCCATACTCTAATACCCACTATAGTTCCATAACCTTAAACATTTCATAATCTTGTTAATTCAACAAAAACCCTTATAACATTCCCAAATATCTTTTGGATTAGATTTTTAGAAAATTAGTATATTATTCATATATATTTACACATAAAAACACAAATAAGGTACTGCTAAAACTATATCCATTTATTCTACAATACAAATGTTTTTAATAAAAAACATGAAATAACTTTAGGGAAAGTATTCACGAAATTCATCATGGAATCTAATTTTATATTACCCATCCCTATACACACTGAAAAAAATTTCAAAATGGGATGAGCACAAAAACATATTAGTAAAGGATATAAAATGAAGGATATAAATCTTAAGTAAAAGAATGCATAAAAACATATGAAATAAATTTCACAAATATATACTTATCACCCAATATGTATCATATAGTTAATTTATTAAATCATTAGATTTCCCCTATACATATAAAACATATATAATACCTTAATGGAATATTAGGTAATTACATACTTAATATTTTAACCTCAGTGTCTTCCATATGATTTTTAACCCTCACGACTATATTACAATTTAGACTTCATGGCTACCTTTTGGTGTAACCATCAGAGTCACACAAGGAGTAACCATACCATCGTACTCTAACTTAAACATCCCCAATGTATTTTGGAGAGATGTAAATACCACCCTTAATAATAAATAAATCCCAATAACTATATAATAATCATAAAACATTAATAATTTCATTAAGAAATTTCGTTTGAATTTTATAATATATATTTTTATAAAATGATTTTTAATGAAAAGTACCTTACAAATATCATATAATTTAAGTCAGAATGAATAGAAGGAAATAAATAATTGAATAAACATTAAATCCACATAATATATATATATAATTAATTACAAAATTAATCTTTTTAACACAAAACAAATGAATTATAATGTCATCCCAAAGAAGATAAATTATGTTAAAAATTCCATTAACTCAGGTTCTTAATACATAAAACATGTTCAAACCTCCAGTATCATGGTTTAATGAGTGTTATTAACATACTAATGAACCATATTAATATTTATAATTACTTATATGATTGCCTTATAACATTTTTCAAACCATTTTTTTATAAAATGTTTTTATCTTCGTCATTTGGGTGCATTTATTTTATGGTTTCCATGGTTGGATTATTATGGATTTTCTTATCAGAAGGGAGAAAAACTATATATTTGAAATTACATGTTATTAATTAAAATAAATAATATTAAATTGTTTTATATATAATTTTTGAAATATGTAATGAGGATTAATCTTTATATAAAACATTAGCGATAAATGTTAGTTTATTTTGGTTATTTTATATCATTATAAACCATGTTCGTTCTTTTAATTAATATATTATATAAAAACCGTGTTCCAGAAAATAATATAACATATAATATGCATAATAAAATATTATTTAACCAAATTAATGGTTTTATGAATATCTTTTTGGTGGTAATAGAAATTGAAAACTCATCATCCATGATGTCTGTAAATTGACATAGCATAGACTATGTTTTCTATTTTTAGAATAAAATGGAGATGAGAAGAATAATGCTGATTAGTTTTTACAAAAAGATGATTATATTATACTATATATAATATACTTGAGTTTTCATTATTCTAGGATAATGGGAGTTGAATATATTGTAAGAAAATAAAAATAATTAAAAACAAAATAAAATAAAATGGTAGAGGATGTTTACATCTTGAATTATCCACAATGAGAACCTCCTTAAGGCCTTTTATTTTGAAATTTGGGGGAAACAATAAGTTCTAGGATGTGGGATCGTGGCTTGGGAAGAGGATTGAGAATAATTTTTACAATTATCAAATCTTGATAGTTATGACGAGAAGGGGGTGAGTGGTATTTATAGTGGAGGAGATTAGGTTTGTTGGATTGTGTTATTCATTAGATTATTAATTTTCATCAAGACTATGAATATATATAGAGTTGTCATAAAATATATTAAAATTATCACGATATGGTTGAGATTTGGGTTCTTTTTTCATTCATGTTGTCAGCAATAGTGTATTTAACTTATAATATATATGCATAGTAAATGTATGTTTTTCACTATTCACAAAAATATTCCTGTATTCGAGAATAATCCCACAAATTTACTCCTACAGTTTTTCTATGTGTATAGTAATAAGAAGGATCTCCATTAAATGAAAATAATTATATATATTTGAGAAATATAATTTTTAAATAAAATCACAGTTTATTCGAAAAATAAGAATTTTAAATATATAACTAATTTTACAACACTTTGAGAAATTAAATAAAGCCTTATTAAATATTCATATAATAATAGAATAAAAAATTAATTTAATAAAATGTTTGATAAAAAAAATTTATTTTATTTCAATAATTAGTTATCAAATTTTATTTAAAAATTGACGAAACAAATAAATACAGACACATAATTTATTATTTCTAAAAAATTATTCAATTATTCCATGATATGAATTTTTCATGATTAGACAAATAAAATAGCTAAATTTTACATATAATCTTATTGGAGAGGTTACTATTTCATTGGGCATATTACTCCTCATTGTTTTCCAAAATGAAAAGAAATTATTTTATCAGTAACTGGGTTATTAAAAATTCAGTTGAGAAAGGATGTGAAAAACATATCTCTTCTAAAAAAATTGAATACTAATCCTCATAGAAATATGTCACAATAATGAAGGTAAATAAAGTGCTAATATTCTATAAATTCCATAAATTTGTTATAGGGAAATATCATTATTTAATAGAAAACCAGTATTTTATTGGTTTTGTTGGTGTTTTTGAATTTATATGAGTAGTTCATAAAACAGTTGGCATAATTTTTCTTAACCAGTAAATATGATTGAAAAAAAATTAAATAAATTTTGGATGTAGATTGAGTACTATTACTAAGTGAAAAGAAGTAAAAAAATAGAATATCACGATTATATAAATGTTACCACCAAAAATAAATTTTATTCTTAGAGGAAATGACTGGAATGTGTTACTAAAATGGTCGTTATTGTAAAAAATATATGAAAATCATCCTGAAACAATATTCCAATAATAGAAATTAAAAAGAAGATAGAAATAATAATGAATTAGAAAGTGGTATTGTTTTTTAGGGTGATTTGAAGGATAAAAAAAGAACAAATCGTAGGTACTTGATAGTGGTTATTCATCACAAAAGAAAATAGATATAAAAATCTAGAAAAACAATGAAAATTGGGATAGGGGAGATTTTAATATAGGTAATGATAGTTCATTTAAAATTCACAAAATATTTACTATTGATATAGAGCATCAAAAAAAATTTAATAAAAACATATATTTTTTTATGGTCTCAATCAAAACATACATAGTGTGAGTCACAGTTTTGATGATGTAAAACATGTTCCTTTATGAAAGGATTATTGTATCATTAGTTGTTTAGAAGATGGAAAACTTTTTACTAGTCAAGAAATCAGTAGTTGAAATCTACTTTAAAATGTATAACCTTAATAATTTATTTACATGAGTGTTAAATAAAAAAATGATTACAGACAGACAACTTATTCATCTTGGGAAGAAAATCATGAAAAAACATTATACATTTGAGGTTGTTTGGAATTTTTTTGAATTGAAAATTATGGAAGATTGTGTTTATGTAACGTTTCATAAAGGGGAAATGACTAATAAAATTCATATGAAATTTTTTATTCAGCCTACCCGACATCTAGATATTTTTTATATCAATTTATGTTTAATAAAGATAAATCACTCAATAAAATGATATTTGTATTTTATCACATTTTTTGATGAGTCAGTCTAATAGAAAATATCATGTTTATGAAACACATGTTAGAGGTAATAAAGATGATAAAATTATTAGGAAAATATGTTAAATGAGAAATAATGGATCCTATAAAGAGGTTGACAAAAATAAATTTATATAATTCACATGGAATGTCCTATTAATGATATCATAGAATGAATGGAATCTAGTATCTTTATATTTCAACCTACAGTCCACGAAAAAATCGAACATTAAGATGAAAAAATAGATGTTTTTCGGAAATATGAAAAAGTATGTTTGAAGAATATAAAATATAATTTCTCTCTAAAAATATTTTGTTTGTATTATTGTACATGTAAAAAAATTTAAGACGTAATCTAAGATGAATTCTTAAAAAATGTGTAATAATGAATAAACATCAGTGAATCACATCAAATTTTTTATAATACATGTATTAAAAATATTAAAAATATGGATCATATAAAATTTTACGATAAATATAGTAAATTATTATTCAAATGATATTAAACAAATTTAATAATTCATAAATGTTGGAATATGTGTTTATTAAAGTTTGTTGATTCATATAAAGTGAATATTATTGAAAATAAATATTCCATATCAAATTTGTTATAATTTTGAGGATAAAAAATCATTAGTCTCCAAAAAAAGTGGGGTTGATTCAAAATAGACATATCTTGATTCAAAATAATAATGTTATGAGTAATGTCTTGTAATAATTTATTTATTGATATTTCCAAATTTATAGGAAAATCATGAAACTAAAAAATTATTGGGAATCAAAATGATCAAATTCAGAAGAGAAGTTAGGAATTATATAATCATACATCACTCCTTTCATATGATGAACAAGAGTGAGTTTTATATTTTGTTGAACACAATAAATTTATTTATTTATTAAAAAAATATTTTAATAACATTGAGAAAAAAATACATGGAAAATTCTTCCAAATCAATCAAATAAATATGTGATTGTAAATAACCCGTGTACAAAAACATGTTCAATGAACATAGATATGTTTCAAGAAATAGAAAATGAATTTTTGAAAATATTATGCAGATGTAGAAGTTGATAATTTTAAATAATTATTTTCCTAGTTTTATAATTATATTATATTTTAATAATATAGTAGTTGTATTATATTTAAATAACAATTTTTAGCAGACGGATGTAATGTTATCTTTTATACTTGATAATATCAATAAAGAATCCTACATTGAGAAACTAGTGGGTTTATAAATTATAATGATAGATGTACAGTTTTTAAATTAATGATTTCCATTTATAGGTTGACACAAAGCCAATGTGATTATTATTCTAACCATTATATTTTTTTGAGAGTTTCTAATTTGTCTGAAGAAAAAGTAGAAAAAAATATATATCTTAATGATGTTAACCCTAGAAGAAAATTTTAATAGTTTTGGGGTTAAAATATTTTTTTGTTGATGTGAATAACATGTTTTTCAAAAAAAAATGGAAATGAAGAAAAATTTTGAGATTTCAATTTTTGGATAATTAACATTCTTCTAAGGATTACATGTTCAACAAAATGTAAATTACATTTTTATTACTCAATAAATTTATTCCAGTAAAATGTTGGAAATTTGGTACGAAAGAATATAAAGATGTTTCCACTACTATTTTTTTGGGATGAATATGAGAAAATACTATGAGATTGAAAGTGTTAATGTAAAATGTTTTGGAAATTTTATTGGAGTTTTCCGTTTCCATTCATCATCAATATAAGATATTGGTTAAGTTATGACATTTTATGACACATATCAGAGTGATCCGAATGAATCTTAATGTTAGGGGCATATAGAATTCATAGATATAATAAATTATCACATTCAAATTGGATATAATATAAATGAATTAATCAAATTAACATTCATGTGCATACAAATTTTGATTGGGCTAGAGATTTTAATGACATAAAATCAACTTCTAGAGGAAATGTTTTCAAGGTGAAAGTTGTGTAAGTTAGAAAATTTCTAAATAGACCTCAATAAAATTGATAATAGTGGAATAAGAATATAATTATACTATATATTATTTTACTCATACTTTTGGGATGAAAGGTCATTTATAAAATTGGATGTTTAATTTTTCAAACCATTGATGAAAATTTGTGATTTTCATAGTGAAATGGATATTTAAAAAAATCATGTCCAAAACAAAATATGAAAAAACATTAATATTAAAAATCATGTAAATAAATAAAAAATTCTGGTGGAAATATTTTTATATAATATATTTTAATGAAATATCAGATTTCATTCATTTCTGAAAAGTAATTCCTAAATAAATATTTCTGGAACTATTCCCGAAACATCATATATATCCTCCACAAAGAATTTCATAAAATCTTGAGGAAGTCCCTGACTATTATTTTGATAATTTACGAAAATTTAATGAATTTTTAAAACATTTTCCACTAGGGGATATGGAAGTAATTTTCTTACATGAAATAATTTAAAGCTGTAGTTATTTTAAAATAGAAGAGACCAAGTGAGTAGAATAGTTAAAATTGAGGGGGAGTATATACTAATAGGCCTCATTGTTTCCTTTCACTAATAGATATAAATAATTTAAAAATTTACCTTTTTATAGTATTTTAGTGTTAGTAGACTCTATTTTATTAAGGGATGTGATTTGTTAAATGATCCAATAATAGTTTTAAAAATGTCTTAGTGTTCAAAAACGATGAGTTGAAAATTTTGTTAATGATGGTGGTCAACAAATCCAAAGGGCAAGATTGAATATCCAATGTGATTTTTTTTATTCTAATGATTTTGGTTTGAAAGTTTATATTTTAAAATGAAAACTTTTTAAAATTAGATGTATTAAGTGTTACTATAATTTTAAAACATTTTTTTGTAATGTTGATTAAAGTACTAATGATGAATTGTTTTTTTCCATTGATGGCAGTTAAAAACTTGATTAGAAGAAACATCATTCCCATTATTTTTTGATTATTTTATGAATATGATACGTATTTAAATTTTTTTTGTTTGAAATAATACATGGAATAAAGAGTTTGGATGTTATTTAATATAAAAAATAATTAATACGATGTTTTTCTATTCATCCATATTTGTAAATAATCATGAAGAAACCATTATAAAAGTTATAGTTTCTAAAATGAATGTGAACATAATAATTATAAAGTTTGATCTTTTATAAATTTTTATTATTTTTGGATAAAAATAATTAGGTCAGTAAAAAAATTATATTTTTTAAAAATAATGAAATTCAAGTGTTCTTAATGTATTTGATTGGACTATAAGTATACACTTATCCATATGACTTGGAATTATTTTGATATTTTAAGATATTGTCGTTGAATAAAGATTATGATTCAAAATCATTTTTTTAAATATAAAAGATGACTATAAAGTATATTATATTTTATTTCAATTAAAACTATAGAGAACTTTGACGCTGTTTATAAATATTATTTGATTGGATGAAGAAGTGGATGAAAGACAAAAAAAACTTGAGTTTGCTATACAGCTAAGCTGATCGAACTGAGGGTTGTTTCTGTTTTCTATGAAATTATTTTTTGAACCATTACATTGAAACTAATCCATCATAATATTTATTTACTTAGGTCAATTATAATACAAATTAACATAGGTAAATCATTGGATATCGAGTTCAAAAAAATATATTTTTATCAATTAAAGAGATATTATGAAGACTTTTTAAGAAAGACGTATATAATTTAAATGTGTATAGAAAAATTAAGTGTTATAAATGTTGAATTTGTTAATGGATAGTAATATTATGTATATAAACATTTAAAAGATTTAGTATTGTAGTAATTGTTTTTCAGATAAATCGGAGAATTAGAGTTAGAAATATTTTTATAACTATTTCAATAGATCAAGGAGAAATTTTGTTTTCTAATTAAATTTTTTCAAGAGAACATAATTATTGAACATGTTTTGGAATGATATGTTCTATAATTTAAACATCTGTATAGATATTTTCAATCTGTCCTATTATGGTTAATAGGTCATTTCATTCAAGTGGGTCTGGAAGATTTGATAGGTGAATAGTTATCTAGATCATCATTTCTGTAATAATGATTAGACCTTTTTTATTATTATTTATATTGTTTTAGGATATAAAATTTGACTGGAGTTATGAATGTTCCAAAAAATATGAGAATTTATAATAAGAGTATAAAAGAGTTTAACAGGTCAATTATGAAGGTCAAATAAATTTTAATTTTAGTGATTTGGAAATCAAGTATCCGGTAAAAGATATTGGGTTCTTATACTTTTTTCAACTAGAGATACTACAAATAGAATTGAAAAGTACATCATACATTGATACTATTTTTATTAATAAAAATATAATATGTGATAAATATATAGTGTCAAAAGATCTTTCCCAAAAAAACATTTAATATAATATTGCTTCCTAGCTATATTTGACTCAAGATGAACAAGAGTTTTCAGAAAGAGTACTCTTATAATATTATTAGAATGGACTATGTTCAGACTATCGGATAGAGAGAATCCGACAGAGCGAATTGGATTGATTTTTGGTTAGTTTTTTGAGATGTATTTTTGTATAATGAATATTGATAAAATATCTATTGGTATGAGTATATTAAACACATGATATCAAGAACCATAAATCATTCTGAGGTTTATTGGACACGGATTTTTTGAATGACCATTAGGAGGAATAATATTTCATGTTTTCCATTTTCTGTGGCTAATTTTTTATGGATTTTAAAAAAACTATTTCCATTTTTTGTAATAATTCATATCAACATATATAAGGTTTCTAACTAGTTTTGACACAATTTTTATATAATTATTAATAATTTTTAATTTTGGTAGACCCATGGGAGTGGACATGGTAACGATGTTGTTTCCCACAATAATAATAAGCCTTTTAAATCATGTGTTTCCAAGTTTAATTTTCAATTTATACAATAATTTGAGTTTACTATTGGTATAGAAGAAATAAAATCTTATAAGATGTTGGAATTATGTTTCCTAATGATGAAATTTTTGAAAAGGAAACAACTTATTCTACCCCCACCCCCATCTAAGTTGTTCTTTGATAAATTGGTATTAAAAAATAAATAATTAGAGAAGAATTCCTTACATTGGTCTACTAGTGATCCCTAATCATATTTTAGATGTGGTATCACGAATAAAAACCACCATATCCTAATATAATTATAGTATTTTTAAATAATATTCTACAAAATCCTTGTATGATGTATTGTGTGAACACCCTCTTAAATATTAAAAAATGATACTTAATTGGTGTGGTAGAAGATATATATCCTACCATACTTTATTCATGGGGTTCTGATATCCAATAATTATTTCAGTTCAGTTCAATAAAGTAGATTCCATTTTTTATAACAAGTAGTGATTTCCTCATGGTACTTTTTCTCTATATGAATTCCATATTCTTCCATAGGGGTCTAAATAATAGGATGTTTCATCATTTCTTCAAAATAGTCGCCTTATATTTTCCCTTGATATCTTCCTACATTTGAGATAGTGAAAATTAATCTATAATTTTAGTATTATGGATATAAATGATGAATTTAGATTATCTAAATATTAAATAAATAAATTTAATGTAATGTTATATCAATCAATTGAATTGGATTGTAAATATTATTCAAAAAGAGATTCATCTATGAAGAAACCTGAGTACTATGAGAGTAGATTTTATAAATTTTCCACAAAATAAAATTCCTTCATGGAGGAATATTTGAATTTAACCATAAAAAAGGATGAAACTTTTATTTTTAGAATTGAATATTTTTGTAAGATATATTGTTATGATTTTTATTCCAAACTAAATTAAAGAAAAAAATATATATATATAAATATAATTCATTTGTGTCATCAAACACATTAGATGTACTACTCTTATTCAAATGAACAAACTATTTATTATTCATTATGTTTGTTAATGTATCATAATCATTTATTGTTTAATACACCACTGTAATTTCAATTCTTAGAGGGATACCTTATTTTCATATTCCAATGTTGTATCTAACCCATTCATTATCATCTCTTAGAAAATATAATTAATAATATATAATTATTCTACCATCAATTTATTTTATCATCCAATATGAAAACTTCATAGTATAAATATATTTATTGACATAATATATTGGTTAATAAATTTGGTAATTACTAGAGTATGAGAGGTTATTGAATTTTTTTGACAAAAATATCACTAAATGTTTAACAACCATTATCTCAAAAAAATTCATTAGTTTTACACACTACTCCACTTGGTTGTCTTGAACATATATATCATGATTATATATCTATGAAAATGTATTTTTCATTTAATATTTTTTATTTATTTGGTTTATCACTAGCTTAATTATATCCAAGGAGGTATTATTCATTATGTGTTGGAATGGCTCCCGTTTTGCTCTTTGGTGGAGTGGTTCCCCTGGCGGCTCCTCTGGTCTCTCTTGGGGGAACTTCTGCAGGGTTCAGGAATGGGGCTCCCTCAAAGGCCTCCTTCAAGGAGGTGCTCAGTAGGGTCTCTTCGGGGTCTGGTGTGTCCGCTCAGCCTCTGAGTCCTGCGGAGTGCGTGGAGGTTCCCTCGGTGGTGGAGGTCCAGCGTGGACATGCAGAGTGCTTGGAGGTGCCTTCCGTGGTGGTGGAACAGCGGGGACCTTTGAAGGTCGGGGAGCTTCCTTTGGTGAGGCTGTCTTCTCGAGAGCTCAAGGAGGCGGCTGCCTTCCATGATCTCACCCTGGTTGCCCGTTTTGGCCACTCCAAGCTGTCTCTTAACTTTTTCCGATACTTTGTTCACTCGTGGGGACTGTCTTCTCCGGCGGCGGTTTCTGACATTTCGAGGGTTGCTTTCTGTGTGCATATGGCCTCCTGGGAGGACTTTGTGAAGGCCTGGACGCTAGAGGATAGACGGTGTGGCTCTTGGCACTTCTCGCTGTCTAGGTGGTCGTGGGAATTCCACCATGGTCGTGAAACCTCCTCAGATGTGGTTTGGTTGTCCTTCCTGGGTCTCCCTCTCCCTCTCCAAAATCCGGCGATTCTGAAGGAGGTTGGCAGTTCTTTGGGTTCCTTTCTATGCGTGGATGAGGACACTAAGATGCTCAGGAAGGCGGCGAACCCTCGCATTTGTCTTGAGATGGATTTAATGGTAAAGAGACCCTCAATAGTACAGTTTGAAGCTGAGGAAGGTTTTTGGTGGAAACAAAAAGTTCTTTATCAACAGTCTCCTCGTTTCTATGTGTTTTGTGGTTTGCATGGCCACGACGCGAAGGGTTTTCAATGCCGGAGGGAGGTGGCGGAAGCTTCTGGGCCTCCCATGGAGGGGGAACCGAGTCGTGATGCACCTATCTCGGGAGGGTGTGGTGTTCGACCCATAACGTTTTCCCTCCGGAAGTTTCAAATTTGAATTCGGCTAGAGACCCATGTGGGTTGGACAGTTCCAATGACCAAAATGGGGAAACATCTTCTGACAGGGATGGGCGCTCGTTGGAGTTACCATCTGGGCAGATGGACCTCATCTCTTGGTCTCCGAGCCCCGTTCAACAGAGGCTTTCCTCTTCCGGTAGGGGTAAAGGCAAGGAGGCTAAGGTGGATATGTCTCTTTTTCTAGGGAGTCCGGCCAGGTAGTTGTCCTCTCCTGCCTCCCCCATGGGTTTCTCCTCGCAGCTGTCTCCAAGGGCCATCTAGAACCATATTGTAAAGAAGCTTTTGGCCTCTTCTGATGAGGGACTGGAGGTGGCCAACTGGAACAGAGGTGCGGAGAAGAAAGTGTTGTCGTCTCAGCGGTCTCCTCAGAGAGAAATTCTGTTCTCCTTGTTCCAGGGGGATTGGGGCTTGGAGTCTCTCCCTCGCGGTCCTTCTGGGAGGAAGCCTCGGCTGGAGGAGTTAGATGTTATGTGTAATGATGTAATTTTATTAGCAAAATAGAGCAGCGGTAAGGGAGGTTTTCTAGGACCGATCACCCGTTCGAAAGCCAAGGAGAAGTGTGTACATGTACCCTACGAACTATCTACTCCTTTGGGCCAGAGAGCCCGGAAGAACTTGTAAGATGTTCTCCATTCTCATCTGGAATACACGGGGTATGAGAGCTCGTGCCAAGCGGGCTTTTTATCTTTGGAATGTAGGAAGGGAAATGTTTCTATAGTAGTGATTCTCGAACCAAAACAAGATGTTTGTAAGCTCCCTAGGTTAGCAAGAAATATGGGTTTTCCCAACTACTTTCATGGAGGCTTAGAGAACTCACAGGTCTGGGTCGGATGGAGGGATGGTTTATCAGTGGTGAATGTAGGAGTGATGTCTCAATGTTTAGATATGAGGTTGGAGATGGATGGTTCTTCCATTATGCTCTCGTTTGTCTATGCGAGTAATAGGGTGGTGGAGAGGAGGGAGTTATGGTCTCATCTGAAATCGCTGCAAACCAGATCTATGGCCTGGTTCGTGGGAGGCGACTTTAACTCTATTGTGGATATTTCAGAGAAACGTGGAGGTTTGGGGTGCAATGCTGAAGGTATGTTGGAATTCAGAGAGTGCCTGTTACAAACAGGGTTATTAGACTTAGTCTTCAATGGGGTGAAATACACGTGGTGTAATAACCAAAGAGGGCAGGATAGGATTTGGAGTCGGCTGGACAGGTGGCTTACCAACGTGCATGGGCTGGGCCGGTTCTCTAAATCATCGGTTAAGCATCTTCCGCGCATCATTTCAGATCATGCTCCTCTCTTACTTGATATTAAGTGTGAAAATGTGGTGGGAAAGAGTTTTTATTATTCAAACGATTGGAATAAAAACGATGGTTTCCTACATGTGGTGAGGAAGTCCTGGGCAGAGGAGGAAAAGGAGAGGTCTTGGGGAGGGCTGGTGAATCATCTTAAAAGACTCAAACAGGCGATCAACCAGTGGTTGGTGGTGCAACCGGACTTGAATGCTGGGGTGACTACTCTACAGGAAGAGTTTAATAACTTGGAGGAGTCTCTTCTAGCTTTGTGGGTTGAGGAGGTCTTTGTTGAGCTATGCGATAAAAGGATTGTTTTGGCAGAGAAGTTGCTTGAGGTGGAAAGGAACTTCATGCAGCGTTCTCGAGTATGGTTGCTTAAGGAGGGAGACCGCAATAGTGCCTACTTCCATATATGCATTAAGGAAAAGAGGAGTATGAAAATCAATCTGAAAAGAGAGGATGGGTCTTATACGTCAGATGTGGAGGTAGCGGGCAGGCTTGCTCTTGATTACTTTGAGAAATTGTGGGCAGGGGAGAACAACAACATCTTTGAAAGGGAATCTCTAGGGGACTCTGATTTTATGAACTGTGTACCTATATTGATTACTTGCTCGGAGAATGAACACATATCCTCATTACCCCAGGAGAAGGAGATAAGGGAAGCTCTGGGGAGCATGCCGCATGAGAGTGCACCTAGGCCGGATGGTTTTCCGACATCTTTTTATTGTGCTGCATGGGAGGTGGTCGGTCCCTGTGTTGTGGAGACTATCCAGGACTTCTTTCGAGGGGCCCCCTTGGTCAAAGGTATCTTGGCTTCAAGGGTGGTTCTTATTACAAAACTCAGAGATCCCTTTCTCATCAGTCACTTCAGGCCGATATGCTTGTGTAACGTTTCATATAAAATATTGGCGACGATTATTAGCAGGAGGTTATCTAGTCTTCTCCCCCAGATTTTTTCGCAGGAGCAGCATGGTTTCATATAAGGGAGGAGTATACAAGGGGCGGTCGGAATCGCAAGCGAGATGGTCCACGACCTGAACAGGAAGATGGTTGGGTCTAATGTTATTCTACAGGTGGACATGAAGAAGGCGTACGATAATTTGGAATGGGGTTTTATACTTCGGGTTCTGAGACGCTTTGGATTTCAGGAACAATTCTGCAACCTTTTTTTCAGATTCTTGGCCTCCCCGTGGATTTCGGTTTCGCTAATGGGGAAGTGTTTTGGTTTCTTTAAATCGGTGATGGGGGTGAGACAGGGGGATCCACTATCGCCGGATATATTTGTCTTGGCTCAAGATTCCTTGTCCATGAATCTTCAGAAGGGCATCACAGAGGGGACCTTGAAGCCTTTTCAGGGCAAGAGATACTCAGGGATTATATCTCACCTGATGTTCGCTAATGACATTCTTCTATTTTTGAATGGAGAATGCAGGACTTTAAATGCCTTTAAGGCCATTATGGTTTCATATGGGAAGCAAAGTGGGCAATCGATTAATCATGAGAAGAGTCATGTGTTCATATCTAGCAGATGCTCAGCGAGGAGATGTAAGACCATTCAAGATGCTCTTGAAAGTGGACAGAAGTAGCTTCCTGTTGTATACTTGGGGATACCTCTATCCAGTGGGAGGATATTGAAGAGACAATTCAATGGGATTGCGGATCGCATCTTGGGGAGGATCTTTAACTGGAAAAATAGGATACTTTTGTTTGGGGGTCGGATTACGTTAATTAACAGTGTGTTGTTATCCATCCCCATGCATCTCTTTTCCATCATCAGTCCTCCGAAAGGAACTGTTGAAAGAATTGAACGCATTATGAAATCCTTTTTGTGGGATGCCAAGGGGGGTGGTAGGTGTCATTGGGCTTCGTGGAAGAGGATGTCTGGTCCGGTGGAGGAGGGTGGAATTGGGTTACGAGATCTTTAGGAAGTTATATTGGGAATGCAGGCCAAGCTATCATGGGAGGTGATTGTGGGTAAGACTCTGTGGGCCAATTTATTCAGATCTCGGTATGGATGGAATGGGGATATTTTCATGCGTGGGGCGATGCGGCTTGCCAGATGAATGTTCTCCCATTTAGACGTACTACTTGATCACACCAGGTGGGTGATTGGTTATGGGGAGATAAGTTTCTGGAAGGACACATGGACAGAAGAGAGACTCTGGTTTGAAGGCTGCTCCAACCCCGACGTCTTGTTTAAGGATGCTTGCGGAAGTTATGATTTCATGCATGCAAACCTGGATGTGGCACAAATGAGCCATCTCGACAACGTGGTTATGAATGATGAGCCAGATAGGTGTTGCTTCACAGAGGTGAGCTCGGGACGTTTTAATCTGAACGGATATAGGATAATTCTACAGGGTAATGACTCAGCGACTGGAGAGGAGGAGGCTGCTTGGTGCAAGGTTCTTCCAACAAGAATGAACTTTATTGTGTGGAGGGTCAGAAATCAAGCTTTACCAACGGAGGAGAATATTCAGAGGAGAGGGATTATCTTGGCCTCGCGGTGCCACTGTTGTGAGAAACCAAGCTTGGAGTCCACGGTTCACTTGTTTTTTCAGGGTCGATGGGCTTCCTTCCTCTAGTCTAGACTTGACCGCTTCAGATTTACAGACAGGGAGTGCCATTCAGTTGGTGACTACGTTTCTTTCTGGCTTTCCAGGAGTGATGGCAGGTTGGGGGAAAGAATAGCGCGCATCATCGCTCTTGTGGCCATATGCTGGACTATTTGGGAGGCTCGAAACCAGGTACGCTTGGGTGGTGTGAGGTCCTTGTTATATCTCCAGATCCGGATGAAGTCTTATATAGTGGAGTTGTCCTCTCTTCCCAAAAACAGTGTTCCATCGCTTATGTTGGAAGGCCTGGTTAGTGGACAGGCTGGCCAAAGGATGGATAGAGGGCGGTGGATCAAATGGAAACCTCCAATGCATGGGTGAAAACTTAATGTGGATGGCTCATGTGTGGGTGGAGTTATGAGGGGCGGTGGCTTGCTGCGTGACTGCTGGGGTTCGGTTCTGGTTGCGTTTAGTGCTTACTATGGCCCAAGTAACTCTATGGGTGCGGAGTTTAGGGCCCTTCTTTCAGGTTTGACCGTATGTAGGAGGAAGGGGCTTCCTGTGACAGAGGTGGAATCAGACTCGATAGTTCTGGTCAGATCTCTCCAGGGTTATCAAGACATCTCATGGGATCTAATGTATATCTGTCGCCGGTGTAAATTGGAGACTAAACAGGGAAGTATGGTTCACCATAGCCTGAGGGAGTCTAACTTTGCGGCAGACGAGCTGGCTCGTTGGGGCCGACCCGAGGAGCCACTTGTGGTCTTTGACAGCCTTAATTCTTTACCTTTGGAGTGTGTTAATGTGGTTCGGAAATACTCTCTTGGCCTTCACTATTTTCGTCCCCCGTGAAATGTAAGGTGGCTTTCTCTTGGTTTTAATAAAAAATAACTTTCAGCCAGCCATTAGTTTAAATTTTGAAATTATGAAAATTTTGGTTATTTATTTTCTTAAAACAGAAAATGAAAATAGATAAACAATTAATATAATAAATAAAATTATTTATTGGTAACTATGGATACTGAAATGTGGATTATTATCCCATGTAATTATAAAACATTTGATAGAACACCATTCCATAGGTTCGTGTAAAAATATTTATAATACTTATATGGGATTATTTCATAACATATCAAATAGGTCACCTCTTATGAATGATTCCAAACACTCAAAGATGATAATTCATCACTTGTTATATTATTCATTATTTTGATAATATATTTAATACGACGACAATTTTTTTGATATTACTCTAGGATGTAAAAGAGGGCAGATGTAAATTTTATATAAAATTAATTTAATTATAGGTTTAATTTCATAAAATTTCTTATTTATAATTATTTGATCTTAATACATACTCTATAACATAAATAAATTTCATTTCATCAACCAACACTCACATTTAATCTAATGTAATGAAATTTACAATATATTGGAAAGAAACATTTCCCTAGTATCCAACTATGAGTAATGATTTACAACACAAATCACTCTTATGAAGTGATTATTGTGACACTTTATATATCACATTTGATAATAACCACAAAAAAAGAGACCTATTAATCATGTAGTTGTATTTCATGTAATTTTCTTATAGTATACTTATACAAAATCATACACTACTTTCTGTAAAGATAGCATGATCTATTAAAAAATAGAAAACAATAGAAAGGGAGTTTTTTAGAATAACTGATAGAAGATGATTATAATGATTTAACAATAATAAAAAATTAATATCACAGGTACTCTTAATACATAATGTAAAATTGTTAAAAAATTAATTAAAACACAAAAAAAATATCTTTATTTCATGAAATTTGAGAATTGGGATTCCCCATCAAATCAAAACTGTTGTCCATCCTCCCGTAGAAGGCAGAGAAGCTGGGGACATGCATGCAGATGATAAAAGAATTAAAAAATCCTCATATAAAAATTCTATAAAACAATGAAAAAAATGTACATAATTTGGATTATGGTTATCGTTTTCCCCATGGTCCCTTCAAAAATTTTGAAGCCCAAAATTCTCCTATAGGTCTTGGAATCATTCCTCTTGGAATGAAATAACAAAACAATTCATCCATTTTATATTGATGCATTGAGGAATAAAATAGTGTCCTACCATCTTTGGAATCATCAAAAAAATAATTCCTCTCACCATAATTGAATCAACATTATCCCCATTATGTAAATTGGTTATAAAATTATTATATCGTACCATATTATATATTTTCTTCCATGTGTATAATCTATATGGATTTCCTTCCTTGAGAAAGACTACATAAAATTCAGAATGAGATTTTACCATCATCTATGATAATGCTGATTTTATTAATTAAATTTAAATAAATATATAATGGGAAATTATTTTTGATACATAATTGTATTTATAATGTATTTATTGATTTTCATGATATGGAGATGCTTTGGTAAACAACAGTAATGTTGTTAGTATAATATTTTATGGTATTCAATGATCCACTGTGATAATATTCAATAAATACCTTTGATCATTTAGAATATTGATGATATTATTATATAATTATTTGTTATACGTATTTTCTTATTAAATATATATTTGGATTTATCATGCATATTAATTGGAAAAATACCGTAAGAGGTGATATGGTGCATGTCTAGTTCATGGATATCGTAAAGGGTTAATCATGAAAACTATTACATGTATGGAATTAATGCACAAAAAATGGCATCATACATCGTTGTTGATATAGTAATATAATAGCAAGAATCACCTTCATAAAACATATGAAATTTTTTTATTTCATATCACTCTTACCTATAAATTATCATCAATGATTCAATTCATTTACCATGTCTCATTAATGAAAACATCTTATCATATTCACATATACCAAGATATCATACTCACCAAAATTATCACGGGATGCATCTTGGGGCTATTTTTATCTGTGATATCATGGTTCCAGCAAATAAGATAATGTAGAAGCTTATTATGAAACTTATAATTGGTTCTGACATCATAATGTTCATATATTCAACTATGTATATAGTGGAAATATCTTGAGTTCATCTTTTAGGACATTCCTATCTTCTTAGTAGTAAATATGATTTCAAATAATATATCAATTATAATAACTCTTCTATAAATAAAAAACATCAAAACAAATAAATCCATATTTAGGTGAATCAACTAACATTCAAAATAATTTATATTCTATTACAATATAATGAAAGAATGATTTTGAATTTAATTATAAATTTCATTAAATTATAAAATATATAGATAATACATAATATTATTAATTATATGCAACATATACATAGATAATTTGTAATAAAAATTAAATAAAACTAATTATAAGGCTTCTCTTTGGTGAGATGAAAATTTTTTGACTTGGAAGATGAAGAGGGTACCATAAGATGTTATATCTTAAATATATATGAGTGGTCCAAAATTGTTTTGTAGATCATGGGAGATAGAGGAAGAGTTTGATGAGGTATGGAAGATATATATATCACACATTTAATATAATTAAAAAAATTCATAACCCAAAAATTCAAAATGGGGGTTGTGGGATAAGTACATAGGTTGTCTAGAACACTCTAAATGATGGATTTGGGGTTAAGAACCTTGGAAATTGAAAACTATGTGGGATGTAAATAGGGAAGGCTGCAATAATGGTAGGCATGTCATGTGTGGGGTTTACTAGATATGATATCTATGTTTAGGTAGGTCGGCCAATCATAGTTACCATATGAAAAAGGGAAGGTGGTAATTCATATATTTTAATAATTATATAAAAATTAATTTATTAATTTAATTATAAATCTTTTTGAGCGTGTGAAGTTTTGAAAAAATTATATATCATTTCACTATTTTCCAAAAATAATATGAAAAATAGTTGACTTCACTATATTTTCCATTTAATTATATAGGGTCTTAATTGTAATTATAATGGAAAAAAAATTTCTAGATTATTTAAATTTTAAATTATTATATATATTTTGTAAAGGTGAGCCACCCTAAAAAATAGAGGTTATACATTTATCTATTGTTATTAGAAGAAAAAAAAGGTTACCATTGTTGAATATTTGAATCTATAATGATGATAAAATTTATAAATGAATATTAATACATTTTTATAAATTTATAATTTATCATAACCATTGTGGTGACACAAATTTATGAGGGATACGCTGATGGGATACAAAAGATAGAGAATGTATTTGGTGAATTACAACTAAAGGAAACTAAGACTACACCAACAGTTTCCCAAACCATTTGTTGTTGTCCCATGGATATAGGCTTATACCAGTAGTTATTAATTAACCATTAGTATTGTTCATTTGAAATTACACTATCCTAATGGTTTTATAATTACTGTTGTAATATATATTTACCAATGGTTTTAAACTTTTTCTATATTTCAATCCATAAAACTATAGCAATGGAATTTAAAACCGTGGTATAGAGTTTCATAATAGTTTTATAATAACCATTAGTATACTTATGGTTTTCATATATATATCAATTCTTTGTGAACTCTTTGTATATATTCTTACCAATGGTTTTATGATAAATGTTGGCGTACGTATAGTTTTTAATATCTAAATTAATAGTTTATATACTATTTCTATATAGAACACCCATTCTCGAAAGCAGTATATAGCCGCCTCCAAACAACAATTGTAGTACAAACCTCAGTAGAACATAATTCAAGAAAACACTAATGTAGATAATAAAATACCTCACTTGAAGGCATAACACCTAAAAACTCCCTACAAAAATCGGAAAAAACACAACATAACAATGATGAATGCAACATATAAAAAAACTAATACATCACTTGAAAGATCACCAAAATCTAACAAATATGGAAATACAGAAAATATATAATACAATAATAAATAAAAATACCTGACATAAAATCATAGAATTCGATTTATCACGTCAAAAAATACAATACAATACAATGTACATAATGCAAAAAAAACCTCCCTAGAAAGTACAACATTTCACTTGAGGTCAAATTTCATACTTATCCCAGGATCATTCTTAACACATATAGTTTCTGACATTCAATTGATGTATATGTTTTTTGATATTTTATTATTTATCTATGGGATGTATATTAATTTGTTCAAAAAAATTTATCTCTTTATCACAATTATACAGTAATTGAAATATAATAAAACTCAACCAAAATGTAAATAGTTTTTATATGAACTCCTTGAAAACAATATAACATTCTTCTATAGTCACCATCCCAACACCTATAATGAACCTCGAAACCACATGTCCCATCACCTGTAGAGTAAGATATCCACCAAAACAATGATGGTATTCTCAAAAATGTGAACACTAAGGTAACGACATTGGATTGATTGAGAAATGGAAATCAATACTTATTGTGTTTCTATTATGGATTGATGAGTATAGTATTTACAACACACGAATTTTGTTTTAGACATGGCTCTTGATGGTAGGTAATTATTTTTATATACATAATTAAATGAAGGGTTTCAATGAAATTTTTTAAAATGTTTACTCAAAGAGAGACAGAAGAAACCATCCGTGGATTAGTGTATTAGTATTTAAAAGACATGAGACTACAGATAAAACCATACAAGGGTTATTATTTTTAAATGAACCTGAAATATATGATTATAAATACATTTATAATGTTTTTAAAATATTTATAGTGATGAAGAAGTGAACATGTAGTGAATGTGCATGAAAATACTCAACATTGAGTATATAATTTATATGTGTTCTTGAGAATTGGGAAGAAGATATTTATAAGATCTATAAGAACCCCAAATGTTTTATGATGAGTGTGTGACTATTTATGATTGGGGATCTCCTTTAATGTAAATATATTTGGATTATGATAAAATTATTGGTCTCTCACATTTTAAATCATGTCATGCCCACTGAGAATGTGAGGAATCGACACCAGAATACCCGGATCTAGTGCCTCAAATCATGTTGTGTAATTTTATAACAAAAAAATGAACTGATAAATTACACACCATGCCCCATACAGAGAATAAAATTTGATTCATCTTCTTGGAAACTAGACACTTCTATCATGATTCTTTAGTAGAAAATTGTTACCTGAAATAATTTATTCAAAAAATGTAGGGTGAGCATACAAATGCCCAGTAAGGGGATTAAAAAAACATAACAAACCGATCCAAAATTTGAAACATTATTTTAAAATTTTCTATAAAACATTTTATTAAACGCTGAAAGTCATGTATCATAACATAACAATTTTCTAAGGATTAAAATAAAACTATTCAAAGAATACTAATAGAGATACAAGGAAATATGATTCAATTATACTGATACTCATACATGGTAAGAAGTAAAAGACATTCCACGTGAAAATTAAAGTACAAAAATAATAACTAAGCGTATTACATGATCAGAGTTGTTGTTAAATAAAATACATCAGTTTCAACCTTTACTACTGAGAAACATTCACTGGCTAAAGGCTCTGAGTAGTCCATAAATACTATGAAATAACTTTTACTTCTTCTGGTTCTCTTGTGCATATGATCTTTAACCATGAATATTCTACTATTAGAATGTCCTTCTAAATGATTAAATTTCATATTCCTAAGGATGAAAGTGTATATACAGGACAACATATCCATATTATCCAGGCCTCCAGCTAGGACCATAAATAATAATTTTTGTCAAAGCCTTCTGCAAATTCCGTAGTTTGTCTCATTAGACCTACCGATGCATCAAGGGGCTATAGCAAGCCCCATCCATCACATAATAAGTCCAATACATTCTTCATCTCTCTAAATAAAAGTGCACATACCATTTTTATTTAGTATATTATTTATTACTAAACATTTTAAGTGTCATATATTTCATTTTTTCTTTAATTCACAGTTTTCAAAGTGTCCCATACCCCCTTGAATATTTTGATTTAACATTTCATATTATTCAATGTGTCCCATACTACTTTGAAAAATTTAGTGTTTAACCCATATGTGGTCTTGGTTGTTAAATTTAATCCTTTAATGTTCAAATATATATAAAGAGAGTTATTCATTCATAGGTTAATAAAAAAACTATCTACAACATAACATTTTCATTGAATGGTGAATATAGTAAGAAAACTATAACATATGTGTTGATAACCTAGGTTCTAAAAGAAACACAAGTTTTTTCACATGCAATTGTAACCATAATGTTCTAAAACATTAATAATCAATATTCATATTGGAATTTCACATAGATTTATAATTAATTAATGAAAAAAAATCATTTCATGTGGGTTTTTAATCTTGCAGATGCTCGAACAGTTATTTCTAATATGATTTTATATAACACATCATAATGTTAACAAAAATAGAAAGCATGATACTCAACCATAACCCAAACCATTTAATATGTAAGAAAATAATTGACTCATACATATGAATATATACATTTCAAACCCCTAATATTATACTCATAAACTAATCACAACAAAATTATAGCATTTGGAATATCCACAATTAGGTTTTAGTGGTGTGTAAATTTATTTTTATACCAGGGTATATATAAACAGTAGTGTTTTAAAAAACTAATATTTGTTTATTGAAAACACGTGTTTCATATTTCCTTTTCATACCATGGAAATTTATTAATAAAATTAAGGAACATGTTTTTGTGTATCCCTATATTTTCACATATCTTAAAATACATCATGTATAAAAGGGGTTAAACCAAAAATACATTGACCTAAATATGAAATTAATACTGTAGCCACATTAATTAACAAAAGTCCATAAATTTTCAATCATAATATAAATTTAAAAAGGTTTATTATTAAAAAAAATAATAATATAAACCTCGATTAGACTTATAGCTTATATAAATAATCATGTATAGCTAAGGGTCATACCCAAAAATCAAACGACACATACATGTTTATCAAAATGTAAATAAAATAATTGAATTAATATGTTTGAGATATATAAAACTTGTCCATAAAGTGGGTTATAATTACTATAAAATTATAAATTTTTGTGTATGCAATATATGAAAATATAATTACATATGTTTAAAAACAAAAATCAACCCCATCTTTGAAACTCAAAGGGTAGTGGACTTGAAACCAAAACATCATAGGGGATCTTTTAAATCTATATGGATTTATATATATATATATGTACATGTATAATCAGATACATAATGTATATAATATATATTGCATGGAGATACTAATACTTCACGTTTAAAAAAATTACCTCATAACCCAAAATCCATTAGTCCTTAGACCGAGTATATGAGGTTTTTCAACTAAACCTCAAGGATGTAAACTTATATATATTTGTATACATATATATTTTCATAGACTGAATATATAAAGTATACAACAATGTTATTGCGTAGGGAAGACAAAATGTAACTAAACCCTTACGTCTGTTATACTACTAGAACTCTCAAACTAGAAGGTCTAGGATCAGTAGAAAAGAAAATTTTAGCCAAAATGAAAAGTTATAAATATTCCTTTATGAGCATACAAGAATATGTATATACTCTCAAAAAAATCACAAGAAAAAATAACCCTTTATTTTGTTCGAGGAGGAGGAGGAGTGGCTCGAGAAGACTTGGAGGTTCTTGAAGAATTCCCTGGAGGAAGAATAATTTCCTATGGATTATTTGGGTGAAAACGGGTTATTTATAATATAGATAATATATAAAATATAGAGGATTGTTTAAAACATACTACTGGAAAACAAATCCCCATGTGATTAATTAAAAGGACGTGGAAGAATTTGAGGAAAATGCGTGAGTGGAGGGGGTCCCAGTGGGGTCATGGGTGTGGAAAACAAAGAGAAAGGGAGAGTAGGGTACTGGTCTGGAGCAGGCGGGAGAGGAAGGAGATGGTGTGAGAGAAGAAAACTAGAGGTTGAATGGACGACCAAGATTTAATCCATCCTTGATCCAAAGGATGGGGTGTGTCCACAAGATTTAAATGGATGGGAGGCTCGGATTAGATCCGATTTTTGATCAGACGGCATAGAACAACACAGTGTTTTAAAAAAACTAAAATGGTCGTGATTAGATCACAACGGGCTAAATGGCCCCCAAAAATTGCAGAGAATACCTCGACTTCTCAGAATTGAGACCTAGACTGAGATGGACGGCCCCAATCGCTCGCGATAAGATCCTACAGACCAGATCCCATTTCACCTTAAAAAACATGTCCCACATCAAAAGAGGGAGGCCTATACGGCTTCTTAATAAGCCTGAGACTCTGATGAACATGTAGAAAAAAACACAACACACACAAGGAGGCCTTATACACGTGCTCCCTCCCCCCACAAGACTCGGCCTTCCCCAGCCTCATCGTGGCCTCGCACCCATGGTGATGTGATCTGATACCTCATGTGCTCATGTGTGCCCTTTGGGGAAGCTATACCCCCCCCCCCCCCCGCTCAAGCCGACCTCATATAAGGCTTTGGGCTTAACTCAACCGCCTAGTACGAGCTGTCTCCCATGGCCAAGCAAAAGAGTTGGCCCTAGTGGGATTATTTTTTTTATAAAATCCAACTTTCAAAATTATAAATTCGTAAGAAAATAAATACCTTCATTTTAACTATACAGAAAATATATTAAATTTTATAAAACATGAATTTTATTAAAACATAGAAAGATTAAAAAATAAAAATTAATTTATACTTTGTCTTTACTAAAATTATATAGAAAAATTATAGTTCTAAAATACAATGTTATTAATTGAAATTTAATATATCGGAAAGAAAACTTTTACAGTAGAGAATATAATAAATTTTACAAAATTTGACTTTTATTTAAACCTCTAAAGATTAAAGATTATAAATTAAATTATTCTTTCTTTTTACTAAAATTATTTATTAACACTATATTTTTAAAATACAATGTTATAAAATTAAATTTAATATATCAACATGAAAACTTATATACAACATTTATAGAAACTGAAAACATTGTTTGGTTTTAAGGTTTAAGAATGATAACATTTAAAAGATATTTAAAATATTTATAAGTTGTTTTAAATCCACATCAAATTTTAAAAAATAACCTACGTGTAACTCATAATATTAAATCATTTCCCTTTAGAAGCTAAAAATAAGAGGTTGTGGGGCATTTTCATTATATAAATGTATGGAAAAGCTAGATTAGATATATTTTATCAAACCACTGAAAAGTCCAATGACTATAATTATAGTTGTTAGAACTCACCAGTCACAAACATCTCCCATGGTCACCCAAGAGTAATGGTCAGGTAGATACTTATAAAACCAAACATTAATTTTTCCAAAACCCATAAAAATTGAAAAATATTGTGATTTCTATACCAAAAGTTTTCACAATGTTTTTCATGATTATTGTGTTATTGTTCTTCATTATGACTTACCCCAGGGATCTTCTCTATTTACTAGGACTCTTTGTTGCTTTAGGGGTCCTTCCAGTAGCTCTGCTAGTGTTTATAGTAGGTATCTTGGGTTTACATAATTTCATTTTGTTCTTGATGAAATGTAAACACTATGATGTTTTATTTAATAAAACGCTTTTGTGTATAATTTTCATGGTTTTGTTTGTTTGAAATGAAAATTAAAAAAAATTATGATATTACCATTACTTGAGAAACAGGTTTCGGGGAGTCAAAATATCTCCCTCTTCATTTAATTGCATCCTCACAATTCATTTAATACAACCACACTAAAAGAAAATCCCTGGCGTTCTTTACCACATCCTCCATCATGGAGGATCATTAGGTAAGGCTTGATGAATACCCTAGTTGGTGTTCAACACTTCTACTTCCCTGGACCAAACACACCTCAGAAAATAAAGGTTAAACTCATGCAGTGTACACTTAGGCTCTCGAAGTGAGGGTCGAATAGTAGAGAGCTCAGAGATGTCTGAATAGAAAACCTCTATATGGACTCTTCAAACCGTCTCTTGTATGAGTATGTTTATGTCATCGACGTGGTCATACAAACTAAAGCTCGGGATATTGAATATGTTAGCTGCGTGTAGGTCCCCATCCCAGGAAATCTCTTGAAACTTTACCATGTCCGGGATGTTTCGGGATTGTGTGAAGCATAAGAAAAGACCTTCATGGTACTTCCCCTTCGCCTATACTCAGCGAGTTAAGCATTGGCTATGCGGTGGTAGATGTAGGCATTCCCTTGGCAATAGCGGAGAATATCTGGACAGTTCAATATCTCGTAATGATGTTTTCAATTTATTCACAGGTTTGTGAAGGAAATGTATTCTTCCTCATAGTTTTTCACTACAATGGCCTCCAATATCTCAACAAGATGAGATAAAATGTGGGTTTTTCCTTCCACCTATAAATATAAATTTCATGAAAGTCCATTCAGTGAGGCACAAAACGTGAAATGGTAGATGGAAGAATATAAAAAATAGCATTTTTATAAAACAATTTTTATACTATACTCATAAATAATGGTTTCCCTAGTTCTGTGTTACACGAATACACAAAACAATTTCTACACTCTCAATCTCTCTGAACCAAATGCAGACCGAGAAATCTGGTTCGATCTCGTGGGTTCTATTATGGTGTCTCAAGAGTGTGACATGACGGGTGTATTGTTGAGAGACATATGTATGTACTTGATGCCTCTACACCGAAAAAGATGCTTCAAACTAATTAATTTCCATGTCCATTACTTGACTAAAATGGGAAAAGGACAATACATGACTCGTATATGATGCGCAGAGGTGTCCCGCTGCTGCAGCATCTTGGAAATCCATGAGGTATTGGATGCCTTCAGTCATGGTGAAGAATCTAAAATGTCATTCGTTGTAAATTCCCTGATGTGTGTAGAATGGGAATTGGGTTTTCCTCACAAAAAGGTAGTCCAAACCCGCTCCTCAGTGGATTTTAAGTACTTGGGTAGAGTTGGACATGTCATAGATGTTCTTTCATGTCATACATATATAGTCATAGTTTACAAAGTTATCATGGTTGTCTATGGAAATTATGGTTTCTAGGCCCTCATTAAGAAGATACAAATACAGGTGTTTCCTTTTTCCATATGAAAATTAAGATAATATCATACTTTGTAATGCTTATGTAATTTTTTTTAGTTCTTGTTTTCCATTTTTATCTATACTGAATCCTATGATACCAACTTTGAGGACCCGACCCCAAAATACGAGGAGCCAGTGCCTAGAATCATGGTATGAAATTTTTTAACAAAAACATATACTGATAAATTACACACCATGTCTCATACATAGTATTGAATTCAGTTTAGGTTCTAGGAAACCAGCCAATTCTGTCAAGATTCTTCAGCAGAAATATGATTCTTGAAAAATTTTATTAAAAAACGTTGGGTGAGCATATGAATTCCCATTAAAGTGTATAAAAAACATAATAAACCAATTCAACTGTTGAGACATTCTTTTAAATTTTTCTTTAAAACATTTTATGAAATGCTAAAACACATGTATCATAAGATAACAATTGTCTATGGAGTAAAAGAGAACAATTCAAAGAATAATAACAAAGTTATATGGAAACATGATTCAATTATAGGCATGCTCATATGGGGTAAGATGTGAAAGGAATTCCATGTGAAATGAAAGTAAAAAATTAATAACTTAGAGTATTATATGCTAAGAGTTTCACTTAAAAAAAGACATCAGTTTCATCCTTAACAACTGAGAAACATTCACTGGCAAAAGGCTCTTAGTACTAAATAAATACTATGAAATAAATTTACATCGTCTGGTTCTCTTGTGCATAAGCTCTTTAACCAATAATATAGCATCCCGCCTTTTTATCACATAATGTTTCATTACATTTTACCAAACCGAGGATCTTTAAGGTTTAGTGTCTTGGAAACCGGGAACTTAAAACATTAAAACATAAAACATTCCTCTTAAACACTTGAACGGATTCTCCTCATGTTCATCCTAGGTTCATTACTACATCTCATAACCTGGGGACATACATCAAAAGAAAGGGTGAGAAGAAGGCTCAGTAAGGGAAACAAGAGAAACATTTTACATTGAACTTGAGATACTTTAATAAGGTCATGAAAATAACTTTAAGGCATGAGAAAGAAATCATGATATGTTTCATAATAAAAATAAAATTTTTTATAACTTTAAGATGTGGCTAAAACATTTAATATTGACAATAATTTAGTTTCACCAAGTTCCATCCCGAATGTTTCATTAAAAATTACCAAGGTTATTCACCAAGGTATCAGTCTAAAAGGTCATCTCTAGGGATTAAGTCTTTACCCAATGCATTGAAGCGCTATCTGGGTGCACCCTTGAAATGTCTTTATTATCATGTAATCCACATATATCATCATCAATCATTTCATTAACAACCCATATAGAATAAAAGAAATGGTTTTAATTTCACAATCATAACTTTTTAAAAACTGCTTTAACGACATGATCTTTATGTCACTTTAAACCCACGGAAAAGGGAAAGAGGGTTTCATGTATGTAAATACCAGAATTTAAAATAGAACATTTTGATAAATATGTTAATACCCCTGTAGAAATAAGAGCTTTGAGTGTTCACTTAATAACATAAAATAATTTTGAGATAAAGAGGGAGGCATTTTGAGACAAAAACTATGCAGCATAACGTCTACGATACATGGTTTTAGAAAATATTGAAAAGATAGGGGACATGGGTCACCCACTCAAAAATGATACATAAAACAGTAGGGGAACATAATATATAGTATTTAAGAACATGGTAATGAAATTTTAATGATATACCATATGAAACGGAGAAAATTAAAGGAAGACAAAAATAAGATTTCTCTTATGAGAATTTGGCAGCCTAACAGCGTCACTTAAAACATCCAAAAATGGATTGACGAGATCAAATATGGACTCACATTATATGAAAATAAATGATCAGTATGAAAGATATAGATATCATACCCCAACATAATAAAAAGGAACTTGAAAGACTTGACATGAAAGTAGATCTTGAAAACGATAAGGGTGAAAGAACCCCTTAGAAATTCAGCAGCCTAACGACGCCACTTAAACTTCAACAAAAATGAATTGATGAGATCAAATAGGGTATCTCATCATATGAAAATAAAATAACAGTATGATAGATTTAAAGATCATACCCCAACATAATAAAAAGGAACTTTCAAGTCTTGACATGGAATTAGAACTTTGAAAAAAGAGAAAGGTGAAAGAACCACTTGAAAATTCGGCAGCCTAACGGCGTTACTTAAACATCATCCAAAAATGAATTGACAAGATAAACATAGGGTCTCTCATCATATGAACATAAGGGTTCAGTATTATAGATATAGATATCATACCCCAACATAATAAAAAGGAACTTGAAAGACTTGAAATGAAAATAGATCTTGAAAACGAGAAGGGTGAAAGAATCCCTTAAAAATTCGGCAGCCTAACGGCACTACTTAAAACATCAAAATAATGAATTGAAGAGATCAAATGGGGTCTCTAATAATATGATCATAAAATATCAGTATGATAGATATAGAGATCATACCCCAACATAATAAAAAGGAACATGAAATACTTGATAACAAAATAGAACTTGAATATTGAGAAGGGTGAAAGAATCTGTTACAAAAAATTTCGGTAGCCTAACGGCGCCACTTAAAACATCAAAATACTGAATTGAAGGGATCAAATGGGGTCTCTCATCATATTATAATAAAATATCAGTATGATAAATTTATAGATCATACCCAAACATAATAAAAGGAAACTTGAAATACTTTACATGAAAATAGATCATGAAAAATGAGTAGGGAGAAAGAATCTGTTACAAAAATTTCAGCAGCCTAACGGCGCCACTTAAAACTTCATAAAATGAAATAATGAGAGTAAGAGGGGATCTCTCATTATATGAAAATGAAAAGGGAAGTAAGGGGATTCTAAAAGAACATCATTTAACATAAGAACATGGAGCATAAAAGAAATTACATAAAAAAGTTTTCTTGAAATGATAGAGAGAGGTCGGATCCCTTACCTTAAAACGTAACTCTTAAAACTCAAAGGTTGGGACCTTGAGGGCTTGGGGAACCTTGATAGGACTACTTGGGAGGTAATGAGACCGGAACTTAGTTGGGGGAGAGTGGGGAGTCGAAATGGATGAGAGGATGACTTGGTATTTATATGGAAAGTGAGGGGACAAGGCATTAATGGCCAAGGGACACCTCAAAAGTGGTTTTCTCAAAACCATGTGCTCTCCCATGATATTTCCCATGATGTTAGGCCACATGGGGCCCCCATACAATAATTCATCACCTTTGGTCAGACAACCCGTAAAATATCTCATGAAATCACCATGACACAGTTATGATGTCATTAAACATACTGAAACCCTAAAACTGCTTTTTTACTATTCACTGAAAATTCATCTTTCTCAGAAAAATACCAAAATTTCACCGTAACCAAATATCGACGCTCTGATTACAAATATGAACTCCATTTTATAAAAATATTTTTTTAAATATTTTTAATTTAATTTTTAAATAAAAACAATATTCACCGAAAATTCATTTTTTCAGAAAAAAAAACCCCAAAAATTACCTTAACATAATATCGATGCTTTGAGTTCAAAAATGAAATCCATTTTATAAAAATAATTTTCTAAATATTTTTAATTTAATTTTTTATTAAAAAATACTATTCACCTGAAAAAACTAATACTTGAATAATAATTTATGAAACCGTTATTTAACTATTTTATCGAATCACATTACTTAATCAAGGTGACTAGATTATATTAATACTTTCTTTAAGATATATTACTAATCCATTTGGACACATTATTAATCCTAATAATAAAATGACTATTCATAATTTACTATTCATCAAAAATCAAGTTGATCTTATTAGACTCTAACTTTCGTACTGAACATAATTATAGAAGACCATTTTTTGAAAACCATTACAAATTTTTAATTATTTAAGGTTTACCTAAACATTTATAAAATAAATTTTTTCTAAAATTCATCAAAAATATGCATACTATATTTATCCGGACATTTGGAAATTCATAAACTTCATCATAAGAAGAAATGAAAATTTTTATTTAAAACAAAGGGTTACACAAGGCAGTTACAGTCTCCTTACATAGACCCTTATCACACCAACATAGGACCTAAGTGTTAGGTGTGCTAAGGTGAGAGAATCTGAGGGAGGCTCGGCCAACATCACAGGAGTAGTAATTTCTATCAGGTTGAACTTCTCGCGAAGGGGATTCTGTTCTAGCTTTACACGATGATGTTTGGCTTGGGTTTGGTCCAGTGCAAAGCCCAGTGGTGCTACCTCCTTCCCAAGTTCTGTTAGATGGGCTTCGATCGGTCCAAGACTACTGGGTGAGGCCATAGAATCTTCTTTCTATAATAATTAACCAAGATTACTTGTATTTAGAGACAATAATCAGAACGTTTAGTTTCCAGTGGTCATATTGAACAATGGTCATATACCAGTCAAAACCCAACGGTCTCATTTTAATTATACTCATGTTATCAAATGAAACATTTTTTTGAGTATAAAAATAAAATAAAATAACACATAAAATTAGGAAATAAAATTTATTCAAAATTTCGGGATGTTACAATCTTCCCCCCTTAAGAATTTGCATCCTCTCAATTTTTAAAATTGGGTTTTGAAATTTCATTGAAAGTCCCACATCGGAAAAGGAGTCAGTAAAACTATTACTTTAAAAGAAAGAAAGGGAAGTACAAAGGTCACCCGAGTTAACCCACACTAAGATTCCATGTAGGAAAAACATGGACATGGAGGAGAAAAAAAAGGGTCAAGTTCTGAGGGAGAGTGATAGAAAACATGATTAGGAGAAAGTTAACCATAAGAAAATCCCAAACTTATGATGTGTGTAAACGATCTTTGATTACCTAGTAGAAAACGTAAACCAACAAAGTTTTTGTTTTATGTTCCTTTTTATAATTTTGAGGAATTCATTTACTACATAGAAAATATACCTACCTTTATGTAGAGTTTCATCCTTTAATAAGTTTCTACCCAAAACTAATCCTTTCTCCAAACGATGAGTATTCAAAACTCCTTGGTCTCATTAAAACACAAGAATCGTCTTCTAGAGAATCACATAATCCACAAAAGATTAACTATCTATTTCATTTATCTTTAAACATTATCCCAAAAACAGAAAGGGTAATGTAAAAAAACTCTTCAAAAAGAAATAATCCCATAGGAATGGAAACTATTTTTAAATCTTCAATGTTCCATGGTACTACCCAAAGTTCATCATAGACCATTCCATAAATAACGATCCTTAAAATTCCTCAAAATAAACCAAACTAAGATTGAAACCCAAATACAAGAGGGATTTGATAACATAGTCTTCCAAACTAAACTTCATTGTTCATCTCCAAACAACATCAACCACTCCTAACATCTTATAACAAAAGTAGCTAACCTAAACATATTTTAGCCATGATAGGTTAATCATTCCCATAAGTAACCTAAATTACTATAAGTCCACATTAAATTCATCGATTCTTTAAAATATAAGTCAACCATACTTGTCAATGAAAATACCGTAGTAAAATATTTACCTCGATCATATAGGGTCCCCAAAATAGTGAACGTCTTCCAAAATAATAATCATCTTTTAACCCCCGAATAATCTCTGTCATATTAATATAAAAATCATCGTATTTCCTATCACATTGGTTGTTGGGACATGTTCTTCCATTTCCCACCATTAACTAAGAAGAGAAAGTATAATTAGGGGCTTAAATACTTAGCCAATAATCATGAAAATAAACTTAAAGCATATAAGGATAACATGTAGAAGAAACTTATACCCTAACTTGTGATCCCCTAGGTTTCAAACTAGGTTATCCATGATCATATATTCTTATGTGAATCTTTATTTCATTTTATCTGTGTTCCTTTAATAATTGTTCATACTAAGCTTATGAATTTACCAAAGCATATCTCCCGGGAGTGCCGTAACCAAGAGTGCAGCAAGGCCCGTTGTCGTGTACCAGTTCCCGTTCGAGTCTAGCTCAAAGAGGTGTTTTCGGGTTTTACCCCTATGTACATCTGTTCCAGATCCACCTCTACCTGCTCGTATCCAGATAGGGATGTATTTTCTTGGCAACCACTTACTCAATACTCACCAAAATACCAGGAAGATTTCCTATATTTAATCATTTATATAGGTTTCTTCCTAAAGTTTTCATATCCTAATTTCCACAAATAACTAAACCATCCTTTGATACCAACTATAGCATCCCTCCTTTTTATCACATAATCTTTCATTACATTTTACTAAACTGAGGATCTTTAAGGTTTAGTGTCTTGGAAACCGGGAACTTAAAACATTAAAATATAAAAAATTATTCATAAACACTTGAACGGCTTCTCCTCATGTTAATCCTAGGTTCATTACTGCATCACATAACCTGGGGACATACTTCAAAAGAAGGGGTGAGCAGAAGGCCCAGGAAGGGAAACAAGAGAAACATTTTACATGTGAACTTGAGATACTTCAATAAGGTCATGAAAAGAACTTTAAGGCATGAGAAAGAAATCATGAGATATATCATAATAAAAATAAAATTTTTTATAACTTGAAGATGTGGCTACAAAATTTAATATTTACAATCATTTCATTTCACCAAGGTCCATCCTGAAGGTGTCATTAAAAATTACCAAGGTTATTCACCAAGGTATCAGTCTAAATGGTCATCTCTAGAGATTAAGTCTTTACCCAATGCATTACAGCGCTATCTGGGCGCACCCTTGACATGTATTTATTATCATGTGAGCCACATATATCATCACCAATCATTTCATAAACAACCCATATAGCATAAAAGAAATTTGTTTTCATTTTATAATCATAATGTTTTAAAAACTGCTTTAAAGACATGATCTTTATCTCACTTTAAACCCACGGAAAAGGGAAAGTGGGTTTCATGTATGTAAATCCCAGAATTTAAAATAGAAAATTTTGATATATATGTGAATACCCCTGTAGAAATAAGAGCTTTCAGTATTCACTTAATAACATAAAATAATTTTGAGATAAAGAGGGAGGCATTTTGAGACAAAAACTATGCAGCATAACGTCTACGATACATGATTTTAGAAAACATTGAAAAGAGAGGGGACATGGTTCACCCACTCCAAAATGATACATAAAACAGTAGGAGAATAGAATATATAGTATTTAAGAACATGGTAATGAAATTTTAATGATATACCACATGAAACGAAGAACATTAAAGGAAGACAAAAATAAGATTTCTCTTATGAGAATTTGGCAGCCTAACGGCGTCACTTAAAACATACAAAAATGGATTGACGAGATCAAATAGGGACTCTCATCATATGAAAATAAATTATCAATATGATAGATATAGAGATCATACCCCAACATAATAAAAAGGAACTTGAAAAACTTGACATGAAAGTAGATCTTGAAAACGAGAAGGGTGAAAGAACCCCTTAGAAATTCGGTAGCCTAACAGCGCCACTTAAACTTCAAAAAAAATGAATTGATGAGATCAAATAGGGTCTCTCATCATATGAACATAAAATATCACTATGATAGATTTAGAGATCATACCCCAACATAATAAAAAGGAACTTGCAATACTTGACATGAAATTAGAACTTTGAAAAAAGAGAAAGGTGAAAGAACCACTTGAAAATTCGGCATCCTAAAGGCATCACTTAAACTTCAACCAAAAATGAATTGACAATATAAAAATAGGTTCTCAAATTATATGAAAATAAGGGTTAAGTATGATAGAGATTGAGATTATACCCCAACATAATAAAATGGAACTTGAAAGACTTGACATGAAAATAGATCTTGAAAATGAGAAGGGTGAAAGAATCCCTTAAAAATTCGGCAGCCTGACGGCGCCACTTAAAACATCAAAATATTGAATTGAAGAGATAAAATGGGGTCTCTCATCATATGATCATAAATAATAAGTATGATAGATATAGATATCATACCCCAACATAATAAAAAAGAACATGAAAGACTTGACAAGAAAATAGAACTTGAAAATGAGAAGGGTGAAAGAATCCATTACAAAAATTTCGGCAGCCTAACGGTGCCACTTAAAACTACAAAATACTGAATTGAAGGGATAAAATGGGGTCTCTCATCATATGATCATAAAAGATCAGTATGATAAATTTATAGATGATACCCCAACATAATAAAAGGTATCTTGATAGACTTTACATGAAAATAGATCTTGAAAATGAGAAGCGAGAAAGAATCTGTTACAAAAAATTCGACAGCCTAACGGCGCCACTTAAAACTTCATAAAACGAAATAATGAGAGTAAGAGGGGATATATCATTATATGAACATGAAAAGGGAAGTAATATAGGTATAAAATAATATCCTTTAATATAAGAATATGGAGCATAAAAGAAATTACATAAAATAGATTTCTTGAAAAGAAAGAGAGAGGTCGGATCCCTTATCTTAAAACGTAACTCTTAAAAATCAATGGTTGGGACCTCGAGGGCTTGGGGGAACCTTTAGAGGACTCCTTAGAAAGTAATGAGACCATAAATTCGTTGGGGGAGAGCGGGGGGGTCGAAATGGATGAGAGGATGGCTTGGTATTTATAGGTAAAGTGAGGGGACAAGACATTAATGGCCAAGGGACACCTCAAAAGTGGTTTTCTCAAAACCATGTGCTCTCCCATGATATTTCCCATGAAGTTAGGCCACATGGGTCCCCCATACAATAATTCATCACCTTTGGTCAGAAAACCCATAAAATATCTCATGAAATCACCATGACACAGTTATGATGTCATTAAACATACTGAAACCCTAAAACTGCTTTTTTTACTATTCACTGAAAATTCACCTCTCAGAAAAATCCCAAAATTTCACCGTAACCAAATATCGACTCTATGATTACAAATATGAACTCCATTTTATATAAATAATTTTCTATATATTTTTAATTTAATTTTTAAATAAAAACACTATTCACCGAAAATTCATTTTTTTCAGAAAAAACCCCAAAAACTACCTTAACATAATATCGATGCTCTGAGTTCAAAAATTAAATCCATTTTATAAAAATATTTTTCTAAATATTTTTAATTTAGTTTTTAATTAAAAAACACTATTCACCCGAAAAAACTAATACTTGGATAATAATTTATGAAATCGTTATTTAACTATTTTATCGAATCACATTACTTAATCAAGGTGCCCAGAGTATATTAATACTTTCTTTAAATGAGATTACTAATCCATTTGGACACATTACTAATTCTAATCATAAAATCACTATTCATAATTTACTATTCATCAAAAATCAAGTTGATCATATTGGACTCTAAATTTTGTACTGAACAGAATGGTAGAAGACCATTTTTTGAAAATCATTACACATTTTTAATTATTTAAGGTTTACATAAACATATTTAAAATATCTTTTTTCTAAAATTCATCAAAAATATGCATACTATATTTATCCGGGCATTTGAAAATTCATAAACTTCATCATAAGAAGAAATCAAAAATTTTATTTAAAACAAAGGGTTACACAAGGCAGTTATGGTCTCCTTACATAGCCCCTTATCACACTAGCATAGGACCTAAGTGTAAGGTGTGCTAAGGTGAGAGAATCCGAGGGAGGGTCGGCCAACATCGCACGAGTAGTAATTTTTATCAGGTTGAACTTCTCGCGAAGGTGATTCCGTTCTATCTTTACACGATGAAGTTTGGCTTGGGTTTGGTCCAGAGAGAAGCTCAGTGGTGCTACCTCCTTCCCAAGTTCTGATAGATGGGCTTAGATCGGTCCAAGACTACTGTGTGAGGCCATCGAATCTTCTTTCTATAATAATTAACCAAGATTACTTGTATTTAGAGACAATAATCAAAACGTTTAGTTTCCAGCGGTCATATTTACCAATGGTCATATACCAGTCAAAACCCAACGGTCTCATTTTAATTATACTCATTTTATCAAATGAAACATTTTTGTTGAGTATAATAATAAAATAAAATAACACATAAAATTAGGAAAAAATATTTATTCTAAATTTCGGGTTGTTACAAATAATATTCTACTACTCGAATATTCATATGGTTGACTAAAGTTCACAGTCGTAACGTGGAAAGTGCATATGTCAGACATCATAACCACACTATACGGACCTTGAGCCAGGACCATAAATAATACTTTTTGTAAATGCCTTGTGCTAAGACCATAGTTTGTATCATGAGTCCTACAGATGCATCGAGGGGCTATAGTGGGGCCCACCCGTCACATACTAAGTCTAATTCATTCCACATCTCTATAAATTATAGTAAATATAACACTTTTATTTAGTAATTTATTTATTACTTATCATTTCAAGTGTCACATATTTCTTGTTTTCTAAATTCACAATATTCATAGTGTCTCATACCACCTTGAATAATTTGATTTACCATTTCATATTATTCAATGTTTCCCACAACAATTGGAAAATTTTATTTTTTAATCCATATTTGGTCATGGTATTTAAATTTAATCCTTTAACAGTCACATATATATAAATTGATTCATGAATTAAGAGGTTAATAACAAAACTATCATCTACATGACTTTGTCATTTATTGGTGAATATACTAAGCAGACTATGGAATATGTGGTGAAAACCATGGTACTAAAAGAAATACAAGTTTTGTCACATGAAATAGTAACCATAATGTACTGAAACTTAAAAAATAAAAATTCATATTGGAATTTCACCTGGATTCATAATTAATTAAATAAAAAAACATTTAATGTGGGGTTTTAAGCTTGCAGATGCTCAAAAATTTATTGCTATTATACTTTTGTATAACACATCATAATGTTAAAAAATATAAATCAGGAAACTCAACCATATCCAAAACCATTTAATATGTAAGAAAATAAATGACTCATATATATGAATATAGAAGTTGCAAACCCCAAATATAATACTCATGAACTAAACACAACAAAAGTATAGTATTTGAAATATCAATAATTAGGTTTTATTGTTGTGTAAATTTATTTATAAACTAGTTATATATAAAGAGTAGTGTTTAAAAAAACTATTTTTTTTAAACACGTGTTTCATATTTCCTTTGAAAAAATTGGAAAATTATAAATAAGATTATGGAACATGTTTATGTGTACACCTATATTTTCACATATCTGAAAATACCACATGTATAAAAGGGGTTAAACAAAAATCCAATGACACCCATATGACTTTAATACTTTAGCCATATTAATTAAAAAAAGTCTTAAAATTTCAAATCATAATATAAAATTGAAAAGGTTTAGTATTGAACCAATTTATATAAATATAATCCTCGCTCAGACTTATAGCTTACATGAATAATCCGGTCTACCTAAGGGTCTTACCCAAAAATCCAATAACAAATACATATTTATAAAAATGTCAATAAAAGCATTGAATTCGAATTTTTTAGAGACATAAAATTGGTCCAGAAGGTGGGTTATACATAATATACAATTATATAGGTCTGTGTATGCTATATATGAAAATATAATTGCATATTTTTTAAAATAGAAATCAACCTCATCTTTGAAACTCAAACGGTGGAGGACTTGAAATCGAAACATCATATGGGTTCTTTTAAATCTGTATGGTTGTATATATACATAATTACATGTATTGTTGGATATAAAATGTATATAATATATATTACATGAGGACAATAACCCTTCCAGTTTTTAAAAAATATTACCTCATAACTCAAAATCCATTAGTCCTGGGACCGGTTATTTGCCGGTTTTCAACTAAACCACAAGGATGTATACTTATATATATGGGTATACATATATATATTTTCATAGAGTGAAAATATAAAGTATATAAACATGTCATTGCATAGGGTTGAAAAATGAAATTCAACCCTTACATATGTTATACTACATGAACACTAAAACCCGAAGGTATAGGATTGAGACAGAAGAACATTTTAGCCAAAAGGAAAAGTTATAAATATTCTATTATGAGAATAACTATATATATTTATATATTCTTGAAAACATTTTCACAAGAAAAACTAACCCATAAATTATATTGAGGAGGAGGAGGAGTGGCTCGAGAAGACTCAAAGGTTCTTGAAGAAGGCACTGGAGGAAGAATAATGGATGAGGTATTCTTGGGGTAAAACTAGGTTATTTATAATCTATAAAATGTATAAAATATATTGGATATATTAAAATCTACTACTGGAGAACATGGCCCCAAGTGATTTATTAAAAGTAAGGGAAATACTTTGAGGAAAACGCGTGAGAGTAGGGGGTGGCAATAGGGTAATGGGCGTGGAAAACAAAAAGCAATGGAGAGTGGTATACTGGTCTGGCATAGGTGGGAGAGGAAGAAGACAATGCAGGAGAAGACAACTAGAGGTTGAATGGACAACCAGGAATTGATCTGGCCTTGATCCAAATGTTGGGGTGCGTCTATGAGATTTAAAAGAATGGGAAGCTCGGATAAGATGTGGGATTTGATCGGATGGTATTGATCAATTCATTGTTTTAAAAAAAACTCAAATAGTCACGATTAGAACACAATGGACGGAATGGACCAAAAACTTTTTGAATAATACCACGGATTCCATGAATTGTGGCCCATACTGAGATGGACGACCCCAATCGTTCATGACAAGATCCTATGGCCCAAATCCCATTTTTCCTAAAAACAATTGTTCCACATCAAAATGGTAATGCCCTCATGGCTACTTTATTTGACTAAGACTGCGAAGAATGCTCAGAAAAAACAAAAGACACACATGGGGCCTTATTCACGAGCTCCCACACCCTCCCCCCCCCCCCCCTCATGCCTCGGCCTAACCCATGCCTCATAGTGGACTCATGCCCATGGTGGCATGGTCTGATCCCTCTTTAATTCCTGTGTTCTCTTTGGGGAGGCTATGCAACCCCCCCCCCCCCACTCGGGCTAGCCTAAGATGAGGCTTAGGGTTGGGCACAGCCACCAAGAGCGAGCTTCCTCCCTTGTCCAAACAAAAGGGCTGGCCCAAGTGGGCATACTTGTTTTAAAAAAAATCCAACATTCAAAATTACAATGTCATAAAAAAATACATTCATTTTAACTATATAGGGAATATCTCAAATTATATAAAATGTGACTTTTATTAAAATATCTAAATATTAAAACATAATAATTATGTTATACTTTGACTTTACTAAAATTATTTATAAACACTACAGGTTTAAAATAGAATGTTATAAATTAAAATTTAATATATCCACAATAAATATTTTACACTAGAGAATATCTTAAATTTTATAAATCGTGACTTTTATTTAAACTTCAAAAGATTAAAGAATACAAATTAAATTATTCACTTCTTTAATAAAATTATTTATAAACACTATAGTTTTAAAATAAAAAGTTATAAATTGAAATTTAATATATCCACATGAAAAATATTATACTAGTATTATTGAAATCAAATACATATATTGTTTTTAAGATTTAAGAATGAGAACATTTAAAATATATTTCAAATATTGGTAAGATGTTGGAAATCCGCATCTCATTTTAAAAAATATCTTACATGTAACTCATAATTTTAAATATTTGTCCTTTAGAAGCTCACTATAAGAGGTTGTGTTAAATGTTGAAAACATAAATATTTGGAAAACTAAGATTAGATATTTTTTATCAAACCACTGAAAAGATAAACAACAACAATAATTATAGCTATTAGAACTCAACGGCCACAAACATATCCAATGGTCACCAAAGGGTAACAATCACGTACATGCCTTATAAAACCAAACATTAGGGTTTCCAAAACTCAAGACTATTGATGAAGACAGTGCTTGCTATACCACTGATGGTTACTCTGGTTTTCATGATTATTGTGGCAATGATCTTCGTTATGACAGAACCGGAGGAGATTATCTATTTATCGAGTCTCATTGTGGAATTAGGGGGCCTTCCAGTGGCTCTGATAATATTTTTATTTGGTATCTTTGGTTAACATAATTTCAATATGATCTTGTTGTACTGTAAAAGCTATGGTGTTTTATTTAATAAAATTCCTTTGTGATTAATTTTCATGTTTTTGTTTGGTGTGACATGAAAATTAATCAAAATTAAATCATTATATTACTATTACATGAGAAACTTGTTTTGAGGAATGAAAATATACCTTATTCAAAGAATTGTTTCCTCACAATTCATTTCATACAACCACATTATAGGAAATAGCTTGATTATCTTCACCACATCCTCCATCATTGAGGATCCTCAGCTATGGCTAGATGAATACTCAAGTTAGTGTTCAACTCTTATGCTTCCCTGGCCCAAAAACACCTCAAAAAGTAAGTGTTAAAATCATGTACTGTACACTCCAGATTCCAAAGCGAGGCTGGAATGGTCGACAGCTTAGAGATATCCAAATGGATAAACTCTCTAAGGACTCGTCAAACCATCTCTTATCTGAAAATGTTGATGACATCTATGTGGTCGTACAAACATATGATAAGGATCTGGTACATGTAAGCTGTGCAAAGGTCCCCTTCCAAGGAAGCCTCTTGAAACCTTACCCAGGCCGTGATGTTTCGAAAATCAGTTAAGCATAGGAAAATACATTCATAGTACATTACCTTTCACCTATACTCAGTGAGTTGAGCATTGGCTATGGTGTGGTAGATGTAGGCATTCCCTTCGCATGAGCGAAGAATGTCATGATAGTTTGATATCCAATAAATTTGTTTGCACGTTCATTGTAGGTTTGAAAATGGAAGGTATTCTTCCTCACAGTTTCTAACTATAATGCCTCCATTATCACAACGGGAAGAGATAAAATGTGGGTTCTTCCTTCCATTTTTAAATTCAAATTTTATGAATGTCCATTCAGTGAGACACAAAAACTGAAAAGGTAGAAGAATGAAGAAACAATAAATTGTATTTTTTTTTAAATAATTGGTATAATTCACCCAGAACTATTGGTTTCCACAGTTCCCAATTACACCAATTCCCAAGACTATTTCAAAACACTCAATATCCCTGAACCAAAGCAACCCGAGTATTCTGGTTCGATCTTGTGTGTTCACTTATAGTATATAGAGTTTGACATGAGGGGGTTAAAGTTGAGAGACATCAATATTTATTTCATGTCTATACAATGAATTGGAGGCTTCGAACTATTGAATTTGAATTTCCATTACATAACCAAAATGGCCATAGGACAATACCTGACACATATATGTAGCACGAAGGTCTCCCGCTGCTTCATCCACTTGGAAATCCAAGAGGGACTGGATTCCTTTCAATGTGGTGAAGCATCTAAAATGTCTTTCATAGAACATTCCCTGATGTTCGTTGGATCGTATTTGGGTTTGCATCACAAAAATGTAGTCAAACCCCACTCCTCGGTGGAGTTGAAGTACACTGGGAGAGTTGGACACTTCATAGAGGTGTTTTCATGTCATATGAGTATGTGCATATTTTACAAAGTTGTTGTGGTATGCTAATGAAATTATAGTTTCTATGGCCACATTTGGACGAGACAAAAGTCCAGTGTTTCTGTTTTTCATCTGAAAATTATGAAAATATGATACTTAAAAATTCATAAGAAATTTTTTGGTTTAGTTTTGGTTTTCTAGAGTTATCTAAACTGAATCCTAGGATACCAACAATGAGTACCCGACCCCAGAATACCCAGAGCCAGTTCCATGAATCTTGGTGTGTAAGTTTTTAACAAAAACATGCACTGATGCATTACCCACCATGTCCCAAATAGAGGATCAAATACGGTTCTAATTTTAGGAAACCAACCTCTTCTCTCAATATTTTTCAGTTGAAAATTGATACCTAAATTTTTTTATTCAAAAATGTAGGGTGAGCATATGAATTCCACGTAAGGGGTTTTAAATAAATCATAATAAAACAATTCAACATTTGAAATAGTCTTTTAATATTTCCTATAAAACATTTTATGAAATGTGGAAACACATGTACCATAACATAACAATTGTCTAAGGATTAAAGGAGAACTATTCAAATAATACTAAATGAGTTACAAGGAAACATGATTCAATTACAGGAATGATCATACGGGGTAATATTTAAAAGATATTCCATGTAAAAATTCAAGTACAGAATTAATTACTAAGAGTATTAAATGATCAGACTGGCACTTAAATAATAGTCTTTAGTTTCATCCTTTACTACTAGGTAACATTCACTGGCTTAAGGATCTGAGTACTGCATAAATACTATTCCATAACATTTTCATCTTCAGGTTCTCTTGTGTATAATCTATTTAACAAAGAATATTCTACTAGTTGAATTTTCATCTGGTTGATTAAATTTCATAGTCATAATGAGGAAAGATCATATGCTGGACTTCATAACCATAATGTCCTGGCCTCAAGATAGGAACATAAATAATCATTTCTGTCAAGGCCTAGCGCCTAGACTGTATTTTGTCTCATGAGACCTACCAATTCATCGAGGGGTTATAATGGGCCCCACCAGTCACATACTAAGTCATATGCATTCCTCATCTCTCTATATAAAATTTCATATACCACATTGATTTAGTATGTAATTTATTACATATCATTCCATGTATCACATATTTATTGTTTCCTTAATTCACATTATTCAAAGTTTCCCATATCAGCATCAATAATTTGATTTAACATTTCATATTATTCAATGTGTACCATAACTCTTTTAACAGTTTACTGTTTAATCCATATTTGGTCATGGTAGCTAAATTTCATCCTTTAACATTCACATATATATATAGTGAGTCATGCATTAAGAGGTTAATAAAAAACCATCAACTGCATTACTTTGTCACTGAATGGTGAATATAGTAAGCAGGTTGTGGCATATGTGATGACAACCGAGGTACTAAAAGAAGTACCAGTTTTGTCACATGAAATAGTAAACATAAGGTTCAAAAACCTTACTAATCAAAATTTATATTGTAATTTCACCTAGATGCATAATTAATTAACGAAAAAAAATCATGTGGGGTTTTAAACTTGCAGATGCTCAAACATTTATTACTAATATGCTTTTGTAAAACACATCATAATGTTTAATAAAAAGAAGGAAACTCAACCATAACCCAAACCATTTAATATGTAGAAAATAAATGGCATGCTATGATCCCTCGTGCAATATTTTGTGCCCTTTAGGGAAGATATGCTCCCCCCCACCTGCTCAGGCCGGCCTGTGCTGAGGCTGAGGGCTAGGCTCTGCCGCCCAGCGTGAGCTACCTCCCTTAGCCTAGTAGAAGGTCTGGCCCTAGAGGGATTATTTTTTTATAAAATCCACCTTAAAAAACAATTTCATAAGAAAATAAATACATTCATTTTAACTATATAGAGAATATCATAAATTTTTATTATGTTACTTTTATTTAAACTTCAATTGATTAATGAATAAAAATTAAATTACACTTTTTCTTTAAAAAATTATTAATAAACACTATAGTTTAAAAATGAAAAGTTATATATTGAAATTTAATATATCCACTAAAAACTTTTTACACTAGAGAATATCGTAAATTTCAAAAAACGTGACTTTTATTTAAACATCAATAGATTAAAGAATACAAATTAAATAATACTTTTTTACAAAAATTATTTATAAACACTGTAGATGTAAAATTCAAAGTTTTAATTTGAAATTTAATATATCCACATGAAATATTTTATACTAGTATTATAGAAATCAAAAAAATTGTTTTGTTTGAAGCATTAAAAATGATAGATTTTGAAAGATATTTAAAATTTTTGTAAGATGTTTGAGATCCTCATATCATTTTAAAAAATCTCAAATGTGTAACTCATAATATTATATAACTGTAGTTTAGAATATCACAATAAGATGTTGTGTTACATTTTCATTACATAAATGTTTTGAAATGATAGATTTGATATTTTTTATCAAACCACTGAAAATTCCAACGACTATAATTATAGTTGTCATAACTCAACAGTCATAAAAATCTCCAATGATCACCCAATGGTAACAGTCACATAGATTCCATATGAAACCTAGAATTAATGTGTCAGAAACTCAAGACAATTGAAGAGTATGGTGCTTTCAAAACTAGTGATGGTCAAAACTATTTTCATGATTATTTTAGTGTTGTGATTCATTATACTAGCCATGAAGAGCTTCTCTATTTACCAGGTATTTTTTATGCTTTAGGGGGCCTTCTGGTGGCTCTGATAGGGGTTTTAGTAGGTATCTTTGGTTAAGATAATTTTATTTTGACCTTGATGTAATGTAAACACTACGTTGTTTTATTTAATAAAACACATTTGGATTTAATTTGAATGTTTCTATTTGTTTGACATAAAAATTTACCAAAATAAAATTATGATATTACAATTACATGGGAAATAAGTTTTGGGGAATCACAGACAATATGATCAGACATAAATTAGTTCACATCTCCTCAAAGTGAAATTGTAATAAATAGTATAAAGAAGAAAAGTTTAATAATATTTTTCATTGGGGAGTGGGATAAATAAGTGTATAGTGGTTTGGGATGGCTCATTATAAATTGATGGATAGCTAGTATGGTATCTTGTTTTCATTACAATTGGTTCCATGGGTTCATGAGAAATGGATAAAAGAAGAAGTTCAAGGTTATGTTTTTGGAATCAGTATGTGAGAGTATCTAGAGAACAATAATCAATGTCATTGTGGAAGGTATTACGTGATAATTTATAGCTTTTCATCTTTTCACCAAATTCCATGAGGTGGACCTCAGATCCCTCTTGAGACATTGGGATTTATTCCCACTTTGAGGAGGATTCTGTCCAGCAGTAGGCTCTCCCCAATGTGACCTATTTCATTTATATAAATATATGTGAACATATTTTATATATAGGTAACCTAGTAATTTAATGGTGACCTTTTGTGTCACTGGAGGAATAACATGATGATTTATCAAGCTGACCTTTTTTGTTCTGTTGGGATTTCATTGGATAAACTGGTTTTAAGACAACACCCACTCAAAACTGGTGAAATCCAAGGGTGATGCAGCTTTAAGTTTAAAATAATATACTTCTATATTTTAATAATAATATAAAATAATATTTAAAGATAATGATGATTATATGATTTTTATATAAGTACTCTTTGAAATGAATGATCCATAAAAATTGATTACGAGTGTCATGGATGCATAGATATATGTGAATAAAAAAGAGAAAAATAGTTATTGTTTACAATAAGAGGTTAGTAGGATACATGATGAAAAAATTCATAATATTTATTGTAATCGGTAAGATAAATTGATGTTAGTTGAAAAAAATATATATTCCCTAATTATAAATATCTTTAACATTGACTGAAAATCCAATGGGATTTTAGAAACATTTTATAATATATATACACTTAATAAAATTATTAATCATGAAAAATGTTGTTGGGTGAACTTAATTACGTAATGTTTTAAAATTAAAATTTCACCATAACATAAGTGATAAATAACTAACTATAATAAAATGAACCTCAGCGCATAAAATGTGCCTCAAAACATCCTAAAATAAGAACATAATTCACTACCTACAAAACCAAACTACCTACATTGCAATGCTCCTGCAATCAAAAAAAGAAAACATAATTGAAAAACAATCAAAACTACCCAAATACAAAATATACCATGATAAATAATGAAATTAACATATCACTATAATAAAAACACCTATATAACATCCAAAACCTATAATGAATCCAACAAAATATCCTCAACAAGAAAACCCTATAATGAAACCAATTGAGAATCCTCAAATAACAAAAAACCAATATAGAAATAATGATAACAGAACAAATCAATTGATGCATTTAGTCTAGGATAACAAACATAAAAAATATCCCTCATATACTCAGTAACATCAAGTCCTTAAACATCATATTTCATTAATATCAGTAAAAAATGTAATTGATCAATTCGTCCCTCATTACCATCACTAACATCACCTTCGTCATCAGCCTCATCCTCGACCCCATTCCCATCCCCATCCTCTTACCTATCCTCATCCTAGTTCTCATTCGTGTCCTTATCCTCTCTCTTGTCCTTAGCCTCATCCTCTCCCTCTTCTTCCACATCATCATCCTCCTCAGGCCCACCCACTTTCTCATACTCTTCCTATTCTTCTCTATCATCCTCCCCATCACCATCATCATTTCCAACTCCATTAAGCTTGAAGAAATAATCTAGGACCCAACTAGAACTACTTTCTGGTGGATCATACAATGAATTAATCGAAAACATTAATCCTTCAATAGTTTTGGCACTCTCTGGTGTATGTGATGAACTTTAAACTATCATAAATTTCTTAAGAATTGTGTTTCCCCCCATAATCCATTCCTCTAAGTGGGTAACCCTTTTTTTTCTTGTTATGCATGTCCCTTAACATATTCCAACATGGTGTTACTACAGTTGGTACTTGATGTGTGACAATACCTCATCAGTACTATACTCATCATAGGTATGCAACAAACTCTACAATGGTGATAATCTCCCAAAACCTGATATATGTAATCATTTTGTACAAAATTTTCAGATTCATTTTCATCAAGGGCCTCTAAAGAAGTTTATTACAAATATAAATAGAATATTTACTTACAAAATTTATTTTAAAATTTAAAATCAACAATGTAATACATCAAATTTGAATGTGTGTCAGTTTATTAACTGCACTTTGATCTTTCTTCTTTCTACTCAAGAAAAACCATTTTCCTTGAGGAATATATCATTCAATATTAAATGCCTCCCTCTGCAATGTTATTGAATTCATGAAAATTAAATTTAAAATAGGATACTGATAATGAATTCCATTACTAAAATTATACCATAACATTAGAAATCAAATTAATTATAGAGGAAAAAATAAAACATTCAATTCCTAATGAATAATTACAAAGGATTGTTGTACAAGATTCCTATCATGATCTAAAATTGTTGTATGCCCCAAATTGTGGGGCTATTTTTTTGAATCTATGTTTTTTTCAGGATGATTCCTAAAAAAATCAACTATATAAAAGAATATATTAATTAAATAAAAAAATATTTTCAATAAAAAACCTAAATGTGACCAATACATTAAACATGGTACTCATACAACGAGTAATCATTTTTTGATAATTTTGTATGAGCCAATAATCCATGATAGGGTCCTAGTGTATGCTCTGCAAGCACATACTTTTTCAGAGAAGGATTCGAATAAGAATTAATGTAGAAGCTTGGAGAGAAGGAAATAGAATGAAAAGAAGATGGCATAGACTGATGAAAAAATTCATGATGTATATGAGGAGTGGGAATCATCACCAGATACAGTAAATATAGGTGAGTATGTTTAGATGTAAAGGTTCTAGAAAACATGGGTAGCCTAAATATGTCATGTAACCATAATGACATAGAAAGATAAAAGTGTGTGGTTTATGGTACGTAAGTGGGAGGGTAAGGGTATAATTTTCTATGAGGACTGGAGCACCTAGATCCCATACCACACTCCCTTATACCACTGACCTATGTACTAATACCACTAGGTTTCTCATCGAATAAAATTTTCCTATGTGGTGGACCCTTTATGAAATTTTATTCCAAAATTAATGACATGAAAAGTTTTGTTATTGATATATATATATGTGTGTGTGTGTGTGTGTGTGTGCGTTTGTGTGTGTGTGTGTGTGTGTGTTTGTGTGTTTGTGTGTCTGTTTGTGTGTGTGTGAAATAAATTAATCACAACAATCAAGGATGGTGGAATTCCAATCTTGGTAATTAGGGGATTGTTGTCTCTTATACTTTTTATTCTCCTCTCCTAAATACTTTTCATTACTTGATTTTGAAATCAAATATGAAATTAATTTGAAATGTATAACTAAATTGTTACCAAAAAATATATTAGACATGGACTATTGGTCTTAGGTCCTTTGTTTCATATTTTGGGTTATGTAATTTAGCTATTTTCTGGGTTAGGACATTATTTTCATTTTTTATATGAATAAGATTAATATATAAAACTCAATTTAACTTTTTTGTTTTTCTATATTAAATTTTCAGTAGTTTTTGGTTTCATCAGTATGAATATAGTTCGATTTACTATTAGAAAATGTAACTCAATGAAAACTGCAACCAATAAGTATTGAAAATTCACATTAAGGTCAATTCAGATACAAAATATTCGTATTCAATGTTAAATCTTTTTTAATAGTACTAACTTTAACAACCCAAAATGATATAATCAACAAGTAATAAGTAAATAGATGGATTATTCTATATAGTTCCCACCACAACATAAACTTCACAATCATCTCTAACAATTGAGATATTGGATTCATCATAATTCATAAATGGATTGAGGCCAATGAGAGTCGGGTTGGTGCCAATTCCCTCATCATGGTCATTCAAAACATGTCTTGGAATTGCAACAACAATGACATTAAATTTAGGTCGAAGATGATCTTTTACATAAAAACATGTTTCTTAATTATTTCACATACATATGGTTAATCTGTTGCAATAGTGTGAGTCATGTCAAAAACATTAAATCCACTATCATCTATAAATCTTCTTTGCCTCATCACTGAATCAAACCACCATCATTTCATCATAGAGACTCAACCATAATAGTAACAATCCATTATTATTATTATTATTTCAAATAATCCATAATAAGCTAAATTTTCAAATCATGGATTATTATACGATCCACATGCATAATAGTTCATTGTGATAGTTTTCATAACACCATCATGTCGTGTTTTCATCTTATTTTCTCATTTAATAGTAATAAATTTTTACCCATTGATCATTACTGATTTACATTCATGAACCATAATATTAAGACTAGAAGCTAATGATGTTATATCCTTCTTGAAAAAGTCAGTAGGTATATTAAATATCTGAAACATAAATTAATATTAACTTAATTAAATATTCATTTTACGAATTTATAAAATCAATAATTCTACATTCAATTTCAACCATGAAAAAGAACTTTTCTATGAAAAGTATATCTCCTTCTCAAATATAATGAACAATGATTTCTAATTATCCCTTACTTATGTAGCCTATAGATAAAAATATAAAAAGTTTATAGTTATATAAAATTACATGAGATGAGATAAGATATACATGTTCAATTTACATACTTGATATAGTTATCAAAAAAATCACACTTGAACAAAAATGTGTGATGTTCCATCTACCGGTCATCAAGGCTTAACGTTGATAATGTATATGATTAAGGAATCCCTCCCATTTGAGGAAAATATTTAAAACAATTTTCAATTTTCTTAGTGTTATTCGTCAATTTTCCCATTTATTTTTTAATTCTTGTAATAAGATAAGATAAATACATTGAACAGAAATCCAGAAATTATTGAGCAAAGTAACTGTTCATTATATAACCTTCCTGATGATTCCTATTCTAGACCTATGACTTCAATGTGTTAATATTTCATTCAGTTGGATATATAAAATGAAAATGACTATGTAATAAGATATGTTTTTTATTGGAAGATAAATGTCAGATTCATCAGGAAAGTGAAAAATGATGGAGGAAATATTTTCCCTAACTCACAGAAAAATACGAGGGTCTGTACCAACATATTTTGAAATATGGACATAAACAACTTCATAAAAAAAATATATAATCAAATGGAACTACATAATATCTAAAACCCTAACATCATTGGAAAAAATATTACAAATTTCTATTAAAATCAACTCATGTAGATAGACATTATAATTATGTGTCTTCAATGATATTAGGCTGAACTTTATTAAATTGACCCGTTTTGAAATATTTCTTGAATAGACATCATGAATATTAATATTCTCTTGTACTTATAAAAATTAATTTTGTTTGAAGGTGTCACCACATAAAAAACATGGAACTTTCTATTTATCTTCATAGATACCCACATGATAAAATTTCATGTCTGATCCCCAAATCAACCATGTTATGCCAGGATCGCAAATCATCTGTTTTCATTACCTTGAAATTTCAAAGAATCAAAATAAACATTTCACATATATTCTTTTCAATTTAAATTTCATCTAATAAATTATGTAACAAATAGGTTGACCAATAATAATACTCATAGAATATACAAGTCTTCTTCCGATTTTAATAGGTTTCATTGGAAACATTTTTCCTTTTTTTAGATTTCATTTAAACATTCTGGAATGAAAACCTGAAATCATTCAATTCATTAAGAACATCAGTTCCAAACATACGGAAAGTTGGATCATCAGACTTCATGGTATTTTCAAATGTTCAATGATTATTTCTATATTGACAATCCATTAGCATGAAACATTGATGTCCTATAAACCTAAAACGGTGATGATATTTTTGTCTTGTGGATATTGAATTCCTCAAAATAAAATGACAAGCTAGTTTTCCTTTCATGCATCATCCAGAAATTATTTCATATGTGGGGAAAGCATTTATAATCCACATAAGCACAACATGAATATGAAATATATCATTCGAGCATGCATTGTATGTGAACACACCCACATACGAAATAAGTTTCAACCCCTTTTTAAATGGTTTCACATACATATCTATATCATTACCATTACCAACAGAGCCAAATATGATTATAATCATGAAAGATGATTCTTTTTCCCTAAAAATCCATGGGGAAATGTTATAAATGTTTATGTAAACTAGCCATGTGATGTGAAAAGTAAGCATCCCCCCAAATGAATTAAAATTTCCACAAGAAAGGCCCAACCTCACATTATACACATTAGTTGTGAAATCGGGATATTAATCATCAAATCCCTACCAATAAAATTAAATGTAATGGTGAAACAACTCATCCTTATTCTTCATTCATTCGGTGTTATCCCATAGCATTTTTATTGATATTTACTCAGATAAGAAAATATTCTAGTGTTTTTAAATCAATGGAAAGTGTCACATTTCTTTATGTGTCACAGGGGATGGTGTTTCATTATCCTTTGGCTTCCATTAGGATGTTCCAGACTTTATATAATCATTTGGCTTAATAGTTTCCTCTAAGAAGAAGCTGTTGTATTTCATGAATGCATTATTTTTATTTTTCGAACATCTGTGTTCCTCAACAAACATTCATTCCAAATAGTTTTTTGAGATAATATATGCATCATCAAGAAATATTTCCATAAAAAAGGTCATAATGCAATCTATGGTAATATTAATAATCCCATACATGGTTTTCCAATGAAAACATCAGATTAAAAATTCATGCATTTTAATTTTACCAAATTGGTGATATACTGGATTTGGTGTAGCATCAATAAATTTTTTCACAAAATCAATATCATATTTTCAATTAGGAGCATAATTTTTATTCTCATATAGAAGTCTTCTTGGTTCCATATTTTTTCATTGTCCTGATGGAGAATAAATGGAAATTGGACAAATAAAAAAAATTCTCTAATACAATCCTCTTATTTGAGTCACAGTCTTATGGAAATTTCATTTTATCCCCATTTTGATAAAACACATAATAATTTTTTTGACTAGAATATTTGGTTATACAGTATCTAAATTATTCATGGCTCAAATATGATCTTCCAACAAAATTTTAAAAAGGGAAGTGTATGTGACCACTATATGAAGCATTGTCGAATAAAAAATCTAAAAAACTCCAAAAATTGTATTGTAAATACCTTGATATAATATTGGTTTCATACATACAACTTTATTCCATTTAGTAAAAAAAATTATAAGTCATTTCGTGAAGGAAATTCAATATGATATATGTTTAATCGAAAACATTTTTATGTAAACGAGAATTGTTCAGTTTATATAAAACCATTACTGACACACTACTCTATATAAGAATCATAATATGAAAGATGACAGAGTAGAATATATATATATATATATACTACTAAAAATATAAAACCATTTTATTTAATTGAAACATGGTGGATGGGATGAAAATCATTATATAAATATTGATCTCTCATGGATAATTATGTGAAAATAGTTTCCATTATGTCTAAATTTATAGGGATAAATTTTTTCGTAATTAATGATATGTTTTTAATCAATAGTTCTATTTTATTATTGGTGAGCAATGATATTTTTTATAGGGTGTGTTATTTAAAAGTCATTCATTTTGGATTCATGAACTAGAAACATGTACATTCTCAAAAAAAATGATATAAATCCAGAAAGATGAGTTAATGAAGGTTTGACGGACTTCATGGTATACCCCAATGTGTTATATTTACCTTCTTACAATACATGCCATAATTTTCATGGGGTTAAAAACTTTAGGATGATAAAATCATTCTAACACTATGGTCATTTAATATTATATGTTCTTCCTTATGATAAAAAAATAGTACTTCCTCAAATCATTCACATTGTTCAGATGTTTGGGGTCATAAGTAGGAAATATCATGGTACAAAAATAACCAATATCTTATATATTCATGCATATAATTCTTCATCTAAAATACAATCAATTTTCAATGACATTGGAAATATTGATATAGGCATAAAAGATATTATTAGTACCAATGTAATGATTTTATTTTGTCATTGAGTAAAGGATATTGTGGGAAACATTTGGGTTAATTATATCCCAAGTAGGTCTGGTAGATGTTGACATGAATTGGGAAAAGTGATGAATTATTACTATGTGCCTCAAAAAGAACAATTCCCCCTTGTGCATCCCACATGACACATAACTAATAGGATCACATTGGTTACTTTTTCAATGTGATCACACGTATCACTTCACCCAAATTTGTTTTGGATCTATCTTCTCTTTGTGTATAAATAATTTTAATTCATATATAAATGATGAATTGAAGGGTTATAATAATAGTGGATTTTCTTAAACCCAAATCATATAAGAGAGTAAATTTATACATGGGGACCATTGGGTATACCTCACAATTTATAGACATTCTAGGGACCCATGTGTCAAACATACATGGCTAAACATAAAAATAAAAAATTGAAAATGACTTATAAGAGATGGAATATTCGTAATATTAAACCAAATTAAGGTCAGTAATGATATTTTTGAATGTGTGGTGACCAATGAAACTTCAAATTAGAGATTTTTTTAAAGGAATTCAAAAAAGGTAACGTGGTATTAATTAATTAATTATTATTCACATTTAATAAAATTTTACAAATTTTTATATCATACATGACTCACTATATATGAATATTGGAAATGATATTAGTAAAACATTTATTTTCCATTAATATGTTAAAAACAAATATATTATATAAATATTTCAAAAAGTAATTGTTGTAACTCCCTTGTCGAGTAAAGGTATTTGTTTTCATCGAAAAATACCTCAAAATATGAATGTGAACATTACCAATGGGGGAAAATATAGTTCACCTAAAAAACTAAAATTGTGTAACATGCATTAATTTTTTTTGAGATTTTCGAAATGGTTCAATAAGGGACATTCATTCTCAATGTGTATGCTAAAGTATTTAGAACATTTTTATTTGACATTTATGAAATGTCAAATGAAACCCAAAATGATGAGAGATTGTTGGTCGATAGAAAATTAAATAAACCTGGTATATTAAAATCCAAAATATATATATTTTGAAGATATAAAATGAACAAACCAATTTGAAGTAGAATATACCTAATGATTTAATTGAATATGGATCACCTATTAGAGGATGAGGAGTGGTTGCCTACTGGAAAGATAGCAACACTCATGTTGAAAAAAAAATGATTCGGATCTGCATTTGGGGGGGGGATTGGCCTTTCTATTTTTGGGAAACCAATCCCAATGGGTTTTAAAAACCAATGGGTTATATGATCTATTTCAATGTTTGTTAAAAACCATTAGCATTGAATGAATTTTAAAATACTATACGAATAGTTATTCTAAATCGTTGGCATATGGCCAGTGTATCCGAATGGGGTTTTAAGAACCATTGGGAACATAATATTTAGATATCCCTTTACCATTGTTTTTTGAAAACCATTGGGAAAACATATAAACAATACATAGTCCCAAAAAGTTTCTAAAATCATTTTGATAGGTCCATTAGTATATATCGGAATTCTAGTAATCTTATGATGTTAAAATTAGATTCTGATTATGTAGTTAAATAATGTAATTGTGAACATAAACATCGTATGGATTTTGGATGTCATATTATACTATCATTATTTAGCATATTATATTATATCATTGTCACTCAATTCATTAATCATTATACCATATATGGAATGTTTTTATATAAATTTAACAATCTATGTAAGATTTTGTGTGTTGTTGGGAATAGAAAACCTTTTTTGAATAGTTAATCTAGATTTATAAATATAGTTATAGACTAATGATTGTGTTTATTAGATAAATGTATTTACTACCTATCCTATTTATTGAATATTCACATAGACTGGTTGAACTTGCTGATCTGATATTAATGTGAACTATTGACCATATTTATTGATTGGATTTTTGGAATATTTGAGTTGGTTGTCAGAAAACCACAAGGAAATTTCAACCAAGATAATCTCACATCCATACTAACATTGCCAAAAAAATAGGTAGTAACACAGAGGAAATGAATTGGTTCATTAGATTATAAATTGGGAGAGTCGTCTATTTCTATCAAATAGTCTGATAGTACAGATTTATGATCCTTAATTAATGTTTTATTATCTTAGATTAGTAATTTGACTTCATTTTTTACAAACTAATATAGAAAATATTATTTTGTTATGTGAATAGACATACAATATACTAGTTTTACATCATTCAATTTTATAATATATATATATGACAGTTATAACTATAATAATTTTGTCATTAGGGTAATTCTGTATAATATGGATCATACTTTTATTATTTTCTCTTCCATTTCCCAAAAAAAACATGATATACATCGATTCCAGTTATATCTGAGATGATTTTTATTGGGAGATCATATTATTTAATAAATTGATTAGTTCAACTGGGGCCTTTCTATATTTTATTAGAGTAGGTTATACTATATTTCTATTTTTTATATATATTATTATTATTTCTAACACTTTTTAAGGGATATTTTATATTTTTGCATAGTATTGTGTGTTACAAACTCTTAGTATGTATTATTTTCTATATATAATCGTTAACAAGGTTTATTAACATGTAATACTTTTTTATGTGTTTAAACATCAAAAAAAATTCAACTACTATGATTATTATGAGTGAATTATTTTTATATTTTTAGATAGTCCTTATTGGGATAGACTATTGGGTATATGGATATACACATTCCATATTATATATTCATGTTTTGCAGATAAATTGTATGGTGGATCTAGATAGTATTATAATGGTTCATGGGTGTTTATAATAGTTTATAATTATAATTTTATTCCATTTACCACTTTGTGTCTTTAGTTTCCAAAATGTACCTAATTTTATTCTTTTTTATCATGGGTCAAAATTTTCATGTTTCTATTTATTTTCATTCATACATTCCACATGAAAATGATATTGGTAGGCTAAGGATTTAATTATTTCTCAAGAACGATGGCTTGCTACACTTTTTTTATCCAAATAATATGTCCTCTAAAGGGTTATTCCACTCCCATGTGATATTTATACAATTAACATTGGTTTTAAACATTTTTACATTGGGGGAGATATATATGGTTTGAATTCAATCTCAAAATAAATTCTGGTAGGTGTCTTGGTAAGGATAATACATTAAAAAGTTCTATGATATCATTCAGTTAAATTAATTTATAGTAAAATTGCATATAATTTTGGTTTCATTGGGATAATGATGTTGATGTATCAATAAATATATGATAAAAATTAGACCAGGTTATATTGTTATGCATTTATTTATTAAACAAACTCTACCCCATTGGTTATGATCTTCAATTAACTAATTTTAGGATTTGATTATACTCTATATAAGGAAAATTCTTGGTATGGAATCTTTTGACATTTAGATGAATTGGTTTATGGGGATTATTCATGCTAACAGGTGAGTAGTGGATCACTTGGGGTTTGAAATGGAAATTTTTGAACTTTCTTTAATTTAAATTCTTATTTTTTAAAAATATTGACCTTATTTCACCAATTATTTATATATAAATGTTATTAAGATATCATACAAGAATTTAATATAATGAGGAAAAGGAATTAGATGTATAAAATATGATTGAGGAAAATGTTCTATTTTATGAAAGGTTATATATTAATGTATAATTTTATTTTTAGAGATAGATCATACTACATATGAGATATTCAAATCAAATCATTAGACCAGGAACTAGATCAAGGATATGAATATTTTTTCTGACTAGTTAATATTCTATATGAGTTTTAATAACTATGGTAAATCAATTTATTATTTGGATCATGTTGGTGTGGTGGTTTTTTTGTTGTTGTGGTTAGTATGTATTCATGATTCAAATATATCAATTCATATCCCAATATTGAAGTGATTTTCGATAATCTACCTCAAGAGTATGACATCAATAATCTTTACAAACAATTCATAAATGGTATTCTATTCTTTTTAATTTATATATAGGTTCGTCATCTATATATAATATTTTCTAAATATTATATCTTATTATGATATTAAGGAAAACCACATCACAAGTGAATTGTGACAAGATATTTAGTGATGGATTATAATGTTGAAGATATTGATATTTTTTGGTATCATCGAAAGACTGTTGATGGCTGATAGTTTATCACATAGAATTTTCACTTAATAAAGGACCAAATAAATATTTAGTTGAGATAATGTAGGGAGTGATAATTTTATGATCTAATGATCATTGATTTATTATCCTACTAATTTTTAATTTTAAGATTGAATATACTGATGTTTCAATGAGAATAAAAATAAATTCCAATCAAATTAATAATTATTCTACAATATATTAATTCCAAAAAATCGACTATTAATTGATAATAAATTTAATGGAAATAAGATACTCAAGATTTAAAACTTAACTTAGGAAAATAACACAAATGAAATTATAATAAAGAATAAATAATAAATGAAATTGTGTAGGGTCCATTTTGTGGTATGTCCCTCTTTGAATTTTTAATTGAACCATTTTTATTTGGGTTTTCATTTTTAATTAAACCTAGGTAGTCGAGTATCATTCAGAGATATAGAACATTTACTCTGGAAAAAGGCCTAATTTTTGGGATGAATGTTTTTTTAATTAATGGAGATTGGGTAAAATGTGTTAAAGGTTCTTATGTTTGTTTTCTATTATTTTTTAATTCATCAATATTTTTTTGGGAAATTCTATAGAAGATGAGCATAAAGATTCCTGCAGGACATTCATATTCCATTTAAATGAATTACTTGATGTGTAACTGTCGTTAGAAAAAATCCATCAACCAAATCTGTGTTGTGAAATAAATACATGTCATGAATCTGTTACATTATGATCTTTATATTTGGATTATAAAAATATATTGATGAAAATAAAATTTGATCATAAAACATAAATTGGGTGTTAAATTCTACTTATTACATTTAAATTCAATATATTTCATGGAATAAAAAATTTTAAAGCTAAGATGTGTGAATTTATTTCATTCCACCCATCTGTTGTGAAACTCTATCATGTCCTAGGAAATTTCCAAATTATTCTACAGTATTGTCTTAATTTCTGAATTCCCCCTTTAATAAATCAATCATCTGTGAGTTTTCCTATTTTGGTTTCCCTTACTTTGTTTAGTTCATAAGTTGTGGGGGTAGATTATTTTTTAAAAAAAATATATGTTATTATGGATTAGTGGTGAACTAGGTTCCCTCCTTTGATCTTTTGATTCATCATTATTATTGACATTACCTATTGGAAGCATTGTGTTAATATTCATTTAAATTTAGTTTGTTTAAAACATTTCAATATGGTTGATTTCACTATTAAGTTGGTGAAATGTTGTGGTTTCATCGACACAACATGAACATTAATTAATTTAATGTTGAATTATTTTTTTTCATGTATCGGATTATTACATGGATCCATTTGGATTAAATAGTGATGCGACATTTCTTTTAGATACCTGTTGGTTGAGTGAACCCTTGAATATTTGTTTTTAAAAAAAATTTGAATTAGTTTTTGCATGACATGAGAGAAAAACTGATTTATTTGTATAGAATCATCTATGTAAGGGATTATTTTTTATTGAAATGAAAATTTTTGATATGTTATGATTTATCGCATAATTAAATGTTAATGTTCTTAGACCCACTTGATAAATGAAATGTTTAATTGAAGTAAAATGTTAATTTTCATAATAAACCTTTGTGGGTAATGAAATTTTATTGTGATATAATTGTTGTTATGTCATTTGTGGTGATTTATTTTGAAATTATTATATAGATTTATTGAATCAGGATGTTAAAATCCTTATACATAAGTCTTTTCCAAGGGTACTAAAATACATATATAGAGGACTATTCCCTAGGTACATAAATTCATTTATAGAGGTCGTGGACCATATGTTTGAATTATTATACATAATAATTTTACAAGTTATCTTATTATTCCACATTTATGTGGTTATTGATGGAGTGGTTCTGTTACATTCTATAAGATAATTTGTAATTGTGGTGAAATGGGTTCATTATTGTATTATATCATGAGGAAAATTAGATACTTTTTTTATCTAATTATTCCATGAAATAATTATTTGACTACTTTTTTAGACATGGTGGTCTCGACCTACATATTTTTAATCACACTCAACATGGGCCACCATTTCGAACCCAAGTTGATTACATGGACTCATTTTTAGATAATGTCATAGTGTGTTATTATTGATTGTTTCTTTCATGAGGGGATAGATTTTGGAGTTGGGACCAACATGGGTTTTGGGACTACCTTCTTTTGAGTTTATTTTTGTCAATTAGTTTGTTAATTTATATTAATTCGGTTTTACATTTTTATACAATTTAGATTTTCGGAACATAGGTTATTATCATTTGGTTTATTGGTTTCCCATTCCATGTTGTCATCGTATGTTTTACATTTTATTTTATTTTTGTTACTTTGATATTTATTAATGTTTTATATTTTCTGTTTATTGTATATATATAATAGGGCGTATAGTCTCCCCATAATATCCTACACACCTTTTCATATTGGCGGTATCTTGAAGTGTATATGGAGGACCACTTGTTTTCCCTTGACCCACCTGATTTCTTCACATGTGGGATTAATTGATCATGGGATGTTAAAATGTTTTATCATAAGGTGTGGTTTTTTTCATCTCACTCATTATAATAGGGGAAAGGTGGAAGGAAGACTATGATGTTTTAGGACTCACTAATAAAATTGTGTTTAGGATTCACTAACCAATTTATGGGGGAAATACAAGTTCCCATGGATGGGATTGATGTTTATGATGATCACTTGTTATGGTTTGTTTATATTTTACCACGGGTGATTCACATATTGGGTGATGTTATTATTTCATGAGATATATTCTTGTGGCCTAGTATAGAATGAGATGTGAATGAACAAATTATTTTAATAACATCAAAATATATATTCACATGAATTATTCATGATAGGGATAAATTAGTTGCATGTGACATATTTTCGTAGATTTACTATGAAATGATGTTCCTATTATATCTAATTAATGAATCAAATGGACTCGTATGTAATGCAAAAAAACTTGTAATCCATTTTTAGAGAGACCATGGGCTAGTGGTTCTTTTTTTCTCACCAGTTGAGGTCAAAATTGTTTTTTTCTTATGTTCTATGTAATGTGTTTTCCCATTGGAGAACATAACACATCAACATAGTTGAATTGAGTTACGGAAGAGTAAAAACCAGTAGGCTCGTAACGTAGTTGATCTAGAGCTTCCTGTTCCTCTTGAGTATCATATGGACACTCAATATCCTGAAAACATCTTGAGGGTCATGTAATCCATGGATTTAGAGACTGTTCACACACATCCATAGATGTTTGACATGATGAGTTTGTTTTAGTCAAGTGTCAACCAACATTCATGGGGATGAAGGCCCTCATGTAGAATAGTTCTATATTGAGTCAGTCCGGAAAAATTCCATGCACCTCAAGACACCAATAAGTTGAATGTTGAGTCTTACTTCATATATGATTCGTGGAACAACCAAGAATTTATGAAACAATATAAATAATTATGGGAAGCATGAGGAGTTATCATAGATTGAATTCAACATGATATTCTAGATCCAATTCAATAAATGGATGTTGAGGGATGTTAATATTCATGATTTTATACACCTAAGGATGTAGGGATTGTCAAATATGGACTATGTTGGATGTTTCTCCCACATGAATTTCATTGAACCATCCATGGATGCTAATAAGATATATAGGGAGATATTTTTTTGGGATTAGATTCCTTTTTATATCAGGTCACATGTGAGCATCATTCTCATGAATATAATTTCAGATGTGATATGTCAGGAAAACATCATTGAATGGAATCTAAAAGAGGTCCTGAGTATTGTCTATGATTTTTTAGTAGTTATTACTAGGATCATAATTTATTATCATGAATCCCCAATATGAATGTTAATTACAATGAAACAATGGGATGAGAAGATAGGTTTATATAAATTCATCTTACTATCATGTCCTATTATACTTCTATCAGTGTGTCATGTTGGGATCTAAGAGGCATTAGTTTTTTATGCTAATTTGGAGTGTCATGCTTGTCGTATGATAGGTTACCTATAGATTTTTTGTTTGTTAATAATGTAGAAGGGTAGTGTAAGGGAGTTGAGAAAGGTAATATGTTCTCTAATAGACTCATCTACCGTTTAGCATATGGGTATCTATACTTTCATTAAAAATTCAGGTCAAGGTAAGAGATTTTGTATATCAGTGTAGGATTAGTAGTAGAAGGAAAAAGAATAGCTTAGGGGATTCAGATTTGAGACCAAGGTAGAGGTGTGAGTCTTCTTTAGGATATGACGTCTACTCTAGCTAGTGTGGATGTAGGAAATTCATCTACCATAGATACAATTCATATATCATCTACCATTTATTTAATTTTTTATGATATAATAGAATGACATTCTATTATAATCACTTATTATTAATGGGTTTTTCATGATTGTGGAATCCTTGGTTGGTGTCATGACCATCGACACACCATTGGGAGTTCGGTAAGAAAATATAAAATTTTTAAGGTGTATTCTTTAGATATTTTTGGTAATCATTAATTTTAGGAACTGTTTTTGTTATAAATAATAATTTTAATCATGTCTTTTATATGTAATGGTTCTTTCTACACGAGACTCAAAAAGACCATTTGTGAAGGAGATTTAGCATTCTTACTCCAAAAGGAGGCAACTATTTTCACTAGGGTATGTGGGATCTTTTGGGTTGTCATTCCAAACCAATTATGTGTATATTGGATTTTCTAAGAGCATAGATTGTAGGAAATGTTTTTGATGATGGTTGAATGCATAAAAATTCATTATATCTAGAGTTATATTTTTTCATGGATTTTGATCTTGAATAAATCCATGGAATACAACCCGAGAGAGAGATTGAGTTAATGACTGAGTTTGTTCTTGGAACATAGACAGTTTCAATCCTGCATTATTGGATGGAAACAATATATATATGATACATAAAATATAAATTAGAAGAAATGGATTCTATTAATTTTATATGGCATAGACCATATACATGGGATTTATCAATTCTTTTTTCAAATAAGGCAGTTGTGAAGTTGATATTATGTTTGTAGTGTCATGGTTTGAACTAGTTGATGGAAAAAAGAGTTTCCACCATCAAAAAATAAGTTATATATTTAACCATTTTAGAGGTTCCATGATATTATGCATGATTTATTTGATCTCATGATACCACTAGTTGAGGGAGAGACCACCAGACAGAACATCGACTAATTTTTGGAGCTAGTATGGCCTGATTGAGTTCATAGTTATTCCATTGTGTTTAACGAATGCACTAATTGTATTAATGGACTTGATGAATTGGATAATTCAATTTTTTTAGACTTGTATGTGTTGTCTTTTTATGATATCTGAATGTGATACTATTTAGAAGATGATAATTTTCGACATGACATATTCTTCTGTGCATTGAAATTGAAACATATTTACACCATGCTTCCCAAATTCAAATTATTGATTAATAAATTGAACTTATTTAGTAATTTCATCTCATAGGATGGAATTTTAATAGAAATAAGGAAGTATTAAACCATTGTATCATGGGAGTGTCTGAAGAATGTCTTAGAGATTATGACTTTTCTATGTTTAGAAAATTATTATTGGAAATTTTTCCAAGAATTATCCCATCTCGAACAATCGATGTATGGGCTGACTAAGAAATGACTGGATTTTATTTGGTCAGAACATTGTGAGAAATTTTTTTTGGAGATGAATGAAATGTTGACCTCTAAACATATCCCCACATTGACAGTTTCAATAAAATAATAAACCTTATATTGTGATTCATCTGTACATTAACTCGGATAAATTATGATATATAGATACCAAGAGTTGGTTTATTTATATAGAAAGATTAGAAAACCATAGAGGAAATATCCTACACATAGTTTGGTGTTAGTTGTAGTGATACATGCTCCGACATGCTAGATACACAATCTGTTTTGAGTAAGGATTATGGTATAAATGGTTCATAAGATTCACTTGTATATATTTTCTTCATGGGACCCAATCCATCATCATTAGTGGCAGTTCTTGTATCTGTAGACATTCGATTTTGCGATGGGTTATACATTAGGTAAGGGGAATATTCTAGTCCATTCCATCAGCTAAAATAACACAATAGAGGCATTTCATGAGTCATGTGACAAGTGGAGGATAATGAAACAATTTTAATACATCCCTCTAGATGATATGGTGTCCCAAGTATGAGTAGTTATATTCCCCTTCTATATTATACCCCTGATTTTGAACTATATCAAGATAGCGTAGTTACTTAAAATGTAGGAATTAGGTATATGATAAATATTATGTGGTGGGGAGACAACATTTGGATAGTCTCTTGGGAATGAAAATCGTCTTCTTTTATGTGGTTGAGTTAGGATTTATATGGTCTTATGTAAGGAGACTATGATGTATTTTCATGAATCGAGATGTGTGGTACATCTTTGTTTGAAAATGATGTATTAATATCTCTATAGACAGTAAACATTTCAAGGAGTAAAGAGTATGGCATTAGGATTTGTGGATATATGTTTCACCTATTACTAAATGATGTTTTAGGAATATATGCATGTTGGGTTGTCACAACTTATTCCCATTTCAGAGTGGAAATGTGATGATGTCATTGTGGACACTGCGATAAGATTACCCAACAAACCTCATCAGAAAGATTCCATATGGCTGATCATGGATCAAATGATGATGTTATAAAATGTATTTCCAATTAGTGAGGGCTTCCCCATTGATGATATGGGTACACGTTATGTGTGCGAGATTGTCTAGTTTCACGAACTTTACATGTGCATTGTTTCTAATCAAGATCCTCATTCAACATATGTATTCTGGAAGGGTCTTTAAACAGATCTAACATCATATGTTCTTTAGTGAAAGGACTATAATCCTAATACATACAGTCAATATGAGTGGTATATTAAAGGTATAGTGGTTATTCTATGAGCCTCTTTTTTGGATTTTAATTGTTCATGGTAGCAACAAATAGACCAAATGGAGATTTCAAATAACACCATCTTTCCGGTATTAATCCATAGTTCAGTTCTCAAGTAATTCTATGGAGTTTTTCTCCATTATCCAATTAGTTGGTTGGAGGGAGGTGAGTAAGTACTTGTTGGACCTAGTCTCATACAAGAGACGTCTAAGTAGGATAAGTTGATGAAGAAGATGTTATTGACTATTCATATCATGAAATGATAATAAAATTATTGTTAGAGACGCCTTATATAGTTTATGATTGATCATTATATAATCCATTAGTTGTGTACTATGTTTGTTATATTCATTATTAGGAAATAAATAATTATATGGACTTGGTTTTGTTGGGTTGTTTGAGAGAGTGGAAGGGTTTAGTCCAGTGGAATACTGATCATCCCTTCTGAAGCACTATAGTTCCATGCATAATGTGTTTTTTGTCCCTTATTTGAATATTTAATAGTGATAATTATCATGTGGTAAACAACAAGGATATAGAGCATCGTTTACATGCATGATTTGAGGAGGATATGATAAAAATTGTGGACATTAGTGGGAATTTTATATGGGTTAGGACTATACCTATGACTTAAGTGTAGTGATAACAAGGACTCATCTTAGATGAGACCAAGGAGAAAATGGAGTCTGATTATAAAATTTTTATTGTGGTTTATGAGGGATTTCCAGAAGTTTGAAGGACTTCGTAGGTGGTTAGGTAATTTTTGTAAAATATGGGACTCAATTTTCCAATGGAAAATATTTACTCTATATAAATGAATTACACAATTTTTTATCGTATCTAGGAGAAAGTCGGTAATCGTGTTCTGGATTTGGAATGAATAAATTTTGTGAAGGTTTTATATAATATGTAATTTTGGAGCATGGTTAAATAATCCTGATTATAAATGAATTTTGGTGTACCTTATACATTGAGAATTTCAGGCATTGTATTACATGATATTTGTATATTTAAATTTTTGATGCATATTTGTTATTAATTCCACCCATGGGTAGCATTCCTATTTTAAGATCTAGGTTAATAGATGGTGATTTTGGAATCTTCTATTTTTAAGAAATTACTTATTTAAGAAGAAAAATCACCATTGAGTTATTTCCCACAAGTTTTCCTTTATCTTTAGTAAATTTTCTATTTTGGAGGTTGAATATTTTGACTATTGGTAGTTTTATTGTGGATCTAGATCCTTTTTTGATTTGGTTTCTTCTTGTGATCTTCTAATCCTTCATTATTGTTGGTGAGACCTACTATAAATATTATGTTAACCTCCAGTTAAATGTAGGATGACTAAAATGAAACACTATAATCTATTTAAATGATTAGTATGTGAAATATTTTGATTATTCCAAAAAAACATGCACGTTTTTTAATTTAATGATATATGGTGGGAGATCATTAGAGGTATTGTTTGGTGGATCAAATTAAACTCAGTTGTGTTGTAACTTGGCTTGGGGATACCTTTTGGGTGAGAAAACCATTTATTAATAATATTTTGTAAAATGGATTATAGTATATTTAGAATTACTTGATAAATATTTTGTGAGGGAACCCTTTACTTATATAGAGGTCTTGGTCCATTTTCATGTTGTATTTCATATATAAAGGTGTTGTCAATAGGTGACTAAATTCTTATGTTTTCTCAATTCCTAGGACACTGAAATTATTATACAGAGGGTTATTCCATAGAAACAATATTTTATATAGATATTAATTGGGCTAGATGATGAAATGATTATAGTAAGAGATTTTTCATGTTTTTTGATTATTCTATGGGTATGAGGTAACAGTTAGAATGGTTTTTTACAGGATAAGAGAAATTACATCATTATTCTGAAAATTGTTGATTTTATTATTTTAATAAGTTGATAAATTAATATACCTGTTTATTAATTTATTACATTCAATTGTTATTATAGCATTTTTTAATGCAATGCTGTGTCGACCAATTGCATTTTACTCCCATCTTATTCAGGTATATGTTTTTTACCTTAGTATATTACAAGGATGATGATTCATTAAAAGGGAAAGGGTCCCTATTGATGATTATTATATACTGGATGGGACAAAGTTTGGAGATGGTATAGACATGGATTTTATGTTCATGGTATTATAAATTTATTTGTTTTAACTATTTGTTTAATTCATATTACTTTAGAATTACATTTATATTCATTTAATCATACCATTACATTCTTAATAATTATTTGGTTCATTGGCTCATCCATTAAATTCCCGGTTGTCCGTTTTACTTTTTACACTATTTATTTTACTCTTATATTTTCTAAATTTATTTCCTCAATATTATGTCTATAAACCATGTGTTATTGTGTCTCTACTAAATTTATTCCACCCCCACTACTAATTTCCATTCTATAAAATACAGTTATGTACCCTTGAGCTTCCATAACCCACATTATTTTTCCTTATGGGAATGATCTAAATTTTGGGACATTATAGATATAGTTATAGATGGAAATCTATAAACTACTTTAAAATGTATTGTTAAAGGAAATAACATTTCATTTCAATTAGAAACTTCTATAACAATCAAAATCAGTTGTATGATCAATACCGATATCCAAATAAACAATTTTCAAAAACTCAATATTTTCCTGGATCTAAAAAATATTTAGCAGAATTCCTTTTCATATACTTTATCTACAAACATTAAAAATAAAAATACTTATATCTAAGATTCTATTCGATCAAATGACATATAGAATTTCGGTCAAATGAATTTGTCCAAATATAAGAGTGAATTTACTTATTCCTATTCCAAATTTGTGTAGATCATATAGTGTGGAATAAAATAATTAAAATAGAAACATAAAATATTTATAATTATATCCTTGAAAATTATAATATCAGTGATCATGCTAAAACTAAAATAATAAGAATTTATCATTCCATTGAGAAAGTGAATACTCTTTAAATTTATCTGTCCACTCTGAGAAAACATTAAATACTCAAATTTAAAGGATTCATTTTTTATTTTTTAGGTGAATAAATTTTTCAATAGTAATCTCCAAATACTTTTATCATACATGTAACATTGTGAAACAAATAGAATCATTTCATTTATCTTCAATTTATAGTTGTATAGATCAATTAGATATGTTTTCTATATTCATAGTTTGCAATTAGATCATCCTTAACACATAATTTTGAGGCCACAACATCATACAAAACACACAAAACCCCATCAAATTTAATCAATCATTGTGTATTAATTTTTTATTCAAAAAAAAATTCTTAGAATAATTTAATTTTAAAATTAACCAATAATAAATAACTTTTTTATAATAATAAGACATTTAAAACAAGAATGTTTAAAAAAAATTTAAAAAAATTTACAAGGAACATTAAAAAAATCCCATTTAAAATATGATCCAAATGAAAATTTATATTCCCCTTGATATAGGAAACATACCACCAAAAATTCTCCTCCACTATTGAAACGAAAAATATTATACATGAATTCTCCTGTATTATTTTTAAAAAAATAAAACATAGATATTTAAAAAATTACAAGAATAATTTGAATATTTAAATGAATAATAAATTCCATAAACTCATCAAATGATTATGATTCATTGAAATATAAAATTTAAACATATATTTGATATTTTGAACCTATTATTCATCCTCTTCAACTGCTTGTGTTGGTCATTCAAATTGTATTCATGTTCTTCTAATACATTTTTTAACAAATTTAATTCCTTTTTAATGAATATTTTTCATCTTAACATTAATGAATATTAATATTATTCTACTTAAAATATATATTAATTATTTTAATTATTTTAATAATTAAAATAAACACATTTATAAGTTGTAATTATTCAGTCTCAATATGAAACTTTTGATATTGGATTTGTTCTAATGGTTGTGACAATGGAAATCCCGAAATTTATATTATATAAATACTAATCTATAAATAATTTCAAATGCTATATTCATTTTATTTTATATATTATTCATGTGTTCTATTAAAAACCAAAACTGATCCCTGAAATTACTTATCCTAGAAATCTCTTCGGGATTGGATTTAGTTTCATCGTATTTACCTTGTGGTCTGTCATATGGGTAGGTATTCCTCACTATTATAATATTTTAAATATCAATAAGATTAACCAACTACAATTATTTATATTTATTTTTATACTTATAAATTATGGAATTATCTTTTTCATATATCACTAGTTCTATTGACTTTGACAGCTTTTGTCATCTTATGGTACAAAATTATATTAATTCTCTAATTCATTGTATTTGGATCCATACTTCTTTATATCTTCTTTAGATGAACATATATTATTATAATATTTTAAAAATAAAATATTTTTTAATTTGGAAAAAATGATATTTCATGATGGGTGTACTTCATAAAAATAACATCTTATACAACATCAGTTGGTATTAATGCTTCGTCTCCTCATTCATAAAGATATGGGGAATTTCATTTGGATTATGTTTGATTATAAAATATAGTATATTTTTAAATCTATTTCAATATAAGTTATTTTGAAATTTATAACTTGTTTCTTAATGTTATAAAAAATCATGAATAACATCTCCTATAGTTACCATCATCAATGTATTCCTATAAATCCTCATTTTAAGGAAATATTATTAATTTTTTCATTAATGTTCCTCTTTTATTCATTTTATACTAACTCAATAACATCCGTTTTCATTAATCCAAAATATAAAATCTAAATTTTATAGTTTGAAATATTATTCTTGTTTTTATCATGCCCCTTTCTTAATTCTTCTTTGTGATTCTTTTTTATCCTTTTGGTTAAACTCAATTAATGATGAAGATTTATTTTTTACAATTTTTTATAAGTATTTGAATTATCTATAATGTTTTTTTGTCAGTAGATATTCACTAGGAATGATTTATGATTATTCAGTCCAACATAAATGTGTGTTTTTGGAAATTTTGGATTTTAGAGTGGAGTTCGAAGGAGTATATAATATTTTCATCAAAAACTATGAAAATTAATATAATTATTGATGATTAATTTTCAATTTAATATGTTATGAATATTTTGAATATTAATTAGATTCATAAAATATTTTTTTATATTTCTTACGATATTTTCTTTTTTTGAAATATTTTACCCTTTAATAAAAATTTAAAATATACCTAAACAAATAGTGATATCTAAGAAACTGGGGTTCAAATGTCATTTATTTCATATCATATGTATAATATTTTAGTTTATATATAATACATTCTATAAGAATGTATAATATATTGTAATGTGGAATTTAAAAAAGTAAAATATATCACTATACAACCTAACATATATTTAATATTACGTTATAAATAATAAATTTTAAAGATTAATAAATATATTTCTGAATACCTAAAACAATTGTGATAATATATAACATGTTTCAGAAGGTGTTTAGGATATATTCTAATGAAATTTTCTCAAACCACATAGATATGGAAGATAATGTGGATCAAATTATAGTGATGCATAAGACATTTATATATTCCTAATATGTTATAGTTTAAAAATAAAATATATATGAGAATTACAATTCATACATTGAAGGAACATTTATGGAAACTCGGAGGAAAATATCAAGAAATAAATTTTATAATTTTTTTATGTTCATTATGAAATAAATATCACGATATTGAAGGATTAATCATTGATTAGGGATAAAAATAATATACATAATAATTAAAGAAGATGGTTTCATTGTGATGTTGGTTTCCACATCACAATGGCTTCTTCCCAGGATCATGAAATAATAAAAAATAATTTTTTAGGGAATTCAAATGTTGAAGATTCTTCGAAATGAAGGAAATAAATGGAATGAAAATCTCCAATATCAATGTTAATCCGAATGATTATTTATGATGTTATATTTTTAATTAAATTATTATGTAAAGATAATTAGTGGGATCATCATTTTATTATCATAATCAATCATTCAATAATTAAAAACTAAAAATGTTTATTAATATATTTATAATGAGAAGATCATTATTGTTTTTGATATGTTATATGAGGATACAATAATTTTGAATCTTGGTATCATTTATGAGTTTATATTATACCCTGTATCATATGATAAATTTAACTTGAATTCATTGAGAAAATTAATAGTCACTAATCATAGATTTATATTATTTAATATGGATTTCAATAATTTATATATGGGAATTTTTTTCATAATGTTTTACAATGAGAAATTGATTAATAATTTATGAAAGTATAATGATAGAATATGACAATGATTATAAATAAAATAAAGGAGAAGATAACATCCTAGGGTATTATAAGGTAAATATTGGAGTATTATTGATATTATAGTAGTTCGTTGGTCACTTGTGGTTTTTTGGTGATAAATTATCACGTAATATTTGATAATTTCGTTGAGAAATATGCTAATATATTATTTTTTATTTTTTAGTTCTGATTTCATTTTATGTTAAAGTATATAAAATTATGATATATCTTTATTGATAATAAATGTGGATTTGTATATGTGGGATAACAACATGACACACTAATGACATATTAATCAATCATAAAAGAGAAACTTGTTAACAAATCAACTACATTTTTTTGTTTATAAAACATGGTGAGTTATAGAGATCGATACCGAACAAGAATACAAGAAATTGTGATTTAGGATCAAAAAATATTAAAATGGACTCACCCTAACCCCAACAGTTTTGATCACATCCCATGAGATCCAATAAATTAATATCAAAGAATATGTTTTTCCCTATAGATATCTCTAAAAATTACTATAGGTCAACCCAAAATAGATAATCATATATAGATTAAAGCATTTAATGGGAAGGGATTTAATTTCAAGACTAAAATAATGTTTCCATATGTTATATCACTTAGTATTTATGTTCTTAAATTTTTCTATTATGGTTTCATATTACATATTAGACTTCCACATAGTCTTAATTTTTTATGAAATTTACTGAAATTTATTTGAGGGTACCCAATAATGTATTTCCATCATTACATGACAAGGTTATAACCAAATCCATGGGATGAATAAATTAAAATTGTACTTGGGGAAACAATTACAGAATTTATAGATGATAGAATATGGTGAATGGTGTAACCCTGTAAACTAATGGACAATAGTTTATAAATGTTATATTGTATGTAGATTAATTCAATAATAAATTAGTCATTGTTGTTAATTTAATATTCCATACTAGTAGATGATATGGAGTGATCCAGAAGGTTATTATTATGGTAATGAAACTCATGATATTTTTAACCAAAATGTTTCATTCCAATATCATACAATATGTAGATAAAATAAATTCTGACAATCCATTAATAAAAATCAATAAATCAAAATAATTAAAAAAATTCATAGAGAAACTAATATTAAACTAAATTTTAAGAAGATAAATAAATTTCATATAATGATATTAATGATTAATAAATATATGACTATCAAACATTCATTGGGGAATATGAGGGTATATAAGAGTCATGTATGGTTCTGTCTTTGATATAATGAAACTTTTGAAGGGTAATTAGTGAATATAAATATATATTTTTTTTAAAATCATTTAATATGGAAATGTTAACAATTTATCTGCAAGGTTTACTTCAAAAATGTTAGTTAGAAATTGAATATGGTGATTATAGAATGTTTTATTCTAATAAAATATATTCTCTAATGATAAATCAATCTCAATCAAATAGAAAGATGAAAATATCACCTTTTTTAATCAAACAAAATTTTTAATCTAGTGAAAAAGGTATGATAAATATTGATGAGTGTTATGATATTGGGGAGATTACAAATGAATCTTCATAAATTGATTTAAAGGCTTATAAAGAAAAATAATGTGAATAATCAAACCATAAAACACAAATCAATGGAGTGTATTTAACACCTCAGGATTTTGAAAATAAATTTAATATTAATTTTATAAAAAAAAACAGGTCTCTACAAGAATCACTTTATTATAACCTATCCAGTAATCATTAATTTTCCACCGCTATGATTTTAATTTTGAAAAACTAACATACACGGTTGTTTTCAATAAGATATTTAAAGTCTGATATGACAAAAATTATTTTTGGTGTGTAGTGACATACCCTTGTGAATAATAATATATCCTTATTAATAATGATGAATAGTACTGAATAGTAAATTTTCCAAATAAATAGAAAATTCACCCATTAATTTATGTATATAATTCATACATCTTATAAGTGAAAAAATGATCATAGTATAAGTATTGGTATTTTTTTATAGCATAAATATTTAAATATAAATTTTATCGTAAATTTAATAATATAAAATGGAAAATTTTTTTCATAAAATTAATTCATAATATATTACTTTATTATCATCTGGTTTTAGGATAATTTTATGGGATCTGGATTAATTTCTCAATGTGTTATAAAATTGGTTATAGTTTTAAAGTTATTTTATTGGAATTAAATATGATTTTATTTTAAAATAAAATTAAAAATAAAAAGAGAATTATTTTGGGGATTTTTCTAAAATAATTGAATTTTTTTATGAATAGTAAAAATATAGTTTTTGAGTTTGCAATATGATTAATGACTTCATTATGATGTTAAAATTAATATAAAATTTTGGCCAACTGGTGTATAGTAAAATATCATATGATGTGTCCCATGTGGCTAATACTATGGGAAAATACCATGGTCAAGCACATGGTTTTGCAAAAACCACTAATGAGGTTTCCCTTTAAATTAATAAAAAAACTCACTCTTATTACTATAAATACCCACTCATTCCTTTGTTTTCATTCATTACAAACTCATCATCCTAAATGATCTGGAATTTTTACCTCCCTATTATTTCTCCCAAAGCTTCCTCATGCCCCGAAGGACCCAACCTTCATGTATTAGGAGTTACTCAACAAGTTAAGAGAATTCACAACTTCTCTTTTCCATCCATGTTCTCTTTTATTAGGTAGGTATTTCAATTTTTCATACCATGTTCTTATTTCCATTTTATTTTGTCCCAAATATATTTTATGAGAATTTTTGGAATGGTTTACTCTTGTCCCCTATCTTTAAAATGTTTTCTAAAACATTTTTACATAGACGTTATGCTGTGAATTTTCATCTCAAAATATCTCTCTTTGCCAAAAAGTCTTATTAAGTTGTTATCTTTTAATTTAAATTTGATTATATTGGTATAGGTCATTCCATAAACCCCTAACATTAAATATTATTTATTAAGGATGATATACCCTTTTTCGATAAAGAGAATATTTTTTTATTTTTTCTGTGACGTTGTTAGGATCTAGAATTTTCGTAAGGGAATTTTCAACATTTTTTTTATTTTGTGTTCGTTTGTTTTCTTTTTCTTTACTAACAACCATTACTCCAAATGTTATCATAATTCCATTAACATAAATGTACTATAATGTTATTTTTATAATGGAATATTTCATCATCCTCTCTCATTCCCCATTATTTTATACTTGATATGAATACACAATCTGAGATGTGTTAATTTATCTCATTCAAAATCGACAAGTTTTCAATTTCTATTAAAAACATAAATTATAGACATGAAACCATTATTATGATTGAAACAGACTATAATATAGGTATTATGTCTCAAATATTGATCATTAATATTTTTTGTATGCATGGTTTTTACTTATAAAGAAAAATGAGTTTGTTGTGTTAAAAACCCACAAATTATTCCAAACAGTTATCATTGAATAATTTATGTAATGATCCCTCTTCACAACCAATAATAAAATAAAATTTACAAAAAAACATACATTCATAATGTTAAAAAATAACATATAACTCCAATTCATGACAGAAATCCCCATTTTATATGATTCTCCATTCATGTGTATATGTATACTGAACCTGAAACAAACGGACCCCAACAATAAAATTTAACCTCTTAACCCATCAAAAATGTGATGAATGAAAATAAAATGATTATAATAAATCAATTAAATGTATAATAGGTTCGATAAATATTAATTAATGAATTTAATTTGGATATCTAGGACACTATGATCAAGTGAAGAACCCCATCATACTTAAGGTAAAGGGATTCTTCATATAACTTCAAATTTTTTGAGATATTTGATATTCACTACTACTACTTGTGTATGGTGTATGTATAAGGCCCATTGATGTTTCATATCATAAGTCACTTTATTTTCATGATATTCAATGTATCATTTTATTATTATTAATTTTGGGTTATATGATTCAATTTTTTACAAGGTTTTATATATTTCCCACCTGAACCTCCACTTTCATTCGGGTTACTTTTATTATCTACGTTTCTCAATAAATTTTTATTTATTCATATTTACTACTCATATATTATATGTGAATGTCCAATATATATTTACCAACCATAACCCTACTTTCACTTATGGGTATTTATAGGTTTTAAAATGATCATTAAAAAATTATTTCTGAAATAAAAGATCAATTCAAGGAAATTCTTGAATTTTTACCTATATTGATGTTCACTATATAATCAATTTTCTGTCATATTGATATTTTTAAAATAAAAAAATTTCACATGAGAAAGATATTTTGGTTCATTTCTTGTTTTATTAATTCAAACACACCTTTGTTCTTTAAAATACATTAATATTCTCCCTAAACCGCACTAAAATGTTTTATTTCTAATTCTTCTTTAAAAACAATTGTTAAATTATTTCACAACATTTAGACAATATTTAAGCCTCAAATATAATTTCATCATCATTGATTTTTATTTTCTATGATTTTCTTGTTTACAATCTGATTTCATGAAAAATAAAAGTGATTTTCCAAAAGAACACTTCTTTCCAGTGTAAAAAATGATTTTTCTCATCTCACTTTCACTTTATTGAGATGATTGCCTTGTTCACCACATATTTATTTCAAATATTGTATATACTAAACTTTGATAAATCATATAAATAGTCTCATTTTTCTCATGGTATTCAAAGGTAATATGATTTGAATGTTTCTAGTTGGTATGAGACACTTTGGAATGATTAAGGATTATTTATCCTAAAAATTTTCTATAGTATCATTTAAATGAATATTCATCTATTTCAGCGTCCTTTTTTTAATCTTTTACATTATTGAGGTTTATATCCTATGATATAATCTAACATATTTAATTGAATGGTTTATGATTTGTTTTAATATTGATGAGGTATCTTAAAACCATTCACCAATTTACTCTGAATGGTTAGTTTTTGTGCATAATGTTCGGGGAAAGTTATTTACATTTCATATATTTCATTAAATATGGATATATATGTATTTTATGTTTATCTCCATTTATATGAATAATGCATTGGACATTCTATGTGTCGGGTGGGGCCCAAAATACTCTATCAAATTCCCTCACTTCAACCTATAGGTATTATTTTGATTAGAGAGCCATCCTATGGAGCTCTTTTGATCAAATCAAAAGGAAGAACCCGAAGAAGAGGTAATGTTTTCACCACCCTTTTTTAAGTTCCTTTCTTCTTAAACTTCTTATTTCTTTGTTATTTCTTTAATAAAATAATAACTCCAGTATCTTCTATATACTGTGATGTTATTATAAATATGGTAGAACCATATTCAGTATTCTATCCATCCTTTGAATGACATGTCACCGTATGTGCGTACGTACGGCTTACCGTCTCCACGTCGTCGTGTAATTGTTATTCAAAAACATTATTATTTGGATGGGTATGATAATGATTTGTAATTGATGTAAATAAAAAAATAATATGATAATGATTCTGTATACATGATATACCATCCAATTATATATTATTTTAATATCAAAAGAATGATATTTTCACTTGTGCGTACGTACGGACTACCGTCTCCTTGAACGCGATGAGATTCATTCCCCATCACATCCATTCAAGAATAATTTTAATTTTATGGTTAAAAATAATTTTTAAAGACTTAATATAATTCTTGATATGAATAAAATACAACCTATCCATAACAAACAGATCTTGTATAACAAAATATATAAAAGAAAATGAGTAAGTTAACACCCAAAACGATGATAATACTAAGATATTATTTACTTATCAATTTTAAAAGATCATATATGATATAAAATTAATGTATATGATTCTTTTATAATTCAATAACAATTATTTGACCATTATAAAGGAGGTTAACCTACCCTCAACCAAGTAAAAGTACAAGGTAAGGGTTTATTTCGCAATCTCTTCATTATCCGAGGTTGTTTATACGTAATTATCTACTGGGACCTCTTTATCATCCACATCCATGTTTCTTAAAAATATATTTCAAAACATTCTTACTATTTTACATAATATGGTTTATAGTCATTTATAGACTTCTTCTACTTTTTATAATAAGTTTATATAGGAATCTTTCCTTTGTTTTCCAAACAATGTCGTTTTTATCCTTTTTGACAAAATTAAGGTAAAAATGTTTTTATATCTTATACAGTGGGTGCGGCTATTTTCTGTCGTAATAAAATCATTGAAGCTTCCATTACAAGATTATAAGAATATTTTTAAAGTAAATGTTTACTTTTATCATTATGTGACTATTAAATGATTTCAAAAAACGAGATATTTCTCTCAAATAGTTTTTATTTCATCTATGTCAACATCCTTTGAGGGATTTTAAGTTTATTTGAGGTTGATTTTTATGATACAAAACTTCCATATTATATTGAGGGTTTTGTGATATGTTTGACCGTGGATGTATTATATTTATACCATTCTTGTTTTATGGAGAAAGTATTGACATTTCGTATGCTAGTTTTAATACAAATATTTATGTTATGTTTAAACCTATTCATATGAGGAATGCATTGGACATAATAAGTGACAGGTGGAGCCCGCTATAGCTCCTCGATGCATCGGTAGGTATCATGATACAAACTAGTGTGTTGGCACGAGGCCCTGACAAAATATTATTTGTACCCTTATCACGAGGCCTTGGCTACGTGGTTATGATAGTCTGGAATTATGCATTCTATCATTATGAAAGTGGTTATTGATATTGCATGTGAATATTCGATTAGTAGAATATCCTTATGAATTCGTAAATGGTATTATTTCATTTTATTTCAGCCATATTATGATGAAGTTCATGTTTAAAAGGATTTTTTTTAGTTATACATTGCCTTAAATTTTTATGCTTATTTATGAAAGTTTCTGCTATATTGTTATCCTTGATGGGCATCTGAGATCACCCCTTTCTATGTTTTATTTTTACCAGGATGTGAAGAAGTATTTTATGAATGACCTACAGGGATAGAATGAAGGGATATGAGTGTGGAAAATGGAGACCATGTTGTTGTAGTTGTCATTTTATAATGTAATGGAAACTTTATGAATGTATCTAGTGTTTCCAAGGAAACAAAACTAATCAGTCTTTAGAGACTTGATCTTTCTTGTGATCATGAAAATGTTATGTAATAATGCACTGACTCTGGGTAACTGGGGTCGGGGCGTTACATTTGGTATCAGAGGAAGTTTAGTACAAACCTTGGTAGATAGATTTAGATAAACTCGGATTAAAGCAGATATACCTAAGATTGACTTTGAGAATTATTATAGAATAAATTCCTAGAATTTTGGTATTGTATAGATTTTATGATTTTTCCGAGAAATACATCCCTGTATAGATACTAAAAGTTAGAGGAGACTCTGGCACAAATGTACCTAGGGGTAAAACCTGAAAACACTGCTTTGAGCGATACTCAATCATGATCTGATGCATGAAAACAGGTCTTGTTTCACTCTTGGTTACGACAGTCCCGGGGGATATCCTTAGGATAATTCTCATTTTAATTACAATCCATTATGAAGAGTTTATGAGTATATACTTCCTCAAATAAAACAGTTTTTATGATTATGGATTATATCCATAAATATTTTAATTTATGTTATGTGTTTTACAAGTATGGAATTATGTATTTTGATTCATAAATTGATCTAGTTTATGCCATTTTTTAGAAATGGAACCTACTGGAAGGAATATAATCTATACCAATGCATGCACTCCATGTAGGGATTTCCCTCCTGCTCAAGATAATTATAGTGCAGCTGGTGATGCAACAGGTGTTGATCAGATAATCACTATACTGAGACAACTCACTCAGGTTATGAATAATAACCTTACCCGTATAGAGAACCCTGATCCACAACGTAGAGGATCAATGTTAGATCTCTTCATGAGGCAACAACCACCGACATTCAAATGGAGTACGAATCCATTGGTAGCTGAGCAATGGATAAGTTCTTTAGAGAAAATATTACACGCCTTGGGGAGTAGTGAAATGGAAAAAGTTATCATGGTAGTTTACTGCTTCACTTGAGATGCTGATCAATGGTGGTCATTGATTCAAAACACAAAACAATATGATGAAGTATAGAATATGGAATGGAGGGAGTTAAAAGTGATTTTCTTAGAAAAATACTTTCCTCGTGACCATTGAGCAGATATGGAAAGGCAATTTCTGAGTCTGAGGCAAAAGGAGGTTAAGAATGTCACAAAGTATGAGGATAACTTTACAAGGTTAGCGAGGAATGCTGCAGATTATATACGTAACCCAAGAAGTAATATTGATCATTTCATTGATGGGTTAAGACCATTTCTTTTTCGAGCATTAGTCTCACAATATTTCCCATCATATGAAGATATTGTCTCATTTTCAATCAAGACAGAAAAAGAATTCTCTACGTCTTATGACATTAAAGCAAAGCAAGAGAAGAAGAGCTATGCTGCTCAATCTGGAAAGGGAAATAAGGGGAAGAAGGGAAAATTTGAATATCCATCCTATACTAAATTTGGGGAAAAACATCCTGGTACTTTCTTGAAAGGAATGGGAGTTTGTTACAAGTGTGGTGAAAAAGGAGACCGAGCTCATGATTGCAAGGGGAAGAACGAAGATACCGATGTTCAATGCTACAACTGCAGAATGATGGGACATTCTTCATATGAATGTCTTAAGTGTCAGGGGAAAATACCTCAGAAAAGGCCAAGGGATCAAGGACAAGCTTATGCTATCACTACTACTGAGGCAGAAGCTCCAAAATACGTGGTGGAAGGTCATTTAATGGTTTTATCAAGTTTAGAAATTGCATTATTGGATTTTGGATCATCACATTGTTTCATATCTTCCCAGTTTTCTTTGAAAATTAGATATCTCCAATTTTATTTAACAAGGGAGTTATCAGTTAAATCCCCTAAGGGAAGTATCATTGCAAAAAAAAATTGTGAATCAGTCCCCGCTAGAGAACATAAATGTTCTTTATCTACTGATCTCATTGTCATGCCAATGATTGAGTTTGATATAATCCTCAGTATGGATTATCTTTCAGACCATGATGCGAAGATTTATTGTAAGAAGAAGGAGGTTGAGATTTTTGATAATGATGATAAGGAACACCTTATCTTTAGATAAGAGTCGTCACTACCTAATTCTTATCTAGATCCACCCCCTGTAGCTCAAATAAATTCAATTATTGGGGGGGAAGAGAATGAAATGAATGTTGGTGAGGAAAGTAATGTTCAAATAGATAATGTACCTATTATGAAAGAATATGTAGATGTGTTTCCGGAATATTTACCTAGACATCCTCCAGAACAAGAAGTTGAGTTTTCCATTGATTTAATTCCTGGATCAAGGCCTATATCGAAGACCCCTTATAGAATGGTCATTGTGGATTTATTTGAACTAAAAAATAACTAGAGGAATTGAGTAATAAGGTATTTATTCACCCTAGTGTTTCTCCATGGGGAGGCCCTATTCTTTTTTTTCAAAAGAAAGATGGATATATGAGGTTAGGTATCGACTACAGGGAGATCAATGCTATAACAATAAATAACAAGTATCCCCTACCTCGCATTGATGATTTATATGACCAACTGCAAGGAGCTCAATACTTTTCAAAGATTGACCTTTGATCTGGATACCATCAGTTGTGTGTGATGAAGGAATACATTCCTAAGACATCGTTTCAAACTAGGTATGGGAATTACGAGTTTACAGTAATGCCTTTTGGGATGACTAATGCACCCTCTGTTTTTTGGATCTAATGAACAGGTTTTTCCAGGAATATCTCGATGATTTTGTAGTGGTATTTATTGATGATATCTTGGTATACTCCAAATGCTACGAAGATCCTGAAAATCACATGCGTATTATCCTGAATACTCTGAGAAGACATGAATTATATGGGAAGTTTAGAAAATGTGAATTCTGGCTTCAAGAGATTTCTTTTCTTGGACATATTGTCTCTAAAGACGGAATCTCTATTGATCCTGCTAAGATAAGAGCAATCCAAGAATGGACATCACCAATGAGTATAACTGAGGTACATATTTTTATTGGTTTAGTAGGTTATTATCGACGTTTCTTCCATAATTTTTCCTGATTGGATAACCCATTAACAAAAATCACGTGTAAAGGGGTTAAATTTGTTTGGACAAAAGAGTGTGAAGAATGTTTTGAAAAACTGAGGAGAAGATTAGTCAATTATCCTATATTGACTCTACCATAGGGGAATGTAGGGTTCGTTATTTATAATGATGCATCGAATAAAGGACTTGGTTGTGTCCTTATGCAGAATGATAGGGTTATTGCCTATGCATCACGACAATTGAAAATTCATGAGCAAAATTATCCTACTCATGATCTTGAGTTAGCAGCCATGATTTTTTCTTCGATGATATGGAGACACTATCTCTATGGTGAGAAATGTGAGATTTATACTGATCACTAGAGTTTGAATTATATTTTCTCACAAAATTAACTCAACATGAGTCAAAAGCGATGACTCGAACTACTCAAGGATTATGATTGCACAACACACTAACACCCAAGGAAGGAAAATGAGGTGGCATATGTTTTTAGCAGAAAGAATCATAGAGTTTTGAACATGATGAGAATTGAAAGGATCCTATTTTCATGGATCTAGTGAATATGGATATGGGAATTACCATAGAAGGTGAAACATCAATACTGTTTCAAATGGTTTCCAAACCATCATTACTAGAAAGGATAAAGAGTTCTCAAACTGATGATGAAGAATTTCAAAAGAAGATTAAATCTATTAATGATGGGAGATTGAGTGACTTTGTGTATGAAGTTGGAATCATGAAATTTGGGAGGAGACTTTGTGTTCCCAATATACCATATCTAAAAAGGGAATTGTTGGGTGATGTTCAATGTTCCAATTCCTCAATACACCCTGGGAGAACCAAGATGTATATAGATGTGAAGGAACATTTTTTGTGGGACAAAATGAAGAGGGAGATTGCTGATTTTGTGTCAATATGTATGGTTTGTCAACAAGTGAAAGATGGAAGGAAATAGCCTGTAGGAGTCATGCAACCTTTTCCCATACCTGAGTGGATATGGGATAATATCACGATGGACTTTTTCATGGGACTACCAAAGACTCCTAGAAATAACGATGCAATATGGGTCATTGTTGATCGTCATACCAAGTCAGCACATTTTCTTGGTATAAGGGAAGATCTACCACTTGAACGTCTAGCAAGACTATATATTAATGATGTTGTGAGACTTCATGGAGTACCCCTATCTATTGTTTCTGATCATGATCCCCATTTTACTTCAAGATTCTGGAAGAGTCTTTAGAAGGCCTTGGATACTGAACTTCGTTTGAGCACTGCCTACCACCCTCAAACAGATGGACAATCAGAACGGACTTTTCAAACCGTAGAAGACATGTTGATATCATGCTAACTTGACTTTCAGGGTATGTGGGATCAATATTTACCTTTGGTGGAATTTTCCAATAAAAATAGCTTCTATTCAAGTATTCAGATGGCACCATATGAAACGTTATACGAAATGAGATGTCGCACACCAACCTGTTGGGATGACTTTGGTGAAGGAAAACTCGTTGGCCCAGAACTGGTGGAGGAAATGATGGAAAAGGTAAAGGTAATCCAAAACCACATCAAAGCATCTCAAAGTATGCAGAAGATCTATGTCGATAATCGAAGGAAAGATTTGGTATTTCATGTAGGAGATCATTTTTTCTTGAAGGTATCTCTATGCAAGGGAGTTATACGTTTTGGTAAGAAAGGTAAATTGAGTCCCAGGTACATCATACCTTTCGAAATTCTAGAATGAATTGGGGATGTAGTATACTGTTTGGCAATGCCACCAAACTCTCCAAAGTTCACGATGTGTTCCACATATCACTGTTGAGAAAATACATGTCTGACCCAACACATTTACTCACCTATGAGGAATTAGAACTGGAACCTAATCTGTCTTATTGCGAAGATCCCATCACGATTCTTGATACAAGAGAACAAGTGCTCAGAAACCAGACGACTCGTTTGTTAAAAGTTCTATGGACAAACCATAAAATGGAAGAGGAAACATGGGAACCCGAGGAACATATGATGAAGAATCACTCAAGTCTTTTCATGTGGTGGTATTCTAGAAATTTTAAGGATGAAATTATTTGAAGGAGGGGAGAATGTAACACCCCAATCTTCCACAGTACGCTTCCCTTTGAATAATATATTAGTGTGTCTTGTACGTAACTTCATGATTCTAACACACACCACAACCAATCAAACTAGCCGTTATGAATAGTAATACCCACTTTTGAATTTTTTTAATTTTATCTTTCAAAACGGACTACATATTTAGAATCAGAATATCGAAATTTTCCTAGGTTGAATTTTTGGTATTTTTCTGAAAACATTCAATTTATGATGAATAGTGAAAAAAAACTGAGTTATAGTTTAAAAAAAATTATTTAAAAAATTATTTATTTTATTTAAATTTAATTAAGGTAAAATTAGATACCTAATACCTATATAAGTTCAGTGTAATTCATTGGAGTTAGTTTAGAATAATTTTAGATATATACAAATTTTATTGAACTTTTCACCATCTTTTACCCACCTCTTAGGAGAATTTAGAAATTCACGTAAAACATAATTATATCGCTTCCGTGAGTGGAATTTCGAAAATCTTAGAGACACAGTTAATATCAAAGAGTAAAATGTGGTTCAATATGATAAAAAACTTTTGGTGAATAGTAACTTTTTTTACTTTTATTTACCACTGTTAAAAGTAAATAGGGTAATTGAGGGTAAATATGATATTAATATTACCCTAACACATTTCCTACTTCTATTGGACAAGTTTATCTAGACCAAAAACAACCTTATAAATAAAATATTATAATTTAGGTCTACTTGGATTAGATTAGTTCATTTAAGATTATTTAGTTTAAAGAAGAATTAAAAGAGTTAAAATCAAGGTATAATTCCTAAAAAAAATTTAATATAGGGTTATACATAAGATAAATTCGATTATAAATATTCATTAGAAAGATAAAAATATTTCCTACATAATGGTATTTTATTTATAATTTTTGAACATTAAATTATTTAATTTATTCATTACACAATGGTGATGTAGTAATTACCTAATTAATTAAATAATAAAATAATTAATATTATAAATACAAAAATAAATATAATTGGAGAATTTTTATGTATTATATAAATTATTTAAGCTAATATGACATGTTAGTATTTATTTAATTAAGTTTTTTTGAAGTAATAATGATTTTATGATTTTCAAAAAAATAAAATACCAAATATTGTCAACATTGACATAAAATAGTTTTTAAAACAATTATTATACTATTAATTTCTATTATATTATTAAAAATATAAGGTTTGACCAAGAGACTTATATAATTATAGTTGTATCATTAATGTACCACTTGGGGTTCTCTTAGATGTATATAGTATAGTTATTAACTATATAATATAAAAATACAAAGTGACATGGTAAATGTCAATCTAATTAACTAAGAGTTCAAAATAAAATTCAAGGTTAATATAATGACCCAAACCTGTCTAAAATCTATTGTTTAATTGGATTTCGACCCATATCCACATTATACTTTTAATAATACACTGTGTAGCCATTATAAACCGAATATGAATTTATTATAAATTAATAATTTATGTTTTTCCTAAAGAACCCCTCCTCCCACTTATAAAAGGACACCACTTCTAACAAATTCTTGTCACCTTCAAAGCCTTTTGGATCGGCCAACCCCTACCAAAATACTCTCTAAAATTCCCTCAATTCACCCTATATTCCATAGTTTTATCAGAAAGCCATCCTATGTAGCTCTTTTGATCAAATCATAAGTAAGAACCCGAAGAAGAGGTAATGTTTTCACCACCCTTTTTCAAGTTCCTTACTTCTTCAACTTCTTTTTTTCTTTGTTATTTACTTTCTAAAATAATAACTCCATTATATTCTATATACTGTGATGCTATTATAAATATGGTACAACCATATTCAGTATTCTATCCATCCTTTTAATGACATGTCACCATATGTGCGTACGTATGGCTTACCGTCTCCATGTCGTGTTGTAATTGATATTCAAAAACATTATTATTTGGATGGGTATGATAATGATATGTAATTGATGTAAATAATAAATATAACATGATAATGATTCTGTATATATGATATACCATCCAATTATATATTATTTTAATATCAAAAGAATGATATTGTCGCTCGTGCATATGTACGGACTACCGTCTCCATGAACGCGATGAGATTCATTCCTCATCGTATATATTCAGGAATAATTTTCAATTGATGGTTAAAAATAATGTTTAAAGACTTAATATCATTCTGGATATGAATAAGATACAACCTATCCATAACAAACACGGATTATATAACAAAATTTATAAAATAAAACGAGCAAGTTAAACCCCAAAATGATGAAAATACTAAAATATTATTAACTAATAAATGCTAAAAGATCATATATGATATCATATTAATGTATATGATCATTGTATAATTTAATAACAATTATTTGACCATTATACATGAGGTTAAATTACCCTCAACCAAGGAAAATTACATGGTAAGGGTTTATTTCACAATCTCCTCATTATCTGATGTTGTTTATACGTAATTATGAACTGGGAACTCTTTATCATCCACATCCATGTTTCTTAAAAATGTATTTCAAAACATTATTACTGTTTTATAGAATATGGATTAAAGTCATTTATACCCTTGCTTTATCTTTTAAAAGATGTTTATAAAGGAATCTTTCCGTCGTTTTCCAAACAAGTTCCTTTTTAACCTTTTCGACAGAATTAAGTTAAGAATGTTTTTTTAACTTATACGGCAGGTATGGAAATTTTCTGCTATTATAAAATATTCGAAGCATCCCTTACAAGATTATAAGAATATTTTTAAATTAAATGTTTTCTTATATAATTATGTGACTTTTAAATGATTTAAAAAAAGAGATATTTCTCTCAAATAGTTTTGATTTCATCTATGTCAACATCCTTTGATGGATTTTAAGTTTATTTGAAGTTGATTTTTTATGAAACAAAACTTCCATTTTGTATTGAAGGTTTTGTGATATGTTTGACTGTGGATGTGTTATTTTTATACAATCAATGGTTTATGGGGAAAGTATTGACATTTCATATGCTAGTTTTAATATGAATGTTTATGTTTGTTTTAAACCTGTTCATATGAGGAATTCATTGGACTTAATAAGTGACGGGTGGAGCCCGCTATAGCTCCTCGATGCATCGGTAGGTATCATGAGACAAACTAGTGTCTTGGCATGAGGCCTTGACAAAATCTTTTTTGTTTTTTTGGCACAAGGCCTTGTCTACGTGTTTAAGATAGTCTGGCATTATGCATTCCATCATTATGAAAGTGGTTATTGATATTGCATGTGATTATTCGATTAATAGAATATCCATGTGTATAAGTAAATGGAATTATTTCATTTTATTTCTGCCATTTTATGCTGAATTTAAACTTTAGAAGGATTTTGTTTTTTGTTATATATTGCCTTAAATGTTTATGCTTATTTATCAATGTTTCCGCTATATTGTTAACCTTACTGGGAATCTGAGCTCACCCCTTTCTATTTTTATTTTTCCCAGTATGTGAAGAAGTATTTTATGAATGACCTACATGTTTGGACCACTTTGTGTATAAGGTTTTATTTTTTGTCAATATTTGTCAATGAAGATAAAAATTTTGGAGATCAAGAAGTAATCCAATGAAATGGAGGAATGGAAATTTAGTTGATTGTTGTACTGATCATAAGTTCGTAGAACATGTGTCAAAGGTGAAACATTGTTTACAATATCAAAGAATGGTGAGACATAATCCATCTATGGATGAAGAAGAATACATGACGATTGATAAAGACCCTGTAATTATTCATGATTGCATGAGAACCATGCAAGAGACTTCTTGAAGAATAGAATTGTATGATTTTCATGAAGTAGATGAATGACGGTTGAAGAAGAAGACAGTGTGGAAGGGATTGGAATTCAGAGATGGCCATGCACTTCACATTGTATCAAAATATGATGATGCTAAAGCTATTTGTTCAAAGGATATATATCAAAATTGTGGAGTTTGTGATGTAAGGAGAAGAGTTGTTGAAGAATCCAAGTTATAGAAAAGAAGCATCTTTGAAGTGTTGTGATTGTTGAGAAAGAAAATCTATGCTATACTATTTTGTTGACAAAGGGGATTTCACGGTGGAATGTCGAGTTCAAGAGCTGTGGTCAACGATCGATGTTTGATTCAAGAACGTCGACAAAGGAATGGATGATCTGGAGACGGTACAAAAATAACAGATACAAGGTGGCACCATTTTCCAGTGTTTGCCAAATTTTTGGGCATGAAAATTGACAAATAGAGAAAAGTTATTTTGGAAAAGAGACTTGCGCGCTATGTATCTGAAGGAGATGAAACTTTTGCGCCATATGTTTTTCAAGATGAGATCTTCAAAATATGGAAAAGGGACAAGGGTCACGCAAGTATTGAGTTTTTCGCGCAAGTGACTTGTGCGCCGTGAAGAGACTTGCGCGCCGGTGCTTAGGAGGCATGGGAACTTGCTCGCCTGCCGTTTTTCAGGATCAGAACTTCAAAATACGGCCAAGGAAGGTGGGTTGTGCAAGTATTGGTTTGGTCGCGCAAGTGAGTAGCGCGACAGAGGCTAGGGTGGTTGAGCTGCGCGCCGAGACTTCCGTGCTGGAGGGGGACTTGCGCTCTGTCGTGAAGGTAGTTCAAATGCCTATAAATACTAGACCACCCCTCCTCATTTCTCACAGAGTTCAACACTTAGAAAAATCAGAGCTCCAATCGCGCAGGTGTAGAAGTCACGCAAGTAGTGTATGGTCGTGCAGGTGGACTTGCGCGCCAGTATTTGAAGTTGCGCGCCGGTTGTTGGTTTCCCACCCAAGGTGGTTTGGGTGAGAAAGGAAGTGAGTCGCGCAGGTTAGAATTTGAGGAAATAAGTGTCGTGCATGAGGTTTGGTGATACCTGCTTGCCAGTTTAGACATGCACGCCAAGGACATGCACGCCGTATTGGGACTTCCGCGCCAGGCTTCGAGAAGAGAACCATGTGTTGTTAGAGCTCGCATGTATTTGTGGAGCAGTACGAAATCCAGAAGATTGCCCCATACATTCAGTGAAATAGATGATGTATTCACTTACAAAGATGGATGAACAGGGAACATTTTGGTTATTCAAAAAGAAGTGTTTCCCCACACACTTGACTGGTTTTTAACACCGTCGTTGTTCTTTGCGAAGAGAAGAATAACGGTTCGTGCAACTAAACTCAGATCTTCACAGAAAGATGGGATTATTTCAAAACACTCAGGTGTTAGTATTGGGAATCAATGGAAGAGAATAAGAACATACCGTGCATTCATTTATTGCACTAAAGAAGATGATTGAATACTAAAGAGAATCAACTCAGTACTCTGATGCAAGAATTGTCTCAGGCTGAATAAGAGACAAATAATTCAATGGAAATATATTGAAGAGTCCTTAACTTCTATAAACTGAGTGGGACTTTACCAAGGCCGGTGAGCCTGGGGGAGTCAACGGGAATGACCCGAGGGAAGTAGTGAGCTATCCTTGAACCTTTGTAAAGGCTGTGAGCCTGGGACATAGTCACTATTCCCAAACCATTGTAATCCACAACTAGTGAAGAATAGTGGGATTTGGTACGACCAACTACCGGTCGGTGTATGCTCCTTGGACGTCACCCTTAGTGGTGAACCATGTAAAAATTATTGTGTCATCTCGTTGCATGTGAATTTTTCATTACTAATCATATCCATAATACAGGTTTTATCAATTTTTACCAATGTGGGAACAAGATCCTTGGTTTTAAAAGAAAAATGTGTCACCCTGATTCACCCCTCCCCTCTTAGGGTGTCCCAGGGTCCTACACTACAGGGATAGTATGACGGGATATGAGTGTGGACTATGGAGACTATGTTGTTGTAGTTTTTATTTTATGATGTAATGTAAACTTTATGAATGTATATAGTGTTTCCAAGGCTAATAATCTAATCAGTCTTTTGAGACTTGATCTTTCTTATGATCATGCCAATGTTATGTAATAATGCACTGACTCTGGGTAACTGGGGTCGGGGCATTACACTCTACAAGGACCACGTTTTATAGCCTATCTATTAAACATAAATATTTCACCTCTTTGATTTGAATTTCAAAAAAAAATGACATACAGGTCTACGTTTAGTAAGATATTTAAATTCTAATAAAAGAAACATATTTTTTATGAATAGTTACACACCTTTATGAATAGTATAATACCCTTATGAAAATTATTGAATATTAATGAATAGTAAAATGGACAAAAAATAGAAACTTAACCCATTAATGTATAAATACAATTCATACATCTTATAAGTGAAAATAATGATCACAATATATGTATTTTTATTTTTGGATGCCTTAAATATTGGAATTAAAATTTTATGATTAATTTAATAATTTAAAATGGAAATTTATTTTAATAAAATTTAATTATAAATTGTAACTTTATTGTCTTAGGTTGATAGTATTATTTAATTGGAGAATGATTATTTTCTCAAGGTGTTGTAAAATGAGTTACAGTTTTAAAGTTGGTTTTTTGGAAGATATTATGATTCTATTCAAAAAAATAAATTAATAATATTTGGAAAATTATTTTCATAAAATGGTGAAATTTTTTAATTTCTGCATGTCGGAAAATGGTCAGGGTGATTTTTTGGGATTTCTCTAAAATACATGAATTTTACTGAATAGTAAAAATACAGTTTTGTGTTTTCAGTATGTTTAATGACATAATAATGATATAATACATAATATAAAATTCTGGTCAACTTTTGTAGTGAAAAAATATGATTTAAGGTGTCCCAAGAGGCTAATAACATGGGAAAATACAATGGGCAAGCCCATGGTTTTGAAAAACCCACAAATAAGGTGTCCCTTTATATTAATAAAAAAACTCCCCCTCATTTACTATAAATACCAACACATTCATATGTTTTAATTCATTACAAACACATCATCCATGACGTTCTTTTATTTTTTCCTCCCTATTAGTCCTCCCATGGATTCCCCAAGCCCCCAAAGTCCCATCCTTCAAGCCTTTTGGACTTACTATACAAGGTAAGAGAATTATCAACTTCTCTTATTCATCCAAGTTCTCTTTTATGTGGTCTGTATTTAAAATATTCATACAATGTTCTGATTTCCATTTTATTATATCCCACTATTATTTTATGAGTATTTTATTAATGGGTGACACATTTCCCCTCCCTTTTTAATTTTTTATAAAACCATTTTTCATAGTTGTTATGTTGTAGAATTTTCATCACAGAATCTCTCTCTTTATTAAGCACTTTTATTATGTTATTATCTTTAAATTTCAATTTTATTATACTGGGATATCCCATTCCATGTCACCCTTTCTGTCCATATTATGTAAAATTTCTGATATACTCTTTTTATCTCATAAATATATTTTATAACTTTGTATGTGTGATCGTTAATGTGTCGAATTTTCATAAGGGATTTCTCAACTTTTCATATATTTCAAGTTCCTTTGGTTTCTTTTTTAATTGCTCACCTCATTTTATCCAAATGTTATTATAACTCCATTACTATAAATGTACTTTTATTTTGTTTTTATAATGGAATTATTCATCATTGTCTCTCTTTTTCCCTTCTTTTATACTAGAAATGAAAACACCATCTGAGATGTGTTAATTTATCACATTCAAGGACGAAGAGTTTTCAATTTATATTAACATCATAAATTATGGTACTTAAACCAATATTATTTTTGAACGAGACTATAATTTATGAATTATGTCTCATCTATGGTTCTGTAATCTTTTTTTACACATGGTTTTGATATAGAAATTAAAATTTGTTTATTATGTTAAAAAAGTTCCAATTAACCAAAACAGTTATCATTGTATGATTTATATAATCATTTATCTTCACTTAAAATAACCAAATGAAATTTACAAACTTGTAACCATATGGATCTTCAATAAAAAAATATAACTTTAGTTCAGTAAAAAATCCTTATTTTACATGATTCTCCGTTCATGTATATAAGCATAACGATCATGAAACAAACGAACTAGATCAATGAAATTGGACCTCTTAACCCATTAAAAATTCCATTATTGAACATAATAAGGTTATAATAATTAAATTTTGTGTAAAAGAGGATCTATAAATATTAATTAATGAATTTAATTGGGTTATCTAGGACAATATGATCATGTGATGAACTCCATCAGACTTAAGGTAATGGGTTTCATCATATCACTTCTATTTTTGTGAGATATTCCATATTCACTACAACTTCTTGGGTATGGTGTACATATACTTCCCCTTGATGTTTCATATCATGAATCTCATTATTTTCATTATATTATATTTTTCATTTGATGATTATAAATTTTGGATCCTATAATTCAATTGATTATAAAGTATTATGTGTTTTCCACCCGAACATCTATCTTCATTCGGGTTACTTTTATTGTCTATGTACATCAATTAAGTTGTTATTTATTTATATATACTACTCATATATTCTATGAGAATGTTCAATATATATTTACCAACCATAATCCTACTTTCACTTGTGGGTATTTTTAGGTTTTAAAAGGATCTTTCAAAACTTCTTCCCGGAATACAAGATCGATTCAATGAACTTCTAGAATTATTATCTATTTTTTTGGTCATAATTTAATCATTTTTATTTCATATTTATCTTAATAAAATCACAAATTTTATCATGAAAAATATATTTTGGTTCAATTCTTGTTTTGTGAAATAAAACGTCCTATTTTTCTTTAAAATACTTTAATATCTACCTCAAACCGTAGTAAAGTGTTTTATTTATAAATATTATTTAAAATCTTTCATTAAATTATTTCACCTCAATAAGAATTCATTTAAACCTCAATTATAATTTCTAAAAAAATCCCTTTTATTTTTTGGGATGTACATGGTTACAATATGATTTCGTGACAAATAAAATTTATTGGAAAAATTAACACTTCATTCCAATATAAAAATGTTTTTTCTCATATCACATTCACTTTATTTAGATATATTCCTTGTTCACCAATTATTTATTTCTTATGGTGTATGTACTGACCTTTGATATATCATATAAAGAGTCCATTTATTCTCATGGTATTCTAATTGATTATGATTTGAATATATCAAGGTGGTATGGGACACTTTGGAATGTTTAAGGATTATTTCTTCAGGGATTCTTCTATGGTCTAATTTAAGAGTATCTTCAACTGTTTCAACATCATTTGTTGAATCTGGTACTTCATTGAGGTTTATCTTCACTAATATAATCTACATTATTTAACAGAATGGTTTATGATTGGTTTAATGTGTATTTATTTTCATAAAACCATTCACCAATTTACATTGAATGGTTAGTGGTTATTCTTAGTGTTCGAGGAAGGTTATTTACATATCATATATTTGTTTGAATATTAAGATATATATTGTTTATGTTTATCCCCACTCATATGTGGAATTAATTAGACATAGTCAGTGTTGATTGGGGCCCACAATATCCCCTTGGTGCATCGGTAGGTCTCACGAGACACACTATGTTCATAGAACAAGGCGTGCACAAAATGATTATTTATAGTATTGGAAAGAGGCCTTGACGGGATGGTTATGATGTCCCACGTTATTAATTGTCTCATTACAAAAATATTATTGATGGTTCATGTGGATTATTTTACGAGAATAATATACATGATTATGACATTATTTATTCACCTCTTAATTCAACAATAATGTGTTCAAGATTATTTTAAAATGAATGTTTTTTAGTTATTCACCATGCCTTATGTATCTGTTTATATTTATGTAATTTTTGATTTTATTTCATAACCCTTACTGATAATTTGATATCAACCTTTTTATTTTTTTCCTTCCCTAGTTTCTAATGAAGTTATCATTTATTGTGTTTTCAATGATGCAGTTTATTTGCATTTGCTAAATGTCATATTTTGTTTCCCTTCCAAATTTAAAATGTGTTCTATGTATGTATATAGAATCTTTAATAATACTATATTGATCGATCTTTCGGGATTTTATTCCTTGTAATCATGAAAATGTATTAAAATAATGCATCGACTTTGGGATTCTAAGGTCGAGGTGTTACAGAGTTATCTTATGAAGAGGATGAATGGTCCAACAAGTATATAGAGATAAATGATATAAAAATTTCATTAAAGGATATTAGAATAATATGTGTGGATAAATATCACCTAAAAGGGAAATATGATAAGAGTGATCAAATATATACAGAGAAACAATGTATAAAAAAGATGTTCAGTGGTTAAAAAATGATAAGATTAGGAAAATGAATATTATTGATGATTTGAAATTAGGTATAACAATATGTTATAGTGCTTTTAAAAATATAAAAATGAAAAAAAAATCAATAAAAACATGAAAAAATTGAATAATTACAATAGTGTTGTCAATGGGGAAGATGATCGTCATAATAAATATATGAGTAAAAAAATAGATTCCATGTTCATGGGAGAGTGTCTCAAGAAAAATATATTATAGAATAATTAATATTATGTTAGGAATTATAAATGAAATATTTTAAAATTTAAGATAAGACCATGCCTAGAAGGACTAGAAATATTTATTTGAAAAAAAATAAAATCAACCTTACAGGATTCTGAAGATATGAGTTTTACACTGACCCCTCTTAGTAAGAGATAGCTGATCATCACAAATCTCATAAGACTATAAGAAGTCAATTCCATTGATGCATTTTTTCACTAGAAAATCCATTATTGAATTGGCCTCCCTCTATATATGAGTTATAAGATGATTCATGGATGATAGATAATCTAAGCATTTAATGAACCGATTAGTATGCTTTCAATATAAATGAGAAGAACTTGTCCTGATCGAAAGAACAATAATAGTGGAGTCACATTCTAGCCAAATATTGCACCAACCATGAGGATATGGTTGCTCCACCCCATAAATAATACCAATCATTTCATATTCAAGAGATGAGACAATACCACAAGAACCATGTAAATAACTAAGGACAACGCCATTGTGATCTGTGAAAATTACTCCTTATCCCGAGGGACCAAGATTACCTCTTGAGGTAGCATCAAAATTGACATTAATCTAACCTTCAAAAGGACCCTACCAAAAGGCCTAAATCATACCATGAGGAGGATGAAATCTTCCCCTAACACCAATCCTATTGAGGAATCAAAAATTACGAACTAATTTCAAGCTGTAATGCTTCATTGGTTGACTGGATTATCAGACAGCATTACAGATTGCTCATAGAGAAACTCCTGCAGTGAAATGAAAACTGTCATGAATCACTATATTCATTAAGGACCATAATAAGTGAATAATCTCTTCCACATCAACTGGTAAAAGATCATTGGGAAGGGGAGACAGCTCAAGGTTGTGCCAATTCATCATAATAAAATTCTCATACTGAAGGTAACATTACTTTCTCAATTCCTCAGAATAAAATTTTGGTTTCAAACTAATATAATATAATATTGAAATCATCTAATATATTTAATGTAATGGGAAAACCTAATCATATATTGAATGGATAAAGAATACATTAAATATCCACACTAATTGAAAGATATATAAATAGTATAAAAATTGTTTTCTTCAAATTAGATCATTGCCAATTTTTGATTGAAATTGGAAATAAACGCATTAAATAATAATTTTTTTGAAAAATAAGTTGGTTTCAAGGATAACTTTGGTGTTGTGGTGTATTTGGTCAGAAATATTATAGTCTATAATATAACATGCCTTTATCATGACCAAAATTTTATAATAAATCAAATGGGGGGCTACACCAACATATTAAAATTACTTATAATATCAATAGCATGATAAGAATATTTTTATAAAAATCGTTTTAAGAGTTTAAAAAAAAATTATATATTTTTTGATTAGATAAGGGAATATTAGAACATAATGCCTAACAGTCATTCTAAAATAATGAAATACTTTCATGAAATATGAAAAATCCTAAAATTAGAATCAACTGATAAAATAGAATAATATAGTTGAAATTTAATTTAATGTATGAAAATATGATAATCATGGATTAAGGATAGTGGTTTCTCTTTTCATATGATGGTATTTATAAATAATTTGATGAATTTTGGAATATATTAAGGATGATTTATTATATTTGGATATGATAAAATGTTATAAATTAGAAGTGACATATTGGATAAAATTTGTGAAAATATGATGAAACCTAGAAATGTTCAATTTTTAATTGTGTGTAAGTATAATAATTTTAGTGTATCAGAGAATTGTGATAACAAAAATGATGTGATCTTTCAAAAGAATTGTTTTTTAGTAAAGGGAATAAAAAAATATTTTTAAGAAAAGAAGATTGATCTCTAAAGGTAACATAATTTTTTTTGGATATTCCAAAATTATTTAATACATGAGTAAATAGGATAAGAGTGATTTTGGGCATAGAAAACTCAATTATCTTATTAAAATAAAATGATATAATTGATAATAGAATATTTTATGGGATAAATTATTATATTTATATAAGACACTATCACTGTCTAAAAAATTCATTACAAAGTGAATACTGGGATTAATTGTAACAAGTGAGTTAATATCAAAGAGTAATGACCATTAGTGTTCATTTAAAATTATATTTTTATACCCATGGCCAAGAACTCATTGAGTGAAGAGAATTATGTAATGTATTTAATTAATAACTACACTAAAATTACATGTATTAAATTTATGTTTCATAAATATAAATCCTTGATCATGTTTTATATTTTATATGGATATCTAAAATGAAAGTATCTCTTACACTAATGAGACTCATGTTGAACCTTCATAATTATTATTCCAAAAAATAGTTTTTAGAATATCAGAAAAGGCATTGTTTAAGGAAATAGTTTAGTGACCACAATACTACCCAAAAATTTATATTTGATGAATAATCAAAGTCTTATTGTTTTGGATACAACAATTATAACTATGAATAAAATATTTAGATATTTCTATTCGTAAAAAATTAACATAAAAAACAATAATTCAAAATAGTTTTTTTTTATTCTAAATCCAGATATGAGTCCTTATGAAATGTGAATCAAGAAGAATCAAATTATAAGAATCATTAGATAGTTTTTAATTCAATTTTTGATCAAGAATAATAGAATAAGGTGTAGTATGTTTGATGATAACACTAAATATGGAAAAATTTGTGGACTTGCACAAAATTGAATCTCTCATAGGTGATATATCAAAAATATTGATAATATTATTGAGTATGATGATGTGTTAGTCTTTGATAATGAAAAATATAAAAATACATAATTTAGGTTGGATGATGAGGGTAACGTTTCTAATTTTGAAACTATTGATTATGGTAGGAGAAATACAAAAAATCAAGATAGTTGAGATGATTTTATTAACATTAGTAATGATACTGAAGATCCCAAGTCAAAAATAATAATTGAATACAAAAATATGTTTATGTTGATAATATAATTGGGAATCAAAACTAAGGGGTTTGAAAATGTATAATAATTAAAAAAAAATAATGTCAGTTTTCAAAAATTGAACCCCTAATTATAAGAGAATATTTTGAACACGTGTTATGGGTTGAATCCATTAATGATGAAATTTATTAGTTACATAAATTTTAGATATATGATATTTTCCTCATCATAAGAATATGGATATCATCATCAAAGAATTAATTTTTAGGAATAATCTAAATAATAAATATAAATTCATGAGATATAAATATAGGCTTCTGCTCAAAGGGTATTTAAAAATTGGTCGAAATTGTTTAACGAAACATTTTCCTCCATTTCTATGCATGATATTATCAATATATTCATGGAAATTAAATATCTAATAAACTTATATATTTTTAAATGGATAAAAATTATGTATTTACAAATAGATAGATAAATAAAGAATTGTATATATATATATAAACCTCAGCGTATTAGACATGATGAATTTAATTTAAAAGAATGAAAATTAAATAACTCCCTTTATAGGTTGAATAATATCCATGAGAATAATATTTAATATTGGTTTATTAACTTAGAAATAATGAATTTATGAAATTATATACAGATTATAAATTTTATATAAAATATTAACTCTGCATCACTCATTATTATTATGTAATTTGATGAAATTAAAATATCTTTTAATGAGGATACTTTTTTTGAATATGATTTCCCACAAATGAAAAAAAAATATTATTTATTTTTTGTATAAATAATATTTTTCATGGGTTTTCATGTTTCTTAAATTGTTGTTCAAATTTTCATTTCCCAATAATAATATTCCATCAAGTTGGATTATTGTTTATATCAAGAATGATCTGTTTCATTGCTAATTTGAGTATGGATGATTATAGGAATAGTTTTAAAGGGAAATAAATTTTAAAAATTATTGGATGTCTTTGATATAAGAGTACCTCAATGCAATATATTTTCTACATTAGTATTATTTATTACATATAGAAACCAAATAAAAAATGGATTCATCTCTTGGATGTTAACCAGAATTTTGAGATAAATCACAAAAAATCTATTTATATTCTATAGAATAAGAATAAAAAATGTGTGGAATTAAATGGATTCACTAATTATGATTGAGAAGAAAATATATAAAATTGAAATTCATCATTAATAGAAGATGTATTTCTTTGTGAGATATGTGTTTCAAGGTATTATATAAAGTAAAGTACTCTAATTGTATGTTTGACTATGTATATGCATATTTTAGTGTCTTAGGAATCTATATAGATGATTTTAATGAAGACTCAACTTAAGGATATGAATGTTTTTACTAAATATCCCCATGTTATTTGTAATAATCACAAATGTACTATGAATATGTCCGAGGATGATGTGAAACACTCAAGATCAGATAACATTGATATTAAATATCATTTACTAAAGAATATATGTTGTTGAAAGTATAATAATTTCATAATTTCTTCTCCCTAATTATATGTTTGTTAACATTCTTAAAAAACAACTATTTATGGATTTCAAGATGTTTTTATAGAAAATGTAGTTTCAACTCATATACTAATAATACAAGGGTATTTTTTCACTCCCCTTTTTCTAATTAAATTTTCATTAGTAAAAAGTAAAATAATATATTTTCATGGGTAGAATGAAATATTCCCATAAATTCCATTAATCTATATTTTTAATATGTGAAAAAATGTTATGGAAATTCTTTTTTTAATTACTTGATTTCTATTAAGGGTATTTATTTATTATTGAACATATTTTGGATATATATGATGTCTAAATTGACCGCTATTTATGTACAAAGGAAAGTATCATGTAGAAAACTAATGTTAATTAGTTAAATGATTATTTCATTTATATTTTATTTGGAATCCCTTTTCTCGGGAATAATTAGAATTATTTTCAATCAGAGAGATTAAATTAAATCTACATTATATGTTTCCTAAATTTATGAGAAGAATATTTATGGTTTCATAGTTGAATGAACATAAAAAAATCTAAAGGGGGAGATTGTTGAAAAAATTTAAGGAATATTTTTTAATAATTTTGGTTTTTTATTTAAATAAACTGTGTAACATCCCATTATTTCATAGTAAGTTATTTTCTTTTATGTAATACAATAGCTTGTGCTACACGCCATTCTGAGTTTGAGCACACCAAAAAACACCAAACTAGCCGTTCATAAAACTGTTATGAATAGTATTAACTATATTTTTAATTTTATATACTTTATATAATTTTAACATCCATATTATGTGTTTCTCATACATAATATATTAACAAATTTAATTTTTTATATAAAAATAGTATTATTCAAAAAATGAAATTTTTCTGTCTTTTAATAGAGAAACCATTTTAAATCCAATATATCACACTTTTATATATTCAATTTGACAAAAAAACTTCTTCTTTAGAAGTGGGACTGAAAAAAACATTTAGATAAATTTTTTGTACTTTTTTGATAACTTTCATATTTTGCTGAATAGTGAAAAGTAATAAATTTTAATTGAAAAAAAATTTATCAAAATAATTAATACTCTTAAATTATAAATCTGGATGTGTTTGAAGTATAACTAGAATATATTTTAATCATTTAATCCAATTTTGGTCATTATAAGTAATTTTACATTTAAATTGGACATAAACATATATTAATCTTTAGATAGTTTTTACTTCTGAATAACCTTCTTTCTGGTTTTGAGAAAGAGGGTATTTTTTTAAATTACTTAATAAAACATATATTTTTCTAATTTTGTAAAATATACATAATTTTTATTTGAAATTTCAAAATTATCTTTGGGTGAATTTTGGGTATTTTTGTTAAAACTTTCGATTTTTGATGAATAGTGAAAAACATTGCGTTATTGTTTAAAGCCGAATTTTTATTTAAATAATTAAATTAAATTTAAATTTATTTTAAAGTCAATATAGAGAAATAATACCTAAATTAGTTCAATTTTATTCATTGAATTCATTTTATAATAAGATTAGATATATTAAAGTTTATTGAACATTTTACCGTCCTTTACTCATCTTTTAGGCACATTTGCAAATTTGCACAAAACATAATTTTACTACTTCTGTGAATTAAATTCCAAAAATATGAGAGAAACGGTAGACATAAATATGTAAAATTTGGTTCAATATGATGAAAATAATGTTTGGTGAATAACAACTTATAAATTTATTTACCATGGTTAAAAGAAAATAGTATAATTAAAGGTAAAAATGATATTATCATTACCCTAACACATGTCCTAATTATATTGGATAAGTGTAGTTCTACCAAAATAAACTTTAGGAATAAAATATGATCATTTTTATCCACTTTTATTATATTAGGAAATTTCTTATTATTTTATTTAAAGAAGAGATAAAAGTGTTAACTTTCATGTTTAATAACTAAACCATATTTAATATAGGCTTATAAAAAGGATCAATTTGACTATAAATATTCATTAGAAAGATAAGAATATTTCCTAAATCATGGTATTTTATTTATAATTTTTATACATTATATAATTAAATTTATTTATGACATAATGATAATGTAGTAATTACCTTATTATTGAAATATTAAAATATTTTCTATTATAAATATCAAAATAAATGTAAATCGAGACTTTTGATGCATTCTACGGATTTTATTTGTTAATATTAAATGATAGGGTTTATTTAATGTATTTTTTATGTAATCATGTTTGGTGACTTTCACAAAAACCAAATACTAAATATTGTCAAATTTGAGATAAATGAGTATTAATAACAAATACTAAATTTTTAGAAGATATAATATTCCTCAAATTATATGGTTAAGAAAAAAACATATATAATGATATATATTCAATTAATTAACCAATTTAGGTTCTTTTGTAATATTATTGTATGTTTATTAACCATGGAATATAAAAATAGAACAAGACATGGTAAAAGTTACACTATTTAACTAAGAATTAAATCTAAAAGATATGGTTAATATGGTGACCTAATATTGTATAAAACCAATTTTTTTTGAGTATTTCAACCCATACCCACCTTATCCTCTAAATAAATTTATTTTTATCCATTATAAATAGAAAATAATTTTTTAATAAAATAATATTTCCAGCTTTTCCTAAAGCGACTTTCACCTCTCTTATAAAAAGATACATACCCTTCTCTCAAAATCACGCCACCAGATCCATTTTTCTCAGCCATGCCCTACTCAAGTATCCTTCCAACTACCCTCACATGAACCAGGTGGCCTTAATTTTATCCTAATGCTATCCTAAGGAGTCCTTTTGATCAAATAAAAATGAACCACCTGGAGAAGAGATAATAAATTCATCATCTATTTCAACGTTCTTTTTTCTTCCACTTACTTTGTCATTGTTGTTTACATAGAAAAATAATAACTCTAATACATTATACATACTATTTTTTTATTATAAATATGGTACAACCATATTCTTTATTCTATCCATCCTATGAATGACAATGTCACCATACGTGTGTATGTACGGCTTATTGTCTCCACGTCGTAGTGAAGTTTGTTATTCAATACTTAATTATTTGTAGGGGTATAATAATGAGTATAAATTATGTAAATAATAAATATATCATATTATTAATTATCTGTATATAATATACCATCCAATTAAAAATTATTTCACCAGTTATTGAATGATATTGTCGCTCATAGGTACGTACGGATTACCGTCTCCACGACGCGATGAGATTTTGTTCCCCATCATAACCATTCAAGAATAATTTTCCTTTTATGATTGCAAATAATGTTTGATAACTTAATATAAATATTTATATGAATCAAATACATCATATCCATAACAAACATGACTTTCTAAACAAAACATATAAAGGAAAACGAATCAGTTTACACCAAAAATAATGATACTACTGAAATATCATTAACAATGAAATATTATAAAATCATATATAATATCATATTTGTATATTTTATTCTTGTATAATTTAATAACAATTATTTCACAATTATACATGAGAATAATATACCATCTTCTAAGGGAAGTTACAAATTAAGGTGTTTTCATCTCACTTTTATTCCCCCGAGATTCTTGCTATATTTGCCACTATTTACTTTTGTGTTGTGTATGTACTTCCCATTATTGTATTATTTATGTAATATACCTTAAATTATGGGTATTTAAATCTTCATTTTATGATCCATCATTCATGGGGTGTATGTTTCGTATGTTACAAAATAATTTATGGAATTTCTAATTTTGATTTCCACTCATTGGGTTGTACGCAAACATAATTGATTATTTTACTCCCAATTATGTGTGAAATCAATATTTATTTATTTATGTAGTAATTTAAACTGACATTTTTTTGTTTATAATCATTATACACATATTCCCTCCAATCATAAATTCACATTTCATTGATGTGAACTTGAAAAGAGTAACCTTAACTCAATTTCTATTCAATTAGTTTAGCATCCAAGTCATTGGCATTGTTTTTACCAGAATATGTGTGAATGTACTATGATTCATTTACACTGAATATCCAATAAAATTGAGTCTATTTTTGTTTTTTCACACATAATTATGTCATTGATTTATCGCTAACCTATGTATATGGCCTTTATAAGGGATTTTATCTCAGTTAACATTCCATTGAGACTTCTTTGTTGTTATACACCAATTCACTTTAATATGGTGTATATACTGTACATTGACATAGTATATCATGAATAAAATTTTTGTCATGATATAATAATGTTTTTAACACATCAATTATTTGTATTCAAGCATCTCTATTATAGTTAGGAACTCTAACTAAAATATAATTTTAAATGTACTGAATATTTATATTTCTAAATCTTTCTCATTAATGTCCATGTTTTAAAAATAGATTAAATGATTAATTTATATGGACATTAGTGTAGTTAAATTAAGATTCCATTTAAATGTTTCTAATTTTTATGGGACACATTTATTTAAAAATACATTTTAAATGGATTCTTTAGAAATATTGAGACTTTAAAAATTTTCAAGAAAAAAAGGATCTTTCTAACAAATAGTTTTACTAATTATTTTCAACTATGTCAGTATCCTTATTTATTATTGATTGAGGTTGATTTATTATATTAAAATCTATCATATTGTATTTAATGAGTTATTTTTTACTGTGGATGTGCTATTTTTATACCATTCATGGTTTGTGGTTAATAAATATACATTTCATATTCTAGTTTTAATTTGAATGTTTAGATTATTTTTAATCTTTTTCATTTGAGGAATTCAAAGGACATAGTAAGTGACGACCGGGGCCCATTATAGCCCCTCGATGCTTTAGTTGGTATCATGAGACAAACTAGTGTCTTGTCACAAGGGATAGACAAAATCTTATTTGTAGTCTTGGCACGAAGCCATGACAATGTGGTTTGGATGACTAAAATTATGCATTTCATCATTATGAAATTATCTATTGATATTACATGTGATTTTTCGGCTAGTTGAATATCCACGTGAATAATTAAATGGATTTATTTGATTTATCATTTCCATATTATCTTCAAGTTTATGTTTAAAAGGATGGTGTTTTAGTATTATACATTACCATAAATGATTATGATTATTTATGAAAGTTTTTACTATATTATTATCCATACTGAGAAAATGTGATCACTCTTTTCTTATGTTTTATTTTCCTAAGATGAGAAGAAGTATATTATGCTTAACGTGTAGGGATTATTCAAAGGATATGAGTTTGTTCAATGGGGACACAATGTTTATTTTATTTATTTTAGGATATAATGTAAAAATTATGTATGTATCAAGTACTTACCAAGATACTAAAATAATCATCCATTCAATACATGATCTCTTGAGATCAGGCCAACATTATGTAATGATGCACTGACTCTAGGTAACTAGTGTTGGGGCATTAAAGTTGGTATTAGAGGAACACTAGTGGAAATCCCATCTATACCAACACTTTTTTCCCAACGGTTTGGAAAAACCATTGGGATAAAAAATCTATACCAACGGTTATGTGAAAATATTTTTTATAGAGTAATATAAGTTGGTTTTTTCCAACGGTTTAAGGGAACTGTAGGAAAACCCCACCTCAAATACCAATAGTTTATATGAACCGTTGGAATAGAAACACCTAAACCCGGTTGCCATCAGGATTCTTCTCCCATCTGCACTGCCCCTCATGCCCCACTTCTCCAGCCATATGGCACCGCTCCACCCGACCCCACCTCACCGCCACTCCTATCCTGATCCCCCTCACCGCCGCTCCCATCCCAATCCCCCTCACAGATTCTCCCATCCCGCTCCCCCTCGCCACCGCTCTCATCTCCCCTGCGCTCCCCTCCTCCCATTCCAACTCCCGCTCGCCGTTAGACGCTCGTTGCTCGCTGCTCGATGCTCGCTGCTTACCGCTCACCTCTTCCCTCCTCCTATCCTGAGCCCTAGTAGTCGTCGCTCGCCCCTCCCTCGAAAACTCTGCACTCCGCGTGCCATCCACAAGAAGTTCATAAAGGTAGAATTTCTATTTTCATAAGTGTATGTTTCAGGGTTATTCATCAATTTCACTGAATTATGGTGAAATCAATAATTTGTGATAGATATTTTGCTATAATTAGGAACAGTGGAACCCAAAATCAATGTTTCATATTTTGTTTTAGGGTTATTCAATGTTTCATATTCAATGTTTGCTATAATTAGGATTAGGAAGGGTTATTCAACTATTTTTCTATAATTACGAAGGGTTATTCATCCCTTCCTATTTTTTCACATCTATCCATTGAGGTATTAAATGTTTCATATTCTTCCAAGGGGTTTTTTCCAAAATCAATTTTATTAGTTATTGAATAGGAATTTTCAATTGGGGCTTCGTGCATCCGAGATTCATGGATGCATTGGAAGTGACATATAAGAATAACACTATATGAAGGATTCATTTTGAAAAATTATTTTCCTTTACAAATATATATATATATATATATATAAAGTGAGTGTTATGTGACATTTCCAGTCTGCCTATGCTTACAAGTCCTCACCACCACACTAACTTAGGTACCATGTTCTATCAGTATCAGAAGATCTCTCAAGACCACTTGTTGAAGGAAAAATATGTATGTCACACCATTTCTAGTCCTTGAGAAATAATTATACCTATTTCACACATCATATGTCATTCCACCATTAGGAGTGTGCTCCCTTCCCCATATGGGGGGGGGGGTACTTTCTGTTTTTTTTTACATGTGACTAGTTTTTGTATCATTCACAATATTTTGGTCCTATAAGATTTTCCTTGACTCGACTTTACATGGATTCAACATTACAATCAATGTATCCTTCTAGTAACATGTCTCATTTATTTTGATTCAAACCATCAAAATGGGCCTAACCCTTTCATGTCTTAACTTCATAATCCTCATCTTGGATATTTCCATTTAAGGATGATTTTATGGGTATTTTAAAATACATTTTCGACCTCTTTTCTATTATATGTAAAACTATATAATGTTATCCCTATTGAATTTACTAAAACTGTGTCATACCTTAGTCCCCACCTCAGAGGATAATCCCTACATGACATTGTACACCCACCACACTGCCCTCTAGGAAAATGTATGGCTTAATTCCCACTATATATGATACATAGTGATGTATAGACATCATGTCCTGGACCAACACAATTTTCATTCCAACCTATATCTTAGGGATTGGGACACACTCAAGTCGATCTCCTGCCCAGCATAATTCTCAAATGATTCCCCTTACCCCGAGTATTAGCTATATTTGTGTGAGAGGATCACTTGGTTTTTCTTGGGTGATAAGGACATACTAAATTCAAATAAATAATTATTTCAAATCGTAGCATTTCCCATACTTATGTACATGATCATGATATTTATAGAAATATTCTAGTCCAAACACCATGACCTTAAAAGCTACGCACTCATACCTGAGGTGTTCTTAATAATCCCTAGGCTATGAAAACATGCTAAGTTCATTTTCCCCATATTTATTTATTTTCCATCTATCCCATTGTCCCTTGCTACAAGACCTTAAAAATTACACCCCTACACTCTAGTCTATATGACCATATGGGTTATCCCCCACTACTGAAAATCAAGCCAATACCAACACTTTGTTCCTAATGGTTTAGAAACCCTATTGGGAAAAAGAACCTATACCAACGATTCTAATAAACCGTTGGTGTAGGCTATTTTATTTTTTGTTTTCCCAACGGTTTAAGAAAACTGTTGGGAAAGAGAACTATTAACTACGGTTTTAATTAACCATTGGGAAACATTATACCCAAATTAGGGATCCCTCCCTCGCGACATTTCATCCCCGCACACTCCTCCTCTCCCCGACTTCAACCTCCTCCCAGCCTCTGCCTCCGCCTCCACCTCCCGGCCCCCTCCCTCTCCTCTCACGCTGTTACCCTTCCCATCTCCGCTTATTCTCTAATGAAGGTGTCCCCCTCATCTCTTGGCTCCCGGCGACGTTCCCCCTCCCCTCTCGTCTCCCTCTCTTGGCGACATCCCCGTCCCCTCTTTGCTCAATCTCCTCCTCCGACGTCCCCCGGGCCCCCTCTCCAGTCGTAAGCAAGACCCCCCATGGCTGAACACCCCACAGGACGTCCCCCTCTCTCGGATCCCTCTCCTCCTACCTGGGAAATAATATTGTCGGGGCCGACCCCTGCCCTCCAAGAGCTAGAGGTAAATCTTTTCCAAATCAATGTGTTGGACTGCCCATCTGAGGTAGACCTGACCTCTCCTAAAGTATAATATCTTGGTTTCTATGTTTGTGGATATTTAGTTGATGATTTTCTTATGGTTTCGGTGTAATCCCAATTTTCCATTTTTTTCATTTGTTTGTACAGTTCAGATGGCCAAAAAATTTCATCTGTTAATTCTTCACATGTAATGGCCCGGACCTCTCCGGTCCATTACTTTGTGAAATGTTGGTGTTGGAGGTGTTCTGGGAGGTCAAGAGGACTTATCCCCAACACTTTGCCAATTTTTCCAGTTCTATGAACTGTGTTTCCAGTTTTATGAACAGTAACAGATCAGTAGCACAGATCGGTAGCACTGATCAGTAGCACAGATCGGTAGCACTGATCGGTAGCACTGATCGGTAGCACTGATCGGTAGCACAGATCGGTAGCACAGATTGGTAGCACAGATCGGTAGCACTGATCGGTAGCACTGATCGGTAGCACTGATCGGTAGCACAGATCGGTAGGACAGATCGGTAGCACAGATCGGTAGCACTGATCCGTAGCACTGATCGGTAGCACTGATCGGTAGCACTGATCGGTAGCACAGATCGGTAGCGCAAATCGGTAGCACAGATTAGTAGCACAGATCGGTAGGTGTACAGTAACAGTCGGTGAACAGTGTTTTCAGACTCCTACAGTTTTGCCCCTTTTGACGTTTCCTTTGACGTAAAATACATTTAAAGCCTTATTTTAAGGGCTCTTAAGGCCGTTTAAAATGCCATAAATCCAATATTAATTATTCCTAAGGCTTGGAATGATTTACTTGGTCAAACTGCGTGGGTTAATGCGATCCGTTTTTAATGGAGAATTAACCGGATCTTAAACCGTCGCCCCATTAAATCTTAAAAAGGGACGAGATATCATTCTTCCTTGTTCTTTCCCTTTGTTCTCGATTAAGAGGCACTATAACCTTTCAATACTTTCCGTAGGAGTTGCACAATCAACCTTTACTCCAAGTATCAGTTCCGCTCTGTTGGATGCAATCGAGCCGTGTCGATCAATCTTCGATATAAGCATCCTCCGGTGGATGCAGTTGTCGCGAGGGGAGGATCGTGACCTGTTGTGTGGATAAAGGACTTAAAGAACTCTTCGACGTAGGGGATTCATGGCTTCTCTAATTGTATATGTGCAATCATAGAATTAGCATGATTTATCTCTCGGATCACAATGAAATTGACCTAATTAAATACTTGAACCGGATTAAAAGAATTCGTTGATCGCATGATTTTTCTTTATACCGTGATAACGGTTTGCCTCATGTTTTCCTAGATATAGTGATATCTATGTTTTCTTTTTTTTTGTTGTTCGTTCATGTTAGAAATTGATAACGAACGTAAAGCCGGAATTAATTGTTAATTAATTGGCTAAAGATAAAGAGGCATGTAAATTAATCTGGTTTTTTCGTTGTTGTAGTTGTTCTAATTTGAGGATAATCAAATTAGGGAAGTAAGCATGGTTATTTAATTGTGATAGCTTGCTGATTAGGTATCCATGATTGGAACCTACGAATAACAAATCTGCCAATTCCATGTGGATTAGAAAACAGATTATGTGGGAATTTCAAAAGGGTTCTGAGTTACCCTCTTGCTTGTAAGGCTGAATGCCTTGTGGTTTGGAGCTCTGAGTGCTCATTGTGTTTGAAGGCTGAATGCCTTGTGAAAGGGCCGAGAGCCCGTTTTGTGATGTTTGTTTTCCTGCTGCTTGTGTTGTGAAGTGATCCTGGATGGCTGATGTGATATGTGGAGGCAGGGAGACTTGTGGTTGTGGCAGCGGATGACGCCTAGTGTTGCGAGATGCATCAGTTTATGCATATGGGTGTCGGGGAGGACACCAGGGGTTATGGAATGGGTTGGATGTGGTTGCTGGTTGCTTACGGTTTTCTTGAATTTTAATCTGCTTTGCTTTTCTCCACTGCTCAAGGCATCTGGTCTTTCTACCAATCTTCTGAAGGAGGCAAAGACGCGCGGGGTATGCCACGTGCTTTCCATGTTTAGCCTCTCGAGGGAGAATGGGTATATGCTCTTTCTATAGGCGGCAAAGACTCAACGGGTAGTATACCTACTCACCGTGTTGAGCCTCCTTTGTGTTTAGAAGCATGGGATGTTTTTCTAGAATGCCTGGGAATGTGGAAAAGTAATTCTGTAAGGAATGTTTGATTAAATGGTGAAAATCCACGGGGATGGAGATGCTGGAATTTAAAGGTGATGTGAATCTTAAAAAAGAGCAGTTGTTTTTGAAAGTGATTCCAATTCAGTTTAATGTGGAATTGTTCATTCTTAATTAATTTTTAAAGAATTAATTAATGTACAGTGGAACTGATAAATGAGAATGGAGTAATCTAATAAAGCGGTTCAATTTGTTGTGTGCTTATAGGATACCTAGTCTTTGAAGTAGCAGCCTAGAGTCTGAGAGACGTTAGCTGCAGTTGTATCTAAGACTAGGTAATGCCCATAGTGTGGATGTGAGTTACTTATATATTCTGCACTTTTTGTGTTTCTATACGCTACTCCACCCTGTCGGTAAGGGAAACTGACACCCCGGGGATTCTGAGCCCTGGGGGGTGTTTTCCCCAACATTCTGATGGGAGGTTGAATGGCTGACTACCCCCTTTGGCCCCGCTCTCTTCTCTTGGTAGATCTTTGTGCTGGTAGGCACAGTGGTTAGTTTTACCCATATATGTGTGTAGAGGGCTGTGATGGCTTGTGGTTATTTCCCACACATATATTCTGGATATAGTATCCTATGGAATACTATAGGTGTAACGTGTATAGGCTGTGATGGCTTGAGGATCCTTACTCGGCGTATGGGCTGTGATGGCTTGAGGTATAATACTCGACGTATGATACACGTTATACGAGCTATGGTGGCTCCCAGAAACTACCTGGTTACTTTGGTTGTGAGTATGGTGGGGTGCTTCGCCCAGGTGTCTACGGGCAATCCTTTGTGGTGCACGAGGTGCAGATTGTGGAGCTTAGCCCAGGTGTCTGCGGGCAAGCCTTGAAGAGAGATGCACAGGACGTATGTCGTTGGGGCAAAGCGGCAAACCAGTGGGGAAGTAGTAGCGGGGTACCCTTGATATTCTTTACTATATTCTATATTCTTGTATGCGTTACTTGGTGAGAGTAGCCATAGTGAGGTTGGGAACATAGTATACATGTTAGGTGACGAGTTAGTTTCACTTGTTGTTCACTGGGCTTTAGCATGCTTTATTTACTTTTTCACGAGAGGCTTGGGGAGGATCCTACTGAGTATACTGTTATACTCACCCTATATACATATAAACTGTTTTTAGGTCACTTGGAGCAGGTTGGAGATCAAGAGGGTTACTACTAGCTTGTGGTTGGAGGAGGAGCTGTTCGGGCTCGTGGTCGCTGCCGTTTTTCTTTCTTTTGGGTACTTTTAGTTTCCCCTTTTAGTTTTAGTACATTTTCATGACATTTCATATATGTACTTGATTTCCTTTTACATTTCAGTTCTGAGTTGGAGTTGATTGGAGTCTATTCTATCTCTCTCTTCTGCATGTGTTCTCTTAGAGGGTAATGCCTCCCATTTGTGTGTGTATTATACCCTTGGTGCTAGTCGCCAACCCGGGGCCTACTGGATGCGGGACTCGGGGGTCATTATCTCCCTTCTCACATTTCCGGCCCAGGAGGGGTACACTTTGTGGGGAGGGGGTCATGAAAGAGTGGTATTTGAGGTCTGGTTGAGGGATAGGATGGAGTTTGGAGTTAGGCACAGGTGAGGATGCATGGGATAGTAGGTCAATGGTGTCATTCATGTTTAGGAAGTGGGGTAAACACTGGTGACCGGCAGAGACATAGGCGTTCAGGGCCCCCTATGATCTGTTGCACGGAACTTTAAGTTTACGATGGCTACTAAACAAAGTGATATTGGTTGCAGGGTAGAGACCTAGGAAAGTATCATGCATCATTATTCTTTGCGCCTGTGCTTGAATGGGTAGACCTTGGGATAGGTAACCAAAAAATTAATAAAACAAAACAATTAATTAATTAATGTTGATTCTTCCATATTCCAGGCTTAGGAGCTCTAACAGTTGTTATTTTACAGGTATGGCTCCAGGTCGACGTCCTCGTCAGGTTTGCGCAGAAGATGCTCAGCAGGCTGTTCCAGCAGATCGTCACCGGGAAGAGGTTGACGACGATGACACTTGGAGGAAGACACTCCGAGAGTTTCAGTGCCAGAGTCTACAGAAGTACAAGGGATCTGTTTCAGATGCAGTCACAGAAGACTGGTTGGAGGAGGTCGAGATAGGCTTTAGTTCGATTCGTTCTCGGAAGGAACACTGGGTGTCCTTGGTTGTGACTATGTTGCGTGGAGCAGCGAGACAGTGGTGGTTCTTGTTCCTCGGCGATCGTGAGGAGTCAGCGATCTCATGGGAGGAGTTTCGAGACAGGTTTAGAGTCGAGTTTCTTTCATCGACTGCGAAGGCGTCCAGTCGCCAAGAGCTACTCACCCTTCGACAGGGGAGCTCCAGTGTTCGAGAGTTTGGAATCCGTTTCAGGAACCTTCTACGATATGCTTCAGACCTGTTACCAGATGATGAGGCCAGGGCGAGGCATTTCGAGGAGGCTTTGCATCCAGAGATCCAGCGCCAGGTCACCCCATTTATGCTGAAGACATATCTTGAGGTGCTGGCGAGGGAAGAGGTTGTTGAGAGGACTTTGACCAGGACCGTATCGTCACGAGAGGGGAATCGTCATGATTCTTCATGAAGCAGAGTTGTGGTCCGGGGTTCCCGGTTTTCAGGACAGAAGAGTTTCCATTCACCTGGGGGTAGGTCCCAACCCTTCCCATCTCGTTTCTCCGGAGGCAGCAACTCTCAGGCCTATGCCAAGGGATTAGGCACTTGTTTTTCTTATGGTGGTCATGGTCATCAGCAGCGGGAGTTCCCGACTTTTCAGAGCAGTCATCTTGCACCAGGCGCTCCACTCCAGGTTCCTCCGTTGAGGCAGTTCCAGCCGAGGCAGCAGCAGCAGGTTGCACTAGCTTTAGATCACCAGAGGGTAGATGGAGCAGGCAGAGGACAGCCCCATGATGCTCCCCATCCTCAGAGAGCAGAGCGTGGCCATGGTGGTGGTCGTCATCAGGGTTAGAGAGGCCGCGGAGGTGGTCGTGGTCATCTTCATGCTCTAGCGTTGCCAGCCCCAGGCGAGCCAGATGTCGTTCGAGGTACCCTTTGCTTGTTTTCTACCTTGGTGTATGCCTTGTTTTATTCAGGAGCGACACACTCTTTTATATCCCCTACCCTTGTCCACGCTTTGGGACTTGAGGTAGAGAGGCTTCCAGTGCCCTTGGCGTTGACTACGCCAGTTGGAGGTCGAGCTAGCTTGTTTGAAGTATGTAGAGACTGTGAGCTAGTGTTGGGGCAGCACCGCTCTTGGGGAGATTTCCTATGTTTACGAATACAACCATATGATGTCATCCTCGGCATGGATTGGTTGTATTCAGTGAAGGATATTGTGGATTGCTACAGGAAGAAGGTCGTTTTCTTTGATGAAGATGGAGAGGAAGTAGTGGTTGTTGGTGAGAGAGATCCTCGGATGAGTCATAGACGAGTTTCATCCTTATCATCCATGATGGCTGGGATGATGCTGAGTTCTTCATAGGTTCAACAGTTGGCGTTTCCTAGGGTCGTAGAGGAGTACCCTGATGTCTTTCCAGAAGAGGTTGTATCCTTACCCCCTCGATGAGAGATCGAGTTTGGGATCGAGCTACAGCTAGGAGCGTCTCCTATCTCTATGTCTCCATATAGGATGGCCCCTTCTGAGTTACGAGAGGTACGTATACAGCTCGATGGTCTGTTGTAGTGTGGTTTTGTTCGGCCAAGTGTGTCACCGTGGGGTGCACCAGTTTTGTTTGTGAAAAAGGCCGACGACAGTTTTCGGTTGTGCGTCGATTATCGTCGATTAAACAAAGTGACAATAAAGAACCGCTATACTCTCTCGCGGATTGATGACCTATTCGATCAACTGAAGGGTGAAAGTTGGTTTTCAAAGATAGAATTCCGGTCAGGATATCCTCAGATGCGTGTAAAGGATGAGGATATCCCGAAGACTGCTTTCCGTTGTCGTCATGGGCATTATGAGTTTGTTGTAATGCCATTCGGCGTGACGAATGCTCCAGCTGTTTTCATGGGGTTGATGAATGCTGTGTTCCGTGAATTCCTGGACAAGTTTGTTGTGGTTTTCATCGACGACATCCTTGTGTACTCCACATCTGAAGAAGATCATGCAGAGCATCTACGAGCCATTTTGGGAGTTCTTCGCCAACATCAGTTGTTTGGGAAGTTGTCCAAGTGTGAGTTATAGGCTCGATAAGTTCGTTTCTTGGGACATGTTGTGTCCCAACAGGGATTAGCTGTGGATCCTTCGAAGATAGAAGCAGTGGTGTCTTGGCCAGCCCCCAAGACCGTGTCAGATGTGCGAAGTTTCCTTGGTCTCGCAGGCTATTATAGGAGGTTTGTGGATAATTTCTCCCGAGTTGCAACTCCTCTGACAGCTTTGACCAGGAAGGATCAATCATTCATATGGACTGATCAGTGTCAGGAAGCTTTCGATTATATAAAGGAGAAGTTGGTAAGTGCTCCAGTCCTTTGTCTTCCAGCGGAGGGAGTCCAGTTTGATGTTTTCTGTGATGCTTCACATCAGGGTCTAGGTTGTGTTCTCATGCAGCAGAGGTCTGTTGTTTCTTATGGGTCTCGCCAGTTGCGTCCCCATGAATGCAAATATGCCACCCATGATCTTGAGTTGGCAGCCGTGGTGTTTGCACTGAAGTTGTGGAGACATTACCTCATTGGAGAGCACTTTGTGGTTTTCACCGATCATAAGAGTTTGAGGTATGTTTTCAATCAGCGGGATTTGAACTTGAGGCAGCGTCGGTGGATGGAGTTCTTGCAGGAATACGACTTCGAAATATCGTATACACCTAGGAAGGGAAATGTTGTTGCCGATGCACTGAGCCGAAATTCACGTAATGATGTTGTGCGTGAATCTGGTGATTCTTGGAGAGTGATGGAAGAGCTATCAGCTTTGCATCTTGATATAGGAGAAGTTGGGGGAAGTGGTTGTCTTTTCCAGATGACGGTGCAGTCATCCCTGATGCAGAAGGAGGAAGAGTCTCAGTTGGGTGATCTAGAGGTGTAAGTTTGGAGAGACAGAGTTGTATGTGGTGAGGCCCCTGATGGTTGGTCGGAGGATGAACAACACCGAGTTTTGTATCATGGCAGGCTTTTTGTTCCCTTGGCGATGCACGATACGGTTCTCCGAGAGTTCCATGGTTCACCCATGGCGGTACATCCTGGTGTGACGAAGATGTACCGATCCTTGAGGAGTCAGTTTTGGTGGCCTGGGCTGAAGCGTACAGTTGCAGAATGTGTGTCTCGATGTTTAGTCTGCCAGAAGGTGAAGGCCGAACACCGTGTTCCTGGTGGTCTTCTCCAGCACTTAGATATTCCTCAGTGGAAGTGGGAGGACATCTCAATGGACTTTGTTACAGGTTTACCTCAAGCTCCGGGAGGACATGATGCTATATGGGTGGTAGTGGATCGTTTAACTAAATCGGCCCACTTCATAGCAGTCAAGGAGTCGATCTCAGTGGAGGTTTTGTCGAGGTAGTATCTGGAGGAGGTGGTGAGGCTTCACGGAGTACCTAGGACGATCATTTCTGATCGAGATCCTCATTTTACCTCTAGGGTGTGGAGAGGTCTCCAACATGATTTTGGCTCTCAACTGTGCCTTAGCACTGCTTTTCATCCTCAAACGGATGGTCAGACAGAGCGAACAATCCAGACTCTTGAAGACATGTCGCGCTCTTGTGTTCTTGATTTTGGAGGTTCATGGGTGAAGCACTTACCCTTGGTAGAGTTTGCTTGCAATAATAGTTTTCACTCTACCATCGGTATGGCGCCGTTTGAAGCCTTGTATGTCCGGCCATGCCGTTCTCCGTTGTGCTGAACTAGGGTCGGAGAGTCAGCAATTCTCGGACCAGAACTAGTGCAGAATACAACAGAGATGGTTCAGGTGATTCGTGAGAGGATGAAGATAGCACAAGATCGTCAGAAATCTTATCCTGATCAAAGAAGGAGACCCTTAGAGTTTAATGTTAGGGATCATGTGTTTCTAAAGGTGACTCCCCGTCGTGGGCAGCGAAGGTTTGGTCGTGGAAGTAAGATTTCTCCCCGGTTTGTTGGGCCTTTCGAGGTGTTAGCTCGTGTTGGAGATGTGGTGTATCGAGTAGCACTTCCCCCTCATATGAGTCGGATACATGATGTTTTCCATGTATCACAGCTCCGTCGTTATCTTCATGATGAATTTCATGTTATCGATTGGGGAGAGATCGATATTGACGATGATGCAACCTTCGAGGAGCGACCTGTGGAGATCCAAGACCGCAAGGAGAAAGTGTTGCGTGGGTGTTCTATCCCCTTAATTCGTGTCTTGTGGCGACACGGTGCCATGGAGGAGAGTACCTGGGAGCGTGAGTCACAGATACGTGCTCAGTACCCAGAGTTGTTTAATGTTTAAGACCTTTAATGTTTTATTTATGTACCTTTGATGTGATGTTGTGAATGAATTGTTTGGGTATGAATTGTTTGTTCCCAGATGTCAGAGTTTTGTTCCAGCTTTCAAACAACTCATGGTGGTTTTTCCCTGAGAGGTATCTTAGGGGGTGGTTGTTCGGACCCCTCTTCTTTTCTGGGTTGGTTTTTAATTCTCGAGGACGAGAATGTTTTAAGAGGTATCTAATGTAATGGCCCAGACCTCTCCGGTCCATTACATTGTGAAATGTTGGTGTTGGAGGTGTTCTGGGAGGTCAAGAGGACTTATCCCCAACACTTTGCCAATTTTTCCAATTCTATGAACAGTGTTTCCAGTTTTATGAACAGTAACAGATCAGTAGCACAGATCGGTAGCACTGATCAGTAGCACAGATCGGTAGCACTAATCGGTAGCACTGATCGGTAGCACTGATCGGTAGCACAGATCGGTAGCACTGATCGGTAGCACAGATCGGTAGCACAGATCGGTAGCAATGATCGGTAGCACTGATCGGTAGCACAGATCAGTATCACAGATCGGTAGCACAGATCGGTATCACAGATCGGTAGCACAGATCGGTTGCACTGATCAGTAGCACTGATCAGTAGCACTGATCGGTAGCACAGATCGGTAGCACAGATCGGTAGGTGTACAGTAACAGTGGGTGAACAGTGTTTCCAGACTCCTACAGTTTTGCCCCTTTTGACGATTCCTTTGACGTAAAATACATTTAAAGCCTTATTTTAAGGGCTCTTAAGGCCGTCTAAAATGCCATAAATCCAATATTAATTATTCCTAAGGCTTGGAATGTTTTACTTGGTCAAACTGCGTGGGTTAATGCGATCCGTTTTTAATGGAGAATTAACCGGATCTTAAACCATCGCCCCATTAAATCTTAAAAAGGGACGAGATATCATTCTTCCTTTTTCATTCCCTTTGTTCTCGATTAAGAGGCACTAGAACCTTTCAATCCTTTCCGTAGGAGTTTCACAATCAACCTTTACTCCTAGGATCAGTTCCGCTCTGTTGGATGCAACCGAGCCGTGTCGATCAATCTTCGATATAAGCATCCTCCGGTGGATGCAGTTGTCGCGAGGGGAGGATCGTGACCTGTTGTGTGGATAAAGGACGTCAAGAACTCTTCGAGGTAGGGGATTCATGGCTTCTCTAATTGTATATGTGCAATCGTTGAATTAGCATGATTTATCTCTTTGGATCACAATTAAATTGACCTAATTAAATACTTGAACCGGATTAAAAGAATTGGTTGATCGCATGCTGTTGCTTTATACCGTGATAACGGTTTGTCTCATGTTTTCCTAGATATAGTGATATCTATGTTTTCTTTGTTTTTTTGTTCGTTCATGTTAGAAATTGATAATGAACGTAAAGCCGGAATTAATTGTTAATTAATTGGGTAAAGATAAAGAGGCATGTAAATTAATCTGGTTTTTGTCGTTGTTGTAGTTGTTCTAATTTGAGGATAATAAAATTAGGGAAGTAAGCATGGTTATTTAATTGTGATAGCTTGATGATTAGGTATCCATGATTGGAACCTACGAATAACAAATCTGCCAATTCCATGTGGATTTGAAAACAGATTATGTGGGAATTTCAAAAGGGTTCTGAGTTACCCGCTTTCTTGTAAGGCTGAATGCCTTGTGGTTTGGAGCTCTGAGTGCTTATTGTGTTTGAAGGCTAAATGCCTTGTGAAAGGGTCGAGAACCCATTTTGTGATGTTTTTTTCCTGCTGCTTGTGATGTGATGTGAGCCTGGATGGCTATTGTGATATGTGGAGGCATGGAGACTTGTGGTTGTGGCAGCGGATGACGCCTAGTGTGGCGAGATGCATCAGTTTATGCATATGGGTGTCGGGGAGGACACTAGGGGTGATGGAATGGGTTGGATGTGGTTGCTGGTTGCTTACGGTTTTCTTGAATGTTAATCTTCTTTGCTTTTCCCCACTGCTCAAGGTAGCTGGTCTTGCTACCAATCTTCTGAAGGAGGCGAAGACGCGCGGGGTATGCCACGTGCTTTTCGTGTTTAGCCTCTCGAGTGAGAATGGGTATATGCTCTTTCTATAGGTGACAAAGACTCGACGGGTAGTATACCTACTCATTGTGTTGAGCCTCCTTTGTGTTTAAAAGCATAGGATGTTTTTCTAGAATGCCTGGGAATGTGGAAAAGTAATTCTGTAAGGAATGTTTGATTAAATGGTGAAAATCCACGGGGATGGAGATGCTGGAATTTAAAGGTGATGTGAATCTTAAAAAGGAGCAGTTGTTTTTGAAAGTGATGCCAATTTAGTTTAATGTGGAATTGTTCATTCTTATTTAATGTTTAAATAATTAATTAATGTACAGTGGAACTGATAAATGAGAATGGAGTAATATAATAAAGCTCTTCAATTGGTTGTGTGCTTATAGGATACCTAGTCTTTGAAGTAGCAGCCTGGAGTCTGAGAGACGTTAGCTGCAGTTGTATCTAAGACTAGGTAATGCCCATAGTGTGGATGTGAGTTACTTATATATTCTGTACTTTTTGTGTTTGTATACGCTACTCCACCCTGTCGGTAAGGGAAACTGACACCCCGGGGATTCTGAGCCTTGGGGGGTGTTTTCCCCAACATTCTGATGGGAGGTTGAATGGTTGACTACCCCCTTTGGCCCCGCTCTCTTCTCTTGGTAGATCTTTGTGCTGGTAGGCACAGTGGTTAGTTTTACCCATATATGTGTGTAGAGGGTTGTGATGGCTTGTGGTTATTTCCCACACATATATTCTGGATATAGTATCCTATGGAATACTATAGGTGTAACATGTATAGGCTGTGATGGCTTGAGGATCCTTACTCGGCGTATGGACTGTGATGGCTTGAGGTATAATACTCGATGTATGATACACGTTATACGAGCTATGGTGGCTCCCGGAAACTACCTGGTTACTTTGGTTGTGAGGATGGTGTGGTGCTTCGCCTAGGTGTCTGCGGGCAAGCCTTTGTGGTGCACAAGGTGCAGATTGTGGAGCTTAGCCCAGGTGTCTGCGGGCAAGCCTTGGAGAGAGATGCACAGGACGTATGTCGTTGGGGAAAAGCGGAAAACCAGTGGGGAAGTAGTAGCAGGCTACCCTTGATATTCTTTACTATATGCTATATTCTTGTATGCGTTACTTGGTGAGAGTAGCCATGGTGAGGTTGGGAACATAGTATACCTGTTAGGTGACGAGTTAGTTTCACTTGTTGTTCACTGGTCTTTAGCATGCTTTCTTTACTTTTTCACGAGAGGCTTGGGGAGGATCCTACTGAATATACTGTTATACTCACCCTATGTACATATAAACTTTTTTTCAGGTCACTTGGAGCAGGTTGGAGATCAAGCGGGTTACTACTAGATTGTGGTTGGAGGAGGAGCTGTTCGGGCTCGTGGTCGCTACCGTTTTTCTTTATTTTGGGTACTTTTAGTTTCCCCTTTCAGTTGTAGTACTTTTTCATGACATTTCATATATGTACTTGATTTCCTTTTACATTTCAGTTCTGAGTTGGAGTTGATTGGAGTCTATTATATCTCTCTCTTCTGCATGTGTTCTCTTAGAGGGTAATGCCTCCCATTTGTGTGTGTATTATACCCTCGGTGCTAGTCGCCAACCTGGGGCCTACTGGAGGCAAGACTCGGGGGTCATTATCTCCCTTCTCACATTGCCGGCCCAGGAGGGGTACACTTTGTGGGGAGGGGGTCGTGACATCACAGTTCTAGTTCAACCATGTTATTTTTTTGTTCGTTCAAATGTGAAATTAATGGTTTAGTTGTTCCCATGATGCTTGTAATGGAAATAGTTGGATCATGGATACTTCATGTGATGAGAGGTATAGGAGTAGGGGAATATATTGGACTGTAAATGGGGATAAATGTATTCTTAAGTTCAATAGGCATTTGGAAATGTGCAAATATTTGGTTCAAAATTCAACATAATGAGTTCATAATGGCCTATTTTCAGGAGTCTATTGGTTATAAAAAATAAAAATTTATTATTTTGGATATATTTTATAGATAATAAATCCAAAGGTGTGGAAAACGAATCATTTTCACTCATTAAGGGGCATAAGTATGAAATTAGACAGTTTGGTGTAGTGGGAAGGGGGGCTGAAATGCCAATGAATTCAACCCAATTGCAGACAAAAACGGAAAGGGGTTGGTTGTGACGTATTGTGTTATACAAATTGCTTAATAGGTATGTAATGATTCATGGTACATATCTATAGTCTGGGCCGGGTCTTGGTCCAAGTCTTTTAAAAAATATAAAATGTAAAAAATAACATAAATTAGCAATAATAAATAGAGAAAACTTACAATTCATGAAACTAAAATAAGATTGAAAAAAATTATCAATTGGGATGGTCCAGGCTTGGTCTAGGCATGGGTTTGCTATGGCTTTGTTGGGTCGTCACTAGTTCGACTTCTGCCCTAAACACTACTTGGGTTGGGCCCATTGTAAGAAATATGTCTCACATAGTATCCAGGTCCACGCCAGGCATCATGCCATTTTTACCCCCCTATTGAGATTAACAAATATGTTTTTATGTTTTTTTACATTCAATAGTATTTTTGGATTCTAAAAATTTCGTTATTACATTCATGTTACTTTAAATGGATCTTTTACTTAAATAAACATTGCGATGTTACAGTTTTTCCAATCCTCAACACAGCAACCACTTTCTCTGCAATTATTTTACAATATAACCACTCAAAAGGATAGTAAGATGGGCTGTGGAGAGTGATATTGCTTGGATTGATATATGTATTGATTTTGTTTTAATTCATTATAGACCGAGTTCACAATTGACTGGGGAATGGTGGATGCTAGTAGGAGAGCTATTTAAGACACAAGGGAAATATATGCCGAATTTCATTTTATGATGCATCAGTTTTTATTCACCATAGTATTCAATATCGGATCATGGTGCGATGAGACGGGGTTCTAGAAGGGTTATGTACACAATCTTTAACTCAAATAATGTATCATAGGTGCATATTCAATTGCTAAGTGTACTAAAATGGTGTTTCCAACAACGTGCTATATGAAGAACATAATGAAAAATGAAGAGATTATTAAATGGAACTGTTTCCCCCTTGTTTGCAAGAACATGATTTGACCCATGGGGCGGTGTGGTTCTTATATATTGGGCGGTGACATGTATAGTCAAAAGATACAGGTATGTTTTTGTTTAGTTTTTATTTTACTTTCTTTATCGCATTGGCCACATAGGTATTTTACTTCTTTCTACAGACGGAGGGTAGTGATGCTATCCTTACTAGTTGACGTAGATCCCTAATATATTGTAATACCATGAGGTTTGAGTGTGAGGAAACATTGGAAGATAGAGGAGCCTTGGGGTCTTCAATGAGATGGAATGTTTTTCTAAAACATTGTTTGAGAACATTTTTGGAGTATGTTGGATTCATGAAACAACCCCAAGTGTCTCCATGAGATAGCATAAATAACCCCAAGTGTATCCAAGTGTCTCCATGCATCGTGTCATCCTCACATGGGTTGGCCACTCATCCAATCCTATCAAACCGATCATGTTCTATCCTCTCAGTCACATAGTCTAGACTCATCTCCCGAGGATTATCTCATTCCTCGATGCACATCTCATCATCCAACTAGACAAAGAGGATTATTCAACTTATGATTGTTATAGTCAAAAAATCACACCATGTCGAACATATCTACATTATATTCTTAGTATGCCATTCAAGAACCTCATCAAAATCATGTATTATAACCCAACCCCACTAACCAAGTTCCATCCTAAGCTAAATCACACCAAGCCTCTTGGTATTATAATGCGAATCTGTCCGACAATACCCAATACCCACACTAGCATCTCATCCTTCATCTCATTAGTTGAACTCTTGAATCATTAAATGGAGTAAAACCTTACATAATACATTTTATATACTCAGAGGGACTATCCCACTCTAAGAACCTACTAAGATTCCAATCCATCCTCATAAGTATTTCCTCATCAAACGTTAGATGTACAATTTCCACACCTATCACTACAAGGCCCAATCCTCTAAAGAGTATTTTACTTGATCTAAATCCTCATCGTTAGTGACATCAATTGCATTAATGTGCATAAATGTCAACTGAACCCTACATTCCAAGAATTATTCATGTGGACAGGCCCCATAGCAACAGACTAAAAACTAAAACCGTAAATAATAATTCCAAATACATGCATCATTTTTGAATAAATATCTCAAGTGTAAACATAAAAACCATGAATAATAAGACCTCATCCCTTGTATCAAACAAAACCAAACTAAGTGGAAACTCGGTCCAAATTGATTACATACCATTAATAGGTAGAGTAATTGTTAATTAATAGGAATGTACTATTTGATAGTATCATTTTTAAACATTGATATGTTTTCCCTTTGCTTGCAGGAACATGATTTGACCCATGGGGTGTTACGGTACTTATATGTTGAGCGGTGACAGGTATAGTCACAGGAGAGGTATGTTTTATTTTATTTTCTTTATCGCATGGGTCACTTAGATCTTTGACTGCTTTTTAGATTAGTTTTTATTTTTTTTATGTTCTTTATTGCATTGGTCAATTAGATCTTTTACATATATGAATTATCCCAGAAGATTTTTGTTGCATCCAGAGATGTTAAAACATACTCAAATTCTATTGTTCTCAAGGTGACTAATGTTTTATTATTAGAGTTCCAAGAAAATCATATACCATTGATAAGTAATACACTTTCATAATTTGACCCTAATCAGTAGTTTCAACTATCTAGTACCACTTTTAAAAACAACAAATATAAAATATATATCTTAATCATACCACCATCCCAAATGAAGAGTCTGTTTTTTATAACATAAGATCGGTTTCTATAATGTGAAGGAAAATTGCAAAGGATTTATTTGGAATCCTAGCCAGATGATGCTACCCCACAGATATCGCTGGACCAGGCCAAAACACCGTGGTCACGCCACGGTCAAACCACAGCCACGTTGTGGTCATGATGCTGTAATGCCATGATTTGGCCCTACATCTGGACAACACCTCGTGGCGGTTCGTAGTCCTTTCAGAATTCGATGTATGATACATAGATAGAGTTTTAGATACATTACCCACCCATAGTTAATAGGGAGGGAGGCGATGACCGGAATGTTTCCATGCTTCCTCCTGCTCCCTTGGCTCCTAGTAGGAAGATGTTGCACCGCAGATGTCGCTAGACCGGGCCAACACGTCGTGGTCACGCCGCGGTCACGCCGCGGTCACGCCGTGGTAATGCCGTGATTTGGCCCTGTTCCAGGATGACACCCCGCGGCAGTTCGCAGTCCTGTCGGAATTTTATGTATGATACACAGATAGATTTTTAGATATATTACCTGCCCATATTTAATGGGGAAGGAGGCGACAGTCGGAATGTTTCCCCGCCTCCACCCGCACCCTTCGATCCTGGCCAGAAGATGCTACCCCACGAATGTCACAGGACCGGGCCAACACGTTGTGGTCACGATGCGGTCATGTTGCGATCACGCTACGGTCACAACCCAGTCATGCCGCAGTCACGCCGCGGTAATGCCGTGATTTGGCCCTACTCTAGGATGACACCCGGTGGCAGTTCGCAGTCCTGTCAGAATTCTATTTATGATACCAAGATATAGTTTTAGATACATTACCCACCCATAGTTAATGGGGACGGAGGCGATGGCCTGAATGTTACCCCACCTCCTCCCTCTCCCTTCACTCTTGGAAGGAAGATGTTTCCCTTTGAATGTCGCTGGACCGGGCCAACACGTTGCGGTCAAGCTGTGGTCACGCCGCAGTCATGCTACGGTCACGCTGCGGTCACGCCGCGGTAATGCCGTGATTTGGCCCTTCTCCAGGACGACACCTTACGGTGGTTCAGAGTACTGTCGAAATTCAATGTATGATACCTAGATATATTTTTAGATACATTACCCACCCATAGATAATGGGGAGGGAGGCGACAGCCGGAATGATTCCCCGCCTCCTCCCACTCCCTTTGCTCCTGGCCGAAAGATGCTGCCCTGCGAATGTCATCGGACCAGGCCAACACACTGAGGTCATGCCATAGTCACGCCGCTTTCATGCTATAGTCACCACGCATTCACGCAGTGGTCACGCCGTGGTCATGCCGCGGTCACGCCGCGGTCACGCTGCGGTCACGCCGCGGTCACGCCGCGGTCACACCGTGATTTGGCCCTGCTTCATGACGGCAACCCGCGGTGGTTCGCTATCCTGTCGGAATTAGATGTATGATACCTAGATAGAGTTTTAGATACATTACCCACCCATAGTTAATGGGGAGGGAGGCGATGACCGGAAAGTTGCCCCGCCTCCTCCCACTCCTTTCGCTCTTGGCCCGAAGATGCTGCCTCACGAATGTCGCTGGACCAGGCCAAATGGGACAGCCCACTGGATAGCCTCCCTACCATCATCCCTAGACCTAGGATAGCCCACCAGACACCCCCCCCCCCCAACCCTCCTCCATGGACCATAGATCCCAATCTACACTCTCTTCAAGATTCACCCTAAATCCCAATGGAAAAGAGGGTTTTAGAGCATCGGAAGAAGATGCGTGAAGAGTGCAAACCCTAATCGAAAATAGGAAGAAAAAAGAGGATTAGACTCACCCAAATCTTCAATCTGCATTTGAATTCACTCAAAACGCCCAAGTGACATGTACATGTCAACCCTGCCTCAGTCCGAGGTGCGGTGTGGCCGATACCACTAAAAGTGTCTCACTTTTTTTTTGAAATGGAAAACATTTTAAGTATAACAACAACTGGCATATATAAAACCAACCAAACGAATTTATATTGTGTTGATACTTTATAAAAACTATCCATGGGTCATTTTTGATGTGTACAAGTCAATCATGCCTCAATCCGAGGCACGGTGTGGCCGACACCACTCAAATTGTCTCTCTTTTATTTCAAAAGGACATCATTTTAAGTGGATACAACAACTGACATACGGAAGAAAGACCAAAGACATTCTAATTCTATTAAAACTTTAAGAAAATTATCCATGGGTCATATGTGATGTGTACGATTCAACCACGCCTCAATCTGAGGGCCGGTGTGGCCGACACCACTCAAATTGTCTCACTTTTATTTGAATTGAACAGAATTTAAGTGAAAACTACAACTAACATACAGAAAACTGACCAAACTCATTCGGATTGTGTGGATACTTTATTAAAATGATCCATGGGTCATTTTTGACATGTATGAGACAACCCCTCCTCAATTTGAGGCGCGGTGTGGCCAACACCACTCAAAATGGATCTCTTTTGTTTAAAATGGACACCATTTTAAGTGAAAACAACAACTGACATACGGAAAACCGACCAAATGCATTTTGATTCTATTGAAACTTTAGGTCAATGATCCATGAGTCATTTGTGATGTGTAAGAGTCAACCATGCCTCAATCTGAGGCACGGTGTGGCCGCTACCACTCAATGTGTTTCAATTTTATTTGAAATGGACATCATTTTAGGTGAAAACAAAACTGGCCTATGGAAAACAGACCAAACGAATTCAGATTCTATTGATACTTTATTAAAACTATCCATGTGTCATTTGTGACTTGCACGAGTCAACATCGCCTCAATCTGAGGCGCGGTGTGGCCGACACCACTCAATGTGTCTCTCTTTTGTTTAAAATGGATACTCTTTTAAGTAAAAACAACTGGTATACAAAAAACTGACCAAATGCATTCAGACTGTGTTCATACTTTAGGAAAACGATCCATGAGTCATTTGAGACGTGTACGAGTCAACCCCGCCTCAATCTGAGGTATGGTGTTGCTATCACCACTCAAAGTCTCTATTTTATTTATAATGAACATCATTTTAAGTGAAAACAACAATTGACATACTGAAAACCGACCAAATGCATTCAGATCCAGTTTAAAATTAAGGACAATGATCCATGGGTCATATTTGACATGTAAGAGTCAACCCCGCCTCAATCAGAGGCATGGTGTGGCCAAAACCACACAAATTTTCTCTCTTTTGTTTAAAATGGACATCATTTAAAGTGAAAACAACAACTGATATATGAAAAACTAACCAAACACATTCTGAATCTGTTGAAACTTTAGGACAATGATCCATGGGTCATATGTGACATGTACGAGTCAACCCCGCCTCAATTCGAGGCGCGGTGTGGCCAGTATCACTCTAACTATCTCTCTTTTCTTTAAAATGGACATCATTTAAAGTAAAAACAACTGAAATGTGGAAAACTGAACAAACATATTCAGATTTTGTTGATACTTTAGAAAAATGATCCATGGATTGTATGTGACGTGTAAGAGTAAACCACGCCTCAATCTGAGGCACGGTATGGCTGTAACCACTCAAAGTGTCTCACCTTTATTTGAAATGGAAAACATTTTAAGTGAAAACAACAACTGGCATACGGAAAACCGACAAAATGCATTCAGATTCTCTTGATATTTTATGAAAACGATTCATGAGTCATCTGTGACGTGTACGAGTCAACCCCACCTCAATCCGGGGTAGCAGTGCAAAACGGGTTGTGGGCCCGCGGGCTCAGCAAGTTTGGGGAAGGTTTGGGGTCGGGCGGGTTTATTAAAAAAACCCACATAAAAACGGGATCATATGAATAGCCCACACAAGCAGCTGACCCGTGAGGATTTACCCGTATGGATACGGGCTGACCCGTGGGCTAATTTTTTTAATAATCATCACCCTATTTATTAAAGCTCAGTATGTAATTACCAATGTACATGCGGCCCAAGATCTCATAAAAATTAATCAATGCCTATGGGTGTCTGTAATGCACGCATGCGTGCAACCCCTCTTTCTCTATCTATATTGCACGCATGCGCGACCCCTCATTCTCTCCCCCAATTCCCAACGTCTTCTTCCCGAATTTTAATTTTATTTAAAAAATGTCATCGCTTTGAGTCGACGCCTCTTTCCCGTGACATACAATCACACCCTTCCTTCTGTCCTACTTCGTCCAGGGAATCGTCGTCCCCCGCTCGCCCCCTGCTACACATCCTTCCCTACATTATATGTCCTTTGCACCCCCACCCCCACCCCACCTCCCCACGCCATGCCCGCTTCTTCCGCTGCCCCCCCCCCCTCCCGAGCTTGTCACCGTCATCCCCCTTGCACTGTACCCTCCTCCTCCGCCCCCCAGTCGAATTCCTCTACCCCCTCAGCCCACTCCCCGCCTCCTCTCTCCCCCACCTCTCCATCGTTGACATCCACATTCATCCACTGGAAACCAGCCCCCTGTTGGTGTCTTCTTCCATCAACTTTCCCTTCTGTTGACGTCCACCACCGACCATCGACAACTAGTCCTTGCCAACCTCCTCTTCCGTTACAATTTTATATCATTATACCATATAATTATTAAAATTTAAAATTTATTAAAATAATAACAAATGCGGGTTGCCTGCGGGCTTTCCCGCAACCGCTGTGGGGTGGTGTGGGGTTGATTAATCCAAGTGTTTTTATGCAGGTTTTTGTGGGTCTATCCCTCATGGGATAAATCTCGTGCAGGCTTGACCCACCCTGCCCCACCCATTTCACATTGCTAATTCGGGGCACGGTGTGGCCAGTATCACTCCAAGTGTATGTATTTTGTTTAAATGGACATCATTTTAAGTAAAAACAACTAGTATACAGAAAACAGACCAAACGTATTCGAATTCTGTTGATACTTTATTTTGGGGTTATTAGCTTCTAATTTATGAATTAAATCATGTATGTGTTTTAGAAAATGAAAATTTGTATGTATTCTTAGTTCTGTATAACCCACCACCCTAGACAACCCCAGCCCTGTGGATAGCCCCTCACCCCTATACACCCCCACCGTCAGGACACCTCCAACCCCTTGTATGAAATTTTATATATGTGTTATATATAATTCAGAATTTTGTATGCAACATAATTCATTTTTTATTTGTTATTGATTCATAGTTCAGAATTCATTACATAATTCATTCTGCATGTATTAAATTGAGAATCCAATTATGAATTCTGTATTGCTTAGGGTAATTGGGTTCATATACATGATTATAATTGTGGTACATTATATGGTTATAAGAGTATCTTGTTTTTATGTGATTTTGTGTGATATTTGATATTAAGAGTGTATGATGGTGTATGTAGTTGAGTACGCAGTGGTTTTGTTTCTATTAAGATTGTGTACAGTGGTTTTGTTGCTATTAAGAGTGTATGTAGTGGTTTTTTTGCTGTTAAGAGTGTGTGTAGGTGTATGTGTAGTGGTTTTATTGCTTGAGGCAGCATGTGTGGTAAGGATCTGGTGTTTCTAGGGGTGTATGTGGTTTTAGCTGTTGATTTGGCTGCTGAATGTGCTGCTGGAGTGGACCTTAGTTCTGGTTTCTAGTCGTGGATCCTAGATAATGGTGTAGGGCTATTGCTTCTTGGATGATGTTGTGGGGTACTGTGAGGTAATGCATGTGATGGGTGTCGGTGCAGCAATTGGGTGGTTTTTCTGGGTATTGGGGGGTTTTTTGGGCATTGACGTTGTTCTCGTGTTGTTGGAGTTTGGGAGATGGTTGTTGGTTGCAGAATCAGGGAGCTGGGTTTGGTTTTTTGGGTCTGCTTGGGTTGCGGTTAGTGGACACTGGTGCAGGGGCTATCCATTTTAGAGCTGAGCCTTATTCTATTGATGTCAAGCAGGTTGTTTCTTGGTGGGAATGATGGTATAGTAGGGAGGGATCCTGTTGGTCTAGCTGTTGGAGTGGGATGCTGGAATCTGGTGCGGTGGTGCTTGAGGATGCTGGAGGAGATGGTTGAGTCTGGTAGGTGTTGTTGTTGTTCTGTTTTATGGGTGTTGGTTGTTGCTTCTGGTGCTAGGATGAGACTGCAGGGATTTTTTTGGGAGTATTTATAGGATCTGGACTTGTTAGGTCTGGGTTGCTGTTGGAGTCAGTGCTTCTGGCTGGGCTGTTGGAGTTGAGTGGGCTTCTGCTTGGTGGGGAGTTCCGATGGTGTAGAGTGGATGGGATGGAAAATTCTAGTAATACACTATACCAATGGTTTACTAAACCGTTGGTATACTGTTGTACATATTTTTACCAACAGTTTTAGTAAACCGTTGGTAATACATAAAAATGATATAATTTCCAACATTTTTAGAAACCATTGGGAATAATCCTATACACTACCTGTATTTCAAACAGTTTGCACCATTGGGAATACTCTTATACACTGCCTGTATTTCCAATGGTTTACACCATTGGGAATACTCCTATATACCAAAATTTATTTAAACTTTTTGGGAACCTCTAGGATTACACATCCTTTTTCCAACAGTTATACTAAAACCATTGGTAATGGGCTATCCCAACGCCTTACTTTCCAACGGTTTGTCAAACCGTTGTTATATAGTATACCAACAGTTTGGCAGCCTTTACCAACAGTTTGAAAACGTTGGTAAAGGCTTAGTTTCCTATAGTGAATGTTTAGTAATAACCTTGGAAGATAGATTTAGAAAAACTATTATTAGAAAACACTACCCTAAAATTGACATTGAGGATTAGTACAAAAGATCATCCAAAAAAAATTAATGTAAATATTAGGTGGGTTTTCCCTGAAATAAAACCCTTTCTAGATCTGAGCAGGATGAGGTGGATCTGGAATAGGTTTACCAAGGGGTAAAACATGAAAACACCACTTTGAACTTGACTCAAATGAGAACTGGTGCATGAAAACGGGCTTTTCTACACTCTTGTTTATGACACTTTTGATGTATATTCTTAGGATAATATACATTTTCATTAAAAGCATATTAGAAGGATTTTAATATAAAATGAGAATAAATAACCTTGGGTAATCCTAATGTGGTTTAGATTGAAAATATGGTGTCATGATATTCTATGAATGATTTTATGACTATTTTTACTCACACAATATTTTTTGGTTTTTGTCAATGGCTGGATCCCAAAGATGTCATAGTAACATTGAACATGATGTAAAAGGTGGGAAAAATGGTGTAACTAATAAACAAAATGGAATTTTTATAGGCCTAAAATATATCGTGTTCATTCCGAAGTAGTTTTCCAAAAATATGATCAACTATATATACATTAAGCCACTCCCAAACTCAATAAAGAAGGGAAAATTGGAGAATGATAAGAGCTTCAACAGTGGCGACCATGGATAAAAGAAAGCTCAATTTCCATCATGCTGTAAATGTAGAAGGACACACCTAAGAATGTGTATAAATGTAACAAATATATTCATTATGTGTTGAAAAGAAGGACATAAAGTAAAAAATTGACAATAAAAAATCAAGAATATTATGGATGAAAATAAAAATGATCTTAAGAATCCATTTACAGTCATTATCTATAACTGAAGGGGACCTGGTAATTACCCGATTCAATGACATATTATATAGGATAACTAATTTTTCAAAGACATACCTATGTGGAAATAAATGGACAGATAAATTTTTAAATGTAGTAATGCTATTTTTTGATGGGGTTACTTGGGAAGAATTTTCTCTTGTACGTGTATCCTTGCAGTTTGTTATTTGAAAATTCTATTTGAAGTAGAATTTTATTTTATTTTACGGATATATTTATAAAGAGCCATTTGGGATTATATTATCCTTGAATATGAGGAAATTTCCGGTTATTAATTTTTTTGGATGAAAATGTGTGGTATGAGATAACATTTTTTGTTAAATTATGTTATGGTTATTTTGAGGAATTTTTCACATTTTTTGAATGTTATAAAATATAGTTTTTTAAAATGGTCTACAAAAAGACCGTGTGAAAACACGTCACGTCAGAATAAACTATGGGAATCGAACCCACAACCATAGTGCAGCTAGGATTTATTGCCTACCACTGTACTAATTGAAGTCCCTGGTTAGTGTGAAAAATTATTATCAATTAAATGATTTTATTGATAAATAATAAGTTGATCTGGGATCTTATTATTTACTAAAGGGATATCCTTAATATTGGAAAATTATTCGGTGATTAAGTGATAAATGTTTTTTTGGAAGACTTTCACTCTATTGGGAACACTATATGCCTAATGAAAATAGAATAATATGGGATTTAATTTGAGGAGTAATGGTGGATTTTTTTTATTTTTGAAGAATATATTTTTTATAGGGATTCAAGTTATTAATAGAAATAATTTTCCAATAATATAGAATATGTGATTTGGTTAATTAAACTTTTGTATGAGACATTAAAAGTAGTTTATGTTATTTGGAGATAAATATTAAGATTTACTATGAAATACTATGTGATTAAATTCTTCTGATTATTTGATTTCAATTTTAGCTTGTATTATATTGATGGATTTTAAGGACAATTGTTTATTGAATTTTTATTATTAAAAAATGTGTATTGTTTGTTTAATTTCATAAATTAAGATTACTATATCTTTCTATAATGGATTACACACTTTGGGGATTATATGATCTTGTATTAACCATTTTTTTGGTTTATCTCTAAAAACAAGAGAAATATATAGTTCATCCTTTGTGGATTATGTGATTATCTAGATGTTGATTCTAGCACTTCAGGTGTGACCCAGTTATCATAAATACTCATCGTTTGGAGAAAATATAAGTTAGTGTTAGACATTTATTAAAGGATGAAACTATATATAAAAAGAAAGTATATATCTTTATGATTTTATTCAATATCATAAATAAATTCCTCAACTTTATGAAACTGAACTTAAAACTAAAAATTGTTTTCTATTTAATTTTACTACTGGAAAAATAATGACCATTTATCCAATCACAAGTTTGTGGTTTTCATATTGTTACGATTTTTATGATCACGTTTTCTATCACTCTACATCAAAACATGAATCTAAGTTTGTCTTGCATATCCATGTTTTCCTACATAGTATCCTAGTATTGGTTATCTCGAATGGCCTTCATACTTCTATTTATTTCTTTTAAAGTGATAATTTTATTGACTCTTTTTACAATGTGGGACGTTAAATGATGTTCCCAAGCCCAATTTTATTATTTGGAGGATGCAATTTCTAAAAGGTGGGAATAATGTAACACCCCAAGATTTTATAGTATGTTATTTTCTTTAAATTAATTCAATAGCTTCTGCTACACGCAACACCTAGTTTGAGAGAACCACACATTACCAAACTAGCCATTTAGAAAACGTTTATGTATATTATTGACATCATTTTGAATTTTATATACTTCATATAATTTTGAATTCTATATTATGTGTTTCTTTGAAAAAATATAAGAACAGATTCAATTTTTCCGATAAATGAATTATTTCCTAAAAAATGAAATTTTACAGTCTTTTAATGGATAACCATTTTTAAATCCTATATTTGACACATTTATATATTCAATTTGACAAAATAAACTTCTTCCATAGAAGAGGGACATAAAAAATTAGTCTGGATAAATTCTGGATTCTTTTCTGATAACATTCATATTTTGATGAATAATGAAAAATATCAAATTTTAATTGAAAACAACATTATTATTAAAAATAATTTACAGTGATAAATTTTAAATTTGAATGGTGTTGAAGTATAATTAGATTATATTTTTATCATTTAATCCAATTTTGGTCAATAGAAGTAATTTTACATTAAAATTGGACATAAAAACATATCAATATTTTGATAGTTTTTACTTCACAAAAACATGCTTTCTGGTTTTGACAATGGGAATATTTTTTTAAATTAATTAATAAAACTTTAAGTTTTGAATTTGTTAAAATAGACATAATTTTTGAAGTAGGAATATCAAAAATTATCTTTGGGCGAATTTTTTTTTTATTTTTCTAAAAACATTAAATATTATATAAATATTGAAAAACATTGTGTTATTGTTTAAAGAAGGATTTTTTTAAATAATTACTTTTAATTTAATTTTATTTCAAATTAAAAATATATAAATAATACCTATATTTTTTCAATGTAATTCATTAAAGTCATTTTATAATAAATGTATATATAAAATACTTTATTGAACTTTTTACCGTCTTTTACTTAACTTCAAGGAACATTAACAAATTTGCATAAAACATAATTTTACCACTTATATGAATTAAATTTCAAAAATTAAAGATATATAGTTGATATTAGTATGTTATATTTTGTTAAATAGGATAAAAATAATTTTATTTTGTGAATAGTAACTTTTCAATTTTATTTACCACGGTTAAATGAAAATAGTGTATTAATGCGAAAATTGATATTATAATTACCCTTAAACATGTCTTAATTATATTTTATAAGTTAATTTCTACCAAAATAAACCTTAAGGATAATATATGGTCATTTTGATCCAATTGGATTCGTTTAGGACATTTGTTATTATTTTATTTAATGAAGAGTTAAAAGTGTAAAATTCAAAGATTAATATCTAATCCATTTTTAACATAGAGGTATCAATAGTATAAATTCGACTATAAATATTCATTAGAAACCTAAAAATATTTCCTACATCATGGTATTTTACTTAATATTTTTTGGCGTTAAATAATTAATTTTATTGATGACATAATTATGATGCAGTAATTAACATATTAATGAAATATTAAAATAATTGATATTATAAATATCAAAAAAATGTAAATTGGTACTTTTGATGCATTCAAAAAAATTTATTGGTTAATATTAAATTTTAGGGTTGATTAAATTTATTTGTTTCTAAGTAATCATGTTTTTTGACATTCACAAAAATAAAATACTAAATAGTGTCAAAATTTACATAAATGAGTATTTTAAAAAATAATATATTTTTAAAAGTTATAATATTCCTGAAAATATATGGTATGGGAAAAGAAAATATATAATTATAGAAATTTCATTAATTAACCACTTTAGGTTCTCTGGGAATTTTATAGTATGTTTATTTCCCATGTAATATAAAAATACAAGAAGACATTGTAAAAGTTAAACTATTTAATTAAGAATTAAATCTAAAAAGTAAGGTTAATATAGGGACATAATCTTGTCTAAAACCTATTGTTTGAGAGGAATTCAACCCATCCACAACATATCCATGAAATAAATCCATTTTTAGACATTATTAATCATAAATTATTTTATAATAAAATAATATTTCAAGCTCTTCCTAAAGGTACCCATGCCTCTCTTAAAAAAGGGCTCTTCATCATTACTTTCAATGTTTTGTTCTTCTTCCACATCCTATTTCATTATTGTTTCCATACCTAAATAATAAATCCAGTACCTTATACATACTATGATGTTATTATACATATAGTACAACCATATTCATTATTCTATCCATCCTATGAATGAAAAAGTCACCACACATGCATACATACGGCTTACCGTCTCCATGTATTAGTGTAGTTTGTTATTTGACACTTAATTATATTGATGGGTATAATAATGAGTATAAATCATTTAAATAATAAATATTACATGTGAATAATTCTGTATATATTATATACCATCCAATTACGTACTATTTCACCACTAATAGAATGATATTTCCACTCGTGCGTACGTACAACTTACTGTCTCCGCGACACGATGAGATTTCATTCCTCATCGTAACAATTAAAGAATACTTTTCAATTTATAATTAAAAATATTTTTAGGAACTAAATTTCATTTTGGATATAAATCAAATACATCCTATACATAACAAACATGACTTATGTAACAAAATATATAAAGGAAAACGGATCGGTTAACACCCAAAACAATAATACTACTGAAATATTATTAATAAAGAAATATTAGAAGATCATATATGATATAATATTTTTTTGTGGTTTTATATTATTTAATAACAATTATTTCACCATTATATATGAGTTTGGCATATCCTTTACTAAGGAAAAGTACAAGGTAAGAGGTTTTTATCTCACTTTTATCCTCGTGAGATTCATGCTATATTTTCCACTATTTCCTTTAGTGTGGTATATATACATCCCATGATTGTATTATTTCTATAATATAAATTTAATTATGGGTATTTACATTATTATTTTATGATCCATCTTTCATGGGGTGTATGTTTCGTATGTTACCAAATCGGTAACGAAATTTTTTATTTCGATTTCCACTTCTTGGGTTTTATGCAAACATCATTGATTATTTTACACAAATATTATGTGTAAAATCACTATTTGTTTATTTATGTAGTAATTTAAAATCCCCATTGTGTGGAAATACTATTGATGCACATAACCACTCCATTGATAAAATCTCAAGCCATTGATATAAACTTGATAAGAATAATCTTAACAAAATTTCTATTTATTGAGTTAAACATCGAAGTCAATGGTGTTGCTTTTAAAATATTTTGTTTGAATGTAATATGATTTATTTTCCCTTAATATACAATAATATTGAGTGTATTTGTATTTTTCACACAGAATTATGTTGTTGATTTATCCTTAACCTATGGATACGGTCTTTATAAGGGATTTCATCTCAATTTACATTCCATTGATACTTTGTTGTTTTTATGCACCAATTCACTTTTATATGGTGTATGTACTGTAATTTGACATGGTATATCATGAATACCTTTGTTCTCAAGATATTATATTGTTTTTATTACCTAAATTATTTCTTTTCAATGTCTCTGATTTGGTTTTGAACTCTAACTAAAATATCATTAAAAATGTTTTAAAGATTTCTTCTTCTAAATCTTTCTCGTTAATTCCATGTTTTAAAAATGGTGTTAAGGATTTATTTATATGGACATGAATTTTTCAAAACATAAATTCCTTTTAAATGTTTCAAAGTGGTATTGGACACTTTCATTCAAAAATAATTTGTAAATTTCTTATTGATAAGTAGTGTTACATTTAAATTTTTTCAAGAAAAGAGGAAATTTCTCTCAAATAGTTTTACAAATTATTGTCTTCTATGTCAATATCATTCATTATTCTTGATTGAGATTGATTTATTATACTAAAATCTTTCATATTGTATTGAATTAGATATGTACAACTGTGGATGTGCTATTTTTATACCATTCAGGGATTGAGGTTAAAATAATGACATTTTTTTGTAGTTTTAATAGGAATGTTGAGATTATGTTTCACTATTGACATATGAGGAATGAATTGTATGTATTAAGTGATGGATTGGGCCCTCTATAGCCCCTAGATGCATCATTAGGTCTCACGAGACAAACTAGTGTCCTGGCACAAGGCCTTGAGAAAATCTTAATTGTAGTCTTAGTACAGGGCCTTGTCTATATGGATATGATGTCCGACATTATGCATTACATCATTATGAAATTAGTCATTGATATTACACATGGTTCTTCTTCTAGTAGAATATCCATGTGAATATGTAAATGGAATTATTTGATTTATATTTTCCATATTATGATGATGTTTATGTTTAAAATTCTTTTGATTTGGTATTATACATTGCCTTATATGTTTATTCTAATTTATGATAGTTTCCACTATATTGTTATCCCAAATGAGCATCTGATCTCAACCCTTAATTATGTTTTCTTTTCCAAGGATGTGAATGAGTATATTATGACTATCCGGCAAAGATTGGTCAAAAGATATTAGTTAGGGGACACAGTTTTGTTTTTCTTTATTTCATGATGTAATTTAAAACTTATGTATGTAACTAGTAATTCCAAGACAACTAAAATAATTGATCTTTTGATACATGATCTCTTGTGATCATTCCAATGTTTTGTAATAATGCACCGAATCCAGGTAACTAGGGTCGGGGAATTAAAAACAATGTTGATTTTATGTTTTTGGTGATGTAATTAGATTTTTCAGTTTTGTTTTATGTATAATTAAATGACTTTTATGGACATCTAATTTTTTTAGTGGAGTTTTAAGGAATGTATACGACATCCCATTAAATTAAAAATTTATTAATTTATTATCTCTCACTATGATATATTATATATTCAAATAATTAAATGTAATAAATTTATAAAACTTTGAAATGTAATGGGATCCATTAGATATTTCATTTGGTATATAAGATATTCTGTTGATATGTAATATCTCATAGGGATGTGAAAATTAGAAAATTACAAGAGATCATAGTGACATATAAAATACTACATTTCATATGTATGATATTTATGATCATATATAATATATTTAAATTAATATACAATATAGCTAAGGGTGAGTAATATATTTAATGAAATCAAAGCAGAAATGTAAAATTATTCATTATGAGATATTACATATATCTTATGATACATGAAATTTAGTATTTTGTTGAAAATATGGATTTTATTTTAGAATATGCATCATATGGGAGAGATTGTTGTAGATATTATAATTAAAATATAATTTCATAGAATATTGTATAGTATTATTTTACATGGATGGGATGTATAATATGAAGATCATTGAATTACAAAAGTGTATTTCACTTCCTATTATGATAAATTCCTCACGATTATTTTTGTAATATTATTTAGTAATAATTTTGTATATATTTTGAAATAGTTGGTTCCAACGATTGTAGTAGGTTCAAATATATGCTATTTATTTTATCTTATTAATGTTAAAAAAGTTTATATTCACATTAATTAGATGAAACCATCAATACAAATGGGATATAGTCATCCATCTTGAAGGTGAACCTCATTAACAAAACTATTGTGTTCCATTTATTTCTTCATTTTGGCGAGTTAGAGTAGTTAGTATAGATTAATCATGAGTAAAATATTTATTTTTAAATAAAAATTAGAAAAAAATCATATTCCATTCAAAGTGATCATATCCCAAGTGATCATATCACTTATATCATTCTCATGGATATTTTATATGACAATATTCTATATCTAGATCAAGGATTTTATATATTGATATTCCTTCAAATCCAATTTTTTCACATTATTAATATTACATGATTTCTTACATGTCAGAGCTACGACATAAATTTATTTCATACAAACATATTTTTTCTGGATTAATTGACAATATAAATCCTTGTTATTCTCCCATAAATCATTGAAACATCATTCAAAATTACTATAGTGTTTAATCATTTATACCAAAATTATTAAGGGCCTTCAGATAAATATTATCTATGATCAGGGAATATAGTAACATCATCAATGTCACTAAATAATTGAAAATATATTCAATATATTTCCATTTTCTATTAATGATATTGAACATCCTCAAGCAACAAATAGAATAAATAATTTTTATATATTAATTGTTTAATGTGTCTTTGTATCCGTTACTAATAAATAATATTTCAATCCTCTACAAAAATTAATTGATTACTAATTATGATGTTTAAAATTATGAAATTTCCTATACACTCAAACATATTTATAAATAGGTATCTACTTATATAGTAATCTTAAATAATTGGATGCTTGTGAAAAAAGAGAATGATTCACCTTCAAGAGATAGTCTAAACACTTCCACAAATTTCATCATACACATAACTAAATGACATTCTTATTTCATGAATTTTTTATTTTTATTATAATTGAAATCATCAATAGATATATTATAATAAAACCATATAAAAATCAATGGTTAAAACAAGTGAAATATTTAAATGGGGAATGAAATAGTAACCTGTCCTAGAAATCGAATGAATCATCTCATTAAAATTATTACTTTTTTACCATCCAAAATTAGTCAACATTATTTTCATGATTTCTATAGTATATATATTTTTAATTTATACATGATTATATCAATTTTCAAACATTAAAATGTATTTCATCGCATCAAATGATGATATAGAGAATAGGGATAAAAAAGTCATTACATAAAAAACCATGCGAATCTTAAATCATTGATCACTAAGTCAATAGACTGTCATATCTACATATAAAATTGTAATTTCAAGTCCCATTAAAAGAATAAATTATAAATTTTATTATACAAAACATAGATAAATCTTAAAACTATATATAAAGTGAAACACCTGAGAAATATAAATATATATATATATATATATATATATTACAAGATCATTGTCATTTTTAATTATAGGTATAAAAGAAATACCCCACAAATATTTATCCATGGATAAAAATATATGCTATTCCCTCAAAGAATATTGTTTTGAGTGATATATTGAAAATCACCTTTATCGTATATATAAAAACTGTTGTAAATAAGAATTTTACATATAAAATTTACCATCAATTAAACTCTTCCATTCCCAATGATTAAAAAAAGTGTAAAGATAATTTATCATCATAAGAATAATTAAATAATTATCACTACATATAATTAAAAAAATGGTTAATCATTCATAGTACCTAAAATCATAACAATGCACAAGTATGTAATATTTATTTATTTATTCAGTACTCAACATTCCATCCTAAAATAAATATTAATATGTATTTTTTCAAAAATTATTGGACTATGAAATTATTGTGAAGACGAATATCAATACAAACATATATCCAAATTTCTATAGTTGAATATTTGTTAGTTATTTAGAATTTAAATCCTAAATTATTACGAATAAATATAAATCTTTCAAGGAACAATTTTTTATAGTGACCAAACCATTTATATTAATGTTAAATGTGAGAACTAGTTAAAAAATAAGAGTTGGGGTGTAATTATAATTTATTATAATAAGTATACAGTACTCAAGGATATTTCCTTGATGGTTTCAAATATCCATGAAGTTTAAAAAAAGTCTCCCTTATGGATTAAAATTTTTAATGAAACTCTTTAATAAATTAAAAATTATAATATTTTTTATATATAAATTATAATTAGTATGTTATATTGACCCAAAATTTCTATTAAATTGAACACATAATTAGGCATTGAAATATCACTATACTCATTACTAATAAATATCATTGCGCAATGTATTTCTTAAAAATATTTTCATGGATATATTTTGTTTCCGTCAAAAGTTAATTCACATCTACAAATGATGGATAAATACAATCCTCGTCCTCTAAAGAATAAGCATAAGAAAAATTGAATTAAATGTTTTTAAATGATTTGTTTCTTTTTTTATCTTTAAAACACTTATCATTGTAAGGAATATGAGTATAGAGATAAATCAATTTTTAATAGTTATTGGCTTCCAACGAACTATCTGATTATGTATCTTTACCCAAACATCATGTATACATTACCTTTAAAACTTCATTTTAATTATGATAACAATATATTTTAGATTGTTCATACTTTATATTTATATTTTTACAACTAGTTTATATGTATAAGTTTCTTCAACTGGTAAAAAATTACATTAGAAGAGTCCATTCCATCATCTCACATTCTTAACCCTCCAATCATATCCCTTTAGTTGTTATAATTTTTATTTCTACAATTGTTTTACTTATAAACCAATCTTGTCATTACTATGTAAACTTCTCTTCAGTAATCCCATTTTCCTGATCATATAATTTTTATAAAAAAATTTCAAATTATTGTCCTCAATTTTTGTTGTTCTTGAAGTAGTTGTAGAAAAATAAACCCATATACTTTGACATTTTTTCATTGTATCAAACTACATTTTTTATATTTAATAAAGGATCTGATAAGGTCACGTAAACATTTCATAGAACTATAATTTTATAATTAATCATAGATCATTTTAACTCTCTATTCTTTATAATTATGTCGATTATTTTTTAAACCACATTAACATCTATAATTTTTTTCTCTCTATAATATTGAATAATTTTAATAATAGTCATAAAACTATGATTAATATGTTAAACTGACTATATTTTATTAATATCCAAAAACTGATGGTATGGTCTTATAATAGTTGTTCTTGACAGATGAAAATAATCAATATGGAATTTTAAATATAAATATTCTTTTAATACCAAAAAAATCTCTGTAAAAATATACTTAACTACTGATATATTTATTTTACGTACATAAATGTTTCTTCACAAATATAAATGTCAATTGAATCTCATATTTCTCATTAAAACTAACTTTTCATATCAACCTTTCTAGAATCTTTCATTATTTTATCAGTATGATTGAGTTAACAACTATAGCATTAAAAAATATGTATCTATCATATCTTCCAAATATTCATAAAAATCATCCTCAATGCTATTATTTAAATTAAAATAATCATTATATAAATTAATAATAGGTATATATCCAATCATAGAAATTTTCTTCCCTATTACATTTTAGTATAATGAAATAAATATTGATTAAATCAATGATACTAAATGTTGTCCCAGTATGGAAGCTACCATGGAGGGGGAAATTGATGTTTTTTCAAAAAGATCAATTTTGAAAAATTCAATTTATTAGAATCTAGATGTTATGTGTTCAAAAGATATTAGTGTATCAGTTGATGAAAGTAAAATGAAATTAGAATAAAGGTCGTTAATAACTAACTATGGATAATAAACAAGACATAATACTCAAAACCACAAAATTCAATAATTCAAAATAGTTCTTGCTAATAAATTTAAACTAAATTAATATAAATTATTAACGGATATAATAGTTTTGGTTAATGATTTTTTTGATTTTATTATAATGTTTTAATAGAATCAGGAACCATTTACAAGGAAACCTACTTTGTATGCATCACATCATCCATGATCTAAATTATCAAAAGAAAAAAATATTTTATTATTCAGCATAGATATACAACTGTACAGTCAATATTTATCCCAAATAATTAATCAGTTAGATGACTGAAATAATTATATATATATATATTACTTCAAACTAGATGTTCAGAAGCATGTGTTCATATCCATAAAATCTCATCGACCACATATCATGTGATTAAAAATATTACAAAATGATACTAATATATTTCAAAATTATATTTGTAAATATTATAAAAATTACGATCACACTAAAAACAAAAAAAAACTCTTAATTCACATAGTTAGTGAATTTTGATTAAAATATTCGTGTGTTCATGATCCATCATCTATTTGTCAATTCCATAGATTTATCTTTATATTAATTTTTCATAAAAAATATATAACTTAAAACGATATAGAATTCTCAATTATATATTATGTATTTAAAAAATTTACCACACTAACTCAATCTTCAATAGAAATTTAATTAGTTGAATTCTCAATGTTATAAAAATTCATCAATTAGAATCAGGTCAATAAGAACATATAATTTGAATGTAAAATCTACATTCATATAACATTACAAACCATTTTTTTCTCAAAAATTTTAATTTTTTTAACATAAAACTAAATTATTCAAAATAAATAATTTCTCAAATGAATCAATAAGTTTTTTAACAGAAAAATTGTATATAGATTTTATTTGAACTTAAATTTTTTTGCAAGGAAGCTCTCAAATAATAATATGATATTATTCCCAATATTCTATTCTTGTCATGTTAGGACACACATGATGATGCTTTTACTGACTCTTTTTATTAGGAAGGTGTTTCCTGAGAAGAGTGCGATTGTTGATAGATAGCCCCACTTGCAATATATTCCTATTTAGTAGTTTCAGTAATGGTATACGGTTTAGTAATAATTATTCCCTTCTTATAAATGGTGGTTCATATTATTATAGTATTATTATTAAGAGGACTATCTTTCCTTCAAATAGTTAATAATTAATAGACTTTGTTTGGCCGATTTTGTTTTTTGGATGATACTAGAACCATATCCTTAATATAGATTTTGAGGAGGAGAAAATTTTGTTCATAAAAGAGGGAGATTAGAATGATGGAACATCTAAGTGAAAAAAGTAGTGAATATATTTATATTCATTTCATTAAAAATTTTAATTTATTTTTAATTCATGATTTTATTATTATTATTATAAAAAATATCTTCAAAATATTTTATTACCCTCACTATTTTCTGAGTTTTGAACATTTTCAAGAAGATTCTACACATACCCCATGGGCTACAAGTTATTATCAAGTGGTTTTTGATGTTATTAGATATATGTTTTGGTCATGATACTCTAGTCCAATATGACCATATTTTATTTGACATAATCATGTTATATTTGATCTTTATAATGTGACCCAATCTACAGACCAGTTTTTTCATTATTATATTGTATCATTTTTTATTAATGGAGAGTTACCTGATATTGTATAAAAATCTATTTAACCTATTTTTTGGTGATCTAGATCATCATTTAATTTATTTAAATATTTATGATAAAAATTGTTTTTATTTTTTGTATCATTATTTTTTATGGTAGCTAAAATATTTAAATAATTACCCACTTTTTTGTTGTATTATAAAAACATTACTGAGGAGATGATAAGGATAAATTTATGGTATATAGTTTAGGTCTTAAAAAATCATATCCCATTATAATTTCTTTCACCATGGCCTCATTAAATATTGAATCTTTGTAGACCATGAATATAGTATTTAGCTTAAAGATTTCTAAAAGAGATTATTTTTCTAATATAGTGTGTCCAAATTGTTAAAACCATTTTTATTTGATAACTATATAAATGAAATTTGAGGAACTATATAGATTATCATTTACTAAGAAAGATGTTAGTGAGGAACCATTACCCTCTTTTGAGAATCAACTATCTAATTGAAATTCTTTAGGGTGATTGCTAGTACTTATAGTTTTATTTTTTATTCTGTTTCCTTTATCTAAGGATTATAGAAGAGAATATTCTAAAGAGAAATTTGTAATAAAAATATGTCTGTGAGAGTATATTACTATGTTATTTTGATTTATGAACTCTCTATAAATATGCATAGTGATAATGTATCATATCTTCTCATATTACCAGGATAAGTTTCATTTTCATTGATAATATATTTATATACATGATGATTGAGGGAAAAAACCCAACACATTATATATGTTTTATAGTAATTACATGATAATATGATTTTTTTTTCAAATTATATTTTTTTTCATTAGAGATCCACTTCAAGTGACATATTTTCTCAAATAAGGGAACTATGTTACATTGAATAATGGTTGAGATTATGGTAGTTCCCAAAAAGCTCAAGAATATCTCATAAGTTTCCTATTTTATAAAATTGATGGATCATTTATTAGGGGATTATATTATTAATTCAATAAATTGATATCACTTTATTACCTCAAAAATGAATGTTTCAGAATTAATTTTTTTTAAATAGTTTGAATCATTTCTCAATTATCTAAATGAATGTTGGACTATTGCACTGATTATATGAAATCTATAGATGGAATTTACTATTGAAATTTATTATGAAATATCATAAAAAAATTTGAACTATGTATTAATATTATATAAATATGGAATTTCCTATATACCTATTTGTTTATTCCCTTACATGTATAAAAATTCCACTCATTACTTAGAGAAATCCAAACTAGATATTTCGAAAAGGTTATCGATTTACATTATGATATGCGAGAAATTTATTATATTATAAGATAATATGGTTAGATGTAATATATTGTATCATATGGGGATAAGAATGTGTTCATGGATACAAATTGTAACACCTTAATACATTCTAATATATTTATTTTGGAATAAATTTAATTTGTTTCATATCTTGTGATGCTTGTAACACCGAGTTTAAAAAAACACTCTATTAAAATATTATTTAATAATGAAAAGTATAAACTAGTCACTAAGTTAAAGGTTATTAATAGTAATAAATTAATAATGAAAAATTTTTAATTTGTTGATTAAATATAATATTACATTAATTAAAAATAAGAAAATAAATTCTAAAAAATAAATTTTTTTTGAAAGACGGTTTAATCACAGTCAATGAAAATAATATAACATTGTTTTTGAGCAATATACTAACTTTTTTATAAAATGAACATCATTTTTTAAGAAAATATGAAAATTATCTTAGGGTTGTTTTTTTCTTAAATGATCTAGTTTTTTGTTTAAAAATGAAAAATACTATCCTTTATTTGAAAACTATAATTTTGTATAAATTTTTTATAATGAAAAATTATAACTTTTTAATAAAAATTATCTAAATTATTAATATATTAAATTTTTTTATATTTGATTCATTTTCATAATTATTCTTGATATATAAAAATTGTGAATCTTTTATTGTTTTCCATTTTAAACTATATTTTCTATTGTGTTTGTGAGATTAATTTTAAATAAATATTTGAAACTCATTGAATTTAATAATAAAAGTTTTACTAAATAGTTTTAACAAGAATATGTTATATTAAATAATAAGATCAACTTAATTTTTTACCAAAATGAATAGTACGAAAAGTAACAAACCATGTTGCAGTTTAGGAACAAGTCGATTTATTAGGATATAATCATAATGATAAGTGTTAAAAATATATAATAGCATGAGTAAAATATATTTTTGTACATATTTTGACCATGTTATTTATATGTATCTTTAAAAATCACTTTTAACACTTATTTCATTTGAAAAATGTCATTCGACATTTTTCATTCCTAAAATTACTTGTGTGTTACTCAACTCAAATATTAAAGTCCACCCCCAATCCTCTCCTCTCCATACATTCAAACCCATTTAGTTCATCCAATAACAACCCGAATAACTTTAAAAATTCAATTCCCCCGTCATATAAATATTTATTTCATAAATCCATTATATGAATACATTATATATAATCCTAAAGAGGTTTTCCAAGGAGAGGTAAAATTCCATACTACGTGTTTTTGTAATATTTTATTCTCAACCTCCTTTAATTATTTTTTAAACTTGATGAAATAATAACATTAGAATATTATATATTTTTGATGTTATCATGTTATTTTTATTGATTAAAACCACCATGTCTTATAGAAAATGGGTCATGAAATCACTATTCATGTATAAGGTGGGCTAGCTCCTCACGAACCAATGTCATTCATTTTTTCATTACCACGGCTCATTGTTTGATAATGAATATGAAGTATATAAGTTATATTTATAACATAATTATTAAAATTGAGTTGTTACATAATATTCTCCTTTTTTAATTTCTATTCCATTGGGGATATGATAACGTCACTCATGTGTACGACCGACTACTACCTTGCAATGCGAGGAGATTAATCTTTTGTTAATGCATTAAATGGACGGTGATGATGATATATTAAATTATTATTTGTTATATAAATGAAATAATTATGATAATAATACATCTAAAAAGATAATATTCCATTCTTCTTCTAACCTTTTGTCTCACTAAATGAAGATAATTTGGTATGTGTACAAGTGGACTACCACCGTCATGAAGTGATGTGACTCTCTTGTCATCATGAATCCTCATGGATGACAAATATAAGTATATTTATTGAATTAATATGATATTAACAATATTATTATAACTCCTAATATAACAAGTAATACTTAACTCTTATACATAATTATCACTAAGAAATTGAAACATTACTAATGTGTATTTATAGCTTCGTATCTACATGATCTTATTATACATTACTTCTCAAAAAATATTCCTAATTAATTATAAATTAATAATCGATATATAAATATGATAATTATTTAATCATTATTATTATGGATATGTTAAAATAATGACCTCCTGGACCATAATTAACCCATAAATCTCATTTTTGACAGAAAAAAATAACAATGAAACACCTAATACGAACATAATTGATTAAATAACAATATATAACATTGAAATAAGTAAAATAAAAGAAATAATAATAATTAAAATTATCTTCAACAAGTAAATAATTAATTTAAACTTATATTTTAGGAAACTATAGAACATACATGAATAATTAGAATATAATATATAAAATTCATATCAATTTCCATATATTGTTAAATATTATAATGTCATAACCCGAATTTAATTTTTATTGTGTGCATACAATATCCCATTAACATGTAATATCCTGAGTCATTCATAATTAATGTTATCTTATATTTAAATTATTACTTTTTCAACTAAGAAAATTTGAATTTAAAATTACCATATCATAAAAGGTAATGTACAGTTTCACTTTCTTTTGAAATTTTTAACATTCTCCTGAAAAATACTTTTCTAATATTCATTGGTCATTTAAAATTAAAATATGAAAAAATTTCCACAGTATTAAATTATGGATATGATAATATCATAAACCATATACCTTTTCAAGAAGATATATGATTTTAGAGTCATTAGATCCATTGTGAATTATTGATAAATATTTATCCATCACTAAATGTAGAGATTTATTGAAAAGTAATATTATTCATGTATTAAATTGATTACTCAAAATTTGAGGAATTATTTGGACATAAAGTAATCGGTGATGCCTAAATTAATTTTCACCCATTATTCATTTGTAGGTATCATCAGAAACAAATCGTTTTCAAATTAAATGGGTTACCACTTAAAACATTAAACCTTCTTATTAATGTTAATGATAGAAGAGGTATCATGGTGTTTGAGATCATGATGTCTAATATTTTGGAATTTAAATAATTTAGATATAATGTATTACTATTATCGATGAAATTTTACTTATGATATTATATCGTAATGAATTTTATTCTCAGTTAGTTATTAAATTGAATTTACTTTCAGTTACATTCCCTACCATATTGATTATACCTTATTTTATCACGATATTAATGTTATTTAAATAGAATTTATGTTTAGTTATTTAAATTTCCATGATTATTATGTTTATTGAATCATGATAAATTACACTATACATAACACTTATTTATCATTTGATCTCAACCATATTTTCTAATTCCTCAGGAAATGAAGAATATGTCAACAAATGAGTTTTCAAGGATATAGAACATTTTAATTTATTACGTACTAGGTTTTATATTCTATTGCATATTTATAATTAGTATCATTTATGTATCTTTTTCTCCAAAATTGATAAATGGACCACACATTCTATATTTGGACCTTTTTTCTATTCAATTGTACTAAAGTACTAAAATAGTTATAGGTTACTAGGTTAAGTGTTTCTACAGTTGGTATTGGGGTATTTTTAGTATAAACCTAGGGATCAAGATAAAGGAAAACATATATTAAAGAACATAAACCTATGATACAGTTTTTTGATAATAATATAAGATCATCCATGTAACATCCCAGGTAAATAAATAATATTACATTCGCATGTTTATCAATATTTGTGAATAAAATGTTAATATTAATTTAAATGGAATGCTATGCTCGATGGCGTACCCAATACGCAAGAATGAGTTTCTTTGAAATCTTACGTTACACACTAATAATATAATAATATTATTTTAAATAGTTAATGCCTAGCCGTTGTAATGGCAGGAAAGAACAGAACTAACAAAAAAATTATTTCATATGTATGTTAAATATTTTTACATTTATCCAATAAATGTTAGCGTCTTAAAATGCAAATAAATCCAATTTTAAGAATAAATACTCTAATATTTTTAAAAGATTGTTTTAGTGCCTTCTGATGGAGAACCTTTTTAAAATCCATCTTCTGACAATTTTATTAGCTCTATTTGTCAATATAAACTTATTCTTTATAATTGGGATATTGAAATTTACATTGGATAAATTTTTGGTATATTTCTGGCCAATGTCGATTTTTTTAATGAATAGTGTAAAATACTGCATTTTACTTTAAAACTGCTTTTTCATCTAATTTAATTATATGTATAGATTATATTTTTCAATTTTTTTAAATTTTAATTATAATATATTTTTACCATTTAATTCAATGGTGGTAATTAGTATTAATTTCAATTTGAGAATTGACATAAACAAGTGTCTATCTTTTAATAGATATTATTTCTTAAAAACACGCTATATGTTTTGACAGCGGAATTAACTATATGATTTATTAATGAAACTTATATGTTTTGAATTTTTTAAAATGGACATCATTTCGGAATTTGGAATATCAAATATAGTAAATGGTTAATTTTTGGTATTTTCTAATAATGTCTTTTTTTAATGAATAGTGAAAAATACAGCTTTTTAATTCAAAGCTGCCTTTTCATCTAATTTATTTATATATTTAGAATAAAATTTTAATTTTTTTAAAGTATAATTGAATTATTATTTATCACTTAATACAATTTTGTTTATTGGAAGTAATTTCACTTTTCAATTGGATGTAAAAACATGTCAATGTTTTGATAAATTTTACTTCTTAAAAACCTGTGTTTTATTTTTACAACGGGATTTACTTTTAAATTAATTACTAAAATTTCTTTGTTTTGAATTTGGTAAAATTTCTTCCATATTTGGAATCATAAGGTCCAAATTATGTAATTAAGACTCTTTTTTTGGACATTATGAATAGTAACGACGATAATTATCTTTATTTATCATGATTAATTAGTAATCGGGTAGTTAAGGGTAATAAAATAATATCATAATAATAAAAAAAATGACCCCAAAATGTGTCATAATTCTACTTTTTGTGTCATGGACAACCATAGTATGACTTGTGCCAAAATTTTTGACCCCATGGAATCACTTTTGGGGTGATAGTGACACTTTTTAACTTTATGTTTTTAAAAGGAAAGTATAACCAAAGTATGTATCACCCAAGTGAAACAATTTTAGTGTTGTATGTGTAAATGATATCATGGACTATAAATATTCATTGGAAATTAAAAACTATTTCCTACATCATATTATTTGTTTTATAATTTTTAGATATTAAATAAATTTATTTATTTATGACACCATGATGATGCAGCGATTATCTCATTAATGAACGATTTAAATAAAATGAATAGATAATGTAAACTCTAATACTTACACTAGTATAAAACCTATTGGATGAGTATATTTCTAACCCTTGCCACCTTATCCTAGAAATATATCAATGTTGGACCTTAAAAATCAGAAAATCATTTTAATATAAAGTAACATTTCTTTACTTTACAAGAGTGCCCGTCCTCCCTCTAATAAAAGGCCCCCACCTCTACCTCCTTACCCACACCTTACAAGCCATAGTATCAGACAAACATGGATCCTTTTATCACTAAAAATTCCTCTCTTCATCATAGAATCATTCCCTTAGGCAGAAAGCTCTTCAAGAAACCCTTTTGGTTCAAACCAATGGGAGTTACCCGATTTAAAGGTAAAGTCTTCCCTAATGTTCTTTTGTTTTATTTTGATTCTCCAACCCCATAGACTCTTTTTATTCCTTTATTTTGTAACAACACCAGTATATTAAACATACTATGATGTTGTTATGAGAAGGATTATAGCTATACTTACACACAGCTCTGTCTAATGGTTAAAGAACATACTATTTCTGTGGATGGCGAATAACTGCCTCACAAAACGATGATTGTTCTATCTTCTCCTACCACCTCTCATGGTGGCCATTATGATGGATATATTTTTATATATGATATATATTATATTTATGTCCTCTCTATTCTTATGTATTTTATATTTAAAACATAACTTTATGCTTTTCATGTTTTGCAAATGCAATAATTTTATTTGAGAAAGTGTGGACTACCGCCCCCTCATGTGATGTGACTCGTTCATGCAATACATGGAATGTATATAGAATGAAATTAATGAACTAATGTGACCCATATAACATATATATTATACTGTATTTATAATATATATATCTCTCTCACCTAATTTTAATTCCATTAATGTTCCAAAGAAATGAAAGTAGTGTTCATGCGTACGTACAGCCTACCGTCTCCATGAACGATGCATTTCATTTCTTTTTATCTCCAAATATTATGGAATAAGTATAAAACGAATATATTCTGGATATATATGATATTTAAATCATTAATACTATTCTGTATATGATGTAATTACAACTACATTGACAATTCCTTTCATACAAGATCATTTTTGACTCATGTACCGAACATCGACAAAACGTATTATATGAACTCACATAATTAACTAATTATTATAACATGATAACATATGATATTAATTGAACAATAAACTTTAAATTATGTCCTTAATCAACTATAAATTTACTAATGTTTATTATTTAGGAATATAAAGAAATGAACTAGGGAAGTCGGACTTGAGGTAAGGGATTCAACCTCTCTCTTTCTTTTTAAGTACTCTCTTTTATGTCACCTTTTTGAAGTTCCTCTTTATTATGTTGGGGGATGTTTTTCTATATTCCTATTAATTTATTTTTTATTTTCATATTATGAGAGACCCTATTTTATCTCAAAAATCCATTTTTGGACGTTTTAAGTGGTGTTGTTAGGCTGCCGAGTTTTCGTAAGGGATTTTTCATCTCGCTTTTATTCCAGTGACATTTATGCTACATTTTACACCATTTCCTTTTAGTGGTGTATGTACTGACTATTATTCTAATCTTTGTGTAATATACTTTTTTTATTGGTATTTACATCAATGTTGTATAGTCCTTCTTTCATGGGGTGTGCGTTTTGAAAGTTACCCAAGTCGGTAAGGGAATCTTTCACCCTTCTATTTTAAAAAGACTTCTTTTTGTTTTGTCTCTTAAATTACCTCTTCTTATGTTGGGATATGTTCTTATATATCCTTATTACTGTAAATTTTATGTCCAAGTGATGAGGTACCATTTATCTCTTTCATCAACTCTTTTTCTAAAATTTGATGTGACACCGTTAGGCTATCGAATTTTTAAAAGGGAACTTCTTAACCCAATTCCAATTCCTGGGGTTAAACCTCTACTTCTTGATCATGTCATGCTATGAATATTTTTGGATGACATCTGATTGTTTTACACTGAGTATAGACTAATATTTAGTGTATTTATATTTGTCACACATAATAATTTCATTTCATTATCCTTGCTCTAATGGCATGTTCCTTGATTGGGATTACATCTCAATTTCTTCTCATTGAGACATTTCTTAAGGATATGAACTTTTATTCTTTTACAAACTGTATATATATCCCCTTTGACTTTTCATATCAATATTATGTCAATACTAAAGTCATTAAAATGTTTTGAAAATTGTCTACAATCATGTGGCTTATAATGGAAAAGGACTCTTTTATTAAAAAATTATTTTAATTGGTTTAAAAGATTTATTCTTTTAAACATTTATCATCTATGTCCATGTTCTAAAAATGGTTTTAAGGATTTATTTATATGTACATTATTGTTTTAAAACCCTTTCAAAGGTTTTGAAGTGGTATGGGACACTTTGATTTTAAAATGTCTTATAAATGCCTTCTTTTAATATTTTCAAAGTATAAAGATATTTTTCTCTCAGAGAGTTTTAATGATTTTATTAGATGTTTTTATTAATGATAATATCATGATGTGATCTATGGTGATTGAAATGTGGAAATTTTATGTTTATTTTATCCATGTTTTAAGTGTTAGGATTATGTTATGGTTCTTGGGCAATGTTTATGAAATCGGGTGGTTCCGTGATAATCTAAGGGTGGGTGAGCCCGATATAGCTCTCCAATGCATTGGGTAACGTGAAGGAGTTAAACGCTAAGGTTTATCCGAAGATATTTAGGGAATATACTGTGATGGGTATTCCAAATGTAACCATGATGGTTACTCCCAACATAACAATGTTATGAATGACTCAAGATACCTTTATGTCTTATGGTTTCTATTAAGTTATGCATAAATCTTATGATTTCATGAGTTATGTTAAATTTCATGTGTTTTATGAGTAATGTGTGACTTCATTTATTCTTATGTATACATGGACTAATGTTTTCTCTCTATAACCCTTACTGAGCTTTTTATGCTCATCCAAAGATTTTTGAAATGTTTTTTGAAGGGCATAAAGTGGAATAGGGTCAATGATGGGATCAAGGAAATGTTATGTTGTCGAAAAAAAGGAACTATACATGACTCTTTTGTTCAAGAGTTTTTATTTTGTGAAAAAAATGGAAACTTATTAGATGTGACTACTTTGTAATCTTTGAGATGTAATAGTTATGTCCTAATTATCTAAAACTCTAAACTTGAAAAGATCCTCAATGTGAATTATTCAATTTAATTCAATATTAAGTAAGGTTTTAAGGTTGGGTCCTTATAGTTGGTATCAGAGGTCGTTTTAGATAACATTAGAGGATAGAGTGTTTTTTATGCATAAATGACAAGTTGTGTATAACCGCATTGGTTATTATATTACATAGAGACATTGCTATTTATGAAAGTTGGAATGAGTTTGAGATAACTTGTATAAGTATATCTTAGTGGTTATCTTCCTCTTTAGTACATGATGATTTTTTTGATATACTCACACTAACCATTTTGGTTTTAGTAAATGGATGGATCTAGAAAGCACCAAAGTGACAATGGGTTTGAAGGAAACAGTGTTGGTTCTCTGATTAAGAGACTGGATGAAATGGGGGATTCAATGATAAATCTCGTGTATATTCTAAACCAACTATCAGGAGTCATGATCAACCACTTGAGCCTTGGTGAGTTCTCTAATTCATCATGTATGATAGAACCCACTCGATGCGGGAGTTCAGGTAATAATTATAAAGGTAAACATTAGGGTTTAAATTATCCTTACTTTTGAGGTAATTATGGGTTACTATAGGATATGGTGGAATATGAAAGGCATGAGATAAACTTGAGGTTAAATTATGTTATGGTTATTTTTGAATATTTTATTGCTTTTGGGAATGTTATAAAAATTATGTAGTTTTTGAAAAAGGCAATCACATAGACCGTGTGACAACCTGACGCGTCGGACGAAGTTGTGGGAATCGAACCCACATCCAAAGTGTGAATGGTATTTATCGCCTACCACTAGACTATGTGAATTCCCTGGTTAGTTTGACTGAAATTATTAGTTAGATGATCTTATAAATCTATAATAAGTTAATTTTAGGTTATCTATGGAAATTATTATCCTATCATGGAGGATATGTGATTAGGTTAATTACTTTTCAGTATGAGACTTTAAGAGTAACTGATTTTATTTGGAGATAAATGTTAATATTAACCTTATAAGACTATGTGATTAAATCATTTAGAGATTTGGGTTTCAATCATATTTTGGTTTATCTTTGAGGAATTTTATGGGAAGCTGTTTATTGAATGGTCTTTGTTGAACTTTGGATAATGTTTAACAAATTTTAAAGATTAAGAGTAGTATTTCTTTTTATAAAGGATTATCCTTTTCCAATATTATTTGATCTCGTACTAACAATTTTGGTTTTGGTTTTGGTCTAAAGACATGGGAAGTATATAGTTATTTTTTTGGATAAGGTGATTCTCTAGAAGTTTATTATAGTGCTCTAAATGTGAATAAGTTAACCTAAATACTCAACTTTTGGAGAAAATATGAGTTTGTGTAAGAAATCTAGAAAAAGTTGAAAGTCAACATGACAGGTAAGTATGTTTCCTTATGTTTTATTTAAGCACATAGATAAATTACTCAATGAAAAGTAATTTAAAAAAAATGTTGTCAGTTAATTTTTTTGACTGGGGATTCAAATACCGTTTAACCCATCACAAGTTTGTGATTTTCTAGTGGTTACCTTTCTCCTAAACATGTTTTCTATCACTCTCCCTCAGAACATGACCATTTGTTTTTTCCTTCCATATCCATGTTTTCATACATGGAATCCTAGTATGGGTTAACTTGGGTGACCCTTGTACTTCTCTTCCTTTCTTTTAAAGTGAAAGTACAATTTACCCTTTTTCCTATGTGGGGCTTTCAATGAACTTTCCAAGCATAATTTTAAAATTGTGAGGACGCAATTCCCAAAAGGGGGAAAGCATGTAACATCCCAGGTAAATAAATAATATTACATTCTCATGTTTATCAATATTTGTGAATAAAATGTTAATATTACTTTAAAGAGAATGCTATTCTAGATGGCGTACCCAATACGCAACAACGAGTTTCTTTGAAATCTTACGTTGCACTCTAATAATATAATAATATAATTTTAAATAGTTAATGTCAAGTCGTTGTAATGGCGGGAATGAACAGAACTAACAAAAAATGATTTCATATGTTTGTTAAATATTTTTACATTTATCCAATAAATTTTAGAGGCATAAAATTGAAATGAATCCAATTTTATGAATAAATACTCTTATATTTTTAAAAGATTGTTTTACCACCTTTTGATGGAGAACTTTTTTAAATCCAACTTCTAATAATTTTATAAGCTCTATTTGTCAAAATAATCTTATTCTTTTGAATTGGGATATTTAAATTTACATTGTATAATGTTTTGGTATATTTCTGACAAATGTTGATTTTTTTAATGAATAGTGTAAAATACTGCATTTTACTTCAAAACTGCTTTTCATCTAATTTAATTATATGAATAGATTATCTTTTTGAACTGTTTTAAAGTTTCATTAGAATAAATTTTTACCATTCAATTCAATGGTGGTAATTATAATTAATTTCACTTAGAAAATGGACATGAACAAGTCTCAATCTTTTGAAAGATATTGTTTCTTAAAAACAAGCTATTTGTTTTGACAGAGGGAACTAACTATATGATTTATTAATGAAAATTATATGTTTTGAATTTGGTAAAATGGAAATCATTTATAATTTTGAATATAAAATATATATTGAGGTTATTTTTTGGTATTTTTCTGATAATGTCTTTTTTTAATGAATAGTGAAAATAGAGCTTTTTAATTCAAAACTGCCTTTTCATCCAATTTATTTATATATTTATATTGTCATTTTAATTGTTTTTAAAGTATAATTGAATTATTTTTTTATCACTTAATACAATTTTTTTCATTGGAAGTAATTTCACTTTTCATTTGGATGTAAAAACAAGTCAATCTTTTGATACATTTTACTTCTTAAAAACTCGTCTTTTGTTTTGAAAACAGGATTTACTTTTAAATTAATTACTACAATTTCTATGTTTTGAATTTAATAAAATGGATTCCATATTTTGAATCATAAGGTCCGAATTATGTAATTAAGACTCTTTTGTTTTTGGACATTAAGAACCGTAATGACGGTAATTATCTTTAATTATCGTGATTAATTAGTAATCGGGTAGTTAAGGGTAATAAAATAATATCATAATAATAAAAAATGACCCCAAAATGTTCCCTAATTCTACTGGATGTGTAATGGCCGACCATGGTATTCCATGGGCCAAACTTTGGTACCCCATAAAATCACTTTTGGGGTGATAGTGACACTTTTTAATTTTATGTTTTTAAAAGGAAAGTATAACCAAAGTATGTATCACCCAAGTAAAACAATTTCAGTTTTGTCTGTATAAATAATCTATTAGACTATAAATAGTCATTAGAAATCTAGAAAGATTTCCTACATCATAGTATTTTTTTATTAATTTTTTGACATTAAATAAGTTAATTTATTTATGACACCATGATGATGCAGTGATTATCTCATTAATGAACGATTTAAATAAAATGAATAGATAATGTAAAATATAAGACATACACTGGTATAAAACCTCTTGTATGAGTATATTTTGAACCCTTACCACATTATCCTCAAAATATATCAATGTGGGACCTTAAAAATCTGAAACTCATTTTAATATAAAGTAACATTTCTTTACTTTCCAAGAGTGCCCCTCGTCCCTCTTATAAAAGGCCCCCACCTCTACCTCCTTACCCACACCTCAAAATACATTGAATCGGCCAAAATCTGATCATATTATCTCTCCACATACCTCTTTTCATCCTATAATCCTTCCCTTAGTCATAAATCTCTTCAAGAAACCCTTTTGGTTCAAACCAATGGTGAGTTACCCGATTTAAAGGTAAAGTCTTCCCTAATGTTCTTTTATTTTATTTTGCTTCTCCAACCCCCTAAACTCTTTTTATTATGTGATTTTGTAACAAAAAAAGTATATTAAACATACTAGGATTTTTTTATGAGAATTATTCGAGCTACACTTTCACACACCTCCATCTAATGGTTAAAGAACATACTGTTTCTGTGGATGGAAAATTACTGCCTCACGAAACGATGATTGTTCTATCTTCTCCTAACACCTCTCATGGTGGCCATTATGATGTAACTATTTATATATATGATATATATTATATTTATTCCCTTTATATTCTTCTGTATTTTATATTTAAAACATACCTTTATGCTTTTCATGTTGTGCAAATGCGATAATTTCATTTGAGGAAGTGTGGACTACCACCCCCTCAAGTGATTTGACTCGTTCATGAAACACATGGAATGTATAAAGAATGAAATTAACAAACTTATGTGAACCATATAAAATATATATTATACTGGAATTATAATATATATATATATATATATATATATATCATCTAGTTTTAACTCCATTAATGTGCCAAAGCAATGAAAGTAGCGTTCATGCGTACGTACGGCCTACCATCTCCATGAACGGTGAATTTCATTTTTTTTATCTCCAAATATTATGGAATAAGTATAAAACGTATATATACTAGATATATATGTTATTTACATCATTAATACTATTCTATATATGATGTACTTACAACTACATTTACAATTCTTTTCAAACAAGATCATTTTTTATTCATGTACAGAACATCGACAAAACGTATGATATGAACTCGCATAATTAACTAATTGTTATAACATGATAATATATGATATTAATTGAATAATAAACATTAAATTATGTCCCTAAGAAACTATAAATTGACCAAAGTTTATTATTCAGGAATATAAAGAAATTAACAAGGCAAGTCGGACATGAGGTAAGGGATCCAACCTCTCTCTTTCTTTTTATGTACTCTCTTTTATGTCACCTTTTTTAAGTTCATCTTTATTATGTTGGGAGATGTTATTATATATTCCTATTAAATTATTTTTTATGTTAATATTATGAGAGACCGTATTTTATCTCATAAATACATTTTTGGAAGTTTTAAGTGGCGCCGTTAGGCTGCCGAGTTTTCGTAAGAGATTTTTCATCTCACTTTTATTCCCGTGATATTTATGCTACATTTTCCACCATTTCCTTTGAGTGGTGTATGTAATTCCCATTATTATACTCTTTTTGTAATATAATTTCTTTTATGGTTATTTACATTAATCTTGTATAGTCCTTCTTTCATGGGGTGTACGTTTCGAAAGTTAACCAAGTCGGTAAGGGAACCTCTCACCCTCCTATTTTTAAAAGACTTATTTTTGTTTTGTCTTTTAAATTACATCATATTATGTTGGGATATGTTCTTATATATCCTTATTGCTATAAATTTTATGTCCAAGTGATGAGATACCCTTTATCTCTCTCATCAACTCTTTTACTAAAACTTGATGTGATGCCGTTAGGCTATCAAATTTTTGCAAGGGAACTTCATAACCCAATTCCAAATATTGGGGTTAAACCTATACTTCATGATAATATCATGCTATGAAAATGTGTGGATTAAATATGATTGTTTTACACTAATTATCCAATTATATTTAGTTTATTTATATTTTTCACACATAATTATGTCATTTATTTATCCTTGCTCTAATGGCATGATCCTTGATTGGGATTACATCTCAATTTCTTCTCATTGAGAAATTTCTTAATAATATACACTTCTATTCTTTTATAAAGTGTATATACAGCCCCTTTGACTTTCCATATCCATATTATGTCTATACTAAAGTCATTTAAATGTTATGAAAATGGTCTACATTCATGTGGCTTATAATGGAAAAGGACTATTTTATTAAAACATTATTTTAATTGGTTTAAAAGATTTATTCTTTTAAACAATTATCATCCATGTCCATGTTTTAAAAATGGTTTTAAAGATTTATTTATATGTACATTAATGTTTTAATACCCTTTCAAAAGTTTCGAAGTGGTATGTGACACTTTGATTCTAAAATCTCTTATAAATGTCTTCTTTTATTATTTTCAATGTATAAAGGTATTTTTATCTAATAGAGTTTTAATGATTTTATTAGATGTTTTTATTTATGATATTATCATGATGTGATCTATTTTGATTTAAATGTAGATATTTTATGTATATTTTATGCATGTTTTAAGTGTTATGATTATGTTATGGTTCTTGGGCAATGTTTATGAAATCGGGTGGTTCCGTGATAAACTAAGGGTGGGTGAGCCCGATATAGCTCTCCAATGCATTGGGTAACGTGAAGGAGTTAAACGCTATGGTTTCTCGGAAGAGATTTCGGGAATATACTGTGATGGGTATTCCAAACGTAACCATGAGGGTTACTACCTACGTAAGAATGTTATGAATTCATCAAGTTACCTTTATGTCTTATGATTTCTATTGAGTTAGGCATAAATCTTATGATTTCATGAGGTATGTTTAATTTCTTATCTATTATGAGTAAAGTATTATTTCATTGATTCTTATGTATACATGGACTAATGTTTTCTCTCCGTATTGTTATAATCCTTACTGAGCATTTTATGCTCATCCCATGTTTTTTGAAATTTATTTTACATGACATAAAGTGGAATAGGGTCAAGGATGGGATCAAGGATATGTTATGCTATCTAAAACAAAGAACTAGACATGGATCTATTGTTCAAGAGTTTTTATTTTGTGAAAAAATGGAAACTGAGTAGATGTGCCTACTTTGTAATCATTGAGATGTAATATTATGTCCTAATTATCTAAAACTCTAAACCTGAAAAGTTCCTAAATGTGAATTATTCAATTTAATTCAATATTAGTAATGTTTTAAGGATGGGTCCTTATAATCCAAATGTTTTGGTAACAATTACATTTTGTGGGTTTCTATGAAATACATCATATAGTAGATACTAAAATTGGATGTAGTTCTGGAACATCATTAACTTTGATAATAGCTCCGAAAAGGGTGAAATTGGAATTACATGATTGTCTCCTAGTGTAAAATAATTCCCCCTACTATGCACCAATTTTTAGAATCCTTAGAGATATTATTATCAAAAATTAAAATTTTCATAAAAAATTATTATGTATGATTTTAAAATTATGATATCCCCAAAATAAATTTTTGTGATTCTAAGATTAAAAATTTATATATTTATATTTATGGTAACTTCTATATGTGGAATAGTACATTACAATTTAAAATTATTAATTTTATGATACAATCTAGTACATGATAGTGTTTAGAAATGGTGTCAATATGTATAATGTGTATCAATACTCATGGTAAATGTATAGATTTCTCAACTGAGGAATCCAATAAAGCTAGTTTTGGAACTAAGAAATTTTTTGTTTTACTAATACAGCATAATCGTTTTATGAAAAACAACATTTCATGCATGGGGTAACCTATTGAAATTAATTATTTACTTATGTTGGATAAATTAATGTGGAATAAAATACTATCATATTGTGGGGCTACTAATCTTGTGGCATCATAGAAATATATTCCTTCTCAAGAGAAGATATGTGTGGTTTTGTGATGCAGTGAATAAGAAAAGGCTGAACTTTTATTGTATTGTCTCAAAGGTGATGTTAATAAACTATGGTTTTTTATGCTTAATACTAAAGAAGAATGGGAAATATAACTCATGGAATGAAAAATATTTTATGTATAAATTTATTGTTAAATGTTTTCAACCTGATTAACAAAATAAAATGAATAAAATGCTATTATGTTTGTTCAAAAAGGAAAAATAAAGTGAGTCTGAACATGAGGCTACCTATACGATGTTATGTAGGAATTATATGGATATCATGTGAAATAAAATTTTTATGATTGACTATTTCATTTAAGGTCTGAATCCAAGGATCTTAAGGGAACATTTGTGTCATCCTTTTTCATCAAACGATCAAATAGTTTTATATACCATAAAAAAAGTTGATATATTATATAGATATCCCATATTTATGGGAAATAAATACAATAATAGGTCATCTGAGAACCAAAAAATAGAATACATCAACAAAGAAGAGGAGGATGGAGAAATTTAGATCATTTAAAAATTTATGAAATAAGTATCATGTGATGTCCTTGGTGGGCATGGGATATTTTTACAATTGTGAAAATAAAAGTAATCTTTCTCATGAATGGAATGTAATTAAATAAATAAATTATTTCTAGTGTTTGATATATAATTAAATGGGGATTATTCACCTACAGTGCCCCATTAATCAAGGGAATCTACTTTAAAAGAGGCTATGGGGAGAAGTCAAGTCTTATGTGGTTACTAAAAATGAGGTGGGAGTACCAAATGATGTTGTTGAACATACATTAATCCTATATAAAAATTAATATAATGACATATTATATTAATTACCCTCTCAATATTTCATATACACCAAATGATAAACCAAAATTAGACATTTTTAATTTAATTTATAAAGTGTGTTGTCAGGTAAAACACTGAGGTGAAGTCTCCCTTCAATAAGTATGTGTCATAAAATACCCATTATAACACAAATACATGCATTTTAATCTATTAAAATTATCATACATTTTTTAAATTTGATATAATCCTTTGTATGAACATAATTTCAAAATATAATGAAAAAAATTATTTCATGAATATTAAAAATATGATTTTTGAGGTAGATGTAGAATTACATATTATTGGAGTAGAGACATAATTAGATGAGTCATATCTAGATCCACCTATAATAGCTATACTAAATATGATTCTTGAGGATTAATTGAAATAAAATCTACAGCTGGGGAAGGTAATCATTAAATTTTTTATGGACATCTTTTAAATGAATACGTTGACGTATTTCTTGAGGAATTACCTAGACATCCCTTAGAGTGTGATGTTGAGTTTTCAATTGATTTAGTATCTATGAAATATAAATATAAAATAATCCATATAGAGTTACCACTATAAAATTAATGTATTTTAAGAAAAAAAATTAGAGGAATTTGGAGATAAGGCAATTATTCACCCTAGTGTTTCGCCATAGGGGGACCATGATCTCTTGAATAATAATTAACATGGATACATGATACAATACATAGATTATGAGGAAATAAATTATAAAATGATAATATATATTGTGTTCCACTAATTGATGTATTATTCAACCAAATTGTTAGAGATCAAAATTTATTAAATATTCACCTTCATCATGGGGATCATCAATTGGGAGTAACGAAATACATTCAAAAGATGTGTTTTTTGAACAAGGTATGGCCATTGGGAGTTTATAGTGATTCTATTTGGACTGAATAATTAACACTATATTTTTATTGATATAATGAATATATTATTTATAGAGTATCTTTATGATTTTACTTTAGTAACCATTTATTATATTTTTTTGTATTTTAAAAGTAACGAGGACAATGATAATAAATTCTAGATCATTCTTGAGACTCTTAGAAGGAATGAGTTCTATAGTAAATGTATGAAGCGTGATTTATAGAATTATAAAGTTTATTTACCAGACCATATTACCCCCATGGATGAAATCTCAGTGGGTTATGTGATGAGAAAGGATGTCAGATACTGTACTATACCAACAAACACAACCAAGGCACACATTTTCAATGGCTTGTACGGCTACAATCAGTGATTCATTCACAATTTTTCACAATTAGAAAACTTATTAATAATAGTTAAAAATTAAAGGGATATTTTTGGTTTGAATAAATGAATGTGGAGAATGTTTTTATTGACCAAATAGAGGAATGGTAAATTATTTGTTTTTGAATCAACTTTTTAGAAATTTTGTGTTTTTAAAAAATATTAATTCCTCCAAAAATACGATTGGTTGTGTCCTAATGAAATATTGTAGAGTTATTTCATATGAATCATGGAATGTAAAGACACAATGAAACTTTTTTTCCTACCCATGATCTTCAGTTGGAATCAACAATATATTTCGTGAGGATATGGATAAATTATCTCTATATTGAGACGTGAGATATTAACGGATCATAAAATTCTAAAATAAGTATTTTCACCAATGGAGGTTATTCTGAGACCTAGATAATTTCTTGAGATGCTCAAGTATTATGATTTCTCTATACCCTACCACATAGGGAAATAAAATATGTTATCAATTTCATTGACCATAAAAAATCAAGGAGTTTTAACCAAAATGGGGATTAAGAGGGGTCATATGTACACAGATATTATAATGATATATATGGTAATTATTAAGGATGGGAAGATAAAAATTTTTACTCAAATGATTGAAAACCCATTTTGATTATAAAAGATAAAAAATTAAAAATTAGATGATGAAAATTTTCAACATAAAATTAATTTAGTTGATGATGGGAAAATATAAAAACTCATTTTTTAATATGGTGTTCTAAAAATTTGAAAGAAGATATGTGTTTTATCTATAAATGCGTTAAAATTGGTATTGTTATATTGATCTAATTTCCCAAATTTATCGATATTACATGGTAGTATAAATATCTATAAGTATTTGAGGGATTATTTTTATTTGGATAAAATTACGTTGGAAGTTGATGATTATGAGTCCTTTTTTTTGGTTTTTCATCAAGTAACAACATTGAGACAAAATTATAGAGGAGTTGTGATTCCTATATAAATTATTGTGTAGAAATGGGGTAAAATTACTAAGGAATTTTTTGTAGGACAACCTAATATTCCAAAAAAATAATGATGAAATATGGTTTATCATTGATCACCATAACAAATAAACATATTTACTCGCGATAAGAAATGATTTACCTCTTGAACGCATCAGAAATATGTATATTAATGAAGTTTTAAGACATCATGTAACACCGAATTCAATTGTTTCTATTCATGATACTAGAATTAGATCAATATTCTCATATAGTCATTAGATGGTTCTTGATAATATACATCATTTGAGCATATACTACCACCCTAAAAATGATTGATTGTCCAAAATAATGATTCAATCAATGGAAGTTATGTAGAGGTCATTATTAGTTAAAATTAATGGTATGTGGGATCATTATTTACCTTCGGTAGATTTTTCAAATAACATTAGCTTTCATTCATGTATTTAAATGGAATAATATGAATCATTTTATGGAAATAGATGTTATAAAATATCTTTTTGTGTTGACGTTTCTTAAAGGAACCTCAAAGGTCTAAAACATTTTGAATAAAAAACGTAAAGGCTAGTAAGGCTCAAATTAATCCATATTTATATATGGAAAGTAGTTTTTTTTATAATCATAGATATTATTTTTAATTACAATTGGGAGATCATTTATTATTGAATGTATCTCAATGGAAGGGTGTTGTTTGGTTTGGTAATAAATGAAAATTAAGACCCATGTATATCTACCCCTTTATTATTTTTGAATGATTTAACATTGTTTTTTATTATTTGGAAATGTCCCAAGATATCTCAAATTTACATGATGTGTTCCATATATAATAATTGAAAAAATAAATTACAGAACCATCATATGTGATCACCTGTGATGAAACAGAGTTGTAAAATGATCAATCATAGCATGAATAAACCGTCCATAATCATGATTCTAGATAGAATATATTAAGGAATTGAACAAATCATCTAGAAATGTAATTCTGGATAAATAACAAAATTTAATAAGTAACATAGGACACAGAGGATGTTATTATGTTTATATACTAAAATCTATTTGTAAGGTAAAATAAATTACATCGGGAGTTCTAAATTTCTATTTGAGGGCAGAATGTAACACCTTGAGACATTAAAATATATTTATTTTAGAATAAATTAAATTTCATCGATAGCTTCGTATGCATGAAACACCTAGATTAAACAAAAAAAACTCTATTAAAATATTATTAAAACATTACCATAATACCATAAACATTAATATAGAGGTTATAAACTGTAAAAACCAAATGAATCAAATTTTGGATCTCAATTGATTAAAAAATTAAAAAAAAAGTAATAATTTCTAAAGAAACAGTCTTTCTCTAAAAGGCAGTTCATTCATGCTTCAAGGATATAATGTAAACGTAATTTATAATAATTTTATATAATTTATTTGATAAAAGTAAATAATATTTATAAATAAGTTTATAAAATTTATATTATGATCAATTTTTCAGTTTTTTTAATTGTTACATTTTTAATGAATAAATAAAAATAATAAATTTTAATTGAACATATAATTTTTTATTAAATTATTTATAAAGATAATTTTTTTATTTTTTAAATATAAATTAGATCAATTATATATCTATTAATCAAATTAGGGTCATTAAATTATTTTTCAAATTTAATTTTGATTTAATAACATTTTAAATTTTTGAACATTTTATATATGAATATCGGCATTCGAGTCAAATTTTTTGGATTAATTAAAAAATAAAAAATTCCACTAATGTGAATAAAACTTTTAAATAATGGATAAAAGGTTTTTAATTATAAAAATTTATGTTCACAAATAATTAGAACGTAATTTCTAACCATTGTGAAACATCAAAATATCACAAATCATTTACCACATTTAATGTATAAATAGATTTCCCAACAGTGAAACAAAAATGATAAGTAAAAAGATGATATATCTGTCTTCTAAACCTGATTTTAGGGCCATATTTTGATCTTATCATTCTTAAGACTAAAAAATAATCCATTTTGAACCCTTGTGGAATATGAAAAATGGAAGCACACCTTTTTTTCCTAAATTATAAGTGCAATACTCACCTCACATATAAAAGGTCACCCCCTCTCTTCTCTTATTCACACATTCAAATCCATTTTATTTTTTCAATATCTACCTAAATAACATCCCAAATTCCATTCACTCATCCTAGAATCCTTATTTCAATTCAAAATACACTGTATAAAATAAATTAAGTATATTCTTATTAGGTGATCTAAGAAGAGGTTAAATTTATAGCTATGCATTTTTTTCCTCCACAACATTAAATTATTATTAAACAATACTAAAATAATAAACTCAGTATCATAAATTTACTATGATGTTTTATGGTTATGTTATTTACATATAGTTTTCCCCATAAACATTAAATTTGTTACAAAATCATCATTTTTTAGTATAGAGTAATACCTCCTCGTGATACTTTGTCATTATTTTTTCTATTATCATGCATCTCCATTGTGTATGATAATAGATATTGTAGAGACACTGGACCCATTATCCCAAATCAAGTTTTTTCCTTATAACATATTCATATATATAATTGGAAAAATATCAATGTATTGATCAGTTTGTTGTTTTTAGAGAATGAGATACACAGATGAAAACCATTTTAAATAAGGAATAGAAAATAAATCATAACAATATAAAATTTATAGAATATATGAAAAACCAATCAAAGGATTCTTATTCATAACTTAGTGATAGGAATGAGAATAAGTGTGAGCTGAACTTCTCATTAATGGGTAATTAAAGTGGATGATATCATTAGTCAATAGATAATAATAAATTTGGAAATGTAATTAAATTATAAAACATTTAATTTAAATAACTTTGGTAACATTATATTACAAATAAGAATCTATACAGAAAGGTAAATAACCCAGATAATGTTTCATTTAATCAATATAATAAAAAATGAATCTATATATAATATTATAGTGAATATATTATTACACATAATAACTGAATATTGAATTAAAAAAATTATTATTTATCATACCCCATGTTTCCCAATAACATCACACCATAGAAATCAAGATATGTCCTCAATAGAGTTTAAAAAATACTGAATAAAAGCCCATCTAATTTGGTCAGTTGATTAATATCATGAGACTATTGATGTATCGAGGTTCTTGCCTTATAAATTCACTATCCCATTTATTTCTTGTCCCATGGATTCTTAATATATTTAACAATAAATTTAAATTTTAAAAAATGTTCCTTATCGAATATACATATCTATTAAATGATATGTATTTATCAATATTAACCTAGTTGATATATTAATATTCAATGTAAACACTATGTGTAAAATTTGTATAATGTTTAGGAAATAGTCATATCCATCCTAGAATAATAAGGATCCTTAAGATATGTTTTATTTCCATATAAAAATTGAAAAAATTTGTTTTATTTTTATAAGATAAAGTTAAAAATAACTGAATAATGTTAGATTTCACAATAAATCATACAACATCATAATTTTAAATTAAAATCCATTTTGATGTAAAAATAAAAACTAAAACCTTAAATACCATAAAGTATGAATGAAGCATGATATGAAATGTCAAAGGGGTAGTATATATACTACATAAAATTTAATTGGTACATAATAAAAAATAATTCTCAATGGAATGTAAATTTAGAAGAAACTGGTTACCCCATTATTAAATTTAGTTGGACAAACATAACCTAATATATAGTTTTTTTAAGATGTTATTTATTTATTATACAACAATATTTGTATTTATAATACCATATATGATACTTTTATTACATCTTATCACCCATTAATTAGTATTATTTTCATTATTTAGAGTTTTGATTTCTCTATTTTCACATGCATGTTTTGTCACGAATGATCTGGTTATTGTGCATGTTATATATTTATATAATTTAAATAATAACAATCACTGCATATTTATAATTCTTTTAAAAAACTATACATTAAAAATAAGTCATTGTTGAATTTTATGAATAATTGTTTATGTTATGATCATGGAGATGGTTGGTCATACATATTTATGAGTTTGTTTCAATTTATAATATATTGTTATGAAATGAATGTATGTAATAGTTTAGCATTTAAAAATAGTTATAATATCATTTATAAAATATAATGTTCTTAAATATATCATTAATTTCATATAGTGATTAAAATAGAGTCACATCGCTTCCTGATGTCTGTAGTCCAGACATACACGAATGACGTTGTTGTCATTAAGACAATGAAAATAAAATTAATAGAATTATTTATTTTATATTTAGAGATTTATAAATATTAAAATAATATCATAATTATTTAATTTAAATTACTTATAATAATTAACTTATAATTTGTCACTATCCATGTGAATTATTTTTGAAAGATGAATCACATTGCATTGTGATGTAGTAGTCCCCAATACAAATGAGAAAGGTTATTGTATCTCATATTAAATGGAAGGTAAAAAAATAAATAATATATATTAATGGAAGATTTATAAATATTCTTTTAATATCATATATATATTATATAAATATCAATACCATCCCTTGAGGAGTGAAAATGGAAAAATGAATCACATAAGTTTGTGAGGCGGATGTCTTCCATATACTTGAATGATGACTTCCTAAACCATTTAATGAATGTAGAGGTGGTTATTGGGCATACCCGCATTATATAAATTCCAATAATATATATTATACTATGTTTATTATCTGTTCATGTTTTAATAATTATTTATGGAGGTGTAGAAACATGTAAAATAAAAAGGCTCATTTAATAATATTACCTTTTCATCATGTATCCATCATAATTTCTCACTAATGCTTTCCATTTATTGATTATAAGAAAAAATTAGGTACTTTAGACCATGATAGGGAAGCTAGGATGGGAATTTGGTAGCTATTGGTCGAACCAATGTGGTGAGGATATGAGAGTCCTTTTATAGGTGGGGGAGAATATAAAGATGGTATGTTTGAAAAGAATTTAGCACTGTAATTATTTTCATATTTCACAAGGGAACAATATACAATTATATAACATTAGTGTTTTCATTGATGAAATTTGGCCATAATATTTATATTTTACTATATGAACTATTATTTTTTATAAAAAATTAAGTTGAACATATTATAAAATATAAGTTATTAAAAATAAAAATATGGAAACCCTTTTAAAAATTCGATTCACATACGTATAAAATTTTAATTTAGGATTAATTTCACAGACGTGTCAAGATAGTGGGGTTTAAAGTTAAAATGGTCAAAACTTTACAAATTTTATAATAAAATTTAATATAAAAGTGATTCTATTGATCTAAATAGGATTAATTAATTAAAAATTACACTAAATTAAATTTCTAATCAATTAATAATATAATTTTATAGTATAAATTATTTAAACATAAATTTAGTTTTCATTTTAAAGCTAGTATTATTCACTATTAATTAAAAATGTTCTTTTTCCCAAAAATATGAAAAATTCACTAAAAGAAACATTGGTTATAAATATATTGAAAATAAATGTAATTTTTTTCAAACAAATATTATAAATGTTATAAAAATGATTTTTAATTGTGTTTCTAAAGTGTGAGTTTTTCAATTTATGGGAAATATATTTTTAAAGAAAATATATTTTTTACATTATTTTGACTATGATTTTTATTTACACTGAATAGATAACCCTATTATTTATATTTTAGTTACTATTATTCCTACCCTTCAATATAAAATTTATTTTAATTTTCATTAAGAAATAATATTTTATCTTATATTTTCGATTAAATCAGATGTTGTGTGTATCCATGTTATTAACAATATTAAATTTATTATAAAATAAATATACTGTAAGGTCTTAGGTTTTTATCATTATAAAGTATATATATTTATATATATTATATTTATAACTTAAATATTATTAAATATGCATTATTTAATATGTACTTTTTTTACATTCGGTTTCATAGAGGATATGATAATTTTACTTTTCTACACATCATACTCTTACCTCATGAAGAAATATGATTCTTCATTTACTAATTCTATATAAGAGAGTTGATATGGATAGGTTTTGTTCTAATATGTGATATATATTAAATCATTATTATAGTTTTTTCTAAAAATTTAATATATCATTTTCTTTCATACCTTTTCACTCACTTAATTATATAACATCATTTGTGTAAGCATAGCCTATCGCCTTCACAAATCTATTTTGCTATATTTTTATCAGAAACCCACATGGATGATATATATAAGTATAATAAATGAATTAATATTTTATTTTTTATAATATGATAACTTTTAAAATATAAAATATTAATTAACTCATTTCTATAATAATGATTTGAAATTTAGAAACATTACTCATATTTATATAAGACCAAACGTCTCCATGATCATAACATGATTTAATTTCCAAATGCTATATCACATAATTGGTTTTAAATTTATAATTGATTTATAAATATTAAAATATTTGAATGATTATGCTTCAGGTGATAATGGAATATTGAAATCTTTGACAATAGTCATCCAAACAATGTCCTTTTTTGACACATAATCCTAATATCCTCAAATCATCCCACATAAACATAATTTATTAATTAATCATATATAAAATGGTAATAAGTGAAATAAAATGAATTAAAAAATTAAAAAAATTGTACATTATTAAATATGAAACATAGTTTTATTATTTAGATATATAATGAACTTATATGACCTCTCAGACTCAAGGTAAGGGAATTCTTCCCAATTTCCCTTCATTGATGCCTACTATAATGTTATGCACGTAATTAATCTTTTATGGTTTATATAATTCCCATTTTGACATGTAATATCATCACTAATTCATAATTTATGATATTTTATGTTACTATTTAAATTATTTTATTCATAGTTATTTGACATGATAATTAACAATTGGTAAGAGTTATTGTACAATCAAACATTTTTTTGTGATTTTAAACATTCTATTGAAACAATCAAGTTCATATGATAATTTTCTCAGTAGCCATTAAATATTTTTTTAAATATACTTATTTTTTATGGTGGATAATATTATTTCCTAGAACATATACAATTTTTACTTATGGGGTATAATTTTAAATTTATTTAATTAACTAGGGAAATAATGATAAATTAATATCATTTACTCAATAGAGATATTTTTTGATAAAAAATAGTATTCATGAAGTAAATTGATTATTAAAGATATGAATTGTGATTTGGACTTGTAGGGATGGGAGGGTCCTATAATTATATATCCCCTAAATGCATTAGTATGTCTAATGTGAAAAATCATTTCCCACCTTAAATGGGTTTCTACCTATTATTTTAAACTGCGATTTTGATCGACTTGACGGTAAAGGAATCATGATTCCTATGATTCTGAAGCCCGGTAATTATATTTTTATAACATTCAGAATTCAGTTATTATAATTATTATCCAATATATTTTTATGATATTATTTTTATATACATTTTATTCTTAGTAATTATTTAAATGACATGGTTTTTAGTTACTTACCTTTCATATTGATTATTCAATTTCATGTCAAGATAGTCAAGTGACATAAATGGCATCTCTGTTCAATTATTTATCTTTACATGTGGATTATTATAATTTATTCATGATATCATCCATAGTATTAATCACTTACTCATTATTTTAGTCGAACCTTATTTATTTTCCATCCCCCGGGATATGAATAAGAATTTGATGAATATTATTTAAATGATACAATTCATTATATTTTTTTTATTATGTAATAATCTATTTTCAAATATAAAATTTATATCGTATATGTATCTAGTTCTCCAAAATATATAAATTAATCGGTCCTTTTGGATTTAATATTTTTTTTATTTATTCCCATGTAGTCATTGAAGAAATTGGATCAATATTACTGGAAACAATATCATTCTATAGATTAAGTCCATCCCGAAAAATTACATTGATAAAATATATAAATATGGAATGAGTAATTTTTAACCCAATTACAATAGTTTGAAATGATACAATTATGTCACAAAATATGAGAACTGTATATGGAGTGTGATATGCACATTAGGCAATTTTTATCATGATATATAGTAAATGTAGGGTTGATAATATCAATTTTAGGTAGACGATTCAAATTATTTAATCGATAGAGTAGTTACCAGTTATATGGTTGATCCAAAGAATATAGTGTTGAAAAATTGTAGTTTTCAATAAGATTCAAAAAGTTTTTGTTTACAAAATTCATGTCACTAAAATATATCTCATGGTAATATATTTATGTTATTAGATTTTTTTGAAGTGGTTATGTGTAATTTTTATCATTCACCCTTTCATGAGCATCCTACTATTGTAAAAATTTATTATTCCTTTAAAATGAAATTGTTACTATTAATAAGTAAAGAGATTGAATGTTCTGTTTCTGGAATATTTTATTTACTTATAATGATTTATATTCTCCACATTGAGTTTTAGTAGGATTATTTTTATTTTTGAGAAATTCAATATAAAATTTCAAAGACATATCATTGAAAATTGAGATTAGATTATGATTTACTTCTCGATTCTATGGTGCTATATAGCCATACTTTTATTTGTTATACGATATTGAACATTTTATCCCAATCAAATTGTAGAGTTTTTTTGAGAAACTAGGGTATAAATATGTCATATAACAGTCAGTTAGTGTGTAAACCCTTAGGTAATTGTATCATATCAGGAATATGTTCCACCAGATTAATATGGAGAGGTTTACAACATGCTTTGGGAACACAATTATTCATAAAACCACATTTCACTTACAAATATATGGTTTGAATTTTTGATAATATAGACACTATAGGATATATTTCAGGCATGAATTTTGGATTTTGGTGGATGGGTGGGAGTTACCTACCTATGGTTTAGTTTTTCTACCATAATAATTACTATTCCTCCTTTAATATTTTCCATATAAATATTTTTTTAGCTGGAAATCCTAATATTAATTATTATAGGTTAATATAGGAGAAATCTCCCTGATTTAGATAAGCTTATTATGAAGTGTCAATATGTTTATTAAATCGATTACATAGTTCATGAGGATAGTGTAGAGAATTTATGAATCCAGCAGCAAACAGAGTGAGGCCTAGGTTTTTTATGATGGGTAATATAATCATATAATGACTCACATAATATCTCGTTTAATAACAGTCTAGAAAAATTATTTATCTCACCCAAATAATCATAAATTTCACAAATTTATTTGAATAATCTAGTGAGGAATCTTATTTTTTATTAATAACCATATATTTAATTATCATATATTATTTCTTCTTTGTCTCATCATTGTGAATGTATGTCTATGATAAATCATATATCCCAAAATAAGGAATAAATATAACACTAAAAGAGTGATGTGAATTTTAGTTTTAAAAATAACATTAAATTTTCTAAACACTAATGTAATAAAATTATTGGATAATATAACAACTAATCAATATATATTATATCATAGTGTAATAAATAATTCCATATAGATTAATAAATTATAAAATACACTAAATCTAATATAAATGTAAGCATAATAGAAGTAAACATATGAATATATTTAATCAATAATCCAAGTATTTTCAAATTATAATTATAAAAAACCGAAAATGAATTTATCTACAAAACACATCCAGTCATCAGTATGTCTTTGATTTCATCCATAGTGGTGGGGTTGGATCTATAACTTCTCCTTAGGTATCAAAATTATGTGATTGAAAATTATTAAATATTAACCAACTATTTTTTATTAGTTCTATGAACATAGATACCATGAAATCCTTTCCAAATAATTCCCAAATTATCATGATTAGAAAAGCTATGTCATCTTGTTATAGGATGCCCTCAATCTCATTTATGAGACAAATAAAATTACAACCCAAAAGAATCTGAATCCAGAATGATTATTATAATAATGAATAGAGTAATAAATTTTATTGTATTTTTAATCAAATGTATATATTAATTATTGATCTTCAAATATATGAAGAAAAATTACATTTCAAAATCACCGAGAAGTGGGGATATTTTTCATTGTTTCATGTGAAAAAAAATATCTGGAACTACTACAAATTAATAGATCTTCAAAACCTCATGTTTTTTTGTAAAAATATTTTTTAAAAACTTATCCAAATTCTTTTTTATTTTTTTGTTAAAAAGAAATAGTGTTGAACACATCTATTAATAATCTATTATATCAACCATTAATTTCATCATTTGATGAGATTAACTGATATATGCCATTATAATGAACATCAACGTCTAAAAATATATCATTGAATGTAATATAATATTCATAACCAAATTTCCAAACATGGGAATTGGAAAATACAATCTTCAAAAATAAAAACAGAATAGAATATAGAAGATAAATATTTTTGAATCATGATTGTATTGTGATTTTCAATGCATTAATTTTGAATAAATATTTTACAAAATAATCTTCAACTTTTTTATAATCAAACTGAAATGAAAGGAATGAGTTATGTTGGAATAAGATAAAAATAAATTACTATAATTTTAATATTCCCCAATACTATCTTCAACAATTATTTAGACTCCCCACCAATATTGATGGATTAAATAAACTTCCACCTTGAACAAGGGAAAAATAAGATCCTCAAAATAGAATTACCAATGTCAAAAAACTTTACCACTTTATGGTATTGAAAAAGTAACAAAATATGTCTACATGAAATAGAATAAGATGAAAATTTAATGGATTTAACAAATTAAATGGAACATATATGACTCCCATTAACATATGTTAGTGTTAGAACACCTTATGTATTTATCAAATATAATATTTAGTCTACAAAATATGTCCATTAACAATGCATTTCTCCAATTGTCATGTATAATAATAACTCTTTTTAATCAAATATAATCATTAAAAAAATCCCCTTTCATATTAGATATAAAAAATATTTATGTGAGTGAACAAAAATTATTTTTTCTTTTTGTACTCATAATTTTCATTAATTCACATCATTGGTAAATAATCTAAACAACAAAATTATCCCTTTGAATAAAAACCTATATAAAAATTATTAATGAAAATATTTTATTCTCCAAAATAAAATATAAAATTTAAATTATTACCATTTTATTTTCCATTGAATGAAACAAATTTTCTCACAATCATCAAATGAACTTAAAGGATATTTTTAAATAATATTAACACAATATCATATATAATGATATTATAAAAATTAATATATTAACTTCTTCATGATCATAAAAAATCATTTCTTATGTATTATAAAAATAGATTTTAATCTTTTCTAAAGATAAGAAATATTTTCATAGAATTGTGAGCGAAACAACATTATTTATTATAATCCACTATGAATCCAATGGTTAAAATAAATATTTTTATTTATTAAATAATATGGACATTTAATTAAAAATATGAATATAAAAGTTATATACATTAATCGTATCTAATTTATTGAAAAATAACTAATGTGTATAAAAATAAATTTCTAGTTTAGTGAAAAATAAATTGAAAAATTTAATGATAATAAATCTACGATATGTATTATATTTAATGTTGTGTTGGTCTTATACTACCAAAGATAGTTCCAAACAATTATTTGGACCAATTGTTTTCATCTATTAAATACTATGGAAAAAGAATCAATTAAAATACAGTAAAGTGATAGAAAAATGAAATAACATCCACATCAAAAAATTATTTATAAATATAAATGAAAACAGTATAATTTAAAAATTTACAGTAATATTAATGAAGGTATCAATGTCAATAAATCTAATTAGATGTTACAAGGTACTAGATATTGAACAATAAATTCTAGTTCATGGCTACATCACTTGATTTGATGTTATTTTTGAGGAATTAATAATTTTTTGATATATAATAATATAAAAATAGCATATAGGGTTTTCCATCTATATTATGTACAAGAGAATCATTTTCTTTTTATACGTATTAATGGTGGTGACCAACATATATCACATTAGTCAAAGGGAAACTATTTTTCAAATTTTGACATCTTTGAAACGTTGTAAAAAGAGTACAATTTTCTACATAATGTAGTTAGAATAATATATATAACATATAGTAGCCTTATAACCTAATATAGACATTTTAATTGTGGGTATCGGTTTCCTTTATATCATTAAAAATATTTTCATCTTGTTTTAATGTTGTTTAACAGCTTCATTAAAATTTCATCTTAAATAACTAATTTCAAAATTTCCATCATATCTTCCAATGATATTCTCTGGACTTCTATAATATTCCATTGAATAGTAAGTTTATAAATTTCAATATTAGATCCTTTCGCATAATTGATCAGTTATAATTTCTCCCTCTCTCACACAAACATTTTAACAATTATATTTTTCATCTAAAATTATGTTTTCAAACATCACCCTATAAGGTAACAAAATCTAATGAAAACTATGAATTTCCATCTATTAACTCGACCAAAAATGATTAAAGATTAAAAAAAAATCCCTACTAATTTAAAATTTTATTTTTACATTTTGTATATATTTTGAATAAAATAATATAATACTCCTCAACATCATCGATATATTTCGCATTATATTATCTTACCTTCTCATCATTAGAATATATTTTCCATTCATCATTGTCTTCCTCATTGAATGAGAATTATTCCACATTATTAAATATTTATTATTATGAAAAATAATTATCTACACTGATCATTCTATTGATGAATTTAAAGTCATTAAAACATTAAAATTTCTTATAGAATATAGTATTCTTATAACTATAATCACTATCATCTGAAAACCTATCATTGATATGCAGATATCCACTACCACTCCAAGAATAATTTATATCCTATAAATATTTTCATTATTTAATACATGAACACTTCGTTTTTAGCTCTCGTATCTTCTATTTTCAACTATAGGTAGTCAAGCAAGAAGATACACAACATCCCACCTTCATATAAAATGGTTTCAAATGATTACATATTTTCTCATCTATCCAACCATTCATTTCTATAATTCTAGTTGACACCCATGAAGATTCATCTTTTGGAAAAAATAAATTTCCACATGACAAATCCATATTCAATAATTTTGGGAAAAATACCATTTATTTTTTATACATTCCTCTATATGAAAGATGAATTGAATTTAAATATTCAAAATATATATTCTTAAGAGTTAATGAAAATGAAACCAAGTTATTAAAACATATTTCAAAAATAAAATTTAATCCAAATTTTATATCTTGTTAAGGATCTGATTATGTCATCAATATTATGATTTTTTTTGTTTCGAAAAAAAATTCCATTAAGACACTCATTCCTTAAAATCAATATAAATATCTTTTTTCACCATAACATTATATGATCAATTTAATTAAAAATGTGATCTAAGAAAATTGACTATGGGCAGAAAAAACATTTTGGAATCTATGTCATAAATTATCCCATCAAGAATCAAATGGATGATAATCCACCCTATTGATTGATCTTATAATTTTTAAAACTTATTGTATCCTAAATTGTGTAACATGGTGATTTTATCCAATAACCATATGTATGATTTCATGAAGAGTCATGACTATTGATGTTTCACGGAATTTTTTAATGAATGGTATTTTAGGCTGACAAATTGAGTAAAATATCATTTAATTCATCCTAAGTAAATAAAATAATATATTTCACATGAATATTATAATCAGCAATGGGTGTCATAACATACACTAATATATTATTGACAAAATATTGTGCTATTTGATCTATATAATACTCATAATCATTTCTATAAGATACGGGTTGAATTTTTGGATTTAGATATTCATAAATCCCAATGATTAAAACACTTATGATATTATAACAAATATTCCAACATTAATATATTTTATGTTTGGATAATCTCTTACATTTTGATAAATAACGTAATAAAATTATTCAGAACCTATTAATCAATTACCTAGAAAAGAAAAAGATAATAATTCTATGATGAAAATTTTGATCCTTGATAAGGTAAAAGATATACAATACAAGAATGGAAACAAATTTTATTTAAAAAACTATAATTTTTAGACACAATCATGTAATAAACTAACCGAAAAATATAAAATATGACTATCTAGGATAATATCAGTTTGTAAGAAATATTAGAAGATGAAATAAATTTATAATAAAATATACATTTTAATATATTAACTTATGAAAATAAGAAATTAAAATCGTAAATTAATGTAATTAACAATTCGATGAGAATAAGACAGCAACATTTATACAGTAATAGATATTTTTTATGATCCATCTATAGAAAGACATCATATTCATCTAAATTGGTAGGAGGAATTTTAACAAACAAATTTTTTTCCCTATTCTAAGACCAGAATTTCATTAAGAATAATGACCTAGACACTAGTAACTCGGAGGTAGGTTCTTACTATACTACATTAGCATAGAGATTAACGGTCATAACCCAAAGGAATTATCATTTTACTAGTTTTAGTGATCCAAATACATAAATGATACCATTTTCCAATGGTAATAGAAAATAGAATATAATATGTAACAAAGAAATTCAATTGCATCATTGAAAATTCATTCCTATAATTATTATTCATGTTATAGGGAAGGATAAAAATAATGGTGAGGTCAAATCCAAAATATAAATTATGTAATGTGGATGATGTAAAGAATAAATTATAATAATAGAAATGAGAAGGTAATTAACTAAACACAAAATAAAATAAAATTACATGAATATCATTATAAGATAATGAAAAATATTTATAGAATGGTAGGTAATAGAAAAAACATTATTTATAATTAGAAAATGAGAATGAAATGCATCGAAAGATAATATCACATAGAAAACACATAGGTAAATATAATATCTATATTTTCAATGATGTAATTTTTTTTATTTTTTATTTCATGGTATCCGATTTCATGATACCCATACCATCATGACTTCTCAAAATAATATTTAAAACATTTTCTAGAAACCTAGTAATGTCGGACAACTTATTTGTTACATAAGACGTACAAATCTATTAAGTGTCTACATAATTCTATGAATGACCCATCACTTGATGTATAATGAATTCCTAATTAATTTAATAGTCTATTTATTTCATGAATAATATATCGTATTAATAAATATCAATATCTTTTAAATAATATAGATTTTTTTATTTCCCTAGTTAATCAAATAATATTTGAAGTATAAAAAGTGTATAACTAAGATATACATATTAAGAAATAATAATATTAATCATACAAGAATATTTACATATAGGTTATTTGTGATTTCTATAGATAAATATAAAAAAAATGTTATTTTTTCATGATAATGTTTACAATCACAAAAGATATTAAGATTGTATAATAACTTTTACTGCTTGGTCATTTTCACTAAATTCCCCATTTGATTAGAATATTCAAATTGAAATATAAAATACCATAATTTTTTAATGAATCGTGAAACCACATGTCAAATGTGTATTATATACCCCAAATAAAATAACTTAGGTGCATAATATTACATTATTCCAAAATGAATTGAAATTGAGATGAATTCTATTTTCGTGACTATAGCACGTCACATAAATTATTTATCTTCCCAAATAATAAAATTATGTTTGTTATTTAATCACATAATAAACATAATCAATATTATTATTACAATTACATATTCTATTACCATGTTTTATGTAATTAATAATCAAATAATGTATACATCAAATGTTTTGATGATGTTTGGATTATGTGTGAAAAATGAAATTGTCAGTTTACACTGATCAAAGATGTCATTATTTTTCTATATCCATAATAATAATAGTGACTTATATATATAATATTTATATGCAAATTTTACATTTTAATGTATTCTTTAATGTTGGTTTTGATAAATTAAGTAAATTATGATCATGGAGATGGTCCACGATATGTACACATGGGTAAAAATTCATTTTTTTCTATAATAATTATGAGAAGGAGGATTGTATTATTTTATTTTTCAATAATTGTATTAATATAATAAATATAATATTAGTTCTTAAAATATATTTATATATATAATCTGTGTGTTGTGGGGGTAAATAGAGAGTCACATCCTTTCTTGAAGTCAGTAGTCCACACAAACACGAACAACGTTATCATATTATAGTTAGTGAAAATGGAAGAAAAAAATGATACATATTATTTTTAGAATGATGAATATCATTAATATTTCATATATATGACAGAAAATCATTGAAATTTTTCTTTATCACCTTCAGTGAAATGTTTTAGTGAGAGATTAATCACATCACTTCATAAGGTCGTAGTCTACCGTATACAAGAGTGACGTTATCGTATCCCCTATGGAATAGAAATAAAAAAAATATTAAATATTTTATAATGAATCCATAAGTATAATTATTTTATTAATATATATATATATATATATATATATATATTATATCCATCATCATTCCCAACTATGATAGATGTTAATGGAAAAACTGATGACAGAAGTCTATGAGGAAGTAGTCTGCCTTACTTACTGACTGACTGAAAACTAGCATTTTTATTGACTTTGAAAGAAATGTTGATACAAGAAAATCACGACGGTCAAAAAAGTGCAATCCCAAAGAATCATTAATCACAATTGTAAGTGGGAAGGTTTTTAGGAAATATTCATGACATAAAAAATTCATTATATTTAATATATATAGTTTATTATCATGTCATGTTAAAATTAAAATTTATAGAGTTAAATGAAGAAATTAAAAAAGAACACTTAGTTAGAAATTTTACATCCTCTCAGACCACCCCATTAGGGTTATACCTAATGTATTACTAGAATATAGTTATGATCAAACAAAGGATTTTATGAACATGATATGAAGTTTGGAAGTGATTTAGGTAGCAATTGTCTAAAGGATTTTTTAAATGTGTGGATATCAAATGAGCGATGGTTACATTTTATAAGTGAGGTGATTAGAAAACATGTAATTGTTTGAATAAAAAAGTTTTTCACACGTTTTTAACTTGTAAAAGGGTGAAAATGAAGTATTTAGTATCGTAAACATGTTTCTTAAAACAGTTTATTTTAACACTTAACATTTTATTTTAACCCATCCATTGTAAACCAATTTTAACTTAATCGAGGTAAATAATTTTTATTATTTTTAAAATTTATCATAAAAATATATTTTTTGAACTAATTATTTAATATAAATTATTATGGTTTAAAACCTATAATATAATTTTATAAATTATGTTCATAGAAGTGGAAAATATTAATTTATAACTAACCCACGGACAAGATAAGACAATAAGTTTTGAAAAGAGAATTTTTTTTGATGTTTACAATGTTCTCATACCAACATTCAATATTAAAATAAATTCAATGAAATATATTGTATTAATAGAAATATAATTGACCTTATTTTACATGAAGTGTAATATAATTTACAATTCAAAATTTTTATTATTTTAAAAGAAAATTGTGTTTTAAATAAAAATTCAATATTATTTCTATCAAATGAAAAATTAAACATTTCAAAAAATCACAATAATACAGCCTATATTATGTTTTATATAGTGATTTGGAATGTTAAGATATATTTATCAAATAATTTATCCAATATTAAAAATAATCAATTTTAAATTATGTGCTCGATGCATGACTAAAGCACCTTTTATAAAAAATAAAATAAAAAATTTGAAATCATTTAATTTTCATTAAAATTATTTTTAGTTTATTTATTATGAATATATAATCATATTTTTTATAATATAGTCAGTATTATTCACATAAAAAATTATGAATGTATCATAATGGTCATCTTAAAATAATATTTTAATTTAATATTTTCCTTTGAACATGGGTTTTCTTCCATTGCATACTACTGAATAAATTAAATTTATTCTAAAATAAATATAAAATAAAATTTCGTTGTGTTACTATAATCCATCGTACAAAAATTTAAACCTAAAAAATTAATAAATAATGCCATAAAATTTGATTAGGTTAATTTTTCATCATAATATCCATTGTTCCCATGTTACCTCCCATGGTTTTTTATTTCTCCTTTGTACCATTACCCGATGAGTAGTCTTATTTCTCAATACATTTTGTTTACAATCAGTCATCTGGATGGGTTATTCACAACATGATACATCAAGTTCAAATTATGTTTTATAAGAGGTGATCACATGTGTTGTATATTTCTTTTACTTTTTTAACAATGATATATATAAGGAATCATTTACTTTTAACGATTCATAGGCATTTATAAATGATATGAAACAACTCCAAATATTTCCAAAATTTCAATGAGTCTAATGTAATTAGGGATTAGCTACACTTCCGTACAAAATCAAATAACACCCTTACATGGAGATACATTCATGAAAACATGATTTACCACTTAGAATTCCAAAATATTCATATTGTTATCAGTTTAACTATTTTTATTACATTAAGATTCATTTATTTGTTCTTGAATAGCCATTCTATAACAAGTCGAACCCACTAAAAGTGTAGACACAATGCATTAACATGGTCATTGGGTCTTGGCCCTCTAGTTACCACTAGTTTCCACACAAACATGTGGTCCCCACCCATGGGGCCCACCCACATTCTCTAGAGGGTCATCTGACGAACTATAGTACCCACATGCCAACACATGTCCTTCCCAATGTTCTTTTTCATCACTCACACTCAACATATTAAACTAATCAGAATTTCACCCATCTTGGTCACTACTCAAGGACAAGCACACTTATCTATTTAGTTCTAATTAGGTGTGATCCTGAAAAGGAATGTGGACCTTTCTGACATGAGTCGTATCATTTAATCATTTAACTCTTTATCATTTTGGGGTGTTACATTCATGCTCCCTAGTGGAAAACATCCTTTTTTTGGACCCAACATCTCATCCTAGGAAGTTCACCGCACTAAAAAATAGATATTGGACCCTAATTACAAATGTAACAACTAGGATCTACTGATAGAACATGCATCCCACCTTAATATGGTCATCTGATTTTGTCCCTCTAGGTACCACCAATTTCCCCACATAGTGGTGGTGCCCACTTGGGACCCTCCCACGTGCCTAAATGGGTCATCTGAAAAAAGAAGATCCTATTAATCCAACTCATGTACTTTTAAGTATGCTTTATACTCGCTCACACACACCTTGGGAAACTTCTCATAAGTACACCCATCATAGTCACTACTCCAGGCCATGCATATTCATATTTGGATATCTAATCAGATAGGCTCCCATAAAGGAAGTTTCACCTTATTGGCCTATGTAATATCATTTAGTCAATCAAATCTTTATAGTTATATGGTGTTTAATTTTACCAAATTTGGTGTCACTTTTACAAGTGTTAGTCATATGAGTTCCACGTCCCCAACTTCAACACATCAAGTTGAAGTATGACACCTATTTATATATAATTCATAGTATATTTCCATTTGAATACAAGAATGGATGATATTTTCATAGGAAATATCTAAAAAATGTAAATATGTATCCCATATACCATGAATGTTATGTGAGAATGGAATCAAAATGGATTTCATTTATCGAATTTTTTTTTATATTTTCCATTAGTTTGAGGATGGTAGGAAGTTATCAACTGATGTTTGGTTTCAAAATACTTTTGAGTAATCATCCATTATTTTGATATAAAATTGGATCATGATTATATAAAATTGAATTAGGTTCACCAATAATTCTCACTACATATTTAATATTGATCATTTTTAGGTGCTAAAGTGGAAAATACTCTCTTATATTAAAGAAATGTTCATATTTTTTAAGTGATTAATGGTTAACCATATTGTATTTTTCATTATTTGACTATTTTTTCAGTCAAATAAAAAATTCGACAGTAAATTCACCCCATTTTTATACCTGAATAAAGATAGGTTTCATGAATCCTCTAGGATGTTTTCATATGGAATTCACTTGTTGAAAATCCATACATCAAGGCACATTATAAGTAATTTCCTGCTTCATGTTATCCCCCCAAAAAGGTTCCCTCAAATCCCTTTACTTCATTTTGATTCCAAGGTGTACTGATAAACTTGAGCTATCAGTGTCATCAAACACTTACATTTTTATGTCTTGTACTTATGTAATATGTAACTTCTTTCAAAAATTCAGAAAACCATCGTCCCAACTAAAGTGTGCTAATTTCCCATCATTCAATGATTTAATTTCAATATGAATTTCATCTTCATAAGATTGATAATTTTTTTCTTTTCTAATAAAAATGGTTTCAAAATAATTACAAATATGGGTGGTCACCCCCTTCTATAATAATTTATATATCTATATTTATTATATCCATGATATAATTTGAATATCAATCAAAATTTCAGTCAATGCTACCACATCATTCCTACTCAATGAATCCACTAGCATTTTTTCAGTCCCTATATTGTAGTGTATCGAAAAATATTTATCCTAGGAAGCAAGAGACATAACCTATCTCTCATATTAATCTCATTCTATGAAAATATTTATTTTATAATTTTATGATCCATGTATATCTCACATCATTCACCATGGATACAATGTCTCAGTATTTTCAATGAAAATATTACAACTGCCAATTGAGAATCATGTGACAGATATTTATATTCATGTTTCATCAATTTATGTGTAGCATATGTAATTAAATAACTGTTTTTCATTAAGAAAAAACCAAAAAACTATTTTGATGAATCATTATGCATCACAAACGAATAATTAGTAGATTGTTTAATCAAAATTTGATCATTGACCAATATACACATTAGATAATAAAAAAATTATTCATGTTCTGTTTTCTAAACAACCATAAACACATTTCTTGAAATAAATGTTAATGAGTTATCTAATAACTAAATATATGGAATGAATCACTATTAGTAATCATCCAATACAATGAAGCTATGATCATTGTTTTGGTTGTTTGGTATAAGGTACTCTTTGACTTCATTATTATTTACAAGACCAACTATGATTCCATACATAGAGAAATTTTTTTATTAAAATAAAACTAATTAATTTAGAAATAATATTAATAAATTTTCTATATAACACATTCCTGCTAAGAGTCTCATAAATTATCCACAAGTAATTATAATGGTCCTCATAGCTTTTAGAATAGAATATAATATCATCAATGAATACAACAACAAAATCACGATATTCCATGAATAATTACTCCATTACATCCACAAAAACATATGTTGTATATTTCAATTAAAATTTAAATAATTTAAACTAATAATTTTTTAACATCATAAAAGTTGTTGTTTTCAAAATATTTTCCTTTTTTACTCAAAATTGATGATACCCCAAACGAAATAAAATCCTTGAAAAAAATTGTACTCAATGAATCTAATCGAATTAGTCATCAATACTTGGACGAGGATTATTTTTCATTATTATATTAGAACTGATTTCTTTACAAACAATACACAGTCTCATAGATCTAAATTTACTCATAGTGTATAGAATATGAGAATGCAATTGGGAAACACTTGGTTAAATAAACCCCCAATCACCAAATTCTTATTATTGTTTCCTAAAATAAACTAATTATGTAGTTTCCATTATATATAGATTCATTTAAATTCATATTTCATTATGGATTAAATCTATGGAAAACTCAATATCACACCTAGGGAATTTCCATGTATTTCATTGAGAAATACATGAACTTATTCTTATAAAAAAGGTATATTATCAATTTGATGATTACCCTATACATCATTACAATTTGTTTTCTCTTCATTCTAAAGGATATAATTTAGTATAGCTACTGGGGTTGGATCTATATATGTCTCAGATGATGAAGTATTTCATTTAAATATATGGAATTCTATATCTTCCTCACCAACCATTATATTCATTTTTACTATAATTTTTTCATGAAATATTAAAATCCATTCCATACATATGATTATATCAATGTAAACCATAGGAAAAATAAAAAAGGTTAAGAAATAAAAAAACGTTTTTGCATCATAATAGGGAATGTTTGAAACAACCATATTTTAGGGAGACTTCCCCAAATCAGTTTACCTAATAAATACCCTCTTAAAATAAATTGGAAATGACTAGTTTTCATGAAACAATTTATATATATGCAAGATTTTGAGGATCCAGAATCAATAAAATCATTAGATAAATATGAAGGTTGTATTTATGTACCTACTACCATATCCTGGGGTAAATACACTATAGTTTAATTGATCAAATAACATTGTCCTTATCCCCCTTGATTTTTCACTGGTAGATTACCATGATTATTTTGATATTAGACTAAATAATTAACCATTTAATCATATCTAAAGCATGTGAAATATTATTTTTATTGAATCCCTTGTATTAATGATCATTATTTCCCTTATATTCAAACATGTAACAAATATTCATGCCATTCTAGAATTTCACATGATGTTTCATATCCCAATTTTCACATGATGGAAGTTGGGCTATAATCATCGTATTATTTCAAGAATTTACACTATATTGGTTATTAGATGTCATCTTATTATCATGATTTTTCTTGAATTTATATGATTGTTATAATTCCTTCTCCAATTTGATGAAAAATAATACAATTCGATCATATGATAAAAACATAGAGTGATATTTGATATTTGGAGACTTGGACAAAGAATGTTAATGAGATCTTCAATCTTTCACATAGTGTAGCATATGTATTACATAACATAACTTTATAAACTTTAAATGGATTCATCAAAATAAATATCACTATAAACATCATTTTAATTTATGATGAGGAAGTTTCTATTTATTTCAGTTTATATCATGTGAATAAAACTGAGTAAATTAAAATGTATATACATTTGGGATACGTTTATTTAATTATTATTCTTAAATTATTCGATTATGTAGTGGGGTTTTAATTTCATTATAGGTAGTAAGAATTATGTACATAAAAGAATAAATTTAATTTCAAAAATAGGCTTTTCATTATGTGTATCACATTCACAAAATATGGACTCTATTCAAAGCTTTCATGTAGAGTCGCGGCCAAATCTGTAAAGATTCCTCCTAACATGAATATGTTACATAACATGTAAATCAATTATACAATCTACAATTCGCAAAAACTAGAATCCCACAAATAGTAAAATTCATACATGATGTGCATAGATTGCACAACATGAAATCTTTAAGGGCTTTCACGGTCATATATTTGAGAAGGTTCTTCGATAGTAAAAGTGGATCATAGTAACACACAATGCATCCCACTTACTTTATGTACATATATCAAGACAAAAATCATTTAAGAAAGTAAACGAAATATAGTACATACATGATTTGTAATTATCATGCTTATTTATAGTTCTTTGTGCCACCTTCCATGAATGGATTAAAACATCTTTTATTTCATCTCGTTTTCTACCACCACATTCATACATTATTATCCTGAACTTTCTTTCATTAATTTGTTTAAATATTTCATTGAATCCAATTGAGGTTTTTATCTTTAATTTTCAGTTCTTCTTCTTTTTCAACATAACTATCTTTCATAAATCATATTCTAAATCCTCACTCCATTATTTGAAAACACATATATTCTTCTTTAACCATTCTTCAATCGTAGTATGTTTGTCATTTTTACTTATTTTTCTTGATTAGAGATTTTTTTAATCATTAATTCATTTTGAAAATATAGCTTCCAGTAATATTTTCTTTGATTTCAATGGTTGAATATTTACTATTTCTTGTTTAATACTATATTTCTTATGTTATAAATGTTTTACTATTATGCACAACATTCTTAATATTTCCTTTCTTTTGATCATCACTGTCATGTGCGACTAATATTTTTTGGTTTAGGGGTAATGATTAGTGGTTTTCAAAACATCGTGAATATTTATTTTGATCTATGGTAACCCTATAGGTAGAAATTTTGTTAATAATTTTTTCTCAAATTATTTCAAACTAACATGGTTATAGGAAGTACACTTGAATGAACCTGACATGATTGGATTTTAGCAAGACATTAACCATTAAAATGAGATTTTTTTGGAATATAAGACAAGAGTAATGAATCTATGTTGTTAGTTATATTACTAATCATTGGATAATTATATAATAATTAAATTTAATTAGATTTACCAAAACCAATTAGTGATTTTTCTCCACTTCGCTCACAATACAATAGGACCACTCCATGTTATGTCTAGCATTATAATTTATAAAAATAATTAAAATTGAACATGATACCTTAAATATTTATTTCATTTAAAACCAAATTACTTATTATTAGTTAAAACCAAAACATGAATAATAAAATTGAGGAATATTATAAAAGGTTTGTTCAATTGGTTACTAGCCTCCCATTACTCCTCATTGGATCGACCATACACTTCCACTTTACTACATCATAGTAGTATATAAAGATTGGGAATATAAATTATAATATGATCTCATCCCAAGTTAATTCAATGATGAATGTGTTAAATTTGAATTTTTGTGACTTTACTAGGGAAAAAAATTTCTGAGGAAAAGTGACATTCGTATCAAACTCGGATTATCTCACCCACCCCCTTTCATCTTTCATTTCCCTATTTTTCTTTTTAATTATTTTTCCCACATTTATCATAGTTTTATATTCTATGATAATGCATGAACCAAGGTCCCTTGACTCATTATAGAATCATGGATGCACAATAAGAATTTATCTTTCATCCCATGAATGAAAGAACCATCGTTGCACACCATTGTAGGAAAATTACAATGTTGAACAATCATGGGACACCATATCAGTAAGACCCAAATTTTGTGCCACCATATACTCATTCTGAATGAACATAACTACAAGAGAAATCTATTATGGAATATAATTTTCTGTACATTCATGGTGTTACACCCAACATTGTGTGCTTTTCAATTCAGGTAAACACTTTTTAGACAAAACTAGGACTCGGTCATATGATCTAGAATATGGGGAAGTTCAATGAGATTCAAATTTAAGACCCCCATAAAGACATATATAATGTTCCTTAGGTTTGTGATACATGTTTAAAACAAATAATTTAATCATATTCCATTTAGTTAATAGTATTTCCTTTCTCCTTATACGATAAAACTATTTACCATTTATAGAGTCAAGCTCCCAGACAATTAGGACATTGGACTAATTATCAATGATCTTATAAGAGAAGTACTTCTCACCAATCTGAACATGGAAGTTCCAAAATAAAATTTCAAATGTAGACCATGTGGACAGAGAATTAGTGTCCGAAGCATGGGATAGATTTAAGGAACTAACCTAAAAATTCCAAAATCATGGATTAGATTTATATATTCAACAAAAAACATTTTATCAAGGACTTCAACATGAATCATATACTATTGTAAATGTTCCTTCTACTAGAGTAATCATTTTCAAGATGTCGAAAGCCATACAATTAATTCATGATGATTTCTCTCACAATTATTGTTCATGGAAAACTAATCAAGGACCACCCTAGTATCGAATTTACCAGGGGGAAGAAACTACTCCTCTTATATCTCATGTGGAGTCACATACAAAGAATTATGAATCATTATAAACACCCCCACAAAAACATAGTAAAAATTCCAACAACCATTCCCTATATCTCAGAAATATCCACTAACACCATAGTTGAAATTCCCAAAATATCCAATAAGAAAACCCCCAAAAGAAAAAATACTCCAAAACAATATTTAAAACATAATCAATACCATCATGAATAATGGAAACCAAATGATTAAAACCCATGAAATAGATATGAAAAAACATACGGATTCATTTCACAACCTTGAACACAAGCTGGGAAAAAATTGAAAGGAATTATATGATCGGTTATTTGATAATCTCACTAAAAAATTGAGGATCATCTATGGGATGAGGCTACAGATATAATGGACTAAATGGAGAATGTGGTGGATTTTTATAAACCATGTTCATGAGAGAAAAATTTTCTGAATGATTCTTATAATATGGGTCAATGGATAATAATAAATTCAATACCATCATAGGAAGCTCAAGCTGGTGAATAGGATAAAAATAAAGATTACTATATAGAAATTCATATGTAAATGACACCTCTCCGCTTACTTGAATGAATGAAGCAATGAAAAGAAATTGGGAAATTAAAAAAATTCCATTAATTAGTTAAACAATTTCATATGAATTATTCATTTTTACATAAAATATCACAAGTACCTACCTATTAATGATTCATTAATGTCATTTCCTTGAGTAAAATAAATAATTATGGCTTAGGGTTCATCTAATTAAATAAATAATATTCTAAAGTTTTCAAAATGAATGTGTCTCCAATAATTTCCCGCCATGGATGTTTTTTAATTCAATGAACTATTCGAAAATGTACATTTAAAAAAAATACTTGTGTGATCTTTTTTCAAGGATCAATATCATTCCCATGAGTGTTTACAGGATGTTAGGTCATAGATAAATGAATCCAATAAAGGTATCACTACAACTCGTTGATGGATCAGATAAGCATCCTCGATGATTCTTCTAGATTGTATTTGATTTCTCACGAATTTTATTTTCCAAGATATTTAAGAGGATGTTGTCATCCCCCTCATTTATAAAATTCCATTTATAGAAACAGGAAATGATATCATTAATTTTAATTAGAATAGATTAATTTCTATAATTGGTGAATATTATGTTATGTTTAACATGGAGAAGTCCATTAGTAAAATGAACGCATCAAAAAAATTTCCAAACAACTATCATTATAACAAAAAATATGATCATGAAAAATGTGATGAAGAAAATAAGATACCACCTCCATTTGAATGGGAATTTCATTTCAAATTTAATGTCTTCTACTTTTTAAAATGTATACTTCATGAAAATAAATAATTATATTTATAGGTGGAAACAAATTTCTGATTTTTATTCAATGTTTTTAGTATTGTACATCACATTTTTTTATTTTCCTTTTAGTATCAATTTCTGTTTTTGGTCAACAAAAAAATCATTGTCCATAAATATTTGCATGTTTCTGAGCCATTTTTCATTACAATTCACTATTCTAACCTTCCAATATCAGTACATTACTCTTATTTAAAACTAAAGAATAATGTTTCATCTAGTGTGCGATTTTTATTATTAACACATTATGTAGCTATCCCAATTTTAAATTTTCATCCAATATATTACCCATTTAAAGAAACTCACATAGGGATATCATGATTCTATAAAATCAATTTCATTAATTGTGGGGGATATTTTTCTTATCGTTTTTTATAATACAATTGAAATTATTTTGGATTTCATTTATCTAGGAGAAATATTTCTTGATGATAATGAATTAATCCTAAAACACATTTAACCCTTTTAAATAAAATTAAATTTATATGTTGGAAACTATTTAAATCCTTGTTTTACTCCAGTTTATATTTTTAGATTTATTTTACAGTTTAGTAATTAATATCAAATTCAAAATTTTTAAATTTTCTTTTTGATTATCTTACTGAATTATTTACAAAAACTATGTTATTTACTTTATTTTAGTATAATATCATTCCTTATATGATTCTTGAACCAAAAGTTCATGTTCTTTTTTATGTATATCTCTTATGTGGTACCTAGAGCATGTAATACTATTAGAACATGGATTGAGACCTTATTGAGAATATTACTGAACAAATATAATTTTAATATGATTGATGTAATATTTGTTGAGTTATATTTTTTAACACCAACTATTCATGTTTTCTTCTTTATCCCATAGATTCTATGAATGTCTATTTACTATTCATCAATTTCCTAATGATTATCCCATACTACCTAACTCTTTGTATTATTATTGAATATCCTTTGAAATGGTTTGGGGGAATTTTCATCTAATTAATATGGGATTTTATGGAAGAGATGATTTACTATGAAAATTATACCATATTGATGTGGTGTGATCCCAGATTACTTTTATCATTTTACACATATCCCGAGAAATTGAAAAAACATAAAAATATCAAGAGTATTAGTGAAAAATATTTTTTCTGTTTTTATTAGGATGGCCAGAAAGAAAAAAAATCCATATTGATGGTTTCGCCTAATGGATAATCTTTGATTAGGATATGGATGTATGATATGTCATGATCCTTAATTTAATAAAATAAATAAAATATAAATATAAATAAAGGAACATTGTAGATTTCTGATACATTCTTGGTATACTCATGGATTCAAATAAATATTTATGGATCAAGAACACTTTATAACCTCATAAGATCCACATCATTGCATTATTCCCTTTTATCTTGCATTACACATTAGAGATTATTCTATTTTTTTATATTTATTTTCAATTTTTACCCTACTACCCTCAACCATAGAGTCATTTAATCCCCTTTTGTTCAATCCCTCATGATTGATTTTGTATTTGTATTTACAAAGTAAAGCTGATAGAACCAATGTCGTAATATGGTTAGGAACATGTATTGAGGGTATACAAAAAACTCAAGTTACATTTTAACCTTAGTGATGATAGAAATTTTATTGTAAGGTAAATTGAGAAATGCTTAGAGAACATGAGGATGAATTTTGAAATTGTAATTAAAAAATAATAATAATGTTAAAGCACTAAACTATAACTCATGTCTGATTTTATCTATGGGGTTTATCCAAGTATACTGAATTTTTCTTCATACACGTGGATTTATTTTCTTCATTGTAATGAATGTTTTATGTTTTTAGAATTATTTATTTAAAATCCATTTTTAGGATATTATTTCTTTTTTGAATGAAATGATTTATGTGTGGATGAATTTTTTAGTTGAAATTGTATTTAAATTTTGGATACAACTCTTCAATGTTTATTCTTTACTAATTTTATATTGAACTGGTTTTTTAATTTTTTGTTGGAATGATGAATTCTATATATAAAAGAATAAATAATAAAAAAGTTCCATCAACAGTCTTTACACATCGTGTATCACATAAAAAACTTGTAGAATCAATTCAACGTACGCATTTAGAGTCACATACCAACACGGGAAGATTCTACATGATTTGAAGACATAATATATTTTGTAACTAAATTACAAGATTTTTGTATTTTAGAAATTAGAAACTCTCCAATACTGAAATTAATATATAACATGTAGAGACTGTACAATGTAATAGATTTGAAGTCTCACCCAGTCAAAGACTACAACATATTATTCTATTGGAAATGAGGATCTCAGTAACATGGCATAACATCTACTTATTTTAAATGAATATTTTTGTACCCAACTCATTTATGTTAATAAATGTGGTGTCAGAAAAGAATTTTGTGTACTTATTGGTACTTTTTATATTTTTAAACTCCTCCATGCTCTAGATATTTTCAACATATTTTATTTTTTTCAGCTATTTTCATCCATTCTTGTAAAATAATTTTCTTCATTCATTCCTTTTGTTTTTTCATAGAATCAATGCGACCTATAAATAATTTCATAAGTATTCATCATATGTTTTAATATCTAGATTTTTTCTAAGGTCTATATTCAATGATGCACTCTATTCATCATTAATAATCTCATGATTTTCCATCTATTATTTATTCGCAGTATTTTTTGATTTCCATTTAATTGTTTTGATTTTGGATAACTCTATCTTCATTTTTTCATTACGAAAAGTCTTATTATCATTATAATTCAACTTCTTAAATTGGTTAAATTTTTATTATTTCTTTTTTTATTCTGCTTTTACAATTTTACAAATATTTTATGATTATACATATCATTATTAATCATTCCTATGTGTTTATCATCACCTCCGCATGTTCTAAATCCTCATACGGTTAGGGGTCAAGAGTAGTGGTGAATCTAAACACAAGGAATCATTAGATTGATACATAGTAACCCTATGGATAGTAATTTTATTAATAATAATTTTATTAATAATAATTTTTCATCTTGTTATTTCATACAACATATACCATGTGATGTTTAATTGAACAAACCTTATATAATTTGAGATGTCATTTACAATGACTGGTATCATGTTACACCTTATACATAGAATACAAGAGTAATAAATCTATGATATATTTTATACCAAAACCATGGGATGGATTATGTATTGGTTAATCCAACTGGTTTGATAAAAAAATTGGTGGTCTTTCCACTACATTGAATGTGACACTATAGGACCATTAAAAGTGATTTCTGGGATTTTTTTTTCAAAAGCCTTTAAATTTACCCTAGTATCTTTCTTATTGATCGATGTTAGACTAATACTATATATTCATATTAAATCCCCAAACCTTATGTGTAACAGTGAGGAATCCTTCCATGAGTTTTGTTTGATTGGGTGAGAACCTCCCAGTAGTCCACCAATGATAGACCCCAAACTATTAGTTTACTATGCCCGAGTATTAATGTTATTTTTTCAATATCAATGATAATTTGGTCTAATCTCATACCTATTTTATGAATAATGTGGGAGAGTTAAAAATATTTCATGAAGAATTTCTCCATAACATCTATCATGTCCCTGGGTTCTATTTTTCCTTCCACCCTAGTATTCTAGATCAATAAACACAATTAGTAAAGATCACCATTGAGAAACTAAAATGAAAGTGAATCCTTTTCCTTTCATTGCTTCACTATTACATAAATATCTTTTCATGATACATGATTAATTTCTCAGCTACCATGTTATTATAATTTCTATCAAATGATGTGGGATTATATCACATAAGGCTATGCAATATAAGAGAATATCATTATGAAATAGGTTTCCCCAAATGGGAATGGTTATTTATTATTACTGGATTAAACTTCTCTAATATATCCATATATTACAAAGTTCTAAAACATGAACTGTAATGACCCATTTTTTTGAAATGGATGAATTTCAAAAGGGAATAGAATTTTTTTGATTACTAGATGGGTCATTTTTATACCGAGATTTCAAACGTAATTATAAGATTTGGAAAAGAAAAATGTGGATTTTTACACATAGAAAGGGGATTGAGGGTTTCCCTAGAAATCCTCGTTGAGTTTTGGGTGCACCGGTCAATGTACATCTCATGTTAGGATGGTTTGTATAGGGAACATGTTTTTTTTAAACCATGCAGCCTGCAATAAAAAATTGTACAGTATTATTCATTAAAATGGAATGTTTCACATGAAATGTGCTTGGTTTTACTAAACCATGCACCTAACTGACATAGTAAGTACTGAATGAGAAGTATGATTATATTATTCATGACATAGTTCGCACATGGTTGGGAAAATCATACAACCTAAATTGGTCATGGTTTTTTCATTTTTAAAAAGAATATAGTAATTAAAATAAAATAAAAAGTAATGATATAATAGACTAACATATCGTCTCTCCCCTATACTTATGAAACCCCCCACCAAAACTCGCATTTGGTCATGTAACACTGTTATGTACCTCCGAATTGTGCATGTGAAAAACCCTCTATCAACCGCCTAATTGTTCATTAATTTCAACTAGATTTTTTTCGATTTCTCATCTAGTTTTTCTAGGTATCGTATTTGCCTCACCCTTCTTGCCTTTTAAGTGATTTTTCTTCTCACTAATTAATTATTTCTATTAGGTCAAAACCTATGGATTGGTTTGACCATATTGTTTATTAATATTATTTTATTGGGTGTGTGGGTCCCATCCCAAGACTACATTGTATAGGTTTTGTTATGTGTCACCAAGGTGATGCATTTAAGATCTTTTAGATTTTACATCGCCACTTGAGGAATAATTTTCTACCATTATTTTGTTAGGATATTTTTATTTTGGGTACTTTTAGTATTTATGAGTTCCTAGTATTATTTTTAATGTGTTTTGGTCATCCTTAGGGATGTATCGATTGTTCAGGAATAGGGGTCACTTACCCTAAATTTATAGGTAGGAATATTTATAAGTTCTCCCATTATATGTATATTCACCCCTAAAAATGAATATATATATATATATATATATATATGTGGCGATGGGTTTTCTTATGTATATATGAGAAAAATTCATATCGGTGAATGTGTAAATGTTAATATTCAAATATAATCAGTTATTTAAGGATCCCCTTGTACATATACATGTCCATGAGAATATGTACAAAGGGTCTAAGTGTCCTTATGTATATACAAAGGTCGATATTCTCAGGGGTGGAAAGAGAATATTTGATTTTTTCTAATGAAAACCTTAAGAGCCTATGTGTTCGACATGTTTCATTCACCTTTTCGGAAGGATCACATACCTTTTCCTTTTGAATTTAAGAATGAATTAATGGATCTATTATTATAATTTCCTCAATTAATAATTAGTGTTTTATGAGTTTTATAGAAAATAAATATTTTGATGGATTTAAATTTGGTTTCGAATGGATAGTTAAATATATTAAGAGTGTTGTTTAAAGAAAAATATCATGTTTTTATAATAAAACCCTCCATGGGGGTTCATAGTCTTCTAACTAAAAAGTACTGATTACTTATTTATATCAGGGATGGTTTATTGCTTCTATTTTTTCTTATGCCTTTTTGTTAGAGCTTAATAAATTCCATGATGTACTTAACAAATCTTCTTATTCATAATTGATGTTTCACCATTTATAAGGATGTATTAAATGGAAACCAATGAACTAATTTGGTATTTATCCCTATTATAGTTGTAATTTACCAACTAGGCAATTGCTTTATTTACCACGACACATTCAATGAGACCCATTGAGATTTATGAATGAATTTTCAATGATTAGGTATTATGGATGGGTTTTTTATGTGAAGTGTCCAATGATTGATGTTTTCCCTTATATAAATTAAGTATTTTATTTAAATTATAAGTATTATAAGGGTGGAAAGATCATCCTTTTGATTATGATTTATATTAAATTATACTTTGTAATTATAATGATTTATTTATAATTAAAAATGACAAAGAGATCATTTGAGTGGTAATTCTTCATGTTTTGTGTTTATAACATGAATGTGCCTTAATTATACTTAATGGATTGGTAATTAGGTTACATAAGAGGTAATGCATCATATAAAAATTACAAGTATGATTATTCCTCATTTATATAATTATATATGGGATAGATAAAAGTGATTTATGGGTGGTAATTTCCCATTAGATTAATATTTATTATGAAACTTTATAGAGTTAATGATATGATCATAATGGTTTATTGGAGTATGGTGATACCACACTCTCTTACATCAAGTGATGATCATGACGTCTTGCATTAGTGATATGATATCAGTGATGAGCTGAGGGGCCATGTTCTAGGATTTGAGTGATACCATGGAAGCCCACTTTCCATCCACAGTGATGTAGTATAACAACAATAACTATATCAAGATGTAGGGCATGTACTCTATTTCCTGATATTTTATTCTTGTTATACTGGTTATGGACGAGTGTGTTACACCCCGGTCTATTCAATCACTAGTATTCGAGGTATATGGCCATTATGAATCCATGTGCTCATGGTTCATATAAGTGGATGAACAATATAAATAAACTATGCATATATATGCATTAATATTTATATAGAAACTAGTCATACATTTATTTCCAGTAGTGAGACGAAGCGGGTTGAGTCGGTCTTATGTCTGATTGGATCCTTAGTTGACTTGTGTTATTATTTCAGTACTGTTTATTGTTTCGTAATTGCAAGATACATTTTAGTTTAAATGGAATAGAATATATTGGGAAAGAAACCATGTGTACCATCCTACTAAGATTAAAATATGACACCCCTCTTAGACCGCAACTCCAAAAGGGTTCTCGAGGAGACCATATTTTACAGAACCATAGACTAGTTTTTTGAGATGACATTCTTATACCTGGGAGTTTAGAGTATAGGAACGATCTTGTGACCCAGATGACATGGAAAATAGTCATTGGATATATTTCATTTATTAGATTTTATTGTTAATATAATTTATATTATTTTTACTTGTAGAATCATTTTTTTACATTCATTATTGTAATTTTACATTGTCCACCTTTACATCCAGCTGATATTACACATATATTCAGATAATTTTTCATTTATTTATACTAGTTATTCTATTTATTTTAATTTATTATCTAATAAACCACTCTTCTACAATCACATGGGGGTATAGTCTCCCCACTATCTCCATCTAATAACCTCTCTACTTTTTAGCCGCTTTTGGCATATGGGGAGGCGTGTTTGAGGCCATTTGACATACCATTATGGCAATTGTCTTAGTGGTAATTTGGGTAAAAAATTTACAAAGTGGGGTCATGGTAATATTTTATCTATATTACTATATTGGGGTGGTATATAGGAGACAATGAATGTTTCATCCCCTAGTAAATAGTAGAGTTTGGGATTGATCTCCACACCCATGGATAAATGTACATGTATCTAGGTCTAGGAGTGTTTTTCATGTTGTTCGATATTATAGTTGATTATGATTTCACATCAAGTTGAAGGATTAATTTACACTTCTTATGATTTATTGAATTTATGGATTTTTTTTATTAGACTTGTATTGAAATGATAAATCATTACATGCATCATATATATATAGGAATCTAATAAATTTTCATTACATGCATATGTAATGACATGTAGTTGTATATCATGAGTTTTTTATGGATTGGTCTGTGTTCTATGAGTGTTATGCCATTTTTAGTTTTTTTCCTCTTTAGGTTTTCCATTATCATTCATTTACTATTTATATGTCATGATTATATTTTTTTAACATGTCATTTATATTTAATTCTGATTATAACATTCTTGTGTTTGTTTTGGTATTTAATTGGTTTCATGGTTTAAATATTTTAGTTGTGATTTAATGAAAACAAATTGTAAATTAAAATGTGTATGGGTGCCTTATATTTTGGGAATTCTTACCATTGTATTAAAACAAACATTTTATCTTTCTATATACATATAGACCATTGTTAAAATGTAAATATCCATAGGAGTTCAAATGATAATGTGAATTATTTTTTGTTGGGATGGGAAATAGACTACAATATATAATGTGTATGTATTCTTTATAGGATATGTAATGGAAAAACACATAATCAAACAATATATGTGACCATGTTATAATCATAATTTTTTAGAAATTGGAATTTTTTTTATTTTTTGAAGTCACATTTTTGGTTAACTAGCTAAATTCACAACTGGGCCCTTAGTATGTCAATTGAGGCTTGTTTCTTATAAAATGACCCCTTTCGGTGTTTGTAATTTAATAATTAAGAAACTACTATTGGGTTTTATTCTGATGAACTCAGGTTGGCTAAGAGGGACCATAATAGTTCTCATTGTCTCTTAATAAGAATTTAATTCATATGATTCATAACATTTTATAGGATGGAAATTAATCGTTTAAAAAGAATGTTTTGAAGGAATGACTAGTTATTATTTGGTGAATTTTAATATCTTTTAAATGACTAATGTTTAAATATAAACAACTCTAATGGATAAAAATGTATCCCTATGTGAAATACCTTGTTTAAACCCACATGCATGGGTAAATTAATATTCTCCTTGAGTTGTCATGGAATGGAACCATAGGTGTTTTCCATAGTCAAATTCCTCTTTTTTGGAAATGACATAAATGGTATGTTCATGAGCCTAGTGACATTTCTTTTTTCTTGAACACATTATAGAGTCTATGAATAATATCACATAATGGTGTGCATCATTGTAGGTATCACCCTCCTAGCATGAATGACATGCAAGATTCCATGAGTTTTCTAACGTTTCGTACCATTAGGGTTCCTTTTCCCCTAGTGGGACTCATATATTTTAAATTAATCCCTTTTTTGGATGGGTGGTCATGTCTTCCATGATCCATTTAATATGATTTACCACTTAGAACCTCTTAGTTTCATCATTTTATACATGGATCGAGCGTTGTTTCCCTCTTTATAAGTCACATTACCCATTATTTTCTACTGCGATTATCGGCTTGGCATGTCTTCACCTACGTTGAAGGTCATAAAGTGCAGTATGAATTTGGGTTAAATATATTCTATAGGACATGTTATAATTGAAATCATATGGTGTATACCCTATGGATATAATCAAGGATGTTCCCCCTTTAATCTAAAACCATGGGGTAGTATGTGTTCATGTGCATAGTTCCATTCAAGTGTTAAAGGATGTAACAAACCAGTTGAGTTCAAAAAAATTATTAAAACTTGTGTCTCTAAGTGAATTAATGGGTTATCTCAATATTATGGTGACCAATATTTTTATGAAATAAATTGCGTCCCAGTTCTTGGGATCAGTTTTTAATAGAATGAAGTGTTTTAACATTTCAATTGGGTTGGTTTTGGCCATTAAGCCAAATGCTATGATGAGGTGATCGTGACATGGATGAGTGAAACACATAGGATTATGATGAATTTCATCTTTAATGATATTGATATATTGTCCTATCACTACATCTTATAACTACGAAAATCATATGGTTGTGATCTTCATGTCATTTTTTGGTAAAAGTTTCCTTCTAGGTAGAAGGAACACAACTGAAAAAATGAACATTTTGATAAGGTAGGTCTCTCCTGAATTCCATTGAGACTCGTTAACTTACAATTGTGTTGGTGATTTCTCAGTAGCATGATGTTGATTTTTTCTATATATTAACCCTCTTGAAACACTTTTGGTTTTGGATGGAATTTGGTGGTTAAATATTGAACGATCACGAGATGCATCATGTGATAAAGTCTTATGATTGGTTAATGGAGATGAGTTGGTGGGTGATGTTGATAATATTTTGATAAGTAGATTGATAGTGGTTCTAATGTTCTTATTTTATTCTTACTAGTTTTCTATTAGTTTTCTATTCTAAAATAGATAATAATTTCACCTATCTTGACGTCATCCATGATGCACTAAGAGAGTGCCAGTCTTACATCACGATAAAGCATTAAAAATAGTTGGGATTATTTGGAGGTTTTCTCTGTTTTTATCATTGGATGTTTGGTTCTTGATTGAATCATTGTTCATCTTGAGTGACCCTTTGGTTACAATGTAGGCATTACTTAGATGGACTATTGGACACCAGTCATTCTTTCTATTGACTCAACCACCATACAGATGCCTTTATAATCCTACTCAATGATCTGAAGTGGATTTTATGGAATTGTTCCAACATCTCTATTATGATAATGGAGAATATCCTACAATTATTGAGATCCTAAGACCCTAGTAAATTGATTCTGAGGATAACTCATATTTGTTTCAGACAGGGTGGTGATTCATAAAGTGTAACAATTACAGTGGTCTGGATCTGGGTTACGCCCCTGATCATGAAGTTGAATAAAATTTTAAACGGTTGTGTGATGGTGTGACCAAAGAGTTCAATTGGATATTGGGAATAAGCTTCAGTGAACTTTTTCATGATAAACACTCAATTCCATGGAATAAGGTGTTTCAGTTCAATTATAATGTGCATTCCATCTAAGCTGGTCTTCATCAATAATGGATTTGCGAATGTGGTTAGACTTGTTATACCTCTTGTTGAGTGTGTAAAGTAAGATGAAACAATTTGTAACATGTTTCCATATTAAGGATGGTGTGGATTAGAGGGTAAACTATTCCTTTTTGGAAATCATACATGACCAGTTCAGTTATGATGATCTATATTTGACCATTTCTCTCAGTTTGGTAACTTCTATGAACTCGTATGTAATTGGAATTTCCCGAAAAATAAAATCTTGCATGAACCATCTCTATAATGATTATAGTTATTCATTGTAAGGAAATTATGAAGATAATATGTGTTGTGGAATAGAATTGGGCCTCATTAATTCTAAATCGTAAGGAGTGACGTACCATTTTCTAGATGTTTAAAGAGATGAAGATATGATCATGTATCATGCTAAATGATCTTGGGAAGGTGTTGTCTCAATGTTTGGGTTGAAAGATGAGCATTGGTTCATGTTTTGACAGCATTAGTGTCATTTTCATAAAAAAACCCAAAATGTAAATTAGGAATTTAGAATGGAAATAAGAAAAATTAAATGGGACTTACCAACCCTTATATGTCGGGTGATGTTAACGTTGTTCTCAAAGGTTTCTCAAGAACCATATTTTCTACGGTGCGGAAGTTGTAAGGACCATTTTGTTTTAATGGAAAAAATACAATAGAATTTGAATATTGGTTATACTAGATTGGATATTTTTTAAACGGAGCATTGAAGTGTAATTATAAGGGTTGGAACACTTAAATGTGTTTTTTAGTATTTGGTAATGGACCAAGTGGTCCCTTAGAAGTCTCATTGAGTTTTTTGAGATAAGTGTCATGTTTTGATAGTCTTCATAGGTTGTATAGATTTTCAATGATGGTGATACCACCAAAATAAAATCTTGTATCCATTATAATTGGAACTGAATGTGTCACACGGGCTTCATAATGTTTACCTAATCTACGTGCCTATACATTACAGTTAGTGATGAATGGTTATTATGAAAACACCACACGTCTCATTATTGATGTATGGTTTTGGTACCCAAACCATGCGTAATGGTTTATTTAATAAAAATATAAATTAATTAAATTAAAATAAAAATAAAACAGATAATATTCTATTTAATACTTCCTGAATTTTATTCATTCCATGCACCCCCTGGACCTCTTGGATGCACAGAAGACACCTTCCTCTCAAATCCCACTTCATTTATCAACTTTAACTGGATTTTCTCCAGTTTCTCATCTGATTATTCATAGTATGGTCATGGGTTCCCCTTATTACTTTTTCCTATATTTTTTCTTCCCACCTTTTCCTTATTTCCAATCGGCTAACCCTAGGTATAAGGTTGTCCAAATTTTTTAAATCGCCTTTTACTGTTAAGGTGTGTGGTGTGACTCCTAGAACTACTTCATGAATGTTTCATTGTTCACCACCAAAGGTTATTCATTTAAGATATCATCAATTTTTCCTTACTACATGAGGTATGGTTTTTCCTCGTGGGTTATCTAGCCAAAATGTATATGGAAAAAATTAGTGGTTTTGAGTTCATAGTATTATCTATATTGTGTTTTGGTCATCCTTGAGGAAAGATCATGTTTCTAGATTCAAGGGTGACTTACTACATATAAATTTGTCGGATAAATATATATATATATATATATATGAAATTTCACCCATTAAATATATATATTCTCCCAAGGTAGTGAATATTTATGTTTCCCATGTCATACATATATATATATTTGAAAAATGTTATATGGGTGTTGGTGGAAATATGTATATGAATATATAAGTATATATGTGTATTTCCCCTTGTATATATTCATGGAAATGAGAATTTTTACATAAGGGAAATGTATTCTTTTGTATATATGAAGTTGGATATGGTTGGGGGTGGTGAAAGATCAACATCGAGTGGCTGATGATGATAATTTTTTGAGCTTAAATTTTTAGTATGGTTCTCTCCCCTTTGAGGTATGATTCTATTAAATTTCCCATTTAATTTAATAATGCAATAATTGATCTCTTTTATCACTTTTTATGGTTATTTATTTGTACCATGAAAGTTTTAGAATAAATTCTTCCTTTGATGAATAAAAATATTCCTTGGAATGAATGCTTAAATATGTCAAGCATATTTTTTAATGAACAACATAATGTTTTAAAAATAAAACTTATTTATTGAGGTGTGATATCTTCTAGAATATAAAGTAATAATTATTTTTATATATCATGCATTGTTTATTTCTTGGTTTTTTACATATTTACATGTTTTAAGGCCTAAAAGTTTTCATTATGTACATGGTTTCTCATGTTATTTTTAAATGATGTTTTCCCCTTTTCATACAAGTAATAGATAAAACCCAAGCCAAGTATTAGGTATTTAAACCTCTTATAGTTTCAATTTCCCATGTAGGTAATGGCATTATTTTCCCATGCCTCCTTCCAAGATACCCATTGATATTTATGAATTAATTTTTCATGAATAGGAAATTTGGATTGGTTGTTTAAGTGAATTTTTCAATGCATGACGTTTTCCGATCTCTAAGTCATTCAGTTTAATTAATTATTATGGATTATAATGGTGTTAAAACCATTCCGTAGATTATGATTTATGTTTGATGATTCTTTTGAATTTTATTGATTTGAATCTAATTGATTAGAAAAAATGGAACATATTAGAGGTATTTCCTCACGTGTTATGTTTAGAATATAAATTAACTTAAAAATACTCAATGGTTGTGAAAATTTGATGCATGAGGGTTAATTACTCATATTAATATTACAAGTATGATTATCCATAATTTAAATATATTTGGGCTTGATAAAAGTGATGAATGGGTGGTAATTCCACATGCCTATTTTATTTATTATGCTGCTTTTTAGATGTAGTAATATACAATCAAGGGATCATTTGAGTATAGTGATTCCACACTCCCTTATATAAGGTGTTGAGAATGATGTCTCACACTTAGGATACGATTTGTAGGACGGGATGAGGCGGCACCTTCCATGATTGGAGTTTTGACAGGGCATCACACTCACCATCATGAATATATAGTATGAAATCATTCAATCCATCGGTATATAGAGAATTTACAATATTGAATGAAATTTAGAACTCATTAGATAGGTTATGGATTCCTGAGTTATGCCCCGGTCTAGTCAAGAACTTAGATTCCATGAATATTTCCATTAGGAATCCACACACACAACTTCTATATAGGTGTATGTAATATATAACTAAACAATATATATTTATTACAATATATATTCATAATGGTCAGACATTCAATCTGACAATGATCTAAAGCAGGAAGTGTTGGACAGGTGTCTTATTAGAACCTAGCCTGACCTATGTTTTTATTTTAGTATTGTCTGTTATTTCATAATTCCGGAACACTGGTTAATTTATATTCCATGGGAATGATTTGGCTAAACACCATGGGTACCAGTCTACTAAGAGTTATCTCTCACACCCTTCTTAGGAAGCCATTGCATTGGGGTACCTATGTATACCTTATGATTTTAGTGGAAGGGACTATTTCTTTAGTTCTCTTTCATATACATGTGATTTAAGAGTATAGGACTGTAATGGTTCTCATGGTGCTAGTGGAGCTAGTCACTCGAAATTTCTATTTTATTAAATTATAGTGTAATTGTGATTATAATTTCTTGTACTTGTAACATCAAATTCCTTACATGGATTGTTCTAAGTTGGTGTTTTCCACTATTATATTTAGTTGATATTACATTTTTCATATGATGATTTATCATTTCATTATATTGTTAGTTCATAAATTTTATTATTCAATAAACAGATATGCTACTCTGATATGTGGGTATAGTCTCCACACTATCATATTTGGAGACCCTCACAACTAGTCGACAACCTCTATCTTATTGGGTGGTTTCTTGTGGCCTTGTGATCCATTAGTTCATCCACCGTCTTAGCTGTGAGCGGGTTTGGGACGTTACAATCTATATTGGCTTCCACGGTAGAGAAATATATACATTGTCCATGTGTACTGATACCATTGTTCATTCTATGTTCTGTTTCTAAACAATGATATATACTACATTAGATCATAAAATTATTAATTTCAAATCAAAATGTATGATTCATAATATTGTGTAACACTTATCATAATTTATAATTTATGCATTGTAAAAAGCGTAATAAAAAAATTTCATTGGGGATATATTTATTTTCAAATCCTTCATAAATGTTTTTTTAAATATAATTATCATAAGAATATCCCCCAGGAGGATCATACTAATAAAACATTAAAGCCCTTTTTCTTGCACCATGTGGCGATAAATTCAAGACCATATCTCCCTTTTCAGAGTAATTACCACATAGTGCCTCTATTACATAACTATATCCACTTTTAGAATCTATATTGGGATGTATTTCTAGGATGAAAACATAATATCTTCCTTTACCAAACGTGAGGATGTTCATTTATACTTATCATCAATGAATATCATTCAAATAAGATCTATAATATATGTTTTCCTTAATATAGTTCCCAATTTAAATACTAAGATTCATATGATACAATTTTTAATGTCCTCAGACCTAGTAACCAAGAGTCAATTACTTTTTTATTACATTAGAAAACATACAAAGCGGAAAATACTGAATGATTGATCAGTTTAGATGTTCTGGAAAACCAGATATGTACATGATAACCATTTTATATTATTAATATTCAATAAAACATAATACATAACAAAATAAAATGCAATTCATCATTGAAAAATCATTCCTAGAATTGATCATAATTTCCTGGGGAAAGTAAAAAATTAATGTTGAGATCAAATTCCCTTACAAATTAATTTTGAAGGAAGATATCATGATTCAATAATCATAATAAAAGTGAAATTATAAATAACTAATCACTAATTCATTTTATATATAAATTTACTATCATGATAATATATGAAAAAATAGTTATAGAAAATTTATTAATTCAAATAACATTCCATTTAATAAATTAAGTGAAATGTGATGCATCCTCAGATAATTTCATTGAGATAATATCATGGATAATAATAAAAAAAAAATATTATCAATGATGTAAATGACTAATTAATGGACTTTATTATAATGGACATCATGATTCTCTACCGTCATGATATTTTTCAAGATTTTTTAAAACTACACGTAGAAACCTATTTAATTTATCAAATTAATTTTAACAATTAGACTACCAATGCATTGACAATATGTCATTCCTTGAACTCAGATAATAATTATTTTTATCCTTTTGATATTCTTTAGCCTTTTATTCGAGGCCCATGTTTCTGTCCCGAAAACAATTTTGAGCATTTAAAGTGTCATGAGATTTTTCTAGGTTGAAAGTGGTTACTACATGGTTATTACTAACCATGCATCCTGACCATGAAACTGGTGATGGTTTGACTGAACAAACCGCATGACCTACACATAGCCTACGCATGGCCATGTGTTAAGACCCAGGTTTATGTGTGGCTTCTCTTCCTTTGAAAGAGGGGTTTTCATGGTTACCACAATATTTGGTAAATCAGGCTGACCTTCCATTTTATTAAAAAAAATCCCATTTCTCATTTCCATATCTCATCACTTTTAACCATTTTTGGGATCATCATTTATCCTCAAAAAATGGGGCACTAGGTTTCCTCCCACACCCATCTTCCTTGCTCTCCTACCTCCATGTAAGCCCCTTGATGGTCCCAAGGTTATATATCCAATATTTTAGGCCAATTTATTCTCTATTCCTCTTAACCTTTTTGTTTCTGGGGTTTCCCATTGGGGTATTTCTTCTTGGCCAAATGTTAGGGTTAGGGTTGGGTAATTTCATTCTTTTTTATTGTGGATATAGAGTGGGGATCATCTATAATGTCTAAATCTTCCTCCCATTTATTTTTTTTTTCTAATCCACACTTTATTTGTGGTAGTTGATTCCAACATTTTCTTTTCCAAATGATCCCTCTTGACTTTCATGTTTTCAAATTTATTCTTAAATGTTATTCATACATATATTATATCAATGGATTTTTTTAATGTTGTTTAAATTTTGTTAGAATTTATTAAAAGTAGTTTTTTTCAAGCAGGTTATGTGAAATTAATATTGTTTAGAAACCTTGGATACTTATTTGTATTGAATTTTTTATTTGAATGTTGAATTGGTGTTTTGTGTGAATTTTTTATCCCATGTGATATTGTGTTGGTATTGTGGTTTGTGAATGTGGTTTGGGTGTGTATGGTTCTGTAGTGTTATAGCATGATAAAAGTTTGAAAGGTTATATAAAGGTTGTTATGGTCTCAAGTGGATTATTTAATGTTCTTTAAATAAAATGTATAGTTGATTATGGTTTTCAGGAAAGTTTCTATTATAGAAAGGGTTCTTATAGTGTTTTCTTGGGTGTTTGGTGTGCCCTTGGATGTAGGCACATCCATGGGTGAACTTGGTGCCCACATGGATGTTCCAGTAATTGAATATGACACTTGAAAATGGTATTATCCCTAAATATTAGTTTCTGAAATGGATTTTGGTTTTTAAATAGAGTTATTTCCCATGGGATACTCATAAATAATGATTTAAATGAGGCATTGATAATGTTTTGAACTATGTGTTATGGAAAAAATGGTGTTAATTATGTTCGTTATGGTTGGCCCATTTGGATTTCTGATATGTTTTGATGTGAAATCGAAAATGTAAAAGGTATGTTTGGTAGTTGTGAAGTTATTAGGTGTGTTTTGTATCTTAAGGGACCATTTTTCATCTTCACAGATCCTATGAACTATTAACCTAGTTTTGGGATGGTGTGAACTTGAAATTGATTTTGAGGAATGTAAAGGCCCATTTAGCACTATTCATTTTGAGGGTTCAATTTGGAAAGGTTTGTGGTTTGTAAATGTGTCTTCCGGATTGGAAACATGAAATGTTTTACGAAATGAATTTAATAAATATAGAGTATAGAGGCCTGGTTAGAACCTTGTTTTGGGATATGAATATTTATTTATATGGGAAACCATTATATAAGGTATTTCCCTTAGGGGTTATCATATATTGGTTTCCATATTTAGAGAAGGAAATTCATCCATGACAGCCATGCTAGGTCACGTGTGCATTGGCCTCCTAGTTACACAGTATTATCATCACCACCATAGGTTCTTGGGTTCCTTTTAGATGATCGACTGATGGTATATTACTGTCCCTGATTAGATGGGTTGGTAGACTCTAGAGTTTTAGACATTCCAGGAGCGATGTGCCACTAGTGAGGCAAGGATAGAGTAACCAGTGGTTAATTGACTTAGGGCTTCACCATACACTGGAAGGTGCTTACAAACCGATTACATTTAAGGATTATCTAGGGTTGTTTAAGATCTACCATGGTAATTGTTTATATTGATTTATTGATTTTTTCTATTATACTAGTTCCTATTTTTTCTTACCTGATGATTTTATTAGAGCTCTGTTTTTCCTTTTTATGTTATTTCATTATGAAATGACATTGGGTTTTGGAAATAATTGGGGGTGTGTATTGGATCTTGAAATGGGGGAAATAGTGTTGTTATGTAAAATGTGAAAACTTTAATTTTATAGTCGTATATCAAACTGGTTTTTATGGATAATTTTGGGGAAGGGAAAATTTTTAGTCTTTAGTTATCTTCTGGGTAACCGTACTGAGCATCTCACTGCTCACACCTATCCTATCATTCCAATTGTAGGTTTCATCCATTGTCTAGGTTTCCGGTTTAGTTGATTAGTGATTTATAATGTTTTTTCTTATGATTGGAGGTGATTAAGAGGTCACAATAATATGTAATGATAGTGGTTTAGTTTTTATTCTGTTATTTTTTAGTCATCCAAATTTAATCTTGTATGTGAATTCTTTTCTTATTTATTAAGATTTGGTAGTTTAGTATTGAAGAATTATTATTTTAGTATATTTATTAATCTTGTGTCCGTTATTCGATTCATGAAAACTCTTTGACATGTGTATGTTTCCAATTCCCAACACTGGTTTCTAGCCTGTGGGGATTGGGAATTCCCTTTTGCGTTAATCCATAGATTGTCTCGGGTTACAGGTTCAGGGGAGTCCCTGGTTGGTTTGTGAAAAAATGGTATCAATGGAGGTTCTTGTTATTTGGGGGGGGGGGGGGTTTGATATATAGATATTTGGATTGTCAAGTCTCATGAGTTAGGTGATGGGTTGATGACTGATCACCACCACTCAAGAAGAATCCTGATTCACCTAGGGTATCCCATGTTATGAGTCATTGTCTTGGGTTGTTTTGGATTTAAGGTTGAAAATAGAGGTTATTCGGTGTAACGTTGTGACCTCACATGGAGTAGTTTCCCATATGGAATCAATGTTCCTGGTTTATGGTCCGTTTAGTGTTATTTATTATTCATGTCATGTCCCACTACCATGTCTCCAGGTTGGGCGTAGGAAATAGTTCCTCATATCAAGTCAGTTTTGTGTTTGTTGTGCTATGTCCTGGTTTTGATGGTGTAAATCATTTTCAAATAAAGATGTATTCTCTAAATAATTTTAAATTAAATATTTGTGGTTTAAGGGAAACATTTTTGATTTTTATATTTGGTAAATATGTGGGTTTTTATGATAAATAAAAGATGTAACACTTTGTATTTTTTTTCGGAGGATCAGAGGTGCATGTGTATGTGTGTATAGTTTTGGGGGACATGTCAATAGAATAAGTGGATAGAAAATAATGTAAAACAATGGGACTTTTCATAGATTAGAGGGGTGATTTTTTAAATGGAAAGGGATTGGGAATTTTTTTCTCTTTGGGAGTTGATTTTGGCTTGTGAAAAGTGGCATTTGTTTCTGAAAAATATCCTTAGTGGAGGTCAGTTTTGAAAGATAAAATAAATTTTGGTTTATTTAAATGGTTTCCAATTGTGTTTGTGCATGTTTGTATCTATGTGTTATTGCCTTTAATGTGGTTTATTCACAATTTTTTTAATTTTGTTTGATGCCGGTTTTGAGAGGGTTCTTTTTCATGTTGATTGGAATAGGCTACCCATAAATGTTCCAAATTTTTATTAATGAGTCATTCCCAATTTTGGTTTCTATCCTATGTTGTTTATCTATGAAGGTGATCGAGGTCTATACAAGGTTGTTGTTTTTGGAATTTTGTTAGGTTTTGTGTTTTTTGAATTGGTAGATGATGTCAAATTTCATTCCATTTCAGTATTTTTGAGTGTCTAGTTTTGAATTTGTAGGGGTTGGTTGTCTTTTTCTTGTTGAAATTTTGGGTGTAGTTGGTGGTGGTCGGAATTCAAGAGTGTTCTCCATCTATTTAGTAGGGAATACTTGAGGGGCTCGGGAATAAGAAGATATTTTTTTCTATCTGACATCTAGTTCCTCATATCTCTTTTGGGAATTTCGTCGGCAGGACAAATTTAGGAATTCCAATCCATTTTGTCACATTCCTTTAAATTATTTTAAAATTTGTGACCATTCGGGTCAATGTGGAATGTTTTTAAAGAAGTGGAATTTAGGGAAGGAGTTTTATTTTGTCAATTATAGTTCTTAACTATGAGGCATCATATTCTTTGTAAATAAAATCCCTATCCCCATGTATAGGGGTGAATCTCATGCATAGATAGGAGCTTCTGCAGGTGTGTGAAACCTCGGCTTAGTTATTCATTTCGTTGTGGGATGGAAATGATTAAAAATTTCTCTATATTACCTTTCTCCCATCATAGTTGATGTTATTAATATTTTCATTACTTATTATATACTCCCTTTACTGAATTTATATGAAATGTGCATAATTTGTGGGAAATATTAATGTTTCAATATTAAGTATAATTTTTGAGCATTTTTAGAAGTAGTCCAATTGAGTATGTTTATTATTTTATTTATAACTCTCATCCTACTGATCCAAATTGTGTGGTTCTTCTTTTTTAGGATTACTAATTCAATATAAAAAATCTCATTATAAGGGATCATGGACCAATTCTTCCATTTGAAGGATCACATTTACCACACAAGATGACCTAAAGAATCTGTGAAGAAACTGGACTATTCATGAATATTGATTTACTGGGCTACATAAAGAAGCCCAAATTCCATTATTATCCACCATAGTTTGGGGGAAAATGTAATGAGTCCTGGGTAATAATTTCAAGGCCCAACTCTAAACACAAGGGCCCCAACATATGCATTGAAGTCCAGCCCACCATTCTGGCAGAGAAATAAAATCAGTATAGTATTCATGAAAGATCTCATGATGTAAGCATCAAATCGAGCTGAGATTTTGTAGTTTGAAATAGAAGATATAAGCCTTCCGAATTTTTTGAAGACATAATTCTGTTTAGAAGGAATATTCCTATTCAAAAACACTTTTATATTTTGGACATAAAAAATATTGGATTGAAATGGACAGATTAAATTTGTTTAATCATCCGACCATAACATTGGCTAAATATTTCCAAATGACTCCAACTTTTCAGATAGGTCAACCAACATTATTATCTACAACTTTGAAGAAGGATATTTCTCGAGATTCGGATCTCTTAATATCCAACATTGCAATGAAAATGGAGGGACGGATTGGGAATGCAAACAGTCTACTCCTTGGGCTATAAATACTCTCCCCTTATCTCCTTGAAAGGGGTTGGCATTTAAGAAGAGAGGAGATCATATTGGAACGACCAAAGACTTTACAAAGTCTTTTGATGACTTTACATACTCATGTTTTTACTTTAGAGACCTTTCCTCCTCTCTTTGATTTCACTTACTTTCGTGTTCTTCCTTATTGTAATTTTGTAAGTCCTTTCTTTTGTAATTCTGTTTTAATGCATGTTTCTTCTTCAATATCTCTTATTCTCCTCCACATTCTGTTGTATAATATTAATTTTATTTAAATAGTTTAAATACAGTTGAATCCCCTTTCCTTCTTTTTCTTCCTCATTCAATCAAATGTTTGTTTATAATTATCATCATTGTTCGTGCGTGTGTGTGTCGACGTACCACTCTTTTCTTCTCCCATTATTTTTATTTTCTTATTAATTTATAATCATAATAATTATAACCAGATTATTAAAAACCCAAATGTATGTGTAAATCTATCATTGGGGTGAGTTATTATTTAGGTATGTTAAGTGATTGAGAGCTTTTTCTCGATGAATATTCTTTGAATTAACATTGTGTATGTTGGACTTAACATGTCATAGATTAATGACTTGTTTTGTTTGACATGTGGTTTCTATGGATTATTGGAACCATAAATACACCACCATCAATATGCTCTGATTGAGATTTTATCCTTAAGTTATATTAAGTATTGGATTAAATCCTTAACACTTAGTAATTCTAATCAACATCATCTTGTGAAATGGGTGTTAATTTAATGCAATATAATGCAAGCTCAAGGATATCACAAGATTAACTCCCTAATAATGAGCTCACCCCAATCTTTATCAATTTGTTAAATCAATTATAGTCAATCAATCATTTCAATTAATCTCTACAAACAAACACACCTAATTAAAATACAATCAACTAAAAACAAACGACTATTTCAAAGTATCATCTCCGAGGATTCGACCCGAGTGCTTCTATACACATTAGCGGAGCACCGGAACTTTGAACGGTCGATAGGAGACAATCGGGCATGCGTTTCAGTAGTTTATATTATTTTGGAGAGTTATTCATCTCATTTTAATATAATGATGAACTTTTCCCCTTGTATATTGAGTGGTTTTGGTTTTATATGTGATCATTTGAGGATGATTGAGTTCTACTGGGCTGGTGGACAGGGTTTTGGGTCCACCATTCAAATTTATTTTACATTATGGGATTCTATGGGGGTTATGAAATTTGACAAGTGGGGGGGTTTTATATTCTGTGGGTGATACGTTTGCTATTGTTTGGAGGGTTCTTAGTTCTTCAATGATGATTCCCCATTCTGGTGCCCTGGCATGACATGTTGTTTTGTAGTGGGTATTCTATTTTTGTCATTGTGGTTGGATTGTTTTGTTAAATATAAGGGAGTTGGCTAAGATTGAGTTAAGGTTTTCATACTTTCTTGTTGTTGTGAGGCTATTGTTTTGTTGGTTTGAAGTGGTTGGGTGACTTCATGTTGGGAGATCCCTTATCCCCCCTAGTGGTGGAGTGTTAAAATTTTTAGATCATCATGAATGTGGCCTTATTTTGTTTGGGATAACCCTCTTATGTTATCCCTCAATATTGGGATTCTATTTCATCAATATTTGGTCATGTGTGACCTGTGGGGAGTAAGGGTGTCTATGGATTCATGGATTCCTTTGATTTTATTTGGGAATGACCTCATGTTTTAGTTAACTGATGGATTGGGGACTTTGGGGTGGGGGGGAAGTGTCTATGGTTGAGAGAATTGTCACACCCCAACCTCAGATACTCATTATTTTTATCCATTTATTAATCTTATGTCTTCCAGGTGAGGTTTTTGTCTGAGTCCCTATCAAAATTTTGAGCTTTTCGAGATTCAGGATGTTTTTTCTAGTATCACACAGTTTGTAGTTTCCGTGTGGCCCGATGGTGAGGGTAGTAAAGGATAGAAAAAAACTGACCGCACAACCTATGCACAACCATGTGTTATGTTCTAGGGTTCCGTTCGGCTTCTCTTCTTTAGATAGAGGGTTCGACATGGTTATCACATTTTTGTGTATACTCTGCAGCAAAACCATACAAATATGACTGGTCATTAAAAAACCCCATTTCATATTTTCCTATCTTCTATCTTTTACCCATTTTCAGGCCCTTCATCCCTCCTCCATCCAAGGAACACCAAGGGTCCTCCCACACCCCTATTTATTTATCTCATTCCTCGATAGAATGCCATTGATGGTCCCAAGGTATGATATCTTGGACTATTGGCCAATTTCTTCTCCCTTCCTCCATCCATCATGGTTTCAAGGGTTTCTCTTTGGGGGATTTCATCTTGGATAAACACTGGGGTTAGAGTTAACTAATTTGATTTATTTTTCTTATGTATAGGCTGTGTAAATTATCAGTATGGCCCTAATCATCCTCTCACTAAATTTTTGTTCAATCCTAACTTGATTTGATGTAGGAATTTCAAACTATTCCTTTCTGAAATGAAATTCAACACTTGTATGTTTCAATTTTCTTATTAAATAGTATTCTCACCTATATTATTTATATGGATTGATGTGAATGGTGTTTTTATATTGGTAGAATTTATTAAATTTCATTTTCTTCAATAAGGATGTTTGAAATACCTAGGGTTAAATCACCTAGGATGCTTACTTGTATTGCCTTTGGTATTTGAAAGTGGAATTGGTGTTTTGTGTGAAATATTGATATCATGATATTCTTTGTTGGTATTTTGGTTTCTTAACATGGTTTGGGTGTGTATGATTTGGTAATATTATATAATGTTGAATGTGTTGAAAGGTTTTCGAAATGGTTTTACGGTTTCAGTGGGATTTTTTAATGTTTTGTAAATAGTATGAATGGATTGTTATAGTTTTTATGTAAATGGTGTTTTATGTAAAAGGATCATTGAGTGTTTTCATAGGTGTTTGGTGTTCCTTTGGATGTTGGATCCTCTATGGGTACACCTGGTGTAGAGATGGATGTGCCCTCAAATGAAGATGACACTTGAAATGTGGTATTCTCACTACATCTTGGTCTCTATAATGGGTTTTGTTTTTAAAATGGAGTTAGATCCCTTGGGAGACTCCAAAATATAGTTTTAAATGAGACTTTGATAATGTGTTGAACCACATTTTTTTGAAAACATGGTTTTAAATATGTTCCCTAAGGTTTGCATGTTTACCTTTGAGTCATGTTTTGACGTGAAATTGAAATGGTTAAAGGATCATTTGGTAGTTTTGATGTGATTGGGTATGTTTTGGATATTAAGGGCCCATTTAGAATCTTCACATATCCTATGAACTTTTAACCTAGTTTTGGGATGATGTGGACATGATATTCATTTAGAGGTATTTAATGGGATGTTTAGAATTGTATATTTCGAAGAGAAATTTTGGAAGGGTTTGTGGTTTTGTAAAGGTGTGTGCCTAGTTGGAAACCCAAATGGTTTTATGAAATGATTTAAATTACTATATAGTATAGAAGCTCAATTGTCAAAATGTTTTGTTATATTCATATGTATGTATATGGGTGACCATTATAGGATGGATTTCCCTTAGTGGTTATTTTATATTGGTTTTTGTGTTTTGGGTAGGCAGGTGTAGTGGTGAGAGCCGTGGTGAGTTACATGTGTGTTGGCCTCATAGTTACACAGTATTATCATTACCACCATGTTTTCATGGGTGTATTTTAGATGATGAAGTGAATGTAGACTACCAGTCCGGATTATAAGGGTGGGTAACATCTAGATATGTAAAAATACCATGAGGGGTGTGCTACTAGAGAGGCAAGGATAGATCAGCTAGTTGGTTGTTGACATAGGGGATTCACCATACGTCGGTATGTTGTTCCAAACTGAGTACATCCAGGGGTGGTTTAGGGATTTTTAGGATAACCTATGGTAATTATTTGTATTTCTTATTTTTTTTCTTACTATACTAGTTAAAAAAATTTCTTACCTATTGATTATATTATAGCCATATTTCCCCTTATTATGTAATATCATTATAAAATGAAATTTGGTTTTGGAAAGGGTTTTGGGTGTATTGGATTTTTAAATGGGGGAAACAATGTTGTTTTGTAAAATATGTCAAACCTATATTTATAGATTTTTTTCAAAATTGGTGTTCATGAGTTTTTTTTTTAAGCAGAACTTTTTGATTTTGATGTCATATTTTGGGAATTATTATTGAGGACCAAAGTGATCATGACTATCCTATCTTTCTAGTTTTTTGTTACATACCTTGTCCATTATCCTGGTTTAGTTTCATAGTAATATACTAGGTTTGGTCTAGTGATTGGAGGTTATGAATAGGTCACACAGATATGGCATGGTAGCATTTTAGTTTTTCTTGTCTTAGTTTTTAGTCTTTCGAATTGTATCTTCTATATGAATCTATCGTTTATTTTTGGAGATTAAGTTGTCTTGTTTTTAGAATTATAATTTTGTTTTGTTTATTAATATTATCTTGGATATTCCATTGGGATAAATCATTCCCATGTGTATCTTTTTGATTCCCACCACTAGTTTCCATCTCATGGTGATTAAGAATGTCCTTCAGGTCATGTCACAAACCATCTCGGGTGACATGTTTAGGGTCAACCTATATTGGTTATTGACAAGGGAAATATAATTGTAGGTGACACAAATAACATTATTTCTAAATCATTCCTCATGTATAAAATAAAAAAATTATTTCACGAATAATATTCCTTATCATGGAATATCTATCTGGATTAAAGCATATAGATTTATTAATATTTCCCCATTTATTCAAATAACATTCAATATATAAAATATATGTAAAAATGGAACAAAGAATAAGAAATAATCATATCCTTCATAAAATAATTTTTATATTCCAGTTAAATTTAATGTATAATGAAAAATTATCCCATAACAGCGAATGTTTCAATAGATTGTTAACAATCATAATACAATTTGGGAATGTTCCATAAGATTTACCACTCTGTAATTTTCATGTAAAATCCCCTTGGACTAAATAATTCAAATTGAATAAAAATATAGCATTATGAGTGAATTGATCATGACATTACATGTAAAATGGGGTATTATATACATCATATAAAATAAATTATGTTCATCACATTTAAATTTTCCTTAATGACGGGACATTTAGATGAAGTAAGTTATACTGAGTTTGGATTTCCACGTACATCATTTATATTCCTAAATAATAAAATTAAGTAAATTATTTACTCTCATAAAAAATATTTCAATGTTTTTTATTCATTTTATTTAAATTATTTCCATGTTATATATGACTACATAGTTAATTATCATTATTTCCGATGTTTTGAAGTTATTAGGCCTACGTAACAAAAATGATGTTGGTAGGTTCGCTATTGTCAAATAGTTCATTATTAGAACATCAACAAAATTAAATATTGAAATAATTAAAATATTTTTCCAGAAGTTATACTTTTAAAAACGATAATTATATATGGTTTCAATAAATTAATTTTGTTACGAACCTAGAGAATGTGGGCTATATGTACGCACGAGTAACATTTTGATTTTTCAATGATTATTATGGAAATGGGGAAAGTAATATTTTATATTTACATAATTATATTTTTAAATAAATACATAATTACTTATTTAGATATGCTTACATATATCATACATTTGGTGTTGTGATGAAAATTCATTCACAACCCTTCATGAAAGAAAACTTACATGAATAATGTCATCATCATCATTGAATAAATAGAATGAATGAAAATGATATATTATATTTTATTAAATTTTAATATAATAATTATTTAAATTATTTCACATATAATCACCAACTTTATCCTTATTACATTATATATAAATAGTTAGGGAAATATAATCACATCGCTTCTCAAGGAAATAGTTCACTGTACACACGAACGATGTTGAGGAATCCAATACAGAAAGGAAATTAAAAAATGTATATATGATTTAATAAATAAATATGTATGATTATGTTATAAATATATTATACATACTGTATATCCAACAAAATTCCCAATTGTGAGTCTTGGTAGTAGAAAAAATGACATTGGTTCATGGGTCAGTAGTCTTTCGTACACACGATTGATGATTTTGAAACCCATTTAATAGAAGTTTGGAAGGTTTAATTGATGTTTCTAATATTTAAAAAAAATATTGAATATATTGGTGTTATTATTTCATAATGGATTAATTATAAATGAATAATGTGGAGGAAAAAATAAAACATAAACACGTAGTTTTGAATTTTTCCTATTCTCGAACCACTTTTTTATGATTATACATTTAGTATTACTATAATAGCATTACAACCAAACAAATTCTTATTAAAAGACATTATAGAAATTGGGAATTAATTTGGAAAATTATTGTTTTATAAAAAATGTTTTATGGTGTTAATAATAAGGTATAATGGGTGTCTTTTTATATGTGAGGTTATTGTAACCCTTGTAAATTTTGAAGGAAACAGTTGTACCCACATTTTTAACATTCCACAAGGGTAAAAATTCAATGTTTCTATATTTTAATACATTATAATGGATATATATGGACATAAAATATATTTTTAGTCACGTTTTTTCCTTATTTGAACCCTTAACATTTCAATAATAATCCCATGTTTAACCCATTTTTTACATTAATCATGGTAAATAATTTTTAATGTTTCACTATTCATTATAGTTAGAAATTAATTTTACTATATTATATAATATCTATTATTCAAATTCAAAAAATAAAGTCCATTTTTTAAAATTAATTTCACATATTTTTCCAAATATAATATAAAATCAAACCCATAGACGTAATGAGAAATTGGGGTTCCAAAAAAATGATCAAATATTTACATTGTTTTCTGTAAAAAATAAATATAAAAATAAATCCAATTACAAAAATTTGATTATAATATATATATATAAATGAACTAAATTTACTTTACGATTATATTAAAATATATATTATCCTTATTATAGATTTAAATGAAAAGGCATTTTCAATTAAAAGAAATTATTTTTCACTATTTATCAAGAAATGAAGCATTTTAGAAAAAAAATTCACCTTCGGATGTATTTGATATTATGAATTAAAAAATAAATTTTATTTTATAAATTAATTTTTATTAAACTAGTAAAAATTAATTTTAAATTATTAGTTTGAAGAACACTAAAATTTATTTTAGAAAAACACAATTTTTCAGAAAACATTTATTTTTCTTTTAAAGGATTTTTATTTTATTTATAATCAATATATAACCATTATTTTTATAATATATTGTTTAATAATCATACTAGACAACATAATGGATAGGTTTAATGGTTATGTTTAATTAATATTTTAATTCTGTATTTTTTTATCCCAGTGTTGTGTGCAACACAAACTGTCGAAGAAAATAATTTCTTTTAAAAATAAATATACTGTAAAGTATTCGGGTAATTAAATATATATAAAACCATTATATGGTATCAATTTATTATTAATTTACACTAAATATTCCTAGAAATAGAATCCTTTTATAATCATAATCATGTAATATTTTGATTTGTAGCCCTAGAATCCCACAATCACCATGATAAAAAACCAATTTTCCATACTTGAAGCTCCTTGATATAATAGTTTTAGAAAAGAATTAATAAAAATTGAAATAAGATATCTTGAATCCAAAAATTAAAATTATATCCCTTAGCAGACTAGTTAATATATTACAAAGTGAACGAACTTAGAAGAAATGTGTGTTTCCGAGACTTCCCCAGTAGTCAACTTTACAACACATGTGTAAATACATATGATACTAAAATAAAAAACATATATTTATAGAATTATATTATATAAAACTCTAATTGACATGTTATATGATATTCATGTTTAATTGAAATAACATCAAACAAATTATTCCATTATCTCATGGTTATAACATTAATATGTATCATTTGACTGGGTATTCTTTTATTCATCATTGAAACCCATATCATCCATTAGAGGAATGTTATAGTATATCATCTAAATATGATTGATACAAATAGAACATAACAGTTGTAAAATACATCCTTCATAATAACATTCTTAAACATTAAAAATAAAATAAAATCATTTTAACCTTTTTTTCAATAACAAATATATAAACGTTGTCTTTGACATAGTAAGAATCGCATTTATGACTAAGGAGAAGTGTAAATGGAGGAGGATGATACATTTAGGATGTTATTAGTCGATATAATTTACCATCAAGTTTAGAATCCTCGTCAATGTATATTTCCACTAGATCAAGTATTTTGTGGGGATTGAGGCAAAGAAGATAGAACCCAGGAATGGGTGACACTAATAATGTCATAGAATCTTAGTCGGTACTATTTTTCGATTAATTATATTTTGTAATAAATATAAAAGGTTTTGGAGTATTCCATTGAATAATAATATGTTTATATGTATTTAATTATATTGTATTATTTATTAAGGATGTTTTTCAATGGGAGGATTATTGTGAATAGAAAATAGACACCATTTCTCAAGTATAAGGGTGAGATTTTTTCATTTTGAGGAAAAAAATATTAAAAGGTATATCTACACAAAATCCTCATTAATTAATTTAAAAAATGTATGGAATTATTTTAAATTTTCACTTGAGGTGTTCTATGGTCAGTTAACCAAGTGAAATACCTTTATAATTTTTGTGGTTGTTCTTATATGTTTTCCTTATGATTTTTAAGATAAGTTAGAATTTTTTCAATACTAAACTAGTTTTTATAATTAAATGAATTTATTAACTTTGTTTTAAAATTAATTAAATGTAACATGGATCACAGTTCAATTTTTAAAGAGAAATGGAAATATTTTTTAAATGATATATCATATTGTGAAACTGTTTTTATTGTTTAATTAGGATAATTTGATTTATTTAACACTATTATAATATCATATTAGGTTAAATCCCAACTAGGGACCATCATGTAAAACTACATTAAACTAAAACTAATTAATTATCTTATAACCTATTTATTCTAAAATTTATCTATATTGACATAAATAATGAATAAACATGATGAATTGGAGCTATGATAGTAACCTAGAGGTAGTAATTACTATTAAATTACATTTATTTTTCATGTTTCTGTGATATATTTTAACATAAAATAATATTGATAAGTTTTTACAAATAATTTAATTCAAAATTGATTTATTAATTTTTTCATGGTGCATCGTTCATCCCAAAAGAATGGTAACCCAATTTGAATGTTGATAAAATACACATTACCTTACATTATAATAGAATTAACAATGAATATGATTGGACCACACTGTGGAATAACTATGCTTGTCTAAACCAACTAATTGATAAGGATCCATCAAATAATCAAATATGAAATGGAATTAATTTTGATGGAAGAAATGAGTGATATGATGTTTTGTGGTGAGGTAAGGCATCGATCAAGGGTTTTAATTCTAGGTCAATATAATGGATGTTGGATTTCCTGGGTAATTGGACATATCTAACTTCTTTATAATGAAATGATAAGAATGATCCTTGAGTTGTGAACTAGATGACACTCAATTTTTTTCCATGGTTTTTGGAAATAGTTGGAGGCACTTGTTTATGTCATATTATATATCGATAGAGTTAGATTTAGTATTTAAAAAGTAAAATATAACCATTAGATATTTTTATTTTATTTCATGGGAACTCCATAAAGAGGGGTTTATGGGAAATAATACCAAGTTGGATAACCGAAATTGGTTAGAAGGTAAATGATATAAAACCTTTGAATGGTATATTTGAGTGTAATGGGAAAAATTTATTATTAAGGGAAGGTCTTAATAGTATGAACCTATCTTATGAGATGCTGTGTAGAGAATATAGTTTGAATCAGTAAGAATTTACATGACCCTATTTATTGGGGTAGACAAGAAAAAAATATAGGCATATGAGAGAGTAATCCATCACCTTGCGTGGTAGTTTTTAGGTCATAATGAGAATTTTTTAATAGTAAATATTGGTGAATTTAGATTTTAAACTAATTTTACTCAATTTTCAATGTTTAGATAATACAGTGAAAAAGTGTGTAGAAATGAAAATGGTTATATTTTTAGTAAGTCAAATCTAAATGATCCAACTCTAGTGTTAAACCCTCTCACGATATAAGATATATATAACACACAATAATAGACTCTTATAATTTTACATGTTGATCACAAACTTTTTATAAATTCATTCTAAACCCGTATAGGAACATGCCATGAGTACATTATTTTTAATAGCTAGTAGCTTAACCATATCCCCCTTCCACTTTTATAATAGTATGCTCATATAAGAAATTAAATTTTTATGTGCTGGAAGATAAAAAAACAGTTATACGTGTATAAGGAATAACATCATTCAAATAATTTTTTAGTTATTATAGAACCCAAATTAGCTTTTGTTTTCCTAACATAGAGGCACAATCAATATCCAGTCATTTGTTAAGGATTAACATCCCTATATCCTACATTTTAAATTTCATAATAACCTTTTCTAATTATAAAGATAGATAATAATATAAAAAATTTAATCTAAAAAAACTTGATGGTCAATTTTGGATATATCTGACATAGCAATAATGTTATATATATAAAAAATTGATAGAATAATTATATTTCAATTTATAAAAGTACAAATTTTGAAAGTATGTAAAAATTTTAGAGTTCATGAATATTCATGTTCTATTGTTTTTAATTGTTTTTATATCTAAATATATTGTTCCTTTCTGAACAATAGATTGAGATCATGAATAATGTAAAATTTCAACTTTTCAATGTCACTAAATGATAACATTATTGAGTTTACAAGAAAAACATTCCCATGTGGAACACTTAAATAATATATAATATAATAAAAATGTTTCCCAGTCATATTATTTTATAGTAATCATTACTTAATCGATGAATCCAATAATTCCCCATGAAAGGAAGTTGGTTTCATAATAATTTATCATGCTATAACCCATTGAAGAAAAAAAATTCCGATCAACCAACAAAATAAAATATAATTTAGAGAAATAATATGAATAGTATTCCTAGATCATATCCCTAAAACAAATAAACTATAACCATGGATTTCATCTTATATGGAGGATGATTTTAAAATATCACTTGGAATAGAATCCTTTTTTCTAAATCCACTTTTTAAAACAAGTAACATTTTCAAAATCCAACTCCTGGAAAAAAAATCAAAAAATATAAAGGAATCATAAAACATTTATTAAAACATTTAATAATTAAAATATCATTTACTATTTGAAAAATTTCTTTTACAACATCAATAATTTTTAGACCCATTTTCATTGAAAATAATTTGAAAAATTATAACGAAATATTGAAAACATTTTTAAAACCAATTTCTGTTAAGTAATTATATGAAAAGACCAAAAATTTTCTTGTAATTTTTTTTAAATATATTGGAATTTTACGAGTCTGTGAAAATTGATGGCGCATGATTCTGAGGCCTGGAGTTCCCAGAATGAATTTATGAACTTTATTTCAGGTAGGTTCAGTAATCGTGCGAGTGGGATTTTCTGACTTTTGAACTGGTGCATGGAATTGAAATCTGAGGGCACCATTGAACTAACAGTGCCAATATTCGCTTACGGAGACTTTCATCTAGATGAATGTTGGTCGAGGGTGAAAGTTAGTATTTGGGTTTTTCGTGAAATAATAAAATAAAATAAAAATTTGTAACATTTTATTTTTATTTAAAACATCCATGTGGATGTTGAGAGGTTATAGAAGTGGGGGCCACTGAACAAAAACCTCCCATTAGAGGTTATGGATTTGGGGACAACTGATCCTAAACCTCCCTTGATAGGTTATGCAGGTGGGGTCCACCTGTGGCTAAAACCCCTTGAACTCCCTCTAAAGTGTGGCGAAGCCTCTTAAACTTCCTCGACTATAATGGTGCCACCCGATTTAATTTATTACTCCAACATATTAAATAATTAATTGTATTTGAAATTGTTCCAACAACGTAATAGATAACATAATCTATTGTTTGGGTTACCTCCTCATTTATGTTGAATTTAGATGAAGGATCCTTGGGAGAGGCTCTCCAACAAAGAACACCAACGTAGAACACCGAATATGACTCTGAATTCTTCCTCAGAGCATTCGTTTATGAGGAATGTCTTCAACATAAACAAACTGGCGATCAAGGAAACGTTGACGTCACTGACGTCCTTCTATTCCCAATGGCATCGTCTCTTTCCCTGTGGTCAATCATCAATGAATCAAACGAATGAGGTAGGGTTTGTTATTGAATTTATGAAATTCCCCGTTCTTGGAAAGCATGGCGAACTCGGATCATCCTAAATGAGTTGATCCAAGATTCGTATGAAATTGTAAAGTTTGATGATTCTTCATTCTTGGTCTTGTTGATCCTCTAGCTACCGCTCAAACACGGAGGGTTCGGGCCAAACAAATATGGAATTACCCCTCCACTATTCTTCTTGAATGGTGTATCCTTCGCGTAGAAAGAAGGCAACTTTAGTGATGGTGATCGGTGATGGTGGTTGGCAACTATGGAAATCGAGAACCGCAGATGAAGACACGGTGCCCCGCCACATAGCGGCCACTGTGCCCTGCGGCGCTCTTCCATCCGCGGCCTTCGCGACCTAGTGGCCCAGTCGTGCCACCCCGCGGCCTCGTCGTGCCACCCATTAGCCTCACCGCGCCGCCCCAGACGAGCCACCCCATGGCATCTACAGCCTCCACCCTCCCGGCCGAGCCACCCCGGCTGAGCCGTGCCGCTTCCATTTCCCTCCCGGATGAGCCGCCCCGCCGCCTTGTGCCCTCGTGGCACCCGCCCACGGCCAAGCAGCCCTGTGCCCACACGGAACCGCCGAGGCCAAGCCACCCCCGCACCCTCGCGTCACCCTCGTGGCCTCGCCACGTCTCATGTGGCCTCACCTAGACACCCCATGTCCAAGCCACCCAATTGTGAGTCGCGCCCCTCGCTCCCTCACAACACCTCCCACGGCCTCACCGCACCGCCCGCTGTCTCACCAAGCTACCCTGCAGCCTAGTCGCCTATAGTCGTGATGCACCGCCCATGGCCACAGGGCCAACCATGGCCTTTAGTGGCCCCTCGCGCCCTCTGCGGCCCTCGCAGCCTACCGGACTACCCAACGGGCTAGGCCGGACCCAGCGGGCCCCGCCGCCCAGCGGACCTGGCCAGACCCAGTGGATCGGGCCAGACCAAGCGAGTCGGGCCAGGTCAGGCCGGACCCGGACCTACTACGACCCATTTAAGATTTTTTTGCAATACATTTGGCACCAGGAATCCATTTGATGAACCGTAAGCAGCACTGAAAACCATAGAGCGAGATGGTCCCTTTGAGTATACCCCACTAGAGATTTTGGATAATTTGGGGTACGGTCAGGTTGGATCGAGCATGAATCTAACCTGGCCCTCAGGACTAAAAGGCTAATAACTAACTGACTGGGCGTCTGATTGATGTATCGTCTATTGCGTTGAGACCTCAATTATGGGGAAGTCCATTAAGATACTTCTTCGTGGTACTTCGTGGAAGTTGGAGTATCGACTAGTGGCATGTGGAGTGCACCCTCCCGGAGACAAGAGAGCCTAGCATGGGAACCTAGTACATGGATCTGACATGATGAATGAAGAGAGATCTTGTGTGGGTCAACACCGAGAGATACTATGTGGGCCAACAGCTAGAGATCCCATGTGGGTCAGCACTTAGCGATCATGTGTGTGTCAGCTCCTAGCGATCCTATGTGGGTCGGAACCGAACTATCTTGTGTGGGTCATCACCGAGCGATCATGTGTGGGTCTACCTCTTAATGGAGTAAGATGATTTTGTAGTCTTATCTAATCATATTTACTACCGTACCTAATTTATACCTAGTGTGAGATGAGTCTGTAACTATGTGGTACATTCCTTCGTGGTATTACCTTGGTGGTACTCTTCTGTGTGTCGTACATGTGTGGTACTTGGCTTCATGTTATTGATTCCTTTGTTGAACAGTTGAGAATAGGGATTTGGAGTTGGACTCTGTGTTATTCTTATGATTGAGATGGGTTTACTTGATAACTTAGTTATATGAATGGGCATATACCTATGTCGAGGTATCAATTATTTTAATCATTTTTTTAATCCTTTGTGGATTTAGTGAGACCTTGTGGGTATTGGTTTCCCTACTGATTAACGTTATACTCACCCCAGAACGGGCTATGCATGCACCTCATTGTGTTTGATGTAGATGACAGACAATGATGAGTGAGGATGAGGGTGCTAGGACCGGATGGTGCCTGGTGGTGGACTATACAGCGTATTGGTACGCATAGGAGACAAGATTACATGGAGTGGTGAGGAGGAAATCTCTACATACCCTTTAGGTAGGAACCTCGGAGGATGACCTAGTAGCTGTATTTATCTTTCTTTAGTTGTATTGTATTTCAGTTGTATTTATACATTCCTTCTGGGTTGGTATTCTGGCCCCTTTTACCTACTGAACTAAGTCTGTTTACTATTTAGTTTACTTGAGTTCGTATCATGATGTGTGCTAGGTTGCATGTTCATACTGGTTATAAATGAAATGTCTTCCCAGTTTTAGGGAATATGCCTTCGGTGCTAGTCGTCAGTGCCTACCCTATGGAAGGTGGACTTTGGGTAGTGACGGCACGGGACCCGGGGGACGAGTCATGATAAATTGGTATTAGAGGAGTTGTTTCTACCATAAAACATAGGACTCTGATATTTTTAATGGAAACAGTCTTAAATTTAATGAGTGTGGTTATCAGATTAGGGAATCCAGTGTTACTGTGGCGGCTGAAGTATCCCTACACCAGCACCTTGACCTCTGATTTTTGACTAAGTGTATGAAGACACTGATTGCATGTGTGTTTTCAAGAGATTCCTTTTTGATATCTGGAGTCAGATCACCAGGTATAACTTATTGAACATGGAACACCTATTTATTCTCAGGATTCCTCCATGAAGATAACCAGTCGGGGTTCCGAGAGTATTACACACTGATATCCCATCGAGTGATGAGGCCTCGGTGCAGGGCCCTTTTATAGTAGAGGCACCAGCGGATTCACCAATGATACCTTTACCCATTGGGCCACTAATTCCACAATCCCTAGAAACAAAGGGTGCATGCTGCACGAGCGTGTTTCATGAGTTTCTGCGCCAGAAGACACCATGGTTCTGGGGAGATACAGACCCACATGCGGCTGAGGATTGGCTGGAGGCCGTAATGAGAGTCTTTTGACTGGTAGGGACACAAGCTGAACTCAAGGTATTCCTTGCCGCCAGCCTTCTACGGGAAGCAGTATGAAGATGGTCTATCTTGATTCTCTAGGTTCATGACGAGGTGATTCTTCTTTGGGAAGACTTCAAGAGCCTGTTTCGTGTAGAGAATTTCTCAATGACACTTCACAAAGTGCGCATACTGTAGATACTTTATCGACAGTAGGGTAGCATGACTGTGGCTTAGTACTCAGTGAGGTACACTGAACTCTCATGCTACTCTACATATACAGTGCAGGAACCATTTTTCATGGCCCAAACCATTGAGCAGGGGATCTGGAGAGAGATCAGGGCTTCGATGATCTCACTCAGCATCCCGAAACAGGCTGGGGTGTTAGAGAGAGCCCTATTAAGGGAAATTTTTCTTACTGACTAGTCAACAGCAGTGAGACCCACCACCAGTCATCACGTAGCAGAGTCTTCTGCAGTTGGCAGTAGACAGATGTCGTAAAGGTCCAATAGGAACAGACCTACATGTGGACTACCGTAGGATTCATTGTCGGTTGTGTGGGGCACCCGAGGCAGAGCCAGTCATTCTAGGAGCGGGCAGTGTTACACATGTGGCGGTCATGGTAAATGGCTCGTTACTGTCTGACCAGTCGTACGTATTATTAGCATAAAGTCAATGGACTTCCCAGGTTGAGGTAGAGATTAGACCAAGGAGGTCCGTAGGTAGAAGGAGGATGTGGTAGAGGAGCTAGTCGTAAAGCTGGCAGTGGGCGATGGTTTGAGATGTTACCGCCACCACCACCAAGCAGTCCACCCTGACCACTGGGAGTAGGTGAACATGGGCAAGCATAGCTCCAGGAAGCTGAGGCCTACAATCACAGCGCACCGGAGATGATATGAGATACAATCTATGTCTACTCCTCCTCAGCTGCAGTACTAATAGACACAAGTGCCGATCATTCTTTTATTTCCACTTCCCTCGTTTGGAGATCGGAGATTCAGACGGAGCTGTTGGCTCAATCCTTATGGTTGGAGACTTCTACGGGATAGGATTCAATGATTAAACACAGGTGCTGGAAGTGTGAGCTCATTGTAGGAGGCAAGAGCTTCGACTGGGATCTCCTAGTAGTGATGTTGAGGCCTTACGACATCATCTTGTGTATTGACTGATTATCTAAATTCCTTGTATAGATTGAATGTATTTGGTGTAAAGTGTTGTTTTTCTGTACGTATAGGACTAGGTTTACCTTCACCGGTGATAAGGGAGCCCCTTGCAGCCTAGGATGGACTTATCCGGAGGAGATTTCTATCGATCACTCATCAGTTGGATATCCTTACCCTCGGAGTGGTTGACATGGAGCGTCTAAGCAATTCCTTAGTGGTGGTCCAGTACACGGATGTCTTCCCTGACAATGTTCCAGGTCTACCTCCTCGCAGAGATGTGGAATTTTACATTGACATGTACCCCAGGACGGCACCGATATCTACACCAGTGTATCAGATGGATCCCATGGAGCTTCGTGAGTTGTGGGTATAGCTTAAGGACTTGCAGGGGAAGGGATACATTCAGCCCAGTGTTTCTCCTTGGGCATCCCCGATTTTGATCACCCAGAATGCGGATGGGAGCTTGAGGATTTTTTTTTACTATCAGCGCCTGAACTAGGTGACCGTGAAGAACAAGTACCCACTCCTGAGGATTGAAGATCTCTTTTATCAGCTTTAGGGGGAAAGGTGGTTCCCAAAGATAGATCTCAGATCAGGCTATCACCAGCTCAGAGTATGAGACGAGGATGTGCAGAACACCTCTTCCAAATTTTGGTATGACCATTATGAGTTCTTGGTTATTCCATTCACTGTAACCTGTTAGATCTGAATCTAAATATTATACACAAGAAGGGGTGAATTGTTTCTTTTGCAATTTTTCGATAACTCTTTGATTGAACGAGTTCTGTCCTTTATACTTTATCAGATTTGATTGTGCAGCAGAAAAAGTAAAAACAAGAACACAAAGATGTATAGTGGTTCAGGGAATAGAAGACCCATAGTCCACTCCACCAACGCTCAACTCCACGAGATTGGTGATTTTCACTATCTGGTCCTCTTTTCCACAGACAGGTTCACAATTGAGTATAGGTAGTTGACACCTTTACAATCTTCAGGCTAACAAAGCCTTCTGGTTCAAACACAAACCAACACAGCATAGAACGAAAAGCTGGTTACTCAAGAATAAAAATAATTTTAGAAAGAAGTTTTCCAGTTGATCTTCAGAGTTGCAACAGAATGCAATTGACATTAGATGTATCGAAGTCTCTAGAAATATTGATCTACAAGACGAATCAGTTCTGAGTTGATCCGATTGCAATAGATATAGATATATAGTTCACAACTTCAGCAGTAGTAAATCCACAGTATATATTCGATACAAAACAGGTGAATCTTCTATAGAGTTCCTTCTTCTTTAACAAACAGTGCTTTGACGCTCCTTTTTGAATTAGTAGATCAATCGTGAATTTTTGCAGTCTCTGTTTTCCACCTTTTTAATAATAGATCGATTACCATACACACATGTACCTGGTTTTTCAGAGAGAACATATATATTAAAGTTGAGCATATCTCCTGCACATTTAGATCCATAAAAGTCACCTTCTGATTCGTGATATTCAAAAATTTGAATTTACAGAAAATTCATAACTCCCCTTAGGACTCAGCATAAAAATATCCTTTTAATTAGATCTTAAATCCATTAAAAAATGGATCTGAACTAGTCAAAGTCTTACTTTAAAAATGACTTTAAATCTGGCTTGAAATCCGCCCAGAAAGCATCTTGCTGATTGCTGCATAAAAATAACATCTCTCAAAATTTCCAATGTCGAACGTAAGGTTGATGATGTGGCCTCCAAACATAGGGTTGATAACATAGTCTTCAAACGTAAGGTTGATAATGTAATGTTGAACACAAACATAGGGTTGATCATCCATACTTTTTCGTCAACTCTCAAATGTACGGTAAAAGATCCATACTTTTACTTGATCCATACTTTTCCAAGAACGTTTGGTTGTTTACAAAAGTAAGGTTGACGAACCATAATTTTGAGAAATAAATGTAACGTTTAGTATTTACGTATGGTTCTCCTTCTATACTTTGCGGATAACCAAAATGTAAGGTTCCTTCCTAACCTAAGTTTCTTCTTCCATACTTTCCTGAAAAACCAAAACGTAAGGTTCCTTACTAACGTAAGGTTCTTCTCCCATACTTTTCTGAAAATGTATGGTTGTATAACCATACTTTTCTCTTATCTCAAAAAGTATACACTCTTTTCATCTTTACGCTACTTTAATCCATGTAGGGTATGAACAGTGATTTCAGAATGCGCTAAAGCAGATTCTGCGCTATATTTATCCATGTAAGGTATGAACAGTGATTCCAGAACACGCTAAAACATATTCTGTGCTATATTTATCCACGAAAGGTATGAACAGTGATTCCGGAACGTGCTTAAAGAAGATTCCGAATAAGTAATAAATTCTATCTATTTCAAGAGTAAAATACATTAATAAATTCCTGCAAAATAATAAATAAAATCATTAGAAAATAACTAAGGGTATTTGTGAGCATCAAAATTATCAAAAAGAGACAGAGTATTATTTTCAATAATCTCCCCCTTTAATTAAAATTAACCTGTATTGTTGAAAACAATACTTTTCTCAACAATATCGCCCTTTTTTATGATCACAAAACCCATAAAATAATTAAAATTATTTAAACAAAACTAACTTTCAAAATTAGTTACATAGAGTTTTAAAATTTTGAGAGGATGAAACAATATTTAATTTTAGAAAAATTTATCCTTCTGAATAAACAAAAAATATACATAAAACTAATGAAATAATGTTTTGTAAAATAAAATGTGGTGGTTATCTAAAATTATCCTTTAATTCTCCCCATCAATAAATGATGAATTCTCCCCCTAAAGAAAATGTTGATGTTTATCCAAATTCTTCCCCTTTTTGTGATATCAAAAAGAATGAAAAATCATGGATTTAAACACATTTTATGTTACACTGAACTGTAGGTAAATTCTTATTATTAATTGTTTATCAATAATTAAATCTGGAGTACTGGCATAACAAAAATAAAATTAGTAAAACAAATAGAGAAAGAAACAAATAAACAATGAAGGAAATTTTCATTCAAAAACAGTAGTATATACATGACAATGATATACATAGGAATCAAGGTTTGGGTAAGATAGGAAACAGGTTCTATCTCCTCTGGATTGTAGACTTGATTTATATAAACTGTTCCCGAAGTCTCTTCATCATCTCATCTCCATGTTTTATAATAAGATCTTTGTTCTCTTGAGTCATATGAATATCCTCAATTAAATTGACTCTGAAAAACTCATGCAACCTTTCCTCTTTTTCGACAAATACTGACAGCTTCTCTGATAACTGATTTAATAGAATTCTGACCAATGGCTCACTAGATGTCAGTTGATCCACTAAGAACTTCTGATTCTCCAGCAAAACTAACAAAGTAGCACTGTTACATTGAAGATATTGTAACATGTCATTCATGTTACTCATCACAGTTGTGATAGCTTGAAACCTTCTGGTTAAATCAGGTGAATTACCTGATCCACTAACAACACTATTTTGGAACTGATTCAAATTGGTTCTCCATAAAAAACTTTAGATATGATAAATCTGACTTCATAACCATTTCAGATTTCAATTGTGTATCAGCAGTTAGCATATCCTCTTTAAAAATTTCAACTATTTACCTTGAGACTGTACACTCCTTTATCTTTTGAAACTTCAAATGTTCAAAGTTTAAGGCATTTCTCAGAAAAACATTCTTAGATTCCAACTGAGAAACCTTTCTATACAGTTCTTCAATTTCTTCTTTTCTTGAATCAGAGGCACCCTGTGATTGATTCATATTCACATTCTCAGGATGATGCAGTAGTACCAAAGGTAATGATTCAGCATCAGATTTTTCTTTTTCTCTATCCTGAGAAGGTTGGTCCAAAGATTTTTCCTTAGAGTTTTCAAACTCCTCCACAGAAAAATCCTCTTGAAGTACCTCTGTTGGAGCTTTAGAAGCATGCTCATCACATTCATCAGCATCTTGGTCGTCCACTGGGTTTTCAAGAATAATATCTTCAGTAGTTTCCTAAGGTCTGGCCACTTCTTCACCAGGCACCGCATCCATCTCTTGTTCATGTTGAAGTGAAACTTCAACATCAGCTAGAATTTTTTGCTGAGTCTCCCTTTGAGCTTCTTCTAGAACTCATGATCCCTCTACTAGTTCTGTTATTTCAGTAAAATCTTCCATGTTTTTATCAACAACAACTTACCTTACAAAAGAATAATAACATAAAGCTTCTACGGTTATTTCCAATGCAGGGGAAGTAACTTCCTCATTAACTGGTCTCTTTATTTTTGATTGAAGTCCCTCCTGACTTCTGTCTCCCTCAACATCTTCCACTTCAAAGCGAATCCTTCTTGCTACATTACTGACTCTTGATTCAGATTTTCCCTCCTTGAACTTAGCAGGTTGAGCCTGAGCACTCTCTGAGTCTTCCTCAGCTCCTACTGGAAAAAGTTTTCCTTTAGTGGTTCTCCAGAAATATCCAAACTTCCTTAAAGTTCTAGCATTAAACATATTACTGTAATGACAGTTAACTCGAGCATCCACTAATCTCACCATGACTTTCTTAAATAGAAGTTTAGAAATAAATCAACCAAAAGGGTAGAAATTCATCCGGGCCTTGCTTTGACAGCAGTAACTGAGATACTTTATCATGTATCTTGGAAAGTTTAACTTAATATCGCTTAACAGTAGAAAAATTATTTACATATCAGGGTACAATATCTTTTCCATCTCTTCCATTCTTGGTGCTATTCTAGTCTGAATAAATTTGACCAAAATCTTCTGATCAGGATCCAAATCCTTGACAAACATTTTCTTTATTTTCTTAGTACCAAAAAGAAAAGACACGATGTCTTCACATTTATGCACAGAATCTCCAATATTTTTCAAATTGAAATGAAAAACTCCCTCATGAGAGCAGTTAAGAATCTAACCAATCTCTACTGATGAGATTGAGAAATCCTTATCCTCTATCTTAGTCATCATATTATCCTCGGTATCCCCCAGGATAAACTGTACAGGTTCAAAAAAGTATCTAAGTTCTACTTCATACAGAAATTCCATATTTTCACTATTGAACATCTTTTCAAGATTATGAAATGAAAACGCTTTCTTCAACAGTAGATTTGTCTGAAATAACCAGTCAAGATCAATTTCCTTGCCCTGTAAGATTTTTCTTCCCTCAGTGTGTTGTATCTTGGCATTGCTTAGCTCAGCTTCACTGGCTCTTTTAGTTCTTACCATCTTTGCGAGAATCTCTGAGGGTTCGAAGGTTAGGGTTTCAGAGGTTCTAAGATTAGGGTTTAGGAGCAGAAGTGTGATTTCCAGGTTTCGAAAGGGTTTCGATAGAAGTGAAACGATTTAGAAGTCGAAAAGGATCTGACAGCCTTGATTCTTTTATAATCACTAATCATTATATATTTAACACAAATAAAATTTTCATATGGTGGAAAGAAAGAAAAAAAACTTAAACAGTATTCAAAAAAATTAAAAAAAAAGTAAATAAAAATAAAAAATATTTAAAATTAAATAAACCTAACTCCCACTTAATAAAATCAATCCTTGCAGTGAGAAGTGGTTTAGTATAAATTTCTGCTATTTGAATTTCTATATTTATAAATTCTAAAAATATATCCTTTTAATTACATGATATCTTAAAAAGTGATTCCTTATATCAATGTTCTTAGATCTAGAATGATTAATAGGATTTTTTTGAAATATTAATTGCACTTGTATTATCACATAAAGTAGGTGTATTATTAAAATTAAATCCAAAGTCCATAAGAGTGTTTTTCATCCACAACACTTGTGTACCGAAACTGCCAACAGAAACATATTCTGCCTCAGCTGTTGACAGGGAAAATTAATGTTGTTTCTTACTAGACCATGATACTAAGAACTTTCCAAAAAAGTGACATGTACCTAATGTGCTTTTTCTATCTAACCTAAAACTTCTAAAGTCAGCATCTGAATATGAAATCAAATTAAAATCAAAAGTTTTAGGATAAAGAAAAGATTTAAAAACAGTTCCTTTTAAATATCTAAAAATTATTTTAACAGCAGTCAGATGGGACTCTTTAGGATTTGATTGAAATCTAGCACAAAGACATAATGAATACATTATATCTGTCCTACTAGCAGTAAGATATAACAAACTACTAATCATACCTCTATATAACTTATTATCAATTTATTTCCCAGTTACATCCAAATCAAGTTTTATATTAGTATACATAGGACTTGTAAACGGATTGTTGTTTTCAAGTCCAAATTTCTTAAGTAAATCAGAAATTTATTTGCTTTGATTTAAAACATTTCCAAATTCTTTTTGATAAATTTGAAGACCCAAAAAGAAATTTAATTCTCCCATCATACTCATTTCAAATTCTTCTTGCATTAATTTTTAAAATTCATGACAAAGAGTTTTATAAGTTGATCAAAAGATTACATCATAAACATAAATTTGAACCAATAAAACATTATTTTTCACAGTTTTCTTAAACTATGTTGGATATGACATTCCAATAGTAAAATCATTTTTCAAAAGAAAAGAACATAATCTTTCATACTAAGCTCTAGGTTCTTTTTTAAGGCCATAAAGTGCTTTAGTATGTTTAAAAACAGAATCTGGTTTTTGAGAATTTTCAAAACCAGGAGGTTGGTAAACATAAACTTCCTCTATTAAATAACCATTTAAAAAGGCAGATTTAACATCCATTTGAAATAATATAAAATTCATATAAGATGCATAGGATAAAAGGATTCTAATGGATTCTAACCTAGCTACAGGTGAAATAGTCTCATCATAATTTATTCCTTCTTCTTAAATGTATCCTTTAGCTACTAATCTTTCTTTATTTCTAGTTATTATGCCTTGGTCATCCTATTTATTTCTAAAGACCCATTTGGTTCCTATTACATGATAATTCTTAGGACATTACACTAATTCCCAAACTTCATTTCTTTTAAACTGGTTTAATTCATCTTGCATTTCTATTACCCAGATTTTATCATCTAAAGCTTATTCTATAGTCTTGGGTTCTTGTTGAGATAGGAAGGTAGAGAATTCTATAAGGTCTCCTAAGTTTCTTCTAGTTTGAACACCAGTTTCTAGGTCACCTATTATAGTTTCTAAAGGGTGATTATTTAGGGTTCTAGACTGTCTAGGTAATATATTTAAAGGTTCTTTAGTATCATGTTACTCTGAACTGGACTAAATTTATTTTATATTATTTTAAAAATCAATCTTTAAGTTCTCAAGTTTCATGTTATCATTAGAGTCAAGTTCAGCCAATTGTTCTGTCCTTTTCTCAAAGTGATCTGATTCATCAAATTTTACATGAACTGATTCTTCAACAATCCTTGACTTCTTATTAAAAACTCTATAAGCTTTGGAGGTTGTAGAATATCATAATAAAATACCTTCATCAGATTTCGGATCAAACTTACCAAGATTATCCTTGGTGTTTAATATGTAAACCTTGCATCCAAAAACATTAAAGTAATTTACTTTAGGTTTTCTGTTATTCCATAGTTCAGATGGTTTCTTTTTAAAAATAGGTCTAATTAAAACTCTATTAATTATATAACAAGTTGTATTCGCAGCTTCTTCCCAGAAATATATAGGTAGGCTATATTCATTTAACATAGTTATAGCCATTTCTTGAATTATTCTATTTCTCCTTTCTACAATCCCATTATGTTGAGGTGTTCTGGGTGCAGAAAAGGTATGTTTAATACCCATGTTTGAGAAAAAGGAATTAAATTCTAGATTCTCAAATTCTCCACCATGATCACTTCTCAATGATATTATATTGAAACCTTTTTCATTTTAAACAGATTTGAAGAAACATTAAAATAATGTAAAAGCTTCATTTTTAATTTTAAAAAAGAAAATCCATGTAAATCTTGAATACTCATCAACTAAAACATATACATATAATTTAAAAGCTAATCTTGCTACTCTTGAGGGTCCAAACAAATCCAGATGAATAAGTTCTAGTGGTTTAGATGTAGAAACTTTATTAATAGATTTCAAGGATGATTTGTGTTTCTTGTTATGTTGACATGCATCACAAAATCTGTCACTTTCAAATTTGAGACAAGGTAAATCAGAAAATAAATATTTCATAGATAACTTATGTAAAACATATACATTGCAATGTCCAAGTCTCATATTCCAGATCCAGGATTCACTTACTTTAGCAGTCAAGCAGTTTACTTGTTGTTTACACAAGGAATTTAAATCCAAAGTATAGACATTTTCAGTTCTTGGTGCTTTAAATTTAAACAGTTTATCTTTAGAAACAGTACAACAATTGTTAGTAAAATCAATATTATATCCATCATCACAGAGTTGATAGATACTTATTAGGTTGTGTTTAAATCCTTGTATATAAAGTACTTTGTTGATTGAGACTGTTTTTTGGATCTCCAACAGTTCCAATGCCAATGATTTATCCTTTAGAATTGTCACCAAATATTACAAGTCCTCCTTCCTTTTGAGTGAGTGAAGAAAAATTCAATGAGTTTTCACTCATATGTCTTGAGAAGCCACTATCCATGTACCATATATCTTTTCTTCTTTGGTGTCTTGCTACCTACAAAGACATTCAAACAAATTGCTTTGGTACCCATATTTTGTTGGGTCCTGCTGTGTTAGCTAGCAATGATCTGGGTATCCAGATTTTCTTTTTCCTTTTAAAATTAGCTGAATCATATAAGTCTTTTGAAACATAGTCTTTCTTAATACCACAAATTTGAGATTGTCTTAAGAAATCATTTTTATCTATATGTCCCTTTGTCCCACAAAAATTACAATTAACCTTTTTAGAGTTAGGAAAAAAATAATTTTTATATAGCTTAGGTTTTTCTCCTTTGCTGTAAATTCCAAATCTCTCCTTTTTAATGAAATTTTTTCCAGGAATTTCATTTAATGAATTTTCTCCGTTTGTAAAAACCAATGCAGCCTTTTTTTAAGATTCTACTTCATCCTGCAGTGTTTTTATTCTTGATTCAAAATTAATATAGTTATTGTTAATCAATTTGTATTTATTAGTTAATTCCTTATGTTGTTTCAGTATTTTATCTATTTCATCTGAAACAGATTTATGTATGCTTTTTAGTGACTTATGTTTCTTAAATAGTGAGTCATATATTTCTTCAAGCATATTGAAGTAGGCTGTAAGTTTTTCATTTGGGTAGCTTGATTCAGAATTTGATTCAGAGGAGTAATATGAGTGTACCTCATCAGTTTCTTCCATAAAGCACATGCTTGCTTTTAGATTGACTTCTTATTTCTCTGAGCTTGATTCAGGAGAGCTACTGGAGTCTTCAGATACACTCCAAGTGGCTTTCATAGCTTTCTTGTCTTTCTGCTCAAAGTCATTTCTTTTGAATAATTTCTTATTCTTTGCATCCTTCAATTGTGGGAAATCTGGTCTGATATGCCCCATCTTCTTACATTCATAACATCTTACTTCCTTATTATCTCCCTTAAAAGATTTTTTGAAACCATTTTTCTTGCTCTAGAACTTTCTAAATTTCCTAGCTAGCTGAGTCAGTTCTTCATCTGAGTTTAATGAGTCAGAGCTTTCTGATTTAGCTTTGACTTATCTGTTCTTCATCATTCTATTCTTTTGTTGTGAAGTTAACTTCAAGTAAGTATCTTCTCTTTTGATAAGCACTTTATGTTCATTATCCTCATCTTACATTTCATCTTCATACATCATCAGTGTACCAATCAGCTCTCTCATGGTTAGATCTTTGACAGGAGTTGATTGTATGATTGCAGCAGAGATACCATTCAATCGTGTAGGAAGTACCCTCAGTAAATTTAATTCTTGATCATCTTGATTGATAGGTTCTCCTGGATCTGTTATAATATTGACAATTTCTATCAATATCCCATTAATTTGGGTAATTCTTTCACCTTTGAACATTCTGAAAGTATCAAATTTCAGTTTTGTGGTTGGATATCTCATTTTCCTCGCATTATCTGTTTCTTCCTATGCCACAGCTATTGTTTGCCACATCTCATATGTTGTCGGGCACTGAGATACTCTGTTAAATTCATCTGGTCCTAGACTGTAGATAATTGCATTCATAGCCTTCGAGTTCATATCGTACTCTGCCTCTTTAGCAGCACTCCCTGTCAGTATTTTCAGGAATTTCATAATGAGTCAAAATCTTTGAATAGACTTTATATCCTAGGTTTTTCAGATATATTATCATGCACGATTTCCAGCAGCCATAGTTGTCTCCATTAAAATATGGTGCTCTAACCATCGACATCCCTTCTCTTGTATCAGTCATGATGATCTGTTTATATAATCTTTAAATGCTTCTAGCTTACTAAGGCTCTATCATAAGCTCCACCTCTGATACCAATTGTTGGATCTGAATCTACAGATTATACATAAGAGGGGGTGAATTGTGTCTTTTGAAATTTTTCGATAACTCCTTGATTGAATGAGTTATGTCCTGTATACTTTATTAGATTTGATTGTGCAGCAGAAAAAGTAAAAACAAGAATACCAAGATTTATAACGGTTCGAGGACCAGAAGGCCCCTAGTCCACTCCACCAATGCTAAACTCCACGAGCTTGGTGATTTTCACTATCTGGTCCTCTTTTCCACAAACTGGTTCACAACTGAGTACAGGTAGTTGACACCTTTACAATCTTCAGGCTAACAAAGCCTTCTGGTTCAAACACGAACCAACATAGCTTAGAAAGAGAAGCTGGTTACTCAAGAATAAAAATAATTTAAGAAAGATGTTTTCAGTTGATCTTCACAATTGCAAAAGAATGCAATTGACAGCATATGGATCGATGTCTCTAGAAATATTGATCTTCAAGATGAAGTAGTTCTGAGTTGATCCGGTTGTAATAGATATAGAGATATAGTTCACAACTTCAGTAGTAGTAGATCCACAGTAGGTATTCGATACAGAACAGGTGAATCTTCTATCGAGTTTCTTTTCCTTGAACAAAATTGAGCTTTGACGCTCCTTTTTTAATCCGCAGATCAATCATGAATTTTTGCAGTCTCTATTTTCCACATTTTTAATAATAGATGGATTACCGTACACACATGTACCTGGTGTTTCAAAGAGAACATATATATTAAAGCTAATCATATCTCCTGTACATTTAGATCCATAAAAGTTGCCTTCTGATTCGTGATATTCAAAAATTTGAATTTACAGAGAAGTCGTAAATTGCCTTAAGACTCGGCATAAAAATCTCCTTTTAATTCTATCTTAAATCCATTAAAAACAGCTTTGAACTAGTCAAAGTCGTACTTTAAAAACAAATTTAAATCTGACTTGAAATCCACCCAAAAATAAGCTTGCTGATCGCTGCATAAAAATAACGTCTGTCAAAATTTCTGACGCCAAACGTAAGGTTGATGACGTGGCCTCCAAATGTAGGGTTGATAACATAGTCTTCAATCATAAGGTTGAAAACATAAGTTTGAACACAAATGTAGGGTTGATCATCCATACTTTTTCTCCAACTCTCAAACGTACGGTAAAAGATCCATACTTTTCCAAGAACGTATGGTTGTTTACAAAAGTAAGGTTGATTAACCATAGGTTTGAGAAATAAACGTAATGTTTAGTATTTACGTATGGTTATCCTTCTAGACTTTGTTGATAACCAAAATGTAAGGTTCCTTCCTAATGTAAGGTTCTTCTTCCATACTTTGTTGAAAAACCAAAACGTAAAGTTCCTTCATAACGTAAGTTTCTTCTTCCATACTTTTCTCAAAATGTATGGTTGTTTACCCATACTTTTCTCTTATCTCAAAAATTATACACGCTATTCATCCTTACGCTACTTTTATCCATGTAGGGTATGAACAGTGATTCCAGAATGTGCTAAAGCAGATTTCATGCTATATTTATCCACGTAAGGTATGAACAGTGATTCCAGAATGCGCTAGAATAGATTCCGCGCTATATTTATCCATGAAAGGTATGAACAGTGATTCTAGAACATGCATAAAGCATATTTCGAATAAGTAATAAATTCTCATTATTTCAAGAGTAAAATACATTAATAAATTCCTGTAAAATACTAAATAAAATCATTAGAAAATAACTAAGGGTATTTGTGAGCATCAAAATTATCATAAAGAGACAGAATATTATTTTCAATAATCTCCCCCTTTAAATAACATTATCATGTATTATTGAAAACAACACTTTTCTCAACATAACCAACACTAATAAAGTGTTCATGGGGCTCATGAACACGATATTCCAGCTATACCTTGATTGTTTTGTAGTATTATTCATAGAAAACATTCTGATCTACTCAACTACTGAGGAGGAGCATGCCTATCATTTTAAACTATAACTAGACACACTCTGAGAGCACCAGCTTTATGGTAAGCTCTCGAAGTGCCAGTTCTGGATCCGAGTGGTTCACTTTCTGGGACATGTCATATCGGAGGCTGGAGTTGCATTTTATATAGTGTAGATTGAGGCAGTACTTGCTTGGGAGCCACCTAGGACTGTGACGAAGATACAGAGTTTCTTGGGTTTGGCCAATTACTACCAGAGATTTGTGCCAGATTTCTCCAGAGTTGCAGCACCACTTTCGACATTGAGGAAGAAGGAGTAACCCTTTGTGTGGTCGGAGAGATGCCATGGGTGTTTTCAAAAGCTAATGTAGATGCTGACTAGTGCCCCCATCTTGAGGCATCAAGGGGAGGTCGTAGGGTACGTAGTCTAATACGACGCATCCGGGACAAGGCTATAATGTCTCCTGATGCACGAGCGAGCAGTTATCGCTTATGGTTTTAAAATTTGGGACAGCATGAGAAGAACAATGCCATCCATGACTAGGAGTTAGCAGTAGTGGTCTTCACCTTGAAGATGTGGTGACATTACCTAATGGGAGAGCATTTTACAGTCTACTCTGATCATAATAGTCTCAGTTATATCTTCTCTTAGAAGGACATGAACCTGAGACAGCGATGTTGGATTGTGTTTTTCCAAGACTATGACATTGATATAGATTATACTCATGGGAAGGGGGATGTTGTAGCAGATTCACTTAGCTGAATATCTGGTATACAACTGCTAGGTGAGGGGATGGACCAGATGTCCACTTTGCAGATATCATTTGTTGATATAGATGGAGTAGCTTTTCTACATTCTCTTACAGTCACTCCCCAAATATTTAGCGAGTTAGGGAGGTGCAACATGGGGATGCTAACTATGAGGATTGATGTGCTCAGATATCGACAGGACATGAACCTGATGGAATTTCTAAAGGTGTATAGCACATCATCTTCTTCAGAGGACTTGCCATGGTACCTGTGTCACTTCAAGAAGATATTTTGAGGGAGATCCACACTTCCCCTCTAGCAGTACATCCTGGATTGGCGAATATGTACTAGGATATCTGATGACAGCACTGGTGGCCAGGAATGAAGAAAGCAGTAACATAGTTTGTCTCTCGGTGCCTCCCTTGTCAGCAAGTGAAGGCAGAGCATCACATACCGGCAGGCTTGGTTCAGCCTTTAGAGGTCCTAGAGTGGATGTGGGATGAGATATACATGGACTTTGTGACAGGACTTCCATGTACATCCTGAGGTCATGACTTGATTTCAGTGATCGTGGACAGACTCACCAAGGCAGCCCACTTCCTATCGATCAGAGAGAAGGGTTCAGTAGAGAACATGAGATAACTCTATGTATAGGAGATTGTGCAGTTTCATGGAGTACCCTTGGCGTTTTTCTCCAATCATGATGCACGTTTTATTTTACGGCTATGGATAGGGTTGCAGGAGGCTTACGGGACGTAGCTTCGTTTGAGCACCACCTTCCATCCTTAGACGGATGGTAGAATAAGTGGACCATTCAGAACCTCAATGATATGTTGCATGCTTCTATCCTCGACTTAGGTCATAGCTGGAAGGATCGCTTACCTTTGGTGGAGTTTTCATACACTAATATCTATCACTCCACCATTGGGATGTCACCTTTTGAGGCGTTGTACAGGTGACCTTGCAGATCACCTTTATGCTGGACTGACCCAGGAGAGTCAGCACTATTTGGAGCAGAGATGGTACAGGCTACCACAGAGAAGGTTCAGATCATCTAGGAGCAGATGAAGACTACACAGAGCAAGCAGAAGTTGTATGCTGATATGAGACAGGGACCTATGGAGTTTGAGGATGGCGACCACGTCTTTCTACAGGTCAACCCTCGATGAGGTTTGTAGAGATTTAGAAGATGTGGAAAGTTATCTCTGAGGTTTATCGGACCCTTCCAGGTCCTTAGTAGAGTTTTAGAGGTGGCTTATAGCTTATCACTTCCCCCTCAGTTGCACCGGGTACACGACGTCTTCTACGTATCACAAATGGGGAGATACGTACACGACCCTTCCCACGTCATCGACCACGGTGATCATGAAATTGTCGATGGGGAAACATTTTCAGAGGTTCTAGTTGAGACTGAATATCGACAAGAGTGGGTCCTTTGTGGGTGTTCGATACCTCTAGTTCATGTTCGTTGGAAGCAAGGTAACCTCCAGGAGAGAACATACGAGCGGGAGGCTCGGATGCGTGCTTAGTACCCCCCACTTGTTTACCTAGTTTTGAGTAGTGGCTTACTAGTACGTAAAGCCCTGAGGTGGGGAGAATGTAAAGACCTATAATTTCCATATAATTTTTTTTAAATATATGGGAATCTTACAAGTCCTAGAAATTTAAAGGAGCATGATTATAAGGCCCAGAGAGACCGGAATGAATTTATGAACATCATTGTAGGTATGTTCAGTAAACGTGCGAGCGGGTTTTTCTAACTTTTGAAATGATGCTCAAAATTGAAATCTGAGGGCACTATTGAACTCGTAGCACCGGTATTCTCTTAAGGAGGCTTTTACCTCGATGGCAGTTGGTCGAGGGTGAATGTTAGTATCTGGTATTTTCGAGAAAGAATAAAAAAAATGTGTAACATTTTATTTTTATTTGAAAAACCCATGTGGATGTTGACATGTTTTAGAAGTGGGGACCACTGAACAAAAACCTCCCATGAGAGGTTATGGAGGTGGGGACCACCGATCCTAAACCTCCAATGAGAGGTTATGGTGGTGGGGACAAACTGAGGATAAAACCCCTTGAACTCCCTCTTAAGTGTGGGGAAGCCTTTTAAACTTCCCCCACTTTAATGGTGCCACCCCCTTTAATTTATTACTCCAACACAATTATTTAATTAATTATATTTGATATTGTTCCAACAACATAATAGATAATATAATCTATTATTTGGGCTAACTCTTCATTTTTGTGTAATTGGGAGGAAGGATCCTTGGGAGAAAGTTCTCCAATGAATAATGCCAACGAAGAAAGCCGACTTCGACTCCGACTTCTTCCATGGAACATTATTTGATGAGGAACATCTTCAACGTTAATGAATTGATGATCAAAGAAACACCAACGTCATTGACATCCGTCCATTCCAAATGACATCGTCTCTTTCCCCGCAGTCAATCTCCAACAAATCAAACAAATGTAGTAGGGTTTGTTATTGAATTAATGAAATTCCTCGTTCTTTAAAAGCATGGAGAACGCAGATCAAACTGAATGATTTGATCCATGATTCGTATGAAATTGTAATGTTTGACGATTCTTCATTCTTGTTCTTGTTGAACCGCTTTCTACCGCTCTAACGCAGAGGGTGTGGTCCAAACAAACATGGCTCGACCCCTCCATCACTCTTCTTGAATGGTGTAAACTTTGCATTGATGGAAGGAAACTTTGGTGACGGCGACCGGCGTCTGTGGTTGGCACCAGTCGTACTCGAGAACCGCCAATGACGGCATGGAACCCCACCACCCAGTGGCCCCTTCACCCAGTGGCGCTCCACCGTCCGTGGCCCTTGCCACCCCGCAGCCTCGTCGTGCCGCCTCGTGGCCTCGCCGCACTGCCTCGGCATTACCGCCCCGGACGAGCCACCCCGCGACATCCGTGACCTCTGTCATCAAGGCCGAGTCACGGTGGCCGAGCCGCCCCATGGCCTTTTCCCTACCGGATGAGCCTCCCCTCTACCTTGCTCCCTCGTGGCACCCCCCACGGCTGAGCAGCCTTGCGCTCTCACAACACTTCTATGGCCGAGGTGCCCCGTGCCCTCGTGAAACCCCCGCTGCTTCCCTACGCCACCCATGAATTCACCAAGACACATTGCGACTGAGCCACCCACGGCCTCGCCGAGCTACGTGCCCCCTTGTAGTGCTGCCCGTGGCCTCGCCGAGCCACCTGCGGCCTCCCTGCTCTGCCCACGGCCTCACGACCCCCCCCCCCCCCCCCGCAACCTCTGCGGCACTCGCGACATGCCGGACCGCCCCACGGGACAGGCCACCCAGTGGAATGGGCCGGACCTAGTGGATCTGGCCAGGTCGACCCAGGACAGGTTGTATTGGGTCGTTCCGACCAGGTCGGGCCGGACCTGGACCCACTAAGACCCATTTACAATCTTTTGACAATAACTTTGGCACCTGGCGTCTGTTTGATGAACTGTTAGTGGTGATGGAAACCTTGGATAGAGATGGTCCCTTTGAGTATAACATATTAGACATTTGGGTTATGATGAGGCATGGTCAGGTTAGATCAAGAACGAATCCAACTGGGTCCTCGGGACTAAGTGGCTAATAACTCATAGACAGGGCGTCCGATTGACGCACCGTCTATTGCGTTGAGACCTCTATCACATGGTGTTACATTGAGATACTTCTTCATGGGACTTTGCGGTAGTTGTATTATCGACCAATGAATTGTGGAGTGGACCCTCCCGGAGACAAGAGATCCTAGTGAGGGAACCCAGTAGCTGGTTGTGACATGAAGAATGAAGTGTGATCTTGTGTGTGTCAGCACCGAACGATCCTATGTGGGTCAGCACCTAGCGATCCTTTGTGGGTCAGCAAATAGAGATATTGCATGGGTCAGCACATAGAGATCATGTGTGGGTCAACACTAAGCATTCCTATGTGGGTCAACACCGAGTGATCATGTGCGGGTCTTCCTCTTAACAGAGTTAGATGATTTAGTAGTTATATCAAATGATCTTTACTACCGTATCTATGTTATACCTGGTGTGAGCTGAGTTTGTACCTATGTGGTAATTTCCTTAATGGTAATACCTTGGTTGTATTCTTCTGTGTGGTGTACCTATGTGGTAATTTCTTTTTTGTTATATCTTATTTTGTGGAACAATTGATTCTAGGGCTTTGGAGTTGGATTCCATGTTTTCCACATGATTGAGATGGGTTTACATGATTACTTAGGTATATGTATGGGCATATAACTATGTAGGGTTATTAGTTGTTTTCATCCTTGTGGTTTGTACTTTTTGGATTTAGTGAGACCTTTTGGGTCTTGGGGTCCCTACTGAGTATCGTTATACTCACCCCTGCATGGTCTATGCCCGCACCTCATAGTGTTTGATGCAGATGACGGACATCGCTGACTGAAGACAAGGGTAGCAAGACTGGACGGTTCCTGTAGGTGGACCATACAACATATCGGTATGCGGAGGAGACATGAGGATGTAGAATGCTAAGGAGGCGATTTGTACCTACCCTTTAGGTAGGAACCTCGAAGGAAGACCCAATAGCTATCTATCTCTTTCTTCAGTTGTATTGTATTTCAGTTGTACTTGTACTTTCCATTTGGGCTTGTATTATGGCCCCTTTTACCTACTACACTCACTCTGTTTACTGTTTAGTTTACTTGAGTTGGTATCTTGATGAGTTCTTGGTTGTGTGTGGTTACAGGTTATAAAGGTAATGCCTTCCTAGTTTTAGAGAATACACCTTTGGTGCTAGTCACCACCCCATGACCTATGGAAGTCGGGCTTGGGGTAGTCACGGAACGGGCCCCGGGGGATGGGTATTGAAATAATAAAATACTCCTGAATACATTTTTGAATACAATTTTCTGTGAAAGAATAAAAAAAATATTATTTCAATGCTTTTAGAAAACAATTTTCCCTGAAAACATATAAAAGAAGCTTGAAAACATTTTTGAAAACCCGTAATCTGTGAAACCCACTTTAATAAAAATTATTTTTTAAAAAAATTGGAAAAAAAATCTAAAAAAATATACATGTAAACTTATAACAGATGCTTTATGGAAATCCAAACATAACATTTTGCAATATAAAAGTTTATAAAAGTTCCTTATTTAGATAATTCGTAAAATATTTCTATTAAAATCAATGTTTAGAAAATAAAAAATGGTATAAAATTTCTTTTAAAAATTATAGTATAATATTAATACATTTTTGAAAACATTTTTTGAAAAAACGTTAATGATGGAACATATAATTCTGACCGAAATGACAAATAATATCGATTTTTTATAAAAAATATTAATTATCATAAGTACCAATGACTATTAATTTTTTTCCAAAACATAAGTATTTAATGAATAACCACAGTATAAAACTCATGAATGTTCTTGAAAGATTAATAATAATATTTTATAAATAGAATCATAATCATAAACATTCTTGATAAATAATAAGATTTCTTCAATAAAATTTTACCATTTTTGTAATTATGAATCCCACTAAAAATGAAAGAATAAAATTATGTATTGATTTAAATATCATTAAAACAATTATATTCATGACATAACATGTCAGATGTATTATATACACCTCATATAAAAATATAGGTGCATAACATGTCATGAGTCTCAAAGAAGGAATGTTGCGAAAACATTACATTTCAGATTTGGTATCATTTGAATCATAGACCCTATGAATTAAAGATCATAAAATACATATTCAAATATACATAAAATTTAATGTTATATACATTTAATAAAAATATTGTACGTATAAACAACACAAAAAATGAAATGGGTGGTGGATAAGGAATATGTTTCTACTAAATAAAAAAGTGAGATTAAAATCAATTACCTTATGTATTGACATTATTCGTACATGTTGAAACCTAATGTATAATAAATATAAGTTTTATATAAATTTAATAAAGAACCATATTATTATATCTACTACCATATATAATTCTATAATTAATTTATTGTTCCCACTTATTAACAACTCCATATTGATGTTTGGTTTTGCGTAATATCAGCCTTATTTTTCTTGTGTGTTTTGACACATTATTGTTGATCCTATTAGTAATATTAAGATTTAAATTTTACAATAATTTAAGATATGGTATAAATATCATATAGATATGTTATAAATATCATGATAATAATTTTTATAATATAGATGTATGACATGGAATACATCATTCATATAGATAGTAGAACGCACGTACGCATGAATGTTTTTCCTTTCGTTTTCATATTGATAGAAAAAAATTAAAGGACATAAATATTTTATAATTAATATCGAGTCATTATTTCATTTATATCATTTAAATTCACTAAATTCATCCTTAATACATTCAATGCATGGTGTGAACAAATCACATGACCTAGAGGAGATGGTAGTCCATAATTACCTAAAAGATATTAGAGTACTTAGACAAAATGGAAATCATAATGGTATGCATTATATAATAATTAAATAACCATAAATACATTAAAAATATCATATTATAGTACATAAACTAAATATTTTTTTTCAAATATCTTGAGAGTTGTTGATATGTGGGAGGGTTGAGAGAAGTTTTTTAGTGGAAGTGGAGAGGCATTCTTTTAAATTCATGAAAAAAGGATTCCACCAACATTTTACAATGAAAAGTGTCTCCGATGATGAAAACATTTATTAAAAATGGAGTATATAATAAAAATATTTCGATCTAATGGATTTTGGAAAAGTTTCTACATCATTTTTTCCCTTAGGTGTATGGTTTAGTCCCTTATTATGCTCATTTTCTAATTAATTTTTATTACTTTTAATAATATTTTTTTAAAAAGATAAGTGGAACACATTTTAAATAATATATTATTTTCATTAAAAATATTAAATATATTTTACCAAATTAAAATTACACAATTTTATGAAATTAGTTCAAATTTAATCACGTTTAGAAGATTAAAAAGCTGGATTTTTAATGTAAAAATGATCAAAAAATTTAAACTTTTTTCGAACAAATTTAAAATTTAAAATGACTAAAATGAAATAAATTGGATTAATTTGTGTATAATTTATATAATTAGTCTTTAAAAACAATTAAAAATATATACTTTTCTTTTAAATAATTCAGATGAAAAATATGTTTTGAATTAAAATCTAGTGTTATCCACTAATTATTAAAAAATGAAACATCATGTTAAAATTAAAATAATTCACTCTTAGAAAATCATTATATTAATATTTTAAATATTATATCAATATTTAAATTGAAATAATAAATTCCCAAAAAAAGACATAAAATAGGTTCTCCATTAAAAGGAGGTATACTTACCTTTTTAGATAATATATCTTATTATTCTAAAAATTAGGTTTATTTTTATATATTATCTACAAAATATATTGCATAATTATCAAAGATATTTATTGAATATATTATATAAAAAAAATTATGAAAAAAATAATCAAATTTGTTTTGTTTAGTTTATTGATTAACAAATTTGGTTGTACGTATAAAACCAGTTTCATATAAAATTAATTTCATTATTTTCAAATAGTTCATACAATTACTACTAATAATTTATAACAAAAGTATTAATATGATATACTTGTTTAAATAATAATTCTCAATTTTTTAAATCATATTCGAAACTTCGATTCCAATGTCTAGGCATTAGCTTTAATAATATTTTAATAATAATATTAATAGTATGTTGCAGTTTTGAAAAAACTCTTCCTTTCATGTTATAAAATCTATCAAAGTTATGTTTAATTGTGTATAATAGAATACAAACATAGTCTACCATGTACCATATCCTAATATATGTCTTTCTTGTACTACCCTAAATCCATACACAGTTCTTTATGATATAAAAACATATATACAGTGGTGCAAGAAATGAAAAATATGAGGGAAATTAAATTTATTCTAAAAAATTCAGAAAATATCTGGGTGTTACATGTTATGTTTTTTATATTTGATTTAGTATTATTTGAAAATTTATTTTAATTATTTATTACATTTACAATATTTTGGAGTACCTGATATTTAAAAACTCACTATAAATGATACGAATGTTCCAGAGACTATGAAAATTATATACTTCTTAGGTTTCTCATGTTGTAACAAAATTATTAGGGAATTATTTTATGTTAGATAATTTTTAATAGTTTTTAATAGGTTATTATATATTTAAGAGATAATATAAGTTAATAATAATTATTAGAAACTATTTGGATTATTTTATTATAGATGAGATTTTTTTACCTATGTTACAATTGATTTCCATTTTATAAAATATCGAATTAAATTTAAATTAAATTATTCAAATGATATTTATTTGTTATTTAGTTTATTAATCATCTGTTATGGAATGTATACCCTAATATCATACAAAATTAGATGATGTAAGAATTTTATTTTTGAGTTGATGTTTTTTTTCAAGGTTGATTGTCACTTTTATGTGGTCACATTGTTAGGAATAGAGTGGCCTTATTACATAGAAGTCAGTTTAATGCATGTTTATAAGAGTATTAAGTCGAATCTATTAAAGTGGTTTTTTATTATGATAGATAAATTTGTTATTTAGTTTTAATGGAAAATAAATTACAATTAATTTTTTGTATTATGATTTTGTCTATGGTGGTCGAATGTTGCGTTGATTAGAAGATGGAAAAATAGAAGGATCCCAACACCCATTTTTGTTCTCTAATTCTTAAACAGAAAGATGCATATTCTTTTTAAGAAATAGTATATAACAGTAAAAGTAATAACACTATAAATTATTCACCATAACTATATATTAAATTCATTTTTCATTGTGTAGACTCAATTTTCAATGCCTTACACTATGGAAATTTATAAAGCTACATTAGAGTAACATAAATTCAATATCACTATAGGATATAGAAATTTAAGCTGAATGATAATAACCAGCAGAAGATGTGGCGCAATTAAGAGCTTTATAATATAAAGTGACTCATTGGGATAATGAATCTGAGATCTATAAGAATTGGATTTCCATGGAGGATGATGTGTTAATGACCTTGTATGATGATAAGGAAAATGTGATGAATGATTTAATATACAATATATGTTATAAAAATTTTTGTTAAATATGGTGTTCTCAACTATTGAATTAATTTAAAGACATGGATGTCCTGATTTTACAATCCAAGGTTCAAATAGTATTTTGAGAAATGTTATATGTTAAAAAACCCTAAGGATAATTTTTGAGTGTGAATTAAGAACTAATTGATTTAATAGGTTATGAGATGAATGAGATATTTGTAGATTTATAATATAATGAATTTTTTATACAAATGTATATTGATATCAAAACATGCAATAACATTACCTAAAACTTTTGAAATAAAATAAATAATTATGATGATAAACATGATGGTCAATAGAGCCAAATTCATGAAGAAATATGATGATTCTATCTTGAATCGTTTTCAAACATGATAAACACTATCACCTATAATACAATAAAAGGTTGTTGAATGCAGAAAAAATGATGATTAAGTATTGAAGAATACATGGAGTTTTAAAATACAGGGGCCACTCTTTTAATAACGAAAAGATGGATATACAAATTTTGAAGTTCGTTATGAATGATTTTTTGATTTAAAGATTAATATTTTAAGATAGAACCTAATTAGTTGAATATAGACAAATATTTCAATAAAATCAATTAGGTCATAGGGGAAAATAAAATTTGGAGGATGTAGATCTTGGTAAAATCAGAAGATATTTTAATGTCATGAGTTTTGATGTTCCATAATCATGAAATCCATTATATGATTTTCATGAAAACAATTTGTAGTGGATTTACTAGTGATAAAAAATTGAGTAATACATATTGAATATATCATAAGAAGACTTCCATATTTTTTTAATGAAACCAAATGTTATTATCGATTTATCTCAAATTGGCATTATAAAATTATAATTGGTGGGAAACAATTTAATCTTGTTGGGAGAAACATCTTTTTGGTATGCACTATGTGTATCTAGTAAAAATGGATATACCCCATATATAATCTATAGTAATATTCTAGTGGAAAATATATGTCTTCAGATTATAGCTAAACCAATAAAGTGACTATTTTACCTCATTGGGGTCAAAACCTATAAAAATCCTATGTATGTTGAATTAAATTCTATTTCAGACATATTTGTGATTGTGAGTATTTTTATATGCGGATCAAAACTCTATCATTTTATAGATCTTAATATTATAATTATCAAAGTATGTAAATATATATAACTATTTACACTCCCTCTATACATGTCTTCAAGCAATTCTATAGAATTTGATGTTATATTTGAGAATGATACCTCAATAAGATAAGATTATTAAGGATGAATAATTTGATCATAGTTAATATTATATTAATTCCAATGTTTTATTAACTGAATTATAATATATAGAATAATATGATGATACTATATCTCCATTATATGTATCATTAAGCGTCCAATGAAACTACCATAGGATTTAGTCCCAATTAAAATGATGCTTCATATATTTATAAGAAAACTGGTAAATAGAATATAATTTTCTATCGATGAATATTATTTCAATGTCTTTTTAATATAGTGTAGAAAAAATGTAATTGTTCTACATTCTTTTTTGGAGACTTATGGTAAATAAGAATGAATCTAGTGAGTTAATTTTAATTTAATAGAATAAAAATTTAAAATCTATAAATGATTGTTTGAGGACATTAAGATATGTGAATAATAAACAATTAAGAATTATTAAAAATATTTTATTGTTATCTTTGGAAATATCATATGTTTTTCTAGAAACAGGAAAATTTCAAATATTGTGAAAAAGATTATGATAAATTTTGTTGAACGATTTTAACCTAATATTGCACCATTTGAGGACCAAAATAACTGATCTAAACATGATAATAGAAATATCCTTCCCTATATGGAATGCATATTTCAATGGATGTTAAATTCTGTTTAAATAATTTTATTTTTGTTGAATCCATGAAGAATACGATAACCATATTCTTTATTAAAAATTAATACAGTATTTATTATATAAATGTACACTTAATAAAACCCAAAAGATCAAGAAGTATAGTGCCTTTGTTAATTAGGTACATGGAATAACATGTTAACCATCAGATACAATAACATTATTAAAAGCTTCCATAACATACTTCTAAAGTTTCATGGATTTTGAAAATGAATGTGATAACCTGGGGACAATCATAAGAAAGGGTTGAGCTATCAAGACCATTAAGGAAGTAAAAAAGTCATAACATAAAAAAGATGATAATTTTTAGAGAATAGACAGATCAATGGGGCCCAATAAGAGTTGGAATCATAAACATGAATAATGAGACATTATATATAAAGGTATTTAATAAGTCAACATTGGAAATGGGAATCAAAATAAATTATTACATCATAATTAGATGTCAATGATAAATATTACAAGAAATAATGGTGGACCAAGTCCCAAAAAGGAATCTGGTTCACTCCCTTTCCCTATGTGACGTATCATTATACTGAATATTACCGATGTATTGGACAACTATCTAGGCGTAGCCAACATATTAATTTAATTATTATGATTTATTGTAAGACTAGATCATAAATCATGGGTTATTTCATCATCATAATTTACTCCATGATTAAGGATTGTGGGATACATTTTTTTAAATCACCAATCAAAAATTTTATGTGCATAAATTTTAACACTGTTGATAGTAAATTGTTATGGTATTCACTATAAAAATTATTTGTCATGGGCGATCGTGGTGATATTTTGGTATTATAACGTTGTCCCTTATTGATTAAAAAAATGGGTTTATACGAGTGAAAAGATTATCTCATCATATAGAAAAAATATATTTATAGGGACATTGGAAATCATATCCCAACAATGGAAAATTTTAAATAGAAGGAATAAGTTAATGAATAAACCTAAATAATGAAAAGATTCCAAAATATATTTCCACATGGTAATAGGTTTACATAAATGATTATTTCGGAATGGAAATGGGTTTAAATAAATGATCATGGGATTCTTAATGAGGTTGAAAGGGGGATATCATCATTTATAAAAATAAATGGACAGTAAGGGGGATATTGAAGAACATTTATGAATAAAAACAATATACAATTAACTTAAAAGGAGTTATTTAATTTAAATGGGAGGACATATATACCTCAAAAAATTTATCATAGTAACATTTTATGTGAAGGTAAAATCGATAGATAATAACTTATATCAAATTTTGATATGATCCATTGTAATATATGGGAATTTTATAAATAAATTACATCATAAAGTATTTCAATTATGAATGAAAATTCCCAAGAAGTTTCTTCAATATAAAGAAAGAGATTAAGGTCCCTTACATGAATGTGTTACTCTAAAGGCTGGAGAAAGAGTTTGTGAGAGCATAAGGGCAACCTGTGAGGACACTACAGAGTAGAGGGAAGAGTATCATAGTTGTAAAAAGAGTTTTAGTGAATAAAAATATGATATTATGTGGTTTTATATAGAAAATGAGGTGGATATCATTATTATTTAGGTTTTGGATTCTACATAATAAAATATCTAGAACACAAAAAAAACCATGTTATTTTTCCATTGTTTCATCAAAATATGAGTTTTTTAATTTATTTTACATATCCGAGGAACTATATTATAAAAATATTACCAGTAGTTATGTGGAGGTGGGTCACCCTCTTAAAGAAATTATTTTAAATTTGTAAAATATATCATATGTTTTGGAGGATTCACAATGGATTTATAAAATATATAAAATTTACAAAAATAATATTATTTTAAGCTAAAAATATATATATATGGTCTTTTATACCACTTATATTACCTATTTCATCATTTTTTTGTCATTATTAGGTCATAGAAGACAATGAATATTTATTCGATATTTAAATTTTACCCCAAAATTCAACTATCTCAGAAAATTATGAAAAATTCCCCTATGAATAATTTTTGATTTTCTAATTTCCAAAAATAATATTCATTTTATCTAAATAATTTTCTAAATATATTAATTTTAACTTTTAAAATAAAATATATATTTATTAATAAATGCTATTTTTATGATAATAGTTACTGAACACTTATAAAAAATAAATTTCACCTTATAAAAATTGTATGATAAATTTATTTCATAAAAATTATTTAATAATAATTAAAAATTATTATATATTTAAAAAATAAATTAATTATTCAATTCATTAATTGAATTTTTATATTAAACAAAAATAATATTTTTATCATTATTGTATCAAAATATAATTCATTTATGAAGTAACAATAATATGATGAAATTATATTCATTGTTTTATTCAAAATAATTTATATATTAATATTCCCTTGGTCTTGATACATATCCCTTTAATAAAAGAGAAAATTACCTAACAGTTTGGTGCATTATTGTGGGACATTCATGTGGTGGTTTGGCGAACATGGTTTGAGTCATGATCATGATGAGCTCAAAATTCTCCAATAAATAGTTGTTCTCGTGCTTTAGTTGTTGGATATTAGCTTTGGTTTGGTCAGGGGTAAAGCCCAAAAATAGTATCTCCTTGTAATATATAATAAATGGGATTTGTAGTGTACGATGCTACAATTTGAGGCCATCAATTACATTTTATGTGATAATTTGATTTTTCAAATCCCTATCTTTTTACTAATCTAGTGATGACTATTCAACATATATATTATCATTGGTAATGATACCTAATGGTCTCTTAAATCCAATTAGATATAATTAAACAAAATAAGTTCATGTGTTTTTTATATCCATATTACTTAATAATACATTTAATTATAAATAGTAGAATTTTTTTTAAACTAGTTTGGGTTAATATAATCCCCCCCCCCAAGAAATTTCTCCCTCGAAATTTTCATTTCCTAAACATGATGAGGGAAACTAAGCATAATCTGCACCACTAATTTCGATGGTTCTTATTCAAACATCTAGTTTCCCCCAAAACATTGAAAAGGTATGTAATCTTTGTATACATTTTTCACTATTATATAAGATATTCACTAGCTGATCCTCAGAGAAAAGGTTGTTCTCCCTTTCTACTACTTCAAAATTGAGTATATCTGAGGGGTATGTTATATACATCCACAATATGGATACATGGAATACATCATTTACTTTAGATAGGATATAAGGGAGTGATACTCAATAGTAAACTACTCTGATGCAATCTAGGATTTCAAAAGGGTTGATTTATGTTGGGATAAGCATTCCCTTCTTCTCATATCTCATCACTTCAATCCATTGATATGTGTGGAGGAATAAAATTTCTCCAACATCAAAATCTAGGTTAGGCCAACTATTGTTTTCACATCTCTCTTATTGACTCTGAGAAACCACGATGTGATGTGGAACGTTCTCATCAATATCCACCATTTCCTCAACCATTTTCAATCCTTGTAGTTTTCATTCCCCAACATCATCCTGACATTCATGTGTTCTTCACTTCTTCACATAAAATTTTCCATATAGAGCCATTATTAATCTCAATTGGAAACTGCTGTAATAATAAAAATTATCCAAAGGATTATTTTTGTCACACTCTCTTCTTAATTCCATAGATAATGATCACAACATGTCTTCTTGTGTCTAAATAGTTCACTCATATTTCCCATCAGTTTAAATATGACATGCCTTACTAATGTTCAGCTCAATTTTTAGATCATTTTGGAAACATTTCCAAAACATGGATGTGAATATGGGATCGTTACTCGATAAAATCAATAGTGGTAATCCATGAATCCTTACCTCTTCTCTTCTTTATATTTGTGCATGTTGATCAAGTGAAAAGCCCTCTCAAATTTTGGTAATGTGAGTTATCATTATAATAAGACCCAAAAAAACCCATATAGCATTATTTCCCCTCGATGTCTTTAGATGTATGACGACAAAGTCAGTGTTGATGTTATCTAATTTCCATGTTGGTCTGGGTAATGGTTACATCATCCACTTAGAATTATTCTATTCATACATCACTTACTAGAATATTAGGAACATTGATGTATATCCATTGATATCCATCTTCATGTTTTTCCACTAATATTTCTCATGGAGTGCTTGGTACATAATTCACTACTGGAATTTGGTCTTTTCCCAACGGTAGTATACCAATGGTTTACTTAAACTATTGGTATAGTGAGCCTTTGCCAACAGTTTATTTAAACCGTTGGCAAAGGGAATTTCGGTGGATCCTTTCCCAATGGTTCACTAGAACCGTTGGGAAATGTGTTCCTTTGCCAACGGTTTTTATAAACCGTTGGAAAAGGTTTTCACCAAATTCCAGATCGCGATCTCCTCTCCCCATTCGGACAGAGCCCTAATCTATTCGCTCTAGTGCTCTCTCGAACCGCATCCGACTCCACTGCTCTCGCGAAACCGAACACCAGCACCCCCCATCCCAACAGGTACACCCCCATATGAATAGGTAAAATTTGATCTCAACCATATTGTTGTAGTTGTTTTAATGAATAGATTTGTTCCAGGTGTTGGTGGTTTAATTGATTATTGAAATTAATATCTAAATAGGATATTGTTTGTGTTGGTGAAGACTTCTTTAATGTTTTTATATTATATGTTTGGAAGGAGAGTGTTCAAAACATGTAAATCAGAGTTGGGGGAGGCTATCGTGAACGTTTACATGTTTTGGATAATGGATTGTGGGAATTATGGATTGTGTTCAAACCAATTTGATATGTTTTGGATAATTGATTGTGGGAGTAGGGGGTGTCCACGGGGGTGGGCGGGGCTGTCTAGGGGGTGTGGGCTATCCTGGGGGTCTGGGTGAGGTGTCCTGGTGGGGGAGGGGTGTGTGGGGTGTCCAAGGGGGTGGTATGTCTAGGTGGTGGTGGTGGGGTTGCAGGGGAGGGGGGTGGGCTGTTTGGGAGGGTGGGAAGGGCTATCCAGGGGGGGTACGGGGTGTCAAGGGGGGTACGGGGGTGGGCGGGCTATCCACAAGGGTGGACGGGTTGTCCATGGGGGTGGTCGGGATGTCAAGGAGGGGTGGGAGGGCTTTCCAGGGGGGGTGGGTGGGTTGGCCACGGGGGGTAGGGGTTTCCAGGGGGTGGGCGGGCTATCCAAGGGGGTGGGGGCTGTCCATAGGGAGAAGGGGTGTCGAGGGGGGTGGGTGGGCTGTCTACGGGGGTGGGCGGGCTATCTAGGGGGTAGGGGTATCCACGGGGGTAGGCGGGGCTGTCCAGGGGGTGTGGGTTGTCCTGGGGGTCTGGGTGGGGTGTACTGGTGGGGGAGGGGTGTGTGGGGTATCCAGGTGGGGTGGTATGTCTAGGTGGTGGTGGTGGGGTTGCAGGGAAGGGGGGTGTGGGTTGTTTGGGAGGGTGGGTGGGGCTATCCAGGGGGGTACGGGGTGTCCAGGGGGGTACGGGGGTGGGCGGGCTGTCCACAAGGGTGGACGGGCTGTCCACGGGGGTGGACGGGCTGTCCACGGGGGTGGGCGGGCTGTCAAGGAGGGGTGGGTGGGCTGTCTAGGGGGGTTGGGTCGGCTGGCCACAGGGGGTAGGGGTGTCCAGGGGGGTGGGCGTGCTATCCAAGGGGGTGGGGGCTGTCCATAGGGAGAAGGGGTGTCGAGGGGGGTGGGTGAGCTGTCCACGGGGGAGGTTGGGCTGTCTAGGGGGTAGGGGGCGTCCACGGGGGTGGGTGGGTTGTCCACGGGGGTGGGCGGGGATGTCCACGGGGGTGGGAAAGGCTGTCCACGGGGGTGGGTGGGGCTGTCTAGGGGGTGTGGGGTGTTCTGGGGGTCTGGGTGGGGTGTCCTGGTGGGGGGGGGGGGGTGTGTGGGGTGTCCAGGGGGGTTGGTATGTCTAGGTGGTGGTGGTGGGGTTGCAGGGGAGGGGTGTGGGCTGTTTGGGAGGGTGGGCGGGGATATCCCGGGGGGGTACAGGGTGTCCAGGGGGGTACGGGGGTGGGCGGGCTGTCCACAAGGGTGGACGGGATGTCCACGGGGGTGGTCGGGCTGTCAAGGAGGGGTGGGCGGGCTGGCCAGGGGGGGTGGGTGGGCTGGCCACAGGGGTTAGGGGTGTCCAGGGGGTGGGTGGGGTATCCAAGGGGGTGGGGGCTGTCCATAGGGAGAAGGGGTGTCGAGGGGGGTGGGTGGGCTGTCCACGGGGGTGGTTGGGCTGTCTAGGGGGTAGGGGTGTCCACGGGGGTGGGTGGGTTGTCCACGAGGGTGGCAGGGGTTGTCCACGAGGGTGGGAAAGGCTGTCCATGGTGGTGGGCGGGGCTGTCCAGGGGGTGTGGGTTGTCCTGGGTGTCTGGGTGGGGTGTCCTGGTGGGGGAGGGGTGTGTGGGGTGTCCCGGGGGTTGGTATGTCTAGGTGGTGGTGGTGGGGTTGCAGGGGAGGGGGTGTGGGCTGTTTGGGAGGGTGGGCGGGGCTATCCCAAGGGGGGTACGAGGTGTCCAGGGGGGTACGGGGGTGGGAGGGCTGTCCACAAGGGTGGACGGGCTGTCCACGGGGGTGGTCGGGCTGTCAAGGAGGGGTGGGCGGGCTGTCCAGGGGGGGTGGGTGGGCTGGCCACGAGGGGTAGGGGGTCCAGGGGGGTGGGCGGGCTATCCAAGGGGGTGGGGGGCTGTCCATAGGGAGAAGGGGTGTCGAGGGGGGTGGGCGGGCTATCCAAGGGGGTGGTGCTATAGTGGTTTTGGATTGTTTGAGGTACTCTTAGTGTATTATAAACCCTCATTTGTTCCATATTCATTTAAATTGATTTAATATCATTTTTTTCACACACACCATTATATCCTCTCAAACTATATTTAGATTGTATTTTCAATCGTATGGTGTTAAATATTTTAATAAATGTTCATACTAGCTTCTTTTATGTGTTCTAGGGGTTTAGACTAATGACAGGGCTGCATGATTATTGTGGGGGTATTCTTTTCATATAAATATACCTATACACCCTGACCCCCTTGGACAACCTGACCACCCCCACGGATAGCCCGCCCACCTGGACACCCCGACCCCCCTAGACATCCCCCCACCCCCTGGACACCTCCGACCCCCTGGACAGCCCCACCACCCCCTAGACACCCCGCACCCCCCCTGGACATGCCACACCCCCCTTGGACTGTCCCGCCACTCCCATGATCCTCATCCTACTCCTCATCCTAATCTACTTGGAGAAGTTAAAGTATAAAACTCATATACTCCCAACAAGACCCTTAAGGATTATGTATTCCTTGATCCACTTCCAATATCTTACTGGTCAATCCGTGAATATAGGCATTAGAAATTTTGTATCTTATTTTCTTATATACACTATATTTTGTTGTATTTCTTAATATGATTCTCATATAGAGTAATGTGTCAGTTATGCTTTTATATAGAGTAAACAATTGTCATTTACGTAAATATTTTTTTGATTAAACTTTAACATTATTGAATTGCTTTGGAATGACTTATTGCGATTTTTTACAGAATGGATAGAAGTTGGATGTACGAAACTGATCGGATTTCAAACTATTTTCAAAATAATTTGAACAGCTTTCTAGATTTTGCATTTGACAAGGCTTCAGATAGTGGTCGCATACACTGCCCATGTTTTAATTGTGTTGGAAGACCTTGGTTGAGCCGTGAAGCAGTTAGCTACCATATAACCAAATATGGTTTCCAAACAAACTATTATGTGTTGTATCACAATGGAGAGAAAATGGAATCTCAAAATGTTGATGATCCGAATGATAGGACTGAATTGGAGAGTTTGATATATGATCGGTTTCCATTTATTCGACATCATGAGAAGGAAAGGATGTCCAGCCAACAAGATTTCAATACAAGCACACATGATGCGTCCAATGAAAATTATGATGTTGATAGGGTGAAAAAATTGAATGATGCTGCGACGACTCCAGTATATCGGCAATGTGATAAAATGAAAAAGTTGGAATTTTTAATCCGATTGTTTCATGGGAAAACTATGTATGGGATTTCAAATACTGCAATTGATTATATTCTTACCTTCATGAAGGACTTACTTCTAGATGATGCAGATATTCCCTCAAACCACTATATGGCATGGAAGTTGGTTGATAAACTTGGATTCTCAAAAAACATTCATGCTTGCCCGAATGATTGCAGATTATTTTGGGAGGAAACTGCTGAAAGAAATGATTGTATAAAATGTGGAACCTCCCGATGGAAGCCAAAAGATGATGGAACACCATCTCGTGTGCCACAAAAAGTAATGTGGCACTTTCCATTGATCCCTAGATTACAGAAACTTTTCATGTCTGATGAAATATCCGTAAAAATGCGATGGCATGACACCGAGAGAAAAAAGAATAATGAAGAGTTGGTTCACCCTGCAGATGGATTTGCATGGCAGAGATTTGATACTCGATATCCTGAATTTGCAGCCGACGTGTGTAATGTGAGACTGGGTCTTTCATGTGACGTTTTTAATCCATTTGGGTAGATGCTTACTTCGCACAGCACATGGCCAGTTTTCATACACATTTATAACCTTCCCCCTTGGTTGTGTATGAAAAAGCCTTACACTTTCTTGAGTATACTGATATCTCGCCCTTCTGATCCCGGCAATGATATAGATGTATACATGCAACCTTTAATAAAAGAGTTGAAACTTCTTTGGGATGTGGGTGTTCCCACATATGATGCATGTTCGAAAGACATATTTCATATGCGTGCTACACTTATGTGGACTATCAATGATTTTTCTGCTTATGCAATGATGTCTGGATGAAGCACAAAAGGAAAATTGTCATGTCCTATTTGTATGAAGAATACTCGATCGAGAAGACTGAAATATCGTCGTATTTTTAGTTTTATGGGACATCGACGATTCTTGCCAATGAACCATCCATATAGAAACAATCGTCGATGATTTGACAATACCATGGAGAATGATGATCCACCTCAGCGTATGTCTGGAACTGATGTTCTTAATTAATTGAAAGATTTAAGTTATTCATTTGGGAAGAGTTTAATGAAATCTAGAAAGAGGAAAAATGTTTCCAATGATACCTGTTACAATTGGAAGAAGAAGAGTATATTCTTTGAGTTGTCATATTGGTCAACCAACTTGTTACGTCATTGCTTAGACGTAATGCACATTGAAAAAAAAATATGTGAAATGTTGCTTTCGATTCTTCTAAATGTCAAGGGGAAGACAAAAGATGATTTACGATCTCGGCGCAACTTGGAAGATTGGGGGATCAGACCATAACTGCATCCTGTCTGTATCAGTGAAAATAAATGGAAAGATCCATGTGCTTCTTATGTGATGACTCTTGGTGAAAAAAATATATTTCTGGAAGTGCTAGAGACTATTAATGTTCCTGATGGCTATTCAAGCAATATGTCAAAACGGGTCAACAGAAAAGAGTTGAAGTTGAAATCTTTGAAGACTCATGATTATCACGTCCTTTTGCATGAGTTGATTCCAATAAAAATCTGTCATCTCTTGTCCAATAATGTTAGAGTCTCAGTTATTCGGTTGTGCTATTTGTTTTGAGATATTTGTGCTAAGAGGTTGTCCAAATCCCTCGTGCAAAAACGGTTGGCAGAGACACCATTAATTTTGTGTGAGTTAGAGAAAATATTCCCTCCATCATTTTTTACATGCATGTTGCATATGACTGTCCATCTTCCGACTGAAATACTTCTTGGAGGACCTGTTTCTTTCCGTTGGATGTATCCAACTAAAAGAAACATGTGCACATTGAAATCATATGTTCGGAACAGGAATTATCCCGAAGGTTCTATTGTGAACGGTTACTTGGCTCAAGAATGTATGGATTTCTGCTCAATGTATTTATCTGATCATACTACGAGAATAAACAGACCAATGAGAAATGAAGAAGAACAGTATGGGAAAATTGAACCCAGTTTTCCATCACTTCCTCAGACAGGAGGAATTCCGGGATCATATACATTGACAACATTAAGCCTTGAAGAGAGAGAGATGGCACATCGCACAGTGTTGTTCAATTGTGATTTGTTCGATGAGTATATAAAGTAAGTTAATTGTACATGTAACTTTTATCTTATCTCTTGTAATTTTAAATATTTGCTAACTATTAATATTTTTATCTATAGGGAACATAAAGAATTGATATATAGAAAACATCGTTCTTTATCTTTGATAAAGAAGGAGACTTTGCATAGAAAAGGGTTTTCTGCTTGGTTGAAATTGAAGGTAAAAATATTTCTATAATAACTAAATAAAAATAATATTTAATTAAGTTTACTATGTGTTTGTATTTCTGGTATCGAGTTTGCCTGCAGACTCTGTTTCTAAGGAAATAAGAGCTTTGGCTTTTGGTCCTAATACCATGGTTCGTGCTTGTAAATCACTTGTGATCAATGGATACAAATTTTTTATCACTAAACGAGCAAGAAACATGATAACACAGCATAATGGTGTTATGCTAACTGCCACAACAGACTGTTATGCCAGTTCATCGGACACTAGACCTCGTTCTGAAAATGTTTCTTATTATAGTGTCGTGGAGAATATAATAATTTTGGATTATTACTCGCATGGTCGAGTCACGATGATGAAATGTCAATGGTTTGATTCAATGACGAGGAAAGGCACCTTTATTGATGATTGTGGATTTTGAGTTATTGACATGAATCACACTCTTGCCACCGATGAACCATATTTATTGGCATCAATGGTGAAACAAGTTTTTTATGTCAATAATCATCGTCATCCTAAATTCGGTGTAATTATTGAAGTAAATCCCAGACATGTTTTTGATGATGGTGATGATGAATTTGACACTATCCCTACAGCAATTGGAAGAAATCTGTTTATTACTTATGATGACCCCAATAGCTCAATTGTCAGAGTTGATTGTGAACCCGAAGTTGTGGTGGGAAATATATAGAATCATACAGTCGTATTCTCACCTACAAGTTTCACCTACATCATTCAGAGTGTGTATCCTAGTACTTATCTTCATAACACCATAAATCTTCTATTTCATTATGTTCTTTTTATCATAATGGTTTTTCTATATTTTTTTTTTGGGTTACACATTAGTTATCTGTTTATAATTACTTCCATATTTGTTTTCATTGCAGGAAATGACACCAATTGAAGAGAGGCGGCGGAAAAAGATGACAGATAATAATCGTCACATGGTACAGATGGGTGTTCCTCCACTCATACCTGTTGTGAGTATTTTATTTCAAATATAAATATTTCAATAACTTATAATATCATGTGTTTACTTTTCTGTCAAACTTTTTTTCAGGATCCATGCCCTATACGATAGATATCTGACGAGGAGCCTGATATTTCTCCCAGTAGAGAGGTTGGTGGTACGAGGGCTCGTGGGGCGAGAGTTAGACGATCCACTACCACAGACGTATCTTCTACGCCATATTTTGATCCTGGCGTGTCATCAGGGACATATGAGATATTTAGACCTCCGATGTTTACACTACCAGCTGTCCAGACGTTTATTATAAGGCCTCATCCTTAAACCTTACTTAATATTGAATTAAATGAATAATTCACATTGAGGATCTTTTCAGGTTTAGAGTTTTAGAGAATTAGAACATAACTATTACATCTCAAAAGATTACAAAGTAGACACTTCTACTAAGTTTCCATAATAAAAAAAACTCTTAAAAAGAAACGTGTCTTGTTCCATGTTTTATATAGCATGACATTCCCTTGATCCCATCCTTGACCTTATTCCACATTAAGTCATGTGAGAAACATTTCAAAAAAACTTGGGGTGAGCATAAAAATCTCAGTAAGGGATACACAAAGAATGAAAACTGTTAGTTTTTCAAACATCAAGTAAACCATGTATACTCTATCAAAGTAATACCTTCACCTTAATGAAGTAGTGAAAACTCTTCACTGAATAAAGTATCATTACTTACCTTTTTGTAACCAAAGGATTACCATAAAACCCATATAAAGAACACATAACACATATAAAGGTAACTTGGGACATAAACATACTTAAGTGGAATAACCATATGGTCGACTTCCACACATATCACTTAATGGAATAGCCATATGGCCAATTTCCATACATACTTAATGGAATAGCCATACGGCCGACTTCCATACCCAATGCATTGGAGGTTATAACGTAACCACCCATCCTGGTATTCACGGCACCACCCGTCATATGGTTTATAACGTAACCACCCGTTAAAATGTCCAAGTACCAATATAAAATCATAAAACATAAAATCAATATAAAGGAATGATAACATTTCCACATTTCATTCACAATATATCATAAATATATTGACATAATATAATCCTTTATCAAAACCATTTTCAATACAAAAATACATAAAAGAGTATATCGTATTTATTTTATTCTAAAAACATTACGGATTTTTTAGGAAGCCAAAGACCAAATAATACTCGCGGCGGCGGAAAAGGTCGTTGTCACCGCGTACGTTAAAAAAGCATTCCTTTTTGTCGTTTAGTAAAACTCTTCATATAAAAATATTTCTTTTGTATAAAAGTAAAAGTCAAAGTGGTTTATACACCGTATAAAAGAAAGTTGTGTATAAAACGAAATATGCCTCAATGAAAGGAGATTGAGACGAAGTCCCTTACCTCAGGTCCGACTTGACTCGATAGTTCTTTAATGTCCTGAATAATAAACTTGAGTTAATTTCAACTTGATTAAGAACCTTTTTATAGTTCATTATTCCTTTTATATCACTTATTTCCATGTTATAAACATTATCTAACCATTTAAGTTAATAATGTTTGTTTTGTCGATATTTGGTTCTTAAGTCCAAAGTGGACTTCTTACAATTACATGTTGTTCATGTGGTCAAAGGTTCTTTATATCCAGAATGACATTCCTGATTTGGATATCATATATATCATATATATCCAGCATATACATGTATTTATAATATTACATAATCATTTAGAGGTAAGAAATGAAATGCACTGTTCATGGAGACGGTAAGTCGTACGTACGCATGAACGCTACTTCCATTTCTATTTCATATTTTCTGGAATGGAATCATAATGATATAAGATTATATTATAATTCCAGTATAATAACATATATAATATCATTATCTTTATCCTTTACACATCCCACATATGGTATTAACGAATCAAATCACTTTCAGGGGGCGGTAGTCCGCACTTCCTAAAATGAAGATATCGTGTTTACCCATAATGGAAACAATAATGGTATGCCATAAATGAAAAATACAGAAGATTAAGGAAATAATAAACATATTATATATCATATATAAAAATAGTGACACCATAATGGCCACCTTTGAAGGTGTTAAATGAGTATTGAACAATCATCGTTTCGGGAGGCAGAATTTCGCCATCCACGGAAACCATATGTTCTTTAACCATTTGATGTAGTTGTGTGAGAGTGTAGCTCTAATAAATCTTATAAAAAAATCCTAGTATATTTAATATACTGGTGTTTTTACAAAATAAGTAAATAAAAACAGTTTAGGGGGTTGGAGAAGCAAAATAAAACAAATGAACATGAGAGATTGAATTACCTTTAAAAGTGTAACTCCTTTTGATTTGAGCCTAAAGGCTTACTTTGAAAGGATTATTCCCAAAGGGAATCCTCTAGGATTAGGAGAGGGATGTGGAGAGAGTAAATTGTTAGGGGATGGACGAGACAAAGGCTTGAGGAGTGTGTAAAATGAGGTAGAGGTGGGGGCCTTTTATAAGAGGAGAGGAGGGGCACTTTTGGAAATCATGAAACTATTATTTTATTTTCAAAAGTGTTTCGAATTTCTAATGTCCCACATTGATGTATTTTTAAGATAAGATGATAAGGCTTCTAAATATTCCCATACAATAGTTTTTGTACAAGTGTAGGTCTTATATTTTATATTATCGTTTCATTTTATTTTAACTGTTCATTAATGAGGTCATTGTTGCATCATCATGATGTCATATATAAATTAATTTATTTAATGTCTAAAAATTATAAAAAACATATCCTGATGTAGAAAATCTTTTTATCTTTACAAAGAGTATTTATAGACAAAATTATGATTAGTATAACCCCTTCTAAAAATTGTTTTAGTAAAACATTTTATGTTAGTGTCATTTTCACCTTTATTTTAAAAAAATGCATTAAAGTCATTATCTCACCCAAGAGGCTCCATAGGGTCCCCTAAATCGACCCATGGGTTTTCATGCTCGGAAATGACTCATCCAATAGGGGTAGGACAAGTTTCATGGTGTTTTCACATTTTTATAATATCATTTTTACCTTAAATTGCACTAATTACCTCTAATCGCGATTAAAAACTTAATAAGTTACTATTCACCAAAAAAATATTTTTATCTCATTGAACCAAATTTTACTTCTTAATGACAACCATGTATGTTGGATTTTCAAAATTCAATACACATTAGTGGTAAACTTTCGTTTAACTGAAAATTCAGTTTGCTTGATTACCACTTAGTGGTTTCACTATTCATCAAAAATTGATGTTTTTCAGAAAAATACCAAAAATTCTCCCTAAGCTATATTTGATATTCCGAATTCAAAAATGAAGTCCATTTTACAAAATTCACAACATATAATTTGCATTAATTAATTTAATAATTAATTCCCACTGTCAGAGTAAATAGCGTGTTTTTATGAAACAATAAGTATCAAAAGATTGACACTAGTTTAAGTCCGATGTCAAATTGAAATTAATTCCAACGACCACTATTGGATTTAATGGTAAAAATATTTTCTAATTTCACTTTAAAACCAATTCAAAAGATAATCTAATAATATAAATAAATTATATTACAAAGAGGTTTTGAATTAAAATACAACATTTTACACTATTCATTAAAAAATGAACTTTATCGGAAAGATACCAAAAAATTTACACAAAGTAAATTTTGATGTCCCGATTCTAAAGAAGAGTTATTTTTGGACCAATATAATTTATAAGATTGATCAAAACTATATTTAATGATGGTTCACCGTCAAAAGGTGATAAGTGAACCATTAGTGAAAATTAGGGTATAAATGCCTAAAATTAAATTCTTTCCGTATTTTAAGCCTTTATCCTTTATTGGGTAAATGTAAAAACATTTAAAAACATATATAATCATATTTTAGTTATTTCTATCCATTCCCGCCAGTACAACGGCTACTTGTTAACTAACATTTAAAATAATATTATTTTATTACTTGTGTGCAACGTACGTTTTCAAAGAAACTCATCGTTGCGTATCGAGTACGCTATCGAACGTAGAAACCCCTTTTAATTAAAATTAATATTTAATTCATAAATATTAATAAATATGAAAATTCTTTATTCTTTAATTACCTGGGATGTTACATCTATGCCATCATCTTTTGCTTCTGGTTCATTATCTCCAGGTTATTATATTCCACCTTCTTCGACTCCTGCTGCGACACAGTATGTGGCTGAGGAGCATACACTGAGGGACACTCCACCTGTACAGGATATTCCTTCAGCTTCTGCACCCATTGATCTGACTACCACAGGTATATTTATATAACTCTATCAAATTTTTATACTAATATTTATTTTTATTATAACTTGTATTGATATTATTTTTCTTTAATAACAGATTCATCTACAGATAGGAGGAGGGGGAGGGGGCGTACTCGCTTGCGTGCGGTATGGAACCACGAGACACAGTTGATGGTAGAATACAATGTTGATGGAAAAATTATTGAGAAATCTGGGTAGCAATGTCGGGGTTTTTTGGCGATGCTAGCCAAATACTCCGATATCATTCCAGTCAGCCCTCTCTCTTGGAGACATCTGCCACCCGAAGTCAAGGATAACGCGTGGGCACAAATATGGGTAAAAAATCTATTGGATTTAATGTAGTATATTTTTGTATTTAAATGAACTAATCAATTTTGTTTCAGCTTCAGTTTAACTTCCCTGATGGCGAAGGTGCACGACCAACGCGTTTAAAAGAGCTAGGAGAGCTTTGGAGAGCTTATAAGCATGAGCTGTATGTTGGCTGGTGTGATAGAGTGGGCACGGAGTTAGAGACATTACCTATCGTGGATGACTGCCTGATAGAGCAATATCTCCAAATGATTAGCCATTGGGCGACTGCCAAATTTAAGGTATTAATCTCATTTGAGTTATTTAAATGAGAGTTTTCATATTTTTCATTAATATAATCTTATTAATTATTAATCATTATTTAGGAATCTTCTGAAAAAAACAAAAAAACATTGATTCAAAGAAATACCTCCACACTTTGGGGCGCACAACAATGTCAGATCATGAGAGGCAGCAGGTACGATATAGTTGTTTATAATTTTTCTTTTGGACTTTCCCTTTTTATTGGATCCTACTTAAATTATGTTATTTATTGAATAATGAATATATGATTATACTTTCACTTTATATTGTTTCAATGTCATTACAGAAGCACAAAATGAATATTGAAGGACGTATCCCTTGAGCAAAATTGTTTTGATCGAGTAGAAGAAAAAAAGATGGAACTGCGGTAAATGAACCGACCCAAGAGAAGATTGTACGTTTTAATTTGTTTATTTCAAAGTTTAATATCTAATTTTAAATTTAATAATCTATTAATATTTTTTACAGGCTGCTTTAGAGGCTCTTGATGCCCAGGAGCCTGACAATTTTGGGCCACATGGTCATTTATATCAGGTTTTGGGAGATTAGCACTCTGGTCGAGTACGCTGCCGACCTGGTAAGAATATAGTCCTGACGAGGTATTGGTCATCTCCAGGTATCCATTCTAGTACCACCGAGTTGGAACAGGTCAAGGAGCATTCAAGACAGTCTGATAAAAGGGTCACAGAGTTGGAAGTACAAGTTCAAACAAGAGACAGAGAATTTATGAAACTGATGAGAGATTTATCTTCATCACTTCCACCAGAGTCTAGTGCGGCTTGTCAGACATTTATTTCGTCGATGGGTGCATCATCCAATGCACCAGGCGTCATCTCTAGTGGCGATCGATATGATGACATTCCTGGTGATGATGAGGATGCTGAAGAGGAAGAGGGCGAGGATGAGGATGTGGACGAGGGCGAGGATGGGGCCGAGGGAGAGGATAGGGCCGAGGACGAGGATGATGTCGAGGATGAGGACGACGACGAGGACAGGGATGGAAGCGAGGATGAGGCTGATGATGATAGTACTGATGGTGATGGTGATCATAGGAAGATTGATCCATTACATTTTTGAATTATGTATAACTCTTTATTTTTTAACATGGTTTTCCACTTGGGGGTTTTCCTCTGCTTCATAGGGACGTTGCATTCAGATTCTGTTTTTTTCACTTGATTCTTATTGTATGATTAGTCTACTACATAGACCTTTAGTATTCCTTGGTACTGTGATGCTCATTTTTCTATTTTTTTTTACTTAGCTTTCTTAGTTAGCAATGTATTTCATGTTTATGCATGTGGAAGATGATGTGGAAAATGTGCTTTGAAGTAGTGGTCGACACCACTAACATTTATTTGAAATGGACAGTATTTTAAGTGAAAACAACAACTGGCATACGGAATACAGACCAAACGCATTTGGATTCTGTTTAAACTATAGGACAATGATCCATGGGTCATATGTGACATGTACGAGTCAACCCCGCCTCAATCCGAGGTTCGGTGTGGCTGGTACCACTCAAAGTGTCTTTCTTTTGTTTAAAATGGATGCACTTTTAAGTAAAAAAAACCACATACAGAAAACAGACCAAACACATTCAGATACTGTTGATACTTTAGGAAATGTATCCATGGGTCATTTTTGGCATGTAGGAGTCAACCCGCCTCAATCCGAGGAGTGGTGTGGCCAGCACCACTCAAAGTGTCTAACTTTTATTTGAAATGGACATGATTTTAAGTGAAAACAACAACTGGCATATTGAAAACCGACCAAAGCCATTAGGATACTATTGATACTTTAGGAAATGTATCCATGGGTCATATGTGACGTGTACGAGTCAACCCCACCATAATCCGAGGGCCGGTGTGGCTGGGACCACTCAAAGTGTCTTTCTTTTTTTAAAATGGATGCGCTTTTAAGTAAAAACAACCACATACGAAAAACTGACCAAACGCACTCAGATATTGTTGATACTTTAGGAAATGTATCCATAGGTCATTTGTGATGTGTACAAGTCAACCCCGCCTCAATCTGAGGCGCGGTGTGGCCGACACCACTCATTGTGTCTAACTTTTCTTTAACATGGACAACAGTTTAAGTTAAAACATCAACTGACATACGGAAAACTGACCAAACGCATTCGGATTCTGTTGAAACTGTAGGAAAACGATCCATGGGTCATTTTTGACGTGTACGAGTCAACCCCACCTCAATCTGAGGGCCGGTGTGGCCAGGACCACTCAAAGTATGTCACTTTTCATTGAAATGGACAACAGTTTAATTTAAAACAACAACTGACATATGGAAAACCAACCAAACGCATTAGGATTCTGTTGAAACATTAGGAAAATGATCCATGGGTCATATGTGACGTGTACGAGTCAACCCCTCCTCAATCCGAGGGCCGGTGTAGTCGGGACCACTCAAAGTGTGTCACTTTTCTTTGAAATGGACAACAGTTTAAGTTAAAACAACAACTGACATACGGAAAATGGACCAAAGGCATTCGGATACCGGTTATACATTATTACATGTATCTATGGGTCATATGTGACGTGTACGAGTCAACCCCTCCTCAATCCGAGGGTTGGTGTGGCCGGGACCACTCAAAGTGTGTCACTTTTCTTTGAAATGGACAACTGTTTAAGTTAAAACAACAACTGACATACGGTAAATGGACCAAAGGCATTCGGATACTGTTGATACTTTAGGAAATGTATCCATGGGTCATTTTTGACATTTAGGAGTCAACCCCTCCTCAATATGAGGGTCGGTGTGGCCGGTACCACTCAAAGTGTCTTTCTTTTGTTTAAAATGGATGGGCTTTTAAGTAAAAAAACCACATATAGATAACCGACCAAACGCATTCGTATTCTGTTGAAACTTTAGGACAACGATCCATGGGTCATTTTTGACGTGTAAGAGTCAACTCCGCCTCAATCCTAGGCGCGGTGTGGCCAGAACCACTCAAAGTGTCTAACTTTTCTTTGAAATGGACAACAATTTAAGTTAAAATAACAACTGACATACAGAAAACCGACCAAACGCATTCGGATTCTGTTGAAACTTGAGGACAACAATCCATGGGTCATATGTGACGTGTACGAGTCAACCCCACCTCAATATGAGGCGCATTGTGACCAGTACCACTCAATGTGTCTAACTTTTCTTTGAAATAAACACCAGTTTAAGTTAAAACAACAACTGACATACCGAAACAAACCAAATGCATTCAGATTCTGTTGAAACTGTAGGAAAACGATTCATGGGTCATATGTGATGTGTATGAGTCAACCTCGCCTCAATCCGAGGGCCGGTGTGGCCGGTACCACTCAAAGTGTCTTTCTTTTGTTTAAAATGGATGTGCTTTTAAGTAAAATAAACGACATAAGGAAAACCGACCAAACACTTTCGAATTCTGTTGAAACTTTAAGAAAATTATTTATGGGTTATTTGTGACGTGTACGAGTCAACCCCACCTCAATCCGAGGCGCGTTGTGGCCGACACCACTCAAAGTGTCTAACTTTTATTTGAAATGGACAGGATTTTAAGTGAAAACAACAACTTGCATACGGAAAACTGACCAAACGCATTCGGATTCTGTTGAAACTTTAGGAAAAAGCTCCATGGGTCATATGTGACGTGTAAGAGTCAACCCCTCCTCAATCTGAGGGCCGGTGTGGCCGGGACCACTCAAAGTTTGTCACTTTTCTTTGAAATGGACAACGGTTTAAGTTAAAACAACAACTGACATACGGAAAACGGACCAAAGGAATTAGGATACTATTGATACTTTAGGACATGTATCCATGGGTCATATGTGACGTGTACAAGTCAACCTCGCCTCAATCCGAGGGCCGGTGTGGCCGGGACCACTCAAAGTGTCTTTCTTTTGTTTAAAATGGATGCGCTTTCAAGTAAAAAAACCACATACGGAAAACTGACCAAACACATTCGGATACTGTTGATACTTTAAGACATGTATCCATTGGTCATTTGTGATGTGTAAGAGTCAACCCCGCCTCAATCCGAGGTGCGGTGTGGCCACACCACTCAAAGTGTCTTTCTTTTGTTTAAAATGGATGCGCTTTTAAGTAAAAAAAACGACATACGGAAAACCAACCAAATGCTTTCGGATTCTATTGAAACTTTAGGATAATGATCCATGGGACATTTGTGACGTGTACGAGTCAACCCCGCCTCAATCCGAGGCGTGGTGTGGCCGGCACCACTCAAAGTGTTTCACTTTTCTTTGAAATGGAAAACAGTTTCAGTTAAAACAATAACTGACATACGGAAAATAGACCAAAGGCATTCGGATACTGTTGATACTTTAGGACATGTATCCATGGGTCATTTGTGATGTGTACGAGTCAACTCTGCCTCAATCCGAGGCGCGGTGTGGACGACACCACTCAATGTCTCTCTTTTATTTCAAAAGGAAGTCATTTTAAGTGAATACAACTGAAATTTACACTCATCAACGACTCTTTTTCATGAGTTTGGGAGTTTCACTCATGGGGTCATAAGTGACGAGACTCCTAAGAAAATATCTTTTCATCATATATTATAAACAATACAAGTTCAGTGCAAAATTCATCACAAATCATTATATACCCAAACCTAGTATCACAAAAAAAAATGGGATTTGAGTCAATTTTAATGTCTTATTCAACTCTAATAGATATTTATCAAACTATTCTGCCTACTAGAATTTTATGGGTGAGGTGAATTACCACCGGATGATTGTTGTCATGTGGTTTTTTGGGCTATTTTAGGTGTTTTTTATACTGTTTGAAGTCTGTATGTGGATTTTGTGATATTTTTTATGCAAGTGTATAGTGGAGGGTATACTGAGGGCTGTTGTGCACTGTTTTTTTATGTAGGTGTAGCTTCTGGGGGGGCTTCTGGGTGCTGTTGTGCAGCAGTTCTGGGAAACAATTTACCAACGGTTCAGAACCTTTGGTAAATCTTTTTCCAAATATCTGGAAAAACTTATACCAATGGTTCTGAACCGTTTGTAAATTGTTTTCCAGATATCTGTAAAAACTTATACCAACGGTTCTGAACCGTTGGTAAATTGTTTTCCAGATATCTGTAAAAACTTATACCAACGGTTCTGAACCGTTGGTAAATTGTTTTCCAGATTTCTCGAGAACCTATACCAATGGTTGAAATGAAACCGTTGGTAAAGGGCTTTCCCCACGCCTTACTGGCCAACGGTTTGGAAAACCGTTGGTATACCCTATACCAACGGTTTTCCAGCCTATAGCAACGGTTATAAACCGTTGGTATAACCTACTTTTCCAGTAGTGATTGTGCTTTCTGGATGAATGGAAAATGTAAAACTACGTGCATCCTTCAAATGATTATTCTTTATCTCAGGATTTTATGGAACATGTAGTCTCAAACCAAAAAACTCAATTCCTTCTTCATTGACAAGGATCTTTGAGGATTTCCCTTTCCATATAATTTCCACATTCTAATGAATTCCAAGATCATTTTTTATCATTTTATAAAATTTCCATAAGGGATATTTGTTCAATCATTTTTTAAATTATTGATGATATTCCTTCATTTCTAATTCACATTTCCATCCTTTAAAAATATAAGAATACTTTATCCCTCTAAATTTTCAACAATGATAGAATTACTATATCCTTTTTACATAGTGCAGATGTCTCCTTGTTGGATCTCTCATTATGTTGTTGAATTGAGAAATCATAGTCTTTAATCATTTAAACCATCTTCTTTGGTGATTATTTATCACTTTTAGTGTGAATATCTATTTGATAGTTTTTTCCATTTATTTTTCACACATCTCCCCAAAGAGATAATGGAGCGATATTTTCAAATAAATGATCACTATATCAAAATGTACAGCATGTGTTGTGTAATTCTATTCATGAACATTCAACTACATTAAAGAATAATCTTGGACTTTTTAATTCCACATTATCACAAAACCCAATACCTTCTTTGAAGCATAACTTAAAACTATGAAATGTTCTCCACTTGTGGGTAGTGTGAGCACTAGGGTAGTGATAAATCTCCACTTCATCTCCTTAAAGTTTTCATCACATACATTATTGCATGAAAGCATTACTTCCATCAATGATATCTCGGTAAGACGGTTTGATAATCATGGGAAATCTCCCACAAATTGGACATAATACTGAGCTAATCCAAGGAAACTATGGATATATGTCAAAATATATTGACATTTTCCATCCTTTGATTTTTTATATCATTGAGGGATCTAAATATATCCCATTTCATATAATGTTGGGTCCCATGAAAGTGAAATCAAGAAACCAGATCTCACTTTTTATGTACGTGGAATAAATCTTCTCCTTGCATAAGGTCTTTTTGATAATATTCAAATACTCCTCAATATCCACCATTATTTTTGGTTATATTATATTTTCATCTATAAATACTACAATTTTTTCATTTTAATCTCACAATACATTATTCATTACATCTATGAAGATTTCTGGAGTATTAGTGAGGCCGAATGGAATCACTATGAAATCCTAGTGCCCTTACCCTATTCAAAAATAAATCTTGGGGATATCCTTCTTCTTCACCCTAACATGGTGATATCCTAACAGCAGATCCACCTTGGTCAAGTCTTCTACATCACATAGCTGATAGAACATGTCATCAATCTCAGGAAAAGGATATTTTTTTTATCATTATCTTTTGGTGCTCCCAATAATCAATGCAATAGCCCATTGACCTATCCTTCTTCATGACGAAGAGGACTGGTGCAATCCATAGTGATGAAAATTGGGGTATGAACCATTTATCTAGATTCTACTATAGTTGTATCATTATATCAAAATTTTTTGAAAAAGATATCCTATATGTATTCTTCAATATCAAACATGTCACAGGTATAAGGTTAATTGAAAATTCAAGCTCCAAGATAAGAGAAAGGCCAAAAATATCCTCTGAAACACATCAACACATTCCCTCACTAAAGGAAATACTTTGAGGTTATTTCATTCCATAGACTCATCCATTTGAGTAAGCTATGCTCACTCATTGGGAAATAATATACATGCTTGAGATGATGGTCCTAATGAATATTCATCATCTCCCTTACACATGTACAAAATCAATGGTCGATTCGCAATATGAAGAGTTATTTCTACCTCACAGGTATTTACGTTACCTCTATATGGGTAAATCCAATCGATACTAAAAATGGAATCAACATCATCCAAATGGAGTTTGAAAAAGATCAATGGGTTGTTAATCCCACAGATAATAAAATTAGAGTAGTTATATAATAGGGATGCATTAGTCTTCCAATTTACTATTTTCAATGAAATCTCTACATCATTTGATCATGGTAATGTTTGTATTGTTCTAATAAACATTTATTATCTAATAGAATGTGTATAACTATGAATGAAAACCCTTCCATTAACTATTGTATTCTGGTTCTATTCATTTTTTTCACCAAAAATAGTCATAGGGAATAAGTTTTTTACTCTATTAAACACATAAACAATAATCCAATCACATTAAAGAGATATCATATAAACTACATTTTTTCAATAACATTTGATTTTCTAGGATTTAATTCATGTTATCCACGATCTATCTCATAATAAATATTCTTATGGGTATTTTTTTTGTTCCCTTAATAATGGTTCCTAATGTGTTTAGGAATTTACTAAATAATATCCCCTTTGAGTGTCAAACCAGCTCTACAATATGACATGTTTTTGTGTACCAAGATACCCCAAGTTAGGAAAAAAACACCTTGTGGGAGTTATTACACCTTGGTATGTATATTCCCGAAACATGTCCACTTGTAGTGTGTAGATAGTGTTGTATTTTCTTGATAAATAACATACTATTAATTAACAAATTTTGGGAATGTTTTAATATAATTAGTCTTATGTCTAAGTCTTTCACAAGATTTTTCTAATCCAAATCCCAAAAATAACTAATCCTACCTATGATACCCACTATGATTACCCCTCTTTTTATTATAAATTAATACTTGATTTGTTAAATAAAAGTACACATAATGAAACATATAATATTTATATGTCAAGTGTATTAAGAAATTAGGTACATAGAATAACATATTGGGCATGGGATAAAACAACATTGTTAACAACTTTCTTAAAATGCTTCTAATATTCCATGGATTTTAAAACTCCATGAGATATGCTGGGGACTAACATAATTAATGGGTGATCTATAAAACACAGTAGGATAATAGAAAAGGAATAAAATGAAGAATATGATACACATTAGACAATATACATATCAATGAGGAATATAAAGAGTATTAATCAAAAACAAGAACACTGAGACATGATATATATGATTATTATAAAGGAAACATAGGAAGTGTGGAAACAAATAATAAAATTACATCATAAAACATTGGTCATGGATAAATCCACCAAGTCCTCATGTTTAAAAAAGTCCAATAAATGAATTAGGTTCACTTCTTATCCAAACATGACATATCATAATTCTAAATATTACCCAATGCGCTGGAGTACTATCTGGGTGCACCCATCATATTCATTTAATTCTCATGATTAGTTCTTACACATAGATCATAAAACATGGATTAGTTAATCAACATAATTTATTACCTAATTAGATATTGTTTAATAAATATATGTATATCCCCATAAAAAATTGTATTTTCATAAAATGTGAACACCCTTGATAGGAAAAGTGTATGATATTCACAAAAAAATTGTTTTGGCATAGAACATTGTGGTGAAATTTTAACAGCATAATGCCAACACCTAAAGAAAAAAATATGTTTATGAAAGATAAAGGGGTATATCATTAAATATATATATATATAATGGATAGTACTAAGTACAAGGAAATTATTATTCCAAAAATAGAAATTTGGAAATAGAAGGCATAAGATAATGACAGAACTGGAATTATGAAAATAATCCTAACTATATTTATTTATGGTAACTGGTGTACATAAAAGATCATATAAGGATTAATGAGAGTGAAAGGGGGATATAATTTTTTATAGATTAATTATAATTTATGGGTAATATATATCAAAATTTCCCTATAAAATAAAATGGATTTTAATAGATATAACATAAAAGGAGTTTGTGAATTTAAATGAGAATAGAGAAATCCCTTACAGAATTTCAGAATTGTAATGGATTAGGTGAAGGTTAAAATGAGAGATAATAAACAAATATTAGTCCAAATAACATACATTGGACATTTGGAGATCTTTATAAATAAATTATATCATAAAAAACTATAATTAATACGAAAATTACAAATAAGGTACTTGAATTTAAATAATGATTTGAAGGTCCCTTACTTGATTGTGTGACTCCAATGACCTAATAAGGTATTATTAAGAACTTATGGGATCCTTTTGAGGACTTTATAGAGTGGGGGGATTATTATGTAAATTATTAATATAGTTTTACTGAAGATACATGGGATATTGATTGGGTTAATATAGGAAAGAAGGTGGATTTCTTCATTATTTATGTTTTGGACTCTACATAATAAATTATCCAAAACCACAAACCATACCATGGTTTTTCAAATGGTTTAAGAAAAATGGAATTTGGTTATATATTTATATGGGTCCAATAATAAAACTCATTAGAATATTATCATTTGTGATATAGAGGTTGGTAACACACATAAAGAAATTATTTAAAAACAAAAAAAAAATATAACATCAGTTTTAGAGGATTCCCAAAGATATCATAAAATAAATAAAATTAAATTAAAATCAAATTACTTTTAAGGAATAGATATATTTTTCCATGGAACCCATTTATATTACTTATTACATCATATTTGGGTCATTATGATTTCTTGAAACATAAAGTATATTTATATAGTGTTTAATTATTAATTGAATATTCGATTGTCTCATAAAATTATGAAAAATTCACCGTTGGATAATTAAACATTATAATTCAGAAAATAATATTCATTTTATTTATATAATATTATAAATACATATATTTTATACTTTTAAAATAAAATCAACATTTACTGCGATATTCTATGTTTATTTATGAAAATAGTTTTCAAAACCTTTTAAAAATTACATTTGACTTTAAAAATTTTATATAGTCATTTGTATAAAATATAAATTATATTAAAATATTAAAATATTTTTTATTTAAAAAATTCATTAATTCATTAATTTAATAGTTTATTTTTAATTTTTTCCAGACATATAATTTTTGCTATATTGTATGAAAATAAAAATCATTTACTAATTTAAAATAATAGGATAAAAATAAGTTCAATATTCTATAAAATATAATGTAAATATTCATATTTCAAGGGTCCTAAAAAATATACATGTAATACACAAAAACACTCTATGAGTTAGGTGTGTCATGGAGGTACTTTCATGGGGTGGTTCGGAAACCATTGTTTGAGTAGTGATATCGATGATCTTGAACTTCTCCCATAAACAGTTTTTATCATTCTTAAGTTGTTGGATCTCAAATTTGGATTGGTCAATTGAAAAACCATATATTTAATCTCCATTAAAATCACTAATAAATGTTCTTCATATTTTATGATCCTATTAGTTGAGGCCATCACATATTTTTTCTGACAACTTGAATTGATAAAACCTTATATTTATACTAATCATGTGTCACTATTGAATTTATATATTATCAACGGTAATGATTAAAATGGTTTATTAAATCAAATTGAATATAATATAACTCTATATGTGCATTTCTTTTCTATAACCATATTAGTTAATAATATATTTAATAAAAATAAAATGTTGAAATTTTATTTATAACAGTTCGGGATATTAAAAAAGACTATTGATGTAAGAGGATCATGAGATGACTCTTCCTATAAATAAAAATATAATGATGGTGTAAATGAAGGTTAAAAATTGATATTTTCCCTCGTCTTAATGAAGAATTGAAATGTTAAATAAAATTAATAGTGATAATTAGAATTATGATCATTTATTATTTTCATAGAGTGAACTTTGGTTTTAGTTTCCCAGTAATGAATATTGCTAATGATGATGATTATTTGGATGAAAACCCTAAATATAAGATGTATATAAATGGTTATCATGAAGATAAACAATCAATGTAAGTTAAATTCATTTATACTAAATTTTACATGGAATTTATGATAATCAACAATGAAGATGATTGATCATTTAAATATGTATTATCTTATTTAGAAGTTATAAGGTAATGTGTGTACCTAATGGATCAAGTTAATAATGAGGAAGCCTCAATATATGAAGAAAAATGTGATCAATTGTACATGATTTTTTTGTGAGTCTAATTTAAGAACTGTCTTGAAAAATAAAAATCTCATGAAGAAACATCCATATATTAAAAGGATAGAACAATGAAAATTTGAAAATAAATATGTTTTTCTGAATAGGGTAAAAAATAACATAGAGAATAAAACTACCATAATTTTGAAACATCATAACAATAATACATGATGAATGTTATTGGAGAAATAAATTGTGGATGAAAATTTGATTAAGATGTTTTCTATGTGTCTTGATGTTGAGAATAGTTTTAAGAAGGTGATTTCTTTAAAGAATCTAATGTTTATGAGATGAGATCTCATGTTGAATGAATCAACTAAACTCATCATATGAAATAGTATTCTATAAAAAATATGGATTAATAATTAAATAAAAAGTATATAGGTTCCGTGTTTAAAAATGAGAAATTTTTTATTGCGAAGAAAAGTGTATGTGGTTTTGTTAAAGCAAGGGATGTTTACAAAAAATTACTGAGAAGAGTTCCCCCAAACTAGAATAAAAATGAATTCCTAACTTTTTTTGTGTATGCTTAATCTATCTATAATTATAATTTAAATCATTCATGGTAAAGGTATAAAGGATAAAATTGTTATTTTGGATACGAAGGGAATAAATTCTAAAATCAATTGTATAACATGCCAATTGTTTTTGAAAAAACTGTATTTAATGGGGGAAACTCAATGAATAAATGAAATTATCAATCAAAAGATAATAAATAATGACTCTTGGAAAGTCTAATTTGGAACTAATAATATTCAATGAAAAATAATTTACATTTCTAGAAGATACTCGTTGAAAATGAGTCTATGAAGTTCACCGTGTAGAGTATTTCATGTAAATTATTCCTATAAATGATGCATATATAAAATTAAAAAATGTAAAATTAATGTTGAATTGAATTTCTATGATATTTTGTAGAAACATTGAATTTTATTTATAATGAAAAATATTGGATACATGACAGTGTTTGTTCCTCACATGTGATAAATGTGGTGAGTATTTTTAAAATCATTGATGATAACAATAGTGGATCTATTACCATTGGGAATTTAGTTCCAAAATATTAAAATGTTTGGGGGTGGATATGATCGATAATTTGAGGTTGAAAAGTTATTAAATCTTATGTGTCATAGGACTTCAGATCAATTTAAAAACTATGATCAAATGGTGTAATAATTATAACAAATTTATTATTTCAAAGGATAGTTTTCTCATCCAGTTCGTAAAATATGGAATGATAATCAGAGAAGGAGTGATAATATGTTATAATATATTTCATGTTTTCAATTTCAATAACTCATGTCACTAATGTTCTTGATTTAAAACTGAGTTATCAAATAGATGATTTTGGAATTGTAGAAATATATTGTTAGGAATATGTCAAATGAGAAATTGCGGAGTGATTTTCCACAATTATGATTATATAAAGCAAATGGTTTCAAAACATTTCTAAAAACGATGATATATGGATATCATATGAAAGTAGATATCGGGTCTACAAGACCTAATGTCCTCCAATATTCCAATATCATTATACCACTGAGGCATTAATTAAAAAAGGATAATTTATCCTTCACAACTGTTATTGAATATTTTACCTGAATGGATAGTGTTATGTTCATGAAACATGAATCTAAGGACACATACTTTTTTAATGAAGGTACCCCGGGATTGGTCTACTATTCAAGGTAACTACCTGTGAAGGATGAAACATTCTACCCAAATGGTCTACAACAACATATATATGAATAAATTTCAATAGTACATCTAGTTATCAATATTTTTATTGATGAGATATAATTTTTTATTGATAAATATAAATTTTATGAGTAATTCCTAGAACAAGAGAAAATACAATATGAATTTTCCATTTCCGAAGACAAGGATTTTATTCTTAACCTACATTTTCAACAGAACAATTGTCCTTTCCTCCTTTCATAGGATTAATATTCTAAGGAATTGTTATTGAAATTTGGAGTAGATAAATCAAATTTATTCTCTTAACATAGATTTTATTGTGTTCCAATAAGAAAATATAGGACCAATAGAAGTGTGAATTATGAGATTTTTATAGGTGTAACTGTATTTCACTCTATCTTACATTATCAAGTCCAAACATTATATATTTATTTACTTTGTGTGAGAGATACCAGAGCGATATAAAATAATCACACATGATGTCTTTGAAGAGAGTACTTAGGTAAAAAATTAAACTTATATATTTACATTGATGTACCAAATAATACATAAGATAAATATATATCTTATCAAAGGTACTTATTGTGATAGAGATACCAAATATCAAATATAACCATTTATATATTTATTATTTTTAGTATAATTTTATTAAAAAATAATGATAATAAAAAAAGATCAATGACAAAGAGTACACCTTGTACCATCTTGACCCAGGTGCCACACCCCAGTTCCCCGACCCAGTTGGTTATGTTTCCATAAGAGTGCCTACATGTATACCAGAGGCTACCTACTAGTACTTTGTTCCAAATATATAACATGGGGAAACTATACCATATTTATCAAAGTAGTACAACATCAGTAATAAATAATAAATTTTGAATTATATAACCAATAAGTAGAATAAATCCAGCACAACATAATGAAAAAAATAAGAATATAATTATCAAAATAAATGTCATTCAATATATGTGCCATTTTTCAAATGGAAACCCCAATATTAGAGAAACTACCAATGCCCAATATTGCCCCAAAATAATGTATAGTTACCTCCCTTATGTTCTGACCTAACTCAACCATCAAATATAGGGCACTTACACTTATCCTACCTTGTAATCCTAAAGTCTATTCAGGCACTAATCAAACCACCCATGTAGGTTGTGGGAACAACTCAGTAGGCCACCAGGATTGGTGTCTAAAAAAACATCTCATCCATAATAGTGTATACAATTGTATAAATAATGATGTATAATCAGTAAATTAAATAGTTATCACATTTAATTATTCTTTACGTAACCATATGAATTACATAGGTTCCTGATAACACCCAAACCACCAATACCTACCTCGAATCATGAAAAAGTCTGAACCATATCCCGTTGACATTAATAATTCTTTTTAATAGGGTACTTCATTTTTTTATTTTATTTAAATTCGAATACTGCATAATTGGATCCATAGTCAAATTCTAAGAATTTTCCCTAGAATCTGATAACAAGTTCCCCTTGTGTATAATAAGCATCATTCAATGACCCTCAATCTATTTATAAATAAACGAAACATGGTAAATTGAGTCATCCATTTGTGTCTCGCACTCATTTATCACGTACATGCATTGGGTCCTACAACTCCCTATCTAGCACCCAATGGGATTTTTAATCATTAGTTTGTATCTGACACCCCATTTATAAATCAATGAGATTTATCAATAAAAAATGTAAATAATATTTAATCCTCCAATAAATTTCATACATCATGGTATAACATTTCATTTGTTAAAATAATAATGGTTTATCACTTTATTCATAAAGAATAACATTAACATGTCACAACCCGTCCCACTGGGACCCGCGTCGTGACTCCCCAAGCCCGCCTCCAATATGTCAGGGGCTAGTGACTAGCACCGAGTAGGAATATCACTAACATGGGAGGCATTTCCTAAGTACCTGTACACACGCACACATATCCAAGCCCACAAATGCTAACATGTAATACACTAAGGAACAAAAATGCATGCATACAACTAAACCCAACCAATAGAGTACGATTAAAGGTAGAGTATTGTAAAAGTAAACTGGGCCAGAATACAAGCCAACCAAAAACAAGAGTTTGAAAAATTGCAAAGTCCAACCTGTAAGCACAAAAGGGTACTAGGACTGTTATAGCCATAGGAACACCTCGGCCTGTAGGGAACTCAGAAAACTTGGTCATGTCCTGGTCCACCCATGACTCTGTCGAAAGGCTTCTCATCTACACAAGACACCAAACGTGCAGGCAAAGCCCGTGCAGGGGTGAGTATAACAATACTCAGAAGAGGACCCCAAAAACCACAAAGTAGTACACAAAGTAAATGTATAGTCAGCTATGCACAGTATATGTCTACAGAACATATAAAACAAACCAGATATACTCAAAACCCAGACCCGTGGTTTAGAGACAAGTCACACAACCGCATACCCCCACAAGGTATTTTGTTTGAAGATTCCGTGATGCACTCATTCTGGGATACCACACTCAACGAGTCTAATGGCTCTAATGACATCCGTCCGAGAAGCGTTTTTCATCGGGAACCATCACGAGAGGTATCTACACTCATTACGGGATACACACTCTTGAATGGAAAGGTTACGATAGATAGAAGTACTCATTACGGGAGACACACTCTTGAGTTGAAAGATCATGATACACAGATGAGGATCACTTCCAGGGCCATGGCGGATACTGCAACTCATCCGGATTCACCAATTAGGTGATACACCAGCTAGTTAGAGGATCAATGCCCGGTAATGTTGGTCATGTCGATGCCTGACTCTACCTAGGGTTAGGAATTGATAGAGGATCACGATCTGAGCCTCTCGGATGGATGCCTGACTCTATCACAGAAAGTTCTACTGAAGGGATCATAATCCTGCATGAGGGAATGATGCCTGACCTTCAGGGGAACAAGAATAAGGGGCACTAACCCAAATAAAATATGTCCAAGGTATGGTGAACAAAAGGACCAAGCTGTTTTTCAAAAAATACATAGTGTGTAGAAATGATACACGCCATGTTGTCCGACCCCGGGTACTTCCCGTGTACAACGGCTCGTGTTGTGAGGCTCGTCGTGTAGAAAACTTAGTACATGGCATGTAGTAATGAGTACACGCCGTGTCTGGGTAACTGGGGTTGGCTCTATTTACTCTATCCATGTGACCTTACATGGTCACCAACCTGTGTACTCCGACCCGTGTAATCTGCACACGGGGTGACCCGTGCTGTTGGCCTCACTTGGTCTTGTGATGGAGTACATGGTCATGTACTCCATCTCGTGTCCGTGTATCCCAGGGATACACACCGAGCTCTGCGTAGCCGCCTCTGCCGAGCTACACACGCTGTGCTACCTGAAGCCGTGTAGATCATCTCGTGCTCGTGTACTAGCCAAAGTACACGCCGAGCTTCGGGGAAAGTCCAACACGCCGTGTGACCGGGGTCACACGCCTTGTGATTCTTCTCTGACCCTGAAACCCAAGCCTCTTCCGCCAGTACTACACGACATGTTCTTCGGAAGTACACACCGTGTATTCTGGAAGTTTCCAGAAACGACTCCCTTCGCCAGTGCGCCTCCTGTGGTGATCTGGTCATCGATTTGGCCATCTGATCTCCGAAAATCTCTCAGGTTTTGGTTGCTTCAACACCACGAAGTCTCTTCCATCGTTTTCGGGCCTCCGATCGGCTCTGAAAATGTGTTCTGATCTTCCTGCATGAAGAACACACGAAGAACACTCTTTCCAATCCGGTCTGATTTGTCGTCCTCCATCGTCGCCGCACCTCCATAAGGATGTTGCGGTGTCGAACCTTCGATTTGGGATCGTTTCATCGCAGAACGGATGCACAATTATCTGTTGTTCGTCGCCCCGTGAAGAACGCGGAGAATGTGTGGGGAAAAGAAGGGGGAATAAATCCAAATAAACAAATTGAGGAACGAACCTCCACTGTCGTTTGTCACGGCATTGATCTGCTCCCATTAATAGGCTTAAACGGAGAAAGAATCAACAACAAAATAAAGCATGGATTAATTCCCCATAATCTTCCCGAAGAAAAATCTCTCCCACCAGAACGTACGAATCCACGGATCAACATGTTTGTGGTTGATCTTCGTTCATCATTTAAACTCAAATACGGGAAAATAAATCGAAATAACAACCCCTACCTTTCGAAAGGATCGATCATTGATGAAGGCGGCATGCTGCCGTTGTCGTCGAGATCCTTCAACGTCGGCACATCGATCCTTGATTTTGATCTATCGTCGTTCTTCGCCGAGAGTTCTCTCCAATGCACCGTGGATTCTGCAGAGGTTCCTCTCTCTCCGTTGCCCATGATCAACAATTGGTTAACCCATTAAAAAGGTGAAACATATTGGCATTTAATTACATGGCAGTATTAATGACTTTGACTTTACATTTCGAAGTCATTAAGAAGCGCCATTAATTTAGGAAACAGTTGTGTCGTTGCCGCATTGCAGCAGATGTTTCCTTAAATGACCTAAAATAAACTTGTTAATTTAATTTATTTTATTTTACTTAAAACGTCCAAAAATTAACTTTTTCCCTCGACCCGCACCGGTCGAGGTTAGCCTCATTCTTAGGGAAAGTCATCATCCTAAACGCAATGGTGTGCTCATATTTTTAATCTGAGCATCTGTTTGTAAACTGCCACAATCGCGCACAAGCGCCGACTCACTTAACTTACAAAAAGTTCAAACCACCATTTCGGGCACACTGGACCTCGGAATGATGTGCTGTATTCATGACTGGTCTCGAAATAATTCCATATAATATTTAAAAATAATAAACAGAAAATACAAGACATTACATTCTCCCCACCTTGGGTCTTTACGTCCCTGAAAATCCAAAACAATGGCTACTCAAAAATATGAGGGTACTCGGAACAGATCTGGGCCTCCCGCTCCCACGTGCTCTCCTGAAAATTCCCATGTTGCCACCAGACGTGCACTAAGGTAATCGATCGACCATGAAGGATCCTCTCCTGCCGATCCTCGATCTCTACTGAGTACTCAGCAAAGGTCCCTCCATCCTCGATGTCCAGCTCGCCCCAGTCGATGACGTGCGATGGGTCATGCACGTACCTCCTCATCTGCAACACGTGGAAGACTTTATGTACCCGATGCAACTGTGGCGATAGAGCTATGCGGTATACCACCTCACCAACTATGCACAGAATATGTAAAGGTCCAATGAACCTCGAAGATAGCTTGTCGCCTCGGCAAAATCTCTGCAACCCTCATCGAGGTGAGACCCGAAGAAAGACATGGTCTCCATCTTCAGACTCCAGAGGTCTCTGTCGCCTGTCAGCATAAGACTTCTTCCGGATCTATGCAGTCTTCATCCACTCCCGGATGATCTGCACCTTCTCTGTGGTAGCTCGCACTAACTCTGGACCCATGAGTGCTTACTCTCCGGGGTCATTCTAGTAAAGTGGTGACTAGCAGGGTCTCCCATACAAGGCCTCGAACAGTGCCATACCGATGGTGGAGTGGTAGCTATTATTTTACACAAACTCCACCAGTGGTAGGTGGTCCCCCCAGCTGTGACCAAAGTCCAAGATACTGGCCCGAAACATATCCTCCAGAACCTGAATGGTCCTCTCCGTCTGACCACCTGTTTGGGGATGAAACGTTGTGCTCAAGCGTAGCTGAGTCCCAAAAGCCTCCTGCAATCCCTTCCACAACGAGGATGTGAAACGGGCGTCTCAGTCTGAGACAATAGTTGAGGGGATTCTATGAATCCGAACTATATCTTGTACATAGAGGTGCCCCAAGCTCTCCACAGAACTCTACTCCATGATAGCTAGGAAGTGGGCCGACTTGGTGAGTCGGTCAACGATCACCCAGATGGACTCATGCCCCTTGGAAGTTCGTGGTAATCCTGTCACAAAGTCTATTGATATTACATCCCACTTACACTCAGGGAATTCCAGGGGTGATCTAATCCCGCTGGAACATTGTCCTCAGCCTTCACCTGCTGGCATGTAAGGCATCGAGAAACGAACTCTGCTACTGCCTTCTTAATGCCTGACCACCAGAACTGTCGTCGGAGATCCTGGTACATCTTTTCCAATCCAGGATGTACCGCCAAAGGGGATGTAAGAAACTCCCTCAGGATCTACTCCAGCAACTCCACTGGTACAACATTTCATCCTCTAAAAAAAATTATGTGCTCCCCACCTTGCGAATATCCATCAAGAGCATGTACTCTGGATAACTGATCACGTAAGGCCACACAGTCGACATCCCCAAGCTGTGCCTCCCTAACTCACTGTAAGAGTGGACGGGTGACAACCATGGACTCTAGGTAAGTTGTATCCTATCCATCCACGAAGGATAACTGTAACGCGACTAACTTTTGTGTCACCTCACTCAATAGTTGTGAGCTCAACCTTCTGGAAAGAGAATCCGCCACCTTGTTCCCCTTCCCAGGAGTATAGATGATCTCAGAATCATAGTCCTGGAGGAACTCTAGCCAACACCTCTGCCTCAGATTCAAGTCCTTCTATGAGAAGATGTACTTGAGGCTCTTGTGGTCATAGTAGACAATAAATCGCTCACCCATAAGGTAGTGTATCCACATCTTCAATGTGAAGACTACCACTGCCAACTTGAGATCATGATTCGCATAGTTATTCTCATGTGGCCTAAGCTAGCGCGAACCATAAGCAATCACTGCATGTCGCTGCATCAGGACACAACCAAGCCCGGTCCCTGATGCGTTGTAGAAAACTACATACCCGACACCCTCCTCTAGAAATCTAAAGACTGGGGTGCTCGACAAACTCTGTCTCAGCTGCTCAAAATCTTGCTGGCACTTTTCTATCCACATGAAGGGTTTTACCTTTCTTTGTCAAGGCCGTCATAGGTGATGATATACAGGAGAAGTCATGAATGAACCTCAGGTAATATCCTACCAACCCAAGGAAGCTTCACACCTCCGTTACGCTCCGAGGTGGCTCCCATGATAACACAGCCTCCACCTTGGCGGGGTCCACAACCACTCCATCTGCTGAGATGACATGTCCTAGAATATGGACCTCTTGAATCCAGTATTGACACTTCGAGATCTTCCCATAAAGCTGGTGCTCCCGATGTACGTCCAGAACCATCCGCAGGTGTCTCACGTGCTCCTCCTCTGACGCTGAGTACACAAGGATGTCGTCGATGAAGACAACTACGAATTGGTCCATGTACGGCTGTAAGATCCGGTTCATTATTCCCATGAACACAGTAGGGGAATTTGTCACACCGAAAGTCATCACCATCTACTCATAGTGACCATAGAGGCATCTGAAATCCATATTTGGTATATCCTCGTCCCGCACTCATAGCTGGTGATGGCCTGATCGAAGGTCAACCTTCGAGAACCACTGTTCCCTTCTTAGCTGATCGAAGAGGTCATCGATCCTCTGCAGTGGATATTTCTTCTTCACCATCACCTGGTTCAGGCGTCGGTAATCCACGCACAACCTCAGACTCAGTTCTGCCTTCTTGGCAAACAAGACTGGGGCCGCCCAGGGTGAGACGTTGGGTCTTACGAAACCCTTGCTCTGCAAATCCTCCAACTTCACCCTCAGCTCGCGAAGCATTGCGAGAGCCATCCGATAATCCGATGAGGAAATTGGTGTTGTCCCGTGGTGTAAGTCGATGCAGAAGTCAATTTCCCAGCGGGGAGGTAGTTCTAGAACATCTTCAAGAAAGACGTCCTCATACTCTGCCACCACTACTGGGAACTGAGAGCTCAAAACATCTACTGCTCTATGGGTAAGGCTAGCCAACCCATGAGTGATCAGCTGCACCCTCCTATGCATGAGCCCATTTTGTGCTGCCAGGGTTTCCTTTTCTACGACAAAGGAAAAACTCGTTCCATCATGGCAGACACACCGCACTCTTCTCCTAAAACAGTCAATCTGGGCATGGACCGAAGATAACCAATCCATACTAAGAATGAAGTCGTAAGGCCTCGATGCTACCACCAAGAGGTTCCAACCAAAACTCTCGCCTCCAAGGGTAAGATCACACTGTCTGCAAAGGTGTGTGATCATCGAGTCTCCTCCCGTAGGTGTCTCCAAGCGTAAGGATCGATTCAATGGTTCTACCAGAATCTCGAGGTTTTGTAAAAGACATGTGGATATAAGGGAATGACTGCCACCTGTGTCTATGATTACGGAATCTAAGGTAGAAAAGACACAGATCATACCTCGAATCGTCCATGGAGCCCCTGGGTCGTATGCCTCGACCGCATGCAACTGTCCCCACCCCTGTCCTCCAGCTCCCTGATCCTAGTGAGGACCTCCTGGGGGTGGTGGTGGAAGTAAGTAGAAGCGTCTGCCACCACCGGTAGCTCTCCCTACTCCTCTTCCATGTCCACCGCCTGGGGGGTCTGCTTTCTCCGTTCTCTGCCTTTGCCTCGGTGGTCCATCCACCGCTTCCCTATCAGCAGATCGACGTGTCGAGCAATCTCTAGCGATAGTCCCCCTACAATCGCATGCGTAGCATCGCTTCTCCCTAGGCTGATTGGATCCACCCTGAGAGCCATGGACTATCGATCCCCTATCCTAGATCCTCCTATGACGTTTCCCACATCCAGATCCCTATCCCTGATGTCGGCTCCCTGCTGCCGGTGTCTCCACACCCGTCTGCCTATTGCTGACTGTCGGCGGCTTTCTCTGCTCCGCCAAGAAACTCTCGATCACCAAGGCCCGCTCGAGCACTCCAGCATAAGTTTATATGAATAGAGGCATGACACTAGCGTGGATGTTTCATCATAGACCTCACTCAAAGGTCTGAGCTCTGATGTACAGATCCCTGACCATATCCATCGAGTACCCGGTGAGGTTGGTGAACCTCGATGAGTAGTCAGCTACTGTCATACTGCCCTGCTGGATCTGAAGAAGCTCCTAGATGCGCACAGCTCTCAACATAACCAGAGAGAAATCCTCCTTGAAGAGTCACTCAAACTCTATCCACTAAAGAGTCTCCTCGTCGTGAGTCTGTGTGGTCAGAATCCACCATCGTCCCACTGAACCCTGAAGAAGGCTCGCTCCTTGGACCACCATCTGGTCTACTGGTGTCCTCAATAGAAGGAAAACTCTGGTCACCGCTTCAAACCAGTGCTCATCCGCCTGAGGGTTTGGCTCTCCTTGGAACCTGAGGTGTCTCTGTCTCTGAAACTTGTGGAGCGCGCTGATCCTGCGCTTCTCACCGGTTGGTACCGCGGGTTCTACTGGCTGCTCCACTGGTGGTGGTATAGCAGGTGCACCACCTGGTGGAAACGCCTGGGGAGTTGGTCCATGTATCGAAGCCTCATCACTGAGGGGGTCGTCCTCATGATCGTGCTGCTGAACCCTAGCGGGTATGCGTCGCGGAGGAATCCTGTAAACAAATAAGACGTACTATGGTCAATGAGTATATCTGGATAGCTGACACAAAGGACATGGAAAACACAACCCATTCCTATATGATTCATGTACCTTTTATTTCCCCCGAAACTAGTGTTTTCGTGTACCAAGTCGAAATGCAGGTTATCAGAGTCCTGGTGTATGGATACGTCGGCCACCGCACCATCACTGGCGTCTCTGGCCTGAAAGCCGAACCCAAGACACTCAACACTGTTACACCAAACCAAACTCACAGACTCTTCGTCCTAAGGTAGAACTGACCAGCTCTGATACCACTCTGTCACGACCCGTCCCAGTGGGGCCCACGCCGTGACTCCCCAAGCCCACCTCCAATAGGCCAGGGGCTAGTTACTAGCACAGAGTAGGCATATCACTAACATGAGAGGCATTGCCTGAGCACCTGTACACACACACACATATCCAAGCCCACAAATGCTAAAATGTAAAACACTAAGGAACAAAAATGCATGCATACAACTAAACCCAACCAACAGAGTATGACGAAAGGTAGAGTACTGTAAAAGTAAACTGGGCCAGAATAAAATCCCACCAAAAACAAGAGTCTGAAAAACTGAAATGTCAAACCTGTAAACACAAAAAGGTAATGGGACTGCTGCTTGTAGCCATAGGAACGCCTCATCCTGTAGGGAACTCAAAAAACACGGTCATGTCCTGGTCCGCCCTGGAATCTGTCGAAAGGATGCTCATCTACCCAAGAAACCAGACGTACGGGCAAAGACCGTGCAGGGGTGAGTATAACAATACTCAGTTGAGGACCCCGAAAACCACAAAACAATAAAAAAATAAAAGGTACATTCAGTTATGCATAGTATATGTCTACAGAACATATAAAAAACAAGATATACTCAAAACCCAGACCCGTGGTCTAGAGACAAGTCACACAACTGGTAAGGGATTTTGTTCTAAGATTCCGTGATGCACTCGTTCCGGGAGAACACACTCCACGAGTCTAATGGCTCTGATGACGTCCTTTCGAGAAGCATTGTTCGCCAGGAACCATCATGAGAGGTATCTACACTCATTACGGGAGACATACTCTTGAGTGGAAAGGTTATGGTAGCTAGAAGTACTCATTACGGGAGACATACTCCTGAGTGGAAAGATCACGATACACAGATGAGGATCACTTCCAGGGCCATGGCAGATATCGCGACTCATCCGGATTCACCAGTTAGGTGATACACCAGCTAGGTAGAGGATCAACGCTCGGTAAGGTTGGTCACTTGGATGCCTGACTCTACCTAGGTTCGGTAATGGATAGAGGATCTCGATCCTGGCCTCTCGGATAGATGCATGACTCTATCACAGAAAGTCCTGCTGAAAGGATCATAATCCTGCGTGATGGAATGATGCCTGACCTTCAGGGGAACAAGAAGAAGGGGCACTAACCCAAATGAAAGATGACCAAGGTACGGTGATCAAAAGGACCAAGCCTTTTTCCAAAAAGTACACGACATGTAGAAATGATACACACCGTGTTGTCTTACCCCGGGTACTGCCAGTGTACAATGGCCCATGTCGTGAGGCTGGTCGTGTAGAAAACATATTACATTGCGTGTAGTATGGAGTACACGCCGTGTCTGGGTAACTGGGGTTGGCTCCATGTACTCTGGACATGTGCCCGTACACGGTCACCAACCCGTGTACTCCGACCTGTATAATCTACACACGGGGTGACCCGCGCTGTTGGCCTCGCCTGGTCGTGTGATGGAGTACACGGTCGTGTACTCCATCATGTGTCTGTGTATCCCCAGTATACACGCCGAGCTCCATGTATCCGCCTCTGCCTAGCTGTACACACCGTGCCACCTGAAGCCGTGTAGATCATCCCTTGCCCGTGTACTACCCAAAGTACACGCCAAGCTTCGAGGACAGTCCAACACACCATGTGACCGGGGTCACACGCCGTGTGATTCTTATCTAATCCCGAAATCTAAGTCTCCTCCGCCGCCAGTACTACACGGAATGTTCTTCGGAAGTACACGCCGTGTATTCTGGAAATTTCCAGAAATGACGCTCTTTGCCGGCGTTCCTCCCGTGGTGCTACAGTCATCGATCTGACCGTCTGATCACCGGAAATCTCCCAGGTTTTGGTTTCCCCAACACCACGAAGCCGATTCCGTCGTTTTTGGGCCTACGATCGGCTCCGAAAACGTGTTCTGATCTTCCCTCACGAAGAACATGCAAAGAACGCTCCTTCTGATCCGGTCTGATTTGTCATCCGCCATCGTCGCCGCACCTCCATAAGGTCGTTGCAGTGTCGAACCTTCGATTTGGGATTGTTGCATCGTAGAACGGATGTGAAACAATCCATTGTTCGTCACCCCATGAAGAATGCAACAAATACACGGGGAAAGAAGGGGGAAGAAATCCATATAATCAAATTGAGGAACGAACCTCCGCCGTCGTTCGTCACAGCGTTGATCTGCTCCCATTAACAGGCTTAAATGGAGAAAGAATCAACAACAACATAAAGCATGGATCAATTCCCCATAATCTTCCTGAAGGAAAATCCCTCCCATAAGAACGTACGAATCCGTGGATCAACTTGTTTGTGTTTGATCCGCATTCGTCGGTTAAACTCAAATGCGAGGAAAAGAAATCGAAATAAAAACCACTACCTTTCGAATGGATCGATCGTTGATGAAGGTGTCGCGCTGCCATTGTCGTCGAGATCCTTCAATTTTGGCGCATCGATCCTTGATTTTGATCTTTCGTTGTTCGTCGCTGAGAGTTCGCTCCAACACGCCGCGGATTCTGCAGAGGTTCCTCTCTATATGTTTCCAATGATCAATAATTGGTTAACCCATTAAAAAGGGGAAACATGTTGGCATTTACTTATGTGGTAGTATTAATGACATTGACTTTCCATTTTAAATTCATTAAGATGCGCCATTAATTTAGGAAATAGTTGCGCTGTTGCTGCCCTGCAGTGGATGTTTCCTTAAATGAAATAAAATAAACTTGTTAATTTATTTTATTTTATTTTACTTAAAACATCCAAAAATTAACTTTTTCCCTCGACCCGCGCCGGTCGAGGTTAGCCTCATTCTTAGGTAAATTCATCGTCCCAGACACAACGATGCGCTCAGATTTTTAATCCGGGCATCCGTTTGGAAACTACCACAACCGCGCAAAAGTGCCGACTCAATTAACATAAAAAAAAGTTCAAACCACCATTCCGGGCTCACTGGACCTCGGAATAATGTGTCGTGTTCGCGCTCGGTCTCGAAATAATTCCATATAATATTTAAAAATAATAAACAGAAAATATGAGACATTACATAACAATTCAATATTAAATCATTTATAATCATTTAACTGTGTAATTCATTAATCACAATGAATATTACAAACATCCCCCAATTTCCATTAATCAATCAATTATAAATTCTATTGATCAATAAATTCAAAAACCCTTTCAATTGTTCATTTCCATAACCCTATTAATCAACAAACTTCAACATTCCATTAATTAATTAATTAACCAAATTTATTAATTTAATTCAAGATTAAATTGAAATAATTTTAATTAGAATGTTTGCAATTATATACTAAAAATTCAAATCACTTATAATGCCCAAACCCCAGTTATCTAGAATCATTGCATTATTACATAACATTGGCTTGATATAAGGAATCATGTCCTGAAAGACTGATCAATTTAGTATCCTTGGATGTACTAGATACATACATAAGTTTTACATTACATCAAGAAATAAAAGAACAACATTGTTCCCCCTTGGAACACTCTTATATCCCTTAGCCTATTCCTGTAGGTTATTCATAATATACTTTTTCATACTGGTAGAAATAAAACATAAGAAAGGGGTGAGATAAAATGCTCAGCAAGGATAAAAATATAGTGGAAACATTCAAAAATAAGAATAAAAATTTAAAGAAATGTATAATACTAAAATACAATCCTTTTAAACGTAAAATTCCCCATAATATGGAAAAAATCAAATAATGTCATTTACTTATTCACATGTAATATCAATATCCAATTTCATAATGATGGAATGCATAATTCCAAACTTCATAGCCTCATAGTCAAGGCCTTATACCAAGACTACAAATAAGATTTTGTCAAGGCCTTGTGCCAAGACAGTAGTTTGTCTCATGATACCTACTGATGCTTCGATGAGCTATAGAGAGATCCACCCATCACTTACTAAGTCCAATGCATTCCTCATATTAAAGGGTGAAACATAATCTAATCATTAGTATTAAAACTAGCATTCGAAATGTCAATACTTTAACTGTAAACCATGAATGGTATAAAAATAGCACATCCACAGTCAAACATAACTAATTCAATACAATATGAAATATTTGTATCATAATAAATCAACCTGGATCAAGAATAATATCCTTTAAAGGATGTTGACATAGTTAAAAATGATTAGTAAAAATCTTTGAGGAAAATATCACTTTTTTTATGAAAACATTTAAAAGTTTCACTATTTATCTAGAAGTTGTTTATAATAGATTTTTAAATCAAAGTGTCCCATTCCACTTTGAAACATTTAAATATAATATCAATTTTAAAACATTAATTTCCATATAAATAAAACCATAAAACAATATTTGAATACATGGTCATTAATGAAAATTATTTATAACAAAATTTTTTAAAACATTTAAAATGATATTTTAGTTAGAGTTTCGAACCAAATGAGAGACGCTTGAATAAAAATAATTGAGGTATTAAAAAATTTATAATACCATGAGGATAAATTGATTCATGATATACTATGTAAATTTACAGTATATACACCAAATAAAATTGAATTGGCGCATAACAACCAAGAAGTCTCAATGGAATGTACATTGAGATGAATTCCTTTATAAAGACTATATCTTTAGGTTAAGGATAAATAAATTACATAATTATGTGTGAAAAATATAAATACACTCAATATGATTGGATATTCAGTGTAAATCAATCATTGGATATTCACACATATTATTGTAAAAACAACACCAATGACTTGGATGTTTAACACAAAGAATAGAAATTGAGTTAAAACTACTCTTATAAAGTTTATATCGATGAGTTGAGAATTTATAAATGGAGTGATTATGTGTATCATAAGTATATACACACAAAGTGGAGTGTAAATTACAACATATTTAAATAAATAGTGATTTCACACATAATATTTGAGTAAAGTAATAAATGAATTTTGCATAAAACTGAATGATTGGAAATTGGAATTTGAAATTCCATTACTGATATGGTAACATACGAAACACACACCCCATGAGAGAAGCATAATCCAATGATGATGTAAATACCCATTAATTATACTATATTATGCAAACAATATAGTCATGGGCAGTACATACACCACACAAAAGGTAATAGTGGCATATATTGCATAAATCTCACGGGAATATGAATGAGATGAAAACCCCTTTCCACATTGTAATCAATCGAGTCGTATGACCAAAAGTTAATAAACACCAAATGAATCACATAATACCATGAATATAAAGATAATTGTGATAAAATTTATATCAAATGGTAGTACACAATACACTACATGCAATAAATAAGTGGCGAACAATGGAAATCTCACCGAATAAAAAGTTAGATAAGAATCCCTTTACATTGTAATTCTCTTTAGTAAAGGGTATGTTAACCACATATATAATAGTTTAATAATAGTTATTAAATTATATGGGAACCACATACATAAATATGACATCATATATGATCTTTTAATATTTCTTTGTTTATAATATTTTAGTAGTATCATTGTTTCGGGTGTTAATAGATTCATTTTCCTTTATATGTTTTGTTATGTAAGTCATGTTGGATATGGATAGGATGTATTTGATTCATATCCATAATTATATCAAGTCTATAAAAATTATTTTTAATCATCAAATGATAATTATTCTTAAATGGTTACGATGGGGAATGACATCTTCTCCAGTCGTGGAGACGGTAAGCCGTACATACACACAAGCGCCAATGTCATTCATTTGATAGTGAAATCGTATATAATTAGAAGGTATATCATATATAAAGATCATGAAAATGTTATATTTATTATTTACATCAGTTATAACCATTAATATTCCCTTCCAAATAATGATGTTTTTGAATAACAAACTACACCACGACGAGGAGATGATAAGCCGTATATACGCACGTATGGTGACTTTGTCATTTATAGGATGAATAGAATAACAAATGTCAATGTACCATATTTATAATAACATCAAAATATGTAAAAGTTACTGGATTAAATATTTTGGTATGGAAACAACAATGAAAGAGGATGTGGAATAGGAAAAGAACTTGAAAGAAGGTGGTGAAATTATTACCTCTTCTTTGTGTGTTTCCTTTTGAGTTGATCAAAAAGGCTCCATAGGATGAATTTATGATAAATGAAAGGCCTCTAGGTTTAAGGGAGGATATTTGATAAGATATTTTTGTAGGTTTTGGCTGAGCCAAATGGCTTAGTAGGTGTGACATTAAGAGAAGGTGAAATACCCTTTTATAAGAGAGGTGAGGGTCACTTTAGGAAAAGCTTGAAATATTATTTTATAATAAAATGATTTTCGGTTTCTAATGGCTCAAAAATATTTTATTTAGAGGTTAAGGTAGGGATGGGTTAAAAATATCTTAACCAATAGGTTTGAGACAAGTTTAGGTCACCATATTAACCTCATCTTTTAGATTTAACTCTTAGTTAAATAGATTTACATTTACCACGTCTCTTATTATTTTTATATTATATGGTTAATAAACATACTATAACAAGGAATGAAAAACCAAAGTGGTTCATTACTGAAATATATATTATTATATAATTCCTTTGGCCAAACAATATATTTTTATAAATATTATATCAATTAATAATATAGTATTTGTTTTAAAAACTCATTTATTTTATTTTTGAGACTATTTGGTATTTTGTTTTTGTTAAAGTTATACCGGCATGATTACTTCGAAACAAATTCATTGAATTAACCCTATCATGTCATATTAACCTAGATAATTGTTTTATCTAATTAAAACATTCAAATTAAGTTTATTTTAATATTTATAATATCATTTATTTTATTCCTTCATTAATAAGGAAAATACTACATCATTATTGTGTCATATATAAATTTATTTATTTTATGTCTAAAAATTATAAATAAATTATAATGATGTAGGAAATATTTATATATTTCTAATTAAAAATGTTTGTTGAATAGATCATTTATATAACCTCATATAATTTTTTTTACAAAATGATGCATGCTTTGGTTATTTTTGTCTATACTTTAGATTATTTAATATAAAATGTCATTATCACACCAAAGTGGCTCCATGGGGTCCCAAAATCAACCCATGGATGCCCTTGGTCGGAAATGTATCATCCAATAGGGTTAGGACATGTTTTATGATAATTTATTATTATTATAATTTTATTTGTTTACCTTTATTTACCAGATTTATCCTTTAATCATGGTAAATAAAATATTTACCGATTTAATTATTCAAAAGGTATTAAAATATAGGATACCTATTTAAAAATTTGGACCACCAGATTCCAAATATGGAATCAATTTTTCCAAATTAAAAACACATATGTGTCACAAATTAATTTAAAATTAATTCCTATTATCAAAACAAATAAGCTTGTTTTTAAGAAATATTAACTATTAAAATATTGACACTTTTTTATGTCCAATTTATATTTGAAATTACATCCATTGACAAAAAATAATATTAAAATATTAAAATATAATCTAATTATACTTAAAAACCATACATATTTATAATTTCACACTTTAAATTATTTCTATTAAAAAAGTTGTTTTCAATTAAGACATAGTATTTTTCACTATTCGTCAAAATATGAAAGTTATCAGAAAAGTTCAAAATATTTATCCAAACAAAATTTTTATATATTTATTCAAAATAAAATCTTAATTTAATTAAATTAAATATATAAAAGTGTCAAATATCTGCTTTTAAAATGTTTCCCCATTAAAAGGCGGTAAAATTTCATTTTTGGAAAATATTTCTTTTATCTGAAAAAATGGATTTTTTTCTTATATTATGTCTAAGAAACATATAATATGGATTATAAAATTTTATGGATTACAAAAAATTCAAAATTCTTTTAACACTATTCATAACTGCATTCTGAAGGGCTACTTTGGTAATTCATGGTGCGCTCAAACTCAGTGTTATGTTTAGCGCAAGCCATTGAATTACTTTAATGAAAATAACTTACTATGAAATCTTGGGGTGTTACATTCTTACCCCATTATGGAAATTCTGTCATCGAAATTTTAATGTTGGGCTTGGGAACATCATTGAAAGTCCCACATTGGAAAAATTTTCAATTAAACTATCACTTTAAAAGGAAGAAAGAGAAGTACAAAGGTCACCCGAGATAACCCATACTGGGATTCCATGTAGGAAAAAATGGATGTGGAAGATAAACTAAGCATCAAGTTCTAATGCAGAGTGATAGAAAACATGATCAATAGAAATTTAACAACAAGAAAAACATGAACTTGTGATGGTATAAACGATCATTAGTTTCCCAGTGGGAAAAGTAAATGCAAAACGTTTTTTTTTGTTTTAAGATCAATTTCATAAATTTGGTGAATTTATTTATGGAATTGACTAAGAATATAAAGATATATACTTTCTTTATAAATATATTTTCATTCATTAATAAATTTCTACCACTAACTCATCATTTTTCCTAACAATGAGTATTCATGATTACTTGGCCACACCTGACGTGCTAGAATCAACTTCAAGAGAATCACATGATCCCTAAAGGATAACATATATATTTTCCTTGTCTTTAGAGGTTATCTAAAACAAAAATGGTTAGTACGAGATCAAATGATCCCAAAAATAATAATCCTTTAGAAAATGAGAAAATAATCTTAATTTCTAAAATTAAACCATAAATACCCAACGTTCAATAAATAACCTTCAATAAACATTTGTCCATAAAATTCTTCAATATAATCCAAACTTATATTGATACCCAAAATGTTGAATAATTTGATTATTTCTTCCATGTTAAATTGTATCTCTAAATAACATCGATTACTCATAAATTCACATACATAAAAGTAATTAACCTAATCACATATTCTCTATTATTGGTTAATCATTTCCATAAATAATCCAAATCGCTATAAATAAACAATTAAAACATAGATAAAAATACACCATTAATCTTAACATTAAATCCCTTCATATTCTAGTTTCCTTAAGCATATAGTGTTCCCAACTGAGCGAACATCATCCAAAATAATATCCATCACTTAATCACAAAATCATATTCCTATAATAAGGATATCCATTTGATAAGACATAAGATCCCAAATCAACTTATTATTGATCAATAAAATAATTTAACAAAAATAAATTAGTCACACTAACAAGGAACATAATGTAGTCCAGTGGTAGGTGATAAATCCCAATTACACTCTGGTCGTGGGTTCGATTCCCACAGCTTTGTCTGATGCGACGGGTTGTCACGCGGTCTTCATGTTGTCCTTTTTCAAAAAATTATATTTTATTACATTCCCAAAATGAGATAGATTCTTTAAAATAACCATAACATAATTTAACACAAAATGTTTCCTCGTAAATTGCATTTTCATCCCAAATATTAATAACCTGTAATTTCCTCAAATTCAAGGATCATATAAACCCAAATGGTTCTTTATAACTATATCCATAATAGAAAAGATAATTCTTCCTCAAATTGCATTTACAAATAAAAAACTACAGGGTTAAACATACAAGAGAAATGTTTTCCAACATAATCTCATTAACAATGAGCACTAATACTTTTAAACATTTCACCATCCATTTATTTCCACATAGGTTCTTCCTTGACTAAGAGGTTATCCTATAGAATAGGGCATTCATTCGGATAATGACCAGGTCCCATATATTTACGTAAAATTACTATAAATGGATTCTTGGGATCAATTTTATTTTCATCTATAGTACACTTCATTTTTCCTCGAAAATTATTTACTTTATGTCCTTATTTCCCAAACAAGAATTCATTTCTTTGTTCCATTAAGACACTTTCCTAGGTTTCTCTTTCGATATTTCTCGTATGATGCTAAATTTTATTTCTTTTCTCCATGGTATCCACTGATTTAGCTCTTATCATTCACTAACTTTCTCTTCATTGTTTATTCCAGGAGTTGGTTAATATATATGATATTGATCATATTTTTAGAAAACTGATTCAGCATGAACACGATATCTTTGACACCTATCAACAGTCTATTTCATTTCCCATTTCCACCACCATTCACACCTTGTACACCATGTTCAATTTTATTATGACTTCCTTGGAATCCATCCATTCACTAACACAAAAAAAGCATAGTCTGAATCATATAATCATTTAGAGAATATCATAACACCTTATTTTCAATATGAAACACATTATAATTAACCAAGGTTATTTATTCTCGTCCTATATTAAAATCCTTCCAATCAGTTTGTAATGAAAATGTGAATTATCCTAAGCGTATCCCCTGGGAGGGTCATAAACAAGAGTACAGCAAAGCCCATTATCGTGTATTAGGATACCTCAGGTCAAACCCAAAACTCCTTGTTGGAGTTTTCACTCCAAGGTACATATGTGTCAGATCTGACTCTAACTACTCATATCCAGACATGGATGTATTTCTTGTAAAACCCACATAATATTTACATTATAATATTTTTTGGATGTTCTATACTAATCCAAAATGTCTATCACAGGTTAGTGTTTTCCAAACTGAGTTTTTCTAAATCACATTTCTATGGTTTGTACTAAACATCCTCTGATACCAACTGTAACGCCCCAACCCTAGTAACCCAGAATTAGTGCATTATTACATAACATTGGAATAATACAAGGGATAACTTATAGAAATACCAATCAGTTTAGTAGCCTCAGAAGTACTAGATACATACATAAGTTTTACATTACATAATGAAATAAAAAAACAACATTGTGTCCCCTTTGAACACTCTTATATCTCTTGGCCTATTCCTGCAGGTTATTCATTATATACTTCTTTTCTTCCTTGTAAAAATGAAACATATGAAAGGGGTGAGCTCAAATGCTATGTAAGGATAACAATATCGTGGAACTGTCATAAATAAGAAAAAAAATTGAGGCAATGTCTAAGACTAAACATAATCCTTTTGAACATAAACATCATCATAATATGGAAATCAAAAATCCAATAATGTTATTTACTTATTCACATGAATATTCTACTAGTATAATAATCACACGTAATATCAATATCCAATTTCATAATGATGGAATGCATAATGACAAACATCATAACCACATAGTCAGGGCTTCATGCCAAGACTAAAAATAATATTTCGTCAAGGCCTTGATCCACGACACAAGTTTGTCTCTTTGGACCTACCAATGTATTGAGAAGATATAGCAGGATCCACCCATGACTTACTAATTCCAATTCATTCCTTATATAAAATAATGAAACATAATCAAAACATTTGTATTAAAACTAGAATACGAAATGCCAATACTTTAGAAGTAAACCCTGAATGGTATAAAAATAGCACATACACAGTCAAACATAACTAATTCAATAAAATATAAAAGATTTGTGTAATAATAAATCAATATTGATCAAGAATAATATGTCTTAAAGGATATTGACATGGCTGAAAACGATCTATAAAAATCATTGAGGAAAATATAACTTTTCCATGAAAACATTTAAAAGTCAAACTATTTATCAAGATGCTATTTAAAATAAATTTTTGAATCAAAGTGTCCCATACAACTTCGAAACTTTTAAACAGAATTCAAATTTTAAAACATTAATGTCCATATAAATAAAACATTAAAATAATTTTTAAAAAAATAGAGAATAATGAGAAATATTTACAAGAATAAAATTTTGAAACATTTAAAATGATATTTTAGTTAGAGTTCCTAACCAAATGAGAGATATTTGAATAAAAACATTTAGGTAATGAAAATATTATAATATCATAAGAATAATGGTATTCATGAGATACTATGTCAAAGTACAGTATATAGACCAAATAAAAGTGAATTGGCGCATAACAACAAAGAAGTCTCAGAGGAATGAAAGTTGAGATGAATTAATTTATAAAGACTATATCCATAGAATGAGGATAAATCAATTACATAATTATGTGTGACAAATACAAATACACTCAATATGATTGGATATTCAGTGTAAATCAATAAGAGGATATTCACACATATTCTTGTAAAAACAACACCAACGACTTGGATGTTTAACTCAATGAATAGAAAAGGACTTAAAATTACTCCTATCATGTTTATATCGATGACTTGAGAATTTATAAATTGAGTGAATATGTGTATTAAAACTATATCAACACAAATAGGATTGGAAATTACAATATATGTAAATAAATAGTGATTTCACACATAATCTTGGAGTAAATTAATCAATGAAGTTTTCATAAAATCGAATGAGTGGAAATTGAAATTTGAAATTCCCTTAACGATTTGGAATCATACGAAACATACACCTCATTAAAAAATAATCATATAATGATTATGTAAATACCCACGAATTAAATTATATTACATACACAATATATTAATGGGAAGTATATTCACCACACAAAAGGTAATAGTAGAAAATATAGCATGAATCTCACTGGAATAAAAGTGAGATGAAAACCCCTTACCACATTGTAATCAATCAAGTCATCTGAAAAAAAGTTAATAAACACCAAATGATTCATAAAATACCATGAATATAAAGAAAATAATGATAATATATATATCTAAAGTCATTACACAATTCACCACAGGCAATAAATAAGTGGTGAACAATGGAAATCTCACTGATTTAAAAGTGAGATAAGAAACACATTACCTTGTACCTTTCCTTAGTAAAGGGAAAATTAACCTACTGTATAATAGTTAAATAATTTTTATTAAATTATAAAATAACAACATACATAAATATGATATCATATACAATCTTCTAATATTTCATTGTTAATAATCTTTTAGAAGTATCATTGTTTCAAGTGTTAACTGATTCTTTTTCCTTTATATGTTTTGTTAAGTAAGTCATTTTTGTTATAGATAGGATGTATTTTATTAATATTCAGAATGATATCAAGTGTTTAAAAATTATTTTTAATCATCAAATGAAAATTAATCTTGAATGGTTACGATGGGGAATGACATATCATCACGTCGTGGAGACGGTTAGCCATACGTATGCACGAGCGACAATATGATTCTTTTGATGGTGAAACAATATATAATTGGAAGGTATATCATATATATAGAATAATTAAAATTTTATATTTATTATTATTTACATCATATATACTCATTATTATACCCATCCAAAGAATTGTGTTTTTTAATAACAAACTACACCATGATGTGGAGACGGTAAGCCGTACATACGCACGTATGGTGACTTATTCATTGATAGGATGGATAGAATAATGAATATAGTTGTAGAGTATTTATAATTACATCAATTTATGTATAAGGTAATGGATTAATTATTTTGGTATGTAAAAAACAAGGTAAGAATAGGTGGAAGAATAAATCAACATGAAAGAGGGTGGTGAATTTATTACCTCTTCTTCTGGTGATTCCTTTGGAGTTGATCAAAAGGGCTTCATAGGTTGGCTTAATAATAAATTTAAGTCCCCTTGGATTAAGGGAGGATAGTTGATTGGATATTTGGGTAGGGTTTGGCTGAGCCAAATGGATTAGGAGGTGTGAATTTAAGATATGGTGAAGTACACTTTTATAAGAGAGGTGAGGTTCACTTTAGGAAAAGCGTGAAATATTATTTTATAATAAAATAATTTTCGGTTTATAATGGATCCAAAATGATTTATTTAAAGTTTAAGGTGTCGATGGGTCTAAAAAATCTCAACCAATAGGTTTGATGTAGGTTTATTTCACCATATTAACTCATCTTTGAGATTTAACTCTTAGTTAAATAGTGTGACATTTACCATGTCTCTTAGTATTTTTATATTATATGGTTAATAAACATAATATAACAAACCAAGAAAACACAAATAGGTTAATTAATGACATATATATTATTATATATGTTTTTTTCCAAAAAAATAAATTATTATAATAATTATATCAATTAATTATATAGTATTTGTTTTAAAAACTCATTTATTTCGATTTTGACACTATTTGGTATTTTTGTTTTGTTAAAGTCATACTAGCATTATTACTTTAAAAAAATTCATTTAATTAACCCTATAATGTCATATTAACGTATAAAATTATTTTATGTCATCAAAACTTTCAAATTAGATATATTTTAATATTTATAATATCATTTATTTGATTATTTCATTAATAAGGAAAATACTACATCATTATTGTGTCATATATTAATATATTTATTTAATGTCTAAAAATTATAAATAAAATATAATGATGTAGGAAATATTTATATATTTCAAATGAATATTTATAGTATAATAGATCAATTATATAACCTCATATGAAAATTATTTTACTAAACGATGCATGCTTTTGTTATTTTTGTCGATACTTTAGATTATTTAATATAAAATGTCATTATCACTCCCAGGTGGCTCCATGGGGTCCCAAAATCAATCCATTGAATCCCATGGTCGTACATGTATCATAAAATAGGTTTAAGACATGTGCTAGGGTAAATTATTATTATTATAATATTATTTTTTTACCCATATTTACCAGATTTACCCTTTAATCATGATAAATAGAATACTTACCGAAGTAAATATTCATAATGTATAAAAATCAAAGTTATCTATTTACAAATTTGAATGTCATGCTTCCAAATATGGAATAAATTTTTTCACATCCAAAACATATAAGTGTCAGAAATTAATTTAAATTATTTTTCCATTGGCAAAGAAAAAAGAGTGTTTTTTTGAAATAATAACTATCAGAAGATTGACACTTGTTTATTTCCAATTTAAATGTGAAATTACATGAAAATACATAAATTAAAATAAATGATAAAAATATAATCTAATTATAATTAAAAACCATTCAAATTTATAATTTAATACTATAAATTATTTTGATTAAAAAAGTTGTTTTCAATTAAGACATAGTATTTTTCACTAGTCATCAAAAATATAAAAGTTATCAGAAAATTTCAAAACAATTATCCAAAACCAATTTTTATGTACCAATTATAAATAATAATTTAATATCATTATATTTAATATATAAAAGAACCAAATATTTTTTTTAAAAATCCATTAAAAGGCCGTAAAATTGCATTTTTTGGAAAATAATTCTTTTATCTAAAAAAATGAATTTGTTCTTATATTGTGTCTAAGAAACACATAATATGGATTCTAAAATTATATGGAGTATATAAGATTCAAAATTCAATTAATACTATTCATAACCACCTTTTGAATGGCTATTTTGTTAAGTCATGGTGTGCTTGAACTCAGTGTTGCGTGTAGCGCAAGCCATTGAATTACATTTAAGAAAATAACTTACTATGAAATCATGGGGTGTTACATAAATACATTGTTAATTGAATATTTGACCACCCATCTCAAGATCATTGTTGCATGTTTTCCAAAGGAAATCCCCAAAATGAAGTGTAACATTCATTTCAACAATTAAAAACATGATCTAGATCCATAACCTAGACCCAAGATTGAATTGAGTTATATCTATAAAAACCTAGATCTAAACTAATTCCAATAGATGAAATTTATTTCCACTTCATTGGGAAAGAGATATAAGATAGATAGATGTCTAATCGATATGAAATTATATTCCATGAGAGGTGACGATTCATCAATAATATAATAATTTCATTATGAACAGGTAATGGAAAGACATTGAATATATATAGAAGCCTCCAAATTCAAATGAAAATGAGTTAGGGTCAATTCTTGGTGGTTAAGGAAATATATGTTGGGGTTTATGCAGTTTTTAACAATTTTTTCGGGGTTTAATTTTCTACACAAATGGTTTCCTATATGAGGAACAAAATTTTCTTTAACTATGCACCTAAAGGTGAACCTCCACATAGGGGGAACATATTTACTACTAAAAGAATACATAATTTAAAAAAACATTCTCTAACCATTAAATCCCCCTCTACTATGGGTTAAATGTTTCACTGGGTTTCGACACACAATTTTGGAGAACAAAGAACCAATCATGCAGGGATCAAACCCCCCCCCCCCAAATATATCCAATTTCACACGAATACTTCCAAAATTACAAATCAGTCAATATATACAAAAAATGAAAATTCTTACCTTAAAATGATTAGGAGACATCACAAAAAGTGGTTGGTATTTTACAATCTCTCAACTGTTTAACATCTCATCATGTAGTTGTACTCCCAAAAATCTATAATATTTCATGTTAAATTTATTATTCCACTCATCAAGAATATCCTAATATCTCTTCCATTCTTCCCCCTAAACATGACTGTGTTTCCATAATATATGAACTATCAGCATCCTCTTTCTTTTTAGAACATTGTCATTATGATACAACACATGTATCAGATGCTCCACAAATGACATATTGATCTCAACTCAATAATATTCACATTGATCACATGATAAGGGTTAGGGTGATAGAGTTGTTGTTTTAAAAAAATGAAAAACATCATGCATAGAACAATACATCATTTGAAGAGCTAATATGTATGACACCATCATAGTAATCTCTAATAACTCAATAGTTCTGACCAACCTAGGCTTCTAGATGCTCAATATATAAATCTAAGGGTGACCCAATCTAGGCAACACCTAAAGTAATATATGATCAAGCAAAGTAAAAGAATGGTTTTATATATTTATATCATCATATGACTTATTTATACTTTTTTAGACATATGTTTTCGAATCAACTTAACCTACATCGATGTATCCATCCTGAGTCTCAATCCCAATACCTTGGACTCACCTATATATATCTTGAATATTTTTTATCTATATGGCCAACCCTAAAGATCCTCATATGGTGACATATGAATCGTTACATAATAGATTATTTTATAGGAAAAATCTAAAAGTTATTGGTTCATTTCACATGACCCAAAAAATTCAAGAATGCACGCTCTTATTATATCATCCAAAACATGTATAGTATACTTTGATTGCCCATCTGTCTAGAGTGGAATGTCATTCTTAGTAATACCTATGTACCATGTTCTTTTTGTTAAACCTTCTTGAAGTGCAAATAAAAACATGAGTCATGGTAAGAATCTATACTCCATATCACCCTATCCAGGTGGACTATCATCAGAACATATAATTCCTCCATCCAATTAAATGATGATGTCTAATAAATTAGAAAAAAAATTTGTGCTTTCATCTGTCGGTGCACAACCACCCAAATTGTGTAATTGTTCAACGACTTCCTTGGGAGGCCAACCAAAAAATACATGGAAAATTCATCCCACTTCTATTTTTGAAAGGGTAATGGATGTAGTAAACCCCCATGTCGTTGATAATTGTCTATTACATGTCGATTGGTGTAGCATCATTTCACAATATATACTCTTGAAAGGGTAATGGATGTAGTAAACCCCCATGTCTTTGTTAAGGATGTTTTAGTAGTATCATTGTTTTGGGTGTTAATTGATTTGTTTAAAATTATATGTTTTGTTATATAAGTCATATTTTTTATGGATAGGATGTATTTGATTAATATCTAGAATAAAATTATGTTCATTGAAATTATTTTTAATCATCAATTGAAAATTATTTTTTAATGGATACGATGGGGAACAGAATCTCATCGCATCATGGTGACGGTAATCCCTACGTATGAACGAGTGATAATATCATTATATTAGTGGTGAAATATTATGTAATTGGATGTTATATTATATCTGTAGTATCATTAACATGTTATATTAATTATTAAATCAGTTATACTCATTATTATACCCATCCAAATAATGAAGTGTTGAATAAAAAACTACACCACGATGTGGAGATGACAAGCTGTATGTACGCACATATGATGTCATTCATAGGATTGATAGAATAATGAATATGTTTGTACAATATTTATTATAAAATCATAATATTTATAATGTATTTTAGTTATTATTTTCTTATGGGAACCATAATGAAAGAGGAAATGGAAGAAGGAAAAATCATTGAAAGAGGTGATGAAATTATTACCTCTTCTTCGGGTGATTCCTTTTGATTTGATTAAAAGGGATCCATAGGTTGGATTTATGATCAAATTAAGGAATCTAGGATCAATATAAGGTATTTGGGTTTATATTTGAACAAGGTTTGGTCGAGAAAAATGGCTTTAGAGGTGTTATTTTGAGATAAGTGGAAGTACCCTTTTATAAGAGAGGTGGGGGTCACAGTAGGAAATGTTTGAAAATTTATTTTATTATAAAATCATTTTCGGTTTATAATAGATAAAAATGGATTAATTTCTATAATAAGGTGGGGATGGGTCTAAATTCTCCAAACCAATAGGTTTTAGACATGTTTATGTCACCATATTAACCTTATGTTTTATATTTAATTCATAGTTAAATAGTTTTTCGTCTACGATGACTTCTTGTATTTTTATATTACATGGTTAATAAACATACTATAAAATGCCAAGAGAACCTAAAGTGGTTAATTAATGAAATATATATAATTTTATAATTATTTTTTGAGAACCTTGTATTTTTAGTAATATATTTCATTTAAAAATATAGTATTTGTTTTAAATTCTCATTTCTGTCAATTTTGATTCTCTTTAGTATTTGGTTTTTTTGAAAGTCCCAAAAAAATTTATTACTCAAAAAAATACATTAAATAAACCCTAAAATGTCATATAAACCTATATAATTCGTTTAATGCATCAAAAGTATCAATTTACATTTATTTTGATATTTATAATATAATTTTTTTTTATATTTAATTAATAACGTAGTTAATACATCATCATTGTGTCAATAATAAATTTAATTTTTTAATGTCTAAAAATTAAAAATAAATTAGCATAATTTAGGAAATATTTTTATCTTTCTGGCGAATATTTATAGTCGAATTGATCTTGTGTATAACCCTATATTCAAAATGGTTTAGTTATTAAACATTGAATTTTACATTTTCAACTCTTCTTTAAATAAAATAATAAAAAAATTCCTAATCAAATCCTATGGAATAATAAGGATCATATTTTATTCCTAAGGTTTATTTGGGTTGAAATAAAGTTATCCAATAGAATTTGTACATGTGTTAGGGTAATTATAATATCATTTTTACCTTTAATTACATTATTTTATTTTAACCGTAGTAAATAAAATTCCAAATATACTATTCAACAAAATTATTTTCATCCAATCAAAAAAAACTCACATATTTATTTTAACATTTTCTCTCAAATTTATGAAGTTTAATTCGTAGAAGATGTGAAATTATGTTTTATGCAAATTTACAAATGTGCCTAGATTTTGAGTAAAATACGGAAAAAAGTTCAAAAAAATTTTATAAATATAATCTTATTATAAAGTGTCTTCAAGTAATTAAATTGGACTAATATAGGTATTTTGTATCTATTTTTACATTAAAATACATTAACTTTAAAATTACTTATCTAAATAAAATATATTCTCTAAACAATAATGCGGTGTTTTTCACTATCCATAAAAATTGAATTTTTTTTATAAAAATACAAATAATTCTCCCAAAGATAATTATGATATTATAAATTAAAAAATGATATCTATTTTACTAAATAAAAAATATAGAAGTTTTATTAATTATTTATAAAATTATTCTCATTGTCAAAACCATAATATTGGTTTTTGAGAAATAAAAACTATCAAACGATTGATTTGTGCATCTGTCGAATTTAAATGTAAAATTACTTCCAATGACCAGCATTGGATTAAATTATAATAATATAATATAGTTATACTAAAAACCATTATAATTAATAGTTTAACACTATAAATTATTTTAATTAAAAATGTTGTTTTCAGATAAAATTTAATATTTTTCAATGTTCATCGTATTATGAAAGTTATCAGAAAAGCATAGAAAATTTATCCAAACTATATTTTTATGTACCAATTCTAAAGAAGAAGTTTATTTTTTCAAATTGAATATATAATAGTGTTAAATATTGGATTTGAAAAGGGTTCTCTATTAAAAGGTGGTAAAATTGTATATTTTAACAATACTTCATTAATCTGAGAATTTTAATTTTTTCTTATATTATATATAAGAAACGAATGATATCTATGTTAAAATTATATGGAGTATATAAAATAAAAAAGTAGTTAAAATTATTCATAACATTTTTTTGAACGGTATGTTTGGTAAGTCGTGGTGCGCTCGAACTTGGTATTGCGTGCAGCACAAGCTATTGAATTAATTTAAAAAATATGACATACTATAAAATAATCAGGTCTTACATTAGTCCCCCCTTTTGGAAATTTCATCCTCTCAATTTTAAAATTGGTATTGGGAAATACATTTAAATTCCCACATCAAAAAAAGAGTCAATAAAACTATCACTTTAAAAGAAATAAATAGAAGTACAAAAATAAATATTATTCTTAATTTCCAATATCAATCCAACAATAACAAATGTTCAGTAAAGACCATTCAATAAACAATTGTCCTTAAAATCCTTCAATATAATCCAAACCAATATTGAATGCCAAAATTTAGATGAATTTAATCACATATTCTTTCATATTTAATCTTAACATTTATCTCCAAATAACATCAACTACTCTTAATTTTACATTCATAAGTGTAATAAACCAAATCACATACATGATAGGTCAATAATTTCTATTAATAACCTGAATATCTATAAAAACATAGATTAATCCAAAATAAAAAAATCCACCATTACTCTTCCAATGAAATCCCATTGAATTATATTTTCTTTAGGCATAGAGTATTCCCAACAGAACGAACGTCTTCCCAAATAACATTTACCACTTAATAACAAAATCATTTTCCTATATGAAGGATATATATTTGATAAAACATGATATCACAAATCTACTTATCATAGATCAATAAAATAATTAAACTAAAAATAATTACTCACACTAACCAGGGACATAATATAGTCCAGTTGTAGGCAATAAATCCCAATCGCACATTGTTTGTCAGTTCGATTCATGTAGCTTTGTCTGACACGACGGGTTTCCACAATGTCTACGTGTTTTTATATTTTAAAACTTATATTTTATAAAACTCCCAAAATGAGATAAATTCCTCAATGTAGCCATAACCGAATTAACAACAAATGTTATCTCATACCCTGCATTTTCATCAAAAAAATTAATAATATAAAATTTCCTCAAATTCAAGGATCATATAATCCCAAATGGTTATTTATAACTATATCCACAAAATAAAATATAATTATTCCTCAAATAGAATTTTCACATAACAAACAACAGGGTTACAAATACAATAGAAAATTATTTTAAAGTAATCCCATCAACAAAAGGGATTAATACTTTTAGACATTTCTCAAACCATATATTTTCACATAGGTTCTTCCTTGACCAAGTGGTTATCCTATAGAATAAGTTCATGTATTGGGTAATGCCTAGGTCCCCAACATTTATGGAAATTTACTATAAATAGATTCTTAGACCATTTTTATTTTCTTACATAGTACTCTTCATTTTTCATTAGCAATTCTTTACTTTATGTCATTTTTTCCAACACATAATGAATTTATTTGTTCCATTGAGACACTTTCTTGTGTGTCTCCATCCACATTTCCAATATGATGAGAATTTATCTTTATTTTCTCCATGGTCTTCTCTATTGTATCTCTTATCATTATTTTACATTCTCATCATTGTTGGGTTTGGGGTTATGTTAATGTATATATTGTTGATCCTATTTTTGGAAACCTGCTTCAACATGACCACGATATCATTTATTCCTATCAACATTCCATTTAGTTGCTCATTTACACCATTGTTCCCACATTATACATCATGTTCAATGATACTATTACTTCCTTTTAATCCATCTATTGAATAAAACTAGAAAGCATAGTGTGAGTAACAATCGTCAGAAAAACATTTTGAGAATATCATGACACCTTATTTTATATCTAAAACGCCTTAGGATTAGAAAAATTTATTTATTCTCATCTTATATTAAAATATTTCAAATTGGTTTGTAAAGGAAATTTATATTATCCTAAACATATTACTCGGGAGTTTCATAACCAATAGTGATGCAAGGCCTATTGTCATGCCCCAGTTCCCATTCAAGTCCAGATCAAAGCGGTGTTTTTAGGATTTTCCACTAGGTACATCTGTGACAGAGCCACCTCTACCTGCTTGTATCTAGACTAGGATGTATTGAATTGAAAACCACAGAATTTTCACATTACCAATTTTTTTGGATGTTCTTCTATATTAATCCTCAAATCCTATCTTAGGGTAGTGTTTTCTAATTAGATTTTCTCTAAATCTAGATTTTATGGTTTGTACTATACTTTCTCGGATTCCAACTATAATTCCCTGACCTTAGTTACCCAGAGTCGGTGCATTATTAGATAACATTGGAATGATCACAAGAGATCATGTCTTGAAACATTGATTAGTTTTGTATCCCTGGAAGTACTAGATACATACATAAGTTTTACATTACATCATGAAATAATGAAAAAAACATGGTTTCCCCTTTGAACACATTAATATCCATTATCCTATCCATGCATGTTAATCATAATATATTTCTTCACATCTTGGTAAAAGAAAACTTATGAAATGGGTGAGCTCAAATACTCAGTAGGGATAATAATATAGCGAAAACTATCATAAATAAAAATAAACATTTAAGGCAATGTATAAGACTAAAACACAATCCTTTTAAACATAAAATTCAGAATAATATGGAAAATATAAATAAAATAATTCCATTTACTAAAGTTCATGGACATTCTACTAGTCGAATAATAATATGTGATATCAATTTCTAATTTCAAACAACATAATGACATTGTAAAGGCCTCGTTCCAAGACTACAAATAAAATTTTTTCATGGAATTGTGCCCAGAAACATTTTTGTCTCATGAGACCTAACCATGAATCGAGGGGCTATAGCAGGCCCCTCCCATCACATACTAATTCCAATGCATTCCTCATATGAAAAGGGTGAGCACAATCTAATCATTCATAAAAATACAAGAATACGAAATGTCAATATCTTAACCACCGACCATGAATTGTGTAAAATATCACATCCACATCCAAACATAAGTCACTCAATACAATATGGAAGATTTTACTATAATAAATAAAACTCAATAAAAAATAATAAATGATATTGATATTGATGAAAATAATCAGTAAAATTATTTGAGAGAAATATCCCCTTTTTCTTGAAAACTTTTAAAAGTATCACTATTTATCAAGAAACTATTAAAAATAGATTTTTGAATCAATGTGTTCCATTCAACTTTGAAACTTATAAATGTAAAATTAATTTTATAACATTTATTTCCATATATATAAATCATTAAAACCATTTTTAAAACATTGACATTAATGAAAAATATTTTGAATTATAAATATTTAAAACATTTAAAATTATATTTTAGCTAGAGTTCCTAACCCAAAGAGAGATTCTTGAATAAAAATAATGGAGGTAATAAAAAAATTATAATATAATGAGAATAAATGGATTCATGATATACAATGTCAAAATAAAATACATACACCATATAAATTTGAATTGGTGCATAACTGCAAAGAAGTCTCAATGGAATGTAAATTGAGATGAAATCACATAAAAACATTGTATCCTTAGGTTAAGGAAAAATCAATGACATAATTTTGTTTTAAAAATATAATTACAATAAATATTCTTGGATAGTCAGTTTAAATAATTTATAGGAAATTCACACATATTCTTGTAAAAACAACACCAATGACGTGTATGTTTAACTCAATTAATGGAAATTGAGTTAAGATTATTGTTATCAAGTCATATCGATGCCTGGAGAATTCATCAATTGAGTGATTATGTGACAAAAAAATTATATCCAAACAAAGGGGAGTGGAAATTTCTACATATATAAATAAATAGTGATTTACAAAATAATCATGGAGTAAAATAATCAATGAAGTTTGCATACAACCCAATGACAGGAAATAGAAATTAGAAACTCCCTTACCGATTTGGTAACATACAAAACGTACAACCCATGAAATAAGGATCATAAAATTAATATTTAAATACCCATAAATTAATTTATATTACACAAATAATACAATTGTGGGTAGTACATACTTCACACAGAAGGAAATAACTACGAATATAGCATAAATATCACGGGAAAGAATGTGAGATGAAAACCCCAAACCTTGTACTTTTCCTTAGTAGAGGGTAGTATAACCTCTTGTATAATTGTGAAATAATTTTTATTAAATTATAAAATTACCACATACAAAAATATGATATCAAATATGATCTTATGATATTTCTTTGTTAATTATATTTCAGTAGTATCTTTTTTTTGGGTGTTAACTGATTTGTTTTCCAGTATATGTTTTGTTACATAATTAATTTATGATATGGATAGGATGTATTTGATACATATATTGAATGTTATTAAGTACGTAAATGTTATATTAAATCATCAAATGAAAATTATTCTTTAATGGTTACGATGGGTAACGAAATCTTATCGCGTTGTGGAGACGGTAAGACGTACGTACGCACGAGCGACAATGTCATTCTATTAGCAGTGAAATATTATGTAATTGGATGGAATATTATATATACAGAATAATTAACATGTTATATTTATTATTTACATAATTTATAAAAAAAATTATACCAATCCAAATAATGAATTTTTGAATAACAAACTACACCGTGATGTGGAGACGATAATCCTTACGTATGCATGTATGGTGAAGAGAACACAGTGTATTTTAATGATTTTGGGATCGAACATAGAGTTTTGTTGTTGCAAGATAATCGAGTCATTGCTTAGGGGTATCAGTAGTTGAGTACACAAATTACCCTATGGATGACCTCGAGTTGGCTACATTGGTTAATGATCTTATGTTTATGTGACACTATATTTTGGGTGAAGAGTTTATAGTTTTTATGGATCAAAAATGCTCGAATTATATCCTTTCACATCATGATTTGAAACATTTGTAGCAAATATGGGTATAATATATGCAGTCTTTTGATTTTCAACAAGAATATACACCAAGAAGGGGGAATACTGTGGCAGATTCCTTGAGTAGGAAAACTCAGACTTAGATGGTACATGGGTTGAGTGCAGAGTGGTAGATGATGGGTTACCCTATAGAAAAGGATGTGGTAGTTCAGAAGAGTCATGATAGGATCACTCTGGTTTCTGTAGCTGCAGAGTCTAAACGATTGACACAAATCAGGAACAAGCAATATGAGGAGCTGGGGTGTTTATACCTAAGAGAATTCTTTGAAGGTGGGGAGACACCTTCAGATTGGATAATAGATGTGGATTAGATCATCTATGTTAGAAATTGTGTTGTTGTGCCTAGGAGTATGCGAGAGTATCACATGCAAGAATTTCATGATTCAAGTTGGGCCATACATCCTAGGGTGACAAAAATGTATTGTTATCTATGATGACAGTTTTGGTGTTCATGCATGAAAAAGAAGATAACGGGGTTCGTAACTAGATGTTTCACATGTCAGTAGGTGAAGGAAGAGCATCAATAACCTAGAGGCCAATAGTATCCATTAGCTATTCTAGAATGGAAGTGGGATGATGTGATGATGTATTTTGTGGTTGGACTTTCGAAGACTCTTAGGATGAATTATTCTATATGGATTGTTATTGATTGACTAATGATTGTAACGCAATTCTTCCCTATCAGGGAAACCTTTATAGTAGAGTAGTTGGGAGAACTGTTCATTAGAGAGATAGATTGTTTTCATGGGGTGACACAGACTATAGTTTTAGGTCATGATTGGTGCTTTACTTCACGCTTATGGCAGGGATTACAGAAGTAAATTGGTACATAAGTTCTATAAACTACAGCCTTCCAGCCACAAACAGATGGGAATTCAAAGCGTACTGTGCAAATGTTAAATGATATGTTGTGAGCATGTGTGCTCAACTTTTGTGGTTATTAGGATAAGAATAAGGATTTAGTGTAGTTTTGTTATAACAAATTTTAACTGGAAATAATATATATGGCACCATATGAAGTACTTCATGGTAGAAAATGTAGATCATCACTATGTTGGTTAGAGGTGGGAGAGTCCGAGATATTGGGACCGAGTCTCGTTCAGGAGACATTAGAGTAGTTAAATTGGATTCATTAATGTATGGATACATATCAGAATAGGTATAAGTCATATGCTGATAGAAGGGGATGACCCCTAGAGTTTATAAATGGTGATCGTATATTATTTTCGGTTTCGCCTAGATTTGGTCACCATATGATATGGAGGCAGGTCCTCTTGTCCCCTATTTTTGTAGCACCATTGAGGTGCTGGAGAGAATCGGGCCGATGGAATAACGCTTAGCACATACACAAAAAATCAGCACTATGCCTGATGTTTTCCATGTGTCCCAACTATGGAGGTATTAATCGACCCTTCTCATGTGATTGATGTGGAAGAGGTTTACCTCGATATAGATGGGTCCTTTGAGGAGCATATGATACATGTGTAGTGTCACGGTGAGAAAGTGTTAAAGGGAAAGGCCCTAATGTTAGTTCATGTGTTATGGAAACATGGAAATTTTCAATATGATCATGGGAACGAGAAGTAGAAATGGGGGCTCAATGGAACATTATTTTTTTATTAAAATCCTAGAGATGTTTAATAGTAAAGCTTGATGACGAGTTGTTGTATGGTTTGAATATTGTAAGATCCAAGATATTTCAGAGGCAATATCAGGAATGTTTTTAGGTAATTTTTATTTTTATTATGTTCTTTCGGTTAGGTTATGACCTGGGGTGTGTTTGGGTGATGTTTTAAGGAACTTTGGAAGACCTGGGGATGTGCACAGTTTGCACTTGGTTTGGACAAATCGTGTGCAAGATAAGTATGCAGGTAGTGAAAGTTTGCATGGTTCAAACATATTTTTCCTAACCAAGCAAAATTGAGTTGTGAGAGCAGTGTAAGGCCACATAATTGGAACATGGTTTGGGAAAACTATGCCGCCTCCCAGGTGACATCATGTTCATGGATCATTTTATTCCAACAATTTTTTTTAAAACCATATGAACCACCAAAAACATCTCTAATTCAACCTACACTCAAGCTTTATAGTTTTTGGGTGATCTTAGGGCCTTTTGGAGGGAATACAATGTGATACTAACACCGTTTATTGAGGTCAAAATCCCAGATTGATGATCTGCTCTCATCTCAGGATTTATACCCAAAGTTTTATCAATGATGTTGTGCCGCTATGATTTTGGAGGTATTCCTTTGGGAAAACATCCATCAATAAATCGAGGTAGGTGGTCTAAATCAAACTCCTCTAGTATAGATTTATGATATGTGAATGTAAACTAATTATTTTCTATCTTCTATTGATAATTTAATTCCTAAAATAGAGTAATTTTTAATGTGGAATTGAATTGAGTTTTCCTTAATTATTAATTGACAATTGAATCACAAAACAAAGGAAGTGGGTTTTCCCAAATAGATATTTTTGAGATTAGTTATGGGTTGATATATTGTAATTGAAATACTAAATTAATTATGTTAAGATAATTAATGGAGGGAATTAATTATGAAATCATGTTTCCCTATGAAGGATAATTAATTTAAAGAATTAATTATGTGCCATGATGTTTTCCAAAGATAATTAATTGGGTTAATTAATTATGTTCCATGATGTTTATCAAAGATAATTAATTGTGAGAATTAATTATGAGAAGTTGTGATTTGATATGGATAATTAATTTTGAATATTTAATAAGTAATGTTAATAGAAATGATTTATTGATTCATTGATGAATTATTTATTAAATTATGTAATTATTTAATTGATGAGTTAACTAATGGCCTTTAAAAGTTTTAACTAAATTCTGGATTAGTAATTTATTGATGTGGCTCGTTATTATGATTTATATAATGATTAAATGGATGATATTTTTAGTTTCTAGACATGGTGTTCTAGAGAAATTATGAGTTCGGACATCGACATGGCGTTCTACCCTAATAGATATCCAAGCTTGAGATTATTGGGTTCTGGGAATTTCAACCTATTCCTAATGAGAAATAAAGTGCTAGGCATGATGACTTACACTCAATGAGATTTTAGGATATTAGGCCAAAGGACCTACAATGAATGATTGATAATAATGAATTATAATTCAAACAATTTTTGGGGCACTATGTATGACAATGTACATGAAATGATTAATGATTTTTAATGATGATTCAAATTAGAAATATGAGTTGAAAATGGCCTAATGCAATGATTAAATATTAAATGACATTGTTATAAATTATTAAATTATTCACTGTACTTTTTTATTCACAAAATTGCATGAACTATCTTTTTAATGGTCTCATTTTAGACACTGTTTGTGGTTTACTATAGAGTTGTACTAACACCCTATTCGGACAGCCTGATCAGCATATGATCAGACTTTGGTGATGCTGGAGAGGATAAGGGCATGCCCTCGGATAGGTTGATGGTTGGGATTGGAGCATGGGATTGGGAACCATATGTGGTTCGGGACCCATTCATGAATAGTTTTTTATTTAGTTTTAGTTTCATTATAGACACTTGACACTTGCATTGTCATAAAATGGTTTAACTTTCAGCTGAGTATTGTATTTTATGGTTTTCACAATCTTATGTCATGGTATATTTTTTGTTATATATATGCTTTTGCCCATGGTTAATGTTTTTTTCTTCTTTTGGTGTTCTATATTGATAAAATAGGGTATATTTTCCCCAAGGCTAACTTACTAGGCCCTTGCAACTAGTTTGAACCCTTTGGCATATGGGAGGTGCGCTTGAGGGAATGTGACCAACGAGATCGGGGTATCATTCAGTGCATCCTAGGTTGGGACAGAACATTCATTAATCATTTTGATATTATTGAAAATAAATATTAAAAAAATTATAAAACATGTATTCTGATGAAAAAAATATTTTCTACTGAAGAGAGAAATATAGTCAGATATTCATAAAAACACATTCTCAATAATATCAAGAAAAAAAGTGAGAAATGGTGTTATTACTTAATAAATTAACATAATTATTATAGTAGAACAAAATATATTTATTTTATAATTTACATATCAAATAATTCCCCCATGTATAAAATAAACGAAAACACTACTGTATAATGATGACATTGGGAAATAAACCCTTACTAATTTGGTAACATTCAATTCATATTCCCCATGAAATAAAAAAATAATATGAAACATTAAATACCATTAAGGTATATAAAATTATGATATAACATATAAAATGTGTAATATATACAAAAAAATAGAAATATTTGGTGAATATAGAATATGTATCTTGGAAGTGAAAGTTATACAGGAAACCATTACCTCAGTTTTGATTTCCTTCAAATATGTCCATAACTTCTGGAAATTTGAAACAATCATGTCATTAATTTATTCCAAAACCATAATCATATTTATAATATAATATATAATATTCTTATAACATTTTGGCATATATTTCTTAATAAAATTTTATTATTTTCATTGATTATTTTATTAATTGCATTGTAATTTCATGCATCATTTTTCTTAAATTTTATAGTTCATGTGCTTGGGAAATATATATAATATATATATTTCTAAAAAAATTATAAATTTAATATTTAATCATTATATATTTGTTTTATTGATGGACATTCCAAATTAATTGAATCACTTCATGGGGAAGGTAGGTCATATGCACGCACAATAGATGATATGATTCCATTAATGAGTGAATCAGTATGGATGTGGGTGATATTTTAATTTTAACGAATCTATATCATATGTTATATATATACATATATATAATATTCATTAATTTTATCATTATTACTATCATTGTAAATCATAGGTTAAAAACTGTAACGCCCTGGTTCAGCGTGCTGCTCAGAGGTGCCATGTACCCGGTTGGTCACATGACCTCAAGAACATTTCACCTAATGCCAGAGGCTGCTGACTAGTAGTGATGGAATTGGATGTGATTGTGGGGAGACTATTCCATCATTCGCAGAGTATCAATATTGAAAAAAATGTATAATAGTACCAAAGTAGTAACTATAACATGAAAAGGTAAATAGATGAAGACTTCAAGTAGATAAACAACTAGAGAACATATATAAATGATGCAGGTCACATATATCTAGAAAATAAGAAAAACTATGTCACGATGCTAGAATACAGTACTAAACCAAAGAACATGGTAACCAAATAAATAAATCATGCAGCATTGCAATCCCCAGCTTCGTCCCATGCTCTCTAGCTCCACTTCCATCAAGTACCTTAAGTTGAAGGGTGCTTTCCAAGATCTATTCATGTAATAATATAATTTGTTTTGGGACCTAAATCCTAACCTAATTAAGGTGAGAGTCAAACCCTAGTATTTATCCACCCAATGATTTGTGCCTAATTTTCCATGAATATATATGGAAGGTAGTATGCAAAATGAAGTAATGAACAAGGAATTACTCAAAAATAAAAAATCCTACATTTTAAACTACATTGATTTACATTTATTAAATAAAAAACCAAACCATCTCAAGCAACCCTCTGAGAAGTTCTCACTATTTATCCTCTCTAGTTCACCATAACAAAGACTCTCTGAGGAAGAATTCACCATCAATTCTCCATGTGGTCTCATAACAGTAAACTGTAAACACTCTTTGGAAGCACTAAATGTCCAATAACCCATATGGTCTCTTGCTGTGTAACTATAGACACTCAATGGGGGCATGCACGTCCATTCCCCCTATGGTCTCATAACGTTAAAGTATAACCGACACTCTAGGAAAGCCCTTGGAATCCATTTACCATATGGTCTAACTAAAATAGGTTCCCACAGCCCTCTGTTAGTCAATCATTCACAACTGATATCCATATGCCAAAGAAAATCACAATATACTTGTAGGATAAACAGATAAAAATTATGTCACATGCATGTCAAATAAAATCACTCCATCCTAGGAGAGCTAGGCATGGAAAATAGAGCATACGAATAGGAAAGACTATACCCAATTTCCAATATTAGTTCAAAACATAGTAAAAAAAGTCCATATCATGGTAATTAAACCCTATTCTCAAACAAGATCCCTAACTCAATCAATCCAGGAATAGCAGGCATTAAAGGGTAAAATTCCCTAAACACTCAATACCCGGAAAAAGGGTATTGGGTACTTTTTTGACATATAACTCAAATACATCTTCTAAAAGGCAGAAAACACCTACCTTGACATTGTACGATCGATATAGTTGAATCATAGCCTTTAATTATACCTAGAACACCATAAATATACAATACAAATCTAAAATGTTCGACCAAGGATATATCACAAATAATGATTAATAAATATATGAGGCTCTAGAAGAAATAAGAACTTGTTGATTCTATTCCAATGCAATTGATAGTGCTCGATTCAGAGTGTCAAGCGTTAAGATATTAGAATATGAAAACATATAGAGCTCAAGTCTCTCTAAAACAGCAATAGATATAATACTATGGGAAGCCCCACTATCAAAAAGTGTAGAATCTATAATTGAGGCATCTAGAATTGTATCTCGAACTGTAGAGGGTTCAGGATCCTAATCATGTTGGGTATTCTCTATCACAAAAGCTTGTGCTGCATCGTGGCCTTATGAAGCTGACTGAGATACCTGAGATGATCCACCTTATAGTTGTCGAAAGCCTTGTGTAGGACCAATTCAGCCATGACATCTACCTTGGCTTGAACGGCCTGAAGGAATCATGTTCCTTGACTGATGTGGGACTGTCGGTCCTTCTTATGAACGTGGAGTCATAGAAAAAATCACTATCACTACCTACTGGTGAGAAATAACTGAAATAAATGTGGAACATGACCCATCTTCCCACAAGATAGGAACTCAACTAGGTCTCTCGAAAAATGTGTGATTGTATACCCACTATACCAACCCTAGTAGCGCACCAAATATATACCATAATAAGTATCATGAGGCCTCGATTCTCTGCACATAGACTCCCTATGGAATTTACTATTGTTATTAGGAGGGGTACCAATTCCAGATGATGGGCCTCCCAAGATCACTGTCTAGAAATTCCTTATATTTCGCTTTGTGATCAGTGCCTGGTTGACTATAGAGGTGATGGAAGTCAACTTGAAGATGTTCACATAAGATCAGATGCCATGCCTGAGACCATCCTCAATCTTCATCTCCAAAAATAACTTATCACCTCCTAGAATGGATGTGAAGCACTACAAATATATAAAGTTATAAGAGTACACCATGACTTAGAGAGTACCCTGTTTCAGTGTCATGAAATCTAAGGCTCGATCGTACCTCAAAGTGTCTAGGTAGAAATTATCATAGAAGGCATGCCTGAACTCATCCAAATCCATAACCTTCTAGTGTCCCACCTGTGAGATCACATCCCACCATCTCTGGGAAGAATCTCGAATCATATAAGTAGAGAGCTTCACCCTCCTCTCTGGAGGTGTCACCAGATGCTCGAAGATTCACAACATGGATTCTATCCATTACTCTAAAGCATGAAGTCCTCCTTCCCTTGAGAATGTGGGAGGATGTTGTAGCTAAAAGACCTGTGTAAACACTTCCATAGACTGGGAAGGATACGATGATCCCTGTAAGTTCTACATAAACCTCAAGAATCCTTCTCGGAACTGTGCATCTGCACTTATCTCTAGATTGATAGATGGTTCCACGATAGGAACAATAGGATAATCTATTTGTAGCTAATGATCTACCATGTCTGGGGTCTGATCGTTTAACAGTTTCTAGTGTTTGACTAGAGGACATATCGGTGGCATGACACTGCAAGGCCAAGTGCACACCTTAGTTCAATATTATCATGGGAAGAAACATAGAAATGCAGGAATGGAATATGAGGAAGAATGTATTCAAATTATTCAATACCTGGATACCCAACATGGATTAACCCTAAACATTGTTTCCCTTTAATCCTTTACATGGGTGTGAACTTTTTCCAAAACCGGTCATGTAACACCCATACAAATAGCATGTTCCTCCCAAAGACATAACATGTACTTGAATCATTTACCCCTGCATGAGTTACTCTACATGGCTATACAACCAGCTCATACCTGGGTAACACTACATAGCGTGTCCACCCTGGACATGGCGGATACCCCTTATGTTATAACAATCAGTATTGTGAGTCCTAAGGTTGGTGACACCATCGACACTACATGGCGTGGTTATTTAGGAATCATAGTGTACTAGAATGCTTTCACCAACCTGTGTCACTAGACACATCTCCGGATACATGGTCACTATAAAACGGAGTGTACTACCAGTACAAGGCGTGTTTCCCCAAACAAAACCCAACCCCATGTCTCTGCCCACCCATTCAGTCACACGGTCAAGGATTACTTGGCATGTACATATACTACACAGTGTGTACTAAAGAAAAAAATTCCCTTCCCAAATAGAAGGATTCATGGCGTGTATTCATCATTACACACCATGTATTTTTGAGTTTTTCTAGACTATAAGCCTCATAAACAACTCTAGAAGCCCATAAAAAACTAAAATAAACATTGAAGTTCCATATTCTGATCCGCGGTGGCCCTTACACCCCGCGAATCAATGTTTGGCACTCTCTTTATGTAATTCAAAAGGTATAGCAGAGCAATAAATACATGATCCACCAAATTACGTTCTATGAGGGCCCGTAATACCTTCGGGACCAAAGAAGGGTTCTCATTCAAACAAAACATACACAATTAGAAGTTACCTATCAAATAGAAGGAATTATATCAAGGCTTATATCAAAAGAGCATTCATGTCTAGAATAAGATCTATTACTACAACATGCAATTGATAATGCACCCAAAAAGGCATGATAGGAATTCATTAAATGTGATCTCTCTCACATGCCTATATGATGCATGAGATGTCAAAAACTCATCTCATCGAGTTTCAATGGAAATAGAACCTCAATAATATCAAAAAAAATTCATAAAACATGTGAATCACCCAACAGGTAAATCAAAACAACTGTAATAATTAAAAAAACTATAAAAATATCAATAACGAAGGTAAATTAGTATTTCCCGGTACACATGTTAGCTACTCCCGAACACAAATTTTTACCAACTACTTATTCCTTATTATCCCAGGATATCATCTCCAAACAGTACTTCAAGAAGAATATAATTATTTTGATACCACTTTGTAACGTCCCGGTTCCGAGTGTCGCCTAGAGGTGCACCGTACCCAATTGGTCGCATGGTCATAAGTGCATTTCCCCGAAATCCAGAGGTTTCCGACTCGATAAGAGGGCCTTTGGTGTGATAGTAGGGAAAATATGACTTCATTGGTAGATTATCACAGTGGAAGAAAATGTATAACTGTAGTGGAAGAAATACTGATAACATGAAACAATAAAAATCTGAAACCTGCAAATAGATAACTAATTGGAGCACATATATAAATGATGATGATACCAAATGTCTATGAAATCATCCAAACAACTCACAATGCTAGTTTACTGTACTAAACAAAAGTACAAGGAAAACTGGTAAATAACTCAAGATGATTCAGAAGCCTTAGCTTGGTAACAGGCTCTCCCGCTCCACAACAATCATTTACCTGATGTATAAGTGTGTTTTACCTTATATATACATGTAACAATATAATATTTTTGTGCCAAAAAGAATGACCGAAACAGGGTGTGAGAAGAATACCAGTAGGCAACCACCCAATGATCTGTGCCTAATGGTTATTGAATATGTATGGCTGGAAATATTGAAAATGAAGTAATGAACAAGGAAGTACTCATATGTAAACAATACAATAGTTTCAACTACTTTCATTTACACTTTTTAAATAAAAAAACAAATAATCTCAAGCAACCATTTGGGAAGTTATCATAGTCTACCCCCTCTGGTTCAGCTTAAAAAGTCTCTATGAGGAAGCACTCACCGTCAATTCCCCCTATGTTCTCATAACGGTAAACTACAGACACTCTGGGTAAGCACTCATAGTCCAATTCCCCTTGTGGTCTCATAACGTGGAAGTACAGACACTCTGAGGGAGCACTCACAACCATCTCTCTATTGTCTCGCAACGTCAAAGTATAACAGACACTCCGTGAAAGCCCCCTGTGTCCATTTATTGTATAGTCTAACTACACTAGGTTCTCATAGCCCTGTGTAAGTCAATCGTGCACAAATGATATCTATATTCCAAAGTAAATAACAATATACTACTTGGCTAAACAGCTACATAACTTGGAATAAGAAAGTCATATAATAACACTCTATCCTAACAACATTATGCATGGAAAATGGAGTATCCTAACAGGAAATACTATACCAAATAACCAATATCAATTCCAAACATTGGCAAACATATCCATATCAAAGTAATTAAATCATATTCTCAAAAAGATCCCTAACTCAAGCAATCAAGTCATAACGTGCATTAAATGGTTATATTCCATAAACATGTAATACCCCAAACTAGGTTATTGTGTAATGTTAGAACATATAACTCAAAGACATATACAGAATGTTGAAACCACCAACCTCGATGGTGTACGATCGATATAGTTGAATCTCATCTTTTGATTCGACCTAGAACGCCATAGATCTATAAAAACGTCTAAAATGATTAATGCATGATATCTCAAGGAAGAAGATAAATCAAGATATCAGGATCTAGAATAATGAATAACTCATTGATTTAATTCCAACGCACTAGATGGTGTTCATTTCATGGAATAGATGGTCAATCGGGGGTTCAGAGAAGAATTTTGGTCTTCAGTCACTCCTGGACGAGATGACATTAGAATATGTGGTTTCTATGAACGAGATGCAAACCCAGTCTGATTTGACAAATAAAAATAAAAATACACAGAATTTTCACTTATAATATATTATGTGTATATATATTTTATGGTCCCCTCCTAAAGTGGCCCTGTCACATCATCACACGGTCTTGTACATGTCCATGAAACGACCAGATATGGTCTGGACACGATGTCAGAGTACACGTTGTCTACAAGGAAGTACACGACCTATACTCTTAAAAAGTTACTTCTTCACTATTTCTTAAAAACAACTTTAAAAGGAAACATATATGTAAAAAGAAGGTTTGGGGTCTTACAAAGACATATCAAATCAGTTCAAGAGGTGGTAGTCCTCCGTACACAGAAGTGATGTTATGAAATTTAAATTGAAATGAAAACTAAGACGGTATATGTGATATTAATATTCCATACGAATAATAATATTATAGTTATCACATAGATGTGTTAAATACAACATTATATCCATTTTTGATTGTTTTTTAAATGAAAATAACTATATCTACTCGCGAAGTGTTAGTCTGTCGTACACTTGATCAATGATTTTATTTCTCATAGGATGGATGTGGGAGTTGATAAACATTATTACAGTAACCTAATATCTTATTATTATAGATGAGGAATTTTGTTAATTTAAAATTTTAATACTTCTTTGAGTTTTTAAAAATATGAAACAAATTTATTGAGATTTAATTTGATAATTGCATACCCTCAGAGAAACCTCATTTGGATATCCTCTTAATGTCTATAAGGATAGTCTTTTCAGAGGACCAAAATATCTATAATATGTCTAATAATTATGGGTAGATATTTGGTAAGTCTTTTTCATTATAAATGGATTTAGTGATGTGAATATTTGAGGGTAAGGAGTTAAATTTTATAGGTGTGGAAAATGAAACATCTTCGAATTTACTTGGAAATTTCCCAAAAGAATACAAAATTTATTGTCTTTCACATAAAAAAATATTCTAAATAACCTAATGTTCTGATTTTTTAAAGTATAAGGTTGATATATTCCCATTAAAAAATATTTAAAATTTTCTTAAAGTAATTTAACACTTATAATGACAATTTAACTCCATGATAAACCCATTTTTACCTTAACTGTGCTAATTAGTTTTTATACTTTTCATTATTAATTTTGGTAAATAAGTTATTTGAACTTTTTTAATAATTTAAATTTTCATGATTCCAAATATTGAATCCATTTTTCCATGTTTATTTTAATGAAGTGGAAAATTTTGTGTTAAAATTAATCCCATAGAATTGAAAAGAAAGTGGGTATTCAATGAGAAAAGGGTCAATTTTTTTTAAAAAATTTATAATAATTTAATATGAAGGTGATTATAATTACCAAAATTAGATTAATATAAATTTAATTAAAATAATTTTACATTAAAAACAATTTAAAATAAAATCTATCTTTTAAAATTATTTGTATGAAAATTCAGTTTTTAGTAATGTTTTCTATTTTTCAAAATTCATAAAAATTTGGAAACATCTCATAAACATCACAAAAGAAACAAAAAGATAATTTTGGAACGATTAATTATAATATTAAAATTATTTTTTCATTCAAATTATATAAAAGTGTTCAAAATGAATTGTAAATTTTGTGTACAAATCGTGATTAGACAACCATTTAGCGAAATACTATTTTTAGAAAACATTTCATTATTTCTTTAATATGGTTAGAATTTTATGTATAATAAATATATATCCATTATCTTTTTTGAAAAATTTAAACTACATAATTTTTACAATTTAGTATATACTATTCATACCAACTAATGTTAAGATCTTGGTTATAATGGACGTGTTTAAATAATATCTTCTTAATAGAGTATCAAGTTTTTTTAAAATTGTTGTTGCATGAATCATGGGATATCAAAGAGATTGAATTTTTTTGAAAGTAAATATTTTATAAAGACTATAGATGTGTTATTCTACTATATTATTGTTTTTTTTTCATCGATTATATTGACCAAAACGTTCATATTTTATAATGTCATAGTACTACAACACATCAATATATTCTCATATTATTTTAGTTTCATCAAGGATTATCTTTTCATTACATTAAATCATTTCAATTTGTTATGCCTTATAATAATCCGATAATATCCATAGTTGAGATCATTACTCCAAGAGATATTTGTCACCATCCTTGATCATTTATTGTATTATAGAGAGGTTTTAGGTATGGTGATTTCCTCTTCGTGTAAATTTATGTTGTCTCCATATAGTGGAATCCGATTAATACCATAATTTCATGGAATTCCACTAAATAGTTTATCACAAATTTCATTTATATTTAATCCAAAAAAATTGATGTGGTATAAGTTATATACATGGGGTGAAAATATTTTTCCATTTACGATTTTTAACGATGGCTCAAATTTAATTTTCTTTGGAGGTGTTTGAATATTTCTATTATACTTGTGTGACATGAATGAATTCATAAAACCGTTGTCAAATTTTATACATTCAATAAATCACTAAATAATAAAAATATATATAATTACCATGATGGAATCTATTGAAAATTCATCTCTTGTCATTTTTTGTTTTTATGATCAGTAATCATTGATAACCCTTTCCTTATAGGATTAGTTCATATAGTGTACTTTTTCAATGACGATAAAATATTTGAAATTATACTAGGTGACTAGAAAAGAATTTATTTCTTCCATCACATTTGTGGGTTTCTCCCATTTCTATTTTTTGGTTGGGTACCCTTCCATTCCATACCTAAAGTAGTTCCTTGTCCCCTTTAGGCAATTTATGGATTCTTATTCAATCAATTTTAACATGTGTGATGATGGGATTTTTTACCCCCCATGAAATTTCTCCATCACTCTACTAGAATTATAATCCATTCTCCACATTATATCTCTAAACCCTTTAGACCATTGAGATTCCACAATAGTTATTTGTACATTTAGTAAAAATCATAAAATTTCTTCCACAGTGTTAATGTCTCGAATTGATATAGTTATGGTAGATTCAAAATTATCCCACTAAAGAGGTATTCAACTAAACTTTCAGGGTCAATGATGATATCATAGGACTGTCATGAAATAATTGTTATTTTTTAATCATATGGACCATTGTATCTTTCATCCTTATTATTGAGGCTATAAAAATCCCTCTCAAGTTTTATTCAGTGAGTTTGAGGAAATTATTTATCAAAAAAATATTTAATTTATTTTTCTACTCCATTAAATTATCCCCTCCTTTGGATTTATATTCTTGATAAATTTTTACCCTTGATTATCCTCACCCACCACTTGAAAAATTGCTAAAAAACATCTCTTTCTCATATCATTGAAGTAGTGAGAATATATTTTCTATAGAGTTGATCCATCATTCCATTATTATGGGATTGGATGATCCACTGAAATAAATATGCATTTTTTTATATATGTATCATTTGGAACATTATCATTTGTATGGGGTGTGGTTTTTTAACGTGATTAAATTTTTAAGTCCAAACGTGAGGACATTAAGTATGAATTGAAATTATGTTCTCTACTAAAATAATGAGGAAATTTTGGATGATAATCTTAACACTATTAAATATAATAGAAAAAATAACTATTAAAACTGAATGGAAAACCCCAAAATAGAATTTATTCCTTAACCTATGATTTTTTTTTAATCTTTGGTATCCATGTCATATTTCTTAAAATTAAATATCATTGGTGATTTCTTACCATAATAATGATTCATAAAATGTGTATGACATTATAAATTCATATTCTTTATATGTTTTAAACAAATGGTAAAACAAGGCCATTATTTCCCACACCCGATGATGATTGATTTAATACCCAATGCATTATTTTCGGGGTTATTACCCATTGCTACACCTATTTTAAAGAACATTCATTTATAGCATCTAGGAATGGATATCATTTCACCAAACCCAATTTCCCTATACATTATCAAAACACACACACACACACACACACACACACACATATATATATATATATATATATATATATATATATTTTCAAGACATATCCATATGTAATTCACCATGACTTTTGAATCTAAAACCCCTAATATAACTAGACCATGCTTTGATATTAACTATTTCAACCCATATCATTTACACTCTTTATTTTACGATTTTTATATATATTTAGAGAAATTTTTTCTGAAAGGATTAATATGACTAATTTATTTGTGTAATTAGATAAAAAAACCTAGCTACATGATTAATAGTCACAAATACATAATTAAAAAACTCAACAACATTCCCCATAATTCCATTGATCTTCTATAACGGAACTAGATAACATGGGCATTTACATTAAATGGCTTGAGATATACCACCTGAATATGGAGTAATCAAATAATATAATTAAATATAGGTTTTTCAAGGGATATAACATGATGAAATATAAATTTTAGAATCATAATTAGGGATATCTATATGTAACATAATATGATAACATTAAGGAAACATTGGAATGTGGTAATGAAATAAAAAATGAAATCATATGCATAACTAAAAGATAAACTCTATGAAATAATAAATTAGTGTTCTTTGTATAATAAATCAAGAATTATACATATCATCTCATGAAATAAAAACATTACCCGAGGCATTGGATGGATATATAAATCTTAACCCACCAATCACATTAATATCAAGTGCTTTCATTGGATGACCATATAGATCATACAAAAAAATAACATATTTAAAAAAAACCCAACGTTAATGATAATGGGATAAAAACATTTATTTCCCAAATAAATAAGGGTTATTTAAATATATCTTAATAATTATTATTGAAAATGGGGATGCTTATTCCGGATACAAATTTTTGGTATGGAAGATCGCTGAATAATATCAGAATCTAAACTAGAGTACATAAATATCATTGTATGGTTTAATGAGAGTAAAATTTTGTCTATTATTTCATGAATTACATCATTATAGAATTAGGATGTGTAAAAAAAATCCAAAATGATTATTTTGAAATCATAAGTCTTAATACCAAGAAAGTTCTTGAATAAAGAGGACGAAGAGAATCCCTTACCTTGAGGGGTTGAATCTAAAAGAAGTCGAGAATCATCATAAAATATTAGTAACATCAATGTAGGAATTTATAGATGTATATGGAGTTTAAAATCATGATAAATTAGTTTTTAAATAATTGGAATGGGTGGTTTTTTGTGAATTTATATAAAACTATAGGATCATTGTTTAATAATTTCTAAACATTGGTTTTAGACTCTTTGAAATAAAATAATCGAAACCACATGCCTTCCAAAGGACATTTTACTAGGTTTCTTCCATTAAATAGTGGTTATAAATTTATTATTATAATATGAACAAAACAACTTAGAATAAAAAAAAATTATACATAAGTGAGTCATGTTTATAAGAAATTATTTGTAAAACCTTAAAATATAATATTGGTTTTGAAGGATTCATTAATAGCTTTTAAAATTAATTAAATACTATCTAAATACATTATTTTAAAGGGTTAATCTATTAATGGTAATATATTGTTAGTATAACATTTATTACATCACTGTTGGGATATAATTATTTCATAATACATATAGTATATTCATTATGTATTTATTTATTACCCATAAAATAGACTAATAAAAAATTTGGAATATGTTTCCATTGGATAATTTCGATATATTGTTTTCAAAAATAGTAATAATTTTACCGAAATAATTTTTTATTTATAATAATTTTTTATAAATAAGTACTTATTTTCTTTAAAGGTTCTAGTTTTTATGACACTATCAATTACCTAATCCTTATAAAAAATACATTAGAAATCTTTATATTATATTTTCACATACATTTAAATATTTATTATTAAATAATAATATTTCATGAAAATAATTTTATTTCACGTATTCATGTAATTATCAAAAAGGGTGATTTAATTGAAACTATATATTTTAGAATAATTAGATTTTTTTATTCTTATAAAAATATAATTTTTGTTAAATTCATTATATATTCATTTATAAAGGTATAAAGGAACATGAAAAATATAATACTTATTATATAAAAAACACACTACTAGGTTTTAGATGCATTACCCTTTATTATTCTATCATAGGACCTATGGGTATGGTTGGAGAAGGTAACACATTATTGGGGTAGTCTGGAGAACACATTTTGATTCATGATCTTTATAATCCTTGAATTATCTCATAAATGCTTTTAAGAGTGTTTTATTTGATGAAAATTGGATTATTCATGGCCAATGCAAAATCGTAGTGATTCAATATCCCTCAAATGCTATGGAAAATTGGATACATAGGATATGATCCAACTCATTGATGAAATCACCTCCTCTTTCTATATCAATTACATTTTATCATAATCATTAATATATAATAATCTTAAGTGATACTATATAATAGATATATTAACAATTTTTACGATTTTTATTTGTTTTTAACATCAAAAAATATATATATTATAATGGTTCTAAATGAACAATGTAATTCGTGTGTTTTTTTATAACTAACAAACACTATAAATTAGTTATTCATTCAAAAAGAATATTTATTTAGAAATGTTTGAGTTGTTACATAGTCCCACTGAAAAAGAAATTGATAATAATGTTTTACTGAGTTAACTATGTCTCATAATAATAACTATATGTAAAAAAGCAATAGGTTTCCCTCATTATGTCTTAATGATTTAAAAATATTATTTTTATATATTTATCTTCAATTTTATGTAAATGGGTGAGAGTGGGATTTTTATAATAAAATAATTACACTGACTAGTTATAGAAGATACATTCAGGATTATTGATAATTTTAAAATGTGGCCATTGATTCATCTCTACTAATAAATGTCTACTATCGATTGATAATCTCCTGGGATCACCTTTATTATGATTTTTTTTATCAAGAACAGATATCATCGGTTGTGAAATATGTGGGGAATAGTACTATATTTAAATATATATGTAAATTTTTAGAAAATTCCATGATTAATTGTTTTTTTCATCCATTACATTATGTGAAAAAATTACATATACACTGTTGAATTAATATTATTTATAATCTCATCCAGAGTGAAGTTTTTATATTCTAGTGGAAATTGGTTTTTATGTGTATTATAACCACATGAATGAATTTCATATAAGTTGTTAAAATTATTCCGTGGCGTTTGTAAACAATTACATGTTGTTTGAATTAATTTAATTTTTTCTATTATATTACTTTTAAAATATTAAATTTTATTTTTTCAATATTTTTGAGTAATTAATCGTTGAAAATAGAACAAATCCTAGAAGGTGTTTATCAAAGATTTATTTTTGATAATGAATCCAAATGAAATTACATACATATGACTATGGGTAGGTATTATTTGTTTAGTTAATATTTTTTTTGTCTTATATAATGATATAGTGTTTCTTACATTTAATTTTTTTTATAACTATATTTTCATAAAAACGATGAAGGGATAAATGTTTTAATTGTACTTTATCATTAAAATTTGATATAATATTTATTGGAAAGATACCATATTTTTAAATTTTTAGTTTCATTATAAATATTATGTTTTGAACCAATATCTTGTATTTTTAATATCATAAAATGTATTTTTCTTATAGGATTTTTCTGATGTTTCGACGTATTTAGATGATGACTTTTACCACCTTTGATTATTATTTTAAAATTATTTTATATGATTGATTAATTTATAGTTTTATCAATAAAATTTTAATTTATATGTTTTTTCTAGATAAAAGTTATTATAGAAAATTAATCATGTATTTTGTATGTACATTTTTTTACAGCTATAGAATTTATGGTTAGAGGGTCTGGTGTAATGTATTTTAATATATATTCCTAATAATATCATTTTCAATAATACATTCAGTAAATGTTTTTTTTCAACATCAGTTGTGATAAAAATGATGTTAATTGTGACATTCATTTTCCAAAACAATCATTGAAATTTCATCTACATATAAATTTAGTTAATATTTCAATGTTAGTTTTTAGTGAATGTTGATTTTTTTTTCAAAACCAATATAGAAATTTACATTCATCATTAATTATTATAAAAACTGCTACTGAAAGTCTCTCTCTATCCCTATTAAATTGATATTTAGAAAATTTTTTGTATAAAAATAGCTACCAAAATGTAAATTCAATTTATCTTATTATATTAACCACTGTAACATATAAAATTCCATTATAATTTTAATGAAAATGACCTTTAAAGTCACTATATATCATTTAATATTAATTATTTCAATATCATTTTTATAATAAATACTTTTTATGTTACTGTCAATATTTAATTTTAATAACCAATGTTAAAATTATATTTCTATCATAATATTAATCTACATTTTATTTTAATCAATGAAAAAAATAAAAAAAAAATTACGTTAAACTGATTATCATAAATTAGTTAGGTTGTCACAAATCTCAATACAAGACAAATTCATAAATTAAGTAATGTACAAATGATTAAATTGTATGATTTTAGAGTGATATTCAATTTTGGGAGTAATAAATATTTTTTAAATAATAATACCCTTATTCTATATGATCTAAAAAAAATTGTTCCATTATTGATTAAATCATAGAAAATTTGGAAATCATCATGTGCCTTTTGGTTAATTGTAAATATGTAACCCTTTAGTTTATTCATAAATATTGGAAATAAATGCATATTTATTCATGAGCTTAACATCAAATTATAGTATATTTAGTAAAGTATTTACATTGGTTTTTAGAATATATTCTCCAAGATTTAGTCACGTTTATTTTCCCCATAAACATTCTCATTGTGTAAATAGAAGATTAAGAATATTTAGTTATAACAATTAGAATATTGATCACATATATTGGTAATTATTCAGTAGATAATAATCAAGAATTATTAATATTATTATTTAATAATGAGGATGTCACTTTTGACTTCAATAATTTCTTGAACTATGTTTCTAAAAATGAGGAATATACTATAATATTTTTCTTTGAATATTTTATAATTATAATTTATATTTTAAAATATAAATCAATAATATTATGGAACTAATTTAAATTTTAGTTGATAGATACTAACTTATAGAGCTAAAAATGAAAAATATTTTGATCATCTATTGAGGGACTCAGGCCAGGGGCTGTTTTCTTCCTTTATAAATCCATAGAACCTAGATTAAAATAAAATCCATAAAATTATACATTATTTAGTATTGGGAGAAAATATATAACTATAATGTATAGTGAATATACAATTAATAAAATAATAATAGAAAATAAATTAAGTATATATAGAATAAGAGGGATATTTTATGAATAATTTTCATATATGATGAATCTTATCTACCATGTGTACCTAGGTTTTTAGTGGGAATGATAAATTTAATTCATAAGCTAAAAATAATTTTATCTCTTTTATAAAATTATTTTTTACGAAAAAAACTCATCAAAATTCATGATATGTCAATAATCTACATTATCATTAATGGTGATTGGATCAATCGTTTATGAGTTATATAAAAGAATATATGAATGGTGGTGAAGAATAATGATAATGATATATTGATTTCTATTTAAATTTTTATATATTGGGTGTTTTTCATTGATTATAAAAATAGTAGTGTTTTAATATGGAATGTCAAATCCAAATTTTAATTTATTAATTAAATATATTAATATGATATATCTAAAATGTACTCATATATTTTATATAAATTATTATTATAGAATTTCATTATATTAGATCCAAAGGGATAAAGTCAGAGAACTCATTAAGGTCAATATGAGTCCATTTAAAAATTTATATGTAATATTTAAATGTTTATTAAACATAAAAACATTTAATTATAAATTATTAATATATTTTATTATATGGAAGGTAAAATAAAATACGCAATTAAAAATGATTTTTAAAATTATATAGAATACGTAATGTGTTATTAAGAAAACTAGAATTGAAATTATATTAATGTGAAAAAAAAAATTAATTCTCAATTACAGAAAGTGTCGTTTAATTGTTTTAGGAAACGTTATTCTTCACTACCAGTTTAGTGTGTAGGATATTGTGGTGAATATTACTAAAAAATAGGTGGACCAATATTTATAACATTTTTTATTAGTATATGTTATTATAAATTCATTGGGACCCATGGGGTTGTATTGAATATTTTATAAATATTATCCCCATATAATCCAAACATGTGAATCAGTATTATCAATGGTAGTGTTTTTTTATGATCTATGTAGATTTACCCTCTAAAAGTCAACGAATAGTCTTGTTGTCACTCCAATAATAATTTTGACTTATTTTGGATATCCCATTGAGAAAATATATGCTAGAATCTTTTATGTGGGGAGGGAGTAACTAAAATTTAGAGTAAATAATATATCTATCTATATGTACTGTTCTACATGAACTATCACTAATACACACTATAACTATAAATTCGTGGAGAAAGAGATCATAATAGTGGTTTTCTTAGTTAGAAAATATTACGTTTTAACTATTAATATTAATTTTATAATCCAATACACAACATTACATTATTACATTTACTACATGGATTATTTATCCTTGATGTAATTATCAGTATTTTACATTGCAACATAGTAAATTATTCTTACAAATTTCAAGGTTAAATTTTTTTATAAACACTTATTATTTATAACTTATAGATGGAATAAGTCTTTGATTTGTATTATAATTAGTGTATTTGATATTATCCTTTCATTATTTACTTGAGTACAGTTTGAATTTGATTAAACTAAAAAATATATATTAAAATGTAAATAATTTCATCCAAATCTCAATGAAGATAGTGAAAATATGTAGTTTAATAACATCGTTTCTAATGCATTGGGTAAATTGGAAAAATTAGTGAAATTTAAAACATCTGATTCTAGAAGTATACATATTTTAAATTTGAAATATTAAACTCATGCTCATCTGATACATCTATATATGTATTTTTTCATATAAAAGTTGGTATAAGTTAAGGAAATACTATATAACATCTAAAAAATTGGACTGAAATTTATTATGAAATATAAATCTTATTGACTTAAAGTACGCCAATTAAAAGTCAATTGTCAAGGAACATACTTAAAAAAATAATCCTTCATGTGGAATTTAGAACAATTATAAAATATTAAATAACAAAAAAATTCAAAACAACTACAAACCAAATTGAAATATGAACTTATTAACCAATACATAATGAAAATTAGGAATAAAGTTTTAAAATATATTTGGAAAAATAATCCAAAAACACCTAAAAATAATCTTTATAAATAAAAAAATTAAACCCACACAATGTATGTCACTATTTTTATTAGTGTTTGGGAATACATGTCACATTATTATGGATCCCAAATATAATTCTTATACGGATGTAAAATTTTTAAACATATATTTACAAGGTTATATAAAAAGAATATTTATATAGATATGTGTAAATGATTAGATCAGGGTGGATGATTTCAAGAATTATAAAATTTCCAAGAAGAATAAAATGATATAGAATTATTGTAATATATTTAGATGGAATATTTATGTTTAAAATATAATAATATTTCTTTAATTCCCATTTTCATTTATTTCTACAAGATCTCAATTCATATAGGGAATGTATATTCATTATCATATGAGTATTTCTACAGAGATATTTAGACATCCAAATTGAAAAAGGAAACCCTTTAAAATTAATGGATAAATATAAAACTCTAATAAATATGTTTAAACACCCTCCATGATGATCTTGAACTGAGATATGTATGTCTATCTATGGTAAATAAAATAATCTTGGGGTTTTTCTTAGCTTTGGTATGTTTTCCAAAATCATGTGAACTATTTTTTTCATTATTGGATAGTCATTATTTATTTCTTCATATTAATTTATAATGAATGTTTTTCAGGTTCGATCCTTTATATTACCATTTAATAATTTAACTATAACAACTAAACACCATTTACTAAGAACCACATTAAAAAATTTAGAATAAAGTGGTACTTGAAAAAGAAAAATGATTGGATTTTCAATAGAGATAACTAAAATCATTGTGTAATAGTAATCACAATGTCAAAGAGATTATGTTTTTGGTCACCCATTCTAAAACCATGAAATCATAACACTAATTAAAAACATTTATCTCCATCCAATTTTCTAAATCATATACCAAATTAAAAACTAAATCCATTTTATATCCATCAATAATGATTCTTTTTTTTGTCAGAATAATTATTTTTTTGAGTTAACCAACCTAATTTTTATTATGAACCTAAATATGACTCTTAAAGTACCATGTTTATTCCCTAGTACCATTTAATTCATTGAAATCAAAACCAAAACAATTATCTAAATATTTCCTAAAACAGTTTACACTAGCCACATTTACCTTTTTAAAACAAACCATTGTAAAAAAATTATAATCCGTATATGTTATTATAGATTTTTACCAAGGATCCAACCATTAACTAACAATCAACCCTGAAACACCAAAAATTTATGGAAATATTTTTTCAACCATAGAATAAGTCATGATAATAAAAAAAATATGCATTTATTCCATGTAATATATATTTTTAGTACATAATGATTTCCCTACTGACCACAACAATCATTGCAGTTCAAACAACATCCATTAATAATTTTCATTAGTAGTTTCCTATGAATATAAAAAACATTGTATTTTCTAAAACTGGTTGCATTTTAGTAAATAATTTTAAAAAAACCAACATATAATTGCCTTATACTATTGAAATATACTAGATCCAACCATGAGTCTATGTGTGACCCATGAATCCCCCAATCAATGGTCGACAAATAAATGTATAGTACCAATGGTGTATAATCATACATATATAAAATAATTCTCATTAAAAATGGAATCTCCAAAACACCATTAATAAATTATATGTAATTCCCATCCTTAAAATGTGAATAATGAAAATCAAATTCATTTAAAAAACATAAAATCAATATAGAAGTAGTGATTGAATTCAAATCCCATCATCTCCACTAAACCATTTTAATATTATAATGAAATTCATGCCCACAAACCAATATCCCAAGTATAGAGAAAAGTGAATAGATTTTTAGGGTATCTCTATACCGATATGATGTGTTAGGATTCCAAAAATAAGTATATATGATCAATTTAATTTGGAATAAATTAGTTGAAATTACGAACTATAAAAATAGCATACCTCACTATAATATTTTTTTCAAAATAGATATTTTTATCATATAGACTCTATATTTTTTATTCATCTAAAGGTTTTCATTGGCCCATGGAATCACATAATTCTTTGGATGGACCCATTTTACTTCAATGTTCATGAGTATCTCCCTTATAAGTTTCATTAAAGGGAGATAATAAAAATATACCTTAGCGTGTGAATAATCACTAAAATCATTGATTTGGTTGTATATACTCCAGATTATAAAACAATTATATTTAATGAATTATATTATTAGAGTGTATCATTTCATACATTATGGAGTGGATAAATCTTTCATTCTTATGTTATAACACTTATAACTTCTCTTCATTTATGAATATTATTGTTAAACTCCGTAAACATTATATAATATATCTTCAAATAATCACATGATTTACTAATAAGATTAAAAGAATGATTATAATTATAATAAATTATTTTGAACCCCCAATTTTTGGTATATAACCCTTCAGTTATTAATATTATGTTTTTAATGTGTTTTAGTAATGTTTGGGAGGGTTTTGGGTACATTTTTAGTGTTTTTAATGATTTTATGAAGGTGAACAGTTTGAGATTGGACAGTGGAAACTGTGAAACTCTTATAGGAAACTATGAAAGGTGAAATAGGGGCTTATATGTTGGTTCGTGGATAGATGCATGGTTATTCCAAATCATGTATCCTCATAGGAGTAACTGTGAAATGTGTCACTGATATAAAAATATGTTTGGTGCACTGTTTTTCTAACTATGTGGTCCAACCATGTAATGTGTCCTTATAGGTAGGGGCTGGTGCATGATTCGCACACGATTTTCTAAACAATGTTATCCAACCATGCATGATTTAAATTTAAATCCCAAAAAGTTTATATCACTCTATATAATTTCTAAATCACTATTTTTTTATCTAATTCGAACATAAATAGGTAATTATTCTTCTTAAAGGGTGTGGGGGACTTCCCCGCTAATCTAGAGTGATCCTCTGGCAACACTTTTTTCATTGGAGGCCATATTGTCTGGTAATATGTCATTTTTCTGTATTTTTCATTAGATATACTTCTCTTCCCTATATTGGATATATAGATATCGTTTTTTTGAGATAGTTTATGATATTTTATTATAATCATGATGATATTTTGATGTGTTGATGTCAAGGAACATGATATGAGGAGGGTTTTGTGGAGATTCACCATGGTTTTGATGAGTAAATCATGCCATTCTTCATATTTTCCCTAATTTACAATGTTGGTGGATTTATACTCAACTCCTTTAATTAGAACTTTAACACTATATTTCAATTTTTTAAATTTTATTGAACTCAACAGTTATTTTTTAAAGGTTTTTTATAAAAAATCTCTATTGATGGTTGGTGAATCTGTTTTTTGTGCAAACTAGTTTGGTAAATCTTATTAATATATTGATTTTAAAATATTTGTTTAGTTTGAATCATTTAGAATGGTTTTTTGGAAATGTTTTCCAATGAAATTTTTCTTTGTTGAAATGGTTTTGTTATAGATTTATTGGCATAGTTTTTACTAATACATGGTGTTGTGTGTCCATGTTTCATTTGTGGCATGGTTGAAATATGACTTGGTACTCAGGGGAAAGGTGTAATGGAACATTGGATATGGTTAACTTGTGGTGTCATTGTAGATTTATGAGATACCTCTCGTGAGCATGGAACTCTACCCTAGGAAAGCATGTGTGGAAGAGTGGGTATGTAAAATTTAATGGGTGATGTCACATGGATTGTAAAATGGTTTGGAGAACATGTTTAGTTCTGTTTTAAGGAAAACTATTTTAGATAGAAAACTATTGTGGTTAGGAAATTTCAATGGATTTTATTTAATCTATTAAAATGTTTTTAGTTGTTTTATAAATTCTTTAAATAATTATGATAACTTTTTCTATCCTAGTGTCATGATTTGTGATGTAATTTGGGGAAAACCAATTGAGTTTCATTATTCATCCCCTAATTTTCTACAATAGTGGCTTTGTATATTCTATTAACTGAGAAATAGGTGAAAGAAAGTAACATCATTTCTTAAGTTAATTTTCATGATACTTTGAGAATATATTGTAGAGTGGTGGCTTGGAGAATGTCGGGAGATGTGGAGTCATTGACTATAAAGACCAGTAAATTTCAAGGAAATTTTTATCTTAAATTCTTTCAGATTTTACGAGTACGTAGTTCCTGATGGAACCTGATTACGAGGCCTGGTGTGCCAGGAATCAATTTCTGAAGTTTAGCTCAGGTACATTTAGTGAACGAATGAGTGGGTTTCTCTATCTTTTTAAACGGTGCTCAGAATTGAAATCTGAGGGCACCGATGGAACCGCAGCCCCGATAATTTCTTAAGAGGACCTTTAATGAAGATGCATTTTCTTTGAAGGAGTTGTTAAAAAATGTGGATTCATTAAAAAGTGAATAAAATTATGTAGAATTTTATTTATTTTTCTAAGGTGGGTTTATCCTACATGGGTAAGTTATGGTGGGACCCACTAGCATCCTAACTACCCATGTGAGGATAAATGTGGGGTGGGGCCCGCAGGAGCCCCAACCCTTCACATTCCCTTAAACCCCTTAACCCCCCCCCATTTAAACCCTTGTATTTAATTAAGTGACTCCTCCATTCTCCACTCTCCCACATTAATTCATGCCAACACACTTTTAATCAATTAATAGATTTAAGTGTTTGAATTTTGTAAATTCGAATGCATGGAAAAGTAAAATAAAATAAGGGGAAGCTTATTTTATTTTGGGGTTATCATGTTGTGTTGAGAATTGGAGGAGAGAGATCTAGTCCCTTTTGAAGAACTTCATCTTCAATGAAGAACGCCAACTCTTCGATGAAGAACATCAACTCAGCGGCCCGGTTTCTTCATACTATTCTTCCTCTGCGACAAGGGAGGAGACACCGACACTGACGGAAATGACGCCATCGTCCGTTGCGATTGAAAAATGCGAAGTCCTTTCAAGGAAGGGGTTAAGTTCAATTTTAATGAATTAAAATTGTTCTTTGTTTTGTCGTCGAACAATCTAGTTTATTTTGACCGCTTGTTATCATCATAATGGGAGGATATTGGACCACACAAACATGGCCAATAGTCCTCCCCTTTTTTGTTAACAATCATTGAAGTTTGTGGTGAAGGCGGCACGGTGCCATTGCACCGCGTGGGAATGAAGAGGACCGCGCCCGGAGCGGGCCGCGACGGTGGAGCGTGGCGCCGTCATGTCGCGTCGGAACATCAAGGGGGTCGCGGCCCGTGCGGGCCACGGCGGAGGGGCACGACATCGTCGCATCGCACCATTCGGACAGGAGCTGTGGCCTAAGGCCATTGCGGTCTTTAAAGGGGCAGCCGACTAAGCAGGCTGCCGATGCCACCTGAAGGTGGGACCCGAGGGGGTCTCGTGGTTACACAAGGTCGGCCATCACGGCCGACCGTTCGAAGGAAACCGGGGGGTCGTAACCCCCCGACAGATTCCTAGGAAAGACCCCATAGCTCTGGATTTATGGAAACAAGGGGGAGGCAACCCCTTTGCGACCCGCTCGGCCAGCGCCGAGCCGCGGCCGGCTTCCGAGCCGGACAGCAGGCCGCACAGGCCGGGCCGGGCCGCACAAGCCACGGGCTGGGCCGCGTCAGCCGTTTTGGGCCGCGCCCAGTCAGGCTGGACCTGGAACAGGGTTGGGTCGACCCGGTTCAAGCTGACCCAGGGGGTATTGGGCTGGGTCGGACCGGGCCCAGACCCCCTATTTCGGACCAAGTTTGTTCAAACGCCCATATCATGGGCTACAGACCTCTGATTGATGAACCGTCAGTTGGGTAGGGATCCTTGGATCGATATGGTCGTTTTAGTATATTTCACTCGATGTTTCATAGAATTTTGGGTATGGCCGGGTTGGGTCAAACCCGAAACCAACCGGGCCCTTCGAGCGGAAACGCTTATAACTTAATGACCAGACGTCTGAATGACGTGTCGTCAATCATGTTAAATTCCTCATAGTGATATGGTTATTTTTGGCTTACTCCACTTGAGGTTTGGATATAGTTGCAGTATAGTCTGGTTGGTTTTAACATAAAAACCAACCGGGCCCCTGGGACGGAAAAGCCAATGTCTCTCAGACCAGGCATCCGATTGACGTGCCATCTGTCGCGTTGACTTCCTATTGATGGGACAGAACTTTGTGATACATCAACTATGGACTTCATGACAGTGGATTAATCAACCCTCTTGGCTTGTGGAGCAGACCCTCCCGGAATCGAGCGTTCTGTGTGTGGGAACCCTAGAGATGGCTGTGACTGCGACGACGATGGCGACTGTACTTGAATCCTACTTGGGTTCGGCAGCGAGGACGACTATACTTGGATCCTCCGTGGGTTCGACAGCGATGATGACTGTACTTGTATCCTACGTGGGTTCAGAATCGATGGTTAATGTACTTCAATCCTACGTGGGTTCGGCAGCGACGACATCTGTACTTGGATCCTTCGTGGGTTCGGTAGAGTAGATGATTCAGAAGCTACATATAATCATCTCCACCCCTCTTCGTGAGTATTATACATGTGTGAGATGAGTCTTGACTTTAAAGCTTTAACATCGAAGTGATTGACTTGATTTCTTGTGTGGATTGGGTTGTTTTTTTCATGTGTGGACTTGTTGTGTTTTCCTGTGTGGACTGGGTTATGTTTTCCGGTCTGTACTGGTTGTGTTTTCCTGTGTGGACTAGGATGAGTTTTACTGTGTGGACTGGTTGTGTTTTCCTATGTGGACTGTCTGGAGTTTTACTGTGTGGACTGGTTGTGATTTCCTATGTGGATGGGGTTGTGAATTCCTGTATGGACTGGTTGTGCTTTCAGTGTGGACTGGGTTGTACATGGGCTCGTGAGTTAGAGCCGAACTGGAATTGAATACTTTGGTATATGTACGGGAATATACATAATTAGAGATGGTTGATACTTCGTGTTTGTATCTTTCCTTTGGTTTATACTTATTGTGGATTTCAGGAGACCATCGAGGGTCTCAGGGTCCCTACTATGTATAGTATACTCAACCCTGCAGGGGATATGCCCGCACTACATTGTGTTGGATGCAGACAATAGACAACGCTGATCGTGGTTGAGGCTTGTCGAGCGGGACGGTATCCGGAGTTGGACTAAGAGGCAGGACGTACACGGAGTGGATGGACGGATTCGAGGAGCTAAGGAGACCATTTGTACCCACCCTTCAAGTGGGGTATCTGGAGGACGTCTCGGTGGTTGCTGCTTCACATTTCACCTGTTGTACTTTACTTTTCTCAGTTGTACTGTACTTTCAGTTTGGTTTGTATACTGGCCCATTTACTTTTCAGCACTTACTTTTGTACTCAGTTTACTTAGTGTTTATTTCAGATGCGTACTCTATTGTGATTGTTTTCTTATATAAAGTCAATGTTTTCCCTTTTATCGGGATTTACACCTTTGGTGCTAGTCGCCAGCCCCTGGCCTATGGAAGTCGGGCTTGGGGTAGTCACGGCACGGGCCCCGAGGACGAGTCGTGACAAATTGGTATCAGAGAAGTTGGTTCTACTGCAGAACTTAGGAATCTGATAATTTCTTCCTGTGAAGCAATATTGTTAAGAGTATTAAGTGTGGTTATCAGTCAGGGAGTCCAGTGTTGGTGTGGCGGCCGACGTATCCATACACCAAGACCCTAACTTCTGATTTCCGACTCAGTGCACAAAAACATCGATTGCATGTGTGATTGAAAAGTTTTCTTTGTGATTACTTTGTGTCAGCTCACTAGGTATACTGTTTTAACTGTGGCACACCTGTTTCTTTTCACGATGGCCCCACGACGGCAGAAAGCTAGGGTTCCAATCTTTGTGCGAGATGGAAGCCCACCGAGCGATGAGGCCTCGGTGCAGGGCCCCATTATAGGAAAGGCACCGACAGTACCTATACCCGCTGAGCCACCGATGCCACTAGCCCCAGCAGCTGAGAGTGCACGTCGACTAAGTGCGCTGCACGAGTTTCAATGTTAGAGGCCACCTAGGTTCCGCGGAGAGATAGACCCTCAGGCAACCGAGGATTGGCTGGAGGCTATTGTCTGAGTCTTCAGATTAGTAGGGACACCAGCTGACCTCATGGTGATCCTTGCGGTGAGTCTCTTGCACATAGCAGAAGGTAGATGGTGGAGCATGATGCTCCAGGTTCACAACGAGGCATCATTACTTTGGATGGACATCAAGAGACTCTTCTTCTCAGAGTTCATTCCAGCCACCCTCCGTGAAGTGTGCATCCATGAGTTACTACAGCTGCAACTGGGCAGCATGACAGTATCCCCATACTCGGCGAGATTTACTGATCTCTCGCACTACTCCACGGACATGGTATGAGACGCATTCTTCCTGGCCTGGACCTTCGAGCAGGGACTGAGGCATGAGATCATGGTATTGGTAGAGCGCTGTCGTGGGCACCCTCAAATGATTATTGTGATTTCGGGGTACTTAGGTGCAGCAGAGTGGCTGACCAAGGTCGTCTCTCAAAGGAGGAAGTGAATTAAAACAATTTTTAGACGTATTTTAGAAATAAAATAAAAGAGAATAAAAACACCACATTAAAGGATGGGGGTGTTTGTTTATAGTTTATGAATCTAGAATAAGTTTGCTGGAAGAAGATTGTATTTTTTTAGTTTTGAAATGAAGTTTGATTAAAATGACACAACAAAAAGATGTTTGTTTAGACAATATTTAAAAGACGTAATCGATCTAACTCTACCTCTTCAATAATTTATTAATCATTATCATTTAAATTAATATTTACTTAATTATGATCCCTTAATTTTTTAAATCCCGAACCCTACGAGAATTAACTTTACCACAAAGTTTGAAGTGAATTTAACCTTAGGCTAACTTCGGAACATGCAATTGCAACACCCTGCTTTGATTGATGTTCTAAAATTAGCTTATGGTCAGTGGTAAATTAAGGAACATAACCACTCTGTAAATGAGGATTAATTGAGTTTAGGGATTATATTTGAACTCTAAAAATTGATCCCGTGTGGTTTTGAATTACCGGTTAAGGTTGCGCTCTCACAGTTCACACAATTCCCGACCTCGCGTGTTTTGTGTTAACTATTAAATTGCTTGCTTAGTTTCATTTAAATTAAAAACTCAATTAATAGATCATAATATGTGAATTATAGTAGCTCATTGGTTCAAAATAAATTAATGAAGAAGGATAGAGGTCGATCGATTACTAAAAAGAACTACTCTTCCATGGGTGGTGTAGTCATCGTGGAGACGTTTTGCATAAGCAAAGGATTGAAAGGGTAGAACCCAATCTTGTCTCCAATCTTGATTCCAAACAAATTAAGAAGATTAAGAGAAGAATAATAGGGATGAACACAGAAGATTATTTGAAGAAAAATTCAAGAAACAAACATGAAGGAAAAGAAATACAAAGAAGAGGTGGGAGAAGAGAGCCTTTTTGGAAGAGAGGTTTTCACAAATGCTTACTTCTTCCAAGAGTTGTAAGGGGATCTCAAGAGACACCCTTTCTTCCACACCTTCCCAAAGCCTCGACCATCCCTCTAAAAGAGTTATATCCCCCTTTAAATAGAGTTTTTGAGGGCTAGGGATACATAACTTTTTAAGTGTGAAATGAAAAACTCGGCCAAATATTTTATTCCAAGTTGCACTGCCTGGTTGACCTCCAAAACGCGTTAATTGACCGGCCTTAAAGAGGTATTATTTGTTCCAAATAATGTCCCAGAGCTTTCCGAAAAATTTAGGCTCAATCCAAGCACGGATGTAGAAGATATGGCTCAAATACAGAACCCATGTCCATTCTGCCGAGTCCAGCCCACCATTGGATTAATGTCCCATTTACTCCATCCAAATGCCCTTTTTAGCTCTAGTTTCCTGAATGAAAGTTGTAGAAAATTAAGTTTTTAACAATGTTAAAAAATTAAAAATTACAATAATAAATATAAAAATATGTATCTTCGAAATACTACAGTAAACTATAAAGGGTAAAACTGGAATTTTCACCAAATTTTCAAATGAATGATCAAATCCCAAATATTTTATAAATAAACATATTTAGCACAATGTTGGGTAATTATATCATTTATTATCAATAAAATATTCAACAAAATAGTGTTTTATCAACTCCCCCACACTTACCCTTTTTCACTCCTGAGTAAAATCTCATATTAAGTAAACATCAATATCAAATCAAAACCAATCACTACTGGAAAACTAACTTTTACCGACGGTTTGGAACCGTTGGTATAGGCCTCCAAATCGTTGGTATAGACTATACCAACGGTTTGGAGAACCGTAGCCAAGTAAGCCATTGGGATAGGTCTATACCAACGGTTTTCCAAAAACCGTTGGTATAGGTAATATAAAATCTATACCAACGGTAATGGAACCGTTGGTATATAAATTCCAAAAATAAAACATCCGCTGGGATTTGATCCCAGGACCCCTCATTTATAATCGAACGACTTAACCACTAAGATAACATCACTTTTGTAAACATAATTTCATAAATATATATATGTATTATCATAATTATTTAAAATTTTGATTTATATAATGTTCTCGGTTAGTAGATCTGGAAAAAAATTAAAGAACCTATCCCAACGGTTTTCAAAACCGTTGGGATAGGTTAGGGGTGCGTTGAGATTTTAGGCCAAAGGTTGGATTTTTGGGTGTTTTTTCCCAACGGTTTTGGTGAACCGTTGGGAAAGGTCACTCTTTCCCAACGGTTTTGGTGAACCGTTGGGAAAGGGGCTCAAAACACACCCTTTCCCAACGGTTTTGGTGAACCATTGGGAAAGGTCACTCTTTCCCAACGGTTTTGGTGAACCGTTGGGAAAGAGGCTCAAAACACACCCTTTCCCAACGGTTTAACATAAACCATTGGGAAAGGTGGGGAAATCTATGGCTTTCCCAACGGTTTTGGTGAACCGTTGGGAAATGGTAGCTATACCAACGGTTTTTACAAACCGTTGGTATAAAAGTGTTGGTAAAGATCATCTTTATAGTAGTGAATGTTAAAACACATATCCTTGAGATCAATCAATTTCCCACCAAGAATCAAAAGATATCATGCCTCATAAAAAACCTTATTTCAAGTTCTCCATTTATATCATTCGATATATTTCCACTTCATTTATCCTCCCATGCACAAAACACTTACCTCGCTTGAATTTTCTCTCATCACTCAAATATCAATTTTTTTGCAATGTCTTTCTCATCCAAACTCATAAAAGGGTCACCATAGGCTTGATAGATTCCTACATCGCTACCCGATGTGAGTCAAGGACATATGTTTATCACGAGGACTTTTCAGGGTTGTTCTGTGGCTTTCGGTTGGTAGGATTAAGATGTGAAAAACTCGGAGGCTGAATGAGGAGGGATTGACTCCTTTGGAGCAAAATTGCATTAATCTAATTTTCACTTAAATATGGTCTTCTCCTCAATCCCCATAGTATCAATTCAGCTCCATCATCATGAAAAGTCATGAAAAGTTTACACCATTCATTATTTCAGCATCAAAAATGTCAATCTTCTCAAACATGATTTTCTAGAAAGCTCCAGATGGGCACAGCTTTCCACCTCAATTAGAAGCTCCAGAAAAGGCACAGCTTTACTTGTCATGAAAGATCCAGAAAAGGCACGGCTTTAAATATAATGGCTTTCTTTAGTAGAAAACACATATCTTCAGAATTTAATTTTCCACCCACAGTATCATAGAATGTGGTGGCACAACACAAGACAGCTTACCCCAAACTTAAGCTCAACTAGATTACGCAATTTCACTTCAAGAGTTGGTTGGATAGGGAAAATTGGCTTGTAATGTGGCTAACCTAATAGGTTGTTCATGGATTATAAGGGATACAAGGATTAAATATTCAAGGTAGGCCATTATAAAAAAAGGATTCTTTGAAATAGGGGCTTTAATACCAAACAAATTCCTCAATCATTTAAACATATGTACCTCAAACCCTCAAGTTTTGATAGGAATAGATCAAATTTTGGTTAAATCAAGCATGGTTTGGTTCCCTCAAGAAGTGAGGTGAATGTAAAGAATATGAAAATAATGGTTCAGAAGCCTCACAAGAAAGTGATTTCAAATATAAAGATAGTGAGATGTGGTATGAGATTCAAAATTCAGTGAACTTTTCATGAAATTACTAAATATTTGAACTTGAAACAAAGTTATTTTAGCATTAATTTAAGCTTAGTTTCAAGGGATAAATTTTTTCACTCATTGATATGCATTTTTAAAATTGTGATCAGAATCATTTCAGTTCAAAATTTTCAAAAACACAAAGAAATTTGAAAAATAAACACACAAAATTTGAAAAACACGCAATTTTTTTTGTTTTTTTTAAATCAGGAAAACAATTGAAATTACTAAACTAAAAGGTTCCCTCCCCCACACTTAAAATATTGCATTGTCCTCAATGTGAACCTATGATATGATATATGCACATGAAATGCAGAATTTTGAAATAGGACAAATAATATAAAAGTGAAAGGGTTAGGAACAGCCTGATGTGATCAAGTGACGATGGGGTCATGCAGTGTGATAAAATCCACTACATCAGTAGGAAGTCCCTCAATGTATCTCTTAAAACGTTGCCCATTGACTATAAATCTCCTTCCAGTGTCCTCTTCTGTGATCTCCACTGCACCATAAGGAAAAAAATTAGATACAATATAAGGACATAACCATCTGGAACGCAACTTACCAGGCATCAGCTTCAGTCGTGAACTGTAGAGAAGGACTTTCTCTCCAACATGAAACTCCCTTTGTTGGATCATTTTGTCATGAGATGTTTTTGATCTTTCCTTGTAGAGCCTTGAGTTCTCATATGATGATAGTCGAATCTCTTCAAGCTCTTGAATTTGCAACTTCCTTTGAATTCCAGCTTGGGCCAAATCCATGTTGCATTTCTTTATAGCCCAATATGCCTGATGCTCGACTTCCGTTGGTAGATGACATGATTTCCCAAAAACAATACTAAATGGGGACATACCAATGGGTGTCTTGTGTGTTGTCCTATAATCCCACAATGCATCATCCAAGCGCTTGCTCCAATCCTTCCTATTTGGATGCACAGTTTTCTCTAATATTTGTTTCAGCTCACGATTTGAAACCTCAGCCTGGCCATTTGTTTGGGGGTGGTATGGTGTTGATGTTTTGTGTGTCACCCCATACTTTCGAAGGAGGGAAGAAAAATTCCTATTGCAAAAGTGTTTCCCTTGGTCACTGATGATGGCCTTTGGTACTTTAAACTTGCAGAAAATTTGAACCTTGACAAAATCCACTAAAACATGAGAATCGTCAGTCCTGGTGGCCTTGGCCTCCACCCATTTGCTCACATAATCAACAACAACCAAAATATATAAGAAACCATATGAACTTGGAAAAGGACCCATAAAATCAATGCCCCATACATCAAAAATCTCACAGAATAGTATGGGTTGTTGGGGCATCTCATGTCTCCTAGAAATGTTCCCAGTGTGTTGGAAACGAGGGCATGACTTAAAAAACACATGGGCATCATGGAATAAGCTAGGCCAATATAATCCAGAGTCCAAAACCTTCCTAGCTGTCTATTGGGTTCCAAAGTGTCCACCACAAGCAAGTGTATAACAAAAATGAAAAACAGACTCAAACTCATGATCGGGAACACACCTCCTAATGACTTGGTCACTACACATGCGCCAGAGGTAAGGATCATCCCAAACATAAAATCTTGACTCAATATTTAATTTTTGGACTTGATGTTTCTTTAATTTTGCAGGGATTTCAGAGGAAACAATGTAATTAACTAAATCAGCATACCAAGGATGCGTACCTGAGATGGTATAGAGATGCTCATCGGGGAAAGTGTCCCGAAGTGGTACCTAGTCCAAGGTTTCATCCTCTAGTGTGTGAGTAAGCCTACTCATGTGGTCCGCCACCAAGTTTTCTGACCCCTTTTTTCCCTTTATCTCGATGTCAAACTCTTGAAGAAGGATCATCCAACAGATAAGTCGTGGCTTTGCATTTGGATTCTTCAAGAGGAACCTCAGAGCTGCATGGTCAGAAAAAACAACTACTTTAGAGCCCAATAAATATGAACGGAATTTATCTAAAGAAAATATGACAGCAAGAAACGCCTTTTTGTGGTAGTGTAGTTTGATTGGGATGAATCCAATGTCCTTGATGCATAGGCAATCACATGTGAACGTCCTTCCACCCTCTGAGATAAGACTTCTCCAACTGTGAAGTTGGAGGCGTCACACATAAGCTCAAAAGGAATCTCCCACCGTGGGGGTTGTGTGATAGGTGGAGTGATCAGACACTTCTTTAGCTCATCAAATGAATTCCTACAAGAATCGTCACACACAAAATCAGAATCTTTTTGAAGTAATCGTGACATAGGAAGAGTGATCTTACTAAAATCTTTGATGAAGCGCCGATAAAATCCTGCATGCCCTAGGAAAGATATAACATCACGCACACATGAAGGATAGGGTAAGGATGAAATAATGTCTACCTTAGATCTATCAAACTATATCCCATGTTTTGACACTACATGCCCTGAGACAATGCCATGATCTACCATGAAATGACACTTTTCAAAGTTCAGGACCAGATTTTTCTCAATACAAAAATTCAACACCTTTCCCAAACTAATTAGACATTCATCAAATGAAGACCCATACACTGTAAAATCATCCATAAATACCTCTATGCAGGTCTCAATAAAATCAGAAAAAATACTCACCATACATCTCTGGAAGGTACCTGGGGCGTTGCAAAGTCCAAATGGCATCCTCCGGTAGGAAAATGTGCCAAAGGGACAGGTGAATGTAGTCTTCTCCTGATCCTATGGAGATATAGGAACCTGAAAATATCCAGAAAATCCATCCAAGAAACAATAGTGTGTTTTCCCAGCTAGTCTCTCGAGTATTTGATCAATAAATGGGAGGGGAAATGGTCCTTGCAAGTGGTCTGATTTAGTTTTCTATAATCAATACACACATGCCAACTGTTTTGCGCCCTCATTGGAACTAACTCATCTTTCTCATTTTTAACAACAGTAAAACCAGTTTTCTTAGGCACAACCTGAATTGGACTTACACACTGAGAATCTGAAATGGGAAAGATTATACTTGCCTCGAGAAATTTCTCAACTTCTTTTTTAACAACTTCCAGGAGGGTGGGATTGAGTCTCCTTTTTGGTTGTCTCACCGGTTTAGCCCCATCCTCCAAGAGAATCCTATGCATGCAGATGGAGGGGCTAATACCTGATATGTCAGCCAAGGTCCACCTAATCGCCCTGATGTTCTCCCTCAAAATATTCAAAAGCTTTTCTTCATGTTCAAAAGGGAGATTGTTAGAAATGATAACAATTAATCTCTCACCACTCAACAAGTATGAGTATTTTAGATTTGGTGGCAATGGCTTGAGTTCTAATGAAGGAGGGTGTATTATGGATGGAGACATTGAAGGAACCGAAATATGTGCACAAAGAGCATCGGTATCAGAATATACATCATCAAAATCATAGAATAAAGCATCAAATCCATCATCATACTCTATATCCATGTCATAATCAGAGTTCACATGATCCAAATCAGAATATGATTCCATTTCAAAATCAAATCTTAGAGAGTCTTGTTCCTTAGAAACGGGTGTGGAAGTACTTTTAGACATCAAACTAGAACCAATACTCATAGTCTCCCTAAGAATAGGACAATCCAATTCCATGGTGTTTTTACTTGGTGGTTCAAAATGGGAGATAACAAATGCAGAATGATCCTCTGAGGGGTACTTCATGGAATCCATAACATTAAATATTACAACTTCATCACCAAATTCCATGGAAAGTGTACCCTCATTGACATTTATGATAGTTTTTGCAGTTTTGAGGAAGGGTATACCTAAGATAATGGGGGTATGAGAACTTACCTGATCGTCCTCCATGTTAAGAACTTAGAAATATGATGGGAAGATCATGTCTCTTCCCCGGACAAGTACATCCTCAAGGACTCCCGCTGGATATGGCGAAGCTCTATTCGCCAATTGCACCACTACTCTTGTTGGCTTCAACTCACCAACCTACAAGGAAGAGAATACAGAGTGAGGCATCACATTTATTGAAGCTCCTAAATCACAAAGAGCATCAGAGAAGTGCAACTCCCCTATGGTACATGGGATGGTGAATGTCCTGGGATCCTTGCACTTTGTTGGCATTTCTAGAGTTGGTGTAATGAGTGCCGAGACATTCCTTCCAAGGTTGATCCTCTCATTTCCCTTGAGCCCTCTTCGATTGGTGCAAAGTTCTTTTAATAATTTGGCATACCTTGGGATTTGATTAATGGCTTCAAGTAGAGGAATGTTGATCTCCACACACTTGAATGTGTCCAAAACCTCCTTTTGCATTGCTTTTTCAGCCATCTTCTTAGTTTGAACAACCCTTTTTGGAAAAGGAAGGGGTTTAGGAGGAACATCATAAATATTTTTCTTACCTTTATCTTTCTCCTTGGTTTCCTCATCAGTTGGTATGGAATGCGGCTTCTCTAGAGTTGAGGTGAATCCCGGTGTAATGGTAGGTATAGATGTATTGTTCATTTGCTTCCCACTTCTCAATGTTATGGAACTAACATTCCCCTTTGGATTTGGAGTGGGTTGGGAAGGTAGATTTCCTGAATTCTTACTTACAAGTTCATGGAGGGTAGTGGCAATCTGGCTCATTTGAGTCTTTAACTCCCTCAGCTCCGAACTTTGACTCTTCATCTCATTATTTTGATTAAGAACAATTTGATTCAAAATATCATCAGTATTAGAATCTACCTTTGGTGGGGGATTCCCTTGTTGTTGGCTTGTTGATGCTTGGGCTTCAAATCTCCTTTGGGGTTGTTGGAAACCCTATTGGTAAGGCGGAGGCTGCTGGAAGTTTTGTTGAAAGGGTGGACTTTGTTGTTGTCCAGAGACATACCTCATGTCCAGTTGATCTTTCCACCCTTGGTTGTATGTTGGATCAAATGAATCAAACTTCTTTTGGGGATATGGTTGTTGTTGCTGCTGAAATGGTCTCCCTGGGAATACTGTTGTGCAATCCTCTGTCTCTTGTAGTTGTGGGCAACAGTCTGTTGGGTGGCTTGTCTCAGTGCAAATGCCACAAGGCCTTGAAGGAGGGGGTAGAGATGTCTTTTGTGCCAAAGCAATTTGTCTCACCATATTTGTCAATTCTTCTAACTTGGTATCAATCAAATGACTCTCAAGAGAAGAATGACTTACCTGATGCACTCCCCTGACATGTGGTGTACCTCTATCACCAAATTGTTGGGAGTTTTGGGCCATCTTGCCGATCAACGCACGTGCAGCTACTGGTGTCTTTTCCACCAGTGCTCCTCCAGCTTCAGCATCTACCATGCTCCTCTCCATGGGTGTGAGTCCTTTGTAGAAGTATTGGATGAGGAGTTTCTCACTGATTTGGTGATGCGGACAGCTTGTGCACAACTTCTTGAATCTCTCCCAGTACTCATACATTGACTCCCCTTGTGCTTGCTTGATCCCCGATATCTCCTTTCGAATGGAAGTGGTCCTTGATTCTGGAAAAAATCTCTGCAAGAAAAGACATTTCAAATTGTTCCAACAAGTTACATCTTCGGGTTGTAAATAATACATCCAGCCTTTTGCAGCTCCATCAAGTGAGAATGGGAATGCTCTTAATTTGATTTGATCTTCAGAAACATTTCTTGGTTTTAAATTTGAGCAAACCACATTAAATTACTTAAGGTGTTTGTTGGGATCCTCACCAGATAATCCATGAAACATTGGAAGAAGGTAAATTAATCCAGATTTCAATTCAAAGTGTGATTCAAGATTTGGGTATGCAATACAATTTGGTTGATAGTTAATATCTGGTGTAGCCAATTCTAGAATGGTTCTATTAAGTTCATTTCCATTATTTCCAGTCATTGGTTCCTTTTTTATGTTTGAATTTGAATTTCTTCCAATTTCAATGTTTCCAGAAGAGAGGAATTCACCAACTGGTTGAATATTGAAACTTCATGTCGACTAAGAATGTCTGATTCGAGCCCTAAGGCTACGTTCAATCTCAGGGTCAAGATCTAAGAGATATTTTGGATTAGTTTGTGTCATGAATCAATGAAAGATGAAAAGAAGGAAATTGGACCATAGTAATATAAAAATTAGAAGTTTTAGTTGATGGTCCAAAAAGAAGTAGAAGGAAATAAAAGAAGGAGAAAAAAATCATATTGGGTAAAGACGGAAGAAAGAAGAGAGGAAGAGAATAAAATTTAAAACAAAATAAATACCTCTAATTAGTTGAAATAATTACTTGCCTCCTCGGTAACGGCTCCAATTTGATAGATCGCTGCCGTGGGCGCCCTCAAATGATTAGTGTGATTTTGGGGTACTTAGGTGCAGCAGAGTGGCTGACCAAGGTCGTCTCTCAAAGGAAGAAGTGAATTAAAACAATTTTTAGAGGCATTCTAGAAATAAAATAAAAGAGAATAAAAACACTACTTAAAAGGATGGGGGTGGTTTTTTATAGTTTATGAATCTAGAATAAGTTTTCTGGAAGAAGATTGTATTTTTTTTGTTTTTAGTTTTGAAATGAAGTTTGATTAAAATGACACAAAACAAAGATGTTTGTTTAGACAATATTTAAAAGACGTAATCGATCTAACTCTACCTCTTCAATCATTTATTAATCATTATCATTTAAATTAATATTCACTTAATTATGATCCCTTAATTTTTTAAATCTCAAACCCTACGAGAATTAACTTTACCACAAAGATTGAAGTGAATTTAATCTTAGGCTAACTTCGGAACATGCAATTGCAACACCCTGCTTTGATTGATGTTCTAAAATTAGTTTATGGTCAGTGGTAAATTAAGGCACATAACCACTCTGGAAATGAGGATTAATTGAGTTTAGGGATTATATTTGAACTCTAAAAATTGATCTCATGTGGTTTTGAATAACCGATTAAGGTTGCGCTCTCACAGTTCACACAATTCCTGACCTCGCGTGTTTTGTGTTAACTATTCAATTGCTTGCTTAGTTTAATTTAAATTAAAAACTCAATTAATAGATCATTATATGTGAATTACATTATCTCATTGATTCAAAATAAATGAATGAAGAAGGATAGAGGTCGATCGATTACTAAAAAGAACTACTCTTTCATGGGTGGTGTAGTCATCGTGGAGACGTTTTGCATAAGAAAAGGATTGAAAGGGTAGAACTCAATCTTTTCTCCACTATTGATTAAAACAAAATTAAGAAGATTAATAGAAGAATAAGAGGGATGAACACAGAAGATTACTTGAAGAAAAATTCAAGAAACAAACATGAAAGAAAAGAAATACAAAGAAGAGGTGGGAGAGGAGAGCCTTTTTGGAAGAGAGGTTTGCACAAATGGTTACTTCTTCCAAGAGTTGTAAGGGGCTCCCAAGAGAAACCATTTTGGACAAACCTGTAAAAATCCTAGACCAGACCTCTCAAAGAGTTAGAACCCAATTTAAATAGAGTTTGTGAGGGCTAGGGATACATGAATTTTTAAATGTGAAATGAAAAACTCGGCCAAATATTTTATTCCAATTTTCACCGCCTAGTTGACCTCCAAAACGCGTGAATTGACCGGCCTTCCAGAAGTATGAGTTGTTCCAAATCATATCTCCAAGTTTTCCTCAAAATATGGGCTCAATCCAAGCTCGGATGTAGAAGATATGGCCCAAATACAGAACCCATGTCCATTCTGCCGAGTCCAGCCCACCATTGGATTAATGTCCCATTTACTCCATCCAAATGCCATTTTTTTCTCTAGTGTCCTGAATGAAAGTTGTAGAAAATTAAGTTAGGAACACTTTTAAAAAATTTCAAATTACAATAATAAATATTAAAATATTTATCTTTGAAATACTATAGTGTACTATAAAGGGTAAAACTAGAATTTTTACCAAATTTTCAAATGAATGATCAAATCCCAAATATTTTATAAATAAACATATTTAGAACAATGTGGGGAAATTATATCATTTATTATCAATAAAATATTCAACAAAATAGTGTTTTATCAGGTATCAATGATATCTCTCCGCATTCCGACACAGGCATGAGTACTAGAGTGAGCACTTCTTGTGGAGAGCTTTCTTGCTGAGCCTACACTAGCAGCGAGACTTTCAACAGGGCGACACATAGCAGAGTCTTCTGCAGCCGGCATTAGACATATGTCGCAGAGGTCCAATCGGAACAAACCATCAGGTGGGCGACCTTAGGATATTGGTTTGGATGTGCGGGGAACACGCAGTAGAGTCAGTCATACGAGAGGCAGGCAGTGCTATGCATGCGGCGGGCAGGGCCACATGGCTCGTGATTTCCTGACCCACCATGAAGAGGAGCAGCATATGGTTGAGGGACCACCCAAGAAGAGGTAGAGGTTCGACCGTGGCAGTCCGCAGAGAGCAGGAAGACGAGGCAGAGGAGCTGGCTGAGCAGCGGGTAGTGGGCGACGCTTTGAGGCACTACCACCACCACCGCCAGGAGGTCCACCCCGACCACAGGGAGCTGGCGGACAGAGGCAAGCTCAGCTTTAGGCAGTGGAAGCTTACGACCATGGAGCACCTGAGATGATTTTAGGTAATATCTATGTATACTACACCCTTGTTGTAGTTCTTATAGACACAGGAGCGAGTCATTCCTTTATTGCTGTTGCCCTTGTTCGGAGCTCGGAGATTCTGACAGATCTGTTGGCTCGATCCTTATGGCTAGAGACTCTTACGGGAGCAGACTCGATGATTACGCACTAGTGCCGGCAGTGTGAGCTTACTCTAGGAGGCGAGATCTTCGGCTGGGATCTTCTTGTAGCGGCATCGAGGCCTTACGACGTCATCTTGGGTATTGATTGGTTATCTACAGTCCATGATCAGATCAACTGTATTAAACGCATGGTGCGTTGTGTCTGCATAGATGGGAGCATATTCACCTTCACCGGTGAGAAGGGAGCCTTTGCAGCATAAGATGGACTCACACATAGGAGAGGACAACCGATAACCCATTAGTTGGTTAGTCTCATCTTAGGAGCAGTTGATGTGTGGAGTCTGAGTTTTCTTGTTGTGGTGGATCAGTATACAGATGTGTTTCATGACGACGTTCCCGAACTACCTCCTCGCAGAGAGGTAGACTTATATATTGACATGTACCTCGGGAAAACCCCGATATCTACTCCAGTATATCAGATTTCTCCCACTGAGATTCGAGAGCTACGAGTACAGTAGGAGGACTGATATTCAGCTGTTAGGAGTGGCGAGATAGCAGCTGGACACGTTTTCTGGTATCCTTCGTGGATAGTGATGGAGTCATCACGTGTAGAACCAGAAATGGCTCAGGCTATGACGGAGAAGGTGCAGATCATCCAGGAGTGGGTAAAGACTCCACAGAGCAGAAAAAAATCATATATTGATCGGAGACGAAACCACTGGAGTTCGAGGGTGATGACCACGTCTTCTTATGGGTCTCACCTCGACGGTCTCTACGGAGATTTGGACGGGGTGGAAAGTTATCTCCGCGCTTAATCGGACCATTACAGGTTCTCAGTAGGATAGGCGAGGTGGATTATCGCATGGATATTCAACCTCAGTTGCACCGGGTGCACGACATCTTCCGCATATCTCAGCTGAGGAGATACGTGCACGACCCGACGCATATCATTGATCACGGGGAGTTGTACATCGATGAAGGGGAAACATTTTCGGAGGTCCCGGTGGAGATCGAGGATCGACAGGAGAAGGTCCTACATGGATGTTCAATTCCTCTAGTGCGCATCAGGTGGAAGCACAGGAACCCCCCGGAGTGCACATGGGAGTGGTATGCTCAGATCCATGCACATTACACTCAGCTGTTTCCCTAGTTTATGATGTAGCTTTACAGGGACGTAAAATCATGAGGTGGGAGTAATGTAAAGACTCTTAAATTTCAAGGAAAATTTTCCCTTAATTTTTTTCTATTTTACGAGTACGCAGTTTCTGACAGCACCTGATTCTGAGGCCCGGTGTTCCCGAAATAAATTTCTGAAGTTTAGCACGGGTACGTTCAGTGAACGAACGAGCGGGTTTTTCTATCTTTTAAACCGGTGCTTGGAATTGATATCGGAGGGCACTAATGGAACCGCAGCACCGGTAATTTCTTAATAGGAGCTTTACTGAAGATGCGCTTGGTTTGGAGGAGTTGTTAAAAAATGTAGATGAAATAAAAAGTGAATAAAATTGTGTACAATTTTATTTATTTTTCTAATGTGGTTTTATCCTACATGGGTAAGTTAGGGTGGGACCCACTAGCATCCTAACTACCCATGTGAGGATAAATGTGGGGTGGGGCCTACACAAGCCCCAACCCTTCACATTCCCTAAAACCCAATAAACCCCCCCCCCCATTTAAACCCTTGTATTTAATTAAGTGACTCCTCCACTCCCCACTCTCCCACATTAATTCATGCCAACACACTTTTAATCAATTAAAAGATTTAATTGTTTGAATTTTGTAAATTCAAATGCATGGAAAAGTAAAATAAAATAAGGGGAAGCTTATTTTATTTTGGGGTTAGCTTGTTGTGTTGAGAATTGGAGGAGAGAGCCCTAATCCCTTTTGAAGAACTTCATCTTCAACAAAAAATGCCAACTCTCTGACGAGGAATGTCGACTCGGTGTCCCGGTTTCTTCATCCTCTTCCTCCTCCATGATAAGGGAGGAGACACCGATGATGACAGAAACGACGCCATCATCCGCGGTGCTTGAAAAATGCGAAGTCCATTCGAGGTAGGGGTTAAGTTCAATTTTAATGAATTAAAATTGTTTTTTTTTGCCGTTGAACAATCTCGTTTATTTTGACCGCTTGTTATCGTCATAACGGGAGGATATCAGACCGCACAAACACGGCTGATCCTGCTCCCCTTTTTGTGTTAACCATCATTGAAGTATGTTGCGAAGGTAGCGCGGGGCCTTTGAACCGCGCGGGAATGAAGAGAACTGTGGCCATAGCGGGCCGTGGCGGGGGAGCGTGGGGCCGTCGCGCCGCGTCGGTGAGGCCGAAGGAGGCCGCGGCCTGGAGTGGGCTGCGACGGAGGGGCGCGGTGCCGTCGTGACATGTCGGAACTTCAATGGAGCTGCATCCGGTGCGGGCCACGGCAGAGGGTCGTGGCGCCGTCGCGGCGCGCCGGTCAGATAGGAGCCGCGACCTAAGGCCGCAACGGTCTTTAAATGGGCGGTCGGCTGAGGCGGCCGCCAGCGCCACCTGGAGGCGGGACCCGAGGGGGTCTCGCGATTATAAAAGTTCGGTCATCACAGCCGGCCGTTCGAAGGAAACTAGGGGTTCATAACCCCTCGAAAGATACCTAGGGTGAACCCCCATGGTCTACCATTTCGGAAACAAGGGGGCGATGCCCCCTTTGTGCCCCACTCGGCCAGTGTCGAGCCACGACCGGCTTCCGAGCCGGACCGTAGGCCGAATGGGCTGGGCCGGCCACGCCAGCCACGGGCCAGGCCATGTCAGCCGGGCCGGGCTGCACCCAGTCATGCCGGACCTGGACCCGGGTCGGGTCGACCTGGTTCGGGCGGACCCATGGGGTATTGGGCCGGGTCGGACCGGGCCCAAACCCCCTATTTTCAGACCAGGTTTGTTCAAACGCCCATATCATGGGCTACAGACCCCTGATTGATACACCGTTAGCTTTGTAAGGATCCTTGGATCGAGACGGTCATTTCAGTATATTACACTCGAGGTTTCGGCAATGTTTGGGTATAGCCGGGTTGGTTCGAACCCGAAACCTACCGGGCCCTTGGAGCGGAAACGCTTATAACTTAACACCCGGACGTCTGAATGACGTGTCGTCAATCACATTGAATTCCAGATAGTGAGAATGTTCTTTTGGATTAATCCATATGATGTTTGGACGTAGCTAGAGTATGGTCGGGTTGGTTTTATCTAAAAAACCAACTGGGCCCCTGGGATGGAAAAGTCAATATCTCTCAGACAGGGCGTCTGATTGACTCACCATCTGTCGCGTTGAGTTCCTATTGATGAGACAAAAATTTTTGATACATAAACTCTAGAATTCATGATATTTGATGTATCTACCCTCTTGTATCGTGGAGCGGACCCTCCCGGAATCGAGCGTTCTGTGTGTGGGAACCCTAGAGCTGGCTGCGACTACGACGACGATGGCGACTGTACTTGGATCCTACGTGGGTTCGGTAGCAACGACTTCTGTACTTGGATCCTACATTGGTTCGGCAGAGGAGATGATTCAGAAGCTATATCTAATCATCTCCACCCCTCTTCGTGAGTAGTATACCTGTTTGAGCTGAGTCTTGAATTTCAATCTTTATCATCGATGTGATTGACTTGATTTCCTGTGTAGACTGGGTTGTGTTTTCCTGTGTGGACTGGTTGTGTTTTCCTATGTGGACTGGGTTGTGTTTTCCTATGTGGACTGGGTTTTGTTTTCCTATGTGGACTGTGTTGAGTTTTATTGTGTGGACTGGTTGTGTTTTCTTGTGTGGACTGGGTTGAGTTTTACTGTGTGGACTGGTTGTGATTTCCTGTGTAGATTGGGTTGTGAATTCATGTGTGGACTGGTTGTGCTTTTATGTGTGGACTTGGTTGTACATGGGCTCATGAGTTGGAGCCGAACTGGAATTGACGACTTAGGTATATGTATGTGTTGGGCAAAAATCCCTCAAGGTAACATTGAAGTATTTTTGGGTTGATTGTGTTTTTTGACAAAGCAGGTTTCCATGGAGAATTGTCAAGTTCCTGAGAATTTGTTGACAATCCTTGTTGAAAAAGAATGATGACAAAGGAATGGACGATCTGGAGGTAGTACAAAAGAACAGTAAAAGGTGGCGCCCTTTCCCAGTGTTTGCCAAATTTTTGGGGTCCAAAATTTGGAGTTTGGTGAGCATCACGAAAATAGGATTTCCATGAAGATCTTTTTTTTATATGGCAAAGCCATGAATTTCGCGAAGAGAGGATGCATGGATTTGATTTTGCGAAGACCAGAAAAATGGAGGCGGTGATGCTTCACGATTACGTCAAAGCTTCGCGAATGGCAGAGTTGAAGCCCATCGCGGCGGTGAAGGGCTTTGAAAGGGAGCTTCGCAGTGAAGGTGCGAAGGAATGTTGACGGTAATGCTCCACGATTACGACGAGCTCTACGAATGGAAAATTGCCGTGGTGCTTCACGATTTTTATAGAATTCTGGCAGAAACTTTGGAGCTTCGCGATTTGAGATGACATGGCGTTGACTTCGCGTGGAATGTTCGAGGGTCGGTGGAATCTCCTATAAATAGAGGCCAACCCCCTCGAGAGAATTAGAGAGAATTTTCAGAGAAAATATTTTTCTCTCGGATTGCGAAGGTGGTTTGCATAGCCAGTGTGCGTCGCGAAAGAGGAGATTCACGGCGGCTATTGTAGCTCCGCGAATGTTGTGTGCTCCGCGTTGGCTCAGTGAGCTTTGCGAGGGACGTCGCTCTGTGACGTCTTGAGCATCGTGAGAGTGCTTCGCGAAAGTGCTTCACAAGAGTGCTTTGCAAAAAGGCAGGAGGTTCGCGAAGGCTTGTTTGAGCTTCGCGAAATTGGGAGCCTAGCGAAGTAGGGTGCTTTGCGAAGGTGTTTCCAAAGTGAATTTCCCAGTGGTTAAGAGGTAAAGTGGTATTCATCAGTGGATGAAAGGTGGACTATAATAGAGAATCTATCAACAGTTGAGGATGCATTATTTCATGCAAGTAAAGAGACCTACAGGTCTATAAACTGTGAGTGGATTCCCTTCTGAAGCAGTGAGCTTAGGAAGAGGAAGTAGGTGATCCTCTCCACCGGCAGTGAGCTAGAGAGAGAGAAACAGGGAGTGACCCTTGGGAAAGCAATGAGATGACCCTAAACTTTGTAAAGGTAGTGAGCCTGGGCATAGAAGTGATCTAGCCCGAACTTTGTATCCACATCTTGTAACAACCCGAGAATTCATGTTTCGTGTAATGATATGTTTCCCTTTAGTTGGACCATCTTTCTATAAAAAGAAAATGAAAATAAATGAAAAATCGTAGAAACAAGCATGAATGAAATACTCCTTTATTAAGAAACACCTTGATGATTACAACTACCCACGATCAAACATCACTAACCAAAGATCCCAACCAAGATTCCAATTACAACGACAGGAAGACTGCTTAGAACTACTAGGATCCCGAGGATGCGATAGGGATTTCGAGAATCCATCATAAGGAACATAAGTATGGCTGACGCCACCGCGACCGTGCTCAGCACCAATGGGATCACACGAACCATCTTCCGTTCTTCTTCGGTCACTTGGAGTAAGGGACACCCGAGACCAAACCCTTTTATAAGCACCAAAGATGACCGTTGGACCTCAAACGGCCACAAATCTGACCGTTGGACCTCAAACGGCCACCAATCCGACCGTTGGTTCCCAAAGAATCCAATGATCATTTTGACCGTTGGAAATGATCCGAATGATAAATGTGTAGTTTTGCTTTAATATTTTTTTTAAAATGACCTCAACGTTAATTATCTTTTGTTTTCCAAAATAAGAATTTTATTTTATGTTTGAAATGGAGAAAAATTAATATTATTGTCTTTTTCCACTACATTTTGATCTAAACAATTAAACTTTTTGTTTCTTCTAATTATATCAAAACATGATGGGTTTCTTTTATAAGTTATATATTCTTATTACATAAAATTAGATATATTATTTCTCGTATGATTAAACCTTTTATTAACTATTTTAGAAACTACGTCAAATTATGGTTTCTTTCACTTGTGTGTTTCGTGGTAATAATATTTTCATCAACACACTTGTATGTGTGATAAAATATAGTTTCATTAAATGATATTAATTAATTCAGAAAATTAGGATAGTTAACTAGCAAGGGAAATTAAAATATATATACTTGTGTTATGTTTTTATTATTCAATGTTCTCGATCATTATTTCTCATAATTAAATACTATGTAGTTAATAAATAGGGTTTAACAATAATGATAATAAAATTAAAATTTGCGTTTTTTTTTCTTTTTTGTTAAAATAAAATATATATATATATATATATAAGTATGTACATATAATAAGATGTTTTGATCAATTTATAAATTTATTTGACCAATGTTTTTACTATAATAATATAAATGGTTTAATAATAATAAATATAGCATATTATGAATTATTGGTATTTTTTTATTGAATCTATGACAATAATAATAAAAACTGGAATAAATGTTTAATACTATAAAAATAAAATATTAAAAACAACTTTTCTTTTTTTTTACTGCGGGAGCCGCGTTTTTAAAACCGCGGCGCAACCCCAGCCGCCCGATTCACTTCCCCCTAATCTCGGCCATCCATTTCCTTTCACGTTTTCTTCCCCGCTTCTTCTTCTTCCCCGCGGTTTTCTCTTCTTCTTTTTTCTGTCGCTGTACCAGTAGCTTAGGGTGTTGCTTTCTTCTCTAGGCCAGCAAAGAAGACCCGAGCCTCTCCCTCCTTTCCACACGCTGACGCCGACACCCCACCTCCCCCAAAGTCTTCTTCTCCATCTTCGTTTTTTTTAAGCCCCATATTGCACCGAGGACCGAAGGATCGGCTCCTGAACTCTCCAACCTTCAGGCGACGCTGACACAACTCTGGCCTTCCTTTTTCTCCTCCTCCTCCTCGTCGAACTAAGGTAAGGGAGAAGGTTTTGCTGGTTTCTTTTTCTGTTACAGTTTCGGTTTTGTATATATATACACCCATATATATGTGTTATATGTATGGGAGCACAATCTATGGTTTTGCACCCGATTCCTCGTTATCTTCCTCCTCCTTCCCATCGAGCAGGTAAGAAACAACCGGTTCTAAAGTTTTTGTTTTACACTTTGGTCTTAATTCATATATACGCTTACCCGAGTTGTGTATATATATTTATATGGGTGAAAAACCCCCATGTTTTCTCATACCTCGTTTTTCTATTTCTTTCTTCTCCTACCCAAGCCAAGGTAAAGATTTGTTCTCTATTTTTTTTATGAAAGCTGCGGTTTTTATCTAAATATATGTGTACGTTATATATATATATATATATATATATATATATATATATGTATGTATGTATACCATTTATTTTATTTTGTCATCGGTTTCTTTTACCTTGACTGCATCCCATTCCCAAGAAAGAAAAGAATTCTGTTATAATTTTTGGTTGGGTTTCTCTTTTACAAGAATCAGTTTTTTTTTGTATAAATATGTATATATTTATATATACATGATATATAAATATATACTTTCAAACACACATTTTATAGGATGATAAGCAGTATTTTCTCAATGCTTATACCCCATGATTTCTTCTTTCCTTCTATAAAATGGATATTTTAAGTAAATGGGTGAATAGGTGAAATTGTGCAATTGAATGATGTATAATATTGTGGTATATACATACACGTATGTGTATATACCCCAATATGAACTTAGAGACCATGTTTACAAATTTTATAAAGCATTACGAGGTTTATGGTTAGTTGGACTACAAATTCATTCGTGAAACCGAGAACTTTCATTTATCACTGCTCGGGGTAAATGAGGATTTTTGTGAAAATGGACTCCTTGAATTTTCTTTTTTTCAAATATATACATGTATTCATAAGTGTGTACCTATGTCTGCTTAAAGTGCTAATAAAAGAGTTCTTATAAGACAGTTTTGTGTGAAAACCCTCAAAATCCATTTATCAGTATATGTGTAAACGACTATGTTTTAATTGGATACTATGATGTTATGTAATGTTAAGTAATATGTTCGTTCTCTTGAAACCCATGCTTTTAAATGCAACGTAACTTGTTATGTGAACAAAGTTTTAGCATGCATGTCATCAGGTTCTTAATGTTTAAATGGTCTTCATGTAATGAACAAGTATGTGAAAATGGGGTTTAATTAAGAATGCATGGAACCCTATGAACGAATGGCCATGTCAAGATATGTAAGGGATGTATAAGACTTACATGTGACGGGTGCGCCCGGAATTATATAGCGCTCCAATGCATTGGGTAAAGCAAGAGTCTCATGAGACGATCATGTGCGGCGGTCTTGGCAAGTTAGCCTTGGCTTGAGCAAAGTAAACAGGGTGGGCAGTGAGCCTTGACCCATTAAGTATGTTTTACGGTCATGATGAAAAGTCATGACAAAGTCCAGGATTATACATTCCCTCTACATGTAATGATAAAGGTTAATCAGGGGTTTGTTCAACTAACAAGACAACCCCTAGTTGAAAGCTCCCATGATCATGAAAGTGTACTTAATGTGACAAGAACTGTTTTTCATACGGTAAACTGTTAAATGAACTGCATTCTACTCACGAACCATGATATACATGTTTTCCTACTTTTCCATAGAAATTCCCTTGGAATTAAAGTAACCTTGTTTTAACTTTATGTATTGCTTACTCTGTTTATACTGCGCACTCTGACCATGATTACATTAGAGCTTATTTCAAGTACGTTCTTCTTTGTGCAAGTGGTTTTCAAACACAAATGGTTTTCATGTTTTAATAAATGACAATGTTTTTTTTATCAAAGTATGATTTATTCTTTTCAAAAGGACTTAATAAAGGACTTTCATAAAATGTTTTTAAAACCCCTTACTGGGCATTTTTTGCTCACCCTACGTTTTGTTTAAAATTTTTCAGGCACGGTTGATATTAATGAAGCTAATCAGAAGCAGCTGGTTTCCTAGAATCCCGAGCCTCGCGATCCTCTGTTGTGATGAGACATGATATTTAATCTTGAAATGATGTAATGTTAAGTATATCATGTCTCATTAAGCACCCCGGTTTTGGGGGTCGCTATAGTTGGTATCAGAGGATGGGTTCAGGAAACTCTGGAAAACCAGGTGATATAAATATATTGCTAAGACTAATTAAGTAAAAACGTTGTGACTTTCAGATGGCTGATGTACCTACTGACCTTTTGTCACTCCCCACCGAGGCTCTAGAGAACATTATGTCTCTAATTAGCCGTGAAAAATTCCTGAACTATGATCACATTCGCATGACGTGTAAGCGCTTGTACGATGTGTCAAACTCATCTAGGGTGCTTAGTCTCCACCGGGGAATGGGGATGGATTATCTCCTAATGATGATGACCCAGTTTCCCTCATATGCACGTCGAGGAAGGTATCACGAAGGACTCTTCCGAGTGTTTACTGCGGGCGAGGAGTTTGGCACGATGCTAGATAACCCTTTCCAAGAAGGTGCTGCTGCCGGAGATCTTCGAGCGGCTTATCTGTGTCAGGTCCTGCACTATGGCTTCTGGGGCCAGTTAATGGACTTCGAAGCGTTGGAGAACGAGTCCACTCATGTGTCTCTTAGGAAAGAAGTGTACACCGACGTTTCCCAACTCCACACCCCCCACGCTAAACTCAAGAGGCGATATAAATGTCCCCATGACTTTAGTCCTGTAAGTTCATCTTGTGTATGGTTTGTGGAGTTAGAGAGTTTCGCCTCTCTTTGTGGTGTCCGTCTCGAAAACTCAGACTTTAATGTGTAAACTTTCTTAATTAAAAAGTTTATGATATCTTTCTTCTTAGTGTTGTTAAGTGACCTCTCTTGTTTACCTTTTCTTCCAGATGGCAAGTCAGATGAACCTCTCGTCTCTACCTGACGAGTTAGCAGAGGTTGTCTTGATCAGAACTTGTATGGTGGACTTTCCCTCTTTTATCCACCTACGAGGGTCCTGCCAACATTTTCTGGATATAGCGAATAGTCCAGAAATTCTCTGTGCATGTCAGGAGAATGAACATGTGATTCACCTCCTTGCCACCACCCAGATTCCCTACTATAGGCGAAGGGGGAGATACCAAGAAGGGCTTTTTCAGTGTTTCTCTATGGCACGGAACTTCTCCGCCAGAGCCTGCTTTCTCATAGCAGCTCAGGACGGCAACCTCAGAGCCGCCTACATGTTCCAGATCCTGAACGTCAGCCTTCTCAATCGCGTCGTCCCCCTCAACTACCTCGAGCGTGATGAAGTTCGAAGGATTACTAGGGGATTCATCCGCTCAGACGTCTCAGAGCTGTTTATTGCACGGGCCTCCCTGTGGAAGCCTGTGTGTAGTGCCCATGAGCAGGAGTACAAGTCTTATTGCTCAAAGTGTATCTGGGTCAGGGAAACAGCAGAGTTGTGTACCAGTTTAGGGGTTCCGTTAACCGAGCCAGGCCTTCAGTTTTGGTAATGTTGTGCGACCGAAGTCTCTTTCTTGTCTTTTTACGAATAGAATTGTGAGGATGCAATTATTTTAAGGGGGAGATAATGTAACAACCCGAGAATTCATGTTTCGTGTAATGATATGTTTCCATTTTAGTTGGACCATCTTTCTATAAAAAGAAAATGAAAATAAATGAAAACTCGTAGCAACAAGAATGAATGAAATACTCCTTTATTAAGAAACACCTTGACGATTACAACTACCCACGATCAAACATCACTAACCAAATATCCCAACCAAGAACCCAATTACAATGACAGGAAGACTGCTTAGAACTACTAGGAGCCCGAGGATGCGATAGGGATTTCGAGCATCCATCATAAGGAACATAAGTATGGCTGACGCCACCGCGATCGTGCTCAGCACCAAGGGGATCACACGAACCATCTTCTGTTCTTCTTCGGTCACTTGGAGTAAGGGACACCCGAGACCAAACCCTTTTATAAGCACCAAAGATGACCGTTGGACCTCAAATGGCCACAAATCTGACCGTTGGACCTCAAACGGCCACCAATCCGACCGTTGGTTCCCAAAGAATCCAATGATCATTTTGACCGTTGGAAATGATCCGAATGATAAATGTGTAGTTTTGCTTTAATATTTTTTTAAAATGACCTCAACGTTAATTATCTTTTGTTTTCCAAAATAAGAATTTTATTATATGTTTGAAATGGAGAAAAATTAATATTATTGTCTTCTTCCACTACATTTTGATCTGAACAATTAAACTTTTTGTTTCTTCTAGTTATATCAAAACCTGATGGGTTTCTTTTATAAGTTATATATTCTTATTACATCAAATTAGATATATTATTTCTCGTATGATTAAACCTTTTATTAACTATTTTAGAAACTATGTCAAATTATGGTTTCTTTCACTTGTGTGTTTCGTGGTAATAATATTTTCATCAACACACTTGTATGTGTGATAAAATATAGTTGCATTAAATGATATTAATTAATTCAGAAAATTAGGATAGTTAACTAGAAAGGGAAATTAAAATATATATACTTGTGTTATGTTTTTATTATTCAATGTTCTCGATCATTATTTCTCATAATGAAATACTATGTAGTTAATAAATAGGGTTTAACAATAATGATAATAAAATTAAAATTTGCGTTTTTTTTTTTGTTAAAAAAAAATATAAGTATGTACATATAATAAGATGTTTTGATCAATTTATAAATTTATTTGACCAATGTTTTTACTACAATAATATAAATGGTTTAACAATAATAAAGATAGCATATTATGAATTATTGGTATTTTTTTATTGAATCTATGACAATAATAATAAAAACTGGAATAAATGTTTAATACTATAAAAATAAAATATTAAAAACAACTTTTCTTTTTTTTTACTGCGGGAGCCGCGTTTTTAAAACCGCGGCGCAACCCCAGCCGCCCGATTCACTTCCCCCTAATCTCGGCCGTCGATTTCCTTTCACGTTTTCTTCCCCGCTTCTTCTTCTTCCCCGCGGTTTTCTCTTATTCTTTTTTCTGTCGCTGTACCAGTAGCTTAGGGTGTTGCTTTCTTCTCTAGGCCGGCGAAGAAGACCCGAGCCTCTCCCTCCTTTCCACACGCTGACGCCGACACCCCACCTCCCCCAAAGTCTTCTTCTCCATCTTCATTTTTTTAAGCCCCCTGTTGCACCGAGGACCGAAGGATCGGCTCCTGAACTCTCCAACCTTCAGGCGACACTGACACAACTCCGGCCTTCCTTTTTCTCCTCCTCCTCCTCGTCGAACTAAGGTAAGGGAGAAGGTTTTTCTGGTTTCTTTTTCTGTTATAGTTTCGGTTTTTTATATATATACACCCATATATATGTGTTATGTGTATGGGAGCACAATCTATGGTTTTTCACCAGATTCCTCGTTATCTTCCTTCTCTTTCCCGTCGAGCAGGTAAGGAACAACCGGTTCTAAAGTTTTTGTTTTACACTTTGGTCTTAATTCATATATACGCTTACCCGAGTTGTGTATATATATTTATATGGGTGAAAAACCCCCATGTTTTCTCATACCTCATTTTTCTATTTCTTTCTTCTCCTACCCAAGCCAAGGTAAAGATTTGTTCTATATTTTTTTTTATGAAATCTGTGGTTTTTATCTAAATATATGTGTATGTTATATATATATATATATCTATATGTATACCATCTATTTTATTTTGTCATCGGTTTCTTTTACCTTGACTGCATCCCCTTCCCAAGCAAGAAAAGAATTCTGTTATAATTTTTGGTTGGGTTTCTCTTTTACAAGAATCGGTTTTTTTTGTATAAATATGTATATATTTATATATACTTGATATATAAATATATACTTTCAAACACACATTTTATAGGATGATAAGCAGTATTTTCTCAATGCTTATACCCCATGATTTCTTTTTTCCTTCTATAAAATGGATATTTTAAGTAAATGGGTGAATAGGTGAAATTGTGCAAGTGAATGATGTATAATATTGTGTTATATACATACACGTATGTGTATATACCCCAATATGAACTTAGAGACCACGTTTACAATTTTTATAAATCATTACGAGGTTTATGGTTAGTTGGACTACAAATTCATTCGTGAAACCGAGAACTTTCATTTATCACTCCTCGGGGTAAATGAGGATTTTTGTGAAAATGGACTCCTTGAATTTTCTTTTTTTCAAATATATACATGTATTCATAAGTGTGTACCTATGTCTACTTAAAGTGCTAATAAAAGAGTTCTTATAAGAAAGTTTTGGGTGAAAACCCTCAAAATCCATTTATCAGTATATGTGTAAACGACTATGTTTTAATTGGATACTATGATGTTATGTAATGTTAAGTAATATGTTCGTTCTCTTGAAACCCATGCTTTTAAATGCAAGGTAACTTGTTATGTGAACGAAGTTTTAGCATGCATGTCATCAGGTTCTTAATGTTTAAATGGTCTTCATGTAATGAACAAGTATGTGAAAATGGGGTTTAATTAAGAATGCATGGAACCCTATGAACGAATGGCCATGTCAAGATATGTAAGGGATGTATAGGACTTACATGTGACGGGTGCGCCCAGAATTATATAGCGCTCCAATGCATTGGGTAAAGCAAGTGTCTCATGAGACGATCATGTGCGACGGTCTTGGCAAGTTAGCCTTGGCTTGAGCAAAGGAAACGGGGTGGGCAGTGAGCCTTGACCCGTTAAGTATGTTTTACGGTCATGATGAAAAGTCATGACAAAGTCCAGGATTATACATTCCCTATACATGTAATGATAAAGGTTAATCAGGGGTTTGTTCAACTAACAAGACAACCCCTAGTTGAAAGCTCCCATGATCATGAAAGTGTACTTAATGTGACAAGAACTGTTTTTCATACGGTAAACTGTTAAATGAACTGCATTCTACTCACGAACCATGATATACATGATTTCCTACTTAGCCATATAAATTCCCTTGGAATTAAAGTAACCTTGTTTTAACTTTATGTATTTCTTACTCTGTTTATACTGCGCACTCTGACCATGATTACATTAGAGCTTATTTCAAGTACGTGCTTCTTTGTGCAAGTGGTTTTCAAACACAGATGGTTTTCATGTTTTAATAAATGACAATGTTTTGTTTTAGCAAAGTACGATTTATTCTTTTCAAAAGGACTTAAGAAAGGACTTTCATAAAATGTTTTTAAAACCCCTTACTGGGCATTTTTTCTCACCCTACGTTTTGTTTAAAAATTTTCAGGCACGGTTGATATTAATGAAGCTAATCAGAAGCATCTGGTTTCCCAGAATCCCGAGCCTCGCAATCCTCTGTTGTGATGAGACATATTATTTAATCTTGAAATGATGTAATGTTAAGTATATCATGTCTCATTAAGCACCCCGGTTTTGGGGGTCGCTATACATCTAGTGAAGAATAGTGGAATTTGGTACGACCGGAAATTTGTCGGCGTATTCTCCTTGGACGTAGCTCAGTGAGGGTGAAGCAAGTAAAAATATATGTGTCTGTCTGTTTTCTTCCCTGCATTGCATTCGAATCATCATCATTAGATAAATAAGTAAAGAAGTGATCATAGTTTACACACAAGAGAAAACAATGTGACCCCTGTAATAAAGCGGTCGAGATCCAGTGGGGTAGTAATAACATTGAAAAAGAATATCCATACCCTGATTCACCCCCCCTCTCAGGGTATATAGGCCCCTATTGGTCCTAACAATTGGTATCATATGGGAGGTTTCTCTTATCAGATTTGTTTGCTATGACTTGCTACAGTCGACCTGTGTGGTTCAAGAATCAATCTACTCTTATCTCAGTGTGCCATGGCAAAGGGAAAAACATCAAAGAAGAATCAGAAGTCAAGTGGTATCCCTCAATGCGGAAGTGTTTATGGGAGAAGTGTGATTCAACTAAAAGAATCAAATATCTTACTAAAGGAAGGCCTAGATGAATCTGTTAGGGAGAAGATTGATTTACTCAATCAAGATGTTGGAATGAGTGAAGTACATGAACATCAAAGTGATGCCGGAACAACTGATGATGATGAAGTTTCAAGAAGGCCACCAGAAGATGTTGTCAACATGAAAAAGGAAGTAGACCATAAGTTGGATGAAGAATTAAAATCTAAAGATATCCGGATCAAAGTATTGGAAATTGAGGTCAACAAGCTAAGAGGCTTAAATCAAAGGCTTATTAATATAGTTACTAACCTAATAGAGAAGAATGATTTACATGCCGAAGAACTATAGAAGATGACTAAAATAAAAGGAAAACAAAAGGTTGATGATTATGAAGAGAATCAAAAGTCAGATGAAGTTCAGAATCTGAAAGCTATAAATGATGATCTAGTAGCACAGTTGTCTGAAGAAGTTCAGAAGAATCGAAGCCTACAACAAAAGAATGAATCTGTCTCTAAATCTGTTTCTGAGGAAAAGCTGAAACTTGAATTGGAAGATGAGATGAGTAGAGGGAAGCTTCTCAAGAGAGAACTTGATGTCCAACTTGAATCAAGGGAGACGGAGATTCAAAAGTTGTAAGAAGAGCTATAATCTTTAAAGAAGGAATTCGAGAGTTCCAATGATAGAGGAAAGCCTAAAATGAAGGATTCCTTGCATTTACTATTTGATTATCCTTCGGCAGATGATGATGAAGTGAAAAGCAAATTTTCTATTTCTGAAAAGAGGCAAAAACAAATTTTCTCGGCCCAAAGACCGTATAGTTTGAGAAAAACTGGTATCGGATTCGATGAATCCCCTCCCGTGAACAACAGAAAGAGAGCCGTGAACAGTTCCAGAAATGGAAAAGATACTGTAGGTGCTGGAGATATGCCTAAAAGGACAATTACAAAAAGAAGTGATGAAATGTTCCATTTCTGTGGGATTCATGGACACACATCAAGCTTCTGTTCAGAGGCTATGGAATACATATCAGGCTGTGAAAATAGAAACCTTGATAGATCTAAGAATAAGAAGAAACATCATGATAAATCAGATAGAAGAGTTTCTCATAGGATAACATTCATCAGATGCTATTATTGTGGAAGAATGGGACACACAATGAGTATGTGCCAGGAAGCTCAAGAGATCCATGTTAGAGGAAAAAATCAAGCTGCATCAACATCTCGATATAAGAATGATGAAATGAGGTATGACTTTGATGTAAAATGTTTCATATGTTCTGATCATGGGCATTTGTCCAGACAGTGCAGCAAGAAGAAAGCGGGGAAGGAAAAAGACCTGAGAAAGAGATTACCAACTCCAGTGGTACATAATGAGAAATTATACACTGGGAGACAAAGTGGTAATGTGAAAAAAAGGCTTAAATCCTCAGGGGAATCACATGGAGCTAAACGAAAGGTTTATCAGTCACCTCCTCTGTCGTACTCACAACCTCTCTCAAGGAGAGAATGTGAACAAACCTATAAAATTAAGGGGAGATCTACTCCAGCTGTGATAAAGAAGAATGAACGTTCAATGGAGGACTCACCACCAGTGAAAAATAGTGTGGTGACTCAGACACCTGATAAAAGAAAGATGAACAAAGAATGCATCGAAAAATACACATTTCGTGTTTCTCAGCGAGAAGTGAAGGAAAGAGGAATACCCCTAAGATAGGAGAAGAAGAAAGGGAAGATTCCAAACAGAGAGGTTCCTACTCAGAGAAATAATCAAGGAAAATGGAATTTTGGTAGAACCTCAATGAAGGAAATCTGTACTTATGGGTTTATACCCCAAGCGGTGAGAAAGGCCGAGCCTACCAAATCTACATATTATAAAAAGGCTCAGAATATAGGCAATGAATGCCTAGTCATATGTCCAAAATAGTTAAAGTTGTTTAGGCAGCTGGAGGAAGCAAGAAAAAAGTGTGATGCCCTCCAAGAAAAAATCAAAGGGTTGACCCATCAGGATCAACCACTATCCTCATTTTTAGGATTTGAGAAACAATCCCCTCTCCCTATGAATATAAATGCTATTAACTGATTATTCATGTGTTTCAGGTTTTAGGGAGATACGATCCAAGGTTAAGTGGCATCTATGGATGTGAAGTGGAGAGGTGATATGCTCTAGAGTTTCAATTGATTCAAATCAGGTAGTAGAGATGAAGAAGAAAGGGAGAAACAGAGCACAATAGGAAGTTATTGTGTTATTAACTTTATCTCTTGTTTCATACACTGAGTTTCAACTCAGTAGGCTTAGAGATTTTGTTAATGTCTCAGATATGATTGGAATATGAGAATAAATGATGCATGAGGAAAAGAATAGTTATGGGTCTAAACTATTGGGCCTAATAACTGGAAGAGTTGCATAACACAGGGGGAGAATTATATATCATAATCAGATGCATGATCTCAATATGATATGAAGAATGAATGTCTATTCTCATGAAGAATGATTGGTGGAAAAGTAGCAACACACAGCTTTTCATGATTATCTATTTTTTTCTAACAATGTGGTATCAGCTGACTGCTTTCAGGATACCAAGAAGCTGCGAGATAAAATCAAAGGTGTGTCTAGAAAAATCTGAGAGAAGATGTTCAAAGAAATGACATCATTGAACAATGACACAGAGAAAAGTAGCTGAAAGAAATGAAGCCACTGAAAAATGAGTCAGTGAACAACTTCCTGATGAAAGTGTTGAGGAAGAAAGCAACACATGGAGAGTAGAAGTGGCTTATTCTGATTCAGAAGAAGAAACCGATGATAAACATGAAAGTGTCTAGTTTGTTCCTACAAGTAATCCAAAGAGTTGAGCTGAAATTGATAGACAGAATATCATTGGTGATCAGGCAGCTCCTGTTCAAACAAGAATAATGAAGTCACTGCAGCAGACATCTTTCCTATCTCAAGTAGAGTTGAAATGCTTTGCTGATGCAGCTGACGTTGAAAACTGGGTTCATGCTATGAATAAAATTCTTGATCAGACTGTGAAGAACCAGATATGAGAGATTGTTTCGAGGCCAGCAGATAAAAATGTCATCATGACTAAATGGATCTATTAAGACAAGATGAATGAATATGGCACAATGATTCGGAACAAAGCACGACTGATGTGCAAAGGAGACTCCTAGATAGAGGGAATTGATGTTGAAGAGACATTTGCACTGGTTTCAAGGCTGGAGACAATCGGATTATTCCTAGCCATTGTAGTGCAAAGAAAGTTAAAAGTATTTCAGATGGATATCAAATCAGAATTCTTGAATGGGATTCAAGAGGAGGAGGTGTATATTGAGCATCCAAATGGTTTTCTCATTCATGAGTATGAGAACAAAGTTTTCAGGCTGAAGAAGGCATTATATGGGCTGAAATAAGCACCGAGAGCATGGTGACACAAGGAAGTAATGGAACATTCACTTCTCAATCCAAACACACCAAAGAGGTTTTGAGAAGGTTTGGAATGGAGAATTCCAAGGAGATTAAGACTCTGGTTGCTACCCAGATGAAATTATAAAAAGATGAGGATGGTAAGGTAGTTAATATCACAGAATATAGGCAAATTATTGGAAGTCTGTTGTACTAAACTGCAACAAGGCCTGATATTGTTTTCGCCACATGCCAAGCAGCGAGATATCAGAGTAATCCCAAGGAAATCCACATGCTTGCAGTAAAAAAAATACTTTGGTATATCCAGGGCATAGTGGATTTCGGCTTGACATATACTGATAAATCTCACACAGAGTTATTGGGATATACTGATGAAGACTGGGCCGGTTCAGGAGATGGTAGAAAATCAATGTCAGGTGGTGCATTCTATCTTGGTGGATTGTGTATTTCATGGCTATGAAAGAAGCAAGATTGCATTTCGTTGAGCACCGTAGAAGCTGAGTATATTGCGGCCACTCAAGCGTGAACACAGTTATTGTGGATGAAGCAACAACTTGAAGATATGGGAGCTGAAGTGAAGTCTCTGATCGGAATCCAGTACGACAACTCAAGTTCTATAAATATCAGAAAAAATCCCATCCATCACTCAAGGACAAATCACATTGAGATAAAGTATCATTTTATCAAGGAGAAGGTTGAGGAGGGACTCGTGAAGTTGGAGTATGTGCCTACAGAGCTACAGGTTGCAGACATTCTGACAAAGGCCTTACCCAATGAAGCATTTGAGAGGCATCGACTGGTGCTGGGAGTTCGGTCGACTCCCCGCACTTAGGAGAGTGTGTACGAGGATCCCATCCACCCCCTCTCCCCGAGGTATGATTTGTTTTTCCCTAATGTGTTTATTTGTTCTCTACTCTGTTACAGACTGCAAAGGAGTGAACTTTGGGTTCATTGACAAAGGGGGAGAAAAAAGTGATTGTTCAAGGGGGGGACAGTGTGGCTATTTGAGAAATCATGATGGATACGGGGAGAAGCTGACTCGTGGAGCAGCCAGATAGGGGGAGAAATGAGAAAGGGGGAGATTTTTAAATCTGATGATGCTAGAAGTGATCGATCAAAGCATAGATATCACGACAGATGAGGATCGTGATAAAAGCAGAAGAGTGATGTTGGAATGGTGTGAAAAGGTGTCCAGCTATCACCAATTGGGATAAGTGTGGTTCAACAATTGGTATCAATTTAAGAATTCGTATCATGTTGGAATCGACAATTGGTGTTTGACATGAAGTGATTCATTGATGAAATTTTCATACTACTTTTGTTTCTCACACCGAGCATTTCTCATGTGGGATTAGAGTACATATTAAGTGAATCCATGAACTCTATCAGAATCGCAAGAGGCGAATGGTGGTAGCGGATGGAAGAAGACTCAGTGAGGTATCAAAGATTAGAAAATCATTCTGAGAAGAGTTGTGAAGAGTTGTCAACAAACCCAAAGGGGAAGATTGTTGGGAAAAAATCCCTCAAGGTAACATTGATGTATTTTTGGGTTGATTGTGTTTGTTGACAAAGCAGGTTTCCATGGAGAATTGTCGAGTTCCTGAGAATTTGTTGACAATCCTTGTTGAAAAAGAACTATGACAAAGGAATGGACGATCTGGAGGCGGTACAAAAGAGCAGTACAAGGTGGCGCCATTTCCCATTATTTTCCAAATTTTTGGGGTCCAAAATTTGGAGTTTGGTGAGCATCGTGAAAATAGGATTTCCAGGAAGATCATATTTTTATATGGCAAAGCCATGAATTTCGCGAAGAGAGGATGCATGGATTTGATTTCACGAAGACCAGAGAAATGGAGGCGGTGATGCTTCGCGATTATGTCAAAGCTTCGCAAACGGCAGAGTTGAAGCACATCGGGCGGTGAAGGGATTTTCAAGGGAGATTTGCGGTGAAGGTGCGAAGGAATGTTGATGGTAATGCTCCGTGATTACGACGAGCTCTGCGAATGGAAAGTTGTCGTGGTGCTTCGCGACTTTGACAGAATTCTGGCGGAAACTTTGGAGCTTCATGATTTGAGATGAAGTGGCGTTTACTTCGCGTGGAAAGTTCGAGGGTTGGTGGAATCGCCTATAAATAGAGGCCGACCCCCTCAAGAGAAGTAGAGGGAATTTTCAGAGAAAATCTTTTGCTCTCGGATTGCGAAGGTGGTTCACATAGCTAGTGTGCTTCGCAAAAGAGGAGCTTCACGGCGGCTATTGTAGCTCCGCGAATGTCGTGTGCTCCGCGTTGGCTCAGTGAGCTTCTCGAGGGACGTCACTCTACGACGTCTTGAGAATCGCGAGAGTGCTTTTCAAAAGTTCTTCGCGAGAGTGCTTCGTGAAAAGGAAGGAGCTTCGTGAAGGCTTGTTTGAGCTTCATGAAATTGGGAGCCTAGCGAAGTAGGGTGCTTTGCGAAGGTGTTTCTAAAGTGAATTGCCCAGTGGTTAAGAGGCAAAGTGGTATTCATCAGTGGATTAAAGGTGGACTATAACATAGCATCTATCAACAGTTGAGGATGCATTATTTCATGCAAGTGAAGAGACCTATAGGTTTATAAACTGTGAGTGGATTCCCTTCTGGAGCAGTGAGCTTAGGAAGAGGAAGTAGGTGATCCTCTCCACCGGCAGTGAGATAGAGAGAGAGAAACAGGGAGTGACCCTTGGGAAAGCAATGATCTGACCCTAAACTTTGTAAAGGCCGTGATTATGGGCATAGAAGTGATCTAGACAAAACTTTGTATCCACATCTAGTGAAGAATAGTGGAATTTGGTACGACCGGCAATTTGTCAGCGTATGCTCCTTGGACGTAGCCCAGTGAGGGTGAACCAAGTAAAAATCTCTGTGTATGCCTGTTTGATTCCCTATATTGCATTCAAATCATCATCATTAGATAAATAAGTAAAGAAGTGATCGTAGTTTACACACAAGAGCAAACAAAGTGACCCTTGTAATAAAGCGGTCAAGATCCAGTGGGGTAGGAAGAACTTTGAAAAAGAATATCCATACCCTGATTCACCCCCCTCTCAGGTTATATAGGCCCCTATTGGTCCTAACAGTATGGGTATATACCTAAGTAGATACGGTTGATACTTCATGTCTGTATATTTCTATTGGTTTATACTTTGTGGATTTCGGGAGAATTTCAGGGGTCTCGGGGTTCCTACTGAGTATCATATACTCACCCCTGCACGGGCTATGCCTGCACTGCGTTGTGTTGGATGCAGAAGACGGACATCTCTGATCGTGGTTGAGTCTTGTGGAGCGGTACAGTATCCGAAAGTGGACTATCAGGCAGGACGTACACGGAGTGGACGGACGGATTTGAGGAGCTGATAAAACCATCTATACCCACCCTTCAGGTGAGGTATCCAGAGGACGTCCCGGTGGTTTCTGCTTCACTTTTCAGCTGTTGTACTTTACTAGTCTTAGTTGTACTATACTTTCGGTTGGGTTTGTATACTGGCCCATTTACTTCCAGCACTTACTTTTGTACTGAGTTTACTTAGTGTTTACTTCAGCTTGCATACTCTATTGTGATTGTTTTCTTATATAAAGGAAATTCCTTCCCTTTTAACGGGATTTATGCCTTTGGTGCTACTCACTAGCCCCTAGCCTATGGAAGGCGGGCTTGGGGTAGTCACGACATGGGCCCCGAGGACGGTTCGTGACATTGACCTTCAAGTCATTCAGTTTTCCTGGTATTGTCATCTTCTTTGTTTCTAATTCTATCTTATTTTACCTTGGTACAATAATATGGTTTCTGGTCGTGGTTGTGTCTGATTATCAGTTGTTATATATGAAATTGTATACATTTTTATCATTCATCATTTAGTGGTTATTAGGTTATGGTATTCTTGGTTTGGTTATTTCACATTTAAAGGGAAATTCATCCCCTGATTTAATTGAATCCATTATCATCTATTTCCATCATTGGTCATATTGGGGATGTTACTAAAGTCAAGTAATGTCCTTCAACATTCTAAATAAAATGAGGAGTGGTGTATTTCAGAAGTTCTTTCAACTTGATCGACCATTGGCTTATAAATGGTATCAGTCTTAGTCAAACCACATTTCAATTTGGGAAAAATGGTATTGGTTGTCAGTCTGGGAGTTGAAATTCATTCTGGGACTGATATTGAGTTGGGATTGTGGAAAAAAGTAGGATTTTCCAGACCATAAATGGAGATAATAATAATGTGTAGATAAATTTTTTATGTAGAACATCATGTTATAATGGTGTTGGGTATGTTACTGTTTTGGAGAAACTAATAAGAAAATTATTTCACAATCATGGTTTTAGCAAGTGAGAAGATCATACCATGAATTATAGAAATTAAGTCCCAATATCATTCCATATATCAATTTCAATAGTGAATTATAATTTTATGCTAATTTTTTTATTTTATAAGGATATTAAATTGTTTTTAAATTTTTGATTTCAAAAAAGGAATAATATTTTTATTCTGAAAATTGTTATATTTAAAAAAATGGTGGACCTTTCAGAAATGAATAGAAAAAAGAGACTTGTGGAATTATAAAAAATACATGATGTGATAGTTTTGATGAGGTAAATTTGAAACTGTTTAGCCATCAGTTTCTAGAGAGTTATACTTATGGAGTTGTTTTGTTAGAGAAAATCAAACCTAGTAGGCATCGACAGAACCAATCAGAAGAGGTAGTTGAGAATGTGGTTACAACAGATCCACTAGTGAACCAAAAGTTTGTTCAAAGAAACATTCATGATTTGAAATCCATAGATTGAAAAATATAACTAGAAATACATTTTATGATATTTTTCCCTACAATAAATCAAAGTGGACGGAGTATAGTTGTCTTTAAAAGAGTAGGTGAAAACACTAACACTAAGAGAAAGAGGAAGATGGAGACCTATTATCAAGGATGCGGAATACATTTGAAATCGACCAAAGGATCAATTGACAATACTCCAAAACACAAATAAAAGAGGGTATACTTCCAATTTGGTTACATAAAGAATATCAAATGAGAGAGTATGGAACCAACTATGTCATGACACAATTTAAATTCGGTGTGGAATATTCAGTTCTATTGTCCCAGTGCTCTATGGGCATGTGTTAGGGATACATATCATATATCATAGATGTTGTATGATTCAACAAGAAGAGTGCAGTAGAATGATTATCTTTATTTGAAATGAGCTAGCAATTTTGATTCCACGAATACCATGACTCCTCATTGAGAGAAATATTGACATGGATATAAATATAAATGTCTAGAGGGTAAGAAATTATATGTAGTTGAGCATGTGAATATTGATGATAAATATGTTCCATCAACAATGAGAGGTAAGTTTATTGTGAATTCTACCCTTATTAAATATATATTTGAAACAGGTGAATCTCGTTGTATTATTTCTTCTCGGGATGATAATGTCCTATGTTCAAATGTTGTGATGATGCCTTATATTTTGAAAGAAAAAACTCCTCTTGGTCGAAGATAATGTTGAGCCTTTATGTGTATAAAATGTTCGGTAACTGTTAATGGAGTGCAGTTGATATGGGATTTCTATTTGAAAAAAATATATGTTCATAAAATATTACTAAGTATGGATTATTTGACAATGTTAAATATTCATATAGACTTAAATCAATGTGTAAGTTTTATGGCAGGTAATTGTGTCAATCATCTCTTTCAAGGATACTGAAATATAACAGTTGGTGAAACAATCTTGTTGGAACCAGCTTTTGGAATGATCTTATTCTAGTTGGCAGCATTGACATTAGTATCAAGGGAATTGATCAAGAATAGAATACTTCCAATAGTGGTTGAAAAGTTTCAAGATATTTTTTACAAAAAAGTTCTCATGGTTTCTACCCAGAAGGTAATTGGATTTTATGATGGATCTCATCCTAGGGACTCGTCCAATTTATATTCCATATTATTGGATAGAACTAATATAGGTAATGTAGTAAAATGTGATGTTGGAAGAGCTAAAACAGAAATTGTTCATTTCACCTAGAACATATCCATGGGTTGACTAGTCATGTTTTTCAATAAGATGGGTGTAACTCTTTGGTTGTATATCAATTATCGTAAACATAACAAATTTACAATAAATAATCGGTATCCACTTATATGAATTGATTATGTGTTCCGTCAATTTAGTGGATCCCCGTGGTTCTCTAAAATTTTATTATGATCATACTATCACTAATTTTTCTTTCTAAAATATTATTTTCCAAATATATCTTTCATTAGTATATATAAACATTATGAATATAAATTTATGCACTGAAGTTATATAAATTTACCTTAAGACTTTTTGGAATTCATTAAACAAATATTTCAGAGATATATAGACACATTTTTGGTGGAATTTGTGGCCAACATAATGATGTATTAAAGTACAATGGCATAGAATAAGAAACACTTGGTTATTGTGTTGGAAATTATATGAGGTAATCGTTTGTAGGCCATACTATCAAAGTGTGATTTTTGGATACAATATGCATGTTTCATTGGAAATGTTATTTAAATATTTGGTTCTTCTATATATCTAGAAAATATAGTGGTTGTAACCTCTTGTAAACCACCAAATAATTCTTTCTAGATACATAGATTCTGTTGTCTACCTAGATATTACCAATTTTGTTTCCTCAATTTATCACATATATCTTCACCTATGAAATCTTAATCATGAAAAAATATTCCGTTTCTATAGAATTATGACTTTTAGAAGTATTTTTCAAGAGCCTAAGGTTTTTCTTACATTATCATCGATCTGGATATTTCAATAATTATGTAATGGGTGTGTGGTGTGTAATGATTCATTGGGGTTTTGGATGCGATATTTTCTCATGTACGGAGACGATATTGTTTTTTATTGGTCAATTAATCTAGGTATCATGAGAATATCTTCAAAAAAATGATTTGGAGTATGATATTATTCCCCTATTTTAGGAAATAGAGTTATTACCTATTTGGTGAGCAATTTATAGTGTTTACAGATCCAAAGATATTGGAACATATTTTCACACAATTGATTTTGAACATGAGACAAAGAACATGGGTGTTGTATCTGTAATTGTTTGACTTTGAATTGTTGTATAAACTAGAGAAAGGTAAATCGGTGGTAGATGCATTAAGTAGATATTCATATGATCAGTTGGAAAAAGAGGCATCTGACAGGTGGTATTTGATGGATGTGATACCCAAAATTTACTTATATTATAACAACTGATATAGTGTTGTAGTTTTATTTCTAGATTATTTTGTACTTGATTTGGTGAAGATGGTTAAATATGAAAAAACATCCAATTTTGAATTTTATTCTATGAAATAAAAACACAACAGTGTGGAGATCATAGACGTATGGAAGTAAGATGGGAGTTCTTTTTTGGGATTTCAAACATGGACGGTTTTACCTATGTACTGTTCAAGAAAAATTTCCTCATGCTTACTAGTGTTCAAGATGGGTTTTTTAACCTAGAATAAAAATATTTCTATGGAATTAAAACCACAGTTTTGGTGGGGTGAAATGAAAAAGAAGGTTGATGAGTTTTTTTTGATATTATAAACCTATTAGAAGGTTAATGCATGGAATCAGCTACCAAAAGGCATGTTGCAGTATTCACCTATTCCTATGTAGAAATTGGAACAGATATCCAAGGATTGTGGAATAATTGTCCCATGAATGGTTTGGAACCTTGATCCAATATAGGCGATAGAGGATCAACTCAAAAAGACGGCCCCTTTAATCCATCTTGATGAATCTCATATAATGGAGGATTTATCAAAAAAAATCTATCTATGAATAGTGGTAAATAGGTATGGGGTACATGTTTCAATAGTATTAGACTGAGATACAAGTTTTTCATATCATTTCTGGAAATACCAAAAGAAATACATTGGGACTTAGTTGACTATGGGTATGGTGTATCACCCTCTAACAAATGTAAAATCCTAATAGATGAAAAAAATGTTGGAAGACATGCTTTATATTGTGTAGTGAATTTTATTGGATAATGGGAGGAACACATACAATAATCAAAGTTCTCATTTAAAAATAATTATTAGGCCTCGATCCTTATGTCTCATATTGATGTATTGTATTTGAATCCTTATAGTTCTTTACTTTGTTTGGTGGAAATAGGTGAAACTTCAGTAGTATGGACATGACTAGTCCAAGAAGAAACCAAGAAGATTCTTTAGATTAGGAAACACATTGATATCGCCTAAATCCATCAGACATATTATGCGGATTATAATCAATGACCATTTTTATTTTGAGGTGAGTGGTCATGTGTTCTTAAGAATCACTACTAGTGATGTCCATCATAGTTTTGAAAGGAAGTTAATGTTATATCGTCGATGCATATTTTTCTTTGATATTGTTGAACAGATTTGTGAGGTGGAATATCAGTTAGATTTTCCACCATTGTTTTGTTTATTTCATAATCTATATCATGTATCTTAGTTAAAATTTATAATCCTGATCTAATCCATGTGATTCTATGGGATCATGATGACCTAGATCTAGATGTTTCATTGGTTCACAAACCCATAAGGATTGTAGTTAGGGAAAAGCATGCATTTCATTTGAATATCCTCAGTCTATTGTGGGTTTTTGTTGAATCGTGTTCAAATTTACAATGAAACATTGAATCTTAGAAAGAAATGATCGACCAATGGTATGAACCCTTTTAGAGAAATAATAGTACAATATATTCTTGAGGAGAAATGATAATGGATTTTAGAATGTGGTGCTCCTGGAATTAATTGATTAACCCTTCATTTATAATTTTTAAATTATTTATATTTTTTTGGTGATGTTAGTGAGGGATTGAAGGAATATTGGAATGTCTTTAAGCCTTTTTTAATGGTTTTTGGATTGATCTTGTTTTGTAGAAACCATTAAATTTCTATAGGAAACCATTCAAGGTGGAATAGGTGATTCATATTAGGCACACAGTTAGGTGTATGGTTTTTTCCAAACCATGAATCCTCTCAGGTTGAACCATTCAAAGTGAAATAGTGAAAAAATGGATGGATCATGGTTTTTCTAACCATGTGTGCTAGTCATGCGGAGGGTGTATGGAGGCATATACTTGTGCATGGTAGGTTTTTGGTTTTCATAACTGTGCAATAAAACCACGTATAGTTTAAATTTAGATCCTAAAAAAGTTGATCTCATTCAGTATTAACTCTAAAACACTAGTTTTTTATTCAAATATATCTTAACTTGGTTTAACATCCTCTTAATGTTTTTGGAGACTTTCTGTCCTGAACAATCCCGGGTAGACCCTGAAATGGTCACCTAAGATGATCTGCAGCAAGGCCTGAGAGGCGTTCCCGATCCTCTCAGGCTGGAGAAAAATTCTAGGGCATCTACAGAGAACAACAGGGGAACAGTTTTTTCCAGTAAAAATAAATAAAGTTGCAGGAAGAAAATAGAACAACACAAAAAAATAATGTACACGAAGAGGAAGATCAACCAACAACAAAAAACTATCCTAACCATGACCAAAACTCCTCACAACACTGAGAGTCGATCACCAAACCATATCCAACTCTTTCCCATGACGAGCAAGCTTGAGTCAAACCTACAACACAAACTAAAAACAGGAAAACACTAAAGGCATGAGTATTAAATCTCATTAGGTAGGCCAGAATAAATCTATTCCTAATGCACATTCCACTAAATAAAGATTTTATCAATTCTAGGTTTGAACTAAATTATATAAAATATGGGATTCCACACTCACACTTTCATTTCTAAAACAAGTAATGATCCATTTCCCTATTTAATTTAAAAACAAGTTTAATTCTTGAATGGAGAAGGTGCATTTCATTTTAAAAGAAAATTATCGCAAAAATTTTAAAAAACCCAATGTTATTTATTAGAAAAAGGGAAAACCACACATTACACACAACACACACTAAGGGTAATGGAAAAAGTGGCACACATGGGCCAGCAACTGAACTAGACCTTTCAATTGTCCTCCACGTACAAATAAGCACTAAAAACAAGGGTCGAACCTAGGAGCTTGTGAGCAATCCATAACATACTATACATGTGACTCATCCTGAAATAATTCCCTACTCAATGATGTTATAACACCCTAATTCCCAATGTTTCTTTACATGGCCTTACCGAGGGGCCCAATCCCCTAGAAGAGAAAAGTTCATACTAAGGGCCACGAGCCAGTGCGTAATCTAAACTAGTACAACATTCATTCTCAGAAGATTCACTCAGAATGCCAGGTTCTGCTGACAACTTTTGTAATGAAATAATGTCAGTAAAAAATTTCAATCAACCAGTCATGCTACACAAACATCACACATAACTCACACAATTAATATGCACAAAAAGATCACCCCTGAGTCACCTCGAAAAATGTTTTCCAAAATAATTTATTTATTCAATGTGCCTAAAGGGCCTTAACCAGCTTTAAGAAAAAACCTCATTTCTAAAGAGACCCAAAACACATACTCAGGCATCAAAAGAAATCAGTTATCATCAATCCAGCACTACACTTGAAATTATGTGAATTATGTTCAAAGGCCAAACGAGGTTTCTTTCACTATTGTGTGTAAATTCAGCAAGAAAATATTTCAAGTGACTTGTATAAAATAAACAGCTCTTTTTAATCGAGTAATTATTCTAAAATTAAATTATCTAATACTATTTATCTTTTATTAATATTAATAAAATATCAAGAAATTAATAAATTCCAAATTTAAAAGGCAAGTGCAGTAAGGGGCCTACCTCAACTCACAACTCGAACACGACAACGCGGCATGCCTCGCAAATGCGCACAAGCAGGCACAAGATGATGATCACGATAATGCGGGGTTACCCCACTAACACACTGCAATAAACTCACAACAAAAAAGGTACATAAACACGGACATAAAACAATTCAAACAAACATACAACACAAACACCACCTCCACATGTTTTCAACACACAAATCACACCATCTACACTATTTACTAAATCCCTTTTAAAATCCATAAATTGTTTAAAAAAACCACACAATGATAAAAATTACTCACTAATAATATTAAAGATTTAACTGACCATTTTAATAAAACACTTAGAGTGCCCAACCAGAAAAAAGCACACGACACGATGAGATCAACATTTAAAAACACATTCGCCTAAACACATTTTCAAAACCAGGTTCGCAGCACCCGTATTTTTTAATATATCATTTTAAAAACTAATAATATAATTTTGAAAAGTATACCATGGTTTTAAATACATGAAACCAACTCAAGTATCATTTAATTAATTCAAAAAGCATTAAACAATGTGCATCGGATAACGGGACTACTTATGCATTTTTATGCAAAACTCGTCAAATTCGGACCACAGGTTTAAACAAAATAATTGTGCGCACAACATCAATTCAAATAAATAGGGTTCCAAATATAAAACACACCTAAATTATTTTAAAAACTCAAGTCGCACAAATAAAGTTAAACAAAGATCTTTCTAAAGAAATTATCTAATACTCATGTTAGGACAACTCAATGGGACTATACCAAAACACCAAAGCAGAATGAAAACACACTCCTAAGACTAGCGCAAAATTTCATTTTCAGGTCAACTGAGGGCCTCAGAAGCTTAAATAAACTCATGCACAAACATGATTGATCCCAAATTAGAGGGTAAATTCATGAAAATAAACCCCAAAACATAGGGTTTTATTAAAAATAAACTCCCTCAATGATGATAAAACCCATGATCCCTTACCAAATGAAAAACCCTTGGCTGTAATGGGGTTGTGGTTCGAGTGGGTGGTGTTCAATGCAACCAGAGGGAGGTCAGGTGGGAGGAGCCTGTGGCCGGGGCGTTGTGCTGCTGTTCGTTGGGTCCGTCACTATTGGTCGGACGAAGCATGGAATAAGAGAGGTCGGAGCGCTGGCTGGAGGCGTTGTAGTTTTCTGCGACTGGAGACAGTGGAAGGGGGATCGGTCGCACGAAGAGTGCAGAGGATGTTCAGAGTCGGGCGACAGGCTGGACGGCCGGAGGGTAGAGCCGCCGGAGGGGTCGTTCGAGATGGGGTGGGCGGTTGGGAGAGAAGTGTGAATAGGGCGGGTCATCTTGGGGAAGGAGGGAGCACGAATGAGCCGGGAGCAGGGGGCTGGGGGTGCTGCAACGAGAGGAGAGAGAGGATAGGGGTGTTCCACGATCGGCTGGACATGGGTGCACCGGCGGAGGTCGCACGACCGACGGTGCAGGCCGGCCCAGGAGGCGCGCACAATAGGAAGTGAAGCTAGATGGCGCGGAGAGGTATGGCATATGCAGCTGAACTGATGTAGAAGGGGGAGGGCACAAAATGGCAATTTTAGGCCATAGGGTTTTTTTTTTTTTTTTAAATTTTATGGGATAGAGTTTAAATAAATTTGGGAAATGAGGTTGTCCAGCGTCAAATGAACTGACGCAAGACAAAAAAGTGACAAAGCGCCACTTGAAGTGGCGCTTTGACCACTTCGGCCCCACACCCCAACCCCATATATATATATATAATAAACTTATTTATTATTATAAATTTAATTACAAAAATAAATACAATAATTATAATAAATATAATTAAAAAAAAACATACAATAAATACATAATTTTATTTTTTATAATAAATATATAATAGCAATAAATATATAAATATAATAAACATTCAATTATAATAAATATTTAATTATAATAAATGTATACTAAAATAAATATATAAATATAATAAATAAAAAATTATAATAATTATATAATTATAAATATAACAAATCCATAATTATATATATATATAATAAATTTATTTATAATAAATTTATTTATTATTATAAAAATAATTACAAAAATAATACAATAAAATAAATATAAAATAAATTAAATATAATATAATCAAATATAATAAATATAATATAATACATAATAAAATAAATTTATTATAAATAAATTATTATACATTAAAATAAATTTAATATAATGTAATCAAATATAATTAAATATAACATCCGTCACTTGAAGAGGCGCTTTGACCGGCCCCACACCACCCCCAACCCCAATATATATATATAATTTCTTATAATAAATTATAAATAGAATATAATTAAATATAATAAATATAATTAATAAAATATAATAAATATAAATATAAATAATTATATAATATAATTATATAAAAAAATAAAATATAATACATACATAATAAATTCTAAACATAATAAATATAATAAATTATAAAATTAATATATTTATATAATAAATATAATTATATAATAAATTATAAATATTATTATTATTATATAATTATAAATAAAATAAATATAGATATGGTAATTATATAATATATATAAATAATTACATATTACATTTATTATATTATAATTATATAATAAATGTATTATAATAATTATTATACAATTATTATACATATTTATTATAATAAATGTACAAAATAAATGTAGATTTATTATAATGGATAAATAATATTTATTATAAATATAAATATAAATATACATTTATTATAATTAAATATTATAATATTTATTATAATAAATATACATTTATAATAAATGTATTACAAATATTTATTATACATTTACTATACATTTACTATACATTTATTATAATATTTATTATAATAATACTTAATATACATTTATTATATATTTATTATAATAAATATTATAAATGTATATTTATTATAATAATATTTATTATACGTTTATTATAATTTATTGTGCATTTATTATAATATTTATTATAATAGTATTTATTATACATTTATTAGATATTTATTATAATAAATATTATATAATTATAATTTTATATTTATATATTTATTATTATTATATAATTATTATAATTTTATATTTATTATATCTACATATTTATTATTATTATATGTTTATCATAATTATATATTTATTATAATTATTATATTTATAATTATAAGTTTATTATAATTCTATGATTCTAATTATAATAATTATATAATTATAAATATAATAAATATATAATTATAATAAATGTATAATTATAAATACAATAAATATATAAATATATAATTATTATATTTATAATTTATTATATAATAATTATTAGATTAATAATTTATTATATAATAATTTATAAATACAAAATAAATTAAAATAAATATAACTAATATAATAAATATAGTATATTTATTATATAATTATAAATATAATAAAAAAATACAATATGTACATAATTATATTTATATTTGTTATATTTATAATTATATAATTATTATATTTTTATTTATTATGTTTATAATTATCTAATAATTATATTTAAAATTATATAATTATTAATTATAATTAATATATATAATAAATATAATAAATACAATATAATTATATAATTATATAATTATTATATTTATAATTATTTAATTATTATGATTTTAAATATATAATTATCATTGTAATATATATTTATATTTATTATATAATTATTATATTTATATTTATAATTATATAATAATTATTATATTTATAATTTATTATATAAATTTTATTATATTTATAATTTATTACATTTATAATTTATTATATTTGTAATTTATTATATTATATTTATTATATTTGATTATATTATATTTAATTTATATTATATTTATTTTATTGTATTTATTTTTGTAATTATTTTTATAATAATAAATAAATTTATTATAAATAAATTTATTATATATATATATAATTATGGATTTGTTATATTTATAATTATATAATTATTATAATTTTATATTTATTATATTTATATATTTATTTTATTATACATTTATTATAATTTAATATTTATTATAATTGAATATTTATTATATTTATATATTTATTACTATTATATATTTATCATAATTATATATTTATCATAATTATTATTTTTATAATTATAAATTTATTATAATTTCTATAATTCTAATTATAATAATTATATAATTATAAATATAATAAATATAGAATTATAATAAATGTATAATTATAAATACAATAAATATATAATTATAATAAATATAATATAATTAATGTATGTATTATATTTATATTAAATATAAATAAATTTATTATAATAATTATAATTTATCATAATTATATATTTATTATAAAAAAATATAAATATGTATTTATTGAATTTATTTTTTTAATTATATTTAATATAATTAGTGTATTTATTTTAGTAATTAAATTTATAATAATAAATAAGTTTATTATATATATATATGGGGTTGGGGTGTGGGGCCGAAGTGGTCAAAGCGCCACTTTAAGTGGCGCTTTGTCACTTTTTTGTCCATCGCCACTTCATTTGGCGTTGGATAACCCCATTTCCCCAATTAATTTAAACCCTACCCCATAAAATAAAAAAAACCCTATCGCCTAAAATTGCCGCACAAAATAGGTGGTGGCGCACTAGGAAGAGGCGCTGAGAGAGAGAAGAAAAAAAAACATATAGGAGAAAGCGTGCATGTCTATGGGGAAGAATGAAAAAAAGGGGAGGTAGGGATATGATAGAATGAATGAAAAATAAATAAAAGAAAAGAAAAAAATGAATGAAATGAATAAATGAAAACAAAAATAGTGATAATAAAAAAAGAATAATAATAATATAAACAATAATAACCTTAATCTCTAATAACAATATTAATGTTAACATCAATAGAAATAAGAATCATAATGCACCTAATAATTAATAAAACCTTTTTAGCTATAATATAGAAATAATAAAAAAACTTTTTTAATAATAACAATACTTTAATAATAATATAATATCATTATTCGTGAAAAATTAATACGAACATCACTACAATATGTTATTTATTCTAAATTTTAATTTATTTTCAATCCATTTAATTTAATTTTTATTTGGCCAATTCAGACACCATAAATGCGTTGTACTGGGGCTGGCCGCACGGATTCCGCTAGTTGGACGGTGTCTGCGCACTGGCCTAAATTAATAATTACAATATTTATAATTTCATCTTTAATAATAATTATAATATTATTAATAACAATAATTTTTTTTAAAAACACATCAAATCAAAAGCTTTACTCGTTTTAATTTTCCAAAGACACTTGGAATGTGATATTGCATGGGTGAAGGTGCGCGGGGTTACCAAAACGTGCTCCGCTCAGGGGCTCAGTGACATCAACTCAAAAATGTGCGTATATTTGACAAAACTCAAAAATATTGTTTGGTATTAAACCCGAACCTCGATGAAATTTTTTAAAACCAAATAAAATAATGCAATAAATATAATAGATAGGCCTAGGTGTAAAAATTCTCCCCACCATAATGCTTTCCGCCCCCGGAATGCCATGGAATGATCAGGACCCAGAGATGAAACTCCTTAAGTGTCACTCACCCACAAAAGTTTAAGCACCTTTAGTTGATCAATCCCAACGAAAATCAAACTCCCCTGACATGAAAATTATCCAAAACACACTAACACATTAAACACCACCAAAACGAAACCTGAAATGAAACTCTGATACTGACATGAGGATCCCCGAACAGACTCCCCACTATAGGAAACAAGCCACACTAAATTCAATGAGACCCAAATTAGGTCTCTCCACCAAAAGGACTGATGAGATTTACTGAACATGAAAATGTTACGTAGGGACCAAAAACCCCCACCACAAGGGGGAGAAGAGAAGGGCCCAATAGATAGAGCATCCAAACTATTATCGTCACCCCATCAATAACATCGCACCCTCAGAAGAACAAAACCATGCCACATTACGAACAAAGGTTAAACCAATTTCGTTTTTCACCATTAAGGTTCTCCTCACTACATGTCAGCTTAACTCTAGGACCTATGGCTAGAGTACCGATGATTGAAGCATCTCCAGCCTCACAGTCAGCCTTTTGATAATCTTAAACATAATACACAAACCATAATTTCACCGAACAAAATTCAAATAAAATAAAAATATCAAAAAATTTCAACCACAACCATTATTACAACTAAAAGAAAGAAACACCACAAAACAAAACAAGAGATGATTACTACACCCAAGAAACACTGCAATGAGAAAACCTCATACTGGTCCCCAATAATCGCCCTACTCCTACTGAGAGGTTGAGGTGACCTTCGAAGGGCTAGGCCTAGCTTCATCATGCTTCTTGGAAACACCATGGAAGAATTGCAAAAAGTGACCCTATGTCCACAAGTGTGGTAGGGTCTCGGAGCACTCAGAAATGCCGGCCTCCTGTGATGCTTCCTACCACATTGGTGATTGATCACGACATTGCACTAGGAAGAAGAAGACTGAAGGTCGGAAGGCCTCTTAATTCATCTATTAGAGCCACTCACAACATGTTTATTCCATCTCTTGTATATCGCCATCCTCTACACTATTTCCCAAGTCCGGGTGAGGATTCGCCCCCTCAAGTCCTCCTACTAGCTCAGCTTCAGTAAGAAAGGCTTTCCCCACAACATCTGAGAAGATGGTTAGGTTGATCACTTCAACTTTTGATCACCGTTCTGGTCGGAGTCTAGACTAAAATTGTTGAGCCTTCCCAGGATTATTTTGAACAAACCATTGATCATACAAAACTAGGTCTATGAAATGTCGATAGAATTCTAGTACTGATTCAACAGCCTACTCAAGAAAGCACAACTTAATCCTATTCCTCAGCTTCGTCAACTCATTGATGTATTGTTGGATGAACGATGACTTGAATAATTCCCAAGTGTGATCTTCTTGAGGCTTGTTTTGAGACACAGACTTCCACCATTTTCAGGTTGGACCTACAAGCCTAAAGGTATCCAACTTCACCTTCAATGACTTAGGAAACCCAATGAAACTGAAGTTCCTCTCTATCTTTCGCAACCACTCCTCCACCTCAAGAGAATCTTCTGGACCATAAAACAGGGGTGGGTTCAACTTTCAGAACATGAAGACGTAGACTACAGATTGATCAACCAGAGGATTTTATAAGGGTGAACCACCCAAAGATGCACCTTGAGCATCCATCGAAAATTCATGGGGGTGAACACTAAAGAACATGGAATCAAATATTTTAATCAAAACATGGTCATCTCCATTTTTAATACAACTTCTCTCAATCTTCAAAATAAAACTTTACAGACATTTTTTTAGAATTAATTAAGACCCCAAACAATTCACCAGGGGAAACTAGTTTCGATAGGGGACTCAGACATATGGTTTGTGGCCACATTCCAGTCATGCCACCATACCAAGGATCACTCTAGGGTAATTTCCTCGGCTCCACATGGCTCTCTAGACCATGAGATCTTAGATAGGTCACTTTATCAACTCCCATTTCATTTCCCAACCTATAACAATTCAAAAGAACCAAAAATACACCAGCAACCCGGACATCCCATGGTAACCTGAGGTTCGAAATGAGTAAGGGTTAATGATGTCCTTCCTGTTCCTACACCTCAAGTCCCCAAATTATACTCATTCGACCATGAAAACCCCAAATAACAATGTGATCTTTGAAAAACAAGGTCCACTCAGGAGCTGACCTACTCTGATATCATTTTGTCACGAACAAACCCGGGTCAACCCAGATCCGGTGACCCGAGCTGATCTGCGGTAAAGCCCGAGAGGCATTCCTGATCCTCTTGGACTGGCGACAAGCACCAGAGCATCAAAAGAGAATAATGGGGGAACTATTTTTCCCCATAAAAATATATAACATAGAGGGAAGAAAATAGAACATCACAAAACAAATAAAGGACATGAAAAGGAAGAAAAACCAATAAAAACAAACTAACCTAACCATGACCAAAACTCCTCGTGACCCCAAGAGTCTCACACCAAACCACAACCAACTATCACCCATGCCGAGCAAGATTTATTCAATCCTACAACCGAAACTAAAAACCTAAACAAACTATATGCGTGAGTATTAAAACTCATTAGGTAGGCCCGAAAAATTCTATTCCCAATTCCCATACCATTAAATAAATAATTTATCAATTACAGGTTTGAAATAAATTATAAAAAATATGGGCTTCCACACACACACTTTTAATTCTAAAAAAAGTAACATTCTATTGCCCTATTTAACTTAAAAACTAGTTTAATTCTTGAACGGAGAATGTGTATTTCATTTTAAAATCACATTTTCATGAACAATTTAAAAACCCAATGTTTAGTTATTTGAAAAAGGGAAAACCTCACATAACACACAACACATGTCACGACCCATCCTCAGGGCCCGTGTCGTGACTACCCCAAGGCCGCCTTCCATAGGCTAGGGGCTGGAGACTAGCACCAAAAGCGTAAATCCCGATAACTAGGAAGGAATTTCCTTTATAAATCATAAACACATTCAACCAGAGTACAAGCGGAAGTAATAAAATAAGTACAAAAGAATGTGCTGAAAATTAAATGGGCCAGAATACAAACCCAACTGAAAAGTACAACTATAACTGAACGAATGTATCACAGGAAAGACAAACAGCTGGATGATAGAAGCATCTCCTGGGTCATCCACTTCAGATCCTATCTAAAGGGTAGGTACAGATAGCCTCCTCAACGCTCTCACCTGCAAACCTCCTCTGAGTACCGTCTCGTCGTGAAGTCCACCTATGGGTACTGACTCGTCGTGAGGTCCACCTCCGGGTACCATCCAGTCCTTGTACACTCGGTCTCTGTCAGCGTTGTCCGTCTTTTGCATCCAACACAACGAGGTGTGGGCATAGCCCGTGCAGGGTTGAGTATAACAATAACCAGTAGGGACCCCGAGACCCTCAAGGTATCACTAAATCCAAGAAGGATAACCACAAGAAGGATCTCAACAGATAACCCTTACTTAGGTATAAGCCCATACTTATACCTAAGTTATCAAGTAACCCATCTCAATCATGAGTAAAGACAAAGGATATGAAATCAACGGATAACCACTACTTAGGTATATGCCCATACATATACCTAAGTTATCAAGTGACCCATCTCAATCATGAGGTAAACACAAAGGTCATTGACTCAGCTCAAACCATGATTTTCATTAATGATATCGAAACCACAACTGTAGAAGAGATCCTCCTATGAAGAGTACAATGATCCTATCACAACTACGAGGCACTGCTCATTAACCTTAGACTGCTGAGGTACTCCTCCTATCGAGTTCCGCAGGTCTGTCACCTCACAAAGTAGTGCTCCTCCGCCCTGGGTCTGCCACCTCACAAAGTAGTGCTCCCCCTAATAGCCTACAGAGGTACTCCTTCTGTCAAGTACCGCGAGTCTACCACCCAAACACAGTAGTGCTCCCCGCCATGGGTCTACCAACCAAACACAGTAGTGCTTCCCACTGGGCTATACAAGTCACTCCGACTTGAATAGGACAAGCAGTCATCAGGTCTCAGCCGGCTACAAGGTCTTCGTACTCCGTACACTCGTCTCTGGGAGGATCCGCTCCACGATCTACTAGTCAATACTTACAAGTTTCACTTAATCTCACGTGGAAATATCTCAAAGGACCACCTCGTCCTAGGGGTGTCAATGCAATAGACGGTGCATCAATCGGACGCCCGGTCTGTGAGTTATTAGCCTTTTAGTCCCGGGGGCTCGGTTGGTTTCGTGTACGAACCAAATAGACCATAACTCAACTGTACCCTGAACTCTCATGGGGTATACTCAAAGGAACTGTTTCTCAATGTGATTACTAATGCCACTGACGGTTCATCAAACAGAATTCTGGTCTGAGAGTTATTAGCATTTCCGTTCTAGTGTCCCGGTTGGATTTCAAGTAAAATCCAACCCGACCATGCTCCAACTACATCCAAACCTCAGGTGAAGTATACCAAAATAACCGTCTCATCAAGTGGAAACCCACAAAGTCAATGACACATCAATTGTATGTCTGGAGATCAAGTTGTAACTATTTCCTCTCTAAGGGACCGATTGGTTTTGGGTTCAAACCAACCCGGCCATACCCATACATCGTCGAAACCTTGAGTGTAATATAATGAAATGTCTGTCTCGATCCAAGGAATCCAATGCAACTAATGGTGCGTTGATCAGAGGTCCACAACTCAAGATATGTCTATTTAACCGAAAACGGACCGAAATTAGGGGGTCTTGGCACGGACGACCTGACCCGGCTGGCGCGGCCCAGCCCGCGTGGCTAGCCTCGGCTCGGCCAGCTTGGGCGAGTGAGATGAACCGAGTGGGGGGTGCCCCCCCGCCATTAATTGATGCCGGCTGGAGCCACCCTGTCGTCCCGGGATCCCACGCAGCCGCATGATCTGATGCACCGCCGTAGCGGATTTCGCGGTGGTGGAATTTCTTCGCCAGTGCGCTGGGGCGCCCCCACCTCCATGCGGCTGGACGGATCCGGCCTCCGCATTGCTGGGACCTTCTACAGGCCTCCAGAGTTGCTCATGTGGTCCGTTCTAGCTTTCGTCTATTCCTGCGGTCTTCTCGGGACCCAAAAATTACTACGGAGGCTTCAAATCTCCATTTCGGCCCGCTTCATCATCTTCGTCAATCCGCACATCAACAAACAATCTACGGAGGGTTGTCATGCCGTATTCGTTCAGCCCGTTCCCTCCGCATTAGGCATTATCAAATGGAAATAAATAAACACAAGCTTTCAACAATGACAAGGGTATAATTTATTCAAGAATAAATTATACTAACATAATTTAAATAAACGCTAATAATCAGGATATAAAACCACTCAAAAGTGAAATAAACAAAAATCCCATACCTCGAGAAAGGTCTGCGGTAGCCGAGCATCATGGATGACAGTATCGCGAAAGGTTGGACGTCAGCTCATTGACGTTGTCTCTTGGTAAGAGATAAAGGTGACATCGGTCATTGGCGTTTGTCATTTCCATAAAGGCATTCGATCCTGGCTCGAGCGTCGTTCGTTGGAGATCTGCTGGAAGGAGAACCATTCTTCGTGAAGGGTGGTGTTCTTCAATGAAGGAGGAACTCTCTTCCCCTTTCACAAGGGCTCTCTGTCAAAACAATTCCCTCAACACAACAAGTGTCAACCAAATTAAAATAAGGCTACTCCTTATTTTCATTACACTTTCCAAACATTAAAAAATTAAATCCCTTAATTAGAAAATTTAAGAGTTTTAAAGCATTAATTATCTTGTGTTGGAAAACTTTAAAATATGAGAGAGATATGGAAAGTGGAGAGGCTCCACTCCATTAAATGAGTGGAGTTGTCATGTATTAAACAAGGGGAGAGTTATGGGGAGTTTAAGGAGTTGTTGGGGAGGTGAGGAGTTAGGGTCTCATGTGGGCCCCACCACTAACTCCAATTGGGAGAAAAATAACCACCTTGAATAAAATTGGTACTCTACAAATTTTATTTATTTTATTTTAATCACCAATTATTAAACCTCAACCCGCTCGAAACATAACTACGACATAGGTCCCCTTAAGCAATTATCGACGCTGCGAGTTCATCGGTGCCCTCAGATTTCAATTCCGAGCACTGGTTCAAAAGTTAGAGAAACCCGCTCGTTCGTTCATTGAACGTACCTGAACTAAACTTCGGAAATTGATTCTGGGCACACTGGGCCATGGAATCAGGTGCTGTCAGAAGCCACAGACTTGTAAAATACCAAAGAATTAAGAAAAATATTTCCTTGAATTTTCTGGGTCTTTACATTACTCCCACGACAGGGCTTTACGTCCCCATAAATCTTCAACACACACTAGGGAAAACTAAAGTGGTTCTAAGCACACATCTAAGACTTTCGCTCCCATGTGCTCTCCTGGAGGTTTCTGTGCTGCCAGTAAAAGCACACATGAGGAATCGACCATCCATGTAGGACCCGCTCCTATCAATCCTTGATCTCCAATAGCACCTCTGTGAATGTTTCCCCATCATCGATGTCCAGCTCCCTGTGGTCGATGATGTGTGAAGGGTCATGCATGTATCTCCTCTGCTGAGATAGGTGGATGACATCGTGCACCCAATGCTACTACGGTGGAAAGTTCAAGTGGTAAACCACCTCACCTACCCTGTTGAGGACCTAAAAAGGTCCATTTAACCTCGGAGATAACATTCCGCCTCGACCACATCTTCGTAGACCTCGTCAAGGTGAGACCCGTAAGAAAACATGTTCTCCATCCTCCAACTTTAGTGGTCTCTATCTCCTATCAACAAAGGATTTCTTCTTGCTTTGTGTAGTCTTCATCCGCTCCTCGATGATATGCACATTCTCTGGTAGCCTCAAAATGAGTGCACTGGTCAACCTCTACCTCAGCTCCTGAAAAGCTCAGCTGGCATATCCCTGACCCCACGAAGGGTTTTTCCCTTCTTTGCCTATGCTAAAAGTGGTGCAACAACTCTGGAGAAGTCTGGCTCAAATCTAAGTCCGGACGACTCATGAGTGATTGACTGCACCCACTTATGCATGATTCCATCTTGTGCTGCCTGGGGTTTCCTTTTCACCGACCAAGGAAAACTCATCCCAACGTTGTAACGACCCTAAATTTTGAATAAATCTTGTTTCCTAATTTTATGTGTTATTTTATTTTATTTTAGTACTCAACAAAAATGTTTCATTTGATAACATGAGTATAATTAAAATGAGACTGTTGGGTTTTAATCGTTATTTGACCATTGGTCAATATGACTGCTGTAAACTAAACATTTCGATTATTGTCTCTAAATACAAGTAATCTTGGTTAATTAATATAGAAAGAAGATTCGATGGCCTCACCCAGTAGTCTTGGACCGATCGAAGCCCATCTAACAGAACTTGGGAAGGAGGTAGCACCATTGGGCTTTGCTCTGGAACAAACCCAAGCTGAACTTCATCGTATGAAGCTATAACGGGATCGCCTTCGCGAGGAGTTCAAAATGATAGAAATTACTACTCGTGTGATGCTGGCCGAGCCTCCCTCGGATTCTCTCACCTTAGCACACCTCACACTTAGGTCCTATGATGGTGTGATAAGGGGCTATGTAAGGAGACCGTAACTGCCTTATGTAATCCTTTGTTTTAAATAAAAATTGGGATTTCTTCTTTTGATGATGTTTATGAATTTTCAAATGACAGGATAAATATAGTATGCATATTTTTGACGAATTTAGAAAAAGGATATTTTAAAAATGTTTCTGTAAACCTTAAATAATTAAAAATGTGTAATGATTTTCAAAAAATGGTCTTCTACAATTATGTTCAGTACAAAATTTAGAGTCTAATAAGATCAACTTGATTTTTGATGAATAGTAAATTATGAATAGTGATTTTATGATTAGGATTAGTAATGTGTCCAAATGGATTAGTAATCTCACTTAAAGAAAGTATTAATATAATCTAGGCACCTTGATTAAGTAATGTGATTCAATAAAATTGTTAAATAATGGTTTCATAAATTATTATTCAAGTATTAGTTTTTTCAGATGAATAGTTTTTTTTAATTAAAAAATTAATTAAAAATATTTAAAAAATTAATTTTATAAAATGGACTTTATTTTTGAACTCAGAGCATCGATATTACGTTAAGGTAATTTTTGGGGATTTTTCTAAAAAAATGAATTTTCGATGAATAGTGTTTTTAAATAAAAATTTAATTAAAAATATTTATAAAATTATTTTTATAAAATGGATTTAATTTTTGAAATTAGAGCATTGATATTTGGTTAAGGTGAAATTTTGGGATTATTCTGAGAAAGTTGAATTTTCGATGAATAGTGAAAATACAGTTTTTAAGTTACGGGTGTTTAATGACATCATTAAATGATGTATTAACTATTTAATCAATATGATCGACTTATGAATAGTAAGGCAAGGTATGAGGTGTCCCAAGTGTCCAATACCGTGGGAAAATTCCATGGGCAAGCCCATGGTTTTTCCAAAACCACTAATGAGGTGTCCCTTGGCCATTAATGTCTTGTCCCCTCACTTTCCCTATAAATACCAAGCCATCCTCTCATCCATTCGACTCCCCACTCTCCCCCAATGATGTTCTGGTCTCATTACCTCCCAAGGAGTCCTCCCAAGGTGCCCCCAAGCCCTCAAGGTCCCAACCATTGAGTTTTAAGAGTTACGTTTTAAGGTAAGGGATCCGACCCCCTCTCTTTCTTTTCAAGTAATCTCTTTTATGTCATTACGTTTATGCTCCATGTTCTTATGTTGGAGGATGTTCTTTTATACTCCTCTTACTTCCCTTTTCATGTTCATATAATGATATATCCCCTCTTACTCTCATTATTTTGTTTTAAGTGGCGCCGTTAGGCTGCCGAAATTTTTGTAACAGATTCTTTCTCCCTCCTCATTTTTCAAGATCTATTTTCATGTAAAGTATTTCAAGTTACTTTTTATTATGTTGGGGTAATATATCTAAATTTATCATACTGATCTTTTATGATCATATGATGAGATACCCCATTTGATCTCTTCAATTCAGTATTTTGATGTTTTAAGTGGCGCGGTTAGGCTGCCGAATTTTTAAGTGGTTCTTCACCCTTCTCGTTTTGAAGTTCTACTTTCATTTCAAGTATTTAAAGTTCCTTTTTATTATGTTGGGGTATGATATCTAAATTTATCATACTGATATTTTATGATCATATGATGAGATACCCCATTTTATCTCTTCAATTCAGTATTTTGATGTTTTAAGTGGCGCCGTTAGGCTGCCGAATTTTTAAGTGGTTCTTCACCTTTATCGTTTTGAAGTTCTACTTTCATGTCAATTCTTTCAAGTTCCTTTTTGTTATGTTGGGGTATGATCTCTATATCTATCATACTGGACTCTTATGTTCATATGATGAGAGACCCCATTGATCTCTTCAATTCAGTATTTTTAAGTTTTAAGTAGCGCCGTTAGGCTGCCGAATTTTTTAGGGGATTCTTTCACCCTTCTCATTCTTTTCAAATTTCTACTTTCATGTCAAGTCTTTCAAGTTACTTTTTAATTATGTTGGGTCATTATCTCTATATCTATCATACTGAACTATTATGTTCACATTATGAGAGACCCTATTTGATCTTTTCAAATCATTTTTTTGAAGTTTAAGTAACGCCGTTAGGCTGCCGAACTTTCATAAGAGGAATCTAATTTTTGTCTTCCTTCCATGTTTTTCATTTCAAATGGTATGTCCTTGAAATTTCATTACCATGATCATGTATCCTTATTATTCTGTCCATCTACTATTTTATGGGTCATTTATGAATGTTTGACCCGTTTTCCCTCTCTTTTTAATGTCTTCTAAAACCTCGTAACATAGCCGTTATGCTGTAGAATTTCCATCTCAAAATGTCTCTCTCTTTTTCTAAAGTTCTTTTATATTATTAAGTGAATACTAAAAGCTCTTTCTTCTAAAGGGGTATTCACATATATACCAATATGTTCTATTTTAAATTCTGGGATTTACATACATGAGACCAACCTTCCTTTTCTGTGGGTTTTAAAGTGACGTAAAGATCATGTATTTAAAGCAGTTTTTAAAACGTTGTGATTATGAAATGAAACCCATTTATTTTATGTAATATAGGTTATTTATGAAATTTTTTATGATGATATATGTGGATCACATTATAACAAAGGAAAATTTAAGGGTGTGCCCTGATAGCGCTCCAATGCATTGGGTAATAATGTAACCACTAGAGATTACAATTTTCACGATACCTTGGTGAATAACCTTGGTAATTTTCAAATGACACCTTGGGGATGGACCTTGGTGATATGTTCATGATTGTCTATGTTAAATGATGTAGCCACATCTTCAAGTTATGAAAAATGTTTTTTTTATTTATGATATATCTCATGATTTCTTTCTTATGCCTTAAAGTTCTTTTCATTTCCTTATTGAAGTATCTCAAGTTCACATGTAAAATGTTTCTCTTGTTTCCCTTACTGGGCCTTCTGCTCACCCTTTCTTTTGATGTATGTCCCCAGGTTATGAGATGCAGTAATGAACCTAGGATGAACATGAGGAGAAGCCTTTCAAGTGTTTAAGAAGAATGTTTTCTATTTTCATGTTTTAAGTTCTTGGTTTCCAAGACACTAAACCTTAAAGATCCTCAGTTTTGTATAATGTAATGAAAGTTTATGTGATAAAAAGGTGGGATTCTATAAACGTTGTTGGTAAAACACAACCTTTCTGCCTAATACAGTCAATCTGTGTATGAACTGTGGTTGCCCAGTCCATACCTAAACTAACGTCGTAAGGCCCCGATGCTGCCACCTAGAGGTTCCAACCGAAACTCTCACCTCAAGGGTCATATCACACCGTCGGCATAAGCGTGATTATCAAGTCTCATCCCAAAGGTATATCCAGATGTGAGGGTCAAGTCAATGGCTTAACCAAAAACACTATGTCCGAGACAAGATTCGTGGAAAGAAGGGATGATTCGTATCAATGTCTGTTGTTACGACATCTAGTAGTAGACACAGACCGTACCTCAAATCATTCCTAGAGCCCTTGGGTCACACTCCTTGACCACATGCAACTACTCTCTTCCCATTCCCTCCTTCTCCCTGAGCCTCGCAGGTCCTACAAAGGTTGGTGGTTGTAACATGTTAAAATGTACACCGCCACATTCTGCTCTCCCAGCTCTACTTCAACGTCTGCTGCTCTGCAGATTCACCTTTCCTTAAAACTTCCCCTTCTTGAAACATTTCACACACCCGAGTATCCGAGACTGGTACCAGTTTCCTGGTTTCCCACTGCTAACCTTCACTGGCTGTATCCACTCATCCAAAAAAATCTCCACCACAAAGGTTCTCTCTAGAACCCTAACATAAGTAGGAATTCATAGATGAAAAGTGATGGCTCAGATGTCCTTAAAAACACCTCGCTTCGAAGTCTGAGCCCTGAAGCACTGATCGTATCATAGTCATCAAGTACCTGGAAAGATCAGTACGCCTCGATGATTACTTAGCTACCGACATGTCATCCTGCCGAAGATGTATAATCTCTAGAAAACTCTCAGCCACCTCCTCAAGCCAGTCCTCGGCTGCCTGAGAATCTGTCTCGCCTTGTAACCTCGGAGGCCTCTGCTGCCAGAACTCATGCAACGCGCTCTGTCAGCGTGCACCGTCCACTAGTACGGCGGGTGGCATCTACTGCCTAACGGGTGGTGGTGCTGCTGGTACACCACCCGAAGGTGCCAACATAGAAATAGGGCCCTGAACCAGAGTCTCATCGCTCAGTGGTCCTTCATAGAGTTCTCTCTTGGAACTCCAACTGACTATCTTCGTGGAGACATCCTGAACAGATGCAACATGGTCAACTGATTTAAACCTAGTGAGCTGACCTGGTTTGATCTGAATTAAAGAATAATTTTGGAAACACACACGCAATCAGTGTTTTCGTGCACTGAGTCGGAAATCAGTAGTCAGGGTCCTGGTGTATGGATACGTCGGCCACCGCACCAACACTGGACTCCCTGAACTGAAGACAACACTCGGTACCCTTAACACTATTTCTTCACAGAAAATAATTATCAAAGTCCCAAGTTCTGCAGTACACCTGAATCCTCTGATACCAATTAGTCACGATCCGTCCTCAGGGCCCGTGTCGTGACTGCCCCAAGCCCGCCTTCCATAGGCCAGGGGCTGGTGAATAGCACGAAAGTTGTAAATCCCGATAACTGGGAAGACATTGCCTTTATAAATCTTAAACACATTCAACCAGAGTACAAGCAGAAGTAATACACTAAGTATAAAAGAAAGTGCTGAATAGTAAATGGGACAGAATATAAACCCAACTGAAAAGTACAACTAAAACTGAACAAAAGTACAACAGGAAAGACAAAAAGTTGGAAGATAGAAGAAGCTCCTGGGTTATCCACCTCGGATCCTACCTGAAGGGTAGGTACAGATATCCTCCTCAACGCTCTCACCCGCCAACCTCCTCCGAGTACCGTCTCGTCATGAAGTCCACCTCCGAGTACTGATTCGTCGTGAGGTCCACCTCTAGGTATCATCCAGTCCTTATACACTCGGACTCTGTCAGCGTTATCCGTCGTCTGCATCCAACACAACGAGGAGAAGACATAACCCTCAGATTAAAATTCCAAGCACCGATTCAAAATTTAGAAAAACCTGCTCGTTTGTTCACTGAACGTACCTGAGCTAAACTTTGGAAATTGATTCTGGGCACACCGGGCCTCGGAATCAGGTGCCGTCAGAAGCCACAGACTCGTAAAATTCCAAAGAATTAAGAAAAAAATCTTCATGAAATTTACGGGTCATTAAAGTACACACTAAGGGAAATTGAAAATGTGGCACACAGTGGCCAACAACCGAACTAGACCTCTCAATCGTCTTCCACATACTAATAAGCACTAAAAGAAAAATGGGTCGAACCTAGGAGATCGTGAACAATCTAGAACGAACTATACATGTGAATCATCCTGAATGCATGCCCTACTCAAGGATGTTATAATTCCCTAACACCCGGGGTTTCCCTACATGGCCTAACCGAGGGGCCAAATCCTCAAGTAGAGCAAATTACATACTAAGGGACACTAGCCAGTGTGTAATCTAAACTAGTTCATCAATCGTTCTACGAAGATTCAGTCACTATGCCAGGTTCCCATGCCAACTCGTGTAATAAAAAATGGTCAGTCAAAAATTTCAATCGACCAGTCACGATTCAAAAACATCACACATCACTCACACAATCAACATGAAAAAGAATATCACCACTGTTTCACCTCAAATAATGTTTTCCAAAATTATTTATATTATCAAAGTGCCAAACTAGCCTTAACAAGATTTAATGAAAATCCTCATTTATCAAGAGACCCAAAACACTTGGTCACACATCAAAGGAAATCATTTATCATCCTATTAGAACTACACTTGAAATTTCATGAATTATGTTTGAAGGCCAAATTACGATTCTTTCAATATTGTGGGTCAATTAACCATGAAAATATTTCAAGTGACGTGTATAATATAAAAATCTATTTTTACATCAAGTAATTATTCAAAAATTAAATTATCTAATACTTTTTCTATTTTATTAAAATTAATAAAATATTAATCAATTAATAAATTATATATTTAAAGGCAAGTGCAGTGGGGGGCCTACCTCCACTCTTAGTTTTTTCACAACAACACGACACTCCTTGCACAAGCGCACATGTAGGTGCAAGCCGATGATTGTGGTAACGTCGGGTTACCACACCAACACACTGCAATAAACATAGAACAACCAAGGTAAATAAACACAGACATAAAACAATCCAAACAAATAGACAACACAAACAACACCTCGACATGTTTTCAATACACCAATTTCACCATCAACACTATTTACAAAATCCATTTTAAAATCCACAAAGTGTTTACAAAAAACAACACAACGCCAAAATAAATCAATAATAATTTTAATGATCCAACAGATCATTTTAAGAAAAAACCTAGAGTACAAAACCTTAAAATATCAAATGACATGATTAGATCAATATTTAAAAACATTTCCACCCAAACACATTTTCAAAACCAGGCTCGCAGCACCCATATTTTTTAATAAATCATTTAAAAAAATTATAATTTTTTTTGAAAAGTATATCGTGGTTTTAAATACATGAAACCAACTCAAGCATAATTTAATTAATTTTAAAAACTTTATACAATTAGAATGTGATAGTTGGACTAATTAGTCATTTTCATTCAAAACCAATCTAATTTAGACCACGAGTTTAAACAGAATAATTGTGCGCACAACATCAATTCATATAAAGAGGGTGAAAAATATCAAACACAAATAAATGATGTTAAAAACACAAGTTGCACCAATTTAGTTAAACAAAGCACTATCAAAAGCAATTGTATAATACTCAAGTAAGGATAGTGCAAAGGGACCATACCAAAACTCCAAAGAAGAATTAAAATGCACGCCCAAGATCGATGAACAATTTCATACACACTTCAACCACAGGTCTTGGAATCTTAATTAAACCGTGTGAAAACAAGATTGAATCTGAATTGGAGGGTAAATTCATGAAAACGAACCCCAACACATATGTTTTTAGAAAAAATAAACTCCCTCAATGAAGATAAAACCCACTAACCCTAACCAAAAGGATAACCCATTGCCGGAAGTGTGGGGGGTTGTGGTTCAAGAGGATGGTGGTCCGTGCAACCAAAGGTAAGTCTTGTGTTAGGAACCTGCGGTCGGGGTGCTGTGTTGCTATTGGCTGGGTCTGTCGCTACTGGTAGGACGAAGCAGGGAATGGGGGAGGTTACAACACTGACTGGAGGAACATTCCAGGTTAGAATGGCAGGAGTCGGAGGAAGTGGGAGTGGTCGCGCGAAGAGTGTGGAGGCCTGTCGAAGGCAGGCCACAAAAAAGGATGGCCGGAGGGTAGAGCTGCCAGAGGGGTCCTTGGAGATGGGGTGGGTGGCTGGGAAAGAAGTGTGAAAGGAGGGGGGAATCGGCTCTGGGAAGAAGGGAGCGCAGATGATCTGAGAGTGGGGGCTGGGGGCACTGCAACGAGGGGAGAGAGAGAGGCTAGGGGGTTCCGTGATCAGGTGGACAGGGGTAACAACAGAGGTCACACGATCGGTGGTTTGGGGTGGCACAGAAGGCACGCACATCAGGAGGCGAAGTCGGAGGTTGTGGGAAGGTGCGGCCTATGAAGCTGGAATGATGGAGCGGGGGAAGGGTGAAAAATGGTTGTGGCATGTTGGGAAGAGGCGCTACATGAGAGAAGAAAAAAAGTGGAGGTGGCATGCATGGCTACGGGGAAGAAAAAAAAGAAAGGGAGGTAGGGTTAGGGTAGAAATAATTAAAAATAAAGAAATGAAAATGAAAAATGATGAAAGAAAAAAATAAATGAAAACAAAAATAGTTATAATAAGAAAAGAATAATAATAATAAAAATAATAATAACATTTATCTCTAATAACAATATTTATATTAACATCAATAACAATAAGAATCATAAAACACATAAAAATATATGAAAACCACTTTAACAATAATATAAAAATAATAAAATAATAATTTTAATAATAACAAAACTTTAATAATAATATAATATCATTATTCATGAAAAATTAATACTAACATCACTACAGTATGTTATTTATTCTAAATTTTAATTTATTTTCAATTCATTCAATTTACTTTTTATTTGGCCAATTCAGACACCATAACTACACGATACTCGGGCTGTCCGCATGGCTTCCACTAGTCATGTGGTGACCGCGCACATGCCTAAAATAATAATAATAATAATATTTATCATTTCATCTTTAATAATAATTATAAAATTATTAACAACAATAAAAATATTAAATAACCCAAAAAATCACAGAATTACTCATTTTAATTTTGAGAAGGAAGGTGGGTTGTGTCGTTGCATGGGCGAAGTCGCGTGAGGTAACCAAAATGCACTCTGCCCAGGTGCTCAGTGATGTCAACTCAAAAACGTGCAGTTTTTTTTTGACAAAACTCAATAATCTTGTTTGGTATTCAACCCGAACCTTGACGAAATTTTTTAAAAACAAAATAATAATAATAAAATAAATATAATAGACAGTTCGGGGTGTGACACTTTCCCCCTAGACCCAGGAGTGATCCATTGAGAAATTATGGTGCATTAAAGGTAGTATTTCTTGGTAAGTCTTTTTTGGTAGTTTTTCAGAGACAAATTTATCTTCCATCTATTGGTTGTACATATCTAGTCTATTAGTGAGATATCTATGATAGATGACTCCAATAATGATGAAAATTGGTTGTTTTTATGTTAGGGTACAATATATAAGGTATATGTTCTGGAGACTCAACATGGTTTTGTTGAATAATTCATATCATTCTTCATTTTCACCAAACTTTTCAATGTTGGAAGATTTATGTTCTACACATATTATTAGATCACGACTTCTTGATTTCAAATTGGTTAAATTTACTTCATTTTTTTGGAAAATTTGGTGGAATGCATTGTAGAAACCTTATTTATTTGTGGTTTGTGTAGTACCTAAATTATTTTGAAAAGTTCATTGATAAATGATTTTAAAATTTCTATTTTAAAATAATAGTTTTCATTGATTCATAGAGTAGGGTTTTTTAACATTTATATATAAAATTTATACTTTATTGAAATTATTTTTCTATAATTATATTGGCGTGGTTTTCAAGAATACATGATTTTTTATGTTCATGTTGGTTATGGGGACTAGTTGAAATATAACATTATTCACAGTGCCAGAGGTGTAATGGAACAAGGGATATTGGTTACCATGTCAGGATTTGGTAGATCAATGATTGACTACTCATGAATACGAAACCGCCACCTTGTCATGCATTTGTGGATGTGTGGGTATGTTAAATGGAATGAATTATACCAAATGGATTTTGAAATTGTTTATTAAACCATTTTTGTTTCCATTCATTCAAAACCATTCTATTTTGAAAATTATTTATGTTTATAAATTTTAATTGACTTTATGTAAACTATTAAATTGTTTTAAAATGTTTTATATTTAATTATTTTTTATAATATTGGTAACTTGTAATATTCTAGTAGCATGTGTGGGGATGTCATTTTTGGAACACCTTCTGCATTTCATTACTCATCCCCAAAATTGGAACATTGGTTCTTTTGAATATGTAATTTATTGAGAAGATGGTAATGTAAATGTATCAAATTTATTTAGTGATGCTTGGTGATACTTTGTTTATTTATTTTGGAGTGGGATATTGGAGTATGTTGGGTGTTTTGTATTTAGTGAACTAAGAGTTGTTGAGTTTTTTGGGTCATGTGTTTCTCATTGTTCATGATTCTAGTTTGGTGTCTATTGTTTACTCTGACATGGTTCATGGTTATATCTTTGTTTGATTATCATTAGTCATACATATAGGTTTATACATTTTTATCATGATTTATTTAGTGGTTATTTGGTTATGGTATGTTGGTTTGGTTCATTTACATTAAAAGGTAAAAACATTTCCCAATTGTATTCATTCTGTTGGAATTTATTTCTAGAATTTAGAATCTGGGGGTTGTCGCCTAATATCATGTAATGTACTTCCACCTTCTCAAGACAATGAGGAGGGCCAAGATGTTACAGTTTAGGGGAATGATATACTATTCCATTTCTAACACTATTATATAGAATAAAAAACCCCAACTAAATTAAAAATGGAGAAAATACTCCAACTATATCATGTTTTTTCTTCAAGACATATTTCTAATTATTAAAATTTTATTTTAATTACAAATAGATTTTATTTAAAATTTTACAACTATTTTTGAATGAAACAATAATAAATCGAACATGTTATCAAACAATCTCTTTAAAAAATTGTACATTTTTACTAGAAATTATACATATATAATGACAAAATGAATTGTCTTATAATCGTTTATAGTGTTAAAAATATTATTAATTTTAAAATTTATAAATGTAAGTAAATTATATCCCATATAATAGCTTCATTATGTCTTAAATTATGTTGATTTCTTATATGATCTTGTTCTACCACATACATCATATGATTTATTATATAATCCTTTTATTCAAGATAATGGTAGACCAATAAACAAGAAATATATAATTATTGTATAGGTCATATCATATGTTCTTGATTCTATAAAATAGATCAAGCATATTTCATGAATACATTATATATCATTCATGAAAGTATTTCATAATTTCATATGCCACTCAACAAAAAATGATCATATATATTTTTATTACCACATAATTTAGGGAAGATATTCAATGTTGATAAAGAATAGAATTCTCTTCGATAAATTCAACTAAAAATAAGATCCAAAACATACACAACCGCACCTTTATTATATTAGTATCAAAGATGGAATAATAAGAGTATCGATTTATGAAGGTAAACCTCTAAGTATATTTCCAACTTTAGGAAAAGTGAATTCTTATATATAATGCCCCGTTAGGTATATAAATAACTATGTTATAATCTTTCTGATATATAGAAAATATTCAATCAATAAAATATGTATCCAATAATTATATCACTAGTATAATATTTATCACATAACAGATTCATCCTATAGTAATGATAAGATATAATTACCTCACATAATATGCTATAATGGTCATTAAATAATTAAAAATTAATGTTTTACAATTATAATTTTTTATCCTAGCAAAATTCATGTAATTTATGTTTTCCTTTGTATTTATTTAATTATTTTATTTAATAAATAAAATTTGATTATTAATTTTATTTAATAATTAAATCTCCTAAAAATTATTTATATAATATTATATTAAATTTCATTATTCTCTATTTACATTTATTATTATTTTTAATTATTTTTGTTGAAATATAATGAAAAATTAAATTTTAAATAATTTTATGTATCATTACGTATCATTTATTTCATGTTCCTTACCATTATGATATTGTGGTTTTACCTTATTCTATGTTTTACTATAACTATACACATGTATTTATCATTTGTTTCAACATTTTCTATGTTTTCAAAGTACTATTATTACCATTATGCAAGCTTTCATGTACCCTAACACAAGTTTTATAAATTATATTCCACCCTTGAAAAAGGAGGTTTATTTTTTTTAACATTATGTATAATTCATAAATATTGGGTAACATTTATTTATGGATTATAGATTGATTTTTACTCTTATTTGAGATTTGGATTACTTATATTGGCCATTTATAACTCACTAGAAACCTTACAAAAGTCACCTGTTACCCTTACGTGGTAACTAGAAATCTCAAACTACACATGTTGGAGGTTTATAATGACATTCCATAGGCATGAGGTATTTCATTTCACATTTATATGTGCGGGGGAACATACCATTTACCTGTAAGAAACCAGTAGTCAAAATAAATTATCTTGTCATAATGTACATTCAACCTTTATACTATGCATGATTTACCTTACACAATATAGAGTTACCCATACACAAGTTATGGAGAACTGTAGATCCCTTTAATAAACCAATATAAACTATTTTTTAACATTACAAAAGGTTAGTAATAGATTTTTTTAACCATTCTATAACTAATATAACACAGTACATACTCATTTTTATCCTATGAAATTATTTTTACACTTAAGAAAGATATTGAATTCCAATGTTTTCCTCCTAGTGGAGTTATCTTCTCATGAATGTAATTAGGAGAACTACAATAGAAATAGTAGAATGATATCACATTATAATGGTACTCAATCTTAAACAATACTACATGTATCACCTGACCTTCTAGTGTTACCACCTCTCTCCTCTAATGGTAGCTTATTCATTAGAGGGAAGGTATAAAAAGGGAATCTATGCTTTTTTAATGGTAATAATTTAAACTTTGACCTTCATTAATGGTGGTATCTTCATCTTTAAGTAGATATTAATCCTTAATTATTGGTAGAACACAATTTTTTAATAACATTATCATTCCTTACATTTGGTGAATAGTATATATAGAGGATCCTTTATTTTAATAGTAGAAGTAGCAAGCATCTGTTATCATTTGTTAAAAAATAAAATCATTATAAATTTACTAAAAAATAAGAAATTTTTACACAATATCACAAAATAAAATTTTGTTTTATTTTCATTATAGTATGTATTTAAAATAATGTTTTATTATGATTTAAAAATATATAATTTTTGTCAAAATATCTACATTTTTCACTGGATTAAATATTTTTGGCAGAAATTCACAATACGAAAACACGTGGAGTGTTTTTATAAGGATGAACTATTTTTTACTATAATTTTAATTTTTATATTACTAATTTTTTTATTAATTGTAAAATAATCATTTTATAATGATAATATTGGATTTTTTTGGGGATATTTCAAGTAAGAATAATAGTGTATGAAAAGAATCTCACAATGTATATGATAGTTCATATTTAAAGAAAACAATATTATTTTATACACTCTTATTCTCTTACCCATGGCATATTTTTATTGTATAATTAGACACTCTTTATTACTAAAGTTTGTAATGGATTTAATGAATTTGGATTAACCTATGGTATTTAATAAAGGGGAAAATGATTATATAAATTTAAAATATTTTATTCAATTTAAACATATAGAAAGATACGAAATTTTAAATAAAACTATTAAGTGTTGAATCACCACTGAAGAAATTGTTTTAATGGTTTAATCAATAGTAGAATTATTGTTTTGTAATATTCTACAAAATTGATCGATTACCATGGGTTTCATTGATGTTCATCTTAATCATCCTCACTATTACTAATAATATTTTTTACATTTTTAATATTATATTATTTTCTTTTGTTTGTTATTTATGATTAATTTAATGATATTCCAATATAAAATATGTCGGCAAAGTAAATTGCTCTTATTTAAAGGCATGTTTAGGTAATGAATCAAATAAATTTCATGTTGTTCATGGGTTGTGGCTCTAGTAACAGTAAACTATGTAAAACCACCAAGGGAGGAAAAAAATAAGTCTATAATTGTGTCATATCTCCATAAAATGTTAGTTTCATACTAGATATCATACGTTAAACGAAATATATACAATTTAATATTTGATTAGGATCTTGTTAATCTAAACTACTATAGAAATTTCATTTTTGTTTGATTTAATTTCCACTATTCTAATGGTTATCATCATCGAATATTTTATAACTATGATAACTATAATTTATATAAATTTCTAAAAATGGACTATTCCCCCATAGTCCACCTTTACATATTCTGTGGTCCAAAAAATTTGTATCATAGGGAGGATGTTTTTAGTAATTTTTCTTTTATTTTAATTTCATTATCTTTTCTTATTATTTATTATCATATACATAAGAGTGTAATAAAATATTTATTTCATTGTTATGGAAAGCCTAAAATTTGAGTTTCTAAATCCCATTAGATCATATCATTTAATTGGAAATGATTACGTATTATATTATGATATGATACTTTTTTCTAAAAAAATACTTTTTTCAAATTTTAATCTATCGTTTCAAAAACATATAAATTGACTAAGATAAATTTAGAATCACTAACTGAAAATAATTCTAGTAAATAATTTCTAAACATAAAAATTATTTTTTAACAATTATGTTCATTTGGTAGAAATTTCTATAGCCATATTTAATCATATAAAACTACATATCACACTAGAAGATGTTAAATTTCACTCGTCAAAGAAAAAATAAGTTAATGAGAACCATGTTGGGGATTCATAAGGATTTGTTTAAAGATTTTATAATTAATGATCAATAGGGAATCAAAATGATATTAAATAGATTCACTAAAACAGTAAACAACTTGTACATACATAGTGAAACCAAAAGGCATAATGATCTACAAAAAAGAATACATTGTTCACTGCCTAAACGGTGGAACTAAATGAATGTCATAATTATATAATATAGGGATTTCAGTGTATATTAAATGGATGAATATATTGGATCAATTATACAATACAAGTTATAATTTTATATCAAACATAGTGAAAACAAAGAAAAAAATGAACAGTATGTCATTCCAATATAGTATAATTTTTTCTTCCAATTTCATGAATTCAAATCTGTATCAATATGATAATGTAAAAATAGTAAAATTTAATAAATCAGTTAATATGTATATTAAAATAAAGAGTGGTTCAAAGAGGATTCAAAAAATATAGATCCTTAAAATGAAGATAGAATGTGATGTAAGAAAGGTAAGTGTATTAAATTAAAATTTTCATAATTAAAATTCTATGAGTTTAGGAAAAAGTATATATCAGATTATATTATCCAAAATTGGAAATATAAGGGTCAAAAATGAGAACAAGAAGTTATTAAAACATGAATATCATGTTAGGTGTCATTTTACTAGGAATTAAGACACATGGAGTGATTATTTTGATATTAGAGAAGTATTATACAACATATTATTGATGAAAATAATTATGAATGATATAAGAATTAATTATAATTATTGGTCAAGTTATGAGTTTGTTATTTAAATTAAATATATAAAATCAAATTCAAAAATATAATAGAAGAAAAAAATATTCAATTAATAATGAACTATAATGGAAATTTAAAATTGAAAATATTTAAATTGATGAATAAAATGAAAAACTAAATTTTTCTGTATGAAATTTTTGATATAATAGGGGTTCAGATTCTGAATCAATGAATCAAAAATATGATAATTAATGAATGATAACCTTCTTTTCAGGATATAATGAAGATAAAGAGAGATTATTTAATCTATTTTTTCATGATTTATCTATAATTTAACAGGAATATAATAAGATAATAAAACCAAATAAGATATGGTAAAATATAAGATCATATTAAAAGAGTAAAATTAGTGATGGCATGTATATTATTCAAAAAAAAAGAAATTTATATATTAAAATAATCCTTTCCTGATTTTTCACATAGAAAACATGATTTTTATAAAATGATGGGTATTGACATTTCTAATAATTATAAAAATGGTATTTATTTAGGATATTTAGAGTAATAATATATATAGAAATAAATTTTTTAAACAACATAAAAGTAATTTCTCATTTGTTACATGATTTAGAAATAATTTGAAAGTGAATTATTTAAATTTTTGTTAATTAATATTTACTCAGTCATTCTTCTATATAAATAATTTTTTCTCTTGAAATATGTATTCTATATTACCCTATAAAAATTATGTTAAATCAACATGGGTATCTAAATGTTGTATCACTAAACAAGATCTAAAAAATATCTTCAAAACTAAATAATTTATCTAGATAATATATTTTATATGAAATATCTATAGAGATTAAAATATACATAGTATGTGGATAAAGGGTGTTCTTAGGACATGACTGGTGATATTTCTAAATGTTTCCAATTAATTCACATGATGGATATAGGAACCTATAATAATTAAGGGTTAAATGACTAATTATATGAATCATGTCACCAATGGGACCATTATTTTTTAGGGCCTATCAAATTCGGACTACACAGTTAAATGTGCTTCATCTGGAGTAGTGATAATGATTGGCGACGTCCTAAGAAGTTTCCCAGAGTGTGTTTGAGTGATGAAAAAGAACATTGTAAAGAACATGTGGTGGAATATGGGGACAATTATTTGTCTAAAGACCCTTTTGGGAACATGGGTGGGCCCCTGTAGGGGAACATGTTTCTTCTAGGCAACTAGGGGTACCTAGCTGTCTAGGACCCAATGTTCATGTTATGGTTGGGTTCTTATGCTACCACTAGGGCCTAGTTGTTACATAGGTATTAGAGATTGAACCTGGGCTTATGTGTGGTTTCACTACTTGGGGTAAGATTTAGGGTACACGATGAAGAAATTTCTTTCTAAACAGGGGTGATTGTGACTCTAAGAAATGAAAAGTGTTTAAATTAATAAATGATATGAATCATGTGAACAATGTTTAAATTTATTTTTAAGACCTTACATGATTATAACTTTATGATTTTGTGTTATTCGTCTTGATTAGTGATCAAGATGGGTGACCTTCTTAAAGGTTTCCTAGGGTGAGTTCAGGTGAGAATAAAGCACACTTGAAATAACATGTATTGGACTATGTAGACAATGATTAGTCTAATGATCCATTCATGCATGCAGGTGGGCCCTAGGGAGGGGACCATGAGACTATAGGGAAACTGGGTGTACTTGGTTGCGTTGGACATGAAATTCATGTTATGTAAGGGTGTGTGTGCTTTTAGAGGGGCCATGTTGTTACAATTTAAGAACTTTCATATTTTTAGAAAATTCTAAATGATTTATCAAAGGTTTTGGGGAATTATAAATTTCCCAATATTTCATAATTTCAAAAGTATTGTCTATGAATTTATTATAACACAATTTATTTAGTTTGCCACATTTTTGTGATTATGGAAAAATATTAAAGTTTAAGGATTAAAAATTTCGGGATTATAATTATAATATTGTTTTATTTTATAAAAATATAAAAGAAAATACAAACTCAATATATTTTTTAGAAAAATAAATAAACTGTAAATTGTTTAAATAATGATGAAATGTACCATATTCTTTAGAATATAATTTTGGGAAATGTTCACATTCAATAATGTTACATGTTAGAGAAACATGGAAAGGTATTAGTGCATCCATATTTTCTTTTAAGTAATAATTTTATGGGTAATTCTTGTTTAAAAGGTAATTATCACAATGAAATAATTAGATATAATACAAGTATTAACATATCAATATGTTAATAACTAATTTATATTAATTTATTTGAACCCTTGGGATAATATAATTTATATATAATGTAAGACATATCATTAATTATATTTGATTTTATAGATTTACTTATACTCGGTTATTATCTCATAAATGTGAAAACCTAACCATGTTTACTAATTTTTATTAATATATTAAAAAGTAAAATGATCATTTAATAACATAAATTTAAAGTGATAATGGAGGAGAATTTTTTAACGCAGAATCTTAGATAATTGGTACTAATAAGGGATAATTCTATAACATTACATACACAATAACACCACAATAATATGGTGTATTATAGAGGAAAAATATGATTATTCATGACATTTAAAGAACTATACTATAGGAAATTAATTTACCAAAATATTTTTTGGGCTGAATCATTTAATACTGTTTGTTATATCATAAATATTGTTCACCTTAGATTCATGTTAATGAAAAAAAAACTTATTAAATTTTTAATTAAAAGAAAAAAATTGGTTACATTTACCTTATTTATTTTAGAGATTATATTTGAAATTATAAATATTATTTGGATTTTTTTCATGCTAAAAGTAATATAATTTTTATTTGATAATCAAATAATAGTAAATTTATGATATTATTCAAAAAGGAAATAATGTTAATGGATTAACCAATGAAATTAAATTTCATTGAAAACAATGAAAAGAACAATACAGGTTTTTATAATCATGATGAATTAATTAAAGAGTTCAATTTTTGTGAAGATAAATATGAAAATAATAATGCATGTAAAATTTTGTTACTTTATTTTATTTACTTCTTTACTCTAGTATTTAATACCTTTTCTTTTTGGATGTGTTTCGGTCAATATGAATATATAGATATTTTCTTTGGGGAAATGAACTAATATTCTGGGATATACGATAATTTTAATTATTCCATTCTAGGAATAAATATTTAAATGGATTAAGGGGGATAACACTTAGGTTCAAGAATATTAAGAAGAGTGTTTTAGATTTTTTCCATAATCTACGCAGCGGATTATTGATTGGAAATATTCATGTTGTAAACTAGTAACATAATGTGAATCAATTTAATAGATGATATGATGAGTTTAATTTATAGAATAAAATATTAAAGACTATATAATATTTTTAGATCCTAAATGGGTATCTCATGATTAATTTAACTAGAGTCAATTCCTTTTATTGTATTTTTAATTTTAATTATTCAGGATGTGAAAGCGGTTTCCTATGTGAATTAATAGGTTTTATTAGTTTTTATTATTATATATTACTAACATCATCTCGAATTTATAGGGGGCCTTCCACTTGGACCCTAGGTATACTTTTGATGGTTTTTTCTTGTCTCCCTCCTTTTGGATTGCTCAATTTAATTTTTTATCCCCATGGTGATTGCATCACATCTACCTTGTAATAATTCTTCCCATTTCTTATATAAATTTGGACAATCCAATGGTTTTGGCTATTTTTGGTGATCATTTCTTGATCAGTTGTTGTTTATTGTTGATCCTTTATAGTTTCCCTTCGAAAGGATCCTTTCAGAGACCAATCTATTTGTTTTATATCTTCGGTTTTAAATGTTATTAGGTTTCCTCCAATCATGATGTACATATATCTATAAAATTGGTTGTAATTCATGAAATACCTAATGTTAATATCAATTAATTTTATTTAATAATTCATATTTTTTGACATTACATACTAATTGATTTGATGGATAAGGTTCATGTATTTAATTATTTTCATTAAAAAATGATCGGCATAGAACATGTGTGTTTTTAAATGATTTAAATGATGGGTTCAATTTTGAAAATCATATTCAATTATAGTAGTTTAAATGATTTTATGTGAATTTGTCAATGAAATGTGATTATGGTTTTGAAATGCATTTTAAAAAACAAATCACATTTGGTAACTTATGATGCATCATGAATAGATGTGTGACCATTTTTGTTTGTAATGAAATAAGATGATTTATGTCACTTTAGTGTCTTTAATTACATTAGTGGATAAATTGTTTGGATCCACCATATTCAAATATTTTTGGATCTTCTTTCATATCATGCACACATACACTTAGGTTAGAGCCCAAATTCTATGATTTTTAATTTATGATAGGTTAATCTCATGATGGTATTTTCATTATTATTCTCTCAGTTGTTTACCTTGTTTGGAATCCATGGTTTTTTACCTATTCTTACAAATGTTATTTTATTATTTAAATACTCCTAAATTATATGAATATGTTATTTTTTGAAAATAAAAGGATATTTCAAGAAAAATATTTATGTGACTTCTTTGAAACATATATTTTGTTTAAAGATACAATTAATTAATTTTTTCTATTATAACTTGTATAGATTATTTGGTGGTATCATTCTAGTATTTTTTTCTCACACTATATTTTTTGATTTTGGGTTGTTGTAGCTATTTTTTCAGGATGTAGGTAATGGGAAGGGAATTGTGTCGAATTTTAGTTTCCCTGGTTGGTATTTTTCTTCTTAAATGGGTGGTTTAGTAGTGATTTATGGTAACATATATTTTTTTTGACCCATTATGTTTTTTATAGTATGGAATATTAGGATTTAATTGTTATGTGTGAAGGATATGTTCTCATACTTCCATGATGTAACCTAGTGGTTTTTCCTTTTTTTATGAGACACATTACTTCTTCTTTGTTTTACTTTACCTTATTGTGGTCCATCTTGGGGGACTTTTTTAGTTAACTCGGGCTAGTTCATTAAATAAAATTATCAATGTAATTAATCATTATAATATGTCATTAAAAATCATATTTTTTCTTCGTTGTCTTTGTATACCAGAGTTATTGTAACACCCCATGATTTTATTGATGTATTTGTTTTGAATTAATTTAATCTCTTAGATATATTTTATTTCATGGTACACTATTTTTTTTTAATTTTATATGAAAGAAATATGTATATATTTTTTACACAAAAAATTATGTTAATTGGGATCTACAAACAACATAAATTTAGCTTTCTCTACAATGAACAATGAGGTTATATTATATTACACAAAAGACTGACATCCCTTAATGGATTACGTGACACATAAGACCAAGTTTTACCGAATTATAATTCATAATTAAAATATTTTAATTTATTTGGATATAACATGGAAATTTAATGGAAGATTATAATATTAACTAACTTATGAATATATATTTTTGAAATCATTATTTACATAATAATTAGAAAAGAATATATAATCAAAATGAATATAAATAGGAATGATTTTTTTAAAATCTATTTATGTAAAAATATATATTTATATTAAAAAGTTAAAATAATTACTAATAGTGAGTGATAATAATTAGAATTATATTTTTTATACTCAAAAAATAATTTTTATAATCCATCAATAGATTAGATATATAAAAGATAATTACAAATCCAATTTTATGCATAAAACCGAATATTTTTTAATAGAAGTTTTAACTCCTTTTAATGGTGAAACCATTATCAATCCAATTTATATATCTTTTAATGATTCAATATTTCAAAACAGACATCATATTTGAAATAGCAACATAAAAACATGTTTTGGATATTTTTTTCGTATTTTCTATAAGGATTCATTTTTGAACGAATAGTTAAAAGTGCTAAATTTTATTTCAAAACTTATTTTTCATGTAATTCAATTATAAGGCTAAAATATATTTTAAATTGGTTTTAATTTTTAATTATATTATAACATTACAAATTAATCCAATTTAGGTTATTTTAATCAATTTCACTTTGAAACAGGTTTTAAAAACATAGCAAACATATGAAAGTTTTTACATTTAAAAACTTACATTGTTGTCCTGTTATTAGGATTATTTTTTAATTATTTTTAACCATATATATTATTTTAATTTGGATAAATGTATTCCATATTTTAAATTATTATACTTTCTAATTTCTAATAAGGATAATTTTTTGGACAAAAAATATTAGTGAATGTGAATAAAATTAATTATAGTGATGAAGAGAAAAATGTGGTTATCAAATTACTAAACCATAAATTTAAGAACTAAAATGACCTAGACACATATACCATAACCATTTTATGGAAATTATTCGTAAATTTACCATACATTATTTCTTTTTGTTTTATTTGGTATGTTTTTTATGTAAAAACACTGGAACACCTAACTTGTTTTGAACATTGCTATGTGTGTCATTTACCTTCCCTATAAAAGGTCACCCCATCTCCCTCTTCTTCACACGTATCAAACCACATACATTCATACATGATCTTCCTAATCCACATCCCAAAATCCATCACTTTCTCCTAGAAGTGTCCCCTTTTTACTATATCAACCCATTGAATCCTATTAACACAAACCAAATGGACTTACTCGATTAAAAGGTAAAAACTTCTCTCAAGTTCCTTTCTTTTATTTTATTTATCCAGCCCTACAAAATATTTATTACATTCATCTATAAAGAAAAAATTTCTTCCAATATACTAGGATGTTTTTTATTCTATTTTTTATACCAACACTTATAAAAATATCCATCTAATGGGAACGTAATATAATGTTTATGTGTATGATGAACTACTACCTCACAAAATGATGATTGTTCATTTTTCCTTAACACCACACACAGTGGAAGTTATGATGGACCATATTTTAATATTATATATATATTATTTATTATTATTTAATTATTTTACTTCTCATATCTTTATAAATTCCATTTTTTAATATAATTATTTTATTTGAGGATGTGTGGACTACCGCCCCCTCAAAGCGATGTGATTTGTTCACACAGTACATGGAATGTAACTTGGATTGGTGATTTGAACATATAATATATAATCCTGCGAATATAATAATTATATATATGTAAATATATTAATAAATTTCATTCACCTTATATCTTTAAAAACAATAATAAAAACCAATACATCGTTCATGGCTACATACAACATACCATCTCCATGAATGTTGTATTCCATTTAATACTTATATATTATATAAATTATTGTGACACACAGATACTAAATAAAAATTATTTTTATATCATTATGAAAATTATTGAATTCATTAGATAATATTATGGACCAAATATATGACATATTAAGACACATTTGAAGAACAAATAGAATATTACTCAACGTGGGACCTTGACATATGTTTTTTAAAAACACCATTATATTAGGGAAAAATAAAATAATAGATGGTATTATATATAATTATATAGTTATTTAATGTATTTATATTAAATTTATATTTATTATATAGGTCCTTTGAACAAGTATGGCGAGAGTCAAGATACAAGGTAAGGGGATTTCGTCTCAGTTTTTTATTTTTAGGACATACATGCCTTAATCATCACTCATTTCATTTGGGTGATGTGTATACTGACCATGGATGTATTGTATTATTATTATAAATAAATTTATGGGTATTTATATATCCATATTATTATATTTATTTCATGGGATTTAGGATTAAAAAGTTATCAAACTGGTAAACAAATTTTGGCTTAGTTTTCTTTCTTTGAGACACATGGCATGTCATGCACCTATATTTTCACATGAGATATATATACTACCATTGACATGTTATATAATGAATATACTAATTTTAATGATATTTTAATATTCTTGTAACATTATTCTTTCAATTTTTTTATGATTCTATATTACCAAATTGGAAGCGGTTTACAGCTACAATCTGACCGTTTATTGATATTGTTTGTAGTTTTTCTCCCAATAATTAAATATTATGATAAATATATCAAGAAATAATTTTTTTTTCATAACTTATCCTCATTAATGTTAAATAGAATTAATGGTATCACTATTCCACTCTTTGATACAAAAGAGGTTCAAAAAATTGTCATTATGAAAGTATGAGTTTACCTCTCTCTTTAGTTGAAAATGTGTGTTCCAAAAAAACTATGTTTTCTAAAAGGATAAAATAATATTTAAATATTTTATTATAATAATTAAAAGTAATCTATACCCATTTTTTATTTCACTAATTTTTTTAATGGAATATTTTTGTCACTTTCCTAAAGACAAATTTTTTTCAGACTTTTTTTACCTTGAAATAGGAATGTTTTTTTACACAATACAATATGTATGTATTTACTCGACAATACTTTTGTGAAATATATTTTTCATTTTTAAAAGGAAATTTTTCTAAAAATTGTGTTTTGAAATTACTATCATTGGGTTTTCAGTTGTTTTTTAAAATTCTTTTGTATATATTTATGGGAATTTGTTTTCAAAAAGTTTTCAAGGTTCTTTTATAATGTTTTCAAGGAATAATTCGTTCAAAATGGTATAAAAGGTTAATTATATGTTTTGAAGAAGATTTCAAAACAAATAGTTTTTAAAAAATTTCAAATATTATATTTTAAATTTTCAAGAAAATGGGTTTCAAAAGGTTTTATTTTTTTAAATTCATTTTCCGATAAAAAGAAGACATTTTTTTGAGAAATTTTCTCAAATGATATTTCAAAATTATTTTACATATAAGATGAAATTTGTTGATATTAATAATTCCTTTCTAGGAAATGATCTATTGGTTCCATTTATATTGTTCCTTTTAATGGAATATGATTTAATTTTAATATCTTTATAAAACCTATTTCACTTCCAGGAGTGATAGGATTTTGAAACCCACTTTTATTCATGGGTTATTCTGGAGGAAGTTATTATGAAAAATATCTCATTTAATAGGTTATGATGGGATGAAATGTTAATAATACCAATTTCATTTCATGGGTTTTGACTTTATGTTTATAAAACATATTTTTTATGTGTCATGATGTGATCAATGTTTTATTTTGTGGAATATGTATGAATGTTGTCATCATGATATGGGTCAGACATATATCTACCTACAATGAATTGAGTAACAATGGATGAATCATGGGTATAAATGTTATGTGTGAACCAGATTATATGTTCACAATGTTATGCAGGGTCTTGGTTACATGCCCATAAGTTTATTCCTGAACAAGATTACTTGTTTAGAGTTTCATGAAGGAACTGTATTATGTGTTAATAATGTTATGTGTGATCCTAATTACATGCCTACAATGTTATTCATAGACTTGGTTTATTTCCAATAATATTATGTGCTAACTTGATTATATGTTAACTTAGTTATATGTGAACATGATTTAATGTTTACAGTAATATGCATGGACGTGGTTTCATATCTCTAAGTCTATGATATGTCCTTATTTCATGTCCTTATCTTCATTTGTAACCCTATTTCTACTTATATATGTTCACGATTTTATATGTGGATGGTTTTTCTACAATTCTGTGTCTTCTTCATATGTTACGATTCCATGGATTATGCTCCTGATTTTCATATAATTTATGTCTTATTAATTTCTGATATTTATTCCATGTATCATGATTTTGATCATCTATATGTATGGTATGATCTGTAAATGTTATTCTCATTTTCCCACACCCTTATATTCATGTTATGCTTAATAATTTCCCTTCTTTTCCATTACTAAACATTTGAGTTCACCCCTTTATTATGTCTCCTTTCCCCATGTTATGAAGGAATGTATTATGTAGATTTACTAGGGTAAGATATTTTCTTGAGATATTGAATATCATTCACCATGTTAGAATATTTTTATTTCCAACATTCCAAAGACACTAAGCTATTATGTTCCTAGGTAATGTTTTTTTAATATGTTGAATTCTCATAAAAATTGATGTAATATCATGGTATGTCGATCCTCGTTCTCAATAGTTTATATCAAGGGAATGGTTTAGTTAGTCATTGGAAACTAGAATTAAAAAACAATATTGTTAACCCTTGGTATATTTCTAAGGATATATATAGAGATGTCCCTAAGGATAATTATATGGATGAGTCAATGATTAGGAAAATTTCTCGGAATTTTGGTAACAAATATTTTGAGTGGTTTGATATAAATAAATCTCTATCCAGATAGTACAAGTGAATGTGAATATGGAACATATATAAAAAGTGGTAACAAATCCAATAGTAATTCACAATCCTATCTTGGAGTTATTATGTACATGACAATAGGACCTATTGTACACCTGTTTTTACTTACACGGGGGATATTCTTTTGAAAATCACAAACTCATTATGAATAATCATGAAGTATTTAAATACAAGACATCTATGATTAACTATGTCTAAACATAAGTTTTTATATATTAACGAATTAGGATCCATGATTTAGGTACCCATGAAGTAATGATTCATGATTATATGGTATCCATATATCATAAATCATTCTTACAATTTTCTTTTTGGATTCATTTAATAGAGATAACTATAAGGAACATGGTTAAAATTTATTGTTTCAGATGTGGAAAGTATGGGGAAAATGATAATTGATTTTGAAAGTCTAAATATCCTTAGGAGAATCTGGATGGTGGTATGAGTATTGGTTATAATTCTAATGATAATGAGATCTCAAATGAAATGTGATAGTTATGTGATATTATTCATCTATTATTTAGTCTGAACATAAGAATCATGCATATATTGAGGTTTAGGAAACTTAAGAATGATTCATATTTCATAGTCTAGGAAATAGTTATAATGGAATATGTTGATGATGATAGTTTAATAGTATATTTGTATTAATGATGTAATTATGTTTCGGAATTCAAAGATTATGTAATATGAATGATAAATATATAATTATTCTCTATAAAATATTTCATCAAGGATTAAGAAGTATATGATGAATAGTGATAAAGGCCTAGAAATTTATTTTCATAGAAAGGTGATAATTTGATTGGGGGAAGGTAACCCTTAATTAATTCCCAAATGTTGGGATAATGGTGTTTAGATAAAGAAGTAATGGATATGAATAAATATATTGGTTGGTAAAAAGTACCATGAACTGATTATTGAAACTGTTTTTTATTTCTTCATTGACGAATGGTAAAACATCTTGTATTTAGTAAATATATCCAGTAATCATTAGAATGAATATGAATTCATTTTATTTCAAATGGATTTTAGCTAATTATGGTTCTTACCATATTTCAAGGAAATATAAAATGAGGGTATTCACATGTTATAAATAAAAAATCTAAGTTCTACTTTGTGATATATCAGAAATTAACGTTAATCCAATTTAATGAAATTATTTTCAAAGCATTGAGTTTTTTTCATTCAGAATTATTTTAAGTATTACCATTTAGGAAAATTTTATGTTAAACATTAGATGATGTAAATATGAATAAAGTGGAATATCTCTATAAGATTATTTATTCATATTGGATAACCTATTAAAACTACATCTTGTTGATGATAGATAATAAAAAATGGGATGAAATATCATGGATCTCGTGATCAGTTAGTACTTCAGGAATGAAAAAGTTACCTTCCTTTTTAGAGAAAGAGGTGAAGTGGATCAACAGATTACAAAGGTTGATGTCTTCCTGAAATCATCAAAGTATATATTTTCAGGAAAAATCTTCAACATTTGGGAAAAGGATACTGAAAGTAAAATTTTTATCCTAGTTACTTCATTTTTGATGGATGAGATGGTCCCAGAGGTCATCGTAGATTTGTGAATTTATGATTGTTAAAATTATCCTAACATTGTTCTCTATCACTAACCATTCTAACATTATGATATGATCTATCTTCCAGGTCTATGTTCTCACTCCCCCCTTTGATCTCATATGTGCGAATCTTGTGATGAGTTAGATTAAGTAACCATTATGGTTCCAGCATTCCTTTTTTAAGGTAAATTTAAGTATTCATTTTTTGGAGGTAGTTCTCTATGAAACAAATATCATGTATTAAAAATTTATAAATGATATGAATTTGAATGTAAAAAAATAATTTTAAGGGGGGTATAATGTAACACCATAAGATTTTATGAAATATTTTTTTGATTTATAATTTAATGTCATTAATATTTTTCACTTTGTACCCACTCTGATAATAGTTTATTTTATATTAAATAATTATACATTTATTTTTCTATATTAAATAGAATTTTAATTGTGTAGTACACACAACATAACCATTATTTTTCTCTACATGGAACATCAAGGTTATATTGCATTTCACACATGAAATACTCTCCTTGATGGATTATTAACACACAAGGCTGACTATTACCGAACAATGATTCATTATTAAAATATTATTTTTTAATAGGATACAAAATTTCCATTAAATTAAATCTTAGAGTATTAACTATTATATATAGTTGAATTCATTTGATACATAATAATTAAAAAAGAATATTGAAACCAAATGAATATAATGGGACTGATTTTATAAAATACTTTTTATGTGAAGTAGAAAATATTTATTAATATGTTAAATCAATTACTAATAGCCAATGATAATAATGAAAATTTTATTTTATAAATTCAGACAGAAATATTTTTTTAATATTCCAACATATTTGATAAATATAAGATAAGAACAAACCCAATTTTATGCTTAAAAACTATATTTTTTAAAAGGTAGTTTGATAGGATTTTAATTGATAAACCATTTTAAATCAAATTTTTAGCACTTTATTTCAAAAAAAACATCATATTAGAAAGAGATACATAAAAATTATGTTAGGATAATTAAAATTATTTTTATATAAGTTTTTATTTTTTAATGTATTATTAAAGAAATGAAATGAAATTCAAAAATAATTTTCTAATCTATTATATCTATAAGGTTAAATTATATTTTAAATTTTTTGTAAATTTTAATTATGTAATAATTTTATAAATTAATCCAATTTTTTACATTGTAATAAATTTCACTATAAAATTGGGTATAAGAACATATCAAACATTTCTACATTTTTATGTTAAAAACTTGTAGTGTTTCCCCATCTATAGGATTATTTTTAAATTAATTTTTCCAATATTTGTGATTAGAATTTGAAAAAATTATTCCATGTTTAGAATAAGAATAATATATAATTTATATCAATTTTAATTTTTTTGACAAAAAAATTTGAAAATATAATTAATATTATTTATAATGATTTAGAGAAACATTTGGTTAAAAATGTAATAAACATTAAATTTAAGACCCAAAATGACCTAGATACTTTTACAACACCCATTTTATAGACATAATTAATCCATGATCCATATATTATTTAGTATTTTTTGTTTTTATGACCTTTTTTAGTAAAAATGTGGGTACACCTAACTTGTTTAAAAAAAATTCCAAGTGTGTCCTTTACCATAAATATAAAACACCACCACATATACCTCTTTTTCACACCTCTCAAAACAGACATGTTCATCCAAGAACTACGATATACACTTCCCATCATACTTACCCTCTTCCTAGAGACCTCCCCTATGGCAGAATCAATCTCAGGAATGCTTTTGGCATAATCCAAATTGAATTACCCAATTTTGGGGGTACGAATTTTCTCAAGATCATTTATTTTATTTTCTTTATATACCTCATCTAATCTAATTATTACATTAATTTATAAAAAAATAGTATCAGAAAAATAATAGGATATTTTTATTCATTTTTTTACCAACACTTACACACACATCAATCTAACAGGTAATGAACACATTGTTTATGTGTCAGGTGAACAAAGACCTCACAAAATGATTATTGGTCAATTTTTATTACCACCTCTCATGGTGTAAAATAAGAAAAAAGTACAATTATATATGATATATATGATATATATTAAATAATTAATATTCATTAATTCTTATAATACACACTTATGTATACTTTTCATTTTTTTAAATACGATGATTTCATTTGAGGATGTGTAGACTATCACCCCTCCTAGTGATGTGATTCATTCCCACACTAGATGAAATATATTAAGTATATGTTTTTGAACATATGTGATATATATGATATAATAATTCTACTATAATAATGATATTTATACATATTTTTATCTTAACATATTTCATTCAATTTGACAATAAAAATTTAAACAGTGTTCATGCGTAGGTATGGCTTACCATCTCTATGAATGGTGTATTACATTTAAAAATTCAATATTATATAAGTTATTATAAAAAAATATGGATTATAAATGACATTTATATCATGATGTACATTATATAAATCATGATATAATTATAAGTACAAAAATGAAACAAATCAAGACACATGACAACATGCCTTACTGCACATCTATTTGGACACTCCCAGCATATACACTTAGAATAATTTGCATTTTAAAACCAAAACATTATGAAATATTTGAATAGATAAGGACAATTAATGAACTAGGTCAAACCTGAGGTGTTTTATATTAAAAAAATAATGTGTCAAGATATAGATTTCCTAAAAATTATTATATGGTATTTCCAATAGGGTAATTGATTGTCACATAATGAATTTTGGTTTTAGAAATTTTCTTATTCGAATGATAAAACACTAGACAGATGAAGGAACTATGTCGAATTAAATGGAATATGTATTTATGTGTTGAGGGTGTATTGAAACCCTTAGTAAAAATCATATTTAAAGATTATCCTTATTTAAGGATTTACATAATATTTATTTTAAATTATATTATATTTGTTTTAGAAAAACACAACATGTATTCAAGGTTACAAACAGTCAATAGTGGAAAGGCCCTGAGTTATTTAAACCATGAACAAATGATGATAAGGATTTAACACCAACCACTAACCCACCCATTTTCTTGGTTAATGAGTAATTTTTTTCAGTTGAACAAATTGAAGAAACATTTTCAATGATGAACCAGTAGTAATTTTTTTTGGATTAGAGATTAATGTCTTAACCAAATTGGATTTGGAGAATAGTTATAGAACATTTGAAACAAATATCACACTTTTATGATACTTATAATCCATTACATGTTTATTTTAGTTCTTTAATGATCAATGTTAATTTTTGGATACACATTTTTTGACATAAGGGATTAATTATAATTTGATCAAAGAACAGACAAATGATAGAATTCATCATATAAAAAAAACATTATCATGCAAGTAAACTTCTTTATATTCATAGGTAGTAATATAATTTCTCAATCTGAGGTAAATAATCCCAAAAACATTATTTCATAATAACATTTTTTTTGAAATTATGGTGTTTTAAATCATCTCATATTTTAGTATTTGAGGCCATCAATTTTCCATTGAATATTCCATTGTTTATGATTAATGATATCAATAACTCCCTATAAATATTTATAATTTTCCTCCGTATCTATAATTTCTACTAATGATTTCCGAATTATTTTCCTACTTACATGTTATGGCATTAAACATTTTTACATTCTATTCTCTCTTTTCTAGAGTATTTCTTTCAAAACATTATCATGATGTGGGATTTAAAAAATTGAAAATAGAAAACAATATATAACCAATATTGAGTGTAAATTGTGAGGATGAAGTTTAATTAATGTGGTGAGAATGTAACTCCTCAAAGATCTTAAGTTGGAACATTGTATTTGATAGTGAGTGTGACACACACCACTAAGTGTGTAAGAGAATATAATATCCAAATTATTTATAATATATTCACAATTATAAATAAATTCAACATATTTTAAAGATCGTAATACATTTTACACTATGTTAGTGTAAATTTCATGAAATAATGAGTTTTTAATGGCATTCATTACACGCATGGACGAGTTTTACTAATAATCATATATTATTAAAATATTATTATTTAATATATTAAAATTTAACATATACATTAAATTAGTAGTTAAGAATATGATTATCTAAATTATTAAAGTACATGGTTTACAAAAATATGAAATTATTTCATTGGTTACTACTTAATTATATGTGAATATAATAACCATCTGAATATAAAGGTAATGTTTTTATAGAAAACAATTTTAATGCTCACATGTATGTTTTATCCTAAAAAATAAAATTAATTGAAATTTTTGGATGATATTATTTTAATATATATATATTATTATTATATATATCCATTATAATATTATTTATATTCATACAATAGATGTTTTTTCCTGAGATAAGGATAGAAATAATATTACACATAAAAACCTATGTTTTTATGAAGGTAGTTTTACCAAGTTCTAAGGTAGAACCTAATTTAAATATAATTTTTAGAACATTTATAAATCCAAAATGTATAAATAAAAAATAATATATTAATTAGGAAACTAATAAATAGGTCACGGTGGTTTTTTGGAATTTTTCATTGATGTTTAATTTTTTGATGAATAGTGAGAAATACTAAATTTTTTCTCAATACAGCTTTTTCTTCTAATTTTTCATCATGATAAATTATATATTTATTTATTTAAAATATTAATTATATAAATTGTGTATAATTTATCAAAATTTATTCATTTTAATCAATTTATATTTGAAATTGGATTTAAAAACATTGAAAAAAGTTGACCATTTTTACTTTAAAAACTGTCAATGTCATCTCGTCTGTGAGATTAAATATATGTAAATTTATTACTTTTTTTTCATTGGAATTTGGAAAACATTATTCCATATTTTTAATAATAATAATATATAATTTCTAATAATTTCAAATTATTTTTTGACCTAAAAACTTTGTGAATGCAATTAAAATTAATTACAATGATTAAGATGAAATTGAACTCAAAAGGGGACAAAATGTTAAACATAAGGGCCCAAAATACATAGAATATTTTCAAAAATGAAATGGATGGTAAAATTTAGATATAGAAATCCAAATAATAGAATTGTTTCAATTATTTTATCCACTTTACTTGGGAAAAACATTGCTGGAATTACCATTCCATTAATTTACAAGAGTGCCAACCCCCCCCCCCCACTATAAAAAATCACTCAAACTTATTACTGAAAAAAACCTCTAAATACAAATTTTAATGAAATAGATTTACCAAAACAGATACTAAACATCCATCCCCTAATCCAAGAATCATTTTTAATGTATAATTCCATCAATGAATCCTTTTGGTGGAAACAATAAATAGTTTCCCAAAAAAGTAATAACTTCTTTCCTCAGGTTATTTAGTTTTATTTCTATTATAATCCTTCAAAACTATCCTTGTTCTATGATTATATAACATCACCAGTACACTTAATATTTTTGAAAATAGTTATTTTTTGGTTTCTACCTACTCATACACACACTTCCTTATAATTGGTAATGATCTTGTCGTTTATGTGTTTGACGAACTACAACCTCAGGAAATGATGATTTTTCATTCTTCCTTTACCACCTATCATGATGGGAATTGTGATGCATAATACATTTATATATGATATATATTAAAATTTTTAATAACCTGATTATTATTTAATTTATATATATAACATATATTTATCCTTTCAAATTGGTCTAAACAAGAAAATATCAATTATGGATGTGTGGACTACCACCTCCTAAAAGTGATGTGATCGAGTCACAAGATACATGTAATGTATAAAGGGATGTTTTAACTAAACCTATGTAACATAAATAACATATAAATGATAATTATGCTATAATTATCATTCTATAAATATAATATATATGATAATTTTTATTTTCCATCCACACACAAAAAAAGTAATAACGTCATACATGGATGTGTGGACAAACACCTCCACCACAGGATGTGATTCCTTTTACATCAAAAGAATTATATATGTAATTATATATTATTAAATAATATTATATTTAAGATATAAACATAATTAGTGAATGATTTATGTTACATAATTTTTTTCAAAATGATCATTGAAAAATGTAAATGTTACTCATGTTTATGTATGCCCTAACATCTCCATGCTTGTAAAATTTATTAATTTATCATAATCATATATATAAATTTGTCATAAATGTCTAATTTATGTATAAATATTTTTATTATATCATTATTATTATTCTATATATGTTATTTAATAACCCCTTTGAAAATAAATGACCTATGAAAGTTGTACTTGATAGATAAATATAATTTGTTCAAAATACCTGACGTAAACTAAATTGTTTAAGTACATTTATACAACATTGTAATAAGGGAAGTAAAATTTAGGATATATATGATTTTTTTGTAAATAATTTAAATAATTAACATATGTTTATTATTCAATAATATAAACTTACATAAGACAAGTCATACTCAAGTTAAGGGATTTTCATCTCAATTTTTTACTTCTGTAAGATTAATGGAATATTCACCAGTTATGTATTTTTTCTGGGGTTTCTATTACCGATTTTCATATATTATGACATTAATACTTTTTTATTAATATTATTCAAAGCATTGTTTTAATTTTATTCCTCCATTATGATTCTGATTTAAAATGTTTCAAAGTGATATGGGACACTTTGGAATGAGTAAGGATTATTTTCCTCAAGAATAATTTTAATGATATTTTATTTAAATTTGATGAAATTATATGACCGTTATTCAATAAATGCTTCAATTTTCTTATCTTCTATTTTTTCCTGAACATTTTCATGTAATTTTTCTATTTTAATATTCTTCATTACTTAAAATGTTTTATAAATGTTAATAATCAAAAACTAATTCTTTCTTCATTTAGATATTGAACATGTTTTCATCTAAAACCCCACTTTTTTTAAAAAAAATTAACCTTTCAAAAATTATTTATTAAAGAAATTTTTTACCTTTTTGGTCTTTTACCATTTTTTTCAATAAAATATTCTTATATATTTTAGAATAATGAATTTTTAAATCATTTCTTACATAAAAAATGTATGATCAATTACCTCATAAGACATCTATAGATTTAATTGCCATCATTTCACTGAATATTCCGTTTCATGTTTAAAAGGTTAAATTTCAATGAAAATGTTTTTTGGTGATTTATTTTCATAGAGAAGGGTTTTATGTATGATTTTTATAATAAATGAATATTTTTCTCATGAATATTTTTTAAAATATATTTTTATATTATTTATTTTTATAAATTTGAAAGTAATTTATTTTTAATACACTAGGGATATGTTTTTTTTGATACCATCTATATTCATCCTCTCAATGGTTTATGATTCATTTAAAAAGGATAACATTGACATTCACTTCCTTGATTCCTTTTTCAGCCCCCTTTTAAATATTTAAATTACAATTATCATTGAACATTGAATTTCTCCTACATATCCATATAATTTGTCATGGATATTATTATTACCAAAACTGTATACCATTTTTACATAGGGTTTTCATTGATTGTTATGTGATAAATGGGGAAATGTTAATAAATACATATTTTTTATTAAATATTGATATATGATAAGGGATTATTTTGTTTTTTAAATTGATTTCTTGTTACAAGGAATGATTTGTTTATGAAATTATATCTGGGTCCATGAATTTATATATCTCCTCGATGCATCAATAGGTTCTTATGAAAATAATAAGTAACAAAAATTAAGTAGGTTTCAACCATTATTTACAAAATATATTGAGGATAGATCTTGATAGTAGAGGTTTTCATGTACCTTGGACATGATATATAATAATTAAGCATGACCTTCAATTTTATTTTGTATTTATTATCCATTAGGTTTTCACTTTTAAAATGTATATGGATGAATTTTATTCTACATTAATTGATTAAATTTCATGTGTTTCAATTTCATACTTTTCAAAATTTATTTTTCTTTGTCTAGTTAATTGAATGGATTGTGTTTCCAGTTATTACATTTCCATATTGTTTATGGTATTTCTTCTCAGTTTTTTGGTTTCTTGGTATGGGTGTTCAATTATTTTTCATTATATTATTATTATTATTATTGATTCATTTTTTCTTATATGATCATTTAACCATAATTTGGATTTGATATCACCCATATTTTGTTTCCATTCCCCATGAATCCAATAAGTGTGTTAGGAATGATATACAGTGGTATATTAGACTGAAAAATGGTTTCCTCGAATGAAAATAATTATTTTCTAATCAGTTTATTCATTCGTTGTAAAAGGTTCATGTAAGTATCTGGTTTTCAAAGACTACTAAACCCATTAGTCCAATGAGATTTTATTTCATATAATCATGTCAATGCAATGTTATTTGACACATGATCCAAGATTTTTGGGGTTGGGTCACTACATGAGTGGAATAAAAAATATTAGATACATTTTTTGGAAATAAATTTGAGGTTTAATATGGCTATATCATTTTCTACTAGAACCAGCTATTGACTATTATGTTTTTTAAAATAATTATGGATTTTTTTGAGTGTCTTGATTAAAGGAAAAATGTGGTTACAAATGGATATCTCTAGTTAAAACCTAAATGTGATAAATGTAATACCTATGATCTTAATTCTATAAAATTTATATATTCACTCAAAACGTGTCATCACCACAAAATTTTGGAGCACATTAATATATATTCTAATCATCTGAAACTGAATTATATTTTTACTCAAAGGGATCTGAACTTTTGAAAGAGTTCCTATGTGGAGTATATTTATACTTTTGGTTGTGAAATTTTGTACACTATTGTAATATTTTTTGTGATTTCTAAATAATTTTTTAGGAAATTATAGACACAAGACTTAGTGAAATTAGTTAAAGAGTGTTCTATGACATGGTAGATTTCTTAGCTTGTCTTTTGAGTGAAATATGTTAGTGGGTATGTGTGCTTGTTTTAGGAAAAGGGTGATTCATCATTTTAATGGTGATTTAATATCAATAAAGTTTCAAAAATTTAGTTACAATTATTTTGTGAAATCTTAAATGGTGGGGAGACCTTGGGTGAGTGTTTTTGGTCTCCTAACGGTGCCTTGTGTTTTTGAATAAGGTGGGTTGATTTTTTTCCTCAGACGAAATAGTTGTTGTATATTTGAAACTATTAATTTTGGTATGTACACCCTAGTACTACCAAGATGTGTCATGACTTGAGATTTTGTTAATGGTGGAAGAGGATGAGGTTATTGATTGCAGAATTTGTATCATGTTGGATTGTATTTTAGAAAATTAAATTAGTTGACAAGTGACCTGATATTTTATTATATTTCATACCCATTCTGGTATAGTAGTAGGATGATATATAAATTTCATTAATCATTGGATTACCATAGACTCATAGTGGGATGAATGTGATTATAGTGGTCGTCAATTGAATCATGAAATTCACACATTTCATCCCTATTAAGGATACTATGAATGTGGAACAACTCTGGGACATATATGTCCAACATTGTGCGAGGATACATGGGGTTTCCTCTATGATTTTTCTGATTGATATCATCAATTCGTGTCAAGGTTTTGGAAATGTTTACAGTAGGTGATGGGTTCCTATTATGAATTGAGAATAACATATCATATATAGATATAAAGATATGTTGAGAGGGCTATATAGGTTCTTAAGGTTATATACTAGGAATGTTTTCTTGTTTTTAGTATTTCTTGGGAAAACCATTTTACTATGGGTAATATTTTTAATGATAATATTTATCAGGACTCAATTAAAATGTATCCCTTTAAGGATTTTAATTAGAGGAAATGTAGATATTCCTTATGATGGGTTGAGTAGGGAGGGAGGTACTTAGTTTGGTTAGGTATTATTATGGAAAAAGTAAATATTTTGAAATATATCTAGATGATATTTATCAAGTAATATATTAAAATAAAATAAAATGAATCTTTTCATTGTCAATTTCTATAGATATAGATTAGTGATTGTTTTTTTGCAGAGTTTCACCACACTCAGGACATTTTCGGTTGCATATATTTGTTAAGTTGGCACCGAGGGTTGTTATCCCCCTATATATTATGTTGTTTCATGGAATATAGGCATATAATTTGGACATAGTATCTCCATTGACATTCATCCATGATGTATTTAATGTTTCCCAACTGAGGAGATAACAATCTTTTTCATCCCATGTGATTTAGTGGTATAATTATTATCTTGATCATGACACTACTGTTGTAGGGAAACTAGATCATATTTTTTATTCTAAGAAATTATAAAACATGATATACTAATTCCCTTTTTCTGATTATTATTTTTGTTTGGAGGAGATAGCCATGAGACATGGGAATTTGAGTTATTAGGGAGGTATTAGTGGGATTAAATATTTATGACTATAGGAAAATGAGTTTTCTCTTGGGATATAAATTTTTATGGTCGGGCGATTATAACATTTTTAAGCTTTCTTCATGTACACATTGATACCAATCTTTACACCATTATTATTTGGGGGAATTTTGGGCCCTATAGAGATATATAAATTTTATCGGGGGAAATTTCCTAAAGTCAATGGACATAATTATTTTTGAATTAATAGAGTCAGTGTATAAATGATTCTAATGACCAAGGGTATTATCCTTGGGATTAGAAATATCTGGATAATATTTGGGGTTTTTCAATATATTCTAGATTGTAAACTACCTATATGAAATATTAATATTGTCAACTACATACACAGATGAATCCATTGAATGAATGATATATTGAGTCTCATTTTTATCATTTAATATTGTAATAATTGAATCCTTTTCACATTGTGAATGGATTTATCAAGAATAAATTAACAAGTGGTGAATCCTTTTTTAGAATTTTTTTTGATTTTGAAATTTGCGATTTGAACTGGGTTCATGATATGTATTCCATTGGTTGAGATGTTATTATTATGGTAAATCCCATAATTCATCACCATTTGACATAAATGACTTCTTCTTAACCACATGGTTTATTTTGGGTGATTTTGTGTGATCTCCCTCCTTCCAGATAACTCCATTTGTAATTTTATTCATTTATAAATTTCATCACTTCTCTCTAGTGAGTGGTATTAATATTTTATATTTTCCATTGATTAGGGAATCTATTTATTCTCTGTTTTAGGGATTGGATTTTTATCATTTTGTGTTTTCTCTTGATCCATTGTATTTTTCCCTTAATCCTTGCCTTTATTTGACCAATATTTTTATTTCCAATATCTGTTGTTGAAATATAATAGTTTTCCACCATTATTTAGGTATGTGTATATATTCAAGTTCATCTAATACATGTATTTCCTTAGGTTATTTTCAATTATTTGATTTATTCATTTAAATTTAATAATTATATATTGTAATGTATTGTATAGAAAATATATATTTATTTTTATTTTTTTAATTCAAAATAGTTTTTCACACACCAATAATTTGATTAAATGCATTGAATGGTGATTTTTGTTTTAAAATAGTTATTCAATCCCAAAATTAAAAATTCATTAATATAAAAATATTTAATTAAATTTGTTCATGGATTAAAAATGTCTATTGAAAGATACAAGACATTGGGAAATATAGGATGCGTCGAGAATAGACTTGTTACTCATTTTGGGAGTACATCTATAAAAGATTTTTTAAATATTTGGTGTGTGTAATTTCAACAATTTTTATATTAGTTGGGTCCACTGTAGAGACCCGAATCCTGACGTACATTGACATTACATTACTTTTACGGAATACTTAGTACATAACAAAAACACACACACAAGGACCGTAATAGTTTAGTGTCTTTGGAAACTCAGAATATAATCTTCTAATTGTGGTGAAAGATCTTCAACATCTCCCATAAAGATCTTTTTTTAAACCTAAATCCTTTCTTTATGTCCTCGGGAAAAGAAAAAATTAAAGGGTGAGATCAAATGCTCAGTAAGGGTAAACAAAATAAATATCAATCACGTCATATTCATAAGAACATATCTTTTGGAAATCTTAACCTGCAAAAGAGATCATAATTTCATAACATGGGATAAATCATAGTAGTGAAATGTAATCCCAATAATCATAACTTAAAACATGAAACTTTGTGTCATACACACATAATCATAGAGAATCATTTCTTATTAGTCAAGACTCATTTCCAAGACTATCTTACCCGAAAAAGTCCCTTTCTGAACCAAGTTCACTCCTCGTTTTAGGCCTGTTTCACTGAACCGATATAACCTACCGTTCCAGCCATGTCTATCTCACGAGATATAAAATCTTTACCCAATGCATTGGAGGGAGATATAGGTCCCACCCATCTCTTAATTATACTATTCTTATGTGTGCCACAAAATCATAAATCATACATCATTGCATAACCCATGTAATAAAAATGGGAATCATAAACATCGTGACATCATCAAACAATTCATATAAGATAAAGGAATTCATAGAAATAATTCCATCACAACATAATCAAATCAATGTAATAATAGGGATATAAAAAGAACCCTATATTATCTTAGATGGAAAATAATTTTGATAAAACACTTGAACTCCATTCTTGAGGAAAATATACTTTCAAATTCAAAAACATTTTCCTTTCTTAACATGTCATACAATTTTAAACTAAAAGAAGTTGATTAAAAATAAACTTGAAAACATGTAAAGGAAGCTTCTTAGAAATAATGTTTTAAAAATACATTCATACCATATAAGTTAAAAAAAATATTCTTCTCATACTTTTGTCAGGAAAGTCAAAAAGTACCTCGTACGAAAAACGACAAAAGATTTCTTTCATATCTTTTACTAAAAACTCACCGAAGGGTAAAATTTGATATAAACTGTTTTAGAAGGATATAAATATTACATATTGAGGAAACATGGATGTGGATGATAAAATACACCCCAGTAACCAAAGAATAAACAATCTCAGATAAAAATGAGATTGTGATATTTCCCTTACGTTAGATCCGATTTGCTTTGTATGTGTCCGAACCACCTCTTCTTTGAAGCACCTCTTTGAGATATCCTTTTAGGGCACTAAAATTGGTCTTTGAGGAAGACCAGAACCTCTATGATGTTTCTAGGGAAGTGTAGGAGATAATTTTGAAGAGGTTGTCCGAGCATGAATGCTCAAAGTGGTGTGAGGAAGAGAGGGAGGGGGTGCCCTTTTATAAGGGGGGAGAGGGGCACCTTTGGAAAAACTAAAAATATTATTTTATTATAAAGTCAAGTTCAGTTTTAAATAGCTCCAAATTGATTTATTTCGAAGATAAGGTGGGTATGGGTCGTAATACTCTTATAAAATAGAATTTAGACAAGTCTAGGTTCCTATGTTAACCTTATCATTTAGATTTAACATTAAGTTAAATAATTTTACTTTTACCGTGTCTTCTTGTGTTCTTATACTATAAGGTTAATAAACTTACTATAAGCAGCCAAAAGAACCCAAAGTTGTTTATTATTACTATATATAACCTTATCTAAGTCATTTGTCTGAAACTTTGATTTTTAGGAATAAAATAACAATTAATAATATAATATTTGTTTTAAAAACTATTTTATGTCAATTTTGACACTATTTAGTAATTGATTTTTGTGAAAATCATAACAGAATGGTTAGTTCTAATAAAGTTAATTAAATCAATAATAACATGTCATATTAACCTATAAAATTAGTGGAATTCATAAAAAGTCTCAAATTACATTTATTTGGGTATTTATAACATCAATTATGTCAATATTTCATTAATAAGATAATTACTACATCATCTTTGTGTTATAAATAAATTAAATTATTTAATGTCTAAAAATTACAAATAAAATACCATCATGTAGGAAATCTTTTTATCTTTCTAATGAGTATTTATAGTCGAATTTATCTTATGTATAACCCTATATTAAAAATGATTTACTTATTAAACTTTGATTTTAACTATTTTAACCCTTCTTTAAATAAATTAATAATAAATGTCCTAATCTAATCCAAGTGGTCCTAAATGATCATATTTTATTCCTAAGGTTGTTTTTGGTCGAATTAAAATTTTCCAATAGAATTAGGACATGTGTTAGGGTAATAATAATAACATTTTTACCCTTAATTACCTTATTTACTTTTAACCGTGGTAAAAAAAGTAAAAAGTTACTATTCACCAAAAATTATTTCCATCTCATTGAAGCACATTTTACTTACTAACATCAACCGTGTCTCTCGGATTTTTGAAATTCCACTCATAGAAGCGGTAAAATTAAGTTTCATGAAAAATTCATTTTTTTTAACTACCACTTAGTGGTTTCACTATTCATCAAAAAAATGAAAGTTTCCAGAAAAATACCAAAAAATAGACCTAAGATATATTTGATATTATGAACTCAAAAATTATGTCTATTTTACCAAATTCAAAACATATCAGTTGCATTAATTAATTTAAAAATTAATTCCCGTCGTCAAAACAAATAGCGTGTTCTTAAGAGATAATAACTATCAAAAGATTGACACTTGTTTATGTCTGGTTTAAATGTAGAATTACATCCAATGACCAACATTGTATTAAATTGTTAAAATATATTCTAAATATAATTTAAAACAACTCAAATTAATATTTTATCACTATTAAATATTTCGATTAAAAAGGTTGTTTTTAATTAGAATTTAGTAATTTTCACTATTCATCAGAAAATGAAAGTTATCCGAAATGTACCAAAATTTCACCCTAAGCTAATTTCGATATTCCGAATCCAAAAATGAAGTCCATTTTGAAAAATAAAATTTACAAAATTTCAAAAATTGGTTATTACTATTCATAACGGCTAGTTTTAATAATATTTTAATAGCATATTGTTGTTTAGTGAAACTCGTTATTGCGTACTACACACGCTATCGAGGAAGGTCGCAATTGCGTGTAATGAAAGGAAAGTCAAGGATGCGTGTTGTGCAAGATCCTTTTGGTTTAGCGTACAACACAAGACATTAATGAAATTAAAAATAATATTTTTTATAAAATCTCGGGCTGTTACATTCTACCCCCCTTAAAATGAATTTCTCCCTCAAAATTCGTCGGGGTTATAAATAGTTTACTACTCGAAAGTTTGTTTAATAGAAACCCACATCGTAATAAGGAATACCAAAACATGGCTTTAAAAAAAAGTATGAAATGTAACGGTTACCCAAATTAACTCATCACTAGGTTTCCACGTAGGAGAACATAGGTGAAAATATGGATATGGAAGAAAAATATAACATCAAGTTCTGATGGAGAGTGGTATAGAACATGGCTATGGAAAAGCCAACAATCACAAAGATATTGATTTGTGATGATATAAGGTACCATCTGATTAATCGGATATAAGGGAACTAGTACAACATTTTTGGTTTTCAAGATCATTTCCCTAAAGTTGATGAATTAAAAGAAATAATTACATGATTTTGGTACAATTTCACTGTTGTTCGTGCTTTGAACAATTTCCATCTATGGTGACGTTAATCATATACGATTCCAAAAATGAACTTATACTTCATATATCATACCGCGTAATAAAATAAAACTAGTTTCTACTAACCAGGGACTTCCTGTAGGCCAGTGGTAGGCGATAAAGGCCAGTCGCACTTCGGTTGTGGGTTAGATTCCCACAGCCTTGTCCGACGTGATGGGATATCGCCCATCCTGTAGGTTGTCCTTTTTCTAAAGCTATATTACTATAACATCCCATCAACAATATCAAAAAAAAGTTTTATCCTTAAACAATACTAACTTATGTCCAACATAATCCATTCCAATCTTTAGGCTTATCTAAAATACTTCAGTCCAAGCTCATAGTATAAAGAAAATGATCACATGAATGCCATCATTTATCCCCCATATATCATAAGATATATCTTGTTGGTCAAATTACAAACATGTGAATACCTTAATCATGTATTCTCTCGAATAATGAATACCCATTGGACCTTATTGAAAACATGAATGCTATTAAAAGTTAACTCTCTCCACATACCAAAATCCTCAAAAGTCTATATACTCAAACCATAATATCACTTAGTCCTTATATCAATCATGAGCTCATGAATACTATCAAACATATTAGATTATCTTTATCCCTTCATTATGTGCATATCATCTGATTTCCAAAAATATTTCAATCACTTTTCATGGTTACCGATGTCATATTCTTATAGAAAACCACAATGGAACAATACATAGATATTCCAATATACCATAAAAGTACCTCAATAACATTATTATTGAATACCAATACATAAACACTTAAAACCATCATCTTCAATGATTTTCCTGGAATAAGTCATTCCTTAATTTAGAAGTAACTTTTTAGGTCAGGGCATTGAGTTGGGTAATGCCCATGTTCTCCACAAATAAGACATTGAACTCCATAAAAGTCTGTAACTCTATGTCCCTTTTCTCCACATAGATAACATCGGTCCCTCCATTTGAGGTATTCCTCAAGGTTCTTCTTCCCTTCTTTAGAAATCTCAATCTTCCTTTCTTTATTATCCTCAACATGCGAACATGCATAATGGTATATCTTCCTCTTCTTTGATGAATTAGGAATTCCACTAAATTTCACCTTGTTAATCATATATCACGATGACTAATTCGACATAATCACAATATATTTATCTCTAGGCATTACACAATTTTGTTTCTCATAGTCACCAATTTTTCCATTGGATTCAATGTTAACCAAATTCCTTCTGGTTCCCTCCATTAACTAAAACACAAAAAGACTTCTGTGAGAGGAAAAAATCATGCAAGAGAAAACAACATAGTAAAGGGGGAGTAACCTCAATATCTAACATCTTAGGTTAAATTCTAATATTGTTATCGCAATTCTAGGACTATAACCTATACGTATACTTAACCTTAGAGACATCCCTAGACATACATTAGAAATATCTCTAGGGATCTCACTCACGTTTTCGCATCCTAGTTTCCAAAGGTTGACTAAAACTTTCCTCTGATACCAACTGTAGAGACCCGAAGCCTGACGTACATTGACATTACATTACTTTTGAGGAATACTTAGAACATAACAAAAACACACACACAAGGGCCATAATAGTTTAGTGTCTTTGGAAACTCAGAATATAATCTTCTAATCGTGGTGAAAGATCTTTAACATCTCCCATAAAGATCTTCTTTTTTTAAACCTAAATCATTTCTTTATGTCCTGGGGAAAATAAAACATAAAAGGGTGAGCTCAAATGCCCATTAAGGGTAAAAAAAGAAATATCAATCACGTCATATTCATAAGAACATATCTTTTGGAAATCTTAACCTGCAAAAGAGAACATAATTTCATAATATGGGATAAATCATAGTAGTGAAATGTAATCCCAATAATCATAACTTAAAACATCAAACATTGTGGCATATACACATAATCATAGAGAATCATTTCTTATTAGTCAAGACTCATTGCCAAGACTATCTTAGTGGACAAAGTCCCTTTCTGAACCGAGTTCACTCCTCGTTTCAGTCCTGTTTCACTGAACCGGTATAACCTACCTTTCCATCCATGTATATCTCATGAGATATAAAATCTTTACCCAATGAATTGGAGGGAGATATAGGTCCCACCCATATCATAATGATACCATTCTTATGTGTTCCACAAAATCATAAATCATACATCATTGCATAACCCATGTAATAAAAATGGGAATCTTAAACATTGTGACATCATCAAACAATTCATATAAGATAAAGGAATTCATAAAAATAATTCCATCACAACATAATCAAATCAATGTAATAATAGGGATATAAAAAGAACCCTATATTATCTTAGATGGAAAATAATTTTGATAAAACACTTGAACTCCATTCTTGAGGAAAATATCCTTTCAAATTCAAAAACATTTTCCTTTCTTAACATGTCATAAAATTTTAAACTAAAAGAAGTTGATTAAAAATAAACTTGAAAAATTGAGGAAACATGGATGTGGATGATAAAATACACCCCATTAAATACCAAAGAATAAACAATCTTGGATAAAAATGAGATTGTGATATTTCCCCTACCTTAGGTCAGATTTTCTTTGTAAGTGTCTGAACCTCCTCTTCTTTGAAGCGCCTCTTTGAGATCTCCTTTTAGGGCACTAAAATTGGTCTTTGAGGAAGACCAGAACCTCTAGGAAGTTTCTAGGTAAGTGGAGAAGATAATTTGGAAGAGGTTGGACGAGCATGAATGCTCAAAGTGGTGTGAGGAAGAGAGGGAGGGGGTGCCCTTTTATAAGGGGGGAGAGGGGCACCTTTGGAAAAACTAAAAATATTATTTTATTATAAAGTCAAGTTCAGTTTTAAATAGCTCCAAATTGATTTATTTCGAAGATAAGGTGGGTATGGGTTGTAATACTCTTATAAAATAGAATTTAGACAAGTCTAGGTTCCTATTTTAACCTTATCATTTAGATTTAACATTAAGTTAAATAATTTTACTTTTACCGTGTCTTCTTGTGTTCTTATACTATAAGGTTAATAAACTTACTATAAGCAGCCAAAAGAACCCCAAGTTGTTTATTATTACTATATATAACCTTATCTAAGTCATTTGGCTGAAACTTTGATTTTTAGGAATAAAATAACAATTAATAATATAATATTTGTTTTAAAAACTATTTTATGTCAATTTTGACACTATTTAGTAATTGATTTTTGTGAAAATCATAACAGAATTATTAGTTCGAATAAAGTTAATTAAATCAATAATAACATGTCATATTACCCTATAAAATTAGTTGAATTCATAAAAAGTCTCAAATTACATTTATTTGGGTATTTATAACATCAATTATGTCAATATTTCATTAATAAGATAATTACTACATCATCTTTGTGTTATAAATAAATTAAATTATTTAATGTCTAAAAATTACAAATAAAATACCATCATGTAGGAAATCTTTTTATCTTTATAATTAATATTTATAGTCTAATTTATCTTATGTATAACCCTATATTAAAAATTATTTACTTATTAAACTTTGATTTTAACTATTTTAACCCTTCTTTAAATAAATTAATAATAAATGTCCTAATCTAATCCAAGTGGGCCTAAATGATCATATTTTAATCCTAAGGTTGTTTTTGGTAGAATTAAACTTATCCAATAGAATTAGGACATGTTTTAGGGTAATAATAATAACATTTTTACCCTTAATTACCCTATTTACTTTTAACCGTGGTAAAAAAAAGTAAAAAGTTACTATTCACCAAAAATTATTTTCATCTCATTGAAGCACATTTTACTTACTATCATCAACCGTGTCTCTCGGATTTTTGAAATTCCACTCATAGAAGTGGTAAAATTAAGTTTTATGAAAAATTCATTTTTTTTAACTACCACTTAGTGGTTTCACTATTCATCAAAAAATGAAAGTTTCCAGAAAAATACCAAAAATTAGACCTAAGCTATATTTGATATTATGAACTCAAAAATGATTTCTATTTCACCAAATTCAAAACATATCATTTTCATTAATTAATTTAAAAATTAATTCCCTTCGTCAAAACAAATAGCATGTTCTTAAGAGATAATAACTATCAAAAGATTGACACTTATTTATGTCTGGTTTAATTATAGAATTACATCCAATGAACAAAATTGTATTAACTTGTAAAAATATATTCTAAATATACTTTAAAACCACTCAAATTAATATTTTATCACTATTAATTATTTCGATTAAAAAGGTTGTTTTTAATTAGAATTTAGTAATTTTCACTATTCATCAGAAAATGAAAGTTATCCAAAATGTACCAAAATTTCACCCTAAGCTAATTTCGATATTCCTAATCCAAAAATGAAGTCCATTTTGAAAAATAAAATTTAAAAAATTTCAAAAATTGGTTATTACTATTCATAACAGTTAGTTTTAATAATATTTTAATATCATATTGTTGTTTAGTGAAACTCGTTATTGCGTACTACACACGCTATTGAGGAAGGTCGCGATTGCCTGTAATGCAAGTCAAGTCAAAGATGCGTGTTGTGAAAGCTCCTTTTGGTGTAGCGTACAACACAAGACATTAATGAAATTAAAAAGAATATTTTTCATAAAATCTCAGGCTGTTACATCCACCTAATGCCTTGATTGGATATTTTCATTTATCTATAGCGAATATACCCATAATTAGATTCCAAATGGTGTGTTTTTTCATTTATTATTTGTTTTTCACATGATGGAATTTACATGGTCATTAGCTCACATGTTTATCATATAGGATATTCATTGATGGTTTTCCTATTATTGTTTGGTTTTTTAATTACTAACATCTTAATGGATTTGGTGAATATGTTATGTTTTTTAATGAAAAAAATGATAATTTATAAAATGGAATTATATTATGTAAATTCATTGAAAACTATATTTTATTAATTCTATAACTTCTTCATTATTGATATAATAACAAGTATAGATTCATTGGTGGAATCATTTTTGGATTTGTGATCACACCCTAATATTTCCATTGGTGATTGTAAATGTTTTTTTCTATGTTTTATTTGTAGAGAAGGGAATTGTATATCATATGTATTTTATCAAGGTCTTCAACATTAAAGATGGATGTTTTAGTGAGAATGAATGGTCCCTCGGGGGAATATTTTGTCTCAACATGGTTTATCCTTCTAGTTTGGAAGATGTATCTACAGATTTTATCAACCATGGATATGTTCTCTTGATTCTATGCCATACCATATTGGTTTTCATTGGTCATGATTATTTTGAGGCATTTTCTTCATTTTTTAAAATTTAACTTATGGAAGGCCACCTAGGCTAACATTATTAGTTGAAATGGAATTTTTTATTAAAATTCAACAGTTCAGAGGGTGATCATATCAAATGAATCAAATCCTATGTTTTGTAAAAAATATAGAGATAATTATATATAGAATATATTTTGAAATGTTGAATCAAGAAAATGAACCAAAAAACAATTTAAAATTTTCGAATTCTTTTTTTTTCATATTATAGTCATATTAATGTAATTTAGGTTTTGAATGATTTTAATTGATTATTACTAGGTATAATGAAAATTTTCCATTTTAATGAAATAAAGTTTTAAATTTAGTTGGGTTTCATACAGATAAAGAGTCCATTGTAACCATATGGTGTTTTTTGTAATAAAATGTATGGGATATGAAATATATGAAGAAAAGAGGATATACTCTATTCATAAGTAATTTTACAAGATGAAGGTGTTTCTTTTAAATATAAATTTTCATTGGTTGATATTATACATTCTGTTCAGATGATATTATCTTTTCCATATTGTTAAAGTATTAAATTACATCAAAGAGATATAAAAAGGTTATTTTTAAATATTGTAATTTCTGATGAGGTGTATGTTAATCAACAAACATTGTTTTAAAAATAAATAATTTTCAAATCATGTTTCCAAACTTCATAAATCAATGTATGGTTAAATAATTCTCCAAGATATCAGCATGATAGAGTAACTATAGTTGTATTTAAATAAGATTTATAAAGGAATGAATGATCTGAAATTATTTATAAAGAATTCCTCTATTGATATTTTAATTTTATAAATATGTGTTGATTATTTTTTATTAGTATCTTAAAATTATATTATTAATAATGAATTTTTTAAATTAATTACATAAAAATTTGATATGAGATTAATAAGAGAGTTAAAATTTTAATGGGTCTTCAATTTTTACAAATAAAATATGGAATACTTTAAAAAAAATATAATTTGTAAAATATTCAGTCAAAAAATATCAACTTTGAAAATGTAAAACAACCTGAAATCAAATTACCATCAATTTCATACAGGATATCCTGGAATCTGTAAATTTTTTGGATAAATAAATATGTAGAGGAATGTGAGGAATTCTATGTCATTTGATTACATAATAACATGATAATATGTTTTCAATATACAAGTGTTAACAAAATTAGGCTAATCTAAAAGAAATCCATTGAAATGTATTCAGAGAAATAATCAGGTATATCAAATGAATTTTTATCAATATTTTATTTTACTCTAGTCAGAATATATTCTATTTTTGATCATATACATGATCTTATTTTTTAGGATTCTTGATTCATAAGAAAATTATGGATGCTATAAATCACATATATTGTAAATATTTAATATATAGATTTACCAAGAACTATATATCGATTTCATATTCCATAATGTAGGTTGGGTGCTTTCTGTCTTCAAATTGTTTTTCTCAAAGTCATTTGATAAAAATAATATTTCTTATTTACATGTTTATTTAGAAAAATACCATTACTTTGTGGAAATATATATTATATTTAAATGTCTAAGAATATATTATATCATTCTATTATAAAACATAATGATGTTAGATATCCTATTTTTTATATATCATCTCAATAAAGGGAACATCAATCGCGAATTTTTTTAAATAGAAATTCTTCTAAATGATATATTTATTAAACCATAAATTCTATGAGGTTTGAGAAATTTAAGTTCAAGCAATGATTTATGGGGATTTATCTTAGGAGAGATTACCACTAATTTATATTAGTGTTCATATATATGTGTTATAAAAGTATGAATTTAGGGGATATTATCTCATGCTTGATTTGTTTTTAGTTTTCTTTTATATGTATAGTCTTGTAAATTATTATTTCAATTCAAAATTATTTGATTATTTAGGATTAATATTATTTTTAGTGTTTATAATTTTTCATTCAATGTTTATTAGTAAAAGGGTAATGAATTTTGGATTTAAATTAATTTTTTGATTTTAATTTAAAAATATATGGAGATGTTTGTTGTATGTATTTTGTTTACATATTTTGTTATTTAAATTAAAATCCTCTCTTTTATTTTGAATAATTTTCCTAAATTTAATTATTTTTATTTTACTTTTATTATTATTTTAATTGTTTTTTTACAATATTGTGAAATATTGATATTATGATCATTATCTTTACTCTTACATATCTTTTAAATACCTGTGTTTTCTCTTACAAAATCCAGGATTTATCATGAAGATAGTATTACTACACACTTACACATTTAGTTGAATTTTGATAATACTGTTACATGGGTACTTAATACCTTGTTGTTAACTTTTTGTGAGCTTTAATGTATGATTATACAAGGTTTATAAATTATACTCTTCAATAATATAAGAATTATAATTATTTAATTACCATTATATATGATTCTTAATAATCATTGTAAATATAAAAAATATTTCAAAATATTGACTGACAAATAAGTTATATTTTGATTTACTTTAGATGAGCTTTAGATCTTATATGATACCCTTATATATGTAAATGTATACCCATATGTGGGTATTCAAAAACTCAAACTACCCTTATGTGAGGATCCAAATACCATTAAGAATTAATAAGTCATTTTATTTTGACTTTACTAGTGATTGGGATGTTATGTGTTACTATTATGGATCCAGTGATCAAACTACAATACCTTTACATAGTGTACATTATTTCATTACATAATTCATTCCTTATAATTAGGTATCACATATTTACCCTTACATAAGTTTTGAAAAACTATATTTACCTTTACATAACCTATATATAATAGGTTTTACATTTATGAAAATATATACCCTCAATCTACCATTATATAACCAATATGATTTATTACATACCCTTATATAACCTTTTGAAAAAAAATTCCCTTAAACAATGTATAGAATTCCCATGTTTTCCCTCTTATTTATATTGATTCATTAGTATTGGCATTAATAACCCCTCAATAGTAATAATATCATGACCTTTTCTTCTAGGATTAGAAAAACCTTATCTTGTAATGATTCTACTAATTTCTTTTAATGGTAATATCTTCATTATAAGGATGGTATCACTCTATTATCTTTGTTTTCACCAAATGGTAATATATTCCACTTCATCCTACATTAATAGAAGTATATTATTATATAATTAATCTTATTCCTTCACAAATGGTATAATGTGCATTTCTTCTAGTGGTATCACTCCTGAGGTTCTAGGGCGTATTATTAGTAGTGGTTCCATTATTTTAGTTGTAAAGGTAGAAATCATATTCTGTAGTTAGTTAAAAAATATTTCTACTTCCATATGTTAAAAAAGGTTACGTAATTCTATAATATATCAACATATAGAATTATTTATTTTTTATTGTTTCAACTTTATAAATTTTGTGTTATAATTTTCTTTAAAATGATTATTTATTTAAAAATTTAAATGGTTGAATTGATTAAATATTTTGTCCACAAAATCATTATACATACACTAATGATTTATTTGTGTAATATATATATGTTTTAGTTACTTTTTGGTTTACTATAATTTTAGGTAACATATAACTATTTATTTTATAATTTTTAAAATACACATTTATGTTAAAGGTAATATTAGATGATTTTTAGATTCTATTCATATTGGAATTAAATAGGGTCATAATTAAATAAAAATGTGTGTTCTAATTCAAATTATGTGTAAAAATTATTAATCAATGTATTTTAATTCTCTAACCCAATGCATAATATGATATGTAATTTATATGGCTCATCACACTCAAGATTATTTTAGAGTAAATTATTTTGTACTATAAATTGGAATGTTATTGAGTGTGGTCATGTTTAAAAAATATCAACATAGTTTATTCAATAAATACGTACTAAATAATATGACACTCATGTAAGAGTTTTGAAGAGTTGAATTCCTATTATTACTTCTATTTTGTTGGGGATATACTGATGGACTTTATATTTTAATCAAATACTATTGAAGTGATAAATTTCTCAAGATTCAAAATCATTCATCATCACATATTCTTCTTGTATTCTTAACATCATGCATGTTTCAACTATAGTTTCTTTTAATTGCTCTATTTTCTCATTTTGATAATTTTTTTTCTTTTCACATCAATAAATTTTTCTTCCATCATTATTCATATTATTCAAAAGGAAGTTTAAGTTATGACTCCCCAAAAAGTATTTTTGGTCATGGGTTGTGAATCCTATAAAAGTCTATTGGGTTATTACAATAGTTGAGGAAAATGATCATTTGTAATTGTGTTATTAATCCCTTAAAAAGTGTGTTTCTTGGTGAATACCAACATTCTTACCGTATTAATGATATTGAAGAGAATTGTGGGATCTTAATTTTCTGAACTAATATAAAAAATATTTTTTTATATTTCACTATTTGTTTCTCTATTCCACTAATTATTACTCAGATAATGTTATTATTTTTATAATTTTGTAAGAAGTACTATTCACCCATCCGAGTTCAGCATTCTATATCTCTTAACATAAAAATTATTACATTACATATATGTAAATGATAAATATATATTATCTTTATTATAATTACAAGAAACCTTTTTTATTCAGAACCTTTGAATATTGTACATTATAATTCTAATACCATAATAAATTACATGACTATAATACTTCTATTTCATCAATTTTTTTAATAATATTATACACTATTTTATCCTCTATTTACATCTAACATATACTAGCATTTCCACTTTTAAAGATTTTTGTAATGGGATATTAATTATGAGGAATGTGATTGGTTAACTGGATTGATTACAGTTCCATTGTTTGAGAAATATCTCCATTTTTATCAAAGAAAAAATCAATTTATTCAAAATATTTACGTACAACTTTATGTTTACTATGAAATCCTTGATTAAAACTACTTTCTTCAAAACATATAATATAAGAATTTTGTTTTGTATATTATTGAGTATATAATATTTAATTATTGAGTACTCTTGTATAATATAGCACCATCATTGAGACCAAAAATGACACTAAGATAAGATATCATTTGATCATTTATATTTGGAATATACCACTATTATTACACCTTTAAATAATCTCTATCACACATCCAAATAAGAAAAATATATATTTACTCATTCAGAATAACATAAATATATTCTTTATATAAATTCAATAACCCATCCCAGGACATGATTTGTATCAACTTATTATAATCCATGAATAAGATACATCATCTTAAATAAAATAATATATTATACATTATATATCATATAGAATATTAATAATGTATCATTAGCATGTTAAGCATTTCTAACACCTTAAAAGGATATGAAATATTTTTAGGAATTATATCATGCTACATTACTAAATACATCATCCTATCATTCTTGATTATAAACCACATTAAATTTTTTCAAATATATGTGTTATTATTTGGACCATGTATCCATTTAAAACTATCTCTATAGATATACATGACCATTTTGAATTAATATTCCCCAATGCATTTTATTGAAAATTATTTTACCATAAATGAATTTATAGACTATTAATATATTATTTATGATGTTTACTATGTAATACATATAATGTCCATAAATAATATTTAACTCCCACTAAATTTACTTTAAATGAATAATCCATCGATATAATTGATAAAACCAATCCCTTTTATTGCATCTCAAAATTGGATATTCCATCCCGATTATGAATATTTCTTCAATCTCTAAATTGACCATTTCAAATTTCATAGCATAAAAGAATTTTTTAACTCTTTAGAAGGTTTATTTTTGTCATATAAAATTCCTCAACTAAATTAGTAGTATGGAATGGGGTTTTTTATTTATATTAAATCAATATCAAAATTATAATATGTTATTATATAAAAACTATTAAAATAGACATCATTATTATAGCAGCTGAAAATGATTCCTCATAGTCAATGTTAAGATTTATTTTATAACCCTATAAAACCATGTGATATTAATAGGTACATGGTATACCATCCATGTCCGTATTAATTGAGACTACCCACTACTAGGTTATAAGTCTCCCTCAATTAGGTGAATTCCAAAAATTCTAAATTTAGTTAGTGATATGGTGGACATATCTTATTTCACAGCCACAAATAATTTCACAAAATAATAATAATTACTAGAATCTAAGTAGGAAATACGATCATCATCTATAAAAAATACCACACCGTAATTTAAATAATAAATCCATATCTATTAACATCCTAATTAATCTTATATGATATTTAAGGTTCTTATAAAATTTGATTCTATATTTTTTTCGCGACCAATTTTGGAACAATCTAATATTCTAATTCTAGAACTATTCACTTTTATTATATTTAATGGTCACTAAGATTAATTTTACTCTACATCAATTTTTATTTGACATATTCCATCTAAAATAAAATTCAATTTCAAACAATGAACAAAATTTCTATTAATGATTATGAAAATAACATGCATTACATTCCGAATAATCATTAAAAAATAATAACCTTTAAGATTTGGAGTGATGTTTATTTGATAACAAATGATATATATATACTAAAAAACCAAAAAATATTATGAAATAAAATATTGGATTCCTTCAAATAAATTTAATATATAACTTTTTTATGAAAAATTTATATAGAATACAATTTCGAGTGAATATATTAGTTTGAATATCATATCCCCCATATGATATGGGATGGTTATAATAACTCATCACCATTCAAACCATGATAAAAAATATATGATTAATCTTTTAGAACATCCCATTATAGTATGGGGTTATGGGGTAAATGAGTTAATAAACAATTCTATAGTCACCTAGATGATCATTTAATTCATTGATATAGTATTCTCCACATTTGTTTGATCAGGATATATTTATTTTTTTCCTAACTTATTTTTTAATTTTAGAAATCATGACATCTAATTTGTTTCATTTGTTATATCATAATAAAAACATTGTTATATTAATACAACTTATCGATAAATGTTATAAAGTTATTATATCAAATATTTTCTTAAGTAATCAGTGGTCTAGATACACAATTATTTATAAGATATATTAGTCCATTAGCCCAGTCATAGTTTCCTGTAAACGGTATATTACTAACTTTTTATAAAAAATATTATTCCATTTTAAAAATGATTCATAATTTAATAAGTGAAGATTTCTATCTAAAGAGAGTCTTTAGAGATATATCACATTTATATACCTTGTAATTTAATATCACAGTTTAATGGAATTGGTATCTACCTTGACCATCTTATATTTAATTTTATAGATTATATTATCCATATCTATTATTTCAAAACTATTGTTTTTTGTCTTCAAGGAAATTAATTTTTTTATTCTTGTATATATCCCAAATGAAGATCATAATGATTAATGAAAACCCATTCTTGTAAAAATAATATAAATAATTAAAATTTATATTTCCATTCTATGTATAGTATCATTTTTTTCAATTCTATAAATAATATACTAGTTAGGAAAAGATCACAGTTTTATATCCTAATAAACCCTGGTTTCCTCATTCCAAACAAATAGATATACTTAAACTTTCACCAATTATCCCCTATTTATGAGTTAGTGTTATCACAAAAATTTATCATGAATGCATCATATCCAATACCGATGAATTAATATTTTGGAGATTTATTTCTATATTATTCGAAAAAATATGTTCAATATTCTTATTTTTTTATAACTTCTAATCCTTAGATAAAAAAATTCGAAAATAGGTATAACCTATAATATATCTCAATTTTATGTTAAATATTCATGTTATAATCGATAATATGACTTATCGTAGTTTGAGTATCTTGATTAATGTCATTTTAAAAAGTACTATTTGTAAAAATTACACGAAAAAAATAATATCCATGTAAAGCGCGTTTTCATAGTGATATAAGATTTATATATCATTAAATATTGATTTTCTTTATCATTCATTCAATAATAAATCTATTTAGGTAGATCATTATTAATATAACACCACATGATAATCTTTGATAGTATGGTGAAAAACACATTTTCCAATTCATCATATAAATTGTCCTAACACCATTCCATAAAGAAACAAAATATCATTAGGGTCACCAGATATGGTTAACCTAAATTTTAAATACTATATTTGAACATATTACTGATAGGGATACCAATTACCGGCATGGATGATATTTAATAATCTTTTGGAACCCAACTTCAACATGACCAATAATCAATGTTTTAACATGAGTTAAAGTAGAATAGAATATGACACTTAGTATCTCCCAGGTTTCTAGAGTCTCAAAAACTATTTATGAATATTATTTATATTATAAATAAATATTTTATCCAATTAAATATATATATATATATCATGTAATCCAAATATATATGCATGATAATTAAATTTATGGTTTTAAATCATATTTCCTCATTCAAATTAATATTTTCCAAACATTTTAATGTATAATTCAATATACATTTCATAATTCGTGTTTATTAACCAATAATAATATCAAATTATATAAATAATTATCCAACTTCATCAAAGGAATTATTTATAGGAAATCATTTCTTATTAAGGAAATGAAAAATATAAATCCAAAATCTCAAAAATAATAATAAAAGTGAAATAAGTGCCCTAACATAACTATTACTATATATAAATTAATTTCCCAGTCTAGTGACAATTATAAATCAAAGACACACAATCTATATATAAATTCTAAACTGAGACCTTAATTCCAATACAATTTTACCAACTAAAACTAATAAATAATAAAAAAATACATATAATTTAATTTATAAAAGAAATTAAATATAATTATTTACATGATAAATAAATATTTCAGTTCATTTATACTATGTAACTCTTATTTTTCAATCCTAAAAACTATATGAATTTTTTTAAAAACGTAACATAAATTTTAAAATTTTTCTAATATAAGAAGTTTATATATATAAAACACATATAATGGTGTTATAAATTAATATATAATTCATATAATTCAAATGATATATGAAAACATTATACAATTATAAATTATTATAAATACCAAATTTAGGATATTTCAGCTATGTTTGTCTGAAATAAATATTTATATAAAATTTTCTAAAGAATAGGGCCAAATACAATGATACAATTTCTATGCCCAAGACATATTGGTTAGAATATTACTAGATGATATTACTCAGGAAAATTATATATTTGACTATAACAATGAATTCTCTTCCTAATCATACCATAAACCATGGAAATCCCCACATTTTCTACAATGTATTTTTTTCATTGTATATATATATTTTTGATGAACGAAGACAATTTTACCAAAAAAATAACATTGGATTATTGGAAAATTATTCCATATTTTACAATAATAAAATAACAATTCTCATTCAAAAAACATTCCATTTATCATAAAAATTTCTATAAATCATTAAGTAATTCTATAAACCACAAATTTTTTCTAAAAAACTTTGTAAAGAATGACGTGGTTTCAAGATCATAGTTGTGTTTCAGTAAAAACACAACAAGTCTTTTCCATTATTGATCGTAAATTTATTAACTCTTCAATGGATAATGAAATAATACAAATGAAGGGATTTTGTAATCATCTTTATTCCAATATGTATTGTATGAAATCATATAACCTATATATAGGATTTATCAGTAGTGGAATTGGATTGTTAAAATAAAATACAATAAAAAAAATCATACCTCACATTCTTTCATTCTTCTATTCCAATAACGTTTTTTATCATGATACATTTGTTAATTATAATGAGTTTTTACCACAAATTGTATCTATCGGCCATTGTAATTTATATCCACTTCATTATAACCCATTCTCCTATAATGGTATATGAGTACCTTATCCATAAAGGTTAATGAATATGTCAATAATATCATGAATTATCATTAGTATCAATGAATGGGGTTAATTAAATCATGTTTATAGAACATATTATTTGATTTATGGATCCTATTGGATTATATAATTTAGTATGATATAAAATTGAAAACCCTAGGCCCCATTAGTATAACTATTATAACATTTAATTAATAATAATTTTGTTATTAAATTCCATTAAAAATAAATAATTTATATAAATATTATCACATCATGTGACAATAAGATAAATAAAATTGATAAGAACCATTTTACTGTTAGACAAATGATATCCTAGACCACTAAGAAAAAAAAATTTGAATTCAAAATCATGACTAAACAAAAACAAAAACCTGGTTATCGATATCATTTTGTGGTTTTTCATTTAGTGTATATTCTTAACAATATTTTTTTCAAACACCTACACAAACCTTATACATATAATATGAAAAGAGTGTATATTTTTATATAATCTAGGATGAGAATATAGATATAAATAGTAAGTTCCTCAACATAACATTCATGTTTCTATTTAACAGAGAATGTGAATGTCCCCATGTGTTGATTAAACAAATATTATTAATCGAGATTTTGTTTCAATAAATCTGACTATGACAACAATATTATCTTAATAAAAACACATACTATCTTTAAAATTATCAAACAAATATCATAAAAATGATTATTAATGATCCATATTTCATAAAAAACATTGTTATACACCGAAAAATACCCAAATGTAATAACATCATATAGTTTCCCAACAAAAGGTACCTTACTATAATATTCACATCTAGTTTTTTTGTATAATATCTCATTATAATTGTTCACTAATATTGACCTATTTAATATATATATATATATATATATATATATTGGTTATGGAATTTTCCTCCAATAGGGTCTCTCAAAATTTTCATGGAGTCTGCCCTCAGAGACTCTCTCCCCCCAAAATTTTCAATGATTAGGTCGAAATCCAATGACAACCCTACTCTTTATTACATACTTAAAAATGATTTATTACATAATATATAACTTAATACAACTCTGGGGATCTATAGGTGTAGTTCCATGGGAAATTAGAAACATTACATAACATCATAGAACATAAAACACAACTTCTTTATTGAAAACATCCTTTATAACACCACTACATTCCCCCATACTTAGCATTGTATGGGATAACTTGAAAACATGTATAAGAAAAGGGTAACCTATAAAGCCTAGTAAGGGATTAAACAATGAATAACATGAAGAATACATTACATTTTAATAATTAGTTATATTAATTAATCATAAAAGAAACTTGAACATAAAGAAATGATAAAGCAATATTATCATAACATGTAAATGTGGAAACAACAGTTAACATGGTATTAGCATGAGCCAATGCTCATAGCACATGAAGCATGGGAAAACATTCATTTCACATGAGTTATCAAGAAAAAACCCTCATTTAACTTTAATTTTTATTATTATACCCTCATTTTACTTGACGTATTATGATACTAACCATTACCCAATGCATTGGTGTGCTATCAGGGGGCACACTTCTTAATCATTTCATTTCATGCACAAGTGTGCCACATAGATCATACAACATGGATCGAAAAAACATCATCATTTAATTCACAATAAATGAATTTTTAATTCAAACATGAAAATCCATAATCAATAAGTAAATGTGCATAAAGGCGAATACCCATTATAGGAAAATTGGCATGGTATTCACTACATAGTGCCTTTGGCATAGAAAATTGTTGTGCAATTTCGGTAGCATAAACCTGTGACATAAGAATCGATAAAAATGGTAGATGAGATAGAAAAGAGTGTCTCATAATATTAACATGAATTGGAAAGTAAGTGGGACATATATATACATGTCCCAAAAAATGTAATGGAATGTAGACTCATAATAAAAAACAATTACATGACTGTGAATGAGAAGATAGAAATTCCTTACGAAATTTTGGCATGGTAATGTGTGTATATTGGATGCATTAGTGGGAGGTAAATATGTCTCTAATAATTTAGAACATAAGTAGGAAAAAATATGGGAGGGTTGAAATAATATCCCAACATTTATAATTGACAATAAAACAGCATAACAATATTATAAAACATGGATAAATTGAGGAAGGAATTAAACAATTACATGGAAGTATGAACCCAAATGATTGAGAGGGGATTGAGATAGGCTTCCAAAGAGATTGGGGCACCTTGGGATGATTCTAGAGACTAGATTTCAGGTGTTGGTCGATCTCCAATGTCTTTGATTTAAGAGTATGTGGGATGGTGGGTGGTTTTATATAGGAAAGTAGAGGGGATTCATTATTATTTAGGTTTGGGTCACCACACATTAAACTATTATAAACAATTGACCATACCATGATTTTTTCCCATGGTTTCTTTAAAATTGGAGTGGAAGAGAATATTTTATAAGGCTAATGGCCTAAAGTCTTGAAATATTAGGATTTCTTATGTGGAGGTGAGTCACACTCTCAAGGAAATCAATATAAAAAGTAAAAATATTTTATAAGTCTTGGAGGGTCCACCTAGGATTTATAAAATATATAAAAAACCAAAAATCACATTATTTTAATGGTAAAACATATATTGGCTGAACATAAATTTTATATTAGTGTATTACAATACTATTGGGTCATTATGTTGTCATAAAACACATTATATATTTAAACGATATTTAATTTTTGTCGACAAATTTGACTGTCTGAGAAAATTATGAAAAATTCACCATTGGATAATTTTGATAACTTTATTCCAAAAATAATATTCATTTTATCTAAATAATTTTCTAAATATGTGAATTTTTACTTTTAAAAATAAAAACTGACATTTATCGACAATTCATGGGTTTTGACAAAAATAGCTTCTAAACCATAATAAAAATCACAACTGTATTCATAATAAATATATGATAACTTATACTTAATAAAAATGTATTTATTAATAATGTTTTACAAAAATTTTATTTAATTCACAAATCCATTAATTCATCAAAATATATTTTTAAATTTAATATTAACTAAAAATACTATTTTCACTTTAAAAAAATTTACAATGTAACAATAATAAAATGAATGAATATTATTTATTATATAAAATAATAACGTACCTAATCATAGTTCTAGGGACTCGTTAAATAACCCCATATAACACCCAGATATGACATAAGGGTATGAAATGTGATGGTGAGAGGCTCTTGGGGTGGATCAGATAACATTGCCTGGGTTGTAATCTCTATTAACATCCACTTCTACCGTAAGCGGTTCTGCTCGAGATTAATCTATAAAAGATTGAAAAGGTCTTGGTCAAAAGAAATTCCTAATGAAACCAGATCCTTTTTGAGATCCAACAAATGAGCTTTGTATGGGGCAATTATAATAGATGAGGCCATCACTTCCTTTGTCAGAGTAAATTGGATATGTTAAAGCCCTATATTTATACTAATCATGTGATAAATTTTTAACAGCTATATTATAAATGGTCATAATTCTTAAAGGTATTTTAAAATCCAATAACATAAAACCAATGAAGTGAATATGTTATATATCCATTCAATATAACAAGAATATTAATTAGATCAAGAGGAATTTCCATTAATAAATGTTTGGGTCGTTACAGTCTTACCCCCTTAAGAAATTTCTTCTTCGAAGTTTCATTTTCCAACACAAAAATGGGTGCGGGTAACTCTGCTTCATCACTTCCTCTGATTCCCACGTTTCTTTTTCAAACATTTGTTTTTTTCCACAATTCCTTGATGAGGGGTAATGTATTATTTTTTATAACTATTTCCCTACAATCTAATATCGTCCCTGGCTTCTCTTCATTTGAGAGGTTATTCTCCAATGGTAAAACCTATAGATTAAGTATATATGATGGTTGAGATATTAACTTATTCAATATTGATATATGGAATACATCATGTACTTCATATAGGTTCGATGGGAGTTCTAGTTGATATGACACTGCTCCAATGAGATCATGTATTTCAAATGGTCTGATGTCCCTTGGACTGATCTTTCCCTTCTTACCAAATCTCAAAAATCTCTTACATGGTGATATGAGAAGGAATTCCATGTCTATGTCCTCAAACTCTAGGTCTCATCGACAATTATTAACATAGATATTTTTTTCAACTCTGAGGAGCTTTAATGTGCTGTCGGTTGGTCTCAACCTTCTCCACCATTTCTTAGACCATTTTCGGACATAGGAGTTTTCTCTTCCTAACTTCATCTGAACATGTTGGGGTTATACATCTCTTTCCATATAGGGCTTCATAATGATCCATTTGGATTCTTGATTGGAAACTATTGTTGTATGAGAACTCAAAACGAGGGATATATTGACCCATATTCAATTGAAGTCCATTGATCACAATCTCAACATTTCCTCAAGTATTTGGATAGTCCACTCAGATTGGCCATTAGTTTGAGGATGATAAGTCGTAATGAAGTTCAAATCAGTATCTAGAGCATATTGAAGAGTCTTCCCAAACATAGAGGTGAATCATAGATCTCAATTGAATACAATTGATAGTGGTACTCCATGTAGCCTTTCCACCTCTCTAATGATGTCTCTGCCAGTTGATCTAGTGAGAAATCCTCTCGAATTGAAATGAATTGTGCAGTCATTATAAGACAATCCACAACAACCTAGATAGAATTGTTTTTTTGGATGACTTCGGATGTCCAGTGGAAAATTCCATGGTGATTTTCTCCCATTTCCATGCTGGTATGGGTAATGTTTGCATCACCCCTTTAAACATCTGCCTCTAGACCTTCATTGGTAGACATAACATGAACAATGATTATACTCTGTGATCTCGCTGTCAGAGTTATCAATACATCTTTGTGTTTCCTGGGTGAACAAAGAAATTTGAAATATGTGCTTCATCCAAAATTTCAGTCTTCAGCTCCGGACACGATGGATCACATAGTAATTTCCCAAATCTCACAATTATTTCTTCATTAACATTGAACTCTGAAGATTTTTTTTATAGTTTCCACTTTCTTCTAAATTCCCACATAATCTTTTTGATTATCCTTTAACCTTTCTAAAAGAAAATATTGAGAAATCATTTTTAAAAGGATTGATGATGTTCTATTCTTTATGATTCCCATGTTCATCATTATCAAATCTATGAAGATTGGATCCTTTTCAATTCACATCAATGATATAATTGTTGGGTCTTTTTTACATAGAGCATCTACCATCTTGTTCGCTTTCCCAGGGTAGTAATGGATTGAGTAGTCATAATATATGATCAGCTCTAGTTGTCTTCATTGCGGTATGTTCAACTCTTTCTGTGTGAATATATACTTGGGGCTTTTGTGGTCCATATATATTTCACACTTATCCCCAAAGAGATAATGCTCCCAAAATTTTATAGAGAAGTTCACTAAAACCAACTCCAGATCATGTGTTGGATAGTTTTTTCACATGAACATTCAATTTCCTTGAAGCATAGGAAATCACTTTTTCATTTTTCATCAACACACAACCCATACCCATCTTCAAAGCATCCATGAATATCATAAAAAGGTATCTACTTGTGGATAATGTGAGAATGTGAAAAATGATAATCCTCCTTTTCGACTCTTTAAATCTCTCTTTGCATTCATCAATATATGAAAACTTTACTCCCTTCCGAGTTATCTTAGTTAGAGGGATTGAAAATCATGAATAATTTCACCCAAATCGATGATAATATCTATCTAACCCGGGGAAGATATGGATTTCTGTTACCGATATTGGCCTTAGCCAACCCTCAATTTTTTTTGTCTTGGAGAGATCCATAGATATACCATTGCATGTGATGATATGGCCCATGAATGGGACCTCTTTCAACAATAACTCACACTTATTATACTTTATATATAGCTTCTCCTTTCATAAGGTCTATAGTACAGTTATTAGATTCTCCTCATGATCCTCCTTGGTTTTGGAGGATATTAAAATATAATCTATAAAGACTATCAAAAATTTGTCGAGGTAATATCTAAAGACTAAATTCATTAAGTCCATGATGATTTAAATAGGATTACTGAGTCTAAAAGGAATTACTATGAATTCATTGTGCTCGTACCTCATACAAGAGTAGTCTTGGGAATATCCTTCTTCTTCACACTTACTCGGTAATATCCTGACCACAAATAATCATTGGAGAAGTATGGTGCTCCATGTAGCTGAATGAACAAGTCTTTAATTCGAGGAAGAGGATAATTTTCCTATATTGTGATTTTTTTGAGCTCACGATAATCAATGAAAAGGTGCATTGACCCATCCTTATTTTTGATGAAAATGATTGGAGCACCCCCTAGTCAATCACTTGGGCGTATAAAACATTTATCCATATTATACTGTAGTTGTGTCTTCATCTACTCAAACTCCACAACAACCATTCTATACAGAGAATTGGATATTGGAAATTCTCTAGTTATAGGGTCAATTGAGAATTCAACGTCACTTATAGGAGGAAGACCAAGAAATTCCTTGATAAACACTTTAGCAAATTCCCTCACAATAGGCATGTTTTTAAGGACAATTGCTTCCTTAGACTCAAGAATCTGAGCTAGATACGCATTCTCATAGTGAAGTAATATCCACACTTGAGATGATGGTGATAATGTAGATTCATCTTCCTCCTATCACTTGTATAGAATCGGGGGTCAATTCCCCTAATGTAGAGTGATTTCTCTCTCACATCAATTTATGCTGGATCTATAGAGGGAAAGTCAATCCATGCCAGGAATAACATCTAATTATAACAGAAAAAGTATGATGAGGTTCCTTAGAATGTTCAGTCCAAAAATTGTGACTGGGGAGATGTTATATTCATGGGATGAAATGATTTCCCCATTTTCCATACTCATCGACATCTTTACTTCCATGATTTTGTAGTGGTGTTTGGATTATTCAACTAAACTTTCAGGATATAAAAGAATGAATAGAACTAGAATCAAATAATAATGTTCTCTATTCATGAATGAATAACTAGAATACCAATCACAACATCATTTATGGGGTTCACTTCGGCAATTGTGATGTTAAAAGGTCATCCCTGCTGCCTTGGAGGATGTTGGTTTCCTCCTAAATCTTTTTTCTTAGGGAACTGATTTTCAAGGTTCCCTAGTTTTTTGCAGTTGAAGTTATGAACAATGGTTTGAGGATTAGAGGGAGAATTCCTCTCCTTTTTCACAACTACAGGTTTTTCTTGTTGGATGTTAACAGGTAGGTTCCCTTATCTTCCACATCTAAATCATTTTCTCTTCCCCTTCAAGAAATTTTTGTGGTGCTTCTTTCTGCACCATTAGAAAGCGGGGTGCTGTTTTTTCTTATCACCATTGGATTTATCCATCAAACCAAAATAATTGAAATCCACCTTATGATTTTTATCCCCATGATACTCATAATATTGGCCGATCTCCATTTATACATTGATAAAAAATCAAACAATTTCCTCATAGCTATCGAACTCACTGATTTCAATGGATTTCCGTAGGCTATGTTTCAGCCCACCAAAGAGGCAGTCAACCTTGAATGTGGGGTAAAAACAAAGTTAGATGGATATCGTAAAATCCATGTGATTTTATTCTTTGTTTTATCCAATGGATTATTCTTCTTTTTTCATCGGGGAAAGTAAATCACTTTCCATCATATGTCAGAGGGTGCATGGAAAATATTTATCAGGAAACATCTTCTGGATATCCTTCAATTCCAAATCCTCGATCTCCTCATCTGGTATTGTATTTTTTTCAATGTCTATCATTGATAAGATTAACCATCCATATGATAAACATCCAAAATAACCTTTTCTTTTTCGGAACACTGAAAGATGGATAAGATCTTTTCAATGTAGTTGATCCATTGTTCGACGATTGGGGGACCAGATGACCCACTAAATTAGGAGGCCTTTGTCTCATGAAGCTCTCGATTGCTACTTGTTCTTTATTGGGGGGGGGGGGGTTGACCAATCCTCTTGACCCATGTTTCTATTAAATGTTTTAGTTAACTGAGAGAGTATGAAAACAAAGTTTGAAATTCCTTCTCCCATCAGATTAGACATCTCATTATAATAGTCAACCCATTGATCTTTGAATTAGTTGTTAGCCAGAGTACTCCTATTACTGGCCATTGGTTGGAATAAAAGGAATGTTATGAGTAACACATAAATGGTAACCCAAAGACAATAACAGATGACATATAAATAACTTTTATTTCCATAACTTATGAATCTATAGGCATTTATCTATGTTATCCATGATCTAGTTTCTTAAATATATACATAGGGGAATTATTTTATTTCGATAAAAATTGGTCATAGTATGTCTGTGTATTTAAAAAAGCATATAACCTAGGAGAGTCATAACCAAGAGTTCAGAAAGGCCTGTTTTCGTGTTCTAGTATACCCTAGGTGAGGCCCAAAACTCCATGTTCGTGTTTTCACTCCTAGGTACATCTGTTCTAGAGCCGTGTCTACATTCTCGTGTCCAGACAGGGATGTATTTATTTGATAAAAATATTAATCAATACTCAAAAATATTTAGGTATGTCATTAATATACATATTCATATCACTAAGGCTTCACTAGGGTTTTGTAATCCTAATATCAACAATAAAAAAACCAATCCTCTGATACCATGTATGAAAACTATACTCTTTATTACATACATAAACATGATTTATTACATAGAATTTAACAAAAGACAACTGTGTGGATATAGAGGTCTAGTGTTTTGGGAAAATTGGAACATTACATAACAAATTAGAACATAAAACATAACATCTTTATTGAAAAATATCTTAAATGACCACTACATTCCCTCATACTTACCCTTGCATGGGATAACCTGAGGACATGCATAATAAAATGGGGAGATATAAAGCACAATAAGGGAGTAAAAAAGGAATAAAAAGAAGAATACAATACATGTTAGGTATTAGGAATATCAATGGAGGATAATATAAAAATGAACAAAAAGGAATGATAAAGCATGATTATCACAATAAGGAAATATGACAACAACAATTAACATGGTACTAGCATGTACCAAGGCTCATTGCACATGGAGCATGAGTAAAACCTAATTGCACTTGAATTATCATTAGTAAACCCTCATTAAACATTAATTAGCATTAGTAAACCCTCGTTTCACTTGACACAACATTATAATAATCATTACCCAATTCTTTGGAGCGCTATCAGGGTGCAACCATCTTAATCCTTTCATTTCATGCATAATTGGGCCACATAGATCACACAACATTGATTCATAAAACTTAATCATTTATTACATGATAAAAGAATGTGGAATTCATAAATGAAAATTCATAATCAATAGGTAAATGTGCATAAAGGTGAATACCCTTGATAGGGAAATGGGCATGGTATTCCCTACACAAAGACTTCTTCTTGGAAAATCGCGGTGCAATTTCAGCAGCATAACGACGTGACATAAGAACTCATAAAATTGGTTGATGATAGAGAAAGGGGTGTTCACATAATATTGACATGAAATTTATAGAAATGGGGTCATATATATACATTTTCCAACCAACGTAATGGAATTTAGACTCATAATACCAATCAATTGCTTGAATGTGAATGAGAAGAGAGAAAATCTTTACAGAATTTCAGCATGGTAACGAGTGTACATGGGAGACATTAATGAGAGGGAATGTGGTCTCTCATCATTTCAAAAATATGGAGGGTAAAATAAGAGAGGTTTGAAATCATACCCCAATATTTATAATTTACAATTAAAGTGAATTATAATATTAAGAAACATGGATAAAATGAGAAAGGAAGGAATCCCTTACTTGGAAGTGTGATCCCAAAGGCTTGGGAGGGGCTTGAGAGATCTTCTTGAGATCATGGGAACCATGGGAGGATTATTGAGAGATGAGGACATGGGTTGGTCTATCTCCAAAGGCTATTATTTAAGAGGAAGTTGGTGCTTGGGTGGCTTTACATAGGAAAGCAGATGGAATTCATTATTATTTAGGTTTGGGTCACCACACATTAAACTAATCCAGACCACAATCATCCCATGCTTATTTCCCATTGTTTTTTTATAAATGTTAGTGGAAGAAAATATTTTATAGGACCAATGGTCAAACGTTTTAAAATATTAGGCTTGATTATGTGAAGGTGAGTTACACTCTCAAGGAAATCAATTTAAAAAGTTAAAAAAAATTAAGTCTTTGATGGTCCAGTAGGCTTTTTAAAATAAATAAACAAACCTAAAACAACATTTTTAATGGTGATACATATATTTTCCAAAAATAATGTTTATAGTATTTTATAAAATCACTATTGGGTCTTTATGATGTCCCAAAACATGTTATATATTTATTTGGTATTTAATTTTTACAAAAAAATTCAACTGTCTCAGAAAATTATGAAAAATTCACCATTGGATAATTATGACATCCTTATTACAAAAATAATATTCTTTGTTTCTAAATAATTTTCTAAATATGTGAATATTTAATTTTAAAAACAAAAATCGACATTTATATAATAATCTTGGGTTTTGACAAAAACATATTTTAAACCTTAATAACAATCACAATTGAATACATAATAATTATACGATAATTTATACATAACAAAAATTAATTTAGTAAAAATATTTTATTAAAAAATTATTTAATTCAAAAATCTAGTAATTCATCAAAATATATTTCTTAATTTAATATTAAATAAAAATATTATTTTCACTTTAAAATCTATTTATAAAGTAACAATAATAAAATGAATGTATATTCTTTATTATATAGAATAATAATTTACATAATCATAATACTAGGGTCTCATTAAAAAACCCCTTATAACACCCGCATACGACCTATGTGTAAGGTGTGTGATGGTGAATGACTCTTGGGGTGGCTCGGATAATATCGCTCAGGTGGTAATCTCTATTAACTTCCACTTATCCCATAAGTAGTTCTACCTGAGCTTAACATGTTAAATATTACCTTAGGCTTGGTCAAGAGGAAATCCCAATGACTCAATTGCCTTTCCGATCTATGACAAATGGGATTCGTATGGGGAAATTCTACAGGACAAGGACATCATTTCCTTTGTTTATGTAAATTGGATTTGTTAAAGCCCTATATTTATACTAATCATGGGATCACTGTTTAACCACGATATTATCAAAAATCCCAATGGTTAATGGTATTTTCAAATCCAAAACATAAAACCAAATAAGTGCATATGTTATATAGTCATTCCATATAATAATACATTTAATTAAATCAAGAGTAATTTCCATTAATAAATGTCTGGGTCATTACACATCCACCCTTATGGAATCTCACTAATGGAATGGGTGTCTACCCCAGTGGAATATCCTCTACAAAACATTTATTATCACTATAATATATATATAATTAATAGGATTGGTTATGTCTCTTATATCCTCAAAATTAGGTATCACAAAAGGATTCAACTCACCCTCCCCAATGTAAATTTTGTCTTGTTAGGCCATAAAATAAATAAAGATCTCAGGGAAAAATTCCCACCCAATATATTTGAAAGGTATCAAATATTTCCACGATAATATGATACTGTGGAAAAATAACCATATCTGGTTTTACTAATATTTACTATATGCTGAGTATAATAAGTGTTTCAATCACTATACAATCTGAAACATATCAAATATATATATCCACTAAGTTTCCTTATCCACCACATCATTCCCCATTCCTAAATCTATATATATATAAAATAGATAATTTTTTAAGATAATAGATTTCTAAAACCACTGATTGATCATTCCAATGAATCGACTAAATATTTAATTTCATTCAGAAGAATGAATCAGGCACTATGGCCAATACTGAAAATATAAGTACATCATGCTATGATGGAATAACAAACATAAAATCTGCACCACTCCATATAACTAATTTATTAAAATCCATATATACTAAAAATGTATACTATATCCAATAAAAAGTGGTACAAACCCCTTGTAAGTCATTATAATTTTATACCATCTTATAAAAATTAGTTTGTTACACTTTTTGAATGAATGGAATCACACATGTACAAATTTTTTATATGCCATGAAAATGTTTGTAAAAATTATATTAATTACACATGGGATGTATTCCATAAAATATGATGATTATGAGATAATTATTAAATAAAATGGCATTTAAAATAATTTAAAAAAAAACTTTATAAAGGATTATCAATATATATTTATATTATAATAACTTATCTACTGATTAAAATATTAATATGAGGTAACAATCATTTATAGTTTCAACGTAATCACATATCATAATATTTATCTCCTTTCCATAAATATATTCACAATGACACAACCAAAAATCAAATAAACTACTAATCCACTATAATTATTGAAACATTTTTAATCAATTATAATGTAAAATATATTATTAAAATTTCCATATTAGATCTCCAACATATACAAATTGGAATCATTCATATAATGTCTTATAAACTATTATAGTATTAATTATTCCAATAGATTAATAATACGACCATTATCATATTCATTATAACATTTTTTAATCTAATTACATAAATATCAAAATATAAATTTAAAATATAGTCACTATCTTTTATTATAATAATGTATCAACAAATAATATTTTAACAAATAATGTTAGACTTACACAAAATAATATAATAAGTAATAATATTGTTCCAAAAACAACAAATAATTGAAGAACATAAATCCTAGAAATTTCAATGACCATCCATGAATTTTATATTCTATGTCCACCATATACCCAGATAATGATGACTCAAAAATTCAACTCATTAATTAGAGAAAAAATGATAATGTTGAAGATATGCTCATGGTGTTGAAAATGTATCAAATAAATGAAAATCCTAAACTCCCAGATAATTTCCCTCTACAAACTTCTATAAAATCATTTTTTTAATTTATCATTCCCTATATAAATAAAATCTCCATAAATTCACTAACTAGAAATTCCAGGAACATAATAAAATAGTTATACCTTATATTCCTCTAATATTCCATGTATTTATCCCCATAAAATTCTTTAAACATTCAATGAATATATTTGATGAAAATAATATATTAGATATAAATTAATTAAGAATAATTCAATAAATTAATTTCCAACAACCCCAAACATTTAGTATGAAATCTATCCACCTCAAATATATCAAATAACAACCCAAGGGAGAAAAGAACATATCAAATTTAAGAGAATATTTTAATTTTTCTTCCATGACTTGTTGAATATTCATATTATCCTTCATACTATAAATTCATTTATATTTTAAATGATCCAAAACATTAATTCTATGGGCATCGACATTATCTAAATTAAAATTTTTTAATTCAAAAAAAATCATCAAACATAACCTTAAAGGATAATTTTTTTGAAATATTTCCTGACTCAACCTCCCCAATCCAATAATTTGGTCATATAACACCATGGGTATTGAATAATACATTGGTTTCCTTCCTAGAAAACAAAATTTATTAACAACTTTGGTCACATATTTGGATAATGACTATCCCAATATGTCGAAACATGTTTTCTGTGGGATTTTCCCTCAATCACATACACCATATAGAAAATCCAAGGTGGTCACCCATCCAAACAATAATTTATTAAATGAATTTTTATATATAGATTTCTAATCAGGTAGGGTCCTAAATTTTTATCCACATTGTTGAAATAGGTCATAACATTTAGTCTTTTATTTATCACTTTTTCAAGTGTCTTACACTCCTCCCCCCTACTTAAAACAAATGTCCATTAATATAGAACCAAAAATCAAATTTTTTTTGGGACTCTGCACTTTTTACTACATATTGAATTTTATTCCATTTTGTAAAGAACAAATTCTGGTCGACTAAAATTTTCAGCCATGTTTCCATAAAGACAAAAAAACATTCCCAATTTCCACTTCCTTGTGAAAAAAACCTATGTATCAAAACACATAACCACTATAATAATTTCACCCAAAAATCATAACTCAACATATAAAATGTATAAATATATAAGGATTTAGAATCCTAAAATATCGTTTAATACAATGTACATCTATGATACATAATAAAATAATATAAATCACTAATCTTGGGGGGACTATCAAAACCATTTCTTTATGTAAACATCCACCCCTCAAGTCCAAATCAACATAATATTACATCAAATAAGATAATCCATCATGATAAATGACACAAATCCATTTATTAGGAACCAATAAAATCATTATTTTATATTCCTGATGGTATAGGCAAGGTTTTTTAAAAGAACCCAGTAGGATACCACCATATATATTTAATGTTATTGTCACCATTAAACATTAAGTTATAGATTCAAAAAAACATTTCATAATTATTTTCATTTGAAATTTTTTTAGAAACATCCTTGGATTCCTTTAAAATAAAAAATATTAAAAATAATAAAATATTTTGAAAAGGGTTGTGAATGATAAAGTAAGAAAAATGATCAAAACCGTCCACGGAAAATTATAAGATTCACATTAGAGAATAAAATTATGAATCATCGCCCTCATGTTGAAGTCCTAAAATAATGAGCCTCTAGACTATGAGAATACATAACAGGGATATGAAATAAAATTAATGATTAAAAAATGAATCCTAATGATACCGATATATTCCAAAATTTATTTTTCTTGCCCAAAAAAACCTAATCATTGCACGATAACAAAGGATTACATATGTTTATAACCTGACACACCCAAAGTTCATATGTGATCTATTTTATCATAGATTAAAGTAAAAAAAAAACAAAATTTTGTAGAAATTTTATTCAGGAAGATACATTTCAATCCAATTCTTGAGAAACAATTTTTGATTTAATATTATCTCCGATTCATTTCATCTATGATAATATATTCATAAAATAGTTCTAAATAAAAAACCCATTAAAAACATTTTCCATGCCATTAAATATGTTGTTACAAAAAAATACCTCATATAAATTAAATCAATAATTTTTAAAATCGAAAACAAATAAAATAACTAGAATTTCATTTCGTCACTTATAAATATCCATTTAAAGATAAAAATTAATTTTCAATGGATGAATCATAGTTTCCTTTTAAAATATGATATCTAGAAATGTGAAGTTAAAATGTGTAAAAAATAGAATATACCTAAATGATTTCAACCAAGACTGAAGGGGAATCCTTATATAACCAAAGAAAGAACCAACTATAATGTCCAAGAAAGTTTGGGTGTAGTTAATAAGAGACTAAAATGAAATTTTGTTTTATGATTAGCATCTTAATTAGGGTAATTTTCAATTTTTAATAAATATATATGGGTCTCATGGTTGGGATGCATGATTAGAAAAATTTTGTGATAATAGCGTGGTCCCTACCATCCCCTGAAACCCAATTTTTTTTGGTCAGCTGTGAAAATATAAATGGTTAAACAGAATATGGGATTGACTTACACCATCCTTTTGATACATAACATAGAATTATTTATAATTAATTGGAATCTCACATGGTCATAAAATCCATTCCCAAAACCATTGAATATAAAATAAATTAAAACCAGTCATATGGAATGGTAACTACACGATTTCTACTATCTGTGTGCAGACTGTGCGCCTGTTATAATTCTTACAAAATTTAAAAATCTAAATATTTAACAACTAAAAAAATTTAAATCTGCAATATAAATAATAGTATCCTAAAATAAGTAATACAGATTACTAGGATGGTATAACATATTAACACTGTTATTACTATAACCCTTATTATTAAACAAATTAAAATCTCAAAATAGAATGAGAATAAATCAATACAATTTAATGTAATTCACACACATCTTGAATTCCCATTATTAATTTTTTTTCAATGTAACACTATAGTTTTAAACACTAATATGAATTTGAGAAATATCCATACACTTATATCCACATGCAAATATGATCATGGATATATATTTTTCATTGAAACATTCCTTTAAAGGAAATAAAAATACATACTTATCATGTAGCCTATAGGAATTGGTACATTTCATATTTTTTAGATCTATTTATAATAATATGACCTTCTAGACCATATCCTAATATCTTCCTTATACCAACCATTATATCATCACATGTTTTTCAAGGCAACAGATGCCTAAATATATCCATATCTGTATTATCTACTAGTTAAAACCCTTTTATTTTGAGGGATTAATGTCTCCTAAATGAATAGTGGATTAGTTTTAATAATGTAAAAAACCCTCCTACTTATTTGGTTATACAAACAATAAAAGATACATACTATAAGGATTTCCACACATGATCAATTTAGATCCTTTACATCTCCCTTATATAATAATTTCTACCAAATGAATGAGCATTCTAAAAATGTGTATACATATTTAGACACCAATATAATAAACCCTTGATAATTTATCTTATCTGTTTTATATTTTTCATATGTATTTCATATGTATTTTTTCTCTAAACCCACACTCAGGGATATGTTAATAATTTCACCAACATTACATTTATGGCCTTAGTATTGAGGAAGGTGACCAAAAAAATAATATCCAAAACATACAGAATAAAAATAAATTGTTGAAAAACATACATACTATATACCCTTTTAGTTCAATAATTTATGGAATTAGTAAACGATATTACATAAAAGATAACAAATAATTTATGAAAGTATCATTCCCATATACCAACCATTTAATATTCCAAATCAGGTCATCAACATCATCCATATGAAACTCTTATATAAATAATTCATTCAACATCATTCTTCATAACATGGGGGAAATGGAACAGAGGAATTGTGGGCTCAAATTCACAATAAGTGTAAGAATAGGAAATAACAATTGAATATATTCAGTGATAATGATATGTGAATAAGAGTTTGATGATAAAATTAGAGTGCATGATAATATCATAAGAATATTCATACCCATTAATAACCAGACTAGCCAACATAAAATACTAGAATTATGATTTATCGAGGAAGGAGAAAATGAAATTAATAATCATGACCCATTTTAATTAAATAATGATCAATTTAAACAATAATAACCCATATTAAGCAATAAAAAATTATATTGGAACAACATATTAATGATATGTTTTATACATGTGTCAGAAATAACTGAAGCCTAGTTAAATCTAAAAGAGATTCCCTTAGGTAACTCCATAATTATTTCCACTAAAGGAAAAGTAACATTACAAAACGAATTAGATTTATATATAGGAACTCCCCTCATAAAACCCATATCGAGCTCAATCAGATCTATTTGGGTTCTCATATTGTACAAGTTATATTGGCCTCACGAGATGCTATTTGGGTGCCACGAACGTATATGATTTAATAGTCACAAATAAAACTATCTTGCTGAACCTATATAATAACTATTTTCATAAACCATATGAAATTTACAGAGATATTTAATTTAATCATAAAATTTATAGATGAAATCATTATACAATTCATAAATTTTTAACCTAGGGAATAAAATGGATTCCTTGAATATATATTTGAAATATGATTACGCAGTGTAAAAGAAACATGATCCATAAAAATTTCAATAAAACATTTTCAACCCATGGAAATGAAAAAGGTTCCATAATTATCTCTATGATTCTTGATTAATCTATTGAAAATAAATGGGTTCTATAACAATATTTTTTAACCATCATTAACCTGAGTAAAAGAAACGGGTTTTATAATAATATATGTGAAACATGTTTAACCCATGGAAACGAGAAGGTTTCATGGTAAATCTCATTGAATCAATACCAATCCATTAATTGAAATAATTGGTTTGGTATCATTACAAAATATCTTCATTGGATAACATGTATCAATTAGTGTTATTGAAATTGATTAATGAATATACTAATAATAGATCATTAAAAGGTTTTCAAGGAAAAAGGACTTTTATTTATGAAAATCACTTTAGAAGACATAAAATTAAATTGTTATTGTGAAAAACATTTAAATTAAAAAAACCATGTAAAAAAATAATGAAAAAATAATGTAAAATAATTGAAATGGAATTTGGTAAATCTTTTGATGTCATAAATGTCAAAACTAAAAAGTCTTTTCAAAACCTTTTAAAAAATGTGGAAAAAATTTACTTATTAAGAAAATATTAAGAAATTTCTTTTTGAAAACTTTTAAAAGAAGATTAAAGTTAATTTAAATTTTATTTTTGAGATAATTATTTTTAAATAACATTTTTATGAAAATATAAAATACATTTATATGGAAAAGATAGATTCTCGATCTTGAAAAAGATATAAGACTGGAATAACATAAATGTGAATTTATTGATGTTTAATTATTCAATAATAGTGGAAATGGAAATTAAAAATGTTAACCACGTTCATAAAAAGTGTATAATAAAAATATTTGGTCAATAGAATAATATTATTTAAGGGAATCATGAATATAAACAATCACAAGGGAATACAGATTGGAACATAAATCATTTTTTAGATTGTTAACACTCCAATCATACTTCCTATAAAAGAGTAACATCTAATGAAAAATTAAATATCATGATACAAATTATATCCCAAATATAACATGTAATTGTTAATTATATAAACCTCTAAAATGAATATAGGTTTATATCAGAAATGTATGTTTAAAAAAAGTATTTTAGATGAATAGAACTTACAAAAAAGTAGAATTTAATATTAGAATTAATATATGAATAAATAATGTGTATAACATGGTAATAAATATAAAACAATTATAAATACATTATAAAACTATTTATAGATCAAATCGCACAAGATCATTTCATAACTAAACCTACAATGCATAATTACAACCCAATGAAATGAAAATGAGTTAAAAACCCTTTAACCACATGGTAATTTCAAAATAAAATCATATTTGATGAAATAATTAAAATTTAAACATAACAATACAATAATATATGAAGGATTAATGATATTAAATGGTAAATGGGGTTTTTATACACAATAAAACACGAACATGTGGTGAATAGAACATATTTTTAACATAAAATAGTGAGATGGGAATACCCTTATCTCGAGTATCAACATTCATTATGTGGCCTTTAACTCCTATAAAATAACAATATATAAATTATATTATTTATTAATATCAGTTTATAGGACGAATAACTTATACATTAATAATTTATTTTATTTATATTTAATGGAATATTCATATATATAATTACGGATTTCAATATTAATGTCTTGGGGATGTTCTGTTAATTGTTTGAAAATAAATTTTGTTTATTGAACTTGGTCTTAGAGTCATTATTTCAACATATCCCAAATAATAATTATTAAATATTTATCATATTAATATATTAATTTTATTTTTAAAATGAATCCTGAAATATGGTTATGAAAAATGATCTACGTTACAATCATTAAGATGGTAGGTTATATGTTTCCATAACCAACGTTTCCATTTTTCAACAATGATTATGGAATGAAAGTTATTAATATTCTTCCTCACATGATGATAATAGTATCCTAACCACCAAATATTTATATTGAATATTCTTATTTATATAATCCATGTGTTGTGGTGATGAAAAAAATAAAATCCATTCCTGGAGGTGGTAGTCTATATTTGCGCATAAACGTAGTTATCATTTTTAGTGTATAAAATAATATGATATATTATCATTAAAATATAATTAATCATTAACTAATATAATAATTATGTTACATATATAGAATTTAATTATTAAAATTTTCTATATTACCTTCATGTAATGTGTTACTGAAAATACAAAACCCATCACTTCACGACTTGGTAGTTTTTTGTACACAGGGGAGATGTTATCGTATCCCCCAATGAATGTAATGTAAAAATTTATTGGATATATAATAACTAAATAAGAATAAATATATTAAAAATATCTTATACAATCATTAAATCTATTATTATATCATTTAATTAAAGATGATGATGAAAAACTAATAACATCAGTTCAAGAGGCGGTTGTGTGCCATAAACACGAAGAATGATTTTCTATCCCATTTGATTTAATAAGAGATAAATTTAAGATAGAAAAATAAAATAAAATAATATTTGATAGTTTATATTTATATTTTTTTATATACTCATATTTTAATATGTTTTTTGGGATTAGTAAAAATAAATAAAATAAAACGCAGAGTCAAGCATGATAACTTTTCATCAGACAACCTCTTTAGGTAACAACCCAAATCCTTATTACAATAGATTATTGATATAAATAAGGGATATATCTCATTGGAATGTATTTTAGTAATGAATTTAGTAAGGTATTTTTTATCTTATTGTATTTGGTTGTTTCATTAACAGAGTAGTGGGTGGCCTTTTATAAGTTTGGTGAGTAGAATACTTCTATGTTTTTGAAAATAAAATGTTGTAAGAATTTTTTCCACATTAAAAATGAATCAAATAGATAATTAAAGATACATATAATGAATAACATATATATATGACCATCATAAATTATTATAAAATATTATATGTCACATTATCCATTATAATTTTAATTTAACACACAGATTAATCTATTTTTACCATAATCATATTAAAATATTTTTATTATTTTATGAATTTATTATCACAAAAAATTAATTTTATCACATAAGAAAATATGAATTAAAATTATTTAAAATATTTAATCCCTTTAAAAAAAAATAAATTCTGAGAGGTCAAAAATGATATCTAAAAGCAAACTTGTAGACTTGACGAAAAATTAAATTTTCTAGAAGTTTGTTTTTTTAGAAAAAGACAATATTATGTTGACTCTATGACTTATAAAAATAAATGTGTGTATAAAAATTAATAATTATTGAAAAAAATATAAAAAAATAATTTAATACATTACACCATATAGGTTATATTATTTCATTATTATGGAGAAATATTATTCACTTTGGAGCAATTTTAATATATAGAAATCCAATTTCAAATCCAAAAAATTTACATATACTAAAATTAAATATAAATTTGATTCAAATTTATATTAGTGGGTAAAATATTAATATATTTTACTTTTTAAAATTCAAATAGTATTCAAAAATTTATTTTAATTGTACATTTAAAAATTTTATGAAATGAAATGAATTTTTTACAAAAAATTATATTTTCATAATTCCAAAAAATGGAAAAAAAAACATTCCCAAAAATACTACATATTAATGGAATGTAAATTTTGGTATTAAAATATAAAAAATAAATTTTATTTTATAAAATAAAATTTGAAAATATTCTGAAATTATATTATAATATTTTTTCATGAAAATAATAATAATCATTTTTGAAGAAGATATATTTTTGAGGAATTAAATTACTTTACTAACTATTTATTGATTATTTGATAATAATTTTGGAATAATTAATATTGAGTAGGAAATTAATAAATAAATAAATATATATTTCATAAATGATTTTATATTATTAATACCTACAAATTTAGTATTTTGGTTATAATATTAGTATATTTTTTAGCTCATTTTAGCTCGGTATTTATTGTCGTATATGCTGTCGAATAAAAAAATATTGGTGTTGTGTGTTCTTATAATCTATCAAAGAAATTAAATTTATTTATAAATAAATATATCACAGTGACTTGGGGTCACATTCTCATCTAATATCAGTGTTTCATGTTGTACAAGTTATAGAACATAGTTTTTTTATTTTAAAATCTTTAGGTATTACATTCCCCCTGCCCAATTAATAAAATTTATCCATAAAATTTAAAATTTATACCAATGGAAAAATATTTGATATTTCAAAATACCATAATTATAAACCCACATCACAATAAGGGTATCTAAAAAAAATCTTTTCCAAATAGGTAATGGTAAATATGAAGGTCATCATATAACTAGGTATCCACATATAAGAACACCGGTTGTAGGTAAAGACTTTTTCATGGAAGAAAATTGTTATTAATTATCGATATTGATAGACATAATTGATCATATAAATGTAAATCATAAATATAAATATAATGACCTCAAAAACCAAAATCATCAATGAGTGAAATGAAAAATAGTTTATAATAAATGATGGTAATAGGATAATATTTTTGTTTCAAGATTCATTTCTGAGAGATAAATAAGTATCTTTCCATATAGACTGAAAATATAGTTTAATATACTAACTTAACTAGTATAATTTCATAATTTAGAAAATTTATACAACAATATATCCTTTTCTCAAGATTTTGTGTACTATAAATAAATTTTTCATTTCTCATGAACTAAAATAAATGTTTAAATAAAAGATAACCATAAATTGGATTACAAGATATTTCCTACATTTATACATTAACTAAAATAAAAAACATTAGATCATTGTTATATAATTCCAAAAATGAATTAACCTTCATATAAAATATTAATCTCTAAAATTATAAAGTACCAAAATTTCATACTAAATCATTTCTTATATAAATGACCATATATCCCAAATATACTCAATATTATCAATAATAAAGTCTCTTTAAACATCAATGGTTTTCTCATACCATTCATCATTCATTAAAAAAATGTAGTGATATTTATTTAAAATAACTTTAGTCTCTTAGAAAAAAATTGAACTTTCAATCCCATGGTTATATATATTATAAAACATATATCCAATTAACTATATTGATATCAATTATCATATAAAACCTAAAGGTTTCCAATACGACTAAACATATGTCCAAAATAGTAATGGTATTCGTGCTCAAAAAATACATCAAATTAAACCTAACAACATCATATACAAAAACCAAGTAAAATTTCTTCAAAAATATAATTAATCACTTCCAAACATCATTAAATAAATCACAAAAGGTCATTTACATGACTTAAAACTTATGATCATTCCAAAATCCATAAAGACATGGTGGAGTTAGAAACTCATTAGAAAATCTCACATGAAAACATCATAATCTCTAAATTTATCAATACCATCCTATGATAAAAATAATATAGAATCCAAAAAACCCACACTCTCATATTCGGTGCTAAAATCATAAACATTAAATTTATATCTTTGATATAGATGAAGGTGAACCACTTTTCCCCTTAAAAAACATAAAACATCAAAATGAAATGTTAGATTACTTAAACACCCAAGTCCCTTAGGTTTAAGGTTTTATAAAATCAGGAAAAACTTTTACAGAAAGAATATTCATAAATTCATAAGAGTATATCTCCCAATATACCCAGATTCACATATCACATATTAGGTAATCAACATCATCCACATGAAACCATTTTAGGAATAATTCATTCAATATCATTCTCTAAAACCAAGGGAGAAAGAAAAATAATTTGGTTGAGCTTAAATGAACCATAATGGTAAAAATAAGAATTAAAAATTGACTGAAATCATGGATAAGAAGATTATTTTAATTGTATGATGACATTATAAATATTCATGAGAATAAAATATGAATATTCTAACCCATCTATACATGGATCATCAAACATGAAAACTTGTAATAAGACTTTAAAAAAGGAAATAGTCATCAAAGTCAATAATCATGGGTAATGGAATTTAGATGTTGATCAAAGGATACATTTATAGCCCAAGAACACCATAAAAAATTTGTATTTTAAAACATTGTCTACAAAACCTATTTTAAACCCATTTAAAAATATCTTTATCAATGGTAAATCCATTGTATATTCCCTCTAGAAATTACCTCTTTCTAATATCTAATGTTATGTAACATTACACAATGAATTAAAGTGTAGTGTAGCTACACCCATTATATAATCAATGATAATATCACATGACATTGTCTATACACACCCATAATATAAGCTTAAATGGGCCCACCAAGTTTTATCTTTATGAACCCTTTGTATAATCTATAACTAGAACACACGACATTATTTATGGACACCCATTGAATAAAAATTTCAAGTACAAATAAATAAATAACATATATCATTCATTTAAGTCTAAAACTCAAATAATTAATCATTATTTATTTCATAACATGATTATAACATGGAAACAAATGAATTCTATGAAAATATATTTGAGGCATAACTAACATGTTAAATTGAAATAGATTCCAAAAAATTATCTTTGAAATATTTGCAAACCATAGAAGAAAATGGATAGTTTCCATAATAATTACATTCAAACAAGATTAACCTATAGAGAAGAAATGGGTTCTATAAAAACCACTTTGAAGTAATATTATACCATGGAATGAAATGGATTCACTGTCAACATCATTTACAAAATCATAATTTATAGATTGAAAAAATCGGAATGGTATCATTAATAACATCCCCATTCGAACATAACTAAAAATAGAAGTTACTCATATTGAAGAATATAAATACCATTAGAATATAAATACATCATTTTTGAAGAAAAAATGTTTTTAATTTTGAAAATAACTATTAAAAACTAAAAGTAAAAAAAAAAGAGAAAATATTTTTAATTGAAAAAAAATTGGAACCATATAATGGAATCTTAAAGTAAAATAATGGAAAAGAGGGTGGGAAACATATATATTTTATAAATGTAAAAAATAAATATTCTTTTCAAAATCATTTTGAATAAGGGAGTAAAAATTTACCCATTTGGAAAACATTAAAGAAATTTCATTTAAAACCTTTTAAAATAATGTAATAGTTCATTTAAAAATGATTTAATAAATCATTTATTTTTACAGAATATCATTTTAAAAAATATCATAGAAAACATGGATATAGAATAGAACGGTTATCAATCTCGAATAAGATACAAGTTCGATATAACATACTAAATATTTTGATGATGATTCATTAATACATAAGGATGGAAATTGAAATAATTTCTTTTCCACATTAATAAATAATAAATAAAATAGAGATACACTCAAAGAAAATAAGATCATGTTGTTTTCTATAAATATATATTGAACATAAACAATCTTAAAAGAATTAAGATTGTAACAAAATGCATTTGTCACATTGGTATTTCTTTAGTCGTAATCACCATGAATGGATCTCTTGATATAAAAAATTAAATATCATTATCATAAGTACATCCATGATATAACATCTCAATGTTCATTATATTCAAATCACAAATGAATAAAGGTGAATATCGTAAACAAATATCTCAAATAAAATATATTGTAAGATGAATAACCCTTAAAAAACATAAAATAGAATATGTGAATTAATCAATAAAAATATTATATAATGAAAATTTAAATACAAATAAAAAATTCAGAATAATTAATAATACAATATAGATATAAATTCTAACATATTGTTATCATAATAAATTTATTGAAGTAGAGTTACAACCAAACTAAAATAAACATAGTTAAGAAACCCTTTACTAGTTGGAAACATTAAATTTCAATCCTATTCGATGAAATTATTCAAATTAAAATTTAAAATAAAATTTTATAGGAAGGTTTCATGATATTAATGTAAAATTATTAGTATAACAAAAATATGTGAATATATAATATGATTTATATTAAAAGATAGATGATAAAACTATTACCTAGAGACTAGACATTCCATGTGTGTTGTTTATGTCATGTATAATAAGAATATATTAATTATTTTATTTCTTAAGAAATATATATGGGTTTATTACCTTATACTTAAATAATTTATTTTATTTATTTTCAATTACATATTCAAATACTTAATTAGTTGAGTCCACGTTGGGTGTTTTAAGGATATTTAGCTCACTGTGTCAAAACAACATCAATGTGTTCACCATGGTCAAAAAGCACATTTTTTAAAAATAAATAGAATAATAATAGTGAAATAATTATAACAATTATACAGAAATTATAATTTTAAATCCAAACATTAAATATTGTTATGAAAATTGATGTACTTTACTGTTATGATGATAGTTGGACATCTGTACACAAGAGTAATGTTTCCATTTTTACTCGATCATTGTGGAAATAATTTAAGTAATATTTTATCTTTACAGAATTATTATAATATCATATGTATCATATTATTTCATTAAATAAAGTTATTTTAATCATATAGATGTTTTTATAAGGGCCAAGCCTTAAACATTACATATTCTTGAATTAGAATAATAATTCACATTTGATATCTTTTTAGGTTTAAAATTTTATAGAATTAGGCCATAACTATTACATATCAACATGAAAATTACATGTAGACACTAGTACTCAGTATCCATTTTTTCATAAAATACTCTTAAAAAGAAACATGTCTAGTTCCATGTTTTAGACTGCTTGACTTTTCCATGATCACATAATTACTATATTCATCTTTAAGTTATGGGAAAAAACTTCCCAAAACATGGGATGAGCATAAATATCTTAGTAAGGGTTACAAAATAAGTAAAGGAAACATTAACCCATCAATAAATACAACTAAATAAAACTATACCATTCAATCATAACATACCTCATGAAATCATAATATTTATGAATAACACATAGAAATCATAAATCATAAAATGTAACTTATGGAATTCATAACATAATTACATTGTAGATATCACAAATACATAGGGGGTCACATTTGGAATACCAATCCCATTATATCTCATAAATCTCTTTGGAGAAAAATTAATGTTTACCTCCGTCATGTTACCCAATGCATTGGAGAGCTGTCTCGGGCTAACCCGTCGCAGGTTTATCACAGGACCACCCATATACATAATCAATTCCCAAGAAATATAACATATTCATAACACTTAAAACAAGAATAAAGGAAATATAACATCTCCATAATGCAATCACAATATATCATTTCAATATATAGACATAACCAATGTTTTCTCAAACCTTTTTCAAAACCATTTATAACATTAAATAAAGGTATTTTGGAATCCAAGTGTCTCATATCACTTTGAAACTTCTAAAAAAATTATCATTTGAAAAAATTAATGTCCGTATAAATAAATCCTTAATATCATTTTTAAAACATGGACATTTATGATAATGATTTATAAGAATAAATCGTTAAAACATTTAAAATTATATTTTAGTTAAAGAGTCTTTAACAAAATGAGAGACTCTTGAATACAAATATTTGAGCAATAAATTTGAATCAGAATATTATAATATCACGAGAATAAAGAGTTTCATGATGTAATATGTCAAAGGGAGGTATATACACTATATAAGAGTGAATTAGAGCATAACGACAGTGAAGTCTCAATATAATGTAAATTGTGGCGAAATCCATTAAAAAAATAGCATCCTTAGGTTAATGATAAATCATTTAAATAATAATGTGTATGTAATGTATCGTATTTTCCATGCTTTATTTTTAATATTATGTGGGAATTATTTGGTTACCAGGCTCTGAGACGGCGTGCAGTTCCGAGGCACGGTGAGCCCAAAACAAAGATTGGAATTTAATTAAATAATTAAATAACACATGTATGTGGTTTTCATGAAAAAGTGGAAGAAATCCTAAATGGGTTCTTAGATCAGAAATCTGAGGGCACTGTTGCGTTTAGAGCAGTGGGTTTACCCTAGAAGAGACCTAACATCGACTGGCGTAGGCCGATGGCGAAATCTTGTTTTTGGACGTAACCAGAATAAAATATTTAATTTAAAATATTTTATTAAATCTTTTGTAGCATGTATATTTTATCCTTTTTAAATAAAGTCTGGCATAGGGGTCCAGGGTTACAAACCTCATTACCCAGAAACCATTAGTGGCTCTGGAGGCTCTGGAGAAAGCCTCCCAATGCGGCGACGACATTCTTGACAATTTTTGCCGGCGACAATGACGCAGTGACCAGATCTTCTCCAGTGAACACCACAGATCCAGGTAGGATGTTTGTTTTTTATTTTCATTTCCATGTTCTTGGTTCCTACAAGGAACGTGGACTAATCTGCGAACCTATTAGCCTGCGGATCGACCATTTTGCTGGCGGGTGTCATTTGGGGTTTTATCGGGAGATCAAATACTCGTGTTTTATAATCTGTTGATTGTTGTGGTTTTGATCTAATGGCGACGAACCCGGATCATCATGGAAAAAGATCGAGGTTCTTACCTCTTCTTATATTCTTTGTATTTTCTCCCTCGCGTTCTTCGTTGCGTGCTACGCGTTCTTGGAGGAAATCAATCGTTGCACATTCGTTTGTTGGCGCAACGATCCGAGGTTGGAGATCCAACCTTGGAGCGATGTCAGGGAGGTGAGAAGATGGATTCGGAATATGATTCAGAGTGGATCGAGTGATATGAGTTTTCGGGTGTTTTTCTTCGGAGGGATCGTTCGAGGTTTATGATCCGTTTTAAGGACCGAAAACACCCGTTTTGGTATTCGTATTATGAAATGAACCAACCCATGGAGTATCGGGACAAACACACAAGAAACCGTGGATCCGGAGGATCAGCTGCGGCACGAGGAGGAAGACGGCATTTCTGGAAAAATTCTGACTACACAGCATGTAGTACGGGCTACACGGCGTGTGTTCGTCGGCGGACGACCTGGCGTGTACTCCGGGAGTACATAGACATGGGTTGGGTACACGGCCAGGAACACGGTGTATATACCCCTCCCCGACTAGACCCATCCAGACAAGCGGGATACCCTGTGTGCTGGTACACGGTCAGGCGACACGGACAGAGACTGTGTACGGGCACATGGACAATGTATATGGACCGAGCCCAAGGTGCTCAGACACGGCGTGTGATTCTTCTACACGCCATGTAGTTACCTTCTATATGATGAGACAAATGGCATGGGCTATTTACATGGGAAGTACCTGAAGTCAAGGAACATGGTGTGTGATTATTCCACACGCAGTGTAGTTGAGTTTTACACAGCTTGAACGGATGACACAGGGTGTTTACACGGGCAGTACCCGGGCTCAAGGAACATGACATGTAACCATACTACATGCCATGTAACCAATATTACATGGCTGGAGCTAGTTTCCTTTTGTGACTAGGGCTAATTTCCTTAGGGTTCGTTCCCTTTGTCTTTCTCCTAAAGGTTCCCGGTATCATTTTTTTCATATAAGAGTATGATCCCTTCAGCAATACTTACTTAATAGAGTTGTTGGAATCCTCTCTATGAGACTTAGAGCCAGATCCTCTATTCATTCTTGGAACCCTAAGTAGAGTTCTTGGTATTGACGTGACCAACTTTACCCAGGCTCTGATCCTCTTCTTAAAGGATTAGCTCAGACTGAGTTGTCAGAATCATCCCATGGCTATTAGTTGTGATCCTCATATGAGCATCATGTTCTCAAGTACATGTGGAGTGTGTTCTCCCAGAATGTGTACTTCATATCTCACTATTCATACCTAGGAGTTTGTTCTCCCTGTTGCATGCTTAGTAGAATCTTAGAGCTGGATCTTAGTGGTGGTTTTGAAATGGTCATCTGTGTATGAGTATATCTGGATATTCTTGTTATATGTTACGTAAACATAAACTGTGTATAGCTGACTGTACCTTTATTTTATGGTGTTTATCTTGTTGTATTCCTTTGTGGTTTCGGGGTGTCCTACTGGGTATTGTTATACTCACCCTTGCACAGGCTTTCCCCACACGTGTCATGTCTTGTGCAGACGAGCGAGCCTTTGACAGGATTCTAGGTGGACCAGGACCGGATGGTGCTCAGTGAGATCAGACAGGCCGAGGTGTGTTCCTAAATCTACAGATTGTAGTCCCAACACCTCTCTTTACATGTTGGACTTTGTTACAGACTATTTTTGTGGGCTTGTACTTTTGGCCCAAGGATTTACATTCTTGTACTTTACTTTCCTGTCGTACTCTGTTGGTTGGGTTTTAGTGTATGCATGCATCTTTTTTTCCATTTAGTAGTTTTTACTTTTCATCTTGGTGGGCTTTTAAATGTGTGTGCATGTGTACAGGTTTATAGGCAATGCCTCCCATGTTAGTAGCATGCCTACTCTGTGCTAGTCACCAGCGCCTGGCCTATTGAAGGCGGGCTTGGGGGGTTGCGGATCGGGTCCCATTGGGATGGGTCGTGACAGAGTGGTATCAGAGGTGGTCGGTTCTACCATAGAACCGAGAGTTTGTGAGTTGATTTGGGGCAACAGTGTTAAGTGTTTCGAGTTCGGATTTCAGGTCAGGGACCCCAGTGTTGGTGCGGCCGACCGACGTATCCATACATCAGGACTCTGATAAATTTCTTTTCGACTCGGAACATGAGGACACTAGTTACAGGGGGAAAATAATGGTTCATGCATCATCTAGGAATGGGTTCTGGTTTCCATGTCCTTCTTGAGTAAGCTCTCCAGATATACTCACGGTCTAAGATACGTCTTGTTTATTTATAGGATTCCTCTATGACGCGCACCCTCTAGGATCTAGTATCTCGATCACGAGGATGACCCCCTTAGTGATGAAGCTTCAATTAAGGGACCAGATCCCCCAGTTTTACCTTCGGGTGGTGTGCCGGTTATTCCACCACCTGCGGAGAAGTGTTTTATGCCTGTTGTACCACTTGGGGAGGAGCGCAGGCTGAGCGCACTCCATGAGTTTCAAAGACAGAGACCTCTCAAGTTTTGGGGTAAGCTTGAACCTCAGGCAGTAGAGGATAGGCATGAGGCAGTGACCAAAGTCTTCTGTTTGGTGAGGACACCAGCAGACCATATGGTGATCCTGGCGGTGAGACTTTTGCAGGGCTCAGAAGGATGATGGTGGAGTTTGGTTATTCAGACACACGATGAGGCGAATCTTGCATGGTCGGAGTTTGATCATCTCTTCAGAGAAGAGTTTTCACCGGTTAACCTGAGATAAGTACGTATACAAGATCTTCTTTAGCTCTAGTAGGGAACCATGATGGTGGATGACTATTCTTCGAGGTTTACAGACCTCTCGCGGTACTCAATGGATATAGTCAGAGATCATTACTTCAGAGCATTGACTTTTGAGCAGGGTTGGTATAGAGATATCTGAGCTAGAGTCATCTCTATGAGAATTCCTACTTATGTTGGGGTGCTCGAGCAGGCTTTGGTGGTCAAGAGCTTCTTGGAAGAGCAGAGAAAGCCGACAGTTGTCAGTAGTGGGCGAGCTGGAGCAGAGACCTCAGTAGTAGGGAGCTGACGTTAGGGACCCAGGCGTGGGAGACGTTTTCAAGGGATATCCCAGGACATGGGATCTGTCGTACAGGGTTCACAGGGTGCATCCAGCAAGCCTCGAGAGAAGCGATGCTACTCATGTGATGGCATGAGACATCTGGCTCGAGATTGTCTGACCTGCCATACTACTGACATGGGAGCAGCGGATGGACCACCAAGGCAGAGGCAGCATGTGGAACAGGTCAATCCACGGGGCGGCATACTCGGTAGAGTAGTTGGGAGAGCAGCTGGAGGTGGTCGGAATTTGGACGCTTTACCACCACCACCCCTAGGAGGTCCACCCCAGGATCAGGGAGCTGGTGGACAGAGGCAGGGATAGCTGCAGGCGGCAGAGGCTTATGACCCGGGTACTCCTGGAATAATTAGAGGTAAAATCAGTGTCTTTTCTACTTTGGCTGCCATACTGATAGACATAGGTGGTAGTCATTCCATTATGGTTTCTTATCTTGTTCGAGACCTTGAGATTCAAGTTGAGCCTTTGACTTGACCCTTACGCTTAGAAACACCAACTGGAGAAGATTCAGAGATCACACACGTCTGTAGACAGTGCGACCTGACCCTTGGAGGCGAGAGTTTCGGTTGGAACCTCTTGGTGGTAGCGTCGAGGCCTTACAGTGTCATTCTTGGTATGGATTGGCTATCCACAGTTCATGCCCAAATTGACTGTTTTAGGCGAAGGGGGGGTGTCCACAGTGATGGAATGAGGTTCTCTTTTGTCGGTGAAAGGGAGACCCAGGCTGCGCAGGATGGACTCGTGTGTAGGAAGGTGCAACCAATATCCTATCAGTTGGATAGCCTAGCCCTTGGTGTAGTAGATGTTACGAGTTTCCAGTTTCCAGCAGTAGTGGCTGAGTATGAGGACGTCTTTCCAGAGGATGTCCCAGGACTACCTCCATGTCAGGAGATAGATTTCTGCATTGAGTTGCAACTCGGGACGACACCAATATCAGCATCAGCGTATCGGGTGGATCCTGTGGAGCTTTGTGAGCTGAGGGTACAACTGAAAGACTTACAGAGGAAGGGATTTGTGGGAATTGGTGTTTCACCCTGGGCATCCCCAGTGCTATTTTCCAAGAAGGCAGATGAGAGCTTGAGGCTATGTGTGGATTACCGACACTTGAATCAGGTGATTGTGAAGAACCGGTATCCACTACCGAGGATCGATGACCTCTTCGACCAGTTAAGAGGGACAAGACAGTTCCCGAAGGTTGATCTATGATTGGGCTATCATCAGTTGCGAGTACGGGATGAGGATGTACAGAAGACGGCTTTCAAATGTCGCTACGGTCACTATGAGTACTTGGTGATTTCCTTTGGCATGACGAACATCCCGACAATGTTTATGGGACTTATGAACCAGATCTTTCAGCTATATCTAGACCAGTTCATAGTGGTCATCATCGACGATATCCTTGTGTACTCTGTGTCTGAGGAGGAGCACGTGGGGCACCTAAGGATGGTTTTGGACACACTTTGAGAGCACCAGTTGTATGGGAAACTCTTGAAGTGTTAGTTCTGGATACGGGAGGTCCACTTTATGGGACACATTATCTTAGCTGATGGTATAGTAGTGTACCCAGCTGAGGTAGAGGCAGTGTTAACATGGAAGCCACCCCAGAGCATGACGGAGGTGCGGAGTTTCCTAGGGTTGGAAGGCTACTATCAGAGATTCATTCTTGATTTCTCCAGGATTTCAGCACTCATGATAGCTTTGACCCGAAAGGGGCAGCCATTCGTGTGGACCGAGAGATGACAACAGGCTTTCCAGCAGCTGAGACAGGGTTTGACGAGCTCCCCGATCTTGAGATTACTGAAGGAGGGTGTCGAGTACGTAGTGTTCCGCGATGCATCAGGAACCGGGCATGGTAGTGTCCTCATGCAGTGGCAAGCGGTGATTGCTTATGGCTCACTCCAGTTGAGTCCCCATGAGCAGAACTACGCGACCCATGATCTTGAGATGGCAACGGTAGTCTTCGCATTGAAGATGTGGCGGAAATACTTGATGGGAGATCGGTTTACTATCTACACTGATCACAAGAGTCTCAGATATATCTTTTCTCAAAAGGATATAAATTTTAGGCAAAGAAGATGGCTTGAGTTTTTCCAGGATTACGACTTTCAGATCATTTACACACCTGGGAAGGGGAACGTTGTGGCATATGCTCTCAGCAGGAAATCCAGTTCGCAGTTGCTGGATGAGGTGACGAGGCAACTGTCCTCCTTATAGTTATCCTCCGTGGATAGAGATGAGGGAGCTTACCTTCATTCTATGGTTGTTACCCCTCCACTCTTACAGTGAGTCAGCGAAGCATAGCTCGAGGACGCTAGCTGTGAGACACTACGTTCTTAGATATCTGCGGGTGATACTACGGATGGATATTCAACAGGTGGGGAGAACGTGGTTCTTTTCAGAGGGCGCCTGGTAGTACCACTGATGTTGCGAGAGGAGGTTCTAAGGGAGTTCCATACATCCCCTTTGGTGGTGCATCCAGGCATGTAAAAGATGTAACAGGACCTCCGACGTCAGTTCTGGTGGCCAGGAATGAAGAACAATGTGCCATAGTTTGTTTCTTGGTGCCTTACTAGTCAGCAAGTAAAGGCTGAGCACCAGGTGCTAGCTGGTTTGACTCATCCCCTTGAGGTGACAGAGTGGAAGTGGGACGGGATATCAATAGACATTGTGATGGGTTTGCCACATACTTCCATGGGACATGATGCCATCTGGGTGATCGTTGATCAACTCAACAAGTCGGCACACTTCCTAGCCATACGGGAGCAGAGTTCAGTAGAGAGATTGGGACGCCTCTACGTGCATGAGATAGTTCGACTTCATGGAGTGACATCCACGATCATCTCAGATTGTGATGCTCATTTCACATCTCGGTTATGGGAGGGATTGCAGGATGCTTTTGGGACTCTGTTACGCTTGTGCCCAGCGTTTCATCCCCAGACTGATGGTCAGATAGAGCGGACCATACAGGTCCTAGAGGATATGCTACGAGCTTGCATACTTGACTTCAGTCGTATCTGGGAGGATCACCTACCACTGGTGTAATTTTCTTATAACAACATTTATCATTCAACTATTGGTATAGCACCATTCAAGGATTTGTACGGGCGACCTTGCAGGTCACCACTTAGCTGGACCGACCCAGGAGAGTCAGCACACATGGTCCCAGAGATGGTGAGAGCTACTATAGAGAAGGTGCAGTTCATCCAAAAGTGGATGATGACTACACAAAGTCAGAAAAAGTATTATGCTGATAGGAGGCATAGGCCCTTGGAGTTCAAGGAGGGAGACCATGTGTTACTTTGGGTCTCAACTAGATGGGGATTGCAAAGATTTGGATGAGGCAGCAAGCTATCTCTCAGGTTCATCAACCCTTTTCAGATTCTGAGTAGAGTTAGCAGGGTGGCGAATCGCTTGGCTCTACCATCTCAGATGGATCAGGTACACAACGTCTTGCATGTGTCGTAGCTACAGAGGTACGTGCATGATCCATCGTACGTCATCGACTGGGGTGAGCTGGACATCGATGATGGAGCGACCATTTCTGAGTACCCAGTGGAGATCAAGGATCGGCAGGAGAAGATCCTTAGTGGATGAGTCATTCCCTTACTGCATGTCCGGTGGGAGCACGAGAATCTCCAGGAGAGCACGTGGGAGAGGGAGGCTCAGATTCGCGTGTAGTACCCACATCTTTTTTAGTAGCCCTTGTTTTGGCTTTTCGGGGACGTAAAATCTCTATGGTGGGTGTGATGTAATGTCTCAAATTTTCCATGATTTATTTTTAATATTATGTGCAAATTATTACGGGACCAGGCTCGGAGTCGTTGTGCAGTTCCAGGCCCGGTGATCCCGGAACAAATGTTGAAATTTAATTAAATAATTTAATAATGCGTGCATGTGGTTTTCCTGAAAAAGTGGAATAAATCCTAAACGGGTGATCAGATCAGAAATCTGAGGGCGTCATTGTGTTCATAGCAGCGGGTTTACCCAATAATAGACCTAACATCGACTGGCGCAGGCTGGTGGTGAAATATGGTTTTTGGAATTAACCGTAATAAAATATTTAATTTAAAATATTTTCTTAAATCTATTGCAGCGAATATCTTTTATCTTTTTTAAATAAAGGCTTTCACAGGGGTACAGGGTTACAAGCCTCATAACCCTGAAACCCATGGCGGCTCTGGATGCTCTGGAGAAAGCCTCCCAACGCGGAGACAGAGTTCTTGACGATTTCCACCGGCGATAACGATGCGACGACAAGATCATTGCCAGAGAATGCCGCAGATCCAGGTAGGATGTTTGTTTTATATTTTCCTTTCCCTTTTCATGGTTTCTACAATGAACGCGGACTAATCTGCAAACCTATTAGCCCACAGATCGATCATTTTGCGGGTGGGTGTGATTTGGGGTTTTATCAGGAGATTAAATACTCGTGTTTTATAATATATTGATTGTTATGGTTTTGATCTAACGACGACGAACCCTGACAGTCATGAACAACGATCTAGGTTCCTTCCTCTTATTCGATTCATTGTATTTTCTCCCTTGTGTTCTTCATTGCGTTCTACGCGTTCTTGGAGGAAATCGATCGTTGCGTATTCGTTTGTTGGCACAACGATCCGAGATTGGAGATCCAACCCTGGAGCAATGTGACGGAGGTGCAATGACGGTTTCGACGGACGATTCGTAGCGGATCGAGAGATATGAGTATTCAGACCTTTTTATTTGGATGGATCGTTCGAGGTTTATGATTTGATTTAATGAACGAAAACACCTATTTCATTGTTCGTATGATCAAAGGAACGAACCCACGAAGTATCGAGATGAACGGACGAGAAAACGTGGATTCGAAGGATCAGCCACAACGCGAGGAGGAAGACGAAGTTTTTGGAAAAATCCTGACTACACGACTTGTAGTACGGGCTACACAGTGTGTGTTCGTCGGCGGTCCACCTGGAATGTACTCCGGGAGTACACAGAAACGGGTTGGGTACATGGCCAAGGACACGACATGTATACCCCTCCCCAGCCAGACTCAGCCAGACACACGGGAAACCCTGTGTCCTGGTACATGATCAGGAGACACAAACAGAGACCGTGTACGGGCACGTGGCCAGCGTACACAGAGCGAGTCCCAGGTGCTTGGACACAGCATGTGATTCTTCTATAAGCCGTGTAGTTACATTCTATACGAGGAGCCAAATGACACGGGCCATTTACACAGGCAGTACCCAGAGTCAAGGAATACGACGTGTGATTATTCTACACGCCGTGTATTTGAGTTTTAAATAGCATGAACGAATGACACGGGAAATTTACACGGGTAGTACCAAGGGTCAAGGAACATGGTGTGTAACCATACTACACGTCATGTAACCAGTCATTCATGGCTTGAGCCAATTTCCTTCTATTCCCTGGGCTAGTTTCCTTAGGGTTTGTCCCCTTGGTCTTTCTCCTGAAGGTTCCTGGTGTCATTTCCTATATATAGGAGTATGATACCTTCAGCAGGACTTCTTGAATAGAGTTTTTAGAATCCCCTCTGTGAGAATTAGTTCCGGATCATCTATCCATTCCTAGAACCCTCGGTAGAGTTCTTAGTATCGATGTGACCAACTTTACTCGGGCGCTGATCCTCTACTTAGCAGATTAGCTCAGACTGAGTTGTCGGAATCACCCCATGGCTATTGGTTGTGATCCTCATATGAGAATCATGTTCTCAATTACTTTTGGAGTGTGTTCTACTGGAATGAGTACTTCGTATCTCTCTCTTCAGACCTAGGAGTGTGTTCATCCAGTTTCATGCTTAGTGGAATCTTTGAGCTGGATCTTAGTGGTGGTTTCAAAATGATCGTTTGTGTATGAGTATATCTAGATATTCTTGTTATATGTTCCGTAAACATATACTGTGTCGATATGACTGTACCTTTCTTTTGTGGTGTTTCCCTTGTTGTCTTCCATTGTGGTTTTGGCGTGTCCTATTGGGTATTGTTATACTCACCCCCGCACGGGCTTTGCCTGCACGTGTTGTATCTTGTGCAGACGAGCGAGCCTTTGACAGGATTCTAGGCAGACCAGGACTGGAAGGTGTTCAGTGAGATCAGACAGGCCGAGGTGTGTTCCTACGGCTACATATTGCAGTCCCATCACCTCTCTTTACAGGTTGTACTTTGTTATGGACTCTTTTGGCAGGCTTGTACTTTTGGCCCAGGGTTTTACATTCTTGTACTTTACTTTCCTATCGTACTCTGTTGGTTGGGTTTTAGTGTATGCATGCATCTTTTTTTCCTTTTATTATTTTTTACTTTTCATCTTGGTGGGCTTGGAGATGTGTGTGCGTGTGTACAGGTTTATAGGAAATGCCTCCCATGTTAGTAGCATGCCTACTCGATGCTAGTCACCAGCCCCTGGCCTATTGGAGGCGGGCTTGGGGAGTTGTGGCTCGGGCACCACTGGGACGGGTCATGACATTGTAACAAATATAAATACACTCAATATGATTTGATATTCAGTGTAAAAAAATAATAGTACATTCACACATGTTCTTTTTAAGACCAAACCAATGACTTGGATGTTGAACTCAATGAATGGAAATTGAGTTAAAAGTACACTTATCAAGTTCATATCGATGACTTAAGAATTTATCAATTGAGTTATTATGTGTATCAAAATTATATCCAAAAAAAGGTGAGTGTAAATTAAAACATAAATAAATAAATAGTTATTCCACAATCATTCATAGAATGACATAATTAATAATTAGATGATTAACCCAAGGAATGGAAATTGGGTTAAAAGGTTCGCTTACTGATTTGATATCCTAAGAAACATACAACCCATCAAAGAAGGATCATAAAATGAAGATGTGGATACCTATAAATATATGTATATTACAAAATTAATACATTCTTGGGTAGTAAATACACCACACAAAAGGAAATAGTGGAAAATATAGCATGAATCTCATAGGAATAAAAAGTGAGATGAAAATCCCTTACCATGTTGTAATCAATCGAGCCGTATGACCAAAAGTTAATAACCACCCATTAATTCACATAATAACATGAATATAAATAAAATTATTTATAATATATATAAAATTTCAGTACACAATACACCACATGCAATAAATTTGTGGCGAACAATGGAAATGTCACGGAATTACAAGTGAGATAAGAAACCTCTTACCTCCTGTCCGACATGACTTGCTTGTTCCTTGTTCTTCCTGAATAATAAACATAAGTTAATTTACACATGATTAAGAACATTTTTTCACGATTATTATTAATTTTATATCACACATTACCTTGTTATAAAGATTATGTAACCATTTATGTTAATAATGGTCTTTTTGTCGATATTTGGTACTTGAGTAAACAATGTCCACCTTTTAATTGCAAGTTGTCCATGTGGTCAGGAGTCCATTATCTTAATAATGGTATTAATGAATTTGATATCATCTATATAATAGATATCTACTATATATATGTATTAATAACAGTAGATAACATTTGGATATAAGAAATAAAATGCACCGTTCATGGAGACGGTAAGCCGTAGGTATGCATGAACGCTACATTCATTTCTATTTTGTATTTTAACGGAATGAAACCTTAATGATACATATATATATTATAATACCAGTATAATATAATATATAATTTCATTAACTCAATCCTTTATACGTCCCATATATGGCCTTACCAAGTCATATCACTTTGAGGGGTGGTAGTCCGCACTTCCTCAAATGAAATTTTTGCGTTTACTCATAATTGAAACCATACAGTTATTCTATAACTTAAAAATAAAGAAGATTAAAGAAGACTTAAATATAATATATATCATATATAAATATATTTCCATAATAATGGCCACCATAAGAGGTAGTATAAGATAATTGAACAATCATCATTTCGTGAGGTGTTAGTCTACGATCCACAGAAACGGTATGTTCTTTACCCATTAGAAGGAGGCATGTGTAAGTGTTGTTCGAATCCTTCTCATAACAACAACCTAGTATATTTTGGAAACTGTTTTTGTTAAAAAATAAAGAATTAAAATGATTTTAGGTGGTTGGAGAAGTAAAATAAATCAAAAGGACTTAAGAGAAGACGTTACCTTTTAAATTCGGTATCTCCCTTTTGATTGAACCAAAAGGTTTACTTAAAGTGACTTCTGCCTAAGGTAAGGAATCTTGGTGGAAAGTAGAACTATTTATATCTTATTTGGGAAGTATTTGGACGATTCAAGGGGATTGAGGGGTGTTTGGAATGGGTTATAAGTGGTGTCCTTTTAAAAGGGGGGAGGAGGGGCTCTTTATAGAAGTGTGAAAATATTATTTTATTATATAATGATTTCGGTTTCTAAAGCTCCAAACCTCATTAAAGTCAAATATAAGATGACTTTTGGTGGAAATAAAATCATCCTATGATAATTATAAAGGTTTTGATTATTATTTTAATATTTATAATCTTATTTATTTAAATCATTTATTAATGATGTAACACTGCATCATTATAGTGTCATAAATATTTTAATTTATTTGACGTCTAATGATTATAAAAAAATTAAATTATGTTGGAAATATTTTTATCTTTCCAAATAATATTTATAGTCTAAATTATAACTTATATAACCCAATTTAAACAATTTATTTACTAAAAGATCCATGATTATGTCATTTTTGTCTTTACATTAAATAAATTAATATAAAGTGTCATTATCATTCTTAAGTGGCTCCATGGGGTCCAGAAATCTACCCAAGGAAGACCATGGTCGTAAATGTAATAACCAATAGGATTAGGACACTTGTTATGATAAATTTACATTATTATTATAATATTTTGTAACTCTTATTTACCAGATTTGTTCTTTAACCATTATAAATAAAACTTTTACTAAAGTAAATATTCATATTGTCTAAAAATAAAGGTTACCTATTTACAAAATTTAGATCTCCTGATTTAAAATATGGAATCAATTTTCACAAATTCAAATCATTTATGTGGCCGAAATTAATTTAAAATTAATTCCTGCTGTCAAAACAAAAAAGCATGTTTTTAAGAAATAATAACTATCAAAAACATTGACACTTATTTATGTCCAATTTCAAATTAAAATTACATAAAATGACCATTATTGTATTAAATGGTAAAAAATAATCTAATTAAACATTAAAACCAATTTTAAAGATAATCTAAAAATATAAATAAATTATATTAAAAGGCAGTTTTGAATTAAAATACAATATTTTTCACTATTCATCAGAAAATGAATTTTATCATAAAAATAGCTAAATTTTACACAAAGTGAATTTTGATGTCCTAATTCTAATGAATAAATTTATTTTTTCAAATAGAACATATAAAATTTATCAAAACTAGATTTAAAGATGTTTCTCCAACAAAAGGTGGTAAATCAACCTTTTAGAGTAAATTATGCTTAAATTTAGATTCATTCACATTTTAAGCCTCTATCATTTATTGGATATATGTAAAACCATTAAATAAACATGTATATTCATATTTTAGTTAGTTTTGTCCAATCATGCCAATACAATGGCAAGGTGTTTACTTCCATTTTAAAAAATATTATATTATTATTTTTCAGCATAACTCAATGTTGTGTGCAATGTAAGATTTCGAAGAAATCTGTTGTTGTGTATCAGGTATGACATCGAACATAGCATCTCCTTTAAAGTAAAATTAATAATTAATTTACAAATAGTAATAAATATGAAAATGTATTTTTTCATTATTTACCTGGGATGTTACATCCTTCCCCTCTTTTGGGAATTTCATCCTCGCAATTTTAAAATTAGGCTTGGAAACATTATTGAAAGCCCCTTATCAGAAAAGAGTCAATAAATATATCACTTTAAAATAATTTGAGAGAATAAAAAAGGTAAACCAAGATAACATATACTTGGATTCCATTAAAACATGGATGTGGAGATGAAAACAAACCATCATGTTCTAATGGAGAGTGATAGAAAACATGTTTAGGAGAAAGTTAACCACCAGAAAGTCACATACTTGTAATGGGTTAAAAAGTCTTTGATTCCATAGTATGAAAATTTAGCATACAATGTTTTTTTATTAATTTTAATTGATGAAATTATAAATAATCTTAACTAAAAATATAATGAAACATACATACTTGGCATGTAGACTTTCGTACTTTACTAAATTTCTACCACAAAATAATCTTTTCTCCAAATGATGAGTATTAAAACTAACATGGTCACATTAAAATCACTAGTATCATCTTATAGAGTATCACATAATCCAAAAAAGATGAACTATTTATTTCCCCTGACTATAAATATCATCTAAAACCAAAATGTGTAGTAAAAGAACAGATAATCGCCAAAAAGGATAGTCTTTTACAAGAAGAAAAACAACTCTTAATCCTCAAAACTTATCAATCAATGCCCAAAGTTTAACAAATACCATTAAATACAAAAATGTCCTTAAAATCTTCCAAATTAATCCAATCTAATATTCAAACCCAAAATTTAAAAGGATTTGATCACATAGCCTTCCACAAAAATCATTACATTTATCTCCAAAAACATCGACTAATATTAAAGTCTCATACTGATGTGTAATTAACCTAAACACATATTCTCTATGATGGGTTAATCATTTCCAGATATAACCCAAAGTCAACTTCTTATATATTAATAAAACCATCAAACTAAAAAGAATTAGTCAAACTAACTGGGGCCTCAATGTAGTCCAGTGATAGGCGATACATCCCAGTTGCAGTTTGGTTGTGGGTTCGATTCCCGCAGCTTTGTTCGAAGTGATGGGTTGTCACGCGGTCTATGTGTCGACCTTTTTCAAAAAACATATAGTTTTATATAATTCCCAAAAAGATATAAATTCATAAAAAAAATCCATAATTTTTTTTAACCACAAGTATTTTCTAATAACATTCATTTTGCATCCCAAAATGTATTAACCTATATTTGCCTCAAATTCAAGGGTCATATAACCTGAAATAGTTCTTTATAACTATATCCACAAAATAAAATATAATTATTCCTTTAATAAAATTTTCACATATCAAACTTCTGGGTTACACATACTCTAAAAATTCATCTAATGTAATCCGATCATCAAAAGAGACTTAATACTTTTAAGAATTTCACAATCCTAAAATAAACCATAAAAATTAAATCCCATATACGTTGACTTCTAACTCATTCAACTTTCATCATGATATATTTACCATTCCATTCCAACTTATTCTGAAATACTTTTTTCTTAAAAAAAAATCATGAATCATATCCTAAGAATCAATAATGTCTAAACATCAGTTAAGAAATAATCCATAGATTTTATTAGTCATTGTCAGTTTCCTCATCCTTAATTGGAATGAAATTTGGTATTGGAAAACATATATTTGTATGATATTGGTGATCCCGTTCATAAACCATCTTCATAATACATTAGTTTTTTTAATGACAATGTACGCCACATTTAAAACATTCAATTGATCCCTTAGAAAGAACATTTTTTCTTTTTCCTATAGTCAACTAGATGATTCCTTTATCCATGGAAGGTCCAAGCTTTATGACCTTCACTTCCACATCTATAGCATCTTTCTGTCCTATTGAAACAATTTCTTTTGTATTTCTTTCCACATCCTTGATACATAGGTTTTTGAACATACGTACCTTTTTTTATTATTACCTGATCTTCTATAGGGATTTGTTTCTCGCATATATGATGACTTATAAAAATCACCATGGTTCAGGTGGTCAATTATTCCTCCAAATTGTTGGTTGAGAATAACCATAAGATTTATCATTATAGCTCCCATTTCATTCAGTTTATCATTCAGAAAACCTTTCAAGTTTTCTTCACATCCACTGTTACTTTGGTGCCTACTAGATCCATCAATTTACTAAAACCCAAAAGGTCAGTGTGAGTATATTAGTAAAATCATCATATAATTTCTTATGAGGAGGGTAAATACTATGATATACTAATTCAGGTAATCTTAAACTCATAAATTTTTTTAAAATAACTATGACTCTATAAAAAGTCCTTACCATTATGGTAATGTTACTTATAATTAAGGAACACCCTATCCTCTAATGTTGTCTAAACAGACCTCTGATAACAACTATAAGGACCCAGCCTTAAACATTACATAATCTTGAATTAAATGAATAATTCACATTGAGGATATTTTATGGTTTAGAATTTTAGATAATTAGGAAATAACTATTGCATATCATCTTGAATATTACATGTAGACACTACTACTCAGTATCCATTTTTTTATAAAAAAAATCTTTAAAAGAAACATGTATAGTTCCATGTTTTAGACAACATGAATTTTCCTTGATCCCATCTTTGACCCTATTAATCATTAAGTCCTATGGAAAAAATCCAAAATCTTGGGATGACTATAAAAAGATCAGTAAGGGTTACAAAATAATTAAAGGAAACACTAACCCATCAATAAATACAAATAAATGAAACCATATTTTATGATCATAACATACCTCATGAAATCATAAGATTTATGAATAACACATAGAAATATTATCGTAAAGGTAACATATGGAATTCATAACATACTTATATTGTAGCTATCATAGATACATAGGTAGTCACATTTGGAATACCCATCAGAGTATATTACCTAAATCTCTTAGGAGAAACATTAACTTCTTCCTTCATCACTTTACCCAATTCATTGAAGAGCTATCTTGGGCTCACCCACCTTAGGTTTTTCACGGAACCACCCGTATACATAAACAATTCCCAATAAATATAACATATTCATAACACTTAAAACAAGAATAAAAGAAATATAAAATTTCCACATTGCAATCACAACATATAATTTCAAGATATAGACATAATCAATGCATTATCAAACCTTTTTCAAAACCATTTAAAATATTTAATAAATATTTTTTTGAATCAAAGTGTCCTATAACACTTTGAAACTCTTAAATAAATTATCATTTTAAAAAATTAATTTCAATATAAATAAATACATAAAACCATTTTTAAAACCAGGACATTAATGATAAATATTTATAAGAATAAATCTTTAAAACATTTAAAATGATTTTTTAGTTTAAGAGTTTTTAACAATATGAGATACTATTGAATAAAAATAATTGATGAATAACATTGATTCAGAACATTATAATATAATTTGAATAATGAGTTTCATTATGTAATATGTAAAAGGGTAGTATATACACCATATAAGAGTGAATTTGTGAATAACAACAATGAAGTCTCAATGGAATGTAAATTGAGACGAAATCCCTTAACAACAGTATCCTTAGATTAAGGATAAATCCATTTCATAACATTGTGTGACAAATAGAAATACACTCAATATGATTGTATATTCAGTTTAAATCAATAATAGGACATTCATACATGTTCTTTTTAAGACAAAACCTATGACATGGATCTTCAACTCAATGAATGGAAATTGAGTTGAAATTACTCTTATCAAGTTCATATCGATGACTTGAGAATTTATTGATGGAGTGATTATGTGTATCAAAAGTATATACACACAGATGGAAGTATAAATTACAAAATAAATAAATAAATAGATTTTCTACACATAATCATATCATTCCATAATTGATAATTAGAATATTAACCCAAGGAATGGAAATTGGGTTAAAATTTTCACTAACCGATTTGGTAACTTATGAAACATACAACCCATGAAAGAAGGATCATAAAATGAATACATAAATACACCTAAATTTAAGTATATTAAACAATGAATAAAATCTTGTCCAATACATACACCACTAAAAAGGTAATAGTGGCAAATGTAGCATGAATCTAACAGGAATAAAAAGTGAGATGAAAATCCCTTACCACGTTGTAATCAATTGAGTCAAATGAAGAAAAGTTAATAAACATCAAATGATTCAAATAATAAAATGAATATAAATGTAATCATCAAAATATATATCAAATTTCAGTACAAATTATACCACATGAAATAAATTAGTAGCGAATAAGGTAAATCTCACAGAATTAAAAGTGAGATAAGAAACCCCTTACCTTATGTCTGGCATGACATGTTTGTTATTTATTAATCATAGATAATAAATTTAATTTAATTTAATTTATACTATATTAAGAACCATTTTTTAGTTTATTATTCCATTTATATCACTGATTACCATGTTATAAACAATATGCAATCATTTAAGTTAATAATGGTCATTTTGTCGATATTTGGTACTTGAGTCAAAAATGAACACCTTATAATCACATGTTTTCCATATAGTCAAGAGTCCATTATATCCAGAATTATATTCATGATTTATATATCATATATATCATATATATCCAGTATATATATGTATTTATAATAGTACATAACAGTTGGAGATAAGAAATGAAATGCACTGTTCATGGAGACGGTAAGTCGTACGTATGCATGAATGCTACTTTCATTTATATTTTGTATTTTAATTGAATGAACCCTTAAGGATACATAGTTATATTATAATTACATTATAATATAATATATAATTTCATTAACTCCATCCTTTATACGTCCCATTTATGGCATGAACGAGTTTTATAACTTTGAGGGGGCGGTAGTCCGCACTTCCTCAAATGAAATTATCGCGTTTACTCATAATGGAATAAAAAAAGGTATGTTATAAATTAAAAAATAAAGAATCATAAAGAAAACCTAAACACAATATATATCATATATAAATATAGTTCTATCATAATGGCCACCATATGTGGTTTTAGGAGATAATTGAACAATCATCATTTCATGAGGCGTTAGTCTACCATCCACAAAAACAGAATGTTTTTTACCCATTAGTTGGATGTGTGTGTAAGTGTAGTAAAAATACTTATAATAATAACATCCTAGTATATTTATGATACCTTATTTTATAAAATATCATAATAAAAAGATTTTAGGGGGTTGGAGAAGTAAAATAAAACAAAATGTCTTAAGAGAAGACGTTACCTTTAAATTGGGTATCTCCCTTTGTATTAAACCAAGAGGGTTACTTGAAGTTCCTTCAGTGTAAGGTAATAAGTCTATATGGAAAGTGGGATCTATAGAGAATATTGGGGATGTTTTTGGATGATCCAAGTGGCTTGAGAGGTATGAGGAATGTGTTATAAGTGGGGTCCTTTTATAAGGGGGAGGGGTGTCTCTTTAAGAAAGTGTGAAAATATTATTTTATTATATAATTATTTTCAGTTTCTAAAGACCCAAATCTCATTAACGATTAATCTAAGATGACTTATGGTCTAAATAAAATCATCCCATAATAATTTTATATGTTTTGGACATTATTTTATTCTTTATAATCTAATTTACTTAAATCATTTATTAATAAGGTAAAAATTTCATCATTAATGTGTCATAAATAATTTAGTTTATTTGATGTCTACAATTTATAAACAAAATACCATGATGTAGGAAATATTTTTATATTTACATATAATATTTATAGTCGAAATGATAACTTCTATAAACCCATGTAAAAATTGATTTACTAAAAGATATATGTTTATGTCATTTTTGTCTTTACTTTAAATAAATAAATATAAAGTGTTATTTTCACTCTTATGTGGCTCCATGGGGTCCCAAAACTGACCCAAGGATTCCCATGGTCGGAAATGTATTTTCTAATAGGATTAGGTCGCATTTTAGGATAATATTATATTATTATAATAATATTTTTTTACACTTATTTACCAGATTTACCCTTTAACCATGGTAAATAAAATTTTTACTTAAGTAAATATTCATATTTTCTAATAACTAAAGATACCTATTTACACAATTGGGACCTCTTATTTAAAAATATGGAATCCATTTTCACAAATTCAAAACACATAAGTGGCGGAAATTAATTTATAATTAATTCCCTCTGTCAAAACAAAAAGTGTGTTTTTAAGAAATAATAAGTATCAAAAGATTGACACTTTTTTGATGTCAAATATCTCAGTGAAATTACATAAAATATGTAATGCCCTGACCCCAGCTACCCAGAGTCGGTGCATTACTTAGTAACATTGGCATGATCACAAAATACCAAGTCTCGAAAGACCGATTAGTTTAGTAGCCTTGGAAACACTAGATACATTCATAAGTCTTACATTACATCATAAAGTAAAACAAAACTACAACATCATCTCTTCAAATCCCCTTATATTATCCCTACAGGTCATTCATAATATACTTCTTCACATCCTGGAAAAATTAAAACATTAAAAGGGGTGAGCTCAGATGCTCAGTAAGGATAATAATATAGCGGAAGCTTTCATCAATAAACATAAACATTTAAGGCAATGTATAACTAAAACAAAAGCCTTTTAAATTTGAACTTCAACATAATATGGAAAAAGTAAAATGAGATAATTCCATTTACTTACCCACATTGATATTCTACTAGTCAAATAATCACATGTAATATCAATAACCACTTTCATAATGATGGAATGCATAATGCCAGACTATCATAACCCCGTAGCCAAGGCCTCGTGCCAAGACCAAAAATAAGATTTTGTCAAGGCCTCATGCCAAGACACTAGTTTGTCTCATGAGACCTACCGATACATCGAGGAGTTGTAACGGGCTCCACCCGTCACTTATTAAGTCCAATGCATTCCTCATATGAATAGGTTTAAACATATCATATAACATAATCATATCACATAAAACACGCATAAAGGAAACATAACATTTCCACATTTCAATCACAAGATTTCAATACAAAACATTGATATAATAAAAACACTTTCAAAACCATTTTCAATACCAAAATAAAAGAAAGTTAAAACTTTGTATTTATTTTTCATTAAAAATGTTATGGCTTGTAGAGGAAGCTGAAACCAAAATAATGGCCAAGGCGACATAGATGTTGTTGTCGCCGCATATGTACGACAAGAAAAACATTTGTTTTTGTCGTTTAGTAAAAAACTTCATATAAAAAGATTCCTTTTGAATAAAACTAAAGTCAAAGGGGTTTATACACCGTATAAAAGAAATTTGTGTATAAAACAAAATATGCCTCAATGAATGGAGATTGAGACGAAGTCCCTTAAAAAGATCATCTTTAAATAAAGTGTATCTATTATGTGTATTCACTATATGTAAACATAAAGAAAGTAAAAATTCAAGATAGGACATAATAATATTATGACATAATTTTAAAGTAGGAGATTAACCCAAATAATGGAAATTGGGTTAAGAAGTTCCCTTACCTTGCATCCTGTCTTGCCTCGACCATTCTTTAACCTCCTGAATAATAAACTAGAGTTAATTTATAATTGATTAAGAACCCTTTTCAAGTTTTTTATTCCTTTTATATCACTTATTACCATGTTATGAACATTATGTAATTATTTAAGTTAATAACAGTTGTTTTTTCGATCTTTGGTACTTGAGTCAAAAATAAACTTCTCATAATTACAAGTTGTTCATGTGGTGAAATATCCATTATATCCAAAATTATATTCATGATGTAGATATCATATATATCATATATATCCATTATATAAATTTATTAATAATATTACATAACATTTATAGTTAAGAAATGAAATGCACTGTTCATGGAGACGGTAAGCCGTACGTACGCAAGAATGCTACTTTCATTTCTATTTCATATTTAATGGAATGAAATAATAATTATATAAATGTATAATATAATTCCAGTATAATATAGTGTATAATACTATTTAATCCATCCTTTATACATCCCACATATGGTATTAACGATTCAAATCACTTTGAGGGGGCGGTAGTCCGCACTTCTTAAAATGAAAATATCGCGTTTACCCATAATGGAAACCATAAAGGTATGCCATAAATGAAAAATACAAAATCATAAGGAAAACAAAAACATAATATATATCATATATAAAAATAGTTTCATCATAATGGCCACCATTATAGGTGTTATATGAGTGTTGAACAATCATCATTTCGTGAGGCAAAAATTATCCATCCACAGAAACAGTATGTTCTTTAACCATTAAGAGTAGGTGTGTGTAAGTATAGCTCTAATCCTTCTTATAAAAACATCCTAGTATATTGAGGATACTGGTTTTGTTACAAAATAAATGAATAAAAAGTGTTTAGGGGGTTGGAGAAGAAAAATAAAACAAAACAACATTAGAGAAGACATTACCTTAAAATCGGGTAACTCTTTTTGATTTGAGCCAAAGGATTCCTTGGGAAGAGTTCTGCCCAAAGTGAGGCTTCTAGGAGTAAGACGAGGTCATTGGGAGAGTATTTTGGTAGAGTTTGGCCGAGCCAAATGGCTTGAAAGTGTGAATGAGTTGGTAGAGGTGGGGTCTATTTATAAGAGGAGAGGAGGGGTACTCTTGGAAAGTAATGAAATGTTACTTTAGTATACAATGGTTTTCAGATTCTAAAGGTCCCAAACTTATATAATTCGAGGATAAGGGGATAAGGGTTCTAAATATTCTCATACAATAGGCTTTGGACAAGTTTAATGCTTAGATTTTTCAGTATCCTTCCATTTTATTAAAATCGTTAATTAATGAGGTAATCTCTGCATCATCATGGTGTCATAAATAATTTAATTTATTTAATGTCTAAAAATTATAAAAAAATATAATTATGTAGGAAATATTTTTATCTTTCTAATTAATATTTATAGTCAAAAATATGACTTGTATAACCCCATTTAAAAATTGTTTTAGTAAAGAAACTCTTGTTTTTGACCTTTTTATTTTAACATTAAATAAAAAGTTATTTATGTCCTTTTCCTACCAATGTGGCTCCATGGGGTCCCCAAGTTGACCCATGGATTGTCTTGGTCGGCCATGACACATCCAATAGTGGTTGGACAAGTGTAAAGGTCATTCCATATTTTTATAATACTATTTTTACCTTAAATTTCACTAATTACCTTTAATCGCGATTAATTAAATTTAAAAGTTACTATTCACCAAAAAATTATTTTAATCCCATTGAACCACATTTTACATCCTAATGACAACCATGTATGTCGTATTTTTGAAAATAAAATCACAGAAGTGGTAATGTTTCATTTAAACGAAAAATCAGTTATTTAACTACCACATTGTGGTTTCACTATTCATCAAAAATTGATGTTTTTCATAACAATGCCAAAATTTCACCCTAAGATATAATTGATATTCCGAATCCAAAAATTATGTCTATTTTAAAAAATTCCAAAAATATAAGTTGCATTAATTAATTTTATAATTAATTCCCGCTGTCACAACAAATAGCGTGTTTTTAAGAAACAATATATATCAAAAGATTGACAATTGTTTATGTCCAATTTCAAAGTGAAATTAATTCTAATGACCACCATTGGATAAAATAGTAAAAACATATTCTAATTATAATTTAAAACCACTCAATAGTATATGTTATCACTATAAATTATTTTGATTAATAAAGTTGTTTTTAAGTATTTTTCACTATTCATAAAAAATTGGAATTTCTCAGAAAAATACCAGAAATTCAACATAGGCTAATTTCGATATTACGAATCCAAAAATGAAGTCCATTTTGAAATGTAAAATATATATAATTTCAAAAAGTGGTTATTACTATTCATAACTGCTACTTTTATTGGTTTCGGTTTGTTAGAACTCGAGGTTGCGTACAACACACGCTGCTTTATTATTCAAAGAGGAGCGTACCATGGAAGCTTGGGGTGTTACATTCTCCCCTCTTTCAATAAATTGTGTCCTCGCAATTGGAAATTTTTCTTTGAAAATAAAAGGTTGAAAATAGAAAATACCTTTGGGGAAAACCCACATCGGAAATAAGGTTAATAAAATTTAGCCTTAATAAGTGGGAAAGGGAAATGAAAAAGTCACCACCCAATTATGATCTCGATTAGGAGAACATTGGTGGAAATTAGAGACAAATAATTGGAGGAAAAACGTAAATATTTGTAGGGAGTGATTAAGGTCATCAATCACAAACAAGTGTCAAATTGAGGGCCTCAAAGCCTTCAATCTATGTTGATTTAAAATATCATCAGTTCAGCAAGACATACGGTATTAGGATAACACATTTTTTTGTTTCAATTTCACTTTACTAAAGTTTAAGAAATAATTTATTCATAGAATAAGATATAGGTATATATATATATTTATGCTTGACAAGTAGAGTTTCAACCTTCAACTAATTTCTACCACAAACCCATCTTTCACTAAAAAAGATAATAGAACTCAAAAATATTATATTTATCCTAATCATACAAGGTTCAAAATATTAACACATACCATTTAGATTACGAAAACTATTTTGTAATAACCAGGGACTTCATGTATGCTAGTTGTAGGTCATAAAGGCCTGTTGCAATATGGTTGTGGGTTCGATTCCTGCAGCTCTGTCCGATGCGATGGGTTATGCCCCACCCTGCAGGTTGTCCTTTTCCTAAAACTATAGTATTATAATATTCCAAAAATAATCTTCAGAAATGTTTTAACCTTAAATAATACTATCAAAAGTTCAACTTAATTCATTCGAACCATTCTAGTTATCCAAAATACCTCTGTACAAGATTTCTCTAAAATGTCTCTAAATTCTAAAATCAATTGCATCATCAGATTCCTCAAGAAAAGTAAAGTTCCTCTAATTGTCAGATACTAAAATATGATGACCTTAATCATATTAAAACCTTAATGAAAACAACAAGTACTGCAGTACAATCTTTGTATATCACATTATTCTTATAACCAGAATATAATCCTTGATTCCAAAAACACAAATATATTAATTATTCAACTTCATCTGTAGAAACAACATAAGCTTGACCCTGATCCCTTGGCCTTTTCTAAGGTAAGTTTCCCTGACGCTTAGGACATTCATTTGCAGAATGCCCCATTTCCCTACAATTGTAGCATTCAACATTGATAGCCTCTTTCTTTCCCTTGCAATCACGAGCCTGGTGACCTTTTTATCCACATTTATAAAAAACTCCCATTACTTTTAGGCAAGAACCGGGGTGATTCTTCCCACAATTATCACATAATGGAAAATCCTTCTTTCCCTTTTTCCCTTTATCTATCTCTTGTTCCACCTTTCTTTTCTCCTCTTGCTTTACTTTGTTGTCATAAGACTTAGAGAATTCCTTTTCTGTCTTGATAGCACATGAGAAAATATCTTCGTATGACGAGAAGGATTGTGAGACTAAAGCTCGACGGAGAAATGGTTTTAACCCATCAAAGAAAATATCAATCTTACTTCTTCGGGTACGTATATAATCTACAGTATGCCTCGCTAACCTTGTAAAGTTAGCCTCATACTTTGCGACATTCTCATCCTCCTTTTGTCTCAGACTCAGAAATTTCCTCTCCATATTTGCTCGATGGTCACGTGGAAAGTATTTTTCTAAGAAAAGATCATTGAACTCTCTCCATTCCATATTTGATAATTCTTCATCTTCCTTTGTGTTTTGAATCAACGACCACCATTGATCGGCATCTCCAGTAAGGCGGTAGATTACCATGACAACCTTTTCCCTTTCACTACTCCCCAAGGCGTGGAATATTTTCTCTAAGGAGTGTATCCATTGCTCAGCTACTAATGGATTTGTACCCCCATTAAATGTTTGTGGTTGTTGCCTCATGAAACGATCTAACATTGATCCTCCACATTGCGGATCAGGGTGCTCCATACGAGTAAGGTTATTATTCATAACCTGAGTGAGTTGTCCCAGTATGGTAATTAGTTGATCAGAACCAGTTGTATCTCCAGCTCCATAATAATTATCTTGAGCAGGAGGGAAATCCCTACACGGAGTGCACACATTGATACGGTTTCCATTCCTTCCACTAGGCGCCATTTCTAAACAATGGCATAAACTAGATTAGTTTATGAATCAAAATACATAATTCCATACTTGTAAAATACTTACCCTAAATTGAACTATTTATGGATATAATCCATAATCATAAAAATGTTTTCTTTGAGGATGTATATTCTAATAACCCTTCATAGTGGTTTGTAAATAAAATGAGAATTATCCTAGGCATATCCCCCGGGAGTGTTATAACCAAGAGTGCAGCGATGCCCGTTGTCGTGCACCAGTTCCCTTTCGAGTATAGCTCAAAGCGGTATTTTTGGGTTTTACCCCTAGGTACATCTGTGCCAGAGCCAACTCTACCTGCTCATATCCAGACAGGGATGTATTGCTTGGAAAACTCACAAAATCTCTATAACACCAAAATTATAGGAAGTTCTTCTATACTAATCCTCAAAGTCTATATTTGGGCTACGTGATCTAATCAGAGTTTATCTAAATCTAGGTTCCAAGGTTAGTACTAAACTACCTCTGATACCAACTGTAACGCCCCGACCCCAGCTACCCAGAGTCGTTGCATTACATAGTAACATTGGCATGATCACAAAAGATCAAGTCTCCAAAGACCGATTAGTTTAGTATCCTTGGAAACACTAGATACATTCATAAGTCTTACATTACATCATAAAGTAAAACAAAACTACAACATATTCTCTTCATATCCCCTTATATTATCCCTACAGGTCATTCATAATATACTTCTTCACATCCTGGAAAAATTAAAACATTGAAAGGGGTGAGATCAGATGCTCAGTAAGGATAACAATATAGCGGAAGCTTTCATCAATAAACATAACCATTTAAGGAAATGTATAACTAAAACAAAAGCCTTTTAAACTTAAACTTCAACATAATATGGTAAAAGTAAAATGAGATAATGCCATTTACTTACTCACATGGATATTATACTAGTCGAATAATCACATGTAATATCAATAACCATTTTCATAATGATGGAATGCATAATACCAGACTATCATAACCACATAGCCAAGGCCTCGTTCCAAGACCACAAATAAGATTTTGTCAAGGCCTCATGACAAGACACTAGTTTGTCTAATGAGACCTACCGATGCATCGAGGAGCTGTAGCAGGCTCCACCCGTCACTTATTAAGTCCAATGCATTCCTCATATGAATAGGTTTAAACATATCATATAACATAATCGTATCACATAAAACATGCATAAAGGAAACATAACATTTACAAATTTCAATCACAAGATATCAATGAAAAACATTGATATAATAAAAACACTTTCAAAACCATTTTCAATACCAAAATAAAATAAAGTTAAAACTTTGTATTTATTTTTCATTAAAAATGTTATGGCTTGTAGAGGAAGCCGAAACCCAAATAATGGCCAAGGAGGCGGAGAAGTCGTTGTCTCCGCATAAGTACGACAAGAAAAACATTCGTTTTTTTCATTTAGTAAAACACTTCATATAAAAAGATTCCTTTTGAATAAACGTAAAAGTCAAAGGGGTTTATACACCGTATAAAAGAAATTTGTGTATAAAACAAAATATGCATCAATGAATGGAGATTGAGACGAAGTCCCTTAAAAAGATCATATTTAAATAAAGTATATCTATTATGTGTATTCACTATATGTACACATAAATAAATTACAAATTCAAGATAGGACATAATAATATAATGACATAATTTGAAAGTAGGAGATTAACCCAAAGAATGGAAATTGGGTTAAGAAGTTCCCTTACCTTGTGTCCTGTCTTGACTCGACCGTTCTTTAACCTCCTGAATAATAAACTAGAGTTAATTTATAATTTCTTAAGAACCTTTTTGAAGTTTTTTATTCCTTTTATATCACTTATTACCATGTTATGAACATTATGTAATTATTTAAGTTAATAACGGTCGTTTTGTCGATCTTTGGTACTTGAGTCAAAAATAAACTTCTTATAATTAAAAGTTGTTCATGTGGTGAAAAATACATTATATCTAGAATTATATTCATGATGTAGATATCATATATATCATATATATCCAGTATATACATTCATTCATAATATTACGTAACATTTAGAGGTAAGAAATGAAATGCACCGTTCATGGAGACGGTAAGCCGTACGTACGCATGAACGCTACTTTCATTTCTATTTCATATTTAGTGGAATGAAATAATAATGATATAAATGTATAATATAATTCCAGTATAATATAGTGTATAATACAATTTACTCCATCCTTTATACATCCCACATATGGTATTAACGATTCAAATCACTTTGAGGGGGCGGTAGTCCGCACTTCCTAAAATGAAAATATCGCATTTAACCATAATGGAAACCATAAAGGTATGACATAAATGAAAAATACAAAATCATAAGGAAAACAAAAACATAATATATATCATATATAAAAATAGTTTCATCGTAATGGCCACCATTGGAGGTGTTATATGAGTGTTGAACAATCATCGTTTCGTGAGGAAACAATTCACCATCCACAGAAACAGTATGTTCTTTAACCATTAGATGTAGGTGTGTGTAAGTGTAGCTCGAATCATTATTATATAAACATCCTATTATATTGAGGATACTGGTGTTGTTACAAAAGAAATGAATAAAAAGTGTTTAGGTGGTTGGAAAAGAAAAATAAAACAAAACAACATTAGGGAAGACATTACCGTAAAATCGTGTAACTCTTTTTGATTTGAGCCAAAGGCTTCCTTGGGAAGAGTTCTGCCCAAAGTGAGGCTTCTAGGAGTAAGAGGGGGACGTTGGGAGAGTATTTCGGCAGAGTTTTCATGAGCCAAATTGCTTGAAAGTTTGAATTAGGTGGTAGAGGTGGGGGCCTTTTATAAGAGGAGAGGAGGGGTACTCTTGGAGAGTAATGAAATTTTACTTTATTATACAATGGTTTTCGGATTCTATAGGCCCCACACTTATATAATTCTAGGATAAGGTGATAAGGGTTCGAAATATTCTCATCCAATAGGATTTGGACAATTTTAATGCTTAGAGTTTACATTATCCTTCCATTTTATTAAAATCGTTAATTAATGAGGTAATCTCTGCATCATCATGGTGTCATAAATAATTTAATTTATTTAATGTCTAAAAATTATGAAAAAAATATAATTATGTAGGAAATATTTTTAGATTTATAATTAATATTTATAGTCAAAAATATGACTTGTATAACCCCATTTAAAAATTGTTTTAGTAAAACAACTCTTGTTTTTGACCTTTTTATTTTAACATTAAATAAAAAGTTATTTATGTCCTTTTCCTACCAAAGTGGCTCCATGGGGTCCCCAAGTTGACCCATGGATTTTATTGGTCGGTCATGACACATCCAATAGTGGTTGGGCAAGTGTAAAGGTCATTACATATTTTTATAATAATATTTTTACCTTAAATTTCACTAATTACCTTTAATCGCGATTAATTAAACTTAAAAGTTACTATTCACCAAAAAATTATTTTAATCCCATTGAACCACATTTTACATCCTAATGACAACCATGTATGTCGTATTTTTAAAATAAAATCACAGAAGTGGTAATGTTTCATTTAAACGAAAAATCAGTTATTTAACTACCACTTAGTGGTTTCACTATTCATCAAAAATTGAAGTTTTTCATAACAATGCCAAAATTTCACCCTAAGATATAATTGATATTCCGAATCCAAAAATGATGTCTATTTTAAAAAATTCCAAACATATAAGTTGCATTAATTAATTTTATAATTAATTCCCGCTGTCACAACAAATAGCGTGTTTTTAAGAAATAATATATATCAAAAGATTGACAATTGTTTATGTCCAATTTCAAAGTGAAATTAATTCTAATGACCACCATTGGATAAAATATTAAAAATATATTCTAATTATACTTTAAAACCACTCAATAGTATAAGTTATCACTATAAATTATTTTTATTAATAAAGTTGTTTTTAAGTATTTTTTACTATTCACAAAAAATTGGAAGTTCTCAGAAAAATACCAAAAATTTAACATAGGCTAATTTCGATATTACGAATCCAAAAATGAAGTCCATTTTGAAATGTAAAATATATATAATTTCAAAAATTGGTTATTACTATTCATAACTGCTACTTTTATTGGTTGCGGTGTGTTAGAACTCGAGGTTGCATACAACACACACTGCTCTATTATTCAAAGAGGAGCGTACCATGGAAGCTTGGGGTGTTACAAAATAAAATTAATTGAATTAAATGGTAAAAAAATAATCTAATTATAGTTTAAAACGAATTAAAAAGATAATTTATCCATGCAAATAAATTAGATTAAATGTCATATTTGACTTAAAATACATTAATTTTCACTATTCATCAAAAAAGGATTTTTATCATAAAAATACCTAAATTCTTTAAAAAGTGAATTTCGATGTCCCGATTCTAAATAATGATTTTATTTTGTCAAATATATCAATTAAAAGTGACAAAAACTAAATTTAATGAGGGTTAACCATCAAAAGTCCTTAAATCAACCTTATAAAGTAAATTTTTCTTCAAATTTGATTCATTCACATTTTAAGCATCTATCTTTTATTGGATAAATGTAAAAAAATTTAACAAACATGTATATTCATATTGTAGTTAGTTCTTTCAATTCCTACCAATACAATGGCTAGGAGTTAACTACCATTTAAAATAATATTATATTTTTATTTTTCAGTATAACTCAACATTGTGTGGAACCTAAGATTTCAAAGAAACCCATTGTTGTATATCGAGTACTCCATCAAACATAGCATCCCATTTTAAGTAAAATTAATAATTAATTTATAAATATTAATAAATATCAAAATATATTATTTATTTATTTACCTAGGATGTTACATCCTTCCCCCTTTTGGGAATTACATCCTCGAAATTTTTAAATTTGGCTTGGAAACTTCATTAAAAGTACCATATCAGAAAAAGAGTCAATAAATATATCACATTAAAATAATGGAAGAGAAGTAAAAATGTCACCCAAGATAACAGATTTTAGGATTCCAAGAAAACACAGATATGGAGGAGAAAAAAACAATGTAGTTCTGATGGAGAGTGATAGACAAATGATTAGGATAATGTTAACCACTAGAAAATCACATACATGTGATGGGTTGAACAGCCTTTGATTCCTCTGTAGGAAAAGTTAACAAACCACATTTTTGTTTTAGGTAACTTTTTATTGAGAAATTTATTTACGATATTAACTAAATACATTTGGTATCATACTTACATATCATATATACTTTAATAATTTACTAAATTTCTACCAGAAACTCATCTTTTCTCCAAATGGTGAGTATTCAAACTGACTTGGTAACATTAAGAGCACTAGAATCCACTTCTAGAGTATCACATAATCCAAAAAATATGAACTGTATATTTCCCCTATCTTTAGACATCATCCAAAAACAAAATGGTTAGTAGAAGATCAGATAATCCCCAAAAGGATAATCTTTTACAAAAATAAAAACTACTCTTAATCCCAAAATTTCTCAAACAATACCAAAAGTGTAACAATGACCATTTAATAACAAAATGTCCTTATAATCCTTCAATTTAATCTAAACTTATATTGAAAACTAAAATTCAAATGGATTTTATCACATTGTCTTCCACAAAAATCTTAACATTTATCCCCAAAAACATCGACTACTCTTAAAGTCTCATTCTGATGTGTAATTAACCTAAACCCATATTATCTATGATAGGTTACTCATGTCCATAGATAAATCAAAACCAAATTATTCTTGATTTATAAAATCATCTAACTAAAAATAATTATTCATACTAACCAGGGAATTCACGTAGTCCTCTGGTAGGTGATAAATCCCAGTCACACTTTTAGTTTGGGGTTTGATTCCCACAGCTTTGTCCGATGTGACGGGTTGTCACGCAGTTTTAGGATCGAAATATAATATGAGATGATCAATATACAAGAGGGGGGGGGGGGGTGAATTGTATACTTTAAAAATTCCTTTGGAACCTTTAAAGTTAGTTATGAATAACTAGAGTTTCCTTAAATAAAGGAAAGGGCTATGTTTAACAAAGTTAAACTAAGTAAATTCACAACACCTCTAACACCGAACTGAACTTGGAAAGGGATTCCAAAAGTAGGTTCCGGAAATATGATTCCGGAAATTGAAACTTAACAAAAGTTACAATATAAGATTCTACCTTAAAGCGTATAGAATCTAAACTAATCAGAGTAAGTAAGGAAGTATAAGAAAGTTATACTTTCCTTAAGATACAAATTGCAGCAGAATAAAAACAAGTAGTAAAACTACTAGTAACAAGATAATAGTCTTTTAACCCAAAGAGAAGGGTATCCAACAACCTTGGATAAAGGTCCCTTGATTTATACTTTCAAGCAAGTCTGTCTTACCCACACCAGGGTAAGCCCTCGATACGAAGATCGGTGTCTCTGTCTTGCTATCCCCGCAAGCCCTCAACTTGAAGGTAGTTGGCAACCTCTGTCTTTCTCAGCAAGAAAGCCCTCGATCTTTAAGGTAGTCGGAACCTCTGTCTTCCTATCCCCGGAAGCCCTCGAATGTAATCACCAACATTCGGAGTCGCATGAAGCTTTGAGAGTTGATAAGAGAGTCTCTCTCTAGAAATCACTTCAACAGCATGTAGGCACAAAACTCAGTTGTTTTTTCAACAGCTATTCATCAGATTCGAGCTCTTTCAAATGAGCTCCTATTTATAGGTAAGGTCTGCTCCTTCTCCAACGGTCATATTTTCCTTAAAGTTCGGAGGGACCTGTACACGTGTCACTTAGACAACGGTTAGTTTATAACAAAATGGACGACATCGTTTTATAACAAAGTAAGTGAAACAGAATGTACGACATCGTTTTAAAACTCTAATATAAAGGTTCGGAATAGAAACTTCGGAGTGAAGGTTCGGAGTGAGTAAATTCAGAGTGTATAAAACAATGATAATCAGATTCTGTTTAATAGGTGAATTCAGAATGAGAATTCGGAATAGGAATTCGGAATAGGAATTCGTCATCAGAAATCGTAATGAGAATTCGTCATCAGAATTCGCAATGAGAATTCGGAGTAGGAATTCGGAATAGGAATTCGTCATCAGAATTCGTAATGAGAATTCATCATCAGAATTCATAATGAGAATTCGGAATGAGATTTCTTCATTATAATTCGTAATGAGAATTCTTCATTGGAATTTGTAATGAGAATTCTTCATTGGAATTCGTAATGAGAATTCTTCATTGGAATTCGTAATGAGAATTCTTCAATGGAATTCGTAATGAGAATTCTTCTTCAGAATTCGTATCCTGAATCTGGAATAGAACTTAGTCAGAGTTCATATCCGGAATTCGGAATGAAACTTCCTTATAGTTCTTGTCCAGAATCTGAACCCTAAAACAGAATGCTTTTATATCAAAGTTTTAATGACTCCGAGAAAACGAATCCGAAACTTATACTTAAGAAAAATATTGATGAAAATATGATAAGGATAATTTTCCTTATAAAAGCGATTTTCCTTAAGAAAGCAAATTTCCTTACAAAAGCAATTTTCCTTAAGAAAGCATTTTTCCTTATAAAAGCGATTTTCCTTAAAGATAAGGTGTTTGTGATTTTCAAAACAAGAAGGAATGGAAAAGTCATAAGGAAAACCTTATTGACTCAACAATCTCCCCCTTTTTGGAAAGCACAAACATCCTTACGAAAAAGCTATTCTAAGAAGAAAGAAACACATTAAAGCTTATCTCCCTTGGTTTAAGAATATAGATGAATACGACTAACTCCCCCTTAGGCTTTGAAACTCTAAGGATCGTATTCATATTTCTGGAGTGATGTTTCTTTAAGAAAAACTCCCCCTTAAACAAACTCTTATTAGAGTTATATTTCCTTGGGTATTTTTCTTTCTCCCCCTTTGATAAGCACTTATTAGATTTCCTCTTTTTCTTAAGGATCTTTTCCTTCTCCCCCTTTGTGATTTTCAAAAAGAATTTGAGGGAATGGAAAAACTTAACAAAGTACCTGAAAAATTAGTAATGAAAACAATAGAAACAACAAACACAATTCTCATTATATTTGAAATGTCAGCAACAAAAAAAATACAACAAAAAGATCGGATTGGTCATTTCGGATCTTTCTCCTTTGACATGAGCCCCTTATGAATTGTCTTGATCTTTTTGAGGTCCTTATGATCTTCCTCTGCTTGCTTCTCTAAGACGACTATTCTTGCTGACTGAGCTTCAATGATTTCTTCCTGAGCCTTCAACTTTTCTTCCTGAACTTTCATCTTCTCTTCCTGAGCCTTCATCCTTTCTAGAAAATCAATCCGATGATCCCTTTCAAATTTCCAACTCTGATTAACGGAGTTGAGCTTTCCATTCAGATCTCTCACTTCCTGAATCCGAATGTTCTTTTCCTCTGTCAATTTCTCTTCGAATGATGCAGTCAGCTTATGAAACTTCTTGTCCTCGGTTTCAAATGCATCCTTAACATTATCCTGAAACTCATCCAGCAACCTCATCTCTTCCACAGTTTTCTTAGACCAGCTTGTCATCCTCTTGCAAGATCTTTTATGTGCTTCGTAACCAACGAAGAAAGTTTTGAACTGAGCTTCAATCTCAACACACTTATCCATTACCATGGATACGGAGTCGGTTTTCTGATTCAGCGCATGTTGAAGCATCTGGCATCTAGAGTCAATACTGGAGAAGGTTGGAATGGTTCCCACCAACTTCTTCAAGGACTGAACAACAAAATCGTGCCCCAACGATGATGACTCCGAATCTGAAATCTTGCTAGGAGAATTTTCTTCCTCAATAAGCTTCAACTTCCTCTTCGAAGAACTACCAGCTTCCTTCCTCATACTCTTTTCTGAACTCGGGGTATCAGCAAGAATTCGTTTCCCCTTATCTTTTTCCGGAATAGAAACCTGTTCCGGAGATTTCTTTTCACTGTCAGAAACTTGAACAACCAAATCTTCCTCATCAGCAACTTCTACATTTTCCTTCTGAGCAGCATCAAGTGAAAGATGTTCTTCTTCTCTCAGACAAGAAACTTCTTCTTCACCTTTCTCTTCTTCCAATTCAGGAGTAACAAGCTTTGAAGATTGAGCTTCAGATGTTCGGAGCGACAGGTGTTCCGAAGGAGTTCCCTTGTATTCATCTACTTGTTTGAGCACATCTCCTGTCTCACCACTTCCTTCAGTAGCTTCTTCAACTTCTTCCACTTGCTCTACTTCCTCAGTAGCAACAGCCTCTTCCGGAGAAACAAGATTTCTTCCTGGAGTCTCAGGTAGAGATTCCAGAGAGAAAGATCTCGGTACGGGAATGGTAGCTGAAACCATTTCGTTGAACTTTAACAAGGCCTGAGCAACCTCAGCCTCGGACATTTTCTTCTTCAGTTTCTTCTCCTTTGCTTGTTTCTTGAGCTCATCAGCAACCTTCTCTTTCAGAGCTTTAGCCTCTGTAGGATCCAATCCGAACTGCGGATCTCCTTCCTTCCTCTTCTCTTTGTCAGCTCTCCACTTTGCTGCAACCTCATCAGTATAGGTTTTCTTCTTCTTAGACTTAGGAGGTGCGGAGTGGACTTCCTTAGACTTGGGTTCCTCAGCTTCGACTACCACTTCTTTTAGCTTCCTCTTCCTTACCGGCTTAGATGATTCGGGATCAGCAACTTTCGGAGTCACTTCTACTTGAGGAGGTAGATCAATGAATTTCCCAGACTCCTTGTCAAAAGCTATATTCATCCTTTTAAGAGTGGCATCACTGAGCAACATGATCTTACAAACTTTCGGCTTAGAACTGCAAGCTACCTTGAAAGATTCTAGGCACCGAACTATGAGCTTTGACAATATTGCTGGGTACATCACAATCTGAGCTCTCAGATTCCCCTTCTTCAAATTCTCAATATTAAGAAGAATATGCTTCATCAAGTTGAACATCCTTAGATTTATCAGGAAATCTAAGATATATATCTCACTCTTCTTCAGGCTATCCTTATCTCCTTTTCTCGGTACGATAATCCCTTGTACCCATAACTCCAGAATCCGGAAGTTTGTAGATAGGCTTGCAATTTTCGGAGCCTTGTCATCATCCAATCCGAGAATTTCTAATGCCTTTTCCTTATTGAAACTACCCAAAGAGTCTGGCAATACGTGGGAAATAAACTCAGCTTCCCCTTCATAACTTAGCCCTACCAAGCTTGCAGCCTTGGTGTAAGAAAGCTTATATGTCTTGCCATACGATTTGAAAGAAATTTTTTATCTATTATCTTCTTCGAAGAAAGCAACCGACTCATAAAACTCGACAAGCAAGTCAGAGTAGACTTCATCTTGGTTGCCGGTTTTTGATACTGCAACACCTTCCCAGCCATTCAGCTTGATATTCTTTGAAATAATAGAATCGTAGTTGCTGAAGAAATTAGGATGAACTAAAATCTCTCTGTAGACTAACCACTGAGAAATGGACTTGGTTGAAGAAATTTCTTGAGAAGCTAACTCTGCAGACATTCGGATTAGAAGTCCTCTGAGATATTCGGAACAGAGAAGACTGAAGTTCGGAACTGAGAAAACTGTGGTTCGGAACGGCCTTAAATCGGAGAGTCAGAGCTTCAGCACGCAAAAGCTTGAAATCGATGTGGGACGAGAAAATAGGGTCCCCTTTATATAGGCAATGGGATGACGGTTCAACTTCCTCGGTTGATCTAACGGTCTAGAATGATCTGAGATCAGATCTAACGGTTGAAAGCTTGAATCCGATCTTTTTGAGGCTTTATTAAAGTAAAGAATTAAGAAATCCAAAAACCAAAAACAAACTATAAGAAATTGCCAGCAAGTAAAATATGATTACGAAAACTTCAGTAAGGAAATCATACCTTTCAGATTATCTTAGGAAAGTTATTCGTAATGGGTAATATAAAGACGACTAAGAAAAACTCAATACGAAAAACTAAATACGAAAAACTCAATACGAAAAAGTAAATACGAAAAGTTGTTATGGAAAATTCAGTACGAAAGTTTCGTTATGAAAATACCAGTACAAAAGTTTTCCATTCCGGAAATTTTCAATACAAATACTTCCATTCCAGAAGTATTCTGTGCGAAAATATCCTTTCTGGAAAATTGTAGTTCCGGAAGTTCCTTTCCGGAAATTTTCGTTTCGAAAAGTTTGAAAACAAATTTTGAAAAACTTGTTAAATAAACAATCAAATGTACTCCCCCTATGAAAAGGAGTTTATTACTGTAAGGAGATTTTTTTTAACAGAAAGTTAATTAAGGAAGATTACCTTACGGTTATCATTCCTAGCTTCTGTTTAATATATTCAAATCTATCAGAAGGCAAGGATTTTGTGAAAATATCAACAAGTTGATCTTGCGTTCCGATAAACTGAAGAATAATATCTCCTTTGAGTGTGTGATCCCTAATAAAGTGATGCCTTATATCTATGTGTTTTGCACGAGAGTGATGTGCAGGGTTTTTACTTAGGGCAATGGCACTTGTGTTATCACACAAAATTTGAGTTTTAGTAAAATTCAAGCCATAGTCTGTGAGTGTGTGTTGCATCCACAATACTTGTGCACAACAACTTCCAGCTGCTACATATTCAGCTTCAGCAGTGGAAAGTGCAACAGAATGTTGCTTCTTGAATGACCAAGAAACTAATGAATCTCCTAAGAAATGACAAGTTCCGGATGTACTTTTCCTATCCATTCTACATCCACCAAAGTCAGCATCAGAAAAGCTTTTTAGAACAAAATCATTTCCAGAAGTATAAAATAATCCTAGATCCATGGTTCCCTTAAGGTAGCGAAAAATTCTTTTTACTGCCTTTAAGTGAGATTCCTTAGGATTGGATTGATATCTTGCACATAAGCATACAGAAAACATTAAGTCTGGTTGACTAGCTGTTAAGTAAAGTAGACTTCCAATCATACCTCTAAAAGATGTTTGATCTACTGGTTTCCCAGCTTCATCAAGATCTAAAGAGTTTGAGGTACCAATAGGAGTACTTATACTCTTAGTGTTGTCATAACCATACTTTTTAATAAGATCTTTAATATACTTATGTTGAGATATGTAGGTTCCTTCTGGTTTTTGAGAAATTTGAAAACCAAGGAAAAATGTTAACTCACCCATCATACTCATTTCAAACTCAGATTTCATTAGACTAGCAAATGAGTCAGTCAATGATTACTGAGTTGAACCAAATATAATGTCATCAACATAAATTTGAACAATCAAAACATTTTTCTTATCTTTCTTTATAAAAAGGGTTGGATCTGCATTTCCCTTAACATAGTTATTTTGAAGCAAAAATCCAGTAAGTCTATCATACCATGCTCGTGGGGCTTGTTTAAGGCCATACAAAACTTTGGTAAGTCTAAAAACATGATCTGGATATTTTGTATCTTCAAAGCCAGGAGGTTGTTCAACAAAAACTTCCTCTTGAACATAACCGTTAAGAAAAGCACATTTCACATCCATTTGGAAAAGTTTGAAATTAAAGAATGCTGCAAAGGCAAGTAGAATGCGGATAGATTCAAGTCTAGCTACTGGAGCATAGGTTTCTTCATAGTCTATTCCTTCTTGCTGATTATAGCCTTTAGCAACAAGTCTAGCTTTATTTCTAACAATGACTCCATTTTCATCACATTTATTTCTGAAAACCCATTTTACTCCAATAACAGAAGTTTCCTTAGGTCTTTCAACCAAGGTCCAGACTTTATTCCTTTCGAATTCATTTAGTTCATCTTGCATTGCTTTGATCCAATCATCATCACCTAAAGCTTCATCAGTGCTTTTAGGTTCTAATTGGGAAAGAAATGCTAGATGTTCTACTTCATTTCTTAAGGAACTTCTAGTCCTTATAGGTTGATTTACATCACCAATGATACTATCACTGGGATGATTCTTAAGAAACACCTGATTTGGGTTTTGTAAAACCTGTTCATCAACATAAGGTAGAATGTCTTCTGGGGTAAATGTTTCAGAAGTATCTTCTAGAACAATTTCCTTATCAGAAGGTTCTTCTATCAAAGGTTGACAATCAGTTTTTGAAAACACATCCGAGGATGTAGGTTGAGAGGTTTTAAAAACAAAAGGGTCTGATTCATCAAATTTTACATGTACTGTTTCCTCAACAGTACAAGTATTTTTATTAAAAACTCTATAAGCCTTAGAGGTTGTGGAATAACCTAAGAAAATCCCTTCATCTGATTTTGGTGCGAATTTATGTAAGTTATCTTTAGTATTCAAAATGAATACTTTGCAACCAAAAACCTTGAAGTAGGAATGTCTTGGTTTTCTACCATTCCATAACTCATAAGGAGTTTTATTAAGAAAAGGTCTAATTAAAACTCGATTTATAGTATAACAAGCAGTACTTACAGCTTCAGCCCAGAAATGTCTAGTAATAGAATATTCACTCAACATGGTTCTAGTTATCTCTTGAAGAATTCTATTTCTTCTTTCAACTACACCATTCTGTTGAGGAGTTCTAGGTGCTGAAAAATTGTGAGTAATACCTTTCTTACTACAAAAAGTTTCAAAATCAGAATTTTGAAATTCTCCTCCATGATCACTATGAATAGTTTTCAATGGAAGGTTTTTCTCATTTTTAACTTGGGCTCTAAAACTTTTGAAATAAGAAAAAGCTTCATATTTCCTTGCTAGAAAATAGACCCAAGTAAATCTAGTGTAATCATCAACTAGAACAAACACATAGTATTTGCCTCCAATGCTTCCAGTTTGTGTTGGACCAAAAAGATCCATGTGCACTAACTGTAATGCATCGGTTGTTGAGACTTCACCGATTGACTTAAAACTAGATTTATGTTGCTTGCCATATTGACAAGGATCACAAACTTTAGAAGAATCAAATCTAAGCTCCGGTAGATCCTTAACAAGTTTCTTCTTAGAGAGTTTACATAGGTTTCTAAGATTACAGTGTCCTAATCTTCTATGCCATAACCAAGAATGATCTTCCATTGCACTTAGGCAAGGTAAATCTTGGCTTCTTAGGTCTTCTAAGTTTAAGGTGTAAACATTCTCTTGCCTATTGGCTGAGAGAATAAATTCTTCCTTGGAATTGTGAACTAAGCATTTATCATTCCTAAAATTCACAAGGTAACCTTCATCACATAACTGACTTATGCTAATGAGGTTGTGCTTAAGACCTTTAACAAAAAGAACATTTGAAATCAAAGTTTTACCCAAAAGAACTATATTACCAATACCAACAATCTCTCCCTTAGCATTGTCTCCGAAAGTTACCTTTCCTCCTTTCGTTTTGATAATCTTTTCAAAATAACTTTTGTTACCAGTCATGTGCCGGGAACATCCACTATCCATGTACCAAATATTGTTGCTGGAACTTCCTTTATTTTCCTGAAATCAAGAACAAAGTTAGATTTTCGGAATCCAAACTTTTTTGGATCCGAGATTTCTAGACAATAAAATTTTTGGAACCCACATTTTCTTAGAAAAGTAAGATTTATGAAAACCTAAGGATTGGGTTTTGTTTAAGGAACAATTTTTTGCCCAGTGACCACCACATTGACATTTAGTGCAAAATGGGGCACTTTGAGGAACAAAATAATTGTTACTGAAAACTGGTTTTGCATGGGTATAACCAAATCCGGATTTATTTCTTAAAGGTCGTATTTGAGAATACATCTTATCAAAATTTTCTTTACCATGGGTAAAGTTTGATAAACACTTCTTTAAGGAAAAAATTTCGGACTTGAGTTTTACAACCAAGTTTTTATCCTCAAAATCATTAGTTTTGGAACTAGAGTTAGGCTCGAAAACATTTTTCTTAGAAATTACTTTTTCTAACTCTTTAGAAAGTTTATTATTCTCAGAACTTACTTCCTAAAGATTTTTTGAAATACTTTCAAAATCATAATTTTTCTTATCAAGATCTTTAGAAAGATCTGATATTTCTTTAGTAAGAATAGAATTCCTAGAATTTGCCTTATCAAGTTTCTTGTTGAGTTTGGAATTCTCAATCTCAAGAAGTTCATCAAATCTAGAGACTTCTTCATAAGTAGGTAAAGTATTTTCCTCATCAGAAGATGATTCTTCATCAGAAGAGTTATAATACTTACTATCATTAGAATTTAAAGAAACATTGGTCAATGATTCAGCATTTCGTACCTTAGCCATAAGACAATGATTATCAATAGGTAATCTGGCTATAAGACCAAGATTCTTCTGTCCTGAAGAATCATATTCAGAAGATTCATCTGAAGAGTCACCACCACTGGCACTCCGGGTGTCATTAGCTTTCAAAACTTTCTTAGCTTTAGCTTTGTAATACTTCTTCCTGTTCTTTTCTGAATGTATTTCCTTCCTTTCTTTCTTTTTGAGCATAGGACAATCTGGTCTAATATGTCCAGCTCTCTTACATTCATAACATGTAACTTCTCCATCTTTCTTATCTTTCCTGTCCTTCTTCTTATACTTGGATTGAAAGTTTCTCTGTCCAGCTATCTTGTTCATCCTTCGAGCAAGATTGGCTAATTCATTTTCTGAGACTTCACTTTCACTAGATTCGGATTGGAAAATGACTTTCTTAGATTTGGATCTGGTTACTCTCTCAGGAGTCTTAGCTTTCATCTGATTCGAAGTTGTAGTAAAAGCAACAGTACCATTTCCATTCTTCTTCTTGATGTTGTCAGCATCTCTCTTCATTCTGGTCTCATGTTGTAGAAGAGTTCCAAATAATTCATCAAGAGTAATTTGAGTAACCTTCCTGTTATCATCTATAGCTGTTCTCTTGGATTCCCACTCATTGGGCATAATATCAATTATCTTGTCCACAAGAGCTTCATCATCTAAACCTTTCTCTCCCATAGATTGTAGACTGTTGACAATTGTCATAAATCTTTGTTGAACTTTACAGATAGGTTCTCCATAAGGAAAATTGAAGCCATGATATTCAGCTCTAAGCATAGCTCTTCTAGTCTCAATCACCATAGAAGTCCCAAAGTGTGTAACCTCTAACTTCTTCCATATACAGTTAGCTGCTTCACAAGAAGAAATTTGGCTATATATATTTCTAGTCATTGAACATAATAAAGTATTGCGTACCTTATATTTGAGTTGATATTCTTGCTTTTCCTGGTTAGTAAAGGTTCTGACTTCCTTGTCAGGAATTTTATAATCACCAGTAAGCATCACAAAGTTATCTACTCCAGTATTGATAACAAAAGTCTTCATACGATCTCTCCAGTATTCATAGTCATTACCATCGAAGATTGGTGGTCTTGTAGGATTCAGATTGTCAATAGATCCAACATTAATTGCTGCCATACTAAAAAATAACTTGGCACACAAACTTGTTAGTAGCTTAGAATCGAAATCACAAAGTTCGGAATGGGAAAAGTTCGGAATGGATAATCCGGAATGACAAAGTTCGGAATAGAAAAGTGAGCAAGAAAAAATTGTATGTGAGTACAAGTATTTCAGTAACCTTGGCTCTGATACCAAATGTAAGAATGGTATAGAGTAAGAGGTTTCCAACCTCTGATACCAATTGTAGGATCGAAATATAATATGAGATGATCAATATACAAGAGGGGGGGTGAATTGTATACTTTAAAAATTCCTTTGGAACCTTTAAAGTTAGTTATGAATAACTAGAGTTTCCTTAAGAAAAGGAAAGGGCTAAGTTTAACAAAGTTAAACTAAGTAAATTCACAACACCTCTAACACCGAACTGAACTTGGAAAGGGATTCCAAAAGTAGGTTCCGGAAATATGATTCTGGAAATTGAAACATAAAAAAAGTTACAATATAAGATTCTACCTTAAAGCGTATAGAATCTAAACTAATCAGAGTAAGTAAGGAAGTATAAGAAAGTTATACTTTCCTTAAGATACAAATTTCAGCGGAATAAAAACAAGTAGTAAAACTACTAGTAACAAGATAATAGTCTTTTAACCCATAGAGAAGGGTATCCAACAACCTTGGATAAAGGTCCCTTGATTTATACTTTCAAGCAAGTCTGTCTTACCCACACCAGGGTAAGCCCTCGATACGAAGATCAGCGTCTTTGTCTTGCTATCCCCGCAAGCCCTCAACTTCAAGGTAGTTGGGAACCTCTGTCTTTCTCAGTAAGAAAGCCCTCGATCTTTAAGGTAGTCAGCACCTCTGTCTTCCTATCCCCGGAAGCCCTCGAATGTAATCACCAACATTCGGAGTCGCACGAAGCTTTGAGAGTTGATAAGAGACTCTCTCTCTAGAAATCACTTCAACAGCATGTAGGCACAAAACTCAGTTGTTTTTCCAACAGCTATTCATCAGCTTCGAGCTCTTTCAAATGAGCTCCTATTTATAGGTAAGGTCTGCTCCTTCTCCAACGGTCATATTTTCCTTAAAGTTCGGAGGGACCTGTACACGTGTCACTTAGACAACGGTTAGTTTATAAAAAAATGGACGACATCGTTTTATAACAAAGTAAGTGAAACAGAATGTACGACATCGTTTTAAAACTCTAATATAAAGGTTCGGAATAGAAACTTTGGAGTGAAGGTTCGGAGTGAGTAAATTCAGAGTGTATAAAACAATGATAATCAGATTCTGTTTAATAGGTGAATTCAGAATGAGAATTCGGAATAGGAATTCGGAATAGGAATTCGTCATCAGAAATCGTAATGAGAATTCGTCATCAGAATTCGCAATGAGAATTCGGAGTAGGAATTCGGAATAGGAATTCGTCATCAGAATTCGTAATGAGAATTCTTCATCATAATTCGTAATGAGAATTCGGAATGAGATTTCTTCATTAGAATTCGTAATGAGAATTCTTCATTGGAATTCGTAATGAGAATTCTTCATTGGAATTCGTAATGAGAATTCTTCATTGGAATTCGTAATGAGAATTCTTCATTGGAATTCGTAATGAGAATTATTCTTCAGAATTCGTATCCTGAATCTGGAATAGAACTTAGTCAGAGTTCATATCCGGAATTCGGAATGAAACTTCCTTATAGTTCTTGTCCAGAATCTGAACCCTAAAACAGATTGCTTTTATATCAAAGTTTTAATGACTCCGAGAAAACGAATCCGAAACTTATACTTAAGAAAAATATTGATGAAAATATGATAAGGATAATTTTCCTTATAAAAGCGATTTTCCTTAAGAAAGCAAATTTCCTTACAAAAGCGATTTTCCTTAAGAAAGCAATTTTCCTTAAGAAAGCATTTTTCCTTACAAAAGCGATTTTCTTTAAGAAAGCATTTTTCCTTATAAAAGAGATTTTCCTTAAAGATAAGGTGTTTGTGATTTTCAAAACAAGAAGGAATGGAAAAGTCATAAGGAAAACCTTATTGACTCAACAACAGTGTGCATGTTGTCCTTTTTCAAAAAATATATAATATTATAACATTCAAAAAATGAGATAAATTAATCAAATATAGTCATAAAATATAAGGACCCATCCTTATAACTTACTTAATATTGAATTAAATGAATAATTCACATTGAGAATATTTTATGGTTTAGAGTTTTAGAGACTTGAGAAATAACTAATACGTCTCAAAATATTTACAAGGTAGACACTTCTACATAGTTTACATTTAAAAAAAAACCAGAATTCTTGAAAAAAAAAAGAGTCATGTCTAGTTCCATGTTTAAGATAGCATGAGTTTTCTTTGATCCCATCCTTGACCCTATTCCACATTATGTCCTGTAAAAAACATTTAAGAAACATGGGATGAGAATAAAAAGCTCAGTAAGGGATACACAAAGAAGGAAAACTATTAGTTTTTCAAAAAAACAAGTAAACCGTGAATACTTTAACACAAGTAATACTTTTCACCTTGAAGTAGTAAATAATATTCACTGAATAAAAGATCATTACTTACCCATTTGTAACCAAACTATTACCATAAAACCCATATAAAGAAAACATTACATATAAAGGTAACTTGGGACATAAACATACTTAAATGGAATAACAATAAGGTCGACATCCACACATATCACTAAATAGAATATCCATATGGCCAACTTCCATACCCAATGCATTGGAGGTTATAACGTAACCACCCGTCGTGGTATTCACGACACCACCCATCATTTGGTTTATCATGTAACCACCCATCAAATGTCCATGTACCATTATAAAATCATTTGACATGAAACAAATATAACGGAAAGAAAAAATTTCCACATTTAAATCACAATATATCACTTAAATATATTGACATAGAAAATCCATTTTCAAAACCATTTTCAATACCAAGAATACGTAAAAGAGTGTAAGGTATTTATTTTCTTTTAAAAACATTACAGTTTGTTGAGGAAGCCAAAGATCAAATAATACTCACGGCGGCGGAAAGGTTGTTGTCACCGCTTACGTTAAAAGAAACATTCCTTTTTTGTCTTTTAGTAAAATGCTTTGTAGAAAAATATTCCCTTTGAAAATTAAGGGTGTTTATACAACGTATAAAAGAAATTCATGTATTAAAACAAAATACGCCTCAATAAAAGAAGATTGAGACGAAGTCCCTTACCTCGCGTCCGACTTGACTCGATCATTATTTAATCTCATGAAAAATAAACTAAAGTTGATTTATACTTTCTTAGGAACCTTTTTCAAGTTTATTATTCCATTTATATAACTTATTACTATGTTATAAACATTATGTAATCATTTAAGTTAATAACATTCATTTTGTCGATATTTGGTACTTGAGTCAAAAATGAACATCTTATATTTACAAGTTGTCCATGTGGTCAATAGTCCATTATATACAGAATGATATTCCTGATTTAAATATCATATATATCATATATATCTAGTATATATATGTATCTATAATAGTACATAACAATTGGAGGTAAGAAATGAAATGCATCGTTCATGGAGACGGTAAGCCGTACATACGCATGAACGCTACTTCCATTTATATTTCATATTTAACGGAATTAAAACATAATGATATATAGTAGTATTATAATTCCAGTATGACATCATATATAATATCTTTAAATCTATCCTTTATATGTACCACATATGGTATGAACGAGTCATATCACTTTGAGGGGGCAGTAGTCCGCACTTCCTCTAATGAGATTATTGCGTTTACCCATAATGGAAACCATAAAGGCATGCTATAAAAGAAAATTACAGAAGAATAAAGAAAACATAAACATAATATATATCATATATAAATAAAGTTCCATCATAATGTCCACCATGAGAGGTAGTAGGAGATAATCGAACAATCATCGTTTCGTGAGGCGTTAGTTTTCCATCCACAGAAAAACATTATGTTCTTCATCCATTAGATGGAGTTGTGTGTAAGTGTAGTTTGAATATTTCTCATAAAAACATCCTAGTAAATTGTAGATACTGGTGTTGTTACAAAAGAAAGAAAATAAAAATAGTTTAGGGGTTGGAGAAGTAAAATAAAAGAAACAATTTAAGAGAAACCGTTACCTATAGTTTGGGTAACTCCCTTTGCTTTGAACCAAAGGACTTCTTGATGTTCCTTATAACTAAGGTAAGGCTTCTAAGAGGAGGAGAGCGATGTAGGGAGTCTAATTGGTCATATTTTGGATGTGCCAAATGGCTTGAGTGGTGTGAGTAATTGGTTAGAAGTGGTTTCCTTTTATAAGGGAGAGGAGGGACTCTTTAAGAAAGTGTGAAAATATTATTTTATAATATTATGATATTCGGTTTCTAATGGTCCAAAAATAATTATTGTCTAAGATAAGATGACTCATATTAGAAATAAAATCATCGAATCAGAATTGGACATGTTTTGGATAATATTTTAATCATTATAATCTTATTTATTTAAATCATTTATTAATGAGGTAAATACTGCATCATTATTGTGACATAAATAATTTAATATATTCGATGTCTAAAATTATAAAAAAACTACTATCATGTAGAAAAATATTTTTATCTTTCCAAAGAATTTTTATAGTCGAAAATATAACTTATATAATACCATATAAAAATTAATTACTATAAGATTTTTGTTAATGTCAATTTAATCTTCACATTAAATTAATTAATCTAAATTGTCGTTTTCACTCTCATGTGGATCAATGGGGTCCCAAAATCGACGCAAAGATGGCCATGGACGTTAATTACTCTACCAATAAGGTTTGGACAAGTGTTAAGATAATTTTGAATTATTATAATATTATTTTTACCTTGAATTGCCCTATTTACCTTTAACCGCAGTAAATAAAAGTCAAAAGTTACTATTCACCAAAAATTATTTTAATCTTAATGAACCACATTTTACTTCTTGATAACAACCATATATGTCAGATTTTTGAAATTCAATTCACATAAGTGGTAAAATTTTCATTTAAATGAAAAAGTCAGTTTTTTAACTACCAATAAGTGGTTTCACTATTCATCAAAAATTGAAGTTTTTCAGAAAAATTCCAAAAATTCAGCAGAAGCTAGATTTGATTTTCTGAATTCAAAAATGATGTCTATTTTTCCAAATTCGAAACATATATGTGGCATTAATTAATTTTAAAATTAATTCCCATTATCAAAACAAATAGTGTGTTTTTAAGAAACAATAACTATCAAAAGATTGATACTTGTTTATGTCCAATTTCAAAGTGAAATTTATTCCAATGACCTACATTGGATTAAATGGTAAAAATATATTTTAATTTCACTTTACAACCAATTAAAAAGATAATTTAACCATATAAATAAATTATAATAAAAGGCACTTTTGAATTAAAATACAATATTTTTCACTATTCATTAAAAAATGAACTTTATCTGAAAAATTCCAAAAATTTACACAAAGTAAATTTTGATTTCCCCATTATAAAGAAGGATTTTATTTGTTCATATAGAATGTATTAATGTGACCAAAACTAGATTTAAAAAGGGATCACCATTAAAAGGTGATAAGTTGGCCTTTTAATGTAAATTATGCTCAACATTAGATTCATTCACATTTTAAGCCTCTAACTTTTTGTTGGATAAATGTAAATAAATTTACAAATAAAGTATAATCATATTTTAGATAGTTTTGTTCATTCCCGCCATTACAATGGCTAGGAGTTAACTACCATTTAAAATAATAATATTATATTATTAGTGTGCAACGTAAGATTCCAAAGAAACTCTTTGTTGCATATCGGGTACGCTATCGAACATAGCAACCCCTTTAATGTAAAATTAATATTTAATTCACAAATATTAATGAATGTGAAAATATCTTATTCTTCATTTACCTGGGATGTTACATCCTTCCTCCCTTTTGGAAATTGAGTCCTCACAATTTTTATTCACTTATAAAAATAAGTGAGGGTACTTACCCCTCATAGCATTTTCAGATTTCCACGTTGCCTCTTCAACCATATGGGTTTTCCACAAAACCTTTACCTGGTGAATTACCTTATTCCACAACACTTTCTCTCTATGATCAATATTTTGGACTGGTTGTTCTTCATAAGAGAGATTCTCTTCCAACTGAACTACCTCTGGTCTCAAAACATGAGATGGATCTGGCATATACTTTCTCAACATCGAAACATGAAAAACATTGTGTACCTGAGATAAAAAATGGAGGTAAAGCCACTCTGTACACAACTGATCCAACTTTCTCTAGGATTTCATAGGGTCCAATGAACCTCGGACACAACTTTCCCTTATTACCATAACGCACCACACTTTTCCCTGGAGAAACTTTTAAAAAGACATGGTCACCTAACTCAAAAGAAATATCCTTCCTCTGGTTATCTGCATAACATTTCTATCTGCTCTGATCTGTTCTCATGTTCTTCTGAATCAACTGAACTTTTTCTACCATCTATTCTACCAATTCTGGTCCCATAAGCTTCCTTTCACCTACTTCATCCCAAAAATCTGGGGTTCGACAACGCTTTCCATATAATTACTCAAATGAAGCCATCTGTATACTGGAATGACAAATTTTATGATATGAAAATTAAACCAAAGAAAGATGTTGGTCCCAACTTCCCAGATAATCCATTGAGAAAGAACGCAACATATCCTCCATGTTTGAATTGTTCGTTCTGATTTCCAATCTAATTGAGGATAAAAAGCTGTACTAAAATTTAATTTAGTACCCAATGACTTCTAAATGCCTTTCCCAAAGTTAGAAGTAAACCTGGGACATGATCAGATAAAATGGAGAGGGGAACACCATGGAACCTGACTATCTCTTTAACATACAACTGAGTAAGTTGATATAGAGAAAAATTATATCAAATGGGAAGGAAATGAGCAGATTTAGTCAATCGATCAACTATAACCCAGATTTTATTATTACCTCGAGATGTCTTTGGTAATTCCATAACGAAGTCCATGGATATATTTTCCCATTTCCATTCTGGCACCGGTAAATGTTGAAGCATTCCTTTCGGTAACTGTCACTCTTCTTTAACCTGCTGAAAAGTCAAACACTTCATAGTAAAATCAGAAATATCTCTTTTCATTCCATCCCACCAATAATACTTTCACAGATCTCTGTACATCTTAGTACTGCCAGGATGAACTGAAAACGGAGAACTATGAGCTTCACATAATAACTCATTCTTCAACTGTAAATCTCAAGGCACACATAATCTCTTTCTAAACCTCAAAACACAATCATTATCAAGATTAAAATCAGGAAACTTACCCTTCTGAACTAACTCTACCTTTTTCTGCAAATCATTGTCTTCCTTCTGTGCTTTCTTTATTCTGTCTGATAGAGATGATCTCACTAACACCTGAAACAAAACAGAAGAATTTCTTGCACCAAAAACTTCTATGAAAAATTTCATCAAATCAAAAACCAAAGGATCTTCTTCCAAACGTATCATGGATAATGAGACATTACTTTTTTGACTCAATGCATCAACCACTTTATTTTATTTTCTCGGAAGGTAATGGATCAGGAAATAATAATCCTTGATTGATTCTATCCATCTCCTCTTCCTCATGTTCAGTTCTTTTTGAGTTAATATATACTATAAAATATATTTATCAGTATATATTTCAAATTTTACTCCATAAAAATGATGCCTCCAAATTTTTAAATCAAAAAACAACTGTAGCAAATTCCAAATCATGTGTCGGGTAATTTAACTCATGAGGTTTCAACCGACATGAAGTAGAAGCTATTACCTGATCATTCTGCGTTAGGACACAACTCAATCCTTTCAACAAAGCATCACTGTAGAAAACAAACTTACCATTTCTGGAAGGCAGTGCCCAAACTAGAGCATTCACCATTCTTATTTTCAATTCCTAAAAACAATCATCACATTCTTTTGTCCAGATTAACTTAAGACCTTTTAGAGTTAACTTAGTCATTGGACTAGATAACCGTGAAAAAGATCCCACAAACCTTCGGTAATAACCTACCAAACCAAGAAAAGTACGAATCTCAGTTATATTTGTTGGTCTTGGACAATATTTAACAACTTCTTTTATTAGGATCAACAGTTATGCCATTTTTTGAAATAATGTGACCAAGGAATGAAATTTGTTTTATCCAAAAATCACACATTCTAAATTTCCCATAAAGTATCTTTTCTTTTAATGTTTGCAAGACAACCCTTAAATGACTTTCATGTTCCTCCTTACTTTTGATATAAATCAATATATCATCAATAAAAACAACCACAAACTTATCCAAGAACTCATGGAAAATTCTATTCATAAGATCCATGAATACAACAGGTGCATTAGTTACCCAAAAGGCATAACTAAAAATTCATAATGGACATATCTAGTACGAAACTTGGTCTTCGGAATGTCTGCTTATTTTACTTTCAAATGATGGTACCTCAACCTCAAGTCAATCGTCTAAAAATACTGAACTCCCTAGAGCTGATCAAACAAATCATTGATATGAGGCAAAGGATACTTATTCTTAAAAGTGATGTTATTCAATGCTCTATAATCAATTTAAAGTCTCATTGAACTATCTTTCTTTTAAACAAACAATACAGGAGAACCCCATGGTGATGTGCTAGGTTGAATAAAACCTTTATCTAATAACTCCTGCAATTGCTTCTTTAACACTAAAATTTCAATTTGAGCCATTAGATAAGGGGGTTTTGAAATTTTCTTAGCATCAAGAACTAAGTCAACAGTAAATTCAACTTTCCGATCAGGTATAATTCTAGGAAAATCATCATGAAAAACATAAAGGTACTCATTGACCACTGGCACATCATTAATCTGAATAGTTCCTTTATTTTAAACAATATGTGCAAGGTAAAATTCATTTGTATTTTTTACTAGTTTCTCAGATTACTGATATGTTATAAAAAAAGGGTTCATTATTGTACACAAACTAAAAATCTTTTTGAAAAGAAACCTCTTTATCTCTACATTCAATCTTAGCATGATAAACAGGAATCCAATCCATGCCCAAAATAACATCAAACTCTAATAGAGGCAAAAAATAAGGTTTTTAGGGAGAATCTTTCTGCACATAAGGACAAGAATGTTCTTATGTTTTCTTTTTTGTCTCAAAATTTCCTCGAGGTGTTTCTACCATAATTTCTGTATTCATATCTTGAGATGGAATTCCCAATTTACTAGAAAACTTCTCAGAAATAAAAGAGTGTGTAGACCCTGAATCAAACAAAACATTGGCATAATCTGAACAAACAAACAGTATACCTGATACTACTTCTTTCGATGGCCCAACATCTGCTGAAGTAGTTGCGAAGGATTTCACCACCCCTTTCTGTTGTAGTCTGACTGATTTCCCTCAGTTGAGTTCTTTACTGGACACTCATTTTCATAATGAACCATTTTGTTAAACATAAAACATCTTACTGATGGATTTTCATTTCCTACTTGTTCATCTTCCTTACAGTTATGAGTAACATGACCATACATACAACACCGGATGAACTTTCTAGTCTTTGATAAACATTCTACAGGATTCTTTTTACCACACTTCTCACAAGATGGATATTTAGTTTTCTTACCTCTAGGTTTCTTTGATGAATTCTTCCCCTTTACCTGCCCACTGGACCTCTTATTCTGTTGATTTTCAAAGAACACTTGATCATTGGAAATCTCTATTTCCACCTTCTCCGCACATTGAACCAGGTTTTCATAAATTTTGAACTCATGAGAGGCTAACTCTCTTCGATATCATGGATTCAGTCCTGAGTAAAATTGATTTATCATACTATCAATATTTCAGATGAAATTTGGTGCATACCTTGAAAGTCGAGTGAACTTTGCTTCATAAGCAGCCACTGAGTCATCCTCCGACCTTAATTCTAGGAATTGTTTTTCCATCCTAATACGAACCAGCTGAGGAAAATATTTTTCAAGAAACATACCTTTGAATTCATCCCAATCAAGAGAATCAATCTCTTCACTATCCCTGATATTTTTCAACATCGACCACCACTGATCAGCTTCACCTTCAAAATGGTAAACAACGAGACTATCCTTTTGATGTTCTGAACAACCCATGACATCAAAAATATTCTCCAGTGATTTAATCCACCCTTCAGCTAGCACAGGCTCAGATGATCCTCTGAATGATGGGGGGTGTTTCCTCATGAAATGTTCCACTACTGACATGTTCCACTGTGCTTGATCTATATGATCTCGTGCATGGATACCACCACCGTTTATTGCCTGAGTCAACTGTGTCATCACTGCAATAAACTGTTTAGTTCTAATTCCGACCATCTCAGGATACTGATTTGGAAGGTTGTCTTCCTCTTGATGTTGACCCAACATAGCTACCATGTTTCATATGCAGAAAACCATTCTGAACATTGAAATATCTTAGGCGAAGCAACATGGTAATAATTAAATGCTATATGATATCAATATTAACATAAATTAATTTGTGGATATTAATTTATCAATACCCTAACTCTGAAAGTTATCTAAACCAACCTCTGATACCAACTATAAGAACCCGACCTTATAACTTACTTAATATTAAATTAAATGAATAATTCACATTGAGGATCTTTTCAGGTTTAGAGTTTTATATAATTAGGACATAACTAATACATCTCAAAAGATTTACACGGTAGACACATCTACATAGTTTCCATTTTTTACAAAACATGAACTATGAGAAAAAGAGTTATTTCTAGTTCCATGTTTAAGATAACATGACTTTTCCATGATCCCATCCTCGACCCTATTCCACATTATGTCTTGTGAAAAACATTTCAAAAACTTGGGACGAGCATAAAAAGCTCAGTAAGGGATACACAAAGTAGGAAAACTGTTAGTTATTCAAAAAAACAAATAAACCCTGAATACTTTAACATAAGTAATACTTTTCACCTTGATGTAGTAAATACTCTTCACTGAATAAATGATCATTACAAACCCTTTTGTAACCAAAATATTACCATAAAACCCATATAAAGAACACATAACATATAAAGGTAACTTGGGACATAAACATACTTCAATGGAATAACCATACGGTCGACTTCCACACATATCACTAAATGGAATAGCCATACGGCCGAATTCCATACCCAATGCATTGTAGGTTATAACATAACCACCCGTCCTAGTATTCACAGCACCACCCGTCATTTGGTTTATTACGTAACCACCCGTAAAATGTCCACGTACAATTATAAAATCAGAAGACATGAAACAAATATAAAGTAAAGAAAACATTTCCACATTTCAATAACAATATATCACTTAAATATATTGACATAAAAAATCCATTTTCAATACCATTTTCAATACCAAAAATATGTAAAAGAGTATAAGGTATTTATTTTCTTTTAAAAACATTACGGCTTGTTGAGGAAGCCAATGATAAAATAATACTTGCGGTGGCGGAAATGTCATTGTCACCGATTAAGTTAAAAGAAACATTCCTTTTTGTCTTTTAGTAAATCACTTCATATAAAAATATTCCCTTTGAAAAGTAAATGGTGTTTATACAGCTTATAAAATAAATTTGTTTATTAAAACAAAATATGCCTCAATGAATTGAGATTGAGACAAAGTCCCTTAGCTCGCGTCCGACTTGACTCGATCGATATTTAATCTCTTAAATAATAAACTAAATTTAATTTATACTTTCTTAAGAACATTTTTCAAGTTTATTATTCCTTTTATATAACTTATTACCATGTTATAAACATTATGTAATCATTTAAGTTAATAACGTTCATTTTGTCGATATTTGGTACTTGAGTAAAAAATGAACACCTTATATTTAAAAGTTCTCCATGTGGTCAATAGTACATTATATAGAGAATGAGTTTCATGATTGAAATATCATATATATCATATATATCCAGTATATACATGTATTTATAATAGTACATAACATTTGGAGGTAAGAAATGAAATGCACCGTTCATGGAGACGGTAAGCCATACGTACGCATGAACGCTACTTCCATTTATATTTCATATTTTATGGAATTAAAACATAATGATACATAGTAGTATTATAATTCCAATATGAAATAATATATAATATCATTAAATCTATACTTTATACATACCACATATGGTATGAACGAGTCACATCACTTTGAGGGGGCAGTAGTCCGCACTTCCTCTAATGAGATTATCGTGTTTACCCATAATGGAAACCATAAAGGCATGCTATAATAAGGAAATTAAAGAATAATAAATAAAAAATAAACATAATATGTATCATTTATAAATTCAGTGACATCATAATGGCCACCATGAGATGTATTAGGAGATAATCGAACAATCATCGTATCGTGAGGCGTTAGTTTTCTATCCATAGAAACATTATGTTATTCATCCATTAGATTGAATTTGTGTAAGTTTAATTAGAATAAATCTAATAAAAACATCCAAGTATATTAAGGATACTTTTTTGTTACAAAATAAAGGAAATAAAAAGAGTTTAGGGGTTGGAGAAGTAAAATAAATGAAAACAATTTAAGAGAAACAGTTACCTTTAATTTGGGTAACTCCCTTTGGTTTGAACCAAAGGACTTCTTGAAGTGCCTTCTGCCTAAGGTAAGGCTTCTAGGAAGAGTATTGGGATGTAGGGAGTGTAATTGGGAAGATTTTGGTCGAGTAAAATGGCTTGAGAGGTGTGAGGAATTGGATAGAATTGGTCTACTTTTATAAGGGAGAGGAGGGGCTCTTTAAGAAAGTGTAAAAATATTATTTTATAATATAATGATATTCGGTTTCTAATGGTCCAAAAATCATTAAGGTCGGAGATAAGATGACTATTATTCAAAATAAAATCATCCAATCAGAATTGGACATGTTTTGGAAAATATTTTAATCATTATAATCTTATTTATTTAAATCATCTATTAATGAGGTAAATAGTGCATCATTATTATGTCATACATAATTTAATTTATTCGATTTCTAAAAATTAAAAAAATACTATCATGTAGGAAATCTTTTTATCTTTCCAAATAATATTTATATTTGAAAATATTACTTATATAATACCATATAAAAAGTAATTACTAAAAGTTTTTGTTAATGACAATTTTGTCTTCACATTAAATTAATTAATCTAAATTGTCATTTTCACTCCCATGTGGCTCAACGGAGTCCCAAAATAGACCCAAGGATGACCATGGTCTTCAAAGACTCAACCAATAAGGTTTGGAAAAGTGTTAAGTTAATTTTGAATTATTATAATATTCTTTTTTTCTTGAATTACCCAATTTACCTTTAACCATAGTAAATAAAAATCAAAAGTTACTATTAACCAAAAATTATTTTTATCTTAATGAACCACATATTACTTCTTGATAAAAACCATGTATGTTATATTTTTAAAATTAAATTCAGACAAGTGGTAAAATTTTATTTAAATGAAAAAGTTAGTTTTTTAACTACCACTAAGTGGTTTCACTATTCATCAAAAATTGAAGTTTTTTAGAAAAATACCAAAAATTCAGCCTAAGGTATATTTGATATTCTCAATTAAAAAATTATGTCTATTTTTAAAAATTAAAAACATCGAAGTGGAATTAATTAATTTTAAAATTAATTCCCGTTATCAAAACAAATAGCGTGTTTTTAAGAAACAATAACTATCAAAAGATTGATACTTGTGTATGTATAATTTAAAAGTGAAATTAATTAAAATGACCTACATTTTATTAAATGGTAAAAATATATTTTAATTTCACTTTAAAACCGATTATAAAGATAATCTATCCATATAAATAGATTAGATTAAAAGGCACTTTCGAATTAAAATACAATATTTTTCAATATTCATTAAAAAACGATCTTTATCGGAAAAATTCAAAAAATTTACATTAAGTAAATTTTGATTTCCCCATTTTAAAGAAGTATTTTATTTGGTCATATAGAATGTATTAATGTGACCAAAACTATTATTAAAAAGGGTTCACCATTAAAAGGCGATAAATCAGACTTTTAATGTAAATAATGCTTAAAATTCGATTCATTCACATTTTAAGCAACAAAATTTTTATTTGATAAACGTAAATACATTTAATAATCATGTATAATTATATTTTAGATAGTTTTATTAATTCTTGCCAATACATTGGCTAGGAGTTAACTACCATTTAAAATAATAATATTATATTATTAGTGTGCAACGTATGATTCCAATGAAACTCGTTGTTGCGTATCGGGTACTCTATCGAACATAGAAACCCATTTAAAGTAAATTTAATATTTAATTCACAAATATTAATAAATATGTAATTATCTTATTCATCATTTACCTGGGATGTTACATAAAATATTTTAACCACAATGGTTATCTAATAACATTCTTTTTGCATCCCAAAATGTATTAACCATTAATTGCTTCAAACTCAAGGATCATAAAAACCTAAATGGTTCTTTATTACTATATTCAAAAAATTATAGACAATTATTCCATGAATAAAATTTCCATATATCAATATTCAGGGTTTAACATACTATAAAATGCCTTCTACTTTCATCTCATCATCAAAAGAGCGTTAATACTTTTAATCATTTCACCATCCTAAGATTGAACATAACACTTGAATCCCTTATCTGTTTACTTCTTACTCATTCAACATTCTTCATGATCTATTAACAATTCCATTCAAACTAATTATAAAATACTTCTTTCCTACAAACAAAATGTTTAATCATATCCCAATATTCAATAATGTTTAAACATCCCTTAATAAATAATCCATACCTTTCATTGGTCATTGTCAGTTTCCTTATCCTCAATTGGAATGGAATTAGGTACTGGTAAACATATAATTGTACGATTCTGGTGATCCCATTCTTGAACCTTCTTCATAGGAAATCTGTTTATATAATGACTATTCACCCCACATTTTAAACTTTCAATTGATCCCTCAGAAAGAACATCTTTCACTTTCCTAGAGTCAACTGGATGCTTCGTTTTTCCGTGGCAGGTTCTAGCTTTATGACATTCAATTCCACATCTATATTATCTTCCCATACCTTTGAAACATTTTCCTATATGTTTCTTTACACATACTTGAAACATAGGTTTTTGAACATACATAACTTTATGATTATTACCTTACATCCGTAGGGATTTGTTTCTCGCATATATGATGCCTTATAAAAATCACTATAGTTCAGGTGGTCAGTAATGACTCCAAATAGTTGGTTGAGAATAACTACAAGAGTTCTCATTGCATCCCCTATTTTATTCAGTTGACCATTCAAGAAATCTTCACAGTTTTCTTCACATCCATTGTTACTTTGGTGCCTGCTAGATCCAGCCATTTACTAAAACCAAGAAGGTCAATGTGAGTATATCAGAAAAATCATCACATAATATCTTATGAGGTGGTTAAATACTAAGATATACTTATTCATTTTATCTTAAACTCAATAATTTTTTATTAAATAACTATGTCTCTTTCTAAAATCATTACCATTATTGTAATGTCACTTATGCATAAAGGACACCCTAACCTCTAAAGTTATGTAAACCGACCTCTGATACCAACTATAAGGGCTCAGACTTAAACGTTATATAATATTAAATTAAAGGAATAATTCACAGAGAAGATCCTTTCAGGTTTAGTGTTTTAGAGAATTGGGCTATATCTATTACATATAAACATGAAAATTACATTTACACACTACTACTAAGTATCAAATTTTTTTCATTAAATAACTCTTAAAAATAAACATGTCTAGTTCCAAGTTTTAGACATCATGACTTTTCCTTAATCCCATCCTTGACCATATTTATCTTTATGTCCTATGGAATGTATTTCATAAACATGGGATGCGCATAAAAAGATCAGTAAGGGATACAAAGTAAGGAAAATAAAACATTAACCCATCAATAAATACAAATACATGAAAGCATACTTTTCAATCATAACATACCTCTTGAAATCAAAGGATTTAAGAATTGCACATAGAAATCATAAATAATAAAGGTAAATTATGGAATTCATAACATAATTACATTATAGCTATGAAATATACACATGATGTCACATTTGGAATACCCATCATAGTATATTCCCTAAATCTTTTAGTTGAAACAATAATGTTTACCTCCGTAACATTACCCAATTCATTGGAGAGCTATCTCGGTCTCACCCACCCTAGGTTTATCAAGGAACCTCCCGTATACGTAAATAATTCAAAATAACCATAAAATATTCATAAAACTTAAAAAAAATGAAAAATGGAATTTCCACAGAGCAGTCACAATATATAAACACAAGAAATAGACATAATAAATGATTTATCAAACCAATTTTAAAACCATTTAAAACATTTTAAAAAGTGATTTTTGAATCAAAGTGTCCCATACCACTTTGAAACTTTTAAATAAATTATCATTTGAAATAAATAATGGCCACATAAATAAATACTTAATAACATTTTTAAATCATGGACATTAATGATAATGATTTAGAAGAATGAATATTTGAAACATTTAAAATGATATTTTAGTTAAAGTGTTTTTAACAAAATGAGATAATCTTGAATACAAATAAATGAGGAATAAAATTGAAAGATAAATTTAGAATATCATTCGAATAAATATTTTAATGATGTAATATGTCAAAGGGCAGTATATACAACATATCAGAGTGAATTGGTGCATAATGAAAATGAAGTCTCAAGGGAATGTAAATAGAGTTGAAATCCCTTAAAAAAATGTATCATTATATTAAGGATAAATCAATTTCATAATAATGTGTGACAAATATAAATACACTCAATATTATTATATATTAAGTGTAAATAAATTATTGGACATTCAGACATGTTCTTTTTAGGGAAAAAATGATGACTTGGATGTTTAACTCAATGAATGGAAATTGAATTAAAATTACTCTTATCAAGTTCATATCGATGACTTGAGAATTTATCAATGGAGTGGTTATCTGTATCAAAATTATATCCACAAAAATGGAAGTCAAAATTATGACATAAATAAATAAATAGTTATTCCACACATAATAATAATATGACACAATTAAGAATTAGAAGATTAACCCAGGGAATGGAAATTGGGTTAAAAGGTTCCCTTACCGATTAGGTAACTTACGAAACATAAAACCCATGTAATAAGGATTGTAAAATGAAGATGAAAATACCCCTATAATTTAACTATACTACACAATGAATACAATATTGGGCAGTACATAAATCAGAAAAAAGGAAATAGTGGTATATATAGCATGGATCTCACTGGAATAAAAAGTGAGATAAAAATCCCTTACAACATTGTAATCAATCGAGTCATATGAAAAATAAGTTAATAACCACCAAATGATTCATAGAATAACATGAATATAAAAAGAATCATGATAATATATATCAAATGATAGTACACAATACACCACATGCAATAAATTAATGGCGAACAATGGAAATATCACGGAATTAAAAGTGAGATAAGAAACCCCTTAACTCGTGTCCGACATGACTTGTTTGTTCCTTGTTATTCCAAAATAATAAACATAAGTTAATTTATACATCATTAAAAACCTTTATCAATTTTATTATTCCTTTTATTTTACTCATTACTATGTAATAAACATTATGTAATCATTTAAGTTAATAATGGTCATTTCGTTGATATTTGGTACCTGAGTCAAAAATGAACACCTTATAATTACAAGTTGTCCATGTGGTCAAAAGTACACTATCTATAGAATGATATTAATTATTTAGATATCATATATAAAATATATATCTATTATATATATGTATTTATAACAGTACATAATATTTGGAGATAAGTAATGAAATGCACCGTTAATGGAGATGGTAACCGTACGTACGCAAGAACGCTACTTATATTTCTATTTAATATTTTAATTAAATGAAACCTTAATGATAAATAGTTATATTATAATTCCATTATAATATAATATATAATTTCAGTATCTCCATCCATTATATGTCCCACTTATGGTAGGAACAAGTAATATCACTTTGAGGGGGTGGTTGTCTGCACTTTCTAAAATGCAATTATCTCATTTACTCATAATTGAAACCATGAAGGTATGCTATAAATTAAAAATACTGAAACATAAGGAAAAAATAAACATAATATATATCATATATAAATATAGTTCCATCATAATGGCCACCATAATAAGTGATAGGAGATAATAGAACAATCATCGTTTCGTGATGCATTAGTTTTCCATCCACAGAAATAGTATGTTAATTACACATTAGATGTAGGTGTGTGTAATTTTAGTTCGAATACAACTCTTAAAAACAACCTATTATATTTATGATACTGTTTTTTTTATAAAATAAATGAATAAAATGATTTAAGGGGTAGTATACGTAAAATAAAACCAAAGGACTTACGAGAAGATGTTGCCTTTAAATTGTGTATATCCCTTTTGATTGATCCAAAAGGTTTAATTGAAGTGCCCTCATGCTAGGTTAAGGCTTCTAGGTGGTAGAAAGGGATATTTAGAGCTTATTTGATATGGTTTTGGATGAGCCAAGGGGATTTAGAGGTGTGAGTAATGGGTTAGAAGTGGTGTCCTTTTATAAGGGGGGTGAGGGGATCTTTAGGAAAGTGTAAAAATATTATTTTATTATATAATCATTTTTGGATTATAAAGATCCAAAAATCATTTAAGGAGACGATATGATGACTAATGGTTGAAATCAAATCATCCAATAAGAATTGGTCTAGTTTTGGATATTATGTTAGTCTTTATAATCTTTTTTAGTTAAGTCATTTATTAATGAGGTAAATACTGCATCATTATTGTGTCATAAATAATTTAATTTATTTGATGTCTAAAATTTATTAAAAATACCATGATGTAAGATATATTTTAATACATAAAATTAATATTTATATTCAAAATTATAACTTATGAAACCCCATGTAAAAATTGATTTATTAAAGATATATGTTTGTGTCATTTTTGTCATTACTTTAAATAAATTAGTATAAAGTGTCATTATCATTTTTATTGGATCCATAGGGCCCAAAACCGACCCAAGGATTCCCATGGACGGTCATGTATTTTGAAATAGTATTAGGACACATGTTAGGGAAATTTTAGATTATTATAATAATATTTTGTTACCCTTATTTACCAGAGTTACTCTTTAACCATGGTAAATAAAAATTTTACTAAAGTAAATATTCAAATTTTCTTAAAATAAAAGTTACCTATTTACACAATTTGTACATCCTAATTTTAAATATGGAAGCAATTTTAACTAATTAAAAACACATAAGTGTCAAAAATTAATTTAAAATTAATTCCTGATGTCAAAACAAAAAGCGTGTTTTTAAGAAATAATAACTATCAAAAGATTGACAATTATTTAAGACCAATTTCATAGTGAAATTACATCAAGTGAACATTATTGGATTAAATGGTAAAACAATAATCTAATTAAAATTTAAAACCACACAAAAAGATAATCTATCCATATAAATAAATTATATTAAAATGCAGTTTATAATTAAAATACAGTATTGCTCATTATTCGTCAAAAAATGAATTTTATCAGAAAAATATGAAAATTTTACGCAAAGTGAATATTGATATCCCAATTCAAAATAATAATTTTATATTGTCAAATATAACATATAAAGGTGACCAAAACTAGATTTAAGGAGGGTTATCCATAAAAAGGTGGTAAATTAACTTTTTAAAGTAAATTGTGCAAAAAATTAAGTTCATTCACATTTTTAGCCTTTAACTTTTATTGGATATATGTAAAAACATTTATCAAAAATGTATATTTATAATGTAGTTGGTTATGTCCATTTCTTCCAATACAATGTCTAGGAATTAACTACCATTTAAAATAATAATATATTATTATTTTTCAGTGTAACTCAATGTTGTGTTCAAAGTAAGATTTCCAAGAAACCTGTTGTTGTGTATCAGGTATGCCATCAAACATAACATCCCCTTTAAAGTAAAATTTATAATTAATTTAAAATTATTAATAAATATGAAAATGTATTATTTCTTTATTTTCTTGGGATGTTACTGTTGTGGTGATGAAAAAAATCACATCACTTTGTGAAGGTGGTGGTCTTAATGCGTGCATGAACATCATTTTCATTTTTCAATGTAAGAAGAAAATGATATATTATCATTTTTAATGATATATATTTCATTAATATTATAATTATTTATTTTTTATAAAATATATTAATTAATATTATACTTATTACATTCCATTAAAATCATTAGTGAAAAAGGAATTTCATCACTTCACGAGATGGTAGTTTGACACACATACGGTCGATGTTATCGTATCCCCTAGAGGATAAAAAGTAATGTGTTTTATATGATAACATAACTTCAATCATATAATTATATTTAAAATATCATATTTATACTTTAAAGTTTTCGTTTCAAAATTTCATGAGAGGAGATGATGAAGAACGAATGGCATTTGATCACCAGGAGGTAGTCTGTCATACACTTGAATTATGATTTAATATTCCATTTGAAGGAATATGAGAAAGATTTACATTATTTCATTAAAATAATAATATCACAGTATATGGGTAATATATTTTTATGTATTTCAGAATAATTAAATAATATTTTATATAGCTGGGAGGAGAGATAAAATAAAATTGCATTGTTAGTCACGATACCTCTTCTTCGGACAACCTTCTTAAGTATTCACCAAAATCCATCATAAGATGTATTTATGATCAATAAAATGAATACATTCCAATATAATGAAAACTAGGAATTAATTTTATTTGTTATTTTATTATATGAATTGATTTGATGTTGAGAAGATGAGAGAATATGTGGTGACCCTTTATAAGTGTGGCGAGTGGAACACTTGTACCTTTTTTGAAAATAAAATGGAGTAATAATTTTTTTCAAAAGAAAAATGCCCCAGAAAATGGAACATTATATATAATTATAAATTATAATGTCTAAATATTTAAATAAAATATATTTTAGAGAATTTTTGTAGTCATTTTTACCCTTCAATATTTTCTTCACCATCAATAAACCATTTTTACCTTCACTGCAATAATTAGTTTTTACTATTTTCGCTATTTATTATGGTCAAAAAATATGTTTAACATATTAGGTAATATATAATATTGTTATTATAAATATTTAATTAATTTTAAAAAAATTAATTTAATATAAATTTAAATATATATTTTAATATCAAATCCATAGATGTGATGAACAAGCAGGTTTTCTGAAAGACTTGTTTTCTAGAAAAAATTATTTTATTTTAACAGAATGAATAATAATAATACAAATATAAATAGAAATGAATATTTATTACAATATAACATAAAATTTTCATTTATAAAATTTTTCATTTTTTTATAATTAATTAAAATTGGATAACATTATGAAGTTTAAAAAAGTTTTATGAAAACAACATTTTTGAACAAAAAAATTATTTATAATAAAATAAAATATAAAGATCATTAAAATGTAATTATGTGGATTAAATATAACAAAAAATATAATCATATAAATTTTAATAATATTAAAAACATAATGTGACATTTAAAATTACTAAATTTAATTAAATGAAAAGACAGTTTTGTAAAAATCGACATTTTCAGTATCCACAAGAAAAATAAATTTTTTCTAAAGAATCCTATAACTTGACACAATATAAATTTTTAAATGAATATTTAATTAAATAATTTCATCATATAAATTTAATCTTAAATTTATTTAAAAAAAATTATAATAATTTTCTTAAAAATAATAAAAATATTTTTTCATGAAACAATCTTTCTAAAAAATAAAATTACAATACTAAATATTTACTATTAATTTATATTGATTAATATATATATATATATATATTTAATAATTTAATTAATAAAATGAATATACATCAATTTAACAGCTAGGTTATAATAGTTATATATTCTGTGAGCCATTTAATCTTTGTGTTATGTGTTGTATACGCTATCGAACACACAAATCTTGGGCATGCATATAGAAAAATATATTAGAGAGATAAATTTAATTAATATATATATAGGGGTGTTTTATTATTGACTATTCATGGTGTATCATGTCATATATGCTATCAAACATAAATTTCTAAAAAATTCTTGAGGTGTTATAATATGGATGTGTGATTGATAGTCTATAATTTTCAAATACCTTAATAATCTATGATTTAAGAGTGAACTAAATATCCTATATCAATTATTTCACATTAATAACTATTATATATGAATTTTTTTTGGAAAACATATGCATGATCTTTATGGGTTCAGATTATCTCATTAGATATTATACATTATTTGAAAATTGAGGTATTATTAAAAAAATATTATTAATGTTATTATATTTTTAAATATTTTAGTAGTGTTATGAATTAATTATTGACTGTATTGAGTTTCTTAATTATGGGTTTGTTGATAACATTTAAATCCTCTCTATGTGATAACTTCATGACTTCCGTACCAGACTTGTTTTATTTGATATTCGTAATTTTTTATTATCGTATAACCAAACAAATAAAGAAAAAATTTAAATTCTTCAGTTAAATATGTTTCAAAATTATTATGTATCATGTTAAAAACTGTTTAGTGTAATTATCAACTTATCCTTTAACTATATTACCATATAATTATACTGTCAAAATCATATAACCCTCATAATATCTCTTTGTATATATATTATGAGAAACACACTTTAAACTAAATAAAAACATCATTATAAAATTATGTTGTCTATATTATGATCTGGCAGCATTTATTAAAATTTATAGAAATTTATTGATTATCTACAATATCCATCTAATTTAATTATTATAAAATATTTTATCATGATCAATGTAAACAATAAATTATATTGTCTTTTTAAAAAATTATATCTAATTTTAATATATTTAATTTTTTTCAAATAGAAGTATTATAGAATAATATATTTAATATATATAATTCTATATGTGAGAGTAAATAACATTAAAAAAATAACATGGATCGACCATAAGATTACTCCATTAAATATATATATATAATATAACTCCAAAAATATTATTGACACTATTATAGTATATAATTTCACATTTATAATATTTTCTTATGGGAACTAATATAATGTAAAAGTTTTACGAAGTCAAATAAAATTTTAAATATTGGTGTAATATCAACATAACATTTATAGATTTTCCGAAATATTATTTTTTTAAAAAAATAATTCTCAATTTAAATTGTTGGCATCTTCATTGAATAAGAACAACAATATAAATAAATTAATAATAAGAAAATTTATTACAAAATATATCCAGATTAATTCGATAACTAAAAAAAACTAGTATCATATGATAATCCAAAACAAGAAAAAAAACTATCCAAACCAATGCAGTAGATATTTCATTTCATATATGCTTCAACTTTTAACTGAAAAACAAGAATAAATATACAATGAAAACTCCTGCAAGGGTCCCGAAATAATATCATTTTCCATCAACCGTGATCAATAATAACTTATAAAAATATTAATTGGATAATTATCTTATCATGTCTTTCAAACATGGTGTCTATTCATGTATCGATCCGATATCCAAATTACAAGGTATGTAAATGTTAGTATACCACCAAAAAACGAGTCTAACACATTATCTAGCCTATAACCATGTATGATGTTGTATAATGAATAAATTATACTAAATAAATTATTTACTTTTCTAAAAAATTTATTCATTAATTAACGACATAATTCACTAGGCTCACGATGACACTGGAAACATCGATATATGGTTTGGTCAACACTAGAGTCTGAACTATCCAATATGGGATTACACATTTCAATAAATCATGAAATTTTATTAATAAAATCATTCTAGTTTTACATTCAAACAATGAGGTATTAGAAAAGATGTACGGCACTCCGTGGTTATTTGGACAAGCAATATGTGTCCCATATGTCAATTATCACTCATAACACATAAATGGTCTTAAAGGGGCAGTCTAGAACATCATGGGTATTTAGATTAGGAGTCCATGTCCAGAACTCAGTCTCACATATCATATCATTTGGTTCTGAATTTCAAACCATATATCATAAATTATAAAAATTAATTATTCAACCCATTCCCAATATCTTCTCTTAAGAAATCAAAAATTACATGTCATCATTTTCATTTTACCGGCACACCCCAAGGGTGGTTACCAGTTTCAAAAAATCCATAGACCAAGAAAATTTGATTATCTCTTATTCATCAATTGAATAATCTTAATTCCAACCTGTTTTCTAAATACATATTGAGTAAATTTATCAATTAAATATTTTATATAATTTCTAAATGGGTATATTTAAATTTAAAAATATCATACTTATAATTAGTATCAACTATTTGAGAATTGATGTTTTTACCACCACCTCAAGATCATTGATGGAGTTTCTAAAAACCATACAACCACCAAATTGATGTGTAATAATATAAATCAAAATGGAGCTGAAGTTCTATAAAAAAACGCTAAGATCAATATCAAATAGAAAACTACAATCAAGAGATACATATAAAGAAAACATAAATAGGTTAAAAATAATTAATCTTTATTATGAAATACATATTGGAGATACAAATAACCAACCGAGTAAGAAAAATCATACTATTGAAAAGAAGACCCATTGATCGAATATATGATTCATTAAGAAAGGGGTACAATGAGCATTAGAATCTTCTAGGTATCCACTTAAATCAATTTAATTTTTATTAAGAAAAAATATATTGTTTTGGGATAATAATATGGGTGTTTTGGTATATAAAATTAATTTTCGGGTAATTAAAAACCCACACTCTTGGTTTCTGATTCTAGGGAACATGGGTTTTCAAATCATTTCCTTAAGTATGTGCCTCTTCTTAGGGGGTTCACAGTTTCTTTAATGTGTCGTACCGTTTGAAAAACCATACCCTAACCATGAAATACCCTTTAACTTGGGTAATTGGATTTGGGAAATGTGGATGCATGGTTTGGCCAAACAATTCACCAACTGTGTGCCACTACTTATCTGTCTAAATGGGGTGTGCAATTTCCTATTCCAAAACGTATGGTTTCCCTTAATAGTGATCCCACTATGAAAACCCCTTTGGATTCTATGTCTATCTCATATCACCCAAAACAACCCAAAACAAAAACATTACATGGTATAACTAAATCGTGGAAAATGATTTCCTTAAAAAAGGACCAAAACATATACTAAATGGTCATGATCATACAATAATAATGAAGGAACCCAATCTAGTGTAATGGTGAATGTGATGTGTCCCTTTTATTTTATTTTGAAACATAAAAAGATAAAAATAAATGTCTTTCAATAATTGATGGGATACTTTTTATTGTAATAAGTGTTTTGATGAAATTATAGATCTTATATATTAATTAGAATTTGATAAATATGATATGAAATATCCTAAATTTGTAGTAGTCCTATGAAATATCTGATAGGGATTATCATGTGATGGATTCAATTTATTTCATTGGATGTATACTACAAATTGTCATTGGATATTTTTTAAATAACATATATAACTTTATATGATGGATTTTTATAAATAATAAACTTACTATAATCATTACATTATTATATCAACCAACTAATCCAGGTCATGTTATTTAAATATACATTATAACTGTAATAAAAAAGGTTAAGGAGGTTCATACTATTGATGTGAAATTGTATGATGTATCTTGAATTCAGTACATTATGTTTCATGTAACACTACTGATAATGATAAATAATTTCCAAACATATGGGATTATGAATGGTTGTTTTACCTGAGATAAATTATCCTACTATATTTAAAAAAAATCTATTTAATGATATTGATATTCTAATTAAAAAATTTCTCCACATGTTATTGAATTTTTTTACTGATGGGTCATCTGTAAACAAAGAATCATCGAAAAATTGGTCATTTCATTGTGAAATTCAAAGAACCTCAATGTATTTCAAGTGATGTTATTCTTAAATAACATAAGTTATTTCAAGTGATGTCAAGAAAAACACGATTCAAATGTTACATAAAAACACATTTAAATGTAAAAGGGAAAAATAATATTTTTACTCACATACTAATTAAATGAAGATTAGAATAAACCAAAGATTACATAGATAGTTAATTATTAAAAATAAATAGAATGTTCTATTTGTATGACATCCTTGGTCGGGATCACCTCCACTATGATTAAATCGAGAAACTATGTATAAAAAATTACATAATGGTATGACAACGTATGCAGACTAGAATAGAGGGTCAATAAAAACATAAATAGAATCTAAACCCTTCTGTGTTTTTATCCCTCAAAACATTGTAGAAAAAATATATAAAAAAGGTAATAAATATAAATAAAGTATGAAAATAGACATCATAGTTAAATTTCACCAAAGAGTAAACATCAACATCATTCTATATCAAACTGATCTATATAATATTTCATTAAATCACAATAGTATTAATAGGATATCCTATTGGAAGATCATATACAACTGAGCCAAAATAAATAAAAATAAAATTATGCAGCAATAAACTCGTCCATATTCCATGCCAACTTTAGTCTCACAACATGAATTATGTATTCCAACTCTACAATACAAAGTAGTGTGATCTGTTTCCTTTGATATTTCATGAAACATAAATTGTTTCTAAGTACCATAGTCCCCAATAATGGTGTTAGTACTAATCAGTAGACTAATAACTGTGAATTTCCGAGTAAGTCCAATCATTACATGTTTATGCTTGGTAAAAATTAATAATAAAGATGATAAAAAAATAAAATTTCACATTGTCTAGTAATGTACATACATACAATTTGTATCCATTGTTACATCAACCAATGTTTGAATAAAATGATATACCCATGGTTGAAGATCACCAAAAGAATTATTTTTATATCCCTCTTCATATAATAGTTATCATGAATGAGATATTACAATAAAATATGAAATGTGAATGATGGATAAATATGGAAACCCATATAGGTTAAAAATATATCAATAAGCTAATGCCAATATTGAGTGATATATCACCCAGTGATTGACATCACCAATCCATGGTATAAAATATAATACTATTACTTTATAAATGTAGATGATATACCACAAATATGCCTATAAAGTTGATGAAATACCACCAATTCAATATATCTCATTTCGAATATGCACAACAATAATCATTTTGCCACGTTGATGATATTTTTCTATATCATATATTTTGGTGGATGATACACCACTGAGAAAACACCTCTAGTTGGGAGATGTACCACTGGTGTTAATTTCTATGTTTGTAGGATTACCAATAAGTTTAATTACCTGGTATATGATTAACCACTAATACTTGTACCTATATGGATGAGGTTCCACTAATTAATTAACATTAAAAGAAAATATGGATCATCAGGTCTCCTTGGGTCATCGAGATATAACAATGGTGGATATGATAACACCACTATTTAGCTCTAGGTTAATGCTGCCACACCAATATACTAAATAAACATTAAAATGAATGATTTATGATTTTTAACCATTATAATCCTTCAATAGTAATTTCTCACAACAATGGTTATGTTATCAAGAAACATACCAGATCAAGGTCTCATCCATAGGCTATCTTAGTACTATAATAGCTTTGACTCAAGATAATCTATACTGTGGAATTAATTATGAAACCACACTATGATCCTATTATTAATTATAAATCATAAGAACCCCTGAGGGGTCTTAAGTAATATTTTTATACACCAGATCTCATGGAAAATTTCATTCATTTACCATCTTTTTTAACAATCCCTCCTTATAGTCAAACACAGTTTATTTCTAAGCTCCAGAAATGGAGAATGTATTTTGAAAAATAAATTTATTTTATTTTATACATAATGTAATAAATTAGCCTTTTCAATATTGTATATTTTGTATCTAATGATTGGAAATTTCACTAGCAATGCAGGGGACACCATCTTATGTCTGTAATGGTCTTGATCATTGGAAATCACTAACTGGTTCAACATTAATCATCAAAAAATTGAAAATCAATAAAATTAAATATAATCAATCATAAATAATGATGCATTGAAAAAAATATATGGAATATAAAGTAACCGAGTCACATTCTTATGGGTGATAATATCAGGGGACTGATGATACCAAAATCTAGCTACTAATTAAAGAAAATCATCACTTCAAAAAGAAGAACAAGATGGATGAGATCGGAAGGGCTTGGATATTGTGTGATGAAAATGTAAAACTATATTAAATTTATATTATTTGAAATTATTTAATTAATTACATTTACTTATTTTAAATAAATTCATAAACCAACTAGGTACCCCCCCACAGAGTATCTTTCAATCACGAGGTACCCACTACGGGGTCACCAACCACCCAGTGGCCCACATATAGCTAGTGACTCCTATTCCATCTCTAATAACTAAATCATAAAAATCTACTTGGTACGTAGTGGTATCTTTTAGTAGGAATAAATCATATAACTTATCCTCTTTTCAAATAATATACCCATAATCCCCCATTTAAACCTCCAACACTCATAATTCATAAAAACCTAAGTGGGTTAGAAGAAATTTGATTTTCTTTATACCTCATTTGTATGCAGATTGTTAAAACCTAGACTACATATACCATCACATACCTAAGTGTCACCATCGAAAATTTCCACGATTCTTAGAAATATATCTTCATTTGTAACAGCCCAAGATTTTATAAAAAATATTCTTTTTAATGTCTTGTGTTGTACGCTACACCAAAAAGAGCTTGCACAACACACATCCTTGACTTGCCTTGCATTACACGCAATCGCGACCTTCCTCGATAGCGTGTGTTGTACGCAACACCAAGTTTCGCTAAACAACGATATGCTATTAAGATATTATTAAAACTAGCTGTTGTGAATAGTAATAACCACTTTTTGAAATTTTGTAAATTTTATTTTTCAAAATGGACTTCATTTATGGATTCGGAGTATCGAATTTAGCCTAAGGTGAAATTTTTGTACTTTTCGGATAACTATCATATTCCGATGAATAGTGAAAATTACTAAATTATAATTAAAAACAACTTTTTTAATCGAAATAATTAATAGTGATAAATCATTAATTTGAGTGGTTTTAAAGTATATTTAGAATATGTTTTTACAATTTAATACAATGTTGTTCATTGGATGTAATTGCACATTTAAACCAGACATAAACAAGTGTCAATCTTTTGATAGATATTGTTTCTTAAAAACACGCTATTTGTTTTAACAGCGGGATTTAATTATAAAATTAATTAATGAAACTTCTATGTTATGAATTTGGTAAAATAGACTTCATTTTTGAATTCGGAATATGAAATATAGCTTAGGATGAAATTTTGGCATTTTTCTGAAAACCTTCAATTTTTGATGAATAGTGAAACTACTAAGTGGTAGGTTAAAAACTGAATTTTGCATAAAACTTAATTTTACCGCTTCTGTGAATGGAATTTCGAAAATCCGAGAGACACGGTTATTATCAAGGACTAAAATGTGGTTCAATGAGATGAAAATAATTTTTTGGTGAATAGTAACTTTTTACTTTTTTTACCACGGTTAATAGTAAATAGGGTAACTAAGGGTAAATATGATATTAATATTACCCTAACACATGTCCTAATTCTATTGGACAAGTGTAATTCGACCAAAAACAAACTTAGGAATAAAATATGACCATTTAGGCCCACTTGGATTAGATTAGGACATTTATTATTAATTTATTTAAAGAAGGGTTAAAATAGTTAAAATCAAAGTTTAATAAGTAAATCATTTGTAATATGGGGTTATACATAAGATAAATTCGACTATAAATATTCATTAGAAAGATAAAAAGATTTCCTACATAATGGTATTTTATTTGTAATTTTTAGACATCAAATAATTTAATTTATTTATGACACAACGATGATGCAGTAATTATCTTTTTAATGAAATATTGACATAATTGATGTTATAAGAACCAAAATAAATGTAATTTGAGATTTTTTATGAATTCCACTAATTTTCTAGGTTACTATGATATATTAATGTTGATTTAATCAACTTGGTTCGAACATTTAATTCTGTTATGATTTTCGCAAAAATCATATATCAAATAGTGTCAAAATTGACACAAAATAGTTTTTAAATCAAATATTATATTATTAATTGTTATTTTATTCCTAAAAATCTAAGGTTCGGCCAAATGACTTAGATAAGGATATATATATTAATAATAAACAATTTGGGGTTCGTTTGGCATGTTATAGTAAGTGTATTAACCATATAGTGAAAGAAAACAAAAAGACACGGTAAAAGTTAAATTATTTAACTTAGAGTTAAATCTAATTGATAAGGTTTAAAATAATATCCAAACATGTCTAAATTTGATTGGTTGATGATATTACAACCCTATCTCATCTAATATTCGAATATGAGTCATTTTTGGAGGTTTTTAAGTGGGGTTAGATTTATTATAAATTAATATTTTTAAGAATTCCTAAGGTGCCCCTCTCCTCCCCTATAAAAGGACACCTCCTCCCCCTCCTCCTCACACCAATTTGAGCTCTCAAGCTCGGCCAACCCCTGCCAAAATCTCTTCTCCACTTCCCTAGCAACATCCTAGAGGTTCTGGTCTTCCTCAAAGACCAATTCTAGTGCCCTAAGAGGAGGTCTCAAAGAGGCGCTTCAAAGAAGAGGTAATTACCGTTACCAATTCTTTTATCTTTATTTCTTCTTCCACTTCTTCTTAGGTTGTTTCATTATGAAGTAATAACATCAGTATCACTCATATACTGATATGTTATTATAAGTATGAAACAACCCTATTTCACCATCTATCCATCCTACGGAAAAAGAAATCACCGCGCGTGCGTACGTACGGAATACCGTCTCCACGCCGTGGTGTAATCTATTTTCCACCACCACCTTACAAGGATGGGTATAATGGTGTAAAGAATAACTATACATAGTTATTAAAACATCATATTGATTCTGATATATTGTATAATTCACTCCAATTCAATTCAATACTTATAGAAATGATATCATCGCTCGTGCGTACGTACGGACTACCGTCTCCACGACGCGATGAGATTCATTCTCCATATTAACCATTTAAGAATGATTATAAAGTATATATAAGAAATAATAATGAAATATATGACATTATAAAGCTACTGGATTTATGTATATATATACATATGTATGTCATCTACTTACTTCCATTTCAAGACAATAAGGAAAGGAAAACAACGTTCATGCGTACGTACGGACTACCGTCTCCATGAACGGTGTTTTTCATTTTATTTATCTACCTATTATATATATATATATATACTGAATATATATGATATATAAATCATATTTTATATTCTGGAAGTAAGTAAATCATGATATAAGTAATAATGATGTCAAGAACAACAAGTCAAAACACCTACGATAAATGAAATGATTTTACCCAAAACGCTTCTTTAACATGGAATTTACAAAAGAACGGGTAATATAATGTCATAAGTGAACCATATATGATATCATAACAATGAATATGATTCTTTAATAAGTCAATGACATTATTTAAATCATTATACAGGAGGTTCGGACACATACGAAGCAAATCGGACCTAAGGTAAGGGAAATATCACAATCTCATTTTTATCCGAGATTGTTTGTACTTTGAAATTTACTGGGGTATATTTTATCATCCACATCCATGTTTCCTCAATATGTAATGTTATTTACAACAACCTACAATTGTTTAAATCCAATTTTACCCTTCGGTGAGTTTTTAGTAAATGATATGAAAGGAATCTTTTGTCGTTTTTCGTACGAGGTACTTTTTGACTTTTCCGACAAAAGTACGAAGAATGTTTTTTTTAACTTATACGGCACGAACGGATTTCTACTGTTTTATGAAGCCTTATTTTCATGATGCTTCCTCTAAAAGATTTTATGACTATTTTCAATAAAATATCTTTCTTTTAAAATTGCATGATGTTTTGTGAAAAGAAATTGATTTTGAAGAAGAAAGGATATTTTCCTCAAGAATTCAATTCAAGTGTTTTATCAAAATTATTTTCCATCTAAGATAATAAAGGGTTCTGTTTCTATCAATATTTTTACATTGATTTGACTATGTTGTGATGGAATTATGTTTATGAATTCCTTTATCTTATATGAATGGTTTTATGATGTCATGTTGTTTAAGAATCCCATTTTTATTACATGGGTTATGCAATGATGTATGATTTATGATTTTGTGGCACACATAAGAAAGGATTCATTAAGAGATGGGTGGGACCTATATATCCCTCCAATGCATTGGGTAAAGATTTTATATCTCATGAGATATACATGGCTGGAATGGTAGGTTATACCGGTTCAGTGAAACAGGACTGAAACGAGGATTACTCGATTCAGAAAGGGACTTTGTCCACTAAGATAGTCTTGGCAATGAGTCTTGACTAACAAGAAATGATTCTCTATGATTATGTGTGTATGCCACAATGAGTAATGTTTTAAGTTATGATTTCATTTCACTACTATGATTTATCCCATGTTATGAAATTATGCTCTCTTTTGCAGGTTAAGATTTCCAAAAAAGTTATGTTCTTATGAAAATTATGTGATTGATATTTCTTTTGTTTACCCTTACTGAGCATTTGAGCTCACCCTTTTATGTTTTCTTTTCCCCAGGATATAAAGAAAGGTTTTAGGTAAAAAAAAAGGGATGAACTTTATGGGAGATATTGAAGAACTCTCACCACGATTAGAAGATTACGTTCCGAGTTTCCAAAGACACTAAACTATTACGATCCTTTAGTGTGTGTTTTTGTTATGTACTAAGTATTCCGCAAATGTAATGTAATGTCCATGTACGATAAGCTACGGGTCTCTACAGTTGGTATCAGAGGAAAGGTTTAGTCAACCTTTGGAAACTAGGATGCGAAAACATTAGTGAGATCCCTAGAGATATTTCTAAGGTATGTCTAGGGATGCCCCTAAGGATAAGTATACGTATAGGATATAGTTCTAGAACTATGGTAACGATATTAGATTAAACCAAAGATGATAGATATTTATGTTACTCCCCCTTTATTACGATTTTTGCCTCTCACACTATTCTTTTTTGGGTTTTAGAATATGGCTGGAAACAAGATGATTCACGATAATGGAGGATATGATGGACAATGGAATGATATTCTTCATGAGCAACCAAATGAAATGGGATTTGGATGTCCAAACATCATTATTATGCCGAATCAACAATCTCACAACATGACCAATAAAGTAAAATTTGGTAAGTTTCCTGACTCGACTAATAAGAGAAAGATGGAGTTCCATGATGATCATAGAGGAAAGAAAGTTCAATTTCCCCTATGTAAATCATGTGGGAAGAGGCATCAAGGAGAATGTTTCAAAGGAACTGGAAGATGCTTTGGGTGTGGAAAAGAAGGACACAAAGCCAGTAAGTGCAAAGGAAAAGGTTCAGTTAACACCATGGATGAGGATAATGGTATTGCTACGACATCAACAATGGTTAAATGTTTTAAATGTGGAATGTATGGGCATTATGCAAACCAATGCCCTAAGGGAAAGTCTCATGAAGAGAATCAGTATGGTCGTATGGGAAGTATTTATGTTGATGATGATGAAGAAACTACAAATGATATGTGAGATGAAAGAAATGTTGAAGCTCGGTCAATGGTCTAAGAATATAGTGGAATGATTACATGTTTATCATGTGTAATGTTGTATAAGTAATCTCATGGAATAAGGAGACATCTAAGGATTGTTACACTGTTGTCTTTCCTTAAGTTTTGAAAGTGTATGATGAATGGTACCAATAACCATGAAAGGTTATTCAGATACTTTTGGAAAGTAGATGATAAGTGCATAATGAAAGGATAAGAAGATAATGAGATGTTTGATTGTATTCATGAGCTCATGATTGATATAAGGACTAAGTTATATCATGGTTTGAGTATATAGAATTTTGAGGATTTTGGTATGTGGAAAGTGTTAACTTTAAACTGCATTCATGTTTTCACTAAGGTATTCAAGAGAATACATGATTAAGGACTTTGAATGTTTGGAATGTGACCAACAAAACATATCTTATGATATATGGGGATCAACGATGGTATTAAATCTCTGGTAATCGTTGTCACTATATTATGAGAGTGGACTGCAGTATTATGTATAAGCCTAAAGATTAGACTGGATTATGTTGGACATAAGTTAGTATTGTTTAAGGATAGAAGATTTTCGATATTATTGATGGGATGTTATAGTAACGTAGTTTTAGAAAAAGGACAACCTGCAGGACGGGCGACAGCCCATCGCTTCGGACAAGGCTGTAGGAATCGAACCCACAACCGAAGTGCAACTGGCCTTTATCGCCTACCACTGGCCTACAGGAAGTCCCTGTTTAGTAGAAACTAGTTTTATTATATTAAGCAGTATTATATATGAAGTATAAGTCCATTTTAGGAACCATATATGATTAATCTCACTATAGATCGACTTATGCATATAATTTTTGCTAATCTTTTGTTTGAGACAGATGGAATGACCCGTCATTCTATCACATGATCTACTAACACTTCATGAATAACAAATTCAACTTCATTTATTTAAGAGATGAAGTGGAAATTGTTCAAGGCACGAACAACAGTGAGATTGTACCAAAATAAAGTAAGTATTTATTCTAATTCAAATTTTCAACTTTAGGGAAATGATCTTGAAAACCAAAAATGTTGTCCTAGTGATCTTATACCTGATGAATAAGATGGTACCTTATATCATCACAAATCTATGGATTTGTGATTACTGGCTTTTCCATAGCCATGTTCTCTACCACTCTCCATCAGAACATGATGGTTAGATTTCTCTTCCATATCCATATTTTCACCTATGTGGAAACCCAGTGATTAGTTTATTTGGGTAATCGTTACATTTCATACTTTAGTTTTTAAAGCCAAGTTTTGGTATTCTTTTTTTACGATGTGGGTTTCTATAAAAGAAACTTTCGAATAGTAAACCATTTATAACCCCGACGAATTTTGAGGGCGAAATTCATTTTAAGGGGGGTAGAATGTAACAGCCCAAGATTTTATAAAAAATATTCTTTTTAATGTCTTGTGTTGTACGCTACACCAAAAAGAGCTTGCACAACACACATCCTTGACTTTCCTTGCATTACACGCAATCGCGACCTTCCTCGATAGCGTGTGTTGTACGCAACACCAAGTTTCGCTAAACAACGATATGCTATTAAGATATTATTAAAACTAGCTGTTGTGAATAGTAATAACCACTTTTTGAAATTTTGTAAATTTTATTTTTCAAAATGGACTTCATTTATGGATTCGGAGTATCGAATTTAGCCTAAGGTGAAATTTTTGTACTTTTCGGATAACTTTCATATTCCGATGAATAGTGAAAATTACTAAATTATAATTAAAAACAACTTTTTTAATCGAAATAATTAATAGTGATAAATCATTAATTTGAGTGGTTTTAAAGTATATTTAGAATATATTTTTACAATTTAATACAATGTTGTTCATTGGATGTAATTGCACATTTAAACCAGACATAAACAAGTGTCAATCTTTTGATAGATATTGTTTCTTAAAAACACGCTATTTGTTTTAACAGCGGGATTTAATTATAAAATTAATTAATGCAACTTCTATGTTATGAATTTGGTAAAATAGACTTCATTTTTGAATTCGGAATATGAAATATAGCTTAGGATGAAATTTTGGCATTTTTCTGAAAACCTTCAATTTTTGATGAATAGTGAAACTACTAAGTGGTAGGTTAAAAACTGAATTTTGTATAAAACTTAATTTTACCGCTTCTGTGAATGGAATTTCGAAAATCCGAGAGACACGGTTATTATCAAGGACTAAAATGTGGTTCAATGAGATGAAAATAATTTTTTGGTGAATAGTAACTTTTTACTTTTTTTACCACGGTTAATAGTAAATAGGGTAACTAAGGGTAAATATGATATTAATATTACCCTAACACATGTCCTAATTCTATTGGACAAGTGTAATTCGACCAAAAACAAACTTAGGAATAAAATATGACCATTTAGGCCCACTTGGATTAGATTAGGACATTTATTATTAATTTATTTAAAGAAGGGTTAAAATAGTTAAAATCAAAGTTTAATAAGTAAATCATTTGTAATATGGGGTTATACATAAGATAAATTCGACTATAAATATTCATTAGAAAGATAAAAAGATTTCCTACATAATGGTATTTTATTTGTAATTTTTAGACATCAAATAATTTAATTTATTTATGACACAACGATGATGCAGTAATTATCTTTTTAATGAAATATTGACATAATTGATGTTATAAGAACCAAAATAAATGTAATTTGAGATTTTTTATGAATTCCACTAATTTTCTAGGTTACTATGATATATTAATGTTGATTTAATCAACTTGGTTCGAACATTTAATTCTGTTATGATTTTCGCAAAAATCATATATCAAATAGTGTCAAAATTGACACAAAATAGTTTTTAAATCAAATATTATATTATTAATTGTTATTTTATTCCTAAAAATCTAAGGTTCGGCCAAATGACTTAGATAAGGATATATATATTAATAATAAACAATTTGGGGTTCGTTTGGCATGTTATAGTAAGTGTATTAACCATATAGTGAAAGAAAACAAAAAGACACGGTAAAAGTTAAATTATTTAACTTAGAGTTAAATCTAATTGATAAGGTTTAAAATAATATCCAAACATGTCTAAATTTGATTGGTTGATGAGATTACAACCCTATCTCATCTAATATTCGAATATGAGTCATTTTTGGAGGTTTTTAAGTGGGGTTAGATTTATTATAAATTAATATTTTTAAGAATTCCTAAGGTGCCCCTCTCCTCCCCTATAAAAGGACACCTCCTCCCCCTCCTCCTCACACCAATTTGAGCTCTCAAGCTCGGCCAACCCCTGCCAAAATCTCTTCTCCACTTCCCTAGCAACATCCTAGAGGTTCTGGTCTTCCTCAAAGACCAATTCTAGTGCCCTAAGAGGAGGTCTCAAAGAGGCGCTTCAAAGAAGAGGTAATTACCGTTACCAATTCTTTTATCTTTATTTCTTCTTCCACTTCTTCTTAGGTTGTTTCATTATGAAGTAATAACATCAGTATCACTCATATACTGATATGTTATTATAAGTATGAAACAACCCTATTTCACCATCTATCCATCCTACGGAAAAAGAAATCACCGCGCGTGCGTACGTACGGAATACCGTCTCCACGCCGTGGTGTAATCTATTTTCCACCACCACCTTACAAGGATGGGTATAATGATGTAAAGAATAACTATACATAGTTATTACAACATCATATTGATTCTGATATATTGTATAATTCACTCCAATTCAATTCAATACTTATAGAAATGATATCATCGCTCGTGCGTACGTACGGACTACCGTCTCCACGACGCGATGAGATTCATTCTCCATATTAACCATTTAAGAATGATTATAAAGTATATATAAGAAATAATAATGAAATATATGACATTATAAATCTACTGGATTTATGTATATATATACATATGTATGTCATCTACTTACTTCCATTTCAAGACAATAAGGAAAGGAAAACAACGTTCATGCGTACGTACGGACTACCGTCTCCATGAACGGTGTTTTTCATTTTATTTATCTACCTATTATATATATATATATACTGAATATATATGATATATAAATCATATTTTATATTCTGGAAGTAAGTAAATCATGATATAAGTAATAATGATGTCAAGAACAACAAGTCAAAACACCTACGATAAATGAAATGATTTTACCCAAAACGCTTCTTTAACATGGAATTTACAAAAGAACGGGTAATATAATGTCATAAGTGAACCATATATGATATCATAACAATGAATATGATTCTGTAATAAGTCAATGACATTATTTAAATCATTATACAGGAGGTTCGGACACATACGAAGCAAATCGGACCTAAGGTAAGGGAAATATCACAATCTCATTTTTATCCGAGATTGTTTGTACTTTGAAATTTACTGGGGTATATTTTATCATCCACATCCATGTTTCCTCAATATGTAATGTTATTTACAACAACCTACAATTGTTTAAATCCAATTTTACCCTTCGGTGAGTTTTTAGTAAATGATATGAAAGGAATCTTTTGTCGTTTTTCGTACGAGGTACTTTTTGACTTTTCCGACAAAAGTACGAAGAATGTTTTTTTTAACTTATACGGCACGAACGGATTTCTACTGTTTTATGAAGCCTTATTTTCATGAAGATTCCTATAAAAGATTTTATGACTATTTTCAATAAAATATATTTCTTTTAAAATTGCATGATGTTTTGTGAAAAGAAATTGATTTTGAAGAAGAAAGGATATTTTCCTCAAGAATTCAATTCAAGTGTTTTATCAAAATTATTTTCCATCTAAGATAATAAAGGGTTCTGTTTCTATCCATATTTTTACATTGATTTGACTATGTTGTGATGGAATTATGTTTATGAATTCCTTTATCTTATATGAATGGTTTTATGATGTCATGTTGTTTAAGAATCCCATTTTTATTACATGGGTTATGCAATGATGTATGATTTATGATTTTGTGGCACACATAAGAAAGGATTCATTAAGAGATGGGTGGGACCTATATCTCCCTCCAATGCATTGGGTAAAGATTTTATATCTCATGAGATAGACATGGCTGGAATGGTAGGTTATACCGGTTCAGTGAAACAGGACTGAAACGAGGATTACTCGATTCAGAAAGGGACTTTGTCCACTAAGATAGTCTTGGCAATGAGTCTTGACTAACAAGAAATGATTCTCTATGATTATGTGTGTATGCCACAATGAGTAATGTTTTAAGTTATGATTTCATTTCACTACTATGATTTATCCCATGTTATGAAATTATGCTCTCTTTTGCAGGTTAAGATTTCCAAAAAAGTTATGTTCTTATGAAAATTATGTGATTGATATTTCTTTTGTTTACCCTTACTGAGCATTTGAGCTCACCCTTTTATGTTTTCTTTTCCCCAGGATATAAAGAAAGGTTTTAGGTAAAAAAAAAAGGGATGACCTTTATGGGAGATATTGAAGAACTCTCACCACGATTAGAAGATTACGTTCCGAGTTTCCAAAGACACTAAACTATTACGATCCTTTAGTGTGTGTTTTTGTTATGTACTAAGTATTCCGCAAATGTAATGTAATGTCCATGTACGATAAGCTACGGGTCTCTACATCATTCATTTCACCAACATATCAAAATCCATGTTACATCCCATCAATTTAATATTGCAGTTCTTTCTATAAAATAAATTGTATTTGATATCTTGCGATACATGAAACATTGTACCAATGTATATAACTCATTATTACATTAAAATATGAAATAAGTTATATTTTAGTTGAAGTGAAGAAATATTAATGTAAATAACTTTATGACATAAAATGGTTTAATTTCAAATTAAAAATAAAATAAAATAATATGTATTTATTTTTATGAATTTTTTTAATATTTTTGATAAATCTATTTATTTTCGTTGAATTTTGTTTATAAAAAATGTTTATGAAATTCAATTAATTATTATTATAATAAATTATAATCATAAAAAATAATTAAGTAGAAATAATGAGTTGTACATTAACTATTCATGGATAAAAAAATGTTTTGTTTAAAAATATTGTTTTGTTCATATATTATATATGTTTTTATTGAAATGTTATATTTTTTGATACGTGTAAGTGTAAATTTTATTGAAATTATTTTTATATCTATATTCATAACAATCAAAATAATTTAATTATAATTCTTTGATGAGGAATACATATAATTTTATTTTTATTCTCAAAAACACATTTTTAATAAAATTGTTTTTATATGGTTATACATAATTATATAATAATAAATAGTTATGTTCTCTAGAATATGGATACTAGTGAAATTGTTCTCTTATTTATAAAAATCATATTAAAAATGACAGTGAATTAAATTTCATTTTTTTGAAAAAAATACGATTCCTTAAAATAAGTTAGAAATCGTGGTAGAGGTTAAAATATTGTAAAATGGTTATATTAAGTGATATGGTTATAAAATATTAAAACGTCCCTATAAATGGGTGGGTGAGGTATTTCACAACATGTTGTAATATTAACCACTCTTTTTGACAATTTTTTATCCAATTTCCTTGAATATTATAATTCATTTATCGTAATAAACAAATATCTAAAAAAAACTCCTCCAATTATTATTTATAAATTTAAATATCCTAAAAAAGCCATTTAATTCAATTTTTTAGTAATTTATATTCCCAAATAACTAGTAACAATCCTAATTCACATTTTGTAATCTATTTTCTAAATTAGGAGTCTCAAACTCATCATTTCCATGAGGCTCTCTAAGAGGAGATCTAAGTCTTCAACTTATGTATTACCTTATCTTTAATCATTTATATAAATAGTATTCATCATCCTATTCATTAATATTTTTTACCACCTAAAATATTGAAATATTTAATATTCTATAGAATTGATATTAGTTTTAATAAATTACATTTTAATACATACTCATTCAGTCCTTACCATATATTTTTTATTTAGATTGTTTACCACACACACAATTGAAGTTATTAAATTTAAAAGATAAATTTCTATGAAATAATTAATAACAATAATTTATATAATAATGATTAATTAAACATGTTTAATAATTTATTAATGTTGATATATATATATATATATTTAATAATAAATTCAATTTTTTGATTGAATCACACTTCAAAAAAAAGATGTTTAAGCATTCCATGAAAATTGTTACCATGAGTTTTGTAAAATGAAAATAGGTATGAAAAAATATATCAAACACATTTGTTTTAATATCGCTAATAATCTATATTAAAGGAAACCAATATCATATAATATGTTCCAAAACTGTAAAACTAAATCACGTATTGAAAAACAAAATAGTTGACGGAAAAATAATATTTTTTTAAATAAAAAAATTAATATGTGAGTAAAAAATGAGGATAATTGAATAGTTTTCAATGAAATAAAAATTATATTGGTTTTTAATGAATAAATAACCATAATTTTTATACAGTGATTTGGAATGTGTTTGACAAATATGAAGTCCAAGGTAAGGGTTTATTTTCTTGTCACACTTTAATTTTGAGATTGTTTATGATTATGTTCCTACATGAGGTAATCACATGTTATTTTTAAATAAAATTCCATATATTCTATTATACATTGATTTTTTTATTTATTATTTTTTTATTCTTAAACATTCACTCCCATTTTGTTTATAACTCATCTAAAAGGATACACATAAGTGAAACTAACTTTATCTCTTCAATATTGTCCCATATATTTTTACTCCATGTATATAGTCCATATATTGTTTTTATGAATGTTCATATTTAGAAATAAAAAAATTCTTAATTTTATTTAATCACAAAAACTTAAAAGGGACATATTTAATATTTTCTATACAGTTCACTTATAATGAAATTGACTCTTGTTACAAATGTGTGGATAGAATATTCATTCGCAACACTTAAAAAATGAAAAAAAATTCTATTTCTAAATATTTTTTCCAATATGAATATTTTTACAATGTTTCCATAGTTTTTATAATAAATTTCAATTCATATTTTTATTAATTTCTATTTTAAATATAAAATTTATCAAAAAAATAATATTTCTTCTTATTCTTTAGTGATACTATATAAGGTTTATATATGTGGTTTTTTCATATATGTCAACATCCATTCATGTTTTAAATTCATAACAAGCTATGTTATCTAAGGATTCCATCCACCTTATTTCTCTAAATGGATTATGAAAATATCTTATAGAGTATTTCTTGAAACTATTCTCTTTTCCACCAATTAAATAAGCTATGATAGAGTTATGAATTTTTTAAATTTATTTTTGTCACTCATATATAGGGTTTCTCATTATGTTAAGGTTGAATCCACAATATCACTAAAATTAGAAGTTTAAGGTTTCATGTCACATGATATTAAAATAGGATCTATTTTGTTATCCTAAGTACAAAATCGTTTGGGGATATAGGTTGTTAACCCCAAACCACTATGTTATGAGCTAGTAGTTATGAAAATAAATTATTGTATTGATTAATTGGTGTATATAATTGAAAATTGATATGGTTTATATGATTATATTTTTTTAAAAACATTATTACAAACTCTCATGTTATACATTATGCCCATGTGATGATTTTATGGATCATGATCATTAAATCATGTTTCCAACTGTCTTTTAATAATTTCTTATGTTATGCCCAATGTTTTACATCACGATTCATGATTAATGATCCATGTTTTACTTAATATAAAATCCTTCTTATATTTAAATGAACAATTACTATATTATCATACATATATGATCATATAATGATCCCTTATGATTTTTGAATATCTTCACTTACGTTCACCCATTACTATTTATCTAAACTCAACCCTTCATATGTTTCATCATTCCCCTGATTACGATGAAGAAAATTAGGTATTACATTTATAAGAAGGGATTCTTGTGTGAATATTGTTTGGTTTTGATGTTTTGTATTATTCATAAAATAATTTCGTATTTTATATAATCTATAGTAAACCATACATTTCATACATAAATTTTACATATTTCTAGATGAATTTTTAGTACATAACATTATGATCCGCACCATAAACATAAGTGTTAACTACATTTGAAAACAATAAATATAAATATCATATTTAGACTCATTCTTCAAAAACTATCATATTGTTCTTCTAACTTTGTACCATTTTGGGAAAACCCTACATGAATATTTCATCATAACCTAGAGAAATGAGACATTAAAAAGAGTTGTATCTGATTCTATGTAAGGGTAAATACTATAGATATAAACTATGTAATGCCCTGCCAATTCACATTGTCTTGAGAGTACCATGAGTCATTACTAGGCCTAAAGAGAGATCCCCAAGGCTCCAAAGGATGGCAATAATTGACGAAGGGTTTCAAATACAAGTTAGGGGACGATTTACCCTTTTAGAAATAAACCATAAAACCAACCATAACCAAAACATTCACTATATGATTCATGAACAAATGAAAGTCCAAAAAACAACTTCATTTATATCAAACCACATCAAAGTACACAACATCGGAAGACCAAACTAAACCTCAAAGTACACAATGGATGAAAAACTCAAAAGACACTACAACTCCATCCTCTACATGCTCCAAGCTCCAAAACATCTCCCAAGAATCACCACAATCCACTATCAACAAGATGCCTTACCTTTACTTGTGTCCCGAAATACGACATCTGCAAAAGCGCCAACATGCCAAAGCATGGGTGAGTATAAAACTCAGTAGGTTTTCCCTAATGACTTCCCAACTCATGCCACTAGGATATAAGATTTAGCCACACTTATATAGAAACAGTTTATATATTTTTTTTTCTCAAAAGAAGTTTATAAATAAATATAAACAAGTTTCCAAAACCATTCATATCCAATTGCATTCCATGGGAAATTGAAACCAATTATCCAGAAAGTTATTTTTCTAGAAAAATAACCAAACAAGCTTTAGAACAATATCACAATATCCCTTTTTGGCAAACCCAACCATTCCATAACTCATGCGACCAACCATGCATGCTACATTATAACAGTTCCATAATCAAGAGCGGCTTCTCATCGATCTACCAAGTAGTCAAAAGGTAATTGTTTCCCTTGTGCCATTACACCTTTGGCACCAAGAAAAAGGTCTTATTTCAACCAATCCTCATACATATAGTTACCATGTTCCATTAAACGTTTGTCACCGAGCACAAGGTCCTATTTAAACCAAGCCTCGTACATGCAATATGAACACACACTACATCTTCCCATCAATCATGCCAAAACCCCCTTTCAATAAAAACACCTTATTATTGAAAACCATTTCCATCAAAACCATTTCAATTACAAACCATTTCAATTCCAATCCATTTCAATAAAACTCACTTTTATTGAAAACAAATTCCATCAAAGTCATTTCATTCTCAACCCATTTCAATAAAACACCCTTTATATTGAAAACACATTTTTCATAAAACCATATATTGTTTCAGAAAATCAAAAATCAAAAATCAATATTTTATATTCACCCAGCCAAATAACTTTACATAACCATTCCCAAAGATTTAACAATCTCATTAAAACCATAAATCACCACAAAAAAAGATTTATTCTATGCGTTTCAGAATCAAATCCATTGAAAATTAACCAATTTGAATCTAGGCCAATCAATTCTAGAAATAGGAGTCGAGATTAAAGCTTCCTACCTCGATGGTTTTGATGAAAACCCTAACAAATGGAGAATGCACAAGAAAATCGAGTTGGTTCTTCAAAAACCCCGCCTTAGATCTCTTCTCCTAGAAATATCAAGACTAAATCTCATCATATTTTGCATCCACACACTTATATATACCCATAACAGGAATAGATATAAGGAACCGAGATATGAGTAGAAGTAGATCTATGTAAATCTATGAAACCGATGAAGAACGAAGAAGATTGATCACATACCTCAAGAATACGGCATCGATTCGCCTAGAGAAGCCTTCGGATCGCCTATGGAACGATGAGAGAACCTTCTATGACCTTAGGAGAAGGAAAATCATGAGTGAGGGTTTCTTAGGAATAAAAACGAGCCACATAGAGGCAAAAAAACGTGAGAAAAACCTTTATATGATTTCGTTTAAGTGGCTGCATGGTTTGCTCGCACGGTTAGGAAAACTGTGCGCTAACTGTGCGTTAGATACATCCTCGGCCACCCTTCTCGCTTGGTTTGGCCGCACGGTTAGACAAACCATGCACTGACCATGTGGAACCTACTACCCCCAAGACCTACAACAAAAGGTTTGGCCGCACAATTTAGAAAAACCGTGCGCCGCCCTTGCGACTTCCCCTTTTTCTTCAAAACATCATTCCAAGTTCTCCCGACTCTCCCATTCATGAACCTTAACTTTATAACCATTAAAATAATAAATAAAGGGTTACTTAATAGAAACTAGGGGTACTAAATTCTCTCCACCATTGGTCATTCCATCCTCAGAAAGAAGAAAACCTTCAACCAACTCAAAGAGGTTCGGCCACTGCACTTTTATTTCCTTTTCACGTTCCCAAGTCTCTTATTGAATCTGACCATGCTAACATAAAACCTGAACTAGACCGATGTTTTTTCCATGCAAGACTTTATCTTTCCTATCCACAATCCATATCGGGATATATATCAATGAAGCATCCGGCTCTATGTCAACGTGATCCCATCTGATTACATGGTCAAGATCAGGCTGATACTTTTTCAACTGAGATACATAGAACACATTATGCACCGAACTAAACCGTGGTGGTAATACCAACTGATATGCCACATCACCAACCCATTCCAGTTTCTCAAAAGGGACAATGTATCTAGGAGATAACTTTCCATGCTTCCCGAAATGATGATGTCTAAGCCTTTGAGAGATCCTCAAGAAGATATGATCACCCCCAAAGAATGACAATGGTCTTTGATGGTGATCTGCATAAGATTTCTGATGACTCTATATCGTCCCTATCATATTTCTAATCAACTGAATCTTCTCTGTTATTTATTGGACAAGGCTCAGCCCAACTAGTGACGTTTCACCAGTTTCCACCCAACATAGTGGAGAAAGACGAGGACACCCATGCAATGCTTCAAACAGAGCCATGCATTTTGAGGTTTGATAGCTATTATTGTATGAGATCTCCACTAAGGGTATATGCACTTCCCATGATCCACCCAAATACATTACACAAGCCCAAAACATGTCCTCCAACGTTTGTATCGTCTGCTCGGATTATCCATCCGTATGAGGATGATACGCCATGCTCATAGTCAACTGAGTCCCAAGGGCTTACATAAATGATTTCCAGAAACGAGATGTGAACCTCATATCTCTATCTAAGAATATAGACACTGGTACACCATGGCTCTTTACCACTTCTTGGATATAGATTTTTTAAAGATCTTCCACCGTATAAGTTTCACTATTTGGGATGAAATGAGATGACTTGGTTAGACGATCCACTATCTCCAAAATGGAATTGGCTTTCCGGACCGTTCATGGAAGACCTATAACAAAATACATTACTATTTGATCACATTTCCACACTGGGATAGGTAGTGAATGTAACATACTAGCTGGTCTCTGATGCTTTTATTTAACCTTCGAACAAGTCCAACAATGCAAGACAAACTCAGACACCTTTCTTTCTATGCCGCTCCACCAAAACTACATCTTCAACGCCTTATACATTTTCTATGTTCCTGGATGTTCATCCCATTTCGAATGGTGGTAACCATGAAGGAGTTGTCCATGAAAACCCATAGGTACAACCATATGGTCTATGAAAATCAAAATTGAACCCCCATAATGTTTCTATCCATCAATGGTATCCCCACCATTGAGTTTTGAACTTAAAACTAGAAATTATGCATCAGATTTTTGTGCTTCTTTGATCATATTTACCAAATTAGGAATAAGCGTAGCTATAAAGAAAACTGCAACATCAACTCAGTTTTCATATTCCACATGCATGTTGGCAAAGATCGACATCAAATGTCATTCATCTGATACTTCCTTCGCAAACTGAATGTATGACATTCTACTCAATGCATCCACCACCGAATTTCCTTTTCCTGGTGTGTACATCAATTCAAAATCAAAAATATTTAGATACTTTATCCACCTCCTTTTCCTCAGATTCAAATCTCGCTATGAGAAAATGTGTTTCAAGCTTTTCTGATCCATAAACATAGTAAATTTCTCACCAAAGAGATAATATCCCCATGTTTTCCAAGCAAGGACGACTGCAGCTAACTACAAATCTTGTTTTGGGTAATTCTTCTCATACATCCTCAACTGCCTTGAAACATAAGCAATCGCATGATATCTCTGCGTGAGAACACTAACCCAACCTAGATCCTGAAGCATCACAATACACAACATACCCCTATCCTGATTCTAGAAATATCAAGATGGGTACTGATGTAGGACGAACATTCAGTTCCTAGAAATAATTCTGACATTTGTATGTCCATTGAAATGGAGAATTCTTCTTTGCCAGAGCTGTCATTGGTGACGCTATTCATGAGAAATCTTACACAAAGCATTGGTAGTGACCATCTAGACCAAGAAAACTTCGTATCTCGAACACATTCTTTAATGGTTGCCAAGAGATAATTGTTTCTATCTTTTCAGGATCAATATAAAAGCCTTTCTCAGAAATGACATAACCAAGGAAATGTACTTCCTGTATCCAAAAATCACACATTGATAAATTGGCATTAAAAAAATGATCTCTCAAGATTTGTGACACTGTTTCCAGGTGCACCTCATGATCAACCCTTGTCTTTGAATACACCAAGATATCATCCACAAAAACCACAAAAAAAAGAATCCAGATATCGCTGAAATATCCGATTCATCAAATCCATGAAGAATGTTGGTGCATTAGTTTGACCAAAAGGCATGAATACATATTCTTAGTGGACATATCTACTTCTGAAATCTTTCTTTGGAATATCATCCTTTCGAACGTGCAATTGGTGATATCCTGATCGCAAGTCAATCTTGTAGAACCACTGAGATCCCCTTAATTTACCAAACAGATCATCAATGCGTGGAAGAGGATATCTAATCTTTATCGTATCTTTGTTAAGCTTAAGATAATCAACACACAGCCAAAGAGTTTCATCTGCCTTCTTAACGAACAACACAGGTGCTGCCCATGGAGAAGTACATGGTCGAATGAAACCCTTGCTTTCAAGATCCTCTAACTGCACTTTCAATTCCCATAACACTCTTGGTGACATCCTATAAGACATAAGGGAAATAGGACTTGTCCCTGGAAATAGATCAATCATAAATTCTTCTCCCCTTAGAGGTGGTAACCCTGAAAAGTTATTGGGAATGACATCTAGAAATTGATCCACTACAGCTGGAATACTATTTTCCCCAATCTCTTCTATTGATGCCAAGGTCAATGCTGCTAGTTGGTAAGAGATCGTTCCCACCATTGGTTCCAACAAGCTATTTGCACATTTCTATTCCATCCTCTATCCTCTGAAGAAATGGTCGATGTCGTCCTCAATCGTGAAACTAATAGTTCTCTTATAACAGCCGATGTGAGCCCTAAACATTGTCAACCAATCCATACCCAAGATTACGTCATAGACATCCATGTCCAACATCGAGAAGTCACATTTTAACTGAACTCCATCAACAGTTATAGAACATGCTCTACACACAAAGGCCTGACTCTCTCTTTCACCAAGAGTAGTTTTCAGTTTCGAAATAGAAGGCATCATTTCATGATTTAATCATATCAAGTCAACAGCATAAGAAGCAATTAAGGAATACGATGCACAAGTATCTAAGAGCACTTGAACAAGAATATAATTCAAAAGAATCATACCTCTCACCTTAGATGGTTCATCCTGATCATCGACCATCATCTGCTCAGCTACATATAATCGCTTCATCACTGCACTTCTCTCCTTGTTGACTTGTTGAAATTTCCCTAGTTGAGGTTTAATGGTATTTTGAGAATCACCATGGCTAGCTCTGTTATGATGATGAGACTGATTCTAGTTTCCACATCCTGTCGAAGCATACGATGCTTGTGACGCCTGAGAAGTGTACCGAGCACCGGACCTTGGATCATTGTAACAATAGCGCTGAAGATGTCCCATCTTGTTGCAATTATGACATGCTTTAGGTTGTTCCATACACTCTCACTTTATGTGGTCAGACGAACCACATTGAAAGCAATCTGCATTGCCCTGGGTTTGTGGAGGAAGGTTAACTGATCCCACCATCTGGTTCAAATTTGCACTTGCACCGTGGAAATAGGTATCCCTTTTCCTCTTGTTCTCAGTGGTTTAGTTCCCACCATTTCCTGTAGGTATCATGATTCCTCCTCCTATCGATCCAGAGATATGACATTCATCAATAGTGTCTCTATTCACTATCTTTGTATAATTTTTAATACAGATCACCACAATCTTCGATCGAATCTCCCGCCTTATCCCTGATTCAAATATTCGTGCCTTCAACGACGCACTTGCTGCAACCTCTGGTTCAAAACAGACTAAATTAATGAACTTAGAGGCATACTATGGGACATAGAGGCTCTCCTGTTTTGGGCTGAAAAAGTCTGTTTTTTTTAGGATTTTGAACATTTGAGGATAGCAATGTTGGTGAACAATTCATCAAAATCCTCCCATGTAATCCATTCATCCAATTTAGCCTACACCGCTTAATCCCACCACTAACGTCCAAGATCCCTGACCATATAAGTCGCCAAATTTACATTCAGTTCTATTGGTTTTTCGATGAAATCAAAGATACGATTCATCCTACTTAGCCACACCTCTGCCTTTTCGGGTTGAACATCACCCCGAATGTTTGGTGGATTCTACTTCATGAACAACCTAGTATGATCTACATGACTTGGTTCATTCCTCCGGTCCCCCGTATCCACTGTGTGAAAATCATATACAATACTCTAAACTAGCTCTTGGTTCACATGTGGTTCTGGTGAAACTACATTTTCAGCAGCTTCTCCGGGTTGGTTTCGACAATGCCTACCAGGTGCCATTTTCTAAACCAACAATAAACTCTACAAATCTCACTCTCTAGCAACTTATGGCATAGCATTAAAATTCTATCACATCATCTATCACAACATTGTTCTCAAAACAACCTATTTCCCATGTTCAAACATTTTTGAAAACATTCAGCATGCTTTTTGAAAATCTACCCATTTTCAAAATACACCAAATACCCTGTTTTCAAAATCTTTCACTTGAAAACAATTTTTTCATTTTTCAAAAATTCACACATTGCAAAAAATCCTTACTCATTACTCAAAATGAGATATGCAATCCAAGAGGGAATTTATTCCTCTACAAAGCATGTCATGCTCCTATCATTGTCTAAACCCATGACAATGAGATTTCCATCATCCTAGAAGTGTATTCAAAAGGCTTATGTACCCAACACCCTGGTAACTTGATGTTTAGAATAAAAGGGTTTGCTACGTCCTTTTATTCTATAAATTTCATGTTCTCAAAATCATAATGATGCCTAAGATTTTGACCCAAGTAATACACAAGAATGAATTTCAACTCCAAGACAAAGAACACTGATGACTACTTGTTAGGCAAGAACCGAACAAACTGATACCATTTGTAATGGCCCGCTAATTCACATTGGATTGAGAGTATCACAAGTCATTACTAGGACTTAAGGGACATCCCCAAGATTTCGAAGTCTAGAAATAAATGCCGAACGGTTTCAAATACAAGTTGGGGGAAGATTTACCCTTTTAGAAATAACCCATAAACCAACCATAACAAAACATTCACTATATGATGCATGAACAAATGAAAGACCATAAAACAACTTCATTTATATCAAACCACATCAAAGTACACAAAAGAGGAAGTCCAAACGTAACATCAATGTGAACAACAGATAAACAACTCAAAATACACTACATCTACAAGCTTCAAAAGCTCCAAGATCTACAATGGCCAAGCTCCACAACATCTCCCAAGCATCACCACAAGACACTAGAAACTAGATGCTTTACCTTCACCTGTTTCCTTGAATACGACATCTGAAAAAGCACCAACGTGCCAAAACAGGGGTGAGTATAAAACTTAGTAGGTTTTCCCCCAATTACTTCCCTACTGACGCCACTAGGATGGAAGAGTTAGCCACATTTATATAAAAACATTTTATACAAAACATTTTCTCAAAAGCAGTTTATAACTAAATATAAACAAGTTTCCAAAACCATTCATAACCAAAGGCATTCCAAGAGAAATTAAAACCAATTTCCCAGAAAGTTATATTTCTTGAAAAATACCCAAACATGATTTAGAACCATTTCATAATATCCCTTTTTGGCATACCCAAACATTGAACAACCCATGAGACCAACCATGCATGTGACATTATGACAGTTCCATACTCATGAACGGTTTCTCATCAATCTACCAAGTCTTCATAGGGTAATTGTTTCCCATGTTCCATTACACCTTTGGCACTGAGCACAAGGTCATATTTCAACCAAGACTTATATATATAGTTACCACATTCCATCAAATGTTTGGAACCTAGCATAGTTCCTATTTCAACGAATCCCCGTACATGCAATATGAACACACACCACATCTTCCCATCAATCATGCCAAAATACCCTTTCAATAAAACACATTTTTATTGAAAACCATTTCCATGCAAACCATTTCAATGCCAAACCATTTCAATTCCAAACCATTTCAGTAAACCTCCCTTTTAATGAAAACCAATTACATAAAAGTCATTTCAATATCAAACCATTTCAATAAAACACCCTTTTTATTGAAAATCCATTTTCATCAAACCATCCATAGTTTTAGCTAATCCATAATTTAAAATCAACAAGCCAAATCACTTTTCACAACCATTCACCAAGATTTCCCAAACTCATCAAAACCATAAATCATCACTAAAGAAGATTTATTCTATGCATTTCAAAATAAAATACATTTAAAATTAACCAATTTGAATGTAGTCCAAACAATTCTAGAAAGAGGAGTAGAGAGTGAAGCCTCCTACCTCAAAGGTTATGATGAAAACCCAAACAAACAGAGAACACATAAGAAGACCGAGATGGTTCTTCAAAAACCCGCCTTAGATCTCTTCTGCTAGCATGATCAAGACCAAATATCATCATATTTGGCATCCACACACTTAGATATACCAATAACGAGTGTATATTTATGAAATAAAGAGAAGAGGAGATGTATATCTATGTAGATCTATTAAACCGATCAATAACGAAAAGAAAGATCACATACCACAAGAATCCGGCTTTGATTCGCCAAGAGAAGCCTTCGGATCGCCTCCGGAATGATGGGAGAACCTTATCTGACCTTAGGAGAAGGAAAATCCCAAGTTATAGTTTCTTAGAAGAAAAAACAAGCCACTTAGAGGAATAAACGCATGAGATCCACCTTTATAGGATCTCATTTATGTGGTCGCACAGTTTTCTCACACGGTTAGGAAAACCATGCGCTAACAGTGTGTTAGCTACTACCTCGGCCACCCTTCTCAAACATTTTGGCCGCACTGTTAAACAAACTGTGTGCTGACTGTGCGAAAGCTACTGCCTCCAATACCCACTACTCATGGTTTTCCTGCAAGGTTTAGACAAACTGTGCGCTGCCCGTGCGACTTCCCCTTTTTCTCAAAACATCATTTTAAGCTCTCCCGACTCTCCCATTCATCACCCTTAACATTATAAACATTACAAGCATCAAGAAAGGGTTACATACCAGAAACTGGGTGTACTACAAACTAACTATCATATGAATTGTTATGATAATAGTAAGCCTACGAGATCATGAAAATAAAATAAAATGTTCCCAAACAATATTAAAAATGTCATAAACATAGTTAATAGCATAATTTGTTTTCATTTTCAATTAAATAATCCATAATAGTGAGAAAAAATAATAAATCAATCAGGAAAAATATGTATAAAACATAATCATTCTACAAATGTGTGGAACCATCAAAGACATAGAAACAATTTTATAGGTTAAGGTTAATTATCGACAACACAAAATTATAATGAATCAGATATCAATACTAATTTCTTATATCATGGTGTATGAGAAATTTTCACCTATTTCCCATAGTTGATCAGGCATGGCCACTTTTTCCCCATAGTTATCTAATTAGATATAAAACATTACGTAATTCATTGGAGGGATATATTATTCTAGACTAATAAATCACAAAATGAAATTCGTACAAATGTGTAAAAAATATCATGAAATATTTACCATTTATTCATATCATTACTCAGGGAAATGAAATATGTTTCATAATAATTTCATCATTTAATTAGATCATAACACATGAAAAATAAATTGGTTTCATTAAAGTCTCATCTTGATTATCATAAAACATCCAAAGAAATAATAAGGATGGAATCATTAGATCATATCCCGAATTAACAAAAACTAACATGAAGATGTGTTTTAAAATATAAAAAATAATGTAAATGATCCCAAGAATATAAATTAAAAAACTAACCTTTCATTTTCAAATAAAATATTTAAAATCCAAATATTTATAAAATATTTAGGAAAATAATTTCGTTGAAAATAACCATGGAAACCTACAAATGATGCATCAAAAAATCAATGGTCATGATGGTGTGATATTTTATTAAATATTTATATATATGTTAAATATTTATTTCATTCACATTTATGGTAACAATTCAAAATCCCTTCATTTTTTAAATTACTAGATGAACCATTTATATCATTTTAAAAAACCCCAACATTGGTAAAAATGAAATTAGAAAACCATAATCCAAACTCAAAAAAAGTTATAAAAATTATAAAACATGAATATATATATGAAAAATGGTATACAAATAAATTTGGAGGAACAAGTATTAATTTTTATAAAAAAACCATGATTTTAAAAGTAGAACATTATGTTTAACTCAATATATGACATGAAACACTACGCTTAAACAAACCACAAAATATTATTGGTTAAATATGACCATTATAACCCATTCATTGAATTATAATGAATGAATATGCACAACCACATTACAATATATATATTATATTCCCACTTAATAAAGATTTATTTATGAATTCTTAGTAATTGAGATTTAATTTTTTTTCAAAGTCAAATAATACATTAAACATATGTTTCTTTCAAATATGTTTTTATTAATTTTTAAAAGAAAATAATATAAATAATTTATGACACTACTAGAATAATTTTTTATAAAATTAAATATATTTTCTAAAATGTCGTTTATATATTATCTTTCTATTTATTTTTAAAAAAATTATAAAAATATTGATTTTTCAATGAATAGTAGAAATATAATTATTTTTATTAAAAACTATAATATTATTTTTGAAATTTATAGATATTTTCATTATTTTAAAATATATTAAAATTAATATTACTTATATTGTATTATTAATAATCCATTAATTTTCATTTAAATCAATTTTATAGTTTAATTTTGAATAAGAACACTTCTATTAATAACTATTTTATATTATATTATTTATTTTTATATTCAATTAATCTAAACAACATAAATAAGTTTATTAATGAAATATTGATTCCATATTATAAATTTGGAGTGCCAAAAATGGAAAAAATATAACTTTTAATTTTTTCAATATGAGTTGTAACCATAATATATTTTGGTCACATCGATAAGGGTAAAATGATTAAAATATTGTTAAATATTTTGGATAAGGATTTTATATTTCTCATATACTTAATTTTATATTATTGGATTGGTTAATTTTTTTATAAATATTCCATGTTTCTAATATTTTTCAAATTGGTTCCAAATTAATTTGATTTTGTGATTTATATTAATTTAAGTAAATGAATACGTTGAAAATTTCAAAATACTGACTTTAATATCTCTAATTTTCAATAATTTGGGTAAAAAGATTTTATGTTCTGTTATGAATGCCAATTTGAAATAAAAATGAATTTTATTTATCATATTAATTTATTATTTAATTGTTAGTGACTGAATAATTATACAAAATGATTTTGCATTGCCAAAAAAGTATTTATTCAATTAATATGAAATTTAAATAATAGATTTCAAAAATATTAAGTGTAATAAAATTGATAAGAAATATTATTTTAATTAATCTTTTAGATAAATGTTTTATATTATAAAATTTTTATAGGTTTTTATTTGATGTTTTCATCTTTTTTTGATGTTAAATTAAATGAATAGTGTCAAAAATAACAATAATCATATTTTATAAAAAAAGATATATCTTATTACATTAACAAATATGCAATAAAACAAATATATGTGATAGTTAGGATGAAAAATGGTCTCAATTATCATACATTTTTAATTTATTATACATTAATTACCTTATGAGTATGATTAAAACAATTTAATATAGAAACAGTTGTTACCACGACTAAGGGAAAAATTGGATTACGTAAGTGTTAAACAAAAATATAGGGATTAGAACAAATCATAACCCAATAAAAATTATATGATATTAGGCTAAATCAACATAATAACACCAATTTTTCAATCTCAATAAATTTTTAATAATTTTCATTAATATATGATTTATTTAATTGTAGTCTCATATCAAATGATAAGAATTCCCAACCCAACACATCTCATAGGGAACCACTCCATTTTCTTCATTGCACCACCTTGAGCGACAAATATTGTTATTAAACTACTAAATTATCATCTAAAATTTCATAATCATGAATTATATGTTCTTTTCTTATTAAAATATCTTTCTAACTCCCTTAAAAATGGATATAGTTGAGGCCTACCGAAGAAGAGATATTTGTCATACCTAATCTCTTTCAATTTTTTAAATCGTCTACATTTACTAAATTTTTGATATTATAAAGAAACTAAAAAATTATTTAAAATAAATATAATAAAAATATTTTATTTCTGTAAAAAAATCATTATTCACAACATTTTCCATCAAATTGGAAGTTAATTTTTCCCTTCATTGTAGGTAACACCTACAACCTCCAGACAGAGGTACAAATCATTTTACATAAAAAACATTGATGGATGGTTATTATATTGTATTATTTTATATATAATATCTCTGAACAACTTATTATTATTTAGGTTTGATATCATATCAACTTTCTTACCGAACAATCTGTTGGAGAATGATAATGTCTCCCGTTAGTACATGTGAGCTACAACCACCAAAATGCGATGTGATTTTTTTCATTTATAATTTATGTGGATAGTAATAAAGATATATTTAATATATATATATATATATTATCATATAATAAATATATTATAAAGATATAAATATTACTTACCTTTATTATTTCATTCAAATAAAATTGAAAACAACATTCTTGCATATGCACGACCAACCATTTATATGAATGGTGTGGTTCATTATTTTATCACTATCATTTATAGATGACATCAAATATGTATATATATAATGTATATTTATGTAGATATATATATATATATGTGTGTGTGTGTGTATGATATTTTTATCATGATAAAAATTCAACATCTGAGGTGCCATGATCAACGTGTAAGGATCGAAACTTCTAAATCGAATGCCTCAAGAAAAATTAAACATTAACACCATAAAAACCGTGATTTTAATATGGTTTTAGTAATAAATGGGTTTTGAAATTTTATAATTCGATAATATATGATATTAAATTTATCTAAATTATTTTAATATAATAATAAAATAAATTTATAATTATTATATTAGATGTTAGATCTCTTTCTAAGTAAGTAGAACATGAGGAAAGGTTTTATCATCTAAAATTGTCTTTATTTAGTTATATGTTATGGTATGAACCAATATTTCATTATTAGGTGCATATAAAACCCTTTTTACATTATATATCCACAATAAAACTATTATCCTGATATTTAAAACATCATTTTATTTTATTCATTCTTAGGGATTAAGATTCACAATTTATCAACGTAGTTATAGATTTATGTTACAATATCAATGCTTATCAAAATTGTATAGGATAATGTTTCTGATGATAAAATTTCATTATCTATATATCAATAATCTCATTAATATTTATCTATTGATTTAATAATTTTAGAATTCATGACTTTGTTTTATTTTATTGATTTTATTTTCTGATGGGACTGGTAAAAAGGTTTCTATAAAACCCAAATTTATTTATCTATTCATTCAAAGTTTTATTCTCTTACAAGTACATGTTATTAATAAATTTTTTAAATATTGAAATTAAAAATTCAACAATTATTTTTAAAAAAACATTCACCCTTGTTTGAAATTTTAATAAATGGTTTTAAAATAACAATTCCTTCATTTTATGGATGAGGTACTTTTAATATTTACCAAAAATGATAAAGGAATAATTGGTTTAACATAGACGAATAAAACAAAAACAACCACCATCATGGATGCTCAATGATTTTAATCATACTTTGAAATTTTATAATTATATTTCCAAATAAGAATATCTTGTTAATATTGGAAGATTATTATATTTTAAATATGTGATTTGAAAATGAAAATGGCTTTTCACTCAAAACAAATTTCAGTGTTCTTTGAAGGGAAATTCTCAACTATTATGATGTCATCTGATGTTACTTATGATTTACTAGGCGTATGATCCATAAATATCATATTTATTTTTTAATGATGTTTATGACTGTAATGATGAAATATCATTAAAAATCATTTTCATTTCCATGGGTTATGTTATGATGAATGATTTTATGACCTTGTCGAAAACAAATGAAGGGATTTATGATTATGTGATCTGTTAGATCATAATTATATAGTCATCTAATGAAATGGGTAATGATTATTGTTTGATAAGATCAATGGTAAAATGAAAGGTTATCCCTATCATAGTTTATATGGGTGGTAACCAAATCCTGATGAAATAGGGAACACAGAAGATTCTACAAAGCCTTAAAGTGGGTGCACTAGACCTTACCCCATGACCAAAGCAGGTACGTGGGAGGTTAGACCAAGACTAAAATAAAATGAATGTCCTGGTGGGTATCCTTGAAATAATTATTATATTATTATTATTATTCCACACATTATGACACTCTTTTATGAAATGTTATTTTTTTAATGTTATATTCTCTATCCTCATGTTCTTCAATCCCTTTATGATTCTTTTATTAAGAATATGAATACATTATTCGATGGATCAACATTCTAATCATTGATATGAATGGTACAGTTTTCATATGCTCAACTCATTTTCTCATTCCCTTATTCTCATTTCAGGATTATGTGATAACTGATATCTCAATTATTCACCCTTACTCAGAATTTGATCTCACCATTCATTTTGTTTCATCTCCCCATGTTATGAAGAAACATATTAATTATAATATATCTAAGGAGGGTTATATATGTGATAAATTAAGTGGGAAATTATGTTGCTATTTCATAAACTATTTTTTATCCATGTTTCCAATGACCCTAAACCATTTTGAATATGGCATGGATCGTCATGTTATGTATTGAATAATCATCTATTAAGACGTAATATTTATATATGAAATGTTTGGATCACTGATAATTTTAATAATAAAGATTCAATGAGGAGATTGACACATTAATGTTATATAAATAACTAGAAGGGAATAAACATGAAATGCATTTATCATACAGGGATCATATAATTTAATCAATTTTAATTCAAGTGTAAAGACTCTCGATTAAAATGTGATTGAATCATAGATCCCTTACCTCATGAATTCAATTTATTTGTATAAAAAAATCACCCATATAAACAATCTATTTTTTTATACATTTATTAATAATCCATATTCATATCCACAATATCAAATTTGATTTACTTATACAATCACATCACCAGTCTATTAACAATTTATTATTAAAATCAATGCTTTGGGTGATAACTCCTTTGTTTTCTGTCATGTTTTGGTTCCGTAGATTCCATCCCAATATTGTGGTCATGGTTCCATAATATGAAAATTTATTATCATCATAAAAATATGATATTTATTCATTATATATATATATATATTTATATTCATATATAAATATTCATGATATAAAAATATATTACACAGCTCATGGGAATGATTGGTCTTACGTATTCATGAAAATTATTGCTCACATTTCGACGTATAGAATGAAATAATTTTAAACAATAATTCACCATTATAGAATTTTTGTTATGTTATATATATTAATAAAATTTATCCTTGTTACCATAAATTTAATATGGAGGTGAAAAATAAATCACATCACTTCGTGGAAGTGGTATTCCACATGTATACATGAGTAACATTATCATTTTATATTGATTCAGATGAATTTGGAAAATTCATGTTACATTATCATAATAAAAATTATATATTTTAATGATACATATTAATTATTTTATAGTGTATAATATATATTTATATTATGTATAGTATAAAATAAAATTTAAAATGCTATGTGAAGAGTCATACCACTCCATTTAAAAACCTTCTTTATCATACACCTTAGGAATTATGGGATGATATTTTGGTAAGTAAGATATGATCTAGGATGTGGGGAAAGATGCTTTTATGATATTATTGTATGTGTAGTTATAAATATAAGAATAAAAACTGTTGATAATAAATGAGGGAGGACCCATTTTATCAGTGAGGGGATAGGAACTCATGGAATTACTTAATGTATTAAATTGACATAAATATGTTTTCCTGATGAAATGAATCCAAATTGATATAATTTAAATATAATGTTATTATTCGTTCAAATCTTATCATACATTAATTTTTAATTTTTTTTTTATTTTTGTTCCACTATCTAGTAGTCTAAAACCCCTTTTAACACTTTTTACAGTTACCACAGAGACAAATATTTCTACACATTAAAGTTTAATAATGTTACTATAAAATAAAATGTGACTTAATAATGGACCATGGTCAATATGTTTAACAATATATCATTACATTTTTCAAAAATTGGATTTTCATTATTTTTATATCATTAAATAAATAAATATTTATTATAAAATATTATTAATGTCATTTTTATAACTATTCATATTTTTTATAAAAATGGAATCAAATGAATTTTAATATAAACCTTTAAAATATAACATTTATAATATATTTATCTATAAAATTCATTTGACAATTTTTACCATAAAAAAATTACTCTATGAGTTTTTAAAATAATTTTCGTTGTTTTTAATTGATTATAAATGCATTGAGTCAGTATTGCATAAAACTTTTATGGTAATTAATTCATCACTAAGAAATTTACCACAAAAATAATAATTCATAATTTTATTACCTATTTATAACAAGGAAAATTAATTTTTGTCCCTAACATAATATATTATAGATATTATAACAAAGAAAGAGACATTTTTGACTTTATCATTTACTTAAATACTATTGTGGTCAAAATAGAAGTTAAATGATAAAAAATGTAAAAATATTAAATTTCATATAATTAAGGTTGAAATTGACACATCAAATGAAATAAATTCATGATTTTGGGGTGAATTTTATGACCTATCACATTTGTTCTATCCATAATTAACTCATTTTTCCTTGATAATGGTAATAGAAATATACTATGGTTAATATTCATAATGAAAAAAATAAAATGGATTTATTTAATTAATTTTTACATAAAATTAAAAATAAATAATCCATTTTCCATGACTCAATTACTATTTGTGGAATAAATTAATTTATGTTATAAATGAAAAAATGTAAAGATAAACAGTTTTATAGAAAAAATTATATTGTGTGTAAATGTATTTTAAAAAAAATACCAGTAGTAAAATTGATTTCAATCAACATAATTTTATTATTAATATAATAATAAACTAAATAAACTTTTTAAAATTATATATATATATATATTTGTAAAATTTGTGAAATAAAAATTAATTTTTCAATAAAATTATTTATTTTCTCTTTTCAATGCAAAATTTGATCTTTTCCTACATATCCAAAATAATATTAACCCTTAGCTATGATTAGTATTATTATTTAAATAATAATATACTTTTATAAATATAATATTAAATTGTTCCATAAATTTTTTAAAATATCCATTCACAAAAAAATTAATAACATTTTTTAGGAAAACGTATTTTTTTAATAATAAAAAGAAAAACCATAAATAATTAATTATTTATAATTATGAATTAATTTATATAGATTTATTTAGTATGACCATTATATATATTTAATATTTTTTTTATACTATTCATACTCACTGATTTAATGTATATTCTATAATCATCACATTAAATAATTAGTTTTCACTAGTATATTATAGTCTATTTGAACTTAGTGTTACCAGTGACGCAATATATCCAATATATCCAATTTATTTATAGATAACTATAACAAAAAATATTAGAGTGTCACATTATACCCCCACCACATAGATAGAATTTCAATAAAAAAAATTAAATTTGATCTAAGAAATTTAGAATATTTTGTTTCATTAGATCCCAAGGTTTCTAAGTATATTCTTTTAATTTATAATTTCATGCCAATACATTGGGCAGGTGAGTGGTATTATTTTTCAGAACCTTCTCTATTGGATCCAAAATCACCTCTATATTTTTCTTATACTATAGATTATTCTATTACAGTATGAACTTAAAGTTTAGTACGTGTGAAAGAACTTTTATATACATCCTCAATAGAGAAACATAGACCACATTATGGACATGGGGGAAATCTGATGGAAGTGCCACATAATATCCAACCATCATACATGGATTAAAAATTCCTAAATGACCATTATATTTGTGGATCATTTTTTCCTTCTTTAAAAACCAAATAACCTTATTCCATTGAGATATTTGTAGGATAAAATTTTCACTAACATCATTATCCATACCTCAAAAATTATTTTCAGTATAACATTTCAATTAACTATTAGATACTCTTATATGATACTATTTACCTCTAAATGTTTCATCCATATACTCAAATATAATATTTTAAAATATATTTCATTCTCAAATATTGTCTTGTCACATTAGATTTATTAACTTCATACAACAACGGGATTCAACCAGAGTCATCTAAATTATTGAGTGAAATATACAGTTGTAGGAAAATTATACTAAGTCACGGTGTGGATCACAATCAAATTTGAAATCCATATAATAAGATCCCAAAAAATAATCTAGGGATTGAAAGGTTCTCTCAGGGTAAACATATTCCTAAAATGATAATAAACACTAAAACTCGACTCTATATCCATGTCCTATTAAATACTTCTCTAAAACATAATGGTAATCTCTGGATCCTGATGAGATATAATAGAATGTTATACTCTATGAAATCTAACAACATCCTCAATATATATCATGGAAATATAATAATATATAAATATTCTCTAATGGAAATGAAGTGGGATGAATTAATAAGGTGATAGACTACAACCGAAAAGTCATTGTGTCATTTATATGTTTTGGGGAGTCAGACAATTAAATAAATGGTAATGTTCTTCCATTTATATTAAGGTATAGGTAATGGTTTTTATATGCTGTTAGAATTTGGTCACTCTACATTACCTTGCTGATATACCAGGCATTGAAATACATACTATCCAATTTTTATTTTCATGTTGTCCCTCCACAAATAATCATTCTTATATCTATACATCTCCATGCACCTAGGATGAATATTGAATTAACAAATTTGAGATTAATTAGACAGTTCCATTTATATTTGGATATGTATGGGATATATACTCATTTCATAAAACTTCTAATTTCATAACAATATTGTTTTAAATCATTAACATTTCTTTCCATCTTTTATAGTTCTACATCTTCCTTATAAACCTCATTAATCATCACATGGATGGTTGTTTTATCATTCATCTATGAAATTTAGAAGTTATCCCTTTTCCTTGACACATAATTTTTTTTCTTCATCACATCCATATGTGTTGATTATTTTTAAACCTTCATAATGGAAAAAATATCATTTCCCTTTCAACTAAAATCATTGGCCACATTGTTCACCTTCCCATGGTGGTAATGTATTAATAAGTCGGATTCATTACTAAATTCCAAACATCACCTCTAAATCATACAAAATTATTTCTACATTAAGATATATTTAAAAAAATTATGATTTTTATACATTCCTCACCATCAACAATAAACAAATTGACTCAATATCATTAAATCAAGAATTACCACTAACATCTATAAATTAGGATTTGGGTAATTTTGTTGTATTTTTATAATTGGTTTGAGGAATATTCAATCATAAAATCATTCTACATAAGGATATATCCCATTGACATTTTGTATGATTCTCTATAGATCAAAAAAAGTTCTCTACCTTCACGTGGTGTGACTAAATTTTAATTGACAAACCATATACTCAAGTCTGTGAAATTATTTTCACATTATTATATACACATGAACATGACCCACTACTAAGAAAACATTGTTATTTGATTAGTTAGTATTTAGAAATCAATCACAAAGAATTAATATTATCGATCCATCCCATAAAAATTATGAATGTTAGTAAGCATCATTTTTATTAACCATTTTTAATGACTTCTATCATTGAAGTGTCCACCTAAATACCCTCATAAAATATGATATATCAAAATAATGAAACATCATAAAGAAAAAAAATTGACATATGGTAAATTTTTCATATATTTTATCATTCCTTAGGGTCTCCATCACAATTCTCAAAATATCATCATGTTCTTCCTTATCATTGAATATATATGAATATCATATATAAAGAATACTAAAAACTGATCAATGTAATCTATAAAGGCTATTATCATTAAATAAATGAATATGGTTGGGGTTTTAGAAATAAAAAAGGAATCACTCTAAATTCACAGTGTTTTATACTTTCCAGACACTGTGGCTTAGGTATATCATCCTTAATGACCCTCAATTGATGTTATTTAGTATGAAGGTTAGTCTTGGAAATGTATTGAGCTCCATAAAGCTGATATAAAATTCATCAATATAGAGTAGATGATAATTATTCTTAATTATGATCATTTTCTATTATAATAATCAATTTAGAGTATCAATAATCAATCTCAATTCTATAAAATGATAACATGCACACCCTTGGATGATTAACTTGTCAAAATAAATGTATTATCAATATTCTCATAGAGTTTCTTCTTTAATTCCTAAAACACAGTCAGGTCCATTCTATATGGATTATTTTAAAAAGGTGTAGTACTTGGTATGATATTTATGTAAAACACGACTTCATGATTTGATGTAATATTGAGAAACATTTCATGAATGATATAAACAAGATAATATACTATAGGCATGTCATTAATGTTGAGATTTTTCCTGAACATCCAAGATAAATACCCATTTTAAATTGAAATTAATACCCACATAATGTATGGATATTTAATTAGAATTTATATTTATCCTCACAATAATAGATATTCATAGTTTGCTTCAGAATATCAAATGTGACTCCCCTTCCTCCAAAATTGATTTTGGATATATATAATGAAATCCAATCCATGCCCTGATTAATTTAAAATTCCACATTGGGAGAATATATTTACTTTTAGGAATTACATTGTTATCAACATAAATAATAGAATAATCATATACTTGAGAATGCATCATCATACCATTAGGTTTTTTTCACTAATAATAAAAAACTAATTATTATTTTGTACTATGAATCCTTAAAAATCTCTTCACATTAAAAATATTTTTAATATTTAATATAAAATAATATATTAATAGTCATAAATTTCATGGAATGTTTACAATTCACCAATTTTATATTGAACCCCACAACAAAAACTATGATCATGTGATATTTCACTTTGTCTCGGGGATGAAGATGTTCTTAATTTTGATCATCATCAAAATCAATAATATCTATCCCCAGGTTTTTTAATGATCATACACCATTCATTTTAAATTATGGGAGTGTGTTTGGATCATTAAATGAAGTATTTATTCACTCTTTTGAATTAAACGACTTATTCATTCCCTTTAGACATTGGTGGGATTTATGATCCTCCATTCTACCTGAAAACCAACACATGGATGCTTTCAATAAAGTTCATTTATGTTATTTTGCACATTTTTTGAATATTTATTTGTGAAATTTCATTCCACTATATGATTTATTCGAGTATTTATTAGTCAATATCATCCTTTTATTATAAAAAACATAGTAATAGTCAGAATCTCAAATTTCCATTTCTACTTTGAGTTCACATAAAACAATTCCTTCTTATCTACCAAAGTAACTTATAGGGAATTACATTTATAAAATTGGTTGTAAGCCACTAAATAATGAATAAATAGTTTTTAGGGATGGTAATTAAATCAGAATCATATATTTTAATTCTATTAAAATTTTCCTCGTATGTACCAATGGATTTATCTTATTTCTACATAACCTCAAGGAATTAATTCTCTACAATTGTATATAGAATATGAGGGCTGTATTTTGAAAAAAAATCCATCTTAAACACACCACATTTGATATATTCAATTTATTATTGTTTACTATTATTATAAGTAATATTCCACCACTAATATCATTCACCATCCAAATAAAAAATTGCTATAAAAACTCTTTCTTGTTTTGAGCATTAGAGAACATGAAATATTTTCTCATGGGTCTTGATCCATCACTCAAACACTTATTGATTAGAATAACCTGCGAATGAATAATGGTGTTTCTTTATGAATGACTCCAAAGTATGTTATTCCATCCTCTATTCATTCAGAAGATTAGGATTATTCATTCCCTAATAAATTTTCTTGATCATTGAAACGAGATTATGTATTCCAGCTCCATAGAATTTTTTTCTTACATTGATAACCATTTAATTTTCCATCACATTGGTTGTTACCATGACATAGTCTAGTTCTACACATTGACAAAAACTGAAATGAAAATTTCATGTATTAGGATATAATAATCAAAGTGAGTTTTTAAATAATCATGAAATATCATTAATATGATGTCTATATCATAACAACTTGTTCTCAATATAAGGAATCATATATTTAAAATATTATATCCATGGCCATTAAAAATAAATTATGATGTTTTCTTATACATAGAACAATCATTGAGATTTTAACTAATATTTTCAATCTCCAATCTCCATGTATTTTCTAAACTATTCTACGATACATATCAACGAAACCAACACATTTCAAAGATAAATATTTCATATTTTTAGGTGAATATTCAATATTCAATAGGATTATCCACACCATAACTATAATGTTTTAGTTATTTTGAGACTAAGAACACAATTATATTATTCAGGTACATTTTTTGTTATATATAAAAAATTAATTATAACTTTTTTTCCTTCATTACAACCCCTAAATTAAATCATTCTTCATTACCAAGGGAAAAGAAACATAAGAATGTGTGATATCAGATTAATAGTAACGGTAAGAATGGGGAATATAAATCAAAGTTCATATGAAATATTAATATATGAATAAGGGTATGAGATCCAGACCATACCATACAATGTTTATTCCAAATCTATCAAATATCATATACATGAGTCATGTCATAAATTATTATTATTTCAAAATACATTAATAAAAAGAGTGAGAAAACATTAGAAATCAATTAGGAACCATTTTATTATATCATAAATATGTAATAAAATTGTGGCACCATCATAGGTATAGAACAAATTTAAAATGTAAAGGTTAACTACTGAGAAATAAAATCATATTGTATTGAGCATCAACGCCTATTTATCACATCATAAAAGATCAAGCATCATCACCCATTTAAATAGTGAATCAGGAATCACCCAATATTTCACATAGTTCCCACATGAGATATAATAAAATATCCCATGAATTAGAGGTATATATGATTATAATCCCACCTATCAAATAATGAAAACCATACATATATCTTGTACATGATCTTAAAACATTCACCATATTAAAAATTCATAACCCATGGAACAAAAATGAGTTTCAAAAACATTACATCATTTTAAAATTGCATAACATGTGAAAAATAAAGGTGTTTCATAAAAATTTTATCATATTAATAATTAAAAATACTAATAAATATTAAGTATGGTATAATTTTTTCGTATTCCCATTAATTTATAATTGACATAAAATTATTTTTGTTATAGTGGAAAATAACTTTAAAGGATAACTAGAATATTTATTAATGAAAATAAACTTTTCATTTCGAAATCACTTGATGAAAATAAATATATTTCTAAAATATTAAAGAAATTTATTTCTACAAAAATAATAATGGAATCTTTTGAAGGGTTCCTTAAATCAATGATAATTCATGATATTTTAAAAATATTCTATACGAGTGCATTAAACTAATGATTACAATCACATATTTGGTAAAACAGTCAAAATAACTCTTTTGGAAAAAATAGAAACCTTTTTAAAAAATATTTTTCTAAAAATAAAAAAATGTGTAGAAATGACTTTAAATAATAATCGAATAATATCCAAAAATACTTTAAAAACATTTAGGTGACATTGATATTGGAAAAAATGTTTTCCTAATAAAAAGACAAAGAATAAGGCTTTATTTTTCTAAAAATATTTTATACACAATTTTCATTACTAAAGAGAGTAAGATAGTGCTATGAAATAAAAATTATATAAATAACTAGAGTAAAATAAAAATTCAATACATTTATTATATTATGGTAATATAATTTACTCAATAAAAATTCTAGTGTAGACAATCTAGAATAGAATGGGGATGAATCATAAATACCTTTCCTCTTGTAACATCATGCATTGTATGTGTTCTAAAATGATATTTAATAAATCAATATTTATTTCATATTTATTATAAAATTATAATAATATATATTATTCTATATATGAGATTCCTGAATCATCTAATCACTCATTTATTGATAATTTGTTATTAAAATCAATTTTTCGACTTATAACTCTTTCATTTTTCAATCATGTTTTGGTTAAAAAAAACATGTACTTATTATTTTACCACGGTTCCATAATATAGGTGATTTTAGTAATGATATTTGTATCATAAAAATACAATATATATATTTATATTAATTTAAAAATTGTAGAGATATAAAAAATGAATTACATCATTCATGGAGATTGTAGGTCATATGTACGCAAGAACATTGTTTTCATTTTTTGAAAGATGTAACGAAAGAAAATTAAATCATAATTAAAATTTATAGAAACTTATATATTCATTAAATTCATCATTATTAAAATTCATGTAAAAAAGAAGTGAAAAAAAAATCACATTTCTTCCTGGAGTTAGAAGTCCACTCTTATTCATAAGAAACATTATAGATTTCCAGTGGATGGGAAGAAGGTGGATAATGAAATTTCACTCATCATAATAACAAATTAATATAATAAATATACTAAATTCATTATTTTAAAATGGATAAAATGCAAAAAATGGATTTATTTGAGATAAAATATGAAATAAAATTGGGAATACTTAATTAAGAGTATACCTCTTCATTGCGAATCATTCTTTTACATGCACGATAGTCCATGAACGGGTGATATTGTAACATCACAGGTAAATAAATAATATTAAATTCTCATGTTTATCAATATTCGTGAATAAAATTTTAATATTACTTTAATGGGAATGCTATGCTCGATGGCGTACCCAATACGCAACAACGAGTTTCTTTGAAATCTTACGTTGCACAATAATAATATAATAATATTATTATAAATAGTTAATGCATAGTCGTTGTAATGAAGGGAATGAATAGAACTAACAAAAAAATGATTTCATATGTTTTTTAAATATTTTTACATTTATCCAATAAATTTTAGAGGATTAAAACGAAAATTAATTCAATTTTAAGAATAAATACTCTAATATTTTTAAAAGATTGTTTTACCGCCTTTTAATGGCGAACCTTATTTAAATCCAAAATTTGAAAATTTTATAAGCTATTTTTTTCTAAATAAACTTATTATTTAGAATTGGGATATTAAAATTTACATGGGATAAATTTTTGGTATATTTCTGACAAATGTTGATTTTTTAATGAATAGTGTAAAATACTGCATTTACTTCAAACTGCTTTTTCATATAATTTAATTATATGTATAGATTATATTTTTTAATTGTTTTAAAGTTTAATTATAATATATTTCTACCATTTAATTCAATGGTGTTAATTAGAATTAATTTCACTTTGAAAAATGGACATAAACAAGTGTGAATCTTTTGATAGATATTGCTTCTTAAAAACATGCTATTTGTTTTGACAGCGGGAATTAACTATATGATTTTTAATGAAACTTTTATGTTTTGAATTTGGTAAAATGGAAATCATTTAGGAAATTGGTATATCAAATATAGATTAGGGTTAATTTTTGGTATTTTTCTGATAATGTCTTTTTTTAATGATTAGTGAAAAATACAGCTTTTTAATTCAAAACTGCTTTTTCATCCAATTTATTTTTATAGTTATATTTTCATTTTAATTGTTTTAAAAGTATAATTTAATTATGTATTTATCACTTAATAAAATTTTGTTCATTGGATGTAATTTCACTTTTCAATTGGATGTAAAAACAAGTCAATCTTTTGATAAATTTTACTTCTTAAAAACTTGTCTTTTATTTTGACAACGAGATTTATTTTTAAATTAATTACTAAAATTTCTGTGTTTTGAATTAGATAAAATGGATTCCATATTTGAAATCAGAAGGTCCAAATTATTTAATTAAGACTCTTTTGTTTTTGGACATTATGAAAAATAACGACGGTAATTATCTTTAATTATCGTGATTAATTAGTAATCGGGTAGTTAAGGGTAATAAAATAATATCATAATAATAACAAATGACCCCAACATGTGACCTAATGCTACTAGTTGTGTCATGGACAACCATGGGATGCCTTGTGCCACGCTTCGGGACCCCATGTAATCACTTTTGCGGTGATAGTGACACTTTAATTTTATGTTTTTAAAATGAAAGTATAACCAAAGTATGTATCACCCAAGTAAACTTTTTTAGTTTTGTCTATATAAATTATCTCTTGGACTATAAATAGTGATTTGAAAGATAAAAATATTTCCTACATTATAGTATTTTTTATAATTTTTAGACATTAAATAAATTAATTTATTTATGACACCATGATGATGCATTGATTATCTCATTAATGAACGATTAAAATAAAATGAAAAGATAATGTAAAATCTAAGACTTACACTGGTCTAAAAACTATTGTATGAGTATATTTCGAACCCTTACCACCGTATCCTTGAAATATATCAATGTGGGACCTTAAAATTTCAAAACTCATTTTAATATAAAGTAACATTTCTTTACTTTCCAAGAGTGCCCCTCCTTCCTCTTATAAAAGGCCCCCACCTCTACCTCCATAGCCACACCTCACAAGCCATTGGATCAGCCAAAATCTGATAATTTTATCTCTACACAACCCTCTATTCATCCTAGAAGCCTTCCCTTATGTAGAAAGCTCTTCAAGAAACCCTTTTGGTTCAAACCAAGGGGAGTTAACTGATTTAAAGGTAAAGTCTTACCTAATGTTCTTTTGTTTTATTTTGCTTCTCAAAACCTCTAAACTCTTTTTATTAATTTATTTCGTAACAACACCAATATCTTCAACATACTAGGATGTTGTTATGATAAGTATTCGAGTTAAAATTACACACACCTCCGTCTAATGGTTAAAGAACATAATGTTTCAGTGGATGACGAATTACTGCCTCACAAAACAATGATTGTTCTAACTTCTCCTACCACCTCTCATGTTGGAAATTATGATAGAACTATCTTTATATATGATATATATTATATTTATGTCTTCTCTATGCTTATTTATTTTATATTTAAAACATACCTCTATTCTTTTCAGGTTGTGCAAATGTGATAATTTCATTTGAGGAAGTGTGGACTACCGCCCCTCAAGTGATGTGACTCATTCATGCAATACATTGAATTTATAAATAATGAAATTAATGAACTTATGTGACCCATATAACATATATATTATAATTTAATTATAATATATATATATATATCTCATCTAGTTTTAATTCCATTAATTTGCCAAAGCAATGAAAGTAGCGTTCATGCGTACATACGGCCTACTGTCTCCATGAACGGTGTATTTAATTTCTTTTTATCTCAAAATATTATTGAATAAGTATAAAACGAATATATACTGTATATATATGATATTTACATAATTAATACAATTCTGGATATGATTTACTTACAATTACATTGCCAATTCTTTTCAAACAAGATCATTTTTTACCCATGTACCGAACATCGACAAAACGTATGATATGAATTCACATAATTAACTAATTATTATAACATGATAATATATGATATTAATTGAAATATAATATTTAATTTATGTCCTTAATAAACTACAAATTGACCAAATTTTATTATTCTGGAATATAAAGAAATGAACAAGGCAAGCCAGACTTGAGGTAAGGGATCCTACCTCTCTCTTTCTTTTTAAGTACTCTCCTTTATGCCATTTATTTTAAGCTCATCTTTCTTATGTTTTGGGATGTTATTTTATATTACTAATTATGTAATTTTTATGTTCATATTATGATAGACCCTTTTTGATCTCAGAAATCCATTTTTGAATGTTTTTAGTGGCGTCGTTAGGCTGGCGAGTTTTCGTAAGGGATTTTTCATCTCACTTTTATTCCCGTGGGATTTATGGTACATTTGCCACCATTTACATTGAGTGGTGTATGTACTTCCCAATATTCTACTCTTTGTGTAATATAATTTCTTTTATGAGTATTTACATCAATTTTGTATAGTCCTTCTTTCATGGGGTGTACGTTTCGAAAGTTACCCAAGTCGGTAAGGGAACCTTTCTCCCTCCTCTTTTGAAAAGACTTATTTTGTTAGGTCTTTTAATTTAAATATTATTATGTTGGTATATGTTATTATATATCCTTATTGATGTAAAATGTATTTACATGTGACTAGATACCCGTTTTGTCTCATCAACCTGTTTTCTAAATTTTAAAGTGACGTCATTATGCTGTCGAATTTTTACAAGGGAACTTCTTAACCCAATTTCGATTTCTTTGGGTTCAACTTGTAGTTATTGAATATGTAATCATATTAATATTTGTGAATGACATCTGGTTGTTTTAAAATTAATATCCACTTATATTGGGTGTATTTATATTTATCACACATAATTATGAGATTGATTTATCCTTAATTTAACGATATCTCTTTATAGGGGATTTCATCTCATTATACATCTCTATTGAGCCTTCATTGTTGTGATGCACCAATTCACTCTTATATGGTATATGTACTGTCCTTTGGAAAATTATATCATGAATCCATTTATTCTCATGATATTATAAAGTTCTGATTAAATGTTATTCCCAATTATTTGTATTCAAGTGTCTCTCATTTTGTTAAAAACTCTTTAACTAAAACACCGTTTTAAATGTTTTAATGATTTATTCTTATAAATATTTCTCATTAATATCCATGTTTTCAAAATGGTTTTTAAGGATTTATTTATATGGATATTAATGGTTTAAAATGATAAAAGCTTCAAAGTAGAATGGGACTTCGTCTCAATCTCTTTTCACTGAGGCATATTTTATTTTATACACAACTATCTTTTATATGGTGTATGAAACCCTTTGACTTTTAGTTTTATTCAAAAGGAATATTTTTATACGAAGACTTTTACTAAATTAAAAAAAGGAATTTTTTTGTTTTACGTATGCGAAAACACCAACTTCTCCGCCACCGTGACAATTATTTGAGTTTCGGCTTCCTCTACAAGCCATAACTATTTTTGAATGAAAAATAAATACCATGTTTTACATTTTTTTGGTATTGAAAATGGTTTTGATAATGTTTTTATTATATAAATGTGTTGTATTGATATCTTGTGATTGAAATGTGGAAATGCTATGTTTCCTTTATGCATGTTTTATGTGATACAATTATGTTATGGTTCTTGGTCATTCTTTATGAAGACGGGTGGTTCCGTGATAAACTAAGGGCATGGGAGCCTGATATAGCTCTCCAATGTATTGGGTAATGTGAAGGGGTTAAACTCTAATGTTTCTCCAAAGAGATTTAGGGAATATACTATGATGGGTATTCCAAATGTAACCATGAGGGTTACTCCCTACGTTAAAATGTTATGAATGCTTCAAGTTACCTTTATGTCTTATGATTTATATTGAGTTATTCATAAATATTATGATTTCATGAGGTATGTTAAATTGCTTATGTTTTATGAGTAAAGTATGATTTCATTGATTCTTATGTATACATGGACTAATGTTTTCTCTCCATATTTTTATAACACTTACTGAGCTTTTTATACTCATCCCAAGTTTTTTGAAATGTTTTTCACATGAAATAAGTTGGAATATGTTCAAGGATGGGATCAAGGAAATGTTATTCTATCTAAAACAAGAAACATGACATGGATTTTTTGTTCAAGAGTTTTTATTTTGTAAAAAAAATGGATACTGAGTAGATGTGCCTACTTTGTAATCTTTGAGATGTAATAGTTATATCCTAATTCTCTAAAAATCTAAACTTGAAAAGATCCTCAATTTGAATTATTCAATTTAATTCAATATTAAGTAATGTTTTAAGGCTGGGTCCTTATAGTTGGTATCATAGAGAGGTTTAGATAACTTTAGAGGTTAGAGTGTTTTTAATCATAAATGACAAGTTGTGTATAACCAAACTGGTTATTATGTTAGATAGAGTCATTGTTATTTATGAAAGTTCGAATGAGTTTGAGATAACTTGGATAAGTATATATTAGTGTTTATCTTCCTCTTTAGTACATGATGATTTTGTTGATGTACTCACACTGACCTTTTTGGATTTAGTAAATTGGTGGATCTACCAGGCACCAAAGTGATAATGGGTTTGAAGGAAACAATGTTGGTTCTCTGATTAAGAGACTGGATGAAATGAGGGATTCATTGAGAAATATCATGGTTATTCTAAACCAACTATCAGTAGTCATCATCAACCACTTGAACCTTGGTGAGTTCTCTAATGCATCATATACTAGTGAACCAAATCGATTTGGAAGTTAAGGTAATAATTATAAAGGTAACCACTAGGGTTTATATGATCCTTACTTTTGAGGTAATTATGGGTTACAACATGATATGACGGAATATGAAAGGCATGAGATAAAGTTGAGGTTAAATTATGTTATGGTTATTTTTGAAGATTTTATCGCTTTTTGGGAATGTTATAAGAATTATCTAGTTTTGGAAAAAGGACAACACGTAGACCGTGTGACAACCTATCGCATCGGACGAAGCTGCGGGAATCGAACTCACAACCAAAGTGCGACTGGTATTTATCACCTACCACTGGACTACGTGAAGTCCCTGGTTAGTTTGACCTATTATTTTTAGTTAGATGATATTATGAATCTATAATAAGTTAATTTTGGGTTATATATGGAAATTATTAACCCATCATGGAGGAAATGTGATTAGGTTTATTACATTTCAGTTTGATACTTTAAGAGTAAATTATGTTATTTTGAGATAAATGTTAAGATTTACCTAGGAAGTCTATGTGATTAAATCCTTTGCATATTTGGGTTTCAATCATAGTTTGGTTTATCTTTGAAGAATTTTATGGGAAACTTTTTATTGAATGGTCTTTGTTGAACTTTGGATAATGTTTGACAAATATTAGAGATTAAGAGTAGTATTTCTTTTTATAATGGATTATGCTTTTTGGATACTATCTGATCTCGTACTAACAATTTTGGTTTTGGTTTTGGTCTAAAGACATGGGAAGTATATAGTTCTCTTTTTTGGATTAGGTGATTCTCTAGAATTTGATTATAGTGCTCTTAATGTGACCAAGTTATCCTAAATACTCATCTTTTAGAGAAAATATGAGTTTCTGAAAGCAATTTAGAAAAGGTGAAAGCCAACATGACAAGTAAGTATGTTTCATTATGTTTTAGTTAAGAAAATATATAAATTCCTCAATGAAATGTAATTTAAATAAAAAAGGTTGTCTGTTAATTTTTACGACTGGGGAATCAAATACCATTTAACCCATCACAAGTTTGTGATTTTCTGGTGGTTAACTTTCTCCTAAACATGTTTTCTATCACTCTCCCTTAGAACATGACAGTTTGTTTCTTTCTTCCATATCCATGTATTCCTACATGGAATCCTAGTGTGGGTTAACTTGGGCGACCCTTGTACTACTCTTTCTTTCTTTTAAAGTGATAGTTAAATTTACTCTTTTTCCGATGTGGGGCTTTCAATGAAGTTTCCAAGCCCAATTTTAAAATTGCGAGGACGCAATTCTCAAAATGGGGGAAGGATGTAACATCCCAGGTAAATAAATAATATTACATTCTCATGTTTATCAATATTTGTGAATAAAATATTAATATTACTTGAAAGGGAATGCTATGCTCGATGGTGTACCCAATACGAAACAACGAGTTTCATTGAAACCTTATGTTGCACACAAATAATATAATAATAATATTTTAAATATTTAATGCTTTGCCGCTGTAATGGGGGGAATGAACAGAACTAACAAAAAAATGATTTCATATGTTTGTTAAATATTTTTACATTTATCCAATAAATGTTATAGGGTTAAAATGAAAATGAATCCAATTTTATGAATAAATACTCTAATATTTTTAAAAGATTGTTTTACCACATTTTGATGGAGAACGTTTTTTACATCCATATTTTGGAAATTTTATAATGTATATTTTTCAAAATTAACCCATTAATTATAATTGGGATATTGAAATTTACATTGGATAAATTTTTGTTATATTTCTGACAAATGTTGATTTTTTTAATGAATAGTGTAAAATACTGCTTTTTTACTTCAAAACTGCTTTTTCATCTAATTTAATTATATGTATAGATTATCTTTTTTAATTTTTATAAAGTTTAATTAGAATATATTTTTACCATTTAATTAAATGGTGGTCATTATAATTAATTTCACTTTGAAAATGGATATAAACAAGCGTCAATCTTTTGATAGATATTATTTCTTAAAAACACGCTATTAGTTTTGAGAGTGGGAATTAACTATATGATTTATTAATGAAACTTATATGTATTGAATTTGGAAAAATGGACATCTTTTCGGAATTTGAAATATCAAATATATCTTAGGGTTAATTTTTGGTATTTTTCTGATAATGTCTTTTTTTAATGAATAGTGAAAATTACAGATTTTTAATTCAAAACTGTCTTTTCATCCAATTTATTTATATATTTTGATTTTAATTTTAATTGTTTTTAAAGTATAATTTAATTATGTTTTTATCACTTAATACAACTTTGTTCATTAAAAGTAATTTCACATTTCAATTGAATGTAAAAATAAGTCAATCTTTTGATAAATTTTACTTCTTAAAAACCCGTCTTTTGTTTTTGACAACATGATTTAATTTTAAATTAATTAATACAATTTCTGTGTTTTGAATTTGATAAAATGGATTCCATATTTTTAATTATAAGTTCCAAATTATGTAATTAATACTCTTTTGTTTTTGGACTTTATGAATAGTAACTACAGTAATTATTATTAATTATTGTGATTAATTAGTAATCGGGTAGTTAAGGGTAATAAAATAATATCATAATAATAAAAAATGACCCCAAAATGTGTCATAATTCTACTGGTTGTTTCTGGCTGACCATGGGATGCCTTGTGCCAAACTTTGGGACCCCATGGAATCAATTTTGGGGTGATAGTGATACTTTTTAATTTTATGTTTTTAAAAGGAAAGTATAACCAAAGTATGCATCACCCAAGTAAAAAAAATTTAGCTTTGTCTGCATAAATGATCTATTGGAATATAAATTATAATTTTAAAGATAAAAATATTTACTATATCATAGTATTTTTTTATAATTTTTAGACATTAAATAAATTATTTTATTTATGACACCATGATGATGGGGCGATTATCTCATTAATGAATGATTTAAATAAAATGAAAAGAAAATGTAAAATAAAAGGCCTAAACTGGTATAAAACTTATTATATGAGTATATTTTGAACTCTTACCAACTTATCCTTTAAATATATCAATTTGGGACCATAAAAATCCGAAACTCATTTTAATATAAAGTAACATTTCTTTACTTTCCAAGAGTGCCCCTCCTCCCTCTTATAAAAGGCCCCCACCTCTACCTCCTTACCCACACCTCCCAATCCATTGGCTCGTCCAAAATCTGATCATTTTATCTCTCCACATACCTCTCATCATCCTAGAAGCCTTCCCTTAGGCAGAAATCTCTTCAAGAAACCATTTTGTTTCAAACCAAGGGGAGTTACCTGATTTAAAGGTAAAGTCTTCCCTAATGTTCTTTTGTTTTATTTTGCTTATACAACCCCATATACTCTTTTTATTCCTTGATTTTGTAACCACAAACGTATCTTCAAAATACTAGGATGTTGTTATGAGAAGTATTCTAGCTACACATACACACACCTTCATCTAATGGTTAATGAACATACCATTTCCGTGGATGGCGAATTACTGCCTCATGAAACGATGATTGTTCAATATTCTCCTACCACTTCTCATGGTGGCCATTATGATGGAACTATTTTTATATATGATATATATTATATTTATGCCCTATATAACCTTCTGTATTTTATATTTATAACATACCTTTATGCTTTTCATGTTGTGAAAATGCGATAATTTCATTTGAGGAAGTGTGGACTACCGCCCCCTCAAGTGATGTGACTCGTTCATGCAATACATGGAATGTATAGAAAATGAAATTAATGAACTTATGTGACCCATATAACATATATATTATACTGAAATTATAATATATATATATATATATATATATATATCTCATCTAGTTTTAATTCCATTAATGTGCCAAAGAATTGAAAGTAGCGTTCATGCGTACGTACGACCTACCGTCTCCATGAACTGTGTTTTTCATTTCTTTTTATCTCAAAAAATTACGGAATAAGTATAAAACGAATATATACTGGATATATATGATATTTAAATCATTAATACTATTCTGTATATGATGTACTTACAACTACATTGACAATTCTTTTTAAACCAGATCATTTTTGACTCATGTACTGAACATCGACAAAACATATGATATGAAATCACATAATTAACTAATTATTATAACATGAAAATATATGATATTAATTGAATAATAAACTATAAAGTTTGTCCTTAAGAAACTATAAATTGACAAAATTTTATTATTCAGTAATATAAAGAAATGAACAAGGCAAGTCAGACTTGAGTTAAGTGATCCTACCTCTCTCTTTTTTTTAAATACTCTCCATTATGTCATTTATTTTAAGCTCATATTTCTTATGTTTGGGGATGTTATTTTATATTACTCATTAATTAATTTTTATGTACATATTATGATATACCCTATTCTATCTCATAAATCCATTTTTGGATGTTTTAAGTGGCGTCGTTAGGCTGGCGAGTTTTCATAAGGGATTTTTCATCTCACTTTTATTCTTGTGGGATTTATGCTACATTTGCCACCATTTCCTTTGAGTGGTGTATATACTACCCATTATTATACTCTTTGTGAAATATACTTTATTTTATGAGTATTTACATCAATGTTGTATAGTCCTTCTTTAATGGGGTGTACGTTTTGAAAGTTACCCAAGTCGGTGAGGGAACCTTTCACCCTCCTCTTTTTAAAAGACTTCTTTAATTAGGTCTTTTAATTTATATCATATTATGTTGGGATATGTTATTATATATAATTATTGGTGTAAAATTTATTTCCAAGTGATAAGATACCATTTTTGTCTCATCAACTAGTTTTCTAAATTTTAATGTGACGCCCTTAGGCTGTCAAATTTTTACAAGGGAACTTCTTAACCCAATTTCGATTTCTTTGGGTTCAACTTGTAGTTATTGAATATGTCATCCTATGAATATGTGTGAATGACCTCTGGTTCTTTTACCATTATTATCCACTTATATTGGGTGTATTTATATTTTTCACACATAATTATGAGATTGATTTATCCTTAATTTAAGGATACCTTCTTTATAGGGGAATTCATCTCAATTTACATTTCTATTGAGACTTTATTGTTGTTATACACCAATTAACTCTAATATGGTGTATATAATATCCTTTGGCATATTATATCATGAATCCATTTATTCTAAAGATATTATAAAGTTCTGATTAAATGTTATTCCTCTTTTATTTGTATTCAAGTGTCTCTAATTTTATTAAAAACTCTTTAACTAAAATATCGTTTTCAATGTTTTAATGATTTATTCTTTTAAATATTTTTCATTAATATCCATGTTTTCAAAATGGTTTTTAAGGATTTATTTATATAGATATTAATGGTTTAAAATGTTAAAAGCTTCAATGTGGTATAGTACTTTTTCTCAATCTCCTTTCATTGAGGCATATTTTGTTTTATACACAACTTTCTTTTATACAGTGTATGAAACCCTTTGACTTTTACTTTTATTAAAAAGGAATATTTTTATATGAAGCATTTTACTAAACGAAAAAAGGGAATGTTTTTTTCATACGTATGTGGCTACAACGACTTCTCCGTCGCCCTGCCCATTTTTTGAGTTTCGTCTTCCTCTACAAGCCATAACAAATTTTAAATGAAAAATAAATACCATGTTTTACTTTTCTTTTATTTTGGTATTGAAAATGGTTTTGATAATGTTTTTATTATATCAATGTGTTGTATTGATATCTTGTGATTGAAATGTGGAAATATTATGTTTCCTTTATGCATGTTTTATGTGATACGATTATGTTATGGTTCTTGGGCATTTTTTATGAACACGGGTGGTTCTGTGATAAATTAAGGGCGGGTGAGCCCGATATAGCTCTCCAATGCATTGGGTAATGTGAAGGGGTTAAACTCTAAGGTTTCTCCCAAGAGATTTAGGGAATATACTGTGATGGGTATTTTAAACGTAACCATGAGGGTTACTCCCTACGTAAGAATGTTATGAATTCCTCAAGTTACCTTTATGTCTTATGATTTCTATTGAGTTATACATAAATCTTATGATTTCATGAGGTATGTTAAATTGCTTATGTTTTATGAGTAAAGTATGATTTCATTGATTCTTATGTATACATGGACTAATGTTTTCTCTCCGTATTGTTATAACCCTTACTGAGCTTGTTATGCTCATCCCATGTTTTTTGAAATTTTTTTCACAGGACATAAGTGGAATAGGGTCAAGGATGGGATTAAGGAAATGTTATGCTGTCTAAAACAAAGAACTAGACATGGCTCTTTTTCTCAAGAGTTTTTATTTTGTGAGAAAAATGGAAACTGAGTAGATGTGCCTACTTTGTAATCTTTGAGATGTAATAGTTGTGCCCTAATTATCTAAAAGTCTAAACCTAAAAAAAAACCTCAATGTGAATTATTCAATTTAAATCAATATTAAGTAATGTTTTAAGCCTGGGTCCTTATAGATATTTTTGAAATTCCAAAAGATATAAGATTTTTTTGAATGAAGATAAAATGATATTAACATAGTTTTTATCTGGTATAGAAGGCTAAAAAAATCATTAATGAAAATTTGGAGGGACCATTTTTATGTGAGGTAAGGGGCACTCCTATAATTACATAATGTATTAAATTAATATAAATTAATATTCCATTAAAATAGATAAAAATTGAATTAATTATAACATAATATTAATATAAGTATATATTTTCAGTACCAATAATATTTTATCAAATTTTAATTATTGTTAACACTTATCTATGTATTCAAACCCTCCTTAACCCTTTTTTTAATTACATTAACATCAAAATTTTCAACTTGTAAATGATAAATATTGTTACCAAAAAAGAAAATATAACTCATCAATGGAATATGGATGATAGTATCTACAAAATCAAATTTAGATGGCAGAAAGTATGATTTTTATGATCTGAATATAATTAAATAAAATATTAATTACTATAAAATATCATTATTGTCATTTTTTGAGCTATTAACTCAATTACAATTTTAAAAAAACTTGAAAAATACTATTCACAAATCCCTAATATGATATATTTTTCTATAAAATTCATGTGACAAAATAACTCACAAAAATATTTCTTTTAGATTAGATAAATTCATTTAATATTTTTTTTCCTATTTCTTAAACTGACACTATGTTGGTGATGCAAAAAATTTTAAAAAATAATTATTCTAATATAAAATAAATATATTTTACCATTATTATAAAAATAATCATCATTAAAATAAATATTTATATGTAAAAATATTTCTTTCCTATCATAAAAAATTTCACATTTTAAAATAAATAATGCAATATTGTTGAATTTATCTCTTTCTTATATACTGTAGAGGCAAAAATCATAATAAAATTGAAACAAAAATTAATATTTTAAAATTATAATTGATTAAATACATAATTGAGACATCCAACGAAATAAATCCATGTTTATGGATTAATTTATATTCTTCTCACATTAGTTTTATACCATAATTATCCCATTTTACTTTTACAGTGGAAATAAAAAATTTATTATGTATACTATTCATTCTGACCGAAAGTAAATGAAAATTATTTTCCAACATTGTAGAGAATGATTAAAAAAATGGTATCTATTTTTTAATATTTTGATTATTTACATGGAAGAAATTATTTATAGATTAAAATTAAAAAATGCAAAGAAATTATGTGTTTAAAAATGACTTTTAAAGAATAAAAGTGTATCTATTTAGAATTCAATGTTGAAACTGATTCCAATGAATGTGATTCAATAACTAATAATGTGATATATTTATTGTTTCTTTTAATATATTTTAAAATAATATTTATCAATAATAATTCTTGAAACAAATAAAATATTATTTAATAAAAATACGTATTTTTTACTATTCACTAGAAAATCTTTATTTAATGAAAAAATCATAATATTTACATAAAGATAATTTTTATTTTATAATTTAAAAATATTAAAGAATTTTGATGAAATAAATTTTTAAAATTTTCTATAAATTAATTATAATACTCACTCTTAAATATTTATAAAAAACAATTTTTGATGAAAAATTATTTTTTGAAGAATAAAACTTTACTAAAAAACGAGTGAATATTTATTATAAATTAATTAATAAATTTCAATTACATATAAAATTTATAAATATTCCATAATTTTGTTAATCATATTCATACATACCAATTAAATGGCTAGGTAATAACTATCACATTAAATAATAGTATTTTAATTGTATAATGCAATTTATTTAGACATGGATTTTTATTAAAGAATGATATTAATGAATTAAAATATATTTATGGGGAACTATATCATAACATCTATATATTTTACATAATCTCCAATGATATAAATTTTTTAAGTTTTGGGATGTTTCTTTTTATAAGATTTAATAAATAATAAAATTAAATGATGAAATATGAATGTGTGATATGATTCGGTCATCTCAGATTATACTTGAGTGGGGTGTATTTATTATTTGGGATTTTCTTAAGAATAATAAGTGCATTGAAGCTAAAACAACCTATGTTTATTCAAAATTGGTGTAAAATTAACATAGAATTTCATTATTCAAAATAATTATTTCATAATATAGAATATATTATGAGTTATTTTAAATATCATATCCTTTCTCACATAATTTACAAATACATTATACTCATAATAACAATTTTTTATTCAATTTATGGAATCCATAGAAATTGATTTATGAATGATTGTGATGGATAATGCCATGATCATCCTCTTAAAACCCAAAGTAGTATGTGAGTAGGAATTGAATTTTTTTATGTCATTCATACTATCTAATTCTATGAGTACTAACATGAAACATATCCAAATATGAAATTTACAAAAACTTAAATGATCCCTTTTGATTTCATTATATAAAAATTTATATACTCAATTAGATGGACTTTTGATCTACTAATTATTAAGTAGTGGAAGAGTATGATGAAAAGGATTCTTTCCACTCTCCCGGGTGTAGAGCATGAAAATATTATTTTCATCAATTTTTATTTGGAATGATAAATTGATCAATAGTGTAATCTAATCGGAAACACAAGGAAATATGAACAAATTGACTACATATATTATTTGGAGATTAAGAAGTTATATATAAAAATCAATTCCCCAAAACATTCACAAAAAATATATTGGGAACTCTTACTGAATAAATAATAACAAGGGTGAATCTATTGAACCTATGAATAAAAAAAATATGATTTGAAATTTATGCTTATTTTTTATCATTTACAGTAAAAGAAAAATAAACAATTAATTAACTCTCTTAAATTAAATAATTTGAATGCCATGATTTGTAAAATAATTGTGAAGTTGCGATGAAGTTATCCATTATAATCTCAAGGAGGAAATATAAATTGGGGACTCCAATTATTTTCAACATTTTTATAACATGAAGAGGAAATTAGATGCTCGTGTGATATAAATTGATAAATTTTTTGAAGGAGATAATGTTCATATTTCAATAAGATGAAAATGTTGGTATAATCATAGGTAAAATTTCCCCAAAATAATTAGTAAGTGATTAATGTTAAGAATAAAATTTTATGTATAAAATGAATAATGAAGAGATATATAGATTCATAATAATATAATGGATAGAGAGAATGTTCATTAGAATACAGCACCAACACTTCAAAGCATTAATTTTATGATGTTTTTTAATTTCATGAAACATGAAACTAAACCAAGGTAAAATGATAAAAGATGATGTCATTATCCTTTATATCCCCGAGGAAGAAATATCGTAACCACATGTATTTATTTAGAACATAAATATTTTTTTAAAAAATGACACTCATTTTGAACTTAAAAACTACAAATTTATTAATTAGTTATGGTTCTACCCACTACATTTAACTTTGAAATTTTCTAATATCATATAATCACAACCCAAATGGTCAATAAATATTATTTTATTAAACTCTCAATGATGTGATGAAGGCATCCATTTTTTACAACTATCCACTGAATAATGTTTTTGGAAATGTTTTGCCGACAAATATTATCATTCTACATTATGTAAAATTTTATATAATTTTTTTTTATATATTTAATTCTATTTTATAGATCCCAAATTAGTTATTTGGATAGGGAAATAAATATTATTATCCTAAAATATATTATGATTTAATAACAATGTCAGGTTTACTATGAACAACCTTGGTATATTACTTCAATTATTTGGTTATTAATACATGTTCATGTGAGGTATCTACATAAAAAAGTTAATGAAATTATAAACATTAAAGATGCACTCATTTTATGGGATTATACTTTTGTATTTCCTATAAAATTTTATGGTCACCCTCTAGATCTCTATGTTGGGTTTTTAGTATAACTCATACATGTAGCATCATCTATATCGAAGACATATTATAGAATTTCCTTCAATAAGTTCCTATAATTCTAGAAGAAACTCCAAGAGGGTTTGGATATAGTTTTATATAATTTATTACTTTACCATGGGGTTGAAAAATTCTATTTTTAAGGAATAAGGATTGATAAATGTGTCTCAATATTGATTATCATGGACATAAAAATATTGTATTCATGAATTGGCAAGCACTTCCCCATAGTGATGCAAGGTTCAATTTTTTGTGAGAATATTAATAATTCTCTAATATTTAACATTTATATAGATATCATCAATTAATGTTGAAAATACTAAATATATAAATGGAAATAACATTTTTTACTATACAGTTTTTTTTATAAATTCATATTAATGTAATTAAAAAATTAAAACGTACTTCTATCATGATAGGTTTGATGATCAATGTCTTTAGATAGTACCATAATTGATTTTATATAGTCTTCATAGATGATATTATAATATATCAAAAGTGAAAGAAGAATAATGATGATAAATTGAGGATTATTCTAACAAACTTTATAAATAATAAATTGTTTTCCAAAATCATCAAGTGTGAATTTTTGATATAGAATGTAACATTAAGGGTTAATATAATCACAACTAATGGAATATCAATGGATCCATAAAAGTATAATGTAATTGAAGACGATTCTAAAATAAATAATGAAACTAAGATCCCTATTTTTCATGTATTGTATAGAAACCATTAATTCTTTGTGAGATATTTCATAAGATTTTCAAATACACTATCCATGTTAACTTGAAGGGGGAAATGTTTCTCATGAAAAATGAATGTGATGACCCAAAAGATTATTTTTCAAAAAATTGATGTTGGAATTATACTATAGTTTAAAATGGTTTAATATATATAGTTATGTAATAAATATTTATTACGATGAGTACTTAAACAAAATAAATGTTGTATTATATGCCCCTCATTAATAAAAGGTTTACATGAAAAATTACTGGATGCATTATTTACAGTTAACAATGGTATTTTTTAAATTAAATATAAATAGGTATTATATATACGGTGAAATGTTTAATTATATAGAGATTAATATATCAATAATTATATATTAAAAAATATGATTTTAACATGATCCAATGGATGTGGCTGGATTTGATCAAAGACTATGATTCCTTGATGAATTACAACCCCTTAAAATAATCAATGTGCCTGATGCTTTAAGTAGGATAGATCATGATACCTTATCCATGATAGGGATTAAAATATAACCAATACTATTTTATTTGTAATTTATAGTCCTTGAAATTATATTTCCGAAATAGAAATCATATATTTTATAAATGAATACTCAATCATCAATCTATGTGGTAATCAAAGAGAAATAGGATGAAGATAATGGGTTGTAAAAAATAATACAATGTTCAAGATTTATACCATGGAAATGATGGAATTATATGATTAATTAAATGAATTTTTTTCTTATAAATATGTTAATTGAAGAAGGTTTTATTGTGTTGCACAAATAGATCATCATTATATACTCATCTTGAAACTATAAATATGTATAAGTGTATAAATAGCCATTTTTAGTGGGAATAAATGATGTCGTGTTGAATGTTTTTCTTTAAACACATTGAAATCATGTTTTATAAAAAATAACAAATCAATTATTTAAAATAATATAATCTACATATATTATTGTTTCCCAATTTTTTATAATCTATTTTAAAGAAAATTATTATGCTTTATCAGACGTAGAATAGTCTTTGCAAATAATGTTTTTAAAATCATTAGATATACAACTATTATATACCATAGATGGATGACTAAAAACATTTTTGGATGAATAATTATAATCACTAGAATACTATGTATAAGTAACTCCCCAAGGATTATGTTTTACAAGACTAACGATGGAACTCAATTTATTGGAGGGAAACTTTATTTCCAGAGAAAATTCTATAAATATTATGAGATAGAGAAATTCTACTTCACCAAATGATAAAACATGAATACATTTTATAATGAAACTAGTTTCAATCAGATGTAATCATTATATGTTTTTAATTGTGCTTCATCAAAATCAATCATGAGATGTAAAAGATGTGACCGACCCGTTCATGTAAAGAAGAGTTAGTCTAATTCTATTGAATCCAACTTTGTATAATGTTTAATATGGCCATTGTAGAAGTCCCTATAAATATATTTTGTACTCAAGGAGGATGTAAAGAATTACCTTGGATATCTAAAGTCTCTATAAAGAGTATGTGAAATATAGTTATGAGTGAACATTTTATTTTATTATATTATATATTTTTAATTAAATAGCCCATTTGAGAGGAAAATTTTTTAATTTCTTTTGTTATTCAGTTTTGTAATTGATGTTTCTGAGATAATATAATTGAGGGCTTATGACGTTCAGGAAGGCATAGTTTAGTTCGATATTTCAAATCGATAGTTCTTTATTCTTGGTAAAATTATGTTTTTATAATCATAATATCAATGGATTCCCTATAAAAGGATGATTTATCTTTATAGTTTGTTTAAAACAATGGATATCTTATGGTAGATTAAAACACAACTTACATTTAATGTTAAAGTGTGTTACCTTTCAAATGTTTTTTTTTCTTCTTTTATTACACCCTTTCAAAACTTTAATTTTTTAATTCTTATTAACTACATAATTTTACATATTTTACATTAGGCATTCATTATGTAATTTATCATATTATTTTTTATAAACATTTCATAACTATTTTTTTGTAATCCATATTGGTATTTTTTTGTTGGTTTTCTTTCATATAAGAGGTTACTATAAATTTCATGTTATAATTGATAAAATAAAACTCAACCCCCACCACCACCACACCTACTGTAGTATACTTGAAAATATTATTTTTATAAAATTTTTATTAGAAAAACCTTTTAAATTGTTATATATTTTTACACTATTAGGTTTTTTTAGAAAATAATATGTTGTTTTATGGTTTCATATTTTTTCATTAGGAAACCTAAAAATTTGAATTAAATAAGACAAAAAATATTTGATGGTGTTGATTATGAATTTTTTAGAGATGGAATAAAATATTTTTTTCTCAATACTATGGTTGATATTTATGTTATAATAATAAGTTATAATTGGTTTATTGGGAAGGATGTCACTAATTTTATTGGAGAAGAAAAGTTTTAATATAAACTTTACTAGAAATTTAAATATACTTTGTTATGATTAATGCTATGAAATATTTATTTGAAATGATATTTCATTAAAAGTGTAAAAATATTTGAAAAAACTAGAAGTTATTCAATATGAAACAACTAAGGTTATCAAAAAAGGTTATCTACAATGAGAGTAGATTATAATTTTTTCTAATTTTCTTCATAGAGAATATGATTCAACGATACAAAAAATATTTATGGTGATTCTTACTAATTTGACATCATTATGACATATATATTTTATTGAATAATGGTTTCAGAATATTGGTTGTATTATGTCCAATTAATTGAAATATCAATGGGAATTTCAATATGATATGAAAATATATACTATTTTGATATTAGATGATCTTATTGGAACTCTTTTGATGGCAGAATAAATAGAGATATTGAAAAAATATAATAAGAGTAATTTTGGAATGTTTCCATTAAATTACATAATAGTGTATAAATATAGATCAACTTATATTATTACTAAATATATTAATAATAAGAATGTAAAAGATTAGATATAAAGTATTTCTTTTGAGAATATACGGAGTGAACATTAATGTAATTCAAATAGAATAAATATAATTTTTGGAAAGATGGATTTTAGATTTAACTAAAATTAAAATTCTAATTGAATAAGTGATAAGAATAATGATTATAATTTTATCTTTTATGAATGTAAAATTTTATGACATATAAGACCTAATTGTCCCATATTGAATAAGAATGATAATTAAAAAATTAATATGATAGAAAATATGTAAGAAAAAAATTCAAAAAATGTCTGAAAGAAAATGAAAATTTGAGTGAACATGGAGTATATAGTTTTTCATAATAATCTTTTTAGAACAGTGGTGAATATCTCAAATATATTAGTTTTTATTATGAAATCATGAATATTTTATATATTCAACATTTTTTGTTACAATAAATATTTCAATATTAAAAAATAATGAGAATTTTGTGGAAAATTTTTCCAATGAAAATTTCAGGAAATAAAACATTACAAAGATATTTAAATTCATAATAAATAATTAGAAACGAAATGTTGTTATATTTAAATTGAATATCATAAAAATTTGGTTGTGAAATTAAAAATTGATATTTTTGATAAGAAATATCTTATCTGAACATTTAATTCTGGAAAAGATAATTTTGATAACTTGTACATATAGTTATAATACAGTATAAATAATTCTATAATTGGATTTACAAAATCAAAATCTCTATTTCCAAATAATCCGTTGGTTTCCATCATTACTCCCTTCTATACAAAACGTCTTATTGGTGGAAAATGGAATAATAAATTAATATTTGAATAATTTTAAAAAACATGGTTCTTGTAAAGAATGATGTTTTTAATAATATACAATTGATCAACATAGGAATGTCAGACATATTCGTATTCCAATTTTTTTTGATAATTATTTTTGACCCAGGAAAATTACGTTCCAAAATATTAAATTTTATATTATTGGTAAATAATAATAATTAAAATAGAAATATAGGCTATATGGGTAGTAGTTATTCTCTAAACATGAAAAAAAAACAATTCATTTAGATGACTATCAGGATGAATGGATGAAAATTCACTATTGGAGACAATTATCAAGGAGATATATATTGAATATGTAATATTTTTCTTCATATTAAAAAAACTAAATAAAAATGTTTTTTTTGTAATACATATGCACAACAACATTAGAATGAGTCAGATATTTTATTAATGGTACATTTTGAACATCAGGAATGATAAATACAATCTACAATGTTTAGATTGTAAATTTATTTTTTCTACTAATATGAATGAAAATGTATACACAATTAACTATGAATAAATTTGAAGCCAATATCTATCTTTCCCTATCAAAATAGAGGATATATGATGATTATGGTATAAAATTTTATGAAATAATGATGTTATAACGTTAACCAAACATTCTATGAATGGGATAGTTTGATATTCTTCAGTGATAAGAATAAAATTTTCTAATGTTTTTGATCCATGTAAATTTTGAAAGAAACTGAAGTCAATATTTAAATTTATAATTGATGATTCAACTTCTATTAATTTACTTTCATGGAATATGGAATTATTTGGTCTCACACTAATTGGGATTATTAATGTAAAATACTATTTATCTTATTTAGTTGATGACTACATAATATATGCATGAGTATCTTTTATAATGACAAATTTAAAGGATTCTTCTATTTAAATTTTTTTTATCCCTTGTTCAAAATGAAAAACACCTACCTATTAAACATATTCATAGTGATTGTAACACCCGAGACTTTTATAAGAAATATTTTTTTTATGTTATATAAATCATCAAAGGAATCTTTCACTACACATAACACTAGCTTGGATTTCTTTATACGAAAATACGGCCTTCCTCGATAGCTTCTGTCGTATACAATACCGAGTTTCACAAAACAACGATATGCTATTAAAATATTATTAAAACTAGACGTTATGAATAGTAATAACCACTTTTTGAAATTTTATAAATTTTATTTTTTAAAATGGTCTTTATTTTTGGATTCGGAATATCGAAATTATCCTAGGGTGAAATTGTGGTATTTTTATGAAAACTTTCAATTTCTGATGAATAGTGAAAACACTGGGTTACTATTTAAAAACCAAATTTTTATTTAAAAAATTATTTATTTTATTTAAATTTATTTTAGGTAAAAATTGATACATAATACCTATATAAGTTCAATGAAATTCATTGGAGTAATTTTATAATAATTTTAGATATATAAAAATTTTATTGAACTTTTCACCGTCTTTTACCCACCTCCTAAGAGAATTTTCAAATTTACATAAAACATAATTTTATCGCTTCTGTGAGTGGAATTTCAAAAATCCGAGAGACATGGTTGATGTCAGTAAGTAAAATGTGGTTCAATGAGATGAAAATAATTTTTGGTGAATAGTAACTTTTTACTTTTATTTACCATGGTTAAAAGTAAATAGGGTAATTAAGAGTGAAAATGATATTATTATTACCCTAACACATGTTCTAATTCTATTGGATAAGTTTTATTCGACCAAAAAAACCTTAGGAATAAAATATTACCATTTAGGCCCACTTGGATTAGATTAGGACATTTATTATTAATTTATTTAAAGAAGGGTTAAAGTAGTTAAAATCAATGTTTAATAAGTAAATGATTTTTAATATAGGGTTATACATAAGATAAATTCGACTATAAATATTAATTAGAAATATAAAAAGATTTCCTACATAATGAAATTTTATTTTTAATTTTTATACATTAAATAATTTAATTTATTTATGACACAATGATGATGCAGTAATTATCTTATTAATGAAATATTGACTCAGTTGATGTTATAAAAACCCAAATAAATGTAATTAGAGACTTTTAGGAATTAAAATAATTTTCTATGTTAACATGACATGTTATTATTGAGTTAATTCACTTTATTCGAACTAATAATTCTGTTATGATTTTCACAAAAATCAATTACCAAATAGTATCAAAATTGACATAAATTAGTTGTTAAAACAAATATTATATTATTAATTGTTATTTTATTCCTAAAAATCTAAGGTTCGGGAAAATGACTTAGATAAGGTTATATATATTAATAATAAACATCTTGGGGTTCGTTTGTCTTGTTATAGTAATTTTAGTAACCTTATAGTGTAAGAACACAAAAAAACAAGGTAAAAGTAAAATTATTTAACTTAAAGTTAAATCTAAATGATAAGGTTAAAATAGGAACCTAAACTTGTCTAAATTCTATTTTATGAGAGGATTTAGACCCATCCCTACCTTATCTTCTAAATAAATCAATTTGTAGATATTTAAAACCGAATATGACTTTATAATAAAATAATATTTTTTGTTTTTCCAAAGGTGCCCCACTCCTCCCTTATAAAAGGGCACCTCCTCCCTCTCTTCCTCAAACCACTTTGAACCTTCTAGATCGGCCAACCCATGATAAATTCTCTTATAAACTTCCCTAGAAACATCTTAGAGGTCCTGGTCTTCTTCAAAGAACAATTTTAGTGCCTTAAAAGGAGGTCTCAAAGAAGCGCTTCAAAGAAGAGGTAATGTCCGTTACCGATTCTTTCAACTTTGTTTCTTCTTCCACTTATTCTTCATTAGTTGTTTCATTATTAAGTAACAAAATCAGTATCACTCATATACTTATATGTTATTATAGGTATGAAACAACCCTATTCCACCATATATCCATCCTACGGAAAACGAAATCACCGCCTGTGCGTACGTACGGAATACCGTCTCCACGCCGTGGTGTAATCTATTTTCCACCACCACCTTACTTGGATGGGTATAATCGTGTAAATAATAACTATATATTATTATTGTAAAGTGATATTGATTCTGAAATAGTATACATACACTCCATTACAATTTCACGATCATGGGAACGATATCATCGCTCGTGCGTACGTACAGAATACCGTCTCCATGATGTGATGCGACTCGTTCTACATGATCTTCATTGCATAATGATTATATAAATGAATTGAATGAATTAATATGATATATATTACACTAACACAATTCTGGAAATGAGGTATCTATAACCGAAAAAGAAGAATAAGAATTTATTTGACAAAACACGCAAAAGAACAAAAAGCAATAAACACCCGAATAACAAGTAACAATGAAATATTACTAATAAGAAGCTAAGAATATGACCATATATGATATAATAACAATGATTATGATTCTTTATTAAGTCAATGTCATTATTTAAATCATTATACAGGAGGTTCAGACACTTACGAAGCAAATCGGACCTAAGGTAAGGGAAAATCTCGCAATCTCAATTTTTATCGAAGATTGTTTATATTTCAGAATTTACTAGGGAATATTTATCATACACATCCATGTTTCATCAATATGTAATATTTATATCCTTCTAAAATATTTTATATCCAATTTTAACCTTTGATGAGTTTTTAGTAAAAGATATGAAAGGAATCTTTTGTCGTTTTTCATACGAGGTACTTTTTGATTTTTTCGACAAAAGTACGAGAAGAATGTTTTTTAACTTATACGGAATGAATGGATTTTTAAAAAATTATTTCCAAGAATATTCATTTACATGTTTTAAATTTTATTTTCAATCAACTTCTTTTAGTTTATAATTGTATGACATGTTAATAAAGGAAAAGTGTTTTTGAAGTAGAAATGATATTTTCCTCAAGAATGAAGTTCAAGTGTTTTATCAAAATTATTTTCCATCTAAGAAAATAAAGGGTTCTGTTTCTATCCCTATTATTACATTGATTTGATTATGTTGTGATGGAATTAATTTTATGAGTTCCTTTATCTTATATGAATTGTTTTATGATGTCACGATGTTTAAGAATCCCATTTTTATTACATGGGTTATGCTATGATGTATGGTTTATGATTTTGTGGCACACATAAGAATGGTATCATTATGAGATGGGTGGGACCTATATCTCCCTCCAATGAATTGGGTAAAGATTTTATATATCATGAGATAGACATGGCTGGAACGGCAGGTTAAACCGGTTCAGTGAAACAGGACTGAAACGAGGAATGAACTCGGTTCAGAAATGGACTTTGTCCACTAAGATAGTCTTGGCAATGAGTCTTGAATATTAAGAAATTATTCTCTATTATTTTGTGTGTATTCCACAAATCTTCATGTTTTATGTTATGATTATTGTGATTACATTTCACTACCATGATTTATCCCATGTTATGAAATTATGATCTCTTTTGGAGGGTAAGATTTCAAAATTGTTATGTTCTTATGAATATGATGTGATTGATTTTTCTTTTGTTTACCCTTACTGAGCATTTGAGCTCACCCTTTTTTATGTTTTCTTTCCCCCAGGTCAGGAAGAAGGTTATTAAGTATGATATTCCAAAAGGGACTCTAGATATGATGAAATAAATGGGAGACAGTGTAGACGCTTTATGAACCAGTTGTTTATGTTTCTCAGTTTCTAAAGACACTATACCTATACAGTCCATTCACGGTTTTGTTATATTTTGTAATAAGTAAACTTCAATTTTGAAGTAATAACCATTTATGTAAAGTATGGGTCGTTATAGTTGGTATCAGAGGGAGGTTATAGTCAACCTTTGGAAATTAGGATGTGAAAGCCTTAGTAAGAATCCTAGGGATAAGTCTAAGCATAGAACACAATCTTAGTGTTTTAGAAATGGCCATGAATAACCTTGGATAAGACCTTAAGTGTGAAATTTTATTCTTGATTATGTGGTTTTCCTATTATAATTAGTGTTTCTCACACTATTCTTCTTGGTTTTAGTCAATGGCTAGAACCCAAAGGAACCATGTTAATGCAGAATGCGACGGGAAATGCAATGATTGTCCCCATGAGCAACCAAACGTTATGGGAGCAGGAATGAACAATCTTGTAGCCATTCTCACACAACTTTCTCAAGCTATGAATCATACATGACTTCCAAACGAGCAAAGGAAGGAGAAACATTCTATTGAATCATTCATGAGGCAGTGTCCACCTTCATTCAACGGGTCTACTGATCCATTAGTTGCTGAACAATGGATTAGTACTATGGAAAAGATATTTTCAGTTCTTCAATGTTCTGAACATGATAAATTCATCTTAGAAGTGTATCGTTTGGAAGGTGATACTTATCAATGGTGGAACCTTATCAAGAATATGAGGCAAAGAGATGAAATTGAGTCCATGGAATGGGACGAGTTAAAGAACTTATTTTTCAATATGTAATTCCCTCGTATTCTTCGAACAAAGATGGAGAATGAGTTTCTTGAACTAAAGAAAAAGGATGATGAATCTGTTGGTACCTATGAAGTAAATTTTACAAGACTTCCAAGGTATTCTTCTGGTATTATTATCCAACCTGAGATTAAGATCGATCAATTCTTTTGTGGCTTAAAACCAAGTCTTCGTAGGGTGTTAGCCATAAGGGACTTCAATAGCTATGAGGAAATCTTTCGATGTGCTCTCAAAGTTGATATGGAGATTGGAGTAACCCATCAGTCATATGGGTTTGATAAGAAGAGGAAAATGGAATTCAAAGGAAAATATAAAGAGCACACTGAAAAGAAGATGAATTTTCCCTTATGCTCAAAGTGTGGAAAGAAACATAGAGGGAGTTGTCTTAAAGGGACAAGTAAATGTTTCAAATGTGGAAAGGAAGGTCATCGAGCATTTGAATGCCGCAATGATGGGAAGAAGATGTCTAGTGATGCGAACAAAGAAAAGGCTACACAGAGTGCACCTCCTACACTTCAATGTTACAAGTGCAAGGAAATGGGTAATTATGCCAATTAATGCCCTAATCCAAGGGTTGTTGATGATGATCGGCGTCAACAAACTCTTAAGGATAAAGACAATGGAAAGTCACATACAATTTCTATCAGCGATGTGGAGTACAATAATGAAGTGGTGAAAGGTACACTTACCATCCACTCTAAAGTAGAAAATGTTTTATTTGATTCTGGATCCCCCCACTCCATTATTTCTGAAGAATTTTCTAAGGGTATCACCGTATTACCTCAACAATTAGATGTTGAGTTAGCTGTGACAACCCCTAATGGCACAACAGTCGCATTAGAAGTTTATAATTCTTCTCTGATTGAAGTTTGTGGGGAAGTACTTCCTGCAAATCTTGTTATCCTCCCTATAGTGGAATTTTATGTGATTCATGGCATGGATTGGCTTTCTCTATATGGAGTTCATATCAATTTCCAAAGAAGGGAAGTCACATTTCATATTCCAGATCAATCTATGACCTTCTATCGATGCAAGGATGAACATAACCTTCCAGTGGAAATTTCTTACATCTTATGGGTCTTGATTCCACTAAATGAAGGTTATTTATCTCAAATGGTTGGTTAGAAACTCACGATTAAGAATATGACCATTGTACGGTAGTTTAACGATGTCTTTCCGGAGGAATTACCGGGTCTCCCACCAAATCATGAAGTTGAGTTTTCAATAGAACTCGTACCGGGTGCTTTGCCTATTTCAAAGACACCTTATAGAATGGCCCCAATTGAGTTGCAATAATTGAAGAAGAAACTCCAAGAGAATATTTATAAGGGATTCATATTCCCTGGTGCGTTACCTTAGGGAGCACCTGTTCTGTTTGTTAAGAAGAAAGATGGATCAATGAGACTCTGCATTGATTATCGAGAACTTAACAAGATCACTATCAAGAACACATATCCTCTCCCGCGCATTGATGACTTATTTGACCAACTACGCGGAGCTCAATACTTTTCCAAGATTGATCTTCGTTCAGGGTATCATCAATTAAGGTTCAAAAGGGAGGATATACCAAATATGGCTTTTCGTACAAGGTATGGACACTATGAATTTATAGTGATGCCATTTGGTCTTACTAATTCCCCTGCTATCTTCATGGATCTAATGAATAGTCTTTAGAGACTATCTTGATCAGTTTGTGGTAGTCTTTATAGACGATATTCTTGTTTATTAAAAGAGCAAGGAAGAACATGAAGATCACTTGTTAATTATATTGAAGACCCTGAGAAAGGAGAAGTTTTATTCCAAATTTACCAAGTGTGAATTTTGGCTTCAAAAAGTCTCATTTTTGGGTCACATAATCTCAAAAGAGGGGATATATGTGGATCCAGAAAAAACAGAGGTTATCGAAAGATGGTCAAGACCAACAACAGTAACTGAGATCCGAAGTTTACTTGGTTTGGCTGGATATTATCGACGTTTTGTGAATTATTTATCACGATTATCTAATCCACTCACCAAGTTGACTCGGAAAGGATTTATGTTTGTTTGGACAGAGGAATGTGAAGAGAATTTCAAGGAGTTGAAAATAAGGTTATCCAGTGCACCTGTGCTCACACTGCCTTGTAGTGGAGAAAGGTTTGTGATCTAAAGTGATGCATCCAAGAAGGGATTGGGGTGTGTTCTTATGAAAAATGATATGGTGATAGCTTATGCCTCACAACAGTTGAAAATACATGAGAAAAACTACCCAACTCATGATTTGGAGTTATCTACGGTAATCTTTGCATTAAAGATTTGGAGGAATTATCTTTATGGAGAAACATGTGGCATTTATACTGATCATAAAAGTTTAAAGTATATTTTCACACAAAAGGAGTTGAATATGCACCAAAGAAGATGGTTGGAGCTGATTAAGGATTACGACTGCTCAATTCATTACCACCCTGGGAAAGTAAACAAGGTGGAAGATGCATTAAGTCGACAAGACCATACCAGTTTATCCATGATGAGGATCACAAAAGATCCAATATTTATGGATTTACAAAGGATGGATCTTGGAATTATAATGGAAGGGGAAAAATATTATCTTTCTAAAATGAATGTTCAACCATCTATACATGTGAAGATTAAAGAGGCACCGAAAGAAGATGTAGAGTTACAAAAGACGGTGAGAAATGTTCCTAATTCAACCTTGATTGTGATGGGATAATAATGTTCAGGAATCGGGTTTGTGTTCCTCCCATCCCCGAATTAAAGAAGGAGATGCTGGATGAGGCTTATAGTTCTTCATTATCTATTCATCCTGGAAGCACGAAGATGTATAAGGACCTGAAAGAGTACATCTGGTGGGATGGAATGAAAAGAGATGTTGCTGAATATGTCTCTCGATGCTTGGTTTGTCAGCAAGTTAAAGGTGAGAGACAGAAGTCTAAGGGAATGTTACAACCATTACCTATACCCGAATGGAAATGGGAAAACATCACTATGGACATTGTCACCGGACTTCCTAAAACATCCAAAGACAATAATGTTATCTGGGTCATAGTTGATCATCTTACAAAGTCTGCACACTTCATTGCTATTAGAGAGGATTTCTTTCTGGATCAGCTTGCCAGGATATATGAAAAGGAAGTAGTAAGATTGCATGGAGTACCACTTTCTATTATATCTGATCGGGATCCGATGTTTACCTCAAAGTTCTGGTGAATTCTTCAGCATACTCTGGATACAGAGTTGAGTTTCAGCACAGCTTATCATCCTCAGACAGACAGTCAGTCTAAGAGGACGATTCAAACTCTAGAAGATATGTTGAGAGCTTTCTCTATGGATTTCAAAGGTGTTTGGGATCAACACCTACCTTTGGTGGAATTTTCTTATAATAATAGCTTTCACTCCAGTATTCAGATGGCTCCTTATGAAGCTCTCTATGGAAAGAAATGCAGGACTCCAACTTGCTGGGATGAAGTTGGGGAAAAAAAGATATTAGGACCTGATCTTGTTGATGAGATGGCAGAAAAGGTCATATCTATTCAACAACACATAAGAGCAGCTCCGAGTCGACAATAAAGTTATGCCGACAACCGAAGAAAAGACTTAGAGTTTGAAGTGGGTGATAAAGTGTTCTTACGAATATCTCCCTGGAAGAGGGTCATGAGATTTGGAAAGAAGGGAAAGTTGAGCCCTAGATATATCGGTCCTTTCGAAATACTGGATCGTGTTGGGAAGGTAGCTTACCGATTGGCGCTTCCACCGAATCTTTTTCAAGTTCACGATCTGTTCCATGTATCTCTCCTAATAAAGTACATACGTGATCCTTCAAATGTACTCAGCTCATAAGTTGTACCGTTGGAACAAGATCTTTCTTATGAAGAACAACCGATAGAGATTCTGGATCGCAGTGAAAAAGTCCTACGGAACAAGACCACTCGCTTGGTTAAAGTTTTATGGAGGAACCACCAATTAGAAAAAGCTACATGGGAGCTCAAGGATATGATGACGGAGAGGTATCCTCATCTGTTTGTTACAAAGTGACGAATTTTGAGGGCAAAATTCATTTTAAGGGGGGTAGAATGTAACACCTGAGACTTTTATAAGAAATATTTTGTTTTTATGTTATATAAATCATCAAAGAAATCTTTGACTACACACAATAGTAGATTTTCTTTCTTTACACGAAAATGAGGCCTTCCTCGATAGCTTGCATCGTATGCAATACTGAGTTTGACTAAACAATGATATACTATTAAAATATTATTAAAACTAGCCGTTATGAATAGTAACAACCAATTTTTGAAATTTTATAAATTTTATTTTTCAAAATGGACTTCATTTTTGGATTTGGAATATCGAAATTAGCCTAGGGTGAAATTTTGGTATTTTTCTGAAAACTTTCAATTTTTGATGAATAGTGAAAACACTGGGTTACTATTTAAAAACCTAATTTTTATTTAAAAAATTATTTATTTTATTTAAATTTATTTTAGGTCAAAATTGATACATAAAACCTATATAAGTTCAATTTAATTCGTTGGAGTAATTTTATAATAATTTTAGATATATAAAAATTTTATTGAACTTTTCACCGTCTTTTACCCACCTCCTAGGAGAATTTTCCAATTTACATAAAACTTAATTTTACCGCTTCTGTGAGTGAAATTTAAAAAATCTAAGAGACACGGTTGATTTCAGTAAGTAAAATATGGTTCAATGAGAAGAAAATAATTTTTGGTGAATATTAACTTTTTACTTTTATTTACCACGGTTAAAAGTAAATAGGGTAATTAAGAGTAAAAATGATATTATTATTACTCTAACACATGTCCTAATTCTATTGGATAAGTGTAATTAGACCAAAAACAACCTTAGGAATAAAATATGACCATTTAGGCCCACTTAGATTAGATTAAAACATTTATTATTAATTTATTTAAAGAAGGGGTAAAATAGTTAAAATCAAAGTTTAATAAGTAAATAAATTTTAATATAGGGTTATACATAAGATAAATTAAACTATAAATATTCATTATAAAGATAACAGTATTTGATACATAATGATATTTTATTTTTAATTTTTATACATTAAATATTTTAATTTATTTATGACACAATGATGATGTAGTAATTATCTTACTAATGAAATATTGACATAATTGATGTTATAAATACCAAAATAAATGTAATTTGGGACTTTTTATGAATTAAAAAAAATTTCTATGTTAATATCACATGTTAGTATTTATTTAATTCACTTTTTTAGAACTAATATTTCTGTTATGATTTTCAAAAAAATCAATTTCCAAATAGTATCAAAATTGACATAAAATAGTTTTTAAAACAAATATTATATTATTAATTGTTATTTTATTCCTAAAAATCTAAGGTTCGGCCAAATGACTTAGATAAGGTTATATATATTAATAATAAACAACTTGGGGTTCGTTTGTCTTTTTATTGTAATTTTATTAACCTTATAGAGTAAGAACACAAAAAGACATGGTAAAAGTAAAATTATTTAACTTAAAGTTAAATCTAAATGATAAGCTTAAAATATGAACCTAAACTTGTCTAAATTTTATTTGATGAGATTATTTCGACCCATCCCAACCTTAAATTCGAAATAAATCAATTTGGAGCTATTTAAAACCGAATATGACTTTATAATAAAATAATATTTTTAGTTTTTCCAAAGGTGCCTCTCTCCTCCCTTATAAAAGGGCACCTCCTCCCTCTCTTCCTCACACCACTTTGAGCATTCATTATCGGCCATACCCTGCCAAAAACTTCCCTAGAAACATCCTAGAGGTCCTGGGATTCTTCAAAGTCCAATTTTAGTGCCCTAAAAGGAGGTCTCAAAGAAGCGCTTCAAAGAAGAGGTAATGTCTGTTACCGATTCTTTCAACATTATTTCTTCTTCCACTTCTTCTTCTTTAGTTGTTTCATTATGAAGTAATAAAATCAGTATCAATCATATACTGATATGTTATTATAAGTATGAAACAATCCTATTTTACCATATATCCATCCTACGGAAAACGAAATCACAGCGCGTGCGTACGTACGAAATACCGTCTCCACGCCGTGGTGTAATCTATTTTCCCCCATCACATTAATTGGATGGGTATAATGGTGTAAATAATAAATATAAATTATTATTTTAATGTGATATTGATTCTGAAATAGTATACATACACTCCATTACAATTTCACGATCATGGGAACGAAATCATTGGTCGTGCGTACGTACGGAATACTGTCTCCACGATGTGATGCGACTCGTTCTACATGATCTTCATTGCATAATGATTATATAAATGAATTTAATGAATTAATATGATATATATTACACTAAAACCATTCTTTAAATGAGGTATCTATAACCCAAAATGAAGAATAAGAATTTATTAGACAAAACACGCATAAGAACAAAAAGCAATAAACACCCGAATAACAATTAACAATGAAATATTACTAATAAGAAGCTAAGAATATGACCATATATGATATCATAACAATGAGTATTATTCTGGAATAAGTCAACAACATTATTTAAATCGTTATACAGGAGGTGCAGACACTTACGAAGCAAATCGGACCCAAGGTAAGGTAAAATCTCGCAATCTCAATTTTTATCCAAGGTTGTTTATACTTCAGAATTTACTGGGGAATATTTATCATCCACATCCATGTTTCCTAAATATGTAATATTTATATCCTTATAAAATATTTTATATCCAATTTTACCCTTCGGTGAGTTTTTAGTAAAAGATAGGAAAGAAATCTTTTGTTGTTTTTCGTACGAGGTACTTTATGACTTTTCCGACAAAAGTACGAAAAGAATGTTTTTTTTAAACTTATGCGGAATGAATGGATTTTTAAAACATTATTTCCAAGAAGATTCCTTTACATGTTTTCATTTTTATTTTTAATCAACTTCTTTTATTTTAGTATTGTATGACATGTTAAGAGTGGAAAAGTGTTTTTGAAGTAGAAATGATATTTTCTTCAAGAATGGAGTTCAAGTGTTTTATCAAAATTATTTTCCATCTAAGATAATAAAGGGTTCTATTTCTATCCCTATTATTACATTTATTTGATTATGTTGTGATAGAATTATTTAGTTGAATTCCTTTATCTTATATGAATTGTTTTATGATGTCACGATGTTTAAGAATCCCATTTTTAATACATGGGTTATGCTATGAAGTATGGCTTATGATTTTGTGGCACACATAAGAATGGTATCATTATGAGATGGTTGGGACCTATATATCCATCCAATTCATTGGTTAAAGATTTTATATCTCATGAGATAGACATGGCTGGAACGGAAGGTTAAACCGGTTCAGTGAAACAGGACTGAAACGAGGAGTGAACTCGATTCCGAAATGGACTTTGTCCACTAAGATAGTCTTGGCAATGAGTCTTGACTAATAAGAAATTATTCTCTACGATTATGTGTGTATTTAACAAAGCTTCATGTTTTATGTTATGATTATTGTGATTACATTTCACTACCATGATTTATCCCATGTTATGAAATTATGATCTCTTTTGCAGGGTAAGATTTCCAAATTGTTATGTTCTTATGAATATGATGTGATTGATTTTTCTTTTGTTTACCCTTACTGAGAATTTGAGCTCACCATTTTGTATGTTTTCTCTACCCCAGGCCAGGAAGAAGGTTATTGAGTAGGATATGCCAAAAGGGACTCTAGATATGATGAAATAAATGGGAGACAGTGTAGACGCTTTATGAACCAGTTGTTTATGTTTCCCAGTTTCTAAAGACACTATACCTATACGGTCCTTTCATGGTTTTGTAATATGTTGTAATATGTATGCTTAAATTTTGAAGTAATAACCATGTATGTAAAGTATGGGTCGTTATAGTGATCATGGTGGATAATTTTTTATGTTCTTCTATTACAATTTCTGTATTATATGATGTCTTGTACATAAGTATTTTGGTCATTAAACGCTATAGAAAATTTTTGTGGTTGAAACTATCAATATAATTTTTCATAAAATTATGAAGACCATGTTAATTGAATACTCAATTGGAATCATTTTTTGGATGAAGGAGTAAGTATTACGATTTATGTAATAAAACCAACTTTAATTATAAATTTTATTGATCAAACATATTATGAGTTTTTCACTGGGTGAAATCCAAATCCTTCACCCAAAATAGTTTTAGATTCAAATCATTCATTATAAATACTTATAATAATTTACAAAAATATTATCCCAAATATAATGATGGAATTTTTAATTTCTATTCTATAACTTGCAAGGATTTTAATTATTTAATATAAATTCATTTATAGTTAAAGAATAATGAATTTCAAATTTGATAATAATTGTAATTTTATTTATAAACTAAAAAAACAACATATTTTGATGATATATTTAAAAATTATTTCAATACCATGATGTAATATTCCACACATGAGCAATAAACTAATGAAATACTTTCTAAAGATAAAAATGGTAATGATATTCAACATGATATTGAAGAATAATATTTTACAAACCTATGGATTTAGATAATCATCAGGAATAAACCCATTGATAATATCATTTGTGATATAGATCAGCCTATTAATACAAAATGTTCATTAATAAATGAAATTTATAATAGAGAATTTCTATAATAATCATAACCTATGACTCATGGCTATGCTTTGTGTGATGATTATTAGTTAAAAGTGATGTTAGGTGTACTCCAAAAATTAAAGATGAATTTGGTCGAAACTTTGGTTTAAGTACTTAAATATTTTCCTACAATTGGAGTAAAATGGGGTTTCCTTCGATAAAAATAAAATAAGTTTTATAAATAAAGAATGTATTTTTGAAAAGGTTAATAATAAAAAATAAATAATATAATATGGATGGACTTTTTATCCAGTATCTAGAAAACAATATATTCACAATCTTCTATCTTACGTATAATTCTTATATTTTATTTTTAATAAAATATATGTGAAGTGTTCTTATATATATATGAAAAATATATATGAGGAATATTTTGTACAATAACCACCATCGTTTGGGAAAAACTCAAGATAATTGTTTTAGAATTAATAAGACCCTCTACGAACATAAATTTTCAATATGAGCATGTCATGATCAACTTACTTGAAATTTGGTCTAATATAATTTTTTTATGTGAGTAACAGATCAAACACTTTTTATTAAAAATTTTAATTATAGATACCATCATTATTCAAATTTATTTTGATGATGTATTTTTTTATCAACTCAAAAATCACATGGATATTCATTTGTGGATCATATGAAATATAAGATTTAATTAATAATGGTGGGCGGATTAAATGATTTCCTTGGTTTTAAAATTCTTAATAAAACCAAAAAGAATATATATATTTCAATATATATATATAATATTAATGTAAAGATTTTAGTTTAATGAATATTAATTATATTTGTACTTCTATGAGAATAGAAAAAATATTATAGCTTGATTAATCTAGGAAACTAGTTGACCATAAATTTTTATATAAATTATGGGATGTTTACTATACTCACTACAAGTCTTCTAGATTTAATTTATTATGAATACTTATGTATGAGATTTTAATATAACCCAAAAGTGACCCATTCAACATTTTAATGTTAATTTTTCATTACCTTATGTTAACTAAGGATCTTGGACTATTTTATTATTCTAGATATGATTTAGAAAAAATCACATGCATATATTTAGGGATATAAAATTGATACGATAAGTACATCTGTAAGTATAAATTTCTATGTATAGGCTTTAATGTATTATCATTGTATCTAAAAAATTTACGTTGGACTTTTAACTCATGAAGATGAATATGTTGGTATTGAATGTTTTTTCTCATGTGTTTTGGATGTAGCACACATTCAATGTATTTTTCATTATACTTAGGAATACAATAACTTTTTGTAATAACACATGTTCTGTGGAAGTAGTTGAAAACCCAACACTACACACATCATATAATTACATAAATATATCATACCATTTAATTTTTGACCACATATAAGAAGGATATATCATTTTTCAATTCAGCTAAATTCAGTAAACAAATTGATGAAATTTCTACAAAACCATTAAATATTCATTGATTTTAACATATTTAACTAAATATTTGAATATTTAAAAAAATTACCATTTATCTAATTCTTCTTTAAAAAATTACCATATAATTAAACATTATTAATGAAATGGGGAAGTACATTTTTATTTTATTTTCAAAACATTTTATTTCTTAATTTGTTATACAAAAATTATTTAATATTTTTACAACAAATTTTTTTAAAAAAAATCATAAATATTTTCTTATTATATTTATGAATAGTTTTTTAAATATTTTGTTTAAAAAGAAACCATAAAAACATCAAAAAATAATTCCTTAAATAATTCATACAATTTTTTATTCCAATTATTGAAAAAAAATTTATAAAAACTTTTCACAAATAAATTTGTTAAAAAATTTTAGAAAGAATTATTTAATTTTTTTTTAAAAAAAAATCTTTAAAAATTATTTGAAAAAAATAATCATAATAATTTATTTAGAATTTTTTTTTCAAAAAATCAATATGTACATATATTTCTAGATTAATATTCTAAATAAATATTATAAATTTTTTCATTATAGGTAAAATCTGAAGATTTTATTTTATACTATTTAATAGAATTTTATGTTTTATGATATTTGTATAATTAAAGGAAAATTGTTTTAAAAAAAATATGTTTTAGTGGAATAGAACATGATATTATAAAACATATACAAATAAAAACATCAAGAGTTCAGTTAAATTCTTTTCATCATTTAGAAAATTATTTTAGCTATAAATCAGTATTAAGGTTAAAATCAAAGGCATTGGATTTAAGTACGGAGAATTTTATTTATCAATATATTTATATACCTCTATCTATGTATCTAATTCTATATAAAATAGATATGTTTCAATACTCCTTGTTTATCATTTGTTTTAATTGGACTTCCCACATTACCATGATTTTCTATCATCCAATTTTATTTCAGATTCATTTTTTAACCAAGTATGTTTGATGAAAAAATTGGATTATTAAAGTGATTTTTCAACAAAAGTATATTTCATGTAAACATTGATATGAGGAAGATAGTACTATAATTAAATATTAATCACTGCATATATAATATGGTATTTTTCAAGCATGGGATAAAATATGTGCTGAAATATATTATTTTAATTTACATTATCCTAATATTATAATATAATTTTATACAACCACTAAATTTATTGAAGTTTATGCTTTAAAAGTTTTATCCATTTCTATAATTGAAAAATAATATATGTTGAGAATGAACCAAATAATAAGATTTTTTTCATATTCCATTACATGGAGAAGAAAACATAGTTATTCAAAATAAAATTCTAGAGAATATATAAATATTCGATATTTTAAAAGTGAAAGCCTACCACATTTATGAATATGAAATTTTTTGAATATTGTCTCACATATATTCTCATAATCATATTTTAGCACATTCATTTTAAATTATTCTTATTCCTAAAATGCGCACTGGGTTACCCTCAAATTACATGATATTTAGGTTTTGGATTCTTTTTGTATCATGGTGATATTAAATATAGTTGATTGTGTTATAATTTTAATTGAGGATATGCAATTCTGGTTGATTATTTTAGGGCCCTTCACTGTATATGATTTATAAATAATTTTTTGTGAGCTTCATTTAAGTTGAAAAAATCAAGAATGTTACATCTCTAATAAGATAAATGGTTTAATATAATTATGATGAAATAGATACTGATTTATGAAATGTTAATGTTCATAATATAAATTAATTTCTTAAAAACTATACAAATATACTTCAATTTCGTAAATTAATCAACTGAAGAAAATATTGGATACAATTAAATATTCTAAAAGAACTCCCTCTTCAAGGAAGAAACGAAACCATGTCTCAAAAGGACATTGTTACATTAATGATATTAAAATACGAAAAGAAAAATTATGATACATATTTGGGATTGGATAAAAATTATGCTCTATCACTAAAGGATTGATCTCATAAAACCTATATAGAATAGGAATATAATGAAATTAATGGTTAGAACAAATGAAAAAAATGAATGGAAAGATAATTTATAAACGCAGTTGAAGAAGTGAATTAAAAACATAAACTGTATGTAAAAATAAATTTTTTTTTCACTCTGATCAACTCATAAAAAATATTTGAAATGCAAAAAATGTTAATCAGTTCCTATTTAAGAACAATCATATTCAATTTATATGAACAACTCTAAAATTTTCCTTGTTTAGAAAAGTCAATCGAAAAACATTACATATGGTATTCAAAAGAAAATTGAAAACAATTTAATAAATATGGGAATAATGAATAAGAAATTTATATGTCATTGTGAAAGGGTTCAAGTATTAAGGAAACAATATCTGCATCCTCAAAATGGATATCTAATTAATCTGAGAAATATGTTTCTCTATGAATTTTATTCAAGAAAAAATCTTTAGATTAAAATGATCATCATGAAATAAAAGATAAATAACAAACTGAATTTGGAAAAAGAATAATCATATCAAGTTATTTTTGTTATGTATTTTCTGAAAATTAGTAAGATAAAATTAAAAAAGACCATTTACCCACACAACTAGCTTCCCCATATATTCTTACTGACTATTCTGATACTATAAATTCACCCCTAATAGAGTGTTCCATAGTATGGAAATTAAAATGAATTATTTCAATGAGGTGATCTATAGTAATGAAATAATTATTTTTTTTGAAATCCGAGAGAAAAAACATACATGAAAGGGAAACTGAACCATTTGAGAATTTTAGTCACTTTAAAACAAATTAGATTGTGAATTATGTAAAACAGGAATGAATTCAAAGACTTAAATGGAAAATAAATAGTGGATTTGAAGAAGTAGAATATGGTTATTATGACGACCAAGTACAAGTATTGTGATATGAAATTTATTATGAACAAAATCATATAATAATAATAGATATAAGGTTAGTTTCAAAATTTTGAAGATCTATCTATTTTGATGCTTATGAGACTTCAAGTTTAGTTTATAACCAAAAATATATTCATATGAATCATTATGATGAATTATGAAAACAATTAAATAAAATTAATGTTTTGGAATATCACGTCTCGATATTAAAGAGAATAATGGTTGTGTTATAAGAAATTCGTAATGATAGTAACTAATATTTTGTTCTAGAAGATTATTTTTAAATAATAAATTTAGTTTAGGATGATTTAATGAAATTCCCGAAATATTTATAGAAGAAAAAATTCAATAATATAATTTTTTGAGGAAAGAACTATTTATTTTCTCTGAAAATCTAGAATATTGTTTTAACCAAACATATTTTTATTGATGTTATATGTAAATTTTATGATTAATGTTAGGAAAATTTATTTATTTAAATATCTATTTTATAATTTTGGATAAATTTAGTTATCTTATATGATGGCATATATATAGTTATATGAATTTTATATATTGTATCATATAGTTTTTATTTTCATTATATTTTAAGTACAATTTTTAGTTTGCAAATATTCATTTAGAAAATCACAATAGAGGATAATTTTTTCAATATTTTATCAAAAAATGAGCAAATATCTTTAAATAAGATATACCTATATTTTTAGATATAGATATATTTTAGATAAAGGAGAGAATGTTAATAATTTTATATTTCCCAAGAAAATGGAAAAATCTTCTAAATGTATAATATTGTGTAGAGTGTAAATTTTTAATTTTGTTAACCATAGTTTTTTATCATTAATGATCAATTTCATTCTTTCCAAAAAAATAGAGAGATTTTTTAGGTAACTTTTTTTCCTTCAAAAAATTATTACATAATTTTTGAAAATAAAAGACCACAACTTTTACGTTTTATAAATTCATAATCATCATGTTTCTAATTTTTTATAAACTATTTTGTTTATGTAACTTATGTTTTAACAGATTTAAAAACCTCAATCCATCATATCGATTTTCTAATTAAAATGACGTACATTTATTATGTACTTTGGGAAGGAAATTGAAAACTTCATTAGATGTATATTTATAAATTACAAAATATTATGTATAAAAATGAACCACAAGAATAATTAATACAATATAATATGATAAAAATTATTGAATATATTCATTCAGGATTTATGGATAAAAAATTTATAAAATCTACTAGATAAGGAAATTCCATTTAACTAGAAGTAGAAATTTTTTTGTATAAGACGGTGGAACATTATTCTACACAATATAAACTTTCAATTATTTTTATGGTGCTTCGTCAAAATTTATCATTAAATAAAGAGTATTTGATGAATCATTTCTAATAAAGAAGATTGTGTCCAGTACTATTGGAATCATCACCAATGAATGATTAATGTGGTCATTGGATAAATTACTATTTATATAAGTTTTATTCAAGGAGTATGAAGTGTGTTATCTAAGATTTATAATGATTATATAAAGAGTTTTTAATGTATTTTTATAAGTCAATGATTCAGTGTTTTTTACATAGTTTTACTTCAGACATCCTTTTGTGTACAATTTTGTATATCTTAAAATTTATTTTATTTTGTAATCACTAGGTTTGGTCCTATGTGATTTTTTGATTGAAAGGTTTATGATGACATGGGTTATTATTATATTACTAATCTTAGGTTATCAATTATATGTATATAGATATGTTTCTAATCTTAGTATCAATGGATCCTTAGTAAAAGAATACTGACCGTTATGGTTTTGTTAAAACAGTGGATATATTTAGTTTGGTTGAAACTCTATTTACACTGATCGTTAATGTTTGGTAACATTCCTATAATTATTTTGTATATTTTTTTGTACACCCTTTATAATACATAAGTTAAATTTGTATTCTTATTTACAATATTTTTTTACATATTTTCCATTGTATGAATTTTTATGAAAATTTTAAATTATTTTTCATAAACATTTTAAAATTATATTTTTTCTAAATAATATTGGCGATTCTATGACTGATTTATTTAATATAACTGGATAGTGAAAATTTTATTGAAAATTTTATAAAATATAATTCAACCCCACCCCACAGTTTTAGTAAAAATGATACCCCTATGATCCAACTCATGAAGTGGTATATTTTTGAGTATGTATCTCAATCCTGGGATTTCCAAAAATTTAATATTGAGTAATAGAATTCGATGGGAATAATAAAACTATTAGAAATAAATGTATAGCAATTGGATAATTTCATCATATATTTAATTCATAGAGTTTTTAAGGCCATAATATCATTTTTGTTTTTGCTTATCATGTTATGAAGTTAGACTATTTAATTTTATCTGAGAATATATCTCACTAGTAAAATTTTCAGTGATATAAATAGTGTAAATGGTGAGGTTTTCTAGATGACCATGATCCATTGTATCAAAAATGGATTTTTTATTTTCCAATATTTTATATATATTCTTGTATGATGATTTAAATATAATATTGAGCTTCGACAAAACTAATCATCATCAGACTGATTGTTAATAGAAGAGTACCAATTAAACTTTGTAAGATATATTGACATTAGTTTCAATAGATTTAAAATTTGTTTGGGATTAACTCCATAAACTAGTTGAGTTCTCTTATTGTAATAGTTTCAATTATATCATTCATAGTGTTCAATATGAATCTTTGTTTTTGGAAGAGGTTCAAACCCTCAATATGTTGGGAAGCATTTGGAAATTATATGCTATTGGGATACGATATTTATGATGAAATGTTTTATAATTCTCAACCTATTCATCAATTAAATCAATTAAAAGAAATTTTATTGTATCCATTGATAATCATTAGTTAAATTTGGATTTTAATGAAAGGGACTAAATATTCCATTGAATAACACAAGAGAAGAGGGTTGTGAAATTCGAAAAAATAGAAAATTATGCCCTAAATTAACTCGTGCTTTAAAATTACATGATTGTTAGTGGATTATAGCTTATTTTTTATAACTTCTATTGTATCTATATTATGAAAAGAATGAATTCCATCATATCTGATACAATATTCCTAATGCAGTTTCCTACCTACCATATAATATTATAAGAAAATCATTGATCATACCTTCATATGATGACCATTCCAAAAAACACTCAGTTATAACCTTCTATGATCTATCAAATCACCTAATCATAATTCCTAAATTCACAAAGGCATGATATCATCTAAAGTACCACGTTGAATTATAACACCAATCCACATTGTGAATCCATACATAGACCTCACCCAAGAAACTCATAAATCATGATCTCCCCCAAGGACAAAATCCTCTCAGAGCTTACTCATACTGAGATCATATAATGTTCACATCAAAAATGGTTCTGGTACATACACTTTTTCCATTACCTCATCTCAATCCAATATTTGATATTCCAAGGGTACCTATTAAAATTGAAATCATCTTCTCACCAGTATCATAGTTCCACATTGATCATCAAATCATAGATCAAAACACACCAAAGATCATACCAATACAAGTTTCTCTATCTAAAATACATTTTATATCCATTAATTTATGTAATGAATTGATATGACCATCCCACTCAAACCAACTCACTAATATGAAATGAACGAAAAAAATTATTCACCACTAACTAAGAATTTCTTTCTGATCATCAACCATAATTCAACCAATAACAATATTCTCCCCAATCCAAAAAATGGATTTCCTTATAATAATACATGTGTTCATCCGCATTGGTTTACATCATAAGGTGAATGTTATTCCATCTGATCCACACTCACACATCCTATGAGTACATAAATATTATCAACATATATTTGTCTCTCTACTGCACCCGATACATTTTATTTATCTCATATAACATTGATGGATATTTCCCCTTTTAAAAAAACATGATAAATTGATCCAACATGTATTCCATTGAAATCATCATTCCTCATCATCACTTATTGTTCACTAAACCCAGATTCAATTATACATTTTTTATCTAGAATATTTACCACATCAATTTCATCCAATCCCAATGGGTGTATTCTCAATTAATTACAGATAACATATACCTATTAATACTACCACAATTCAAACATCATCATACTAGGGCTCACATTCCTAAACCATATATCATTATCCTCGTTCATGTATGTTTCATCCAAAATAATTAATCTTTGGTATTCCTCTTCAAAATAAAGTCATATCACTTATGTATTGGTATATCACATGATGACCCACCCATCCATGTTTCAAATCTAAACTAAAGGAATCATCCAATTATCTCATGATACTCTCTAATGTGCATCAAGATCAAATAGGTTTATCTATTCAAAATTTTCATCCCTTTGAATCTAAACAGATATACTAAAGTACCATAACGTTTTACATCACAAAATCCTAAGGCATCTCACATTCCAATATAATATATCTGCAAGATACTCTCATCCTATGATATCATCCCAAAGTAACTACAAATTTCCTCAACATCAAGGAACCAAAAAACCTATGTTAAAAACTCTCTTAATTAAACATAAAAATAATCATATCTCATTTTAATAATAATACCTTACTCATTAATATCTGGAGTTGTGTCTCTAGGTAGTAGACTCTCCCACTTGGACCCTAAACTGTATACCACCAGGGTCATAACTCATGGGTAACACCTCTATATTCCCATCCCAACATGATAATAAAACTCACCAGTCAAACTAACCACCCTAATGATATCACAAATATACAAATATAGAATCTCATGATAATTCAATATAAAATTAGTGCATTGATCCTCACATTGAATTCAAACAAAAAACTACTCCCTCATGATCAGAATCTCATCAAAACACACACACTTTCATATATACATAGAAAAATATTATTATATACAATAATATTGTTAAAATATGATTCATATTGAGTATAGAAAATAAATATGATTTGGATATATATAATTCCACCATGAATATTTATTATAAAATGATTTATAGGTTGTTTTTGACACTTTAAACAACCAAACATGTATTCTTTATAAACCAAAATAAAGGAATCAAGTACCTATACCAACCAACTAAGTGTAACATTAAATCACTTATATTAGGTGCTATATAATCATATCTATATAAAATATATGCATTAAATTTACAATATATAGTTTTATAAGGAAGTATGTCCCAGTCTACTATGGCAGAATTCCTCCAAGAAGATATATTGTAAAAAAAGTAATTGTCTGGACATTAAATATTTGAGTCCTATATGTAGTTATATCAATCACACATAACACATATATTTTATGTAAATAATATATAAAAGATATGTTTCATGGATAATTCCTTTTACTAACAATCCATGAGTCAAAAAACCATGAATCCTAGATCCCGACAACTTTTGTACATCAATATTGATGAAACCATAAAATATTAAAACATTAAAATAAGAATTACAATACCATATACCTGGTAACCTTGAATTCATATCAAGAATTCTTTTCATGGCACACCAATTTGATATAAATAAAAATTTACAACACAGTCCTTGGTAACAAGTATATCATCACCTCAAATAAAAATAAAAAACAAAGAAAAACACGGATACACTATGTAGTCAGATTGGACTTCCATGGGGCCTTGTGTATTCCTCCATGTATGCTAGACGATATTGTATAGAATCAATGGTCTACGATGTTACTATATGTAAGATAAACAACCATATCATAGTGAGAAATAATATAAAATAACTAACCAAAATTTATCCATAATCAAAATAATAAATCATAGTATATTGAAAAAAATTATAAAAATTTAATTGGAAATGTAGATTATGAAGAATACAGTCATACATCGACATAGACATATCTGTAAAAAATGACTGATGGAACACAAAAATAATCACAATTTTCAAATTTAAAAAATAATAATATACCCCATAGGATCCATTTCCATCCCTAGTAATCATCAAATCCATCTCCTAGATCTATTTAATAAATATATCTAAATAATCCAATCAAAGTCCTCTACCTAACCAAAACTGGTGAATATTGAAGGATGATGATGTACCCATGTTTCATGGTAACATATGAAAGGTGTCAATGAAACATAGAAGAGAACAAAAATTACATCCACATATATAATTATTGAAAAAAGAGGTATACCTATTATATGCTCAAAATAAATAATTAATATTAAAAGTGTACATAAAAAAATATTTTATTATTTGGTTATAAAATTAAAAAAGAGATTTACCCAAACATATAATGGACAATGTCAGAGGGTCATTGAGTATATCATATGATCATTCAAATGAGTACTAGAAGAAACTATATATCCGAATAATGGTTATCATTGGTGGTCTATAGTATTATATGTAAATATAACACGAAGGGGGAAATCCTAGGTGATCACATAGTGATGAGGGATAATCTATCACCTAGAAAGTAATCTTATGTGATCAATAATATCACAAATAATTTTTGACCTCTATTATTTATTCCTTTTGGTTATAGTAATATGCAATCATTTACAAATCTTGGTGGTGAACCTAGTCCATGCTAATAATTAATCATCATCAAAAACTACTAGGTGTTGGTATTCATCCATTATAATTATATGTAATTGTAATTGACTCTTATGAGAAGCCGCATGCCATTACAAGTATAAGGATCTATTTAAAACTACTATGGTGGTTACCCTATGTATTTTTCATATTAATAATAACATTAAAATCTTATAGCTGACACAAATAAATCCATATTACCTCAGGAATACATGTTGGGTCCTAGGAATCTTAGGAATATCATGTAGAAAAAACAACTTAGGTGGGTATTGTATCACTTCTGTGATATATCAAAATAATATTGAAAATGGTGGTTTAATATCCACCTAGACCAGTATCTCAAAACTGTGGCCATCCTATTAGGTAACCAACCTATCATTTATAAGGATATATAAGTCCCTCATCATCAATCATTATTTTGGGGTGACACTAGAAATCATCACTATCCAACACCTAATATGTCCTCCTTAGTTTAATGTACATAACAATGGGGAACCTACCATGGGGTTATATCTATCATACTAATATTTAGGGTAATCAATTGTAAATCAAGGGTAATTCTTCCATCACCCATGTTGGGATCATCATATATCCTCACTACAATTAGAAGAACATCCCCACATATATTTGTATTGGGAGATGGCATACTTCCCATCTAAAATTCCAAGGTCATATTAGGCAGGTCGACTCACCTAACATATAAATAATCTACCCAGGGTATTCCCACCTAGGTAACCACATATCAATGGTGGGTGAAAATCCCCCCACACACATCTGTACTAGAACATAATCCTAAAAGCATATCACGGTTATTAAATTGTCAATCCCTTTCCTATCCACCTCATTTTATCACTCTCCTATACCTTGTTTCCATTAAAGGAACCTTACACTATATCTATTACATCTCATTCATTTCATTTTATTCATTTAATTTTAGTTACACCCTTTATGGTACAAATAATTCAAGGAATACATTTACAATCATGACCTCATTCAGTGATGGCTGAGGAATCAAGTTACTTCATAAGGGTTAATTGTGGTTGTTGTCACTTTGTTTCAACCATTGTCATTTTATCTTTTTAATAAAACTCAATTAAATAAGGTCAATAGACTTTAGTGGTGAAAGAACATATCTGACTCCAAAACATATAAATGAATGAAATTATTATATATGTATTCAAAAGGTCAATATACCTCAATGTAGAGTTATAAACCTTTTTCCCAAATCCCAAAAGCTCTTCATAGGAATTTCCATCCCTTTTCCAAGTCCAATAGGCCTATGTATGACCACATAAGGCTCTATATGAATCCAAGAAATCCCATCATTATCCAAAAACCATTCATAATTTATTTTTAAATATTTTGATTAATTGATAATTATTTAACAATTTTAACCAGGGTGGTATAATTTCCTTACTACTCACTATGTTCGCTCACTAAACTAGAACTACAACCAATGGAATTCCAAATTATAATGATATGATTATAAAATAAACTATGAATTACTAACAAACATCACTTATTAAATTGTGGATTCTATTTTAATTAATCCAAAACACCTATAAATGTATAATGTGTTGTTTGTCAACAAAAATGATGTATGACTGCATGGAAATATCATCTCAAGAAGTGTTGAAGTTACTCCACATGATAAAACCATCATATCTAGATTATTTCACCATGATTTAGTGTAATAATCAATAAAACCCTATGAAAATGAACCAAAATCAAGATGAAGACAACATAAACCAATAATGGACACAAAAAGAGGGAGGGACACAACTTTAAAGAAAAAAAATCCATAGGTATCACCCCTTATAATCGGGGGATGAAGAGAGGAAAACAATATGGCATGGGTATACAATGATCAAGTGATATAGAAGAATGTAATGTGTAGGTTTTAAAATTTCATAGTGTAAAAATGATCATCTTCTTCTATATAATGAAGTGTAAGGTTTAGTCACCCGGCTATATGAATTATGTTGTAATAATGTTGTTGAAACAATCAAAACACCCCAGCCTCACATGGTTGGATCAAATAGTTTTAAAAACTATGCACAAACCATGTAGAACAACCTTGAAAAAAAATCAGGTCATTCATAATTTTTCTCAATCAATTTGGGGATTATTTTACATCCCATAGAAAACCTGGTTATTTGGTTTACCCAAATAGTTTCTCCAAACCATGTGGTTACCATATATTTTCTAAAGGCCATCCAAAATTTATAAATTCAACCTGAAGCACTAGAGACTCTCCATAACACTTAATGATCCTATCATGCCTTGATCTATATCCAAAAACAATAACATTGAATGCTCCCACTCTAAATATTTTGATTTGAATCTCAATTTCTAAAAAGATATGCTCTATTTAATTCTAAAATATGAAATTGTCACAAAAATTCATAACTCAAAATGAATTTGTTTTTTATAAGATATAAATTATTAATGTGGTTTTTATATTTTGAATCAGAATATCCAGATTTTTTAATATATTTTTAGTCATAATAAAAATTTACCCAACTAAAATTTAGCCAACACAATATTGGCTAAACTAATGTAAAATGTTAATATATTGGATAAATTCATAAATTATAACAAAAATTTGTCTCCAAATTAATGGATGATTACATTTTTAGTCCTCCCCTTATATCATAATCATAGATCAACATTCCTAGAATATTTCATACATTCTAAATAAATAAAATATATATTGGTAATAATATAATCCCTTTTCATCAATTAAAATACCCCTCCTCAACCAATATAATCACACACCTTTCCATTGTAATTATATTGACTACCAACCCATATTTTATTCCTCACTAGTCTCTATAATGTTATTTTTCCTCTAATATCAATGAATCCCAACCCCTCATTTTCAAGAATCTTTGTAAGAGAAGATTCACATCTTCAACATATGTGAAATATTTTCCTTAATAAAATTATAAATATTTTTCATCTAAATCTTCCTGGATGTATTTTATAAATTTACTAAAAAAATTTAAAGTTAATATGTTTCGATAAAATTTATATATTTACTAAAAAATAACATGTTTTAACTTGTTTAAAAATTATAATTTATTATTTATTCGGTAGATTTTTTCACCCACATAAATGAAGTCTAGTTCATGGGGATTGTCTTTTCAGACGTATTACGTCAGAAAAGTGATGACATTGAGGTGGGGTTTGTCACGGGTATGGTCCTATAGATTGAAAATCATATATAGATAATGCCATATGAGTGAGATGATTTGACGGGGACTTGGGGATTGTATTATGGGAAATGCTGTTCATTGAAAAGAAAGATTTTGAGACAGGGTTTTTATCTTGTGAGACCCTAGTTTCTTGACAATGATAATAGCATCCAGGTGTGATGGTTTGATGCTGGCATGGTGAATGTGTGGGAAAACATGTCACTTGGAATGTGATGATTAATTTTATCAATAAAAATTGAATATATGGGTAATTAAGATTTATTAATGAATTTTTTTTAAAAAATAACTATGGATAATGTACTCTTTCCCATTAATATGGGACATAAATTTATCATATATAGATTTTTAGCATGCAAATCAAATATGAAGTTTAGGACATGGGTTTATTTTACAATCTCACATTGATTTCAATACTGTTTATTTACAAATTAAAAATTAAGGGAATTATGTTTTACTATATATATAATAACATATATATTTATCAATATTAGTCATTTCTAGGGTTAACATTTATTCATACCATTTCACTCCCCTTTTTTGAAAACTCAACAGAAAGGAAGCCTATAAATAGAACTTGAATTATCTCTTCTATATGGCTTGAAATAGTTTTCCTCCATCTAAATATTCATTATATTATGTAATGGATGTTATTATATATAGTTAAATTATTCATCAAGATCATAATATATTTCCATTGACATTATTTAAAAACAAATATATATTTTTAATATTTTCTATATTGTCCACTTTTACAAAACCTCAATCTCATTTAAAAATATGAAAATAAAAATCCTTAATAATCATTACCACATGAACAAATTTTGGAAATTTCAAATATTATAATATTATTTAATACTCAATCTATTGTTTTTCGGTTTCTCTAGTGTGATTTCTATTAATATTTTTTTATTCATTTGTTTTAATGATAATATTTATCAAAATTAAATAATATTTATTTGTGTTCTTCCATGGAATATTATAATGTTGATATAAATGGGTTTTCATATATGTTTATATAATGTAATGTTTATTTTGATTCATTGTGGATATTAAATAATTATATTATCCACTTTTGTATCTATATATCTTAATAAAGAAAATCTTGTATACATTTTAAGTAAACATATTTCATTTCCTTGCGTTAATTAGCTATAATAATGTTATGAATGTTTTTAGCTTATTATGGAATTCATATTACCAGTTTATTATAATTTAATAAAAGGGTCTGTTATAGTCCTCCAATGATTGGGGTAACATTTTATATCACATGATAATAGGATGAGACTTGGGTGGTAAGCCTTTGTTCAAAAAATTATGTGATATGAGTAGTTATCTAAATTCAACCATGTTATGGTTAGGTAGTTAGCCTAGTCTAATATTTTATTCATTCCTTGGTGGTTACCCTTTGGATATTATATGATTTTTAGGAATATTAAATATTCAAAACCCTAATTTCACACTCTTATGTTATGAAAATAACTAATGTTCAGTTTTTATGGTTCATCATTACTGGCTCATTTTTTCACACTCATTTTACTAATGTCTAATGATTCCCCTAAATAATTATGTCAAGATTCATTTTCTTACTTGTGTATGATGTAAATTTAATATTTTAATGCACCTTAATAATTTTCTCATTCCAATATGATTATTTTTACTTTATTATGATTTTTGGATAACATATCATATGATCACACCATAAAGAGCACATTCGCTCTACCCTTATTAGGTTTCCATTTTCAAAAAGGCATAAATAATGTTATTAGCTACAATATATCTAAAATGGAAAAATTTTTAATCAATTTTTATGGTGGATAATATATATCATTCATAAAATTTGTTTTCTATATATCTATCCTCAAAAAGCACTAAACCTATAAGTTAATAGTTTTCTTCTTTATGATATATAATGATTAATCATATTAAATGATGTCAAATGAATATATTATATGTTTGGGTCTTCTCTCTCCTAGTCTCACATATCCATTTTGATAAAAACATGATACCATTATAATCATACTTATGTATCAAAAAACCTAAGAAGGGTCTTCTCACTCTAATCAACTATCCAAATCAGTTGCTCCATGAAAACTATTTCTTGGATCCAACTAATACTCATTAATAAGTATTATGTGAAAATGGTTGGTATGGTATATTTTAAGATGAGATACATGAATCAAATTTTATGCGACACTCTGTTGTTGAGGATGTTCTAACTTATATTTCATTTTATCAATCCACTCAATAACATCGAATGGCCCTATGAATAATAACATTATCATTCTCTATCTATGGATATGCCTACATCCCAACTCTGGTGTAACCCACAACATAACCCAGTCACCCACTTAATATTACTAATAATGGAATATTTTCTCAATGTATGATATTTAATTTCTCTGGAGAGTTACAAAAGGCTTCCTAATTAAATGGGTATTCATATACATATCTAGATTGAGACTCGACCTCATGAACACTGAATCCACTACCTCTAAACAATATAGAGTTGATAAACATTTTCCAATATATGAAATATCAATAGGATATTTCTAGATAGATTCCTGAATTTTTTTCTAAAATAAAATTCAATATGCAGAATATGGATCACCCACAGAAAAACAAAATTAGGGACCCATGCCTTCAAAATATCATAAAATTCTTGAATGGTATTCTCAAACTACATATATGTATGAGAATGAATGAAATTTATAATGTTAAACTCTGAATTATGTAGTTTATAAACCATCATTATATGTAAAACATAAAATATGTATATGGATTTTTCATGACTCGTCCCCTGGGGCCTGTGCTGTGACTACCCCAAGCCTGCCTTCCATGTGCTTGGGGCTGGAGACTAGCACAGAAGGCATATTCCCTAAAACTGGGAAGGAATTTCCTTTATAATCTGTAACAAAAAGAACCAATCACACAATAAGATAAGATCTCAAGTAAACTGAATAGTAAACATAGTGAGAATAGTAAGTAAAAAGGGGCCAAAATATAAGCCCAACTGGAAGTACAAGTACAAATGAAAAACAATACAACTGAAGAAATAATAAGATAGCTATTGGGTCGTCCTATGATGTTCCTACCTAAAGGTTAGGTACAAATCACCACCTCTGCACTCCACTTCCTCCTGTCTCCCCTGAGTAATGACATGCCGTATGGTCCACCTTCGGGCACAATCCAATCTTGGTATTCTCATCCTCAGTCAGCATGGTACATCATATGCATCCAACAAAACAAGGTGCGGGCATAACCCATGCAATTTAGAGAATAATAATACTCATTAGGGACATTGAGACCCTCATGATCTCACAAAATCCACCAAGTATAATACAAATTGTATGAAAACAACAGATAACACTACTTAGGTATATGCCCACACATATACCTAAGTTATCATGTAATACATTTCAATCATGATGGAACATAGAGGTTCTGACTTAGCTCACACTATATATTAATTAGGTACTGTAGAAGATATGACTTGTTATAACTATTGAATCATCTTACTTTGTTAAGAGGCTCTGATTCCAACCTGCATAGAATCGCTAGGAGATGACCCGCATAGGATCACTAGGAGCTGACCCACACAGGATTGCTGGAGCTGACCTGCACAGGATCACTAGGAGATAACCCAAAAAGGATCATTGGAGTTGACCCCCACAAGATCTCTAGGAGCTGACCCACATATGCTCGCTAAGAGTTGACCCACACAGGATCGCTAGGAGCTGACCTACACAAGATCCCTGGAGCTAACACACACCGGATCACTAGTAGATGACCCACGAAGGATATCTAAGAGCAGACCCACACATGATCGCTAGGATCTAACGGAAATAGGAACCCTGGAGCTATCTCGCATAGTATCTCTAGGATATGACCCACACAAGATCGCTAGAAGCACTCCGCTCATCACAACCTACTACTGGGTTTCCGCACTATGTTTTCTCATCTCCGGGAAATTCCGCTCCCCAATCCACTGGCCGATTCTCAAACTGCCACTATTTCCCACGATGAAGTATCTTAAAAGGCCACCACGTCATAGGGATTTCAATGCAACAGACAACGTATCAATCAGATACCCAGTCTGTAAATTAGTAGCCTTTTAGTCCGTGGTGCACTGTTGGATCCATGATTGATCAAACTCGACCGTACCCCATCTTAACACAAATCTTCAGTAGGGTATACTCAAAGGGACCGTCTTACTCCAAGATTTCCATCCCTCCTGACGGTTCATAAAAAAGTCATTCGGTTCCAATGTTATGGCCAAATAATATAAATAGGTCGTAGTGGGCCTGGGTCTGGTCAGACCTAATCAGACTGACCTAGCCTGGGCCGACCATTTTGGGTCGACCCAGTCTGACCCACTAGGTCTAGCTCACCCCACTTAGCGGTCTGGCCCATTAGGTCTGGCCCAGCTTGGCAGACCGCAAGGGGCCGCGGAGGGTCGTGGGAGGTCGTGTGTCCGCGGAGGGTGCCGCGAGGGGGTGAGGCCACGGGGTGGCTCGGCCGTGGCGGTTCATCCGGAAGGGCGGCCATGACTCAGGTGGTGAATCGGCCTGGATGGCGGTGGTGTCTTAGAAGGCAGCTTGGCCTGGTGGTGGCATCTCGGGTGGCGGCTCGGCACAGACGACGGTGGCGGCTTGGCCAGGACTACGACGGCGGCTTAGCTCGGACGGCAGTGGCGACTCAGATGGGGGTGGCAGCTCGGATGGTAGTGGAGGCTCGGACGGCTTTGGCAGCTCGGGAAGTGAGGTCGTGGGTGGAGGCGGTCACTCAGGCGGTGGTGGAGGCTCATGTGGTGAGGCCGTGTGCGGCGGTGGCGGCTCGGGGGGCGAGGCCGCGGACGGTGGGGCGCTTTGCCTTCTCTGGCAACCAGTTTAGCCGAACTCGCTCTTCCTTCGTCGTCATGGTGCAGGCCACTTTCTTCCATCACAAATAACACAATAAGGATGAATGTTAGAGGGGTTGGTCCGTGTTTTTTTGGCCCACACCCTCCGCGTTAGAGCGGTAGCATGTGAATCAACAAAACATTAGTAGTCAAGAACAACAAACTCTTCAATTTAAATACGAATCATGGATCAAGTCATTTTGGTTAATCCACGTATGCCATGCTTTCCAAGAATGAGGAAATTTAAAGAGAGAATTAAATAATTTAGTTATAACCCCTACCTTGGATTGTTCATTAACGTTTCTATGAGAAGGAAGTACAGATATAGATTCATCGTAGATGAAGATGTCCCACGTTGGAACAAGTCGAAGATATCGTCGTTCGTCACGCCCTCCACACGCCTCCGATCCCGGGATCATTATTTGGTTCTTCTTAGTCTTAGTTGTTCTTAGTCTATGAGAGCGTTCTTCAATGGAGGATGGAATTATCCAAAATTATCCAAAGAGTTCTCTCCTTCTCCTTTCCCCACCAAGAGAAATAGGTGCCAATATATTTTAACATAAGAAGAAATTATGTTGGCACACACACACACACATTTTGAAAAAATTATAGTATGGCATTGGAACAATTGTTGTGGAGGAAGCTCAAGAGGATCCCCCACATTAAAGAGGAGTTTAGAGGTTTCTCCCACATTAAGAGGGAAGTTCAAGAGGTTTAAGCCTCGGGTGGTCCCCACCACCATAACCTCTCATGGGAGGTTAATTCAGGCGGTCCCCACCTATGGGACTTCCACATGGGAGTTTCACAAAAAAAATAAAATAAAATGTTTCGAACTTTATTTTATTTTCTACTTTTCACGAAAATCCAAAAAATTAACTTTCACCCTCGACCAACTTCCATCGAGGTAAAAGTCTTCTTAAGCGAAAACTGGTGTTGTGAGTTCAACGGTGCTCTCATATTTCAATTCTGATCACTGGTTTAAAAGTTAGAAAAACCCGCTCACACGTTTACTGAACATACCCAAAAAAAGTTCGGAAATTCATTCTGGGAACTCCGGGCCTCGAAATCAGGCACTTTAAATTTTCATGGACTCATAAAATTCCCATTTAATTTAAAAAATTATATGGAAATTTCTTGTGTTTAAATTCTCCCCAGCTCAGGGTTTTACGTCCCCATAAACCACAACTCAAACTAGGGGAACAAGGGGGGGTACTAAGCACGCATCTGAGCCTTCCACTCTCATGTTCTCTCCTGGAGCTTCCTGTGCTTCCAGCAAATGTGCACCAGAGGTATCGACCATCCACAAAGGACCTGCTCCTGTCAATCATCAATATTTATTTGATCCTCCATAAATGTTACCCCATCGTCGACGTCCATCTCGCCATGTTCGATGATATGAGAAGGGTCGTGCACATATCTCCTAAGCTGGGATACCACCTGGTGAAACTGAGGTGGAATAGCTAAGCGGTAAGCCACCTCACCAACATTGTAGAGGACCTGAAAAGGTCAGATTGGTTGAGTCAAAAAGTTTTTCCTTATGAATTTTCCATTCCTTATTACATGGGGGAGATTGTTTAGTCAATATGGTTTCCTTATGACATTACAATTTCTTCATGTTTTGAAAATCACGAACACCTTATCTCAAGAAAAAACAATTTTCACCCTTTGTGTTACCTCTATAAGGAAAAATTTCCTTCCCCAAGGAAATTTATCCATACTATGTTTTATTTTTCATATCCTAAATATTCTAAGTGTAAAATTTGTTTTGAAACCAAAAACTCAAAATCCTATAATTACCTAGATATGAAGAATTCTGTTTTAGGATATGAATTCTCAGAATTCTAGTTACGAACTCTTCTGAGTTTTGACTCTGAATTCTGAATCAGAATTCTAGTTACAAACTCTTCTGAGTTCTGACACCGAATTCTGAATCAGAATTCTGGTTACTAAATCTTCATGGTTCTGACTCCAAATTCTGAACATGAATTCTGGATATGAACACTTCAGAGTTATGAATCCGAATTCTTTATTATAATTCTGGTTACGAACTCTTATGAGTTCTGACTCATTATTCTGAATACAAATTCTAGATACGAACTCTTCAGAGTTCTGACTCCGAATTCTGAATATGAATTCTGCAGACTAACTTCTCTGAGTTCTGACTCATAATTCTGATTATGAATTCTGCTTACGAACTACTCTGAGTTCTGACTATAATTTCTCTGAATATAGACTTTGTACTCTTAAGATTTCTGACTTCTAATTCTCATGAACTCTTACTCTGAACATTGTGATTTCTAGTTCTGAATTCTAGTGAATCTAGATTCCGAATTTCCTTGAAATTTAAACTCTGGAATTTTATCGAATTTAGGTTCTGAATTCCTAGAAAACATAATCCGAATATCCTTGTATTATAGACTCTGAATTCAATTTTGTTTATACTCCGAACATCCATTTCCTTACATTCTGATATTGTATTTTTAGTTATGTAACCATATTCGTTGCTAAAATGTGTTTTGTAAAAAAACTATTTCGTGCTTTCAGTTACTAACTAAATGTTTTTTGAGTGACATATGTACAGGTCCCTCTGAAATTAAAGGAAAAATATGACTGTTGGAGGAGGGAGCCGACCGTTGAAGCTGTGCCTATAAATAGGAGCTCATTTGAAATAGATCAAAACTTTTGAGCCACTGAACTTTGACACTTTTGCTTACATGTTGTTGAAGTGATTTGTAGAGAGAGAGGCTCTTATAAACTCTCGGGCTTCATTCAAAAAGTTTTAACGTATTGTTCGATCTTTTCTTCATGCATATTTTCTTATTTAAGAGGTTCAATTTCCTTAAAATATGAGACTTTGGGTTGTGAAGACAGATGTTCCGACTACCTTGAAGTTTAGGGCGTCCTTGCTGAGGAAGTTAGAGGTGCCGACTACCTTGATGTTGAGGGCATGTAGGGATAGCAAGACATACTCTGATCATCATATCGAGGGCTTACCCTGGTGTGGGTAAGACAGACTTTCTTGAAATTATAAATCAAGGGACCTTTATCCATGGTTGTTGGATACCCTTCTATTTGGGTAAAAAGACAAACTATTGTTACTTGTTTTGTTACAAGCTTTCCGCTGCATTAGTATTATTGGGGAAAGTATAACTATCTTATACTACCTTATACTTGTATTCTGATTTAGTTATATTCTATATAGATTAATTTAGAATCTTAGTTATTGAAATAATTTTTTAAGTTTCATTTCCGAAATCACTTTTCTATAATCAAGAAATTTATTAGAAAATAGATGTGTTGTGAATTTTGGTAACGCAAAATTTCCTTAGGGATTTTAAAGTATACAATTCACCACCTCTTGTATTTGATCATCTCATATTTACGTATTTTTATCCTACATTTGGTATTTTAGAGTATGTCATACTCACATACCATCTCAAAAATCAGTATCAGAGGAGGTTTCTGAAATACTTATATTCACATATAACTTCTCCTTGCTCAAGTTTTTTCCCAATATAGACTACCTTGTACCATGTACCAATCCAAAAATTTGTTGATTATATTACGAAGAGAATTATTCTTTTAATTTTCTGGAATTAGTTTTTCAGACTCGTATAGTTCGGATTCATTTTTTTCATAGAGATACTCTTGTTCAATATTTTCCATGATTTGGAATATTCTCATTGTTTACAAACTTTTTCTTTTAACATGTTTTTGTGGAAATAATTTTCTTTAAGATGGAAGGATTCAATGATTGTTCCATAGAAAATGTCAACCTAACTAGACCACCTATCATATATGGAAATGATTAAGAATATTGGAGATATAGAATGAAGACTTTCTTTATCAATACTGGTGTTGATAATTTTGTTATGCATACTGGTGGATATAAAATACATGACAGTGAAGTTAGAACCTTTACCAATCAAGAAAAGACTAAATATAAACTGAATTATAAGGTACAAAATAATTTTCTTTGGTCGATGACTAGAGACATATATAGCCAAATTTCATCTTGTGAAGCATAAAATTGTATATGGAAGATTCTTGAAGTTATTCACTTTGAAACTTCCAATTTAATTGAAACAAGAAGAGCCATGCTCAGATCTAAATATCATGGTTTCTGATTTCCTTATGGATAACCCATATATAAGGTGAAACAAAGATTCATGAGTATTGTGAATAGTTTAAAATCTATGGGTGAGAAAGGATTATACGATGAAGCTCTTGTTTATAAAATCATAGACATCTTGTCAAATGAATGGGAATCCAAGAGAACAACTATAGATGAGAACATAAAGGTTGTTCAGATTACTCTTGATGAGTTCTTTGGAACTCTTCTTCAACATGAGACTAGAATGAAGAGATATGCCGATAACGTAAATAAGATGAATGGAAATGGAAGTGTTGCTTTTACTACAACATCTAATCATATGAAAGCCAAGACTCCTTAGATAGTTACTAGATCCAAATCTAAGAAAGTTGTTATCCAATCTGAATCTAGTGAAGTGAATCCTCAGAAAATGAATTATCAAATCTTGCTCAAAGGATGAACTAGATACCTGGACAAAGGAACTATCAGTCTAGATATAAGAAAAAGGAAAGGAATGATAAGAAAGATTCCAAATTTTCATGTTATGAATGCAAGAGAGCTGAACATATAAGACCTGATTTCCCTATGCTTAAGAGAAAATAAATAAAGGAAAGGCATTCAGAGAGAAATAGAAAGAAGTATTGAAAGGATAAAGATAATAAATTCTTGAAAGCTAATTACACCTGGAGTTCCAGTGGTAGAGACTCGTCAGATGAATCTTCAGATTATGAATCTTCTAGACAGAAGAATCTTGGTCTAATTTCCAGACAAACTATTAACAATCATTATTTAATGGAAAATGTACACAATGCTGAATCGTTGACTAATGTTTTTTAAATGAAACTTACAGTAATGATAAATATTATAACTCTTCCGATGAAGAATCTTCTTCTGATAAAGATAATACATTACCTTCCTACGAAGAAGTTTCTAGGTTTGCCAAAATTCATGAGATTGAGAATTAAAAACTCTTAAAAAACATGATAAATAAAATTCTAGGAATACTATTCTTACTATGGAAATATCAGATCTTTCAAAAGATCCTGATAAGAAAAATGTTGAGTTTGAAAGTATTTCAAAAAATCTTTTAGAAGTATGTTCTGAGAAGAATAAACTTTCTAAAGATCTAAAAAACGAAATTTCTAAGAAAAATGTTTTCGAGCCTAGATCTAATTCAAAATCCAATGTTTTTTATGACAAGAACTTGGTAATGAAACAAAAATCCGAAATATTTTCCATGAGGAAGTGTTTTTAAAACATTACCTTAGGTAAAGAATATTTTGATAAAATTTATTCTCAAATCAAACCTCTAAAGAATAGTTCTGGATTTGGTTATACTAGTTATAAACAAATTTTTAGTAACAATTTCTTTGTTCCTCAATGTCCTCCATTCTGTACTAAGTGTCAGGTTAGTGGACATTGGGAAAAAATTGTTCTCTAAAAAAACAGTCTTTAGGATTTCATAAATTTTATTTTTCTATGAAGATGTGTGTGCCTAAATTTTTTCTTTCTAAAACTTCTGGATCCAAGAAAGTTTGGATTCTGAAAGTCTAACTCTTTTTGTTTTTAGGAATTTAGAGAGAGTACCAAGATCAATACGTGGTATGTGGATAGTGGATGTTCCGGGCATATGGCTGGTAACAAAAACTATTTTTAAAATATTATCATAATGAAAGGAGGAAAAGTAACTTTTGGAGATAATGCTCAAGGAGAAATTATTGGTATAGGTAACATCATTATTCTTGGAAAAACATTTATTTCAAATGTTTTATTTGTTAAGGGTCTTAAGAACAACCTCATTAGCATAGGCAAATTTTGTGATGAAGGTTACATTGTGAATTTTAGGAATGACAAGTTCTTAGTACACAATTCCAAGGAAGAGTTTATTCTTTCTGTCCATAGGAAAGAGAATGTTTACACACTAAACTTAGAATACATTAGGAGTGAATACTTACCTTGCCTTAGTGAAATGGAGAATCATTCTTGGTTATGGCATAAAAGGATAGGAAATTGTAACCTTAGGAACTTGTGCAAACTTTCTAAGAAAATATTAGTTAAGGATATACTGGAGCTTAGATTTGATTCTTCAAAAGTTTTGACCCTTGTCAATATGGAAAGCAACATAAATCAAGTTTAAAATCAGTCATTGAAGTCTCAACTACTGATGCATTACAGCTAGTTCATATGGATCTTACTTTTCCCACAAAAACTGGAAGAGTTGGAGGCATGTACTATGTATTTGTCTTGGTTGATTATTACACTAGATTTACATGGGTCTATTTTCTAGCAAAGAAGTATGAATCATTTTCTTATTTCAAAATTTTTAGATCCCAAGTGAAAATTGATAAAATCCTTCTATTGAAAACTATTCATAGTGATCATGGAGGATAATTTCAAAAATATGATTTTGAAACTTTTTGTAGAAGAAAGGGTATTACTCAAAACTTCTCAGTACCAAGAACACCTCACTAGAATGGTTTTGTTGATTGAAGAAATAGAATTTTTCAAGAGATAACTAGAACCATTTTGAGTGAGTATTCTGTAGCCAAACATTTTTTGGGTTGAAGCTGTAAGTACTTCTTGTTATACTATAAATTGAGTTTTGATTAAACCTTATCTTAATAAAACTTTTTATGAGTTATGGAATGGTTGAAAACCAAAACTTTCCTACATTAAGGTTTTTAGTTGCAAGGTGTTCATTCTGAATACTAAAGATAATCTACATAAATTCGCACCAAAATCTGATGAAGTAATTTTCTTAGGATACTCTACAACTTCTAAGGCATAGAGATTTTTCAATAAAAACATGTGTATTGTTAAAGAGATAGTACATGTCAAACTTGATGAAACCGACCCTTTTGTTTTTAAACAAACCCAACCTACATCATCAGATGTGTTTTCAAAAACTGATTATCAACCTTTGATAGAAGATCCTTTTGATAAGGAAAATTCTCAAGAAGATACTTTTGAAACATTTACCCAAATGATTTCCTAACCTATGTTGATGAATAGGTTTTACAAAACCCAAATAAGTTGTTTCTAAAGAATCATCCTAGTGATAGAATCATTGGTGATGTTAATCAACCTATAAGGACTAGATGTTCCTTAAGAAATAAAGTTGAACATCTAGCATTCATTTCTCAGTTAGAACAAAAAATTACTGATGATGATTTAAGTGATGATTATTGGATTAAAGCCAAGAAATATGAACTAAATTAATTCGATATGAATAAAGTTTAGACCATGGTTGAAATACCTAAAGAAAATTCGGTTATTAGAGTAAAATGGGTCTTCGGAAATAAGTGTGATGAAAAAGGAATCATTGTTAGAAATAAATCTATATTAGTTGCTAAAGGCTATTATCAACAAGCAGGAATATATTTTGAAGAAACCTATGCTCTAGTATATAGACTAGAATCAATTCATATTTTACTTTCATTTTCATCATTATTCAATTTCAAACTTTTTCAAATGGTTGTGAAATGTGATTTTTTTTAATGTTTATGTTCAAGAGGAAGTTTTTGTTGAACAAACTCCTGGTTTTTAAGATACAAAACATCTTGATCATGTTTGTAGACACACCAAAGCTTTGTATGGCCTTAAACCTTCCCCTCGATCTTGGTATGATAGAATTGCAGGATTTTTGCTTCAAAATAACTACGTTAAGGGAAATGCAGATCCAACCCTCTTTATAAATATTGATAAGAAACATGTTTTTATTGTTCCAATTTATGTTGATGACTTCATATTTGGTTCAACTCAGCAGTCTTTAATAGATTCCTTTGTGGATATAATGAAATCTAAGTTTGAAATGAGTATGTTGGAAGAGTTAACATTTTTCCTTGGTTTTCAAATTTCTCAGAAAACAGAAGGAATCTATATATCCCAAAATAATTATATCAAATATCTTATTAAAATGTATGGTTATGAAAACAATGAGATTATAATTACTCCCATTTGTACCACAAATGCACTTTATCTTGATGAAGCTAGGAAACTAGTAGATGAAACATCATTTAGAGGAATGATAAAAAGTATAATATACATGATATCTAGTCATGTAGACTTAATGTTTTCAATATGATTATGTGCAAGATATCAACACAATCATAAGGAATATCTCTTAAATGAAGTGAAAAGAATTTTTCGCTACATAAAGGGAACCCTGGATTTAGGACTATTTATACTTCTGGAAATGATTTTGTTTTAAAAAGTCTTTCAGATGGAGACTTTGGTGGTTGTAGAATGGATAGAAAGAGTATATCCAGAACATGTCATTTCTTTGGAGATTAATTAGTTTCTTGGTCTTTCAAGAAGTAACACATAGTAGAAATTTCTACTGCTGAAGCTGAATATGTTGCAGTTGGAAGTTGTTGTGCTCAAGTGTTGTGGATGCAACACACATTCACAGACTATGTTATGAGTTTTACCAAAACAAAAATTTTGTGTGATAATACAAGTGCCATTACCCTTAGTAAAAACCATGCACATCACTCTCGTTCAAATCACATAGATAATAGACATCACTTTCATAGGGATCAAACACAAAAAGTAGATATCATTCTTCAATTTATCATAATGAATGATCTACTTGATGATATTTTCACAAAATCATTACCCACCGATAGATTTGAATACATTAAACAGAAGCTAGGAATGATAATCTTAAGGTAATCCTCTACAATAACATCCTTTTGAACTATTCTCCTTATAGTAATAAACTCATATTCATAGGGGGAGTACATTTTAATGAAGTTTTTCATATTTTTTCTTAATTTAGTTTTTTATAATTTTCTTAATGTAGTTATTTCATATTTTTTTAATGTAGTTTTTTCATATTTTTAGTAATGATGTTTTTTATATTTTTTGTAATGAAGTTTTTTCATATTTTTTTAATGAAGTTTTTTCAAATATTTTGTAATAAAGTTTTTCATATTTTTCGTAATGGATATTTTTCAACATTTTTGTAATGATATTTTTCATACTTCAAATTCTCGTAATGAATTTTTTCATATTTGAAATTTTCGTAATGAAATTTTTCATACTCGATATTTTTGTAATGAATATTTTTGTAATGAAGAATTTTCATAATAAAGATCTGTGTACTATATTTTTTTCATACTCAAGGTTTTTTTTGGAATCTAATGTCCTTCATGAAGAATTTTCCTCAATATGAATAATTCTCCTAACAATCCGAAAGGTATCATTTTTCCTTGAGTTTTGGTAATACCCTTTTACTTGATGTTAGTTTCTTTTGTTTTTAAAATTTCTTAGATTCTAGTCTCCTTAAAAATGAATTTTTTCCTTTAAAACCTCAAAATATCAGAACCTACCAAATTTTCAGTGTGACTATCTTTTCAGCCATCAGATCTGATCACAAGAATTCTCAACCATTGGGTTGAAATGGGAAGATGAATCGTCTCTTCAACACCTATAAAAAAGGGACCCCTGATGGTTTCCCCACATCGATTTTTAAAGCTTTTGCATGTTGAAGCCCTTCCCAACATCAAAATCCCATTATGGATTTTCAATGTTTTCTCAAGTCTGAATGTCTGCTGAAGTTCCTTCTCAAGAAATGTCTACTATCAAGCTTATTTCGTAGTGGAAAATTTATAGGGAGAGGTTGGTGTATCCGAAATTCTTCAATAAGTATGACTCCTTTATTTCAAAGAATTTCAAGCATAATGGATGAGAGAGTATATCCATATCAAAGAAAGGAGCTCATGATGTTGTGTATCTGGATTTGGTGATTGTGTTTTATGAGTCATCTTGTTTTGTTAAGGAAGATGGTAAAGAGAAATTTTACTTCAAGAGATATGGAAAAACATATAAATATTCTTACACCAAGGATGCAAGCTTAGTAGGGTTATCCTTTAAAGAAGAGTCAGAATTAATTTCTCACAAGTTACAAAATGTTCAAGGGAGTTTTGTAAAAGTGAAGGTTATACAATGTATTGGACTTACAGATGTCAATACTACAAAGATTTCTCGCCTTTATACCAAAAATCAGATTCTAGAGTTAGGGGTTCAGGGTCTTATCGTACCGAGAAAGGGTGACAAGGACACTCTGAAGAAAAGTGATATGTACATCTTAGATTTTTTCATAAATATATGGAAAATAAATCTAATGAATCATATTCTCATTACGATAGAGAATATCAAGAATGGGTATATGAGAGCACATATAATCATGTATCATGACCTACTGTCCAAGTTGATAGTTTGGTTCCTTGAATCATTCAAGATCCCTTGAAGTTCCTAGAAGAGGAATTGAATCGTAATGCTAATCAATGATGATACCCTCAATAGGATGAAAGTATGTTTTTCTAAGGAGTCAGGTGAGTTTTATGATCTACCAGAGGTTGCGGCAGAAGCCGTTCCGAAAAATGATGAAGAGGTTGAACCATCAAAGAAGTATGGAAAGAAAAGAAAACTAAACGAAGTGGATAAAACTTAGAAAACTCCTAAGGCCAAAGAAACCGCATCCGCACCTCCAAATCCCAAGAAACAGAAAGCCTATTCGGATGAGGTAGTATCCAAATGGAGGGAGGATAAAATGAATCAGAAGGAAGGGGAGCCACAGTTTGGCCTAGACCCTACAGAGGCCAAAGAATTGAAAGAGAAAGTTGCTAAAGATCTTGAGAAGAAAGCCAAAGAGATGAATATTAAGAAGAAGATGTCGGAGGAAGATATTGTGTAATCTCTTTATAAGGATACTAACGTTTCATCTGAGAACATTCCAGTTCCAAAAACTTTCTTAGTAGAACCATTACCTGAGACACCGGGGAAAAATTTGATGACTCCCGAAAAATCCATAGAGAAGGGTGTCGAAGAAGAGGAAAATGTAGAAGAAGTACAAGAAGCTCAAAGCACTGAAGATACAACTGATCTGATAAAGCAAGTATAATACTTTCATGAGATGTAAAGTGCTTCAGAAAAATTTTCAATCCAGACTTCTCAAGCTGGATCTTCGAAACTTGCAACTCCAGAAATGGATGAGAAGGCTGAAGAGGAAGTGAACAAATTATCTGAGTAAGGGAGTCATAATCATGAATTCATTCTCCCTGAAGATATTGAGGCAAGAGATGAGAAATAAAAATTGATGAAGATAGGATTGTTCAGTTGTCTGAGAGTGAGCAGGAGTCTCTAGATGAAAAAGTTATTCCAAAAACCAACAATGGGAAACAAGTGGTTGTTGATACCCTAACCAAAGCAATGATAAGGAATAAGGAAGTTGGAGTATCCTCTAAGAGGAATCTTGTCGAGCTAGAGGAATAACCATAACCTATTAGAGTGTCAGACTCTGAGTCATTGGCTCTAGGACATGATTTTTTCGTTCAGTCCCTGATGAAGCTAGTGGACACCATTCCAATCATTCCAACAACTGACTCTAGAGGCCAGATGATCCAGCATAGCATGAATCAGAAATAATACTCTATATGCATGGTGATGGATATGTTTATAAAGATTGAGGCCGAACACAAGAATTTCCCTATCAACTATGAATCCCACAAAAAATCTTCCAAGAAAATGACCAGCAGGTCAAAGAAGATCGTTGAAGATTTGAGAGAGGTTGATCAATTTCAATAAGATGTCAAAGAATATTTGGATACCGAAGACACCAAAATCAAGGATCTTAAAAATATCTTTGAGGAAAAGATAAATCTTGAACAAAATACTCAGATCCTAGAAGTCAATGATCTGAATGGGAAGTTGAATTTTGATGTCCAAATTTGGAAAACAGAATGGGACCATCGGATCAAGATTCATGAGAAGCTTGTGAAGAAAGATGACTTGCTGAAGGCTCAGGCAGAGGCTCTAAAGGCTCAAGATGATATGATCAAAGCCTTATAGAAACAAGTGTAGGAGGATCACAATGATCTAAAGAAGAGGATAACCATTGTGAAGAAGCTAATACCCAAGGAAAAAGAATCAAAATAGATCCAAATCTGATCTTTTGTTGTATCAATTTTTCATTTTACAAATTCTTCCAAATATAATGAAATTGTGGTTGCTTGTTTTTTTGGATGTTTGTACAAATATTTTAGGTACCATATTTCATTTCAATTCCCTAAATTTATTTTTGAAAATCACCAAGGTAGAGGAAAGAAAAAACAATTCCAAGTAAAGAAGAAATACAACTAAGTAAGGGAGATATTATCTAGGGGGGGTTCTCATTACGAAGATTTCCATACTCAAAATAATGAAAATTCTCATTCCAAAAATATAGAATATGATCCATAGAGTTCCAAAGCCAAAGGTGGAGTTAGACATATTCATCATTACCAATGAGAAAAGTGAGATAAGTTTTATTTCAATGTCTAGAAAAAATATTCTCAGTCCTTATATTCTTTTTCGTAAGGATATTTTTTCTTTCCAAAAAGGGGGAAATTGTTGATTAATTAGGTTTTACTTATGAATTTTCCATTACTTCATACTTGGGAGAGATTGTCCAGTCAATAATGTTTCCTTATGACTATAAAATTACATCTTATTTTGAAAATCACAAACACCTTATCTCAAGGCAAAACCCTTTTTACCCTTTGTGTTACATATATAAGAAAAAAATTTCCTTCCCCAAGGAAATTTATCCTTCCCATGTTTTATTGTTCATATCATAATTTTTCTAATTGTAAAATTCCATTTGAAACCAAAACCTCAGAATACTATAATTACCTATATATGAAGCATTATGTTTTAGGATCCGAATTATCATAATTCTGGTTACGAACTCTTCAGAGTTCTAACATCGAATTATGAATCAGAATTCTAGTTACGAACTCTTCTAGGGTTTGACTTCGAATATTGAATCAGAATTATAGTTATGAACTCTTCTGAGTTCTGACTCCGAATTCTGAAACAGAATCCTGGTTACGAACTCTTCAGAGTTCTGACTCTGAATTCTGAATACTAATTCTAGATATGAACTCTTCAAAGTTCTAACTCCGAATTATGAATTAGAATTATGGTTATGAACTCTTCTAATTTCTGACTCCTAATTTTGAGTAAGAATTTTGGATAAGAACTCTTCAGTGATCTGACTTCGAATTCTGAATACGAATTCTGGATAAGAACTTCTCTATGTTTTGACTCTGAATTCTGATTATGAATTCTTGTTACGAACTACTCTGAGTTCTGTCTCAGAGTTCTCTGAATACAGACTCTGGACTATTATGATTTCTAACTCTGAATTCTCATGAACTCTGACTCCGAACTTTGTGAGCTCTAGTTCTGAATTCTTGTGAATCCGAGTTCCGAATTTCGTTTAAATTCAAACTTTAGAATTCAATAGAATTCAGGTTATGAATTCCAAGAAAACAGAATCTGAATATCCTTGTATTATAGCCTCCAAATTAAATTTTGGTTACACTCTGAACATTCATTTTCTTGCATTAAGAATATTGGATTTTTAGTTATGTAACCATATTTGTTTTCTAACACTTTTTTTGTTATAAAATGATGTTGTGATTTCAGTTACTAAATAAACATTTTCTGAGTGCCATGCATACAGGTCTCTCCAAAATTCAAGGAAAAATATGATGGTTGGGGAGGGATCCAACCATTAAAGTCGTGCCTATAAATAGGTGCACATTTGAAAGAGCTCAAAAATTTTGAGTCGCTGAACTTTGACAACTGTGCATACAATATGTTGAAGTGATTTTTTGAGAGAGAGGCTCTTATAAACTCTTAGGCTTCATGCAGAAAGTCTGAATGGCTTGTTCAAACTTTTCTTCATGCATATTTGTTAGTGTAGTGGTTCTATTTTCTAAAAATCAGAGACTTTGGGTTGTGAAGTCTGAGGTTCCGAGTAACATGAAGTTGAGGGCTTCCTGGCTGAGGAAGACAGAGGTATGACTACCTTGAAGTTGAGGGCTTGCAAGGATAGCAAGGCAGACTCTTATATTTGTATCGAGGGCTAACCCTGGTGTTGGTAAGATAGGCATTCTTGAATGTATAAATCAAGGGACCTTTATCCAAGGTTGTTGGATACCCTTCTCTTTGGGATAAAAGTCTTACTATTGTTACATGTTTTGTTACAAGTTTTCTGCTGCATTTGTATTATTGAGGAACGTATAACTATCTTATACTTCATTATACTTTTATTATGATTTGGTTTGATTCTATACATTTTAAGGTAGAATATTAGTTGTTGTAAACTTTTGATAAGTTTCATTTGTGAAATCACTTTTCTGGAATCAAGCAAGTTATTAAAACATTGAGGTGTTGTGAATTTTGGTTACGAAAAACATCTTTAGGGATTTTCAAAGTATACAATCCACCCCACTCTTGTATTTGAGAACCTCATATTTACATATTTGATCATATATTTTGTATTATAGAGTATATCATACTCACATACCATCTCATCACAATGAACCTTGGAGAAAACATGCCGCCTCAGCCAAATTTCTGCACACCTCGTCAAGGTGAGACACTTAGAAAGACGTGGTCGCCATCCTTAAACTCTAGAGGTCTCCAACTCCAATCGACATAAGACTTTTTCCTGCTCTATATAGTCTTTATCTACTTCTAGATGATATTCACCTTCTATATTGTAGCACGTACCATCTCGGGTCCCACTTTTGCTGACTCCCCTGGCTTAGTCCAACACAATGGTGATCTTCAAGGTCGCCAGTACAAGGGCTCGAACGGTGCTATCCCAAGGGTGGAGTGATAATTTTTATTATATGAAAATTACACCAACGAAAAGTGATCCTCCCAGATGTAACTAAAATCAAGGACACAAGAACCCATCATGTCCTCGAGATTCTGAATGGTCCGCTCAGTCTGACCATCCATCTAAGGATTGAAGGTGGTGCTCAAATGAAGCTGCATCCCGAAGGCCTCCAACAACCCCTTCCATATATAGGAAGTAAAATGTTCATCATGATAGGAGACAATAATCTTGGGTACTCCATGTAGCCGTACAATCTCCTGCACATAGAGTCATCCCATGCTCTTTACTAAACCCCGCTCTTTGATTGGTAGGAAGTGGTTTGAATTGGTTAGTCGGTCGATGATCACCCAAATTGAGTCGTGAAACTTGGATGTACGTGGAAGTCCTGTAACTAAGTCCATTGATATATCACCCCACTTCTACTTTGGGACCTTTAAAGTCTAAACCAAGCCTGCTGGTACCTGATGCTCTGCCTTCTGTTGCGGACAAGTGAGGCACCGAGAGACAAACTCTGCTACTACATTCTTCATTCTCATCCACCAGTGCTTTTGTTGGATATCCCGGTCCATATTCACCACTCCTAGATGTAAATCTAGAGGGGATGTATTGAACTCCCTCAACAATTCCTCATGAAGTGACACTGGTACCATGGTACGTCTTCTGAAGAGGATGACGTGTTCCCCACCTTTAGAAAATCCATCAGGTGCCAGTCCTATGGATATCTGATCACGTCATGTCTCACTGTCAGCATCCCCATGCTGCACCTCCCTAACTCACTGATTAAGTGGAGGAGTGACTATAAGAGACTAAAGAAAAGATTCTCCATATCTATCTAAAAAAGGATATCTGCGAAGTGACCAGCTACTCCATTACCTCACCTAGCAGTTGTATACCAGACCTCCTGCTGAGTGCATCTGCTACAAATTTCCACTTCTTAATAGTATAGACTATCTCTAAGTCATATTCCTGGAGGAAATCAAGCCAACATAATTGTATTAGGATTAGGCCCTTCTAAGAGATGAAATAAATGAGAATCTTGTGATCAGAGTACACTGTAAAGTGCTCTCCCATCGTGTAGTGTCACCACATCTTCATGGCGAAGACCACTTCTAATAACTCCAGGTCATGGGTAGCGTAGTTCTACTCATGTTTTCTCACCTGTCAAGAACCAAACATGATAACTGATATCTCCTACATCAGGACACATCCTAGCCCAGTACCTTTTGCGTCGCAGTAGACTACGTACCCTTCACCCTCCTCTGGAAGCCTCAAGATGGGGGCACTCATCAACCACTGCCTCAACTCCTAAAAACTCTACTGGAATATCTCTGACCACAATAAGGGTTACCCCTTCTTTTTCAATGCTGATAGTGGTTCTAAAACTCTAGATAAATATTGTACTAACCTCCTGTAGTAACCGGACAAACCCAGAAAACTTCGTACCTCAATCTCAATCCTGGGTGGCTCCCAAGAAAGTACCGCCTCAATCTTCGCTCGATCCAAAGCAACTCCAGCCTCCGTAATGATATGTTGTAGAAAGTGAACCTATCGGATCCAGAACTAGAACTTTGAGAGCATACCATAAAGCTGGTGCTCTCGGAGTGTTTCCAGTACTACCTGTAAATGATAGGCGTGCTCCTCTTTAGTAATCGATTAGATCAGTATGTCGTCGATTAAGACTACTACAAAGTGATCAATGTATGGATGAAAGATCATGTTCATGAGTCCCATGAACATTGCTGGAGCTTTGGTTACACCGAATGACATAACCAATAACTTGTAGTGGCAGTACCGACATTTGAAAGTCGTATTTGGCACATCTTCATCTCGCACACTGAGCTAGTGATAGACTGATATGAGGTCTATCTTCAAGAACCACCATTCCCCCTTCTGCTGATCAAAGTGGTCATCAATACATGGGAGTTGGTACTTGTTCATCATGACCACCAGGTTCAGGCGCTGATAATCAACACAAAGCCTCAAGCTCCCATCCACCTTCTTGGTGAACAAAATTGGGGCTACCCAAGGTGAAACACTGGTTCAGATGAATCTATTCCCCTAAAAGTCCTCTAGCTATACACGTAGCTTGTGAAGCTCTGTAGGAACCATCTGATACACTGGTGTAGATATTGATGCGGTCCTGGGGTACAATTCAATGTAAAATTTCACCTCTCTCTGAGGAGGTAGACCCGTAACATCATTAGGGAAAACATCTGCAAACTGGTCCACCACTATAGGATAACTCAGACTCTCCACATCAACCGCTCTGAGGGTAAGGCTAGCCAACTGATGTGTAATCAGCTACACCCTCCTCTAGGTAATTTTTTCCTAGTCTACAAAGGCTCCCTTATCACTGGTGAAGATAAACCTGGTCCCATATGTGTAGACACAACACACATTGCGCCTAATACAGTCAATCTGAGCATGGACTGTAGATAATGAGTCTATACCCAATATGACGTTGTAAGGCCTCGACGCCACTACTAGGAGATCCTAGCTGCAACTCTCACCTCCTAGAGTAATATAACACTACCGGAACTAGTTTGTAATTGTAGAATCCACTCCCATATGAGTCTCTAGCGGCAAGGATCGAGCCAATGGCTCTGTCAGAATATCCGAGCTCCAAACAAGGAAAGTGGAAATAAAATAATGACTAGCACCTATGTCTATAAGTACTATAGCTAAGGTGGAGTAGACACAGATCATATCTCGTATCATCTCTGGCATTACATGATCATAAGCCTCAGCTTCGTAGAGCCGAGCTCTCCACATTCCACATACTCCCTGCGGTCGGGGTGGACCTTTGGGTGGTCGTGGCGGTAACATCTCAAATCGTTACCCAATGCCAGCTGCATGACCAACTCCACTTCCACGTCTTCCTGCTCAATGCGAACCTCCTCGATCGAATCTTTGTATCTGTATGGCCGGTACTTCTACTGTCTTCTGATCAACCGTATGGCGGGTCGTACAGTCATGTGCCATGTGACCCTGCCCGCCACATGCGTAACACTGCTCGCTCCTGGAATGACCGTCATTTGCTCAGGTGCCTCGTACAACCGACATGAATCCCGCAGTCAGCCACCTATAAGTCTGGTCCTCTTGGACCTCAACAAAATCTGTCTACTACCAACTGCAGAATACTTCTCTATGTAGTGACTGGTAGTGGGTCTCGCTGCTGGTGATTTCCCATCAAGGAAACTCCCCACTAAGAGGGCTCTCTCAAACACCCCCGCCTGCATTAGGATGCTGAGTGAGATCATCAAAGCCCTAATCTCTTTCCTGAGCCCCGACTCAAAGGTCAGGGCCCTAAATATTGTGTCCTGAACCATATATGTGGAGTAGCATGAGAGGTCAGTGAACCTTGCTAAGAACTGAGCTACGGTCATGCATCCCTATTACAGATGAAGCTGCTTCTGTATGTGCACTGCGTGAAGAGTCGCTGAGAAAAAAATCTGCCCGAAAAAGGCTCTCGAAGTCTATCTAGAGAAGCTTCACCTCATCATGAACTTGGAGCATCAAGCTCCACCATCTGCCTACTGCTTACTATAGAATGCTGGTGACAAGGATCACTATGAGATCGGCTAGTGTCCCTACCAGTCGGAAGACTCTCACCACAGCCTCCAGCCAATCCTCAGCCACATGTGGGTCCATCTCTCCCCTAAACCTGGGTGGCCTATGGTGCTCGAACTCATGTGATGTGCTCAAGCGGCATACACTCTATACTACTGGGGATGGTGGTATCAGTGGCCCAATGAGTAATAGTACAACGTGTGCCTCTATTGGAAAAGGGGCCATTCACCGAGGCCTTATCGCTCGCTTGGCTATCAGTGCGTGATACTATCAGAACCCTAAGTGGTTTTCTATGTGGAGGCATCGTGAAAAAAAAACAGGTGTGTCATAGTCAATATGTTATATCTAGTGAGATGAATCAAGATATTACAAAGAAAACACTTGAAAACACACATGCAATCAATGGTTTCCTGCACTGAGTCTGTAATCAGAAGTTAGTGTCCTAGTGTATGGATACGTCGACGACCGTACCCAAACTAGATTCCCTAAACTGATAACCAAACTCACTACACATAAAACTATTGTCATAAAAAGAAACATCAGAGTCCTATGTTTTATGGTATATCTGACTCCTCTGATACCAATTTTTCATGACCCTTCCCCCGGGGCCCGTACCGTGACTACCCCAAACTCTCCTTCCATAGGCCAGGGGTTGGCAACTAGTACCGAAGGGGTATTCCCCAAAACAGGGAAGGCATTGCCTTTATAACCTGTAACACACACAAACAAGAATAGATAAAGATCTGAACTAAAGTAAACTAAATAGTAAACAGAGTGAGTACAATATGTAAAAAGGGGCCAGAATACAATCCCAACTATAATGTACAAGAACAAATGAAAAACAATACAACTGAAGAAAGAGTAAGATAGTTATTGGGTCTTCCTCCGAGGTTTCTGTTAGAAGGGTAGGTAAACATCCCCTCCTCAACACTCCACGTCCTCCTGTCTCCTCTGCGTACTGACACGCCGTATGGTCCACCTCCTGGAACCATCCAGTCTTGGTATTCTCAGCCTCAGTTAGCATTGTCTGTTGTCCGCAACCAACACAACAAGGTGCAGGCATATCCTATGCAGGGGTGAGTATAACGATACTCAATAGGGACCCCGAGACCCTCAAGGTCTCACAAAATCCACCAAGGATAAACCACACAGTATTAAAACAACAGATAACCCTACTTAGTTATATGTCCATACATATACCTATGTTATCAAGTAATTCATTTCAGTCACGAAGGAACACAGATATTCTGACTCAGCTCACACCAGGTATAGCATAGGTATGGTAGTAGATATGATTAGTAATAACTACTGAATCATCTTACTTCATTAAGAGGATCTGATGCTAACCTGAAAAAACTCGCTATGAGCTGACCCGCATAGGATCACTAGGATCTCACCCCTCAGGATCACTGAAGATGTCCTACATAGGATCTCTAGGAGCTGACCTGCACAGGATCGCTATAGCTGACCCGAACAAGCTCGATAAGAGCTGAGCCCCATTGGATTGCTAGGAGATGTCCCCCAACGGATCGATTGGAGCTGGCCCACACAGGATCTATGGAGCTGACCTACACAGGATCACTAGGAGCTAACCCACATAGGATCGCTAGGAGTTGACCCACACGAGATCACTTGGAGCTTACCCACAAATGATCTCTAGGAGTTGAACCACTGAGGATCACTAGAGATGACCCACACAGGATCACTAGGAGCTGACCCACACACGATCCCTAGATCTGACCCGCATAGGATCACTAGGAGATGACCCGCATAGGATCACTAGGAGCACTCTTCTCGTCATAGCCAGCTACTGGGTTTCCGCACTAGGCTTTCTCATCTCTGAGAGAGTCTGCTCTCCAAGACACTGATCGATTCATCAACTGCCACGATGTCCCATGAAGATGTATCTCATAGGTCCACCATGTCATAGGGGTCTCAACACAATAGACGACACGCCAATCAGATGCCCGGTCTGGGATTTATTAACATTTTAGTCCTGGGGGCCCGGTTGGATCCATGCTTGATCCAAGCTGACCGTACCCCATCATAACCCAAATCTCTAGTGGGATATACTCAAAGGTACTATCTCGCTCCACGATTTTCAGCTCCACTGACGGTTCATCAAACGGACGTCTTGTGTAAAAGTTATGGACAAAGAATGTAAATGGGTCATAGTGTGTCTGGGTCCAGTCCAACCCAGTCGGACTGACCCGACCCGACGCGGCCTGGCCCGACCTGATTCGAGTCAACTCGGACGGACCCTCTGGGTCTGTCTCGGCCCACTAGGCGGCCCAGCCTGTTTGGTTTGGCCAGACCCACTAGGTGGCCTGGCCCGCTGGGTCCGACCCGGTAGGCCGCGAGGGGCCGCAGAGGGCCGCGTCACGAGGCCGCGGAGGGAGAGGCGAGGGTGCGAGGCTGCAGGGCGTGTCGGCCAGAAGGTTGACAGTGGCTCAGGTGGTGGCTCGGCCCAGACGGCGGTGGCATCTCAGATGGTGTCTCGGCCCAGTGGTGGCGGTGGCTCGGACGACAGCGGCGGCCCGGACAACAGCTCTGGCGGCGAGGTCGTGGGCGGCGGAAGTGGATCAGGTGTTGAGGTCGTGGGCGGCGGTGTAGGCTCGGATGGTGAGGTTGTGGGTGGCGACGGCTTGGGGAGTGTGTTCATGGATGGTGGGGTGCCATTCCTTCACCAGCGTCCAGTTTTGCAGGCCTCTCTCTTCATTTGTCGTCGTGGTGCGAGCAACATTCTTCCATCGTGAAGAACACAATAAGAAAGAACGATGAAGGGGTCAGGCCTTTTGTTTTGGCCCACACCCTCCCTGTTAGAGCGGTAGAAAGTGGATCAACAAATATTTAGGAGTCATGAATGAAAAACTCATCAATTTAAATAATAATCATGGATCAACTCGTTTTGGTTGATCCACGTCCACCATGATTTCCAAGAATGAAAAAATTTAAACGAGAGAATTGATGAATTTAATAATAATCCCCTACCATGGATTGTTCATTGACGTTGGTGTGAGAAGGAAGTACAGACGTAGATTTGTCGTAGATGAAGACGTCCCATGTTGGAGGAAGTCAAATATATCAGCGTTTGTCGTGCCCGTCACACGCCTCCGATCCCGGGCTCGTTCGTTGGTTCTTCGTAGTCGAATGAGTTATTCATCGGAGAAAGAGTTCTTCATTGGAGGATTTAATTCTCCACGATTCTCCAAAGAGTTATCTCTTTCTCCTTTTCCCACCAAAAAAATAGGTGCCAATATAATCTAACTTAAGAAGCAATTATGTTGGCACACACAGACACACATGTTGGAAAAATTACTGTATAGAGTTGGCATAATTAATGTAGAGGAAGCTCAAGAGGCTCCTCCACATTAAAGAGTGAGTAGAGAGGTTTCTCTCTCATTAAGAGGGATGTTCAAGAGGTTCGAACCTCAGGTGGTCCCCACCACCATAACCCCTCAGGGGAGGTTTGGATCGAGTGGTCCCCACCAACATTACCTCTCATGGGCGGTTAATTCTGGTGGTCCACACCTGTGAAACATCCACATGGAAGTTTCAAAACAAAATAAAATAAAATTTTACTCACGTTATTTTACTTTATTCTTTTCACAAAAAAACCCAAATATATACATTCCCCCTCGACCAACTTCCATTGAGGTGAAATTCTTCTTAAGTGAAAATCAACACTGCGAGTTCAACGGTGCCCACAAATTTCAATTCTGAGCACTGGTTTAAAAGTAAGAAAAACCCACTCGCACGTTAACTGAACATACCAAGACTAAAGTTCAGAAATTCATTGCGGGATTTCTAGGCCTCGGAATCATGCACCGTAAATTTTTGCAGACTCGTAAAATTCCCATTTAAATAAAAAAAATTTCATTTAAATTATTGGTCTTTACATTATTGTAATTCCCCCAAATTATAAAGGGTTAAATGACTAAATGATATGACTCATGTCAATAAGGTGCACCATCCTTTTCAAGAGAACGTCTGTTTAGAACTCCACAGTTAAGTGTTCTTGGCCTAAAGTAGTGATCAAGATGGGTGACCTTCTAGGATGTTTCCCAAGGTTGTGTGAGTTAGGACAAGCACACTATAAAGGACATGTGTTGTCCTGTGGGGACTTTCATTAGTTTGATGACTCGTTTAGGCATGTGGGTGGGTTCCAAGGTGGGGACCACTTCCCTGCAGGAAAATTGGGGGTACCTGGCGGTCCAGGACCCGTTAGCCATGTTAAGGCAGGGTGGTTGTGCTGTCACCAGGACCTAGTTGTCACATTTGGTATCAAAGGTGGTACTTAGACTTAAGTGTGGTGTATTCCCTAGGATGAGATGTCGGTCCCACAAAGAGGACTTTGTGCTCTAAAGGGGGGTGATTGTAATGCCCCAAATGATAAATGGTTGTGTGGGTTAGGACAATGAACACTAGGAAGGACATGTGTTGCCATGTGGGGACCATCATTAGTCAGATGACCCGTTCATGCACGTGAGTGGGTCCCTGGGTAGGGACCACGTGTTTGCGGGGAAACTGGTGGTACCTGGTGGGCCAGGACTTGACAGCCATGTTAAGGCGGGGTGGTTGTGCTGTCACCAGGACCTAGTCGTCACATTTGGTATCAGATGTGGTACTTGGCCTTTAGTGCAGTGCACTGACTGGGTTGAGATGTAGGGCCCACAACGAGGATGTTGTTCTCTAAAGGGGTGGTCATTGTAATGCCCCCAAATTACAAAGGTTTACATGACTAAATGATATGACTCATGTCAATAAGGTTCACCTTTGATTTCTGGACCCCGTCTGATTAGAACTCCACAGTTAAGTGTTCTTTTACTTGAGTAGTGATCATGATAGGTGACTTTCTTGGAAGTTTCCCAGGGTGTCTGTGAGTGAGGAAAAAGAACACTAGAAAGTACATGTTTTGGCCTATCGGGACTATCATTAGTCAGATTACCCATTCAGGTACGTGGGTGGGTCAAAGGGTGGGGACCGTGTGTCTGCGGGGAAACTGGTGGTACCTAGCGGGCCAGGACCTGACGACCGTGTTAAGGCAGGGTGGTTGTGCTGTCACAAGCACGTAGTTGTTACAGTATTATAAAATTCAATTATGCTTTGCATATATATTTTTAATCAACCATAAATATATCCTACCAAACTACATAAGACAATATGATTCATTGATAAATATAAAATGTGAAAACTTCATTAAATAGTCCAAAAAATATTTACTATATTATTTTGGTGATAAGGACTAAAAAATATCATTAATAAATATATTTTTAGATAATCTACCCTATAATTGAGATTGGGTAATGGATAATGAAAATTTATAGATCATTTACGGCGGGGTGGATGTGCTGTCACCCAGACCTAGTTGTCACATTTGGTATGCGAGGTGGTACCCAGCCTTAAGTGCGATGCACTGCCAGGGTAGATATGTAGGACCCACAAAAAGGATGTTGTGATCTAGGGGGGGGGGGTGATTGTAATTCCCCAAATTATAAAGGGATAAATGACTAAATGATATGACTCATGTCAACAAGGTGCACCTTCCTTCTCAGGAGTCCATTTGATTAGAACTCCTGAGTTAAGTGTGCTTGGCCAGGAGTAGTGATCAGGATGGGTGACCTTCTAGGAAGTTTCCCAGGTTGTGTGTGAGTGAGGACAATGTACAATAGAAAGGACATGTGTTGGATTGTGGGGACTGTCATTAGTCAGATGACCCCTTCAGGCATGTAGGTGGGTCCTAGGGTGGGGACTACGTGTCTGCGGGGCATCTAGTGGTACCTGGCAGGCCAGGACACAACGACCATGTTAAGGCGGGGTGGTTATGCTATCTCCAATACATTATTGTTACTAGATAAGAAAATTCACTTAATCTCTTCATAGAGATTATCTATCTCCGAGACATATATCCTACCAAAATAAATAAGACAATATGATTCATTGATAAATATAAAATGTGAAAACATCATTAACTAGTCCCAAAAAAATATTACTATATTATTTCCATGAGAATGACATAAAAAATATCATTACTAAATATATTTTCTGATAATCTACCTTGTACTTGAGATTGGGTAATGGCTGATAAAGACATATAGATCATTTATGTGACAAATTAAATTTTGGATATAAAATAATTTGGAATCAAATCTAGACATTTCTACCTTTGTTATGGTAAAATCATACCGACTAAAAAAATTGACACTTATTAGTAGGTTGTAGATGAATAGAACAACTTAAGGATTTTGAATCACGTATCAGCTCCTCATACATGATTGAAGAAACTACCACATGAACCATTATATATATGATCTAATCAACATCCAATAACCAATAAGGTGGATTCTCCCCTCAATTTCTATTTTCCCCTATGACCATGAAATCTGTTTTAGTAAACTACCTCAACTTCATCTTCTAGAGGAGCGTTGATGAAATATTCAACTATAACTGGGGCACTAAAACCTCATACATCTACCCATCAAGGTGAATCTTAGGGAAGATTCTAAACACATTCCACTTTATACTAGACACTAACTTCACATCCACAAGATTATACCTACGTAATACATCATTAATAACATTTTAATGCCTATGGTTGTTAAAAATCTAAAAATCAAGATATTATAGGCAATCAATCCTCCTTTTAATTATAATTTTTAATTCACTTTTAGAAAATATACAATTTAGGATATTAGCATTGATATATAACACAAAAGTATCATCAATAATATTATGGAACCAACATTGCAGTGCATGAACCACCTTTTCCATCTCTATATCATTTTTCAGAATTTTCCACTAATATGGCCTCAGCCACCTAGAACCACATTCAACCACTATCCCACCCTACATTTGAAATTCCCCAAGGTCAACTATATAAGAATTATTTTGAAGTGTATACTTCAATACTAGCTCATGTAAGTACACATATACATTAATTTACCTTTCATCACTTAAGATGATATCTCACAAAAATATGACCACAAAAAAATTAATTTTTACTCACTCAATGTCATAATAAACACTAAAAATTTGAAGAAAGCCTTGATAATCCTCTACAAGTTACCAAACAATATGAGGATACATTGAATCATGATTATGTTATTGTTTTAATTATAAGAAAATATATAATCATCCTTCAATGGGTCTACTAACCTATAAGCTTCGATTACCATAATCCATATGAAAAATGCCTCACTAATTAAACATTTAGACATTAAAAACATGGCATATAGCTGATGATCCCTTAATATACCATAAATTATTTCCAAATGTTTATAATTATAATGATATTAATTGTATTTAATTAGAATATCATTTTTGAAAAAGGCCATGAATAGGAAATTTTAGGATATTATGCCTATATTTATCAAGTCTATAAATACTACCAGCATGATCATCAATCTGAACATCTTTTTTTGTTATTCATAATAGTCATAATATCTCAAAAAGTCTTATTTTTATTATTAAATGGACTCTATTACATCTATTGATAGATAAACCACCATTAAATCTCAAATAACACTTCAATACTATTAGTAGATTGAATAGGTAGTTGATTTGAGGGAAAATATACTGACTTTTAACTAGTTACCTAGTCTGTCCTCTTTTAGTATTTTCATAGATGAAATTATTTATTTAACTTATTAGAGAATTGTATTGGACCACCCAAATGGGATATGATCAGGTGAATGAGCCCCTTAAACTCCAGATCCTCTAGTTAATCATTAAGCTCCCAAAGATCTATTGGATCTATCTTATAGTTGCAATTGAAATGGGCTCTATACTAGATGAATAATAACTATAAAATTAAACTCAAAATTAAATAGAAACACGTATAAAATATCTTCTAAATAATGAGATATAATATGGAAGGCCTCTTGGAACATATCCTCATCTACCGATTTATTATAGTCAAATAAATCATGTTCGCCCCCAATAATTGATGAGTAGGTCCCAAATGACCTACCTATAATTCTTATAGATTTACATATGTGTAATTCTCACCCTAAAAAAATGAGAAAGATAATCATAAATGAATGAATTTATTGTTTATTCACTAAGAATTCAACTAATAAATACAATGGAACACTCAAAACTAAGAATCTCCAAATTGAAGAAGTCCTATAGAAACTTATATACAATGGTTTCTATAAATCACTATTGAAGTATCTAGACACCCTATTATTCATCCCTAAGGTAATATCATTAGAAAAAAACCCATAAAAATACTACACTATGAACCCCATAATGATGAATAACTATGAAAACAGGAATTAATTTAGCACACCTATATCAAATAAATTAGAATCTATAGTCGATGTCATTATAATCATACCTCAAATAGTTGATATCCCTATTACCATTATAGAATGAGTGTAATAAAAAGTGTGAATCTAGCCTTAACACCAAACTTTAACTCCCGAAACCAAACTCCCCTAATGTAACTCACTATACTAGTACTACTACACCTAACATTGGGCACCATGACCTCTTCCATAACCTAAACAGTCAACGGATACCCAACTACTAGACAGTTTTTTCTCTGATATCTCTAATTCTCTACCCTATGTATAATAGGATCCCAACCTACTAGATAGTATTTTTTTTATTCCAGAATAACTTTTTATGTGCTCCATATCGCAATAAGACTGTAACTTATTCAGTTTTATACCATAGTCATGCCAAATTCATACCTTATGGACACACTAATAGAACATTACTGAGACTTATATTATTATATGGAGTGAATAATCCCATCATTAGTTTCTCAGCCTATTCACAATGTGGTGATACTCAACATACCTCCAATTAATGTTGAATGACTACCCACCCCACCCCCATAATTAAATGAATTATTCTCATATTTTCTACCACCCATTGTGTTCTACTCAATAATATGATCAATCATCATAACCATTCAAAATGTATTAAATTTATATATATACCCCGAGTGTTGAATATATTTCATTTTTCAACCCTTAAAATATCCTACCTTATAGGTCTCATCACCTACCAATATAAGTGAAAATCACAAAAAAACAATGAATCATTTGGCATATTCCATCATTAAATTCTCCCTTATTCCAAATTCATGAATTCCCTAACTCTAGAATACGTATCATACATTAAAGAGAAATTAATAAGGGATAATCTTAGAAATCTCCTATTGTATATCACTACAAGCTATTATTTTTTTGAAGGAAAATTCTCGGAGGTTCTTCCATAGTCAACAAATAATATATGTTGTAAATTCACCCACCTAATCTCATAGCGTTGTCATTAGGTGATCAAAAAAATAAATTATTTATCATTTTTTCAATATAATACTATATATTTTTATTGGTGCATTTTTTTCACAAAACGATTCACCAATAGATATATCATTATCACAAAAGTATTGGTAAGACCTCTCTCGCTAAGTGTTATTATGAAAAATAATTTTTTTTGTTGTAATTAAAATTAATTTTCTAGATAATACATATTTTGTTCAATTTTTTTAAAATATTCAAATGATAAAATTATCTATTGATAACATTTCTATAAAAATTTTCTAAAAATACCATGAAATAATATATGTTTGTAAATTATATTTTAAAAAAAATAATATTTCCAGAATATGAATATTTATAGATAAAATATTATATTATAACTATCAATTTAATTACATATAATATAGTTATATTTATCATATAAAATATAAAAATTATACTTTAAGAAATCAACTTACTAAGGCATTATATAAAGAAAAAAAACACATTGATACATAATTTAAAAATATTTTATAACACATAGGGATGATAAAAAATCCAAAATAATATTTCAATCATTTTTAATCGTGTTTGTACTCTAAGTGACTATGCATAAACCCTATAATAAATAATCCTCAATCTTTTTTTCTCACACTTCCCATTTCACTACCATGTTCCAGACATGAATATGGGTACAAGATTTTAATTCCACCACTATGTCATGACATGTACATAATTGTGGACATCCCCAATAATACTCTCACATTGGATGCATGAAGAAAGTCAGCACCAATTTCAAATATAGGTCCATGGAATCACCGGAACATCACCACATATGTATTCATGTACCATTTATTGTTCTAGGGAATGGAAGTAGTTCGAAAACAATCTCACACTAGAGATAAAATTAATATATATATAAAATCAAAATGTATCCTAGTATATAAATAAAAAACTAAATATCAAATCAAAAATATGAATAAATATTGATGTATAATAATGTAAAAAAAATCAAATTTACAAGGCGTGTTATTATTTAATCCAATATAAATATTTTTGATATATTAGTCCATTACAAATAAATCAAATTGAGTATGACTATTAATACATAACATGAAAAGTAATGAATAAGAAACTATAACTAATAAATCATAAATAGCCTAATATTACAGTAAAAATATTGAAAGTTAACTTTGTTAATAATATTAGAAATAAATATATAGTAATAATAATATTGAATAACCATCTATGATAATATGGATTTATCTAAGTTAACAAAACTATTTATGAAAAGTAGTCACAATTGACATTAAAAATTCAGTTTTCAAAGTGTATAATATGTTATAATTGCAAAAAAACAAAAAATAAATCTAGTACACAAGATTCAGGAAGTCCCTAACATATGGATAATGTGATTTTGTTATGTATTATCAATATCTTACTTCTAGTTATTCTTATAGTATTTTATGTTATTCCAAATAGTATGAAATCTTTATTAGAGTGATTATATATTTTCATCATCATTTCATTGTGATTTTTTGGGGATTTCTATGCCTATAAATATAAATTTAGAAAGATAGATTAAATTGAGGATATATTACCAATATTACAGTTTTCCATCATATATAGAGATAATAAATTTTTCCATCACAATCATAGATACTTTTTTATTTTATATGGCCCAAAAAATAAAATAAAATATAAAATAGAAATAGTAAAATAGGAAAACCCCACTCAACATCATTAAATTGAAATATATTTAGGTGTTGAAAACATCACCTACAATCATGATCAAAAATTAATTTTAATCAAGGACTCCTTAAAAGAGTTAATTATTGAATAAGTTTTACTTTAGTAATATAAAATAAAAAAATCTATAGTCAATATAATTTTCCCTTCCATGGATATAAATTCATATTTTTTAATAAAAAAAATTTTCATAATATTTTAAATTATTTTTTATTACATTATTAATAATCATATGAATTTGAATGGTTATCTTATAATGCATGGACTACTGAATAGTTTCCTTAGTAAATTATTTACTATAAAATCAGGGATCTAATATCTAATTTTCAATATTATCTTATAATAGTAGTGGGTGTCGACCTTTTTCATTTTCTATGAGAACTTAAATTATGTATATAAAGGATTAACAAATATCTAGTGTTAAATTAAGGGAATCATATGTTTTTATAGGTGAAACATATGAAAATGATATTTTTTCCCTTAAAATTTTATAAAATGGGTTTTGGACATCTACAACATTCTTAAGTATCCTCTATAGTTATGGAATATTGAGAAATAAATGAAGAGCTGGTGATAAGAAAATGATTGGTAACTCCAAAAATGAATTTTATATTGATTATATTTACAAATAGTTCCTCAAGTTCAAACATAGTTTTTTATAACAATAAATTGGATAATATTTTTTAATGTCTTAACATAAGAAATTATAATGTCAGTGTTGTCACTTGATTGAAAATATTATACATTAATATGGTAGTTAAGGACTGTGGTGCTGTTTTTTGTAAATTACGACAATTAACATTATGAATCTAATGTGGGAAAAAATTTGCATTGATTAGGTCAATAAGAAGTGTGAATTGTTTTTTTCATTCCTTATTTGAAGCCAAATTATGACACCAATCTTTTAAGGGTTATAGTTAGGATATTCTAAATAATATGGAAATTAATTGTAATGTTTCTAAACCCTTGAAAGAAATATTATCAACATTTTCATATTAATACCTAGTGGTGGTGTTATATTTAAGATGGTGTCATCCACATTGTAGTATATGAGATTATCTACTGATGAATTTGACATGATTATTTATGAAGAAGATACCATTTCACTTGAGTAATAACCCATAACACTTTCATCAATTTTTTATGTTAATTTGAATATGACTATGAATCCACTTCCTCGAAATTATCGAAAATAAGAAAATGTATTGATTAGAAAAATGGTATCACGAGTGTCATTATATACATGAATGAAAAAAACATATGGCCTAAAGCAAAAACATTTCAAAAAACCATTAATTATTCTTTTATGTTTATGAGGATTTAAAATATCATGAGTGAAATAATGAAGATACAAGCTCCTAGTAAAGGCCCAACTTACTCAAATCCTCTTGTAAATAAAAAAGTGGATATTAAAAATAATAAGCTTCTCCTAGAGTAAAAACATAATTTATTTGGATAGTTTATGACTTTTGGGCCAATTCAAAATGTTATTTGAATGTGGGCCATGTTTCAAAACATCTCACCTCAAGGGGGTCAATCATCAATTTTTTAGGAAAACATACTGGGATAGATGCAATAATCTTACCAACATATTGGATGAAATGTTTCTCACCCCACATAAAAATTTCACCACCTATAGTATTACACACTGAAAATTATTTTTTATTAAGAAAGACACTTTTGATGCAAAAGTGAGAAACCATAAGTTTCAACAAACACCAAATAGTGCCAAGCAGAAAACCAGAAACAACCTCTTCCAAGCAAAAGCCGCAACCACAAACTCCAAAGTAGGACCACTCAGTGATCCCATGCAAGCATGGTCCCTCCAGATGGGAAGCCATACCTCTGAATCAGCCACATCCCAAATAAATTGCAGAGGAAGAAGCAGTGTTCTCTAGCCCATCTAAGCCGATCTGACCCTCCATCATTTCCACACACAATAAGGGAGGAAACTCAACAAAGCATTAGTTAGGAAATGAGTAAATAGAGTCATTGAAAACTAGTTGAATTCTACCAGATTCTGTGTTCCTAAACAGCTTCCAGGATAAATTAGAGACCTGTGAAAGTGGATCCCCCCTTATCAAGTCTTCAAAGTAAGAAGTCAGTTTATTCCAGACCTGCATGTACTCCTCGAGTCTTATCAACCCCTTATTGAAGCCTCCAACCAGGATCGTTCCCTATTTGTCAACCCAAGTATACTGCTCTTCATTAAGATCCACTTCAAGATTCCGACCCATCATCTTGGCTACATCCTCTTCCGAGGCATTGAGAAATAGAACCTACTCTGTCACCACATCATCCGAACTTAAAACCAAATCCGAGGAGGGTTCATGCTGTCCAGGTGATTTTATGTGACACCTGATCTCCTTGTCCAACTTCTCAACCGTTAGCTTCTTTGCTGACCGGGTCCTCATAGGAGGAGGCAAGGATGAATAATTCTTCCTACCCCTCCTCCTCCTCTTACTCATGTTTCTCCTTGAGTCAGGTTCTACTTCAGAAAAACTCATACTGACCTCATCGAGTTCTGATTCCCCTCCACCAATAGCACACTTTTGGATAGCATTCCCCCTGATCCGACCATCCAAAATGAAGCCATCGATGCTCCTCCTACCGACCTACACTATTAAGATAAGAGAATATAAAATAACTTTATGAGTAAGATAATGTGGGTAATGAATTGAACTAAGAACGAAAAATACAAATTATGAATAATAGTTAGAGAAATTATATGTGAACAATACACACAAATTAAAAGTAGTTAACCTGGTGAAATATATAAATTCCTTAATAAATAATTAAAATATATTTGATGGAATTATATTATAAAATAATAATAGTTAGGATAACTTATTAATCTTTGATTTTCTATGTGTTCCCAGTACAAATTTTTAAAATACGATAACTACTTATAGATTTATAACTAGTAATATGTTAAATTAAATGTAATATGAAATTAAAATTGGAGGAAAATATAATGTATTATATTTCATGAGAATGAATATAACAATTTGTATAACTAATATTTATTTAAAATCAAAAAATTATCAAAAAAACTCTATATGGAGAAGATATAATTAAAAAATTAATTATAGATCTTCATCAAAGGTCCCATATCCATGTTTAAGTGTAATAAATTGTATTTCATTTTGTATAACATTGTGTGGAATCCAATTCTTTATAAAATGAGTTCATAAAATTGAAGATATTATGAAATTTGATAAAAATATTAAACTATAAATAATGTATGATGGTGGAATGAGGAGGAAATATAAAGAAAACAATTAATATAGAGAATAATAATGAAATATAAGATAACACTTTTTATAGATTTAATAGTAATAAAAAATTGAATGACTATGTTATTGAAGAAAAATTAAAAATTAAAAAATTAAATGTTAATGGTATAGATAAAATAATAGTTTTATTATTATCAGATAGAGATTATAATTTTCATATTACATAAAATTATTTTAAAAAAGTAATAAATTATAAAATGATTATAAAAAACTGATTATATAAAAATTCTCATTCACATGAAAATATATAGAATTGTTTAAAAATAATAAATATTATTTTTATTGATATATTTTCGTTTAATAAAATATTTAATTTGATTAATTTTTTAAATTCTAAAATTTAAATTTTTAAAATTAATATATTACTACAATTGGAAAATTTATTTCAGTGATCATATATCCAATTATATCAATTCCAGCAATAAATTTATCCATAAAACAATTTGTCATATTTTTCTCTGAATATGATAACATTCCAAAAAATATTTTCTAATGAATTGGATGTTTCAATAATATAAACAATGGATTATAATATATGTCTATAAAATATCATTCATGGATTTGTAAATTCATACATGATTATGAAAATTTGTGTTTCAACAGTATGTGTCTCGAAACCAACAAATAATTTTTATAGGGAGAAGAAAACATGTCTCAAACCTGTCAAGATTCTATAATAATTAAAAGAACCAATAATATAATATTAAATTTTATATAGAATAAAGATACAAGTGAAAATAATAAAAAATCTAGAACTTATATTAGAACTCAATGGACCATGCAAAGAAAAACATCACGAAATATATGGAATAAATAAACTAATGTTATCAATATATAATTAAAATAAAATAATATAACAAAACCAAAATGGATATTTTATGAGTGAAACCTGATATAGAAATTATATTATTTTAATTTTAGAATATAGATATAACATTATATCCATGCTATAAGATTTATTCAATGTAGAGGTTTAAAGTTCACCCTGGAAAACATCACTAAAATATTTCCTCAAGAAGTTGATCACTTCTTGAACACAATGAAATGTAATAGGTACTGACTAAATAATTTTATGTTGAAATTATATAACCAAATATTTATCAAAAATATTTATATAAAATCATTAATGTATTTTAGAATTTATGGAAGCTTGTGCATACATGTGTATTAAGTGTCTCTTATTAGGAAGAAACAAATAATACTGGAATAAAATGATAAAAATCTCGAAGATATTTTTATATTATATTATAGTTATATAATAAATCATAAAACCAATTACCTTATATGAAAATAAATCTTGATTAATTCAATAATGTGACTACACAGATGAATCCTAAAGATACAAATAAGTCTCAATGCATCATGTGAGGTAACTACAACACCCTATAATTAAAGGCATACAAAAAGTGTTTCGATTTGCAATAATTAATAAGTGAATTCCAGTTTTACAACAAACTCCCTTCAATCCCCTCATTTTCCCCAAACACACTACAGAAAAAGAAGCATCTGTAGAAGAGGATTCCGAGCAGGTGCACTCACCACAGCAGAGCCAAATGGAGTTGTCATAATGTGACCATATGTCTATGCCATCGGGACCAGCCTGTGCTTGCACGGGAAACCTATAAAGATGACCATGTAAAGGTGGATAGCTACTATCATGATGCAGTTTATAGGGAGGGGCAGTTCCTGGTGGATAGTATCGTTTAATTCCCTAAGACATTCGGGTCATGTAATCTCCTAAGCCTACGGGAAATGTAATCTCTTCGACTACATGCCTTGAAAGGGTTCCGCCTCATCCATACAAAGTGGGGTTATCAAAAAATAAAAAAAGGCCTTCAGGACATTTGGGCTGATATCTTTCTAATCCCCTATCATGGATATCTTAAATCAAATTAAACACTCCATACAGTCCCTAACAATTAGAGAAAGATTCACTACTTTATCTAAACTTCTTAAAATAGAAATTTCTTTCAGGGAAACCCCCATTAATTGAAGATATAAAATCATGAAATAATGATTCTATGGCAGGGAAATAACCTTCATATCATATGTCTTAGAATGAATGGAATGAATCTTTTACGGAACTCTCATGGATTCTGTATATATAAAGTTAAACCCATGAATATCTTATCAACGACAATTATCAAAGGCCTAGAATCATATTACAACATATAATTTTGTAAATTCATATATTAGATATTTAATAAGAATAATTACCATGAATCTACACTCTAAATACCCCAATAATGAAGAAAAGACCAACCGATACTGGATTTGAACTCTATAATGATGTTTTATTCTGTTAGATAAACCTCTATATAAATAATATTAAGAATATCAGTTGATGCCATCTAATAAAATACTTAGGAATCCATAAACTCCAAACCATCCCATTAGAGTATTAATTAATGATAAATGAAGGTGAATCTTATTTGTTTCCTTCACAAGAATGATGTTCCATGTTGCCGAATTGAAGCTTGATGAGTGATCCCCTTCCTCTAATCAAGCTAATTATATAATAATATATGATGGATGGAGGGTAAAAAGGCATAAAGGTTGAGGGTTAATCTTCCAAGGTCAATATATAAATATTTATCCATACCCATAAAAGTATATAGTCATGCAACAAAAACAATCAATCATGTTGATGATTCAAACCATTTGACAACAACATAATTGCACTCCCTGAACTTGCACTGTTCTTCTAATCATTTTTTACCAATTGAAAATTGATTCCCTGTAAAATGGTAAGACAACAATTTTATGGGGTTCCAATGATCCCCTATGGAATAATATCATTAAGGGATGGTAGTAAGGGATGATTGAGGATGGTTGCGATGAGTGGTGGTGAGGAAAAACGACAAGGAGTTAGGAAGGTAGTGGGGTGGTGTGGGGAGAGTATTCAGGTGGATTGTTACGGTTAATTCTCAATAATAACATCTAAATTATTTTTATTATTATTGAAAATATTTTTTATTTTTATTCAAAATAAAAGAAATTAATGAATAGTCTTGTAATTATTAAATATTTTTTTTCTAAATATATTTTAAAAATTGGTTTTAATGTATTTAAAAGTATCTCCCCATGTATTTTTTCGACGATCAATGATATAAATGAAATTAAAATTTTATTGGGTCTTCAATAATGAGACTATTATCATTAATTTTTTACCCCATTAGTGAGTTGGATTTTAATTAGGTTGGTATTCCAAAAAAATCATTTTATTTGTTAATAAATACACAAATATATATATACATGTTTGTGTGTCTTTGTGTGTGTTTGTGTTTGGGTAAATATGTATATATGTTTGAATGTATGTATATATGTATGAATACATTTCAAAAATATTTTTAATTTATGAATTACATTATTTTTATGTATAAATATATATTTTTATTAAAATATTATTTATTTGTATAAATATACATGTCTAATTATTTTTATAACTAATTTTTATAAAAAAATATTGGTGAAATTTTTCCCAACGGTAAAATATTTTTTGGTAACAATTATTTTAATTAAAATATTTATGTGACGGTTTAAAAATGAAGGTATTAATATAAAAATATAATAGATTTAATTATTTTTATAATATTTATTGGTATTTCATTGAAAATACCAATAGATATATCTATCAATAAAAACAATATTTGGTACTTAAAATTTATACTGGAAGAGCAAATTTAAGTTTTTATTATTCATTTTTATAATACCAAATTTTTTTAAAAAAATAAATAAAAATAAACTTTTAGTAGTGAAAGGTATTTTCTATAGAAAATATCTTCAACTCATTATTTAGAGGTAAACCATAATCTATAAAGAGGGGTGGATGTTACAAATAGAACTCAAAAGATAGAACAAACATAGTCAACCCAACTTCCGGTTGCCAGATATGAGGGAGCTTGTATGTCAAGAATATTTATTATCATCAAAACTGAATGCCTACTCATTGATTTTATCAGAACGAATGATCAGTTGCGATAGTCCCCCATGATCAGTCCTATTCAGCACAGACCTATGGGTGCCACTGGTCCTCTCAATGCTAGAGCTGGTCATTCGGTATACTGGACGCCTCCCTCCATGGGCCTCAAACTGAATATTGATGGATTTTCCGGACAGGGTAGCTTGTGGGGTGGAGGTGTTTCCTGAGACTCCAGTGGCTTGGTCATCATACTGTTCACTTCTCATTATAGAAGTGGTAATTCACTCCAGGTAGAGGATTCAGCCATGCTTTCTAGCCATAGGTTTTGCTGTCAACATAATATCCTCATTGATGAAGTGGAATCATACTGCATGGTATTTTTTAAGGCTCTTCATGGAACTGAAAATATTCCCTGGTCTATATCATATACTATCAGAAAATGAAAAGGCCTCCTGACTAGAAATATCAATTAGGTTCACATTTGGTGTGAGGGTAACAAGGTGGATGACCATCTATCCTCCACTGCATCCCACAATTCGGTCTTTTTGGGCCATGAGGGTAGGAATACTCTCTAGGTTGAGGGAGAGGAACTCGTGAGAGGGGATTCCCTTGGATTACACTATTTCTAACCTCCTTGATTTGTTTTTGTTTTTCGTTATCTTGCCGTATTTTTGTTTCTCTTTATTTCATAAATAAATACTATTGATATGATAGGAGGAATGGGTTAAATATGGGGATTATCCTCCACTTTGGGGGGGGGAATTTTCATCCATACCCTCCTAGAATTCAATAGAAGAACTCTGTGATAGCAGGTAACTATAATATCAAATGCATGATTCATATCACATTTATAAAACAATTTTTAACCACAATTTATCTAATGAAATATCATTCACACTCCACTCTATCCTAAATTAACATCCTATGATATAAGGGTCCTAAAATTCATAGAATGATCTTATACTATGATACCAACTCTCATGCCTTTTTAATCCCAATCAGGATCACAAAATAGTCATAGTGTTTCATACTAACAATTTATAAGAATTAGTTTACCAAGTTTATTTCCACCAATAATTTATATTCTAAAATTACATATGTCACGATATTGACTCCCCACCCCTAAATTGTATCATAAATTTGATTTGGGAATAATACTAAAAATTATGCATGTAAATATAATGTGTTCCCTACATTACAAGAATAATATATGAACACTTTCTCTCGCTCCACCATAAGAAAAGAGTAAAAACCATAAAAAAATTAATCATTATTATAATATATAATTTTTAAAAATACTAACCTAACTATAAAAGTGAAATTCGTGGAAAAAAGTCCTTTCCCTAGAAAGTTAGACTTCCATCATATATGAGTTAGATACTCCTAGGAACAACATCCATACCAAGCCTTGGAAGAATCATATCCCTTGTCTATAATACCATATATAATAATTAAAAAATGTTATGATAACATTTTTTAATGACCACAATTTTCATATTCTCTTTTTTTATCAAATCAAGTCATTATGTACTTCAGGAACGCCTACCCATACAAGAGTGGTTGTGGACTAGTACCAATGGTTATCACAAATGAGTAGTGATATTATAACATTTATTATAGATAACCATAAAAACAAAATAGAATAAATTTTAAGAACTATTCATCAATATAATATTATTAATAAAAAATACAATATATTAATGTCAGAAAATCGTAAAAATCAACATCGAGTTATTTAGAAATGGGATATTATGCTTCTTATAATTGTTAGATTTTATAAAAATTATATCTTATATGAATTTCATATATAATTAGGTCCAAAATACACAAAATTCAGTGAAACTTTGTAAAACTATTTTTAAGTCATTATTATGTATTGTTTCCAAGCATGAAATCTATATCCCAAATTAATCATCAAAAGATGTAGGAAATTTACCCTTACCTAATCCACCAAACATAATGTCTTATTAGGTTCTAGGGATCCCAGTTAGGGTATTATTAAACCTATATGATATAACACTAATGATATCACTTACAAAATTAGTAATTAAATTTTCATAAAAAATATTAATTTCCAATAATGAAAATAAATAAATAAAATTTCACTCTATAGAGTTATGCATTGACAAAAAAAATCGTTAACACACCTGCTTTAGCCTGTGCTTAAAGATACTAATATATCAATTGTATGACCAGACCTCAAGGATGAAAAATGTATTATTTATCATTTTATAGTTGGGTTGAAGAATATATTACTATAAAATATTCTTTGTGAATGACGTGTTTCTATCATAACCCTCGTAGCTGGTCGACCCACAATCATTAAAATAATAATGGTTGAGGATAAATGACTTATTAATTAGACATCACTAATCCTATGAAAATGATACACTATAATTTATTCTAGTTTACAACCAATCATAATTTGAATGCATGTTTCTCTCATAACTAATGTGTGTGAACTTCTCCTTAAAAATATTATTTATTTAATATTATTCACCTCCAAATAGTTTTACACATATATGAGTATGTCATGAATATCCATTTTTTACCTAGTAATTGAATTTTACTTCACCAAAAAGAGGTTTACTTATGAATATTCCTTTTAGGAATGATTTTTTTCTTATTTTAAATTCTTCAACCCCTTTGTAAAATCCCATTCCCCATAAAGCATGAGTTCTTCATGATCTTCTTTCACCTCAGGAAATAATGATGCATCAAAAAATGACTCTATTGTGAGCTAATGTGAACTATAAACTAAGCACCTCTACAAATAAAACATTATTTTTAGACTGAATATCCTCACGTACAACCACCCTCTTGAATCACCTTTGGACATATAAAAAATTCTCAAGTGAAGATTATCTGTAATGGGGTTTTCATTATTGTAATATCCTTTGTGAATGATCCTTCATAGGAAAGTAAAGTCATTATTCGGTTCATATAGTTCATAAAACTCCCTATAGTGGGATTTGAAATGACACCTTTGGAGATGAATGATGAACCCCCATTGTGGTGAACTCAAATTCACTAACATTGGTTGTAAATTATGAGAACCCCAGTGCAGTTCACATATTATTTTTTCCTCTTTAATTAAATTGTATTTTCTGATTCTTCCTTGTATTTTTACATATATTTCATATAGTTTTCATTGCAAATACCTTATACAGCTAACATTAATTTCTTGAAAAAAACCATAAAATCATCAATCAATGTTTTGGTCCACCGAGTTTGCTACGAAGGAATTCTAATTTTTCAGTAAAACAAACATAATTAACCCAAAATCTATAACTCACCATAGAAATATATTTTTTCCTAAAAACAATTCCTTTTAGGTTTGTTGAAAACACTTCAAAAATATATTAAACCATTCTGTTGAGATAAAATCACACATCGAATACTAATACCACCATTTCCACTTCACGAAAAAGTTAAGAGATCAAATATTTAATTGAAATGAACCACAATCCCAAATGAGCCATAATTAGTATTAGAAACAAGAATAGAGTGAAGGTTTTACCAATACATCACTTATTTATCAATACCAATTAAGAGATATTATGTTGAACACAAGATGAAAAAATTTCCCATCCACATATTGGAATGTAATTTCATCATGAAATTCAATCATCATTTATAACCATTAAATGAACTTCTTTAGTATCATCATATTTAAAAATATAAATGTATCATTTCTCCCATTATCAGCTTCTCCCTATGTAATGACCAAGATATTTTTTCCCAATTTATAAATGGAAAAAGAGATAACCTTTTGAAACCATAAACATAGAAATAGGTCATATATAAAAATAGGGGGAAAACATCATACCTCAGGGAGATAAGGTCACACATCTACATTTTTTATGTTCCGAAAGTCAATTAAACTCTATAATTCAGTCAATATCACTAAAATTATTATTTAGGTAATACGTGAATCATAATATCTACATCCTTTAGTTATGTAAGAACATATTCAAACATCACAAGACCATTCTTAACAATCTCGATAACAAAATTATTCTGGATTTCAATGATATTTTTCCATGAATAATGGGATGGATATTTTATAATATTTACAGAACATGGATTATAAAAATTGATTTTCATTAGAGGAAACACTGTAGTTACTATATTGTTCATTCATCTTCCAACACATATTGTTCTCATATTCATGGAAAATAAAAGTAATTTTCTATTTGATTTATACCTCTTCTTCCAGATATCCATTAATAATATACGACTTGATGTCCATCTCTAAAACATTTATCATTTATTTCACTATTATGGATATGAGTAAACAGATAGTGTTCAACTTTGTAATAGGTTCAAAAGTAACATAAACATTGATTCCTTTGACCTGGGAGTTTCCATTGATAGTATTTGTTCTTTCTTTTTAATTACCACCCCATCTTAATTCTATTTTTTCTTGAAGGACCACTATTTTAGATTGACATTCTTATCATTCAGCCTCAAAAAAACCCTTCCATGTTTGGATCTTTTTTATTTTTTCATTATATTCACTCAATACATGAACCAAATTTTCATCTATAAATACTTCTTCAAATAATTTCCGCACTTCGTAAGATGAAGATTGAATCTTATGGTTCAAAAATTATTCTTCATGTTTGTACTAATTTATTCAGATCACCAATGATATTATTATTATTAATTTTATATTTTTGATTTAGTTTTGGAATAGTTTTATTATTCTCCTCGTCAAAATAATATTCTAAATTTTCCTTAGGAATATTAAATCCCTTTTGCCTTAACATATCTTCATCACTCTCCTCTAGAGACCACTCATGGATTTGGTAAATATCCTCCACATTTTCCACCATAATAATATAATTTCTCTCTGTAACATTATTTAGATTCTAATTGAATTATTTTTATGCTTTTATTTTTTATGATTATCAATGAAATGTATCTTCATCTATATTTTATTGAAATATCAATTGTTTCTCTATATTGATAATGAGACACTTACTTCCAAGTACTTGAATGTACATAATATGTTTCTTCTTTCAAAACCACATCTCACATGGATCCTTTTCTTATATTGAACATAATAAGGAAATATTAGAAATGTTGACTAATGAATACCTTACATTTTTACAAAATATTTCTAGAAGGTACTCCTAAATAAGTATATTTATTTCCATGTTTTTGATAATATTTTTTATTCTCTCAAGTAACCCATTTTATTATGTATTTCATTCTACTCCAGTATGGTGCCGTATCAGATTCTTATTGGGATAACACTCCACTTTTCACCTTGTGAACTTCGTTCCATTATTATTTCAGAACATCCATATTTTTAACCTAATTTTTTTAAAATTGAAAACCTAGGATATATAGGAAATTAAAAATATTCTTTATATAATTATCAAATAATAAATCAAAAGATAATAATACCAGTTTTCTTCAATGGGTCTTAGTATGATAAGTCCACAAACATCAGTATGTACCAAATCAAGATCTCTAGTTGTATTGAAATTTTTCAGCATTTTTGTATTTCAGATACTCCTCCACTGTTAAATTTTATCACATGTGTGAGTACAAACACATGATAATATAGTCAGATCAAGAGTAGCATCACCTTTCATAAGATATTCTAAGGATATTAGGCCCAGATGACCACTTAATTTATTACAAACCATATATTCTTATTCCTTCTATAAAAAGAAAAAATATACTTCTACACTAATATTTAGATATTCCACTTCGTGCATTTTCATTGAAATATATTTTCATTAAATTTTTTATTTATATTGTACAACTTCTTTGTAAATATTATAGCATTCATAGAGTCACATAGTTGAATAACACATTATATTTTGAGATAGAGACCTTCAACCACAAATAAATCAATACTTATTATATTATTTCCTCTAAAAATATGTTTTCTTGGTATAATATCCTTTTGGCCTTCATAAATACCAATTAATATGTTACCTTCCTCATTGTATTATATTCCTCTCTCCAAATCCATATTTTCAATCATACGAGATGTCCATTGACTATCAATGATCAATTTTCCACCATGATTTGATCATTTGAAGGAAATATTCTCAAACACTTCATGCTCAAATATAATATTTTCTATCAATATTCAATATTGAGATTCTTTATGGCCATGAATACCACCAATCTAGACATCCATTTCTCCGAAGCCTCATTGTCATCATTTATCATCTCGTATGTAAAAATTGTACTATATAGGAAATATAATTTTGGTTTTTAGATCATTTTCCTCCTGTAAAGAGACATTTTTACTAAATTCGGTAGGTTAATTCTCAATATGTTTTTAATGATCTTGACATCATTATAAGTTTCTCTGAGACCATGAATTTATTCCAAAAAACTAATAACCCAATCAAAGAATTTATCAACATACTCATTAAAGTGAATTAGCATGTCCTTATATTTTTTCCATGGAACCTTCAATTTAGCTTCTCATGCGGTTGAATATCCATAATTGATATTCAACATATTTTCCCACATGGAATCTGATGAATAATATTACATAACCTCTATGTACATTTTTTTGGATAAATATCCCTTAAGGAAATGACTACTTTGGAATCAACATTAAATTGTCTTATATGTTCTTATGAAAAATCACCATTGTCTTTGCTTGAAGTAATACCATTAGATTACATATTAAAAAATACATACCTAATGATTTGAAATAGTGCTACATTCAATTATTCCATATCTTAATCTTTTTTCCATTGATTCTCTGAATCCCATTATGATTAATAAAATCAATTTCTTCTAATGAGAGATATTCATGGATTTAAAACATTCACTCTAATACCAATTCTTATCCCAACTAGATCAAATACCAAAATAAGATTGGGGTGTATCATTCTATAAAAATTAAATAAAAACTACCACTTTGTATATTTTTTTATCATTAAGAAAAGATCAATTATATCAATTTCCCAAAGCATAGAATAAATAATAATTAAAACATATAATGGACACAAAAATTATATTTGGTTCACCCAAACTATGATATTTCCAATGATAATACTAAAAAAATGTTATGATGTTATAAATCCAATTAAGTGTGATTCTATTACATGATTTAGTGTGGACTGATTATCCCTCCTGGTTTACAACTAATCGAAATATGAAAGATCATTACTCTCTCAACCAATGTGTATTGATTAATCCTTAAAAAGATTATTCGATTGATTTATGTTGACCTCACCTGTTTTGATAATCCCAATTATGCTTTCACATACTTTGATAATCCCAATAACTATTTGTCTATATTCTAATTCTTTTAATCTATGATATTCTATTATCAAGATGATAATATTATTAAAATAGTACTTGATAAATGTTAATCAATGTTAATCATTGTTTATATAATTTTTGAATTAATTCTAACTCAATAGGATATGTTCTTCATAAAACAGATAAGTATTTAGTAGCTAATTTGTTATAGATACTGATACAGTTCTACCATTACTTAGTCTACCGATAGACATAGTCACCGATAAGTTATGGTCACTGATACATAGAGCTACCCGTATGTACAAGTCTACCAATACAGATAGATACTGACAGAAACTGAGCTACCGATAGAACAATTCTACCAGTATGCATAAGTCTACAGATACATATATCACTGATGTAACACCCCAAGATTTCATAGTGTGTTATTTCTTTAAAATAATACAATAACTTGCACTACACGCAACATCGAGTTCAAGCACACCATGACTTACCAAACAAGCCGTTCAAAAGAGGTTATGAATAGTATTAACTAAATTTTAAACTTTATATAATCCTTATAATTTTAGAATCCATATTATGAATTTCTTAGACATAATACAAGAACAGATTCATTCTCAGTATTGCACTTTTATCAACTTTTCACCTTTTTAAATACAATATTTTAAACTTTTTGACTAAATGGGGACATCAAAAAAATTTAAAATGAAACATCCCAAGCTTCCTTGGTACGCTTTCTTTGAATAATACAGTAGCGTGTGTTGTACGCAACCTTGAGTTTTAACACACACCACAACCAATCAAACTAGCCGTTATGAATAGTAATACCTAGTTTTCAAAATTATATATATTTTATATTTTAAAATGGACTTCATTTCTGGATTCGGAATATCGAATTTAGCCTAAGGTGAAATTTTGGTACTTTTTGATAACTTTCATATTTTGATGAATAGTGAAAATTACTAAATTTTAATTAAAAACAACTTTTTTAATCAAAATAATTAATAGTGATAAATTATGAATTTGAGTGGTTTTAAAGTATATATAGAATATATTTTTATCATTTAATATAATTTTGGTCATTGGACATAATTTTACAATTAAACCGAACATAAACAAGTGTCAATCTTTTGATAGTTATTATCTCTTAAAAACACGCTTTTTGTTTTGACAGTGGGAATTAATTTTAAATTAATTTCTGCCACTTCTGTGTTTTGAATTTAGAAAAATGGATTCCATATTTGGAATCAGTATATACAAATTTTTTAAATAGGTAACTTTTATTTTTAGACATTTTGAATAATTACTGCGGTAAATATTTTATTTACCATGGTTAAGGGTAAATCCGGTAATTAAGGGTTAAAAAATAATATTATAATAATACTAAATTACCCTAAAACGTGTCATAAACCTATTGGTTGATACATGGTCGACCATGGGCATATTTGGGTAGATTTTGGGACCCCATGGATCCACTTGTAAGTGATAATGACACTTTATTTTAATTAAGTTAAAATGAATACAAAAATGACACAAGCATATATCTTTTAGAAAAACAATTGTTACATAGGGTTATATATGTTGGATTTTAGATTATAAATATTCATTAGAAATATAAAAGGATTTACTACATAATTATATTTTATTTATAATTTTTAGACATTAAATAATTTATTTTATTTATGACACAATGATGATGTAGTAATTACTATAATAGTGAAAAATTAAAATAATTGATATTATAAATACCCAAATAAATATAATACGAAACTTTTAATAAACTAAACTAATTTTATAGGATAATATGATATATTAGGATTGATTTAATTGACTTTTTTTGAATTAATAAATCTGTTATGAGTTTCACAAAAATCAACTATTGAATAGTGTCAAAATTGACATAAAAGAGTTCTTAAAACAAATATTATATTATTAATTGATATTAAATTCCTAAAAATCTATGGTTCGGCCAAGGGACTTATATCGTGATAGTTTCATCATTAATGGACCACTTGGGGGTCGCTTGGATGTATATAGTAAGTTTAATAACCATATTATATAAAAATACAAAGAGACATTGTAAAAGTGAAACTAATTAACTTAGAGTTAATACTTAAAGATAAGGTTAATATAAGTACCCAAACCTGTCTAAATTATATTGGTTGAGTTTTTGTCGACCCATCCCCACCTTAACATTTAAATAATCAACTTTGGAGACATTATAAACCAAATATGAATTTATTATAAATTAATTTTTCAAGCTTTTCCAAAGGTTCCCCTCACCCCTCTTATAAAAGGGCACCCCTCCTTCTCATTTCTTCACACCTTAAAAGCCTTTTGGTTCGTCCAAAATCTGCCAACATACTCTCCCAACATCACTCAATACAACATAGAGGCCTTATTTTGATCAGAAAGCCAACCTAAGGAGCCCTTTTGATCAAATCAAAAGGAAGAACCCGAAGAAGAGGTAATGTTTTCACCACCCCTTTTCAAGTTCCTTCCTTCTACCACTTATTCTTTCTTTGTTCTTACCATTCTAAAATAATAACTCCATTATCTCACATATACTGTGATGTTATTATAAATATGGTACAACCATATTCAGTATTCTATCCACCCTTTGAATAACATGTCACCATACGTGCGTACGTACGGCTTACCGTCTCCACGTCGTGGTGTAATTGTTATTCAATATAATATTATTTGGATGGGTATAATAATGATGTGTAAATCATGTAAATAATAAATATAAAATGATAATGATTCTGTATATATGATATACCATCCATTTATATATATTATTTTAATATCAAAAGAATGATATTGTCGCTTGTGCGTACGTACGGAGTACCGTCTCCACGAATGCGATGAGATTCATTCTCCATCGTATCCATTCAAGTATAATTATCATTTGATGATTTAAAAATGATGTTTAAATACTTGATATCATTATGGATATGAATAATATACAACCTATCCTTTACAAACATGTCTTACGTAACGAAACATACAAAAGAAAACAAGTAAGTTCACACCCGAAACAACGATAATACTAAGATATTATTATCAAATCAATATTAAAAGATCATATATGATATCATAATAATGTATATGATTATTTTATAATTTAATAACAATTATTTCACCATTATACAGCAGTTTAACCTACCCCAACCAAGGAAAAGTACAAGGTAATGGATTTTCTTATCTCACATTCAATTCCGTTAGATTTCCATTATTCACCACTAAATTATTGAAAGTGGTGTATTGTGTACTGGAATTTGATATATATTATCATGATTATCTTTATATTCATGTTATTCTGTGAATAATTTGGTGGTTATTAACTTTTTTCCATACGACTCATTTGATTAACGTGGTAAGGGGTTTTCATCTCACTCTTTATTTCCGTGAGATTCATGCCATATTTCCACTATTATCTTTTGTGTGGTGTATGTACTGCCCATAATTGTATTCTTTGTGTAATAAACTTTACCTTATATGTATTTACATTTTCATTGTATTATACCTCTTTCATGGGTTGTATGTTTCATAAGTTACCAAATTGGTAAGGGTTATTTCACAATCTCTTCATTATCCGAGGTTGTTAATATGTAATAATCTACTGGGATCTCTTTATCATCCACATCCATGTTTCTTAAAAATGTATTTCAAAACATTTTTATTATTTCCAAGAATATGGGTTAAAGTCATTTATACCCTTGTTTTACTTTTTATAAGAGGTTTATAAAGGAATCTTTCCGTCGTTTTCAAAACAAGGTCCTTTTTAACCTTTTCGACAGAATTAAGGTAAGAATGTTTTTTTAACTTATACGGCGGGTGCGGATATTTTCCGCCGTTATAAAATCTTCAAAGCTTCCCTTACAAACTTATAAGAATATTTTCAAATAAAATGTTTTATTTTATATGTATCTTAAATGATTTCAAAATAAAAGGAGGTATTTCTTTAAAAAGAATTTTGATTTCATCTATGTCAACATCCTTTGATGGACTTTAAGATTATTTGAAGTTGATTTATTATGATTTAAAACATCCATATTGTAATGAAGTTTTGTGATATGTTTGACTGTAGATGTGTCATTTATATAGGATTCATGGTTTATGAGTAAAGTATTGACATTTCGTATGCTAGTTCCAATATGAATGTTTATGTTATATTTCAACCTTTACTTCATATGAATTTTTTGGACAAGTATGTTCCAGGTTGGGGACTGGTTAAAGTAAGCCCTCCAGGTTGGGGACTGGTAAAAGTAAGCCCTCCAGGTTAGGGAATGGTAAAAGTAAGCCCTCCGGTTTGGTCTCCGGTTATTAGAGGCACTCCGGGTTGGTGTCCGGTTATTAGAGGCACTCCGGGTTAGGTTCCGGTTACAGTTAGCCCCAAGGTCTTGGGACGAGGCCTTGAAAAGAAATTAAAGTTTAGCATTATGCATTCCATCATTATGAAAGTGGTTATTGATTTTTCATGTGATTATTCGATTAGTAGAATATCCATGTGAATAAGTAAATGGAATTATTTCATTTTACTTTTGCCATACTATGTTGAAGTTCAAGTTTAAAAGGCTTTTGTTTTAGTAATGCATTACCTTAAATGTTTATGCTTATTTTGAATGTTCCGCTATATTGTTATCCTTACTGGGCATTTGAGCTCACCCCTTTTCTATGTTTTATTTTCCCCAGGACGTGAAGAAGTAAGTTATGAATGACCTGCAGGGATATTATGAGGGGATAATAGTGTGGACTGTGGAGACATTATGTTGTTTTAGTAGTTTTTCATTTTATGATGTAATGTAAAACTTATGAATATATCTAGTTTTTCCAAGGCTACTAAACCAATCGGTCTTTCGAGATTTGATCTTTCTTGTGATCATGCCAATGTTACGAAGTAATGCACCGACTCTGGGTAGCTGGGGTCGGGGCGTTACAGTTTGTATCAGAGGAAGTTTAGTACAAACCTTGGAAGCTAGATTTAGATAAAATCTGATTAGAGCACGTATACCTAAGATGAACTTTGAGGATTAGTATAGAAGAACTTCCTAGAATTTTGGTATTGTAGAGATTTTGTGAGTTTTCCGAGCAATACATCCCTGTCTGGATACGAGCAGGTAGAGGCGGCTCTGGCACAGATGTACCTAGGGGTAAAACCCGAAAACACCGCTTTGAGCTAGACTCGAACGGGAACTGGTGCACGACAACGGGCCTTGCTGCACTCTTGGTTACGACACTCCCGGGGGATATGCTTAGGATAACTCTCATTTTCTTTACAAATCATTTTGAAGGGATTATGAGTATATACTTCCTCAAAGAAAACATTTTTATGATTATGGATTATATCCATAAATAGTTCAATTTATGTTGAGTGTTTTATAAGTATGGGATTATGTATTTTGATTCATAAAATGATCTAGTGTATGTCATTTTTTAGAAATGGCGCCCAGTAGAAGGAATGGAACTCCAGAAATGCACATGATCCAAAGAGAAGGAAGGATCATATCTTTCATGGTCTTAAGCTAGAATTTATAAGAGAAATAGTCTCCCATGTATTATAATCATATGAAGAAATAATATCATGTGTTGATAAGATAAGTAAAGAGTTTACTGAGTCCTATGGCTTTGAAGGGAAGCAAGAGAAGAAAAGGATGGAAGAGAGAAAGATGGATAAAGGGAAGAGAGAAAAGAAGAATTTTCCCATATGTGGTAACTGTGGTAAGAAACACCCTGGAACTTGCCTGAAAGGAATGGGAGTTTGTTATAAGTGTGGAGGAAAAGGGCACAAAGTACGTGACTGCAAGGGTAAGAAAATGGTTTTAAATGTACAATGCTTCATTTGCAAGGAGTTTGGACACTATGCGAACCTATGTCCCAGTCATCAGAATATGCCGCAAATGATGTTATTGGATAATAATCAAGTTATGATACTACCACAGATGAAGATGAATGATTAGAGTTCTTATGTTGATTATGTCAATTGAGTGTTGTATCAACAATGTACTTGTTATAATAATTATGGAGTATATAAGGATTGTACTGCAGCACTATTTCATAAAGTACTTGAGATTGTGTGGAACAAAGAAAGGTGACTCAACAGCAGGATAAATTTTTGGAAAATATATGGTTGAGAGAATGATAAACCATAATATAGTTCTGATACCGAGTTAGTGATTTTGGAATAATACATGATTGTTTTGGATAAATTATATTGGATATTCTTGACTACCTTGGAACTGATTAATGATCTGTATATTCCATTATTATTGGGGTTTAAAACATTTTTGGATTGATGAGGTATATCCAACATTCTATATGGAATAAGGGAGCATGAATGTAATCAATAAGGAATATGGTAATTCTGGATGTTTTAGTGTATTAAAAGAATACATGATGAAGGTATTCATATGCTATTACGTGGTAAAAAGGATCTACATTATGTTTAACTTCCTTATAAATGTTGTACTATGAGTTTAGTCAGAAATATTTTGGATAAATTCTAGTTTGAGATTAATTTTGGATTGCCATAAAAGGACAACCCGGAGGTCGGGCGGCAACCCGTCGCGTCCGGCAAGGCCGCGAGACTTGATCCCGCAACTGAAGGGCAACAAGGTTGTATCACCTACCACTGGCCCAAGAGATGTCCTGGATTAAATAATGTAGTTTTTTTTAAAAGATCTGGTAGATAAATTATAAATTCGTTTATTTTGGAACCCTATACGAATAGTGTAAATAGAATTTTTTTACATTCTATTATCTTTTAGAGAGAAAGATGAGTTTGTGGTAGAAATTTATTAATGGACAAAACTATAATTATAAAGTAAGTATATCTCCTTATGATCTTATCCAATCTCATAAATAAATTCCTCAACATAAAAAAAGAAACTTAGAACAAAAATGTTGTCCTAGATGGTACCTTAAATCATCACTAATTTATGGCTTTGGGATTGTTGGCCTTTTCATAGCCATGTTCTCTACCACTCTCCATCAGATAATTGATGGTTAGATTTCTCTTCCATATCCATATTTTCCTACATGGAACCCTAGTATGTGTTATTTTCGGTAATATTCATACTTTCCACTCTTTATTTTAAATAGAGGCCTCATTAATTCATTTTTCGATGTGGAATTTCAACTAAGATATTTTGAAACGTCAAAAATGTGTTATCCTAATACCCTATATTTTGTTGAACCGATGGTATTTCAAATCATCATAGATTGATGAGTTTAAGGACCTCAATTTTATACTTGTTTTTGATTGATGACCTCAATCACTACCTATAAATATTTACGTTTTTCCTCCAATTATATGTCTCTAATTTCCACCAATGTTCTTCTAATCGAGATCATAATTTGGTGGTGACCCTTTCATTTCTCATTTCCTCATATTAAGACTAAATTTTAGTAACCCAATTTCTGATGTGGGTTTTCCCACAAAGATATTTTTTATTTTCAACCTTTTATTTTCGAAGAACAATTTCAAATTGCGAGGACGCAATTTATTGAAGGAGGGGAGAATGTAACACCCCAAGATTTCATAGTGTGTTATTTCTTTAAAATAATACAATAACTTGCACTACACGCAACACCGAGTTCAAGCACACCATGACTTACCAAAAAAGCCGTTCAAAAGAGGTTATGAATAGTATTAACTAAATTTTAAACTTTATATAATCCTTATAATTTTAGAATCCATATTATGAGTTTCTTAGACATAATACAAGAACAGATTCATTTTCAGTATTGCACTTTTATCAACTTTTCACCTTTTTAAATACAATATTTTAAACTTTTTGACTAAATGGGGACATCAAAAAAATTTAAAATGAAACATCCCAAGCTTCCACGGTACGCTTTCTTTGAATAATACAGTAGCGTGTGTTGTACGCAACCTTGAGTTTTAACACACACCACAACCAATCAAACTAGCCGTTATGAATAGTAATACCTAGTTTTCGAAATTATATATATTTTATATTTTAAAATGGACTTCATTTCTGGATTTGGAATATCGAATTTAGCCTATGGTGAAATTTTGGTACTTTTTGATAACTTTCATATTTTGATGAATAGTGAAAATTACTAAATTTTAATTAAAAACAACTTTTTTAATCAAAATAATTAATAGTGATAAATTATGAATTTTAGTGGTTTTAAAGTATATATAGAATATATTTTTACCATTTAATATAATTTTGGTCATTGGATATAATTTTACAATTAAACCGAACATAAACAAGTGTCAATCTTTTGATAGTTATTATCTCTTAAAAATACGCTTTTTGTTTTGACAGTGGGAATTAATTTTAAATTAATTTCTGCCACTTCTGTGTTTTGAATTTAGAAAAATGGATTCCATATTTGGAATCAGTATATCCAAATTGTGTAAATAGGTAACTTTTATTTTTAGACATTTTGAATAATTACTGCGGTAAATATTTTATTTACCATGGTTAAGGGTAAATCCGGTAATTAAGGGTTAAAAAATAATATTATAATAATACTAAATTACCCTAAAACGTGTCATAACCCTATTGGTTGATACATGGTCGACCATGGCCATCTTTGGGTCGATTTTGGGACCCCATGGACCCACTTGTAAGTGATAATGACACTTTATTTTAATTAAGTTAAAATGAATACAAAAATGACACAAGCATATATCTTTTAGAAAAACAATTGCTACATAGGGTTATATATGTTGGAATTTAGATTATAAATATTCATTAGAAATATAAAAAGATTTCCTACATAATGATATTTTATTTATAATTTTTAGACATTAAATAATGTATTTTATTTATGACACAATGATGATGTAGTAATTACTATAATAGTGAAAAATTAAAATAATTGATATTATAAATACCCAAATAAATATAATATGAAACTTTTAATGAATTAAACTAATTTTATAGGATAATATGATATATTAGGATTTATTTAATTGACTTTTTTCGAAGTAATCAATCTGTTATGAGTTTCAAAAAAATCAACTATTGAATAGTGTCAAAATTGACATAAAAGAGTTATTAAAATAAATATTATATTATTAATTGATATTAAATTCCAAAAAATCTAAGGATCGTCCAAGAGACTTATATAATGATAGGTTAATCATTAATGGACAACTTGGGGGTCTCTTGGATGTATATAGTAAGTTTATTAACCATATTATATAAAAATACAAAGAGACATTGTAAAAGTAAAACTAATTAACTTAGAGTTAATACTTAAAGATAAGGTTAATATAAGTACCCAAACCTGTCTAAATTCTATTGGTTGAGTTTTTTTAGACCCATCCCCACCTTAACTTCCAAATAATCAACTTTGGAGCCATTATAAACCTAATATGAATTTATTATAAATTAATATTTCTATCTTTTCCAAAGGTGCCTCTCACCCCTCTTATAAAAGGGCACCCCTCCTTCTCATTTCTTCACACCTTCAAAGCCTTTTGGATCGTCCAAACTCTGCCAAAATAGTCTCCCAACATCCCTCACTACAACCTAGAGGCCTTAGTTTGATCAGAAAGTCAACCTAAGGAGCCCTTTTGATCAAATCAAAAGGAAGAACCCGAAGAAGAGGTAATGTTTTCACCACCCCTTTTCAAGTTCCTTCCTTCTTCCACTTCTTATTTCCTTGTTCTTACCATTATAAAATAATAACTCCAGTATCTCACATATACTGTGATGTTATTATAAATATGGTACAACCATATTCAGTATTCTGTCCACCCTTTGAATAACATGTCACCATACGTGCGTACGTACGGCTTACCGTCTCCACGTCGTGGTGTAATTGTTATTCAATATAATATTATTTGGATGGGTATAATAATGATGTGTAACTCATGTAAATAATAAATATAACATGATAATGATTCTGTATATATGATATAACATCCATTTATATATATTATTTTAATATCAAAAGAATGATATTGTCGCTCGTGCGTACGTACGGACTACCGTCTCCACGAATGCAATGAGATTCATTCTCCATCGTATCCATTCAAGTATAATTATCATTTGATGATTTAAAAATGATGTTTAAAGACTTGATATCATTCTAGATATGAATAATATACAACCTATCCTTTACAAACATGTCTTACGTAACAAAACATACAAAAGAAAACAAGTAAGTTCACACCCGAAACAACGATAATACTAAGATATTATTATCAAATCAATATTAAAAGATCATATATGATATCATAATAATGTATATTATTATTTTATAATTTAATAACAATTATTTCACCATTATACAGGAGGTTAACCTACCCCAACCAAGGAAAAGTACAAGGTAAGGGATTTTCTTATCTCACATTCAATTCCGTGAGATTTCCATTATTCGCTACTAAATTATTGAAAGTGGTGTATTGTGTACTGGAATTTGATATATATTATCATGATTATCTTTATATTCATGTTATTCTGTGAATAATTTGGTGGTTATTAACTTTTTTCCATACGACTCATTTGATTAACGTGGTAAAGAGTTTTCATCTCACTCTTTATTTCCGTGAGATTCATTCCATATTTCCACTATTATCTTTTGTGTGGTGTATGTACTGCCCATAATTGTATTCTATTTGTAATACACTTTACCTTATATGTATTTACATTTTCATTGTATGATACCTCTTTCATGGGTTGTATGTTTCATAAGTTACCAAATTGGTAAGCGTTATTTCACAATCTCTTCATTATCTGAGGTTGTTAATATGTAATAATCTACTGGGATCTCTTTATCATCCACATCCATATTTCTTAAAAATGTATTTCAAATTTTTTTTATTATTTCCAAGAATATGGGTTAAAGTCATTTATACCCTTGTTTTACTTTTTATAAGAGGTTTATAAAGGAATCATTCCGTCGTTTTCAAAACAAGGTCCTTTTTAACCTTTTTGACAGAATTAAGGTAAGAACGTTTTTTTAACTTATACGGCGGGTGCGGCTATTTTCCGCCGTTATAAAATCTTCAAAGCTTCCCTTACAAGCTTATAAGAATATTTTAAAAGAAAATGTTTTATTTTATATGGATCTTAAATGATTTTAAAATAAAAGGAGATATTTCTTTGAAAAGAATTTTGATTTCATCTATGTCAACATCCTTTGATGGACTTTAAGATTATTTGAAGTTGATTTATTATGATTTAAAACTTCCATATTGTAATGAAGTTTTGTGATATGTTTGACTGTAGATGTGTCATTTATATAGCATTCATGGTTTATGAGTAAAGTATTGACATTTCGTATGCTAGTTCCAATATGAATGTTTATGTTATATTTCAACCTTTACTTCATATGAATGTGTTGGACAAGTATGTTCCAGGTTGGGGACTGGTTAAAGTAAGCCCTCCAGGTTGGGGACTGGTAAAAGTAAGCCCTCCAAGTTAGGGACTGGTAAAAGTAAGCCCTCCGGTTTGGTCTCCGGTTATTAGAGGCACTCCGGGTTGGTGTCCGGTTATTAGAGGCACTCCAGGTTGGGTTCCGGTTACAGTTATCTCCAAGGTCTTGGGACGAGGCCTTGAAAAGAAATTAAAGTTTAGCATTATGAATTCCATCATTATGAAAGTGGTTATTGATTTTTCATGTGATTATTCGATTAGTAGAATATCCATGTGAATAAGTAAATGGCATTATTTCATTTTACTTTTGTCATACTATGTTGAAGTTCAAGTTTAAAAGGCTTTTGTTTTAGTAATGCATTGACTTAAATGTTTATGCTTATTTTGAATGTTCTGCTATATTGTTATCCTTACTGGGCATTTGAGCTCACCCCTTTTCTATGTTTTATTTTCCCCAGGACGTGAAGAAGTAAGTTATGAATGACCTGCAGGGATATTATGAGGGGATAATAGTGTGGACTGTGGAGACATTATGTTGTTTTAGTAGTTTTTCATTTTATGATGTAATGTAAAACTTATGAATATATCTAGTTTTTCCAAGGCTACTAAACCAATCGGTCTTTCGAGATTTGATCTTTCTTGTGATCATGCCAATGTTACGAAGTAATGCACCGACTCTGGGTAGCTGGGGTCGGGGCGTTACAACTGATACAGAAGCGAAGCCACCGATACATCAAGCTACTGATACAAGATACTGTTACACTAGAGTTACCGATAGAGTATGTATACTGATATAAGCAAGTCTACCGATATGAAGATACCGATACAAAAAAGAGCTACCAATATAAGTAAAGTCTACCAATAGATGAAGTCACCGGTATATAGAGCTACCGATACAAGATCAAACAGCTACCGATACCTAGATCTACCGATACAAGATCAACAATTACTGATACCGAGAGCCACCGACACAAGTTCAAATATCTACTGATACCAGGAGCTACTGGTACATGATCAAAGAGCTACCGATGGAAGGTCACTATTACATAAAGTCAACCGCTACCTACAGAAGGATACTGATGAAAGACTGAACAATCAAAATCTATAATCTCAATATTATTTATTTATTAAAGAAATGGTTATATTTGATGACTTTAATGCAATTAATGTCATTTAATTTGTATTGTTGGCATGTCAGGGAACTGTACCCAGTACCCATAAAAAGGTAACAATTCCTTTTACCAGAGTTGAAAGCTATAAAAGGAAGGACAAAGACCGTGCAGGAAGAAGAGAATCAAGGAACGAAGAAGGCACATGAATGGTGAAAAAGGAAAGGGTTGAACAACATTGAAATCGTGGTGCATTCACTCAAAAAGAAAATGCTACATTCATACTGGAAGATCACTATACATACATGAAGCCACTCATTCTAGAGGATAACACAAGCTGCATCTTGATTGAAGAACTACATCAAACACTTCATGCACTCAAGCAGATAAGCAGAACCTGAAAACCAAGGAAGAGAACAACACTCTGTTTTTCAGAAAAAACCAGAGAAGGACTCAGAAGAATTTCTGATTTATCAAAAGAGTCTAGAGCTGTACTTCACATCACTAGAGAATTATAAAATCTTATCCATTCTCTTAGTGATTCGTTTATTTACATTTTGAGTAGTGTGTATACTTTGTATATTTCTTACACACATTGTCTCCTGTGCTATGCTGGAGGATTTCAAAATCCTCATTCAAACTCTATAACTTCTTTGAATACCACTGTGGATAGTGGTAGAGGACAAGTAAGACCAGGACAACCTGTGAGCTATTGTTTGTTTTCCCACGAAGAACTATGGTAGAGGCCTTTATACCTGGACAGTGCATTCACTATTGTTTACCCCGATCTAGGGTGTGGATCAAATTTATATAAATTGGTTGAGGGGACTAAGTCTTGGCTTGAGACTAAACCTATTGGTGACATCTTCTGTGCATTTTAGTTTAAGTCTAAAGTATTCTATATATTTCATATTTCGCTGCTAGTTACTTTGAAATATAATTTGTTTTAAAGTTACTTTGATTGTTAAATTATAATGTGTTTATACTTATTGTAAACCGGTAAGTTAGTTTCATAAGTTAAATTAACTATGACCTAATCAATCTTTGAGAAACTAATTGAACATTTACACTTTGTATAAATTCACTACAGTTTAACTTGTTTTTAAATAGGGGGATTTGAAGAGAAATATTTTTAACAGAAATTTTTATTCAAACTCAATTCACCCCCTCCCTCTTGAGTATCCACTCCAACCAACATTTGGTATCAGAGGGTGTATTTATTAATACAGGATTTCAAAACACTCTGTTTTTCAACTGTGATTTTAGTTGCATCTTTAATGATCTAAAATTTATGTAAGTTCTATATTTTATTTCTCTAAATTTATTTTCTAAAATCTAGTTATGGATAATAGACTATAAGGTGATGCTACCAACATGCCTCCTTTGTTTAATGGTAAAAACTATTCCCAGTGGAAACTAATGATGAAAATTCATTTGGAAAGTATGGGATTTGATATCTGGACTGCTATAGAAACTCGATATAAAATTCTAGAAACTGATAGAACTACTTGGGATGAACCTTATAAAATAGCTTACAGTAATAACTGTAAAGCTATGAATGCCCTATATTGGGCTTTAGGAGATGAAGAATTCAATCACATTTCTGCTTGCAAAACTGCTTATGATATATGGGACACTTTGGATGTTTCCCATGAGGGAACAACCAATGTTAATGAAATGAGGCTGAATACCTATAGTATTAAATATGATAACTTTAAAATGAATCCTGATGAACCCATTGCTGACATGTATCTCAGGTTCAATGAGATTGTCAATACTATGAGCTCCCTTGTAAAAGATGTTCAAGTAAGGGAACAAATTATGGGAATATTAATATGTCTACCAGAAAGATAGAGAGACACATCAGTTTCAATTAGAGAATCATGCGACATCAGTAAACTGCCTGTTAAAGATCTTATTGGTAAGCTTATGATTTATGAGGAAGAACTCAAGGTGAATAAGGAAGAAGACGATGAACAAAAAATAAAGTCACTTGCTTTTAAGTCTACTGCCTCTAAGAGCTAGGAAAATGAGAAAATTCACACACTTACTGAGTGTTCAACAAGTGAATGTTCAGATTCTGACAGTGATGTTGAGACGGCTAAAATAGCTAGAAGATTTAATAAATTCTATAGGAAGAAGAAATTTTTCAGAAAATCAAACTACAAAGGTAAATATGAAAACAACGGTCATTGGAAGAAATATTTGAAGAAAGGTGACAATAGTGATGAGGTTTTTCGCTATGAAAGTAAAAGAAAATGTCACATTAAAGAAGACTATCCAACATTGAATTTCAAGAAGAAACATGACTATAAGGACAAAAAGTATAAGAAAGCAATGAATGAAACTTGGTATGATTAAGAAGACACTTCATGTGATTTTGATTATGCTAAGGATTAAGACTCTCATAAGGATAACATGTGTTTTATGACAAACACATCTGAGGTAACACTGGACACTCCTGCTTTAAATTCATACTATTCTAGAGTGGATTCTGATTTTGTTTCTGAATCCGAAAATATGTGCAGTGAAGTATTATTTGAATATTGTAATATTCTATAAGAGACCTATAATGAACTTAAGGAAACATACAAAGACTTAAATAAACAACATGCTCTCACTACCAATGTTAAATCTTCCTTTGATATTGAAAAGGAAAAGAATGCCCAACTGTTAAAAGAAAATACTGAACTGAAATTGTTTAATGATAAATTAACGAAGGACTTGGAAAAAATTCACAAATAGAAAAGATACACTTACACAAATTCTAGGTAAACAAGTTGTACTGAAATATATCGCTAGAATAGGCTATCAGGCTGGACAGATACAGTTTACCAAAAATCGATTTATTCCTAAATCTGGAAAAAATTCTGTTTGTTCCCGTTCTGGAAATTCATATGCCTCAACTAGTTATTCACATTGTTATAGATCAAAAAAGTTTATATTTCAAAATCAATTGATTCTGTAAATTATATGAGACCCATAAGAAAAATTTGGGTACCTAAAGCCATGCTTTCTAATCTTTCTGGACCCAAGAAGATCTGGGTACCAAAATCATTTTCCATCTAAACCTGTTTTGTAGGAAACCTGTTTGAAGAGTTCCCATAAGAATATGTGGTACTTGGAATGTGGATGTTCAAGGCACATGTCTGTAGATTACTCCTGATTTAAAATCTTAATAAAGGTTGGTGGATTCTATGTCACCTTTGGTGATAATTCTAATGGAAAAATCATCGGCCTAGGCCAGATTGGTAACATTAATTCAGTTTTAATTTCTAATTTTTTATTTGTTGATGGACTTAAATACAATCTTCTATGTATTTCTCAGTTAGGTGATGATGACTTTAATGTTATGTTTTAAAATGACCATTGTAATGTTTTTAACTCTAAAATTTTATTTAATATTTTCCACCCTGAGAAATGAAAATGTTTATGCTGTTGATTTGAATTCTTTAGCCAAAAAAATGTTACTTTTTTAAATTCTTTTCATAAATATTCATAGTTTTGGCATAGAATAGTAGGGCATTGGAACATTCATTCACTTAGAAAACTGACTAGGAAGAAATTATTTAGAGACCTACCAAAGCTTGAATTCCTATCATAAAAAGTTTGTAATCCATGTCAAAAGGGAAAAGCAACATTAAGATTATTTTCAATCAAAGAAAGAAGTTTCAACTTATCAACCTATCGAGTTGGTTCACATGGACTTGTTTGGACCTTCTAGATATTATAGTTTAAATGGGAAGCACTATTTCTATGTCTTAGTAGATGACTTTTCTAGATATACTTGGGTATACTTCTTAGCTCACAAAAGTAAATCTTGTTCTTACATTATTAAATACTCCAAGTCTGTAGAAAAACTTAGTGGACTTAAGATTAAGACCTTGAGATGTGATCATTGCCGTGAGTTTGAAAATCATGAGTTTGAATCTTATTACTCACACAATGGAGATAGTCACAATTTCTCTACCCCTAGGACACCGCAACAGAATGGTGTAGTAGAAAGAAGAAATAGAACCCTTCAAGAAATTGCTAGAACTATGCTTAACGAGTATGACCAACTATTTATTTTTGGGCTGAAGCTGCGAATACAACTTGTTATATTATCAATAGAGTCTTAATTAGAAATGTTCTCAACAATACCCCATATGAAATATGGAATAATAGAAAACCCAAAGTTAGTTACTTCAAAGTCTTTGGCTGCAATGTTTTTATTCTTAATACCAATGATAATCTGTACAAGCTTTCTTCTATGAGAGATGAAGGAATTTTTCTTGGTTATTATTTAACTTGCAAAGACTATAGATTTTTCAACAAAAGAACCAAATGTGATGAAGAATCTATTCACATCAAGTTTTATGAAACTGGTCCACATGAACCAAAACCTTCTCTGGAAAATCATGCTGATGATTTGAGTATTCTTGACCTTAATGATAATACTAATGAAACGGCTGTAAAAACATCCAGTTATGGACATATTCCAGAATCTGCTTCTGTTTAACTCAAACCTATAGATGAAACTGAAATTTCTAGCCCTACCTATACTAGATCAACTAGGATTCTAAAGATTTATCCATTGGATGATATTTTTGGTAATCTTGATAGAGTCACACAGACTAGAGATTCTCTAAGAAACCAAGTTGAACATCAAGCCTTTCTTTCACAGTAAGAACCTAAAAATGTCAATGATGCAATCAATGATGAATTTTGGGTAATGGATATGAAAGAAGAGTTAAATCAATTTGAATGAAACAATGCCTGGGAATTATTTGACAGACCCAAGGACACTTTGACAATAGGCACTAAATGGGTTTTTAGAAACAAAGTTAATGAATCAGGAAATATAGTTAAAAATAAATTTAGGATAGTATCACAAGGATATAGTCAAGAGGAAGGTATAATCTATGAGAAAACCTTTGCACCTGTTGTGTGATTAGAGGCCATTAAGATCTTACTTGCCCATGCCGCTCATTTTAAATTCAAGTTATATCAAATGGATGTCAAAAGTGATTTTCTAAATGGCTTTATAATTGAAGATTTTTTTGAACAAAAACCTGGATTTACTAATCCTCATTTTTCAAATCATTTTTCAAACATTCTAATACTTTATATGGGTTAAAACAAGCACAAAGAGCTTGGTATGATAGACTTAGTAATTTTATCATTTCAAAAAATATTTCTAAAGGGATTGCTGATCCAACTCTTTTTATTAAAAGAATTTCTAAATTTTTTTTATAGTACTAATATATGTAGATGATATTATTTTTGGATCTTCTAAACATTCCTTATGTACTAATTTTTTAAGGAGTATGAAAAATGAATTTTAAATGAGTTTAATGGAAGAACTCAAATATTTTCTTGGATTTCATGTTTTTCAAAATTAAAATGGTATTATTTTGAATCAATGTAAATATAAAAAGGATCATTTAAAATGTTTTGGTTTGGATAGTATTAAAGAAAGTGATACTCCAATGAATACAATCTGTAAATTGGATGTAGATGAAATAGGGAAACCAGTGGATCAAACCAATTACATAGGTATGATTGGAAGCTAACTTTACCTTACTTCTAGTCGACCAGATATTATGTTTAGTGTGGGTTTGTGTGAATGATTTCAAGCTAATCCAAAAGAATCTCATTTACTTACTGTTAACAGAATTTTTACGTATCTTAAACACACTGTAAACTTAGGTTTGTTTTACCCCAAAGGGAAATCTTTTGAGCTAATGATTTATTCAGATGCTAACTTTTCTGGTTGCAAGATATATAGAAAAAGAACATATGGAACATGTCATTTATTGGGAAAATCCTTAGTATCTCGGTGTAGTAAAAAGCAGAATTTTATAGCCTTGTCCACTACCGAAGTAGATTATATTGCTGCTGGTAGTTGCTGTGCACATATTTTGTGGATGAAAAACACTCTATTGGACTATGGATATGATTTTAACCAAGTTTCAATTAACTGTGATAACACTAGCGAAATTCATATTTCAAAGAACCATGTATCTCACTCTAGGACCAAACACATTGATATAAGGCACCACATTTTGAGATTTAATTAACAAAAAGGTGATATTACTCTTGAATTTATAGGCACTATATATCAATTAGCGGAAATTTTCACCAAACCATTATGTTTGGATAGGTTAAGTTACATTAGACATGTGTTGGGAATGAATAACCTTGATCGGTAGGTACCTCACCGATGCGATGTAACCTCACCAATGTAACCTCCCCGATGCGAGTACCTCACTGATGTTACCTCACCGATGCGATGTAACCTCACCGATGCAAGTAACTCACTAATGCAACCTCACCGATGCACCTCACTGATAGGAATTCTCACCGATAAACCCTACCGATGAGTGCGTTGTTTTAAACTTCTGTCTTCCACCAGAATCTGAATCATTTTTACTTTATTTTATCCTATTTATTTATTTTATGATTCTTAAATGATAAAACAATGTCCCAGTTACTTCTCAATCCACTGAGCCTCAAATCCAATACCCCCAAGCCTTAGCTCCCAAACTTCTGGAAAACCCTAAATCCCTCGAACTAGAGATGGAAAAATCCAAAATTCCTACCATTAGAGATGACACTGATTAGACGAATGAAAAGAAGCAGAAGTCCGAGCCAGAGGCAAGTGGTAGTGTTGGTAGAACAAGGTCGGGGAGGTGACCAGTGAACCCTCATTTTCAAAATAGAGTTATTGTGATCGAAAAAGTCATGTGCGTGGAATGTTTTTTGGCTAGAAAATCTTTAGTGGTCAAGGTGTTGGAAGATAAAAAGTGGGTAGATTGATTTTCGAACAACAATGGCCCCTACTATCTGAAGCTAGTGAAACAATTTTATGATTTTGTGAGTTTTAAGAAGTCAAAAGATGAGAACCGAGTGATTTTTATGTGAATGGATACGAGATATATTTTTCATCTGTTGAATGGGTTGATTGCCTGAAGGTTCCACATGAAGGTGTCTCTGGCTATGTCTTGAAAGCAATAGCACCTACCAGTGATATATTCAATTATGAGACTGCCTTGGAGGAGCTCACCGGTAATGGAAATCAAATACAAGTGGTGGCTACTGAAATGGATGGAGAGAATATATTGTTGTTCAAGTTTGTTCAGTATGTCTTAATACCAAGGAGAGGGGACTTTGAGAATATAAGATATCAGGATATCTATCTTCTGCATCTCTTGAGACATTGTGTGAATGTGAATATGTGTAGATTGCTAATGATTCAAATGGAGGACATGAGCAGGCCAAAATCAAAGACTAATTCTTTATTCTTTTCCATGTTGATCTCAGTGATGATCAAAGTGAAAGGGGTATCTTAGTCTCAAGATGAGACTGTGTTAGTAAGGAACAACTTCTGTATCATAAGTACTGTTTTCAAATATGTGAAGATAAACTAGAACCCATGGAGAGGAGAGTGGGTTAATGATGACTAGAAGGTTTATGATAAATTCAATCCTGTGGATCATCCTTCAAGGCTTAAGTATGTGAGGGATCCAGGTCTAGGACATGAATAAGAAGAACCTGTGTACAGTGATGAGACTGATGAAGAGGAGACCTCTATGGCTAATGGAAGAGATTCAGATTTTCCTCCAAGTCATGTTTCTGAAATTGTATCTTCTAGAAAGGAGAATTTAGTAAAAGAAGAGATACCTGCTGATGAGGAATACCAGCCATCCCTTGATCATGAAAAAGAAATAGAGAGTGAATCTGAAGCATCTGATTATGTTTTCTTAAGTCTGAGTCCATTGATTGGAAGCTCAGTTGTGCCTGCTAAGGATGTAGAGGGTGAAATGGAAGGATATCTGCCTAATCTAGAGGAGCCTCCTACTGTTGCATCTATTTCATAGATGGAATTGATTGTACAATATTATTCTAAGGAAGAAATACATGATGAGAATACTGTTGTTGTACAAAAGAATGCACCCATTGAGGGGGAGCTTCAAACCAGATTTGGTAGTGTTTCAGTGGCTGTTGATATTGAGGATTGTGCCGAAGACACAGATTTTTTGGTTTGTGTATTGGACTATCCCGATTCTGATAATGAGGAATCTCTAAATATACCAAAAATAAATTATGATGTTCAGACTGAGTTGTTACCTGAAGATGTGGTCAGAATGCATAATCTGGACAAGCTAAAATCTGATCTCAAAATCTGTTTTGTGGATTAAATGAGGAAAATGGAAGCTTCAATAGTGACATCAATTCAATTGATTATGAATGAATCAGTGGCTATCATTGTATCTGAAAGATCACCTGTTTTGGTTACACCTACTGATATGATCACCAGGGATGACCTTGAGTCCTTAAATAATGAGCTCAAAGAGTCCTTTAGTGCTTCTATTGATGAGTTGAAGCACTGTTTTGTTGAAGAGATGAGCAATTTGGAAAAATCGTTTGAACTATCTCTCCGTTGTAATATGTCAACCTTTGTGGAAGAAATAATGGATGAAGTTACATCTTTCCAGACTCAAGTATCTAGAGAGGAAGAGGATGTTGAAGCTCTAAAGAAATTGGTTATCTCTTTAGAATCTTACATGAGTTAAAAATCTCAAGCAGACAAGGACTTAGCCTATGTCAAAAGTGTTGTGAGCCAGATGGTATCAGTGTTTGAAGCCTTTAAAACCACCATGAAAGATCATGTTATCACCCAGGATTCCGAAGAGGAAAATCTTATTAGTGTGTTGACTAAAAATGCCAAGGAAACAATATCTTTCTCTGTTGGTTCTCTTGCCTCCAGACCATCAATAGAACTAAAACAAATTCGAGCTGTGATGAAGGAGGAGCTTGGTTTAGCATCAACCAGTGGCTCTGTGGACTCATCTGACCTGAGAAAAGTGGTTATTTCTACTAGATATTCAGATCGAGAAATAATGAAGATAGTTCCAGACTATATGAGAGAAGATCCTGCCTCTAAGAAAGAATTGAAAGAAAAGGATGACTAGTATTTTTAAAGGATTTATACCAAACATCAACTCAAAAATCACTTCAAACTTTTTTTAGAAAACCAGAAGTTACCTCCTGTCAATGAAGACTTTAGAGAGCAAGTCAACAAGCTAAGGGAATTGACTCCATCCTTAGAAAAATTCATGGAAGACAAGGATTATTTCATATCCTCTATGGAGAGAGGAGGAGTAATAATTATGGATTTCAGAAATCTGATGTTTCCTTTCTTACATGTCGATGCTAGGTCAGTGATTGTACCTCCAGCTTTACATGTCTCTGCTTCTACTACTTCTCATGTCCAGATGACTCCAACCCAATCCATTCGAAGCCTTGCATTTATGCTCACTCAAAGAACTCCTCAGTACAGGCCAAGAATAGTTTCAATGGCTCAGCCTCCTGTGATCATCTCTGGAATTCCTAAGCCTTCACCTGCATCCACACAGTCTGAATCCCCTTCTAATCCAAAGGGAAAATCTCACATTGAGGATGTGGATTGACTAGGTGGCTAAGACATTTGATAGGAATCCCTTGTATTTTCTTTCCATGTACCTTTTTGAAACTTGTAATACAAATGGATTTCTTTTATTTTTCATTTTATTCCTTTTCTCTTTGCTGTTTCCCACTTTTGAATTATCACAAAGGGGGAGAAATATTATAATAGGGAAACATATCTGGGCATACTAAATTTTACGTGAAAGGGGGAGAAATATTATCTAAGGAAGAGATACTATGCTTTGCACCTCTGATACCATTGCATTTAATTCTACCTCTGATACATTATATTCTATAATATAATATTTTCTCTGATACAATTGAATTTAATGATATATCCTCTAATAAAATTAATCATTATTTTAAAACTATAATATCATAAGTTGTGATTATCAAAAAGGGGGAGATTGTTGACCTCACCTGTTTTGATAATCCCAATTATGCTTTCACATACTTTGATAATCCCAATAAATGTTTATCTTTATTCTAATTCTTTCAATCTATGATATTCTATTATCAATATGATGATAATATTAAAATAGTCCTTGAAATATGTTAATCAATTTTTATCTATGTTTATATAAGTTTTGAATTAATTCCAACTCAATAGGATATGTTCTGCATAATACAGATAAGTATTTAGTCCCTAATTTTCTTATAGCTAGTGATACAGATCTACCGGTACTTTGTATATCGATAGAAATAGTCACCGATAAGATAAGGTCACCGATAAACAGAGTTTCCGGTATGTACAACTCCACCGATACAGATGGCTACCGACAGAAACTGAGCTACTGATAGAACAAGTCTACTTGTATGCATAAGTCTACCGATACATATATCACTAATACAGACGCGAAGCCACCGATACATCTAGCTGTTGATACAATCTAAAGTTACACCAGATTTACCGATCGAGTAAGTCTACCGATATAAGAAAGTCTACAGATATGAAGCTACCGATACAAAAAAGAGCTACCGATAGAAGAAAACTCTACCGATAAATGATGTCACCCGTATATAGAGCTACAGATACAAGATCAAACAGCTACTGATGCCTAGAGCTACCGATACAAGATCAACAGCTACTGGTACAGAGAGCTACCGAAACAAGTTCAAACAGCTACCGATACAAGGAGCTACTGGTACAAGATCAAAGAGCTACAGATGGAAGTTCATTGTTACATAAATTCAACTGCTACCTAAAGAAGGCTACCAATGAAAGACTGACTAGTCAAACTCTATACTCTCAATATTATTTATTTATTAAAGAAACAGTTATATTTTATGATTTTAATTCAATTAATGTTAATTAATGTGTATTGTTGGCATGTCAGGGAACTGTACCCAGTACCCTTAAAAAGGTAATAATTCCTTTTACCAGAGCTAAACGCTATAAAAGGAAGGACAAAGACCATGCATGAAGAAGAGAATCAAGGAACGAAGAAGGCACGTGAAGGGTGAAAAAGGAAAGGGCTGAAAAACATTGAAATTGTGGTGCATTCACTGAAATAGAAAAAGCTACATTCATACTGAAATATCACTGGACATACACGAAGCCACTCATTGTAGAGGAGAAGACAAGCTGCATCTTGAGTGAGGAACTACATCAAACACTTCATGCACTCAAGCTGATAAGATGAACCTGAAAACCAAGGAAGAGAACGACACTCTATTTTTCAGAAAAAAACCAGAGAAGGAATCAGAAGCATTTCTGATAAATCAAAAGAGTCCAGTGCTGCACTTCACTTCACTAGAGCATTCTAAACTCTTATCCATTCTTTTAGTGATTCTTTTATTTATATTTAGAGCAGTGTGTATACTCTGTATATTTATTACTCACGCATTCTATTGTTCTAAGGTGGATGATTTATACATCCTCATTCAAACTCTATAACTTCTTTGAATCTCACTGTGGATAGTGGTAGAGGTCAAGTAAGACCTGCACAGCCTGTGAGATGTTGTTTTTTCCCAAGAAGAACTTTGGTAGAGGTCATTGTACCTGGACAGTGCGTTCACTGCTGTTTACCCTGATCCAGGGTTTGGATCAAATTTATATAAATTGTTTGATAGGACTAAGTCTCGACTTGAGAGTGAACATCTTGGTTACATATGTTGTGCAGTTTAGTTTAAGTCTAATGTATTCTATATATTTCATATTCCACTACTAGTTACTTTGAAATACAATTTTTTTTAAAGTTACATTGATAGTTAAATTAGCATGTGTCTATACTTATTGTAAACCAGTAAGTTAGTTTCAAATGTTAATTCAACTGAGACCTAATAAATCTTTGAGAAACTAATTGAACATTTACACTCTGTATAAATTCAATATAGTTTAACTAGTTTTTAAATAGGGGGATTTAAAGAGAAATATTTTTAACAGAAATTTTTATTGGAACTCATTTCACCCCCCCCGCCTCTTGACTATCCACTCTGACCAACAATTTGGGTCACCTTAGAATACAATCAGACATATATGTGTCTTCCACGAGGATCCTTTTTCACTACATAGATGAAACATGCATCACTATATAGAGATTTATTTGAATAGGTTCCTTTAGTGTAATATTTTTCTTCACCGTGACCTTATTTTAAGCCTTTATGAAATCACATACATTGTATAGTGTGAGTAATTTATGTTATATAATTTACTCATGGTTGAATGAGTCCTCATGAAAACCCACTCTTTTGAAAGATGTAGTGCACCACAAACTGATCTCCCCCTCAAACAGAACATCATTTATAAATTTAACTCCCTCATAAACCACCTCATACATAAACAAATTTTAGAAATAGTTTAATTATTCTTTCAATGATTCTTTGTAATATGATTTTAATATATAATAATGTTATATGGGATCCTTTATATAATAAAAATCCCTAAAACCCAATGATCAAAATTATGGTAATATCCTTTTCGAATAATCCTTAATCATTAAATAAATTCACTATGTGGTTTACATTGCGCAGATCACACCATACGACGGGCTCTAAATAAACACCTTCAACCACTAATAATGAATAATCCTTCGTTTTCCCTCAAATTCTATACCTTCTACCATAAAATAAGGTCACACATTAACTTTTCCCCTATAATTTATTCTCTACATTTGTATTTACATTTTTTATTTTTCTTCATAGTTTCTCAAACACACCATGATGTTTTCATAGTAGAGCTCTTATATAGTGGAAATGTCATTACTTAAAACCCATCATGAACACCTCTAATTACTATTCATCCCAATAATGAATTTTTGGAGAATTCTTCTCCTTACAGAAAAAATGAGTTTGGGACACAAACATTTGGAAATCAATGGGAAACTACACTACTTTTAATGAGTATTTTTTCAAGGAAAATCATCAAGAGCATTGTCAACTAGCATAGTAATAATAAAAATCATGAAAAACACATTACTCGCCACTGGTTTTGATTTTTTTTCCAACATTAACCATCATTTATAAAATTATTAGTTATGATATAAAGGTACTAAATAGTTTAATTTATTTTACATAGCCTAAATCATCCTATTAATAATTTTTTTGGAAGAACTTCTTTAATATGGAATGAAATATGAAACCACACTAGGTGAATATGGTCATTTTTTAATAATTTGAATCATTCCCAAGTCTAAATTCACGGATTCAAACTCTACATCAAATGGGAAATGACCATTTAGGACCAAATGTGTCAACACAATCTTCTTTAAGACCACTTCTGACCATTATAGGCTTCACTTGTACCATAATTATTGATGAAAAATACATTAAATGAATTATACGAAATAAATATTTAGTTGTCATCTATTACATTTTAAATTATTCATTCCACGCATGTATAAACCATTATAAATTAATGGTAAGACATTCTTGATTCTTGAAGGATCTTTCTCATTTAAATTTATTGGATGATTAAACCTAAATCCATAAAAATTATGAAATCGGAAGAAAAATTGTCTTTTAAAATGGTATAACTAATAATGAAAACTGATATTGATAAATAAATCACGAATAAAAAATTGATAAGTCATAGACAAATTGATAAAGACCTCTGGAAACAAATAAGATCCAGATCCAACCATAAATGTTTGATTTCCACAAAATAAAAAATATGTATATAAGGGATGATAAGGGATGGACGCGTTTGCTGTGTACATTAAAATTTAATCTATTATTAATTAATTTTGTTCTTGAAAAAAATAAATTATTTAATTTTAAATTTAATGAAAAAAATATCAGACACAAACCTGGTACCTACTAGACCACCATTTGTTACATGGTGGCCTATAGGTACCCACCATAGGTTCAATGTCTACTTGATGGCCTACATGGAGCTAATAAAACGTCTATTAATTCAATTGAGTAATCATTAATAATTTAGGGGGTATCTATTTGTATATTTCAATTGATAGATTTCCCAGCTCATAGTTCTTCTAAAAAATGGTCCATCTTACTCAAAAAAAACCTATAATTGCTATAATTCATTAAAATAGATGTATTTAAATAAATTAGTTTAATATTTTACCTCATATGAATGGTAAGTAAAATGAATGTCTATTTTTTATATTGAAATGTGGATAAAATATAATTACTTCAATTATTATATTGTCTAATGTTTTTTATGTTATTCAAGTAATGTTTTGAAAAAAGTGAATACATGAGATGTGGAACAATAATTTAATTAAAATCATGAGTTTTTTCATATTGAATGAGTTTATTCCCAATTCTATTATATATTTATAATTACATTATTTTATTATTTTCTTTGATTCTGTTAAGTCACATTTATCGAGACATTTTTGTTAAATGGTTTTGTGGAACTATTTCTCAGATATTATATATTGGTAAATTGGACATTATTTGTGACATATAAAAACTATGCCCATTTATTTTTCATATGTATATTATATATGATTATTAATCCTCCTGTAAAAACATTTCTAGGTGATAATATTTCATATAACAAGTTATATTGGATTGGAAGAATGATGTATACATTGAAATTTTATCTAAGGAAAAGGAATCATCCTATAATATATTTTTTAGTTCTTATTTAGGAAAGTATTAAATGTATATCAATTCTATATACTTGGATAATTCCACCATGATATATAATCATCTAATGAAAATGGAAGAATACAAATATGATCCCACTGAGTATAATATTTCACCACTATTGTAGATTGTGGATATTTTTTATTGTCATTGTACTTTGATCAAGATAGAGTGTTAAATAGATCATCATATATTGTTATTCAACTATTTTGTGGGTGATGATTACATCATCTAAGTAACAAAAATATTAATTTTTTGATACCAACATGTTTTTTTAATTTCAATACATGATGAGAATATGTTCAAATTAAAGAATGAATAATTTTTTTATTTACTTATTATGAGTACTGAAAAATACCATAAAAAATAATTTTAAACGTGGTTAATGTAAAAAATAATAGAATTATTTCTTCCCCTACACAATTAGTTGTACATTGTTGATTTTCTATTTTGACATTTTTCATGTGTATAATTTTATAATGGATAATGTATCAAACTAGATAAGGGTGTTTTTATTTGGACCAAAAAATGTGTCGGTTAATTATAAATTATTGTTCCTCAAAAGATTTAAATTCATTATAAATATTTATGCAAAAAAAAATTGTAACACAATATAATGGTGTCATGATATGTTTAATAATTCATTATTATAAAATTTGACAATACATTTAGTAATAATCTAAAAATTTATCATATTATGGGGTTGTAAAAAGAATAATATTATTATATTACTATAAAAATTATCATGTTAAACTGAAAAAATAAATTTTTTCAACGAAATGACATGAAAATTAATACATATACAAAGTGGTGTATTTAAATTTATTTATATGAATCATCAACTTTCTAATGATGAGACTAAAATATTTATATCAAAAAAATATATTTTTTATTATGTAAATGAACATTTAAAATAATAATTTTGTGTTGTTGTTGATGTTATTGCAAGAAATATTTCTTATTAATTCATGGATGTTAGTTAATTTTTTTATAATTCACTTTGATATTTCATATGATAACATGAATAATTCAATTGATAGGATAGATTATGAACACGAATTTTTAACACATAATTCATAGCATTAACACATTTATAAATGTTTACTGTATATTATTATGATGTGGTATGTGTATTTTTAACTTATCAACATTGTTCCTAATTAATTTTTTTAAGTATATTACATTTATTACTTTGTATAATGAAAAATAATATTTTGATTGAAAAAAAAAATTGGGCTGAGTAATAAAATTGTTAATTGAGTGATATGATATAATTAAGTTAATGTTTTGTAATATAATAAACCCAAGAATTAAAAGGTCTTGAAATTTTTTTACATACCTTATGTCATCATATCTATTAATATAAAATTTAAAATATTTCTAATTCTACCAATATACTATTTGGTTTTTTCATGTTATCATGTCTACATATTAATAAGTCAAAACAAAAATATTCATAGAAACAACTATTGCATTAGTGATTTAAGGATGACGCCATTGTTAAAAGTTGATAGTATATAGCTTTTTATTATGTGATCTCCTATGAAGTTATAAGGATTTCACAATATCATTATATTACTAGATATATTGATGATTTATTTATAAATAACTATTTACAATTTTAAACATTATATAATTACCCATATCATGTTTGGGAATTTCATTGAGTATATATATCAGTTATAATTAGGATCTAAATCATAAAACAAAGGGTATTACATTATATAGAATGATATGTTACACGCATTATATGTCAATCATCAATATTTTTTCTAGTGCTCTGCATCCCATAATGCCACTTCAGTCAGCACGACTTCATCCACTTGTGATTTCATCAACTTATTTTCATTACTTAAGGATTACTAGTCTTTTTATATATACCTTCCCATACAAAACACATGGGATACTATTCATCATTCTCCTATACCTATTTTTAACCCTACTCAACATCCACTTTAGAAGATATTTCTCAGTCATACATTCTATAATCATATCTATATCTACCTTCTTCTATATAGAGATTAGATCAGTTCTAATTCCACATAAAAGTATCCTTATTCATCATTAAAGAATAGAGAACCTATAGATATCCCCTGCCCATATTTTGGGACACATTAAGTAATTTGTTTTTGTATAAATCAATCAAGGGGACATCATATAATCTATATACAGATATTTTTCTTCATTATTCTAATTGTAATAATTTATTAATTTTCATAAAATATGTTTTTAGTATTAATTGTGTTTTTTCAAGACTATATTGATTTCCAATGAAATAATAAAGTTTCATAATGATTATATATGTTTGTAATGGGAAACCATAGACTATGGTTGAATACAATGAGTGAATTTATATAATTATTAATAATGGTATGGAATGAAATAGTTTTATGAATACATATATCAAATGTCAATAAGTTGATACCAAACAATCCCTACATTTGAGTGAACTTTGTGGATAAAAATATCAATTTGTAAGCTAATATTTGTTTATGTGATATTATTTTTATTTCAATAATGATTTTTATATTTTCATTTACATTTGTTTTTAAAAATATTTATTGTTATTAAATGTAAATGATTTTGAATATATCAAATATCTAATAAAAAGAAGACAAATAAATGTGTTTCGAAATATATTCATACACTTGGGTGTACATGCCTTCCATATTATGAAATCAAATTTGGAATGTTATGATTTGTTTTTCAAATATTTCTTAAAATAATTTAATTTCATTAACCATTAATGTCTAATTTATTCAAATCTAATCATGACACCAACTTTTATGTATTTTTTTGAAATATTTACATACAAAACATAAAATATGTTTCTCTGAAATATTTTTTAAATAAAAAAGACTGAATTAAATTAAAATTAATTTCATTATTAAATTTTATCTTCCTCATTTTATTTAAATAATTTATTTAATATTAATTGTTTCTATAGAGATTCTACATAATTACAATTTTTTCATACATTCAAAAAGAATTTCCCAATATTTATATTTATAAATTCATTATTCATAATGTCTTGTAAATTATGTGTCAATTTTTTTATATTATATATAAATATTCTGAGACTACATGCTCTAACGGTACGTGATTCTGAGGCCTAGTTTGTCCGAAAAATATTTCTGAACATTTTTAAGGAACTTTCCAAAAACGTACGCACATGATTTTTGATCTTTTGAACCGGTGCTCATATCAAAAATATGAGTGCACCCTTGATCTGGGAACACCATGATGTTTCTAGAGATGACTTAACTTCGTCATTCAAGGGCAGAGCAGAAGTGTTTTTTTTAATTTTTGAGAAAAATTATGAAATTTTTTTATGAAATTTTTTTATTTCATTTCTCACAATTGAACAAAAAATGGTGATGATATGGTGTAGTGAAGAGGCAACGATGATGCGCATTAATGAGATCATAAATGGATCGAATAATGTAGCATAATGATGCTATAAATTAAGTGTATATGTGACTCTATATCATTTATGAAATAGAGTAATGACACAGTGACATAGTGTGATAGAAATGATGCAATGCGATTATATTTATTAAACTAACACATGGGATAATGGGGAATTAACCTGCGGGGATTCTTGGATTAACTGTGTGTAGTTTTCCTTTACAATGAAAAATGTTGAATGTCAGAGAGAGTTCATTGTCTTCAACATGCCCCAATTAACTGATCTGGAATTGACATCAACATCTTTAAAAATTAATGATGAATGCTTCACATCGAACATCAAAAAGGTAGGAGTTGTTGACAATTTAATTTTCTTCCCTATTCTTTTCTAGAAACAAAGAACAAAGATCAACCCACAAATAAGAGGATCCACAATTTGTGTGTTTATGTGTGAGGGTAACTATATTTTGGGATTTCTCTATCTGGGTTTCAACATTAATTGATATGAATGAACATCTACCAAGAGCCTCCTTGGATTTAAAACTTCTAATGCAGAGAGTGCATGCTAACACAAACAAAGTCGTAGCCCACTTTATAGTTGTTCCCTTTGTGAGTGGATTGTCTGAAGTGATAGTAAGATGATTTCGGGACCTTCACGGTGAAGAGGACCTTTCCCAGAGGTTTTTGGTGCTTGTGAAGAAATGAACGAACCTCCAAAGCGTGTCTAGTGGTTCGTAGAGAAATATTTCATCGTGCCATTACATATGGAAGCACCGACAACAACCATGGGTAGAGGGTGGCAGCGTGTCATTCGGCCCGTCGCGGCGGTAGAAGGTCACGACCAACAACCTGTGATGGCAGTATGCCATGGAATACCATCCACGATGGCACGATTTGTAGTGATAGGTGTGGGACGCGCAGAGGGACGACCCATGTCTAGGTCATCTGGTAAGCTAGCGAGACACGGTCCATCAACCACGGCTGGAGGAGGCCCCACATCTATGGGGCCAGCGGGGGCCAGAGGTGGCATTGTTGCCACATCTTTGCTGGACGACGCCAAACCAGTAGCACCACACGGTCCTTCTTTGAATGGAGGGACGTGACCCTTCTATTGGGCCACACCACAACTATAGGGTCAAGCCGGACCCGTGCTAGCTGGCTGGGCCGGGTGAGACTAGATCACTGGGTGACCTGGCAGGCTAGACCCTCTACCAAATCGGGCTGAGTCCAGTAAGGCTCATTGGTCCTCGCCAATTGGCCAGGTCAAACCAAACAGAACCAGACCCGAATCATGTCAGGCTGAGTCAATCTAATGGAACGAGGGCATCTCAAACCCCCCCCGAATGGGTTGGTCGGGTCAGTACAATTAGGTTGGACAAGGCCCAGACTGAACCAACCTCGTGCTTATTAAAATGCATGTATATCTTAGACTGCAGGTATGATTGACGTTCCATCAATGGAATTGGGACCCTTACTATGGGGTGGTCCATCTGATGTACTCTACTTGTGTTTTGGATGGAGTTTTTTTATGGTCCAGTTGGATCAGACTAGAATCCAACCAGACCATTTTTACAAAAAAATTCCTTAAAATACAGAATAGGTGTCTGATCCATGTGTCGTATGTTGCATTAGGACCTTTGCGATGAGACAGTTCTTTTGGGTTACTCTATGCGGGACTTCATGGCGGTTGATTTACAACTGATTTGAGGATCAGATACTACAGAAATCAAGCATGCTAAGTGTGAGAATCTAATGGATGGTTATTACGTGCATAATGAATAGAGATCCTCTATGAGTCAACATCTATAAATTCTATGTGGTTCATCACATAGTGATCCTCTAGGGATCAACACCTATCGATCATCTGTGGGTCAAAACCTAGCCATCCTCGGTGGGTCTGCACCTAGAGATCCTCTATGGGTCAGCACCTAGTGATCCACTTTTGGTCAGCACCTACCCACCTTGTGCAGATCAGTAGCAAAGCCTCTTGATAGAATAAGATGATATTTCTTTACAACTAATCATCTTTTCATTGGTACTTAAGTTATATATAGTGTGAGCTATGTATGTCACTTTGTTCTATGTCATTGAGGTTATTCTTGGAGGTATGACCTCTGTGATATTTCCATTTTGGTGTCTTCTTTCGTGGATTACTGAGATAAATTCGGGGATCTCGTGGTCCCTACTATGTATTATTATACTCACCCCTAACCGGGCTTCGCCCACATGTGTTGTTTCTGGTGCATACGATCAACGTTTAGATAGAGGTTCTCAAGGGGATGGGACTGAAAGATGCTACAACAGTGGACATGGTGGCCTAGGTGCAGCTGGGGCCTAGTACGACCAGGCGGGCACAACATACCACTTCATATTCTAGTAGCTTCACCACTCTCACGATCAGGTGCGATTTTCCATGGATGTCCATTAGAATTTCTTTTTTATACATTGATGTTTTCAGTTCATTTTTGGGTGTTTATTATGGCCCACATAAATTCACTTGTACTTTAACTCGTCTTGGTTTTAGTGGTGTACTTTTTTTTACCTTTCACTATGTTGGGATCTGAATGAGAACGTGTTTCTACAAGTTTAAACGTAATTTCTTCCCTTTCTTGGGTTATGCCTTTCCAGTGCTAGTCATCAGCCCCTAGCCTATGGAAGTGGTCATGGGGTAGTCACGACACATGCCCCGAGGGACGAGTCGTGACAAAGTGGCATAAGAGGGAGGTCGGTTCTACCAGAAGAACTATGTGTCTTTATTTACAATGGGATAAATATTGTTAAGTGTATTTAGTTCAGATTTTAGTCTAAGGACTCCAGTGTTGGTGCAGCGGCCTATGTATCCAAACACCATGACACTGAATTATGTTTTGCGACTCAGTATGAGAAAATAGTAGTTACATGTGTTTTGGAAATGTTTTTCACCTGATAGATTTTGAGTCACCTCACTTGGTATAACATATTTACTGTGGTGTATATGTTTCTCTACATAATTCCTACATGAAGATATCCATCCGTGATTATAGGGAGATATCATGAAAATGATCCACCTAGCGATGAGGTGTTGGTTTGGGAATTCTTACAATGATAGAACCTTTGGGTGGTGTACTAGCAGCAGCACCAACCAGAGAGATGAAATTTCTACCATCCCCACTAGAAGATAGTGCACTCTGACTGGCCATGCTGCATGAGTTCCAAAGATAGTGACCTCTGAGGTTTCTAGGTGAGACAGATTATCAGGAATCTCAGGATTGGTTGGAGGTAGTAACTCAGTTTTTTCACCCAGTAGAGTCACCAACAGATTAGATGGTAGTTCTAGGCGCCAGCCTTTTCCTGAGAAGAACAAGGAGGTGGTGGATCTTGACACTCCAGACACACATGTAGGTGTCCCTTGTAGGTATGGACATCAAGATCCACTTCAGGGAAGTTTTTATACCAACGACACTACGCTTTGTGAATATTTAGGAGCTACTGCACCTACTGTAGGGAATCCTGACTGTGGAATAGTACTCAGCAAGGTTTACTGACCTCTCCCTCTACTCAACCGACATGGAACAAGACCCTTTCATTAGAGATCAAACCATTGAGAAGGGAATCCGAAGGGAGATCAGGGAATCGATGAATATATTCAGCATCCCAACTCAAGATGCATTGCTGGAGTGATCCCTAATTGAGGAGAGCATCCATGCCGAGGAGGCGCCGATGTTGAGAGCCACCACTAGACCACAGGTGGATGATTCATCTGTAGGAGGTAGTAGGTAGATGATGTAGAGTCCCAAATGGGACAGACCTTCTAGAGGATGGCCCTAGGATGTATGGTTATAGGTGAAGAGCTTGTGAGGTAGAGGAGGTCATCTGAGGAATAGAATTTTTCAATCTTGCGGTGGACAAGGGAACATGGCTTGCAACTTCCTTACTCACCTCGGGAATGAAGAGAAGGCTATCGAGGGACCACTGAGACAGAAATATAGGTTCAAGTGATGGGGTCTGTAGGGAAGCGAACATGGAATGGGAGAAGGCCGAGCGACACGCGGTGGATGTCGGTTCTAGGTACTACCACATCTACCCTCATGATTTCTACCCCAAGATCCAAGAGAAGGTGGATTGGGGAGGGGCTAGTTTCATGAAATGGTGTCCTATGACCATGGAAATCTAGAGTTTATTATATGTATGATTTATGTCTACTCCACCATAGCTGTAGTTCTCATAGACACAAGTGGAAGTCACTAATTCCTTGCCACAGACCACATTTGAGGCTCGAAGATTTTAGTGTAGCTATTGGCTCAATAAATACCATTAAAGACTCATATATGAAGATATTTTATGATTAAAAACTACTGTCAAAAGTGTGAACTTACTCTAGGAGGTAATAGTTTCATCTTGGATCTCCTAGTATCAACGCTAAGTCCTTAAGATGTCATCTTGGATATGGAATAGTTATCCACAGTCCATGCTCAGATAAACTATTTTAGATGTGAAGTGTGGTGTATCTGTGAGGATAGAACCATGTTTTTTTTCACTGGAAAGAAAGGAACATTTGTAGCTCATGATGGACTTTATCAGAGAAGGGTGCAGCCGATCACTCACCGATTGGCTCGCCTCACCCTTGGTGTGGTGGATGAGGGGAGTTTGATCATTTATAAAGTGGTGGAAGAATATGAGGATGTCATTCAAGAAGATGTCCCAGGACTACCTCCTTATAGAGAGGTACACTTATGCGCTAACTAGTACATAGGTATGGCACCGATATCTACACACGCATATCAGATGTCTCTTGTGGAGGTGTTTCCCTCGGAATCTGGGGATGACCGCCTTGATGGGAGGTTCAAACATTCAGATCGGTTTCTAACAGGTTTGTTCGTAGAACTGGAAACATCCAATGATTCCACATCCATTCGGACCTACTTTCCAAAGGTAGGTGCTCATTAGTTTGTGGACTGATGAGGCTTAGGAATTTGCATTGGTTGAGAGGATGGGAGGTCAGACTCATCACACCTTTTTGAGGTGAATTATTGTCTACTCCGGGACTCTATTTATAGATATAAGTTATGTTCGTGAATCCTTATTAAATTACAAATTATAAAATGAGCTTTCCTTCAAATCTGACAATCAATGATTAAATATGTAGGAAATTTAGAGAATCGTTTGTATGTATTCGAGGTTCTTCATTGATAGATAATAATATTTATTTATTAGAGATTCTTGGTCAGTGGTACCCTTCAACATATTTATATAGAAGAATCTTGGTCATTATGATGACCATGATGGTTTTAAAGCCGCTCAGTGGGGAACTTGAAGTTTATTGTCATTCAGAAGGACATGGATTATTTTAGAGTTGGGATCGAACCCGTAGATGGGCTACCTACGTATCCTTTGTTTAGAAAAGGAATCAGAACCCATGTAGTTTGAGTAAGGGAGTATGATATTTATGATTGATGGCTTAAAGAAGGATGTGACAATTACTTTTACACTCTAAGCTCATGTGAGTCATGCTCGGTGTGAGAAACAAGAACAATTGGTAAAAATTAGACAATTGTTCCATGAAATATGCAATCATAAGAAATAATGTGGGGCTTATGTATGTATGACTGCCCAGAAAAATAAAGGCTAGGATTTACTTTAGGGAAGAAATCTAGGAACAGGGTCCATAAAGGTATATGTGCTTCATGGAGATTTTGACTACTCTAACTTGGAGCTTACTCCTGAAAAGGAGGCCCAAATTAAGAGAAGACTTATGATTGGGTTTTACTCTTGAAAAGGAATTCCAGATCAATGGTAAATTAGGACTGATTAAAAGAAATTAAGACTGGGGCTTACTCCTGAAAAGGAGGCCCAGGTTAAGGGAATTATGGTTTGGGGATTACTCCTGAGGAGGATGCCCAAATTAGGGGACCAGGGCTTACTCTTAAGGAGGATTCACAGATTTGGGAACTTTAAGAATTGGGGCTTACTCCTAAGGAGGATGCCCAAGTTAAGAATTATGACTGGGGCTTACTCCTAAGGAGGATTCCCATATTTGATACTGGGGCTTACTCTTGAAAAGGAAGCCCAGGTTAGGGGATCTGGGGCTTATTCCTAAGAGGATGCCCAAATTAGAGGTCTTATGGCTGGGGATTATTCCTAAAAAGGAGACCCAGGTAAAGTATTCTCTCATCTTAAAGGATGAGGTTGAATGAATGAAATCCCAATCTTTAGTGACATAAAGATGTGTAAATCACTAGGTTTTGAGAGATATTCCAAAGAATTCCTTTCAGATAATGAAGTCAAATCATGAAATCATGCCATAAATGGATTTGAAGAGTGTCTTGAAGACTGAACCTTGAATAGGAAAGGTGTAATGGCTTAAGAGGGGTGAAATGGGCAAGAAAGGCACCCAAAAAGGCAGGGGCGCGCAAGTCCTGGCAGGCGCGCAGGTACTGCGTGGGCATGCAAGTCCTGGTCGCGTAGGTATATGCCTGCGCAACACATGGTGTACTTGCGCGACGGTTAACCAGCAGGGTAATACTTGAGTGACTTTTCATTAAAGGCTTTAAAATCCTCTTGAGGTTCTTCCCGAAGAAGGGCGCGCAAGATCTATTGAAGGAGTAAGGTGGTGCACAAGTGTGGCCCTTTTCCCTTAAGGGCTGGCCACTCAGGCGTGCAAGTGTTGATGAGTTTCAACACTTAGGCCTTCCTCCTCCTCTTTAGATCTTCCGTTCTAGGTATGAAATTACCTTAGAAGTGTTTTAGAAGCTTTGAGAAGAGACTAGGGCGCCGGGATCTAAAATCTATGTTTCTGGAAAAAATCCTCTCCGAAATGGGGGGCCCACAGGGTCTATTTATAGGCAGGAGAAGACCCAGGGCGGTTACCACTTAGGTCGCGTGAGTCACTTTCGTGACCATAATGTGTCGTGCAAGTGGACTTGCGCGACTCTGGGGAAACTTGCGCGACTTATGGGAAATATTCTCCTTGTTCATCCCTTTGTCGATTTTTTGATATTTTCTTCGAAGGATGAATCAATTTGTGCTAAGTCATTTCCCTTTTCCAATTTTTAGATTCTATGACGAAAGGAGCGTCAACAAAAGTCCCCCCCTCAGGGTTGGATCTGAAATAAATGAGGATTTGACTCTGAGTAAATCGAAGACATCCAAATGAAAGGTGGCGCGCAAGTCTTGATGGCGCAGAGGGCAGCGTGCAAGTGCAAATTGCGCAGGGCCTGGGCACACTGGGTGTAGGCACGCAGATACGGCCCTTGATTGTGCAGGGTACGATGGGAAGGGTCTCGACGCTTGATCTCACAGGGTACGGCGTGCAGGGTCTCAGCCCTTGATCGCGCAGGGTATGGCGCGCAGGGTCTATTCTGTGTCTATAAATAGAGGGCCTCACTTCCGTACAAGAATATGGATTTTCGGATTTCAAACCTTCGAGCTCCCACCGTTCAGGTCACCTTAGCCGCACAGGTTGCTCTGTTTTCCGATGTTTCTTTGCTGTCGCACTGCTGTATAGGTATTTGTACTTGCTCGGTTTATACTTGCGCGTCAAAAACTAGTGCGGCACACGAACACTTGCGCGTCAAGTTTAGACTTGCGTGCCTTAATGCCTTATCTATTTTTTTTGAATTCTTTCACAAATTTTATGAAAAATAAACCCATTTAAGAGTTAGTTTATTCAACTTTTGTGCAGATTCAATGGCTCCCAAGGGAATTGAAACGGCTGATAAACTGTCTAGCAAGCGGATTGATGACATGATGAACATCATTGTCCATGATTACTATGATATCTGCGACAACACTCTCTCATATTTGGCTAAGTACTTGAAGAAACATCATCTTAATTTCCCACAGAGCATCTACCTTCCTCTATATGGTCATGGTCATCTGCAAGGAGTCAATGTTCCAGATGAAAAGAACTATACACCTAAAATGGAGCTGCACTACTACTCCATCATTTCGGTTATGTTGTTCATTAAGAGCAATAACAATGGTGTGAACTTTCAAATCCTTCTTCCACGTCATTTCCTTGCAGATATAAAAATGGAAAACCCATGGACTGAAATGTTTTCCACTACCGGTTGGTGGAGATAAGAAAAACATGGAATTAGAGAAATATCTGAAAACAATACTCTCTCCAAATGGCTCTTTACATCCAATTCTCCATTCTCAAATCCATGTATCCATCTTCCAAGTCTCTTGGACAGAAACAGAGTCACTGTTTGATCAGCAGAAAATTTTCTCAAACCGCACTCAAGAAAATCCTTTTACAATTGTTCCAAGAAGATCTGGTATCACTGCATCTCTTATTATAACCAGTTGAATGAATGAATTCCAGGTGGTTGCTGATGAAGCTCGGGATGCCGTAAATCAAATGAAGAGTTATGTTGAAAGCCTCTTGTAATTCTTGAAAAAGAGAAGAGAATCCAGTATGTGGATGTCCTTCTATCTCCCATGCATCAATGAAAAACACTTTCACTATTACTCATTTGTACCTGCATTCTCTTTTTCTACATGCTTTAGATTTTACCTAATCCAATGGGCCTAGTAAGCATAGTTTTATTTTTACTAGGATTAATTTAAATAACCCTACAAACCTCGAAACATTTAATTTCTCAATGTTACCTAAATCATACAAAAAAATGTATATTTAGTGAGCTGGGAACTTGAATTTTATTCAGAGTTCCCCTGTATTTTGTGGGCAGTTTAAATTCATGCATGTCAGACATAAAAAAGGCTAATGTTTAAGGTCGAAATAACTTTGACAGAAATGGATTAGAATTGACTCAATTCTTTGAAAATTCATCTGAAAACATATTACCATACTCAAGTGTGAGGGAAAATATGTAATCTATGACTTAAGAATATTTTAATCTGAGGAATGATATGAAAAAGAGCTAAAAGACATTAGAAGAAGTAATTTCCAAGAATGAAGTTACCATTATTTAACAAACCCGTTAGGGGGTTGAATTATGCAGGGCCACCTAAGGGAATTGGATGCATAGTTAAATAAAATAGTTTCTTTTGGATAACAAGTTTGTTATGTATACTATTTATGCAAGGCCACCTATGGGAACGTGCTGCATAGTCAGACAAAATAACTCTCGGAAATTTACTTTCCTAGTGCTAAAATCCAGTGAAAGTTTATGGAGATTCAAATCTTCCAAATTATAGAGTTTTCTGTATGGAAAGAGGTACTTGAATATGGAGAAAATATTTCCAAACAAAATTATCGAAGAACTGGATGAATATCACTCATACGAAGGTCTGACCCAAACGTAGGGAAGGAGAATATAAACCATAGACTTGAATACTTTCATATCATGAAAAATGATATGGGACAAATATGTTAAAGATGTCTATTTTTGCGGATCCCTACATACTGTCATTTAAGACAAATAAGGACAAAAGAGGCATTCTTCCCAAGAATGAAGAAACCACTATCCGACAAACCCGTTAGGGGGTTGAATTATGCAGGGCCACCTAAGGGAATTGGATTCATAGTCAAATAATATTATCTTTTGGCTAACAAGTCTGTTATGTAGACTGTTTATGCAAGGCCGCCTATGGGCACATGTTGCATAGTCAGACAAAAGAACTCTCAGATGTTTTCCATTTTTGTGACTAGAAGTCATGAAAAGGGTTATGAGGATCTGAAAATATTTAAGGTTAGGATTATGACACATAAATATGGGTATTGTTCAATGTATATAGAGATACATATATCAATGCTAACTATAATCATGTTGTGGCTGGGTCCTGAATTGAAATGTTAGACTTCACTACGTATCCCATAAAGATGAGAATCAAGCCATACGTAGTTCTTAAACTACAGTTTAACGTCGTGTGGGAAAAAAGGATTAGAGATCTTAGTTTAGGGTCATAGAGCTTCGACCATTGTATGAAATACAGAGTGTGTGTTTTCATGGGGAATTTTCAGCCAAGGGACTGAAAGTGGAATTTGGGGATAGGCCCAAAGACTTGGGACTAGATTCGAGGGACACTCGAACATTCTTACATATCCCATAATAATGGGAATCAAGCCCACATAGTTCTAGAAATACCCTCTGTACAAATTTGGTTCGTACATGTGAAGGGTGAAAGGGGAATTTAGTGCAATGATGGTTTAACCCAAGATAAAAGGTTCGGGCATTGCCATGTATGCACGTATTCTTTGAAATGAAATATGATTGAAAAATCAATGAAAATAATGGTTCCCTCTCAGGTGAGGGTATCAAATAAATTTTTAGCTTATTGTCATACTGGACAAAATTGTTGTATTGTTTAACGTCGTATAACAAGGATGAAAGTGAGCCAATGTAAATATATTGATTCTAAGGGCAGTTTCATGAATTATCGTCGTATGAGATGGAGATGAACCGATGTGAAGAGATTGGTTTTGGGCATTAACCTTTGGAGGTTGCCTACATACCCAACCTAGAAGTCAAGGATCAAAGTCCGTGTAGTTCAATTAAAGAATGAATTAATGATCAAGTTGTTCTTGGGGACAATGATATAAAAAATGATGTTAGGACTTACACATGGTTAGCGGCCCAGAGAGAGTGTTATGGTTGAGGTTTGCTCTAAGCTCACATGAGTCATACTCGGTGTGAGAAACAAGAGGTAACAACAACCTTAACGATGCATAGTTTAATGTCATGTAGGACATATAAAGGGACTATGCACTTTAAAGTATTACAGTTAGAACTATTGGTGCTGCACAGTTTAGTGTCATGTAGCAGGGACAAAATACAGTTTAATGTCATGTAGGACGAAAAGGGGGGGGGACTGTGCAGTTTAATGTCATGCAGTGAGGACAAAAGAGTGCACTATTTTAACGTCATGTTGGATGCATTTGGGACTTTTTCACAGTTTAACATCATGTTGGACGAAAAAGGGACGATACAGTTTACCGTCATGTTGGACGAAAGTGCGAATAGTTTAAGGTCATATGCATGGACCATGGATGGTGCAGTTTAATGTCATGTTGGATGGTGGTGTAGTTTAAGGTCATACAAGACCTTTGATGATTATGTAGTTTAATGTCTTTCCGGACGTACAGGTATTTTGTACAGTTTAGCGTCATGTAGTTAGGACATCATAGTTTAACGTCTTGCTGGACGTAAGGGACTTGCAAATAGTTTAGGGTCATATGCATGGACCGTTGATGATGCAGTTTAAGATCATACATGACCTAGTTGCAGTTTAAGGTCATACTGGACCATTTAGGGAACTTTTTCACAGTTTAACATCGTGTGGGACAAAAGTACAAATAGTTTAAGGTCATATGGATGAAATGTTTCTGTATAGTTTAACATCATATTGCAAGGACTAAGTACAGTTTAATGTCATGTAGGATGTATTAAAGGACTTTTGTACAGTTTAGTGTCATGTAGCTAGGACGAATAAGGTGACACAGTTTAACGTCATGTTGGACGTATGTGAAAATAGTTTTGGGTCATATGATTGGCCCGTTGATGTATAGTTTTAACATCATATATCAAGGATGAATAAGGTGACACTGTTTAACTTCATGTTGGACGTATGTGAAAATAGTTTAGGGTCATATTCTTGGACCGTTGCTGTATAGTTTTAACGTCATATATCAAGGACGAATAAGGTGCACAATTTAACGTCATGTTGGACGTATGTTCAAATAGTTTAGGGTCATATGCTTGGACCATTGCTATATAGTTTTAATGTCATATAGCAAGGAAGAATAAGGTACTTTGCAGTTTATACAAAATACTACTTCAAAAATCTGGCATTGGTTGGAGTAGTGATGAGTTCTCTATCCATTGAGATTAATGAATAAGCTCCATTAGAGTATACCCTATGTATTGAATAAGGTCCTTCCCATTTTGGCTCAAGCTTGGGAGGTTTCTTTCCTGGTATCATTGGAGTTCTGAGATCTAATACCAATTCTCCCTGAGTGAATGAACGAAGACGAACTTTTTTGTTAAAAGCTCGTTCTATTCGATTATGATAGACTTCCAAGTGTTGCAAAGTGCAAAATCTTTTCTCATCTTACCGTTCCAATTCATTTAATCGCTTTTGAGATTTTTCATCTGTAGATGATTGATCCCAAATGGAAACTTTGAGTGAGGGTAGTTGAAATTCAATGGGCAAGACAGCTTCCGTTCCATATACCAATAAATATGGAGTTGACCGAGTTGCAGTGCGGGTGGTAGTCTGATAAGCCCATAAAGAATGAAAGAGTTTATCAGGACATGACCTCTTATCTTTAGCCACCATCTTTTGTAGTATATTTGAAAGTGTCTTGTTAAAGGCTTCTATCTGGCTATTGGCCACTGCATGATACTGAGATGAATGGTTGGATTTGATGTTGTATTCTTGATACAACTTCTTTATCTCGGATAAACAGAAATTGGTGCCATTGTTCGTCAATATGGTATGAGGGACACCAAATATGGTAATGATGTTAGAATTTATGAAGCTAACAATGCATTTAGAACTAACTTCCTTGAGAGGTATTGCCTCTGCCCATTTGGAAAAGAAGTCAGTAGCAGTAAGAATATACTTAAACTGCTTGTCCGTAGCCGAAGGATAAGGTCCCACCACATCCATTCCCCATGTGGAAAATGGCCATGAGTATTTAGCCGTATGAAGAAACTCTGGAGGCTGATGAATGAACTTGGCATGTACTTGGCATGAATGACACTTCTTTGTGAAATCGACACAATCTCGTATCATTGAAGGCCAAAAGTATCCAAGCCTACGAATCTGATCAGACAGTCTATGTCCAGACTGGTGGGCACCACAGACTCCTGCATGCACTTCTTTCATGACAACCATTGTCTCTTCACCATCAATGCATCTAAAGAGAACTCCATCAAAACCACATTTGTAGAGAATTTTCTCTAGGTGATCTGGGCTATCATAAAGAGTAAAATTAACCACACGTCGCCAGATTTGTTCTTTCTCGGCTCTATCAAGTGGAAGTGTTCTATTTTGAAGGTATTCCCTGATAGGTGACATCCATCCTGTAGTATGACCATACAGTTCAGGAATGGGAGAAATTTCATTAATTTCCTCTGTTCTGATTCGAACATAAGGTGAAATTGCATGATGGTGGGCAATACTGATGGTTGTCTCGTCCCGATTTGGATTTTCCAGAGTTGTGGCTATATTAGACAATGCATCAGCTTGAGCATTCTGTGATCTTGGGACATAAGAAAATGTCAGTTCCAAAGGGAATTCCGCCATTAACTCTCTGACGTAATCATACAAAGGGATTAGTTCTTCTTTTTTGATGGTATAATCCTCATTGACTTGTTTGATTACTAGGTCTGAATCACCTTTCACCTTTAAGTGATTCACTTGTGCTTGATGTGCTAATTACAAACCTACGATGAGAGCTTGGTATTATGCTTGATTATTGGTACCACCTTCCCAAAATAAGAAGGAATAAGGTAACACTTCCTTTTCTTGAGAAATGAGCACAATTCCTAAGCCAACTTTGTTGAATTTAGGATTTTCCATTTTCCTCCCTGTTGGACTTCTGGAAGCACCATCAAAATACATTTCCCATGCCTGAGGACTTTCTTGAATAGAGAAGACTTCCTCATCAGGGAGTTCAATATCTGAAGATGTGTCTTCCACTAAAGGGTGTTCAGCTAGGAAATCAGCCAGAGATAGTCCCATTATCTCCTTTTGTGACACATACTGATTGTCGAATTGCTGCAAACTAACTGGCCACCTTGCCAGACGTCCTGTAAGCATTGGGTGACATAGGATAAATTTGATCAGGTTATTGCGAGATACCAATTGGACCTCGTGATGTTGCAGGTAGTGTCTCAACTTATGAACTGTAAAGATTAATGCCAGGAAACACTTCTCAATACTTGAATACCGGGTTTCTGCTTCAAGCATGGTTCGAATGAGATAATAGAGACTGTTTTCATTCCCAAAATCATTCTTTTGAGCAAGAAAGGCACCCAATGATCAGTCTAGAGCTGTCACATAGAGGTTAAGTGGTCTTCCTTCAACAGGTGGCATGAGTACCGGTGGACTCAAGAGGTATTTCTTGAGAATATCGAATTCTTCTTGACATTCTTCAGTATAATGGTAAGTGAATCCTTTCTTCATCAATTTGGATAAGGGTAAACTTTTTCCTACTAAATTGGCGATGAAACGCCGAATATAGGCTATGTGTCCTTGAAGTCCTCTTAATTATTTCAAATTTTGAGGAGGTGACATACCAAGTATTGACTTGGTCTTCTCAGGATCGACTTCAATACCACGATGGAATACAACAAAGAAGAGAAATTTCCTGACATTACCCCAAAATCACATTTTAAGGGGTTCATCTTCAAATTATGTTGTCAAAGCTTACAGAATATGACTTCCAAATCAGCCAAGTGATTAGAAAATTGTTTGGATTTAACTACCAAATCGTCTACATAGCATTCAAAAAACTTCCCTAAGAAGGGTTTGAAGATACGATGCATGACACACTGATAAGTTTCACCTACATTCTTTAAGACAAAGGGCATTACCCGGTAGCAAAACACACCCTGAGGGGCTCTGAAGGCTATATATTCCTCATCTTCTAGGGCCATTCGGATCTGATTATATCCAGAATATCCATCCATGAAGGAAAGTGCTTCATAGCTAGCTGTTGCATCAATTAGAAGTTCTGTAATCGGAACTGGGAAATCATCCTTAGGACAATGCCAATTAAGATCTCTAAAATCGATGAAAACTCTAATTTGTCCGTTATTTTTATTTACAGGTACAATATTAGCCAACCATTTGGGATATTGAACTTCTCTGACAAAGTTAGATTTGATAAGATTATCCACTTCAGCTTCAATTTTGGAAGCAAAAGTTGGGTGTGTTCTTCTCGCGGCTTGCTTAAATCCTCGATGTTCTTCTGGTACAACCAAATGATGAGTAGCAACATCAGGATCAAGCCCGGTCATTTCTATATAGTTCCAGGAAATTATATTTTTATTTTGCTTTAGAAAAGAAATATACATCTCTTGATCTTCAAGAGTCATGTCTGCACTGATTAAAGTGGGGAGTGGATCTCCTTTTGTACCCAGATTTATTTCTCTGAGTTCATCCACAGTGGTAGAGATACCCTCTTCAAATGATGGAGGAGCATCTCTGAGATATTCCTCTTCTTCTTCATCATGTGTTATTTCTTCCATTTATACTTGCATAGTAGATGATAAAGTATAATTCTCATGATCTGAAGAGATGTCAAAATTTGCATATTTTGAAGAAGAAGCTTCCATTTCCAACCCGATTGATGATGAAGGGTCTTCTTTGGGTAATAAAGAGGAGATGATGGATTGAGAATCGACATCATTGTTCACCTTTGATGTTTCTATAACTTCATCTAGCCTAATTGGAGAAGCATAGACTTGTTGGATTTCAGCAGATGAAATGAAGACGTCACAATTTGCGCTTTCATCATTGCTTGGTAGATTTCCAATTTCTGCCATGTTGTCTGGCTCGATTGTTGTAATTGACATTATGGATCTTTCCATAAGATTATTTTGATTTGGGTCTATCTTGACAATTTGACTGATAGGAAACACATAATCTGTACTCATATGTGTAAATGGATTTACTGGAATTTTTTCCAAAACCATATGGAGCATTAACTTTGGTAATATCCTTTGTTATGGATTTCTCCATTTGCTTCATGTGATAGAATTCTGCCTCAATGTATTGAGACTCACATGTCTTTAATAGGGCCTTATCACCATACAATGTCCCAGCTTGACCATCGAAACAATATTTGAGACATTGATGGTATGATGAAGGGATAGCCGCATGTTGATGTAGCCAGGGTCTTCCAAGAAAAATGTTGAAGGCTGAGTCTTGATCAACAACCATGAAATCTGAATTGAATACAAGATCTCCAAACTGAGTTCTGAGTGTATCTTCACCCAGTGGTTCTTGTTCATTTTTATCATATCCATGTAGAATCGTGGTGGAAGGAGATAAATCAGATTCCTTGAGGCCCAATCGACGAAGTTTACGAATGGGCATGAGGTTGAATCCTGAACCATTGTCAATGAAATCTCTTCGAACATCCACGCCATTGTCCTTTCCAGACAAGTACAATATTCTAATATGTCTATGCACAACATCATCTTCATCTTCATCATTAAAGGATATTATTGCATGGCATTCTACAGAATTATTCTCTAAGTGATAGACTTCAGCTGCAGCAATTTCAGTTTCAAACTCATGAGGACTCGACAAAGCCTCCATGAGTGCTTCCCGAAGATCTTTTGTCAGATTCAGAGAATCCAGAATTGATAACATGGCTGGTACTTGAGCCAAGTGTTTCAATATATCATACTTTTGATCCAGATGTCTGCTTTTCCCAATAGGAATATGTGGTTTAGCAGGTACCTTGGAAGCAGATGCTTTGGAAGTTGATGCATCTTGTATTGGGATAGGAGTTGACAATATTCTTGGTTTTGGAAGATTAGACCGATTAGATCCATTTACTTTCTGAGAGGAAGAAGATGGAACCTTCAACCGGTCTTCCAAAATAACTGTTCCAGGACTGAATTTACTATTGGTAGAAGAACTTTCTTGTTCTTGCTGAGCTCGCTGAAGGGATCTACCACGAGTTTCTGCTGCATACACAGTTCTAGTAGGGGTAGAATTAGAATAGTGGATTTTGAAAGATCCAATTCTTCCCCTATATCCTGAGCCCCTGGAACTTCCTCTGATTCCTCTGTTTGATACAGGGAATTCAGGCTCATTTAAATTGAAACTGCGACTGGCATATGGATCTGTTAATTGAATCATATTAACATAGCCAAATATTAACTCTTCATCTGATAAAGGCTCTGCCTGATTAGCCTGTTTAGGATTTTTCGTTTGGTGGGGCGATGCTCGTGGCTTTGAAGTAGATGGCATTAAATCCACCAAAGTCAAAGACATCTTAGGCTTTGACACATAGTCATCTTCTTCTGATTCTTTTTCTTTCTTTTAATCATGCCGTTTCTTTGAGTACTTTCTCTCTGATGAAGATGGTTTTGCCGTAACATTCATGGAATAAGACACAATTGGTTTCTTTAATTGTGTTCGCAAAATAGCATGAGTTCGATTGATTGTCTTTATGACCATCCAATCATCATACTTTTGTGCATTTTTTTTTGAATTCCTGCCATTCATCTTCTTCCTCTAGAACTATAGCAGTGACACATGCTACCTGGGCTGAGGATCCTTTCAATGTGACTTGTCCCGAGTTTACCATCTTTTTAAGGAGGTATTTGAAGACAAAAAACTCCTGGATGGGATGCCCCAACATTTGATGAAAAGGGCAATAATTGGGATGGTCTTCATCTCCTTTCTTGTTTGGCCTCTTGGGCAATGGCAATTGATCCAAATTGTTTTCCAGAGCTGAAATGAAATAACCCGGAACATGTTCATTTCAGAAAGAGTATGTTTTTCTCTTCCGATCCTCAAATTGTTTTCATCTTTGATCTTTTTGATCATCTGGACGAAAAGGCCTTTGTTTTTGGCGCTCAGAAAGTGGAGCCCTTCGAGAAGATGAAGGTTTTGATGTAAAAATAGGTACAGGTGATTGTTTAAGCATAACTATAGCAGTTTCTACTTTACCCATTCTCCTTCCTGGAGCTGATGGAATTACATGAGATTTATCCTTAGCCTTTATAAGGGAATCATCAATCTCCTGAGCGATTAAATTAAGGTCTCGAAACCCTCCTGTGTATTTCACATGGATTAACGGCGTGCGTAATTCGTCACACATATTTTCCACACAGATTGGAAATAATTCTTCTTGAGGGAGTGCTAAACTCAAGGAATATGTTAATCCCTTCCATCAAGCAATGAAATCAGAGACCCTTTCATTCTCCCTTTGCTTATAGTTTGTAAGATCGAAAACTGTTGTCTTTGGAAATGTTGAGCTGAACTAAAGGAGAAATTTTTGGCGAAGATCCTCCCATCCGGTAATTGACCAGGATTGCAAGCCTGTATACCAAACAAAAGACGATCCTTGCATGGTTCGCACGAATCATCTGAGTTTCAGTGCTTCTTGTTGCTCCGGAGTTCCCATCAGAGGATCGCAACAAGACACGTAATGCATCAAATGTTATTTTGGATCACCTGATTTATTGAAAATAGGGAGTACTGGGTTCCCAAAACTGGATGTAGGAGAAATTGAATATACCCATTCAGGGTAAACTTTCTTTTATGGTTGAACTTGCACACGCTTCCCTTCCATAGTTTCTAACCGAGCTGTTAATGACTCAATAGTAGTTATTAACTTTTGAGAAACATCCGGTTGAACTTGGACTTGGGTAGGTGCAATGACTGGAGCTTGGACAGATGTGGCGATTGGCGCTGCAACTGATGGTACCAATGCCAACTGTTGTTGCACTTGACCCATAGGATTAGACCTGTGAGGGTGTACTGATAGAGGAAAATATTCTTGATCCATCTCAGTAGCTGCAACAAATTTCTTTGGATGACTGAATCCAGCATGCTTAAGAAGAAGACTACTCTGAAGTAGTTCTGCATTAAACCTTCTTAATTCCTTCATTTCTTCTTCCTGTTGTGCAAATATCTGCTCTAGTGAGAGTGATTGACCTTCTCCAGAGGAAGGATATGTAACCTGGTTCTTCCCTTTCCTTTGTTGGATCCTTTTCGGAGAGGGGGAAGTGGGTTACTCAAAGGATTACCTAGGTTCTGATTAATCCTTTGATTTCGTGTATTCACACCTTCTTCATTTTTGTTGGTGCGTACATCTTCTTGAGCAGGAACCTCTTCATCTAAGTCCCCTGAGTGAGCCTCATCTGGTGGATCAGCAGCAACGACATTGATGACATTGATTGATGCATAACTCATCACAACCCTTCTATCAGCATTTCTGTGATATTGTCTTCTTCCATGTCCTTGATGAGACATTGCCTTTTGTGGATTCGATCCCTCAGTAACTTCTTGATGAATCGTAATTTGGAGGGAATCTCCTAATAATTTGGATCTTTGTTCCTCTTTAGGTTTCTTAACCAATCAAGAAAAGACCGAATTTCTCTGAGGAGGGGATTGATGATTTGAAAAAGACCCCAGTCCAGTGTACTGGGGCTGTTCCTTCTGTTCTCGCGCAACTCCTCGAATCCTATTTGTTGATTCCGAGGGTTGGTTTAAAAGATTCAATAGTCTGGAAAGCTGGGGTGGTACTTGACATGCTATGTCTGAGACTTTCTTGAAAGTACTCCTGATCTTACGAACCTTAGTTCAGAAATTAGTTGGATGCATTAACCTGTATCCGCTTTTATCACCTGGTTCAAAAGACCATTGGATGATTTCTGACACTTCTGTCACATGGTGACGTGCTTGATCCAAACGAGAGGCATGTTAAATATTCTCATTTTCTTGATGCACGAGTAATTAAACAACTTTTTCTCTCTATTATTTATTTTGAGAGGAACTAGTTGAAGCCTGTTCTTGGGCAAGCTTTTGATTACAAAAAAAGCCCATTGACTGTGGCCAGCCATGGGCAATAACATTGCATGAGACCATTTTCAGCGGGCTTTGCTGACTGGAGAGCACCGTGAAATGCAGTGCTCCATGAACACCCCATCCTCTAACACGAATACCAGATGGGGCATTGGAAATTAACTGACACAATCTTCTTAGTGCACCAAAGAATGGACGTTGAAGGGCTCTCTGCTGCTTTTCAGCCTTCGGATATCGAGATACTGATAGAGACGCCAAATCAATCTGACGTTGTAACCCTTCTATTATCTTAAGATGATTTCCATATTCATCATAAGATAATACATTCTTTTTCAACTGACAAAGAGTTTTCCATATGTTCAGACGAATATCATGAATTTTATATTCAGTCAACATTTCTGGAATATTATACTGAGAGTCATCCAGAGGCCAAAACATGACTGGCACTTCACCTTTCGCCAGCTGTTTTCTCATATTCAGCATTTACTCTTTATCATTTGATGAGGATTCTTTTACTTGATTTGACCAGAGTTGGTGTTTCCTTGTTGCTTCATTGGATTCAACATGATTGGTAGAGAAATCATTGATCAAACTAGAAGATGCATAACTTAGGGGTGGTTCAAAGAATGACCTATACCCTGGGCTATCTTCTGATTGAGAAAGTATTTCACCTGCTAGCGATGAAGCTTCATACATGAATGGTTTCTCATTTGCAAGTGCCTCAAGATAAGAGGGTTTTCTCAACACTACATTGTCCACTGGAGCATTTTCTAGGAAATGTGCATCACTAATCTCGAGAGGAATTTCGTAGTGAAATTCATCGTCATGGGGAGGACCACCATAATGGGTTATAGAAAAAGATGAGATCTCTTGATCCTTGGTCTTCTGACCATACAGAGGGTTCCTGTGGCTCTCATCTGAAGATGAATCTTCAAGATTGACCGAATTGTCATGATGCAAGCCTTCATGAGGAAGTTTCTGTTGAAGACCTTCAGAATTAATGTTCCCACTATTGGGAACTGAGGGTGTAGAATCTTGAATTCCAACAGATAATTGTCTGAGGGCTTCAAGAAGTCCATCATCAAGCAATGACTTGTTACAGATTGGCTCTTGATCTCCTGACTCTGCTGGGTGGGTTTTTTTCTTAGACGCCTTCTTACTCACCTTGGAAACCACTTGTTGACGAAAGTGGCTTCTCTGAGCAGGTGTATGTGCCTGATCAGGAAAGATGACCAGGTTAGACTAACGATCTGCTCTCAAATCAGGTGTATGTGCCTGACTTGGTCGTCCGTATGATATTGGGGAAATGCCCCATAACCCTCTTGGATTGGAACAGATGTGTGTGTCTGTTCCGGAGTGAATTGTTGATGTATCACTCCACTGTTAGGGATAGATTTATGTGTCTTTCCTTGAGATGTTGCTGAAGTTGTTATAATATCCTAGCAGGCATCTAGAATATGAGCAGGGATTTGCTTCTGCTCTTTCACCATTGATAGAATATGCTTGGTGACTTCAGCTACAGGAATGGGAATATACGTCCATTCCGGGATTGGAGAAGGTGCATGTGTCTGCTCCTGTCCTCCTTTTCCTGTCATTGAATCCTGACAGTACTCAAGTGTGGGGGCAGAGAGTTGAGTCTGCCTCCTATTGGTTGTCAGGGATTTCCGACTAACTTCTCCGAATGATACCAAGAGAGACTGTTGGTAGGCTTGATTAATACTAGCAGGTGTATGTGCCTGATGATTGCACTTCGCCAAATGTGATTGACAAGATCCATCATATGTAGTCAATGAGCCTACTGACTAGATGATGATGTATAAACAGGTGTATGTTCCTGCCTATAGTACTCCACCGGAATTGTGAGGCAGGATTGGCGTGATGCTGCCAGACGAATCTGCTGGACAGCGGGTTTAAAACAGGTAGGTGTATGTGCCTACTCATTTCTTGCCACCATGTTAGGTTGGTGGACTTCTCTGGGGATGGAAGAGATGAAAACCTACTCACTGTTGACCGGATTCCGCCTCTGGTGGTTCGTCTTGCTTGCTCTGGTTCGAGGAACCTGAGCCAAACGCCTGGAATCGGTACCCTCATCATGTTGAGGGCGCACTGCCGCACGAGTCTGGCGGCGATTGTTGGTGGGAGCCCTCAGGAAGGACTTCTGTCTGTTTGAATTAAGGTCCCGAGGGACTTGCTCATTCACCTTAATAGAATAAGGGAGCGAATGGTGATTGCGTTCCGGGGATAACGACCTGAAACGGTTGGAGACGGTAGTCATCACCGCCTGCTTCTTGATCACTGGTCGTCGTTGTCCGGATGACCGATGTGAGTTGTTTACTTAGAGGTCTTGTTAGTAAGCCTCCATAGTTGGGATGGTACCGTGTTGACGACACTCCTTAACCAGTGTGTTTGATACCCAGTGTTGAAGACGCTGAGTAGCTGATATCGTCTTAAGATCGGACGAAAATCCAGCAGGAGTAGCAGCAGTGGCATTTGGAGCAGCAGTATTCACAGGTGTAAACTTGAGAGCAGCCATTCTAGAAATGCAGAAGATCTTGGGAAAAGAGTACATATTTGATATAACAGACATAATCAAGATAAATTTAGCCACTACATCTTTTGGATGAGCACATATGTCAATGATTGTTTTTGTTGGCCCTCTCATTGAGTTTTAAATAGGGGGATAACAAATAGGTAATACATCATTTTAACTTGGTTAAGGATACACATCGGGTTCACCATTTTTGTTTCCCTCGGAATCCAGGGATGACCGCCTTGATGGGAGTTTCAAACATTCCGATTGGTTTCTAACGGGTTTGTTCGTAGAACCGGAAACATCCAATGATTCCACATCCATTCGGACCTACTTTCCAAAGGTAGGTTCTCATTAGTTTGTGGACTGATGAGGCTTAGGAATTTGCATTGGTCGAGAGGATGGGAGGTCGAACTCATCACACCTTTTTGAGGGGAATTATTGTCTTCTACAGGACTCTCTTTATAGATCTAAGTTATGTTCATGTATCCTTATTACATTACCAAGTATAAAATGAGCTTTCCTTCAGATCTGACAATCAATGATGAAATATGTAGGAAATTTAGAGAATCTTTTGTATGTATTCGAGGTTCTTCATTGATAGAGAATCATCTGTATTTATTAGAGATTCTTGGTCAATGGTACCCTTCGACACATTTATACAGAATTCTCTTGGTCATTATGATGACCATGCTGGTTTTAAATCCGCTCAGTGGGGCACTTGAAGTTTGTTGTCATTCAGAAGGACATGGATTATTTTAGAGTTGGGATCGAACCCGTATACGAGCTACCTACATATCCTATGTTTAGAAAAGGAATAAGAACCCACGTAGTTAGAGTAAGGGAGTATGATATTTATGATTTATGGCTCAAAGAAGGATGTCACAATTACTTTTACACTCTAAGATCATGTGAGTCATGCTCGGTGTGAGAAACAAGAGGTATTGGTAAAAATTAGACAATTGTGCCATGAAATATGCAATCATAAGAAATAATGTGGGGCTTATGTATGTATGACTTCCCAGATAAATGAAGGTTAGGATTTACTTTAGGGATGAAATCTAGGAACATGGTCTATAAAGGTATATGTGCTTCATAGATATTTTGAATACTCTAACTTGGAGCTTTCTCCTGAAAAGGAGGCCCAAATTAGGAGAATAATTATGATTGGGTTTTACTCCTGAAAAGGAATCCCAGATCAAAGGTAAATTAGGAATGGTTAAATAAATTAAGACTGGGGCTTACTCCTGAAAAGGAGGCCCAAGTTAAGGGAATTAAGGTTTGGGGCTTACTCCTGAGGAGGATGCCCAAATTAGGGGATTGGGGCTTACTCCTAAGGAGGATGCCCAGATTTGGGAACTTTAATAATTAGGGCTTACTCATAAGGAGGATGCCCATGTTAAGAATTATGACTGGGGATTACTCATAAGGAGGATGCCCATATTTGAGACTGGGTCTTACTCCTGAAAAGGAAGCCCAGGTTAGGGGATCTAGGGCTTACTCCTAAGAGGATTCCCAAATTAGAGGACTTATGACTGGGGATTATTCCTGAAAAGGAGACCCTGGTTAAGGGTTCTCTCATCTTAAAAGATGAGGTTGAATGAATGGAATCTCAATCTTTAGTGACATAAAGATGTGTAAATCACTAGGTTTTGAGAGATATTCCACAGAATTCCTTTCAGATAAGGAAGTAAAATAAAGAAATCATTCCATAAATGGCTTTGAAGAGTGTATTTAAGACTGAATGTTGAATAAAAAAGGTGTAATGGCTTAAGAGGGGTGAAATGGGAAAGAAATGCACCCAAAAAGGCGGGGGCGCACAAGTCCTGGTAGGCGCGCAGGTACTGCGTGGGCGCGCAAGTCCTAGTCACACAGGTATATGCCTGCGCGACACATTGTGTACTTGCATGACGGTTAACCTACAGGGTAATATTTGAGCGACTCTTCATTAAAGCCTTTAGAATCCTCTTGATGTTCTTCTAGAAGAAGGGCGCGAAAGATCTATTGAAGGAGTAAGGTGGCGCACAAGTGTGTCCCTTTTCCCTGAAGGGATGGCCACTCAGGCGCGCAAGCGTTGATGAGTTTCAACACTTATGCCTTCCTCCTTCTCTTTAGATCTTCCGTTCTAGGTAAGAAATCACCTTAGAAGTGTTTCAAAAGCTTTGAGAAGAGACTAGGGTGCCGGGAGCTCAAATCTGAGTTTCTGGAAAAAATCCTCTCTGAAATGGTGGGCCCACAGGGTCTATTTATAGGCAGGAGAAAACCCTGGGTGGTTACCACTTAGGTCGCGCAAGTCACTTGCGCGACCATAATGTGTCGTGCAAGTGGACTTGCGTGACTATGGGGAAACTTGCGCGACTTATGGGCAATCTTCTCCTTGTTCATCCCTTTGTCAATTTTTTGATATTTTCTTCAAAGGATGAATCAATTTGTGCTAAGTCATTTCCATTTTCCGATTTTTAGATTCTGTGATGAAAGGAGCGACAATAGGAGGTTCTTGGGTTGTGGGTATTACTGGAGGACTTGTAGAGGAAGGGGTTTGGTAAGGCCCGGTGTTTCTCCATGGGTAACCCCAGAGTTGTTTGCCGAGAAGGCATATGGGAACGTGAGGCTATAACTGAACATCCGGTTCCAGAACAAGGTGACTGTGAAGAAAAATTATCCACTTCTAAGGATTGACGACCTCTTCGACTAGATGATGGAATCTAGGTGGTTCTCAAAGATAGTCCTCTGATTGGGCTATCACCAGCTTTAGGTACGAGATGCAGATGTACCAAAAACACCCTTCATGTTTCATTACATTTAATATGAGTTCTTGGCGATTCCTTTAGGCATGAACAATTCCATGGAGGTGTTAATGGGACTCATGAACAAGATCTTATAGCCTTACCTTGATCATTTTGTGTTGGTCATCACTAATTAAATCTTGGTGTTATCTAAATCATAGGAGGTGCACACTACACACCTACAGATACTCCTAGACGCAATCCAAGAGCACCATAATTATGGTATGCTCTCTATGTTCCAATTCTGGATTAGGGAGATCCACTTTATGGGATATGTCATCTTAGAGGCTAGAGTTTTTGTGGATTCGGTGAAAATAGAAGAAGTTCTTTTTTGGGAGCCACCCTAGAGCGTGAACGAGGTGCGAAGTTTCCATGGGTTGGTTGGGTACTACTGAAGGGTCATACATGAATTTTACAGAGTAGCATCACCCTTATAAGCTTTGACTATGGAATAAAAACCTATCATATGGGTAGATAGATACCAGCACATTTTCTATGAGCTGAGGCGATGATTGAAATGTGCCCTCATCTTGAGACAACTAAAAGACGGTGTTGGGTATGTAGTTTACTGTGATGCATTCGGGACCGAACTAGGTTGCGTCATGACGTAGGAAAGAGGAGTTATCCACAATGGATCAAGAAATTTGAGGCAGCATGAGAAGAACTATGCAACCCATGACCTGAAGTTAGTAGCAGTAGTATATTCTGTGAAGATGTGGAAGCACTACATCATGGGTGAACAGTTAACCCTCTACTCTGACAACAAGAGTCTCAGGTATATATTATCACAGTAGCACCTAAACATGAGAAAAAAACAATGGCTGTAGTTCCTCCAAGACTATGACATTGTGATAGTCTATACTCTTGGGAAGGGTAAAGTGGTGGAAGACAGAATCAGTAGGAGGTCTGGTTTGCAGTGGTTGAGTGAGGTGACGGAGCAGCTAGCTGCGATACAGATATCCTTCAGGGATAGTAATGTATCAGCTTACCTATAGTCTAAAATTATCACTCCCCCACTCTTATAGTGATTTAGGGGGGACACACATATGGATGATGACTTCGTGGCCCAACCTACTCATTTATACGGAATTATTCTAAGACTTCCCACTCTGACGGAATGTGGTTCTGAGACCCAGTGAGCCTGGAATTTATTTTTGAACTTTTTAAGGTACAGTCAGTAAACATGAAATGGGTATTTTCTATCTTTTGAACCGGTACTCTGATAAAAAATATGAGGGCATTGTTGACCTTGTAGTGTAGGGATTTTCCTAGAAATGACTTCACTTTGACCGACATGGGCCAGGCAAGAAAAGTTATTTTTTTTTCATTTCGTGAAAAATAATAAAATAAATTAAAGGAATTATTTTATTTATTTTCTCACTATCAATTGGAGGAAGAAGACACTACAGTGCAGTGATGAGGTGGAAATGAGGCACATTAATGAGGCTCGTTAATGGACCATATAAAGTATCATAACGATGCAATAATGTAAGAATAGCATCGACTTGGTTTCGTAAATGAGACTGTGTATGGACGCATGGTCTCATTGTAATAGAAACTATTCAGTGTGAATATTTTTATTAAACTAACATGTGGGAGAATGGGGAATTAAAATAAATGTTTTATTTGATGAACCAACGTCAGTTTTCATCTCCAACGAATAATGACAAATGCCAGAGAGACATCATCATCTTCGACGTGCTTTGAAGAATGGAGCCAGAACGACATTAACATCTTTAAACCCCTAGGACAAATGCTTCGACATCGAACGTTAATGAGGTAGGGGTTTTTTAAAATTTGATTTTCATCCACTTTAGTTCCTAGAAATGGAGAACTCAGATCAACTCACAAACCGGTCATTCCTTAATTCATGCGTTAATGCTGGAGGGTAACTATATTTTGGGATTTCTCTATAAAGGTTTCAATATTACATGACATGATTGAACATCCCACCCAAGCCTCACTAGATTTATAACATTTAACATGGAGGTCACATAACGACAAAAAAAAGGCTCATACCCCTACTTAGGTGTGATCTTTGTGAATGGATTTTCCAAGTTGGTGAAAGATGATTTTGTGACTTTCGTGGTGAAGAGGACGTTTCATAGAGGTTGTTGGCATACAAGGTGTGAAGAACAGACCACCTAAGGCCATCTGGTGGTCCACCGATAAATCTACCAGCACACTGGCACTGGAAGCCGACAACATCCTGTAGTGGCTGGAAATAGTGGCCACTGTGGTGGCGTGCCATAGTGGCAGGAGGTCTCAGAAGCAGGATTTGAATCACTAGGAGGGTGCTTCATGGTAGGAAGACCCACATCTGGGCCATTCGGGCAGCTAGAGATCCAGGGTATGTAGACGGTGGATAGAGGATGCCCTATGCCCACAAGGCCAGTGGGGTCTGGGCACATCGCAGCTGCCGCATCCTGGCGATGTAATTCCCTGACACTAGTTACCCAGATTTGGAGATTTATTACAAAACATTTTCATGATATAAGGAAATCATGTCCCAAAAGGCCGACCTGTTTAGCAGTCTTGAAAATAGATTACATACATCTACTTCACATTACAATTTCATACATAAAATATAGCATAGATAGTTCTTTGAGAAAACCGTTATTCCCTTTTAGATTAACCCTTCATATCAATCATAATACACTTCTTAGAAATCAAGGGAAAATAAAACATAATAAAGCGGTGAGCTCAAATGCTCAGTAAGGGTAAGCAATACAACGGAAGATAACATAAACATTAGGCATGATGAATAATTAAAAACACATGCCTTTAAAAATAATAAACCTAAAGACTTTATGGTAAGAATATGTGTTGAGTAAATAATGACAAAATAAAACATAGTATTGGGTGTACTACTAGTCGAATAACAACATGAACCATCAATATTATTTTCATAATGAGGGAATGTATAATGCTGGACATTCTGAATCATCTTGTCAAGGCCTCATCGGAGACTTCTAAAAATGATTTAGGCCTAGGAAAAACCCGTGTATCAAATTGGGAAAGGCCTCATCTAATTCCACGTCTAATTTTCTCATGATAACTACCGATGCTTCAAGGAGCTATAGCATGCTCCACCCATCACTTACTATTTCCAATACATTCTTTATATGAACATGTTGAAACATAACATAACATTCGTATTAAAACTAGAATAAAAAATGTCAATACTTTATCCATAAACCATGAATGGTATAAAAATTACATATTAATAGTCAAACATAACACAAAACCATCAATACAATATAGAATATTTGTATCATAATAAATCAACTTCAAATAAGTTAAAAATCCATCGAAGGATGTTGAAATATATGAAAATGATTTATAAAACTCTTTAAAAGAAATATCCCTTTTTATTAAAACATTTAAAGGTCACACAATTTATAGAGGAATACATTTAAATAAATTTTTGAATCAAAGTGTTCCTTACCACTTTGAAACATTTGAATGGAATTAACATTTTAAAAACATCCATGTCCATATAAATAAATACTTAAAACCATTTTGAAAGCATGGACATTAATGAGAATTATTTAGAAGAATAAATATTTAAAATTTTTAATATGATGATTTAATATAAGAGTACCTTAAAAATAATCTCTTTGAAAACTCTTTTATGAAATATCTATATTGACAATAAATATGTCCCAGTAAATACATACGTAAAAACAGCCTCATATAATAATGTGATTGTAGAATTAACCCTTACCTTGCACTTTATTTTTATCGAGGGTACATTTAACCTCATATACAATGACCATTGTTTCTCATTAAGTTATACCAGAACCAAATTCATAATTATTATATAATACAAGATTCATTTATGACTTCATACAAACCATTTAATAATTATGTCCTTGTTAAATTAACATTTTGGGTAATAATCGCTTTCTTTATCGTACGTGTTTTAACTTTCTATTCTTGATCGTATCATATAGATTACAATTTAAATACTTCCAGAATATAAAACATGATTTATATATCATATATATTTAGAATATAAATATTTATAATTGATAGATATATGAAATTTAAGTCACCGTTTATGGAGATGGTAGGCCATACATACGCATAAACGATGTTTCTGTTTTCATATCTTATTGAACGGAAGTAAGCGAATAAGATATTTGTATGTAAACAAACAATGGGAGATATATATATATATAGTAGAAATATTATTTCATATATTACATACTTATTAATAATACATATTTTTATAATCATCATTGAATGGTGAAAGTGGGAATGAATCTCATCGCGTCGTGGAGAAGGTAATCCGTACGTACACACGAGCGAAAATATCATTATATTGATGGTGAAATTGTATGTAACTGGATGGTATATAATATATAAAAAATAATTAACATTTTATATTTATTATTTACATCAGTTATACTCAATATTTTACCCATCCAAATAATGAAGTGTTTGAATAACAAACTACACCACGACGTGGAGACGGTAAGCCCTACTTACACTCGTATGGTGACTTTGTCATTCATATGATGGATAGAATAATGAATATGGTTGTACCATTTTTATAATAACATAACAGTATATAGTATATACTGGAGTTACTATTTTAGAATGGAAACAACAAAGAAAGTGGAAGTGGGAGAATAAAATAACTTGAACGAGGTGATGAAATATTTACCTCTTCTTCAAGTTCTTCCTTTTGATTTGATCAAAATGGATCCTTATGTTAGCTTTCAGACCAAAGTAAATCCTATAGGATGAAGGGAGTAAATTTGGGAGTATATTTGGTCAGGTTTTGGCCGAGCCAAATGTGTTTGGAGCGTGAAATTAAGAGAAGGGACGTACCCTTTAATAAGAGAGGTGAGGGTCACATTAGGAAAGGCTTGAAATATTATTTTATAATAAAATAAGTTTCCATTTCTAAAGGATAAAAAATGATTTTTTAAGAGGATATGGTGGGGATGGGTCCATTAACTTTAAATCAATAGGTTTTGGATTGGTTTAGGTCACCCTATTAACTTTGTCTTTTAGATTTAACTCGTAGTTAAATAGTTTGACATTTACCATGTCCCTTTGTATTTTTATGTTATATGGTTAATAATATTACTATAATAAGACAAGAAAACCCCATGTGTTTCTTTATTAATATATATAACCTTATCTAAATCTTTTGTTTTAGCCTTATATTATTAGGAATATTATATCAATTGATAATATAGTATTTTTTTTAAAAAAACTCAATTACGTCAATTTTTACACTATTTAGTGTTGGGTTTTTGTGAAAGTCATCACAACTTTATTACTTCAAACCAACACATTGAATCAATCCTATCATGTCATATTCACCTATTAAATTTTTTATGGAATCAAATCTTTCATATTAAATTTATTTTAATATTTACAATTCCATTTATGAGATTCTTTTATTAATAAGGTGTTTACTGAATTATCATTGTGTCATAAATAAATTTAATTATTTAGTGTCTATTAATTATATAAAAATATGATTATGTAGTAAATCTATTTATCTTTAAAATTAGTATTTATAGTAAAAGAGATAAATTATATAACCCCATAAAAAATGTTTTACTAAAAGATACATGCTTTAATTATTTTGGTCTTTACTTTTGATTAATTAATTTAAAATGTCATTATGACTCCCATGTGGCTTCAAGGGGGGGGGGGGTCCCAAAACCGACAAAAGGATGCCCAGTATCGGATATTTATCATCCAATAGATTTAGGAAATGAGTTTGGGTAATTTAATATTATTACAATATTATGTTTAACCCTATTTTACCCGATTTACCCTCTAACCATTGTAAATAAAATATTAACTAAAATAAATATGCATAATGTCTAAAAATAAGAGTTACATATTTAAAAAAAATTACCTTCTAATTCTAAATATGGAATCCATTTTTAAAAATTCAAAATATAGAAGTGGTCGAAATTAATTTAAAATTAATTCTGGTTGTTAAAACAGTATGCTAGTTTTTAGGAAATAATAAATATCAAAAGATTGAAAATTATTCTTGTCAAATTTAAATGTGATATTACATACAATGAACTGAATTATATTAAATAATAAAAATATAGTCTAATGATACATTAAAACCACTCAAATTTATAATTTAACTCTACAAATTATGTCGATTAAAAAAGTTTTTTTAATTAAAATTTAGTATTTTTTTCACTATTCATCAAAATATGAATGTTATCCGAAAAGTAACAAAAATTTATCAAAACTAAATTTTTATGTCCCTATTCTAAAGAAAAATTTAATTTCACAAAATTGAATATATAAAAGTATCAAATATTGGATTTGAAAAGTTTTTATCATTGAAAGGTGGAAAAACTGCATTTCTTGAAAAATACCTTTTTTTTATCAAGTTGACATGAACTAGTTTCCCAGTTCATGTCCAAGAAATTTATTAAATGAAAAGGCGTACATGGAAATCTCGAGGTGTAATGAGCTTACACCCTCTGAAAGTTAATGAAACCAAAAAAAACATACATTGAAAACCAAGGAGAATGAAATTTCAGACCTGCTGCAAGTATGTCAAGGAATCAAGAGAAAGGCAGGAAGTTCTGTATCTTGTTGAAGACAGCAGAACCCACATGCCAAGGAGCAGCAACTGAGCATGATCCAGGGCCCCAAGGTGAAGAACCACTGGCAGGGTCTTCAGAAGAGGTGGGACTCCTACGGCAGATGATGCAGGGGGGGGCCTCCAGGTGCTCAAACCTGCCGGAACATCCAGCATGAGATGCCAAACACCAAAAGCAGGCAGGGACAACAGTATAGGCTTACAAAGCAGGCGGATAACAGCAGACATCAGAACTGGAATACAACATCATAGGGCTCAAGGAAATAAAAACTGAGGATTTAGCCAGCAGCATTCTAGGAGCGTGCAAACAGAAAGGCTACAGCTGAAGCAGTCCAGAAGAGATAGCCATCCCGGCTTTATGTAGATGCAGGGGGTGTCTCCAGTTGATCCAACCATCCGGAGCTATGCAGAAAGAGCAGACAAGAAATCAAGTTCCCTTCAAAATAGAATTTCTATGAAGCAGACCGAATCAAGCAGGAGAAACCAGCATCATCAAACCAAACATATCCAGGGAAGATAGACTAATCATTTCCATGGAATTTCATTGAAGTTGAAATTTGGGTTCTTCTTAAATTCATCACAAACAAAGATGGGAATTCTTTTTCGGAGCTCAAGATAAATGTCAGCGGTCATGTACCCATTTTTATGTTTCCGAAAGGCAGTTCTGTCATTCTCATCTATCCACAAATCAAGCTCCTTTGAGAAGTCCAATTTTTCCTCCATGATGTAAGCATCTCTATATGCAGGGTCATTCTCATCATCCTCACTGGAGGAAGCTTCTGAATCTGTTGTGTCTGAGTCAGATGACATTTCAGTTGTCACAGGCTGTGGAGGAATAACATTTTCTTCTTTTGCATGTGCAGCAAGGGATCTTGTAATAATGGTTCTTTCTATTTTGGAGTGATCTTTGCTCTTTATTGTGTGTCTATAACTCGGAGTAATAAAACCTTCTGCGTCAACTAACGGCTTCTTCCCTTTCTTAGTACTTGATTTCAGTAATTCTTCCTCAAATTGACAGGGTTTGTCAAGCTCATCCTGAATGGGATCATCTGAGTCAGATTGAGCTTCACCCTCCCCCTCCTGTTGACTAGTATAGGCCTTTGGAGAGAGCTCAGTGACATCTTCACTTGAGGTAGGGTCAACAATGGTTTTCACTTTCCGATCTTTTAGATGAAAATCTTCTTTCACTTGAGAAATCTTATCCTCACTATTCTCATGACCAACATTATTAATCACATGACCTCCATGTATAGAGACAACCCCTATAGTATGAGGGCTGTAATTTTCACTGGTGTTAACCAGTTGATTTCTTGGGTTATTCTTGGATATCAAGTCATTCGCGGGAATGCCAATCTGGTCAGCAGGTAGCATTTCTGGAGCAGTCTTTTCAACCCACACTGATTTGAAATGTGGCCGTGGGTGAGGTGGATATATTTTGATCCCACATATTTTAGTAGGATGACCAATTTTAAAGCATTTCTTACAAAAATCTGGAACATTCTCAAACACTACAGTCAGTCTAAATCCGGACCCCTCATTTTGTATCCAAAATATTGAAGGCAACTCTTGAGAGATATCAATTTCTGTGCATATCCTTGCAACCGAGGGGCGTGTCAAGTTTAGTGTAGCGTGATCAATTTTGAGAGGCTGACCAAAGAGTCGAGCAATTGAGAATAATGCATTATGTTTGAAAATGTGCAAAGGCAGACCCGGGAATCCAAGCCAAATAGGGACGATGGGGGGTTCAGTATCAAAATCAAAATCAGGTGACCATTTGAAAACTTTCATGAAAGAACCCCCAAAAGACCACGAACCTCTGGTCCAAAATCTATAATAGTCATTGTCAAGGGAAAACCGAAATAGTACGTGCAAAGAATTCAGAAGTACGATATGAAAATTTGTAAATCCAATGCTTTCCAAAGTTATGCGAAGGAAGGGCAATGAGGGTCGACTTTTCAAGAATTTACCAACTAAAGCAAAACGGAGGTCCGTAGAAAGTAGATTTACCTCTTCCGTCGAAAATGAAATTGCTGCTAAACCTCGGTGCTTATAAGTTTTTGGAGAAATGGAGTCAGAGGTCCTGGTATCCATAGGAGAGGGTCGACCGATAACAACATCAGCAAAGGAACGCGATTCATAGTTCCCAGCGAGCGTGCTAGGGTTTCGTCCAGGATCGCCCGTAGGCTGTGGCTCTCGGGCGGAATCCATCTTCATAGATCTTCCTTGAAAAATACCTTTTTTATCATAAAATTTAAATTTTTCTTATATTATGTTCAAGAAACAAAAAATATGACTGTTAATATTATATAAGATATTTAAAATTTAAAATTTGGTTAATACTATTCATAACCTTTTTTGAACGGCTGGTTTGGTAATTTCAGGTGTGCTCGAATTCGATGTTGCATGTAACACAAGTTATTGAAATACTTTGAAGTGATAACATACTATAAAATAATTGGGTGTTACATTATCCCCTCATTAAATAAATCGAATCCTCTCAATTTTAAATTGTAATTCAAAAAAAATGTTAGAAATAGAAAAATACCTTTTTGGAAAACACACATTGGAAATTGGGTTAATAAAATCTAGTCTTAATAAGAGGGAAAGGGAAATGAAAAGGTCACCACCATATTATGATCTTGATTAGGAGAACATTGGTTTCTATTAGAGACACAAAATTGGAGGAAAAAATAAATATTTATAGGGTGTTATTGAGGTCATCAATCAAAAACAAGTGTAAAATTCTGGGCCTCAATTCCATCGATCTATGATGATTTAAAATATCATCAGTTCAACAATACAAAAGGTATTAGGATAACACATTTTTGGTTTTATGATAGGTTCCCTAAAGGTTAATAATTAATTTCTTCATAGAATAAGGAGAAAAAAGAACAATTGACAATTATAGTTCCATCCTTTAACTAATTTCTACCACAAACTCATCTTTCAATAAAAAATATAATAGAACTCAAAAATATTTTATTTATCCTAATCATGTAGGGGTCCATAAATTTTGAATTTATAATTCATTTGTCAGAAAATTTTAAAAAAACTACATTATGAAATCCATGACATCATGTAGGCCAATGGTAGGTGATGCACCCTTGTTGCTCTTCAGTTGCGGGTTCAAATCTCTTGCCCTTCCCGGACACGACGTGTTGTTGCCTAACCTATGAGTTGTTCTTTTTATAAAAATCCAAAAAAAAATCATAATAAATTATTTAAAATTAACAATAGAATCCAATGTCAAACATTATTGATTCCACCCATTAGACTTATCCAAAATACTTCTGTCCAAACTCACAGTCCAAAATTTATAAGGAAGGTAAACACAATGAAGATCCTTTTTTCCACATAATAACATGTGTATACATTCATTGTGTATTCTTTTAAAACACATTAACACCCTAAATTACCATAAAACCTTATTGATTACATTCATTCTCCCTTATTCCTTATAGAATACTCGATATACTCCTTCAATCAAAAAATTTTGTAAACTCCAACCATGATGGAATATAAAAATCATTAGTCTGTTTCATTATAGTAAACAATATCCAATAAAATTTATCCAAATCAATCATATCTTATGGAAAAATGACTACCTCAGTATTAGAAACATATTATGGTTTATCTTTCTCTCAACCATATATTTTCCAAAATAAATTAACTTGCTATTGAGTCAGTTTTCATGGTTCCACACAATCTCAAGTCCTTAAAGAAATAATACTGTAGTACAATCCTTATATACTCTATAATTATTATATCATATACATCATTAATACAATACTCAAATTACACAATAATTTAATAACAACATAAGAAATCTAATCATTCCACATCATATTCGGTATTATCATAACATGATTATTATCCAATAGTAGCATTTGGGGTATACTCTGATGATTTGGACTTTGATTCGCGTAGTGTCTCAACTCCTTGCAGATGAAGCATTGTACATTTAAAACTTTTTTTATCCTTGCAATGACGTACTTGGTGTCCTTTTTCTATACACTTATAACAAACTCTCATTCCCTTCATGCATTTACCAAGGTGATTCTTTCCACAGTTATCACATATGGGAAAATACTTCTTTCCCCTCTTCCCTTTATCCATATTTCTCTATACCATCATTTTCTTCTATTACTTCCCTTCAAATCCATAGGACATAGAAAATTCTACACTTATCATATTAACACCTGGTACTATTTATTCATATAATGATAATATGCATGAGGAAATTTCCCTTCTAAATGATAGGTTAAGACTATGAAATATATTATCCTTTTTACCCATTGGATCATGCATATTGTTGGAGTTCTTATTCCTTCTAATGGGTGCCATTTCTAAATGATTACACACACTAAGTTAGATCATATCATACTATATAAGCCAAAAAACTAAAACAATTCTCAATATAAATTTAATATTTTCACACATGTAGTCTTATAATTATAAAAATGGTTTCTTTGCTGGAATATTTACTCTTATATCCTTCACAATGGTTTGTAAATATATTGTGAATTATCTTAATCATATCCCTCAGGAGTGTCGTAACCTAGTGTGCATCAAGTCCCATTTTTGTGTACCATGATACAACGGTCAAGAGAAAAAACTTCTTTTCAGAGTTTTCACTCCTAGGTACATCTATACTAAAGTCGCATCTACCTGTTCGTATCCAGACATGGATATATTTCTTGGAAAATACAGAAAATCTCTACATTTCCAAAATTCTAGGTTGTTTATCTATAATAATCTTTAATTTCTGTCTGAGGGTAGTGTTATCTAATATGAGTTTATCTAAATCTATTTCCAGGGATATTGCTAATATTTCTTTGATACCAAGTGTAATGCCCCGACCCCAGTTACCCTGACTCGGTGCTTTATTACATAACATTTTCATTATACAAGGAAATCATGTCCTAAATGACCGATCAATTTATTAGTCCTGGAAATATATTATATACATCAACTTCACATTACAATTTTAAACAAAAAATTCAACATAGATAGTTCTTTGGGAATTTCATCATTCCCTTTTAACTAAACCATGCATATCAATAATAATACACTTCCTGAAATTCATGGGAAAATAAAACATAAGAAAGGGGTGAGCTCAAAAGCTCAGTATGGGTAAGAAATATAGTGGAAGATAACATAGACATTAGGCATGATGAATAATTAAAAACATATTCATTTACAAATAATAATCATGAACACTTTATGGCAGGACTATGAAAAGAGTAAATAATTCCATAATAAAACATAGTCATGGGTATTCTACTAGTCAAATAGCCACATGAATCGTCAATATTATTTTCATAATGATGGAATGTATAATGTTGGACACTCTCAAACAACTTGTCAAGGCCTTAGCCAAGACTTCTAAAAATGATTTAGACCTTGGCCAAAACCATATATCATATCAGGAAAGGCCTTAGCCAATTCGACGTCTAATTGTCTCATGAGACCTTCTGATGCATCGAGCAGCTATAGCGTGATCTACCCTTCACTTACTATGTCTAATACATTCTTGATATGAACAGGTTGAAACATAACATAACATTCATATTAAGACTAACATAAAAAATGTCAATACATTATCTAAAAAACATGAGTGGTATAAATAAAACACATCCATAGTAAAACATATCCCAAAACCTTTAATAAAATATGAACAATTTGTATCATAATAAATCAACTTCAAACAAGTTTAAAATCCATAAAGGATTTTTACATGGATGAAAATGATTTGTAAAACTCTTGGAGAGAAATATCCATTATTCACGAAAAAATTTAAATGTCACACAATTTAGAAAGGAATAAATTTAAAGAAATTTTTGATTCATAGTTTCTTGTACCAATTTGAAACTTTTGAATGGAATTAACATTTTAAAAACATTCATGTCCATATAAATAAATCTATAATAACCATTTTGAAAGCATGGACATTAATGAGAAAGATATAGAAGAATAAATATTTAAAACATTTAAAATGTTGTTTTAATAAAAAAATATCTTAAAAAGAATACCTTTGGAAACAATTTCATGAATCATGGATATGGACAATAAATATTTCTCAGTAAATAATTATGTAATAATAATCTCGAATAATAAAGAGATTGTGGAATTAACCCTTACCTTGCACTTTCCATTGAAAAAGGGTATGTTTAACCTCCTATATAATGACCATAGTATGTTATTAAATTATACCATAAAAATATTCATATATATAATATCATAAATAATTCATTTATGACTTTATACTACCAATTTATTAATAATTTCAATGTTAAATTAACATTTTGGGTAATAATCGCTTTCTTTATCGTACGTGTTTTAACTTTTTTTTATTGATCGTATCTTATATATTGTGATTTAAATACTTCCATAATATAAATATTCATTTTATATCATATATATTTATAATATAAATATTTATAATTTACAGATATATGATATTGAAGGCACCGTTTATGGAGGTGGTAGACCGTACGTACAAATAAACATTGTTTCCATTTTCATATCGTATTGAACGGAAGTAAGTGAATAAGATATATGTAAGTACAAAAAAACACACACATATATATATCTATTATAATTTTTATTTCATATATTAAATACTTATTAATAATATATATTTTTATAATCATCGTTGAATGGTGAACGTGGGAATGAATCTCTTCGTGTCGTGGAGATGGTAATCTGTACGTACGTACGAGTGACAATATCTTTATATTGATTGTGAAATAATATGTAATTTGATGTTATATCATATATAAAGAATAATTAAAATGTTATATTTATTATATACATCAGTTATACTCATTATTATACCCATCCAAATACTGAAGTGTTTGAATAACCAACTACACCACGACGTGGAGAGGGTAATCCATACGTATGCACGTATTGTGACATTGTCATTCATATGTTGGATAGAATAATGAATATGGTTGTACTATTTATATAATAACATAAAATTATATATAATATTCTGGATTTATTATTTTAGAATGGAGAAAACAAAGAAAGAAAAAGTGGAAGAAGAAAAGAACTTGAAAGTGGTGATGAAATATTTAACGCTTTTTCGAGTTCTTTCTTTTGATTTTATCAAAAGGGATCTTTTGGTTGGATTTATGACCAAAGTAAGGTATCAAGGATGAATAGATAATTTTTTGAGTATATTTGGGCATGGTGTGGAATTCCAAATGGCTTTGGAGGTGTTTCATTAAGAGAATGGGTAGTAACCTTTTATAAGAGATGTAAGTCTCACTTTAGGAAAAGTTTGAAATATTATTTTATAATAAAATAATTTTCAGTTATAATGGTTACAAATTGATTTATTTAGAGGATAAGGAATGTAAGAATCGAAACCCTCTCTTCCAAACGGTTTTTTTACAGGTTTAGGTGACCATATTATCCTTTTCTATTAGATTTAATTCGTAGTTAAATAGTTTTACATTTTCCATATCTCTTTGTATTTTTATATTATATGGTTAATAAACGTATTATAAAAAGAGTTGAAAACCCCAATGTTGTTCATTATTAATATATATAGTTATATATATGCCTTTTGGATGAACCTTTTATTTTTAGGAATATTATATCAATTAATAATATAGTATTTGTTTTAAAAACTAAATTATGTCAATTTTGACACTATTTAGTATTTGGTTTTTTTGAATGTCATCATAACAGGATTACTTCAAACCAAATACATTTAATCAATAATAACTTTTTATATTCACCTATAATATTTTATTATGTCATCAAAATGTTCAAATTACATTTATTTTAATATTTACAATGACATTTATGTGATTCTTTCATAATAAGGTATGTACTGCATCATTATTGTGTCATAAATAAATTTAATTATTTAATGTCTAAAAATTATAAATAAATTATCATCATGTAGGAATTTTTTATCCTTTAAATTAATTTTTATATTCAAAGATATAAATTATATTACCCCATATAAAAATGATTTACTAAAAGATACATTCTTTTGTTATTTTTGTCATTACTTTTGATTAATTAATATAAAATGACATTTTAACTTAGAAGTGGCTCTATGGGGTCCCAAAATAAACCCAAGGATTACCATGGTGGTAAATGTATCATATAATAGGATTAAGACTTGTGTTTGAGTAATTTAATATTATTATAATATTATTTTTACCCTAATTTATAGAATATAACCTTTAAACATGGTAAATAAAATATTTAATGATGTAAATATTCATATTGACTAAAAATAAAATTTATCGACCTGAAAAATTTTTAACTCATGATTCCATATATGGAATCCATTTTTTCAAATTCAAAACACATAAGTGGCAGAAATTAATTTAAAATTAATTCTCATTGTTAAAACAGAAAGCATGTTTTTAAGAAATAATAACTATCAAAAGATTGACATTTGTTTTTGTCCAATTTAATTGTGAATTTACATCCAATGACCTAAATTATATTAAATGATAAAAATATAGTCTAATTATACTTTAAAATTACTCAAATCTATAATTTAACACTATAAATTATTTCGATTAAAAAAGTTGTTTTTAATAAAAATTTAGTATTTTTTCAATATTCTTCAAAATATGAAAGTTATCAGAAAAGTACCAATAATTTTTTCAAACTAAATTATTATGTGACACATATAAATAAGAATTTAATTTCCCTAAATTTAATATTTAAAAGTGTAAAATATTGGATTTAAAAAGGGTTAGCCATTAAATGGCAAAAAAACTACATTTTTTGAAAAATACATCTTCTATCTTAAAAAATTGATGTTTTCTTATATTATGTCTAAGAAACACAAAATATAAATATAAATATTATATAGGATATATAAAATTTAAAATATGGTTAATACAATTAACAAAATCATTTTTGAACTTCTAGTTTTCTATGTCGTGGTGCACTTGAACTCGATGTTGCGTGTAGCACAAGTTTTTGAAATACTTTGAATAGATAACATACAATTTAATCTTAGGGTGTTATAGGATGGATGGTGCCACACCTGCCACACCATTCTTCCAGTCATCCGTGGGCAGGCTACACCCCTTCTTGCGGGCCGTACCCACGCCCAGAGGGATGGACCTACTCCAGCGGGCCGGACACGCACTCTTCGGGCTAAGCTAGACGAGAATGAGTCAGTGGGCGACCTGGTGGGCTAGGCCCTTGGTCTAATAAAAACAGGTTCAGCGAGGCCCTTTGGTCCTGGCCCACATTCCTGGTCAGAGCAAATCAACTCTGACTCGAACCAGGTTAGGTCGAGTTAATCTAATTGAACCGAGGTATCTGGAACCCCCGGTCCGATTTGGGCAATTCGGTTCAACCGGGTCACACAATGCCCAAAGAAAACCCACCCCCTATTTACTATAACTCATGTATCTCTCTAACGAAGTTTCTGATTTACACATCGTTTGTGGCCTTAGGACCCTTGCAATGGGGTGGTCTTTCTGATATAATCTGATTGAGTTTTGGATGAGGTTAAAGTATGGCCGTGATGGATTGATCTTGAATTCAACTGGGCCCTTTTTACTAAAAATCTCATAACATACAAACGAGGTGTCTGATCGATTTGACGTATATTGCAATTGGACCCTTACGACAAGACAGTTATTTGGGGTTACTATATGTGGGAATTTTTGGTGGTTAAGGTATGACTAATGGCTTGAGGAGCGGATCCTCTAGAAATCAAGCGTGCTAAGTGTGGGAATCCCATGGCTGGCTGGGAAGTGGAGAAAATGTATTCATCATATGTCGGTCATCAACTAGAGCCCCTCTATGGGTCAACACTTACCGATCCTCTTTGGGAAATCACATTTTGATCCTCTTTGGGTCAACACCTAGCTATCATTGGAGGGACAACACCTAGAAATCCTATGTGAGTTAGCCCCTTGAGATCCTTTGTGGGTTAGCACTTATCGACCCTGTACGGGTCAGCAGCAGAGTCACGTTATAGAATAAGATGATATAGAATTATAAAGAATCATCTTTAATTATGTACATAACTTATACCTAGTGTTAGATGTCTCTTTTACTTTGGGATATGTTGTTGAGGTCTTTCTTTATGGTATGACCTCTATTGTATTTTCTTTGTGGTGTCTTCCTTCATGGATTATTGAGAGTCCTTCAAGGGTCTCGTAGTCCCCATTGATTATTCTTATCATCACCCCTACATGTTCATTGCACACACATGTTTTGTCTGGTGCAGACAGTTGATGTTTCGACAGAGGTGCTAAGGGGGATGGGACAGACGGATTCTATGAAAGTGGACTTTATGGACTAGGACATGGTGGGGCCTAGTAAGACTAGGTGGGAATTCCATACTACTTTGACTTCCAGTAGCATCACAACTATCATGATCTGGTGGGGTTTTCCATGGGAATCCATAGAGGTTCCTTTTGTACTCGGATGTTTTCGGTTCCTTGTTGGGTTTATATTCTTCCCCACTTAATTTGACTTGTACTTTCACCCAACATTATTTTAGTTGTATACTTGTCTCCCCTTTTACTATGTTGGGATGTGGTTGGGCGTGTGTGTGTACAAGTTTAATGGAAATTCCTTACCTTTTTGTGGATATTCCTTTCTTGTGCTAGTCACTAGCCCCTGGCATATGGAAGGCTGACTTGGGTTAGTCACGACATGGGCCTTGGGGGACGGGTTGTGAAATTAAATCTTAATAATGTTTTTGATGTATGTTTTGATTTTTCCATGCCTTACAAAAAATCACTACTGAACCAAACCAATCATAATATATCCAATGTGAAAAATGTTTAAACATACCAAAACCAGATAAATTATATCAGATCAAATAATACCATATTGAAATGAACCATAATTACACTACCTAATAATCATTGAATGTAACTAATATAAATGAATTATATATAAATAATATAAAACCATAAAACCATAAAAAAATATTTAACTCCAAAAAAATAAACATATAGGCTCCAAAATGAACAATTGTTTCTCAACACTACATAATTTAGTTAAACTAAAATAGGCCACAACGACTGATTATATATTAACTAGATCATACAAATTAACACAACCCAAAATTTTTGGAACAATAATAAATCCATATGAAGACAACTATCCTAATCATACATAGCATGACTGAAAAAAACAAAAACCAAACAAATTGAATTTATTAATGTTTCCTTACCCTAACATAACTCGGACAAGAAAGTAGAATACAAAACTAAATAAGATTCATCCAATCCAAAAATGAATTAAACATAAATAATAAAAATATGAAATAGAAAATAAAATATCACTAAAATAAAATAATGTATGCTACACGAATCTCCCCCCAACCAAACCAAAAAAATTACCTGACTCATCCTAAATTGAATTGAACTAGACTAACCCAAAATAATTATAAAATCATTAAAAAACCCAAAACAACTAAAATTAAATAAATCAACTTAAATAAACAAAAACCAATCCAAATTGAATGGTAATTTACCGATCCAAAAAATAATAGGCTTTTCACAAACTAAATATAAGTAAATTGTTTTGATTGGAACCAAACGAAGTGTCATAAAAATTTTAAAATGTAATTAAATTGAACTACCACATCCAATCCTAGAAAATACTGTGATAAATTAACTAATTTAACTATATCGAAACTAAAGTAGACTATAAAAAACATGCTTTAATTAAATTTTGTAAAAATAAATTCAAAATGTAATATCAACATGGATTGAACAAAATTATAATAAACCAACCAAATTGAATTGAACAACATAATGTAAAAAAATTATATAGACTTAAAGAGAAACAAATTGATGTGGCATAATCTAAATTAAATTGAACCAAACTAACACAATTTAAATTGATCCAACATACTCAAAATAAAATAACTAATTGAAAATAAAACAATAATATAAATTTGCTTAAGTCTTCTATCAATCCCACAAATGATAAAACCCAACCATTACCGTTACAAATAAAATGAACATTGGTTTACCAAAACAAAAAAGTCCTAAACTAGATAAAAATAGAATATTTCAAATTTAGGAATTATTATCAAAAAAATACACATATATTTAAATTTTAAAATATCATGAACAAAAATTAAAAAAAATTTAAGATGAATAAAAAAAATTAAAAAAACATTCAATATTGATATATAATAAGAACAATATTTTTTGATTTTTTATTTAACCGATAATACATATTATCAAATTAGAAAATATATTAAAAATAAAATAGTAAATCATATTACATATATGAATATATAGGAATTCATAAACAATAATTAAAATTTAGTTGAATTTTCAAAAATCAAACTATATTAATAAGGGAATTTTAAAAGAAGAAAATTGGAAATTATAGTTCAACAACTTCTTATTTATAAACAAGGATATTTTCTAATGATATAAGTTCTCAAATAAAAAATGGAATTTTTTTTAATAAAAATATATCAATAAAAGTAAAATGGGTTTCTTAAAACATTTTATATCCTCCAAAATTATAATACATTTATTTCAATGCAACCATTAAAATATTTTTTTGATTCATCTAAAATAATAAAATAGACACAAATAACTAAACATTCGTTATAATATTCACCATTAAATTCTTATCAATATATTATTTTGATAATTTTACATTTTATTTTCAATGTGTTTAATACAATATTAACAATATTATTTTTTTAATTTTCAATTTTTTATTTAAATTGATTTAATTTATGATAGTATTGAATATAAATTTTCTTTAGTAACATGTTTTAATATAATATTTTTAAAAAATGAAATTTATGAATGGAATTAAATGGGAAATCATGATATAAAACATAATTTTTTTGTTAATAAAATTAAATTATCTAATGATTATTTATTTCTGTATTTTCCAAGAAAAATTAACTAATTATTGAGGGGTTTTTTATTTTCTCTACCTCAATCAAAAAATATAAGAATGATAGGTAAATACATGTGATATAAAGTGACAACCAAGAATGAAATATATGTAAATTTTAATTTGTAATATTTTTATTATATTTCATTAATTAGATTTTTATTTTTGAACATGATGAAATATATAATTAAAAAGAATACACTTTAGTAATTTATAGAAAAAAAATCTGGCATTTCATTCGAATATATTATGTGAATAATGTTTTAGGGGAATAACATATGAGTTGGTGGTTCCATAAACATGGGATGAATATTTTACTAGATAGAGTGTCATCATCCAATCCTGTTTCTCTGATCACCTATTCTAGAATAGATATATAATATCTAATTAATGATTCTTTGAAATATGTAATAATAAAATCTGAAGAACATTCGCATATCCAATAGATGATAAATGAATATATCATGAATGGTATGTTTGTTTATTCTTCATCGAATACACTACAGAGTATGATGCCAATTGACACTTTTTGAATAACGATTTTCAATGTTTTTTTGGGATTATCTACTCCAATTAATAATTTAGGTTGAAATAGAAAATATTATTCCAACAAAGATGATGAAACTCATGGTATACAATGTGATGATTGTGATGGATTTTAAGGTGATGGTGTTTCTATATGTGATGTGGATGTTGGTGATGGTGGTACGACTATATAAAGGGTTGCAATGATAAAAAATACTGATTTTTATCACCATTTATAATATAAAACATATTTATGGTTTACTGTGATTAGATTGTAAATTATTTTGTCTTTATTGATTTTCTGTTATACTAATGATGTTATTTTGTGGAATTTTTGATATTTTCTCAAATATAAACATCATATTGTTATTTATAAAAATCTAGGTACCATAAACCCACAATAGAAGCCTATATTAATAAACATAAATCCATAGTCAAATATCATGGCCTTAAGTCTATTAACATAGTATAATCCCAGGGTTAGTGACATATATCCACAGGATGAGCATTCCTCTATGGACTGAAGGCCATAGGAAAAGCCTTTTGTTATAGACTTAAGGTCACCGACACAAACCATTAATATATATAATCCCTCATGGATTGGCCATATTTTTTATGGTTTTAAGGAATGAAACTTAATTTAAATGATAAAAATGGCTAGGGATTACCTGATCATTTTATAAGAAATATCCACGGTTTTTAGGGTTACAATACTATTTTTCACATTTAGTTGTCGCCCCTTTTTCTAGTTGTCAATGATATGGTCACCCATACAGAGTCTCATTAGGTTTTATACCAAATATGGAATTATAATTAATATTATAATAATATCAAACTAATGCAAAATGATCTATGAGTGATAATTTAAAATTAAGAAAATCGGCTCTCAATAGATCCTCCAAAATCATGATTATAAACTAAATTTCACTATCGGTCATTGAGTGGAATATGGTATTAGAGAACAACTGGGTACCTAAGGTAAACTAAAATCTACTCCATTACCATGATTTATACCAAGAATCACTATATGAGATTACATTTCTTAGGACTCTATGAAAATTTTCAACATCTATCAAAAAAGATCCACTGACTATCCACTAAAATAAATTTCATTATAGGTACAAAAATAATAGATTTATAAAATAATACAATATAATAATAATTTTAGAAATAAACCAAAAAATGTTTTGGAAATATTATGATAAAATATAAATAAATATCCTCCCACTTTAAATATAAATTATATATGGGTTTCATCCAACGCATTGAAACATGATGTTTGGGTTTTACATTCAGGTACAAAAGACATTGAGAAACACCCTCTTCTATCTCATTTTGTATCCCATGCCACAATAAATTTTATATTAAGACATGATATATTTTTTATAAACACATATTAATTTATATTGATAAAAATTTAAATTCAATGAATACCACTTCCTGCTTATTCTTTTGAGAAAATAACATTGAATGAATAACACTATATGTTTCAAATCCTTATAATAACCTTAAAATTCATCACCATTTTAATTATTGAATATCTATAAAAACATTATGAAATATCAGAAATAATACTTCTCAAGATGGCACACCAATAAAGATTCCAATACCATTTGATATATATATATACAAATAGATCAGCATCCTTATATCCAATGTACGATGATTCAAAACACCCCAGAATTTTGTACTCCTTATCACCTAGTTATTTAAGAAGGATGTTAGAGGAATAATTCTACACTAGGATTTTAGGACATGTTATAGGCTTCATGTACACTAGGTCTACGGGCCATGTGATAAATAAATAAGGCTTGATGGGTGGGATATCCCCTGGGGGGATATGGAACACCTTTCCAGTCAATGTGTTTGTTATGTGTGTGTTCCTTGGAATTTTATTGAACTGTTAGGAACATAATATATATATATATATATATATATATCATGATCATATAATCAACATAAAATATAAGAATTTATTCATGAAAATAATGACTCGAATTGTTGAGGAAAAAACCACCAATACAAGAAAAAATAATATGTTTTCTAATTACATTCATTTAGATGTAACTCTATAAGAAAATAATAAATTCTTCATCTGTATTGTATTAAGATACAAAAAAATATTAAATGGTACTCATTAAAATATATTTAAAAATGAATACCTTATTCATGTCATTATATAACTAAACATTTTAATTTTTCCTATAAAATTTAAAAATTACTATGACACTACTCTATCCAAGAAAACCATTTCCTTTTTTATCCAAATAGTGTTATTGAGTCCTAATATAAAAAATGTGTGAAACCTTTATAATAACAATCCATGTCAAAGAAACACTATAAAGTAGAAATATTATTTTATGTATTCAAAATAAAAATAATCTTAACATTCACTATATACACTAATAAATAATTCCATGAAATATCATGACCTATAAAATAGACCTCATATATATATATATATATATAATTTACACCCAATCATATTACAATAAAATTGATGTTCCTCATTTACATTCAATAGAATCTATACATGCTCATCATAATATCCAAATATTGTAGAATAATCAAATATATCATCAATGAAGACTAAAAATTGTTCTAAGATGATTTGATTATCTTAATTATATTCTCTATAAACATAGGTTATACATTAATAACAAAACTTTGTTCTAATAAAAAGTCAATTTTCCCATAACAATGTAGTAAAAATAACATTTAATTTCATTATCCTTAAGAATTATTCAAGGATATATATGTCCTAATCATTATAATCCAATTTTAATCTATCAAGTAGTAAAAAAATAATTTATACAATGAATTAGGTAATACTTTTTCTCTTTCACATTAAAAAAAAGATAATTTATACCGAATATTAAGCTCACAATTTACTTATTTATAAACAACATTGTCACACCCCATTTAGACAACCTATACCGAAACAACTTTTATAATGAATCATCACATTGAATCCCCCAAATGTATTATTAGAATCATAAGTTCTGATGATTTAGTAATTCTATAAACATATTGGTATATCTCTAATCTAAACCCATTCTCGTTCTATAGAGGTAATCCCATAATAAATATTGGGAACACATCATCATAATCGCTTAAAACTATGTGAGAAATTATGATCTATATATCATTGTCATATAGAACCAATCTCATAATTTGATATGTAATACAAATTTTTTTATCTACCACTTCCCAAATTTGAAATATCTTTCTATAATATAAACCACATGACATCAATCTAAACTAATTAAAATCTCATATATTGATAATAATTTAGAATTGTTATATAGAGTATGACCAATCCATATAAATATAGTTTTATATGTTATAATCTATAGTATGACTATACTTCAATAGAATAAACCACTCCACATTAACAACTCAAAAAAATAAACCTCAAATGATATCAAACTATAGTATTCAATTTTAATGGTCTTAAATGTTACAATACCATATTATTGGAATAATTCCTTTGAATATATTTAATAATATTTATAATGGTAGTTTGTATGAAAACTCAAATAATTAATAACTGTTAATACATGATTTCTTAAATAAATACACACAAAATATATAAATCCCTGATATTTTAGAATATATAATTCCTTATATAAATAATATTTCATTGATATGTTTTGTTACATGCCGCACTGTTTTTTAATGAATCATATTATACTATTAAAATTTATTATTTAAATATGATAGTAAGAACATAATTATTGAATTTGTGATTTCAAGTAATATTAAATGAACTATGATATATATATATATATCAATGCTACTAAAAACAAATTTATTGATTAATTATTATGAATTGATTGTATAATTTTTTGTAAAGTTGTTGTATTCTTCCATAATAAATTTTATTCAAAAAAATGTTTTTGTTAATTTTTTGGAAACAATAATATAATTAATATTTTCTCATTATATATTTTGTATTTAATAAAAATGATATAATTTTATAAATTAAAATATTAAAATTATCTTAGGGTTAACTTTTCAGATTTTTTTTGAAATAATTCATTTTTAGTGAATAGAAAAAATTAACAAATTTTCTAATACAGTTAATTGTTTCCATAAATCGATTAATTTAAAAATAATTATTTATTTTCAGTTTTTTATAAAAGTTAAATATGATAAATTTGATTTATTATAATTCATTTAATTTCATTTGACCCAAAAATTTACATTCATTCGTATAAATCTATTTTTATGCACAAAAATGCCTCTTTTTCTGAAAACGTTTTTCAATTGTATAATGTTTTCTCAATTATAATTAAATTAGATAACCCATAATAAGGAATATTTAAAATTATATATATATATTGTATCAATTTTACTTTAAATTCAAATAATGAGTATAACTACACATACTGTTATGTAGAATCATCAGGTCCAATAAAATGTATTTTCCTAAAAAAAATATTCATCACCTTTTGTGAGTTTATTTTAAAAAATTATAATTTTAGAAAAATTATTTGAAAACAATAACTTAGATGGATGCTTAACGTGTAATATAATCATTTTATATGGATATATCTAATTAGTTTGGTTGCATTTTGGTTTCATCAACCTTTGTGCTCGATGTCTCTTTCTTTATCTTTCCAAAATGTGAAATTTCCTATAAAACCCCTTGCCCATGGAATAATTTAGTCTATGTAATTTCAATCAAATGGATAGAGATTACAAATTTCATTATGAAATAGAAGGTACAAATACCCTATCCAATTATTCATTAATGAAACATTTCTTGTGATGTAGTCAATGTATCATACCTCACTGTGATCATATTTTATCACAATTTTCATCAATACTTCATATTACGTGACTTATAATACTCATTAATAGTGATACTAATTTCTAAGGTTCAATACCCATTTCCACATCTAAGAACATCCATTGAGTCATATAAATGAGTATTTCTTACAGACAGGTCATGTTCTCATATTATCTTACACTGAATATTACCAATGGAGTACACCATGAGAATATGACTCAATGTAATATGAGTCTCAAAACATGATATAATTTTATATTTGTTCACTATAAATGATTTCACCTAGTTATAGAACATATATATATAATAATATTGTCATCAAACATTTTGGTTCTCATCATAGTGGGGAACTAATACAACCTTTTAGTGTGATAGCTAATCTTAGGGCATTATCACAAACTACATTACATAGAAGAATAGTAATAATGGGATAATAGGTTTATTAATATTAAAAATTAATATAGGTTATCATAAATTACACATAATTTGGTTCTAGTAAACCAAACCCAATAGACTCACACTTATATTAGAGCGAACTGCTCACAAACTATAGTCTTTTATCTCTCACATGATACACATAGATATTTTGAGATAGGAATTTTGTGTAGGGGTATTCCATGTTTTGTTTTGTGGGGAATATTTTTACAGTAGCTTTACATAATATAGAAAAAAAATTAAAAGATGATATTTTCAGAGTATGTGTTTTGTCCATTGGTGTGACCTTGGATCTCATCAAGGTCTATTACAATAGTATTATCACAATATACTGTGATAGGGTTTTACTTATATGTAACACATAAAGATCATGGATAATGTTTCTTCTCCAAATGGATTCGTTGTTCGCATCATAATCAACTATATACTGGGATTCAATTGTTTATTCATAATCAAATTGTTGGTTTGTACAAGTAAATTTCACAACTACTCTTTTGATATAGAAAATATATCTTTTCTATGACATTAGATCATTATTATATACTTTAAAAGTAGAATCAGTATAACCTTGGATGACTAGATCCTTTTCTCCACCATACACAAGGAACATATCTTTAGTTCATCTCTGATACATAAGGATACACTAAACATCTAAGCATAGATATCTTTTTGGATTAACTCCACATCTAACTGCCATGATAAATTCATAGGAAACATCAAATATAGTTGATAATATGGAATAAATGATTTATCATAACAATGAAGAGTATGATATTTTACTCATTCGATCTTATTTCTAATTTGTTTAGAGAATCATTTTCTTAGAATGATGTATACCATGTTACACTAGAACTAATACCCTTATAAAATGATCCATACTAAATATATTTAGTTACCAGTCAGTGAATGTATATTGTCATAGACCTTGATTCCTATTAGATCTACCACTAATGATCTTGATCCATATAATATCTACTTCTTAACCAAATTACTTTATACAAGAAAACATGGTTAACAATTATATACCAGAATATAAGGCTATTATGTCATTTCTAACAACTAATATGTCATAAAAATATTCTACTGTGATAATGAACAAATTAGAGATAAACCTCATATAAACACATGGACTACATTCATTCTTTAGGAATAGTAATTCATTTATAGCTTCATTGAACCAAATTTTCTATTACCATGATACATTCCTCAATCCATAAATGGATATATTCGACTTTGATATCCTTTTTGAATCACCTTAAATCCCATAATCTTTTTTTTGTGTCATGTAGAGATCTTCTTAAAGGCTCCCATTTCAGAATGATATTTTTGACATTCATCTATCATATTTCATATTAATTTTAATCTCTTACAACATGTAGAACTTCTATGGATTCAAAATAAGAAGAAAGTGAGAATGATTCATCATATACAATTCCTTGACACTATTAAGACCATTTACACATTATATTTTCTTTATAAATATTTATTTAACCTTCCATGCATAAATTTCTCTACAATTTACATTTTCACCCTACAATATTTACATCATCTAGGAATTAAGTAGAAACCATAATTAGTTTTGACATAAAGAATTTATTTCATAATTTATGGCCTCTTTCCACCCACCATTTTTTGATCTCTCTACATCCTAATTGTTGAAATATTGGATCATCATTTTTAACAATTAATGAGTCTTTGTATTTTATAACTATAAAATTATATCTTTATGATTCTCGTAACTCTGTAGAGATATTACACAGTACTATTGTTTTAGGAACTATTTCATCTATCTGGTCGTATAAGATTCTATTCCTCTATAAAATGTTGTGTATCATACCCATCAAATTCATCAATGTAAATCATTCTACAATTATCCTTTTTTTCTATGAGGCCCCTCTATGGAAAGATGGATTTTCTGGGGATAGTCACATTCCTATCCAAGGGGTTGTATAGGGAGTGTCCCTTTTTTTAATAGGACAACCTATAAAGATAATATTTTTCCCTTGGTTTCATGTTTGTTTCCAGATAAGACTTTTATCAAAGCATCAAAATGACGTATATGTATATATGAGAAAATGATTTTCTTTCCATGACATATCTCGAAGGGGTTTCATTTTCATCTTTAGTTAGTACTTGGTATAGTGTATATGCCGTAATTTTTAATGTGTATACCCAAAATGATAACAAAGTATTTTCACGACTCATAATCGACCTCGCCATATAAGGACCCAGCTTTACACCTTAATTAATATTGAATTAAATAAATAATTCACATTGAGAATATTTTCATGTTTAGAGTTTTATAGAATTAGGACATAACTAATACATCTCAAAAGATTTACAAGGTAGACACTTCTACAAAGTTTCCATTTTTTTTACAAAACATGAACTCTTGAAAAAAAAGAGTCATGTCTAGTTCCATGTTTAAGATAGCATGACTTTTCCTTGATCCTATCCTTGACCCTATTCCAGATTATATCCAGTGAAAAACATTTCAAAAACATGGGATGAGCATTAAAATCCCAATAAGGTATAAAAAAGAAGGAAAACTGTTAGTTTTTCAAAACAACAAGTAAACCCTGAATACTTTAATATAAGTAATACTTTTCACCTTGAAGTAGTAAATACTCTTCACTGAATAAAATATCATTACTTACCCTTTTGTAACCAAAAGATAACCATAAAATCCATATAAAGAACACATAACATATATATGTAACTTGGGACATAAACATACTTAAATGGTATAACCATACGGTCGACTTCCAAATATATCACTAAATGGAATAGCCATAAGGCTGACTTCCATACCCAATGCATTTGTGGTTATAACATGACCACCCATCCTGGTATTCACGGCACTACCCGTCATTTGGTTTATCACGTAACCACCCATCAAATGTCCAAGTACCATTATAGAATCATAATACATGAAACAAATATAAAGGAAAGAAAAAATTTCCAAATTTGAATCAAAATATATCACTTAAATATATAGACATATCAAATGCATTTTTAAAACCATTTTCAATACCAAAAATATGTAAAAGGGTATAAGGTATTTATTTTCTTTTAAAAACATTACGGCTTGTTGAGGAATCCAAAGATCGAATAATACTCGCGGCGACAGAAAGGTCATTGTCACTGCTTACATTAAAAGAAATGTTATTTTTTTCATTCAGAAAATTGCTTCATAGAAAAATACTCCCTTTGAAAAATAAAGGGTGTTCATACAGCATATAAAAGAAAGTCGTGTATTAAAACAAAATATGCCTCAATGGAAGGTGATTGAGACGAAGTCCCTTAACTCGCGTCCTACTTGACTCGATCGTTCTTTAATCTCCTGAATAATAAACTAAAGATAATTTTTAATTTATTATGATATTTTTCAATTTTATTATTCCTTTTATATAACTAATTACCATTCTATAAACATTATGTAATCATTTAAGTTAATAACGTACATTTTGTCGATATTTGGTACTTGAGTCAAAAATGAACACCTTATATTTACAAGTTGTCCATTTGGTCAATAGTACATTATATCAAAAATGATATTCATGATTTAAATATCATATATATCATATATATCCAGTATATACCTGTATTTATAATAGAACATAACATTTAGAGGTAAGAAATGAAATGCACCGTTCATGGAGACGGTAAGCCATACGTACGCATGAACTCTACTTCCATTTATATTTCATATTTAATGGTATTGAAACATAATGATACATAGTAGTATTATAATTCCAGTATGAAATCATATATAATATCATTAAATCTATACTTTATACATACCACATATGGTGTGAACGAGTCATATCACTTTGAGGGGGCGGTAGTCCGCACTTCCTCTAATGTGATTATCACGTTTACCCATAATGGAAACCATAAAGGAATGCTATAAAAGGAAATTACATAAGCATAAAGAAAACATAAACATAATATATATCATATATAAATACAGTGCTATCATAATGTCCACCATGAGAGGTGGTAGGAGATAATTGAACAATCATCATTTCGTGAGGCGTTACTTTTCCATCCACAGAAACATTATGTTCTTCATCCATTAGATGGAGTTGTGTGTAAGTTTAGTTCATATATTTATCATAAAAACATCCTAATATATTGATGATACTGGTGTTGTAAAAAAATAAATGAAATACAATGAGTTTAGGGGTTGGAGAAGTAAAATAAAAGAAAACAATTTAAGAGAAATCGTTAACTTTAATTTGGGTAACTCCCTTTGGTTTGAACCAAAGGACTTATTGATGTGCCTTTTTACTAAGGTAAGGCTTCTAGGAGGAGAAGAGAGATGTAGGGAGTGTAAATGGGTAGAGTTTGGACTATCAAAATGGCTTGAGAGGTGTGAGGAACTGGTTATAAGTGGTCTCCTTTTATAATGGAGAGGAGGGGCTCTTTAGGAAAGTGTAAAAATATTATTTTATAATATAATGATATTCAGTTTATAATGGTCCAATAATAATTAAGGACAAAGATAAGATGACCCATATTTGAAATAAATTCATCCAATCCGAATTGGACATGTTTTGGATAATATTTCAATCATTATAATTTTATTTAATTAAATCATTTATTAATGAGCTAAATATTGCATCATTATTGTGTCATAAATAATTTAATTTATTCGATGTCTAAAAATTATAAAAAAATTACCATCATGTAGGAAATAGTTTTATATTTCCAAATAATATTTATAGTCTAAAATAGGACTTATATAATACCATATAACAATTAATTACTAAAATATTTTGTTAATGTCAATTTTGTCTTCACATTAAATTAATTAATCTAAATTGTCATTTTCAATCCCATGTGGCTCAATGGGGTCCCAAAATCGATCTAAAGATTCCCATGGTCGTTAATTAGTCAAAAAAAATGTTTGGACAAGTGTTAAGGTGATTTTAAATTATTATAATATTCTTTTTACCTTGAATTTCCCTATTTACCTTTAACCTTGGTAAATAAAAGTCAAAAGTTACTGTTCACCAAAACTTATTTTCATCTTAATGAACCAAATTTTACTTCTTGATAACAAAAATGTATGTAGTATTTTTAAAATTCAATTTCACAGAAGTGGTAAAATTTTATTTAAATGAAAAAGTCAGTTTTTTAACTACCACTAATTGGTTTCACCATTCATCAAAAATTGATGCTTTTCAGAAAAATAAAAAAAATCAGCCTCAGCTATATTTGATATGCAGAATTCAAAAATGATATATATTTTTCCGCATTCAAAACATAGATGTGGAATTAATTAATTTTAAAATTAATTCCCGTTATCAAAACAAATAGCATGTTTTTAAGAAACAACAACTATCAAAAGACTTATACTTGTTTATGTTCAATTTCAAAGTAAAATTAATTCCAACGACCAACATTGGATTAAATGGTAAATAAATATTTTAATTTCACTTTAAAAAAATGTATAAGATAATCTAACCATATAAATAAATTAGATTAAAAGGCACTTTTGAATTAAAATACAATATTTTTCACTATTCATTAAAAATGAACTTTATCGGAAAAAATCCAAAAATTTACACAAAGTAAATTTTGATGTCCCCATTATAAATAAGGATTTTATTTAGTCATATATAATGTATTAAAGTGACCAAAATGAGATTTAAAAAAGGGTTCTCCATTAAAAGGTGATAAATCGGTCTTTTAATGTAAATTATGCTTAAAATTAGATTCATTCATATTTTAAGCCTCCAAATTTTTATTGGATAAATGTAAATACATTTAAAAATCATGTATAATAATATTTTAGTTTGTTTTATTCATTCCTGCAAATACAACAGCTAGAAGTTAACTACCATTTAAAATAATAATATTATATTATTAGTGTGCAACGTAAGATACCAAAGAAACTCATTGTTGCGTATCATGTACGCTATCGAACATAGAAACCCCTTTAAAGTAAAGTAAATATCTAATTAAAAAATATTAAGGAATATGAAAATATCTTATTATTCATTTACCTGGGATGTTACATCCTTCCCCCCTTTTGGAAATTGTGTCCCCACAATTTTTATTCACTTATTAAAATAAGAGGGGGTATTTATCCCTCATAGCATTTTCAGATTCCCACATTGCCCCTTCAACTATATGGGTTTTCCATAAAACCATTACCTGGTGAATTACCTTATTCCGCAACACTTGCTCTCTTTGGTCAAGAATTTGGATATGTTGTTCTTCATAAAAGAGATTCTCTTCCAACTGAACTACCTCTGGGCTCAAAACATGAGATGGATCTGGCATATAATTTCTCAACATCTAAACATGAAAAACATTATGTACCTAGGATAAACATGGAGGTAAAGCCACTTTGTACGCATCTGTTCCAACTTTCCTTATGATTTCATAGGGTCCAATGACCCTCAGACTCAACTTCCCCTTCTTACCAAAATGCATCACACTGTTCCATAGAGAAACCTTGAGAAAGATACGGTCACCTACCTCAAAAGAATGATCCTTCATCCTATTATCTTCATAACTTTCCTATCTTCTCTGAGCTGTTCTCATGTGATTTTGAATCAACTGATCTTTCTCTGCTATCTTTTCTACCAATTCTGGTCCCATAAACTTCCTTTCACCAACTTCATCCCAAAAAGATGGAGTTCGACAACGATTTCCATATAATGACTCAAATGGATCCATCTGTATACTGGAATGAAAACTATTATTATAAGAAAATTCATCCAAAGAAAGATGTTGGTCCCACCTTCCCTGATAATCCATCGATCAAGCACGTAACAGATCTTCCAATGTCTGAATTGTTCGTTCTGATTGCCTATCTGATCGAGGATGAAAAGATGTACTAAAATTTAATTCAGTACCCAATGACATCTAAAGGCCTTTAAAAAAGTTATAAGTAAACCTGGGATCACAATCAGATACAATGTAGAGGGGAACACCATGCAACCTAACTATCTCTTTAACATAAAACCGAGCAAGTTGATTTAGAGACAAAGTATCTCTAATAGGACGGAAATGAGAAGATTTAGTCAATCGATCAACTATTACTCAGATTGCATTATTACCTCGAGATGTCTTTGGTAATCCAATAATGAAGTCCATGGATATATTTTCCCATTTCAATTATGGCACTGGTAAAGGCTGAAGAATTCCTTTCGGTAACTGTTTCTCTACTTTAACCTCCTGACAATTCAAACACTATATAGTAAAATCAGCAATATCCCTTTTCATTCCATCCCACCAGTAATACTCCCGAAGATATCTATACATCTTAGTACTTCCAGGTTGAATTTAAAACGGAGAACTATGAGCTTCACATAACAACTCATTCTTCAACTATGAATCACAAGGCACACATAATCTCATTACAAACCTCAAAACACAATCATTATCAAGATAAAAATCAGGCAACTTACCCTTCTGAACCATCTCTATCTTTTTCTACAACTCACTGTCTTACTTTTGTGCTTTCATTATTCGGTCTGATAGAGATGATCTCACTAACACCTGAAACAAAACTGTAGAATTTCTGGCACTAACAACTTCTATGCCAAATTTCATCAAATCAAAAACCAAAGGATCATGTTCCAAACGTAGCATGGCTAATGAGACATTACTTTTTCGACTCAAATCATCGATGACTTTATTTTCTTTTCCCGGATGGTAATGGATTATGCGATCATAAACCTTGATTAATTCTACCCATCTACTCTATCTCTTGTTCAATTATTATTGAGTGAATATATACTTTAAACTTTTCTGTTCAGTATATATTTCACATTTTACTACATTCAAATTATTCCTCCAAATTTTTAAAGAATAATCAACACCAGCTAATTCCAAATCATGTGTAGGGTAATTTAACTCATGAGGTTTCAACTGACGTGAAGCATAATCAATTACCTAATCATTTTACATTAGTACAAAACCCAATACTTTCAACTAAGTATCACTATAGATAACAAAATCACCATTTCTGGAAGGCAATGCCAAAACTGGAGCATTCACCCATCTTATTTTCAATTCCTGAAGACAATCATCACATTCTTTTGTCCAGATGAACTTAACACATTTTCGAGTTAAGTAAGTCATTGAACTAGATAACCGTGAAAAATATTCAACAAACCTTGGGTAATAACCTTCCAAACCAATAAAACTACGTATCTCGGTTATATTTGTAAGATTTGTCCATTCTTCAACAACTTCTGTTTTAGTAGGATCAACAGTTATTCAATTTTTTGAAATAATGTGACCATGGAATGAAATTTGTTGTAACCAAAACTCACACATACTGAATTTCCCATAAAGATTATTTTCTTTTAATTTTTGCAATAAAACCCTTAAATGACTTTCATGTTCGTCCTTACTTTTAGAATAAACAAAAATATCATCAATAAACACAACCACAATCTTATCCAAGAACTCACGAAAAATTCTATTCAGAAGATCCATGAATACAGAAGGTGGATTGGTTAACCGAAAAGGCAAAACAAAAAAATAATAATGGTCATATCTTTTACGAAATGCAGTCTTCGGAACGTCTGCTTCATTTACATTCAACTGATGGTATTCCGACCTCAAGTCAATCTTTGAAAAATACTGAGCTCCCTGGAGCTGATCAAAAAAATCATTGATATGAGGAAATGGATACTTATTCTTAATAGTGATGTTATTCAATGCTCTATAATCAATTCAAAGTCTCATTTAACCATCTTTCTTTTTAACAAACAATACAAGATCACCCCATGGTGATGTGCTTGGTCGAATAAAACCTTTATCTAATAACTCCTCCAATTGCTTCTTTAACACTAAATGTTTAATTTGATCTATTCGATGAGGGGGTTTTGAAATTGACTTAGCATCAGAAACCAAGTCAAAAGTAAATTCAACTTCTCTATCAGGTATAATTCAAGGAAAATCATCAGGAAAAACATCAAGGTACTCATTTACCACTGGCACATAATTAATCTGAACATTTCCTTTATTTTCAACAATATGTGCAAGGTAACATTCATTTCAATTTTTTACTAGTTTCTCATCATTATGATATATTATAAAAAAGGGTTCATTCTTGTACACAAACTGAAAATAATTCTGAAAAGAAACCTCTTTAGCTCTAAAGTGAATCATAACATGATAAATAGAAATCCAATCCATGCCAAAAATAACATCAAACTCTACTAGTGAAAAAATAGTAAGATTTGCAGGTATATTCTTTCCGCACACAAGGACAGGAATGTTCTTCTGTTTTCTTTTTGTCTCAACATTTCCTCCAGGTGTTTTTATAGTAAGTTCTATATTCATATCTTGATATGGAATTCCCAATTTACAATCAAACTTCTCAGAAATTAAATAGTTTGTAGACCCTGAATCAAACAACACTTTGGCATAATCTGAACAAACAAATAGTGTACCTGATACTATTTCATTTGATGGTCTAACATCTGATGAAGTAGTTGCGAAGGATTTCACCACCCCTTTCTTATTTTAGAATGACTGATTTCCCTCATTTGAGTTCTTCCATGGACACTCATTTGCATAATGATCCATTTCGTTACACATAAAACATCTTACCGATGCCTTTTCATTGCATGCTTGTTCATCTTCCTTATAGTTACGAGTAATATGACCAGACTTACCACACCAGAAGCACATCCTAGTCTTTGATAAACATTATCCAGGATGTTTTTTACCACACTTCTCACAAGATGGATATTTATTCTTCTTACCTCCAGGCTTATTTGATGAATTATTCCCCTTTTCCTGCCAACTGGATCTCTTATTCTGTTGTTTTTTAAAGAACACTAGATCATCGGAAAACTCCATTTCCACCTTCTCTGCTCATCGAACAAGTTTTTCATAATGTTTTAACTCACAATAGGATAACTCTCTTTGATATCATGGCTTAAATCCTGAGTAAAATCAATTTATCTTACTATCAAGATCTCGGAAGAAATTTGGTGCATATTTTTCCAGTCGAGTGAACTTTTCTTCATAAGCAGCCACTGATTCATCCTCCTACCATAATTCTCGGAATTGTTTTTCCATACTAAGATTAACCACCTTGGGAAAATATTTTTCAAGAAACATACCTTTGAATTCATCCCAATCAAGAGCATGAATCTACTCACTATCCCTGATATTTTTCACCATCGACCACCACTAATCCGCTTCACCTTCAAAATGGTAAATAGTGAGACTATACGTTTGATGTTCTAAACAACCCATGACATCAAAAATCTTCTCCAGTGATTTAATACACCCTTCACCTAGCACCGGGTAAGACGATCCTCTAAATGATGGGGGACGTTGCCTCAATAAATGTTCAACTACTGACGTGTTCCTCGATTATTGATATGGCTGATGTCGTGCATGGATACCACCACCGTTTATCGCCTGAGTCAAGTGTGCCATCACTACAACAAATTGTTCAGTTCTGATTCCGACCATCTCAGGTTGCTGATTTGGAAGGTTGTCTTCCACTTGATGTCAACCCAACATAGCTGCCCTATTTCCTCTCTGGAAAACCATTCTAAACATAGAAATATCTTAGGTGAAGAAACATGTTAATCTTTAAATGCTATATGATATCAATATTAACATAAATTACTTTATGGATATTAATTTATCAATACCCTAACTCCAAATGTTATCTAAACCGACCTCTGATACCAACCATAAGGACCCAACCTTAAACCTTACTTAATATTGAATTAAATGAATAATTGACATTGAGGATCTTTTCAGGTTTTGAGTTTTAGAGAATTAGGAAATAACTAATACATCTCAAAATATTTACAAGGTAGACACTTCTACACAGTTTCCATTTTTTTTTACAAAACATGAACTCTTGAAAAAAAGATTCAAGTATAGTTCTATGTTTAGGATAACATCACTTTTCCTTTATCCCATCATTGACCCTATTCCACATTATATCCTGTGAAAAACATTTAAAAAACATGGGATGTGCATAAAAATCTCACTAAGGGATACAAAAAGAGAGAAAACTGTTAGTTTTTCAAAACAACAAGAAAACCCAAAATACTTTACGATAAGTAATACCTTACACCTTGAAGTAGTAAATACTCTTCAAGGAATAAAAGATCATTACATACCCTTTTGTAACCAAAAGATTACCATAAAATCCATATAAAGAACACATAACTTATAAAGGTTACTTTGGACATAAAAATACTTAAATGGAATAACCATACGGTCGACTTCCACACATATCACTAAATGGAATATCCATACGGCAGACTTCCATACCCAATGCATTAGAAGTTATAGCTTAACCACCCATCCAGGTATTCACGGCACCACATGTCATTTGGCTTATCACATAACCACCTGTTAAATGTCCAAGTACCATTATAAAATCATAAGACATGAAACAAATATAAAGGACAGAAAAAATTTCCATATTTCAATTACAATATATCACATAAATATATTGACTTAGCAAATCCATTTTCAAAACCATTTTAAATACCAAAAATATGTAAAAGAGTATAAGGTATTTATTTTCCTTTAAAAACATTATGGCTTGTTGAGGAAGCCAAAGATCAAATAATACTCGCGGTGGCGGAAAGTTCGTTGTCAACTCTTACGTTAAAAGGAACATTCATTTTTGCCATTTTGTAAAATGCTTCATATAAAAATATTCCCTTTGAAAATTAAAGGGTGTCTATACAGTAAATGAATGTCATGTATTAAAACAAAATATGCCTCAATAAAAAGGGGATTGAGACGAAGTCCCTTACCTCACGTCCGACTTGACTCGATAGTTCTTTAATATTTGGAATAATAAACTAAAGTTAATTTCTACTTGCTTAAGAACCTTTTGCAAGTTTATTATTCTTTTTATATAACTTATAACCATGTTATAAACATTATGTAATCATTTAAGTTAATAACGTTCATTTTGTTGATATTTGATACTTGAGTAAAAAATGAACAACTTATATTTACAGGTTGTCCATGTGGTCACTAGTCCACTATATCCATAAAGATATTCATGATTTTAATATCATATATATCCATTATATAAATTTATTTTTAATAGTACATAATATTTGGAGATAACAAATGAAATGCACCGTTCATGGAGACGGTAAGCCGTACGTACACATGAAGGATACTACCGTTTCTATTTCATATTTAATGGAATTAAAACATAATTATACATAATAGTATTATAATTCCAGTTTGACATCATATATAATATCATTAAATCTATCCTTTATACGTACCACATATGGTATGAATGAGTCATATCACTTTGAGGGGGCGGTAGTCTGCACTTCCTCTAATGAGATTATCACATTTATCCATAATGGAAACCATAAAGGAATACTATAAAAGGAAATTACCGAAGAATAAATAAAACATAAAAATAATATATATAATATATAAATATATTTACATCATAATGTCCACCATGAGATGCGGTAGGAGATAATCGAACAATCATTGTTTCGTGAGGCGTTAGTTTTCCATCGAAAAAAACATTATGTTCTTCATCCATTAGATGGAGTTGTGTGTAAGTGTAGTTCAATTATTTCTCATAACAAAATCATAGTATATTGAGGATACTGGTGTTGTTATAAAATAAAGGAAATAAAAACATTTTAGGGGTTGGAGAAGTAAAATAAAAGAAAATAATTTAAGAGAAACTGTTACCTTTAATTTGGGTAACTCCCTTTGGTTAGAACCAAAGGACTTCTTGAAGTGCCTTTTGCCTAAGGTAAAGATTCTAAGAGGAGGATAAGGATGTATGGAGTGTAATTGGGCAGAGCTTGGATGAGCCAAATGGCTTTAGAGGTGTGAGGAATTGGTTAGAAGTGGTATCATTTTATAAGGGAGGGGACAGACTCTTTAAGAAAGTGTGAAAATATTATTTTATAATATAATGATATTCGGTTTCTAATTGCCCAAAAATCATTAAGGTCGAAGATAAGATGACTAATATTCGAAATAAAATTATCCAATCAGAATTGGAAATGTTTTGGATAATATTATAATCATTATAATCTTATTTATGTAAATAATTTATTAATGAGGTAAATACTGCATCATTATTGTGTCATAAATAATTTAATTTATTTGATGTCTAAAAATTATAAAAAAAATACTATCACGTAAGAAATATTTTTATATTTCCAAATAATATTTATAGTAAAAAATATGAGTTAAATAATACCATATAAAAATTAATTACTAAAAGATTTTTGTTAATGTCAATTGTGTCTTCACATTAAATTAATTAATCTAAATTGTCATTTTCACTCCCATATGGCCCAATGGGGTCCCAAAATCGACCCAAAGTTAACTATAGTCGTTAATGACTCAAAAAATAAGTTTTGGACAAGTTTTAAGGTAATTTTGAATTATTATAATACTCTTTTTACCTTGAATTACCCTATTTAACTTTAACCGCGGTAAATAAAAGTCAAAAGTTACTATTAACCAAAAATTATGTTCATCTTAATGAACCAAATTTTACATCATGATAACAACCATGTATGACTGATTTTAGAAATTAAATTTATATAAGTAGTAAAATTTAATTTAAATGAAAATGTCAGTTTTTTAACTACCACTAAGTTGTTTCACTGTTCATCAAAGATTGAAGTTTTTCAGAAAAATTCCAAAAATTCACCCTAAGCTATATTTGATGTTCCGAAATAAAAAATGATTTATATTTTTCCAAATTCAAAAAATATAAGTGGCATTAATTTATTTTAAAATTAATTTCCGTTATCAAAACAAATAGCGTGTTTTTAAGAAACAATAACTATCAAAAGATTGATACTTGTTTATGTCCAATTTCAAAGTGAAATTAATTTCAATGACCAAAATTGGATTAAATGGTTAAAATATATTCTAATTTCACATTAAAATAAATTAAAAAGATAATATATCAATATAAATAAATTAGATTAAAATGCACTTTTGAATTAAAATACAATATTTTTCACTATTCATTAAAAAAATGAACTTTATCGGAAAAATTATAAAAAATTACACAAAGTAAATTTTGTGTCCCCATTCTAAAGAAAGATTTTATTTGGTCATATAGAATGTATTAAAGTGACCAAAACTATATTTAAAAAGGGTTCTCCATTAAAAAGCGATAAATCGGCCTTTTAATGTAAATTATGCTTAAAATTAGATTCATTCACAATTTAAGCATCTAACTTTTTATTGGATAAATGTAAATACATTTAAAAATAATGTATAATCATATTTTAGTTAGTTTTTTTTTCATTCCTACCAATACAACAGCCAGTAGTTAAATACCATTTAAAATAATAATATTATATTATTAGTGTGCAACGTAAGATTCTAAAGAAACTCGTTGTTGCGTATTGGGTATGCTATCGAACATAAAAACCCCTTGGAAGAAAAATTATTATTTAATTCAAGAAATATTAAAGAATATGAAAATATCTTATTCTTAATTTACCTGGGATGTTACATGCCATGTCTAACAAGGTAATGTTACACCATCCACTAAAAACATTCTATTTTGGTGTGTAAGGTGTACTGTGTTGGGGTAAAATACCAAAATCCAATAGAAACTCCATAAAATATTGGTTTAGAAATTCACATATTGATATAATAAAATATTTTATATATTATTTTCCACTTGATTCTCAAAATAATTATTTACTTAATTTTGTTTATCAAATGACTCAGACTTAGACCTCATCAAGTAGACATTGACATAACTACTAAAATCATCAGTCAAATTATTGAATTAAGAATATCCACCTCTAGATTCTAATAGAACAATTAAACAGACCTTAGTGTGTATTAGTACTAGAAGATATGTATCACCTTCACCCTCTCCACTGAATTATAGTTCAATAATTTTACCTACAATGAAGAATGATATATTTCATTTGGATTTAGATTAAATGTCTCTAAATATCCAACTTGATAAATATTTTTCAAACTATTTTCCATTACATTACCTAGCTGATGATTCTATAGAGGGGATTTATATGAGTCCTTGTCTATTTCCAATACATTGTTTTTTAATTTAATAAAAAACATTATTTAAATGTTTCATTTCATAGAATATGTTTTCTTTATAATAGAAAAACTTTTTAATTCGAAATATGAAAATAAAACTATCTATATCAAAGATTTATATAGAAATTTTATTTATGGTAATACTTGATATGTAAATACGATATCTAAAATCCAACATAAAATGAGTTTTCAAAGAAATTTGGTTGTCACCAATGATTAGAGTAATCGGCCTCATGCCATTGAAATCTCTTAAATCCACCCCTCATCAAGAAATCATTTGAAATTATCAGGGTTCATACATTTGGATACGGATTTGAGAACCAAAAGATATATATAATACCCAGTGTGTTGATATGGAATGATTACACTTGATAATGAATGAACCTTTAGATTCCCCTTGCAGCAGGGCTCAATTCTTATTTTAGTGGTTGTATGATCCACATAAAAAACATACTCCTTCATTTTCCATTCCATGCCTTTGGATCTTCTACATCATAGAAGAATTGTTTTTGGGATATTTAGACTTGTTACTATTTTTTATATTCAAATAAGGTATTCTTTTTTGTCACTCCCCTTTAACTTTTACACTAAGAGAAGTAGAGAATGAATTTATAAAACATTATTCCCATTATTTCCCATATTATAATTAATAATTAAAAATATAGACTGAAATTGTTTGGGAAGAATTTTTGAGATCTAAATGGAACTAATCTGGGAATTTAAACCCTAATACATATAATCCTTTAATGTATCAAATCAAATTGAATAAAGGATTCCCAACTTGCGCAAACTCTCTGAGATTACATTTAGACATAGAATTTAAGTTCTCATATCTCCCTAATCTCACCTTCTCTTGATGGATATCCAAATCGTGACCTGGAATTTTGAATTATAATATTTTAATATCTTTGGAAACATCGATTATAATTTCTTAATATGGTAAATTATCATAAAATTTTCAAAAAATAAGTTCTAATTTAGTACTACTATATAAAATAAATTTTTATAACCTTTGGAAGAGAAACAAAAGAAATGGGGATCTTAGATTCTCTATAAGGGTATATGAAGAAGATGCATAATCATAACATAAATATAAGGGTATGAGATCATGATAATAACATTTAAAAATGATACCCTACATATCAAAAATCATAATAATGTGTCATGGAATAAATATTGGTAGTTCATATAATTATAATTATAAGATAATTAAGTAACATGGGCCAAGAGTGTATAACATCAGCAGAAGACATATTTTTTTCCTACATATAATCATATGAAATAATTCCCAATATGTCAATCCATATTTCCAAAAATTATCAGGGCACTTCATGGGGGATACATCTATTAGGAAGGACACACTACTATTACCAGTAACTTACCATTCCTTGGTGGAATAGGTTCACTACACAAACTATTATAATGGAATGAATCCATTATTGTACTGGGTTCACTCCACATTCCACAAATGTATATCTCATGAGATATAAATTGATGCCCAATGTCTTGGATAAAGAAATTGGAAAAAATAAACTCCTAATTAAAATCATATCAATGTGTTCCAAAAGATCATAGAAATTCATTATATCATAACCCATTAAATGAAATTGGTATCATAAGAATTTATCATATAATATCCTATGGAAAATAGATAGTTTTCATAATCATTTCATCATAGTATAACCTATGAAATGTGGTCGGTTCCGTAAGCATATTACCCATGGATGGGAAACTGGTTTCATAAACATAATTCCATCAAAACATAAACCATTATGAGAATTAATATGAATAGTAACCTTAGATAATATACCATTTATGGAATAATTAACACCTAATAATGTCATCTTAGATGGAAAATAATTTTCAAACGATTGTTTGAAACATTTTTGGAGGAAAATATCATTTCCAATTAGATAGACCCTTTTTAGAACACTAAACATTTTGAAAAAATATTTTAAAAAAAACAAGAAAATATATAATGGAATTAATAAAGAAATTAATTTTTATGACGTTGAAAAATTATATTCATGTAATAAACTATAAAATGTGTGTTACTTTCATATTTGTGGTAAAATCCAAATGAGAAATGTTTTGGAAAATGACATGACTTTTCTTTACAAATTGTTTTGTAAAACATAAAACACATGTTTAAATATATTTTAATAATCATTATAGGGTACTAAATCATTTTTTAACTCATTTTAAAAACATTTAAGAACTTGCTGTTATGAAATAAAATAAATTTCCGACAGAATAGGGAAATAATATCTCATTTTCATGGAAAATATATTAATTATATTAACAATATAAGAGTGCAAGAATAGTAAAATTATATTAATATATCATAAATTACCCGAGGATAAATAATTCATGTTAATTTATAAGAGTTAGATAATGATATTTCAACATTGGATACTTAATCATAAATAATCTTGATAAATAATGATATTGGAAAAATAAAATCATTACACATTCGTAAATTTGTTGCATAACACACATAAAATAATAAAATCACTTGGGGTGTGAAATAAAATTAAAATAAGGATATTAATGATATATCATTTACAAGTTTCATTATATGCACCTCATAAAAGATTCTCAAAGAAGATAAATTTCAATAAAATACCATTACCAATTCGGTAACTTTTGAAGAATAGATCCATTGGAAGGTATATCATAAAATGTATATTAACTTACCAATATATTTAGTTTACGAATCATAAAATAAATTCATGGAAACTATATACACCCCATAGAATAAAGATGTGGGGAATATAGCATGTGTCTCGCAAAAGTCAATAGTGGGATGGAAATATCTTACTACATGAGTAGATTTTAAATTGTATTCCTCATGAAAGATGAAAATAAATAAAAATATTAATTAACATGAAATGATAAATATTGAGGATATAACATTTTATAGGGTAGTATATACACCAAAAAAATAAATAAGTGGTGAATATGGAATAAGTCTCTTTTAAATACATGTGAGACTAGAAAGCCCATTACATCAAGTATTAACTCATATCCTTATCGATAAAACATTATTTATAACCAATATAATTTTATTATAAATCCTTAATTGAACATTATATGTATATATAATACCAAAAACTACCTACTTATGGTATTATATAACCCATTTATTAACAATTCCATGTTAAAGTAATGTTTCATGTAATAACTGCTTTGTTTTTCTTACATGCTTTGAGTTGTTATTCATTGTCCTCTAACATAGATATTGAGTTAAAAATAAATATAATGATAAATATGGTATAAATATCATATATATTTATCATACATGTATTTATATGAAACAATGAAATATATTAATGAGAAATAAAATAGGCTTTTCATGTTGACGATAGGTTGTACGTTTCCAAGAGTGTTGTTTCCATTTTTTGTCAATTTTAAATAAAGAAAATTATATGATATATTATCTATATGTAATGTTTTTAATTCCATATATATATATATAAAATATTTTTATTAAACTCATCCTTATTACGTCCCACGTAAATCTTCAATGAATCACATCACTTTATGAGGTGGTAATTATCTGTAAACGTGAACGACATTATCATATTCCAAAAAAAATGAAAATCATGGATGTATGTGTTATATAATAATTACAGATGAATAAAGTCATAATAATGTCAAATATATATATAATATAAATATCACTTCAATCATTATTCCCAACATTGAAAGGTGGTAATGGAAAAAGGATGATGTCAGTTTGAGAGACGACAGTCCGCCATATAATGAAATGATGATTTCATAACCCATTTTACAGAAGTGTGTAATATTTAAGGTCATACACATAAAATAAAAACATTTAATTATATATAATACACTTAGGTTATTATATTATATTCATAAAAAAATAATTGAATGGATTGTGTGATGAAATAAAACAACAATGTTTGCTGGTGAATGATACCTCTTCTTTGGGTTTCTCCATTCGGTTTACATCAAAGGAATTCCTTGTTCTGATTTCTTCCCAATGTATATATTATTGAATGTGAATAGTGAATTTTAAAAGTAATTTTTCTAGATCTTGGTACATTTAAATTTCTTTAAGGGAGTGAAGAATATCAGAGAGTGAGATTTATTTTATAGTTGAGGAGTAGTGGCATTCTTGTAAATACACAAAAGTATTCACTATTGGGAGGACAATATTGCCTCAAGTTTTGTAAAACATGATAATTAATGTTTTAGATATATTATATGTTCTGTAAACACCTCCATATCCAATTTATACCCATTTTTAAACATTTTAATCCTCAAGACTAACATTTCTATATTTAACCTTCTTTATTTTTTATTTTGGTAACTAATTTTTTTACCCAAGAAATTTATCATTTAAGAATTAATTAGATTGAAATCTATTAGAACCACTGTAATTACTGATTATATGTATTATTATGAGTTTATAAACTATAAATCCTATGTGTGGTGGAAATTATCTTTAATAAAATGGCATATCATGTGGAAAACACATATTTAATGTTAACCTTGCTAACTATGTTTTATTATTCAATACCCAATAGAGTTGTTATAATATTACAATATTTCTTTGAGTGGAACATATTTTATAATTATTTGTTCTAAACATGATAGATGATAGGTTTTTTAATAATTATAAATAAATTAATTGAATATCATTTTTATAAACTAACATTAATGACTATTTTGAAATTTTTTATATAACTAAATTAATAAAATCCATAAAATGATGTAATTAAAATATATTATGTAAACACCTCTCTAAGAGGGTATAATATTCCTAAAAATAATTTAACATAATAATTTGTTAAATTTATTTTATATTTAATGTTATTAGTATATTTTGTTTTATTTAATTATAAACTAAATAATAATTATGTTGGAGTATCTTAAGAATTTAATTTAATTATATCCTATATAAAAATTTGAAATAAATTATAGTGATAAAAAACTTATTTATTTTAAATAATAATATATATAATCAAACATAAGTAGTTTTTTACCTATTCAAAATCTTTATATATATTAAAGGTAAAAATGTACTTATTTTCTCTTTTTCATTTCTTAACTTATTATATGAGAAACATTCATGGAAAAGTATCTTAGAAACACATAAAATTAGAGAATAAGGTCACAAGGTTCAATATATGTCCATTAAAGGTGTTTTTTTACTATTTTTACTTAAATATTACACCTTGTATTCTATGTTTAACTATGAAATAAACTCATTTATCCCTTAAACATTGTAACAAATTTTAACTATTTTCACTAATCTTTTTGGTCAAAAATTATGTTGGAATTATTATAAACTATACATTTTTCATATGAAAAATATGGAATCAATTTTTCCAGATACCAAAAACCAAACAAGAATAAATTAAAATTAAAATTAATCCCACAAAATGTGACCCGAAAGTGGGTTTTAATGAATAAATTAAAAAAATACTTAGTTTTTATATCAAAATTTAGTATGAAACTGAGTCCAAAGAGCTAAATTTAGTTAATTTATGTATAATTAATCAATTTTTTCTATAAAAAAATTCAAAATATAGATTAAAATTATAAATTATTTGAATAAAAAACTAATTTTCAATTTAAGTTAAGTATTTTCATTATTTATCTGAAAATGAATATTTGTAGAAAAATACCAATAATTCCCCCAAAGATAATTTTGATATTATTAATCAGAAAATTATGGTTATTTAATCATATAAATTTTATAAAAGTGGTAAAATTTAATTTTTATCTATGTGTCGAAACCCCAAATATCCTATATTTAAAAAGGATATTGTCTTTTAGAAAACATTTCATTATATTTTACAAGATTATTTTTTTTATTTATAATAAATATATTAATGATAAATATTTGATATATATATATATTCAGAAGTTTTTTGATCCTATTATTTCTTAAAATTCTAGCAGTTAGTCAATAAGTATCATATTAAATACTTATATATGTTATATATTATAGTTTGGTAAAAATATTTATTATATGTAACATAATGGAAAAATATTGTTTTATATATTGGAAGATAAATGTAGTATTATGTGTCGAAAAAGATTTACATCATGTTGCATCTAAATCAAGAATAATATATTGTATCGTTCAACTTAATCAATCAATTAATTTTTTATTTATTTGAAATAATAATAATTCAAAAGAACTCAAGGAGTAATATTATACCCCCATTAAATTAAATTTCACATTCAAAATTATTCTAATTAATCAAATGTTTAATAATTATAAGCTCATTTCATAGAATCCCACTTTTTAAAATTGAATATTAAAAATGATTTTGAAAAGAAATGTGGGAAATATAATAGTTGCCTAAATTTACTCATAACTAGGCTTCCATATATGAGAACACAAGTGGGAAGAAAATATTTTGATATAGAAGAAAAGTTAAAATAATTATAGAGACATATAGAGATCAATGGTCATAAGAATTTGGGTGGTCCAGATAAAGTTGACATAAACAAAACTCATGCCAAAGAGGTATGAAAAAGGTCATTGATATCCTAATAGATGATTGTATTATAATAACATTTAATTCAAAAATCATTTTCTTAAATTTGGAAAATTTTCAAGAGAATATATATCTTTATGATATCAGTACAATCATATCCTTTGGTAGTGTCTTAATCAATTTACACATATTCCCTTACTCTAATAAATGAAGGATAATGTTTTATTCCTAAATCAATAACACATCATACAATACATAGAAAGAATTATATTTCATTAAATATATATTTCATTATAATAAAAGCATACTGGTTTGGATAGGTCATACAATATGAATAACTATTCATATGGTGATGTAAAACATTAGTAATTAATTCCTCATCCAATGTCAATCTTAAATAACTCTATAAACTGTTAACCTTATGATCCTTAAAAAAATTAAATCTGAAACATTTCAAAGAATTTACTAAATTTCCCTAATGAAATTATCATTAACCCCCATATACTATAAAGTGGGTCCTGATTGTAATGTACCAAATATGATTGTAACTTCATCAGATATTATCCTTAAATATGGTAATAACATGAATTACCATAAAATAATGTTTAAAACAATAATTATTTCTCACCACTTGAATAAAAGAAGATATTATTGAACATATTCAAAATAACTAAAAATATTTGAATCCTCCTAATTGATTATATAATTTAATTTTTCATGAAATCATTTATCCGGTTTTAGGACATTGATAATTTCTAATTTAAATCCAAATTCAGCATCTCTTTATCCAAAATAAACACCATTATCAACATCCGTAATATATTGAGGGTTTCCTTCCATTAATCATGATTTCCCAATAAATTATGAACATTAAAACATAAATATGCATCTTCTATCTATAACATTTAACATTATTATGAATATACTTTATGAAAACATCTACAAGCATTCCTTATATATTTCGCCATTCATATAAAATAATCCTTGAATTTAAATATATTAATACTTATATCATTCCACTTCTTCCTTAATATATTAACTATGATTCCTAATCCTATTACATAGTACCTAGTTTCATTTATTATTCATTCATAGTCTCTTCATTGTAAGTAATATAACCATTACTCATACCTCATTGTAGATTATATTCAAAATATTTCTATTTTAGAAACTGATTTGCATAGTTTCCTTAAATTACACATTTAAATCATTTAACTACCAAATATAACATATGGAGAATATTTTTCCCATATATTTATTTAACTAATAATTTCATTTTCCCTTTGTTGTTAGTTTATTTTTTTCCTTATTTCCAGAGTCAAAACATTTCCAGGTCCCTATAAGCCCTCCACATGGGTGTTTCATCTCACGTTCTCAAAATTTAAGAAACTAAATATTATTTCATCCATGATTACCATAACCCAATATCTAAGAAATCAATTTTCTTATCTTCTATGGTGAGTTTGAGTATTTGTTAAGGTATACATTGTTACTCATGTTACATCAAATTGATTTAGAATAATCACACCATCCATTAATCTAGTTTTCAGCCAATTTTGAGTATCATAGTCACTAAATTTTCTATCAAATTCAATATTAAAATTAATGTTTCTGGTTTTAGTCATTGTCTAAAACCAAAAACCATAATTTTATCATTGATAATAATAATGGGAAACCAACTAATCCTGAAAATAAATTATAGGTTATCTATATAAAAAACATCATTTTTTATTCCATGAATCTTTAGGCTTATCCTAGGTCATTCGTAGTAATCATCTTGTTAGATCATTAATGATGGTTAAAAATGATTTTATGGAATTACAAAGTATATCACCAAGGTTTGTCAAACTAGGTGTGCAGTGAGGCGCATTATTGTTCACAAGTTATTGATCATGTCAAGATCAATATGTGGTTTTCTATGTTTTTATCCCTAGGTATAAATAATCCAAACTCACATCCACTTTTCGAATTAAATATTTGATGTGTTTTAAGGAAACCTCTCACTCTATCATTTACCAAGATTCTTGCACATTTTATTATAATTTTTCTCTTCCATAGGCATATCCCAGGATACATCAATAGGAATATCTCACAAATATACCTAGGTATCTCACTAAAGTTTTCTCATACAAGATTCCAATGGTTTAATAATCCTTACCTATTATACCAATTATTGATACATGAGATTAACACACATGGATATATCATAAATTTTTACGAATATTCATTACATTACATAAAGGCACACATAATGACCATAATAGTTTAGTTTCTTAGAATCTTGGAACAAAATATTCTAAATTCATAAAAGATCATCCAATTTTCTACAAAGATATTCCCATTAAATAATAATTATTAAAACCTTTTTCGAAACCGGAATAAATGAAATATAATAAGGGGTGATATCATTTTCTCGTTAACGATAAATAAAAGAGATATGTATTTAAAAGATGAATATAAGTGTACTAGAACTTGAGAATAATATTTTAAAACTATACCCTTCTTATAAATGATCATAATAATTAGTCATGAAATAAGGAAACCTCATTCATAAAAAATGAATGATATGATAATCATAGAGAATAATACATGGGATGAAAAAAAACATAATTATATATATATATATTTAGACTACACACAAGTACATAAACTCATTCTAGAAAATTCAAGTTTCATTTCCAAAACAATTAGGGAACTTCATGTGTGATACGCTAACTGGGTATGACAGACCACCATCCCTTGTCCCAAAACATTCCTTTTTTGAATGGGTTCACTTCAAGAACCATCATAATAGAAAATATCCTTTATTTTTCTGGGTTTGGTCCTCATTCTATCTTATAATGAAAACCATGTTCCAAAAGGTCATAAAAATACATCATATCATAACCTCTGAAATGAAATTTTTATAATTAACATTTATCATATCCTAACTTTTTTAAATGATATAAGGTTCATAATAATTTCATCATATAATACAATGTGAAGAATGGTGGATTCCATGAGCCTATAACACGTGGAAGTGAAACGGGTTTCATAAACATCATGCCATCAAAACATTTAACATTAGTAGAATTAATATTAATGGTACCCTTGGATAATATACCCATTATAGAATGAGTAACACCAAGGGAAGTAATATTATATAGAATATAATATTTAAATGATCATTTAAAACATTTCTTGAAGAAAATATCTTTTCCACTCCGAAAAACACTTTTTATAACATATAAAATCTCGAAAACCATTATCCATGAAAATAATCATGAACTCATATAACGAAATCTTCAAATAAATGATTAGACATGACATCATAATTTTTTTGTTCTTGTAGCACACACTAAAACTAAGGTTCCTTACACAATTGTGGTAATGGTCAAATGAACATTTATTTGGAAAACAACATGAAGATCCCTTCAAATATATTTTTTTAGAAAGTAAATCATGGGTACATATTTATTTTAAAAGTAAAAATAGGGTAATAAAAAATGAAAAAAATTTGAAAACCTTTTTGGAAAACATGGTTTTTAATTGAAATTTATTTCTGAATAAATAGATAAATAATGTTATGTTTTTATAGAAAAACTTTTTCTTAATTATCTTAAGTAACAATGAGTGGAAAGAGGAACCATTACATTAAGATATCATCAATACCAAGAAGAAAATAAATTTCATGATAATTATTGAGATTTAGATCATGAAATTTCAATAATGGATACTAATTCCTAAATAATCTTGATAAATTATGATATTTTAGTAATAAAATCTTACCACAATCACATAATTGAATAGTAATACCAATGAAATAATAACATCCCATGAAGGTTAAAATATCATGAAGAAATGGGAATTAATGATACACCATGTAAATGTGACATTATATACACCCTGTAAAAGATTATAGGTGCATAACATTACTTGTGTTACAATTATGTAATACTGGGAAAAAATACTTTATCGATTTCATAACATTTGAATCATATATCCCACGAATGATAGATCTAAAAATTTATATTAAATTACCAAAATCTATGAGTTGAATAATCATAAAATATATTCATGGTTAGTTTATATAACACAAAAAATAAAGAGACGGTGAATATTTCACATGTCTAACAAAATTAAATTGTGAGAGAAAATTCCCTTAATACATGAGTAGTTTTTTAATCATAAACCACATGAAATAAAAAATTCAATAAAAACATTACTTATCAAGAAATGTGGTAGATTCATGATATATAATGTTATATTATATTATATACACCATAGAAAATAAATGGGTGTTGAATAAGGAATAAGTCCTTGAAATAAATTTTAATTAATTTTAAATCAATCACCTTTGGATTGAGTGTGAAAAAACAATTCTCAATAAATTGATTCAGAAACATATGAAAATAGAAACTTATGAAAAATATTTCATCTGGATTGAGTTTTCATATTGATATTTACATTCTAGTTTTCTAGGGAGTATAAAATTTTTAATATGATTAGAAAATTTTAGGGGGTAGGAATGTGGCTCAGATCCAATCCCTAAAGGGATATTTTTTCTTGTATATTCACCTACAATAGAGACTCATATGTTGTTATGTCTTGAGGAATATAAATAATATTATATGAAATGTCCTACTATAACCCTCATTTTATTATTCATCTAACATAGTGTGATTTAGAGAAGATACTTGTTCTTCAATAGGGTCTTGAGTTAAACCAATAGTGGTCTAGATCACCTCTTGTATCGCTTTTCCATTTTGGGTGGTCCTCCATGAGTCTTGGAACCCAATTTTCTCCCCTTATACCCATTGGACATAGTCTTCGGAATATAAGATTAGTATTTTTGAATGTCTTATTTCTTTCTATGTGACACTGGGAAATCCCCGGGTTTATAGAGTCCCAAAATACTTATACATTCTACTATTCTAAGGTAATCCTCATATACATGATTATCATTAAGGCCTTTTGAAATTTGTGTGTACTCTCCTTCTTCCTCCTCAGATTCAGTAGGACTAATAGATAACTCAATAATCCTCCCATCTTGTTTTACTCCTTATAATGATTTCATTGGTGATTCTGTCATTTTTTTTCTTTCATTATTCCATCCTATCAATATAGTTATCAAAATTTACATTCTTCGGGAACCCGATTTTCATCCTCCCTCCTCACTTCAAGGGGATGTTGGAAATATCACTCAATAATGAGAACAAGTTCCATAGAGGTAAGGTCACCCTTTCTTCCAAGTAAATGTTTCCATTCTTGAGAACAACCTAGAGCAATTGGAAGATATATAGATAAATAACTCGTTCGATTAAAGGTTTTACTATCTCTACTATAAGACACATATGGGAATTCTTTTTTTACCAATTCACTACTTGCATAATGGAAATAAAAACAACTTCATTAGGAATAGTAATGTCTTTCTTACCTACAGGTCACTACACCAACATGATATTTTAAATTATGGAATCCCTTATCCAATCATGTTCTCTATCTTAGAACAAATCAATCTCCTTAGTTGACACATGTATAGGATAGGAATCCTAATGATCCATTGTTATAAAATAATGGACATCATCATTTTCATTACTAGCATCACCTGTCGTTATATCTTTAGTACCTACATGAAAATAGGGGTGCAATGAAATTGGGAAAATGGTAGTATAATCCTCACTCATAACCCACAGAAAAAATGGTTCTAGATATCCTCGGTGGAAGAAATTAACATATAAATATGTCCATGATTCTGGATAAACCACTTCCAAGAAGTGATACACCCCTTATATTCCAATATATAATATATCCACTAGGACCTTTGAAACATCTACATATAAAAATTTATAAGGAGTTATAGTATATAAAAGGGAATAAGTTCAGTAGTTCGTAGATTGAAAATTAAAATGATCATTGCATCTCTACCTAAGTATGATTAGACACTGAGAGGGAAGAGGTAATCCAAGAATATATACTTAACTGACTAAACAGTGTGTGTAAAGACCCAGAAATTTCAAGGAAATTTTTTTCCTAATTTTCTTTGGAATTTTACAAGAACGCAGTTTCTGACGGCTCCTGATTCTGAGGCCCGGTGTGCCCGGAATTAATTTCCGAAGTTTGGCTCGGGTACGTTCAGTGAACGAGCGAGCGGGAATTTCTATCTTTTGAACCAGTGCCCGGAATCGAATTCTGAGGGCACCGATGGAACCGCATCGCCGGTAATTACTTAGGAACTCCTGTTACGGAGTTGCGTTTACACGAGTGTTGTTAATAAAAATTGTGTAAGTTTTTATAACTACACTACAATTTTTATTAACTTACTCTATGTGTTAGCTCATGGTGGAATTTGGGTAACCATCCAACCTCCATTGGGAGGTTATGAGGGTGGTGGGGCCCACACGAACCCCACCTCTTCATATCCTCTAAAACCCCTCGACTCCCAATTAAATGATTTTAACTTATTTATAACTTATGTCTTAAATGAGTTGATTTTAATGTGGTGAGTTGTGTGAGTCTTTTGAATTTCAAACACTTGAATTTCAAAAGCCATGTAAAGTTAATTAAATAAGTGGAGAACTTATTTCATTTGGTTGGGTTGTGTTGTTTGAGAGCTTTTGGAAAGAAGGCTTAGAAGTATTGAAGTTTCTTTATCCTCTTGACAAAGAACGCGAAGAACGATCGGACATCGACGAAGAACGCCATGTTCTCGGGAACCGTCTTCCGCGACGCCATACCCGCAATACCGACGACGTCTTCTTCCGCGACATCTCTTTTCGCGACGCCGAATCTCGTCACCTCTTAAATCAAGGTAGGGGAATTTATTTTGGAATTCTCTTATCTTTTGAGAAAAAACGACGAGCACGGACCAACCAATACCGGGTTGATCCGCGGATCGTCCGATCAAGCGGTTGATGATTGAGGGTATTTATTTATTTAATTGTTCGTGAATACAAACTTGGTGATGATTGTGGATTAAAACCCTTTTTTTGTTATCGGATAACGCGAGGGGGTCGGACCGCACAAACACGGCCGACCCTCCTCTGTTTTTCGTGATGGTTTCTTGAGGATGATATGAGAAAACGTGGTGTCGTCGCACCACGCGATTTATTGCGGAAGATACGCGCGGCACCGTCACGCCGCGCCATGGAAAGAAATCCAAGAACGCGACGCCGTCGCGTCGCGTCGAAGAAAGTAAAATGTGCCGCGGCCGGAGCGGGGCCGCGGCGGAGGGAAGTGATGCCGTCACATCGCGCCGAACGGCATAGGCCGCGGCCGGTTCTGGGCCGCGGCGAAGCAAGATGACGGGCGGCCGGCACCGGGCCACCAGTGTCGGCGAAGGAAGAACCGACCGTCGCAGGTCCTTGCTGGTGAAACCGGTCGTCCAGTGCGGGCCGGCCGGGTAGTGGAGACCGGGGGAATTAATTTCCCCCGGCCGGGACTAAAAAGCGGCCCCAATTAAGAGACCCGCGGTTCTCAAAGGCGGGGGCTTTGCCCCCCGCACGCGGCACACGAACGGCGCCCAGGTCGCACCGCCGTGCCGGCCCGCGCCGGGCCGGGTTTTCCGGGCCGGGCTGGGTCGTCGGGCCGGGCCGCCGCCCGGGGTGGGTCGACTCGGTTCGGCCGACCCAGGGGGGTCGGGCCGGGTCGGCCCGGGCCTAGACCCACAGTTTCGGACCACTTTTGGTCAAATGCACGTATCTTGGGCTATGGGCCTCCAAATGACTCGCCGTCAGCGGCAACGCGATCCATAGATCGAGGCGGTCGTTTCGGTATACTATACTCAAGGTGCACCTTCCTTTTCGGGAGCCTACGTGGTCAAAACTCCATAGCTAAGTGTGCTTGGCCAAGAGTAGTGATCAAGATGGGTTTCCTCCTGGGAAGTTTCCCAGGGTGGGTGTGAGACGGAAAGACCAATGACTAACAGACCGGGCGTCCGATTTACGCGCCGTCTGTTTCGTTGAATTCCTCTTGATGAGATGGATCTTTTGGCATACTCCGCCCAAGGTTTGGACGCAGGTGGAGTACGGTCGGGTTCGTTTTTCCTTAAAAACCAACCGGGCCCCTGGAACGAAAAAGCCAATAACTCTCAGACCGGGCGTCCGATTGACGCGCCGTCTGTTGCGTTGAGTTCCTGTTGACAATACAGAACTTTTGGCATTCTCCGACCGAGATTTGGATGCAGATGGATAGTGTCCGGGTTGGATCGCACAGAAATCCAACCGGGCCCCTGGAACGGAAAAGCTGATACCTTTCTGACAGAACGTCCGTTTGACGAACCGTCAGCGGCGTTGGTGATCTCCTTGAGAAACGGTCCCTATGAGTATACCCTATGTGAGTTCGGGGTACAGTTGAGATATGACCGGGTTTGGTTCGCTCACGAAACCAACCGGGCCCCTAGGACGAAAAGGCTAATAACTCACAGACCGGGCGTCCGATTGACGCGCCGTCTATTGTGTTGAGACCCCTATGACGAGGCGGTCCTTTGAGATACTTCTTCGTGGGACTTTGAGATAGTTGGAGTATCGACCTGTAGCTCGTGGATCGGACCCTCCTAGTGACGAGCGTGTGGAGTACGGAGACCGTGTAACTGGCTGAGACCTGACGACTGCTTGACCGACTCGACTTTGAGTGAGTCGACTAGCCCAGTGGACAGAGCACTACTTTCTTAGGTGCAAACCCATGGCGGACGGAGCACTACCTGTGTGACAGTGCAGACCTGCGGTACTCGTTCGGAGAGTACCTCAGCAGGCTACTAGGGGGTGTGCACTACTGTGTTTGGGTGAAATACCTCAGCGGGAAGCACTACTATGTCTGGGTGGCTGACCCGTGGTACTCGACAGGAGGATTACTTCAGCAGTCTTAGGTTAATGAGCAGTACCTCGGAGTCGTGACAGGACCACTGTACACTCCAGAGATGGAGCTCTTCAGCAGTTACGGTTTCAATAATGAAAATCCTGGTTTGAGCTGAGACTTTTGACCTTGTGTTTACCTCATGATTGAGATGGGTCACTTGCTAACTTAGGTATATGTATGGGAATATACTCGTGTAGTGGTTATCCGTTGATTTCACAATCCTTGTGTTTTCTCATGATTGAGATGGGTTACTTGATAACTTAGGTATATTTATGGGCATATATCTAAGTAGAGGTTATCTGTTGAGATCTTCTTTGTGGTTATCCTTGTTGGTTTAGTGAGACCATGAGGGTCTCGGGGTCCCTACTGAGTATCGTTATACTCACCCCTGCACGGGCTATGCCCGCACCTCGTTGTGTTGGTTGCAGACAACGGGCAGTGCTGACAGTGGACGAGTGTTCGAGGACTAGACGGTACCTGGAGGTGGACTATATGACGAGATGGTACCCAGAGGTGGACGTGTCGATGAGGCGGTACCTGGAGGTGGACCACTGGGCAGGACATACTCGGAGCGGACAGTGGGACCCGAGGAGCAGAGGAGCTATCTGTACCCACCCTTCAGGTGGGATTTCTAGTGGACAGCTCGGCGTAGAAGCTTTACTTTTCAGTTGTTGTTTTCCCTTTCCAGTTGTACTTTACAGTTGGGCTTGTATTTCCGACCCCTTTTTACTTTCTGCACTTACTGTTGTACTCAGTTTTTACTTAGTGTTTACTTCTTCCGCTTGTACTCTGTGTGATTATTTACTTTACAAAGGCAATGCCTTCCCTTTTTACCAGGATTTACGCCTTGGTGCTAGTCGTCAGCCCCTGGCCTATGGAAGGCGGGCTTGGGGTAGTCACGACATGGGCCCCGAGGACGGGTCGTGACAAATTGGTATCAGAGGAGTTCGGTTCTACCGCATAACTTATAACTATGATATTTCTTTCTGTGAAGCAATAGTGTTGAGAGTACCAAGTGTGGTTTTTAGTTCAGGGAGTCCAATGTTTGTGCGGGCGGCCGACGTATCCATACACCAGGACCCTGAAAACTGATTTCCGACTTTGTGTACGAAACACTGATTGCGTGTGTGTTTTCAAAGGTTTTCCCTTAAAATAGCTCAAACCAGGTCAGCTCACCAGGTATAAACATTTGACCGTTTCACGATGTTTCTTTCAGAATGCCTTTTCACGGACGACCAGCTAGAGCCCCGAGAGTGGTACGTACTGACAGCCCGCCGAGCGACGAGGCCTCAGTACAGGGCCCTATCCCAGTTGAGGCACCAGCGGAGGCACCAGCGGTACTGCTACCCGTTGGGCCACCGATGCCACAAGCCCCAGCAGTAGGTGATGCACGACGCTTGAGCACGCTGCACGAGTTCCAGCGCCAGAGGCCACCCAGGTTCCGGGGAGAGACGGACCCGCAGGCGGCTGAGGTTTGGCTAGAGGCTGTGGTGAGAGTCTTCAGGCTAGTGGGGACGCCAGCAGACTTCATGGTGATCTTTGCTACCAGCCTCCTTCAGGCAGCAGGAGACAGGTGGTGGAGCCACTTGTTTCGGTTTTGCGACGGGATAAACTTCGCATGGGAAGACTTCGAGACCTTTTTCAGGGTGGAGTTTGTGCCAGTAGCTCTACACCCCGAGCATGTATAGGAGATTCTGCCTTTTCCGCGTGTTTTTCGATCAGTAGCCGAGTCATCTGTGGGAAGTAGACAGATGATGTAGAGGTCCAGGAGGACCAGACTAGCAGTTGGAAGATCTCGGGTTTTAGGACCTGTGGTGCGGGGCACCCGGGGTGGGAACAGATCTAGGCGTGCCAGAAGCAGGTTGTGTTACTCATGCGGTGGAAAGGGTCACCTGGCACGTGACTGTCCGACTCCTCGTACAGTTGATCCACAGGTGTTGGAGGAGCCACCGAGCCAGAAGCAGCGACGAGTGCTTGAGCAACAGCCGAGCAGTGGACAAGGTAGTAGAGCTCCGAGAGCAGGTGGGCAGGAGAGAAACTAGTGAATACATCCTTTGTACTTCTAGTTCCATGTTGCTTTTTTATTCGTATCTTTGTACTATGAGCTGCAATAATAAAAAGACACTTATCTTTGTTTGCTTTCCTGTCTTTTTGTTTGGTTGATACTGAGTGGTCCCGGTTAAACTGTTGACTTGACCCTCACTTTCGAGATTTCTACAGGAGGGGACCCAGTGACCTCACACTGATGCCGACAGTGTGACTCGACCCTTGGAGCCGAGAGTGACAGTTGGATCTCTTAGTAGTTACGTCGAGGCCTTACGACGTCATACATGGCATGAATGCATCATTCATGTCAGGATTTACTGTATTAGGAAACGAATGTGGTTCATCCAGGGGATGAGACCAGATTTCTCTTATCGGCAAAGAAGAAATCATAGTAGCTCTTGTGAGACTAAAGGAGGTCCAGGACATCCAAGAGAGGATGAAGACTGCACAGTGTAGTAAGAAACATGAAATTGGTGCCAGTCTTAGAGACTCAGGCGTGTTAAAGAAGTGGAAGCTTAAATGAGAGATGAGTCTACGAAGCAGCAAATGTGGAGGCAGAGCTAGGAGAGCAGCATGAGGTGGTGTACATCCTAACATTGTAAAACCACCCGCCTTAGTTATTCCTGCCAGGCTCAGGGAGCTGGAGGGCGGAGGAAGAGTACAGCTGCATGCGGTCAAGGAGTGTGACCCAATGGCTCTAGAAATGATTCAAAGGATAGTCTGTGTCCACTACTAGCTGTTGTAGTGACGGAAGTCGATGTGAATCATTTCTTGCTTTCACAAATCTTGTTCCAGACCTAGAGTTTCCGGTAAGCCGTGGACTTGAACCTCACGTCTAGAGATACCATGGGAGGAGACTCGATAATCACACTTACGCCGACGGTGTGGTCAGACCCTCGAGGCGAGAGTTTCGGTTGGAATCTCTTGGTGATAGCGTCGAGGCCTTACGACGTTAGTTTCAGTATGGAATGGGCAATAACTGTTCATACTCAAATTGACGGTTTTAGGAAAACGTTCGGATGGGTTTTCCTTGGTCGGCGGAAAAGGAAACCCCAGGCAGCGTAGGGTAACTCTTACACAGGAGGGTGCAACCGATCACTCTTGAGTCAGTCAACCTTACCCTCGTGGCAGCAGCCTTTCGAGTTCCAGTTCTAACAGAAAATGGAGACCTCTGGAGTTCGAGGATGAAGATCACGTCCTTATACGGGTCTCACCTCGACGAGGTTTACGGAGATGTGGCAAAGGCGGCAAGTTATCTCCGGGGTTCAGCGGACCTTCTTAGGTCCCCAGCTGGGTGGCCGGGGTGGTTTACCGCTTGACCCATTCACCGCAGTTGCCCCAGGTGCACGAAGACTTCCACGTATCTCAACTGAGGAGATACGTGCTCGACCCTTCGCATACCATCGACCATGAGGAGCTGGACGATGGCGATGGGGTGTCTTTCACGGAGGTTCCAGTGGGGATCGAGGATCGACAGGAGCAGATCCTACGAGGACGATCGATTCCACGGGTTCACTTTCTTTGGCAGTACAGAACCTCCAGGTAAGCACATGGGAGCGGAAGGCTCAGATGCATGCTCTGTACCGCTATTGTGACCCTAGTTTGTGTTGAAGCTTTACGGGGACGTAAAGCCCTGAGGTGGGAGTAATGTAAAGAACCGTAAATTTCAATAAAAAATTTTTCTTAATTTTCTTTGGAATTTTACAAGAACGCGGTTTCTGACGGCGCCTGATTCCGAGGCCCGGTGTGCCCGGAATTAATTTCCGAAGTTTGGCTCGGGTACGTTCAGTGAACGAGCGAGCGGGAATTTCTATCTTTTGAACCATTTCCCGGAATCGAATTCTGAGGGCACCGATGGAACCGCATCACCGGTAATTACTTAGGAACTCCTATTCCGGAGTTGCGTTTACACGAGTGTTGATAATAAAAATTGTGGAAGTTTTTATAACTACACTACAATTTTTATTAACTTACTCTATGTGTTAGTTCACGGTGGAAGTTGGGTAACCACCCAACCTCCCTTGGGAGGTTATGAGGGTGGTGGGGCCCACACAAACCCCACCTCTTCATATCCTATAAAACCCCTCAACTCCCACTTAAATGATTTTAAATTAGTTATAACTTATGTCTTAAATGAGTTGATTTTAATGTGGTGAGTTGTGTGAGTCTTTTGAATTTCAAACACTTGAATTTCAAAAGCCATGTGAAGTTAATTAAATAAGTGGAGAACTTATTTCATTTGGTTGGGTTGGGTTGTGTTTTTTGAGAGCTTTTGGAAAGAAGGCTTATAAGTCTTGAAGTTTCTTCATCCTCTTGACAAAGAACGCGAAGAACGATCGGACATCGACGAAGAACGCAACGTTCTCGGGAACCGTCTTCCGCGACGCCTTACCCGCAATACCGACGACGTCTTCTTCCGCGACATCTCTTTTCGCGACGCCGAATCTCGTCACCTCTTAAATCAAGGTAGGGGAATTTATTTTGGAATTCTCTTATCTTTTGAGAAAAAACGACGAGCACGGACCAACCAATACCGGGTTGATCCGCAGATCGTCTGATCAAGCGGTTGATGATTGAGGGTATTTATTTATTTAATTGTTCGTGAATACAAACTTGGTGATGATCGTGGATTAAAACCTTTTTTTTTGTTATCGGATAACGCGAGGGGGTCAGACCGCACAAACACAGCCTACCCTCCTCCTTTGTTTTTCGTGATGGTTTTTTGAGGATGATACGAGAAAACGTGGTGTCGTCGCACCACACGATTTATTGCAGAAGATACGCGTGGCGCCGTCACGCCACGCCGTGGAAAGAAATCCAAGAATGCGACGCCGTCGCGTCGCGTCGAAGAAAGTCAAAGGCGCGGCGGCCGGAGCGGGGCCGCGGCGGAGGGAAGTGATGTCGTCGCATCGCGCCGAACGGCATAGGCCGCGGCCGGTTCCGGGCCGCGGCGGAGCAAGATGACCGGCGGCCGGCACCGGGCCGCCGATGTCGGCGAAGGAAGGACCGGCCGTCGCAGGTCCTTTCTTGTGAAACCGGTCGGCCAGTGCGGGCCGGCCAGGCAGTGGAGACCGGGGGAATTAATTTCCCCCGACCGGGTCTCAAAAGCGGCCCCAATTAAGAGACCCGCAATTCTCAAAGGCGGGGGCTTTGCCCCCCGCGCGCGGCACACGAACGGCGCCCAGGCCGCGCCGCCGTGCCGGCCCGCGCCACCGCGCCGCCGCGCCGGGCCGGGTTTTCCGAGCCGGGCCGGGTCGTCGGGCCGGGTCGCCACCCGGGGCGGGTCGACTCGGTTCGGCCGACCCAGGGGGGGTCGGGCCGGGATGGCCCAGGCCCAGACCCCCAGTTTCGGACCACTTTTGGTCAAATGCCCGTATCTTGGGCTACGGGCCTCCAAACGACTCGCCGTCAGCGGCAACGCGATCCTTAGATCGAGACGGTCGTTTCGGTATACTATACTCAAGGTGCACCTTTCTTTTTCGGGATCCTACGTGGTCAAAACTCCATAGTTAAGCGTCTTTGGCCAAGAGTAGTGATCAGGATGGGTGACCTCCTGGGAAGTTTCCCAGGGTGGGTGTGAGACGGAAAGGCCAATAACTAACAGACCGGGCGTCCGATTTATGCGCCGTCTGTTTCGTTGAATTCCTCTTGATGAGACGGATCTTTTGGCATACTTCGCCCGAGGTTTGGACGTAGGTGGAGTACGGTGGGGTTCGTTTTGCCTTAAAAACCAACCGATCCCCTAGAACGAAAAAGCAAATAACTCTCAGACCGGGCGTCCGATTGACGCGCCGTCTATTGGGTTGAGTTCCTGTTGACGATATGGAACTTTTGGCATTCTCCGCCCGAGATTTGGATGCAGATGGATAGTGGCCGGGTTGGATCGCACAAAAATCCAACCGGGCCCCTGGAACGGAAAAGCTGATACCTTTCTGACAGAACGTCCGTTTGACGAACCGTCAGCGGCGTTGGTGATCTCGTTGAGAAACGGTCCCTATGAGTATACCCTATGAGAGTTCGGGGTACAGTTGAGATACGGCCGGGTTTGGTTCGCTCACGAAACCAACCGGCCCCCTAGGACGAAAATTCTAATAACTCACAGACCGGGCGTCCGATTGACGCGCCGTCTGTTGTGTTGAGACCCCTATGACGAGGCGGTCCTTTGAGATACTTCTTAGTGGGACTTTGAGATACTTGGAGTATCGACCTGTAGCTCGTGGAGCGGACCCTCCCAGTGACGAGCGTGCGGAGTACGGAGCCCGTGTAACTGGATGAGACCTGACGACTGCTTGACCGACTCGACTTGGAGTGAGTCGACTAGGCCAGTGGACGGAGAACTACTTTCTGAGGTGCAGAACCATGGCAGATGGAGCACTACCTGTGTGACAGTGCAGACCCGTGGTACTCGTCCGGAGAGTACCTCAACAGGCTACTTGGGGGTGTGCACTACTGTGTTTGGGTGAAATACCTCGGCGGGAAGCACTACTATGTCTGGGTGGCTGACCCGCGGTACTCGACAGGAGGAGTACTTCAGCAGTCTTAGGTTAGTGAGCAGTACCTCGGAGTCGTGACAGGACCACTGTACACTCCAGAGACGGAGCTCTTCAGCAGTTACGGTTTCGATAATGAAAATCCTGGTTTGAGCTGAGACTTTTGACCTTGTGTTTACCTCATGATTGAGATGGGTCACTTGCTAACTTAGGTATATGTATGGGCATATACCCGTGTAGTGGTTATCCGTTGATTTCACAATCCTTGTGTTTCCTCATGATTGAGATGGGTTACTTGATAACATAGGTATATGTATGGGAATATACCTAAGTAGAGGTTATCTGTTGAGATCTTCTTTGTGGTTATCCTTGTTGGTTTAGTGAGACCTTGAGGGTCTCGGGGTCCCTACTGAGTGTCGTTATACTCACCCCTGCACGGGCTATGCCCGCACCTCGTTGTGTTGGTTGCAGACAACGGGTAGTGCTGACAGAGGCCGAGTGTTCGAGGACTGGACGGTACCTGGAGGTGGACTATACGACGAGTCGGTACCCATAGGTGGACGTGTCGATGAGGCGGTACCCGGAGGTGGACCACTGGGCGGGACATACTCGGAGCGGACGGTGGGACCCGAGGATCAGAGGAGCTATCTGTACCCACCCTTCAGGTGGGATTTCCAGTGGACAGCTCGGCATAGCAGCTTTACTTTTCAGTGGTTGTTTTCCCTTTCGAGTTGTACTTTATAGTTGGGATTGTATTTCCGGCCCCTTTTTACTTTCCTCACTTACTGTTTTACTCAGTTTTTACTTAGTGTTTACTTCTTCCGCTTGTACTCTGTGTGATTGTTTACTTTACAAAGGCAATGCCTTCCCTTTTTACCGGGATTTACGCCTTGGTGCTAGTCGCCAGACCCTGGCCTATGGAAGGCGGGCTTGGGGTAGTCACGGCATGGGCCCCGAGGACGGGTCGTGACAGTGTGTGTAATGATGCAGGTTAAAATCCATAGACACAAAAAATAGGTTGAACTTTATGGAATTGAAATATCACGGGGCCCTAGTTCATGCTAGATCCATTTCATCATCATCCCAAATGTTAATGATAAGGTTTCATGGTACATTTAGCTCTAAAACCTCTGAGATCATTATGTTCTGATACATATTTATTAATTTTTCGAAGAAAACAATTACTTCTAAATAAAGACACCAAGAAGTATTAAAAGGGATAATAGTCCACATCGAAATTCTAGGGAAGAAATAAGAATGTAGGTATTTTCATTGTGAAATCAAAAACCATTAGTACAAAGGGGAATATCTATATGTGGAAGCCAATGTGAATATAAGGGATGGTCTTTATATAGGTCTAGAGTTAGGAAGGGGCCGCAGGACCCCTACCCTGCAGGAGGGAGAAGGTCTGGGACATCATCCATGTATAATAAGTTCATCTAGTGAATAGTAAATGAGAAATATGGATCTAATTTTAAAATACTTTAATTGGTCTCTTTATATGCAATCCTTTTTTGAATATGGCATAAGTCTATTAGAATAGAAGTGAGACTAAAAATCCCCTTACCTTAAGTGTTGAATCTCATCATAATCATTCAAACCCCCTATATAATAAATTTATGTTTAATATTAACATATAATAAAACAATATTATTAAATATTATACCATGTATTATTTATATGTTAATTTATATTACCTGTTAATTAAAAATTTCATGTCAAATTTATGTTTCGGTCATAATTTCTTTTTTCATACATGTTTTGACTTGTTATTGTTGGCCCTCTTACATAGATCAATATTTAATCTTCTCAATAATTATAACCATGATATAAATATAATATATATTCAGAAAATAATAATTAAAAAGAATCAATAAAATATAGAAATACGAAATGAAATACACAATTCATTGAGTCGGTTGGTTGTACGTTTATAAGAGCGACGTTTTGATTTTCTTATCAGATTGAAAGAAAAAAAATTATATGAAATATTATCATTATAGAATAATATTAATGTAATATAGTTTTACATATTAATTATTTTTATTAAAACCATCCTCAATACATTCCATTTAAATTGTAAATGAATCGCATTGCTTCGCGGCGTGGTAGTATATAGTAAAGACGAATAATGTTATCATAGTCCCATAAATAGAAATCATAAAGGTATAAATTATATAATAAGTCCCAAATATTAAATAAATCGTTAATATCATATATATCATATATAAATATTATGTGAATCATTATTCTCAATCATAAATGTTGGTTATGGAAACAGGAATGACATTAATTCCTGAGGTGGTATTCTGTTTTACTAAAAAAATGATGATTTCATAACATATTTGAACGAAGTGTGTGGTGTCTTAGGTAAAATAATTAACATAAAAACATTTCATTATATATATTATACTAAGGTTATTTTATATGAATTATATAAAAATTATTTTATTATTTTGAAGAATAAATAAATAAAAAATGTTTGTTGATGGACGTTACCTTTTCTTCAGGTATCTCTTTTTGGTTTTCACCAACTAAATTAACTGGTTGGATATAATCCAAAGTTAAAGATTATAGTATTAGGGGAGTGAATTTGGGATGTTATTTTTGTAGTGTATTGTCACTAAAAATGTTTTTATCGGTGTGAATAATCGTGAGGAGTGAGTTCCCTTTTATAGTGGAGGAGTTGCATCCTTGTAAATAATCAAATGTATTCACTATTGGGAGGTCGAGATTACAAAAAGTTTCACCAAAACTAATAATTATAGTTTCTTGGTATTATATTATACGTACACATATCCACCACACATTTAAAAACATGTATTAAACATATTTTTCATTAAATCAAAATTTTTCCTATTTTAAATTTTTTTCAATTGGTAACTTGTTTTATATCCTATGTAATTTATCCTTTAAGAATAAATTACAGTGATAATTATCATAAAATTGTGAATAACTTATTTTAAATATTATTTATAAATTATAAATTATAAATTATATTTATTCTGGTAACTAACTTTAACAAAATCGCATGTAATGCGCAAAAACACTGCTTAAACCTTAACTATAAAAACTGGGTTTTTACTATATTAAATATAATTTAGTAATAATAATAGAAAAATTAGTCTATTAATGTATCATAATTAATATTTTCTTTTTATTTTAAAATAACTTGAAAAATTATTGTAGTTTTAGAAATTTTAAATAAATAAATAAATAATCATTTATTATAAAATAGCATTAACTCCAATTTTGACATTTTTCATATAACTAAATTTGAAAAAAAATCAATACAATTATGGAATTCAAATATATTATGTTGAAAATAATTTAAAATTTTATATTAATATAAAAAAATTATATTAAATAATAATTAATTCTATTTTCTTCACATTAAATATTTCTAGTATCATTTGATTTCTTTAATTATTAGCAAAATAATTCTTGTGATAATATTTCTTAATAATTTAATACAATTATATTATATATAAAAAATTAATATAAATTATCATGGTAAAATAAAATCATTAATCTTCCTAAATAAAATGTACAACTGAACATTGGTAGCTTTTTTCATTTTCAAAATCTTTATTTAAATTAAAAGTATGAAAGATACATTTTTGAATTTTTCATTCCTTAACTTAGCATGTGGGTAAATTTCCTAGAAATATGTACCAAAAACTAATATCATTAGATCATAAGAAAAAAATGGTAAAACTATTTCCAATAAATGGGTTTCTTTCTAGTTTTAGGAAATTAATAAACATTATATTGATTGTTTAACCAATATGTAAACTCGTTTTTCCTTAATATCTATAATCAATTTTGTCTATTTTAACTAATCATTTTTGTTAAAAAAATATTTAGCCATATTAAAAAAATAAATTATGATCATTCCAAATATGGAATAATTTATCCCAAATTCCAATCAAATTATTGTAAAAGAATTTATTAAAAATAAATCCTACATATTTTTTGAAAAAGAGGGTCTTAAAAGTTAAAATGTTGAAATGCTATATTATTTTTTTATAATATTTTTTTAATTTAAAAGAGTTAAGGAGACTATTTTAGGTTAATAAATATATATAATTTATTTAATGTGAGTATAGAAATAATTCAAAATATAAATTAAAATATAAATTATTTAAACAAAAACATATGTTTCAATTAAAATTCACCATTTTCAATATTCATAAAAAAATGAAACTTCTAAAAAAAATACGAAAAAATCACCAAAAAATAAATTTTTTATTCTTGTTTCATAAATTTTGTTTACTTTTTTAAATAATTTTTTTATCGGTGGTAAAATATAATTTTAGAATTTTTTCTCCATGTGTGATTATCCCATCATTTACAAAAGATATTGTTTTCTCAGAAATTTATTTTTATTTAAAATGATTATTAATTTATTCCTAATCAATATATAACAGTTAAACATGTAGAAAATATAGATTTTAACATGTAATTTGATCATATTTCATCTATAAATTCGAACAAATAGGTGATAACTATCATATTAAATAAAAATATTAATAGTATTTTATATTTTGTTAAAGCTAGGATTGTGTGTAAAACATGCCAAAAATTATGTGGCATATATCCCAAGATAAACAGTATGTTGAGTTTAGATAAAACCTAACATATTGTTGCGTATAAAGATATATTTAATTGGTGTGTCATGTAATGAAAAGCATTAAATAATTTTAATTTACTCGAAATAAATTTATAAAAACATTTCGTGTTACAGATTACCTTCATCGGTGATCAACACGTGATCCATGAACCCCCAAACATCGTCATGGGAATATTTTGGTATTATCACAATAGATCTTAAAATTTTCATTGCTCACTATTGATCACCCAAATTACTGTTTTGTGGATAAGATCTCATTTATTTCTCTATAATTGATAGTTGTAGTGTTGGAGGATTGATCTCCATTCATAAGAGCATTCCTGGAGATGAATCTCTCTAGGGATTTGAGAGGATTAACTCTAGATCTAATTATGGACAACAAAATAAATTCAATCACTTGATAAAACATACAATTTATTTTATAGTTTACCAGGGTTATAAAAATAATAATTTCACATGTGACTGTATTATTTATGTAATCCATGCAGAACCCCTTGTCATTAATAATAAAAATATTATTATTATTTCCTAAAATGTGATAATATCATGATTTAAATTAAATATTATTTATTCAAATATTAATCTATATATCATGTTTCTCACTAGCTAATTAATATTGTCCCACCATTCCCCCATACTATTTATCATTCCTTGAATAATGAAAATCTAATTTATAAATAAATAACACTTCATTATTTTAAAATAAATAAATAAATATTATATTCAATAAATAAAACATATATATTTATTAAATATTCTAGTCAAATTATATTTTCTAGAATAACTAGTGATGTAATATATGTGACTATTAAAACATAAATGGCTATTAAATCACGTGTAGTAATAATTTTTATTCAAATTTTTATGACATAAATAATAATATATTATTTAATTGAGATTGTAGATACACATAGTGTATGAATCTCTTTGGCTCATTCATAATGGAATTAGGAAAATAAACCTATTTTCTAAGGATTATATCTTGAAACACGCCAAGCTACATAGGTTGAAAAAAAATTATGTTGAAATGACATAATACCTCATATGTATGCTTATTATGTAATATAATCCTTTTATCACGTTATATCAAATCTAGCACGTTGCATGATGGGTACATTAACCCATATACTCGATGTCTCTTTTTATGACATTTTGGAACTTGATCATTCTTATATAACAAAATTGTAATCTATTTCTTTAGGTTATAAAATTTTTGTCAAAGGAAATTAGATATCAAATTCTATTAATGAATATGAGTGGAAAATTCTTTATCACTTTGTTTATTAAATTAACATTACATGTGACAAACCAAATGTTTCATACCTCATCGTCAACATATTTCTTCATGGTTTTCATCAATACATCAACTTACAAAACTTATAATAAACCAAAATAGTGATATTAAAGTCTAATAATCAATATAAATGTTCATATATATTAATATCCAAAGACACATATAAATATAGATTTCATATTGGTAGGTCTCATTATCATGATATCCTATGCTGGATATTACATGGAGTGCACATCATTAGAAGGTGACTCAATGTCCTATGAGTCTCCACCCCAGATATATTGTATAATTTTATCCCTAAAATTATTTCACCTAGATGTTGAAATATATTTAGGAGTACTTATATATCATAGTTGGTTTCATATCATAGAGCGGAACTACAATAACTATCTTGTTAAACATAAACTCATAAGACATTATGACATAATATGTTATTCAAAAAAACCATTATGATGTAATAATGATTTTATTAATATTCAAAAAAAATTTAATAAAGGTTATCTTTATATACACATAACTTTGTTTTGTGTTACCAAATCAAATAGTAAGAACTAATCGACACTCGCATGGTGGAAACACCAAATGAACCAACACTGGATTTAAACCTTCTTGTTTTACTTTTTATCATCATGAGGCTCAGTCATTATCATAGAAAAGTAAGGATACTACATAATAATACAAGATTAATTTTAGTATAGGGGAATATGAGAATATAATGTTATGGTAAAAATCATAAAATCATATTTAGAGAGCTAAGTTAATAAGGATATTTAAATTAATGACCATATAAAACATAATGAATGTACTATTTAATATTTCCTATAACTGATTCCTTTCTATACCATATCAAAAAAGTTGGTTTTCGAGTATGGGTGAATGGATACATCATTCATAACTCCATAAATGAGATCCCTTTCAAAAATCCAAACATATAACCCCTTTAATATAATTCCCCTAGTTTCTCAAGAAAATCACCAATATACTCCTAACACCAAACTCAATCCGTAAGATAAAATATCTATACAAAATCATTTATATGACAACACCCACTAGGAACCCTTTTATGTGGAGAAATGATGAGCCTTTCATGCCAATTATACCTCTAATAGCACAAGGGCTAGTAACTAGAACCCAGTGGGTATATCACAAATAATGTGAGGCCTTACCCTAATGCTGTTGTACATAAATCACACTAAAAAATTAATAATGTAGAATAAATAAAAGAAACTAAATATAATGAATAAAATATTCATGTGAGAATAACTAAGATAAACAACGGTAAACATGTGACCAATTCCTAAAAATGATTAAATATAAATTCTAAATGAACAAAAAGGATATCCAACCAAATAAATGAGATAAAATAGGTCCTAAAAATGAATCTGATCTAGGTATGAACATCATCTTCTAAAACCACCTCTAATAATCACTAATATACACCAACAAAATGTCCATAAATATCATTACCAAATTTCAAATCAAATACATAATACATTACACATTCCAGTGACAATTCCTAGATAGTGGTGTTTATATATATGCCCTATAGGAAAACATTACTAACATAAATGAATAATAAAGATATATATAATTTTATATATTTATAAAAAAAATAAAATAAAAACTATAATAATAAATAAAATCACATTAATTATTTAGGGGAAAAATTTGGGACATGGGGGAGAGTCCTGCTATATAATAGTAGAACTATTGGACAATTAAAATGCATATCCATGGTTCAGAAATACCCAAATACTGACTTGTTTAACCTCTCCTTGGACTTTAGTATAGGTTTCATTTCTCTCTTTAGAATAATTATTGGTCAAAATGGATTCAACTCTATTGATATAGGGTCTTAATCCCCCTGTATGCATGGGGAATACTGACTATATAGGTAGTTAGATAGAGGACCTAAACCTTCCCATTATCTTATAAATGTGTAACTAAATGAATATATTATAAGAGCTTTCACTATTTGTGTATAGGGGGGATACTAAACCTATCTATAATAATATGGGGGACCCATTCCCTAACCCGAACTGGCTTCATTATGGGGTTTGAAACTTATTAATTATATTATCATCACATACAATCATTGCATTTGTTCCTACATATAAACATTACAAAACAAACTATCTTACATTAAATATGAACCTTGATGTCCAAACAGACTACACCACTATACTCTACATAAAAAAAATACTTGGGGTATTTTATTTTATTTTGAAAAAACCATGTCCTAGTTCAGGTGAAACAAAACCCATCTATATATAAAAATGTATATGTTATGAACTCTATGGGTACATGGAGTGTTTCCATTTAGGGGTCTTCAGAATATATATTTAATCCCCACATGGTGTGTAATTTCCTTCCCACATGTCAGTCTTGATACTCTACATGGTATGTGGGTTTAGCGGGAGGATCAGTGTGTACCACCATAGAAAATTCCATGTAATATCATGGGTACACATAGTGAGTTTCAGATGCACAAGTCCTGTGAAATCAATAATTTTATATTACATGGAACACTGAATGCTTAATATGATCACATGTTTTGTGATTATAATATAACATGAAATTATAACCTCTACAACTGGGAATTCACATATTGTGTGTTCACCCCAAATACACCCCATGTTTTATTTTTTCAACTATAATTTTTAAATTGTTCCAAAAACAATATTATTTCTATAATCACCACTAATTTAACCCAAAACATCTCCAAAATCCATTTGATAGATATAATTCCTCCAAATGATCATTTTTATCCAACAATAATTAGAAAAAAAATTTCTATCACCTCACCTAAACCCTTTCCTTGCTACCATGATTGTACCTTATTGTTGAACAATCCTAAAAAATGACATATCCAAATGAAATTATTTCATTTCTCGAACATCATTCTAAATCACAAGACAAATGATCATGGTCCATGAACCGATCTATAATATAGAGAAACCATAATTCATTGAACCAACCTCAAAAACTAGATCGATGATTAACATAAAATTAATCGGGCATCAAAAACCAAGGAAAGAACTCCAGGTGGTTATAGATTGACATTTGGAAACCTCAACACCTATATCTGGCTCAAAATACAAAGAATAAGGGTTAAAGGAATTCAAAAAAATTGATTTTATAACAAAAAAGGAAATAAAAAATCTTGAAGGGGCCTAAGATATAGAAATAAGATTGTAAATAATTAATCCATGCTATGAATCATGAAAAATAATGAATTATGTAATTAAAAAAACATTAAATAAATCTTGTATTAGTCATCAAATAAGAACACACTAGATTTGGGAATCATTAGTGATTCTAGTGGAAAACAATTCTTGAGGCCCTATGAATTATCAAAATAATTCCTTTATCTCCAAAGAGTCCTCTCCTCTCACACTCCATGTTAATAAAGGGTTACAATGAATAATCCTTGAATGTGTAGTTAATGATATTTAAATAATATATAACTCGATTCGGGATTGATCATCAAATAATAGAACACTAGAGCTGGGAATCATTGGTAATTCTGGTGAAAAATATTCTTAAGGCTGAGTAAACTCATTGAATCCTTCCTAGATCACCCAATAGTCTCCTCCTCTCACTCTCCCTTTTAATATTGGGTTATAATAACTAATACTTTAAAGAGGTGTTAAGGATATTTAAATAAATCGTATTTAGGTCAAAATTCTATTTAACCAGTTTATTATCTTATCAAATAAATAAACTAAATTAATTAATTTACCAAACATTATTTGATTTACCTTGGGGACCCTAGAGTGAATGTTGACTACACCACCCCTATGGTAAATGCCTCATTTCATATATAACAGCAGTCTTGAATTTCTCATATTTATATCCACTTAGAAAGAAATTCATTTTCCCTGAAACATTAACACATACATTAAAAATAATATATTATTTACAATATATTATTATAAAGGATCTATAATTACCATAACCTCATGATGACTCAGTGACGTTTCACAAAATTTTTTTTTAAAATATTCTAAAGGATCAAACTGAAAAACTAGAGTCACAACAATAACTCATCCAAATATCTCTTTAGTTAATAACACTTTTTCCATTGATATATCATGTACATATTTTTATATTTATGATCCATTTATTACATCAAAAATTATGTGGTGATAATATCAAAATCCATGGGATTACAAAACTGTGATGTGTTTATATTATTTTGTAAGGACCATGTATCTGATCATGTTATCGGGAAATCATTGGAGTAAGATATGATATTATCTATTATTTGGTTATTATATTGGATAATCCTTCTATATGGAAATGGTGAAATGAACTAATGGTTTGGATATGTCTTTATTTACTGTATAAAAAGATATTCCATATGATTTTTCACATAACATATACACTATGTGATTGGAATCTCATACACAATTTCACTATCTAATGATATTCCTTACATTTTGAAGGTCATTCGATTGCACCATATATTGAGATATGATTATATTTTGAAAAGAATTGTTTTGAAAAGTTTTCTTATTATTCGATGTGCTCGAATATGATTTATTATCTTTGAAATTGATATTCCACTATCATTGGATGAAGAATGCATAATTTTTTTTTATCAAGGTGGATTTTAAAGTACATTAAATTGTTTTATGTTTGTGTTTTTAATATGTTAAATTCATTTCATGTTTCATCATTATATTCATATGCATATTTCAGGATCTATGAGATATGTTTTATCTCTAATGGTGTGTTACTAAATTCATGTTATTTTATTGGAAATGTGAATACTTCACTTAGGTACATGAAAAAAATGGAAGAGAACAAATATAGATGGGTGGTGGAAACCAAAAACCCTATGATAGTATTTGGATGAATTTATAGTCTGTGTAAAGGGGATAATATCCTTAATTTATTTTCATATTATTTAATGTATTTTAATGAAATAGTTTTACTCATTATAAATGTTGTATATAAGTTTTAGGTGTGATATATAAGAATTTATTGGGATTTATTTTAATGATTATCTATTAAAATTTTATTTTATTTTCCACTATGTTTTTTTATTAATTTTAATTTTTATTATTTTATTATGAAAATATATTATAGGGGAAATTTCGCACCAATAGATATATTATACCCTTGATATTTTTTCACAAATACATAGGGATCAAGGTGTGTACATGATTCCATGTGATGTTTTACCTTAATGTAATAGTTACATCATTGTAGTGTGTTTTAGAATTTTTATCCTGAATTATGTATTTATTTATATAATTAAAAGGTGAAAATGTTTTTAAAAATAAATTTGTGTTTTTTATATCATAAAATAGGGTGGAAGCCTAAATATGTTCCTAATAATGCTATTAGATGTCATCATGGACATTATATATTCATTATAATCCAATTTGAAAACTATAATTCACATGTAATATTAATGGGATTTATGGATTAATTATTTTAACCATTTTATGATCATTTTATATTAGATTAATTTGATCATATTATTTTTTATTATAAAATAGATAATGAGTATATAGAATATTTTATGATGATTCTATAATTACTTATAAACCATCAGTTATAAGGGAATATGTAAATATTTATTTTATGGACATGTTAAGTTATTTTTCTTGGTTACATTACCTATTTTCTTGGTTAGTTATAGATCTAAATAATAAGTTTGGTTTTATATCATTAATGATACATAAAAATGTTTTATACGAACACATTTTCTTAGGGTTTTAATATTATCACCATATATTCGTATTCATTACTTCTAGAGTTTCCACTTCACACACAACATTGACAAAAAATGGTCATTATTATCACTAGAATATGTGATATCAATAATCCTTTCAATGTCAAAAATAAAACAAAACCATTATTCTAATCCTTAAATTTCTATTCTAAGGAATATTATTTGAGGTGAATTTTAATTCTTTACACCAATTGAAATGATTTTTACTAATTTTTTATTTTTTTCAAATATTTCAAGACATTTATATACTAAAAAATGTAACTATGATACCCAAAACTCAAAGATCCAAGTATTTTATTTTCCTTCAATTCATAGATATTTTATTTTTTTAGTAATAATTTCATAATTTATACATTTCATAAAATTCAAGGTTCATTTTTCTCTCATTGTGATTAAAACTTCAAATAAAAAAGTGATTTTTTTATGATTATGATTTCTTGATCTTGTAAACTCTAGGAAAGAGTATCATGGTATTAGATTAATTAAATATAATTTATTGTGAAAATGATTCACTTACAACTAATCATAAATGGAAAATAATATTGAAATTTATGTCATTTTATAATAATATTTAAATGATAAATAGAAGCTTATTTCTCTATTAAGTTTTAGTGATGTATTCATTAACAAAGTAATATATAGAGTATTGACTCAACATTTGTTAGACTATGGATTATTATATATGAAAATGCACCAATGGGGTGGTCTTATAGAGGGGGTGTCACGACCCGTCCTCGGGGCCCGTGCCGTGACTACCCCAAGCCCGCCTTCCATAGGCCAGGGGCTGGCGACTAGCACCAAAGGCGTAAAATCCCGATAACTGGGAAGGCATTGCCTTTATAAAGAAAACAAGCACCACAGAGCACAAGCAAAAGTAAAACACTAAGTACAAAAAGAAGAGCTGAAAAGTAAAAAGGGGCCGGAAATACAATCCCAACTGTAAAGTACAACTCGAAAGGGAAAACAGCGACTGAAAAGTAAAGCTGCTACGCTGAGATGTCCACTGGAAATCCCACCTGAAGGGTGGGTACAGATAGCTCCTCTGCTCCTCGGGTTCCGCCATCCGCTCCGAGTATAGTCCACCTCCAGGTACCGTCCAGTCCTCGAACACTCGGCCTCTGCCAGTACTGGCCGTCGTCTGCAACCAACACAACGAGGTGCGGGCATAGCCCGTGCAGGGGTGAGTATAACGATACTCAGTAGGGACCCCGAGACCCTCAAGGTCTCACTAAAACCAACAAGGATAACCACAAGAAGATCACAACAGATAAACTCTACTTAGGTATATGCCCATACATATACCTAAGTTATCAAGTAACCCATCTCAGTCATGAGGAAACACAAGGATCATGAGATCAACGGATAACCACTACCCAGGTATATGCCCATACATATACCTAAGTTATCAAGTAACCCATCTCAGTCATGAGGAAACACAAGGATCATGAGATCAACGGATAACCACTACCCAGGTATATGCCCATACATATACCTAAGTTATCAAGTAACCCATCTCAATCATGAGGAAACACAAAGGTCAAAAGTCTCAGCTCAAACCAGGATTTTCATTATCGAAACCGTAACTGCTGAAGAGCCCCATCTCTAGAGTGTACAGTGGTCCTGCCACGACTCCGAGGTACTGCTCACTAACCTAAGACTGCTGTGGTACTCCTCCTGTCGAGTACTGCGGGTTTGCGGCCAACTACCTGGCGCTCCGTCCGCTGAGGGTCTGTCGCCAAATACCGGGCGCTACCCAGATAGCCTACTGAGGTACTCCTCCTGTCGAGTACCGCGGGTTTGCTGCCAACTACCAGGCGCTCCGTCCGCCGTGGGTCTGCCGCCAAATACCGGGCGCTCCGTCCACTGGGCTAGTCGACTCACTCCAAGCCGAGTCGGTCAAGCAGTCGTCAGGTCTCAGCCGGCTACACGGTCTCCGAACTCTGCACGCTCGTCTCCGGGAGGGTCCGCTCCACGAGCTACTGGTCGATACTCCAAGTATCACAAGGTTCCTCGAAGAAGTGACTCAAAGGACCGCCTCATCATAGGGGTCTCAACGCAACAGACGGCGCGTCAATCGGACGCCCGGTCTGTGAGTTATTAGCCTTTTCGTCCCAGGGGCCCGGTTGGTTTCGTGAGCAAACCAATCCCGTCCGTATCTCAACTGTACCCCGAACTCCCATAGGGTATACTCAAAGGGACCGTTACTCAACGTAAACACCAACGCCGCTGACGGTTCGTCAAACGGACGTCATGTCTGAAAGATATCAGCTTTCCCGTTCTAGGGGCCCGGTTGGATTTCGGGTGCGATCCAACCCGGCCACTACTAACTGTATCCAAAACTCGGGCGAAGGATACCAAAAGTTCCGTATCGTAAACAGGAACTCAACGCAACAGACGGTGCGTCGATCGGACGCCCGGTCTGAGAGTTATTGGCATTTTCGTCTCCGGGGCCCGGTTGGTTTTTAAGGCAAAACCAACCCGACTGTACTCCACCTGCGTCCAAACCTCGGGCGGAGTATGCCAAAAGATCCGTCTCACTAAGAGGAACACAACGCGGCTGACGGAACTTCAATCGGACGTCCGTAGCTCAAGATATGAGCGTTTCCGCTCCGAAGGCCCGGTTGGTTCCGTGAACGAACCAACCCGGCCGAACTCAAAGTAATCCGAAACATTGAGTGCGATATACCGAAACGACCGTCTCGATCCAAGGATCGCGTTGCCGCAGACGGTTCGTCATTCGGAGGTACGAGTCTCATGTTATGGGCCAAAAACCGATTCTGGTTCGAAACGGGGGGGTCCGGGTCCGGGCCGACCCGGCCCGACCCCCCCTGGGCGGCGCGGCGGCCGGCGGCGGCGGCGGGCCGCGGCAGCGGCGGGCCGCGGCGAGGCGGTGCACGCGGGGGCTAAGCCCCGCGGTTCTTGGGTGTCGGCGCGGCATATAGCCGCGCCCCTTGTTTTTACAAACCGCCCCCCCCACGTGGGGGGCTTGATTGAAAGGAAACGGGGGGCAAAGCCCCCCCGCATGTTCGGATTGGCGGTGCGGCCTTGTGCCGCGCCCTTTGAAGAAAACGGCCCCCACGTGGGGGCCGGTTTGAAGAAAGCCGGGGGGCCTCCTGCCCCCCCCCCCCCCACCTTAAGGGAACCGCCCCCCTCATTAAGAGGGGGGTTTTTTACAGGCTGGCCGGGGGATTTATTCCCCCGGTTTAATGCCTTCCGGCCGGCCAGCTGGGCGGCCGGTTTTCTCCAACGGGACCGGTAATTCCGGTCCCCCCTTCGGCTTCCGACGCCGGCGGCCCGGCCGCCGGTCTTCTCTTCCGCCGCGGCCAGGAACCGGCCGTGGTCTCTTCGTCCCGCCGCGGCCCGGAACCGGCCGCGACGTTCGTCAACCGGCGCGGTGCGACGGCACCGCGCCCCTTCGCCGTGCTTTGATAATCATTCAACGCGGCGCGACGGCGTCGCGTTCTTGTTGTTTATTCATGGTGCGCGCGACGACATCGCGTAATCTTAAACGTATATTTATCCGCGTGGTACGACGGCACCACGCCACCTTGCTTCCGCCCGCAAGAATAAACAAGAAACGATGGAGGGGGGTTCGGCCATGTTCGTGCGGTCCGGCCCCCTCACGTTAAATTAATAACGCAACTTAAACATTCAAGCATCAAGTTAGACATGCGAGATCCACGTTCAAGAAAAAGAATAAAGAAATAATGAACCAACAACCCCTACCTCGGGTTTAAGATTCGAAGAATCGTCTACGTTCCGCGGAAGACGGCGTCGCGGAGGTCGGGCGTCGCGGTCGTTGTTCGTCAAATCCGTTGACGAAGTGTTATGCCCGAAGAGACACGACGTTGGCGGATCTTCGTTTGCCGACGAAGAAGGTCCGAGGAGGAAGAAGAGGTCCGAAGATACCGGGTCGCCGAGTCGATGATCCTTGACGAAGTGTTGTCGTTCTTCGTTGAGGATGATGACGTTCTTCGCCGGAGAAGATGAAGAGGATCTCTCAAAAAGACAAAACAAAGAACTCAAAATAAAATAAGACTACCTCTTATTTTATTAACACAACACAAAAGAATTTCAAAGTTTGAAATTCAAAAAGACTTAACTCCCACAATTAATTAAGAGTAACTTAAGCCAATTAATTAGGGGTTAAGTATGTTGAGAGAACTTGAAAAGGGTAGGGGTTCGTGTGGGCCCCACCACACTTAATCCTCCCAAGGGAGGTTAAGTGGGTGTGGGTCCCACTTCCAACCACCTTTGATAGGTTTTAACTTGTTGTAATAAAATTGTTCTTCACAATTTTATTTAACTCAAACTAAAAACCCCAAAACGTAACTTTCAACCCGCAACAAACACAACTCCCGAAAAGGTCTCTTTAAGTGAATATCGGCGCTGCGAGTTCATCGGTGCCCTCGGATTTCAATTCCGAGCACCGGATCAAAAGTTAGGAATACCCGCTCGTTCGTTCACTGAACGTACCCGAGCCAAACTTCGGAAATTAATTCCGGGCACTCCGGGCCTCGGAATCAGGTGCCGTCTGAAACCGCGCTCTTGTAAAATTCTAAAGAAAATTAAGAAAAAATTTCCCTTGAATTTTACGGGTCTTTACATTACTCCCACCTCAGGGCTTTACGTCCCCGTAAAGATACAACAAAAACTAGGGAAACAAAAGAGGGTACTGAGCACGCATCTGAGCCTCCCGCTCCCATGTGCTCTCCTGGAGATTCCCGTGCCGCCATCTGTTGCGCACAAGAGGAATCGATCGCCCATGTAGGACCTGCTCCTGTCGATCCTCTATCTCCACCGGAACCTCCGTAAAAGTCGCCCCATCGTCAACGTCAAGCTCCCCATGGTCAAAGATGTGCGTCGAGTCGTGCACGTATCTCCTCAGTTGAGACACGTGGAAGACGTCGTGCACCCGGTGCAACTGAGGTGATAGAGCCAGGCGATAAGCCACCTCACCAACCCTGCTGAGGACCTGGAAGGGTCCGATGAAGCGCGGAGATAACTTGTCGCCTCGGCCAAATCTCCGAATACCACGTCGAGGTGAGACCCGCAAGAAGACGTGGTCACCATCCTCGAACTCTAGTGGCCTCCGCCTCCTGTCAGCGTATGACTTCTGCCGGCTCTGTGCTGTCCTCATCCGCTCCTGGATGACATGGACCTCTTCTGACATGGCACGGACCATCTCAGGTCCCACAAGAGCTGCAAGATTTCTTCTTTGCCGATAAGAGAAATCTGGTCTCATCCCCTGGATGAACCACATTCTTTGCCTAAAACAGTCAATCCTAACATGGATGATACTAATCCATACCAAGGATGACGTTGTAAGGCCTCGACGCTACTACTAAGAGATCCAATCGTTACTCTCGCCTCCAAGGGTTGAGTCACACTGTCGGCATCAGTGTGTGGTAACTGGGTCTCCTCCAGTAGATGTCTCACAAGTGAGGGTCAAGTCAACAGTCAACTGGAACCTCTTAGTAACATCACAAAAGAGGACAGGAAAGAAAACATCACAAAAGTATGCGTCTTTTATTATTGCAGCTCATAATACAAGACGCTACATAAAAGCAACATCAACATGGAACTAGAAGTACAAAAGACGTATCCACTAGTTCCTCCCCTGTCCACCTGCTTCTAGAGCTCCAGCATTTGTCGCTGCCTCAACCTCGGTGGCTCCCTCCAAGCCTGCGGATCGAGGAGTCGGACAGTCACGTGCCGGGTGACCCTTTCCGCGGCATGAGTAACACAACCTGCTCCTTGCACGGCTAGCTCTGTTCCCACTCCGGGTGCCCTGCACCACTGGTCCTAAAACCCGAGATCGCCCAACTGCTGGTCTGGTCCTCCTGGACCTCTGCATCATCTGTCTACTGCCCACAGATGACTCGGCTTCTGATCGAAAAACACGCGGTAAAGGCAGAATCTCCTGTACACGCTCGGGGTGTAGAGATACTGGCACAAACTCCACCCTGAAGAAGGTCTCGAAGTCTTCCCATGCGAAGTTCATCTCATCGCAAAACTGAAACAAGTGGCTCCACCACCTACCTGCTGCTGCGTGTAGTAGGCTCGCAGCGAGGATCACCATGAGGTCTGCTGGTGTCCTCACTAGCCTAAACACTCGTACCACTGCCTCCAGCCAGTCCTCTGCAGCCTGGGGATCCGTCTCCCCGCGAAACCTGGGCGGTCGCTGGCGCTGAAACTCATGCAGTGCGCTGAGGCGACGTGCATCGTCAGCGGCTGCTGCTGGAAGCATCGGGGGCTCGGCGGGTAGAGCTACCGCCGGTGCCACTGCTGACAAAGGGCCCTGCACCGAGGCCTCGTCGCTCGGTGGGTTGTCGTCACGTTCGATTCTCGGAACCCTAGCTGGCTGCCGTCGTGGGGCCATCCTGAAAGAAACAACGTAACACGATCAAACGATTATACCTGGTGAGCTGACCTGGTTTGAGCTGATTTAAGGGGAAAAACCTTTGAAAACACACACGCAATCAGTGTTTTCGTGCACAAAGTCGGAAATCAGTTGTCAGGGTCATGGTGTATGGATACGTCGGCCGCCCGCACCAACACTGGACTCCCTGAACTGAAAACCACACTCGGTACCCTTAAAACTATCGCTTCACAGAAAGAAAGATAAGAGTTATAAGTTCTGCGGTAGAACCGAACTCCTCTGATACCAATTTGTCACGACCCGTCCTCGGGGCCCGTGCCGTGACTACCCCAAGCCCGCCTTCCATAGGCCAGGGGCTGGCGACTAGCACCAAAGGCGTAAAATCCCGATAACTGGGAAGGCATTGCCTTTATAAAGAAAACAAGCACCACAGAGCACAAGCAAAAGTAAAACACTAAGTACAAAAAGAAGAGCTGAAAAGTAAAAAGGGGCCGGAAATACCAGCCCAACTGTAAAGTACAACTCGAAAGGGAAAACAGCGACTGAAAAGTAAAGCTGCTACGCTGAGATGTCCACTGGAAATCCCACCTGAAGGGTGGGTACAGATAGCTCCTCTGCTCCTCGGGTTCCGCCATCCGCTCCGAGTATAGTCCACCTCCAGGTACCGTCCAGTCCTCGAACACTCGGCCTCTGCCAGTACTGGCCGTCGTCTGCAACCAACACAACGAGGTGCGGGCATAGCCCGTGCTGGGGTGAGTATAACGATACTCAGTAGGGACCCCGAGACCCTCAAGGTCTCACTAAAACCAACAAGGATAACCACAAGAAGATCACAACAGATAAACTCTACTTAGGTATATGCCCATACATATACCTAAGTTATCAAGTAACCCATCTCAGTCATGAGGAAACACAAGGATCATGAGATCAACGGATAACCACTACCCAGGTATATGCCCATACATATACCTAAGTTATCAAGTAACCCATCTCAGTCATGAGGAAACACAAGGATCATGAGATCAACGGATAACCACTACCCAGGTATATGCCCATACATATACCTAAGTTATCAAGTAACCCATCTCAATCATGAGGAAACACAAAGGTCAAAAGTCTCAGCTCAAACCAGGATTTTCATTATCGAAACCGTAACTGCTGAAGAGCCCCATCTCTAGAGTGTACAGTGGTCCTGCCACGACTCCGAGGTACTGCTCACTAACCTAAGACTGCTGTGGTACTCCTCCTGTCGAGTACTGCGGGTTTGCGGCCAACTACCTGGCGCTCCGTCCGCTGAGGGTCTGTCGCCAAATACCGGGCGCTACCCAGATAGCCTACTGAGGTACTCCTCCTGTCGAGTACCGCGGGTTTGCTGCCAACTACCAGGCGCTCCGTCCGCCGTGGGTCTGCCGCCAAATACCGGGCGCTCCGTCCACTGGGCTAGTCGACTCACTCCAAGCCGAGTCGGTCAAGCAGTCGTCAGGTCTCAGCCGGCTACACGGTCTCCGAACTCTGCACGCTCGTCTCCGGGAGGGTCCGCTCCACGAGCTACTGGTCGATACTCCAAGTATCACAAGGTTCCGCGAAGAAGTGACTCAAAGGACCGCCTCATCATAGGGGTCTCAACGCAACAGACGGCGCGTCAATCGGACGCCCGGTCTGTGAGTTATTAGCCTTTTCGTCCCAGGGGCCCGGTTGGTTTCGTGAGCAAACCAATCCCGGCCGTATCTCAACTGTACCCCGAACTCCCATAGGGTATACTCAAAGGGACCGTTACTCAACGTAAACACCAACGCCGCTGACGGTTCGTCAAACGGACGTCATGTCTGAAAGATATCAGCTTTCCCGTTCTAGGGGCCCGGTTGGATTTCGGGTGCGATCCAACCCGGCCACTACTAACTGTATCCAAAACTCGGGAGAAGGATACCAAAAGTTCCGTATCGTAAACAGGAACTCAACTCAACAGACGGTGCGTCGATCGGACGCCCGGTCTGAGAGTTATTGGCATTTTCGTCTCCGGGGCCCGGTTGGTTTTTAAGGCAAAACCAACCCGACTGTACTCCACCTGCGTCCAAACCTCGGGCGGAGTATGCCAAAAGATCCGTCTCACTAAGAGGAACACAACGCGGCTGACGGAACTTCAATCGGACGTCCGTAGCTCAAGATATGAGCGTTTCCGCTCCGAAGGCCCGGTTAGTTCCGTGAACGAACCAACCCGGCCGAACTCAAAGTAATCCGAAACATTGAGTGCGATATACCGAAACGACCGTCTCGATCCAAGGATCGCGTTGCCGCAGACGGTTCGTCATTCGGAGGTACGAGTCTCAAGTTATGGGCCAAAAACGGATTCTGGTTCGAAACGGGGGGGTCCGGGTCCGGGCCGACCCGGCCCGACCCCCCCCTGGGCGGCGCGGCGGCCGGCGGCGGCGGCGGGCCGCGGCGGCGGCGGCGGCGGGCCGCGGCGAGGCGGTGCACGCGGGGGCTAAGCCCCGCGGTTCTTGGGTGTCGGCGCGGCATATAGCCGCGCCCCTTGTTTTTACAAACCGCCCCCCCACGTGGGGGGCTTGATTGAAAGGAAACGGGGGGCAAAGCCCCCCCGCTTGTTCGGATTGGCGGTGCGGCCTTGTGCCGCGCCCTTCGAAGAAAACGGCCCCCACGTGGGGGCCGGTTTGAAGAAAGCCGGGGGGCCTCCTGCCCCCCCCCACCTTAAGGGTACCGCCCCCCTCATTAAGAGGGGGGGTTTTTTACAGGCTGGCCGGGGGATTTATTCCCCCGGTTTAATGCCTTCCGGCCGGCCAGCTGGGCGGCCGGTTTTCTCCAACGGGACCGGTAATTCCGGTCCCCCCTTCGGCTTCCGACGCCGGCGGCCCGGCCGCCGGTCTTCTCTTCCGCCGCGGCCAGGAACCGGCCGTGGTCTCTTCGTCCCGCCGCGGCCCGGAACCGGCCGCGACGTTCGTCAACCGGCGCGGTGCGACGGCACCGCGCCCCTTCGCCGTGCTTTGATAATCATTCAACGCGGCGCGACGGCGTCGCGTTCTTGTTGTTTATTCATGGTGCGCGCGACGACATCGCGTAATCTTAAACGTATATTTATCCGCGTGGTACGACGGCACCACGCCACCTTGCTTCCGCCCGCAAGAATAAACAAGAAACGATGGAGGGGGGTTCGGCCATGTTCGTGCGGTCCGGTCCCCTCACGTTAAATTAATAACGCAACTTAAACATTCAAGCATCAAGTTAGACATGCGAGATCCACGTTCAAGAAAAAGAATAAAGAAATAATGAACCAACAACCCCTACCTCGGGTTTAAGATTCGAAGAATCGTCTACGTTCCGCGGAAGACGGCGTCGCGGAGGTCGGGCGTCGCGGTCGTTGTTCGTCAAATCCGTTGACGAAGTGTTATGCCCGAAGAGACACGACGTTGGCGGATCTTCGTTTGCCGACGAAAAAGGTCCGAGGAGGAAGAAGAGGTCCGAAGATACCGGGTCGCCGAGTCGATGATCCTTGACGAAGTGTTGTCGTTCTTCGTTGAGGATGATGACGTTCTTCGCCGGAGAAGATGAAGAGGATCTCTCAAAAAGACAAAACAAAGAACTCAAAATAAAATAAGACTACCTCTTATTTTATTAACACAACACAAAAGAATTTCAAAGTTTGAAATTCAAAAAGACTTAACTCCCACAATTAATTAAGAGTAACTTAAGCCAATTAATTAGGGGTTAAGTATGTTGTGAGAACTTGAAAAGGGTAGGGGTTCGTGTGGGCCCCACCACACTTAATCCTCCCAAGGGAGGTTAAGTGGGTGTGGGTCCCACTTCCAACCACCTTTGATAGGTTTTAACTTGTTGTAAATAAATTGTTCTTCACAATTTTATTTAACTCAAACTAAAAACCCCAAAACGTAACTTTCAACCCGCAACAAACGCAACTCCCGAAAAGGTATCTTTAAGTGAATATCGGCGCTGCGAGTTCATCGGTGCCCTCGGATTTCAATTCCGAGCACCGGATCAAAAGTTAGGAATACCCGCTCGTTCGTTCACTGAACGTACCCGAGCCAAACTTCGGAAATTAATTCCGGGCACTCCGGGCCTCGGAATCAGGTGCCGTCTGAAACCGCGCTCTTGTAAAATTCTAAAGAAAATTAAGAAAAAATTTCCCTTGAATTTTACGGGTCTTTACAGGGGGGTTCAAACAATTTTATATTATATTTTGTATTTTACATTTTATATTCATAAAAAATAAATGTGGGAGATTTATGGTTCAATACATGTAGTTTATAGTAGTGTTGGTAATATGTATCAATTTATTCATTAGTATTATTGGTAGCCTAAAAAACGTTATCGATAATATGGGATGTGTATAAATATAATATTTATTAACAAATGAAGGATAGTCATCATGTGCTAACTAGATTGGTTTTAAAATACTATTTTTCATTATTATTACATTTTACCCATATATATATGGTAAAACTAAGTGGAATATTCAAGACACCGAGATTATATTAAAATGATGTGTTTTAGACTTTGGTGGTTTATATGTCAATTCTTTACCCTTGGTTGAGTTTTTATAAAACAACAATCACTACTAAATCAATGGAATGAATCCATATAATGAAATACATGGATAACAATGTCATTCATAATTATATTGGGTTTGAATTGGTGAGTCAACCATTATTGGTTCATATATTTTAGACATTATGATTCAATATAGGCATAGGAAAAAATTTATTTTGAATACAATGTATGATAAGAAAAAAAACATATGTGTATCAGAGGTGAATACTTTTGGATATTAGGGTGAGGGTCACGTGTTCCTATGAGATTCTCTAAATAAAGGACAAAATTGTTTGAAAAGAAAAGTTAAATTGTCTCCAAATTTCAATAGACCTTTTGAGTCATTGAAAAAATTTTGTAATGTTATTTACCATTTAAAAATCTAAATTCAACTAGATAATGTTCATGATATCATTAATTCATCTTATCTTCATGGATATATTCACTATCTATGTCACATTATTAACTTTATAAATCATGATATAGAAAAATATAAATCATTAAGGGAATGTCCCATGTATATTCAAGGACAATAGGATATGTTTTTTTTGGGTCAGTTATACAATTAGGGAATTTCATATAGTAGCATGTTAGTTTAGAAGGGATCACATGGATAATTTCCTTAGGAAAACACAATGAGAATCACCATGTGGGTGTCATTTGGTCTTACCAAAAAATTAATTAAAATAAAACTAAATATTTATCCTAATTAAATATATCATAAAGGAGTAAAACCAATCCGTCGTGATGTTAGATATAGAGTTGATATTACATACACAACATAACATAATTTTTTATGGTTCACATAGTCTTTTTATGGAGTTTATAATCCTCAATGTCCAATGTTTTTTGTTCCAATTTTCTAATTCTAATATTATTAAAAAAATGATTGTAATTAATGAGAAGGAATTTGATCTTTAACTTCATAAAATATATGTATATATATATAAGAATCAATAAATTTACTCATTATCTATAACCTCACCAGGTGCTTATGAGATTGGGTTATATGGGAACCTTTTTTGTTACTTAATTCTCATCCAAATTTATCACACCCCATATTTTATTAATTAATTTATTCAGTATTTTTTTATACAATTTTATGTTTTTTGGAATTTACATGAGTTTTTTGCATGAAAATTTTAATTTTTATAGGATTTAATGGCGTGATTGGTTAGCTATCATTATTTGACAAACTGTGTGGAAACCATGTGATTGATTCTATCCTAGGATACTTATATATAGAATGATTGGTGAATTAATTATGAAATCATGTGGGATTCTAGGAGTAACTATGTGTTTTATTTTTTCAGTGGCCATCACATGGTTTTCGAATGGTTTTCTAAATAGTGTGGCTTAACTACGAATGTTTCCCGAGTTTTTAAAAAAATTATAAATTTTATTTTCTCTTTATTTGTACCATTAATTTTATCCTTAACACCCTTCAAGCTAAGAAGAATCCTCCAACGCTCGGCCAACCTCACCATGATCCCCCCAACACATTAGCATCATTCATCACACACCTACCCATATGAAACCCCCATTAAACGAGCACCCCACCCTAAGACCTTTCTTCTATATTATTCACGCATGAAACATCTTGTCAAACATAATGATCTGTTCACCCCCTCTCTTGGATGCCACTACCTCTGGTATTTTATTTGGATTCTGAATTGTTTTTGGATAATTTCCCACATTTTTGGACTCCAATCTCCCCCTTATTTAGTATTCATTCAATTTTCCCTTCCCACATCCTGATTTTGATCTAGCTGAACCCTACGAGTTCGAGGTTCGATTATTTTTTATATTATCATTTTTTCTATGAACCAAGTAGGCATGTTATTCAGTATTTATATATCATCCATAAATGGGGTAACATCTATGATCTTTGTCGGTCAATTCATTATTTAAGGTAGTTTTCCCCATGATTAAGATTTAATTTTCAAAATCCTTGGTTTCTTGATTTTTTTAAGTATCTTTATTTATTAGTTATTCTTTTGTATTATATTATAAATGTATTTCATTAAATTTTCATATGTTTTTAATTACACATAATTCATTTATATTGAATTTAATATGAAATGGGAAATTCCAAGTATTTATGAATGTTAAATAATTATTTAAAATGTAACTAAAATTATGATGTCATTATGACCCTGATTTGGTCAAGAATATAATTGATATCTGGAATTTTTATTTTTCGGAGTTTTATAGAAAAATTCTAATGAATTTTTCAATTGTATTTTCTAATGAACCTTTCTATGATATTTTTGGATATATATATATATATATATTTGGAAACATATTTTTCAATGTATTTTAAAATAAATTGAATCAAAAATGTATTTTTATATTTATTTTTTAAAAAATTAAAAATTCTATAAAATGTCTATTGATGTATATATTGGTTCTATATATATACATGAATATATATATATACCTTAATTTGTACAAATTCACTTGAGAATATTTGAATTTGTGTAACAAGTTAAATATGTGTGGATTTATATATATGTTTGTAGTTTTATATGAGTACAACTATAAAATGTGTTTTCCCATTTGAGTTCATAAAAATTATTTTAAAGTCATGTTTCAAATAATACATATATTTTCTAAATATCTGAATGTATGAAATCTCCTCTCAAACTCGAATGGGTTTTATTAACATGTACCATCCCCCTTAGGGCATGCATTATATTTTTATATTGTGTTATTTTTATGAAATCATGATTGTTTCATGAGATATTTTCCCTATGTGTATGGTTAGGATAGAGTGTGATGTTTGTATAAATAATTTCCTTATTTATACTTATCATCTATTGTGATCATTGTTTTTTTACTCAGCCTTACATTACTTTGTTCATGGGAACCCGAGAAGCTATGTGGGATACTAAACTTATGATACAATATATATTCATGCAATACTAGTGTACCCACTAGTTAGTGATATGGAAAGTATGTGGTGTTCTATACTAGTGAGGCAGTCTGTAGTCTAGTCTTATGGTTTGTGTTAGGATGCAACATATGATAGTATATTGGTCTTTTTTTTAATAAAATCTTGAAAAAACTCACCATATAACCTAAGCAAGATTCTAAAAAATTTATTGTTTTAATTGGGGGATCCACATAGGGGAACTACCATTTATAAATTGATATCCTATGACTTCTTTATGTGTCTCACATATATTTCTAGATAATTTTAATTTTTCTTTCATTAAATTTTATAGTTCCTACTGTAATAATCAATTATTTCATGCAGATAGTGTTAGTTTTTCTAAAAAGGTTTTAGAAATTGCTCATGGAACATCTAAAACTAATCATGGGGTTTTCTCATATAAAGTGATTGACTTCAAAAAAAAATATTCTTTTTTTCAGTTAGTAAAAATAAATATGGAAGTTTTTAAATCCATCTTTAGGAGTTATTGTATTGAAAATATAATTATTCAAGGAAAACCAGTATTTTTTAATGAGTTTCAAAGTGGCACTAAATTTATTATTCATTTAAATTTTATAACTATGTTTTGATTTATATTGGAAATGATCGATAATATTTCACTCACACCTATCTACCATTTCAATTTCATGTTTTCATCCATCATTGGGATTCTCTTGAAATAATTGATTTATCTATGGTGAGTTATTTAAATTATTATTTTCATATTGTAGTGTCTATTACATAATTTCTGTAGGTCCTTATTTTATTTTTATATTATTTCTATTGTGAAACATTTTATTTGATTTAATTTTCACAATTAGTCTTTTAATACTTTTTACAGATGGAGTGTTGTGATATCTACTAATGGTTTAAGAAAATTAATCTAATGGTTGCTTTCTTTGTATTTATGCATTGTATGGGAGGGACGATGGGGGTGAGTTGAGAGATTTCTTGTTTAATTATTCATTAAAAATTATATACTATATCCTAAATATATATTTCGGCACAGATGCCTTGTATAATAATTTGTCATGCCTATTTTTCAGAAGTATTTTACTACTAATTTTACTCTATTTCAAGGCATAAATCATTCCCAAGGGCTTTTTTTTAATGACCAATCACTTTTTCCATCCCATGGGGATCTATAACACCCTTTAGTCCTTGTCAAGGGTTGGATTAGTAAAATGATGGTTGGATGGATCAAGATAATCCCTGAAAAAATATCTCTGGAACTCTCCATATAATATTTGGTTAGTTATATCAATATTTCATCTCATTATTTAATTGAAGACGTATCATTTAAATAATTATATTTTCACCATAACATAATAGGGTTCGTCTATGGGGCAGTGTCTCTAGCCATGGATATATCTGAATTCCATGATAGGATATAAAATATTCTACTTATGTTTCTATGGACATTTTCCATCCATCAAAATGTCCTTTAAACTTTATATTATATAGTTATTTACACTATGATTTAATACTCATAAAACATTCATAGTAATAGTCATACTTCATTTTAATTTTTCCATTTTTCATGGAGTATATGGATCAATATATCAACAGTAGTTTTGAATATTCTCATTTCTTCTCCACTCATTGTAGTGTAATTTCTACTCTTTCCTTTGATATTACCAAACTACAAATATCTCTATTATAGGAATATACATCATACACCATTATATAATGAAAAAATACCTTCTTATAATAGAAATTACCAATGGTTACCTACCAAACTTGAATGAAACCCCAACTAATAAATTGTTATTTTACCTACATTCCTTATATAGTAATTTTTACACATTAAAATTGACACGGTTTTAAAGGTAATACAATGTGATCTCTATATCCTATAAATTTATTCCTTATTTTTCATCTATTATAACCATAGAAAGACCCTAACACAACTAGGATATTTATGAAAATAAATATAGCCTGAAATCACCATCGCGACTATTGAATGAGTCATTTCAAGAATCTATATATAAAAATGTCTCAATGTGCGAACTTTTGAAACACCCCATCATTGGTTATAATGATGGTTATGAGAGTTCTCCAACCCTAATTCTAAATATCAATAATATTTTGACCAATATTAATTGAGTTATTTATACCCCACATATATTCAATTAACTGTGGTTCTTTAATCTCAAAGGGGTCATCGATCTCCCCCCTTTTATTTGTTGGATTCATGCTAACACAATGAAATCTCTTCTTGAAAAACATTTACTAATAATAACTCATATCCATCACTCAACAAATTAATTACACATATCTTTCTTCATTTTTACATTAAAAAAAATAGAGCACCTACCTTTGTTAATAAATATGTCCATAGAATTCTATAATTTTATCAAATAATGAATGGAGATGAAATAGGGAAAATAAATAATGAACTCAGAAGGTTTTTAGAAAGAAATCAATCCCAAAAACACTCTCAAGTGCTATATTATATCCCTCATTAAGGTATTTTTAAATATATATTTTTCTTGTTACATAATTGAAACATATTACAATCTAATATCACTATATTACACCTTCTATTCGATAATGTTGTAATTGATATCAATATTCACTAAACATGAATATTTCACTATAATAATTTACAAATTGATTGTTCATTGATGTTCCAACCCAATCATAAATTACTATAAAACAGTCACAAATTTTGTGACTTTCTCCATATAATTTGAGTTATATGTCATGTTACCCTAATATAGTAAGTTTATATTGTTCTTTATGTGATTGAATTTTTCATCATCGAGTTCAAAGAAATTCAAAATCCTCCAATAAATAATTCGCATCCATAAGTTGACTTTTGACATCTATTATTGCCTACATAATCCTCATCATTATTAAAATAAATATAAATTGATTTTTCTTTTTTGTACCTTATCATATAATCATGGTCCTCTAAAATGTTTAATTAGATCTATGTCACTATCATAAAATGTGAATCCATTGTATATATTTTGATTCTTGGACAAAGAGTTACATATAGTGAAATTTCTGGTCTAGAAACAATAAAGTAAACAAGGATCCCTATAATGCATCAAATTTTTTTGATTCATGCTACTTGCTTTTTTTTCATAGACAACATTTTCTCGTGTGATATAAGAGTGTATACCTCTCCTTATTCTTCAATTTTAATCCTATTTAGTAACTCATGAAGAGAATTATCATTTGATAGAAATATATAACCTATTGTAATTGTGAATGATAGTCCCAAAACAAATATCAAATATCAAATCGTAATTCTCAAAAATCTATTTTATTTTGGTATAAAATTCATCCCAGATATTCTTTTCTTTTCATGTAAATATATATCCATAAATATACACAATCCTAATGAGTGATTTTTTTTCATTTAGCATGACATTGATATATTTAACAATCATACCATATTTAATGTCAATTTTCATTAGGCTTATTTCTATTTTTAATACCATTATTGTGGACCTTATTTAAGACAATATAGGCTTTCTTCAGCTTCAAAAATTGATAAACATCACTATTAAGGATAAAATGATCGACTATTAAATTTAAACCTCCTCCTCAATCTCATCATTCCAAATTGATGGTCTAAATTATATTTTTATGACTTTTTTGTTCCCTACATAATTTAATTAAATACATATAATTTTCATTTAAAACATTGAAACTATAGAATAAGTCTCATCAAATCGAATACCTTAGTTTTTATAGAAACCGATGAAAATTAGAAGACCTTTTTCATGATACTTCTCCCTTATGATTATGAAAATTACAAAAGACCTATTTTCTCTAGATAAAATTCTTAACATTGGGAGACTCCACTAACTCCCATGTTTTATTCTTCATGATTTAATTCATACCTTTTTACACCCCTTAAATCTAATAGTCATATTGTAATGATTCATAAAAACTCTTCAATTGAAAATGAAATATTAGTCTACCATTAAATTATTTTCCTAAACATCATTGGGTTTGAATTACCTTTTTTCTTCCTAAAATTATATTTTTATACTCTACATTACTTATAAGTCCTATGAAATTAGTTCTTCATTTCTTCAATACATCCATATAACTATAAATAAAACATTCAAAATTGGAATTTTAAGAACCTATTATACTAAATTAGAATGTACCATGTTTCCCATCGCGATCTTTTGCGGATACATTATTATCATCATCAATAGTAAAATGATGTTTTCTATTCACCATAATCCTCAATAATGATAAAAAAATTAAATTACATTATTCAAATTCTTATTATATCACCAAGAACTTATTCCACCTATTGTATATCCAAGAAATATCACTCAGTAATCACTCTCTTAAAATCGTCACATGTTTCTTCATTTAGTCATGATATAAATTAAGTTACGAATACCTTTAAGCACTCAATAATAGGATTATTCCCAAATTACATCACTTAAATATTATTCCAGAATTTTTTTATAATAGTAAACCATTTATAATTTTAATGGATACCACTATGGATTGTGTCAAAAAATATTTCGATGTCCCATGTAATGTTAACATGGTTTTCCCCATAACCACCCAAAAAAAATTTATCCATTGAGATACACCATTTAGTTGGGGGGGAGGGTGGGTGTATCGAACAATATATCTATGAATTATTTCTTACATCATAGTATATATTTCAAATTATTAATTTTTTTGAATCTATAATTACTTTGAAACATTTTGATATCACATCATTCTTAATTTTCAACACACCCATTGCAAGCGATTAAAACTCTCAATACATTTTTATTTTCTAAATAGAAAATAAATGTTAGCTATATGAGTTTTTTCATTAATAAATATAATAAATTACTTGTCATAATTATCTTATTTCAAGCTCATCAATCCACACAAATCTGAGTGTATCAATTTAAAAACCCTATTTTTTCCGACTTCTTGTTACTCTAGTTCATTATCCCAATCTTAAGAAACAAATTACATGATACTATCTTCTCATGAATAATATTCATATAAATCTTCCTAGATTAACATTTTATATGATTATATAAGGTTATTTTGGAAAAATGGGTAATTATTTTATTCTAAACCTCATTGTATAACTTAACACTCATATATAAAGTGTCTTTTTAATTTTAATTATTGTATAAATTCCCATTAATCCACTATCAGTTCAAGATAATTATACATTCCATCTTCATCCTAATGAAACATACATTTTTTAAAACATTTATCCATTATAATTATTAAAAATAAAATAAAATATAAGATATTAAGTCTTATCACATCGATAATGAGAACATATTAAATTCAGACTCCATTTTATGAAAATTGGTCCTTTAAAATCTTTCTGAATTGAGTGATCCTTCGTTACTAAAAGTAATATCTCTTATATCATACCATTAGATATGTTTCAATAGATATTAATTTCATATTATGTTTCATGAGAAAATAATATCTAATACCCAAGTCTTTCCACGATTCACTACATTGTATTCCACCATAACTATTAATTCATTTTCTTGAATAATACTCTATTTGATAGATTTTTTTTCAATTTTTTTAATAATATAGTAATATAATAATACAATTTTGGGATGTATATCTACTTTGTTCACACATCCCACTAGTTCCCTATAAATAATAAAGGTAATTTTGAAATTTTACTATCTATTTTTTATATTATAGTTTTTAAACATATTTATCTTCAAATTATATCCCCCTAAATTCATGGGAAATATTTGAATGAGGGAGTGAAATATTTTATTATAAAAAATATAATTTCTCATTTAACACTCAGTAGAACTAAAATATTCATTTAAAAAAACCTAATTATTGTAAATATGATTTCCCAAAATCATCCCAATGATTTTGTAACACCCAAAGCTTCCACGATATGTTTCCATTTGAATAAAGAAACAGCTTCTGTTGTATGCAACTTAGAGTTTTAGCACACCATTCATATCAAACTAGTAATTATTAACTATAATACCCACTTTTTTAAATTTAATATTTTATTTTTAAAATGGACTTCATTTTTTGGTTCAGAATATCAAAAATAGATTAGGGTGACTTTATTTATTTTTCTAAAAACAATCAATTTTTTTTATTAATAGTGAAAACACTGCATTATTGTTTAAAAACTGATTTTTTATATATATAATTATTTATTTTATCTAAATTTATTTTATATAAAAATAAATATACATAATACCAATATAATTTCAATATAATTTATTGGAGTAATTTTATAATAATATTAGATGTATAAATTTTTTTTAAAATTTTTACCATATTTTAACCACCTTCTAGGCACATTTGAAAATTTGCATAAAATGTAATTTTACTGCTTCTATGAATTGAATTTCAAAAATTTGAGAGACATGACTGACATCAGTATGTAAAATGTGGTTCAATAAGATGATAATAATTTTTGATGAATAATAACTTTTGACTTTAATATACCACTATTAAAATTAAATAGGGAAATTAATGGAAAAAATGATATTATAATTACCTTAACACATGTACTAATTCTATTGAAAAAGAGTATTTCGACCAAAATAATCCTTAGGAATAAAATATGATCCTTTGGTTCCACATGGATTAAATTAGGACATTTATTATTATTTTATTTAAAGAAGAGTTAAAAGTCTGAAATTCAATGTTTGATAAATAATAAATTTTTAATATAGGGTTATAAATAAGATAAATTAATCTATAAATATTTATTAGAAATATAATACATTTTTATATATAATGGTATTTTATTTATAATTTTTAGGAATTAAATAATTAAATTTATTTGTGACACAATGAAGATGTAGTAATTACCTTATTATTGAATCATTAAATTAATTGATATTATAAATATTAAAATAAATGTAAATTGAGACTTTTAATGAATTAAACATATTTTATATGTTAATATTAAATTATATGGGTGATTATATAAATTTATTTTGAAGTGATAAAGTTGTTATGACTCTCACAAAAACAAAATACCAAATAGTGTCAAATATGACATAAATGAGTTTTTAAAACAAATACTATATTATTAACTGTTATAATATTCCTAAAAACTAAGGTTCTCCCAAAGGACTTATATACAGTTAGATATATCAATAATAAACCACTTGGGGTAATCTGGTCTTTTTATATTATATTTATTAAACATTCATTTTAATAATACAAGAATACATGGTAAAAGTTAAACTATTTAACTAAGAGTTAAATATAAAAGATTATGTTAATATGGTGACCTAAACCTGTATAAAACCAATACCCACCTTATACTCTAAATATATCCTTCATGAGTCATTAAAAACTGAATATTATTGTATAATAAATTAATATTTCAATCCTTTTCTAAAGTGACCCTCACCTCTCTAATAAAAGGGTGCACACACTTCTCTCAAAATCACACCTCCATAGCCATTTGGATCTGCCAAAAACTGCTCAAATATCCTCCAAACTACCATAAGCTAGACCTAGAATCCATACTTTGATCAGAAAGCCATCATATGGACCCCTTTAGATCAACTCAAAAGGAAACACCCGAAGAAAAGGTAATAATTGCACCACCTCTTTCAAAAAAAATTCTCCTTCCACTTCAAATTTCTATGTTTTTTACCTAAAAAAATATTAACTCGTGTACCTTATATATAGTATGATATTATTATAAATATTTTAAAACCACATACATTATTTTATCCATCTTATTAATGACAATTCACCATACGTTCATGCGTACGGCTTACCGTCTCCACGTCATGGTGTAGTTTTTTTTATTCAAACACTTCATTATTCAGATCGGTATAATAATGAATATAACTGATGTAAATGTTAAAAATAACACGTTAATGATTATTTATATATATAATATACCATCTAAGTAAATACTATTTCACCATCAATATAATGGTAGTGTCGCTCGTGCATACATACAGATTACCGTCTCCATGATTGCGATGAGATTCATTCCCCATCGTAACCATTCAAGAATAAATTTTATTTTATGATTAAAAATAATATTTAAGAACATAATATCATTCTGGATATGAATCAAATACATTATATCCATAACAAAAAATACATACTTTACAAAACATATAAAGAGATAAGAATCAGTTAACATCATAAACAATAATACAACTAAAATATTACTAACAAAGCCTTGTTAGAAGATTATATATGATATCATATTTATGTATGTGGTTATTTTATAATTTAAGAAAAATTATTTAAATATTATATAAGAGGTTAATGTACCCTCTATCAGGTAAAAGTACTAGTTAAGGTTTAATTCTAAAATATCTTCATTATCCGAGGTCGTTTATATGTGGGTATCTACCGGGACCTCCTTATCATCCACATTTGTGTTACTTGAAAATGTATTTCAAAACATTTTTTATATTTACTAGACTATGGGTTAATTTCATTTATACCATTATTTTAATTTTTATAAAATTTTTATAAATTTATCTTTAATTCATTTTCCAAACAATGTCATTTACGTCCTTTTTGATAAAATTCTGGAAAGAATGTTTTCTTACTTATACAGTGAGTGTGGATGTTTTCCAACATTATAACACTATAAAATATTCCCTTATATAATTATCCAGATATTTTCAAAATAAAAGTTTTATTTTATAATTATTTTACTTTTAAATGATTTCAAAATAGAAAGAGATATTTCCCTCAAATAGTTTTTATTTCATCTATGTCAATATCCTTTGAGGGATTTAACACTTCTTTAAATTTGATTTATTATGAAAAAATCTCCCATATTGTATTAATGGTTTTTTATACGTTTGATTGTGGATGTGTAATTATTATATAATTCTTGGTTTATGGATAAAGTATTTACATTTCTTATGCTAGTTTTAATACGAATGTTTATGTTATGTTTCAACCTTTTCATTTGAGGAATGCATTGGACTTAGTAAGTGATGGGTGGAGCACACTATATCTCCTTGATGCATCAGTAGGTCTCATGAGACAAAATAGTGTAATGGAACAAGGCCTTGACAAATTATTATTTCTAGTCTTGGAATGAGGCCTTGACTATATGGTTATGATGTCCAACATTACACATTCCATCATTATGAATTTTGGATATTGATATTGCACGTAATTATTCAACTAGTAGAATATCAATGTGAATAAGTAAATGTAATTATTTGATTTATCTTTACCATATTATGCTGATGTTTAATTTTAAAAGTCTTGTTTTTTAGTCTTATAAATTTCCTTAAATGATTATGCATATTTTTTAAAGTGTTCTCTATATTTTTATCCTTACTTAGAATCTGATCTCACCCCTTTCTTATGTTTTATTTGTTCAAGGATGTGAAGATGTAAATTATAAATGACCTCTAAGAATTTTATAAGGGGATATGAGTATGTTCGAAGGGGACACAATGATGTTGTTTTTAAATTTCTTAAAGTAAGGTGAAACTTATGTATGTATCTGGTACATCCAAGGATACTATATTGTTCGATCTTTAGGGACATGATTCCTGGTATCATTCCAATGTTATGTAATAATTCACTTACTCTGGGTAACTAGGTTTAGGGTGTTACAGTTAGTATCAGTGAAAGTTGAGTAAAAACCATTGAAACAATATTTATAAAATATCTTATTAGATTACACTACCCTAAGATAAAATTTGAGGATTAGTATAGACGAATGTCCTATAATTATTGTAATGTAGAGATTTATATTTATTTTCCAAGAAATACATCTCTATCTAGATATGAGCAGGTAGAGGTTACTCTGGAAGAGATGTACCTAGGAGTGAAATCTCTGACATGGAGTTTCATGATTGACCTGGGGTATCCTGGTACATGACAACATGCCTTGTTTCACTCTTGGTTATGACACTCCTAGGGGATATTCTTAGGGTAATTCACATTTTCTTTATAAACTATTGTGAAGGATTTATGAATTTATACCTCCTCAAAGAAAACATTTTTATTATTTTGAATTATATCAATAATATGATCAATTTATTTAAAGTGTTTTACATGTTTGGAATTATGTATTACAATTCATAAAATAATCTAGTGTATGCCACTATTTAGAAATGGATACTAGAGGAAGGAATGGAAACTAGATCAATGCATGTAATCCATGTAGAGATTTACCTCCTACTCAAGATAATTATAGTGGAGCTGGTGATGCAACCGGTGCTGAAAAACATATACCCATACTGGGGAAACTCACTCAGGTTATGAATAATAACCTTGCACATATGAAGCACCACAATCCACAACATGGAGGATCAATGTTAGATCACTTCATGAGGCAAAAACCACCAACATTAAGTGGGACTAAAAATCCATTTTTAGCTGAGCAATGGATATGTTCCTTAGATAAAATATTTCATGATTTGGGGTGTGAAGAAAGGGACGATGTTTTCATGGTCATTTATCACCTTAGGGGAGATGCAGATAAATGGTGGTCATTAATTCAAAAAACAACGGAGGATGAAAAAGTATCAAATATATAATGGAGAGATTTTAAAGAGATTTTCATAGAAAAATACTTTCCTCGTTACCATCGACCATTTCTAAGGCATAGGAAAAAGGAGGATGAGAATGTCATAGAGTATAAGGATAACTCTACAAGGATAGAAAGGCATGATGCATATTATATACGTAACCGAATGAGTAATATTGATTGATTCTTAGATGGGTTAAAACTATTTCTCTGTCAATCGTTGGTCTCACAATCCTTCTCATCAAATGAAGATATTGTCACATGTGCTATCCTGATAGAAAAATAATTCTTTATGTCTTGTGAATTTATAGTAAAATGAGATAATAATAGATCTATTAAACACTTTGGAAATAGAAATAAGGGGATGAAGGGAAAAATTGAATTTCCATCCTATAGTAAATATGGGAAGAAACACCCTAGTACTTTCCTGAATGAAATGGGATTATGTTATAACTATGGTGAAAAGGCTACCAGGCTCGTGATTGAAAGGGGAAGAAATAGGTTGTCAATGTTAAATGCTACAATTATACAGAAATGGGAAATTATGCAAATGAATGTCTTTAGCGCAAATGAATATTATACCATAAAAGTCCAATGGAGCAAGGCCACGCTTATGAGATCACTACTACTCAGGTTTCACCTTCGAATGAGGTGGTGGAAAGTAATTTAATTGTTTCCTCAAATATTTCCAATGGATTATTTGATTCTGGATCATTTCATTGTTTCATATCTTCCCATGATGCTAAGAAAATTAGATACTTCCAATTTGATTTAACAATGATGTTGTTAGGCAAAACTCCTAAGTGAAGTATCATTGCTACACTGTTTTTTGAGTTAGTCCCCATTAGGGCATATAAATGTTCTTTATCTACTGATATCATCATGATACAAAAGATTGAATTTATTATATTCCTCGGTATGGATTTCCTTTCAGACCATGATTCCAAAATTTGTTGTAAGAAGAAGGAGGTTACAATTTTTGATGATGTTAAAGAGTACCTTATCTTTAGAGAAGAAACATCACCACTTGATTCTTATCTAGATCCACTCCTAGTAGCTCTACTAAATTCAATTTCTATGCAGGAATAGGGTGAAATTACTATGGGTGGAGAAAGGAATGTTAAAATAGAGGACTTACCCATTATTCAAGAATACATTGATGTGTTACTATGGGATTTACCTGTACATCATCCAGAATGATAAATTGAGTATTCTATTTATTTAATTCCAAGTTCAAGACCCATATCTAAGACACCTTATATAATGGACACTATGGAATTAGTGGAACTAAAGAAACAACTAAAGGAATTGAGTAATAATGGATTTATTCTCTCTAGTGTTTCTATGTGGGGATCCCCTGTTCATTTCGTTAATAAGAAAGATAGATCCATGAGGTAGTGTGTTCACTACAGGGAGATCAATGTTATAACAATAAATAACAAGTATCCCCTACCTTGAATTAATTATTTATTCGATCAACTTCATGGAGCTAAATTTTTTTAGTGATTTACCTTCAATCTGTATATCATCAGTTGTGTGTGAAGAAGGAATACATTCCAAAGAAAATAATATATACTAGGTATGGGCATTATGAGTTTACAATAATGCCTTTTGGACTGACCAATTCACCCCTTCTTCATGGATCTAATGAATAGATTTTTCAAGGAATATCTTCATGACTTTATAGTGGTATTTATTTATGATATCTTGGTTTAATCCAAATATAAGAAGATCATGAAAATAACATGCGCACTATTCTAAAGACTCATAGAAGAAATTAATTACATGGAAAGTTCATAAAATGTGAATTCTGGATTTATGAGATTTCTTTTCATGGCCATATTGTCTCTAATGATGGAATCTTTGTTGGTCCATCAATGATAAGAGAAATACAAAAATGGCTAGAACCGACTAGTGTAAATGAGGTTTGCAGTTTTATTATGTTTAGAAGGTTATTATCGGTGTGTCATTCATATTTTTTCCTCATTTTCTAACCCATTAGCCATGATCACACGTAACGAGGTTAAATTTATTTGAAAAAAAGACTATGAAGAATGTTTTGAAGAACTGAAGAGAATATTAGTCAATGATCATATCTTGACTCTACCATCGGGGAATGATGGTTTTTTATTTATAGTTATTCTTCAATGAAATGACTTGGTTGTGTCCTCGTGATGAATGATATGTTTATTTCCTATTCATCATGATAGCTAAAAATTTATGAACATAACTATCATACTCATGATCTTGAGTGAGAAACTGTGTTCTTTTGTTTGACGATATGAAGACACTATCACTATAGTGAAAAATGTGTGACATATACCGATCATAAGATTTTGAAATATATATTCTCATAGAAAGAACTCAATATGAGGTGAAGATGATGGCTTGATCAACTCAAGGATTATGATGGAACTATACACTACCACCTGTGGAAGCCAAATAAGGTGGCAGATGCTTCGAGAAGAAAGGATCATGGAGTTTTTAACAAGATGAGAGTTGAAAGGGATCCTATGTTCATTGATCTAGTAAAAATGGATATGGAAATAATCATCGAAGGTGAAACAACAATCCATTTTCAAATAGTTTCCATACCATATTTACTGGAAATGATAAAAATTTCTCAAACTGACGATGAGGAGTTTCAAAAGAAAATTAAAGCTGTGAGTAATGAGAGATTGATTGACTTCATATATGAAGATGGAATTTTGAAATTTGAGAATATACTTTGTGTTCCTGATATACCCTATCTAAATTGGGAATTTTTGGATGATTCTCATAGCTCCAATTTCTGTATACACCTTGGTAGCCCTCATATGTATAGATATTTGAGGGAATGTTTTTGGTGGCACAACGTGAAGTGGGATATTTCTGATTATATGTCAAGATGTATGATTTTTCAACAGGTGAAGACTGGATGAAAACATCCAATATGAGTCATGAAACCTCTTCCTATACCTGAGTGAAAATGGGATGATATTATGATGGGATTTTTCATGGGACTACCAAAGAATCCTAGAAGGAATGATGCAATATGGGTCATTGTTTATTTTCTTACCATGTCAACACATTTTAATTCTATAATAAAAGATTTATCACTTGAATGTTAAGTAAAACTGCATATTTATGAAGTTGTAAGACTTCATGGAGTACCCCTATCGATTATTTCTAATCGTAATACCCATTTTACTTCATGGTTCAGGAAAACACTTCAGAATGACTAGGATACTGAACATCATTTAAGCACTTCCTACTTCCCTCAAACTAATGGACAATTAGAACAAACTATTCAAACCTTAGAAGACATGTTTAGATCTTTCTCACTTAACTTTCAAGGTATGTGGGATAAGTATTTACCTATGATAGAATTTTCCTATCACAATAGCTTCCATTCAAGTAATTAGATGTCACCATATGAAAAATTGTATGGACTGAGATGTCCCACACCAACTTGTTGGGATGATGTTGGTGAAAGGAAACTCATAGGCCCATATCTTGTAGAGGAAACAATGGAAAAGTTTTAGAGTATCCAAACCCACATTAAAGCAACTCAAAGTAGGAAAAAGAGATATGCCAATAAATGAAAAAGGATTTGTAATTTCAAGTAGGTGATCATGTTTTCATGAAGGTATCCTTATGGAAGGGTGTTTTATGATTCGATAAGAAGGGAATATTAAGTCCCAATTACATTGGACCTTTCAAAATTCAAGAACGAGTTGGATTTGTAGCTTATCATTTTGCAATGCCGCCACGTTTCTCCAAAGTTCATGATGTCTTCCACCTATCTTTGTTGAGAAAATACATGCCTGACCCAACCCATGTACTCACCTATGAGGAAATTGAAATGGAACCTCATCTTCCTTATTGAGAAGATCCTGTAAAGACTCATGATACCAGAGTACAACTATTGTGAAACCGGACAACTTGTCTGGTAAAAGTTCTCTGGGACATCATAATATAGAAGGGAATTGTGGGAACCTGAGGAACATATGATGAAGAACCACCTGAATAATTTCATGTGGTAGCATTCTAGTAATTTCAAGGAAGAAATTATTTGAAGGAGGGGAGAATTTAACTCTCCATGCTTCCACGGTATGTTTCACTTTGAATAATGCAATAACTTTCACTTTACCCAACTTGGCTCATGACAAATCAAAAATGCCGTTATGAATTGTAATACCCACTTATTTAATTTTTATAAATTTTAATTTATGAAAATGAATTCATTTTTTGGTTCGGAATATAAATATTAGATTCGGGTTAATTTTTGGTATTTTTTTGAAAACATTCAATTATTGATAAATAGTGAAAAAAACAGTGTTATTATTTAAAAATGGAATTTTTATTTATATAATTACATATTATAATTATATTTATCTTAAGTAAAAATTGATACATAATACCTATGTATGTTAAATATAAGTCATTAGAGTAATTTTATAATAAGATTGGATGTATAAAAGTTTATTGAACTTTTTACCGTCTTTTACCCAACATCAAGGCACATTTGAAAATTTGCGTAAAAAGTAATTTTATTGCTTCTGTGAATTGAATATCAAAAATCCAAGAGACACGGTTGACATCAATATGTAACATTTTTTTCAACAAGATGAAAATAGTTTTTAGTAAATAGTAACTTTTGACTTCTATTTATAATGGTTAAAATTATATTGGGTAATTAAAGGTAAAATATGATATTATAATTACACTAACACTTATCCTAATTATTGTTGATAAGTGTATCTTCACCAAAATCAACCTTATGAATAAAATATGATCTTTTTGGTCTACTTGGATTAGATTAGGATATTTATTATGATTTTATTTAAAGAATTTTTAAAAGTGATTAACTCAATGTTTAATAACTACACCATTTTTAATATAGTGTTATACATAAGATAAATTTTTCTATAAATATTCCATATGAATACAAAACGATTTACTACATAATAAAATTTAAATAATAAATTTATACTTTTAATAATTAAATTTATATATGACACAATGATGATGCATTAATTACCATATTATTGAATGATTAAAATAATTAATATTATAAATATTAAAATAAATGTAAATTTAGACATCAGATAAATTACACTAATTTTATAGGTTTATATGACATTTTAGGGTTGATTAAATAATTTTTTTGGAGTGATAATGTTGTTATGACATTCACAAAAACAAAATACCATATAGTGTCAAATTTTAGATAAATGAGTTTTTCAAACAAATACTATATTATTAATTGATATAATATATCTAAAAATATATGGTTCAACCAAGAGACTTAGATAAGGTTATATATGTCAATAATGAACCACTTTTGGTTATATTTACTTTTTATAGTATGTTTATTAACCATTTATTATAATAATACAAGAAAACATGGTGAAAGTTAAACTATATAACTAAGAGTTAAATAAAAAAGATAAGGTTAATATGGTGACCTAAACTTTCTAAACATTTTATGAGAGGTTTGAGACCCATAACCACATTAACCAAGAAATAAATCTTTTTGGAGCCATTATATACCGAATATGATTGTATAATAAAGTAATATTTCAAGCTTTTCCAAAAGTGACCCTCACCTCTTTTATAAAAGGGTACATCTCATCTCAAAATCACACATCCAAAGCAATTTGGCTTTGTCAACCCCTACTAAAATATCCTACCAACTACCCTGACATCGTCTTAGAGGCCTTACATTGATTAGAAATCCAACACATGGAGCCCTTTTGATAATTTCAAAAGGAAACACCCGAACAAGAGGTAATAAATATACAACATTTTTCAAATTTCTTTTCTTCTTATGCTTACTCTTTCTCAATTGTTTCCATAAAAAATAATAATTCTAGTACCTTATAAATATTGTGATATTATTATAAATATGTTACAACCACATTCATTATTCCATCTATCGTACGAATGATAACTCACCATATCTGCGTATGTACGGCTTACCGTCTCCGCGTCGTGTTGTAGTTTGTTATTCAAACACTTCATTATTTGGATGGGTTTAATAATGAGTATAACAGATATAAATAATAAAATAAAAATTTAATGATCCTATATATATGATATAAAATCCAATTACAAACTATTCCACCATCAATAGAATGGTATTGATGCTTTTGTGTACGTACAGATTAACGTCTCCACGATTGTGATGAGATTCATTCTCAATCGTAACCATTCAAAAATAAATATTATTTTAGGATTAAAAAATAAATTTTAAGAACATAATATCATTCTAGATATGAATAAAAAAAAACCTATCCCTAACAAATATAACTTACTTTACAAAACATATAAAGGAAAATGAATCATTAAATACCCAAAACAATAATACTACTGAAATATTATTAACAATTCCTTATTAGAACATTATATATGATATCATATTTATGTATGTGGTTCTTGTATAATTTAATAAAAGTTATTTAACTATTATATATAAGGTTAACGTCCCCTCGATCATGGAAAATTTCAAGGTAATGGTTAATTCTACAATCTCTTCATTATCTAAGGTTGTTTATACTTGAGTATCTACTATGACCTCTTTATCATCCACATCATTGTTTCTAAAAAATATATTTAATTTTTTTTAATATTTCCTAGATTATGGGTTAATGTCATTTATCCCCTTGTTTTACAATTTATAAAATTTTTATAAAATTATCTTTCCATCATTTTAAAAACAAATCCTTTACGACCTTTTCGAAAAAATTAAAGAAATAATGTTTTTTGACATATACAGTGAGTGGGGATATTTTACGCCATTATAACACCATCGAATCTTCCCTTACAAGACTATAAATATATTTTCAAAATCAATTTTATCTTTTATAATTATTATTCTTTTAAATGATTTCAAAATAAAAAGAAATATTTTCTAAATAGTATTTATTTCACCTTTGTCAACATCCTTTGATAGATTTTACACTTGTTTCTAGTTGATTTGTTGTGATAAAATCTTCTATATTGTATTGAAGGTTTTGTGATATGTTCGACTGTGGATGTTTTATTTTAATACCATTCATGATTTATGGAAAAATTATTGACATTTTTATGATAATTGTAATACGAATGTTTATGTTATGTTTCATCCATTTCATATGAGTAATGCACTGGACATAGTTAGTGATGGGTGGAGCCCACTATAACTCATCAATGCATCTGTATGCCTCATGAGACAAACTAATATCTTGAAGCAAGGCCTTGAAAAAATCTTATTTGTAGTCTTGGAATGAGGCCTTCACTATGTCATTATGATGTCCGACATTATGCATTCGATCATTATGAAATTTGCAATTGATATTCCATGAGATTATTCGACTAGTTAAATATCCATGTGAATATGTAAATGGAATTATTCGATTTATCTTTTCCATATTATGGTGAATAATAAGTTTGAAAGGATTTTGTTTAAGTCTTATACATTTCCATAAATGACTATGCTTTTTTTGAATGTTTCTGCTATATTATTATCCTTACTGAGCATATGAGCTGACACATTTTCTTAGTTTTTATTTTTCCCAGGATGTGAAGATGTATATTATGACTTACTTTTCGGAATAGGCTAAGGGGATATTAGTGCGTTCAAAGGGGACATAATGTTGTTGTTTTTAAATTTCATAATGAAATGTAAAAATTATATATTTATATATTACTTCCAAGGCTGCTAAAATGTTCGGTCTTTCAGGATGTGATTGCTTGTATGATGCTAATTTTGTGTAGTAATGCACCGACTATAGGTAACCAGGGTCAGGTGTTAACGATTTCTTCCCCAATTGAAACCCCAGTTCATTTTTTCATCATCCATGTAATGATCCAGAAATTAATATATGATAAATTTCATTATAATATACATGTGTGTGATATATAAATTAATATATTGCATAAATAAATAACATGCCTTGTATAAAAATGAATATTATTTTATTCCATCAGTATAATTCATTACATATAAAGTGAAAATAATATCTATAAAATTAAAAACTGTATATTATGAAAATAAAAAAAAATAAAAAATGACTATAATTCAAAATACATAGGGTTTAGTCTCTTAATAATATTACACCCATGCACCCCAATATAAAACTAAAATAAAAAATTTGTAATAATATTGACATTTTGTAAATTATGTATTCGTAATATTGAGAGAAAACTATGTGAATAAAATGTTAAATATTTAAGGTTTAAATATAGTTTATTAAATGATAAATGGACCTTATAAATATGGATACTATAATAGTAAACTCTCTATTATAATTGTAAAATTGTATTTAGAATAGTTATTTCACTATTAAAATAGTGACCTTTCCATAGAATAGCAGAATTACCAATATAACTAGAATAATAATACATGAATATAAAATTTCAATAAATAGATAATTAATTTATTTAATTTAATTTTATAATTCTTCTAAAAGAATTCCTAACATATTATTTATAGGTAGTAATAAAAATATTAAACTCTAACACCAACATATGTTTTTAATTTACCTAAAAAACAAATTTATTTCTTAAAATGGATTAAATTTTTTGAATCATTATACTAAAATTATATAGGAGTAATGTATTCCTAATTGTCTAAAATAGATTAATTTATAGGTTAATAGTAAAATATGAAATTCTATATTTAAAATAAAATTTCAATAAAACATTATTCATTATAAATCATTAGATAATAATAAATATGATTTATAAAATAAATTTATATCTATTTTATAATCCTAAAATAATATTTTTAACACTAGGAGAATTTTTATTCAATAAAATTTATATTTTTAACCAATTATGGGACTTTATAGAAAGAATTATATATCATAGTAATAAATTTATTTACATAATCAAAATTCTATGTTACAAATTTTGATTTTAAAATTTGATTTGGTTTAAAAATTATTTTTTGTAAAACATTAATAAAAAAGTGTAAATATGCTACAATAATGAAGTCAAAATGAATGAATTTTGAAAAACACAATCTAATATGTAGGAACTACATAGGTTCATCCTTTAAAATCTGTATTATTATTCTTATTCATATGTAATATAACAATTGAAATTCATGGTCCTTAATTGATTTTAAATTCAATATTGAATCTCTAAATATCCCTCAACTACACGTATAAATACCCTCCCTCAACATCATAGAAAATCACTTCCAAAATATATCTCATTACCAAATATTTTTCCAACTCAATACATCTAATCCAAATTTCGTCGTTGGAGGCATTCTCGGCTCACCTAAAATAATGGCGTCAAGGATTTAACACCATGGAAAATGAGTAAACTACATAAATAAGGTAACAATGCTTCCAAATAGTTTCAAATTACTAATTCTATTCTTATATTCATACCTAAATAAATTGTGATACATTATAATTGTTTAAAAATATTTATAATATATATATATTTATTATATCTCTCTTACATTCAACACATCCTATTAATGGTCAGTTTGACAACCAACTAGGGTATTAAATCTTTATTTACCACATCCATTAAATATAGTTTCCATAGATTATATAATTATATATAATTGTTTTATAGAACACTATAATCATTATAAATTATTCATAAAATACACATAATTTCTATCTTAATTTATATTTCTTATTAGTGGTTAGTTTTACTACCTACAAAGACATTGTTAATTATTTAATTATCCCCACCTTCACTATTAATCATTATAGATTAATATATATATATATATATATTTGTGTTTTTATCATCATTTTAATCTAATGAAACTAATATAGAAATGAAAATGATCAATATAATAATATATAAATGAAAAATGAACAAATTGTATAAACAGGTCATCATACTTTTTTAGGTTTAACAATAGATCAATAAACAAATCTAGTTGATAAAAAATAAAAAATAATATACTAAATTAAATTTTTTTACATATGTAATATTGTTTTTAAATTTTTTTTTGAAGGGGTATTAAGAGTAATAAATATTAATGATAACTAATGTTTGGTGACTATCAAACTCTTTCAATTTCTATTGGGTTTATACTCTTATTTCATCTCCCTTTTCTATATTCCACTTCTATAATTTTTTAAAAATCCTTATTATTATACTTATTTTATATTTTAATTAACTATTTTATAGATATTAATTTATTTTTTTCTTTGGGATAAATTCTTATCCACCTCTATTTATTTTTATAAATACCCTGTTTGAAATACCTCTCTAAGATAACACTTATGTTTTTAATCTAATCATAATTTCAGAAATTATTTTTAATTTTTTTCATTCCATTGAATATAAAATATAATTTATTTTTGTCTTATATAAGGTACCACCACATTTATTCATAAGTATATTCTTTTAGAATAAATTTTAAAACAAATCCTCTTTTAGTGGGTTTATTTCATGTTTATGCTTGTTGTGCAATTATTTTCCCTAAAAGTGCATGATTTTGAACATAATATGATATGGTGAGTTGGACTAAAATTAAAAATCCATTAAATTAACTGGATAAAGGATTATATCTCATGTTACCATTACATATATACTTGATGTATTATGATTTTTCTCTGATGTTATGTTTTGACATGTTATTGTTTTCTAATTCATTATAATATAATATATTTTCATCTTTTCCTTGAAATTTGTTTTTAATGGTTAAATATTATTCGTATTCCACATTCTATGTATCCCTAAAATAATTCATATGATTTTGATTGAATTATTTTTTTGTGTTCATTGTTATTATTCTAACACATGTACTAATTTTAATTTATGGCATTTTTTGATTCATAATATTACTACCTTTACTTGGATTTTATCTCACCCTTATTATATTGTATGCCATAAAGTGATAAAATGTATTAATAATATTATTAAATCTTATAGGGGTATTAAAGTAAAACATTTATATAAACTTTAATGTCTAGTGTGATTTAATACTGTATTAACATAATTTTTCATGATGATAAACCTATCGATTTTGTAATTTACACGATTGTGTTAATATTGATATAATAATAATAAATGTAATGTATGGGTAACTGTAGTTGGTATCCAATTATTTTTTAATTGATTTACTAATTAGGAAATATAGTAAAACTAATCATAGGTTGAAATTATTGGTTTTATATGATAATAAATCAACATTGAATTACTCATATGAGAATGTTCGTTATCCATGCTATATTGAATAAGGGTTCGTTATAACGTTTCATAATTTAGAAAATTATGTTAACTAAGGTAAAACATGACAAAAATGCATGTGATATAAATGAAAATTATTTTATAAGTAAATTTCCTAATTCAATTTGATATGGACTATAAAACCTCATGGTTGTACGTAACCGCATATCACATTTCATGGAAAATTATTTTTAATATGTATAATTTACACCTTTACCCAATATAGGGAAACTTTTCATTTAATCCTAAGTGAAAAAAAACCCATATTAACTTAGTATATCTTCTGATCCATATATTACAAAAAAATGTAAAATCTATTAAAAAACTATTTTCATCAATTTTCTAATAATGGGAATATTTCTCTGAACATCTAATATTTATAAGGATAAATTGATGAACAATGCTAGAAATTTTTCATGAAATCTAAATTTAATGATAAATTTGAATTAATAGAGTGGTATGTATTCATGGAAGAATTTCAAAAAAAAATATTTACTGGAATTATTTATACCAAAATGGAGACAAAATTTAATGATCTCAAAGAAAGGATGAAGGAATATATTATAATATATAAGGTGGATTTCACAAGGCATTCAAGGCATACCTCTAGTTTTTTATCTACCATGATATAAATATTTATATATTATGTAGTTTTTTAAAACCACGTATTTAAAAAAATATAACCAGTTTAAACATTGGTGTGACACCCTAATATTTTAAAAAACTTAATATGTTTTTAAGCGTATACAATATGCAACATAGAGCCTAAAATAACAATAAATATTATTATTTAGATGTGATTATTGTAATGGCTCGGACCTCTCTAGTCTATTCCATTGCGAAAATCTAGTGTTTGGGGTGTTTCAGGATGTCAAAGTGACTTATCCCTAACACTTTACCAAATTTCCTATTCGATGAATAATTCCAATAGTAGACCATTGTGAACAGTTCCAATGGTATCCTAATGTAAATAGTGTCATTGGTATCCTTAGGTGAACAGTACAATGGTGTCCTTATGTGAACAATGTTTTTAGAATGGTGAGGTTCCAACGGTGAGGTTTCAATGGTGAGGTTCATGAATAGTGTTTCCAGAATGTTGAGGTTCAAACGGTGAGGTTCATGAATAGTGTTTCCAGAATGGTGAGGTTCTAATGGTCAGGATTCAATGGTGAGGTTCATGAACTGTGTTTTTTCTTTTTCCAAATTTTATGTTCGTGAACAGTGTTCCCAACTTCCTATAGTTTCGCCCCGTTGAAATAATATGAATTTAAAGCCTTTTTTATGGACTCTAAGGCCAATTAAAAGGCCTTGGATCCTATATTAATTTTTTTCAAAGGCTTGAGATGATTTTACTTGGTCAAACCACATGGTTTAATGCGATACACTTTAAATAAGAAATCCAACATATCTTAAACCATTGTTCCATTAAATATCCTAAAGGGATGAGATATATTTATCCCTAATTCTTCCTCCTTGTTCTCGGGTGTGAGATTCTCGGACCTTCCATTCCTTCCTATAGGAGTTGTGAGGTCATGTTTTCCTCCATGGATTAGTTCCCCTCTATTTCCGATGCAACCGATAGGTATCGATCAATGTTCGATATAAGGTATGATCTATTGTCATTCTTATGGGTTCATCTCCTTATGTTTATCCTTCACCATTTATCGAATTCTATCCCCATTTTCCTAATGGGATTTTCTGGGGTGTTGACTAGTGTGGTGGTGTCTCTGCATCCTCAGGTGGATACAATTGTCACGGGGGGAGGAGATTGGGACCCATTCTGTGGCTCGTTCTCGTACAAGGATTGTTATGAACCATTTGAGTTTTGGGATTCATTACTTTTATTTTATTTTATCAAAAACTATATAGTTAGCATGATTTATCCCACTAGATCACAATGGAATTGAAATAATTAATATTTGAAACAGATAAATAAATTGGCATCAATCGTATGTTATCGCCTATTGTTTTTCTAGATACTGTGATATCTATGCTTTCTTGGCTTAGCTTCTCATTCTTGATGGAAATTGGTAATGAACGTAAAGCCAGAATTATCAGATAATTGTTTTCCTAAAAATAAAGATGCATGTAAATGAATCTGGATTTTCTTGTTTCAATTTTATTGAAATCAAATTGGTGTAGTAAGCATGTTTAATTATTTTTGATAGCTTACTAGCTGGATTTCATGAATTTGGAACCTATGAATAATAAATTGGTTAATCTATGATGGATTAAAGATTGGTTTTTTTTTGATAAAAGATAATTCCTTGTAGTGTTTTGAGTTACCCTCTTACGTTTTTAAGGTCCAATATCCCAATTGATATGAGGTTTGTTTTTCTGCTTCTTGTGTTGTGATATTAGCCTGGATGGTTGTTGTGATATGTTGGGGCATGGAGGCCTACTGGTTGTGGTAGCAGTTGACTCATAGAGTGTCTAGATGCATTGTTTTATGCATATGGGTGTCGAAGAGGACACTAGGGATGATGAAATGGGTGGGATGTGAATGTTTGGATTCTTACATATTCTTTTGGTAGTTTATCTTTTTTCCTTTCCCCAATGCTCAAGGAATATGGTCTTGCTTACCCTTCTTCCGAAAGGGGAGAAGACGCAAGTGGTATGTCTTGTGCTTTCCGCATTGAGCTTATCAAGGGAGGATAGGTCTACGCTCATGCTTTAGGCATCAATGAATCGACATGTAGTTCATCTACTCATCATGTTGATCCACCTTGTGTTTACTATCTTAGAATGTTTTTCTAGAATTCTTGGGAATATGGGAAGGTAATTCTGTAAATAAATAAGTGAAAAAATGATGTTAACTATTGGGGTTGGAGCTTTTTGGGGCACAATGTGGAGGTTTCAATTTAAAGGAATAGTGAACATTGTGTGTCATGCTAATGAAATATAATGTGGAAATTTTTAATTGCTATTTAATGTATAAAGAATTAATTAATGTAATTTTCAACTTATAGAAAGGGAATGAAGTAATATAATAAATCTCATTAAATGGTTGTGTTCATATTGGATACCTAGTCTTAGAAGTGGTTGTTGGGAGTCTGAGAGTCATTAGTTGTAGTGGAGTCTACGACTAATTTATTCCCGTAGTTTGGTTGTGAGATATAGTATATTCTATACTTTTTGTGTTTCTATACGCTACTCCCTCAGGTCAGTTGGGGAAAATGACACCCCATTGATTCTGAGCCATGGGGGTGTTGCCCCCAACATTCTGGTTGGAGAAGGGATGGTTGACTACCCCCTTTGGCCCTGCCCTATTCTTTTGGTATTTACTTGTGCTGGTAGGAACAACAGTTAGTTTTCCACATATATGTGTTTAGATGGTTTCAATGGATTGTTTTTATTCACACACACATATTATAGATATAATATCTCATGGAGAACTATAGGTTTAAAATGTATAGGATGTGACGGCTTGAGGATTCTTACTCGATGTGCGGGCTGTAATAGATTGAGGTATAATTCCCAACGTATGATACACGTTATGTGAACAATGGAGGCTCCCAGAAACTACCTAGTGACTTTCTTGTGTGGACTTGGTGGTTTTGTTTCATGAGGTTCATGTGTTGGTGCTTAGCCCATGTGTTTATGGGCAAGACTTTTCGGAGTGAAATGCATAGGACGGGAGATGTTGGGGAAAAGAGGCAAACTAGTGGGGAAGAAGTAGTGGGTTACCCTAGATATTCATTATAATATTTTATACTCTTGTATGCATTATATGGTGAGAGTATCCATGGTGATGATTGGAAAATAGTATACCTGTTTAGGTGACATGTTATTCCACTTGTTGTACAATATGCTTTAGCATGATTTCATTACTTTTGAATGAGTGTATTCAGGGATGATTCTACTGATTATACAATTATACTCACCCTATGTCTATATAAACTGTTTTTTAGGTCACATGGAGCAGTTTGGAGATCATTCTAGTTTCTAATAGCTAGGGATTGCATGAGCAGTTCGGGCTTTGTGGTCAATGTTTTTTTTTACTTTCATTTGGGTACTTTCATATTTCCCCTTTCAGTTGATGTATTTTTTTCATGACATTAAATACGTGTACTTGGGATTTCATTTATATTGTTGTTTGAGTTATAGTTGGTTGGTGTCTATCTAATCTCTCTCTACCGCAAGTGTTATCATTAAATGAAATGCCTCTCATTTGGGTGTTTACTATACCCTCGATGTTAGACGCCTGCCCAGGGGCTATTTGAGGCGGGACTTAGGGGTCATTATCTCCCTTCTCACATTGTCGACCAAAGAGGGGTATACTTAGTGGGGATGGGGTCGTGATAGAGTGGAATCAAAAGGATGTTGAGGGATATGATAGTTTTTGGAGTCAGGCATAGGTGAGGATGCATGGGCTGGTAGGGAAACAGTTTCATTCATGTTTAGAAAGTGATGTAAACACTGGAGACAACAGATACATAGGTGTTTAGGCCCCCCTATGATCTGATGTGCTTACCATTAGGTTTACAATGGATACTAAACATTTTGATAGTAATCATAGAGTAGGGACCTAGGAAAGGATCATGCATCATTATTCTTTTTTCCTATATTTGAATTTGTAGACCTTGGGATAGGTTATGAAAAAATGAATAAAAGGAAAAAACTAATTAATTAATGTTTAGTATTCATTATTCTAGGTTTCGGTTATTTTATAGGTATGGCTCTAGGTTGACATCCTTTTCAGGAAAGCATTGAAGATGTCTAGTTGGATATACTAGTAGATCGCTGCAGGGTTGAGGTTGACGATGACGACACGTAGAGGAGGAAATTTGGAGAGTTTCAGCGCCATAGCCTGCAGAAGTATGATGGATCTCTTTGTTATGGTGTCATGGAAGAATGGATGGAGGTGATCGAGATAAGCTACAGTTCGATCCATTCTCAGAAGTAACATTGGGTGTCCTTGTATGTGATGATGCAACATTGAGCTGTGAGGTAGTGGTGGTTATTGTTCCTCATGGATCGCGAGGAGTCATCGTTCTCATGGGAGGAGTTCCAAGAGATGTTTAGAGTCGAGTTTATTTCTTCACCTGCCAAGGAATCCAGTCACAAGAAGCTTCTTACCCTTTGACAAGGGAGCTCCAATGTGCAAGGGTTTGGAATCCATTTCAGGAACCTTTAATGATATACTTCGGACCTATTTCCAGATGAGGAGGCTAGGGTGAAACATTTTGAGGAGTCATTGCATCTAGAGATCAAGAGCCAGGTCACCCCATTTATGATAAAGACATATATTGAAATTCTAGCGAGGGAAGAGGTCATTGAGAGGACATTGGAAAAAATATATCCTCAATAGAGGAGAGTCATCATGATTCCTCATGAAGTAGAGCTGTGGTCCGGGGTTCCCCATTATCAGGGAAGGAAACATTCTGTTCGGCAAGAGGTAGGTCCCAGCCCTGAGCATCTCATTTCTATGGGGGTGGTAGCTCTCATGCCTATATGAATGGATCATGCCCTTTCTTTTCTTGCAGCGGTTGAGGTCATCAGCAGCAAGAGTGCCCTTCCTTTCCAGGTAGTCATCGTGCACTAGGTTTTCTGCTCTAGGTTCCTCTTTTGAGGCAGTTCCAGCCGAGGAAATACCAGGACGGTGCACCAGCTTTAGATGAGCGGAGGGTAGATGGGGAAGGTAGAGGACAACCCCATGATGCTCCTCGTCCTTAGTGAGTAGAGTGTGGAAATGGTGGTGTTCGTCATCAGGGTTAGAGGGGTTGTCGAGGAGGTTGTGGACAGCTTCATGCTTTAGCATAGCCAACACCAAGCAAGCTAGATGTCATTTGAAGTTCCCTTTTCTTGTTTTATACCTGGGTGTATGCCATGTTTGATTCAGGAGAGACACACTCCTTCATACCACATACCCGTGTTCATGGTTTGGGAATTGAGGTAGAGAGGCTTCAAGGGCCCTTGGAATTGACTATGCGAGTTGGAGGCCGAGATTATTTGTTTGAAGTATGCAGAGACTATGATCTAGTGTTGGGGCTGCACATCTCAAGGAGATATTTCCTATGTTTACGAATACATCCATATGATTTTATCCTATGTATGGATTGGATGTATTTTGTTTAGGATATTGTTGATTGCTTCAGGAGGTAGGTTCTGTTCTTCGATGCTGATTGAGAGCTAGTAGAGTAAGTTTGTGAGCGAGACCCTCAGATGGTTCGAGGCATGTTTTTTCCTTATCATCCATGATGGCTGATCTGATGTTGAGTTCGTCGAAGGTTCAGCAGTTGGATTTTCCTAGGGTCATAGAAGAGTACCCTGATGTCTTTATAGAAGAGGTTGTAGCATTACCCCCTTGATGAGAGATCGAGCTATAACCAGGACCGTCTCATATCTCTATGTCCCCATATAGGATGACCCCTTCTGAGTTATGGGTGCTACATATATAACTTGATGGTCTGTTACAGTGTGGTTTTGTTCCGACTAGTGGGTCACTGTGGGGTACACCATTTTTTCTTGTGAAGAAGGCTGATAGTAGTTTGCGGTTGTGTGTCGATTATCATTGCATAAACAAAGTGATAGTGAAGAATCATTATCCTTCTCTATGGATTGATGATTTATTTGATTATATTAATGGTGCATGTTGTTTCTCAAAGATCTAAGCGTGGTCAGGATATCATCAGATGTGTGTACAGTATGAGGATATCCCAAAGACTACTTTACATTGTTCTCATGGGAATTAGGAGTTCATTGTAATTCTATTCATCATGAAAAATGCTCTAATTGTGTTCATGGGATTGATTAACGTTGTGTTTTGTGTGATCCTGGAAAAGTTCATGATGGTTTTCATCAACAACATCCTTTTGTAATCCTCGTCTAAGGACGAACTTGCAGAGAATCTATATAACGACCCATACTTTACATACATTGTTAATACTTAAAAATTGATGCACACTTATTACAACATATAACAAAACCATTAAAGGACCGTATAGGTATATTGTCTTCAGAAACTCGGAAACATAATCAATTAGTTCATAAAGAATCTATATTTTCTCCCATTTATTTCATCATATCTAGAGTCCCTTTTGGCATATCTTACTTAATAACCTTATTCCTGACTTGGGGAAAGAAAACATACAAAAGGGTGAGCTCACATGCTCAGTAAGGGTAAACAAAAGAAATATCAATCACATCATATTCATAAGAACATAACATTTTGGAAATCTTAACCTGAAAAAGAAATCATAATTTCATAAAATGGGATAAATCATAGTAGTGAAATTTAATCCCAATAATCATAACTTAAAACATGAAACTTTGTGGCATACACACATAATCATAGAGAATCATTTCTTATTAGTCAAGACTCATTGCCAAGACTATCATAGCGGAAAAAGTCTATTTCTGAAACGAGTTCACTCTTCGTTTCAGTCCTGTTTCACTGAACCTGTTTTCCTGCCGTTCTAGCCATGTCTATCTCATGAGATATAAATATTTACCCAATGCATTGGAGGGAGGTATAGGTCCCACCCATCTCAGAATGATACCACTCTTATGTGTCCTACAAAATCATAAATCATACATCATTGCATAACCCATGTAATAAAAATGGGATTCTTAAACATCGTGACATCATAAAACAATTCATATAAGATAATGGAATTCATGAAAATAATTCCATCACAACATAATCAAATCATGTAATAATAGGGATATAAACAGAACCCTATATTATCTTAGATGGAAAATAATTTTGGTAAAACACTTGATTTCCATTCTTGAGGAAAATATCCTTTCTAATTCAAAAACATTTTTCCTTTCTTAACATGTCATAAAATTTTAAACTAAAATAAGTTGATTTAAAATAAACTTGAAAACTTGTAAAGGAAACATCTTGAAAATAATGTTTTAAAAATGCATTCATTCTGTATAAGTTAAAAAACATTTTTCTCGTACTTCTGTCGAAAAAATCAAAAAGTACCTTGTACGAAAAAGCGACAAAAGATTCCTTTCATATCATTTACTAAAGACTCACCGAAGGGTAAAATTGGATTTAAACAATTGTAGGTGGATAGAAATAATATTACATATTGAGGAAACATGGATGTGGATGATAAAATACACCCCATTGAATACCAAAGTATAAACAATCTCGGATGAAAATGAGATTGTGATATTTTCCCTTACCTTAGATCCGATTTGCTTCGTAAGTGTCTGAACCTCCTGTATAATGATTTAAATAATGTTATTGACTTATTCCAGAATCATACTTATTCTTATTATATCATATATGGTTATATTCTTAGCTTCTTGTTAGTAATATTTCATTACTACTTGTTATTCGGGTGTTTATTACTTTTTTCTTCTTATGCGTGTTTTGTCGAATAAATTCTTATTATTTTTTTTAGGTTATAGATAACTAATTTCCATAATGATATTAGTGTAATAGATATCATATTAATTCATTCAATTCATTTATATAATCATTATGCAATGAAGATCATGTAGAACGAGTCGCATCACATCGTGGAGACGGTATTCCGTACGTACGCACGAGCGATGATATCGTTCCCATGATCGTGGAATTGTATTGGAGTGTATGTATACTATTTTAGAATCAATTTTACTTTAAAATAATCATATATAGTTATTATTTACACCATTATACCCGTCCAAGTAAGGTGGTGGTGGAAAATAGATTACACCACAGCGTGGAGACAGTATTCCGTATGTACGCACACGCGGTGATTTCGTCTTCCATAGGATGGATAGATGGTGAAATAGGGTTGTTTCATACTTATAATGACATACCAGTATATGAGTGATACTGATGTTTTTACTTCATAATGAAACAACTAATGAAGAAGAAGTGGAAGAAGAAATAAAGTTGAATGAATCGGTAACGGACATTACCTCTTCTTTGAAGCGCCACTTTGAGACCTCCCCTTAGCGCACTAAAATTTGTCTTTCCAGAAGACCAGTACCTCTAGGATGTTTCTAGGGAAGTGGAGAAGAGAATTGTTTAGGGTTTGGACGACTTTTAAGTCTCAAGTTTGTGTGATGAAGAGAGGGAGGAGGTTCCCTTTTATAAGGTAGGAGAGGGGCACCTTAGGAAAAACTAAAAATATTATTTTTTTATAAAGTCATATTCGGCTTTTAATAGCTCCAAATAGATTTATTTCGAAGATAAGGTGGGTTTTGGTCGGAATAATATCATCCAATAGAATTTAGAGAAGTTTAGGTTTCTATTTTTACCTTATCATTTAGATTTAACTTTAAGTTAAATAATTTTACTTTTACCGTGTCTTCTTGTTTTCTTACACTATAAGTTTCATAAACTTACTATAACAAGACAAACGAACCCCAAATTGTTTATTATTAATATATATAACCTTATGTAAGTCATTTGGCCTAACCTTATATTTTTAGGAATAAAATAACAATTAATAATATAATATTTGTTTTAAAAAGTATTTTATGTCAATTTTGACACTATTTGGTAATTGAGTTTTGTAAAAATCATAACAGAAATATTAGTTCTAAAAATGTTAATTAAATCATTAATATTATGTAATATTAACCTTTAAAATTATTGGAATTCATAAAAAGTCTCAAATTACATTTATTTGGGTATTTATAACATTAATTATGTCAATATTTCATTAATAAGATAATTACTGCATCATCATTGTGTCATACATAAATAAAACTATTCAATGTCTAAAAATTACAAATAAAATACCATTATGTAGTAAATATTTTTATATTTCTAATGAATATTTATAGTCTAGTTTATCTTATGTATAACCATATATTAAAAATGAATGACTTATTAAACATTGATTTTAACTATTTTAACGCTTCTTTAAATAAAATAATATTAAATGTCCTAATCTAATCCAAGTGGGCATAAATGCTCATATTTTATTCCTAAGGTTGTTTTTAGTCGAATTACACTTATCCAATAGAATTAGGATATGTGTTAGGGTAATAATAATAAAATTTTTACCCTTAATTACCTTATTTACTTTTAACCGTGAAAAAAAGTAAAAAGATACTACTAACCAAAAATTATTTTCATCTCATTGAACCTCATTTTAGTCCTTGATATTAACTGTGTCTCTCTGATTTTCGAAATTCTACTCACATAAGATGTAAAATTATGTTTTATGTGAATTTGTAAATTCTCCTAGGAGGTGGGTAAAAGACGGTGAAAAGTTCGATAAAATTTTTATATATCTAAAATTATTATAAAATGACTCTAATGAATTGAATTTAACAGATATAGGTATTATGTATCAATTTTGACCTAAAATAAATTTAAATAAAATAAATAATTATTTAAATAAAAAGTCGGTTTTTAAATAGTAACCTAGTGTTTTCACAATTCATCAAAAATTGAAAGTTTTCAGAAAAATACCAAAATTTCACCCTAGGCTAATTTCGATATTCCAAATCCAATAATGAAGTCCGTTTTCAAAAATAAAAAATACAAAATTTCAAAAAGTCGGTATTACTATTCATAACGACTAGTTTTAATAATATTTTAATATCATATCGTTGTTTAGTGAAACTCTGTATTGCGTACGACACAAGCTATCGAGGAAGGTCTCGATTGCGTGTAAAGAAAGCCAAGATATTGTTGTGTGTAGTAAAATATTTCTTTGATGATTTATATAAAAACAAAATATTTCTCCTAATAGTCTCTGGTGTCACATTCTACCCCCCTTTAAATGTATTTCCCCCTTGAAATTCGTCACTTTGTAACAAAAAGATGAGGATACCTCTCCATCATCATATCCCCAACCACCCGTGTAGCTTATTCTAATTGGTGGTTCCACCATAAAACTTTCACCAAGCGAGTGGTCTTGTTCCGTAGGACTTTTTTTCTACGATCGAGAATCTCTATCGGCTGTTCTTCATAAGAACGATATTGCTCCAGCAGTACAACTTCTGAGATGAGTACATTTGAAGCATCAGCTATGTACTTTCTCAGGAGAGATACATGGAACACATCGTGAAATTGAGAGAGATTTGGCAGAAGAGACAATCAGTAAGCTACCTTCCCAACACGATCTAGTATTTCGAAAGGACTGATATATCTAGGGATCATCTTTTCCTTCTTTCCAAATCTCATTACTCTCTTCCAAGGAGATATTCTTAAGAACACTATATCACCCACTTCAAACTCTAGGGATTTTCTTCGGTTGTCGGAATAACTTTTTTGTCGACTCTGAGATTCTCTAATTTTTTGTTGAATAGATTTGACCTTTTCTGCCATCTCATTAACATGATCAGGTCCTAATAGCTTTCTTTCCCCAAATTCATCCTAGTAAGTTGGAGTCCTGCATTTCTTTCCATATAGAGCTTCATAAGGAGCCATCTGAATACTGAAGTGAAAGATATTATTATAAGAAAATTCCACCAAAGTTTGGTGTTGATACCAACCACCTTTTAAATCCATAGAGCAAGCTCTCAACATATCTTCTAGAGTTTGAATTGTCCTCTCAGACTGACCGTCTGTCTGAGGATGATAAGCAGTGCTGAAACTCAACTCTGTATCCAATGTATGCTGAAGACTTCGCCAGAACATTGAGGTAAACCTTGGATCCCGATCAGATATAATGGAAAGTGGTACTCCATGCAATCTTACCACTTCCTTTACATATATCCTGGAAAGCTGATCTAGAGAGAAATCTACTCTAATAGTAATGAAGTGTGCAGACTTTGTAAGACAATCGATTATGACCCAGATAGCATTATTGCCTTTGGATGTTTTAGGAAGTCCAGTGACAAAGTCCATAGTAATGTTTCCCCATTTCCATTCAGGTATGGGTAATGGTTGTAACATCCCCTTAGACATCTGTCTCTCAGCTTTAACTTACCGACAAACCAAGCATCGATAGACATATTCAGCAACATCTCTTTTCATGCCATCCCACTAGAAGTACTCTTTCAGGTCCCTATACATCTTCGTGCTTCCAGGATGAATAGAGAATGAAGAACTATGAGCTTCATCCAGCATCTCCTTATTTAATTTGGGGATGGGAGGAACACAAACCTGATTCCTGAGCTTTATTATCCCAACACAATAAAGGTTGAATTTAAGAACATTTTTAAACTTCTTTTGTAACTCTACATCTTCTTTCTGTGCCTATTTAATCTTCACATGTATAGATGGTTGAACATTCATTTGAGAAAGATACGATTTCCCCCTTCCATTATAATTCTAAGATCCATCCTTTGTAAATCCAAAAATATTGGATCTTTTGTGATCCTCATCATGGATAAACTGTCATGGTCTTGTCGACTTAATGCATCTGCCCCCTTGTTTGCTTTCTCAGGGTGGTAATGAATTGAGCAGTCGTAATCCTTAATCAGCTCCAACCATATTCTTTGGCGCATATTCAGCTCCTTTTGTGTGAAAATATACTTTAAATTTTTATGATCAGTATAAATATCACACCTTTCTCCATAAAGAAAATGCCTCCAAATCTTTAATGAAAAGGTGACTGTAGCTAACTCTAAATCATGAGTTAGGTAAGTTTGCTCATGGATTTTCAACTTTCGTGAGGCATAAGCTATCACCATACAATTTTGCATAAGAACACACCCCATCCCCTTCTTAGATACATCACTATATATCACAAACCTTTCTCTACTACAAGGCAGTGTGAGTACAGGTGCACTGGATAAACTTCTTTTCAACTCCTTGAAATTCTCTTCACATTCCTCTATCCAAACAAACTTAACTCTTTTCCGAGTCAACTTGCTGAGTGGATTAGATACTCGTGAAAAATCTTTCACAAAATGTTGATAATATCCATCCAAACGATGAAAACTTCGGATCTCAGTTACTATTGTTGGTCTCGACCATCTTTCGATAACCTCTATTTTTCCTAGATCCACATATATCCCCTCTTATGAGATTATGTGACCCAAAAATGCAACTTTTTGAAGCCAAAATTCACACTTGGTAAATTTAGCATAAAGATTCTCCTTTCTCAGGGTCTTCAATATAATTTTCAAGTGATCTTCATGTTCTTCCTTGCTTTTTGAATATACAAGAATATCATCTATAAAGACTACCACAAACTGAATAATATAGTCTCTAATGACTCTATTCATCATATCCATGAAGATAGAAGGGGAATTAGTAAGAACAAATGGCATCACTATAAATTCATAGTGTCCATACCTTGTACGGAAAGTCGTATTTGGAATATACGCCCTTTTGACCCTTAATTGATGATACCCTGAATGAAGATTAATCTTGGAAAAGTATTGAGCTCCGCGTAGTTGGTCAAATAAGTCATCAATGCGCGGGAGAGGATATTTGTTCTTGATAGTGATCTTGTTAAGTTCTCGATAATCAATACAGAGTCTCATTGATCCATCTTTCTTCTTAACAAATACAACTGGTGCTCCCAAGGTGCCCCACTAGGGCGTATGAATCCTTTATCAAGATTCTCTTGGTGTTTCTTCTTCAATTCCTGCAACTCAATTTGGGCCATTCTATAAGGTGTCTTTGAAATAGGCAAAGCACCCGGTACGAGTTCTATTGAAAACTCTATTTCACTATTTGGTGGAAGACCGGGAAATTCCTCTAGAAAGACATCATAAAAATCCCATACAATGGGAATATTCTTAATCGTGAGTTTCTCACCAACCATTTGAGATAAAAAACCTTCATTTAGTGGAATCAAGACCCATAAGATGGAAGAAATTCCCACTGGAAGGTTATGTTCATCCTTGCATCGATAGACGATCATAGATTGATCTTGAATATGAAATGTGACTTCCCTTATTTAGAAATTGATATGAGCTCCATATATAGAAAGCCAATCAATGCGAAGGATCACATTAAATTCCACTATAGGAAGGATCATAAGATTTTCAAGAATCACTTTCCCACAAACTTCAATCGGAGAAGAATTATAAACTTTTGATGCAACTGTTGTGCCATTAGGGGTTGTCATAGCTAACATAACATCTAATTGTTGAGGTAATATGGAGATACCCTTAGAAAATTGTTTATAAATAAAAGGGTGGGTGGATCCAGAATCAAATAAAACATTTGCTACTTTAGAGTGGATGGTAAGTGTACCTCTCACCACTTCGTTGTTGTACTCCACATCACCGATAGTAATTACATGTGACTTTCCTTTTTCTTCGGCCTTAAGAGTTTGTTGAAATCGATCATCATCAACAACCCTTGGATTAAGGAATTTATTGGCATAAGGCCCCATCTCGTTACACTTGTAACATTGAAGTGTAGGAGGTGCACTTTGTGTAGCCTTTTCTTTGTTTGCATCACTAGACATCTTATTCCCATTATTTCAACATTCAATTGCCCGATTACCTTCTTTTCCACACTTATAACATTTTCTTGTCCCTTTAAGAAAATTTCCTTTATGTTTATTTCCACACATTGAGCATAAGGGAAAAATCATCTTCTTTTCAGTGTGGTATTTAGATTTTTCTTTGAATTCCATTTTCCTCTTCTTATAAAAACCATGTAACTGATCGGTTACACCAATCTCCATCTCAACCTTGAGAGCACATCGAAAAATTTCATCATAGCTATTGAAGTCCCTTATGGCTAACTCCCTTTGAAGACTTCATTTTAGGCCACTAAATAATCGATCGATCTTACTCTCAGGTTGGATAATAATACCAGAAGCATACCTTGCAAGTCTTGTTAAATTTGCTTCGTAGGTACCAACAGATTCATCATCCTTTTGATTTAGTTCAAGAAACTCCTTCTCCATATTTTTTCAGAGAATACTAGGGAAGTTCTTATTGAAAAATAAGATCTTGAACTCGTCCCATTCCATGGACTCAATTTAATCTCTTTCCCTTGTATTCTTGATAAGATTCCACCATTGATCAGCATCACCTTACAAAAGATATACTGCTAAGATGACTTTATCATGTTCAGAACATTGAAGAACTGAAAATATCTTTTCAGTAGTACTGATCCATTTTCTAGCCACTAATGGATCAATAGACCCACTGAATGGGAGTGGACACTGCCTCATGAAGGATTCAACAGAATTTTTCTCCTTCCTTTTCTCATTTGTAAGTCTTACATGATTCATAGCTTGAGAAAGTTGTGTGAGCATGGCTACAATATTTTTCATTCCTACTCCTATAACGTTTGGTTGCTCAAGGGGAGAATCATTGCATTGCCCGTCGCATTCCGCATTAACACGGTTCCTTCGGGTTCCAGCCATTGACTAAAACCAAGAAGAATAGTGTGAGCAACACTAATTATAATAGAAAAAACTCATAATCAGGAATAAAATTTCACACTTAAGGTCTTATCATAGGTTGTTCATGGACATTTCTATAACACTTAGATTGTGTTTTATGCTTAGACTTATCCTTAGGGTTCTTAATAAGGCTTTCACATCCTAGTTTCCAAAGGCTGACTATACCTTTCCACTGATACCAACTATAACGACCCATACTTTACATACATGGTTAATACTTCAAAATTGAATCATAACTATTACAACATATAACAAAACCATGAAAGGACTGTATAAGTATAGTGTCTTTAGAAACTAGGAAACATAAACAACTGGTTCATAAAGCATCTACACTATCTCCCATTTATTTCATCATATCTTGAGTCCCTCTTGGCATATCCTACTTAATAACCTTATTCATGACCTAGGGAAAGAAAACATACAAAATGGTGAGCTCAAAATCTCAGTAACGGTAAACAAAAGAAATATTAATCACATCATATTTATAAAAAAAATAACATTTTGGAAATCTTAACCTGCAAAAGAAATTATAATTTCATAACATGGGATAAATAATAGTAGTGAACTGTAATCCCAATAATCATAACTTAAAAAATGAAACTTTATGGCATACAAAAATAATCATAGAGAATCATTTCATAGTAGTCAAGACTCAATTCCAAGACTATCTTAGCGAACAAAGTCCATTTCTGAACCAAGTTCACTCCTCGTTTCAGTCCTATCTCACTGAACCGGTTTAACCTACCGTTCCATCCATGTCTATCTCATGAGATATATATCTTTACCCAATGTATTGGAGGGAGATATAGGTCCCACCCATATCATAATGATACCATTCATATGTGTGCGACAAAATCATAAATCACACATCATTGCATAACCCATGTAATAAAAATGGGATTCTTAAACATTGTGACATCATAAAACAATTCATATAAGATAAAGGAATTCATAAAAATAATTCCATCACAAAATAATCAAATCAATGTAATAATAGGGATAGAAACATAAGCCTATATTATCTTAGATGGAAAATAATATTGATAAAACACTTGAATTCCATTCTTGAGGAAAATATCCTTTCTACTTCAGAAACATTTTTCCTTTCTTAACATGTCATACAATTTTAAACTAAATGAAGTTGATTAAAAATAAACTTGAAAACTTGTAAAGGAATATTCTCAGAAATAATTTTTTAAAAATCCATTCATGCCGTATATGTTAAAAAAACATTCTTCTCGTACTATTGTCGGAAAAATCAAAAAGTACCTCGTACAAAAAATGAAAAGATATTCCTTTCATATCTTTTACTAAAAACTCACCAAAGGGTAAAATTGTATTTAAAAAATTGTAGGTGGATGTAAATAATATTACATATTTAAGAAACATGGATGTGGATGATAAAATACACCCCAGTAAATACCAAAGTATAAACAATCTCTGATAAAAATGATATTGTGATATTTTCCCTTACCTTAGGTCTGATATGATTTGTAAGTGTCTGAACCTCCTGTATAATGATTTAAATAATGTTATTGAATTATTCCAGAATCATAATAATTTTTTATGATATCATATATGGTTATATTCTTAGCTTCTTATTAGTAATATTTCATTACTACTTGTTATTCGGGTGTTTATTACTTTTTTGTTCTTATGCGTGTTTTGTCGAATAAATTTTTGTTATTATTTTTAGGTTATAGATACCTCATTAATAGAATTTTATTAGTGTAATATCTATCATATTCATTAATTCAATTCATTTATATAATCATTATGCAATGAAGATCATGTAGAACGAGTCGCATCACATCGTGGAGACGGTATTCCGTACGTACGCACGAGCGATGATATCGTTCCCATGATCGTGGAATTGTATTGGAGTGTATGTATACTATTTCAGAATCAATATCACTTTACAATAATCATTTATAGTTATTATTTACACCATTATACCCATCCAATTAAGGTGGTGGTGGAAAATAGATTACACCACGGCGTGGAGACGATATTCCGTACGTACGCACGCGCGGTGATTTTGTTTTCCGTAGGATGGATAAATGGTGAAATAGGGTTGTTTCATAATTATAATAACATAAAATTATATGGCTGATACTGATGTTATTACTTCATAATGAAACAACTAAAGAAGAAGAAGTGGAAGAAGAAATAAAGCTGAGAGAATCGATAATGGACATTACCTCTTCTTTGAAGCGCCTCTTTGAGACCTCCTCTTATGGCACCAAAATTGGTCTTTGAAGAAGACCGGGACCTCTAGGATGTTTCTAGGGATGTTTATAAGAGAACATTTCATGTTTTGGCCGATCTTGAAGGCTCAAAGTGGTGTGAGGAAGAGAGGGAGGAGGTTCCCTTTTATAAGGGAGGAGAGGGGCACCTTAGAAAAAACTAAAAAAATTATTTTATTATAAAGTCATATTCAGTTTTTAATAGCTCCAAATTGATTTATTTCAAAGCTAAGGTTGGTATGGGTCCAAAGCTTCTAATCAAATAGAATTTAGACAAGTTTAGGTTTCTATTTTAACCATATCATTAAGATTTAACTTTTAGTTAAATAAGTTTACTTTTACCATGTCTTCTTGTTTTCTTACACTATAAGGTTAATAAACTTACTATAACAAGCCAAAAGAACCCCAAGTTGTTTATTATTAATATATATAACCTTATCTAAGTCATTTTGGCGAACCTTATATTTTTAGGAACAAAATAATAATTAATAATATAATATTTGTTTTAAAAACTATTTTCTCTCAATTTTGACACTATTTGGTAATTTATTTTTTTTGAAAATCATAAAAGAAAGATTAGTTAGAAAAAAGTTGATTAAATCAGTACTAATATGTAATATTAACCTAGAAAATTATTTTAATTCATAAAAAGTCTCCATTTACATTTATTTAGGTATTTATAACATCAATTATGTCAATATTTCATTAATAAGATAATTACTACATCATCATTGTTTCATACATAAATTAAATTATTCAATGTCTAAAAATTACAAATAAAATACCATTATGTAGGAAATATTTTTATATTTCTAATTAATATTTATAGTTGAATTTATCTTATGTATAACCCTATATTAAAAATGACTTACTTATTAATCTTTGATTTTAACTATTTTAACCCTTATTTAAATAAATTAATATCAAATGTCCTAATCTAATAAAAGTGGGCCTAAATGGTCATATATTATTCCTAAGGCTGTTTTTGGTCAAATTAAATTTATCCAATAGAATTAGGACATGTGTTAGGGTAATAATAATAACATTTTTACCCTTAATTACCCTATTTACTTTTAACCGTGAAAAAAAAGTAAAAAGTTACTATTCACCAAAAATTATTTTCATCTCATTAAACCACATTTTAGTCCTTGATATTAAACGTGTCTCTCGGATTTTCTAAATTCCACTCACAGAAGTGGTAAAATTATGTTTTATGTGAATTTGCAAATTCTCTTAGGAGGTGGGTAAAAGACAGTGAAAAGTTCGATTAAATTTTTATATATCTAAAATTATTATAAAATGACTCCAATGAATTTCATTGAACTTATATAGGTATTATGTATCAATTTGACCTAAAATAAATTTAAATAAAATAAATAATTATTTAAATAAATATTCGGTTTTTAAATAGTAACCTAGTGTTTCCCTATTCATCAAAATTTGAATGTTTTCAGAAAAATACCAAAATTTCACCCTAGGATAATTTTGATATTCCGAATCCAAAAATGAAGTCCGTTTTGAAAAATAAAAAGTAAAAAAATTTCAAAAAGTGGGTATTACTATTCATAACGGCTAGTTTTAATAATATTTTAATATCATATCGCTGTTTAGTGAAACACGGTATTGCGTACGACGCAAGCTATCGAGGAAGTTCGCGATTGAGTGTAAAGCAAGCCAAGCTAGTGTTGTGTGTAGTGAAAGATTCCTTTGATGATTTATATAAAAACAAAATATTTTCTCATAAAAGTCTCAGGTGTTACAATCTACACGTAGTTTTGGGAGTTCTTCTACAACATCAGCTATTTGCGAAGAAGTCAAAGTGTGAGTTTTAGGCTCGAGAATATTTTTTCTTTGGGAATGTTGTCTCTTAGTAAGAAGTAGTTGTGGATCCATCGAATATAGAAGTAGTTGTGTCTTCGATATCCACCAAGATAGTGTCCGAGGTGTGAAGTTACCTAGGTCGTGCATGCTACTACAGAAGGTTCGTAGATGATTTCTCTCAAGTTACGTGTCCACTGACAACACTGATATGGAAGGATCAGGTGTTCATATAGACTGATTAGTTTCGGGAAACATTATAGTATCTAAAGGATAATTTTTTAATATCTCTAGTTCATTGTCTTTCAGTAGAGGGAGTTCATTTTGATGTTTTCTTTGATGCTACACGTCTGGGGTTAGGCTGTGTTTGTTGCAGCATATATCATTTTTTTCATAGGGGTCTCGGCTATTGCGTCCCCATGAATGTAAGTCTACAACACATTATCTTGAGATGGAAGACATGGTGTTTTCTTGGATGTTGTGGATACATTACCTCATTTCTATGCTCTTTGTGGTTTTCACCGATCATAATAGTTTGAGGTATGTTTTCTCCCAGTGTGACTTGAACATGTGACAGTGCCAGTGGAATGAGTTATTATAGGAATATGACTTTAAAATATAATATACACATAGAAAGAGAAATGTTGTTGCTGATGTGTTGAGTTAGAAGTCACATAGTGATGCAGTGTGTGGATCTGGTGACTCATAGAGAGTAATGGAATAACTGTCAGTATTATATCTTGATATGGGAGAAGTTGGGTGCATAGGTTGTGTTTTTCAGATAAAGGTGCAATCATCTCTGGTGCAGATAGTGGAAGAGTCCCAGTTGGGGGGTCTATAGGTGGATATCTTGATAGAACTAGTTGTTTGTTGTGAGGTCCCTGATGGTTGGACTGAGGATGAACAACAATGAGTATTATATCATCGAATGATTATTGTTCATTTTAGGATGGGAGAGATGGTTCCCAGAGAGTTTTATAGTTCACCTATAGTGGTTCATCCGGGTGTGACAATGAAGTACATAGCCCTGAGGAGTCAGTTTTGGTGGTCTGGGCTAAATCATGCAGTTGCGGAGTTTTTGTCTCGATGATTGGTCTTTCAGAAGGTGAAGGTAATACACCTTGTTCCTGGTGGTCTTCTATAGTTGTTAGATGTTCCTCATTGGAAGTGTGAGTACATATTAATGGTCCTTGTTACTGGTTTACCTCAAGCTCTGGGAGGACATGATGCTATTTTGGTGGAAGTGAATCATCTAACAAGATCATGCCACTTCATAGTGATCAAGGAGTTGAGCTCATTCGATGTTTTTTTAACGAAGTATCCAGAGGAGGTGGTGATATTTCATGGATTCCCAAGGATGATCATTTCTAATCAACATCCTTATTTCTCCTCCAGGGTGTGGAGAGGTCTCCAGCATGCTTTTGGTTCTCAACAATGCGTTAACACTGTTTTTCATCCTCATATGGAAGATTAGACAGAGCAGACCATCTACGCTCTTGAAGACATTTTACGCTCTTGTGTACTAGATTTTGTAGGTTCTTGGATGAGGCACATAAAATTGGTAGAGTTATCTTAAAACAATCGTTTTCACTCCATCATCGGTATGGTGCCGTTTGAATCCTTGTATATCCAGCCTTGACTTTCTCCGTTGTCCTAGACTAGGTTTGGAGAGTCAGCAATTCTCTGATCGGAACTAGTGCAGAATAAAACAGATATGGTTCTGGTGATTCTTAAGAGGATGAAGATAGTTATGGATCATCAAAAATCATATGTCGGTCGAAGGAGGAGACCCTCAGAATTTGATGTTGGGGATCACATGTCTTTGAAGGTGACTCCCCATCGTGGGAAGCGAAGGTTTGGTCGTGGAAATAAGATTTCTCCATGGTTTGTTGGGCCATTCCATGTGTTAGCTCGTGTTGGAGAAGTGGCATATTGAGTATCACTTCCCATGAAAATTATCAGGATACAAGATGTTTTTCAGGTATCATGGCTCCGTTGTTATCTTCATGGTGACTCTCACATCACCGATTGGGGAGAGATTAATGTTTATGATGATGTGAACTTTGAGGAGCGACATGTGGAGATCCAAGTACGCAAAGATAAGGTGTTGTGTTGGCGTTCTATTCCATTGGTTTGTGTCATGTGGCGACACAAAGGCATGGAGGATAGTACCCAGGAATGAAATTCACAGATACGTCCTCAGTACCAATAGTTGTTTGATGTTTAAGTCATTTCATGTAACAATGTCCCCTTTGTGGTTATAGATCATTGTGTTAATGAGATGGATTTCTTTGGTTGCTTCTTGTGGCATGATCTATTTTGAGAGGAATCTTGATGACTGGTTGTTCAGACATTTTTTCTGTTTCCTATTAGGTTGGTTTTGAATTCTCGAGGATGAGAATGTTTTGAGAGGTATCTAATGTATTGGACCAGACATTTACATTCTATTCCTTTGTGAAAATCTGGTGTCTGAGGTGTTCTGGGTGGTCAAAGTGACTTATACCAAAACACTTTACCAAATTTCCAATTCGGTGAATAGTTCCAACGGTAGACCGCTTTGAATAGTTCCAATGGTAACCTTATGCGAATAGTGTCATCGGTAACCCAAGGTGAAATGTTTAATGGTGACCTTATGTGAACAGTGTCATCAGTAGCCTTAGATGAACAGTACAATGATGGCCTTATGGGAAAAGTGTTTCAAGAACGATGAGGTTCATGAACAGTGTTTCCAGAACAGTGAGGGTCCAACGGTGAGGTTCATGAATAGTGTTTTTCATTTGCCAAGTTTTGAGTTCATGAACAATGTTTCCAGCTTCATATAGTTTCACCCATTTTATGCCTCCTTCGAAATAAAACGAAATTAAAGCTGTGTTTTATGGACTCTAAGGCCGAATCAAAGGCATTCAATACTATATTAATTTTTTTTTCAAAGGCTTGGGATGCTTTTTCATGGTCAAACCACATTGTTTAATGCAATCCACTTTTAATGGAAAATCTAGCGTATCGTAAACCATTGTATCATTAAATCTTATAAAGGGACCATATATCATCCTCCCTAGTTCTTCCTCATTTTTATCGAGTGAAAGATGATTGAAACTTCCATTCCTTCTTATAGGAGTTCTGTGATCAAGATTTCCTCCATGGATTAGTTCCTCTCTATTTCTGATGAAACAATGAATTTTCGATCAACATTCGATATAGGGTATGATCTATCTTCATCCTTTTGGGTTCATCTCCTTATGTTTCTCCTTGCCCTTTTATGTAATTATATCTCCATAATCCTAATGGGATTTTCTTGTGTGTTAATGGTTGTGGTAGTGTCTCTTCATCCTCGAGTGGATACACTTGTTACTGGGGGTGGATATCATAACCCGTTGTGTTTCTCGTTCTCGTATATATAGGGTTAAGAATCTTTTAAGGTAGTGGAGTCGTTAATTCTCTTTTCTATTATGTGAAACTGTAGAGTTAGAATGATTTATCCCACTGGATTATAATATAATTGACTTAATAAATATTTGAACTAGATAAATATATTTACATCGATCGTATGTTCTTTCCTATTGTTTTTCTAGATAGTGTCATATCCAGGCTTTCTTTGTTTAGATTTTCTTTCTTAATGTAAATTGGTAGAGAACGTAAAGCCATAATTAATTGATATTTTTTTGGCTAAAGATAAAGTGGCATGTAAATGATTCCGAATCTTGTTGTTGAAACTGAATGTTAATCAAATTGGTTCAGTAATAATGTTTAATTATTTGTGATAGATTACTAGTTAGGTTTCTGGAATTTGGAACCTACGAATAATAAATCATTTAATCCAAGAGGGATTAAAGATTTGGTATTTTGATAAAAGATAATTCCTTGTAGGGTTCTGAGTTTCCCTCCTTCTTGTTTAAGGGAAAAGATCCCAATTGATTTGACTTTTATTTTTCTGCTGCTTATGTTCTTATGTGAGACTCAATGGCTGTTGTGATATGTGGGGGAAGGGAGGCATACTGGTTGTGGCAGTAGTTGACGCCTTGAGTGGCTAGATGAATGAGATTATGAATTTGGGTGTTGGGGAGGACACCAGGGATGATGAAATGGACTGGATGTGAATGTTTGGATTCATACTAATTCTTTTGGTTGTTTATCTTCATTACATTCCCCACTACTCAAGATAGATATTATTGCTTACCCTTCTTCCGAAAGGGTTGAAGACACATGGGTTAGGCCACATGCTTTATCTGTTTAGCTTCTCATGGGAGGATGGGTCTATGCTCTTGCTATAAGCATCAAAGAGTCAACGAGTAGTTCATCTACTCACCGTGTTGAAGACCCTTGTGTTTAGTAGATTAGAATGTTTCTCTATAATTTCTAGGAATATGGGAATGTAATTCTATAAATAAATAATTGAATAAATGATGTTAACCCATGGGGTTGGATCTTGCTGGGGCACAATGCTGAGGTTTCAAGTTAAGGGATCAATGAACTTTGGGTGTGATGCTAATGATATATAATGGGAAAATTGTTAATGTCTAATTAAGGATTAAAGAATTAATTAACATAAATTGAAACATATAGAAAGGTAATGTAGTAATGTAATAAAGATCTTTAAATGGTTGTGTGCTTCTAGGATACCTATTCTTAGAAGTGGCAGCCGGGAGTCTGAGAGACGTTAGCTGCTGTTGAGTCTAAGACTAGGTTATGCCCATAGTGTGGTTATGAGCTATATTATATTCAGTACATTTTTTGTTTCTATACACTACTCTACCCCGTCAATTTGGGAAACTGCCACCAAAGGGGTTATGAGCCCTGGGGGGGGGGGGGGGGTCCCCAACATTCTCGTGGGAGGATAGATGGATAACTACCACCTTTGGCCCCGCTCTCTTCTCTTGGTAGTTACTTGTGCTGGTAGGCACATTGGTATGTTTTCTACATATATGTGTGTAGAGGTCTGTAATGGATTGTGGTTATTCACACACATATATTCTAGATATAGTATCCAATGGACTATTATAGGCATAAAATGTATAGGCTGTGACGGCTTGAGGATTCTACTTAGTGTATGGGATGTAATTTCTTGAGGTATAATTCTCGATGTATGATACATGTTATGTGAGTTGTGTTGGCTCACAAAAACTGCCTGGTTACATTCTTTTAGGGACATGGAGGTTTTGTTGCATGAGGTTCATGTTGTGGTGCTTCGCCCATGTGTCGGTGGGATATCCTTTTGGAGAAAGATGCATAGGATGTGCGATGTTGGGGAAATTAGGAAAACCATAGGGGAAGTAGTAGCGGGGTACCCTTGATATTCATTATTATATTTTATACTCATTTTGGATTTACATTGTGAGAGTATCCCTGGTGATACTCGGAACATATTTTACATGTTTAGGTGATGAGTTAGATTCACTTGTTCTTCAATGTGCTTTAGTATACATTATTTACATTTGCACGAGAGACTTCAGCATGGATCCTACTGAGTATATAGTTATACTCACCCTATGTCTATATAAACTGTTTTTAGGTCACTTAGAGCATGCTGGATACCAAGCAGGTTTCAACTAGCATGGTGTTGCAGGTGTTGTTCGCGATTCGCGGTCGCTACTATTTTTACTTTAAAACCCTGACCCAGAAGCTTAGAGTCAGTGCATTATTTTAATACATTGGAATGATAAAATGATATCATGTTCCTAAAGACTTATTAGTTTAGGAGTCTTGGAAATAGATTACATACATCAACTTCACATTACAATTTCCAACATAAAATAAAACATAGATAGTTCTTTAAGAATGCCATAATTCCCTTTTACCTTAACCCTGCATATCAATCATAATACACTTCATGGAAATCCTAGAAAAATAAACTATAAGAACAGGGTGAGCTCATATTCTCAGTAAGGGTAAAAAATTTAGTGGAAGATAACATAATCAATAGGCATGGTGAATAATTGAAAACATGTGCCTTTACAAATAATAAACATGAACACATTATAGAAAATATATGAGTTGAGTAAACAATTACATAATAAAACATAGTCATGGATATTCTACTAGTCGAATAACCAGATAAACCATCAATAATATTTTCCTAAAGAGGTAATGTATACTTCCAAACATTATGAAACATTTTTTCAACGCCTTAGCCAAGCAGTCTAAAAATGATTATGGCCTTGGACAAAATCATATATCAAATTGGAAAAGACCTCGGATAATTCGACATCTAATTGTCTCATGAGACCCACCGATGCATTGATGATCTATAGTGGGATCCACCCATTACTTCCTATGTCCAATACATTCCTCATATGAAAAGGTTTGAACATAACATAAACAGTCGTTTTAAAATTAGCATACAAAATGTTAATACTTTATCCATAAACCATGAATGGTATAAAAATAACACATCCATAGTCAAATATATCACAAAACATTCTATACATCAAGGAAGATTTTTATCTTAATAAATCAACTTCATAAGAGTTTAAAATCCATCAATTGATGTTGACATATATAAAAATGATTTGTAAAATTTTTTGAGAGAAATATCCATTTATTCTGAAACCATTTAAAAGTCACACATTTATAAAGGAAGTAATATAAAAGATATTTTTTAATAAATTATTCCAATACCACTTTGAAACTTTTTAAAAGAATTATTATTTCGAAACATTCATTTCCATATAAATAAATCGATAAAATCATTTTGAAAACATCGACATTAATTAAATGGATTTAGATTGATATATCATTAATACATTTAAAATGATGTTCTATTTAAATAAACCCTCCCGTAAAACCATAAAATATTTATTTTGAATTTTTTTTTTGAAATATGGATATCGATGATAAATATTTCATAATAAATACTTACACATAATCAATCTCGGATAATAATGATATTTAGGAAAGAACCCTCACCTTGCACTTTCCTTTGGTCGAGGGTACGTTTAACCTTCTGTATAATGACCATAGTATGTTATTAAATTATACAAGAACCATATTCATATTTATTATATCATACATGATTAATTTATGACTTTTTACTACCCATTTGATAATTATTTCCTTGTTAAATTATCATTTTCGGTAATAATCACTTTCTTTATCATACTTGTTTAACCTGTGATTCTTGTTCATACCATATAGATCTTGATTTAAATACTTCCAGAATAGAAAACATGATTTATATATCATATATATTTACAATATAAATATTTATATTGTAAATATATGAAATGTATGGCACCGTTTATGGGGACGGTAGGCCATACGTGCGCATAAACATTGTTTTCGTTTTCATATCGTATTGAATGGAAGTAAGTGAATAAGATATATGTATTTACTCATACACACATAAATATATAAATATTAGCATTATTATGTCATATATTACATACTTATTAATAATATATATTTTTATAATTATCGTTGAATGGTTAATGTGGGAATGAATCTCATCGCGTCTTGGAGACAGTAATCTGTACGTACGCATGAGTGACAATATCATTATATTGATGAAGAAAACATATGTAATTGGATGGTATATCATATTTAATGAATCATTAATTTTTTTTTATTATTTAAATTTTTATACTTATTATTATATCCATCCAAATAATGAAGTGTTTGAATAACAAACTACACCACAACGTGGAGACGGTAAGCCGTATGTACGTACATATGGTTACTTTTTCATTCATATGATGTTTATAATAATTAATATGGTTGTATCATTTTTATAATAACATCAAAATATATATAATATACTTATTTTATTATTTTATTATTTAAAAAACCAAATAAAGAGGAAGTGGAAGAAGAATAGAATTTGAAAGAGGTGATAAAATATTTATATCTTCTTCGAGTTATTCCTTTTGATTTGATCAAAAGGGATCATTAGGATGGCTTTCTGACAAATGGAATGCATCTAGGATAAATTTAGGAAACTTTTGAGTATATTTGGTCAGGTTTTGGCCTAGGCAAATGGATTTGGTGGTGTGAAATTAAGAGAAGGGAAAGTACCCTTTTATAAGAGAGGTGAGGGTCACTATAGGAAAATCTTGAAATATTATTTTATAAAAAACTAATTTTAGGTTTCTAATGGCTTAAAATGAATTATTTAGATTATAAGGTGGGGATGGGTCGAAAACCTCTCAACTAATAGGTTTTGGACAGGTTTATGTCCCCATATTAACCTTATCTTTTAGATTTAATACTTAGTTAAATAGTTTAACATTTACAATGGCTCTTTGTATTTTTATATTATATGGTTATAAAACATACAATAGAAAGCCCAGAGAACCCCATGTGGTAAATTATTATCATATATAACATTATCAAAGTATTTTGGCTAAACCATAGATTTTTAAGAATATTATATCAATAATTATTATAGTATTTGTTTTAAAAACTCAATTATGTCCATTTGACACCATTTAGTATTTGGTTTTTTTTGAAAGTAATCCCAACTTCATTACTTCAAACCGAATACATTTAATCAATACTAAAATGTCATAGTCACCGTGAAAATTCGTGGATGGAATCAAAACATTAAAATTATATTCATTTTAACATTTACAATACCATTTCTGTGATTCTTTCACTCATAAGGTAATCACTTCATCGTCATTGTGTCATAAATAAATTTAATTATTTAATGTCTAAAAATTATAAATTTTATATAATCATGTAGGAAATACTTTTGTGTTTGAAATTAATATTTATAGTCGAATATATATATTACATAACCCCATATAAAAATGTTTAACTAAATGAAACATGCTTTTGTTATTTTTTTCATTACTTTAGATTAATTAATATAATATGTCATTTTCTCTTCAAAGTGGCTTCATGGGTTCCCAAAATCGACCCATGGATTCACATGGTTAGACATTTATCATCCAATTGGGTTAGGACATGTGTTAGGGTAATGTAATATTATTATAATATTATTTGTTACCCTAATTTACCAGATTTACTCTTTAACCATGGTAAATAAAATATTTACTGAATTAAATACTCATAATGTATAAAACTAAAAGATACATATTTACACAATTTGGAACTCCTGATTCCAAATATGGAATCCATTTTTCCAAATTCAAAACACAGAAGTGGCAGAAATTAATTTAAAATTAATTCTCATTGTTACAAGAGAAATCTTGTTTTTAAGAAATAATAACTATCAAAAGATTGACACTTGTTTAGGTCCAATTTAAATTTAAAATTATATCTAATGACCTAAATTATATTAAATGATAAAAATATAGTCTAATTATACTTTAAAACCACTCAAATGTATAATTTAACACTATAAATTATTTTGATTTATATAGTTGTTTTTAATGTAAATATAGTATTTTTTCACTATACATAAAAATATGAACGTTATTAGAAAAGAAACAATGATTTATCGAAACTAAATTTTTATGTCCCTGTTCTAATTAATAATTTAATTTCACAAAATTTAATATATAAAAGTTTAAGATATTTGATTTTAAATGGGTTCGCAATTAAAAGGCGTAAAAACTACATTGTTTTTAAAATACCTCTTTTAACTTAAAAATTGTTTTTTTTATATTATTTCTAAGAAACTAAAAATATGAATATCCATATTATATAGGATATATAAAATTTAAAGTGTGTATTATAATATTCATAACCTCTTTTTTGAATGGCTAGCTTGGTAAGTCGTGGTGTTCTCGAACTTGAAGTTGTGTGTTACGTAAGTTATTGAAAAACATTAAAGTGATAACATAATATAAAATCCTAGGGTGTTACATTCTCCCCTAATTCTATAAATTTATTCCTCACAATTTAAAATTTTTATTCAAAAATAAAAGGTTAAAAATAGAAAAATACCTTTTTGGAAAACCCACATCCGAAATTGGGTAAATGAAATTTAGTCTTAATAAGAGGAAAAAGGGAAATGAAAAAGTAACCACTAAATTATGATCTCTATTAGGAGAACATTGGTGGAAATTAGAGAAACATAATTGGAGGGAAAACGTAAATATTTATAGTGAGTTATTGAGGTCATCAATCACAAACAAGGGTACAATTGAGGGCCTCAAAGCCATCGATCTATGATGATTTAAAATATCACCAGTTCAACAAAACATAAGGTATTAGGATAACACATTTTTGGTTTTATGATACCTAACATAGTGGTTAATAATTAATTTATTCATAGAATAAGTGGGAAAATATATACATGAAAATTTGAGTTTCATCCTTTAACTAATTCCTATCACAAACTCATCTTTCAGACTAAAATAAAATAGAATTCAAAAATTTTCTATTTATCATAATCGTATAGTTTTTCAAAAATAAAAAATTTATAATAAGTTTTTTAGACTATTAAAAAAACTACATTATACAAACATATACATCATGAATTCTAGTGGTGGGTTATCCACCCTTATTGCCCTTCGGTTTCGGGTTCATGTCTCACGGCCTTGCCAGACGTAGGGGGTTTTCATCCGACCTCTGGTTGGTCTTTTTTATTACAATCCAAAAATAATCTTAAGAAATTATTTAACCTTAAAAATAGTATCCAATGTCATGTTTAATTAATTCCACCCTTTAGAATTACCGAAAATAAATTTTTCCAAACTTGTAATCCAAATCTTATAAGGAAGGTAAACATAATGAAGATCCTTTTTTCCATATAATAAAATGTGAATACCTTCATCATGTATTATTTTAAAAAATAGTAACACCCTGAATTACCATAAAAACTTATTTAATTAATTAATTATCCCTTATTTCCTATAAAATATTGGATATACTCTTTCTATCTAAAAATGTTGTAAACTCCAACAATTCTGGAATGTAGAAATAATTAATCAGTTTCAAGGTAGTAAAGAATATCCAATAAAATTTAACCAAAGAAATCATATCGTATTCCAATATCACTACCTCAGTATCAGAACCATATTGTGGTTTATCTTTCTCTCAACCATATTTTTTTAAACAAAATTAACTTGTTATTGAGTCACTTCTCATGGTTCCATATAATCTGAAGTGCTTAAATAAATAGAACTGTAGTACAATACTTATAAACTCTATAATTATTATAACATATACATCATTAATATATTACTCAAAGTACATAATAAAATAGTAACATCATAAGAAATATAATAATTCTTCTTCATATTCGATATTATCATAACTTGATTATTATCCAATAGCAGCATTTGTGGTATACTCTAATGATTTGGACATTGAATCGCATAGTGTCCCAACTCCTTGCAGATGAAGTATTGTACATTTAAAACTTTTTTTATCATTACAATCACATACTTGGTGCCCTATTTCTCCACACTTATAACAAAATCACATTCCCTTAAATAATTTAACAATGTGATTCTTCCCACAGTTATCACATATGGAAAAATCCTTCTTTCTCATCTTCCATTTATCCATCTTTATCGATACCAACATTTTCTTCTCTTGAATCCCTTCAAATCCATAATACATAGAGAATTATACAAATATATTATTAAAACTTGATACTATTTATTCATGCGATGAGAATATGCGGGAGGTTGTTTCCCTCTTAAATGATGGCTTACGACTATGAAATATATAGTCCTTCTTACCGATTGGATCATGCATATTGTTGTAGTTATTATTCCTTCTACTGGACGCCATTTCTCACTGACGACACACACTAGGTTAGATCATATCATACTTTATAATACAAAAACTAGAAAAATTCTCAACATTAATTGAATATTTTCACACATCCAGTCTCATAATCATAAAAATGGTTTCTTTATTGCAATATTTACTCATATATCCTTAATAATGGTTTTTAAATAAAATATGAATTATCTTAAGCATATACCAATAGAGTGTCGTAACCAAGAGCACAGAAAGGCCCATTGTCATGTACCAGGATACCCCAGGTCAAGCCTAAAACTCCTTCTTAGACTTTTCACACCTAGGTACATCTATGCCAGAGCCGCCTTTAATTTCTCATATCCAAACAGGTATGTATTTCTTGGAAAATACCCAAAATCTCAACATTACCACAATTCTAGGAAATTATTCTATACTAATCCTCAAATTCTATCTCAAGGAAATGTTCTCTAATCAGAGTTTATCTAAATATATTTCCATGATTATTGCTAAACCTCCTCTAATACCAACTATAACACCTAGACCCTAGAATCTCTGAGTCTGTTCATTATTTTAATACATTTGCATGATACAAGGAAATATTATCCTGAATGACATATCAGTTTAGCATTCATGGAAATAGATTACACACATCAACTTCACTTTACAATTTCAAACATAAAATATAGCATAGATAGTTCTTTTATAATATCATTATTCCATTTTAGCTTAACCATGCATATCAATCATAATACAATTCAGGAAAATCCTTGGAAAATAAAACATAAGAAAGGGGTGAGCTCAGATTCAAAATAAGGGTAAACAATTAAGCGAAAGATAACATAATCTATAGGCATGATGAAAAATTGAAAACAAATGCCTTTACAAATAATAAACACGAACACTTTATGTCAGAAATATGAGTTGAGTGAATAATTCCACAATAAAACATAGTCATGTGTATTATACTAGTTGAATAACCACATGAACCACAAATATTATTTTCCAATTAGGGACTGTATAATGCCAGAAATTCTGAAACATTTTGTCAATTCATCGGCCAAGACATCTTAAAATGATTAAGGCCTCAACCAATTCCATGTCTAGTTGTCTCATGAGATCTACCGAGTCATCGAGGAGCTATAGCGGGTTCCACCCATCACTTACTATGTCCGATACATTCCTCATATGAAAAGGTTGAAACATAACATGAAAATTCGTATTACAACTAGTATAAGAATTTTCAATACTTTAACCATAAACCATGAATGGTTTTAAAATAACACATCCACAGTCAAATATATATATAAAATATTTCAATACAATATGGATGATTTGTATCATAATAAATCAACTTAAAAAGAGTTTAAAATCCATCAAAGGATGTTGATATAGATGAATATGATTTGTAAAACTATGACAGAAATATCCATTTTTGTTGAAAACACTTAAAAGTCACAAATTTATAAGGGAAGTAATTTAAAGGTGATTTTTGAATCAAAGTGTCCCATACCAATTTGAAACTTTCGAAGAGAATTATCATTTCAAAACATTCATGCCCCTATAAATAGATCCTTAAAATCATTTTGAAAACATGGACATTAATTAAAAGGATTTAGAATGATAAATCATTAAAACATTTAAAATGGTGATCTAGTTAAATAGAACATCACATAAAACATTAAAATATTCCTTTTGATTTTTTTTATGAAATATGGGTACAGATGATAAATATGTCCCAATAAATACTTACACATAAACAATCTCAGATAATAATGAGATTGAGGAAATAACAATTAACTTTCACTTTTCTTTGGTCGAGGGTACGTTTAACCTCTTGTATAATGGCCATACTATGTTATTAAATTATAAAAAAACCATATTAATATTTTTAATATCATAAATGATTCATTTATGACTTTATACTACCCATTTAATAATTATTTCCATGTTAATTTAGTATTTTTGATAATAATCTCTTTCTTTATCATACGTGTTTTAACTCATTATTCTTGATCGTATCTTATAGATAATTATTTAATACATCTAGAATACAAACCATGATTTTTATATCATAAATATTTAGAATATAAATATTTATAATATATAGATATATGAAATGTAAGGCATCATTTATTTAGACGGTAGGTCGTACGTACGTATAAACGCTGTTTATGTTTTCATATTTTATTGAACGGAAGTAGGTGAATAAGATATATGTAAGAAAACAAACTCCCACACACACACAGTTATATATATCTCCAATATAATTATTATGTCAAATATTATATAATTATTAATAATATATATTTTTAAAATCATTGTGGAATAGTGAACGAGGGAATAAATCTAATTGCGTCGTGGAGACAGTAATCCATACATATGCAAGAGCGAAAATATCATTATATTGATGGTGAAATAGTATTTAATTCTATTTTATATCATATATTCATAATAATTAACATGTTATATTTACTATTTATGTCAGTTATACTCATTACTATACCCATCCAAATAATGAAAAGTTTGAATAACAAACTACATCATGACGTGGAAACAGTTAGCCATACGTACGCACGTATGGTGACTTGTTCATTGATATGATGGATAGAATAATGAATATGGTTTACCAATTTTATAATAACATCACAGTATAAAGAAAATACTAGATTTATTATTTTAGAATGGGAACAACAAAAACAGAGGAAGTGGAAGAAGAAAATAACTTGAAATAGGTGGTGAAATATTTACCTCTTCTTCAGGTTATTCTTCTTGATTTGTTCAAAAGGGAATCTTTAGGATGGATTTATGAAAAAATGAAGGCCTCTAGAATTAAGGGAGGTATATTGGGAGTATATTTGGGCAGGGGGCGACTGAGCCAAATGGATTTGGAGGAGCGAAATTAAGAGAAGGGGATGTACCTTTTTATAAGAGAGGCGATGGTCATATTAGGAAAAGCATAAAATATTATTTTATAATAAAAATGATTTTCAGTTTATAATGTATTAAATATAATTTATTTAGAGCCTATAGTTGGTATGGGTCTCAAAACCCCTCATCCAATTGGTTTTGGATAGTTTTAGGTCACCATATAGACCTTTTGTTTTAGATTTTACTCTTCGTTAAATAGTTTGACATTACCATGTCCCTTTGTATTTTTATATTATATGATTTACAATATAACTATATAAAGCCATGAGAACCCCATGTGGCTCATTATTAATATATATAACCGTATATAAGTCTTTTGGATGATCCTTTTATTTTTATGAATATTATATCAATTAATAATATTGTATTTGCTTTAAAAAATCAATTATGTCAATTTTGACACTATTTAGTATTTGGTTTTTGTGAAATTCATCAAAAATTAATTGCATAAAAAATACCTTGAATCAATCCAAACATTTCATGTTTACCTAGAAAATTCTTGGATGGCATCAAAAAATTCAAATTATATTTATTTTAATATTTACAATACCATTTATGTGATTCTTTCATTAATATGGTAATTACTGCATCGTCATTGTATCATATATAAATTTAATTATATAACGTATATTAATTAAAAAAAATATCATCATGTATTAAATATTTTTACCTTTTAAATTAATATTTATATTTTAATTGATAACTTGTATAACCCGAAATAAAAATGTTTTACAAAAAGATACATGCTTTTTTTATTTTTGTCTTTACTTTAGATTAATTAATATAAAATGTTGTTTTCACTCCCAAGTGGCTTCATGGGATTCAAAAATCGACCCAAGGATTCCCTTGGTCGGACATATATCATAAAATAGGGTTACGACATGTTTAGGGTAAGTTAATATTAGTATAATATTATATTTTACCCCAATTTACCGTATTTACCCTTTAACCATGGTAAATAAAATATTTACTAAAGTAAATATTCATAATGTCTAAAAATAAAAGTTAACTATTTACCTAATTTTAACGTCCTGATTCCAAATTTTTAATCTATTTTTCAAAATTTGAAACATAGAATTGGCGAAAATTAATTTAAAATTAATTCCCTTTGTTAAAACAGAAAGCGTGTTTTCAAGAAATAATAACTATCAAAAGATTGACACTTGTTTATGTCAAATTTAAATGTAAAATTAAATCCAATAACCTAAATTTAATTAAATGATAAAAAATATAGTCTAATTGTATTTTAAAACCACTAAAATGTATAATTTAACACTATAAATTCTCTCAATTAAAAAATTTGTTTTTAATAAAAGGTCAGTTTTTTTCTATATTCTTCAAAATATGAAAGTTATCAAAAAAGTACAATTTTTTTTTCAAACTACATTTTTATGTCCCTCTTCTAAATAAGAATTTATTTTATCAAAATTTACTAAATAAAAGTTTCAAATTTTTGATTTAAAAAGGGTTCTCCATTAAAAGGCCGAAAACTGCATTTTTTGAAAAATACCTCTTTTATGTTAAAATATTAAGTTTTCTTGTATTATTTATAAGAAACACAATATATAAATGTTAATATTATATAGTATATATATAATTTAAAATTGGTTTGATACTATTCATAAACAGTTTTTTTATCGACTAATTTGGTAAGTCGTGGTGCGCTCGAACTCGATGTTGCGTGTAGAGCAAGTTATTGAAATACATTGAAGAGATAACATACTATAAAATATTGGGGTTTTACATTTACTTTCTTTTGTGTACTCGTAGGTTTCCCCTCTCAGTGGTATTATTTTTTCACTACATTACATATGTGTACTTGGGATTTCTTTTATATTACTGTTTGAGTTGGAGTTGGTTGGTGTCTATCTTATCTCTCTCTTTCACATGTGTTATCTTAGAGTGTAATGACTCCTATTTTTGGGTTTAATATACCTCCGGTGCTAGTATCCTACTTGGGGCCTACTGGAGGCAGGACTTGGGGTCATTATCTCCCTTCTCACATTGCCGACCTAGGAGGGGTACACTTTGTGCGGAGGGGGTTGTGACAGTCATTATAACCTAGCCATTAAATTTGTGGGAATTAATAAGATTAATTAATTGAGAAAATATATATTTATATTCTACTCAATATAAATTTATTCATAAATTCTTATTATATTATCACTCTATTTTTTGTATTGTCAATTTAATAATTATATATACTTTTTTTTCAAAAATTGTTTTAATTTGTATTTGTGATAAATAATTATAATAAAAATATGGAAAAATTTTAAATTCTATTTGATATAAAAGATATATATTTTTGAATAATGATTTAAAATTTAGATTGGAGTGATTTTTTGAGATTTTTCCAAAAAGATTTATTTTCTAATGTAAATGATGAATTTTTTGAATAATGTATTTTTTAATCAATTATTTAGAAGTTCCATTTTTTTAAAAAAATATACAAATTAAAATTAGGTATATTAAATTATTAATAATAATATTAAATTAATTTGATTCCATTTTATGGTATAATTTGTTATAAAATATTTTTTATTCCTGAAGAGGCATTTTTCTGAAAAACTATTTTTCATTATTCTTTTTGTTTTAATATTAAATTAATATATATATAATCTAAAACTTGAAACATGAAACAAAAATTCAGAATTTAGAATCATGAGATCCAAATTTTGTAGATATGTCATTTTTATTTTTAGACAACATGCATAGTAACTGTAGTAAATAATTATCTCCACAAAAATGGTAAATTTGGTAATTAAGGTTAAAAATGATATGTTAAGGACTATAAAATGAAACAAAGACTTCCCATTACCCTATTATATTACTTTAGTTATTCTATATCCATATGTGTTTCTAAAATATGTCCTTTTTCCATTTATCCTTGATTTTGACCCTTATAATATTTAACTATAAGATGGAGTGAAAAATGATACTTTCTTTATTTTTACATTTTTTATATTCTGTGATATTGATTAAAAAAATGTGTTTTGTTGCAAATAATTTTTTGAAATATAAATATTTTTTATCATGTAAATGTTTTATAAAATTTTTACAGATTAAATAATTTCCAAATATTTTTATGTTATGATTAAATATTATTTATTCAATTTATAAATAAAAATAAATTATTTTTTAAATGTTTAATGTAATATACTATGAATTAATTTTATTTTCCCTATAAATTTTATAGATAAAAATAAAATATTGTTGTGTCTTGTATGTATTATATTCTAATTTAATTTTTATCAAGTCGTTTTTGAACTCAGATTAAATAAATAGTTATAAAAATTGAAATTAATGTTATTTTAATATAAATGAAATTTTATTAAAGGATTTATGATTTTTAGAAATTTTATAATTGTAAAATTGGTTGGTATGTGTTTATTAATATCAAATATGTTTCATTTATAGTACAATTTAGTTTTTATAGTAACTCTATTGACCTCCAAAGATAAAACACATTGTTGTTGTGGTAATTGTCAAAATAGGTAAACATAGGTTAAAAAAGAGGTATTGGTAAAAAACAATAAAGAAACTTGAAATTTGTTTGGATGATTGTTTTTAGATCCATGAAAATCATCTATTCAAATATATCGGTTTGGAACCTTTTTCCCTTGAAATTTAATATATATTAATTTAATATTTAATTAATTCCAAGAGTTCCTCTCCCATCACATATATAAGGGAACACCATGTACACTTTTTAAACAAATAAAATCCTCTTAATTCATCTTATAAATACCAAAATTCATTCCAAAAATCTTCCCTCATATTTTAGTACCATTAAATTTGGAATAATACCAAAATTAGAGAAAATAATTTGAAAAGAGTATGAAATTTTCTAAAAAAGAGGTATAACTCTTATTCTAATATTAAATTTTAATAACTTTTTCTAACTCAATCAAATATTCTAAAAAAAATCACATAATAAAATAAAAATATTATAATTAAGGTGATCTCATTACGTTACTTTCATCACTTATATCCACCTCATCATCCATCAAATTGGAATCGTAATTGTTGTTTGTGTGTATGGGGGATGACTTCCTCACAAACTGATGTAATTAATTTTTCATCACCACCACTAATTAATGGTTTAAATTATTGATCTATTATATATAGATATATGATATCTTTGAGATATTTAAAATTCTATATAGATAATATTTCAACAAATTTATAACATTTTCATTCATTGATAAATGATAATGTTGTTCATGTGTACTTGTGGAGTTCCACCTCCAAGAAGTGATGTGATTCTTTTTTTCTAACCAAAATACCCTACTACTAAAAATAATTATTTTAAAGAAATAATATAAAATTTATAATATAATATCATTTTTAATGGTAAAAAAATACTTACATTCATTCTTTAATAATCATTGAAAAATGGAAATATTACTCTTTATTTTGTATGACCTACTATCCCCTTGGTTAAAAATTAGATCAAATTCCATAACACTAATTCATAGTTTTTATACAATATTATGGATGTATAAAATGATAATTATTTCTAGATTATTATTTTTGACATTATGGACTAATTATCATGTTAAACATACACACACTATTATTTTCATTTAGGAGATATGAGTCCAATATCATCAAAATTTTAGATAAGATATTATGTAATTGTATATAACATGGTATTAAATATAGTAAAAGAATTAATAATCTTTAAAAAATATCATATAAATTTAAATAATTAATATGATATTTTTATTTTAGAATATATAGAATATATGAAATGATATAGGCTCATGGTAATGGGTCTCTCAAACACAACCTTTTTCAATGGGTTATGACCATTTTTTCTCCAAATCGTCTTATCTCTCTATTTAATATTAATTATTTTAAATTATTATATATTTATCTAACATATATACTTAGATTATTCTACAATTCTATGACATGAAAATATATATCTATTTTTTATTTATAAAATTTTTTATTTATGAAATTTCACCTGATTATGATATGAGGAAACATTATGAGAGTAATTTATTTCCATCGGTAATTATTCAAATTATTCCTTATGATTTATTTTTATTTACCAAAAAAATAATCCGAAAAACATTTTTTATGGTTATTCCCATATAGTTCTCTAATTCATTGGGTAATTTTTTTCCCATGAGGGGTTTTCTATGGGATTAAGGAATAAGATTAATCCAATATGAGACTATGTCCTCCCTGTGTTGTTTTCTTGACAATTTTCCTTGACATATGTTTATGAAATTGTTTTCATTTCTACCGTAGTTCCTATATTACCATGATTTTTATAGTACAACATTATTTAGGTTAATATCTATTGTAATTACTCGTGATTTTTATATTTTATTATATCATGTCAAGATTTAGACTCACACTTTTTATTATCTTGTAATTTTTATTCCCTTGCCATGTTTTTTAGCTCACCCCTTTCTTTTATGTATCACCTAGGATACTTTTTGCATCTTTAGCACTTCCAAGGTACTTAAAATCTCATAGTGTAAAATAAAACAAGGATTTTATGTTTTAGTTTCCTTTTCATATATGATGAACTTTTCCTTCCAAATACAGTAGACCTCACTATCTTTGGGAGGTATTTAGGGCATATTTTTCTTTAAAATCATGTAATAATATGTGTAAAAGTCTTTGGTCACTATAGATTCCTTCATCACATGGTCTAGTTAATTCTTTATATTACAACTATAATAATTTAATTAGAACCCTAGAAATAATTCTAAATATAATATAGTATCTTGGAATTCAGGTAACACTTATTTTTAGTGGTTTCTATTGAGATATTATTATATTTTTTTTCCTTGGAATAAATTATTTTACTTTGATTATTTGTATATTTTATGAATTGAAAACTAATTTAACATTTTATTATTTATTGTTCATTTTTTACATGGATTAAATTTATTAATTTCCTAGGGTGTTTGGTGCAATGATAAGGTTATAGAAGTCCCCATATATGATAATAACCATGAAGTGCTATGAAAATACTATTAATATAGTTATGTGGTGTGATAATGTACAATGATGGGACTGGTAGTATTTTGACTGTTAGGAGTGAGTTCTCGTAAGAGGATAAGGCTTATTATTCTTTTGGTAATATCAGAGATGATAGATTATGTTAAGATAAATCTAATTAGAAATTATGAATGTTTTGGTTTTATTGAATATTCATATCTATGAGTGTGTGTAATGGTTTTTAGACATTAATATTTTCATTAATGTATGTCGGGACTTGTTCATATAGACTAAAAAACCAAAACATTCATGCCATATATTGGTGGGAATTAAGGTATGTTGGGTTCTTCCGGATTGAAATGTCATTAATGGATAAGTCAATGAAGGATTTTACCCTTCAATATTTATTAAAGATTATATCTCGTCCCTTTGATTATCATATAACTGTCACATTAAATTCCAATTTTATAGTGTAAAGACATGTTTCTTTCAGATAGTCAAAGAAAGGAATATAGGTTAAATTGGTCAATAAAACCATCATTAAACAAGCATGATAAGATATTTTGGAAAAGTTTTTATATTACACATTGATCCTTCATATGTGGTTGTCTACATTTCCACATTAATTTTATTCTCTTGGATGTATTGACCTGTTGCTATAAAGTAATCATTAACATTTGGAACACTTTCATAATTCCAATGATAAAGAGTCCTAGAGGTTCACAAAGTAAGTGTTTCTATTGATCAGGATTACATTATATTTGAGATTAATTAATTGAATAAATTTTTTTCTCATGTCTGGTGAATAATTTTATTAAGGTTATATTGATCAAAAAATTTAATAAATATTAATTCCATAGTATTTGGATATATATATATATATATATATATTTGAATATGTAATATATATTAATTCCCTAGTAGGTGAATGAAATATTTATTTATAAATACTATTTTCATTTTGTGGTTCAATAAAAGAACACAGATTTTGAATTGACTAAGACTGTTTCAGGTGAAAAATATTAAATAACGAGACGATAAAAATTAATTATTTTTTTGTATGTTGGTGCACACCACAAAATAATAATAATAATAATAATAATAATAATATGTGGAATGAGGTTTTTTAATGGTAACAAATGTTATTTAATAGATATCATGTAATTAAAAAAATTCTTTATCATAAATCTTAACTTTATAAATAGACAACTATGTATTTTGTCCGGTGATCCATATTTTGAGAATAGAAAATTTTTGTCCATAAAAAATTATTTCTTGACTCATCCTTCTCTATCCCTATCATGAATAAAAAAATATGATATATTTCATTAATAATAATGAATTACCAATCAATAATGAAAAATTCATGAAATTTGACTCACAGCACTAGCACTCATTGATCAAGTGGTTTTGCATAAACAAATAAGAGCATGTGTGGATCACCGCTCGAGAGATTCTATCTTTGTGTCCTCACAGAACCAAGAAGGTAATCCCAAATGGACAACTCATCAGATCAAAATTCACTAATGAAGAAAGATCCTATGTCCAAGTATTTATTTATTTAAATATTAAATAAATTAATTATAAATTTTAGGTTCAAAATCCTTGCTCTTGGTTCTCATCAACAATAATATAAAGGAATTTTAATATATCACCCACCATCACATGCTTTTTTTGTTCTTAGAGAAAAAAATTACACCCCTTTGAAGATACATTAAGTGGATTAAGTTCATTCAAAGTGTACCTAGGGGTAATAACCATGAATATGGAGAATTGGGTATTCAATTAGTCATCAACTTGTGATAAAAAAATAGGCCTTGAAGAACAAGTGGTTTTAAAATCCAAGGGGATATGATTTATACAATAAGAAACTCCTTAAATACCATTATGATGGACAAGAAAAAATTATTAGGATAGATAATCAACTAGGGAAATTACCATGGATATCCTTGATTGAATCATAGAGACTAATAAGTTGTGATATACATATAATATATCGGTTATTCGTTCCATGTTCATATGTTTTTATTTTTTATGTTTAATTGTTAACATATTCTCACCTTGTTTTTATAATTTTAGTTAAGGGTAAGAAGTAAGAGAAATAATTCAAACAACCAATTTGAAGGACATTGTGTTTTTTTCTTAATGATATTACAATCTTTATGGTAGTGGGATCTATTATGATTATGTTAATACATTCTTAGTGGACACATGATCTGAATATCAACATGAATCATACATAATTTTATCCTTCTACAAAAAAGAATGTTGTGTTCATGTGTTTTATACGAAATATGCCCCATACCATTAGTGGAACATCTAATACTATTATGATAGTAAAATGGTTTGACTCTATCTAGATTATATTCTCAATAATCCAATGCCTAGAATAAGAGAATGGTGTGTCTTCCATTTATCACATGGAGGGTGAAGTTTATCAGTGGTTGAAAATGATCAAGAACACAATATACAATGAGGTGATTGATTCAATATAATGGTAATAATTAAAGAAAATATTTTTAAATAACTATTTTCTATAAAATATCTATATAAAAATTAATATAAAGTTCCCTCACTATATAAAAATAATCATGATTCTATCTGGGCATATGAGGAAAGCGTCAAAAGGATCTTATGGTATGCCTTCGTCTTCATCATCCATTCAGAAATTGAGGTGGAAAACTTCATTAGTGGATTAAATATAACTCTATATAAATAATCATAAATAAAACAATTTTATAGGAATTTATATATATTTAGTTGTTCCCATAATGCCAAAATGGATATTGGATACAATTAGTGGTTTTTGGGACTAGAGTTAAAAAATATAAAATGGAGATTTCTTCTAGAGAATAAACAGATAAGTCTAATGGAGGAGAGAAACCTTGACATCCCATGTGTTAAAATTTTGGGATGAACTATCTAGTAAACATACTCCGTGGAACAAAAAAATGATTGAAATTCGGAAATATAGGGGAATCATACTAATCAACACCGAAGGGTTATGAATAAGAGAACTAGTCCAATAGAGGAAATGAAGATTCATATCAACACTCATCCTATGGTATAGTGTATTAAATTCAAAAAAACATAATTATTATGAAATGTAATGACCAAATCATGTTTTTTTCATTAATAATCAATGAAAACAAATTCTAAATCCTAGAGAATAAGTAAAATCATATATTATCACTACTGTAGAGGTGGATCCTGAAAAAAAAAGTGGTGATAGGTATGATATTTAATCATTCAATAATAAATAACAAACATTTTTACTATAATTCTATGAATTATTTCATATATTTCAAGAGTAGTATAACTATTAAAACACTAAAAATATGGTTATTGAGATATCTGTGAGAACAAAAAATTTGAGAAATGATTTCATCATGTGTATATAAATCATCCCCCGTCAATTTTTTTGGACTAAATCTTAGAGAAACAAATTTATTACTTTCTTTAAAAAAAGGATAAACCAACATCAACTATCATGAATGGGATATCTATCTTCACATCCTATGTTACCCTATAAATATGTAGAAGTTAAATAAGGCGGAAGAATATCCTTTGGAATATTAATCAAAATGGTGGATATTATTTCCATATGATAAACCATATACTGAATAAATTCTTGAGATAAAGGAGAGAAAAATTCTTGAAGTCATTCCCATTATTATGGATTATACTGATGTATTCCATGAATATTTGTATTATCTACCTCCTAAATGACATGCAGGGTTCTCAATCGAACTTATACCAAGTTATCTTTGTATAACCAAGATTCTATATTGACTGACCATTAGTGAGTTGGAAGAAATAAAAAATTAGTTACATGAGAATGTGGAACGTTATTTTATACACCTCAATGATTCAATGTGGGGTGTTCTAGTCCTGTTCATCAAGAAGAATGATGGGTCAATGTTTCTTTTTATTGATTATAATGAACTAAAAAATCACAAGAATGATAAGGTATCCACTACCACGGATATACTCGTTGTTTTATCAACTATTTGAGACCTGGTTTTTCATTATGGTTAAAATTTAGTTAATACATTTCTAATTAATGGTAAAGAAGTATTATATTCTCAAAAATTCCTTTCAAACAATGTAAGGACAATATGATATTAAAGTAATTCATAGTAAACTCACTAAAGCCCATTTAAACTCTAAAGTAATAATTAATTATTATAAGAGACTACCTAGATAGTTTTTTGTAGTCTTTTTAGATGATGTTATGGTATATTCAAGAATAATAGATGAGTCTGAGAAGAGTATGAATATTGTGTTAAAAAAATTATGAAAATAAAATCTATATGTAATGAAAAAGAAATGTGAGTTCTAGATAAAATAAGTATAATAATTGGGGAATATTATATCCAACAAAGGGATAGTTGTCTAACCTTATGAATAAAGCTAATTGGTGAGAGTCCTAGACTATCATCTAGAATAGATATTCATAGTTTCCATGGACTAGATTTATATTTCCAAATATTTTGGAGAAACATCCGATGATTTTTAAAACTTTTAACCAAGCTTACGTGGAAGGGAGAAAATATTTCTGGACAAGTGAATGGAAATAGAACTATTTGGAATTGAACATGAGTTTTATCTCTACACTATCCCTCATTCTTCCCTTAAATGGGTAAATTTTCATTGTATACACTTTTCCTCTAAAGAAATATTTTATTTTCTGAACTAATTCAAATTGAAAAATTGATAACCAACACCTTATGGATGTTGAATAGTCATATGTGAAACTATCTATCATAAGATCTAGAGTTGGGAATTATCTATATGGGGAGAAGTGTAAAATATATATGTATCATAAGAGCCTCAAATATATATAAATCCAAAATGAACTTAATATGTGAAAGTTAATATGATTAGATATGATTAAGGACTATTACTTCTCAATCAATTACCATCTTAGGAAAGGAAAAAAATGGAATATGATTTGTGTAAAAAGGATATGGACATATTATCACCAATTGGAAATGAAAGGATCCAATCATCATAGTATTTCTAAGGATGGAGATGACATTATTGATGGAAGGAATATCATCATTACATTCTAAAATAATCTCTCAATTTTCTGTTTTATATAAGAATAAATGATGCTCAACTATATGATGTGGAAATTCACAAGAAGGAATAAGCATTAAGAAAATGTAAATCCATTGCATACCAAACCGATGAAGAAGGAGTTGTATGATTTGGTTCAGTATTATATGTACCTCTAAATAATATGATAATGAATGGGTTGTTGAATGATTCACATATCTCGACAATCTCCATCTATTCAAGGAGAATAATGATTTTTTGATATCTTCTATAGATATATTGATTGGATAATATGAAGTTGGAGATCATGTAATATAAATAAATGTGTATCATATGATAACAAGTAAATGTATATTGGAAAAAAGTATAATGGGATGATGAGATAATTAACCATACCTACAATGAAATGAGAAAACATCATCCAATACTTTGTCACCGGTATTCCAAAATATATCAATAAGAAATAATGTTATTAGGTTTGTTGTCAATTTTATTATGAAGAATTGTCACTCCATTTTAATTTAAGAGTACAACTCAATTGATAATATTTTTAGGATATAAATTTAAAATGGGTTAGGACATATAGAGCACTAATATAGATTTTATTTCACTGATATTTGAGAATTACCAACAAGATCTGGAAGATTCTAAAACTTGATCAAAATACTTTGTTCAATATTAGTACAATAGATCATCCCCAAAAATATTTTCATTCTAGTTGGACTATCCAAACACTAAAATACATGTTGATATACTGCTCAATGGACATCAAATTAGGATGGTATCAACATCTTCCTCTTGTTGAATTCACTAAAAATATTAGTTTTAATTCAAGCAAACAAATTACCCCTTATAAATCCTTATATGAGAAGATATGTTAAAAACATATTTGATGGGAGGAAGATAGAGAAATCATGATATTATTACCTGATATATTTAATTATATGGTATAAATTTTGAATATCATTCAACAACACATTATGGAATTTTAGAGTCAGTAGAGCATCTACGATGGCAATCATCGATTAGACATAATGTTTGAGGTTTGAGATCATGTTTTTATCTATATATCTCCACATAATATACTCATAATACTTTGAAGAAGGGTGATATATATACCAAATACATAGGCCCTTTTTATATTCTATATTTCATTGGAGCTATGGGTAATTGATTTACACTTTGACCATCCCTTTCTGAAGTACATGGCCTATTCCATGTATCCTTCTAATGAAAGTACATATGAGATCTGTCAAATATACTTGATTTGGAGGTGGAAACCTAAAAAATGATCTCTCTTAGGAGGAGTATCATGTGATTATCTTGGACCATAGAGATAAATATCAATGAAAAAAAGGAAACTCACCAAGTCAAAGTACTATAGAGAAATCATAAATACGATGAGACCACATCAAAAATAGAGGATTACATGAAATACAAGTTCCTCACATGTTTTAACCTTAGTATATAAACAGAAATTATTATAAATAAATTTATCTAAAGGGTATAATATTACACCCTATGATTTTAAAAATATAACTATTCAATAGTGTATAAGACACAAAAAATCATCTTAAATGAACCATGAAATATATCTATTTAAATATGACTTTTATAACCAAGTAGTAAAATTAGAAGACTTGGATAAGAGTAACTACATAATGAAATAAATATTAAGGTCCAACTGAATATAAATTTTTTGAATTTTTTTATTAAATAATTATTCAATTTTTTGTAAAGTCGGTGTATTCATCAAAAATGAAATTTATTCAAAATTGGGTTTTATTAATGTTTCTATAGATTTTTTATAAATATTTTATAGAACATTTATAAATTTTATTTCAAAAATTTTTTATCAGTTTTTGAATCATAAATACAGAATTAGATTTGAATGATTTTTTTTATTTCTCTAAAAACATTAATTTTCTAGTGGATAGAGAAAAATAATGATTTTTATTGAACAATGTAATTTTTATTCAATAATATAAAAAAGTAAATTTTTAGAGAAAAAAGTAACATTTTTTATATTATTTTGTTAATAGTTGATTTAATTTTATTGGAATCAATTTTTTGTAATAATATGATATAAAATCATTTTCATACGTAAAAATCCATTTTTTTGGAGAACTATTTTTCAGCGATTTTTTAATTTTAAACTTAAATCAATTTTTTCACTTATATAAATTGAATCCGGAAAAAATGATTAAATATATGGAATAATGAGATATATATTTGGTAAAAAATCCATTTATTTTTATTTATTATTGTTATTGTTAGTCATAGAATATAATTATCAACATGATAATAGTGAATCTGGTAATTAATGATTAATGTAATATGATAAGGACTAGAAATTAACAGTAACACCTTAATGTATCCTATTGGATTAGTTTATTTCTTCAATTTACACCAATGTTTCACAAAAATTACGTTTTCTATTTAGCCTATATTTTTACCTTTATAATATTTATGTAAAAGAAAAGGACAAAAAATTATCTTTCCTCTTTTAAATTTATATAATATTTTTTATAGGGGTAAATATTATTTATTTGAAATTTTAATTTTTTATTTTAAATATAAATGAATAATTTTATCAAGGTAATTGAATTTTATTTTTTATGGATTAAATAATTACTTTTAATCCTTATACAACAATGACATAATATTTATTCAATTAATAGAAAAATAAAATAAATTATTTAAAATAATGATAAAGGAGGATAATATCAATGAATTATTGTGTAACAATAATTTTATATATATATAAAATATTAATGTTTTATTAACATATTTCATTCATGCTTAATCTCATTCTTATTTTTTCCCAAATCAAATAAAATTATTAGTTCAAAAAATGATGTTACTTTTATGTTATAAAAAATAATATTTTACTAAAGGATTTAAAATTACAATAAAAACTATCTTCATTGAATTGTTTTTAATTTTTTTTAAAAATATCAACTATGGGTCATTAACTGTCCAATTATACTTTTATAGTAACTATATTGACCCACAAATACTGGAAACATTGTTATCGTGGTGATTGACAAAACAATTTAGTGATGGTTAAAACAATGAGATAATGGTAAAATATAATCTAAACTTATAAAAATTTTCTTATGGTATTAATTTCTCCCATAATCAATATATATGTTAATTATTTCTATAAATATCATTTTAGCTTGAAAATTAATTTATCATAATAAAATATTTCAAGTGATTCCAAGAGATCCCCTCCCCTCACTTATAAATTGACACAAATTATCCCCTTTTCTTCGCACATAAAAATAATTATAGATCATCCAGAACACATAAAAATCCTTCTATAAAATCACTTCCCACATTATAGAGGTATTATTTTGGACAAAATTCCTTATTTATAGTGCTTGAGTTAAAATTCAAATGAGGTTATTCAGATAAGAGGTATGGATTTTAACCAAACATTTTACTTATATTTATACTTTTAACACTATAAAAAATTTTCCAGACATGATGAGTTTATAATATATATATATATATAGTTTTGGGAGTTACTATTTTAATTTCATAACCTCTATCAATCTACTCTTCCATAATATGGGAAATGAGACTGTCATTATTGTGTATGATGGAATACCACCTCACGAACCAATGTACTTAATTTTTCATCACCCCCTATAACATATAAAGGTAATGATAGATTTAATATATATGTATATATATATATATATATTAAATTCCTACTGTATGTTTCATTTTTCAAAGATAATATATATCTAATTTCTTACTCTTCAGTTCATTAACAATTGATAATGTTGTTTGAATGTACATGTGGGTTACAACCTCCGGGAGTAATGTGATTCATTTTTCATAACTACATAACATGAATGTAATATAATATTATATTGAATAAAATAATTTGATATTTATGATAAAATTAAATTTATTTAATGATTCAATAATATAAAATTGTTTCTATAATGATCATTTAATAATGGAAATGTTACTCACGTGTACGTACGACATACCATCTCAATGATTTGAACGTAGTTTAGATTTTAAAACCATTATTAATGGTTGGATTTAAAAATATAAAGGTTCTCTAAAAATTATAATTATTAAAATTTTAAATCTATATATATTATGTGTTCTTGATCTCATTAACCATAGTTAGCCTATCAAAATCATTTTGGACATATAAGTTTAAAATCATCAATGAATCTGATATTAACTTAAGTATTTGGATATAACAAAGTAATAAATAAAATAAAAGGAATAATAACCCTAAAAATATCTTAATAAAGTAACAAATCAAAATGTTTTTATTATTTATAAATATAATAGTTGTGCATAAGAAGTCATACACATTGTGGTGGATCACTCTGAATAACCATTTTTCTTTGGGTTTTGACTTCTTCTCTCTAACTATCCGTCTCTAAACATTTAATGATAATGATATTAAATTATATATATGAATATATATATATATATATATTGTTGTCACATATATACAAATCTTATTATCCATTTCTTTTATGGTGTATTACAAGGCTTATGTTCATTTCTCAAATTCCATCCTTTTGATATTTATTTTTATTATGATATTTGGAAAGATTCTGAAACTCCTTTTTTTCCTTAGAAAATTATTATTATTAAAACATATGATTTATTTCCTTTTTATAACACATAATCATAAACATGTTAATACGGGTGTTCCCAATAGGACTCCTAGGTATTATCATTGGTTTTTGTCCCATGAGAAGTTATGTATGGTATTAGTGAGTAAAACAAATCCACTATGGGACTCTATCCACCATATAATATTTACTTTGCAGTTATCCTTCACTAATTTTTATATTAAGATTCTTGTTTCTTAAACATTACATATTCTTACATATTTTTTATGATACCATTTTATTTATGTTATGATCCCTTGTGATTAATTTTTATCCTTCTCTTTTAATATTTCATTTTATAATTTTGACCTACAAATTATGTATTCTTATCATGTTTGTTCTCTTAGTAGAATATTTACATCACCCATTTTTTATGTTTTCTTCATGTTATCCTATTATGATTTAAGAACACAAAGTTACTTAAGATCTCATTATAGATAATAAAAAACATGTTGTGTTTTTGTTTTTTTCATAGTATTATAAAACTAGTCTTCAAAAGAAACTTGGGATCATGATCTTTAGGACATGTGTATTTAATTTTTATGTTAAAAAAATTCATAATATGTGTACAATACATGGGTCTCTAAATTTAAAAGTATTAATAAATAGATAAATATTACCTTAACAAATATATAATTTTTAGAGAGTAGTTTCGTGGACATGGGGATAATAAATAATGGTTGTAGATAAAAATTATATGATTAAATAGTAATGGATATGGATAAAATAAAATCCAATTATACATAAGTCAATGAGGTCAAAAAAAGCTCATGTTAGACCTTATTGTTGAGTCAATAAGGGTTTCCTTATGACTTTTCCATTCCTTATTATTTTGAAAATCAGAAACACCTTATCTTTAAGGAAAATTTCTTTTATAAGGAAAATTGATTTTATAAAGAAAATTTCTTTCATAAGGAAAATTTCTTTCATAAGGAAAATCTCTTTTATAAGGAAAATCACTTTTATAAGGAAAATCTCTTTTATAAGGAAAATTATCCTTATCATATTTTCATTATCTATAACCATATATTTCTGAGGTATAAGAATCAGTTTCATTTCTATATTCTCGGAATTGTTTAAAACTTTGATATGAAGCATTCTGTTTTAGGTTCTGAATTCTGGATGAGAACTGTAATGAAGTTCCACTCCAAATTCTGGATATGAACATTAATAAAGTTCCACTCCGAATTATGGATACGAACTCTCATGAAGTTCGGCACCGAAATCTAATGACGAATTCTGATTAAAAATTCTCATTACGAATTCTGATGATGAATTGTCATTCTGAATTCTAATTCCGAATTCAACTATTAAACAAAATCTGATCAACTTTGATTTATACACTCTTAATTTATTTAGACTCTGAATATCATTTTTTCTTAGACTCCAAACTTTCATTTTGCTTACACTTTTATATTTTGTCTACTCTTTAATATTTTTCTTACACTCAGAATCTTCACTCAGAACTTTTGAGTTAGACTTAAAACGATGTCGTACCTTCTGTTACACTTGTTTTGTTACAAAATGATGTCGTCTATTCCGTTATAAACTAATTGTTGGTTAAGTGACACGTGTACAGGTCCCTCCGATTTTTACAGAAAATATGACCATTGGAAAGGAGGTCGACCGAGCCTATAAATAGGAGCTCATTTAAAAGAGCTAAATACAACTTCTTCTACATTGTTCACATATGCTCTTGAAGTGATTTCTAGAGAGAGAGACTCTTATTAACTCTCAAAGCTTTGTGCAACTCCGAATGTTGGTGATTACATTCGAGGACTTTCGGGGATAGGAAGAAAGAGGTTTCCGACTACCTTAAAGTTCGAGGGATTCCTTGCTTAGGAAGGCAGAGGTTGCCGACTACCTTAAAGTTAGAGGGATTCCTTGCTGAGGAAGATATAGGTTGCCAACTACCTTGAAGTTGAGGTCTTGCGGGGATAGCAAGACAGAGATTCTGATCTTCTTATAGAGGGATTACCCTGGTGTGGGTAAGAAAAACTTGCTTGAAAGTATAAATCAAGGGACCTTTATCCAAGGTTGTTGGATACCCTTCTCTTTGGGTTAAAAGACTTATATCTTGTTACTTTTAGTTTTACTACTTGTTTGTTTCCACTGCATATTGTATTGTAAGGAGAGTATAACTTTCTTATACTTCCTTACTTGTACTCTGTTTCATTTAGATTCTATACACTTTAAGTTAGAATCTCATTTTGTAATCTTTAGTTGAGTTTCAAATTCCAGATCCATATTTCTGAAAAATACTTTCGAAATCTCTTTCCAGTTTTAAGGAAGTACATAGAACATGACGTTTATAACTTCATTCCTTATTCCAAGTTTTCAATTGTTGTTAGAGGGGTTGTGAATTTTCTTAAGTTAACTTTGTTAAAAATGGAACTTTCCTTATCTAAGGAAAACTTAGTTATCTGTTACCAACTTTAAAGGTTCCAAAGGAATTTTTAAATTGTAAAATTCACCCCCTCTTGTATATTGAGAATCTACATCATTATTTCGATCCTACAATTGGTATCAGAGGAGGTCTCTAAAATACTTTAACTCATGTATATGTTTTTCTTTCTCACTTTGTCATTCCGAACTTTGTCATTCTGAACTTTCTCATTCCGAACTTTGTCATTATGAACATTGTGGTTACAAACTTCTTTCTACTAACAAGTTTGTGTGCCAAAGGTTATTTTAAGTATGGCAGGAGTTAATGTTGGTTCCATTGATAATCTAAATCCTACAAGATCAACAATCTTTGATGTTAATGACTATGAATACTGGAGAGATCGAATGAAGACTTTTGTTATCAATACTGGAGTGGAAAATTTCGTTATGCTTACTGGTGACTATAAAATTCATGATAAGGAAGTTAGAACTTTTACTAACCCGGAAAAGCAAGAGTATCAACTCAATTATAACGTACGCAATACTTTACTTTGTTCAATGAATAGAAATATATATAGCCAAATTTCTTCTTGTGAAGTAGCTAATTGTATCTATAAGAAGATATAGGTTACACACTTTGGAACTTCTAAAGTAATTGAAACTAGGAGAGCTATGCTTAGAGCTGAATACCATGGCTTCAATTTTCCTTATAGTGAGCCAATTTGTAAAGTTCAATAGAGGATTATGACTATCGTCAACAGTTTACAATCTATGGGAGAGAAAGGGTTAGATGATGAAGCACATGTGGATAAGATAATTGATATTATGCCCAATGAGTGGGAATCCAAAAGAACTTATATAGATGAGAACAGGAAGGTCACTCAAATTTCTCTTGATGAGCTATTTAGAACTCTTCTCCAACATGAAACCAGAATGAAGAGAGATGCTGACAACATCAAAAAGAAGAATGGGAATGATACTGTTGCTTTTACAACAACATCAAATCATATGAAAGCTAAGACTCTTGAGAGAGTAACCAAATCCAAGTCTAAGAAGGTAGTTATTCAATCAGATTCTAGTGAAAGTGAAATCTCTAAAAATGAGTTAGCAAATATTGCTCGAAGGATGAACAAGATAGCTGGCCAAAGAAATTTCCAATCCAAGTATAAGAAAAAGGACAGGAAAGATAGGAATGATGGAGAAGTCACTTGTTATGAATGCAAGAGAGCTGGACATATTAGACCAGATTACCCTTTGCTCAAAAAGAATGAAAAGAAAGAAAGGCATTCATACAGGAACAGAAAGAAGTATTATAAAGACAAAGCTAAGAATGTTCTGAAAGCAAATGACACCTGGAGTGCCAGTGGTGGTGACTCTTCAGATTAATCTTCTGATTATGAATCTTTAGGATAGAAGAATATTGGTCTTATAGCCAGATTATCTATTGACAATCATTGTTTTATGGCTAAGGTACGAAATGCTGAATCATTGACCAATGTATCTTTAAATGATAGTAAGTATTATAATTCCTCAGATGAAGAATCCTCTTCTGATGAAGAAAATACTTTACCTACCTATAAAGAATTTTCTAGGTTTGCTGAACTTCTTGAGATTGAGAACTCTAAACTCAATAAGAAACTTGATAAGGAAAACTATAGGAATTCTATTCTTATAAAAGAGATATCAAATCTTTCTAAATATCTTGATAGGAAAAATGCTGAATTTGAAAGTATTTAAAAAAATCATGAGGAAGTATGTTCTTAGAGGAACAAACTTTCTAAAGAATTAGAAAAAGTAATTTCTAATAAAAGTGTTTTCTAGGCTAGCTCTGGTGATTTTGAAGATAAAAACTTGGTTATCAAACTCATGTTCGAAATCATTTCCTTAAAGAAGTGTTTATCAAACTTTACCCATGGTAAGGAGAATTTTGATAAAATGTTTTCCCAAATACGAACTTTAAGAAATAAATCTGGATTTGGTTATACCCATGCAAAACCAATTTTTAGTAACAATTATTTTGTTCCTCAAAGTGCCCCATTTTGTACCAAGTGTCAATGTTGTGGTCACCGGGCAAGGAATTGTTTCTTAAACAAAACCCAATCTCTAGAATTTCACAAAGCTTATTTTCCCAAGAAGATGTGGGTACCTAAAATTTTGTTATCTGAAAATCTCGGATCTAAACAAGTTTGGATTCCGAAAGTCTAATTCTTTTCTTAATTTCAGGAAAATAAAGAGAGTAGCAGCAGCAAAACATGGTACATGGATAGTGGATGTTCTTGGCACATGACTGGTAATAAAAGCTATTTTGAAAAGATTATCAAAATGAAATGAGGAAAGGTATCTTTTAGGGATAATGCTAAGAGAGAGATTGTTGGTATTGGTAATATTGTTCTTCTAGGTAAAACCTTGATTTCAAATGTTCTTTTTGTTAAGGGTCTTAGGCACAACCTCATTAGAATAAGTCAGTTATGTGATGAAGGATACCTTGTAAATTTTAGAAATGATAAGTGATTAGTTCACAATTCCAAGGAAGAATTTATTCTCTCAGCCAATAGGCAAGAGAATGTTTACACCTTAAATTTAGATGACCTCAGGAGCTAAGATTTACCTTGCCCAAGTGCAATGGAAGATCATTCCTGGTTATGGCATAGAAGACTAGGTCACTGTAACCTTAGGAACTTATGCAAACTCTCTAAGAAGAAACTAGTTAAGGATCTACCGGAGCTTAGATTTGAATCTTCTAAAGTTTTTGATCCTTTTCAATATGGAAAGAAACATAAATCTAGTTTTAAATCAATCGGTGAAGTCTCAACAACTGATGCATTACTGTTAGTGCACATGGATCTTTTTGGTCCAACACAAACTGGAAGTATTGGAGGAAAATACTATGTGTTTGTTCTAGTTGATGATTACACTAGATTTACTTGGGTTTATTTTCTAGCAAAGAAATCTTAAGATTTTTCTTATTTCAAATGTTTTAGAGCTCAAGTTAAAAATGAGAAAAATCTTCCTTTGAAAACTATTCATAGTGATCATGGAAAAGAATTTCAAAATTCTGATTTTGAAACTTTTTGTAGTAGCAAAGGTATTACTCACAATTTTTCAGCACCTAGAACTCCTCAACAAAATGGAGTAGTTGAGAGAAGAAATAGAATTCTTCAAGAGATAACTAGAACCATGTTGAGTGAATATTCTATAGCTAGACATTTCTGTGCTGAAGTTGTAAGTACTACTTTCTATACTATAAATCGAGTTTTGATTAGACATTTTCATAATAAAACTCCTTATGAGTTATGGAATGGTATAAAACCAAGACTTTCCTACTTCAAGGTTTTCGGTTGCAAAGTATTAATTTTGAATACTAAAGATAACTTACTTAAATTCGCACCAAAATCCGATGAAGGAATTTTCTTAGGTTATTCCACAACTTCTAAGGCATATAGAGTTTTCAATAAAAATACTTGTACTGTTGAAGAAATAGTGCATGTAAAATTTGATGAGTCTGATCCTTTTGTTTTTAAACTATCCCAACCTACATCCTCCGATGTGTTTTCAAAAACTTATTTTCAACCTTTGATATAATATCCTTCTGATATGGAAATTATTCAAGAAGATACTTTTGAAACATTTACCCCAGAAGATTTTCTACCCAATGTTGATGAACAGGCTTTTCAAAACCCAAATTTGGTGTTTCTTAAGAATCACCCTAGTGATAGTATCATTGGTGATGTAAATAAACCTGTAAGGACTAGATTTTCCTTAAGAAATGAAATAAAACATCCAGCATTTCTTTCCCAATTAGAACCAAAAAGCATTTATGAAGCTTTAAGTGATGATGATTGGATCAAAGCCATGCAAGATGAACTAAATGAATTTGAGAGGAATAAAGTCTGGACATTGGTTGAAAGACCTAAGGAAACTTCTGTTATTGGAGTAAAATGGGTTTTCAGAAATAAATGTGATGAAAATGGAGTCATAGTATGAAATAAAGCTAGACATGTTGCTAAACGCTATAATCAGCAAGAGGGAATAGACTATGAAGAAACCTATGCTCTAGTAGCTAGACATGAATCTATCTGTATTCTACTTGCCTTTGCAGCATTATTTAATTTTAAACTTTTTCAAATGGATGTGAAATGTGGTTTTCTTAACGGTTATGTTCAAGAGAAAGTTTTTGTTGAACAACCTCTTGGATTTGAATATACCAAACATCCTGATCATGTTTTTAGACATACCAAAGCTCTATTTTATCTTAAACAAGCCCCACGAGCATGGTATGGTAGACTCACTGGATTTTTGCTTCAAAATAACTACGTTAAGGGAAATCCAGATCCAACCCTTTTTATAAAGAAAGATAAGAAAAATGTTTTGACTGTTCAAATTTATGTTGATGACATCATATTTGGTTCAACTCAGTAATCTTTAACCGACTCTTTTTCAAGTCTAATGAAATCTGAGTTTGAAATGAGTATGATGGGTGAGTTAACTTTTTTCCATGGTTTTCAAATTTCTCAAAAACCAGAAGGAATCTATATATCTCAACATAAGAATATTAAATATCTTCTCAAAATGTATGGTTATGACAACACTAAGAGTATGAGTACTCCCATTGGTACCTCAAACTCATTAGATCTTGATGAAACTAGAAAACCAGTAGATCAATCATCTTTTAGAGGTATGATAGGAAGTTTATTTTACTTAACAGCTAGTCGACCAAACTTAATGTTCCCAATATGCTTATGTGCAAGATATCAATCCAATCATAAGGAATCCCACTTAAAGGCAGTAAAAAGAATTTTTCGCTACATTAACGGAACCATGGATCTAGGATTATTTTATACTTGTGGAAATTATTTTGTTCTAAAAAGCTTTTCTGATTCTGAATTTTGTGGATGTAGAATGGATAGAAAAAGTACATCCGGAACTTGTCATTTCTTAGGAGATTCGTTAGTTTCTTGGTCTTGAAAGAAACAACATTCTGTAGCACTTTCCACTGCTGAAGCCGAATATGTAGCAGCTGGAAGTTGTTGTGCTCAAGTGTTGTGGATGCAACACACACCCACAGACTATGGCTTGAGTTTTACTAAAACTCAAATTTTGTGTGATAACACAAGTGCCATTGCCCTAAGTAAGAACCCTGCAAATCACTCTCATGCAAAGCACATAGATATTAGGCATCACTTTCATAGGGATCACACACTAAAAGAAGATATTATTCTTCAGTTTATCGGAATGCAAGATCAACTTGCTGATATTTTCACAAAATCTTCACCTTCTTATAGATTTGAATACATTAAATAGAAGTTAGGAATGATAACCGCAAGGTAATATTTCTTAATTAACTTTCTGTTGAAAAATTATCCTTATAGTAATAAACTCATTTTTATAGGGGGAGTGCATTTGATTTTTAGAGTAACTATGTTTTTCAAAGATTGTTTTCAAACTTTTTGGAACTAAAATTCTGGAATGGGAATTTCTGGAACTGAAATTTCCGGAATGGATATTTTCGTATAGAAAACTTCTGGAATGGAAATTTTCGTATTGAAAACTTCTGGAATGGAAAATTTCGTACTGGTATTTCAATAACGAGATTTTTATACCGAGACTTTCATAACGAGCTTTTTGTTTCCAAAATTTTGTATTGAAATTTTCATGATGAAAATCTTTTAATGATTTTTTGTTTTCTTTTTTGAGTTTTTCGTAGTGAATTTTGCGAACTATGTCTTTTCGTAGTAATATAGTTTTTTTCGTAGTTAATTTTTTTTTTTCAAAAGAATATTACCCATTACGAATAATACTCCTAAGCCAATTTGAAAGGTATGATTTCCTTACCTATGTTTTTGTAATCATATTCTACTAGCTGGTGTTTTCTTATATTTTGTTTTCGGACTATAGTTTTCTTAAATCTATGTTTTAAGAAAAACCTCAAAAGATCGGATTCAAGTTTTCTTCCGGGATTGTTCTCAACTGTTAGATTAGATCAATGTTTTTTCAACCGTTAGATGAATTTGGAAGACCAATGGTCAAATTCTTGGCCTATATAAAGGGGACCCCGAGACTCGTCCCATATCGGTTTTTTCAATCTCTAGCGTCCTGAAGCTCTGCCTCTCCGTTTTAAGGCCATTCCGATCTTCATCAAACTCCATTCCAAACTTCCTAGAAGTCTTCAGATGCGAATGTCTATGGAAGTAGCTTCTCAAGAAATGTCTTCCTCTAAGACGATTTCCAAGTGGTTAGTTTATAGAGAAAGGTTAGTTCTTCATGATTTCTTCAACAAGTATGATTCTCTTATATCCAAGAATATTAAGCTTAATGGATGGGAAGATGTTGTTGTGTCTAAGCCCAGAAATCAAGATGAAGTATATTCAGATTTTCTTATAGATTTCTATGAGACAGTTTCCTTTTTTAAAAAAGATGGTAGGGAGAAATTGTCGTTTAAGTCTTATGGAAAGACTTATAATCTTTACTCTGCCAAGGCAGCCAGCTTGGTAGGGCTAAACAATGAAGTAGAAGCTGAGTTCATCACTCATGTTTTTTTTAATTCAAAGGGAAGCTTCGATAAGGAAAATGCTTTGGATACTCTCGGACTGTCAGATGATAAGGCTCCGAAGATTTCTAGTCTGTATACGAATTTTTGGATTCTAGAATTAAGGGTACAAGGATTTATCGCACCAAGAAAAGGTGAAAAAGACAGTTTGAAGAAAAGTGAGATCTACATTCTAGATTTTCTGATAAATCTAAGGAAGATTAATTTGATGAAACACATTCTTATTACAATTGATAATGTTATGAAAGGGAATCTAAGAGCTCAGATCATAATGTATCCAGCAATCATCTCGAAGTTAATAGTTCGGTGCCTTGAGTATTTCAAGGAGGCTTTCAAGTCTAAGCCAAGAGTTTGAAAAATTATGTTGGTGAGTGATGGTACCCTCAAAAGGATGGATGTTGCCTTCGACAAAAAGACTGGTCAGTTCGTTGATTTACCAGCTCAAGAAGAAGCGGTTCCGAAAGTTGGTGATCTTGAATCCTCTAATCCAGTGAAGAAGAGAAAGTTGAAAGAAGTTAAAGTTGAAGCATAGAATCCCAAATCTAAGGAAGTTCATTCCACACCTCCGAAACCGAAGAAGCAGAAATCTTACCCTGATGAGGTAGTTTCTAAGTGGAGGGAAATCATAGAGAAGAGAGTGCAAGGGGAGCCTCAGTTTGGCTTGGATCCTACGGAGGCTAAGGCCTTGAAGGAAAAGACAACAGATGAGCTAGAAAAACATGTGAGAGAAAAGAAGCTTAAGAAGAAGATGTCTGAAGATGAGGTGGTTCAGACTTTATTAAAGTTTAATGAGATGGCCTCCAGAAACATTCCAGTTACGAGATCTTTCTCTTTTTAATCTCTACCTGAGACTCCAAGAAGAAACTATGTCACTCTAGAGAAGTAAAAAGCTAAGCATGTTGAGGAAGTTGAGCAATTTGAGCAAGAGGAAGAAAAAGTTGCTGAAGGTAGTGGTGAGACCGGAGATCTATTGAAGCAAGTAGATGATTATAAGGGGTCACCTTTAGAACATCTATTGCTTCAAACTTTAGAAGTTGAGTCTTCTATGTTAGTCACTCCTGGGAAGGATAAGGAGAAAGGAGAACAAGAAGTAGATAATCATGCAGAGGAAGAACAAATTCTACATGATGTTTCTCAAATGGAGAATGTAGAGGATGGTACTCAAAAAATTTCTGATGATGAAGACAATGTTGTTCAAGTTTCTGATAGTGAATAGAAAACTCCAGAACAACAATCAATTCCAAAAAGGGACAAGGGAAGGCAACTTTTTATTGATACCCCGAGCTCAGTGGTTTTAAAGAGAAGGGAAGTTGGTGATTCTTCTAAGAAGAAGGATGAGCAATTTGAAGAAGAAAATTTCCCAAGAAAAGTCTCAGATTCGGAGTCATCTTCGTTGGGGCATGACTTTGTTGTTCAGTCATTAAAGAAGTTGGTAGGTACTATTCCGACCTTATCAAGTATTGATTCAAGATGCCAGATGCTTTAATATACTTTGAATCATAAAATAGACTCCGTATCCATGGTTATGGATAAATGTGTTGAGATCCAGGCTCAGTTCAAAACTTTTTTTGTCAACTATGAATCCCAAAAAAGTCTTGTAAGAAAATGACTAGTTGGTCGATGAAATATTTTGAAGATATGAGGCTCTTGGATGAATTCCAAGATAATGTTAAAGATGCTTTTAAGAAAGAAGATAGGAAGATAAATGATCTAACTTTTAACTTTGAATAAAAGTTGACAGATGAAAAGTATTTCTGGATTCAAGAAGTCAAAGATCTGAATGGGAAGCTGAATTCTGTTGCTCAAAACTGGAGGAATGAAAGGGATCGTTGGAATGAGATTGAATAGAAGTTGTTAAAGCAAGAACAAGTTTTGAAATCTCAGGAATAAAAGCTTCAAGCCCAGGAAGAAAATATTGAAGCTCAAAGTGCAAGAATAGTTGTGTTAGAGAAGCAAGATGAGGAAGATCATAAAGACTTGAAGAAGATAAAGACTATTCTCAAGGGTCTTATGTCGAAGGAAAAAGATCCAAAATAGACAAGTCTGATCTTTTGTTGTATCTTAGATTTCTTGTTTTTGAACGTTCAAACTTAATGAAAATCTTTCTTTCTCATTTCTTTGGTTGTTGTAACTAATTTTTCAGCTACTTTTTTATATTTTCCATTCCCTCAAATTATTTTTGAATATAACAAAGGGGGAGAAGGAAAAAGAACCCTAACAAAAGGGGAAAAGAAAAAAGAATCTTAAAAAAGGTTGAGAAAGAAAAATAATTCTAATAGAGTTTATCTAAGGGGGAGTTTTTCATTAAATAAGACATTCTTATTCTTAATGCAATACCATTCTATAAATCTAGAATACGATCCTTAGGGTTTCAAATCCTAAGGGGGAGTTAGTCGTATTCATCAACATCTATAAGCAAAGGGAGATAAGCCTTAATGTTTTTTTTCTCCTTAGTATTTCTTTTTCGTAAGGATGTTTGTGCTTTCCAAAAAGGGGGAGATTGTTGAGTCAATAAGGTTTTCCTTATGACTTTTCCATTCCTTCTTATTTTGAAAATCACAAACACCTTATATTTAAGGAAAATTGCTTTTATAAGGAAAACCGCTTTTATAAGGAAAATTGATTTTATAAGGAAAATTGCTTTTATAAGGAAAATCGCTTTTATAAGGAAAATCACTTTTATAAGGAAAATATCTTTTATAAGGAAAATTAACCTTATCATATTTTCATTATCTATACCCATATATTTCTTAAGTATAAGAATCGGTTTCATTTCTATATTCTCGGAATCATTTAAAACATTGATATGAAGCATTCTGTTTTAGGTTCCGAATTCTGGATGAGAACTGTAATGAAGTTCCACACTAAATTCTGGATACGAACTTTAATAAAGTTCCACTCAGAATTCTAGATACGAACTCTCATGAAGGATGACACCGAAATCTAATGACGAATCCTGATTACAAATTCTCATTACGAATTCTGATGATGAATTTTCATTCCGAATTATCATTCCGAATTCACCTATTAAACAGAATATGATCATCTTTGCTTTATACACTCCGAATTTATTTAGACTCCGAATATTATTTTTTCTTAGACTCCGAACATTAATTTTTCTTACACTTTTATATTTTGTCTACTCTTTAATATTTTTCTTACACTCCGAATCTTCACTCCGAACTTTTGAGTTAGACTTAAAACGATGTCGTACCTTCTGTTACACTTGTTTTGTTACAAAATGATATCATCTATTCCATTATAAACTAACTGTTGGTTAAGTGACACGTGTACATGTCCCTACGATTTGTGCGGAAAATTTGACCATTGGAAAGGAAGTCGACCGAGACAATAAATAGGAGCTCATTTAAAAGAGTTAAAGACAACTTCTTCGACATTGTTCACACATTCTCTTGAAGTGATTTCTAGAGAGAGAGGATCTTATTAACTCTCAAAGCATCGTGCAACTCCGAATGTTGGTGATTAAATTCGAGGACTTCTGGGGATAAGAAAATAGAGGTTTCCGACTAACTTAAAGTTCGAGGGCTTCCTTACTGAGGAAGACAGAGGTTTCCGACTACCTTAAAGTTCGAGGGCTTCCTTGCAGAGGAAGACAGAGGTTGCGAACTACCTTGAAGATGAGGGCTTGCGGGGATAGCAAGACAGAGATTCCGATCTTCGTATCGGGGGCTTACCCTGGTGTGGGTAAGACAGACTTGCTTGAAAGTATAAATCAAGGGACCTTTATCCAAGTTTGTTGGATACCCTTCTCTTTGGGTTAAAAGACTTATATCTTGTTACTTGTAATTTTACTACTTGATTGTTTCTGCAGCATATTGTATTGTAAGGAAAGTATATCTTTCTTATACTTCCTTACTTGTACTCTGTTTCATTTACATTTTTACGCTTTAAGGTAGAATCTCATATTGTAATCTTTAGTTGAGTTTCCAATTCTGGATCCATATTTCTTGAACCTACATTCGGAATCTCTTTCCAGTTTTAAGCAAGTACATAGAACTTGATGTTTATAACTTCATTCCTTATTCCAAGTTTTCAATTGGTGTTAGAGGTGTTGTGAATTTTCTTAAGTTAACTTTGTTAAAATTAGAACTTTCCTTATCTAAGGAAAACTTAGTTATCCGTTTCCAACTTTAATGGTTCCAAAGGAATTTTTAAAGTGTACAATTCACCCCCCTCTTTTATGTTGAGCATCTACATCATTATTTCGATCCCACACTTATCATAACATGATTATTATCAAATAGCAGCATTTTTTGTATACTCTGATGATTTGGACATTGATTCGCATAGTGTCCTAACTCCTTAAAGATTATGCATTGTACATTAGAATCGTTTTTTATCCTTTTAATCACATACTAGGTTCCCTTTATCTCCATACTTATAAAAAACTCGCATTCCCTTCAATCATTATCAAGGTGATTCTTTCCACAGTTATCACAAATGGTAAAATCCTTATTTCCCCTCGTTCCTTTATCCATTGTTCTCTATAACATCATTTTCTTCTCTTGCATCCCATAAAATCCATAAGACATAATGAATTATACAAATATCTTATTAATACCTGATACTATTTCTTCATGTGATGAGAATACACAAGAGGCTATTTCCCTTCAAAATGATGGATTAAGACTATGAATAATAGGATTCCTCTTACCCATTGGATCATACATATTACTGGAGTTCTTATTCCTACCATTGGGCACCATTTATAAATGACGAAACACACTAGGTTAGATCATATCATACTTTATAATCCAAAATATAGAAAAATTATCAAAAGTAATTAAAAATTTTCACACATCTAGTCTCATAATCATAAAAATGGTTTATTTGCTGGAATATTTACTCATATATCCTTCATAATGGTTTTTAAATAAATTGTGAATTATCATAAGAATATCCCATGGGAGTTTCATAACCAAGAGCACAAGAATGCCCATTGTCGTGTACCAGGATACCCTGGATCAAGCCTGCAACTCCTTGTTGGACATTTAACTCCTAGGTACATCTGTTCCAGAGCTTCCTCTAATTTCTCATATCCAAAAAGGTATGTATTTCTTTGAAAATACAGAAAATCTATACATTAACACAATTCTAGTAAATTATTCTATGGTAATCCTTAATGTCTATCATAGGGTTCTATTCTCTAATCAGATTTTATCTAAATCTATTTCCAAGGTTATTGTTAAAGTTCCTCTAATACCAAATATAACACCCAGATCCCGGAAGCCTCGAGTTGGTGAATTATATTAATAAATTGGCATGATACAAGGAAATAATGTCCCGAATGGCCGGTCAGTTTAGCAGTCATGGAAATACATTACATACATCAACATCACAATACAATTTAAAACATAAAATATCAGATATATAGATCTTTTAGAACATCATTATTCCATTTTATCTTAACCCTCTATATAAATCATAATACAATATTTGGAAATCCTAGGAAAATAAAACATAAGAAATGGGTGACCTCAGATTCTCAGTAACGGTAAGCAATTAAGCGAGAAGATAACATAATCAATAGGCATGGTGAATAATTGAAAACACATGCCTTTAAAAATAACAAACTTTAACAATTTATGGTAGAAATATGAGCTAGGTAAATAATTCCATAACAAAATATAGTCATGGGTATTATACTAGTCGAATAACCACATGAACCACCAATATTATTTTCCAAATAGGGAAGGTATAATTCAAGACATTCTAATACATTTTTTCAAGGCCTCGACCATGACGTCCAAAAATGATTAAGGCCTCAGGAAAAACCATATATCAAATTGAGAAAGGCATTGGCCAATTCCATGTCTAATTTTCTCATGAAACCTACCGAGGAATCGAGGAGCAATAGAAGGCTCCACCCCTCACTTATTATGTCCAATACATTCCTCATATGAAAAGGTTAAAACATAACATTAACATTCATATTAAAACTAGTATACGAAATGTCAATACTTTAACCATAAACCATGAATGGTATTAAAATTACACATCTATAGTCAAATATATCACAAATATTTCCTAACAATTTGGAAGATTTGTATCATAATAAATCAACTTAAAAAGAGATTAAAATTCATCAAAGGATGTTGACATAGTTGAAATTGATTTGTAAAACTCTGAGAGAAATATCCATTTTTCATGAAAACATTTAAAAGTCACACATTTATAAGGGAATTAATTTGAAAGATATTTTTGAATCAAAGTGTCCCATGCCACTTTGAAACTATTGAAAATAATTACCATTTCAAAACATTCATGTCTATATAAATAAATCCTTAAAATCATTTTGAAGACATGGACATTAAATAAAAGGATTTAGAATGATAAATCATTAAAACATTTAAAATGATTATCTAGTTAAATAGAACCTCCCATAAAACGTTAAAATATTCCTTGTGAATTTTTTTTATGAAATATGGGTATCGATGATAAATATTTCCCAGTAAGTACTAACTCATAAACAATCTCCGATAATAATGAGATTGATGAAATAACCCTTACCTTGCACTTTTCATTGGTCGAGGGTACATTTAACCTCTTGTATAATGACCATAGTATGTTATTAGATTATACCATAACCAGAACCATATTCGTATTTATTATATTATAAATTATTAATTTATGACTTTATGCTACCCATTTAATAATTATTTTACTGTTAAATTAACATTTTTGATAATAATCACTTTTTTTATTGTAGGTGTTTTAACTTGTTATTCTTGATCGTATCATATATCTCAGGATTTAGATACATCCAGAATATAAACCATGATTTATATATCATATATATTTAGAATATAAATATTTATAAATTATATATATATGAAATGGAAGGCATCGTTTATGGAGACGGTAGGTTGTACGTACGATTAAACACTGTTTCTGTTTTCATATCGTATTGAACGGAAGTAATTGAATAAGATATATGTAAACGCACACAAACCCACACAGATATATATATATATATATCTACAGTAGCATTATTATGTCATATATTACATAATTATTAATAATATATATTTTTATAATCATTGTGGAATGGTTAATGTAGAAATGAATCTAATCACATCGTGGAGATGGTAATCCGTACGTACGCACAAGATAAAATATCATTATATTGATGGTGAAATAGTATGTAATTGGGTTTTATATCATATATACATAATAATTAACATTTTATATTTATTATTTACATCAGTTATACTCATTATTATACCCATCCAAATAATGAAGTGTTTGAATAACAAACTACATCACGACGTAGAGACGGTTACCTGTACATACACAAGTATGGTGACATTTTCATCCGTATGATGGATATAATAATGAATATGGTGGTACCATTTTCATAATAACATCACATTATAACAAAAATATTGGATTTATTATTTTATAATGGAAGCGACAAAGGAAGAGGAAGTGGAAGAAGAAAACAACTTGAAAGATGTGATGAAATATTTACCTCTTCTTCATGTTCTTTATTTTGATTTGATCAAAAGAGATCCTTAGTTTGGCTTTAAAACAAATGGAAGGCCTCTAGAATGAAGGTAGGAATTTTGAGAGTATATTTGGGCAGGGGTCGGCCGAGCCAAATGGCTTTGGAGGTGTGAGATTAAGAGAAGGGGAAGTACCCTTTTATAAGAGAGGTGAGGGTCACTTTAGGAAAATATTGAAATATTATTTTATAATAAATATAATTTTCAGTTTATAATGGATTAAATATAATTTATTTAGAGTCTATGGTGGGTACGGGTCGCAAAACCCCTCAACCAATAGGTTTTGGACAATTTTAGGTCACCATATTGACCTTATCTTTTAGATTTAAATCTTCGTTAAATTGTTTGAAATTTTCCATGTACCATTGTATTTTTGAATTATATCAATTAATAATATTGTATTTGTTTTAAAAACTCAATCATTTAAATTTTGACACTATTTAGTATTTGGTTTTTGTGAAAGTCATCAAAACATGATTACTTCAAACCAAATACATTAAATCAATCCTAACATGTCATATTCACCTAGAAATTTTTTGTATGGAATCATAACATTCAAATTATATTTATTTTAATATTTACAATACCATTTATGTGATTCTTTCATGAATATGGTAATTACTTCATCGTTATTATGTCATATATAAATTTAATTATATAATTTCTAAAATTATAAATAAAATATCATCATGTAGGAAATGTTTCTCTCATTCAATTTAATATGTATAGTTGAAGTGATAAATTATATAACTCCATATAAAAATGATTTACTAAAAGATATATGCTTTTGTTATTTTCGTCTTTACTTTAGATTAATTAACATAAAATGCCATTATCACTCCCAAGTGGCTTCATTGGATCCAAAAAATCGACCCAAGGATTCCCATGTTCGTACATGTATCATACAATAGGTTTAAGGCATATGTTAGGGTAATTTAATATTATTATATTATTATTTTTACCCTAATTTACCGGATTAACCCTTTAACCGTGGTAAATAAAATATTTACTGAAGTAAATATTCATAATGTCGAAAAATAAAAGTTATTTATTTACCCAATTTGAACCTTTTGATTCCAAATATGGATTCAATTTTTCCAAATTCAAAACAAAGAAGTGGAAAAAATTAATTTAAAATGAATTCCATTGTTAAAACATAAAGTGTGTTTTTAAGAAATAATAACTATCCAAAGATTGAAACGTGTTTGTGACCAATTTAAATGTGAAATTAAATCCAATGACCTAAATTATATTAAATGATAAAAATATAGTCTAATTATACTTTAAAACCACTGAAATGGTTAATTTTATGCTTTAATGTTTTGTGATTAAAAAAGTTGTTTATAATTAAAATTTAGTATTTTTTCACTATTTTTCGAAATATGAAAGTTATCAGAAATGTACCAAAAATTTTTCTGAACTAAATTTTTATGTAGATATTATAAATAAGAACATAATTTAACTAAATTAAATATATATAGGTTTAAAATATTGGATTTAAAAAGGGTTCACCATTAAATGGTGAAAAACGTCATTTTTTGTAAAGTACCTCTTTTATCATAAAAATTGATATTTTCATGTATTATGTATATGAAACAAAAAATATGAATTTTGATATTATATAGGATATATATAATTTAAAATGTGGTTAATACTATTCATAAACTCTTTTCTGAATGGCTAGTTTGATAAGTCGTGGTGCGCTCGAACTCGATGTTGCGTGTAACGCATGTTATTGAAATACATTGAAGAGATAACATACTATAAAATCATGGGGTGTTACATTTACTTTATTTTGCGCACTTTTATATTTCCCCTCTCAGTGGTAGTAGTTTCTCATTACATTACATATGTGTACTTGGGATTTCTTTTATATTACTGTTTGAGTTGGAGTTGGTTGGTGTCTATCTTCTCTCTCTCTTCCGCATGTGTTATCTTAGAGTGTAATTCCTCCTATTTGTGTGTTTACTATACCTTTGGTTCTAGTTGATTACATGGGGCCTACTGGACGTGGGACTTGGTGGGTCATTATCTCCCTTATCACATTTCCAACCCATGAGGGGTACACTTTGTGGGGTGGGGGTCCTGACAGTCATTATAACCAAGCCATTAAATTTGTGGGATTGAATAAGATTAACTAATTGTGAAAATATATATTTATGTTCTACTCAATATAAATTTATTCATAAATTCTTATTATATTATCAATCTATTTTTGTAATGTCAATTTATTAATTTGATATACTTTTTCTTGAAATTTTTTTATTTGTTTTTGTGAGAAATAATTATAATTAAAATATGTAACATTTAGAAATTGTATTTTATATAAAAGATATATATTTTTGAATAATTATTTAAAAATTAGATTGGAGTTATTTTTTTGTTGTGATTTTTCCAAAAGTATAATTTTCTAATGTAAATGTTGAATTTTTTGAACAGGGTATCATTTATTCAATTATTTAGAAGTTCCATTTTTTTAAAAAAATATACAAAAAAAATTAGTTATATTACATTATTATTAATAATAATAAATTCATTGGATTCCATTTTATGGTATAATTTTTTATAAAATAATTTTTATTCCTAAAGAGGTAATTTGATGAAAAAATATTTTTCATTATTATTTTTGTATTTATATTAAATTAATAAATATCAAAACCAAAAATTGAAACTTGAAAAACAGATTCATAATTTAGAATTTTGAGATCCAAATTTTAAAGATAGGTCCATTTTATTTTTTCTCATCATGAATAGTAACCGTAGTAAATAATTATCTCCACAAAAATGGTAAATCGGGTAATTAAGGTTAAAAATGATATGTTAAGAACTATAAAATGACACAAACACCTCACATTATCCTATTATATGACTTTAGTTCTTCTATATCCATCCATGTTTCTAAAATATGTCATTTTCCCATTTATCCGAGATTTTGACCTTTATAATATTTAACTATAAGATGGAGTGAAAAATAATACATTCCTGATTTTAACTTGTATCATATTCTATGATAGTGATAAAAACAACTTGTGTTTTATTGCAAATAATTATTTTAAATATAAATAATTTTTCTCATGTAAATTTTTTATAAAATTTTTACGGAGTAAATAATTTCCTTATATTCTTATTTAATGATTATAGATAATTTATTCAATTAATAAATAAAAATAAATTATTTTTTAAATATGTAATGTAATATACAATGAATTTCTTTTTTCCCTAAGAATTTTATAGATAAAAATAACATATTGGATTCTATTGTATGTATTATATTCCAATTTCATATTTTCCATGTCGTTTTCGAACTCACATTAAATAAATAGTTATAAAAATTGACTTTAATGTTATTTAAATATAAATTAAATTTTATTAAATGATTTAGGTTTTTTAGAAATTTTATATTTGGAAAATTGGTTGGTATGTGTTTATTAATATCAACTATGTTTCATTTAAAGTCAAATTTACTTTTTATAGTAACTATGATGACCTCTAAACAAAAAACACATTGTTTTTGTGGTAATTGTCAAAATAGGTAAACATAGGTTAAAATAAAGAGGTATTGGTAAAAAAACAACAAAAAACATGAAATTTGTTTGGATGATAGTTTTTAGATCCATAAAATTCATATATTCAAATATATCTGTTTGGATCCTTTTTCCCTTAAAAATTAATATATATAAATTTAATATTTAATTAATTCCAAGAGTTCCTCTCCCATCACATATATAAAGGGAACAACCTATTCACATTTTAAATAAATAAAAATCCTCTTTGTTCATCCTTTAAATACCAAAATTCATTACTAAAATCTACGCTCACATTTTAGTGGAATTCAATTTGGCATGATGCCAATATTAGAGAAAATAATTTGAAAGAATTATGACATTTCTGAAAATGAGGTATAACTCTTATTCCAATGTTATATTTTTATATATTTATCTAACTCAATCAAATATTCTCAAAAATATCTCAGAAAATATAATAAAAATATTATATTTAAGGTGAGGTCATTATGTTTCTTTCATCACTTATATCCACCTCATCCTCCATCAAATTGGAAACGTAATTGTTGTTTGTGTGTATGGGGGATGACTTCCTCACAAACTGATATAATTCATTTTACATCACCACCATGGAAATTTAATTTCTATTTGTGTGTATGGGGGATAACTTCCTCACAAACTGATGTAATTCATTTTACATCACCACCACTAATTAATAGTTTAAATTATTGATCTATTACATATATATATGATTTCCATGAGATATTTATCATTCTGTAAAGATAATATTTCAAAAAATTTCTAACATTTTCATTCATTGATAAATGATAATGTTGTTCATGTATACTTGTGGAGTTCAAACCTCCTTAAAGTGACCTGATTCTTTTTTTCATAACCATAGTACACAACTACTACATATAATTTTTTTAAAGAAATAATATAATATTTTTGATATAATAACATTTTTTAAAGGTAGAAAATACTTACATTCATTTTTTAATAATCGTTGAAAAATGGAAATATTACTCTTTCTTATGTACGACCTTCTGTCTCCTTGATTATTAATTAGATCAAATTACATAACACTAATTCATATTTTTTTAAACAATATTATTGATTTAGAAAATGATAATTATTTCTAGATTATTATTTTTGAGATGATGGACTAATTATCACGTTAATTATACACAAACTATTGATGTCATTTAGGAGATATGAGTCAAATATAATCAAAATTTCAGACAAGAAATTAAGTAATTTTATATAACATGGTATTAAATATATTAAAAGAATTAATAAGCTTTAAAAATGCGCATATAAATTTAAATAATTAACATAATCTTTTTATTTCAGAATATATAGAATATATGAAATGATTTAGGCTCATGGTAAAGGATCTCTCTAACTCAACCTTTTTCAATGGGATGTGACCATTTTCTCTCCAACTCACCTTATCTATATATTTATTATTAATTCTTATAAATTATTATATATGTATCTAACATATATACCTAGATTATTCATCCTTTTTATGACATGAAAATATATTTCTATTGTTTATTTATCAAATTCCTTATTCATGAAATTTCACTTTATTATGATATGAGGAAATATTATGAATGTCATTTATTTCCATCGATAATTATTCTAATTATTCATTATGATTGATTTTCATTTACAAAAAATATAATCCGTAAAACAATTTTGATAATTATTCCCATGTAGTTATTTAATTCATTGGGTAATGTTTTTTTATCTTGAGTAGTTTTTAGGGGATTAAGAAGTAGGATTAATCCACTATGGGACTGTGTCCACCCAGTGATGTTTTCTTGACAATTTTTCATGACTTATTTTTATGTAACTGTTTTCACTTATACAGTAGTTCCTATATTACCATGATTCTTATAATACCACATTATTTATGTTAATATCCCTTTTTATTACTCATGATTTTTATTATTTATCATATCATGTCAATCTTCAGAGTCACACTTTTTATTATCTTGTAATGTTTATTCCCTTACCATGGGTTTTATCTCACCCCTTTCTTTTATGTATCCCCTAGGCTATTTTATGCAGCATTAGGATGTCCAAGGTACTTAAAAGCTCATAGAGTAAAATAAAACAAGTTTTTTATTTTTTAGTTTCTTTTTCATGTATGAGGATCCTTTCCTTCCAAATAATGTAGGCCTCACTATATTTGGAACGTATTTAGAGCATATTTTCATTAAAAATCATGTTGTAATATGTATAAAAGACTTTTCTCAATATAGTTTCTATCATCACATCGTCTAGTTATTTTTTTATATTACAACTATAATAATTTAATTATAACTCTAAAAATAATTCTAAATATAAGATAATATCTAGGAAATTTGGTGAAGTATATTTTTAGTGGTTTATATTGAAATATTGTTATATTTTTTTCCTTGGAATAAATTTTTTAACTTTGATTTCATGTTTATTTTTTGTATTGAATACTAATTTAACATCTTATTGTGTATTGTTCATTTTTTTACATGGATTTAATTTAATAATTTCATAGGGTGTTTGTTTCACTAATAAGGTTAGATAAGTCCCCATATATGATTATAAACTTGAAGTTCTATGAAAATACTATTAATATAGTTATGTGGTGTAATAATGTTCCATGATGGGACTCATAGTATTTTGACTTTTAGGAGTGAGTTCTCGTAAAAGGATAAGGCTTATTATTCTTATGTTTACACTTGGTAATATCTAATATGACAGATTATGTTAAGTGAAATCTAATTAGAAATTACAAATGTTTTTTTTATTGAATATTCTTATCTACGAGTGTGTGTAATTTTTTTTAGACACTATGATTTCCATTAATGTATGTCGAGACTTGTTCATATAGATTAAAACACCCAAACATTAATGTCTTATGTTGGTGGGAATTAAGGTATGTTGGGTGCTTCCAGATTGAAATTTCATTAATGGATAATTCAATGAAAGATTTATCCCTTCAATCGTTATTAAAGATTATATCTCATCCATTTGATTATAATAGAACTACCACATTAAATTCCAATTATATAGTGTAAAGAAATGTTTCCTTCAGATATGAGAGAATGGAATATAGGTTAAATTGGTCAATAAAACCATAATTAAACATGCATGATGAGATATTTTGAAAATTTTATTATAGGTCTCATTGATCATTTGTATTTGGTTGTCGACATTGCCACATTAATTACATTCTCTTGGATGTATTGACATGTTTCCTGAAAGTAATCACCAACATTAGGAAATCATTCCTAATGCCAATGATAACGAATCCTAAAGGGTCACATACTAAGTGTTTCTGTTGATCAGGATTAAATTTTATTTGAGATTAGTTAATTGAATAAATATTTTTCACATGTCTGGTGAATAATCTTACTTAGGTTATATTGATCACATAATTTGAATAAATATTAGTTCCTTATATTTAAATTAATCTATATATATATTTATTTATTTATCTGAATATATAATATATATTAATTCCCCAGTAGGTGAATGAAATATTTATTTATAAATAAAATTTTCATTTTGGTTTTCAATAAAAGAACGCATAGTTCGAATGGACTAAGACAATTCCAGGTGAAAAATATTAAATAACGAGACTGTAAAACATTATTAGTTTTTTTGTAATTTGGTGCACACCACAAAATAATAATAATAATAATAATAATAATAATATGTGGAATGGGGTTTTTTAGAGGTAACAAATTTTATTTTATGGATATTATGTAATTAAATAATTCTTTATCATAAATCCTAACTTTATAAATAGACTGCTAGGTATTTTTTGTGGTGATCGGAATTTTGAGAATATAGAATTTTTGTCCGTAACAAATTCTCTCATGAATCCTCCTTCTATATCCCTTTCAAGGACAAGAAAAATAGGAGAGATTTTATTAAAAATAATGAATGGTCGATCAAGAATGAAAATTTCTTTAAATTTGACTCACAGCGCTAGCACTAATAGATCAAGTGGTTTTGCATAGAAAATAAGAGCATGTGTGGATCACTATTAGAGAGATTCTATCCTTGGATCTTCATCGAACCATAATTGTAATACCAAATGGACTTCTCATAGGATCAAAATTCACTAATGAATAAAGATCATATGTCTATGTATTTATTTATTAAAATATTAAATAAATTAATTATAATTTTAGGTTCAAAATCCTTGCTCTTGGTTTTGAGAAACAATTATAGAATGAAATTTTAATATATCTCCCACCATCACATGCTTCAGTTGTTCTTAGAGCAAAAAATTACACCCCTTTGAAGATACTATAAGTGGATTTAGTTCATTAACAGTGTACCAAGGGGTAATAACCTTGAATATGGAGAATTGTAAATTCAATTACCCATCAACATGTGATGAAACAATAGGCCTTGAAGAACAAATGGTTTTACAATTCCGGGGGATATGATTTAAAAAATCTAAAACTCCTTAAATACCATTATGATGGACATGAAATCATTATTAGGATTGAGAATCTACTAGGGAAATTTCCATGGATATCCTTGATTAAAACATGGAGACTAATAAGTTATGATATAATTATAATTTATTGGTTACACTTTCCATGTTCATAAGTTTCTATTTTTTATGTTAAATTGTTAACATATTCTCACCTTGTTTTTATAATTTTAGTTAAGTGTAGGAAAAAGGATAAATAATTCAAACAACAAATTTGATGGACATTGTGATTTTTCCTAATGATATTACAAACCTTATGGTTATAGTATCTAGTATAATTATGTTATTACATTCTTATTGGACAGATGATTTGAATATTAACATGAATCATCATAATTTTATCCTTCTACAAAAAAGGATGTTGTGGTCATGTATTTTATATGAAATAGGCTGCATACCAATAGTGGAACATCTAATACTATTATCCTAATAAAATAGATTAACTATATTTAGAAGATATTCTCAATCATCCAATGCCTAGAATAAGAGACTATTATGTTTTCCATTTATCACATGGAGGGGGAAGTCAATTAGTGGTTGAAAAAGATCAAGAACACGATATACACTGAGGAGATTGATTCCATATAATGGGAATAATTGATGAAAATATTTTTAAATAAATATTTTCCAAGAAATCTCCATATAAAAATGAATATAAAGTTCCCACACTAGATAAAAATAAAGATGATTCTATCCAAGAATATGAGGAAAGTGTCAAAAGGATCTCATGGTATGCCTTCTTCTTCTTCATCCATTCTGAAATTAAGGTGGCCAGCTTCATTAGTTGATTAAATACCACTCTATATAAATAATCCGAAATTAATCAATTTTACCAAAACGTATATATATTTACCTGTTCCCATAATATCAAAATGGATATTGGATACACTTAGTGGTTTTTTGGGACTGGAGATAAAAAAATATAAAATGGAGATTTCATCTAGAGAATAAACTTATAAGTCTAAGGGAAGAAAGAAACCTTGACATCATATGTGTTAAAATTTTGGGATGAACTATCCAGTAAAAATACTCAAGGGAACCAAAAAATGATTCAAATTTGGAAATATATGGGCATCATACTAATCAACACAGATGGGTTGTGAATAATAGCACTAGTCCAATAGAGGATCTGAAGATTCATATCAACACCCATCCTATGGTATATTGTTTTAAATTAAAAAAACACAATTATTATGAAATAAAATGACCTAATCAAGTTGTTTTCATATATAATCAATGAAAACAGCATCTAAAGCCTAGAGAATAAGTAAGGTCATATTATATCACTATTGTTGAGGTAGATCATGAAAAAAAGTGGTGATAGGTATGATATTTAATTAGTAAATAATAGATAACATATATTTTTACTATTATTCTGTGAATTATTTTATATATTTCAGGACTAGTATAACTATTAAATCACTAAAAATATGGGTATTGAGATATATTCAAGAACAAAAAATTGAGAAATGATTTCATCCCATGTATAAAAATCATCCCCCGTCTATTTTTTGGACTAAATCTTCCAGAATAAAATTTATTACCTTCTTTAAAAAAGGTTGATTCTATATTGGGAATTTATTTGATATCCTTATATAAAACCACCATCAACTATCATAAAAGGGATATTAATCTTCACATCCTATGATACCCTATAAATATGTAGGTGTTAAAGGAGAAATAATATCCTTTGGAATATTAATCTCAATGGTAGATATTATTTCATTATGATAAACCATATATTGATTAAATTATTGAGATAAAGGATAGAACCATTCTTGAAGGCATTCCAATTCTTATTGATTGTACTAATTTATTCCATGAAGATTTGTATTTTCTCCTCCTAAAGGATATATTGAGATATCAATCGAACTTATACCAAGATATCTTACTATAACCAGGATTCTGTATTGAATGATCATTGGAGAGTTAGAAGAACTAAAAATATAGTTACAAGAGAATATGGAAAATATTTTTATAGACCTCAATGATTTATTATGAGGGTGTTTCAGTCCTATTCTTCAAGATGAATGATGGGTCAATGTTTCTTTTTATTGATTATCATGAACTAAAAAATCACAAGAAAGAAAATTTATCCACTACCACAGAAATAATCCTTGTTTTATCAACTATATGAGACCTGGTTTTTCACTATGGTTAAAATTTATTTAATACATTACGAATTAATAGTAAAGAAGGAATATATTCTCAAAAATTTATTTAAAACAATGTATGGACAACATGATATCATAGTAATTCATAGTAAACTCACTAAAGCTCAATTAAACTCTATAGAAATAATTAATTAATATAAGAGACTACATAGATAATTTTATGTAGTCTTTATAGATGATATTCTAAAATACACAAAAATAATGGATGAGTATGAGAAGTGTATGAATATTGTGTTTAATAATTTATTAAACTAAAATCTATATGTAATGAAAAAGAAATGTGAGTTCGAGATAAAATAATTATAATAGTTGGGGAATATTATATCCAACAAAGGGATAGTTTTGTAACCTTATGAAAAAATATAATCGGTAAGAGTCCTAAACTATCATCTATAATAGATATTCATAGTTTCCATGGACAAGCTTTATATTTCCAAATATTTTGGAGAAACATCCTAATATTTTATAAACTATTATCCAAGATTATGTGGAAGGGAGAAAATATTTCTAGACAAGTAAATTGAAATAGAACTATATTGAATTGAAAATGATTTTTATCTCTACACTATCCATCATGCTTCCATTAATTAGGTAACTTTTCATGGTATATACGTTTTCTCCAAAGAAATATTTTGTTTTCTAAACTAATTAAAATTGAAAAATTGATAACCAACACCTTATGGATGTTGAACATTCATATGTGAAACTATCTATCATAAAATCTAGAGTTCGGAATTATCTATATGGGGAAAAGTGAAAAATATATATGTATCATAATATCCTAAAATATATTTTTAAACAAAAGGTTATTAATATGTGTAAGGGAATATGCTTAGATATGATTAAGGACTATTACTTCACAATCAATTACCATTTTAAGAATGGAAAAAAGTGGATGATGATCTGTGTAAAAAGGTTCTGGACACATTATCACCAATTGGAAATGAAAATGATCCAATAATATTAGTATTTCTAAAGATGGAGACGACATTATTAATGGAAGGAATATCATCATTACATTATCAAATAATCTCTCAACTATCTATTTTATATAAGAAAAAAGGATGCTTAAATTAATGATATGGAAATTTACAAGAAGGTATATGCATTAAGAAAATGGAAATCCATTGCATTAAAAACTGATGAAGAAGGAGTTGTATGATTTGGTATGGTATTATATGTGCCACCAAATAATATGATAAATACTAGGTTGTTTAATGATTCTAATAGCTCGACTATCTCCATCCATCCAAATAGAATAAATATTTTTTGATATATTCAATAGAACTATTGGTGGGATAATATGAAGATGGAGATCATGTAATATAAATCAATGTGTATCATATGTTACGAAGTAAATTCATAATGGAAAAAATTATAAGGGGATGATGAAATAATTACCCATACCTATAATGAAATGGGAAAACATCATCAATGACTTTGTCACTGGTCTTCCAAATATATCAATAAGAAATAATTTTATTTGGGTTGTTGTTTATTTTAATATGAAGACTTATCACTCCATTTCAATTTAAGAGGACATCTCATTTGATCATATTTTTAGGATATACATTTAAAATGGGTTAGGATATATAGAGCACCAATAGAGATTATATTTCACTAATATTTGATACTTACCTCCAAGATCTGCAAGATTCTATAACTTAATCAAACTATAGTGTTGAATATTAGTACAACAGATCATCCCCAAACATATGTTTATTCTGATTGGACTATCCATACACTAGAATACATGTTTATATACTGCTCAATGGAAATCAAATGAGGATGGATTAACATCTTCATCTGGTTGAATTCACTAAAAATATTAGTTTTCATTCAAGAAACCAAATTACCCCTTATGAATCCTTATATGAGAAGATATGTTAAAAACCAATTTGATGGGAAGAAGATAAAGAACACATGATATTATTACCTGATATATTTAATGATATAGTATAAAGTTTGAATATGATTCAACAACACATTAGAGAACGTCAGAGTCGGTAGAGCGGCTACGATGGCAATCATCGATTAGACCTAGTGTTTGAGGTTTGAGATCATGTTGTTTTCTATTATCTCTGCAGAATATATTCATAATACTTTTAAGAAGGTTAATATATGAACCATGTACGTAGGCCCTTTTTATATTCTATATTTCATTAGAGTTATGGGTTGTTGATTTACACTTTGACCACCCCTTTCTCGAGTACATGTCCTATTCCATGTATCCATAAAATGGAATTACATACGAGATCTGTCAAATATACTAGATTTGGAGGTTGAAACCTTAAAAATGATCTCTCTTAGGAGGAGTATCCTGTAATTATCTTGGACCAAAGATATAAATATCAATGCAAAAAAGGAAACTCAGCTAGTAAAATTACTATGGAGAAATCATAAATATGATGAGACCACATGGAAAATAGAGGATTAAATAAAATACAAGTGCCCCATGTTTTATCCTTAGTATATAAAATTAAATTATGATGAAAACATTTAAAGGGTATAATATAAGAACCTGTGATTTTAAAATTATAACTATTTAATAGTGTATAGAACACAAAAAATCATCCTAAATGAACCATGGAATATATCTTTTTAAATATTACTTTTATGACCAAGTAGTTAAATTTGAAGTCATAGATAAGAGTAACTAAATAATGAAATAAATATTAAGGTACAACTCAATATAAATTTATTGAAATTTTTTTATCAAATAATTACTCAATCTTTTTTAAAGTCAGTGTATTCATCAGAAATTAATTTTATTCAAAAATGTGTTTTATTGATATTTCTATAGATTTTTTATAAATAATTTATAGAATGTTTATAAATGTTATTTCATAAAATTGATATCATTTTTTGAATCATAATTAAAAAATTAGATTGGAATGATTTTATTTTGTTTTTCTAAAAACATTAATTTTTCTGTGGATAGAGAAAAATAATGATTTTTATTAAACAATGTAATTTGTATTCAAGAATATAAAATGATACATTTTAGAGAAAAATGTAACATTATTTATATTATTTTATTAATAGTTGAGTTATTTTTATTGGAATTAATTTTTTGTATTAATATGATATAAAATCATTTTCATACTTAAAAATACATTATTTGGAAAACCATTTTTCAATGATTTTTGAATTTTAAACATAAATTAATTTTCCCACTTATATAAATTGAATCCGGAAAAAAATATTCCATATATGGAATAATGAGATCTAAATTTGTTAAAAAAATCTATTTAATTTGGTTTATTTTTATTATTGTTAGTCATAGTATATAATTATCACCATGATAATAGTGAATCTAGTAATTAATAATTAAAGTAAAATGATAAGGACTGGAAATTGACAGTAACACCATAATGTATCCTATTAGAATATTTTATTTCTTCAATTTACATCAATGTTTCACAAACATTACCTTTTCCATTTAGCGTATATTTTTACTTTTATAATAATTATATAAATGAAAAGGAAAAAAATATCTATTTCCTCTTTTAAATTTGTATAAGATTTTTTTATGGGGATAAATATTGTTTATGTAAAATTAGAAATTTTTATTTTAAATATAAATTACTAATTTTTACAAGGTAATTTAATTTTAATTTTTATGGATTAAATAAATAACTATAATTATTATACAACAACAACATAGTATTTATTCACTTAATATAAAAATGAAATATATTATTTATAAAAAAGATAAAGGAGTATAATATCAATGATGTATTGTGTAAAAATTATTTTTAATATAAAATAATATTAATTTATTATTAATTTTTTATATTCATGTTTATTCTCATTCTCATTTTTTCCAAATTCAAATAAACTGATTAGTTCCAAGAATGACGTTAACTTTATTTTATAAAAAAAAATTTACTAAAGGATTTAAAATTATAATAAAACCTATCTTCATTGAATTGATATTAATATTTCTAAAAATATCAACTATGGGTCATTTATTGTCCAATTATCCTTTTATCATAACTATATTGACCCAAAAATATGGGAAACATTGTTATCGTGGTGGTTGACAAAATCAATTTAGTGTTGGTTAAAACAATGACATAATGGTAAAATATTATCTAAACTTGTACAAATTTCATATTATGGTATCAATTTGTCCTATAATCACCATATATGTTAATTATATCATTAAATATCATTTTACCTTCAAAATTAATTTATAATAATCTAATATTTTAAATGATTCCAGGAGATCCCCTCCCCTCACTAATAAATTGACACATATTCTCCCCTTTTCGTCACACATAAAAACAATTTTAGTTCTCCAAAACCCATAAAAATCCTTCTATAAAATACCTTCCCACATTATAGAGGTATTTTTTTGGCCAACATTCCATATTTATAGTGCTTGAGGTAAAATTCAAATGAGGTTATTAGGATAAGAGGTATGGATTTTAACCAAATTTTTTTTTATATTTCATCTTCTAACACTATAAAATATTATCCACCAATGACGAGTTTATAATATATATATATATATATATATAGTTTTGGGAGTTATTATTTTAATTTGATAACCTCTATCAATCTTCTCTTCTAAAATATAGGAAATGAAAATGTCATTCTTGTGTATGGTGGAATACCACCTCACAAACCAATGCACTTAATTTTTCATCACCACCTCTAACATATAAACGTAATGATAGATTTAATATATGTATATATATATATATTTTAAATTCCTACTATATTTTTCATTTTTCAAAGATAATATATATCTAATTTCTTACCCTTCCATTCATTGACAATTGATAATGTTGTTTGAATGTACATGTGGATTACAACCTCCATGAACCAATGTGATTCGTTTTTCATAACTACATAACATGAATTTAATATAATATTATATTTAATAAAATAATTCTATATTTATGATAAAATTACATTTATTTAGTGATAAAATAATATGAAATTGTTTCTATAATGATCATTTAAAAATGGAAGTGTTACTCATGTGTACGTACGACCTACCGTCTCTATGATTTTAACAAAGCTTAGATTTTAAAACCATCAGTAATGGTTAGATTTAAACATATAATGGTTCTTTAAAAATAAAAATTATTAAATTGTTAATACTATATAGATTATGTGTTATTGGTCTCATTAACCATAGTTAGCCTATCAAAATCATTTTGAACATATAAGTTGAATATCATCAATGCATCTGTTGATAACATAAGTAGTTGGTAATAACAAGGTAATAATTAAAATAAAAGGAATAATAAACCTAAAAATGTCTTAATAAAGTAAAAAATAAAAATGTTTTTATTATTTATAAATATAACCAATGTACATAAATATTCATACTCATTGTGGTGGATCACTCTGAATAAACCTTTTTCCTTGGGTTATGAATTTTTGTCTCTAACATGCCTTATCTCAACATTTAATGATAATGATACTAAAGTATATATATATATATATATATATTTCAGTCACATATATACAAATATTATTATTCATTTCTTTTATGGTGTACTACAAGGCTTATGTTTATTTATCAAATACATTATTTTTTGAAATTTCTTTTTATTATGATATATGGAAGGATTCTGAAACTCATTTTTTTCCTTAGTAAATTATTATGATTATAACTTATGATTTAATTCCTTTTTATAACACATAATCATAAACATGTTAATACGGGTGTTCCCAAATAGCTCTCTAATGTATTAGCATTGGTTTTTGTCCCATGAGTTGTTATGTATGGTATTAGTGAGTAAACCGAAGCCACTATGGGACTCTATTCACTATATATTATTTCCTTTGTAGTTATCCTTCACTTATTCTTATATTAAGATTCCTGTTTCTTACACATTACCAATTCTTACATAATTTTTATGATACCATTTTATTTATTTTATCATCCCATGTGAGTACTTTTTATCCTTCTGTTTTAAGATTTCAATTAATAATTTTTACCCACACATTAGGTATTCATATCATGTATATTCCCTTAGTAGAATATTTACATCCCCCATTTCATTTATTTTTCCACGGGTTATCCTATAATGATTTAATAACACAAAAGAACTAATGATCTCAATAAAGATAATAGAAAAACTGTTTGATTATGTTTTTCTTTAGAAGTATTATAAACCTATTCTTCCGTAGACACAAGGGATCATGATCATTAGGACATGTGTATTTAATTTTTATGTTAAAAAAATTCATAATATGTGTAAAATACTTGGGTCTCCAAATTGAAAAGTATTAATAAAGAGTTAAATATTTTTTTAATGAATATATAATTTTTTGGGATTGGTCTCGTGGACATGGAGATAATAAATAACGGTTGAAGAAAAACATTATATGATAAATAGTAATGGATATGGAGAAAATAAAATCCAATTATACATAAGTCAATGAGGTCAAAAGAAGCACATGTTGGACCTTATTAAGAGATAAACTAAAATATTAATGTTTTGGAAATAAAGAAATCATGCACAAGATTATAAAATGGGCAAGAATAGGCTACTCAATGAAATATTGTAATTGATCGTTATATTCAATGAAATACTCAAGGTTTAATTAATTGGTTGTAAGGAACATGATCACTATATTATATAATTATTCAAACTAAGGGAATTCATAGATTATAATTGTTAACAACTGAAAAATACAAGTGATTAAGTAAGGGGGTTGTGGTGAATTGAAAAAATTATGTGGTTAACGGATCACCTATTATTCACTCAATAATTATGAATGATTTATTTTAATAGTTATCGATGTATTATTTTATTTTTTTCATATTTTATAGAAATAATTAATCAACTCCATGAAACCTTGATGTATAGATAGTTTTGTTGGTGAAATTGTTTCAAACCTGGTGTTTGAGTCTTCCTTAATTAGTGCTTCTAATAATACACTTTCATTAAACATTGTAATTCTTCAATTGGTGGAATTTATGTAATATTGTGTATTAATGGGATAACATCATATAGATATGAAATAACTTCTAAGAAAAAAAAATTCATTCCTTATCCCAATCTATCCCATGGTCCTAAAAAAATTTGAAGAGGATTATGATTGTTCTTCCTCATATAAATTAAATGTATGTGTATTAATAATCAATAAATAAGAATATATTGATCAATTGGTTGAGAAAAATAAAAATTTCATCCTTGATGATATTACCATTATATGTAATAAAAATTTGTGTTTTAGAAATATTTTATGACACCTTTATCAGATCTTGAGATTGAGTTATCAATTGAACTTAGACATTGTGTGAAACATATAAAAAATATCCCCCAATAAAACAGTGCTTAAATAGCTATATTAACTAATGATAAAATTGTATGATATTTTAGATAAGGTGTTTGTATTACTTGATGCATCACATTTGGGTTCACCTATGATCATTGAAATGAATAAGGATATATAAATGTATCTTTGTATATATTTCCAGCATCTCAACATGATCACTCTATTGAAAAAATATCCACAATAGTATATTTATGAATTATTAATCCAATTGTGTAGAGCATCATACATCTCAAAATTGGATCTCTATACCAAATATGATAAATCTATGCTTTATAGATTAGATATTCAAAATATGAATTTTCATATAATATATGGGAACAATTGTTTTATAGTGATTCCATTTAGACTAACAAAAATCCAAATAATATTCACAAACATAATAAATAGTGAATATATATACTACATCAAAAAAATTTAGGATCACTTTATTGATGATATTTTCATATACTAAAAGGGTATTGATGAACATTAGAAACATATAATAATTGTGTTTCAGACATAAATAAAGGATAAGTTATTATTTAATTTCCACAAGTGTGAATTTTGGATATAAAAAGTCACATTTTTTGGGGTGGTGATAAAAAAAGAAATAGTTACTGTTGATAATCTAATGTATAATGAAACAAAGGAGTCCTCTAGGTTAATTAATCTCAAATATATTCATAGTTATCTTATTAGTTGGGTGCTACTAAATCTTTCTGAGATATTTATCAGGATTTTGTATCCCAAAAATTTATCATACATAAAAGCTATTAATGTATATAATGAAACAGTAATGTAAATAAATATTTAATAATATCAATAAGAATCTATTCACAACATCATTGCTCAGTATACCTAATAGACAATATAATTTCAATTTTTCCCATTTCAATTTAATAATTATAAAAACACCACTTATACAATTCATGAGAATAAATATCCTTTTTTAATATATTATTTTAATTTATATTTTATTGTAAACGCAACCTAATATTTAAAAATTACAGATTTAAATAATATTCTATTTTAATCTAAAATAGTTTTAAACTAAGTTTAGGGTTTTTATGATTCTATATATAGAAGATGACGTTACATTCTATCTGTGTAAGAATAAATTTTTTTGACTATTCAAATATAAAAAAATGATGAATTTTATAGTATATATAAGAGTAAAATGTGAAGGATATAACTTCAAAATTTATAAATAAATTATTATATTAAATCGAATGAAAGACTACTTAGATGATATTAAACATTAAATTCTAATGGTTAAGTAACTGTAACTATTACTTATGAATGAAAAATTGAAACCTATGTTTGAATAAACCCAATCATAAAATGGAAGTATAAGAATAAAATGTAACTCACATAATGTTTTATAGTATGAATTATTATATATGATTTTTCTCATAACCAAATGAATTTGTGTATTTTTCCGATGACACATTTAATTGTAAAATAGATTCCATCAATCCATATTTGGATCAAAAATTTTATATAGTTATTTTTTTTCAATTTGACATGTTTGAAATTGGTCAAGGGGAAATAATATACCTAAAATTAATTTTTTTAACATCATTGTAGAATTATTCAATAGACCATGCTCATGGATTTATATTATTCAGTGTTGGTAAGGGAAATGATCATAGACAATAAAAAATATATGAAACTAAAGATTAGTAAAGAAAAAAATAACATCGCTAATTTTTTTATAGGTGTAAAAAAACCAAATAAAAAATCATGTCCATGAGTAAGGTCTCATAGAATATAATTATGGTACATAATACTTAAAAGTTATATTGGGGTGGGTATTAGTCATTCAATAACTTGAATACATGTCTTCATTTTTATATTTTCCTTTTCTAATTCAATGATTCTTACCTTCTTTTTCAACCATTTTATTCCCCCTAATTCATGATCTCATTCCACCATTAATGATGGATTGGATAACAAATGATTAACTAAGGAAGAATTCCATGAGATCTAATTTTGTCATTAAAACTCTTTCTTAAATTATTTTCACATGGAGGGCCAATTGAGTCTTGGGGGATGTGGCAAGGTGATAGTAAATCCTCACCCTTATTCCTTCCCACTTTTATTTCTTCTTATGACAAATAAATAAATATTTTCCTCAATATTCAGGTTAGAATATTATTGAACCAGCATTTTGGTCTTTAATGGGTGTATTCACACACTAAAAAAGAGTGGAGTTTCACTTGGTTGGTGAGTATTTCATTTTCAAACACATTGAATATATGAGTATCTAGTATTCCAAGATATGTCTAATTCATTATGAATTCACACAAATTTTATTAAGGGATGTTTTTTATAATGGGAGGATCACATTTATCTATTGTGAGGTAAACACTTAGGAGTTAGTGAGGGGATTAATTAGTTTTTACCAAAGGTTTCATCCTCTCATTCCTAACCTATGTAATTGTTTATACATAAATTTTTATATACGTAATTTTAGTTTTTATATTTTAACCAAAATCAGACCCCCATTCCAACTTCCATTTATCATAGAAATTAAATAAAGAAAAACAATAATAATTTAGTCAATCATGGTGATTTTCTATGAGGTTTCTCAAGAGAAAACTATGGTCATCCACTATTCTAAATCAAGGGATTACATTATATTAAAAAGGATCACATGAAAATCCTTTGGAACTTCTTAAAATTATTGGGGATATAATAATTAATTACTAGATGATTCATAAATCCTTATTTATTTTTATTAATTACATTTAAAATTTAATATAACAAGTAAATTTCATTGTTAATATCCCAGCTACAAAGAGAAAGAGATATTTTTTGGGGAGTATTTAGTTTATAAATAACAATTTTATAAGAGGGTAAGTGTTAAATTGGTTGTTGTTACTGTATTGTATATTATTTTCAATATATAAATCATATTCAAATTAACATTATATATTTCTATTTCTGAGGTTGTTTTTTTAATAAATGTTAAGATGCATGAACTAGGTTTGAAAAAAGTATTTGATGAGATTGAATAATTTTCTAATTTATTATTTGATTATATATTTGAAAATGTCCATACATATGTAAGTACAATCTATAATACTAAAAATTGGATAACTATATTCTATATAAATATTCTCCAGCACAATATAAAAATTATTCCTTATATGTGTGAGTATCATTCTATTAAAATATAAATACAAATTTCCTTTATGTTTGCATGGATATGAAAGTGTGTATGGATAATAGTGGTTCTGCATAAACATAACTTTTATCTATATAATCATTAATCCTTACACATAATAATAAATTAATGATGCTTAAGATAGATTCTATATATAAGGATCTTCTATGTTCTATGAAAGTATTATTTTTTCTGTGCAAAGATCGACACTAAGATGAAATTTTCTTATTATTAAAATGTCAATATTTTTTTCCAAAATATATATATTATGAAACATTATTGGTTAAGAACATTATCATGTTTTTTATAATGTATTAAACATAAAGAAAATATTATTTAATAGTCAATAAATCGTTGACTATGATAAATAGTATTTTCATAGTAGTTGGCTAGAGGAGAAGAATAATTTACTACTATAATTAATTTACCATTATACATCTAATTTCATAACACCAAGATGGGTTAGAGTGTTATTTAATAAATATTATGATGATATGGTAAAATGGATAAGAATTTAGGGAATGACAGAAGTAATTTATTTAAAATTAAAATTAAAATTAATATAAAATTTCATCCCACTCATAGGAATATTTTTTTTAACTGCAATGAAAAACAAACACATATCATGGAAAAATATAGAATAATAAATTGTTTTTCTACATGAAAATTAAAATAAATCATTAAAAATTAACTCATCTTGTGAGGGTTTCTTCCATTCAAATTCATTCAAAAATAAGTATCTTTAAATATTTTAAAAGGAAGAATAGATAATAATAACATAGTGACATCAAGAAGGTAGTCTCATCTGACTGAATACACTTCTATTATTATAATCATTTCATATTATTAAATTTATCTACAAATCACAAAAACATAAAACCATACTATTTTTATCATGAATAAATGAATATTTTCTACTCCTTGTATCTCATTTGTTAATGATTGTGTGTTTTATGATCTATGTGAAATCGTAATCATTTCAAGGATTACCCATTTTCTTTGAAATATGAAACATGTAATTATATTGTTCCATTAATTTATATGTATGTGTTTGTGTTTATTCTTGATATAAATTCAAATAAATATGTTATAAGGTTTTTTTTCAAGAAAAAAATATAAAAAATAAAATAATTGATTTACCCTTTCCCTAGTGATATCCACATTTTTGTGGGTTCCATTTTAAGTTGTATCAATGATTAGTTCCCATCATTTTTTATCTTTTTTTTAGATCTTTATTTGTTTATTCTTCTATCAAGTTGAAAATTATTTCAATGTATATATGTTATACCCGATGAAAAACCATAATTTGGTGAATAGAATGTATATTCTCTCATTTAATGTGAATTATTTTCATATTTGGAAGGTTAAGATTTTACCATTATTGTTATTTATCAGTTATGATGTTTTAGAATCTACAAATGAAGGATTTCAATGTCTTGTGGAGAACAATACAATGATGATAGATGATAAGAATAATATATAAAAAATTCAATCTCGTTTAATGACATATTTATTGCAATTTTAAAGAGTTATTTCCTAAAAATATATTGAATAATAATAATGAAAATAATATGGGATAAGACTAATAATATTTTTAAAGGTAAGTCAAAAGTAATCGGGGATATATATTTTGATGTTAATGAATATTTATATCAATATTCATGTCTAAGAAACTATTGATATCACAAAAAAGTTAACATATGATTTTGAGAATGAATATGGGACTTTGGGACAAGTTAAAACACTCAGTAGTGGTAGAAATTATTTTTTTCATCATGCCAAACTTTTAAGATGAAATTTTTCTATTTTGACAATATGTATCCAGAAACATATCTCTTGATATCATACATAGTATTTTAATTACCTATGATATTATAAAAGATAATTTTTTTTATTATTAATGTTAACAATGTTAATTAAATATCCATTAATGTCTAAAAGAAATAAAAGTATAAGAAAAAGCTTTATAATGTTGATGTTAGATACATATACTCATATTCATATATATATCTTATGTTTGATAAAATGAAATCTATTAAATATATAAATTTAAGAAGACTGAGTGGAAAGTTAAGGGTAATTCTTATTGAAATTTTCTTTCTGTGAGGATTCATTGGAAACCTTTTAGAAAAATGTCCAATTTTGTATGAATAAGAAACCAGTGAAGATGAAGAATAATTTCAAAGAAGAACATTAATTAAAAAAGAAAAAAAATATGTAATAATCAATGTTTCCTACTACAGTAAAGGTAATTAATTTTTCTAAATAAAAAATTGAAATTTTTTATCAAAGTGTGTAGAGAGTGTAGGCAATGTTAATGAATAGAAAATTAAAACTCAAAAAGGAATTAATAAAAAGATTCTAATTTCTATGTTATATGTAGAATAATTTATTAGTGATGAAATTATAAATTTCTCAATTCATGAATATGAAACAAATATAGAGTTTATTTTAATGATAGAATCAAAAAAATTAATGCTTAATATTTTAATGTTAGAGAAGTAGATCTGAATTCAAAAGAAAAAAAAATTATTCATGCAGCCATGAGTATCCCTATCAAATAAAATAAAATCTAAAACAAAATCATTTCTAAATTGAAGAAATTTTTTATGATTATAAAAATATAATCATAAATATAGAAAACAATTAAGGAATAATTAGAATATATTAACCACATTCAATAGAAATAATTTGAGATAGAAAACTAACTAAACAATTTAAAATCTAGCATAAATAATACTATTTTCATGGTAAATGAATGTTCAAAGAAGTATGAGCCTTGTGAATACCAAAAAATATCCAAATAAGAGTTGAAATAATTATTTAAAATTTAGTGTAATGTATTAGAACATTTGTCTAGTAAAGAGGACTATGTTGTAGAAAAATTTGGGGGCCATAAAATTTTTTGGAAATAATGGGAACACCAATTTAAACACTAAAATTGATAAAAACGGTTAAATTAGAGAATTTGGTAAAAAGTATTAATAATAATATTATTATATTTCACAGTAATCTTTTTCACAAAAAAAATCCATGATCTGGTACTAATAGAATGAAGTAACTCATTTATCAAATTCTAGACATTGTGACGTTTAAAAAGTCATGTAATATTTCTACGGATTCAAATAGTAATGCAGTAGATTTGAAAAGATGATAAATATCTGTTTTTTAATTAAAAATATCATGAAATTTATATTATTCTAAGTATGAATGGTTTTAGGGGTATTTAGTCAACTTAGAGGAGGGAAGCATAAAAACAAATTGAAAAACATAAAAAAACATAGAACTAGTGTGAGGTTCTTGAAAAGGTCAATGGAATTTTTGACTTCCCTAGCCCTTATAAAATGATTAAATAATTAAAAATTTATTCTAGAAAAATAAATGTTACCCTACTCAATATCCTTATTTTTATAATATGAAATTAGTGAAGAATTATTTGATTGTGTTAGTGGAATTTAAATCATGACAGGGGGAGAATCATTAGATTGAAGAAAATGGATGATTCCATCACATGATAAAGTATTTAAATCTTCCATGGAAAATTGAAAAGTTTTTCTAAGTAACAGTGACCATTGGGAAATATGGGACACTCAAAATAAAATTTTTATAGATCAGTTGTTAATATAAAATATCAATTAAAATGAAAGAATAATTTATTTTATGTAGTACTGAAACAAAATATTTTATATGGCTCTCATTTCTGTGATAATTAAAATGAAGTGATATTCCAATATTATAGATTTATGGTGAATTTCATAGAATATTGTTTTATTTTTACATGATGATAGTGAATAAGGTTAATCTATTTTAGGTATTAGATTCACAGAATTTATGTTTCTTAATAGTGAAAGAATAAAATCAATTATAGGATATAGTGATAGGACATATAGGGAAAATAACATGCGTAAGATTTCATTATTAGATTTAATTATTTATATTCTTATTAAAAATAGAAAAAATTATATGTGCTATATTTAGAAACATGGAAACATTTTTTATTATACACAATAATGTTGATATTGAATCAACTCATCCATTTGAGCTCACCTAATTAAGAATATTTTATCCCCTGAATAACTAGTAATAAAATTAAAATAAGTGTTTTATTTCATTTAGTTTTTAATTTACTATAATTACTTGTATTATGTTTATAAAACATAATATAAAGACTCTAATTATGTAAATAATTTTTTACGTGAAAAAATTAATATGTTTTTTTGACACATGCTAGTCCTGGGGTGTGAGAAAAATGATATTACCTATGTTAAAATTCATTATAATTGTAAACCTATGTTGTCTTGAGATAGTAGTGCACAAGAATTACGTTTTTAAATTAAAATAAGTGAAAGAAGTATTGATTGTTTTTAAAATTGTTTTATTTTAAAAATACAATAAAGAAAATAAACAGAGAAAAACATTAAAATAAAGAAAAAATTGAAAAAAATACTGATACTATTATATGAGATGATTCATTTGGTCAGTGTCGGTTCTCTGATTTTAATTCTATCATAGTTCCAATTTATCAAATTCTCATATGTTAAATCAATTAATGTGAGATTCCGCAATTGATTCATCTCACACCTTTGGATAAATAGTAATGGTGAGAATAAACCTTAGAAAAATATTAGATTGGTCTAATCTTCTACCAATATGTGATGGAGTTGTAGCTAATACCCCCAAATGCATTAGGAAATTCTCAATAGGGCCTTGTTTATCCCAAACAATCAAAAATATGAACTACCTCTCTCACACGTATAGATGATCGCTAAGTATATCACTAATAAGCCCTGATCTATTCCATCATACATAGACCAAAACCTATTGGAGGGAGAAATTTTTCATTGAACAATGAAATATAAATAATATAATCCAAAATCAAATACAATCATAAATGATAATAAAAACTATTATAGGAAATGGAAACTGATTTCACAGAATAAAGAAATGGATCTTAAAAAATAATGTGAAAGAACTCAAGAATTAAAATATAAAAAACCAGTCCTTCCATAATGACACAACAGTTTACCACACTAAGGTAAGTGTAATTTTGAATAATGGATAAGAATATATCATTACAAAATTGAGATGAATAAAAGATGGAAAAGAATGAAAGGAATGTTTTTCTCCCCTAGAAATTGTCCTCCATAAGTTTGATTCTATTCTACCCACCAAAAGGACTAAAATCACCAAGGTCTCTTCATAAAATATGTTCTTAATGATTTTGTATATAGACTATACACATATCAATGATTTTGTATAGGCTTAAATGAAGATATGTCTGAATCATTGAACGTGGCTTTATATGGTTGCCAAATAATTTTCCGAGCACTCTTATTTGACTCCCTCAAATGATTCTTTAATGGGCCCCTTTATTCATGAAATTTAACGTGAACATGCCCCGTCGAGCCCTTTTTCTAACCCATATAGAATCAGATCATTTTAGGGTAGTTATATCAAGATATGACACATTTAATGTTGTAGGGTCCACTCTACCGCCCAGAATATGGTTTCTACTTGATTGATTTTCCTTGGATACTCTATTTCAAACTAGGTCATCTCCCAAAAGACAATAACGGATCCCACGAATCATATCATCCAAAAAAGGTATGAACCTATTTGTATCTAAATTGTAAAATTTATTCCCCAAATAATGAAGATCCATAAAACTGTTAAATTTACGGAATTAACCAATTTTCACATTTTGTCTCAAAAATCACCAAAAAAACATAAACTAATGAAAATAAGATCACATTGATTAATTATTATGGATTAAATCATTTATAAACTTATGATTAATAATTAAAATATTAGATTTATCAATTCCCTATAATTGGCACTAGGACATCCTTGACATGTATGTATCAAAATCAAATCAAATAAAATTAAAAACACTTGCCAATGAGTTCCACCAATTTTATACCAAGAAACCAAATGATATCATGAATCATTAGAAACAATTATTCCAAGTTTTTCATTCATATCATTCAATATTTTTCCACTTAATTTATCCTCTCATGCACACAATATACCTACCTCACACAAATTCTCTCTCTTCCCACAAATATAAATTTTCAACAATGTTTTTCTTATCCAAACCAATTCAATGGTCAGTATAGGTTTTAAAATCTCCCACATATCCACTCGATGTAATTAAAGTACATGTTTTTATGATGAGGACTATGCAGGTTTGTTATGTATCTTTTGGTTGGTAGTATTTATATGTGGAATATTATGAGGTATAATAAAGAGGGCATGGCTCTTTTTGAAGAAAATTTAAATTATTTGAATTTTCAAGAAAATATAGTCTCTTAATCAATCACCTTATTAGAAAATAACCTCCATCATCATGAGAACTCAAGGAATGTTCACAATATTAAGAATTTCACTAGAAAATAGTTCAATCTTCTCAAACATAATTTTTATTGAAAGCTATAAATAGGAATAGATTTCTTTATCCGATATAAGCTCCAGAAAGTCACAACATACCTTTTTCGTGAAAGATCCCGAAATGGAACTGATTTAAATTGACTGAATTTTTTCTCAACAGCAAGATCATCTCTTCATAAATTTATTTTCCACCAAATGTATCTCAAAATTTTAGAGCAAAATACAATATAGCTTCCCCCACATTTATGTTCAACTAGATCATACAATTTCATTTCAAGAGATGGTTGGATAGGGAAAATTGGATTGTATTGTGGCTAACCTAACAGGTTGGTCATTGATTCTAAAGGCTACATGATTTAAACATACAAGGAAGTCAATAAGAAATTATCTTGAAAATGGGGATTTAAAATCAAATAAATACCTCAATCATTTAAAAAAAAGTACCTCAAACACTCATGTTTTGACATGAATAAAAAATATTTAGTTAAATAATGCATGATTTTGTTCTCTAAAGAAGTGAGTTGAATGTAAATAATATGAAAAAATGGCTCAGAATCTTCACAGAAAAGTGATTTCAAATTTAAATACAGTGAGATAAGGCATGGTATTTAAAAATCAAAAACATTTTTCCTGAAATTTTAAAAATTTAAACATAAACAAAGTCACTTTCAGTATTTATTTATACTCAATTTCATGGAATAAACGGATTCACTTATTGAGATGGATTTCAAAAAATTGCAAGGATAATAATTTTATGTCAAAAGTTTTAAAAAAACAAACAAAAACGAAAACATAAACACAAGAAATTTTGAAAACGTAAATTTTTTTATTCTTTTATTTTTTTTAAAACAGAGCAACAACTGAAAATATGAAACTACAATGGTTCCCTCCCCCACACTTAAATGACGCAGTGTTTGAAATGTATTCAAATCGATGTAACATGTAATCATATTTGAAATTGAATCACAATAAGAAATTAAATGTAAAAGAGAGGTACATATTGAATTATTGGTAGAGTAACATTGAGTTAAGATATTATTTATTTCACACAGAAAACCTACAAGAAAAAGAATAAAACAATACAAAAGATATTAATTAAATGAAACAAAAATAGAAATATAATCAGAAAATAAGGATATATCTTGGTTTAAACCCCAAAGTGTACCCAAGGATTTGACTGCCTCTAGATGGGTTGTTCTAGTTGGATATCCCCAATCTGATGGTGGGTTGTGTTTTGTTGCGATGAACAAAAAAACTTGTGGTTTACATCATTAAATTCATCTTTTTTATTAAGGAAATCAAGGGTATAGTAAAACAAATCTACCACTAGGATAATAATATATAACATTCATGGTGCGGGTAGGATAAAGAATGAGTCATTATCATTATTGATTTCCAATTTCATAGCCTCCTCTTCATTCACCATCGATTTCATAATTTATAATACATCAAGGTAATAATTAAAGTGAATTTCATAGTGTAATTATATTTGAATAAAATTAAAACATGGCGAATTAATATCAAATTCATCACTTAAAATTTAAGAATAATGTGTCTCTATTTCCTTAGGAAAATCCACTTGAATCATCTCATGTTCTCCATCCAATAAATGGTAAACTTGTTCTGGGAGATCCATATATTCTTCATAAGGTGTATTATCTTCTTCTTCTTCATCCACTAAGGCAATACATGAGTTATCCAAATATGAAAATTTAATGCAAGGGGAAGTATTACACAATTAATCTTCTGTAAAATCTGAATGAATAGAGTTTAGAAAAATATTTTCTCTTTTATGTGGGTCAACTTCAATTGATTCATCAGTGGAAAGATCCTCATTTAGTTGAGTTTCATTTATTAAAGGTAGGAAGTCAGGCTCCTCTATTTAAAGGACGAGTAGTGAGTTCACTTCCACCATTGGTTCTAATTTGGGTTCTAGTTGAGATCTTGGATCCAATGCAACTTACTCCATGGACATCAATATTTGATAATCCATGTCGACTTCATTCACTATTTCCATCATTTCATGAATTGAGATACCTACGAAATGGCCATTCATCATTTTCTTGGCCAAAATTGTATGTTCATAATGTTTTTGAAAGGGTAATTACTCATCATTATGAACTATTTATTCCTACAACTATGATAAATCTATTTAAGATTATAATTTCAGTTGGCATATATAATGGAAAACATTTTTTTTAATGGAAGCAAAGAATCTTATTTATGAAATGTTAGAATTTGACTGTTGGCATTGCCTCCCTGAAAATAGTTCCCTGTTTTAACACATTTCCATCATGGGGTGTGAAAAAATATATTAAATAAGTTAAACTGAAGTAAAATGGTAAACCTATGTTTTCTCCGTATAGAAGTGCACAACAATTACCTTTGACACTATAAATAAGAGAAAGAAGTAGATATAGTTTTTGAAATTGTATGATTTTAAAAATAAAATAAACAAACCAAACAAAGAATTGAAATTAAGAGAAAGAAAAAATTGGAAAAATTATTTATTGATAATTTTATATTAGATGTGGGATTAGGTCAGGGTCAGTTCTCTAATTTTAATTATATCATAGTTCCAACTTATCTAATTCTTTTCTACTAAATCGAAAAAGTGAGATTCCTCGATCGATTCATCTCACTCCTTTGGTCAAATAGGAATGGTGAGAATAATTCTTAGAAAAATCCTAAATTGGTCTACTATTCTTCCAATATGTGATATTTTTTTAGTTAATACCCCCAATTGGATTAGGTAATTCCCAATTTGGCCTTGTTTATCCCAAACAATCAAGAATATGAACTACCCATCGAACACATACTAATGATCTCTGAGTACTTTAACACTAATACACGTTTTATTCCATCATACATCAACGAAAACCTATTGGAAGGATAAATTTATCATTGACCAAAGAAATAGAAATAAATAAATCCAAATAAAACTAAAATCATAAATGATAATAAAAACCATTATAAGAAATTGAATCCAATATCTCATAAGAGGGAAAAGGATATTAATACATTATGTGAAAGAACTAAATAATTACAAAAATAAAAACCTCTCCTTCCTGAATCACATAGAATTTTAGCACTCCATGGTACGGGTAGATGTGAATAAGGGAGAATAAGAACACATTAAAATACTAATAAGAATAACAGAGATAAAATATAGAACATAAAATTTTCTCCTCCCAAATATGTCATACATATGTTGGATTCTTTTATTCCCCCAATACGGTCAAACATCACCAAGGTCTCCTCTTAAAAAATGTATCTAATGATGTTGTCTATCGACCCTAAAAATATGACTGATTTTAGACAGTGTTAAAGTATGATATGGCCGAATAAATTGATCATGACTTTTTATGGATGCTAAATACTATTCCAATCACCATTCTTTTAATCACACAAATGATACCTTAATGATCTCATTTATTCTTGAAATTTAATTTGAAAATGAGCTATTGATTCCTCTATCTAACCCATCTAGAATCAGATCATCTTAAGGCCGTTATCTCAAGATATGATACATTTAATTTGTAAGGGTCCAATATGCCTCCCAGAATAATATTTTCACCTGATTTATCTTTCTGGGCTAGTCAATTTCGATTTAGGTCATGTCCCATAAGCCAAAAATGTATCCCATGAATCAATTCATACTGAAAAAATGAATCAATCCATTTAGATCAAAATTTTAAAAGTTATTCTTGAAATACAGAAGCACTATAAAACAGTTAGATTTACAAAATTAACGAAATGTAACTTTTTTTCACAAAATGCACCAAAAATAATAAAATAATGCAAATCAACTCACTTTAAATAATTTTAGGGATTAAATTATCTAAAAACATATAAATAATAATGAATATATTATATATATCATTTTCTTTTAAATAAGATCTGAAAAAAGTAAGAAAATAGGTACTAATTATGTGAAAGTTCCATAACACACATATAATAAAATCATGGATAAAGAAGAAGGTTCTAGAAGTGATGGAGATGATGTTTTTTAAAAACCCTAAATAACAATCAAAATATTATAGAAATGTAGATGATATATTTGATAGAGAATCATATTTACAGATTTTATTTTATGTGAAACAAAATCAATCATATCATCTAAGAATGAGAATAGATATGGAGGTCCATAATGGCTTTAAATCCCAAGATTAAAAGTTTAAACAAAACTAAAATTCAAGAAAGCATAACATACCTATTTTTTAACATTTTAAATGTGTAGATATTGAGGTCAGTTTTAATCTTAAATATTTGTCTGATAATATGAATATTGATTTGTATTAGATATAGAATAATGAATAATGGATTTTTGTATCAAATCCATAAAACAAAAACATCCTTAGAAGTAAATGTGTATCCTCAAATCAGTTGAATGAAAAGGTTAAAATCATGAGAAAAAAATAAATTCATATGTGTAAATGGTATTATCTTGTTGAAGGAATTTATTTTGATGAGGAAATATTACAAGTTTAAATACTAAATACCATAAGTGTCTTTATTATTATTTTATCCTAAAAATAATACATGATATACTAGATGTAATTGAAGTCATCCATTCCCAATGGTGGCTTGGAAGAATAGATTTATATTATACTAGAATGGTTATTTTTTTGGATGAAGAAGAAAATTTTGTTTTCATGTTAAATAAGTATGTATATGGGTTGAGAAAAACCATGAGATATTTTTATTCAATTATAGAACAATGACTGAAGGTGTTTATTTTTAAATAGGGAAAAGTAGGAAAATACCTCTACCTCAAATATGACAAAGATTTTTCTCTGGATATTGTTATTTATATAGATTATATTATAATTACCATAAATGAATAAATAATTTTTGAACATCTTTGTTTAAAGATAAATTAGTTATTTGAAATATCCAAAATTCTTGAAATTAGATATTTATTTATGTTTATTAATAATTCAAAATAAAGATATCACTTTTCATTCTTAAGATATATATGATCAGTATATTCTAAAGGATTTTATCCAAGATAACAAAAATATAATTTCCAATGAGATTGCTATGGAAATAAGTTATCTAAATTTTTTTAAGGAAACAATGTTAATCCAAGGTAATTCTAGAGTCTTATTGAGAATTTTTTATACTTCACACATTCTTGTATGAATATTATCTATGCTATTGATCTTTTTTATGGGTATAAATGTTGACTAAGAGAGTGAAATTTTATATTTGTAAATTTATTCTTTGGTATATAAAATTAACTATTGATATTGGGTTAAAATATGGAAGAAATAAAAGATTTATATATTTAAAATTTCATATGAAAATGGGGTTGAAAATCTAATGATAAGAGTACTTTATTTAAGAATGTTTTATTCCAATGAGATAGGTGTATAAATTGGATCCCTAAGAAACAAATATCTACAATTTTGGGTATAATTGATGCATTCTATATAAATTCCATTGAATATAAAACCAAATTTATGTGGTTAGGAACCAAGACAAATTATCTTAATGTGGATGTAAAATTTCCACTACATATATAATGAGATAATAAATGTTGTATTAATATTCCAATAAATATTGTTCAATGATCGTGGCCAACGAAAAAATAAATGAAATATCACTTCAGTGAGGATTCTTTTGAAAAAATGAGTTAAATTTTGGATTTTTTTAAAAAAAGGTGGCGAGGTCGATATACTGAGTAAAATGTTTTCATCTGATGATTTTTTAAGATTGAGGTTGGTGATGGGATTTAAACCTCATTTAACCCAAGGATAAGTTGAAATGATTCAGTCTCATATTTCATCTTATTATTCATATTATTTCTCGATAAATTCATGGAAAAATTAACATAGTAAATCCCCTTATATTTAATCTGTTAATATATGAAAAAATTGAAAACATTGGATAAAACTATACAGTTTAGCAACCATTAATGTTAAGTACCTTTTGTGTGAGTAATATCTTAGGTAAAGAATATAATTTTAGTGTTTTATTAGAAAAATATTTAGTGAATTCATCAATGTGTTGGTGTGTGAATATTTAAAAAAAATTAAAGAAAGATGGATGTTTCAGATTTTTTTGTAACATACTAATTATTTTAATAGTTTTTTTTTGCATAGTAATAGGAATATATCATTTATAGGTTCACTAAACATTAAAGAAATATAGAAGAAGTACTAAATCTCAATTGGTATCTCATATGATATTTCAAGTGGTATCTAAGGGTTGATTTGATAATTTTCTAAAATGGTATCAAGAGTATCAATGGGTAATAAGGTATGAATAAAATTACCATTTTTTAGATAACATGATATTTTTTATTTCAAAATTAATTTTTCCTTAATCTAGAGCATTCAGATATGATTATAATTATTGAATTTTGAATCATTTATATGAATTAATTATGAAATTGATTTATGTTTCCTTATTTATAAATAAATCTAAAGGGGAGATAAATAATAAATATATATATTTTCGGGGGATTATTTCATTTAAAAATAATAATTTCAAATGTAAAGATTGTTTGATGTGAATGTTGTTAATGTGTAAGATTTTATCAATTAATAAATAGAATTTAAAATCAAATGATAATGTTTATGTTTTGAGCTTATTGATTTCAATTATGTTTCAAGATGTATGAATCAGGTTTAAAGACCTTCTCGGAGTGATTGATTAATTTCGGAATTTGTTTATATAAGGATAGGTTTTAAATTGTCAAAAGCAATGAATGTATGAGCTAGAATAGTGATAAATAGACTATGGAAGGTTGATTTAGAGATAATATAACACTGAAAAAAAATTTCTATATGAATAAAGATCATTCATGTACTATAAAAATATCATTTTCCCATGTTTGTACATGAATATGAAAGGGTGTACGGATGATTGAGGTATTACAGAGACATAATTTGTCTCTGTTTAGGTGTGAATAATTCTATATAATAATGAATTCAACATGTTAAGGATGATTACTAATCAATATTGTAATGACCCTGAATTTCCCTGGAAATTTTTTTCTCAAATACACGAGAATTTTACGAGTCCGCGAAAACTAACGGACTATGATTCCGAGGCATGGTGTGCTCGGAATCAATTTCTAATATTTTTATCAGGTATATTCAGTAAACGTATGATTGGGGTTTTATAAATTTTGAACAACTATTCGGAATTGAAATCTGAGGGCACTGTTGAACTTGCAGCGCCGGTATTCGCTTATGAAGACTTTCACCTCGACGACAGATGGTCAGGAATAAAAGATACTTTTTGGGTTTTACGTGGAATAAAAAAATAAAATAACTACATGTATTATTTTATTTTAATTGTTATAACCACCATGTGGAGGTTGGAGGTGGGGACCTCCACACCTAAACCTCCCAAGAGAGGTTATGGTGGTGGGGCCCACCCAAACTCAACCTCCCATGTGAGGATAAATTTGGTGGGGACCACCCATGTTGGAAGCCTCTTGGACATCCCATTAAGTGGGGAGAGCCACTTGAGCTCCCCACTTTATGGTTCTAATACACAAAAATTAATTAATGGAGCATTAATTAATTATTTTGAATATTTTTGAATATTTGGGCCAATAATTAAATAATGGATTAACATAATCTATTATTTTTGGGGTGGGGATTTTCATTTTGTGGATCTTGGTAAAAGGAGAGCTTGGGAGAAAAATAATTCTCCAACGAAGAACACTTCTTCAGCCAATGAAGAATGATATTCAACCGGAACATGGGAGGAAGTGTCGTCCTTGTAGAACGCCGATGACGGTGTCCACAACTTCTTCATCGACTTTCTCGATGTCAACGAATCGACGTCCTCCTTTCCGCGACATCGTCAACGAATAGAGAATCCGAGTTAGGGGTGTGTTTTGATTTGGGAAACGTTGATTCTTCCATCCATGATTGTTTCTATTGACCTGCTTACTACAAAACTAAAACAGAAGGACTAGGCCAAACGAACACGGCCCGATCCCTTTGTCGTTCTTGTGAATGTTCGGTGTGTTCTTCGTGTTCTTCATGGGTGACGAACAACGGATCGTTGTGAGTCTGTTGTGTGATAAAACGATACTAAATTGAATACCCTACATCACAACAACCTAGTGAAGGTGTGACGACGATAGAGGGAGACAGATCGGACCGGAACTAGAAGTATTGTTCCTCGACTGTTCTACGATTGAGTGAATAAAATCATGTTTTTGTAGCCAATCTGGGGCCCAAAAACAGCGAATATGACTACGTGATATCGGGGAGACCTAGTGTCGAAGTTTTCTGATGAAAAAATCATCAGAATGAAAAAAGGACTTCACGGGAGTAATGATGGCCGGAGGCGCCGTTTTGGGAAAATTCCAGAATACAGTGCGTGTACTTCTGATGAACACACCATGTAGTATGGGAATTCTATGGCTTATGTTTCGTACGATAGAAAACTGACACAAGGAATGTGACCCCAACCACACGGCGTGTATTCTCTGCGTAGAATGGCAGAAGCGGCTTCATGATACATGGAGTGTATTTTGGGAAATACACGGACACAGGTAGAATTACACAACCAAGAGGCACAACATGCATTGTCTACACAGAATGGGAGAAGTGGATTCATGAGACTCTGCCTATATCCTAGAAATACATGGACATGGGTTGGAGTACATGAGAATGCACTCCACCACACTACTAGACATGGCCAGTGGCACGGGATACCCCATGTACCGTTTACATGGGTTAGCGAACATAGGTTGAGGCCATGTATGGGCACATGGCCAGCGTACACAGAGCCAACCCCAGATTCTTGGAAATAGTGTGTAACCATACCACACGCCATGTACGTTCTTTTCTATACGATCTGCCATATGACACGGTCCATTGTACATGGGAAGTACCTGAGGTCTGAAGACACGACATCTGCCTCATTCCTACACGCCGTGTACTTTATTGGAAATGTATTGGACATATTGTCCTCAGTAACATGGTCATTTTTTATTTGGTTGTCCCCCTATGGTGTGGGGGACCTTTTGGGTACATCCACTTGGGACATCGTGGAAGTTGATGTACCGACACTTGTCTTGAAGAGTAGACCACCCAGAAATCTAGCATGCTTTGAGAAGAACCCTCTGGCTGGCTGCGCTCTGACTACTATTCATGGATCTTGTGTGGGTCTGACAGTTCTAACTTATGTTCCTAGATCCTATGTGATTCCAATAGAATAGGTGGTCCTGGATCCTGTGTGGGTCTGACATCTCCGACTACTATTCCAAGATCCTGTGTTGGACTGATAGTTCTGACTTCTATTCGAAGATCATGTGTGGGTCCAAAAGAATAGCTGGTCCTGGATCTTGTGTTGGTCCGATAGCTCCGACTACTGTTCATGGATCCTTTGTGGGTTCCACAGTTCTGACTTCTGTTCTCGTATCCTTTGTGGGTCTGATAGAATAGCTGGACCTGGATCTTGTGCGGGTCCAACAACACTGAATACTGTTCCTAGATCCTCTATGGGTCCGACAGTTTTAACTATTGGTCTGGGATCCTGTGTGGGTCCTACATATTATATGATTCAGTGGCTACATCTGATCATCTATATCTCTCTACAAATTTTGTATACCTGTGTGAGCTAAGTCATTGACTTCTGTGTTTTCCTCATGATTGAGATGGGTTACTTCCATCCATCCAACGTCCTGAAGGCCTATAATTTATTTATTATATGATAAAGCCCCCTTTTAAGGATGAAGGGGATGGAAACCCAAAGACATCATGGACATAATACAATACACTTGAAGGAAAAAATAATAAAAACTAGAAATAAAACATTAAACTGCTCCTCCCCAGCATTTGAACATGAAGAAGCTCTCCACCATTTCAAGGCTAATTAGAAAGCAAGTTTCCTACGTCTAGCACAGGCCCAATCCAATGCCTAACGCCATACCCTCTCAAACAACCAAATCCAAAAAAGCTCTGAAAAGATGAAGCGATGGCTCTAAAACCTCCTCTGAATTATGTTCATGAAGTCATCCGGATCACAAACAACCCTCCTTCAACCGAAAAACCATTCATGTAGAGAAAACCACCATGCTGCGACTCTGAACCCAGCCACAATGGACCATTCCACCAAATAAATGCATACAACTCCAATCGATTACCATAGAAACCCACAGATCACCAACCTCACACCATACCCAGATTAACACAGACATTAACAATCCAAAAGGACCTTTAAAAACCACACAGAAACACAGAAGTCAGACCCTCCCCCCTTCAAGTCGTTCTAGATCTGTCTTCAATCCACTGAAAGTTTGATGAAGGCGAAACCTGGATGCCCCAACCCAAGAAGAAAGCCTAGCCACATCGGACCACACACTGAAGAGAAACCATGAGACTAAAGGTAGATCACGCTGTGCCACACCATAAGCAAGTCGTCATGGCCGAGCAGAAATTTTTTAAGCAGGTCAGAGCAACAATAGGCCACAACTAGCCGAGCAGAAGCCAAAAATGCGCTGACCAACGTCAAAGAACAACAACATTAACCCGCAAAAAAGCTCTGTTGCACCATTCCTTTTCCAATCCACATCGAGTATAAGCTGAAGCCACCAATCAACCACAAACAATGTAGGACCGGCTGCCCCAAGCCGAGATGAAACTGGTGCGTCGCCGAACCCCGTCCAAGGATAGACACCATCGAACCTCCCCCTTGTGGTATATCCTTGTTGGATTTTGTGAGACCATTAGGGTACCGAGGTCCCTACTAAGTATCATTATACTCAGCCCTAGATGGGCTATGCCCATACCTCGTTGTGATGGATGCATTTGATGGACATCACTGACCGAGGCTGAGTGAACGAGGACTAGACGGTACCCGGAGGTGGACCTCACGACGATTCGGTACTCGGAGGAGGATGATGGATGTGGAGTGCTGAGGAGGCTATCTGTACCTACCCTCCAGGTTGGATCTATAGTGGATGATCCACAAGCTTCTTTTCACCTTTTAGCAGTTTTTTCTATCCATTTCAGTTGTACTTGTACTTTCAATTGGCCTTGTATTTCCGGCCCCTTTACTTTTCAACACTCTCTTGTAATACAGTTTTACATAGTGTTTTGTATCCAGTTGTGTACTCAGTTGTGAGTGTTTTCAGTTATAAAGGAAATTCCTTCCCAGTTTAGGGATTTACGCCTTTGGTGCTAGTCACCAGCCCCTGGCCTATGGAAGGAGGGAATGGGGTAGTCACGACATGAACCCCAGGGGATGGGTTATGAAAAAATGGTATCAGAGGAGTCGATTTTACTGCATAACTTAGTACAATGATCTTTCTTTTCTATGAACCAATAGTGTTAAGAGTACTGAGTGTGGTTTTCAGTCCATGAAGTCCAGTGTTGGTGTGTTTGCTGACGTATCGATACACTAGGACCCATACATCTAATTTTTGACTCAGTGCACGAAAACACTAATTTCATTTGTATTACAAGTGTTTTATTTATGATCTCTTTGAGTCAGCTCATCAGGTATAATTTATTGATCGTGGGGAACCTTTATCTTTTCAGGATGGACCCACATAGACAGTCGGCCTGGGTTCCGAGAGTTGTATGAGATGACAGCCCACCGAGTGACGAGGCCTTGGTGTAGGGCCCTATCTCAGTTGAGGCACCTGCGGTACCACAAACCATTGGGCCACTGATCCACCAGCCCCATCAGAAAATATTGCATGCCTATTGAGCACATTGTACAATTTCCAGTGCTATACGCCATCCATGTTCAGGGGGGATGGACCCACAGGCAGCTGGGGATTGGCTGGAGGCTGGGGTGAGAGTCTTCAGACAAGTTGTGACATCGGCCGACCATATGGTGATCCTTGTCGTGAGTCTTCTTTACTAAGAAGCAGGAAGATGGTGGAGCCTGATGCTCTAGGTGAATGAGGAGGAGACACTTCTCTGGGTAGACTTCGAGATCATGTTTGAGGTGGATTTTGTCCCAGCAACCTACATGAGGTACGGATATAAGAGCTACTGCATCTACAGTAGGGTAGCATGACAGTGGCACATCACTCAGCGAAGTTCACCAACCTCTTGCACTACTCCACGGATTTGGTGTGGGACCCATTTTTCAGAGCCCATACCTTCGAGCATGGGCTCAAGAGAAAGATCAGGGCTTTGATGATCTCCCTCATCATCCGGACACAGGGGGTATTTGAGTGATCCCTCTTAGTAGAGAGTTTCCTTGCTGAGTAGTCCACAACAGTGAGACCCACCACCGGGCATCACGTAGCGGAGTATTCTATAGATGGCAGTAGAAAGATGTCACAGAGGTCCAAGCGGACCATACCATCTGGTGGATGACCTCAGGACACAGGTTCGGTAGTGCAAGGCACACGAGACAAAGCATGTCTTGTGAGGAACATGTAGTATTTCACATGCGGAGGGGAGGGTCACAAGGCTCATGACTATCTGACCCACCATTCAGATGATCTTCAAATGGTCGAATCACCGCCCAGGCCGAGATAGATATTCGATCGAGGTGGTCTGCAGGGAGCAGGCGGACGTGGCAGAGGAGCTGGTCAAGCAACTGGTGGTGGGAGATGTTTCGAGGTGTTTCTGCCACCACCACCAGGAAGTCCACCCTAACCACAGGGAGCAGGTGAACAGAGGAGAGCTCATCTCTAGGTTGCTGAGGCTTATAATCATGATGTTTCAAAGACGATTTGAGGTATGATCTATGTATACTCTACCATGGCTGCAGTTCTTTTAGACATAGGTTCCAGTCACACATTCATTTCCACCGACCTCATTCAGAGAACAGAGATTCCGATGGAGCCGTTGGATTTTTCCTTACGGCTAGAGACTCATACCGGAGCATACTCGACGATTATGCACTGTTTTCGGAAGTGTGAGATTACTCTAGGAGGTGAGATAATCAGTTGGGATCTCCTCATAACAGCATCAAGGCCTTACGACATCAACTTGGGGATGAACTGGTTATCTACAGTCGATGCTTAGATCGAAAGTATTAGGCGCAAAGTGCGGTGTGTCTGCATGGATGGGACCAGGTCCACCTTCACTAGTGAGAAAGGATCCTTTGCAGTGCAGTACCTACTTACTCGTTGGAGGGTGCAGCAAATCACTCATCAGTTGGCCTACCGTACCCTAAGAGTGGTAGATGTGGAGAGTCTAAGCTATCCTATAGCGGTGGACCAGTACATGGATGTTTTACCTGACGATGTCCAGGACAACCTCCTCATAGAGAAGTGGAATTCTACATTGACATGTACCCTAGTATGACACCAATATCTACACCAACATATCGGATGGCTCTTGCTGAGCTTCTTGAGATGCGGGTATAGCTAGAGGACTTCTAGGGTAAAGGATTCAAACGACCTAGTGTTTCTCCCTGAGAAACCCAGATTCTTTTCACCGAGAAGGAGGATAAGAGCTTGAGGCATTGTGTCAACTACCGTCGCATGAACCAGGTGACCATGAGGAACAATTAACCACTCATGAGGATAGACGATCTCTCTGATTAGCTGAAGGGATCGCGGTGGTTCTCAAAGATAGACCTCAGATCAAGCTATCACCAGCTCAGAGTTCGAGACGTGTTTGTGCAGAAGACGGCCTTCAGATGTCAGTATGACCACTATGAGTTCTTGGATATGCCTTTAGGCATAAAAAACAATCCATCAGTGTTCATGGGACTCATGAACAAGATTTTCCATCCATATCTCAATCTCGTTGTCATAGTCTTCATCGACGACATACTAATATACTTGAAATCTGAGGAGGAGAATGCCTACCATTTGAGGGTAGTACTGGACACACTCTGAGAGAATTATCATTATGGTAAGCTCTCAAAGTGCCAGTTTTGGATTCGATAGGTTTACTTCTTGGGACATGTCATCTCGGAGGCTGGAGTTACAGTGGAGCCAGTGAAGATTGATCGGTACTTACTTTGAAGCCACCCCGGAGTGTGACGGAGGTATGGAGATTCCTGGGTTTGGATGGATATTAACGAAGGTTTGTACCAGGCTTCTCTAGAGTTGCAGCACCACTATTAGCCTTGAAGAAGAAGAGCAAACCCTTCGTATGGTCGGAGAGATGACGACAGAGCTTTCAGGAACTGAGACAGAGGATGACTAGTGCCCCCATATTGAGGCTTCCAGAGGAGGGCGTATGGTACGTAGTCTACTACGACGCCTCAGGGAATGTACTTGGGTGTGTCCTGATATAGGATTGAGTAGTGAACACATATGGTTATCGGATGTTGAGACAACATGAGTAGAACTACGCTACCCATGACCTGGAGTTAGCAGCAGTGTTCTTCACCTTGAAGATGTGAAGACATTATCTGATGGGGGAGTGTTTCACAGTATACTCTGACAACCAGAGTCTCAAGTATATCTTCTCTCAGATGGACCAGAACTTGAGATAGCAACGATGGATCTTTTTCCTGTAGGACTATGACTTCCAGATTCTCTATACTCCGAGGAAGGGTAACGTTGTAGCAGATGCTCTCAGGAATAGATCTGGTATAGAATTGCTAGGTGAGGCAATTGAGCAGCTGGCCACTTTGCAGATATCCTTTGTGGATAGAGACGGAGCGGCATTCCATCAGTCTCTTACAGTCACTCCCCTAATTCTTCAGCGAGTCAGGGAGGCGCATCGTGGAGACGCTGACTACGAGAAACGATGTGCTCAGATATCCACAGGGTAGTAACCTGATGGATTTTCTGAAGGTGGGGAGCATGTCATTCTCTTTAGAGGACGTACTATGGTACCAGTGTCAATTCTGGAGGAAGTGTTGACGGAGTTCCACACATCCCCTCTAGCGGTACATCCTGGAGTGACGATGATGTACCAGGACCTTCGGCGAGAGCACTGGTGGCCAGGTATGAAGAAGGTGGTAATAGAGTTTGTCTCTCGATGCCTCACTTGTCAGCTAGTGACAGAAGAGCACCAGGTACCAGTAGGTTTGGCCCATACATTAGAGGTCCTAGTGTGGATGTGGGATGGGATATCCATAAACTTTGTGATGGGTCTACCACATATATCCAGGGGTCACGACTCTATTTTGGTGATCATCGACCAACTCACAAAGTCGACCCAATTCCTACCAATCAGAGATCAGGGTTCACTAGGGATATTGGTACGCCTCTACGTGTACGATATTATGCGGCTACATGGATTACCTTCTTCTATTGTCTCTGATCATGACTCACGGTTTACATCCAGGCTATGGAAGGGGTTTTATGAGGCTTTCGGGATGGAGCTTCATCTGAGCACCGCCTTCCATCCTCAGACAGATAGTCAGACCAAGAGGACCATTCAGACCCTCGAGGACATGCAACATGCTTGTGTCCTCTACTTCGGTCACAACTGGGAGGATAACTTACCTTTGGTGGAGTTTTCATACAACAACAAATATCACTCCACCATCAGGATGGAACCTTTTGAGGCCTTGTATGGTAGACCTTGTAGACCGCCACTGTGATGGACAGACCCAGGGGAGTCAGCACTAGTGGGACCAGAGATAATACGAGCTACTACAGAGAAGATAAAGATCATCCAGGATCAGATGAAGACTACAAAGAGCAGACATAAGTCCTATGCCAATAAGAGACGGAGACCTCTAGAGTTCGAAGATGGAGACCACGTCTTTCTACTGGTCTCAGCTCGGTGAGGTCTATGGAGATTTGGCCGAGGTGGAAATTTATCTCTGAGATTCATCGGTATAACGACCCATACATTACATACATGGTTAATACTTCAAAATTAAAGCATACTTATTACTACATATAACAAAACCATGAAAGGACCGTATAGGTATAGTGTCTTTAGAAACTGGGAAACATAAACAACTGGTTCATAAAGCGTCTACACTATCTCCCATATATTTCATCATATCTAGAGTCCCTTTGGGAATATCCTACTTAATAACCTTCTTCCTGACCTGGGGGAAAGAAAACATACAAAATTTTGAGCTCAAATGCTCAGTAAGGGTAAAAAAATAAAAAGCAATCACATCATATTCATAAGAACAAAACAATTTGGAAATTCTACCCTGCAAAAGAGATCATAATTTCATAACATGGGATAAATCATGGTAGTGGAATTTAATCACAATAATCATAACATAAAACATGAAGCATTGTGGCATACACACATAATCATATAGAATCATTTCTTATTATTCAAGACTCATTTCCAAGACTATCTTAGTGGAAAAAGTCCATTTCTGAACCGAGTTCACTCCTCGTTTCAGTCCTGTTTCACTGAATCGGTTTAACCTGCCGTTCTAGACATGTCTATCTCATGAGATATAAAATCTGCACCCAATGAATTGGAGGGAGATATAGGTCACACCCATCTCATAATGATACCATTCTTATGTGTGCCACAAAATCATAAACCATACATCATATCATAACCCATGTAATAAAAATGGGAATCTTAAACATCGTGACATCATAAAACAATTAATATAAGATAAATGAATTCATAAAAATATTTCCATCACAACATAATCAAATAAATTTAATAATAGGTATAGAAACAGAACCCTATATTTTCTTAGATGGAAAATAATTTTGATAAAACACTTGAACTCCATTCTTGAGGAAAATATTTTTTCTACTTCTAAAAAATTTTCTTAACATGTCATACAGTTTTAAACTAAAATAAGTTGATTAAAAATAAACTTGAAAACCTGTAAAGTAAGCTTATTGGAAATAATATTTTAAAAATCCATTCATGCCGTATAAGTTAAAAAAACATTCTTCCTGTACTTTTCCCGGAAAAGCCAAAAGTTCCTCTTACAAAAAACGACAAAAGATTCCTTTCATATCTTTTACTAAAAACTCACCGAAGGGTAAAATTGGATTTAAAAAATTGTAGGTGGATGGAAATAATATTATATATTGATGAAACATGGATGTGGATGATAAATATTCCCCAATAAATGTTGAAGTATAAACAATCTCGGATAAAAATGAGATTGTGAGATTTTCCCTTACCTAAGGTTCGATTTGCTTCGTAAGTGTCTGAACCTCCTGTATAATGATTTAAATAATGTCATTGACTTATTCCAAAATCATACTCATTGTTATGATATCATATATGGTTATATTTATATCTTCTTATTAGTAATATTTCATTGTTACTTGTTATTCGGTTGTTTATTGCCTTTTATTCTTATGCGTGTTTTGTCGAATAAATTCTTATTCTTCATTTTGGATTATAGATACCTCATTTCCAGAATGGTTTTAGTTTAATATATATCATATTAATTCATTCAATTCATTTATATAATCATTATGCAATGAAGATCATGTAGAACGAGTCGTATCACATCGTGGAGACGGTATTCCGTACGTACGCACGAGCGATGATATCGTTCCTATGATCGTGAAATTTTAATGGAGTGTATGTATACTATTCAAGAATCAATATCACTTTACAATAATAATTTATAGTTATTATTTACACCATTATAACCATCCAAGTAAGGTGGTGGTGGAAAATAGATTACACCACGGTGTGGAGACGGTATTCCGTACGTCTGTACGCGTGGTGATTTCGTTTTCTGTTGGATGGATATATGGTGAAATAGGGTTGTTTCATACTTATAATAACATATAATTATATGAGTGATACTGATTTTATTACTTCATAATGAAACAACTAAAGCATAATAAGTGGAAGAAGAAATAAAGTTGAAAGAATCAGTAACAGACATTACCTCTTCTTTGAAGCGCTTCTTTGAGACCTCCTTTTAGGGCATTGAAAATGGACTTTTAAGAAGACCAGGACCTCTAGGATGTTTCTAGGGAAGTGGATAAGGGAATTTGGCAGGGGATGGCCGAGCTTGAAGGCTAAAAGTTGTGTGAGGAAGAGAGGGAGGAGGTGCCCTTTTATAAGGGAGGAGAGGGGAACCTTTGAAAAACTAAAAATATTATTTTATTATAAAGTCAAATTCGGGTTTAGATAGCTTAAAATTGATTTATTTCGAATCTAAGTTAGGGATGGGTTGAAATACTCTCCTCCAATAGAATTTAGACAAGTTTAGGTTCCTATTTTAACCTAATCATTTAGATTTAACTTTATGTTAAATAATTTTACTTTTACCGTGTCTTTTTGTGTTCTTACACTATAATGTTAATAAACATACTATAACAAGACAAACGAACCCCAAGTTGTTTATTATTAATATATATAACCTTATATAAGTCATTTGGCAGAACATTATATTTTTAGGAATAAAATAACAATTAATAATATAATATTTGTTTTAAAAACTATTTTATGTCAATTTTGATTCTATTTGTTAATTGATTTTTGTGAAAATCATAACAGAAATATTAGTTCTCAAAAAGTGAATTAAATTAATACTAACATGTAATATTAACATATAAAATTATTTTAATTAATAAAAAGTCTCAAATTACATTTATTTGTGTATTTATAACATCAATTATGTTAATATTTCATTAATAATATAATTAAAACATCATCATTGTGTCATAAATAAACTAAATTATTTAATGTGTAAAAATTACAAATAAAATATAATTATGTAGGAAATCTCATTATCGTTCTAATTAATATTTATAGTCTAATTTATCTTATGAATAACCCTATATTAAAAATGATTTACTTATTAAACTTTGATTTTAACTATTTTAACCCTTCTTTAAATAAATTAATAATAAATGTCCTAATCTAATCCAAGTGGGCATAAATGGTCATATTTTTTTCCTAAGGTTGTTTTTGGTCGAATTACACTTATCCAATAGAATTAGGGCATGTTTTAGGGTAATAATAATATCAGTTTTACTCTTAATTACCCTATTTACTTTTAACCGTGGTAAATAAAAGTAAAAAGATACTATTCACCAAAAATTATTTTCATCTCATTGAACCACATTTTAATTACTGACATCAACTGTGTCTCTCGTATTTTTGAAATTCCACTCCCAGAAGTAGTAAAATTAAGTTTTATGTAAATTTTCAAATTCTCCTATGAGGTGGGCAAAAGACGGTGAAAAGTTCAATAAAATTTTTATATATCTAAAATTATTATAAAATTACTTCAATGAATTGAATTGAACTTATATAGGTATTATGTATCAATTTTGACATAAAATAAATTTAAATAAAATAAATAATTATTTAAAAAAAAATTAGTATTTAAATAGTAACCCAGTGTTTTCACTATTCATCAAAAATTGAAAGTTTTTCGAAAAATACCAAAATTTTACCCTGGGCTAATTTTGATATTCCGAATCCAGAAATGAAGTCCATTTTGAAAAATAAAATTTATAAAATTTTAAAAAGTGGTTATTACTATTCATAACGGCTAGTTTTAATAATATTTTAATAGTATATCGTTGTTTAGTGAAACTCGGTATTGCATACGACGTAAGCTATCGAGGAAGGCCGCATTTGTGTGTAAAGAAAGCCAAGCTAGTGTTGTGTGTAGTGAAATATTCCTTTGATGATTTATATAACATAAAAACAAAATATTTCTTATAAAATCCTCGGGTGTTACATTCTACCCCCCTTAAAATGAATTTCACCCTCGAAATTTGTCAATTTGTAACAAAAAGATGAGGATACCTCTCCCTCATCATATCCTCGAGCTCCCATGTATCTTCTTCTAATTGGTGGTTCCTCCATATATCTTTCACCAAGCGAGTGGTCTTGTTCTGTAGGAATTTTTTTCTACGATCCTGAATCTCTATCGGCTGTTCTTCATGAGAAAGATATTGTTCCAGCGGTACAACTTCTGAGCTGAGTACATGTGAAGGATCAGGTATGTACTTTCTCAGCAGAGATACATGGAACACATCATGAACTTGAGAGAGATTCGGTGGAAACGCCAATTGGTAAGCTACCATCCCAACACGATCCGGTATTTCAAAAGGACCGATATATCTAGGGCTCAACTTTCCCTTCTTTCCAAATCTCTTGACCCTCTTCTAGTGAGATATTCATAAGAACACTTTATCACCCACTTAAAACTCTAGGTATTTTCTTCGGTTGTCGGCATAACTTTTTTGTCGAATCTGAGCTGTTCATATGTGTTGTTGAATAGATCTGACCTTTTCTGCAGTCTCATCAACAAGATCAGGTCGTAATAGCTTTTTTTCCCCAACTTCATCCCAGAAAGTTGGAGTCCTGCATTTCTTTCCATAGAGAGCTTCATAAGGATCCATCTGAATACTAGAGTGAAAGCTATTATTATAAGAAAATTACACCAAAGGTAGGTGTTGATCCCAACCACCTTTGAAATCCATAGAGCGAGCTCTCAACATATCTTCTAGAGTTTGAATTTTCCTCTCTGACTGACCGTCTGTCTGAGGATGATAAGCAGTGCTAAAACTCAACTCTATATCCAGAGTATGCTGAAGACTTCGCCAGAACATTGAGGTAAACCTTTTATCCCAATCAGATATAATAGAAAGTGGTACTCCATGCAATCTTACCACTTTACATATATCCTAGAAAGTTGATCTAGAGATAAATCCTCTCTAATAGCAATGAAGTGTGCAGACTTTGTAAGATGATCAACTATGACCCAGATAGCATTATTGCCTTTGGATGTTTTAGGATGTCCAGTGACAAAGTCCATAGTGACATTTTCCCATTTCCATTCTAGAATGGGTAATGGTTGTAACATCCCCTTAGACTTCTGCCTCTCATCTTTAACTTGATGAAAAACCAAGCATCGAGAGACATATTCAGAAACATCTCTTTTCATGTCATTCCAATTGAAGTACTCTTTCAGGTCCCTATACATCTTCGTACATCCAGGATGAATAGATAATGAAGAACTATGAGCCTTATCCAGTAGCTCATTCTTTAATTCAGGGATGGGAGGAACACAAACCCGATTCCTCAACTTTATTTTCCCATCACAATCAAGGTTGAATTCATGAGCATTTCTCACCTTCTTTTGTAACTCTACATCTTCTTTCTGTGCCTCTTTAATCTTCACATGTATATATGGTTGAACATTCATTTGACAAAGATAAGAATTTTCCCCTTCCATTATAATTCCAAGATCCATCTTTTTTAAATCCATAAATATTGGATCTTTTTGTGATCCTCATCATGGATAAACTGGCATAGTCTTGTCGACTTAATGCATTTGAAACCTTGTTTTCTTTCCCAGGGTGGTAATGAATTGAGCAGTAGTAATCCTTAATCCGCCCCAACCATCTTCTTTGGTGCATATTCAACTCCTTTTGTGTGAAAATATACTCTAAACTTTTATGATCAGTATAAATGTCACACCTTTCTCCATAAAGATAATGCCTCCAAATCTTTAATGCAATGATTACCGCAACTAACTCCAAATCATGAGTTGGGTAATTTTCTTCATGTATTTTCAACTGTCGTGAGGCATAAGCTATCACCATATCATTTTTCATAAGAACACACCCCAATCCCTTCTTGGATGCATCACTGTAGATCACAAACCTTTCTCCACTACAAGGATGTGTGAGCACAGGTGCACTGGATAACCTTCTTTTCAACTCCTTGAAATTCTATTCACATTCCTCCGTCCAAACAAACTTAACTCCTTTCCGAGCCAAATTGGTGAGTGGATTAGATAATCATGATAAATCTTTCACAAGACATCGATAATATCCAGCCAAACCAAGAAAACTTCGGATCTCAGTTACTGTTGTTGGTCTCGACCATCTTTCGATAACCTCTGTTTTTTCCAGATCCACAGATATCCCCTCTTTTGAGATTATGTGACCAAAATGAAACTTTTTGAATCCATAATTCACACTTGGTAAATTTGGAATAAAGCTTCTCCTTTCTCAGGGTCTTCAATATAATTCTCAAGTGATCTTCATGTTCTTCCTTTTTCTTTGAATAGACAAGAATATCGTCTATAAAGACTACCACAAACTGATCAAGATAGTCTCTAAAGACTTTATTCATCAGATCCATGAAGATAGAAGGGGCATTAGTAAGACCAAATGGCATCACTATAAATTCATAGTGTCCATAACTTGTACGGAAAGCCATCTTTGGTATATCCTCCCTTTTGACCCTTAATTGATGATACCCTGAACGAAGATCAATCTTGGAAAAGTATTGAGCTCCGCGTAGTTGGTCAAATAGGTCATCAATGCGTGGGAGAGGATATTTGTTCTTGATAGTGATCTTGTTAAGTTCTCGATAATCAATGAAGAGTCTCATTGATCCATCTTTCTTCTTAACAAACAAAACAGGTTCTCCCCAAGGTGACACACTAGGGCGTATGAATCCCTTATCAAGATTCTCTTGGAGTTGCTTCTTCAATTCCTGCAACTCAATTGGGGGCATTCTATAAGGTGTCTTTGAAATAGGAAAAGCACCCGGTACGAGTTCTATTGAAAACTCAACCTCACGATTTGGTGGAAGACCCGGTAATTCCTTCGGAAATACATCGTCAAACTCCCGTAAAATGGGCATATTCTTAATCGTGAGTTTCTCACCAACCATTTGAGATAAATAACAATTATTTAGTGGAATCAAGACCCAGAATATGGAAGAAATTTACATTAGAAGGTTATGTTCATCCTTGCATCAATAGACGATCATAGATTAATCTGAAATATGAAATGTGACTTCCCTCCTTTGGAAATTGATATGAGCTCCATATAAAGAAAGCCAATCCATGCCAAGAATCATATCAAATTCCACTATAGGGAGGATCACAAGAATTGCAGGAAGCACTTCCCCACAAACTACAATCGGAGAAGAATTATAAACTTTTGATGCAACTGTTGTTCCATTAGGGGTTCTCACAGCTAACTCAATATCTAATTGTGGAGGTAATATGGTGATACCCTTAGAAAATTCTTCAGAAATAATAGAGTGGGTGGATCCAGAATCAAATAAAACATTTGCTAATTTAGAGTTGATGGTAAGTGTGCCTTTCTCCACTTCGTTATCGTACTCCACATCACTGATAGAAATTGCATGTGACTTTCCTTTGTCTTTATCCTTAAGAGTTTGTTGAAGCCGATCATCATCAACAACCCTTGGATTAGGTCATTTATTGGCATAATGCCCCATTTCCTTGCACTTGTAACATTGAAGTGTAGGAGGTGCACTCTGTGTAGCCTTTTCTTTGTTCGCATCACTAGACCTCTTCTTCCCATCATTGCGACATTCAAATGCCCGATGACCTTCTTTTCCACATTTAAGACATTTACTTGTCCCTTTAAGACAACTCCCTCCATGTTTCTTTCCACACTTTGAGCATAAGGGAAAATTCATCTTCTTTTCAGTGTGCTCTTTAGATTTTCCTTTGAATTCCATTTTCTTCTTCTTATCAAACCCATATGACTGATGGGTTACTCCAATCTCCATATCAACTTTGAGAGCACATCGAACAATTTCCTCGTAGCTATTGAAGTCCTTTATGGCTAAGGCCCTTCGAAGACATGGTTTTCAGCCACTAAAGAATCGATCGATCTTACTCTCAGGTTGGATAATAATACCAGAAGCATACCTTGAAAGTCTTGTAAAATTTTCTTCATAGGTTCCAACAGATTCATTATCCTTTTTCTTTAGTTCAAGAAACTCCTTCTCCATCTTTGTTCGAAGAATACGAGGGAAGTAATTATTGAAAAATAAGTTCTTGAACTTGTCCCATTCCATGGACTCAATTTCATCTCTTTACTTCGTATTCTTGATAAGATTCCACCATTGATCAACATTACCTTCAAAAACGATACACTGCTAAGATGACTTTATCATGTTCATAACATTGAAGAACTGAAAATATGTTTTTCGTAGTACTAATCCATTGTTCAGCAACTAATGGATCAGTAGACCCGCTGAATGAAGGTGGACGCTGCCTCATGAATGATTCAACAGAATTTTGCTCTTTCCTTTGCTTGTTTGGAAGTCCTATATGATTCATAGCTTGGGAAAGTTGTGTGAGCATGGCTACAAGATTTTTCATTCCAGCTCCCATAACGTTTGGTTGCTCAGGGGGGAATCATTGCATTGCCCATCGCATTCCGCATTAACACGGTTCCTTCGAGTTCCATCCATTGACTAAAACCAAGAAGAATAGTGTGAGAAACACTAATTATAATAGGAAAACCACATAATCAAGAATAAAATTTCACACTTAAGGTGTTATCCTAGGTTACTCATGGCCATTTATAAAACACTAAGTTTGTGTTCTATTCTTAGACTTATCCTTAGGATTCTTACTAAGGCTTTCACATCCTAGTTTCCAAAGGTTGACTATACGTTTCCTTTGATACCAACTATAACGACCCATACATTACATACATGGTTAATACTTCAAAATTGAATCATACTTATTACAACATATAACAAAACCATGAAAGGACCGTATAGGTATAGTGTCTTTAGAAACTGGGAAACATAAACAACTGGTTCATAAAGCGTCTACACTGTCTCCCATTTATTTCATCATATCTAGAGTCCCTTTTGGCATATCCTACTTAATAAACGTCTTCCTGACCTGGGGGAAAGAAAACATACAAAAGTGTGAGCTCAAATTCTCAGTAAGGGTAAACAAAAGAAAAATAAATCACATCATATTCATAAGAACATAACAATTTGGAAATCTTACCCTGCAAAAGAGATCATAATTTCATAACATGGGATAAATCATGGTAGTGAAATGTAATCACAATAATCATAACTTAAAACATGAAGCTTTTTTTAATACACACATAATCATAGGGAATCATTTCTTATTAGTCAAGACTCATTGCCAAGACTATCTTAGTGGACAAAGTCCATTTCTGAACTGATTTCACTCCATGTTTCAGTCCTATTTCACTGAATCAGTTTAACCTGCCATTCCAGCCATGTCTATCTCATGAGATATAAAATATTTACCCAATGCATTGTAGGGAGATATAGGTCCCACCCATCTCATAATTATACCATTCTTATTTGAGCCACAAAATCATAAACCATACATCATAGCATAACCCATGTAATAAAAATAGGAATCGTAAACATCGTGACATCATAAAACAATTCACATAAGATAAAGGAATTCATAAAAATATTTCCATCACAACATAATCAAATCAATGTAATAATAGGGATAGAAATAGAACCCTATATTATCTTATATGGAAAATAATTTTTATAAAACACTTGAACTCCATTCTTGAGGAAAGTATTTTTTCTACTTCAAAAAATTTTTCTTAACATGTCATACAGTTTTAAACTAAAACAAGTTGATTAAAAATAAACTTGAAAACTTTTAAAGGAATCTTCTTGGAAATAATTTTTTAAAAATCCATTCATGCCGTAGAAGTTAAAAAACATTCTTCCCGTACTTTGGCCGGAAAAGTCAAAAAGTACCTCGTACGAAAAATGACAAAAGATTCCTTTCATATATTTTACTAAAAACTCAACTAAGGGTAAAATTGGATTTAAAAAATTATAGGTGGATGGAAATAATATTACATATTTAGGAAACATGGATGTGGATGATAAATATTCCCCAGTAAATTTTGAAGTATAAACAATCTCGGATAAAAATGAGATTGCGAGATTTTCATTTACCTTAGGTCTGATTTGCTTCGTAAGTGTCTGAAACTCCTATATAATGATTTAAATAATGTCATTGACTTATTCTAGAATCATTCTAATTGTTATGATATCATATATAGTCATATTCTTAGCTTCTTATTAGTAATATTTCGTTGTTACTTGTTATTCGGGTGTTTATTGCTTTTTGTTCTTATGCGTGTTTTGTCGAATAAATTATTATTCTTCATTTTGGGTTACAGATACCTAATTTACAGAATGGTGTTAGTGTAATATATATCATATTCATTCATTCAATTCATTTATATAATCATTATGCTATGAAGATCATGTAGAACGAGTCGCATCACATCGTTGAGACCGTATTCCGTACGTACGCACGAGCGATGATATCATTACCATGATCGTGAAATTGTAATGGAGTGTATGTATACTATTTAAGAATCAATATCACTTTACTATAATAATTTATAGTTATTATTTACACCATTATACCGATCCAAGTAAGGTGGTGGTGTAAAATAGATTACACCACGGCGTGGAGACGGTATTACGTATGTACGCACGTGCGGTGATTTCGTTTTCCGTAGGATGGATATATGGTGAAATAGAGTTGTTTCATAATTATAATACCATATTAGTATATTAGTGATGCTGATGTTATTACTTCATAATGAAACAACTAAATAAGAAGAAGTGGAAGAAGAAATAAAGTTGAAAGAATCAGAAACGGACATTACCTCTTCTTTGAAGCGCTTCTTTGAGACCTCCTTTTAGGGCACTAAAATTGGTCTTTGAAGAAGACCAGGACCTCTAGGATGTTTCTAGGGAAGTGGAGAAGATAATTTGGCAGGTTTTGGCCGATCTTGAAGGCTCAATGTGGTGTGAGGAAGAGAGGGAGTAGGTGCCCTTTATAAGGGAGGAGAGGGGCACCTTTGGAAAAACTAAAAATATTATTTTATTAAAAAGTCATATTCGGTTTAAATAGCTCCAAACTGATTTATTTCTAAGATAAGGTGGGTATGGGTCTAAATAATCTCATCCAATAGAATTTAGACAAGTTTTGGTTCCTATTTTAACCTTATCATTTAGATTTAACTTTAAGTTAAATAATTTTACTTTTACCGTGTCTTTTTGTGTTCTTACACTATAAAGTTAATAAACTTACTATAACAAGCCAAACGAACCCCAAGTTATTTATTATTAATATATAAAACATTATCTAAGTCATTTGGCCGAACCTTAGATTTTTAGGAATAAAATAACAATTAATAATATAATATTTATTTTAAAAACTATTTTATGTGAATTTTGATACTATATGGTAATTGATTTTTCTGAAAATAATTAGAGAATATTTGTTCGAAAAAAGTGAATTAATGCAATAATAACATTTCATATTAACATATAAAATTATTTGAATTCATAAAAAATCTCAAATTACATTTATTTGGGTATTTATAACATCAATTATGTCAATATTTCATTAATAAGATAATTACTACATCATCATTGTGTCATAAATAAATTAAATTATTTAATGTCTAAAAATTACAAATAAAATATCATTATGTAGGAAATCTCTTTATCTTTATAATTAATATTTATAGTCGAATTTATCTTATGTATAGCCCTATATTAAAAATTATTTACTTATTAAACTTTGATTTTAACTATTTTAACCCATCGTTAAATAAATTAATAATAAATGTTCTAATCTAATCCAAGTGGGCCTAAATGGTCATATTTTATTCCTAAGGTTTTTTTGGTCTAATTACACTTATCCAATAGAAATATGACATGTGTTAGGGTAATAATAATATCATTTTTACTCTTAATTACCCTATTTACTTTTAACCGTGGTAAATAAAAGTAAAAGTTACTATTCACCAAAAATTATTTTCATCTCAATGAACCACATTTTACTTACTAACATCAACCGTGTCTCTCGGATTTTTGAAATTCCACTCACAGAAGTGGTATAATTATGTTTTATGTAAATTTGCAAATTCTCCTTAGAGGTGGGTAAAAGACGGTGAAAAGTTCAATAAAATTTATATATATCTAAAATTATTATAAAATTACTTCAATGAATTACATTGAACATATATAGGTATTATGTATAAATTTTGACCTAAAATAAATTTAAATAAAATAAATATTTATTTAAATAAAAATTCGGTTTTTAAATAGTAACCCTGTGTTTTCACTATTCATTAAAAATTGAAAGTTTTCAGAAAAATACCAAAATTTCACCCTAGGATAATTTCGATATTCCGGATCCAAAAATTAAGTCCATTTTGAAAAATAATATTTATAAAATTTTATAATGTGGTTATTACTATTCATAACGACTAGTTTTAATAATATTTTAATAGCATATCGTTGTTTAGTAAAACTCGGTATTGCATATGACGCAAGCTATCGAGGAAGGCCGCATTTGCGTGTAAAGCAAGCCAAGCTAGTGTTGTGTGTAATGAAAGATTTATTTGATGATTTATATAACATAAAAACAAAATATTTCTTATAAAAGTCTCGGGTGTTACAATCAGACCTTTTCAGTTCCTCAGTAGAGTTGGAAAGGTGGCTTACTGTTTAGCACTTCCACCTCAGTTGCACCAGGTGCATGACGTCTTCCACGTATGTCAACTGAGATGACAAGTGCACGAACCTTCTCAAATCATTGACCATAGGGAGCCGGACGTCGACGATGGGATGACTTTTACAGAGGTTCTAGTGGAGATTTAGGATCAATAGGAGCAGGTCCTTCATTGACAGTTGATACCTCCGGTGCACATTAGCTGGCAGCACGGGAACCTCAGGTAGATCACATGGGAGTGGGAGGCTCAGATGCATGCTCAGTACCCCTATTTGTTTCCTTAGTTCGAGTTATAGCTTATGGGGACGTAAGTCCCAGAGGTGGAAAGAATGTAAAGTCCTGAAATTTCTATGGAATGTTTTCTCAGGAATAAATGGAAATTTTATGAGTCTGTGAAAACTGACGGTGTATGATTCCAAGGCTCGGTTTTCCCGGAATCAATTTCTGATTCTTTTTAGGGTACATTCAGTAAATGTACGAGTGGTATTTTATAACTTTTGAACCGGTGCTCGAAATTGAAATCTAAGGGCACCGTTGAACTCAGAGCGCCGATATTCTCTTAAGAAGACATTCACCTCGACTGTAGATGTTTGGGAATAAAAGATACTTTTTGGGTTTTACGTGGAATAATAAAAAAAATAAGTGCATGTATTATTTTATTTTATTTTTTATAACCACCATGTGAAGGTTGGAGGTGGGGACCGCCACACCTTAACCTCCCATGATAGGTTATGGTGGTGGGGCCCACCCAAACTCAACCTCCCATGTGAGGATTAATTTGGTGGGGACCACCGGAGTTGGAAGCCTCTTGAACTTCCCAATATGTGGGGAGAGCCTCTTGAGCTCCCCACTTTATGGTTCCAATCCACAAAAATTAATTAATGGAGAATTAATTATTTATTTTCAATCTTTTTAAATATTTGGACTGACAAATAAATAATTGATTAAATTAGTCCATTATTTTTGGGGTTGGAATTTTCATTTTGTAGATCTTGGGAAAAGAAGAGATTGGGAGAAAAAGAATTCTCCAACAAAGAACACTTCTTCTTCCAGGGAAGAATGATCTTCAACTGGAAAAAGGGAGGAAGTGCCATCATTGAAGAATGTCAATGACACCGTTCTCGACTTCTTCTTCTTCTTTCCCGATGTCAAGGATTCGACGTCCGTCTTTCCGTGACATCATCAACGAACAATGAATCCAAGTTAGGGGTCTGTTTTGATTTGAGCAACTTTTATTCTTCCTTCTATGATTGTTTCTATTGACCCTCATGCTACCAAACTAATGCGGAAGGACCAGTCCGAATAAACACTGACCGATCCCTCCATCGTTCTTGTGAATGTTTGGTGTGCTCTTCACAATCTTCATGGGTGATGAAAAACGGATCACTTTGAGTCTGTTGTGTGATGCAACAATCCCTAATTGAAGACCCAACATCACAATGACCTAGTGGAGGTGCGCTGAAAATAGTGGGTGATAGATCAGACAAGAACTGGAAGGATTGTTCCTCGAAAGTTCTTCAAGCGAGTGAATCAAATCGTGTTTTTTTGAGTCGATCGGAGGCCCAAAAACACCAGAGATGACTATGGGACATCAAGGTGACCTAGTGTCGGATGTTTTTTGACGAACGAACCATCAGAACGAAGAACGGACTTCATGGGAGGTGCACTATCTAGAGGTGACATTTCTGGAAAATACCAGAATACACGGCGTGTACTTCTGACGAAAACGCCATGTAGTACAAGAATTTTGTAGCCTGAGTTTAGGATGTTAGACAAGTAACACACTAAGTGTGACCCCAGTCACACGGGGTGTGTTCTCTACGCTAAATGGCAGAAGAGGCTTCATGAGACAAGGCGTGTATTCTGGGAAATACAAAGACATGGGAATAATTACCTGGTGAAGTGGCATGATGTATACTGTCTACAAAGAATGGAAGAAGTGGATTCGCGAGACTCGGTGTGTATCCTGGGGATACACGGACACGGGGTGGAGTACACCGGAATATACTCCACCACACGACCAGACATTTCCAGTGGCACGGGCTACCCCATGTACCTATTACACGGGTTGGTGAACACGGGTTGAGGCCGTGTACGGGCACATGGCCAGCATACACGGAGCCAACCCCAGATGCTTGGACACGGCATGTAACCATACCACACAATGTGTACTTTATTTTTTACACAGCCAGGCTTACGACACAAGCTGTTGTACACGGGCAGTACCCGAGGTCTGAAGGCACGGTGTGTACCTCATTTCTACACACTATGTACCTTATGGGAAATGGATTTCTCATCTTGTCCTCATTATCTTTGAAAAGTTTGTTATGATTATCCCCCTACGACGTGGAAAACCATTTTGATAAATCGACTTGGGACTTCATTTTAGTTGTTGTATCGACACTTGTCTTGAGGAGCGGACCCTCCCCCAATCAAGAATGCTTTGAGCAGAACTCTGTAGCTGGATGTGCTCTGATTACTATTCCTAGATACTGTGTGGGTCTGATAGTTCTAACTTCTATTCCTAGATCTTATGTGGGCTTGACAGAATAGCTAGTCCTGGATCTTGTGTGGGTCCGATAACTCCGACTAGTGTTCCTGGATCATGTGTGGGTCTGACAGTTCTGACTTCTATTCCTGGATCCTGTGTGGGTCTGACAGAATAGCTGGTCCTGGATCCTGTGTGGGTCTGACAGCTCCGACTACTGTTCCTGGATCCAGTGTTGGTTCGACAATTCTGACTTATGTTCCTAGATCCAGAGTGAGTCCGGATGTTCGAAATGCTGGTCCTAGATCATGTGTGGGTCCGACAGCTTAGATGATTCAGTGGCTACATATGATCATCTCTATCTATCTAAATTAGTTGTATACCTATGTGAGATGAGTCCAGGACTTTTGTGTTTTCCACATGATTGAGATGAGTTATTTGATAACATAGGTATATGTATGGGCATATACCTAAGTAAAGGCTATCCATTGATTTCATACCTTGTGGTATATCCTTGATGGATTTTGTGAGACCTGGAGAGTCTTGGGGTCCCTACTGAGTGTCGTTATACTCACCCCTGCACGGGCTATATCTACACCTCATTGTGTTGGATGTAGACGACAGACAGCACTGACCGAGGCTGAGTGTACGAGGACTGGACGGTACCCGGAGGTGTACCTCACGATGAGTTGGTACCTGGAGGAGACTGACGGATGTGGAGTACTGAGGAGGTTATATGTACCTACCCTTCAGGTAGGATCCATAGTTGATGATCCATGAGCTTCTTTTCACCTTTCAGCTATTTTTTTGTCCTTTTCAGTTTTACTTGTACTTTCAGTTGGGCTGGTATTTGTAGCCCCATTACTTTTCAACACTTTCTTGTTGTACAGTTTTACTTAGTGTTTTGTATCTAGATGTATGCTCTATTATGTGTATTTTCAGTTATAAACGAAATTCCTTGCCAATTTAGGGATGTACGCCTTTGGTGCAAGTCGGCATCCCCTGGCCTATGGAAGGTGGGCTTGGGGTAGTCACCGCACGGGCCCTGGGGGACGGGTCATGACAAATTGGTATCATAGGAGTCAGTTCTTCCGCAGTACATAGTACTCTGATATTTTTTAAGTGAAGCAGTAGTGTTAAGAGTACTGAGTGTGGTTTTTATTCCAGGGAGTCCAGTGTTGGTGTGGTGGCTGATGTATCCATATACCAGGACCCTGACTTCTGATTTCTGACTCTATGCACCAAAAAACTGATAGCATGTGTCTTTTAAGAGATTTATTTGTGATCTCTTTGAGTCATCTCGCCAGGTATAACCTATTGACTGTGGCGCACCTTTACCATTTCAAGATGACCCCATATAGACAGCCAGCATGGGTTCCGAGAGTTGTACTAGATGACAGCCCACAGAGCGACGAGGCCTTGGTGCAGGTCCCTATCACATTATAGGCACTAGCGGTATAAATACCCATTGGTCCACCGATACCACCAGCCCCAGTAGTATATAGTGTGCTCCGCTTGAGCATGTTGCACGAGTTCTAGCACCAGAGGCCGCCTAGGTTTAGGGGGGAGATGGACTCACAGGCAGCTGAGGATTGGATGGAGGCTATGTTGAGAGTCTTCAGACTAGTACGGACACCTGCCGACCTTATAGTGATCCTTGTCGTGAGTCTTCTTTTGGCAGTAGCAGGAAGATGGTGGAGCTTGACGCTTGAGGTGCATGACGAGGCGACACTTCTCTTGGTAGACATTGACTGCATGTTTCGGGCAGAGTTTGTCCCAACCATCATACATGTGGTATGGATACCAGAGCTACTGCATCTACAACATGGTAGCATAACAGTGGTACAGTACTCAGCGAGGTTCACCGACCTCTCACGCTACTCCAAAGATATGGTTCGAAACCCTTTCTTCAGGGCCCAGACCTTCGATCATGGGCTCATGCGAGAGATCAGAGCTTCGATGATCTCCCTCAACATCCCGACGCAGGAGGGGGTATTGGATTGAGCCCTCTTAGTGGAGAGTTTCCTTGCTGAGCAGTCACCAACTTCGAGACCCACCACTGGGCATCATGTAGTGGAGTATTCTATAGCTGGAAGGAGACATATTTCATAGAGGTCCATGTGGACTAGACCATCCAGTGGCTGACCTCAGGACATGGGTTCGGTAGTGGGAGGCACACGAGATAGAGCCAATCATGTGAGGAATAAGCATTGTTTCACATGCGGCGGGGAGGGTCACATGGATCGTGACTGTCCGACCAACCGTTCGAATGATCAGAAGAAGGTAGAAGGACCTCCTAGGTAGAGAGAGAGATTTGATCGAGGTGGTTCGTAGGGAGAAGGTAGACATTGCAGAGGAGCTGGTCGATCTGCTGGCAGTGGGAAACGTTTGGAGGTGTTACTGGAACCACCACCAGGAGGTCCACCCTGACTACAGGGAGCAGGTGGACAGGGGAGAGCACAGCTCCACGCAGGTGAGGGTTACAATCATGACGCTTAGAAGATGATTTGACGTATGATCTCTATCTACTTCACCTTGGCTATAGTTCTTACAGACACAGGTGCTAGTCACACATTCTTTTCCATCGCCCTAGTTCAGAGCTCGGAGATTCCGATGGAGCCGTTGGCCTGATCATTATATCTAGAGACTCCTACGGGAGTAGACTCAATGATTACGCACTGGTTCCAGTAGTCTGAACTTACTCTAGGAGGAGGGATCTTATGTTGGGATCTCCTCATAGCGGCGTTGAGGCCTGACGACGTCAACTTGGGTATGGACTGGTTATCTACATTTCATGCTTAGATCGACTGTATTAGGCGAAAAGTGCAGTGTGTCTACACGGATGGGACCAGGTTCACCTTTACTGGCGAGAAAGGAGCCTTTGAACCACAATATGGACTTATTCGGAGGAGGTTTCACCCGATCAATCATCATTTGGCCTGCTTTACCATCAAAATGGTAGGTGTGAAGAGTCCGAGCTATCCTATATTGGTGGACCAGCATGCAAATATTTTTCCTGATGATGTTCCCGGACTACCTCCTCACAGAGAGGTAGACTTCTATAATGACATGTACCCCGGGCCGACACTGATATCTATACCAGCATATCGTATGGCTCTTGCTGAGCTTCGTGAGCTGCAGGTATAGCTGGAGGACATATAGGGGTAGAGATTCATTTGGCCTAGTGTTTCTCCCTGGGGAACCCCAATTCTGTTCTCCAAGAAGGAGGATAGTATCTTGATGATTTGTGTCGACTACCATCGCCTGAACTAGGTGACCGTGAAGAACAAGTACCCACTTCTGAGGATTGACGATCTTTTTGATCAGCTGAAGGGATCATGATGGTTCTTGAAGATAGACCTCAGATCAGGCTATCACCACCTCAGAGTTAAAGATGAGGATGTGTAGAATACGGCCTTCAGATGTCGGTATGACCACTATGAGTTCTTGGTTATTCCTTTCGGCATAACCAATGCTCCAGCAGTGTTCATGGGACTCATGAACAAGATTTTCCAGCCACACCTTGATCTATTTGTCATATTCTCCATCGACAACATACTGATATAATCTAATTCTGAGGAGCAGCATGCCTACCATTTGCGGGTAGTACTGGACACACTCCGAGAGCACCATCTTTATGGTAATCTATCAAAGTTCCAGTTATGGATTTGAGAGGTTCAATTCTTGGGACACGTTATCTCAGAGGCAGGAGTTGTAATGGATTCAGCGAATATTGAAGCATTACTTACTTGTGAGCCACCCAAGAGTGTGACAGGGCTATGGAGATTCCTATGTTTGGATGGATAATACCAAAAGTTTGTACCAGAATTCTCCAGAGTTTCAACACCACTATCATCCTTGACGAAGAAGGGGTAACCCTTCGAATGGTTAGAATGATTCCAGAAGAGCTTTCAGGAGCTGAGACAGAGGCTGAGTAATGCCTCCATCTTGAGGCTTCCATAAGAGGGCGTATGGTACGTTGTCTACTACGACACATCCGGGGCCAGACATGGGTGTTTTCTTATGCAGGAGCGAGCAGTGATCATGTATGGTTCTCGGTAGTTGTGACAGCATGACCAGAACTACGATACCCATGACCTAGAGTTAGCAGCAGTGGTATTCTCCTTGAAGATGTGGAGACACTATCTGATGGGAGAGCCTTTCACAGTCTACTCTGACCACCAGAGTTTTAGGTATATCTTATCTCAGAAGGACCTAAACTTGAGACAGTGATGATGGATCCAGTTATTCTAGTACTATGCCTTTGAGATAGTCTATACTCTTGGGAAGGGGAACATTGTTGCATATTCTCTCTGCAGTAGATCTTGTATACAGCGTCTAGATGAGGTGATTGAGCAGCTGACCACTTTGTAGATATCCTTTGTTGATAGAGATGGAGAAACCTTCCTTCAGTCTCTTATTTTCACTCCCCCACTTCTTCAGCGAGTTGGGGAGGCACAGCGTGGAGACGCTGACTATGAGACATGATGTGTTTAGATATCCACAGGGCAGGCACCTGATGGATTCTTTGAAGGTGGGGAGCATGTCATTCTCTTCAGAGGACATACTATGAAACCACTGTCACTTTAAGAGGAAGTGTTGAAAGAGTTTCCCACATCCCCATTAGCAGTGTAGAGACCCGAAGCCTGACGTACATTGACATTACATTAATTTTGCGGAATACTTAGTACATAAAAAAAACACACACACAAGGACTGTAATAGTTTAGTGTCTTTGGAAACTCGTAATATAATCTTCTAATCGTGGTGAAAGATCTTCAACATCTCCCATAAAGATCTTCTTTTTTTTAAACCTAAATTATTTCTTTATATCCTGGGGAAAAGAAAACATAAAAGGGTGAGCTCAAATGCTCAGTAAGGCTAAAAAAAAAGAAATATCAATCACATCATATTCATAAGAACATATCTTTTGGAAATCTTAACCAACAAAAGATATCATAATTTCATAACATGGGATAAATCATAGTAGTGAAATGTAATCCCAATAATCATAACATAAAACATAAAAATTTGTGGAATACACACATAATCATAGAGAATCATTTTTTATTAGTCAAGACTCATTACCAAGACTATCTTAGTGGACAAAGTCCCTTTCTGAACCGATTTCACTCCTCGTTTCATTCCTGTTTCACTGAACCGGTATAACCTACCGTTCCAGCCATGTCTATCTCATGAGATATAAAAACTTTACCCAATTCATTGGAGGGAGATATAGGTCCCACCCATCTCATAATGATACCATTATTATGTGTGCCACAAAATCATAAATCATACATCATTGCATAACCCATGTAATAAAAAGGGGAATCTTAAACATCGTGACATCGTCAAACAATTCATATAAGATAAAGGAATTCATAAAAATAATTCCATCATAACATAATAAAATCAATGTAATAATAGGGATATAAACATAACTCTTTATTATCTTAGATGGAAAATAATTTTGATAAAACACTTGAACTCCATTCTTGAGGAAAATATCCTTTCTTCTTCGAAAACATTTTTCCTTTCATAACATGTCATACAATTTTAAACTAAAAGAAGTTGATTAAAAATAAACTTGAAAACTTGTAAAGGAATCTTCTTGTAAATAATGTTTTAAAAATCCATTCATGTCGTACAGGTTAAAAAAACATTTTTCTCGTACTTTTGTTGGAAAAGTCAAAAAGTACCTCGTACGAAAAACGACAAAAGATTCCTTTCATATCTTTTACTAAAAACTCACCAAAGGGTAAAATTGGATTTAAAAAATTGTAGGTGGCTGGAAATAATATTACATATTGAAGAAACATGGATTTGGATGATAAAATACACCCCAGTAAATACCAAAGTACAAACAATCTCAGATAAAAATGAGATTGTGATATTTCCCTTACCTTAGGTCCGATTTGCTTTGTAAGTGTCCAAAACTACTGTATAATGATTTAAATAATGTCATTGACTTATTCCAGAATAATACTCATTATTATGATATCATATATGGTTCACTTATGACTTTATATTACCCGTTCTTTTGAAAATTCCATGTTAAAGAGTGTTTTTGGTAAAATCGTTTAATCGTTCGTCCGTGTTTTGACTTGTAATTATTGTTATGATTACATAGATCATGATTACTTAATTCCAGAATATAAAACATTATTTATATATAATATATATTTAGAATATACATATATATAATAGATCAGTAAATGGAAAGAAATACACCGTTCATGGAGACGGTAGGCCGTACGTACGCATGAACGCTGTTTTTGTTTCCTTATTGAGTTGAATGGAATTAAGTAGATGACATACATATATATACACATAAATCCAGTATCATTATTATGTCATATATTTCATGATTACTAATTATATATACTTTATAATCATTCATGAATGTTTAACATGGAGAATGAATCTCATCGCGTCGTGGAGACGGTAGTCCGTACGTACGTACGTGCGATGATATCATTATCATGATCGTGGAATTATATTGGAGTGTATGTATACTATTTCAGAATCAATATCACTTTACAATAATAATATATTGTTATTATGTACACCATTATACCCATCCAAGTAAGGTGGTGGTGGAAAATAGATTACACCACGGCGTGGAGACGGTATTCCGTACGTACGCACGCGCGGTGATTTCGTTTTCCGTAGGATGGATAGATGGTGAAATAGAGTTGTTTCATAATTATAATAAAATATCAGTATATGAGTGATACTGATGTTATTACTTCATAATGAAACAACCTATGAAGAAGAATTGGAAGATGAAATAAAGTTGAAAGAATCGGTAACGAACATTACCTCTTCTTTGAAGCGCATCTTTGAGATCTCCTTTTAGGGCACTAAAATTGGTCTTTGAGGAAGAACAGAACCACTAGGATGTTTCTAGGGAAGTGGAGAAGAGAATTTGGTAGAGGTTTTCCGAGCATGAATTCTAAATGTGGTGTTAGGAAGAGAGGGAGGGGGTGCCCTTTTATAAGGGAGGAGAGGGGCACCTTTGGAAAAACTGAAAATATTATTTTATTATAAAGTCAAAGTTCAGTTTTAAATAGCTCCAAATTAATTTATTTAGAATCTAAGGTAGGGATGGGTCGGAATCCTCTCATCCAATAGAATTTAGACAAGTTTAGGTTCCTATTTTAACCTTATCATTTAGATTTAACATTAAGTTAAATAATTTTACTTTTACCGTGTCTTCTTGTGTTCTTATACTATAAGGTTAATAAACTTACTATAAGCATCCAAACGAACACCAAGTTGTTTATTATTAATATATATATCCTTATCTGAGTAATTTTTCCGAACCATAGATTTTTAGGAATAAAATAACAATTAATAATATAATATTTGTTTTAAAAACTATTTTATGTCAATTTTGACACTATTTACTAATTGATTTTTGTGAAAATCATAACAGAATTATTAGTTCAAATAAAGTTAATTAAATCCATATTAACATGTCATATTAACCTAAAAAATTAGTGTAATTCATAAAAAGTTTCAAATTACATTTATTTGGGTATTTATAACATCAATTATGTCAATATTTAATTAATAAGATAATTAATGCATCATCTTTGTGTCATATATAAATTAAGTTATTTAATGTCTAAAAATTACAAATAAAATACCATTATGTAGGAAATATTTTTATCTTTCTAATGAGTATTTATTGTTGAATTTATCTTATGTATAACCTTAAATTAAATATGATTTACTTATTAAACATTGATTTTAACTATTTTAACCCTTTTTAAAATAAATTAATAATAAATGTCCTAATCTAATCCAAGTGGGCCTAAATGGTCATATTTTATTCCTAAGGTTGTTTTTGGTCGAATTAAACTTATCCAATAGAATTATGACATGTGTTAGGGTAATAATAATAACATTTTTACCCTTAATTACCCTATTTACTTTTAACCGTGGTAAAAAAAAGTAAAAAGTTACTATTCACCAAAAATTATTTTCATCTCATTGAAGCACATTTTACTTACTAAAATCAACCATGTCTCTCAGATTTTTTAAATTCCACTCATAGAAATGGTAAATTTATGTTTTATGAAAAATTCATTTTTTTAACCACCACTTAGTGGTTTCACTATTCATCAAAAAAATGAAAGTTTCCAGAAAAATACCAAAAATTAGACCTAAGATATATTTGATATTATGAACTCAAAAATTATGTCTATTTTACAAAATTGCAAACATATCAGTTGCATTAATTAATTTAAAAATTAATTCCCGTCGTCAAAACAAATAGCGTGTTCTTAAGAGATAATAACTATCAAAAGATTGACACTTGTTTATGTCTGGTTTAAATGTAGAATTACATCCATTGACCAACATTGTATTAAATTGTAAAAATATATTCTAAATATACTTTAAAACCACTGAAATTAATATTTTATCACTATTAATTATTTCGATTAAAAAGGTAGTTTTTAATTAAAATTTAGTAATTTTCACTATTAATCAGAAAATGAAAGTTATCCGAAATGTACCAAAATTTTACCCTAAGATAATTTCGATATTCCGAATCCAAAAATGAAGTCCATTTTGAAAAATAAAATTTAGAAAATTTCAAAAATTGGTTATTACTATTCATAACTGCTAGTTTTAATAATATTTTAATAGCATATTGTTGTTTAGTGAAACTCGTTATTGCGTACTACACACACTATCGGGGAAGGTAGCGATTACGTGTAATGCAAGGCAAGTCAAGGATGCATGTTGTGCAAGCTCCTTTTGGGGTATCGTACAACACAAGACATTAATGAAATTAAAAAGAATATTTTTCATAAAATCTCGGGCTGTTACATTCTACCCCCCTTAAAATGAATTTCGCCCTCGAAATTCGTCGGGGTTATAAATAGTTTACAACTCGAAAGTTTGTTTAATAGAAACCCACATCGTAAAAAGGAATACCAAAACATGGCTTTAAAAACAAAAGTATGAAATGTAATGGTTACCCATATTAACGCATCACTGGGTTTCCACATAGGAGAACATAAGTGAAAATATGGATATAGAAGAAAAATCTAACATCAAGTTCTGATGGAGAGTGGTAGAGAACATGGCTATGGAAAATCCAACAATCACAAAGCTATTGATTTGTGATGATCTAAGGTACAATCTGATTAATGAGATATAAGGGAACTAGGACAACCTTTTTGGTTTTCAAGATCATTTCCCTAAAGTTGATGAATTAAAAGAAATACTTACATGATTTTGGTACAATTTCACTGTTGTTCATGCTTTGAAAAATTTCCATCTATGGTGAGGTTAATCATATACGATTCCAAAAATGAACTTATACTTCATATATCATACGGCGTAATAAAATAAAACTGGTTTCTACTAACCAGGGACTTCCTGTAGGCCAGTGGTAAGCGATAAAGTCCAGTCGCACTTCAGTTGTGGGTTTGATTCCCACAGCCTTGTCCGACGCGATGGGCTGTCGCCCATCCTGCAGGTTGTCCTTTTTCTAAAGATATATTACTATAACATCCCACCAAAAATATCAAAAAAAAGTTTTATCCTTAAACAATACTAACTTATGTCCAACATAATCCATTCCAATCTTTAGGCTTATCTAAAATACTTCAGTCCGAGATCATAGTATAAAGAAAATGATCACGTGAAAGCCATCATTTATCCCCCATATATCATAAGATATATCTTGTTGGTGAAATTACAAACATGTGAATACCTTAATCATGTATTCTCTTGAATAATTTATACACATTGAACCTTATTGAAAACATGAATGGTGTTAAAAGTTAACTCTTTCCACATACCAAAATCCTCAAAATTCTATATACTCAAACCATAATATCACTTAGTCCTTATATCAATCATGAGCTCATGAATACTATCAAATATATTAGATTCTATTTATCCCTTCATTATGTGCATATCATCTGATTTCCAAAAATATTTCAATCACTTTTCATGGTTACCGATGTCATATTCTTATAGAAAACCACAATGGACCAATACATAGATATTCTAATATACCATAAAAGTACCTCAATAACATTATTCTTGAATACCAATACAAAAACACTTCAAACCATCATCTTCAATGATTGTCCTGGAATAAGTCCTTCCTTAATTTAGAAGTAACTTTTTAGGTCAGGGCATTGAGTTGGGTAATATCCATGTTCTCCACAAATAAGACATTGAACTCCATAACAGTCTGTCACTCTATGTCCCTTTTCTCCACACAAATAACATCAGTCCCTCTATTTGAGGTATTCCTCAAGGTTCTTCTTCCCTTATTTAGAAATCTCAATCTTCCTTTCTTTATTCTCCTCAACATGCGAACATGCATAATGGTCTATCTTCATCTTCTTTGATGAATTAGGAATACCACTAAATTTCACCTTGTTAATCATATATCGCGATGACTGATTCGGCATAATCACAGTATATTTATCTCTAGGAATTACACAATTTTGTTTCTCATAGTCACCAATTTTTCCATTGGATTCAATGTTAACTGAATTCCTTCTGGTTCCCTCCATTAACTAAAACACAAAAAGAATTCTTTGAGAGGCAAAAATCATGCTAGAGAAAACAACATAGTAAATGGGGAGTACCCTCAATATCTAACATCTTAGGTTAAATTCTAATATCGTTATCGCAATTCTAGGACTATAACCTATACGTATACTTAACCTTAGAGACATCCCTAGACATACCTTAGAAATATCTTTAGGGATCTCACTAACGTTTTCGCATCCTAGTTGAAAAAGGTTGACTAAACCTTTCCTCTGATACCAACTGTAGAGACCCAAAGCCTGACGTACTTTGACATTACATTACTTTTGCGGAATAATTAGTACATAACAAAAAAACACACACAAGGACTGTAATAGTTTAGTGTCTTTGGAAACTCGGAATATAATCTTCTAATCGTGGTGAAAGATCTTCAACATCTCCCATAAAGATCTTCTTTTTTTAACCTAAATCCTTTATTTATGTCCTGGGGAAAAGAAAACATAAAAGGGTGAGCTCAAATTTTCAGTAAGGGTAAACAAAAGAAATATCAATCACGTCAAATTCATAAGAACATATATTTTGGAAATCTTAACCATAAAAAAAGATCATAATTTCATAACATGGGATAAATCATAGTAGTTAAATTTAATCCCAATAATCATAACATAAAACATGAAACTATGTGTCATACACACATAATCATAAAGAATCATTTCATATTAGTCAAGACTCATTTCCAAGACTATCTTAGTGGACAAAGTCCCTTTCTGAACCGAGTTCACTCCTCGTTTCAGTCCTGTTTCACTGAACCGGTATAACCTACCGTTCCAGCCATGTCTATCTCATGAGATATAAAATCTTTACCCAATGCATTGGAGGGAGATATAGGTCTCACCCATCTCATAATGATACCATTCTTATGTGTTCCACAAAATCATAAATCATACATCATTGCATAACCCATGTAATAAAAAGGGGAATCTTAAACATCGTGACATCATCAAACAATTCATATAAGATAAAGGAATTCATAAAAATAATTCCATCACAACATAATCAAATCAATGTAATAATAGGGATATAAAAATAACCCTTTATTATCTTAGATGGAAAATAATTTTGATAAAACACATGAACTCCATTCTTGAGGAAAATAGCCTTTCTCCTTCAAAAGAATTTTTCCTTTCTTAACATGTCATACAATTTTAAACTAAAAGAAGTTGATTAAAAATAAACATGAAAACTTTTAAAGGTGGATTCTTGGAAATAATGTTTTAAAAATCCATTCATGCCGTATAGGTTAAAAAAACATTTTTCTCATACTTTTGTTGGAAAAGTTAAAAAGTACCTCGTACGAAAAATGACAAAATATTCCTTTCATATCTTTTACTAAAACCTCACCAAAGGGTAAAATTGGATTTAAACAATTGTAGGTGGATGGAAATAATATTACATATTGAAGAAAAATGGACCTAGATGATAAAATACACCCCAGTAAATACCAAAGTATAAACAATCTCGGATAAAAATGAGATTGTGATATTTCCCTTACCTTAGGTCCGATTTGCTTTGTAAGTGTCCTAACATCCTGTATAATGATTTAAATAATTTAATTTACTTATTCTAGAATCATTATCATTATTATGATATCATATATGGTTCACTTATGACTTTATATTACCCGTTCTTTTGTAAATTCCATGTTAAAGAGTGTTTTGGGTAAAATCGTTTCATTTTTCATCCGTGTTTTGACTCATAATTATTCATATGATTACTTAGATCATGATTACTTAATTACAGAATATAAAACATGATTTATATATAATATATATTCAGAATATACATATATATAATAGATCAGTAAATGGAAAGAAATACACCGTTCATGGAGACGGTAGGCCGTACGTACGCATGAACGCTGTTTTCGTTTCCTTATTGAGTTGAATGGAATTAAGTAGATGACATACATATATATACACATAAATCCAGTATCATTATTATTTCATATATTTCATGATTACTTATTATATATACTTTATAATCATTCATGAATGGTTAACGTGGAGAATGAATCACATCGCGTCGTGGAGACGGTAGTCCGTACGTACGCACGTGCGATGATATCGTTCTCATGATCGTGGAATTGTATTGGAGTGTATATATAATATTTCAGAATCAATATCACTTTACAATAATCATATATAGTTATTATGTACACAATTATACCCATCCAAGTAAGGCGGTGGTGGAAAATAGATTACACCACGGTGTGGAGATGGTATTCCATACGTACGCACGCGCGGTGATTTCGTTTTCCGTAGGATGGATAGATGGTGAAATAGGGTTGTTTAATACTTATAATAACATATCAGTATATTAGTGATACTGATGTTATTACTTCATAATGAAACAACCTAAGAAGAAGAAGTGGAAGAAGAAATAAAGTTGAAAGAATCGGTAACAGACATTACCTCTTCTTTGAAGCGCCTCTTTGAGATCTCTTTTTAGGGCACTAAAATTGGTCTTTGAGGAAGACCAGAACCTCTAGGATGTTTCTAGGGAAGTTGATAAGAGAATTTTTCATAGGTTGGCCGAGCATGAATGCTCAAAGTGGTGTGAGGAAGAGAGGTAGGGGGTGCCCTTTTATAAGGGAGGAGAGTGGCACCTTTGGAAAAACTAACAATATTATTTTATTATAAAGTAAAGTTCGGTTTTAAATAGCTCCAAATTGATTTATTTAGAATATAAGGTGGGGATGGGTCGGAATCCTCTCATCCAACAGAATTTAGACAAGTTTAGGTTCCTATTTTATCATTATCATTTAGATTTAACATTAAGTTAAATAATTTTACTTTTACCGAGTCTTCTTGTGTTCTTATACTATAAGGTTAATAAACTTACTATAAGTAGCCAAACGAAACCCAAGTTGTTTATTATTAATATATATAACCTTATCTAAGTCATTTGTCCAAACCTTAGATTTTTAAGAATAAAATAACAATTAATAATATAATATTTTTTTAAAAAACTATTTAATGTCAATTTTGACAATATTTAGTAATTGATTTTTGTGAAAATCATAACAGAATTATTAGTTAAAATAAAGTTAATTAAATCAATACTAACATGTCATATTAACCTATAAAACTAGTGGAATTCATAAAAAGTCTCAAATTACATTTATTTGGGTATTTATAACATCAATTATGTCAATATTTCGTTAATAAGATAATTACTACATCATCATTGTGTCATAAATAAATTAAATTATTTAATGTCTAAACATTAAAAATAAAATACCATTATGTAGTAAATATTTTTATCTTTCTAATGAGTATTTGTAGTCGAGTTTATCTTATGTATAACCCTATATTAAAAATTATTTACTTATTAAACTTTGATTTTAACTATTTTAACCCTTCTTTAAATAAATTAATAATAAATGTCCTAATCTAATCCAAGTGGGCATAAATGATCATATTTTATTCCTAAGGTTGTTTTTGGTCGAATTAAACTTATCCAATAGAATTAGGACATGTGTTAGTGTAATAATAATAACATTTTTACCCTTAATTACACTATTTACTTTTAACCGTGGTAAAAAAAGTAAAAGTTACTATTCACCAAAAAATATTTTCATCTCATTGAAGCACATTTTATTTACTAACATCAACCGCGTCTCTTGGATTTTTGAAATTCCACTCACAAAAGCGGTAAAATTATGTTTTATGAAAAATTCATTTTTTTAACTAACACTTAGTGGTTTCACTATTCATCAAAAAAATGAATGTTCCCAGAAAAATACAAAAAATTAGACCTAAGCTATATTTGATATTATGAACACAGAAATTATGTCTATTTTACCAAATTCAAAACATATCAGTTGCATTAATTAATTTAAAAAGTAATTCCCGTCGTCAAAACAAATAGCGTGTTCTTAAGAGATAATAATTATCTAAAGATTGACACTTGTTTATGTCTGGTTTAAATGTAGAATTACATCCAATGACCAACATTGTATTAAATTGTAAAAATATATTATAAATATACTTTAAAACCACTCAAATTAATATTTTATCACTATTAATTATTTCTATTAAAAAGGTTGTTTTTAATTAAAATTTATTAATTTTCACTATTCATCAGAAAATGAAAGTTATCCGAAATGTACCAAAATTTTACCCTAAGCTAATTTTGATATTCCGAATCCAAAAATGAAGTCCATTTTAAAAAATAAAATTTAAAAAATTTCGAAAATTGGTTATTACTATTCATAATAGGTAGTTTTAATAATATTTTAATAGCATATTGTTGTTTAGTGAAACTCGTTATTGCGTACTACACATGCTATCATGGAAGGTCGCGATTGCGTGTAATGAAAGGCAAGTCAAGGATGCGTGTTGTGCAAGCTCCTTTTGGTGTAGCATACAACACAAGACATTAATGAAATTAAAAAGAATATTTTTCATAAAATCTCGGGCTGTTACAAGCAGTACATCCTGGAGTGGCGAGGATGTACCATGTCCTTTGGTGATAGCACTGCTGGCCAGGTATGAAGAAGGATGTAGCAGCGTTTGTCTTTCAAAGCCTCACTTGTCAACAAGTGAAGGCAGAGCACCAGGTACCAGCAGGCTTGGTCCGACCTTTATAGGTTCCAGAGTGGAAGTGGGATGGGATATCCATGGACTTCATAGTTGGTATTCCACATACATCTAGGTGGCGTGACTCAATTTGGGTGATCATCGACCGACTCACCAAGTCGACCAACATCCTACCGATCAGAAATCAGGTTTAAGTAGAGAGATTTGGATGCCTCTATGTGCATGAGATTTTGTGTCTACATGCAGTACCTTCTTCTATTGTCTCCAATCGTGACGCACAGTTTACTTCCCGGCTATGGAAGGGGTTGCTGGAGGCTTTCGGGACACAGCTTCGTCTGAGCACCGCCTTCCATCCTCAGACAGATGGTTAGACCAAGTGGACCACTCAGACCCACGAGGACATGTTACATGCTTGTGTCCTCGACTTTGGTCGTAGCTGGGGGGATCACTTACCTTTGGTGGATTTTTCATAAAACAAAATCTATTACTCCACCATCGGGATGACACCTTTTGAGGCCTTGTATGGTCGACCTTACAGATCGCCACATTGCTGGACATACCAAGAAGAGTCAACACTTGTGGGACCAGAGATGGTAGAAGCTACCATAGAGAATGTGCAGATCATCCACAAGCGGATGAAAAAAGAATAGAGCAGGCATAAGTCGTATGCCGATAGGAGACGGAGACCTATGGAGTTTGAGGATGGAGACCATGTCTTTCTATGGGTCTCACCTTGGCGAGTTCAACAGAGATTTGGACGAGGTGGAAAGTTATCTCTGAGATTCATACGACCTTTTCAGGTCCTCAGGATAGTTGGCAAGGTGTCTTACTACTTATCTCTTCCACCTCAATTGCACTGGTTGCATGACATCTTCCACGTATCTCATATGAGACGATACATTCAAGAACCTTCTCACATCATCGACCATGGGGAGTTGGACGTCGATGAAGGGGGGACTTCTACGGAGTTTCCATTAAAGATTGAGGATCGACATGAGCGGGTCCTTCATGGATGGTCGATACCTCTGGTTTGCGTTTGCTGGTAGCACAGGAACCTTCGGGAGAGAACATGGGAGCGAGAGGCTCAAATGCGTGCTCAGTTCCCCCATTTGTTTCCTTAGTTCGAGTTGTAGCTTATGGGGACTTAAGGCCCTGAGGTGGGGACAATTTAAAGACCTATAATTTCCACCGAAACTTTTTTCATAAATACAAGGGAATTTTATGAGTCCTAGAAATCTAACGGCATATTATTCTGAGGCCTGGTATGCCCAGAATCAATTTCTTAAGTTTTATTTTGGTATGTTCAGTAAACATACGAGTGGGATTTTATAAATTTTGAATCAGTGCACAAAATTGAAATCTGAGGGAACCATTGAACTCGTCGCCCCGGTATTCGATTAATAAGACTTTCACCTCGATGGCAGATGGTCAGGAATAAAAGATAGTTTTTTGGTTATATGTGGAATAATAAAATAAAATAAGTGCATGTCTTGTTTTATTTTATTTGTTATAACCACCATGTGGAGGTTGGAGATGTTGACTGCCACACCTTAACATCCCATGAGAGGTTATGGTGGTGGGGCCCACCCGAACACAACCACCCATGTGAGGATTAATTTTTTGGGGACCACCTGAGTTGGAATCCTCTTGATCTTCCCATTTAGTGGGTAGAGCCTCTTGAGCTCCCCACTTTATGGTGCCAATCCACACAAATTAATTGATGGAGCAGTTATTAATTATTTTGAATCTTTTTTAATATTTGGGCCAATATCTAAATAATGGATTAACATAATACATAATTTTTGGGGTTTTCATTTTCATTTGGTGGAGCTTGGGAAAAGGAGATCTTGGGAGAAAAAGAATACCCCAATAAAGAACACTTATTCCGCCAATGAAGAACGATCTTTAACCGGAATAAGGGAGGAAGCACCGTCCTTTAAGAACGCCGAAGTCGTCGTCCTCGACTTCTTCATCTTCTTTCCTGATATCAACAAATCAACATCCGCATTTTCACGACATCGTCAACGAACAATGAATCTAAGGTAGGGGTGTGTTTTGATTTGAGAAACATTGATTATTCATTCCATGATTGTTTTTCCGGACCCGCTTGCTACCAAACTAACGCAGAAGGACTCGGCCAAACAAACATGGCCTGATCCCTTCATCGTTCTTCTGAATGTTTTGTGTGTTATTTTTGTTCTTCATGGGTGATGAACAATAGGTCGTTAAGAGTCTGTTGTGCAACGCAACTATCCCAAATTGTAGACCCAACATCACAATGACCTAGTGGAGGTGTGACGACGATAGCGGGTGATGGATCAGATCAGAATTGGAAGGACTGTTCCTCGACCGTTCTTTGAGCAGGTGAATCAAATTGTGTTTTTGGAGCCGATTAGAGGCCCAAAAACACCGGAGACGACTACGGGACATCAGGACGACCTAGATTATAAATTTTCGTGTTGAGCGGACCATCAAAACGAAGAATGGACTTCACGGGAGGCGTGCTGGCCGAAGGCGCCGTTTAAGGAAAATTCTAGAATAAAAGGATTTTACTTCTATCGAACATGACATGTAGTACAGGAGTTCCGGGGCTTGAGTATTAGACATTTGAAAAGTAACACACGGTGTGTGACCCCAGTCAGAAGGCATGTCTTCTCTGTGCAAAATGGAAGAAGCGGCTTCGCGGGACATGGCGTGTATTCTAGGAAATACAAAGACACGAGCAGAATTCCATGGCAAAGAGGCACGACGTGGACTGTCTACACAGAATGGAAGAAGTGGGTTCTTGAGACTCAGCGTCTATCCCAAGGATACACGGACACAGGGTGGAGTACACGGGCATGTACTCCACCATACGACCCGACATGGCTAGTGGCACGGGCTAGCCCATGTACCTGTCCCATAGGTTGGAAAACACGGGTTGAGTTCGTGTATGGGAACATGGCCAGCATACATGTAGCTAACTCTAGATGCTTGAACATTGCGTGTAACCATAACACACACCGTGTACTTTCTTTTCTACACGACCAGCCTTAAGACACGAGCTGTTGTACACAGGCAGTACCTGAGGTCTGAAGACACGGAGTGTGCCTTATTCCTACACGCTATGTACTTTTTGGGAAATGGCTTGGTCAACCTGTCCTCAGTATCTTGTAAACGTTTGTTTTTGTTATACCCCTTCAATATGGAAGACCTTTTGGATACATCAACTTGGGACATCGTGGCGGTTGATGTATTGACACTTGGCATGAGGAGCAGACCCTCTCAGAATCAAGAATGCTTTTAGAGGAACCCTGTGGCTGGATGTGATCTGAATACTGTTCCTGGATCATGTGTGGCTCCTAAAGTTTTGGATTCTGTTCCTGGATCCTATGTTGGTCCAACAGAATAGCTGGTCCTAGATCATGTGTGGGTCTGACAGCTCCAACTACTGTTCCTGGATCCTGTGTGGATCCGACAATTCTGACTTCTGTTCCTGGATCCTGTGTGGGTCCGACAGAATAGCTGGTCCTAGATCTTATGTGGTCCTGACACCTCCTACTACTATTCCTAGATCATCTGTGGGTTCGATGGTTCTGAATTCTATTCCTGGATCATGTTTAGTTCCGATAGAATAGCTAGTCCTGGATCTTGTGTGGGTACTACAGCTCTGACTACTGTTTCTGGATCCTGTGTTGGATCGACGGTTATAACTGCTGGTCCTGGATCCTGTGTGGGTCCGACAGCTTAGATGATTTAGTGTCTAAATCTGATCATCTCTATCTCTCTATAAAATTTGTATACATTTGTGATTTGAGTCAGTGACATCTGCTTTTTCCTCATGATTGAGATGAGTTATTTGATAACATAGGTATGTGTATAGGCATGTTCCTAAGTAAACGCCATCTATTGATTTCATACCTTGTGGTATATCCTTGTCGGATTTTATGAGACCTTGAGGGTCTCGAGGTCCCTACTGAGTATCGTTATACTCACCCCTACATGGTCTATGTCCGCAGCTCGTTTTGTTGGATGCAAACAACAGACAGCACTGATCCAGGCTGAGTGTTATGAGGACTGGATGGTACTCAGAGGTGGACCTCATGATGAGTCACTACCCAGAGGAGACTGATGGAATTAAAGTGCTGAGGAGGCTATCTATACCTACCATTCAGGTAGGATCCGTGGTGGACGATCCAGGAGCTACTTTTCACCTTTCAGCTGTTTTTTTTATTTTTAGTTGTACTTGTACTTTTAGTTGGGCTTGTATTTCTGGCCCCTTTACATTTCAGCACACTCTTGTTATATAATTTTACTTAGTTTTTTGTATCCAGCTGTGTACTCGGTTGTGTGAGTTTTTAGTTATAATGGAAATTCCTTCCAAGTTTAGGGATTTACACCTTTGATTCTAGTCTCCAGCCATTGGCCTATGAAAGGCATGCTTGGGGTAGTAACGGCACGAGCCCCTTGGGACGGGTCGTGACATATCAGTCATTATTTTTTATATGTAAGGATCATGTTCACTATAATATAATCAACACTTATGGGAAATTATAATATTTTTAGCCTAAAATTTCACGTTCTAAAGAAAGTATTTATTACGAAGAAATATGATTCCATGCAATACTCAAGCTATTCAATCAAGGATAGAACATCAAAAAAATATTATTTTATATATAATTAATTTAATAATAAGTTCTGAGTAATGGAGATAATATTTTTCTAGAATATGAAGAACCAATAAATACTACAACAACATAGTCATGTTGTAACTTATGTCATTATTCCAAGGAGTTGAGTATTGAAAAAAAGATGAGAAATAAATGGGAAGAAAGAAAATGAGTTTATTAAAATATTAAAGAAATTGTTTTATTTTAATATGAATTTAAAATTCAAAATTAAATAAGACACTATAATACTTAAAGGAATATCTATTAGTTTTTAGTGTTGTGAAAAATAAAATATATTAAGAAATACAGAGAAGATGGAGAAGAATTCATTGTTGTACAGAAAAAAAAATTAAATAATTTTTTTATATGAAAAGGAATGAATTGTAAGAGCTTTTTCATCTATTGAATGAAATAAGAATTCTTTTAAGAAAAAGAAATAGGAAAAAAAACTAATAAATGCATTGTTACAACACGGATATAGTCTCATATGGTCGAAGAAACATATAATATTAGATGCATTTTATATTATTAAATCTATATGAGAAGTACATAAATATATAGATTAATTATATCAGGATTATATATATTTCCTAATAATTTTTACTTGAATGCTCATAATAGTGGGTCGTATAGTCTCGGTGAGAATTGAATCATTCCAAGGATTATACTATAATTTTAAAAGGATGACCTTGTAAATCTAGTGTTCTATTTCTATATGTGTGTTTCCATGTTTTTGGAAAGGATCTAAAATCATTTTAATAGCTGGTGAGGGTTTTTTTACAAATAAAACATCAAATGAATTTAAATCATTGATCCCCCCACTTTCGAAGTTATTTACAATGATCTATGAGTACCTTTTCCCCACCCACCATTACTAATAATGGAATTAAAATTATATCTAGATAGGTTATAATGTAATATAATTTTAACTTTGAGGAATGGATATTGCGGTTCCTAATAGGGACCTGAATGATGGATTTTAATGTTCATGCTAATTATTTCTGGATTAGTAACACACTACATTATTTAAGTATTTATAATAAATAAATGTTAATGTTGGAATATCACTATGGAACTAATGTAGATTTATATTTATTTTCAACAATTATATAAATAATTTGAGTCTAATGAGATTATTCATGGAGTGTTTTATGAATTTTTGGAAATCTAGTGTTATTGGATAATTCTTGATTTTATTTAAATTGATTCATTAATTATCTAAGGAAATATTATTTAATGATGTTGAGGCTAAATAATGGCTATGTACTAAACATCATAAAGATAATTTTGAGTTCATATGAGTCATCTAAATCATATTTATTAATATTATCTAAGTTCAAAATAGTTATAAGTGGCTTTATAATAGTAATTTGGTACCTTTTAACAGTAATCCATGAATTTAGGTGGCTATATCATGACATTTTAAGGGTAACCCAGTAATTTGGATGGGTTACCCGTGACTTCGGAATAGTAATATATGAATTTCTAAAATTGATTTCCATGTTTGGAAGAATAATTTCCTCTTATAAAATATCTTTAAAGTTTAAATTTAGAAAAATTAATAAAACAAAAAAAACTTTATAAAACCCTCGTTACACTAATAAAAATTATATTGTATCTTGAAAAATGTAACTAAGCCATGTGATTTCTAGGAAGATCATAAGGTTGATTTATATACATCATATGATCCATTTTGATGCCAATACTGTAAGAAAATGTGATATTTCAAAATATTGAAAGAAGTTCAATTTTGAAAATAAAATATTCTAAAAAATTATATCTGATGATTCCCAATTTTGCCATTTGTGTATTAAAATTAAAAATTAAATTATTATTCAAGATAGATCTATTATGAAATTAAATACAATAATAACTGATGATTTGTTTTTAGAATATTGAACTGAAAATATTTTAAAATAGAAATAATGATCAAGGATATAAATTATTTAATACTAATTTTGTCATCAAATATATGAAAATGGAAATATATGGAATTATATAAGATAATATTGGGGAGTAAATAAACATTAATATTAAATTATGATTCTCAATAATGATCAGGTGGTTTAATTTAGTTAAGGAGTTTTCTGGGATTGTTTTAGAAAACCCATGTAGAACAATTAATTATTTCACTAGTTCTTTTTTATGATTTAAATTAATTCAAAGATATAATATTAAAATATAAATAGTTTTTAACAAAAGTTTTATATATTGTCAAGTAAAACGTTTTATGTAAAGAGAATCTAAAAGAATAAAAAGAAATGAAAAAAATGACGGGGATTGGACAAACATCACAATCTAAAAATCTTTAGTATTTAGTGGTCAAATGGAAAGATAATTATTAAATATTTATAATAGAATTAAATAAATGATATATCCATTTATCATAACTTTGTATAATATCTATTGAAATTTATTTAAGATGTTATAATAATATATTGTAGTCATTTCTGAAGGATTGATGATGAGAATCTTCATTTATTTGAGATACGTGAGTCTACATAAGATATTTGACAATATATTTATTTTAAACTATAGATGAACTTAGTTAGCATAATATATATGTGTTATTATATTTAAAATATATGGTATAGGATAAAAACTATCCCACTAATACGTAATAGAGCATAACATTTTTGTGGAAAAATTATGTTTTGGTTGACACCAAACATAGAAAGGAAACACTCATCTACCATAGGCGTAAGGGATTTTTAAAAATATCATATTCCCTACCTTTTTATTTATTTTAATTTAATTTGGGTGATGATAACAATCAATATTTATTAGATCAAATATTACCCAATAAGAAATGTTATTTTCAATAAAAAGTTATTTAAAAAAATTTCACCTTTGATTCTCTCCCATCATAGTTCTCCACTCAATATTGGGGACCATCAATGTAAAAGAAGTAGAAGTTTCCCAAAAATAATAAGACACCCTACCAACTCTTGATGTTGAAGATATTAAATTTTGGGATATAGATAGTGTAATAAGTATCACTAACTAACCCTCTTACAAGATACATTATATTGGTGTTGTATATGGATGATAAATTGACCACTGATGTAATAATAGAAGATATATCTTTTTGAGCTCAATTATTTTTAAAAATTATTGAAAATAAACTATATACTTACTCCCATTATGTTAAAATTTTATATTAAAAATTTCGAATGATTACTCAAGAAGTTGTGATGACATGGTCACAAAAGAGGTGCTATGTCTTGAAAAAGAAGTAGAGGGTCTCAATCATCATCCACCCCCCATAATTCATGTTGTATTTCAATTTACATAGGGTTTCCATATCAAATTTTATTCCAAATAATATTATTACTATTATCATCATCAAGAACACTCTATGGAAACTATTAAAAAAATTCTTATCACAAAAAAAACCCTATATTAGATAAAGGAAGATAACAATAAGTGTCCAGTTTTGGGTAGTATAAACAAAACTCATATTATTTAGGACCCAATATTACTTTATATTACCTTGATTCATTTTCTCATTCTTATTTATACTATAATTCAATTCACATTTATTAATATTACATTGTATTTATTCAATAAAGACATAACTTGTGAATAAATTGAAGATCATTTGGATCAAACCTTTGTTGTCATTCCAAATAAGTTAGTTTATGTCTCTTTAAGATTTTATTTATGTATTTTCAATAAAAAAAATCACTGTGGGTGAAATAATAGGATTTTTTAAAATTAATAAATTTCATGAGATAAATTTGGAGTTAACTGTTTAATGATAATTTTTATAGGGTTTTTACTTTTATTTTTTAGTTTTTATGTGATAATTCTTATTAATTGAACACCAATGCCATTTAAAATAATGGATCATTAGTAGTGGATTATTATATTCTTACTAAAACGTTCATATGATTTTTGATGTAATTTTATTCCTTAATTATTAATTGATCATGAATGAAATTGTACATAAATGTGAATCTCGCATTTATTATAAGTGTCCAATGTTATATTCACTATAACATTATATTTTGGAGAACATATTTCATTTCCTCACAATTATCACATGTTTGAGGGATCATGGATCATGTATTACAATATTAAACATTATTCAATTTATTTTCTAGTAATATTACATGTTTGAGAGGTGTTAGCATGATTAAATTAATTTATCTCAAAAAAAGTTGTATAACCAACACATCCACCCTGATATATAACACCTTTAAAGACATCGAAACCATGAATGGAATTTTTATGAAACACATTACATACTGAATCTCATTCCACCTAAAACATTTTTAAAATTCATACTAATAGTAAAATATAATTTTTGGGGGATGAGATAAACTTTTTATGCATCATGGGAAGAATAACATTGCTTGAAAAGTTTTCCTGGTAAAACATTTACAATAGGGTATTTGAGTATAAAATAAAATCTATAATACATGATTCTAATATTATCAATAAAAATGAAAATAAAATGTATGTTTAATATAAAAAAATAAAAATTATGGAAAAATTTGTTTATTTAAAATAGTTTAGAATGTGAAAAACAAAAAATTACAAAAATAATGTGTTGGAGACATGTTAATGGAGCCTAATGATGATTTTTTAATTATTAAACAATAAAATCATGTATTTTTTATTTATTTTATAACCCCATATTTTTATAATAGGTTTTAAAATGTTAACCTACCAACTATAAGAAGCAAAACAACCATCGTAAATACTATTTTATTTAATTACTATTTTTCAATGAAAATTGACTAATGATATGTGAAAAAATATTATATGAAGTTTTATATCTTATAAGAATAATAGAATCCATACAAAACCCATATTTAGTTTAGTGTATGTGATATATATATCAAGGAAGTTATTTGAGAAATAATTTAATGGTATAAGAGGACATTGAAATGAATGTAAATGAGAAAAATATAAAGTGGAATATATCTTATATAAGGCCAAATGGATAGGATAATTAGATGGAAATTCATTTTCACCTTTTATTTTGAGAATTTAATTTTGTCATGGTGTAAAATTTTCAAATTAAATAAAAAAGTAATTGTTGATGAGGGAAATTACAAATGATTTCTGTGTTTTTAAATAATTATTTAACAATTATTTCCCAACTTTCTATAATACATTGAAATTAATAACATTTTCATTATATTATGGTAATATGGTGTTTATTTTACATGGTAAATAACACTTTCATCTAATAGAATAAATTGATAGTTTGTATTAAAATACTATGGAAATAAAAACAATTAGTGTTTTGATATTATTATAGGTGGAGAGATTCTAGTCGGGCTAGCTATGTTATAAAAAATGTTTTTAAACCCAATAACATGTCATTAATTGAAGACATGGCCTTATGGTGTAAGAATAACCTCTGAAACATGGATCTATATAATAAATTTATAAATTTATATGTATAATGATGGATTTTTCACTTTTTATTCGATTAAATGAAATATATTAATGGTGATGTAAGTGTAACCAATAAAAAATATTAACTATGACCTTCTTAAGGATAATCTTAATCATCAAATAGATATGAAATAATAAAGTAGAACTTGGGTATTTTTTATTCTCACATATGATTAAGTAATTTATCAAAATAAGTAGAGGCTTTTCCTATTTAAAAATTACTTGTGTTAAAATGAATAATTTTATTTTATATGTAAGAGTATCCTATAAAACCCATAGAAACATAACATACTTATATATTGATATATAAAATCAATGATAAATCCAATTACCTAAGATTAATAAAAATATATCAAAGGTTGTGTAAGAGAAACGTGTACATACTTAATAAAAACTAGAACAATGTAAGAATATACCTGATCACTAACTAGATATGTATGAGAAAATGAAAATATTTATAATATTTTTGTGTGCATGTATGATTTTATACTCATCCACAATAATAATAGTCTTATCCTAACAATCAAAATATCTGTAAATCGATGTTCACTATGATAGACCACGAGAATAATTTAGATCACTAGTGAAATTTTATTCCCATTAGGTTGGAATGAAAACACCTGCAAAAGAAATCAAAATTTAAAATATCAATTATATAAGAAAATTTTGAAAATCATCAGTAGACCATCCATGTTGATAAAGATTCAAGAGAGAAGGATTAGGGTGATCATGGGTATATAATACAACAAATATATAAGGATTGGGTAAGAACAAAAAAAACTCGGGACCTTAATATACACATGAAATAATCTCAATGAAGAACTCATATACATGTGTCAGTGATCTCATCACATGATATTGATATATGATATTTAAATAGAAGAATAAGAAAATGGATAAAATATTTTAACTCTTTTAATTTCAATCATGGTTATATTTTACATTAATAATAATGTGGTCTTTTATTTTATTTTTTAATCATGTTATTCCCTAATATATTTGATCTCATATATTAATTCATGATTGAAAAATAATAATGGTTCAACCAAGGTCGGATTCTATTTTTTTATCAAGTTATTGTTCGATATCATTCTTAATTTTTATTGAAACTGAGGATCTAAGGGATTTTAAGAGTCAGGGGTAGGTGAAATTGGTCCTCACCCTCATTCCATCCCTATTTTATTTTATCATGTTACATATTAATCAATCCTTACCTCTTTTTTGTTTCATTATACAATGGAAATGAAATTTTGTTATTGAATGGGTGTATTTACACGCCAAGGAAATGAGTGTGGAAATTATTGGTGATGTATTATTTTATAGGTCCATATTCTCCTAAAAATATAAAACATGAAAAAAATATAAAAAGGAAATCCAAACAATATAAACGGGATTTTATTTTTCTAAATGACACATATATAAGTTTGAGAGGAGACTAATCCAATAAAATTGGTATGATATAATGGTGCATATATAGTTTAGTGAAAGATAATATGACCACTATAAATATATTTTTCAGAATTGTAACCTTATTGGCCTAATGGTTACCTAACAATTATAATATTAATTTATATATATAATCATATTTTTTTATTGTTTTATTTCCTCTGGATGAATTATTTTACACCTCCATTGATTTTGATAATGTTTTATTCATAAAACCCATCCTTGATAATTATTATATATTTTTATTCTATTCTCCATGAACATTACTTTTTTTATTTAGTTACCATACCCTTAAACATCAAATATAATATATCCCCTTCATCTTTTGGGTGACTATGTGTTTATTCATTGATATATTATTTATGATATTATTATTAAACACATTCACTTCTCAAGGGTTTATTTCAGTTTAGTCTGAGGTATGTTACTTTTCTATATTTTATTAATAATTTTTATAAATATATTATGTAAAAGGAGGGAATAGAATTATACATTCATCTAATTCGTTGGTTAACGTATTTTAACATCTAATATACTTTTGTGTTGAAATGATGTATTTAGATTTTTCTATAATGTTATGTGGTAAATAATGAAGTTTTGTTTTTGTGTTGTGTTATGATATCTTGGTCGTAATCATTTAGTGATATATATAATGTTTCTCTATTATTTATGTTCACATTCCATATCATCTTAATATTATTTTCATCATTATAAACATAGGATTTTAATGTGATTATGATTATTATTCTCACCTATATTCTCATGTGGATTTATGTAACCTTTTCATTCCTACAATTTCAACCAATTTATGATATTAGAATGACTTTTATTTGATGAATGACCCTAGGATATCATATTTATTAATAAAATAATAAAATATAGTTGGGATACTATTCTAAAAGAAATAAATTATTATTAATGTTTTTGGGATTTTATGTTTTACGAACATGATTTTCCAAGACACTAAGATTATTGATTTTTGGATTTGTTTGGTTATATTAAATAAAATGTAATAAAAATGTTTAAAATTTCTTGGTCACTATATTCTCCATACATAGGTTATTAATTATTTACCTTGTCTTTTCTATGAATCTTTTCGGAAATAATCATCATCTTTCACACCTTATTGCATGAATGATTTCCTATACCACAACATATAGTAATAATGGGCATATATCATTTCATAGGGAAATTTATTAATTTATAATTATTATTTCCACCAGGCAAATAGTAAATATTACAAGATTTATTTCCCCAGAAATTTATTGATGTTCCTCATATTAACATTACAAATCTTGTTTTGGGAGAAAATTCATCTCTTAATAATTGGACTTACCAATTCCTTTATATAATTTTTCGACACTTTTTGAACCTTCTAAATTGTTTCTCAATGAATATTTGTTTAATATATAATTCTCATAATATCCATTTTTTCATAGGGAAACTACATAATAAATTCTCAAACATTCCTTAAATGAAACACTTTAAAGGTAGTTTTTTGTTGTAGTTAATTTTTCATAATTACCTGCATTTTGAGAAAAATTATATGAATTAATTACGTTTTATAGATACATATTTGGAATCTGATTACTCCTTATGATATTACTTTTAATCAATTTTATTAAAACATTTTGAGGATTGGAAATAGATCTTCTATTTGTATCTACTTTTATTCCCTATAGATATTCACTATCTCATTCCATATACAATTAAGATATTAATAAATATATCAATTTGTAAAATTATCCATGTATTGATTTTCCAATTGAAATATTTGTGAATCAAACTTATCTAGTATAATTATAATAAATTTCATTAAAATAATTGAATATAAAATAATGTCACTATAAATTTTAATTGAGATAATGATTTTATTCACCCATAAAAAAGAACTCTTCTATAGACTTATCCTCCGAAATTTATATATCCTCATCTTTGAAAAAAAAGTAATCATGTATCCTTTAAATTTTTATGTCATTCGGGATTTTCATGAATCTATCATCAAACACCATTTTCTATCAATAATCCTATCACTCATGTCATTTATTTCTTATATAGGGATGAGATTAAAACATTGCACAATCTTATATTACTTAGATATTATTTTTTATTGTATTGTATTAGTTTTTTTAACATACATAATAGGAACACTACATTCATTGATGTCAAGAATAAACATCATAAGAAATAGAATATAAAGAATCATAATATTTTTCAATAGAAAAAAATCATTTTTCATCAAACATGGAAACCCAGTTTTTATTTTTAAATTTGATTATTTACATAACAAAATAAATCAAAATTAGTGTTTGAAAGAAATGCCTCAAATCTATAAAAAATCACAATTGTCTAATAATAAATTATGTTCCCCAGGAAGGCATCGGGAAAATAATTGAGGGGGTGAATCAATGAATTAAAAAACTAATAAAATAATTCAAATATTAGCATAATTTTAAATCATAGTAAATCTTGGATCCAATAAAAAATCTGTAATGACATGATTTTGAGAGTGAGATAGAATACACATGATATGGGGTATTTTTAAAAGAGTAACACATTATTTTTATTTATTAGTAATTCATTTGTATCTAATTATTTAAATCATTCTAACATTGATCTTTTATTACTATCAATGGTAGTGGCGGTAAAACTGTGGGAATATGGTGTTGGAATCCATGTACATTATTTATCTAAAACGCATAAACAATTAATTAATTATTATACAACCTCTTCAAGTGTATCTATGTATGTATCATGTGTTTAACTTTTTTCTTTTCCACAATCCATGTAAATAAATTTATTTTGGAAGCTTAATCATATGTTTTACCTATTTATTTTATTAAAAATATTCAATTTAAATAATATTGACTTAACCAGGATGTAATAGGGATTTTTATGGAATTATTTTTCTTATAAAGGCTATATTTTACAGACACTATGAAATATCTTTGATACATATTGTGTTTTAGTATTTATTTTACTTCCCTCAAATATAACATCAATAAGTTACATGACATGTTGATAAAGCATAATTTAGCACTACATAATCCTATCTAAAAAATTAATCTTCAATTGGTTTTTTCATTCTAGATGTGGTGTACATGGATTTTTCATTAAACTGTGAAATATACCACAACTATTTTCTCTCAATTACTCATGGTTAAATTTTAACTCCTAATTAAGATATGTAAAAACCAAAACCATTTACATTATTGGAATTTAAATCATATATTATGGCCTAAAAAGACTCACCTTGTCATAATGTTCTTTCCATGTGGTTGTAATTCATAGATGTATGAAACAAGCAAAAGACCTATCATTTTACCTAATTTCCTCCTTTAATCAATTTAATACCATAAAAATAAGAGTTTTTGAAATTACCTGGGAATTTTTTAGATCACCTCATAATTTTACCATTCCACATCATCAGGATTAGCTTCAAAAGTCCCTTGACTTATCTTTGATCATTTCCCCAGTCAATGAAACATGAAATGACTATAAAAAACATGAATAAATCATTTAATGAAACTAATCATATTAATCCCTCAATATGGGAGTTATTATAACCGATAATTATTGAATATAATTATTTTTTTAGGATTTATTCAAAAATTGGTGTAAATAAAAACAATATATTAACCAATGTAAATTGATAAATTCAGCCCCCTCTTTATATCTTTTATTCATTAGGGTTCTCAAATATCCAATGGATCAACACTTGGTAATATTAATCTCATATGAGGGCAAAATATCAAAATTTTCATTTTTAATAATATTTAGATTATAAGAATGAACATTGATTTCCCCCCAGGTTCCCCTCATGGGATTGTAATGAATAATGTGTCAGATGTATGAAGCTCACCTCCAAAAGGCCTTGGGTTGGATACTATCACCAATGTTATAAAAAAGTAAATGGGAGGAATTACCATAATAAATACTAGGTTTTCAATATAAATAAAACAATAAAACCCATGTCATAAATATAAAACAAAAAACAGCTAGTAATTTAAGTCAAAAGATAAAAATAAGAACATCTAATGTAAATCATGGCCAATATAAATTCTAAAGTAGAAATTCCATATAAGTTCTAACCCAAAAGGTAGTAGTTTTTTCTCAGTATCTGAGAATATCTAGAAAAAATAAATAAAAAATTATTTATACATTTGGCGACCATAACATGTATTCTAAATAGGATCATACCCAAGCCCACTTGTGTAAATGAGATAATATCTTACTAATGCACTAGTGAATGAATAGGAGAACCAACATGCACTATAACAAATCCATTGACCATCCATAACAACATCAAGGTTTACTTACTATGTAATATGGTGTTGTATTATAATATAAAAATAACACAATTCAAGATTTCTAGCAATTTATCTCCCTCTAACAATCTTATTCTATATACAAGGTAGAAATTTATCATGATCATGAAGGAAAATAAACTTATTCCCTCTTCCTTCCATACATTAACCCCACCAGAATTCACACCCACAAACCATCACTGTTAGAAACTATTGTCAAATAAGCCCTCTTACCTAGGCATCACCCAAATGGGGCCATCATCACAGGACCTCACCATTAACTAAGCCATCACTAGTTAGCATTCACATCAACTATGCCATCATCAATAGGAATAACCACATACTATTTCATTGTAACTACTTTTTAAGACATAATTGGGGGAGAGGATGTATTCATCCATTAGATTTTTCATGACAAGACATTGCGTAAAACACTAAAACCCTTTACCCTATGGGTGTTGGTAAGGATATCTAACTCAGGTGAAGTGTTTTTTTAAAAATCACACAAAAAAACAAGAATAAAGAATTAACACAATACCCCACTAATGGTTTTATAATAATAGACCTAGAATATTTCAACATAACACCATATCATCACAAGATATCAACCACCAAATTATTCCACCATTGAATTCAACCCACTAGAAAAAAAAATTAAAACACAACCCATAATCTCATTCATTACTCAAAGAATAAACCCATTTCCATATTTACTATTTACCAACCATGATCTTTTAATTTAATCAACTAATTATTTATTTAAATATAAACCACACTCAAGAACATGGAATATATTGTTTTTCCAATACCTTTTTGATCTAAACCAATCCATTAACATTTAATTCATTAATAAATTACTCTAAATTATATTCCATACCATATTTTTTTATTCCAATCCATTCTATTAATATTCCATTATAAGAAATCATATTCCCTATAAACTAGACAACTACACAAATGAAACCATACGACATCACAACCACATCATTATAACAACCATCAACTACATACTAAAAACCAATACTAAAATTATTCCACATAAGAACATGTCACAACCATCACTATTTATATCTAATTAAAATCCACACAAACCCAAGAATAACATCATGTACATAAATAGCACATAACAGTAGATTTCAACCAAAAATGATTCTATAATATAAATTTATTGATAGATTTCCAGAAATACCATCACCGCTAGCTTAGGTGTTCCCGTAGAATTTATATATTTACACTAAACATATTCATATCCATAATTAATTGTTTATCTAGTTTTAAATGTTTAATTGATGGAAAAAATCATAGAAATGTTTCATAATTAACTGTAGACACATCGGACACATCACAATAGTTTTTTATTTTATTTCAAAAAAAATCGAAATAAATTAAAACCAATGAACACATATTATTTCACTCTTCCCCATAAATTTCATTCAATAATGTTAGTTTTTTTATTTATTTAGTTCTTTACATCCACCCAAAGGAATAATAAGGTATGAAAATTTTTAAAATTCAAAAGAATAAGGAGATATATCAGATATACAACTTCAATTAAGACTTTTTGATGTGTTGTGTGAAGGTTATGGGATAAAGAGATGTCCAAAAAAACTAAAATCACACCATGGATACCTCATCAACCTAAATCTGGGAGTTCCCCATTAATGTCTCACCAAAACATCACCTAAAATACATTCATATGCCCATAAACATTTCAATATGATGGAAGAAGAGGTAAACAAGAGGGAATAGAATAAGAAGTCACCTCAAATCGATGGTGATAAATTTTCTATGTTCAATGATCAAGGACATTGTAGAGGGAATGAAATAAGTCAAAATGATACACCTAGGTCAACCGAGTATCGTGATAACCAGTTTAAAAAAAATGAGTTTTGATTGGTTTTTTTAATTTATACCCACAATATTTTTTGCATACCATCACGTGAAACCACTATATATGTCTCAATAAATAGGTTTTCCCATAAAACTACAGTGTAACATAATGACCTTTACAACAATCACTACCAGTCCAACCTTCTATCTAACCCACACCCGAGATGATGATTTGATTCTATAGACCTATTGTAAGGCTATATATTAACCAATGCACTAAACCATATAAACTCTAAAATATGGTAGAACATAAAAACTAGTAACTAAAAAACCTTATATCATAGTTCATATCCATGCCACTTCCAAAATTTCCCTACTCATCACTACAACACATCTTCTCTCCACTCTATAGCTTCCTCTTATGAGGTAGATACATCAAAACCATCACCTCTCCTCCTCTATGCCTTAAAGACCCAAGATATGTAATGTTTCATGGAATCTACCCACGTATGAAATCAAATCTCCCTTACACAATATTCGTATGTAATAAGATAAAAGTTCATGCCACAAGCCTATCCTTACACTTGATCCACTATAGTATAAACTAACCCCCCATGCATTAAGATACCTCCCATATAAAATATCTTTCCCAAAATACTATACTTCCTAAAAAAATCCACCAAAAATAATAGTAATATATAACCATGAAAAGTAAAATTTTAAAACATCCATGCCATTACATTAAATACCCTTCAAAAAATCACATCCTTGAGAATCAAAACCAAACTATAAAAGGAATGGAATGATGGGGTTGTTCAAAAAATCATCTTGTAATATACCTCCCAAGAATTTCATTAAAAAAACATGACAACCAACCAAACACACATGAAATATGAGTAAATAGATTTCATATATTAGAAAAAATTCAAGAATTAGATTAATAAAATAAAATAAAATAAACAAATAAAATATTAAAACATCTCATATTACCAAACATTCAACTTTAACTAATGCTCTAATATATTATCTTCCTAACCAGTATTCCTACACTACACATGATCCATGGAAATTCCACACCCATTCAACCCCATAATATGAATAAAAATGATTATAATGGGCTACTCCATGAATTTTACATTACCCTCAATAAAAAAATATCTATATTTATAGAAATGTGATTCATTGTGAAGATAGTAAAAAAGATGGTGAATGTGGAAGATGTTGTGGATATTATCCCACCACGGTTGTAGTGTTAACCAGTAATACTACTCACTACAATTATCTAACACCTTTAATGTCCCCACAACCCATGGAGAGAGAATAATCCCATGACTAATCCTATGTTTCCCCTGATGAGGGAAACCCTTAAGAAGACATAATATGTAGACTAAATATTTAGGGGAATATACATATGATCAACATACTCCTGATAGTATTCTTCTACCATATTCATCAATTCATGAACTATATATATCTTTTATATCATACATTTCACTAAAATTAGGCAAATGAATGTAGAATCCCCAACCTTAGTCAGGAATAATGAAGACTCACTTGTATTTCTTTCAAATTATTCAAAATGAGCCATTCAAATTAATAATTGATGGAATTAATCACATGAAAACTCTAATTATGGTAAGTGTTATACCCATGGTCGACTAAAATACAAGAAAACATCTAATAACAAGTATAATTACACAATAATCTAGTATTAGTATCACTATTCATTAAGCTCCCCATTGCTAAGATATCACTCCACTAACTTCTCTATCACCCTCTATGAATCCTTGGACTCCCAAACTACATCACGTCAAAACATATTTCTATGAATGTTAGATATAATATTTCACATTCATTGGGTTTAGGGGATCGTGAAAACATAATTAGAAATAAATTCAATCAACCATTGATGATATAGATTAATATCATGTTGAGTGAAAACATACTCCATAAAATCATAGTCCATGAAGAACATGAACTATGATAACCTGGTTTATCAATGTGGTATGAATACTTTGATGTATGTTCTATTTATTAATTCTCGACCTAATATGGATTCCCAATAGATTTATCATAGTTTTATGGTATTATGGGGCTTTTTCGGACCCCGAAACACAACTATTGAAAAAAGATAGATGGGCCACATGGTTAGGATAAATCACCTAACCCAATCTACGTTGTTAGGAATAACCATGTGGGGATTGACCAAGGGCTTAAGGAGGCCACACTATTTGAGGAAAACATGCCACTTGGGGCGCACTCCAGTGTGAGCCACCTGTAATTTATATCTGAGGCATATGACATGCTTTACGGATTCTTAGTAAAACATTGTGCATGAACCATGCATGTATCCTTTTGGGATAGTGGCCTTCACATGGTTGGCATACAGATTGGATAACCATGTGGTAAAACTATGCGGCCCTTTAATTTTTGTTATATTTTACCATTTTCCCTTTAAACCCTTTTTAACTTACCCCTCTTTATTTTTTTGTCCTCTCACTACTACAAAAGTTTCTTTTATCAGCGCTAAAAAACCCCTTTATCAGTGCTTTTAAGAGCGCTGTAAAGGGCGGTGCATATAAAGGGGGGTCCCTTTTATCAGCTCTATTTTTTTAGAGCTGATAAAAGTGGTATTTTATCAATGCTATAAAAATAGCGCTGATAAATGTCAAAATAAATTGAAAAAAATTAAAATATATATATAATTCGTGGGAGGTTCGCATGTTGCACCCACTTCACTATGCCTCCCCCCCCCTAAACCTGCACGTTGCACCCTGTTTAGATGTGCCCACATGCCCTTGCAGCCACTGGAATTCGAACACATGACCTCCTCCCTTGCGCATTGCAACATTACATCTTATCCATTTTGTTTTGTTCTCCCTTTAATGATATATCAATTTATAAATATATATATATAGTTATATGTATTCGTATAATAATACAGATCCATATTAATATAAATATATTTATTAATATTAATATATATATATTTATATATTCATATAGTAATATATATATATATATAGTTAAAATTTTTTATCTGTATGTTTATTCGTATATTAATATATATATAGATATAGTTATAATTTTTTATATGTATATTTATTTGTATATTAATATATATATTTATAAGATTAATTTCAAATACATTTCTAGAATATTTGTTTTTACATGTGTTTATAAATAAATAGATAAATGCATACATATATACAACACACACACAGATATATATATATATATATAGTTATGAATGAATACATAGAAATGTGGATGTGAAAAGTCATCAAGAATGTTAAAAAGACTATAACTTCTAATCCAGAAGTCTGTTTCAACTCCAAAACCATTCAAATAGACAAACATGAAATGATCTTCAATATGATATGTGGTACAAGAAAAACGGACATCCGGATCAGAAGTTAGAGGCGTTTGAATGTTAAAACGACTATAACTTCTAATCCAGGAGTCTGTTTCAGATCCACAATCAGTCAAATCGAATAAAATGAAACGATATCTGATATTATATATGGTAAAAATTTATCAGATATCGGTATCAAAAGTTATAGCTGTTTGAATGGTAAAAAATTGGGGAACCCCAAAAAAAACTCAGTTTTGGAGGCCTTATGGGCCTTTTTTGGTCTTGAAAAAATATTGAACGAGTTATATCGATCCACAGGGCTTTATAGCTCATTGTAGGCTTCGAATTGTTAAGCTGTAGAGCTCAAACAAAGTCTCGGATCAAAAGTTATGGATGTTTGAAGTTTGAGTTGTGTTTTCAACATATTTTTTATCTTTTATTTATTTTTTAATTTTTTTATACTCAAAGTGTTTTTACATGACTACTGGTGGATGAAAATTACATAATTATTAAATAAACATTTATTTTAAATTATTTTATAAGCCAATTTTACTAAATATCATATACATTCATATTTGATTTCCATTCATCATTTTTAAAACATATTTAAAAAATAAATATTATATTTATATCAATATAAATAGATTTATAGCTTTATATATTAATAAATGTTTTTTATATTTTTTTTTGAAATTTTACCCTTTATCTGTGCTTTTTATAAAAGCACTGATAAAGGGGGGTCGTTATCAATGCTTTTACAGATGCACTGATAAAGGGGGGTCTTTATGAGCACTTATATAAAAGCACTTATAATGACCCCCCTTTAACAGCGCTTCTGTAAAAGCGCTGATAAAGGGGGGCCTTTATCATCGCTAAAAAAGCACTGATAAAGACCCCCCATTATCAGCGCTTTTTTCTAGCGCTGATAAAGGGGGTCTTTATCATCCCTTTTTTAGTGCTGATAAAGACCCCCTTTATCAGCGTTTTTAAAAAGCGCTGATAAATCTACAGCGCATCCCATGCCCCGTTTTGTAGTAGTGTCTATCAGGTATAATAACATCTTCTCACTGGGTGGACCTATCAAACACCCATATTCGTAATTTTTTATCTTGTTTCATCATCTAAACTCGAGTTTGAGATTTGATTCACTCATTGGATTCCTCCTGGAAAGATCTTCAATCCTTTGGCTAAATTCAATTCTATTTATCCTATTGTATGCACTATTTTAGGTTATAACATATTACCTATATTTAGGGAATTTATTTTTTTTCTTCCATTTTCTTCCAATCCAAGTCATACAAAGGTACCCTTGTGGAAAATGAGAGTTATAAAGGCTCGATGTGGGTGGTCAATTAAATTAGTCCTTAATGTATCACCATTTCATAAATAGTTGTTTTTCATGTGTGTAATTTTCACTGAGCTTTTCATTTTTAATTAATACACCATTCTCATAGTCATTGTGCTCATATTATAGAGCCCCATTTATATATTTTAATCACTTCATTGGAGGTTACATCCTCAATTTTGACATCCCCATGTGGGGTTCTCCCTTATTCTTTTCCATAGTAACCCATGTTGGGTTTATTAGTGGCACCATTCAGGTTCACTGGGATTGACATTGATAGGATAAATGTTTTAATTTAATTAATGAATTTTTATAATATCTAATGATTAATAATCTATCTATATAAATTGAGCCTTCTAAGGTACGTGTTTCAATTTAATTAATGAATATTGAATAGTTTAATTGAATGTATATTTATGGATATCACATTGAATAGTTAAACGTAAATTAAATTATCATTGGATGCATATACTTATCATTCCTTGTCATGTAAATGATCTTATAAAATTATTATATAAATATTTTAGTAAATGGTTACATGATCTTTATTAAACTTGTAACATTGATAACACATAATGGAAAGAACCGAAAGACTTATAAAATAGTATGAGTATTTCCTGGGATTAATTAAATAATGATTTTTTGCATGATTTCTGTTTTGTAGGGACATTTTTATCTTAATAGGAGTGTTTATACAAGACTCGGACATAAATTTTATGGGTAATTCTGTGAGCACTTAGAGAACACCATTTGAATTTGAGGAGCCAGTTACCGATGGAGATACCCACCATAGAAGTGGTCTTTATATTCTAGTGGGTGGCTGACATGAAATTTTATGATCCCCTCACTATATTATAGATATTATTACTCCTTGGATACACTCTATGGATGCATCTTGCTGACTTTGGTACCATGGATTCACCCCCTTGGACCTAGAAAATCTTAACTTTATAATACTATGTGTGAGCACCATATACTCAGTTAAAACTTTTTAAAATGGAATTCCTTGGGCGATGCCCCTTTGAATACCCTTAGATACCTTTACTTCTAGAAATCATGTTGTTACTATGAGTTGGATAGACCCCTATGGTCAAGGATTCCTTGGTTACAACAGGGTTCCTCTTTCCCTATTATTGTCATTATTGGATTCCTTGGATGCACATTGAATCATCATACATCCAAATTTTTATCATGATATATTGTTATTTTTGTTACAATGCATGTGTATTACCCATATAAAATGAACATAAATGAATAAAATAAAGAATTAATTGATCTTGGAAATTTATATATGAGGTAGAAGAAGGTATGAGTTATCATTATATCATTTCATTACTTTTATAAATATACATGAAAACTGTCATTTTATATAGATAAAATGAATGGTATATACACTATTTTTGGTCACATGATACGATTTATCTAACACCATATCCAATACATCATTGTTACCTAGGGAGATTATATGTATGCTGGTTTTGACATAGAGAGGCACCTGAATTGGGAAACCAGATATTTATTTCATGTTTTAGGATGGGTCTTGGTAAAATATTAGAGGGAAGGAGCTCGGGATTCTTGGATATTTTTTATATTTTTAATTATTTTTTATAGTATGTATTTTTTGCTTCCATGTATAAATATTTTATAGTCTTGTAGAGACATGATATTACATCATCATTTTGTATATTGTATATTTTTATTTTGAGTTTATATTAACTAATGGATGTTTTTTTTCTTAATTATAATTGAATTTTGTTTCATTAATATCATTATTCCTCTTTTTCTTCTATTTTATTGTATTTATCCAATTTATTCCACTCTAGTTATGAGGAAATTTTCTCCCAATTGACACACCATGGCCATCACTACTGGTTAAAATCCTATTGTGTGTGGGGAGGCACACTTGAGGCCATGTGGACCACTAGTTCAAGGAACCTTTGGCTGGAACATGGGTCTCTATGTACCAACGGGGTATCAGATGATTATTTTATTACCATAATATTTTTTTCAATATTTATGCGATTAATAATACTCTTTAACTTGGTTATAAGCATTCTTGGGAGTAGCTAACCCATATTTAGGGTAAATGTTGAGTTTCTTGAGATGGAAAATTTAGTTCTTTATTTTGCCTATTACAATTGATATACTTCCACCATTGGGTGACTCACATGATTTATGATGATGATGATTATTAATATTATTATTTAGGATTTCAATTTTTCCTTGGGACAATAAGATGAGCATATAGAAGAACCAATCATTCATCATTATAGGCACCTAGAAATCAAATTCCATGCATATGTCATACCATATTGGCGTATTTCATTGATTTCATTTGTTATGTTTCTCTCGACTTTTATGTGATTGATTCTTTTTATATAAATTCATGTTATTCTATAATATTTTACAGGTTAAGTTAATTGTTTATTTAATGTGAAAAATCATTCTAAATATTGTTTTCCTATATATTTTAATGATGGAATCTTAAAAATATGGTTCTACCCATTTTAGCTATGCACCTCTGGTTATATAGGAAACTCTTTGGATTCGACGGAGTGAATACCAGTTTAAATTTACGAGGTGTATATGACCTCATAAATTGGAAGTAGTAATTTACTGAATCAATCCATTATATATTACCCAATACATTTTGTGACCAAATTTTGATAGGGTTAAATATAAATTAAATTGATGTTTATTTCAATAATAAGGTGTATGGTCTCTTACGCACTAGATTTGGAGGTCCATTTTAATTTAACCTTAATATATATATATATGATAATTTATACATAAAATTTAAATCTTGATTAAAATGAAATCATTTCTAGGAAATAAAGGATAAAAGTGTAAATAAAAATTTACCAACTAGAACCCCTATAAATTAAACATGAACACTTACCAATACATTGGATTTATTTGCATTTAATTTGGGAAGTATACCCTGGGTATTGATCCCTTATTATTATTATTATCTTACATTGGGACACCTATCTTCATCAAATATTGTTTCATGGTGTGTGTATATGGAATTAATACTGCTACACCACAACAACATCATCTAGTGGTTCACTAAAAAGGTTGTGAAGATCATTATTCATATATAGTGCACTCTGAGATGCCCATATTATTAGAATTAGTTCCCCCTTAGGAACTTATTATTACCCCAAAACTGGTAAATGATGATGATCATATTGATTGTATCTTATGTTTGATTAAGCCCATATAGGGTGATCCACTACCCGAACCTACTACAACTGATCTAACTTCTCAGTCCCAACAACTGCATCATCCCATCTTTCTGGGGATAGTGGTCCATAGGCTGTTGAGTTTTGTTTAGTGGCCACTCAATCAATCTTACAGCATCTACAAACACCTCGATATAGGAGGGTAGATTTTTTCATCTACATGTTGCATGATACCTACAAACTCTAATGGGATGATATTCCTCAGGTATTTCGTCATCAAGGAATGGTTTGGGAGGACATCCATACATCCTTATATGATTAATTTTTTCATCGTATTTTGAGATATAACTTATCTAGAGAGTTCAGTATCCTAGAAAAGGGTGTTATGAATTTCATGGAATGTTCATCATGTTTTACTGAGTTACAGAACATCACAACACTTCTAGTTGATGATGATCTAACACAATCATGATGTTTTAATAATGAGATCAATTATTCCATCTATAATCTATTTAATGTCATTATTCTACATACATTTTATGAGATCATAAATCAGTATCTTATAACTTAGTGAATATTTAGAGAATATAATAGTTTTGGGAATATAGGTATAGTACTGAGGTAGAATAACGACCCATACTTTACATACATTGTTAATACTTCGAAATTGAAGCACACTTATTACAACATATGACAAAACCACAAAGGACCGTATAGGTATAGTGTCTTTAGAAACTGGGAAACATAAACAACTGGTTCATAAATCTTCTACAGTGTCTCCCATTTATTTCATCATATCTAGGGTCCCTTTTAGCATATTCTACTTAATATCCATCTTCCTGACCTGGGGAAAAGAAAACATAAAAGGGTGAGCTCAAATGCTCAGCAAGGGCAAATAAAGGAAATAAAAATCATATCATATCTTTATGAAGATCAAAACCTGCAAAAGAGATCATAATATCTTAACATGGAATAAATCATAGAAGTGAAAATGAGATCCCCATAATCATAAAACTTGAAACTTTGTGGCATGCACACATAATCATGGAAAATCATTTCTTGTTAGTCATGACTCATTTCCAAGACTATCTTAGTGGACAAAGTCCCTTTCTGAACCGAGTTCACTCCTCGTTTCAGTCCTGTATCACTGAACCGAAATAACCTTCCGTTCCAGCCATGTCTATCTCATGAGATATAAAATCTTTACCCAATGCATTGGAGGGAGATATAGGTCCCACCCATCTTATAATGAATCCTTTCTTATGTGTGCCACATAATCATAAAACATACATCATCGCATAACACATGTAAAAAAAATGGGATTCTTGAAACATCCTGACATCATAAAACAATTAATATAAGATAAAGGAATTCATAAAAATATTTCCATCACAACATAATCAAATCCATGTAATAATAGGGATAGAAACAGAACCCTTTGTTATCTTAGATGGAAAATAATTTTGATAAAACACTTGAACTTCATTCTTGAGGAAAATATCCTTTCTTTTTCAAAAACATTTTACATTTCTTAACATGTCATACAACTTTAAACTAAAAGAAGTTGATTAAAAATAAACTTGAAAACTTTTAAAGGAACCTTCTTGGAAATAATGTTTTAAAAATCCATTCTTGTCGTATAAGTTAAAAAAAACATTCTTCGTACTTTTGTCGGAAAAGTCAAAAAGTACCTCGTACGGAAAAACGACAAAAGATTCCTTTCATATTCTTTACTAAAAACTCACCTAAGGGTAAAATTTAAACTATTGTAAGTGGATGGAAACAATATTACATATTGAGGGAACATGGATGTGGATGATAAAATACACCCCAGTAAATACTTACGAATAAACAATCTCGGATAAAAAATGAGATTGTGATATTTCCCTTACCTTAGGTCCGATTTGCTTTGTTCGTGTCCGAAGCTCCTGTATGATGGTTTAAATAATGTTATTGACTTATTCCAGAATCATACATATTGATATTATATCATATATGGTCATATTATTAGCTTCTTGTTAGTAATATTTCATTGTTACTTGTTACTCGGGTCTTTATAACTTTTTGTTCTTATGCGTGTTTTGTCGAATAAATTCTTATTCTTATCTTTAGGTTATAGATAATTCATTTCCAGAATGGTATTAGTGTAGTATATACCATATTCATTCATTCAATTCATTTATATAATCATTATGAAATGAAGATCATGTAGAACGAGTCGCATCACATCGTGGAGACGGTATTCCGTATGTACGCACGAGTGATGATATCGTTCCTATGATCGTGGAATTGTATTGGAGTATATATATATTATTTCAGTATCAATATTACTTCATAATAGTCATATATAGTTACTCATTACACCATTATACCCATCCTTGTAAGGTGATGGTGGAAAATAGATTACACCACGGCGTGGAGACGGTATTCCGTACGTACGCACGCGCGGTGATTTCATTTTTCCGTAGGATGGATAGAAGGTGAATTAGGGTTGTTTCATATTTATAATAACATATCAGTATTTAAGTAATACTGATGTTATTACTTTATCATGAAACAACTAAAGAAGAAGAAGTTGAAGAAGAAAGAAATTGAAAAGATCGGTAATGGATATTACCTCTTCTTTGGAACGCCTCTTTGAATCCTCCACTTAAGGAACTAAGATTGGTCTTTGGAGAAGACCAGGACCTCTAGGATTATTATAGGGAAGTGGAGAGGAGAAAATGGCAGGGGTTGGCCGAGCTTGAGTGCTCAAATTGGTGTGGGGAGGAGGGGGAGGAGGTTCCCTTTTATAAGGGAGGAGAGGGGCACCTTAGGAATATCTCAAAATATTATTTTATATTAAAGTCAAAATCGGTTTATAATGGTTCCAAAGGGTCTTATTTCGAAGATAAAGTGGGGATGGGTCGAAATCCTATCAACCAATAGGATTTAAACAAGTTTAGGGTATTATTTTAACCTTATCAATTAGATTTAACTATAAGTTAATTAATTTAACTTTTACCATGTCTTTTTGTTTTCTTTCACTATATGGTTAATACACATACTATAACATGCCAAACGAACCCCAAATTGTTTATTATTAATATATATATCCTTATCTAAGTCATTTGTCCGAACCTTAGATTTTTAGGAATAAAATAACAATTAATAATATAATATTTTATTTAAAAACTATTTTGTGTCAATTTTGACACTATTTGATATATGATTTTTTTGAAAGTCAAAACAGAATTATATGTTCGAACCAAGTTGATTAAATCAACATTAATATATCTTAGTAACCTATAAAATTAGTGGAATTCATAAAAAGTCTTAAATTACATTTATTTTGGTATTTATATTATCAATTTTGTCAATATTTCATTAATAAGATAATTACTGCATCATCTTTGTGTCATAAATAAATTAAATTATTTGATGTCTAAAAATTACAAATAAAATACCATCATGTAGGAAATCTTTTTATCTTTCTAATGAATATTGAAAATCGAATTTATCTTATGTATAACCCCATATTAAAAATGATTTACTTATTAAACTTTGAATTTAACTATTTTAACCCTTCTTTAAATAAATTAATAATAAATGTCCTAATCTAATCCAAGTGGGCCTAAATGGTCTTATTTTATTCCTAAGTTTGTTTTTGGTCGAATTACACTTGTCCAATAGAATTAGGACATGTGTTAGGGTAATATTAATATCATATTTACCCTTAGTTACCCTATTTACTATTAACCACGGTAAAAAAAGTAAAAAGTTACTATTCACCAAAAAATTATTTTTATCTCATTGAACCACATTTTACTTACTGATATCAACCGTGTCTGTCGGATTTTCGAAATTCCATTCACAGAAGCGGTAAAATTAAGTTTAATGCAAAATTCAGTTTTTAACCTACCACTTAGTGGTTTCACTATTCATCAAAAATTGAAAGTTTTCAGAAAAATACCAAAATTTCACCCTAGGCTAATTTCGATATTCTGAGTCCAAAAATGTAGTCCATTTTGAAAAATAAAATTTATAAAATTTCAAAAAGTGGTTATTACTATTCATAACGGCTAGTTTTAATAGCATATTGTTGTTTAGTGAAACTCGGTATTGCGTACGACGCAAGCTATCGAGGAAGGTCGCGATTGCGTGTAAAGCAAGCCAAGCAAGTGTTGTGTAGAAAAAGATTCCTTTGATGATTTATATAACATAAAAGTCTCGGGTGTTACATTCTACCCCCCTTAAAAAGAATTTCGCCCTCGAAATTCGTCACTTTGCAACAAACAGATGAGGATACTTCTCCCTCATCATATCCTCAAGCTCCCATGTAGCTTCTTCAAGTTGGTGGTTTCTCCATAAAACTTTCACCAAGCGAGTGGTCTTGTTTCGTAGGACTTTTTCGCAACGATCCAGAATCTCTATCGGCTGTTCTTCATAAGAAAGATCTTGCTCCAGCGGTACAACTTCTGAGCTGAGTACATGTGAAGGATCTGGTATGTACTTTCTCAGGAGAGATACATGGAACACATCATGAACTTGAGAGAGATTCGGTGGAAGCGCCAATCGGTAAGCTACCTTCCCAACACGATCCAGTATTTCGAAAGGACCGATATATCTAGGGCTCAACTTCCCCTTATTTCCAAATCTCATAACCCTCTTCCAGGGAGATATTCGTAAGAACACTTTATCACCCACTTCAAACTCTAGGTCTTTTCTTCGGTTGTCGGCATAACTTTTCTGTCGACTCTGAGATGCTCTTATGTGTTGTTGAATAGATCTGACCTTTTCTGCCATTTCATCAACGAGATCAGGTCCTAATAGCTTTCTTTCCCCAACTTCATCCCAGCAAGTTGGAGTCCTGCATTTCTTTCCATAGAGAGCTTTATAAGGAGCCATCTGAATACTGGAGTGAAAGCTATTATTATAAGAAAATTCCACCAAAGGTAGGTGTTGATCCCAACCTCCTTTGAAATCCATAGAGCAAGCTCTCAACATATCTTCTAGGGTTTGAATTGTTCTCTCAGACTGACCGTCTGTCTGGGGATGATAAGCAGTGCTGAAACTCAACTCTGTATCCAGAGTATGCTGAAGACTTCTCCAGAACTTCGAGGTAAATCTCAGATCTCGATCATATATAATAGAAAGTGGTACTCCATGCAATCTTACCACTTCCTTTACATATATCCTGGCAAGCTGATCTAGAGAGAAATCCTCTCTAATAGCAATGAAGTGTGCAGACTTTGTAAGACGATCAACTATGACCCAGATAGCATTATTGCCTTTTGATGTTTTGGGAAGTCCTGTGACAAAGTCCATAGTGATGTTTTCCCATTTCCATTCGGGTATGGGTAATGGTTGTAACAACCCCTTAGACTTCTGTCTCTCAGCTTTAACTTGTTGACAAACCAAGCATCGAGAGACATATTCAGCAACATCTCTTTTCATGCCATCCCACCAGAAGTACTCTTTCAGGTCCCTATACATCTTCGTGCTTCCAGGATGAATAGAGAATGATGAACTATGAGCCTCATCCAGCAGCTCATTCTTTAATTCGGGGATGGGAGGAACGCAAACCCGATTCCTGAACTTTATTATCCCATCACAATCAAGGTTGAATTCAGGAACATTTCTCACCTTATTTTGTAACTCGACATCTTCTTTCTGTGCCTCTTTAATCTTCACATGTATAGATGGTTGAACATTCATTTGAGAAAGATAAGATTTTTCCCTTTCCATTATAATTCCAAGATCCATCCTTTGTAAATCCATAAATATTGGATCTTTTGTGATCCTCATCATGGATAAACTAGCATGGTCTTGTCGACTTAATGCATCTGCCACCTTGTTTGCTTTCCCAGGGTGGTAATGGATTGAGCAGTCATAATCCTTAATCAGCTCCAACCATCTTCTTTGACGCATATTCAACTCCTTTTGTGTGAAAATATACTTTAAACTTTTATGATCAGTATAAATATCACACCTTTCACCATAAAGGTAATGCCTCCAAATCTTTAATGCAAAGATTACCGCAGCCAACTCCAAATCATGTGTTGGGTAATTTTGCTCATGGATTTTCAACTGTCGTGAGGAATAAGCTATCACCATATCATTTTGCATAAGAACACACCCCAATCCCTTCTTGGATGCATCACTGTAGATCACAAACCTTTCTCCACTACAAGGCAGTGTGAGCACAGGTGCACTGGATAACCTTCTTTTCAACTCCTTGAAATTCTCTTCACATTCCTCTGTCCAGACAAACTTAACTCCCTTCCGAGTCAACTTGGTGATTGGATTAGATAATCGTGAAAAATCTTTTACAAAACGTCGATAATATCCAGCCAAACCAAGAAAACTTCGGATCTCAGTTACTTTTGTTGGTCTTGACCATCTTTCGATAACCTCTGTTTTTGCGGGATCCACAGATATCCCCTCTTTTGAGATTATATGACCCAAAAATGCAACTTTTTGAAGCCAAAATTCACACTTGGTAAATTTGGCATAAAGCTTCTCCTTTCTCAGGGTCTTCAATATAATTCTCAAGTGATCTTCATGCTCTTCCTTGATCTTTGAATAGACAAGAATATCGTCTATAAAGACTACCACAAATTGATCAAGATAGTCTCTAAAGACTCTATTCATTAGATCCATGAAGATAGCAGGGGCATTAGTAAGACCAAATGGCATCACTATAAATTCATAGTGTCCATACCTTGTACGAAAAGCCGTCTTTGGTATATCCTCCCTTTTGACCCTTAATTGATGATACCCTGAACGAAGATCAATCTTGGAAAAGTATTGAGCGCCGCGTAGTTGGTCAAATAAGTCATCAATGCGTGGGAGAGGATATTTGTTCATGATAGTGATCTTGTAAAGTTCTCGATAATCAATGCAGAGTCTCATTGATCCATCTTTCTTCTTAACAAATAGAACAGGTGCTCCCCAAGGTGACGCACTAGGGCGTATGAATCCCTTATCAAGATTCTCTTGGAGTTGCTTCTTCAATTCCTGCAACTCAATTGGGGCCATTCTATAAGGTGTCTTTGAAATAGGCAAAGCACCCGGTACGAGTTCTATTGAAAACTCAACTTCACGATTTGGTGGAAGACCCGGAAATTCCTCTGGAAAGACATCATCAAAGTCCCGTACAATGGGCATATTCTTAATCGTGAGTTTCTCACCAACCATTTGAGATAAATAACCTTCATTTAGTGGAATCAATACCCATAAGATGGAAGAAATTTCCACTGGAAGGTTATGTTCATCCTTGCATTGATAGATGATCATAGATTGATCTGGAATATGAAATGTGACTTCCCTTCTTTGGCAATCGATATGAGCTCCATGTAGAGAAAGCCAATCCATGCCAAGAATCACATCAAATTCCACTAAAGGAAGGATCACAAGATTTGCAGGAAGCACTTTCCCACAAACTTTGATCGGAGAAGAATTATAAACTTTTGATGCGATTGATGTGCCATTAGGTGTTGTCACAGCTAACTCAACATCTAATTGTTGAGGTAATACGGTGATACCCTTAGAAAAGTCTTTAGAAATAAATGAGTGGGTGGATCCAGAATCAAATAAAACATTTGCTACTTTAGAGTGGATGGTAAGTGTACCTTTCACCACATCATTATCGTACTCCACATCGCTGATAGAAATTGCATGTGACTTTCCTTTGTCTTTAGCCTTAAGATTTTGTTGACGTCGACCATCATCATCAACCCTTGGATTTGGGCATTGATTGGCATAATGCCCCATCTCATTTCACTTGAAACATTGAAGTGTAGTAGGTTCATTCTATGTATCCCTTCCTTTGTTTGCATCATTAGACATCTTCTTCCCATTATCACAGCATTCAAATGCCCGATGACCTTCTTTTCCACATTTAAAACATTTACTTGTCCCTTTAAGACAACTCCCTCCATGTTTCTTTCCACACTTTGAGCATAAGGGAAAGTTCATCTTCTTTTCAGTGTGCTCTTTAGATTTTTCTTTGAATTCCATCTTCCTCTTCTTATCAAACCCATGTGACTGATGGGTTACTCCAATCTCCATCTCGACTTTGAGAGCACATCGAACGATTTCCTCGTAGCTATTGAAGTCCCTTATGGCTAACGCCCTTCGAAGACTTGGTTTTAAGCCACTAAAGAATCGATCGATCTTACTCTCAGGTTGGATAATAATACCAGAAGCGTACCTTGCAAGTCTTGTAAAATTTGCTTCATAGGTACCAACAGATTCATCATCCCTTTGCTTCAGTTCAAGAAACTCTTTCTCCATCTTTGTTCGGAGAATACGAGGGAAGTACTTATTGAAAAATAAGTTCTTGAACTCGTCCCATTCCATAGACTCAATTTCATCCCTTTGCCTCGTATTCTTAACAAGATTCCACCATTGATCAGCATCTCCTTCCAAACGATACACTGCTAGGATGACTTTATCATGTTCAGAACATTGAAGAACTGAAAATATCTTTTCAGTAGTACTAATCCATTGTTCAGCAACTAATGGATCAGTAGACCCGCTGAAAGAAGGTGGACGCTGCCTCATGAAGGATTCAACAGAATGTTGCTCCCTCCTTTGCTCGTTTGGAAATCCTGCATGATTCATAGCTTGAGAAAGTTGTGTGAGCATGGCTACAAGATTTTGCATTCCAGCTCCTATATCGTTTGGTTGCTCAGGGGGACAATCATTGCATTGCCCATCGCATTCCGCATTAACACGGTTCCTTCGGGTTCCAGCCATTGACTAAAACCAAGAAGAATAGTGTGAGCAAAACTAATTAAAATAGGAAACCACATAATTCAAGAATAAAATTTTCATGCTTAAGGTCTTATCCTAGGTTATTCAAGGCCATTTCTAAAACACTAAGCTTGTGTACTATGCTTAGACTTATCCTTAGGGTTCTTACTAAGGTTTTCACATCCTAGTTTCCAAAGGTTGACTATACCTTTCCTCTGATACCAACAATAACGACCCATACTTTACATACATTGTTAATACTTCGAAATTGAAGCACACTTATTACAACATATGACAAAACCACAAAGGACCGTATAGGTATAGTGTCTTTAGAAACTGGGAAACATAAACAACTGGTTCATAAATCTTCTACAGTGTCTCCCATTTATTTCATCATATCTAGGGTCCCTTTTAGCATATTCTACTTAATATCCATCTTCCTGACCTGGGGAAAAGAAAACATAAAAGGGTGAGCTCAAATGCTCAACAAGGGCAAATAAAGGAAATAAAAATCATATCATATCTTTATGAAGATCAAAACCTGCAAAGGAGATCATAATATCTTAACATGGAATAAATCATAGAAGTGAAAATGAGATCCCCATAATCATAAAACTTGAAACTTTGTGGCATGCACACATAATCATGGAAAATCATTTCTTGTTAGTCATGACTCATTGCCAAGACTATCTTAGTGGACAAAGTCCCTTTCTGAACCGAGTTCACTCCTCGTTTCAGTCCTGTATCACTGAACCGAAATAACCTTCCGTTCCAGCCATGTCTATCTCATGAGATATAAAATCTTTACCCAATGCATTGGAGGGAGATATAGGTCCCACCCATCTTATAATGAATCCTTTCTTATGTGTGCCACATAATAATAAAACATACATCATCGCATAACACATGTAACAAAAATGGGATTCTTGAAACATCATGACATCATAAAACAATTCATATAAGATAAAGAAATTCATAAAAATATTTCCATCACAACATAATCAAATCCATGTAATAATAGGGATAGAAACAGAACCCTTTATTATCTTAGATGGAAAATAATTTTGATAAAACACTTGAACTTCATTCTTGAGGAAAATATCCTTTCTTTTTCAAAAACATTTTACATTTCTTAACATGTCATACAACTTTAAACTAAAAGAAGTTGACTAAAAATAAACTTGAAAACTTTTAAAGGAAGCTTCTTGGAAATAATGTTTTAAAAATCCATTCTTGTCGTATAAGTTAAAAAAAACATTCTTCGTACTTTTGTTGGAAAAGTCAAAAAGTACCTCGTACGGAAAAACGACAAAAGATTCCTTTCATATTCTTTACTAAAAACTCACCTAAGGGTAAAATTTAAACTATTGTAAGTGGATGGAAACAATATTACATATTGAGGGAACATGGATGTGGATGATAAAATACACCCCAGTAAATACTTACGAATAAACAATCTCGGATAAAAAATGAGATTGTGATATTTCCCTTACCTTAGGTCCGATTTGCTTTGTTCGTGTCCGAAGCTCCTGTATAATGGTTTAAATAATGTTATTTATTTATTCCAGAATCATATATATTTATATGATATCATATATGGTCATATTATTAGCTTCTTGTTAGTAATATTTCATTGTTACTTGTTACTCGGGTCTTTATATCTTTTTGTTCTTATGCGTGTTTTGTCGAATAAATTCTTATTCTTATCTTTAGGTTATAGATAATTCATTTCCAGAATGGTATTAGTGTAGTATATACCATATTCATTCATTCAATTCATTTATATAATCATTATGAAATGAAGATCATGTAGAACGAGTCGCATCACATCGTGGAGACGGTATTCCGTACGTACGCACGAGTGATGATATCGTTCCTATGATCGTGGAATTGTATTGGAGTATATATATATTATTTCTGTATCAATATTACTTCATAATAATCATATATAGTTACTCATTACACCATTATACCCATCCTTGTAAGGTGATGGTGGAAAATAGATTACACCATGGCGTGGAGACGGTATTCCGTACGTACGCACGCGCGGTGATTTCAGTTTTCCGTAGGATGGATAGAAGGTGAATTAGGGTTGTTTCATATTTATAATAACATATCAGTATGTATGTAATACTGATGTTATTACTTTATCATGAAACAACTAATGAAGAAGAAGTTGAAGAAGAAAGAAATTGAAAAGATCGGTAATGGATATTACCTCTTCTTTGGAACGCCTCTTTGAATCCTCCACTTAAGGAACTAAGATTGGTCTTTGGAGAAGAACAGGACCTCTAGGATTATTCTAGGGAAGTGGAGAGGAGAACATGGTAGTGGTTGGCCGAGCTTGAGTGCTCAAATTGGTGTGGGGAGGAGGGGGAGGAGGTTCCCGTTTATAAGGGAGGAGAGGGGCACCTTAGGAATATCTCAAAATATTATTTTATATTAAAGTCAAAATCGGTTTATAATGGTTCCAAAGGGTCTTATTTCGAAGATAAAGTGGGGATGGGTCGAAATCCTATCAACCAATAGGATTTAAACAAGTTTAGGGTATTATTTTAACCTTATCAATTAGATTTAACTCTAAGTTAATTAATTTAACTTTTACCGTGTCTTTTTGTTTTCTTTCACTATATGGTTAATACACATACTATAACATGCCAAAAGAACCCCAAATTGTTTATTATTAATATATATATCCTTATCTAAGTCATTTGGCCGAACCTTAGATTTTTAGGAATAAAATAACAATTAATAATATAATATTTTATTTAAAAACTATTTTGTGTCAATTTTGACACTATTTGATATATGATTTTTGTGAAAGTCATAACAGAATTATATGTTCGAACCAAGTTCATTAAATCAACATTAATATATCATAGTAACCTATAAAATTAGTGTAATTCATAAAAAGTCTTAAATTACATTTATTTTGGTATTTATATTATCAATTTTGTCAATATTTCATTAATAAGATAATTACTGCATCATCATTGTGTCATAAATAAATTAAATTATTTGATGTCTAAAAATTACAAATAAAATACCATCATGTAGGAAATCTTTTTATCTTTCTAATGAATATTTACAATCGAATTTATCTTATGTATAACTCCATATTACAAATTATTTACTTATTAAACTTTGAATTTAACTATTTTAACCCATCTTTAAATAAATTAATAATAAATGTCCTAATCTAATCCAAGTGGGCCTAAATGGTCTTATTTTATTCCTAAGTTTGTTTTTGGTCGAATTACACTTGTCCAATAGAATTAGGACATGTTTTAGGGTAATATTAATATCATATTTACCCTTAGTTACCCTATTTACTATTAACCGCGGTAAAAAAAGTAAAAAGTTACTATTCACCAAAAAATTATTTTTATCTCATTGAACCACATTTTACTTACTGATATCAACCGTGTCTGTCGGATTTTCGAAATTCCATTCACAGAAGCGGTAAAATTAAGTTTTATGCAAAATTCAGTTTTTAACCTACCACTTAGTGGTTTCACTATTCATCAAAAATTGAAAGTTTTCAGAAAAATACCAAAATTTCACCCTAGGCTAATTTCGATATTCTGAGTCCAAAAATGAAGTCCATTTTGAAAAATAAAATTTATAAAATTTCAAAAAGTGGTTATTACTATTCATAACGGCTAGTTTTAATAGCATATTGTTGTTTAGTGAAACTCGGTATTGCGTACGACGCAAGCTATCGAGGAAGGTCGCGATTGCGTGTAAAGCAAGCCAAGCAAGTGTTGTGTAGAAAAAGATTCCTTTGATGATTTATATAACATAAAAGTCTTGGGTGTTACAGGTAGGGTAGTAGTTCTTGTAGTAATAGGAATCAAATCCTTGAGGTTTCTCATCAATTTAGTGGTGGACTGAGTATCTACACTTGAAGCTCCGTTATTTTCCATTAGTGTGGCTGGAAGGGGCATAAGAAGCCTCTTTTTCTATAGACCCACTAGAGTGTAATTATTTTGGCCATATTGGGCACATTTATATAGTGTTTTCAAACCTTTCAACCTACTTACATATTAAGGGGATCCAAACCAACACCACTTTCAGGTGAAAGATCTATTATGTTGTATAAAATAGGGATTTAGAGTAATATTTTCACAAAAGTATAAGAATAAGGTCATGGGCATGGTTTTCACACTTTATATAATAATAAAAGGAATATTATAACAACTCAGGGTATTCCATGTGTAGCACAAGGTTGTAGAGTAGGAAAGCTTCATGCATTAAACCTAATACTAGAGGATCAGAGTGCAGGACAAGTGACTGTATGAGATAATAATCTAGTAGACTCTACTATTGTATTTTCTTTGTTCGAAACATGTTCTTAACACTGATATATCCCTTTATCCTCCATGGAAATTATTGGGATTGAAATTTATTATTATTGTGGTGTGATGACCCAGTAAAAACTATTGGGAGTGCAGTCAGAGGTCATACACCAATTCAAGGACAATAAACATGAGGTAACAAGATTTACCTTCTTATGGGACCTCTTCATCTTATAGATGACAGTATTTGATGAAATTATTTGGATGAAGTTGTTATTTCCCTATCATGCCTATGTGGACTTCTATCGCCACAGGGAATCATTTACATAACTAGAGGGTTGTGTTTATCCAAAAAAAAATGTGAATGGAATGTCCATACCTGTATAAATAGTCTTGATCATCATGTTCAAGATGGTCTGATAGCCCAGATTTCAATTTTTTTCATACAGGAGTAGGGAGTACATCAAACATATTTTCCTCCAATATTCGGTCATTTTAGGGATTTCTTTCCCAATGATTATTATATCTTACCTCTTAAGATATTGGTAGATTTTTGTTTTATCTTATTCCAGGAGAAGATCTAGTTTCCATTCCTCCGTATAAGATGGAACCCATTGATCTCTATGAGCTCAAGTTATATTTGATGATTTGGATTCTAATGATATCTTTAGTCCCAATACATCCTATAAGTTTTCACCCATGGTTTTTACCAGGAATAAATATGGTACTCTTCGTATATATATGGTTTATTGATGGTTGAACTACCTTAATGTAATGAATCAGTAATCATTATCTAGAATAGAGTATATCTTTTAAAATATCTAAAAAAATATGGTATTTTTGAAAATGAAACAGATATTTGGATGTAATAAAATGTGATTCATAACATTAGATATACAATGTATGGCTTTCAGAAAAACGTATGGTTTATATGAGAATTACATTATGTCATTCAATCTTATGAACACAACCTTAATTTTCATAGATTTTATGGGTAGGTTTTCTATTTTATCAAAATTCCTTCATTGTAGTTTTTTTGTGACATCTTGTTATATTATTATACTCAAATAAGCCATGAAAAACAACTTCATATCAATTTGAATACAATGAGAGAGCATTAGATTTATGATAATCTGGATAAGTTCTAATTTTAGATAGAAAAAGTTCAGTTCTTAGGTTATATACTCATTGAGTTATGTGTATTTTTTAACCAAGAGAAGCTGAGTGTTGTGGTTTCTTAAGAGCATCCCAAGATCATGTATGATATACCGACCTTCTTTCGGATGGATGGATATTATAGTATTTTCATACAGGACTTACCACATATTTTAAAACCACTTAATGGTCTTACAAATAAGTGTATTACGTTCTTGCGGTCTGAATTGCAATACAAATCATTTCCAGAGCTAAAAGGAAGCCTTACCTAAGAAATAATTGTGATTATTCCCGAGTTTAGAAAAGAATATAAAGTATTTTTGGGATGAATCAAGTATCATAGTAGGTTTATTACTTATGTAGGAGAATACATACATTGTGTATGGGACTCTCCAATTGAGATATCTAAAGAAAAACTACCCGACGCATGGGATCAAGCTAAGAATTGTGGACTATTACTTGGGTTTCTAGAGACACTATCAGATGGGTGTGAACTTTGTGGTGTGTAAATAAAACTAGATCATCAAATATATATTTATGAATTGTGACATAAATCTATGATTGAAAATATGGGTTAAATAACTTTAGTCCTTTGATTTTCATATTGCTAAAATCTATAGAAAAGTAAATGTAGTAGCTTATGATCTAATTTGGAAATCCCAATCACATCAGATACGAGAAGCCAATGAGGAATGGAAATTTATAGCCCTCATTTCAAAGTCAAAACTCAAGTTTAATGGGATTCATTAGATGTATTATCTTTTATACTTGATAGTTACCTCTTTTGTTATGCATTGGGTGAAGAGTATGTAGTTTTCAAATATTGAGCGGTAGGTTCTCTAAGAGAGTATTTCTACTAAGAAAACACATCCATATTGATCTTTTGATGGAGAAAACTTCCTACTTATACATGATCATGAATTGTTTCCAATAGATATGAGATGTGAATTGATACAAGAGTCCCACACTTCATAGTGGAAATTTCATCCATGAAATTCCAAGATGTGTCGAGATATGAAACACCAATATTGGTGGCCTAGGATGAAAGATTAGATAATAGGTTGTATAATTAGTTTTTCAAACTTTTAACAAGTGAAGGAGTATCATTAGTGACCTTCTCACTTGTTACATCAATTTCTTATTCAAAAATATAAATGTGATGATGTTGTTATGTTTTTTTTCATCAACTTACAAAGGTGGTCTCAAGGTAGTGACGTAGTTTAGGTATTTATTGATTAACTAAAAATGGTATCCAATAAATTTCCATCAAGGAGACATTATCAGTTGATGGGCTTGGTATAATATAATTCTTTGAGGTTATATGAATACACATGGTCCCTCTTACAATTGTTTAAGATAGGGATTCTTATTTTACCTCGAGGATCTAGAAGGGGTTACAAAGAGATATGTGAAAAAGATGATTCTTAGAACATAATTCCATAAATAGACCAAGGGATGGTTTTAATTGATGATATAGGTTTTAGGGACATGCTCTGAGCATGTTCCCTTGATTTTGGTGGTTATTGGGATAAGCATGCCCACTTTGTTGAGTTTTCCAACAATAATATCTTTCATTAGGTGATTATGATAGATCTGTATGAGGCCTTGTATAGTAGGTCATTCTATTAACCCTTGTGGTGGTTAGAGGTTGGATATGTATAGATACTTGGTACTCTTCAAATATAAGATTCATCAGAATAGGTTCAACTGATCAGAAAGTATATTTATATTTCTTAGTCTAGAAAGAAATCATATGTTTATATCCATCGATGACATCTGGAGTTAAAGGTTGGGGATCATTTTTCTTCCTTTTATCTCCTAGACATAGGTATACACAGATAATAAATAAAGGGAAATTGTTGCAACCCATTACAGAGCCATTGGAGATCTTGGATAGAGTCGTCTATGTAGAATATCAGTTTATATTACCTCAGAGGAATCATTCCATTCAAAGTTTCTTTCACATTTCACAGCATCTCTAGTATCAGGATTCCCCATCTAATACTTATAATCTCATGTATATTGAGTTGGATGCTTATTATTCTTTTGAGGAGTATCACTTATGCATCATTAACAAGATAATTAAGGATCTCTAAAGTCATTTTATCCCTTTTATATGGGTGGTATTGAAGCATGACTAGGTATATGATGAGACATGTTTGTGGGAGTCTAATGTATGCTCTCAGTGGATGGAGTTATTGTCAAATTATTTTTTCCACCATTTCATGGTGATCATGAGGATGAGTACATTTAAGAGGGGAAATTAATATGAACCTTATTTTTATATGAGGTAGGGATCCTTTAAATTTCAGTCTAATTCATTATTTTAGACAAAATATATATTCATAATGTGGTAATGGGAGTTTTAGGGGTGTTCAGTTCTTGTTAAAAGACCAAAACATGACTCATGAAATATGAAAGTTGGGTTAGATTGTTAAGAGAAACCGTGGTACCCTTGACATATGGTGAGGAGTAATTGTGTAGGGATGAAAATGGTGATGAAGTAGGATTCACAATTAGAGGAAACCATGCATCCAAGGGTGCACAACCTTGCATGGCACCTTCAATTTTTATAAGTGGCATATCACATGGTTTGTGAATAGTTAGTTAATAATTTTTCATGATCCATGTTGGTATCATTTTGGGATGGTATCCAGGACATGTTTGGAATATGTATTTTTTGTTTCGGATGCAGAAGAAGTGTGATATGGTGGGAGATATATTATAAAAATTCACCATCATTTCCCAATACCAATATCAAGGCTCCTGAACGTCAAATTTATAATTAAATTATTTAATATCTGAATAAATATGAAGATTTGATTAGGGAAAATCTTCGTTGATGATTTTGGATCATCAAAAAATGCATTTCTAGATTCCCTTTATTGTGCTTGAGAGGATCCAAGGGTATAATCCCTCTAGTGTTCATCCACACATGCTTCAATTTTCTCCGAGCAATGCCATTTATTCTCCGGGTGCTAGCGTGGAAAATCAAATGTCTTTCTTTCTTTAATCATGATTACTCATTCTTCGATCAAGAATAAATTATCTCTTGGGATTCTCATTCAAGAGAGGTCGACAGGAAGAGGATTCGAGAGAGAATTCATTTTTTGTAACAATTCTATATTCCCAAACATCGAATTGGATTTTAATGAATCACAAAATATATGTATCCATCTACTTATAAAACTAAATTTTTTGTTATGAAATTTAATTTCATAATATCCATTAAATTAAATTATATCAATTATTGAAATCCCATTACACATAATAATAATAATATTAGTATTATTATTTTGTGGTGTGATAACTTCTACAAAATATACAAATAGAATTTACCAAATCATAAATAATTATATTAACACCAGACATGGTCTTGGTCTATCTGAACTCCTCTTGTACAAAAATAAATATTTTATTCTCTTAAATAAATATTTTATTCACAAACTAGTCATTAATTTTTTATTAAATATTCAATAATAAAAATAATTATATTCAATTCACAATACATTGAATCAATATTTATTTAATTTATGAGATCAATATAACATAAATAAAATCATTCCTCAATCATAAGAATAATAGTTCTTCCATTAATTAAATTGAATTAAAATTTAATCGGGACAACCAGAAACACATAGTGTGTAACCCTATAGGATTCTTTCTCATTGGAATTAGGTGGTATTTCAAAAATCCAAGTTTACGGTCTAAAAATAGGTCAAGGAACATAAGAGAATGAACTTAAATTTTCAACAATGAAAACCACATATGAAAGATCACTTTTGAATATAATCCCCCTATCATATAATCTTATCAATAAGGTTTCATGAAAGTGTCATCAACCAATATGCTTGATAAAATATTATTTGAACATCAAAAATAAAGTTGTCATTACACCATGGCCATGGAATTTAGGGTGACAGTTCAATTTCAATATAACATCGTAGATATCAAGTGCGATTAATATAGAAGGGAAAAATCATTTCTGGACTTATCCATTAATAACATCTAATTCGTGACGCACCCAATGGACCATACTTCCTACCAACATATTGTGTAATGATTTTTTTTCAGAAAATATAAGAGAGCATGTTGTGACATGCATTGAAGATTATATTATAGTCTAAGAACCATTTAAAACATTTGAAAATTTGAATATATACTGACACCAAAACATGCATAATTTCTACTCGCATGTCTATTCCTATAATCTCCTTTCTTGGAGATTACCAAGTATGAACTTCATGAGAAGAAGCCTCTCATTTTTAGGAGTACCCACACATGGTTGTCCATAAACATTGCGTCCCATCATATAATTTCATCCATCCAAATATCTATATTAAAATATTTTCAGAGAACATCAAGTTTCTCATCATAGCGTGGAACTACTTTGACATTATCAATGCAGAAAATACACTATGACGTTATTACATTACGAGCATGTGGAAAAATGAAAAATATGTAATATGATTTTTAATTTAAAATTAATAAATCAAATATTCATGTAATCAAAGTACCAACAGTTTTTATTAGGCCAACAACTCTAACAAACTCCCACGTGGACGATAGACAACTGCATATGACTTTCAGTCTGCTAGACCTCAAATAATAAGCATGTTTCTACTAAGATAATTACTTTGTCAGGGGGTACACCACATTGTCTTTCGTGGAAATAAATCTCACTAAAACATCACCACTCTGATAAAAAATCCCCCAATATATGATACTTATGAAGCATGTCCTTCATCCGCCGATGTGACAATTGATCTCTTGTGAGAGCCACCACTGCAGTATTATCAAAATAGAGTGTGATGTGATCATTACTTATAGGTACCACATCAATAAAACTTATTTATCATAATTATAAGCTAAAATATACTCAGACATTATAGAGGAATCTATGGCCACAACCTACTTTAAGATCTTTTAGCACACAAGACCTCCATTCAAAATGAATATATATATAATTTCAAACAGCATTTCATCTTGATATGTTTGGAAACTATAATATGCATATCCTCTAATGACTAGTTCCTTATCTCCTCCAAAAACCAAGAACATATCCTTCGTATGTCGTAAATAATTAAGCATAGCCATGACATCCATCTAATGGTGGTCACCTAGATCAGCTTGATATCTACCTACCACACTTAATGTGTAGGAAATATCTAGCCCAGTACATAACATAGAATGCATGATTTGACTAATTGGTAATGACTATGGAATCAATGAAATTTTATTTCATTCTTCATGATTATGAGGACACATTTTCTTGAAAAGATGAATTCCATGTGACCCTGACAATAGTCATCACATTGATTGATCTATACTAAATCTCTTCTGTATCTTGTCAATTTATGTACTTTGACTTAAATTGAAAAACCTCTTGGATCTATCACGATAGATATTGATTCCAATAATATATGATTCCCCACCCAATTCATTCATGGAAAATCATTTATCCAACCGTGCATTAATATATTATAAGACTTGTATTTAATTTCCAATAAGTAATATGTCATCAACATTAACTATTATGAAAATGATTGAACTCCCACTAAACTATATATAGACACAAGTATGAAATTCATTCTTTATAAAACCAAATTTTATTACAGCTTTATCAAAATGGAGGTTCCTTTACATTGATTATTTATTTAATCCATTAATGGATTTTTGAAACCTGTATATCTTATTGGTATCCTTTTGAGTCATAAAGCCTTCAGGATGTATACTGTATATATATTTTTGAATTATTCCATTAAAAAGTGATTTTTTTAATCCATTTTACAAATCTAAAACTCATGGTTTTCCATAATAGAAAGTAGAATTCTGATAGATTTCATCATTAAAACTTGTTAAAAGGTTTCATCATAGTGAATACCTTGACATTTATAAATTATTTTGTATGAGTCACACTTTATCAGTACTAAGTTGACCCTCTATACCTAGTTTATTCTTGAAAACCAATTTTCAACCAATAGGCATTCCATCCACTACAGGATCTTCCAAAATCCACACATGGTTTTTGTATATTGAATCCATTTCAAAAATCATGACTTATTTACAATTTTCTACACCTATGCCACTTAATACTTCTTTGTAAGTTAAATGATCATTATTATCAACTAATAATGAGTAAAGATCCTCGGTAACTAGAAAACCATACCATTCTAGTTATCTAATGTTACTGTACTCCTATGTAGTTCATGTGTCTCTGAAATAGTTTGTTCTTCCATGGGGCCTGTAGAATCAGTTCCTATACAAAATTTTGTGTGTCTTGATCCACAACATCATAAGGTTTATATATATCCTACTATATCTTTTGGATATGTGCTCCCTCTCATGAAATATGGTGTGTCTTCCAAATATAACTCTTTTTTATGAGGGTTCGTATAGGTAATACTATTTTGACTCAATGGGATTTCCTATAAAGGTAAACTTGGTGCCTCTAGGTGAAGGTTTGTTACCTGAATGTGAATTAGAAAAAACTTCTCTTCCCAAAACATGTAAATTTGATAACATGGTTATTCTTCAACTCCAAAATTTTTATAGAATAACCTCAATCAATTTAGTTGGTATGTGTTTTATTAATTGTGTCTCTCTTTGTAATCCATGTCCACAAAAGGATAATGGAATACTTTCTTGGATCATCATTCGTCTCACCTTTTCCAACAAGTTGTGGTCCATCCTTTCTCTTACACCATTACACTGAGGTGTGTATGTGGGAGTGAGTTAGGATAAGATCCCAAACTCCCGTAAGTAATCAATAAAGTCTTGATAATGATATTTTCTACCTTAGTCTTAGCATATTTTCATAATCTTTCTACCATTCTAGTTCTCAACTTAATTATTGTACTCCTTGAATTTATCAGAGAAATATGACATATACCTCATTAATAAAATATATTCATATCTACTAAAATAATCAATAAAAGCTTTGATGTATGAGTACTCACCCATTTAATCATTAATAAATGGTCCACACACATCAATATAAACTAATTCAATAATCTCTTTAGACCATTCACATTTTGGACCAAATGGGGCCTTGTTCATTTTTCCATTTAAACCTGTCTCACATAAAACATGCTTTAATAGTTCGAAAGAATCTAAATATCCATCTTGTTGTAAATTTGTCAAGAATTTTTTATCAACATGACCTAGTTGGTGATGTCAAATTTGGGTTTGATATGATTCATGTGAGGTTACTTCGTTATCAACTGACATTTCATGGTTCATGTAATCCAACACATAAAGACAATTGGGTAAATGTTCCTTACCATAACACATGATATCATTGTTAAAGAAACAATATTTATTTGCAAATTTTAAAATGAATCTATTTGTATATAGTTTAGATTTATAAATAATTTTATTGTAACTAAAGGAACATAATCACAACCCTTTATAACCAAGAACAATCAAGTAAGAAATTTTAGGTGGTAGTCTCTAGTATTTGCATAATTAAGTTTATCTGCATTGGTTTCTCATAGTTCTACCTCCACTCATTCAATTTTTTTAATCTACTTGGTTATTTTATTTGAATAAATATGTGAACACATAAATATACATCTAAACACTAATTTTTAGAAATAGATAAATTATAATCAATAAAAAATGCACCTGAAACTTCCCCTTGCATGTTTAGCACGGTGTAGTTTTCCTTCTAGTGAACCTTCTTGCCACCTGTAAAACAGAAAGCATCTTATTACCTTTCTTCCCCTTTGATCTTATTCTTCTTATAAGGGAGTTATTAATTATTGGGTTTAAAGCTCATTCCATTCCCTTTATGTATGTTCACAATAAGGATATAAGGCTTTTTGTGCTTAATATCTATTTCTACTTGGAAAATTATAATATGAAGATATTGAAGAGACCTCTCGATGTTGTTCATAATAAAATTCACAACAAAACTAAAGAAGCTCTGAGGGTGTGATTATAGAATGATACGACTTCCTAGTTATTTAGGGAGGTAAAACCCCATAACCTATTGGTTCTCAATATATCCAATGATCTTGAATATGTGAGGCCTAGGTGGGAACCCTCTCCAAGAATACCCTTAAATTGATCCATTGAAATCTCCAACATTTCATGTCTAGATCTCTCTTGGAAAATACCATGGAGGTGATCAACCATTCTATATGCATCCATGTTTTCATGAGAATTCTTAAGTTCACTAGATTTACATGAAAGCATCAAACATTGAATGTCAACCACATCGTTAATATTTTTTCATAGACTAGGAACTCTTCATTACTCACATCTTGATTAGGAGGATAATTCATTTAGGATTCTAGAATGTAATTTTTTTGTTCATGGGGAAGAACAACCTAAAGGTGCCTAAGCCACTCCTGGAATTTACTATCTATGAAAAGATTTTATTTATTCAATATTGATCATGGGGATGATGTGATTATCATTTTATTTTACAATAAATATAGTAGATTATTAGTAATTTTCTTGATTATAGATTTTGTGAGAACTAATTCATTGACCTTTTTACATCTCCCACTACTTTATCAAGTCTTAATTTCCCTCACCCATTAACATGGAATGTCTAGTTTCTATAATATTCTAATGTAAATAGTCCATATTCCACTTTTATTAACCCAATAAGGATTGTTAAAGCTATTTAAAAGGTATTTGGGTTGGAAACTATTTTCCAACTATGGGCTTATAGATCCTTGATCCATTGAGTGGACTCCCCAATCCTAAAATCCTGGCTAGTATTTTTCAACACTTGCTTGTACATTAAATCAATTATGTTAGGGGATTCTCCTCATGATGTAAAATGTCTAAGTCACCAGAAATATTTATAACAACTCCCCTTAAAAAAGTAAGTATCCCAAAAAGGGTTGGTTATAAAAATTGTTCTATTTGGTTTTTTCCTTAATCAAGTAATTGAGGGCCTTCTATGGCTTAATATTATATTTAGGTATTTTATTTTATTATGAGAATAAAATCATCTTGTTTTATATTTTACATGTCTTGTTAATATTTCATTGTACGTTTACTTAATTAGTTAACCATTTTTAGATAAAACATTTATGAATAATCAATTTTGTTTAAATTCATCCACATGAAAGTTAATTCATCACTTCATGTGATCAGGGTCTTACATCAATAAATATAATTTTAATTCATTAGGCTGAAAATAAAAAAATTTAATTAAATGACATTTTATTGAGAGTAAATAATTTTTAATTTAATGAGCGGACATTAAATAGACATATAGACTAGGAGAAATAACTCATTATGTTATACCTAGAATAATCTACCTTGTTGTAGAGGCCCAATAATGACACACATGGACATGAAATTTATTTTATTGAATACTTAATAAATTACACAAAATATATTCCCAAGGACCGTATTAGTTTAGTGTCTTTGGAAACTCGGAATATAATCTTCTAACACGGTGAAATATCTTCAACATCTCACATTATGATCTTCGTATTTGGTATTCCTACCAAAAACATTTATTTATATCCTGGGAAAAATAAAACATAAAAAGGGTGATCATAAATTCTCATCAAGGGTAAACGTGGTGAATATAAAACGAACCCTAAAATTTGAATGTAAAAAATATGAACAGAAAGTTTAAGCATCCAAATATTGAGTCATGAAATAAATATTAGAAGCTTTTAAGGAATGTATCTTAAAATAAAATTAACCATGATATAATATAATTGCTATAAAACATGTAATTCTGGAAAACTAAAAAGCACATAATAAGATTTCCATAGTTTCCGAGGCATTTCTTACAAGACCATCATAGTGGAAAAGTCCATTAATAAACCTGGATTAGTTGTCATTATAGAAATGTATTATTGAACCATATTTACTTTCCAATCCATTCATGTCGATCTCATGAGATATAATTATTTTCCCAATGCACTAGAATAAGAAATAGGTCCCACCCATCTTATAATTAAATCTCTCTTACATGTGCTACAAAAACATAAATCATTCATCATAGCATAACCCATGATATAAAATGGGACTCTTAAACATAATTCCGTCATAACGTAACCCATTTAATTTAAATAGACTTTCTAAAAATTATTCCATCATAAAAAAATACAATAAAAGTAATAATAAGTTTCGAAACATTACTCTATGTCATCTTAGATCGAAATTAGTTTTGATAAAACACTTGAACATAATTCTTAAAAAAATATACATTCTTCTTCAAAAAGTTTTCTTTTCTAAAAATGTAATGCTACTTTAAAAGAAAATAATTTAAGGGAAAATAAACTTTACATATTGTAAAAAAAGTATCATGAAAGTGTAATATTCTATTCATAATGTGTAAGTTAAAAAAACATTCCCAGTGTACATTTCATGGAGATGTCAATAAGTAACTTATTTGTTAAAAAAAAGAAATATTCCTTCTAAACCATGTAGTAAAATAAAAAATGTGTAAAAATGACATTATAAATACATAGAAGAATAGTAAACATTTTAGGAAAATATTTTTTTGAAAACATTCAAATGGAAGATAAATATACCCTTGTTAATACTTATGAATAAATAATATCATATAATAATGATATTGAAAAATTATCCATTACCTTGTACTTTTTGTTAGTCGAGGGTGTGGTAACCTTCTGCAGAATGGATAATCATGTTATAAAATTATACAAGGACCGTATCCATATTTATGATATCATATATGATCCTTTATGATCCTATTATATCATTTTGTTAATATTATTTCAATATTACCAATTTTTAGGTATTAACTTCTTCATTTTGCCATTCATATTTTGTCATATAAGTGACGTTTTTTATGAATAAGATTTATTTTACCCATGAAATTAATTTATTAATTATTATTTTCACTCATCAAACAATTTTCTAACAATTCATGAATTGTTAACGTAGATAATGAATCTCACCAGGTCGTGATGATGACAGGTCGTATGTACGTGCGAGCAACAATATCATTCTCTTGATAGGTAAATGGTATGTTATGGGATAGTATATTAATTATACATAATCATCATTTTGTTATATTAATAATTTAAATCAATTATAATCATCATTATACCAATCATATTAAAGTATTCTTGAATAACTAATTACACTACAGTGTGGAGACGATAAATAGTACGTACACATGCACGATGATATTGTTATTAGTATGATTTATGAAATGAGGTATAAGGTTTTACCATTATTATAACAACATATCATGATGTATAATATATTTTAGTTATTACATTATTAAGGAATCAACGTAGAAAGATGAAGTATAAGACGAAAAGAAATTGAATTGAATTGGTAAAGCAATTACCTCTTCTTTGTTGAATTAACTTTGGAACTCTTCTTAGGGACACTAGGGAACAACTTTTTCAAAAACTAGGAATTAAATATTATAAATAGGATTTTTGATAAGATAATTTGGTAGGGGTTTGTGGAGCAAGAATTCTCTATGTGGTGTGACAAAATGTGGGAGGAGATACCTTTTTACAAGAGGGGAGGGGGCACTTCATGATGTTATTGAAATATTATTTTATTATAATATTATTTTCAATTTCAAGATTTCCAAAACTCATTTAATTAGAATATATAATTATTAATTTTCAAAAACCACTCAACATTTAGAGTCGTTTTGGTCTTAATTTTGACTTTATATTTTTTATTTATCCCTCAGTTAACTAATTTAACTCTTACCATGTCTTCTTACAGATATTCATAATATATGGTTAATATAGTTACTATAAAATTTAAATAGAACCTCAAGTGGTTCATTAATAAAATTGTCAACATTTTCTAAGCCATTTGGACGAATATATGTTTTTTAGGAGTATTATATCTTTTTAAAAAATAGTATTTTTTAAAAAACTCATTTATGTCATTTTTTATACTATTCATATAATGACTTTTTTAAAATCCAAAAAAAAAACATTTTCATTTCAAAAAAACATAATTAATTCAAATATAACAATTATTAATAATCTATAAAATTAGTGAATGCCATAAAAGGTTTCAAACTAAATTCATTTTAATATTTATAATCTCATTTATTTAAATCATTGATTAATAATGTAATCACTACATCATCATTGTGTCATAAATAAATTTATTTACATGGTGTCTAAAAATATAAATAAAATACCATGATGTAGAAAAGTTCTTTATATTCCCAATTTATATTTATATGAGAATTTATATTATTTATGACCACATATTAAAATTTTATTATTAATAAGATACATGATTATGTAATATTTCTCTTTACATTACACTAATTCTTATAAAATTCCATTTTTACATCCAAGTGGTTCCATGGGGTCCCCAAATCTCCCAAAGGATTTACATGGTCATAAATATCTCAAAAATAGGATTATGACATGTGTTAGGGTGTTTTGTTATTATTTAAATATTATTTTCCCATATATTTACTAGATATACCCTTTAACCATGAAAAACAATATAATTTCCGAAGTTACTATACATAATGTCCAAAAAAATAATAGGTACCTATTTAAGAAATTTGAACCATTGTGTCCAAATATAGAATCCATTTTTCCAAATTCAAAACACAGAAGTTGCAGTAACTAATTTAAAATTAATTCCCATTACAAAAATCAAAAAGTGGGTTTTTAAGAAGTAATAACTATCAAAAGATTAACATCTGTTTATGTCCATTTTAAAAGTGAAATTTAATATAATTACTAAAATTTGATAAAATGGTAAAAATATATTCCAATTACACTTTAAGAATAATTAAAATTACAACATAACTATATAATTAAATTATTTGAAAACGCAGTTTTGAATTAAAATGCAGTATTTTTCACTATTCAATAAATTTTCAATTTTATCAGAAAAGTAGCAAATATTAAAAAAAAGTAAATTATTATCTCCCAAATACAAATAAGAAGTTTATTTTTTTTGAATATAACATATAAAGGTTTCAAAAACTATATTTAAAATTTTTTCTCTGTAAAAAGACTATTAAACTATAGTTTTTGAAAAATACTTCTTTTATCCGATAAATTGATTTTTTTCTCATACAATGTTCTATAAAATGGGTTATACAAATTATAATTTTAAATAAAATTCAAAATGTGATTAATACTATTCATAATGGTTATTTTATATCCCATTTAATATTATTATTTTAATAATATATCATTGTTTAGTGAAACTCGGTATCACGTACAACACAAACTATTGAGGAAGGTCAATCTCGTGTGTAACGAAAGAAATGTTAGTGTTGAATGTATTGAATGTTTCCTTATTTTTTTCATATAAAATAATCCAAACATAGTTCCTTATTCCAAAATAACTAATTAGTTTAGTGTCTTTGGAAAATCTATAAATATATTCTTACCACATGGTGAATGGTCTTCAATATCTCCTATAAAGATCTTCCACATTTTTCCTACCTAAAACATTTCATTATATATTAGGGAAATGAAAACATAAAAAGGGTGAGATAAAATTTTTAGTAAAGGTAAAAATTTAGAACAAAAACCCAACCCTAAAATTTGAATGTAAAAACATGAACATACAGTTTAAACATCAATATATTAAGTCATGATATAAATCTCGGAAGTACGTAAGGAATGGATAATAAAGGAAAATTAACAATGATAGAATAACATTGTCATAAAACATGTAATTGTGGAAAAATAATAATAACATAATATTATTTCCATAATAGCCAAGGAATTGCTCTGAAGACCATCGTAGTGGAAAAATTCCATTACTGAACCGGGATTAGTTGTCATTCAAGATATTTATTACTAAACTATATTTACTTCTTATTACATTCATGTCTATCTCATGATATATAAATTTTTACTCAATGAATTAGAGGGAGATATAGGTCCCACCCACATCATAATGAAATACATGTTACATGTGCCACAAAAATATAAATCATTCATCATAGCATAACCCAAATAATAAAATGGGTCTCTTAAATCTAATTTCATCATAACATAATCCAAATTAGATAAATGGACATCATAAAAATAATTCCATAATATACAAAATAAAATAAATGTAATAATAGAGATATAAACATAACCCTATGTCATTTACGATTGAAAATAATTTTAATAAAAACAAATGAACATAATTCCTGAGGAAAATATCCTTTATTCTTCAAAAACATTTTATTATCTGAAAATATCATGAAATATTAAAATAAAACTCATTAATTTAAAAAAGGAATTAAATATTGTAAATTAATCTTCTTGTAAATAATGTGTTATGAAATAATATAAATCCATTCATGTCGTGTAAGATTAAAATACATTTCTATCGTGCTTTTTTTGGAGAAGTCAAAAAGTAACTCGAATAGTAAACGAAATAAAGATTCCTTCAAACCTTGTAGTAAAATAAAAAAGTGGTAAATTTTAATTTAAACATACATAGAAAAACAATAAATATTTTATTATTATTTTTTTGAAATCCTGGACATGGATTTACAAATAAAAAATATCGGATAAAAATGAGATTGCAAATTTATAATTTACCTTGTACTTTTCATTAGTAGAGGGTGTGGTCTCCTCATGTACGATGGTTAAATCATAATATTACATTATATTAGGACCATATCCATATTTATGATATCATATATGATCCATTATGATCCTATTATATTATGTTTTGAATAGTATTTCAATATTACCATTATTTTGGGTGTAAACTACTTCATTTTACCATTCCTATAATGTCATGTTAGTCATTTTTGTTATGAATAGGATTTATTTTATCTATGAAATTATGCTATTAATTATTATCTTCACTCATCATATAAATTTTATAATAATTCATGATTTTTTAAAATGTAGAATGTATCTTACCGTGTTGTGGAGGCGGTAGGCCATACGTACGCATGAACGACAATATAATTTTATTGAGGGTTAAATGGTAAGAAATTTGATGGTATATTAATTATATAGAAACATTACCATTTTATATTAATTATTTATATCCATTATAATAATCATTATACCAATTATAATAAATTATTTTTGAATAACAAATTACACCATGGCGTGGAGACGGTAAGCCGTACGTACACACTCATGGTGATATTGTTATTAGTAGGATGGATAAAATGAGGTATACGATTATCTTATAATTATAATAAAATATAATCATGTAAAATATATTATAGTTATTAATTTATTATAAAATCCACATAGAAATAGGAAGTATAAGATGAAGATAAATTGAATTGAATTGGTAAAGAAACTACCTCTTCTTTGTAGGATTTTCTTTGGATATCTTCTTCGAGACACTAGGGATGGAATTTTTGGAAACATATGAATTCAAAAAGTTAACTATAAATTATTATAGGAAAATTGTTTAGGGTTTGGTCGATCTATAAGGTTAAATGTGGTGTGATAAAATGTGGGAGGAGATACCTTTTTATAAGAGAGTAGGAGCGGAACTTTAGGAAGGTATTGAAATATTATTTTATTATAAAATAATTTTCGGTCTAAAAAGTTCCAAAACTCATTTAATTAGAATATAAGAAGATTATTCTTTGAAAAACATTCAACCAAAAGGATTTATACAAGTTTAGATCTCATATTTTACCTTATATGTTAGCTTTAACCCTTAGTTAACTACTTTAACTCTTAGCATGTCTTCTTGTATATTCACATTATAGGATTAATATTGTAACTATACAATTCCAATAGAAACTCAAGTGGTTCATTAATGAAATTTTAAAAATTATCTATTTTATTTCTCCAAGTCAATGACTGTAGGACTATTATATTATTTAATGAAATAGTATTTGTTTTAAATAATCATTTACGTCAATTTTCATCCAGTTCATATAATGGCTTATTAAAAATCATTAAAACATCATTATTTAAAAAACAAATTAATAAAAATATAACCAGTCATAATCATCCATATAATTCATTAATGGGATAAAAAACATCAAAATATTTTTATTTTATTATTTATAATCTCATTTATTTAAATCTATCATTAATAATGTAATCACTACATCATCATAGTGTTGTAAATAAATTTTTATATATGGTGTCTATAAATTATAAATAAAATACCCTGATTTAATAAATCTTATTATCTTTTAAATGATAATTTATAGTCAAATTTATCATTTTTATAACCCCGTATTAATAACTTTTATTAAGAAGATGCAAGATTATGTCATATTTCCCTTTACATTAAATTAATTCTTATAAAATATCCTTTTTATATCCAAGTGGTTCCATGGGGTTCCCAAATAGACCTAAGTATAAACTTGTTTAGAAATATATCCTAAAATATGATTGGAACGTGTTTTAGAGTATTATAATATTATTATAATACTATGTTTTACCATTATTTACCAGATTTACCCTTTAACCATGGTAAATAAAATAATTACTGAAGTTACTGTTCATAATATCCAAAAATAAAAGGAACATATTTAAAAAATTTAAACCTTATGATTATAAATATGGAATCCATTTTTCAAATTTCAAAACACATAAGTTTCAGTAATTAATTTAAAACTAATTCTCATTATCAAAACAAAAAAAGCTGGTTTTTAAGAAGTTGTAACTATCAAAAGATAGACATGTGTTTATGTAAAATTTAAAAGTTAAATTACTTACAATTAACATAATTGGATTGAAGGATAAAAATATAATCTAAATAAACTTTAAAACCACTTAAAAGTACAATCTATTTATGAAAATAAATTAGATGAAAATGGAGTTTTGAAATAAAATGCATTATTTTTCATTATTCATTAAATTTGGATTTTTATCAGAAAAATATCAAAAAGTCCACAAAAGTATATTTTTATGTCCCACTTATAGAGAAGAAGTAATTTTTTTAAATATAACATATAAATGTGTCAATATATAAATTTCAAAAGGGTTCACCATAAAAGGTGGAAAAATTGGACTTTATTTAAAATACTTATTTTATCCAAAAAATTGATTTTTTATCATACCATGTTCTATAAAATATGCAACATTAATTATAATGTTATATAAAATTAAAAATATTATTAATACTCTTCGTAATGTCTAGTTTATATCCCATTAAATAATAATATTTCAATAATACATCATTTTTTAGTGAAACTCAATATCATGTACAACACAAGCTATCATGGGAGGTCGCTATTGCATGTAATGCAGGACAAGTAAGAGTTGTGTGTAATGAATGATTCATTTAGTGTTTCATATAACATTATTCAAACATACTTCATTTATAAATTGAACAAAATCTATACTGAGTGTTGCGTGAATAAAATTTAACCGAACGAACGTGAATTTGTTGGCAACCCAAGCCAAGAATAATGTTGCCTATACATCAAGTTAATACAGTGTTGCGTATATTTCTAGCTAATCTAGGTGTAAAACAATAGACATAAAATAAATTAAAAAGAATCTATCTCATAAAATCTAGGGGGGTTACACGTATTCCATGTGTCTACCTATGTATCACCGAGTTGTTTTCAATATGGTTGTGTCTAGAATCGTCGCCACATGCCATAGGATACTACATTGATAAAAAATATTTATTACTCAAATGTAGGTGAGGGGAACTAAATGATTGGTTAAAGGTAATTATAAAAATATCCTGAGACATGCAAGTCCTACATAATAATTAAGGGAGGGATGATGCATATTCAATCATTTAATTTAACATTAAATAATTGAAAACCCATCAAATAAATTTAATTTCATAAATTCCAATAGATATATTGGTGTTGGTGATGCTCATGAAGGGTAACACATATAATGTATAATAAAAATTAAATGGCTAGAGTTCATTTATTCATTCTATTATTATTTTAGACAAATTTGCAAACATTAATTAATTAATTAACTAAATCCCCTGCATCATAATGATAATCCGATATTACTTTGAGATACCCTTAATTAATTGAATTCATGGAAAATAAATAGAAGAACCAATAATGAAATATTAATTAAAATAAATTTATTCATCATTTTAAAATTCAGTAAGACGATTATTAAATTAACAAACACATAAGAGTGAGCTAATGAATAAATCAATTTTTTAATTCTGTAAATTAAAATTTAAAATAATTTTATTTTTCTAATTAATGGGAGACTATAGGGTATCAACATAATGTTATGTAACATGTACCTCAGTTTTTGTTGATCCAAGTAACATGACTGGGGAATCGATGTGTTAACTCGACCAGACAATATGGTGTGTACTTTCCAATTACACACCCTGTATCTGATTTCTGTGTGCTTGGTTGGCCTAGTCAACACATAGTGTGCAATAAAAGAATCGTTTGTGATTAATTACATAGTGCATCTATATACACTACGCAAGGGAATATAGCATGTTCTGCTACCAGACGTTGGTAACCCATTTTCACAGGCCAATTATTTGGCACTTCACACTGGCATCTTTGACCATTCTTTATTTCTTATTAAGACATTAAGTAAATGAAACAGTAAAAGAACATGATTAACAATCCTTTATAATGTTTATTCAAATCAGATTAATGAAATAATAACATTGAATAAAATCTAATAACAATTTTGCACAGATCAAAAGTCAAATAAATAATTATAAATAAAAAAATGTCCCATTTGATACCAATTTTTGGTTCTAGGTGTAGTGGAAGTGTGAGTTGGTGGGTGATATATAAAATTTTATATTAATAATCATTGCATGAAACCATGATAGAGGATCTTTCACATCAATTTTATAATTAATTTATTTAATATTTTAAGAAATAAATACCCAGGATTTGGAACATTCATCAATGTTGATTGATGATCATACGAAAAGGACCTTCTATATTTCATTTATTACGCTTATGAGGATGTAAGGGTAAAATCGCTCTAGTGGTTATCCAGACGTGCTTCAATGGTCTCCAACCAATATCATTCGTTCTCTAGGATCTAGTAGAGGGAATTGAATGTCTTGTGTTGTTCATTCTTGATTACTTGTTCTTTGGTCTTGAAGTAATTATATATTGGGTTTATCATTCATAAGAGGGAGAGAGGAGGAGCCAAGAGTGAGTTAGTTCTATGCAATAATTCTTTATTTCCAAACTAGTAATTGGTTTCAAATATGTACACAATAGATGTAGCCATCTGTTTATAAAACTGGGATTTCAGTTAAAAAATTCATTTCATAATAGCCAATTAATATAATTATAACTATTAATGAAATCTCATACCACGTAATAATAAAATAAATATTATAATTTTCTGGTGTGCCAAATTTCGCATAATGGATAAATAATATTTACCAACAGGTAAATAATTAGTTTATCACTGGACAGAATCTTTGTTTGTTCGAACACCTTTTTTATTTATTGAACACCAAAATATATATTTTATTCTCTTATGTAACTATTATTATTCACAAACTAGTAAATAAATATTTATTAAATATTAAATAAAATATATGTGTATATATTTTATTCCCAATCTAGTGAATAAATATTTATTTATTTTATTCGATCAAGATAACATAAATAAAATTATTCCTCAGTCTTGAGAATAATATTTATTTTATAAATTAAATTCAAATAGAATTCAATCGATAACTCTTGAAACAATTAGTGTGCGACCCTCTAGGATTATTTTTTGTAGGAATTAGAAAGGCTTCCCTAAATTTTAGGTTTATTATCTAGCAATGGATAAAGGAACCGAAGATAAATTAGCTAAAGTCTCAATGATGACAATTAAATACAAAAAATCACATTATAATATAGTAATTTATCACAAATTCTCATCTTGAAAGTTTCATGATTGTGTAATCAACCTATATTCTTGATACATCATTCTTTGACTATCTGAACTAAATACATCCTTACACCATTACCATGAAATTTAGGGTGACAGATCTATTTCAATCAAAGGGTTGATATATCAACTTCCATAAATATGGATGGAAAAAATCCTTTCTTAACTTATCAATTAATAGCTCGTTATTCACGACGCACCCAACATACCTTACATCCTGCCAACATATGGTGTAGTGGTATTCATCAGAAAATATAAGTGTGTTAGTTGTGGCATGCATTAATGATTATTTTTATATCTAAGGGAAATTACACACAATCGTAGATAGGAATATTAGATGGCACTAAAACATGTGTAATTTTTACTGGAAGGTATGTTCTCACAATCTCTTATCTTAGATATTACCTCATGAGAACATTATTAGAAGATGTCTTATCAACATACAGGTACTTGCAGCTGATATTCTCTCTACTATGTGTCCCATCATAGTATGTTAGCCAACCATAGAACAACATTAAGAATATTTTCATATCACTTCAAGGTTCTAATCATAGCGGAGAACTACTATGACCTTATCAATGAGGAAAATACTTTAGGAAATTATTATTTTATTTTAATGCATAAAAATGAATAATATGTAATATGATGTTTAATATAATATTTAATACATTAAATATTCATTTAATCAATGTTGAAATTGATTGTTCTAGGATACAAACTCTGACAGATTGGCCAACCATGCAGCCAAACTATGAGACCCTGTAATTTTTGGGGGAATTTTCCATCTTGACCCAAAGAACCTATTAAACTTATGCATCTTAATTTTCATCTCCTTCTATGGGTGGGAGGGACTCTTATAACCCGATGGTGCTCTCAAAATCTACTCTTCATGGTTTTTATCATGATTCATCACAGGTGTTCAGACTTGAGATCAGTCATTTTTTTTGGATTCCTCATGGTAAACTCCATAGTCATTTTTCTCATTTCTATGTTCTAAATCCTATTAGTTATTCAATTTTAGTGCAAACTCATATTCCCTATCTATGAGGGTTTTGATATATTTTTTCCATATTTTTCTTACCCACTAAAAACAAATGGCCGATATTAGATGAGGAGAGATTTATTGGCTCATGGTATGTTGTTTATGAATCATCTAGTAAAGTCTCTTCATTCCATATAATTTTTACCTAGGGTGCATTCCATTTTCACTAAGAATTTATTTTTTAATTCATACACCATGATTATAATATTACTGTGATATTCTATAACACTTCTATATATGTTTATCTCATAATTAGAGGTCATGAACTCAACAATGACCACCCTATTTAGGGTTTTCCTTTATTCTATACCTTAGTAACCCCTAATGCATTTATCCGCAGCACCGTTCAGGTGCATTGGACTTGAAAACGACAATGTAAGTGTTTAAATTGAATTAATGAACCTTAAAAATATGTAATGTATTGAATGTTATATATATCACTTGACCGTCCTAAGGTAAGTGTTTCAATTTAATAAATGAGTCTTAAATGGTTTAATGGAAATTATATTTATAGATGTCACCTATATTAATTAAAGTTATTTAAAAATTTCCTTGGTCTTTTATACTTATATCTCCTTTTCCATGTACAATACAAGATAAATGAACGAACCTATTAAATTATTTTGTAAAAAATTAGTAAATGGTGGAATTTTTGTTATTAACCTTTTCAGGCCGATAAAAGATTATGGGAATAACCAAATTAATTTTTAAATGGACTGTGTATTACATGGGATAATTAAAATAATCTATTATGTATAAGGTTCCTATTTCATATAGTCATTTTTATCATTATAAGAGTCTTCAAACTTGAGATAGCCTTGGATTCCTAATGGAATTCCATGAGTACTTGTAGTATTACATTATTATATAGGGAAATGGTTTCCAATGTAGATACCCACCTTCAAACATGGTCCTTATCTACTATCGGATTACCATAATGATATAGTATGACCCCTTCTCTTTATTATTGATATTAGGATAACTCGGATACACTCCATGGATCCATCTTGATGTTTTCAGACCCACGCATCCATGGATTCAACCCATTGGTCCATGTAATTAATAGCCAATGTTTACTATATAATAGCATCATTTAATAAATTGGAAGTATTTATAGTATAATTCCTTGGTGATTCTTGTATGAATACACTCAGAACCCATTACTACTAGACTACATGTTTTTTATTATGAGTTGGCTCGGCCTGGTCAAGGACTCCTTTGTTACACCCAGAATCCTATTTTTCCATTATTTTCATTATAGTTTTCCTTGGTTACACCTTGTATCCACTTATATATTCTTTATTATTAGGTTATATTTTCGTTTCTATTACACCTCACATGACGTATCCAAATAAACTGATCATAAATGAATTAATTAAATGATCACATGTTTACATACATTTCTAGATGAGGTCGAACCTTGTATCAGTTATAATTATAGAATTGTTTTACATTTATATATATATACTTGTACACAATTATTTTATATTGAAAAACTGGATTGTATAGACATAACTCATGTTGGAATATTATTATTTTTCTCACACCCTAAATGATCTAGCATTGGAACCCAGGTAGATTGCCGATATACATGTGTTGACAAGGGGAATCATCCCACTTTTGACACCTAGTCATTCTATCTTTCATTATTATGGTTGTTTGTAGAAAATGACCAGGTAGGTGGTCAGATTCTTGGATAGTTTTGGGCTGAGTTTTAATTCATCTATAAGAATTCATTGCTTGATGCCATGTATACATGCATTCTAGTTTTGTAGAGACACGACAATGCATCTTTATTTTTTATATTAAACTATTAAACTTTTAAATTTATTATTACTGATGGATTTTTTTATTACTTCCACTACCAGTTCTGTTTATAATTATCATGTTTCCTATTTCTCATTTGTGTTTTTATTTTTACCCACAATGATCCACTATAGTTATGAGGGAATAGTCTCCCAAACACACCTTAAGCCCTTCTTGTTAGTCAACAACATCTATTGTATAGGGAGGTGTGATTGAGGCCATGTAGCCCACCAATTCAGGGCCCCATTGAGTGGAACCTAGAACAGGATTTCACAAAATGTTCTCTCTAATGATGTATTGTAATAAAAATTTAAGATATAACCCCATTGTCGACTACTATGTTTCATATGTGGAAACGTAATACTCATGGGGACATAATTACATGGAATGATAAGTGACTAGTTACCACTTATAAATAAATAAGAACCCCAATATTAGGTATAAATAATCCCAAATGATCACAAACATCACCAATTATTTAGGAAAAAAAATTAACAGTGTGTTGATCGACTTTTCTTTATGTAGTCAAGGGATTCCTGACACTGCTCAGTAGAGATGAAATCCTGTCTATTCTTATTTATTTCTATTAATTAGGCTACAATATGAGGGAAGTGAAACATGATCCTTCAATAATATCCTACAAAAAAATAAGTTGTGGGCCTCCACCACATTATTTGGTGCCTCCGAAGAATAAAATTCTTCCATATATAAAGAATCCATACTCATTCCAGATTGATACAACACATATCTAAGTATGTTAACCTATTTCTTAAATAAAATACACTTGGATGGATTCTTGTGGATTTGATGGTGTCTAAGAACCTATAGAATGAATCTATGGCCCTAGGAATGATCCACTTATTACTTTGAGAATATGAGTATGTCACTGATAAACACGACTACTAACTAGTATAGAAACCCATGGAACAAGAATTTCATGATCCCCTTAAGATGGTTTGGTGAATTAATGGTGATGAATTGCATGTATACAAACCTAAAGTGCTTGTACTTGAACCATAATGAAAGTATTGGTATATTCTTCTCCTTTACCCAATATAATGATATCTATATCATAAATTAATTTTAGAAAACCAATTTACTCCCTTCTAATAGTTGAATAAATATTATATACTTAAAAGAAGATAATAGTTCATGACTATCACCTAGTTCAACATCTTGTTTTCTAAAAACAAACATATAATATCAGTATCCTTTTTAGTGAATAACAATAGAGAACCCCATTATGAAATGATACAGTGAATAAATCCCCGCTTCTAAAACACATATATTAATATCCAAAAATACCTATATCTATGGGTTCCATATGATAGGGATCCATCAAAATAATAGATGCACCCAGTTGTAAAACTATCCTAAAATTAACATCACATCAAGTGGTATAATCACATCCTCATAGGTAATATGAATAAAACCTCATTAAAAACTCTAGGATTCTACACAACTCAGTATTCCACTAAAAATCCCACCAACTAATAAAAAAGGACTCTAAACACCATTCACCAATTCAATAATTTCTCTTAGTGATAAATTTCACTCATTGTCCTTCCAAATCTTCGAATGTGACTCTCCTCTAGAAATAATAAAAAACATGATACATGGAATACAAACAATATAATATAAGGATCATATAATATGATTGTATTTACAATAAGAATAAATAATTATTTGATTGATGTTGTTCCACCACTAATCTACCCCATTTGAAGAAATCAAACAACATAGTCTTGTCCTAATGTGAGGAACAAAGTATGTGATAAAAAGGAGTGTGAATATCCAATCACAAACACTATAGAAACTAAGTTAGATGATAAATTGATCATACTGAAGACAAAGTCTACTACCTACATTGATGTCACCTCAATACCATACATTTATCCATTGTCATCCACATTCTATTAATAAGGAAATCCTCAATTTCCATGATCTTTGTTTTGTCATTTAGGATAAAGAACACCATGAGGATCACCTTTACAACCTCTACCCCATATAGGATGTGTATAAACCTATTAACCCATATACATAACATGAAATAGTGTTCACTACTTCTGATACGTTCATAGAGGCATCTATTGGTGTTGTGGAAAAATATCCATCACCTCTTATGACAAAATTACCTCCTAGAACATTCAATAACAAGTAATATCTATGAAGATAACTTTTATTGGTGTTAAACACAAACAAGAAACCCCCCCATAGAAACTCAGAAATCTTCAACCCCATAATAGTATAAAATAGACTATAAAGGTTAGTAACATACCAGTCAAAGCTTCATCTTTTCGGAATTCCATAGCAATTCATATAAAGTGTCACTCTTAGAGAAACTTTACATACCTCCCTTTTGAGGAACTGGTCCTAGTGAATTAATATAATAGATCCCTTCCTCATCCCTATACACCAAAAAGTATATATAAAATGTAAAATTAGATATTATTTATTCTATTATTGGATGTGGTGAATCCTCTAGATGATTCACTTTAGAATCATCATTTAGAAAAATATTATGAGTGAAATAAACAAAGTCCTTGAACTAGATATTATACTCTCGCATGCTTCATCTCCCTTTATGGTGGTAGATAAGCTTATATATTTTTTCACCATTATCATTTATGATAAGAACATTGATAGGAAATCCTTCAAAAATCGTACTAGAAGATATATGAATCCTCCCACTCTCAAAGAAACAACATCCACTTCTAACACCCCACCTGTCATATATGAATAATTGTCAATGAATCCAAATCCTTAGCTAAAGATTGAATTATACAAAAGTGGATCTCCCACTCCATTAGATAGAAATATTCCTCAATATCAGAGAATCACCCATCATAATTTTATATTACATACTGTTTTAAATCATGAATGTTCTTATGCCACATCTCATCCTTATAAATCAGATGGATCCTCTATTGATTGACTGGATCACATTTATAAACAATCCACCCTAAACCACACAGGGTTATATCCAAGATCCATTCTAGTAAACAAAAAAGGAAACCCTAATCCTGATATCATGGAATTTATGAATATTATTTAGACTTTTTCAGTTTTTAAATTTCTAAAATCACCCCCATTATATCATAATCTTGGGCATGTCATTTTAATTCCCCTCTCCAAGGGCTCTATTTAGTAAGAATCATCACTTCATTTAGTAAATTTTAGAAATATTAATGTCCTTTCATCAAATCCCAAAGGGTGTTTGAATCATATTTTATATCTTTTATCCCATTATTATGTTGGCATCTAGGCTTAACTAACACTATTTTCCTACCAACCATGTAAAGCCTCACATAAACTTAACACCATTCTCCACCATTAACCATAACCAAAATCATTAATACCACTAGCTAGACCCCCCCCCCCACTAGTACTCCTCATGTGCCAATAATGAAGAGAGGGAATAACACCCAATTAACACCTCTAATAGGCCCCAAATTATTAAATATAACCAAGGGTGTAAAACACACAAATAGATGAATTGCCCACAATAATCATGAGAACATAATATAAAACCAACAATCAAAAAAATAGCATAAATATAAAATAACAAACATTAAATAATTCATTTAAATAAATAACAATATATATATAATGTAAAATAGTTCCCATGGAATTCATAAAGTAGTAACTCTACTAAATCAATTACCCCCAATATAGTAGTGTTCAGCTAGGTAACTGAAACACTCATGAAAGCATGAAAATGTATTCATATATATGTTGGGGTGATAATAACATGTATACTCAATAATATCATTCCCATGTTCTTTAATTTAAATGTGAAAATAAAATTATAATTATTTATTGAATGAATAAATTAACTAATATTCACCTAAATAGAACAACTAACAACACCCATCTACACCAGGGCATACTCTCAATGTATGGAATCCAAAGTAGTAATATAATATAAACATAATATAATACAAGTCACCCCAAAAATTCTTCCCTTGTTAATTTTTTCTCCCATATCCAATGTAGTTAAATATCATGTGCAGGATGGAAAATATCCTCATTCCCTTCTCTTACCATGCATAACCCCCACCATAATTCACAACAAAAAACCATCACTACTAATCATTTCCACCAACTAAGCCATAATTACTAGGCATAACCAATAATGGATTCATTATCACAATGAATCCCCATAAATAGATACATAATCACTAGTAATATAATCCAACTAAACCATAATCATTATTAATTACCATTAACTGATACATCTTCTCAATGAATAACCAAAAACATATTTATCATCTTTATGCAGCACCACCAACTAATCCATTATCACTACATCTAAAGAGATAGTGGAGAATAGGGCACATTATTTCATCCACACATTACAACATCAAAGTTGGGGAAAACATCAGAACCAGAAAACTATGGCCATTAGTAAGAATATCAAAACTTGGCGGGTTCTATTTAAGAAATCACAAGAAAATACAACAATAGATAGTCTCAATGAAGAGGTGAAAGGACCAATACATAATCATCCCATAAATAATATTATTTACAACATATATTTCATCACTTTTAGTTAAAATTTCTTTTTAGGATTATAATTTTACATAATTGGGGAAGTATTTACATTAAAAAGTGAATATTTCTTTTAACTCTACATTTTTCATATGAATCGTATTCTTTATAAATACCCTCCTTAATCCTTGAAGGTAACTCTCATATTTGGAACATTTACTTTATTTGTGTTCCAAAACATTATTAATCCCATTAAATATGATTTATGAATGTTTGATGTGAAAATAAAATATTAGTAATTGTTATAAAGGAAATTAAACTCATTAGTCCGTTTCAAAAACTTTAAAATCCATAATAATTTTTTCAATTTTCATAACAAAAATCTCACCTAAAATATTCATTTAATTTTACAAGAGAAACCAAACTACTCAATTAAATTCATGAAATTATTAATATTTATTCAAAATGTAAAAAAAGTGTCTCTTTGGAAATTATAAAACTTGAAAATATATTTTTTTTGAAAATAAATCCTTTCAACCCTTTTTTGAAAAAGGCCATTAACTTTTCGTCAAAACATAATCTTGTTTTCTTATCTTTTTAAATCAAAATAATTAGTTCAAAAAAAATCATTCATATCTTGAAGGTACCTTGATACGTTGTCCTTACATTCACCCTTATATTAACCCTTATAATTGAACCAACTAAATAAAACTCTCACATCTATTAGTAGTAACTTATCACCATTAAACTCCATCACATTATCCAATTCACTAGAGTGCTATAATGTGATTATCCATCATCAGATCTATATGAGAATCAACCATGATTCATATTAAATTTCTAATAACTGTTAAAAAAATCAAATACATATATTTAAATTGTACCATAAAAGTCATTTCAAATTTTATTCAATCCAATAAGAATGAAACATTCTATTATATCATAAAAATGAGACTAAATCTACACATACTTAGAACACTATTTCAAACTGAAATTTTTAAAAGTATTTAAAAAATATTTTCAACGAAAATAACCAGAGAAACATATAAATGAATCTCGAGGGAAAATAATTGATAATGGTAGAAAAAAAATTCATTATATAACCATTAAAAATTATTCCTCTCATAATTTGTTAAAGAAAATTAAAAACAACTCATAGAAAAAATGTTGAAATGATTCCTCTTTAAATCATTTTAATGGAATTCAAAAAATTTGAAAAGAAACCTTTGGAAGACTAATAATTTAGTAATAAAATTCTTGAAAAAATATAAAGAGAAATTTTTATGGAATAATAAACTGTAAGAAAAACTAGAAAAAAATATTTTAAAATGAATGAATATTACTTGAACTTCTGCCTCATTTAGATCATATGTCTACATAACTAACTAATAAAATTATATTATATTTATAATTTTTAAATAAAATTTTAATTTTCGTTCTAGCATCATAATTCATTTTATATTATTTATTATGGTATTTTTTTACTTTCTAAAATGGTTACGTTCTTGTTGGAAATTTTGAGGATGTTCAGTTTATATATCCAAAATTATTAGATAGATTATCTATGGTCAAAGGAATAATTTTTTTATAATATATATGAATTTAATCACAAAAAAATTATTATATGTATATATTAAAATATTTTTTTGAACCATCCATGGAGGGTTCATATGAAAAATTAGGCACATTGATTCCGGTATGTGGCAGACAACAAGTACACATGAGCGACATTATCATTTTCTAATGGACAGAAAGGAAAGAATGTGAGTAATATATTACTTTTATATAATAATAATAATACTATTAGAATAATATATATTTAATTTATACATAATTTTTATAGTATATATGAGTTGTTGTTAAAAACTGAACACATGGATTTATTTTGGTTTTAATCCATAGGTACGCACAAGCGATGTTTTCATTTCCCAAAATATGTATATGAAAATTAATTATGATTTTTTGATAAATATAAAAAAATTATTATATGGAAGATAATTATGTTATTATATGATAATTTTAATATAATATTTTTATTAGGTGGTAGAACAAATAAACAGGAAAACACTTGATTAAGAGTTATACCGCTTCTTTGTAAAATCCCCTTTTTCTAACACCTTAAAACTTATAAGATAATATTTTGGGGAGGAAAAAATTTCTATGACCTAGAGATGATGGTTTATAACATATTTGGTATGGTATTAGGCATGTTAATGATATAATAGGTCTGATGAGGAGTGTATATAAATTATCCTTTTATAAGTGAGGTGGGTGGGGTTCCTCTAAATACATGAAATAATAATATATAATATTTTTCTAACTCATGTAAAATAGTTATAAAGTTCCATATAATAAAATAAAAATATAATAAAGTATAAATAAAGTCAAAAAATAAATATTATAAACGTTTAAGTTTCATTTTATTCCATATTTTTTTGTTTAAGCCCTCGTAAATCTTATTCAACTTTATCCATAGTAAAAACAATTTCAATGATTAATGTTCCTAAATATAATTTTAAAAATACCAAGTAAAAAATACATGAATCATTCAATATAGTCCAATATATATCATCCATTTAATTTAATATAGTACTTGTAGAATTTTTGAAATATTTAAAAGATAATTTTTTAAAATTAATTACCATTTAATGTCATTTTTGAGACTATACCCAAAATTTGACATTAAATGTATCAATAACACAATATAATTAAAATACAAACTATTTAATAATAAAAAGTACATTATAATTGTCCAATAAATTTTTGGAACAATAAAAATCTTCCAAATTATATTACTATTAATTTTTTTAAAAATAATATACTTGATTTTACTTTTTCATGCATAAGTGATGAGTTTGTGTTGCCTAAGCATTCAAGGTAACAATAACATTAATAAAAATATGAAAATAAATTAACATAATAAAACTCGTTTATTTATATTTAATTTTATCATCCACATTGATTCATATGTCATATATATATCTATATCTATATGATGAAAACATATTTAGGGGGAAAGAGTGATATTTTTTAATTACTCTTAACATAAAATAATATATTGATTTTAATTAAAGGAAAGCACAAAAAAATATCTATCATAGAAGATAGGATAACAATATAAGAAATACATTATTTCTATAATAATTGACATGAAATTTTTTTACCCTATCATAATTTTTTAGCCGTAATTAACTTGTTTTACCCTTTACTAAAGTGAAAACTTCCCACCATGGTTTCTATTAAATATTAACAAAAATGAATTGTCCCTCATTGCTAAATATGAACCAAAAAAATCCAAATATGAAATTAATTTTTTATTTTTCATTTTCCATGATTGGTAGAAATTTATTTCTTTATAAATTGTCCAAAATAATTTAAAAATATTTTTTTAATATTCATTTTAATTATACAAATGATTATATACCAAAGCCATTTATAATTTTTGATCACATAGAAATAGTTGAATTATTTTTATTTTAATAAAACATTTGATAATTAAAAAAACAGAAACAAAAAAGTACATTTCAATTATTTCGATAAAAATATAATTAATTAATGTTTTTGGAAAATCTGTATTTTCACTATTCAACCAAAAATCCAAACATTCTAAAAATATAAAATATTTTCCTCAATTTTTTTTAATATTATTTTATCAAAAATGATATAAATTTTTCTAAAATAAATCTATAAAAAATAAGAATTAAACATAATATCCCGAAACAAAATACCATAGAATGCATTTTTTAATAATATGTATTTTAAAATATAAAAATAATTAATAATCATTTAATATCTAGAAAAAAAATTTTAACACCTTCATATTTTTTGAAATATTTAGTTCCAATAAACGTAATTTCATTCATATCTTGTGTTACATGCAATACCAAATTTTAATGAACCCTAATATACTAGTTATATTATTATTTAAAAAACGACAATCATAATATAGTTGTTCAAGATTCTGGTATGAATATAAATTACCAAATTTTAATAATTAATTTAAATGTTTTTATATAATTAAAAAAAATTAAGAACTAATTTATATATTTATAAATCTTCACATGCTTTAAAAATTAATTTTTCTCAAAATAATGTTTTCATTTCTTTTTTTGAACACATAATAATGGTAAATTTTTCCACTTTTAGAAAATTAATCGAAGAAAATAAAATTTATTTCTTAAATCTACTTGTAAAAATTATATATGAGTGAATTTATGGGACATTCTTGCAATGATTAATTTTTTATGAATAGTAAAAAAATTACTTTTTTATTAAAAATTATTTTTCTATTTAGAGAATTTATAAGATAAATTTTAATTTTAGTTGATTTTGAAAAAAATATTAGTTCAATTATGTTATTTTTATTATAATTTAGTTCACTGAAATCAAATTCTTATTTCATTTTTATATTAAATATTTTTATACTTATGAACATGTATGCTTTGGAAAAACACTTCCCACCACACTTAGATGTTTCATTTTAAGGTAAATTATTTTGTATCTATAAAATGAAATTTAGAAAATTTGTACCATCTTTTGAATAAAAAATAATAATATTATATAATAAGTTCAACTTACTGTTTTGCATAATAAATGATAAAATCTATAAAAATTAATTCTCATAGTTGAGGTTAAAACAGGTTTATCTGTCATTACACTAAAAATATGTTTTTTCAAATTACCCAAATAATTATAAAACACCAATTTATGGACATATTTTGACATTAACACATATGTGGATCTGTAATGATACATTCTTAAGAATTTTGGACTTTTTCAAACAAGGGTATACATTTTTCATTTATAAATATAATGCATTTCTTCTCCGCCACTAATAATGGGGGACCATATATCCTCTCCCATTCACACTTTAGACTCATTTTGTTTCATATAAAACCTACCCAAATATCTTCCAAAATTCCCTCACTTTATTCTATATTATTATTTTCATTATGAAACACCCCTAGAAAAGATTTTGGTGGTTACATAAGGAGGTTTTTGAAGAAGAGGTATTGTTCTTAACTGAGTATTGTTATTTTGTTTATCCATCCACAACATAAAATATGATAAAAATATGAAGAAATAAATAAATATTATCTCCCATGCAATTATTTGTTATTTTTTTAATGTTACAACATATACCAATTCTCTCATCCATAAAATCTGAAACAAAACTGTCGATCATGTGTATGGTGGACTTCCTCCTCGTAAACTGATGTAATGTTTTCCATCACAACCTCTCAAAGATGGATATAATGATGTACAAAACAAAGGTATATAATATTTATGATTTAATTAATCTTATGGATCATAAATATCACATTTACCTTAATACCTTCTAATCCGTTGGAAAATGACAACATTACCTCTACATACTTGTAAACAACTACCTTGATGAAGTGATGTGATACAATTTTCATTTTATATTTTCATTGATGGTAATAAAGAAATATTAAAGAAATATATAATATATATTTTAATTTTATGTTATTTTATAAATTTGAATTAATAATTACCTTTTTCATTCCATCTATCATGGAAATGGTAGTAGCATTCATGTGTTTGTACAACCTTTCATCTCTATAAACAATGTAATTCATTTTTTATATCAAACTATTATGATTTACAATAAATACTTATATAATTAATATATATGGCATCTATATCATTTTCAAAATTATGTATATGATGGAACTATTATAAAATTAAGTGGACTAAAACAACCAAACCAAAATATACATGAAAAATGAAGCAATTATTAACTGAAATATGATTTAAACAAGTAATTATTAATAAAAAAGTTATAAAACGTTATAATGAAACCATATAATGTATTATATCTGTGATTATGGTTATGTAATATGTTTTTAATATTCCAAAATTTATTATATAATATTATTTATCATTTGAAAATTATATCATGACTTTTAGTAATGGATTTCTAATATCTTTTTTAATTTTGTGTGACATAAGCTATATTCACCACTCATTTATTTAGTGTTCTATATATAATGAAGATTTTAATTTCTATATCAATAATATCTGTATTTTAATGATATTTATGGTTTCATTTAATTTTATTCTTCCACAGGACATATGATTCAAAACTTTTTAAAGTACTAAGGGTTTTATGATACAATATCATTCATTAAGATATTGATTATGATTATGATTATCATTATGAAATATTAATATTTATATCTCAATAAACTAATTTATTTATTATAATGTTTTTTCCTTAAAACTAATTTTTTCCCATCATTTTGATCCGTTTATATTATTTATATTCCAAATAATTTTCTTATATAAAACTGATTTTACTTATTTCTTTAGTCAAAATTCCTTTTTCTTCAATGTTTATGAATTCAATAACATTTTTTAGATAATTTTTTAATATTCTATAATGATTTTAAAAAGTTTTTTAACCCATGTTTTACTTTTTAATTGATATTTAAAATTAATATTTTTTCTAATTTCTAAAAAGCATATTTTGACTAGTTACTGAAAATGTAAATGTAATCTTTATTGTAACACACTCATCATGAAAATAATTTTCCCCCATCATGACCACTCAATTATTTGAAGCTTAATTTAAAAAATTTAGAGGTTATTTTCATGAAAAAAATTATTTACTATTTGGGGAATTTTTAGATTTTAAACAAGTGATTTAAATTTTATAAGCTTATTTTTAACAAGAAATATTCCAAGTGATCTATCAATAAAATTTTCCTACTAAGATGAAATCATTGTGTGTTACATAATATTTACTAGGTGTTTATCCAATGAAACCATTGTTACTAATTCTCTAGATGGATTATTTTTAGGAGGAATTTTTTTTACAAAACTAGTTATTTTCTATGGATTATTTTTTCATGAAATTATAGTTGACCCATTTTTTTCAATGGGTTATGCTTTGATGAAATTATTATAAAACCCACATATTTTTGTTGGTTCTAATATGATGATTATTTTATGATATTTTAGAACACATAGGTATGGTTTCTATTATTTTATGATGGTTATATTATAACCATGTATAATGGTTACTTTATAACCAAGGATTGTGGGAACATTATAATGAAGGATAGGTGGGACCTATATCTCGCTCCAATGCATTGGGAAATTATTGATAACTCAAGAGATAAAAAAGTCTTCCGTAAACTTGATTTCATTTTTGCATGTTTATGAAGGAAACTATATTTCATGTCTTTAAGGATTTTTGTGGAACTAATTTCATGTCATTACCATAATGATTAAAACTATTTCTATTATACATGTTCACAATGTTATAATATTATGTGTACACCACTAATATATGATTATATTATGTTATTAGAGTTCATGTTATTTGATTTCTTTTATAATTCATGTCTTATGAAATTCCATGAATTATTCCATGAATCAATTATATGATATTAAATATATTGGTAATAGTTTTAAAATGTTAATTTCATGTTCTCATACCCTTATACTCATGTTATGTTGATATATCCCTTTTTTACCCACACTATACATATGAGATCACCATCTATTATTTTTCATTTACCCAAGATATTAATAGAGGTATTATGTATGATATGTCTAAGTAGTTTTCTTGCTATGAAGAAAATAGAGGGAGATGATACCTATAAACCAATAGTGTATGTATCCAAATTTATAAAGGCATTATAATTAAACAATATTGACATGAATCATTATATTATGTAAGAAATATTCAACAATTAAGATTTAATGTTTGTTTATGAAAATTTTGTGTCTTTGTAGTTTGTATCAGGGAATGGTTTAATTAATTTTTTGGAAATTAAGATGAGAAAGATTTAGTTGGAACAAAAGGGATATGTCTAGGAATATTTCTAAGGATAAGTGTATGTATATTCAAAATTATAGAAATTTTTTAATGAATTTTGGTGAATGGTGGACTTATTGTTTTCCAAGATGTTACATCTCTATCTGGATAATACAAGTTGATATGGAACTTGAACAGTTATACCAAGGTGTAATAACTTCAGAAAGGGTGCATTGGGATTTTACTCAATTGGCACTTGGTGCATGGAAATTTTTCATACTGCGCACCTAATTTTACACTCTCAGGGGATATTTTTTGGAATTCCACAAACCCATTATGATCGATCATGAAGGATTTGTATGATTACCATCAATAATCTATGAATAAACAATGGTTTAATAGATTGAAAATAAGGTTTCATGATTTTGACCTCATATTAATGATTTTTCATTATTGGTCACTCTGATAAAAATCCTAATCACTAATGCTAATCATTTTTTTACTAAGGGGTTAAAGAAAAAATAAATAATTAATGGTGGTGATAGGTATGCTCCCATATTAAAGTAGGATATTTGAGATTAGTTATTTAAATGCCTTTATATAATAAAAGTATATACTAATGTTATTTCTTATCCCAAACGATGTGGTGTCGAATTAGTAGTGCAAAAACCTAATGGAATGATGATCACATATCAATCCTTTGATTCTTCCCCAGAAACATTTCAAGGAATGTGCTTCTTTTAAACCTCATTGTTCTCCCGCTAGTTGATTTTGATGTTATTTTATTCATGGAGTATCTTTATATACATAATCTCACATCAATTGATGGCGAATGGAAGTTTCCTTTGATATTGCAAACCATCATATGATCTTCTATTAGTGAGGTGATAGATATAAACTTTTGATGATAATAAAATCCATTTTATGGGTCGTGATTCCCATTCAAAAGGGGTGTTTATATAGAATGGTTAGTAGAAACTCAAAATTGATGATATTACAATTAAAAAAACAGATTGATGTATTTCCTGAATATTTTCCAAGTCTACCCAAAAAATATGATGTTTGGTTTTCAATAGATGTCACACATGGGGCCACACCTATTTCTTATACTCCATATATAATACCCCCAGTTAAGTTACATGAAATGAACAAAAAAACTCCAAGATAATCTTGAATATGGATTTAATTATTCTAGTGCCTCACTTAGGGGTACACCTATTATTTTTGTTAAAAATAAATGTGATAAATGTTATTCTTCATTGATTATCACGAGATAGTGAATATCAAAACCAAGAACAAGTATCTATATTATGATATAAATGAATTATTAGATAAACGTTAGGGAGCTCAATAATTTTCCAAGATTGGAATTCATTATGTACATCATCAATTGAGGGTGAATAATGGGGATATATAAAAGACAACATTTCAAACAACATATGAAAAAAATGAATATGTATTGATTCCATTTGGTTTATCAAATTTCCCCATTATTTTCATGGATTTGGTGAATACACTCATTACAGATTCCATTGAACAATTTTTGTTATCCTTTATAGATTTTATATTATATATTCAAAGTGAATGGAGTAGTATGAAGATATATTGATAATTGTACTGAAGATCCCAATGAAGGATAAAATATATGAAAAATTTATAAAGTTTCATTTTTGGCTACAAAAGGTTACACTTTTGGGTTATATAATCTCAACAAAGAGTATATCGATAGATCCATCATACATAGAGGCTATTGAATATTTCCCTAGACCAACCATGGTTACTATGAAAAACAATATTCTTTTTTATGGATATTATTGATGGTTTCTAGGAAATATTTGACTATTTTTTTATTCACTCTCCAAGTTAACATTGAAGGGAATTATGTTCATATAGGTAGATGAATGTGTGTAAGAAATTCAAGGACTTAATGATAAAACATTTCATAACACCTATTCCTATATTAATTTATAGTAAATAATGGTTTTTGATATATAATGATGCTTCCAAGAAAGGATTATGATCCATTCTTATGCATGATTCCATTTTTATAGCTTGCGTCCCATGTAAATTAATGGTTCATGAGAAAACTTACCCAAATCATGATTTGGAGTAAGAATTTGTTGTTTTCTCATTAAAGAAATAGAGGAAATATATTTATAGATATATATGTGATATTTAAAATGAGCATAATGGTTTAAAGTATATATTCACAAAGAAATATTTGAACATGTGTTAGAGATGATGGTTGGTTCTGATTAAATATTATGATTTCTCAATAAATTACTAACAGTGGAAGGTGAATAAGTAGGATAATAATTTCAATCGAAAGGATTTTGAAAACATATTAATGATGAGGATTAAAAAAGATACTATATTTTTTATTTTCAAATGATGGATCTTAAAATCAAGAATGAAGTGAGAAATATTATATTTCTCAAATAACTGTTTAACCATCTATCCAAGTTATGATTAAATATGCACAAAAGGATGATGTTGAGCTATAGAAGAAGATTAGAAATGTTGCTGGGTTTAACCTTGATTATGATGGAATTATAAGGTTCCAGAATCATTTATGTGTTCATTACATACCTAAATTTAATAAGTAAATGTTAGAGTATGATTATAGTAATTAATACTCTATTAATCCTAGAAGTACAATATGTATAGATATTTGAAATAGTATTTCTGGTGGGATGTCATGAAGATATATATTTTATATTTTTTCACTTGGTTCATGGTATTTCATCAATTTAAGGTTGGGAAACAAATTTATAAAGGGTTTTTATAACCATTTCCCATATTAGAATTGAAATGGGAAAACATCACCACATTTTTTATTGGACTCCCCAAGACATCAAAGGTGAATAATTATATAACAGATCTAGCCAATCACCTTAAAAATTTAGTACACTTAACTGCTGTCATAGAATATTCTTATTTGGATCAGTATTACCTGATATACATTAACAATTTTCTATGGTTTAATTAACTATAACATTATATCATATCTTCTCTGGATATGAGGTATACCTCAAAGTTCAATAGAAGTCTTTACCTATCTCTGAATACATTGTTTATTTTCATCACTATGTTCAATCCTTAGACAAATGATCTGCCTGAGAAAACAATTGAATCCTTATAAGATATTCTAATATCATGTAATATTTATTTCAAAGTAGGTTTGGATAAAAAGAAATCTTCTATTTTAGTATTCATACAAAAATTGACTTCCCTCAAGCATTCAGATTGCCCCATGTGAAGCACTCTATGGAAATAATCGTGGAAATACAATGTGATGGGATGAAAATTCAACCTAAAAGTTATGTTGATAATCATCGATGAGATATAGAATTTTGAAATAGTGAGAAACTATTTTTAAACAATCTTCCATGGAAGAAGGTTTTGAGTTTTTGAAATAAGTATCAACTAAGCCTTATATATATTGTTCCTTTTCAAATTATTAATTATATTAGGATCGTAGCTTATCGATTGGAACATACATTGATCCTATATCCAGTTCATGATGTGTTTAATGTATCTATAATGATGAGGTACCTAAATTATCCTTATAATGTAATAAACATAACAGTCATACCATTATAGCATGATATTTCATATGAGGAACAACTAGTGAAAATTATATATCATAGAGATAATGTGTTACTAAATAATACCACTCACGTGTTCAAATATTTTCATTGAAACCACTAATATGATGAAGCTATATAAGAACCTGATGATTTAATGAGGAAAAAATATCATCATTTTTTTTATCGTAGTGATGAGTTTTTAGGGTGAAATTATTTTTATGGGTGGTAAAATGTAACTCCTCAAGATTTTATGAAATATTTTTTTCTAATAAATTTAATTTTATTGATTTCTTGCATTATAAGTAACATATATTGTTAATGAACCACAATATAATATTTATATTATTATTTTAACATAACAATTATAACATTATTGTTAAGAATGTTGGTGATAATTTTTAATCCCACATTTTTTGAAAATTAAGTGTAATTATTTTATATGAATAAACCACATTTATAAAAAAGTACATAAATATTAGTAAATCCTTCATAAGATTCTAAAATTCCTATTTCTCCAAAAATAATGTTTTTTATTTCATTATGTAACCAAATAGTAAATGAAAAATTTTAAACTATTCTAAAATTTTATTGAAGAAATAAACATTATTTCTTAAATATACATGTCAATATTATATTTTATTGAATTTTAGATAACTTTCTTCAAATATTTTTTTCAATGAATAGTAAAAAATATTTTTTTAATGAAACATTTTCTTCTAATTTCATGACTTTATATGCTCAATTTTATTTTTAGAAGGTTTTAAAAGTAAAATTATATTTATTATGTTATTATTAAACTAATTTAGGTAGATTTAATCACATTAATATTTATTTTTGATATTAATATTCTCTATAATTATGAAAAAACTGAAAAAACATTTTTCATCATCTCTACAGGTTCAATTTTAAAATTTATTATTCCACCGCTATGAATTGAATTCTAAAATTCAAATATCTATTTTGAATCAGAATAATAAGTATAATATTATAATGTTTATTTAATTTTTTGTTCATAATGAATAGTAAATATTTTAATAATTAATTTCTGGGTTTAAGGTTAAAAAATTCTTGCTGAGGGTTAAATTAAAATGATTAGGGATAAATTGAAATAAAAACATTCCAAAATATTTTATAAAGGAATATTTTGATCTTATATAATATAATTATCAAGAATTTCATATTTTCATTATTGTTTCATGTTTTAAACATGAATATATCTTTATCTTTTCAAAAATTAAAACTGTTTCTTCTCCACCACTTATTAAAGTGAATTTATATCCTCTTCTATTCACATATAAAAACAATCATTTATCCCCAAATCCCCACCAAAATACATTAAGTTATTCACTAACCACGTATTATATTCCTTAGTTTTATTATTAAACCTTCCTTAGATAGATTTTTGTGCTAACCTAAGGAGGTAGTCTAAAGAAGCGGTGTAGTTCCTAAATGAGATTCATTATTTTTTTCTTCTTCCCATTCCTTTAAATATCCACCAAATATTATGAAATAATAATAAAATTATCTACCATATAATTTTATGTTATTATATTAATGTAATAACATATACCCATATCCTCTTCCATCAAATGGGAAATGAAATCGTCGATCATGTGTACAGTGGACTACCGTCTCACGAACCGATGAAATTTGTTTTCCATCGCCACCTCACACAAATAGATATAATGATTGTTGTAACATATTTATATAATTTTTATTATATAATTATTCTTGTATAATCATAATATCACATATTCATTTTAACCTTCCAATCCATTAGAAAATGATTGCATCACTCATGTGTATGTGTGCACCAACACCTCCATGAAGTGAAGTAGTATTATTTTCATTTTATTTTCACATGTATGGTCATATGGATATAATTAATGAATATATATGATATATATTAATTAACCATTATTTTTTAGATGTTACTTAATGCACACCTTTCATTTATTCCATTCATCAATGAAATGGAAACATCATGCATGCGTATAAACGACCTGGCATCTCCTCGTACAGTGTAATTCATTTTATATCTCTAAATTCTAAGGATTACACTAAATATATATATATTGAATATATTTTATATTTATTATTTGGTTAAATTTCATTATATTATGGATCCATGATCAATGTAAGCGGAGTTAAACTACTAAACCAAAACATAAAAAAATAAGGCAGTTAATACCCAAAACACGATTAAACAATGAATTTTTAATAATTAGTTGATAAAAGGTTATAATTAAATCATATTATTATGATCTCATGTTTTTCATGAGTTATGGATATTTTATTTTCTGGTTAAAAGTTTTTTTTTAATTTTTTTGGCTTAGATCCTTATCCAGGTCAAGGGTCGGTTGGTTGATGTTGGGAAAGAAGTGTTCGAAAGGAGGTAGGTTAGATGCAGGATGATAACATGAAGTAAAATGGGGATAAAAACATTTTAATCCCATTTCACAACATTTAATGGTATTTCTAGGAACATTCAATATGTTTATGTTATCTTCCTCTTGAATGGGAAATCAGACATTACACATCTTGTAATTGTCAGACCGATGTTTAAAAAAAGAGGAAATAGCCTTTCTTTTACATACAGAGTAGTGTTTTTCCTCTCTTTCGAAGCTTAAGACCCCTCTAAAATAGTTTTTAAGATCTAGAACCCATGAGGTCTCAGTTTCATCGATTTTTATTCACATTAGAATCGCGTCAATAATAATTCATTTCATTTTTATATATTCTTTATTCTTTAGAACAATTCCTGCTCTATTTAGATTTAAGCTCATTTGCCCTAATTTGTCATTCTTCATCTGTTCTTTAGATTTTAGAAGGTGGTCCAAGAATTTATTCTTGATGATCCTTCTTATATAGATCAAAGGTATGTGGTCTATAGTTTCCATTCTTCTTTTGTATATTTTTACAGTGATCATCCATTATACCGGCTGTCAAAATTTTTGGTGCAGACCCATTTTTTGAGAGGGTTACTTGTAGTATATGTAATCTAAACTAGTTAATATGACCATAGGTTCCATTACTTTTTTTGGCCTGCATGAACCAAATAAAGGTCACCCATGGGGTTAACCTTTTGTAAATGCCTCATTTATTCCCTATTAAACCACACAAATGGTGTGTTCTCGTACTTTCCTATTTAGAGGAAGCCTGATTAAACATAAATGGAAAGTATTATCATTGTTAGGAGATGTATTTTTCCTTTACTTGTGCTATAATGTCATTCTGTATTTATATTGATTAATTGGGTTAATTGGAATTAGTTAAATGAGTTGGTATACTCATTTGTTTTTTCAAATTGAATGAATGGTTTAATATGAAAATGGGAAAGAATGGGTGGGTATACCAACGTGACATGTTAAATGTGAAAGGTAATAAATTAGTGGGTATAATCAGGTGAGATAATTGATTATGTCAGTGGGTATACTCACATGGAATGGAGATGTTTAAATTTTTTGATATGAATAAATGGTTTTATAAATTCCATAGAAATCACACCATGGATCTAGAACATAGTAGTATACACCAAGGGTTGATTATCCCATTTTTATTGATTTAGTGGTATTCCTTGGTCCTTTCTAACTTGTAAGTCTATCTTGCTTTGAAAATAATAGAAAATTACAATACACATGCTCTTGGGACTCCAACTAGTTCCTAGACCGAGTTTCCACTATGATGCCCATGGGATTCAATGGGGAAGCCTTCGTCTTCTACACCTTGGATCCTTCCCAACATAGTCTTCACTTAATTATATATAATTTTCATGGGTTACTTTTGTGACAAAATTATACGTCATGTTCATGGGATTCCTGACTTCTTATTAGAGTAAGGTCATGGATATGTGATACACTCTATTATACATCATGGTCGTGAGTGTATAATATGGATGGATGAATGGAGAGTCCATATTACTTATTAAATTTGTTATAGTGGCCTTATTAGGTGGTAAAACATTTTGAAGGGTTCTTTAATAGGTTGTTTAGTACTACTTGTTGTAGTAGAATTATGCCATGGGAATTTACACTTATATAAATTATCTACTAACACATGTTATCATATTGCATACTACTATTTAAAACTGTATAGATCATTAGGTGGAAGGATACTAAAATATTTATCACACACACTATTTGGGCCTCCATGGGGACTAAACTGATTATATGGTTACAGGTGTTGATATGGGCAGGAGCCCTAAGATAGTTTGTTGAGTGTTTCTTTAGGACAATGTATCATGGGATGAAGCTGAGGCTTACAATATAGTGGGATATTTTGGATATTTTGATCTTTAGGGATACATGAATTGTATTGTATTACTATTTACTACCCAGTACTATTTTTAGAGACATGTACAATCTACATAATTGTATATTAGACACTTATAGCTAGTTATATATACATATCTTTCTTGTCTATGTATATATTTTGTTCTTATTTTTATGCTTTTTCTATTAATTGTTTTTGAATTCTAATGGGATATACTCTGGTAATGAGATTTTAGTCTCCCCACAGAATCACCTAGGCCCTCACTTCTAGTCGGTAGTATCGTGAATTTGGGGAGTTGTTCTTGAGGGCTTGTGACCAACTCGGCTCTTGGCACTTTTGGGTGGAATCTAGGTCTGGTATTTTACAAAGTGGTATCAGAGGAGTCTTTTCACTCTTGAATTATTTTTTAACTCTTATAGGCAAGAATTTGAAGGAAAGTGAGTTTTGTAATAATTTTTTCTTGGGAGTAGCTACCTCATGTAAATGGGAAATCCAAATTTCCTCGAATTGTATTATGATTTTCAGGATTTTGACAGTTATAGTCAATTTGATTTCACTATCGGGTGATACACATGATTATTTATATAACTATTGATATGATTGGGATCAATACTCATTACAACCCAATGAGGTGACGGTATGTCATATCATGCATAAAATAGGGGCACATGTTAGAAATCACATTCCATGCATTATGTATAAGGCCCCAGCCTTAAACCTTACTTAATCTTGAGTTATTACAAGATTACACATTGAGGATCTTTTCAGGTTTAGAGTTTTAGAGAATTAGATCATGAAACATTCATTACATTCCACATTTAAACAAATTGGTTACATAAAAGACAATATTCATTCTTCCCATCAACGGAAACCTATTTAAAATTAAACACAGATTCTTTCTTGACACATCCTTGACACTATCATCACATCATGTACCTTTCCCTTGACCTGTGAAAAACATTTCAAAAACTTGGGATGAGCATAAAAAGCTCAGTAAGGGTTATAAAAATATGGAAAGGAAACATGAGTTCATATATACATAAGAATGAAATCATACTTTACCCATAAAACAAAGGCACTTTCATACCTCATCAAACCATGAATAAATCATAGAAATCATAAGACAAAAAGGTAAATTGAGGCATTCATAACATTCTTACGTAGGGAGTAACCCTCTTGGTTACGTTTGGAATACTTATCACAGTATATTCCCTAAATCTCTTCGTAGAAACCTTAACATTTCACTCCTTCGCGTTACCCAATGCATTGGAGAGCTATATCGGGCTCACCCGCCCTTAGTTTATCACGGAACCACCCATTCTTCATGACAATGCCCAAGAACCATAACATAATTGTATCACATAAACATGAATAAAGGAAACATAACATTTCCACATTTCAATCACAATATAACATTTTAGGATATTGAAATAATGAATCCATTAAAAAAGAAACCATTTCCAAAACCATTTAAAACATTTAATAAAGAGATTTTTGAATCAAAGTGTCCCATACCACCTTGAAGCTTTTAACATTTTAAACCATTAATATCCAGATAAATAAATCCTTAAAACCATTTTGAAAACATGTATATTAATAAGAACAAATAATTAAAACATTTAAAACGATATTTTGGTTAAAGGGGTTTTACCAAAATTAGAGACACTTGAATACAATAATCGAGGAATAACATTTGGTCAGTACTTTATAATATCATGAGAATAAAAGGATTCATGATATAATACTCCAAAGGACAGTATATACACCATATAAGAGTGAATTGGTGCATAACAACAATGAACCCTCAATAGAAATGTCAAATGTGATGAAATCCCTTATAAAGAAGGTATCCTTAAATTAAGGACAAATAAATCTCAAGAATATGTGTGAAAAATATATATACACCCAATATAAGTGTATATTAAGTGCAAAACAATAAAAGGTCATTCACACATATTCAATGGATGACATATTCAATTACTACAAGTTGAACCCAAGGAAATCGAAATTGGGTTAAAAAGTTCCCTTGACAGCCTAACGGCATCACATCAAAATGAGTTGATGAGAGATAAAAAGTATATCTCATCACTTGGACATAAAATTTAAATCAATAAGGATGTATGAGAACATATCCCAACATAAAAATATGTAAATTAAAAGACCCAATAAAAGAAGTCTTTTAAAAAAAGAGGAGGGTGAAAGGTTCCCTTACCGACTTGGGTATCTTTCAAAACATACACCCCATGAAAGAAAGACAATAGGTCATTGATGTAAATACTAAAAAACGAAAGTATATTACACAAAGAGTAGAATAATGGGAAGTACATACACCACTCAATGGAATTTGTGGCAAATGTAGCATAAATCTCACGGGAATAAAAGTGAGATGAAAAATCCCTCACGAAAACTCGGCAGCCTAACGACGCCACATAAAACTTCCGAATATGGATTGATGAGATCAAATAGTGTATCTCATCACATTACAATATAATGTACAGAAAGAGGAATATAAAAGAACATCCCCCAACATTACAAAGAGGAGCTTAAAAGAAGTGACATAAAGGAGAGTACTTAAAAAGAAAGAGAGAAGTTAGATCTCTTACGAAAGTTCGGCAGCCTAACGGCGCCACTCAAAACTTCCAAAATGGATTGATAACAGAGAATAGGGTCTCTCATCACATGAACATAGAAATTACAGTAGGATTAATATAAAAGATCATCCCAATAACAAGAAAGATGAGCTTTAAAAGGAATGACATAAAAGTCCGTACTTAAAAAGAAAGAGAGGAGTAGGATCCCTTACCTCGGGTCCGACTTGACTCGATCGTTCTTTAATCTCCTGAATAATAAACTTGAGTTAATTTCTACTTCCTTAATAACCTTTTTAAAGTTCATTATTCCTTTTACACCACTTATTACAATGTCATAAACATTATGTAATCATTTAAGATAATAATATTTGTTTTGCTGATATTTGGTTCTTAAGTCGAAAGTGGACTTCTTACAATTACATGTTGTTCGTGTGGCCAAATGTTTATTATATCCAGAATTGTATTCATGATGTAGATATCATATATTTCATATATATCCAGTACATGCATGCATTTATAACATTACATAATTATTTAGAGGTAAGAAATGAAATGCACCGTTCATGGAGACGGTAAGCCGTACGTACGCATGAACGCTACTTTCATTTCTATTTCTTATTTTATAGAATGGAAAAATAATTATATAAAGGTATATTATAATTCCAGTATAATATAATATATATTATCATATTTCCATCCTTTATACATCCCACATATGGTATTTAACGAATCAAATCACTTTGAGGGGGCGGTAGTCCGCACTTCCTTAAATGAAGATATCGCGTATACCCATAATGGAAGCCATAAATGTAAGAAAAAAATGAAAAATACATAAGAATAAGGAAAAAATAAACATATTTTATATCATATATAAAAATAGTGACATCATAATGGCCACCTTTGAAGGTGTTAAATGAGTATTGAACAATCATCATTTCGGGAGGCAGAATTTCACCATCCACGGAAACCGTATGTTCTTTAACCATTTGATGTAGTTTTGTGAGAGTGTAGCTAGAATAAATATTATAACAACATCCTAGTATATTGAATATACTGGTGTTGTTACAAAAAAAATAAATAAAAAGAGTTTAGGGGGTTGGAGAAGCAAAATAAAACAAATGAACATGAGAGAAAGAATTACCTTTAAAAGTGTAACTCCATTTGATTTGAGCCTAAAGGCTTCCTTTGAAAGGATTCTTCCCAAAGGTAATCCTCTAGGATGAGGAGAGGTATGGAGAGAGAGTAAATCGGCAGGGGTTGGCCGAGCCAAAGGCTTTATGAGTGTGTGAAAAGAGGTAGAGGTGGGGGCCTTTTATAAGAGGAGAGGAGGGGCACTTTTGGAAAGTAAGGAAATATTACTTTATTTGAAAATGTGTTTCGGTTTTAAAAGGTCCCACATTGATATAATTCTTGGATAAGGTTATAAGGGTTCTAAATCCACCCATCCAATAAGTTTTGGACATGTGTAGTTCATAGATATTACATTATATTTCCATTTTATTTTAATCGTTAAATAATGATGTCATCACTGCATCATTATGATGTCATAAATAATTTAATTTATTTAATGTCTAAAAATTATAAAAAAATTACAATGATGTAGGAAATCTTTATATCTTTCCAATGACTATTTATAATCAAATATATGACTTGTATAACCCTACTTAAAAATTTATTTAGTAAAACATATCATGTTTGTGTCAATTTTACTTTTACATTAAATAAAAGTTATTTATGTCATTTCCCAACCAAAGTGGATCCATGGGGTCCCCAAGTTGGCCCATGGCTTGTCTTGGTCGTCCATGACTCACCCAATAGGTTTAGAACAAGTGTCATGGTGTTTTCACATTCTTATAATATCATTTTTACCTTAAATTACACTAATTACCACTAATCGCGATTAAAAACATAATAAGTTACTATTCATCAAAAAATTATTTCCATCCCATTGAACCACATTTTACATAATAATTACAACCATGTATGTCGGATTTTCAAAATTCAATACACATTAGTGGTAAACTTTCATTTAACTGAAAAATCAGTTTGCTTGATTACCACTTAGTGGTTTCACTATTCATCAAAAATTGGAGTTTTTCAGAAAAATACCAAAACTTCACCCTAAGCTATATTTGATATTCCGAATTCAAAAATGAGGTCCGTTTTACAAAATTAAAAACATATTAGTCACATTAATTAATTTAATAATTAATTCCCACTGTCAGAGCAAATAGCGTGTTTTTATAAAACAATAAGTATCAAAAGATTGACACTAGTTTAAGTCTGATTTCAAATTGAAATTAATTCCAACGACCACTATTGGATTTAATGGTAAAAATATTTTCTAATTTCACTTTAAAAACAATTTAAAATATAATCTAATCATATAAATAAATTATATTAAAAAGAGGTTTTGTATTAAAATACAACATTTTACACTATTCATTAAAAAATTGAACATTATCGGAAAGATACCAAAAATTTACACAAAGTAAATTTTGATGTCCCGATTCTTAAGAAGAGTTTTATTTGGTCAAATAGAATGTATAAGAGTGAACAAAACTATATTTAATGATGGTTCTCCATCAAAAGGCGATAAGTGAACCTTTAGTGAAAACTAGGGCATATATGCCTAAAATTGAATTCTTTCCGTATTTTAAGCCTCTATCCTTTATTGGATAAATGTAAAAACATTTAAAAACATATATAATCATATTTTAGTTATTTCTATCCATTCCCGCCAATACAACGGCTACATGTTAACTACCATTTAAAATAATATTATTAGAGTGCAACGTAAGATTCCCAAGAAACTCGTTGTTGCGTGTTGGGTACGCCATCGAGCATAGCGTCCCCTTTAAAGTCATATTAATATTTTATTCACAAATAGGGATAAATATTAAAATGTCATATTCTTTATTTACCTGGGGTTTTACATACTTCCCCCCTTTTGGGAATTGCTTCCTCGCAATTTTAAAATTTCGCTTGGAAACATCCTTGAAAGTCCCACATCAGAACAAGAGTTGGTAAAACAAACACTTTAAAATAAAGAGAGATAAGTATAAAGGTCACCCGAGTTAACCCATACTAGGATTCCATGTATGAAAATATGGACATGGAGGAAAAAACAAAGGGTCATGTTCTGATGGAGAGTGATAGAAAACATGTTTAGGAGAAAGTTAACCATGAGAAAATCACAAACTTGTGATGGGTTAAACGGTATTCGATTCCCAAGTAAGAAAATTTAATAGACAACATTTTTGTTTTAAGTTACTTTTTATTGAGGAATTTATTCATAAGGAAACATAATCACTTATCATATTGACTTTCAACTTTTATTAGATTCCTTACAAAAACTCATATATTCTCAAAAAGACGAGTATTTAGGAAGACTTGTTCACATTAAGAGTACTATAATCAACTTCTAGAGAATCACCTAATCCACAAAAGAGAACTATATACTTCCCATATCATTAGACCTTAACCATAACCAAAACCAAAAAGGTTAGTACAAGGTCAGATAATCCAGAAAAGGATAACCCTTTATAAAAAGAAAATCTATTCTTAATCTCCAAAATTTGTCCAACAAAATCCAAAGTTCAAAGAGGACCATCCGATAAACAAATTTGTCCATAAAAATTCCTCAAAGTAAACCAATCTAAGATTGAAACCCAAAAATTTTAAGGATTTAGTCATATAGTCTTCCAAGTTAAATCGTAACATTTATCTCCAAACAACATCAGTTGCTCCTAAAGTCCCGTATTGAAAAGTTATTAACCTAATCTCATATCCTCCATGATAGGTTAATCATTTTCATAAATAACCCAAAATCATCTTACTCCTAATTCATAAAATCATATAACCCGAAAGAATCATTCAAACTAACCAGGGACTTCACATAGTCCAGTGGTAGGTGATAAATACCAGCCGCACTTTGGGTGTGGGTTCGATTCCCGTAGCTTTGTCCGATGCGACGGGATGTCACACGGTCTACGTGTTGTCCTTTTTCCAAAACTATATAATTCTTAAAACATTCCCCAAAATGATATAAAATCTTCAAGAATAATCATAACATATTTTAACCTCAAGTTTATCTCATTCCTTTCATTTTCCATCATATCATAGAGTAACCCACAATTACCTAAAAAGTAAGGATCATAAAAACCCTAATGGTTACCTTAATAATTATTACATGAATTTCCACATCGAGTTGTCCATCTCGTACATGATGCATTAGAGAACTCACCAAGGTTGAAGTGGTTGATCATGACTCCTTGATAGTTTGTTTAGAACAACTATGAGATTCCTCATTGAATCCCCCATCTCATCCAGTATCTTAATCAGAGAACCACCACAGTTTCCTTGAAACCCATTGTCACTTTGGTGCCTGCTAGATCCAGCCATTTACTAAAACCAAAAAGGTCAGTGTGAGTATATCAACAAAACCATCATGTACTAATGAGGAAGGTAAACACTAAGATACACTTACTCATTCACTTTATCTAAAACTAGGACACTTTCTGAAATCCTAACCATTATGGTAATGTCACTTATGCTTAAAGAATACCCTAACCTCTAAAGTTATCTAAACCGACCTTTGATACCAACTATAAGGCCCCAGCCTTAAACCTTACTTAATCTTGAGTTATTACAAGATTACACATTGAGGATCTTTTCAGGTTTAGAGTTTTAGAGAATTAGATCATGAAACATTCATTACATTCCACATTTAAACAAAGTGGTTACATAAAAGACAATATTCATTCTTCCCATCAACGGAAACATATTTAAAATTAAACACAGATTCTTTCATGAAACATCCTTGACACTATCATCACATCATGTACCTTTTCCTTGACCTGTGAAAAACATTTCAAAAACTTGGGATGAGCATAAAAAGCTCAGTAAGGGTTATAAAAATATGGAAAGGAAACATGAGTTCATATATACATAATAATGAAATCATACTTTACCCATAAAACAAAGGAACTTTCATACCTCATCAAACCATGAATAAATCATAGAAATCATAAGACAAAAAGGTAACTTGAGGCATTCATAACATTCTTACGTAGGGAGTAACCCTCTTGGTTACGTTTGGAATACCCATCAAAGTATATTCCCTAAATCTCTTCGGAGAAACCTTAACGTTTCACTCCTTCGCGTTACCCAATGCATTGGAGAGCTATATCGGGCTCACCCGCCCTTAGTTTATCACGGAACCACCCGTTCTTTATAACAATGCCCAAGAAACATAACATAATTGTATCACATAAACATGAATAAAGGAAACATAACATTTCCACATTTCAATCACAATATAACATTTTAGGATATTGAAATAATGAATCCATTAAAAAAGAAACCATTTCCAAAACCATTTAAAACATTTAATAAAGAGATTTTTGAATCAAAGTGTCCCATACCACCTTGAAGCTTTTAACATTTTAAAACATTAATATCCATATAAATAAATCCTTAAAACCATTTTGAAAACATGGATATTAATAAGAACAAATAATTAAAACATTTAAAACAATATTTTGGTTAAAGGGGTTTTACCAAAATTAGAGACACTTGAATACAATAATCAAGGAATAACATTTGGTCAGAACTATATAATATCATGAGAATAAAAGGATTCATGATATAATACTCAAAAGGACAGTATATACACCATATAAGAGTGAATTGGTGCATAACAACAATGAACCCTCAATAGAAATGTCATATGTGATGAAATCCCTTATAAAGAAGGTATCCTAAAATTAAGGACAAATAAATCTCAAAAATATGTGTGAAAAATATATATACATCCAATATAAGTGTATATTAAGTGTAAAACAATAAAAGGTCATTCACACATATTCAATGGATGACATATTCAATGACTACAAGTTGAACCCAAAGAAATCGAAATTGGGTTAAAAAGTTCCCTTGACAGCCTAACGGCATCACATCAAAATGAGTTGATGAGAGATAAAAAGTGTATCTCATCACTTGTACATAAAATTTACATCAATAAGGATGTATGAGAACATATCCCAACATAAAAATATGTAAATTAAAAGACCCAATAAAAGAAGTCTTTTAAAAAAGAGGAGGGTGAAAGGTTCCCTTACCGACTTGGGTATCTTTCAAAACATACACCCCATGAAAGAAAGACAATAGGTCATTGATGTAAATACTCATAAACGAAATTATATTACACAAAGAGTTGAATAATGGGCAGTACATACACCACTCAATGGAATTTGTGGCAAATGTAGCATAAATCTCACGGGAATAAAAGTGAGATGAAAAATCCCTCACGAAAACTCGGCAGCCTAACGACGCCACATAAAACTTCCGAATATGGATTGATGAGATCAAATAGGGTATCTCATCACATTACAATATAATTTAAAGCAAGAGGAATATAAAAGAACATCCCCCAACATTACAAAGAGGAGATTAAAAGAAGTGACATAAAGGAGAGTACTTAAAAAGAAAGAGAGAAGTTAGATCTCTTACGAAAGTTCGGCAGCCTAACGGCGCCACTCAAAACTTCCAAAATGGATTGATGAGAGAGAATAGGGTCTCTCATCACATGAACATAGAAATTACAGTAGGATTAATATAAAATATCATCCCAATAACAAGAAAGATGAGCTTTAAAAGGAATGACATAAAAGTGCGTACTTAAAAAGAAAGAGAGGAGTAGGATCCCTTACCTCAGGTCCGACTTGACTCGATCGTTCTTTAATCTCCTGAATAATAAACTTGAGTTAATTTCTACTTCCTTAAGAACCTTTTTCAAGTTCATTATTCCTTTTACACAACTTATTACCATGTCATAAACATTACGTAATCATTTAAGATAATAATATTTGTTTTGCCGATATTTGGTTCTTAAGTCGAAAGTGGACTTCTTACAATTACATGTTGTTCGTGTGGCCAAATGTTTATTATATCCAGAATTGTATTCATTATGTAGATATCATATATGTCATATATATCCAGTACATTCATTCATTTATAACATTACATAATTATTTAGAGCTAAGAAATGAAATGCACCGTTCATGGAGACGGTAAGCCGTACGTACGCATGAACGCTACTTTCATTTCTATTTCGTATTTTATAGAATGGAAAAATAATGATATAAAGGTATATTATAATTCCAGTATAATATCATATATAATATCATATTTCCATCCTTTATACATCCCACATATGGTATTTAACGAATAAAATCACTTTGAGGGGGCGGTAGTCCGCACTTCCTTAAATGAAGATATCGCGTATACCCATAATGGAAGCCATAAATGTAAGACAAAAATGAAAAATACAGAAGAATAAGGAAAACATAAAGATATTATATATCATATATAAAAATAGTGACATCATAATGGCCACCTTTGAAGGTGTTAAATGAGTATTGAACAATCATCGTTTCGGGAGGCAGAATTTCACCATCCACGGAAACCGTATGTTCTTTAACCATTTGATGTAGTTGTGTGAGAGTGTAGCTCGAATAAATATTATAACAACATCCTAGTATATTGAAGATACTGGTGTTGTTACAAAAAAAAATAAATAAAAAGAGTTTAGGGGGTTGGAGAAGCAAAATAAAACAAATGAACATGAGAGAAAGAATTACCTTTAAAAGTGTAACTCCTTTTGATTTGAGCCTAAAGGCTTCCTTTGAAAGGATTCTGCCCAAAGGGAATCCTCTAGGATGAGGAGAGGGATGGAGAGAGAGTAAATCGGCAGGGGTTGGCTGATCCAAAGGCTTGATGAGTGTGTGAAAAGAGGTAGAGGTGGGGGCCTTTTATAAGAGGAGAGGAGGGGCACTTTTGGAAAGTAAGGAAATATTACTTTATTTGAAAATGTGTTTCGGTTTTAAAAGGTCCCACATTGATATAATTCGTGGATAAGGTTATAAGGGTTCTAAATCCACCCATCCAATAAGTTTTGGACATGTGTAGTTCATAGATATTACATTATATTTCCATTTTATTTTAATCGTTAAATAATGATGTCATCACTGCATCATTATGATGTCATAAATAATTTAATTTATTTAATGTCTAAAAATTATAAAAAAATTACTATGATGTAGGAAATCTTTTTAGATTTACAATGACTATTTATAATCAAATATATTACTTGTATAACCCTACTTAAAAATTGATTTAGTAAAACATATCATGTTAGTGTCAATTTTACTTTTACATTAAATAAAAGTTATTTATGTCATTTCCCAACCAAAGTGGATCCATGGGGTCCCCAAGTTGGCCCATGGCTTGTCTTGGTCGGCCATGACTCACCCAATAGGTGTAGAACAAGTTTCATGGTGTTTTCACATTCTTATAATATCATTTTTACCTTAAATTACACTAATTACAACTAATGGTGATTAAAAAGTTAATAAGTTACTATTCACCAAAAAATTATTTTCATCCCATTGAACCACATTTTACATACTAATGACAACCATGTATGTCGTATTTTCAAAATTCAATACACATTAGTGGTAAGCTTTCATTTAACTGAAAAATCAGTTTGCTTGATTACCACTTAGTGGTTTCACTATTCATCAAAAATTGGAGTTTTTCAGAAAAATACCAAAACTTCACCCTAAGTTATATTTGATATTCCGAATTCAAAAATGAAGTCTGTTTTACAAAATTAAAAACATATTAGTCACATTAATTAATTTAATAATTAATTCCCGCTGTCAGACCAAATAGCGTGTTTTTATAAAACAATAAGTATCAAAAGATTGACACTAGTTTAAGTCTGATTTCAAAGTGAAATTAATTCCAACGACCACTATTGGATTTAATGGTAAAAATATTTTCTAATTTCACTTTAAAAACAATTCAAAATATAATCTAATCATATAAATAAATTAGATTAAAAAGAGGTTTCGAATTAAAATACAACATTTTACACTATTCATTAAAAAAATGAACATTATCGGAAAGATACCAAAAATTTACACAAAGTAAATTTTGATGTACCGATTCTTAAGAAGAGTTTTATTTGGTCAAATAGAATGTATAAGAGTGAACAAAACTATATTTAATGATGGTTCGCCATCAAAAGGCGATAAGTGAACCTTTAGTGAAAACTAGGGCATATATGCCTAAAATTGAATTCTTTCCGTATTTTAAGCCTCTATCCTTTATTGGATAAATGTAAAAACATTTAAAAACATATATAATCATATTTTAGTTATTTCTATCCATTCCCGCCAATACAACGGCTACATGTTAACTACCATTTAAAATAATATTATTAGAGTGCAACGTATGATTCCCAAGAAACACGTTGTTGTGTGTTGGGTACGCCATCGAGCATAGAGTCCCCTTTAAAGTCATATTAATATTTTATTCACAAATAGGGATAAATATGAAAATGTCATATTCTTTATTTACCTGGGGTGTTACATTATGTCATTCTATTAAAGATGCATTATTTACTACGTGCTCATTCGAGAGATGTTGTGATAGTTATGTCTACTGTTTTGATAGGATTTGTGTAGAGGATAGAAGAGTGACATCATATTTCAATTCATAAGTAGTATGGGCCCTTATGGATTGGGAAATGAAACACCAATGAAATAAAAATGCAACAGTGAATCTGAAATATGTGAATTCAATGGGAACCATGTTTTGGGTTCATGAGGCATTATAGACCTTTATGGATTCAGGATTGTTAAACCCTTGGTTGAATTTTCTAAACATTTTAAATGTAAAAATTAAATGTAAACATGAAATGATTAATATAGTCTTTACTTAAACCTGGATTTTGAGTGGGAAATAAGAAGAATTTCTAGTGGTTTGGTGAATGTTATTTATAATGTCATGGATTTTATGAGTAGGTTGTGGGTTATGACTTGGTTTTAGGATGGTTTTGACAAGTCATGGGATTTTGAGATATGAAACATTGATATATTTTTTATGAGGAATGTGGTTGGCCTTTCAGAGGCACTCCACCACAAGAACCTCTACTGATACACCACACAGGTGGTGACAACCACATTCTAGAGGCGGTGGATCATGGGATACCAATTGATCCTTCTTTAGTGCCAGCTATAGAACCATATTCTATTCCAAAACATAGGTGTTGAGGCATGGTTCTATGAAGTCTTCTGTATTTATATGAAGAATTTTCAAGGACCATTGCATCCTGCCTTGTCTATGGCTGAGCTGATGCGGGTTTTCAAGAAGCAGCATCGACCCATGTTTTTTGGGGATGGAAGTCCACAGGATGGAGATATGTGGATTGAGACCATGTTATCTATCATTGAGCATCTTGAGACACCTCCTGAGAGTAGGGTAAAGATCACAACTTTTATCCAACATGGAGCATAAAACCCCTAGTGTAATGTCCAAAAATAGGTTGACAAGCTAGGAGATATGGGTTAGAATGATTTCCAGCCCGGCTTCTATGACTACATTTACATGGAGATTTTGTGGACAGTGCGGAATAGTGAGTTCCTTTATCTATAGTAGGGAGTGATTAATGTTAAGGAGTACTCAACATGCTTTTTAAAGTTGTAATGTTTTGCACCGATATACCTTGCTAATGAGCTATCTAGAGAAAGTCTCTTTGAAGAAGATCTCAGACATACTATTAAATATTAGGTAAATGTGTTTAGATTAAATTTCATCATCGATATTGTTATTAATGCACTGATTATAGAGTGCAACCTGAAAGAAATGGGGTATAGAGTAGGGTAGTGTTGTTTCTTTACCCAGTGGATCTACGTCTTTAGGCAGGAAGTTCCATTTTGAGGCTTCATGTGTGATGAGTTCTAGTCATGCTATGAGTACTAGTAGATGGATGTACAGTTATTAGTGTGGTAGGAGAGTCCTAATGAATAATCAGTGATATTGAGACCGTATTTTGTATAGAATTTGCAATAGTTTTTTGAACGTATAGCGGTTTTGCAGGACCATCCCTTTAGATGTGAGTGGTAGGGGTTATCTCTAACATCAAGTTCAGGAGTAGGTTCCTCACCTACACATCATGAACAGAGCTTGATTAGTGATGGATAGTCAAGCTGACGTCATGGTTTTCTAGAAAGAGGCAGTGATACACTGGTTACACCGAGATATCCAAGTGGGCCTACACTGGGAAGTGGGGTTGTGTCATAGGTTCATGTTACACGCTACATCTATTCTATATAGTCTACCCTCAAGGAGTAGGTGGTTGGACCATCTATGGTGAGATTTAATATTTTAGTAGCTTCTACTATTGGTTCTTCTGTTTTTGATATAGGTGCATTGAATTATTTTAAATCTACACCTGTGGTGAAAGGCCTTGGTCTTGTTTTGTGTTCTTATAAGGGTGTTTTAATGCTAGTGACATTGTTGGGAATCAGAATGGGTGATGTGTGCCAGTGTAAGAAGTACCCCCTTGATTTTGGCAGGTGCTACTTCTTCTGGGGTTTTTATTTCCTCGAGATGATAGGTCATTACGTCATTCTCATGATTTATTGTCTTGTATCTCATCGAGATTATGTTGACTTCTATTGTCAGATGGTGAAATTTACATCACTAGAGGGTGATGTGTGTACTTAAAAGGGTGAATGGGATGATCAGGTGAGCCAATATAGACCGGAACATCATTGGTAGGGTGGGATGAATGCCCAAATAGATAGTTTATACCTGGATGGTTAGGGAGTGAGTTAGGAGGAAGCTCCACCAATCGTTCAGTGCTTTAGTAACATATTTTCCAATGAATTTTCTTGTTTACCTCCTATGAGATAGGTGGTGTCTCCATCGATCTAGTTATAAGAGAGTCGTTAATATTTTTTCTTCCTTATGGGATGGCTATGATGGAGTTTTAGGATCTCAAGATGCATCTAGAGGACTGGGAGGGGAAGGGGTTTTATTCAGCCTATTATTTCTCCATGGGGATTACTGGTCCTTTTAGCGAAAAACACAGATGAAATTACATGGATATAAGAAGATTATCATAAACTGAACCAATTAATAGATAAAACTGATATCACTTACCCAAGATATTTTACCTATTCGATAATCCTCAAGGAGATCGAGTGCTCTCAAAAATCGACCTAAGGTCAGGATATCGTTAGGGTCTTATTCGACCAGTAGACATAAATCGTACAACCTTTCATATTAGGTATGGTCTATATAAGAATTTGTTTATGTCATTCATTCTCACAAATGTTCTAGCAGTTTTCATGGATCCGATGAACTGAGTGATCCATCTTTACATGGATTCTTTAATGGTGGTCTTCATGGATGATATCGTGGTGTATTCTCATAGTCAACATGACCATTCCGAAAATCTTGAGATCATTTTGAATAAACTAATAGAGCATCAGTTATATGCTAAGATTACAAATTGACACAATTGTATGGATCAGATTCTGTTCATGGGTCACATCATCTCAGAGAAAAGAGTATCAGTGCACCTGGATAAGGTGAGAGTTGTATTATCATGGAAAAATCCTAACAATATTTTTTATTTACAGAGTTCTGTATGGCACACTGGTTACTACAGACATTTCATATAGAACTTATCACACATAGAAGATCCATTGATGGGATTTACTAATAAGGGTGTGATGTTTTTATACTCTGATTTTTGTGATATAGCCTTTCAGGTTCTTAGAGGATGGTTGACATCAACACCAGTCTTCATTGTGTAGGAGCAGAGTAAAAGCATCAGAGTGTACTATGATGCATTAAGTATTGGACTGGGTGTCACGACCTATCCTCGGGGCTCGTGCCGTGACTACCCCAAGCCCGCCTTCCATAGGCCAGGGGCTGGTGACTAGAACCAAGGCGTAATTCCCAGTAAAAAGTGAAGGCATTGCCATTGAAAAGTAAACGAACACCATAGAGCAAGCAATCAGAAGTAAACACTAAGTAAAAACTGGGTACAACAGTATGTGCGGAAAAGTAAGTGGGCCAAAATACAAACCCAAACTGAAAGTAAAGTACAACTGGAAAAGGGAAAATAACAACTAAAAGTGAAGCCACAACGTCGAGTCGTCCACTGGAAGCCTCACTTGAAGGGTGAGTACAGATAGCCCCCACAGCTCCTCGGGTCCAGCCATCCGCTCCGAGTACGTCCCGTCTTGTCGTCCACCTCCGGGTACCGTCCTTCTCCACAAACCTCAACCACGATCAGCGCTATCCGTCGTCTGCAACCAACACAACATAGTGCAGGCATAGCCCGTGCAGGGGTGAGTATAAGCTACTCAGTAGGGACCCAGAGACCCCCGAAGGTCTCCCAGAATCTACAAAGGATAATCCACAAAGGAAAGATTCAATCACGAAGTAACATTCGACACTGCTTAGGTATATGCCCATACATATACCTAAGTCGTCAATTCTCGTTCGGCTCCAACATCCGATCTCAAGTACAACCCAGTCCACACAGGAAAGAAAAATGTAAATCCACACAGGATAGCACAACACAATCCACATAGGAAAGTAGAACAGGATTCAGCTCACACAGGTATACTTCTTTGTATGACGATAGAGATGATCAGATATATCCACTGATTCATCTATGTCGTCAAACCCACAAAGAATCGATTGATACTAACCCCCGCAATGAGCCACAAAGGATCTGACCCACACAGGATCGATAGGTAACTAACCCCCGCAATGACCCACAAAGGATCTGAACCACACAGGATCGATAGGTAACTAACCCCCGTAAAGACCCACACAGGATCTGTAGGCGCTCGCCCACACAGGACCGCTGAACGTTGACCCACACAGGATTGGACCCACATAGGATCGGTATCACTGATGCATGTAGTATTGCTGAGTGATGTAGTCGTCGTCGTCAAATCCACTGAGGATCTCTGTACAGTCGCCATCGTCGTCGCAGTCGCTGCAAGCTCTAGGATTCCCGCACACAGCAAGCTCGTTTGGTAGGGTTTGCTCCACGAGCCGAGAGGCTGATACATCAAGTGACACATAGTCCAGAGTTGATGTATCCAAAAGTTCTGTATTGTCAACAGGAACTCAACGCCACATACGTCGTGTCAATCAGACACCCGGTCTGAGAGTTATTAGATTTTTCATCCCAGGGGCCCGGTTGGTTTTTATGTCAAAACCAACCCGAACATACTCCAACTGCATCCAATCCACGAGTGGAGTAAGACAAAAGTTCCGTCTCACTTATAGAAATCCATAAATGTTGACAGAACGTCAATCAGACGTCCAGAGCTCAAGATATGAGTGTTTCTGCTCCGAGGGCCCGGTTGGTTTTGTGTACGAACCAACCCGGACGAACCCAAAGTTCTCCAAAACCTTGAGTACGATATACCAAAACGACCGCCTCGATCCAAGGATCGCATCGCAACTGACGGTGCGTCAATCAGATGCCCGTAGCTCATGTTATGGGCAATCAGCCGAAAGAGGTTCGGTAATAGGGGGTTCGGGCCCGGTCCGACCCGGCCCGATACCCCCAGGGTCGGCCCGAACCGTGTCCACCCATCCCGGGTCCGGGTCTGGTCCCCTTGGGCGTGGCCCGGCCTGGCCTGGGCGCGGCCCGGTCTGAAAGACCGGCCAGGCAGCCGGCCCGGCGCGTGGCGCGCTGGCCAGGGGCTCGGCCGAATGGCCGTGTTGTTTCGGTGCGGCGGGTGCACTGCCCCCGCGTGGAGAAACTGCGGCCCCTTTATGGGGCCGCTCAGCAGGCCGGCTAGGGGTTACGACCCCCGGCGCTTTCCTCGAACCGGCCAGCTGCTGCCTCCATGGGACCAGCAGGGGCCGGTCCCCTTGCTCCGACGTCGGCGGCCCGGTACCGGCCGCCTGTTCCGCTGCTCTGCCACGGCCCGGAACCGGTCATGGCCTTGGTTCGTCTGGCGTCGTGCCCCTCCGCCACGAGCCCGCTCCGGCCGCGGTGCTTTAGTGGTCCTCCGGTGCAGCGCGACGGCGCCACGTCTTTTGTTCATCTTCTATGGTGCGGCGTGACGGCGCTACGGATTTATTGTTTCCAACGGCGCGGTACGACGACGCTGCGCTTCTCCGCTCTCCGTTTTTACAAATTCTGCGCTGTGCTTTAGGACCACTTTGCCTTGCTCGCCGCATCAATATCAACTACCAAAAAAATGGGGAGGAGTGTCGGCCGTGTTCGTGCAGTCCAACCTCCTCCTGTTAATGTGATAACATGTGGTTCAATTGAAAGGGGGATAATGATGGAAGTAATCACAAAAAAGGAAACGCATAAAACCCCTACCTCAATGTTGTCGTCGAACGAGCGTTCATCGTGGAATTAACCATCGCAGAAGAAAAGGGTCGTCGTAGAAGGAGAGGATCACCGCGGAAGGAACGTCGCTGGCGTTAGGTGATCTCCGGGGAAGGCATCTCTCACCGTCGTCCGTCGTCGGAGGTTGGCGTTCTTCGTTGGTGGTGGTGCGTTTTTCGCGTTCTTCGTCGAAGAATGGAGAATCATCTCTTTTTCTCCCAAAGGTTTAAAACAACACAAACCCCAACAATAATAAAATAACTCCTCCTCTTATTTTATTATCAACATAAGAATTTGAAATTCAAAAGATAAGAAACGAACAATTAATTCAATGAATTAATTGTAACGATTTAACTGCCCAATTTAATGGGGCGTTTCTTAACCCGAATAAACGTAAGGTTTGACTTTCATTAAAATGGAGGGTTGCGGGTGCATTACTTAGGAGGGAAGAAATGGTGGGGATCATGCGGGCCCCACCTCACAAATATCCTACCAAGTGGGTAGGATATTGTGGGTTCCACCTTATCCACTTAACTTAGCTTAGGTGGCTTTAAGTGAAATAAAATAAAGTGTCGCACCACTTTTATTTTATTTCTTAACTTAACCCCATAAATTAAAACCCACACCTGATCAAATGAAACTCTAGAAAAGGCCTTTCTAAAAAAATATCAGCGCTGCGATTCCACCGGTGCCCTCGGAATTCGATTCCGAGCACCGGTTCAAATTTTAGAAAACCCTGCTCCTTCGTTCACTGAACGTACCCGAGCTAAACATCGGAAAATGATTTCGGGCACACCGGGCCTCGGAATCAGGTGCCGTCAGGAACTGCATTCTTGTAAAATTCCAAAGAAACTTAAGAAAAAAAATTTCCTGGAATTTTATGGGTCTTTACATCACTCCCACCTCAGGGATTTACGTCCCCGTAAAGACACATAAAAAACTAGGGAAACAAATGTGGGTACTGAGCACGCATCCAAGCCTCCCGCTCCCAAGTGCTCTCCTAGAGGTTCACGTGCTGCCATCTGATGCTCACTAGATGAATCAGTCATCCACGTAGGAACCGCTCCTATCGATCCTTGATCTCCATCGGGACCTCCGCAATAGTCACCCCATCATTAACGTCCAGCTCCCCATGGTCAATGATATGCGTCGGGTCATGCGCGTATCTCCTCAGCTGAGATACGTGGAAGACGTCGTGCACCCGATGCAACTGAGGTGGTAGATCCAGGCGATAAGCAACCTCGCCAATCCTACTGAGGACTTGGAATGGTCCGATGAAGCGTGGAGACAACTTTCCGTCTCGTCCAAATCTCCGTAATCCATGTCGAGGTGAGACACGCGAGAAGACGTGGTCGCCATCCTCGAACTCTAGTGGCCTCCGCCTCCTGTCAGCATAAGACTTATGCCAGCTCTGAGCTATCCTCATCCGCTCCTGGATGACCTGGACCTTCTCTGTTGGGGCCTGGACCATCTCCGGTCCCACAAGTGCTGACTCCCCAGGGTCTGTCCAGCACAAAGGAGATCTGCAAGGTCGGCCGTACAACGCCTCGTATGGTGCCATCCCGATGGTGGAGTGGTAGTTGTTGTTGTACGCAAACTCCACCAAGGGTAGGTGGTCCTCCCAGCTACGACCAAAGTCGAGGACACATGCACGGAGCATGTCCTCGAGAGTCTGAATGGTCCTCTCCGTCTGACCATCTGTCTGATGGTTAAAGGCGGTGCTCAGACGTAGCTGCGTCCCAAACGCCTCCTGCAACCCCTTCCAATGCTGGGAAGTAAAGCGAGCATCTTGATCGGAGATGATAGATGGTGGCACACCGTGAAGTCTTACAATCTCCTGAACATAGATATGTCCCAAGCTCTCCAATGAGCCCTGATCTCTGATGGGTAAGAAGTGAGCCGACTTGGTGAGTCAGTCAACAATCACCCAAACAGAGTCGTAACCTCTGGAAGTGTGTGGAAGTCCAGTCTCGAAGTCCATAGATATCCCGTCCCACTTCCACTCCAGGACCTCCAAGGGTTGTACCAAGCCTGCTGGTACCTGATGCTTTTCCTTCAACTGCTGGCAGGTGAGGCATCGAGAAACGAACTCTGCCACAGCCTTCTTCAGGCCCGGCCACCAGTGATGTCGTCTGAGATCCTGGTAATCTTCTCCACTCTAGGATGTACCGCCAAAGGGGATGTGTGAAACTCTCTCATAACCTCCTCCTGTAAAGAAACGGGTACCAAGGTACATCCTCTGAAAAGGACGTCATTCTCTCCTCCTAAGGAGAAACCATCATGTGCATGTCCTGAGGATATCTGCGCACGCCGCGTCTCACAGTCAGCATCCCCACGTTGTACCTCTCTGACCCGCTGCAGTAGTGGAGGGGTGACTGTGAGAGACTGAAGGAAGGCTGCTCCATCTCGATCAACGAAGGATATTTGCAAAGCGGCTGGCTACTTTGTCGCCTCCTCAAGTAGCTGAATGCCCGTCCTCCTGCTGGGAGCATCAGCTACCACCTTCCCCTTCCCAGGAGTATAGACTATCTCAACGTCATAGTCCTAGAGTAACTCGAGCCATCGCCGCTATCTCAGGTTCAGGTCCTTCTGAGAGAAGATGTACCTAAGACTCTGACGGTCATAAATTATTGTAAAGCACTCTCCCATAAGGTAGTGCTGCCATGTCTTTAGAGCGAAGACCACTGCTGCTAACTCCAGGTCATGAGTAGCATAGTTCTACTCATGCGGCCTCAACTGGCGTGATCTATAGGTGATCACGGCCCGATCCTACAACAGGACACACCCATGTCCGGTCCCTGATGCATCGCAGTAAACTACGTACCCTACTCCCTCCTCCGGCAACCTCAAGATAGGTGCGCTGGTCAATCTCCGTCTCAGCTCCTGGAAGTTCTACTGAGATCTTTCTGACCACAAAAAGGGTTTCCCCTTATTCATAAGAGCTGAGAGTGGTGTCGCGACTCTGGAGAAGTCTGGCACAAATCTCCGGTAGTATCCAGCTAGTCCCAAGAAACTCCGCACCTCCGTCACGCTCCTGGGTGGCTCCGAAGCTGGCACTACCTCGATCTTTGCAGGATCCACTAAAAATCCCACCCCAGAGATGATGTGTCCCAAGAAGTGGACCTCACATATCCAGAACTGACACTTTGAGAGATTTCCATAAAGATGGTGCTCTCGGAGTGTGTCTAGTACAACCCGCAAGTGGTAGGCGTGCTCCTCATCAGTCGTCGAGTATATCAAAATTTCGTCGATGAATACCATGACAAATCGATCGAGGTATGGATGAAATATCCTCTTCATGAGGCCCATGAACACTGCGGGAGCATTGGTTATGCCAAAGGGCATAACCAAGAACTCATAGTGTCCATACCGACATCTGAAGGCCGTCTTTTGCACGTCCTCATCCCGAACTCTGAGTTGATGATAGCCTAGCTTGAGGTCTATATTTGAGAACCACCGTGCACCCTTGAGATGATCGAAGAGGTCATCAATACTCGGTAGTGGATAATTGTTCCTTACTATCACCTGGTTCAGGTGAGTATAGTCGACATAAAGTCGCAATATCCCGTCCACCTTGTTGGCGAACAATATCGGGGAAGCCCATGGTGAAACACTGGGTCGGATGAATCCTTTTCCCTGCATGTCCTCCAAATGTACCTGTAGATCTCGAAGCTCGGCGGGAGACATCCGATATGCTAGGGTGGATATCGGGGCTGTCCCAGGGTACAGATCAATATAAAATTCTACCTCTTTGCGAGGAGGTAGTCCTGGAACATCGTCAGGAAAGACGTCCGCATACTGATCCACCACTGTAGGAAAACTAGGACTCTGCACGTCAACTGCTCCTAGGATGAGGCTAGCCAACTGATGAGTGATGGGCTGTCCTCTCCTCTATGAGAGTCCATCCTGTGCTGCGAAGGCTCCCTTCTCGCCGGTGAAGGTGAACCTGCTCCCGTCGGTGCGTACACATCACACCTTGCGCCTAATACAGTTGATCTGAGCATGGAATGTAGATAACCAATCCATGCCCAAGATGATGTCGTAAGGCCTCGACGCCACTACAAGAAGATCGCAACCGATGCTCTCACCTCCTAGAGTAATCTCACACTGCCGACACCAGTGCATAATCATCGAGTCTGCTCCCGTAGGAGTCTCTAGCCATAAGGATCGAGCCAACGGCTCTGTCGGAATCTCTGAGCTCCAAACAATGGAAGCAGCTATGAAAGAATGACTCGCTCCTGTGTCTATAAAAACTACATCAAAGGTGGAATAGACATAGATAGTACCTGGAATCATCTTGGGCGCATCATGGTTGTAGGCCTCCGCTGCCTGGAGTCGTGCCTGTCTCTGCCCGCCAGCTCCATGTGGTCGGGGTGGACCTCCTGGTGGTGTTGGTGGTAGAGCCTCAAAGCGTCGCCCACCACCTACTGCTCGACCACCTCCTCTTCCTCGTCCTCCTGCTCCCTACGGACTGCCATGGTCGACCCTCTGCCTCTGCCAGGGTGGCCCCTCAACCGTTTGCTGCTTCTCGGCATGACAGGTCGGGCAGTCACGAGCCATGTGGCCCTGCCCACCACAATTGTAGCACTGTCTACCTCTCGAAAGACTGGCTCCACGCTGTGTTCCCCGCACTGCTGAGCCAGTGTCCTGAGGTCGTCTTCCTGAGGGTCTGGTCTGCCTGGACCCATGAGTCATCCGTCAACTACCTGCTGCAGAAGACTCTGTTACCTGCCGCCCTTCGGTAGGTCTCGCTGCTAAAGAAGGCTCAGCAAGGAAGCTCTTGATCAAAAGGTTTCAATCCAGTACTTCTGCCTGAGTTGGAATGCTGAGGGAGATCAGCAATGCCCTGATCTCATGCCTCAACCCCTGCTCAAAGGTCTGGGCCCGGAATAATGGGTCTCGAACCATGTCTGTCGGGTAGCGTGAGAGATCGGTAAATCTCGTCGAGTACTGGGCGACCGTCAGGCTTCCCTACCACAGCTGTAGATGCTCCTGGATGCGCACCGCATAGAGGGTGGCTGGGATGAACTTCGAGCGGAAGTGGCTCTCAAAGTTTGTCCATAAGAGATATGCCTCGTCATGCACCAGGAGTATCAAGCTCCACCATCTGCCTGCTGCCGCGTGCAGGAGGCTCGCTGCGAGGATCACCATGAGGTCTGCTGGTGTCCTCACTAACCTGAAAACTCGTACAACTGCCTCCAGCCAATCCTCGGCTACCTGGGGGGTCCATCTCCTGGTGGAACATGGGCGGTCGCTGGCGCTGAAACTCGTGCAGTGCACTAAGGCAACATGCATCGTCAGCAGCTGGGGCTGGTAGCATCGGTGGCTCGGTGAGTAGAGGTATCGTCGGTGCCTCACTTGTCAAAGGGCCCTGTACCGAGGCCTCATCGCTCGGTGGGCTTTCGTCACACACAACTCTCGGAACCCTAGCTGGCTACCATCATGGGGCCATCCTGAAAAGAAACAGGTGCGCCACAGTCAAACAGTATACCTAGTGAGCTGACATAAAGTAATCACAAAGAAAACATAAAACACATATGCAATCAATGTTTTCGTGTACTAAGTCAGAAATCAGAAGTCAGGGTCCTGTTGTACATATACGTCGGTCGCCGCACCAACACTGGACTCCCTAGACTGATAACCACACCCAATACTCTTAACACTATTGCTTCACATAGAAAAAGATCAGAGTCCAGAGTTCTACGGTAGAACCGAAATCCTCTGATACCAATTTGTCATGACCCATCCTCAGGGCCCGTGCCGTGACTACCCCAATCCCGCCTTCCATAGGCCAGGGGCTGGTGACTAGAACCAAGGCGTAATTCCTGGTAAAAAGGGAAGGAATTTCCTTTGAAAAGTAAATGAACACCATAGAGCAAGAAAGCATAAGTAAACACTAAGTAAAAACTGGGTACAACAGTATGTGCGGAAAAGTATGTGGGCCAGAATACAAACCCAAACGGAATGTAAAGTACTACTGGAAAGGGGAAAACAACAACTAAAAGTAAAGCTGCAACGTCGAGCCGTCCATTGGAAGCCCCACCTGAAGGGTGAGTACATATAGCCTCCACAGCTCCTCGGGTCCAGTCGTCCGCTCCGAGTACATCCCGCCTAGTTGTCCACCTCCGGGTACCGTCCTGCTCCACAAGCCTCAACCATGATCAGCGTTGTCCGTTGTCGGCAACCAACACAACATAGTGCGGGCATAGCCCATGCAGGGGTGAGTATAAGCTACTCAGTAGGGACCCCAAGACCCCCGAAGGTCTCCCAGAATCCAAAAAGGATAATCCACAAAGGAAATATTCAATCACGAAGTAACATTTTACACTGCTTAGGTATATGCCCATACATATACCTAAGTCATCCATTCTCGTTCAACTCCAACATCCGAGCTCAAGTACAGCCCAGTCCACACAGGAAAGCAAAACTTAAATCCACATAGGATAGCACAACACAATCCACATAGGAAAGCATAACAGGATTCAGCTCACACAGGAATACTTCTTCGTGTGACGATAAAGATGATCAGATATATCCACTGATTCATCTATGCCGTCGGACCCACAAAGAATCGATAGGTACTAACCCCCGTAATGACCCACAAAGGATCTGACCCACATAGGATCAATAGGTAACTAACCCCAGCAGTGACCCACAAAGGATCTGACCCACACAGGATCGATAGGTAACTAACCCCTGCAAAGACCCACATAGGATTGCAACTGACAGTGCGTCGATCGGTGGCTCGTAGCTCAAGTTATGGGCAACATACCGAAAGAGGTTTGGTAATAGGGGGTTCGGGCCCGGTCCGACCCGACCCGATACCCCCAGGGTCGGTCCGAACCGGATCGACCCGTCCCGGGTCCGGGTCCGGCCCACTTGGGCGCGGCCCGGCCCGGCCTGGGCGTGGCCTGGTCTGGCGGACCGACCAGGCAGCCGGACCGGTGCGCGGCGCACTGGCCAGGGGCTCAGCCAAACGGTCATGCCTTTTCAGTACGGGGGGTGCGCTGCCCCAGTGCGTAGAAATCGCGGCCCCTTTATGGTGCCGCTCAGCTGGCCGGTCGGGGGTTACGACCCCCGATGCTTTCCTCGAACCGGCCTTCCTGCACCGGCTGGCCAGCTGCTGCCGCCATGGGAACGGCGTGGCACGACGGCTCCGCGGATTTGTTGTTTCCAACGGCGCAGTGCGACGGCGCCGCGCTTCTCCGCTCTCCCTTTTTAAAAATTCCACGTGGTGCTTTGGTACCGCGTCGCCTTGCTCGCCGCATCAATATCAACAACCAAAAAAAGGGGGAGGAGTGTCAGCCGTGTTCATGCGGTCTGACCTCCTCCCATTAATGCGATAACATGTGGTTCAATTGAAAGGGGAATAACGACGGAAGTATTCACAAAAAAAGAAACGCATAAAACCCCTACCTCAACGTTGTCGTCAAACGAGCGTTCGTCGTGGAATTAACCGTCGCGGAAGGAGAGGATCACCGCGGAAGGAATGTTGCTTGCGTTATGTGATCTCCGAGGAAGGCATATCTCGCCATCGTCCGCCGTCGGAGGTTGGAGTTCTTCGTTGGCGGTGGTTTATTCTTCGCATTCTTCGTCGAAGAACGAAGAATCTTCTCTTTTTCTCCCAACGGTTTAACACAACACAAACCCCAACAATAATAAAATAAGTCCTCCTCTTATTTTATTATCAACATAAGAATTTGAAATTCAAAAGATATGAAACAAACAATTAATTCAAAGAATTAATTGTAATGATTTAACTGCCCAATTTAATGGGGAGTTTCATAACCAGAATAAACATAAGGTTTCACTTTCATTAAAAAGGGGGGTTGCGGGAGCGTTACTTAGGAGGGAAGAAACTGTGGGGCTCGTGCGGGCCCCACCTCACAAATATCCTACCAAGTGGGTAGGATATTGTGGGTTCCACCTTATCCTCTTAACTTAGCATAAGTGGCTTTATGTGAAATAAAATAAAGTGTCGCACCACTTTTATTTTATTTCTTAACATAACCCCAAAAATTAAAAACCACACCTGAGAAAATGGAACTCTAGAAAAGGCGTTTCTAAGCAAATATCGGCGCTGTGATTCCACCTATGCCCTCGGAATTCGATTCCAAGAACCCATTCAAAAGTTATAAAACCCCACTCGTTCGTTCACTGAACGTACCCGAGCTAAACTTCGGAAAATGATTCTGGGCACACCGGGCCTCAAAATCAGGTGCCGTCAGAAACTGCATTCTTGTAAAATTCCAAAGAAAACTAAGAAAAAAAAATTCCTTGAATTTTACGGGTCTTTACATATGGGGTAGTGTGGATTCAATTAGATAGAGTCCTGGAATATGAGTCTTAGTATCTGACGCATCGTGAGAATAATTACCCTACGTACGATCTCAATATGGCTTCATTCATTCACACATTATACTATTAGAGACACTATTTACGAGGAGAGAGTCTTTTGGTGTACACGAACCAAAAAATCCTCAAGTATGTTTTTACACAGCATGATATGAATCTAAGGCAGTGGAGTTTGGGGGAGTATCTATAGTACCTTGACTTTGATCTTGCCTGTATTTTTGGTAAATGCAATGAAGTGGTCGATGCACTGTACATGAGGTCTTAGATACAGGAGGTGTAACATTCGATTAGTGAGTGGTAGTTTATGGCGTTGTCCAATTAGATGCATTTGGAGGTTCAACATAGTCAGGGAAAGACTTATATATCATCCTTAGTTATGTCTTCTGACCTACATGACAGAGTTAAGATGAGGTTTCTTTCATATTCTGAGGGTCTAAATCTATGGGAGAGTGTGGAAAGTGAGGATACACCTCTTAGTTAGATGGTAAGTGATAGTGGGATCATGTTTATCCATGGATAAGTTTGGATTCCCATGGATATATATGAGGAGTTTATGTGGGAGTTTCATGCGTCAACTTGGGAAGTGAACCCTGGAGTCACCAAGATGTTCTGTGACATTTGACATCATTACTGGTGGTTAGGTATAAGGCATGATGCCATTAATTTTCTAATGAGGTGTTCCACCTATCAGCATGTGAAACAAGAACACCACTGACCAACTAGGGTCTTATATTAGTTACATATTCTAGATTGGAAATTTGATGAGGTTGTGGTGGGTTTTGTGACCATTTTACCAATGTATACTCGAGGTAATGTTTTTTTGTGGGATTTTTTTGAAAAACTCATGAAGGTTTCTTATTTATTTTATATCATGGAAACAATTGTTTTCAATGATCGTAGATGTTTATATATCTAGAAGATAGTACGACTTCACCGGGTTCCACATACTATCATTTAAGATAACGATTCCAGATTTACATCTTGTTTCTAGTAGGGTTTTAATAGGGAACTAGGTACCCATGTTTTTCTGGGCACTTCATACCTCCCTCATACTGATGTCCAGTTAGATCATATGATAGAAGTGATAGAGGACATGATTCAAGCATGTTTCTTAGATTTTTGGGGCCTTTGGGAGAGGCACATTTCCCTAGTTGAGTTCGCTTATAATTACACACACACATATATATATAAATGATAAAGATAGCACCTTATGAGGATTTATATGATAGTCCTTGTAGATTACCCATGTACGAGTAAGAGGTAGGTGAGGTAGCTTTAATAGAACTACATCTTGTGTTGGAGACTTCTGAGAATGTCTAGTTAATTTGGAATTGGATGGATACTACATAGTCTCATCAGAAACCTAACAACGATCACCGTAGATGACCTCTAGAGTTGGAGGTTTGGGATTCTGTTTTCTTGTGTGTTTCTTGGAGGTTCTGACATAGACAGATTAGGAGACAGGTTAATCATTCACCACTACATGTCAGGTCGTTCGAGATTCATGAGAGAGTCATATCGGTATCCTATTAGTTGTAGTTAACTCAAAGGTATTGATCCATGAATGATGTCTACAACCTATCTCATCTTCACTTATATCATTTGGACCAGTCTCTAGTTTTTCATAATAAGGAGGTAGATATTCATGTAGATTCATCATTTGAAAAGAATCTGATTCATATCGTTGACCAGAGCATGAAGGTTCTCAAAGACTGATCAATCCCTCTAGTACATGTGATATGGAAGCAGAACTATTTACTACACAAGACATGGTAGGGGGAGGCCGATGTACATTCTTAGTGGTCAGGGATTCTCTCAGAAGATTATTGACCTCTCTTGGGAGGGAAATTTGGGGAGGAATTGATTTAAGGGGGGAATATTGTAAGATCTTGACTTTTTTATAAGGTAAAAATATTTCCTTTTCTAGTTAAATGTTGGTTTCACTATCCTTTTTTTCATAGACCCTAAACTATGCTATGGTACTATTGGTTGAGTTTGGGAAAGAAGACATTGGAAAGAGGTAGGCTCTCCAAAGGACAATTACCTAACGTTCAAGGGGGATACACATCATGTAATCTCATTTCATGGAATATAATAGAATGTCTAATGCCTTTCATAATGGGTATAGAATTTGGGGCTAAAAATGAGCTATTACACACGATTTAATTTCCCAACTATTTTTAAAAGGAATTATCCTCTCTTTTACACATAGTGTAGTGTTTTTTATCTCTTTAAAACCCTAAAACCCCTCTAAAATAGTTTTCTAGATCTATCAGCAGTCTAATATTCAATTTTTTTGTCTTTATTCACATTGGAACGACATTAGTATGTATTGAATTCCTTTTTAGGCATTATTTCTTCTTCGAAACAACATTTGTGCTATTTATATTTAATCCCATATGCCCTAATTCTCATTCTTTCTCTGTTCTTAATATTTCTATAAAATTTAGGTGAATCAATTCTTGATACTGTATATGAAATCTAAGACTGATCTAAGCTAGGTGGTGTTATCATTTCATTCAACTTTTAATTATTTTTGAGAAATTGATCATTATACCTCCCATCAGACTTTTCAGTGTGGCCCAATTTTTGAGTGGGATACATGTAGTAGATGTTATCAGACCTAGTGGGGATTACAATAGGTTTTGTTATGGTGTTTTTAATCTCGTGACCCAAATCAAGGTCACCCATGGGGTGCACCTTTTCGAAATTCCTTAGTTATTCCCTATTAAACCACCTAAAGGGTTGCGTTATTATGCTTTACTGATTAGAGGATGCCTGATTATACATAAATGGAACCTAATATCATAATTAAGAGATGCATTGCCTCCTTTATTTATGTTATCATGTCATTCCCAAATAATATTGATTAAATGGATTAATTGTAATTGGTTAAATGATTAGTACACTCATTGGTTTTTTTTTTAAATTTATTTAATGGTTTATTGTGAAAATGGTGATGAATGAGTTTGTATACCCATGTTACATGTTAAATGTGAAATGAAATACCTGAGAGGGTATACTCATGTGATGTAATGGATGATGTGAGTGGGTATACTCACATGGAAAAGAATGTTTTAAATTATTTGAAATGAATTAATTGTTTGTAATATTTCATGTATGGATCTCGTTGGATATGGTATGAGGTATTGGATTCCTTGGGATGATTATGCCCCTTGGGTCTTGATTTTGTGGGGTTCCTTGGGCCTTGATACATTGTGGATCCAACTTTCTTGGAATCTCATCGGACATGTTGGTACACATGCTCATAGGACTCCAACCAGTGTCTAGACCGTGATTCCACTAGGATTCCCATGGGACTTGATGAGGATGATATGGTCATATATACCCTGGATTTTGCACTACATGGTCTACACTTCATTATATGGCATGGTTGTGGGATAACTGACATCATTTTATGGCAAGGTCATGGATTTCTGATACACTTCATTATATGGTGTGGCTGTGGGTTTTAATTATTGATGAATCAATGGTGAGGCCATGTAACATTCTTAAATTGCATATATATTCCTTGTTATGAGATAACACTTAATGAAGGGATCCTTGAAAGGCTATTTAGTATCACTTATTGTAGTATACTTACTCCATGGGCATTTACACTTATAGTATTTCTTTACATACACCTTTTAAAATATTGTATATTGTTGTTTAGAATAGCATTGATCTTTATGTGGAAATCACCTGCGATGTTTATATCACACCCTATTGGGGTTTCCTTGGGGACCCCAAAATATTATATGGTTGTAGGTGTTAATATGGTCAAGCACCCTAAAGCAGGTTGTTAGCTATTTCTCTGAAGCATCAGAGCATGGGACCAAATGGAGGTTTGTGATGCTACAAGCACATTTTGGTATTTTATCATTTTAGGATACTAGAATTATATTTTATTTCCTGGTACTATTCTGGATTCATTTTAGATACATGTATCATCTGCATCATTGTATATGATGCACTGCTGGCTGGTTACATATTCTTGTCTTTCTTGTCGAGTTATAAGATGTCTGCTTATTTATTCGATTATGCAATTGAATATGTTTCACTTCCGTTTTAATATATACTGCTAATGGGGGAATAGTCTCCCCATTAAGTCACAAATTCCTTCACTACTAGTTATCATCCTCTGGAATTTGGGGTGATGTGCTTGAGGTTGTGTGGCTAACCGGGCATGGGTAACTGTTCGGTGGAATCCGAGTTTGGGACGTTCCAATATATTGTACTAAATATATGATAATAATTCAATAGTAAATTTATAAATAATCCTGTATTTATTATACTGGATTTTTGAACATTTTTAATGAAATTTTAAACTTAAAGTAATGTATTTCTTGTATCTCTTTTAATTATGGGAGATATAAGTCATATTGACAACTCGTTTCTTTTTTGTAGTGAATATAGTAACCATGTTAAATGAAATATCATGAATATCTTTATTTTCATGGTATGTAATGTTTCATTCTATTTTATTATTTAAGGAGTCTTATGATCTAAAATTAACCAAAGTGGAAAGGGTTTTGAGATATAAGCTCATTTTTTATTAGTATTGTTCATGATTATGCTTCTGATGATGAAATATTATTATCTATATCTCAAACACCATGTATTTATTTCTCATATTGTTATTTCAAGAAAACTAAGGTTTTCCTTTCATTTTCCTCAGTTTATGTTCTCAGGATTTGAAAAGAATTTTTTTAATGAAATTCAATTTTATTTAACTCTTCAGTCAAAAATTCATTTTCATTCATGTCCATATTATTTTAAAAAAATAAAAAATGTGTTTAATACTCTCCAAAATTTCATAAAATTATTTTTACCCTTGATTGATTTTTTTTAAAAAATGTATTTAAACGAATATTCTAGACAATTTATATAAAATTAATTTCTGACTTTTTATCGAAAATTTGAATGCACGATTTTTTTAACGTACACAACATGAATATAATTATTCATTATCATGAACAATATATTATTTAAGGCTTTAATTACATTTTTTAAAAGTCAATTTCATAAAAAATTATTCAATTATATATGTGAAAATTTTATATTTTTAATAAGATATTTCCAAATGAAAAGGATATTTTCCTCAAGAAATGTTCCAAGTGAGGTCACAAAATCATTTACAATCTAAGATGCCATCCTTTTTTATTACTTAAACGTTTCTAGGTATTTTTTCTAATGAAATAATTATTATTAATTATCTAGGTGGATAATTTTTATAAGGGCAATATTTGTATGAAACACATTCCTTTTATTCCTATTTTGTTGTGATGGAATGATAAAATTTATATTGAAATCGTTTCTTTTCTATGGTATATTCTATAATAAAATGTTTATGAAACCCATTTGTTTTCATGGGATTTAATATGATGATAATTTTTATGAATTTTTGCTACACATGTGTATCATTTCCATTATGTGATGGTTGTTACATTATAAACAAGGATAATGGTTATATTATAATAATGTATTGTGGTTACTTAATAACCAAGAACAGTGGTCAAATTATAACAAAGGATTGGTGGGACCTATATCACCCTCTAATGTATTTGGTAATGATTAATAACTCATGAGATAAATATATTATGTGTCGACTTGATTCCATGTTCACACGTTTATGTGTGAACCCATATTTCATGTCCATGATAAGACCTAATTCCATCGCCTTACCTTAATGAGTGAACTTTTTTTCTATTTATATATTTTCATAGTGATATAATATTACATTTATTCCATAAATATATGTCAATGTTATTTACTCATTTTTCTTGTTCTTTATTTCCTTTATGACTCATGCCTTATGAACTATGAAAATTTATTCCATTGCTTAAGTTTATGATCTATGATATAATGGTTATAGTCTTCAAGTGATACTATCGTGTTCTCATTCCCTCTTGCTCGTGTTATGTGTTTATCTCCCTTATTTACCCTTATTGAGAATATGATCTTTCTTTTTCTTATGTTTCCATTCCCCTAGTTATAATGAATGTTTTTAGGTATTATATATATATGAGGGGAGATAGTTATGAATATGTGAGTTTGAGAGTATATAGTTCACCAATGTACTATTTTTTTATCTTAAAATGTTTTCAAAGGAACTATACATAAACGATTCCAATGTGGATGGTTATGTAATTTAATGAATATTAATATATTAAGATGTAATATTTATGTATGAAAATTATGGGTCACTGTAATATTTATAAGAATTGTAATTTAATTAATTAAATATATCACCAAATAATTTTATTAAGATCATTCAACTATAGTTAATAATAAAATATTATTTGATAAAAAATGCTTTACAGACAAAAAAAATTCTAAAAATTCTGTCCTATAATATAATATGATCTTTTTTATCAATATATTATTTCATATGAATTAATTAATAAATTTATTTTAATGAAAAAATTTCCAAAAATATTTAATAAATCATCTAATCCTATTTATAACCACCAAACCAATAGTGAGTTTATAATGATCATATTTAGGTAATATTTTTTAATATTATATCCAAGGAAATTTTATGCTCGGTATTTCTAGTCGTATACACATTTAGAAAAGATATTCATTTTAAAAATAAATATTTGTGTGTTATAATAAACCACATAAGGGATTAAATAAATAGATTTAACCTATCCCATTGTGTTACCACATCACCTAATGAAATTTACCAACAAATGTAACCACCACTAATGATTATCACTTTAAAAACAACAAACTACCCATATTTCCTTTATTTACACATATTTTAACCCATTTTCAATATATATTAGTTACTAACCAAGTAAAATTTAAATAACCACATGATTATATATTTAAATAGAAACCACTCTTAGAAACACCCCAAATTTAATTTAATCCATTTCCCATTTGATTCAATCCATTTCATCAACATTTAATTTATTAATCAATTACCCCATATAAAATTCTAAAAAAACTTGTTTGATTCCCTCAAAAGTCATTCGTAGTCAATTATTCACAATTATATCCCTTGATGATGGAAAACCATAATTTGTCTACCACACAACTACCTGACCACATGATAACAACAATTGTTAACCCTCAATTGTAATCCATCCCTCAACCTATTATGCATCGTAACTAATCACCACCATTACCATTCAATCCCCATTAAAAGTCACATATGATAAAAATAATATTAATTGAAATGAAAATATTATAATTAGATTAGAACTCTATATATTCCAATAATCATCATTTAAATATGGATTTCACTATATTTCATCATCTATTTCATTAGAATTTTCTTATATTTTTAGTACTTTCACAAAAACGGTTCAAAGTTTATTTAAGAGTTTAAAATTTTATAAATTATGAACTCCATAAAGTAATCATAGTAAGGCTTCATAATTGAAATCATCCAGATAACATATATCACAACAGTTTTTTAAGTCCAAGGTATGTAACAGTACCTGAAATACCATAAAACTGAAAAACAAAAATTATTCCACCCCTTCCCATTGATTTCCTCCAATATTTTTAATTATATTATTTATTTATTTAATAAAATAAATCCACATAATGAAAAATGGATTTTAATTTCAATGTTTCAATAAAAAATAAGGAGTGATCTCAGATCCCATACCTTTATCAAGGATTTAAAATGTGATGTTTGAAGGTAAAGATTAGAACATATATCTACATAATAGAGATCACACCATGGAACCTTTATGAACATAAAGAAAATACTCTCGCATAAATTTATTTTTAATAAATCACTCAAAAAACCATTATTATGACCACAAGATTCTCTAGGTAGATAAAGAAGATGAAAAGGAGATTAGAATCATTAAGAAACCAAATTCAATCGTCAGTGATCAATATCCTAGGGCTGATGATCAAATCTACGGGATATGAACAAAATTACCATGAAATTGTATACGTTTCCACCCAAAAACCAAGAAATATTAAATAATAATTATTAGTTTAAAAGGAAGATTCCAATTTATAATCATTTTATTTTTTAAAGGTATATGGAATTTCACCATCGGATGTGAAACAATTAGTAGGTTTTTTGAAAAAAAACATATGACACAACACAATGAGATACATTGTAATCCCACACAGTCCAATATCCTATATAACTCATTACATAGATCATATATATATATCATACCTCTCTAGGGTAATAATATGGAAAAACAAATTGACTACTGTACTACAACCATCAAATTGGCATAGACACAAAAACTATCCTTTGAAGTACCATATGTCATAACTCATATCTAAACAATTGAAAAACTCCTCCAACAAAACTCTATTCCATATCTCACCTCCATTTCATAGACACCTATCAGGAGACAGAGAAATAAATACCATTACATCTCATCCTCCTTTCTATAAGGACCTTAGAAACATCAATGGTCATGGTATACACCCTTATGTAGAACCTATACTATACTCACAAAAGAATTTTACTCCATAATAGAACTGGTCATTCTATAAACCTAACCTTATATATGCTCCCTTACAACATATCCTAAGCCACCATGTCATATGCTACTTACTATCTAAATTTTCTAAATTAAATCCACTTATCCTAATAAATAACATCTCCTTGCACCACCATCATCCAAAACCATGAAACATAATGTGCTAAATTTCTAGTCCATTAAAATTGAAGAACACATGTTTTTTTAATGTGTTTATATTGAATGGATATTTTTATCATTTTCAAGGATAAAAAATTTTCAAGTGGTGAGTATTGAGAAGACATATTGATTCAAATTTATTGACTTTATTTAAAAAAAAATTAGAATTATTGATATTTTTATTCATATAGTAAAATGTAATAATATTGATGTTTTTTTAATAAAATTATATGTTACCCAATGATTTATAAAAATGATTTTTCTCTTATAGTATTAGTTTTTGGGGAATTTTAGTTTTTGATAAAAATATTGAAGGGTTATGGATCAAAAATGTATTACTAGTACACTTTCAAAATGTATTGGTTAAAGGATAGAGGATAATTTATTCCCGAGGTTTTAATAATTTTCTAAATCACGCATCTAAATTTTAAAATATTGTTTTTATGAATAATATTTATAGAATATGCTTTGCAATTTACCAATCATGTATAAAAACATTTTTTATGTGTTTTATATAAGATGTTTTTATTTTTACCCACATATATCCTCCTTAAACATGCATTAATTACTCTAAACTATTACGTTTTGACTTTATATGGCCTCTATAAGGTCATTTTTGGGTCTTTCCATCATCATTCAATGATATTCTCATTAGATGAAAAAATCTACCCCTTATCAAAGATAATCATTTCTATATATCCTTTATTCATTAATCTCTATCATTTTCAATCTATATATTTTTAAATCATGTTAGAGTGATATAGATATAGAAATATGGATATATTATGTTTGAATAATGTATCTGAGTATAGAATTTTAGTAATCATAAATATAATAATGATTTAATGTTTTTATATAATAAATTATTGGAACATAAATCAAGAACCTTCTAGGAATCATTATTTTGTGTAAAATTGAATAATAAATTTTAATGATAAGAGGGGTATGGTTTTTTTGAAAATACATAAGGTGGGTCATTCTAAATCATTATCATTTTATTATATATGGATAATCATGTTTTTACATTGGGGTGATTAATAAATCATGATATTATAGAAATAATGATAATGGAGATTAAATGAATGAAAATTATGAAGAAATATTGAATATAAAACGGTTGAAACGTGATTTTGTTAGTATGTTTTAATTTATATGATTTTTATAAGAATAAAAAATCATAATTTTCATTAAAGTTTAAAACAACCCTATTATTTTTTGATATATTATTTTGGATTATAAAATAAATTAAACTGTTTTATTTCATTTAATTTTGAATATGATGAGTGGGGGAAAATTAATTATATTGAAATTATGTTATGAGATATATTATTTAGAATTATGAATCATGAATTTTTTGAGTGGAAAATGAAGATATTTTATTTTTTCCATTATTACAATGGATAGATTCATATTTGTGAAATGGTATTATTTAAGATAGTTATATAATGATCATATGTATATGGGTTGTTATCCTAAGGGTGGGTAAGGAAAAATAAATTATGATTCCCATGATTTTATGATGTTACATGGGTGTTAGTTTAAATTACCATGAACATATGTTGTAGAAGGGATCAAATAAAGTATATGCGGATTTTCTAGGGGAGGTGTGTAATTTCATTTGAACTAGTAATGTTGAATTGGGAATTGTGAATTTTATAACTCTGTGTATAGGGTGGGATGATATAATTTAATGGGTTAAGTGGTAATCATGTGACTTAAAAAATTATAATGAGAGTTATTGTTAGTGCCATGGTCCCACAAGGTCACTTACACCCTCAGATGGGGGATTAATCGTTGTACAACCCAATTATAACTTCTTTATTCAATAACTCCCTTCAAACATATCTCCTTCCAAATTTATTGGAAACATAAATTTAATCAGTTAATAATAACATATCCAAAAATAAATCATATAAGACATAAAAAAACATAATCATGCAATAATTTCACTTTTTTCTCCCCCATTGCTCTACATACATGGAGTAAATAACTAGGATTGCACTGGTGTAACAAAATTCATTAATTTTTTAATACATGATTTAGTTTATCATTATTCCAGGTCAAGGCTCACTACCTGTTCAAATATTTTTGTATCACTCATGTATACCCAAGAGTCACTCACTCTTTCTCTTTATTCACTCACTAAATCAAGGAGGGTATCCAAAATTTATAATCATGAAGGACTTTTTCATATCATTATATAAAAAATATTATATTTATCATTAAATATATTGATATGATGCTACAATGAAATATAACTTGTTACTCCCACTTTTAATTTCAATATTTAAATAACATTTATGAATATTTTATTTTCATATCTATTATAAAATTCAGCATTCTTGATGTTCCTGATGTAATTGACTATTCAAAAAATCATTTAAGATGTTTTTATGTCTTGTGTTTGTTGATAATGTAATGAATGACTATTGTGTGAAGATGAATTCCGATGAATTATTTTTTTGATGGGGTCTATGACATAGTCATCTAGACTATGTCAAGTCATTGATGGTTGTGCTAAAAAAATTACACCAACCATGGCTAGGCCATCCATATTGGATCAACCATGCATATGTGGGGGAAAGATTTACCATGAAAGGGAACCAGTCATGCAACTAGCTATAGTGAAATCTGGATTTAAGGAGAGCATGCATCTGGGTTGGAAAGTGCATTTAGCACTAGTCTATTGGATAGGTAGTAACCATGGAGGAGGTCAATATTGGACCTTGATACTTTCATCTAGAAGTTCAGTGAGATGGATTATATTATAATATGTTAGAAAAATAAATTAATTTATGATGTGGTATGAGTAGTTTTCATGCTACACCATATCTAAGGCCACCGTAGCACATAGTGGTTTTTTAGAGGATTTATGAGCCTTAGGAAAATATGAGGTGTCCACTATATAACACATGGGATATGTGATAGAACACATTGGAATATAAGGAGTATATACCATATTATGATATTTTAATGTTGAGGGTAATTTTTTTGGAGAAGTGGTTTTTTAGGAACTCATTCCTTATAGTATGAAATTCACTAGTAAGTGTATCTACACAACATTCAGCCCGATGTGTGTATCGGTTTATAGCTAAAATTGTTTGAGTGTTATAGAAGGCGTTGGTGTGTTTTAAAAGTGAATTTGGAAAAATGAAAGTTTCTACAAGACATATTTTTTAACCAAAACCATGTAAAGTTAATTGTATTAATAGGTTACACCATAGTGAAGGTAGAAAACAATAGTATATATAAAATAGGTGGTATTATTGTGTAGCACTTATAAATACACCAGAGATAGATTGTTTTCCTTCTAGTAATAGTTATATCAGGGTGAGTTATGATCTATAGCCCATTATGTTTAATTCATATTTCATGGTTCAAGATGATCCCAATAATGATAGTGGTCAATTGGTATAATTATAGACTTAACATAATCAATCCGAACTATTGGGTGCAGGTATAGTAGTAGTATTGTAGCGGTGCTGAGTAGTGGATGAATAGTAGAAATGGTAGATACTTTAGCTATGGTGGATACTGTAGGTGTAGTGGACAGTATTTCAGTGGTGGGTACTGTGCGAGTATTGTTGTAGGCGGGTGCTATAGCAGTACTGTTCACATAATGGGCCTTTGGCAAAAAATTTGGGCCTATGGGCCTTGAAATAGCCTACATGCCCACTAGGCCTTCAGTTTGTATAATGGGTCTCCCTCTACCCAGTAAAAATATGTGTTTTATTTTATTTAATAATAAAATGTTGCTTAGGATCCAAACATTTAAAAAAACAAAGAGAAAAACACATGTAGAGACATGTATTGTTTCTAATCATTTTAGAGGTATTGTTATAGAATTTATATGTATGTTTCTACGGATGAAGAAGGATATTTTATAAGAGTCTCACCCTCAGAAGAAGTCGACATTATTGTGCTAAATGGAATAACCTATTTGGGTGTATGATCATATCATATTTATGTGAATGTAGAATATTTAACCGAATGAGGAATGAGTTCCTCATTTCATGATAAAAGCGAGTTATACAAAAATTCGTGTTAGTGAATAAGGAGGGTTAGTGAGTCCAATCCAAATATGAAAATTTAAAGCCATTATAATTTTAGTTAATTCAGTGCATGTGCACTTTTTTATTCAAGATCCTTCGACATATCCTTGTGCGGGTGAACCATATAAAATATCTTGTGTTTTTACTATGTTCATCACTCATTGAGGGGAAAGGTTGACAGATATAATACTGTTCTTGATGGTGATAGAAAAAGATCACCATTTAAGAAATAATTTCTTATAAACTGAGTCACCCTTCCCCTAGAAGTGGGTGATATTATCTCTAGGATTTGTACAAGTGGTGTAAGCGGGCTATTTATTCATACTCTATCTTGAAATAACAAGAAAGGTTTTTAACCATAATTGTGTTTTGATATTTGAGTGTAGTAATTTACATTCCTGAAAAATCTATATGAAACATTATTTATTATCATTAGGAATGGATTTTTAAATTTTGTATCTCTATGGAATCATTGAAAATATTTATATATTATCCTTGAACTTAAGAGATCATTGATAATTAAATATAGATTCCAAATCCATTAATGATTTGGATTGTCATCATTTCAATATCATATTCATGGTGGTAATATCCATAAAAACCTCTCATGATATGTGAGAAAATATTTTGAATATAAATTAAGGAGAATTGAAGGATCATGGGGATAGGTTATAGGTTCTATAGAAAAATAGTAAATGTTTTAAAATTAATTAAAATAAAATTATTAATTATTTTTTCTAATTATCTAAATATTCTTTTTTAGAAAACTGTTTATATAAATGAGAATTTTTTAAATGAAAATATTGTGAATAGTAACATGACAAGACTTCATCCTAATTCCAGTTAAAATGAATCAGTTTGAGAATAAAAATTATGATTTAGATTTAGCTTTATATCTCTCATATCACTCTGCTGGTGTATGGAATGAGAAATGATGAAAATGAGTCAAGAATTAAAGGAAATAACTCAGGATGGAGAATTTAACTCAATTATGATTCCCTCTATCATGGAAAACTCATAAATTGATGAATATAATGAGATTATGTCCTTATTTTCCTCTAATATTAAAATAGAAATAGTGGGTTTAAAAGGTAACATTTACTTATCATACATCACGTGTATAAATGTGGCTGATCTTTTTTCCCAATTTCCAAAAAAAACTATCAAGAATAAGATGGTGTATTCAAACCTTTAATGAATATGAAATAATATGGTTTAAATAATTCTAAATAGTGGACCTTTGAAGAAAAAAATATTCCTTCTAGATAAGAAGATATTTCTAGATAAAGAGATATATAATACGTTTAAATTTAAAAAGATAATAGTGTATTGATGGACATTAAAAACAATCCACGAAATGATGGTAGTGATATTGAAAATGAAGGATTTTTTTGGTATTTCTGATATGTTTTTAGAACCTGAGGTAGCCCCTAATGAAATTGTCATATGCATAGTAAGGACCAAGATGACCCATGTAGGGTTGGAGGATTCAAATATCTACATGAAATAACAAAAGAAGAAATTTTAGATATAATGTTTAATGTTATAGAAAATGGATCTGGAAGTTTAGAAAAATCATGGAAAAATGTTAACTTATATCTTAAAATTATTAAAAAAACATGAATCATAGATGATTTGAATAAAAAAAGATAAAATATATTAAATAGATTTGAAGTGATATAAGAATTAGTTATTAATTTTTGTTGTAATTTGGAAAATCGAGAATGGTTATTAACACCCTAAATGATGATAGGAAATACGAAAGCATCATCAAAAAGTTAGGATAGATGAATTTTTTAAGAAGAATACATGTGTATTCATCATATTTAGTAGTTAAAAAATTGGTTCCAATCAATGATTGTTTCAAAGACTCAATGTCTAACTCCTCATAAGAATTTTGATATTCATATAACTAAAAATGAAACTAACCATGTAGTTGTAAGAAATTACAATACATCACGAGTAAAAAAAATTATTAAAATATTGGACACTCATACAATAGTTTCTCTATTACAATTAGTTCATTTCTAGAGAAACATCAATCCATGTTTGAAAAATGGAATTCTATGCATTATTTCCCATTTAATGGATATTTTTTCTTGTGATGGTTATGGGAATTAGGGAATATATTATGTTACAAGAATGAAACAAGTATCATCTAGAATTCCTCAAAGAAGAACAATGAAGAAAATAAAATCTTCATGTAAAATTCTAGAGATACATAATATATTATTAGATTTTCAATAAGAATAAGTAACTTGGATTTTTTTTTGCAGGCATACACATCACCATCTCGACTAATTAAATCTATCTCCGAGAAGGCAAATGTTTCCAAAAAATCATTTGAGGTAATGTAAAAGTCATGTTTGTTGATTTTGGATAAGGATTAATATCACATATGACCATAAATAATGACCTCATTGTGAATATAAAGAATAATAATGATGGCATAGTTCATTTCAGAAAATATTAATGTCATAATATTTTTGGTTCCATAAAAGAACTTGATGAAAATATCTTTAGAAAATTGAAATTCCCGTAGACGATGGGGGGAGTCGTAATCTTCTCCATGTTATCCAATTGTGTGACGATATAAATTTTGTGGAGTATATCCATATTTATTTCACCATAAAGGATAAATATTTTCATATTTTCTCTATGGAAAAAAATACTGAAGAAAATATATATCTTGTTAAAGATGATGTTTTTTTATGTTTTATAAAGATGATTAGAACAGGTTATGGCATATAATGATTTTCCAATTTAGATAATCACATATGGAATGTTTCTAAAGTTATGTGGAAATAATTATCTTCCCTATTTCACATATGATCACACTCACAAGTGTGATTGATGTCAAAAAGTTGAAATTATTTGTAAGTCAGGTAAGACAAAGAATATGAATGCTTCAATGTTTCTGGATATTTTCAACATTGATATTTTTGGTCCAATTACACCCAAATAAATGTATGGAAGGGGGTATTATGTGTTTTATATATATTATTATATAATAAGGTAATGTATTATTCTTATCACATGCAAGGACTAGGTATACAAATTTATCACTATATATCAGAGGAGAGAGAAAAAATAGATTCTCATTGTCAACATATAGATGTTTTGAACAGATAATGGCACTAAAATAAAAAAAATCGAAATGAATAATTTTTGGAAAATTAGGGAATTCAACATCATTTATCATCTTTAATAACGGTCCAATAAAATGGGGTTGTGGAATGAAGAAATGATATAATCAATAACATGGGTTGAACAATTTTTATTGCAATGTATCTTCAAGAAATATTTTTGAAAGAAGTGGTTCTTATAGTGGTTTAAATATCCAATAGGTAATTTATATATGAAAAAGAAGAGGTAACTCTATATGAAATGTGGTTTTTAAAGAAAAATATATAAAAATAATTTTATGATTTTGATATAAATTATTTTTCCCTAAAAAGGAAACTATAGAGAATTTTATGATCTGGGAGATGAAGAAATATTTATTAGATATTCCACAAATATTAAATCGTATATGTGTATAGTAAAATGATTTATAATATGATTATGATTAATAATGTATTGGTTTGGGAATATGTAAAATTGATAGAGGCGCATGACAATATTTTTCATAACAAACACCAAATTTGAAAATATGAGAGTGAAGAAGAATATAAGGGTTCACATGGAATTACAAGGAATTATTAGGAATTTAATGAATAAAAATATTGTGAATAATAAACAAAAAATCATTTATGTTAATAAATATCAGTAAACAGGGATTAAATATCTGAAAAAACATTGTTGGAGACCATTAATCTCCAGTCCAAACTATAAGAACGAAGGATCCACAAAATGTTGTGAAATATTTGCCTTACCAAAGGTATAGACCATTTAATTTTTGGTTTAATTCCATTAAATAGTCTTTGTTATTAATCATATGATGTTAATGGTTGTTTCAAGTGTGTCAGGGGATCATTCATATCCCAGAGCCTAGAAAATGAGGAGGTAGATGGGGGTGTACAATTTTGCTAAAACAATGTGACCTAGGGTGCAGGGCCATGTGGGATACAAGACTGTGCACTATTCCATGGTTTTCACATGGTTATTAAAATCATGTGGAAATCCATGTGAAGTTCAAAATATATTAGTGAAAGGAACATTGTTGGAACACTGCTTTTCCAAAGAGCGCATCCAAAACATGTGATGTGTAAAAAATGTGTGAAATTAAATTTTTGAACTTGTATGATGATTTTTACACGCCCATATTCCTCTAATTATAATTTCTAGTGCTATTTTCCCTTTCTCCCTAAAGTGGAGATCTACCTCTCTAAATCCAAGGTTTTGAGATATCTCCCTCAATTATGGAAGATTATATCTCCAACAAAATCTATAGAAAGACCTATGTAAGCTTTGCCTTCTGCACCCATATATTTCTAGTTTCTTCTTCCATAGACTTCTTCATTTTGGTCTACAATATTTTCCCTATATTGGGATAATTTGAAAAATCCATTGATTTATTACATTTTAGGTAAAATAAGGTCTTGATAACAAATTAGTGGAGTGTTTTTATGTCGATGTAGGGGGTCTATGCTCTCCCATTTCATTTCGCTGATTTCTAAAAAGTGAGATTTTTTCCACATGATGGACTCTTTTATTGTCACATACTTTTTATTTAATAAATTAGTTAAATGGATTCCACAAGTCTATAGTGTACTTATCTAATGGTGACACTCATCGGGGGGTTCTCCTAGATCTTCACCACCCCTTTTGGGTGAGATTATCCTAAATAGAATTTATTCCAATGATTGATTAATGGAACCATCTTGGGTGTGTGTGTTGCATCATGATTTAATAAATTAAATTTATTTAAACAAATTTATATTAATAAATAACAATGATTTAGATCCTATAAACAAACACCTAGGATTTATTCTTATTGTTATTCCCATGCATAATGTCATTATCCATTATTAATTCTATTGATTATTGTACTTTCTCATTATCCAATGATTATGATTATTCAATATTATGTTACATGTTCCTTATTCAATTGATGTTCTTAATTCCTTAGGTGAATTATTATTTCATATTTACCATGTTCTATAAATGTTTCTTTTTATGTTCCTAACACCATGAGTATGCTACCAGGTTATATATACTTTCCATTGTGAAAAACAATTATTGGCTTGAATTAAATGTTGTGTTGGCCAGTCTTGTTACCTTGGACTATTGAAATTCTATTATTGGTATGTGTTTGTAAACATGATATTACTTGTTTTTTATGCCTTGTTCCATGACTTTCTCTTAATGATTTATAGCCTTCCATACAATTGTTCTTAAACTAAATTTCATAGTTGGTTACCTAAAAGTGAAAGTGGTATTGAGTAGTTTATTCGATGGAATGTCATTGTAAATATACTACATGTCTGATGAAGGGTCTTGATTGATATGATTCACTTTCTATGGTTTGGTAGTGAACATGGGTCTCGAGTTAAGTTTTCCATGGAAGGACCCATCAATCATTTTTTGATACACTTGATGCACCGGGAGTGAAACTTTGTCATTCCAAGTTCAAGCTCTTCAAGTGGATTTACATATACTCTTGAGTAAGGTTGGTTCCCCATGGGATAAACCAAGGACTAACCTATTTTAAAATATGGATATTACATGCCTCTTGTGATACTTGGTCCCTTATGTGAGATACTTGGTATAGACTCAATGTCCTCATGCCATGAGTGATATAAGGTGCTCTGTATGGGTTTCATTGGATGGACTTGGTGACATCGGTTATATTTCATGTTTTGTAGAGACCCATGGTATTATGTTTAGATCACCTTGTTTGGGCACATACTCCACAACTAGAATTGATTATACTGGTTGATTTCTCATTCCAAATGTTATGAATTAATTTTTATAATTTTTATTATGAGATTTTTTTACAAGAACACTGCCATGAGAGCCTATTACAATTCACAATCTTGGGGGTATCCATTCTTTGGATTCCATGTTTATTTTATCTCTTTTATTGATATCATTCTAGGTATATGTACTTTTCTTCAGAAATACAACATATTCCAAAGAAGTTGGTACATGATGGGAGTCCATTTTAGAACATAGACCAAGGTTTAAATGTTTAATTTATTTAATGTTATTATTTTATTTGTATATGGAAAATATTCTTCTTTAATAAATGAAATGGATCTTCATTGACACCTAGGGTGCCTACCTACTTAGATTTAAATCTGACACACTTGTTGGGTGCATCTGGTACCCAAGTAGTCTTTATGCTCATAGTTATGGATAGTGGGATGCATACAACTTATGATTCTTAGTTTAATTTCTTCTTAGTTTGGAGTTTGGGGGCAGAGGATCGAGCCTATGCTCAAGCTACTATGTAGTAGTTTTTGGATTTTTTACATATTTCTATAGCATGTTGTATATGATTTGTCTCACATGTTACCCTATGCTCCAATTTTTGTATAGAATCATGGCATGGAAATCATATTTTGTACCCTTTTATTTATTCATCATCTATTTAGCTATTTATCTGGATTATCTTATTTCATTACTTTCACTAGATTATTCTTATTCTCATTATTCCTATTTTTTTCCCTGGTTTAATTTTGTGAATACTCTAGCCTATGAGGGAATGATCTTCCTAGGGACACACCCAAGTCGCTCATTACTAGTGTAAAGGTATTGGATTTTAGGTAGATGTTATTGACATCATGTGGCCCAGCGTCTCTGGGTAAAGTTACATGTATCATTGGGTGGGACACAAAAAACTGGTATCAATGATTTAATTTCATTTTTGTCTTACTATCTTGGTCTAAAAAAAGATTAGGACAATTGAATATGGAATTTAAGTTGTTCTTAGATATAGCTAACCCTTGTATAGGAAAAACCCAAATTACCTCAAATAGGGAATTTATGTTATTGGTTATTCCATTTATAATAGATACGACTTCAAAATTGGGTAACACACTTGTTTAATAGTCTTATCATATGGGTATTATTTGTTAATGATTACTATTACTTTTCCCCAGTGATATAAGGGTTTTTCGTATCATGCATCATACTATGAACTATATGAATTTAAATTTCATGAATTATTCCATTCCATATTTATATTACATGAGCATTGACTAGTTTCATGTTGTTTTTTTGCCTTAATCTAATGATTTTTGTAGTGTTGGTTGTTACAAATATAGAAGTTTGACAACCATTATCACATGAGTTTGATATGGCTTGGATTAAGTTGTTTCCCAATTTAAATTTATAAGGTGTATGTGTCCTTATAAATTGGAATCGTGATCCATCTAATTGAACTATTTAAAGAGTAATTAAATCATTAATGAAACTAAAATGAAAGACACTATTAAAATTAATTATTACTTAACTATGAGTATTGTGATACCATGTCCTGACTTTACCGTGGAAATGGGAATTACGCAATGCTTATTGTGTCTCTAATGATCATTCTATGACTATTACTTTATATCAAGACCGACATCTAAGAGAATGATATTCGTTCTGTTATTCTTAATGGAAGGCTCTATGATTTTCCTTATTATCATTTTATTTTTCTTATTTCTTTATTAGTTATAAACCTTATTTGAGATGTGTTCTCAGAAATTATAGAGCTATTCCACTCTGAAAAACTGATTTGTTGTTCTAATATATTGGTGATGATATTACTACCAAGGTGGTGGTCCCTAATACATTGGTGTACTTCATATAGTTCCACCTGAGGCACCCCTATTGATCTTCCACTTGGAGTTGATGCTCATTTTAAAGATAGTTTTCTCCAATTCAGGTATTCTATTCATGGTGGTCCCTGTCCTACCCCATCTATGGAAGAGCTGACATGGGACATTTGGAAGAAACATCCCCCTGCCTTCTTAGGGGATGGAAAACCTCATGTTGTAGATTCATCATTAGAATCAAAGGTTCCAATATTCTAACAATTTGATATGCCTCTAGAGTGGATGTTTATGGTCACTACCCACATGTTTTGTTACAACTCTTATCATTGGTTGGTTGTATATTTTCAGACTGAGCTTTACCGAGATATCATATAAGAAAAATTCTATACAAAATACTATGATAAGATTATTTGTAGACTCTAAGAGTGGATCAAGCTATGGAGTTCAGGATTTTTACATAGGTATCGATGATTTTTCTTGACTATTCTGCTCACGCGATGGATATGAAGTGTTTTTCTCCATCTCTAACCAGTACCAAGTTGATGATTATGAAGAGATTTGAGGATGGGATTGGGAATTCTATTAACTCGAAGGTGAATGCCTTTTGGTTGAAAAAATTGGTAGATACATTTGAAAAACCTTTATTATTAACAAAACATTAGAGAACCTATAAATGCAAGTTAGGGTGGTTGTGTTCCAAGGTATGGTTTTGGTTCATCTGGACGTAAGAAGAATCGTTTCAATGTTGCATGTCGGGGAGGTTCCAACCAAGTGACATGCACTAATTCTAGTTACATGATGTGTCACCTTTAGTACTTATATCATTCTTTTCCTCCACCAGACTTTGTTAGATGATTCTTAAAGGAATATCTATCAATTATATGATATGAGACACCACATCAAGCTAGGAGGTGGTATTCAACCATATTATTAGGTCGAGTAAGTAGTTATCATGGTCAAGGTAGTCAGTCCCATGATCTTCAGTGTCAGTAGAGTGGATCTACTCAAGATAGTCAAAAAGCCTCTCAAGGGTGCAGTTCGGGCCATATGTATGCAGTGTAGCCAGTTATATAGGAGAAAAGTATAGGTAATTCCTCGGATAAAGGTATTGTTCTGGTTACCACAAATTTTGTTTCATACCTTTTTGATACAGGTACAAAAAACTCCTTCACACCTATTACTGTTGTTGAAATTACTGGTCTTGAAATCATGTAATTCTATATAATCATCTCCCACAACATATTTTTAGGGGGAATAATATAGGGAATAACCCATTGTTAGTAGTTCCCCCATGAGATAGGTTTGTGTTGTTTCATCTAGAGTTTCATCAATCTTGATATGGTCGGCTTCGACGTCACTCTCTCTATAGACTAACTTGTGTCTTATCACACTCTAGTGGAATTATATCATTGTTAATTGTCCTTCATATCACAAAATGTAAATACATATATACACAAATGTGAATTGTATATCTATTTAGATCGAGTTGTTCCCATGTGAAATGGGCTTGGAAGAGCTACAGCTCAGTTGGGGAGTCACTTTATGAGTGATTAGGAAATGTAGTTTGTGGAGTTCCCTCTTGTTGTGGATCTATTTAGGGATAAATTCCCTAATGATTTCTCAGATAATCCCCCTATGAGAGATGTTGATTTCACCATCAATCTACAATTATTTGTGGCACCTATTTCCATTCCACTTTATATGATGGAAACTACACATCTCATGGAACACAAGAAATGGCTTGAAGATATTGAGGCTATGAGTATTATCATTCCTAGCACATCATCATGCGGTTCACCAATCCTTACTAGAAGGAATATAGAAAAATTTGATTATGCAAGGATTATAGATAGTTTAAAGAGATTACGGTGAAGAACTGTTATCCAGAACCACATAGAGATGACCACTTTGACCATCTTCAAGGAGAACTTGTTTTCTATAAGATCGATTTCAGGTCAGCATATCTTCAGGTTCGTTTAAGGACACAAAATATACTATGTATAGTTATCTAGAGTATTTATGACTTTTATGAGTACATGGTTATTTATTTTGGTCTAAATAATGCACCACTAGTCTTAATGGATTTGATGAATCAGTATTTCCACTTGAATATTGATTTCATTGTGGTATTCATCATTGAATACATCTTGGTGTACTCGGGCACTAGAAACGACCTTTTCAAACATCTTGATATCATTCTAAGTACACATATATCGAAACATATATATGTGAATCTCAATAAATTCCATTTTTTGGATCAATATTATTCACTTATTTATTCATATCATATCAGAATATATATTATTAATTTTTCTAGAGAATGTGAGTGGCGTGGTTTCCTAGGAGTAGTGTGGGAATTTTTTTGATATATGTAGCTTTAGAGGGTGGATAGTTTTTACAAGTGATTAATATAGGACTTATCCCACTTATTAGTGAATCTTATGGACCTGACTAAGAAGGTTGTGCAGTTCAAATAGTTTTAATATTATCATAATGATTTTTAGGAGTTTATGTGAATACTCACTTCAGGTTAGTTTTTTATTCTACCTAAGACATACATAAGTTATAAAGTCTATTGTGATGCATTGAGAATTGGTTTGAGTGTAGTTGTTATTCAAAGTGATTGATTCGTAGCATATGGACTTCTCCAGATGAGGGAACATGACAAAAACTATCCTACACATGACATCAAGCTAGAAGCAGTGGATCGTGATCTACACTATTGGAGACACTATCTATTGGGAGAGAGATTAATCATATAAAATAACCATAAGTATCCAATACATCACCACATAGTGAGACTTGAATCTAATGTAGCACAGGTGGGTGGAATAAAAGCTGTTGATTGACTTTGTGCTTGCCTTTACATCCAAAAAAGGGTAAAGTCATAGCTGATTCATTGAGCTATAAAATGTAGGCACAAAATATCAAGGTGGCCAGTAGTGAGTGGAAAATTATGGTTATGTTTTCTGAGTTACCTATGGAGCTTGAGGAGAAACATGGGAAACCATTTTTTGCTTCTCTGGAAGTGCCACCCTCTCCTCTAGAATATGTTCATATGCATCAGTTATCAGATTCCAAGGGAATCATTTTGAGGGAGAGCATCAGAGGAGAGAACCTGCCTCTATGTTCGGTTTTTGATGGCAGTGAGACCCTGCTCTACCCTGGGTATGTATAGGTCCCTTCAGATATATGGGAAGAGTTGATGAAAGAATCTCATGCCTTTGTTTGTGTAGTTTTTCATGGGCTTACCAAGATTTATCATGATGTACATCATCTGTGTTGATATCCATGTATTAAGATGAAGATAGAATGGTTCATTACACGATTCTCCACCTATTTGTAGATTAGAGAAGAGAACCAATGACCTGATGTATTTCAAAATCCTCTCTCTATTCCAAAGTGGAAGTGGAATGATGTGCTAATAGATTTTTTTATAGGCTTTCTGAGATCTCATTAAAGAGGTGACTCGGTATGGGTGATCTTTGATAGGTTGACCAAAGTCATGCACTTCCTACCAATATGAACCATATGGGTGTAAGAGGAAATGCTTCAAGACTTTATTCATTATTTAATAGGTTCATGGGAAAATAATATTCCTCTAGTTGGTTTTCCATATAATTAAATCTTTTAGGAAAAAATTTACATGGACCTATATGATTATATCCTTGGTAAATAATGTTGTTCACCTATGTGATGTCTTGAGGTAGGTGAGGAATCTCAACTGGGACCTCATCTTGTTTAGGATAATGTATAAAAAGTCTATCTAATTCATAACAGGTCAAATTCATATAATTATTTTCTACATAGGCCTCTGAAGCTCATGCTGGGACATTGGGTATTTCTATGTGTATCACCAAGGTTGGAATATAAATGAATTAGGTGACAGGGAAAGTTATCAACATGCTATGTTGGGCCATTCAACATAATATAGGGGGTAAGGATGGTATCTTTTTGGTTTTTGTTACCTCAGAGGTTCCATTCCATGCATGATGTATTCCATGTATCTCTGCATCGATTATATCAACTATACTAGAATCATTCATTTGAACTCATGGATATCCATTGGGAGTTGGATGAATCCATTTAAGATAATCCAATTCATGTCATCGATTTGAGCATGTTGTTTCCCTAATGTAGGTCAGTTTTCTTTATCCATGTTCTCATGTAGCACATATTCCTACAAGAATAGACTTGGGAGATGGAGGATGATGTACAAGAAAAATGGTAAGAAATCTTCTCAGATGATGTTTTAAATCCATAAATTGCATTTTTTCAATGATTCATAAGAGGTTTAATGAGGTTCTGGGTGCGTACGAGTCTCGTTCGAAGCATAGATCCTAGAAAAGTATGATAAAGATTTCTCCACACAATTTTTCTAAAACTGTCTAACCCAGAGTGCATGGTCGTGTAGGACATATCTAGTTCATGAATATTTTTTTCTTCATTTTTTGACATGTTAAGTCAAACTTTGTGGAAAACCATGTAATGTTCTCCTTATATTAGTGAATGGTGCATTGTTGGCTCATTGTTTGGCCAAACCATGAAGTCAACCCGTTTGCAAATTGAAAATGGGTAAAATTACATGGTTTTCTATCATTAATTAATTTTACTCACCTGTGGTCATCCCCCTCTCATTTCTATTTGTATTTTCTCTTCATCCAATAGTTAGATCTCATCCTATCTACCTCCTAGATTATTTTATATCCCCCTCTGTGGACCAATTCCTTCTACGCCAGAAGCTACGAAATCCCTCACTAAACTCTACCTTCTACACCCAAGTATTTCTATTTTCCTCCTCCATCCATTGATTCATTTTCATGTGATGTTTTTTTCTTATGTTTCTGGGAATTTGACCAGCCATTTGATTTATTCCATTTTAGATTGAATTAGGGATTGATTATGGACAAGTGTAGCATTTCTACATCAATTTAAGGGGTCTATTCTATTTCCCTTCATTTTTATGATTTCTATATATCATTCCATTGTGTCACACACAAGATTATTTTATTTTAAAATCTTATTTGTTTTGAAAATTAATTAACTGGAGTCTACATGTCTGTAGTGACCCTATCTTATGACAGAACCGATCCGGTGGTGTTCTCCTTGATCCTGACCACCCTTTTTGTGTCTGGTTATCATAAATGGAATATATTCCCATTCTTGAAAAATGGTACTATCTTGGGTATGTTTGTTTCAACTTGATTTAATGTCTTAATTTAATTGAAATTAATTTAGTAGAATAAAAACCCATGAGTTAGTTCCTATTAAGAATGTCTGGGCTTAATTATTATTGTTTGGCACCAAGTGTAATTCCACGCACTATTATTCATTCTTTTTATTCTTTTGATTTATCGTTATCTATTGTTTAATATTATTCCATATTATTTTAATTTATCCTTATTTCATTATTCTACTTAATGCGTTGGGTGAATTCTTATAGCATCTTTACCATGTTTTAAACATGTTCCATGGAAAGTTCTTTACTCCTTGAGTATGCTACTTCATTCTTTATGATTTCCCTTATGCACAAATTGTTTTACATGAGTAAAATTATATGTTTTTCCATTATTTATAGCTTGAAATATTGAAAATCTATTTTTGATGATTTTTTAGATTCACGATATGCCCTTTTGTTTATGCCTCACGTCAATCCTTACTCTATGTTTTCCGTATTACCAAACAATTTTTTCAGGACTAAATTGAATAATTGGTGAGCTTTGTGAGAATGTGGTATTGAGATGATTATTTTATGGAATTTAATTGTAAATATATTCATTCTATCATGATGATTCTTTATTGTAATGGACCACTCTATGCGGGTAGAGAGTGAACATGGGTCAGGTGTTAAGGATTCTATGGATGGACACACCATGCTTTGTTAGATACTATTGATGCATTGGGAGTGACACGTTGTATTTATGGGTATGTGATCACTAAAAAAATTTAATTATACTCATGAGTGAGTCTAGTTACCCAAGGGTACAACTGTGGATGATCCTATTTGGAAAGATAGTTATGTCATGTCTCGGGTAATACCTAATTCCTTGTGTGATATACCAGGTATGGACTTAGAGTCACCATGACTTGAGTGATATAAAAGATGTTATATGGGTTTCCTTGGATAGACTCTATGAAATGGGATACATTGGATGTTGTTCCCCAACCTAGATTGTTGTACATTTTTTTTAATGACATTTTTGGGCTATTATTATTAATTTTTTCCCAGTTATATTATTATTATTATTATGTTTTCATTTTTATCTCTTTTTTCTTATCACATTTTCTCTTTTTTCATTCTCTTCCTTTCTATTTGGTACATCATGAAAGCCCCTCATTCCTCTCCTCCCAAGCCAAATGCCCCCCCTCTCATAATTGTGTGCCTCCCATCTATCGGTCGGCTCCCCTCATACATCATCCTTCCGACGATCCGCCACTGGCACCCCGCTCTCTATCTCCCCTCTCTTTTTTAACCCACGTCCCATAACAATCCCCAAGGGGTTCCCCTTCAAGTCGTGCAACCCCCTTCCATGGACCTCATTCATTTAATGATTTCAGGGACATATTTCTTTACGTTCTTAATTGAAATAACCAAGGTATAGTATCTGCTTCATTATCCTCTCTATTCTCACTTTAGTTTGGCCTATCTGTCACTCCATAGGGTTTGGTCAAACCCAAGGTCCTTGGGTAATCTGATTTATCAAACTTATTCTATTATGGGGTTGTGCTAATGGACACTCGGTACCAATGGGTGTGTGTTCCTACAACCACCACTGAAGGTGAGGAAATTCGGCTTGTTCCGGTTGGTCTCTATTATCCAAGGTGATATTTCCTTTCCACTTATTGGTTTTTCACCATCTAAATCAGTATCGTTAATTTTTTTTAATGTTCATGCTAATTATCCTGTAGTGAATCATTCATTGCTTTGTGATTTCGGTCTATCTCGGTTCATCGGTCCCCATTTGAGGTGAGATTTCACTTGATTCCTTTTTTAATTTGGTTTTATTTGAATACTTTATTGATTATTAGATTCCTCTTTATTATTGTAGTATGTTGGGGTCATCGCAGTGAGTTCGAGTGGTTCATAAAAAATTCCTACATGTATTTACATGGGTAGGAATGTATATATATATATATCCTCAATTTACATATTCCTTCATGGAAAGGGGAGTATGTAATTTGGGTCAATATATATATCCTTATATGTGTGTGTGTGTGTGTGTGTGTGTGTGAAAATGTATATGTGTGTAAGGTGAAGCGGTTTTGGGCTGCCTTCATCTGAAGTTTCATGTTTTGAGGTATGGAATTTTATGTCGTTGGTTGTTTTCAAACTTGTTTTATTGTATTATTTTGATGTTTTAAGGTTCATTATAATTTTTTCGTTGTGTTTTGGACTGTTCCAAGTGGTTTTGAGTTGCTGGGTATAAGGCGACTCGCCTGCGTGTGCATAAGAAAGTATATATATATATATATATGAGGATCCCCCCCGTTACTTGTATGACCAACCATGGTAGTGATTATACACGTTTGGGGATAGGTGTTCCCATGTATATATATACAAATTAATATGTAGGTGATTGGATATTGGTATATGCATATTAGCATACCTATAAGTATCCCCTTTCACATGTTCATGGGCACTGAGAATGTGTACATAGGGTCTATGTGTCCTTGCATGTATGTGAAGGTGTATATGATTTGTGGGGGAGCATCAACCTTTATTTAGAGAGTGATAAGATCTGAAGTGGATGGATTATTTCCACCCTGATTAATGTTCCCTATTCAATGATCATTAATTAGAATTTCCATTATTTTTTTATTTTCCCTTAAAAGAATTAATTTGGATTTTATAAGAAATGCATATACGCTATATATATATATATTTATAAATTTAGGCAGTTCTGTTCCCTAGAAACACTATAAGAATTTATTTATATATTTTTTAGTTTATAAATTTAATATTATTTTTGATTATGTTGTGAGAGTTGTATTTATATAATTTTTGGTTTGTTTATAAGTTAGAATTAAATTTTTGATAAAGGTAATATAAAATTCTTGTGCCTGCCTTAATGTAATGTTTTTTAGATGGGTTATTATGGTTGTTCAGATGGTGTGAAATTCAATTTCAAGGTCTTTGTGTTGTGTGTATATTTTAATTAATTTTTTCAATGGAAAATTAATCACATTGGTCATGTTTTCCCTATTTTGAATTTTTGTATGATTTGTGAAGTGTTAAAAATGTGAAAAGATTATTTTAAAAAAAAGATTTAATGTATGAGTGGTTTTAGGATAGGATTTGGCCTATATTTTTTGTTAGTCTCAATTTAGTTTTTTATTATGTAATAAAAAGTGGAATTAGGGAACATCGTAAGTGATGGAATAGGTAGTTGAAAAATATATTTTCTATAGTGTTTAAATTGAAAAAGGTGATGTTTTGTAAGGAGGGGTGTTTCATTGAAATGTTTGGACTTTTTCTAAATGTAGAGGTATGGTGTGTGTGCATGTGAACATTAACTTGAGAATAAGGGAAACCCTAACTACCTAGGTAGGAAGGCTAGGACTAGTACTCTAGATGATACATAAGTGGTTCATCTCAGTTTCGTATTGATAGATTTTTGTAACAACACTAACTAAATACTGGTGATGATTGGAGACCACTATATTATGGGTGTGTTCCCTACTAGTGGCTCAGGCATGAGAATGTAGACGGTTATGGCTCCTATGCCATGTTTTCACTGAGTTACATGGTCTCTAGGGTCCCACATGTGCTAGTTGCCAATACGGGTTTCCCATGGTTCTTATTTGTGTCACAATTCTTATGATGTGATTTCCTTTTCTATTTCACAGGGATGATTCCCCATTGTGAAAAAATAGTTGAATCTTCATTTCTCCCCTTTCATTTTTAAATGTTAATGCATGATTGAAATATATTTTGAAAATATAGTGGAAGGGAAATGATTTCCTTAAAAAAGTGAACTTGTTACATGGTTATGAAACGACTGAAAACCCTCATTTCAATATTTATTATTTTAAACCAAGAATAATTGGGATTAATTTTAAAGGAAAATTCATAGGGTTTTGTTATTCCTTGGCTTCTCGACTAAGTATCTAAGTTCTCACACCAACATTATTTTTCGTTTCAAGTTTTAGTCAATGTTCACTCTTGGATCAAATACTGTTATATGTTTAGTGGTAACCCATGGGGACACTTGGATGATTGTCTAGCTGGTTATCTTTATTTTTTTATGTTTTTAGTGTTTACCTATTTTTTCTAGTCTATTTTTGGTTATTTTTCTTTTATTTTTTGGGATAAATTCTTCCTAACTGCTTTTTAAGCCTGGTACAAGTTTCCTACCCATGGGGATTGGGAACACCCTTCGAGACATGCCACGGGCCAGCTCGAGTGACCGGTTTAGGGTCGACTCTGGTTGGTTCCGGATAAAACGGTACCAGAGGGTGGTTTATCCAATGTCCATTGGGTATTTCTGATAGTTTTTATTTAGAATTTTCATAATACTATTCGTCAATTGTAGGTAGGTGATTGATCACCAACTATTTAGAATGCCACTTAAATTTTCAGGGTAGTCCGAGATGGTCCGTCCTTGAAAGTTGTTCTTGGATTTTGATTGTTTTCAATGTTCTTAGTTTGGTTTGGGTGTATCTAGTTGGTTATGAAATTTGATTGTCATTTTAGAGGAATTATTGGTTTTTCTACATGGCCTGGAATGCCACGTACAGACCATGGAGTAACCTCGGATGACTTCTTATATGCTCACCTGGTTGGTGCATGGTCTTCCAAACAGTGTGACCAAGCCATGTATTTCAGTTGTTTACTTGAGAAATTGTATTCTTGATTTATTTAGTGAATTGGATACATTAGGATGTTCTTTGTGTAGTTTTTAGTAGGTTTTGGAGTGTTTTTCTCGACTTTTAAAATTGATTATCGGAATATTAAAATTAGATTTCCAAAATTAATATAGTGGTTTCTTTGATAATGTAATGGGTAGTTTTGGGGATTGAATGTTTTTTAGAAAAGTTTTTGAGATCTTGAAATGTTTTATTAAATGTGAAATTGGAAATTTTTTGGAAGGGTTTTGGGGTCTTTTTGGAAGTTATTATTGAATGTAAAATGGGAGGTTCTTAGAAATAGAAATTTGGAAAAGCTTCATTTTAGGATTGTAAAGGATTTATTCGAAATTGGTTGGGAGTTTAAAATATGGGTAGGATGTTTTTTTCAGAAATGATTAGGTGTTGTTCTTATTTGGTATTCCTACGGACTTCAATATGTATGGATGAATGTAATTGGATTTGGATAGTTGTATGTATGCCTGCATTATTTCCCACGCTTGCACATGAACGTATGTATGTGAGGTTTCATGAAATAAAAATGTTGGGTGTTTGGATTTGAAGGCTTGTTTTGTTTTCCAAAAGTATGTTTTGATTAGTGATGTTATTGGATTATTTTTGTTTAAGAATTATTAAAAATGAAAGAGAGTTTTAAGAAGGGATTTTTATGTATTCATATGGTATTGAAATGGGATGGATTTGAAAACTTTCATTTCTAAAAGAGGGGTTTAGTCTTGGTTGGTGATGTTTCTTTTGTATTATTTCTGTTGACATTTTATTAAGTTATGGTTTTTTTATTCTTTAGACTATGGCCTTGATGATTGTTTTTGAGCTGGTGTTTCAACATTGAAATGAAAATTTGAGTTTGACAGAATGATTTATGGTTAAATGTGGAGGCCTGTTTTGTGATGTGATAAAAGTTGCTTTTGTGCATCTAATTTAAAGTATGACACCTAGAAATGACCAAATTTTTCTGAGGGCTCTTTTTCTATTGTTAGTTTTACCCAGACCCCTAGTGGCGTGGTGGTAATATTTTCTTTTCATTTTTACTTGATTTATATATGGTGGTTGAGGTTAGAATGGGGTTTTGGTGTAACTTGAGGAAGTAGATTTCTTCTTCTGGTCTATAGGAAATCAATTTTCTGTAAAGGGAGAGTTTTACTAGTTTTTTTGAAGGATCTTGTTTGGGAATGATAAGGGTGATTGCTACATTATCCATGCATGTTGGGGTCACAGACTGGAACAATTGGAAATCTTATTTTTCAAGGTGCTCATGAAGGGTTCCCCATCCGGTGTAGAGGGTGAATTAGAGGATTATGTTTGCATCTTGATCATTTCATCAATTCTTATATCTCATTCCTAAGACCACAAACTAATTTTTTTCTAATATGGTCGATTTGGGAACTCAAAGTTGTTCATCGTAATCTTCTGAAGGCTTGTCAGTGGTGTGGTTGTTTGGGTCACCTAGAGAAGTATTTATGACATCTTTCTAAAAGCTGAAGCCTCGGTTTGAGGTTGTTATTTCCTAAATATGGTGCATTATATGCTTCAATACATCATAGAACCTTTCACAGGACTTGGAGCGAAGATTTTCACGCAGCGAGGCAGTTTCCCGGTGTGAGGAATACACGTCCAATCTATCATATCTAATTTCATGGAATAGACCGGTTATGTTTTCTCTTCATGTTTTTGTCTATTGGGGGGATTTTTTAACAGTTCATGGTGGATACTTCTATAATATTTCAATCGTTTCTCATTGTTAGTGTGAACTTTAATTTTTTTGTTATTCTTTGGACCAATTATATCTTATGGGTGATGCTTGTTTGGAGAAATATTTGTTTTATGAATCTTATGAATAATTTTTTTGGCATGGAATTTGTATGGTCTATCTTTTTCATAGATTCCCCTTGGACTCAGTGCTTCAGGATGGTCTGTGTTGATGTTTCACCTTAGTTTTGGGGTCGGCCCGTGTCGGTGGGTTCGCGATGGAAAATTCACTCAGCATTATTAAAACTAAATCGAGAGTTCCCATATGGGTGCCATTGTACTACCCAGTTTCTAATATGGTGGGGAGACCCACTCTGGGTATCACCAATGACTTCTCTCAAGCTAATCAAGAGTGACTATGGATGTTAAGGGGACACACTAGCTTTAGGGGTCATGATTTTTTTCTATATTTTTTTGATTCTGGAATTTCAGTATTCAACTAGAGCCCAAATTTGGTTGGGAGACAAACATAATAAAAATTCATGGAGAACTTAGTCTTCAAGGTGTTATTATTGTGGAATCTCTTTTTCACTTATCTACCTGACATCAATTAATATATATGGTTATACAAGGGGACGAGTCATATGGTGAATGTTCATTTGAGATCTTGAGAAGACTCTAGTGATTTCTAAGTTAGGGGTTGGGGTATTCCGGGTTGTGGATGTTTTTTTGAAATGTGAGTCTCATGTCACTGGTTCTTTTGATTCATATTTTGGGCCTTAAGGTTTCAATTCTTGAGTGGAATGTGGGTGTTCAATCCTCATGTGGTAGGGGTTTCATTTTAAGAATCATTGTATCCATGTTTTGTTCTTAGAACATCCATGTATTTTGGGAATTTCTAGGGATTGAAAGTGTCATGGTGGAGAAAATTGTTATTCCCCGACCAGGTGCGTTGTACATTATTTTTCTTTATAATATTTTTGGGATATTATTATTTTTTGTTATATTATTACTTTAACGTTTTCATTTTTTATTTTATTTATTTTATTCTACCTTTTTTATTATTTATTTTTCTAATATTTTTATTTCTCTTCCTTTCTCCTTGGTAAGTAGTGTGAACACCTCCTCCCTCACCTCAATATCCGTGAACACCCATCCCTCTCCTAGTTGTGTGTCGCCACTCTACCGACCGGCTCCCCACCTACAAAATCCATATAGCAAGCCACTACAGGTGGCCTGATCAACATTACCCCTCTATTGTTCGACCCACATCACACAGCACACCCAATGGGGTTCCCCTTAGAGTCGTACAACCCCCATATGTGGACCTCCATCAATCCATTATTTTAGGACCATATTTCTTCCTGTTCTGCATCGGAATCACCATGGTAGAGTCTCTCCTCCCTTCTCCTCTCCATTTCTAGCTTCATTTAGGCCTATCTATCACTCCATATTGTTAATCTGAACTGTAGGCCCTTGGGTATTCTAATTTATTATTTATCTTTTGATCTTAGGTTGTGTGAATAGTCCCTCAGGACCGTTGGGTGTGTGTTCTGACAACTTCCATCGAAGTCAAGGTGGTTCATCTTGTTTCTGATGGTCTATAAATTCTAAGGTGATATTTAATTCCCCCTACTTGATTTCTCACCAGCTAAATTCGGATCTTTAATTGTTCTAAGTATACTACTAATTAAATTATAATGTGTCAGTTGCTTCATTTTGATTTTGGTCTATCTCGGTTTATTGGTTAACATTTGAGGGGAGGTTTCTCTTACTACCTTGTTTAATTTAGAGTTATTTTAAGTCTATTGTAATTATTAGACACTTTTTATTTCTATAATATGTTTTGGTCATAATAGTGTGATTTTTAGTGGTTGGAAGTGAATTCCTACATGTAAATACATGTTGTGGAATGTATATATACCCTCCTTATACATAATAACTCATGGAGAGGAGAATATGTACATTTGTACAATGTATATATATGTGTGTTTGTGTGTGTTTGTGTGTGTGAAAGTGTATATTTTTGTAAGGTGAACCAGTCTCGAGCTACCTTCATCAAAAGTGGTTTGTTTTGAGGTATGGAATTTTATGCCACTGGTTCATTTTTCACCTATTTAAGGGATGTATTTTGATGTTTTAAGGTACCTTCTAATTGTTGTGTAGTGTGTTGGACTGTTCTGAGTGGTTTCAGGTCATCGGGTCTAAGGTGACTCGCCTGCATGTGCATAGGTACATATATATGTGTGGGTTCCCTCATTACATGTATAATTATTCGTGGTAGTGATTGTAAATGTATAGGTCTAGGTGTTCCTATGTATATATATAAAAATGCATATATAGGTGAGTGGAGAATGGTATATGATTATGAGGATAGCAGAAAGGATCCCCTGGCACCATTTCATGGTCCATGCGAATGTGTGCATAGCAGGGAACGTTTTCCTAGAATTTATGCAAAGGTGCGTATGCTTAGTTAGGGAGCCTTAGCTTTTAGTAAGAAATCACGAAGAGCCGAAGTTGAAATTTTGTTTCCACCCTATGGTAGGTTCCATATGCATTTATCTTTAATTATAATTTCCATTATTTCCTGATGTTTCATTAAAATTATTTCCTTGGTTTTTATATGAAATGAAAAATTATTATATATATATATATGGTAGGTGGTTTCATTCTATATCATCACTAGATGAATTTAATTTTTCTTGGATGAGTTTATAAATGTACTCTATGATTTTTTTATGTGGTGTGAATGGTATTTTGGGATTGGTTGGTGTGGTGATAGGTTATAAATCAATTTTTGATAATTGAAATTGAAATTTTTTGTGTGTGCCTTAATGTAATGTTTTGAATATGGGTTTTGGGGTTGTTTAAATGCTTTGAAATGCGTTTTCAAGATCTTTGAGGTGTTTTGATTTTTTCATGAAAATTTTCGAGGAAAAATGAATCACTTTGGACATGTTTTCTGTATTTTACATTCTATGTATAATTTGTGAAGTGTTTGAAAAGGTGAAAATACTGTTTTTGAAAAAAAAATTGTTTAATGTTTATGTGGTTTTATGAGGGGAGCTTATCTTGTTGTTTTGGTTAGTATTAATTGGGTGTTTTCTTGTGTTATAAAAAGGAAAAATTGGAAAAATTGTATTTTATGGGAAATTTATTGGAAAATTGATTTTCTATGGTAAGAATAAATTGAAAAACATGTTTATTTCTAAAGAGGTGTGTTTTTATTGAATTTTTTTTCATTTGTGTGAATGTAGAGTTGTAGTGTGGGTGCATGTGAACATTAACTTTAGCACAATGGATTCCTTAGGTCCCTAGGTGAGTGGACTAGGACTAGTATACAAGATGATACATACATGGTTTTTCTGGGTTTTGACAAGAAGGATTGATGTTACAACAATAACTAAATACATGTGATGATTGGAGACCACTAGGTTATGGGTGTGTTCCCTGCTGGTGGATCATGCATGAGAACTTAGACCGTTGTGGGTCATATTTCACATTTTCACCAAGGTACGGAGCCTCTTGGGTACCACATGTGCTAGTTACATGTAGGGATTTCCCATAGTGCTCACTTGTGGATTAATTCTTTTGGTGTGATTTTATATTATATTTCTCATGCTTGAGGATCCATTGTGAAAACCATATTTTAATCATCATTTATCCCCTTTCATTTTGATGTTTTAACACATTTTTGTAATATATTTTGAAAATACAGTGGAAGAGAAATTCATTCCTTAATAAAAAGTGTACTTGTTACTTGGTTTTGAAAAGATTAAAAAACCTTACTCTAATATCTATTATTTTAAAACTAGCATGATTGGGTTTATTTTTATAGGAAATAGAATAGGGTGTTGTTGTTCATTTCCTTTCCTACTAAGTATCTCGGTTCTTATGCCTAATATATTTTTACTTTCAGGTTCTACCCTTGGATCGATCTTGGAGTGAGCATGGTTCTATGTTTTGTGGTGACTCATGGGATCACTTGAAGGTATATCTAGAAGGTTATCATTATTTTATTTTCCCCTATTAGTGTTTACCAGTTTTGTCCAGTTTATTTATGTTTATATTTCTTTTATTTTCTATTATAAATCAAACACAAATTCTATTTTTGATGCCCGACAATAGTTTCTAGACTGTGGGAATTAGGAATTCCTCTTGGCCTAGGCTGCAGACCGACTTGAGTGACTGGTTCAGGGTTGACCCGGGTTGGTTCGTGACATTGGATGTTCCATGGCGACCCTAGGGGTATAGTTTAGATAACCTTAGATGCTTTTAGACACCATAGCTGGAATTGATGGATTGATCAATTTATCATTTCTTATGTTATTCATTAATTTTATTATTATTATTATTATTATTATTATTATTATGGTTATCTTGTTTTTTTTTTGAAGAAATGACCTTGAGACCCGAAGATGGTGCACAATATTGGGTGTAATTTTTCTTTTTCTTCCTTGTTTACATTATATTTTTTATTCAAATAATGCCTTATATGGGTACTTCTATTCAGAAATCTAGCATAGTCTGAAGCATGTGGTTTGGGATATATTCTTATTTAAGATCCCATACCAAGGATTACATGTATTATTTATTTAATGATCTAATTTTATTTATATATTGCATGTTGTCATATTTAGTAAAAAAAATTTATCAGCCTGTACAATATGGGTTTGGCCTTCTAGGATTTAAATATCACCCCCTGCATGGGCATCATTTGGTTCTCGAGTAAACATTGTGATTATATGTATGGATAAACAGAAGTGTTCTTGTTCTGATGCTTGATTTACTTTTTGATTAGGATGGATTTTTGTAGTGGAGGATCTATACCATGATTAAGATGTTGTGTATAAGTTTTTGGTTTTTTTTCACTTTTTGTATAGAATATAGTGTGTTATTTGTATCCCTTGTTCCCTTTTTCTCCCATTTCTTATTTTCATCATGGCATCAACATCAATATTTTTAGCCATATATTTATTCAGATTCAATTTGGTAATATATTCTTCATGTATTATTATATTCCATCCACTAATGTCTTCTAATTCTTTTGATTTGTCTATTTATTACTCCTTGTTTACTTATGTGAATACTCTAACATATGAGGAAATAGTCTCCCCATAGACACACTCAATGCCCTACCCACTATATAGAAGCCTCTGGAATTGTGGAGATGTTATTGAGGTCATGTGTCCCACCGTCTTAGGGAACAATTCAGTGGAACATGAGGTGGGACACTACAATGTGTCATTATTATCTATAGAAGATCCAATATATTTTAATGAATATAAAAATTATTAGGGTGGAAACATGTTTTTAATGATGATCTTGAACAGATAGGGGGAAATAACACCTGGTATGTTATTCCAAGTCCAATTGAAATTAATTTCATTAGAACTAAGTGGGTGTTTGAAATAACATTAAATGAAGATTGAACATTGATTTTGAGTAAAGAACATCTTGTGTGAAATTGTTATTCCCAAATTGAAAGAATTTATGAGACTTAAGAACCTATTTAATGGATTGAAACTATTATATTTTTTCATCCGTGAAAATTTATAAGGGTTTAACAATATATCAAATTTTTGTTAAATCATCATTCATGGATAGTATCCTTGAAGAGGATGTTTGTACTAAGAAACCAGATGGGTTTCTAATTGATGAAGATAAATTCAATTTATTTCATCTAAATGAATATTTTTATGATCTTAACACCAACCAAGAACATGGTACACACGATTAGACTAATATATAAAAAATTATTCATTATTATATAGGATGATTAGAACACAATATATCTATCCAAAAGGAAAATAAACTGTGTTTGATGGTTCTTATATATATTTAGGACATAATGATTTGATTCTCAAATTATGAAAAATGCATGAAATTATTATAACTCATAAGGTGAAAATTCAATATGTATCTTATTGGTGAAGTATCATCTTTCTTAGCTTGTGGTTATATCAAATATTTGATGGGATATTTATCTCACAATCCAAATATGCCACGAAGGTTGTGAGGATATTTCAAAAGAAGGAGTCTAGGACCATATAAACATTGATAGAGATAAGATAGAAACACTAAATATATGAGAAGGGGAAAAGGGTGATAATTCCAATTATTCTAAAATTGTTTTTACTCTATTTGAAATCCGCTCGAGAAGATATATTATTTTCCACTTGTATAGATACTCATTTTCATAGTGATCCAAAGGAGAGACACTTGAAATCTATAAAAAAGTATTCATATATGTATATATTCATCATTTGACCTAATAGGTGTTTTTATATCATAGTGATACATAGTAGAAATTTTTAGGATATACTGATGTAGATCAAGAAAGGTTGGTATATGACTATAATTTGACATTAGATGGTTCTTATTATCATTGTATATCATGTATTTCATGGAAAATTGTTATTTAGGTTTTAATTTTCTTTATCACATTAGAGTTCGTACACATTTTTGTCACTCAAGAATTCACCCAATTGTTATGAATGAGACAAAAACATGATAATGTGGGCATTGAAGTATGTCCTATCATTCCAATTTTGTGTCACAACTCAATTTCAATCAATCATAGAAAAAACCCATCTAAAATTCATGAACTGAGAACATTGAAATCAAATATCATTTCATAAATGATTTAGTGGGGAGAGGAGTTTTGGTTTTGGAGTATGTTTCAAAAAAAATCAGGAAATAGATATCATGGTAATGGAACTTCCCAAATTGGTGTTTGAAAAGCATTGGTCTGATCATGGTGTCCAACCATCTCCACCCACTTAATTGCTTTTAGGACGGAACCCAACTCCCCATAGTTTCTTTTATGAGAAAGATATGTTATTGTTTACTCTGGAATTGGGGATATTCTCATTGATTTAAGATTCAAACATTCCAATCGGTTTCTAACGGGTTTGTTTGTAGAACCGGAAACATCCAATGATTCCATATCCATTTGGACCTACTTTTCAAAGGTTGGTGCTCATTAGTTTTGAACTGATGAGACTTAGGAATGTGCATTGGTCAAGAGGATGGGAGGTCGGACTCATCACACCTTTTTTAGGGGAATTATTGTCTACTCCAGGACTCTGTTTATAGATTTAAGTTATGTTCGTGAATCCTTATTACATTACCATGCATAAAATGAGCTTTTCTTTAGATCTGAAAATCATTGATTAAATATGTAAGAAATTTAGAGAATCTTTTATATGTTTTTGAGGTTCATCATCAATAGGGAATCATCTGTATTTGTTAGATATTCTTGGTCAATGGTATCCTTAAATATATAAAAGACTCTTGGTCACTATGATGACGATACTGGTTTTAAATCCACTCAGTGGGGCACTTAATGATTATTTTCATTCATAAGGACATGGATTATTTCAAAGTTGGGATCATACCCGCATATGGGCTACCTACGTATCCTTTATTTAGAAAAGGAATCAGAACCCACTTAGTTTGAGTAAGGGAATATGATGTTTATGTATGATTGATGCCTCCAATAAAAGATGTCATAATTACTTTTACACTCTAACCTCACGTGAGTCATGCTCGGTGTGAGAAATAAGAGGTATTGGTAAAACAAGACAATTGTGCCACGAAAGATGCAATCATAAGAAATTATGTGGGGCTTATGTATGTATGACTGCCCAAATAGATAGAGATTTATACTTATTTTAAAGAAGAAGTCCAGGAACAGGGTCCATAAAGGTATATGTACTTTATGGAGATTTGGATACTCTAACTTGGGGATTATTCTTGAGGAAGATGCCCAAATTATGAGGGGACTTATGATTGGGTTTTACTCCTGATAAGGAAGCCTAGATCAGAATGTATATTAAGACTGGTTATGAGAAATTAAGACGGGGTCTTACTCTTAAGGAGGAGGCCCAGGTTAAAGGGATTTGAAGACTGGGGCTTACTCCTAAGGAGGATGCCCAAATAAATTAGGACTTGGGGCTTACTCTTAAGGATGATGCCCACAGTTGTAGATTTTGAGACTGGGGCTTACTCTTGAAAGGGAAGCCCAGTTTAAGAGAATTATGTTCGGGGCATAATATTGAGGAGGATGCCCAGATTAGGAAACTTGGATTGGGGCTTACTCTTGAAAAGGATACCAAGGTTAGGGAACTCGGGGCTTACTCATAAGGAGGATGCCCACATTAATGAGAACTTGGACTGTGGCTTACTCTTGAAAAGGAGGCCCAGGTTAAGGATTCTCTAATATTAAAGGATGAGGTTAAAATGAATGATATCTCTAACCTTACTGACATAAAGATATGTAAATCACTAGTTTTGTAGATATATTCCACCGATTTCTTTTCAGATAAGGAATCCAACAAGGAAATCATGCCATAAATGGATTTGAAGAGAGTTTTGAGGGCTTAATCTTGATGAAGATAGGTGGATAGATATAAGAGAGGTGGAATAAGCATGAGGGGCACCCAAAAAAAAGGGGTGCGCAAGTACTATGTGGGCGCGCAAGTCCTGGTCGTGCAGGTATACCTACGCGGCACATAGGTACGTGCACGAATTTTAACCCTTGGGGTAATACTTGGGAGAGACTTGGCTCAAGACCTTAGTACTACCCCTAGGGGTTTCTAGAAGGGTGGCGTGCAAATTCTGGTGAAGGATCATGGCGGCACGCAAGTGTGGCCATTTCCCTTAAGAGTTTTCCACTCAAGCACGCAAGTGTTGATGAGTTTCAACACTTAGTCCTTCCTCTCACTCTTTAGATCTTCCGTTCTAGGTAAGAAATTACCTTAGAAGTGTTTGGAAACTTTAAGAAGAGACTAGGGAACTGGGAGCTCAAATCTGAGGTTCTGGAATTTTTTGTCCTCGAAATGGGGGGCCCACAAGGGTATTTATAGGCTGGAGAGACCCTGGGAGAAATTTCAAAGAGGGCGTGCAAGTCACTTGCGCGACCACTGGGAGGCGTACAAGTATACTTGCGCGACCTTAATTGAACTTGCGCGACCCAAGTTCATTTGAATCTTGGTTCATTCCATTGTCAATTTTTTAGGTTTCTTCAAAGGTTGGATCAATTTTGGGTTCAAGGTATTTCTCTTTTCATTCCTTTAGACTCTGTGATGGAAATGAGCATCAACAAAAGTCCCCCCTCAATGTTGGATCCGGAGAGAAAAGAGGATTTGACTCTGAGGTAAAGGTAAAAAATCAAGGATTCTGGCAGTTTAAAGTCATGCATGTGGGACATTAAAAGGCTAATGTTTAAGGTCGAAATAGATATGACTGAATGGAATAAAATTTACTCAATTCCTTGAAAATTTATCTAGAAACATATTACCACACTCAAGTATGAGGAAAAATATTTAAACTATGACTTAAGAAATTTTGAATATGAGGAATGATATGAAAAAGGGCTAAAGTGCATTAGAAGAAGTAGTTCTTAAGAATGAAGTTACCATTATTTAAAAAACCCGTAAGGGGGTTGAATTATGCAGGTCCACCTAAGGGCATTGGATGCATAGTCTAATAATAACATCTTTTGGCTGACATGTCTGTTGTGTAGAATGTTTATGCAAGGCCTCCTAAGGGCACGTACTGTATAGTTAGGAAAAATAACTCTCAGAAATTTACTTTTCTACTGATAAAAAGTTATTGAAAGTTAATCGGGATTCAAATTTTCCAAAGCATAGAGTTTGTTGTATGGAGAGAGGTACTTGAATATGGAGAAGATATTTCCAAAAAAGATTGTCTAAGAACTGGATGAATGTCACTCTTACGAAGGTCTGACCCAAGCATAGGGAAGAGAAATATAAACCATAGACTTGAATACATTCAGATCATAAAAAAGAATAAGGGACAAATATGTTAAGGATGGCTATTTTTGAGGATACCTACATATTGTTGTTATGAAAAATAAGGAAAAAAGAGGTTTTATTCCCATTAATGAAGTTACCATTATTTAACAAACCTGTTAGGGGGTTGAATTATGCAGGGCCACCTAAGGGAATTGGCTGTATAGTCAAATAATAGCATCTTTTGGCTAATAGGTCCGTTATGTAGACTGTTTATGCAAGGCCGCCTAAGGGCACGTACTGCTTGGTCAAGAAAAAGAATTCTCCAAATTTGGACATTTTGTGATTAGAAGTCAAGAAAAAGGGTTATGAAGATCTGAAAATATTTAAGGTTAGGATTATGACACATAAAAATGGGTATTGTTCAGTGTATGTAATGATACATAGATCAATGCTAACCATTATCATGTTGTGGCTGGGTCCTGAATTGAAATATTGTACTTCACTACGTATCCCATAAGGATGGGAATCAAGCCATACATAGAAATATAGTTTAACGTCGTGTGGGATGATAGTATGGGAGATCTTAGTTTAGGGTCATAGTGCTCTGACCATTATAAGAAATACATAGTTTGTATTTTCATGGGGGCTTTTCAACCAGGGGACTGAAAGTGGAATTTGGGGTTAGGCCCAAAGAATTGGGGATGGATTCGAGGGACACTCGAACGGTCCTACGTATCAAATAAGCATGGGAATCAAGCCCACGTAGTTCTAGAAATACCCTATGTACAGATTTGGTTCGTACATGTGAAGGGTGAAAGGGGAATTTAGTTCAATGATGGTTTGACCCATGATAAATGGTTCGGGCATTTTCATGTATGCACGTAGTCTTTGGTATGTAACATGATTGGAAATCAATGTGAATAATGATTCCCTCTCAGGTAAGGGTATCAAAGAATATTGTAGTTTTCTGTCATACAGGACAAAACATGTTGTACAGTTTAACGTCGTATAGCAAGAGAGAAGGGGAACCAATGTAAAGATATTGATTTCGGGGACGGTTTCATGAATCAACATCATATGAGATGGAGGTGAACCGATGTGAAGAGATTGGTTCTGAGCTTGATCCTCGGGAGGCTCCCTACGTACCCATCCTGAAAGGCAAGGATCAAATTCCGCATAGATCAATGAAAGAATGAATTAGGGATCAAGTTGTTCTTGGGAACAACGACCTAAAGAAAATGGTGTTGGGACTTACGCGTGGTTAGCGGCCCATATAGGGTGTTATGGTTGAAGTTTTATCTAAGATCATGCGAGTCATAGTCGGTATGTGAAACAAGAGGTATTAACAACCTTAATTATGCACTGTTTAATATCATGCAGGACATATGAAGGGACTATGCAGTTTAAAGTCTTGTAGTAAGGACTATTGGTGTTGCACAGTTTAGTGTCATATAGCAGGGACAAAATACAGTTTAACATCATGTAGGACGTATTAAGGGTTTTCTGTACAGTTTAGCATCTTGTATTTAGGACGATGGGGAAAATACAGTTTAATGTCATGTTGGAAAAAAAGGGGGGGTTGTACAGTTTAATGTCATGCAGTAAGGACAAAAGAGGACACAGTTTAACGTCATGTTGGACGTATTAGAGATTTTTTTCACAGTTTAACATCATGTAGGATGAAAAGGTATGATACGGTTTAGTGTCATGTTGGACGAAAGTGCGAATAGTTTAAGGTCATATGCATGGACCTTTGCTGTATATTTTAATGTCATATAGCAAGGACGATGAAGGAGACACAGTTTAACGTCATGTTGGATGAAAGTGGGAATAGTTTAATGTCATATGCATGGCCCATAATGGTGCATTTTAACGTCTTACTGGACATGAAGAATGAAAATAGTTTAAGGTGATATGCATGGACCATTTCTTTATAGTTTAACGTCATATAGAAAGGACAATGTAAGGGTATTTTGTGTTTATACAAAATAATTCTTCAAAAATCTGGCATTGGTTGGAGTATTAATGAGTTCTTCATCCATTGAGATTAAAGAATATGCTACATTAGAGTAGACCTTATGTATTGAATAAGTTCCTTCCCACTTTGGTTCAAACTTGGGAGGTTTCATTCCTGGTATCATTGGAGTTCTGAGAACCAATACCAATTCTCCCTGAATGAATGAACGAAGACGAACTTTTTTGTTGGAATCTCATGCTATTCGATTCTGATATACTTCTAAGTGGTGGAAGGTGCACAATATTTTCTCATCTAACCATTCCAATTCATCCAATCTCTTTTGAGATTTTTCATCTGTAGAAGATTGATCACAAATGGCCACTCTGAGCGAAGTTAATTGAACATCAATGGGCAAGACTACTTTTGTTCCATATACTAGTGAATATGGAGTTGACCGCATTCCAGTGCGGGTGGTGGTCCGATAAGACCATAAAGCATGGAAGAGTTTATCAGGCCATGACCTGTTATCTTTATCCACCATATTTTGAAGTATGTTTGAAAGATTCTTGTTGAAGTCTTCTATCTGTCCATTGGAAACTACATTATACTGAGATGAATGATTGGATTTGATATTGTATTCTTGATACAACTTCCTCACCTCGGATGAACAGAAGTTGGTGCCATTGTCCATCAATATGGTATCAGGGACACCAAATCAGGTAACGATTTTAGACTTGATGAAGTTAACAATTATTTTAGAAATAACTTCTTTGAGAGTTATTTCCTCTTTCCATTTGGAATAGAAGTCAGTATCAGTATGAATATACTAAAAATGCTTAGTTATAGCTGAAGTGTAAGGTCCCACCACATCCATTCCCCATGTGGAAAATGACCACGAGTATTTATCTATATGAAGCAACTCTGGGGGCTGATGAATGAAGTTGGCATGAACTTGGCATGAATGACACTTCTTTGTGAAATCGACACAATCATGTATCATTGAAGTCCAAAAGTATCCAAGCCTTCGAATTTGATCAGATAGTCGATGTCTAGACTGGTGGGCACCACAGACTCCTACATCCACTTCTTTCATGACAGCCATTGTCTCTTCACCATCAATTCATCTGAAGATAACTCCATCAAAACCACATTTGTAGAGAATTTTCTCTAGGTGATCTAGACTATCATAAATAGTGAAATTGACCACATGTATCCAGACTTGTTCTTTCTCATCTCTATCAGGTGGAAGTGTTCTGTTTTGAAGGTATTCCCTGATAGGTGTCATCCATCCTGTAGTATGACCATATGGTTCAGGAATGGGACTAATTTAATTTATTTCCTCTATTTTGATTTGAACATAAGGTGAAATTTTATGATGGTGGGAAATAATGATGGTTATCTTGTCCCGATTTGGATCTTGCAGAGTTGTGGCTATATTAGCCAGTGCATCAGCTTTGGAATTTTGTGATCTTGAGACGTAAGAAAATGTTAGTTCCGTAGGAAATTCTTCCATTAAATCTCTGACATAATCATACAAAGGGATCAATTCTTCTTTTCTGATTTCATAATCATCATTGACTTGTTTGATTTACAGGTCTGAATCACTATTCACCCTTAAGTGATTCACTTGTGCTTGAAATTCCAACTCTAATCCTACGATGAGGGCTTGGTATTCTGCTTCATTATTGGTACCAACTTCCCATAATAAAAAGGAATAAGGTAACACTGCCTTTTCCAGGGAAATAAGAACAACTCCTAACCCAACCTTGTTGAATTTAGGATCTTCCCTTTTCTTCCCTGTTTGACTTCTGAAAGCACCATCAAAATACATTTCCCATACCTGAGGACAATCATGAATAGAGAAGACTTCTTCATCAGGGAGTCCAATATCTGAATATGTATCTTCTACTGAAGGGTGTTCAGCAAGGAAATCAGCTAGAGCTTGGCCCTTTATTTCCTTTTGAGACATATATTGGATATCAAATTGCTGCAAAATAACTTCCCACCTTGCCAGACGTCCTGTAAGCATTGGACGACTAAGGATGAATTTGAGAGAGTTATTACGAGATACTAATTGGACCTTGTGATGTTGCAGGTAGTGTCTCAACTTATGAAATACAAATATTAATGCTAGGAAGCACTTCTCAATACTTGAATATAGGGTCTCTGCTTCAAGCATAGTCTGACTGAGATAATAGAGGCTATTTTCATTACCATCATCATTCTTCTGAGCATGAAAGGCACCAAATGATTTCTCCAAAGCTGTCACATAGAGGATAAGTGGTCTTCCTTCAACTAGTGGAATTAATACTGGTGGACTCAAGAGATACTTCTTGAGAATATCGAATGTTTCTTGACATTATTTAGTCCACTAGTATGTGACTCCCTTCTTCATCAATTTGGGGAAGGGTAAACTTTTTCCTGCCAAATTGGTGATGAAACACCGAATATAGGCTAAGTGTACTTGACGTCCTCTCAATTATTTCAAATTTCATGGAGGTGACTTACCATGGATTGACTTTGTCTTCTCAGGATCGACTTCAATACCACGATGGCGCACAACAAAGCCAAGAAATTTTCCCGAGGCTACCCCAAAATCACATTTTAAGGGTTTCATCTTCAAATTATATTGTCGAAGATTGTGGAATATGATTTCAAAATCATCCAAGTGATTAGAACGTTTTTTGGATTTAACCACCAAATCGTCCACGTAACATTCAACGAACTTCCCTAAAAAGGGTTTGAAGATACGATGCATGGCACGCCGATATGTTGCGCCTACATTATTTAGGCTAAAGGGAATTAACTGATAGTAGAACACACCTTGATGGGCTCGGAAGGCTGTAGATTCTTTATCTTCTAGAGCCATTCAGATTTGATTATACCCGGGTTATCCATCCATGAAGTAAAGTGCTTCATAGCCAGTTTTTGCATCAATTAAAAGTTATTTAATCAGAACTGGAAAATCATCCTTAGGAAAATGACGATTAAGATCTTTGAAATCAATGAAAACTCTAATTTTTCCATTCTTATTCTTCACAGGGACAATATTAGCCAACCATTTGGGATATTTAACTTCTTTGATGAAGTTAGCTTTGAAAAGCTTATCCACTTCACCTTCAATTTTGGAAGCATAAGTTGGGTGTGTTCTTCTGGAAGCTTTCTTGAATCGTCAATGTTCTTCTGGAAAACCCAAATGATGAGTAGTGACATCAGGATCATGGCCTAGCATCTCTATAAATTTCTAAGAAAATATATCTTGATTTTTCTTAAAAATGATATATACATTTCTTGTTCTTCAAGAGTCATGGCTGCACTAATTATATTGGGGTGTCTATCTTCTTTTGTACCCATATTTATTTCTCTGAGTTCATCCACGGTAGTAGAGATACCCTCTTCAAATGTAGGATTAGGATCCTTGATATCTTCCTCTCTTTATTGAACATGTGTTATTTATCATATTTCTACTTTCATAGTAGAAGATGAAGTAGAGTTTTCATGATTAAAAGAGATGTTAAAATTTGAAAATCATGAAGAAGAAGCTTCCATTTCCGACCCGATTGATGATAAAGGGTCTTTCTTGGGTATTAAAGAGAAGATGATAGATTGAGAATCAACATCATCATTCACCTCTGACATTTCTATAACTTCTTCTGGCCCAGTTGGTGAAGTATAGACTTTATGGATTTCAGCAGATGAAATGAACACATCTCCATTTGAGCTTTCATCATTTCTGGGTGAATCACTAATATCTCCCATGGTGTCTAGCTTAATTGTCATAATTGACATTATGGAGGTTTTCGTAAGAGTATTTGGATTTGAGTCTATCCTATCAGTTTGACTGATAGGAAACACATAATATGTACTCACATGAGTAAATGGATTTACTGGAATCTTTTCCAAACCATATGGAGCATGAAATTTGGTGATCTCCCTTGTTGTTGATGTCTTCTTTCCCTTCATGTGATAGAATTCCGCCTCAATGTATTGAGACTCACATGTCTTGAATGGGGCCTTATCACCATAAAATGTCCCAACATGACCATCGAAACAATACTTTAGCCATTGATGGTATGATGAAGGGATAGCCACATGTTGATGTAGCTAGGGTCTTTCAAGAATGATGTTGAAGGCTGAGTCTTGATCAACAACCATGAAATCTTTAATTGGCTACAAGATCTCCAAACTGAGTTCTTAGTGTAATCCCGCTCAGTGGTTCTTGTTCATTTTTATCATATCCTTGTAACATCATAGTAGAAGGAGATAAGTAAGATTCCTTGAGGCCCAATCGACGAATTGTACAAATGGGCATGAGGTTGACTCCTGAACCATTATCAATGAAAGCTCTTCAGATGTATACACCATTGACCTTGCTAGATAAATACAATGGTCTTATATGTCCATGCATGACATCATCTTTATCTTCATCTATGAAAGATATCACTACATGGAATTTTTCATGATTATTCTCTATCTGGTAGGCTTCAGCAGCAGAAATTTCAGTTTCAAACTCCTGAGGACTTGAAAAAACCTTAATGAGTGCCTCCCAAAGATCCTTTGATAAATTCAAAGCATCCAAAGTTGATAACTTTGTCGGGACATCGTCCAGGTATTTAAATACATCATAATTTTGATCCAAAGGTCTGCATTTCCCAATAGGAACATGTGGTTTAGCAGGTGCCTTGGAAGTTGATGCTTTAGGAGTTGATGCATCTTGTATTGGGGTAGGAGTTGGTAATACTCTTGGATTTGGAAGATTAGACTGAATAGATCTATTTACTTGTTGAGAGGAAGAAAGTAGAACCTCCAACTAATCCTCTAGAATAACTGTGCCCAGACTGAATCTACCTTGTGAGGAAGAACTTTATTGTTCTTGTTGAGCTCGTTGAAGGTATTTTCTACGAGTTTCTACTGCATACACAGTTCTCAAAGGGGTAGAATTGGAATAGTTTCCTATGAAAGATCCACGTCTTCCTCGGTATCCTGAGCCTCTGGAACTTCCTTTGATTCCTCTATTTGATACAGGGAACCCAGGTTCATCAAGATCGAAACTGTGTTTCGAATAAGGATCTGTTAAGTGAATCATATTAACAGAACCGAATATTAACTCTTCATCTGATGAAGACTCTTCCTAACAAGCCAATTTAGATTGTGCCGTTTGATGGGACGGTGCCTGTTTCATTGAAGTAGATGGCATAAAATTTTCCAGAGTCAAAGATAGCTTAGGCTTTGACACATATTTATCTTCTTCTGATTCTTCTTCTTTCTTTGAATCATGTCGTTTCTTTGAGGATTTTCCTTCTAATAAAGGGGGCTTTGTTGTGGCATTCATAGCAGAAGACACAATTGGTTTCTTCAATTGTGTTCAAAAAATAGCATGAGTTCGGTTGATCATTTTTCTGACCATCCAATCATCATATTTTTGTGCATTTTGGTTCTTGACTTCTTACCACACACCTTCGTCCTCTGGATCTGTAGCAGTAACACATGCTACCTGAGCTGAAGAGCCTTTCAATTTGACCTATCCCGAGTCAATCATTTTTTGAAGGAGGTCCCTGAAGACAAGGCATTCTTGAATGGGATGCCCCATCATCTGATGAAACGGGAAATCATTGGGATGATCTTCATCTCCATCCTTGGTCAACCTTTTGGGCCTTGGCTATTGAACCAAATTATTTTCCTGAGCCGAAATGAAGTATCCAAGAAATTTTTCATTTCGAAAAGTGTAAACATTCCTTTTCAAATCCTCAAATTGTTTTCCTCTCTAATCACTTTGATCATCTTGACGAAACGGCCTCTGTTGCTGACGCTCATGAGGTGCAGCCCTTCGAGAAGATGAATATTTTGAAGTAGAAGCAGGTACATGTGCTTGTTTAAGCATAACTATAGAAGTCTCTGCTTTACCCATTCTCCTTCCTGGAGCTGATGGAATTACAAGAGCTTTACCCTTAGTCTTTATAAGAGAATCTTCAATCTGTTGAGTGATTGGAGTAAGGTCTTGAAACCCTCCTTTGTATTTCACAGGGATCAATGGTGTGCGTAACTCATCATGTAGATTTTCCAAACAGATTGGCAACAATTCTTCTTGAGGGAGTGCTCAGCTCAGGGAATATGTTAATCCCTTCTAGCGAGCATTGAAATCAGAAACCCTTTAATTTTCCCTTTTCTTACACTTTTTAAGATCAAAAAACATTGTATTTGGTAAAGTTGAGCTGAATTGAAGATGGAAATTTTGGCGAAGATCCTCCCATCCGGTAATTGACCGGGATTGCAAGCTTGCAAACCAGACAAAAGTAGGTCCTTGTAATGACTATTCAAAACACCTGAGTTTAACTACTTCTTGTTGCTGAAGGGTTCCCATCATAGGATCACAATGAGAAAAAAAATGTGTTAAGTGTTGCTCCAGGTCTCCCTAACCATTAAAGATTGGGAATGTGGTACTTGAAAATTTTGACGGGGGAGGAATTTCACCAACCCAATCAGGGTGAGATCTCTTTTCTGGTTGAACTTGAGATCGTTTTACCTCTATAGATTCCAAGCGAGGTGTTAATGACCCGATAGTAGTTATTAACTTTTGAGAAACATCTGATTGATCTTAGACCTGAATAGGTGCAATGACTGGAGCTTGGACAGATGTGGCAGCTGATACTGCAACTGATGGGAGCACTACCGATTTTTTTGCACTTGACTCGTAGGATTAGACTTGTGGGGGTGTACTGATAAAAGATGATATTCTTGATCCATCTCAATAGCCACAAAAAATTCCTTTGGCTGACTAACTCCATCATGCTTAGAAAGAAGACTACCCTGAAGTAGTTATACATTCATCCTCCTCAATTCCTTCATATATTCCTCTTGTTGTGCACATATTTTCTCTAATAAGAGCGATTGGCCTTCCCCAGAGGAAGGGTATGTAACCTGATTCTTTCCTTTCCCCTTGTTGGAACCTTTTTGGAGAGAAGAAAGTGGGTTATTTGAAGAAACACCCAGATTCTGGGTATGCCTTTGATTTCTTGTACGCACACCTTCTTTATTTGTGTCTGTGCGTACAACTTCTTGAGAATGAACCTCTTCATCTGATCCCTATGAGTGAACCTCATCTTGTGGATCAACAAAAACGGAACTGATGACATTAATTGATGTATAATTCATTGTATCCCTTCTATCAACATTTTTGTGATATTGACTTCTTCCATTTATTTGATGAGACATTGCCTTTTGTTGATTCGATCCCTCAAGAACATCTTGATAAACCATAATTTGGGGGGAATCTCATGATAGTTTGGATCTTCGTTTTTATTGAGGCTTATTACCTAATTGAGAGAAGCCTGACTTTCTCTGAGGAAGATATTGATGGTTTAAAAAAGTCCCCAGTCTGGTGGACTGTGGCTATTCTTGCTCAACTCCTTGAATCCTATTTGTTGATTCTGAGGGTTGAGTTAAAAGAGTCCCCAGTCTGGTAAGCTGGGGTGGCTCTTGAGTTGCTATATCTGAGACTTTCTTGAAATCACTCTTGATCTTTCGGACCTTAGTCTGGAAATTAGCTGGATGCATCAACCTACATCCACTTTTATCACCTGGCTCAAAAGACCGTTGGATGATTTCTGACACTTCTGTCACTTGGTGATGTGCTTACTCTAAAAGAGAGGCCTATTTAATATTATCATTTTCCTTATGCAGGATTAATTCAATAACGTTTTCTTTGTATGCTTGATTTTGAGAGGAACTAGTTGAATCTTGTTCTTGGGAAAGCTTTTGATTACAAACAAACCCCATTGTCTGTGGCCAGCCATGGGAAATAACATTGCATGAAACCATTTCCGGCGGGCTTTACTGACTGGAGAGCACAGAGAAATGTAGTGCTCCATGAACACCCCATCCCCTGATATGAATACCAGGTGGGGAATTGGTCATTAACTGGCGCAATCTTCTTAGTGCGCCAAGGCATGAATGCTGAAGGACTCTTTACTGCTTTTCAGCCTTTGGATATCGAGAAACTAAGAGAGATGCCATGTCAATTTGGCATTGTAACCCTTTTATTATCTGGATAGGATTTTCATATTCATCATAAGATAATATTTTCTTTTTCAACTGACAAATATTTTTCCATATGTTGAGATGAATATCATGAATTCCATCATCCATCAACATCTCTGAAATATCATACTGAGAGTTGGCCAAAGGCCAAAACATGACTGTCACTTCACATTTTTCCAGTTGTTTTCTCATATTTAGTATTTACTCTTTACCATTCAATGAAAATTCTTCTACCTGATTAGACCAGAGCTGGTGCTTCCTTGTTGCTTCATCAGATTCAACAAGATTGTTAGAGAATTCACTAATCAAACTAGAAGATGAACGACCCAGGGGTGGTTCAGAGAATGACCTAAACCCCAGGATATCTTCTGATTTAGAAAGTGTTTCACTTGTTATTGGTAAAGCATTAGACATGACTGGCTCCACCTTTTCAAGTGCCTCAAGATAATAGGGATTTCTCATCACTACATTGTGTTTTAAAAAACTTTCCATACAATGTGAATTACTACCACCGAGAGGACTTTCGCAGATAAATTCGTCATCATGGGGAGGACCACCATGGTGGGTTACAGCAAAAGATGAAACATTTTTCTACTTGGTCTTCTGGCCACATAGAGGGTTCCTGTGGCTCTCATCTGAAGATGAAACTTCTAGATAGACCGCATTGTCATGAAGTAAGCCTTCATGAAGAAGTATCTGATGTAGACCTTCGGAATTAACGTTCCCACTATTGGGAACCAAGAGAGAAGAATCTTTAGTTGCAATAGATGTTGTGTGAGTGCATCAAGAACTCCAGCATAGAGTAAGGCCTTATTACAAATTGGCCCTTGATTTCTTGACTGTGTTGGGCGGGTCTTCTTCTTGGATGCCTTATTACTCACTTTAGGAACCACTTGTTGATGAAAGTGGATATTATGAGCAGGTAAATTTGCCTGCTCAAGAGAAATGATCAGTTTAGGCTGATTATCTCCACCCAAATCAGGTGTATTTTCCTGACTTGGTTGTCTGTATGATATGGGGGTGTACGGCCCACAACCCTCTTGGACTGGACCAGAGGTGTGTGTCTGTTCCGCACTGAATAGTTGATGTGTCACTCCACTGGTAGGGATAGATTTATGCGTCTTTCCCTGAGATGCTGTTAAAGATGTTATAATATCCTGGCAGGCATATAGACTATGAGAAGCGATTTTCTTCTACTCTTTCACCATTGAAAGAATGTTCTTGGTGACTTCAGCTGCCGAAACGGAGATATATGTCCATTCCGTGCTTGGAGTAGGTGTATGTGCCTGCTCCAGTCCTCCTTTGCCTATTAGTGAATCCTGACAGTACTCAAGTGTGGGGGAAGAGAATTGAGTCTGCCTCCAGTTTTTTTCCAGAGCTTTCCGACTAACTTCTATGAATGCTACCAAATAGGACTGTCGGTAGTCTTGATCAATACTAGCAGGTGTGTGTGCCTTCTGATTGCACTGTGCCGAACGTGGTTGACAAGCCTCCTTCAAAACTGACAGACGATGCTGCTAGTAGGATTGATGAGTGTAAGTAGGTGTATGTGCATGTTTTCCAGTTATCAACACATTGGGTTGGCGGGCTTCATCGTATGCAGTCAGAAGTGCCTGCTGACTAGTTGATGATTTATAAAAAGGTGTATGTTCTTGTCTATAGTACTCCACTGGAATTTCCTGGCAGGATTGGCGTGCTACTGTCAGACGAGTCTACTGGATAGCGGAATTAAAACGGACGGGTGTATGTGCCCGTTCATTCCTTGCCACCAAGTTAGGTTGGTGGACTTCTTCGGAGATGGCAGAGATGAGAATCTGCTCACTGTTGACTGGATTTCACCTTTGGAGGTTTTTCTTGCCTGCTCGTGTTCAAGGAACTTGAGCCGAATGCCTGGGGTCGATACCCTTATCATGTTGAGGGTGCACTGCCGCACGAGTCTTGCAGCGATTGTTGATCGGAGCCGTTGGGAAGGACTCATGTCTCCTTGAATTAAGGCCCTGAGGGACCTTCTCATTCAATTCCACAGAATATGGCAGTGAATGGTGATTGTGTTCTGGGGATAATGACCTAAAATGGTTGGAGATGGTGGTTGGCACCACATGCTTCTTGGTCACTGGTCATCACTGTTTGGATGACCAGGGTGAATTATTGACTTGGAGGGATTGTCGAGCGGCCTCCAAAGTTGGAATGGTACCATGTTGACGATACTCATTAACTAGTGCATTCGATACCCAGTGTTGAAGATGCTGAGTAGGTGATTTCTTCCTTAGACTGGATGACGATTTAGTAAGAGTAGTAGCAGATGCATTCATAGTAGAGGTTTTCGCAGTAGAGGTATTCACAGATGTGAGCTTAAGAAAATCCATTCTTGTAATGCATAAGATCTTGGAAAAGAGTTCATGTTTGATATAACAGACGTAATCAAGATAAGTCCGGTCACTACACCTTTTGGATCAGCACATATGTTGTTGATTGTTTTGTTGGCCCTCTCATTGAGTTTTAAATAGTGGCTAAAAAATTAAGTAAAACATCATTTTAACTTGGTTAAGGATTCATGTCAGGTTCACCATTTTTTGTTTCCTATAGAATTGGGGATGATCCCATTGATTTAAGATTCAAACATTCCAATAGGTTTCTAACGGGTTTGTTTGTTAAACCAGAAATATCCAATGATTCCATATCAATTTGGACATACTTTCCAAAGGTAGGTGCTCATTAGTTGTGAACTGATAAGACTAATTAATTTTAATTAGTCGGGAGGATGGGAGGTCGGACTCATCACACCTTTTTTAGGGGAATTATTTTATACCCCGAGACTCTCTTTATAGATTTAAGTTATGTTCATGAATACTTATTACATTACCAAGTATAAAATGAGCTTTTCCTTGGATCTGACCATCAATGATTAAATATGTAGAAAATTTAGATAATATTTTATATGTATTCAATGTTATTCATCGATAGAGAATCATCTGTATTTGTTAGATATTCCTAGTCAATGGTATCCTTCAATACATAAAATTCTCTTGGTCATTATGATAACCATACTGGTTTTAAATACAATCAGTGGGGAACTTAATGTTTATTGTCATTCAGAAGGACATGGATTATTTCAGAGTTGGGATCATACCCACATATGGGCTACCTACGTATCCTTTATTTAGAAAGGGAATCAGAAACCACGTATTTCGAGTAATGGAATATGATGTCTATGTATGATTGATGTCTCAAAGAAAAGATGTCATTTTTAATTTTACATTGTAAGCTCACGTGAGTCATACTCAGTGTGAGAAACAAGTGGTATTGGTAAAACCAGACAATTATGCCATGAAAGATGCAATCATAAGAAATGATGTGGGGCTTATGTATGTATGACTGCCCAAATAGATAGATATTGAGACTTATTTCAAAGAAGATGTCCAGTAACATGGTCCATAAAGGTATATGTACTTTATGGAGATTTTATTACTCTAACTTGGGGATTATTCTTGAGGAAGATTTCCAAATTAGGAGGGGACTTATGATTAGGTTTTACTTATGAGAAGGAAGCCCAGATTAGAAATTAGATTAAGACTGGATAAGAGAAATTAAGACGGGGGCTTACTCTTAAGGAGGAGGCCCATGTTAAAGGGATTTAAAGACTGGGGATTACTCCTAAGGAGGATGACCAAATTAATGAGGACTTGGGGCTTACTCATAAGGAGGATGCCCACATTTGTAGATTTTGAGACTGGGGCTTACTCCTGAAAAGGAAGCCCAGTTTAAGGGAATTATGGTTGGGGCTTACTCCTGAGGAGGATGCCTAGATTAGGGTATATGGACTGGGGCTTACTCCTGAAAAGGAGGCCCATGTTAGGGAACTCGTGGCTTACTCCTAAGGAGGATGCCCACATTAATGAGATCTTGGACTAGGGCTTACTCTTGAAAAGGAGGCCCAGGTTAAGGATTCTCTCATCTTAAAGGATGATGTTAAAATGAATGAAATCTCTAACATTGGTTCCATAAAGATATGTAAATCACTTGGTTTTGAGAGATGATCCATATAATTCCTTTCAGATAAGGAATCCAACAAGGAAATCATGGTATAAATGGATTTGAAGAGAGTACTGAGGGCTTAATCTTGAAGAGGGTAGGTGGATTGGTATAAGAGAGGTGGAATGAGTTGGAGGGGCACCCAAAAAGAAATGGGCATGAAATTCCTAGTGGGTGGGCATGTACTTCGTGGGCGCGCAAGTCCTTGTCACACAGGAATACCTACGCGGTACATAGGTACTTGCGCGACTTTTGACCCTTGGGGTAATACTTGGATGAGACTTGGTTCAAGCCATTAGTACTACCCCTAAGGGTTTCCAGAAGGGTGGTGTGCATGTTCTGGTGAAGGAGAAAGGAGGCGTGCAAGTGTGTCCATTTCCCTTAAGGGTTTTCCACTCAGGCGCGCAAGTTTTGATGAGTTTCAACACACAATCCTTCCTATCACTCTTTAGATCTTTCGTTCTAAGTAAAAAATTACCTCAGAAGTGTTGAGATGCTTTGATAAGAGACTAGGGTGCTGGGAGCTCAAATATGAGGTTCTGGAATTTTTTCATCCTCGAAATGGGGGGGCCCACATGGGTATTTATAGTCTAGAGAGACCCTGGGCAAAATTTAAAAGAGGGCGTGCAAGTCACTTGCGTGACCACTGGGAGGAACGCAAGTATACTTGCCTGACCTTGGTGGAACTTGTGCGACCCAAGTTCATTTGAATCTTGGTTCATTCCTTTTTCAATTTCTGATGTTTCTTCAAAGGATGAATCAATTTTGGGTTCAAGGTATTTCTCTATTGATTCCTTTAGACTCTATGATTGAAAGGATAATCAACAGTTATCTACCTCAATATATTGGACTTCTAATACATTTATAAAAACAAAACGGGTTAAGTTAGCCATTAGGTTTTTTCTAAAGTGGGATAAACTCCAAGTGTGTTGTTTTCATGGTAAGGAGTAAGTGGAAAATAGGTGAGTAATTAAATGAAAATTCAAGGGGAGTTGGATATATTTTGATGTGTCTACAGTGGTTCAAATATGATTATGAAAACTTTTTCATGTAATTTTTTTCACAATGGTTATTTCTCATATGGGATCATAGTTGATGTTTAGTTGGAATTTGATTCAATTTGAATGTTTTTAAGGTTGTAGTGTTAGGACCTAACATATGAGGGAGAAATATATACAATATAGGGTAACCAGTAATGCCATCTAGACATGGTATAAAAAGGCAGTAATGAATGAATTCACCCATGTTAGAAACTTCATGTATTTTTTTTCAATTATATAGGCTGAAATTGTGGATGAGGCTAGGAGTGGATCGTAATACTAACATCTGTAAGGTCATTGGGACAAATTTTATTAAATTTCTGAATAATTTAAGATGAATTTATTATATGGGATAACTATATTTCATGAAACAACATAGTCAAGGTCACAAAGATGTTGAGAGGGTTTTCATTAGATTTTGAGCCTTTGAAATTTTAAGGAGTCCACTCCACATGACTTGGGATACACCACAACCCTGGTTGGAAAAGAAGTAGTTCATACTACCGTCAAGACATGCGGTGTGGAGATTCTCTATTTGGAAAAATATATTTTTTTAGTAACTCCTTTCCCACATAAGGATACAATATACATGTGTCTCCATGTCATAGTTAGTTTGATGTGAGAAGTTTGTTTAAGGATGAAATAGTTCGGTTATTTTAGAAAGTGTTAATATGAAACAAAAGTGTATCATGTAAAATAAATATCTCCATGAAATATATTTTTTAAACTTGTCAAAAAAATTAACAGAATAAAAGGTTGCATAATATTTTAGGTATTCATTAGATATTATATATAAAAAGGTTCATACTACAGCATAGAATCTATGCACATGCCACAACCTGGCTATTTTTTATTGGTGACAGTTTAAGTAAAAAGGAGTTATGAGTTATAATCCCAAGTGGTAAATTCAGATTTCATGGTGTATGAAAAAACCACTAATTTCAAGGAAAACATGGCACAATCATAAAATTATATGAGCAAATCATAACTACTATGTTGGCATAAAAAGAGCAACAAAACCTGATGTGAAAAAGGTAGATAAATAAATGGAGAAACATATAGGCATAGATTGATAGTTTTTATAGATATTTCCATAGGTGTTATTCCAGACCTCATTTGTAAGATTTGAAGGTTGAATATGGAGTTCTCCAAAGAGTCTCATCCTCACAGTAATCCAACGTTATAATGTTTAAGATAATCCTCAATGTGGGTTCATTATCATGTCATTATTATTGGGAGGAAGAGGATTCAATAGATAGAGTATAGTGTTTCACATATATGGAGTGCAGTGAGTTTAGTAACTATACATGGTAATGAACTAAGTGGAATAATGATACCGCTCCAAATTTTTAAATATAAGGTGGTGAGTTTTTATTGAATTTTTTCCATAGGTGAAACACTATTCATTATCCTTTCATGTAGCCTAGTATGGGTGAACCAAGTAAATATACTGTGTTTTTAAGGAATTTATTGATCATTGATGGGAATGGGTGACATAAACAAATGTTTTTCTCAATGTAAGAGAACAAGATCCTCATCTTAGAAAAAATCACAAATACCTTAATTTACCCCCCCCGGTTCACGGTGTTACAAACTACAGGATTCTAAAATCAACTCTATTTTATTGGATTTAATATAATTTCATTAACTAATCTTTATTTAATCTATATATGAATATTTAGATCAATCAGCATAATCACATCTATAAATATTTCGTCTACTTTTTGATCCAAATATATCATTAATAACAGATACTCTCTCTATCAAGGATATCTTCTATATATATTTATATTGTTGACATTTGTTCCTCTATTTTTATTAACACATCTTTTAATTATCTATCTTTTTTATCTATATGTATACATTGTGTAATCCTCATCTTCACGAAATATACATAACTACATATTGAAAATATCTAGAAACATGAAAATAAAATCTACATCAAAATCAAACCATATTATTGGTTTCAAAAAATATCACATATATGACATCTTAAATGTCCATCTTATAGAAATAAGTCTTCCCATTTAAGCTTCTCTAAAAACTCAAATTATTTGTAACAAAACAACATTGGTCAACCAGACATGCCACACGAGCTATCTCAATATAAGGCCCACAGTGAATTCTAGATCACTATGGGTTAGAGATAAGAACCTCGGTATAAAAAACAAAAAATTAGGAATTATCACACCCTCAAAGATAACACCAAAAGTCTCATGTATAAAAAAGTAAGACAAATAATTGGAGTACACTATAGAAGGAAGATACACAATTATAAAATAAAATAAAACCAATACAAATAGACAATTATTGAAGAAAAGCAAGTAAATACCAAATCCATTTCTCTATATGATTATCTATTACAACAATCTCAATCAACTAAAAAGACAATATCAGTGGAGAGAATTAACCATTCTATTTTAATCCCATCACTTAATATATATACATCAAAACCATGGATACAAACACTAAAAATAAAGAGTAGGGTGTGAGTAGTAAATATTAGTAGGATTCCACCAATGAATATATAAAATATATATCACCAAAAAACCATTATTTCTATAACTAAAATAGAATATATTTAAAAAACTCATTCAAAATCACTTTTCAAAGTACAACCTCTAGTTTTCTTTTAAAAATATCTAATTAAATCCACCACAATATAGATATAAACATGAGTTATGAAAGAAGGGTTTTAATCTATCATTAGTATATCAAAGTTTAAATGTGAATACAAATCATATTTACAAATGAAACTGTGATAATGTAATCCAATCCAGAAGCACCAAGTCCATGAAAAATCATTACATAAACTGGTGGTAAACCAATCATGAAACAATACCATCATGTATAAAACCAATAAGAAACATTGATCTAACCTATGGGAATATGTAAAAAATAAAAATAATGGAACATGATGTTTGTATAACAAGAATTCCTACCATTACTTTTTTCCAATCACATTCTATCGGCAACAAGAATTTAAAAAGCAATATGTGACATAATGGATACATAACCCCAGGTGGTGTCACATGCACTATGGTTTGCATATATCCGTAACCTGATGCCCCCAAGGATTACATGTTTTATGTTTTCTAAAAAAATTCAAGTATATCATTATCATAATTTTATAAAACTTTTTGATAGGTATAGAATTACCACTTCCATTATTGAAAATCCATTTTATATTCAAAACCGTTTTTGAGGTATTTCATCAAGTGCATGAAGTGTATAAATCATTTTTAAGTAAACCCCCTCTAAAACCCAATTTTCTATTCCCTAAATATGTAATTCCCTAAAATCAATTATTAGATATAAAATAAAAAGTTATTAGAAACAAAACAAGGAATTTACCTGATCATAAGGTGAATCAATAGATATAACCATCGTATTAAGACACATAAACACCCGATAGAGAAAATCCAGAATCCATTTAAAAAAGTGATATGAAACCAAAATATTACATCTTAACAAGCCTAGTTCTATAGTAAAAAACATAAATTATCCATATAAACTAAAGATCATTTCTTCAAACCCCACATAGGGATACACGACATAGAGAATAAGAGATATCATAAGTAGATCTATAATGAGGAGATGAAAATCTCATGAAAGACACACATACCTTTTTTTGATCAATCTAGATCAGTATATATTCACCATCTTAACAAGGTTAAAACCACATAAATGATCGAAGTGATGTTGGATTTCGTTATTAATTAATTATGATATTATTATAGTTTAAATCGAGTGATGTAATCGATGTAGTTTTATATTTAAAGAATTAATGATCGGGTTGTGTGGTTTGGCCACATAGTTATATAAAATAAGTACTAAATGTGTGGTAGTATCTTTCCCTTGAGAAATAAAGAACATTATTTTTGGGAATATCCACATAGTTAGAAAAAATATGCACAATACATGAAAATCCCACTAGAACAAAGATCCTTCAATCATATGGTCTTACTATAAACTCACTGAGTTAGATAGACCATAAAATTCACCACTGTTATCCAAAGAGTCATGTCTCACAATTAACACTAACCATGCTCCTAATCTATTCCCTTTGTATGTCTTTTTGAATCTCAAATTTTTCACTCAATGTATCCTAAAATCCTATTAAATCACAAAAAAGAGAGACCACAGTTGAAATTGTAAATTCCTATATGTTAGAGTGTGTCAAAATTCTCCCCATCATTAAACATTTTGACACTAGAAAGGCAGGAAATTTTAAGAATTGAATAGAAAAAAGGTACTAGTCACATAATAAATGATTCCCCCTCCCATATGTCATGGATATTTAATGTTCATTTCCATAGTAAATAGATCAAAGGGGGTTGTTTTACAACTTAATGCTTTATCCTCTCGATACAAAAATTGAACTAGCTACTAATACATTGAGGTGTTAGGTTCAAGACCAACATCCTCACATTAAAACACAAGGGATTATTCTGGTTGATACCTCCTCAACTGGGAAACATGAAACACATCATGAATTGATATTGAAAAAACCATCAAATCCAACAGAAAAGACACATCTCCAAGTTGTTTGATGATCCTGAAAGCTATAGTGAACTTCGATGCCACTAATCCCACTTACCCAAATGAAAATATCCCTAATGAAATATGATTCTATAATAGATACCAAATTATCCCTTCATCCCATCCTTTGATGGAAATAATGGAATCTTTCATTATATTTTTCATGGCTCAAAACTATTATAAAAATTTATAGACATAACAAATATATCCCCTTCACCCATTGACAAGAATCTAACCAACAAAGTACCACACACACATAGTTTCCAAAAATCAAGAATATAAAGAAGGTCATCAGAATGACAATTCAAGATAAATCATGTTTAAGTCTTGATTAGGGTTGATACTAAACCCCAAATTCATTCAAATCAAAAATAAATTGCAAAAGAATTTCAACAATGATTAAATGAATCATATAACCCAAATAAACATCCGATGATTGAATGTATTGATTTACTTTGACATAGAAACCATCATATTCAGCAATCCCACCCCAAATTGAAATGAAAATAATATATATCTACCAGAAATAGTAGTCGTTGGCACACCATGGATCTTTAAAACCCCTTGACCCAACAAATGTTCAATCACTTAAATTATAACTATCTCCTTGGAAACAAATACACAATCCATTTTCTTGAATCAATTAGTGGTTAACAGAATTATATCTTATTCCCCACTAAGAGTTTATGGTCATCAAATTACAATGTTCATGGACCCCCATCCAACATTGTATGGGAATGCATAATGTCACATTAAACTGGTAGGTCTATGGTGTTCAAATTCATGTTTCTAGATAGTAGGTAATCATGAAATAATTTTTTCATCTAACAAGCTCTCTTGATGACACTAAAATTTATGTCATAAATAATTACACATCATTACACATATTGATAACCCCATTGTTCATGGACTAAATAAATATATGTTTGTGATCCCTAACCTCATGGCCTATTACATACAAGACAACCAACTTCCTCTAAGTAAATAAATCCCCATTATGAGACTAAAACTAAAAACCTAATGCTTATCCAACCTAAAAGGTTTCACTAAAATGATACCAACCAACCTCTTTATCTTTCCCAAGAAAAAAAATTGATTTTAGAAAGAAGAATCATTATAAGGACCTAGAGTTAAAACATAACATAATAATTATTATGATAATAAGTTTATATTATTTCAAATTCATGATCTGATTAGGTTTATAGATTTAGAAAATTATTCCATAACTCTTACATAAGAAAACCATAAGAATACAAAGTGTACTTTTCCAAACAGTATACAAGTTTCCCACCAAATGAAAACCTTTTAAAATAATACCTGATTTCTTTTCAAGACACATATTTTATTCATTAATAAAAGCATCAACTTTTTCTATAACAATCTTGAGACCAATGAAAAACATTTAAAAACATGGGATGAACACAAAAAACGCAGTAAGTGATTTAAAAGAAGTAAAGTAACCGTTAAAACAAGCATACTTTAAACTCATGAAAACATTTCTCAATATTATACTGTTGACCCATAAAACATAAAATATTTATCTTACCTCATGAAATCATAATATTTTTGTAAAACAAAATAGTAATCATAAATCAAAAAGGTAACATGTGGCATCCATATCATTCATAAATTTTACATTTTGTTGCTAAAAAGGGATTAACATTCATGCTTAAATTTGGAATAACCATCGCAGTATATTTCATTAATCTCTTAAAAGAAACCCAACCATTTAACTCTGTCTAATTACCCAATGAATTGGAGAGATATCACAGTTTCACTTAACCTTGTTTTATCATAGAACTACCCAAATTTATAAACAATTCCCAAGAAACATTACATAATCATAAGACATAAAACAAGAATAGTGGAAAAAATAACATTTCAACATTGAATTCACATTTCATTCATACAAACTTGAGAACTCATAATTGAAAACACTTCATTTGAAAATAAAATGGGGAAATTCTAAAGGAAGTATAAAACATTAAAGAAACAAAAAAATTAGTAAAATATATTCATTTTCTATAAGTTAATAAAACATTCATTTTGGATTTTGTAAAAATAGTTGAAAAGGGTAACTATTAAAGATGTTTTCTAAAAAAATTCATGTAACAATTGATTAATTTAAATCATAATTCCTATGATGAAATGATTTTCATTCCATTAGGTAAAATAATTCCTAATATAATGTATCTAATGGAGAATTTGATACAATATACAAAATAAGTAAGTTGTGTACATAGCATATGCTTCATGGAAAGAAAATTTTGATAAGAAACCCTTAAAATTACCCTTGAAAATATTTTAGATATATTAAAAATTATTATTTTAAAAAATTATTTTACTTGAAAATAAATTCATAAAAACCATTTTTAAAAAATGGATGTTAAATTGAAATATTTATAGAAATAAATCATCAAATCATTAAAATTATGTTTGTATTTAAAAGGTCAGTTACCATGATTCCAACTCGTCACATACAACAGTTATCTTACTGAATAATAAAAAATGTTTAATTATATAATTTCTTGAGAAATTTTTTAAAGATTATTATTCCTTTTATTATATTTATTATCATTTTATAACAATTTCTTAATTATTTTTTTCATGTCGGGTGCTTTGTCGATATTTGGTACTCGAGTACAAATTGAGATTGAAATGAAATATAGAGTCAATATGGTCATAATTAAATCATAAAAATAATAATATTCATGAAATAATAAAAACATTTATACATAATTTGCACATTTAATTCAAACCATTTATTTATGGTTATGAATAAGGAACAATGATATTATCATGGAGACTATAGGTCGTACGTACGCATAAGTAATGTGTCTCTTTTCCAATGACCATTTTTAGAAATAAGTTAATTATTATTTTATCTTAACAGAATTATAATAATATTATTAATATCATAGTAGTAATTTAAATATACTTATATATCTAATAAATGTGATGTGGTGGAGAAAAATGAATCGCATCACTCATTGTAGGTGATAGTTCATACGTACGCACAAATGACATTATATTTTTTATGTGATTGGAAAGGTAAGAACATAATTAATTAATTATTATTTAATAATGATAAATATATAATAAATATCATATATATAAATTATTTACATCGTTATAACTAGTCTTGAGAGACGTTGATGGAAAACGAATTATATCGATTTGTGGAGGTAATAGTTCACACCTATGCAAGAATGATTAGTTCTTTTCCCTTTCGATGGATGTGTATATAGATTTAGAATATGATATTTAAAAAAATCATCTCAGTATATTGAGGATTATAGAGATATAATTTCATTATGGTTGAAGAATATCTGAAGTAAGTGAAAGAAGAAGAAAAATAAAAAACACATAATTAAAAATGATACCTCTTTGTCAGACGATCTCTATTGATTAGCACCTTAACACCTCTAAGGATATTTTTATAAAATACATTAGAGATATACATTTTTAATGGATTATAGTTATTTATTTGGGTATATATTTCCCAAAAACAAATAGTTTTTGAGTCGTAAAGACTAGAGATGAGTGGGTTCCCTTTTATAGGAGTGGGGAGGGGCAGTCTTTGAATTATTAAAATTATTAAATTAATATAAATTCATTTTCTATTAAAATAGGTCAAAATTTTTTTATTTAGAATATATTATGAGAATGGGTATAAATCCATTCATACAATGAAAATCACAATTGTTTTTATTTTTCAATCCTTGTCTTTTTTTCACCATTCTTAATTCTTACCATGATATCATATAATTTACATATTGAGGGTAATTTTAATTATTGTACCCCATAAAAAGTCCAATGAAAGGGTAATTTATCAAATTATAAGACTTTTCAAAACTATTTTCCTGAATATTATATTTTTATATACTATATATAATTTAATAAAGAAATTGTATTTTAAAATATCCTTACAATCAATTTTAATAAAATTCAATTAATGAATACTTAAAAATATCCTAACTTGATATCATTGAAAAAAACTCCATTAACACATCCCTATAATGTTAAGTTATCCAATAAAATTAGTGTTTGGAAAAAATATTATAATAATATATTTTTTTATTATTTTAATATCATTTATTTGATTCTTCAATGAATGAAGCAATTACTGCATCATCATTATGTCACCATTTAATTTAATTATTTATTCCCTAAAAATTATAAATATGATTTAGGTAATATTTTTATATTTCTAAATTCTATTTATAGTGTAATATATCCCTTGTATATCCCCATATTAAAAATACTTTACTTATTAAAAACAAGGGTGTGACAAAATTGGTCTTCTCTTTGATTTTAATATCATAAATGTATTTTTCACGCCCAAGTGGCATAAAAAAGTATAACCTAGAACAAAATATGATTTTGAAAAAAAAAATCATCCAATGGAATTAATACAAATGTTATGGTAGTTTTATATTATTTCTAATTTTCGTATTCCCTTTATTTACCCCATTTAAACTTAACTATGGAAAAACAAATATTAAAGGTTCTATTCACCAGAAATTACGTTTAACCTATTATACCCAAAATATAATAATTATTACACCCATGTAATTAAAATATTATAAATCATTTCCCATAAGTGGTACAATTATGTTTAACTCTAATCCTAAAAACATAGTTAAAAAGCGAGTAAAAATAAATATGTTATAATGCTTAATAAGTTTTTTATATCCAATTTCAATGTGAATATTATTATATTAAACTACATTGTATTAATTGATAAAAACATGATATAATTACACTTTAATTTTTAATCAAATCATAATTTAAATATATAAATAAATTAAACCAAAATGTAGTTTTGATCTAAAATACATTATTTTCCACTATTCATAAAAAAAATGTAACTTCTCAGTAAAATGCCCAAAAATTAAATAAAATTATGTTTTGATATTACTATTTAAATTAATAAGACTATGTTTTAAAATATAACTTATTAAAGTGTCAAACTATATTTAAAATTGGTTTTCCATCAAATGGTGGTAAAACTACATTTTTTGAAATATACTCTTGTTATACATAAAATTTAATTAATTCTTATATAATTTTTTGAAAACATATAATATGAAGTTTTAACATTATACATAATTTATATTTCATTAATATAATCCAAAAATAGTTATTTTATGATTTTATATATAAAATTATTGACATTTTAATAGTTTTTCATAAAAGACACATTCTTTGTATTCAATTGGATTTTACTTCCAATAATTATTAATATGTTAACCAATGAATCAATATATAAAATTTTTAATCCATATTTTTATAATTTAGTTAATAATATTCATTCCCATATTTCTAATATTTTTGTTGTAATTGAATCATTAAAAATAATAATAATTGGTTACTGTTTATTGCATGATGTGGCTTATCATGTACACTATCGAACACAATGTTGCCTTTTAAAAAAATGGGATGTTATAGTCTCCACCCCCCTAATAAAATTTCCTCACAATTTGAACTCAGGATAAAAAAGTATGTGTTTGACTTTTCATGATACCTTTATTGAAAACCCACATCGGAATAAGGGTCAATAAAACATTAAATTTAAAACAAAGAAAGGGATGTATGATGGTTACATGATATATCACATAATAGGTTACCATTTTTGGAAATCATGGACCTGGATGATAAAACTAACCATCATGTTCTAATAGTGAGTGTTAGAAAACATGGTCAAGAGATAGTTAAAAATCACAAAATAAAAAATCCATTACAAGTTAAATAGTCATTGATTCGATAATAAGAAAATTAAATTGATAATGTTTTTGTTTTAATATCCTTTTCATTTAGTTGTGGAATTAATTTACTTATTATACCAAGTACATAGGTAATCAATCATAATTGAAATTTATAGTTTCTTCTTTTACTAAACTTCCTCCATAAACTCATCTTTTTTTTCCAAATATTGATTATTCAAAATGAATTTTTCATGCCTAAACATCTAGAGAATCACATAATCCATAAAATATTAACACTATATTTATTCTATCTTTAACCATTAACCAAAACAAAAATCGTTAGTGTAGGATAATATAATTCCCCAAAAATAATAATCCTTTATATGATTAATAACTACATTAATCTCAAAGATTCAATAGTAATACCTAATGTTCAACATAGACAATTCAAAAAATAACTATCCATAAAATTCTACATAAAATATACTAGACTAAAATTGAAACCCAAAAATTAAAATGATTTGATATTATAATTTTCCAATATATATTTTAATAATTATCTCCCAATAAATTCAATCACTGTTTATGTCTCATACCAAAAATGTAATTACCTAAATTAAGTAATCTCCATGATATTATAATTATTACCATAAATAACATGAATCACCATAATTTGATAATTAAATAATAGATTCTTCCAAAATATAATTTTACCTTTAATAATCAAATAAAATATCATAGTATTTTATTTACCTAAATCATATATAGTTTCTAAAATAGTGAACATCTTCCCAAATAAAATTAATCACACAATCCTCAAATCAGTTTCCAATCCTAAGGATATCCATTTGATAAAACAAAAGAATCCCAAATAAACATATTATTACTACTAAATATTTTACAAATAAATAGAAAAAGTCATAATAACCAGGTAATTCATGTAGGCAAGTGGAAGGTGATGAACCATTTTCACCATTTGGTTGTGGGTTTGATTCTCATGGCCATTCCGGATGCCATGGGTTATCACATGGTATGTAGGTTGTCCTTTATAAAAATTATATTATTCTTATAAAATTCCCAGATATGATAAATCCCTAAAAAATAACCATTACATATTTTAACCTCTAATTTTATTTCATACCTTTCATTTTTCATCTCAAAAAGTAAAAACCCATAATTCAATCAAAAATGAATGTCTCCAAAAAATAGGATTAATCACTTTATAATTTCATGAAAATTACCTAAAAAGGTGTTTCTAAGACATTAAAATTATTATAAACCTAGAAATTATATGCGTATGTTTATATATCTAACTCTTGAGAAAACATGTTAATCTCAAAAGTTGTCAAAACCATCCTTTGATACCAATTGTAAGGACTGGACCTTAAAACATTACAAAATATTGATTAAGACAATAGTTTTACATTATTTTACATTTAGTACCTTTTAAGGATTAGTTATTTTGTAAAATTATTCCATAACTCATAAATAAAGACCAATAAGAATACAAAGTTGACACTTCCAAACCGAATCCATTTTTCCACGAAATGAAACACTTTTAAAATAAAACATGATTTCATTTCAAGATGCATCTTCAATTCATTCATCAAGGAATACTATTTTTCATTAATAATATTATAACCTATGAAAAAAATTAAAACATGGGATCGACACAAAAATATTAGTAAGGGGCGTAGAATAATTAAATAAATAGTTAGTCTATGAATAATTTAAACTCATAAATATATTTTTACAAAATCATACTATTCACCCATACAAGATAAATTATATATATTTCCATGGGAATTCACAAGATTACATTGGAAATACATAAAAATAATAAATCATAAAGGTATCTTGAATAATCTATGTCATTCTTATATTAGTTTTCCTGGCTACATAGGTAGTAACCCTCATGGTTACATTTGGAATACCCATCACCGTATATTTCTTTGATTTATATGGGGAAACCATACCGTTTAACTCTATATCATTACCCAATTAATTGGAGAGCTATCACAAGCTCACTATCTCTTATTTTATCATGGAACCACCCATGTTCATAAAAAATCTCAAGAAACATTACATAATCATAACACATAAAACAAGTATAAAGAAAAAAATATCATTTCCACTGTAAAATCACATTTCATTTTTAAAAACCCACACACTCATTAATGAAAACAAATAATTTTAAAATAAAATGGTGAAATAATAAAGAAGGCCTAAAAATATTAATGATACTAAATAGTGGGAAAATCTATTCCTTTCATATAAGATATCATAACATTATTTTTTTCTTTTGTTAAATTATTGGAAAGGGACAAATTTTCAGGATGCTATTAAAAGAATGTCCCTTACCACTTGAAACATTTATAACATAATTCTTATTATGTAATTAATTTCATTTCATGGACAAAAAATATTCTTGATATAATGTATCAAAATGTACATTACACAAACTACACAAAATAAGTAAGTGGTGTATATAGTGTACGGCTCAGAGAATGAAAATTAAAACAACGATCCCTTACAAGGATCCATTTATAAATACCTTTTAGTGAAAATAAAATTTTAAAATTTTAAAAAATTCATTTATATTTAAATAAATTCATAAAACCTCTTTTAAAATCATGGACAGAAAATAGAAATATTTATAATAATAAATCATCAAAACATTAAAACATTGTTTTTAGTTAAAAAGTCACTTACCTTGAGTCTGACTCGTCACGTACAATCTTAGAATTATTGGATAATAAACTTATGTTAATTATTTAATTTCTCTTGATCTTTTTAATTTTTATTATTCTTTAATATCCACTATTATCATGTTAGAAGAATTTCTTAATTATTTATGTTCACGTTGGTCTCTTTGTAGATATTGGGTACTAGAGTCAAAATTTACATTGAAAAGATATCTATAGTAAAAATGGTCACAATTCCATAATATCTATAATAATATTCTGGAAATAATAATATATTTTATAAAATAGTTATAATTTTAAATAAATTAATTTATTTATGCTTATTAAAAATGAAAAATGTTATAATCATGGGGAATGTAGGTCATACAAATGCATGAGTAACGTTTCCATTATTCAATGATAATTTTTGGAATTAAGGTGATTATTATTTCATCTTTCCATATTGATCATAATATACATTATATAATATTAATCATTTAAATATACTTATATATATATCATATATGTGATGTGGTTATGAAAAATGAATCACAGCGCTTTGTAGAGTTGATAGTTCACACAAACGCAACAACGACATTATGATTTTTATTTTCTTGGAAAGGTAATAGAATAATTGATTTATTACAATATAATAATTATAATATTCAATTAATATAATATATATATACATTAATTCCATAATTATAACTATTCCTGAGATACAGTAATGGAAAATTAATTATATCGGTTCGTGGAGGTGACAGTACACAAGTACCCCCAAACGATTATTTATTTTCCCATTTGATAGAAGTGGAGATGAATTTAGGTGGTGATATTAACATAATAAAATATCAGGATATTGAAAATACTATAGTTATTATTTAATAATTTTTGATGAATAATTAATTGAAGTGGAACAAGAAACAAAAAACATATAATTCAAAACAACAGCACTTCCTCGGATGACCTCCTTTGATTAATAACTTTACACCTCTAAGGAGGGTATTGTAGAAAAAATAATAGGACTATAATGTGTGAAGGGACTATATTATGATATATGGGAATATCTTGATTGATCTAAATATGTTTCGAGCTATGAATAATATATAATTGTGGGTTCCCTTTAACCATAAAGGGGAGGGGCACTCTTGGAATTCATCAAATGATTAAATTAATATAAATTAATTCTCTATTAAAAATGTTTCAAAATTGGTCTATATAAAATATAGTATTATTGTGGGTTGAAATAAAATCATCCAATGTAAATTGGACAAGTTTGTATTATTTTTTAATCCTTTTCTTTTTGTTTTAACCCTTTTTAATTTTTACTGTGATATCATTTAATTTACACTTTGAGGGAAATTTTAACTACTATAACAAGATAAAATACCAATTGATGAGTCATTTATGAAATAATTTGAATTATAAAAATTTATTTTCATGAATTATATATATTTTTTAAATTATATAAAACATAATAAAAAAATTATATTATAAAGTATCATTAGTTTCAATTTTGACACTATTCATTTCTTAGATTTTTATAATTATTGTAATGTTTTTCATCAAAATAATTAAATTGAAACATTACTAAAATTTCAAATGTGTCCATAATATTCATTTATGGAATAAATTTAATCAATTAATATTTATTTTTAAAATTTTAATATCAATTATTTGATTCTTTCGTTAATGAACCAACTATTGCATCATCATTGTGTCACATTTTAATTTAATTATTTTTTCCATAAAATTTTAAATAAATTAACATTATTTAGGTAGTATTTTAATATTTATATCTTTATTTTATTGTATAATATATCCCATCAATATCCCCTATTATAAATATTTTACTTGTTAAAAACAACGGGGTGAAAAAAAATTGTCTTCTCTTTGAATATAATAATATAAATTTATTTTTCACTACTAAATTCCATAAAAAGGATATAAATTATACCAAAGGATTATTTATGTCTAGACACACTCATAAAATTAAATTGTGACAAGTTTTTGGGTCATTTTATATTATTTATAATATGTTTTTTCCCTTATTTTCCTTATTTACACTTAACCGTGGTAAATAAGATACTAAAGTTACTATTCACCAAAAATAAAGTTGATCCTATTAGAAAAAATATTTCATAATTATTACGACCATATATTTCCATTTTTAAAATATTATTTCACATAATTGGATGAATTATTTTTAATATTAATCCCCCATACATTTTGAGAAAGTGAGTTAAAGTAAAAATTGCTCTAAAGTTCAATATGTTTTTTATATCCATTTACATTGTGAAAGATTATATAATTACCTAAATTATAATAAATTATAAAATCTATGATCTATTTATACATTAAAAAAAAATAAAAAAGTATTTAAAAATTTAAATAAATTAGACTAAAATGTAGTTTTGAACTAAAAGACAATATTTTTCCTTATTCATCAAAAAATGTAACTTCTCAGAAAAATACCAAAAATACATAAAAAATAAACTTTGATACTACTACATAATTTTATAAGTTCATGTTTTCAATTAGAGATTATTAAATTGTCAAAAAATAGATTTAAAGTTTTTTCACCATCAGAAGGAGGTAAAATTGTGTTTTTTTAAAATACTTCTTTTTATTCATAAAATTGATTTCGTTTTTATATCATATCTAGAAAACATATAAGATGAATTTTAGACATTCTATTGAATCTATATTTCATTAATATAATCATAAAATAATTATTTGAGTATTTTATATAAGTAATTATTCAAATTTAAATATTTTATTCATAAAAACACATCCTTTATATGTAGTTGGTTTTTATTTATATTTCTAATTAATTTGGTTACCAATGAATCATTATATAAAAAATTTTAAACCTGGTTTTCATAATTTAGTTATTACTATTCATTCCCATTATTATAATTGTTATGTTATAATGGTACCATTAAAATAATAATAATTAGTTGTCCACTTAAGCTTGATGGGGCGTATCATGTATGCTATCGAACATAGTGTTTCCTTTTAAATACTCAAGATGTTGCTATCATATTATATATAGGATGGGAATACCAGAATCTTAGAGTGGTAAACACAGCCCTTATAGTTTATGAAAAAACGTTTTATAAGGATACCTCCTCTATTTATACTTTACAACCATCATTTATAGAAAAACTTCTCTAGAAACCTGTGACCACGCCTCTTATCCCAAGAGTTTACACCGTTTCATGATCATAGATGTGAAATTAAATAACCCATTTTTTCCATAATAGGATAAGATTACTCTCAATAAAAGTACAATTCCGGAATCTTTGATCTAGAAATATCATAAACTTCTCTCATAGGGGGGGTTTCACCAGGATTCAAGCTCAGATATAAGTACAGTTAACTCAAGGCAATGGGGATAAAGATTATTTCCATGAAGGGGTACTTGGAGAAATCCTTAATATTTCACCAATTTTTCTTCATCAATATATATCTCAACTTTATTATTGATGATTCATAATAAAATCATCAATACCCAACTAAGATTATCATGAATAAACATTATAGGTGAAGTTTAACTTACGTTCAGAATCTGAAGAGTTTCCTAGGTTCCATATTATTCAATACTAGGATCTAAGGAGAATAGGATCCTAACTTGGGTCTCCCCATTGTCTATATATAATCTAAAATGTTGTGAAAATGAGAAACTGCATCAATACAATATAGCAACAATGATTTTACAATGGTTTCACAATCCATTCAATGGATACACTAAAATGATTTTCTATCTTAACTAATAAAAGACAAAATGTTATCACAAGTTTCATCCAAACTATAAGGAACTATATCAATCTTGTGAAAAATTTAAACCCCAATAATTCTTTAAAATACAAAAATATTTAACCATATAAAAGATTATTTAGAAATAAAATACATATAACTAGCTCCACCGTGTCACATATAACCAGGAGATGATTCAATAAATAAATTACTCAATAAGAAATAACATGGATCTAATTTTGGGTTAATAAATTACATTATAGTATATCAGTTATATTGATCCAAAACGAGAGGTCACTACTATTCATTGATTATAACATATCTCTAAGGGTTTTCTTTCGAAAACCATTCATAAAACAAAACCTTATTAACCATGAACACGCCAAAGCTTCACCATGTCCAAAAAACTAATAAAATAACCATGGAATGTATTTTGAAACAAATATAGAACTAGAAAAAATATTATAAATTTAAATTAATCAAAGATTCATAAATAAACAAAATGTGGCCCATGGTCTCAATGATGTATCCCAAATAATATAAAAAAGACCATACCTATATAAGATTATCCCTAAAAAATACTCTAAAACCATAGTGTGATAACCTTGATAGATCATCACCAAAATTATAGGATGTAATAATGATTCCACCCCTCTTACAGGATGCTAGAAACCTTCAAAAAATTGTTCCTTAATATCTTAACTACCCATAAAATCCTAAAATTTTCACTATCTAGGATATGTATAAAGTGAAGATGGTAGGTAGCACTCTTCACTCAATTCAGAACCTTGTAAAAACTAAATATAAGAGTAAAATAACACTCTTGAGGACTGAGTCTCACTTAAACTCATTACCTCAATAGAAGACTCACTCAATACACACAAGTTAAATAATCCATCCAATTGTGTCTTTTAAGGTGAAATAAAAAAACCCATAAAAACAGAAAATTATCACCCCAAATATACAAATCAGAAAAATTATAAAAACATTAATATAGTTTTCAAAAAAAATCCACATCAAGAGTAGAAACCTATTTCAAACACAATTCATTTAGAAAACCTCTACACACCATATAGAAAATTAATATAAAAAAACATAATTTAAAAGTATACATTTTTCAATACCTTAGAAAATAATCCAAAATAAAAACACTTCAAAACATCAGCATCACAATATTAAACCTCTTACCATTCAATAAAAAGAATAAAATGGGATTCATTTTTATTTTTAATTTCATATTCCATGTTTATGGTTCTTTAAAATAAACTATTGTTCATTTTATGAAAACATTTTCCTTAAAATTCAAAATATTATTTTAATTTATCATTCCACTTTCAATACATTTTATTTCAAGATTACAAGTTTAAAAAAAGAAAATAAAATTATTTAAAACCAAAATCCCTCCCTGTACAACATTATAGTAAATTATTAATTCTTTCAAAACATTTAAACCTTATGAAAAACATGTTTCAATGGTGTAAAAATCTATTAGGTAGATATTTAACTAGTCTTAAACCCAAAATATTTTCCCTGTTACCAAGGTTAAATAACCATTTCAAGACACCTAAGATATAAACCATACATCATTAAACGGGAAATAAATAAATCATTACTTATCAAACTAAAATAACTATTATTTAAATCAATTTTCACACCTAAAACTAGTTATACTACACACTAATAAAAACAGTTATTTATGAAATGTTCAATCAAAATAGTTCATGATATAAAAATATTCAAGGAAAACCTTGATTAATTTCTCATTAACTGGAGTCACTAAAAGAATATAAGACTAATAGTCTCTAAATAAAAATTGAAAACTGATTTGGAGTCATGATTGACCTAGACACATGGTTGATGGTCATGTGATAAGCATTCAATAACCCTTTTAATTATTTTAAAACCAAGATTCTAGCCACTGAATGGTTTTCTATCCTATCCAAGTCTACTTCAAAACTTTAATCGCCTTTTGGATTATTCCCATGATCTTGAAAAACCCCCAAATGAAACTAATACATTAAAAATAGAATCATAATTTTTCATATCAAACCACAACTCATAGAAAACATAAAATAGAAAAATATGTCCAAGCTTCCTGTGGTACCTCAAGTGGAATCACAAAAGGTGGATATCAATCACCTACTCTCCATATACTCTTAGGTCTCCAACATTTGAAAGATCTGTTATATTGCACCTTAATCCAAACCTAACCACTTTTTTTATACTTATGGATATTCAGTGGATATGATACAATTTTTTGATGAACTTTCATTGGTTATCCTAACATATCACCTGATCTAGATAGGAAAAAGGTCTATTGAGTGTTCATCATCATCACAGTATAGTGACAGGAACCAAGGTATCGATCAAATAAAACCATGATAATGATTTCACCCTAAAATATAGCACCACAAGTCACATGTATACCAAAAGTATGAAATAAAATTAAAGTTAATTTTTTATGAAAAATGTACAACCACGTGACATAAAAAAATAATCCAAAGTGATAATCCTATATGGAAAAAACTAATACAAAAATATAGTGTTTATGTGACTATCATTCACCTTCATATCAATCTACTATCAATGTGATATAAACCCAGAGAAGTCACTATGTCACAACACACACAACCCTTTACTTATTTCTTGTATACCAATTCCTAAAAATGCCCAATGAAAAATTTAGAGTTTGACCACTAAATCTCTGTAGTTAAATACCAAATAATCAATACAGTTTCAATTACCAATATTCCATTAGTTATATATTAAATAATTATAACTAAAATTCATTCCTGAGTAATTTTACAAAAACATCCTTTTATTTCCTTTAAAAAATTCCATAATCAAATCCATGCGAATATAGATATAAACTCATTTCATAAACATACATAAGTAAAAAATTATCCTTATCTCAAAATATATCCACGTGAGAATATAAAAAATATTACACAAAGAAACCAATATAATATAATCCAATATGGGAGTGTCATGCAGATAGAAAAACTATGATACCAAAATATGAGGACATTAAATGAAACAGTACAATTATTAATAAAACCAATCATGAACTATGCTACAGAGTATGGGAACAAGTACTAAGACAGTCAATTTAACAACCGGCTAAAAGAATGTGATTTCGACCAGTACTGAGTCTTTCCATAGTCTATCAGTATAAACCTATCTAAAATTTTCCACAACATAATGGATAACTAAAACATAGTGGTACCACATACACTGTGTTTCACATATTTCCATAACCTGATGAACCCAAACTACCCAATATCTATATTCTCTAAATAAATTCATTTAAATCATGACCAAAATTTTATAAAACATTTTCACAAGTAAAGTATCACTTCCCCATGGTTGAAAATTCATTTTGAGGAATTTCATTGAACATGTGAAGTTCATAAAAATGTTTTTAAAGAAAAACCCAGTTTCTATTCCAACTAAGTTGTAATTTTATAAAAAACATTGTTTCATATCAAATCAATAATTTTTTAAACCAAACCAAGAGAATTTATTGGAACCTAAGAGACACCTCCCTCAAAAATGAAGATAATCCTTTAACCTTTTATAATGGTGACTTTAAATGGGGATATTGGGTCCTCACAAGACTATAAATAATAGAAACACTATAGATTATAAATAAAAACTATATATAGGTTCTTCATACACCGTATAGTTTTTCATTTCGAAGATAATAAGACTTATATGAGGTAGTTTTAGAAAAAGGATTAAAAAACCAATGTAAAGACATGCATCCCTCAAATATGCTGTAACAGCCCAAGATTTTATAAAAAATATTCTTTTTAATGTCTTGTGTTGTACGCTACACCAAAAAGAGCTTGCACAACACACATCCTTGACTTGCCTTGCATTACACGCAATCGCGACCTTCCTCGATAGCGTGTGTTGTACGGAACACCAAGTTTCGCTAAACAACGATATGCTATTAAGATATTATTAAAACTAGCTGTTGTGAATAGTAATAACCACTTTTTGAAATTTTGTAAATTTTATTTTTCAAAATGGACTTCATTTATGGATTCGGAGTATCGAATTTAGCCTAAGGTGAAATTTTTGTACTTTTCGGATAACTTTCATATTCCGATGAATAGTGAAAATTACTAAATTATAATTAAAAACAACTTTTTTAATCGAAATAATTAATAGTGATAAATCATTAATTTGAGTGGTTTTAAAGTATATTTAGAATATATTTTTACAATGTAATACAATGTTGTTCATTGGATGTAATTCCACATTTAAACCAGACATAAACAAGTGTCAATCTTTTGATAGATATTGTTTCTTAAAAACACGCTATTTGTTTTAACAGCGGGATTTAATTATAAAATTAATTAATGCAACTTCTATGTTATGAATTTGGTAAAATAGACTTCATTTTTGAATTCGGAATATGAAATATAGCTTAGGATGAAATTTTGGCATTTTTCTGAAAACCTTCAATTTTTGATGAATAGTGAAACTACTAAGTGGTAGGTTAAAAACTGAATTTTGCATAAAACTTAATTTTACCGCTTCTGTGAATGGAATTTCGAAAATCCGAGAGACACGGTTATTATCAAGGACTAAAATGTGGTTCAATGAGATGAAAATAATTTTTTGGTGAATAGTAACTTTTTACTTTTTTTACCACGGTTAATAGTAAATAGGGTAACTAAGGGTAAATATGATATTAATATTACCCTAACACATGTCCTAATTCTATTGGACAAGTTTAATTCGACCAAAAACAAACTTAGGAATAAAATATGACCATTTAGGCCCACTTGGATTAGATTAGGACATTTATTATTAATTTATTTAAAGAAGGGTTAAAATAGTTAAAATCAAAGTTTAATAAGTAAATCATTTGTAATATGGGGTTATACATAAGATAAATTCGACTATAAATATTAATTAGAAAGATAAAAAGATTTCCTACATAATGGTATTTTATTTGTAATTTTTAGACATCAAATAATTTAATTTATTTATGACACAACGATGATGCAGTAATTATCTTTTTAATGAAATATTGACATAATTGATGTTATAAGCACCAAAATAAATGTAATTTGAGATTTTTTATGAATTCCACTAATTTTCTAGGTTACTATGATATATTAATGTTGATTTAATCAACTTGGTTCGAACATTTAATTCTGTTATGATTTTCGCAAAAATCATATATCAAATAGTGTCAAAATTGACACAAAATAGTTTTTAAATCAAATATTATATTATTAATTGTTATTTTATTCCTAAAAATCTAAGGTTCGGCCAAATGACTTAGATAAGGATATATATATTAATAATATACAATTTGGGGTTCGTTTGGCATGTTATAGTAAGTGTATTAACCATATAGTGAAAGAAAACAAAAAGACACGGTAAAAGTTAAATTATTTAACTTAGAGTTAAATCTAATTGATAAGGTTTAAAATAATATCCAAACATGTCTAAATTTGATTGGTTGATGAGATTACAACCCTATCTCATCTAAACTTCGAATATGAGTCATTTTTGGAGGTTTTTAAGTGGGGTTAGATTTATTATAAATTAATATTTTTAAGAATTCCTAAGGTGCCCCTCTCCTCCCCTATAAAAGGACACCTCCTCCCCCTCCTCCTCACACCAATTTGAGCTCTCAAGCTCGGCCAACCCCTGCCAAAATCTCTTATCCACTTCCCTAGCAACATCCTAGAGGTTCTGGTCTTCCTCAAAGACCAATTCTAGTGCCCTAAGAGGAGGTCTCAAAGAGGCGCTTCAAAGAAGAGGTAATTACCGTTACCAATTCTTTTATCTTTATTTCTTCTTCCACTTCTTCTTAGGTTGTTTCATTATGAAGTAATAACATCAGTATCACTCATATACTGATATGTTATTATAAGTATGAAACAACCCTATTTCACCATCTATCCATCCTACGGAAAAAGAAATCACCGCGCGTGCGTACGTACGGAATACCGTCTCCACGCCGTGGTGTAATCTATTTTCCACCACCACCTTACAAGGATGGGTATAATGGTGTAAAGAATAACTATACATAGTTATTACAACATCATATTGATTCTGATATATTGTATAATTCACTCCAATTCAATTCAATACTTATAGAAATGATATCATCGCTCGTGCGTACGTACGGACTACCGTCTCCACGACGCGATGAGATTCATTCTCCATATTAACCATTTAAGAATGATTATAAAGTATATATAAGAAATAATAATGAAATATATGACATTATAAAGCTACTGGATTTATGTATATATATACATATGTATGTCATCTACTTACTTCCATTTCAAGACAATAAGGAAAGGAAAACAACGTTCATGCGTACGTACGGACTACCGTCTCCACGACGCGATGAGATTCATTCTCCATATTAACCATTTAAGAATGATTATAAAGTATATATAAGAAATAATAATGAAATATATGACATTATAAAGCTACTGGATTTATGTATATATATACATATGTATGTCATCTACTTACTTCCATTTCAAGACAATAAGGAAAGGAAAACAACGTTCATGCGTACGTACGGACTACCGTCTCCATGAACGGTGTTTTTCATTTTATTTATCTACCTATTATATATATATATATATACTGAATATATATGATATATAAATCATATTTTATATTCTGGAAGTAAGTAAATCATGATATAAGTAATAATGATGTCAAGAACAACAAGTCAAAACACCTACGATAAATGAAATGATTTTACCCAAAACGCTTCTTTAACATGGAATTTACAAAAGAACGGGTAATATAATGTCATAAGTGAACCATATATGATATCATAACAATGAATATGATTCTGTAATAAGTCAATGACATTATTTAAATCATTATACAGGAGGTTCGGACACATACGAAGCAAATCGGACCTAAGGTAAGGGAAATATCACAATCTCATTTTTATCCGAGATTGTTTGTACTTTGAAATTTACTGGGGTATATTTTATCATCCACATCCATGTTTCATCAATATGTAATGTTATTTACAACAACCTACAATTGTTTAAATCCAATTTTACCCTTCGGTGAGTTTTTAGTAAATGATATGAAAGGAATCTTTTGTCGTTTTTCGTACGAGGTACTTTTTGACTTTTCCGACAAAAGTACGAAGAATGTTTTTTTTAACTTATACGGCACGAACGGATTTCTACTGTTTTATGAAGCCTTATTTTCATGAAGCTTCCTCTAAAAGATTTTATGACTATTTTCAATAAAATATCTTTCTTTTAAAATTGCATGATGTTTTGTGAAAAGAAATTGATTTTGAAGAAGAAAGGATATTTTCCTCAAGAATTCAATTCAAGTGTTTTATCAAAATTATTTTCCATCTAAGATAATAAAGGGTTCTGTTTCTATCCATATTTTTACATTGATTTGACTATGTTGTGATGGAATTATGTTTATGAATTCCTTTATCTTATATGAATGGTTTTATGATGTCATGTTGTTTAAGAATCCCATTTTTATTACATGGGTTATGCAATGATGTATGATTTATGATTTTGTGGCACACATAAGAAAGGATTCATTAAGAGATGGGTGGGACCTATATCTCCCTCCAATGCATTGGGTAAAGATTTTATATCTCATGAGATAGACATGGCTGGAATGGTAGGTTATACCGGTTCAGTGAAACAGGACTGAAACGAGGATTACTCGATTCAGAAAGGGACTTTGTCCACTAAGATAGTCTTGGCAATGAGTCTTGACTAACAAGAAATGATTCTCTATGATTATGTGTGTATGCCACAATGAGTAATGTTTTAAGTTATGATTTCATTTCACTACTATGATTTATCCCATGTTATGAAATTATGCTCTCTTTTGCAGGTTAAGATTTCCAAAAAAGTTATGTTCTTATGAAAATTATGTGATTGATATTTCTTTTGTTTACCCTTACTGAGCATTTGAGCTCACCCTTTTATGTTTTCTTTTCCCCAGGATATAAAGAAAGGTTTTAGGTAAAAAAAAAGGGATGACCTTTATGGGAGATATTGAAGAACTCTCACCACGATTAGAAGATTACGTTCCGAGTTTCCAAAGACACTAAACTATTACGATCCTTTAGTGTGTGTTTTTGTTATGTACTAAGTATTCCGCAAATGTAATGTAATGTCCATGTACGATAAGCTACGGGTCTCTACAGTTGGTATCAGAGGAAAAGGAGGTAGGAATGTATTCGATCCTTGGGAACTCTCACATGTGAGCGTTGGACGAAGCATGGCTCTCCGCCCAAGGGCTTCATGAGGAAATGGCTGCCACTGGGGATGGTGGTGTGTCCCGCCCAGGGGGTGTAGCCGCCCATGGAGTGCCCTGATAGGTATCAATTATAGTCCACTGGAAGTAATTCCAGACCGTTACAGTTGGTATCAGAGGAAAGGTTTAGTCAACCTTTGGAAACTAGGATGCGAAAACATTAGTGAGATCCCTAGAGATATTTCTAAGGTATGTCTAGGGATGCCCCTAAGGATAAGTATACGTATAGGATATAGTTCTAGAACTATGGTAACGATATTAGATTAAACCAAAGATGATAGATATTTATGTTACTCCCCCTTTATTACGATTTTTGCCTCTCACACTATTCTTTTTTGGGTTTTAGAATATGGCTGGAAACAAGATGATTCACGATAATGGAGGATATGATGGACAATGGAATGATATTCTTCATGAGCAACCAAATGAAATGGGATTTGGATGTCCAAACATCATTATTATGCCGAATCAACAATCTCACAACATGATCAATAAAGTAAAATTTGGTAAGTTTCCTGACTCGACTAATAAGAGAAAGATGGAGTTCCATGATGATCATAGAGGAAAGAAAGTTCAATTTCCCCTATGTAAATCATGTGGGAAGAGGCATCAAGGAGAATGTTTCAAAGGAACTGGAAGATGCTTTGGGTGTGGAAAAGAAGGACACAAAGCCAGTAAGTGCAAAGGAAAAGGTTCAGTTAACACCATGGATGAGGATAATGGTATTGCTACGACATCAACAATGGTTAAATGTTTTAAATGTGGAATGTATGGGCATTATGCAAACCAATGCCCTAAGGGAAAGTCTCATGAAGAGAATCAGTATGGTCGTATGGGAAGTATTTATGTTTATGATGATGAAGAAACTACAAATGATATGTGAGATGAAAGAAATGTTGAAGCTCGGTCAATGGTCTAAGAATATAGTGGAATGATTACATGTTTATCATGTGTAATGTTGTATAAGTAATCTCATGGAATAAGGAGACATCTAAGGATTGTTACACTGTTGTCTTTCCTTAAGTTTTGAAAGTGTATGATGAATGGTACCAATAACCATGAAAGGTTATTCAGATAATTTTGGAAAGTAGATGATAAGTGCATAATGAAAGGATAAGAAGATAATGAGATGTTTGATTGTATTCATGAGCTCATGATTGATATAAGGACTAAGTTATATCATGGTTTGAGTATATAGAATTTTGAGGATTTTGGTATGTGGAAAGTGTTAACTTTAAACTGCATTCATGTTTTCACTAAGGTATTCAAGAGAATACATGATTAAGGACTTTGAATGTTTGGAATGTGACCAACAAAACATATCTTATGATATATGGGGATCAACGATGGTATTAAATCTCTGGTAATCGTTGTCACTATATTATGAGAGTGGACTGCAGTATTATGTATAAGCCTAAAGATTAGACTGGATTATGTTGGACATAAGTTAGTATTGTTTAAGGATAGAAGATTTTCGATATTATTGATGGGATGTTATAGTAACGTAGTTTTAGAAAAAGGACAACCTGCAGGACGGGCGACAGCCCATCGCTTCGGACAAGGCTGTAGGAATCGAACCCACAACCGAAGTGCAACTGGCCTTTATCGCCTACCACTGGCCTACAGGAAGTCCCTGTTTAGTAGAAACTAGTTTTATTATATTAAGCAGTATGATATATGAAGTATAAGTCCATTTTAGGAACCATATATGATTAATCTCACTATAGATCGACTTATGCATATAATTTTTGCTAATCTTTTGTTTGAGACAGATGGAATGACCCGTCATTCTATCACATGATCTACTAACACTTCATGAATAACAAATTCAACTTCATTTATTTAAGAGATGAAGTGGAAATTGTTCAAGGCACGAACAACAGTGAGATTGTACCAAAATAAAGTAAGTATTTATTCTAATTCAAATTTTCAACTTTAGGGAAATGATCTTGAAAACCAAAAATGTTGTCCTAGTGATCTTATACCTGATGAATAAGATGGTACCTTATATCATCACAAATCTATGGATTTGTGATTACTGGCTTTTCCATAGCCATGTTCTCTACCACTCTCCATCAGAACATGATGGTTAGATTTCTCTTCCATATCCATATTTTCACCTATGTGGAAACCCAGTGATTAGTTTATTTGGGTAATCGTTACATTTCATACTTTAGTTTTTAAAGCCAAGTTTTGGTATTCTTTTTTTACGATGTGGGTTTCTATAAAAGAAACTTTCGAATAGTAAACCATTTATAACCCCGACGAATTTCGAGGGCGAAATTCATTTTAAGGGGGGTAGAATGTACCAGCCCAAGATTTTATAAAAAATATTCTTTTTAATGTCTTGTGTTGTACGCTACACCAAAAAGAGCTTGCACAACACACATCCTTGACTTGCCTTGCATTACACGCAATCGCGACCTTCCTCGATAGCGTGTGTTGTACGCAACACCAAGTTTCGCTAAACAACGATATGCTATTAAGATATTATTAAAACTAGCTGTTGTGAATAGTAATAACCACTTTTTGAAATTTTGTAAATTTTATTTTTCAAAATGGACTTCATTTATGGATTCGGAGTATCGAATTTAGCCTAAGGTGAAATTTTTGTACTTTTCGGATAACTTTCATATTCCGATGAATAGTGAAAATTACTAAATTATAATTAAAAACAACTTTTTTAATCGAAATAATTAATAGTGATAAATCATTAATTTGAGTGGTTTTAAAGTATATTTAGAATATATTTTTACAATTTAATACAATGTTGTTCATTGGATGTAATTGCACATTTAAACCAGACATAAACAAGTGTCAATCTTTTGATAGATATTGTTTCTTAAAAACACGCTATTTGTTTTAACAGCGGGATTTAATTATAAAATTAATTAATGCAACTTCTATGTTATGAATTTGGTAAAATAGACTTCATTTTTGAATTCGGAATATGAAATATAGCTTAGGATGAAATTTTGGCATTTTTCTGAAAACCTTCAATTTTTGATGAATAGTGAAACTACTAAGTGGTAGGTTAAAAACTGAATTTTGCATAAAACTTAATTTTACCGCTTCTGTGAATGGAATTTCGAAAATCCGAGAGACACGGTTATTATCAAGGACTAAAATGTGGTTCAATGAGATGAAAATGATTTTTTGGTGAATAGTAACTTTTTACTTTTTTTACCACGGTTAATAGTAAATAGGGTAACTAAGGGTAAATATGATATTAATATTACCCTAACACATGTCCTAATTCTATTGGACAAGTGTAATTCGACCAAAAACAAACTTAGGAATAAAATATGACCATTTAGGCCCACTTGGATTAGATTAGGACATTTATAATTAATTTATTTAAAGAAGGGTTAAAATAGTTAAAATCAAAGTTTAATAAGTAAATCATTTGTAATATGGGGTTATACATAAGATACATTCGACTATAAATATTCATTAGAAAGATAAAAAGATTTCCTACATAATGGTATTTTATTTGTAATTTTTAGACATCAAATAATTTAATTTATTTATGACACAACGATGATGCAGTAATTATCTTTTTAATGAAATATTGACATAATTGATGTTATAAGCACCAAAATAAATGTAATTTGAGATTTTTTATGAATTCCACTAATTTTCTTGGTTACTATGATATATTAATGTTGATTTAATCAACTTGGTTCGAACATTTAATTCTGTTATGAGTTTCGCAAAAATCATATATCAAATAGTGTCAAAATTGACACAAAATAGTTTTTAAATCAAATATTATATTATTAATTTTTATTTTATTCCTAAAAATCTAAGGTTCGGCCAAATGACTTAGATAAGGATATATATATTAATAATAAACAATTTGGGGTTCGTTTGGCATGTTATAGTAAGTGTATTAACCATATAGTGAAAGAAAACAAAAAGACACGGTAAAAGTTAAATTATTTAACTTAGAGTTAAATCTAATTGATAAGGTTTAAAATAATATCCAAACATTTCTAAATTTGATTGGTTGATGAGATTACAACCCTATCTCATCTAATCTTCGAATATGAGTCATTTTTGGAGGTTTTTAAGTGGGGTTAGATTTATTATAAATTAATATTTTTAAGAATTCCTAAGGTGCCCCTCTCCTCCCCTATAAAAGGACACCTCCTCCCCCTCCTCCTCACACCAATTTGAGCTCTCAAGCTCGGCCAACCCCTACCAAAATCTCTTCTCCACTTCCCTAGAAACATCCTAGAGGTTCTGGTCTTCCTAAAAGACCAATTCTAGTGCCCTAAGAGGAGGTCTCAAAGAGGCGCTTCAAAGAAGAGGTAATTACCGTTACCAATTCTTTTATCTTTATTTCTTCTTCCACTTCTTCTTAGGTTGTTTCATTATGAAGTAATAACATCAGTATCACTCATATACTGATATGTTATTATAAGTATGAAACAACCCTATTTCACCATCTATCCATCCTACGGAAAAAGAAATCACCGCGCGTGCGTACGTACGGAATACCGTCTCCACGCCGTGGTGTAATCTATTTTCCACCACCACCTTACAAGGATGGGTATAATGGTGTAAAGAATAACTATACAGAGTTATTACAACATCATATTGATTCTGATATATTGTATAATTCACTCCAATTCAATTCAATACTTATAGAAATGATATCATCGCTCGTGCGTACGTACGGACTACCGTCTCCACGACGCGATGAGATTCATTCTCCATATTAACCATTTAAGAATGATTATAAAGTATATATAAGAAATAATAATGAAATATATGACATTATAAAGCTACTGGATTTATGTATATATATACATATGTATGGCATCTACTTACTTCCATTTCAAGACAATAAGGAAAGGAAAACAACGTTCATGCGTACGTACGGACTACCGTCTCCACGACGCGATGAGATTCATTCTCCATATTAACCATTTAAGAATGATTATAAAGTATATATAAGAAATAATAATGAAATATATGACATTATAAAGCTACTGGATTTATGTATATATATACATATGTATGTCATCTACTTACTTCCATTTCAAGACAATAAGGAAAGGAAAACAACGTTCATGCGTACGTACGGACTACCGTCTCCATGAACGGTGTTTTTCATTTTATTTATCTACCTATTATATATATATATATACTGAATATATATGATATATAAATCATATTTTATATTCTGGAAGTAAGTAAATCATGATATAAGTAATAATGATGTCAAGAACAACAAGTCAAAACACCTACGATAAATGAAATGATTTTACCCAAAACGCTTCTTTAACATGGAATTTACAAAAGAACGGGTAATATAATGTCATAAGTGAACCATATATGATATCATAACAATGAATATGATTCTGTAATAAGTCAATGACATTATTTAAATCATTATACAGGAGGTTCGGACACATACGAAGCAAATCGGACCTAAGGTAAGGGAAATATCACAATCTCATTTTTATCCGAGATTGTTTGTACTTTGAAATTTACTGGGGTATATTTTATCATCCACATCCATGTTTCCTCAATATGTAATGTTATTTACAACAACCTACAATTGTTTAAATCCAATTTTACCCTTCGGTGAGTTTTTAGTAAATGATATGAAAGGAATCTTTTGTCGTTTTTCGTACGAGGTACTTTTTGACTTTTCCGACAAAAGTACAAAGAATGTTTTTTTTAACTTATACGGCACGAACGGATTTCTACTGTTTTATGAATCCTTATTTTCATGAAGCTTACTCTAAAAGATTTTATGACTATTTTCAATAAAATATCTTTCTTTTAAAATTGCATGATGTTTTGTGAAAAGAAATTGATTTTGAAGAAGAAAGGATATTTTCCTCAAGAATTCAATTCAAGTGTTTTATCAAAATTATTTTCCATCTAAGATAATAAAGGGTTCTGTTTCTATCCATATTTTTACATTGATTTGACTATGTTGTGATGGAATTATGTTTATGAATTCCTTTATCTTATATGAATGGTTTTATGATGTCATGTTGTTTAAGAATCCCATTTTTATTACATGGGTTATGCAATGATGTATGATTTATGATTTTGTGGCACACATAAGAAAGGATTCATTAAGAGATGGGTGGGACCTATATCTCCCTCCAATGCATTGGGTAAAGATTTTATATCTCATGAGATAGACATGGCTGGAATGGTAGGTTATACCGGTTCAGTGAAACAGGACTGAAACGAGGATTACTCGATTCAGAAAGGGACTTTGTCCACTAAGATAGTCTTGGCAATGAGTCTTGACTAACAAGAAATGATTCTCTATGATTATGTGTGTATGCCACAATGAGTAATGTTTTAAGTTATGATTTCATTTCACTACTATGATTTATCCCATGTTATGAAATTATGCTCTCTTTTGCAGGTTAAGATTTCCAAAAAAGTTATGTTCTTATGAAAATTATGTGATTGATATTTCTTTTGTTTACCCTTACTGAGCATTTGAGCTCACCCTTTTATGTTTTCTTTTCCCCAGGATATAAAGAAAGGTTTTAGGTAAAAAAAAAGGGATGACCTTTATGGGAGATATTGAAGAACTCTCACCACGATTAGAAGATTACGTTCTGAGTTTCCAAAGACACTAAACTATTACGATCCTTTAGTGTGTGTTTTTGTTATGTACTAAGTATTCCGCAAATGTAATGTAATGTCCATGTACGATAAGCTACGGGTCTCTACATATGCCCATCTTGATCGATGAAGATTCACCAATATAACAAGCATATAACCTCCTACATAATTAAGAAGAAGATGGTTTGGGATAATAGGAATTTATAATGGGATAATAGTTCAAATAAATTCAGTTCATCAAGGAAGTTTTCAATTTTAATATATTTGGATTGAGCCACACAATTAGACTACACTGTAATAGAAACTATGTAGTATCCATTGTCCCATCCATGCTAAGCTACATAGTTTCTTATGAATAGTCATAATGTTAGCCAAACCATTCTAATGTTTTGTGAATCCCTCTAGAAATGTACCCTTTCACCTATACATTTTTCTAGAAACCCACATAGTTAAAAAAACAATTGTTAAATCATGTATATACCACAATAATCCATATAACCATGTCACTTATTAGTTCAATTCCTAGTATAAACATTGTCCTTAAATTTTGATCCTGGTCTATTTCTCTATATTGGAACAAGAGACATTGAAGAGGGGGTGAATTATTATATTGTTAAAATTATACTTTTATCTATAATCTGGTTAACATAATTTAGTATTTTATTTCCATGTCGGGAATAACTTTGTTCGACCTATTACTTTGTTAATAATTTCTCTCTACCTCATTGTGTGATATAAAAATATTCATAAAAGTAAAAAATATATGGGTCATAGGTATTTTTAATTAGTTCTCCACAAATGGAAAGTCAAACGATTATATGTCAATTTTTGGTCGATCATACCACTATCCACTCTAAATTAATACAATAGTGAATCTAAATTTTTGGGTATAGTAACATTTTTCTAGGTGAACTACATTTAAATGATTTTGGGTTTTTTCACTCCTCCCCCCAGTCAAACTACCTCTTCTATACTCTAACACACTACAACGGTGAAAGAACTTCCACAATTTATAGACTTTTGGGACTCTTTAAAATAATTGAAACATAAGGCTTTATCCCTAACTAGAACAAGTCTATCCTTTCATCATTGTCAAAATTTAATGAAACGTAAATGAACTATTCAATTGAAATAGATGTTCAATACTTCTGGTTTGTGTAACTTCCACTTTCATGGACATTTTAACTTTTACACATATATCACTTCATGAAACATGGGATCAAGTAAGTTTTTCCTCATGCGTCCTTTGCTATTCAACATATCTTGGACACTTCTTTCAAAAAATATAATCATTTACAAACAAAAAAGGTTACCCCAAAATATTATGATCAAGGAACACATTGTTTCATAGAATTTTTTCATGGAACCTAGTGGGTATTATAAATCCTTCAAGTAACTTCATCCTATAGTGAATTCAGAGAAATAATCTCTCAAGTGATTCCACTTCCAATTATACATCACCTATATTTTTTCTTATTAATCATGTTTCAGATATTTATAATCCAATTTTGAATCATTTTAAAACATTCAATGTCTAAAAAATATGCCTCTTATGTTGAGTTTTCTCATTTAAAGAACACTGTATTTTCCAAACTAATCATCTATATATCTAGAATTCATGATACTTCATCACATCTCCAAAAATCCCTATTTCATGGATCCATTGATTATCCAACATATACTAATTTATGGAACATTATTTATCATGTGTATTATTACTTTTTAAATATTTCATCCTTCTTTTTCATAGAACATTCAATCATGAAACAAATATACATTCATACAGACATCAAACATTCATGATTCTAATTTCTTTTCTATGAAATAATTTTATTTCTTCTAAACCATGAATTTCAAGAAATTTTTATTTCCTTCCATAAATTTTTATCCAATTTTTTTTGAACACTGGAAAATGATGTATCATTAGGCATCATGCTTCTCTACCAATATGGGGCCATCTTCTGGAGATGAGGGTTAAGTCCATGTATTCCCCAAAACACATCAATATGAGTAGAATCATCTAGGTGATAATAGTTCCAACTAGATTCAAATTTTATTCCACTTCCTTCATTATCTAGATTTAGAATTGGAGTTATTCCATTCTTCACCTGATTTAGAAATGATCACTTCATATGGATTGAATGATGAAATTCATAGCTTGTTTCTGTCATCTTAGTCTGTTCAGCATCTTTACAAAAATTCAAACAGATCCCTCAAGTACATTTAATAAATAAGAATAACTTTTATTCATAACTTTTGAAAATGAAATTAATATCAACCATGACTGTTTCTTCAATTAATTCTCATACAATATGTAGTAATTTTATCTACATGACTTCAATTTCTTTATTATCCCAGAAAATCTCATTACCATTCCAATAATCTACCCAAACATCTAGATAATATGATTAAAAATAAATCCATCACATAACATTGGATTGATTTTAACATTATCCACAATTGTATTTTGTTTTCAATAATTTCATAAATAAATTCTCTACTAGATACTCTAAAAATTTCGTGGATATGGATTTATGACTCTATAATTTTCTCATAAAGACTGTTCTCTCCCACCATTTGATTTTAAAATGAATTATTTCATATGGATGCATATTTAATCATTAAGTTCTCTTCCCCATAGGGTCACATCATATCTTCCACTTATGTCATCTACCCCATTTTATAATTAAATATATAGTAGAATGGAATCCAAATTTACATTTATGTCTCCTCCCCATATCCTTATAAGTTCCACATAAGATTTTGTGATCATGGACTCTAATCCCCCTTAATAAATGATATCTATTTAAAGTTATCTTCGAAACCAAGAGAGGAAAAAATATTTAATACACCTTATCTAAACCATGTGATACTATTTTTACATCTGAATATAATGTATATCAGTTGAAAAACCACCGCTTCAAACATTGGACACCATTTATCACCTTAATCTCCACTAATAAATTCATGAATGAAACATTCTTCTTTTTAGAAAAATTAGATATTAGAGTAATTTATTTATCCTTTTTTATATAATAATAATATATTTCTATTGAGTGAAATTACCACTTGTCATTGATTAATTTATAGATCTTATAATCCTACCGATTTAGAACTCATTGTAAGACATCAGTCTCTAGACACAGAAATATAAATTTTTCCATGTTACCCACCTTCTTCCATATTTCTTAAAAGCATAAATTTTTTATTTTTAAAAACTATATTGTGATCTCAAACACAAAAACACTAAATAGTCTTCAATTAATAATTAAAGCACAAATTTGTGGGACAAACCACATCATGAACTTAATAGGACAATTATTTAATGATAACCTCAGGGTAAAAATTAATATTCACAAACAATATTTATTTATATTAATCTACGATCTGATAAATCATAACTTCACATTTAATATGTCCGAATTTAACAATTTTAAATTAACCATAATTGTTTTTATGTTGAAAATTAAAAGGATTACTATCTACAAAAAATGGTTAATATGTTAATTAAATACATAGATATTATTTAATGATAATAAAATTTAAAATATAAATTATTATGTTGAATATAGAAAATATATTAATGATGAGGAATTGGAATATATTAATTTTAGAAATATAAGTAAGTTTTAAATAACAAATATAAATTGAAGTGGTAATATAAAAACTATGAGGAATGAAATATTAATTCTAAATTAATACATGTGAAATATATAAATTTGAGATTAAAATATATATATATATATATAAAAATTATATTAAAGAAAATAAATAATATAATTTGAAAAAAAAATAACTTGGAAGTAGGTATATTAAATTATAGTAAAACATATATAGAAGAAATTGTCATAAAAAATTCTATGTGAATATAATTATAAGAATAAATATATTTAATTTTTTCATATATGCATGTAATAATTACAAATATATTATATTAATATAATAATAAAATTAAGGTACTATATGATTTTTAGAATTATAAATAAAAAATTTTATATTTAAATCATTATTCTTTGAAAAAATTTAATATTTGTAATGTTAAACAACAATTTCTGAACCCTGTGTAAAGGATAACTAAGATCTTATACGCTCCGTAAAGGTTTTCTCTTACCATTGTAATGGTAATAATGTCTATCCTTCTTCACGTGAGGGTAAAAAACCACTATGTACAGATAAATGTGTCTATGTAATGTTCAATACCACTTGGATTTTTACATTTTTCACTTGGGTAAATGTACTCCCTCACATGCATAATAGTAACATACAAAATACATGGGCTACATAAGTGTAATAGACATCATCCCATGGATGTGAAATCATATCAAAACTCCCTCGTAATTGTATACCTGATCCATGTAAGAGTAATACATAAAACCAAAACCTATATAATATTAATTATGATCATGAATAATGGTTAAATGAACATTAAAAGGTTTCTCAAGGGTTCAATGATCGTCATGTAAAGGTAATTTCTAATTTAAAAATGCACCTAACTGTCACCAAATCAATATTCAAAGTTAACATAAAGTCTATGATGTCACATAAGGGTAATATAATACTTATATAGTGGTAAAAAAACCTCATTTAGAGGTTAAAACCTGCTTTAAAACTCTATGTAATGTTATTCTAAATCCACATAATGGAAAATATGCACTTTTATATTTAATCATTTGTTGTTTTCATCATATTTGTTGAATGAAATCTAAAGAGAAAATTAAAAAAATATATATCTAGTATTTCATAATCATATCCATGTTCATGATGTTTTTGGAGATTTAAAATTAAAGTAAAAATAAAAATTACCTTAATAAAAATTACCATATTTATAAAAGCATGTTTTTTGTAAGTTTGATCTATAATCCAATGAAACTTGACCATCATAAAAGATTCATATTTGGAGTGTTATGTGATATTAACTCGATATAATGATCTATATAATTGATATTTGTGGCTTTATATGGGTAGGATAATAATATAAACTATATTTAATATAAAAATCAATGTAAATGATATTTAATTAAATCATTAATAGATAGGGTACCAGAAAATTATTATATATAATATTTAAATTAAAATAAATAATTTAGTCTTGCTATTTAAGGAGAGCATTAATTTAGGTTACATATATTATTGGTACCACATAGTTCCCTAGTTATTTCTTTATATTATCATTTGAAAGTGATAAATATGCAAAGTTTCACAGCATAAGACCTAGGATTCCATTGAAGTGACCTTTAAGAAATAATTCAATATTATCATCAAAATATAAAGTAATGGAGAATTATTTTTTATAAATATAATATTTTGGTTTTCAAATAGCTAATTCTACGGGAAAATGTTCTAATTAAAATTATAAACCGTTTGAAAAACATAAATTTTAAGGGAAGGTTTTTTATTAAAATTATAGTCTCAAAACTCTCTTTAAAAGGGACATTGTTTCAAAAAAAATATTTTATAATTTCATGATGGTTTTAATGTTAAAAAATTATTATTTTAAACATGATATTATATTTTAAATTCATAGATTTTTTTCATTATTACACATATTTTATGATCATGAACTATATTTATCCTTAGCAATCAGTATTTTTATGTAAATAATTATCATAAGATTAATTTCTTCAAGAATCATTTATATGTGTTGACTATGAATTTTACATTCCTCATAATTTGTTTGGCAGTTTTTATTTTTCTTAAAGGAAAATATTGAAAATTTTGTTGGAAAGGTAATTATTTTACACTTTAAAGATAAATTAAAAAGATATTAATTTTTGGAAAGGTGATTTTAAGTGATTTATATTGAAAAATTAAATCTTTAAAAAAAAGTAAAAAAAAATTTAAAACATGGGTATTTATTTTGATTGTATTGGGAGTAAACCATGACTAAGATTATGAGGAATGGGGAGTGAACTCACAACTTCAAGGGGTGTTGTTTAATGAACCAACCTAGTTTTCCATCCAACATGACACCTGACCTAGACTATTGCATAACCCAAAGGGAGTTCTTGATTCTGACAAGCTATAAACCTTTGCATGGTCATTGAACAACTAATGTGTGAATTCATTTCATATATAAACAATGATCAAATTCCACATAAAATAAGAAAACACATTTACATCAATTACCATAAGAGTCCAAACACAAAATAAATATAAAATGTAATAATTAATAAGTTCAATTAATGGTTTCATTTTTTTAACAATAGTTCAAAATGGAAAACATTTTTCAGACTAATAAAAGAAACCTAGGACTCCTTAGGACACAAAGAGCATCCTCTACAATACCAACACCATCACCAATCATAATATGTTAATCACTATCATGAATACATTCCACCACACAATGTGGCCTTGACATTACCGAAACAAAAAATAATGTCTACATATTCCCATTGGGTATATGTGGGGACTGAGTTAACATTCCCGATAGGATCCCACTATGTGTTCAATGAATATCATTATAAAATATATATTATTCAATTATTAAGTGAAAGTAAATAATTTGTTTTGAAAACATGTTTTATCTTTCCAAGGATGGTAAAATATGAAATTGTAACTAAAATCAAATAAAAGATAAGTAGTATAACCCTGGTTAACCACAGAGTATCTTGTTTATTTGGGTATTAGGAACTTTGTATCTCAGTGATCAAACATATAAAATAATTCTGATGCATGAGCCTTTGGTGGGATAAACCCAATGTTCATTATTAATAATAAGTGTCACATCATTTATTAAGTGTTACAACATTATCCTATTAGTGGTACTGGACGGAGGCACTATCAGCTCTCATAGCTACTAGTATTAACATTCCCAACATGGTACCTATGGTTCCCAAGTGATTTTTATATTTTTAATCAATTTTTATCCAATTTTTTCCCCAAATAAATTACTCCCAATATAAGAATAACATTTCCAAGAATATATATGGAGTTAAATCAATTTAAAAGATATAAAAGCACCAAAACATCTAGAATCAACCATTTTCACAAACAAAATAATTTATAAAACAATTAGAAAACAAAGAAAAATGGTTTAATGAATTAAATAATATCACATCATGTAAATGCCTACATTTTTCTCTAAAATCATCATAGGATAGTTGAAAAACACAATCTAAGACAAGTGGATATCCTATAGAAGTTAGATAATGCCAAAAAAATAAAAACCCAAGAGAAAAAAATATATCTAACTCACCTTAGGTCCTTTTATCTACCAAAGAGAAGGAAAATCAAGAATAAAAGGATAAGATTCTAATAATAAAAAATATTATGAAATTAGAAAGATTTTCCATGAATAACCAAGAAAAAGACACACAAATTTAGATATAAGGGGATGGTGGGGAGAGGGAAAGAACACATAAGACTGGAGGTGTTAAATGATTGAAATGAGAGTTGGAAGAGGGTTAAAATAGGGTAGGTGTATTTTGGGAAAAAAATTCAAATTTGGGCAGGATGTAGAGTTTGTTCATATGGTCTTCCCAGCCAAGGGCCAACTATCTGAGAACATATGTCCAAATAGGTAGTGGATGAATGATTTGGGATGCATAGTATCACAAACTGTGTGCCTAACTATGTGCGGACCTAGTGCCTCTTCTCTAGGTAATACAGCCTACTAGGTTATTCTACATGGTTTTATTTCTAACTAAGTAGCTTCTCAGTGCCTCTGTATGGGTCACACAATTTACAGAGGGCTAGTATACAATTTTTACTATCCAGGAACCCACTGTTTTCAATCATTTATCTTCTAGAAAATATTATTTTTAATTTAAAACAATATACATTTTTATTAAACAAAATAAGGACATTAAATAAATAAATATTTCATGAAAAATAATCATGGGTGTGAAACTTCCATCTATCATGATACTTTCCTCACATATAAAGTCAAAAATTAATTTGATCATAGAACAAGTGAGGGTAATAATCCTCCACTAAAGAATTATATTTCCATGTCTCAGGCTCATTTTTATCATACTATTATATGATCCAAATTAACATGAAGGACTTCTCAAAAGAAAAATACTCATAGGAATCCTCAATCAAAATAGTTTTATCAATTAGTGAGATATTTGGTTCCAATTCAAGATCTTCTCGGCTTAGTGCATGAGAATGGAATGAAATATATGTATTTAATTTTGATATGTGGAAAACATCATAAATCTTTGTCAAAATATAAGTAAATACCAAATAGTTTGTGACATTAATGATTGTATTAGTAATCTTAAAAGATCTTACATACCTAAATATAATTCCCTTGATTCCCAATATGGAGATTCCCCTAGCGAATTGTCTCCATTTGAAACACCCTATAACCCACTTATAATTATATATATCAGCATTAGTGATCATTATAGGCTTTGTAACATCTATGATCTATCAAATACATTTTCCTAATTGTATAAATATTGAAACTCATATCTTTTATGATGATCAATCACACTAAGGAACTCTCACCAACATCCATCCAGTAAAGATATGACTAAAAAGTTCAACCATGTATTTCTCTAATGGGATCCATCCTGATAAAAAAAATAAAAATTATTTTTTAAAAACTCTGCTAAACCAAGATGGTTTCCAATGATCCACTGAAGTCTATCATATAGGATCTGAGTATGTCGTCTAATATTTTGTTATCCTTCTCTGTCTTACCATTGGTTTTAAGATTGTAATTAATACTAAGATTAATATAAGTCCCCACTTCCTTCTAAATTGCCTTTTAGAAATAAGTGGTAAAATGGGGGGCCTTGTTAGAAACAATTTATGACGGATCTCCATGTAGACACACCATCTCATGAACATATAACCTACCAATCTTTTAAAAACTTTTTAATTCATTGACCGGGGTGAAATGGTCCAATTTGGTAAAGATATCGGTCACCATCCCAATTTTTTTCCCCAGAGGAGTATGATGTAACCAGATGATGAAATCCACTAATACCTCATCCCACTTCTATATAGTGATGGAGATATTTCAAATATATAATGAGGGCTTATATTAGTTATATTTTACCTACTGATTAGTATAACATCAAGAAGTGATGTTATATATATTAGAACTCATTATTTTCCACCCAAACTGGTCACGCACATCATAAATTATATGGATTCTTCCAGTATGAATAGTCCATTGATAATTATGATAGACATTTATCACCACCTTCCTCAGAGAAGATGGCACAGTAAATCTTCAATTGCAGAAGATGAATCCCACAATAGTCAACAACCATTAACTTGGAATATACCCACTATTTAGAAGCTAATTGAATTTATAACATAACTCAGATATTGGATTCTCATCCCAAATCATCACCATAAGATTGGGTTCCAGCTACACACTAGCTAAGAACATACCTCCACTTTTCTTTATCCACATTCAGTATCTGATTGAAAATATTCATGAGATCCCATTCATCACAGGACTCATTAAATAATGGGTTAGAAACTTCCATTTTAAGGCTTCAAAGACCACATTCCTTTTACTAATGGTATTGAAAATATCAATGTTAAACTCCAAAAGGTAATTGATCAATCGTAGTTTTCTCATGTTCCATTCATTATTGACGTAAATGTATCTCAATATTTTAGAGTCGTAACAGACCAAAAAATTCTCCCATAAATATACTAAAATGAGAATTTATGAGCATGCATCACTACCACAATTTTGTGGTCCTATAAGGAAACTTGCAATCCATGACTCCCTTATAGCTTAACCCCTTTCTAGAAAAGAGTTTTCATAAGTGACGAAATAAGATAGAAATATATAAAAACTATCTGGAAAAAACTATTTTTCAAATAAAGTGCATAATCTCAATAAAACATTACATAGATCCTCCCAAGAAATCAAAACATTATCATTATCCATGTCAACTAGAATCCCAATTTCCAATATCACATGTCCCAAAAAAAAACATAACAGAACCAGAAGCCACTCATAGATAATTTTCCCTAAAGAAAATGGTCTTGCAACATTCTCAAAACAATCCCCAAATTCCTCTTATAATCCTATTATGATCTCTAATAGACCATAACATTATCTGAAAACTCCTGAAAAAGGAGTCAAGGTATCTATGGACCACCTAGCTCAATAGATCCATGAAAAATAAAATATAATTATCCAATCTAAAAGGTGTTTTAAAATACTAAAAATGGTTATAATTTCATTGAAAAGTGGTCTTGGGTACATCTACTTCTCTTACCAAGACATGATAATACCCTACATAGAATTCAATATTTTAGAACCACCATTCTTCTTTGAGTTGGTAAAAAATATCATCAATATGGGGTAGTGGGATTTTTTGTAATGATAACCCAATTAAACTTCTGATAGTCAATACTTAATTTGAGAGATTTATCACCCTTTCTAGGAATGAATGGTTGAGTGACATAAGGAGAGATGATCAATGGAATGGAACCTTTTGAATCCAAATAGTCTATTTGTATCATTTATTCAACAAACATGGTGGAGTACTAACAAAATTAGGTAAGTGATATTGGATGGGTCATTAGAGCCAAATCAATGGGGAACTAGACATCCCTTTCAAGATGTAAGCTATAGAAATACATAGGGATATCTCCGGAAACTCACTCACTAGGGAATTAAATCCACTCTACCAACCTTATTTATACTTCTATATAAATAGTAGAGACACATGATGGAAAATTCTACCTAGATCCATAGGTGGAGATCATGATCAATATGACAACAGATCCAATTAACCTTGGAATCCTAAATTTATACCACTAGGGTTAGTTAAAGTCACACATTGATGATAGAAATTTATGCGGTCCTTGAGGAACATCTTCCAATCCATCATTATGATTACATCATAGTGGTCTATTTTTAGGAAGTGAAAATACCATTTTATCTCAACCTCATACAAGGATAAAATACAAGATGCGAATTAAAAAACATGTAATTTATTCCTACCATAATGTGTAACCATATCCAAGTAATATAACCTAATATCATTTTGGAGTTTCAACAAATTCCTGATAAGGGTTGAAAAAAATTAATTAGAATCACTTATATAAAATAAAGAAACTACCATGGATGATGTAATTATAATGGTCCCTTGAACTATTGTAGGACTTGTATCTAGTTCCACTATAACCTAATCAATAATATGAAGGTTCTTAATTTTTGTTTGTGTCTTGGGTCAACTACTAACATGCTTCTTTGTCTTAAGATGAATTCCTCAAACAGAATATCAATCCATTCACGACATCCACCAAAATAAGACCCCATAGCTCTAGATGAATCTGAATGAGCTTTCATTCCCATGGAAGATGTGGAGCCTAAATATCATTAATTAAGAGTGGAAACAGTGAAACCCTTTATAGGTTTCACATTAATCCATAGATATTGATAATCATGGGTGGGATTGGGAATATAGATTATGTGTTCCAAGATCTCCCATACTACTAACATACAATAGATCCATCACCTTCAACATCTAAAAAATAAGTTAGGGATGATTCCCATAACTAATAACACCCTTCATTTCCTACTCCACATTCAACCATTTCTTTTTAGATAGAAAAATCACACTCTGGATCAGCATCAATAGTATTCTGGATTAATCCAAATTAATCATCTAGTTTATCTCCACCATAATAGGTCGATCAACCACCTCAACATTGTTCATTGGTGAAAACAAGAATCCCTAAGATAGAATTTCTGGACCTAAACCCATTTCAAACTATTTTGAATCTATCTTATCATTAGAAACTACTTCACGAGAAAATCATACTATCTCTAGGAAAAGGTTTTCATAATCCAACACTAAATTCTCTCCTTGATAGAGGTACAAGAATTCACTAATCAAGGTGGGGGATAATATTTTGGGAAGTAATAATTAGTGAATATATACATGATGACTGTTACTCCAATCATATAATGATTCTATACCTAAAAAATGACTCCCACAACAAATGAGTGGGTCATTACAACATAAATGAAACAAACATAACTATAAATAGTCTTGGAGTACTAAGGAAGTCAAACACGCACTAAATATTTTCTAAATATTATTCCACTTCCTAGGTATGCATTCAACCCTAAAAGGAATGGGGCTTGTGATTAATAAAATCCTAATACCAATCCTTTCCCAAACCTAGTTTTGCATCCTTATCTCGAGGAAGACTAGAGATATATCCTTGATAAAGGGAACTAATTGTCCAAACAACTACCTAGACTAATATCTAATCAATTGGATATAAATAAATATATATAGACTCTAATTTTTTTATGTATATAAGGTCTATGATGAGGCATTATACAACGCATGTCAATAAAAAATATTGATAAATCATTAATACATCAACCCATATAGAATAAAATAATCAACATGATAAATCTCCCACATCAATCATAACAAAACTAAAACAACTCAATAAAAAATCACCATTACACCCTTCCCTAGTCCCCAACCCAGTCTGTATCCAACACATTACACCCAAAAGAGGAGTAAAATAAAATTCTCAAAATCTCATTTTGACCCAAGTCTATCCCTAAGGTGTGTGGGATAGACACCCCACTCATATCCAGATCCTCATTCCTCAACAGTCCTAGATCATATCTATCCATATGTTCCTAAATAAAAAAGACTTAATGGAATGGAAAACCTGATATCTGGTATCACTTTTTCATGAATCGATCTAGGTCATGACCCCACCTAACACCCAACATAGTTCATGGCATGGTCCGAATGGAATTCATGATCCCCATGGCCTGGAAAACAATGAATGGGAATCAAATAAATACATTGGGAATTATTTTCCCACAAAAATAATGGAAACAATCCACATCAAATAAAAAACATTTACATTAATCACCACCATAATCAAAACACAATAATATATACAACAAAACCATTTAAAATTTCATGTTAATTTTATATTTTTCAAAAAAATACCAAAATGTAAAATGGGTGGGACTAGTAGAAGAAACATAGTCCTCCTCGTGACATGAGAAAAATCATCCAATATTCCACCACCATCACCTATCCCCACAAGGTAATTACAAGAAAAATAACCACCCACTACCCAAAGTGGCCTTGAATTTACAAAAACCAAACAAAAAAATATGAACATATACCCATTTTTTATATATTGGGAGTATGCCCACATTCATAGTTAGATCCCACAATACATTCCATTTATATAAATTATATAATATGTAAAAGATATAATTTTATAATAAATTAATCAATTTGGATCGAGTACATGTTTTATATTTGCAAGGAAGGTAAAATATTTTATAATATCTAAAATAAGGTAAAAGAAAGGTAGAAGCACCCTGGAAAACCCCAAAGTAGATAGGTTAGTGGGGAATGAGAAACATCATTTATCATTGATGAAACATATAAAATATTTCATGTGAACAAGAATTTTGGGGGATAAACCCATGTCCCAATGGTAATAATCCATACCATGTCATTTAGTAGGTTTTGCATCATTATCCTACTAGTGAGACAAGGTCGATCCCCCACCAGCTCTCCTAAATACTAGTAATATCATTTAAACCTACATACCCAAGGTTCCCAAGTTATTTTTCCAAATTCCAATCCATTCCAAAACCCCTTTCATCACAAATCAAATCATACCAATAAAAGTATACCATTTACAAGAATTATAATGTTCATAATTCATCTCAAAAGACTTACACACAACAACACATTTAGAATCCACAATTTCCATAAAAACATTTTTAAAACAATTGGAAAACAATGAAATCGCATTTTACTCCTAAATATATTAAAAAACATGGATCCACTGACCCTTTTCTTTAAAATCACAACACACTAATTAAAAATTGCAATCCAATATAAAAGGTGATAATATGGAAGTAAGGGAATAAAACCAATATCATAACCCAAAAAAATACTAAAAAAACTTTATGTCACATCAACCACATAAGAGAAGTAAAATCAAGAAGAAAAATAAAATATTCTATGAAAAATTAGGAAGAGGAACTTCATTTTAGTTTTATTTATAACCAAGCTAAAACCACCCAAGATTTATAGCTAAGGGATGGTGGGGTAGAGGGGAGCCACACTATGGATGGAGGAGTTGAATGGTTAAAATGAGGGGTGGAAGAGGGTTCTATCAAAGATATTTGTTTTTGGTAAAATAATTTCTTTCAAATATGGGAAATATATAACATTTGGCCACCGGGTCTACTAGATTGTGCACCAAACAGGCAGGCGATTCTGTCCCTATAACATCCCAAGAATTTAAGAACATTTTTTTAAAGAAAATATTATTCATTTTTTTCTTTATAATATAGTAATAAATGTTTTTACAAAACAAAGAATTTTGTAATTAAATTATTATTTTTTAATAAATTAAGTATTGGTTACCTGTTAACATTTAAAAATATAAAAAAGGTTATATTTAAGTTATATTTAAAGAAATAATATTTTTATTGAGAAATATATATCCAATTGAAATATAATTATTTATATAGTTCAGTGTCTATAAAATAAATTTTTAAATTATTTGATAAATTATATCAAATAATTTTAATGATCTTTAATATTAAAGTATTTTATATTATTTGTGTGATAAATTTATGTGCAGTCAAATTGTTTAAAAATAATGATAAGTAATATAGTAGCAATATAATTTTTCAGATATTAATATAATGAAGACAAACAAAACAACAAGTAAATGTAGAAAATGGGATTTTGTAATAAAATGTTAAATGTATACATTTGTGGTCATATGTATTTAATTTTTTTTTCTTAATTTTTACAAAAATTAGATTTTTTATTTAATTATTTAAAACTATATTTATTTCAATATGAAAATTCCTTACCATAAAATTTTTGTAATAATATTTCTTTGAATAACTCATTATATTCATTTTTGATAATTATAAGTCATAGTAAATTTTTTGAAATCCTTTATAATTAAGAGTGTCAAAATTTTAATTTTATATTCAAATTAACAATATATAATATATTAAATAATTCAATTTATCATTTAAATTCATATGAATTTTAAATTTTAATTATATAAAAAATTCAACCATGCAAGACACTAGGGTCAGGGCCCTTCAACCCTTATGCGGGGAGAAATCTCCACCCACACTGGAGGGACAGCCTGAGTAGCCACATAGAGGAAAGCTGATAGGATATTGTCTGAGCATACTACGGGAATAGTGAACCCATAGGCATGCAAGTGGTCAGGAGGTTCAGATCGTCCCCATGTTGGGATGTGAAACTGTGTTTGGGTGTCAACCATAGTACCTTGGCTAGAAGTGTTAGAAAAAGTGGTAGTCATTTAATGTGCTCCCCAGCTGAAGAAACATTCAATATGGGGAAGACAACATCAATATTGTTCCATTGTTTTAAAATCATATAATTTAAGCACAACCATATGATCAAAAAAATATTGATTGTTCGATATTTCAATGTGTTCTCTCCTTCCCCCACACATTGGGTTTTCTTATGTCATCCTCATCCTCCCACATCAAACATCCTCATCTTCTTCCCCTCCTCTTTCTAACACAAATAATCGCATGTATAAAAAACCTGAAAATTGTTCACCTAATAACCCTTATATCTGTATTCATTTTATCTTGGAAAAAAATATGTAGCTTCGAGTATATGAAAGAAGGATAATGGAACCCTCATATGTTTTCAATTCTTAATAAATAGAAAAAACAATCAATATTCATAATTTCCAATAAATCCTTCACGTAGAATCTTTGTATGGTGGAATCAAGAAGTTAGATTAAAAATTTATAACCATAACAATAATAATTTAAAGCCACTAAGTGGTCTAAAATCCCTTTTTTATCTTTTTGGATATAATAGTGGTAGATATAATATATAAATGTGTATATATATATATATTAATCAACATAATGGAACTTCCATTATAAAACTAATCTTTCTCTATAAGTCATCATTTTAAACTCCAACAAGTGTCATGGCTCATAGCCTTCTACTCCACGATGAAAAATGGGTACCTGATAAAGAAAAAAAATGATTTAGTGATGTTGAAATGGTTTTAAATTGGTTAATGTTATAAAAATTAAATCAATGTTTTATTTGTGATGATTGTATAGTTGATCTTTTTGTTCAAAACACATGTGTCATTGATTGTTCTAGTGGACACAATGTCATGACCTGTCCCTGAGGGCCCGTGCTTTGACTACCTCGTGACCTCCTTCAATAGACCTGGGGATGAAGACATGAAACGAAAAGGAATATCCTAATAAGGGAAGGCATTTTCCTTTAAACATGTAAACATGCAAAAAACTCAAACTGTGGGAAGTATATACAATGTATATCACAACATTCACTGAGACAACAACTAAGAGTATAGTACTACTGAAAAGAAAAAAGGGTCCATAATACAAGCTGAAAACCACAAAGGAAGGTGAAACTGTCACAATCCATCCACTCAAGACCCTACATGAAGGGAAGGTGATAGTAAGTGCATGTAGTCGTACAAGTATTAATGCATGTCCCATCTCATTGAGTACAACCTGGTCCTATAACACCACGGTCTCTGTCAATGTGTGGACCATGTGCATGAGACATAAAATGTGTAGGATAATCCGGTACAAGGGTGAGTTTCATAATAATCAGTAGGGTCCCCAAATCAAAAAGGAAAGACAACAAATCATGACCCCACTATAAGATCATACAACAAAAACAACAAGAAAATACATCTCACACTAGGTATAACTCAATGTATTGGAATTAATATTATCATTCATAGAGATAAATCATCTTGTACTACTAAGGGACTCATCCCTGATTAGCCACTGAGGTCAGCTCGGCTACAAGAGCACAGAAGTCCCCTCGTTTGTTGAACCACTGAGGTATTCTTGTCTATTGGGCCGATGAGGTCCACTCATCTATTGAACAACTGAGGTATGCTCATCTACAGAACCATTAAGGTATGATAGTTGGCGAAACCACATAGGTATGATCGTTTAGTGAACCAATTTGGAATTCTCCTCGGCTCAACCAATAAGGTACACTCATCTATTGAACCACAGAGGTAAGCTCGTCTACTACACCATTGAGGTCCACTCATCATATCCTTTGTGTAACAGTTAGTCATAGGTTTCCCACTCTTCAGTGTGCTTGATTCTGGGAGAATCTATTCCTCAAGCCATCAGTTGTATCTCAACTGTCACATAATCTCATATAGATTATTCCCAAAGGACCATCTTAATTCAAGGGAACCAATTCCATAGACGGCGTGTCAATTAGGCTCTTGGTCTGAATGATATTGTCATTTTAGAAAACATGGATCGATTGCACTTGAGCCACGCCCGACTTGGTCAGACAGCCCTGACCAACCTGGACGAGGGGTCCCACTTGACATGAAATGGTTCTACCGACATGTCCTGGCCCATTTGGGTATGGGCCGACCAAACCCCGCATTTCCATTGCTCCAGGCCCATTGGGCCATGCTGGACTCATTCCAGTTTGGTTTTGGGTCCTACCAGCAAGGCCGCCCCGTGACCCGATTTCATCTTGCCTGGAATGCGCTTTAGCAGACTAGTTGTTCCCCATCCCGGGCAGCCGATTGACCTTGTTCACGCTGCCAGGTGGCCAGCTGAGGCTGGCCCCCTTTTTTCAATACACAGTCTCGAGTGGACCGCATACCAGCTGCACGTCACAGCCCACGTCGGTGGGATGATCCTCCAATGTCGCGCCAAAGTGGCACCATCATGTGACAGGTGGAAGATGGACACACCCTTCTGCATGCGGTCCTGTGTGGATTGTGGGTCATGCATGCCATGACCCAGGTCTATGGGCTGCTCCTCTGAAGCAGATCATGGGTGGGGTTACCATGCAGCACCTCTGTGACCAAGGGTCACGGCCTTTGCTACCTTGGCATGTCATCGAGGGGCACTACCTTCCCCCTACATCCGCCATCATAGGCTACCACCACTTGTTTCAAGCAGCTTCTTCCGCGGGCCACTGGGTCCGCTCTGGTGGTCCGATTCTTGAACTGTCTGCACCCTCGGACTTCATGGGTCACCGTCATACCAGCTATGGGCTTGAGTTATCATTTCCATGGATTCATGGGTTCTATTATGAAGAACACACAAATGTCGAAAGACGGAGAAATCAGGTCATTGTTTGTGTCAACTTGATTCCTCCATGTTAGTGTTTTTAAACAAGGGATGAGGAGATTGTGTTTATAACATGGATTATCCCAATACAACACCCAAAGATCAAACCCTCCTGAAGAGGCGATCGATCTACGGGTCACCTGTTTGTGTGTGGGCCCTTGTTCATCACTCCAAACCAAGAACGTGGAATAAAATAAATTCACGTAAAATCAAACCCCAAACTGGGATATGATTATTGGTCGAAGAAGAATGTAATCCCATGCATACGTTCTTCATTCTCGATCCACCACCCACCATTCCTAGCGAGCCTTCTTAGGGTTTAAGGGAGTGCATTAATAGTTCTTCGATCATCTTCTCCAACCACAAATGTGTTAGAGAAATTCTAGGATTTTTCCAAAATTTATGCATTGCTTGCTAGGATATTAATTTATGAAGTGCCAATCAGCATTTTTGTTATGCTACACTGAAGCATCATTAAGTTCATTAATGTGATTCATTAAAGATATCTGATTTGTCCTTGTTTCTACACCTTAGCACTGATGTGCCACTACTTAATAGTGAAGTAAATAAAATAAAATAAATTTTTACATTTTTTATTTTTCTTCTGAAAAATCTGAAAAATAAATTTCTCCCTCGACCCACGCCGGTCAAGGTTAGGCTCTTCCTAAGGGAAGAATGTCCTCCCTATCTCAAAGGTACTCTCAAATTTCCAATCCAAGTTACCATTTAGGAGTTATATGTATTTTAAAAAATATTAATAATTGTTACGCAATTATTTTATTTACCTTCAAAAACTACATTCCACTATTGGCTCACACGGGACAATGTTAGGCCCTTTCTTCGAGATTCTGGATGCTCTATGTTCAATGGATCCATATGATTTTTGATACAATAAAAATTTCAAAAGTTAGAAAATCTTGCTCGCATGTTTATTTAATGAACCATAAAAATAATTTAAGAATATGTTCCGGCCACTCTGGGCCTCAGAATTACATGTTGTCTTAGTGCCTAGTCTTGAAATAATGCCATTTATTTTTTTAATAATTACATGGAATTCCAGGGTAATCCATTACTCCCCCCTTTAGGGATTTTTGTCCTCGTAATCCAAAACAAGGGCTAATCAAACAAATGGGGTCACTAAGCACAAATCTGAGGATCTCACTCCCATGTGATCTCCTAATGATTATAGTTCTTCCAACAACCACACAAAAGAGGAATCGAACTTCCATGAAGGAACATATCCTATCAATCCTATATCTCCACCAAGTACTCTGTGAATTTCACCTCGTCATCAATCTTCTTCTCTCCATGGTCGACGATGTGAGATGGTTCATGCACATATCTCTTATTATGGGATATGTGGACGAAAGCGTGCACGCTCTCTAACTGCAGCTATAGAGCCATGTGGTATGCTCCCTCACCCACTCTACGCATCATCAAGAATGTTCTGATGATCCACATAGATAACGTGTCACCCCGAAAAAATCTCTCTATCCCCTGTCGAGGAGAGACCGGTAAGAATATGTGGTACCCCTCTTCGAACTAAAAGGGTCTCCATAACCTATCAACATTGTGCAGTATTATTCCTCTCTCGTATGACCTGCACCTTCTCAGTGGTATCATATACCATCTCTATACCCATGAGTGGTGAGTCCCTTGGGTCTTTCTAGCATATCATTGACCGACATAATCGTCTGTACACTGCCTCAAATGGTTCCATACTGTTGGTGGAGTGGTAGTTGTTATTGTATGCCAACTCCACCAGTGGTAGGTGGTCCTCCTAAGTATGATAAAAATAAAGAACATAAACATGAAGTGTTTCCTCCACAGTATGTATGGTCCACACCCTATGACCATCCATTTGTGGTTGAATGGTTGTGCTCAATCGCAGATGTGTACCAAATGCCTCTTGTAATCTCTTCCAAAACCGGGGTGTAAAATGTGAAACACAATATGAAGCTATCGTAGATGGGACTCCATGCATTCAGACTATCTATTGCATTTATAGGAATCCCACACTCTCTACTAGACCCTCATCTAGAATATGTAGGAAGTGTGATGACCTGGTGTGTCATTCTATGATCACCCAGATGGTATCGTGCCCCCTAGACATATGTGGAAATCCTATCATAAATTCCATTGATATCCAATTCCACTTACACTCTGGTACATCAAGGAGTTGTCTCAAACTAGATGGATCCTAGTGATCAGCCTTCCCTTCCAGACAAGTGAGGAATCATGATTCAAACTATTCCACAACATTATTCATCCCCAGCAACCAGTACTGACATTAGAGGTCCTGGTGCATCTTCACCAAACCTAGATGTTCTTCCCAAGGGGATTAATGGAACTCCTTTAACACTTCCTATTTTAATATCACTAGTACAATGGTGCATCCTCTAAAAAGAATGATGTGATCCTGAAATTTTGAACATCCATCAGGGGAATGCCCTCTTGACATCTAGGCATGTGTGTTCTTTCAGCTGGCATCTCTGAGTTGTGCCTCATGAACTCGTTGTAATAGTTGAGCGAAAACAACCATCAACTAATGATAAGTTGTCTCATCATTGTCTATAGAGGATATCTGAAATAAAGAAAACTACTTTGAGGACTCATTCAGTAATTGTGAACTTGATCTCCTACTAAGATCATCTTCCACCATGGGACCCTTCCTAAGACTATAGACTATCTCGAAGTTGTAGTCCTAGAGGAACTCTATCCAACAACGGAGTCTATATTTTAGACCCTTCTGATAAATGATATACATGAGACACCTATCGTTAGAGTATATGATAAATTATTCTCCAATAAGGCTGTTTCACTAAATCTTAATGCCGAAGAATACCGCAACCAACTCAAGGATAGAAGTTGCATAGTTTTGTTCATCCGGTATCAATTGTATTGATTGATATGAAATTACTACTTGATATGGAATTATGACATAGCCAAGCCCAGTTCTTGATGCATCATAGTACACCACATAGTCAATTCCCTCCTCTAGAATCTTCAAGATATAATCATGTCTCATGATCTCCCTTAGCTTCTAAAATCTATGTTGGAATGTTTCTTTCTACATGAAGGGTTCCCCCATTGTTTTCAATGCCTTCATGGGTGCATCTACTCTGAAGAAGTCTGTTATAAATATTCGATAGTACCAATAAAACTAAAGAATACTCCGTACCTTGGTTTCCCTCTGGGGTGGATCCCAAGAAACACAACCTCGATCCTCATTGGATTCACCATAACTCCATCCTCTAAGATGACATGTCCCAGGAAGTGCACCTTTCGTAACCATAACTCACTTTTTGAGTGCTTTCTGTAAATTTGGTGCTCTCAGAGTGCATCCAAAACCATCCATAAGTGTATGAAATTCTCCTCCTCCGATGCTAAACACACTAATAAGTCATCAATGAAGACCACTACAAACCAGTCTAAGTACGACTGGAAGATCCTCTTCATGAGTCCCATTAACATTGCTGGGAAATTATTTAGGAAAAATGGCATCACATAGTACTCAGAGTGGCTATAGTGACATATGAATGTTGTCTTTGAGATTTCCTCCTCACGTACTCAATGATGGTGATAGCCAAATCTGATGACTATCTTCCAAAAATAACTCTATTTCTTCAGCTGATTGAAGAAGTCATCAATCCATGGTAAATGATTTTTGTTCCTCACGGTCACTTGGTTCAGGAACTAGATGTACCCTCATATCCTCAAGCTTCTATCTGCCTTCTTAGAAATAAACACTGGGTATTCCCATGGTGAAACACTGGGCCCCACCAACCACTTCCTTTGTAAGACCTACAAATGCACCCTCAGCTCCTTGAGCTCTTTAAGAGTCATAAAATATGAAAGTGTAGTTATGTTTTCCACATATAGGTATATTTCAATGAAAAATTATACCTTTATATGAGAAGTTAGTCTTATAAAATCCTTCTAAAAGACGTCCTTATAATCATCCACCACTATAGGAAACTGTGGACTCATCTAATCCATTTCCCTGGGGGTTATTCTATCCAACCAATGAGTAATTTTCCCCCTCCTACGTGTGAGTCCATCATGCACTGCTTTGATTTCCTTTTTGTTGATAAAGAAAATCATGTGCCCATATCCATGGACACACCTCACTGTGTGCCTGAAATAGTCGATCTAATAAGGGGATGCGGGTAGCCATTCCTTACCCAGAATTATGTAGTAAGGTATCAACACCGCTCCTAGGAGAATGCATTTGAAGCTCTTGCCTCCAAGTGTAAACTCACACCACCGGAACCAGAGTGTGATCATATAATCCATTCTTGTAGGTGTCTATAATCATAAGGATCGAGCCAACAACATGATCATGATATTCGTGCTCCGAATAAGGTTTGTGGAAAGGAAAGAGTGACTAGTATTTGTGTCTATAATAATTGTAGTTAAAGTTGATAAGATGAAAATCATACCTCATATCATCTCCGAGACATTGGGTCCATAGGCCTCGACTGTCTGAAGATTAGGCTACCCCTATGCACCTGCTCATGGAGCCCATGGCAGACCCCCAGGTGGGGTTTGTGGTAGTACCAAATACCTATTCCCACCTCTTTTCACTTTTCCCACATTTTTTCCATGTCTGCCGCCTGGAAGACCGCCCTAATCATGTCTCTATTGCTTCCCCGGTGGTCCCTTGATTGTCTGTCGGTCCTCTGCGCGGTGATTCAAGCAATCCCAAGCCATGATTCCTAGCCCTCCACATATGTATCATACTTTTCACTCCTAATTACTCCCTATACATCGAGGGCCTAGTACCGCTAACCTTAATTCATGGGGTCATCCTTTGAATGGTCTGGCCTCTTTGGGCCTCTGCGTTATCTATGAGCTACCTACCATGGATGAATCTGCCACACATAACCTAGTGGTACTTCCCACCATTGGTGCCTTCTCAGTGAGGAATATCTCTACCAGTATAGCTCTCTCCAGCACCCTAGCCTGCATAGTGATGCTGAGGGAAATCATTGATGCCCTGATCTCCCATTGGAGTCCCTGCACAATGGTCTGGGCCTAGAAGAACAGCTCACGCACCATATCTATAGTGTAACGGGGGTGGTTTTTGAACCACACAGAGTACTCATCCACTGTATGGTTTCCCTATTATAAATAAATCATCTCATTTATATTAATTGAGCACAAATTTTTAGAGAATAACTCCTCCCTTAAAAGTATCTTGATGTCATACAAGGTGAGGTTCTCCATTTCTTGAGTCTATATGGTCAAACTCCACCATCTCCACACTAATCCCTACATATGTCTTGCTTCTCAAACTTCCAACTAGTCAGGTGTCATCTTGAAAATGTGGAAGACTCATGTCACCCCGTCCAGTCGATCCTTAAAGACCTGAGGATCATTCTCTCCCCTGAACCTGGGAGGTCTCTGGTACTGGAACATGTGTAAGGCATTAAGCCTGCGTGCATCCTCGACAGGCATCACTTGTAGTAAATGTTAACCCATGGGTGGTGATATCGCTGGGACACCACACGAAGGTTACATCTTGGGAAACACTCCCTATACTGAAGCCTCATCACTTTATCGACCATCCTCATGGTTAGACACTAGAATCCTAGCTCACTATCTATGTGGAGGCATCTTATAAGTGATCAAGATGAACCATGGTCATCTTATTATATCTGGTGACTGAATATAACTCAAAAAGATCATGGTAAAACACATAAAGACACATGCAATAAGTGTTTTCATGTACGGGGTCAGAAAAAAGAATTTGGGGTCAATGTGTATGCATACGTCAGTTTAGGCACCAACACTAGACCCCATGGCCTGAAATCCAAACTCAAAACACATAACATTGTTTCCCCAGAAAACATTACAGACTCTTAGTTCTTCTCATAGAACCAACCCACTCTAATACTACTTTGTCATAACTTATCCACTAGGTCCCAGACTGTGACTACCCCATAACATCCATCAGTAGACCAGGGGCTGGCGACAAGAAAAGACAATTCATATTTCAAAAAGGGAAGGCATTTTCCGTTAAAATTGTACACACACACAAAGCTGAAACTGTGGAAATTAAACACAATGTTAACCACAACTATCATTGAGACAACTAATGAGTTTATAGTACTGCTGAAAAGAAAAAAGGGGGCCATAATGCAAGCCCAAAACCACAATTGAAAGTACAACTACCACAATCCGTCGACTCGAGGCCCTACCTGAAGGGTAGGGGAAGGATACTGCCTATATCTATAGAAGTACGCACGTCTATCCCACCTTAGTAAGAACCACCTAGTCCTGTACCACCATGATAAATGTTGAATCGTCGGTCACCTAAATCACACATGACATGTGAGAGCAAATCCCGTGAAGGGGTGAGTAACAAAATACTCAGTAGGGACCCTAAAGAATAAAGGACAGAGTGAAAAGCATAACCACACAATAATATCACATAGAGAAAACACATATCCAAGACACATCACACCAGGTATAACTCAATGTATAGGAAGTAAGATTATCATTTGTAGTTTTGATTCATCTTGTACTACTGAGGGACTCATCCCTGATGATCCACTGAGGTCTGCTCGACTGTTGGGCCACTGAGGTATGCTCGTATGTTGAACCACTGATGTATGCTCATATGATGGACCACTAAGTTCCATTCATATGATTAACCACTATGGTACAATCGTCCTCTAAACCATTAAGGTACGTTCGTCTGATGAACCACTAAGGTACGCTCAGCGGCTAAACCACTAACGTACCGTCATCTACTGAACCACTGAGGTAGGCTCGTTGTCTGAACCACTATGATATTCTCATCTTCTGAAACACTAAGGTACACTCGTCTCATGTCCACTGAGGTCTGGTCGTCTGCTGAACCACAACAGCACTCTCTTCTTCTGAACCACTGATGTACAATGGTCTGCTAGACCACTGAGGTCCGGTCATCATATACTTCGTGTCACAGCCAACTACAGGATTGTCTCTCTTGAGTGTTCTTGATTTAGGGAGGATATACTCCTCAATCCATTTGGTCATATCTTGACATTTCAAGGAATCTCATTTAGAGTATTCCAAAAGGACTGTCCTATTACAAGGGTCCCAACTCAACAGCTGGGGTGTCAATCGGATGCCTGGTCTGAATGATATTGGTGTTTTAGTAAATAGGGCCCGATTGCATCTGGATCCTGTCCAAATTGGTCAGAATGACACGACCAACCCACCATGGGGGCTCCAGATGACCCGACCTAGTTCTCTCAAAATGGTTGGGTCTAGTGTGACCTGATCCAGCCCGGCCACTAGGCCAGACCCATTGGGACTTGTTGGACCTGGCCTGGTTCGTCTGTGGGTCCAGCCTGCCAGGTCACCCAACGACTAAGTTTCATCTGGTAATCTTCGTGATTTGGTGGTACAGTAATTCCATAACCCATGCCAACCTAATTCTTGTATTGTTCTGATGGCCCATCTCACATTTTGTGGATCGGCTATCCTCTAGCCCGGGTCACCTAGTAGCCCAGTTCTCGCCGACATGCAACCGACTAAGGCCATCCACCTCCTACCTGCAAGCAGTCTTGAGTGGACTGCATTCCACCTACAGGTTCTGGACCCCATCAATGGTCCCCTACTCCAGCGCAACACCCATGTTTCACTTCCATGATTCCACTAGAAGTCAGGTGCCGCCACATAGCCAGCTGAATCCATCCACCTCCTTCCACACACATTTTTGCGTGGACCGTTGGCCATGCATGCCATGGTCCGCATACGTGGGACACTCGTCTGACATGAAACCCGGGTGGTGCCACACCACCAAAACTAGGGTTCATATCCTCCACTACCTCGGTTCACCATCGCAGCTCACCACCTCCCACCAACGGTCGTCGTTGCAGTCCACCGACGTCGGTCATCGGCGAAGTCTTTTGCGGTACATCATGTCCACTATGGTAGTCCTATTCTAAAATTGTCTATACACTCAAACATATATGTTTACCACCATACCTTCTATGTCCTTGAGGTTTCATTACCGTCAATTTGGGGATTATATCATGAATAAAACACAAATTCCCAAAGATGGAGAAATCAGGGCCTTGTTCGTGTCGGTCTGATTCCTCCATGTTAGTGTTTTGAAACAATGGATGGAAAGATTAAGTTTCAAACATGTATTATCACAACACACCACCCTATGATCAAACCCTACCTCATAGTAAATTGTTCCTCATGTCACCTGTTTTTGGGTTGACCCACATTCTATACTCAAAACCATGAACGGGGAGAAAAAGAAATTCAAATAGAATTAAACCCCAACCGGAGATTGGATTGTTGGTCGAGGAAGAATGGGATCACGCACCTCTATTTTTCATTCTCAAGCCAACACCCACCAATTATAGAAATCCATAAAAGGGTGGAAGAGAGTGAATTCATTATTAGTCATTCATTGTATCCACCCACCAAAGCCTCAAAGCAATTACAGGATTATGCCAACAATTTTTCATTTCTTGTTAGGGTATTAATTAATGTAATGAAAATATGTATTTTTGTAATGATGTATCATAGTGTCGTTACACAGACTCATTAATGTGTTTCATTAATGAGATTCAGTTTCACCTCATCGATGAACCATTGTACGTACGTTCCACAACATAATGATTAATAAAACAGATAAAATAACATCATATGTTATTTTAGGACTAAAAACTAACTATCACACATGACCAGTGCTAGTCGATGTTAGGATCCACCTTAGGGAATAAATACCTCACAAAAACAATGGTACTCTCATATTTTCTATCTGAGATACCATTTAGAACTTATATGGATTTGAAAATAAAATAATTGTTACTCAATTATTTTATTTACGGAAAAAACAATATTCCATGGTTGGCCTACGTCAGCCAATGTTAGTCCCTTTTTAGGTAAATCTCAATACTCTATGTTTAATAGGTCCCTCTTATTTTTGATCTAGTCACTAGTTTAAATATTATAAAAACTTGATCGCACGTTTATTTAATGAACCATAAAAATAGTTCAAAAATATTTTTCGGCCACTCTGGGCCTCGAAATTAAGTGTCGTCTTATAACATGGTCTCAAAATAATCTCATTTAATGTTTCTAAAAAAATTTACAAGGAATTATGGGGTTTTACACACAATGATTACAATAGTGAATACAATAAAAATAAGAAGAGGCTATGCATGAGGAGTATTTTATATTTATGGAAGAGAACATGCATGAGGGGACTTTATATTCTTTGTCTGGATTTTCATTTTATATAGATATTGGATAATTATTTTAATGATTAATAGATTAGAAAATTATGCCACTATCTAGCTATACAGCTAAAGGGAGAATCACCACAAGCTCACCCGAGCTCTACCCTCATCCGGCCAGCATAGCAATTGATGTATATGTAGGTGTTCACCTACAAGGGTGTATGGGAGAGTCATCATAGGACCACTGGAAGGAGGCATGGCGGTAGAAGAGTGATGGAATAGAGTGGTTCTAGTGATAGAAGAGAAAATTAGGTAACCATAGTTCTATGCAATGTAAGCTGCACAATGTTTTACAATGTATTGAGAAAACTCATATGGCATCAATGTGGGATTCAATTTTTTAGAGCTGAATGAATTTTAGTTGTTATATCTATTCAGTTGTGTAATCTGAGTCTTATGATTATCCAACCATACTCTAATACCATAAGATATGTTTTATCAATTATCCGAGTTGTTCTATTATCTCTAGCTAATCCGTCTTCTCCAGCAAGCTATCAATTGCATTTTTCGTCAAGTTATCCATGGAACAATGTTAACAAAATCTTGATCTAAATTATTTGAGATTTTTTTATTTCAATTGATTTATTGGTGACCGATATATTTATTAAATTTCATCTATATATTGTTAAAATAATAAAACAATGGATTTTTTGTGTGCAGAAAATTATAATTTTTTGAAGGTGATTTCTATTGTACAGAAGGAGAATGTTGGAATGAATTAAATGAGGAATATCGATGTGATTTGTGAAGGTTCCTAGTTGATGATTGACACCAATAAATACTGAAGTCGATCTACTTTGATCCATGTGTTTATCTCACATTAGGGAGCTATTTTTAGAGTGAAATAGAGTTCTGGTAATGTTTGGTTCCCAATGGTTTTCATGATACAACTATATTCACGAATAAGACTTGAAGGCAGTGAGTATTCAACATCTGATTTTCACACTCAAATAGCTTCATGATGAACACTGTTCTACTAATATATTGTTATAATGTGATAATATAATCTGTGTATCCATGGTACTTTCATGAAGAGGTTTGAGGTACCATACAGTGTTCATATTTACACTACATATATTGAAGAAATTCTTGTTTGTATCATGTTTATACCTATTTGTGTATGTGAGCAAGAAAAGAATTTTACAGTGACCTGAGTGAATAATGTTTTTATTCATTTTCGTTTTCACGCATATGAATGGTTCATTACACATTCATAATATGTCTTTTGAAGAGTAATGTGCACAATGACATGATACTATGAGATTCATGCATGTTTTACTTACAAGTGATTTGAGAATTTTTGTGCAAGTGAAAAGAAAGATTGTAAACTTGATATCTTGTTTAGGAAAAGGGTTTGAACTAAAGGAAACAGAAATAGTGGAATGCAGAATTTGATTGTGAAAAATAGGGTGATCATTAATCGCGAAGAAGGTAGTTTATATTTTCTTATACAATATACAATAAGGGTTTTTTATAGATATTAATTAATCCGTGAAAAAATTTAGAAGACCATGAAATTTATTAAACACATGCATAATGTTTTAAGAAGTCGCACGTGTGATTTATATTTCATATTCATTTTTCAGTTATTTGAGACAAATGTCGGGTTATTATTTATATCAGTGATTAAAAAGTATTTTTATATACTAGTTTTCAACGATTAGTGAGGTTGGGTCATTAGTAGAATAGAGAATTATTTCCCAATTAGTGTTGTAATGAGATAACTAATTATATTTAGTGATTAGGAATATTTTATCATGTCATGAATTAGTGAAAAAAAATGTAATTGTACACGAACCAGTTCTATACATCAAGCTCGTGGAGTAGAATCTCCAACTGACCATCCTATCAGTGGATTAAATATTCTGAAGAAGAATGAGCTTCTGATTGGGTTTCTAAGAAGTTGTTCAAGAGGCTCTATAGACTGGGGGTCTAACCAGTCAAATAGATGGGGGATCTAACCAACCAAGGTAGAAGAGTTGTATTATTGGGGGTATAACAAGAATCAACTAATGGTTAGATTACTGGGGTGTATAACTATTTTATCCTTAATACTTTATAATGGATATTACAATTGTAGTAGATAATCCATGTTGGGAGGTCCATCCATCATGGCAAGAATGTATTTCATCATACCAAATGTTGTGAAAATACGGTTTTTTGTGTTTCATTTACTTTCTACAGTTCATGTATGCACTATTCATCCTAACAAGTGGCAATAGTTCAACTTAAAACACCAAAATTATTTCAATAAAATTGGTCACACCTAATTCCCCCCCCCCCCTCAGTGTGAGTGAACAATCCTTGGAAACATTAACTGGTATCAGAAGATATTCCACCTATGATTGAATCTACTCTACTTTTCTAGGGTTTTTATGTCCGAAGTATTTGAAGTCCATATTGTACTTTGAAGAAAATTAAGTAGAAATTCATATGGAAAATCTTGTCTCTACTACTGATGTTATAATTTTTGATTGTTTAGTCAAATTAGTGCAAAATATGAATAAAAGAGTAAAAATTAATATGAAAAAGAACATAAATGTAAATGAAGTTCAATTGTAAGATGAGGGTACATAAAATGAAATTTTTTTAGTGAATTTAGTTGGTTGTAATTTTGATGTATCAAGTACAATCAGTGATGATGTTATGATCAATAATTAAATCAAAAAACAAATTAATATACATCCAAAATAATTGTTCATATGTATGGCCATATATTTCAACGAACATCGGGATGAAAAATTATATCTAGAAGAAGTAGAAGATTCTATAAAATAGGCATTGCCAAAAAATTTAACATTTCCAACACTGTCACATGAATTATAAAATAAAGGGAAGAAATTATATGTCTTTCTAATGAAATATATTTTAAATCTATTGAATAATTCGAAAGAAATATTTACGAGAAAGAAATTTTGTATTTTCTTTTATAGAAGTTATCAATGCTCTTGAAAAGTGGTATAGTATATCTATGAATGGAAAATATTTTCAACTAATTGATAAAGATAAAAGAGTCAAAGATCTTGAAAAAATTATTCTAATGGAAAATTAGATGGATGAAGATGAGATTTAGAAGATGAAGTTTCAATGTGAAGAAGGCAAGAAACCTATAGATGATGAGATGATTTCTCTCAATATAAAGTGTCTTAAACTAGAAATGAAATGAAGAAACTTTTTTGAGATAGAAGAAAAAAATTTCCAAGTAATTGAGAAAATAAGTATTTCTAATGATTCATCTGATAAGAGTCCTATTTCTGAAAACAACCAAACTAGTGGAAAGAAAAGATTGAGATTATCTAAATTTAAATATAATATTGTCTCATTGAATAAGGTGACCCTTTTTCCTAGTAAATATGTTTGTACTAATTTTTATTTGGTGACTAGTGAATATTCAATTTTAAAATATATAAAAACTGGGAAATAAAAAAATATAATTCCCCAAATAAATCACAGAAGAATAAATCTTCTACACAAAATAGAAAAATGTGAAAGACTACAAGAATGTGTTAAGAAAGAAAAAATCAGGATTTGTTGGCTATTGTTTCTATTATTGAATGATTGGGGACCAAGGAATTATTTTTTTGAAAAATATTTCATTTAATAAAAATTATAGAACTCCTGCATTTAGGGGGAGAATTGTTGAAGATAAATTTAATCCTATAAAACAGATGAAAAATTCTTATAAGGGGTATCTATTTATCAAATAAATATGATTATGTTAAAATTTTCTATGATTATTTCAATATAAGTGGTCACTATTATTATTAGTGCTACTATGTACCAATCATTTAAAAATAATCTATTGATTTTAATAAGAATACCACAATAGAAATTGAATAAGGTAAGAGGTGAAGGTGATAGGTCAACCTTGGGATATGAGTAGAAGAATAATTTCATTAAACAAACAACTCCTAAGGTGGTTGTGAAGAGTTTATGACCAAAGAAAATATTTTTTTAATGTGGTATGATTGGTCACATTAGGGATCACTATGAATTGGTCATGAACATTCATACTGAAGAAATAAATCAGAAATCAAATAGAGAATCAATTCATAATAAAAACTACATGATTAATTTGGTGAATGAAATTACTAATGAAGAATATAAAATCTTCCTAAAAGTGGTAAATTTTTGAATTCTAATGTTTTGTGTGATAGGTGGAACATTTCTGGGCATTCAAGTAATTTTTTTTTGACATTGTATCTGTTCAAAATAAAATATTTGAAGAAAAATGGGAAAGAAACTGTGATATCAAATGTCACTAAAAAGATTTTCACACATAGAGTGAAGACTGAGTAGGTTCCTAAAAAGTGCTTAATCACATGGCTAGAAAAGTTAAAACAGGCAAGAATTATGGATCAACAATAGGGAAATTAAACGACATTTTTAGAAAATTTGAAGAATCATTTTTCATTAAAAAAATTGGTGGGTTGAGAAAAAAATCTCAACCATGTTTCTCTAAATAATAATAATTGAAGAAAAACTTTATTAACATTTATGTTTTGTTTTTTCATGTAGTTAATTAATTGTGAATAATATATTAAGGGGGAGAATAGAATTAATAAAAGTTGTGAATATTTTACAATAAGAAAAATGTCTATCATAGAAGACTATTGGCATCATATGTTAATTTACTGCATCTCAAGTAATTTCAAAGGACATTAGGAATTTCTTCCGGAAGAAAATCTATCATGATGAAGAAGTATTGTGTGCATCTTGTGATGGGGGAATATAAAATCAACTATCATATATTTCTATCATAGTTGGCATCATATGAATATTAGTATTTCTGTAGAGTTATGAATCTAATAATTCTGAAAAAATGATAGGAAATTAATACTTGGAATCATTGAGTTATCTTGGTTACATGCTCTTATTATCATGATATATAATTCATTAATTTTTAAATTATAGTGATATATTACATGATGAAACAAACGAAAGACATTATTTTACTTCTAATTTTAATAATTTTTTGTTTAGATGTATGTAAGAGATTATTTGAAAATCTTTTAATAAATTCCAAAAAGTTTCAGTGATTGTGTTCAAATGATGGATGTTGTTTAACCATATTGATGTCAAATTGAATCACTATTATTTTCTACACAGTTCATTGCAAATGGAGAGTTAGAGTTAGTTGATTTTAGTAATTTTATTTGTTATTTGTGATTCTATCTTTCACAAAAGTAAATTAAGAAATCTGTGTTAGAAGAGAATTGGATATTCTTGGAATTTTAATTTTGTAAATGATTATTCTTTCCCAGGATTATAACTTTTGGGTAATTTTCAATAATGGGGAGAAGATATCATGGAATTTCTGAAATATGGTATTGAAAACAAATTCTATGGGGAGAAATGAAGAGGACAAATGATTTGGTGAAGATGAAATTGTTTTCAATTACTTTAGAAGATGTAAGTAAATGAATGTTTTAATTTTGATGACTGTAGAGCTGATCATATGTCTAAAATGAATGTTTCATTAATCATTCAAGTTAACATAATGTTTACAATAATGAAGGGAATAAAAATTCGAGGATTCCATGCATATGTATGCTTTTATATTTATAGAAGAGAACATGCATTATTGGAATTTATATTCTTGGTTTAGATTTTCATTTACTGTGGTTCTTGGTAAATACATTTAATGGGTTATACATTAAAACATTAATCCACCATCTACCTATCCATATATGGGGAGCATCACCACAAGGGCATCCACGATCTACAATTTAATAGCTAGTGTAGTGGTGGAAGTATGCAGAGGTGTGTGCCTACAGGGGAGCACGGGAGAGTCGGTAGAGAACCACCATTCAGGGTATCCTAGGGTGATGCCATCAAGATCCTAGGACATTAAATAACCATTTTTCTATGTCATGGATGATTCATAGAGTATTATAAAGGAATGAAAAAACTAATGCGGTTTCCCTATGGGATTCAATTCTTTTTAGAGTAGAATGAATTATAGTTGTTGGATTTGTTCGATCATTTTATCTTGCATGCCCAATCACCCATATTTAAAACACTACCATAATATCTACTTTATCTATTATTTGATCCATTCAATCATCTCTATATAATTCATCTCCTCCATAAATCCATCGAATGCATTATTCGTCGGGTTCTCCATGGAGCGAAGTCCATTGAATCTTGATCTGAATATTTTGAGATCCATTTTTTCCAGATGACATTTTAGTGATTGAAATTTTTATGCAATTTCATTTTCATAATATTATGATCATCAAACCATGGATTTTTTGTGTACATTAGATTATTTTTTTTGTGATGGTGATATCTATTGTTGATATGGAAAAGGTTTGTACTCTTGAAGTGAGGAATATCAATTTTATTCTGGAAGGTTATAAGGTTATGATCGACACCTATAAATATAAAATTTGATCACATTTTATGAATACATTTATCTCACATCTAGAGAGGTTCTTTGAGATATAAATAGATTTCCCAAAATTTATGGATCATGATGGTTGTCACACTACTACTATTTGTGCGAAGAAAACATGATGGTCAGGAGGATTCGACATGTGCTTTGCACACTTGAGTACCTTCAAGATGAATAAGGTTCTATGAAGATATTAAGATAATGCAATAGTATAACATATTTATCCATGGTATTTGTGATAACATTTAAGGGGAATCATACAATGTTCATATTTACATTGCATATCAGGAAGAAATCGGTATGCACATCATGTTTATACCCATTTGGGTTTGTGTTGAAGAAAAGAATTATATATTGAAATGAGTGCATCTATTTTATATTAATTTTAGTTTGTGTGCATATACAAGGCTACATACACATTCCTAAAGTGTCTTGTGAAGAGTAATGTTCCCAAGTGCATGAAGCAGTCAGAGTTATGCATTTTGTACTTACATGTGATTGGAGAAATGTTTCTTCATGTGAAGAAAGATTATACAAACACGATAGTTTGTATTTGTGGAGGGTTTGAACTAAAAAATGGGAAATAGTTGCATGCACAATTAATTTGTGCAAAATAGAGTGAGGATGAATGGTGAAGAATGTAGTGTATATTTTTATATAAAATATATAATAAGGGTATTTGCATGGACATGAATTAATGTATGCACAAACTGAGAAGACCATGAAATGTATTGAATACAAGCATTATATTTGAGGATGTGCACATGTGTTTTATATTTCATATTCAGTGTGCAATCATTTGAGACAGAATCTGAGAAATTATTTCTTTAAGTGATTCAGAAGTATTTTTTATCTGAGTTTTCAGTGTTTAGTGAGTCCATGTCTTCAGAAAAAGAATAAATTCTTTCTCGATCAGTGTTGTACTGAGACAACTAATTATATTTAGTGATCATAAATATTTTAGAAAGTAAAAAATCAATGAAAAGAAACATGAATTTTTCATGATCTAGTTTGATCTAGCATTCTCATGGATGAGGATCTTCAATTGATCATCCTATCCATAGATGCAATATTCTAAATAAGAAGTAGGAGCGTATGAATGTGGGTTTTAATGAGTTTCTCAAGAGGCTGTAGATATTGGTGGTATAACCAGTACAATTGTTGTGGGGTCTAACAAATAGATGTTGATGACTTAGTTTGTTGGGTTGTATAATTAGAATCAATTTGAGGATTTATTACTATGGTGTATAACCAGTTTTTACCTAAACCATAGTAGTAGATAAAAATGTTACAGTGGATAGTCTATATTTGGGGTGTAACCCACATGAAAATTATGTATGTATTATTCCCAAACCATGTAAAAATATTGTTTGTTGTGTTTCATTTAATTTATATATTTAATGCATGATCCGCTCATCCAAATAGGAAGCATCAGATTGAATTAAATGATGAAATACAATTGAGTAAAATTGGTCATAGATTATTCACTCCCCCTTAGTGAGACTGCATAATCCAAGGAAAGTTCACCAGATTATGAATTTTAATGATTTATGATGGGCATCAATTTCAGAATCATGATTGCGTCTAGGTATTTTTGTGCATCTATATACATAATTTCACTTCCCCCCATCGAAAAACACCTACCCAATATCCTTCTTATTCCCCTGAAGAATACATTCATTTCCAAGATTTGGTAGTGGAGAACACTATTATTCTCTCCATATATAGTTGTGATTTTAGATAATTTATATATTTTTTTCACAAAATATTTTACAATGTTTGTTTTCAAGAAAAAAAATAATGTATTGGATTTTTTAAATTTAAAATTCCTATTTAGTATTTTTAAGGGGAATATATTTCATAAAAACAACATTTTTCAAGAAAATCATTATTTTTATTTATATTATCAATTTATGTATGGATACATCAATCGAGAAAATTATAGTTCATGTTTATTTTGAAAACTATTTATATATAATTATTTATAAAAACACTATTTAATAATCGAATAATAATTTTATATATAAATTTTTATCTAAATTATTTTTCATGTTGAAAAGGGTGATATATTACAATTTTATTATTTTAAAGGAATTTTTTTAACAATCCTCTATAGTTATTTTTGAAATCCTCTTTATATGGAAAATAATATTTTCTTCAAAAACCATAATTATTGTTGAAAATATTTTATTCTTTTTCTCAAAAACTTTTTTCAAAAGATATTATTTCAAGAATTTCATTTATAATTATAAAGTGGATTTAAATTTTATCATTAGGTTTTAAAGTTATCATTTTATGTACAAAATGCTAATTAAAATTTATGGATGTTTCACATATGTATTATAATGATTTTGGACTATGTCTTTCATTAACATTCCATTAATTATTAGGAAATTTCTAATTTTTAAGAATTATAATGTGTTGAAATATTTCAGAATCAATGGAAATGTGGATTTTCTCCATTAAACGAGATGATGTTTAATTTTTATGTATTTATTTTATTATTTAATATAAATTAATTATACATAAACATTTTGGAAGGATATTTTTATAGAATTATAATGTAAAATTAAATATTTTTAAAAAATATTTGTTTTTTAAAATTTGGAACTTACGTATTGAAGGTGATGAGGGTGAATGGGGAGTAATCCCGTTATATCATAAGAACATTTTTCTAAATTTGATAATGATAGTGGATTCACGTATTTCTTAATGTCTTCTATGTATAATTATATTTAATTTAAAATTTAGTATTTTAAATGAAACAGTTTTAAATATTATGGATAATTCCAAGAATATAATTATATGGTTATTATATTTTGAAAGAATTTTTTTTTCAAAGTGATATGTATTTTTTTAATGATATGGAATAATATTTGTTATGGTTATATTTTTTAAACCCAAAATCTCTATTTTGGAAAAATATTTATAAAATGTTTTGAATGATTTTTTATAGTTTTTATAAAAGGATTTACATATAGTTATAAAACCCATTACAGTGTATTTTTTATTCTATCCCTATATTTTGAAATTATTTTCATAGGCATTGTAGAAGTTATAAAGGTGTTTGGTTTTACTTTCTGAGCTATATCAAGTGAACCAAAATAACTGTTTGTAGTATTTTTGTGTTAAATTATGATATATTTTAAGGATTTTTTTTCATATCCATTAATATTTAGATTGAAAATACCATTGAATTTTTAAATGTCTCTGTTTCCCTCTAGAATTTGGGATGACCTCATTGATTGAAGGTTCAAACATTCCAATCAGTTTCTACCGGGTTTGTTCGTAGAACCAGAAACATCCAATGATTCCATATCCATTTGGACCTACTTTCCAAAGGTAGGCAATCATTAGTTGTGAACTGATGAGGCTTAGGAATTTTCATTGGTGGAGAGGATGGGAGGTCGGACTCATCACACCTTTTTTAGGGGAATTATTGTCTACTCTGGGACTCTCTTTATAGATTTATGTTATGTTCATGAATCCTTATTATATTACCAAGTGTAAAATGAGCTTTTCTTTAGATATGATAATCAATGATTAAATATGTAGGGAATTTAGAGAATCTTTTATATGTATTCAAGTTTCTTCATTGATGGAGAATCATCTGTATTTGTTAGAGATTCTTAGTCAATGGTATCCTTCAATACATAAAAGTCTCTTGGTCATTATGATGACCATACTAGTTTTAAAGCCACTCAGTGGGGTACTTAAAGTTTATTGACATTCAGAAGGACAGGAATTATTTCAGAGTTGGGATCATACCCACAGATGGGTTACCTATGTATCCTTTGTTTTAGAAAAGTAATTAGAACCCACGTAGTTCGAGAATGAAAGTATGATGTTTATGCACAATTGATGGCTCAAGGAAAGAGGTCAGAATTACTTTTAGACTCTAAGCTCACATGAGTCATGCTTGGTGTCAGAAACAAGAGGTATTGGTAAAATCATACAATTGTGCCATGAAAGATGCAATCATGAGAAATGATGTGGGTCTTATGTATGTATGACTACCCAGAACAAATCAAGATTAAGAGTTACTTCAGGGTAGAAATCCAGGAACATGGTCCATAAAGGTATATGTTCATTATGGAGATTTGGATACTCTAATCATGGGGATTACTCCTAAGGAAGATGTACAAGTTAGGAGGGTACTTATGATTGGGTTTTACTCCTGAGAAACAATCCCAGATCAAAAGTAAATTAGGACAGGTTAAGAGAAATTAGGATTGTGGATTACTCTTGAAAAGGAGGCCCATGTTAAAGGGATTTGAAAATTAAAGGGACTTGGGGCTTACTCTTAAGGAGGAGGCCCATATTTGAGACTTGGGCTTGCTCTTGAAAATGAAGCCCAGGTTAAAAGAATTATGGTTTGGGCTTACTCCTGAAAAGGATGTCCAAATTAATGAGGACATGGACTGAGGTTTACTCTTGAAAAAGGAGGCCCATGTTAAGGGAAATTATGACTGGGGCTTATTCCTGAAATGGAGGCCCATGAATAGTGTTATCTCATCTTAAAGGATGAGGTTGGATGAATGAAATATCTAATTTTAGTGACATAAAGATATGTAAATCAGTAGGTTTTGAGAGATGTTCCAAAGAGTTCCTTTTAGATAAGGAAGTCAAATCAACAAATCATGCCATAAATGGCTTTGAAGAGTGTCTTGAATACTGAATCTTGAATAGGTGAGGTGGAATGGTATAAGGGAGGTGAAATGAGTAGGGAAGGCACCCAAAAAGATAGGGGAGCATAAGTCCGGGCAGGCGCGCAGGTACTGCGTGGCCGTGCAAGTCCCTGGTCACGCATGTATACCTGCACGGCACATAGTTACTTGCGTGATTGTTAACCAGTAGGGTAATACTTGGGATATCCTTGACCAAAGCCTTTAGAATTATCCTGAGGTACTTCTATAAGAGGGGCATGCAATTTTTAATGAGTAGGTAAGGAGGCGTGCAAGTATGTTCATTTCCCTTTAGGGTAAAATACTTTAGGTGCACAAGTGTTAGTTAATTCTAACACTTAGACCTTACTCCTCTTGTTTAGACCTTAAATTCTAGGTAAAGAATTACCTTAGAAGAGTTTGGAAGACTTGAAGAAGAGACTTGGGCGTTCAGAGCTCTGTAACTGAATTCTATAAAAATTCCTCTCTAAAATGGGGGGCCCACCGGGGGTATTTATAGGATGGAGAAGACCCCTAGTGGTTATCACTTAAGGCGCACAAGTCACTTGCGCGTCCATTAGGTGGCACACAAGTATACTTGCGCGACAGTAATTGAACTTGCGCAACCCTAGGTCATTTGACTCCTTTTTCATTCCTTTGTCAATTTTTGATGTTTTCTTCAAAGGATGAATCACTTTGTGTTAATTCATTTCCCATTCCATTATTTTAGACAATGTGATGAAAAGGAGCATAAAAAAAAGTCCCCACTCAGAGTTGGATCCAAAAGAATAAGGATGCGACTCTAAGGAAAAGAAGATAACCATAGAGAAAGAGGCGTGCAGGTGTTCACCGCGCAACCATCATCACGCAGGTGCGAGTCGCGCAGGGCTAGAGCGCACTGGCTGTAGGCACGCAGGTGGCTGGCCTGACCTATATATATGTGCTTATTTTTTGGGCATTGCACCGAACTTCAGATTTTAGAGCTCTCACCGCGTAGGTCATCTCCGCCGCGCAAGTTGCTCTTGTTTCCGCTTTTACGTTGTTGTCGCACTGCTGTCAAGGTATCCGGACCTGTGCAGTGATACTTGCGCGCCAAATACTTGCATGACATATTATACTTGCGCGATACATCCACACTTGCGCTTCAGGTTTAGACTTGCGCGCCTTAATTCCTTTGCCATTTTTTCTGAATTCCTTCACAAATTTTATGAAAAATAAACCCATTTAAGAGTTAATTTATTCAACCTTTGTGCTTATTCAATAACTGCCAAAAAAATTGGAATGACTGATGAACTGGAATGAAAACGTCTTGATGATATGATGGATATCATTGTCCACGATTATTATACCATCTACGATAGCACTCTTCCAGATTTGGATATGTATCTGAAGAAATATCACTTTGATTTCCCATAAAGCACTTATCTACCTTTGTACGGTTATGGTCATCTACGAGAAGTCACTATTCCAGAAGCGAAGAACTATCTCCCAATTTCTTGGTTTCAAAATTATACCAACTTTGCTTCAGAAAATATCTCATGTAGAGGAGGATTTATAAATGCTGGAACAGTGGAGAAGGCCCACATGATGCATCATAGCCCTTGTACGCCATATTTGAAACATCATAAGCCTGAGCTGCAACCACATTGTCATCTTTCAATCTTCCGAAATAATCAGATAGATCAATCCAAAGTCTGGAAGAAAACTTGAGACTTCCATACTGGGGGAGTTGTCATACCAACTTGGATGTGGGCATACTGGGTGCGACAAACATGTTCAGAGTTTGTCGAGGATCTGAAAGGAGTGGCAATATACGAAGCTATCTGGGTTGGGAAACCATATGTTTATAGACATGATAACTTCGTGCTGGAGATAATCAGCCACTGGAGCCTAGAAACCAATTATTTCCATCTGACTCATAGAGAAGTAGGCATCAGTCTGTGGGATGTCCATAGGATCTCAGGGGCTCCAAATTTAGGTGACATGTATGATGAATTCATTCCTCCCAAGGTGACTTGTAATGATTCAGAGAAGACTCATTCTTTAGCTTGGGAACTATTTAAAATCTTCCATAGGATCAAGAGTTTAGAGACCTCCTTAACTCATTATAGAAAGGATATTTATCCAGAGGAGTGGATGAATATATTTCTTATTGAGAAGAAAGAAAAACAGCCGAAGGAGAAGGAGCCGAAGGAGAAAGGATCCAAGAAAATGAAATCCAAGGATTAGGGGCCCACTCGTCCTACCACCTGCCCAAAACCTGAGAAGAGGGGTGCTCCTGGAACATTCTGGCCAACTCTAGAAGCAGGAGAGTTTGAGAAATGGGGATATGAGGTGAATCAAAGGATCCCGAATAAGACTCGTATGGCGGGCTTCTTGGCTTTGTGGCTCAGTGTTTATCTCTTTCCAGTCAGGGATTCGAAGGGAGGTGTCAGGCCAAGGACCTTCGTCATTGCGGAAAAGTTGGCTGAGGGAAAAATTGTTGGGTTGGCTACCCCTATTTTAGTAATGATTCACAGGAGTTTACTTCATGTCTTCATGGGTAACTCTCCTTTAAGATTAGTGGGATCATTTCAAGTTTTATGGGGATGGATCGCCACTCACTTCAGGAATTACAATGTACAGAATGGATTACAAATTCCTGGAAGTTCTTTCAGGTCTTCAGTGCAAGCATTCTCTAGATTTGCTCCATCAGATCTTAATGCCTATGACATGAAAGTGAGGCTGAGCATGTTTAAGGAATTCAACTTCTTTCCCTATGGAAATCCTCCAATCGGGCGGTTTTTTGATGATGGAACAACCCACTTGGATTTTGAAGGCATAAATGCTAGCTTTTAGAGATGGTGTGCTAGTTTCCAAGATTGACAGAGAAATTATATGTGAGGACTATGCTCCATATAGATTTCCATGTCAATTCAAGTGTCTGCAACAGATTGTTGTATCTCCCCCAGTACATGTCAGGTTTGAGAAACATCTGATGGATTCTCGGCAAATGTGGCTGCTGATGTCAAGGGAGAAGACTGGGGCGGTATTTCATCTACCAGTTTAAAAAGCGGCACATAACATGACTACAGGGTATGCCGAGCACAGGATAGCATCATACCCTAAAGGGGTGCTGAATCACCCAGTTTATCAGGTGGGGAAAAGGAAGAGGACTGTAGAAAAAGAAAACCTTCCTCATGAAGGTGATGCTTCCCCACCTGATTCTGATTCGCCAGATTCCTCCTCTAGGACTAATTCAACGAATTCCCATGATGGAGATGATGAGGCACAACAAGTGGAAATGTGACCTCATTCCCAATATAATCCTCCGGTTAGAATCAAGAGACATGCTCAATCAACTCCTGGAGAGTTACTTCATTGTGGTAATTTAATCACAACTACTTTATAAAGAAATAAGTCTTATTTTCTTATTCTCTATCTATAGTTTCCAGAGCTGGGAAGAAATTTAAATCAAAGACTATAGGACCTTCCTCACAGACTTCATATCTAAGACCAGAGGTTGTCATACTGTTGTACTAAGACTGCCTGGCTGGATTTGTGTGAGGGTCTACAAATCCCTGGAATAGGGAATCTTTTGGCTTCTACAAATATCCAATACGAGGATAACCCCAATGAAGTGAGGGATTACATCAAAGAGTTGGAAATGCTCATATATGCCACTGATGAGTCCATTCTTATCACCAGGCGGGTGAAGGAAATTATTGATTGTGGCGCCACTGAGGGGGTTAGTGGTTCTGGAGATGAGGAGTGGCATGATTATGTGGGTCCCGAAGTTATAAGTTTTCATTCCTTATTTTCTTTTCAACTTGATTATAGTTAAAGTTTGTTACTTAAGTAAGTTATTTTCTTCATCTTGTAGATTGCAAAGAAAGGAACTATTGAGGTTCCTTCACCACAGTATAGCCCTGGTGGTACTTCCATCATGGCTTCTGCTAAATCTCCTCGTGAACCGGGTGAGATATCTCTAGTCCAGCAGTCCATGAATGAGGAGTTGGACATGATATTCCATTCTCCAATTCATGTTCCAATAAGGGAGACTGTCGACACTCCCAAAAACACAAAAGGACAAAGGCGACGAAGGAGGAAGTCCACTGATAAAAGCTTTATTAGTAGTGGTATGTCCTTCGGATAATCATGAATTTTAAACCAAGAAAAATATTGCTCATTTTCCTTGGGATTACAGTGGCTTATTCAATTTCCCCTCTGAGGGAAAGAACTGATCCTCCTTTAAAGACCACGGAGGGTGCTGTGGAACAAACGCAAATTCATGCTGACTTGGCTGCTTCTGATAAAGAGCCAACATCTATTCCTAGTACTGCTCCTGCTGCTGCTACAAGTAGAGAAGAATATGCACCAGAATCATTGGCGGTCACAGAAACTAAATCTTCCATCCTTCCTGAAGAAGTTGTCCAGGGTCAGGGGCCGCAGAATGAGGGTTTCCAAGAGGACACATCAAATGCTCCCACTAGTGAGACTAACCAGGATTCTGAAATATCATTGGATGAAATGATGAATCATGGCATGTATTTAGAAGAATTTTATGATCATTATAAGTCATCATGTGATTTAGAAGACCTTGGGAGTGATTTTTATCCTTTTTCCAGTAAAGTTTCTTATAATTTACACTTCTATTCATGACTGAAAATAATATGCAGTTCTCTCCCAATAAGTTGTAGAACTGCCAATGCCTGAAGAGGGTGTGGACATTCACGTACACCCTACTATTGTAGAAACATTAGCTCAAGTGGAGTTAAACCCAGTAAACCCTCATGAGACCCATATTGAAGATCCTGTTGAAACTGGGAAAGATGGGGAGGAGTCTTCTCAATCTGCTGATCTACTGTTAGGTAATGATTGGACTGAGTTTTCAAGACAGACAACCAACTTCCATTATTCTATGAAAATAACCATACATTTAATCGATCAAACATGGCTATCAACTTTAATGGATATAACTGGAGGAGAAGTCTCAACATCCACCCAAACAGTAGTAGAAGGTGAAGCAACCGGGGTCAGGGGGGAAGGATGAGAACATGGAACTTCCTTAAGTGAATTAATCCCAGATTGCATGCCCCCATGTGATGATGGTGTTGAATTAGACCCAGAGGTGCTGAAGGTGCTCAACTTTTCAAGATAAAAGGTATGGAACAACATATGGAAAATCATATTTTAGGTGACTATAGAAGATCTATCATCGAAGATCCCTCGATTGTCGTCCCAGTTCTTCATGATAGGACTTGGTGGTTTTGGATGCCAAGAGATCCATACCGCGGTGAAGCAAGTCATCTTAAGAAGGGAGCAGGAGCAAAAGTGCCGTGAGGATCTGACTAGGGTGAAGCTGTCAGTCAATATCAATGAATTTGAGGCTTCAGTATCTCGAGATGAGGTTGATTATGCTACCAAGATGATGGATCTTAAGCATAAGATCAATGAAAAAGTCATCCAGTAGGTGCATCTCCAACAACAGTTAGATGCTGTTACTGGGGAACTTGACCAGCTCAATAATCAATTGGAGGGAGCTCAAGCGATTGGTATGAAAGCCATTGTAGATACCAAGAAGGCACTCCATCAAGATGATAAGAGTGAAGCTGGTCGAGTGCACGAGCTTGAAGTAGCTTCTCATGAAGCTAGAGATACTGTTCATCAAATGAAGACTTATGTTGACAATATTTTGTAATTTCTTGAAGAAGAGAAGAGACTCCAATCTGTGGATGTCCTTCTAATTCTTGTGCGTCAAATGAAGAACTTTTTCACCTTTAATCATTTTTTCTCCTATTTTCCTGCTACCTTACCTAAGCCAATTGGCCTAGTGAGAATAGTTTGATTTTTACTAGGATTAATATAAATGACCCTACAAACATTGAATCTCTTAATTGCTCAATATTACTAAATCATACAAAATGTATGTTTAGTGACCTGGAACATGACTTTTATTCAGATCTCCTTTGTATTTTGTGGGCAGTTTAAAGTCATGCACGTCAGACATAAAGAGGATAATGTTTAAGGTCGAAATAGGTTTGACCGAAATGGATTAGAACTGACTCAATTCATTGACAATTTATCTAAAAACATATTATCATACTCAAGTATGGGGGAAAATATGTAAAATATAACTTAAGAAAATTTGAATCTAAGGAATGATATGAAAAAGAGCAAAAAGTCATTAGAAGAAGTAGTTCCCAAGAATGAAGTTACCATTATTTAATAAACCCGTTAGGGGGTTGAATTATGTAGGGCCACCAAAGGGCATTTGCTGCATAGTCAAGTAAATAACATCTTTTGGGTGACAGTTCCATTATGTAGACTACTTATGAAAGGCCACCTAAGGGCATGTGCTGTATAGTAAGGCAAAATAACTCTAAAAAATTTACATTCCTATTGCTAAAAAATCAGTGAATGTTTATGGAGATTCAAATTTTCCAAAGTATAGAGTTTTCTGTAAGGAAATGTGTACTTGAATATGGAGAAGATATTTCCAACCAAGACTATCGAAGAACTGTATGGATATCACTACTACAAAGGTCTGACCCAAATGTAGGGAAGTAAAATATAAACCATAGACTTGAATACTTTCAGATCATGAAAAAGGATATAGGACAAATATGTTAAGGATGGCTATTTTTTTAAGGTCCCTACGTATTATCAAGACAAATAAAGACAGAATAGGTTTTCCTCCCAAGAATGAAGGTACCACTATTTAACAAACCCGTTAGAGGGTTGAATTATGCAGGGCCACCTAAGGGCATTGGCTGCATAGTCAAATAATAGAATCTTTTGGCTGACATGTCCATTATGTAAACTGTTTATTCAAGGACGCCTAAGGGCATGTGCTACATGGTCAGGCAAAAGAACTCTCATAATTTCAAGCCTTTTGTGATTAGAAGTTAAGAAAAGGGTTATGATGATCAGAAAATATTTAAGGTTAGGATTATGACACATAAATATGGGTATTCTCCAATGTATGCAGAGATACCCAGATCAATGCTAACCATAATCATGTTGTGGTTGGGCCCTGAATTGAAATATTGGACTTCACTACGTATCCCATAAGTATGGGAATCAAGCCATACATATTTCTTAATCTATAGATTAATTTCGTGCGGGAAAAAGGATTGGAGATCTTAGTTTAGGGTCATAGTGCTTGGTCCATTATAAGAAATACATAGTGTGTGCTTTCATGGGGACTTTTCAGCCAAGGGACTGAAAGTGGAATTTGGGGTTAGGCCCAAAAGACTTGGGCCTAGATTAGAGGGACACTCGAACATTCCTACGTATCCCATAAGGATGGGAATCAAGCCCACATAGTTCTATAAATACCCTCTATTCAAATTTGGTTCATACATGTGAAGGCTGAAAGGGGACTTTAGTGCAATGATGGTTTAACCCATGATAAAAGGTTCGGGCATTGCCATGTATGCACGTAGTCTTTGGAATATAACATGACTGAGAATCAATGTAAATAATGATTCCCTCTCAGGTGAGGGTATCAAAGAATGTTATAGTTTATTTTCATAAATGACAGAAATGTTGTACAGTTTAACATCATATAGAAAGGACGAAAGTGAACCAATGTAAAGATATTGATTCTGGGGGCGGTTTTACGAATCAACATCGTACATGATGGAGGTGAACCGATGTGAAGAGATTGGTTTTGGGCTTGAACCTCAGGAGGTTTCCTACGTACCTAGCCTAGAAGGAAAGGAGCAAAGTCTGCGTAGTTCAATTAAAGAATGAATTAGTGATCAAGTTGTTCTTGGGGAAAACGACCTAAAAAATATATTGGGACTTAATCATGGTTAGTAGCCCAGATAGAGTGTTATGGTTGATGTTTTCTCTAATCTCACGTGATTCATACTCGGTGTGAGAAGCAAGAGGTAGCAACAACCCTAACGATGCACAGTTTAATGTCATGTAGGACATATGAAGGGACTATACAGTTTTAAAGTCTTGCAGTTAGGACTATTGGTTCTGCACAGTTTAATGCCATGTAGCAAGGACAAAGTATAGTTTAATGTCATGTAGGATGTATTAAAGGACGTTCTGTACAGTTTAGCATCATGTAGTTAGGACGATGGGGACAATAGAGTTTAATGTCATGTTGGACAAAAAGAGGAATGCGCAGTTTAATGTCTTGCAGTGAGGACAAAAAGAGGACACAGTTTAATGTCATGTTGGACGTATTAGGGACCTTTTTCACAGTTTAACGTCATGTTGGACGAAAGTGCGGATAGTTTAAGTCCATATTCATAGACCACTTCTGTATAGTTCAACGTCATATAGAAAGGATGATAAAGGGGACACAGTTTAACATCATGTTGGACGAAAGTGCGAATTGTTTAATGTCATATGCATGGACCCTGGATGGTGCAGTTTAACGTCATGCTGGATGTAAGGGATGTCTGTATAGTTTAGCGTCATGTAGTTAGGACGTCAGAGTTTAACATCATGTGGGACAAAAGAAATGAAAATAGTTTAAATTCATATGCATGGACAGTGGATGATGCAGTTTAACGTATAGCTGGATGTAAGGGACTTGCAAATATTTTGGGGTCATATACATGGACCGTTACTGTATTTTGTGTTCATACAAAATATTTCTTCAGAAATATGGCATTGTTTGGAGTAGTGATGAGTTCTCCATCCATCGAGATTAATGAATAAGCTCCATTGGAGTAGACCCTACGTACTGAATAAGGTCCTTCCCATTTTGGATCAAGCATGAGAGGTTTCTTTCCTGGTATCATTGGAGTTCTGAGAACTAATACCAATTCTCCATGAACGAATGAACAAAGATGAACTTTTCTGTTGAAATCTCGTGATATTCGATTCTCATAGACATCCAAGTGGTGAAAAGTGCAAAATCTTTTCTCATCTAACCATTCCAATTCATTCAATCACTTTTGAGATTGTTAATCTGTAGATGATTGATAAAAAATGGCAACTCTGAGCGAAGGTAATTGAATTTCAATAGGAAAAACTGCTTCCGTTTCATATACTAGTGAATATGGAGTTGACCGCGTTGTAGTGCAGGTGGTGGTCCGATAATCCCATAAAGCATGAAAGACTTTATTAGGACATGAATTCTTATCATTATACACCATCTTTTGCAGTATATTTGATAGATTCTTCTTGAAGGATTCTATCTGGCCATTGGCCACTACATTATATCGAGATGAATGATTGGATTTAATGTTGTATTCTTGATAAAACTTCTTCACCTTGGATGAACAGAAGTTGGTGCCGTTTTCCATCAATATGGTATGAGGGACACCAAATCTGGTAATAATGGTAGACTTGATGAAGCTAATAATGCATTTAGAACTGACTTCTTTTAGAGTTATTTCCACTACCCATTTGGAAAATAAATTAGTAGCAGTAAGAATATACTTAAACTCCTTGGCCGTAGCTGAAGGGTAAGGTCCCACCACATCCATTCCCCATGTGGAAAATGGAAACGAGTATTTAGCTGTATGAAGAAACTATGGAGGTTGATGAATGAAGTTGGCACGTACTTGGCATGAACGACACTTATTTTTGAAATCAACATAGTCTTGTATCATTGAAGGCCAAAAGTATCCAAGTCTTCGAATCTGATCAGACTGTCTATATCCAGACTAGTGGGAACCACAGACTCCTACATGTACTTGTTTCATGATATCCATTGTCTCTTCAACATAAATGCATATGAAGATAACTTCATCAAAAACACACTTTTAGAGAACCTTCTCTAGGTGATATAGGATATCATAAAGAGTAAAATTGACCACACGCCGCTAGATTTGTTCATTCTCAGCTCTATCAGGTGGAACTATTCCATTTTGAAGGTATTCTCTGATAGGGTTCATCCATCCTGTAGTATGACCATATGGTTCAGGAATGGGACTAATTTCATTGATCTCTTCTGTTCTGGTTTGAACATAAGGTCAAATTTCACGATGATGGGGAATATCGATGGTTGTCTCGTCCCGATTTGGATCTGACAGAGCTGCGTCTATATTAGCCAGTGAATCAGCTTGAGCATTTTGTTATCTTGTGACATAAGAAAATGTCGGTTTCAAAGGGAATTCTGCTATTAACTCTCTGACGTAATCATACAAAGGGATTAGTTCTTCTTTTCTGATGGCATAATCCCCATTGACTTGTTTGATTACTAGGTTTGAATCACCTTTCAACTTTAAGTGATTCACTTTCTCTTAAAGCGCCAACCCCAAGCCTGTGATGAGAGCTTGGTATTCTGCTTCATTATTGGTACCACCTTCCCACAATAAGAAGGAATAAGGTAACACTGCCTTTTCTGGAGAAATGAGCACAATTCCAAAACCAACCTTGTTGAATTTAGGATTTTCCATTTTCCTCCCTATTGGACTTCTGGAAGCACCATCAAAGTACATTTCCCATGTCTGAGGACTATCCTGAATAGATAAGACTTCCTCATCAGGGAGTTCAATATCTGAAGATGTATCTTCCACTGAAGGGTGTTCAGCCCGGAAATCAGCTAGATCTTGGCCCTTTATTGCCTTTTGAGACACATATTGAATATCAAGTTGCTGTAAAATAACTGCCCACCTTGCCAGATGTCCTGTAAGCATTGGACGTCTAAGGATGAATTTGAGTAGGTTATTGCAAGATATTAATTGGAACTCGTGATGTTGCAGGTAGTGTATCAACATCCGAACTGAAAATATTAATTCCAGGAAGTACTTCTCAATATTTGAATACCATGATTCTACTTCAAGCATTGTCTGACTAAGATAGTAGATGATGTTTTCATTCCCAGCATCATTCTTCTGAGCAAGAAAGCCACCCAATGATCGTTCAATGGCTGTCATATAGAGGATTCATGACATTCCTTCAACAGGTGGCATAAGTACCGGTGGACTCAAGAGGTATTTCTTGATAATATCGAATTCTTCTTGACATTATTCAGTCCACTGGTAAGTGACTCCCTTATTCATCAATTTGGTGAAGGGTAAACTTTTTCCTGCCAAATTGGAGATGAAATGCTGAATATAGGCTAAGTTTCCTTGAATCCATCTCAATTAATTAAAATTTGGAGGAGGTGAAATACCAAGGATTGACTTGGTCTTCTCATGATCAACTTCGATACCACGATGGCGTACAAAAAAGCCGAGAAATTTTCCTAAGGTTACCCCAAAATCACATTTAAAGGGGTTCATATTCTAATTATGTTGTTGAAGCTTGCAGAATATGACTTCCAAATCAGCCAAGTGATTAGAACGTTGTTTGGATTTAACCACCAAATTTTCCACATAACATTCAACAATCCTCTCTAAAAAGGGTTTGAAGATACGATGCATGGCACGCTGATATGTTGCACCTGCATTCTTTAAGCCAAAGGGCATTACCCGATAGAAAAACAGACCTCGAAGGACTCCGAAAGCTGTAGATTCCTCATCTTCTGGAGCCATTCAAATTTGATTATATCCGGAATATCCATCCATGAAGGAAAGTGCTTCATAGCTAGCTGTTCCATCAATCAAGTGTTCTGTAATCGGAACTGGAAAACCATCCAAAGGACAATGCCGATTAAGATCTATGAAATCGATGCAAACTCTTATTTTTCCATTCTTATTCTTCACAAGGAAAATATTAGCCAACCACTTGGGATATTGAACTTATCTGACAATGTTAGCTTTGATAAGATTATCCACTTAAGCTTAAATTTTGGAAGCATAAGTCGGGTTTGTTCTTCTTGAGGCTTTCTTAAATCCTTGATGTTCATCTGGTAAACCCAAATGATGAGTAGCAACATCAGGATCAAGCCCGGGAATTTTTGTATAGTTCCAAGCAAATATGTCTCGATTTTTTTTAAAAAGGAAATATACATCTCTTGTTCTTCAAGATTCATGGCCGCACTGATTAAAGTGGGTCATGGATCATCTTTTGTACCAAGATTTATTTCTCTGAGTTCATCCACGGTGGTAGAGATACCTTCTTTAAATACTGGAGGAGCATCTCGGAGATCTTCCTCTTCTTCTTCAACATGTGTTATTTCTTCCGATTCTACTTGCATAGTAGATGATGAATCAAAATTTTCATAATCAGAAGAGATGTTAAAATTTGAACATCTTGAAGAATAGGCTTCCATTTCCGACCTGATTGATGATGGAGGGTCTTCCTTGGGTAATAAAGAGGAGATGATGGATTGAGAGTTGACATCATTGTTCAACTTTGATGTTGATATAACTTTCTCTAGCCTGATTGGTGAAGTATAGACTTGTTGGATTTCAGGAGATAAAATGAAGAAATTTCCATTTGAGCTTTCATCATTGCCTGGTGGATCCTTAATTTCTGCCATGTTGTCTGGCTCAATTTCTGTAATTGAAATTATGGATCTTTCCATAAGAGTATTTGGATTTGGGTCTATCCTATCAATTTGACTCATAGAAAACACATAATCTATACTCACATGCATAAATGGATTTACTGGAATCTTTTCCAAACCATATGGAGCATTAACTTTGGTAATCTCCTTTGTTGTGGATTCCTCCCTTCCCTTCATGTGATAGAATTCTGCCTCAATGTATTGAGATTCACATGTCTCGAATGGGGGCTTATCACCATACAATGTCCCAAATTGTCCATCGAAACAATATTTGATACATTGATGGTATGAAGAAGGGATAACCGCATGTTGATGTAGCTAGGGTCTTCCAAGCAAGATGTTTAAGGCTAAGTCTTGATCAACAACCATAAAATCTGAATTGGATACAAGATCTCAAAACTGCGTTTTGAGTGTAACTTTTCCCAGTGGTTCTTGTTCATTTTTATCACATCCTTGTCGCATCATAGTCAAAGGAGATAAATCAGATTCTGTAAGGCCCAATCGACGATGTTTATGAAAGGGCATGAGGTTGACTCCTGAACCATTATCAATGAAAGCTCTTCGGACATCTACGCCATTGACCTTTCCAGATAAGTACAAAGGTATAATATTCCAATGTACAACATCATCTTCATATTCATCAGTAAAATATATTACTACATGGCATTCTGCAGGATTCTTCTCTATGTGATAGACTTCAGCTACAACAATTTCAGTTTCAAACTCCTAAGGACTTGACAAAGCCTCGATGAGTGCCTCCCGGAGATCTTTTGACTGATTCAAAGTATCCAGAATTGAAAACATGGATGGTACTTGGGCCAAGTGTTTTAATACATCATACTTTTGATCCAGAGGTCTGCGTTTCCCAACAAGAACATGTGGTTTAGCAGGTGCCTTGGAAGTAGATGCTTTGGAAGTTGATGCATCTTGTATCGGGATAGGAATTGGAAATATTCCTGGATTGGGAATATTATACCGATTAGATCCATTTACTTACTGAGAGGAAGAGGATGGAACCTTCAACCGATCTTCTAGAACCCTGTTCTTATTTTTGTGGTACGAGCTTCTTCTTTTTCCTTTTCCTTAAGTGTTTTTGAGAAAATATGGAAAATGGGGGAAAATGAAAAATTTCGAAACTACACGACGTGTACTTTGTCCACACATCGTGTACTTTTGGCCATGTTGGGATTAGTACATAGGGCGTGTAGCCTTGTCGGTGACGAGGGGTGTAGGAACCGACTACATGTCATGTAGTGGTACCATACACGCCGTGCAGTCAGTCGGAAGGTGTGAATAGTAAGGTGGTGGAGTCCCCGCCAGCTGGGCGATAGTACATGTCGTGTACTTGGGAGTACAAGTCGTGTACTCATGTCGACAGATGAACAGTGTGGCGGTGCCGCAAAATGAACAGTTAAATGAAATAAGTACATGTCGTGTACTCAGAAGTACACGCCGTGTACTTTGTTTTTTTGGCTTAAAACAGGCAGTAGCCTCCTCATTTTGCAGAGGAGGCGTTTGAGCCATTTTGGAGCCAAAGGAGGAGGCTAGACCTTTGAAGATCTGCCAGGAGTTCTTCTGGAATCTGATTCAGCTTCGGACGATCTCGTTGGAACCACACGGGTAATCCCTCTCCTTTCCTGGTACCGTTCTTACCAATTCTTCTCCTAACATAAGTTATTTAGGTTTGTTTTGTTTTTGTTCTTCGTTATATCTACGCCGTTCTTGGGTGTTTCAGGAGTCGGAGTTTGGGTACAACGCTCGTTGACGTATAAGGTAGGTGGCTTTGTGTTATTTTCCAACTGTCGTGCGTTTTGGTGCGTTTTTGTGCCACAAACCCATGTTGGGGTGTCGTGTGGCTGAGGCCGTTTCTATATTTAATTCCTAGAATTGATTAGGTATTTAATTGTGATAATAAAATGATGGATGGGATCGTTTCTTGGATCTGGAACCACCCTGGGGGTGTGTTCCACTGTTTAGACGTTTGACCAGGATACCCGAGGGTATGCCTTTAAAGTAGTAATTGTAGAATTGACTTGAGAGGAATTGCTTGTTACTGCTTTTTACCTTTTGGGCATGGACCGGTTACCTGTTTAGCCTGAGGGAATTGTTGTATTTAGCCTTAGGGTGTTGTTGTGATTAGCCTGAGGGCACTGCAATATTTAGCCCAAGGGCTGTAGTATTTTTCCTGAGAGAAACCTTTCGTGCCTGAGGGCTTGACTTCTATTCCTGAGGGCGAGACATCGTACGCATGAGGGAAATTTTTGTTACGCCTGGGGGCTATACCTGCGGGATGGATTCTTCTTACCCGAGGGTAAGGTTTTGCTTGTCTGAGGGCGTGGACTGTTTATATAGAAATTCACTGTGGTGATTTCTAATATTTAATGGATTAAATGAATAATAATATGGAAATATAACTGGTAATTAGAGACTTTTTAGTTCTTCTTACTTTATTGCATTTTACTACTGCACACTATTGTTTTATGCTTACACGCAGTTGGTCACGGGCCTTTGGTGGGTGGATACTGAGATATATTTCTCACACCTTGTTTGGGTCATGCTTTTCAGCCCAAATAGATTACGTTTCTACTGGTGTAGATAGGGGAAAGAGTCCCTATATAGGTACTTGACTGTTGCTGAGGAGTAGGAGGGTATGGGACCGAGCCTAGGCTCATGATTCCGATGCTAGCTATTTTTCTTGTTTTGTTGTACTCCGTATTTTTGGTGTACTGTATTGATGTATAACATGTTCTGGCTATTTTCTTAGAACTTGAAACATGTAGCATCATCACTTTTATACTGTTGGTTATATCCACTCCTGTAGTTATTTTAGTTGTGTATGTTTACTGCTTCCACTGTCGTGTAAGTTTATTTTGGTATTCCGCTATGCTACACTTTGAAAAATGGGGGCATAGTTTATCCACTATCAGACCTGGGCCCTCGCTGCTAGTCGGCAGCCTCTGGCATTTGGGTAAATGAACTTGAGGTCACGTGGCAAACCGGGCTCGGGGCACCCGTTGCGTGGCTCCCGGGTCAAGGACGTTACAAAGTGGTATCAGAGGATGTTTCTTTTCATTGACTTACTATTTGGAGTCATAGTCAGGGATAGGACGGAATGGTAGTTGATAATAAGCTATGCCCGGGCGTAGCTAACCCGTGTACAGGGAAAAACCAGTCTAACTCGTATTTTGCATTCTTTTGATTTTGAAATTTTATGGTTGATATGTTTTCACAGTTGGGTGACACACTTGATATTGTGCTGTTTATATTTTATATGTAGGTTCTATTTAGTTGAAACCTGATGAGATGATGGTATTCCATCTCATGCATCATATAGGCACATGCTAGATATCACATGCCATGCATAGTTTCAATGCTATGTAGGTTCATTAGAAATTCGCATGTTGTTGTGATAGTTGTTGTGCTAGAAAAGCATGTTGTTGTCATATCTGCTTTGATAAAATACATGCAATGTGATAGGGTAATTTTATGTGAGCCTATTTATAGAATGAATTCCAAACTTCGGTTTTGGGGGAGTATGGGCCCTCATTGACCGGAATTTGGTGGATCATTGACTGTTTATTGGTTATAACACAGATAAGATGTCAAACTTTGATTCGTGGGGAGTATGGGTCATCACGGATCGAAATTTGACACTTAGGTGTTGGTTTTTAGTATTTTCTGGGTTCTAGGGAAGTTTCTGAGGCATACTGCATGGAAACCCAATATACATTCCATGTAGTATCTTTATAGACGCCGTGTATGACCTTCTGTTCGGGAAGAAAAATGAACTTTTTGAGTACACGCCATGTACCCTGAGTACACGCCGTGTACCCTGAGTACACGCCGTGTAGTCCCTTTCCGTGTCACAAACCATGTGAGAGGCGACACGGGGTAGGGAAGAGCTTGGGTAAAACACGCCGTGTAGTGTTGACCCGGAGTCCGGCCGTGTAACTAACAACATGGGTCGTTAAACTCCTTTACAGAACATGTCGTGTCAATGATGCACACGCCGTGTAGTGTGACCTGGGGACGCGGCCGTGTAACTAACAACACGAGTCGGTGTCACCTCTCTTTTAACATGCCGTGTACCTATGGGACAGGCAGTGTAATCTGGTCCAAGGACAGACCGTGTGGAGTTAGCCGTGTAGCTGGGAAACAGGGTGGTTTACACGACGTGTGTGGGTGTAACATGCTGTGTAGTTTCAAGACGAGTAGTTGGCCGTGTCACAGACGACACGGGCAGTTGGTATATAACATCATACATGCCGTGTAAATATTATACACGCCGTGTAGTTTTGTTCGACAGAATTCATGTGGCTTAGCCGTGTAGAAGGACCCGGGCAGGGGAATGAAAGTCAAGTACATGTCATGTAGTCATTGTACATGCCGTGTAGTCTTGCTTTGCAAATTTTGAAATGCTTTCTTCCTCTTGTTCAATTGTGGTTCCTTTTCTTTCAGTCTTAATAATCTTGAATCTGAGGCGTGCTTTTGACCTTGTAGTGTCATGCCGCTGAGACGACCGTGAGTTGTTCGCCAGGAAAGTGTAGACGGTTGTACTCTAGAGATGGTGGGCCATGGGCTACCAGTTGATCCTCCAGTAGATCCAGATGCGGCGCCATCTGTTATACCAGACACAGGCATGGAGGTACAGTTCCGTGAAGGCTTATTGCGGTTCATGCAGACCCTTCAGGGAGCACCGTAGGCTGCCACATCTATGGCCGAGCTGACAAGTATCTTCCAGCAGTAGCATCCGCCTACGTTTTTAGGGGATGGCGGACCACATTCTACAGAGTCTTGGCTAGGATCGATGCAAACTATTTTCGAGCATCTAGAGACGCCTCCAGGGTGGAGGGTCAAGCTCGTGACTTACGTGCTGCGTGATTCCGCCAAGAGGTGGTGGGATGTTACCACCCAGTCAGAGCATCACAGGGACATGGCGTGGGAAGATTCTCAGGTAGTCTTCTATGACTTCTTCTTTCCTAAGATACTAAGGGTAGATAGAGATCGAGAGTTCATGAATCTGCAGTAGGGCGCTATGTCGGTGATGGACTATTCTGCTTCTTTTACGGAGCTTCAGCATTTTGCACTTGTGCTGATGGGTGATGAGAGGTTGAGAGCCAGACATTTTGAGGATGATCTTCGGTATGAAATCCGAGCGCTGGTGAATGTTTTCAGGTTGCCTATTGTACACGTGATTGTGAACCAGGCTCTGATTACAGAGAGAAACCTGTGGGAATCGAGTGGTGTGGGCCAGGGCGGTTCAACACCAGTTATTGGTATTATTTCTGCTGGCAAGTGGAAGAGACAGATGGACTTCTCTTAGGGTGGCAGTACCAGCCAGGCAGTGTCTTCAGGTGACCCGATCAGGTGCTTCCAGTGTGGCAGAGAGGGGCCCAAGAGGCCGCAGTGTCCACGAGACCCAGTGGAGTACCGAGCTTGCGGCATGATGGGTCATCTGCAGTGCTTTTGCAGGGAGTTTCCACCAGTGTCTAATGAGAGGGGTTCTTTGTAGACTCTGCGTGCGGGAGCAGGACCGGTGGCTTCTTACCAGTATGGGAACTGGAATACCTCAGGGCGTGCAGGCAGAGATGGTGGTCGTGGCTGTGGTGGCCCGACACCATGATCGAAGAGGCAGCAGGGTGGGACAGCTCAGGGTAGCGAGGCTGTGTCGCAGGGCCATGGCACTGGGCAGGCATATGCAGTGCAACAGACCCAACATGAGCAGGATCACAGACCTTATATAGTCAGAGGTACTATTCTAGTAGCTTCTGTCTTGTCTTCAGTACTTTTTGATACGGGTGCTATGCATAGTTTCATATCTGTACCCGTTGTGGAGAGCCTTGGGATCAGTGTTTTTTCTTCTTCTGATATCATTACGCTAGACACTCCATTGGGGACTAGAACGGATGGTGTGCGTCTGTGAAAGGAGTGTCCCCTTGAGGTTGGTGGGTATCACTTACTTTGGGACCTCTATGTATTGGAGATGATGAGCTATGAGTTCATTCTCTGGATGGACTGGTTGGTTCCCTATCGAGCCTTTGTAGACTGTTATCGTCGCAGGGTGTGATTCACGACACTAGAGGGTGGAGAGTTTCTATACGAGGGCGAATGGTATTTTTAGGCGAGTCGAACTAGACCAGAGCATCATGGTCGAGGTGGAGTCACAACCCAGATTGTGAGCTTATATTTGGATGATCAGGGGACCTTTCAGATGGATTTCCCTCCAGTTGTCTATCATTTCAGGGATGCCTTCCCGGATGACTTTTCAGGACTACCTCCGGTGTGTGGGGTGGATTTCTCTATTGAGCTAGTTCCAGGAGTAGCACTGGTATCCATTCCTCCTTAGAGGATGGCCACACCTGAGTTGCAGGAGCTCAAGAGGCAGTTAGAGAGCTACAGGAGAAGGGTTTTATCCGACCCAATACTTCTCCTTGGGGTTCTCCGGTCCTTTTTGTGATGAAGGTGGATGGTACCCTCCGACTTTGCGTGGATTATCAGAAGGTGAACCAGTTGATGGTTAAGAACCGATAACCCTTGCCAAGGATAGATGATCTATTTCATCAGCTTCATGGAGAACGAGTGTTCTCGAAGATTGACTTGAGATCTGAATATCATCAGCTGCGTGTTGGACCATCTGATATACCTCTCACAGCTTTCAGGAGTAGGTATGGTCTATACGAGTACTTGTTTAGGCCGTTCCGACTGACGAACGTGCCATCAGTTTTCATGGCTCTGATGAATCGCGTGTTCCATCTGTATCTTGATTCTTTTTTGGTAGTATTCATGGACGACAACTTGGTGTAATCTCACACTCGACACGACCATGCCACCCATCTTGAGATCGTATTGAGTACACTGAGAGAGCATCTCTTATATGCTAAGCTCTCGAAGTGCCACTTTTGGATGGATTAGATTCACATCCTGGGTCACATTATCTCAGAGGTAGGAGTTGTAGTAGACCCAGAGAAGGTGAGATTAGTAGTTTCCTGGGAGCATCCTAAGAACGTGTTTGAGATACAGAGTTTCTTAGGGCTGTCGTGTTACTACAAACACTTCATACAGGACTTCTCCCGCTTAGCATCACCGTTGACAGGTCTGACTAAGAAGGGTGTGAAGTTCGTTTGGTCGGAAGCATGCGAGGAATCTTTTCAGGACCTGAAGGGAAGGCTGAAATCAGCACCGATCCTGATACTCCCAGAGCAGGGGAAGAGCTATACAATTTACTGTGATGCATCAGGGATTGGGCTGGGAGCCGTTTTGATGCAGGGCGACTGAGTTGTTGCGTACGGGTCTCGGCAGTTGAGGCCACATGAGAGGAATTACCTGACGCATGATCTCGAGTTGGCTACAGTTGTGCATGCGTTGCGCTGTTGGAGACATTATCTATTGGGAGAGCATTTTTTGGTTTTCAATAACTACAAAATCCTTAAGTATATCTTTACTCAGTGTGACTTGAATCTGAGGTAGAGAGGGTGGGTTGAGTACCTTCAGTCCTTTGATTTTGAGATTTCCTATACACCTGGTAAAGGTAATGTGGTAGCTGATGCACTGAACAGGAAGACTGAGATACAGGCAGTGTAGGAGGCCAGTGGTGAGTGGCAGGTCATGTATTTGTTCTCTGAGATGCATCTGGAGGTGCATGACAGTCAGGGGCAGACCTATCTTTCATAGTTAGCTATGACTTCTACCCTCCTGGACAGAGTGAGGTTGAGGCAGCTATCGGATTCAGAAGGCCTAGTTCTACAGGAGTTGGTGGCAAGTGAGGACCCTCTTCCCGGTTGGACGATAGGCAATGATGAGGTTTTGTGTTTCCATGGACGTGTATGGGTTCCAGGGGATATACACGAGGAGCTGATGAGGGAGTTTCATGCTTCATCTTGGGCAGTTCATCCCGGGGTTACCAAGATTTACCGAGACTTGAGACGTCAGTACTGGTGGCCGAGTATGAAGAGAGAGATAGCTGGTTTTGTTATGAGGTGTTCCACCTGTCAGTAGGTGAAGGCAGAGCATTAGAGACCAACTGGACTGTTACATCAGTTACCCATTCCAGAGTGGAAATGGGATGATGTCGCGATGGATTTTGTGATGGGTTTTCTGAGGTCACCTCGAGGCAATGACGTCGTGTGGGTTTTTGTGGACAGACTCACGAAGGTAGCTCACTTCTTGCCAATCAAGGAGACCTTATGTGTAGATGATCTCTAAAGGCTATATATACGAGATATCATGCGTCTTCACGGGGTCTCTCGTTCTATCGTTTCAGATAGGGACGCACGCTTTACGTATCGTTTCTGGCAGAGTTTTCAGAGGGCGCTGGGTACTCAGGTGCTTCTGAGCACAACATACCACCCTCAGATAGATGGACAGTCGGAGCGTATGATACATGTGCTAGAGGACATATTGTGCGCATTCGTCCTAGAATTTGGGGGCTCTTGGGAGAAGCATATACCCTTAGTCGAGTTTGCCTATAACAATAGTTTTCAAGAAACTATTGAGATGGCACCATACGAGGCTCTATATGGTAGGACATGCCGATCACCTTTGTGTTGGTTAGAGGTAGTTGAGGCAGCTTTACTGGGGCCACAGCTCGTGCAGGAGACATCTGAGGAGGTCCAGTTGATTCGGAAGCAGATGACTACCATGCAGTCTCGTCAGAAGTCTTATGCTGATCGTTGTAGACGACCTTTAGAGTTCGTGGTTGGGGATCAGGTTTTTCTACGTGTTTCACCGAGGCTAGGACACAAGAAGATCAGAAGAAAGGGTAAAATTTCACCGAGGTATGTGGGGCCATTCAAGATTCTAGAGAGAGTCGGGCTGGTTTCCTATCAGTTGCAGTTACCGCAACGGTATCGATCCATGAACGGAATCTTCCACATGTCTCAATTTTGTCGCTACCATTCATACCCGTCTCACACCTTTCAGCCGGAGGAGGTTGAGCTTTAGCATGATGCATCCTTTGAGGAGCATCTAATCCGTATCGTTGACAGGAGCACTAAGGTTCTCTAAGGCTGGTCATTTCCTCTCGTACGGGTGCTATGGCAGCATGGCCGAGTGGAGGACGAGACCAGGGAGCAGGAGGCCAACGTACGTGCTTAGTGGCCAAAGCTGTTCTGCGCTTTATCTTCTCCAACCAAATTCGGGGACGAATTTCTTTAAGGGGGAAGTTTGTAAAAAACCGGTTCTTTTTTTTGAGGTACAGGCTTCTTCTTTTTTCCTTTTCCTTAAGTGTTTTTGAGAAAATATGGAAAATGGGGAAGAATGCTAAATTTAGAAACTACACGCCGGGTACTTTGTCCACACTCCATGTACTTTTGGCCGTGTTGGGATGATTACATGGGGCGTGTAGCCTTGTCGGCGATGAGGGGTGTAGGAACTGACTACACGCCGTGTAGTGGTACCGTACACGTCGTGTAGTCAGTCGGCATGCTTGAATAGTAAGGCGGTGGAGTCGCCGCCAGCTGGGAAACAGTACACACCGTGTACTTGGGAGTACATGCTGTGTACTCATGTCGACGGATAAACATTGTGGCAGTGCCGCCAAATGAATAGTTAAATGAAATAAGTACATGTCGTGTACTCAGAAGTACACGCCGTGTGCTTTGTTTTTTCATCTTAAAACATGCAGTAGCCTCCTCATTTGGTAGAGGAGGAATTTGATCCATTTTGGAGCCAAAGGAGGTGGTCATACCTTTGATGATCCGCTGGGAGTTCGTCTAGAATCCGATTCGAATTCAGACGATCTCGTTGGAACCGCACAGGTAATCCCTCTCCTCTCCTGGTATCGTTCTTACCAATTCTTCTCCTAACATAATTTATTTACGTCTGTTTGGTTTTTGTTCTTCATTAGATCTACGCTGTTCTTGGGCGTTTCTAGATTCGGCGTTCGGGTATAACGCTCGTTGACATATAAGGTAGGTGGCTTTGTGTTATTTTCCAACTGTCATGCGTTTTTGTGCATTTCTGTGCCACGAACCCATGTTGGGGTGTCGTGTGGCTGAGGTCGTTTCTATATTTAATGCCTAGAATTGATTAGGTATTTAATTTTGATAATAAAATGCTGTTAGGGATCGTTTCTTGGATCCGGAACCACCCCGGGGGTGTGTTCGACTGTTTAGCCATTGGTCCAGGATACCCGAGGGTATGCCTTCAAAGTAGTAATTATAGAATTTCCTTGAGAGAAATTGCTTGTTACTACTTGTTTACGCATTGGGCATGGCCTTGTTACCTGTTTAGCCTGAGGGAATTGTTGTATTTAGCCTGAGGTCATTGTTGTCATTAGCCTAAGGGCACTGCACTATTTAGCCCGAGGGCTGTAGTATTTCACCTCAGGGAAACCTTTCATGCCTGAGGGCTTGACTTTTGTGCCTGAGGGTGATACTTTGTACGCCTGAGGGCAATTTCTATTACGCATGAGGGATATACCTATGGGTTGGATTCTATTTACCCGAGGGTAAGGTTTTTCTTGTATGAGGACGTGGACTGTTTATGTAGAAATGCATTGTGGTGATTTCTAATATTTAATGGATTAAATGAATAATAAGATGGAAATATAACTGGTAATTAGTGACTTTTTAGTACTTCTTACTCTATTGAATTGTACTACTGCACACTATTGTTTCATGCTTACACGCAGTTGGTCACAGGCCTTTGGGGGGTGCCTACTGAGATATATTTCTCACACCCTGTTTGGGTCATGCTTTTCAGCCCAAACAGATTACGTCTATGCAGGTGTAGATAGGGTCAAGAGTCCATATACAGGTACTTGACTGTTTATGAGGAGTTGGAGGGCATGGGACCGAGCCTAGGCTCGTGATGCCGCTGCCAGCTATTTTTCTTGTTTTGTTGTACTCCTTATTTTTGTTGTACTGTATTGGTGTATAACATGTTCTGGATATTTTCTTAGAACATGAAACATGTAGCATCATCACTTATATATTTTTGGTTATATCCACTGCTGTAGTTATTTCATTTGTGTATGTTTACTACTTCCACTGTCGTGTATGTTTATTTTGGTATTCCGTTGCGCTACACTTTGAAAAATGAGGGCATAGTTTCCCCACTATCAGACCTGGGCCCTCGCTGCTAGTAGACAGCCTCTGGCATTTGGGGAAATGTGCTTGAGGTCACATGGTGAACCGGGCTCGGGGCACCCGTTGCGTGGCACCCGGGTCCGGGATGTTACAGGCTAGAACCGGAGGTGAATTATCAACCTCCACCCAAATAGTAGTAGAAGGTGAAGCAACCAGGGTCAGGGGGGAAGGAGAAGAACATGGAACTTCTTTAAGTGCATTAATCCCAGATTACATGCCCCCCCTGTGATGATGTTGTTGAATCAGACCCAGAGTTGCTTAAGGCGCTCAGCTTTCCAATACGCAAGGCATGGAACAACATATGGAAAATCATATCTGAGGTGCCTTTAGAAGATATATCATCGAAGATCCCTCGATTTTTGTCCCAGTTTGTCATGGTAGGACTTGCGGTTTTGGATACCAAGAGATCCATACCACGGTGAAACAAGTCATCTTAAGAAGGGAGCAGGAGCAAAAGTGTCATGAAGATCTGACGAGGGTGAAGCTTTCAGTCAATATCAACGAATTTGAGGCTACAGTATCTCGAGCTGAGGCTGATTATGCTACCAAGATGAAGGAGCTGAAGCATAAGATCAATGAAAAAGTTGTCCAGCAGGTGCAGCTCCAGCAATAGTTAGATGCTATTACTGGGGAACTTGACCAACTCAATAATCAATTGGAGGGAGCTCAAACAAATGGTATGAAATCCATTGCAGATGCCAAGAAGGCACTCCATCATGATGAGAAGAGTGAAGCTGGTCGAGTGCATGAGCTTCATGTAGCTACTGATGAAGCTCGGGATGTTGTACATCAAATAAAGACTTATGTTGACACTATTTTATAATTTCCTAAAAAAGAGAAGAGACTCCAATCTGTGGATGTCCTTCTAATTCTTGTGCATCAAATGAAGAACTTTTTCACCTTTAATCATTTGTGCACCTATTTTCCTGATACCTTACCTAATTTAATTGGCCTAGTTAGCATAGTTTGATTTTTACTAGGATTAATATAAATAACCCTACAAACATTGAATCTCTTAATTTCTCAATATTACCTAAATCATACAAAATGTATGTTTAGTGAGCTGGAACATGACTTTTATTCAGAGTTCTTTTGTCTTTTGTGGGTAGTTTAAAGTCATTCACGTCAGACATAAAGAGGCTAATGTTTAAGGTCGAAATAGCTTTGACCGAAATGGATTAGAAGTGACTCAATTCCTTGAAAATTTATCTGAAAACATATTTTCATACTCAGGTATGGGAGAAAATATGTAAACTATAACTTAAGTAAATTTGAATCTGAGGAATGATATGAAAAAGGGCTAAAAGGCATTAGAAGAAATAGTTCCCAAGAATGAAGTTACCATTATTTAACAAACCCGTTAGGGGGTTGAATTATGCAGGGCCACCTAAGGGAATTGGCTGCATAGTCAAATAAATATCATATTTGGGCTGACAAGTCCATTATGTAGACTACTTATGCAAGGCCACCTAAGGGCACGTGCTGCATAGTTAGGAAAAATAACTCATAGAAATTTACTTTCCTAGTGTTAAAAAGCCAGTGAAAGTTTATGGAGATTCAAATTTTCCAAAGTATAGAGTTTTCAATATGGAAAGGGGTACTAGAATATGGAGAAGATATTTCCAAACAAGATTATCGAAGAACGGGATGGATATCACTCCTACAAAGGTCTAACCTAAACATAGGGAAGGAAAATATAAACCATAGACATGAATACTTTCAGATCATGAAAAAGGATATGGTACAAATATGTTAAGGATGGCTATTTTTTGCGGATCTCTACATGTTATCAAGAAAAATAAAGACAAAAGAGGTTTTCCTCCCAAGAATGAAGGTACCAATATTTAACAAACCCGTTAGAGGGTTGAATTATGCAGGGCCACCTAAGGGAATTGGATGCATAGTCAAATAATATCATCTTTTGGCTGACAGGTCCGTTATGTAGACTATTTATGCAAGGCTACCTAAGGGCACGTGATGCATGGTCAGGCAAAAGAACTCTCAGAATTTCAGGCCTTTTGTGATTAGAAGTTATGAAAAGGGTTATGAAGATCTGAAAATATTTATGTTTAGGATTATCACACATAAATATGGGTATTGTCCAATGTATGCGGAGATACCCATATCAATGCTAACCATAATCATGTTGTGGTTGGGTCCTGAATTGAAATGTTGGACTTCACTACGTATCGAATAAGGATGAGAATCAAGCCATACGTAGTTCTTAAACTATAGTTTAACGTCGTGCGGGACAAAAGGATCGGGGATCTTAGTTTAGGGTCATAGAGGTTGGACCATTATAATAAATACACAGTGTGTGCTTTTATGGGGACTTTTCAGCCAAGGGACTGAAAGTGGAATTTGGGGTTAGGCCCAAAAGACTTGGGGCTGGATTCGAGGGACACTCGAACATTCCTACGTATCCCATAAATATGGGAATCAAGCCCACATAGTTCTATAAATACCCTCTATACAAATTTTGTTCGTACAAGTGAAGGGTGAAAGGGGACTTTAGTGCAATGATGGTTTAACCCAAGATAAAAGGTTTGGGCATTACCATGTATGCACGTAGTCTTTGGAATATAACATGATTGAGAATCACTATAAATAATGATTCCCTCTCAGGTGAGGGTATCAAGGAATGTTATAGTGTATTGTCATACAAGACCGAAATGTTGTACAGTTTAACATCATATAGCAAGGATGAAAGTGAACCGATGTAAAGATATTGATTCTGTGGGCGGTTTCCCCAATCAACATCGTACAAGATGGAGGTGAACCAATGTGAAGAGATTGGTTTTGGGATTGAACCTCAGGAGGTTGCCTACATACCCATCCTAGAAGGCAAGGATCAAAGTCCGCGTAGTTCAATTAAAGAATGAATTAGTGATAAAGTTGTTCTTGGGGACAACAACCTAAAAAATGTATTGGGACTTACACATGGTTAGTAGCCCAGAGAGAGTGTTATGGTTGAATTTTTCTCTAAGCTCATGTGAGTCATACTCGGTGTGAGAAACAAGAGGTAGAAACAACCCTAACGATGCACAATTTAATGTCATGTAGGACATATGAAGGGACTATACAGTTTTAAAGTTTTGCAGTTAGGACTATTGGTGCTGCATAGTTTAATGTCATGTAGCAGGGAAAAGGTACAGTTTAATGTCATGTAGGATGTATTAAAGGACTTTCTGTACAGTTTAGCATCATGTAGTTAGGACGATGGGGACAATACAGTTTAATGTCATGTTGGACAAAAAGAGGACTGTGTAGTTTAATGTCTTGCAGTGAGGACAAAAAGAGGATATAGTTTAACGTCATGTTGGACGTATTAGGGACTTTTTTCACAGTTTAACGTCATGTTGGAAGAAAGTGTGAATAGTATAAGGCCATATGAAGGGACCATTGCTATATAGTTTAACGTAATATAGCAAGGATGATAAAGGGGACACAGTTTAACATCATGTTGGACAAAAGTGCGAATAGTTTAAGGTCATATGCATGGACCCTGGATGGTGCAGTTTAACGTCATGCTGGACGTAAGGGACGTTTGTACAGTTTAGCATCATGTAGTTAGGACGTCACAGTTTAATATCATGTTGGATGAAATAAATTAAAATAGTTTAAAGTCATATGCATGGACCGTGGATGATCCAGTTTAACGTCTTGCTGGACGTAAGGGACTTGCAAATATTTTAGGGTCATATGCATGGACTATTACTGTATTTTGTGTTCATAAAAAATATTTCTTCAGAAATATGGCATTGGTTGGAGTAGTGATGAGTTCTCTATCCATCGAGATTAATGAATAAGCTCCATTGGAGTAGACCCTGTGTATTGAATAAGGTCCTTCCCATTTTGGCTCAAGAATGGGAGGTTTGTTTCCTGGTATCATTGTACTTCTGAGAACTAATACCAATTCTCCCTGAATGAATGAATGATGATGACCTTTCTTTGTTGAAAGCTCATGCTATTCGATTCTGATAGACATCTAAGTGTTGCAAAGTGCACAATCTTTTCTCATCTAACTGTTCCAATTCATTCAATCACTTTTGAGATTGTTCATCTGTAGATGATTGATCAAAAATGGAAACACTGAGCGAAGGTAATTTAATATCAATGGGCAAAACTGCTTCCGTTCTATATACCAGTGAATATGGAGTTGACCGCATTGCATTGTTGGTGGTTTTCCGATAAGCCCATAAAGCGTGAATGAGTTTATCAGGCCATGACTTCTTATCTTTATCCACCATCGTTTTCCGTATATTTGACAGATTCATGTTGAAGGATTCTATCTGGCCATTGGCTGCTGCATGATGTCGAGATGAATGATAGGATTTAATGTTGTATTCTTGATACAACTTCTTCACCTCAGATGAACAGAAGTTGGTGTCTTTGTCTGTCAATATGGTACGAGGCACACCAAATCTGGAAATAATGTTAGACTTGATGAAGCTAATAATGCATTTAGAACTGACTTATTTTAGAGGTATTGCCTCTTCACATTTTGAAAAGAAATCAGTAGCAATAAGAATATACTTAAACTTCTTGGCCGTAGCTGAAGGGTAAGGTCCCACCACATCCATTCCCCATGTGGAAAATGGCCACAAGTATTTTGCTGTATGAAGAAACTCTGGAGGATGATGAATGAAGTAGGCATGTACTTGGCATGAATGACACTTATTTGTGAAATCAACATAGCCTTGTATCATTGAAGGCTAAAAGTATCCAAGACTTTGAATCTGATCATACTATCTATGTCCAGACTAGTGGCCACCATAGACTCCTGTATTTAACTTCTTTCATGACAGCCATTGTCTCTTCACCATCAATGTATCTGAGGATAACTCCATCAAAACTACGCTTGTAGAGAACTTTCTCTAGGTGATCTGGGATATCATAAAGAGTAAAATTGACCACACGTCACTGGATTTGTTCTTTCTCAGCTCTATCAGGTGGAAGTGTTCTATTTTGAAGGTATTCCTTGATAGGTGTCATCCATCCTGTATTATGACCATATGGTTCAAGAATGGGACTAATTTCATTGATCTCTTCTGTTCTGGTTCGAATATAAGGTGAAATTGCACGACGGTGGGCAATACTGATGGTTGTCTCATCCCGATTTGGATCTACCAGAGCTGTGGAAATATTAGCCAGTGCATCAGCTTGAGCATTTTGTGATCTTGGGACATAAGAAAATGTCAGTTCCGAAGGGAATTCTGCCATTAACTCTCTGAAGTAATCATACAAAGGGATTAGTTCTATTTTTCTGATGGCATAATCCCCATTGACTTATTTGATTACCAGGTCTGAATCACCTTTCACCTTTATGTGATTCACTTGTGCTTGAAGCGCCAACTCCAAGACAGTGATGAGAGCTTGGTATTCTTCTTCATTATTGGTACCACCTTCCCACAATAAGAACGAATAAGGTAACACTGCCTTTTCTGGAGAAATGAGCACAATTCCAAAACCAACCTTGTTGAATTTACGATTTTCCATTTTCCTCCCTGTTGGACTTCTGGAAGCACCATCAAAGTACATTTCCCATGTCTGAGGACTATCCAGAATACAGAAGAATTCCTCATCAGGGAGTTCAATATCCAAAGATGTATCTTCCACTGAAGGGTGTTCAGCCAGAAAATCAGCCAGATCTTGGCCCTTTATTGCCTCTTTGAGACACATATTGAATATCAAATTGCTGCAAAATAACTGCCCACCTTGCCAGACGTCTTGTAAGCATTGGATGACTAAGGATGAATTTGAGAGGGTTATTGCGAGATACCAGTTAGACCTCGTGATGTTACAGGTAGTGTATCAACTTCTGAACTGCAAATATTAATGCCAGGCAGCACTTCTCAATATCTAAATATCGGGTTTCTGCTTCAAGAATAGTCCGACTGAAATAGTAGAGGATGATTTCAATCCCAGCATCATTCTTCTGAGTAAGAAAGCCACCCAGTGATTGCTCTAAGGCTATCACGTATAGGATAAGTGGCCTTCCTTCAATAGGTGGCATAAGTACCGGTGCACTCAAGAGGTATTTCTTGAGAATATCGAATGCTTCTTGACATTCTTCAGTCCACTGGTAAGTGAATCCCTTCTTCATCAATTTGGTGAAGCGTAAACTTTTGCCTTCCAAATTGGCGATGAAATGTCGAATATAGGCTAAGTGTCCTTGAATCAATCTCAATTAATTCAAATTTTTAGGAGGTGACATACAAAGGATTGACTTGGTCTTCTCATGATAGACTTAGATACCACGATGGCATACAACAAAGCTGAGAAATTTTATTGAAGTTACCCCAAAAGCACATTTTAAGGGGTTCATCTTCTAATTATGTTGTCGATGCTTGCAGAATTTGACTTCCAAATCCGCCAAGTTATTAGAACATTTTTTGGATTTAACCACCAAATTTTCCACCTAACATTCAACAAAATTCGCTAAAAAGGGTTTGAAGATATGATGCATGGCACACTGATATGTTGTGCCTGCATTTTTAAGCCAAAGGGCATTACCCAATAGAAAAACAGACCCTGAGGGACTCTAAAAGCTGTAGATTCCTCATATTCTAGAGGAATTCAAATTTTATTATATCCGGAATATCCATCCATGAAGGAAAGTGCTTCATAGCCAGCTGTTGCATCAATCAAGAGTTCTGTAATCGAAACTGGAAAATCATCCTTAGGATAATGCCGATTAAGATATCTGAAATCAATGAAAACTCTAATTTTTCCATTTTTCTTATTCACAAGGAAAATATTAGCCAACCACATGGGATATTGAACTTCTCTGACAAAGTTAGCTTTGATAAGCATATCCACTTCAGCTTCAATTTTGGAAGCATAAGTCGGGTTTGTTCTTCTCACAGCTTTCTTAAATCCTTAATGTTCATCTAGTAAACCGAAATGATGAGTAGCAACATCAGGATCAAGCCCGGGAATTTCTATATATTTCCAAGAAAATATGTCTCGGTTTTTCTTTAAAAAGTAAATATACATCTCTTGTTCTTCAAGAGTCATGGCCGCACTGATTAAAGTGGTGCGTGGATCTTCTATTGTACCCAGATTTATTTTTCTAAGTTCATCCAGGATGGTAGAGATACCTTCTTCAAATGATAGAGGAGCATCTATGAGATCTTCCCCTTCTTCTTCAACATGTGTTATTTCTTCCGTTTCTACTTGCATATTAGATGATGAAGCAAAATTTTCATAATCAGAAGAGATGTTAAAATTTGAACATCTTGAAGATGAGGCTTCCATTTCCGACCCGATTGATGATGGAGGTTCTTCCTTGGGTAATAAATAGGAGATGATGTATTGAGAATCGACATCATTGTTCACCTTTGACGTTGCTATAACTTTCTCTAGACTAATTGGTGAAGTATAGACTTTTTGGATTTCAACAGATGAAATGAAGACATCTCCATTTGAGCTTTCATCATTGTCTGGTGGATCATTAATTTCTGCCATGTTGTCTGGCTCAATTGTCGTAATTGAAATTATCGATCTTTCCATAAGATTATTTGGATTTGGGTCTATCCTGTCAATTTGACTGATAGGAAACACATAATCTGTACTCACATGCGCAAATGGATTTACTGGAATCTTTTCCAAACCATATGAAGCATTAAATTTTGTAATCTCTTTTGTTGTGGATTCCTCCCTTCCCTTCATGTGATATAATTCTGCCTCAATGTATTGAGATTCACATGTCTTGAACGGGGCCTTATCACCATACAATGTCCCAACTTGACCATCGAAACAATATTTGAGACATTCATGGAATGATGAAGGGATAACCGCATGTTGATGTAGCCAGGGTCTTCCAAGCAAGATGTTGAAGGCTGAGTCTTGATCAACAACCATAAAATCTGAATTGTATACAAGATCTCCAAACTGAGTTTTGAGTGTAACTTCACCCAGTGGTTCTTGTTCATTTTTATCATATCCTTGTAGCATCATAGTCAAAGGAGATTAATCAGATTCTATGAGGCCCAATCGACGAAGTGTATGAATCGGCAAGAGGTTGACTCCTAAACCATTATTAGTGAAAGATCTTCAGACGTCTACACCATTGACCATTCTAGATAAGTACAACGGTATAATATGCCCATGTAAAACATCATCTTCAGCTTCATCAGTAAAATATATTATTACATGGCATTCTGCAGGATTATTCTCCATGTGATAGACTTCAGCTGTAGCAATTTCAGTTTCAAACTCCTGAGGACTTGACAAAGCCACGATGAGTGCCTCCCGAAGATCTTTTGACAGATTCAAAGTATCCAGAATTGAAAACTTGACCGGTACTTGGGCCAAGTGTTTTAATACATCATACATTTGATCCAGAGGTCTGTGCTTCCCAACATGAACATGTGGTTTAGCAGGTGCCTTGGAAGCAGTTTCTTTGGATGATTATGCATCTTTTATCGGGATAGGAATTGGCAATATTTATGGATATCAAATATTAGACCGATTAGATCCATTTACATACTGAGAGGAAGAAGTTGGAACCTTCAACCGATCTTCCTGAATAACTGTTCTAGGACTGAATTTTCTATTGGTGGAAGAACTTTCTGGTTCTTTCTGAGCTTGTTGAAGGGATCTACCATGAGTTTCTGATGTGTACACTATTCTAGCAGGGGTAGAATTGGAATAGTGGCTTCTAAAAGATCCATATCTTCCCCTATATCCTGAGCCTCTATAACGTCCTCTGATTTCTATGTTTGATACAGGGAATTCAGGCTCATCGAAATCAAAACTATTATTGGCATATGGATATGTTAATTGAATCATATTAACAGAACCAAAGATTAACTCTTCATCCGATGGGGACTCTTCTTGACTAGCCAATTTAGGCTATACCGTTTGGTGGGCCGGTGACCGCTGTTTCGATGTAGATGGCATGAAATCTGCCAGAGTTAAAGATAGATTAGGCTTTGTCACATACTCATATTCTTCTTATTGTTCCTCTTTCTTGGAATTATGCCATTTCTTTGAGGATTTTCTCTCTGATGAAGAGGGTTTTCCTGCGGAATTAATGGCAGAAGGCACAATTGGTTTCTTCATTTGTGTTTGAAAAATATCATGAGTTTGGTTGATCGTCTTTCTGACCATCCAATCATCATATTTTTGTGCATTTTTTCTTTTAACTTCTTGACACACTCCTTCCTCCTCTGTAACTGTAGCAGTAACACATGCTACCTGATCTGAAGAACCATTCAGTTTAACTTGTCCCAAATCGACCATTTTTTGTAGGAGTTCCTAGAAAACAAAACACTCTTGAATGGGATGCCCCAACATTTGATGAAACGGGAAAATTTGGGGCGGTCTTCATCTCCTTCCTTGTTTGGCCTCTTGGTCATTAGCAATTGAACCAAATTATTTTCCAAATCCAAAATGAAATAATCATGAACTTTTTCATTTCAAAAAGTGTAAACATTGCTTTTTTAAATCCTCAAATTTTTTTCATCTTTGATCTCTTTGATTATCTTGACGAAACGGCCCCTATTGTTGGTGCTCAGGAGGTGGATCCCTTCAAAAAGATGAAGGTTTTGAAGTTGAAGCAGGTACATGTGCTTGTTTAAGCATAACTGTAGCATTTTCTACTTTACCCATTCTCTTTCCTAGAGCTGATGGAATTACACGAGATTTAGCCTTAGTCTGTATAAGAGAATCTTCAATCTGTTGAACGATTGAAGTAAGTTCTCAAAACCCTCCTGTGTATTTCACAGGGATCAGCAGTGTGTGTAATTCGTCACACAGATTTTCCACACAGATTGGGAACAGTTCCTCTTGAGGGAGTGCTATGCTTAGGGAATATGTTAATCCCTTCCAACGAGCAATGAAATCTAAGACCCTTTCATTCCCCCTTTCCTTACATCTTGTAAGATCAAAAACTATTTTCTTTTGCAACGTTGAGCTGAATTGGAGAAGGAATATTTTGAAAATATCCTCCAATTTGTTATTTGACTGGGATTTAAAGCTTGTGTACCAGAAAAAGGCTGGTCTTTGCAAGGGTCGCATGATGCATCTGAGTTTCACTACTTCTTGTTACTCTGGATTTCCCATCATATGATTGCATCAAGACACCTAATGCATCAAATTCTATTCAAGATCGCCTGATCCATTGAAAATAGGGAATACATGGTTCTCAAAACTTGATGGGGGAGAGATTGAATCTACCCATTCAGGGTAAGATATCTTTTCTGGTTGAACCTGTGCACACTTTCCTTCCATAGTCTCTAACCGAGCTGTTAATGACTTAATGGTAGTTATTAACTTTTGAGAAACATCCGGTTGAACATGGACCTGGGCAGGTGCAATGACTGGAGCTTGGACAAGTATGGCAGCTAGTACTGCAACTGACTACAGCACTGCCAATTGTTGTTGCACTTGACCCGTAGGATTAGACCTGTGATGGTGTACTGGTAGAGGAGGATATTTTTTATCCATCTCAGTAGCTTCAACAAATTCCCTTGGCTGACTGACTCTAGTACACTTAGGAGGAATACTACCTTGAAGTAGTTCTGCGTTCAACCTCCTCAATTCCTTCATTTCTTCCTCTTGTTGCGCAAATCTTTTCTCTAGTGAGAGTGGTTTCCCTTGTCCAGAGCAAGGATATGTAACCTGATTCTTTCCCATCCCCTTGTTTGATCCCTTCCGGAGAGGGGGAAGTGGTTTATTTTAAGGAATACCCAGATTTTGGATAATCCTTTGATTTCGTGTACACACACCTTCTTCATTTGTGTCTGTGCATACAAATTCTTTAACAGGAACCTCTTAATCTGATCCCTCTGAGTGAGCCCCATCTAGTGGATCAACAACAACAACATTGACGACATTAATTGATGCATAATTAATTACATACCTTCAATTAGTATTTCTGTGATATTGTCTTCTGTCATGCCCCTGATGAGACATTGCCTTTTGTTGGTTTGATCCCTCAGGAAATTCTTGGCTAACCGTAATTTGGAGAGAATCTCCTGATAATTTGTCTCTTCATTCCTCTTGAGGCTTCTTCCCCAATCGAGAAAATGCCAACTTTCTCTGAGGAGGGGATTGATGATTTGAAAAAGTCCCCAGTCCAGTGGACTAGGGTTGTTCCTGCTGTCTTTGATCAACTCCTGGAATCCTATTTATTTATTCTGAGGGTTGAGTTAAAAGAGTCCACAGTATGGCAAGATGGGGTGGCTCTTGACATGATATGTCTGAGAATTTCTTAAAAACTCTCCTGATCTTGCGAACCTTAGTTTGGAAATTAGCTGGATGCATCAATCGACATCCACTTTTATCACCCGGCTCGAAAGACTATTGGATGATTTCCGAAACTTGTGTCACTCGATGATGTTCTTTCTCCATAAAAGTGGCATGTTCAATATTCTCGTTTTCTTGATGCATGAGTAATTTAAAAACTTGTTCTATGTATTCTTTATTTTGACAAGAACTATTTGAGGCATGTTCTTGGGAAAGCTTTTGATTACAAACAAAACCCATTGATTGTGGCCAATCACAGGCAATAACATTGCATGAGACCATTTTAGTTGGGCTTTGCTGACTGGAGAGCATAGTGAAATGTAGTGCTCCATGAACACCCCATCCACTTACATGAATAACAGATGGGGCATTGGAAATTAACTAGCACAATCTTCTTAGTGCGCCAAGGCATGAACGTTGAACGGATCTCTGCTGCTTTTCAGCCTTCAGATATCGAGAGACTGATAGAGATGCCAAATCAATCTGACGTTGTAACCCTTCTATTTTAATAACATGATTTTCATATTCATCATAAGATAATACTTTATTTTTCAACTGACAAAGAGTTTCATATATGTTGAGACGAATATCATGAATTCCATCTTCCGTCAACATCTCTGGAATGTCATACTAAGAGTCATCTAGAGGCCAAAACATGACTGGAACTTCACCTTTCGCCAATGTTTTCTCATGTTCAGTATTTCCTCTTTATCATTCAATGAATATTCTTCTACCTGATTTGACCAGAGCTGGTGTTTCCTTGTTGGTTCATCAGATTCAACAAGATTGGTAGAGAAATCACTGATCAAACTAGAAGATGCCTGACTTAGGGTTGGTTCGTAGAATGACCTACACACTAGGATATCTTCTTATTGAGAATGTATTTCACCTACTAGCGATGAAGCATCATACGTGACTAGTTTCACATTTGCAAGTGCCTCAAGATAAGAGGGATTTCTCGGCACTACATTGTCCACTGGAGAATTTTTTGGGCAGTGTGCATCACTACTATGTAGATGACTTTCGCAGTGAAATTCATCATCACGGGGAGGACCAACATGGTGGGTTACTGCAAAAGATGAGATCTCTTTCTCTTCGACCTTCTGACCACACAGATGGTTCCTGTGGATCTCATCTGAATATGAAACTTCAAGATCAACCGAACTGTCATGAAGCAAGCCTTCATGAGGAGGTTTCTGTTGAAGACCTTCAGAATTAATATTCCCACTATTGGGGAATGAGGGAGTAGAATCTTGGATTCCAAAAGATAACTTTATGAGGGATTCAAGAACTCCAGCATCAAGAAAGGCCTTGTTACAGATTGGATCTTGATCTTTTAACTGTGATGGGTGGGTCTTCTTCTTAGATTCCTTCTTACTCGCCTTGGAAACCACTTTTTGATGGAAGTAGCTACTCTGAGCAGGTGTATGTGCCTGATCTAGAGATATGGCCAGGTTAGGCTGATGATCTTCACTCAAATCAGGTGTATGTGCCTGACTTGGTTGTCCATATGATATGGGGGTGTATTCCCCAAAACTCTCTTGGACCGGAACATATGTGTGTGTCAGTTCCGGAGTGAACTGTTGATGTGTCACTCCACTAGTAGTGATAGATTTATGTTTATTTCCTTCAGTTGCCGCTGAAGCTGTTATAAGATCCTGGAAAGCATTAATAATATGAGCAGAGATTTTTTTCTGCACTTTCACCATGTATAGAATATGATTGGTGACTTCAGCTGCTGGAACGGGGATATACGTCCATTCTATGCTTGGAGTCAGCGTATGTGCTTGCTCTTGTCCTACATTTCCTGTTAGTGAATCCTGACAGTACTTAGGTGTGGGGGAAGAAAGTTGATTCTGCCTTCTGTTTGTCACCAGAGCTTTCTGACAGCCTTCTATGTGTGCTACCAAGCAAGACTATTGGTAGGCTTGATCAATACTAGCAGTTGTATGTGTCTGCTTATTGCACTTCACTGAATGTGGTTGAAGAGCTCCATCATATGTAGTCAGACGAGCCTGCTGACTAGCTGATGATGTATAAACAGGTATATGTTCTTCCCTATAGTACTCCACCGTAATTTCCTGGCGGGATTGGCGTGATGCTGCCAGACGAGTCTGCTGGATAGTGGAATTAAAACGGACGGGTGTGTGTGCCCTCTCATTGCTTGCCACCAAGTTAGGTTGGTGGACTTCTCTGGAGATGGTAGAGATGAGAATCTGCTCACTGTTAATCGGATTTCGCCTTTGGTGATTCGTCTTGCCTTCTCATGTTCGAGGAACCTGAGCCGAACGCCTGGAGTCGATGCCCTCATCATGTTGAGGGTGCACTGCCGCACATGTCTGGAGGCGATTGTTAATGGGATCCATCGGTAAGGACTTCTTTCTCCTTGAATTAAGACCCTGATGGACCTTATCATTCACCTCCTCAGAATATGGGAGCGAATGGTTATTGTGTTCCAGGGATAACGACCCGAAATGGTTGGAGATGGTGGTTAGCACCGCCTTCTTCTTGACCTCTAGTCTTCGCTGTCCGGATGACCAGGGTGAATTGTTCACTTGGAGGGCTCGTCGAGCTGCTTCCAGAGTTGGAATAGTACCGTTTTGACGGTACTCCTTAACCAGCACATTTGATACCCAGCGTTGAAGATGCTGAGTAGGTGATGTCATCCTCAGGGCGTACGATGATCCAGCAGGAGTAGCAGCAATGGCATTCGCAGTAGAGGTTTTCACAGCAGATGTATTCACGGGTGTGAACTTCGGAGCATCTATTTTGGTAATGCAGAAGATCTTGGAAAAGAGTGCCTATGTGATATAACATATGTAATCAAGATAAATTCAGCCACTGCATCTTTTGGATGAGCACATATGTCAATGATTGTATTTTTGGCCCTCTCATTGAGTTTTAAATAGGGGCCTAACAATTAAGCAAAGCATCATTTTAACCTGGTTAAGGATTCACGTTAGGTTCATCATTTTTTGTTTCCCTCTGGAATTGGGGATGACCTCATTTATTGAAGGTTCAAACATTTGAATTGGTTTCTAACGGGTTTTTTCATAGAATCAGAAACATCCAATGATTCCATATCCATTAGGACCTACTTTCCAAATTTAGGCGCTCATTAGTTGTGAACTGATGAGGCGTAGGAATTTGCATTAGTCGAGAGGATGGGAGGTCGGACTCATCACACCTTTTTGAGGGGAATTATTTTCTACTCTAAGACTCTATTTATAAATTTAAGTTATGTTTGTGAATCCTAATTATATTACCTAGTTTCAAATGAGATTTCATTTAGATATGACAATCAATGATTAAATATGTAGGTAATTTAGAGAATATTTTATATGTATTCAAGGTTCTTCGTCGATGGAGAATCCTCTGTATTTGTTAGAGATTCTTAGTCAATGGTATCCTTCAATACATAAAAGTCTCTTGGTCATTATGATGACCATACTGGTTTTAAAGCCACTCAGTCGGGCACTTAAAGTTTATTGACATTCAGAAGGACATGAATTATTTCAGAGTTGGGATCATACCCACAGATGGGTTACCTATGTATCCTTTGTTTTAGAAAAGGAATCAGAACCCACATAGTTCGAGAATGGAAGTATGATGTTTATCCACAATTGATGGCTCAAAGAAAGAAGTCATAATTACTTTTACACTCTAAGATCACGTGAGTCATTCTCGGTGTGAGAAATAAGAGGTATTGGTAAAATCAGACAATTGTGCCACGAAAGATGCAATCATGAGAAATGATGTCGGTCTTATGTATATATGACTACCCAGAACAAATGAAGATTAAGAGTTACTTCAGGGAATAAATCCAGGAATAGGGTCCATAAAGGTATATGTTCATTATGGAGATTTTCATACTCTAATCTTGGGGCTTAATCCTAAGGAAGATGTCCAAGTTAGGAGGGTACTTATGATTGGGATTTACTCCTGATAAAGAAGCCCAGATCAAAAGTAAATTAGGACTGGTTAAGAGAAATTAAGACTGAGGCTTACTCCTGAAAAGGAGGCCCATGTTAAAGGGATTTGAAAATTAAAGGGACTTGGGGATTACTCCTAAAGAGGAGGCCCATATTTGAGACTAGGGCTTGATCTTGAAGAGGAAGCCTAGGTTAAGAGAATTATGGTTTGGGATTACTCCTAAAAAGGATGCCCAAATTAAGGAGGACTTGGACTGGGTCTTACTCCTGAAAAGGAGGCCCATGTTAAGGGAAATTATAATTGGGGCTTATTCCTAAAAAGGAGGCCCATGAATAGGGTTCTCTCATCTTAAATTATGAGGTTGGATGAATAAAATCTCTAATTTTAGTGACATAAATATATGTAAATCACTAGGTTTTGAGAGATGTTCCACAGAGTTCCTTTCAGATAAGGAATTCAAATCAAGAAATCATGCCATAAATGGCTTTGAAGAGTGTCTAGAAGATTGAATCTTGAATAGGTGAGGTGGAATGGTATAAGGGAGGTGAAATAAGTAGGGAAGGCACCCAAAAAGATTGGGGAGCGCAAGTCCTGGCAGGCGTGCAGGTACTGCATGGGTGCGCAAGTCCCTGGGCACACAGGTATACCTGCGCGACACATGGTTACTTGCGTGATTCTTAACCAGTAGGGTAATACTTGGGGATCCTTGACCAAAGCCTTTAGAATTATCCTAAGGTACATCCAGAATAGGGGCGTGCAAGTTTTAATGAGTAGGTAAGGAGGCGTGCAAGTATGTTCATTTCCCTTAAGGGTAAAACACTTTAGGCACGCAGGTGTTAGTTAATTATAACACTTAGACCTTACTCCTCTTGTTTAAACCTTCCATTCTAGATAAAAAATTACCTTAGAATTGTTTGGAAGACTTGAAGAAGAGACTTGGGCGTTCATAGCTCTGTATCTGAATTCCGGAAAAATTCCTCTCTAAAATGGGAGGCCCCACCGGGGGTATTTATAGGCTGGAGAAGACCCCGAGCGGCTATCACTTAGGGAATGCAAGTCACTTGTGTGACCATTAAGCAGAACACAAGTATACTTGTGGGACATTAAGGGAACATGTGTGACCCTAGGTCCTTTTACTCCTTTTTCATTCCTTTTTCTATTTTTGATGTTTTCTTCAAAGGATGAATCACTTTGTGTTAATTCATTTCCCTTTGAATTCTTTTAGACAATGTGATGAAAAGGAGCGTCAACAGACTCTTTATGTTTTAGATACTTTTTATAAAAACAAATATACGGTATTTAATCCACTAGATATGGTAGTATGGGTCTCGGGATTTCTCATTTAGCTTTACAAGAATAGTTTCTAAATATTTGGAGGTTATGATGTTTTCATGGACTAAAATCTAAGAGATCTATATCTTATTTCAGGATTCTAGGAAATTAAATTCTAAACTTATCTTAATAATGTAATTTTTTTCTCAATTATGGTTTTCCTAATTTTAAAAATGGAATTTCAAAATTTTATTAAATAGAACCATAGAGTTATGATGTTGCAATTACATTAACAAGATAGAATGTGACACCCTTGAAAAATAAAAATATTTATTATTTTAAAACAAATGTTATTGAATAGGTTCCTTTCTAATAATCTATGATATGTTTTTATTTAAATAATTTTTTTGAAAATAAAATAATTTATTATTAAAAATAATTATTTTATCGACTAACTTTCAAATCTATATAAATGTTTTTTTATAGTTTATTTCATGAAATACTATATTTATTGAAAAATGTAAATCTTATTTTAATATATTGATCCATTTCATTAAAAAATTTAAAATCCAATCTAAAAATATTTAATTAGTGGTAGAAAATAATTTTTTTTATTTTTCATTGTTACGTATTTAATATTTTATTTGTAAAAAAATATTTTTAATTAAATTATAGTAACACATTGATAATTAATCTAGAAAAAATATAATTTATCATAATATTAAATGAATAAAGACAACAAAATTAATATGTAGTTGTACTAAATTTGATATTGAAATAAAATACTAAATTTTTAAATTTATCATTAGATATATTTAATATTATTTTTTATTAACTTACACTGTATAATAAATACATGTTCCTGTTAATTGATTAAAATTAAAATTATTTTATTATGAAAATTCACAATTTTAATATTATTATATAAATTTTACTTTTAATAACTCCATATTTTCAATTTAAATAATTATATGGATTATTTAATTTTTAGCAATATTTTACTTCTAGAGTGGTAAATTTTAATTTCATATTAAATTGGAAATATATTATATATTAAATAATTAAACTTTGCATTTTAATTATTCTTTATTCTTATGTTCTATTTATATACAAAAACATCCCAACCATGCAGGCCATGTGGACTAGGGCTCAAGAACCGTAATGTGTAGAGCAAGCGCAATCCATGGGGGAGGGCCAAGCCGAGTAGCTTCATAGAAGTAGCGGGAATGGTAGTGTTTGAGCCAAACATAGTAATTTTTCAACTAGATGCACCCAATTTGTCGAGATGGTCAGCCCATCCCTATGTTTGTGTGTTTGATTAATTCTAAGTTCCAATCCCAATTCCTTGGCTAGAATAATTAACGAAATTGGGTGTTATATAGAGTACTCACCTACCATCTGAACATTCAATGTGGTATTGACACCACATATATTATTCCCCCATTTTATAATACTCCTCATAAACACAACTTTCCTGATAGAAAAATATCGATTTTGAAATCTTCCAGTTCATTTTATCCTTTATTCACACATTGGGTCTTCTGTATGCATCTTTAAGATCCCCCTAATAGGCCTCATCATCTGCTTCTCCTCCCACTTCTCATCCAAGGAATTTCCTATTTAAATGGACAAGAAATCTTTCAATTTTAACATTTTTCTCCACATTCATTTTCCCATAACGATAAATATGTATCTTTATTTCTATGAAACATTGATAATTTAAGCCTCATATTTTTTTGGCCCTCAGTGCACAAAAAACCCATTGTTATTCACTATTTTATTGAATCTTTCCATATAATCTTCATAATTCAGAATCAAAATGATAGATTAAAAATATATAACCCTGATAATAATGAATTTAAGAATTTTTTTTATTTAATACCATCATTTTATTCTCTTATTTACTGCAACTATAGAGATAATATATAAATCTATATGTTAATATCAATAAAAATAATAGCACTACGATTATAAGTCTCATTTTACTCTGCAAAGGAATGAGTACAAAATCCTTCAATCATCGATCCCTATATCCTTCTATAGATCGTTGAAAAATGGATACCTAAATATCAATTTCATGATTTATATGAGACAAAATTTTCATAATCATATATGTTTGTCTCTATGTGTGTTTAGATATACCACCTCTTCACCCCTTAGGATTCCCTTTCCCAAGCTCACACTTCCTCCCTTGGCCTATAATTCCATTACCATATTCTAATAGTGGAGAGCACCATTTCTCATTCCCGATTTAGCGTTTATATTATGCAAGGGAAGATGATTAATTTAAAAATATTATACCATGTATGTTTTCAGAAAAAAAACCCCTTAAATTAAGGGTGATTTTTATTGTATAATTGCAATTTTAGGTTCCTAAAAGGATTATTTTTCTAAAAACATTATCTTTCAAGTAATGAATTAAATATTTTTATACTATGATTTAATGTAAGGGAAATTTATTTCTAAAAACATATATTTCATTTTTATTTCCAAAACACATTCCATGAAATGATTTTTTCAAAATCCTTTTAGTGATGTAATTATTATTTTATAAATATATTATTTTATCCAAAATTGAATTCACTTTATTAAGGTTGATTTATTACTAGTTTAGGGATTTAAAGTAAATATTTTTAGTTTTTAAAAGATCTTGTGGTTTTTTTAAAATCCATGTTAAATGAAAAAAAAAATTAAGATTTATTCTAAATCTCTAATTGTTAGAGGAATGTTTTATTCCAATTCTTTAAACTCTCTTTAGAATTGATTATTTCAAAATTTTCTTTTACAATTTTCAAGTACATTTTAATGTGGTCATTTGTTTTTAACGTTATCATTTTATACATAAAATATTCTTTAAAATTTATGGATGTTTATCATATATATAGGTAAGTCCATAAACTATTTAGGTCATTAACATCCCATTAATATTTATAAAGGTTCCAATTTTTAATAATTATAATGTGTTTCAATGATTCATATTCTATAAAAATGTGTATTTTCTCTTTTAATGGGGATGAATATTATAAGTTTTTAAATATAAATTATTCATCAGTATTTATTTTAAAGGATATATTAATAGATTTATATTGAGAAATATATAATTTTCAAAAAAAAAATTATTTAAAAAAATGGAACTTAGGTATTGAAGGTGATAATGATGAATTGTGAGTGTACCCATGATCTCAAGGGGGAGTTTTCCTAAAAGTGATACTTGTAGTGGCCTCAAAGAATTTTTCATGATTTCTAATTATCATTTTATTCTATAAGAAAGTAATTAATTTAATAGAAATTTTATAAAACATTATATATAATCCCATGTTTATTTTTAAATTGTTATTAGGTTTGGATATAAAATTGGGGTTTTAAAGTGACCTGTATTTTTTAAATGATTTTGAACATTATTTTATATGGTTATATTTTCTAAAACCCTAAAGTTATATTTTATAAAATGATTTATAAAAGGTTTCCAAAGTGTTTTCATAGTATTTATAATATTATTTTTCTCCTAGTTTTAAAAACTGTTGTTGTGATATTTTATGCTCACCCTACATCTTTAAATTATTTTCATAGGCATAATATAAGTTCCAAAGGTGTTTGGTTTCTCTTAAATAACTCGGTTGATCGAAACCAAATAATTATTTGATTTTTTATTAAACCCTAATATAATTTAAGGATATTTTTTTCAACCATGACAACCAAACACTGATAATATCCTTAAATGTATAATGAACTACATATTTTTCAGTTAATTTTTATAAAAAATTATATAAATTATTTTTAACCCCAGATTTGGGGTGTGGGTATGTGGATTTTTTAGTCCCAATAGGTTGAGGTAGTACGGTTTTGTATGCATGATATCAAATACCATGCACCTAACCATGAATGTACCTAGTTCCACTTAACTAGGAATCATGTCCAACTTAGGGAGGATTCACGGTAGTGCTTCTATCCATCCATCTTTCCAGTGCCTATGTCTGGGCCACACAATTTATTAAAGGATTGAACATAGTTTCTTGTAATTATGAATCCACTTTAGGCCACCATATTACATAAAAATAAATCCTTTTATCTTTTAAAAACACACATAAAATATAATAAAAAATTATTTCCACAATATAAATTAATATTACATAAAACAACATTATGGGTGTGACACTTTTTCTAAAATTGATGTTTAGACCTTAAAAATTCCTTGTATCCTCATGATTTTTTTAAAATTTACCTAGTATCCTTAATTTCATTAAAGTTATATTATTCAAAAATGTAAAATTATGAATATTCGAAGGATAAATATACATTTATTTCAAGGTTTTTTATGTTTTGAAATTATTTTTTTTTCAAATTAATGCCTCTCTTTAATGAATGTTTGGAAAATCAACCCTTATATTTTTGAGACCCCAAAATTATTATTTATGGGAATATTATTAATTATATTAGGTGATTGATATTTTATATTAAAGTAAGTGTATTTCAATATTTTTAGTATATTTAATGATAAATTATTTCATTTAATGTTTTAATACCCCTTACTTGGTAATTTTTTGATCACCCCAATTTTAAAAATAATTTTCACATATTTACTTATTAGTATAATCTTGGTGTTGAATGGTATTTATTAATAATATATCGCAGATGAATTTGAATAAGATATCATATAATTTCGTATAAACTATTATATTAATCAAGTTTTTTCAATCCTCAAAAACACACGACCTAAAATAACATAGGGTGTATATGAGATCTAATATTTTTTTTGATGTTATATGTTTTTGGGTTTTCATAATTGGTCACGTATATTTTTATCTAGATAGAAATGTAAATTTTATTTTTTTTATCACTCGGTCAGAGAGTTCATGTTCAAGTATATCCCTCTACATATGTGTTAATTTTTTTTAATTTTTTTTATTCCATGTACTTTTATGATAATTTTTATTAAATTAAAAATATGATCTGTGAATCACTACCTCCTCTTTATTATGTATGGGTCAACATGTTTATCGTTTATTTTATGAAACACCATAAAAATAGTTCCCCTCACCCATCTGTGAGTAATAATATGTATGAGAATGAACTTTGAGGTATGTGGAGGTAGTTCAAGGTGAAATTGAGGTGAAAAAAAACTAAAGAGATGCATTTGTAAAAATGTTGAATATTATGACTCGAGCAAAGATGAACTCAAAGTATTTTTCTCCTAGGTTCAATGTTTAGTTTATCATCCACTAAATAAGCTATCCATTTGTAAAATTTCATAATCATGAGGAATATTTATTTTATTTCTCTATACTTTATAGTTAATTATTGTTTTTGGACTTCTGTTTTTATTGGGTAAAAATGCTATCATAGAACGTACATTTATTAACAAGAAAACCATGTAGAATAAAATAAATTGACTGTGAATAAATTATTTAATTAATATATGGTTAAATAATAATGAAAATTTAAAATAATACTAATATGAATTTAAAAGAATAAAAATGAATATTTATGAATAAATATAAAATATCTAAAATAAAATATTAATTTAAATAATTCCTTACATTTTTTGATTAAAGATAATCACATAGTTAAAGTGTTGATCCATCCATGGTCTGGGAACCTTTTCAATTATTATGGAGTCATTAAAAATTTAATGGGATCAATTAACTAAATTTGATTTTTGTATAGTGTCCATAGTCTATATAATGTCATTTTGAAGAAAAGATTAAGTAAATATGAGTTGAAGATTTCAAGACAATGTTGTCTACTAATCATGTCAAGTAATGTCAGTTAGTTTGGCTAGAGAGACCTCATAACTAAACACATTTATCTAATTTGTATTGCTGTAGTTTTGGTTATGATAATGTTAATATTTATCATATTAAATAAAATACCCATATGGTTGTCTATTTATAATTTATGGTGAGGAATATTCAGATTTGATAAAATAGTGGAAGACTAGTAAAGAAAATTTATTACATAAAATTTTTGGAAACGAAGATAATGTAACGAAACATGATTTTAATTTTTCAAAGAAAATAAAAATTAATAAAACTTGACATTATATGTGTGATCGATATATTATAAATATAATATTGTTGATATCATGAGTATATAAGAGCGGTATGGGTGATTTCAGATCCTTAAATTCCAATAGTAAAAATTCTATATGTTAGAGTCCTATCTACTATAGAAATAGGTGTCTTGTAAATAATAATAAGGTTTCTTTTTTGAAATATATGGATAATGTGTTAGATGAATAGTGAGTCTTGTTTTCATTCACATCAAGTTAACTCAATAATATTTATGAAGACATTAATTCATTAATGATGTTTTCCAATATTTATGATCTCTATCTAGGTAAATATAGATGGGAGAGGTATCTGGTCTCTAATGCACTTTTAGAATGCAGTAATAGAGAAGGTGTGACTACTGGGCCACACAACATCAAGATGATTTATTATATTATGATTTTGGAAATCATAGGTTTTAAGATACCTAATGAGTTGTGCACCAACCTTATTATTTCCTTAGATACATAATAATTATCAAATATTATTGTGATTTGTAACATAAAAAATATTGGGAAGTCACTCCTGGAACTCCTTACCCTAATTCACCATGCAGATAATGTCATGAGTAATTAAAATTAAAATATATTTGGGTTTAATAAGAGTAAGTGAAATAAAAAATTCATGAATACTAATTCTATATCTAAGGATTATTCAAAACACCTGAATAATATTTGTATAATCCAAACGTAATCAAATGGACAATATGTATAATTTATTCATTTGAAAAAAAATCACAAAAGAAGAGAAACTGCATATTAGTGAAAAATCATATGGACATTTCAGGTAAAATGTTTATCAAATTTTACCCTTCCATTTATACATGATGGACAGTAGATATAACTTTTGGTTCTTAATTTTTTATACAAATAGTGTAAATAAAAACATTAAGGATGGTTGTAAGAGGAGAGGTGATTCTTCAAGCTTCCAATAAAGAAAAAAACTTGAACTGGGTATAAGAGATCACCAACATAATTTTAATATAAGAATTATTTTTGGTTTTATGAATTATTATTATGATATTAATGTTACCAAAAATTTTATATTTCTTTCTAGTTTTTACATGGATGGATTTGTACTCTTGTATTCGAATAAAGATCTCTAATTTAATAATGATAACATATATTATGGTATAGAACATCTTAATAATGTTTTTATGTACTTAAATATGAAAACCATGTGTTGAACATCCATAAAGAATAAAATATACATGACTCATATCATACTCAGTTATGGTATCACCAACATGGTCCTATAAATAATAAGTTCTTGATAAAGATAACAAGAATGTTATATAGATTATTTTAATCCAATAAACACATGATATCTGTCTTTATTGTTTTCAAGTAAAAATAACCAAACCTGCATTTGATGGAAATAGAGAAATGGATACTTATCTTCTTTAATTGTTTCACATTAATTTACGAAGACCCTTTCCATGTAATCATATATTTGAATATTATTTTTTCATTACTTCAATCACTAAATTTAGTAGATATGAATATGTCTACTTAATGAGGTATATGTCTGATTATTTTGATAAATTTAATGAATGCATGAATTATTTAGAGAATAATAATTTAATGAAATTATTGAAGGTTTAATTATATCATGTTGTAGAATATCATAAATAAGAGTTTATCAAATATATTGGGAAGTATGGTATTTTATAACAACTCACACTTCTTTATACATCGTAGAGGAATTGTGTTACTGATATAATGAAATGATCCATTTTAGAGATGGTTAAGTTGATGATGAGATGTATACAAATTTTATTATATACTATGCCATGTTCAATAAATGGTGTTCCAACTATAGTGGAAAATATTATTTCATACAGTCTTTGGTTTGAGAATGTACCTATTTTTTCATGTACACAATTGTATGGATTTGAATTATTTTTTAAGGATATCTTTTATGACAAACATTAACCCTTAGGAACTAACTGTATCTTTATAAAATATATTAAGTCAACTAAAAGATATTATATGTGAAATCTAATATATAACAGAATTATGGTTTACATGAATACCACCTTTTATGATAGGGAGTACATCAACAAAATAAATATCGCCAGTAAGATCAACTTTTAAAATATTGATTCCCAAGATACATAAGAGTTGTAGAGTCAAGGAATTAAAAATGACCCGTGTAAGAGCATGTTAATAAGACAGAAGTACAATTTAGAAGCATCCGAGAGGTTAGAGGATCATAGATATATGGTTTTATATTCCCAAATAATAGTGACTCACTATTAGTATCAATGATTTACCTTTATCCAATAAGGAGTAAGTATGAATTTCAAAAGATTCAATATGGAATAAAGGAGTGAATTATAATATTAATTCCATGTACCTTGTCTAATTCTAGATTTTGGTAGATTCTATAGTTCTTGTAAATCCAATTTGATTCAAATGGGTATTCAAGATGATTATAGGAATTTAATGTAATTTTATTGCATATAAATCTCAACTAATTACTAAAGCATTTAAAAAATAGTAATTCATAGAGAAAAAAGAAACAATTTTACAAGTTTATATTTTAAAATAAATCATAATTATAGTTTTATATTATGTCATAATGGTTATGATATATTTAATTGGATTGAGAAACTACTCGTCATTATGGGAACCTTGGAAAATATGCTATTAAGAAACAACTATATAGATTCATGACATTGAAGGATTTTATAAGGTATTAAAGATTCATAAATATATTAATGGATTAAAGAAAGAATATAGATCATGGAACATTTTCTTTAATGAATCCCTAAGTGGATTTAGTTTCATAAAGAAGGAATCTGATATTTGTATCTACAATAGGTGTAGTGGGTGTGTAGCTATTTTCATAGTAGTATATGGTGATGATATATTTTTGATGGAAAATGTGATACAATTATTACAATTAGTTAATATGTTATTGAATATGTGCTTCTCTAGGAAATACTTAAGTGAATATTCCTATATACTATGGATTAATATCTTTTGTGATAGATTCAAGAGGCTACTTGGACTAAGTCAGTGTGCATAAATTTACAAGGTAATGGAGTTATTTAGTATTGAACAATCCAAGAGGGATTGTTTCGAAAGATATGTGTTATAAATCTCTCTAATAAAATGTTTCCACATACACAATATAAGATACATAGAGAGAGACTGATAAGGGATGTGTAGATCTCCTTATGGTTCTGTGATAGGGTCTATTATATATGTCATGATATGAATTAGATTTTATCTTTCTTAAACCTTGAGAATGGTAAGAATATATCATGAAAACATAAGATACATTCATTAGGCTATTGTGAAGCCTATCCTAAAGAATATAAAGAACAATTACGATATAGTATATGCTTATGGGTGCGATTGGGAACTATTAATCAAGAGATATGATTATGTTGGTTTCCATATAGATCACAATTTACATAAATTATAATTGAATATGTTTTCTACATTAATTATGGTGTTTTTATAAGGAAGATATCAAAGTAGTCTGTGGTCACCGATTATATAGTAGTGTCCGAGTATATTATGGATTTTGATGTCGTTAAAGAAGCAGTGTAGATATGTGACATCATCAATGCGCTTGATTTGGTTCCTCATATTAAATATTGTAACACAATACATTGTGATAATACAAAAATGGTGTCCCTCTCCAAGGAACCAGGGTCACTTTAATTGATAAAGCATGTAAATTGGATGTATCTTGATAAGTGTATTTCAAGCATATGTTTTATGGTATTTTAATGTGATGATTTTTGTATTTCAATGGTAAATAATTCCAAAATCAGAATAAATTGAGATTTTTTATGTTTTATGGTAGGAAAAGATTATTTTTTGAAAAGGGAACAAAAATTACAGAAAATATGAGCTAAACGACCCTTCGTGGTGTGAGCTTCTCTCATAGCGCAACACTGAATTTTTTAAGATAAAGTAGAGTTGGAAACTGGAAAATTCCTAGGTAAAAATTCTATTATAACACCTCAATCTTCCCTGGTATGTTTCCCATTAAATAATGCAATAGCTTGTGTTGTACACAACTTCAAGTTTTAGCACACCACGACAAATCTAACTATGCATTATTAAAATTAATACCAAATTTTTTAAATTTTATTATTTTTATTTTTCTAAATGGAGTTCATTTTTTGATTCAGAGTATCAAAATTAGATCAGGGTGAATTTTTTGTATTTTCTTCAAAACATTCAATTTTTGATAAATAGTGAAAAACACTATGTTATTTTTTAAAACCAACTTTCTATTTAAATAATTAGTTATTTTGTTTAAATTTATTTTAGGTAAAAATAGATACATAATACCTATATATTTCTAATATAATTAATTTGAGTCATTTTATAATATTATTAGATATATCAAATTTTATTGATCTTTTTACCGTCTTTTACCCACCTTATGGGAGCATTTGAAAATTTGCATAAAACATAATTTAAATGCTTCTGTGAATTGAATTTTAACACTCCAAGAGACACTGTTGACTTAAGTAAGGAAATCGTTTTCAATAATATGAAAATATATTTTGGGGAATAGTATATTTTCACTTTTATTTACCACAATTAAAAGTAAATAGGTTAATTAAAGGTAAAAAATAATATTATAATTACCCTAACACATGTACTAATTATATTGGATAAGTGTATTTGAACAAAATAATCCTTAGGAATAAAATATGATCCTTTTGGTCTACATGGATTAGATTAGGACATTTATTGTTATTTTATTTAAAGAATAGTTAAAAGGGTTAAATTCAAATTTTAATAACTATACCATTTTTAATATATGGTTAAACATAAGATAAATTCAACTAAAAATATTCATTAGAAATTTAAAATTATTTCCTACATAATGGTATGTTATTTATAATTTTTATACATTAAATAAGTAAATTTATTTATGAAACAATGATGATGTAGTAATTACCTTATTATTGAAAGTTTTAAATAATTGATATTATATATATTAAAATAAATGTCAATTGAGGCTTCTGATAAATTATACTAATTTTCTAGGTTAATATGACATGTTAGGCTTGATTAAATAAAATTTTTCAAAGTGATAATGTTATGACTTTCACAAAAACAAAATACAAAATAGTGTCAAATTTGACATAAATGGGGTTTTAAAACAAATATTATATTATTAATTGACATAATATTCCTAAAAATATATGGTTCAGCCAAAGGAATTTGATAATGTTAGATATATCAATAATGAACCAATTGGGTTTCTCTTGTCTTTTTAATGTATGTTTATTAATAATTTATTATAATAATACAAGAATACATGGTAAAAGTTAAAATATTTAACACAGAGTTAAATATAAAAGATAAGGTTAATATTGTGACCTAAACCTATCTAAAACCTATTTTTTGAGTGTTTTTTGACCCATCCCCACTTTATCCTTTAAAAAAATCATTTTTGAGCCACTATAGACCGAAAATTATTATATAATAAAATAATATTTGAAGATTTTCCTAAAGTGACCATCACCTCTCTTATAAAAGGGTACTTCCCCTACTCTCAAAATCACACCTCCAAAGGAATTTGGCTCGCCCAAAACCTACTCAAATATAATCCCAACTACCCAAAATTAGACGTAGAGGCCTTAATTTGATAATAAATCCAACCTATGTTATTCTTTAAATCAATATAAATGGAAACACCCGAAGAAGAAGTAATAATTTCACCACCTCTTTCAAAGTTCTCTTCTTCTTACACTTCCAATTTATATGTTGTTTCCATAAAAAAATAATAACTGTAATACCTTATACATACTGTGATATTATTAAAAATATGTTACAACTAGATTCATTATTCTATCCTTCCTATGAATGACAAGTCACCATACGTGCGTACGTACGACTTACCGTCTCCACGTCATGGTGTAGTTTGTTATTCAAACACATCATTATATGGATTGGTATAATAATGAGTATTACAGATGTAAATAATAAATATAACATGTTATTTATAATTTATATATGATATATCATCCAATTACATATGATTTCACCATCAATAGAATGATATTGTCGCTCGTGCGTACGTAAGGATTACAGTCTCCACGAACACGATGAAATTCATTCCCAATCATAACCATTAAATAATAGTTTTAATTTTATGATTAAAAATAATTTTTGAGAACATAATATAATTCTATATATAAATCAAATACATCATATCCATAACAAACATGGCTTATGTAATAATTCATATAAAGGAAAACGAATCAGTTAACAACTGAAACAATAATACTACTGAAATATTAATAACAAATACATTTTAGAAGATCATATATGATATCATATTTATGTATTTGGTTCATTTATAATTTAATAACAATTATGTAACTATTATACTTGAGGTTAGTGTAACCTCAATGAAGTAAAATTACAAGGTAAGGGTTAATTCGACAATCTCTTCATTATTCGAGGTTGTTTATACCTGAGTATCTACTTGGACCTCTTTATCATCAGAATCTGTGTCTCTTAATAATGTATTTTAGAACATTTTTTTATATTTCCTATAATATGGTTTAAAGACATTTATACACTTGTTTTAATTTTTATAATTTTTTTATAAAGGAATCTTTCCATCAATTTCTAAACAAGGTGTTTTATGACCTTTTCGTCAAAATTAAGGAAGGAATGTTTTTTTAACTTATAGGATGAGTGCGGATATTTTACACCATTATAACACCATTGAAGCTTCCCTTACAAGCTTATAAAAATATTTTAAAAAATAAATGTTTTATTTTATAATTATGTGACCTTTAAACGATTTCAAAATAGAAAGATATATTTCTCTCAAATATTTTTGATTTCATCTATATTAATATCCTTTGATGGATTTTACACCTGTATGAAGTTGATTTATTATCATAAAATCTTTCATATTGTATTGAAGGTTTTGTTCTTTTTTTAATTGTGGATGTGTTATTTTTATACCATTCATGGTTTATGGATAATGTATTGACATTTTATATGCTAGTTTTAATAAAAATGTTTATGTTATTTTTCAAACTTTTAATATGAGGAATGCATTGGACTTAGTAAGTAATAGGTGGAGGTTGCTATGTCTCCTTAATGCATCGATAGGTCTCATTAGACAAACTAGTGTCTTGGCACTAGGCCTTGAAAAAATCTTTTTTATAATCTTGGCATGAGGACTTGACTATGTGGTTATGATCTCCGTCATTATGCATTCCATCATTATAAAATTGGCTGTTGATATTCCATGTGATTATTTGACTATTAGAATATCCTTGTGAATAATTACAATGTATCATTTTATTTATCTTTTCCACATTATATTGAAATTTATGTTTAAAAGGATTGCCTCTTAGTCTTATACATTTCCTTAAAATTTTATGATTATTTTTGAAAGTTTTTGCTATATTGTTATCCTTACTGGGCATATGATCTCACCCATTTATTATGTTTTAATTTTCCCAAGATGTGAAGATGTATATTATGAATGACCTGTAAGAATAGGCTAAGTGGATATGAGTGTGTTCAAAGGGGACGCAATGTTTTTTTTTCAATTTCATAATGTAATATAAAATGTATGTATGTATCTAGTATTTTCAAGGCTACTAAACTATTCCATATTTCAGGACATGATTTCTTATATCATGATAATGTTATGTAATAATGCACAGACTCTAGGTAACTAGGGTCTAGGAATTATAGTTGGCATCATAGGAAGTCTAATATAGACCATGGAAACTATATTGAAAAAAACACTTATTAGATAACATTACCCTAAGATATACTTCTAGGATAAGTACATAAGAACATCTGAGAATTTTGGTAATGTAGATATTTTGTGTATTTTCCAAGAAACACATCCCTGTCTGGATACAAGAAGGTAGAGGCGGCTCTAGAACATATGTACCTACGAGTGAAAACTCTAACAAGGAGTTTCGGGCCTGACCTGAGGTATCTTGGTACATTACAATGGGCCTTGTTGCACTCTTGGTTATGACACTCCTGGAGGATATACTTAGGATAATTCAAATTTTCTTTACAAACCATTATAATTTATTTATGAGTATATACCACCTTAAAGAAAACATTTTTATGATTGTGGATTATATCCATAAACTATTCATTTTATTTTAAGTGTTTTACAAGTTTGAAATTATATATTGCGATTCATAAACTGATCTAGTGTATACCATTGATCAGAAATGGAACCTAGTGGAAAAATGGAAATTGTATCAATGCAGGTAATCCATGTAGGGATTTCCCTCCTACTCAAGATAATTATTATTGAGATGGTAATGAAACTGGTGTTGAACAACGTATAACCATAATGGGAGTAATCACTCAGGTTATGAATAATTTCCTTACCAATATGGAGCACCCTGATCCACAACATGGAGGATCATTGTAAGACCCCTTCATGAGGAAACAACCACTAACATTCAGTGGGACTACTAATCCATTTGTATCTATGCAATGGAAAAGTTCTTTAGAGAAAATATTTCATGCATTACTGAGTAGTGAAAAGAAAAAATTTGTCATATAAGCTTATCACCTCACGAGAGATGTAGATCAATGATGGTTATCAATTAAAAACACAAAGGAGGATGAAGAATATAAAATATTTAATGGAGGGAGATTAAAGATCTTTTCTTAGAAAAATAAATTCCTCGTAACCATCAAGTGGATATAGAAAGACAATTTCTAAGTCTTAGGAAAAAAGAGGATGAGGATGTCACAATGTATGAGGCTATCATTACAAGGTTAGGAAGGCATGCAGCAGATTATATATGTAACCCATGTTATAAGATTAATATATTCTTCGATGGGTTAAAATCATTTCTCCATAGAGAATTAGTCTTACAATCCTTCTCAACGTATGAAGACATTGTCCCATGTGCTATCAAGATAGAAAAGGAATTATCTAATTATTACTACCTTAAATAGAAAATAGAGAATAAGATATCTATTGAACACTCTGGAAAGGGAAATAAGGGGAAGAAGAGAAAAGTTGAATTTCCATCCTGTAATAAATGTTGGATGAAAATCCATGGTACTTTCCTGAAGGAAATGGGATTCTGTTATAAGTGTGGTGAAAAATTCCACCAAGCTCATGATTTGAAGGGAAATAAAAGATTATTTCAATGATTAATGCTACAATTGTAGAGAAATGGGGTATTATGAAAATGAAGGTCCTAAGCGCCAAGGAAACTTACCTCAGAAAATGCCAGGGGAGCAAGGCCAAGATTATGTGATCATTAATACTGAAATTGAAGCTCTAAATGATGTGGTGGAATGTAATTTAATGGTTTCTTCAAATTTAAAAAATGATTTATTTGAATGTTTATCATCACGTTGTTTCATATCTTCCTACTTTTCAAAGAAAATTAGATATTTTCAATTTGATTTTATTAGGTAGTTTTCATTCAATACTTTTAAGGGAAGTATCATTGCATCAAGGTTTTGTGAATCAGTCCCTATTAGGGCATAAAAATTTTCTTTATCCTCTGATCTCATCGTCACACCCAAGATTAAATATGATACAATCCTCGGTATGGATTGGATTTCAGACTATGATACTAAAATTTATTGTAAGAAAAAAGAGGTTAAAGTTTTTGATGATAATAATGAGTGCCTTATCTTTAGAGAAGAAACATCACTCCATGATTCTTATCAAGATCCACCCTATGTTGATTTACTAAATCCAATTATTGGGGAGGAAAGAAATAAATAACTATGGGTGAAGAAAATAATGTCCAAATAGAGGATGTACCTATTGTGCAAGAACATGCTGATGTGTTTCTATAGGATTTACCTGGACATCCTCCAGAATGAGAAATTGAGTTTTCCATTGACTTAATTCCTATTACAAGGCCCATATCAAAGACCCATTATAGAATGTCCAATGTGGAATTATTTTAACTAAAGAAACAACTATTGTAATTTAGAAATAAAGGATTTATTATCCTTTTTGTTTCTACCTAAGGAGCCCATGTTCATTTTGTTAAGAAGAAAGATGGATCTATGAGGATTTGCATTGACTATAGGGTGATCAATTCTATAACAATAAAGAATAAGTATCCCCTACCTCTTATTGATGATTTATTTGATTAACTTAATAGAGAACAATATTTCTCAAAGATCTAACTTTGATCTAGATATCATCAGTTCTGTGTGAAGAAGGAATACATTCCAAAGACCACATTTCATACCATGTATACGCATTACAAGTTTATAGTAATTCCTTTTGGACTGACTAATGCACCATCTGTTTTCATGGATCTAATCAATAGAGTTTTTAAGGAATATCATGATGACTTTTTAGTGTTATTTATTGATGATATCTTATTTTAATTCAAAAGATATGAAGATCATAAAAATCACTTGCGCACTATTCTAAAGACTCTTTGAAGAAATGAATTATATGAGAAGATTAGAAAGTGTGAATTATGGCTTCGAGAGATTTATTTTCTTGGCCATATTGTCTCTAAGTATGGAATATCTTTTGATCCTTCTATGACAAAATAAATATAAGAATGGCTAGTACTGATGATTACAACTGAGGTACATTGTTTTATTGGTTTAGTATGTCATTATTGGCATTTTTTCCAACATTTTCCCTGATTGGCTAACCCGTTAACCAAGATCACGCGTAAAGGGGTTAAATATGTATGGAAAAATAAGTGGGAAGAATATTTTGAATAACTAAAGAGAAGATTAGTCAATTCTATAAACTTGACTCAACAATCGAGGAATAATGGGTTTTTTATTTATAGTGATGCTTCAAACAAAGGACTTGGTTGTGTCCTTATGTAGAATGATAGTGTTATTTCCTATCATCATGACAGCTAAAAATTCATGAACAACGTTATCCTTCTCATGATCCTCAGTTATCAGCTGTAATATTTGATTTGAATATATGAAGACACTATCTCTATGGTAAAAGATGTGAGATATATACCAATCACAAGAGTTTGAAGTATATTTTCTCCTAGAATGAACTCAACATGAGGAAAAGATGATGGATTGAACTACTCAAGGATTATGATTGCACTATAAACTATAAGTCTTGGAAGGAAAATAAGGTGGAAGATGCTCTGAGTTGAAAGAATCATGGAGTTTTGAACAAGATGACAGTTAAAAGGGATCATATGTTTGTGGCTCTAGTAATGATGTATATGGGAATAATCATGGAAGTTGAAACATAAATAATTTTTCAAATTTTTGTCAAAACATATTTCCTAGAAAGGAAAAAAAGTTCTCAGACTGATGATGAAGAGTTTCAAAAGTAAATTAAAGATTTGAATGATGTGAGATTGATTGTATTTGTATATGAAGATGGAATTTTGAAATTTGGGAAGAGACATTGTGTTCCTAACATACCTGATCTAAAAATGGAATTGATGGATGATTATCATTGCTCCAACTTCTCTATACACCCTAGAAAAACTAATATGAATTGAAATTTGAAGGAAAGTTTTTGTGGGACAACAAGAAGAGGTAGATTGTTGATTATGTATCACGTTTTATAGTTTTTCAATATGTGAAAGATGGAAGACAACATCCTAGAGGATTCATGCAACCTCTTCCATTAGCTGAGTAAAAATTGGATGATATTATGATAGACTTTTTCATGGGACTACCGAAGACTCGTAGAATGAATGATGTAATATGGGTCATTGTTGAACGTCAAACCAAGTTTGAATGTTTTTTTTGCAATAAGAGTAGATTGAACACTTGAACGTTTAGTTTGAGTATGTATTAATGATGTTGTAAGCCTTCATGGAGCACCCCTATTAATTGTTTCTGATCTTGATCCCTGTTTTACATCAAGATTGAGGAAAAGTCTTCAAAAGGCCTTGGATAATATTCTTCATTTGAGCACTTCCTACCACCCTCAAACTGATGGACAATCAGAAAAGACCAGTCACACATTAGAATACATGTTGACATCTTTCTCACTTGACATTAAAGGTATGTGGGAACAATATTTACCTATGGTATAATTTTCTTAAAACAAAAGCTTTCATTCATGTATTCAGATGGCACCATATGAAGCGTTATATGGAAAGAGATGTCACACACCAACTTTTTGGGATGATATTGGGGAAAGAAAACACATAGGCCCATAACTTGTTATGGAAACAATGGAAAAGGTGATGGTTATCCAAACCCACATCAAAGAAGAAAAAATTGGAAAAAGATCGATGCTGATAACTGAAGGAACTATTTCGAATTTCAGGTTGGAGAACATGTTTTCTTGAAGGTATCTCCATGGAAGGGTGTTATACGATTCCATAAGAAGGGAAAATTAAGTCCCAGGTACATCAGATCTTTCAAAATTCTAGAACGAATTGGAGTGGTAGTTTATCAATTGTAAATGCTTCGAAGTCTCTCCAAAGTTCAGGATGTGTTCCATATATCACTATTGAGAAAATACATGCCTAGCCCAATGCATGTACTCACCTTTGAAGAAATAGAACATGAACCCGACCTATCTTATTGCAAATAGACTATCATAAATCTTGATATCAGAGAACAATTTTTGTGAAATCAGAAGACTCATCTGGTGAATGTTCTAAGGAGAAACCATAAGATGGAAGAGGCAATGTGCGAAGCCGAGGAATTATAATGAAGAACCACCAGAATATTTTTATGCGGTAATATTCTAGAAGTTTTAAGGAAAAAATCACATAAAATATAGAAGAATGTAAATCCCCAAGCTTCCACGATACATTTCTCCTTGTATAATGCAATAGCTTGCACTGTACGCAACATTGAGATTTATCACACCACAACAAATCAAAGTAGCCATTATGAATAGTAATACCCCCTTTTTAAAATTTTATATTTTTTATTTTTTTTAAATGGACATCATTATTGGATTCAGATTATCAAAATTATCTTAGGGTGAATTTTTTGTATTTTTCAGAAAATATTCAATTTTTAATGAATAGTGAAAAACACTGCACTATGTTTAAAACAGAATTTTTATTTAAATAGTTAGTTATTTTATTTAAATTTATTTTTGGTAAAAATAGATACATAATACTAATATATTTTCAATATAATTAATTTGATTACTTTTATAATTATATAAGATATATAAAATTTTATTGTACTTTTTACCGTCTTTTACCCACTTTCAAGGTGCATTTGCAAATTTGCATACAATGTAATTTTACGGCTTCTGTGAATTGAATTTCAAAATTCTGAGAGACATGGTTGTCATTAGTAAGTAAAATGTGCTTCAATAAGATGAAAATAATTTTTTTGAATAGTAACTTTTGACTTTTATTTACCATGATTAAAAGTAAATAAGGTAATTAATAGTAAAAATGATATTATATTTATCCTAAAACATGTCCTAATTATATTGGATAAGTTTATTTAGACCAAAATCAACTTTATGAATAAAATATGATCCTTTTGGTCCACTTGTATTAGATTAGGACATTTATTATTATTTTATTTATAGAAGAGTTAAGAGTGTTAAATTCAATGTTTAATAACTGAACCATTTTTAATATAGGGTTATTCATAAGACAAATTCAACTATAAATATTCCTTAAAAATATAGAAATATTTACTACATGAATTTATTTTATTAAAAAAATTTACACATTAAATTATTATATTTATTTGTGACACAATGTTGATGCAGTAATTACCTTATTATTGAATGATTAAAATAATTGATATTATAAATATTAATATATATATATATATATTGAGCCTTATAATGAATTACAATTATTTTATAGGTTAATATAACATGTTAGGGTTTATTAAATAAATTTTATTTGATGTGATGAAGTTTTTTTTGACTTTCAGAAAAACAAAATACCAAATAGTGTCAAATTTGACATTAATGAGTTTTTAAAACAAATACTATATTATTAATTTATATAATATTCCTAAAAATAATTTTTTTTTAAAAAGACATAGATAAGGATATATATATCAATATTGAACCACTTGGGGTTCTCTGGAATTTTTATGATATGTTTATTAACCATTCATTATAATAAAACATGAATACATGGAAAAAGTCAAACTATTTAACTAAGAGTTAAATCTAAAAGATAAGGTTAATACGGTGACCTAAACCTATCTAAAATCTATCAGTTGAGCGTTTTTCAACCCATCCTCACCTTTTCTCCAAATAAATTCTTATGGAGCCATTATAAACCGAATATCATAGTAGACTAAAATACTATTTCAAACATTTTCTAAAGTGACTCTCACCTCTCTTATAAAAGGGCACTTCCCCTTCTATCAAAATCACACCTCCAAAGCCATTTGGCTTGGCCATGCCCTACTCAAATATTTTCCAATCTACCATCACTCTTACCTATAGGACATACTTTTATTAGAAATCCAACTTGAGGAGACATTTTGATCAATTCAAAAGGAAACACCCGAAGAAGAGGTAATAATTTCCCCACCTCTTTCAAGGTTGTTTTCTTCTTCCACTTCCTCTTTCTATGTTGTTTCCATAATAAAATAATAACTCCAATACCTTATACATACTATGATATTATTATAAATATGGTCCAACTAAATTCATTATTATATCCATCCTATGAATGACAAGTCACCATATGTGCCTACGTACGACTTACCATCTCCAAGTCGTGGTGGTGTTTGTTATTAAAAACATTATTATTTGGATTGGTAAAATAATGAGAATAACTGATGTAAATAATAAATTTTCCATGTTAATGATTCAGTATATATGATCTACCATCCAATTACAAACTATTTCACCATCAATAGAATGATATTGTCGCTCGGGCGAACCTATGGATTACCGTCTCCACGAATGCGATGAAATTCATTCCCCGTTATAACTATTCATTAATAATTTTCATTTTATGATTACAAATAATGTTTAAGAACTTAATATCATTATGGATATGAATAAAATAAATCCTATCCATAACAAAAATGGCTTACGTAACCAAGCATTTAAAGGAAAATGAATCAGTTAACACCCAAAAAAATAATACTACTGAAATATTATTAACAAATCCATATTAGAAAATAATATATGATATCATATTTATGTTTTTGGTTCTTTTATAATTTAATAAAAATGATTTACAAATTATACAGGAGATTAACATACCCTCGACCAAGGAAATATACAAGGTTAGGGTTAATTCTACAATCTCTTCATTATCCGAGGTTGTTTATACGTGCATGTCTACTGGGACCTCTTTGTCAACCACATTTGTGTTTCTTAAAAAATTATTTAAATACCTATTTACAATTCCCTAGACTATGTGATAAATTCATTTATACCATTATTTTACTTTTTATAAACTTTTTATAAAGTAATCATTCTGTTGTTTTCCAAACAAGGTCCTTTACAACCTTTTTGATAGAATTAAAGAAAGAATGTATTTTTAACATATATAGTGAGTGCGGTTATTTTATTCCGTTATAACACCATTGAAGATTAACTTACAAGATTATAATAATTTTTTTATAATAATTTTTTCTTTTATAATTATGTGACATTTAAATGAATTAAATATAAAAAGTGATATTTCCCTCAATGAGTTTTGATTTCATCTATGTCAACATCATTTGATGTATTTTCAATTTTTTGAAGTTTATTTATTATGAAAAAATCATACATATCACATTGAAGGTTTTGTGATATGTTTGAATCTTTATTTGTAATTTTTAAACCATTCATGGTTTATGGATAAAGCATATACATTTTGTATGCTAGTTTTAATATGAATGTTTATGTTATGTTTCAACCTTTTCATATGCGGGATGCATTGGACTTAATAAGTGATATATGGAGCCTTCTATAGCTCCTCGATGCATCGGTAGGTCTCATGAGACAAACTAGTGTCTTGGCACAAGTCCTTGACAAAATCTTATTTTTAGTCTTGGCATGATGCCTTCACTATGTGGTTGTGATGCCTGACATTATGCATTCCATCATAATGAAATTTTTTATTGATATTTCATATGATTATTCGACTAGTATAATATACATGTGAATAAGTTAATGGAATTATTTGATTTATCTTTTGCATATTATAATGAATTTGTAGTTTAAAAGTCTTGTGTTTTTGTCTTATACATTGCGTTAACTGTTTATGATTATTTTTGAAAATTTTTGCTGTATTTTTATCCTTACTGAGCATCTGAGCTCACCACTTTCGTATGTTTTATTTTTCCCAAGATGTGTTGTAGTATATTATGACTGACCTACTAGAATAGGCTAAAGGTATATGAGTGTGTTCAAAGGGGAAATAATGTTGTTGTTTTTCAGTTCCATAATTTAATGTAAAACTTATGTATGTTTCTAGTACTCTCAATGATACTAAACTGTTAGGTATTTCAGGACATGATTCATTGTATCAGGCCAATATTATGTAATAATGCACCGACTTTGAGTAACTAGGGTCGGGGAGTTAAATCTGTAATGGTATTACATGTCGTGTCCTATTCCAATGAAATTTTCTACTATGGAAATGTTGTTAAAATGGTACACACTATGACCTAAACTTACATTTTGTGAGTTGAGCTTTCAAGACATAACCTGAGTCAAAGTTGGAAAATGATATCTAAACGGATTCAAAATTCATGGAGGAAAACATGAGGGATTACACAATGTGTAACCAAAGTAACATTTTTTATGGTGATGATGCTTGAAAAAAAAACTGATGGTTTAATACACACTGAGAAATTTTGCTATAAAAGGATACCTTCATCCACCCTTCAAAGATAATCTATGACCATTATAAAGAAAAGAAACACCAACGGAGGCTGTAGAGCATAGAGTGATGATCCAGGGTTCAACTTCACAACCATTCTTCTCCACCATTCCTCTTTGGGTACCCATAATGCTCGTTCTCATCTTGTGTAGCATGACCGAGTAGTCCATTTAGTTTCAGGTGATGTGGTTGTAGGGGAATGTGATGCTGGGGATTATTTCCTTTAATTAATCAGGTTTTTGTTTTCTAGAAACTACTTATTCAATTCTAATTCATTTTCATTTTGTATTGCCTGATCATTTTTGTGGTCTTAAGTTTCTTAATTTATTATATTAATTAATCATCTTAGTTTTTGTCTGAACATTATACATAATTAGGTTTTTTGTGTTTATAAATGGTTTTGGGAAATCAATTTCTATGATTGAACATAATACATGACCATTCCAACAGTGTGATCATAGGATTAGGGAGTGATAGCAAGACCATGGATCCCTCCTAACGCAGTTCTGACACCAAACATGAATAAATTAATTTACAATTGAATCCCAAGCACATGAACCCAAAATCAATAAACCTATAATGTCTCCCATATTTAATTCAATCTAATCAATATTGTTGTTCGATCTCTTTCTAATAAAATTAAATAATTTCTATTTCTATTTTTTATTTAATTTGAAACATAAATATTGTCTGTATGGGTTCGATCCTAAACATTCCCTATACTATATATTAATTAATTGAGTGGAATATTTTAGGATTTATAAAACAAATGTATAGTATTTTACGGAATTAATGACACCATATGGGGCCATAATATCACCTAAATAGGGATTTTTCTCAAAGAGGTATGACCAATGTAATAAAAATTCTATTATAGGAAAGTATCATTGTATCATTGACTAACTCTATATCTTGAGAAAATCATGAGTTTCATGTGAGACACGTGAAGATAAAAGTCATTAGAAGTTGGATCTAGTATAATTTTCATCATGTTAGAGTTAGTTCCATAGAAATAAATTAATTAATTTTGATTACATGTATATTAAAATTATTGAATATTAATAGATATCTTATCATATGATTAGAATTAATCTATGTAACATTAATCTGTTAATATCCTTATAATATCTATCACATTTAAATATTATAACAATTCTATCCTATTATCATAACCATGAAGTGTTATGAACATATTCATAAATATATATTTTATGGTTGGTTGAAATCATTCTAATGGGTTATAGATGATACTTGATATTATGTGTAAGGGATAATGTGACGTTGAGGTTTCATCTAGTGAATTTAACACTATGTAATCATAGATAAAGATATTATGAGAACATAACATCTAGTAGGAATTCCAAATGCTATACGTGTCATTGGATATTTATATCAACATATGTGTTCATTGATCCCCATACTTTAGATTACTACTAATGTTTACCATGGGTCATGTACTTTGATGTAATAACAAAAACTATGACAACATATTTTTATTGTGATGTATGACATGTTGGGGAATAAAAAATGGTATGAAATTAATGAATAATATGAGAAAATATTTTCACCTTCAATTTAATAAAATAGATATCTCATATACTTTTACTAAAATTGAACTATTTATGAAGTCTACATCCATAGTGGTTTATAAATGAACTCATTTTAGGATATCAAATAAACATATATCATGTGTATAGTCTTATGACATAAGTAATGTGACATAAATGATAAGATAATGAGACAAACGAATTATATTATATATTGAGTATTCAAATTTTGTTATTGTCATTATGTTATTAATATATTTCTCTATTGGTGTTTTGATGGGTTTTTTGACATTGATCTTCTACATTAGGCTAGTTCACCTAATTTATTTTTTGAAAGAGGCATAGAGGGTCACACAATAAGTGTATCATGAACCACATTTATATTTTATTTGAATTTTATATATAAATTAACATTATTATCATGTTTTGAGGAACAATAATTATCTATGTTGTGCTGATCACGTATATCCAATCAATAGATAATCAAAATAATATATATATGATTCGAATATTAAATAAATATTTATTCTTCAGTTATTTAATATAATATTTATTCATTTATTAATTTAAAGATAAAATGAAATATATTCATTTAAATAAAAATATTCATGTTTTTATAAATAACTATGGGGATTGAAAAAAAAATAAGGGTCCAGAATAAATTGATATATTATATTTAATATGATTTAAATAAATTAATATTTATTTATTTATGAAATGATATCTAAATATAGGTGAATTTTGAGCATGTCAAAAAAATAATAATAACAATAATAATAGTGTTATTATTTTTTGTTATTATTAATATTATTATTTGATGTTGGTTTATTTAGGATCAATAGGCTGGTTAATGTGATTTTGTGCAATATCTAATCCTCTGACCTAAATATAAACACACAGTTATATCATTTTGTGACAGATAGAGAATTGTGTGCATATATAATTATCTAATATAATGAACTAGATAAAACTTATAAAAAATGTTTCCAAGAACAAATCATGTTAATACTCCTCTTCCCTCTCAAGACTAGTTGAACTATATATAATCATTATAGACTGCAATGGGTTTTTGTTATGGTTAATTGTGAATTATTAAATTGATTTGGTTTCCCTACAATAGAACAAAGAGTTCAAACAAAAATTTTATAATATTAATAGAACATTTGTGGATACCATTAGAGGTAATATACCCATGAAAATTTTATCACAATGACTATATGATAATAAATTCCATTAAATTCAATAATTAATAAATAATTACATGTTAAAATATTTAATATTTGTATAAATTAATTATAGATTTATGTGAAAATATCATCTCTTTAAATCTTATAGGGTTGTGTTCATTGATTTATCAGGATTTATCAAAATATATTTATGATAATCCTGTTTTTGGAAAAATCTTTATTTCTTTCGATGTACCACATAAACATTTTGGATAAATCACCATGTATTAGTAGTGAGAAATCATCAATAAAATTGTGTGGTTGAGAGAATAAAATGAGTCAAAAAACATTAATAGAATGATTCTTATTGAGAATAACCTATTAGAGATGTTTTGGAAGGAATAAGTCGTTAAATAATTACATATTTCTAGTAGTTGATTATTGTGTCTAGGATAAGAAAAGACTTCCTATTAGTTTTAGTGTGAAAGTAATATCACGTTAAAGTTCTTTTTAATATTTATTAGTAATTAATTAATTATTAATAAATAGAACCCTATAACGTTTTAGTCACATGGATATGACTGGATTTTCCTTGGAAACTCAAGAGAGATCAAGTCATATGAGTGAAATAATAATTAGATTGAAAATATTATCTGTATAAAATATTTTCATACTTCCTATGTGGAGAAGAATTTTTATAAAAAAAAATAACAAAATTATAGAAGAATGTGATGTGGATTTTAGAAAATAAGGGATATAAAAATGTGATAATACTAATTCTAAATAACACTCTAATGGTGATAAAAATGAGTTTGGAGAAGCAGGGTCCTAGAATCCAAAAATTAGAGTTGAAAAAAATGAGAAAAATATCATTAGTGGCCAAAAATCATGACTGAAAATGAAGATAATTATTTATCTATTGAAAACTATGATCTTTACCATGTAGAGCTTAAGTGTTTTGAGTAAACTACTCTATATGAGAAATTGGTATCAGTGGTGCATTATGATATTAAACAAATTGACAATAATTAAATATTAAATATTATAAAGAGTCTTGTAGATAAGAATTTCATTAGGGCCAAATGGATATTTTATATTAAACATGATGAATATTACATCATGATTCAAGACAAGGAATTATTTGTATTGAATAGATACTCAATTATTGATGTTATTGATGTAGATGAATCATTTTAATTAAATGATATAATAGAAATAATTCAATTTCTCTTGGATATAGTGGTGTAGAATGGATTCAGGTTAGTTCAAGTGGACTAAAAATAAAATATTATAAATTTATTACTTAAATAATAAGTTATATTTCCCTGGATGATGGTTTTATTTTTTAGGATTACGAGAATAATGTTTCGAGATAAATAAGTAATTTAATGTGTTAAATAATGCACCAAGAGGGTAATATTCAGGAACATAACAATTCATGAAAAAGACCAATTTCTTATGTAGTAGAGTGGATCATACCCTCTATATAAATTGGGTGTGATTAAAGGATGATGGTTTTCATATGTATTGATTATATAATATTTAGAAGATAAAATGGAGAGAAGTGAAACTTGTGTGTAAAATACACGCACTACGAGTTTGAAATATGGATGATTATAGAATTTACATTTTTCTTGGCTTATAGGTGATACATGTAAGACATGTCATGTGTGTCTATAAATTTAAATATTATAGGTAGGTTTTAAAAATATATATAATTTTTTATTTCAAGGTAACTAATACATTAGTTGCTACCCATATGATGTAAACATTGGATGATGATTGTAAAGTGGAAAATATTAAAAAAAATATGTAGATCATTTGAATCATATTGTGATTAATAGTGACATACCCCAACACTATGTTCGCTAATTTTTTAGATGTATGGTACTAGATTAATCCAATGGAAATAAAATATTTAGTGGTGAGAAGAAAACATTAGTATATCAAAGGAATAATGTATTTTTATTTTCTCTAAACTGAAAAAACACAGAAGGAGTTATTGGGATATATGGACATAAATTGGGTCAATTCAGAAGATAATAGACCTTTAACTTCATTTTTGATATTTAACTTATTAGATTTTCAATTTCATTTATGAGTAGGAAACAAGACTAAATTTCCCGTTGAATTTCATACTCTAAATATATTTCAACCACTCAAATTTTCATGAAACTATTATGGATGAAGAAATATCATTAATATATGGGAGTTAGATTGAAATATATTATTGGTATAAATTTTGAAAATATCAACTGCTATCAATATCAATTGGAATATTATATAACACTCCCTAAAAAATCACATTGAAATAATGTATTGATTTATTAAGGGGTAAATTGAGTATGGGTTGGTGAAATTTGATTACTACCCTAAAAACGTCAACTCATAGATACACGCAAAAACCATTACCTATGGATATGTTTGAGAGGAATCATATGGATCTCAATTCCAAGTCACCCCCATAAATAGATAGTGTGGATGTGATACCCAAACTCAGTTATGTGTGGTGTGGATTTAATTATGATTATAGTTGTTTGTTTTCTTTTACATCCCACAAAGGATTGACCTTTGTATTGATTGTAAAGGGGGATATATTTATCAACCCCTTGAATGGGGGGAATGTAATGTTGATAAAGGCATATCACTTCTATGTTATATCATGGAGATAAAATATTTTTTACGAAGTGCAATATTTGGGGGCTAACATGTTTCTCATATAACAAGAGGAAACCAAGATCATAACATGATATTACTAAATCTATTCTGGTATAGACTACACATCCTAATGATAAATCATGATTCAATATAGTTGATAATAAGGGTTAGGTGAATCCTGTGAGATGAAAAAGTGACTTACTGATAACATTTTCATGTTACTTGTATTTCCCACACCGATGCAAAATCATGTGGGCTTTGATTATGTTTTGGGTGATTCTTTTATTACTATTTTATTTTTTAGAGTTTGAAGAGTTTTTTAAGTAGAAGGTGCACATGATTTTTAAATATAGTGTCTATGGTTGTTAAATTATTTTCAATAAACCCAAACGCGAGTTCATTGGAATCAATTCTCAAGAAAATGTTTTAAAGATATTAGATTTTTTTATTGAAACTCATGTTTAAATTGGTATATAGTTGATAATATCATGTGGTATTCATGAATAAAATCATCTATTGGAGTTTAGATACTATTTCAGAATGATTCATAGGATTTTGAATAAAATAAATAATTATTGGAAAAGTCCTGAAAACTATAATTAATGTGGATTTTTAGTAACATCCAATAGGATCAAAGTTTTGTATGATTTGTGGGAATAGAGGTTATTTGTTTTTTTATCACTATATAAATACAAAAAATATTGGTGCATCCTATAAATAGGTTATCAATATGTCATTATGTAGAGAGTAAGAAAAAATGAAGGGATAGATGCTCGTTTTTTATATAATACTCACATGAACAAATTTTTTGATTGAATATGTTTTACACAAACATCAGTTACACACATAAAGGTGGTTTTGTTACATGAAAAGGTTATTCTATAAATATGAGTAAAAATTTTATATTTTTAAAAGAAGGTCGTTTTGAAAACCACAAGAGATTTTCCCAAAATTTCTTTGGTAATTTAGAGTTGATCATTTGGATAAAGGAAAATATTTATTAAATAGTAACTATGGTGTAATAAAAGTTTATTGAGAATATCAGTGGAATATTTTTCAGTTATAATGAGTAAACTTTAGTTGAGATAGTTGTCAGTTATCACATTGTATGTGGGTAATGAGTTCACAAAGTGAATGGTTATAAACAATGATGTATAGTGAGTTAACTCCAAAAATGTAAAAAAATAGTCTTCTTAGTGATTTTTTTACATGAGAACATCACTATATTATGATCCTTAGACTATCCATGTATATGTGAACCAAGTAAAAATAATGCAGGTCCCTCTTTACTTGTTTTATCACTTTTTATCCAAAGTGATAGGAAGAGGTGTCCCTGTTATTGGAGGAAGAATATCAGTGCTATGGTTTTTTCATTAAATTTATATAACCTAATTCACCCAACCCATACTCCCCTCGTGGTGTTTAATTTTACATAGTCTAGTGAAATTCCCATTTAATTTTCCATTTTTGATAATAAATCAAACTAACAATAATAATTGGTTTAAACATTCTCACCCCAAAACATAATCTATATTCACTTTTCCATTCACTAAGATAGATTATCAATATAATGTTGACATAATATATTTAAAAAGAAATATCATAGAAAATTTAGTTTCAATAGGTAGTATTTATAGGGTGAATATATGTGATTGTTGTATTTATAGTCATATTGGTACACATTTATTATGGTTGTAACTGAATAGTCCCAAATATGTGGTTGTTGTTGTCTTAGTTTTTTAAATATCAATATCTTTTTTTCTTTTTCTGAAGAGCCAGTGATTGATTGTGTGACTAGTGTTTATTTGATAATTAGGGGTGACTATAGAAAACAAAGTGTTAAAGAATAGAAAACAGTCTTTCATAATATTTATATTCACTAGGTAGTTTTTAAAACGTGATATATGGGTTAGAAAAGATTATTTGTCTTTCCTTTAGTTTAATATTTTACGTCTACATTATTGATATATGTTTTAGCATAATCCACTAACATGGAATACTAAAATATTAATGGAATAACATACTATTAATATTTATGTGTTTTCCACATTAGAATGTAGTAAATTTTTAGATATATATCATGTAAACAATAGATGTTTTCATAAAATTTCACAAACTTTATTCATCTATATTTAGTATTGATAGTGGACATTAAATTTTTATTATAATTTTGGGTTCATTTTTTTCCATGGGTATGTTAGAAAATAGTAAAACCATACATGAGAGATATTATACCCTTGAAAAAAATCATCAACTTCTGACTTAACAAAATGGGTTGTGGTATCATTCTCAAAATTACTGCTGCATAGGAGGGGTCTCATATATTCTAGGTCTTGGAAAAAATTTATCTTTCAGGTAAAATTTTTATGGAATTTTATGTTGATAATTCTAAAATTATTTTGTCCCCAATATAAGTCATATTAAAAATACATTGGAAATCACTAGGAATGTTTCACCATGTCTTGCTGGGTTAAGTCTTATGATATACAATTTTGAAGAAATTTTATCATGAAATTTTATTTTGAGTGATTTATTTTCTCACAATTTTTTAGAAGGATAAAATAAAGTTCATTAATGGTTACATTGTGGGTTTATATATCTCTTAATGAATATATATTTATTTTATTTTTATTTAAGGTGAGAGTAATTATTATTATTTTGAGTTTTTAAGATATATAAGGTGTGTTTATATCAATCTAAATCTCTAAAAATGATTTTTGGAATATATAATTGAAGTGAATATTTCTTTTAACATTAATATTTTAATTTGTATCACCATTCAAGTGATTGATTTTGTAAATTTTATTAAAAAATTATATAATTGATTTATTTTCGATATTTCATGGGTGTCTAGTTCCCTATAATGGAAGATAATTTCGAATAGAATTACCAGTATATAATTTTTTTTACCAAATTAAATTTAAAATAAGTTTCTTTCAACTGTTTCATATTTTGGATCACAATTTTATTCTATTCAATGTTATATCATTGACCAAAGGTATCTATTATGAGATAAAATTAAATATGTTAAAATTTATTGGATGATGAAAGTGGCTTTTAATTATTTTTTTCTTATAATATTTTTACTCAATTACATTGAATTTACAATTGTTACTTTTACCAAAGAAGTGGAAATATTTGAATTCTTTCTGAGTGAAATCATTCATATGGATATCAATAAAATTTATAATTTTTTTAACAATTAAATTTAATTAATTTCATATGTTAATTAGACTTATATGTTCTAAAAAAGAACCTTTGAAATAAATTTTCTAACCATTATTTTCTGAAAATAGTTTTAAATGTGATTAGTATATAATTAAAATTTTAAGTGAAACCTCAAATAATGTTTTGAGGAATTTAACAATTAAAAAACAGTTAATCTATAATTCTCTTATTCTATACAGAATTGACCTTTGGATTTATCTATTCTAAGGTTTAGTGTTTTGAGTTCTATGAAAATTAATAAAACATTACAATAAAATTTATTACAATGGAATTAATGATTTTTTTTCACCATAAAAGAAATTAAATTAATTATAATTGAATTGTATATAAACTATAAATGTGTGAATACTATTTTTGTTTATAAATAATTTAATTGTATATTTTTATATTTTCATCTTAATCATTTTATGCTTTGGTTTATTTTTTATTTTATTTTTTGATTCTTTAGTTGATGAAAAAAACCACACTCATAAGATCAAAGAGAAGATATTGTAACTATATATTTATTTTTAATCATATGATTGAGATTCACCTTTTAAAATAAATAATAGAAACAAAATTTGATCATAACAACCCCTATAAACATCTACCTTTAATGGGATATTATAATAGAAAATATCTAAAAAATATACCCTTGCTAGAGGAAATATATATTACTATCCTATATTGTAGATTACATTAATTTAATGTAAAAACTAGCATCATTATAATACCTCCAATTATAACTACTAGTTTTTTATATCAATCTTATATTTATTCGATTGTTACAAGATGTATGGAAGATTAATGAGATATAAAAGGAAGATCGTTATGTTCACCAATCTAACTTTATAAAAATGTGTGATACTTTTTAGTTTAATTGAGTCTTTGATGATGCTATATGATTGAAAGAATTTATTTTCTCCCCAATAGATTATGAAAAAGGTTATATGAAGTGTTCAGTACCCAATTCAATTCTGACATAAGTAATTTTTGTGAAAAAATGTATTAATAAATAATTTCCTTTATCTAAGACCATCAGTTTAAGAATTGAAATTTATCAACTTCATAACACGAGGGAAAACCCATTTTTGGGTCCTGGATAAAAATTCAATAGTTTCTAAATATATTTATACATTATGGGATAAATCCATAGATACAAATATAGATTTTATTTATTTTTAATTATATATCATTCCCAGAATTTGAATTGATGATAATACTAGATTTAGTATCCCAAAATCCATTTTTTTTAGTTTATATTTGATTTATATTCAAAGTGTTGAATACTGATTTATTAAATTATTAAATATTGTTCATTATTTTGTTTGACATAAATATAATAATGTTCTATAATATTTATTACATTAAAAATTACATAGCAATTCACTACTATGATGAGAACTATGAAATTCCAAGAAAATATTATTAAACCTTGTTTTGTGGTTGGATAAAATTTTATAATAAGACACATATTATCTTGACCATCCTATGAGAGTACTCATAAGAAAATGAAACTTCATCCCATGAATTTTTCACTTGGTAATACCCAAGAGAGGATATTATGATAACAGATACGCTTATTAAAAGTGTATATATTTATTTGTAATTAGATATTTTTTTCTACAAGAATGGGTAATAATCCTAATAATGTACGATTTTTATAAGGGTGTGTCATGACTCATGCACTTTTATGTATTACTGCAAACCGTGATGGAATTTGATCAAAGAAAAAGTTCAGTATATCAGGTGCATCCCAAATGATATGTGATTAATGAATAAGATAAGGAAGTGTTTACCGCTTCTATATTTGTGGAAGGTTATATATATACCCTTTCAGTGAAATTGAACATTTTCATTAAATTCATTGTCTATGGGGTAACTAGGAGATTATTTCAGATATTCCAATAATGATATATAATAATATAGGTTGATTACATGTGTGTGCAATCTTCTTGATGAGATATCATTTAAGAGGTATTATATTGCCAAATGAGAATATTAATGTGGTTATTTTAATTTCTACAAATCTTTTTCCTATGTGGGTACCTCGACCCATTGCTAAATAGAAATCTTGGACATTAGAGAAGCCAGTCTAATGCTAGTATGGAAGAGGCCTAGAAGATCACACACAATTTTTTTCAATTGATCTTACTTTAAATATTTTTTATATTTGAAAATTCAAATAAATATAAAACTCTCTACTGAGAAGTAATATTTATTAAACATTTATTAAATTAATAAAAATAGAAAATAAAAACGTTTTCTGGGTAATTATTTAATTATATGAAGATATAATATTTATTTTCGACTTGTTATTATCATGGTAATATATAATTATTTATTTATTAAATTATGAACTTGTTTAGTAACACAAATATTAAATAAATTATTATTTTATAGACTACGAATACATTATTTATTTTTCTATTTAATGAGTAATATTTATTTTAGTATTTATTCAAGAATTCGATAAACGTTGAGGACAAGTGGAGAATATTTTTTTGATGATAAATATTTTTTACCATATTAGAAAATAAATATATATAACTGTGAAAGTAATTACATTCCATAAAATACAATACTATTATAATTTAATTACATTTAATTTTTTTAATTTTAGATTTAATTTATTATTTCAGGGATTTGTGCAATTAATTAAATATAAAATCCTAACCATTTTTCTATAAATAGTATGTTATATTAAAATGGGAAATGTAAATCATGGTGTGCAACAATACCCTTTCAATATCTACCTCTTTATCTCATCCTCTAAAGACTATGAAAAATAAAAGAAAATTTCTCCAATCCCTAAGAATGGTGAAACAATCAAAGAAAACAATAGATGAAATCCAGTCTGTCATGCTAGAAACTAGTGGTTCATCCATGTTATCTATAGAATGACGGAATATTTGTGGATCACCACTACAGGGGCTCTACATTGGATTCATGTTATGAAACTGTGATACACTGATCAGGTTAGAATGTTCAACATCATTAACAAAGAAATATCTCATGACTGTGGTAATATTTCTTCTTATTTTTTAAATTAATTATAAATTACTATGTCTAAATCCTCCATCTCTATTATGGAAAAATAATTCTATAATATTATTTATAAAAAATTCATTAGTCATGGCATTAAAATCATGTACACTATGAATGATTCATTGAATTTGAAAAAATGATAGTTAGTCAAAGTAATTGGTAGGTGGTTCCACTGTATCTACAACTATAACATGGAATAAAAGGTGCCATTTTAATTTATAATTATTTAATTATTGTTGATCATTATATGATTTCAATTTTAGTTTTAATTTCATAATTTTTTTTTAATTTGACCATTGATATAAATTCTTCTTATCTTCATTTCACACACATTAAATAGAAATTTGATTAAATATTAATAATTTACAACCAAAGAACCCATCTGTATGCATCAATAATATTGGTTAAGTGACATGGGATTACATGGTGTGTAACCATTTTACAAGACATGTATCCCAGTTTGATAAACAAAAAAGTAGGATGAATTAGTTTACCACATCATGAAATGAAGAACATGCATTTTATTAAATGATTTTTGTGTTGACCAATCCACACTAGCACGTGGCATGTGGGACTATACACTGTGTAACTAGTCTACAAACCATGTTTTCCATGCCTTTTCATGGTATAAAATGCTTAATAAACTACTAATAGAGTAATAATTACATGATGTGTAGGGATTGGACATCATGTAATAAGGAGGTTATGTGGCATGAAACAACTGTACACATCTTGTTCCCACACATGTTTATGTTGTAGTAAATTTCATTCCCCAGCCATATATCATGGATATATATCATGAAAGATGCATGGAGTGTAGAAGAATATACATATCACGTACCTAATCTAATTATGTATAAATTTAAAATTTAGTTTATTACTCCTATAAACCTCATAATCAGGGGTTTAGTTGGTATTTTATTGACTTCTGAACATCGTTTGAGATGTTCTATATATATATATATGTATATTAAATTATTAGTTAATTTTTTCTTAAATTGTAGAGAAACATACCATGTATAGTCATAATATTTCAACTACTCCATGTGTGTTAAAAGAATTATATGTAATGATAATTAAAATGACTCCCATGTGTCATGTATTGACCCATATAGGCCATGTAATTACATAAAAAATGAGTATGTTTTATGCTGTTTTTGTAGGTTGTATATGATCTCAATACATGTTGAGTAGTTGGAATAGGTACTCTCCATATATCATCCACATATAAGATGTCTCCTTATTTTATTTTTTATATTTTAAAATTTTATTTAATTTATTTAAAATCATAGTGGATGGTTATATATTGATTATATTGGAAAGATATTAAGATTATATAAATAACTTTATTAAGAAGATAATTAATCGGATTAATTCATATATGATTATCTTAAAAAATAATAATGGAAAGTAAATTCTAACTAATTGTTTTAAATGAATATTAATTACATTAGTGGATGAAACTGGTCATAATTTGACATCTTCAGGGGTATATTTTTTTAGTTTAATTGTTTTAAGTGTTTATAAAATTATTTTATTGATGTTAATTGATTTCAGGTAATTCGTCTAATCCAAATTATTATGTGTGGGCCTGCATTCCCATGGTTTCTTTTATATAAACCCTCGTTTTCAATTCCCTTCACCTATGAGTGTAGTAAAATTATTGTAAATATAGAGCTCTCGTATGCATGTAAATGGTTTGAGATGGCTCTAAGGTGAAACCAAACTAAATAGATACTTAAGATAGTGGTAAAATGCTCTAAATTGAAGCATAGATTGGCTCAAGGAGATTTCCCCCATAGTAAATGGGTTTTTATTGTCTACTCAATAATAAATATTCTTATTAAATCTCATGATAATTACTACATTTTTTAATTTTATTTATATATGATATATTATTTCTTTTATATATGAATATCAAGATCACATAAATAAATGAATTATTATGCAATGTTGAAATTAAAATAAAATGATTATTCATAAATATTTTTTATGCATGGTTAATCACTTATGTAAAATCCCTATAATATTAAAAAGACATGTAATAGATTAAAATAAGAAAATTTATTCAAAATGAAACAAACTCTCAATATTATATTATCTCATTATTCTTTATAATATCTGAGTTATGATGAACATATACTTATAGGGTCTATTCAGGGATTTGTCAGGGGAACATTCAATTATTGTAAAATCTATGAAAAGTTGGTTGGTCAAATTAACTAAAATTATAATTGATTTAATTTTATTTTTCTACTCAATACAAAATTTTTTAGGGAAGTGATGAGGAAATACGATTTATGATTTCTATATTAGGGAGCTCAATCAACAGAACCTGGATTTTCAAGATGGTAGTTGGAATGACCCCCAACCTATAAATAATCTTATAATATGGATAGCTTGTATCTAGATTCTAATTATAGGAATATATATACTTTCCACTATTATATCTAAAGTGTTGGAAAATTCTTAGTTCATTGGTAAGGGACTTTGAGACTTGATAAAATATTGGGAGTCTGAATATAATAAAAAATATTATGTCTCGCATAATTTTTCAAAAAGTACTGATAATACACTCTATTATTATTATATATTAATGAAAAGTTCATTAAGATATTTATATCTATAATAAATTATAGTTAAATACCATCTCTTAACTGGTAGTTACATTCTAATGTGATTTAGACACCTATGGTTAGTGTTGTGCTAGGAATGAAGGTCTTACATTTTAGAAATCTCAGTCCATGATTCTTTTTATAAAGAATCACCTGATGAGGAGTGTGATTTCAATGATAAACACCTGAATGATGCACTAGATATTCAGTCTTTAATGAGTTCATTCATGTATAGAAACATCCTAACATTTCATAAGAACATGGATTCCTATAAAAATATTTAGCATCATCATTATATATTTTAAGAGAGATAAATATATGAAAAGTATGAGATATTTAAGGAACTATTCATGAGAATTAATAGATAATGTGTTCCATTTTGTCACCACATAGCCGGGATCATTGGATGTATTGACTGTCTAGAGGTTCTAGTGTGTATGTTTTGCAGAGAACTACTCATTGATCTCATTCATTCATCAGCCCCTCAATGATTCTCTAGTTTTGATGTAAAATTTAATATAAACAATATAGGTTCTATATATTCTATATATTTACAATAATTTTCCCAATTAAAAGGGATATTAAGTAAAAAAAATCCTTATGTCTTTATAGTGAATAAAATGAATGGCCATGTGAAGATCTCTCAGACTAATTAAAAGTGTAAAACCAATTTTCAATTCCCTTTCAAGAAGAGGAGGGTAAAGTGGAATGTAGGGTAATAATATATTATCCATTTTACATGTAAAAATAAGGTCCACTAGAATAAAAACTAGACCAAAATAAATAATCATGGTGATGTTTTTGGTGAATCTTTTATCATGTTCAATTTATAGATTTCAATAATTTTTTATAGATACAGAATATGGATCTCATATATGTATTCAAATACATGAACAAAGTACATTTTAAAATATTAACCAAGGTGAGGAGGATCTAAATTCTTTCTATGGATCAAGAAATTACTTTGTGGATATTGGAGAGTACCACCTCATATTTTTGATTGGAATGATTTGGGTTTTGATAAATTTTTATTAAGTACCTTCATATACCAAAAAAATTAATTCTATTTATAGGATTGATAAATACAGATTTATTTTCATCTTTTAAATTTGTTTTTATTATTTTATAAAGAAATAATTTTTTCTGTTAAGTCATATTTAAATATTGGTATTTATGTGTTTTATTAACTAAACCTAGTAATGGAAATTGATAAAAAAAGTGTTCACATGACTCATACCACACGAAACTATAGAATCATCCAATAGGTTTGGAAAAAAATCCATCTAACTAGAATAAAAAAAATATGATTATTTGGATTCATTTAAACTAAAACCACTTGGCGTGTGTCATGAATGTTTTCACAAAAAAATGACAAAATCCCCATTAAGTGGAAAAGGTGAAGGGCTCATATAAATTCTTGAGTTGGTTCATACAAATATTTCTGGACCATTTCCAATTGAATATTGGGGTGACATCTCATAATTCCAAACATTTACAGATGATTTAAATATATATAGATATTTCTACATAATTGGTATATGTTATATTCCTTTGAAAGAATCAAGGAATATAAAAATGATTTTTAGAAGATTCTTACTAAAAAAATAATTTATCTTTACTCAACCCACAGTATGTAATAACTTAAACAAGACTTCATATATTATTTACTATATTTTTGGATTCTATCTAAACTCACTCTTCATTATACACTATAATGTAATGGTGTAATAAAAAGGTGGAAATGTTCCTTTGTTAGAAATTTTGAGATCAATGGTGAGTCATGTGAGTCTTCCATTATATATTTAGGGATATGTATTTTTGGAAATGGCACACATACTAAACCATGTTCCAACTAGAGAAAAAATAGTTTTTTTGTATGAAGTTAGGTATTCAAAGAAACCCTTACTTCTAAATTTATGAGTCTGGGGTTATGAGTAATTATGCTAAGGGTATTTCTAGGAAAAAACACACACCCTGCGGTTCTATGTGTATATTTATAGGACACCCAAAGGAAAAAAGGGGAAATTACCTTTGTGAAACCTTAGATAAAAAGGTTGTGATTGATGGACATATCACATTCAATGATAGGAATCATAACTCAAAAAAAGATAGGTATAGAAAGATATACATTAATGATGTATGGGCTCATGATACTAAAGAATTTTTATAGGAACATATTTAATAAATCCCAATGGAAAATTAATTTTTAATGGAACAAGTAAAATGTAGGAGTATAAGAGTGGTTAGAGAAACATAATTTTATTTTATGTTTCCTGTAACCAAGGATGGGTATTCATTTCCACTTCGGTGGTGGTGCGGTGGTGAAGGTGAGTTCCCAAACATTGTCGTTCTTTGGGAGGTGAAGGGTTCGAAACCTAGGAAGTCCTCTTTTGGGGATCGGGCCTCTCCCCTAGGATCCACCCACCTTGCCGAGTCGCCCAAATTCTTCTAGGCAGGAAAAATGAGGCGCGACCCAATTGCTGATGGATTGTTGTGCCAGTCCATCGTTGCTGGGTTGTTACCCTCAGGACGCTCTTCCATCTCAACTGGTAACGGCTCCTTCCCCGGATGGGGAGCTACCTGCAGGTACAACCCCTTCATGGGAGAGGGGGGTTCCCCTGTGTGGAGGGTTCAACAATGTCCACATTGGGAAATTCCTTTTTTAAAAATTATAAGGATGGGTATTCATTATTAGTTGATAATAATGACTTGAAACCTATAAGTAATTAGTAAGTAGAATTGAATTTTAAAATGGAAGGATGGTACTAATCCTAAAATAGATTACAAATACCCAAAAAAATATTATTTTAATATATTCTCATGTGGATGTTGATATCATTAGTTTTAAACTGGCATTTCCAAGTAATCAATCCCTGGATGGACAAGATAGTACATATATATAATGATTGGTTCCAAAACAGTTTAATGAATTTTTGGGAATAGACTATGATGGATTATCTTTTACAATTTCTATGTTAAAATAGACCATATTTATACATTCCATAGTAACTTATCATAATTATGATTGTTTTTAGATTGATGTCAAAAAAATTACATAATGGTAATGTAACAACCTGAGATTTTATGAAAAATATTCTTTTTTATTTCACTAATGTCTTGTGTTGTACGCTACACCAAAAGGAGCTTGCACAACACGCATCCTTGACTTTCCTTGCATTACACGCAATCGCGACCTTTCTCGATAGCGTGTGTAATACGCAATACCGAGTTTCACTAAACAACGATATGCTATTAAAATATTATTAAAACTACCCGTTATGAATAGTAATAACCACCTTTTAAAATTCTATAAATCTTATTTTTCAAAAGGAACTTCATTTTTGGATTCGGAATATCGAAATTAGCTTAGGTTGAAATTTTGGTGATTTTCGGATAACTTTCATATTTTGATGAATAGTGAAAATTACTAAATTATAATTAAAAACAACTTTTTTAATCGAAATAATTAATAGTGATAAATCATTAATTTGAGTGGTTTTAAAGTATATTTAGAATATATTTTTACAATTTAATACAATGTTGGTCATTGGATGTAATTTCACATTTAAACTAGACATAAACAAGTGTCAATCTTTTGATAGATATTGTTTCTTAAAAAACACGCTATTTGTTTTAACAGCGGGATTTAATTATAAAATTAATTAATGCAACTTTTATGTTATGAATTTGGTAAAATAGACTTCATTTTTGAATTCAGAATATGAAATATAGCTTGGGATGAAATTTTGGCATTGTTCTGAAAAACATCAATTTTTGATGAATAGTGAAACTACTAAGTGGTAGGTTAAAAACTGAATTTTGCATAAAACTTAATTTTACCGCTTCTGTGAATGGAATTTCGAAAATCCGAGAGACACGGTTAATATCAAGGACTAAAATGTGGTTCAATGAGATGAAAATAATTTTTTGGTGAATAGTAACTTTTTACTTTTTTTTACCACGGTTAATAGTAAATAGGGTAACTAAGGGTAAATATGATATTAATATTACCCTAACACATGTCCTAATTCTATTGGACAAGTGTAATTCGACCAAAAACAAACTTAGGAATAAAATATGACCATTTAGTCCCACTTGGATTAGATTAGGACATTTATTATTAATTTATTTAAAGAAGGGTTAAAATAGTTAAAATCAAAGTTTAATAAGTAAATCATTTTTAATATGGGGTTATACATAAGATAAATTAGATTGTAAATATTCATTAGAAAGCTAAAAAGATTTCCTACATGATGGTATTTTATTTGTAATTTTTAGACATCAAATAATTTAATTTATTTATGACACAAAGATGATGCAGTAATTATCTTATTAATGAAATATTCACATAATTGATAATATAAATACCAACATAAATGTAATTTAAGACTTTTTATTCCACTAATTTTCTAGGTTACTATGATATATTAGTGTTTATTTAATCAACTTGGTTTGAACATATAATTCTGATATGACTTTCACAAAAATCATATATCAAATAGTGTCAAAATTGACACAAAATTGTTTTTAAATCAAATATTATATTATTAATTGTTATTTTATTCCTAAAAATCTAAGGTTCGGCCAAATGACTTAGATAAGGATATATATATTAATAATAAACAATTTGGGGTTCGTTTGGCATGTTATAGTAAGTGTATTAACCATATAGTGAAAGAAAACAAAAAGACACGGTAAAAGTTAAATTATTTAACTTAGAGTTAAATCTAATTGATAAGGTTTAAAATAAGATCCAAACATGTCTAAATTTGATTGGTTGATGAGATTACAACCCTATCTCATCTAAGCTTCGAATATGAGTCATTTTTGGAGGTTTTTAAGTGGGGTTAGATTTATTATAAATTAATATTTTTAAGAATTCCTAAGGTGCCCCTCTCCTCCCCTATAAAAGGACACCTCCTCCCCCTCCTCCTCACACCAATTTGAGCACTCAAGCTCGGCAAACCCCTGCCAAAATCTCTTCTCCACTTCCCTAGCAACATCCTAGAGGTTCTGGTCTTCCTCAAAGACCAATTCTAGTGCCCTAAGAAGAGGTCTCAAAGAGGCACTTCAAAGAAGAGGTAATTACCGTTACCAATTCTTTCATCTTTATTTTTTCTTCCACTTCTTCTTCTTAGGTTGTTTCATTATGAAGTAATAACATCAGTATCACTCATATACTGATATGTTATTATAAGTATTAAACAACCCTATTTCACCATCTATCCATCCTACGGAAAAAGAAATCACCGCGCGTGCGTACGTACGGAATACCGTCTCCACGCCGTGGTGTAATCTATTTTTCACCACCACCTTACATGGATGGGTATAATGGTGTAAAGAATAACTATACATAGTTATTACAACATCATATTTATTCTGATATATTGTATAATCCACTCCAATTCAATTCAATATTTATAGAAATGATATCATCGCTCGTGCGTACGTACGGAATACCGTCTCCACGACGCGATGAGATTCATTCTCCATGTTAACCATTTAAGAATGATTATAATGTATATATAAGAAATAATAATGAAATATATGACATTATAAAGCTACTGGATTTATGTATATATATACATATGTATGTCATCTACTTACTTCCATTTCAAGACAATAAGGAAAGGAAAACAGCGTTCATGCGTACGTACGGACCACCGTCTCCATGAACGGTGTTTTTCATTTTATATATATATACTGAATATATATGATATATAAATCATATTTTATATTCTGGATGTAAGTAAATCATGATATAAGTAATAATGATGTCAAGAACAACAAGTCAAAACACCTACGATAAACGAAACGATTTTACCCAAAACGCTTCTTTAACATGGAATTTACAAAAGAACGGGTAATATAATGTCATAAGTGAACCGTATATGATATCATAACAATGAATATGATTCTGTAATAAGTCAATAACATGATTTAAATCATTATACAGGAGGTTCGGACACTTACAAAGCAAGTCGGACCTAAGGTAAGGGAAATATCACAATCTCATTTTTATCCGAGATTGTTTATTCGTAAGTATTTACTGGGGTGTATTTTATCATCCACATCCATGTTCCCTCAATATGTAATATTGTTTCCATCCACTTGCAATAGTTTAAATCCAATTTTACCCTTAGGTGAGTTTTTAGTAAAGAATATGAAAGGAATCTTTTGTCGTTTTTCCGTACGAGGTACTTTTTGACTTTTCCGACAAAAGTACGAAGAATGTTTTTTTAACTTATACGGCATGAATGGATTTTTTAAAACATTGTTTCCAAGAAGATTCCTTTACAAGTTTTCAAGTTTATCAACTTCTTTTATTTTAAAGTTGTATGACATGTTATGAAAGGAAAAATGTTTTTGAAGAAGAAAGGATATTTTCCTCAAGAATGGAGTTCAAGTGATTTTCAAAATTATTTTCCATCTAAGATAATAAAGGGTTCTGTTTTTATCCCTATTATTACATTGATTTGATCATGTTGTGATGGAATTATTTTTATGAATTCCTTTATCTTATATGAATTGATTTATGATGTCATGATGTTTCAAGAATCCCATTTTTGTTTCATGTGTTATGCGATGATGTATGTTTTATGATTATGTGGCACACATAAGAAAGGATTCATTATAAGATGGGTGGGACCTATATCTCCCTCCAATGCATTGGGTAAAGATTTTATATCTCATGAGATAGACATGGCTGGAACGGAAGGTTATTTCGGTTCAGTGATACAGGACTGAAACGAGGAGTGAACTCGGTTCAGAAAGGGACTTTGTCCACTAAGATAGTCTTGGCAATGAGTCATGACTAACAAGAAATGATTTTCCATGATTATGTGTGCATGCCACAAAGTTTCAAGTTTCATGTTATGATTATGGTGATCTCATTTTCACTTCTATGATTTGTTTCATGTTAAGATATTATGATCTCTTTTGCAGGTTATGATTTTCAAAAAGATATGATATGATTTTTATTTCTTTTGTATACCCTTACTGAGCATTTGAGCTCACCCTTTTATGTTTTCTTTTCCCCAGGATATAAATAAAGGTTTTAGGTAAAAAAGGGAAGATCTTTATGGGAGATATTGAAGATCTTTCACCAAGATTAGAAGATTACGTTCCGAGTTTCCAAAGACACTAAACTATTACGATCCTTGCGAGTGTGTTTTTGTTATGTACTAAGTATTCCGCAAAAGTAATGTAATGTCCATGTACGATAAGCTACAGGTCTCTACAGTTGGTATCAGAGGAAAGGTTTAGTCAACCTTTGGAAACTAGGATGCGAAAACGTTAGTGAGATCTCTAGAGATATTTCTAAGGTATGTCTAGGGATGCCCCTAAGGATAAGTATACGTATAGGATATAGTTCTAGAACTATGGTAACGATATTAGATTAAACCAAAGATGATAGATATTTAAGTTACTCCCCCTTTATTACGATTTTTTCATCTAACACTATTCTGTTTGGGTTTTAGAAAATGGCTGGAAACAAGATGATTCACAATAATGAAGGATATGATGGACAATGGAATGATATTCTTCATGAGCAACCAAATGAAATGGGATTTGGATGTCCAAACATCATTATTATGCCGAATCAGCAATCTCACAACATGATCAATAAAGTAAAATTTGGTAAGTTTCCTGACTCGACTAATAAGAGAAAGATGGAGTTCCATGATGATCATAGAGGAAAGAAAGTTCAATTTCCCCTATGTAAATCATGTGGGAAGAGGCATCAAGGAGAATGTTTCAAGGGAACTGGAAGATGCTTTGGGTGTGGAAAAGAAGGACACAAAGCAAGTAAGTGCAAAGGAAAAGGGTCGGTTAACACCATGGATGAGGATAATGGTATTGCTACGACATCAAAAATGGTTAAGTGTTTTAAATGTGGAATGTATGGGCATTATGCAAACAAATGCCCTAAGGGAAAGACTCATGAAGAGAATCAGTATGGTCATATGGGTAGTATTTATGTGGATGATGATGAAGATACTACAAATGATATGTGAGATGAAAGAATTTTTGAAGCTCAGTCAATGGTTTGAGAATGTAGTGGAATGATTACATGTTTATCATGTGTAATTTTGGAATAAAGAGACATCTATGGATTGTTACATTGTTGTCTTTCCTTGTGTTTTGAAAGTGTATGATTAATGTTACTAGTATCCATGAAAGGTTATTCAGATATTTTTGGAATTTAGATGATATGCGCATAATAAAGGGATAAGGAGAAAATTAAATGTTTGATAGTATTCATGAGCTCATGATTGATATAAGGACTAAGTGATATCATGGTTTGAGTATATAGAATTTTGAGGATTTTGGTATGTGGAAAGTGTTAACTTTTAACTGCACTCATGCTTTCACTAAGGTATTCAAGAGAATACACGATTAAGGACTTTGAATGTTTGGAATGTGACCAACAAGACGTATCTTATGATATGTGGGGATCAACGACAGTATTAAATCTCTGGTAATCGATGTCACTATATTATGAGAGTGGACTGGAGTATTATGTATAAGCCTAAAGATTAGACTGGATTATGGTCGACATAAGTTAGTTTAAGGATAGAAGATTTTCGATATTATTGATGGGATGTTATAGTAACGTAGTTTTAGAAAAAGGGACAACCTGCAGGACGGGCGACAGCCCATCGCTTCGGACAAGGCTGTAGGAATCGAACCCACAACCGAAGTGCGACTGGCCTTTATCGCCTACCACTGACCTACAGGAAGTCCCTGTTTAGTAGAAACTAGTTTTATTATATTAAGCAGTATGATATATGAAGTATAAGTCCATTTTAGGAACCATATATGATTAATCTCACTATAGATCGACTTATGCATATAATTTTTCTAATCTTTTGTTTGAGACAGATGGAATGACCCGTCATTCTATCACATGATCTGCTAACACTTCATGAATGACAAATTCAACTTCATTTCTTTAAGAGATGAAGTGGAAATTGTTCAAGGCACGAACAACAGTGAGATTGTACCAAAATAAAGTAAGTATTTATTCTAATTCACATTTTCAACTTTAGGGGAATGATCTTGAAAACCAAAAATGTCGTCCTAGTGATCTTATACCTGATGAATAAGATGGTACCTTATATCATCACAAATCTATGGATTTGTGATTACTGCCTTTTCCATAGCCATGTTCTCTACCACTCTCCATCAGAACATGATGGTTAGATTTCTCTTCCATATCCATATTTTCACCTATGTGGAAACCTAGTGATTAGTTTATTTGGGTAATCGTTACATTTCATACTTTAGTTTTTAAAGCCAAGTTTTGGTATTCCCTTTTACGATGTGGGTTTCTATTAAAGAAACTTTCGAATAGTAAACCATTTATAACCCCGACGAATTTCGAGGGCGAAATTCATTTTAAGGGGGGTAGAATGTAACAACCCGAGATTTTATGAAAAATATTCTTTTTTATTTCACTAATGTCTTGTGTTGTACGCTACACCAAAAGGAGCTTGCACAACACGCATCCTTGACTTTCCTTGCATTACACGCAATCGCGACCTTTCTCGATAGCGTGTGTAATACGCAATACCGAGTTTCACTAAACAACGATATGCTATTAAAATATTATTAAAACTACCCGTTATGAATAGTAATAACCACCTTTTAAAATTCTATAAATCTTATTTTTCAAAATGAACTTCATTTTTGGATTCGGAATATCGAAATTAGCTTAGGTTGAAATTTTGGTGATTTTCGGATAACTTTCATATTTTGATGAATAGTGAAAATTACTAAATTATAATTAAAAACAACTTTTTTAATAGAAATAATTAATAGTGATAAATCATTAATTTGAGTGGTTTTAAAGTATATTTAGAATATATTTTTACAATTTAATACAATGTTGGTCATTGGATGTAATTTCACATTTAAACTAGACATAAACAAGTGTCAATCTTTTGATAGATATTGTTTCTTAAAAAACACGCTATTTGTTTTAACAGCGGGATTTAATTATAAAATTAATTAATGCAACTTTTATGTTATGAATTTGGTAAAATAGACTTCATTTTTGAATTCATAATATGAAATATAGGTTGGGATGAAATTTTGGCATTGTTCTGAAAAACATCAATTTTTGATGAATAGTGAAACTACTAAGTGGTAGGTTAAAAACTGAATTTTGCATAAAACTTAATTTTACCGCTTCTGTGAATGGAATTTCGAAAATCCGAGAGACACGGTTAATATCAAGGACTAAAATGTGGTTCAATGAGATGAAAATAATTTTTTGGTGAATAGTAACTTTTTACTTTTTTTTACCACGGTTAATAGTAAATAGGGTAACTAAGGGTAAATATGATATTAATATTACCCTAACACATGTCCTAATTCTATTGGACAAGTGTAATTCGACCAAAAACAAACTTAGGAATAAAATATGACCATTTAGGCCCACTTGGATTAGATTAGGACATTTATTATTAATTTATTTAAAGAAGGGTTAAAATAGTTAAAATCAAAGTTTAATAAGTAAATCATTTTTAATATGGGGTTATACATAAGATAAATTAGATTGTAAATATTCATTAAAAAGCTAAAAAGATTTCCTACATGATGGTATTTTATTTGTAATTTTTAGACATCAAATAATTTAATTTATTTATGACACAAAGATGATGCAGTAATTATCTTATTAATGAAATATTCACATAATTGATAATATAAATACCAAAATAAATGTAATTTAAGACTTTTTATTCCACTAATTTTCTAGGTTACTATGATATATTAGTGTTGATTTAATCAACTTGGTTTGAACATATAATTCTGATATGACTTTCACAAAAATCATATATCAAATAGTGTCAAAATTGACACAAAATTGTTTTTAAATCAAATATTATATTATTAATTGTTATTTTATTCCTAAAAATCTAAGGTTCGGCCAAATGACTTAGATAAGGATATATATATTAATAATAAACAATTTGGGGTTCGTTTGGAATGTTATAGTAAGTGTATTAACCATATAGTGAAAGAAAACAAAAAGACACGGTAAAAGTTAAATTATTTAACTTAGAGTTAAATCTAATTGATAAGGTTTAAAATAAGATCCAAACATGTCTAAATTTGATTGGTTGATGAGATTACAACCCTATCTCATATAATCTTCGAATATGAGTCATTTTTGGAGGTTTTTAAGTGGGGTTAGATTTATTATAAATTAATATTTTTAAGAATTCCTAAGGTGCCCCTCTCCTCCCCTATAAAAGGACACCTCCTCCCCCTCCTCCTCACACCAATTTGAGCACTCAAGCTCGGCCAACCCCTGCCAAAATCTCTTCTCCACTTCCCTAGCAACATCCTAGAGGTTCTGGTCTTCCTCAAAGACCAATTCTAGTGCCCTAAGAAGAGGTCTCAAAGAGGCACTTCAAAGAAGAGGTAATTACCGTTACCAATTCTTTCATCTTTATTTTTTCTTCCACTTCTTCTTCTTAGGTTGTTTCATTATGAAGTAATAACATCAGTATCACTCATATACTGATATGTTATTATAAGTATTAAACAACCCTATTTCACCATCTATCCATCCTACGGAAAAAGAAATCACCGCGCGTGCGTACGTACGGAATACCGTCTCCACGCCGTGGTGTAATCTATTTTCCACCACCACCTTACATGGATGGGTATAATGGTGTAAAGAATAACTATACATAGTTATTACAACATCATATTTATTCTGATATATTGTATAATCCACTCCAATTCAATTCAATATTTATAGAAATGATATCATCGCTCGTGCGTACGTACGGAATACCGTCTCCACGACGCGATGAGATTCATTCTCCATGTTAACCATTTAAGAATGATTATAATGTATATATAAGAAATAATAATGAAATATATGACATTATAAAGCTACTGGATTTATGTATATATATACATATGTATGTCATCTACTTACTTCCATTTCAAGACAATAAGGAAAGGAAAACAGCGTTCATGCGTACGTACGGACCACCGTCTCCATGAACGGTGTTTTTCATTTTATATATATATACTGAATATATATGATATATAAATCATATTTTATATTCTGGATGTAAGTAAATCATGATATAAGTAATAATGATGTCAAGAACAACAAGTCAAAACACCTACGATAAACGAAACGATTTTACCCAAAACGCTTCTTTAACATGGAATTTACAAAAGAACGGGTAATATAATGTCATAAGTGAACCATATATGATATCATAACAATGAATATGATTCTGTAATAAGTCAATAACATGATTTAAATCATTATACAGGAGGTTCGGACACTTACAAAGCAAGTCGGACCTAAGGTAAGGGAAATATCACAATCTCATTTTTATCCGAGATTGTTTATTCGTAAGTATTTACTGGGGTGTATTTTATCATCCACATCCATGTTCCCTCAATATGTAATATTGTTTCCATCCACTTGCAATAGTTTAAATCCAATTTTACCCTTAGGTGAGTTTTTAGTAAAGAATATGAAAGGAATCTTTTGTCGTTTTTCCGTACGAGGTACTTTTTGACTTTTCCGACAAAAGTACGAAGAATGTTTTTTTAACTTATACGGCATGAATGGATTTTTTAAAACATTGTTTCCAAGAAGATTCCTTTACAAGTTTTCAAGTTTATCAACTTCTTTTATTTTAAAGTTGTATGACATGTTATGAAAGGAAAAATGTTTTTGAAGAAGAAAGGATATTTTCCTCAAGAATGGAGTTCAAGTGATTTTCAAAATTATTTTCCATCTAAGATAATAAAGGGTTCTGTTTTTATCCCTATTATTACATTGATTTGATCATGTTGTGATGGAATTATTTTTATGAATTCCTTTATCTTATATGAATTGATTTATGATGTCATGATGTTTCAAGAATCCCATTTTTGTTTCATGTGTTATGCGATGATGTATGTTTTATGATTATGTGGCACACATAAGAAAGGATTCATTATAAGATGGGTGGGACCTATATCTCCCCCCAATGCATTGGGTAAAGATTTTATATCTCATGAGATAGACATGGCTGGAACGGAAGGTTATTTCGGTTCAGTGATACAGGACTGAAACGAGGAGTGAACTCGGTTCAGAAAGGGACTTTGTCCACTAAGATAGTCTTGGCAATGAGTCATGACTAACAAGAAATGATTTTCCATGATTATGTGTGCATGCCACAAAGTTTCAAGTTTCATGTTATGATTATGGTGATCTCATTTTCACTTCTATGATTTGTTTCATGTTAAGATATTATGATCTCTTTTGCAGGTTATGATTTTCAAAAAGATATGATATGATTTTTATTTCTTTTGTATACCCTTACTGAGCATTTGAGCTCACCCTTTTATGTTTTCTTTTCCCCAGGATATAAATAAAGGTTTTAGGTAAAAAAGGGAAGATCTTTATGGGAGATATTGAAGATCTTTCACCAAGATTAGAAGATTACGTTCCGAGTTTCCAAAGACACTAAACTATTACGATCCTTGCGAGTGTGTTTTTGTTATGTACTAAGTATTCCGCAAAAGTAATGTAATGTCCATGTACGATAAGCTACAGGTCTCTACAGGTAAATTTCAGAATGATGTCGATATAACAATACTACAAGGGTTTGTGACTCCGAATGAGGCCAATATAGTATGCAAGTTGTATAGATCCATTAATGGATTTAGTGAAATTGTATAGTTCATGTGTCATTTAATTGTATAAATCCATAATATAATTTGGTTTCTCAATGATTGAATGTTTGGATTGTGTATATTACTTGTTTACTTGGAGTTAAGTAATTTCCCAAATAGTGAATATTGATAACATATTACTTATTAGAAATTATTTACCTGTCCTATAATTCATTACATCCTAGTTAAAGACATGGTTCTCCATAAAAGAATTAGGTAATGTAGTATAAATTCTTGGAATCAGGATCCATAATTATTGATCTAAAATTCCACTAGGACTAAGTCAATGTATATACATTGAAAATATAATATATATTCAGATTGAAAAAAATCCATGAGGGGTTGTTTTTTTATCACATGGTATTTATCTCTCTATGAAAATATGTCTTCATACACAAGGGGGAAAACGCTTGTAGTGGAATCCATAAGAATCGAGGATTATGTCACTTATGTAAGTTATTTTTTCATCCATGATAAATGCCACTTGCACCATATGTGATGAAATAATATACCATGTTAACATAGGTTATCACCATTAAATGGAATTAAAGACTAAATTTAATTTTTTTAGTTATACTAATGATATATTCTTAGTCCATGGAGATGTTGGGGATGTAGTAATCAAGGTATATTCCAATTAAAGTTTCCAAATTGATTAGGATGATATAAAATCGCATTTAGAATACATGTTCACTCTCTATGGAGGTGTTGTTAGCTGGAAGTGCTCAATGAATGTAACTTTAACTAATTATAAAGTGGTGTATAATTATACTTCATATCATGAGGATACAAGAAAAGTGGTTTGGATATGAAACATTATCCGTTAGGTTGAAATGGTTTATAATAATAAATATTCTAACACACTCTATTATGATAGTACTGAAGCTGGGGAACATTCAAAAGATCAAAGGTCACTTTTGAAATTGAAGAATATACATTGTAGATATCATCTTTTGGGATATTTTTATTAAATAGGTGATGTCATTGTCAGTAGATTGTTTATGGAAGACAACATGGTAAACCTCTTAACTAAGTGTTAATCTTATTAGAAACATGATCATCATATGTGAGCAAGGAGACTAAATGTAATTATTAAGTGGATCAAGTCTAAGTGGGGGTCTTTGGTAGTTGGTTTCCTAGATCCAACTATTTTTACTTTAGATTTAATTTATATTCAAATAGGTGAGTGATAATTCAAAACATTGTTTCAAATTGTGAATTATTCTACATAAATTTAATATAATAATATCTTATAGTATCTATCACATTTAAAAGTGAATAGTGGTTCCTTGTTATGATGAGAACCTTGAAAATAAATAAAAATATTTATAACCCTTATTGTATGTTCAGATAAAATTCTATGATAGGACACATAGTATGTTTACGATCAAGTTTGACTACTCGAAAGAATATAAGATTCATCACTTGATGTTCTCGTGTGGTAGTCTCTAAGACAAGATATTATGAGGATAAGAATTTCTATAGGAAATTCATATAATTATGTTTCTTTAGATATTACAATCTACGGGAACATGTAATGACTAATAGACATTAATTTTTTTGTTAATAAAGGTCATGAAACATTTACTATTATTTATTTTCAAAAGCCTTGCAGTCATATGATCATGATAATGAATGGTATGTTTGGTGCATCATGAAGGATATGTTATTAATGAAATGGTCAAGGAATTATTTTCCATTTTATGTTTATGGAAGTTGATACTATATCCCTTTTATTGAAATGTAAATTTTTCATCAAATTCCATGGTCCTAGTATAACAAAAATTTTATTTTACATAGTCAAAGAAAGATGTATCAAACACGTAGTTTTTTGGAACATGTGCACAACTAGCTTGATGAAATATCCTGACAAAGAAATTAAATTAAATATTACGAATTCCTATGTGAACATTATCATGTATACATATTTTCCTTCTCTATCGGTTCCTTAACCGATTTCTAAACATCAATCATGGATATTGGGAATGCCCGCCTAATTCCACTAAGGAAGATTCTTATAGGGCTACCAACAAAGTGTTTTCGTTTATCTCAGTTAAATACTAATTATATTTAATAATTGGAACAAATATTATTCAAGAAAATGAGAAGTAATATATATTCATGATTTATTATATCATCAAAAATTTTAAATATTTATTTATTTTCAAGGCAATTATTTAATTACACAAATATATAATATTTATGTTTCTCTTATTATTCACGCTATTGTCAATAATTATTTATATATTTAATTAATAATTTATTTAATTATTTGAATATTAAATAAATGTTTATTTTCCAGACTATGAAAATAATATTTATTTATTGAATGAATGAAGAATATTTATATAAATATATTTTTTTTAAAAATAAATATATGTTTAGGATGATGAGAAAAATAGATTTTTTCGAATGATGAATTTTTTTTTACTAGATTGTAATATAAATATTTATCATTGTTTAGGTTAGAATACAACATAAAATAAACTATTATTACCATTTTATAACCTGGAATGGTGATCCATTTTGGATTAAAATTTTATCAAGGGCCTTTTTGTAATTTATTAAATATTAAACCCTAACCCTAGGTCTATAAATATTATTTATATCAATCAGAGAAACGATCATCATTATGTACAAAAATTCCATCTCAGGATGTCACTCATAATATCTTCCTCTCAATAATGATAAGAATACAATAAAATTACATAAATACTAATGAAAAGTGAAGAGATCAAGGGGAACAATACAAGACATTTGATCAGTTGTCCTAGAACTCAGCGGTTCATCATTGTTATTCAGAGATCAAAGGGGCATGTGTGGAACTCCTCTAGGGGTATTTTTTGGGTCCTTATTTGCAAATTCAGATAAACTAATTGGGTTAGAATGATCAAAATTATTAACTAATAAACAACTCAAGAATGGGGTAATATTTCTACTTGTGTTTTAAATTAACTATAAATTAATGTTTAATGATCTTCTCTCTTGGTGCCGATAAAATAATTTCTTCATCTTCTTCAGCAAATATAACTTGTTCATCGAAGTAATTTCATGTATATTGTGGATGATCTATTAAATCAGAGAAATTTTGAGTCAAGTATCGGCCTAATGGGAACTTATACTATGTATGGAACCATCAGTGTCCATGGAAAGACTATTAATAGGGAATACCACCATAGTTGAAAAAAAATTACTTGAAGAGATATTATAAAATACATCATAATTTCAATGTCATATATGAATAACATACTAAATAAAAAATCGTGATAAAGAAAGAATAAATTTTAAATGTTTTGTTAAGGTTATTATAACTATGTTTGAATCCTTTCAGGTAGTTCAAACATTAACTCCACTAAATCTTATGTGGTAACTATCTTATAAGATGTGGGAAGGATCACACATATTTCATGATTTTTGAGATGAATCATATGATAATTTTTTAAAAAATTATTATATTTTTCAAATAATTTACCTCAAAAATAGTTTAATTACCCCTAAGATATTAAATATATTGTGGATCATCACAATATAGGATATAAAAAATAAGGGAGTTGCAATGAACAAACCTAGGAAACCTTGATAAATACCTAACATGGTACACCATTAGGCCTAATGTGTTTTTGATCACCATGGGTTGGAAATAGGTTTTATACCATCAACTATAATTGAATAATTATTATTTTATCCTATACATAAAGAATAATGGATTTCTACTAATAATTTCACATGAAAACTCTATAAGTTTTAGTTTTCATAAAAATAACAAAAAAAATTTCAAAAAGTAAGTAATATCCAAAAAAGGTACTTTATAAACATAAAACATAAGAATAGAAAACATGAAAATAAACACAACTATAACCTATAATATTTAAATACCAAACCATGAAAATACAAAAAGTTCATATTAGAAAAAAATTGTTTTGATGAGTAAAGAAGGTCGAGTTGGGAGGATATAAAGAATAGTTCAATATTTCATCATCAAATTTAAAAATAAAAGAAGACTAACAACCCATATTTATATTTGAAGTAAATTCAATTCACTTTTAAACTACTTTATATGAGATCTAATTATGTGATCATATATTGGATTAAAAGAACAAATATTCACCTTTAAAAAACAGAAAAAAATTCTAGATACATAAAAAGGAGTATATAACATGTGAGAAAAAAAATTATAGTATAATTCCATTTAATACAATATGTCATCCCATATTCAAAATGAACTACCCAATACTAGTTTTAAATGAAAATATTTAAATTATCCTTATTATTTTTGAAAAAATGGGAGAAATTTATTTCACATACCTTTACAAAAATATAAAAATCAATCAAAATGTTTTGCAAAAATTATTTTTCATATTTAAAATTATAATGTCAACCTTATTATAAAAATCACATTTAAAAGAAAAAAATTATTAAAAACAATTATTCATTTATATTGTCTAATAAAAATGATTCTTTATTACTTCATAACCATACTATTATTTTATAATTGAAAAAAAATTGACAAACACCTTTAAATTATTTTAAACTTATTTTGAGCATCATAAATTAAAGAACTATAAAATAAATATATAATAATGTAGATTCATATGACCATAAATGTTAATTAAATAAATGTAACCCTAAGGACCCAATAATCCATAAAATAAATTAGTCACCAAGATACAAAGTAACATGTATCATGGATCATGAGTATAAAAATATCATAGAATAAAATAAATTAACCATGTGAATCATATAATTTCTCATTAATAATATGTTCAAAAAAACTATCACATTAAGGTAATCCAAGGATAACACTATAGGTTCTAAGGAGAAAATATTTATCATAAATAATGTTTAATATATCAATAATCTAGTAGAGGATTCAATTTATGGTTACAATAGTTCACTCTCCTCTAGCCTCTATGGGTGGAAAATACCCAAAACGTGATAAATAATCATACACTAATGGGACACTATCAATTGAATAATATTAACTAGTATAATACGCGAACCTAGAATTACTAATTAATAAATAAAGACTTATCAGGATACACTAATTAAAGGTGATTAATATATTAAAATTAATAAATTATTAAATAAATATTGTCACACCCAAATATTTTTTAGTACGTTTTCTCATTAAAGTAATTCAATAGCTTGCACTACACGCAACACCGAGTTTGAGCGCATCACGACTTACCAAACGAGCTGTTCAAAAAAGAGGTTATGAATAGTATTAACCACATTTTCAATTTTATATATCCTATATAATATTAAAATTCTTATTTTTTGTTTCTTAGGCATAACATAAGAAAAATTCAATTTTTAAGATAAAAGAGGTGTTTTTTTCAAAAAAATTACAGTTTTTTGCCTTTTAATGGTGAACCCTTTCAAAATCCAATATTTAACACTTTTATATATTAAATTTAGAGAAATTAAATTATTATTTAGAAGCGGGACATAAAAATATAGTTTGGATAAATGTTTTGTACTTTTCTGATAACTTTTATATTTTGATGAATAGTAAAAAAATAGAAAATTTTAATTAAAAAGAACTTTTTTAATCGAAATAATTTATATAGAAATCAATCAAAATGTTTCAAAAAAATTATTTTTCATATTTCAAATTATAAAGTCAACCTTATTATAAAAATCACATTTAAAAGAAAAAAATTATTAAAAAAGATTATTCATTTATATTGTCCAATAAAAATGATTCGTTATTACTTCATAACAATACTTTTATTTTATAATTGAAAAAATAATTGATTAACACCTTTAAATTATTTTAAAATTATTTTGAGCATCATAAATTAAAGAACTATAAAATAAATATATAAAAATGTAGACTCATATGACCATAAATGTTAATAAAATAAATGTAATCCTAAGGACCCAATAATCCATAAAATAAATTAGTCATCAAGATAAAAAGTAACATGTATCATGGATCATGAGTATAAAAATATCATAGGATAACATAAATTAACCATGTGAATCATACAATTTCTCATTAATAATATTTTCAAAAAAACTATCACATTAAGGTAATCCTAGGATAACACTATAGGTTTTAAAGAGAAAATATTTATCATAAATAATTTTTAATATCTCAATAATATAGTAGAAGATTCAATTTATGGTTACAATAGTTCACTCTCCTCTAGCCTCTATGGGTGTAAAATACCCAAAACTTGATAAATAATCATACACTAATGGGACACTATCAATTGAATAATATTAACTAGTATAGTACGCGAACCTAGAATTACTACTTAATAAATAAAGGCTTATCAGGATACACTAATTAAAAGTGATTAATATATTAAAATTAATAAATTATTAAATAAATATTGTCACACCCCAATATTTTATAGTACGTTTTCTCATTAAAGTAATTCAATAGCTTGCACTACACCCAACACCGAGTTCGAGCGCATCACGACTTATCAAACAAGCTGTTCAAAAAAGAGGTTATGAATAGTATTAACCACATTTTCAATTTTATATATCCTATATAATATTACAATTCGTATTTTTTGTTTCTTAGGAATAACAAAAGAAAAATTCAAATTTTAAGATAAAAGATGTGTTTTTTCAAAAAAAAAATTGCAGTTTTTCTGCCTTTTAATGGTGAACCCTTTAAAAATCCAATATTTAACACTTTTATATATTAAATTTATAGAAATTAAATTATTATTTAGAATAGGGACATAAAACTATAGTTTGGAGAAATGTTTTGTACTTTTCAGATAACTTTTATATTTTAATGAATAGTAAAAAAATAGAAAATTTTAATTAAAAAGAACTTTTTTAATCGAAATAATTTATTCTGTTGAATTATAAATTTGAGTGGTTTTAAAGTATTATTAGATTATATTTTTATCATTCAATATAATTTAGGTCATTTGATTCAATTTCACATTTAAATTGGACATAAACAAGTGTCAATCTTTTGATAGTTATTATTTCTTAAAAACGCGTTTTCTATTTTGGCAACATAAATTATTTATAAATTAATTTCCTCTTATTTTGTGTTTTGAATTAGAAAAAATGGATTCCATATTTGGAATCATTGGGTCCATATTTTTTAAATAGGTAACTTTTATTTTTATACATTATGGATAATTACTTCGGTAAATATTTTATTTACCAGGGTTAAAGGGTAAATCTGGTAAATAAGGGTAAAAACTAATATTATAATAACATTAAATTACCCTAAAATGTGTAATATTCTTATTGGTTGATACATTTGCGACCATTGTAATCCTTGGGTCTATTTAGGGACCCCATGGAGCCACTTTACAGTGATAATGATGATTTATATTGATTAATTTAATGTAAACACAAAATGACATAAACATATATCTTTTAGTAACAAAATTTTTAAATAGGGTTATATAAGTTATATTTTTGACTATAAATACTCATTAAAAATATAAAACTATTTACTATATGATTATATTATATTTATAATTTTAAGACATAAAATAAATATATTTCATTATGATACAATAATGATGCAGTATTTTTCTTATTGATAAAAGAATAAAATAAATGATATTGTAAATATTAAAATAAATATAATATGAAGTTTTTGATGCCATAAACGAATTTTCTAGGTGAATATTACATTTTATTATTTATTCAATGTATTTGTTTCTAATTAATAATGTTTTTATGACTTTCACAAAAACTAAATACTAAATAGTGTCAAAATTGACCTAAATGAGTTTTTAAAACAAATAATATATTATTGAATTATATAATAGTCCTAAAATATATGGTTCTGATAAAGAATTTATATAATGATAGTTATATCATTAATGAACCACTTTAGGTTCACTTGGAATTTTAAAGTATGTTTATTAACAAATTATTATAATAATACAAGAATACATAGTAAAAGTTAAACTATTTAAATAATAGTTAAATCTAAAAAATAAGCTTAATATGGTGACCCAAACCAATATAAAACCTATTGTTTGAGTGGTTTTATAACCATACCCACATTATCCTATAAATAAATCATTTTTTATCCTTTAGAAACCGAATTTGATTTTATTATAAAATAATATTTCTATCTTTTCCTAAAGTGACCCTCACCTCTCTTAAAAAGGGGTACTTACCCTTCTTTCAAAATAAAACCTCCAAATTCATCTATCTCGATCCACCCCTACCCAAATATCCTCCCAAAATTCTTCCCTTCGACATATAGTCCTTAAATTGATCATAAATCCAATCTATAGAGCCCTTTTGATCAACTCAAAAGAAAACACCAGAAGAAGAGATAATAATTTCAACACGCTCTTTCAAGTTCTTTTCTTATTACACTTTTTATTTCATTGTGGTTTCCATACCCAAATAATAACTCTATTAACTTCTAAATACTATGATGTTAGTATAAATATGGTACAACCATATTCGTTATTCTATCTATCCTATAAATGACAATGTCACCATACGTGCGTTCGTATGGCTTACCGTCTCCACGTCCTGGTGTAGTTTGTTATTCAAACACATCATTATTTGGATATGTATAATAATGTTTATAAATGATGTAAATAATAGATATAACATGTTAATTATTCTTTAAATATGATATACCATCCAATTAGAAATGATTTCGCCATCAATATAACGATATTGTCGGTCGTTCTTATGTACGGATTACCGTCTCCACGACGCGATGAGATTCATCCCCAAGTTTACCATTCAACGCTGATTATAAAAATATATATTATTAATAATTATGTTATATATGAAAAAATAATTCTACATGAGATATATATATATATATATATATTTACTTACATATATCTAATTCACTTACTTTTGTTCAATACGATATGAAAACGGAAACAACGTTTATGCGTACGTACGATCTACCGTCTCCATAAACTGTGCCTTCCATTTAATATATCTATCTATTATAAATATTTATATTCTAAATATATATGATATATAAATCTATTTTTATATTCTGGAGGTGTTTAAATCGTTATCTAAATGATACGATCAAGAATAACAAGTTAAAACACGTACGATAAAGACATCGATTATTACCTGAAATGTTAATTAAACATCAAAATCATTATTAAATGGGCAGTATAAAGTCCTAAATTAATCATGTATGATATAATAAATAATTATATGGTTCTTTTATAATTAAATAACATTCTATGGTCATTATAAAGAAGTTTAAACATACCCTCAACCAATGGAAAGTGCAAGGTAAGGGTAATTCACTCAATCAAATTATTATCCGAGATTGTTTATCTGTGTATATTTACTGGGATATATTTATCATAAATACCCATATTTAATAAAAAAATTCAAAAGGAATATTTTATGGTTTTATGGGAGGGTCTATTTAACTAGATCATTATTTTAACAGTTTTAATGATTTATTTTTCTAAATACTTTTAATTAATGTCCATGTTTTCAAAATGATTTTAAGGATTTATTTATATGAACATGAATGTTTTGAAATGATAATTCTTTTCAAAAGTTTCAAAGTGGTATTGAACACTTTGATTCAAAAATATCTATTAAGTTTTTTCCTTTTTAAATGTGTGACTTTTAAATGTTTTCATGAAAAATGGATATTTCTCTCAAAGAGTTTTAAAAATTATTTTCATATATGCCAACATCCTTTGATGGATTTTAAACTTGTTTGAATTTGATTTGTTATGATACAAATATTCCATATTGTATTGAATTTTTTTCTGATATATTTGATTGTGGATGTGTTTTTTAGTTCCATTCATGATTTATGGTTAATCTATTGACATTTCTTATACTAGTTTTAATATGCATGTTAATGTTATGTTTCAACCATTTCATGTGATGAATGTATTGGACTTAGTAATTGACGGGTGGAGCCCACTATAGATCCTTGGTGCATCGGTAGGTCTCATGAGACAATTAGACGTTGAATTGGTTGAGGCCTTTCCCAATTTGATATATGGTTTTGGACGAGGCCTAAATCATTTTTAGATGTCTTGGTCGATGCCTTGAACAGATATTTCAGAATGTCTTGAATTATACATTCCATCATTATGAAAATAATTTTGATGGTTAATGTGGTTATTCAACTAGTATTAAACAAATGACTATGTTTTATTAAGGAATTATTTACTCAGTTCATATTTCTCCCATAAAGTATTCATGTTTATTTTTTCTAAAAGCATGTGGTTTCAATTATTCACCATGTGTATTGTTTATGTTATCTTCTTCTAAATTGTTTACCCTTACTAAGCATCTGAGATCACCCCTTTCTTATGTTTTATTTTCCCAGAATTCCAAGAAGTGTATTATGATTGATGAGTAGGGTTAATCTAATGGATTAATGGTGTTTTCAAAGGATAATTTATGTTGTGTTTTATTTTTCTAATGTGTAATGTAAAGTTCATGTATGTAATATATTTTTCAAGGCTGCTAAACTGATCGGTCACTTAGGACATGATTCATTGTAATTATTCCAATGTATTAAAATAATACACTAGCTCTGGGATTCTAAGGTCAGGGCGTTACAGTTGGTATCAAAGGAAGTTTGACAATAACCTTGGAAACTTGATTTAGAAAAACTCTGATTAGAGAACGTCACCCTAAGATAGACTTTGAGGATTTTTATAGAATAACATCCTAGTATTTTGGTAATATAGATATTTTGTGTATTTTCCAATAAATAATTCCCTATCTGGATAAGATTAGGTAGATGTTACTCTAGAATACATGTACGTAGGAGTGAAAACTCTGAAAAGGGGATTCGGGCATGGCCTGGAGTATCCTGGTACACGACAATGGGCCTTGCTGCACTCTTGGTTATGACACTCCGGGGGTATATGCTTAGGATAATTCATATTTTCATTAGAATCCATTATGAAGGATTTAGGAGTAAATACTTCCTCAAAGAAAACATTCTATGACTATATATTATATGCATAATATTTTCAATTTACGTTAGGTATTTTACAAGTATGGAATTATGCATTGGGATTCGTAAACTGACATAGTGTATGCTGTTGTTTAGAAATGGCGCCTAGAAGAACGAATGAAAATTCTAGAAATTTGCATGATCGAAAGATTAAGAAGGATCATATCATTCATTGTATAAACCAACATTTAAAAGGGAAATAGTCTCCCATGTATTCTCATCATATGAAGAAATAGTGTCATGTGTTAATAAGATATGTAATTAATTCTATGATTCTTAAGGCTTTGAAGGGAAGAAAGATAAGAACGAGATGGAAGAGAGAATGATGGATAAAGGGAAGATGGGAAATAAGGATTTTCCCATTTGTGATAACTATGGAATGAATAACCTTGGTAAATGCTTGAAGGTAATGGGAGTTTGTTATAAGTGTGTAGAAGAAGGACACCATGTACATGATTGCAAGGGTAAGAAAAATGGTTTCAAATGTGGAATGCTTCATCTGCATTGAGTTGGGACACTACGTGAAGCAATGTCCAAATCATCATAGTATACCCAAATATTGCAATTGGATAGAAATCAAGTTACGATTCTACCAAAGATGAAGGGGAATGATTAGATTTATTATGTTTCTATTAATTTATTGTGTCATTTTTGTATTTTATTAATGATTTACATGTTATAATAATTATAGAGTATAATAGGAATTTACTACAGTACTATTTCATTAAAGAATTGAGATTGTGTGGAACCAAAAAAATTGACTCAATAGCAGGTTAATTTTTTGAAAAATATATGGTTGAGAGAAAGAGAAACCATAATATGGTTCTTATACTGAGTTAGTGATTTTGGAATAATATATGATTGATTTGGATAAATTATATTGGATATTTTTTACTACCGTGAAACTGATTAATGATTTGTATATTCCATCATTTTTGGAGTTTACAACATTTTTGGATAGAAGGTGTACGTCCAATATTCTATAAAGAATAAGGTATCATGAATATAATCAATATGGTTTTATGGTAATTTAGGGTGTTACTGTGTTTTAAAAGTATACATGATTAAGGTATTCACAGGTTATTACATGGAAAAAAAGATCTTCATTATGATTACCTTCCTTATAAATTTTGTACTGTGTGATTGGACAGAAGTATATTGGATAAGACTAAAGGGTGTAATGGATTAAGATTGACATTGGATACTATTTTTATGGTTAAAGATTTTCATAATATTATTTTTCGATTGTTATAAAAAGGACAATTTGGTGGTCGGGAGACAACACGTCCTATCTGGAAAGGTCATGAGACATGGACCCGCAACCGAAGGGTGACAAGGGTGGATCACCTACCACTGGCATACATGATGTCCTAGTTTTTATGTTTTATATTTTTTAATAGTCTAATAAATGTATTATAAATTCATTATTTTTGGATCCCTGTACGATTAGGATAAATAGAATATTTTTGAATTCTAATATATTTTGTAGTGAAAGATGAGTTTGTGGTAGGAATTAGTTGAAAGGTGAAACTCTAATAGTCAAGTATTTTTTTTCCTCTTATTATAAGAATAAATTAATTCTTAAATGTTAAGGAAGGTATCTTAAAACCAAAAATGGGTATTACTAATTTCTTATGTTTTATTGAACCGGTAATATTTTAAATCATCATAGACTGATGGCTTTGAGGCCTTCAATTTTACACTTGTTTCTAATTGATGACCTCAATCACTCCCTATAAATATTTATGTTTTCCACCAATTATGTGTCTCTAATTTCCACTAATGTTCTTCTAACTGATATCATAATTTGGTGGAGACTTTTTCATTTCCGTTTCCCTCTTATTAAGGAAAAGTTTTATTAACCCAATTTCTGATGTGGGTTTTCCACAAAGGTATTGTTCAATTTTTAACCTTTTATCTTTGAAGAAAAATTTTAATATTGTGAGGACTCAATTTATTGAAGTAGGGTAGAATGTAACACCACAAGGTTTTATGTTACGTTATCTCATTAAAGTAATTCAATACCTTTCACTACACACAACACCGAATTTGAGCGCACCACGATTTAACAAACAAGCCATTCAAAAAAGAATTAATGAATACTATTAACCACATTTTAAATTTTATATATCCTATATAATATTAAATTTAATATTTTGTGTTTCTTAGACATAATATAAGAAAAATTCAATTTTTTATATAAAAGAGGTTTTTTTTTCAAAAAATACAGTTTTCACCTTTTAATGGAGAACCATTTTTAAATCCAATATTTTAAATTTTTATATATTAAATTTAGTGAAATTAAATTCTTCTTTATAATAGGTACATAAAAAATTAGTTTGGATAAATTCTGGGTACTAATCTGATAACTTTCATATTTGGATGAATAATGAAAAAATACTAAATTTTAATTTAATATACTTTTTTAATCAAATTAATTTATACTGTTAAATTATACAATTGAGTGGTTTTAATGTATAATTATATTATATATTTATCATATAATATAATTTAGTTCATAGGATTTAATTTCACATTTAAAATGGACACAAACAAGTGTCAATCCTTTGATAGTTTTTATTTTTTTAAAACACACTTTCTAATTTGACCAAAGGAATTAATTTTAAATTAATTTTTTCTAATTCTATGTTTTTAATTTGGAAAAATTGATTCCATATTTTTAATAATTTGGTCCAAATTGTGTAAATAGGTATCTTTTATTTTTATATATTATGAATAATTACTTCGATAAATATTTTATTTACCATGGTTAAAGGGTAAATCCAGTAAATAAGGGTAAAAAATAATATAAAAATAATAATAATTACCCTAACATGTGTCCTATTCCTATTGGATGATACATTTCCGACCATGGTAATCCATGGGTCGATTGTGGGACCCCATGGAGCCACTTGAGAGTGATAATGACACATTATATTAATTAATTAATAGTAAAGCTATAAATTACATAAACATGTGACTTTTAGTAAAACTATTATTAAGTGGGGTAATATAAGTAATCTTTTTGACTATAAAGACTCATTTAAAAGATACGAAGATTTACTATATGACGCTATTTTATTTTTAATTTTTAGAAATAAAATATATATATTTCTTTGTGACACAATAATGATGTAGTATTTTCATTATTAATAAAAGAACCAAATAAATGATATTGTAAATATTAAAATAAATATAATTTCAAAGTTATGATGCCATCCTAGAATTTTATAGGTAAATATGACATGTTAAGATTGATTCAATGTATTTTATTCAAAGTAATCAATTTGTCATGACTTTCAAAAAAACCAAATACTAAATAGTTTCAAAATTGACATAAATGAGTTTTTAAAAACAAATATTATATTATTAAATTATATAATAGTCATAAAATCTAAGGTTCTTCCAATGAACTTATATAATTATAGGTATATAATTAATGAACCACTTTATGTTCACTTGGAAATTTATAGTTTGTTTATTAACCAATAATTATATTAATACGAGAATACATGGTAAAAGTTAATATATTTAATTAGGAGTTAAATCTAAAAGATAAGGTTAATATGGTGACCCAAACCTATCTAAAACATATTGGTTGAGTGGTTATAGACTCATTACCACCTTATCCTAGAAATAAATAATTTTGGTTCCATTATTAACTGAAAATGATTTTATTATAAAATAATATTTCATTCTTTTCCTAAAATGACCCTCATCTCTCTTATAAAAGGGTACTTCCCCTTCTCCCAAAATCACACCTCCAAATCCATTTTGCTCGACCAAAACCTACCCAAATCTCCTAAAAAAATTACTCCCTTAGACCTAGAGGCCTCACATTGATCATAAATCCAGCCTATGGAGCCCTTTTGATCAACTGAAAAAAAACACCCGAAGAAGAGGTAATAATTTCACCACACTCTTTCAAGTTATTTTCTTCTTACACTTCCTCTTTCTTTGTTGTTTCCATAACACAATAATAACTCTAGAAACATCTAAATAATATGATGTTATTATAAATATGGTACAACCATATTCATTATTATATAAATCCTATAAATGGCAAAGTCACCATACGTGCGTACTTTCGGCTTACCGTCTCCACGTTGTGGTGTAGTTTGTTATTCAAACATTTCATTATTTTGATGGGTATAATAATGAGTATAAATGATGTAAATAATAAATATAAAATTTTAATTATTATTTTTATATGATATACCAACCAATTACATACAATTTCACCATCAATATAATGATATTGTCGCTCGAGCGTATGTACGGATTACCGTCTCCACGACGCGATGAGATTCATTCCCACATTCACCATTCAACAAAGATTATAAAAATATTCATTATTAATAAGTATGTAATATATTACATAATAAAGCTACTGGAGATATATATATATATATATATGTACTTACATATATCTTATTCACTTACTTCCATTCAATACGATATGAAAACGGAAACATCGTTTATGTGTACGTATGGCCTACCGTCTCCATAAATGGTTCCTTCCATGACATATATCTATGTATTATATATAATTATATTTTAAATATATATGATATATAAATAATGTTTTATATTATTTAGGTGTTTAAATCAGTATCTAAATGGTGCAATCATGAATATAAAATTAAAACATGTATGATAAAGAAAGTAATTATTAACAGAAATGCTAATTTAACATGGAAGTCATTATTAAATTGGTAGTATAAATTCACAAAGGAATCATGTATAATATAATAAATATTAATATTCTTCTGATATAATTTAATAACGTACTATGGTCATTATAAATGAGGTTAAACATACTTTCAACCAATGGAAAGTGCAAGGTAAGGGTTATTTCCTCAATCTCATTATTATCCGAGATTGTTTATGTGTAAGTATTTACTGGGACATATTTATCATCGATACCCATATTTGATAAAAATGTTTTCAAAATAAATATTTTAAGGTTTTTAGGGAGGGTAAATTTAACTAGATCATCATTTTAAATTTTTTTATGATTTATCATTCTAAATTCTTTTAATTAAAGTCCATGTTTTGAAAATGATTTTAAGGATTTATTTATATGGACATGAATGTTTTGAAATGATAATTATTCTCAAAAGTTTCAAAGTGGTATGGGACACTTTGATTTAAAAATATATTTTAAATTACTTCATTTATAAATTTGTGACTTTTAAATGTTTTCATGAAAAATGGATATTTCTCTCAAAGAGTTTTACAAATCATTTTCATCTATTTTAACATCCTTTGATGGATTTTAAACTTGTTTGATGTTGATTTTTTATGATTCAAATATTCCATATTGTATTGAATGTTTTGTGATATATTTGACTTTGGATGTGTTATTCTTATACCATTCATGGTTTATGGTTAAAGTATTGGCATTTCATAATCTAGTTTTAGTATGCTTGTTTATGTTATGTTTCAACCTTTCCATGTGAGAAATGTATTGGACTTAGTAAGTGATGGGTGGAGCCTGCTATAGATCCTCGGTTCATTGGTAGGTCTCATGATACAATTAGATGTGGAATTGGTCGAGGCCTTTCCAAATTTGATATATGGGTTTATCCAAGGCCTAAATCATTTTTAGATTTCTTGGTTGGGGAATTGAAACAATGTTTTAGAATGTCCGGCATTATACATTCCCTCATTATGAAAATAATATTGATGGTTCATGTGGTTATTCGACTAGTAGAATACTAATGACTATGTTTTATTATAGAATTATTTACTCAGCACATATTTCTTCCATAAATTATTCATGTTTATTGTTGGAAAAGGCATGTGTTTTCAATTATTCACCATGCCTATTGTTTGCGTTATCTTATGCTAAATTGTTTACCCTCAATGATAATCTGAGCTCACCCATTTCTTATGTTTTATTTTCATAGGATTTCAAGAGGTGTATTATTATTGATGAGCAGGGTTAATCTAGGGGATTAATGGAATTCTAAAAGGATCATTTATGTTGTGTTTTATTTTTCTAATATGTAATATAAAGTTCTTGTATATAATCTATTTTCCAAGATTACTAAACTGATCAGTCTTTCAGGAGTTGATTCCATGTTATAATGCCAATGTATTAAAATAATACACCGACTCCGGGCTTCTGGGGTCGGGGCATTACAGTAGGTATCCGAAGAAGTTTATAAATTACCATGGAAACAAGATTTAGAAAAACTATGATTAGAAAACATTACCCTAAGATAGAATTTGAGGATTATTATAGAAGAACTTCCTAAAATTTTGGTAATCTAGAGATTTTTTGTATTTTCCAAGAAATACATTCATTTTTAGATACGAGTAGGTAGAGTCGATTATGGAAAAGATGTACATAGGAGCGAAAACTCTGACAAGACGTTTTGAGCTTCGCCCAGAGTATCCTGGTACATGACAATAGGCCTCACTACACTCTTGGTTACGACAGTCCTTGGGGATATGATTAAGATAATTCACATTTTCATTACAATCCATTATGAAGGATTTCAGAGTAAATACTTTCTCAAAACAATTATGATTATATATTATATGCATAATATTTTCAATTTATGTTAGGTATTTTACAAGTTGGGAATTATGTATTGCGATTCATAAACTAACCTATTTTATGCCATTGTTTAGAAATGGTGCCTAGTATAGGGAATGATAATTCCAGCAATACGCATGATCAAAAGATTATGAAGGATCATATATTTCATGGTATTAGGCCTACATTTAAAAGGGAAATAGTCTCCCATGTATTCTCATCGTATAAAGAAATAATATCACGTGTTAATAATATAAGTAAATAATTATCCATGTCCTATGGCTTTGAAGGGAAGCAAGAGAATAAAGGGATGGAAGAGGTAATGATGGATAATCGGAAGAGGGGCAAGAAGGATTTTCCCATATGTGATAACTATGGAAAGAATAACCTTAATAAATTCTTGAAGTTATTGGGAGTTTGTTATAATTTTGGAGAAAAAAGGCACCAAGTACGTGACTACAAGGGTAAGAAAACAATTTCAATTGTTTAATGCTTCATCTGCATGGATTTGGGACACTACGTGAAGCAATGTACAAATCATCAGAGTATACCCCAAATGCTGCTATTGGATAATAATCAAGTAATGATACTACCAATAATGATTGGGGAATGATTATATTTCTTTTGTTTTTATTAATGTATTGTGTAATTTTTGTATTGTATTAATGATGTATGTGTTATAATAATTATAGAGTATAAAATAATTGTACTGCAGTACAATTTAATTAAGGACATCAGATTTGTGGAACCAAGAAAAGTGACTCAATAATAGTTTGATTTTCTGAAAAATGTATAGTTGAGAGAAAGTGAAACCATAATATGGTTCTGATTAATGATTTGTATATTCCATCATTATTGGGGTTTACAACATTTTTTGATAGGAGTATATCCAGTATTCTATAAGTAATAAATGATCATGAATTTAATCAACATGTTTTAATGGTAATTAAGTGTGTTACTGTGTTTCAAAAGAATACATAATGAAGGTATTCACAGGTTATTACATGGAAAAAAAAAGATCTTCATTATGTTTACCTTCCTTAAAAATTTTGTACTGTGAGTTTGGACAGTTGTATTTTTGATAAGACTACATGTTGGAATGGATTAAGTTTGACATTGGATACAATTTTTAAGGTTCATGATTTTCTTATGATTTTTTTGGTTTTTTATAAGAAGGAAAATGCGGTGGTCGGGCGACAACCTGTCGCTTCTGGCAAGGTTGTGAGACTTGAACCCACAACTGAATGGCGATAAGTTTGGATCACCTACCACTGGAATACGTGATGTACTGGTTGGTATAATTTTTTTTAATAGTTTTTCAAATTAATTAAAACTTCATTATTTTTGTAACCCTATACGATTAAGATAAATAGAATATTTTTGAATTCTATTATCTTTTAGAGTAAAATATGAGGTTGTGGTAGAAATTAGTTAAAGGGTGAAACTCTAAAAGTCAAGTATATTTTTTCCTCTTATTATATGATTAAATTAATTCCTAAACTTTAAGTATGGGATCTTAAAACCAAGAATGTGTTATCCTAATACCTTATTTTTTGTTGAACAGGTGATATTTTAAATCATCATAGATTGATGGCTTTGAGGCAGTCAATTTTACAGTTGTTTGTGATTGAGGACCCTAATCACTTCCTATAAATATTTACATTTCTATTCCAATTATGGGTCTCTAATTTCCACCAATTTTCTCCTAATTGAGATCATAATTTGGTGGTGACTTTTTCATTTCCCTTTCCCTCTTATTGAGAATAAATTTTATTAACCCAATTTCCGATGTGGGATTTTCAGAATGATATTTTTCAATTTTTAAAATTCTATTTTCGAAGAACAATTTCAAATTGCGAGGACTCATTTTCTTTAAGGAAGGGTGAATGTAAAAGCCCATGGTTTTATAGTAAGTTATCTCCTTAAAGTAATTCAATAGTTTGCACTACATGCAACACCGAGTTCAAGCGCACAACGACTTACCAAACTAGTCATTCAAAAAATATGTTATGAATTTTATTAACCACATATTAAATTTTATATATACTATATAATATTAACATTCATATTTTGTTTTTCTTAGACATAATATAAGAAAAATTCAACTTTTTAGATAAAAGATGTTTTTTTTTAAATGAAATTTTTTCGCCTTTTAATGGAGAACCCTTTTTAAATACAATATTTGAAACTTTTATATATTAAATTTAGTGAAATTGAATTCTTCTTTTTAATAGAGACATAAAAATTTAGTTTGGATAAATTTTTGGTACTTCTTTGATAACATTCATATTTTTTGAATAGTGAAAAAATACTAATTTTTAATTAAAAACATCTTTTTTAATCAAAATAATTTATATTAGTAAATTATAAATTTGAGTGGTTTTAAAGTATCATTATATTTGATTTGTATTATTTAATATAATTTTGGTCATTGGATGTAATTTCACATTTAAACTAGATATAAACAAGTGTCAATCTTTTGATAGTCAATATTTCTTAAAAATTGGCTTTCTGTTTTGACAATGGGAATTAATTTTAAATTAATTTCTTCCACTTATATGTTTTTTATTTAGAAAAATTGATTCCATATTTAGAATCCCTATGTCAAAATTTTGTAAATAGGTAACTTTTATTTTTAGACATTATGAATAATTACTTCGGTAAATATTTTATTTATCATGGTTAAAGGGTAAATCCGGTAAATAAGGGTAAAAAATATTATAATAACATTAAATTACCCTAAAATGTGTCATATTCCTATTTTTTGATATATTTCAGATCCGGGGCATCCTTGGGTCGATTTTGGAACCCCATGGAGCCACATAAGAGTGATAATGACACATTATATTAAATAATTTAATGTAAAGACAGAAATGACATAAACATATATATTTTAGTAAAACAATTATTAAATGGGGTTATATAAGTTATCATTTGGAATATAAATACTAATTATAAATCTAAAAATATTAATTGCATGATTATATTTTATTTATAATTTTTAGACTTTAAATAAATATATTTCATTATGACACAATAACGATGTAGTATTTTCATTATTAATAAAAGAACCAAATAAATGATATTGTAAATATAAAAATAAATATACTTTGAAGTTTTTGATACCATCCCATAATTTTATAGGATAATATTACATGTTATTATTTATTCAATGTATTTTTTTCAAAGTATTCATGTTCTTATGACTTTCACAAAAACCAAATACTAAATAGTTTCAAAATTGACATAAATGAGTTTTTAAAACAAATATTATATTATTAAATTATATAATAGACCTAAAAAGATAATTTTCTGCCAAATAACTTATGTAATTATAGGTATATAATTACTAAACTAATTTAAGTTAACTTGGAATTTTATTGTATGTTTATTAACCAATTCTTTTAATAATACAAGAATACATGGTAAAAGTTAACCTATTTGACTAAGAGTAAAATCTAAAAGATAAGGTTAATATGGTGACCTAAACCGGTATAAAAACTATTTTTGAGTTTTTTTATACCCATACAAACATTATCCTCTAAATAAATAATTTTGGAGCCATTAGAAACTGAATATGATTTTCTTATCAAATTATATCTCATGATTTTCCTAAAGTGACCCTCACATCTCTTATAAAAGGGTACTTCCCCTTCTCCAAAACTCACACCTCCAATTCCATTTGGATTGACTAACCCTGGCCCAAATCTCCTCCAAAAATTCTTCCCTTCGATCTAGAGGCCTTACTTTTATCAGAAAGCCAGTCTATGAGCCCTTTTGATCAACATAAAAAAAACACCCGAAGAAGAGGTAATAATTTCACCACGCTCTGTCATGTTATTTTCTTCTTACACATCCTCATTATTTGTTGTTTCCATAACAAAATAATAAATCCAGTAACATCTACACAATTTGATGTTATTATAAATATGGTACAACCATATTCGTTATTCTATCCATCCTATAAATGACAAAGTCACCATACGTGCGTACGTACAACTTACCCTCTCCACGTTGTGGTGTAGTTTGTTATTCGAAGACTTCATTATTTATATGGGTATAATAATGAGTATAAATGATTTAATTAAATAATATAACATGTTAATTATTGTTTATATATGATAAACCATCTGATTACATACAATTTCAGCAGAAATATAATTATATTGTCACTCGTTCGTACGTACGGATTACCGTCTCCACAACGCGATGAGATTCATTCCCACGTTAACTATTCAATGATGATTATAAAAATATATATTATTAATAAGAATGTAATATATGACATAATAATGCTACTGAATATATATATATATATATATATATACTTACATATATCTTATCCACTTACTTCTGTTCAATATGATTTGAAAAAAGAAACAACGTTTATGTGTACGTACGGCCTACCGTCTCTATAAACGGTTCCCTCCATTTCATATATCTATCTATTATAAATATTTATATTTAAAATATATATGATATATAAATTAAAGTTTATATTCTTTAGTTGTTTAAATCAGGATCTAAATGATACGATCAAGAATAACATGTTAAAACACGTACGATAAAGAAAGCGATTATTACCCGAAATGTTAATTTAACATGGAAAACATTATTAAATTGGTAGTATATTGTCATAAATGATTCATGTATTATATAATAAATAATAATATGGTTCTGGTATAATTTAGTAACATACTATGGTCATTATACAGGAAGGTAACTATACCCTCAACCAAAATAAATTTCAAGGTAAGGGTTATTTCCTCAATCTCATTATTATCCGAGATTGTTTTTGTGTAAGTATTTACTGGGACATATTTATAATAGATACCCATATTTGATATAAAAAATACAAAAGAAATATTTTAAAGCTTTATGGGAGGTTATATTTAACTAGATCATCATTTTAAATGTTTTAAAGATTTATCTTTCTAGATCCTTTTAATTAATGTCCATGTTTTAAAAATGATTTTAAGTATTTATTTATATGGGCATGAATGTTTTGCAATGATAATTATTTTAAAAAGATTCAAACTGGTATGGGATACTTTGATTCAAAAAAAATATCTTTTAAATTACTTCCCTTATAAATGTGTGACTTTTAAATGTTTTCATGAAAAAGGGTAATTCTCTCAAAGAGTTTTACAAATCAATTTCATATATATCAACATCCTTTGATTGATTTTAAACTAGTTTAAAGTTTATTTTTTATGATAAAAATCTTCCATATTGTATTGAATGTATTTTGATATATTTGATTGTGGATGTGTTATTCTTATACCAATCATGGTTTATGGTTAGATTATTTACATTTTGTATGCTATTTTAAATATGCATTTTTATGTTATGTTTCAACCATTCCATTTGAGAAATGTATTGGACTTAGTACGTGACAGTTGGAGCCCACAATAGCTCATTAGTGCATCAGTATGCCTCATGAGACAATTAGAAGTGGAATTGGCCTAGGCCTTTCCCAATATTAAATATGGTTTTGGCAGAGGCCTAAATCATTTTTATATGCCTTGGGAGAGGACTTGACAAGATGTTTCAAAATGTACGACATTATACATTCCCTCATTATGAAAATAATATTGATGGTTCTTGTGGTTATTCGACTAGTATAATACCAGTGACTATGTTTTAATATGGAATTATTTACTCAGCTCATATTTCTTACATAATGTATTCATGTTTATTGTTTTAAAGGCATGTGTTTTCAATTATTCACCACACTTATTTTTTATGTTATCTTACACTAAATTGTTTACCCTTACTGGGCATCTGAGCTCACCACTTTCTTATGTTTTATTTTCCCAATATTCCAAGAATTGAATTATTATTGATGAGTAGGTGTAATATGGGGGATTAATGGAATTATCAAAGGATCATTTATGTTGTGTTTTATTTTTCTAATGTGTAATGTAATGTTCGTTAATGTAGTCTATTTTCCAAGACTGCTAAACTGATCAATAATTCGGGACTTGATTCTTTTTTATCATGCAAATGTATTAAAATAATGCATCGACTCCGGGATTCTGGGGTTGGGGCGTGAAAAATACAATTTATCATAGAAACTCAAACCTAATGTAAGAATGACCTTCATGGAAATCACTACATGAACATCTATATCTAACCAAAAAGGATTAAAAATTTATAATTTTATTTATATATCAACTATAAAATAAAATTATTTTTTTTCTATTATTGAAAAAAAAACATAATCAAATCTTTTTATTCATTTTCCAAATGTGCCTTTAGAAATTGAATACATTATTGAGATCAAAATACCAATACGTTAATAATTCAATAGAGATTATTGTAAATCATGAGTAATTTTTTTGAATAATACAAGGATAAAAAATGACTTTTATTATACTCAATCAAAACAATTGATAATATATTTAAATTATAAAAAACACCCCCTATTTCATCAAAAAAATTCCAATAATATGTAACTTGATATTTAAAATTCCTAAAAAAATTATCTATTGAAGTAATTTTTATTTTTTTAATGTGAAAATAATCCTATGGATTTCATCGAAACCCTAGTTCACTAAATTATACTTCAGTGTAATTTCATACATTAAAATAATGAGAAATATTTCTTGTAAAATTAATTTTTTTTAATAACAATGGAAAATAATTATAAAATAATTTTAGATATAATTTATAATTTTTATAATGTGTAAACAACTAATTTAAATGAGAAATAATCCTTGGTTTCATAATAAAAATAAATTTCATTGTGCCATGTATCAATACTAGATGATTTCATTGTCAAACAATATTTCTATTCAAATAGAGATAAATAAAAAGCCTTATAAGATGATTAGAACCCTTAAAATTTGAAAACATTGAATCAATTTTTATCTTAAGTGAAACCCTTTGATGAAATAACCATATGAGAGAAATAATATTCGATAATAAAGAATAATATGAATAAGAATATCAGAAGATAGAGCAATTTTGTGAAGCTTACTTGATAGAATCACCTTAATTAAATTGTTAATAACCATGGAGGAGAAAAATTAGAAATAGGGACCACAAATGTGTACATCTATAAGGTGGGTAGAAAATGAGGATGAAATGGGAGGTGGAAATTTTAAATTTGGATTTTTAATAATAAGTTATTTTGGTTTTAAATGGGTAAAAATATTGGGTTTAGGTTTTACAAAATCATTACGGAGGAACTAGAAATTAATTATTAAACATGGAATTTTTATAGAGTTATGAAATACATGGATCATTGATATTATTTCAAAAACAATAAAATAAACTTTACTCTAAATTTAAAGGAATTTCTACGAAAAATAAATATAATATGAAAAAATATTGACGTTGTGGGGGGAACAATAATCTATACGGTGACACTTTATGCTCCATGAAATTATTTATCAGATCATTGATTATAATCACGAACCTAAGGAATCATATTTCTACATTGTACAACCAACATGAAACTTTCTAATCAATAATATAACAGTTTTCAGGATGACATGAAATATTAATGGACATCATATATGGAGTTATTATTATATAGTTTAAATCTAATTCAGGATATTACAATACCTTGAATATCATGTCGCATGTTCTAATAACATGTCCTACATATCCAAACACTTATAAATAGATAATACAACCTGGTAGGGATTCAAATTTTCAATTAATATCCATGAATTAAAATCATGAAAGGAGTTAATTTAATTAGAGTCTAATATCTATCATTAAATGATTTTTCTATCAATGATAAAATTAATCCAAGGTTATTTTAAATTATGAACCTTAGTTTATCTATAGGAACATAATTTCCCATTATGTAAGGGTGGGTTGAATAGGACATTCATAATATTTTTGTTATTTTATTTTTCCTCAATGGAGTGTAAATCATTGAATAAAGGGAGACCATGAAATAATTTATGAATAGAAAAAATATACTAAGGGAAAAGGGACCATTTATTTGTGGTTTCCGCGCTATTTATAATTCTTGTAGAGTGATGTAATATTGTATTTAAATACATCAAACAGAGATTAAATTTGATGATATGACCATTCTTAATTTAGAAAAATGTTAATAGAAATTGAAGTAATTGGATTTTTTATAAAATATATCCATTAAATTCATAAAAACAAAACTTAAATTCTTAAATTATTAAAAAAAATATGCATAATTCAAATAAATTAAGGATTATAAATAAGTAATTAAAATTAATTCCTCAATTTGATGCATCCCTAACTTCAAACTCAGTAAGAATATGTTATAGTGTGGTCCCCCTCCAAGATTTAATCTAAGACTAAGGATCCTCACATATTTGATACATAATCCTAATAATCCATAGTTCCCATTGTTTCTGAGATCAGACCATGTTTTCTGCTATAACATCAATATGATAATCAAGATTCTTCAAATGGATAGAACTAGATTCTATTTTCTATTAAAACCCTCTTATAAAAATCATTAGATCAAAATAGACCAATAAATGGAAAAATATAGGACCTTATAGAGCATCAAATTTATAATGCACTGATTTCCCTCAATTATGTCACACAAGTGGTTTACTCTCAATAGATCATGTTGAAGAAAATCAATTTGATCTTTTTAAAACACTAGATGATGAAGATATGACCTAAATAAATATGATTTCTTTCATATCATATGGTATGTTATGGTATGTATTAATGTATTACATTCATGTGGGAAAAGGATTATTTTTCCACTGGGTATATTGGATAATACATTATATGGATATATTTTCTAGGATTCCTAGGGCAGTTAAATTATAGGGTATGGGTGAATCATAATTCCATGAATCATGTGATACAATTAATTTAAAATAAATTATTCATTTAAGGTAATTTAACATTAAATTATAATGTTTAAACATCCAATACAATTTATACTTTAATTAATTAATCAATTTATATGATAAACTCATGAAAATGAATCTGTTTTGGGTTACAAAACATTTTCAAATGAAGTCATTAGCTCATAATTTTAGGAAATATAAGAGTTGATGGATTTGGTTAGGGTATAATCCATAAATCCTATTTAAAGGAGTCCTAGATATGATAATTGGTGTGTGTGCTCCTTGATCATGTTTTTGGATGATAAACTCTCTTCATGATGATCCCTTACTATTTCCTTATTTTTACTCAAAGATGCTAGAATTATACAATTTTTAGAGTATTCTTCCCAAATTATTTGGGTGATTTGGTATATTATATATATAAACCATAGAGGGAAGAGCCTATTTGTTTTTATTATTCATATAAATAAAATATCGATTGTGGAAAATAGTAGGGGTGAACTCAGTTGTGTGGTACACATTCTTCATTTCCATTTTAATAGTATTTGGTTTCAAAGAAATTCTGGTCATGTTATTTATGACATTAAAGAATTTATTCTTTACAGATAAATCATTGATTGAACCTTAAAAACATATCATTGGTATCTTAGCTTTATGATGTTTTTTTTTCATGAAATATTTCTAAAAATAAAAAAAATTGATGTTGTATTTTGTTTCATTAAATATGGTTGAATCTTTTTCTACAGGTGGTTATAAAACATCAAATATCATATGATATAATAAAGTAGTTCTATACAATATGGGATATCATCAGTGGTGACATAGAACATTTTCTTTAGTTTCACTAGAATCATAGTGTATGAATGGGGATATCACATGGGGATATTTTGATGAACTATGTTTCTAAAACAAAGCATCATATCACCCTTATTCACTAATCCATTATTTTTATTATTTTGGAAAACCACTTTTCGGATAAGTGGGAACCAACAAGCACCATACATACACCAATAAAGCCAAAAAAAGTGAGATTCAAAATTCAAACATAAAAATTTTAAAAATCAAACTACATTACCGCCTTGAGCCACATCCTATTTTGAATTATGTACCCTAATAGAAATAATACCCATAATTACACCAAAACTGGTGAGGGAACCACCAGAATCCAATACTGTTATAGGAAAATCACCATATTTGTCAAAACCACATGAACTGAGCACTAAAAACAACCAAATAACATAGGCCATTGAATCTACAAGATGAAGCCACTCTGTATTTCATGTCTTCATGAACCAGAAAGAGATAAAACACCAACACAGAGTGGAATCTCACCATAAAAATGAAAAACATTAGCATTCCATATCATGAACCTCATCGATGGCTGTCTCTATACCCAAAATATAGAAAAACCGAACTAGTAACTCCTTTAAAACATTCTACGAGAAAGACTCAAATAGAGAGACTTACCAAAAAGAAGAAACAAACTAACCTTCCTAAAAAATAAAATTGGACTGGGTGAGGAGAATTGTTGTCCACCAAACCCCATCTACCAAAACCTCTATGGAACCACTAATTCAGATCTGACATAGGGAAAAAATAAGGGAGTTGTGGTCAGGACAGAGATTTGGATGACTGAGGACTCCGATGTTGGCAGCACAATGATACTGATACCAGAATCCCAACTCAAGGTCAAACTGATGGAGAAGCACCTAAAAAACCAACAACCCTCGAACCACTTTACCCCAAATCATTGTGTTACCATCACTCAAAAATTTCATATAAAGTATAATAGGGAATAATTTATATTAATAGTGATAAAAATATTTATATTTACTATATTATATAATGTTTATAATGTATTATATATTTTGTAAAGTGTTTATAATTAACTGATGTATGAATAATTCAATATAGTTTATCTTCTATTTAAATATTTGAATTTTTTATTTAGATAATTTATTTACTTCTAATTATTCATAGATATAAATATTATATTGTCAATATTTTTATTATTTAGTTTAAATTGTTAAATTTCTTCTATAAATTGTCTTACATGCATCTCAAGACAAACAAGCCTGGTAAAAACTTGATTTTGTTTTCTTAAAACAAGAGTTTGGATTATATTATATTTTTATCTTGAAAATAAATTTTCATTATAGTTTATTAATATTAGGTGTTATACTTATGTTGAAATTTAAATCTATATTGAGTAAATTTTCATGAGGTAGATTTATTTTGGGTCATATCGTTCATTGTTCTGGATGCTTATACCTTATCTAGAAAAGTGGGGCTTGGATTTTTATAGATCCAAGATTACTCTCGAGGGGAGTATTGGTTTTTTAGGATTTTAAACCATTACATGAAAATTAATCGTATAACTTATGAATTTTATTCATTTTGATGTGCATGAATGTAGCTTAATTTTGAATTGTGTTAGTAATACAATCAATGAGTTGTTTTAAGAGTTACACATCAATATAGTTGAAACATATTGAATTGGTGAAAGGTATGGAATTCCAAACTAAATCACTAGAATCATTTGTATATAAATTTAATTACATGTGATAATATGGGGAGATTAAATCCACTTTAAAAATACCATGCGTAAAATTCCTTCAAAATTGAACACTTTTCCAGACCTCGGTCACTCAATAAGGTGGTTTCTACCAAGGTAGTGTTCCCCTAAATTATCGTGTGTAAAGATAGTAAATAATGGGTAAAACTAATGGGATTATGTGTCTATTTTTTCTTTTTATTTAGGATGAAATTAGCTAGTAAACCCTTATAAAGGATTCCAGAATAAAACTCTTGAGTATATATATATAATGAATAAGATGAGTTTGTATACGCTCAATAATCCAATAGTCATATATGATATTATTGGATTAATATCCAAAATAAATTACTAATTTTTTATATAAACACTAAGAAAAAGTCATTATTTATTATAATGTAGATATTGTACCACTAATGGATATGATTAAATTCTAAAGGGGTATTCATTTTAGTGGTTGTATATTTAATAAAATTCCTTACTGAATAAATGTAAAACATTATAGTCATTTGGTAAAATATCATGTTATAGATAAAAAAGGAACCATTATAATTTTTATGATTGACATTGTATTTTTTTAAGAGTAAAACCCTAATGTAAGTAATTTTTCTGATTGGTAATATAGAATAAGGATTTATCTTAAGAAATAAGGTATGTTCTACATGTTAGTAAAACTTATTACTGGGTAACCGATTACTGATTTCATTCAATAAATGGATATTTAATCTTATGAAAAGGAACTAAAGGATTCAAAAATAGAAACTAATCTCATTCTTTTTTCCATAAAATAAATATATTCAAATCATCATGAAAAATTGATATATACAAGATTATAGATAACCTAAAAAATATCTCTCAAGAATAAGTAATGAATGAGTTATATGTGGGTTCAATGGATATCTATCAGTGAAAGAAGGTATAAGGAAGACTAGTCTCTATAAATGTGAATAGAGTGATTCATTATGTGAATGGATTATAGAAACATGGTTTACCTATCATTATTTACCTATACATATACTTCATTCAAAATCCATTTCTATATAGGTTCTGAAAGTTCATTGTAACCATTAATTTGAATGAGTTGAACAAAAGTTTACATGGTATCCTCAATGTGTTGAGGATTTTTTTATTAGGATATTGGAATTGTAGGATCATGTTCCATGATGATGGTATAGAAGGATAAATGTAAAAATATATATTGAATTATATGAAGAGGGTTCATAGATTGTCCACAAAGCCAACTAAATCAAAGAAAATGAATAAATGAGAGTGCATTCATTATGTAACACATTTTGATTGGTGAAGTAACTACACTGAATACTGGAAGAGTTTTATGAAACCAATTTAGTAGTCCACATTAAGTATGATGTTATAGAAATCAATTCCTATATTTTGATATGTTATATTATACCAACTATATATTATACAAGTGTATTGAATATACCAGAGTTGGAAACCTATAGTGTTTAAAAAAGAAGCATGAAGTATTCTATCATGTAATGGGAATGAAAATATTATATTGAGGACATGTTCGTGGGAATTTCATTGAATCTTGGATGAAATTAACATAATTAATTTTTATTTTTCAGCTTCATTTTTATCACTTATATATTAAGAGTTGTTTTTAAAAAATAGTTACTTAAATAAATGAGATAAATATTTTGATACACATAATGTGTGACTCATTCAATTATATAAAATAATTTAAAATGAGACAAGGATAATGTCAGTTTTATTCAATATATTATTTTTATCCAATAATATTTTGGAATATGATTCCACCACCAACAGTCCAATATTTATATAATAAATATTTATTTTTTAAAATTCTCTAAACACATTGTATACGTATTGTCATAACCCGGCCCCATGGAGATAAAGATATAACAACCCCAAGATTGCCTCCATATTCCAATGGTGGGTTACAAGCACTGAAAGGAAAAAACTAACATAGGGGTTGTTTTTTAATGTACCTGTATGCACACACCCGACCATTTCAATGAAAATGTTAAGAGAAATAATAATAATAAATTGAAATATCTAGAATACACACATGCATATGAAAAACCTCTAGGGTGTCTAAGAGTAAGATTGTGAAAACAAAATTTATAGGGTAAAAATACATGCCTTAATGGAAATATGTACCAAACTAACAAAACAAGAATGTATAAGAAATTTTGAGAGAGCCTAGATTTTGATATTCAAGACCTGACAACCGTAGGAGGTCCAATGCAATATAAGTCCCTAGGATTCTCTAGAATAACTATAGACTTGTCCATAATCTACATATGAAATGAAATTTTTAGTCAAATCACATGCTAAGGTGCGTAAATATATACTTAGTAGGACATCCCAAAACATGATGGGGGAGTAGTGAGAGAAATGATAGTAATGTATAGCAGATAGATCCCCCCAAAGTAAGAGAGTAAAAAATCAAACTACATGGATACAGATATGTATATATATATATATATATTTGTGTGTGTGTGTGTGTGTGTGATCAAACCAAATAATGATAGATAAGGGTATCTCCATCTCATAGAAAATTCTAAAAAAGGGTACCAATAGTTCCATATATCCATCATTGATGCCCAATATCTTCCCGTTTTCCTAGAAGAAACATACAAGTCAATCCACACCTTGTCATTTTGACACAAAATCAAGGGTCCATAATATCTACGTAGATGACCCATTCCTCAGTAAAACAGGTGGGTGCCACATTGTAGTATATATGTGACCCATTCCCTATCCAATATGATGGTTAAACTCTGATGTCTTGGGACCAATGCCCACACTCCACAAAAGCATGCCACTAAAGCAATCATTAGAGGACTCTTTCCTACCCAAGCTGGAGGGTTCCACTATACTTGAAGGTAGATGACATATGCCCAACCAAGCTGGAGGGATCCTGTAACACCCGAGACTTTTATGAGAAATATATTTATTTTATGTTATATAAATCATCAAAGGAATATTTCACTACACACAACACTAGCTTGGCTTGCTTTACAAGCAATCACGACCTTCCTCGATAGCTTGTGTCGTACGCAATACCGAGTTTCACTAAACAATGATATATTATAATATTATAAACTAGCCGTTATGAATATTATTAACTAAATTTTGAGTTTTATAACATTTTAATTCATCTTATACATTTTCTATAACGAGTTATGAAAAAAAATCAGTTTTTTTGGATAAAAGAAGTATTTTTCAAAAAATGCAGTTTTACCGCCTTTTGATGGCGCACCCACATTAAATCTTTTTTTTGACAATTTTATAAGTTCAATTTGACAAAATAAAATTCTTCTTTAGAATCAGGATATAAAAATTTACTTTCGATAAATTTTTCATATTAATCTAATAACTTTCATATTTTAATGAATAGTAAAAACACGCTATATTTTAATTAAAAACAACTTTTTTCATCACAATACATTATATGGTTAAATTATAATATTGAATGTTTTAAAAATATAAATAGAATAGATTTTTACCATTTAATATAATTTATGTCATTAGCATTAATTTTACATTGAATTCATAGGTAAAAAAATTTCAATCTTTGGCAATGTTTTAACTTTTAAAACCCGTTTTCTTAACAGTGGGATTAATTTTAAATTAATTACTTCAACTTCTGTGTTTTGAATTTTGAAAAATGGATTCCATATTTGGAATCAGTTGGTCTGCATTATGTTAATAGGTTACTTTTTTTGATAGTATGAAAAGTAACTACGGTAATTTTTATTTACTACGGTAAAAGGTAAATAAGGTAATTCAAGGTTAAAAGAATATTATAATAATTCAAAATTACCTTGACACATGTCCTAAACTTATTGGATGAGTATTGGCCGACCATGGTCATCCTTGGGTCTATTTTGGGACCCCATTGATCCACTTGTTAGTGACAATGACAATTTGGATTAATTAATTTAATGTAAAGACAAAATTGACATTAACAAAAATCTTTTAGTAATTAATTTTTATAAATTGGTCATATAAATTATATTTTCGAATATAAATATTCATTGGAAACATAAAAATATTTCCTACATAATTATATTTTTTTATAATTTTTAGACACCTAATCAATTAAATTATTTATGACACAATAATGATGAAGTATTTACCTCATTAATACATGATTTAAATAAATAAGATTATAATGATTAAAATATTTTCCAGAACATGTCCAATTCTCATTGGATGATTTTATTTCGACCATGAGTCATCTTATCTTCATATTTAATGATTTTTGGGCCTTTTTAAACCGAAGATAAGTCTATAATAAACTAATATTTACACACTTTCCAAAGGTGTCCCTCTCTTCCCTTATAAAAGGAACCTCCACCCTCTCTTCCTCACACCAATTTGAACCTTCATGCTCGGCCAAACCCTGCCCATTTCACTTCCCCACTTCATTAGAAACCTACTATAGGTACTGGTCTTCTCAAAATACCAACTCTAGTGCCTTAAGAGAAAGATTAAAGGAGGCACTTCGAGAAAGAAGTAATACCTTCTACCATTTTCTTCAAGTTCCATTATTCTTATACTCCCTCTTCTTTAGTTGTTTAATTACGAGGTAATAACATCAGTATCCCTCATATACTGATATTTTATTATAAATATGAAACAACCCTATTTCACCTCTTATCCATCCTATGGAAAATGAAATCACCGCGTGTGCGTACATACGGAATATCGTCTCCACACCGTGGTGTAATCTATTTTCCACCACTATCTTACTTGAATGGGTATACTGGTGAAAATAAATAACTATATATGATTATTGTAAAGTGATATTGATTCTTAAATAGTATATATGCACTTCAATACAATTCCATGATCATGGGAACGATATCGTCGCTTGTGCGTACATACGGTCTACCGTCTCCACGATGTGATGCGACTCGTTCTATATGATCTTCATTGAATAATGATTATATAAATGAATTGAATGAATTAATATGATATATATTAAACTAATACCATTCTTTAAATGATGTATATATATCCTATAAAGAGGAATAAGAATTTATTCGAGGAAACACGCATAAGAACAAAAAAGTAATAAACCCTCGAATAACAAGTTGTAATGAAATATTACTAATAAGAAGCTAAGAATATGACCATATATGATATCATAATAATAAGTATGATTCTAGAATAAGTCAATAACGTTATTTAAATCATTATACAGAAGGTTCGGACACGTACAAAGCATATCCGACCTAAGGTAAGGGAAAATATCACAATCTCATTTTTATCCGAGATTGTTTATACTTTGGTATTTACATGGGTGTCTTTTATCATCCACATCCATGTTTCCTCAATATGAAATATTATTTCCATCCACCTACAATTTTTTAAATCCAATTTTACCCTTTGGTGAGTTTTTTAGTAAAAGATATGAAAGGAATCTTTTGTAGTTTTTCGTACGAGGTACTTTTTGACTTTTCCGACAAAAGTACGAGAAGAATGTTTTTTTAACTTATACGACATGAATGGATTTTTAAAACATTATTTCCAAGGATCTTACTTTACAATTTTTCAGGTTTATTTTTAATCAACTTCTTTTAGTTTAAAATTGTATGACATGTTAAGAAAGGAAAAATGTTTTTTAAGTAGAAAGGATATTTTCCTCAAGAATGGAGTTCAAGTGTTTTATTAAAATTATTTTCCATCTAAGATAATATAGTGTTATGTTTCTATACATATTATTACATTGATTTGATTATGTTGTGATGGAAATATTTTTATTAATTCCTTTATCTTATATGAATTGTTTTATGATGTCATGATGTTTAAGATTCCCATTTTCATTACATGGGTTATGCTATGATGTATGGTTTATGATTTTGTGGAACACATAAGAATGGTATAATTATAAGATTGGCGGGGCATATATCTCCCTCCAATGCATTGGGTAAATATTTTATATCTCATGAGATAGACATGGCTGGAACGGCAGGTTAAACCGGTTCAGTGAAACAGGACTGAAACGAGGAGTGAACTCGGTTCAGAAATGGACTTTGTCCACTAAGATTGTCTTGGATATGAGTCTTGACTAATAAGAAATGATTCTCTATGATCATGTGTGTATTCCACAAAGTTTCATGTTTTATGTTATGATTATTGGGATTACATTTCACTACCATGATTTGTCCCATGTTATGAAATTATGATCTCTTTTGCAGGGTAAGATTTCCAAAATGTTTTGTTCTTATAAATTTGATGTGATTGATATTTCTTTTTTTACCCATGCTGAGCATTTGAGCTCACCCTTTTGTATTTTTTCTTTCCCCAGGTCAAGAAGAAGGTTATTAAGTAAGATATGCCAAAAAGGGACTATAGATATGATGAAAAAAATGGAAGACAGTGTAGATGCTTTATGAACCAGTTGTTTATGTTTCCCAGTTTCTAAAGAAACTATACCTATACGGTCCTTTCATGGTTTTGTTATATGTTGTAATAAGTATGATTCAATTTTGAAGTATTAACCATGTGTGTAAAGTTTGGGTCGCTATAGTTGGTATCAGAGGAATGGTATAGTCAACCTTTGGAAACTAGGATGTGAAATCCTTAGTAAGAAACCTAAGGATGTGTCTAAGCATAGAACACAATCTTAGTGTTTTAGAAATGGACATGAACAACCTATGATAAGACCTTAAGTGTGAAATTTTATTCTTGATTATGTGGGTTTCCTATTATAATTAGTGTTGCTCACACTATTCTTCTTGGTTTAGTCAATGGCTGGAACCCGAAGGAACCCTGTTAATGTAGAATGCGATGGGAAATGCAATGATTGTCCCCCCTGAGCAACCAAATGATATGGGAGTTAGAATGAAAAATCATGTATCCATGCTCACACAACTTTCTCAAGCTATGAATCATGCATGACTTCCAAATGAGCAAAGGAAGGAGCAACATTCTATTGAATCCTTCATGAGGCAGCGTCCACCTTCATTCAGCGGGTCTTCTGGTCCATTAGTGGATGAACAATGGATCAGTACCAATGAAAATATATTTTTAGTTCTTCAATGTTCTGAACATGATAAATTCATCTTAGCAGTGTATCGTTTGGAAGGTGATGCTGATCAATGGTGTAAAGTTATTAAGAATACGAGGAAAAGGGATGAAATTGAGTCCATGGAATAGGACGAGTTCAAGAACTTATTTTTCAATAAGTATTTCCATCATATTCTTCGAACAAAGATGGAGAAGGAGTTTCTTGAACTGAAGCAAAAGGATGATGAATCTGTTGGTACCTACAAAGAAAATTTTACAAGACTTTCAAGGTCCTCTTCCGGAATTATTATCCAACCTAAGAGTAAGATCGATCGATTCTTTAGTGGCTTAAAACCAAGTCTTCGAAGGGCGTTAGACATAAGGGACTTCAATATCTACGAGGAAATTGTTCGATGTGCTCTCAAGGTTTAGATGGAGATTGGTGTAACCCATCAGTCACATGGGTTTGATAAGAAGAGGAAAATGTAATTCAAAGGAAAATCTAAAGACCACACTAAAAAGAACATGAGTTTTCCCTTATGCTCAAAGTGTGGAAAGAAACATGGAGGAAATTGTCTTAAGAGGACAAGAAAATTTTATAAGTGTGGAAAAGAAGGTCATCGGGCAATTGAATGTCGAAATAATGGGAAGAAGATGTCTAATGATGCAAACAAAGTATGGGATACACAGAATAAACCTACTACACTTCAATGATTCAAGTGCAAGGAGATGGGGCATTATGCCAATCAATGCGCAAATCCAAGGGTTGATGATGATGATCGACGTCAACAAACTCTTAAGGCCAAAGAAAAAGGAATGTCACATGCAATTACTATCGGAGATGTGGAGTACAACAACGAAGTGGTGAGAGGTACACTTACTATCCACTCTAAAGTAGCAAATGTTTTTATTTGATTCTGGATCCACCCACTATTTTATTTCTGAAGAATATTCTAAGGTTATTTCCATATTACCTCAACAATTAGATGTTGAGTTGGCTGTGACAACTCCTAATGGCACAATAGTCGCATCAAAAGTTTACAATTATTCTCCGATTAAAGTCTGTGGGAAAGTGCTTCCTGCAAATCTTGTGATCCTTTCTATAGTGGAATTTGAAGTGATTCTTGGAATGGATTGGCTTTCTTTATATGGAGCTTATATCAATTTCCAAAGAAGGAAAGTCACATTTCATATTCCAGATCAATATATGATCGTCTATCGATGCAAGGATGAATATAACCTTCCAGTGGAAATTTCTTCTATCTTATGGGTCTTGATTCCACTAAATGAATGTTATTTATCTCAAATGGTTGGAGAGAAACTCACGATTAATAATATGACCATTGTACGGGAATTTGAAGATGTCTTTCCAGAGGAATTGCCAGGTCTTCCACCAAATCGTGAAGTTGAGTTTTCAATAGAACTCGTACCGAGTGCTTTTCCTATTTCAAAGACACCTTATAGAATGGCCCCAATTGAGTTGCAAGAATTAAATAAGAAACTCCAAGAGAATATTGATAAAGGATTCATACGCCCTAGTGCGTCACCTTGGGGAGCACCTGTTCTGTTTGTGAAGAAGAAAGATGGGTCAATGAGACTCTGCATTGATTATCGAGAACTTAACAAGATCACTATCAAGAAAAAATAACCTCTCCCATGCATTGATGCCCTATTTGACCAACTATGAGGAGCTCAATACTTTTCCAAGATTGATCTTCATTTAGGGTATCATAAATTAAGGTTCAAAAGGGAGGATATACCAAAGACGACTTTCCGTACAAGGTATGGACACTATGAATTTATAGTGATGCCATTTGGTCTTACTAATGCCCCTACTATCTTCATGGATCTGAAGAATAGAGTCTTTAGAGACTATCTTGATCAGTTTGTGGTAGTCTTTATAGATAATATTATTATCTATTCAAAGATCAAGGAAGAACATGAAGATCACTTGAGAATTGTATTAAAGACCCAGAGAAAGGAGAGTCTTTATGCCAAATTTACCAAGTGTGAATTTTGGCATAAAAAATTTGCATTTTTGGGTCACATAATCTCAAAAAATGGGATATTTGTGGATCCAGAAAAAATAGAGGTTATCGAAAGATGGTCGAGACCAACAACGGTAACTGAGATCCAAAGTTTTCTTGGTTTGGCTGGATATTATCAATGTTTTATGAAATATTTTTCACGATTATCTAATCCTCTCACCCAGTTGACTCGGAAAGAAGTTAAGTTTGTTTGGACAGAGGAATGTGAAGAGAATTTCAAGGAGTTGAAAAGAAGGTTATCCAGTGCACCTGTGCTCACACTTCCTTGTAGTGGAGAAATGTTTGTGATCTACAGTGATGCATCCAAGAAGGGATTTGGGTGTGTTCTTATGCAAAATGATATGGTGATAGCTTATTTCTCACGCTAGTTGAAAATCCATGAGAAAAATTACCCAACTCATGATTTGGAGTTAGCTGCGGTAATCTTTGCATTAAAGATTTGGAGGCATTATCTTTATGGAGAAAAGTGTGACATTTATACAGATCATAAAATTTTAAAGTTTATTTTCACACAAAAGGAGCTGAATATGCACCAAAGAAGATAGTTGGAAGTGATTAAGGATTACGACTGCTCAATTAATTTCCACCCTAGGAAAGCAAACAAGGTGGCATATGTATTAAGTCGACAAGACCCTGCTAGCTTATCGATGATGAGGATCACAAAATATCCAATATTTATGGATTTACAAAGGATGGATCTTGGAATTATAATAAAAGGGGAAAAATAGTATCTTTCTCAAATGAATGTTCAACCATCTATACAAGTGAAGATTAAAGAGGCGCAGAAAGAAGATGTCGAGTTTCAAAAGAAGGTGAGAAATGTTCCTGAATTCAACCTTGATTGTGATGGGATAATAAAGTTCAGGAATAGGGTTTGTGATCCTCCCATCCCAGAGTTAAAGAAGGAGCTTCTGGATGAGGCTCATAGTTCTTCATTCCCTATTCATCCAGGAAGCACGAAGATGTATAGGGACCTGAAAGAGTACTTCTGGTGGGATGGCCTGAAAAGAGATGTTGCTGAATATATCTCTCGATGCTTGGTTTGTCAGCATGTTAAATATGAGAGACAGAAGTCTAAGGGGATGTAACAACCATTACCCCTACCTGAATGTAAATGCGAAAACATCACTATGGACTTTCTCACTGGACTTCCTAAAACATCCAAAGGCAATAATTCTATCTGGGTCATAGTTGATCATCTTATATAGTCTGCACACTTCATTGCTATTAGAGAGGATTTCTATCTAGATCACCTTGCCATGATATATGTAAATGAAGTGGTAAGATTGCATGGAGTACCACTTTCTATTATATCTGATCAGGATCTGAGGTTTACCTCAATGTTTTGGCGAAGTCTTCAGCATACTCTAGATACAGAGTTGAGTTTCAGCACTGCTTATCATCCTCAAACAGACGGTCAGTCTGAGAGGACAATTCAAACTCTAGAAGATATGTTTATAGCTTGCTCTATGGATTTCAAAGGTGGTTTGGATCAACACCTGTCTTTGGTGGAATTTTCTTATAAAAATAGATTTCACACCAATATTCATATGCCTCCTTATGAAGCTCTCTATGGAAAGAAATACAGGACTCAAACTTGCTGGGATGAAGTTGGGAAAAGAAAGCTATTAGGACCTGATCTTGTTGATGAAATGGTAGAAAAGGTCAGATCTATTCGACAACACATAAGAGCAGCTCAGAGTCTACAAAAAAATTATGCCGACAACCGAAGAAATACCTAGAGTTTGAAGTGGGTGATAAAGTGTTTTTACGAATATCTCCTTGGAAGAGAGTAATGAGATTTGGAATGAAGGTAAAGTTGAGCCCTAGATATATCGGTCCTTTTCAAATTCTGGATCTTGTTGGGAAGGTAGCTTACCAATTGGTGCTTCCACCGAATCTCTCTCAAGTTCACAATGTGTTCCATGTATCTCTCCTGAGAAAGTACATACCTGATCCTTCACATGTACTCAGCTCAGAAGTTGTACCGTTGGAACAAGATATTTTTTATGAAGAAAAACCGATAGAGATTCTGGATCGTAGCGAAAAAGTCCTACGGAACAAGACCACTCACATGGTGAAAGGTTTATGGAGGAACCACCAATTAGAATAAGCTACATGGGAACTTGAGGATATGATGAGGGAGAGGTATCCTCATCTGTTTGTTACAAAGTGACGAATTTCGAGGTCGAAATTCATTTTAAGGGGGGTAGAATGTAACACCCAAGACTTTTATGAGAAATATTTTGTTTTTATGTTATATAAATCATCAAATAAATCTTTCACTACACACAACACTATCTTGGCTTTCTTTACATGCAATCACGGCCTTCCTCGATAGCTTGCGTCGTACGCAATACTGAGTTTCACTAAACAACGATATATTATAATATTATAAACTAGACTTTATGAGTAGTATTAACTGAATTTTTAATTTTATAACATTTTAATTAATCTTATACATTTTCTAGAATGAGGTATGAAAACAAAATCTGTTTTTTTGGATAAAAGAAGTATTTTTCAAAAAATGCAGTTTTACCGCCTTTTAATGGAGCACCCACATTAAATCTAGTTTTTGACAAGTTTATAAGTTCAATTTGACAAAATAAAATTCTTCTTTAGAATCAGGATATAAAAATTTACTTTGGATAAATTTTTCATATTATTATGATAACTTTTATATTTTAATGAATAGTAAAAACAAGCTATATTTTAATTAAAAACAACTTTTTTTCATCGCAATGCTTTATATGGTTAAATTATAATATTGAATGTTTTAAAAGTTTAAATAGAATATATTTTTACCATTTAATATAATGTGTGTCATTAGCATTAATTTTACATTTAATTCATAGGTAAAAACATTTCAATCTTTGGCAATGTTTTGACTTTTAAAACCCATTTTCTTCACAACGGGATTAATTTTAAATTAATTACTGCAACTTCTGTGTTTTGAATTTTGAAAAATTTATTCCATATTTAGAATCAGTGGGTCCAAATTATGTTAATATGTTACTTTTTTTTATATTATAAATAGTAACTACGGTAATTTTTATTTACTACGGTTAAAGGTAAATAAGGTAATTCAAGGTTAAAAGAATATGATAATAAATCAAAATTACATTTACACTTGTCCTAACCTTATTGTATGAGTATTGGCCGACCATGGGTATCCTTGGGTCGATTTTTTGACCCCATTGAGCCACTTGGTAGTGACAATGACAATTTGGATTAATTAATTTAATGTAAAGACAAAATTGACATTAACAAAAATCTTTTAGAAATTAATTTTTATAAAGGGGTTATATAAATTATATTTTCGACTATAAATATTCATTGGAAATCTAAAAAGATTTCCTACATAATGATATTTTGTTTATAATTTTTAGACACCAAATAAATTAAATTATTTATGACACAATAATGATGTAGTATTTACCTCATTAATAAATAATTTAAATAAATAAGATTATAATGATTAAAATGATTTCCAAAACCGGTCCAATTCTGATTGAAGGATTTTATTTCGACCATGAGTCATCTTATCTTCATCCTTAATGATTTTTGGACCTTTTCAAACCGAAGATATGTTTATAATAAAATAATATTTCCACACTTTCCAAATGTGCCCCTCTCCTCCCTTATAAAAGGCACCTCCTCCCTCTCTTCCTCACACCAATTTTAGCCTTCAAGCTTGGCCAACCCCTACCCATTTCACTTCCCCACATCCATATAAATCCACTAGAGGTACTGGTCTTCTTAAAAGGCTAACTCTGGTGCCTTAAGAGAAAGTTTAAAGGAGGCACTTCGAGAAAGAGGTAATACCTTCTACCATTTTCTTCAAGTTCCATTCTTCTTCTACTCCCTCTTCTTTAGTTGTTTCATTATGAGGTAATAACATCAGTATCCCTCATATACATATATGTTATTATAAATATGAAACAAATCTATTTCACCTCTTATCCATCCTACGGAAAACGAAATCACCGCACGTGCGTGCGTACGGAATACCGTCTCCACGTCGTGGTGTAATCTGTTTTCCACCACCACCTTACTTGGATGGGTATGCTGGTGCAAATAAATGACTATATATTATTATTTTAAAGTGATATTGATTCTTAAATATTATACATACACTTCAATACAATTTCATGATCATGGGAATGATATCATCGCTTGTGCGTACGTACGGCCTACCGTCTCCACGATGTGATGCGACTCATTCTATATGATCTTCATTGAATAATGATTATATAAATGAATTGAATGAATTAATATGATATATATTACACTAATACCATTCCTTAAATTATGTATCTATATCCTATAAAGAGGAATAAGAATTTATTCTACAAAACACGCATAAGAACAAAAAAGTAATAAACACCCGAATAACAAGTAGTAATGAAATATTACTAATAAAAAGATAAGAATATGACCATATATGATATCATAACAATAATTATGATTCTAGAATAATTCAATAACATTATTTAAATCATTATACCGGAGGTTCGGACACGTACAAAGCATATCAGACCTATGGTAAGGGAAAATATCGCAATCTCATTTTTATCCGAGATTGTTTATACTTTGGTATTTACTGGGGTGTATTTTATCATCCACATCCATGTATCCTCAATATGTAATTTTATTTCCATCCACCTACAATTTTTTAATTCCAATTTTACCCTTTGGTGAGTTTTTTAGTAAAAGATATGAAATGAATCTTTTGTCGTTTTTCGTACGAGGTGCTTTTTGACTTTTCTAACAAAAGTATGAGAAGAATGTTTTTTAACTTATACGACATGAATGGATTTTTAAAACATTATTTCCAAGAATCTTCCATTACAAGTTTTCATGTTTATTTTTAATCAACTTTTTTAGTTTAAAATTTTATGACATGTTAAGAAAGGAAAAATGTTTTTGAAGTAGAAAGGATATTTTACTCAAGAATGGAGTTCAAGTGTTTTCTAAAAATTATTTTCCATCTAAGATAATATAGGGTTCTATTTCTATACCTATTGTTACATTGATTTGATTATGTTGTGATGGAAATATTTTTATAAATTCCTTTATCTTATATTAATTGTTTTATGATGTCATTATGTTTATGATTTTCATTTTTATTACATGGGTTATGCTATGATGTATGGTGTATGATTTTGTGGCACACATAAGAATGGTATCATTATAAGATGGTTGGGACCTATATATCCCTCCAATGCATTGGGTAAAGATATTATATCTCATGATATAGACATGGTTGGAACGGCAGGTTAAACCGGTTCAGTGAAACAGGATTGAAACGATGAGTGAACTCGGTTCAGAAATGGACTTTGTCCACTAAGATAGTCTTGGCTATGAGTCTTGACTAATAAGAAATGATTCTATATGATCATGTGTGTATGCCACAAAGTTTCATGTTTTAATTTATGATTATTGGGATTACATTTCACTACCATGATTTATCCCATGTTATGAAATTATGATCTCTTTTATAGGGAAAGGTTTCCAAAATGTTATGTTCCTATAAATTTGATGTGATTGATATTTATTTTGTTTACCCTTACTGAGCATTTGATCTCACCCTTTTGTATGTTTTCTTTCCCCAGGTCAGGAAGAAGTTTATAAAGTATGATATGACAAAAAGGGACTATAGATATGATGAAAAAAATGGGAGACTGTGTTGATGCTTTATGAACCAGTTGTTTATGTTTCCCAGTTTCTAAAGACACTATACCTATACGGTAATTTCATGGTTTTGTTATATGTTGTAATAAGTATGCTTCAATTTTGAAGTATTGAACATGTATGTAATGTTTGGGTCGCTATAGATCCACTATAATAGTCCCCAACCCATACCCTGATACTATAGGAGGGTTCTAATCAAATAGTAGGTAGAGGACCCATGCCCTGTCGAGCTGGAGGATGACACTCTCAAAGTCGATGATCCATACCAAGACTTCAAAGGATGGTGACACTCAATTGATAGGTATTGGACCCATGTATTATCCCACTAAAAGGGTGAGACTCTGAATGTTGATATAAGACCCATCCCATGTCTCTTAGGTGGGTTCCACTCTATATATAGGTTGAGAACCCATTCCCATCCTAGTTGGAGGGTGCTGTTCTAAATATACTTGTGGTATTACATGATCGCTGCCATCATTGAGCGTCACCTAAATAATATTTATTTACATAACATCTCACATCATATTTCAAAAATCTATAATGGAGGTCACCATCATGATCTTTGCTGAAAACACTTAGGATAGGATACTCTTGGCCCAAAATCTGAGTCCAAACAAAAGAGACATGATATATTAATTCTTCCTTAGAATAAAGGTAAGGATTACATGGTGTGTAAAGGGATCCACATGGTGTGAGATCCCTCCCCATATCTTAGTCATGTACCTTCTAATACACATCTCTTTACCAATGATTCAATACATGGAATGTAGGTGGCTACACAATGTGCCTCAGCCACCCAGGGTCTTGCCCGTGCTCCCTAGCCATGACCGTGTAACCTGCCTATGTCTATGTACTTCAGAACATTGACTGTTTCTGGACTTACCTATGCTTTTGTACTCCTAAATTAAAAACCAGGATTCTAGCACAAGGTCACATGACATATGGGGTTCTCACATGATGTGTGATACTTATAATCTCATGAAACCATAGCCATTGCAGCCAATGTCCTATATATCTTGTATTCTTTGGACTAAACAACATGTTGTCGTGATTTTTTTTGAAATTGGAATATGAAACCACATGTCTATATATGGATCCATTTCTTTGAATCATGCCTCATCTTTACCTGCAATAATATTTGAATATCCTTGTTCACTGTTTCTAGTAATCTGATGGTCATAAAAAGGTATTGGTATAACCATAATAAGGTATCACCTGACCCACACATGTCCCACCATTCAATGTTTCGTACTGGATCTGAAATCCATGGTATTCATCACTCATATACCATGGTTCACCCTAAATACCATATGTGATCACTGATAAATTAATCGCATGAAAAAACAATCCAAAATCCTAGGGTCTGATCGGGCTCAGTCCCGCATGGTAATGTAAAATCATGACCACATGGTCCAATGATGAATAACACCCACAAATTTTGGTAGAAAGGCCCAAAAACAAGGGTACAAACATATTTGGACAATAATTGTCTTCCAAATGATACAATTGGGATCATCTGACATGAAAAACAATTGAATAATCAAATAAATCTATACATGGGTGCATGAAACAATATAAAATTGGTGCAGATCAAAGAAATGAATAATCATGCTCAATCAATTTAATAAATAAGTAAATAATACATGAATTGATGAGTCCTAGATATAGATTGGATCTTTCATTTTCTATGAAAATTCTTTCTATTGATTGATAATGCTCATTGTTTTCACTTCACTTTAAGCTACATCAAACGGTAATTTCATCATTATCTAAACTCAATATTCCAATGAGAAGAGGGATAAATCATTGTGAAATGATCCAAGTGTCCTGTGCATAACCCTAGACAAACATCCATAATGATATATTTATAGATAAAATAGAATTAAGATAATTTAATTAAACAAATAAAATCATTTATTTATTTAACTAAATGTACCCACTAACGGATCCTTTTATCAGAATGCGCCATGCTGACCTATTTTAGGTTGAAACTAGTGTAAACATAACAATATGGACTCAAATATGGTCTCATATTTCTGATATGATATTTTTTTAAGAGATAACACATTTTCTTTAATAAACTTCATGTTCATAACATAAAATATATTTAATGTTTTTCTAAAATTAATTCTAGGTGAACTGGGCATTAGAACCACATGTCATATTATCCCTTGGCACTGAAAATATATTATAAATATTAAAAAGTCATACAAGTAAAAAAGTTCTCTACATCATTCCCTCTTTTAGGATCTTCATCCCTAAAAATACAAACTTAACAAAAAGCTTAGGATATGGATCCTGCATCTCGCACTCATGCTCCTAGGATCTCTCCTGTATGGTGACATACTACTACAACACATGAACCAAGGTGGTGGTTCATCCATAAAAGTTCATCTCCTTATGATCCTATATTGGCACTAAGTTTTATGTAAAAGTGACTACATCCTCGATGTCCATCTCACCCCATTTAATAAAGTTGGTGGATTCGTGCTTGTATCTCCACAGTAGTGCCACATTTAAGATAACATGAACCTACTATAACTATGGTGGAAGGGAAAGGTGTTAAAAATAATTAAAACCATTTTTGAGATCTTTAAAATCCTTATGAAACATTGAGATAACTCTCCTCCATTGTTGAACCTCTGATATCCTCCTCATATCAATGCTCAATAAAACATGGTCTCGTTTCTTGAACTCCAAGGGCTTAAGACGTCAATTAGATTAAGATTTTTTATTACTATGGGTTTTCTATGTATCCTCAAGGTTGACATGTACCCTCTCCATAATGGACTACAACAATATTGGACCCACATGAGATGCCTCACTGATCACTATGAAGAATAATAATGAACTACAAGGTCTCCAATATAGGGCATCATAAGATTTCATTTCGATAGTAGACTATTAGTAATTATTGTATAAAAACACTACCAAGGGTAACCGATCCTCCCAACTCTAGAAAATGTCAAATATGCAGTCCCATAGTGTATCATCTAACACCTTGATAGTGTTCTTGGTCGTCCAATCTAACTGGGAGTGAAAGGATTTACTCATCCTCATCTGGGTCCCAAATTCTTCATGTGGGCCTCAACACAACCATGATGTGAACCATGCATCCGGATTGAAGACAATATTTGAGGTAACCCTATGATGGAAGAAAATATCTCATTAGAAAATCTACCCCATAATCTCCACTGAACTATTCTACCTAATAGAAACGAAGTGTTTCAAAATCATGAGTCATTCAATTATAACCTAGATGGAATCATGGAATTTCATTTTCTATGGAATCTCTATCTTGAAAACCATGGATATGTCATATCATTTCCATTTCTCAGTCTCAAGGGGTTGTAACCAACCTTGTGGAACCTGGTTCTTATCCTTCTCCTAATGAAAGGTGAGGAACCGTGAAAAAACTCAGACATGATTTGTCTCATCTCATCCCACCAAAACATTCACTGAAGGTATCTATACATATTCCACTATCCATGATTTAAATCAAAAGAATAAGATCCAAACTCCTTTATCACCTCCTCATCAATCATGACTGGGACCACCATATATCCTTGAAAAGGGAAACCATGAATATCTCCTTCATAAAATGCATCAGGTGAATATCGTAAGAATATATGGACATAAAAGAACTCATATTTGATGTCACAAAATTGGGACTCTCCCATTTTATCAACAGGATGAGGATTCAATTCCATCAACTAAAGAAAAGTTGAACCCTCTAGCTCAACCAGGATTACTGATAAGGAAGCCAATAATTCAGACACCTCTTGCACCAAATGAGCTAGGGACTTATTGATGAGGGAATTTAATGCCAAATTTCTTATCTCATGAGTATTGACTATCTGGAAGTCATATTCTATAACGTCCAGGATCCGAGTGCCATTCAACGGGTTCCCCAAACACAGTTGGTCAAATGACCTCAAGCGCATTTCCGAAATGGAAAGAGGCTGCTGACGAGCAGCGAGGTCCTAGGTCTGATAGTGGGGAAACTATGCCCTCATATGTCAAAGTGTAGTGAAGTGGAAAGATATAAACATACTCAAAAGAGGAAGGAGTAAAAAATTCAAGATGAAAGGACAAAGGTACTGAAACACAAGATAACCAATAGTCATATATTTATATGATGATGTAATATGTTCTATTTCTAGGAAAGCAGTCAAAACCAGATACACTGCAATCAAATACAATACAGTACAAAGTACCAAGTTCAGCAAAGCAAACTAAAATAGAGTAATAGGAACTCAGCAGCATCGCAAGCCTAATCTCGTTCCCATGATCTCTTACTCCTCTTCAACAATCAGGTACCTGTGTAGGGACCATTTCCATTATCGACACATGCAGCAATATAATCTGTTTGGGCCCAACACATGACCCAAACAGGGTGTTAGAAATAAGTCCCAGTAGGCAACCACCAAAGGCCTGTGCCCAACTGTTAGTGAAAAAGTGCTATAGCAGTGTGCAGCAATAAAATGAAGTAAACTAGGCAGTACTCAAAAGTAAATATCTCTACCAGTTACATTGACATTTTATTTATTATTTATCAACTCCATGCTTGGGATTTAGCTTGACAGGTACAACATAATAAATCAACACAGTGAATACTCAATGTAAACATTGTCCTCAGACATGCATATCATTACCTTCAGGTAAATAGAAAAAAAACCTTAGGTAACTACTCACAGGCCTAACTAATGTTTCCCTCATGCGTAGGAGATATAGCCCATAGGCACAGAAGATACTTCCCAGAGGCATAAGAAAAGTTGCACTCGGGCTAAACGAACACTGCCCTCAGGCTAAGAAAAACACTTCCCTCGGGATAAGAAAGTAACTGGTCCAAACCTAACACATAAGTATGAAATTATATATATATATTATCTCAAGAAAACTCAAATCATGCTATAAAGGTGGCATACCCATGGGTATCTTGTCCAATCGTCTAAACAGGGGAAACGCGCCCGCGAGGTGGCACTGGATCAAGGCAACCATCCCAAATAACACATTATACATATTCTTTAAATAACTTATGAAATTATATGTATTTTATTAATCAAGGCCTCAGCCATACGACACCCCAAACATGGTAGTGTTGCACAATGGTACACATATACAACTCGACAGTTGGAAATAAACACCAGACCACCTACCTCGGTCTCCACTAATCGATATACGTGAACGACGCCTCCTAAAATGTCTGAGAATGACGTAGATCTAGGAAGAATGATAACCCATTAAAACCCAAATTACTTCTCCCTAGGAAAAAATTGGAAGAATATGTTCTAGAAGAGAGAAGAACTCACCCACACAGTTCAAACGAGATCGTCGGTGAAGGAATCAGAGTCCTGGAGTTCGGTTGGGAGCTCTTCTAAGGTCCCGCCTTCTCTCTCGCGGCTTGCTAACATTCTAAGAATCCTCTATAGAAAGAGGAGGCTAATGACTATTTTAAGAGAAAAAATATCTACATGGCATGTACCCTCAAGTACATGGCATGTACTTTCCATTTTTTTAAACTGTTCTTCTGGCGGCCACATTCCACCGCTTCACTGTTCATCAGCCAACTTGGTTACATGGCGTGTATTTATTAGCACATGGCATGTACTACCATTCTACCGGTGGCAACTTCCACCACCTTACTATTCACCTACACACTGATTACACAGCCTGTATATAATAATTACATGGTGTGTAGTCAGTTTTTACACCCTTCATCACCGACCAACCTACACGTCCTGTATACCCATCCCACACAGCCAAAGTACACGACGTGTGGAAAAGTACAAGGCGCGTACCCACAAATTCCGGTATTCATTCCAATTTTCCTTATTTAAAAAAACACATAAGGGAAAAAGGGAACGAAGAAAACCATACCTCCATAATAAGAACCGTGTTCTTACAAACCCCCCCCCCCCCCTAAAGAAATTTGTCCTTAAATTTCCCTTCCAAGGGTGGTGAAGAGAACGCTGAGAAAAAATATGGACACTGAGCATGTATGTCGGTCTCCCACTCCTAGGGTTCATACTCCACTCGGACATGCTGCCATAGAACCCTTACAAGAGGAACTGACTGATCTCGGAGGACCTTTGTGCTCCTATCAATAATACGAATAGGATGCTCTTCAAAGGTTTCAACGACCTGAAGTTCACCCTCCTCGTGTTGAAGAATGTGAAATGGGTATGAGTGATAATGGCACAACAGAGATATGTGGAAGATGTCATGCATGGACTGGTTCCTCTGTCGTATCTGCAACTGATAGGAAACTGTCCCGACTCTCTCCAGAATCTCAAATGGCCCCACATATCTTGATGAAAGTTTACCCTGTCTGCTAATCCACCTATGTCCCAACCTCGGAGAAACATGCAATAAAACCTTCTCCCCGACCACAAACTCCAATGGTCATCTTTGGTGATCAACGTAAGATTTTTGACGAGAATGTGCAGTAGCAATCCGCTTCTTTATCAACTGGACCTGGTCTGAAGTCTCCTACATGAGATGTGGTCCCAGTAAAGCTGCCTCACCTACCTCTAACTAGCACAAAGTTGATTGTAATGGCGTACAATATATATCCTCATAAAGTTCCATCTCAATATTTTCCTAAAAAAATATTGTTGAAGGAAAACACGACCATGGGTATGTGCCTCTCCCAAGAGCCCCCAAAGTCCAGGACGCATGCACGCTGCATGTCCTCTAGCACGTGTATCGTATGATCTGAATGGCCATCATTTTGAGGGTGGTAAGTTGTGCTCAGAATCACCAGTATCCTCAGTTCCCTGAGAAAAATATTCCAGATACGAGACTTAAAACCGGCTTCCCAATCTGAAATGATAGAATGAGGGACCCCATGAAGATGTACCACCTCTCGGATATACATCTTCCCAAGCTCGTCAACACTGAAGGTCTCCTTGATTAGCAAAAAGTTAGCTACCTTCATAAGCCTGTCCACAACAACCCACATGGCATCATTGCCTCGAGTTGACCTTAGAAACCCCGTCATGAAGTCCATCGCGACATCATCCCATTTCAACTACGGGATGGGTAACTGTTGTAACAGTCCAGGTATCCTCTGATGATCCACCTTCACCTGCTGATAGGTGGAACATCTCGTAACAAAACCAGATACCTCTCTCTTCATACTGAGTGACCAATACCGATGTCTCAAGTCACAATACATTTTGGTAAATCTGGGATACACTTCTCAAGATGAAGCACGAAATTCCTGCAACAAATTCTCATGTATATCCGCTGGAACCCACACTCTTCCATGGATGCACAGTATCCTGTCACTGCCTATCATCCAACCAGGCAGACGGTCCTCACTTTCCACCGACTCTCAAAGAACTAGGCCTTCTGAATACAATAAATATCTTATCCTCAATCTATCCAGGAGGGTAGAAGTCACAGTTAAGGATGAAAGATATGTTTTCCCCTGACTGTCGTCCACGTCTAAATGCATCTCAAATAACAAAGCCATAATCTACCACTAACCACTGTCCCCCTGCCCTGCCGATATTTGAGTCCTACTACTCAGTGCATCAGCTACTAAATTACCCTTAACAGGTCTATAGGAAAGCTCAAAGTCGAAGGACTAAAGGTCTTCAACCAACCATCGTTGTCTCAAATTCAAGTCACACTGGGTAAAGATGTATTTCAGACTTTTAATGGTCTGTAAACACCACAAAATGTTCTCCCAAGAGATAATGTCTCCAATAATATAACGTATGAACAACTACAGCCAACTCGAGATCATGTGCCGAGTAATTCCTCTCATGTGGCCTCAACTACCGAGACCCGTACACAACTAATCGATCGCCCAGCTTCAATACTGCTTCCAGTCCAATACCTGATTCATCACAGAAAACTGTATAGCTCTTCCCTTGCTCTAGAAGTATCAGGACTGGTGCTGATGTCAAACTTCCCTTTAGCTCATGAATGGTTGTCTCACAAGCTTCTGACTAAACAATCATCATACCATTCTTAGTCAAACCCATCAATGGCGCTACTAAGAGAGAGAAGTCATGTATAAAGCACCTGTAGTAACCTTCCATCCACAAGAAACTCCATATTTCAAACACGTTCTTAGGCTACTCCCAGGAAACTACTACTCTCACTTTCTCTGGGTCTACTGCAACTCCTGCCTCTAAGATAATATGACCCAGGAAGTGTATCTGGTCCATCCAAAAGAGGCACTTTGAGAGCTTACAATATAACTAATTCTCTCTTAGTGTACTCAGTACGATCTCAAGATGGGTGGCATGGTCGTGTCGAGTGTGAGAGTACACCAACATATCATCCATGAAGACTACAACAAAAGAATCTAGATATGGGTGGAACAGACGATTCATCAGAGCCATAAAGACTGCTTGCGTGTTTGTGAGTCCGAACGGCATGACCAAGTACTCGTACAGACCATATCTGCTCCAAAAAGCTATAAGCGGTATGTCAGATGGTCTAGCATGAAATTGATAATATTTGAATCTCAATTAAATATTCTAGAACACTTGTTCTCCTTGAATTTGATAAAAAAATATCATCAATCCTCGGTATGGGACATCTGATCTTAACCGTCAACTAGTTCAGATTCTGATAATCCACGCAGAGTATTAGGGTATCGTTCACCTTCTTCACAACCAAGACAGGCGAACCCCAAGGAGAAGTACTGGGTCGGCTGAAACCATTTGTTTGTAACTCCTCTAACTGCCTCTCGAGCTCTTGCAATTCTGGTGTGGCCATCAGATATGGAGGAATGGACACCAGTGCCACTCTTGGAACAAGCTCAATAGAGAACTCCACCTCTCACTTGGGAGGGAGACCTGAAAAGTCGTTCGAGAAGACATCCCTGAAATGATTTACAACTAGAGGGAAATCCTTCGGAAAAGTTCCCTAGTCATCTATATATAAACTCGAAATCAGTTCTGTCACTTCACCACACCTATGATGCTCGGGTCCAGCTCCACTCGCCAGGACATCCCATTCTCCCTTGTATAGAAACTCTCTTCCCTCAGGTGACGTGGAACTCACCATGCGACGATAGAAATCTATAAAGGCTCGAAAGTGTACCAACCAGTCCATCCTCAGAATGAAATCATATCTCATCATCTCTAGGACATAGAGGTCCCATGGAAAGTGACACCCACCATCCTCAATGGGGAACTCCTAGCACTGACACAATCCTGCCGTTCTAATCCCCAACGAAGTGTCTAGCGTTATAAAATTAGAAGAATAAAAAACACAGAGCCCAAGGCTCTCCACAATGGTCACAGATATAAATCCATGTGTATCACCAATATCAAAAAGTGCAGAAGATAAAATAGAAGAAACTAAAACATTACCTCTAATAGTGGAAGGTTCAGGATCCTGCTCCTGTTGGATCTGTTGCACTGCATATGCTTGCCCAGTGCCACAGCCCTATGACACAGCCTGGCTACCCTGAGCTAACCCGCCCTGCTATCTCTGAGATTCCGGTGTCTTCCTACCACGGCCACGACCACTACCTCGGCCTGAACGTCCTGACGTATTCCTATTTCCTGATTGATAAAATAATGTTGCCCCTGCTCCTGCATGCATAGTCTACAAAGAACCCCTCTCACTATTCACTAGTGGAAACGACCTGAAAAAAAGACTGGATATGACCCATCTTACCATAAGCTTATCACTCCACTGGGTTACGTGGACACTAAGGTCACTTTTTCCCCTCATTAACACATTAGTAGCACATGACCTAGACACCTGAGAATGTATTCTAGATAGTACTACCACTATGAGGGAAATCCATCTTCCACTTCCTCTTGTCAGTAGAAATATTAACATAAACTGGTGTCAAACTGTCTTGGCCTACACCACTAGCTTCACGCAAGTTCCACTCAGTAATCAGTGCATGGTTCAAAATAGCATGCACTGTAAGCAAACTGAAAACATTAACCTACACGTGGATTTCATGTCGAAGATCATCCTCAAAGAATCATGCCCTCAACATCTCATCACCCACCAGAACTGGGGAAAAAAATTGTAACTCAGTGAAGCGAGTAGAATAGTCCATCACTAACATGGCGCCCTACTGCAGATTCATAAACTCTCGAGCTTGGTCTGCCCTTAGTGTCTCTGGAAAGAAAAAATCATAGAAGACTACCTGAAAATCATTCCACGCCATGTCTCTTTGATGCTCAGTCTGGGTGGTAACATCCCACCATATCTTTGTGGAATCATGCAGCATGTAATTAGTGAGATTGACCCTCCTCCCTGGAGGCATATCAAGGTGCCCGAAGATAATCTACAATGAATCCAGCCACGACTCTACAGCCTGTGGTCTGCTATCCCCTGAAAATGTAGGTGGATGATTCTTCTGGAATATCTGTGTCAACTCTTCCATATATTTGGCAGCTGGATGTACTCCATGGAAGGTCTGCATAAACCACATGAAGCCTTCACGGAACTGCGCATCCATGCCTGCATATGGTATAACGGTTGGCGCCGCATCGGGCTCTGCTGTAAGATCAAATGGTAGCCCTTTTCTACCACCTCTGGAATATAATCTTTGTCACTCTCTTGGAGAAAAACTCGTTGTCGTCTCGGCAGAATTAATATACATGGTAAAACACATGCCTTAGTTTAATTTACTGTCGAGGTTTCTTTTTTCCGTTAAGAGTGTCAATAAAAAGAAAAAAAACTGCAAGAACTGACAAAAAAACTACGCAGTGTGTATAAGGTCTACACAACGTGTACCCATAAGCCCTTACATGGTCGTGTTCTGATGCCAGCCTGTGCGTGTCTCAACCCTACGTACACTGCGTGTTACACCCGCACATGGAGTGTACACCACCCCATCTCCCTAGCCACATGTCCAAGTCCACATGGTCTTTCATCGGTCAATACTGCACAGTGTGTCCCATAGGTACACGGCGTGTACTAGACGAGCTTCACCGACCCATGTTGTTTGTAACACGGCGGGATACACGGATCACACTACACGAAATGTTCTAGATGGACACGGCATGTACTAGAAGAGGTACCACTGACCCGTGTTGTTAGTTACACGGTCGGGTCCCAAAATCACACTATACAACATGTTCAACAATGAAACGACATTTATAAACTTAGATGTCTATGTCCGTGTTGTTAGTCACACGGGCGGACACAGGGTCATGCCTATGTGGCGTGTATCATAGGTACACGACATGTTCCCTCAAGAGTTTTCCTATCCTGTGTTATTGCCCACACAGCCTATGACACGGTTAGAGACTACACGGCGTGTACTTTCAGTACACGGTGTGCACTTAAAAATTTTCCTTTTCCTCTCAGAAAGAAGAGTACAGGGCATGTGTTCATAGTACCACATGTCGTGTTGTCTGGGTTTCCAGACAGTGCACCATAGAAACTACGCAAGAGACCATTTTTAGTTAATTTCAAGCATTGGTATGCATAATTCTGATCTGTGGGGGCCCATACTCCCCGCGAACCAAAGTTTAGCACCCAAAAGTTCCCATTGTAGTACAAAACACAACAAAAGGTTGGATCATGATCTGCAAAATTCTGGTCCAAGAGAGCCCATACTTCTCAGGAACCCAAGTTTAGCATCCATAAACCCAACCGTAACATGAACCAATACACTATCATCAGTAGGCATATCTATCAAGGTACTTATCACAACAGAATTCATTTTATAGCACAATATCTATTAGAACAACATGCAATTTCTAATGTAACTGCATGGCATGGAAACTATGTGTGGAATGTGATTGTAACATGTGTCTAAATGATTCATGAGATGGAATACCCTCATCTCATGGGATTGTAACTAAATAGAACCCATTATAATAATATAACAGCACACCACAAGTGCGTCACCCAACGTTGAAAATCATATCAACTGTAAAAGTGAAAATTCAATAAAATTACAACATGAGGTAAATTAGCTTTTCTATGTACATGGGTTTTCTACTCCCGGGAACATCTTATTAACAAGTACCTATTCCTTACTATCCATAACTATAGGCTCCAAATAGTAAGACAAAGAAAATAAACTCCTCTGATACCACTTGGTAACATCCAGGATCTGGGTGCCACTCAACGGGTGCCGCGAACCCGATTGGTCACATGACCTCAAGCACATTTCCCCAAATTCCAGAGGCTATCGACTAGCAGTGAGGGACTATGTATGATAGTGGGGAAACAATTCCCTCATTTGTCAAAGTGTAGTGCAATGGAAATCTATAAGTATACTCAAAATAGAAAGAAGCAAATAATTCAAGCTGAAAGAACAATGGTACTGAAACACAAGATAACCAACAGTCATATATATATGATGATGCAATATATCCTATTTATAAGAAAGCAGTCAAAACAGGATACACTTCAATCAAATACAATACAATAAAAACTACCTAGTACAACAAAGAAAACTAAAACAATGCAACAAGAACTCAGCAGAATCGCAAGCCTAATCTCGGTCACATTCTCTCCTACACCTCTTCAACAATCATGTACCTGTGTAGGGACCCTTTCCCTTATTGACACCTGTAGAAATATAATCTGTTTAGGCCCAAGACCTGAGCCAAACAGGGTGTGAGAAATAATTTCTAGTAGGTAACCACCAAAGGCCCATAACCAACTGTCAGTGAAAAAGTGAAATAGTAGTGTGTAGCAATAAAAGGAAGTAAAGTAGGAAGTGCTCAAAAGTAACTACCTCTAACAGTTACATTGCCATTTTATTTATTATTTATCAAGTACAAGATTGTGCTTTATCTTGGAAGGTACAACATAATAAATCACCACAGTGAATACTCAAAGTAAACATTATCCTTAGACATGAAAATACTTAACCTCAGGTGAACAGAAACAAAACCCTCAGGTAACTACCATCAGGCATAATGAATATTTCCCTCAGGCATACCATATATTTCCATCAGGTATGGAAGCTACTTCCCACAGGCATAAGAAATTTTTCCCCTAGGCTAAACAAACATTGCCCTCAGGCTAAACAAAACACTTCCCTCTATCTAAGCAGGTAATCGGGTCAAGCCCAAAACATAAGCAAGCAATTATATATATTTTCTATCAATAAAACTCAAACCATGCTACAAACGCAGCATACCCACGGGTATCCTGTCCAATTGGCTAAACAAGGTAAACACACTCATGGGGTGGCCATAGATCAAGGCAGTAATCCCAAACAATGGTTTATACATATTCATTAATTTACCTATGCAATTATAGGTATTTTATTAGTCAATGCATCATCTATATGACACCCCAAACAGGGGGAGCGTTGCACAACGGTACACATAAACAACTCGATAGTTGGAAATAAACACCAAATCACCTACCTCATCTCCACTGATCGATATACGCGAATGACACCTCTCAAAATGCCTGAGAGAGACGTAGAACTGGGAAGAAAGATAACCCATTCAAACACAAATAACATCCCCTCAAGATAGAATTGTAAGAATAGGTTCAAGAAGAGAGAAGAAATCACTTGTGTGGTTCCAACGAGATCACCGACAATGGAATCAGAGTCCCCATGTTCAGTCGGGAGCTCTTCCAAGGTCCAACCTTCTCTCCCATGGCTTCCCAACGTTCTATGCTACCTATGTTGAAAGAGGAGGCTACTAACTATTTTAAGTGAAAAAACATTTCTACACGACGTGTACTCACTATTACACAGTGTGTACTTTTCTTTTTTTAAACTGTTCCTCTGGCGGCCACTTTCCACCGCTTCACTATTCATCAACCGACTTGGTTACACAGCGTGTATTTCTTAGCACATGGCATGTACTACCATTCCACTGGCGGCTACTCCCACTACCTTATTGTTCACCTTTTGAATGATTACATGGAGTGTATATATTATGTACACAGTGTTTAGTTGGTTTTTACACCCTTCATCACTGACTGGCCTACACTCCTAGTATACCCATCCCACACTGCCAAAGTACACAGCCTGTACCCATAAATTCTGGTAGTTTCCCCTTTTTACTTATTTTCTCAAAAAAACTTAAGAAAAAAGGGAAGGAAGAAACCCATACATCAAGAATAAGAACTAGGTTATTACATATTCCTATTGGAACTTCATCCAACATCATTTTCTCACATTCAAGTCTCTCTGTGTGAATATATATAACATCCCAGGTAATTAAAGAATATGAAATTCTCATGTTTATTAATATTTGTGAATTAAATATTAATTATACATTCAAGTGGATGTTATGTCCGATAGCGTACTCAATATGGAACTATGAGTATTTTTAAATCTTACGTTGCACAAAACCTTGAGTTATATCAACAAATAATATAATGTTTTTATTATTTTAAATGGTAGTTACCACATAGCCATTGTCTTGGTAGGAATGAATAGAACTAACTAAAATATTATTACTCATGTCTTTTAAATGTTTTTTCTTTTATCCAAAAAAATTAGAGGCTGAAAATAAAAATGAATCTGATTTTAAGAATGAAACACTCTAATATTCTGTAAAAGGTCGATTTACCGTCTTTTGATGGAGAACACTTTTTAAATATAGTTTTTGTCACTTTAATATGTTCCATTTTCCAAAATAAAATTTTTATTTAGAAGTGGGACATCAAAATTTACATTGGGTAAAATTTTGGTATTTTATGATAAAATACATTTTTAATGAATAGTGAAAAATATGGAATTTTAATTCAAAAACTGCCTTTTAATCTAATATATTTATATATTTAGATTGTAATTTTAATTTGTTTTAATGTTTATTAGATTATTTTTTTATCATTTAATACAATTTTGGTTATTGTATGTAATTCCCCTTTGAGATTTGATCAAAATGTATGTCAATCATTTGGTAGTTTTTAATTATTCAAAACATGTTTTTTTGGTTTTTACAACAAGAATTAATTTTAAATTAATTTCCACAATTTCTTTATTTTCAGTTTGGAAAAATTTATTCCATTTTAGGAATCAGTAAGTCCAAATTGTGTAAATAGGTAACTTTTATATTAAGAAATTATGAATAGTAACTTCAGTAAAAATTTTATCTACCATGGTTAAAGGGTAAATCTAGTAAATCAGGGTAAAAAAATATTATTATAATAATATTAAATTACCCTAACACATGTACTAACCATATTGGCTGATACATTTCTGAACATAGGAATCCTTGGGTCAATATTGGGACACCATAGAGCCACTTGTAATTGAAAATTACATTTTATAGAAAATAATTTAATGTTAAGGAAAATGTAACCTAAATATATATCTTTTAGTAAAAAAACGTTTATATGGGTTTATATAAGTGATATGTTCAACTATAAATATTTATTATAAAGATAAATATATTTCCTACATCATGGTATTTTATTTATAATTTTGAGACATTAATTACTAAAATTTAATCATGACACAATTGTGATGCAGTGATTGCTTCATTAATAAAGGATTCAAATAAATGATATTATAAATGTTAAAATAAATCTAATTTTGTTATTTTTATGTAATTGAAGAAATTTTTGGATGATATGTACATGGTATCTCTGTATTAATGAAGTTTTTCTTGATAGAACTGGTTGTTATTGATTTTTAAAAAGTCATGATTTGAATCGTGTCAAAATTGACAATAATTCAAATTTTAAAATATAAAATATTTTATTAAATATTATATAATTCCAAAAACTATATTATTCAAACAAATAGTTATCAAAAGTCTCAAATTTAATTAATTACTCTTTAGTTTTATATTTTTCAGGTTTTGGAATCTATTTTGCTTCTCAATGTGTTAAATGCTTGATAAAACGGTACGAGTGAAAAAGGTTTTAAAAAGCATAAGGATTAATAAATATTGAAAACATATCCAATTCTTATTCAATTATTTTATTTCGAATTATTTTTATCTTATAGTATAATTTAAAGAGTTTTTACCTTTTGAAATAGAAAAAAAGTATATAATAAAATAATACTTTCAAATGTTCCTAAAGAGGCCCTCCTCCATCTTATTAAAGGCCACCACCTCTAACCCATTAAACACACATATAAAGCCCCTTGGATCATCAAAACTCTACTAAATGATGCTCCCAACATCCCCATATTCCTCCTAAAATCTTACCCTTAGGAATAAGGAAATTCATGATTCCCTTTTGGCTCAAATTAAGAGAGTTACACGTTTTAAGAAGTAGCATTTTCTCTAAAATTACTTTCAATTATTATACTTCTTCAATACTTATTCTATTCATTTTAATTGATTACAAAACAAGAACAGAATAATAAATATGGTAGGTTTTTTTAATAGAAGGATTCAAAATACACTTACACACACCTCCATTTAATGGATACGAACAAACTGTTTCTGTGGATGACAAACTACTGCCACACGAAACATTGATTGTTCAATTATCTTGTACCGCCTCTCATGGTGGACATCATGATAGAACTATATTTATATGTGATATATATTATATTTTTATTTACTGTATTCTTCTATAATTTTATTTACATCATTCCTCTATCCTTTTCATAATGTTTAAATATAATAATTTCATTTGAGGAAATGCGGACTACCCCCCCCCCCACACTATGAGATATTACTTTTTCATGATATACATGGAACATATATAGGATGTTGTTAATGAACTTATGTAACATATAAAAAATATTATATTCTATTGGAATTATAATATACCAATGTATCATTTAGTTTTCATTGCTTTAAATATGAAATAAATTAAAGTAGTGTTCATGCGTTCGTATGGCTTACTATCTCCATGAATGGTGATTTTCATTTCTTATATAAAAATCTTATGGAATATTCTAAATAAATATATACTGGATATATATGATATTTATATCATTAATAAAATTCTAGAGCTAATTTACTTTTGACCACATGGACAATTTGTAATTATAACAAGTTCATTTTTTTACTCAAGTATTAAACATAAAAAAAGACCGATATAGAATTGAATAAATATATTATTATTAGAGAAAGGTAATAAGTGATATAAAAGGAATAATAAACCTTAAAAATTTTCTGAATCAAGTATATTAATCTTAAGATTATTTTTCATGAAGAACAAGAAACATATGTAATGAATTAGACTCATGGTAAGGGGGTTCTTATCTCACTTTTAATTCCGTGAGATTTCCATTTCTCACCACTTATTTATTGTATGTGGTGTATTGTGTAGTGAAAATTGATATATATTAAAATTATTCATTTTATATTCATTGAAATATTTTATTCATTTTGTCTTTATCAATTTTTTTCATACGACTCAATTGATTACAATGTGGTAAGGGATCCTTTCACCCTCCTCTTTTAGTCAAATACTTTTTTTATATTAAGTCTTTTAATTTCCATTTTCATATGTTGGGATATATTATTCTATATCCTTATTGTTGTACATTTTTATATCCATGTTATTAGATACCTTTTTTCTCTCACTTTCACATTTTATTAATTTTAATGCAATACCTTTAATCTACTGAATTTTCATAAGGTAAATTCTTAACTCAATTTTCATTATTTGGGATAATCTTATACTTATTGATTATTTCATGATATGAATATTTGTGGATGAACTCTGATTGTTTTAAACTTAATATTTACATATATTGTGTGTATTTATATTTTTCAAACGTAATTATGTCATTTATTTCTCCTTAATCTACTGATACAATCAAAGTAAGGGTCTACATCTCAATATCCTTTCATTGAGGCTTATCGTGATATTGTGCACCTTTATTGTCCTATAAGGTGTATATAATAAACTTTGACATATTATATCATGAATATACTTATTCTCATTATACTATTTTCTTTTTTTAATGTATTATTTATTTATTTTTATTCATTTATTTTCTCAAGTGGTAAGGGACTCTTTAACAACAACATTGTTTTATATGTTTTAAATATTTATTCTTATAAATATTTCTCATTAAAATCCATGTTTTCAAAATGGTTTTTAGGATTTATTTATATGGACATTAATGTTTTAAAATGTTACTTCCTTTAAAATTTTCAATGTGGTATGGGACACTTTGATTCAAAAATATCTTTATTATATGTTTTAAAGGGTATTGAAAATGGTTTTTGAGAAAGTATTGATTATGTCAATATCTTGAAATGTTATATTGTGATTGGAATGTGGAAAATTTATCTTTCCATTATGATTGTTTTATGTTCTATTATTATTTTATAGTACTTGGTCATTTTTTACGTATATGTGTTGTTCCATGAAAATGGGTGGGTGAGCCTGTGATATCTCGACAATGCATTGGGTAACATGATGGATGTAAAATATAATATTTCCTCTAAGAGACTTAGGGAATTACATTAATTGGTATTCCAAACATATCTCTCTATGAAGCTGTGAAAGATAAAATGTAAGTATGATCTGGGTTCCACAAGTTACCTTTATGATTTAAGATTTCTATGTGTTATTCATAAATCTTATAATTTCATGAGTTATGTTAAAGAGATTATGTTTGTATGTATTAATGGAATAATGTCTTATTTCTTTATTTTATAACCCTTACTAATATTTTGATGCCCATCCCTTGTTTTTGAAATGTTTTTTATAGTTTATAATGATGAGTAAGAGAAAGAAGTAATTCAATATGATCTGTATCATGAAAAGAATAATTGTTTTCTTTTTACAATTTTTATTTTAGGAAAAAATGGATAATAAATAGAAGTGTCTAAATTTTAATATATGATATTTAATTTAATAGTTATGGTATAATTGATTAAAACACTAATCCTAAAAAAATAATCAATGTTAATCATTGATTTCCCTCAAGATTATGTAATTTTTATGGATAGGGCCTTATAGTTGGTATCAGATGTTATTTTAGAAAATATTAGGGATTATGAGTTTTTCTTAGACACATGGTTACTCTCTATGTCTACTCTTTAAGTTAAATCCTTATTTTATAACTTTTCAGATTAATTAATGTCTTTTACAAATGGAAGGAGGAGGATCTCAGATGACATTCTTATCTCTTCCAGATGACTTTCTTTAAATAATTATTAAAAAGTCATGTCCAGAAGATTCTGAAACATTTTCTTTCATACAACTCACTTACAAGAAATTGTTTGATATATCAAACCCCTCCACTGTACCTCGATACAATCATGGATCATGGGTTGTATTTAACAAATAATATTTCCTCAATATTCCCATATTTTTTAGAAGGGTAAATATTATCAAGGAATTTAAAAATATTTTACCTTATCACAAGATTTTGAAGTATATTATGATTTTGAAAAAGGTGCTGATGAAGGAGACCCTATTCTACCTATTTATATTTTCTTTTAAATTATAGTCTTTTAGCGCATACTTCTGATATTTTAAAAGGTTTGTAGATTGAATTTTTTAACACAAACTCAGTCCAACTACATTATAAATATAATTATTTATTAGATGTGTTGAAATTATATGACATACATGATTATTTTTGGAAACTATTTTTCTATGAACACCCATATGGCCCATGTTTTAAAAAGGTATATTTGGGTGAAGGGAGTAAATAATTTTGAAGGATATCTAAATCATTATTGCAATGCATGGACCTTAAACCTACGTAAACAAGATGATGATGAAACCATGTGGATCCCATGATCAATGTCTGATGTTGGTTATATTGAGAATAGTTTTATTTTATCATATGGAGGTGAAAAAAAAGTTTAATATATATAAGAATTCATGAATTAAGATATTGAGTTAATTGTGAGTTGGGATGAAAATGAGAGGTATAAGACAACCATTGAGTTTAAAAAATGTTAGGGTTATTTTTGAGCTTTTAAAAAAAGGAAAGCACCTAAGATGGATGACAACCTGTCATGTCTGCAAGGCCACAGGAATCAAACCCACAATGAAAGGGTGACAAGGGCGCATCTCCTACCACTAGCCAACGTGAATCTGGTGGTTAGTATGAGTTATTCTTTTTAGTTAATTCATTTTATTGATCATGAATAAGTTCATTTGGGAGCTTATGTTTTATCAAATTGTTATACTTAGTATAAGAAATTGATTTTCTGATTAAGTGATAAAGGTTATTTTGGAATATTTTTTCTCTTTTGGGAACACTATATACCTAAGAAAGATATAATACTATTAGATTTCATTTGAGGAGTAATGGTAAAATTTTATTTTGATATAATCTATGTTTTTGTTTTTGACTAATAGATTTTGGGGTATTTATGGAAATGACTAACCGATCATAGAGAATATGTGATTTGGTTAACTACTTTTATTTATGATACTTTAAGAGTTGTTGATTTTGTCAAGAGATCAATGTTAAGATTTACCATGTAAGACTACATGATCAAATCCTTATGAGTTTTGGGTTTCAAACTGAGTTTTTATTACATTATGAATTTTAAGGACAATTGTGTATTGAATGGTCTTTTTTTAACTATGTATACATTTTATTGAATTTGGGAGATTAAGAGTGGTATTTCTTTTTATCAAGGATGATCCTTTTGGGGGATAATCTAATATTGTACTAACCATTTTGTTTTTGGTTAATATCTAGATAGATGGGAAATATTTAGTTCATCTTTTGATGATTATGTGATCCTCTATAAGTTGATTCTAGTGATTTTGATGTGACCAAGTCTTATTGAATACTCATCGTTTGGACAAAAGATGAGTTTGTGGAAGAAATTTATTAAAGGAAGAAACTCTACTTGAAAGGTAAGTATATTTACTTATATTATTATTCTAAGAATTCTTAAAATTTATGAAAAGTAATTGAAAACACAAACATTGTCTACTTAATTTTCCTACTGGGGAATCAAAGACTATTTAACCTATCACAAGTTTGTGGTTTTCTGGTGGTTTACTTTCTCCTCATCATGTTTTATATCACTCTCCACCAGAACAGGACACTTAAATTCTCTTCCATATCCATGTTTTCCTACATGGACCCCTAGTATGGGTTATTTAGGGTGACCTTTTTAATTCTCTTTATTTCTTTTAAAGTGATATTTTTATAGACTCTTTTTCATATGTGGGACTTTTAATGACGTTTTGGAGCCCAATTTTGAAATTTCAAGGACGCAATTCCCGAAAGGGGAAAGGATGTAATATCCCAGGTAAATAAAGTATATTACATTTTAATATTTATTAATATTTTTTTAATTAAATATTAATTTTACTTTCATGGGGATTCTTTGTCTGATAGTTTACTAAACACATAACAATGTGTTTCTTTGAAATCTTACATTGTGCACAACTTTGAGTTATACCAAAAAATAATATAATATTATTATTATTTTGAATAGTAGTTAACACCTAGTCTTTGAATTAGTGTAAATGGAAATAAATAACTAATATATGATTAAAAATTGTTTTTTAAATGTGTTTACTTTTATCTAATAAATTTTAGAGGCTTAAAATAATAAATAATTTGACTTTATGCATGAGATACTCTTGTATTCTTAAAATGGTTGATTTATCACCTTTTGATGGAGACCCATTTTTAAATCTAGTTTCTGTCACTTTTATATGTTCTATTTGAAAAAATAAACTTCTTATTTAGAAGTGGGACATTATAATTTACTTTGGGTAAAATTTTGTTATTTTTCTAACAAAGATCATTTTTTAATGAATAGTAAAAAATAATGAATTTTAATTCCAAACATCCTTTTAATATAATTTATTTATATGGTTATATTGTTCATATAACTATTTTTAAAGTGTAATTGGATTATATTTTGATCATTTAATCCTATTTGGGTTATAATAAGTAATTCCACTTAGAAATTGGACATAAACGAATGTCAATCTTTTGGTAGTTTCTATTTCTTAAAAACACATTTTTTGGTTTTGACAATGGGAATTACTTTTAAATTCATTCATAAAACTTATGTATTTTGAATTTGGAAAAATGGATTCCATATTTGGAATCAAGAGGTACAAATTGTGTAAATAGGTAACTTTTATTTTAAGACATTTTGAATAGTAACTTCAGTAAATATTTTAGTTACCATGGTTAATGTGTAAATCTAGTAAATAAGGGTAAACAAATAATATTATAATAATATTAAACTATCCTAACACATTTCATAATCCTATTGGATGATACATTTACGACCATGGTCATCCTTGGGTCAATTTGGGGACCCCATAGAGCCACTTGTAAGTGAAAATGACATTTTATGAAATTGAATTTAATGTTAAGGAAAATGTAACATAAATATATATATTTTTAGTAAAAAAAAATTATATGGGGTTATATAAGAGATATTTTCAACTATAAATAGTAATTGAAAATATAAACATATTTCCTACAACATGGTATTTTATTAAAAATTTCAGACATTAAATAAATAATTTTAATTACGACACAATGTTGAGGCAGTGATTGCTTCATTAATATTGGATTAAAATAAATGGTACTATAAATATTAAAATAAAAGTAATTTTTTTATTTTGATGTCATAGACTAATTTTTTAGATTCTATTTACATGTTATATTTTTATTAATGATTTTTTCAAATAAATATGGCTGTTATGGTTTTTTAAAAAGTCATTATATGAATATTATCAAAATTGACATAATTCATAATTTAAAATATAAAATAATTTATTAAATATTATAAAATTACAAAAAAAGTATAAGATTTATAATAATAGTTATAATAAGTCTCAAATTTTATTAATTACTCTTTCTTTGGATATTTTTCATGTTTTTGAATCTATTTGTATTATCAATGTTTTAAATTCTTGACAAAATGAAATGATTAAAAAAGGATTAAATAACAAAGATACGGATTAAAAAATATCCAAAAACTATAAAATTATAATTGTATGATTTTATTTCGAATTATATTAATCTTATTTTCTAATTTAATGAGTTCTGGACATTTTGAAAGCGAAAATCATTTTATAATAAAATAATACTTTCAAACATTCCTAAATATCCCCTCCTCCATCTTATATAACGCCGCCACCTCTAACCCATTACACACACCTCTCAAGCCTCATGGGTCATCTAAAATCTACTCCAAGAATCTCCCGACTCCCCCCCTCCCTCTCCGAGAAGATTTACCCTAGGTAGAAATAAATTCAAGAAATAATTCTGGCTCAAATCAAAGAGAGTCACATGTTTTAAGAGGTAGCGTCTTCTCTAAAATTCCTTTACATCATTATACACCTTCACCCACTATTATATTATTTTTCATTCATTACATAACAACACCAGTATCCTAAATATAATAGGTTTTTTTATGAGAATTATTCAAACTACGCTTATAATACCTCCATCTAATGGATACGAACATAGAGTTTCTATGGACAGTAAACTACTGCATCACGAAATGAGGATTGTTCAATTATCTACTACCACTTATCATGGTGGAAATTATAATGGAAATGTATTTATATGTGATATATATTATATTTATATTTTATCTATTCTTCTGTAATTTTATTTAAATCATACCGTTATTCTTTACATATTGTCTAAAAATGATAAATTCCTTTGAGGAAGTACGGACTACCGCCCCCTCAAAGTGATACGACTCGTTCATGATGTACATGGAACGTATAAAGGATGGTGTTAATTAATATATGTATCATATATAAAAAATTATATTATACTATAATTATAATATATCTATGTATCATTTAGCTTTTATTCCTTTAAATATGAAAACAAATGAAATTAGTGTTCATGCGTACGTACGGCTTACCGTCTCCATGAATGGTGCTTTAAATTTATTATATCCAAATGTTTTGTCATATTATAAAGAAATATATAATAGATATATATGATATTTAAATCATGAATAAAATTCTATAGATTATATACTTTTGACCACATGGACAATTTGTAATAATAACAAGTTCATTTTTGACTCAAGTACCGAATATCGACAAAAAGACGGATATGGACTTGAATTATTATATAATTTTTAAAGAAAGGTAATAAGTGATATAAATGGAATAATAAAATTGAAAAATTTTATGAATCAATTATAATTAACTTATGTTTATTATTCAATAAGAACAAGGAACATACGTGATGAATCAGACTCAAGGTAAGGTGTTTCTTATCTCACTTTTTATTCTGTGAGATTTTCATTGTTCGCCGCTTATTTATTGAATGTGGTGTGTTTTGTACTGAAATATGATATATATTATCATGATTCTCTTTATATTCCTAGTATTTTTTGATTAATTTGGTGGTTATCAATTTTTGGTCATACGAATCAATTGATTACAACGTGGTATGGGAACCTTTCACCCTCGTCGTTTAGTCAAAGCCTTCTTTTATGTTATGTATTTTAATTTCCATTTTCATATGTTGGGATATATTATTATATATCCTTATTGTAGTAAATTTTATGTCCACATGATGAGATACCATTTTTTTTGTCATCAACTCATTTTTGGAATTTTATCGTGACCTCGTTAGGCTGCCGAATTTTTGTAAGGGAACTTCATAACCCAATTTCCATTCTTTGGGTTAGTCTTATACTTATTTATTTTGTAGTTCTATGAATATGTGTGAATGGACTATTATTGTTTTAAAACACAATATTTACTTATATTTGGTGTATTTATATTTTTCACACACAATTATGTCATTGATTTATCTTTAATCTAATGATAAAATCCAGGTAATGGACTACGTCTCAATTTCCATTCATTAAGGAATATCTTTCTAATGTGAACCTTTATTATCCTATAAGATGTATATACATCTCTTTTACATATTATATCTTTAATACCCCTATTCTCATGATATTATAATATTTGTTTAATATATTCTGAAATTAGTTTTATTCAAGTATTTTCTCAAGTTGTAAGGAACTCTTTAACTAAAACATTATTTTAAATGTTTTAATGATTCATTAATATAAATATATCTCATTAATTTCTATGTATTAAAAATGTTTTTTATGATTTATTTATATGGAAATTAATGTTTTAAAATTTTAATTCCTTTAAAAGATGCAAATTGGTATGGGACACTTTGATTCAAAAATCCCTTTATAAAATTTTTTAAATGGAATTTAAAATGGGTTTGAGAAATTATTGATTATATCAATATAATGAAATTTTATATTATGATTAGAATTATAACACCCCAACCCAAGTAACCCAGAGTCAGTGAATTATTACATAACACTAGAAAGATCACAAGGGATAAAATCCTGAAAGACCTATCAGTTTAGTAGCCTTGGAATTACTAGATACATACAGAAGTTTTACATTACATTATAAAATGAAAAAACTGCAACATTGTGTCTCATTTGAACACAATCATATACCTTAGATTATCCCGGAACGTTAGTCATAATATACTTCTTCACGTCTTGGAAAAAATAAAACATAGAAAGGGGTGATCTCATATGCTCAGTAAGGATAACAATATAACAGAAACTTTCATAAATAACAATAAACATTTAAGGAAATATATAAGACTAAAACACAAGCATTTTAAACTTAAAATTCATCATAATATGGAAAATATAAAATCCAATAATTCCATTTACTTATTCACATGGATATTATACTAGTCGAATATTCACATGAAATATCAAAAGCTAATTTCATAATGATGGAATGCATAATGCTAGACATCATAAACACATAGTCAAGGCATCGTGCTAATACTACTAATAATAATTTTTTCAAGGCCATGTTCCAAGACACTAGTTTGTCTCATGAGACCTACTGATGCATCGAGGAGCTAGAGCGGGCTCCACCCTTCACTTACTAAGTCCAATTCATTCCTCATATAAAGATGTTGAAACATAACATAAACATTGGTATTAATACTAGCATACAAAATGTTAATACTTTAACCATAAAACATTAATGGTATAAAAATAACACATCCACAATCAAACATATCACAAAACATTCAATACAATATGGAATATTGTATCTTAATAAATTAACTTCAAGCAAGTGTAAAATTCAGCAAAGGATGTTGACATAGATGAAATTTAAACTATTTGAGAGACATATCTCTTTATATTCTGAAATCATTTAAAAGTCACGTAATTATAAAAGAAAAAAAATTATTTTTAAAATATTCTTATAATCTTGTAAGGGAAGATTCAAAGGTGTTATAATGGTAGAAAATATCTGCTCCCTCTGTATACGTTAAAAAATCTTACCTTAATTTATCAAAAATTTCATAATGTACATTGTTTGGAAAACAACGAAATAATTTTTTAAAAAACATTTTAAAAAATGTAAAAAAAGGGTATAAATGAATTTAACCTATGACAACCCTGCTTTTATTACAAACTTAAACATGATTTATCTCATAAACTATTCACTTGATACAACATGGATGATTGAGAGGTATAGTGTCTATGGGGCTTAGGGTCATCACATAACAACTTAAAATTTGAAATACAACATATTTATTGAAAACTTCATTTACATGACCACTACATTCCGTCGTACTTAGCAATGCATGAGATAACTTGAGGACATGCATAAGAAAAGGGGTGAGCTATAAAGAACAATAAGTGAATAAACATGGAATAAATGAGGAGTACAATACATGTTAGACAATAGGAATACCAATAGAGAACAAGAGAAACATGAACATAAAGGCATGATAAAGCATGATAATCATAAATGGAAATGTGGCAACAACACTTAACATGGAATTAGCATGAGCCAAGGCTCATTGCACATGGAGCATGAGTAAATCCTCATTGCACATGAATCACGAGTAAACCCTCATTGCACTTGAATTAGAATGAGTTAACACTCATTGCACATGATGTATCATGATACTATACTTTACCCAATGCATTGGATCACTATAGGGCGCACCCTTCTTAAACATTTCATTTCATGCATAAGTGTGCCACATGGATCATTAAATATGGATTCATGAAACATAATCATTTATTCCATGACAAAGGAATGTGTAATGATACATTATAATCAATAAGTAAATATGCATGAATTCGATGACCCTTTATGGAGAAATGGGCATGGTATTCACTACATAATGGCATTGGCTTAGAAAATATGTGCAATTTCGGCAGTGTAACGGCGTGATATAATAATTCATAAAAATGGTTGATGAGAGAGAAATGGGTGTATCATCATGTCTACATTAAATGGAAAGTAATGGGGATCATATAGATACATGTCCCATCAATTGTAATGGAATTTATATTCATGATACAAAAGTATTGCTTGAATGTAAATGAGGAGAGAGAAGTTCCTTTCGGAACTTAGCTTAGTAACTAGTGTACATGGGAGGCAACTAATGAGAGAGAAAGGGGACTCCCATCATTAAAACAATAATAGGGAAGTATGGTGGAGGTGTGAAACCATAACCTAGCATTTATAATTGAATTAAAAGGGCATAACAATATTAAGAAAAATGGACAAACAAGTGAAGGGAAGAAAACCCCTTACATGGAAGTGTGCTTTCAAAGGCTTGAGAGAGGCTCGAGAGAGGCTTCTTGGGAGCTTGAGGCACCTTTGGAGGATTCTAGAGAGATTAGGGTAGAGTTTGGACGAACTCAAAAGGCATTGAGTGAGGAGGTAGTGGGAGTATGGGTGGGTTTATATAGGAAAGGTGAGTGAATTCTTTATTATTTAGGTTTGGGACCCCTTACATTAAACTAATCCAAACCACAAATCAAATCATGGTTTTTGCCCATGGATTTTGGAAAAGGGGAGAGGAAAAAATATTATATATGGTCAAAGTCCGAACTTCTTAAAATAATGGGGTTGCTTATGTGGAGGTGAGTCACAGTCCCATGGAAAATAATTTAAAAAGACAATATGTTTAATAAGTCTTGAGGGGTCCATTAATGCTTTGTAAAATAAGTCAAACAAACCCAAAATCACATTATTTTAATGGTAAAACATATATTGGCTAAAAATAAAGCTTATAGTATTTTATTACATCACTATTGGGTCATTATGATGTCATAAAAGACATTATATATTTAAACAGTATTTAATTTTTACCCAAAAATTTGATTGTCTCAGAAAATTATGAAAAATTCACCATTGGATAATTTAGACATCCTGATTCTAGAAATAGAATTTATTTTATCTCAATAATTTTCTAAATATTTTAATTTTCACTTCTAAAATAAAAACCGTCATTTATTGAAAATTCATGGGTTTTGACAAAAATGGCTTTCAAACCTTAATAAAAATTACAATTGAATTCATAAAATTATAAGATCATTTATATTTAATAAAAATTAATTTAATAATAATAATAATATTTTATTAAAATATTATTTAATTCAAAAATCCGTTAATTTAATAAAATAGTATTCTTAATTAAATAATATCTAAAAACCCTATTTGTACTTTAAAAACTATTTATAATGTATCAATAATGACAAGAAAGTATATTCATTATTATATACAAAAATAATGTACATGAACATTGTACTAGTGATTTGATACATAACCCCTTAAAACAGTCGCATAAGACCTAAGGGTAAGGTGTGCCATGGTGACAGACTCTTGGGGAGGCTCAAATAACATCGCTCGGGTGGTAATCTCTATCAACTTCCACTTTTCCCGTAGATGGTCCCGTTAGATCTTGACATGATGAAGCTCAGCTTGGGCTTGGTCAAGAGCGAAGCCCAAAGATGTGACCTCTTTTTCGAGCTCCAAAAAATGGGCTTCGTATGGGGAAATTCACTAGATGAGTTTATCGATTCCTTTGTCTGAGTAAATTGGGTTTGTTAAAGCCTTATATTTATACTAATCATGTGATCACTGTTCAACGGCTATAAAAGTAATGGTCAAAATTCTTAACATAAAACCAAAGTATTTGATATTTTATATAAACATTTTACATAAAGATACTTTTAATAATATCAATAGGGATTTCCAATAATAAATCTTTGGGTCGTTACAATATTCCCCCCTTAAGAAATTTTTCCCTCAAAATTTGCTTTTCCAACCCTAAAACAAATTTGGGTAACTCATATTCATCATTTCCTCTGATTCCCATGTCTCTTCTTCAAACTTGTGGTTTCACAACAACACTTTGACAAGGGGCGTTGTCTTATTTCGTAGAAATTTTTCTCTACGATATAAGATCTTCACTGGTTTCTCCTCATAAGAAAGGTCATCCTCCAACTGTACCACCTCAGAAGAGAGTACATGTGAAGGGTCTGGTATGTACTTCCTTAAGAGGGATACAAGAAAGACATCATGTACTTTGTCCATGGTAGGTGGAAGTGCTAGCCGATAGTCCACATCCCCAACACGATCAAGAATTTTGAAGGGGTCGATGTACCTTGGATATAACTTCCCTTTCTGTCCAAACATAATGACCTTCTTCCATAGAGAGATGCATAGAAAGACCATGTCTCCAAATTTAAACTCAAGGTCTCATCGACGATTATCTGCATAACTCTTCTATCGACTCTCGGCCACCTTGATATGCTGGTGAATGGTTTTCACCTTCTCCACCATTTCCTGAACCATTTCTTGTCCAACCAAATTACGTTCACCGACCTCATCCCAACATGCTTGTGTTCTGCACCTTTTCCCATACAGGGCTTCATATGGTGCCATTTTCATGCTCGAGTGGAAACTATTATTATAAGAGAACTCAACCAGAGTATTATGTTGATACCATCCTCCTTTAAAGATCATTGAGCACGCTCTCAAAATGTCCTCAAGTGTTTGGATAGTCTGCTCGGATTTTCCATCAGTTTGAGGATGATAGGTCGTACTGAAATTTGGTTCAGTATTCAGAGAATGTTGAAGACTCTTCCAAAACAAAGAGGTGAATCATGGATCTCAGTCAGACACAATAGATAGTGGTACTCCATGAAGCCTTACCACTTCTCGGATATATATCTGTTCATGTTGATCCAATGAAAAATCCTCCTGAATAGCAATGAAGTGTGCAGTCGTTGTAAGATGATCCACAACTACCCAGATTTCATTGTTGCCTTTGGATGTCCTCGTAAGTCTGGTGAGAATTTCTATGGTAATGTTCTCCCATTTCCATTCTGGTATGAGAAATGTTTGCATCATCCACTTAGACTTCTGCCTCTCTACCTTCACTTGCTGGAACACTAGGCACTTTAGTGTATTTTCAGCGATTTCATTCTTCATATTATCACACCAATGGTTTTCTCGGAGATCTCGATACATCTTTGTGCTCCCTGGGTGAATAGAGAAATTTGAACTATGTGCATCATCCAAAGGTTCCTTATTCAGATCCGGACATGATGGAACACATAGTCTTTTCCCAAATTGCACAATTCCTTCTTCATTAACATTAAACTCCACGGATTTCCCTTTTTTGATAGCTTCCACTATTTCTTGACTTCCCACATCATCCTTTTGAGCATCCTTTAACCTTTCCAAAAGAGACAGTTGAGCAATAATTTGTGAAAATATTGATGATGTTCCCTTCTTTATAATTCCCATGTCCATCTTCATAAATTCTAAGAAGATTGGATCCATCTCAATTCTCATCATTGATAAAATCTTTGGGTTCTTTCTACTTAGGGAATCTTCCACCTTATTTGCTTTCCAAGGGTGGTAATGTATTGAACAGTCATAATACTTGATGAGATTTATCCATCTTCTCTAGCACATATTATGCTCTTTCTGTGTGAATATATATTTAAGACTCTTTTAGTCAGTATATATCTCACATTTCTCCCCATAGAGATAATGTTTCCAGATTTTCAAGGCAAAGATCATAGCCGCCAACTCCAGATAATGCATTGGATAGTTTCGCTCATGGATTTTCAACTGCCTTGAGGCATAGGATATCACTTTATCATTCTGCATCATCACACATCCTAAACACTTCTTTGAAGCATCACTGAATACCACAAAAAGTTCCCCACCTATGGGTAAAGTGAGCACGGGCGTAGTGATAAGCCTCCTTTTCAACTCCCTGATTCTTTCTTCGCATTCATCACTCCAAGAAAATTTTACTCCCTTTCGAGTTATCTTGATAAGAGGGTTGGACAATCATGATAAATTTCTCAAAAATCATCAATAATATCCAGTTAATCCCAAGAATCTATGGATATCCATTACCGATGTTGGCCTCGTCCATCCCTCAATTGCATCTATTTTGGAGGGATCCATAGATATCCCGTTGCTTTCGATGATATGGCCGAATAATGATACTTCCTTCAACCAGAACTCACACTTTCTGTAATTTGCATAGAGCTTCTCCTTGCACATAGTCTTCAGTACAGTTCTTAAATGCTCCTCATTATCCTCCTTTGTTTTGGAGTATATTAGAATATAATCAATAAAGACTACCACAAATTTGTCTCGTTAATCTCTCAAGACTCTATTCATTAAGTCCATGAATAATTTTGGAGCATTGGTGAGTCCAAAATCATTACTATGAATTCATAGTGCCTGTATCTTGTACGAAAAGCAGTCCTGGGGCATCTTCCTTATTCACCCTTACTTGATAATATACCGATCACAAATCGACCTTGGAGATGTATTTTGATCCACACAACTGATCGAAACAGTCATCGATCCATGGAAAAGGATACTTTTTCTTTATCGTGATTTTGTTAAGTTCAAGATAATCGCTGCAAAGCTGCATTGACCCATCCTTCTTCTTGACGAAGAGGACTGGTGCACCCCATGGTGAAGCACTTGAGCGTATAAACCCTTTATCTAGATTCTCCTGTAGTTTTTTCTTCAGCTCTTCAAGCTCAACAACATCTATTTTATATGGAGTCTTGGATATTGGTAGTTCCCCAGGTATAAGTTCAATTCAGAATTCAACATCTCTTGTAGGAGGAAGACCAGGCAGTTCCTCGGGAAACACTTCATCGAATTCCCTCATAATAGGCATTTATACAAGGATGGTTTCTTCCTTAGAGTCAATCATCTGATCCAGATACACATGATCATAGGGAAGTAATATCCATGCTTGAGTTTATGGAGGTAAAGGAGATTCATCTTCCTCCTTACACTTGTAAAGAATCAGGGGTCGATTCTCCATATGGAGTGTGATTTCCCTCTCCTGACAATTTATATGGGCTCTATATGAGGAAATCCAATCCATGCCATGAATTGCATCAAATTCTACTAGAGGGAGTATGATGAGGTTCGATGGAAATTCAATCCACATATTATGATAGGGGAGGAGTTATATTCATGGGATGCAATGATTTCTCCCTTTTCTGTACTCACCGACATCTTAACTTCCATGATTTGTGGTGGTGCTGGGATTGTTCTACTAAAATTTTGATATATAAAATAATGCGTTGAACATGAATCAAAAATTATGTTCACTATTCTTGAGTAAATAACTAGCGTACCTGTCACCACTTCGTTTTCGGGGTTCACTTCGGCAGAAGTGATGGAAAAATCTCTTCCTTACTGACTTGTAGGTTGTTTCTTGCCTCTGAAAACCTTTGGATTAGGGAACTGATTGGAAAGATGCCCCAGTTCTTTTCAGTTGTAGTAGTGAACAATGTGTTGTAGTTCGAATGGAGCATTCCTCTCCTCTGTCGCAGCCACGGGTCTTTCTTGCCGACAGTTAACACCTAGGTGCCCTTCTCTTCCACACCTAAAGCATTTCCTCGTCCCATTGAGGCAATTTCCAAGGTTATTCTTTCTGCAATTTTGGAAAGTGGGGTGCTGGATCTTCTTAGCACCATTGGATTTATCCATCAGACCTCCATCATAGAATTCCACTGTACGCTTCTTGTCCCCATGATACCCTTGTGATTCCCCAATCTCCATTTCGACCTTAAGGGAACATCAGAAAATTTACTCATAGCTATCAAAGTCACGGATCCCTAATGATTTACATATGATAAGATTCAGCCCACCAAAGAAGCGTTCAACCTTGCATTAGGGGGTAAAGACAAATCCAGAAGCATGTCGTGCAAGCCTTGTGACGTTTGCCCCGTACGCTCCAACAGATTATTCTTCATTTTGCTTTAGGGAAAGGAAGTCTTTTTCTATCTTAAGCTGGAGGGTTCCTGGAAAATATTTATCGAAAAACATATTCTGGAAATCCTTCCATTCCAATGTCTCGATCTCCTCCTCAGGCTTCATATTTTTGATCAACTTCCACCATTGATTAGCTTCACCCTCCATACGATAAGCCTCTTGGAGACCCTTCTCTTGTTTAGATAATTGAAGGATGTAGAAGATCTTTTCAATGGTGTTGAACCGTTGTTCAGCGATCATGGGATCAGATTATCCACTAAAAGTTGGAGGCCTTTGTCTCGTGAAGCTCTCAATAGAGACTTGTTCTTTCTTAGGGGGGTTTGTATGTTCCTCTTGACCCATGTTTCCATTCAAATATAGAGTTAGCTGATAGATAATAGTGACAAAGTTTGCGATTCCCGCTCCCATTGGATTGGGCATCTCATTAGTACAGTCATCACACTGATCTTCAGATCATTTGTTAGCCTGAGTCCTCCTATTACCAGCCATTGGCTGGAATAAAAGGAAAGTTAGGGGGTAACACATAAAGGGTAATCCAAAGACAAATTTTTTTGACTTATAAATAAAATTTTATTTCCTTAACTCATGAGTCTATAGGCTTCAATCTAGGATTTTCATGGTCAACTTTCTTTCATATATTCTTAGGGGAATTTTTTTTATTCCCATAATAAGGGTTCATACTAATCTTGTGAATTTATCAAAACATATCCCCCGGGAGTGTCGTAACCAAGAGTGCAGCAAAACCCTTTTTCGTGCACCAGGTCCCATTAGAGTCTAGCTCAAAGCGGTGTTTTAAGGTTTTACCCCTAGGATACATCTGTGCCAGGGCCGCCTCTACCAGCTCGTATCAAGACAGGGATGTTTTTGTTTGATAAACCACTTACGTAGTACATAAAAAATCTTAGGGATGTTTTTTATTATACTTAGTCTTTCCTCTAAGGGTTTACTATGGGTTTTTAATCCTAATCCCAAAAATAACTAAACCTATCCTCTGATACCAACTATGACAACCCTACTTTTATTACAAACTTAATAATGATTTCTTTTATAAACTTTTCACTTGATACAACATGGATGATCAGGATGTCTAGTGTCTTTGGGGATTATGATCATTACATAACAACTTCAAAACATGAAATACAACATCTTTATTGAAAACATCCTTTACATGACCACTACATTCCCTCATACTTAGCATTGCATGGGATAACCTAAGGACATTCATAAGAAAAGGGGTGATCTATAAAGCCCAGTAAGGGAATAAAAATGGAATTCAGGAGGATTAATATATATGTTAGAAAATAGGAATATCAATAGAGCACAAGTGAAACTTGAACATAAAGTCCTGATAAAGAATGATAATCATAACATGGAAATGTGGCAACAACACTTAACATGGAATTAGCATGAGACAAGGCTCGTTGCACGTGGAGCATGAGTAAATCCTCATTGCACATGAAGCACAAGTAAACCCTCGTTGCACTTGAATTAGAATGAGTCAACAATCATTGCACATGACGTATCATGATACTATACTTTATCCAATACATTGGAGCGCTATAGGGCACACCCTTCTTAAACATTTCATTTCATGCATAAGTGTGCCACATGGATCATAAAACATGGAGTCATAAATCATAATAATTTATTCCAAGACAAAGGAATGTTGAATGAAACATTATAATTAAAAAGTAAATGTTCATGAAGATGAATACCCTTTATGGAGAAATGGGCATGGTATTTACTACACAATGGCATTTGCTTTGAAAATCGGTGCAATTTCGGCAGCATAACAGCGTGATATAAGAATTCATAAAAATGTTTGATGAGAGAGAAAGGGGTGTCTCATCAAATCTACATGAAATGGAAAGTAAGGGGGTCATATAGATACATTTCCAAACAATTTTAATGGAATTTAGATTCATGATACAAAAGTATTTCTTGAATGTAAATGAGGAGAGAGAAGTTCCTTTCGGAATTTCGGCATAGTAACAGGTGTACATGGGAGGAATTTAATGAGAAATAAATGGGTCTCCCATAATTCAAAAAATAAGAGGGAAGTATGGGGGAGGTGTGAAACCATACCCCATCATTTATAATTGAAATTAAAAGGTCATAACAATATTTAGAAAATTGGACAAAAAAGTGTAAGGAAGGAAAACCCTTACATGGAAGTGTGCTTACAAAGGCTTGAGAGAGGCTTGATAGAGGATTATTGGGAGCTTGGGGAACCTTGGGAGGATTCTATAGAGAGTAGGGCAGAGGTTGGATGAACTGCAAAAGCATTGAGTGACGAGGAAGTTTGAGCTTGGGTGAGTTTATATAGGAAAGGTGAGTGAATTCTTTATTATTTAGGTTTGGGACCCCTTACATTAAACTAATCCAAACCAAAAATAACCTCATGGTTTTTCCCATGATTTTTTTCCAAAGGGAGAGGAAAAAAATAATTTATAACGCAAAAGTCCTAACTTCTTAAAATAATGGTGTTGCTTATGTGGAGGTGAGTCACACTCCCATGGAAAATAATTTACAAAGACAATATGTTTAATAAGTCTTGAGGGGTCCGTTAATGCTTTGTAAAATAATTCAAAAAACCCAATATCACATTATTTTAATGGTAAGACATATATTGGCCAAACGTAAAGCTTATATTATTTTATTACACCACTATATTGTCATTATGATGCCATGAAACACATTATATATTTTAACAGTATTTAATTTTTACCCAAAAATTTGACTATCTCAGAAAATTATGAAAAACTCACCATTGGATAATTTCGATGTCTTGATTCCCAAAATAACATTTATTTTATCTAAATAATTTTCTAAATATGTTAATTTTCACTTTTAAAATAAAAACCGACATTTATTGAAAATTCTTGGGTTTTGACAAAAAATGGCTTTCAAACCTTAATAAAAATTACAATTGCATTCATAGAATTATAAGATCATTTATATTTAATAAAAATTAGTTTAATAATAATAATAATATTTTATTAAAATAATATTTAATTCAAAAATCCCTTAATTTTATAAAATAGAATTATTAATTAAATAATAACTTAAAACACTATTTGTACTTTAAAAACTATTTGCAATGTATCAATAATGACCAGAAAGTATATACATTATTATATACAAAAAACAATGTACATGAACATTGTACTAGTGATTTGTTACATAACCCCTTAAAACAGCTACATAAGTCCTAAGGGTAAGGTATGTGATGGTGACAGACTCTTGGGGTGGCTTATATAACATCGCTCAAGTGGAAATCTCTATCAAATTCTATTTTTCCCATAGATGGTCCCGTTCGAGATTGAAATGATGAAGCTCAGCTTGGGCTTGGTCAAGAGCGAAGCCAAAAGACGCCACCTCTTTTCCGAGCTCTGACAAATTGTCTTAGTATAGAGCAATTATACTGGATGAGTCCATCGCTTCCTTTGTCTGAGTAAATTGGGTTTATTAAAGCTTTATATTTATAATAATCACGTGATCACTATTCAACGACTATAAGAATAACGGTCACAATTCTTAACATAAAACTAAAGAAGTTGATATTTTATATATACATTTTACATAAAGATACATTTAATTAGTTCAAGAGGGATTTCCATTAATGAACCTTTGGGTCGTTACATAACCCATATTCTAGGAAATTTTAAAAATGTTTTCAAAAAACATTTTTAAGAATCACTGATGAGGATAATAAAAAATTCCCAGTAGATTCTTACGTATAAACAACCTTGGATAATAATTATATCATAAAATTAACCATTACATTGTACTTTTCCTTGGTCGAGGGTATTTTAACCTTTTGTATAATAGTTAAATCATTGTTCCAAAATTATTAAAGAACCAAATTCATAAATATGATATCATATATGATATTTTAATATTTCTTGGTTAATAATATTTCAGTAGTATCATTGTTTTCGGTGTTAGCTGATTTGTTTTCCTTTTATGTTTTTGTTATGTAAGTCATGTTTGTGATGGATAAGATTTATTTGATTCATATAAAAAATGATATTATGTTCCTAAATATTATTTTATATCCTAAAATTATAATTATTGTTGAATGGTTATGATGGGGAATTAGTCTCATCGCGTCCATGAAGACGGTAATCCATACGTACGCACGAGTGACAATATCATTCTATTGATGGTAAAATAGTATGTAATTGGATGGTATATTACATATAAATTATCCTTAACAAGTTATATTTATTATTTACATCAATTATACTCATTATTATATCCATCCAAATAATTAAGTGTTGAATAAAAAACTACATCATGACATGGAGACGGTAAGTCGTACGTACACACATATGGTGACTTTGTCATTAATAGGATGTATAGAATAATGAATATGGTTGTACCATATTTATAATAACATCACAGTATATAGAAGTTACTATAGTTATTATTTTGGTATGGAAACAATAGAGAAAGAGGAACCGGATGAAGAAAAGAGCTTTTAAAGAGGTGATGAAATTATGACCTCATCTTCGGGTGATTCCTTTTTTGATTTGATCAAAAGGTCTCCTTAGGTTGGATTTCTGATCAAATTAAGACCTCTAGGTTGAATTGAGGGTATTTTAGAAGGATATTTCAATAGGTTTTTGCCAAGACAAATGTCTTTGGAGGTGTTATTTTGAGAGAATGGGGAGTACCCTTTTATAATAGAGGTGAGGGTCACTTTAGGAAAAGCTTGAAATATTATTTGATTATAAAATAATTTTCGATTTCTAATGGCCTAAATGGATTTATTTTGAGGATAATGTTATTATAGGTCTAAAACATTGCAACCAATAGGTTTTACACATGATTAGGTCACCGTATTATCCTTATCTTTTATATTTAACTCTTAGTCAAATAGTTTAACTTTTACAACGTCTTCTTGTATTATTATAATACATGGTTAACAAACATACAATAAAATGACAAGAGAACCTCAAGTTGATCATTAATTACATATCTATTATTACATAATTCTTTTTTATGAACCTTAGATTTTTAGTACTATTATATAATTTAATAAAATAGTATTTGTTTTACAAACTCATTTATGTCAATTTTGATACTACTTGGTATATAGTTTTTGTGATAGTCATAACAACATTATCACTTTGAAAAAAAATTATTTAATCAACCATAACATGTCATATTAACCTATAAAAGTATTTTAATGCATCAAAAGTTTTAATTTTCATTTATTTTAATATTTAATATATCAATTATTTTAATATTTCATTAAAAAAGTAATTACTGCATCATCATTGGGTCATAAATATATTTAATTATTTAATGTATAAAAATTATAAATAAAATAACATTATTTAGGAAATATTTTTGATTTATAATAAATATTTAGAGTCAAATTTATCTTATGAATAACCCTATATTAAAAATATTTTAATTATTAAAAATTGAATTTAACACTATTATCACTTCTTTAAATAAAATAATAATAAATGTCCTAATATAATCCATGTGGGTCAAATAGGATCATATTGTATTCCTAAGGATGATTTTGGTCGAAATGACCTTATATAATATAATTAAGACATGTTTTTGGGTAACTATATTATCTTTGTTTCCTTTAATTACCTTATTTACTTTCAATATTGGTAAATAAAATTCAAAAATTACTATTCACCAAAAATTATTTTTATCCTGTTGAACCAAACTTTACTTAATGATGTCAATTGTGACTTTAAGAATTTTTAATTACAATTCGCAGAAGCAGTAAATGTTTTTTATGCAAATTCGCAAATGTGCATAGAATGTGGGTAAAAAGGCATTAAATGGTTCAATAAAATTATATATATATAATCTTATTATAAAATTACTCCTATGAATTACATTGAACTATTATATGTATTATTTATCTTCTTTTAATTTAAAATAAATTTAAATAGAAAAATAATTTTTTAAATAAATGTCTATTTTAAACAATAACATAGTGTTTTTCACTATTCATCAAAATTTGAACGTTTTCATAATAATTTCAAAAATTCTCCCTAAGATAATTTTGTTACAATTCATAATGGTGAGTTTTATTGGTCGTGTTGTGATAGAACATGAAGTTTCATACAAGACAAACTATTGTATTAATTAAAGAGAAGCATACCATGGATGCTTGGGGTGATAAATTCTTCCCTCCTTAAAATAATTTCGTCCTCGAAATTTCTAGAATATTACTTCATAAAAAGATTCAGGTGGTTATTCATCGTAAGTTCCTTGGGTTCCCACATTGCCTCTTCAATATTATGGTTTCTCCATATAACGTTTATGAGAAGAGTCATCTGGTTTCTCAACACTAGTTCTCTAGTGTTAAGAATCATAATAGTCTCTTCAAAATCAGACAGATCATGTTCCAATTCTATTTCTTCATAGGTGTGTACATGCATTTCATCAAGAATGTATTTTCTCAATAGTGATATGTGGAATATATCATGAAATTTGGAGAGACTTGGAGGCATTTCCTAACAGTAATCTATAACTCCAATTCTTTCTATAATTTCAAAAGGTCAGATGTACCTAGGACTTAATTTACCCTTTTTACCGAATTGTATAACACCCTTCCATGGAGATACCTTCAAGAAAACATGATATCCTACTTGAAATTCCAAATCCTTCCTTCGGTTATCAACATAGAACTTTTTCCTACCCAGAGCTGCTTTGATGTGGGTTTGGATAATCTTTATCTTTTCCATTGTTTCCTCAAAAAGTTTTGGTCCTACGAGTTTTCTTTCACCAAAATCATCCCAACAAGATGGTTTGGGAAATATCTTTCCAAATAATTCTTCATTTGGTGCCATCTGAATACTTGAATGGAAGATATTGTTCTATGAAAATTATACCAGGGGTAAATTATGATCCCACATACCTTGAAAGTCAACTGAGAAAGATCACCACATTTATTATATGTTCTGAAAGGTATAAACTGATTTTCCATCAGTTTGAGGGTGGTAGGCAGTTCTCATATGAAGTTTAGTATCCAGGTCTTTTTGAATACATTTCCAGAATCTTGATGTAAAATAGGGATCACAATCAGAAACAATCGATAGGGGTACACCATGAAGTCTTACAACATCATTAATTTATTGTATTTCTATATGTTCAAGTGGTAAATCTTCTCTTATAGAAAGAAAATGTGCTGACTTGGTAAGATGATCAACAATGACCCATATTGCATCATTCCTTCTAGGATTATTTTGTAGCCCCATGAAAAAATCAATTGTAATATCATCCCATTTCATTTCAGGTATGGAAAGATGTTGCATGACTCCTCCAGGTTGTTGTCTTCTAAAATTAACCTATTGAAAAACCATACATCTTGACACATAATTATCAATATCCCATTTCATGTTGTCCAACCAAAAATGTTCCTTCCAATATCTATATATAGTAGTGCTACTAGGTAGTATAGAGAAATTGGAGCTATGAGAATCATCCAACAATTCCCTTTTTAGATAAAGTATGTTAGGAACACAAAGTCTCTTCCCAAATTTCAAAATTCCATCTTTATATACGAAGTCAATGAATCTCCCATCATTCACAACTTTAATTTTCTTTTTAACCTCATCATCATCAGTCTGAGAACTTTTTATCCTTTCTAATAAAGATGGTCTGGAAACCATTTGGAAAAGTATTTATGTTTCACATTCCATTATAATTTCCATATCTATATTTACTAGATCCATGATTATATTATCCCTTCCAACTCTCATCATGTTCAGAACTCTATGATCCTTTATACTCATAGCATCTGCCAACTTATCTGCCTTCCCCAGGTGTCAGTGTATAGTGAAATCAAAATACTTGAGTAGCTCGAACCATTGCCTTTGCCTCATGTTGAGTTCCTTCTATGAGAAAATATACTTCAAACTATTGTGATCAGTTTATATCTCGCATTTTCACCATTGAGAAAGTGTGTCCATTTCTTCAGATAAAATATTACAACTATTAACACAATATCAGTAGTTTGATAGTTTTGTCATGAATTTTTAGCTACCGTGATGCATAGGAAATAACTCTATCATTATGAGGACATAACCAAGTCCTTTCTTTGAAGCATCACTATAAATAACATACCCATCATTCCATGATGGTATAGTCAAGATAGGATCATTGACTAATCTTATCTTCAGTTCTTCAAAACATTCTTCACACACGATTTCTAAACAAATTTAACCTCTTTACATGTGAGCTTGGTTAATGGGTTATCCAATCGGAAAAAAATCTATATGAAACACGGATAATAACATTCTAAACCAATAAAACCGTATACCTCAGTTATACGAGTCGGTGATGGCCATTCATGGAATGCCTTTGTCTTTGAAGGATCAATAGAGATTCTATCCTTAGAGACAACATATCCAAGAAAAGATATCTTATGAAGCCAGAATTAACGCTTACTACACATCCCAAATATTCATTTCTTATAAGAGTCTTTAGAAGTGATTTTCATGATCTTCATAGCATTTTGTGTATACCAAGATATCATCAATAAACAGTACCACAAATTCGCCAAGATCTTTCATGAAAACTCAATTCATTAGATCCATGACAATAGATGGTGCATTAGTCAGTCCAAAAGGAATTACTATAAAATCATAATGCCCAAACCAAGAACGTAATACTATCTTTGGAATTTCTTCCTTCTTCATGAACAACTGAGGATATACATATCGAAGTTCAATATTTGAAAAATATTGATCTCCATGAATTTGATCGAATAAATCAGCAATGTGAGGTAGGGTATACTTGTTATTTATTGTTATACCATTGATTTCCCTACAGTTAATGCACAACCGGATATATAGTTCTCTCTTCTTAACAAAAAGAACAGGGACTCCCCATGGAGAAACATTAGGTCGAATAAATCCTTTATTAATCTATTCCTCAAGTTGTTTCTTTGGTTCCAATAATTCCACAGTAGACATTATATATGGGTTATTTTATATGTGTCTTGAACCAGGAATTAAATCAATGGAATACTCGATTTCTCATTCAAGTGGATGTCCAAGGAAATCCTCTGGAAACATATCAACATATTATTGCACAATAGTCACATCCTCTATTTGAACATTCCTTTACTAAACCATTGTTATTTCACCATCTTCTTCCCCAATAATTGAATTTAGTAGAGCTGCTGGGGGTGGATCTAGATAACAATCAGATGGTGAAATTTCTTCTCTAAAGATAAAGTACTCATTATCATCATCGAAAATTGTAACCTGCTTCTTCTTAAAATAAATTTTCATATCATGGTCTGAAAGACAATCCATACTAAGGATTATATCAAATTCAATCATGGATATGATGATGAGATTAGCAGATAAATCATATATATTTTCCCTAAAGGGAACTCGTTCACAAAACTTTGTATCAATGATACCTCCCTTTGGAGTTCTGACTAACAACCCCCTTGTTAAATCAAATTGAAAATATCTAATTTTATTAGCAAACTGGGAATATATGAAACAATGAGATGATACAGAATCAAATAAAGCATTGGCTAAATTTGAGGAAACCATTAAATTACATACCACCACATCATTCAGAGCTTTAACCACAGTAGTAGTGATCGCATAATCTTGGCCTTTCTCCATTGGCCTTTTATTGGGTAAGCTTCCTTGTCTCTTACAAAATTCATTTGCGTAATGCCCCATTTCTCTACAATTTTAGCATTCAACATTGAAAGTCTGTTTCTTTCCCTTGCAATCATGTTCTTGGTGGCCTCTTTCATAACACTTTTAACAAACTCCAATTCCCTTCAGGAATGTAACATGGTGTTTCTTCCCAAATTTACAGCATGATAGAAATTAAAATTTTCCCTTCTTCCCATTATTTCCATTTCCGGATTGTTCAACAAATCGCTTCTTCTCTTATTTTTCTTTAAAGTCGTTATACGTAGAGAATTCATTTTTTGTCATGATAACACATGAGACTATATCTCCGTAAGATGAGAAGGATTTTGAGACAAATTCTCAATGGGGAAATGGTTTTAACCCATCAAATAATCAATCAATCTTACTCATTTGGTTACTTATATAATCTGATGAATACCCTTGTAAACTTGTAAAGTTAGCCTCATACTTTATGACATTCTCATCCTCCTTTTGTTTCAGACTTAGAAATTGTCTTTCCATATCCACTCGATGTTCACAAGGAAATTATTTTTTCTATGAAAATATATTTAAACTTTCTCAATTCCATATTTTATACTTTTTCATCCTCATATGTGTTTTAAATTAACGACTACCATTGATCTCCATATCCTGTGTGGCGATAAACTTCCCTAAGAAGTTTTTCCCATTCTCTACTCCCCAGAGCATGAAATATCTTCTATAAGGAACTTATCCATTTCTCTGATACAAATGGATTTGTAGTTCCATTTAATATTTGTGGTTGTTTCCTCGTGAATCAGTATAACATTGATCCTCCACATTGTGGATCAAGGAGCTCCATATGGGTAAAGTCATTATTCATAACCAGAGTGAGTTGTCCCACTATGGTTATAAGCTGTTTAGAACTAGTTGCATCACTAACTCCACACTTATTATCTTCAGTAGGAGGGAAATCCCTACATGGATTAAGTACGTTGATATGGTTTCAATTCCTTCCACTAGGTGCCATTTCTATACAATGGAATACAATAGGTTAGTTTATGAGTCGCAATACACAATTCCTAACTAGTAAAACACCTATCATAAATTGAATTGTATATTCATATAATCCAAAATCATAAAAAATGGTTTCTTTGAGGAAGTATTTACTCATATATCATTTATAATTTTTTGTAAATAAAATTTGAATTATCTTTAAAATATCCCATGGGAGTGTCGTATACAAGAGTGCAGCAAGGCCTGTTGTGGTGTACCAAGATACCCCGGGTCAAGCCCGAAACTCCTTGTCTAAGTTTTCACTACTACATACATCTGTTGCAGAGCCTCCTCTACCTTCTCGTATCCCGATAGGGATGTAGTTTTTTGAAAATACTCAAAATCTATACATTTCCAAAATTATAGTAAGTTCTTCTATACTAATCCTCAATGTTTATGTTAAGATAATGTTCTCTACTCATAGTTTTTCTAAATCTAGTTTACAAGGTTTATACTAAACTTCCTTTGATACATATTGTAATTCCCCGAACCTAATTACCCATAGTCGGTGCATTATTACATAACATTGGCCTGATCACAAGGGATCAAATACCAAAATACCTATCAATTTAGTAGCCTTGGAAGTACTAGATTCATACATAAGTTTTACATTACATTATGAAATGAAAAACAACAATATTGTGTCTCCTTTGAACACACTCATATCCCATAGAATGTCCCTACAAGTTAGACATAATATAATTATTTTCATCCTAGGAAAAATAAAACATTGAAAGGGGTGAGCTCAGATTCTTAGTAAGGATAAGAATATAGTGGAAACTTTCATAAATATGCATAAACATTTAAGGAAATGTATAAGACTAAAACACAATCCTCTTAAACTTAAAATTCAGAATAATATGGGAAATATAAATCAAATAATGTAATTTACTTATTCACATAGATATTCTACTAGTCGAATAATCACATGTAATATCAATAGATAATTTCATAATGATGGAATGCATAACGCCATACCTCCTAACCACATAGTCAAGGCCTCGTGCCAAGAATACAAATAATAATTTTCTCAAGGTCTTGTTCCAAGACACTAGTTTGTCTCATGAGGCCTACCAATGTATCGAGAAGCTATAGTGGGCTCCAACCCTAATTTACTTTGTCCAATTCATTCCTCATATAAAAATGTTGAAACATAACATAATCATTCATATAAAAAACTACCATTTGAAATGTTAATAATTTAACCATAAACCATGAATGGTATAAAAATAACACATCTATAGTCAAACATATCACAAAACCTTCAATACAATTTGGCATATTGTATCATAATAAATCAACTTAGAACAAGGTTAAAATCCATCAAAATATGGTGACATAGATGAAATCAAAACTATTTGAGAGAAATATCTCTTTCTATTTTGAAATCATTTAAAAGTCACATAATTATAATAGAAAAACATTTATTTTGAAAATATACTTATAATCTAGTATCGGAAGCTTCTAAGGTGTTATAATGGCATAAAATTTCTGCAACGGTCGTATAAGATTAAAAAATTCTTACATTAATTTGTCAAAAATGTTATGAAGTACCTAGTTTGGAAAACAAAGGATAGATTACTCTCAAATTTTTTTAATAAAAAGTAAAAAAAGGGTATAAATTAAATTAAACCATATTCTGGGAAATGGTAAAAATGTTTTGAAATACATTTTTAAGAAACACGCATGAGGATAATAAATAATTCTCAGTAGATGCTTACGTATAAACAACCTCAGTTAATAAAGAGATTGTAAAATTAACCCTTACATTGTACTTTTCCTTGGTTTAGCATACGTTAACCTCCTATATAATAGATAAATCATTGTTATAAAATTATATAAGAACCAAATTCATAAATTTGATATCATATATGATCTTCTAATATTGCTTTGTTAGTAATATTTCAGTAATATCATTGGTATGGGTGTTAACCGATTAGTTTTCCTTTAAATGTGTTGTTACGTAAGTCATGTTTGTTGTGGATAGAATGTATTTTATTCATATATAGAATGATATTAAGTTCCTAAAAATTATTTTAAATCATAAAATGAGAGTAATTTTTGAATATATACGATGGAGAATGAATCTCATCACGTTCATGGAGACAGTAATCCATACGTACGCACGAGCGACAATATCATTCTATTGATGGTAAAAAAGTATGTAATTGGATGTTATATTAAATATAAAGAATCATTAACATGTTAAATTTATTATTTACATTAATTATACTCATTATTATACCCTTCCATATAATGATTTTCTTAGCGCCAAAATTTGGGGAGGGGAAGAAGACTCAAAGAAGCCCGAGGAATGCTTTGAAAATCCACTTTGCGGAGTCCTCCTGGTACCGTGGAAGCCACGGAGCAACAAGACAGGATGCTCCATGAACGACCTTGACGTTTGCAATACCACCACGGAGAAATGAGGCGGGATGCTCCACGAACTTCCCTGACGTTCGTGAGCCCGCCGCGGAGCAGTGTGGTGGGATGCTCCGCGAACACCCTTGAAGTTCATGAGCCCGTCATGGATCAACAAGGCGGGATGATCTGTGAATTCCCATGACGTTCATGAGCCCACCGCGGAGCAATGAGCCCCATCGTCACACTGAGAGAACTCTACTTTGCGGCGCATCTTGCCTATAAATAAAGGGCTCCCCCTTAGCACAAAAGACGGACAATCCGACCTTTCAACTTCTGAGCTCTTGAATGGAAAAGCATCCTTCAGTATCGAACCATGAGCTACGTTAGGTAAATCTTATATTCAAAGTGCCTCTCCTTTGCTATGTTTTTACCCCATCTTCCGAGAGGGATGCCTTCTAGGGAGCCTACAGGCCTCTGTGAAGGAAGGGGATCCCCAAGGATATCTGGGTCGTTGTGGAGTGTTTATGCTTCGTAAAACACCCTTCGTGTACACATGCTCCCCATGATAAGGTAGGGTCATTGTACCACGTGAATCACATTTCTTCACGGCACCTTGCTTCGTGAGGCACCTTTGCTTCGTGAGGCTGTGCACCAAGAATGCCTTTCCCCTTCGTGAGGTACCTCCCATATTCACATCTTCCCTATGTGTAGGCTGAGGCATCCCCCTTCGCGAATCACACCCCTTCACAAGTGTCCTCCACCATACGGAGCAACAGAGCTTCACAAGGCCCCTACCTATGAACCCCTCTGCTTTGAAATTTTTTTTCTTGTGCGACCCTCCAGGTTTTCATGATGTGATTTCAAATTCCCTTAGATGATAATGCCCGCTGTGTTGCTTCGCCTCATTCTTCTTCTCATAGGAACGCTAACAGTTATTGCTTCTTCGCATAGCCAAGCTAACATGGACCCCCCCCCCCCCCCCCGATGGTTCGCTTCGGGACACCCCATCACCATGGCTTTTCCTATCCCCTCTCTGCACCAAGGAGAAGAGGGTACCGGTTATGTAAGTCTTAGGGGTGCGGAGAAAACCTAATCGTCCGAACTGAATGATGTTAAACTACTAAGCACTGTCATCCCTTGCACATGACGATAAACTGTGACCTCACCTCGTGCCTCGCACGCGGGGTGCCCCCACCTTTGGAATTATCTACATCCACTGGTCTCCACAGAGGATGATATCCTCCTTATTAGAGAATCGTTTTTCCGCGGGGAAAGGGAAGCCACCTTGGTGTAATCCACTAGCTTTTATTGCAGGAGGAAGCATCCCTGCCTCTCCTTTCATCAGTCCCAAATCCCTCTCCTGCTGCGCTTTGTCGCCCACGGGCCTCCCTCCTAGAGTAAGTCCCAACTTCTTTAGGCTTCTAACCACGAAAAATCCCATGTTTCCTCTTTTGTCTACTAACTTTGTGTAATCCCCACTCCACTTCCCATAGACAAACCTTTTGGGACGTGATCATCAGGTCTCTACTGACTCTTGTTTGGCACACCGAGCATGAATCACATGGGCTTAGAGCAAGCACCGACCATAAAATCATCTTGGGAAGCCTAGAGTTTAATCCTAACACCCCCATAACCTAACTATGTGGTATTTGATCTCTTCCAAGGTGAGGTACGTTGGAATCCTCTCTAAGGTTCAAGCCCACCACCAATAATTGTTTTCCCTAATCATCTTCAAATCGGTGAACTAAGCCCCCATTCTGAACTATGAGGTCTTTGATATTTTCCAAGGAGAGGTACGTAGGAAGCCTCCCTAAGGTTCAAGCCCCACACCCCATCAGTTCAAATCACCTTCATGTCAGTTCCTACCACCTGAACTACGAGGTCTTTGATCCTTTCCGAGGTAAGGTATGTAGGAACCCTCCACAAGGTTCAAGCCCAAAACCCGGTCGTTCCGACCATATTCACATCGGTTCACCAATAGGATGGGCCACCTCAGAGCGTAAGACCCAAATGCTACCACATGAACTACGAAGTCTTTGATCCTTGCCAAGGCATGGTACGTAGGAATCCTTCATGAGGTTCAAGCCCAACGCCCAGTCATTCGGACCATCTTCATGTCTATTCACCAATAGGCTGGGTAGCCTAGAGTGTAATCCACACACCCCCTTAACCTGAACTATATATTCTTTGATCCGTGCCAATGCAAGGTACGTAGGAATCCTCCCTGAGGTTCAATCCCACCACCATCAATTTGACTCCCCAATCAACTTCACATCAGTGCACCAAGCCCCCATTATGAACTACGAGGTCTTTTATCCTTTCCAAGGTGAGGTACATAAGAAGACTCCATGAGGGTGAATCCCAACACCCTATTAGTTCCAATCACCTTCATATCAGTTCCTACCACCTGAACTACGAGATCTTTGATCCTTTCCATGGAAAGGTACGTAGGAAGCCTCCATGAGGTTCAAGCCCAACACCTGGTCGTTCCAACCATCTTCACGTCAGTTCTCCAATAGGTTGGGACACCTCATAGTGTAAGCTGCAAATTCCACCACCTGAACTATGAGATATTTGATCCTTTCCAAGGGAGGGTTCGTTGGAAGCCTCCACGAGGTTCGATCCCAAAAACCATTGGACCCCAGTTCCACCTTCACGTCAGTTCCCAACCACCTGAATAGTGAGGTCTTTGATCCTTTCCAAGGTAGTGTCGTAAGAAGCCTCCCCAAGGTTCGAGTCCACCATCCTTTTAGCCCATGGTACCTCATTCACATAGGTTCACCGAACACCTTTTGAACTATGTGGACTTAGATCTTTTCCAAGGTAGTGTATGTAGGAAACCTCCCCGAGGTTCAAGCCCGCAAATTCAGCAGTAAGTCTATGACACCCCATCCATCATTAAGCCATTATGACCTTTTTTAGTGGTAAGATGTTGTCAGCCTCATTAAGCGGTAATCCGTTGTCACCCCATCAAGATTTAAGCCATTCGGACCTTTTTTAGAGGTAGGTTGTTTTCAGCCTCATTCAGCGGTAAGTCGTTTCCACCGCATCTAGCGGTAAGCCATTGGGACCTTTTTCAGAGGTCAGCTATTGACAGCGTCATTCAGCGGTAATCCATTGTCACCCCATTCAGCGGTAAGATATTGTCAAGATGAACTATGTTCACTTAACTATGAGGACTTTGATTCCCTGCCATGGGGATACATAGGAAGTCTCTTTGAGGCTCAAGCCCAACATTCACTATCACCCTTGTGATGGTCCTATTTCTTCCCCCTTCACTTCATCATCCATAATGATACATACCCAGGCCACCACATCCCGGTGGGATCATGCCACCCCACTCTCCATTCTGAAAATCAACTTGCGGGAAGCCACCCATATGATGGCCCCAGTATCGGCGTTCTCTCTAGGGGGTTCCTCCATCTGATCCACTCTAGTCAGTGTCTTGATCAGTCCAATCCGTCTCCGCTGGACGTTAAACTTGCGGCATGCCCTGTGTTAAAAATGGGAAGCTGAGGAAAACCTCATATACATACCCATGGCATACGATTCCCTGCATTCGATGTGGGATGCATCGGGCTTCTGCTCCCTCAATAAGCCCTATAATAAGTGACAGAAAATAGACACACCAATCCCCCAATGTCCAGACGTGCCAGTGATTCCCTAGATGACTATTCCCCTAACCGAAGGTTGCTTCCATGAATGGACCCCTTGGAATGTCCTGACAGGTGTAGTGTAATTAACTATTTTCCATGAAGATATGGGGCCAGGAAGAGTTTCAAAGACAACATATTAAGTCTTTGAGGGAGACCCGGACTAGGTGATGAGTTCTGAAGAGGAATCCATGGATGGAATAACTGACATCCCATTATCCCATTTCGATCAAGGAGTAGACGTCCCTGAATAAGGAGATGATGTTGCCCGCCTTTGGAAAGTGGGAATGTGGGTAAACACAAAAACTGTGTCTCTCATCCCCGAACGAGACGTATGCACGTGCCCTGGAGAAAGCGTCGGAAACAGAAATGTTGAACCTGATTTGAAATTTTTATCCTCAATGTGGAGATTAGTAGAATTCAGGGCATCAATGGATTGACATGTAACCAGATCTAGTTATTCGGCACCAAGTCCCTCCAAGAAAATAGCGGGCCAGGCGAGAAACTCACCAGAATTTGGGGCAGTAGAACGTTGGACTTCCCGTTCTGCGTCATTTTCAGTGTGGATCCCTCTTACCGACCATGGAAAGTGGGATGAAGTTGGGGCATTGGTCGTCAATGCCTTTTTCTTTCAGCATTGATGAGTTAATCTCCCTGCTTCTCAGGAATCAAGTTGATGCACAAGGAGCGCGATCACCACCTTCCCACTAACACAAGCACAAGGGTAATACCAACACAAAAATCCCACATGATTTTTCCTCTCCCACATTTTTCTCAATGGCCACAAATACTGGGTTCCCATTCCCCATCTCCTCATTCAAAGTTATCCAAAAAAGGTTAATTAATGACCTCGTGCGTCGTTATGAGGAGGTGGGAATAATCCCAACATGGGATATGGCCCGCCTGGATCTGGAGGCGTACGCACCTCGTCGCCAATGCCTCCCCTGAGGTCTGTGCAGGGAGCCACTACTCCCCACCCTGACATACAACCACTTAAGGAGCATGTCCCCAGAGCGCTATGACGACTCCCTACCTTACACTGATGAGGTAGGTGATGTTCGACCTAGCCCGGTCAGAGCCTCGTTCCAAGGACTCCCTGCGAGGGCTCCCACCCTTCCGCATTAGCACTGCCGGCCAATCTAGCAATAGGAGGATCAGGTAACCTAAGTACCCACATCACCATCCCTTGTTCGTCTGACCCGATGCCAGTACCGGCCATGAGCTAAAGAGGACGCTCGCCAAGGGGCGTCAATGTCGACAGCCACTGTGGGCCGAGCCACCGCCGACGCATACCATCAGGTCCCTACATACACAGATCAAGGGAACCTCTACACCCGACCAAGATCGGGGCCCCAGTCGTCCCACATGTAGGCTGGGTTGACTCTCTTGGTCGATGGCGCGAGCAGTGGCCGCTGCAAACCAACCCGCAGTGATGCCACCCAGTATGGATGTCCTCCCCATACCACCATCATGGAGAATGTGGGCCTTCCCCACTTTGAGGATCGGCATGGAGGTCTATCCTGTGCTACCCTTGATCCAAATGAAGGTCTTCCCCGTCGTAGTGACGCTCGACATTTAAGCATCTCTCGTGCCCATTACACTAGATATGGAGTCGTTCCTCCTGCTCCCAACCACCGGTGTGGGGAATTTATGAATCTGGCCTCTCTACAACATGGGAATCCTCCCTGCATCCTCTCAGCAGTCGGTGAAGGTACACCTTACCTCGGTAACTAGAGGGGTGAAGGCCGACCTCGTACCACCCGCGCGTAGCACGAGGGTGTTGTCCATGTTCAGCTAGACCAGTACAAGGAGCATCCTCATTAGGAAGTCTCAAGGGAAAACATGCGTGGAGGTCCTCCCCATGCCCCCTTCGACATGTGTCCCGGTGCTCCTCACACCCCGGCTTTCCCAGGTGGAATCCCTCTCTGCCCAAGCATGAGTGAGGCCGAAAGAACCTATGTCAGAAATAAACCTTGTCCTGAGGATCCACCCTGGGGCAGGAAGGCGGGCTGATGCCGCCATATGAGCAATGCCGAGAAGGTCCAGACAGAGATCAGACTGGTCCGCTTCTCAGACTCTGAGGCGGAGTACGACTCAGGACAGGAACCCCCCTCACTCATCTGGGCCAAGGGCTGGGGTAGAGATGAGGCGCATTATCCTGGTGCTCCTGGAATGCGATGATTATCAGAATCCCACCTCCCTCTATAGGTATATCCAGGAGGATGAAAATTTGGTGACCCCACAGGTTACGGTCATGCAATTTCCACCATCATCATTGGATTCCCTCTCTACCTCCACAAGAGATCACAGAGAGTTATTCTGGGGACCATTGGGAGGTGATCTGCATCGTATCCCATCACCAGTAGCCCTAGCCCTTGAGCTAGGAACTGTGGCCATCAGCCCATCCTATCGCGACATAGTGGCTAAGTCACTACCCTCTATAGAAGAAGGCCCGATATATGGTGGCCAGTCAGCCTATTCGCTGTACTCTCCATCGGCAAGCCAGAAATCCCAGCGGTCAGCCTCAGTACAGCTGCCAGTTCCTCAACCACCCCTAGTAAACGAGGGGGAAATCAAGTTCCAGACCTAGAATCTGAGCTGAGGAGCTTCTGGAACATCCTTGCAGCAAACCACTTCCCCGAGAAGTTATGGAACATGGCAGTGTAGAATTTCGGCATAACATAATCCCTCTCTCCAGAGGAAGTTGAATTTTTCAACCAGACCCTTTGGGTGACTCACTTCCGTCTTCTCCACTAGCGAGTGTCTTATCCCAAAATCCAAGTTCACCTTGAAGACATCAGCAAAACAAATTCTGGTCGATCTGGTTGCGCTCCATGTGGCCAAGCGCCCCGAGTCGCCAGGCTGCCGCAAGGCCCTCCAAGAGCAGTGCGTTTAGAGTTTTAAGATACTCTGCAGGATCATCAAAGAGGCTTCCCCCCACAATCAAGTCTATGGTTGGGGGTAGTATGCTTCCCTCCTCTTTAGTCCTATCCAGTAGCAGCCCGACATGCTAGGCAACATCGAGGACATACCCCAGGGAAGGGTCACGGTCAACATGGCCAACATAGTGGATGAGGAGGACGAGCTGGAGCTCATCGATGGGGACTTACCCCTCGAGGGAGTACCACCACTATTGGACCCATTAGGGGGGATAAATCATTATTAGAGAAACCTACATGGTCCCCCCACATCCACTGAGGCATTGGTACTCATCTGGAATTATGGTAAGGGCAAAGAGCATGTCGGAGCTGCCAAGCACTCCGACCTATCCGCCTCAGTGTAGAAGAAGGAGGAGGACCCCGAGAAGGCCAAGTTGTTCTAGAAACTTGATGAACAGATGATGTTGGTCAATGAGCTCTTGGATGAATGCACTGCATAGCGATGACCTGACTACGACAATCCTTGGCCAGTACAGCAGGGGTAAGAACAACATCCCCTCGGTGAGATGATCTCAGGAATCCCTGATCATGCCGCTCCTGCGGACAGGACTGAGGTCGGAGATCACAACAAGAGGGTGTGTTATGTGTCGCCAAACCCTCATGACAGGGGAGGAAATATGAGTAACCCATCTTGGGTTCCCCCTGCTACCACACAGGCCACTCCGTCAGCCGCTCCATGAGCCGACGAGCCTATCTACTGTGTTGAAGAACCCAAAAAAACGCTCGTGCTTAGGGATCCCCTTCAAGATAGGGACCCCCGCCCAGACGATCCTATGACGGTGCTTATAGCCCACATTAAGGCATTGGAAATAGGACAGGTGGAAATCCCACCTGATGGTAAGCCATACCCGGCATGGGAAGATGATATGCCGACACCACTAGGTTTTGGTAATCCCACCTTATTCCCCTTTAACGGGATGGGGGACCCACCATAGCACCTAGACCACTTCAAATCAAGGTGTGGGACCATGTTAGAGAATCTGGCGTAGTAAGAGGTTTCCAAGCTCCACTGTTTTTTTCAGTCATTGGAGGGGTCGTCATTCATCTGGTACAACCAGCTCCCTGTTGGATCCTGAACCAGCTAGGGGGACATTCATAGGAAATTCCTCTACCAGTTCAGTTCCACCACATATAAAACGAGCATCGAACACCTCTTTAAGTGCAAGAAATGGCCTGATGAGCGATTTGTGGATTTTATCACCCGGTGTAAGGGGCTTACATACTCCTTTTACATTCCATTGACTCAGAATAAATTACTGATGATGTGCATAGGAAATGTCAATATGGAACTGGTTCCTTCTCTAAACACTCAGAACTACCCTGGACGGTTCCGAGACTTCTCCGGTTAGTCCCAGAGTCTGGAAGAAGCCCTGCAACAGGCCAGTCAGGCACGTCTGTTTCCCCCTGTAATTCCAGCAAGGAGAGCTGCAAGGGTCGAGCCCACCGCAGTGTCTCAAATAGAATCCCCCAGAAATCTGGAGTTACTACCAGTTGAACCAGCCCCACAACCTCGCAGAGGCCCTCCACCTCAGGCGTAGCCTCCGGCTCAGTAGCGTCCGCCTTGAAATTGGAAAATGCCTCCGAGGAATGCACCGCCACTACCTAGGTGGGAAATTCAGGGCTCACCTCCTCGACAGGCCCCTCCAGCTCCTAGCCAGGGTCAGGCTCCAAGGGCCCCCTTCCCGGACAAGAGAAACCGGACTTACTCTTTGAATGAGAATCTGGTCCCTGGTTACTTTAGTAGTGCCTTGGAACAAGATATCGTGCATCTGCCTGAGTGTAGAAAGCCGGAAAAGGCAAATGTCACTGATCGCCCCAACTACTGCTACTATCATTGGATTACGGGGAACACCCTCAAGCAGTGCTATGTGTTCAAAGACAGAATTCTAGACTAGTTCAACAACAACAGAGTCAAACTAGGCCTGTCCCCGGCACAAGTGGTGGGTGTCTTTGTAAGGCTAGACAGTAGCAGTGATAGCAAGGGTGAATGGCAGTAGGTTTCTAGTCGCGGGTCCTAGAATTAAGATGACTATATGGCTCAAAAAATGGCCACTCATTCCCATGGAATCATTTGGGCATGACTAAATCACCCAGAGCCTTCAGAATCCATGGCCACCACTACTTCATTATCATCTCATACAGCCTCTTCCCAGAAGAGCACGCATCGACAGCGCAAGGGAAAGCAATGTGCCCTACCAATGCCATCGTCGTCCCACACTCTCAGCGACTTCATGCCCCCTGAGAAGCGGAATCCTCCCAGAATCTTCCCAGTAGTGGATGACTCTTCAAGTGATATTCAAGGGTACACTTCGGTTAATATTGTGGATTTGGTAAACCACTATATGAATCCCAATGATGGGGAGTTCCAGGAGAACCTCCCCAACATCCCCAGTAGATGCCAACATCGGTGGAGCCGCGACCATATGTGTCGTCGAGGCGCATCAGTTGGCACCTCCAGCCAGACCGTACATGCCACCGAGACCAGACAGTAGGCCTAGCGCTAAACTCAGCATGCACGGCCTCTACATCCAGTGTCATCAGGCCCACCTCCACCACCGTTCGTGCTATTGGATCAGGAAGAACTACCTCGACCAGGCCAAAACCAGCCTCACCCTACAACAGGCTTATCTCAGTCGTCTGGTCCCCATCCAGCAGCTTCTCCCCAGGCTTCTACTAGTGAGAAGCGGGATATTCCTAGCACGAGTCAGCTGACGGCCCAGCCGGCAGAGCCCGCTATGCCTCCTATCACAGAGCAACCTCCTGCAAGTAGAAGTTCTCACCTGGCATAGAAATATGATGTTCTCATGCAGCTTTCCAACATCCCAGTGAGGCTTTTCATCCATGAAGCCCTTCACTTGTCACCATATATGCGTGAGGCCCTTTCTAATGCTTTAAAAATCCCCCTACAGTTTGAGACAGAGGTAGCAGCTGCAGAAGATTTTCATGCTAAAGTGTTTGATAATGTTGAGTGTCATGCCATCATTTCATTCTTTGAATAAGATAAAGGCTCTCCCATACAGGGGAAAATCTTCCCAGTGTACATCATAGTCCAATTTAACGGTGTGGAAGTTCTTCGTTGTCTTGTTGACACCGTCTCAGGATCAACCTTATCAAGACGAGGACACTACGAAAGTTGTGGTTATCCATAGATGACCTGACTCCATCCAATTTAGGAATCCAGGTATATGATAGGATAGAGTAGACCCCATTCAGTAAGATCCAGTTTAAGACCCAATTCGGTGGCCTAGTTTACAGCCCCGAGTTTATGGTTGTCTCTCAGGACACTGCGTACATCGTATTGATGGGCACACCATGGCTCCACCTGCACACGGATGTCCCCTCATCGTATCACCAATTCCTCAAGTACTCCCTCAATGGTTGAGAAGGCGTGCTCCATAGAGATGTGTCTCTTTTTGCCTCTTGTGAATCCTGTTATCTGGACACTGACTATTACAAGAGCGAGGATAAACAGATTCAGGCAAGTGAGGTTGAACCGATCACGGTCACGACTGACCCCTGGGTAGGTCTGGAAAACGCCTATGTCTTCCTGATCCATCGAATGGAGGCCACGAACCCCAACATGGGTTAATGTTTTTTTGTCTCCAGTACAAGAGGAAAGCATGTTCCCAATTCCAAGCGCTGGCAGAAAATCACCTCATACTCCTACACAAATCAGGCTTAGGTAATCCCGGTGCCTCTTACCCCCGTATGGTATCAGGATGTCCAACCAATGGCAACGACAGTACATCATACATGTCTATTTCGCCAGGAATGGATTAACTGGATCAAGCCAACGTGCCACTATTTCTTCGATATAATCATGCGTGGACCCATGGGCCGAAGACTGGATGGGATCAGATTGACTTCCTTTATTGCTTTGGTCTTAGCAGCATGTGAATCTCCCGATATACTGTCCACAGCTGCCCTGGTTGGTACCAGCCTCCCATCAAAATCTGCTGACCCAGTGGTAGCTTATCCTGCTGGGGATCCCTCCACAATTGATGAGGAGGATTTGGAGTATGATCCCCCAACCTTTGGAGAGGGAGTCTCCTCCAAAGTCGATGAGCTCATACAAGTTAACCTTGGCATCATGCCAGATCTGAGAACCACATTGATCAGTGACGCCTTGCCCCTCGAGGAATACCAGCGGCACATAGAATTCTTTAAACAACATCGTGAAGTGTTTTCCTAGAGATATGATTACATTCCAGGACTAGATCCTTAGGTAGTTTTCCACCGCCTCGGTCTCCTGACAAATCATCGCTGGTTCAAGCAGCCTCCCAAGAAGATGCACCCTTTTCATGGTGCCATGGTCGAGCCCGAAGTTGACAAGATCATCAGAGCCAACTTCCTCAAGGAGGTCTAGTACCTCAAGTGGCTTGACAACATCATGCCAGTTAGGAAGAAGAACGGACATATTAGAGTCTGCATCGAATTCTGAGATCTCAACTGCCACTGTCTGAAGGATGATATTCCCCTTCCAGTGATAGAATTGTTGATCGATGCTATGGCCGGGTTCCAGGCCCTCTTTTTATGGATGGATATTATGGATATAATCACATCCGGATGGCCCCAGAGGATGAAGATTCCACCACTTTCAGAGTTATCTAAGGTACTTTCTGTTACCAGTTTATGCCCTTCGGCCTGAAGAATGCAGGTGCCACCTATCAGCGGGCCATGCACCACATATTCAATCCAATCCTCGGGACACTAGTGTAATGCTATGTGGACGATCTGGTGGTCAAATCATGCCAGTTCTAGGACCATCTCAATGACCGTGAGAGAGTTTTTGGATTCCTCCATTCCTGCCACCTAAATATGAACCCGTTAAAATGTGCCTTTGGGGTCACTTATGGGATGTTCCTTGGATTTGTTGTTAGGTACCAGGGCATTGAGATCGACCCAGAGAAGATCACGTCCATCATCCAGATGCCTCCCCTGAGTAATATTCGAGATCCTCAAGGTTTTAAAGGCCACATATCCTACATACGCCGATTCATTGCGAATTTTTCCAGCAAGTGTAATCCCTTTTCTCGTCTCATGAAGAAAGGCTTCGCCTATGAATGTGATGAAGAGTACCATACATAATTAGAGGAAATCAAGTAGTATCTTCTCCATCCTCTAGTCCTAATGCCACCCATCTCTAGAAATCCCCTGATCATGTATGTGACTGCCCTGGAATGATCTCTTGGCACCCTTTACACCCAGAAAAATAATGAAGGGACAGAAAATAGTCTCTACTACCTTAGTCGCATGATCCTCGATATGGAGACCAGAAACTCCTCCATCGAAAAGAGCTGCCTTGCACTGGTATTCACAATACAGAAATTGCAACACTATTTACATCACCATGAGTTGCATCTGGTGTCTTGGGTGGCCCCGCTGAAGTTCATCCTGAACCACCCCATGTTTATCGGCAATCTAGCACAGTGGGTGGTAATCCTCCAACTGTTTGATATCAGGTTCATGCCTCATATGGATTTCAAGGGGAAAGCATTGGGAGACTTTCTTGAAGTCCATACGGCTCCTATGGACCAGTCCCTGGACCTAGATTTTCTCTAAGAGGCAATCCTCTCGTAGATCATGACATCCCCTATTGGCGGATGCAAATTGACGGTGCTTCCTGAAGCCCCACTGGCAGGAAACTCATTGATCCCCGACACAATAGAGTAGGTCTGGGTATTGTCTTTATTACCTCGACGCAATCCATTCTTCCGTATTAATTCATGTTGTCAAAAGGCTTCACCAACAATGAGGCAGAGTATCAGGCTCTTATCACTGGATTGGAACTGGCCCTCGAGATCGATTCTCCCTATCTACATGTGAAAGGGGACTCTAAACTAGTTGTCAAGCAAGTAAATTGTGACTATATCGTCAGAAATCTAGAGCATGTACCATTGTTGGAGCGAACCCTCCTGCTAATGGCCTAGTTTCCATCTCGACCATAAGTTACTCATATCCCTCGATCTCAAAACGGTCGAGCAGATTCCATGGTCGGCCAAGTTGCATCACTTGCAGAACTCGAACAGGATGATCTGATTATACACATGGCACACCAGAGAGTAATTGCTCCCGTCACCCTAGATGATGACGCCGACATGTGAGTAAGTCATCATACCTCCAGAGCCTCCACGTTATGACCCCTAGGTTCCTCAGATGTAGTGGTTGAAGTGGCCCCCGGCTAGAGAGCCCCTTTTGTCGAGTATCTCACAAATGGTTGCCTCCCAGCTGATAGGGCCAGCCGTGAGAAAATCCGACGTCGCACGCTGCAGTTTACCCTCCAGAGTGGTCCCAGTCTTGAGAAGATCCACTATAAGAGAGATTTTGATGGTTTTATCCACTGTTGCATCCAAGGAGTCTAGATTTCTTAAGTCATGCACAAGGTTCACGCCGGTTCCTGTGGGGCTCACCAAACTGGGTCGAAGCTATCCCATTAGATCTGGAGACTGGGGTACTTCTGGCCTTTCATGATCCACGATTGCATCGAGTTCACCAAGAGATGTCACACATGCTAGATTCATGCTAACCGCATGCCTCGACCTTGAGAACCTCTCCATTACACCATGTACTCTTGGTCGTTTGTGGTGTGGGGACTCGATGTCGTTGGACCATATCCACCAGTGACAGCTCTCCAGTGCAGGTTTATCCTGACCGCCACAGATTTCTTTTCTAAGTGGGTAGACTCAGTTCCTCTCAAGGAGGTCAAGGACCGTTCTATCGTTGACTTCGTGAGCTCCAATATCATCTACTAGTTTGGGGTCCCTCACACCATTATCACCGAAAATGGAACCAATTTCCAAGCAGTTGAGCTGATTAAATCGTACGCCATGTAAAACATCTGTTATAACCATACCTCCAACTACCACGCGCAAGCGAATGGACAGATCAAGGCATTCAACAAAACCCTCTCTAACATTTTTCAGAAAATGGTTGGTCAGAACAAGAAGAGTTGTCCGGTCATGCTCCCCAGTTCCCTCTGGGCTTATCAGACGACAACCCGTAATTCAACCAAGGTGACACCATATTCCCTATTGTACGGAGCTGAGGCCGTTCTGCCTAACGAGATTTCGTTGCCTTCATTACACACAGCGGTCTATGACCAGCAGGCACCAGACAAAGTAGCTGAAATTTGTTTGGCATAATTGGAAGCAGTTGACGAGAATTGGTTTTGTGCCCTGCACAATCTGGAAAGGCATCAGAATAAGATTGATAGAGCCTTCAACAAGAAGTTTCACCTCTGCTCTTTCCTGCAAGGCGACTTGGTATTGTCCCTCTAGACACCAATGATCCCTGGCAGGAAACCACCCAGGTTGGAACCCAAATGGGATGGACCTTACATAATTCACAGGGTTTACACCAATAAAGCATACTCCCTGGTTACCATGGATGGTGAGCGTATAACTCCTCCCACCAATGCGATGTTCTTCAAGAAATACTTTTCTGGAGCCTTCTGCTCCTACATGACCTTAAACTGGAAGGTCCCACATGAACCTAAACTACATGATGGTCCAACATGACCTTAAACTACATGATGGTCCTGAACGACCTTAAACTGGATGGTCCTACATGATTTTAAACTGCATGATGGTCCATTAAGACCTTAAACTATCCAGTCCCGCATGACCTTAAACTGTGCATCATCTCACAAGAAGTTAAATTGCACCCTTAGAACTAAGTATGGCTTGATTCCCATCCGCATGTGCTACGTAGTAACGCTCAAGTGGTTTGTCTTGAGCCCAACCCCTAAACTCTTCTCTTTGACTATTCCCCTGGGTATAGTTCTCTCGGAGGGTCCTTGCATGATATGGGGTAGGCTTCATTAGCCCGACTCACACCAGGATTATAATGATCGCACCCTTTTCCCACTCCCCATTCTTCTATCCTCCCACTTCCTCACCGTATGACTCTAAACTGTATGACCATGAAGAACTATGTACGACTTGATTCCCATCCTCATGGGATACATAGGAATGCCTGAAAATTTCTTATGTCGTCCCAGCCCAAATGCTAGAATCCTCCGTTCAGGTTAGGACATATGGTGTGGTGCATACTATTTACCCAATTCACTTCAAGCTCATCTCGACCCCGCCATTCATCCCATTCCCCGTAGGTGTCCACTTCTTTCACAGATGGGTACAGCTATGCTTCACCCGGTGCTTTGATTGGGACTTCATCATCCTTCACATCCAGAGGGGCCCCTGATTGGCATGGGTTCTAGGACCAAAGTCTCTCCTACCACTCCGGGCCAATTCCCTCAAGGATGTTGAGAAACAAATTGATAAAAATTATGTGTTGAGAATATGGTCAGCGGTCGATGCTCATTTGTGGTTCCCATTCCAGGTCACTACAAGGAAGCTGTGATTCGAACATGGTCAAAATATATTCTTTGTCATCAGAATCACCACAAGATGTCCCAAACACTGAGTGTAGTGGTCCATTCTACCCTGTTGTATATCCAAGCGATGAACTCTCCTCAGGCGATGCCATCTACTGGACCCCTATATGGAAGGGAGAGATGAATCAGTCTCCTTGATCCCCACACTAAGCACCGCTCACGTGGGCTTAGGAGTTGCGATGAGGAGGTGACCGCACAAGAGGTTGTATGGCTACCACTAGTGGGGACTTCCCATCTGAGGAAAAGTCTCATGCCCCTTTTCCTTTTCCGGCCCCAGCCGAATTTCTCACTAGGGATTGTATAGTGTGTCATGGGATTATTTCCTCATCCACGTCTGGTTACTCATCGCGCTATACACATACCTAGATGAGATACCCCTTTTGTCGTCCTCACTGCAACACGTTAAACTGCAAAATGGTCTGGCTTTCCCATCTAAGGCCCAGCCTCAGGCCCCTTGGCCTTTTCAGGCCCCCAACCCAAGTTCCTATTTAAGATGGTTTGGTGTGGCATGGGATTACGTCCCCATTCACGTCGGGTTACTTGCCGTGTCGTATAGATCCCCGAATGAGATACCTTATCCTCTATTTCTCCTCAATTCAAGAAGTTAAACTGCAAACTGGTCGGGTCATTCCGACCGAGGCCCAGCCTCAGGCCCTTTGGCCTTCTCGGGCCCTGGCCCAAGTTCATACCCAGAGTGTATGGTGTGGTATGAGATTATGTCCTCATTCACGTTGGGTTATTCACCATGTCATACACCTCCCTTTTTTGGGGTATCTTTCTCCTCTCTTTATCCTCACTGTAAGAAGTTAAACTGAAAACTGCTCAGGCCTTTTCGACTGAGGCCCAGCCTTAGGCCCCTTGTCCTTCTTAGGCCCCGGCCCAGGTTCCAATTCAGTATTGTATGGTGTGGTATATGATTATTTCCTCATTCACGTCGGTTACTCTCCATGCCATACAAACCCCTCATTAGGGTATCCTACACCTATGTGTGATTCCAGAACTACGTGTGGCTTGATTCCCATTCGCATGGTATACATAGGACCGCCCGAATATCTAAACTTCTAGTCCATCCCCATCTCTCAGAAATCTCCCTTTCACCTTGGACTCGTGGCCTACCCTTTCTCGGGAGGGGAGTATATGGTGTGGTATGGGATTATGTCCTCATTCACGTCAGCTGTTTAATAACCACACCACGTACCTCTCCCTCCTGGGAGTTCTCTACCCCTGTATTTTATACTCATCCCTTCAAATCGGTTACTCCCAAGTTGAGAACCCTCTTTGACCCTCTTATGTGATTCACCAATGTGCCTAAGGGTACTCTGGTTTAGTATTTGGAATGTCAGGCTCTACTCAGACATGCTTGCAACCATTTCTCAGGCTTCTTACTCCCCTTCATTTGGGCTTCCATCACCTTTCACAGCCGAAGGCACCCCCAAGTGGCATGGATTCTAGTACTAAGGGCTCTCCTACCATTATGGGCCAACGCCCTTGAGGGACTCAAAAAAAACTGATACAAGTCCCATGTTGAGAATATGGATAGTGGCTGGCGCTCATTTGTTTGACCCCATTTCAGTATAATGCGATATGGATGTTGTATTTTGAACATGGTCAACAGTCAAACTCTATCATCACACCAACCCCATTAAGCCCAAAATGATGGTTACATGATTCACATCCTTCTCCACCTCGTCATGTCCAAGTAGAACATTGAAACCCTTGGTACTATTCCATAGTTTTCATCTGTGCATTAGGAGAAAAAGAATCCGTGATAAGGCAATAACCAGAGGCCTCATCGGTCCCCCTTTTGCATGTGTTTCATGTATTTTGAATAATTTATTCACCCTTGTGTCCTCCACTGAGTTCAATTCAAGTAAGATTGGGGATTGGGTTAAGGTCTGCATTTACCTAGGATAGTCCTGCTTTTCCATGGTCCGAGTTCTAAGACCTTAAACTAAGATCTTTTCATATTTTCCCTTTGTGAGAACTACTTGAAGCTTGATCCCCATCTTCATGGGGTATGTAGGAATTTTCGCACACCTTGCCTCGGGCCCAACATACCTCTCATTTCCAGTCCCTTCACCTAAAATATTCCAAGGGAACACGTGGTGGTTGGAACCCCAGGTTATGATTCACATCAGGTTTTATGATTACCCCACCATGTGTCTCCCACATTTCCTTCTATCCATGGTCTGAGCTCTAAGACCATAAACTAAGATCTCTCTTAGAACTATGTATGGCTTGATTCTCATTCTCATGGGATACGTAGGAACACCCGGATGTCTCGTTTTTTGGTCCAGCTCAATCGGGGGCTAGTTTCTCTTGCCCATTATCCTTTTCCTTCTATTTTGGCCCCTTAGCTCGATGTTTCTTTCTCAGAACCATGCATGGAGTGGAATGGAATTATGTCCCCATCCATGTTAGGTATTCTTTATTGTACCATGCACATTCCCCATTTAGCCTCATATCTACTATGTATGTTCCGCACGACGTTAAAATAAATGGTTGGTCGCATCACATGACCCTAAACAATTACATTAATGTCCTGGCCGCATGACGAAAAATGGCGCTGCATTGTGGATCCCTTTCTTAAGGGACATCATGTTTGGTACCGGTCAAACACCATAGAATTTGTTAATTCCTTCATTTGGATTTATTCTTGTGGTGATGCTTGGTCTTTATATCCAAGGCCTGTCACTTTACAAAAAACATTCACCCTGAAGGACAAACACAATACATCAAATACCACTTCATTTGCTGTGAGGGCCAGACCCGCATGCCCTTGCTATCCCTGGTACTGGTACCTTACCGTGCCACCCTCCAGAACTTTTTATGTCTTGATTCCCATCCTCATTGGATACGTAGGGACACCCAGGTATTTCTCCTTGGGTCCAATCCCAGGAATCATAAATCATGTTCCTCATTGTTTCTGTCCCCCACCCCCCCTCTGGCCTGACCCCTTGTGGGGAATCATGTAACTAGTGCTCTGCCCCAAAAAAGTTCGGGTTGCCCTACAATGACATTGGGAAGCGATGGCTCCCTTTCCAGAGAGGTCCTGTCTAAAGGAAGGAATGATCCTTGATCATACTGATGCACCCACCCAATTTGTTTCCACCACGGTGGAGTAATTTCAAGAGTGTTATACTCCATTAGAACAACCCATCACTCCACCATGCACGCTTCGCGTGCCCCTTATTCGGACCCTTGTCCCTTTTCACGTCTGAAGAAACCCCCTAACAGTATGGATGCTCGGCCTATGGCCCGCCTATTGTCTAGGGCCAGCATTCCAGAAGACTAATGGTTGACATTCCGAGCCAGGAACCGTGTTTCGAACATGGTCAGCAGTCGGCCCTCATTTGTCATCCCCATTTTAGGCTAACGCAATGAGGGTACTCTGTTTTGAACATGGTCAGTAGTTTTTATTAATTTTTATGCCACCCCCACAGCCTTCCGAATTTGGGGTATCGTCATTCACACCTTTCATTCCCCTATGTTTGGATTCATTATAAATCCCCTAGAATTTCCCTACTCATGCACAAGAGTGCAACAGGGAAGTGGTCATTCAGTTGTTCCATTGTCTTCCCTCTCCAACCAGGCCCTTTCCCCCTTCCATTCCAGGAATCTGGGTTGTCTGTCTAAGCCCTCGGGTACCTGAGGCTTGGTTTTTTCACTCCTACGTTGGAATGAAGTGATAAGGTGGTCATCCCTTGATTCTCGCACTGGGATCGACCCATGTGAGCCTAGGGATTGATCACGGGACACTCCACGAAGACCATGGAGATGCAATAAACCAACACGAATAACAAAATTCATGCTTGCAGTTGGCATAAATTAATCAAAGCATGACTATACGTGGAAATGTTATACGCATTACAACACCCAAGGATCGACCCCTCCCATGGACGGGTTGATCCCATCGAAAGAGCGTTCCCGCTCCTCTACCCTCTGGATTGTGGCGTCTAGCATTTGATGCTGCCTGTTCAACTCTCCCTCTTCATCGGCAGTGATGGGGAGAAACTCATTAGCTGAAATTTGGGCCCTCTCTACACCAGCCTGGATGACAGTCATATCTTCACAAGCCCACTTCATTCCCCCTTCAGCCTCCACCAGCTAGGCTCTCAGCCGTGATATGAGCTCTAATTGCGTGTTAAGGGAAGCTGAATGCTCATCCTCCCTGACCTACAGCCGTTAAACCTCATCTTCAGTCTTCTGGAGCCTCTTTATGTTCACCGCTTTCCATTGTAGCCATCCCACACCCAGGCCATGGTCATACTCCCGAATCTTCTCCGCTATAAGATCTCAGATGATCATGTGGGGACAATGGGCATCTGCTCTCTAGGCACACAGCTCATGCAGCTGCTAGCGGATTCTACCCATATCATCAAGCAATAATTCATGGGGGGTTGTCATCAATGAAGCGCCTGATCCGCTTCCAAGATCGGTGACAGACTATTTTTCTGTCCTCATCGGATTTCTTCTCGTCCCAGTCAGCGTGATTGTAAGGCTCATATGCGGGAAAAGCCCTCAGGAACTCGTCAGCAGGGTTCGCGTCTGTCGTTGGATCAGATGTGGAGGGACCTAAACTATTTAATTAATCCTCATCATCGAATCCCACCTCAATAACATCAGTTATAGCCCCGCTTATGGTCCCACCGGTGATCAGGGGCACCGTATTTAGGTCGGATTAGACCTCCGCCTCCACGACCTCCTGCATTCCTCTAGGAAGGATGCTGCTAGAAACCCTGACCATCCTCGCCAAGGCGGCCCATTCCATTTGAAGAACTATACACCCAACAAAAAAAGGGGATGGGGGCCATGGATGTCAGTTGGAATGGTCGGGGTATGGTAGTCATAAAATTGGTAGAAGGTACTTACATAGATCGAATTCTGGATCTCGATCTTGGGATGTTGTCGTCGGGTCCCCGAAGCGTGGCCCCCCGTGTATGGTCAGTGGGTCTGAATGATCTAAGGGATACATATCAGGTGTCATGGCCCCGCTGAATGCAGAAATAGATGCGGAAGACGGCGCATATCTTGAAGGTCCCGCATATGCATCCATAGAGGGATGAGAACTAGTTCTATGTATGAGACTCTCTTGTACAATTCTGATGTTAGCAAAGAGTCCAGAATGACCATAAAGAGACCCTTGAAAAAGGGGGTTTTAGATTTTTCACCTCAAGGACCTCTGCAAACTCTTCATGATATGAGACCTAGTATCCAACTTCACCCTCCTCCAATGGGCTCCCTCTCCCAGCCTCATCTCCCCAGGAGGACTCTTCTGCTTCTTCCAGGAGAGGGAAGATCTCTCTTAAATCAGTGGCCGACAACTGCGGGGGAGTAGTGCCATCGAGCAACACCCTGAATTGATCTATCATTGGATGAGGAGCACACTGGGAGTGCACAAAGTCCTCCATCTCAGTCAGATATTGTTCCCCTTCAGTTTGGGACACTGCAAAGCTGACCCTGATAGGGCATATTCTCTGCAAATCCATTCCGAGATGGTTCAACTATAGCCACATCACGGGCGGGCTGAGGAATTGCTTTTTGACATCCTAGATGTCCCAAGCCTCTGGGAATACATCATTCCCTGGCATGTTTATATGGTGAAACCTCTTCCCTAGAGCCTGAGTAGGTATTCTACAGAATCCCATGGGCGGCCTCCCCTCTGGGTAGCTCTGCTCTTCCGAAACCATCGGGTTTATTGCCGCTACCGGATCCACTACTTCAACACCTCCCTCGACTGGTACGGGCTTCACTACTACATTATCCCACCATCCTGGGATGCCCTTGCTGCCTTCCTACCCCGACCCCGATGCCGGGGAAGCTCAGCATCACAGACTCGAATGGTTGGCTGTTTCAACATATCCCTCGGGTAGGTTGCCTCCCACCTCTAGGCATATTCATTTACCAGCCTGAGGATGAAGGTCGGTGGAAGAAGTTTATTCTGCATCTTTCCATCTTTCTGTGTGAACATGAGCCACATATTCCTCATCACACATGGTTGTTCCTCGTGGTGCACCTCCAGGTATACCTGTGGGGTCAGTCGCTGCATGCACCAGAAATGCCTTGAAAATCGGTGTGGTGTATATGGCTCACGGAGGGGCTCACAATCTACCCTTTCCACCAAGACTCTACCTCAAAAGGCCAGAATATAGGACCGATACTCTTCTGTTCCACGATATTCATTAGTAAATACCCTTATTGGCAACAAAAATGGGTGAAAATTGAATTCCTCCACTTTCCACACCCGGTTCAGAACTAACTGTGTGGTCAACTTGGTTGGAAATCTCATGAAAGCATTCAGGATGGATGGACGAATGTTCGAGCCTCAAGGAGAGATGGGGTTCCAATACTCATAAATCCCCCTAATGTGTGCCACCATCCGCCCATACAGAAGGTAGAATGATCTCTATATCCTCTATGGACTCTTCCCCTCGCTTATATGTCACAAAATCTTATACAGTTTGGAGAGCATCGGGATCTCCAGGTTGACCCGCCCTCTTGTCGCCAATGTGGACTCCGAGATGAACATTCTTGGTTGCACTCCCATGTTGGTATCCCTCACAGGTAGGATCCAAACACAGATAAGAGCTGCGATAAATGCTACCAGACTAACTATTGGTAGTTGCTCGGTGTTGACGTTGAATCCCCACGTCTTCCACTGGCTGTCCTCTAACAACCACCCCCCGAGATCTGGTGGATGTCCCATAATTTGATGTCGACTTCCCCATGGTGAGAATGGAATGTGTTGGACCTCGACGAATAGCTACTCAACAGCTCCTGCATCAGCTGCTTCGGCTGATAGATGTGAAAATGGGAAGCCCAAGCTACCTCATATAGGCCCACTCTTCTCAGCTCTCCCACGAACTCCTCACACATGGGACCTACCCAGTAGGGTCAGGCCCAATCATTATGAATTTTCCGCCCTGTCATAGGTCCCATTCTTCAGACCACCCCTTCTTCGGGTTTCTTAATGTTGCCTTTGATATTGTCTGGTGTAGAGGGGGAGACATCTCCATCTGCAGTTCCTTCCCATCGACGTTATTCAGGTTGTTGTATAAGCAGTCAGCAATAACGGGCATGAATTCCTCCCGGGCATGACCATCAACCACCCTGAACCATCAAGGATGGCATGGTGTGCTCTTGAACCAGTAAGCTGGCTCGTCCCTACATGCTTCAGGGATGAAGACGTCATCCCCCAGCCCCAAGTTGTACAGAGGTAACCTCTTACACAAAGGGTAGTTCTTATGGCTCTCTAAATGTTGTGCCACCAAGGATCTATGGTCAGAGTGGCTCCAAATTATTTCCCCTAGACCATGACTGTTCGCCATCTCATCCCTCCAGGAAGCGTCCGCAAGGACCCCCCCAAGAAGCTTCTTCATGAGTCATTCAGTTCTTAAGTTCGGGCGATTTTCAAGTTGGTTCGAGAAGTGTCCTTGTGGTGTACGATCAAGAAGCATGTTCGCATTTCACGTTCGCAAGGCCTATTCGCAGAGCCCTACCTCGTCCTCCAAACACAGATTCTCGAGGTGCACGAACATGAAGTCACAGAATCGCTATGCGCTGCGAAGCAGAAGACCCGATTCGCAGAGATCTATCACGGAGCACACAAAGCTTTGCGAATCGAGAGCGTGAAAGGCCAAATTTGTGGAGATAAGAAAGGGTAAAATGAGAGGTCATCTCCCCTATTTATAGGCGATGACCCCTGGAGCTTCGCAGCATGTCCCAAGTGCACCAATCTTCATGGGGTGCTCAACACACGCATCGCCGATCCACCTCGCGAGCCCTCATCATGATCCATCATCGCAAATGACCATGGATTTTGGCGATTGACCCTCAGACTTCGACCCTTAATTTATATGTGGCTCCATGTCTGAGGGGGGGAATTTGTTCGCGCAACAATTTGGGGAGGAGAAGAATACTCAAAGGAGCCCAAGGACTGCCTCACAAATCCACTTCACAAAGTCTGCCTAGCACCATGGCATCCGTAGAGCAATGAGGTGGGATTCTCTACGAATGACCTTGACGTTCGTGAGCCCACTGCATCGCAATGAGGCGGGATGCTCCAAAAATTCCTTTTATGTTCGTGACCCCGCCGTGGATCAACGAGGCGAGACGCTCCGTGAACACCCTTGATGTTCACGAGCTTGCCGCGGAGCAATGAGCCCCATCTTGAAGCTGAGCAAACTCTGCATCGTGGTGCCTCTTGCATATAAATACAGGGCTCCCCCTGAGCCCAAAGGAGAGAAAATCCCACCTATCATCTTATTTCCTCTCGAATCGTGGAGCATCCTTCGCTCTCGAACCATGATCTACATGAGGTACTTCTCTTTTGTGAAGTGGCTCCCCTTTTTCCTTGTTTTAACCCCCTCTTCCAAGAGGGATGCCTTTCATAGATCATAAGGGCCTTCATGAAGGAAGGGGATCCCCAAGGGGACCAAGGTTTTTACCGAGCATTTATGCTTCGTGGAACACCGTTTTGTACACATGATCCCCATGCTAATGCAGGGTCACTGTATCACGTGAAGTATATTTGAATCACGACACCTTGCTTCGCGAGGCATCTTTTCTACGCGAGCCAGTGCTCTATGAATGCCTTTCCAATTCGTGAAGCACCTCCCATATTCACCTCTACCCTACGCATAGGCTGAGGCATCCCACTTCACGAAGCACACCCCTTCCATAGTGTCCACTTCCACACAGAGCAACAGAGCTTCACAAGGCCCCTGCCTTTGAACCCCTCTGCTTTGTAATTTTTTTTCTTGTACGACCCTCTAGGTTTGCACGATATGATTTCAATGTCCCTTGAAAAATACTGCCTATTGTATGGCTTTGCCTCATGCTTCTTCATATAGGCACACTAACGACTATTGCTTCTTCGCATTTCCTTTCTAATGTGGACCCCTTGATGGTTCGCTCCAGGACACCCCCTCACCGTGTCTTTTCATGTACCCTATCTGCACCAAGGAGTAGAGGGTACTGTTTATTTAGGTCCTAGGGGTGTGGATTAAACCGACTCATCTGATCAGTAGGATGTTAAACTGCCAAGTACTGTCGTCCTCATCACATGACGTTAAACTGTGACCTCGCCCCGTGACTTGCATGCAGGGTGCCCCCACCATGGACATTCTCCAAGCCCACTGGTCTGCACAGTGGATGATATCCGCCTTATTAGAGTGGCATTTGTCCATGGGGAATAAGAAACCATCCTGGTGTAAGCCCCTAGCTTTTCTTGCAGGAGGCAGCATCCCTTCCCCTCCTTTCTTCGGTCCCAAATCCCTCTTTCGCCTTCGCGTTGTCACCCACGGGCCTCCCTCCTGGAGCAAGTCCTAACCTCTTCGGGCTACTAACCACGCAAAATCCCATTTTTTTCTCTTTGGGCCTCTAACTACATTTAAGCACCACCCCACTTCCCATTGACGCACCTTTCATGACGTGATCGTCAAGTCTCTACTGACTCGTGTTTCTCACACCGAGCATGACTCACAAGGGATTCGAGCAAGCACCGACCATGGAAAACATCTTGCGAAGCCTAGAGTGTAATTACAACTCCCCCATAACCTGAACTATGTGGTATTTGATCCTTTCCAAGGTGAGGTACGTAGGAGGCCTCCCTGAGGTTCAATCCCACCACCATCAATTGGTTTCCCCAATCATCTTCAGGTGGGTTTACCAAGCCCCCATTCTGAACTACGAGGTCTTTGATCCTTGCCAAGGTGAGGTACGTAGGAAGACTCCCTGTGGTTCAATCCCAACACCCCATTAGTTCCAATCACCTTCACATGAGTTCTTACAACCTGAACTATGAGGTATTTGATCCATGCCAAGGCAAGTTATGTAGGAAGCATCCACGAGGTTCACGCCCAACACCCGGTCATTCCAACCATCTTCACGTCGGTTCACCTACAGGTTGGGCCGCCTCAGAGCATAGTCCCCAAATGATACCCCATGAACTACGAGTTCTTTGATCCTTTCCAAGGAAAGGTACGTAGGAATCCTCTGCGAGGTTCAATCCCAGCACCCGGTCGTTCTGACCATCTTCACGTCGGTTCACCAATAGGCTGGGCAGCCTAAAGTGTAAGCCCCATACCCCTGTAACCTGAACTACATGGTCTTTGATCCATTCCATGGGGAGGTATGTAGGAATCCTACCTAAGTTTCAAGACCACCACCATAAATTGGTCACCCTAATAATCTTCACGTCGATCCACCAAGCCCCCATTCTGATCTACGAGGTCATTGATCCTTGCCAAGGTGAGGTACATAGGAAGCCTCCCTGTGGTTCATGCCCAACACTCCATTGGTTCCAATCACCTTCACATCGGATCCTACAATTGGAACTATGAGGTCTTTGATCCTTTCCAAAGCAAGGTACTTTGGAAGCCTCCACGATGTTCAAGCCCAACACCCGGTCGTTTCGAACATCTTTACATCGGTTCACCAATAGGCTAGGCCACCTCAGAGCGTAAGCCCCAAATGCCACCACCTGTACTACGAGGTCTTTGATCCTTTATAAGGCAGGGTACGTAGGAAGCCTCAAAGAGGTTCAATCTCAACAACCATTGGACACCATGTCCTCCTTCAGGTCGGTTCCCAACCACCTGAACTACGAGTTCTTTGATCTTTTCCAAGGCAGTTTACGTAGGTGGCCTCCCCGAGGTTTGATCCCACCATCCACCTAGACTAAGGTCCTTCATTCATGTTGGTTCACCAAACACCTTCTGAACTACGTGGAATTTTATCCTTTCCATGGTAGGGTACGTAGGAAACCTCCCCGAGGCTCAAGCCCGCCAATTCTGTGGTAATCCATTATCACCCCATCTTGCGGTAATCTGTTGGGATCTTTTTCAGTGGTAATCAGTTGTCATCCTCATTCAGCGGTAAGCTGTTGTCACCCCATCTAACAGTAAGCCATCAGGACCTTTTTCAGAGGTAATCCATTGTTATCCTCATTCAGTGGTAATCGGTTGTCACCCCATCCGGCGGTAAGCCGTTGGGACCTTTTTCTCCAGTAAGATGTCGTCAGCCTTATTCAGCGGTAAGCAGTTGTCACCCCATTCAGTGGCAAGATGTTGTGAAGACGAACTATGTTCACTGTACTACAAGGACTCTGATTCCCTACCATATGGATATATAGGAAGTCTCTTCAAGGCTCAAGCCCAACTTCACTATTGCCCTTGTGATGGTCCTATTTCACCCCCTTCACTTTTTCATCCATCTCGATTCTTACATGGGCCGCCACATCCCGGTTGGATCTTGCCACCCCACTCCCCATTTTGTCAAAAAACATTCAGGAAGCCATCCACCTGATGGACCTAGTATCTGCATTCCCTCCAGGGGGTTCCTCCATCTGATCCACTCTAGTCATTGTCCTAATCATCCCGATCCATCTCTACTAGATGTTAAACATGTGGCATACCCTATGCTAATCATGGGAAGTTGAGGAAAACCTCAGACACATGCCCATGGCATACGATTACCCGTGTTTGATGTGGCATGCCTATGGCTTCCACACCCTCGAGAATACCAAAAATAAGGGACAAATGATAGACACGCCAATCCCCGAGCATCCATACATACAAGTGATTCCCAACGTGACTACTCCCCAAACCAAAGGTTGCTTCCTTGACTGGACCCCTTGGAATGTCCTAACAGAAGCAGTGTAATTAACTAGAGTACATGAAGATATGGCACCAGGAAGAGTTTCATGAACAATGACTTATGTCTATGAGGGAGACCTGGACTAGGTGATCAATTCTGAAGAGGAATCCATGGAAGGAAGAACCGACATCCCATCAACATGTTTCGATCAAAGAGAAGACATCCCTGAATAAGGAGAAGATGACGCCCACCTTTAGAAAGAGGGAATGTGGGCTAACACAAAAACTATGCCTCTCGTCCCCAAATGATACGTACGTGCACACCCCGATGAAAGCATTGGAAATAGATGTGTTGAATAACAAACTACACCATGACGTGGAGACAGTAAGTCGTACGTACGGAAATATGACAACATTGTCATTCATAGGATGGATAGAATAATGAATCTGGTTGTACAATATTTATAATAACATCAAAGTATTTATAAGGTACTGGAGATATTAATTCGGTATTGAAAAAACAAAGAAACAGGAAGTGGATGAAGATATGAACATTGAAAGAGGTGATGAGATTATTACCTCTTCTTTGGGTGCTTCCTTTTTGATTTGTTCAAAAAGGCTCTTTAGGTGGGATTTCTGATCAATGTATGGCCTATATATTGAAGCGAGGGTAGTTGGGAGGATATTAGAGATGGGTTTTGCTGAGACAAATGGCTTTGTAGGTGTGATTTTGAGAGAATGGGAAGTACCCTTTTATAAGAGAGGTGAGGGTCACTTTAGGAAAAGATTCAAATTTTATTTTATTATAAAATCATATTCTATTTCTAATGGCTGAAAATGAATTTATATAAAGGATAAAGTGGTTATGGGTCAAAAACCTCTCAACCAATAGGTTTTAGACATGTTTAGGTCACCATATTAAGCTTATCTTTTAGATTTAACTCTAAGATAAATAGTTTAACTTTTACCATGTCTTCTTGTATTATTATTGTACATGGTTAATAAACTTACTATAAAATGCCAAGTGAACCTCAAGTGGTTCATTAATGACATATATATTATTATATTAGTGTTTTTGCATAACCTTAGATTTTTAGGACAATTATATAATTTCATAAAATAGTATTGGTTTCAAAAACTCTTTTATGTCAATTTTGACACTATTTGGTATTTGGTTTTTGTGAAAGTTGTAAAAACTTTATCACAAGGAACAAGAATTATTTAATCAATCATAACATGTAATATTAACCTATAAAATTCATGGAATGCATCAAAAGTCTCAATCAACATTTAGTTAAATATTTAAAATATCAATTATTTTAATCTTTCATTAATAAGTTAATTATTTATCATCAATGTGTCATAAATAAATTTAATTATATAATGTCTAGAATTTAAAAATAAAATACCATTATGTAGGAAATAGTTTTATATTTCTAATCAGTATATATAGTCAAATTTATCTTATTTATAACCATATATTAAAAATGTTTTAGTTACTAAAATTTTAATTTAATTCTTTAAACTCATCTTTAAATAAAATAATAATATATGTCCTAATCTAATCTAAGTGAATCAGAGAGGATCATATTTTATTCATAAGGTTGATTTTGGTCGAAATACACTTATCCAATAGAATTAGGACCTGTGTTTGGGGAATTATAATATCATTATTACCTTTAATTACCCTATTTACTTTTAACCGTGTTAAATAAAATTGAAAAGATACTATTCACCAAAAAAATTATTTTCATCCTATTGAACCACATTTTACTTACTGATGTCAACCGTGTCACTTAGATTTTTTAAATTCAATTCAAATATGTGGTAAAATTATGTTTTATGAAAATTTTCAAATGTGCCTTGAAGTTGGGAAAAAATGCGTTAAATAGTTCAATAAAATTTTATATATCTAATATTATTATAAAATGACTCTAATGAATTATATTGAACTAATATAGGTATTATTTATCTATTTTTACTTTAAAATAAATCTAAATAATAATTATTATTATTTAAAGAAAAGTTGGTTTTAAACAATAATGCAGTGTTTTTCCATTTTCATCAAAAATTCTATTTTTTCAGAAATATACAAAAAATTCCACCAAAGCTAATTTTTATATTCCAAATCTCAAAATGAAGTCCATTTTGAAAAATAAAATTTATAAAATTTCAAAAAGTGGGTATAAAAATTCATAATGGCTAGTTTGATTGGTGGTGGTGGGATATAACTCGAAGTTGCGTACAAAGCAAGTTATTTCATTAATCCAAGAGAAGTGTACCATGGAATCTTGGGGTGTTAATAGAATGTGGAAAAGTTATATTTCCTTTATGCTTGTTTTATTTTTTTGATTATTTTATGGTTCTTGGGAATTTTTTATGTATAAGGGTTGTTCTGTGACAAACCTAGGGCGGGTGAGCCCTAGATATCTCTCCAATGCATTGGGTAATGCGACAGATTTAAGTTTTCATGTTTCTCCTAAGTGATTTGTGGAATTAATGTGATGAGTACTCCAAATTTAACTCCATGTGTAGCTATGACAGCTACCATGTATGTATGATATGGGTGCGACAAGTTGCCTTTATTATTTATGATTTATATGTGTTATTTATAAATCTTATGATCTAATGAGGTATGTTAAAGAGCGTATGTTATTTATGTATTGATGAAATAATGTTTTATTTCATTATTTTATAACACTTACTGAGATTTTTATACTCATCCCATGTTTTGGAAATGATTTTCACAGGGTATAAGGAAGGGTAAGATAAAGGAATAATTCAATAATATTTATATCATGAAAATAATTCATGTTTTCTTTTAAGATTTTTTGTTTTATAAAAAAAATAGATACTGAGTAGAAGTGTCTACTTTTTAATATTTAATATGTAATGTAACAGTTATGGACAAATTATCTAACACTCTAAACCTGAATGGATCATCAAAGTTAATTCTTGATTCAACTCAAGAATAAGTAATGTTTTAAGGCTAGTGCCATATAATACTTAACGGGGACTCTGATGGTTGGAGTAAACCACGAAGGGTAATCCAAGAAGATAGTGCCACCATATCCTCATATCAAAGATTAGAGTTTCGAGCACTTGGTTGGGATTAATTTAGTTTTTATCATGGGGTCTTAATATACCTGACCTGTATGAGATAATTTACTACCTATGCGTCAACATGCAGTCGATCCCATATCCTGAGGTGTCGCAATACACTATTTACTCCCTTCCCTCCCCTGGAAATATAAAAATATTGGTGCTCATCAAACTGAACCTCAAATCCATGATTGCACTTTGGAAGTACATATTGTAGTTAAATGGCTTCCCATTCCACATCCAGGTGATCAAAGGGGCTTCAATCTGGTTTAAGTGTTACACAAACCTTCGGTAGCACCACATCAGGCCAAGAAAAATAAAAAAATCTAACACATTATTGGGTGTCTCCAAAGTATGAATTGAATTCATATTCATAGGTTCTATATCTAAACAATTCATAGAAATGAAATTCCATAGGAAGTGAATGGCATGATCCATAACGGAGACTTCAAGAGCTTAGCATAAAGCTGGTCCTCCTGAAGAAAATCAAAAACCATCCCCAAGCTCTCTGGATGCTTCTCCTATATCATCGGGTATATGAATAAGTATTTAATAAAGAAAAACATGAAATAGTATAAGTACAGGTGGAAAATCATGTTCATCAAATCCATAAACATGACAGTGGAATTATTGAAACCAAAGGGAACCACCATTAACTTATAGTATTTTAGCAACATTAGAATGCCATCTTTGAAATATCAACCTTGTAATCTGTCAACTTGTGGTAGTTTTGATGGAGATTGATCTTTGAGCAACATATCTGGCCTCAAAACTATTCAAACTGGTCATCACACCATGTAATGGGGTACTTTTTATTTATCTTTTCATGTTTTAGGGGTTGATAATCTCAACAAAGTTGCAAGGTCTTGGTCATTATTTTCATGAAAAACACTGGAGCTACCCATGGGGACACACTGTGCCAAATAAAACCCTTCTCTTGAAGGTCCTACAACTAAAAATATATCACCTAGATTTTGGTATGGTCCATCTGATATACCATAGAGGATATTAGAGCGGTCTTAGGATTCATGTCGATAGAAAACTCTATCACAAACCTTGGATCTAGTTTAGAAATTTCATCTGAGAAGACACCCATAAAATCCTCCATGACTATAGGAATCAATATTCCTTATGATCCTACAACACCAAGTGATACACTCACTAACTTATGGGTCATGGGATAAAAACCCCTTCTCAAAAATCCCACTCATCCCGCTATGAGATCTCTCTCACCCATAAAGGAGAATTTTGTCCCATTAATGTGAAGGCATACGAATCATTAGAAATTATAGTAAATCTGGGCTCAAACCATCGATAACCAATACATTCCCAATATGAAGTCATAAGGTTATATTTTGATGATCAAATGGTACCATGTGAACCCCTATCTACCAAGTGATTGCCCTCACTACTTGAAGATGAATGTTAAAGAAGAGGCTTTCCCAGTAAGAACCTCAATACAAAGCTATTGGGATAACACACCCATTTGGAGATCCGACTCTCACACCATTGTCAAATTGGTAAAGGAATTAATCACACGTGTGTCTAATAATACTATGGATAGAGTACAATAAATAAATATCATTTCTCTAATCATCTCATCTGTCGTTCGGCCGTAAGCCTCTATTTCCTACAGTTGTCTACAACCCTGACTGCCAGCTCCTTGAGCCTCATATGGGATGACTGGTGGTTGTGGTGGTGGAAGGATCTCAATTCATTTACCACCACAGATAGATCCTCCTCCTATAGCTCCACCTAATCTTATTCTATCTCTTCATCCATGGGGGCCATCTTTCCATCACATGGGAGATCCCTAGTCACAATGCTAGGTCATCCTTGGTAGTTCGTCAGTTATATGTCTGCACTCCTCCAGACATTTGGTAGGGTTTTCACATGCCATATGACCTCACATTGCGGAATCATAGAAAGTGTCCTCTCTATGATTCCCTATTCCTCTACAATTTCCCTAACCATGTCTTAGATCCTGATCCTGGGAGGATCTCTTTCACCAAGATCATGTCGACTAACATCTACTAGCAGCTATAGATTACTCATATCGAAAACTCATAGTGAAAACTATATCTTTCATGAATCCCTCTAATAGAAATATATCTATTAACAGTTTCCACTACAGCACCCCCATAATAGGTGTTAATTAACAACAATACTACATTAACATGGATATATATATAGAGTCCATACTCAAACTTCTTTTTCTAGAAGTATCCATCCCGGATCATATCAATAGAGTACTAGGTAAGGTGTATGGACCTCAAAACATTATAAAAAACAATCATAACTCCCTACTACAGCACTATAATATCATTAATCTTAACTAAGAACAAGTAATAGTGGTATTACTCTTCATGAAACAACTACTGGAATTCAGGACATGAAGGTGTTGACACATCATGCATCTGGGTGACAAAACACCACCAACAAACAAATAATATATGGATAAGGATAGAGACTAGGGTAACTTCCTGATTCTTCAGGGTCCGATTAAGCATTTAGACATTAAATAATGACTCAATCCAATCCTCACATGTCTAGGATCTGGATCTCCATTAAATGTTGAGACCTGAATCTTGGCGTACATGGACATTACATTACTTTTGTGGAATACATAATACATAACAAAAACCAAAACTCAAGGAACGTAATAGTTTAGTGTCTTTGTAAACTCGGAATATAATATTCTAATCTTGGTGAAATATCTTCAACATCTCCCATAAAGATCTTCCCCTTTTATTTTCTTACCTAAAACCTTTCTTTAAATCCTGAGGAATGGAAAACATAAAAAGGGGTGATCTCAAATGCTCAGTAAGGGTAAGCATGGATAAAATAAAACAAATCATAAACATTCGAACTTAAAAACATGAACATAATGTTTAAACATCAAAATCTTGGGCAATGACATAAAACATTGTAGTACATAAGGCATAGATCATAAAGAAACATTAATCATGATAAAATAGCATGGGAATAAAACATGTGATTGTGTCAACCATTAAGCACATGATATGACTTCCATAGTAGCCAAGGCATTTCTTCCAAGACCATCTTAGTGGACAAATTCCCTTTCTGAATCGAGTTCACTCCTCGTTATAGTCATGTATCACTGAACCGGATTAACTTACCATTCCATCCATGTCTATCTCATGAGATATAAATCATTACCCAATGCATTGGAGGGAGATATAGGTACCACCCATCTCATAATGAAATAATTCTTACTTGTGCCACAACATAAACATAACTCATTCATCATAACCCAAAGAATAAAAATGGGTTTCATAAACATCATCCCATCATAACATAATCCATATAAAACAAATGGATATCATTTCATCATAAGAAAATTGAAACCATGTAAATCATATAGGCATTATACTTGAAACATACACATTTGAAATAATGTCATCTTAGATGGAAAATAGTTTTGATAAAACACTTGGACTGAATTCTTGAGGAAAATATCCTTTCTTCTTCAAAATCATTTTATTTTCACAAAATGCCATGAAATCTTAAATGAAAAGGGTTTTTTTGAAAATAGTGATGCAATATTGTATAGGAATATTTATGAAAATGAGGCGTTATGAAACCGTAAAAATCCGTTCATTCTGTATAAGTTAAAAAAACATCATCCTCGTACTTTTGTCAGAAAAGTCAAAAAGTTCCTCGTATGGTAAACAAAAGAAAGATTCTTTCCATAAAACAATGTAAAAGTAAAAGAGGGGTAAACATGACTTTAAACATACATGGAATAAAATTAAACACTTTATGAAAAATATTTTTATGGACATGGATAAAAAATATAACCCTAGTAAATACTTACGAATAAACAATCTCAGATAAAAATGAGATTGGAAAAGTTATCCCTTAACTTATGTCTGATATGCTTTGTATGTATCTGAACCTCCTGTATAATGATTTAAATAAATTCATTGACTTATTAAAGAATCATATTCATTGTTATAATATCATATATGGTTCACTTATGAATTTATATTACCCGTTCTTTTGTAAATTCCATGTTAAAGTAGCATTTTGGGTAAAATCGTTTCATTTATCATACGTGTTTCGACTTGTTGTTCTTGATATTAATACTTATATACTGATTTAATAAATTCCAGAATGTAAAAAATGATTTATATATAATATATATTCATCATATACATATATATGTGATATAACGATAAATGGAATGAAATACACCGTTCATGGAGACGGTAGGCCGTACGTACGCATGAAGGTTGTTTTCGTTTCCTTATTGAATTGAATGGAATTAAGTAGATGACATACATATATATACATAAATCCAGTATCATTATTATGTAATATATTTCATGATTACTTATTATATATACTTTATAATCATTCACGAATGTTTAATCATTGAGAATGAATCTCATTGTGTTGTAGAGACGGTAGTCCGTACGTACGCACGAGCGACGATATCATTCCCATGATCGTGGAATTGTATTGAAGTGCATGTATAATATTTCAGAATCAATACAACTTTACAATAATCATATATAGTTTTTTATTTACAGCATTATACCCATCCTATTAAGGTGGTGGTCGAAAACAGATTACACCACGGCGTGGAGACGGTATTCCGTACGTACGCACGCGCGGTGATATCGTTTTCCGTAGGATGGATAGAAGGTGAAATAGGGCTATTTCATATTTATAATAACATACTACTATATGATATATACTGATGTTATTACTTCATAATGAAAAAACTAATGAAGAGGAAGTAGAAGAAAAAATAAATTTGAAAGAATCGGTAATAGATACTACCTCTTCTTCGACATGCCTCTTTGAAACCTCCTATTAGGGCACAAAAATTGGTCTTTGAGGAACCTAGGACCTCTAGAATATTACTAGGGAAGTTTAGAAGAGAAATTATTAGGGGTTGACCGATCATGAAGGCTCAAGGTGGTGTGAGGAGAAGAGGGAGGAGGTTCCCTTTTATAAGGGAGAAGAGAGGCACCTTAGGAAAAACTTAAAATATTATTTTATAATAAAGTCATGTTCGGTTTTTAATAGATCAAAATTGATTTCCTTCGAATCTAAAGTGTCTATGGGTCTAAATACTCTCAACCAATTGATTTTAGACAGGTTTGGGTCATTATATTAACCTTATCTTTTATTTTTAACTCTTAGTTAATTAGATTGACATTTACCTTGTCACTTTGTGTTTTTATATTATATAGTTAATAAACATACCATATAAATCCAAACGACCCCAAGTTGTCCATTAATGATACAAATATCATGATATAAGTATCTTGGCTGAACCATAGATTTTTAGGAATATAATAACAATTAATTATAGAATATTTGTTTTAGAAACTATTTTATGTCAATTTTGACACTATTTGGTAATTGATTTTTTTGAAAATCATAACAGCATGATTAGTTCCAAAAAAAGTTAATTAAATCAATAAAAAATGTCATATTATCCTTTAAAATTATTTTAATTCATAAAAATTCACAAATTACATTTATTTGTGTATTTATAACATCTATTATGTTAATATTTCATTAATAAGGTAATTGCTGCATCATCATTGTGTCATAAATAAATTAAATTATTTAATGTTTTAAAATTATAAATAAAATACCATTATATAGGAAATATTTTTATATTTCTAATGAATATTTATAGTCGAATTTATCTTATGTATAACCCTATATTAAAAATGATTTAGTTATTAAACTTTGATTTTAACTATTTTAACCCTTCTTTAAATAAATTAATAATAAATGTCCTAATCTAATCAAAGTGGACCTAAATGGTCATATTTTATTCCGAAGGGTTTTTTGGTCGAATTACACTTATCCAATAGAATTAGGACATGTTTTAGGGTAATAAGAATATCATTTTTACCCTTAATTACGCTATTTACTTTTAACCGTGGTAAATAAAAGTAAAAAGATACTATTCACCAAAAATTATTTTCATCTCATTGAACCACACTTTATTCCTTGTTATTTACCGTGTCTCTCGGATTTTTTAAATTCCACTCAAAGAAGTGGTAAAATTAAGTTTTATATAAGTTTGCAAAAAGCTCCTAGGAGGTAGGTAAAAGACGGTGAAAAGTGAAATAAAATTTTTATAAATCAAAAATTATTATCAATTGACTCCAATGAATTACATTGAACTTATATAGGTATTATGTATCAATTTTGACCTAATATAAATTTAAATAAAAAAATATTTATTTAAAAAAGGTCAGTTTTTAAATAGTAACCCAGTGTTTTCACAATTCCTCAAAAATTTAATGTTTTTAGAAAAATACCAAAAAATCACCCTAGGCTAATTTCAATATTCTGAATCTAAAAATGAAGTCCATTTTGAATGATAAATTTTAAAAATTTTCAAAAAGTGGTTATTACTATTCATAACGGCTAGTTCATAGTGATTTTATAATAATATCTCCTTTAGTGAAACTTGGTATTGCATACTACACATGCTATCGTGGAAGATCTTGATTGCGTGTAATGCAAGACAAGGTAGGGTTTCGTGTAGTGAAATCTCTTTTTGGTGTTGTGTATAACATAATCAAAACTTATTTCATTTATACATTAAGTAAAATCTATACTTAATGTTGCATAGAATAATTTCCACAAAACGAACTTGAAATTGTGTGTAACACGAGCCAAGAATATTGTTGCGTATAGTAGAAGCTAATACGGTGTTGCGTATAGTACACGCTAAACTTGGTGTAGTGTATAATAGAAGACATCAATGAAATTAAATGAATATTTTTCATAAAATCTCGGGGTGTTACATTCTACCCCCCTTAAAATGAATTTCTCCCTCGAAATTCATCCGGGTTATAAATGGTTTACTACTTGAAAGTTTCTTTAATAGAAACTCACATCGTAAAAAGGAATACCAAAACTTATCTTTAAAAACTAAAGTATGAAACGTAACGGTTACCCAAATTAACTAATCACTGGGTTTCCATGTAGGAGAACATAGCTAAAAATATGGATATGGAAGAGAAATCTAACTGTCATGTTCTGATGGAGAGTAGTAGAGAATATGGCTATGAAAAATCCAACAATCACAAAGCCATAAATTTGTGATGATCTAGGGTAACATCTGATTCATCAGATATGAGGGAACTAGGAAAACATTTTTTGTTTTCAAGATCATTTCTCTAAAGTTGATGAATTAAAAGAAATACTTACAAGATATTGGTACAATCTCACTGTTGGTCGTTCCTTGGAAAATTTCCACTTCATATTTTAAAGAAATGAAGTTCAATTTATCTTCTATGAAGTGTTATCAGATTATGCAATAGAATGATAGGCCATTCCATCTATTTCTATCGCAAAAAGTTTAGCACAATTTAATAAATATACATAAGTACATCTATGCTGAGATTAATCATATATGGTTTCTAAAATGGACTTATACTTCATTTATCATAGCGCTTAATAAAATAAAACTAGTTTCTACTAACCAGGGACTTCCTGTAGGATAGTGGTAGACGATAAAGGTCTGTCGCACTTCGGTTTTGGGTTTGATTCATGTAGTCTTGTCTGACACGATGCTGTTTCCCATCCTATGGGTTGTCCTTTTTCTAAAACTAAACTATTATAACATTCCTTCAATAATATCGAAAAATGTTCTAGCCTTAAACAATACTAACTTATGTCAAACATAATCCATTCCAATCTTTAGGCTTATCCAAAATAATGCTGTCCAATCTCATATTATAGTGAAAATGACTACCAGAGAGTTTATATAACAAGCATGTTAATACCATAGTTGATCCCCATATATCATAAGATATGTCTTTTTGGTCATATTCCAAACATGTGAATACCTTAATCATGTATTCTCTTGAAAATGAATACCCATTGAACCTTAGTGAAAACATGCGTGCTGTCAAAAGTTAACTCTTTCCATATACAAAAATCCCAAAATTCAGTATACTCAAACCATGATATCACGTAGTCCTTATAACAATCATGAGCTCATTAATACTATCAAAAATATTATTTCCTCTTTATCCATTCATTATTTGCATATGATCTTCGTTCCAAAAATATCTGAATAACCTTTCATGGTTACCAGTACCATTCAACATATACTATGAAATACTTTAGGAAAAACAATATTGTAACAATCCTTAGATGTTCCTTTATTCCATAGTACCATTAAATTACCTATACAACATAACTCTTGATAAAAATAAATCATTCCACTACCTTCCTAAACCACCGAGCTTCAAAAATTATTCCATCTCACATATCATTTGTAGTCTCATCATCATCATCAATATAAATACTACCCATATGACTATGATGATTCTCTTCATGATATTTTCCCTTAGGGAATTGGTTTTCATAATTCCAATACATTCCACATTTAAAACATATAATCATTGTTGATGTCGTAGCAATACCATTATCCTTATCCATGGTGTCAAATGATCCTTTTCCTTTGCACTTACTAGATTTGTTTCCTTCTTTTCCGAACCCAAAGCATCTTCCAGTTCCTTTGAAACATTCTCCTTGATGCCTCTTCCAACATGATTTACATGATAGAAATTGAACTTTCCTTCCTCTATGATCATCATGAATCTCCATCTTTCTCTTATTAGCTGAGTCGGGAATCTTACCAAATTTGAGATTATTGATCATATTATGGGATTGCTTATTAGGCATAATAACGATATGTGGATCTCCAGATCCAATTTCATTCGGTTTCTCATGAATAATATCATTCCATTGTCCATCATATCCTCCATTATCGTGAATATTCTCGTTCCCTGCCATTTTCTAAAACCATAAAACAATAGTGTGAGAGGCAAAAATCATGATATGGAAAACAAAATAATAATGGGGGAGTACCTTCAATATCTAACATCTTAGGTTTAATTCTAATATTGTTTCCATAATTTTAGGACTATAACCTATACGTATACTTACCCTTAGGGAGATCCCTAGACATACCTTAGAAATATCTCTAGATATCTCACTAAAGTTTTCGCATCCTAGTTTCCAAAGGTTAACTAAACCTTTCCTCTGATACCAACTGTAGAGACCCAAATCATGGCATACTTGGACATTACATTACTTTTTTGTAATACTTAATACATAAAAAATACCAAAACTCAAGGGCCATAATAGTTTAGTGTCTCTGTAAACTCGGAATATAATATTCTAATCTTGGTGAAAGATCTTCAACATCTCCCATAAAGATCTTCCCCTTTTATATTCATACCTAAAACCAATATTTAAATCCTGGGGAAAATAAAACATAAAAAGGGGTGAGCTCAAATGCTCAGTAAGGGTAAGCATGGGTAAAAAAACAAATCATAAACATTTGAACTTAAAAAATGAACATAATGTTTAAACATCAAAATCTTGGGCAATGACATAAAATATGGCAGTACATAAGGCATAGATCATAAAGAAACATTAATCATGGTAAAATAGAATGGGAATAAAACATTTGATTGTGTAAACCATTAATCACATGATATGATTTCCATAGTAGCCAAGGCATTGCTTCCTAGACCATCTTAATGGACAAAGTCCCTTTCTGAATCGAGTTCACTCCTCGTTCCAGTCCTTTATCACTGAACCAGATTAACTTATCATTCCAGCCATGTCTATCTCCTGAGATATAAATCTTTACCCAATGAATTGGAGGGAGATATAGGTCCCACCCATCTCATAATTAAATCATTCTTACTTGTGCCACAACATAAAAATAAATCATTCATCATAACCCAAAGAATAAAAATGGGTTTCATAAACATCATCCCATCATAACATAATCCATATAAAACAAATGTATATCATTTCATCATAAGAAATGTGAAACCATGTAAATAATAGAGTCATTATACTTGAAACATAAAAATATGAAATAATTTCATCTTAGATGGACAATAGTTTTGATAAAACACTTGGAATGAATTCTTGAGGAAAATAACTTTTCTTCTTCCAAATAATTTTCTTTTCACAAAATGCCATGAAATCTGAAAATAAAAGGGTTTTGTTGAAAATAATCATGCAATATTGTATAGTAATATTTACAAAAATGAGGTGTTATATAACCATAAAAATACGTTCACGCCGTGTAAGTTAAAAAAACATCCTCCTCGTACTTTTGTCGGAAAAGTCAAAAAGTTCCTCGTATTGTAAACAAAAGAAATATTCTTTCAATAACATAATGTAAAAGTCAAAGAGGGGTAAACATGACTTTAAACATACATGTAATAATATTAAAAACTTTATGAAAAATATTTTTATGGCCATGGATGAAAAATATAACCCCAGTAAATACTTACGAATAAACAATCTCAGATAAAAATGAGATTGGAAAAGTTATCCCTTACCTTATGTCTGATATGCTTCGTATGTATCTGAACCTCCTGTATAATGATTTAAATAATGTCATTGACTTATTAAAATATAATATTCATTGTTATTATATCATATATGGTTCACTTATGACTTTATATTACCCGTTCTTTTGTAAATTCTTTGATAAAGCAGCATTTTGGGTAAAATCATTTCATTTACCAAACGTGTTTCGAGTTGTTGTTCTTGATATTATTACTAATATACTGATTTACATAATTCCAGAATTTAAAACATGATTTATATATAATATATATTCATCATATACATATATATATATGATATAACGATAAATGGAATGAAATACACCGTTCATGGAGACGGTAGGCCGTACGTACGCATGAACACTGTTTTCGTTTCCTTATTGTATTGAATGGAATTAAGTAGATGACATACATATATATATACATAAATCCAGTATCATTATTATGAAATATATTTCATGATTACTTGTTATATATACATTATAATCATTCATGAATGTTTAATCATTTATAATGAATCTCATCGCGTCGTGGAGACGGTAGTCCGTACGTACGCACGAGTGATGATATCATTCCCATGATCGTGGAATTGTATTGAGGTGCATGTATAATATTTCATAATAAATATAACTTTACAATAATCATATTTATTTATTTATTTACACCATTATACCCATCCTATTAAGGTGGTGGTTGAAAATAGATTACACCACGGCGTGGAGATGGTATTTCGTACGTACACACGTGCGGTGATTTCGTTTTCCATAGGATGGATAGAAGGTGAAATGGGGTTGTTTCATATTTATAATAAAATATCAGTATATTAGTGATAATGATGTTATTACTTCATAATTAACCAACTAAATAAGACGAAGTAGAAGAAGAAATAAATTTTAATGAATCGGTAACAGATATTACCTCTTCTTCGACATGCCTCTTTGAAACCTCCTCTTAGGGCACCAAAATTGGACTTTGAAGAAGACCAGGACCTCGAGAATATTACTAGGGAAGTGGATAATAGAAATTTAGAGGGTTTTCCAAGCTTTAAGGATCATGTTGGTGTGAGGAGAAGAGGGAGGAGGTTCCCTTTTATAAGGGAGGAGAGGGGCACCTTAGGGAAAACTTAAAATATTATTTTATAATAAAGTCATATTCTGTTTTTAATAGCTCAAAATTGATTTCTTTAGAAGCTAAAGTGGTTATGGGTCTAAATCCTTTCAAACAATAGATTTTATATAGGTTTTTTTCATTATATTAACCTTATCTTTTAGTTTTAACTCTTACTTAATTTGATTGACATTTACCATGTCACTTTTTATTTTTATATTACATAGTTAATAAACTTACGATATACATCCAAGAGACCCCCCAAGGGGTCCATTAATGATACACATATCATGATATAAGTATCTCATCCGAACCATATATTTTTAGGAATATAATAACAATTAATGATATAATATTTGTTTTAAAAACTATTTTATGTCAATTTTGACACTATTTGGTAATTAATTTTTGTGAAAATCATAACAGCATGAGTAGTTCGAAAAAATTTAATTAAATCAATACTAACATGTCTTATTAACCTAGAAAATTATTTTAATTCATAAAAAGTCTCAAATTACATTTATTTTGGTATTTATAACATCAATTATGTTAATATTTCAATAATAAGTTAATTACTGCATCATCATTGTGCCATAAATAAATTAAATTATTTAATGTCTAAAAATTATAAATAAACTAGCATTATGTATGAAATCTTTTTATCTTTATAATGAGTATTTATAATTTATATTATGTATAACCTTATAATAAAAATGATTTATTTATCAAACTTTTATTTTAACTATTTTAACCCTTCTCTAAATAAATTAATAATAAATGTCCTAATCTAATCCAAGTGGACCTAAATGGTCATATTTTATTCTTAAGGTTGTTTTTGGTCGAATTACACTTATCCAATAGAATTAGGACATTTTTTCAGGTAATAATAATATCATTTTTACCCTTAATTACCCTATTTACATTTAACCGTGGTAAATAAAAGTAAAAAGTTACTATTCACCAAAAATTATTTTCATCTCATTGAACCACATTTTAGTCCTTGATATTAACCGTGTCTCTCTTATTTTCAAAATTCCACTCACAGAACCGATAAAATTATGTTTTATGTATGTTTTCAAAAAGCTCCTAGGAGGTAGGTAAAAGACGGTGAAAAGTTCAATAAAATTTTTATATATCGAAAATTATTTTAAAATGACTCCAATGAATTACATTGAACTTATATTGGTATTATGTATCAATTTTGACCTAATATAAATTTAAATAAAATAAATAATTATTTAAATAAAAAGTCTGTTTTTAAATAGTAACCCTGTGTTTTCACTATTCATCAAAAATTGAAAGTTTTTAGAGAAATACCAAAAATTCACCCTAGGCTAATTTCAATATTCCGAATCTAAAAATGAAGTCCATTTTGAAAGATAAAATTTATAAAATTTAAAAAAGTGGGAATTACTATTCATAACGGCTAGTTCATAATAATATTATAATAATATCTCATTTAGTGAAACTCGGTATTGCGTACTACCCACGCTATCGTGGAAGGTCTTGATTGCGTGTAAGGAAAGCCAAGTAAGGGCTTCGTGTAGTGAAAGATATTTTTGGTGTTGCATATAACATAATCAAAACTTATTTCATTTATACATTAAAAAAAATCTATACTTAATGTTGCGTAGAATAATTTCCGCAAAACGAACTTGAAATTGAGCGTAACACGAGCCAAGAATATTGTTGCGTATACTGTAAGATAATTCAATGTTTTATATAGTACAAGATAAACTTGGGGTAGTGTATAATATAAGACATCAATGAAATTAAAAGAATATTTTTCATAAAATCTCAGGGTGTTACATTAAATCTCAACAACCTCTAGCAATGGATCTTACATAATGAACTGAGCATGTGTGCATCCTTATCTCGCTCTACTGGGATGATTTACTACTTTATAGATGGTGGTGGGGTTACCGGCCCACCTAGAGGAGGAATATCATTGGAAAAACCCTGAACAAGGGTCTCATCACTTATTAGATCATCAACATGGTCCAAAACTAGTAACCTAGACGCCTATCATCGTGGAGAAATCCTGAATGTTTAATCAAGACATACCACAATGATATGATCATATAAATACAATGGGGATATGACTTGAGAGAGAAAGTAAAAGAATCAATACTTACTGAGGCATATACAATTTTTTCCCGGAAACCAATATCTCAGTATTTTAAGTTAAAACATAGGTACTCAAAGTCTTATTAAATGGTTAAGTCAGCTTTCAATCCAACACTAAATTTCCTAGCCTAAAATACACAATCAAAATACTTAAACATTATCCCTATGTCACACCCAAATCCTCATATGGGGAGTAATCCAAAAATTCTCCCAAGGATCAAACCAAATTTTATATCAATTTTCCATGACTCTGCACTATGGTGGTTCATCTGCAACTGCCCCAAACCCGCCTCTATAGGCCAGGGTCTGGAAAAGTGCTTAAAAACATAACTAACATGGGATGCCATTTCATATTTTACCTTTACACACACCCTACCATATCAATGCAGAATTGTAGAGGAATGAAATTAGAATTATTTAATTTCTAGAATGCAACCATGCATATAAAAATCATATATGGTGTGCAAGAGTAGGAAAGTGAAAACTGAATGTAAAGGGTGAAAATAATCACCTGATTAGAAATATTCCCTAACATGGATAACCTAGAAATTAAAAGAAATTCTAAGTGACACCATCTCTTTATCTTCATCCTCCATCCACCAAATGTGGTCCAATTCTCCATGAATCCCTATGATCCTTTGTCGTCACTTCTAACCTGTATGTCATATGCATAAGAAAATACATGTGTGGAAAATCCCATGTCAGGATGAGTATATAAATTCCCAATATAAAGCCCTAATAGTTGAAGGGTGAGAAAAAAGAGACATGATAAGAATTGATAGTAGAAAACTCAACCCATAGCAAGAAAGTAAAAAATCCAACGCATGAATACACACACATATATATATATCTATAAATATATGATCAAACCAAATAAATCCAAATGAGAGATGCATGGATCTCTATATCATAGGATAACCTAGGAAAAGTGTTCCAATAGTTCTATAAGTCTGTCATCGATGCCTGAAATCTCACATGTCTGCCTAGTAGCAACATCCAAGTCAAGGCACACCTCACCACTATGATGAACAGTCAAGGGGCCACAATAATTAAGTAGAGAACCCATTACCTATTAAAATAGGAGTATTTCACTCCGTACTCCATTGAGAACCCAGGACATGCCCAGTATAAGGGTGCCACTCTGATGTCTGAGGACCCATGCCTTGACTCCGTAAGAGGGTTCCACCCAATTAATTAGTACACGACCCATTCCCAACCCATATGGTGAATTAAACCCTTAATTTAGTACGTGGACCCATTCTTATCCAAGTATCAGGGTTTCAGTCTAATATAAAAGGACTAATTCCATGATACCATAAGAGGGTGACACTTAGATAGTAGGTAGAGGACTCAGTCCTTTCCTACCAGGAGGTTCCACTTTAGTAGTCGATGACCCATACATTTAATCTGCGGGAGGGTTTTACTCAGTGGATAGGTAGAGGGCCCATTACCTACCCCAATAGGATGGTAACTCTATGAAATTAGATAGATGAATAAATACCTATCCTACGGAAGGGTTCCACTCTATATACAGGTAGAGGACTCATTCCCATCCTAGCTAGAGGGTGCCACTCCAAAGCCCCTGATGATCCAGCCTAATCACTACTGTCATCGAGCATTACCTCAACTATAATAACACCTAGAATAGATCACATTGTGCCTAAAAATCCACGGCATAGGATATTATCACCATCAATGTTGAAAAACACTTAGGATAAGATACTAGTGGGATAAAATCTAAGTCTAAATGAATGACATATGAGATAATGATGATTCCTAAGAAGGAAATTAAGGGAACATGGTGTGTAAGGGGACCCACAAGGCATGTGGTCCCACTCCATCACTTCTTCGTTTCCTTTTTGGTATGTGTATTTCTTCACATGTATCCAGAAACAACATGTAGGTGGACTAAATGGTATTCCTCGGTCACCTAAGGTCTTACCTATGCCCTATGGTCATGTCCATATAACCTTACCATGTCCATGTACTTTGGAACATGGTGTGTTCATATCCCTTCATATGACCATTTCCTACTGAAGTACATGTCGGGCTACCAGCACATGGTTGCACAGCATGTGGGGTTCCCACATGTTGTGCGATACTTATAATCTCCCAAAACCATAACTACTGCATCCAAGGACCTAAACATTGTCTGTTCATCGAACTACATAGTGTGTAGTCATGATTTTTCTAGAAACACCGATTTGTGACCATTAATCCTAATCTGGGTTATCCACTTTGACTCAATACTCTTCTTCACTCGAAATCAGATGGGAATATCCTTGTTCATCAGTTCAGACCATCTGATAGCCATGAAATGGTACATGTTGATCTAAGGTAAGGCATCACATGACCCATGCATATCCCTCTGTTTGTTTTTCAGTCTTGGATATCAAATCCAAGGTATTCATCCTCTTTATACCATGATTCACCCCATATTACATCTTTTATCATTTATCCATTCATTTTATGTGAAACTGTAACAAATATTGGGGGCCTTGTCAGGCTCATTCCAACACAACAATGTCAAATCATGACCATGTGGTCTAATGATGATTGACATGAATAATTTTTGGGATAAAAGAAAGTAACAAGGGTTTAAAAATCCTTTGAATAGGGTTCTGGGCCAACAGATACAATGGGGATGATTCAAGGTCAGAAATAACGGAATAATCGAATAAATCTATACATGATAACTTACAATGGCTACAATTTTCACAGGTAAAAGAAATGGATTATCATGCTCAACCAATTTAATCAATAAGAGAATAATCCATGCATTTATGAGGCCAACATAGATATTGGATCATTATTTATCAAGTAATGCACTCACCAATGATTGAGAGGGTCTTTTTCATTTATTGTTCTTCGATCTTCTTTGACTTGGAGTCTTGTCATAATTGGTACTTGATTTTCCAATGAGAGGAAAAAAAAGTTGCTGCAAAATTATCCCAAGGTTTTACAGGCGAACCTCGCGATCCTTACATAATGATATATTTATATATGAAATATAATTAACATAATTTAATTTAATAAATTTATTTATTTATTTATTTAACTAAGTGCACCCAACAAAGGATACGTTTATCAGAACACATTATGGTAGATCATTTCACGTCGCACCTAATAATATAGACAAATTTCTAAGCTAAGATTATATTTAAGATTCATCATATTTTATTTAATAAACAATGTTTGTGAAATATAAAATATATTTAATATTTTTATAAAATCAATTCTGGGCACATCATGCCTCAGAATCACACGTTTTCTCCGTTATCGGCTCTGAATATATATATAAATTACAGAGCCGTAAAAAGAAAAAGCAGGCTCTCAATATGGATACAAAAGATTTTTTGTAAAATATTTCCACTAAAGGTTATAAGTGTTATTTATTGAACACAATAGAGTTTATTCATCTTAACATGATATTCCTAAAATAAGAAAGTGGTATTTAGAAACAATAGATGTTATGAAGTTAAGTAGTTTGAATACATTTTACAAGGTATTGAACCTTCGGATTATGATTACTATGTCTCACTAATTAAAAAAACATTCCTTTATATATGTTAATCACTAAAGGTTTTAGTGGGATTGTTTTATCAAATGGTAACAGACTGACGTGGCAGGTATTATATAGAGATATAATGAGTTTAACGCTGCCTAAAATGTGTATCAAACATAATGCTTATTTCGAAGTATATCATATGTGATATGTTGGATATTAGAATATGAATAGTTTTGTTATGTATTATTAAATTATTTATAAAGTACAATATTATTCAAAAGGGTATCTCCATTTTATAATTCATTCTCATTGGTTGTATATATATCATGAATTAACATTATAATTGACCTCCCAAAGAATTAATTTTAATTAACCAAAGTTGATGGTCATTGTGGATTAATATAGGTTCTGAAGAAATGTTAATGTTGTCATGAGTAGGATTCTACTATCAAGATATGTAATATTATCATGAGTCACAAAATTGGTTTTTTATGCTAGATGACCCATGAAGTATACCACATGGAGTTTCATAAACCATTTCATTAATATATTAGGGTTCGTGTTTCATATTAAATTCATATATTAAAAGACAGTGAGACAATTATCATGAGAACCATTATACATGGATACATTTCCATTGTGATCCTTATGTCAAAGCTATTCAAGGGTGTTTGGGTATGTTTATGATCATGTCATCAGTTAGAGCTTAATTAAGATGGGATTTTCCTCTCATATGATATGTATGAAATAAGGTCCCCAGATTTAGATTGATCAATTAAATGTATGTCCATTCTTAGAAGGTGTATATGGTCTGCTTATCTACATGTATGAGAGAGAATGTGATGTTATCACCCACTTATATAAATAAAATGCGATTTATTCATCATCCTGGTCAGTCTATACTCAAAAAATTAGGAATTTTTAAGGTGGTTATATGGTTTTGACATAATCTGTGTAACATGGTCACTCTATGTCTTAAAAAATGGGATTATATGATCATTAATTCATTAATATTTTGTAGTTGGTGGACATATGTATAAAGAAACTTTTATTTAATAGAGACCAATCCATATCCCACTATGACTTGAGTAGAAATTATTTTTATTATTATAGGTCTCTATTTTCTTACATTTATGAATTTGTGAATTCATATTTTTTTCTAATGCTCCAAATGCCAATTGGGGACACTTTTTGGTTAATAAAATTGGGATTGATTTTAATAAAACTAATGGATCTTCACAAAAAAAATAATGTTTATTAAAAATGAGTTTTGTATAGGTATTCACATGGTATCTAATTTGATGTAATGCATGGTGAAATTGATGATAGAATTTAATTTTTTTGGAATATTTCAAAAAGGATATTTAGATATCATTTTTATAAGTTATCATATATAATGATATATAATTAGAAATGGAATAAGTCCTAATATGATTTAGTATAAGTTGTATATGGAATGTAATATTCCCTTAATCCGTATGATGTAATCTATATTGTATGGTAATATATGGTATTTCATATAGTACATTATGTATGTTACTAATAGATAATTTTTTTCTTTTGGGTATATTGGAGTATATAAAATATAGATATTTATTGAGGCCACCTTGGGTAGTTGTATTTTATGAAATAATTAAATCATAATTTCAGGAATGGTATGATACAAATAATTTAGAAAAATTATATATTGATTTTCTTGACTAGACATTAAGAGTTAACATTATAATCATCTATCCAATTTGTGAAATAATTAATTAATGTTTTGATATGGTAAAAAGAATCGAGATGAATCAACTATTGGTGGTAAAACATTTTCAAAAAAAATCATTGACTCAAACGTTTATGAAACTTACAACATAGTGAATAAGTTCAGGTGAGCATCCCTAAACCCTATTTAAATAATTCTTTTCCATGAGAATTAGTGTGTACACTCCTTGAGAGATTGGTAGGATGATATACACTCCCCTCAAAGATATTTGTTTCTTTTATTTAGTTAATTATATATTACTAGAACATCATGAAGGTAATAGGTTCCTTCTAAAATTATTTGGGTGATTCAATATGGCCTTTTGATACACATTATAGGGAAGATCATTTTGGATGTTCATAATAATTATCACCAAACCTTGATTAAAAACTACTATTGCAGTGAAGTCTTTTGTAAGGTACAAGTTCTTCGTTTCTATTTTATTAGTTTTAAGTTTAAAATTCTAGATGATAATTCGATTTATAGATTCAACTAATTTCTTATTCATTGATCAATTATTTATTTAACTTTATAATCTTATCACTACAACATTTCTTATTATCCCCAATATGATTCCTCCTTTCACCACCAAGATAATTGTCACTATTTCCAATATTAGAGGAAAATACATCATTTCTATATAGGACTTCCATGATTACTTGTTTTTTCAATGATCAATCCACCACATCCACATAATATTTTAGGCTATAGAATTATGCCTTCATTAGGATATCTTATTAGAGACCAATTTTGAAACTATAATCTCTCAAAGTAACAGATTATATTATCTCAAGTAAATACACTGTTATATCATACTAATAATTAGTGTCCTCCATCATTACTAGATAATTATACTAAATATAGAAAAAATCCATTTCATTCTTCACCTTTATATTTTTAGGAAATAATTTTTGAATAAAAAATTCCTTAAAACTTTCCTATGACTATTCCTTTTATTTCATAGACTAAATGATGGATTCCACCATTTATAACTGAAAATTTTAAGTTTGAATTCCAATAAACTTATCTTCGTGATCATTCTAATATCTATAATACTAAATATTCTACCAATATCCTTCAACCATTCCTATTATTTTTGAATCTTTCTCCCCTTTGATGATATGAGTATTAGAGTCTTGTAACATCTAAGTCTAGTTTCCAACGTAAATCGATCTAGGAATTGTTTTCCCTTTCATAACCTAAACATTATGAATTTCCTACTCACCCAATATTGGTATAACTAGAGTATTATCATGTTTTAAATCGTCCACCATGTCATATGTATAATTCATTATGAACATTGTGGGTGGCATTAGTCTATACTAACATGAAACATAAATCATAATAAAAATATAACCTAACATTCAAACATATGATGTGAAATCTATATCAACCATATAAACACCAATACATCATTAAAAAACCATATATATTAAAATAATAAATTTCCATTTCTTTTTATAATATCTTAGTGTAAAAGAAATCATAGCCAAATAATATTCAATCATGTTCTATTAAAAAACCTTTTGGTGCGAGAAAAATTGGATAAAAATAAAAATAAATAATATTTACAAAATGATAACGAATAATAATAAGCTTATTTTTAAAAGTTATAAACCATTAAATTAAACATTAAAACCCAAAAAAACAAAACATCACTTTTGATTTCCCTTATTTCTTAATAAACATCATGAAAATTTCACCAACTATTTTATGTGCACAAAATATCATTTTGGGAAATTAATATTCATATGTCAAAACATTAAATACAATACCAGAACCAAATTTTTGTAGAACTCGTCAGAAGGTGTAGTCCAAATTATAATTAAAAGTTCATTTCGAACCAACTAACAAGGTAGTTAGTGTCAGTCAGGGTTAGTCCCATAGGGAATATAGAGAAGCAATAAACCAGTGCATATTTGATGAATCTCAGTCGATTATCTAGATAGAAATGGTGAAGGGAACGTGAATGAATAGTGAATGGATTTTAGAAAATAATCAAAATTACAATGAATGAAAAATAACATAACAAATAGAAGAGAAGCATGTCAGTGTTGCAATCTGATTAGGTTTTATTGTGAATTTAATTCATTAGTATTTATATTATAGATGAAAATATCTTACCAATGTTATTCAATTTTATCATAGTTTTGGGAAATGATAACTAGTAACTGTGTATTTCAAATCCAATTCCTTGGTCCCACAATTTAACAATCAAATACACATCAATACCATACCATTAAAATAGTGGTAACGGGTTCACCCAATGGTCATGTGTTCAACCACGACAACTCATTTTGTGTTTTCCATTAGTATCATTCATGGTCTAATACAAAAACAATGATGATTTTGGAATTATGTTTAGTAATGTAATTGTAAAACAAAACTAATAAATAAATTAACACATCCAAATTTAAATCACAACATGTAAAGACCGTAAAATTCAAGGGAAATTTTTTCTTAATTTTCTTTGGATTTTTACAAGAGCGCGGTTTCAGACGGCGCCTGATTCCGAGGCCCGGAGTGCCCGGAATTAATTTCCGAAGTTTGGCTCGGGTACGTTCAGTGAACGAACGAGCGGGAATTCCTAACTTTTGATCCGGTGCTCGGAATTGAAATCCGAGGGCACCGATGAACTCGCAGCGCCGATATTCGCTTAATGAGACCTTTTCGGGAGTTGCGTTTGTTGCGGGTTGAAAGTTACGTTTTGGGGTTTTTCAGTTAAGTTAAATAAAATTGTGTAAAACAAATTTTATTTAATCTTTAAAAAAAAAGAACCTACCTAAGGGGGTTGGAAGTGGGACCCACACCCACTTAACCTCCCTTGGGAGGATTAAGTGTGGTGGGGCCCACACGAACCCCTAAATCTTTTAATAACCTCTCAACTTCCCCCTTAAACTCCTCTTTTAATAACATGACAACTTTGTTAATTAATGGAGTTGAATTGTTTGAATTGTTTGAATTTCAAACCTTTGAAATTCAAATTGATAATTGTGTGAATAAAATAAGTCTTTAGCTTATTTTATTTGGGTTAGAATTCTCTAGCCACCTTGAGAGAATTTGGAGCCTTCATCTTCTTCTTCTTCAAGCTCTGACGAAGAACGAAGAACGTCTTCATCCTCGACGAAGAACGACAACACTTCGTCAAGGATCATCGACTCAGAGACCTAGTATCTTCGGACCTCTGCTTCCTCTTCGGACCTTCTTCATCGGCAAACGAAGATCCGCCAACAACGTGTCGCATCGGACGTAAATCTTCGTCAACGGATTTGACGAACGACGACCGCGACGCCTGAATTCCGCGACGCCGTCTTCCGCGGAACGTAGAGGATTTCTTTGAATCTCAAACCCGAGGTAGGGGATGATCTTTATTGATTATTTTCATTCCATTCTTGAATCGTGGATTTTAGCATGACTTAACGTGTGACTTATTTTTATTTAAGTTCCGTTTTTATTTCTTTAACGTGAGGGGGACCGGACCGCACGAACACGGCCGAATCCCCCTCCATCGTTCATGTTGTTCATGCTGGAGGAAACAAGTAACGTGGTGCCGTCGCACCACGCGGATGAACGTTCAGATATTTTCCGCAACGCCGTCGCGCTTCGCCGAGGAGAGATTTCAAGAACGCGACGCCGTCGCGCCGCGTTGGGAGGATTCTTGGCACGGAGAAAGGGGCGCGGTGCCGTCGCACCGCGCCGGACGACGAACACCGCGGCCGGTTCCGGGCCGCGGTGAGACGAGGAGACCGCGGCCGGATCCGGGCCGCGGCGGAAGGAAAGACCGGCGGCCGGGCCGCCGGCGTCGGAAGTCAAGGGCGGGACCGGAAATTCCGGTCCCGTTGGTAAAAACCGGCCGGCCAGCAGGCCGGCCGGATGTCATAAAAACCGGGGGTTTAAACCCCCGGCCGGTCCATCAAGACCCCCCTCTTAATGAGGGGGCGGTTCTTTTAAGGAGGGGGGGGGGGCAAAGCCCCCCCGGTTTTACTCAACCGGCCCCCATTTGCGGGGGCCGTTTTGTCTCAAACGGCGCGGCAAAGCCGCGCCGCCTTCGGAAGGGCGGGGGCTTAGCCCCCCGCGTGAGTCGCGGCCACCGCCGCCAGCGCGGTCCGCCGCCGCCAGCGCGGCCCGCCGCCGCCGCCACGCGGCCCGCCGCCGCCACGTGGCCCGCCGCCGCCGCGCCACGCGGCCGCCGCCGCCACGCGGCCCGCCGCCGCCACGTGGCCCGCCGCCGCCGTCCGCCGCCGCCGTCGGCCGCCGTCGGCCGCCGCGCCGTCCAGAGGGGGGGGGGGGTCGGGCCGGGTCGGCCCGGACCCGGACCCCCCGTTTCGGACCAGATTCGGTTCTTGGCTCATAACTTGAGCCTCGGACCTCCGAATGACGAACCGTCTGCGGCAACGCGATCCTTGGATCGAGACGGTCGTTTCGGTATATCGCACTCAAGGTTTCGGGTTACTTTGAGTTCGGCCGGGTTGGTTCGTTCACGAAACCAACCGGGCCTTCGGAGCGGAAACACTCTTATCTTGAGCTACGGACGTCCGATTGACGTGCCGTCAGTCGCGTAATGTTCCTCTTAGTGAGACGGATCTTTTGGCATACTCCGCCCGAGGTTTGGACGCAGGTGGAGTACGGTCGGGTTGGTTTTGCCTTAAAAACCAACCGGGCCCCGGAGACGAAAATGCCTATAACTCTCAGACCGGGCGTCCGATCGACGCGCCGTCTGTTGCGTTGAGTTCCTTTTGTCGATACGGAATTTTTGGATACATCAACTTCGGTCTTCGTGACAGTTGATGTATCAGCCTCTCGGCTCGTGGAGCGGACCCTCCGTACGAGCTTGCTGTGTGCGGGAACCCTAGTGCTGGTTGCGACTGTTCTACTGCGACGACGACAGTACAGAGATCCTGTGTGGATTCGACGACGACAGTACAGAGATCCTGTGTGGATTCGACGACGACGACTACAGCACTCAGCGATCCTACGTGGATCAGTGCTTCAGGTTCTGTGTGAGCCCGATCCTGTGTGGGTCCTTGCGCTCAGCGGTTCTGTGTGAGCCAGCGCCTACAGGTTCTGTGTGAGCCCGATCCTGTGTGGGTCTTCTGCGGGGGTTAGTTACCTATCGATCCTTCGTGGGTCCGACGACTTAGATGGATCAGTGATCATCTTTATCGTCCTTGAAGAAGTATACCTGTGTGAGCTGAATCCTGTTACTTTCCTTTGTGGAATACGTATACTTTCCTGCGTGGACTGAGTTATACTTGAGCTCGGAGGTTGGAGCGTATTTGAATTGATGACTTAGGTATATGTATGGGCATATACCTAAGCAGTGTTGGTTGTTACTTCGTGATTGTACTTTGCTTCGTGGTTTATCCTTTGTGGATTTTGAGAGACCTTCAGGGGTCTCGGGGTCCCTACTGAGTAGCTTATACTCACCCCTGCACGGGCTTCGCCCGCACTACGTTGTGTTGGTTGCAGACGACGGACAGCGTTGACCTTAGCTGAGGTTCGCGGAGCGGGACGGTACCCGGAGGTGGACCACTGGGCGGGACGAGCACGGAGCGGACGGTGGGACCCGTGGAGCAGAGGAGCTATCTGTACCCACCCTTCAGGTGGGATTTCCGGTGGACAGCTCGGAGTAGCGGCCTTTACTTTACAGTTGCTGTTTTTCCCTTTTTGAGTTGTACTTTACTTTCAGTTTGGGTTTGTATTCTGGCCCATTTACTTTTCCGCACTTTCAGTTGTTCTCTGCTTTCTTAGTGATTACCTTCCGCTTGTTTACTCTGTGGTGTGTGTTTTCTTTTCAAAGGCAATGCCTTCCCTTTTTACCGGGATTTACGCCTTGGTGCTAGTCGCCAGCCCCTGGCCTATGGAAGGCGGGCTTGGGGTAGTCACGGCTCGGACCCCGAGGGCGGGTCGTGACAAATTGGTATCAGAGGAGTTCGGTTCTACCGCGAACTCTGATCTTTTCTATGTGAAGCAATAATGTTTAGCGTATTGAGTGTGGTTATCAGTCCAGGGAGTCCAGTGTTGGTGCGGCGGCCGACGTATCCATACACCAGGACCCTGACGTCTGATTTCCGACTTAATGCACGAAAACATTGATTGCGTGTGTGTTTCAAAGTTTTCTTTGTGATTACTTATATCAGCTCACCAGGTATACTGTTCTAACCGTGGCGCACCTGTTTCCTTTTCAGGATGGCCCCACGACGGCAGCCAGCTAGGGTTCCGATGGTCGAGCGAGACGACAGCCCACCGAGCGACGAGGCTTCGGTGCAGGGCCCTTTTCCAGTAGTGGCACCGGCGGTAGCTTTACCCGCCGAGCCCCCGATGCTTCCAGCAGCAGCCGCTGACGATGCACGTCGCCTCAGCGCACTGCATGAGTTTCAGCGACAGCGACCGCCCAGGTTTCGCGGGGAGACGGATCCCCAGGCAGCAGAGGACTGGCTGGAGGCAGTGGTTCGAGTGTTTAGGCTAGTGAGGACACCAGCAGACCTCATGGTGATCCTCGCTGCGAGCCTACTACACGCAGCAGCAGGACGATGGTGGAGCTTGATGCTCCAGGTGCACGACGAGGCATCTCTACTCTGGACGGACTTCGAGAGCCTCTTCCGCTCTGAGTTCGTCCCGGCCACCCTTCGAGCGGTGCGCATCCAGGAGCTTCTACAGCTGCGGCAGGGCAGCATGACGGTCGCCCAGTACTCGGCGAGGTTTACCGATCTCTCGCGCTACTCGACCGACATGGTACGGGATCCATTCTTCCGGGCCCGGACCTTCGAGCAGGGTTTGAGACACGAGATCAGGGCATCGCTGATCTCCCTCAGCATACCGACTCAGACAGGAGTACTGGAGCGGGCTCTTCTGATCGAGAGCTTCCTTGCTGAGTCTACACCAGCACAGCGACCCACCGCAGGGCGGCACGTGGCAGAGTCATCTGCAGCAGGCAGTCGACGGATGACTCAGGGGTCCAGGCAGACCAGACCTTCAGGCCGACGATCTCAGGGCACTGGCTCAGCAGTGCGGGGCACACAGCGCGGAGCCAGTCTTCCGAGAGGCAGGCAGTGCTACTCGTGCGGCGGGCAGGGCCACATGGCTCGCGACTGCCCGACCCGCCGTGCCGAGGAGCAGCAGTCAGTTGATGGACCACCGAGGCAGAGGCAGAGGGTCGACCGTGGCGGTCCGCAGGGAGGAGGCGGACGAGGCAGAGGAGCTGGACGAGCAGCTGGTGGTGGCCGACGCTTTGAGGCTCTACCACCACCACCACCAGGAGGTCCACCCCGACCACAGGGAGATGGCGGGCAGCGACAGGCACAGCTCCAGGCAGCAGAGGCCTACGACCACGGCGCACCTGAGATGATTCGAGGTACTATCTGTGTCTATTCCACCCTTGCTGCAGTTCTTATAGACACAGGAGCGAGTCACTCTTTCATAGCCGCTGCCCTTGTTCGGAGCTCGGAGATTCCGACAGAGCCGTTGGCTCGATCCTTACGGCTAGAGACTCCTACGGGAGCAGACTCGACGATTACGCACTGGTGCCGGCAGTGTGAGCTTACTCTAGGAGGCGAGAGCTTCGGCTGGGATCTTCTTGTAGCAGCGTCGAGGCCTTACGACGTCATCTTGGGCATGGATTGGCTGTCTACGGTCCATGCTCAGATTGACTGTTTTAGGCGCAAGGTGCGATGTGTACGCACCGACGGGAGCAGGTTCACCTTCACCGGCGAGAAGGGAGCCTTAGCAGCACAGGATGGACTTCCGCGGAGGAGAGGACAGCCCATCACTCATCAGTTGGCTAGCCTTATCCTTGGAGCAGTTGACGTGCGGAGTCCTGGTTTTCCTGCAGTGGTGGATCAGTATGCGGACGTTTTTCCCGACGATGTTCCAGGGCTACCTCCTCGCAGAGAGGTAGACTTTTATATTGACTTGTACCCCGGGACAGCCCCGATATCCACTCCAGCATATCGGATGGCCCCCGCCGAGCTTCGAGAGCTACGGGTACAGTTGGAGGACTTGCAGGGCAAGGGATTCATCCGACCCAGTGTTTCACCCTGGGCTTCCCCGATATTGTTCGCCAAGAAGGCGGACGGGAGCTTGCGACTTTGTGTTGACTATCGTCGCCTGAACCAGGTGACAGTGAGGAACAAGTATCCGCTACCGAGGATTGATGACCTCTTTGATCAGCTCAAGGGAGCACGGTGGTTCTCGAAGATAGACCTCCGGTCAGGCTATCATCAGCTCAGAGTCAGAGACGAGGATGTGCAGAAGACGGCCTTCAGATGTCGGTATGGCCACTATGAGTTCTTGGTTATGCCTTTCGGTGTAACCAATGCTCCAGCAGTGTTCATGGCTCTCATGAACAGGATCTTTCAGCCATACCTCGATCGGTTTGTCGTGGTCTTCATCGACGACATTCTGATTTACTCTACGACAGAGGAGGAGCACGCCTACCACTTGCGAGTTGTCCTTGACACACTCCGAGAGCACCAGCTTTATGGTAAGCTCTCGAAGTGCCAGTTCTGGATACGTGAGGTCCACTTTTTGGGACACGTTATCTCTGAGGCGGGAGTTGCAGTAGATCCCGCGAAAATTGAGGCTGTGTTAGCATGGGAGCCACCCAGGAGCGTGACTGAGGTTCGGAGTTTCTTGGGACTAGCTGGATACTATCGGAGATTCGTTCCAGACTTCTCCAGAGTTGCGGCATCACTCACGGCTTTGACGAAGAAGGGGAAACCCTTCGTGTGGACTGACAGATGTCAGCAGAGCTTCCAGGAGCTGAGACAGAGATTGACTAGCGCACCTATCTTGAGGTTGCCTGAGGAGGGAGTAGGGTACGTAGTCTACTGCGATGCATCAGGGACCGGACTCGGATGTGTTCTGATGCAGGAGCGGGCCGTGATCGCCTATGGATCACGTCAGTTGAGGCCGCATGAGCAGAACTACGCTACCCATGACCTGGAGTTAGCAGCAGTGGTCTTCGCTCTGAAGACATGGCGACACTATCTGATGGGCGAGCGCTTTACAGTCTTTTCCGATCATCAGAGTCTCAGGTATATCTTCTCGCAGAAGGATCTGAATCTGAGACAACGGCGATGGCTCGAGTTCCTCCAGGACTATGACTTTGAGATAGTCTATACTCCAGGGAAGGGGAACGTAGTAGCCGATGCCCTCAGCAGGAGGACGGGCATTCAGCTACTCGAGGAGGCGACGGAGCAGCTAGCCTCTTTGCAGATATCCCTCGTGGATAGAGATGGAGCAGCCTTTCTTCAGTCTCTCACAGTCACTCCTCCACTACTGCAGCGAGTCAGGGAGGCACAGCGCGGGGACGCTGACTGTGAGACACAGCGTGCACAGATATCCTCGGGACAGGCACCTGATGGTTTCTCCCTTGGAGTAGAGCACGACATCCTTTTCAGAGGACGTGCCTTGGTACCAGTCACATTGCGAGAGGAAGTGCTGAGGGAGTTTCACACTTCTCCTTTAGCAGTACATCCTGGAGTGGCGAAGATGTACCAGGACCTCAGACGACAGCATTGGTGGCCGGGCATGAAGAAGGCTGTAGCAGAGTTCGTTTCTCGATGCCTTACCTGTCAGCAGGTGAAGGCAGAGCATCAGGTACCAGCAGGCTTGGTACAGCCCTTGGAGGTTCCGGAGTGGAAGTGGGACGGCATATCTATGGACTTCGTGACTGGACTTCCACGCACTTCCAGAGGTCACGACTCCATCTGGGTGATTGTTGACCGACTCACCAAGTCGGCACACTTCTTACCCATCAGAGAGCAGGGCTCGGTGGAGAGCTTGGGACGTCTCTACGTTCAGGAGATTGTGCGGCTCCACGGCGTGCCATCATCTATCGTTTCCGATCGTGATGCCCGCTTTACTTCCCGGCTTTGGAAGGGGTTGCAGGAGGCGTTCGGGACGCAGCTACGTCTTAGCACAGCTTTTCACCCTCAGACGGATGGTCAGACGGAGAGGACCATTCAGACTCTCGAGGACATGCTCCGCGCATGTGTCCTCGACTTTGGTCGTAGCTGGGAGGACCACCTACCCTTGGTGGAGTTCGCATACAACAACAGCTACCACTCCACCATCGGGATGGCACCGTACGAGGCGTTGTACGGCCGACCATGTAGATCTCCTTTGTGCTGGACAGACCCAGGGGAGTCAGCACTAGTGGGACCGGAGATGGTCCAGGCCACGACAGAGAAGGTCCAGGTCATCCAGGAGCGGATGAGGACAGCTCAGAGCCGGCAGAAGTCATATGCTGACAGGAGGCGGAGACCACTAGAGTTTGAGGATGGCGACCACGTCTTCTTGCGGGTCTCACCTCGACGTGGTATTCGGAGATTTGGCCGAGGCGGCAAGTTATCTCCGCGCTTCATCGGACCTTTTCAGATTCTCAGCAGGATTGGCGAGGTGGCTTATCGCCTGGCTCTACCACCTCAGTTGCACCGGGTGCACGACGTCTTTCACGTATCCCAGCTGAGGAGATACGTGCACGACCCGACGCACATCATTGACCATGGGGAGCTTGACGTTGACGATGGGGCGACTTTTACGGAGGTCCCGGTGGAGATAGAGGATCGACAGGAGCGGGTCCTACGTGGGCGATCGATTCCTCTTGTGCGCATCAGATGGCAGCACGGGAATCTCCAGGAGAGCACTTGGGAGCGGGAGGCTCAGATGCGTGCTCAGTACCCTCTTTTGTTCCCCTAGTTTTTGTTGTATCTTTACGGGGACGTAAAGCCCTGAGGTGGGAGTAATGTAAAGACCGTAAAATTCAAGGGAAATTTTTTCTTAATTTTCTTTGGATTTTTACAAGAGCGCGGTTTCAGACGGCACCTGATTCCGAGGCCCGGAGTGCCCGGAATTAATTTCCGAAGTTTGGCTCGGGTACGTTCAGTGAACGAACGAGCGGGAATTCCTAACTTTTGATCCGGTGCTCGGAATTGAAATCCGAGGGCACCGATGAACTCGCAGCGCCGATATTCGCTTAATGAGACCTTTTCGGGAGTTGCGTTTGTTGCGGGTTGAAAGTTACGTTTTGGGGTTTTTCAGTTAAGTTAAATAAAATTGTGTAAAACAAATTTTATTTAATCTTTAAAAAAAAAGAACCTACCTAAGGGGGTTGGAAGTGGGACCCACACCCACTTAACCTCCCTTGGGAGGATTAAGTGTGGTGGGGCCCACACGAACCCCTAAATCTTTTAATAACCTCTCAACTTCCCCCTTAAACTCCTCTTTTAATAACATGACAACTTTGTTAATTAATGGAGTTGAATTGTTTGAATTGTTTGAATTTCAAACCTTTGAAATTCAAATTGATAATTGTGTGAATAAAATAAGTCTTTAGCTTATTTTATTTGGGTTAGAATTCTCTAGCCACCTTGAGAGAATTTGGAGCCTTCATCTTCTTCTTCTTCAAGCTCTGACGAAGAACGAAGAACGTCTTCATCCTCGACGAAGAACGACAACACTTCGTCAAGGATCATCGACTCAGAGACCTAGTATCTTCGGACCTCTGCTTCCTCTTCGGACCTTCTTCGTCGGCAAACGAAGATCCGCCAACAACGTGTCGCATCGGACGTAAATCTTCGTCAACGGATTTGACGAACGACGACCGCGACGCCTGAATTCCGCGACGCCGTCTTCCGCGGAACGTAGAGGATTTCTTTGAATCTCAAACCCGAGGTAGGGGATGATCTTTATTGATTATTTTCATTCCATTCTTGAATCGTGGATTTTAGCATGACTTAACGTGTGACTTATTTTTATTTAAGTTCCGTTTTTATTTCTTTAACGTGAGGGGGACCGGACCGCACGAACACGGCCGAATCCCCCTCCATCGTTCATGTTGTTCATGCTGGAGGAAACAAGTAACGTGGTGCCGTCGCACCACGCGGATGAACGTTCAGATATTTTCCGCAACGCCGTCGCGCTTCGCCGAGGAGAGATTTCAAGAACGCGACGCCGTCGCGCCGCGTTGGGAGGATTCTTGGCACGGAGAAAGGGGCGCGGTGCCGTCGCACCGCGCCGGACGACGAACACCGCGGCCGGTTCCGGGCCGCGGTGAGACGAGGAGACCGCGGCCGGATCCGGGCCGCGGCGGAAGGAAAGACCGGCGGCCGGGCCGCCGGCGTCGGAAGTCAAGGGCGGGACCGGAAATTCCGGTCCCGTTGGTAAAAACCGGCCGGCCAGCAGGCCGGCCGGATGTCATAAAAACCGGGGGTTTAAACCCCCGGCCGGTCCATCAAGACCCCCCTCTTAATGAGGGGGCGGTTCTTTTAAGGAGGGGGGGGGGGCAAAGCCCCCCCGGTTTTACTCAACCGGCCCCCATTTGCGGGGGCCGTTTTGTCTCAAACGGCGCGGCAAAGCCGCGCCGCCTTCGGAAGGGCGGGGGCTTAGCCCCCCGCGTGAGTCGCGGCCACCGCCGCCAGCGCGGTCCGCCGCCGCCAGCGCGGCCCGCCGCCGCCGCCACGCGGCCCGCCGCCGCCACGTGGCCCGCCGCCGCCGCGCCACGCGGCCGCCGCCGCCACGCGGCCCGCCGCCGCCACGCGGCCCGCCGCCGCCACGTGGCCCGCCGCCGCCGTCCGCCGCCGCCGTCCGCCGCCGTCGGCCGCCGCGCCGTCCAGAGGGGGGGGGGGGGGGTCGGGCCGGGTCGGCCCGGACCCGGACCCCCCGTTTCGGACCAGATTCGGTTCTTGGCTCATAACTTGAGCCTCGGACCTCCGAATGACGAACCGTCTGCGGCAACGCGATCCTTGGATCGAGACGGTCGTTTCGGTATATCGCACTCAAGGTTTCGGGTTACTTTGAGTTCGGCCGGGTTGGTTCGTTCACGAAACCAACCGGGCCTTCGGAGCGGAAACACTCTTATCTTGAGCTACGGACGTCCGATTGACGTGTCGTCAGTCGCGTAATGTTCCTCTTAGTGAGACGGATCTTTTGGCATACTCCGCCCGAGGTTTGGACGCAGGTGGAGTACGGTCGGGTTGGTTTTGCCTTAAAAACCAACCGGGCCCCGGAGACGAAAATGCCTATAACTCTCAGACCGGGCGTCCGATCGACGCGCCGTCTGTTGCGTTGAGTTCCTTTTGTCGATACGGAATTTTTGGATACATCAACTTCGGTCTTCGTGACAGTTGATGTATCAGCCTCTCGGCTCGTGGAGCGGACCCTCCGTACGAGCTTGCTGTGTGCGGGAACCCTAGTGCTGGTTGCGACTGTTCTACTGCGACGACGACAGTACAGAGATCCTGTGTGGATTCGACGACGACAGTACAGAGATCCTGTGTGGATTCGACGACGACGACTACAGCACTCAGCGATCCTACGTGGATCAGTGCTTCAGGTTCTGTGTGAGCCCGATCCTGTGTGGGTCCTTGCGCTCAGCGGTTCTGTGTGAGCCAGCGCCTACAGGTTCTGTGTGAGCCCGATCCTGTGTGGGTCTTCTGCGGGGGTTAGTTACCTATCGATCCTTCGTGGGTCCGACGACTTAGATGGATCAGTGATCATCTTTATCGTCCTTGAAGAAGTATACCTGTGTGAGCTGAATCCTGTTACTTTCCTTTGTGGAATACGTATACTTTCCTGCGTGGACTGAGTTATACTTGAGCTCGGAGGTTGGAGCGTATTTGAATTGATGACTTAGGTATATGTATGGGCATATACCTAAGCAGTGTTGGTTGTTACTTCGTGATTGTACTTTGCTTCGTGGTTTATCCTTTGTGGATTTTGAGAGACCTTCAGGGGTCTCGGGGTCCCTACTGAGTAGCTTATACTCACCCCTGCACGGGCTTCGCCCGCACTACGTTGTGTTGGTTGCAGACGACGGACAGCGTTGACCTTAGCTGAGGTTCGCGGAGCGGGACGGTACCCGGAGGTGGACCACTGGGCGGGACGAGCACGGAGCGGACGGTGGGACCCGTGGAGCAGAGGAGCTATCTGTACCCACCCTTCAGGTGGGATTTCCGGTGGACAGCTCGGAGTAGCGGCCTTTACTTTACAGTTGCTGTTTTTCCCTTTTTGAGTTGTACTTTACTTTCAGTTTGGGTTTGTATTCTGGCCCATTTACTTTTCCGCACTTTCAGTTGTTCTCTGCTTTCTTAGTGATTACCTTCCGCTTGTTTACTCTGTGGTGTGTGTTTTCTTTTCAAAGGCAATGCCTTCCCTTTTTACCGGGATTTACGCCTTGGTGCTAGTCGCCAGCCCCTGGCCTATGGAAGGCGGGCTTGGGGTAGTCACGGCTCGGACCCCGAGGGCGGGTCGTGACACAACAATCCAAACTTCTAATATAACCCCCACATGAGGGAATCTAGCCTCTTATGACAGATTTAATGGTGTGTGGATTGAGATAAAACGCAATCCCAACTATGGATATGAGAGGAAAATGGGTAAGGGAATAATTACACATAACAGATGTTAAAAATAATAAAGAAACACAAAATGGATCTGAGAGAGGTCCAAATGATAGAAAGGCAGCACCTCCCCTTAGGTATCCAACATGAATTCTGAGGGTTTCCATCTTATTTATTGAAAACAAGACTAAATGGCATGTACAATAAAGTGCATAATGTGTTGTTAGGACAACCGAATTTTGTATTAATTTCTCTACTGGTATGTGATCTATTCACTACTCCTTGACATTGAATGTGTCAGTGTTTGGTTGGTAGGGGTAAATAGTTTGTTGCGCCGGCCCACATGGTGTGTAGTATTGATTTCAGTAACCAAAAACATATATAAGGGAAGGCATGGCATGTTAATGGGTAGTACATGGAGTCTAATCTCTGGTCGTCTACCAGGGCATGTACTCAGACTAGATTATCCATGTTAGTGAAGTGGTACATGATGTGTAGTTATAAATAACATTCCATGTATATTTTAATCTTTGTTCAAATCATTAAAAATATGTGACATTGATTAGAAAATACCTAAAAAGTATTATGAACATCAAAATAAATCATTCTATTAACAAAACAATGTGTATCTGGTGAAAACATGTTTTTATACTCAATAAAAGGTAAGAAAATATATACACAAATCGAGCCCATAAACCCCCCCCCCCCTCCCACACTTGGTCATTTTCCTTCCCTCAAGATAAATATCAACATCTAATAAACATAATAAATACTCTAAAAAGGGAATAACTCAACTAATTATACTTATAAACACTATATCCATAAAAAATTAATTTCAAATAACATATTTTAATTTTAATGATATTCTTATCATTCCTCCTATATAATTCAATTGAATATTTGCATCCTATTTTATTCACATTGATCATATTCTCATAAATACACATGTACCTTTATGATCTAACTCACCATAAAATACCACACTCATCACTCAAGATTATTTAAATTATAGTTTTTCTCAATCTCAATTATATGAACTCTATCCATTGGCTTGCAAGTATTCACATTCTCTACTTAAGAATTCGAATCAAAAAAATCATGAGGTGTTTCAATAAGGTTAAAATTATTATAAATCATTTCCTAGGTCAGTAATGATGTGAAAAATAATCTCATATGGATACAAAAGGAGGTTAAATTCATAAATAACATTGCATTTTATTCAGTAATAAACCTCAATGAAAAATACAAGCCCAACAGGATCTCTCAATGTGTGTCATCAACATGGTATTTTGTTCCCAACATGGTTCCATAAACCATGAATGAATCTTGTCCCTCTTTTGAAATGTTCCCCCTTTTTTAAAGGAACCTATAAGAATACAATGAATAGTGGTTTTTGAAACCCTTCTACCGAGATAAACAAGTGGAACCCTCCCCCACACATAAAATCATAGGTTTTCACTGAAATTTACCATGAATAAAGAAACTACCTTATAAAATCTCAAATGAATAATCATGAAAAATTATTAAATAATTACAATGGTATGGATAAATAGGGATATAATTTGTATTTATACCTATGTAGTTCATGGTTTATAAACTCTTTGAAGGTTTGATATAGGGTAGGTCTCAATGTCAAGGGGTCTGAAAAACAATAAAATGCCTCAATCATTTTAATTGTGATTCAAAATCTTCATTTCTTGAAGAGAAAAAATTGCATTCTCTAGTAGTTATGAATATCCCAAGAATATATCAAGGAAGAGTGTATAAGAAAGAATATGTAAAATAGCTTTATAATCCCTCTTGAGAATTATGAAAATAAATGTTCAATTAGGTCATGATTTGAATAAAAATGATCAGTCTAACAAATTTAAAAGTCCATGAATTTAAATCTAAAATTGAAAAATATCAACAATCATTTTAAAACCCATTGAAATTTAAAATAAGCATATAAATTCTAAAATTATCAACAATGTATTTATTATTTGTAAATATAATTTATAATAATTTTCCAAATTATATATACTACATCTATTAATGAAGTCTCATAGATCGGTTTAAGGGGGACGACTAGTGTAATTAGAGACTATTCCCCACACATAATATTGCAAATGGCCCCCAAAGTGCAACACAACGGATGACAAGATGATACAGGGAGACACTAGTGGTCTAAGAAGAGGGGAGCAGTGAAAGAATTGAAGTGAAAATAAAAATGAAAACAAACTATAAAATGATAATAAACTCTTGTAGTTTTCAAAAAGATGGGAATTATTCGAAGGAGATTCTCATTTTTCTCTATAGTACCTGTAATAGTTGAGGAAATGGAAAAATAAATCTTCACGCACACACACTATCACATCACAAGTTGAGATCAAAAAGAGATATGTGTGTGTTTGTGTGTGTAATGAAACACGTGTGAAAAAAATAGTTATGGGGTAACCTCATAGGATGAATCATCTTGAATAGGGGGACACGACGAAGTAGGATCAGCAATATAAGAAGTATGAGGCTCAGGCTCTGTGGAATTTGTGGGGACCACAATGAGTACATTCATCGTTGCAGAATAAGTAGAAGTAGCTAGAGTCACAAGATCGGCATACTATGTGGGAGGCTTGGCTAGAACGTCCAAGATGATAGTATGAGTAGTGAAATCGAGATGAGTAATGGTAGAATCCTTCCCTACAGTAGATATGTTACTAGAATCTGTGGCCAGAGCTGGCAACGACGTCTACGCTGGTGAAGGTGGACGAGTCGGAGGAAATGTTGTTGGGGGTAACTGAATGCCTTGATGTAGAGTAAGGATCCACAACAGTTGATCAATCTGTGACTATTACTACAACATGAATACCTGATGTTTCTCTAGAAGGTCCAAATTATGGTTCATCATGGCCAGGTGGAGGGAGGTGGGGGGTCATCCGAGGGTGACGGTGGGTTTGTGGATGTGGATGGTCCAGAAGAAGAAGGTATGGTATATGGAGATAGAATGGAGGAATAATTTTGGTGTGGTAGATATGGAATATTCACTGGTGTATGGGGTGGCGCCAGAGAGGCAACACCAACGAGGGTAGGTGTGTCATCTCTCACCCCGATTGGAGCTAGGGTGTCCTACATGAGCACAATGACATCTCCCAATCGCTTGACCACCCTCTAGAGAATAATCATTACAAAGTCTATACACTTGGGAAAATCTAAGTGATCATGAGGGAGAGATGGTGAAAAAACTCCCAAGTAGTATGCCAACCTGGTGTCATAGAATCCACTGTTTAGGTTTCTCTAACGTCCATGACTCATGGAGTGAATTTAAAAAGTTGCATGAAAAGTGAGGTTGGGGTAGTCATGCCAGATAATACAAGTGATAAGGTCTATGTCTTGTCTATAATAGACACCCATTTCCTCGTGATGTGGTAAAATTATGGAGCTGAAGCAGCGATGGATGAAATGAAGGGGATGTTAAATGAAGAGTGTTCTCTTATGAGAATTGTTTTTATACCTATGGTCAAGCCTAGTAGGCTCCCACTACAAAGAAAATATGTTAGATCACTAAGGGGTGAGGGTGGAGACAAGAGGTGGGGTGGAAGGATGGGGGTAGAAGCTGCACCATCATCCAAACTCAGCCATAGTAAATGAGAAATGGCAGCTGCTTAGCCAATATTGGATTAGAGTAGTTGTATCAGTGGGAATCTAGTGGTATGTGGTCCCATCAAACTCGATGGGTGATAACAACTCCCAAAATAAATCTCTAAACATCAGAGTGCTAACCTAGAGTGTGTTGAGTAGGTGTTCATGCCCTAGAAAGTCCTCTATCTACTCGAAGACACTAAGATGTTGGGCCTGCATGATATCAATGAAATGACCTCTCAGCTAGATCATATTCCATGACAGATGCAGAAGTCTCACTACCGTAGGATGTCCCTTAGTAAAGACAATAAAGGGATGTGGCTGGGGTTGGAAAGCTACATGATTAGGGAAAAGTGGGGATATATTTAAAAATGTTGAGGTTCAAGCTATGGTGGGAGTGGCTGGTGCAGCTGGTGGTGCTGGAGGTGGTTATGTGGTCATGTTAGTGGTCAATGGTCATGCCTGAATAGTAGGTTATAATAAAGTCATAGATGGATCCAAAGGTTCAATGATCAATGTGGGAGATGTTTTACTGAATCCATGAAAAGACGTGGATGATATGGATGTTGTAGCAGGTGGATCAGTTTGTTGAAGAAGATAGTGACATGATGGCATCTGAACTAGAAGATGCAGAACATGGGGGTGACAATAGAAGTGGAGGCGGCATTTGAAAGGCTTCTTGCTGGGAGACTAGAATATTCTCAGTCGCGGAACGTGTTTTCATCCTCCGGAGTCAAAACTGATAGGGTCTATCTCAATCAGTAGTGTCTAAAGTCCACTTCCCACTCACCTGATCGCTATAATCCATTACTGCAATGGAAATAAAAGAACACACTAAAAGAAAAGGATCTGAAAAACAAGGAATAAAAGTGAGAAAGCAAAAAAAAAGTACACTGTATATTGATCCAATGTACATAGTATGTAGTGTGATCTGGTTAGGAACACATTTACTTTGGATAAACATGCCAAGTGGGCTTAATTTCAAGAAATGTCCAGTACATGGAATGAAATAAGGTGAACAAGCCATTTTTTAGAAAATCAGGTGGTGTCGATAAGAATTCCCATACATAAACTAGGCCATGGATGGCTATTCAATATTTATACACACCGTGTAAAGGCACTACATGCCATGTATATGAACTTGTCCCTCAAAACAGAATTCGGAAATAAATTAACACTTCAGAATTTAAATCCCAACAAACCAGAATTTTATTACAACCCAAACACATGGGACACTGGCCTCTTATGAACATGGTCACTGTGTTCGGGTTGAGATAAAGCTCAATCCCTACCATGGATATGAGATGAATATGGGAAAGTGAATAATTACACTAAATAGAAAATAAAAATAGTAAAAACATCAAAATGGATCTAAGGAAGGTCTGAATGGCATAGCAGAAGCACCTCCCATTAGGTGTCCAACATGAATTTGGAGGGATTCCTTCTTATTTACGTAAAACAGAACTACAGGTCGTGTACAAGAATGTACAAAACATATAGTTAAGTCAACAACGGTTTCTTTGATTTCTCTACTGGTAGGTGAGTTATGCACTGCTCCTTGACTTTCAATGCATTGACGGTTGGTTGGTGGGGGTACACAGTTTGTAGAGTTTTCCAACATTGTCTGTAGTATCGACTTCAGCTTCCAATCACATCTATAAGGGTGGACATGGTGGGTGAGTGGGTAGTACATGGCATATGATCTCTGGATGGCTAGATGGTTGTGTACTCAATCTGGTTGATCCGTGTGTGGGAAATGACACATGGTGTGTATTTATAAAGTACACACCATTTATATTTCAATATTTGTTATAATATGTTCTGATATGTGTCCTTGCCTATAAAATACTTAAAAAGTACTATTAACACCAAAATAAATCAATATATCTACAAAACAAAGAGTATAATGTTTTAAAAAAGTTTTTATACTCAATAGAATGTATGATAATGTATGCACAATTTGGGAATATCACAACCAAATAACATTAACAATTTTATATATTCCCCTTCAATTTTATCTCAAATAAATGATAATCAATAATAGATGTAATTTGAAATTACATGAAAGAAAAATATAAAAAAATAGATTGTTTTATATAACTACATATTTTAGCTACAAGATTTCAAAAATTATACAAATATTGTGAAAACCTTCTTTAAAAATATATGGTCCCAAATTCATATCATGTCCATAGTTTACCAAACTATTCATGGTAACTATGAACCCAGAATTTTTTACTCACATTCACTCCAAAACCATGGATTTTATCAAAATAACTAATTAAATATACAAATAAATCATAATAACATTGAATTAGATAAAATTATATTATAAAAATGAAAAAAATTGTATGTATAAAAAATAATAAACTCAACTACCCATGAACTCAAGGTTCTACATGGGAAAAGTATAATAGACACATTTTCATACCTACTTAGTGAGTTCTTATGAACATATTTCTTATCTATCTTATTTGTTAAACACTAATTTAAAAATGTGTTATCATGCCATTTTATAATGAATTATCCCAAACATCCCTAATATAGTACCTTAATCAGTCTACCACAAGGATCAAAATGATTTCCCTATCACCATAGTCTAGAAATAAGTTCTATGTAATCAACCATACACAACTAGGAATTATTTTGTTCGATAATTCATAAACCAATAATGGATTCCTATTGATAATCTTACATGACCACCCCATTAGTTTGAGAATTCCTATTAATAAACTAAACACATTCAAAATATAAGTAATATCTAAACAAGGTACTAACACACCAAGAAAGATAATTACACCACACATGAAAATAACCACAAATATACATATAAATTTTGATTAAATTATTATATGACATATAAAAAATACAATTTATAAGAGGAATAATCATCAATGATTAAATATGGATACGGTGGATAAATATAAATTTTTTTCCATATTACATCATCAAATGGATGAGAAAAATAATATTAACTACCTATATCCATGTATAAATTAAATTTACTTTACTTTCCACATACTCCATACTAGAAAAAATGACATGATCATCAACTAGATCAAAATAATCTATCTTTTCCCATATAATATGAAACAAATTATACATAATCATGATGTGTGTGTGAATAGGGTTTCTGAAAAATATGACTGAAAGGATTCAACAACATACTCTATGATTTTTCATTTTGAAAGTGAACCATGAAAATATAGTCTAAAATAAAACAACTTAATGTTTCATTTTTATTTTTGGAAAAAATAAAAAACAAGAAATATAGTAAGAATTCCTTTGAAAAACTATACAAATCATTCAACTTATTTCAAAAAAGTATTTTAAATAATGAATACTAAAAATTACTTTATTGGATAAATTATTTTATATTTAGAAGACACAACCCCATTAGAAAAAAAATTTTCTCTTTTTTAAAAAATTATTCTCTATTACTTAAAACCCATTATTTTATTTTATACATAAAATACCCATACAGGTAAAAACCATTGAAATATTTTGAAATAATTCATATTTTCAAAAATCAATGAACCCTAAAATAAATATCAAGGATAATTTATATATTCATAGCCATAAACATTAATCAAACATGATGTATCTTGAAGAGCCGATAAGACATAAAATAAACTAATCATGAAGAAATAATGTAACATGTATCATACATTTTTTGTATAAAATATCGTAATATAACATAAATTATATGAGTAAATCATACAAACAACATTCATAATAGAAGAAAACAACTATCACATAATGGTAATCATGGAAACACACTCTAGGATACAATGGAAAAATCATAGATATAACTATGATGAAATACATCATAGGGATCATCAATGCTCCTAACAGTTCTGATACTCAATTTTCTCTCCTTTATCCTCCCTGGGCCAAAAATACCCTTAGCTTAAGAAATGATCATACACTAAGGGGATAGTCAAAATTTTGTAATCTACACTAGTGTAGTACACTTACAACAAATTCATACTTAACAACTCAGAGTTTATCTTGATGCACAAATTGGGGTGAGTAGTCAATTAAAATCAATACATTATAAATTTAATAGAATTAATAAATGACAATAACACCTCACCTCCAAACACCGTTCAAATAAATATACCCTTAAACATTTATTATTAACCATAAATGATTCACATTATATCTTTATATATCCACATAAAACATAACATAAAAGAGGAAATCATATCAAGAGTGAAATCATATAATGGAAACTCATTATTCATTTTCCAAAATAGGCTTTAAGACCTTGAAAACTTCATTGAAATAATAATATTAATTTAATAACAATAAAATGGAAATCATAATATACCCCAAGTAAACATTGGAAAAAACGATAAAGATATATTTTTTAACTCCAATAGAAACATTTTTTAGTATATATCAAATATGGAAACACACTATTTTTATTGAAAATATTTACAATAATATTTTATTTGATCATTATAATTCATAAAATATGTGTATATGTAAATCATTTTTTAGTACCAAATAAGGAATATACCGTAATATGGGGTTAAATCAGGATATGTGGATTTTAAATGACCTTTAATAATGATCATGTTCTATAATTATTATAACACTCATTTCTCATTAACATTAAATATGGAGTGATAGAATGGTAAACATACACACATGATATTTAACATCATTCACTATCCATGCTTTAATCGAAGTATCATATACTCATTTATGCACAAGTGTACTATAATTAACCTAGTTTACTACCTGCCTTTGAGATTTATAGTGGTTGCACCGGCCCTCTAGGTTTATAACCCTCACAAAACATTGATAAGTCACTGGTCTCATTATAATTTAGAATGCAGTTATCAAACATGAGAAAATATTACTTATTATGATCAAGAATATATATTACAAAAAAACGAGGGTGAAAAAATCAACCCATTATTTATCAATATAATGAATCATAATGAATTTAAAAGATATGGAATGGAATGTTTCCTACTTCCATCTATCATTTCCTATAATTATCTACAATTAATACTATCTCACTATTTCTCTCTATTTTTATTCCAACAACTTTTCTTAAAGAGCACCTTAATTTCTACTGCATGTATAATTTTTTATTTAATCTTATTTTATGTTATTTAAATATCTTAAATTAAATTGAATACCATAATAAATATAGAAATCATATTTCCAGAAAAAAATCACATAATCAATTTGAATTTCTGTAATATAACTCAAACATTCAATCTCAAAATATGGAAAGAAATCATTTAATTTATTTCAATGAAAATCATAAATTAATAACCCTCATATTATTCCATGTATTTATCCATTTTTATTATTCACATAAATTAAAATATAATATTTTAATTATTTCTCTTTCTATGATTCCTCACATAAGTGAATAATAATTAATATCTCTTTTTCTAATCCTTTAAAACAAACTATTTACTCTTACAACGTCACCACTACAATAGAAAGATAATTTTTAATCACAGGAAAAATATATTTTAATATAATGAATCTCAACACATTTCCACAAGAATAGTATAAAATATGTAATTAATTCAATGTATGGATCTATTTTATATATTTTAACAACCAATTTAATCCAACAAATCACCAAGATTTATATTATGTATTCCAATAATTTTCAAAAAAAATGGCTGGAACTAGATGTTGATAATATATATCTCCTTTCAAAAAGAATATATTCTTACACATTTCAAAAAAATCGATGTTTCTCTTAATTATCCAATTTTCTCCAATTTAATTCATACGCATATAATGAAACTCCAAATATAATCGTATGTACCATTTAGAAATCACGAGAAAATCTTATGTAACACTCCTTGTAACACCTCAATATTTTACAAATAAAAAATCAGTTTTAATAGAGTATATGATATTCAATACTAATCTCATAATAAAAGGTAAAAATTCCAAAATGTGTGATATATTTCTTTTTAAATATATTTTATCTCTCTCATAACTTACAGAACACACAACCTCTAGTCTAAATGAACTACAATATCATATAGCATAATAATGTAGTCGTTAAATTGATGGGTATGAATATTAATAATAAAATTATAGAAATTATATATCTTATAAATGAATTAAGAAAATCATTGGTTATATATATTAGAAATAAAATAATAATATTTGAATGATAAATAATGTTTTTTTTAAAACATACTTTTTCTAAAATAAAATTTAGTCCTGCTTTGAGTACATAATTTAAAATTTATTTTTAATTTTTTTTAGAATTTATATGAAATAAGAAAATTCATTTTATAAATCTAAATTTCAATATTTCTATCTTTAATAATTTTTAGAATTTTCTGAAGATATTAATTTTTTGATAAATAGTAAAAAATACTAATTTTTAAAAACTCCCTTTTAGATTAAATTATTTACAAATATAAATAATATTTTAAATTTGGTTTAGAGTAAAATTATTTAAATTTAGATTCATTTATAAAAAATTCCTTTTAGTTGATTAAATTTAATTTTGAATTCGAGTAGTAAATCTTTCTACACATATTAGAATTTTCTATTGGGAAACTCGCTTGTTCATCTGATCCGTGGGTATAATTTTAAATTGGATTCTACCACTTCTATGAATTAAATTTGGAAAAATAGGTTTAAAATTTTAAAATACAATAATTTATAATATATAATATGTTCAATATAATTTTTAACCATTGGTAATTATAATGGAAGTAAAAATTAATTACCATAGTTAAGGTAAAAACTGATTTACGAGTCATTAAACTAAAACGATAAGGGTTAAAATGATCTTAAAATTTATCAAAACCCCATTTTTTGTACATATTAAGACCTTATAACCTATATGTTCATTTAATATCTCATATTTTCGTTCTATTGGCATGATAAAAGTGTGAATGTAATTTATTCTTTTCAAAAATTCCATTTGTGACCTCTCCCCCACTTATAAAACGCCACCCACTCCCCCCCCCCCTCTTCACACATCCAAATAAATATTTTAGAAAATAAAAAAATAATAATTTATGTAATACGCTACCAACATCATAGATCCATTTTTTATCATATATCCATCTTTGGAATGATTTTTTTGAAAACCTAAGGAGGCCATCTGAAGAAGATGCAACGTTCTTAAATGATCATCTTTATTTTTATTTTCCTCATACACCTCCTTAAAATATTATACAATAATATTATTATAATGACGCCAGTATATCCCATATAATGATATTTTATTATTTTAATGTAATAACCCTTATCCAAATCCTCCTCTATCCAATGGGAAATTAAATCACTGATTGTGTAAACAGCAAACTACCACCTCACGAACCCATGTAACTTTTTTCCATCAATGCATCTCAATATTATATATATTAATGGATTAAATGTATATATATAATATTTATGATATTATAATACTTATTGAATTATAATATCTCATATAACTTCTACTTTCCATTCTTTTTAAATTATGATAATATCGCACGTGTGTACGATGGACTCCCTCCTCACAAAACTACATGATTATTTTTCACTTAATATTTACATGTAATGTAATAAGGATAAATTTAATGAATATATATGATATATAAGACATGATATTGACTCTATAAAATTAATATATCACCTACTTCGTTAATTATTCACCTGTTAAATAAATGATATTGTTGCTCATGTGTGTGTATGGCCTACATTCTCCATGAAGTGATATGATCCATTATCCATGTTCAAATTCCAATAATGATTATAAAATTTTTTCCAATGGGAAAAATTATTTTTGTAAAATTAATATAACTCTGCATATTTTGTAACTATATAATATTCTTAATAACTGGGAATTTAGTGTTGCAATATGAATAGAAAATGGCAGTTATAACTCAAAATAATAGTAACAATGAATAATTATTTAAGGAAGACTAATATAATGTTATTAAAGGATCTAATATGCTATTATAAATATTAATATGGTTTTTTATAACTTTATCTCATGTTTAAAACCACTATAGAGTAGGTAAACACACATTCATCAAAAATAAAGCATGATGTAAGGTACTTCGTCTCAATTTCCATTCATTGAGGAATACTGTAATATTATGCACCTACTTTATTTTATATAGAATATATAATATTGATTAAAAATTTAATATAATTAATAATTAATAATTTATTGTATTTTATTTATCAATTTCCATTATTTCATCTATGTTCATTTGAATGAATATCACCAAGTGGTAATGAAATTCGTAACTGAATTTCTTTTCATTGGGTTATGTTACTTCTTTTGTCCTTGGATATTCATGTATTGTGTGTGTAATGAGTTTTTAATATATTATATTTTATTTATTATTGTTTTATATGTATTCACATTCTATACAAAAAATAGGGTTCAAATTATCCAATCAATTAATTAAATTTTTTTGGGACCATTTTTAATTGAAATTGAATTTATAGTAAATTATTTTTTTAATACTTTCCTAAAGTGCCCATCATCCCTCTTATAAATGGGATCCACCTCTACCCACTTAATCTCACCTCTCAATCCCCTTGGCTCATCCCAATTATACACAAATAAGCTCTAAACATATCTTCCTTCCACTTAGAAGCCTTACCTTGGGAGGAAAGAAATTCAATGAAGCCTTTGGCTCAAATCAAAAAGAGTTATCCAATTTTTAGGTAACGTCTTCTCTCAATCACATTTCCATTACTTTCCTTCTCCACTGCCTTTTGTCTTCTTATTATATAATTACATAACAAAAAATGTATCCCTGATATTCTATGATGTTTTTATGGGATATATTCTAACTAAACTTACACACACCTCTATCTAATGGATAGAAAGATATTGTTTTCACGTATAGAGAACTAGTACCTCAAGAAACGGTGATTGTTCAATTTTCTACTACCAACACTCGTGGTGGCCGTTATGATGTCAATTTATTTATATATGATATATATTATATTTAAATTTTCTATATTATTCTGTAATATTTGTCTAAACATACCATTATTCTTTCCATAATGTGTAAATATGATATTTTCATTTGAGGAAGTGCAAACCACTACCACCTCAAAGTGATATGACTCGTTCATGCCATACATAGAATGTATAAAGGTTAGTTTTATTAAACATATAATTCATTAACGACATAAATATTATACTACTATTATTATATACATTTATATCATTTATTTTTTATTCCTTTAATATGTCAAATAAATGAAAGTAGCGTTCATTTCTTACGTACGACCTACCGTCTCCATGATTGGTGAATTTCATTCCATATCTCCAAATATTTTTGGACTATTATTAATACATATATACTGGATATATATGATATTTAAATCCTGAATATCATTCTCAAGATGATGTAATTTTGACCACATGAACAATTTACATCAAAACAATTTCTTCTTCGACTCGAGTACCAAATATTGACAAAACGACCGATATGAACTTAAATAATTATGTAATTTTTATCACAAGATAATAAGTAATATAAAATTAATAACAAACATGAAAATTGTTTATAAGCACATACAAATTAACTAAGTATTTTATATTAGTAATATAAATAACTAATGAGACAAGTTAGAGTCAAGGTAAGGGACATCATCTCAATCTCCTTTCATTAAGGATAATTTTGATTTATATATGAACTTCTTTTATACACTGTATAATAAACCCCATTAAAATTTTATTTCATTCAAAGGGAATCTTTTTCTATGAATTGTTTTACTAAAAAACAAAAAACAATGTTTTTAATGTATATGGTTTCAATGACTTCTCTGCTATCGTAACTATTATTTTATATTTGGTTACCTTTTCAATCCTTCAAATCTTTTAAAATAAAAATAAATTATTTATTACTTTATTTGGGTCTCTTGGTATTGAAAATGTGTTCTTAAATGAAAATGATTTTTTATGGAAATTTTTTTCATATGGGATTAGAAGAAGTTTTCAAAAATTTGTTTTTCAATGAATGTGTTTTATATGTAAAATGGTACAAGAAAATTATATGAGATGGGTGAGCCCAGTACATCTTATACGAAGGGTTGATCCCCATTATATCTCATAGGTGAGCCTGATATAGCTTATACGAATGGTTGATCCGCATTATATCTCATGGGTGAGCCCAACTTAGATTATACGAAGGGTTGATCCCCATTATAACTCATAGCTGAGCTGATGTAGCTTATACGAAGGGTAATCCCCATTATGGATCTCCAATTTGGAAGTAAACAATGCGTTTATTCAAATTAGAATATTTTCTAAGTGGTTTTATTTATATGATGCTCTATGACACCTATAATAATTTTAACTAATTTCTATTGGTTTTAGTATTTTTCATTGAGCCAAAGGTATGTGTGTTTTTCAAGTGAATTTTTTTTGATTAATCTGCTCAAAGAGAATTGAATGGGTTATTAGGTTTTAACTAGGATAATGGTTTTTCTATATTTTTATGTCCCTTACTGAGGTTTTTGTGCTCATACCATGTTTTAAATTTTATTGAAGGATTTATAAGAGAAAAGAGACCTGGATGGTATCTAGTAAAAGTTTTGATGATTAAACATTAAAAGAAGTAGCGTTTATTTTTTAAAAATTTATTTTTATGGAAGAAATAGATACTATTAGAAGTGTCCACTTTGTATTTATATTTTTTTGTTATGTTATATTTATGGCATAATTCTCTAAGTCTCTAAACATGAAAAGATCCATAATGTGAATACTTAAATTAACTGACGTTTATGTAATTTCTAATTCTAGGGCCTTATAATATTTATTTTTCTTCCCTAATCCGATCAATGAATATGAATCTTTCGGTACCTGATAATTTTCCGTAACAACCAACTTCAGAGCTTTGTGAAAATACTGCTGAAGGTGCCCCATTTTTTATGTAATTATTCCATGATCTTGGTGGTGTCACACACTCTCACTTCATGTGGTCAAACTAACCACATTGGGGACATCCTAATTTTCTCTAGGGACTTAGAGAAATATTTACTGATCTGATTGTCTGATTCTGAGTCATCGCCATACCTTTGAAATAAGTTTTCCTCTTTCACTTTATCCCAACAATAGAGTTTCCACCATTTTATATAGGCATCAACATACTTCCTCCAGTCGTAGCTCTGGAAATGTCCCTCTCTACTATAATCAATCTATTGAATATCTTTTTATAATCACTAATATAGATCACAACAATCATCAATAAAATTTCCTACATCATCCCCAATTCAAAGATATGTGACATTTTGGATTCACTAGCATGAACCTCGAGTAAAAAGTGCACTAAATTAATGAATTTAATCACCTGCTCCATGACAGAAGAGTTTTCCCATTTCAAGCTAAGGAAGTCTTTCATTCTTCGAATTCTGAATATATGAGTTTTTAATTGATTGTAAAACTATTCCTAAAAAACCTCCCAAGAATTTTCATGGTATAATTTATCCTAAATAGCTAAATACCACCATTGGAGTGCAATATATTCTAGAATATGTGTCAATAGATTGAATTTCAACTCTGCGAAAGTGATGATGAAATTTAAGATATGATTCATCATAATCAACCACACTTCTTCTTTTTCAAGATCTAAATTACCCCAAAAGATTGTTGGATTCTATTTCTTGAATTGGATATAAGGATCTACTTTCCATGGCTCATCACTCATATTATTCCTACCCACAGCCTGAAATGCTTCAACAATACTATGAACCATCTATTGTTTTACCTATGGATCAGGTGAATCCACATTCTCAATAGCCTCATATGATTGGTTTATACAATGTCTACTTGGTTCCATTTTCTAGAAACACAACACCTGTCATAATTATCACTCTCTATTTCTTAAATCCATAGTGTTTTAAATTCTACCGCATCATAATATTAGAACAGTGCTGTTTAAAATCAACATATTCTACCTTCAACCATCTTTAAAAAATATCACTTTCTTTTGAAAATAAATTTATTTTCAAAATATCACAATCATTCTCTTTTCAAAATTTCACATTAGAAAAAGAAATCAACATTTGTCAAAAATTCAACACCTTGAACCAAATCATACTTAGAATGAAATATAAACTCCTTCTGGGAAGTCATATCTATAATTCATGTCATGGCTATATAATTGGCTAAACCCATGACAATGATATTCCAATTTCTATACATGTTTCCAAAACACTTATGTACCCATCTTTTTGGAAACTTGATGTTATGCATAAAAAGGTTAGCTATATAATTTTATTCTCTACATTTTAATATCTAATAGTCATACTTATTTCTATGCTCCTAACTCAATGAAATAATTCGGATGAATTGAAAACTCCAAGATAGACAACTGATACTAAGTCAAAGACAAACCAATACTACTAACAGCTATTCTACCAAATTATTCAAAAATACTATGTTGATATGGATTTTAACATCCCCCTTCTTCAATTTTGTCTTGAGAAGGAAAGAGGACGTTACTTGGCCTTAAGTGACACCTCGAAGATGCCGAAGGATAAAAAAAATTCCATGATCTTTATTAGTAGATAGGGGATGATTTTCCCTTAGAAAGTAAAACAAACAACCAAACATGTCATAACCAAATAACCGATTATATGATGCATTATATCAATTAAAGACCAATAAATCGATGATATAAAATTGTTAACTAAAACTATTTACTACAGAGTAAGACCACAATATCAAAGTACACATCAGAAGACTACGAAACCAACAAAACTCAATGATAACCGCAACTCCAATGCTCCATCATTCTCCAAGATCCACTCCAAAAAACATCCCAAGTATCACTAAGAACAACTATAGAATCTTGATAATTTTTCTTTTCCCATTTCCCAATAAACAACATTTTCAAAAGCACCAAATTTCAAATGCATGGGTGAGTAATGAAACTTTGTAGGTCTTCCCCAAATGACTTCCGTACTCACACAACTAGGTTAAAACATGTCAGCATATTTATATAAAATAGTTTATATAAAAAAATTTCTAAAATATTTTACATAAGAATATTAAAAAATTCCCTATCAAAGAAGTTTTCACAAAACAATATCACGTTTCATGGAATGAAACCAAATATGTTCTTCAAAACCATTTCATATTTTTCTTTTTTTCATGACTTATTCCAATCCAAAAACCTACACATCCACATATGATGCTTTTTTTGACAGTTCCATACTCATGAGTGGTTTCTTATGAATCTAGAAAGTTGTCATGAGGTAATTAAATAAGATGTACCATTACACCTTTTTCATTGAGCAAATTTGAATATTTCAAAAAATCCTTGTAATGAAATATGAAGACACACAACTAAGTATTCCCAAAAACCTTGCACATATAATCTTCCCAAAACCATTTAAATTACAAAAACATTTCGATGTCAAAACCATTTCAATTTCAAAACCATTTCAATAAAACAAAATTTTTATTGAAAACCATTTCCTTTAAATATAAAGAAAAATCTACTTTAAAATCAACATCTTAAAATCCTTTATCAAAGTACTTCACACAACAATTTAACAATTTCATAAAAACCCACAAACCATCACTCTAAAAGGTTTCAAAAATTATTTGCACACTGATTTCACAATCAATAGAAATGAATTCATCAATTAGAAAATAATCCGTCACGTTATAAATAGAGGATTCAATAGTGAATCCACACAGCTCAACAAACATGGTGAAAACAAAAAACGACAAGAAAAAATCCACATAAATGGGTTGAAACTCAAAAATCATACATTAGATCTCTTACCCTAGAAACAATGAATCCATATATTGTAATATTTTGAATGAAATTCCATATATATTTCAAATTTTGACATAGATCTAAGAATTCAAGAGAGAGAGTGAGATGGATAATTATATCTAAGGAAAACCATCAAGAACAACCAAGAATGATGACTTACTACAATAGCCAGGATTCAACGCACCATGAAACACCTCTTAATAGATTCCAAATCGGTGAGAGAAGAAAAATTTTCCTTTGGGTGAAATAAATCCCAAGTAAGGGTTGGTTTTGGGAAGGAAATAATGGTTAAAACACAAAACCGACCTAGATCAAAATTTTGTGGATTTGGTTTTTAAACCGTGTGTTAACCACTGGCTTAAGGATGAAGCCCAAAAGATTGTTTCTCGGGGTTTCCAAAAATTGATCCAAATATTTCATATCCCAAAATCTCAATAATCATGGTTTCACCTAGGATTTTTCATGGTTTAGACAAACCATACTCCACCCCTTTACCTTCCCCTTCACCCTCTATCTCTCTGTGAACCCATAGAAAATCCCCAAAAACAATCCAATCATTTTATACACCCTCCCAAACATCACCCAACCACATTATATACTAAAAATATAAAATTAGGTTTTAATAATTGAAACTAGGTGTGCTACAAAACATTAAATACAATAATTAATAATTTCATTCATTGAGAATTTAGTTATTTTTATGCATGACATTTTCACAATTATATTATCTCTGGATTCATTTAATTCTCATTTTATGGATTAAATGGAATGTATGTTAATATAATTACCATTTTATATTGAATATTCCATATCTAATCATGATAGTCATGTTTATGATTAAATGTAATGTATTTTCATATATTTACCGTTCTATATGTACTATGCCTTATTGATTATTATTCATTTACTCGTGATAGCATCCACTTTATGTTACTCTAACTAAGAATTTGAGATCACACTAATATTTTTCCATTCCCAAGAATATAGTCATTATAATATGAATGATATGCATGTATATTCTAGTCATAGTCTTGATATTCTCAAAAAAAATATGTTATAATTTTTTGCATTTAGATGTAAATGGGAATCATGTATGTATCTATTTTTTGGGAATACTAAACTATTCAGTAATTTGGTATGTGATGTTTTGTATCATATTCCAATTTAATAAAGTAACCAATAGATTTGGGTTACTAGGGTTGAGGTTATTGAACTGGTATAAATTAGTAATCTTCTTCAACCTTTCTAGCCTCTATGTAATCATTTGGAAATGATTCCATGGGCCTTTAAAGAATTTATTTCTTTCTTTATCAAAACAATACCCTAAAAATTCATCCAATGATTTTTACCCCTAATAATATTCTCTTTGGGGTTAGTTTGAAATACATCATCACTTATTTAATCAAATAAGTTTTCCCAAATCACTATCTTTAATAAATATCAAGATTCAATAAATAGTGTATTCAATGACTCACTTGACCATTCACTCTAATCTCACATGTGACATGCTCAGTGTGAGAAAAATAGTTTAATTAAAAGTTCACTAAGAATAAATTCATTTATCTTGATGATTTTCTCAAGAAAATTATAATAAAAAATGACTCTTGAAAAATAATTCATTGATTCTCTATGAACCTTGTATACCATTACTAAAACACTCCAGTAATCAGCCTCTTCGTCACTACTTCTGCCACATAGAAAACATTGTTTAAAAAATATCCCTAAAGAATATTTTCATGATCTCCATTAAATTTTTTTGAATAAAAACCTATACACCTTGAATAATAGAAATATATATCTTCCACATTATCAATATGAGAATAAAAAACATCAATGTATCTCTCCCCTAAACATTAGAAATAAATATCTCCCCTTATTTTGATAAACCCAATGTAGAATTTTATAAAGGGTCACAAAAGAGAAATATGATCCAAAACAAGACAAACCATGAGATAAAATATAATTTAACTTGAATTACTTGATAAAAAACATACTATTTGAACATATGAGTGGAATAAAAAACCCATTATTACACTGGTGTTCCCTTTCTCCATGCGATCTAAGATGATGGAGATGTTTGGACTCTAGGAGAAAACAAATTCTTCTTGGATACTTATTATTAAAATATCTTTTTCATGACATTTGTAACATAAATTTATACAGACAAATAATATAATATCAAAAATCCTAGCACAAACTTCTCCTTTATGAAGTCATATTTTATCATAATGTTATTTTTCCTTGAGTGATGGACAATATTTTTTCAAATATTAATAGCACTCAAATTATCACACTTATAGAAATATGAGATTTTACCACAACACTAATATACTGAAGTTATAATTTTATCCATAATATAAATGTACATTCACAATTTATAGAAATCAATTAATCTTTTATAGTGCTCAATGAAATGAAACCTTTCCTCTTTCATAGCCAATAAATATAAAATTTTCTATAATTAAATTTACTGCCTGATAAAAATTTAATTTATCCATTGAGCAAGACCAATTGTTATTTTTATATCCCAAAAAATCCTATTTTTCTATTTTCTTATATATAAAACTGAAATCCAATATACCATTGATATATCATAGTATTATTCTTAGTAATTTCAAGTAGCTATTTTTTGGATATATTTTCTAACTTACACCTTAAATATTCTACGATTAAATCCACCTCCTGATAAAAATTCAATTCATCCATTTAACAATCAAAATGTTATTTTTATATCCTAGTAAATCCTATTATGTTATTTTCTTATATATAAAACTTAAATCCAACATTCGATTCATATATTATAGTATTCCTTTTAGTAATTTCAAATAAATGGTGTTGGGACATATTTTCTAACTTGCACCTTAACAAGTGGAGAAATATTTGGTCTTATTATTATTATGATGTATTTTTTACTTAAAATTATTTTTTATACTCAAGATATTAAATGATTTTCCATATTAATATTTTTACAATTTCATTTATGTTCTAACTGATTTTTTCATCCCCATGGATCCTCCATTCTAATGAAAATTGTCAATTTTTTGGAATATTTTGATTGATAGATAAATGTTTCATTCATTATTTATATCACTTAAAAAATAAGAAAAAATATAAATGAACCAATCCTTGTTATTTCAAAATTTTACAACAATGAATCTAAAACATCTTTAATTTTTATGTATTTGAACCTCAAAAAGTAATTTTATCACGATAAATGAGTACTATCTACCTTTGATCACTATCCTTTTTTATATTGAGGTTATGATAAACCCTTAGATTCGGAAAACTAATCTCTCACAAGTATTGATCAAGTATTTAATTCATACTGAATCCCATACAATGATTTATTTAATTAGAAAATTTTTGTCACATCCTCATGAACAAGAAAACCATATGGTTTCTTGACATACACATCTTCTTGAAGTAATCCATTACATAATGTAATGTTTTAATCCTTTTGAAAAATCCATATACCCAATTATGTCCAAGAATAATCAAACCATTTATAAGCTATAAATATGGAAAAACAGCTTATCCATATTTATTCCATCAATTTGGGTGTATCTATTGCATACAAGTCATTCCTTGTTTCAAATCATTATAACTTATTAATTCAGATTATTATAAAACCCCCATTTGGTAGTAATAATATTCCTATATTTATTCCTTAAAACTACCAACAAAGTTTAATTTTTCTCAATTTATTCAATATCTTTAATTATTTGTGTGGTTCAGTATTCATATTTGGTAGACTCATCAAAACATTTGGGCACAACATGAGATAATCATGTTGTTCATTGTGGAGATTTTATCCTACATGTTTTCACGGGATCTTTCTAGTCACCAATGATATTATTTTAATTTATTTATTTACTACTTATTATCCTCTTTATTGATAAAAAACTCATTCCATCATTCATATCATCAATTTTTTTATCAGGATTTTAAGAGGCCCCTTGTGCTCCCCCCTGAGCTACTTAACATGACACTAATTTCATTCATAATTTGATAATATTATTGTAAAATCTGGTTATTTTTCATAATAAATAGATATTGGATTTATATTATTTAATGATCATTTTTTTAATAAATTTCACACATTTACATTTTTTGATTATCCATGAAATATACAAATATTTATTTGTGATTAAAGCTTCTAATGTCTCTGCTATTTATTGATAATATAGCTAATAAATATTTAAAAGTATTCCAAATTAGTTTATTTATCATACCACATCTCATATAGAGTATTTTACTCTATAGACCCCCAACAAAAGTGCATTATTATGACATAAAAACTATTAGGGGTGCTTCCTTTAAATACTTTTCTAGTAGCTATTTCTCTATGAACGTAGTTTAGGCCATGTTAATAATAATCTAGTTTCTCTTCTCAACTATAATATTTTTTTAAATAGTATTTACTATAGAAACATGGATATTTGTCTCATCCTTCTTGACATAATCATCCACATAGTTATTAGTAAAATTTATGCCATTATTAGTTCTTAATTTTATAAATTTATGCCCAAGAAATTTCATTACCATTCTCTAATAATATATATTACTAATAAACACTTTTTACTTGTTTGAAATAAACATTAACCATTAATTAAAATTTAAATCATTAATAAATATCATATAATACATTTTTATATCATTACCTTTTGGAGATATCATTCTGCAAACATCATCCTTAGTATCGTAACTCTTCATTAATATTTTTTCCTTTTCAAAAGTATCACACATGTGGGCATTTGATCATGTGAAGGTATAAGGATATCATAACCTCCTTCATTCTTCTCCAAATAGTAAAAGAATTTGTGGCTCATGTTGTTACGTCCCAGGTCTGGATACCACTCAATTGATACCCCGTACCAAATTGGCTACATGGCCTACATCGCATTTCCCCAAACACTTGAGGCTACCGACTAGAAGCAAGGGCCTAGGGTGTAATAGTGGGGAAAATAATCCCTCATTGGAAGAGTGAAATAGCTGAATAATAATAAACAATAGAGGAGGAATTAAACGTCATATAACTGAAATAAATAGTGGAGAACTGATTAGATAAATAACCAAGAATCATTCAATACCAATGATTATGCACCATGTCAAATGTTCTAAAAAATAATCCAAATAAAGACACTGCATAAATACACAATATAAGTCTCCAATGAAAAAGAGAAACAAATAGAGACTAAGAAGCATCATAATTCATTCATCGGTCCCATGCTCTCATAATTATAAGTATCACATCAAGTACCTGTAGTAGATTGCTTGACCTAATCATTGCCTCCAATTATCTAATGTTTTTGGGCCCAAAGAATGACAAAAACATGGTGTGAGAATAAAAACCAGTAGGCGACCACCAAAGGTCTGTGCCAATATTTCAATGAATATATATAAGAGTTAGTGTACAATAGACAAAATAGTAAATTTGATGTACTTAAAAGAAATCACAATAGGTTTTTCAGAAGACACTGTCTAATAGGTATACGTGAAGACCAAATCAAAGCTTATGGTTTGGATTGGAAAAAATGTCATAAGTTATTCTATTTCATAATTCCATTTCATTGGATTATGTAAAGGTCTTGAGATCTGTCCTAGGCCTAACAACCTCATAAAAAGTAACTTTCAACTCGTGATATTATAATCATTTAATCATTTAAAACATTTTCCAATAGAGTCCAACCTATGTATCCCTTACTGGATCCTGGGTTTAGTCGGCTATTTAAAGTAAGACTCAATTAGCCCGACCACCATATATGTGGTTCTCTCACAAAATTTACTTTGATAACATCTTGAACTCGACCATTGTCTATTAACTGAGACATTGGTTCACCAAAGGTATATAAGTTTCAATTAGTCAAATGAGCTCGACCTTGTATTTTAACATAGATTGTGGCTTTCCCATTACTAATTATCTATTTTTATCATTTAATCCAATTACACATTTGATCTCAAAAGAAACACATGTGAATTGAACTATCACATGGCCTTAACATAATCAACTCATATGGGATCAATATACATAATAACCAACACATGTAAATTAAAGTATTATATAGTAAAATAAGGATAAATCACATAAAAAAATATATAACAAGCATATTATTCAATTTAAACCATTATAAGGCTTATAACAACATTTATATCATGTGGGTAGTTTATAAAATGAGCAATACATTTTCAACAACCCGAGAAAGAAATTTTAGTCAAGCCTCATATGCATTCTAGGCCAAATGGCCATCGGAAGGAAACACAACCAGGGGGGACCATACATCAAGGTTAGTATACCTAAACATGATTTCAAATCATCTAATAAATTACCTAATCATCAATAGAAAATAAAAAGGTTCATTAGTCATTCAAGTGACACTCTAAAAGATGGTGTGCGACAATCTGGCATATATAAACATCAAGATAAATCATGAAAGGCACAAGACCACCTACCTCATTGTAGTACGACTCTCCTAGTCCAGTATAGATCATTGATTCGACCTAGAATGGGATAGATATATAAAATGAGAAAAAAAACTCTCAACCCTTGATAAATTAATCAACATAGAGAATCAGGAATAAAGGCTCAAGCTGAATCAAGATCTCACCAATCGTGTTCAAATGCAACCAACTGCGAAGGAATCATGATTCATATAATCAATCAGGGTGGAAAATGGATCTTGGGACTACAGCTCACGTCCGTGGATGAGCCTTTGGTCCATATGACGAAAAACAAAACTAAATCTAGATTTATTCATTAAAAAATTAAATGTCATGTACTGGAGATTACTCTTTTTGTTCATACAGTTTCCTTGCACAACCATCACGTGGTTGTGTACTAGGATTTCATGGTGTGTATGTTTCCATGTATAGCATGTACCTATAAGTACACGACATGTAGTTCCCAGTCACATTATGTAACAGGCCTACAGCCAGCCCCTTGACCTCTTTTCTCCTATTTTCATAAGTATTAACTAAAAATGGAAGGGTCCATACCTCAATGGAAGAACTATATTCTTTCAAAATTCCCCCTTAAAGTAATTCATCCCTGAATTTTCTATCCAACGGTAATGAAGAAATGTTTGAGAACAACTCCAGGCGCTATTATTGTACATCAGCCTCCCTCTCCTAGGTCTCATCCTACACTCGGACGTCATACTATATAACCTATACCAAAAGAATATACCAGCCATAGAAAACCCTCATTCAACAATCCCCAATATGATTAGGATGCACATCAAAGGGCTCGTCTTCCTACAACTCCACTTCCTTAGGCTGAAAGGTGTGATATGGGTCTGAAAGGTAATGTCACAACTGAGAAATGTGGATGATGTTGTGCATATCCGAATACCTCTAAAGAAACTTCAATATATAGGAAACATACCCGACCCTCTCAAAAATATCAAACGAACCAACGTATCTTGGTGAAAGCTTATAATACCTCCTAATTCTCTTCTGACCCAACCTCAGTGCAACAATAAAGAAAAAACAATCCCTAACCTCGAACTCTAGAGGCCGTCTATGGAGACCAACTAAGATTTTTTATGAGACAATGAAATATCCATCCACTTCTAAATAAACTAGACCACGTCAGACGTATCCTACATGAGAGGTGGTCCTAGAAAAGCTACCTCACCTGCCTCCAGCCAGCATAGGGGTGATTGGCATGGTCTATCATAGAAAACCTCAAAGTTTCCATCTCTATAGTTTCCAGGAAACTATTATTCTAGAAAAAAATCAACTAGGGGAATATTCTTCTCCCAAGAGCACCCAAAGTCTTGGATGCAAGCCCGAAGCATGTCCTCTAACACTTATATCATATGATCTAACTAGCCATCATTCTTAGAGTGGTATGTTGTTATTAAAAGAACTCGTGTACCCAAATCTCTTTAAAAAATATTATTGAAATGAGATGTAAAGTAGGTGTCCCACACTGAAATGATATAATGAATGACCCCATGAAGTCATACCACATCACGAATGTACCACTTCCAAATATCATCAACATTGAAGGTCTCCTTGATTGTAATGAAATTAGATACATTCTTAAGTCTTTCAATGACCACCCACACTATATCATTACCATGGAGAGACCATGGTAAACCCGTTATGAATTCCATAGCAACATCATCCCATTTCCAATCTTGAATAGGTAACTATTGTAAAATCCTAGATGGAGGCTGATGTTATTCCTTCACCTGCCGACATGTGGAACACCATTTAACAAAACTAGACAACTCTCTATTCATACCAATCCACCAGTACTGACAGCACAAGTCACCGTACATCTTTATAACTCTGGGATGACTGTCTAAGATTAACCATGAAACCCCCGCATCAACTCCTCACATATTTCCACAGAAACCCATACACATCCATGTATCTATAAAATCTCATCATCAGCTACCATCCAACCAGTTGGTGGATCCTCACCTGCTATATTGTCCCGTAAGACTAGGCCTTTATAATCTCATAGTTTTATAATCCTCACTCTTTATAGGAGGGTATTTTTCACATCTAAAAAATAAATTAATGTTTATATGTGACTTGCATGCACCTCCAAGTGCATCTTAAAGAATAAAACCATAAGTTTCCACTTGTTATTGGCCTCCTACACTACTTGCATCTGAGTCCTCCTGTACAGTGCATCAGCCACTGTATTTCCTTTTCTCAGAATGTAGGAATGCTCAAAGTCGAATTACTAAATGTACTCTCCCAACCATCGCTACCTCATATTTAGATCAAATAGAGTAAAGTTGTACTTGAGTTTTTGTTCGTCTATGTACACCACAGAGTGTTCCCCTAATCAGTATTGTCTCCAATAACATAAAGAATGAACAAATGTTGCTAACTCGAGATCATGCATTGGATAGTTCCTCTCATGAGGACTCAACTTCCAAGACTCATATGCAAAAACTTTATCCCATTTTATATGCACTACTCTCAACCCGATACCTGATGTGTCATTATACATAGTGTAACTCCTACCCGGCTCTAGAAAAATCAATATCGGTGATGACTTTAATCTCTATTTCAACTCATTAAAGGTTTTCTTGTATAAATCTGACCATACGTACTTCACACCCTTATTTTTCAATCCCGTCATCAATGCTTCTAATCATGAAAAGTCTGGTATAAAATTCATGTAGTTTCTATCCATCCCAAGGAAAATCCAATCCTCTCATAATTTCTTGGGATACTCCCAGGGAACAATTTCTTTCACCTTCTCTAGGCCCACAAATACTCTTTTCTCTGAGATGACATGTTGTGGGAATTAAATCAGATCTATCTCGATGTAGCACTTAAAGAGTTTAGAATAAAACTGATACATTCTCAGTGTACTCAAAATGATCTCAAGATGTGTGGAATCATCATATTGAAAATGAGAATATACCAATATATCATCCAAGAAAATACCAACAAATTAATCTAGATATGAATGGAATACTTAGTTCTTCAGTTCCATGAATACCACTAGTGCATTTGTGAGACCGAACAAAATAACCATATACTCATACAGACCATATCTTCTTTGAAAATCTGTGCGAGGTATGATTGATGATTTAACACACACTTGATGATTACCATATCTTAGATCAAACTTAGAGAATACCTGATATCCAAAAAGATGATCGTTGTGATAATATATTTTAGGAATAGGATATCGGTTCTTAACTATCAACTAGTTAAATTTTTGAGAATCCACACATAGCCTGAGGGTATTGTCCACCTTTTTTTGAAAAAGGACCGATGAACCCAAATGAGAATTACTGGGCCAGATTAAACCCTTAGCCTCCATATATTCTAGATTCTTCTTACATTATTACAACTCCATTGTAGCCATTCTATATGGAGGAATGGATACTGGTGCATCCCCTGGTACTAGCTCAATAGTGAACTCTACCCCTCTTACCAGAGGTAAACCTGAAAATATGTCCAAGAAGTTGTCCCTGAAACCATCAACCACTGGCAGAAAGTCTATATAACATGTCCCTTGGAAATACAAATATAAACTAGAAATATGTACTATCATCCCACTCATACCATGATTCTTGGATATATCTTGGCTTTCGTGGACATCCCACTCTTCCATGTGTAGGAACAATTCACCTTCTAGTGACGTAAATCATGCCCTACAGCGATAGAAATCGATGAAGGCTTGAAAGGATACTAACTAGTCCATTCTAAGTATGAAATAAAATTCTATAATCTCTAATACATAGAGATCCAAAAAAAAGTGACACCCACCAATTTCAAGGGGTAACTCCTTGCACTGTCACAAACCTGTCGTTCTAATCCCCAACGGAGTGTCTTGAATCATAATGTCTTCATAAGTAAAAAAAGTAGTACTAGGGTCACCACAATGGGAACATATTTGAAACTATGTGAATCACCTATATCAAAGTGTTCAAAATCTAAAATAGAGGTTTCTATAATAATACCTATGATTGTGGAAGAAGTAGGATCCTGCTCCTGTCGGGTCTGTTTCACTGCATAAGTATGGCATGTATTGCAGCCCCGAGACACTACTTGGATACCATGAGTTGAACCGCCCTATTGTCACTGAGATCCTAGGTTCGGGATACCGTGGACATGAACACTACCTAGGCCGGAATGGACTGATGCATTCTAGTTCTCTTACTGCTGTGAAGCTGTGGACCCTGCTTTTGAATGTGGAGTTGGTGCAGACCCTCTCTCCGTAGGTGTTGGTGGAAACATCAAGAAAAAACATTGTATGTGGTCCATCTTTCTGCAAACCTGTCACTTGACTGGGTCTATAGGGCATTGATTTGTAGTATTCCCAATTCATCTACACTAGAATCACATCACCTGACTAACGGAAGATATGTTTGAAGTACCATTTTCACCACGTGTAAGCTCTAGATGATGCTTCAAACAATCAGTTGAAATAGTACCAGATCTCGGTGTCAAAACTACCTAGATTATTACTCCATATTCCCTTTTATTAGACTAAATAATTAGTGTTTGGTTCACTATAGCAAATACAGTAGTCAGCACAAAGATATTCACCTGTGAGAGGATGTCGTACTTGAGACCATCCTCAAATCTCCTAGCCTTTAATAGATCATCACCCATTAGAATAGGTGTGAAGCACTAGATATCAGTAAATCATGAGGATTAATATATAACTGATAGATTTTCCTACTCCATATGCATAAAATCACAAATTATATGGCCTTTGGGGTCTTGGGAAAGAAGTTTTAATAAAATGCTATTAGAAAATATCCACATGCCATGTGCCACTAACACTCTGTCTGTGTGGTAACATCCCACCACCTCTTGGTAGAATCGTGCAGCATATAAGTCATGAGATTCACCCTCTTCTCTGAAGGTTTCTCTAGATGCTCAATGATCAATAACATGGCCTCTATCCTTGAATTTCTATATTGTTTACCTCTTTCCCAAGGAAATGTGGGAAGATGCTGCACCTGGAACACTTGGGTCAGTTCTGCCATAGATATGGCATGCAGTGGTGATCCCTAAAAGGTTTTCATGAACCTCATAAATCATTTACGGAAAATTGCATCAGTACCTACATTCATTATAACATATGGTGCTTCAACTGGCATGTTAGGAGGGCCCACAAGTATCCCATGTCGTATCACCTCCGAGGTATGATCATCGCCACCCTCCTGGTGTACTAATAGAGGTCTTCGTGGTGGAATTTCTTAGTAGAGTATAGCACATTCACCTTAGTATAAGATTATTTATCAAGGTATTTATTTCGAGAGAATATGAACTAAACATGAGAAGGAAATACTCCAAAGTTAAAAAAACGAGTACATGGTGTCTATGAACCAAACACGGCGTGTACACTTAATCCATTACATGGTACTGAAATACTATCATCCTTGGCATGTAAACACCCTAGGTACATGGTGTGTTTTTAGGTCACATGGCGTGTACACATAAACTCTTAAATTGGAAATTAGCTTTCCTTCTTTGGTCGTGTAAACGTCCTTGGTACATGGTCTGTCAGGATGAAACATGACATGTACTCATGTCTCCCACCTGAACATGTACTTTTACGTGTCCATATCCACATGGGTCTTCCTATGAAAAAACTACATGGGGTGTACATAGGGTACATGGAGTGTTTTGGTAAAAATTTAGTAACTCGGGATCTCTATCACTTGGTAAAACACACTATCAAAAACCACCTGGTGTGTACTCACAGTACACGGAGTATTCTTAAAAAGTTCTCTTCTTCCCAAATAGAAGAACACATGGCATTTTTTCATACGACCACACACTGTGTTGTCTGGATTTCAAGATATTAAGCCTCATAAACATCCTTGGAATCCATATTTTTTCAAAATAAAGAAATAGTGTTCTGAATTCTAATCTATGGTGACCTATACTCCCAACGAATCAAGGCTTGGCATCCACATATAGCACATAACCAAAAAATTTATATCCCAAGGCCGAAATGTGATCCACTAAATTCTTATCCAAGATGGCCCATACTCCTTAGGGATCAATGTTTGGTTTCCATCCAATTAAACCATAACATTCACCAATACACATATCAAAACTACAAGCATATCTATCATGGTATCAATCAAAATAGCATGCATATCTAGAATGGAATCTATCACAATAGCATGAAATTAGTAATTCTCTATAAATGGAATGGAAAGAATGCATGGTATGTGATTTCTAACAAGTTCCTATATGATGCATGAGATGTAATACCCTCGTATATATGGTTTCAACAAAACAGAACTACTATGATATCAATTATGACAACACAAAACAAGTGTGTCACCAAACGATGAAATTGAATCAATTGTAATTGCTAAAATCCAAAAAACACAATTCAATTCACTGTAACTCAGCTTTTCCCTGTACACAGGGTAATATGTCTCTAGCGCTATTAATTACCAAAATCCATTTCCTTCATATCCCTTCCAAATGTCACAAAAATTAAGACAAACCAGAAAAATAAATCTCCTCTATTATAACTTTGTAACGTCCTGGATCCAGATGCCATTCAGCTGGTTCCCCATACCGGTTTGTCCACATGGCCTCAAGCACATTTCTCCAAATTCCAGAGGCTATTGACTAGCATTGAGAGCCTAGGGTGTGATAGTGTGAAAACTTTTCCCTCATTGGAAGAGTGTAACATATAAGAATTCTAATAAGAAATAGTGGAAGTAGTAAATAACATATAAATGAAATAAATAGTGGAATAATGAGAAGATAATTAACCAAGATTTATGAAATTCCCAAGATGATTCATCATGTCACTTGTTCTATAGAAGAATCCAAACAAGTACACTGCATTACAACACAATATAAGTCTCAAAAGTTCAAGAAAAAGATACTAGGAATCATCATAATCCTTGGATCGGTTCCATATTATCTAACTCCAAAAAAGCACATCAATTACCTGTAACAAGGTTCTTACCCTGATTAATACCTATAATCATATAATCTATTTGGCCCCAATGCATGACCCAAACACGGTGTGAGACCAAATCCTAGTAGGTGACCACCAATGTTCTGTTCCAATCTGTCAGTGAATATCTATAATAGGTAGTGTACAATAGTGAAAATAGTAAACAGTAGGTACTCTAAAGAAAGCACAATATATGTCTCATAAGGAAATTTTAAACAGGTATACGTGAAGTCATAATCAAAGCTTATGATTTGGATTGGAATTATTATCATAAGTCATTCTATTTCATTATTCCATTCCATTGGATTATTTATAAGTCATGAGGTCCATCCAAGGCCCGACAACCCCCCCCCCCCCCCAAGTAAATGTAATCTTGTGATGCGATAAGAATGTAATCATTTAAAACATTTTCCGATAGAGTCCATCTTGGGTATCCCTCTATGGATCCTCGGTTCACTCATCATTTTAAAATAAGACTCAATGAGCCCGACCACCATATAATTGGATCACTCATGACCATTATATATTTAACCTCCTAAACCCATCCATTTAATTTTAACTAATACAATGGTTCACCCAAGTAATATAAGGGGACATTAGTCACATGATCCTGACCTTGTCTTTTATCTGACACTGTGGCTCGTCCATTGCTAATTAACTCTTTTTATCATTTAATTCAGTTACACATTCCATATCAAAATGAACACATGTGAATTAAACTATCACATGGACTTAACATAATCAACCCATGTGATCTTACTATACATAATGACCAACACATGTAAATTTAACTATTACATGGTAAAACAAAGACAAATAACATGGGAAAAACTTATAAAAATCCTATTGTGCAATTTAAACAATTAAAAGGATTATCACAACAAGTATCTCACATGGGCAGTTCATATAATGAAAGATACACTTCCAAAAACCCAAGAAAGGTAATTTTAGTCAAGAATCAAAGGAATTCTTGGTCAAACAACCATCTAAGGGAAACACACCCATGGGTTTCCCCTAAATTAGTGTTCATAACCATAAACATGATTCCAAATCATATAATCAATTACCTAATCATTAATAGGTAATAACAAGGTTCATTATCCATTCAAGAGACACCCTAAACGTTGGTGTGTGGCACTCCGACATATATAAACATCAATAAAAATTACAAAAAACACAAGACCAACTACCTCATCGTAGTAAGACATTCCTCGTCTATTTTCAATCTTTGATTTGACCTATAACGGGTTAGATCTACCAAATGAGAAAAAAAAAACTCAACGCTTGATAACCTAATAAAGAGGATAAATCCAAAAGAAAGGCTTAAGAGGAATCGAGAGCTCACCGATCGGGTTCTAACGCAACCTGCGACGAAGGAATCGGGGTTCGAATGATTAATCAAGGATGAAAATGGCTCTCAGTGCTACAGTTCACGACCCTAGATGAGCCTTTAGTCGATCTGAAAAAAAATTTCTCTTCTGTCTGATTTAATCATTAAAAAAAGTACACTAAGTGTACTTCAGATTATATGTCGTGTCTGTATAGTTTTCTAGCCCAACCATTACATGGATGTGTATCAGGATTACCTGGCATCTAGTCTTCCTTACACAGTGTGTACCTATAAGTACACGACATGTAGTTCACATTCACGTCTTGTAACAGGCCTACAACCATCCCCTTGACCACTTTCCCCCCATTTTCATAATTATAAACTGAAAATAGGACTCGTACCTCAAAGGGAGAAAAGAGTTCTTACGCATGATGTCAATCATTTTGTTCCATAATTTTTTTAACTGCCATGTATTTGATGCATGTAACGACCCAAACATCCATTAATGAAAATTCATCTTGATCTATTTAAATGTCTTATTACAGATATATAAAACAGAAGAACTTACTTGGTTTATTGTTTTTGGATTTCAAAATACCATTAAAAATTGTGACTGTTTCTAATATAGATGTTAAATAGTGATCACATGATTAGTACTAATATAGGGCCTTACCAAATCCAATTTAATCAGAAAAAGGAAGTGATAACCTCATCCGGTAGACTTGCCCCATATGAATCCCATTTTTCAGAGCTCAAAAAGGAGGTGGCGTCATTGGTCTTCACTCTTGAAGAAGCCAAAGTCCACCTTCAACACATTAAGCTCGAATGGAACCGCCTACGAGAGAAGTGGAAGTTGATAGAGATTACCACTCATGAGATGTTATCAGAGCCACCACAAGAGTATGTCTCTATCGCACACCTTACCCTTTATCCTTATGCGGGTGTTATAAGGGGTTATATAACAATACCCTAGCACTAAGATTATATACATTATTTTTATATAGAGAATATACATTCATTTTCTTTATGTTACTTTGTATATAGTATTTAAAGAAAAATGGAATTTTTTTAGTTAATATTCAATTAAGAAATCTATTTTGATGAATTAATGGATTTTTGAATTAAATAATATTGTAGTGAAATATTATTACTAAATTAATTTTTATTAAATATAAATTATCGTATAATTTTTATAAATACAATTGAAATTTTTATTAAGGTTAGAAAGCTGTTTTGTCAAACCCCATGAATTTTCGATAAAGGTCAGTTTTTATTTTAAAAGTAAAAATTCACATATTTAGAAGATTATTTAGATACAATAAATATTATTTTTTTAATCAGGATATCAAAATTATCCAACAGTTAATTTTTCATAATTTTCTAAGATAGTCGAATTTTTGGGTAAAAAAATAAATATTGTTTAAATATATAATTTGTTTTATGACATTATAATGTCCCAATAGTAATGTAATAAAATACTATAAACATTATTTTCGACCAGTATATGTTTCCCCATTAAAATATTGTGATTTTAGGTTTTATTTATTTATTTTAAAAAGCTTTAGTTGACCCTCCAGGACTTATAAAACATTTTAACTTTTTTAATTGATTTCCTAAAGAGTATGACTCACCTCAACATAACCAAGCCTACTATTTTATGATTTTCGGGAATTTTCCTTATAAAATATTATTTTCCACTCCCCTTTGGGAAAACCCATGGGCAAAAATCATGGTATGGTTTGTGGTTTGGATTAGTTTAATGTGTGGTGTCCAAAACATAAATAATAAATTATTCCCACCATTTTCAAAAATGAACCCACCTAAGCTCCCACCTCCAATTCGCTCAAAGCCTTTAGAGATAGACAAAAATATGACCTCAACTCTCTATAATCCTCCCATGGTTCCCCAATATCACAAGAAGCCTCTCTAAAGCCTCTCCCAAGCCTATGGGATCACACTTAGAAGTAAGGTATTTCTTCATTTGACATTTTATCCAAGTTTCTTAATATTGTCATACCCTTTTGTTTTCAATTATAAATGTTGGGGTATGCTTTCAAACCTCCCCTATACTATACTATTTATGTTTTAATGATGAAAAAACTCATTCTCTATTATATATTCCTTCCATATATACTTGTTACCATGACAACATTTCGTAAGGAATTTATCTCTTCTCATTCACATTTAGATAATTGTTTTTTATTATAAATCTAAATTCAATTAAATTTTTTGGGACATGTATCTATATGACACCCTTACTATAAATTTCATTCACATATGATGAGACACCCCTTTATATCTCATCATCCATTTTTTATGAATTCTTATGTCACGTCGTTATGCAGCCGTAATTTCATGACGATTTTTCTCAAGCCAAAGACATTGTGTAGTGAATACCATGCCCTTTTCTCTATCAAGTGTTTTCACCTTTATACACATTTAATTATTTATTATAAAGTTAGTGTATGAATTCCACATTACTTTATCATGGAATAATTGATTATGTTTAATGAATCCATGTTGTATGATCTATGTGGAACATTATTCAAGAAATAAAATGATTAAGAAAGGTGTTACCTAATAGCGCTTCAATGCATTGGGTAAAGATTAGTATCATGATACCTCAAGTGAAATGAGGGTATACACATTATAATTCATGTTCAATGAGGGTTTACTCATTCTCCATGTGTAATAATCCTTGGTCCATGCTAATACCATGTTAAGTGTTGTTGCCACATTTCCTTGTTATGATAATCATTATATATCATGCCTCTTTGTTCATGTCTCTCTTATGATCCAGTGATATTCTTACTACCTAACATGTATTGTATTCTTCATGTTATTCCTTTTTTACTCCATTATGGGGATTTATAGCTCACCCCGTCCTAATTTATGTCCTCAGGTTGTCCCATTCAATTCTAAGTACGAGGGAATTTAGTGGTCAAGTAAAAGATGTTTTCAATAAAGATGTTGTGTTTCACATTTTAATTCATTATATAATGATCATAAGCCTCAAAGAAACTAGACCTATCTATCATCAATTTTTGTATCAAGTGAAGGTTTTATGCAATAAACCATGTTTTTGTGTGAAATAAAAAAGTAGTTTTGTTATAATGCACATATCATCTTCTCAACTAATTAAGTATATATTCCTCTTTTTTACTTTTATTTCATTATAATAACACCAACTATTACTATGAAAATTTATGTATTATTGGTGAATTTAATTCCATACCCTGAGTCATAAAATTATCCCACACTAAGATATTTGTGACCATGGCCTTTGATGACTAATACATTTGTTATCCTCATGTACTTACCTCTAATTTTAACATTCCCATAGCTACTAATCTTTAATCCTTCATCATTAACAATTTTCATTATATAATCTCTATCGTATTTGATATTTGTATCAAAATCCTATTTTAATTTTCTATATTATGTGATAAAATTATCAAGAATCCATACTATATCTCAACCATTTTCATTTAATCCAAAATATAATACATTTTAGTTTTTGACCTCTTTCTTTTTTATCCATATATGTTGCCTATACTATTTGAGGGATGAGTGAACTTGTTAATCATCCATTTTTATTGAAACAATTTCATTTAAATTGGATAAAAATTTATTTCTAATTTCCATCTTACAATATAATGCCAATACATTCCTTTTCCTTCTATTTTGAGTAACATTTAACACATTTTTGTATATCTGTATTGATCAATAAATGTATTTTTGTTCATATAATTCACATCAAAAGAAGTAACCCCTGAAATCATACTCTGTAAATGAATTTATTCTAATTTATCTTCATTTATATTGTACCATGAAGTAAATATTATCTACCGAACACAATTATTGAGTATGTCTCAAATTTACACAATATAAAAAACTTACTTGTGGTGAATTTTCCTTTTAATTTCATTAATAGTCCAATGGCCCTTTGGGTATTTTTAGTGTCTCACAACTAAATCTTCATTCATAGAGTAGTTTTTTGTATATTATCATTAATCTTTAATTCCTTTTTCTTAAAACCATTCCCCACCCTAGTTTCTTCTTTTTTATGAATTGTTTTTTTATAATAAAAATCCTTCAATTTATATGTTATATCTTTTTACCTTTCATTCACCTTTTATATAGCCCACTCAAACCAAATTATTGATGTCATAATTAGACTTAAGATCCTAGCTGAATTTATTTGACTCGATATTTTGTTGTTCTAGTGAAACAATTAATAATTTGGTTATGTTCTTTAATTTTGATCATTTCCACAACATACTTCTAGTTTTCTATATATTTATAGATTTTTTCTTCTAAACATATACCTTTAGCTCATATTTCTCTTATTTTTTCCACTATAATTATAGTTTGGAATCCATAACAGAATAATTGTACTTATTTTTTTATCCCTCCAAAAATATATTTATATGTGTGTAGCCTCTAAATTCACTTATAGATACACTATGCCTTAAAATTAATCATCTACATCATCACTATGCTCAAATCTTTATAATTTTTCTATGAAAATACCAAGAACATACTCGTTGATTAATTTATACTCATAAATTTCTTCAACTTCTAATTCTTCTGAGCTATTATTCTTTGGTGAAAATAGGTTCATTTTCTTAAATAATTTCTATTTTCATATTTTCTAACCTTTATTATTATGTTTTGAAATTATTTATGGGTGTTTCATCTTATTCATAATCTAGAAACTTCATAGAACACCTTACATAGAGGTTTACTTTTTCATAATAAAATCATGTGAGTGAAAGTTTCCCTTTGAACATTACTTTAACCCATTTTATATTTGAGGAATGTAATTACATTACTTTTTCATCTTCCATTTCTTTGAGATCATTGTAAACGGATATATTCATCATTTCCTTAAGTTCCAAATCATGAGAAATCCCCTTCTCGAAGGGATTAATGTCATTGTTCCTCATCTCATATGCAAAAATAGTGTTATATAAGTTATCGAATGAAACTTCATTTAGATTCTTATCCTAGAGAACCAAAACAATTTCATAGACCATGGTAGAAATATTAACATAAGAAAAATCCCAATATTTACTTTTTTAATGGTTTCTAATACACAATGCATGTATTCAAAAATCACATTCACTTAGTCAAATAATGCATCAATTGATTCATTCGAGTCAATAATCAAATCCTAATGATTTTTCAATAGAACATACAATTTATCATTATATACCTTTTCTTTTCCTTTATATATTTTTATTATCATTTACCACATTGAGTGTGAGAATTTACATACCATCACACTTTTTTATATTATCTTGTAAAAACATATCCCTAATGTATTCATTTCTATGGAATTGGAATCGATTTTTTTATGATCTCTTTATAATAAATACATAATCTCTATGTTGACTTAATTTCATGCCTTAAATTAATAAATACATATATTTACTAAGATATAACATATTTTTTTTGTTGTTTTTATAAATTTGAAATTCAATTACATCAAATAATAGAATACCATTTATGATTAACAACCACTTCCATGGTTTCGAAGAGGGGTAACTCCACCAATTGTAACTTTCTACTATGATACAACTTAATTTTCCCATAATAGGATTATACCCTGAGGAAGTTGAATAAGTTTATGTTTACTTTAAATAACCATTATAATGATATTACTCCATAGTGTGTAGGAACACTACATTCTCAAAAATAATAAATAATAAGATTTCAAGCATGTGAAGAGGGACACAAGTTATTTTACATAGTTCACCCACATTGGGATAATCCAAGGACAATAAACTTGGCGATGAACCTGTATTCCAAAATTCACATAATTCTAAACTTTTATTTATAATTTATACTGGTCTCACAAGACCAATATGATTTAAACCCTTTCAATAATTTTTTAAATCACTACTCTTATTATTAGAAAAAAAACTACTCCTCCTTTAGAAAACATTAACTTCCATAAATAAGATTATGTGTTACAAAAAAGATGGTGTATAAAACATCCCCTTATTCATACACATAATGAATATTCATGGATTTCTAATATAGAACTCTAAAATAATAATTCTTAATTCTATATTTCTTTTTATTGATTCTCAATAATTATTAATCTTCCTTTTTATTCCAGTACTTTTTTAGAACAACCCCTTCATCTATCCTACATGTCTCTTTTATAACTAGTCTTATTTTGTGGAATTTAAATAAATTTACTTCCCTTGAATATCTATATATAATGTGAACTAATATTTCCATAAAATAACTTCATATTTTCAATTTTATTTCACTTTAAAAAAAATTCAATTTCAATTTTCAAATATGGAAACAAATTATTCTATTAATTATTACCAAAATAACAAGTTAATATCTATCATAATAGTATATGAGTATATCCCTTTTAATTAATAACATAAATTTTCTTAGAATATTTTATTTAATTCCCACTATATTTTTCACACATGATACACAATTATTAATATTTTTTCAAACCTCTAAAACCAACTACTTACTCTAACATGAGCCCCACAACCATAGAAATATTCTTACAAATTATATGTAAACAACTTGTTAATATCATGAATCTCAATCAATTTTCATTGACATAATTGAAACTCCATATTTAATCTCAAGTATCGATTGCATGTATATAGTTGAACCTATAATTTATTCTTACATATCACTAAGATAAATATTTTATATTCCATTACTTATCCAAAATCATAGCTACGACTATAAGTTAATATTAAATATCACATTTTCTATGAATTTATTCTTTAATATCTATGTATACTGATATTAACTCTTATATATCCCCTTCTATTGATTTATATTCTGTAATGTAACATTCACGTTAAACTTATAATCCATTTATAAATCTAGATTTACTTAAATATATCAATGTCATAAATTATCTAACTTACTAAACTTATCTATCCTCTATGAAATCAGTCCAAAATGATTCTATAGATCATTAGTAGAATTTTTAACTTTATTTATTACCAAACACATCACAAAAATGAATCCAATGTAATTTTTCTAACACATTTTAATTATTTTATATAGAAACAACAAAATTATTTTCATTAAATACCTAGTGTGAAAAGTTATACTTTAGTAGAATTTTATACATTAGAAATGGAAAAACCATTCTTATCAATTGTGTATTTTATAATAAAAAATGACATAAAATAATTTTAGATATGTATTATAAGTTTGATAATAAATAAAACTCCAATTTAAATAAGTATGAATATACATTTTCATAATCAAAGGGAATTTCATAGATCCATATAATGGTAATGGATTAACTCATTTTTCAAATGGTGTTTCCCTACAAATAGGGTATAAGATAAATCATTATAATATGATTAGAATTGATAAAATTGGAAAAACCATAATTCAATATTCATCCAAGGTGAAACCCTAGGATTCCATATCCATGGGAGAAAAATAATAATATGAAGAATAATAAACATAACAAGAATAAAAAATTGAAAGGGTAATATTTTGATATAATTAATTAAAGTATGTTTTGTCTCAATGTTTTTTTAGATATGTTATGAAGAAACACTAAAATAGTGTAGGTGAATTTTCTTAAAAACATGTAATATTTAAGCACCCTTAGGTTTTATGTTTAACAGAAATATGATCTTCTTTTCAATTTATAAATTTTTAGAGTATTATTAAAATTAAAATAAATTGATACTATCTAAAATTCAACATCTTTTGATAACATTAATAAATCATAGTGGAAAAAAATATAAAAAAATGATTTTGGAATTGAACCATAATTCAAACACCCATAAAAGGATATTATAGAACAAACTAACATTAACCTTAAATAGTAAGGAAGTCTATAAACCTAACTTCAAATAGACATTATTTTATTCTGATCAAAAGAACTATCTTCTTATCCATAAAAATCCATATACATAAACCAATAGAAATGATCTCTTTCTTACTATCCTTAGAATCCCTCAATCCAGACAATCAAATTCTTCATCTTCAAGTACATGAAATCTATCGACTCACAGGTTGACATCATGATTCATTTATTGAATGATTTTATTTATTTATATGAATCCCTCAATCTTAACAAGTTGAAACACAATTATTATAAGGTAAAACCTAAGATATTTAATAATTAAAACCTCACATGATGGTATATATTATCTAAATTGACATAAATAAAATTTACATTAATCAGAAGTTCTATCATGGAAATAATTCCTTATATAGCATCAAAATGAATAGATACTTTCAAAGCCTCAAATAACATCTTCCTTCATCTCGAAAAGTTATGGTGATTTTTATATACTTATTGTAACTAAATCCAAAAATTATATTACCTGTTTATTTTGGATCGGTTGTTACTACATCAATTTATTTATTTATATCTTACAATAAGCAAATATTTTCTCATATTTACATGGAGTTATTCCAACACCACTGAGTGATCTTAAATCCAATGAATAATATTTCATATGAATTCAAATCACCAAATTTTCGTATTGAATTATTTAGAGTTAAATATTTCTTAAATTCAACTCTATATACTAAAAATGATTTAAAACAACTTTCAAGTGAAACCAAAATCATATGAATTGTATTTTGATTATCAAAAAATGAATCAAAATATTAGTTGACGTAATAATCTTCTCATTTTTCAAAAACATATGTCATGCAAGAAAAATTTATAATTTCATTGAATTAAAAAAAAACTCCCTAAATTTAAAATGGAATTAATTTCCTCTCATTCAATTGAAACATTCATGAAATAACTTTATTATATGTGAAAAATATGATAAACTAAATATCCCCATTTATCAAATAATAAGAGCAGAAAAAAATTCCAATCCACCCCCCCCCCACTCGAGAAATCATAATTTTAAATTTATCTCCTACATAAGAAATAATTTTACAAATTTTAATATTTAAAATCATCAAGTTTTTGAAAATTTATCACCCTATTGATATTTTAAAAAATAATTATGGAAAAATGGGATTTTTTTGAAAATAGTTATGCAAATATCCCTATGAAATAAAAATAATTCATTCTTAATTTTTGAATAAATTTATATAAATAGAAAAGAAAAATTATTAAAAGCTATATTATCTGAAATTAAGATTTTTAGGAGTTACCTTGTAAAACATGGATGATATTCCTCTTCTGAGGATGGTTCTAGGGAAAATCATCCTCTTGAAATTGTTATCTTCCATGAAAAATTTTATTCATAAAAATATACGAAATACAATTCTCTTTTTTATAAATTAGTTTAGAAAATTTAAAAATTAATAACAATAATTATTATTAAAGTAAGAGAATTATATTCCAGTTAAAAGATAATTTATATTAAACTATACTTGGTGAAATAAATAACAAAAGAATAAATAATATCGAACCTATTATTGAATATTTTTTCAATGTTAGGAGATAGATAAAATGAAAAGTGAATTGAAGATAACATTAAGCTGATCATTCCCAACTTTTTTTTATGTATTCAAATCTACTAGAATTTAATTGTTTTATATAAATATCACTATTTTGATTTTTAGTTATGATAATTTCAATAATAATACCTCCATTTTTTTGTAATCACTCATAAAATAGTATCTTAAATCTATTTTCATTTCTTGTGAATGATGTATTGGGTTCTTAGATGAAGTAATATGACTTGTATTGTCCCAAAAGATTTTAGTTCGAGTGAAAGTCAAACTAAAATAATGTGTATTTTTAATCCACATAACTTTTTAAAAAAAATCTAAAATTGTTGTATATTGATCACCAATAGTGGAAAGTGAAACTAATTGTTGCTTCTTCATAGATCAAAAAAATATTCTCTAAAGAAATGACACACTCTAGAAAAAATTTCCTATCCAATCTTAAGCCACCAAATATTGCATCTATGTATCTTTTAAGTAGAAAATTCATTTATAGAAGAATAACAAAAACATATTTTTGAGGTTCCTTGAATATTACAAAAAATAAATTGTATAAAATTAATATGTAATTACTTAGGATTAACTTGAAATATAATACACAAACATAATGAAAATGTTATTTCTAGTTAATTAGTCATTAGAAAAAGAAAAATTTTGATCATATATCTAAAAAATATTTGATCATTTCATTTCATGGATTCCTAAATATCATGTTTGATAGACGTTTCAATCAGAATACTTATACATGAATTATTTTCAAAACCAAAATGTTTGAATAAATATATATTATATTTATTTGGAGTTCAAATGTATCTTTCCATCTTTTCAGAGATTAGAAAACTAAGGAAAAAATTTAATATATCCAATCATTCTCATCTATAAATAGATTATCATATGTTTTAAAAATCCATGAAAATTTTATTTTTGAGTTTATCCAAATATAATTTCATCAAAATAAATTTTAATAAAAATAGATTATTTGAAAACAATTTTTATAAGAAAAATTGGATCATTATTTCCCTAAAAAAATATTTTTAAGTAAAATTATTGTTAGAATATCATAAAAAACAATTTGGATTTGTTCAAGTATGTGGTGTGATTTATTACGTTTAAATACATTGTCTAGAAATTTAAAATCATTAAAATCATGTGATTCTCAACATAAAATTCATCCTAAAAAATCTATTTACGAAAGAACATTTTGCATCCTTTTGAAAAAATTAAAAGTCAAATTCATTATAAAGTTTGTTGTAATATTGTCACATACATAAATTACATTAAAGGTATTTTTAATTTAATTTCCATTATTTATTTGTTTTGGGGGTCTCCTATGCTTTTTCTGAGAAATGGGTGAGTTTTCATGATTTGGGCCAAACCGTGAGCCCAATTCTAGATTTGAAAATAATTTTTTATTCCTTTATAAATCCTTCATTTTTCAACATTTCTCATCCATTTCGATTACTAATTATCACCCCTAACCTATTAATACCACAGAAGTAATTTGGACCATTTATAAATCTATAATCATGGTGAATTTGAGTTTTTATATAAGGGATTGGGCCTGCCCGAAAGCCCATTTCCTGCATTAGAAATATTTTTTATTTATTTAATAACTCATTCAATTTTGATGTTTTTTAAGTCATTACAACTCTCACCAGATTCCACATACCTATTGCAAGCCCCCATTCTCTCTGCTCTCAATTTGAAGCTTAATTGAATCACGAAATTATGTGAAATTTCTCTAGTTTTCACGAATCGCCCAGATTTGAAGAGGTAAATTGATACTTTCATAAATTATTCTATTATTACTCTTTTTCCCCCTATTACAGTTCTTAAATGATCTCCTCTTCCTTTTTCAAAACTCCCTTAAATTTTTACCAATTTTAACATTCATATTCTGATGGATTTTGGTTCCTCTTCTTCAAGATTGTTTTGGGTAAGTGTTTCCCTCTTCAATTCCTTCCTTCTCCGTAGGGTTTCCTCCATCTTTAATAAATTTATAGAGTGTCCAAAAGTTAGGGTTCATACATAGGGTCATATATGAGGTATGTTTGGTTAAATATTATGGTTTAGGGTTTTTTCACTCCCTATTGGTGCGGAGGAGGTGCGGTTGAGGTTTCACACCAAGATTCAAGGGTTTTAACTCAAAAGGAATGTGATTCAATGTATAACCATTTTATGAAGAGTTATATTTCTTGTTTTATTAATTTAGTATGTTTAAAATCTGTTTTGTGTGGTGAGAAAACTATTTTTGATGGATTTGGTGAAGTGTTTAATCTTGTAGTTTCATTTTTTTCTTAGAATTGGGTGCTTTTCATGCGTGCCTCTTGGGGAAATGTTTGGGTGTATTTTATAACATATGAAAGTGATTTTTAGTGTTGAATGGAGATGAAATTTATGTTTTGTTAATTCTTCAATGTGATGTGAACCTTTTAAGGGGGGTTTTAAATGGGTTTAATATGTGAAACCATGTTGTGCTTCTTGAACGAGATTTGTGAAAACATGTGTTTTTCATGTGTACCTTTTGTGGTATTGTTTGAGGTATTTGTATAACACTTTGGGGTGGTTTAAAACATATTTTTAGGGATAATTTTTTTTGGATTGTTATTGGTATGGTTTTTGTCTTGAATGAGGGGTTTTAAAGGGGTTTTGTATGAATACCATGGTTATACCTCTTGGGTTGGTTTTATGAAAATTGTAAATGATTTAAGGAGTTACAAAAAGTGTCAAATGGTTGATTATATATTGTTTTGGTGATTTTATGTTTGTAAAATGAGTTTTTAAAACATAAAGTGTTCAGTAATGTTGTCAAACATTTTGGTAGTGTTTTGTAATTTGTCAAGGTGATTTATGAAATTGTGATGTGGGTGTGAAACATGTTTCCGGGCTGTTTTGTGTGAGTGTGATGTAAAAAATGGACTTTTTATATGAAAAGGGTATTATGAAACATGTTAGTGGGCTTTTTTATGATGTTTAGAATCTTGGGAAAGATTTTATCGAATTGTTAACGGTTTTTTCGAATTGTGAAATCTGTGAAAAATGTGTTGTCAGCTATTTTTGGTGTGAGTATGATTTTAAAATGCATTTTAATGAAAAAGTGGAATTTTAGACTTGTGTGATGTCCATGTAGGATTTTAGGTGAACTATTGATGTGGAAATTACATTTAAATGTGAAAATTATATTTCTTAACTTGTTGAATTTATTTGAGCACAGGGGAAACCCCGGGTATCTAGGTGGGTGGAAACGTACTAGTAGGATAGTGAATCCATGGGGTTTGGCCTTAGTTTCACCTAGAAAGATTGATGCTTACAACAATAACTAAACTATGATGATGATGATTAGGGAACACTAGGTTATGGGTATGTTCTCTACTAGTGGTCCATGCAGGAGAACAAATATTTTGATGGTTACTCTCACCGAGATATGAGGTACCTGGGACCCACAACGAGCTACTGTGTATGGGTTATTTACTATTTCTTGTGCTCATTAGTTAATTTGTGCTTACTGTCGGCATACGTTATGGTTGGATGGAAAATCGAGTAGTGTTGAAATTAATTTTAAAAGTTTTTATTCTTAATGATATCCCTCTTGAAAAATATTTTATTTTTTTTAAGTTGCATATTTTAGAAATTGTAACTAGCATTTCCTGTTTATGAAAACTTGCAAGATTTTAATCTTTGAATGTTTATCACATGGAATCTATTAGTGGTGGTATCCTACTGGGCATTGGTCCACACCATACTCACACCCTTGGGTGTATGTAGACTTGGTTATTTTTGTTGTCGTAGGTTGGGTACAGCTTTTATTGCCAGTGGTTCGGGTTTCTAGTTGGTCCTTGGTGGTAAAGTCTTGTGGAGATGGCTTGAGGGAGGTTCCCCTTTCCATGATGGTCCTTGGGTTGTTTACTTTTTGTTTTGTACCTTTTTTATAGTATTTTTGAGTTTTTTTAAAATATGTAATTCAGTTCTGATTTTTTGTAAAATATTGTTTGGTATGAAAAATCCAGATTCGTTTTATTGGATTCTTTTGATGTTTTAAGTTTATAAACATAGGTAAATCGTTCCCAATTCTCATCTTATGATACCTGAGAACTTGTGCCAGCCCCTGAGGATAGGTAATTCCATTTTTTCCATGTCACAGGTAGGGTTTGGCACCGGTTTTGGTGGCAACCAGATTCGGTTCATGACAAATCTAGATATATTAAATTATATCTACTTTTTTAAAATATCTCCCATAGTTTACTCATTATTTAATATAGATTATAATAACATGTATTTATTTATTCCCTAATGTTATTAAATTTTATCAAATTTATATCTAAAAAATCATTTAAATTGAAAGGATATAATATCCTTAGGAAATTGAAACAAATTCAAAAATTGATTCCATTAATATTGATTTAGCACTTTCAATATTTTCCTAATATATCATTATTCACTCAAGGAATCATATTCTGTTTTAGGTTCAAATTATGAAAAAAATTCCTGGTTTTCACATTGATTTATTAATTAAATTCTTATTTTAAATTTCATATAATTATATTATTTGTGATAAACAATTTTTCCACTAGAAGATTATTTGGTAAAGTGGTTATTTGATCCTCCAATTTTGGTTATGCATATTTTATGGAAATATTTCCTAGATACACAAAATTCATTATACATACTACTAAAGGGTTTACAAAAAATGGTTTTGAATCAACATATTTTATATATACAAAGGTATTTTTAAAAACATCATCATGAGGAATAACTTCAAAAAGTTTTCAAAAAAAGAGATCAGTTTCATCAAATTTTATTTAAACAGTTTATTCAAATTTTTTTCATTTATTTAAATCTCTATAAATATTGAATATTATAGAATAACATAAAAAACATCATTCATTCTCCTTAATAACAAATTTAAAATTTTCTTCTTTGTTATTCAAAATGAATATTTTATATCAAAAGACTCTGAAGCGTGATGGTTTTGGATTTCATCAAGTCTATAAATCTTAAAGTGTTTTATTATGAAAATGTTGAAGTAAAACATTATTTATAGTATATTAAAGAGTACCCAATGTCTTAGACCAGAAATTTCTATAAATATATTATTCCATCAACAATATTAAATTAATTTCCTAAAAAATCTATTTTTTAATTCGAATACAATTTTTTTTGAAATATTCTCAGTGCTGAAAAGTTATGATTAATATCAATGTTACTAAAAAAGTAAAAAAATTAATAATTACAACCATTCCAACTTTGGAATGTAACCTAAGATAGGTTTTTCTAATAATTAATATAATCATGTAGAAGTTTAAAATTTTAAGGTGATTATTAATAACATGTGAGTAAATAAACACATGTAAATATTTATTAATCATTAACCAAGACATAAACATAGTTTTTCCCAATAATTCTAATTTTTATAAGAAAAAATTAATCCATGTGCACTAACTATAAATATTCAATAATGAAACCTAATTTTAATGTTTAAAACAAGACTTATGTTTCTTTCCAAATTAACAATGATATTATATTACAGTAGAGTTGAACATGAGTTATTTTAGTTCTCTAACATGGCATATTAAAAATATATATATATATTCCAAAAGTTACATAGTCCTGGCCTTCTATATCCAACCAATAGAAATCCTTAATTTTATTATAAAAATCATAATTATGATGAATTTAGACTTTTATGTCGAATGTATAAAAATTATCATATATATCGTAAGATACAATTAAAGTACATTCTGAATTCTAAAAAATACATTAGAAATAACTAAAATTCACAAGTTAACCCTCATTATATTTTTGGCTAATACTGATAACACTGTACATAAGTATAAGAACATAAAAACCCATTTTAAATTGAATTTTTTCATGGAAAATAAAATAATTTTATTCCAATTATTTCACTATATTAATTTCCCATAAATGTAACCCATCCTTCAATCAAATTTTTCATATCCCAAGAGTTGGAAATGTCTATAGTCATATATTGTAGAAAAAACCAATGTCCATGTTTCATTTATTCTGGCTACTCATACTCATCCCTTTTCTAAAAAAATATAAAACTAAACTCATGGTACCTAAAAAATTTCAGGTTCAGTTATATTTTGAAAATTAGATTCTAAGAACCCATATATTCCTATTTGGGTATGTTGAACAATAGCCGGTCCTTCAGAAATAAGGTCCGTTTGAAAAAGAAAATATTAAACTTAGTTTAGAGAAAAATACTTTTCCTAGGGTACCCCCATTGATATTTAGTGCAAACGTTTAAACTTTTAGGTGTAAATTAATTTTATTGGAAATTTAATTTATCTTAAGTAAATCCTATTATGTTAAAAATATAGATGATTTTATTTGTTTATACATTATTTAAAAATTTTCATTACCAACTATTACAATTTTCATGTGTTTCTTTATACTGATTAATTCATATTTATGTTTAACAAAAAAATTGATCTTAGGAAATTATTCTAGAATTAGAATTGAAATCTAATTTACATGAAAAGTTAGAAACACTAGAAGTTAGTATTGAAATACTTTTATTATATTTAATGAGATTTTACTCTTCATAATTATAGTTCTTTCTTGAATTTTTATTTTTCATTTTGATGAGATTTACATAGCTTCCCATTTATTCAAAATTAGGTATTCCATATTCAGCATCCAATTAATTATTTCTCATTATGTGATAAATCAGGTTTTTCATCATCCCATATAGTATGAAAAATCATCATCAAATGTAAAAGTAAATTAAGGAACTAAAGTAAAATTTTTCAAATATTCTATAGTTACCTCTGCTAAGAAACATTTTTCATCCTTCAAAATGTATTAAAAAAACAAACAATATTCTGAATTTCACTTGAACTGTCTTTTCAGAAGATATCATTAGTATTATCATCTTCACCAGCACTTTAGCTTTCCAAATCATTGAAGTTCTTTTTTACATTTATACATTGAATACTTCTTTAATATTCAATTTTTATTCTTTAAATTTCGAATATCATGTCTAATATTTAATATCTTATAGTACTCATCGTAAATAACTTCTAAAAAACCTTATTATCATGTCTATTTTTTATGTCTTCCTAATGAATATTTCAAAATATTTCATTTCCTAAAATCATATTCATTCTTCACACATGTTTAGAAAGTTTATTATCACTATCATTTAAAATGCTTGATCAAAACACCTTCATGTATTTATTGAAAAAAACGACATTTAAAAACATTATCGCAATATATAAAAACACATAAATTAGAATTTTCATGATTGATGAAAATTCCACTCCTTTAGTTATTTTATTTTTTTAGAATATCTCTTCAATTTTCATTCATGTTTCATTACAGTTCCAATCAAATCATCTAGACATAGATTAGTAAAATGTATAGTATCATCAATAGTTTCCCAATTTGATTCCAACTCCTTTGGCTTAATATTGATATATTTTACATTAATTAAATCATTCATTATTTCTCACAAAATGACTGTAATATATTCATAATATGAATTAAATGAAGATATATTTTGAGTGTCTATTTCTCAAGGTTGAAAATAAAAATCCTGATATTTTGCTCTTAATGTAGGTCTTCATGTTTTTAACACCATAGAAGTTCCAAAACATATATCTTCTAATGTTAGAAAAAATAAATTCTCTATATAAAAATTTGATATATAACTTTATATATTTAAAATCATATAACATAATAAAGTGTTCTATACTTTATGATTTTCTTGATATTCTGTATTTTCTTCATGATAAAAAATTCTCCAAAAGGTTTTAGTGTCTAATAATCACGAGAAAACTATCAATACAAATATTAATGGTAAATGATTTTAGGAGATCACACCAATATTCCTGATTCACCCAATAAAATATTGGTGGCCATCTAGGATATAAATTCTCAAGAGTTGGAATTTAAATTCAAGTCATAAAAAATTATTTATTCTATAACACAGTTAGTGTTAGAGGGAAAAAGTTGATTGATACCAAATATTGGTATTGGTAAAAATAATATAACTCTCATAACATTTTAAAAGGATATTTATTTATAATATTTTTCCAATTTTTTTAATATTTATTCAGAATAAGAACAAAAATATATGGTTTTAATTGTAGTTAAAGACAACTTATAATTTTCTATCACTCCATGTTTTACAATGATCACAATTGTGATCATTCAACCATGTTACAAATTTTTTTAGTATGTGTTAAATAAATAGAGATTGATACTACTGAGAATTAAATTAATCCAAATATAGTTAATAAAAAATGGGAGAAAGTTATAAAAAGAATACATAATGCATCAAACTGAAGTTCAAACACCCCAAAAGGATCTTAAAAACATAAATTTCTTTAACCTTATATAGTAAGTATGTTTGTAAAAATAACTTTATATACCGTTGATTTTATACCTATCAAATCTTCAACCTTCTTATAATTGAAATACCACAAATTAAAAATATTCAAAGTTTCACTATCTTGTTATCCCTAGAATCCCATGATCTAGATGATCGAATTCCCTATCTTCCTATACTAGAAATACCTTGACTCACAGGTTAGCTGCACACTTCACTTATCCGATGCTTGGTCTTCCTTAACAAAATACCTCAATGTCAACAATTAAAAACACAAAAATTATAACATAAAAACATAGATATTTTAAAAGGTAATCCCCACAAAATGGTAGATCATAGCTAAAACACTCAAAAAGAAAATTTATACTGATTAGAGTCACTCTCAATTAAACAATCTATTGAACATCTTCATCAATACTAGAAACATTAAAACCATCATGTAAAATTTTTATCCATCTCCATGAAGTTTCTTCTCTAAGTATATAATTCATTGTAACTATATCCAATATTTTAATTCTTATATATTTGGAATATTTTGTAACTATATCTTAATCTTTAACATCATTTGCTTATGAATATATATATTCTCCTCATATTCTGATTGAATTATTGTATAACCACTGTAATTACACTACATTCAATGAATATAATATTTCATATGATTTTAGATCATATAGTTTTTATATAATGTTATCTATAATTTTATTTATCAAAATTCAATAATAAACACTAAATATAACTAAAAATAAGTTTCAAGTTAAATCAAATTCATATAAACTGGATTGTGATTTTCAAAATAAAATAATAATATGATTCATTGACCTAATTAGAATCACTTAACGTTGATTTATATTTAACATGGAAGGAGAAAATGAAATAATAAAATAAAGTGGGTTTATAACACCCTAATATTTTACGGTTTGAATCTTCTTATATAAATTCAATTTATTTGATAGCCTATATTTCATGCAATATTGAGCTTAAATATACCATGATATACTTTTAAATATTAACATGGACATTGGAATAGAACTATGACCATCCAAAATAGTAATGTGACCATTATCATAATAACTACACATATGAAATTATAAATAAAATGCAGGTATCACCTAAAAAAGTATGATATATCTAAATAATGGAATAAGGAAATAAATTTTTTAAAAATCATAAATTTTGTTTAGTTTTTTATTGAATCATAAATATTTATTCAAAATTTTATAATTAATATGACGATTTAAATTAATATGTATTTTAATAAAATATATCGATAAATTATTATTTTTTTGCATTATAATTATAAGAATGTTTATTGAGACCATATTTAAATTTTCAAAGTGTCGTAAAATCTGTTGTGATAATAAAATTGGTATTTTTAAAATAAATGATGATTAAAATTAAAAATTACTTATTTCGTATTTGGAAAATTATTTTAACAAAATAAATTAAAATTTTCAAATCTATATGTCTAAAATTGGTCAGGCTTAATTTTTTGGATTTATTCTGAAATAGTTCAATTTTTGGGGAATAATGAAATACTGAAATTTTTAGTATTTAACATTATATGTAAAAGTAAAGAATTTTTTATCCATTTATAATTTGAGAACCCAATATTTAGAAATAAAATTACCTATTTATAGTACTTTTTCATAAGAATCATTATTATTGATTGTCTTGGGCTAAAATAATAAACTATTAAATAATATAACCAAAAAATACACCTCCCCTCAATTATAAATTCCCCCCTCACCACCCTTTCTACTCACACATTATAATCCTTGAATCATGATAATATTATACTCAATTCCTCTCCAAAAAATATTTCTCATGTATTTTTAATTCCGTTCATACCAAAATACAAAATCTATGTTTCCAGAGGAAGTTCCAAAGGAGAAGATATTCAGGAGGAAAAATACCCCTTCAATCTCTTTTAATTTATTTTCCTTTCTAATTTTATATTTACCTCACCTTATACAAAGAGTAATGATAACATAAATACCATATATATATATATACTATATTATATTTACTTCAATGTAATATCCGTCATCAAATCTCTCTTATTCTCCTTTTATATTAAAAAGGAAAACATCATACATGAGGTGTCAATTAACAACCTTCATGGATGATGCATTTTCATTTTCTGTTACTGCCTTCACAGATGGTCATATAATAATTTTTATTTTAAAAAAATATTATAATATGTGTATTTGAACTTATTTAATGTTATGGATCTATTATATAAACAAAATATTAAATAAAATGATACAAGTTTGCGATGGTCGTAAAAACCACCAAAATAAAATAATCATTTTTCATAAATTTATTATCCATTTAATCATCCTCATATCATATAACCAAATTATATATGAGGCCATTTATATTTTTTTATTTTCATTAATAATAAATAATTTTTTTTATTCACATAATTTTTTAAGGGAATAAACAATTAAACCTTGAAACAAGCTCTATGGGAACAACAAATGTAAACATTATAACACATCAAAATTTGTATAAATTAAATTAAAAATATATAGTGAATACAATATATATTGAATAGGTTTTTAATTAAGTAATTAATTAATATAATTTTATTATCCTAGACATTTTTTAGAATATCACAATTATTTTAGAAAAAATGTAAGGGTTTTTTCATCGCACATTTATTTTATAAGATATGTCTTATTCTCCACTTATTTATTGTGTGTGGTGTATGTATAAATTCCCATTTATTTATGATCATTATTCATTGAATATTTTCTTAAATTTTCATATTCTTTATATAATGGTTATGATTATTTTTTTATATGTGTAACACTTTTGACAACAGTGTTTACATTGAATGTTGTTTTAATATAGTAAATATTTACAAATCTATATCCTCTAGTCAATATGGATATTTTATGGGAAATATTAATCAGGAATTAAATATATGTATAAAAAATTATATGTACTTTCTTTTATGGGTGGGTCCTGGCATTATATAGCCCCACGATGCATAGATAGGTCTCATGCGACAAAATAGTTAGTGACAAACCCATCGCGTTTGATTCTAAGAAGAATCAGAAGAGTTTCTACACATAGACTTAAATTGTCTTTTGAATGGTCATGAGTTAGTGGTTCATGTTCGAAATACATAACATCAAATAATTAATCAATTTCTTCACTCATTAATCAATTATTAATTTCCATGAGATTTTCACTATGTCAAAATCTATGGATGCATTTTCATTCTATGATTATTGACTACATTTGTTATTCATTCATTTACCTTACCGTATTTTTGATTCCTTATTCACTATTCCTAACTTATTATTGATTCATGTAATTGTTACTAATCAATTTAGAAAACCCGTTTATTTATTTTTGTCCATCGTGTTATGAATATGAAATTTTTTAATAAGTGTTAATGAAACAAATTATTTTCTTTTGTTATGTTATATGATTAATTACTAATGTAATAACGGAACAATGTATGTATCTAGTTATTTTAAGAATATTAAATAGATCAATCCTTGGTAATTTTATCTATTTTACTATTCCATTATAATAAAATAACCACCTACTCTAAGATACTGGGGTTGAGGTTGTTACAATTATTATCAGAGAAGGTTTAGTAGAATCCTTTAGAACTAGAAGTTAAATAAAAATGAGAATTATAAATATTATTTATAGTTAGTTGGTACCTCAATATTCATGATTATTATGAGGTAACTCATTTTGTATTATTTTTTAGTGATTTCACCTAATAGAATAAAGGGAATAAATATTCATGGTAAATTTAAGGATTCACACACTGAAAAATTCAACACATTTGGTATTGGAGATAAGAAGATCCTGACCATATTAGGATAGTATAATTTGGTTATGAATAATAACCATACTACACCTATGATGGATCATTTCATGTAGTAGAAGCCCCCATATTTTAGTTTCACTACTAGTATAGTGGTAGATGAGAAATAGATCATGTCATTTGAAAATATATTTCTTGCATTGTGATGTAATAAAAATGAAAATATAGTACTGGAAGTATATTATCTCAAGGGATATGTTGATAAATGGTGGTCATCGATCTGGAATACTATGAAGGAATATGAAATAGAATACATGGAATGTATAACTATTAAAGAAACATTCATTGAAAAATATTTCCCCAATGAAAACCAAACTAAAATGAAGAGAAAAATTATTAGCTTAAGGAAAAAGGAAGAAGAGAGTATTGTAGAGTATGATGTTACATTCACTAGACTAGATAGGTCTGCGACAAATTACATACATGGTTTAGAAAAAAAATTATTGATCATTTAGTTGAAGGTCTTAATCCATCTATCTTAAGGGAACTAGATTCTCAAACATTTTCATCAATTGATGAAATAGTATTAAGTTCCATCAAAATAGAGAAAGAATTTTATAAATCGTATATAATCAACGAAAATCAAGGGAATAACATGCCTTCTAATAACCATGAAAAAGTTAGAGAATCCTAGAGGAATAGAAGAACTAATAAATTCAAATTATATGAAAATTGTGGAAAGAATCGTCCTAGGAGACTATTGAATATAATGAGAGTTCATTATTAGTGTGGAATAAAGGTTCTAAGAGATAATGAATGAAAGGGTAAGAAATAAATCAATGATGTTAGAAGATTCAACTATAAATAAATCGGGCAATATTCAAACCAATTTACCATACACCAAGAGAATCTACCATAGAAGAGTCCAAGGGGAGATAACCAAGATTATGTGATCACCACAAATGAAGTATAAGTACACAATGATGTGGTGGAAGGAATTAATAGATTATTCAAATTTATTCAATGATTTATTTGATTCTAAATCATTACTCACTTTTTTATCTACACAGTTTTCCATGAAAGTTAGACATTTTCTTTTTGATTTAATAAGAGAGTTGTCTATCAAAACTCATAAGGAAGGTCTCATTGTAACAAAAATGTGTCGGTCAGTGGCCTTTAGGACACATAAATATTCTTTAGTTCGTTATATTATTATCAAACTTATGGATTACCTTTATATAATACCTCGTATGTCCTGGATTTCAAAACATAATGTGAAACATTATTGCATGAAAATATAAATTTTTCTTTGTGTAGAATGAGTAGAATCCTTTTTCTTTATAGAAAAAACCTCATCATCTAATTCTTATCTGGATCCACCCTATCAGCTCTACTAAATAAAATTCTTGGGGAGGAAGACAAAACAAAATCTAGGGATGATAAAAGTAATATTCACATTCAGTATATACCAATTTTATTTGAATACAGTGTTGTATTTCGAAGGGAATTACCTAGACACCCCCCCCCAGGAGCACGATGTTGATTTTAGCATTGATTTAATCCCTAATTCCGGACCAATATCCAATACTCCTTTTAGAGTAGACATTGTGGAATTATTGTATCTAATAAAACAACGAGAGAAGTTTGGTAATAAGGGATTTATTCGAAAAAGTTTTCATCTATGGGGATCCCTTTTTCACTTTGTTAAAAAGAATGATGGATCTATGGGGTCGTGAATTTACTAAAGAGAAATAAATTCTATTATAATAAATAATAAGTATCCTCTTCCTTGTATTGATGATTTATTTTTTTCAATCTATCAGAGATTGATATTTTTTGAAGATTGACATTCGTTCTTGGTATCATAATTTTTGAGTAGAAAGGGAAGACATTCTAAAAACATCTTTTAAAATGAGGTATGGACATTATGAGTTTACTATAATTTCATTTGGATTAACTAATTCACCCAAAGTTTTCATGGATCTAATTAAACGAGTACTCAAGGAAAATCATGAAATTTTTTTGTAGTATTCATTAATGATATTCTAGTATATTTGAATGCATATAAAGACCATGAGAGTCACTAACGAATCATTTCTCAGACTCTCATAAGGACAGATTTGAATGGTAAATTTATTAGGTATGAATTCTAGATTTAGTAAATTTATTTTCTTGTATATAATATCTATACGTATGGAATTTAAATTAATATTATATAGACAAAGGAAATTGATTAATTTCCTATATCAATGAACATAAATGAGGTATATAGTTTCATTTATTTAACAGGTTACTATTATAATTTCATTAATAATTTTGACCGATTGGATTACCCAAAATCCAGGCTCACGTATAAAGGGGTTAAGATCATATAGAAAAAAGAATGTGAAGAATGTTTTTGAAGAATTGATGATAATAATAGCCAATTCTCTGATTGTGACTCTTCTATCAAGAAATTATGGGTTTGGGATATACAATGATGCATCGAAGAAAGGACTAGGTCATTTTCTTATGAAAAATGATAAAGTTATTTCATATTAATCAAGGAAGTTGAATATAAATGAAAAAAATATATCACTCACAATCTTGAGTTAGAAGCCATAATATTTACTCTCTATATATAGATACAATATTTCTGTGGTGAAATATGTGAGATATATATTGATCGCAAGAGATTTAAATAAATATATACACAGAAAGAACTCAACCTGAGATAAAGATGATGGCTTGAGTTACTCAATGATTTTGATTTCTCAATACACTTCCACTTAGGAAAATAAAATAAGGTAAAATATACATTAAGTGAGAAATATCATGGACTTATAACCCAAATTATGATTAATAAAGATCATATGTTCATAGATTTAGTACATATGAATATGGTAATTGTTATGGAAGGGGAAACATCAATCATTTTTCAAATGATTGTGAAACCATATTTGTTGGTAAATATAGAAATATTATCAATCTGATGATTAGAATTTTCAATGCAAAATTAAATACTTTATAGATATAAGATTGGTATGCTTCATGTATAAAGATGGAATTATAAAATTGGAAAAGATTTTATGTGTTCCATCAACACCTGAGCTAAAAAAATTCTATTACGTGATTCTCATAGCTAAAATTTCTCTATACACCCTAGTAGTTCCAAGATGTATATAGATATGAAGGAACATTTTTAGTGGGATAATATGAAGTGGAAAATTTATGACTATGTGTCAATATTATAGTTTTTAAACAAGTGAAGGTTGAGAGATATCATCAAATAGGTGTCATACAATCTTTACGTATTCCTATGTTGAAGTTGAATGACATTACTATGGACATTGTTATTGGATTACCAAATAACCCCATAAAAAATGATATGATATGAGTTATTATTGATCACCTAAAAAATTGGCACATTTTCTTGATTTAAGAGAAGACTTACATCTTGAACACCTTGCAAGACTCTGTATAAATGAAGTTGTAAAACATCATCGTACAACTCTATTGATTGTGTCTGATCGAGATCATATTTTTACATCAAAATTTAGGAAGGGTATTCAGATGGATTTGGATACGTAGAATCATTTGATTACTTATTATCACTCTCAAACTAATAGGAAATCTAAAAGGACAATTAAAAAATTATAAGACTTGTTGAGATCCTGCTCACATGACTTTCAAGGTATGTGTGATTAGTATTTACCTTTGGTAGTGTTTTCCTACTATATTAGTTTCCATTATAGTATTCAAATTTTTCCATATAATTAATTATATAGAAACATATGTTATACTCCAACTTGTAGGGATGAAAATGGTAAGATGAAACTTATAGTTCTATAACTTATTTAAGATACTCCAAAAAAGTAAAAGACAATTCATACTCATATTAAAGTAGCTCAAAGTACGCAAAAGAGTTATACCAACTACAAGAGAAAGGATTTGGTATTTCAAGTGAGAGATCATGTATTTCTGAAGGTATATCCATGGAAGGGAATAATATGGTTTGGTAAAAAAGTGGAATTGAGTCCCTTATACATTAGAATATTTTAAATTCTATAAATAATTTCATTTTAGATTACTGAAAATCAATGCCACCAAGTCTCTCCAAATTTCATGATGTGTCCCACATATCATTGTTAAATAGTACACACCAGACCCAATTCATATACTCACCTAAAAATGAAATAAAGCTGGAACCTAATTTTTTTTATTATAATGAGCCTATCGAGATTCTTGATACTAGAGAGAGAGTATTGATAAATCAAACAACTCGATGGGTAAATGTTATTTTGAAAAACTATAAAATGGAAGAAGTAATGTGGGAACCTTAGTATGTTATGAATGAGAACCACCCACAACTATTTATAAGGAAATATTCATAAAAATTATGAGAGTGAAATTTACGAATGACGAAATAATATAACACCCAAATATTTTATGGTACGTACCTTCTTAAAAAATTTCAATTTATTTGATATCCTACATTTCATGCAATACCGAGCTTAAACAAACCATGATATACTATTAAATATTAACATGACCATTAGAATAGTAATATGACTGTTAGTAATAGTAATGTGGCTATTAGAATAATAACCTCAACTATGAAGTTAAAAATAGAATGTATCTATCTAATAAATAAAAATATGAAATATTTATATCGTGGAATATGTAAATAAATGTATTAATAATAATAAATTAAGTGTTAGTAGTTTTTTGAAACATAAATGTTTATTTACAATTTTTTAATTAATATAATGATTTAAAAGAAAATTAATTTTCATAAAATATATTCATAAATTAATATATTTTATTATTATAATTTTAATATAATTTTATGATACCATATTTATTTTTTAAAAGTGTCATAAAACCAGGTATTAATTTAAAATAAGTATTTTCAAATAAATGATGATTATAATTAAAAATTAAATTTCTCACATTTAGAAAAAAAATATAAAAAATATTTTATTTTCTAAATCTACACATAAAAAAAATTGGGGTGAATTTTTAGGATTTTTCTAAAATTGTTGAATTTTTGGTGAATAGTGAAATACAATAATTTGCGTTATTTAACATTATATGTTAATTACATGATTTTTGAGTCCTTTTTCTTGTAGTGACCAATTAGTTTGAACTCACATTCACTAGTTACTATATATTGTCACAAAAGTCTTCACTATTGATAGTATTGGTCCAAAATAGTATACCAAAGAATAAAATAATCAAAAAACACTACTCTCCTCCACTGTAAAAACCACTTCCCACCACCCCTTCTAGTCACAAATTTTAAGTCTTGGATCTTTCTAATATTATACCAAATTAATATCCCAAACTTCTTCCGCGCTTCTTGTTTCTACTGGTCTTACCAAATGACCAAAGCCAAGTGTCTTAAAGAGGTTCCCAATGAGAAGATATTCGAGAGGTAAAATACTCCATCATTCCCTTTTAATGTCTTTTTGTTTATTATTACATCCTCACCACCCCTTATCTAAAGAGTCATGATAACTCTATTATTATATATATACTTTATTTTTTTAATGTAATATCTTTATTCCAATATTTTTTCTTCACTTTTTATTCCAAAAATGAAAACATTGTTTGTGAGGTGTCGATTCACCGCATATATGGGTGATGAGTTTCTATTTTCCATTAACACATATAATTATATCAATAATAAAATTTTTTGGTTTAAAAAGATTATAATATGTTTATTAAAACTTATTTAATGTTTTGGTACTAGTATATAAATATAATATTAAATAAAATGACGCATATTCATGATGAAGGTTAAAACATCCAAAATAAAGCAATCAACTGTCATTAATAGGTTATCTAGTGAATCGTCCTCATTAAATATAACTAAATGATATATGGGATCATTTAATGTTATTAATGTTCATTTATACTAAATAATTTCAATTATGGGGTTTTTCTTCCATTCCCATAATTATAAGCAAGGGACCAAAACATAAAACCATAAAACGAACACTCCTAAAAAAATTAAATTAAACTTTACAACTCATTGAAATATCCATAAATTAACTTAATAAAATTATAATCAAAATATATATGTTTAATAGGTTAGTAATTATGAAATTAATGAATTAAATTTTTTTATCCATGAAATTATGTATAGATTCATAATCCCTTCCTACATAAGGTAAGGGGTTTCTCATCTCAATTTTATTTTTGTGAGATATGTCTTATTCACCACTTATTTATTATGTGTGGTGTGTTTATACTTACGATTTGATTTATGATCGTAATTACATAATTATTTAATTAAAAATAAAAATTTCTTGTACCATATATATGATTATTTAGATACCATTAATTTTTATATACTGTGTTTACATTGAATGTTGTTTTAACTGGGGACATATTGATGCATTTATATCCTCTATTCAATATAGATATTTTGATAAGACATATTATTCCTGAATTAAATATACAAATCAAGAATTATTTTTACATGATATGACAGGTGGGGCACGATATTTTATATCCACTTGATGAATCGACGGACTTCATGGGGAAAATAGTTATCAACAAACAATTCACTTTTTTCAAACCAATATCAATTGGGTTTATACCCATATAATTAAACAATCTTATGAAAGTAAATGTTATTATTGGTTTACATTTCAGGTCTGTGAAATCCAATAACTAATCATTTTCTTCATTCAGCATTTGGTAATTACTTTTCGGGATATTTTTAATACGAAAAAATATATGGATTCATTTTCATTATGAGTTTGTTAATAGAATTTTTTAGTTATTTACCTTTCCATATTAATGATGCCTTATTGGATATGATTCCATTATTATTGATTCATGTTACCCTTAGTGAAATTTTATCTCACACATTTATTTTCATTCCATCCCCTGGTTATAAAGTTGAAAATTTTGAATAATTTTCACGGAAGCCTTTTATTTTCCTTTGTTATGTTCTATGTTTATTTACCAATGTAATAACGGAACCATGTATGTATCTAATTATTCAAGACTGCTAAAGTGATAAATCCTTTTTGATTTTATCTCTGGTATATATTTCATTGTAATAAGATCACAACCGAATTTGGACTACTAGGGTTGGGGTTACTATAGGGTCAATTGATGGCAAGTGGCTGAAAAAATAAGGAATAAATAGGATGTATAATTTTAAAAATCATATTTTAAAAAATAATGTTATTTATAATTTAAATGGGTGCCCTATTTTTGTTTAGTATTTATCATACCTTGTTAAAAATAAGAATAATCATTTGGATATGACTTTTTTAACATGCATGGTTTTTATAAGGTAATGAAAATTGATGAAAAAATATATTTATCAAATAAATTATTTCAAAAAAATGATATTCTTCAGGAAAAAATCCATGTTATTCCATCATAAAAACAATATAAAAATGAATAAACAATAGTGAAAATCTCGATGTCATGATAATTTATATAGTTTTAATAAAAACCAAGGCCAAAAAATATAAATAATAATAGAAATATCCACAATAATTCTATAAATAAGTTCAATATTAAAGATCAAGTTATGGTCAACTACAATCGTAATAAGAAGATCAATGAAAAAATTCCACACTATAGGACATACATATGAAGTAAATGATCAAAATAAAAATCATATGGAAAATCAATATCTATTATTGTAAATTCAAGATTAAATCATAATAAACATATTGAACAAGAGGGAACAACTTTTAAATCACCTACTAGATAGATTATATAGTGTTTTTTAAATAATATCACGAATAAACTAATAGAAAATCACAAATACATTACATTGGGAAGTTTAAAAAAATATATGATGAAGCTAGAGTGAGAGTAGGATATAGAAAAAAAGCATACATGAAAATGAAAAATTAAATTGATGGAGTTGAGAAAAATAAATAGAATGTGGATTGAAATAATTTGAGAATAATAAAGAAAATTTTAAAGAGAAATAAGTGAAGAAGTGTAAATTTCAGACATAAAGATCTTATCTATCATTCCCAAAGTGGATGTAATAATGAAAAGTAAAATATCAATAGGATTTTTTTTGTAAATCATTAAAAAAATTATATCAACAGAACATTTTTCAAAGAGGTAAAAAATTTCCACACAAAAAAAAATTATTATAGGATAAATTGTAAAACAATAATAAATTAGAGAATTTGAGATATATGTCTCTAATTGAGAAGTGATTAATTGTTTTTCAAAGAAAAATAGCAACTAAAATTTGATATCTTTAAAGTTTTTCATTCATGGAATAATTAGATCATTCATGTTCAAGAAATAATTATGTGACTTTGGGGTTATAATATAATTATATTTAGTGTGTCTAAGAATATTTTAATGGAATAGCCCATACTAACATTAATATCACTTTATTATTTATATTTATTAGTCAAGTATATTAATAGGTTATTAGAAGATGTTATCATTAATATAGTAATGTGTATTTTTCCATAATGTTATTGAACCAATAAATGGAAGAAGAGGATATAAACATATTGTTAGGTCCGCTAGAATGAGTACCCTAAGAGAGGGGGGTGAATCTGGGTATGACTAAATCAAAATTAAATCTTGTTCTGATCTTGTTTCGCTGTTAAGAAAATCAATCTTCTCTCTCTTTCCTATTGCACAATATAAACTGAAGGTAAATCATGCACATGACACAAAAAATTTTAATTAGTTCACCGCTAAGGGATACATCCAAGGAGAATACGCCGACAAGTTTCCAATCATACCAAATTCCACTATTCTTCACTAGATGTGGATTACATGGTTCAGGCACAGTCACTTTGTCCCAGTCTCACTGCCTCTACAAGGTTTAGGGTTAAGTCACTGCTTTCCCAAGGGTCACTCCCTGTTTCTCTCTCTCTGGATCACTGCCGGTGGAGAGGATCACCTTGTTCCTCTTCCTTTGCTCACTACTCTGGAAAGGATCCACTCACAGTTTATAGACCTGTAGGTCTCTTCATTTTAATGAATGAATGCATCTTCCTCTGTAAGTAGATGCTCTATTAAAGCCCAGTTTTCACCCGTAGATGAATCTCTCTTTACACCGAAGGTATCGGGAAAACTTTTAGCTTCCACGCAGCCCGAAAGTCACTACTAGAAATAAACCTGACTTGGTGCGCAAGTCAATCTCGGCATGCAAGTATCGGTGTGCAAGTCACAACGGGCATGCAAGTCCACCTCAGAAACTTGCATGACACAGGCTTCCCCAACTCCAAACTTGTGTGACTCTCTTCCTTTTACGCCTAAACCAATGTTGGCATGCAAATTCCAACCATCGCACAACTTCTCACACTGGCGCGCAACTTCACCTACGCGATCACACACCTCTTGTGCGACCACTATACCTGTGTGACGGGAGCTCTGATTTATCAAAGTGTTGAACTCCAGTAAAGAATGAGGAGGGGTGGTCCAGTATTTATAGGCATTTGGTCACCCCTACGCGATAGCGCGCAATTCTCTCCTCGGCGCACAAGTCTCAGAACGCAGGTCACTTCTCCTGCAAGTTACTTGCGCGACCTAATTCCAAACTTATGCGAACCTCATTCCTTTTCAATATTTTGATCTTATGATCTAGAAAAACCACAGGCACGCAAGTTCTAAATCTTCCAAGGCATCAGTGTGCAAGTCTCTTTCACGGCACGCAAGTCACTTACGCGACACCACCAATACTTGTGTGACACTTATCTCTTTGCCATATTTTTATGATCTGATCTTGAAAAACATATGGCATGAAATTTTCCAAGCCTTCAAGTACACGGCGTGAAAGTCCCTTATCCAAAAACCACTTTTCTTCATTTGAAAATTTTCAGGCCCAAAAATTTGGCAAACATTGGAAAATGGTGCCACCTTGTATCTGTTCTTTTGTACCGCCTCCAGATCACCCATTCCTTTTGTCGACATTCTTGAATCAACCATGGATCATTGACCTCAGCTCTTAAACTCGACATTTCATCATGAAATCTTCTTGGTCAACAATTTGTATGTCATTGTTTTGTTTTGTCAACAATCACCACTTAGATGTCCACTTTGTCAATAAACACAATCACCTAAAAAATGCTTCAATGATACCTTGAGGGATTTTTTCCCAACACATATAATATTTTGTAAATTCTTATTCGTTTATAAGTTTTATTTAAATATTAATCAAAGATGATTAATATCATGATTCAATGATGAAAATATCACATTTGAGGTTATTAAAATACTAAAGAATGGATCCAAATCAAAGGATTTCATTTTTATATTTTTCTGTGATAATTCTATAAGGAAATTTTATATGAAGAAACTTATTATATATAAAATGAAAGAACTCTTTACTTTTATGGTTCATTTAAACTTACAATAATATAAGACATATCAAAATTATGTGTACTATCTATCAAGAGACTCCTAACTATACTTACTCTGTTCCATGGTAAATTCATCAAATAAATGGTTAAAATAACCCATTAACACTCTAAAATATTCAGTTTTGTTGGGAAGATGGTTTTTTATTAGTCATATTAATTACATAATTAATAAATTAAGAATACTATTAGAATATAAAGTTATTTAGATCTTGATATAGATTTATTTCTTAGAAAATTTCTAATATAATAGTTTCTATACATGTCACAAACCAACCTAGGATAACGCTGAACCGGTCACCCGATCCGGTCTGCGACATGGCTCGAAGGGCGTTCCCTATCCCCATGGGCTGCCAACTTGTGTCGGGCATCAAAAGTAAACAGATGGGAACAATTTGGCACAAAAAGAAAATAAATGAGGCAGTGGAAATAAATAGAACAAATGAAAATAAAGAAAGACCAACCAACAATGCTACTAACTTGACCACGACTAAAACTCCTTGTGACCCCTTGGGTCACCCTCCAATACCACAACCAACATTGCTCAAGGCGAACAACTGAAGCAGAAACCTGCATCAGAACTAAAAACAAGAAAAAACTATAGGTATGAGTGTTAAAACTCAATAGGATATCCTTGTAAATCTATTCCCAAACCACTACCTTTAAAAAAAGAAATTTACTAATTCTAGGTTTGAACTAAATATACAAAATTTTGGTTTTCACACACACACACTTTCATTTATAAAAAAACTATCAGTCCATTTCCCTTTGTAATTTAAAGACAATTTTTAATGTTTGAAAGTAACAAGTGAATTTCATTTTAAAACATTTTTGGAAACAATTAGAAAAGAAAACATTAGTTATTGTCAAAGAAGGAAAACTACACATAACACACAACACACACCAAGGGAAATGGAAAAAGTGGCACAAAGGGGACAACAACTGAACTAGACCTCTCAACCATCCACCACATACAAATAAACACTAATCGAAACATCGGTTGAACCTAGGAGATCGTGAACAATACAGAACATACTATACATGTGACTCATCCTGAAAGAATTCACTAACTCGATGACTTCATAACTCCCTAATGCTCGACATAGCCCTGCATGGCCTAACCGAGGGGCCCAATCCCCAGAGCAGCAATAACTCAGTATTCCCCTGCTGTGGGGCCACTAGCCAGTGTGTAAATCTAAACTAGTGCATCAATCGTTCTCAGAATATTCACTCACTATGCCAGGTTCCTATGTCAACACATACAATAAAAAGGGGTTTGTCCACAATAAAAGTCCATCAGTCACGATGCACAAACATCAAATACATCTCACGCAATCAACTCACACCAAATATCACCCCTGAGTGGGTTTTCCAAAATAATTTATTTTATTAAAGTGTCAAACGGGCCTTCACCAATTTTAATGAAAAACCTCATTTCATAGAAAAAACCCAAAACAATCGTTCAAGATTTAAAAAAATAATTTATCATTTAAACCAAAACTACATTTGAAATTATATGAATTATATTTAAAATACAAAGGTTCATTCTTTCACTATAGGGTGTTCCTTCATCGGGAAAATATTTCAAGTGTTCAGTATAAAATAAACGGCTCTTTTTACACCAAATAATCATTTAAAAATTAATTATGTTATATTATTTCTCATTTATTAAAATTAATAAAACATCATGAAATTAATAAATTCTAAAAATAAAGGTGACTGTAGTGGGGGGCCTACCCCGAGTCACAGCTCGAACACGATGACACAATAAACCTCACATAGGCACACAAGCACGTACAAGTCGATTATCACGGTGTTGCGGGGTTACCTCGCCAACACGCTGAAACAAACGCATGATAACTATGAACACATAGCCACTGACTTAGAACAAACCAAACGAATAACCAGCACATAAGAACCAGCTCGACATAACTTCAAAACACAACTCGTGCCATCAAAACTATTTATTAAACCACATTAAAATCCACAAAGTGTTTACAAAAACCACACAACACCAAAATAAATCACTAATAATTTTAAATAGCCAACAGACCATTTTAAGAAAACACTATTGCAAAACCTGACAAAAGCGCAAGACATGATGATATCAACATTTTAAAACATGTTCGCTTAACACATTTTCAAAACCAGGCTCATAGCATACACACTATTTAATAAATAATTTGAAAGTTTATAAGTCTGATTTAAGAAGTATACCACAAATTTTCACACAAAAAACCAACTCGATAACCCTTCTTTCAATCATACACACCAAACCAACTTCGAAACTAAACAGTATTATCAAATCAACTTAAGGTCCAATCATTTCATGAAATAATCAAATTCAAAAAATCCCTAAATATATTTTTTTAACACATTCACTAGAATTATAAACTTACTAATGGACTAAATATGAGGTATTATCAAGTTTCAAATCAAATAAGATAAATAATTTGAAGAATGAAAGTGTCAAAATAATGCGTTGGAAAGGATAAAACAGGATTTTCCTACCTCAATTCAAGTGTGGATGTGATGAGACTTCAAAGAGATGCGGATCAAGACCTCACAGACTCTTCACATGTCGTAGAAGCCATGTAAAACCAATCCACACATCAATCCTAGCATTTAGGTTTGACCCATCATCAAACCCCACAAATTTAGAAGAAAAACGCACCGGCGAGGGATTCGGGCCATAGCAGCAGGTCACGGGAGCATCGGGTCGCACTGGCCGGACAGGGGGGCGGTGGCCGGAGGCCGAACGCAAGTGAGGGGGGTTTTGGTGAGATGAGGGAGTGGCTGGGGTGGTCGATTCTCTAGATCAGGAACTAGGGTGGCGATGTTGGGTTGTCGAAATGGGAGCTGGGTGGTGGGGTCAAGCCTCCGGAGATGGAGTAGGGTGGTGGCGTCGGGTCGTCAAAACGGGATCAGGGGAGCCAAGGTTCGCTGGTGGCTGCAGTAGGAGAGGCTGTGAGGGGTTCTAGGTCAGGCGTGTTGCACCGCGCAGAGGAGAAAACGGGGGGGGGGGTGTCGCGACCCTCCACTAGGGTTTTCAACCCCTATTTTTTATTATTTATTATAATAATAACAATAATAAATCTAATAATAATCATAATAATCATAATAATATAAATAATAATTATAACAATTTAAATATGAATAATATAAAACCAAAACAATAGTAATAAAAATAAATAACAATAATATTATTATTATTAACAAAAAAATATTTTTTTAACTTAATCCATTAATTATAAAATTCATAAAACTGGGCAACCATGCGCTAAACGCACATCTTGAAAAAAACACGCATGCAAATTGCGCACCTCAACGTAGTCCACTTGTGCACCCGCACAAGAACCTGGGGGGACCACACAGTTACCGCTAATCATGCGGTGCCCGTGCATGGGTCTAAAACCAAGTAAAAATAGTAAACGACGAAGATTTTAATACGAGACCCAACCTGAACCTTGGCACAAGAACCCAGGGCCAAGAAATAATAAAAGAAAAAAATGAATTAAAAAGTCCAGGTGTGACAATTTTCCCCACCACAGACACTTTCTGCCCCCAAAAAGTCACCCAGCTAATCAATAGATAAAACAGGGATCCATACTTGACTGAAACCAAGGGAAACCCCAATATGAGAGAAGAGGAGAACTTGAGGGGGTTCTCCCCACCACAAGAGGTCAACTAATGCGGAAATTTGACACCCAACCATAGTAACCCGAGAAGGTGGGTGGCAATGTGGGAACTCCCAACCGATCCAGACTAAACTCTATAGCACGATCGAAACAACACCCCTGTTGAAACTTGGAACTCTCAACTCAGACCAAAGAAAGCCCGAACAGTAGAGAAAAATCTCCAAGTAGAACATAACCATAACAGTAAACCCGAGCATAACTGCAAGCCTGGACTCTTCCGTAGGCACTCACATCTCCAAACCATAATCTCCAAACTGAGATTAACCCATACAAGGTTTAAACAAACTTTTTAAAGAAAAACGTACGATTCATAGAATCATAATTCAGAAAAAACCAGACTGTTTGGATTACAAACGAACACGTCCATCCAAACTTCATGACTAAACAATGGACCTATAAAAACATCATAACTTTAATAGCATAAAAACAAGAACAAAAAGACTTTAAATGTTCCACTGCAAACATGGAACAGAAAACCCAAACCAAGGCTTCACATCCCTGTCAATTCCTGACTAAGCACATGCTTCACCCCAAGGCTTGTGGCTGGGGATATGATGGCTAAAGCATCTCCTGCCTCACAGTTAGGTACTGAAATTACTCCAGTCACAACGTCTTATTCAGGCGACGCTTCCTGCAAAAACTTCTCTAGATGACCCATACACCTGCAATGATGGCACGTCTTCAGAGGGGTGTGACATGACGTCTTGTATTCCCTAAACATCCATACTGACGGTACACCATTAAACGGTCTGAATAAATGTATGTTATAGCCACTATAGAGAACTCTATAGAAACAAATTCACCTGACACACTCTGCTCGTCAGATGGGGGACCTTTACGAGCAACCAGATACGGTGGATTTCCAACTACTTGCGCTCTGTAGACCAACTCAGCTAAGAACACCTCATGCACCAACGTCGAAAAATTGATGCTCCCATAAGGGGAGGACTCGCTCCTTGATCTATGGATGAAGACCCCTAATGAAGGGAGAAGTCTTCATCCAGTCCTATGACGCTACCCCCGGGAAAAGAGACACAAGATCCTTGAAATGTTCAACACACCCAGGTAATCCCATGAATCATTGCACATGTCTTCATCCACTTTTATTCATACGCACCAACACGCACTTTCCATGCATCCTCTCACATGTTCAAACGTTCATAAAGAGTACCTGAGGTTTCACCCCAAACCATTATCAACCAATTTCCATGCAAACACCAGTTTTCCAAACCGAAGGCTTTCAGTTTGAAAACCCATTTCATAAATTTGAATTCATTTAAAAGAAATCAGTCCCATTTTCAAAAACCCTTTTTCATTTCCAAAAACCCACTTACACCAAACAGAACGAAAATAACAATAAACTTGCATCAATCCACCGGAGTGAGGGACTTGCGGTCACACTTAACCAGGGGACATGGTAGTGGGTCATGCCCCAATTAAGCTTCAACAACTAGGAGGAATTCAAACCGTGTACCTGGACTCGACATGGGTCACTACTCTATGTGAGATCATGATGTAACATCGGTTTACCTCTGTTGTCATCCCTCAATCAAAAACAAACTAGAACGAGACAAGAACTCAATTCCCGAACTACCCCTGGCGACTCAAGGTTTGGAACGGGTGAGGGTTCATGACGTCCTTCCCATTCCAACCTCTCGAGTCCCGACACACCTAATCTCCATCTACCGGACACCCCAAATAACAACGGCCACCTCTGATACCATTTTGTCACGAACCAACCTGGGATGACCCTAAACTGCTCACCCGAGCCAGTCCGCAACATGGCCCGAAGGGCGTTTCCGATCCCTATGGGCTGGAAACTAGTGACGCGCATCAAAAGTAAACAGGTGGTAATGATTTGTCCAAAAAAAAAAAATTAAGCAGTAGAAATAAATAGAACAAATGAAAATAAAGAAAGAGAAACCAACAACGCTACTAACCTGACCACGACCAAAACTCCACGTGACTCCTTGGGTCACCCTCTAATACCACAACCAACGTCACTCAAAGCGAACAACTGAAGTTGGAACCTGCAGCAGAACTAAAAACAAGAAAACACTATAGGCGTGAGTATTAAAACTCTGTAGGCTAGCCCGATAAATCTATTCCCAAGGAACATTGTTCTAATAAATAAATTTAGTAATTCTAGGTTTGAACCAAATATACAAAATATTGGTTTTCACACACACACACACTTTCATTTCTAATACAAGTATCAGTCCATTTCCCTTTATAATTTAAATACAATTTTTAATGTTTGAAAGGAACAGGTGAATTTTATTTTTTAAAAAAAATTCAAAAAATTAGAAAACCAAACTTTAGTTATTAGCCAAAAGGGAAAACTACACATAACATGCAACACAAACTAAGGGAAATGGAAAAAGTGGCACACATGGGCCAAAAACCAAACTAGACCTCTCAACCATCCACCACATACAAATAAACACTAATAGAAACATGGGTTAAACCTAGGAGATCGTGAAAAATCCAGAACATACTATACATGTGACTCATCCTGAAAGAATGCCCTAACTCGATGACATCATAATGTCATAACGCTTGGAATAGCCCTACGTGGCCTAACCAGGGGGCCCAATTCCCATAGCATCAATAACTCTGTATACCCCTGCTATGGGACCTCTAGCCAGTGCGTAAATCTAAACTAGTGCAGCAATCATTCTCAAAAGATTCACTCACTATGTCAGGTTCCCATATCAACACATACAATAAAAAGGGGTGCGTCTACAATGAAATTCAATCAGTCACGATGCACAAACATCAAATATAGCTCACACAATCAACTCACACCAAAGATACCCCCTGAGTGCCTTTTCCAAAATAATTTATTTTATTAATGTGCGAAATGGGCCTTCACCAATTTTAATGAAAAACCTCATTTCTTAGAGAAAATCCAAAACACTCGTTCAAGATTAGAAAAATCATTTATCATTTAAACCAAAACTAAATTTGAAATTATATGAATTATGTTTAAAATCGAAAGGGGAATTCTTTCAGTACAGGGTTTTCGTTCGTCGGGAAAATATTTCAAGTGTTCTATATAAAATAAACAGTTCTTTTTACACCAAATAATCATTTAAAAATTAATTATCTTATATTATTTATCATTTATTAAAATTAATAAAACATCAAGAAATTAATAAATTCTAAATTTAAAGGTTAGTGCAGTAGGGGGCCTACCTCGAGTAGCAGCTCGGACACGATGACCGAATAAACCCCACATAGGCGCACAAGCACGCGCAAGCTGATGATCGTGGTGTCTCGGGTTTACCTTGACAACATGCTAAAACAAATGCACGATAAATAAGAACACATAGCCACTCACTTAGAACAAACCAAACGAACAACAACCACAAAAGAACCAGCTCTACATAACTTCAAAAAACAACTTGCGCCATTAACACTATTTATTAAACCAATTTAAAATCCACAAAGTGTTTACAAAAACCACACAACAACAAAATAAATCACAAATAATTTAAAGATCCAATAGACCATTTTAAGAAAAAACTAGTTCAAAACCTGAAAAAAGTGCACGACACGGTGATATCAACATTTAAAAACAAGTGCGCCTAACACATTTTCAAAACCAGCCTCGTAGCGTACACACTATTTAATAAATAATTTAAAAGTTTATAAGTATGATGTAAAAATTATACCACATATTTTGACACACAAAACCAACTCGAAAACCCTTCATTACATCATACACACCAAACCAACTTCTCTACTAAACAGTCTTATCAAATCAACTTAAGGTCCATGCATTTCACGAAATAATAAAATTTCACAAAATCACCAAATATATTTTTTTAACACATTTAATTGAATTATAAACTCATCAATGGAATAAATATGGGGTATTATAAAGATGAAAATCAAATAAGATGAATAATTTTAAGAATGATAGTGTCAAAAGAATGAATTGGAAAAGATAAAATAGGATTCGCCTACATCAATTCAAGCGTGGATGCGATGAGACTTCAAGGATATGGGGATCGAGACCTCTCAGACTCTTAGCACACCCTAAAACCCAAGTAAAACCAACCCAAACATCAATCCTAGCATCTAGGTTCGACCCATCAAGAAACCCCACAAAGTTAGAAGACAAACGCAACAACGAGGGGTTCGGGCCATAGCAGCAGGTCACTGGAGCAGCGGGTCGCACTGGCCGGACAGGGGGGCGGTGGTCGAAGGTCAAACGTGAGTGAGCGGGGTTCCGTTTAGAGGAGGAAGTGGCTACGGTGGTCGATTCTCCAGAGCAGGGAGTGGGGTGGCTGCGTCGGGCCGTCGAAACGGGAGCGGGGTGGCGTCGTCGGGCCACCAGAGCAGGAGTAGGGTGGCAATGTCAGGCCGTAGAAACGGGAGCAGGGGAGCTGAGGTTCGCCGGTGGCTACAGTAGAAGAGGCAGCGAGGGGCGCCAGGTCAGGCGCACTGCGCCGTGCATAAGAGAAAACGGGGGGGGGGGGGGGGGTCGCGGCCCTCCCCTAGGGGTTTCAACCACTCTTTTTTATTATTTCTTATAATAATAATTATAATAATAAAACTAATATTAATCATAATAATAATAATAACATAAATAATAATTATAAAAATATAAATAAGAATAATATAAAACCAAAACAATATTAATAAAAATAAATAACATTAATATTATTATTATTAACAAACATTGTTTTTTTAACTTAAGCCATTTAATTATAAAATTGTGAAAATTGGGTAACCACGCACTCAACGCACGTCTTGAAAAAAAAACATGCACACAAATTGCGCACCTCAATGCAGTCCACTTGGGCACTCGCACAAGCACCTGGGGAGACCGTGCAGTTACCGCTAATAATGCGGTGCCCGTACACGGGTCTGAAACCAAGTAAAAATAGTAAACGGTGAAGATTTTAATCCGGGGACCAACCCGGACCATGGTGCGAGAACCCGGGGCCAAGAATTAATAAAATAAAAAATGAATTAAAAAGTCCAGGTGTGACAATACATTCCTTGTGTGTCTATAATTTTTTTAGATGAAGTAATTTAATGCATCAACCACAAAAAAATAATATGTCTCCTAATGAAACATGATTACAAGAAATATTTAATCAAAATCCAAGATTTAGGTTTCATTTACCTAATCATCAAATGTGAGAGATTCATCTGTTTACCTATTATACTATATAAGGTAGAATTGAAAATGTTAAAGAATGGGATTATTGAGATTATTATTACTTGTGCTATCACAAGAATATAAGAAATAATTCATATTATCATTAAATTATAGGATATTCAAACAAATGTATTATATGAATATTTTTATTTCTTAGATTTTAGAACAAGATTTAATCAGACAAGAATAGAAATTTATATCTAATGAAACAAAACTATTACATGTCTTTATGAGATCTCTCATATCATTTTATGACTTTTGGGATACATGATATGGCTAATAACTTTAAACAACACACGAAAGATATACATCATGTCTACACAAGGGAATTTATAGTGAACTTAATGAGGTATTATTGAGATTATGAAAGATCCTTAATTTGATATTAAATTCCCTAAACATGGTATTTGAATAATGTGAAGGCATATTTTTAGTGAATAATTTGGAATGAATTCATTTTATGTCGACATAAATGTAACAGCCTGAGATTTTATGAAAAATATTCTTTTTAATTTCATTAATGTCTTGTGTTGTAAGATACACCAAAAGGAGCTTGCACAACACGCATCTTTGACTTTCCTTGCATTACACGCAATCACGACCTTCCCTGATAGCGTGTGTAGTACGCAATAACGAGTTCCACTAAACAACAATATGCTATTAAAATATTATTAAAAATAGCCATTATGAATAGTAATAACCAATTTTTGAAATTTTGTAAATTTTATTTTTCAAAATGGACTTCATTTTTGGATTTGGAATATCGAAATTAGCTTAGGGTGAAATTTTTGTACATTTTGGATAACTTTCATTTTCTGATGAATAGTGAAAATTACTAAATTTTAATTAAAAACAACCTTTTTAATTGAAATAATTAATAGTGATAAAATATTATTTTGAGTGGTTTTAAAGTATATTTATAATATATTTTTACAATTTAATACAATTTTGGTCATTTTATGTAATTCTACATTTAAACCAGACATAAACAAGTGTCAATCTTTTGATAGTTATTATCTCTTAAGAACACGCTATTTGTTTTGACGATGGGAATTAATTTTTAAATTAATTAATGCAACTGATATGTTTTTAATTTGGTAAAATAGACATAATTTTTGAGTTCATAATATCAAATATATCTTAGGTCTAATTTTTGGTATTTTTCTGGAAACTTTCATTTTTTTTTGATGAATAGTGAAACCACTAAGTGGTAGTTAAAAAAATGAATTTTTCATAAAACTTAATTTTACCGCTTCTATGAGTGGAATTTCAGAAATCCGAGAGACACGGTTGATGTTATTAAGTAAAATGTGCTTCAATGAGATGAAAATAATTTTTGGTGAATAGTAACTTTTTATTTTTTTCCCCACGGTTAAAAGTAAATAGGGTAATTAAGGGTAAAAATGTTATTATTATTACCCTAACACATGTCCTAATTCTATTGGATAAGTTTAATTCGACCAAAAACAACCTTAGGAATAATATATGATCACTTAGGCCCACTTGGATTAGATTAAGACATTTATTATTAATTTATTTAAAGTAGGGTTAAAATAGTTAAAATCAATGTTTAATAAGTAAATCATTTTAATATAGGGTTATACATAAGATAAATTCGACTATAAATACTCATTAGAAAGATAAAAATATTTCCTACATAATGGTATTTTATTTTTAATTTTTTCACATTAAATAATTTAATTTATTTATGACACAAAGATGATGCAGTAATTATCTTATTAATAAAATATTGAAATAATTGATGTTATAAATACCCAAATAAATGTAATTTGAGGCTTTTTATGAATTAAAATAATTTTATAGGTTAATATTACATGTTAGTATTGCTTTAATTAACTTTGTTCGAATTAATCATTCTGTTATGATTTTTACAAAAATCAATTACTAAATAGTGTCAAAATTGACATAAAATAGTTTTTAAAACATATATTATATTATTAATTGTTATTTCATTCATAAAAATATAAGTTTCATCCAAATGACTTAGATAAGGTTATATATATTAATAATAAACAACTTTGGGTTCGTTTGGCTGCTTATAGTAAGTTTGTTAACCTTATAGTATAAGAACATAAGAAGACACGGTAAAAGTAAAATTATTTAACTTAATGTTAAATCTAAATGATAAGGTTAAAATAGGAACCTAAACTTGTCTAAATTCAATTGGATGAGATGATTCCGACCCATCCCCACCTTAGCTTAGAAATAAATCAATTTGGAGCTATTTAAAACCGAACTTGACTTTATAATAAAATAATATTTTTATTTTTTCCAAAGGTGCCCCTCTCCTCCCTTATAAAAGGGAACCCCCTCCATCTCTTCCTCACACCACTTTGAGAATTCATGCTCGTCCAACCTCTGACAAATTCTCTTCTCCACTTCCCTAGAAACATCCTAGAGGTTATGGTTATCCTGAAAGACCAATTTTAGTGCCCTAAAAGGAGATCTCAAAGAGGCGCTTCAAAGAAGAGGTAATGTCTGTTACCGATTCTTTCAACTTTATTTCTTCTTCCACTTATTCTTATTAGGTTGTTTCATTATAAAGTAATAACATCAGTATCACTCATATACTGATATTTTATTATAATTATGAGACAACCCTATTTCACCATCTATCCATCCTACGAAAAACGAAATCACCGCGCGTGCGTACGTACGGAATATCGTCTCCACGCCGTGGTGTAATCTATTTTCCACCACCACCTTACTTGGATGGGTATAATGGTGTACATAATAACTATATTTGATTATTGTAAAATGATATTTATTCTGAAATAGTATACATACACTCCAATACAATTCCACGATCATGAGAATGATATCATCGCACGTGCGTACGTACGGACTACCGTCTCCACGACGCGATGAGATTCATTCTCCACGTTAACCATTCATGATTATAAAGTATATATAATAAGTAATCATGAAATATATGACATAATAATGATACTGGATTTATCTGTATATATATTTATGTCATCTACTTAATTCCATTCAACTCAATAAGGAAACGAAAACAGCGTTCATGCGTACGTATGGCCTACCGTCTCCATGAACGGTGTATTTCTTTCCATTTACTAATCTATTATATAAATGTATATTCTGAATATATATTATATATACATCATGTTTTATATTCTGGAATTAATTAATCATGATCTAAGTAATCATATGAATAATTACAAGTCAAAATGCGGACAAAAAATGAAACGATTTTACCAAAAACACTCTTAAACATGGAATTTACAAAAGAACGGGTAATATAAAGTCATTAGTGAACCATATATGATATCATAATAATGAGTATGATTCTGGAATAAGTCAATGAAATTATTTAAATCATTATACAGAAGTTTCGGACACTTACAATGAAAATCGGACCTAAGGTAAGGGAAATATCACAATCTCATTTTTATCCGAGATTGTTTATTATTTGGTATTTACTGGGGTGTATTTTATCATCCACATCCATGTTTCCTCAATATGTAATATTTATATTCTTATACAATAGTTTATATCAAATTTTTCCCTTAAGATAGTTTTTAGTAAAAGATATGAAAGGAATCTTTTGTCGTTTTTCGTACGAGGTACTTTTTGACTTTTCTGACAAAAGTACGAGAAGAATGTTTTTTTTAACTTATACGGCATGAATGGATTTTTAAAACAATATTTCCAAGAAGTTTCCTTTACAAGTTTTCAAGTTTATTTTTAATCAACTTCTTTTAGTTTAAAATTGTATGACATGTTAAGAAAGAAAAATGTTTTTGAATTTGAAAGGATATTTTCCTCAAGAATGGAGTTCAAGTGTTTTATCAAAATTATTTTCCATCTAAGATAATATAGGGTTCTGTTTATATCCCTATTATTACATTGATTTGATTATGTTGTGATGAAATTATTTTTATGAATTCCTTTATCTTATATGAATTTTTTGATGATGTCACGATGTTTAAGATTCCCATTTTTTTACATGGGTTATGCAAGGATGTATGATTTATGATTTTGTGGCACACATAAGAATGGTATCATTATGAGATGGGTGGGACCTATATCTCCCTCCAATGCATTGGGTAAAGATTTGATATCTCATGAGGTAGACATGGCTGGAACGGTAGGTTATACCGGTTCAGTGAAACTGGACTGAAACCAGGAGTGAACTCGGTTCAGAAAGGGACTTTGTCCACTAAGATAGTATTGGCAATGCACTAGTGCAGAAAACGTTTTTTACGTCTGTTATTTTTTAAATTTTACGTCGGTTTCTAGCCGACGTTAATACATGCGACGTTATAAATAAAGTTTTTGACTTCGGTTATTTAAAAACCGACGTCAAAAACATAAAATCGCGATGTTTATCACATCGGTTATTTTAGAACCGACGTGATAAAGGGCCTGGAGAATGGTTTATCACGTCGGTTATTGAATAACCGACGCGATAAACGGACTAGACAATGGTTTATCATATCGGTTCTTAAACAACCGACATGATAAACAGGGGCGATGGGGTTTATCACGTCGGTTCATATATAACCGACATGATAAACTAGGGTGAGGGGGGTTTATCACGTCGGTTCTATAATAACCGACGTGATAAACCAGGGTGAGCGTGGTTTATCACATCGGTTCATATAAAACCGATGTGAAAAACCAGGGTAGGGGGGTCTATCACGTCGGTTATTATATAACTGACGTGATAAACCGGAGGGAGGTGGTTTATCACGCCGGTTATTCAATAACCGACGTGATAAACCATTGTCCAGGTCGTTTATCATGTCGGTTATTGAATAAACAACGCGATAAACCATTCTCCAGGCCCATTATCACGTCGGTTATTAAATAACCGATGTGATAAACCATTCTGCAGGCCTTTTATCAAGTCGGTTAATAAATAACCGACGTGATAAACTATTTTCTAGGAATTTTAACACGTCAGTTATTAAATAACCGACGTGATAAACTATTTTCCAGGAATTTTATCAGGTCGGTTATTAAATAACCGACGTGATAAACCCAATTTTTTTTTAAACAGAATGCAGTCATCTTCTCTCCACCAGAATCAACCAGAAAACAAATCAAGAAATCGTACCACAAAAACAGAAGTACATCAAAATTAAGCATGTACATAGATTACATATAAAACTTACCCCCTAGACAGCATCCACCCTCATTTATACCCCATGGACAGCCCTCCCCCACCCCGTTGGAGCCCTCACCCTCATGTATACCCCTGGATAGCCCTCCCCCACCCCATTGGAGCTCCCTCCCTCACGTATACCCCTTGGACAACCGTCCCCCACCCCATTGGATCCCCTACCACACTCCTGGACTACCCCCTGACCCCCGGACACCCCCAAAAACCCCTTGACAACCCCCCAGCCGCCTGAACAGAACCTCCTCACCCCCTCACCCCACTTGACAGCCCCCACCACACCCCCGGACAGCCCCAAACACCCCTGGAAAACCCCCCACCCCTGGACAGCACTCCCACACCCCTGGACCGGCTTCCCACACCCCTGGACATCCCTGCCACCCCCCAGGACTGTCCCCCGACCCCACCGGATAGCCCTCCCAGACCGCTGGACACCCCCCCAACCCCACTGAACACACCCCGACACCCTTGGAACCCCTCCCCCACAGACCCAAATCCATACCAGAAAAACCATCAAAAGTAGACCAAAACAAGAAGTAGAGAAAAATTAATCATTCACTTATATAACATTCAAAACTTACACTGTCAACTTCAAAAAAAACTAAATCCAACCTAAACAACTACCAAATACACAATTAAAACGACAATATTCAAAATTACATTTTACATTACAAACAAATAAAATTCAATCAAACCTGTAAAATAATTTGACCGCTCCACTTGTACGTGTTTGATGTCTTCAGCGGTATAGGGTTGAGGGTCATCAAAAAGCTACAAATGAAACATAAGATAGTTAATGTGTATAATGAATAAATCAAATTGAAATATTAGGGCAAAGTTTAAGAGGAAATCGTACCAGGTCAAAATTCACAACTGTCCCAGTTGTTATTATGTCATACTTAAATCTTAACATATAATATCCGCATTTGATGAGGCCTTGTTGTTCATGACAATTCTGTTTTGAATGAGTGTAAATTCAATATATTATTTTTATGTAATAAATCAAAAATTATAAATTATAAATGGAAATTTACCTTCGCATTTACATATTTGATCTTTTCATTTCTTTTCTTTGTGTTTTTTCGAAAGTAGACCCATGCACTGTTAGAAAATAATACGAATGGGGTAAATTTAAAATTCATTATAATATATAAAACTATTGAGAAATTGAAACTTACTTTTCCAATATATTCTTAAAACTTTCTCGCACATCACCATGAACAGAGCATAACCAATAAAGAGCTTTCTCCCTTGGGAAAAAAATCCCTAACATCCAATGATCACTGATAAAAGGAAATTTAATGTTAGTGGTTTTTTATGTTAAAAGATAATTAACTCTTTGAGAGAAATGTGTTTCATACCTCTCACAAAAAGGCATCATCCAACATTGTCTGATTATATTCTTTTCAAATCTTTCATCAATATAAACCATTCTTTTTTCCTCAGTCAATGCACATGCTTCAGGGGAAATCAATTGCGGGTCCATGAATCCATATACTTCTGTCAGTTCATTCCTCTCACAAATTTTATAAAGATACCTAATACAAAACATACATAAGTATACATTTTTAATAAATATAACGCAGGTAAAAGGTGTTAAGACATACATGGAAAAAATTTCACCACGTTGATGCCTAACTTATCTCCAGTAACAAGCTCCATGATATCAGATTTTGTAATCCCCACACTTATTTCACGTCCACAAACATGAGATTCCATTGGAAACTCATAAAAACCCAAAAAAAAATTTGAATATCTTGACAATCTATCAAGACCACTGGAATCTGTATCTGATGTCATAGCATGTTGTCTTTGTTGTTGTCTATACAGTATTTCATTACCTTTGAAGTATTCCTGTGAAAAAAAAATTGAGAAATATAGTAGTTTTCAAATGATAAAACAACTTTAATAAAAAAATAAAATAAAAGATATAACATTCATACCACTATGGTAATGAGTCGAAGAAGTCTGGATGGCCAAACTAAAAAATGGCCAATACTCTATCCAACTATCGCCACCTCATCTGTAGGTATTGGTACCCTAGCTGATCTATATATAATATCATGTACAGTGACCCTCTGATTATATACCTCTAATTTTTGATGATGAACTGTATCTCTTACACAATATACCAACCCCTATGCTACTATATGATGTTGAGAATCATCAATATACAACTCGCAATATGTAGGAAGATGCGGCAGAGGTGTAGGATAATAAATGGGGTCCGTAGGCTGAGGTGGGGGAGTGGGAGCTACTGGCGGAGGTGGAGGATAAATAATGGGGTCTGTAGGGGGAGGTGGAGGAGTGGGAGCTGCAGTCTGAAATTGTCTTTGCATTTCTGCAAACATAGACTGCACCGACTCTCTAATCTTGTCTTCCATCGTCACATTAATATTTTTAACTTCAGCCTCCAAGGATTCTATTTTTTTTATAAACCCCCTCAATGTTAGAAGTTGAAGAACGTGGAAACACTTTTCTTACCGATACACCTGTCGGATATCGTCTTACACGACCAAGATGTTCGGGCCTTCCCAATGCTACACATAAAATATCTTTCCTCCCAGTAGCTGTAAATGTCCCCTCTGAACTCTTCTCCTCAAGAGAGTCCTGTATTAATTAATTGAACATTTCTGTAATGATTGAAACTTATATGAAGAAAAAAGTTAACTTAAATAAATTAAATAGTTATCTTACAATCCTCTCAGCTACGATTCTCAATTCTTCCGAAAGATATTTCCCTTTTTCCCTTCTAAGCTCTCTTCCATTTTTCATGTCTAGATGGAGGGGGTGGAAGGGCCACCTCTCTAGAGCTTGAAGACTCAGTTCTTAGTTGTTGAATTTTTTCCGCCATCATTTTTTCTTCCAATAATGTATACCCTCCCCGAGATAAAATATGAGGGTATACATTTTTAGATTGGATCTTCTGATGTGCTTTCCTTGTTTGCTGTAATTTAAGAATAAGAAATCATTAATAAAACATTAATAAAATCATTTATATAATAAAGTTTATAAAAGTTTACATTGCCCTTACTAGAAATGAATCTTTTTTTCAACTTTCCAAAAACTGTCTCCATGTGTCTTTATCTATAAAAGGATATATACGACGTGGATTGTCATGACTCCTATGACCATAAATGAAATCAGATGAGAGGGTTGATTTGAAATCCCTCCATCTCCTGGCAGCCAACGATAAGCATTTCTTCCTGACTCCTCCAGTGTCAGGAATATCAAATGTCATCTGATAAAGAAGAGGTTAAACATATTATATATACTAGAAACATTAAAAGAATGGTCAAACAATGACAAAAGATCTTACCAAAATCGTCTCCCACAACTGAGAGATAATCGCTTTATCCACACCTCTCCAATCATCATACAGAATGCTTACTTTGGTCTTAGCCTGGGTTGCAACAAAACTCTTAAAATCTTTGGCATTCGGACCTCTAGGAATATCATCATCATCAAACTCAACTACTATCCTCTGATCCTGCGTACGGGCAAGTGATAATTTTGGTAAACGTGTGCACCCATGTTTACTAACCTTTGAACTCTTTTTCGTAATAGGAGCATGTGAATGTTCATCCCCAGAGGTATGACCAGCAATATGCTCCTCTCCAGAATCATGTGGTTGATCATCTGAATGATCTGTCATTATCCTTCAAATCAAAAAAACAAACGTCAATTCGCAAATATACAAATTCAAATATTTTAATACTACTGTAATCAGAAAATAGAAAAGTGTACTAAGTTACATAATAGTATACATTGGTAATATGGTAAGCATGTTAAACAATGGTAAAGATGGAAAAGGTGGTCAAGATGGTCAAGATGGTAATAATGGAAAAAATGGTAAACCTGGTAAACATTGTAAACATGGTAAAGTAATTGTTAGTGATCAAATATACAAATTTAAATATTTTAATACTACTGTAAATCAGAAAATAGAAAAGTGTACTAAGTTACATAATAGTAATCATTGGTAATATGGTAAGCATGTTAAACAATGGTAAAGATGGGAAAGATGGGAAAGATGGTCAAGATGGTAAAAATGGTAAAAATTGTAAACCTGGTAAACATTGTAAACATGGTAAAGTAATTTTCAGTGAACAGAAATATGCATTTTAAAATTCATGTAATGGTTATAAACATGATAAAGTAAACTAAACAAACTTAAAACAAACAAAAACATATACTTATTTTATTTTAAAACATGTTTTAATAAATAAAAAACTTACAATATCTAACATTTATGGAAAAAATAAATGTAAACAAGATATAAACATATGTTACCTGTAATTTTAGGAATGTAAAAATGGATTGTTTTCCCAAATTCCTTCGTCTTGATCGTTCCTTATGGCAAAAACTATGTCTTCAACATGATCGTCGTTATGTTCTGTTAATATTTCCATGGAAGTATGGATCTCACATAAATCAGCATATTCATCAAGTTCATCCTCACCAACATATTGTTTTTTCCCTTGTAAAACAACAGCCCACTGCATATCTGATTGATCTACTACATAAAAAATTTGTTTTGCATGTGTCGCCATTATAAAAGAATCAGCTGTGTCTTCCAATCTATTCAGATTAACAAGTGTCATTCCAAATTCATCATGTCTGACGCTGTTGTTACTGTTAAACCATTTACAGTTAAAAACGGGAACTTTAATTTTAAAGTAATCAACCTCCCATATGTCTTCAATCACTCCATAATATGCATTTGAGGCAGAAATTGGGTTTTTGTCCTTAGCACTCGAAAAATGCATTGCTTCTGCAAACACCAAGAAACCACTATTCTGAACTACACTTCTGTTGTCCTGAGCTTTTGTATGAAATGTATAACCATTAATGTCATAACCGGACCATGTTATCACATTTAAACATGGACCACCCACTATCCATTTTAATGTCTCGGGTACATCTGATCTACCAAGAAAAGTCTTTTTAATCCATGAAAAAAAAGTTTTGTTGTGATCATTCAAAATCCACATTTCTTTCTTCTTTGGATGACATTGTTTCAACTCATTAATATGCAATGTGATATACGGTTGATAATCAGCTATGTTATTCAAGATGTATGATTCTAACTTCTTCATCTGTTCATCTTACAATGATTTTACTTTCAAGCTGCGAATCCCCTTTCCCTCATTATTAACTCATTCATGGAGAGATGGAGGCAAACCTATGTGTTGCACCGTAGCCAAGTAGCTCGTACAAAACTCTACTACCTCCTCAGAAATATACTTCTCAATAATGGAGGCTTCAGGTCGATATAGATTTTTAACATACCCCTTTAATATTTTCATATACCTTTCAAAAGGATACATCCAAAGAAGATATACAGGTCCACAAAGATTTATTTCTCAAACCAGATGAATCATTAAATGCACCATTATATCGAAAAAAGTTGAAGGAAAATACATTTCTAATTGACAAAGTATAAAAATTGCGTCCTTTTCCAAAATGTTCAAATCATTCACATCAATTTCCTTGTTACAAATTGAATTGAGAAAATAACACAACTTCATTATAGTCTTTCTGACACGAATGGGCAATATTCCACGCAATGCAACTGGAAGAATTTGTTGCATCATGACGTGAAAATCATGTGATTTCATACCTGTCATCTTCAAGTCCTTCAATGAGACAAAATTGTTTACATTAGAAGAATAACCTTGAGGCACTTTGGTATCATGAAGACAATGACAGAAGCTAATTTTCTCCCTCTTCGATAATGTATGACAAGCCGGGGGAAGAAATGTTCGTCTTCCTTTAGGAGTGGGAGCTAACTCCAAACGTATTCCCATTGATAGTAAGTCTAATCTTGCATTCAACCCATCTTTAGTCTTTCCTTTAATATCTAAAAATGTTCCAATCAAAGAATCACAGATATTCTTCTCCACGTGCATGACATAAATATTATGTTTAACTTCATGATACCTCCAATATGGTAGCTCAAACAAAATTGACCTTTTCTTCCAAATATGTCTATCATTACCAGATTTTTGTGTCTTTCCCAATGTCACGTCAAGGTTTTTCACCCTCTCAAAATACAGATCAGGGGATAAAGGTTTTGGAGCAGTATCAAATTCTTGTGAGCCATTGAATGCCTTTTTTATTCTTCTATATGGGTGTTCCATAGGCAAAAACTTTTGATGACCCATGTACACTATTTTCCTCCCATGATGCAATTGGAAATAGGACGTCTGTTGTTCGCAAATTGGACATGCTTTATGCCCTTTAACACTGTATCCAGAAAAATTTCCATATGCTGGGAAGTCATATATAGTGAACAGAAGCACTGCATGCAGTTGAAAATATTCCATTTTATAAGAATCATACACCCTAATACCATCAACCCATAACAGCTTCAAATCATCAATCAACGGTGAAAAGTAAACATAAATATCCTTATCGGGTTGCTTTGGACCAGAGATAATTGTACTCAACATGACATATTTGCGTTTCATACAAACATTAGGATAGAGGTTGTAAATTTCCAATAAAACAGGCCATGAACTATGTGTGCTACTGAGTGTTCGGTATGGATTCATTCTATCTGTGCACAACCCCAGTCTGAGATTTCTAATTTCATTTCCAAATGTAGAATACTGCGCATCAATTTTCTTCCATTGTGGACAATCAGCTGGATGACGTATTTTTCCATCACATACCCGCTCTTCAGCATGCCATCTTAACCTTTTTGCATCATGTGAATTTCAAAATAAACGTTTGAAATGATTAATTATAGGAAGATACCAAAATACCTTTGAAGGGAGCTTTGTAATCTCTACATCAGCCTGTGATTTTTCTTTCACTTTATACCGTGATGTCCCACATTTAGGACACTCTGATAGAAATTCATATTCCTTCCTATATATAATGCAGTCATTCGGACATGCATGTATTTTCTTGTATCCCAATCCCATCGGGCATAATATTTTCTTGGCTTTGTAATGTGAATCTGGAAGATCGTTATCTTTTGGAAGAATGTCTTTCATCAATTGTAGCAGCTCTGTAAAACTTCGGTCACTCCATCCATGCTTCGCATTCAGGTTAATCAATCTTAACACTGCCGACAAAACCGTAAAATATGTACAACCGGGATATAATGGTTTTTCAGCATCACCATATAGACGCGCAACTGTCAGATCTATCTCAATTTGTTCTGCTACAATATCGCGAATCATTTCTTCAATTCCATCAGAGTTACCATCTTGTGAATCATCATCATCAGTGACATTCCTTCCAGTTTCACCATGCCAAATCCAAGGGTTGTAACTCAGATTAAAACCATGACAAATCAGATGATATTTTATCTCTCTACTTTTCAACTTCTTCATATTCAAACATTTCAGGCATGGACAGAAAAAAATGTCACTACATGGAACATTTCGTTTTGCAAATTCCAAAAAGGCATCAACACCTTCCTCAAATTCATTGCTCATTAGATGTGTCGTAATCCAACTTCGACTCATTATTACCTATAACAAATATCAACAAAAAAATATATTTTTTTAAGATAAGACAAATACATGTTTATATGAAAAAAAATCATAATTTGAATGTAAAACAATTTAAAATATAAAACAAATCTATAGGTATTTAAAAAAATATGCTTGAATATTATTTTTAAAACAAAATATAGTTAGATATAACAGTTTTAAATTTCATTGAATCAAAGAAAACCATGACGCCTACATAGTTTAATATTGATTGCGGTTTTGATGTTTTAATATATTAGATAAACAACCTATTTTAAATGGCGTGCAGACCTTGATATTGGTCTTCATCACCCTTCGGTGTGACTGGAAAAAAGAGTTCTACCAGCATGTTATTATTTTATCAGCAATTCACTCATTCTTGTTTCTGATGATCGTTAATTGCATTGGCAGGCTGAGAGGGCCGCCCAGCGCGTCCAACACTAGTCTGCTGAGAATAACAATAGTCCCACTGATTCGGTTTAATCCTTTATTTCTACCTTTCAATCCCATGTAACATATCTTGTGGGGATTTTATTTTGTACTTGGCCTTCAGCTTTAACGGTTATCAATCAAAATAAAACTCGACTAAAAACTCCGTTTATTTTTGGTTTTCAAAATCCAAAAATGAAAACAAAACAACCATGGACAAAAACTGAATTCCAATTACAGGAAACATGTTCAGAAATTCTAAACACCAAGAATTAACAAATATAAACAACAATAGTGAACAACCTGGCAATTACAAGACTAAACAGTTATTCAAACGCAAACTGCTTATATTAATTCTCATAAAAATAGAAAACAAAAATCTGTAAAAAAACTAATTCAACCAAAACAGAACCAAAAAACATAAGAAATAATTTCCAGATTAAGCAACATTTATATCCAGAACCATAAGCATGTTCTAGCACATAAAGTAACCATAACAGTGAGCAATATTAAATAATGTCACAAACAATCAGCATCGATTTACATAAATGCAACATAGTCTGTTATATCAACAAAATACAAATAACCATTTGCAATAACAAAAAATTCCACGAAATTCTCAACATGATTAAATAGAAAATCATATCTGATGCAAAAAAATTACATCAAGAATCGAAACAAAAACGAACGAAATAAATTCGTGGAAGGCTTACTTGAATGTTGTGAATTGAGATGATAGATCCGAGAGGAGTGAAGAAGATAAACAATGAATCCAAAATGAGTTTAACACAGGACGATCAACGAGCCGATTAGGGTTTACCGCGCGAGAGAGACGAGCCGGCAGACTGTCAATCGAAAAATCGTAAAAGACAGTCCACGGGCTTTAATTTCTTTAAAAGTTTTATAACGTCGGTTATTATATAACCAACATTATAAACTATTTTTTAAATTTATAACGTCGGTTATTTTAAAACCGACATAAAAGAGCTCCCGCGCTTTGGTTTTTTACATCGGTTATTTAATAACCGATGTAAAAAACGAGATATCTACGGGTTTTTTACGTCGGTTATTTTATAAATGATGTAAAAAACTTCCCCGTGCTTTGGTTTTTTACGTCGGTTATAAAATAACCGACCTAAAAACGCGTAGATATCTTATTTTTTACGTCAGTTATAAGATAACCGACGTAAAAAACCAATGCGCTGGGGTTTTTTTACGTCGGTTATTTGGAAACCGACATAAAAAACCCGATATCTACGCGTTTTTTACGTCGGTTATAAGATAACCGACGTAAAAAACCAATGCACGGGGGGTTTTTTACATCGGTTATTTGGAAACCGACGTAAAAAACCGGATATATACGCGTTTTTTATGTCGGTTATCAAATAACCGACGTAAAAAACCAAAGCCCGTGGGGGTTTTTACGTCAGTTATAAAATAGCCGACGTAAAAAACTCGTGCTTTGATTTTTTACGTCAGTTATTTGATAACCGACTTAAAAAACGCGTCGATCTCGGGTTTTTTACGTCGGTTTCCAAATAACCGATGTAAAAACCCCCCCGTGCATTGGTTTTTTTCGTCGGTTATAAGATAACTGACGTAAAAACCCAACAGGCGTGATTTGTAACATCGGTTATTAAAATAACCGACGTTAAAAATCAACTCGCCGCATTTTTACGTCGGTTATATATAACCGACGTAAAAAATGGTGACGTAAAAAACGTTTTCTGCACTAGTGATGAGTCTTGACTAATAAGAAATGATTCTCTATGATTATCTATTTATGCCACAAATTTTCATGTTTTAAGTTATGATTAATGGGATTACATTTCACTACTATGATATATCCCATGTTATGAAATTATGATCTCTTTTGAAGGTTAATATTTCCAAAAGATATGTTCTTATGAATATGACGTGATTGATATTTGTTTTGTCTACCCTTACTGAGCATTTGAGCTCACCCTTTTATGTTTTCTTTTCCCCATGACATAAAGAAAGGATTTAGGTTTTAAAAAAAAGATCTTTATGGGAGATGTTGAAGATCTTTCACCACGATTAGAAGATTATATTCCGAGTTTCCAAAGACACTAAACTATTACGGTCCTTGTGTGTGTGTTTTTGTTATGTACTAAGTATTCCGAAAAAGTAATGTAATATCAATGTACATCAGGATTCGGGTCTCTATAGTTGGTATCAGAGGCAAAGGAGTTAGGAATGTATCTGGTCCTTGGGAACTCTCACATGTGAGCGTTGGACGAAGCATGGCTCTCTGCCCAAGGGCTTCACGAGGAAATGGTTGCCACTGGGGATGGTGGTGTGTCCCGCCCAGGGGGTATAGCCGCCCATGGAGTGACCTAATAGGTATCAATTATAGTCCACTGGAAGTAATTCCAGACTGTTATATTTGGTATCAGAGGAAAGGTTTAGTCAACCTTTGGAAACAAGGATGTGAAAACGTTAGTGAGATCCCTAGAGATATTTCTAAGGTATGTTTAGGGCTGTCTCTAAGGTTAAGTATACGTATAGGTTATAGTCCTAGAATTGCGATAACGATATTAGAATTTAACCTAAGATGTTAGATATTGAGGGTACTCCCCCTTTACTATGTTGTTTTCTCTAGCATGATTTTTGCCTCTCATAGAATTCTTTTTGTGTTTTAGTTAATGGAGGGAACCAGAAGGAATTCGGTTAACATTGAATCCAATAGACATATTGGTGACTATGAGCAACAAAATTGTGTAATTCCTAGAGATAAAGATATTGTGATTATGCCGAATCAGTCATCACGATATATGATTAACAAGGTGAAATTTAGTGGTATTCCTAATTCATCAAAGAAGAGGAAGATAGACCATTATGCATGTTCGCATGTTGAGGAGAATAAAGAAAGGAAGATTTAGATTTCTAAAGAAGGGAAGAAGAACCTTGAGGAATACCTCAAATGGAGGGACCGATGTTATCTGTGTGTAGAAAAGGGAGATAGAGTGATAGACTGTTATGGAGTTCAATGTCTTATTTGTGGAGAACATGGGCATTACCCAACTCAATGCCCTGACCTAAAAAGTTTCTTCTAAATTAAGGAAGGACTTATTCCAGGACAATCGTTGAAGATGATGGTTTGAAGTGTTTATGTATTAGTATTCAAGAATAATGTTATTGAGGTACTTTTATGGTATATTGGAATATCTATGTATTGGTCCATTGTGGTTTTCTATAAGAATATGACATCGGTAACCATGAAAAGTGATTGAAATTTTTTTGGAAATCAGATGATATGCACATAATGAAGGGATAAAGAAAATCTAATATGTTTTATAGTATTCATGAGATCATGATTGATATAAGGACTAAGTGATATTATGGTTTGAGTATATAGAATTTTGAGGATTTTGGTATGTGGAAAGAGTTAACTTTTAACAGCATTCATGTTTTCAATAAGGTTCAATGGGTATTCATTATTAAATAGAATCCATGATTAAGGTATTCACATGTTTGTAATTTGACCAACAAGATATATCTTATGATATATGGGGGATAAATGATGGCATTCACGTGATCATTTTCTTTATACTATGATCTTGGTATGAAGTATTTTAGATAAGCCTAAAGATTGGAATGGATTATGTTGGACATAAGTTAGTATTGTTTATGGATAAAACTTTTTTTGATATTTTTGATGGGATGTTATAGTAATATATCTTTAGAAAAAGGAAAACCTGCAGGACGGGCGACCGCCCATCACGTCGGACAAGGCTGTGGGAATCGACCCATAACCGAAGTGTGGCTGGCCTTTATCACCTACCACTGGCCTACAGGAAGTCCCTGGTTAGTAGAAACTAGTTTTATTTTATTACGCGGTATGATATATGAAGTATAAATTCATTTTTGGAATCTTATACGATTAACCTCACCATAGATGGAAATTTTTCAAAGCACGAACAACAGTGAAATTGTACCAAAATCATGTAAGTATTTTTTTAATTCATCAACTTTAGGGAAATGATCTTGAAAACCAAAAATGTTGTCCTAGTTCCCTTATATATGATTAATCAGATGGTACCTTAGATCATCACAAATCAATACCATTGTGATTATTGGCTTTTCCATAGCCATGTTCTCTACCACTCTCCATCAGAACATGATGTTAGATTTTTCTTCCATATCCATATTTTCACCTATGTTCTCCTATGTGGAAACCCAATGATGAGTTAATTTGGGTAACCATTACATTTCATACTTTTGTTTTTAAAGCCATGTTTTGGTATTCCTTTTTACGATGTGGGTTTCTATTAAACAAACTTTGGAGTAGTAAACTATTTATAACCCTGATGAATTTCAAGGGCAAAATTCATTTTAAGGGGGGTAGAATGTAACAGCCCGAGATTTTATGAAAAATATTCCTTTTAATTTCATTAATGTCTTGTGTTGTATGCTACACAAAAAGGAGCTTGCACAACATGCATCCTTGACTTTCCTTGCATTACACGCAATCGCAACCTTCCTCGATAGCGTGTGTAGTACTCAATAACGAGTTTCACTAAACAACAATATGCTATTAAAATATTATTAAAACTAGCCGTTGTGAATAGTAATAACCAATTTTTTAAATTTTTTAAATTTTATTTTTCAAAATTGACTTCATTTTTGGATTCGTAATATTGAAATTAGCTTAGGGTGAAATTTTGGTACATTACGGATAACTTTCATTTTCTGATGAATAGTGAAAATTACTAAATTTTAATTAAAAACAACCTTTTTAATCGAAATAATTAACAGTGATAAAATATTAATTTGATTGGTTTTAAAGTATATTTAGAATATATTTTTACAATTTAATACAATGTTGGTCATTGGATGTAATTCTACATTTAAACCAGACATAAACAATTGTCAATCTTTTGATAGTTATTATCTCTTAAGAACGCGCTTTTTGTTTTGACAACGGGAATTAATTTTTAAATTAATTAATGCAACTAATATGTTTTGAATTTTTTAAAATAGGCATCATTTTTGAGTTCATAATATCAAATATAGCTTAGGTCTATTTTTTGTTATTTTTCTGGAAACTTTCATTGTTTTGATGAATAGTGAAACCACTAAGTGGTAGTTAAAAAAATGAATTTTTCATAAAACATAATTTTTCCGCTTCTGTGAGTGGAATTTCAAAAATCCGAGAGACACGGTTGATGTTAGTAAGTAAAATGTGCTTCAATGAGATGAAAATAATTTTTGGTGAATAATAACTTTTTACTTTTTTTACCACGGTTAAAAGTAAATAGGGTAATTAAGGGTAAAAATGTTTTTATTATTACCCTAACACGTGTCCTAATTCTATTGGATAAGTTTAATTCGACCAAAAACAACCTTAGGAATAAAATATGATCATTTAGGCCCATTTGGATTAGATTAGGACATTTATTATTAATTTATTTAAAGAAGGGTTAAAATAGTTAAAATCAAAGTTTAATACGTAAATCATTTTAATATAGGGTTATACATAAGATAAATTTGACTATAAATACTCATTAAAAATATAAAAATATTTCCTACATAATGGTATTTTATTTTTAATTTTTAGACATTAAATAATTTAATTTATTTATGACACAAATATGATGCAGTAATTATCTTATTAATTAAATATTGACTTAATTGATGTTATAAATACCCAAATAAATGTAATTTGAGACTTTTTATGAATTCCACTAATTTTATAGGTTAAAATGACATGTTAGTATTAATTTAATTAACTTTCTTAGAACTAATAATTCTGTTATGATTTTCACAAAAATCAATTACAAAATAGTGTCAAAATTGACATAAAATAGTTTTTAAAACAAATATTATATTATTAATTGTTATTTTATTCCTAAAAATATATGTTTCGGCAAAATGACTTATATAAGGTTATGTATATTAATAATAAACAACTTGGGGTTCGTTTGGATGCTTAGAGTAAGTTTATTAACCTTATAGTATAAGAACACAAGAAGACACGTTAAAAGTAAAATTATTTAACTTTATGTGAAATCTAAATGATAAGGTTAAAATAGGAACCTAAACTTCTCTAAATTCTATTGTATGATAGGATTCCGACCCATACCCACCTTAGCTTTGAAATAAATAAATTTGGTTCTATTTAAAACCAAAATTGACTTTATAATAAAATAATATTTTTAGTTTTTCCAAAGGTGCCCCTCTCCTCCCATATAAAAGGGCACCCCCTCCCTCTCTTCCTCACACCACTTTGAGCATTCCTGCTTGGCCAAACTCTGCCAAATTCTCTTCTCCACTTCCCTAGAAACATCCTAGAGGTTCTGGTCTTCCTCAAATACCAATTTTAGTGCCCTAAAAGGAGATCTCAAAGAGGCGCTTCAAAGAAGAGGTAATGTCTGTTACCGATTCTTTGAACTTTATTTCTTCTTCCACTTCTTCTTATTAGGTTGTTTCATTATGAAGTAATAACATAAGTATCACTAATATACTGATATGTTATTATAAGTATAAAACAACTCTATTTCACCATCTATCCATCCTACGGAAAACGAAATCACCACGCGTGCGTACGTACGGAATACCGTCTCCACGCCGTGGTGTAATCTATTTTCCACCACCACCTTACTTGGATGGGTATAATGGTGTACATAATAAATATATATGATTATTGTAAAGTGATATTGATTCTGAAATAGTATACATACACTCCAATACAATTCCACGATCATGAGAACGATATCATCGCACGTGCGTACGTACGGACTACCGTCTCCACGACGCGATGAGATTCATTCTCCACGTTAACCATTCATGATTATAAAGTATATATAATAAGTAATCATGAAATATATGAAATAATAATGATACTAGATTTATGTGTATATATATATGTCATCTACTTAATTCCATTCAACTCAATAAGGAAACGAAAACAGCGTTCATGCATACGTATGACCTACCATCTCCATGAACGGTGTATTTCTTTCCATTTATTAATCGATTATATATATGTATATTCTGAATATATATTATATATAAATCATGTTTTATATTCTGGAATTAATTAATCATGATCTATGTAATCATATGAATAATTACAAGTCAAAACACGGACGAAAAATGAAACGATTTTACCCAAAACACTCTTTAACATGGAATTTACAAAAGAGCGGTAATATAAAGTCATAAGTGAACCATATATGATATCATAATAATGAGTATGATTCTGGAATAAGTCAATGACATTATTTAAATCATTATACAGGAGGTTCGGACACTTACAAAGCAAATCGGACTTAAGGTAAGGGAAATATCACAATCTCATTTTTATCTGAGATTGTTTATTCTTTTGTATTTACTGGGGTGTATTTTATCATCCACATACATGTTTCCTCAATATGTAATATTTATATCATTCTACAATAGTTTATATCAAATTTTACCCTTTGGTGAGTTTTTAGTAAAAGATATGAAAGGAATCTTTTGTCGTTTTTCGTAAGAGGTACTTTTTGACTTTTCCGAAAAAAGTACGAGAAGAATGTTTTTTTTAACTTATACGGAATGAATGGATTTTTAAAACATTATTTCCAAGAAGCTTACTTTACAAGTTTTCAAGTTTATTTTTAATCAACTTCTTTTAGTTTAAAAGTGTATGACATGTTAAGAAAGGAAAATGTTTTTGAATTTGAAAGTATATTTTCCTCAAGAATGGAGTTCAAGTGTTTTATCAAAATTATTTTTCATATAAGATAATATTGGGTTATATTTATATCCCTATTATTACATTGATTTGATTATTTTGTGATAGAATTATTTTTATGAATTCATTTATCTTATATTATTTTTTTTATGGTGTCACGATGTTTAAGATTCCCATTTTTATTACATGGGTTATGCAATGATGTATGATTTAGGATTTTGTGGCACACATAAGAATGGTATCATTATGAGATGGGTGGGACCTATATCTCCCTCCAATGAATTGGGTAAAGATTTTATATCTCATGAGATAGACATGGCTGGAACGGTAGGTTATACCGGTTCAGTGAAACAGGACTGAAATGAGGAGTGAACTTGGTTCAGAAAGGGACTTTGTCCACTAAGATAGTCTTGGCAATGAGTCTTGACTAATAAGAAATGATTATCTATGATTATGTATGTATTCCACAATGTTTCATGTTTTATGTTATGATTATTGGGATTACATTTCACTACTATGATTTATCCAATGTTATGAAATTATGATCTCTTTTGCAGGTTAAGATTTCTAAAAGATATGTTCTTATGAATATGACGTGATAGATATTTCTTTTGTTTACCCTTACTGAGCATTTGAGCTCACCCTTTTATGTTTTCTTTTCCCCAGGACATAAAGAAAGGATTTAGGTTTAAAAAAAATAAGATCTTTATGGGAGATGTTGAAGATCTTTCACCACGATTAGAAGATTATATTTCGAGTTTACAAAGACACTAAACTATTACGGTCCTTGTGTGTGTGTTTTTGTTATGTACTAAGTATTCCGCAAAAGTAATGTAATGTCAATGTACGTCAGGCTTCGGGTCTCTACAATAAAATAGTGTTCTTAGAAAAAATTAAGAATATATTAGGGTGAATCTACCTAAAATAAAGGTTATTAAAGAGTTTATAAATCCCACATTATCATTGGATATTCAATAATTTTTGGTACACTTATGTTTATATATATGATTCATTAAGGATTTATATCATATATCTCAATAATTCACATATTTATTTTGAAAGTTCTGTTTTTATTTGATGATTTAGGTGGATAATACTTAAAATCTAAACTATTATATGGTGTATTCTCTGATTATAATTTCTATAATCTGTGAATTGCTCGTCTATATGATATGTGAAAAAAACAACTACTTTGTGGGTTAAATACTCAAATATATATTCTATAAATATTTATATTTTTCTAAGATGTTAGTGAGACTTTAACAAATGTATAAATTAACTACATCGCCATTGGGAAATCTCTTTTAATAAAAGTCTTTTATTTTGATATGTTTATACCATATCTTGTACTCTCTAATTTGATATTCTATATTTATCATGTTTTTTGGATTTATTTATTAATTAAGAAGGATTTAAAACCAATCTTTGTATAATGGATCCTCTATTTATAATATTTTTAAGTGTATTTTAATGTTTATAAATGGTCTAATGACTTTATCATTGATCACTTATTGAGCCTCGGATAAACTCAATTATATGAAGAAGATAAAATTGAGATTCATTATGAGCTTCCTAAAAATATTTTTTCCATGTTTATTTTATTAGGACCCATCCTTTCCTAGAACTCTCTCTAAATTAGTGAAGAATATGAGAGTGGGCCTAAAATCCAACCTCCAAAAGACTACAGGTTGGTAACTAAAATTAATGGTATAAATCTAAAATATTAAATGAATTAATTTTTTAGAACACAAGGGAATAATATAAAATTGAATGAAAACCTAAAATATTATAATGGAAAAATATCAGTCCACAATGATCAATATAATTAATGAATAAACTTCTTACAAACAAACTAAATTACAGGGAATCTATAACTGTAATAAAATAATTTTTAATCCTTAACATGTATAAAAAACATAAAACAATATATATACCTTAGTTTCACATGAAACAACCACCAAAACCAAGGATTGTTATATCAGCCCCGTCCATCAATAAAACACCTCTTTACATCTCATCCAAAAAATATTTGAACCCGACATTTAAATGTGGGGGTGAGTATATCCACATACCTAATAGGAATTACCCTAAGGATGAACACCTATTCAATATCAACCTTGAATAATAATCAAAATTATAAAAAACATTGAAATAGTCACAACCTTACGAACCAAAACCAACCAATGTATTTTATGTAAAACATTGTCTTGGAAAACAAATTATTCTCAAGACACATAAGATACTACATGTCATCCTATCACACCCCAAAAGTCTACATGCTATTATACATACGTATAGCTAGATTGAGTGTTCAATTCCTAATATCTCTACAAGAATCACTCCTCAAACAACAAGTTTGTGTAATATAACACACAAAATTAAAAAAATAAAAGTACACCCATAAAAAAACTCCCTCTATCTAGATACACATCAAAAAAGTCTAATATCTATCTAAATATAGTATTATAACCACACCATGTTCACATTTATATCAAAAAATAAGACACAAAATAACTAATACATATAGATTCTATGTTGGTATGTGGGTTAAGAGATAGAATACTACTTTTTTTATTCAATCCTTCCACTTACTAATTGTATTTTGGATCATTCCCAATAATGTTTCCCTTATGTTTTAGTTGTGTTGAAAATGATACTCCTATTTTTCTTCTGATACATTTTATTTATTTTCATAAAAAATACTATATCTGTTAAGTGAGAACCTAAAAATATATCATAACTAAAAAAATCAAATTAAAATTCAATAATTAATAAAAAAATTGTGTTTAAAAGACTAGAGATGATTTGAGAGGTAACCAAATCAATTTAGGAATATGAGTTTGTTCCTTGAGCCAATATACAACACTATTTCCAAACACAACCCACATTATTTCCATGAGATAATCACATTACCCCTGAAAAATTTATCAACAATAATGACACAATACACTCATATAACCATGATCAAGATCACTATAATTTCTAACCCACTAGAAAAGTTAGAGTCAATTCACTATCAAACCAATGAACCTCCTTAGAAGGAATCATTAAAAGAATAATTCAAATCTAACTTTATCATGACCACTAAAAAAATAATAAAACAATAGTTAAAACCCATAAAAATAAAACATCAATACCCTTCACCATTACCACTAGAAAGACCCACTTCTGAAAAAATGCTTCATTGATAGAAAATGAAACAAGAGGAGACTACATCACAAGTACCTATCAAACAACCAAGACCAAGCCTAAACATTCCTGAATAAGAAATCTTATTGATGAAGAAATAATGAAACTCCCCAACCAAGAACTATCCTCTTGAAGACTTATCTCCTCGAAAATCTTTCACCACACCAAATACTCACCAATTCCATCAAATATAATAGCCTAGATTAACCCTACCCACAACTACAGTTAAATTGGACTAAAAAGGTGGAAATTATTAAGACATGTAGGGAGAGGAATGGAATATATAATTCACAAATAACCAACCCCATACTTGAAGAATAATGATAAAATAAATAATTTATAAAGAGAATAGAGAGTGAATAAATGTAGAAAACTCCACTATGATATGCGCACATAGGATTCTCTTCAGAATAACACCATCAATGAGGAACCTAGCCATCATGAATACCATCATAAATGACCAAGTATAGTCTTTAGAATGGTTGGATAGATGTGAAATAAATTAGTGGGGTGGTTGAGGCATATGAATATGAGTACATAAAAAATAGTAAATAGGTGGAATGAAGAAAAAAACAAAGATAAGAATATCAAAAAATAACAAAATATTGAAAACAGTCGAGAAATTTGAAAGGCCACCACAAAACAAATCCACATACACAATCTCAAATCTTCAAAAAAATCCTCACACTATACTAATGAAGGAGTCAAGTGTAATGAATAGGTATACACAAGTATTGGTAAAATGAATATTAGGCCCTAGATAATGAGTTTTGACAACTATAAAATACGCACTACTTCCATCAAATATAATAGAGTAGACAAAACCTACCTCCAACTACATTTAAAGTTGAATAGAAAGGTGGAAATTATTAAGACATGTGAGGATTGTAACAGAAGATATAATTCACAAATAACCAACCCAATAAATGAAGAATAATGATAAAATAAACAATATTTATGGAGAATAGAGAGTGAATAAAATTAGAATATGCCACTATGAGATGCGCACATATGATTTTCTTCAGAATAACACCATCGACGAGGAACCTAACCATCATGAATACCATAATACATTACCAAGGATGGTATTTAGAATTGTGGGGTAGATGTGAAATGAATTATTGGGGTGGTTGAGGTATATGAATATGAGTACATAAAAAATAGTAACTAGGTGGCATGAAGAAAAAAACAAAGATATGAATATCAAAAAATAAAAAAATATTGAAAACAGTCGAGAAATTTAAAAGGCCACCACAAACCAAATCCACATACAAAATCTCAAATCTTAAAAAAATCATCACACTTTACTAATTAAGGAGTCGAGTGTAATTAATCGGTATACACAAGTAATAGTAAAATGATTATTAGTCCCTAGATAATGAGTTTTGACCACACTAAAAGACCAAACAAAGGTGGGAGGGAAAACCTAACAATGAAAGAGATGAGACAACTAATAGGAAACCTCATAAGAGAATAATAATGTTAGAAATATAGGAAGTGTAGGAGATACATTCATGTTTAAGGTGACCCTATCATTCCAATAGAGAATAGATTCTATGTATAAAGGATAAATTCTATAAGGATAAAACTCAAAAACATGGAAAGATAGAAACACTATGGGAGTGAAATTTCATTATGATATACTCATATTATTAAAATAACATCATAAATTCAATATGAAATGAATCACATAGTATTCTAACTACAATATAGAAACTATAATAATTTTCATGATATTTATCTATCATTTTCATCATACCATCTCCATGTTAAAAAAATTTCAAGGAACTCGTGTTAATATATTATGAAGGTTGTTTATAAGGTCAAATTTCCCACATAACTAACCAAAAATACCATAAAAACAAAACCCTATACCTAGGAAATATATATATATATATATATATATATATATATATATATATTTTACACATTGAAGGTGAAATACATGGAGAATTGAAAACTAGCATACTGATGGATAATAGGTGCTAAGGGGAAGCGAGCAATGCCGCAAGGAGAAAATCCTAGCACAAGTAAAGATAAAAACACTAGAGGAGAGAAATTCTATTATGATAAAAATATATTTCCCAAATAACATCATAAATTCAATAATGAATCAGTCACATAATCTTGTAATGATAATCTAGATACTATAATAACCATCATGATATTAAATATTGCTATCATCTCACCATCAACATGTTAACATAATTCCTTGGTACTCATGTTGATATGGTATCAAGGTGGTGTATAAGGTTAAAATCTACACATAAGTAACCAAAAATACAACCAAGAAATAACTCTCCACTTAATAAATATATCTCTAAAAATTTTATACATTAATTAGAACTCTACAGGTTAATCCTTTAGAGATAATATATATTGCAACAACACGACAAACTAATTTCACCCACAAGTGAATAATTATTCCATGGTTATGTATTAAATAATTAAATATTATTTCACATATAAAATAACCTCATTCCGTATAAAATTCCCACATATAATCAGAAAAAAGAAAGATAATTTCCTCATAATTATCAATATCACATTATATCACAATTTTTCAGCTTAGAGTCCACATCAAACAGCATCATATATTGATTCCACATTCTAAATATAAAAATTTGGAATTCATCAAATTGTTTATTTCACATAATTTCTAGGTATTCATGGTCATAGGGATGTAATAATTTTTCCATCCATCAATACACTACACTAAACCTCATTAACCATTTAAAAACACACGAGTCTCGCTTCTTGATACAATATACTCACTGAAGGTTCTTTTCCCCTCAATATTGTGAATAATACCATAAAACCCCATTTTTATGATAATTCACAAATCAATATAGGACCTCACATATTTTCTCATGATAATGGTTCCACACTATAGATCTTCATATAACATGTTCATAATAAATCATTTATTTTTTCACATGCGTACTTGAATCCAAAACATATTTTATCAATTTCATCCTTTTTGAGCTCCAAGTCACTCAAAAAAGGACATCATGGCTTCTAATTGGGAAAAATAATTCCCTAAAAAATTTATTTATTGTATTATCAAAACAGGTTTATAGTAATTTAAAATTTAAAAAAAAATATCATAAATTAACTTCGGTATCCTTGAAAATATATTCAATGCAATCTACATGGAAGAACAATTAAAATTGATTATTTATTTGTCTACGTCAAACACCAAGTTGAATATTTATATAATTTTCTATTTAAATTTATATGTATAAAAAATATCATCATAATTCTTAAAAATTATTAATACTAGTGTTAATATTAACATATTATTAATACCACACTTTCTCAATTATAAATTTATATAGTTATATGTGTGTGTATGTGTGTGAATGTGTATATTAAAAATAGTGTTGAATGTGTACATATATATTATAACAAATATGGGGGTGTAGTCCCTATATTAGTGAATGAAATGTGAGAACTAGATTAGGTCAAACATGACCCTCCCATGTCAAAGGATCTTCTAAGACATTTTATGAGCACATAAATTGAAATCCTGTCATGTGTGTGGACCGTTTATTAAGTTTTGTGGGTCCGAGGTGTAGCCTTACTACCTTTTTCACTGAACAATTATAATGAATTAATCTAATTTGGTTTGACTTAGCCTCCTGGACTTATTCCAATCAAAATCATGCCCCTAATAGTGGTACTATAATGAGAACTAAGATCATTTCGTATCCCAATTTCCCTCATTGAATGATTCATCCTCTCTTAAGAATTTATTTCCATGATTTCTAAAAAAATGACACTTATTAGTTAAAATTTACTATTAATATAATAGAGGTAGCTTGGTAAGATTGGGTCCCATTTTTATTTTATATTAGACATAAATAAAATTTTGTATCATAGGAAATACTATGGTAATGAAATTTGAATCCATATTATGGTTTATAATATATCAAAAAATTTCTCTAAACTTGAATAATGGAATGTGTGACATTTAATTAATTAAAAATATTAATTTAATATGTGTGATAAAAGAAAAATCTTTTTGATTCACACTAAACTTACACCGAGAGAAAAGCATCATATTTCGATGTCAATGAAGTCATAAAAAATATATAAAGTAATTTAATATGTTAAAATAAACATGTTTCATCTCTAGTTTGAAATGACATAAATTCCGTTAAAACCATGTGAACTTAAAAACTATGAATATTGAAATATTTAAAATATATACAACAGCAAAAAAAATTGTCCTCAAAAAGATTAAATCCTCTTTATAACCATAAAACATTAAGTACTCAAACTTTTATAAATTAGTCAAAAATTCTAAAAAAAATCATTCAAAAATTTAAAGACATAATTCGAGGAAGGTTCTAACCAAATGAAAAAGACTATCAGAAAATCCATTATATTTAATTTTCCATAAACAAAATTTTAACCTAAAAAATATAAATATCTTTTATCACACTTAAAAAAATGGAATAATCATCTCCGTATATAAATTAAGGGTCCTAATCCAACTATGTTTTAGTAATGGAATCAAGAGATATGTATGAGTCATTGAAGGTCATTCCGGGAATATAATGTCTAATTTTAAACAAAACTCATTTTTACCACAATATAAAAATGATCAAGTAGTCACATTAAAAATTGACACACAAAATGTATTATACATCATCTCCAACTAAAAATCACCTCTCCAACCCAATATCGATCTAAAGGGATCCAATGTCCAATCCTTTGAAAAAATTGGAGATTCCAACACACCTCAAATTATTGAATTACCATTATTAGAATTTTACGTAATCTCATTGTAAAATAAAGATGAAATCACTCCAAGAAAAATACCAAAGTAAAATAATACAAGTTAAATCATCCTTTAATTATAGTAAATTGTACACTAATGAAAATTTTATGATATCAAAATAATGGGTTAATATTTTATTTTTATCTATAAGGCATCACATAAAAGTCTCATCCTATCTTATGGATTCATCCAAACAAAAACACATGAATCGATCCTAATAGGAACATAGGTAATACACTTCATCATAGCTAAATTTATTAAAGTAAAATGTTGCAACAAGTATCAATACTATGTAAAAATTATTAATAAATGAATAATAAACTATTACCATTACTATTTAATCACTACCCCTTTATATATATTAAATGAAATTATTATTACATATATCATCACTCTAGTTGAGAATCTATTTAGTCATTAACCAATTAATAATTTCATCACTGCAACTTAAGGTAAAACCTTTAAATACCTAAGTTACCCACCAATATACATCATGGCTAGCTGATTTTTTTCCTTTATTAATATTTTTATACTCGGAAATCCATCTGAAATCTATACCATTTTATATATTCATTTAAAGTATATGAAAATTTAATTTTCCACCACCATTATTATTAATCCATCATTCATTACAAAACTATTAATTTTTTCTATCATGAATTCCAAAAATATTATAATTTTATCTCTCATTAACTGAAAATACCTAAGTACACACAATACCACATTCTTAAATTTACATACATACATGTATATTATATATCTCAAAATAACCATGATCCAATAATCATTACTAATCTTGTGGAAATGACTGAAGATATTTTTGGCCCAAGATGAATTTTTCATCAGTAATTCAATCTATGGTAGATAAATTTAATTATTTTTGAAGTGATATTAAGTTAAAAAGACTTGTTTCATTAATGAAACTTTTTTTTCTAAAACATGATGAAGAATATTACCATGAAACATAAAAGGAATTTCATATAGGGGAATTAAAAATGTGATGAAATATATATTTTTTGTAGGAATAATATTTGAATGAAAAGAAATAATTTATTTCTTGAGAAGATAAAACAAGTAAATGTAGATTTTATTTACATTTTACATGAGGAATTGTTATATTAGTTTTTGGCTATAGGGTTTGGTTGGATAATTATTTTAATGGTTCTTGTAAAAAAATATATCTATCCATTTGAGTTATATGTTCAAACCCTCCCCCACACATGTGGGTGGAGAACATCTAATGCATATGGGATTCACCCCATGTAGCATGCATGTTGGTAGAAGGGTGGGACCATGTATAAGGCCCACAAAATTTCTCCCAAAGGCACTCATGCGGATCAGCCTATTTAACAAAAATATGAAAAACATTCAAGATATACAGGTGGATTGAAGACAGTGTGGTTGTGATGTGTATGGGTGTTGATCCCCCATCACCATATTGAGGAGAATGTGGCATACTATGAGTAATAATGATTTGTGAAACCGACTATGCAATCATTGTGGGACAGTGGCAAAGTGGTCACAATTAATACCCTTAAAAGTTATATACATTTATTCTAATGTCTGATCATTCAAATATTGTTAATCCAATCATTTTGTATGATCATATTATTCATCCCTCACTTGAGGTATCTAAGCAGTATGGATTCTTCTACCATTTTCAATCCCTCATGTTCAAGCTGAGGCTATATACATGGTTGAGATAGACTCATTAAACTTTGGAGATCATGGTGAGACTGAAACAATTATTGGAAATGAAATTCATGCACTTCCATGAATAAATATATGTATCCCACTATATGATGATTTCTTATAGAAGATGACTACATAGATAAAGTGAATGTTGATATTTAACTACATAGTTTTTCTTAAAATGGTCATGCATGAAGCTCAACATTATATGTATGAAAATTGATTATGGTCGCATGATGAGATGGAATGGGTATTCTAAAATAATGATATAGTGTGATAAAACATGATGAAGCAGATATTTTAATAAGGATTTATGTCTAAGAATTTGAAAATTTGATTATATACATGATGAAAAAATATACAAATATCCTTCAGGTGTTTGAGATGCATGCATGCATAGGTGACCCACTGGTTATCATTAGGTCATGCGGTATTTTCATAACTACATGTATACGAATTGAATATCCCAATACATTTTTTGTTCAGATTTAAATATAGTGATAAATTCCTAAAAAAGGAGTGGAAAAGACTTTAGAAATTAATATAAAATATTTAAATATTTATTAGTATTCTAAAACAAAAGTGAGCCACTAGGATACACCATTTCTTGAGTAGGATATCCGAGTAGCCACTACTTTCATAAAGAAGAATTGGAACCTACAGACAACATCACAAGAATTTGAACTATAATCATTTAATTTCATCTAATGGCTATTGAAAAAAACTGAAAGAAAATGTGATCTATATTATGTCTCATAATGGAAAATAAAAATAGTAGAATACACTATTATGTTCAAGACATAATATATATCACCCTTTTCATGCAGTATTTTTTTGAGTAGTCTGGGTATATAGTAAGTGAAGAAAGATATCACACAAAGATGATTTAATGAAGTAATTCTGATTATGTACAACAATTTTATTTATATTCATTGAAAAACAAACTGAAGTCCTTGTATGATTTTACGCTACCCATCCATGTTCATGCTTAAGTTTAATATTATAAAATGATTATTTTAACATAAAATATTGAAAAACTTTTGTGAGCCAAATGAAAAAAATTTAGTTAGGTTGGGTCTTCATTATAGATGAATGAATTATTTTTTGAGAATTTTATACACTGAGGAAGTGAATTATCAATTGGTGATCATATTCCGTTGAGCAAGAACAACGTATTTTAAAAGGAACATGAATTATACTCAAGAACTAAGGGATGGGTCCCTCTTTTCCATTATAGTACGAAGTTCACTAATATTACCCACATTTTCTATACAGATGACCCTATAATTTTTATTTGTTGAAATAGTAAGACATTATAGTAGCTAAACAATGTTCTCTAATAATATAGAAAATGGGTTGTCCAACTCATTAATCATGATGAGAGTAATGTATACATATAAAGAATATGCTCAGATGGAAGGGCTGAGAAGATTGAAGATCATCTGGGGATCTCTTGAATATAGTTTCCCATGAATTATTTTATTGCACTGGTTTCCCTAAGTAAGATCAAATCTCGTCATTTTGATGGCCTTGTTGACAAGATCATCTCTCGTATCACTAATTGGAAAAAATTGTTTCTTTTCCTTCGGGGGAGTATCACCATGGTATATAGTGTCATAACCTCAATCTCCATCCATGTTTTTTCATCTCTCATTGTGCCCAAATGGTGATGTGGAATATTTTGAATCTCCATGTTAGCTTCATTTCAGATGCACCTATAGAAGAAAGATATCACTTGGACTTATGGAAGACGATGGCCTGAGAGGCTGAGGATAGAGGTGTTAGTCTTCGTAGTGATATGGAAAACTAGAGCTAAGTACAAGATAAACTAGACTATGACTTCATGAAGAGATTTTATTGTAGAAAAAGTTTATTTTTATGAAATATGGGATCACTTTAGATGGATTGGGTAGAAGAAGTTCAAGGCTCTAAAACACAATTTTTCAGCACATTCAATCTCTTCAACAAAAATCATGATAGAAAGTGTGGTAAAGAAAGTTAAAATTAATGAATGATAATTGAGTTGGGAATGTGGTGGGTTTCCCTAGTTTTCTATAACCCGACCTCTCCTTAAATAAACAAATAGTTTTCTATTCTTCATTCATGAAATTATCAGTACCCAATAGCTCGAGGTTTTTCATATTATTGAGATATCTATTGACCCTGGGAAAAAGTTAACATGATCATATACTAGATTATTCTTATTCAATTCATAAAAAAAATTAAACATGCAGACACTGATCATGATTCTTGGGGATGAATCTTGTGGTGTAATGATATTCTAGCTAAACTGAACATTCATGAATAGCGCGTACATAACAAAGATATTCCCACCAATAAGAGGGTGAGACACAGGGGGATGTCAATCATATCCATGTGTGAATTTTTTCATGATCGCAAATAAGATTAGAGAACATAATTATTTTTTTCATGTGAGTGGGAGACCTCCATTTTGAATGGGTGTCGCATCTTCATTGGGTGGGACATATAGTGTCTTTTTGGCAACTTTTTTTTTCCACTCATGGTTTCACGAGTCATAGAATAATGCCAAGGAATGTAAGGAAAGATATATTTAAATAGCAGTTAGTTGGGGTATATGTAATATGTGTAATAAGTAAAGTTATGAGGGGTTTTCTAGTTCTTGGTTTGCAGTGTTCGTCAGGGATTCATCTATAACTTTGGAACCGATCACATTACTGATGTAGTGGGTCTTTTTTTCCTCCCTTTGGTGGCTCAAGGAAGGTAAGGTTCCTGATCTCATGGTGCATAGGAAGCCATCTTAAGGTAATTGGGTATAATGGAATCCCCTTATGGATGATTTAATATAAATATTAGTGGTTCAAGTATGGATGGTTTCATGAAAGGAAGATGTATTTTTTGATATCATAGTTGTTCTATTATCTTTTCTTTTAGATTATTTTATGTCCATGGAGACTCCCTCATTCTAGAAGCCATAAAAATGCTCATGGAGTGGGAATATTTCATTTCTCATGGTATTAAATTTATTTTTGTAGAGATAGATTAGTATATTATCCTCAGATCATTTTAAGAAGTAATAATAACCCCTTGGGTTATCCCCTATTTGGTTTTTATGTGCAATAATATACTCACCATATACATTGATATTACTGACAAATTGAGAGTGGGAAATAATGTTACAGACTACTCGTATTTCTTTTATAACCCTATATAACCCATGTACCCTTTTTAATAGTACAAGATCCCTTCATACTGAGTTAGATAGTCTTATTCTAAATCTTTCTCCAGGCCCTCTTAATGTTATACCATCGTTACTTTTTTGTTCCTCACCCCTTCCTTCAATTTACTTTTAATTTTTTTTTAACTTTATATGGATGTACCTTCATATTTACTGCATTATTTAAGGTAATGTTGAAAATAAAGGAGAGTGGATCAGGTAACTGATCATCTATAGTGGTTTAATTGAAAATAAAAAAGAGAAAAAGAAAAAAGGATCATTGATTCACCCCCTCCCTATCTCAATGATCTCACACTAATCTTGGATCTATAAGTGGTATCAGATCAAAGGATCCCTCTAAAATATCAAATAGATCTATGAGAATAGAGAACAAGAATTATATAAATAGAATGGGTTTTCCCATTTTCAATGGTGAGAATAATTATAGTTGTAATAATATGATGATACTGTATGTCCTCACTTCGAATACAAGTAAGAGATGCAGTTATAGTGGGATTAACATCCTATTATGATAATGATACTATGAAATTGGTAGATAATAAAAACATATATATGGATGTAAATGGTCAAAATGAAATCTTTATGGCCTTATTAGAAACTTTATACACTAAAGTGATGGGTCACAAAACTTCTAAGTAGATTTGGGATTAACTGAGACGTAGTTATAAATGAAATCATAATGTTTTGAAAGCGATGTTGTAAATATGGTGAATAATATTTGAGGATATGAAAATGGGATATGATAAAAGTGTTTATAACTAATTTATAAAAATAAATGATATTTTTATTAGAATTAGAAGTATTTGTGAGAAGATGGATGACTCATGAACTAATAAGAAACTAATGAGAAATTTTCATGATAAATTTTATCCAGTTGTTTCAACTATAAAAGAATGATATAATATATCATTGGATAAACTTCATAATATCTTCATAACATATGAAATGAGGAATGTACTGGATTTCAATAAGAAGGTAAGAGATTATATTGAATTTGAATCCATGATAAAAGGTAAATATATAACCAAATAAGAACAAGAATCAAGTAATCATGAAGATGATGAAGCTGAAAAATACATTTATAAAATGATATCCTTATTTACAAGAATGATTAATAGAGGTATACGGAATGTAAAATTAAAAAAACATTAATTCTACAATTACCAAATTATTGGACACTTTTATGGTGACTAGTAAAATAATAAGGTTATAGAATCAAAATCAGATAATGAAGATAAAGAGTAACCTAAAAGGAAGGGGAAGAAGCATAAGAGAAGGTTTACTTCCAAGAAGTGAAATATGATGAGTAGATAAATGGATGAGTTTTCATTTATTTGGAGTGATTCATAATATGGAAGATATTATAATAATATTATGTGTCTTATGGGTAATGAAAATAAATCTAATGGCTCTTTTGATGATGGTGAATGTGATGAGAGAACTGAACTATAATGAATGTTAAAATAAAATATTGAAGTCACACTTGTGACAAATATAAAACTCATGATGGAAAATAAAATGTTGATGAAAGAAGATGATAAAATCAAATTTTAAAATAATGAACATCTCTATAATAAGTATACACATTTTCAACAATTAAGGGCATATAGGATAAAGATATCTCAGTTTGAAGAAAATCTAAGAACTGTTGACGAAAAAATATTAGGAAATGAAGAATTGGTACATGTTTAAGAGAATAAACAATAAATACTATATAAATATTAATCTAAGAAGATGTTCAATGATCTAAATTAAAATATTTTTGAAAATATGATTAATTATCTAGGAAAGATTCAATGTGTCTTAATTATAAAAATTAGTTAAGTAAAATGAGATAATATTTCACTATATTAGTTTAATTTAAAGTTGATTAATTAGAAGTTGTTTTAATGAAGGATCAACTGAGAAGGTTTATTTCTACTCTAAATTAGTCTCAATGTATTTCTATCACCTCTAGCAGTATAAGGTTGATAGAAAAGACTAAATAGTTCATGATCAATAGAATAAATAAGAAACCATCTTCCACATAATAGAAACAGTATAATCTAGTCATAAGGATTCCTACGAAGTAGAAACATCCATAGTGTGTGTAAAAATAGCAACAATGCTTCATAGAGAATAACTACAGTAAATCTTTAATATCATGTTTAAGTGGCTACCAATGGTCTTTTAGAGTATTTGGTTATAAATAATATTCATTTTTCTAAAATATTTCATTACTAGAAAAGAGGTATTAGTCAATGTGAAAAAATTCTAAATAGATGTGAAAAAAATTTCAAAAGGAGAACCATGTAACCAAATAATAATATAAACTATATACACCAAAAAAAATTTAATTTCTGAAATAATTTTGTGGAAATTTTGGTCAAGATTGCCACAAATTTGAGACATATAGAGATAATATAGAGTGTTAAATTCCTTAGAATGTAAATGAAAATAGATATTAGTTTGAGAAGAAAGCCTCAATCACCAGTGAATTGTGTGAGAAGATCTAAGAAATAAAGAAATATCAAAATCCTATTAAGGAAAAAAGGAAACTAGGATATGAAAGTTGAAGAAGTTAAATTTGATGATAATTCATATATAAATGATGACATTAAAATTATAAAATGGGAAATGTGTGAAAAATATTTGCCTAATGAAAAGCATTACATAACAATTTTACCAGCCCAAGAATAAATCATGAATAATATGTGGAAATAAAAATTAAGGTCTTTGATACTGAATATGAATAGACATGTACATTATAAACATCATATGATTTTGAAAAATAAATCACACCATCAAATAAATTCAAGAATGAATACAAGTCTCATGCTGAATTTAAGAAGAAGCCAAAATTGAGAGGAATCTCTTAGTATTTTTTCCTATGAAACAAAAATGTCCCCATTATTCCCTTATATATCAATTTTTTACTCAAATGTTTGAAATTAAAGGATCTAGATGTATCTCTTTAGGGTCCATTGATTATATTAAGCTATTAAATATTCACTACACTTTGAATTTTTTATTCTTGACTTGATATATGAAATTGGATGGTTAAGTTCATGTATTTCATGTCCTAAAATCCATTAAATGAGAATTGATAAAATATATGCATGATTTTATGTGCCCCGTATTTTATGGATTGCATAGACGACATTAGTTATCTTTTTTTTACATCAGGTTTTACCACACAGACTTTGATATTATTAACTTAAGGCTCTCTTATAAGAGAATCATTTGGTATTATTCCCCTTTTAGAATTTATCAAAAAAAGTTTCATAAAATTAATAGAATCATGAGAATCACCCACTTATTCTATTTCATTTAATCTTCTATATGTTTAAGATGTTTTTCCCACATTTTGACATGAATTGTATTTGTTGATATTAAAATAAATAAAAAGGGTATTTTTTATCCCAATATGGAATTTTTGTTCATAATTAAATATGTGTTAGTTAAATATTGAAATTTTTAAGGTGATATTAAGTTTTAAATACTTATTTCATTGTAGACACATTGTTTACTACCAAATGAAGAAGGTCATTTTCATGAAAAATAAATGGAATTATGTGATAAGGAATTAATAATTCCATGAAAAATATATATCTTTCTTGAAGAGGATTTGATGTTCATACAATATGTTATTTCATGGGAATTTAAAATAAGGTCAAGTAAAATGTATTTACATTATACATGAATAATGGTTGAAGAGGAATTTTAATTTTTCATGGTTTGGTTGGCTAACTCCTTTAATGTGGATTATAAAAAATATATATCCAACCATGTGATCCATGTGGTCCACCTCTGCACCACACATGATGGAGGAGTATCTTAACCATGTGGTAGAATAGGCACATGCATCCCACATGGAAAAAGAAGGACAGCCCTACGTATAATCCCCAATAGAGTTCACCAATAGGCACGCACGTAGATCAGCTCATGTAAGGAAATCCTAAAGAACATACATGATATTTCGGTGGGACAAATATCATGTGATTATGTGTGTGTGTGATTTCTATGGGCGATGATCTCTCATATCTATCTCGATGAGAATTAAACACACTTTGATTCATAAAGAATCATATAACAGACCATGTGGTCAATGTGGGATAGTGGAAAACCGGTCATTGTTCATTCGCATAAAAAGTAATGCACATTTCACAAACCATATGATCCTAAAAATATGAGTTGTAAAATCATTTAATTTTATCCCATTCTTCCTCCATTTCTCAAGGGATCTGAGTAGCATAGTTTCTTTTACCATTTTTGAGAAACGATGTTCAATCAGAGGCCATGTACATGGTTTATTTGGACACATTAAACGTCAAAGATATTGGGAATGCCAAATAATGTATTTTATATGAAATTCATGCACTTACATTCATAAATAGAATTATATGGATCCGTGATGATTTCCTAATGAATCCAACCTCCTGGATGAATTAAATCATGTGATTTATTTTCAGAGGAATGTTCAAAATTTCATGCATGTAGTTTTGCATTACATGCACGAAAATGGATTGAGGTTGCAAGATGATATGGCACGGGTATTCAAAAATAATGAAACCATATGACGACATGTGAAGAAACATATCTTTTAATAAAGAGTTATATCTAAGTCTTCAAGAATTTGAATTTTTTTATGAAGAAACATATAGCCTAATATCCTTGATGTGGTTGAGATGAATGCACAAAAAGGTGAGTTGTTGTTGATCACGCGTCCACATGGTGTTTTCATATCTATGTGATGAATAAGTGAATAACATTATCCTTCACGTATTCATATTTAAATATGGTGTTACACACCTATAAAAGTATATGTAAATACATTAGAGATTAATAATGAAATATTTGAACATGTATAAATGTTCCAAAATCAATCATAGCCACCTCAATACACTATTTCATGAAGAGGAAATCTGTGCAACATATACTCACTCAAAGAGGAAATCACATTCGCGAAAAAGAACATGGGAAGAAGAACTATGGGCCATCAAGGTTATAAAAATGATATGGAGAAAACCATAAGACACTGCCATATACATTATGTATCATTAATAATAAGATGAAAAATAATAGTTACATACCATAGTTCACTCAAAATAGAAGATACATCACCCATTTTCTGAAGGATTTTTTGAGGAGGTTGCATTTATATTTTGGTGAAGTAAGATAGTTCATGAGGATGATGGTATGAACATAGTGCATTCATGTACAACAATTTCATGGACATTCATTGAAAAATAAAGTGAATACCTTACATGGTCGCCTGCTACACATGATTAAGGCTGAGTCTTCATCATTATAAGAAATAATTACTACGTTATTATTTAATTCATTGAGGAAAATATTTAGCAACAAGTTATTAGAATCATTTGAGAAAGACCATATAATTTGAAAACGTACATGAACTATACATGAGAAAGTTTAATTTATAAATCTCATGATGTAGGATCACCAAAATATCATTCTACAATACATAAATCCATATAAATAATAAAGATGAAACTAGGGGGTATAACGAGTCGATATAATATTTTTGATTAGTTGGTATAATGATTCCCTGGAGAAGTTGGTATAGTTGGGGGTATAAACAACTAATAATTTTGGATTAATGTTTATGGGATTAATCATCTTTCAATTGGGGGTATAACCAAATACTATTTGTAGTAACCTTATGATATGGTGGTTAATTCATGTTTGAGAATAACCAACACATAAAATAATAGGTCTTTATATTAAACCAAATAAAACCTTGTGTTCTGTGGATTTAGATTTATATAAATATTTTAGGTAAGTCTATGTGATACAATAGTATTAGATCGAGGCATTAATCATACATAGTGGCTTAATTAAAAAGAAACAGTTTCAAAATATAAAAAGGGATCACGGATTCAGTCCATCCCCCTGTCAGTGGTATCAAACTAATCAGGAGTCTACAAGCAGTACCATATCCAAGGTTCCCTATGAAATGTCTAATAGAATTTAGAATATGGATAATATTAATTTAATAAACAGTAGGTGTGATCCCATTTTAAATGATGATAACTATAATGGTTTGAGTAATATGATGATATAGTGTCTCATATAACTTTGAATATAAGTTAGAGATGTCTCTATAGTGGGATTTCCACCTTATGGTGAGAATGATCGTACGAATTTTGTAGATAATAGGAACTTAGATATGGATGGAAATTCTCAAAATTCAATCTTGATGAACTAATCATAAAATTTATACAATAAGGTGATTAGTCTCCAAAAAACTGAGGATACATAGGATTAAAGAAGAAGTTGTTATAAAGGAAATCATAGAGTCAAAAAAGATATGTTACAAATATAGAGAAGTGGATTTGAGGATATAAAAATGAGTGATGGTGAAAGTTTTTATTACTACTTTACATAAGAAACTGTTATTGTTATTATGAAAAAAAATTGGTGGTAAGCTGGATGATTATACTATTTTGAAGAAACAAATGAGAAGGTTCCCAAATAGATTTCACCCAATGGTTTCAACTCTTGATGACTGAGATGATCTATCATTGGATAAACATAATAAAATCATCCTAACAAATGCGGTGAGAAAATTACCGTCTTTCAAGAATAAGGAAATAGATGATATGGAATTTGTATCTAAGATAAAAGTTAAATATAAAATTAAATAAGAACCAAAATCATGTGATTCTATGAATAAGTAATTTGATCAAGACTTCAATAAAATCATGACCTCAGTTACAATAATATTTAACAGAGGTAGTTGGAATGGAAAATGAATCAAATCACTCGAATAATGTAATTTCTAATGTAGTGGCCATATTTCTTATGAATGTATGATGAATAAGGTTTTTGGAACTAAAATAGATGAGGAATACCAGAATTAAAAGAAAATGAAATGGAGAATCATAAGAATATGTTTATGTCCAATAAAATAAATATAATGGGCCAAGAAATGGATGAATTTTCATCAACAAGTAGTGAGTAAGAAGATTGAAGATAGTCTAATAATATTATGTTTATTATGGGTAATACAATAAATACAAATACTTATTTGAAGATGACAAAGGTTATGAGATAACTAAACTTGAATATATTCTAAAATAAAATCATAAAGACACACTTCTAACTAATATGAAACTCGGGAATCAAAATAAAAGGCTGAAGAAAGAAGTTGATAAAATCACCTTTGAAAATAATTAATGTATCCAGAAAAAGGAGATACATTTTAATGAAATAAGAACATTTAATAATAATATAGGTAAGATGTAAGGCATACTGATAAATAATTAAGAAAAATCAATTGGAAATGAAGAATTTATAGTTTCTTAGGAGAATAAAAAAATTTATTAAAAATATCTAAATCTAAGAATATGGTGAATGAGCTAAGAGAAATTTTTTTCAGAAGAGGATGAATTATATTATACTTGTTAAATGTGTCTTAATTATAAAATTTAGTTAATGAAAATTAGAGAATATTGTAGTATAGTAGTTGAATATAAACGTGAATCATTAAAATCTATTTTGAAGAAGGATTAATTGATATTGATTTTCTCTTCTCCTCATCAGTCTCAATTTATATATGTCATCTATAACAGTTCACGGTTTAATGGAAATGTAGAAAAAATAAAGATCAATGGAATAAATAAAAATAATATTCCATATAAGAGGAGTATACTAATTCATTAAAAACGTTTCCTCCCAAATAGAATCATCCATAGTGTGTGGAAAAAACATCATAAAAATTGTTAGAGAAAAACTACACTTAGTCTAGAATATAAAAGTATAGAGTCTACTACTAGTTTTCTTGAGTGTTTGGTCACCAATGTTATTCAAGCTGGTATACAATTGCATTACTATAAAATGTAATGAATCAAGGTGGATAAATTATAACCAAGTGAGGAAAATTAATTAAAAATAGAAGTGTGTGTCCAGGAAAAAAATAAGCTATCCATATAGAACAAATTTGAATTCTTGAAGGAAGTTTTGGATGATGTGATCAAGAAGGTCACAAAGATGAGAAATGTAGATATTATATACATATTCTAATACCTAATAATTTAAATAAAAAGTTATCTTAGTTTTTGATGAATTTATAGTCACCAATAATGTTTTTGAGAAGATAAAAAAAATAAACAAATATCAAAAGTGTGCAAAGTCAAAAGAAAACCAAGTGATAGTGGTTTAAGATTTCAAAGTTGAGGATAATTTATCTACAAATGATGACATAAAAATCATAATTTTGAAAAGTATGGACATACTAGGGATGAAAAAAAACATTTCACAAAAATTATATCAGCCTAAGAAGAATGAATGAATAAGATATTCCAATAACAAAGAAATTCCTATGATACTGAAGATGAAAATACATCTAAATAAAAAGGGAAAAATGATTTTTAAAAATCAATCAAACCTTCTGATAAAATTTATATATAATACTCATATTATGTAGAATCTAAGAAGATTTCTATATTGAGAGAAAGATCTTAGTATGAATGTTTTTTTAAGAAACAAATTGGTCCCTCCTTATTCCCTTTTATATGATTTTTTAAACTCACATGTAGGAAACTGAAGGATATTGATGAATCCTTTGAGTGGGTAATTGAGGAGATGATGTTGTTAAATTTTCACTAAACATTGAATATGGTATCTATAAAATATTTATCAAATTTGAATAAGAGGTTAATGTATTCCATATCTTAACAACCCCTCAAATGAGAAGTGATAATATCTAAACATGATTTCACATACATGGTATTTTATGGATAGAATTAAAACCTTAGTTATCTCTCTTGATTTAAACATCAGGTTACCCCATGTAGACTTATTTTTGATTATCTAAAGTCTCTTTAATAATAGAACCATGTGAGATCATCACAATCTTAAAAGTGGTCAAGAATGTCTGATACAATGGATAAGATCATGAGAAGACCCCACTTATCCTTTTCCATTTAATTATTAATAAGGGGGGAAGGTTTTCACCAAGTATTAAATGGAATTATATGTGTTTATATTGAAAAAAATAAAATGGGGTATATTGTTTATCCATATTTTTTTTGTTTCCAATTAGTCAATATGTTTTATTTAAATATGATGATTTTCTTTGTGATCTAAAGTTCCAAAGACTTGTTTCATTGATGAAACATTTTTCTAAAATATGAAGAAGAATATTGACAAAAAATAAATAGAATTTAATAAAGGGGGATTATTAAGGCCATGAAAAATATATTTTTTTCAAGAGGAAGGTTTTAAGGAAATATAATTCATTAATTCTTAAGTAGTTAATAGGAAACCATGTAAAATGAATTTAAAATTTAAATGAGGAATGGTTAAAGAGGTGTTTTGAGTTTTATGGTTTGGATGGATAAATATTTTGATGTGAATTATATAAAAATGTATCCAACCATTTGAGATACATTTTCCAACTCTACCCACACATGTTTGAGGAGAACATCAACCTCATGGGGGAATTTTTCCTTGCATCCCACATGGTGGAAGAGGGGTGATCCCATGTATAAGAAATATAGTAGCGCACCTGAAGCAATGACTATGGATCGACTCATGTAATAAAGGCCCAAAGAATATTCCTGCTATACCAGTAGACTGAATCACATGGGGTTGTGTGTGTGATGTGTATTGGTGCTAATACCACGTCACTATCTCAATGATAATGTTGAAATCTATGAGTAATAAAGAGACAAACAACCGACTGTGTGTTCTATGTGAATCATCAGTAAAGTGGTCATTGTTCATGCACATAAAATATTATACACATTTCACCCACCATCAAATAATGTAAATATTAGTCATATAATCATGTAATATGATCATAATATTCCTACCTCACCTAAAGGATCTGAGCAGTGCTGTTTCTTCATCCATTTTCGAGCCATGAAATTCTATATGAGGGAATTTATATGCTTGATTTGGTCATATTGAACTACTTAGATCCTATGGAGACCAAATAATTTATTGGAAATGAAATTCATGCACTTACAAGAATTAATATATGTATCCCAATCTGTGATGATCTCATGATGAATATGAATTATTAGATATAGTAAATTTTGGTATTTAATTGCATAGGTATGATTGAAATGGCCATGTATGCATCTTTGTATTTCATGCATGAAAATTGAATGAGGTCGTGTGATGAGATGCCAAATGTATTTCAAAATAAACATATCATTTGATAATAAATGTATAAATAGAGATATGAATGAGATTTATGTCTGATTCTTTGGGAATTTTATTATCTTCATGAATAAAAAAATAGCACGATATCCTCCAGGTGTTTGAGATGCATGACTGGAAAGGTGATCCGCTAGTGATCATGAGGCTACAGGGTGATTTCATATCTGTAGGAAGAAGAATTTAATATCATGATAATTCAGGTATTCATATATAAATATGATTCTATAAACCTATAAAATGAGAGTAAAATAATTTAGAGAATTATAAAATATTTTAAGAGCACTCAAATTTCTGAAACATTACAAAGCCACTGCGACACACCATTTCCTAGAGAGGAGATCCATGTAGACTCTTTATTTGTTGATGAAGATGCGGAAGACATGGAAAATATCATGGGAATAAGAACTATGGGCCTTCAAGGTTACGTGGACACTTTCGAGAGAACGTTAATAAAATTTCATCTAAACTAATTCTTTTGAAGAATAAGTAGAAGATAAAAAAGAAAAGGATCAATGGTATGCACTATTGTGTGAAAAGAAGAAGATGGATCACCAGTTACTTAAATGATTTGTTTGTAGAGGAAAGTTATAAAGTATAGAAAATTAATATAGTGTGTGAGGATGATTGTGTGATCGGATTTCATGCATAAAGAACAATTTAATGTACATTCTTTGGAAAACATTGTGAATGCCTTGAATGTTTTCATGCCACCCATGCAAGTTCATGTATACGTTTGAGATTATGAAGAGATAATTTTTTCAATAAATAATTATGAACTTGTGTGAACCACATGAAAACTTTTAAGTGAGGTCTATGAATCATCATTAGAATAAAGAATTACTACCTGATAATTGTTTTCACTTAAGAAATTGATTTTCAATACATGATCATAATCATTTGATTAAGACCAGATACATTACAAAGGTACTTGAATTTTACAAAAGAAATTTTTATTCAGTAATATTATGGAGGAGGATCACTAAAATATCTTTATATAGTGTATGAATTCATGTCCAGAATAAGGTTGTGACAGGGGGTATAAAAGGGTTCTCAAATATTTTTTATCGGTGGGTATAACCAATCATTAATGAAAAAGGTCTGGTTGGGGGTATAACCAAATAATGAAGGTGGATTGAATTTGGGGGGTATAACCAGCTTCTAATTAGGGGGTATAACAAATTACTATATAAAATAAATTATGATATAATTTAGAATCCATATTGGTGGGAATAACCAATATGTAATGGATTGGTTATTTGTTCCAAACCTTATAAAGCTTTGTGTGTCGTGCCTCCATATTTATCAAATTATTCAAGGTAAGGATAAGATAAACAAGAATAATAGATCAAGAAATGAATCATCTATATAGGTTTTATTTAAAATAAAAATAATAAAAATAAAAAAGGTTCACTAATTCACCCCCTCCCCCTCTCAGTGATGTCACATTGATCTGAGCTCTACTAGAGAAAATCTATGAAATCAACGAGAGAAAACTTCTCCATCACACCTCACATGGGTTTCTAACCACCTTAAGAATGTAGCCTACTAAAACCCAATAAAGTTAAAATCCAAATGAATGAGGTCTTAGTCACCTATATAAAATCAAAATATATACCTCTTTCCTAGGGAAATTCAAGAACAAATAAGTGACACAAACCACAACCAAAACAAATCATCTCTAAAAATCAATCCTTTAAGATGTAAAAAATAATTTTAATATAGTAAATAGAAAAATACACCCACATGAACCGATGAAAATGTGTTATATATTTTTATCCATATGGATCACTCATAAATTACATCATGCTGGTTAGAACCCATAACATTAAAACCAAAATTGAACTACCCTTCAAACAATATAAGTTAATATTTACTGCATAACTACCCTAGGGGTAGTTTTTCAATCTCATAAATCTTTGAAAATATATCTCACTCAAATTAAATCACTAAAATTTTCATCTAAGAATTACTAATTTTCATAAATCATATAAAATTTGGGTGATTATGTACCTTTATACCCCATGAAAATGATCTCAATCTAGATCATTAATCGTAACATCTCAAATGAAATCAAGAATAAGAACCATTATTCAATATCTTCTAATAATTGATTCTTGTAGTGATGAGTCTATAGAGATTTCGGATCATAGAAGTATATAAAATTATATAGTAAGGTTTGATTTATGGTTTATAAAAATTTAAACTTAAAATTTCTCAACTCTATGTTTATAAAAATTTCAATCAAACAAAGAGTTTTTTGGAATAACATTATAATATAAAATTAACAAACAAGTAAATACTACATTGTATAATGTTCATATGAAATGAATAGGGTATATATAAAACTTTTATAAATAATAATAACAATTTACAACTAAATTATATAAAAAATCATAACCAAACTTACACCATTGGAGTTATACCACTATATTGAGAAACCTCATTTTGATTTCACCTTAAACCTTCAAAGGATGGTATTTTGATCAAAACAAGACCACTAGAATGTGGGGATGTATTTTTAGGAAGGTATTACGATATATATTTTTCTAAATATAATACTATTGATGTTTGAGGAATAGAATATATGTGGTTTCCTTTTATAAGAGAGGGAGTTGACATACATGGAATTATTTAAAATACATAAATATAGTTAATGTATTTCTAAATAATAAGGCCTAAAAATGAACATGTATTCAAATAAATGTAGTATAAGGTATAAATATAGTCATAAAATAAAATTGACATAGGTTTTTGTGTCATTTTAAACATTTTATTTTGGTTTAAACTCTTTTTTAACCCCTTTTAAGCTTAACTATGGTAACAAATTTTTTATCCTAAGGATCATAAGTTCACATCTACGATCAAAGGTGAAAATGGTTAATGGGTGATATTTTATTAAATTTACCATTATAATTAATAATAACGATTTAAATTCATTTCATACCAGAATTCATCCAAAAAATATAAATTTCATTGTTTTTAAAATCATTTACCATGATTTTTGTATTGCTTTCAAAATCATTGTATCGACATTGCGTAAACATTTAAAGTAATTATATCATAACTAAAAATTTAAAAAAACCGTAACAAATAAATTTATTAATATTAAAATTAAACATTTATAAACTATCATAACATTTTTTAGTCATAATGAAAATATATTAGAGATATCAAAAGAAATATAGTGATATTTTGTGTTTTTACTAACATAAAATAATACTAATGTCATTATAATAGGAAAATTGCATAGAATTGACATATAATATAATTTAGGATAGATATGGTTGAATTATTATAATATAATTAAATAAATTTATGTTTCTTGTTTCTTTTAATACCTTATATCATAATTTTAGACATTTTTACCCTTACTAAAGTGACAAACATTTATCACGGTTATTATTCTTATGAGAAAAAACAATCTAGACATATTTAAAATAATTAAGGATCCTCATACCAGAAAAGGAATCAAATTTTAAATATTAAATTTATATAAATGTTAAAAATAAATTTTAATATAAAATTGTAAGATGAAACGAAAATGGTTTTTAGAGAAATGTGTTTTTAAACCCAAAAATGAAAAGATAAATAGAAATAAAGTATAATAGTGATTTATCTATAATTAATTATATTAATTATAATTAAATGATACTTATGTTACCATAATATACAACTAGATATATAATGGTGATTTTAAATTAAATTATTTAATTAAAATAAATGATATATTTAAAAACTAGTACGTTTCATTATTCTCATAAAATTAGGTATTTTCAGAAAAAATAAAAAATTTCACTGTAATATATTATTAAAATGATTATGTTAAAAATTATTATTTTCATCAAATTAAATTTCTAAAAATGGTAAAAATTAATTATAATTTCCATGCAAAAAAGGAAATAAACCCATTTTCGAAGAAAACATATTTTTGAATCATATAATTGATTTAATAAAAATTGATTAATTTTTTAAAATTAATTAATTAATAAATTTTAATTGAGTTAAAATTTTCAATTTATATTTCATATCATAGTCAATCCTATTCATACCCAAAAATTTAATAGCTAGGTTATACTATATTGTGGTTTGTTCTAATCTAGATATTACATCTCCACAAAGATCTTGAACACATAACATTTAGTTAAGGTGAAATATATTCTAAAATATTGTGTTGTTACATTATATACTCTTAAAAAATTACACCATCCCAATTTTTATTATCACTTTATATAATTATTATATCATGTCATATTAATAAAATCTAATGTAGATTCTATGATTATTACTAATTCTTATATCACTTATTAGATATTTTATATTTCATAACTAGGTATTTTTAATGATAACTATGGATCATTATGAGACTCATGTGTTTCAAAAAAACATAACTCTATAGTATTGTGATACTTTTCACATATGACTCTATATATTTATCTTTATTTTACTTTAGTTTAGTGAATCATTTACCATTAAGGTAGAGAATATTAGAAAACATACATACTTTATTTCCTTCCATTTCATAAGATCAATTACATCCTTTAGTTTTGATTTAACCCATTTAAAATTAAATATCATATATTACTCCTGGAAATGAATATACAAGATTAATTTTTCATTTAGGAAGGACAAAAATTAACTTTTAATTGATTATTACATCCATAAAATAATAACCAGTCATTCATTATATCTCTAAATATTTACCAAAAAATGTTTTGAAGAGTTTATCCAATATGGATAAATATTTATAGGATGGAATAATTCACTTATTTCTAAAACCTCAACAATAATACCCAATGTTCAAATTAAACCATTTTATAAATAGGTTACCATAAGGACTCACCAAATTTTATCTCACCAAATTCAAAACCAAAAAATCCAAAATATTTGATCACATATTTTTTCCCAAGAGTTTATTTATCATTTACCCCTAAAAGGTACTTCATAATGTCACATACTAAACACATAAATAATATGATCATATATTCTCTTAAAATATTATAATGCTTTCCCAAAAAATAAGAATAACCAAAAAATAACAATAAATTTATTTATTCTACCAAAAAATAACTCAATCTTCATTTCTCAAATTATCTTTACATTAATTAAATAATATTCCCAATATATTTTTCTTCTTCAAAAATAAAATTAATCACTTACTCACAAAATCACTTTTCAGTCCCATGGTTAACTATACAATAAAAATATATTCCCAAAATTTAATAACTCTTTTATTCCAACCAACCATAATTACTTCAACACCAGTGATCATATTAACTCTAAATGTTAACAATATATTTAAACTTATATCTAAAAAATATAGAAGTTTTATTCCACAAATAACATTGTCACTAAATTTCTTACTAAACTAAAGGGTTTAATGTCACCTAATATATCCTTAATGATCTTTAAATGTCCTAACATAAAATCTAAAAAGGGGTATCTATGCCCTTAAACATATTATAAACCATAAACTTATCAATATATGAAAATTTTGTTTTATCAAATAGCACTAAGGAATATCATAAGTTTCCAAAGGTGTTATCCTCTCATTCATCACAGTGGTCCATAATGAAGATGTTAATTGACCCATGTATATTCCCCAGAATTGTCTTTCTAGGTGTATAGTCTTAATCCCACTCATTGTGAACTGATGATGATATATTTAATACCAAATCCACCCCTTTCACTATTTTTACCCCTATGTGTATCTATTTTACTTTTAAATCCACTTTCTTGTCACCATTAAAGGATTTATTTTCTATGAAAGTAACACTCGTTTACATAATGGTACATAGGACGTTCTCCTATACTTATACTTATTTTAAGGGTCATCACTGATGTTTTCCAGTCCTAATATAAAAAAGTAACTAAAACTTACTCTAATGCCAATGATAATAACCCAATCAGTTCATACATTAATATTTTTTCATTTTAGATGAATCTAGAATACATTCCAGAATAATTAATACCCTATAATAGTAATGTTTTATAGTATTTGGTGACTAGATAAATAATCATATTCTATATTCCATGATATTCAAAATCACTCACAAATTTCTTCTAACATAGTACACTTCTTATACAAAACCAACTTAAAACGTTTATTTATATCCTTGGGAAAGGAAAGATAAGAAATATTAAGCTAGGATACTACGTAAGGGTAAAAATAAGATATATAAATCAATGATCAAAGGCGATTATAAGATAAGAATAAGTTTATTAGAACATAGTAATAACATAAAACACAATTATTTTAATAAAATTAATCATAAATCAGGGGATCAGTCTTTTAGATAACAAAATCCATAAGTAATATGTGTGTAAAACCATCAATAATCAGTCTTGACCAATGATAAAATATCATAAGTATAAGAAATAATTTCTTTTCCTACACATTAGCATAAAAATTACATAGTCAAGGTTCACTCCCAATACTATAATTTTGGAAAACATCCCCTAATGGAAATACCTACTTGTTCATTTCCAACATTCTCATTAGAGTAACTTTCTTCTAATTAACATTCTTATATCTTTTTATTTTATTAACCCCATAATATCTTAGGGGTTTGTCAAATCCATCATTATCGCCCAATGGATTATAAGGCTATATAACTCTAGGACCACCCATAACATAATCAAAACTATATATTTGTGTTCCACCAAATCATAAATCATTCATCATGTCATCATATCATAACATTAGGAAATGAAATGGGTTTCATTGAAATTTTATCATTTCATCATTGCATAACCTATGGAAAATAAACAGGTTTTATAGAATAAATATTAAATAATCATCATCATAATGAATCTAGATAATTAAATCAGATGGTATCTATGATCATATCCCCATTGAAGCATAAAAATCATTGAAAATGTCGATATACATGAAAATACCTCTTAAATAACTCTATAACCATTATCAAATAACATGAGAAAAATATCATTTTTATAAAAGTTTAACTAAATATTACTATAATATTGATAAAATTGTATAATTTGAAAATAACCATGGAAACAGGTAAATGAATAATAAAATTAAATAACGGTTACTATGGTTGTAAAATCTATTCATATCATATATGATAAAAGAGAACATTTGTCCCCACTTTTCAGAAAAGTAAAAAATTACTTATTCAGAAAACATTAATTTAAAAATATTCGATTGATATCATTATAAATAAAGGGGATAAGGTTTTCACCACATATTGAATTGAATTATATGTTTTTATATATAAAAAAATGGGTATACTATTGATCAAAATTTTCATTTTTTGCCAATAAGTCAATAGCTGGTAGTTAAATCTAATGATTGTTGAAGTGATCTTATGTTCCAAAGAATTTTTTCATTGATGTCACATTTTTCTATAATATGAAGAAGAATATTGACATAAAAATAAAGAGATTTTCAAAACGAGGGATTAAAAAAGCCATCAAAAATATATATTTCTCATGAAGAAGTTTTTAAGGCCATATAATACTTTATTTCATAATAATTTAAAATAAAGCCATGTAAAATGTATTTACATTTTACATGAGGAATGGTTTGAGAGTTATTTTGAGATGCATGGTTTGGTTGGATAAATCATTTAATGTGAGATATAAAAAACATATCCAACCATGTCAGCTACATGGTCCAACTCTACCCCACACTTCTACGAGGAGAACCTCAACTGCATGGGGGAATCGACCCATGAATTCCACATGGTGGAAGAGGGTTGAGCTCATGTATAAAGAATACAACAGAGAACCTGAAGTCATGCATGTGGATTGACTCGTGTAAGAAAGGCCCAAATAATATGCCATCTATAAGCATAGGACGAATCACATGTGGTTGTGTGTGTGATTTTTATGGGCTCTAATCCCCCATCACCAACTCAATGAGAATGTGGCAAGATTTAAGTAATAAAGAACCATGAAACTGAATGTGTGTTTGATGTGGGACATCGGCCAAGTGGACTTTGTTCATGCACATAAGAATTTTCACACATTTCACCCATGATCTAATCTTGGATATAAAATTCATCTAATAATTTAGTATGATCATCTTCTTCCTATATCACCTAAGGGATCTAAGAAGCGTAATTTATTTTCCCATTTCAAACCATGATGTTCAATATGAAGGCATTTATATGGTTGATTTGGTCTTATTGAACTACTTATATCTTTGAGAGACCAAATAATTTATTGGAAATTAAATTCATGAACTTCCATGCATAAACAGACATATCTAAATCAATTATGATCACTTGATGAATATAAATTATTAATGATAGTAAATGTAGATATTTAAATTCACATGTATGTTTCAAGTTGCCCATCATGTAGCTTTGTATTTAATGAATGAAAATTGATTGAGGTTGTGTGATGAGATGCAAAAGGTATTACAAAAATAAACATTTTACGTGATGATATGTAAATAAATAGAGTTATTAATGAAATTTATATCAGATTATTTAGGAGTTTTATTATCTTCATAAAGAAAAAAAAAACCTGATATCCTTTAGGTGTTTGAGATGCATGACTGTAGAGGTGATCCACTGGTGATCATGAGGCTTCATGGTGATTCTGTATCTATGTGAAGAAGAATTGAATATTATGATCATTAAGGTTCTCATATATAAGAATGGTTATATACACCTAAGAAAGGAGAGTAAAATAATTTAGGGATTAATGGATAAATATTTTAAGAGATCTCAAATATCTAGAAGATTACAAAGACACCATGATACACCATTTCACACAAAGTAGATCCATGTATCCTCTTATTGCATGAAGAATAAGCAGTAGAAATGGAAAATATCATTGGAAGAAGAAGTATGAGCCATCAAGTTTTTGTGGAGACTTCTGAGAGAACATTAACTCAATTTCTTCCAAACTATGTCATTTGAAGCAGAAGAATAATAAGAAGACGAATATGAAAAAGAAAAATAAGCAGAAGAGTGGTTTACACTATTGCGTGAAATGAAGAAGATGCATCACTATTTTTTTAAATGATTTGTTTGAGGAGGCCACATATATAGTCTAGAAAATAAATACAGTGCATGAGGTTGATTTTGTGATCAAATTTCATGCATACAAAACAATTTCATATACATTCATTGAAAAAAATAGTGAAGGCCTTGAATGTTTTCATGCTACCCATATATGTTCATGCATATGTTTGAGATTATGAAAAGATAATTTTTTCAATAAATAATAAAGAACCTGTGTGCACCACATGAGCACATTTAAGTGAGATTAATTCTTCATCATTAGAAGAAATAATTACTACCTGATTAGTTTTTACACTTAGTAAACTGATTGTCAATACATGATCATAAGAATTTTAGATTGACTAGAACCATTAAAAAGGAACTTGTATTGTACAAAATAAATCTTGATTCACAAATATTATGGAGCAGGATCACTAAAAGATATTTATACTGTGTATCAATTCATGTAAAGAAGAAGTTTGTGACTAGGGGGTATAACAAGTTGGTCAAGTATTTTTGATTGGGGGGTATAACCAACCATTGGAGAAGAATGTGGGGTTGGGGGTATAACCAGATAATGAAGGGAGATTGAATTTGGGGGTTATAACAAGATTTTAATTTGGGGGTATAACCAATTACTATATAAAATCAATTATGATGTAGTTTAAAATCCATTTTTTAGGTAATACACAACATGGAAAGAAGCAGACCTTTATATCTAACCATGTAAAACCTTGTGTTTTCTGCCTCTATATTTATCAAATTATTCAAGTTAATTATAAGATAAATAATAATAGTGGATCCAGGAATTAATCATTAAAGGTGGATTAATATAAAATAAAAATTATTAAAAAAATAAAAAGGTTTCACTCATTCATCCCCTCCCCCTCTTAGTGATTTCAAACTGATCTAAGCTCTATTAGAGAAAACTAATGAAATCAAATAGAGAAAACTTCTCCATCACACCTCCCATGGGTTTCTAACCATCTTAAAAATGAAGCCTACTAAAAACCAATAATGCTAAAAATACAAATGAATGATGTCTTAGTCACCTAAATTTACAAAAACTATATACCTCATTCCTATGTAAATGCTTGAATAAACAAGTGACACAAACCTAGACCAAAAAAATCATCTTGGAAAATCAATTACTTAAAATGGAGAAAACAATTTAATATAGTAAATACAAACATCCACCAACATGAACCAATAAAAATAGGTTATATATTTTTATCCCTGGAGATCACTCATAAATTACATCATGATGGATAGAACACATAACATTCAGACCTAAAGTGGACTACCCTTCAAACAGTATAAGTTAACATTTATAGCATAAATACCCTAGTGGTAGTTTTTTCTTCTCATAATGTTTTTAAAATATATCTCACTCAAGGTAAATAAGTATAATTTTCATCTGTACATAATAAATTTTCATCACTCGTATCAAATTTGGACAACAATGTAAATTTATACCCAAAATAAATGATCTTAATCTATATCATCAATCATAAAATCTCAAATGAAATCAATAATTTGTACCAACATCTAGTATCTTCTAATAATTTATTCTTATTGTTATGATTCTGTTGATGTTAGGGATTATAAAAATATTTAAAATACTATAATATGAGGTTATTTATATTTTATAAAAATTTAAACATAAAATTTATCAACTTCTTTTTTATAAAAATTTATATCGAATAAAGTGTTTTTTCATATACTTTAGAACTTAAAAGTAAGAAACAAGTTAATAATACACAATATAAAGTTCCTATGAAATGAATATTGTGAATATAAAACGTGTATAAATAATAATAAAATATTAAAAGTAAATTATATTAAAAACCAACCCAAACTTACACCTTATGATTTATACCACTTTATTGAGAAACCTCTTTTTGAGTACACCATAAAACTTTAAAGGATGGAAATTTGATTAATCCGAAACCTTTGGAATGTGGGGTTGTATCTTTAAGAAGGTGTTAGGGTAATTATTTTTCAATATATAAGACTCATGATGTCTGAGTTATAGAGTATACATGGTTTCATTTTATAAGAGACGGAGTTGACACACAAGGAATTAAATGATAAATTTAAATATAATTATTGTATTTCTCGATAATAATGCTTGAAAATGGAAATTTATTCAAATAAAATTAGTATAAGAAAGAAACATAACCATAAAATAAAATTTATAAAGGTTTTTTGTGTCATTTTAAACATTTTATTTTGGTTTAATCTCTTCATTATCCCTTTTTTATCATAGCCCGTGTAACACATTTTTTATCCCTTAAGGGTCATAAGATAACATATAAGGTGAAAGGTGGAAAAATGTTTCAAGGATTAAATTTTAGATAATTTACCATTATAATTTATAATTATGATTTAAATCCACATAATACCATAATTCACCCTAAGAATATAAATTATATTATTTTTAAAATCTTTTACCATGATTTTTCTACTACATTCAAAATCATTTTATCAACATTGCATAAACATTTAAGGTAATTATATCATCATTAAATATTAAAAAAATACCATAATAAAAATATTTATTAATATTAAAAAAAATTATAAACTATCATAACCTTGTTTACTCACAATGAAAATATAATAGTTATATCAGAAGAAAAATAGTGAAATTTTGTAGTTTTCCTAACATAAAAAAAAATAAATGTCATTATAAATGGAAAATTTCCCAGAAATTAAATATTTTATAATTTAGTAAATATATGGTTGAATTATTATCATATAGTTAAATAAATTAAAGTGTATAGTTTATTTTTATTCTTTATCTCAGAGTTTAAAAAATGTTTCCCCTTATTGATGTGACAAACACTTATCATAGTTATTATTCATATGACCAAAAGCAAAGTTTACCCAATTAAAAAATTAAGGATCCTAATAACAAATAACGAATCAATTTTTCAATATTAAATTTTTATTTGTGTTAGAAATAAATTTTAAAATAAATTGGTAATTTTAAATGAAAATAGTTATTAGATAAATGATTTTTTAAACCCAAAAATGACAAGATAAAAAATATTCAAGTATAGTAATGATTTATCTATAATTAATTATATTATTTATAATTAAATGATACTTTTTTAACCTTAATATAAAATTAAATATATTATTTTACTTTTAAATTTCATTATTTAATTAAAACAAATCATATCTTTAAAAATAAGTACTTTTCACTATTATCTTAAAAATAAGTATTTTCAAAAAAAAATGGAAAGAAATCTTCCTAATATATTATTAAAATGATTATTTTAAAAAAATATCATTTTCATAAAATTAAATTTTTAAAAAGGTGAAAATTAATTGTAATTTCTATACATAAAATGAAATAATTTTTTTTAAGAAAACATGTTTTTGAATCATAAAATTGATGTACTGAAAATTGAGTAATTATTCAATATTAATTAATCCATACATTTGAATAGAGTAAAAAATTTCAATATATATTTCATATCATAGTTAATCCTATTCATACCGATCAATTTAACATCTAGGTTATACTATATTATGGTTTGTTCTAAGCTTAGTGTCGCTCCTCAACAAATATATTGAACACATAAAATTTATTTAAAGAGAAATATATTCTAAAATATTGAGTTATTAAATTATATAATCTAAAATAAATTACACCCTCAAAATTTTAATTTTCACTTTCTAGAATTATTATACCATGTCATATTAATAAAATCAGTTGTAGATTCTATCATGATATATAATTGTTGTGTCACTACTAAGAATCATAGTATTTCATAATTATGTATTTCTAATGCTAACTTTGAATCATCATGAGACTCATGTGTTTCAAAAAAACATAACATTATGGTTTTGTTATACTTTCCACATAAGAATCGGTAGATTTATCTTCCTTTTACTTTAGTTGTGTAAATAATTTACCATTAAGGTAGGGAATATGAGATAACATACATACTTTATTTCCTTCCATTTCATAAGATATATTTCATCATTTGGTTGTGATTTGATATATTTAAATTTCAATCTCATATATTACTCCATGAAATGAATATTCAAGATTAATTTTTAATTTTTGAAGGAATAGAATTCAATTTTAATGGAATATTATATCCATAAAACAATAACAAGTCATTCCTTCAATACCTAGATATTTACCAAAAAAAATATAAAACATTATCCAATATGGAAAAATATTCATATGATGGAATAATTAATTTATCTGTAAAACCTCAAAAATAATACCCGATGTTCAACATAAACAATTCTATAAATAGGTTTCCTTAAGGATCTTACAATTTATATTTGACCAAATTCTAATACAGAAAAACCAATATATTTGATCACATATTTTTTATTAATATTAGCATTATTCTTTATCCTTAAAATAGTATCTCATAATTTCATGTACTAATCACCTGAATAATATGATAATATATTCTCTTAAAATATGTTAATTATTTCCTAAATAAATAAGAATCACCATAAAATAACAATAAATGTTTTTATTCTTCCGTAAAATAACTCAATATTCATTTCTCAAATTATTTTTACCTTAATAATATAATATTCCCAATATATTTAACATCTTAAAAAATAAAATTAATCACTTAGTCACAAAATCACTTTTCAATCTCATGGTTATCTATATAATAAAAATATATTCCGAAAATGTAATAAAATGTTTATTCCAAATAACCATAATTACCTCAACATTAATGAACATGTTAAGCCTAAATTTTATAAACAACATTAAACTTATATCCTCAAAATATAAAAGTTTAATTCCTCAAATAACATTTTCACTAAATCGCATACTAAACCAAAGGGTTCAAAGTCGCCCAAAATATCCATAATCATATTGAAATCTCATCATATAATACCTAAAAATGGATATCTATTACCTTAAACATAGTATAAACATTAGACTTATCAATATAAGACACTTTTTGTTAATTCCATAGCACTGAATAATATCATAGGTTTGCATTGGTTTTATCCTCTCATTCATCCCTGTGGTCTATAAAGAAGATGTTAGTTAACCCCAATATATCTGTCAGGAGTGTCTAGAATGGTGTACAGTATTAATCCAACTCATCATGAACTGTTTATGATATATTAAATAATAAATCCGCCCCTTTCATAGTTTTTACCCATAGGTGTATCTATTTACCTTTTATATCCACTTTCTTGTATCCATACATGGATTTAATTTCTAAAAAAACACATTTACATAACAAGACATAGGATGTTCCCCAATACTTATACATATACTAAGGGTCATCACTAATTTTTTCTAATCCTAATATAAAAAAGTAACAAAATCTTACTCTAATACCAATAATAACAACCAAATCATTTCATACATTAATATTTCTTCATTTTATATGAATCTAGAATACATTTTAAAATAATTCATACCCTAGAAGAGTAATGTTTTGGAGTATTTGGAGACTAGATACATAACAATATTCATTCATGAAAGATATTCAAAATCACTCAAAAATTTCATCTCACATTGTATTCTTCTTATTCAATACCTTCTTAAAACCTTTCTTTATAACCTAGGGAAAGGAAACAGAAGAAATTGTGAGATATAATGCTACGTAAGGGTAAACATATGATATATCAATCAATGATAAAAAGTGAGTATAATATATGAATAATGGTGTTTTAAAATGGTCATAAAATAAAAAATAAAACACCACTATTCAAATAAAATTAATCATAAATCACAAGATTAGTCTTTTTCATAAAAAAATCATAAGTAATAAGTGTATGAAACCCTAAATAATCAATATTGACCAATTAAAACATATCATAAGTATAAGAATTGATTTTTTTCATGCATAAAATCATAAAAATTACATAGTCTTGGTTCACTCCAAATACTATCATTTTGGAAAAAGTCCCATAATAGAAATCCCTACCTAGTCATTTCCAACATTTTCATTGGAGTAACTTCCTTCTAATTAACTTTATCATCTATTTTTATTTTATTAAATCCATCACCTCTTAGGGTTTTCTCAAATCCATAATCATATATCAATGAATTGTCGGTCTATATAACTATGGGACCACCCATAATATAATGAAAACCATATATTTGTGTGCCACAGAATCATAAATCATTAATCATGTCATCATATCATAACATGTGTGAAATAAATAGTTTTCATTAACATGTCATCATTTCATTAAAGCGTAACCTATAGAAAATAAATTTGTTATATAGAATAAATCATAAAATCATCATCATCATAATCCATCTAGATAAACGATTAAGATGGTATCATATGATCATATCCCCATTGAAGCCTAAAAACCCTTGAAGATGTCGATATAGATGAAAATAACTCTTAAATAACTCTCTGACCGTTCTCTATGAACATGAGAAAAATATGTTTTTATATAAAAATATAACTAAAAATTACAATAATATTGATAAAATTATCTAATTTGAAAATAACCATAGAAACTTTTAAATGAATAATAAAATTAAATAACGGTTATTATGGTTGGAAAATCTATTCATATCATATATGCTAAAAGATAACATTCTTTCCACATTATTGAAAAAAGTAAAAAATTACCTATTCAGAAAATATTAATTTAAAAATATTATGTTCATACCATTGTAAATAAATTAAAAGGTAATGAAAAAATAATTTTAAATACATTTCATTTATAGGAAAAAACATCCACAAAAATTTTTTTAAGTTCACTGATATGGAAGAAAAATATTATCAAACAAAGAAGAAATATTGTTGGATTTTCCTTAAAAAATTTCTCATTAATTTTATATAAAAAAGTGAGGAATAATGTAATAATACAAAAAATTAAAAAATAATAATACTATAATAAAATATTTTTGTTTAAAATTATAAAATCTATGTAATTACCCTCAATATAAATTTAGCATAAACAGTCTCAGAAACAAATTTGATTGTAACATATACCCTTACCGCTTTTGTAACATTTGAAACATAAGCCCCATGAAAAAAATTTCATCAAATGATATTTTAAAAAACATGAATATAAATATATTCATGATATAACATATCAAATTTTAATTTTATACATCACCTAAGTAAAACAAATGGGGAAATAGAATATGTCTTACAAAAGTAAAAGTAATAAGATAAACCCTCACCTCAAGTCATTCCTTACTTCGTATAAATAAAATATCCAGAATAATAAATATATATTTACTATAAATATATTATATCACCATATTCATATATAACTTACTATGTATAATTCATTTTTAATTTACTATTATCATTTTATTAATATTTTCTTCATTAAAATAAACATTCGGGCGGAAAATTTTTTTTTCCATTCATATTTCTTTTCACTAGTTTCACTACATAAATCAAGGTCATGGTTTCATACTCTCTTTAATATTATTAGTTAAATATTTATAATATTTATTTATCATATACACTTTTATAATCCTCATTATAAATAGGTGATGAAAATTGAACTGCATCACTTAGGGGAGACAGTAGTCCGTATGTATGCATGAGTGATGTTTCTACTTTTGGATGGATGGAATGAAAGAAAGATGAATAATAATTCACCTTTATAAAATAACTATTATATAATAAATTATATATATATTCTTTAAGTATATTTTCATTACCGTACACCTAAATCAGAAATTAAAAATAAATCATATTGCTTCATAGAGGTGGTAGTCCACATGTACGCACGAGTGATGTTATCATTTTCTGATGGATGGGAAGTTAAAGAGGTAGATAATAAATTATAATAAATTAATTATTATTATATCATAAATATTATATATAAACATTAAATCCACAATAACAAAAAACCATGGAATATGATGATGGAAAATTAGACATATCACTATGTGGAGGTGGTAGGCCACCCAAACACACAAGCGATACATTAATTTAACATTTGAAGGAAAGAAGGTGAAAATGGTTTATAAATAATAATAGTAAAAATTAATTATAATAAATATATTTAAATAATTGTATTATAATGGATACAATAAATTTATATGAGGAAAAATAAGAAATAAACATGAAAGTACTTTGTTAATAGTTACACCTCTTCATTGAAAAACCTCATTTTTCTTACACGTTAATCCTTGAGAGGATGGTATTATAACAAAAAAATACCTATAAGGCATGGGGAAATTATATTAGGAATGGATTAGGGTAGCTTTTTTATATGATATAATGATTTTGAAGTGTGAAGAAGAGTGTATATATGGTTTCCTTTTATAAGGGAGGAAGAGGACACAAATGGAATTATATGAATGATTTAAATATAATTAAGGCCTTTCTAAATTATAATTCTTCCAAATGGCCATGTATTTGAGAAAAAGGAGTATTAGGTATAAATATAATCAGTAAATAATATTTATATTGTTTCTTTTCCATATCTTTTGATTTATTCTATACATTTACCCTTTTGACATAACCACAGTAACTCATTTTTCAGCCTTCCAGGGTCGTCAATTTACATCTATGGTGAAAAACTCCACAAAAAGTGTTTATAGATAAAATTTTATAACATTTATAATTCGAAATATCATATTTAATGTTTTTTGTAAGTTTAAAATCACTTAATAAATTAATATTTTATATAAAATATCATTAATGTCTATTTTGAGAGAATTCATTTAATTTGACTTCAATAACATCAAGATCAAAATGGAATTTGAATATAAAACATTTAACATAATTTATATTTTATAATTACCAATTATATTTTTGGGTTACCAAAATTCTCTCAAAACATATTAATTTCATTATTTTAAATTTATTTACCTTTATTTTTGTACTAATTGCACAAACACTATATCGGTATTGCATAAGAGTTTAAGGTAATTATATCATCATTCAAATTAAAAAACAAATTAATATAAAAATTTAATTTATTAATAATAAAAATAAACATTTATAATTAATAATTTTTTTATATTAATTAAAATTATTAGAGATGTTAAAATAAAGAGAGTGACATTTTGTAATTTTCATAACATAAAAAACGGTAAATGTCATTATCAAAGTAAAATGGAACCGAAATAAAATATATTCGAATTTAATATGTACATAGTTGAACTAATATCATAAAAGTAAATAAATTTAATATATGGATTGATTTTGAAACCTTATCACATATTTTTAACCTCATTTGAACCATTTAACTCTTACCGATGTGACAAAAAAATTTCACAATTAATATTCATTTTGACCAAAAAGAAAAGGGGCCTATTTAAAAAATTAGAACCTAAAAATTAAAAATATGTAATAAATATTTCAATATTAAAAATATATAAGTTCTGTAATTAAATTTTATTATAAATGTATAAAATGCAATAGATATTATTTTTAGAGAAAATGTGTTTTAATCCCAAAAATGAACTTATACCAAAACCAAGTATAATAATTTTTAATATGTAATTAATTAGTATATTTATAACTAAATTAGGTTTATGATACATTATGATATTATGAAAGACTTAATTTTAATTTTAGATTATGTTATTTATTGAAAAGAAATGATAGTTTTACAAAAAAAACAGTATTTTTCACTATTCACTTAAAAAGAAATCATTTCCAGAAAACTATAAAATATTCAACCTAAGATAATATTGAAATTATTATTTCAAAAATTATATTTTTTTACTTAAATTAAATTTCCAAAAAAAATAAAATAAAATAATTATTTCCATGCTCAAAATGTAATAAAACTATTTTTAAAGAAAATATATTTCTAATGGGTAAAATTACATTACTAAAAATAGAGTAATTTTTTATTATTAAATTAATAAATACATTTGGATGGATTAAAAAAATTCTATATATATTTCATAATGTGATTAATCTTATTCATACAAATCAATTTAAGGGTTATGGTCTAATATATCGTGGTTCAATTAAAGATTGGTGTTGTGTGTTAAAAAAGCTATCGATGCCTTAAAATTTATTTTAATAGAAATAAATTCTAAAATATCATGGTTTTACACATATGAATGTTCATGTTATTAATATTTAGTGTGAACTTTAATATTACTCTAATTCATTGGTTCATCTTTCTATCACATGATATATTAGAAAAAAGATTTGGGAGTGAACCCAATCCATCGTGGGACTCAATCCACTATGTTTATGGGAATGGGGAGTGATCCAAATCCAACCAGGGATTATTTCCACCATGATATGATGGTCATAGAAGAGAGCCTAGAATTATGATTATGATAACATATTCTATATTGTGTCAATATATTTATGACTCGATAAAATTAGGATATCATTCCCTTATGTGATGTTTCCATTTTTGTCTCACACTCATATTCTATGGTATATGTTTGTTCATTTGATAGTAAAAGTTACAATATCATGATTTATGAACAGATTTTATTATTCTATTTTATTTTTAATAAGATATTTCTAAACTTATCATGTTTTCTCATATATTTATAATCCTACACATGATAACATATTTATTATTTTTTCCTTATTAAGTGTTTGACCTCACCCCTTTCATATGATTGCATTCCCTAGGTTGTGAATATAAGTATAACTTGTGATAAGCCAGTAAGGGATTATAGTGTGGGTAAATAATGGATAAATTGTCATAATTATTGTAAAATAATTTTATTATATAGAAGATCCTAAAAGAAACTAAACCTTATATTCATGGGATTGTGAGTTTATTATTAGATTTATTATTTATTTTAGGAAAATTAGGTGAATTATATTTTTGATTATATTAATTTGTGTCACTTTGTATCAAATTTTTTATTTAAAAAAGCATTTAGCTCTAGAAGTTGGAGTGCGGATCTAGGAAAAAATAGTTGGTATCAGAATAAGGAAATTTTATTTGTTTGTATTAGTTTAGTCATTTTTTGGGATTATCTTAGTTATTTTTTTGGATTAGAACTATAAAATATTAGTGAAATCACTTGGAATAATTATAAGTGTGGTATATCATCTTGAAGTTTTGGTAATGTAGAGATTGTGTGGTTTCTAAGTAATTAAATCCTTATCTGGATACTGTAATGTGGATGCATCTATGGTATAGATGATCCTTGGGGTAATCACATTAAGACAGGCCTGTTAAATATTAAATCTATCTTCATTTCGTGCATGATGAGTGGGACTCTCACACCCCTACTTTTAAATTTATTTTTTATTTTATTATTTCTCGGCATTGGTTACTCATGTCAGGGTTCGGGCTGGGTCCCGGTTTAAATTTTTTGACATTAAATGACTTCATTGGTTTCAAACTGATGCATGGGCACCGCATGGTTAGCAGTAATTGTGTAGTCGCCCCAGGTGCTTGTGTGGGCGCCCAAGTGGTCTGGGATTAGGTGCGCAACTTGCGTATAGTATATTAAGTCATGCGACGAGTGCACGGTTAACCAGTTTTTAAAAAAAAATAACTAATACGATTGTATGGAAAATAAAATAAAATGGATAATGAAATAAAATAAAATTAGAATAAGATAAATAAAAGGGAGTAAAATTTTAAAAATAATTCTTGATAATAATAATAATATTATTAATAATATATTATTATTATTATTATGGTATTATTATTATAATTATTTTTATTTTTATTTTTATTTCATATTTTTTATTATTTTTATTATTTTTATTAATTTATTTTTATTATTATTATTATTATTAGTATTATTATTTTTATAATTATTATTTTTGTTTTTATTATTATTAATATTATAAAAAGAAAAAAAGAGAAAATTTTATGTCTACCCATCGCCCCCCTAACTTGCTTCTTTGTGAGGCGCACCCAACTAGGTTTCCTCCTCCTTCACGTTGCGCCCCTAGCTAGCCCAACACCTCGCCGCTTCACCTTACGTCAGCAGCCCTCCCCTTTCCACTCCACCCCTGATCACTCTTGCTACTCTCACAAATGCTCTGCACAGTGGGCTTCTGGCCAACCCACTCTAGTGAGCTCCCCTGCTCAGTGCACTCCGGCCAGCGCAACCTGACCCAGCGACCCTCCCTTGCTGGTGCGATTCGACTTCAGCGGCCTCCCTTTCATGCGTACGCCCCCTACTTGTGACCGTCGACATAGGTTTTTCAGTTTTTTATTTCTTTTGTGTGTGTTTCTTCGAGTTTTCCAAACCCTAACATCTCGGGTGTTATTTGGTGTTTTGGATAGTTTTTTAGATGTGTGGTTGGTCCATAGTGGGTTGTCATTCCTTTCTCTAAAATAGCGTCTCCTTCGCACAAGTTTGAGGTAGTTGAATCTGGGATTATCATTTTTGATGTATTACTTTGACATTTAAATTATTCAATTTATTTATTTTATCTGAATCGTTGTGTTATTTTTCTCTTAAATGGTAAACTATAGTGTTTTTAAACTTTTAGGAGTTGTTAAAATAAAATTTTTAGTCTGTTTCTTTAAGTATGCTTATCTGAACCAATCAGAAAGGTGTTGGATTAATTCCTATTATTTTTTCAATAAATTTTTGAATGTGATTTTCAATTTTGATAATATTTTTTTCAAAAAACATTTTTATATTTTTATGTATCCAAAATATTTGATAAAATTACTTTGCACTTGTAGGCTAAAATTAGGGGTTTTACGAACAATTATTTTTAATTATGTTGTGACGGTATCTTCTTGTTGGTGAACTTGGTCTTGCACATATGGTTTAACGGTGTTATAATTTGAAATTGTGTCATAAATGACTTGAAAATTGGTTTTATGGATTTAAGGGGATTGTTTTTTTTCTAAATAATGTGGATGGTTGGGTTTAGCATTAAATCAAATGGTATTTTTGGTAAATTGTCATTTTGAGTGTCTTCTTGGATAGTTTTTGAGCCATTGGATATGGGCACACCAATGGGTGCATTAGGTGGACACATGGATGTTCCCTCAAATGAAGATGGAACCTTTAAAATAGTGTTTTCTTAAAACCTTTGTTCCCTAAATTGTTTTTGTTTCCAAAATATGGTTTGTTCCTTTGTGTGGATTTTATGAAAGGTTTGAAATGTAATCTTAAGGGTGTTCTCATTTGGCCTCTAGTGTGTGTTTCGATGAATGTTAGGCTCAAGGGGTCGTTTGTCTGTTTAATAAGTTTGTGCATTTTTTTAAAGAGTTTCAAAGGTTTTACTAAAAATTCATTGGGGGATTCGGACATAAAGGCCTATTTGGCTCTTCTAACTCATGGGTGAAGTTTTTTTAACTTTTAGAATGATTTGTTTTTGTAAATTGTGTGTTCTTGGTCAGAGTTTTAAGTGTTTTTAGAAAATGGGTTCAACATGGACATGACATAACAGCCTGATTTGAACCATAGATGATAGGATAAATACATTTATGTTATATATATATATATATATATATATATTTGTAACCTATATAAGAGGGATATCCATTTATGGGTTGTCATATAGGGTGTTTGTGTATGGCGTAGGAAAGTACGGTGATGGTAGGTAAGATGAGTCATCTGTGCGAGGGCCTCCCACTTATATAGTATTATTATATCCACCATGGGATCCTGGGAATCCTTTAGTGGGTTGAGTGACGGTTTCTAATCAACCCTGATTAGATGGGTTTTTACCCCATGGATTTTCTGTTAGGCCAAGCGGGTTGCGCTGCTAGTGAGGCAAGGTTAGGGAAGATAGTTGGTTATTTACTTAGGGGCCTCACCATATGCTAGCAGGTGGTTATGAACCAAGTACATCTAAGTGTCTTATAGGGATATTTCGGATCACTTATCGTTACTTAATAATTCATATTACTTGCTCAATTTCCGTTATTATAGTTTATCTCCAAATTTCACCGTTTACCTATTTTACTTTAGCCCAACATTAGTATATTTTGTTTTTGGTTTTGTTTATAAAATAGAAAAATTGTTTCGGAAATAGTATGTAGTGTCTGTTGAATTTTTGAATGTGAAAAGAATGTTTTTTATTTTAAAAGGTGAAAAACTACTTTTATACTTGTATTTAAAATTTGTGCGAATGGGATGATTTTGGAAAGGAAACGCTTGGATTCAGTGCTTTATTCTTGTCATCCCTACTGAGCATTTTAATGCTCATACATATTTTATAATTTCAGTTATATGTTCTATATACTCGGGTTCTCCTATATGAGTTGATCATGATTGGAGAAAGGTTGATCTTTAGTTGGGTTGTGACCTGGAAGGTCACATGGAGGTATGTGCAGTTTTATTAATTTTTTCGTTGCTAGTTTTTATTTTTCTCGTCAGAATTTATTTATTTGCATTTTTTGTGGTCCAAATCATTCCAGTGGTAAAATTTTGATGCCCGACACTATTTTTCAGCTTATGGGGATTGGGAACGACCCTTGTGCCATGTCACGAGTCGTCTTGGATGACCGGTCCAGGGTAGAACCGAGCTGATTCATGAAAAAATGGTATCAAAGAGACCCTTGTTATCTTGGGTGGAAGGTTGATAGAGAATAGGACTGTCGCGACTCAGGATTTAAATACGAGAAGCATGTCATGAACCCTCTATCATTCCAAACCTCGAGTCGCTATAGGAAGTCTGATAATTGAGTCCTTGTCTTGTTTCGGTTGGTTTTAGATTGAGGGATGACAATAGAGAAGAGGTGGTGTCATGTTGTTATTGCGCATGGAGTAGTGACCCTTGTGATATCTAAGTGCCCAGTTCAAGTTCCTATTAGTGTTCTTGCCTACCCGGGGCATGGCTCGCTACCATGTCACTTAGTTGGGCATAGACACTATCCCCTCTCATCAGTTGTTTTGGTGTAAGTGACGCTTTCTCTTGGTTCTCGTTAGTGTAAGTGTGTTTTTGAAATTGAAAAACGGATTTTGGAAATGATAATGCATTCTTTTAAATGGTTTTGGGGTTGATAAAATTGGTTTTAAATGGAAATATTCTATATTTACTATCTGGTAATTGATTGAAATTGTTGATAAATGAAATTGATTGACACATATGTGTTAGTTCATGGGATGTCATGGATGTTTATTTGAAAATAAAGGCTTGAACTTATTTTATAAATATTTTGTTTTATAGGGTTTTTTTGGATTTCTTTTTTTTTGTTTTTAGGGGGTTGTTTTTTGGATGGAGGCATGTTCATTTATGTTACATCATCTTTTTATTGGTTTTGGATCTTTTTTATATATGTTGTTAAGAAAATTAATCCAATAAAGGTTCACAACATTTTTGATAATGCATGCCTAGTTTTTTGACCTTCTTAAAAATTTCTTTTCCTTAATTGTGATCGGGGTCCATGAGAGGCAGTAGAGTGTCTTGAAGAAGTTGAGCACGTCTTCAGGGTATTGAGAATTCAAGAATCTATTAGAGTGTGTGTCGTTTTGGGTCTTTTCAAAGGTCTAGCTATGGATGAATGTGAGTTGTTCTCCCTTCAAAAAATGAAAGTTCGGATGATGTGGGATTTCATTAAATCCATCTTTTTCTTATTCTTCATATAGAAAGATGTGAATGTGACAAAAATGGAATAAATTTTGTGCATTTAACAAGGCCAAAGAATGGTGAGAGAATATGTTGACCATTTCAAGTAAATTATGTCCTTTTATTTGAAGGTAGCATCATAGGATTTGATTAAGACTTCTCTCTTAATCATGGGTCTTCATAAAGAGATCATGGAGTGGGTCCTCTCTTATAAGGATCGTTGTTTTGAGAATCTCATGGATGAGGTGTTCCTAGATGAGTTGGTCTCCAGAGCACAGATGGTTAGCAATCTAGCATATCCAGTTGCTTGTGAAGTTTCCCCATCTAGCGAGAAGGGTGTTCCAAAGCGACCTGTTTCTAAAGAGACCTCTACAGTGGTTCTGGATTCTAGTTCATCAGACCATACAATGGTTTTTCATCAGTGTGGATGTTTTGGGTGCACGAAACCATCATGTCGCATCCCTCTGAAGACATTCCATCTTTGTGTGTGTCTGGGTTATCTATAGAAGTTTTGTAAGAAGTTTTTCTAAAAAAAGAATCTATGACCAGAGAATTCTAGTGCCTGACTCTAAGGTAGTAGATGCTTCATCCATGAGATCTCCATCCAAAGGACTTGGGGTGAAGCTCACGCATAGTCAGGAGTTGCTGAGGGTGTGAAGCCTTGGTTTGGATTTTTTTTTCTATCTTAGCAGTGGAATATTTAAAGACATTATTTCTTATTTCTCAACTATTAAATTTTTATTATTATTTTGAGTTCATCGTTCAACGGGGGAATGTGATGAACTTGTTCTATAGTAATCCAAAAAATTTGTTTGTTTGATTATGTTTTTCTGAATCATGTGTTTTCTTTAAAAGTGTGTTTTTCCTTTTATGGGTTGATCTTGATTAAGCTGTGTAATTTGGAGGTTTAAGTTCCTATATAATAATTGATGTTTGTATTTATTCTCAGGTTTACATATTGGGTTATGTTTTTCTCAGATGTTTTTATCTAGTGTTGGGATATTTTTGGTCTGGGTCGATAGTTCTTTGTTTTAGTATAGTTGTTGTTCTCTTGTGTTATAGAAGTTATTTTTGATTAGTTAGGAGTTCATGTGCCACTCCCCCTTCCTAGGGTGGTATGTTTAGGTGTTAAATTTCTGTGTTAGTTGAGTTCTTATGGTGGGGAGAACCCTCTTATGTTCTCTCATTCTCTAATGGTATGGTTCTTTTCGGTTTAAATGGGTCATAGATTCAAGTTCTATCTACTATTAAGCTGGATGACTTTCAGGGGGTAGAAAGTGTCTACAGTGGAGATAATTCTCACACCCTGACTTTTAAATTTAATTTAATTTTATTATTTCATGGATTTGGTTACTTGGGTCAAGGTTCAGGCTATGTTCTAGATTAAAATTTTTGACATTTAATGACTACATGGGTTTCAGATTGGTGCACGGGCACCGCATTGTTATTAGTAACCTTGTGGTCTCCCTATGTGCTTGTGTGGGTGGCCAAGTGGTCTAGGTTGAGGCATGCAACTGTACACATTTTATTATCTCATATGACGAGGTCATGGTAACCCAGTTTGTTTTTAAAATAAGTAGTACGATTTTATGTATAATAAGATGAAAATGAAATTTAAATAAAATAAAATGAGAATAAGATAAATAAAATGGAATAAAAATTTAAAACTAATTTTGGATAATAATAATAATAATATGTTGTTTTTGTTATTATTATTATTATTATAATTATGGTATTATTGTTGTTGTTGTTTTTTTTGTTGTTGTTGTGGTTGTTGTTGTTGTTGGTTTTATTATTCTTATTATTATTTATAAAATTAAAAAAAATAGGAAACATTAAGTCTGCCTGTCCCCTCCTTCCCCTACTTCTGTTCGAGGTGCACCCAACCGGGATGCCCCCTCCATCACACTATACACAAGGGAAACCCACCCCCTTTCCGCTCCACCTTGCACTATAAGCCCTCCCCTTTCCACTCTGCCATTGCTCCCTCTTACGACTCGCTCCAGCTCCCTACAAAGAGTGCCTTTATCCAACCAGCTCTGACGAGTTCCCATGCCAGGCGCGCTCTGGCTAGCATGACCTGACACATCAACCTTCCCTTCTCGGAGTGATTCGACTTCAAAAGCCACCCTTTCTGGCTCACACCCCCTTCTCTCGGCCCTCATCATAAGTTTATTAATTTTCAATATCTTTTGGGTGTGATTGTTTGAGTTGGACAAACCCAATAATCTTAGGTGTTGTTGGGTGTATTTTTCATGTTGTTTAGGTTTATGGATGGTCCGTAGTGGGTTGTCCTTCCTTCCACTGAAGTGGTGTCACTTTCACACAAGGTGAGGTAGTAAAATCTAGGTTTATCCATTCCGAATCATTACTTTGAAATTTTCATTCTTCAAGTTATTTATTTTATCTAAATTGCAACTTTATTTTTCTCTAAATGGTCTACTATGGTGTTTTAAAATGGATAAAAGTTGTTAAAATAATAGTTTAAGTGTTTTTCTTTATGTATGACTATCCACATCAATGCAAATGGATTTTGATTAATTCCCATTATTGATTCAATAAATTTTTGTATGTGGTTTCCAATATTGATCATGCTTGTTTCAAAAAAGTGTTTTTTTTGTTTATGAATTCAAAATATTTTATAAAATTACCTTGTACTTATAAGGTGAAATTAGGGGTTTTACAAACCATTGGCTTCAATTATGTTGTGACAGTATCTACTTGTTGGTGAACTTGGTCTAGCGCATGGGGTTTGACAATGTTGTAATTTTCAATCGTGTCAAAAATAACTTGAAAATGGGTTTTATGGATTTAAGGGGATCATTTTTGTGTTTTCTAAATAATTTGGATGGTAGGGTTTAGCTTTAAAGAAAATGGAATTTTTTGGAAATCGTCTTTTTGAGTGAATTCATTGATATTTGTTGAGTCATTAGATGTTGGCACACCCATGGGTGCACTAGGTGCACACATGGATGAGCCCTCAAATCAAGATGACACCTTTAAAATAGTGTTTTTTTTAAACCGTGGTTTTCTAAATGGATTTTGTTTCCTAAATAAGTGTTGGTCCTTTGTGTGGATTTTATGAAAGGTTTGAAATCTAATCTAAAGGGTGTGCCCATTTGGACTTTAGGGTGTGTTTTAATGAATGTTATTCTCAAGGGGTTGTTTGGACATTTTGTAAAATTATTTTTATTTCTTTAAGAGTTTGAATGGTTTTTCTAAAAATGCATTATAGAATTTGGACATAAAGCCGCCTTTGGATCTTCATACTCATGGGTGATGTTTTATTCACTTTTATAATGGTTTTTTTGGAAATTTTGTGTGTCTGGTGAGAGTTTCAAATGTTTTTTGAAAATGCTTTCTACATTGACATGATGTGATGGACAAGTTAGCACCATTGATGATATGAGAAATACATGTGCATTGTATATATATATATATATTGTTGGAACCTCTATAAGAGGGATATCCCTTCATGGGTATTCATATAGGTTTTCTGTGTTTGGGGTTGGCAAGTGTGGTAAAGGAAGGTAAGATGAGTCATGTGTGCGAGGGCCTCCCACTTACACAACATTATTATGACCACCATGGGTTTTTGGGTGTCTTTTTTAGGGTCATGTGATGGTTTCTGATCAACCCCTATTGAGCTGGTTCGTAACACCTGGATTTTTTGATAGTTCATGAGGGTTGTTCCACTAGTGAGGCCAGGTTAGGGTATCTTATTAGTTATTGGCATATGGGCTTCACCATATTCCTGTAGGTGGTTTTGAACCGAGTACATCTAAGATTCTTCTAGGAGTGTTTAGGATGACACATGGTTACTTAATCATTTATATTTCCTATTCATTTTCTGTTATACTAGTTTAACTCTAGCTTTCACTATTTACTAATTTTACTTTAGCCTATCATTAGTATATTATGTTTTAGGTTTCGTTTATAAAATGGAAAATGGTTTTGGAAATTGTATGTAGAAATTTTTAGATTTTCTAATGGGAAAATCATGTTTCTTATATTAAAATGTGAAAACCATACTTTTATATTTGTATTTCAAACTTTTGTTAATGGGATTCTTTGGGAAATGGAACACTTGGATTTAGTAGATTATTCTAGGAATCCCTACTCATAATTTTAAAACTCATGCCTATTTTATCATTTCAGTTGCAGGTTTCCTATACTCTGTTTCTCCTAGACGAGTTGCTCATTATTGGATCAAGGCTGATATTTGGTTGGGTGGTGACATGGAAGGTCACACCGAGGTATGTATGGTTTTATTTTATATTTCGCTGCTACTTTTTATTTTTATCATCATTCTTTATGTATTTGGTAATATTTTGATCATGGGACAAATCATTCCCAATGGTTGAATTTCGATGTTTGGCACTAGTTGTCAGCCTGTGGGTATCGAGAACACCCCTCAGGCTTTGTCTTGGGATAGCTCAGGAGACTGGTTCAGGGTCGACCCGTGTTGGTTCATGATAGGGACTAAGATTACACAACTGTAGAAACACCCTCAGGATATGTACATTGGTCAACCACATTATCATTTCAATCGATTCTAAAGGATTTATTATGTTAAAGAAATAGTTTAAGAAGTATTAGGGAACCCAACCTAAAGGTACCTATACTGAACCGAGAGTTTTTTTGAATGATCTAAAAGATGATGTGATGATTTTAAATAATAATAAATTTAAATATTGAATTTTTCAGAATATAATTTGTGATAAATGTCTATTGAAGTTAATTATTCATCACTCATGTTGACCCCTTTTGGTTTTAGTAATGGATGAAACTTGATGGAATCAAGTTAATAATGATTTACATAAAATATAAAGATATTACCAATGATAAACCAAATAATAAAATATATTGAGTGAGAAATATTAGGATTATTTCGAACCAGCTATCTTGAATTGTGATTAACAATGTGAAATTAGTTAATTTTACCAACACATCAAATAAGATAAGGATGGTGTCTCATGAAATTTTAGGTGATGAATATGATGAGGGAAATAATATACAATTTCATTCATATAAAAAATATGGGAATAGGAACCCAATTTAATTCCTCATTAGAATTAAAAGTTGTTTTATATATGGTAAATGAGGGAAATGAGAAATAAATTATTGAGGGATAAAATCATTTCCTCAGTCTTAAAGGTTGATATCTCTCTGGGAATTATAACTTGAGTCATTTTTATTATACAAATGACTAGGGATATTTATATTAGTGAGTGATAACTAAAATTTAAAGGACTCAAGTTGATTAATTTTGCAGAATGTAACATCCCAAGATTTTACTATATACTTTTTTTTTAAATAGACATTGATTTAACAATTTGTCTCAAAAGAAGAACCAAGTTATAATGATTCCTGAAATATTATATGAATATTTCTAATAACATTATAGTAATAAAAAATATAGTAAATAAAAATATATTAATAGATTAAAAATCATTTTTTAGGATAAACAATCAATATTTTGTAATATTAAAGATTGATATTTCTCCAATAAAAATTTTTAGGTATTGAGTATTTTATCTGAATATATTAGATAAACTAGTTTCAAAAGATTATTTTTATAATATATTATATTTTAATATATTATATAATATAGTAAAATTATATAAATTATGAATTTGTACGAAATAGTACTAAAAACAGTAAAAGTTTAAAATGTTATTTTTCATTAAAAGTTGTTTTTATTTATATATTTTATTTTTATATTATTTTATAATTTAATATAATCAAATTGATTCTATTTCTATATTAAACATATCGAAATTATCTTAGGGTAAAATTTTGGGATTTTTCTAAAAGAGTTGATTTTTTTGTGAATAGTAATAGTAAAAAAATACTTGTTTTAATAATTCTGTAATGTTTATAACTTTATTATAAATTTGAAACTAGGTAAAAAATTATAAAAAATATTAAGCTAATAATTTATTTAATTATTAAAATAATATATTTAAAAATATTTGTTTTCTTTTATAAAACTCATGTTTAACATTTTGGGAACTTAAGTAATATTTTACTCTAAAACTATTTTGAATCACTTATTTTAAAAATTAGTTTTCATAACTTATATAAATTAATTCATAAAATATTTATTTAATATATTATATCAACATTATAAATTTATTTAATAAGTTTAATTTTATTTTTCGGCATAAAATTGTGATTATTATAATTAATATTAATGGCCATAATAATAGTAAAAGGGTTATGTTAAAAGAATTGTTTAATTAATAATGTGTTATTTTAATATTATAGATTAAAATGATTTATTTTATATAAGTAACTTTATATGATTTTTACACGTTTATTAAAAATATTTTCACTCGTTTAATTGGAAATTAATGTTATATAATATTAAGAACAATTAACGTTAATACTAAAAAAATTCTACAAAATAAGTTTCTATATATATAATGTTTTGATTTAAAAATTTGTTATATCTTATTTAGAAATTGAATTAAATTATATGGATTCTCAATGTAGGTTTATAACATAAAAATTCAATAATAATAATTACCTTATATTTTTTTAATAAAACATAGATTACTTAGTTAAATACTAGTTACAAAGGTAAAAACCAAAATTTGTAAATGTAAAGATATAATGGAAAAAGATTTGAAAATTTAGAAAATAAAATATCTAAAAATGAATGAGAAAGGATTTTTATACCTTATCTCACCCAAAAATTCAATATTTTCCAACATTGGATCCATCAAACCTCAAAAAGTGTCATGTCGTCACTGAAAAAGTAATGGGTATTTTTGAAAATTTAATTTTATTCACTTATAAAAGTGGATCACTTAAACCTCATTTATCCACATATCAAAAAGATTTATATCAAGTAACACTATAACCTTGTATCTCTTAAAATCTCTCCCCACATCCAATAATCCTTTCTCTTACCAAAATATAAATCTAAGGATCTTTAATGAGTTCCTCAAGGGAGACCAACCAAAGGGAGGGGTAATGTTCTTTACCAGGCTCTCTTAACTAGTTTCTTATTTTACCCCCTAAAATATATTTAGTCCATGAAATTATGATATAATAAGTGTTTTTAATATACTAAAATTTTATTATACTATTATAATAACTATTTTATACACTCCTCCAAAAACTTTCGAAAAATGAAGACATCGTCATGCGTATGTGGAGACTACCACCTCTATGAATGATGTGTTCTATTTTCACAACTTCCTTACAATGATCATCCAAAAAAGTTATTTAATGAAAAAATATAATAATTATAATATGATTTATGTTATAAAATTATAATTATTTCATTTTTCTACACATTAAAATCTATTAAAAACGAGACTTTTATTCTTGTGTACATGGAGACTACCACCTCCATGAAATAATATATTTTATTTTAAATTACTTCCAAACATGGATCACATTAAAAATGTTTATAACGTATTAAAATTATTTTTATGACACTACTAATAGTATAGAAATAAAATTATGTGAATTATATGAGTTATATTAATAATAAATGTTTATAGTAAACTTAATGACCATAAAAGAACATATTAAGGCACATTTCATAATTTGATTCCATTTTTTGAAAACTTATGAATCTTTATAAATTTTATGATAATAAATTAATAAAATACATAATTCTATATAGTTATAGAAATTATGAATCTATTTTATAAAAAAATTAAAATGTTCAATATCTCAAGGAAGTTTTAAATAAATTGATTGAACAACATCAAGTGATCAACATAAGTGAAAACTGTTCAATAAATTAAAAACACACGGCAATAGACTATAACATCCGCTATTTAAGTTATGCCTAATTTTATCTTTTAAATTTATTTTTTTAATTTTTTAAATATTTTGAGGTTCATTAATGGTTTTTGGTTGGCTTTAAAATGATAAGAGTATTAGTTCGTTTGCGTGTTATAGTAAGAATAATTTCTAATGGCTCTATTTTGTGGCTGGTGGATTCCACTAGCCATCGGGAGGAGTATGTAGGATCTCTTGGTATAATGAAGATCCAACTAGCTCTTTGGAATTTTTTCCAAGGAAAAACCTATTTTTTCAAGAATCCACTAGTCAACTAGTGGAGATCCAATGTAGAATATGTTCTTCTAAGAATCTACTAGCTCATCAGTGGCGTCATTCAGAGCCCAATGAGCATATAGAGTTTTGAGGAATTTTTTATAATACCTAACAACCATTAAATTTATCTCATTTTATTAAGCCCTCTTAAATCACCAACACCATATGAGTCCCCTTCTGGTAATTTCATGTGATATTATTCTCTTTATTCTCCCCCATTTGATGCCTAGATAGTAATTTGATACTATGTTCTTATTCTGGTGGGTTCCTTATTTATCTAGATCAATTCCCTTATCATCTTCTTGGTCAAAACCGATTATATTTTTGATGAATTTGTTGAATCAAATATTTTTTCGTTGTCTAATAAGGTGTTTTTTTTCATTGATAGAATTGGCACTCAGATTCATGGAATTGGCATCTGCATGTCATTTGAACCTAGACTATTATAGACAGTGGATATTCTCAGATAAGTGTGATCATATATTATCTTTTGTATGTTATTTTTCCTATGTATTACCCAATATTTATTATCATGGTAAATAAGGTGTGGGTCTAATATTCATTAGAGTGTAATTAGATTCTTATTTCCACCCTTGTCATCAAAAGTTGTTTCACCTAAGGTATGAAGCCCTTAAATTTAGATCATGTTTTATGTGGGTTGTTGGCATGATTTTTGGAATGTGTGTATATCCCTGATAGACCAATGCTCAATTCATGTCTATATAATGGGTGCAAGTGTATCCCTTTAAAACATGTGCTTGTGTTTTTTTCATGTGGACCGTGAGGGTTATAATCCTTGATTGATACAGAGTGATGTTTTACTTATTATTCATATCCTATATCATATGTGTTGTTCTTATATTTATTTAGTTTAGCACGTAGTTTTATTCTTATGAACAATCCCCTAAGGGGGATGTTTCAAAAAAATCAACATGCACATTGGTTATCCCTTTAAGGGGAATGTGTCAGATATTTTTTGGGATTGTCCCATCAAGAAGGATACATCTGAATTTGGTCAATGTTTCTTATGATATGGATATAAATAAGGTATATGTTATATTTCATTATCAAGAATATATATTGTGCTTGTCTGATTTATTTAATTCTTACCTTTTTTAATTTCATGGAATACACTTGTATGTCTTATGCAGATATATTAATGACCATTGGTTGTATCCAATGGATTTTTTCACTCAACCCCTACTTGGGAAATTTGATTCCCTTGTATATTTCATTCTTAGTGTAACATCCTAACCCTGGTGCCACACACCGGTGCCCCGATCTGATCAGTCACATAACCTCAAGTGTGCCTCCCCATATGTGAGAGGATTTCAAAAAGCAGTTAGGGTCTGATATGTCATTCAGGGAGAGACTATACCCTCTTTGACCAGAGTAATACACTAAGAGAAATAATAAACAATATAGAAAGCATTATATAATAATAAAAACACCAATATCTTATGGTACACAAAGATGGAATTACAATATCCAACTAAGGTGAAACATTCCTTGTTAATGTATGTGTCAAGGGTCTAAAATGAAAATTGAAAATAAAGACACCGTAAACTCCAAAGAAGATCTTTAACCACATGTGTTCCCTCATCCATGATTCATCCTCAATTATACATCTAACATAAGGGCTTTTCCCTTAACATTTCCTATAATGATAAAGTCAATTTGGGTACCGATCAGGCATCCTCAATAGGGTGTGAGTAAAACTCAATAAGACACAACCAATGGTTTATAAAACAATATCTAATCATATAATAGTTCATGTAATTCTATAAATAATAAAAATACAATGCATAAGTAAAAATTCATCACATTATCATTTATACCATATTTAACAGCATTAACTCCAGGGTTCCTGAGGACACCAGTACCTCATGCCATATTCATCTCTTTCCATATCCCGAAGTGTTCTAGGTAATATGATATCTTAATAACATATTTTTCCCATGCCAGATCCTAAAGTATTCAAAGGTGATATCATATCTCAGTACCTATTTCAACTCATTCTGATGCTTTAAATATTCTCAAGTGAGGCCATATCTTTGATTAGCATTTTTAACATTCTTAAGTTCATACTTGATTACCCATATTACCATTATTAAATTCAGTCTTTAATATCCATGTCACATTCCATAATCACAAAAAATAATGACCATGTTTCTATTCTTTTATTCGTAGGTATAATGACCATGTTACTATGTATACATTTCAATTTAATGACCATGTTACCATTCCTTTAATCATAAGTATAATGACTATGTTCCTATGTATACTTCTCAATGTAATGACCATGTCACTATTATTTTACTCATAATTATAATGACCATGTTACCGTGTATGCTTCTCAATTGGATTATTATGTTCATATTCCTTTACTAATAAGTATAATGCCCATCTTACCATGTATACTTCTCAATTGAATGACCACGTTCCCATCCCTTTACTCATAATTAATTTTCAATTAATTATCAACATAATTTCCCTTACTACTTCAACAATTTTTTTATCATGTAATTACCCTTAATTAATTCCCCAATAAATTAAATTATCAAATTCATTACTTTTTATTAAATAGGGTGTTCCATGTTCAAAAAAATAAAGCACACTTATTAAATAAAATAAAGGTTAAACAAGTCTAAATGATGGGATTTTTTAAAATATTTTTTATAAAGGGGAAATAAATTAATATGGAGGTCATACAACAAAGTGATATTATGGTTTATCCCCTTGTTGGAAAGTCCATACACAACTATGCTCTATTCATAATTAGCATGTGTGATGATATAGTTCATATCAAAATCACATAATTAATTATATAAGTAATTATCTAAATTCAACCAATTCAATATCTCATAATTAATCCCCCCAATTAATTATCTAAATTGCAATATTTAAATCTCATAACCAATTCCCCAATTAATTAATGATTTTAACAAAACATTAATAAGCCAATTTTCAATGATAATTAACTCCATTTAAGAATTCAGATTTCTAAAGAACACTAACAATTCTACAATTTTCCTAAACGTATCAAGTTTAAAATTTTAATAATAGAATATTAGACCAAATATTTTTAAGTGAAGATCAAATAATGTATATAATTAAAAATACCATGAGGAATGATGTGGATGGTTATAAATAGGTTATAAGATAAGGTTTGACCATGATAAAAACCAATAGTGCAATTTTACAAGGTATTTCAATGCAACAGGTTGGAAAAGAGGGAAGAGAAAGAATAAATCAAACAAAAAAGACTTAATAGGGATTGATTTCGTAAATAATATGTTTGTATGGGGATTTTCTACTCCACAAGTACACAAAGGGTGAACCTAGTTTGATATGAGAAGAGTTATAGTGGGTCCCAACAAAAATTAGCTTCACATCCACTTAAAACTACCAGTTGGGCATTTACATGGAGGGTAATTCAGTTACACATCATGTAAATTTTTTAATGGTTTTCACCAAAAAATATTTTACCTCATATTTAGTTTGTTAAGTCACATGGACAATTACATGAAGTTTAATCCCCTTATATTATGTGTAAATGAACCACAATTGAGTTTTTATCCCATTATCCCTCTAAACACACCAAGAACCCATTTTAACACTTAACCCATTTATACATGGACTCCATTAATTCAAAAAAACATATATCACCAAACATTAAGTAATTTTCTCTAATAAAGTATCACTATCCCTAAAAAAGACTAGGACACTAAGGATCAAATGAAAAAAAATTAGAGATAAAAGTACATGTAAATGATGGGATCTTACAATCTCTACACCTTATAACAGATATTACTCAATCTACACTTCCAATAATCATTAATATTTCGATTAAAAAATATTGGTCCAAAAAGGTGATATATCTTCTTCCCTTTCCCATATATTCTCCTATATATTTCCATGTTTCCAAAATACACGAACTATCAACATGATCTTTTCCCATAATAATTTCACACTATAATTTAATACACATATAGAATTCCCCTCAAAGTACATATTTATCTCGAGATTAATATCCTCCACCATGATCACATGAGAATGGTCATGATGATACCATCATAGTTTTGATAAATTGAAAATATCATGTATAACACTATATTTCTATAGAAGAGCCAATCTGTACACCACCAGCACGATTCTTTCCACTACCTCAAATGGTCCAACAACATGCATGCCAACTTTTCCTGATTATGTATACTACATCGACCCAACCTAGGAAACAGTCAAAGGAATACACGATCACCCTATATAAACTATAGGTTTCATCTCCATCTATGATCATGAGACTTTTTCCCTCTCTAAGTCATAGCCATATGTTTCTGAATTAGTTCAACCTACTTAGACATCTCTTATATAAGACTCGTTCCCCGCAACTGTGACTCATCAACCACCATCCTACATGGTGGTGATCTGAATGGCCTTCCATAAAGTTCCTCATATGGTGTCATCTATATAGTTTCCTGATAACTATATTTTTTATAACCTCCACTAAATCCAATAATTTTATTCAAAATCCACCAAAGTCAAGAACACATGGTCGTAGCATATACTCAAGCACCTATAAGGTACACTCTTTCTTCCCATCTATCTATGGGTGGAAATTAATACCCAATAATACCTATTTACCAAACACTTTCTACAAGCCCTACCAGAAGACTAAAGTAAAACATGATCCCTAATATACAACTATAGTTTGTGGCACCCCGTGCAGAAGGACTATCTCCCGAAAATAAAAATCTCGTAGCTTATCCACTGAGAAATCCTCATGTAGAGGTAAGAAATGTTCGAATTTGGTTTTTCAATACATGAAAATCCAGATAACAATATTCTTATTTGGTATCTCTGTGAGACCCACCACAAAGTACATTGTCACATCATCCCACTTACACTCTGGAATGGTTAACTACTGAAGAAAACCTCTTAGTTGTTGAAACTCTACCATCACCTACTGATAGGTGTATAATCATTTCATGAAACCTATTATCTCATTTTTCATTCCCAACAACTAAAAATTTCATTATAGGTAATGGTACATTTTTCACACTAGGTTGTTCCACCCACTTCGAGGCACGAAATTCTTGTATGATCCCCTCTCAAATGTTCATAGGTACAACAAATCAATTACTAACATAGATGATATCATCCTAACATATTCTCTAATCTAAAGGAGACTCCACACCATCATGGTTCTCCATCATTTTCAAACACTCTAGATCTACAAACTACATGTCTTTTATACATATAAAAGTGTAGATTCCACTTAAACTGGCACTAGATTCATCTATACCTGGTTCTCCTGAAACACCACATGCATCTTAGCCACTAAATCCATCATCATCCTCATAGCACAAGACTCCCGAACTACTTGAGTCTGATTCATCCTTCTCAATGAATTAGCAACATTGTTTTCTTAACTAGGCATATATTCTATCTCAAAATCGAATTATTTCATATATTCAACCCATATCTGTAGTTTAAGATTCAAATGTCTCTAAAAAAATATGTACCATAAGATCATATGGTATGTATACATAGTAAAATTTCCTCCCAACATATTAACTTTCCAACACTTTAAATCATTACCCACTACTTCTAGCTCAAGAACATGTGTAGGGTTTCTTTGTTCATGTGGCCTTAGCTTCCAAGACCAATATTACACAACTCGATCTCCTTGCATCAATAAAACTCTGACTCCAATCCTAGAAGTGTCACAATACACCATATGCTCTTCACCTGGCTCAAGTAGGATCAAGATCAATTCAAATTTCAAGAACTTATTCAACTCCTTGAAGAATTTATCACATGATTTTGACCATTAAAACTTTATCTAATTTTTTTAAGCCCAAAATTGTTACTTTCAGATGGTAAAATTCCTAGATAAACTTATTATATTATCCAACTAACAGAATAAATATATGGATATCAAATATTTCTTTGGGATTCTCCCATGAAACCACTGCCTAATCCTTTTATAGATCCATGATCACACCTTCCTCTGAGATTATGGGTCCCAATAAGTGTGCCTAATTGAAACAAATTTAAAACTTGCATACCTTTTTGTATAGTAGATGCTCTATTTGTGCACTCATGGTAGTGCTAAGATATTTGGAATGATCGTTATGAGTCATGGAGTACACTAATATTTCATCCAAGAACACTACCATAAACTGATCCAAGTATATATGATAAATTCTATTCATCAAGGACATAGACATGGATGGTGCATTTGTCAACCCAAATTGAATTATGAAAAACTCATAAATTCCATACCTAATTTTAAATGTATTACTCAATATATCAAAAGTCTGAACTCTCAGTCAATATTTGAGAAAACACAATCTTTTGTCAATTACTCAAATAGATCATCGATACACCGAAGAGAATATTTTTTCTTTACAATCATCGGGTTCAACTTCTGGTAATCAATGGAAAAACACAAACTCCCATCAGCCTTATTTGAAAACAAAATAAATGATCACCAAGGTTACTTACTCAGACAGTGAAATCCCTTATCCTCTAACTCGTATGGATGAGTCTTGAGCTATTGAAGCTTGGTTAATGCCATTCTATAAGGTGGAATATATACAGGATCACCCCCAGCATGAGATCAATAGTGAATTCCATATCTCCCTTAATTGGTATCCCTAATAAGTCTTAATAAAAAAACATCCTGAAATTGTTCCACTACTGGTTGAAATATATCATAATGTACTCATTCATCATCTAGAAATAATCTAGAAACATGGGTTGTGATATCTCCTAGTTTCGGAATAATTAGCCTTGCTCGGACTTCCTGGATATCACATTACCCATGGTGAATATAATGGTCACATTTAGGGGTTGTAAAATCTACTCTCCTCTATTAACAAACTATGTGGTCTCAGTATGAAAATATCCAAACTATACCCATAAATAGGTTGAATCCCGACATGTAAATAATATAGAGATCCCATAGAAAATGATACTCCCCGACTTAAAGAGAACATCCTTTTCAAAAAACATATGTATCTACACTGTACTCCCAACATTGTATATATAGTCATTAACCCATTCCCAAACTCCATTGGTGGGATCAACCCATTAACAATATTTTTTGATATAAAGTAATTAGAGGTACTAGTATCAAAAAAGGTAGTAGCTAATATAGAATCTACAAGAATAGTACATCTCACAATTGGTGGTCCAACCTCTGTATCCATAAGTGTAGGATGTACTTCATGCAACTATTTTGAACATCTTCCCTATTATATTATCAGACTACCTTGAGTTACATCACATTCTTGATATGGGAGCGACTTTCTTGAGTGACTACATCGACCACCTTTACCACCTTGGCTAGAAGAACTCCAAATTCTACTCTTGTAAGATGTAGAATATCTTCTTACCACACTCCAAATATGTCTATCTCCTCCATCACTGACCATCTGTCATTATTTACTACTGAATTTCTTTAGATGTCCCGTCATACTGAAAGACCAACACTTTACTGGTTGTCAGGGAGAATGTAAATGATAATGACCTCGCCTACCAAACTGCTAGAAATTTATTCATGTAAAGTCTTGTGAAATTAATCATCATGTATGAACACTCATCTTTTCACTACCATGTCTAATGTTCTCATAATTTTTCTTCCTACTCTCAGAATTTTTACCACTTGGTCATCAAGTAGTAAATATCAGTCCATCACTAGAAGCCTCATTTAGGTTCCCCTCAGCTATAAGACCCTGATCCACCACCTCAGCAAACTTATTTAACTGAAAGATGTTAACTTGTGACTTAATCTCACACTTAATTACATCCTAAAAGTACCTAATTTTAGCTCTTTAATCTCCTTCCAATTCTAGATAAAATCATTATAGGTCTACAAAGTTCAATCATAATCCATCATGGACTTGATCCTCTATGTAATCTGCATGAAATATTCTATTTTCTCCCGTATCATCATCTCTTTATATAATTTCTCTAAGAACATATCCAAGAAGTCCTTCCATAACATATCGTCAGTTTATCCAGTCCACGCCAGAACATCCCACTAGTGCTTCCCTGATCCTCATAACATATAAGAAACCAACTTGACCCTCATCTCAGTATAATTCTTCAAACGTTCAAGTATTATCTCAATGGAATCAACCTATAACATATATCCTTTATTTCCACCCTCTCCAGTGAAAATTTTAAGGTGTTGCAACTGAAACACTCTCATCATTTCAAACATTATTTTCAAAACATTCCATATTTCTCTTCCCAATAATTGCATGGAGAAATAATAGTTCTCTAAAAACTAATACCCTTCTTCCTCACCTGGAAGTACCATTACCCCATCTTCCACTACGAATATAACATTATGATCCATAACCTATTTTTATCTTCTCCAAAAGAATCATCATCGAGGTCTATCTCTACAATTCCAAACACTTTTCTTATGACTCATAAAACAAATTTATCACAAAATACACAAGAGGAATAATCACAAGAAGTCTTCACGACATGGTCAATTATGAGGTACTATTACTACCCTTAACCATCCTACACATAGGTCTTGGTTCTCAAGGGTATTGTCATTAATAAATTTTATCATTTAGATGCAATATTATTCGCATTATTACATCATTTTGACACTTCCCATTTTCATATTAGGAACCATTTCAATTCAATTTCACGAGTAAAGAAAAATATTTTATGCTCATTAACTTACACAAAACCCATTTTCACATGCCTTCATATAATGATTCATAACCCAAAATAATCCAGAGTGCCTAGAATGATACATACAGACTCAACTCTCATGTCATTTTGGTTCATGATTAAATACTTTGAAATCTTTCAAAAAAAAATTACATCACAAAACAAGTGTGTCACCCAAGTTGAAATAACATTCAACTGTAATAGAAAACAACAATAACAACAATCTCACCCTGAGTCCATTGGTTTTCATCTTACATGGGTTTGAAACTCCCATTCATGAGCTCATTACCAAGGCCCCATGCTTCCAAGTGTCTTATCTACCTTTCCCAAAAAGTAATACAAAATAAATAAAAAATAAAACCAAACTCTAATGTTACTTTGTAACATCCAAACTCAGGTTCCACACACTGGTGCCCATAGTTGATCGATCAAATGACATCAAGAAATCCCCCTTATTCGATAGGTCATCAACTTGATGTGAGGGTTTGATAATTCATTCTTGGAGAGATTTTACCCTATTTTATTAGAGTAACACACCAATAGAAACAATAAAAAATAGTAGAAGAAATAAATAATATTAAATAACAACAATATCTCAGACTAAACAAAGAAAAAATTATAATATCAAACTAATACGAATCATGCCATGTTAATGTACGTGTCAAGTGTCTTAAATGAAAACTAAAAATAAAGACACTGACAACAGCCATGTAGGTCCCAAACCATGTTTGGTTCCCTCATCCATGATCCATCCCCAATTAGCCATCTAATACTGGGTCTTTCCCTTAACCTATCCTATAACGATAATGTATATTCGGGTACCAGTTAGGCATCCCATGTAGGGTGTGAGTACAACCAAGTATCAGACCGCCAAAGGTGTGTAGAATAACATACAGCTAGATAATAGTGAATGAGGTTCAATAAAGAAATAAAATACAATTCATAAGTAAACAGTTATTATATTTCCATTTATTCATTATTTAACCACATTAACTCTAGGGTTCCCAAAGACACACATACCTCATGCCAGCTTCATCTCCTATCAAGTTCCAAAGTGTTCTAGGTAATATGATATCTTAATATCTTCTTCAGATCATTTCAGAGGCCAAGGTATCCCTATGTGATATCATATCTTAGTACTTTTTTCAACTCAAGTCGGAGCTTGACATATTTTCAAGTGAGGCCATGTCTCACAGTACCTTTATTAACATTATTGAGTTCATACTTGATTACCCATGTTTCCATTATTAAATTCATTCTTTTATTTACATGTTATCAATCAAAAATAACACAAAATAATGACCATGTTCCTGTTATTTTGTTCGTATGTATAATGGCTATATTACCATGAATACTTCTCAATTGAATGACCATGTTACCATTCCTTTACTCATAAGTATAATGGCCATATTACCATGTATACTTCTCAATTTAATGACCATGTTCCCATTCCATTACACGTATGTATAATGACTTTATTTCCTTGTATACCTCTCAATTGAATGACCATGTTCCCATACCTTTATACATAATTAATTTTCAATTATTTATCATTATAAATTCACTACTAATTCAACAATTAGTTTACCCCATAATTTCCCTTAATAATTCACCAATTGATTATGTTATAAAATTCTTTAATTAATTTATCAACTAATTAACTAATATTCACAAATTAAGTCCCATATTTAATTTTCATAAATATTTATCCTATTATCAGTCTCATTTCATCATAATTTATTCCACAATTAATTATACATATCACAATATCAAAAGCACATAATTGAATCTATAATTAATTATCTCAATTCAACAAATTAAATATCTTATAATTAATATATCGGTTAATTTTCTAAATCATAACCCCTAAATCTCATAACCAATTCCATAATTAATTATTGTTTTTTGAAATACTTTAATAAGTCAATTTTCCATTATAATTAACTCAATTTAGGAATTCAAATTGCAAAATAAATTTATAAATATATAATTTTCATACACATATAAAATTTGTGACTATGGGAATTTAATTTTAGACCACCTACCTTTAACCAAAGATCCAACAACATTTCTAATGGCCAATTCCAATGAGGAAATATGTGTATAGTTATAAGGAGGTTACTAGATCATGTTTGATTAAGATTAAAACCAGCAATGTAATTTTCTGAGGTATTTCACCACAATCGGTTGGAGAAGAAGTAAGAGAAAGAATAAATAAAAACAAGAAGTCTTACTAGGATTGATCTCATAAATAGTACTTATGAAAGATGGAATGGCACTCTAAAATTACCTGTAGGTTCATCTTTTGTTGAGAGAATAACAACTAAAATGGGTCCCAACCAATATCATACACATAGTCACATTAAAACTGAAGGTTGAGAATTTGCATAGTCTCTAATTTAGTTATATGTCATGTAATTCTTTGTTGGTGTTTTTCCAGAAAAAACCATCACCTCAGATATATTTTATTAAAACCCATGAATGATTACAAGACATGTAATCCATTTACACAATGTGTAAATGTTCTACAGTTGAATTTTTAGACAATTTTCCCTTTAAAGCCTTTCAACTCATCATGAACCCATTTTAACACTTAATCCTTTTATACCTAGACTTCATTAATTCAAAAAAAAAACATCCTCGAACATAATATCATTTTTTATAACAAAGTATTTTTTCTCTATGAACAAGATCGGGCCACTAAATCTCAGATAAAAAAACATAGAGAGAAAGGTACCTGAAAAAGACTGGATCTCACATTTAGGTTTTTTGATGAAGGGATAGGGCCATATGATGGATGGTTAAATAAATTCTATGAGGATATGGGTGTTGTAGGATAGACTCTTGGAAGGATGTTTATTGTTTAATTCATTTAGTTTCTTTACCATGTACTTTTATCCACCACCTATGGGGATCCATATTCATAGTCTTGGTTGATCTGTTTGGCATGAAATATTAATACTGTATGGGTTGGTACATATTATATACGCTACTAATATGATGATTTATTTATTTATTCATTATTTTTTATTAATTTTTTATCACTTACATTATTATACTATGATGTTTACCTAGTACTGAGGTAATAGTCATACCATGATGTCCCTTTATTCCTCTACACTAGTTAACAACCTCTTTCATGTGGGTAGGCATGCATGAAGTCATGTATCATCCCATCTCAGACTTGGTGGTTTATGTGAAGGTATTATAAAATGGAATTTAGGGACCAATTTCACTAACTTGTTTCTTCTCTTTTCCTTGATTTGTTATATGGTTTATAGGATATTGAATAGTTGGGACTCTATCTAAGGAACAATGTCAATGTCTATCTATCACTATATAGTGGACCTCTGATTTTTCATTAAGTGGGATTTGATAATCTTATTATTTGATTTTACCTTTTATTTAAATTCACCTTAAGTGATACACATGATGTTAGTATTCTGATGTACGGGATTGGGTGTTTATTCATACATGATGCTTTGGAACACAGTATCACATGTCATAATCCTATTAATATAATTGGGTAGAGGATAAATAATTTAATTCCAATTGATGTTATGATATGTGATTTTGGTGCATTATATCTTTTATTATTTTATTTATTCCTGATTATTCTTTTCTTAAGTGTATATATGTGGTTGTGACTGATGTATTAGTATTGGAGGCCTAGCATGGGTATTGGTTACTACTTAGGGGGTTATATATTGATCTTTTGGTTAGCCTATTAATTTAAACTAAGTTCTAAACCATAGTATGTGAATGTTACCATTTAGTGGTATCCTTGTTTTAGGTTTTCAATTTATATAAGTGATGGTCTAATATTTAAAGAAATATCACCATATAGATGTATTATATATCAAATTTGACCAAAAAATTTGTAGTCAGATACAACTGAGTATGTTTCATTGAATATCTTGTAATTCATGCTATAAAAGTAATCTAGTTGGGAATCTTTTGGACAGTACCTATTCAAGATGGAGGATCACGCAAGGTAATGCCAAAAATGATTAATTATTTCTAAGACATAAAAATCCAGAATCCCCCATAGCTTTATTAAAATAGAGACCCCCATGATACAAAGGATTGGATATGATTCATTGAGAGTATTTTCAACCTTGTGGATACCCCAAAGGATTGGAAGGTGAATCTTGTGACCTTCATGCTTCAGGGAATTTTTGGATGATGGTGGGACAACATGATATATGTTAATAGATGTGAAGGTATAAAAAGGGTGACCTTTATGTTATTATTCTTAATGATGTTTCTCCACAATGAACTGAATATGGATCTTGCTAAACATATTATTGAGATCCTAAGTTGGATGATGAAAGGTCTACCCATTCAGTATGCTTCACTGAGTTGATTTTCTTTTCTCCTCTTCTAGTAGGGAATGAGGCATACAAGGACATATATTTTGAGATATTTATTCAACTAGAACTAAAATAACATATTATAAACTCCAATATTATGACATATGATGAAGTTATTCCTAAATTAATGATGATATAAAAGTTCATTAAAGAAGATAAAGATACAAGTCTTCTTACAGAAATCTAAGGATCAACTGGTACTTATTCTAGAGTAGTTATAGTTGGTCATTATATAAATAAGAAGAGGAAGTAAGAGGATGGATTCCAAGGATGAAGTCAATATTCACAGTATATCATTGGGCCATCCACTCCCTCTATGATATAGGAATCTATTATGTGTTATAATTGTGCGAAAAAAGGGAATTATCTCATGGAATATCATGTTTCTCTCATGACTTAACACTAGTAGGGAAAGATTAGTTATCTGAAGTAATTATTTTACAAAGATTTGTAGATAAACATGGATAATTCACGCAAGAGTATTGGTATAGTACCTCGATAACAAGTTTTGAACCAATAAGGATTAGTCAATTAGGTGACCCGTGAGCCTCCGAGGTGTTATAGAGTGATTTATATCAGGTCTTATATAGTTTAGCAGGCTTCAGCTAATGGTGGGGAGGAATATTCAACAGTTTGTGGAATATTATTGATTTATTCTACATTATTTGTTGATTTTTTTATATTTATGTATCTTATTTGTTTGTATCTGCTAAAGTCTTTATTGGGTTAGACTTACTATTTAATTACTCTTTTGAGTTTTTATTTATCAATAATAACTTGGTGAAGAAAGTGGACCATTTTTATATCTCTCCATAATTTTTGATAGTTGGTAATGGCTTTAGGCATGTGTGAAGCTTCTAAATTCAAGATATATCATGTATTAATGTGATCCTTTTTGTGGATTGGTTGACCATCTATCATGAAAACATGGATTTTTATCTAAGATAAGAGACTTTTACATCATATAAAGTGGAAGAGTCTATATTGACCAGTGAATGAGATGTCAAGGTAGGTATAATTGAACCATGTTTTTATAAGAGATAAGTATTTTCAGCATGTGTGGCATCCATGATCCTGATAATGAACCAAATGATATATCCCTCTTCTTTTCCCCCTATGTTATACTTATATCGATATTTCCTTCTATAATATTTCTTAGGGTTACCTATACATAGGGGAGTTGAGTTTGTAATCAAGGTTTTTCCTAATGTGTGAACTATATGAATTAAATAATAACAAGTAGAACATGGTTAGTTGAAATATATCATGGTAGAGATTGATGATCTTGAAGCTATAGGACTCATTAAACCTTTAAAATTCCCTTCAGGTTCTTTGATATTGTTTGATAAGAAGAAAGTTGATAGTATTTTCCTTTGAATGGACTACTAAGAGCTAAAACAGATAATTATAAAAAATAGATTCTAATTTCTATGTATTGATATCTTTTTTGATTAATAGAGGGGACTTTAGTGGTTTTCAAATATTAATCTACGTTATAGTTACCATATATTTTATGCATGCGGAATATTTACCTAATATAGTGTTTAGGATAATGTACAAGTTATATGAGTATCTTGTTATGCCCTTTGGAATAATAAATGCATTAATGATGTTCATGAATCTAATAAATAAGATCATTTACCAATACGTAGAAACCTTCATCATTTTGTTCATTGATGATATGCTGATATATTCTAAGACTTCAAAATCACATTCTAGACACCTATGGATAATATTGAGTATGCTTCTAGCACATAATCTTTATGCCAAGTATTCAAAGTGTCACTTTTAGATACCGGATGTTTGATTTCGTAGAAACATGGTTTTTCAATAATGAATTTAAGTTTATCTAAATAAAGTAGATTTTGTTATATATTGGACATGTAAAATAAATGTTTTTTAGATTTGGAGTTTTCTTGGGTTGGTTGGGTAATACATGAGTTTGAATTTAAGACTTTTATTTCCATGAACTGAATATAATTACACTCACCAAGAAGATATTAAAGTTTAAATGGATACAAAATTCTAAATAATGAATACTATAGTTAAAGAATATTTTGATGTTGTCATTAACCTGGATTATTTCTGAGCTTAGAGTTGGGTATGATGTGTATTGTTCAATTATGATGTTGGATTGGGAGATGTTTTGGTATAGGGTGATATGGTAATTGCATAAGGTTCTCATCATTTACAACCCCATGAGAATAGCTACCCTAATCATGTATTAGAGTTGGTTTTTTGTCTATATACTAAAATTTTTATTAAACTACCTCTACAGTGAGAGATTTTACGTCAATACAGACCATAAGATTTTGCGATATATTTTCTACTAGTGTGACTCGAATCATTATTATATTAATTGTGTAGAATAATTAAAAACATTTAAATTGCATATGGATTATCTTCCTATGAATGTAAATGTATTTTTATATGTGCTTAGCTACAAGATAGAGGAAGGTAGATAGAAAATTTTAGAATCGGGGTGGAAGATCGTGTCCTTTCTAGTAGACTGGTAGGTGGGAATACATAAGAATCAAGCAGAATTATCTTGCTCAACCTTAGTGATCATATACTAATTGGTGGAAAATGTAAAGGATATTAGGAGCTTGGTCTAGAGTGAATCCTAATGTGTGAGAGTTTGGTAGAGAGTGGTTCCATAATAGGATGGGGTATAGATGGGTGTGTTTTTCCTTTGGTTTAGGGAAGAGTGGTGATTCTATCTTCCATGAGAGAGGATATTATGATTTCCTCTCATGATTCACAATGGTTATTTCACCTAGGATCAACCAAAATGTATCATAGTGTAATGTTGAAAATATGGTGGATCAGAATGAAAAAAAAATCACATGATTTGTATCTCATTTTCAGACCTGTTAAAGGATCATGGATATATATAAAAAACCTATAGGGTTTCTCTATCAGATTCTAATGCCTTTATAAAAGTGAGATGATTTTATTAAGGACATCATTATAGGGTTTCTCATGACCCCAAGATGTCGAGAAACTATTTGGGTTATAGTGGACCGGTTGACCATGGTAACTCAATTATTTCTGGCCCAGGAGACTAAATTGGTGGTTGAGATCGGTTAGTATTATATTTTTTATATTTTAGGGCTTAAAATAGTGCCTTAAATCATGTTATGTAAAAACAATTCCTAATTCAAATTGAGGTATTGAAAATTCATAAAGATGGTAATGGGAACTTAGTTAAATCTTGGTACATCATTCCATCTTCACACTGACAGGTAGTCGGAGAGAATGATCTAGACTTTACAGGATATAATTAGTGCATGTAATATATATTTAGAAAAATATCGGGTTGATCACATAGATTTAGTATAATTATTCTACAATGATATATTCCATTCATCAATTTATATGGATTTGTTTGAGGTTCTGTATAGATGATCAAATCATTTACCACTATTCAGGAATCATGTAGGCGAATATTTATGTGTTGGTCCATGTATGGTACAATAGACCTAAATTTGGGGGGGGTGATTCAAAAATGGTTGGCTATATCTCAAAAAAAGAAATTAACTTATTCCAACCAAAGGATATAACCCCTATATTTCACTATTATTGATAATGTTTTCTTATAGGTGTTCTCTCGGTTGGGGAATATGTGTTTTAGGAGGTAAGGGAAATGGGAACCATCATACATTGGACAATTATAGATCATCAAACACATCGTGATGATGTCCTGCCAGTTTTATCTTCATATGTGGTATCATGGTATGTATAATTTGTATTATTCATATTAGTAATAGAAGTGCAAGCACAATCTTTTCCTTGTGATTGAATATGAGGACATTTAGTTGGTACCATTTGTGTAGTTTCCAATTTGAATTATGGACCGAAGGGATAAGGTGGTGTGGGAAAATTTGGTTCCTCTTTGTTTGGGTTCAATAATATCATGGGATAATTAAAAAATAGATATGTGGGTAATATAGAGACATTTGGGTGATGTAGCGTAAATTTTTCTGTCAAACATCTAGGGATTCTTTGCAACAAACCAACCCAGTTCAACCTGACACATTACCTGAGATATAACAACATATTTCATGTAGTGAAATATCAATCACCATGGGTTAGTGACAATAACTAGGGTATCAACATACAAACAGTGGGAACAATTTTACCCTTAAAACATTACATATCAAGTATCATGTATAACAAAATTAATATAAACAATTACAATACAATAGGAAAGAAAATAATAACACAACCATGAGATATAAAAATCAAAGACAAAGGATATTTCCAAAATTAAAACAAACTTTGACCAAAGAGATAAGGACACTTCCAAATAATCAATGATTCCATCTCTCATTTCTTGTATATATCATGGCCATCCTACCACAATACACAAAGTAAAGGAAATTTTTTCATGTAACACATTATCCTAGTGATCCATAAACTGAATTGGATACACCACCACTAAGTTGTCAGGTTAAAAATCAAAATCCTTCGATCTAACCACATGGTAATGGTACAGTTGATACCTTCTTAATTGGGTAACATAAGACACAGCATAAATCAACATCTTTTGATCTTGAAATTTTAACAGATAATATTCCTTTCTATGTTATGAAATGATCTCAAAAGGGATAAATAACCCCAATACCAGTTACCAAGATTACCCAAATAATGATAAACCAAAATATATAACACCTAATTAGATATACCCAATCACTGAACCTAGCCTCCAATGTACAAGGGTGGTATTTTTCTTAACATCTCATGAGGATTAGAATTGTATCCAACCTTTACCGAGATAACCACAACATCCCCAACACCCATGAACGAGACTCGATTCTATAAAATACCTTTAAAGAATTCCTTCATAATGAATTTATTTTGACATATTATTTCATATAAATTATGCTATCTAGGTAATCATGTTAGGTTTCATCATCTGATAGCTTATTGATTCAATCATTATATAAGTTTCAAGGGTTTCTTTCTCCAAGATTCTTTTTTTGAGACATGTTTTAATTAATTCACATATATTCATTTGTATGGTTTATAAACTGACTCTTAACATATAATATCATGAATCCGGTTATAATTATGTTATTTTATTTTCCATATTATGTTATTGGTTTCAAATGGTTTCTGGTTTTAAATTTTCATAATGGATTTTTCATTAAAATCATTATTTTAATGTTATTAAATAATTTTAACGATAATATTACTCTAAATTATTTATATAATTTTAAGAATGTTATTTTATAAGAATAAATGATTTCCTAAAGTTATTTTCTAAAAACTTTGACCATCTTTTGAAAGTTTTTAAAAATAAATTTTCTAACAATTTCCGCATGGGTCACTTTTGAATCTCATTATGAAACTCTGAAAAGAATTTTTATTTTTATGGTTTATGACATGAATGGATTTCTATACTATCCTAAAATTTATCTTCATTGAATATTACTATATATTTTTCATGGTTATTTAAAAAAATATTTTCCCAATATTGTATAAAGTTTTATAAAATATTACCAAAAGAAAATGGTATTTTTTTATTTTAAATGAACTTTTTTATGTTCTTTTAAATGTATATTCCACTATTTCAACAGAATTTAATTATTCCTATACTTATCATTGAAAATAGCCTTATGTTATTTTCTATTTTATTTCTCTATATGTCTTATGATGATTGTTTTAAATAGATTTTCATCAAACATTTTTCTATTCTGTGGGTAAATAAAGTTGTAAAGGAATGAAAGCTATTACTAATATATTGATAATGAAAATGTATACTTACATGTGTTATATTCATGTAAGGTTCATAGAAATTATAGATGATTTTGGAATATTCAAATAAATATCATATGATGGGTTAACCTAATAGAACTTATATAGATCATTAGTTTGATACAACTTATATGGTAGGAAAGCATGGTTTAGAACTCTAATGCATTTGGTAACGTTAATTGTATTAAAATGAAATAAGGATATTGTAAAAAATGTGGATTCTATTATAAATTTAACTAGGATTAGGTTATTTCAAACATGATTGAACACAATTTCTAAAGATAATTTTCCTAGATACCAACATATTTTATCTATGCTTGTAATTAGTTTTTATGGTTCTTTTGATCTAGTTTGATATCACATGGATCATGATTTTTGATTCTTTTAAATAATTCATATGTTAAATATTAATTCCATGTCACATGTTCAACAATTTAGGTTTTTATGGGTATGTATTCTCTTATGTAATGTTGATTCACTTTGTATACGTTATTATACCCTTATACAAATCTTGTACTCTCTAGTGATATTCAATTGTTAATGCCTATGGTTACCCTTATAGAACATTTGATCTCACCCTTGTTAAGTTTTTCATTTACACATGTGATAAATAATTATTTTTAATTAATTATGACTATAAAAGTTTCATGTTTTAAAAATATTATGGGATATATTGATGAGTTGTTGTGAAATAATAAAAATAGGTATTGAAGAAAAATTGATCACTTGAAGACATGGGTAATGTCATGTAAGAGTTTTTATTGATTCTCTAATACATTAAACCTAAAAGGAACATGGATATATAATTTATCCAATATTTCAGTGGGATTATGTATCTTTTGGATGGATATAATTTTGAAATGTTTATTAGTCTCAAATAAGAAATATAATGATTATGTTTTTAGCATCGGGACCATCAGTTTGGGATTCAAGTGTTATAGTTAGTATCAAAATAGGGTTTAGATAGCTTTAGATATTAGGATGTTTTAGGTGTGGTTAAATTAAGAGTTGTGGATTCCATCATGGTTGATAATTCTATGGTTTATAATAAATTTAAAGGAATAAATACATCTTTTTAGGTTTTAAATGAGGGGAGTTAAAGGTGATTAATGTCAATTTGGGAGATGTATTAGTTGATTGATTTGTATATAGACCTTAGTTTTAAAATAAAATTTATTTAACTAATAATGGTTTTATATTTTGTGGAAATAATTTTCAAGGTGTTGATAATGATTAGGTTTAATATGGTCATTGAATTCAAGGTAATTATGGTTAATTTAGATAAAGGGGTTATTTCATGCTGGGAATAAAAGATTATTCATTTACATAATTGTGAGTTTGAAACATGATTTGGGGAATATGTGATTAATGTTACATTATAATAAGTTCACTATGTTTGGAATACTGTATAATTAAGGTAAATATAAATAATTGGCATAAGTTAGGTTTTTATTTAAAGAATAAGGGTTGAATTATATTTTGGAAGTATATAAGATTTTATTTTAGCATTTTGGTTTTTTAGGTTATTTACGAAAAGGATTAGTATGTTTTAGAGATTATATAGGGAATATATATTTTTATTATGTCACTTTTGGAGTGATTTATTTTAATTTTATCAATGAAGATTCTATTATAAAATATTTTTTATTTTTTGGGTTTTGAACTTGGTCATTGATATTTTGAAGAATTTTAAAGTTAGTTTTTTATTGGATGGTTTAGGTTTAACATTGGGTATCTTTATTGAGTCTTGAGAGATTGATGTTTTATTTATTCATATGTAGTTTTATTCATAATGAATATTATAATACATTTTTCTAACCATTTTTGTTTTGGCTAATGTTTAAAGATATGGGGAATACCTTGTTTTATTATTGTGAATCATGGGTTCCGTTAAAAATTGATATTTGTACTTTAGGAATGAAAAATTCATCTTCATTATTAATTTCATAGAATAAGAGATGTTATAGAGGTAAAAATTGATTGGATAAAAACTGAAATCTTAAACTGTTCTTATGGAATTGAATAAAATAAAGAAATTATATTTTCTTATGTTTTTAGTCTTAATGGTACAAATAATCTTCAACTCTAGAAAAAGGATCATGAAATTAAAATATTATCCAATTTAATTAATTTTATTTGAACTGATAATAATTTTCACACCACATTGGTTAATGTTTATGTGTTCATTGACATTCCCATTATCATTCACTTTCTTTTTATCAATGTTCTTTACGACTCTCAATCATTTTTTGGACATTACATTTTCCCCCATGTCCATATTTCCACTTCCCACTAATTTTATTTTATTTGAATCCTATTTTTTTGTTATTACAAATAAACTACATATATATATTTCTCTTTTAAGAAAGAACTTTCATTATCCCTTTCTTTGAATTGTGTTTTCAAAAAAGGTGGATTTAAATATTGGAAAGGATTATTCATTTCATGGTCATATGTTTTACCTTCTACTCCAAGAAATTGATTTTTTAAATATGTTATAAGATCATTTTATTAGGAACCATATAAGATTTAAAAACCAAAATTTCTTTAAGGGGTTATAATTTAATACATTAAGATTTTAAAAATAATATAATTTTCAATGGCATATATGACCTACAACATTGATCTTTAATGAATGAGAAATATTAGTATTTAAATATGAATGTTATAACCTAGCTATTGAATTGGAATGTATGAATATGAGTAACCACATTATTAAATGCATTTATATAAAAATTTATTAATCAATACATTTTCGTTGATTAATTCATAGAAAATGAGAACTCTATTTTTAGTAAATTCATTTTATTCTTCAGAAATACATTTTCATCCAAATTGGATATAATTTATTTTTATAAGTGAATATTATAATTAATTTCTTATAATTTTATAAAATATATTTGATAAAAATATATAATTTTTAAAATCAGTATATTAATATTTCATTTGGGTGAATTTTTGGTATTTTTCAAAAATATTTGATTTTTCAATTAATAATGAAAAATGTCATTTTTTGTAAAATTATCATTTATTTTCATTGAAAGTTAACATTATGATTTAATTTTTATTTTAAAATTAAATAATTATTCTCTAATTAGATAAAATCTACTTAAATAGTAATAATCATTATACTTTATTTTATTATAAGTTCATTTTTTAGCTTAAACCCCACTTTTCGAAAAAAAAAATTAATTGCATTTTAAGAATTTATTTTAAAATTAATTTCTGTCACTTCTAGTAGTTTAATCATGAAAAATAGATTCCATTTTTATAATTTTGAGGCTCATATTTTTTAAATAGTTCATATTTATTTTTTAGTAATACTTAATAGTAACCATAGTAAATATTAGTCACCTTGGTAAGGGTATGTTGGTAATTAAGGTTAAAAATAAAGTGATGAGGATTTAAAAATTAGTATAATACCAATATTATGTCTATTTTATGGTTCTAGTTTGACCAAATCATTCATATATTAAAAAATATGAAATTTTGGTTACATTTTTCTTTGATAAAGACTATTTTATTATTTGAAGTAAAGAAAAATTATAAAAATGGAACTCTCTTGATTTTATTTTCTCTTATATGTTCATATAGGGATGATAAGATGTTATAAAATAATATAAAATAATATTTTTAACATTTTTAATTTTCTATGATGTTAATTTATTTATAATTTTTACTGATGGTTTAATTACATTAAATTCTTACATAACTCTGACATAGTGCATGTGAAAGTAGTTGAAAATCAAAAGGAAATGATTTAAAAAATATCAAAAGTAATATTTTTTGGATGAATTATAGTTTATAATATTTTTTATATATATAAATAATTTATTATTTATTATTGAAAATTTTATATAAAAAATCTACACTGGTATTGAATTCTTTATATCAAAATATTTTAATAGTTCTTTAAATGAAATTAATGGTATTTTATGTAAAATAATATATTATTATATGATTTAAAAATCATAAGAATATTGAAAGTGGAAAAATGGATAATATATGGTTGAATATTTAATTACATTACCATTTTGTGCCAATTTTTATCTTATAAGTAAATTTATAGTGACTTATTATTGAAAATATTTTTATCACGATTAATGTTAAAATCGGTTAAAAAAGTTCTCAAACAAAAAGATAAGATTTAAATTACACATAAAACTATAAAATTTTTATTGGTTGAAATTATTTTAACCGTAGACTGTATTCTCTTTTAAAAAATGTCACTTGATGCCTCTTTGACTAAAAAAATATTTTATTACATTTTAATCATTTAATTAATTTACAGTTTTTCATTTCATTCACTGTAAATGGGAACTACCTCTCCTGTATTCTTTAAACCATCTTGAGGTTCTCATCTCAAATAAATTCAACCAAAAACTCTTTCAAAAAATTATAAAATATCATGAGGCATCTTTTTCCTAAAAATTATATCCCTATGTTCCTTAAAGTTATATTGAGATGAGGTTCTTCAAAGGGGAGGTAATCATCTCAACCTAGCGTTTTCATGTTACTTCTTCTGATAAATCTATCAATTTTATCTTAACCATTATAATATAATAAAATAAGTATCTACCATATGATGAGAACTTATATTTTTAATTTCTTGACCTTATTAATCTCTTTTTCAATCCTATGGTAATGAAATATTTCTTCGTGCATAGGTGTGGACTACCACCTTTATAAAGTGATCTGATTCTGTTTTCACGTCATATATTCATAGTTAAAAAATATTAGATGAATAAAAATTATAATTATTACATTAATATTATTTTTTATGTTATGTAACAATTACCCCTTTTACCTAAATCAACCTACCTGCCTCATTTTGAAATTATAAATCGAACATCATCAAATCACCAAACATGAACTTAACCGATTCAGTAAAGAAATATTCCACTTAAATAAAATAAATAAATTGTTAATGAAAATTTAATAAACATTTAAAAGTTTTTTAATTAGGTAATTAATAAATATAATTTTATTATACTGTATTTAATTGATATACATAGTAAGATTGGACTTAAGGTAAGGGGTTTTTTATCTAAATTTCCATTCATTGGGTTATAATTCTTTTAATTGACTTTTTATGCGAAAATGATGTGTGAAATGAACTGTAATTGTGTTCTGTTTTATTTCCCCTTTCTTTATTTTACAATTATTGCACACAATATATAAGGATATGACATTAAACATTACATAATCTTGAGTTTTATACATGAAATTTCATTCTTTAACATTTTTGAAATTTTAATGTTTATAGTTTTTGGAAATAAGGACATAACTCATACAAACAAAATCCTAAAATACAAAGGGGTCACTTTTTTGATTATCCATTTTTTCCATAATCTTAATGTTTTAAAATAAAAAATAAATTTCGTTCATGTAAAATATCCATGAATTCCAACATGACATATTCCTTCTTATTAACCATCCTTAAACTCTTTGAAAACATTTTAAACACATGTAATGATCACAAAATCTCAATAAGTGATATAAAACTTAAAGGAATTGTTAGTCTGGTAAAATCATGAAAATTAATATAATGATAAACTTTATCTTAAATTTTCTATGATAATCGTAAATAAAACATTTTCATGCAAATAAAAACACACATTTTTTCTCAAAGAAAATTATTATAATCCATATCAATAAATTAAACCACTTTCAGTGACTCACAACACTTTTAATTAGAATAATAATTATCCAAACTTCTAACATTATCATTACCAAATTCATTGAAGATTCGTAATGGGGATAACCATTATTATGGGATATATCAGTCTCACTATTGAGATATATTGGGTCTCAACCGTTCATATAATCTATATTAGTTTCACCCATTTCACATGAGCTATAATGGGGCTCAACGCTTTGTATAAGTTGCACTGGGATCACTCGTGATATATAATGGGGCACAATCATTAGTATGAGATATTTCAGGCACAAATATTTCAATTAATGATAAATTACGATATCAATATTAAAATACATTCATTATAAAACCATTTAAAAGTCTTTTTTAAATCTATAGGAATTTACATTTGGGTAAAAATTCCCTTTTCTTTTCAGAACCCATTTTAATTACCCAAACACCATTTTCTTTGAAAAAACTATTTTAATACCAAAATAACCAAATAAAATGAAATAGGTTTTTTAATTTAATAAAACATTTATGCTTTAAATTAAATCTATAAATAAATAAAAATTTCACAATGACATGAATGTTCATTACTATCTTACTTTAAAATTAGGACATTTCTTTTGTCATTTATCAAAACATTCCTTTTAAGACATGAAAAAATATTCCTATTGAAAACCATTTAATGAAATTAATATTAGACATAAAATTACATTTTTAGTCCTTTTATATCCATATAAATAAATAATTTAATTTAATTTCAACAATACCGGCATTGAGAAAAATATTTGGAAATTAAATATTTAAACATTCTAAGTGTCCCAAACCACTTTAAATGTCTAAATCATAAGAACATTAAACTATTAAATTTTAAAAAAAATATTAAATGACATGATAATAGATAAAATATTGGTATATAATTGGAAATGGTATATATATAAACCATATAAAATAATAAATGTGTTTATCATCAAGAAGTGCCTTATTGAATGGAGATTGAGATGAAATCCCTTACCTTGTGTCTGACTTGTCAGGTGTTTCTTTATATTCTTCAATAATAAAATTATAAAAATAATTAATTTCTTCATAACCTTGTTGAATTTTCTAATTACTTTTACTTAACTTATTACATGGTTTTATACAAAAACATAAACAATTAAGTCAACATCAGGTGTTTTGACCATATTTAGTATATGTGCCAAAACAACTAAGGTTTGTTTTCTATGGTAAAGGATGTAATTATATAAACATATCAAGAATAATAACCTTTAAATAATTATAATATTAATAAATAAATTAATATTTGATAATAAATCAGAAAATATGATTATAAAAAATGAACCAATATTACAATCATTAAGATGGTAGGTCGTATGTATGCATGAGTATCATTCCCATTTTTCAATGACAATTATAGAAATAATTTAAGTAAAATTTATCTTTAAATAATTATAATTATATCATATATATCATATTATTTTGTAATATATACTTATATATAGAATAATTTTTGATTTAAAAGGAATCACAATGCTTCTAGGAGGCGGTATTACACATGTCCACAAACAATGTTATCACTTTTTTAGTTTGTTCAAAGGTAATAAATAAAATAATATATTTTATTTCCATAAGGGTAATTATATCATTAATATCATATATATTTTATTTACATAACATATTTGTATTAAAACCATCCTTAATTCATTCAATGTGATCTATGAACATATCACATTGCTTTGAGGATATGGTTCTCCACACATCCACAAACTATGTTATCATATTTTCACAAGATGGAAGGTGTGAAGAAGTGTTATATTACAACTCCATAAGTATTGATACAACATAAATAACATATATTTCATATATAAATAGTATTTACATCACAATTCATAGCCATAAGTGGTCATAAATGATGATTGAACAACATTGTTTTCTAATGCAGCAGTTTGCCGTACACATGAACTGTATGTTTGTTACACATTTTATGGAAGTGTGTGTATTTGTAGAACTAAAAAACAGAATAACAAATATAAATATATTTATGATACATATTTTAATATAAAATCATTTAATAATAATAATTAAACTAGTTTTAGAAAAAAATAAAGCAAATGTGATCAGTGAAGAATATTAACACTTTTTCGGGTAACTCCTTTTTGTTTAAACCAAAAGAATTCATTGTATTACATTATTACCTAAGTGAGTATTATAGGATGGGAGGAGGTATTTTTTATATTTTTTGGTAAGGTTTTGGATGAGAAAAAAGGCCTTTATAGGTGCGAATAAGTGGGGAGGGTTGGTGCCTTTTTATTGGGGAGGATAGTGGCAGTTTTGTAAATATAAAAGGTTAAACATTATTTATAGGTCTCACATGCCTCATGTGCTTCCAATAATGATAAAAATTCAATAAAATATGGTATTTTGTATACTCATATCCATAAACATAGTTTTTTAAATGTTTTTATGTCATTTTCCCCTTAATATTAATGTTTGACCACTATGTAAACATATTTTTACGTTAATATCTATAATTAATTTTAATTACATTCATTAATATTTTTTGGTAAAAAAATGTAGAACCTATTATAAATTAGAAATTATTTTTATTGTTAATATGTAATCCATTTTTCAAAATTTCAACCACATGAGTTTTAAAAATTAATTTAAAATTAATCTCACAGATTGGCCGGCAAAACATGTTATGTTAAGTTAATATGTTCAAAACATTTCTAATTTTTAATATCTAAATTTAATGTGAAATTATTTCCAATAACATTGATTTTTTTAACTGATATAATATTGAAATAATTATATATTAATATAAATTAAAAATAGTATTTAACTATATAAATAAATTAAATGAATAATTAGTTTTCAATTAAAATTCAATGTTTTTCACTATTCATAAAATAATGAATCTTCTCAGTAAAATACCAAAAAATGATCCCAAAGAAATTTTTGATATTAATATTCAAAAAAAAAAAAAAAATTTATAATATAAAAATTATAAAAGTTTCAACAATGTTTTTTTAATAAAGTCTTCTATTAAAATAAGGAAAACTGCAATATTAAATAAGAATATTAATAGTATATTTTTGTTTTATAAGTCTCCACTTTTCTTGTAACACAAGTTATAAAAGAAATATGATTTTATAAGAAATAAACGATAAAATTTATATAGTATATAATGAAATATAAATTATTCATTGCACGTAACTCAAGATAAATAAATTTGAAAGAAACTATTTCAAAAATTCTATGTATTTTACATCATGCCCCCTAAAAAAATTACATCCTATAAATATCAAATGAATCATAATAAAAAACGGTTTGAAATTTTAAAATACCATTTTTGAAAATATCTTATTCCTAAATTTTTTGAATTCATTTATTTTCTAAGAATATGAGGATATATACTTACTTCATAAGTAGAGATTCATCCTTTAATAAACATCCACCAGAAACTCATCGGTTGCTTAAAAAAATGAGTATCCAATTTGAATTTTCACTTCTAAATCACTTGTATCAATGTATAAAGGTTCACATGATCCGAAAAAAGGAAAATATGATATTACTCATATCTTTATATGTTAACCAAAAACATCATGGTTAGAACAAGGTAAGATAATTCAAACACTCATGTGATGAGATAATGCATTAATATAAAAAGATGAATATCAATACCTCAATTTAAAAATAAATCATTCCATATATATATAACCTTAATGGTAACCAATATAATTAAAATTACATCCATACAAGTAGAGGTATTCTACCATAAATAAATTTTAAACATATACCTCGGACATCTATAGAAACACAATAAATGTATCCCAATGTATTTCCATTATTTAAAACATTAAAAGTGGTGTGCCTAATAAATTAGAATTATGATAAAACTTAGAAAAATATAGAACCTCGTTGAGCTTCCATCACGTCAATAGGTGTCCCAACATCAACTGTATATGTAGAAAATGATTTATACATGACATTCTTCTTCTAATCATGATGATCTCCACCATGATAATGTTTCTACAGACACACAATACAATAAATTTCAAAATTATTTTAGCTAAAACATCTTACTATTGAATGGAAATCTATAATTTCATTATTGGATTGTTTAGGACTCTTCTCCTTATAGTCACAAACCTTGGGACCAATCTTACCACATTGGTGACACATTCTAGATCCTGAAATACATTCTCCAAAAAAATTACCAAATTTGGAACAATTTTTAGTCTTACCTCCATGATTATTAGTTGGTTTCTTCTCCATTTCTTGTCACATTGACTGATTCTGACCTTTTTCATCTCACAGAATACTAGTGCTCGCAAATTCCATCTCAACTTTCTCTACACAATGAAACAATTTCTCATAACTTTTAAATTCTTTAGAGTCCAAATATATTTACGGAATTGGTTTTAATACTAAGTAAAATCTGTTAATCTTAATATCAATTTAAAAGATATGTCTAACACATACTAGGACAATCCTGTGACGTTTTCTTCATATAAAGCCACAAAATCTTCATCTTTTTTCCTTAACTCCAGGAATTGTTTTTCAATCCTAACATGAACAACCTTTGGGGAATATTTTTCAAGGAAAATATCCTTGAATGTTTTTCTTTCTAGGGAATCATAATAATATTTTTCTCCAGTATTCTCAACCAAATACCATCGTCGATCATTTTCACCTTTAACGTGAAATATGGAAAGAGTTTCCTTTTGATGTTATGAACATCCCATGAAATCAAAATATATTATTTGAGGAGTTGATCCTTTCTTCTGATATTATCTGGTTAGATGATCCATTGAATGATGGGATATTTTTCCTCATGAAATTATCTAATATCATCATTTTCCTCCATAGTAGGTTGGTTTCCTCATTATCATGGATACAACAATAATTTATAGATTATTTCAACATATACATCACTAAAAAAACTATTATATTCTAATTCCATCAATCTCAGGAGACTATTTTGGGAGGTTATTTTCCCACTAATGACTTCCCATAATATATTTCTTGTATCCTCTATGGAAAACGGTTGTGAAAAAACCTAATATAGATAAAGAAACATGTAAATCTCAAAATTCATTAACATTTAAATTTAACCATAAATTAAAATCTTTTAACGGAATACTATTTTCACTATAATAACATCTAAAGTTATATAAATATTTCCTTTGGTACAAACTATAAGGACATGGCCTTAAAGATTACATATTCTTCTATTTTATTTAAAGAATTAAAATATTTCAAATTGATGATCTTTTTAGGTTTAGAGTTTTAGATAATTAGTCCATAACTCATACATAATAAAACCCTAAAATTCAATATTGACACTTTTGAATAGTATCCATTTCTCCCATAACCTAAAAATGTAAAATAAATCATGAATTATTTTCATGGAAAATCTTCACAATTTCTATCTTGAATTCTTACGTTCCGTTACCCATCCTTAAAAACTATGAAAAAATTATAAAAACATGTGATGAGAAAAAAATATATCAATAAGGGGTATAAAAAAAAGAAAACTATTAGTTCTATAAAAACATGAAAACTCATATAATGATTACATTTATATTGAATATTCTTTGAGAATATGAAATAAAATATTTTCACATGAATAAAAAAAATTCAATGAAAATCATTAAAACCCATATCATGTAATTAATCCTATTTTGTTGTCATAGATTATCATATGCATAATCCATTTTAAAACCATTTTAATTGGAATAACTATAAGGTTAACTTCCAAAATTATCATTACCCAATGAATTATAGATCTATAATGGGAATCGCCCTTTGTATAAGTTATATCAGGATAATACTAGAGCTATAATGGGGATCAACACTTTGTATAAGCTATATCAAACTCACCCTTTTCTCATTAGTGATAATGGGGAACAACCCTTTGTATAAGATGTATCGGGCTCACTTGTGAGCTATAATGCTGGTCAATCTATCATATAAGTTATATCAGGCTCACCTGTTTCATATAATTCATAAGTACCATATTAGAAGTAAATCACTTTCATCGTAAAACTATTTAAAATATCTTTTTAAATCTATATGAAAACACATTCGGATAAAAATACCCTTTTCTTTTGAGAACCCATTTTCAATATCCAAACACCTTATTCTTTGAAAACCCCATTTTCAAAACCAAAATAACAAAATAAAAGAAAATAGGGTTTTCCATTTAAGAAAACATATAAAATTTCAAAGGAAGATATAAATAAAATAAAATTCATGATGACATGAATGGTCATTACACTACTACAAAACATGAATTTAACAGCATTGTCCATTATCAGTTCTAGAAAAAGGTGTTAAGAAAGGGACCCTTTATCAGAGCTAAAAATTCACTGATAAAATGTACCTTTATCAGCGCTTCTGTTTTAGCCCTGATAATGGGTAACCTTTGTCAGTTCTTTTTTTATCCCTAATAAAGGGTACCATTTATCAGTACTTTATTTTTAGTGCTGATAAATGGTACCCTTTATTAGGGATTTATTTTTAGCACTAATAAAGGGTACCCTTTATGAGTAATTTATTTTTAGCATTAATAATGTGATCCTTTATAAGTACTTTTTTAGCATTGATAAAGGTTCGAATAAAATGAAATAATTAAATAAACAAAAAAATAGAATTTATTAAAAAAAAATTAAGTAAATAATTATTGATAAAAATGAATAAATTGGTTATGCTATATATAAAATTTTAATTACTAAGAAATAGTATATATTAAATATATAGATATATGAAAAATAAATTTATACTAATAAAAATTAAAAATAAGTAAACTGGGAAAATTACAAAACATTTTATTAATTAGAAAATTAATTATAATGTTATTAAATAGTATATATTAAAAATATTGATATATGTATATGAATGTTTAAAAATATGATTTATATAATAAAAAAATATTTATACTTTACATTAAATAGTTATATATTTAGTGAATAATTGTTTATAAATAAAAATTAATATGAATTAAAAATACCGACTAATTTTATAAAGTAATTGACATAATTGAATGTCATATGGTTTTTCAATTTAATATAGATCAAATGTTTGTTATATTGATTTCACATATACGTAATTAATTCATTTTTATATAAAACTTGTACACACAAAACATATCCATTTTTTAATATTGTTAAAGTGTACTTAATTTTAATTTATTCAAATTCATTCATTTTTTACATGCATGCACTTAAGGTTACATATTCCTTAATAATGATAAAAAAATATTTTTTAAAAAATACTTCTAAATAAATATATTTATAAATGTACATTTACTATATTTATACATTTATATATTTATAATTATAAATAAATAAATTTCATTTTTAAAAATGTATTTATATAATTATAAATAAATAATTATATATATTTAAAAAATAATTAAATTAATAATAAATTTATTTAATTAATGAATATATTTTATATATTTATATATATTTATATATATAATAAAATTATATAAATATATATAATGTTATAAAATATATTTTTAAATATATTTACAAAATTATAAAAAATTAAGTATATATTTAAATAATAAAAAAATTATAATAAATATATTTACATATTAATAAAATAATAATAAATAAATTTAACTATATAACAGATTTACTATTTTTATATTTATATATATTTATTAAATATATATATATATATATATATATATTTACAAAAAAAATCATCCTTACAATTATAAATCCTTTATGAGAGCATAAGTAATAAGCACTAATAAAAGAAATCATTATTCATGTTTTTTAGTACTGATAAAAATTGAGATTTATCAGTTCTAAAAAAGCACTGATAAAATCCGACTTTATTGGTGTTAAATCATTAGCGCTAATAAAGCTCTATACTTAACAGCACTAAAGAAGAGCTGATAAAAGTGTCCCGATCTATTTATAAACCCTTACTAGTCATGAACCCTTCATGATATCCAAAGCATTCCGTGGAAGCCACCCTCTGTTGGTGCTCCTACATGGTGAATCGAAGTTTGAATCAAGGATCGAATCAAAGCTCAAACAATTCCAAGGCCCAAATACAATGCTTGAATGATTCAAGGGTCAAACGAATCCATGGCCCAAACATAAGTCTTTCTCTACTTTCTCTTGAACAAAATTATTTCTCTAGTTTCTCTTAGTGAAATTAGGGTGTAAAACATCAATGGTTTTGGCTGTAATTGAGGATTTCTTCAAACTATGAGTGTGGTGAGTTTTCCATTTTGATGATTTGGCCATGAAGATCATTCATTTTTATGCTTGGAATTTTTAGAGTGTGAAAAACCTATACCATGAGCCTTCCTAGCATTACCCCCATCCCATATGAGCATCTCATTCCTTCTCCATTACAATTGTGAATAAATGTAGGGGATTTGTGAGCTACTCTTTTATTTATGTGAAAGTGTGGATGGATATTGCTTTATTTTCATTGGATACGTAGTGGAATTAATCCAAAGTTATAAGTCTCATCCCATTTTACATCATATACATAATTTTTTATGTATCAATTTTCATGATGGTGGTTGGGTAGCCTATTAGACTACATTATAAGACATTAAATAGACAAGTTATTTTCGTATTTGCGTAGTAGAGACTTTATATGTGGAGTGATGTTTTATAGATCTGTTATTTTTTTATTCCACTTATATTTATATGTTAAGTAATGTTATATCACATAGAAAATATGACCACACAAGATTCATTCCATCTCAGTAGAGGATAGTGCGTACGGGATAGATGTTGTAATGGTTGGTGTGTTTTCACCCTTGTTTGTGATATATCTAGTTGATGTGTATTATTTCTTTATGGAAAATTCATTATGGACCACAATATAATCTCAAGGATGGGTCAATGTATATTAGATTGCCTCCAAAGAATCCTTCATAGGGATAGATCAGATCTGATGACCTCCCAAAAATGCTCGATATGGATTGGTGTGGAGATATGACCTCCCAAGAGTCTTTAGATGTTTTCAAATATTTAATATTCCATTAATATTAAATGAAATAATTACTTACGATGTTACATCACATTTCCTAAAAAAATAGAGGTTGTCAAATTCTATATATTATAAATTTATTTTAGGTATTCATCATTTTTTCTATATGTATTAGTTCCACCCTTATAAATCTCTTATTTACATCCATGTCTATTAAATAACTATGTATTTTTTAAAATGTTTTATCAACACATTTTTTTATCTTCTAGTTGATTGAATGAGAGTTTATTATTTTTGTTTACTATATTTGTATTTCTTATTACTCCATAATTGCCTATATTTTATTTTCTTTTTTTATATGATTTAAGAAAGACTTTATGTGTGTCAAAAAAAAATATTGTTGAAATTTTTTTCTTGAGACTCATCCCACATATCTTTTATAGACAATTTTCATTCTCATCATTTTCATATCACAAATAATTATCGCATTTTGTTTCTTGAAATTAATCTCCCATATATTTTACATTTCTTGTACTACTCTGAGAAGTATTCATTCCAAGGATGACTACTTCATAGATTATTTCAATAAACATAGGGACATGTCCATAAGAAAAGGAGGATGTGTTTCAAACAACAAAATGTAATGATATATGTTCGAGAGATGAGATGATGAGCATGATAGTTTTGTAACTTTCACCTTTCAATGAATTCAGAGGATAACAGCTACCATAGTGGAGTAATTCTTTTCTTAAATTCAATTATGTGTTTTCTTCAAAGCGTACTGAAATTATTGGAAATAATCAAATGTTGTGTTAACTTTATTATAATTTCCTATAATTTAAGCTTAGATAATGAATATAGTATTTGTATTTATTTATTTATTGTACAAAATTATTATTTTATGATCCCAATATGTTGGATATGAATCGAAAATGGATGTATAATAATCTTTTTACTAAAGAGAATGAAGATGTAGTTAAAGAGTTCATCATGTTTGCAAGAGAGATTGCATACGACCCTTATCAAATACTTTATTTGTGTTTAAATTGTTTTTATTCAAGAAAACTTAGTCTAGAAAATTTGGAAGAACATTTGATTTTACACATAATATATTATAGCTATAAATATTTTATTAACATGGGGAAAATTGAATGTTCACACTAATTGGGATGATACTATTACTTTTAGATAATTTTATAGGATTACCAGTGTAAATGATAATGAGGATCACATGGAAGAAATGACCATGTAAATTGATGATGGCATTCGTGATTGTCAAAAAAAATTAGAAGATAAATAGTGGTTCTAAGAGACCACTGTATAATGGTTTTACTAAATAAGAAACTTTGTCATATATATTGAAGTAATATAATTTGAAATCTGGTAGGGGGTGGAGTGACACTAGCTTTAAAAACCCACTTGGTCTCCTGAATGATATGATACTTAAAGAAAATGAACTACCATGTCAAAAATATGACGTTAAATGAATACTAAATTCGATTGGAATGATCTATAAAAACCACATGCTTTTCCAAATGCTTTCATATTGTTTTTCAAAGAACATTAATCACTCATAAAATGCAAAGTATGGTGTAGTTAAATAGAAGAAAAATTAATCAAGTCCTTTGAAATATTTAGGGTGCATTCTTATAATTACATGGTTTATAAGACTATACGGATGTTAGAAAACCATGAGATAATTGATCTGGCATGAAAATACAGAAATTAAAGATGGGAACCTATGTCATTAAACATATTCTCCTTAGTGGAAGGAAATTGATTACAAGTATCCTAAAATTTGAAATTATCCAAGAAAATTTCATATTACAGTATCTAAAAATTGAATAAATCATTTTCATGTAAAGATTATTAATCATAGTACATGGCCTACCATGTTAGTGAATTATAACTTTCCACCATGGTTATTGTAACACCCGATATTGTTATGATAAATATTTTTTTATGTTATATACATCATTAAAGGAATCTTTCACTATACACAGCACTATCTTGTCTTTCTTTACAGGAAATCTCAACCTTCCTCGATAGCTTGTGTTGTACGCAATACTGAGTTTTACTAAATAACGATATGCTATTAAAATATTAATAAAACTAGCCATTATGAATAGTAATACCCACTTTTTGAAATTTTATAAATATTATCTCTCAAATTTGACTTCATTTTTGGATTCAGAATATTGAAATTAGCCTAGGGTTAATTTTTGGTATTTTTCTGAAAATATTCAATTTTTGATGAATAGTGAAAACATTTGGTTACTATTTAAAAATAAACTTTTTTTTTAAATAATTATTTATTTTATTTAAATGTATTTTAGGTCAAAATTGATACATAATTCCTATAGAAGATAAAATTAATTAATTGGAGTCATTTTATAATAATTTTAGATATATAAAAATTTTATTGAACTTTTCACCGTTTTTTACCCACATCCTAGGAGAGTTTGGAAATTTACATAAAACATACTTTTACCTCTTTTGTGAGTGGCATTTTGAAAATCCAAGAGAAACGGTTAATATCAAGGAGTAAAATGTGGTTCAATAAGAAATAAATAATTTTTGATGAATAGTATCTTTTTAATTTTTTTACCACAGTTAAAAGTAAATAGGGTAATTAAGGGTAAAAATGATATTATTATTACCCTAACACATATCCTAATTCTATTGGATAAGCATAATTCGACCAAAAACAACCTTAGGAATAAAATATTACCCAGTAGGTCCACTTGTATTAGATTAGGACAGTTAATATTATTTTATTTAAAGAAGAGTTAAAATAGTTAAAATCAATGTTTAATAACTAAACTATTTTTAATATAGGGTTATAAATAAGATAAATTAGACTATAAATATTCACTAGAGATATAAAAATCATTCCTACATAATGGTATTTTATTTATAATTTTTAGACTTTATATAATTTAATTTATTTATGACACAATGATGATGCAGTAATTACCTTATTAAGGAAATATTAACATAATTGATATTATAAATACCCAAATAAATGTAATTTGAGACTTTTTAAGACTTAAAATAATTTTATAGGTTAAAATGACATATTAGTATTTATTTAATTAACTTTTTCGTACTAATAATGCTGTTATGATTTCACAAAAATCAATTACCAAATAGTGTCAAAATTGACATAAAATAGTTTTTAAAACAAATTTTATATTATTAATTGTTACGTTATTCCTAAAAATCTAAGGTTCTGAAAAATGACTTAGATAAGGTTATATATATTAATAATTAACAACTTTGGGTTCGTTTGGCTTGTTATAGTAAGTTTACTAACCATATAATGTAAGAAAACCAGAAGACACGGTAAAAGTTAAATTATTTAACTTAGAGTTAAATGTAAATGATAAAGTTAAAATACTAACCTAAACTTGTCTAAAATCTATTGGTTGAGAGTATTGCGACCCCTCCCCCCATTAGCCTCAAAATAAATGAATTTTTATCTATTAAAAACCGAATATGACTTTATAATAAAATAATATTTTATGTTTTTCCTAAGGTTCCCCTCTCCTCCCTTATAAAAGGGAACTCCCTCCCTCTCTTCCTCACACTACATTGAGCCTTAAATCTCGGACACACATGCCAATTTATCTTCTCCACTTACCTAGAAACATCCTAGAGGTCCTGGTCTTCTTCAAAGACCATCTTTAGAGCCCTAAGAGGAGGTTAAGAAGAGGCGCTTCAAAGAAGAGGTAATGTCTGTTACCGATTCTTTCAACTTTATTTATTCTTATACTTCTTATTCTTTAGTTTTTTCATATGAAGTAATAACATAAGTATCACTAATATACGGATATGTTATTATAAATATGAAACAACCCTATTTCACTTTCTATCCATCCTATAGAAAACGAAATTACCGCGCGTGCGTACGTACGGAATACCGTCTCCACGCCGTGGTATAATCTTTTTTCCACCACCACCTTACTTGGATGGGTATAATGGTGTAGAGAATAAATATATATGATTATTATAAAGTTATATTGATTCTAAAATATTATACATACACTTCAATACAATTGCACGATCATGGGAATGATATCATCAATCGTGCATACGTACGGCCTATCGTCTCCACGATGTGATGCGACTTGTTCTACATGATCTTCAATGAATAATGTTTATATAAATTAATTTAATGAATAAATATTATATATATTACAATAATACCATTATGGAAATGAGGTATCTATAACCTAAAATGAAGAATAATAATTTATTCGACAAAACACGCATAAGAACAAAAAGCAATAAACACCTGAATAACAAGTAGCAATGAAATATTACTAATACGAAGCTAAGAATATGACCATATATGATATAATAACAATGAATAAGATTATGTAATAATTCAATAACATTATTTAATACCTTATACAGGAGTTTCGGACACTTACGAAGCAAATTAGACCTAAGGTAAGGGAAAATCTCGCAATCTCATTTTTATCCGAGATTATTTATACTTCAGAATTTACTGGGGAATATTTATCATCCACATCCATGTTTCCTCAATATGTAATATTATTTCTATCCTCCTACAATTTTTTAAATCCAATTTTACCCTTTGGTGAGTTTTTAGTAATATATATGAAAGTAATCTTTTGTCGTTTTTCATACGAGGTACTTTTTGACTTTCCTGCCAAAGTACGAGAAGAATGTTTTTCAAACATATACGGCATGAATGGATTTTTGGAACATTATTTCCATGAATATTCCTTTACAAGTTTTCATGTTTATTTTTAATCAACTTGTTTTAGTTTAATATTATATGACATTTTAAGAAAGGAAAATGTTTTTGAAGTAGAAAGGATATTTTCGTCAAGAATGGAGTTCAAGCATTTTATCAAAATTATTTTCCATCTAAGATAATATAGGGTTCTGTTTCTATCCCTATTTTTACATTTATTTTATTATTTTATGATGGAATTATTTTTATGAAGTCCTTTTATCTTATATGGATTATGTTATGATGGCACAATGTTTAACAATACCATTTTTATTACATGGGTTAGGCTATGATGTATGATTTATGATTTTGTGGCACACATAAGAATGGTTTCATTATGAGATGGGTGGGACCTATATATCCCTCCAATTCATTGGGTAATGATTTATATCTCATGAGATATACATGGCTGGAACGACAGGTTAATCTGGTACAGTGAAACCGGACTGAAATGAGGAGTGAACTCGGTTCAGAAATGGAATTTGTCCTCTAAGACAGTCTTGGAAATGAGTCTTGACTACTAAGAAATGATTCTCTATGATTATGTGTGTATGACACAAAGTTTCATGTTTTTTGTTATGATTATTGGGATTACATTTCACTGCTATGATTTATCCCATGTTATGATATTATGATCTCTTTTTCATGTTAAGATTTTCAAAATTCTATATTCTTATGAATATGATATTTCCTTTGTTTACCCTTAATGATCATTTTAGCTCACCCTATTGTATGTTTTCTTTCCCTAGGTCAGGAAGAAGGTTATTAAGTAGGATATTCTAAAATAGACTCTAGATATGATGAAATAAATGGGAGAAAAAGTAGATTCTTTATGAACCAGTTATTTATGTTTCCCAGTTTATAAAGACACTATATTTATACGGTCCTTTCATGGTTTTGTTATATGTTGTAATAAGTGTGCTTAAATTTAGAAGTATGAACAATTTATGTAATGTATGGGTCGTTATTATTGGTATCAGATGAAAGGTATAGTCAAAATTTGGAAACTAGAATGTGAAAGCCTTAGTAAGAATCCTCAGGATAAGTATAAGCATATAACACAATCTTAGTTTTTTAGAAATGTCCTTGAATAACCTATGATAAGACCTTAGGTGTGAAATTTTATTCCTGATTATGTGGTTTTCCTATTATTATTAGTGTTTCTCACACTATGCTTATTGGTTTTAGTCAATGGCTGGAACCCGAAGGAACCATGTTAATGTTGAATGTGGTGGGAAATGCAATGATTGTCTTCCTGAGCAACCAAACGTTATGGGAACTGGAATGCAAAATCTTGTAGCCATGATCACACAACTTTCTCAAGCTTTGAATCATGTAGGACATCCAAATGAGCAAAGTAAGGAGCAACATTCTGTTGAATCCTTCATCAGGCAATGTCCACCTTCATTCAGTGGGTCTACTGATCCATTAGTGGTTGAACAATGGATCAGTACCACTGAAAAGTTTTTTTCAGTTCTTCAATGTTCTGAACATGATAAAGTAATTTTAACAGTTTATCGTTGGGAAGGTGAAGCTGATCAATGGTGGAATCTTATTAAGAATACAAGGTCAAGAGATGAAATTGAGTCCATGGAATGCGACGAGTTCAAGAACTTATTTTTCAATAAGTACTTCCCTCGTATTATTCGAACAAATATGGAGAAAGAGTTTCTTCAACTAAAGAAAAAGAATGATGAATTTGTTCGTATCTACGAAGAAAATTTTACAAGACTTTCAAGGTACGCTTCTGGTATTATTATCCAACCTGAGATTAAGATCGATCGATTATTTAGTGGATTAAAACCAAGTCTTCTAAGGGCGTTATCCATAAGGTACTTCAGTAGCTACGAGGAAATCGTTCGATGTGCTCTCAAGGTTGAGATGGATATTGGAGTAACCCATCAGTCATATGAATTTGATAAGAAGAGGAAAATGGAATTCAAAGGAAAATATAAAGAACACACTGAAAAGAAGATGAGTTTTCCCTTATGATCAATGTGTGGAAAGAAACATGGAGGGAGTTTTCTTAAAGGGACAAGTAAATGTTTCAAATGTGGAAAATAATGTAATCGGGCATTTGAATGCCGCAATGATGGTATGAAAATTTCTAGTGATGCGAACAAAGAAAAGGCTGCATAGATTTCACCTACTACACTTCATTGTTACAAGTACAAGGAAATGGGGAATTATGCTAATCAATTCCCTAATCCATGGGTTGTTGATGATGATCGACGTCAACAAACTGTTAAGGCTAAAGACAAAGGAAAGTCACATGGAATTTCTATTAGCGATGTGGAGTATGATAATGAAGTGGTGAAAGGTACACTTACCATCCACTCTAAAGTAGAAAATGTTTTATTTGATTCTGGATCCACCCACTCTTTTATTTCTGAAGAAGTTTCTAAGGTTATCACCATATTACCTCAACAATTAGATGTTGAGTTAGCTGTGACAACCCCTAATGGCCCAACAGTCGCATCAAAATTTTACAATTCTTCTCTGATTGAAGTTTGTGGGAAAGTGCTTCCTGCAAATCGTATGATCCTTCCTATAGTGGAATTTGACGTGATTCTTGTCATGGATTGGATTTCTTTATATGGAGCTCATATCCCTTTCCAAAGAAGGGGAGTGACATTTCATATTCTAGATCAATATATGATCATCTATCGATGCAAGGATGACCATAACCTTCCAGTGGAAATTTCTTCCATCTTATGGGTCTTGATTCCATTAAATGAAGGTTATTTATCTCAAATGTTTGGAGAGAAACTCATGATTAAGAATATGCCCATTGTATGGGAGTTTGATGATGTCTTTCTAGAGGAATTTCCTGGTCTTCTACCAAATCGTGAAGTTGAGTTTTCAATGGAACTCGTACCGGGTGCTTTACCTATTTCAAAGACACCTTATAGAATGACCCCAATTGAGCTGCAGGAATTGAAGAAGAAACTCCAAGTGAATCTTGATAAAGGATTCATACACCCTAATGTGTCACCTTGGGGATCACTTTTTCTATTTGTTAAGAAGAAAGATGGATCAAGGAGACTCTGCATTGATTATCGAGAACTTAACAAGATCATGATCAAGAACAAATATCCTTGCTCGTGCATTGATTACTTACTTGACCAACTACGCGGAGCTCAATACTTTTCCAAGATTGATCTTCGTTCAGGGTATCATCAATTATGCGTCAAAAGGTAGTATATACCAAAGACGGATTTCCGTACAAGGTATGGACACTATGAATTTATAGTGATGCCATTTGGTCTTACTAATTCCCCTATGATCTTCATGGATCTGATGAATAGAGTCTTTAGAGACTATCTTGATCAGTTTTTGGTAGTCTTTATAGATGATATTCTTTTCTATTCAAAGAGCAAGGAAGAACATGAAGATCACTTGAGAATTATACTAAAGACCCTAAGAAAGGAGAAGCTTTATGCCAAATTTACCAAGTGTGAATTTTGGCTTAAAAAGTTGCATTTTTTTGTCACATAATCTCAAAAGAGGGGATATCTTTGGATCCAAAAATGGAAGAGGTTATCGAATGATGGTCGAGACCAACAACAGTAACTGAGATCCAATGTTTTCTTGGTTTTTCTGGATATTATCAACCTTTTTTGAAAGATTTTTCACGATTATCTAATCCACTCCCTAGGTTGACTCGAAAAGAAGTTATGTTTGTATGGATAGAGGAGTGTGAAGAGAATTTCATGGAGTTAAAAAGAAGGTTATCCAGTGAATCTGTTCTCACACTGCCTTGTAGTGGAGAAAGGTTTGTGATTTACAGTGGTGCATCCAAGAATGTACTAGGGTGTGTTCTCATGAAAAATGATATGAGGATAGCTTATGCCTCACGACAGTTGAAAATCCATGAGCAAAATTACCCAACTCATGATTTGGAGTTAGCTCCGGTAATCTTTGCATTAAGGATTTGGAAGCATTATATTTATGGAGAAAGGTGCAATATTTATACTTATCATAAAAGTTTAAAGTATATTTTCACACAAAAGGATCAGAATATGTACCAAAGAAGATGGTTGTAGCTGATTAAGGATTACGACTGCTCAATTCATTACCACCCTGGGAAAGCAAAAAAGGTGGTAGATGCAATAAGTCGACAAGACCATTCTAGCTTATCCATGATGAGGATCACAAAAGATCCAATATTTATGGATTTACAAAGGATGGATCTTGGAATTATAATGGAAGGGTAAAATCGTATCTTTCTCAAATGAATGTTCAACCATATATACATGTGAAGATTAAAGAGGCATAGAAAAAAGATGTAGAGTTACAAAAGATAGTGAGAAATGTTCCTAAATTCAACCTTGGTTGTGATGGGATAATAAGGTTCAGGAATTGGGTTTGTGTTCCTACCATCCCAGAATTAAAGAAGGAGCTGCTGGAAGAGGCTCATATTTCTACATTCTCAATTCATCCTGGAAGCAAGAAGATGTATAGGGACCTGAAAGAGTACTTCTGGTGGGATGTCATGAAAAGAGATGTTGCTGAATATGCCTCTCGATGCTTGGTTTGTCAGCAAGTTAAAGCTGAGAGACAAAAGTCTAAGGGGATGTTACAAACATTAACCATACCTGAATGGAAATGGGAAAACATCACTATGGACTTTGTCACCGGACTTCCTAAAACATCAAAAGGAGATAATGTTATCTGGGCCATAGTTGATCGTCTTACGAAGTCAGCACACTTCATTGCTATTAGAGAAAATTTCTCTCTGGATCAGCTTTCCAGGATATATGTAAAAGAAGTGGTAAGATTGCATGGAGTACCACTTTCCATTATATCTGATCGGGATCTGAGATTTACCTCAAAGTTTTGGCGAAGTCTTCAACATACTCGGGATATAGAGTTGAGTTTCAGCACTACTTATCATCATCAGACAGACTGTCAGTCTGAGAGAACAATTCAAACTCTAGAAGATATGTTAACAGATTTCTCTATGGATTTCAAAGGTGGTTGGGATCAACACCTACCTTTGGTGAAATTTTCTTATAATAATATCTTTCATTCCAGTATTTAGATGGCTCCTTATGAATCTCTATATGGAAAAAAATATAGGACTCCAATTTGCTGGGATGAAGTTGGGGAAAGCAAGCTATTAGGACCAGATCTTGTTGATGAGATGGCAGAAAATGTCAGATCTATTCAACAACACATAAGAGCAGCTCAGAGTCAAAAAAAAGTTATGCCAATCACCGAAGAAAAAAGACCTAGAGTTTGAAGTGGGTGATAAAGTGTTCATACGAATATCTCCTTAGAAGAGAGTAATGAGATTTTTAAAGAAGGGAAAGCTGAGCCCTAGGTATATCGGTCCTTTAAAAATACTAGATCATGTTGGGAAGGTAGCTTATCGATTGGCGCTTCCACAAAATCTCTCCCAATTTCACGATGCATTCCATGTATCTCTCCTGAGAAAGTACATACCCGATCCTTCACATGTACTAAGCTCAAAAGTTGTACCGCGGGAGCAAGATCTTTCTTATAAAGAACAACCGATAGAGATTTTGGATCGTAGCGAAAAAGTTCTACAGAATAAGACCACTCTTGTGGTAAAAGTTTAATGGAGGAACCACCAATTAGAATAAGCTACATGGGAGATTGAGGATATTATGAGGGAGAGGTATCCTCATCTATTTGTTACGAAGTGACGAATTTTGAGGGCGAAATTCATTTTAAGGGGGTAGAATGTAACACCTGAGATTTTTATAAGAAATATTTTGTTTTTATGTTATATAAATCATCAAAGGAATCTTTCAATACACACAACAATATCTTGGCTTTCTTTACACGCAATCACAACCTTCCTCGATAGATTGCGTTGTATGCAATACCGAGTTTTACTAAACAACGATATGCTATTAAAATATTATTAAAACTAGCCGTTATGAATAGTAATACCCACTTTTTGAAATTTTATATATATCATCTTTCAATATGGACTTCATTTTTGGATTCAGAATATTGAAATTATACTAGGGTAAAGTTTTGGTAATTTTCTGAAAACTTTCAATTTTTGATGAATAGTGACACACTGGGTTACTATTTAAAAACCAAATTTTTATTTAAATTTTTATTTATTTTATTTAAATTTATTTTAGGTCAAAATTGATACATAATACCTATATAAGTTCAAAGTAATTCATAGGAGTTATTTTATAATAAGTTTAGATATATAAATATTTTATTGACCTTTTCACCGTCTTTTACACACCTCCTAGGAGAGTTTGAAAATTTACATAAAACATAATTTTACCGCTTCTGTGAGTAGAATTTCAAAAATCTGAGAGACATGGTTAATATCGAGGAGTAAAATGTGGTTTAATAAGGTAAAAATAATTTTCGGTGAATAGTAACTTTTTACTTTTTTTACCACGGTTAAAAGTAAATAGGGTAATTAAAGGTAAAAAATTATATTATTATTACCCTAACACATGTCTTATTTATATTGGATAAGTATAATTCGATAAAAAACAACCTGTGGAATAAAATATTACCCTTTAGGTTCACTTGGATTAGATTAGTACATTTAATATTATTTTATTTAAAGAAGAGTTAAAATAGTTAAAATCAATGTTTAATAATAAAATCATTTTTAATATAGGGTTATAAATAAGATAAATTCGACTATAAATATTCATTATAAAGATAAAAATATTTCCTATATAATGGAGTTTTATTTATAATTTTTATACTTTAAATAATTTTCTTTATTTATGACACAATGATGATGCAGTAATTACCTTATTAAGGAAATATTAACATAATTGATATTATAAATACCAAAATAAATGAAATTTGAGAATTTTTAAGAATTAAACTATTTTTATAGGTTAAAAGGACATATTAGTATTTATTTAATTAAATTTTTTCGAAATAATAATGCTATTATGATTTTCACAAAAATGAATTACAAAATAGTTTCAAAATTGACATAAAATAGTTTCTAAAAAAATATTATATTATTAATTGTTATTTTATTCCTAAAAATATATGGTTCGGTTAAATGACCTAGATAAGGTTATATATATTAATAATTAACAAATTGGGGTTCGTTTGGCTTTTTATAGTAAGTTTACTAACCATATAATGTAAGAAAACAAGAAGACACGGTAAAAGTTAAATTATTTAATTTTGAGTTAAATCTAATTGATAAGGTTAAAATAGTAACCTAAACTTGTCTAAAATATATTGGTTGAGAGGATTTAGACCCATCCCCACCTTAGCTTATAAATTAACCAATTTATAGCTATTAAAAACCGAATATGACTTTATAATAAAATAATATTTTAAGTTTTTCTTAAGGTGCCCCTCTCCTCCCTCTCTTCCACACACCACATTGAGCCTTCAATCTCGGCCAACCCCTGCCAATTTCTCTTCTACACTTCCCTAGAAACATCCTAGAGTTCTTGGTATTCTTCAAAGACCATCATCAGTGCCCTTAGATGAGTTTAAGAAAAGGCTCTTTAAAGAAGAGGTAATGTCTGTTATCGATTCTTTCAACTTTATTTCTTCTTCTACTTCTTCTTATTTAGTTGTTTCATTCTGAAGTAATAACATAAGTATCAATCATATACTGATATGTTATTATAAATATGAAACAACCCTATTTCACCTTTTATCCATCCTACAGAAAACAAAATTACCGCATGTGCGTACGTACGGAATACCGTATCCACACCATGGTGTAATCTGTTATCCACCACAACCTTAATTGGATGGGTATAATAGTGTATAGAATAACTATATATGATTATTGTAAAGTGATATTGATTCTGAAATAGTATACATACACCTAAATACAATTCCACGATCATGGAAATGTTATCATCGCTCGTGCGTACGTACGGCCTACCGTCTCCACGATGTGATGCGACTCGTTCTACATGATCTTCAATGCATAATGATTATATAAATTAATTTTATGAATAAATATGATATATATTATGATAATACAATTCTGGAAATGATGTATCTATAACCTAAAAAAAAGAATAAGAATTTATTCGACAAAACACGCATAAGAACAAAAAGCAATAAACACCCGAATGACAAGTAGTAATGAAATATTACTAATACGAAGCTTAGAATATGCCATATATGATATCATAACAATTAGTAAGATTATGTAATAATTAAATAACATTATTTAAATCATTATACAGGAGGTTCGGACATGTACGAAGCAAATCAGACCTAAGGTAAGGGAAAATCTCACAAACTCATTTTTATCCGAGATTGTTTATACTTCAGAATTTACTGGGGAATATTTATCATCCACATCCATGATTCCTTAATATTTAATATTATTTCTATCCTCCTACAATTTTTTAAATCCAATTTTACCCTTCGGTGAGTTTTTAGTAAAAGATATGAAAGGAATATTTTGTCATTTTTCGTACGAGGTACTTTTTGACTTTTCTGGCCAAATTACGAGAAGAATGTTTTTTTAACTTATACGGCATGAATGGATTTTTATAAAATTATTTCCATGAAGCTTCCTTTACAAGTTTTCTAGTTTATTTTTAATCTACTTCTTTTAGTATAATATTATATGACATTTTATGAAAGGAAAAAAAATTAAAGTAGAAAAGATATTTTACTCAAGAATGGAGTTAAAACGTTTTATCAAAATTATTTTCCATATAAGATAAAATAGGGTTCTGTTTCTATCCCTATTTTTACATTGATTTGATTATGTTATGATGGAATTATTTTTATGAAGTCCTTTTATCTTATATGTATTATGTTATAATGAAACGATGTTTAAGAATCCCATTTTTATTACATAGGTTAAGCTATTATGTATGATTTATGATTTTGTGGCACACATAAGAATGGTTTCATTATGAGATGGTTGGGACCTATATATACCACCAATTAATTGGGTAATTATTTATATATCATGAGATAAACATGGATGGAACGTCAAATTAATCTGGTTCAGAGAAACAAGACTGAAACAAAGAGTAAACTCGGTTCAGAAATGGACTTTGTCTGCTAAGATAGTCATGGCAATGAGTCTTGACTAATAAAAAATGATTCTCTATGATTATGTGTGTATTCCACAATGTTTCATGTTTTGTGTTATGATTATTGGGATTAAATTTCACTACTATGATTTATCCCATGTTATGATATTATGATCTCTTTTGTAGGTTAATATTTTTGAAATGCTATATTCTTATGAATATGATATTTACTGTGTTTACCCTTACTAAGCATTTGAGCTCATCCTTTTGTATGTTTTCTTTCCCCAGGTCAGGAAGAAGGTTATTAAGTAGGATATTCCAAAAGGGGCTCTAGATATGATGAAATAAATGGGAGACAATGTAGATTCTTTATGAACCAGTGGTTTATGTTTCCCTGTTTCTAAAGAAACTATACCTATACGGTCCTTTCATGGTTTTGTTATATGTTGTAATAAGTGTGCTTCAATTTATAAGTATGAACAATGTTTGTAAAGTATGGGTCGTTATAGTTATGTATAGGCATTAGTAAATTATGTTGTCTCTACTTATATTTGGACTAAAGAAACTTGGTAATGACATTAATGCCTATTTGGATCCATTGATCAAATATCTAAAATTGATGTGGCGTACAGGTGTTAAAATGAATGATGCTCAAAGAAGTTAATAATTTTCATTGAAATCCATGTTGTATGGTATGATAAATGACTTCCATATTAATGGAAATTTATCAGGCTATAGTATTAAAGGGATTTTGGGGTGTCCCATTTCTGAAAAACACACATATTCATTCCGGTTGAAACATTACTCAAAGACTGTGTTTTTAGGACATCAAATCTTTTTACCTCAATGACCTAAATACAGATCCAAGATGACATCATTCAATAGGAATATCAATCAAGATACAACACCGTCTCCTAGAATGGGTGATCTACTGTATAATTATGTAAAACATATTGAAATTGTTTTCGATAAAACATTTTCAAAAAAACCATAAAAAATCATGTTCGAAGAAGATATCAGTTTTCTTTGAATTACTATATTGGAATTATTGTATGTTAGACATTTTCTTAATTTCATTCATTTAGAAAAAAAAATTATAGTGTTATTTCCGTGTTACTAAATGTTCCTGAAAAATTGAATGATGAAATCAAGTCAATGTTAGACTTTTTTGAAATGGGGATAAGGGAAGAGTTGGCACCAATGAAGGGTAGAAGACTGAATTTTCTTCCTCGAGTAGTTTACACTCTATCCAGAAAGAGAAAATTTCAATTTTCGTTTTTCCTTAATAGTGTAAAATATCTAAAGGGGTATTCATCAAAAATAAATAATTTTATATCAATGACTAATTTAAATTTACAAGGACTAAAATTACACTACTGTAATTTTTAGATTCAATATTTGATGCATGTTCCTTTGTATTGTATTCTAATTCATAATATATGAAATATATTAACTAGGCTCTGATTTTTTTCCAAATACATATGTAGTAAGGTTATAGACCCGAAGATGTTTCTAATCATGAATAAAGTGGTTTTAGTGATATTCGGTGAATCAGATATGTTCATCCCACCATTATTATTTGAGGTAATGGACCTCTTGATGGTTCACCTTTTTATAGAGTTTCAACTATATGGTCATGTCCATTAAAGATGGATTTATACCATTGAATGATATATAAATATTTTTAATGTTTATTTCAAGAATCAAAATCATCCAGAAGGTTGTAATGTGGAATGATATTTTGTTGAATAAGATATTGAATTTAGTAATCCTCCATGTCAATTTTTTTGATATTTCATCACAATTAATTCCTTATGGGTGAAGGTATTTTTGTAAGATATTTTTTACAATTACATTGATAGAGTGGAAGAAATCACACCTTTAAAATTTACATAATAGTGAATATGTTTATCCATACATTGATATCCATAGAGAAATTATAAGTTATTTTAATCCATAAGGGTTGAATCATGGATATCAAATACACATAATCAACAAATTATAAAATGGTTTCGAGATCAAATTTATAAGGATTTATCTGAAAATCATAATTCAATTATCAAATTACTTTAATGGATAGCCATAGGACCAAGTGAAAATGTTATATATTACACTTATTTTTTAATCAATGTTTATGCATCCTATATAAAATAACACAATGATTTCAGTAAAATAAAAAACAATAGTGTTATGCTTTTGGATGAAGTGATACAAATATCTATTTCCAAGGATAAAAATCCAATTTAAGCATATATTTCATATTTTGACTTTATGAAACAAATATATGAGTTGTATTATACATCATTTTAGGGTCCAATTTTCCCTTGAAATGGGATGACAATATGAGTGCAGTGAAAGTTGATGAAATGGGATTCCTGAAGGTGAATTTCAGTTTCTATGGGAAAAATGTTATTTTTTTCATAATAGAATCACAAGTAGTGAAAGTATTTTATGTATTATATCCAACAAACAAAAATTAGTTGATTGTCCTAGTGAAGAATAGAACACATTTCAGGTCAGATGAATATTCAATCAAGGATGACCCTATCATTGGTAGATCAAAATCAGTTCATAGTGGTCCTAATGTAAAAAATTCCTAGTATGTTAGAGGGGACTACAAAGAGGGTATTTGGATTCTTTATAGTGGAACCAAATCCATAAAACATTTAAAAAATAAATAGAGTTAATTGGGAAGGTAAAAGTATCTTTTAATAAATTATATTTTACTACTAATATTATATGTTCTATTTTGCATTAACATAATCTTAATTAAATGTTTGAATACTATGTAGATGATGTCTTCTTCACACGATAATGTTACCAATACCTTGTAAGAAAAAACTATAATGGCGTAACCCTTTGTGGAAAATGTAAATGTAATGTTAAGATATACATTTTCTAATTAAATAAAAAATCATATAATAGAACATTAATTTAATTTTCATTATTCCTTGCAGATTTATTTTAATTTAGAATATTTATTTCTAAATTTCACTCCATTATAGAAAGATAAATGGAACAAACTCAACTCAATCACAATGCTAATCTTGGTGTTTGCACAGTAAATTAATTTTCCATAGAATTAATGTATTATTTCATATTTATGAATAATTTATTTATTTTTAGTATTAATCAAAAAAAAAATTCTTATATAGTTGGATTCATTTATTTAATTTGGGGGGTTCATTCCATCATTCATTCCTTTATGTACCAAAACATCCACATACTTCTTCTCCCTCAAACCAATTTCACCCCTATAGTGTTGTAATTTATCACATTATTTCTGGTTCCCTCAGTTTCTCAATCATAGAGGTAATCTTGATGTTTTCATAGAAAATTTATTATCCATAAAATTAATTTATTGTTTCATGTTTTTGTTTTATTTTTTTCTTTTTAGTATTACTCATATAATAATTATTTTTGTATATGGGTTGATTCTTTTTTCAGGTTGGGATGGTTTGTTTAAATCTTCTCATGCTCGTGAGATAATTTTCTGCAATCCAAAAATGGATATAATGATATTAAGTTACTACATCAAGAATTCATACAACCTTCATGAAAAGGTGAGTCCCTGCCACTATGTTAATTAATATTTTCATCATTCTATCTAATATTTGTATGTTAATTTCTTTATCATTTTTATCTAATACATATTCATTATTTTCAAAAATATTTTTGGAATTCATATTTATTACATGTTCTTAGATAAAAAAAACTAGCTCAACGAAATCCAGAAGAGTGGAGGAAGATCATGTGGTCATTTTTGTGACTTCTCATGATATAATGGGCACATGAGCTTCCTTTACATTTATGTATTTCTACAAAGAGAATGGTTTTTTGGCTAAGAACATTAAGTCAATATATGGTGTTGGTAGTTATATAAATTAAATAAATGGAAATCATTTTAAGATTTATATTTATGATTTTTTTGAGACTTCGATGTGTGTAGGAATCAGGCCTACCTCAATATGACACATAGTGTGACCATTATGATTCCAGGTGCTTCTTTTTATTTTAAATTGAAGTTAATTTTAGTAAAAAAGTATACTAAAATACTCAAAACAAATAAAAAATATTCATATTTTTTATACCTTAGAAAAATGATCCATATGACATTTTTGACATTTTTGAATCATCTGCACCTCAATCTGATACATGATGTGTCTGGTATGACTCAATGTGTCTGTTATCAGTTTAAAATGGCCATTTTAGTTCAAAAAGAATCACACATTCATGACCAAGAAAATGCACTCTTATTTTATTTATAATTTTTGAAATTGATTCAGAATTCATTTTTTATGTGTAGAAATCAATCTGATGTCAAAATAATACATGATGTGATCGGTATGAGTCAAAGTGTATTTTCTAAATTAAAATGACATTTTAGTAAAAAAAAAAGGTCATCTAATGTACTAAAAACTAAGAAAACACATTCATATTGTTTTTATACATTAGTAAAGTGATCCATATGTCATTTGAGGCATGTATGAATCAAGCTTACCTCAATCTAACGCACGGTGTGGCTGGTATGACTCCGAGTGCATCATTTTATTTAAATTGACAATAATTTTTGTTAAATGGACAACTAACGTACTCAAAAATGAGAAAACACATTCTTATTGATGTGATACATTTTAAAAATAATCCATTAGTATTTTTTTATGTGCAATATTATCCATACCATAATATGATACACGATGTTCTTGGTATGACTCAAAGTTTTTAATATCTATTTAAAATCGACATTTATGTTCAAAAAGTTCCACTCATTAAGACTGACAAAAACCATGCTCATATTTTCTTCCTAATTTAGGAAAATTATTCCTATATAATTTTGGACATGTAGGAATCAGTATCACATCAAATCAATAAAAATTAATATTGATATAAGTCAAAGTGAGTGTTTCCTATTTAAAATGGAATTTTTGTAAAAAGGACAATTGACATACTCAAAATAAGAGAACATATTTCTATTATTTTTATATTATTGTAAAATCTTCCATAAGTCATTTGAGACATTTAGGAATCATCGTCACCTTAATCTGATTCATGGTGTGACCGGTATGACTCCAAACGTGTATTTTTATTTAAAATTGACATTAATTTTAGTAAAATAGACAAATGACCTACTCAAAAACCAAGAAAACACATTATGATTATTTTTATACATTATAAAAAAAGTCCATATGTCATTTTTTGAAGTTTATGAATCTTTTTCACCTCAATCAGATACATGGTGTACTCGGTATAACTCAAAGTGTTCGTTATTAGTTTAAAATAGATATTTAAGTTCAAAAAGTAGCACTCAATATGAACTAATAAAACATGCTTATATTTTATTGATAATTTTGTAAAATTGTTCATAATTGATTTTTTATATTAATTAATTGGTATCACTTCAAACTGATAGATGATGTGATTGGTTTGAGTCAAAGTGCGTGTTTCTAGTTTAAAATGGCCTTTAGTAAAAAAGAGAAGTGACATACTCAAAACATAGAAAATTTATCTGTATTTTTTTATACTTTATTAAAATGATCTATAATTAATTTTATACATGTAGGAATCATCCTCACCTCAATCTGATGAATGTTCTTACTTGTGAGACTCCAAGTACGTCTTTTTATTTAAAATGGACATCAAATATAGTAAAATGGAAAACTAACCTACTCAAAAACAAGAAAACACATTAGGATTATTTTTATACTTTACAAAAACTATCCATAAGTCATTTTTTATGTTTATGAATCAGTCGTACCTCAATCTGATACATGATGTTTCGAGTATGACTCAAAATGTCCGATATCAATTTAAAATCAACATTTTTGTTCAAAAGGATTCACTCTTTGAAAACTAATTAGACTCACTCATATTTTCTTGATAATTTAATAAAATAATTTATATTTAGTTTTTGACATGTTAGAATCATTTTCACATCAAACCGATACATGATGTTATCTGTATGAGTCAAAGTGTGTGATTTGAGTTTAAAATTACATTTTAATAAATAAAAGTGACATACTCAAAATCAAGAAAATGCATTTTATTATTTTTATTCTCTAGGAAAATGATCCATAAGTCATTTGAGATGTGTCTGAATCATATGAACCTCAATATAACGCACATTGGGATAGGTATGGCTCCAAGAGCATCTTTTTTTAAAAAATTTACATCAATTTAATTAACATGGACAATTAACCTACTCAAAACTGTGAAAATGAATTTCAATTATTATTATACATTAAAAAATTATCCAAAAGCCATTTTTGAAATGTAGGAATTTATTTCACCTCAATATGATACATTATGTGTCTGGTATGAATCAATGCTTTTTTTTCAGTTTAAATTGACATTTTAGTTTAAAATGTTCCACTAACTAAAAACCAATACAATATCCTCAAATTTTCATTGTAATTTAGGAAATAAATTCATAATTTTTTTATGTGTAGGAATCAGTCTCACATCAAACTGATACATAATGTGATCAGTTTGAGTCAAAGTGTGTTTTTCTATTTAAAATGAAATTTTAGTAAACAAGACTAATGATGTACTAAAAACCAATAAAATGCTTTCATATTGTTTCGATACTTTAAGAAAATGACCAACAAGTAATTTTAGACATGTAAGAATCATACTAACCTCAATCCAATTCATTTTCTAACCAGTATGACTCCATGTATGTTTTCTATTTAAAATTGACTTCAATTTTCATAAAATGGACAACTAACCTACTCAAAACAAAGAAAATGCATTCATGTTTTTTTATAATTTACGAAAATGATCCATAAGTAATTTTTGATGTATAGGAATCATCTTCACATAAATTTGATACATCATGAACCTAGTATGACTCAAAGTTTCCATTATCTGTTTAAAATTGACATTTTAGTTCAAAACTTGTCACTCGCTAAAAACTAATCAAACGCTCTCGTATTTTCATAATAATTTCGAAAACTAATTTTTAAATAATTTTTGATATGAAGGAATCAAACAAAAATCAATATAATACATAGTGTCCCTAGTATGACTCAGTGTTTATTTTAAACATAACACCTTTTGATAATTTATTTCATTATATTATTACTAACATAAGAATTTTTTTCTTATACAAGTGTGTTCTTTTTATCGAGCAGGGTGGTTTTTTGGGAAATATCCTGAGTCCATCACATGATCAAAAGACAAAGGAACATATATTTTTATGAATGTATGTAATACTTTTTACTTATGTAATTGTATAAGCCAATGTTTGAAATATCGATAATATAGTGTTTTTCTGTATTTTTTGATTAAAACTTCCTTTTATTTTAATTATGTATTGAAACTTGATTTTTTTTATTTGTTGGTGTTTTTTATGTTACGGTGTGCTGTTATAGTACATTTCACTGGTGCTACAATGTTCTCTTATAGAACGTTTTGGTATGACCCTTTATCAATTCTCTTCAAAGTGCTATAAATGGGTCCTTTCTCACCACTTTTCAAAGCACTGATAAATGGGCCTTTGTCATTGCTTTTGAATGTATTGATAAATTGGTTCCTTTATCAGTGCATTTGAAGGTAATAATAAATTTATCCTCTATCAACGCTTTTAAAAATACTAATAAAGGGACCATATATTGAAGCTAAAAAAAGGAACTGAAAAACCAGAAGGCCTTTTAATCTCACTATGGTAGTCATCATTTCACTTTCTCTGATAAAGGTAATTTTTAGCAATTCTAAAATCCAATTTTTTATTAGTGTTATTGTCATAAATTAAACATAAGTCATTTCATTTTTCATTTGACAAAATGTTCCTTTTGATACATATAAAATCATTCATTTTGAATTTTTTAATGAAATTATAATTAGACATAAAATTTCTTTTTTTATAATTTTATATCCATATAAATGAATATTTAAAATGATATCAAGAATATTTACATGGATAAAAAGATTTCAAAATGAAATCTTTAAACATTTAATGTGTATCATACCACTTTTATCATTTAAATCATAAGTCCCATGAAATACTAACATTTAAAAAACATTAAATAACATAATAATTGAAAAAATATGGATATATAATTTTAAAGGGGTTTTACATACACCTTGTAAAATAAAAAAGGTGCAAGTTATCAAGAAATTCCTCGATGAAATAAGATTAAGTAGAAATCCCTTACATTGAGTCTAAATTGTCACTTGTGTCTTTATATTACTGAATAATAAAATTATGTTAATTATTTACTTATTTAAAAACCTTTTATTATTTATAATTAATTTTATTTCACTTATTATAATATTCTATACCATTATTAAAACAATTAAGTCTACATCAGGTGTTTGGACCATATTCGGTTTACGTGTCAAAACGAATAAGGTTGGTTGGCTATGGTCAAGTAGGTCCTTATAAATATATATATATATATATATATAATCATGAAATAATTATTGTATTTATACATAAATTAAACCTTTATAACCAATCCTAAAATATTTTTATGAAAAATGAACAAACTTTACAATCATGAAGATGGTTGGTCGTACGTACGCATGAGTAACGTTCCCATTTTTGAATGATCATTATGAAAAAAAGGTAAGTGAAATTTTTATCTTTCCAAAATGATAGTTATATCATATATACCATATTAATTGATTATATTTACTTATATATATAATTATTGTGATGTAAAATTCGTCACATCATTTCGAGGAGGTTGTAGTTCATATGTCCATTAACGACGTTATCACTTTTCGGTGTGTGAAAAGGTGATAAAGAAAATGACATATAATATTTCCATAAAAGTATTTTTTTTGTGAATATCATATAAATTTAATTTATATAACATATTTTTATTAAAACAATCTTTAATAAATTCCATTTAATGTTTTAACTTATAACATCGCTTTAAGGAGGCGGTAGTCAACACATCCCCAAACGATGTTATCGTATTTTCACAAAATCAAAAGTATGATGGTTTGTGTTATATAAAAAGTAAATAATTATTAATAAAACATAAATAATATATATATATATATAATAAAAATAGTATTTACATCATAATTCCTAACCATAATAGGTAGTAAAGGTAAAACAAATAACATCGTTTTGAGAGGAGGTATTTCATTGTACACGTGAATGGTAAGTCCCTTACCCATTTGATATAAGTGTGTTCTAGAGTAGGTAAAAAATATATAATAAAAACTTATTAGTATATTGAGATTAATTATTTTATTATATAATAATGTAATAAGAATAATTTAAATTATTTGTTAATAAAATAATGCACAACTTATTGTTGAAGAACGTTACCTCTTTTTCGGGTAACTCCTTGTGGTTTACACAAAAGGACTTACTTGGATTTCTTTCTTCCCAATGTTAAGATTTTATGATGATATGATGGATTTTTAGAGATTATATGGGTTGTTTTTGGATGATTCAATGGGATTGAGAGGTGTTAATAAGTTCATAGGGTGAGTTCTTTTTTATAGTAGAGGGGGAGTGGCATTTTGGTAAATATAAAAAGGAAAACATTTTTGGGAAGTCTCCCTTACATCATGTGCCTCCAATAATGAACCCAATTATATAAAATAGTTGATATGGTATAATAATGGTCATAAAATGGATTTTGGATGTGTTTATGTGCCATTTGGACCCTAACAAATAATGTTTCACCACTAAGTAAACACATTTTTACCTTAATCGCTGTAATTAATTTTAATTAAATTCACTAATATTTTTTTTTCAAAAACTAAGTTGAACTTATTATACATAATAGATTAATATGATTCAAAATATTGAATCCATTTTCATAAATCTCAGAAAAATAAGTTGCAGAAATTAACTAAAAAATAATCCTGTAAAGGAGTCGATAAAGCGGGTTTTTTAAAGTGAATATGTTCAAAAGTTTGTTAAGTTTTTATATCTGAATTCAATGTTAAATTAATTACAATGACCTAAATTGGTTTAATTGATATAAAATGGATATAATTACTCTTTAAAATCAATTAAAAAATTATTTAACTATATAAATAAGTTATAGGAATAAGTAGTTTTCAATTGAAATTCAATGTTTTTCGTTATTCATCAAAAAATAAAACTTATCATAAAAATACCAAAAATTTACCCAAATTAAATTGTTATATTAAACATCCAAAAATGAAGTTTATTTTTTCATATAAAAATTATAAACTTGTGAAATTTTATTTTTAAATAAATTATTCCATTAAAAGTTGAAAAAACATCAATATTAATAATAATATTAATAATATATTATTATTTTGTAAGGATTGGCCTTTCATGTAATATAGATTATAAAATAAACTCAATGTTACATGCAATGAATCATAAATGTGGTATTGTGTATAAAACTATATAAAATGTTCATTATGTGTAACTAAAGATATCAATGAATTTAATTAAATTTAAAAGACTATATTTCTTAAAATCATGGGATATAACATAATCACGTCATTAATTAAATTATAATGATACGGTATTTGAAGATATTATTTTCATAAATGTTCTTTTTTTGGTCATGTATTATATTAAGCACCTACTTCCTTTTATAATGTGTATTTACGGCCTCTTTAGATAATATATCTTGAATTACTCTTTGATAATGAAATTTAATGTTCCTTTGATGTTATATATTTCATGAGATATAGATTATAATTTTATTGAAGTGACAATGGATTTCATGGTCTCAATATAAATTCATTGAGGCGTAATTCATGTAATGAACAATAATTTATTTTATATAGTGTTCTTATTAACCCATGAATGTTTTTAAAAATTTTATTTCATGTAAATTAGGTGCTTTATAGAATAATTTTATGTTTATATTAAATGTGTTTTTAATTAAATTATTTCCTATGTTGTAAGAGTTTCTCATCTTAGACTTTTGTTTTTTATTAATTTTTTAATTTATGCACCTATATTCTTTTATATTGTGTGAATACTAACTCTTGAAACAAAATATAAAGAATATTTTTATACTCATCATATTTTTTATTCATTATTATTTTCTTTCTTCCAAAGGATTTTTGGTTTTAAATGGTAGATAATAGTTTTTCTTAAAAAATGTTGTTTCTATTTTTTCTAATACTTTTAACCAAACTCTTCCTCCACATTATTTAACATATCTCAATAATTTTATTTTCTAAAAAAAGTATCCTATGGTTAATTATAATGAAAATTTACCTTATTTTAAATGATTTTAAAAGTATATTTCTTAATATTTTCTAAATGAGTAACTTTTGACACTCTTTACAAAATTTTGAAATGAATTTTTGTTTTTAACATCTACAACATGAACATATCTTCCCACCATCATGATTGTTCTTTTATTTGAAGCTTGGTTTATAATTTTTCATGGTTATTTTTAAATAATATATTTTATCCATTATTCTATAGTTTATTTATGAAATATTTCTAAAAGGAAAGATTACTTTCCAATATTTTTAATGAATTTTTTTAATGTTATTCTAAAGGTATTTACAACTATGTCAACATACTCTCATGATTCTTATAATTCATTAAGAATATGATCTTATGATACCATCCATCTTCTTTATATGGATGGTATATGATTAGTATTTTAAAAATAATTTAATCGAATGTATTTCCTTTCCATGGGTAAATAAAGTTATAAAGGAATGAAATATTTTTTTAATAAATTGAAATTATATAATATGATTTTTTTTATCATGATAAAACATATATGATGGGTTATACCAATAAACCTTATATGGAGGGTGATCCTGATACATCATATATAGAGGGTTATTCCGATATATCTCTCTAATTCAATGGGTAATTTTACTTATCTTTATATGATATAAGGATGGAGTTAAATGGGGAGATATATCCTATGGATTTAACTACGCTCTAGATATTTCTGAAATGAGTGAACACAACATATTTTATTTCTACTTTTTATGGTTTATAATGGTTCCTTTGATCAATTTTAAGATCACATGGATACTGGTTATTAATTATTATGATTAGTTCATTTTTTAATGATTTATTACATGTCACATGTTTAATGATCGTGGTCGTTATGTGTATAGAATCTATTATGTAATGCTCATTCTCTTTTCCCTTATATTTATCTTGTTCTCTTTGATGATATTCAACTGTTAATGTCTATGTTTAACCTCATTAAGAATTTGATCTCACTTTTCTTATGTTTTCCATTTTATAAAAAATAAATAATAATTTGAAATTAATTATGTCTATAAAGGTTTCATGTGTGAATAATTTATGGGAGGCCGTTAAGAATTATTGTGAAATAATAATTCTTGGGTATTATAAACATAATCACATGAATACATAGGTAATGTTATGTAGAAGTTTTTATTAATTATATAAATATGTAAACCAAAAATTACCTTCGATATTAAAGTGGTACATTATTTGGATTTTATGTTGTATTATTAGAAGGATAAAATTGGGTCATGTTTACCAATATCAATTCCTTAAAGGTAAATATTTTTTGTCACTGGATCTCGGAGTGTGGGTTTGGGGATGTTATTTTTTATATCAATGTATGGTTTATGTAACACGGTTGATTTTGATTTATTAAAGTTATATTAACTTAATTGTTGTGGATCCCATCATGGTTTGATAAGTATATGTTTGATCATAAGTTTAAAGTCATTGATACTTATTTTGAGGTTTTAGGTAATGTGAATTTAAGCTGATTAATTACATTTTAAATGATGTATTTAATGATTTATATATATATATATATAACCCTTAGGTTTAACATAAATCTTATTTAAGTGATATTTATTTTATATCTTTTAGAAATTATCTCAAAGGTATTGAAACCCATCAAGGATAATATAATCATTCATGTTTATGTAATTATAATCAATTGGGTTAAAAAGTTTGTTACATTTTTGAAACATGTGATTTATTATATAAAAAATTATGGAATTCAAAAATGATTTGGTGACCATCTGATTAATTTTATATTTTAATAAGTTCACTATTTTTTTAAGAGTATATGATGAAGGTAAATTGAAATAAATTGGATAATTTGTGTGTTTATTTTGGGAATAAAGGTAGAGTTATCTTTTATTAGTATATATAATTTTATTTTAGGATAATGTTAATTCCGGTTATTTTTGAAAATTATTAATATATTTTAGATATTATATAGGTAGAATACATTTTTTTATGTGTATTTATGATTGATCGATTTTATTTCATCAAAGAAGAATGTGTCATCAAATATTTTGGATTTCTAGGTTTTGAACTTGGTCAATAATGTTTTTTATGAAATTTGAGGTCAGCTATTTATCGAATGATTTAAGTTTAACATTTCGTATTTTGGTTGAGGCTTTTAAGATTAATATTTCATTTATTCATATGGATTTTTATTTGTAATTCATATTATCTATGCTTTTGATAACCATTTTTGTTTTGGTTAATTTCTAAAGGTATAAGTAATAAATTTTTTCCTTTTATAGATCATGTAATCAGTTAGAAGTTTATTTTAGTGCTTTTGGCATGAAAAATTCATATTGAATATTCATTTTATGGAATAAGATATTGGATTTAAGTAAAAATGATGGAATAAAACAAAAAGGATAAAATCCTTCTTATGAAATGGAATAAAATCAAGAAATTATATTTCCTTAAGTTCTAAGTCTAGATGATAAATGAATTCCTCAAATCTAGGAAAAGGGTCTTGAAATAAAAAATATTTCATATTACCTTCATTTATAATGAAATTATAGTCTTTTTTACACCTAATTGGTTTATAGATTTTTGGTCATTTCCTTTATCATTATCAATAACTTTAATGAGATCAATGTTATCTATATATCCCCATTTTTATTTAGACATTAATGTTTTCATCGATGTACATATTATCACATCCCACTAATTTTCACTTATTTGGAAACATATTTATGTTCTATTCCAAATGAACATCATATTTCCCATTACCTATTTTCACAAGGATATTTTATTATCCCTTTTTATGATGTGAGTTTCCAATAGGGGTAGTTTTAAATATTAAATTATTTTTTACATTCATGATAATATGTTTTATCTTCGACTCCCAGAAATTTATTTTTAAAAGATGTTCTCAAAACCTCTTATCCTGAATGAGAAAAAATTTTGAGGATGTAAATTATTTATAGGGTTAAAATTTAATATCTTGATATTTTAAAATAACAATATATTCAATATCATACATGACACACAACATTGAGCTTTAACGATAGTGAAATATTATTATTTATATATGATCATTATTACCAAGCCATTAAATTGGAGAGTATGAATTTGAGTAATAGTATTATGATTTATAATTCTATAAAGGTCCTTTTAAATAAAAAATTATTAATTAATTATTAACAAATAATCACTTTATTTTTAGCAAATTCATTTTATTCATCAAAAATATGTTTTCTTTAAAGAAGATTTTTATTACTTTTAGTGAGTGAATATTATTATTAATTTATGATAATTTTAGAAATTTTATTTGATAAAAATGATATCAATTTTTAAATCATCATATCAAAATTATCATAGGGTAAAATATTTGGGATTTTTATAAAAAGATTGATTTATCAATAAATAGTGAAAATGCCTATTTTTTTGTAAAAATGCAATTTATTTTCAATGAAAAGTCTCATTATTATTTAAATTTGACCTTAAATTAACATAATAATACAATAATTATATATAATCAAATTAATGAAATTATAATAATTATTATACATTATTTTGGTATAAGTTCACTTTTTGTATTAAAAATGCATTTTTTAAAAATTATTGTTCATTGTGTTTTGTGCATATATATTAAAAAAAATTATTCCACTTATATAAATTGCATAATGAAAAATTTATCCCATATTTTTAATAAATAATTATCAATTTTTTAAATAATCCAACAATATTTTTTGTCTTATTGAATAGTAATTGTGGTAAATATTTGAAACCTCAATAAGGGTTAATATGTAATTATGGTTAAAAATAATGTGCTAAGGGTTTAAAAATATGTATAAAACCTGAATTATTATTTTTTTTTATTTTAGTTTTAATAAACCTCTAAACCAATCATGTATTCTAAAATATGTATTTTTTTCATTTTTTGTCGATAAACACATTTAAATTATTCTAATAAAAGGAAAATTCCAAAATGTCATTATATTTGTGTTATTTTATCTTATAAGTGATCATATATAAAAGAATATGTTATTAATAAATATAAAAAAATTATTTTGAATATAATTTATTTATTTATATTTTAGTAATTTATTTTTATTTTTTATTAGTGGTATTATATCATTAATTTATTACACAACACTAACACAATACTTCTGGAAGTAATAGAAAAAATAAAAGAAAATATTTTAAAAATCACAAAAGTATTATTTTTTATATTTTTTATTTTTAAAAATTAATTTTATGGTTAATAATAACCTATTACTTATGTTTATAGAGTTTATATTCAAATTTCAAATATATCTTGATGTTTTTAAAGTCAAAATTTGTGAATAGTTCTTTAAATTAATTTAATTGTATTTTGTGTCAAATAATATATTATTTAATTATTTAAAAATAATAGAAAACTTGAAAGAGTAAAATGGGTATGTGATATGGTCTAATATATCATAAATTTACCATTTGTTTCCAATTTTTACCCTAGAATTAAGTTTATAACCCTTTAGTATTGAAAAACCTCTTACCCTTGTTAAGGTTAAAATTGGTTAACGAATGGGTTAAACAAAAAGATAAGGTTTACAATTCCACATTAAACAATCCAAAATTTATTTTTTTAAGGTATTCAAGCCCTAAAATATATTATCTTTGAAATTTTTAGCACTTTTTCCACTTTCACGTGAAAAATAATTTATTATATTTAAATATATTTAGTAATTCTAAGTGTGTCTTTTACATCACAGTAAAAAGGAACCACCTATACTCTATAATTCACACAATATTGAGCTAATCATATCAAACATCCTCTAAAAAATATTATTATAATAATCCTTATACAATTTCATTAGGTTCTATTGTTACGAACCAACCCAGGTTGACCCTGAACTGGTCACCCGAGTCGGCCTACAGTATAGACCTAAGGAAGTTCCCAATCCCCACGGGCTGACAACTAGTGTCTGGCCTAAAAATTAAATAGGTGGAAATTATTTGGCCCATAAGTGAAAGGAAAATAAATAAATAGAAACTAAATAATTAAAACAAAAATTAGCAGCGTGTGAGAAAATAAAATTATGTATACCTCCATATGACCCTATGGATCACCACCGACCTCAAACCAACACCGCCCTATGGAAACCAAATCAAAGAAAGAAGCATAACCCGAAGCTAAAAAAAGATAATCTATAGGAGTAACTATTAAAACCCAGTAGGACCACCCAATAAACTATTCTTAATATTCTTCCATTAAAATAAAAGAAACATAAATTTTCATGTTTGAACTTCAATATATCAAAGTATTCTTTTCTACCCATTTTACTCAAAACAAAATACAACACATTTCCCTTATTCATTTCTAAAACCAATTTCATTCTATTAGTGTATCATTGAAAAAATATAAAAAAAGGAAGTGATGCTTTTGTTTTTGATGGAAAGAAATATCATAAAACAATAACTTTAAAACATTTTTTACAAGATTTTAGAGACCAAAACATAACTTCCATGTAAACACTGCACAAGAAAGCACCACAATATTCATATAAAAAGGGAAATAAAAATATACATATAGTACCACACTCATTATTGTAAGAAACTGAGATCTAAAAGAAATAATTTAACCCAATAGATCAATAATAATCTTTAAAATACTAATACATGAGACCATATCCCTAGTATCATGTAACATGTGATGAAATCCAAATGCCCAAATGTCCAGCCAACTTAACTCATGACAGACCAGGGGGCCCAACCCCATAGAAATAAAACCTGATATAACCACCTACTATGGTCCACTGGTCAATACATCAACTACAAGTGCAATAAAATTTCTCATATAATTATATCAATATACCATGTTCTCATGTCTCTATACATAATAGGGATGATCTAACCGATTCCAACCGATCATCCAATCACAAATATATATTAATAAAAATAATTCTCAACAGGACTCACCCCAAGTGTCCCCAAGGACTAATCTCAGGCCTTCAAAAATAGAACACAAAAGGTTGCAACTGAGGAACCCTAATAATGGATGATGACGATTCCACAATGATGAAATCCCATCCATTGTTTGACACAATTCATGATAAAATCCAATGGAGTTTTTCATAATAAAAATTTTCCCTCATTTTAAAAAACTGGAAAAACGATCCCTTAAACATTTCACAAAACCAACCATTACCAAAAATGCAATCCATCTTTCAATAAGAAGTGTTAAACACAACACTTCCATCTCATTTTCAAACCAAACCTTTTTCCTATGTTCCAACCAGTCCCTAATTCATCATCACATATCAACCCAATTTCAAAAGCTAAATACACACTTTTTAACTTAAAATCATTTAAGATACTATTTCACGAAACCCCAAATCATCATTTCACATTCAAAAAAATTATTAAAAAGACAAACCACACTTTAAATATTGAAATCTACTCACAAAAGCCAATGTAGAATTTAATTAATCACTTGGTGTGTTCTATTTATAAATAAAATTCTAGTTATCAAAAAACAAGGATTAAAACACTATATTAACATCAAGAAATCTAATCCAAGGATTATATATTCATATTTATAAAAAATGAGGTTGTGATAACCAAGAAACTAATGGATATTAAATTAAAAAATAAATTGAATGGGATATCCAACCTCAAAGTATGGTCAAACAAAAGCTTTCTAACTCAACCAGTAGCACGGTCGCACGCACACGCTTCCATATATATATATATATATACTTAAACCAATGAATGTGTTCTCCATTCCATGAGGAAACATGAACATATAATATATATATTTATTCATATCCATGCCTTTTAATATTTGTGTGTGCCTTTGAAATAGACTACAACTCCCTATAATAAATCTTTGGTATTCAAAAACAATATAAATCCCTAAAATAAAATTAAGGGAAACAAAGGAATCAATATACTATTCAAAAAGCCACGAAATAATTTAAAAAAAATAATGCCAAGTCTTTTATCTCAAACACCCACACATTTCATATAAATTCACGTAAACATAAATAATAAACTTTCTTAAAACCCCATTTTTAACCAATTATGTCAACATGGAAACACTACAACAAAATAACCATATGCATCACCAAGGTTTGAATCTCATTATAAAATTATTAAAATATAATTTGGCATTTAATTAAAAACATTTTACACATGCATTATATGTATAATTAAAATCCCAAGAAAACAAGTCGCACATCAACCCTAAATTTAGGGTTTTGATAAGATGATGAAAACCCTGAAAAATAAGAAGAATAAAGCACCGAATAGAGGAGACACAGTCAGTGAGATGAGTTATGACCGGAATAGATGGGTCACATGCCAGGGTGGTAGGACTGGAGAGTGTCACATGCAAGGGAGGCTCGGCTGGAGAGGAGGGAATTCTGGGTGGTGGGTTGGAGGGAGGTTCAGCACGCTAGGAGGCTTGCTAGGAGAGGTGGGTGCGTCGGGCAGTCAGTCGTAGATAGCTTTCATGCGCTGGGAAGGGAGGCCAAATGGGTATGCACTGCCGGTCAAGGGAAGGAGGGGCGACGAAGGAGATGTGTTTCGCTTGAGGTAGAGAGTAAGGGGTGAGGCGCGACCCACCTTGGGGTTTCTCTAACAAAATTTAAAAGAAAAAAAAGAAAAAATATATCAATAATAAATATAATATTATTATTATTAACAATTTTAAAAAAAATATTATTATTAATAATTTATTATTATTACTATATACAAAAATAAAATTATTATTTTAAAGTTTAAACATTTATAAAATTTATTTATTTAAGTATTAGTCAGTTGCATGATCGCCTAGGCTGACCACACGGTTATCACTAACCGCGCGGTGCCCGTGCACCAGCCCAAAAGCCACCAAAATTAACAAACAACAAAAAAAATTAAATAATTGACCAACCTACTCTCTATGAGAGTAAACAAAGACATGAAATAATAAAAATAATAATTCTAAAGGTCATGGTGTAAAAATTCTCCCCACCACAAAAACTTTCTGCCCCCAAAAAGTCACCAAGTCGAAAGTTAATCAATAATTGAGTCCATGCTCGAACACAACTAGAAGGAATAAGTAATTCCATGGTGACTATTTATTCCCCAGGTCACAACAACATGATCTAGATGAAACCATTACCCCAAAATATGGGGATAACATTATGGGGTTCTCCCCACCATAAGGATTCAACTATCACATAAATTAAAACACAATCATACCACTCTAGGGAGGGGGGCCAACATGGGAATTCCCAATAAATCAAAATTTACTTTCATAGAATGAGAGAAACAACCCACCATTATAACTATGATATTTTTACACACCAATTGAACCCCAAGTTTTAGGGGAAACACATGAAATAAAACTATGACTAAAATCCAACAACAAACTGGATCCACTTTCCTCCCATTTCACAAAACCAAAACATCTCCAAGTGAGAACAAATGAAACCAAAACTAAAACCAACCCAGGCGAGGGGAAAACACGCGTTTAGATAAATTAAAGATTCCATAAACCATATTCAGAAAAATAGGTTAGTTTGGATTACAACAGAACATGTTCATCATAATCTACCAAGGAAACGACAGACTTGCAATGGTAGAAAAACCTATGAAGTAGAAAACAAGGATGAAAAGACTTTAAATGTTTCAATCCAGACATGAAAAAATACCAGACTGGGTCTTCACACTTCTAGTAACTCCTGACTGTGTCTGAGCTTCACTCTGAGACCTATAGATGCAACTCTAATGGCTGAAGCATCTCATGCCTCACAGTTAGGCACTAGTATCATCTGGTCAGATCTCTTTCTTCAAGAAACGCATCCTGCATGACTCTTCTGGTTGACACAGATAGTTGAAATGATGTAACATCTTTGAAGGGATGTGACAAGATGGATTTGAATGCCCAAACTGGCCACATTGATGGCAGACTAGAATGTATTCTGATGAACTATATGCTAGAACCAACTAAGATATCTTTTTAGAGATAGGTTCCTCTGGTATACACTCCTCGCCAGATGGGGAACCCTTATGAAAAATGACTGGTACCGGATTTCCAACCACTTGCACCCTAGGAACCAACTTGGCTATAAATTCTTTATCCACCAGTATCACAAAATGAGGTTCCTTGGTCGAAAGGACCCACTCCTTAACCTCTCGACAAAGACCCCCAAGGCAAAGAGGTACCATCTCTTTAAGGTGGAAAACTTAAACTTACTGACCAGTGGCCCTACTGAACACCTCGTAATGTTTCCTTCTTCATCAACTTCACCTTCTTAGGTATGATCCTTTGGATGAAGGTGATCTTGAACAGTTCCCATGTCACCCCAAATTCTATGATAAAGGGACAACCAATCTCCACATTTCCAAATATGGACTCTATAAAAACTCCAAAATATCACAAACCTTGATAGCCTTGGGAGTTCCCAACACCATGAAGACACACTCTACCTCTTCAATACATATATCTGCCTCTAAAGGACCTCTAACACCATGAATGATAGGAAACATCCAAGAAGAATAAAAAACTATCATGATTCATCATAAACATTGGGGACCTTTTTGGGTGGTATACTCTTAATATCACGAGAAACATAACATAAAATCCAAAATTAGTATGAAACATAATCAGAAAGAATATATCATGCCAAAACAACAGGATGACGAGCCCAGAACATACAATCCTAACCAAATAATCCCATTTTAAAATTTCATTTTCATTCTAAATTGAAAATTACATTCTTTCAAGGCCACTTTCCAAATACCAAAACCCACTTTTTAAATAAAATCCAAATTTACAAAAACAATTCCCCTTTCCATAATCAACATTAGAAAAACTAGGTCAATCCATTGGTTTCAAATAAAAACCCATCACAACCCATGAACCATCACATGTGTGTCCCTCAATTTCCCTCCATGCATGACAACACACACTTCCCACACATACTCACACAAATTAAAACACTCATATGTAGCACCCAAGGTTGCATCCAAACCATTTCATTAACAACTCCAAACCAGTACCAAATATTCAAACCATAATTTTCCCTTAAAACCTATTTCTCCAATTTAACTCCATTTTAAAGAAAAAAATTTAATTTAAAAATACATTTTCATTTTTAAAAACACAATTACACTAACCAAAACCAAAATGAAGAAAAACTTAAAATAAACTACCGGAAAGAGGGACTAAAATCTATGCCTAACTCAGTGACATGGTAGTGGGACATACCCCAAGTAGGTCATAACTATAAGAGGAAATTGAACCATGCAATTGGACTCCACATGGTTCACTACTCAATGTGGGATAACAATGTGACACTATCTCACCTCCATTGTAATCCCTCAATCCAAAACAAAGCCAAGTACTCAAATCCCAGACTAACCCGGGGAACTCGAGGTTAAGAACAACTAAGGGTTCATGATACCATTCTCATACCTACCTCCCATGTCCCAATAGTCCTAATATACATCTATGAGATACACCAAATATCAATAACCTCTCTTTGATACCATTTTTCATGAACCAACCCAGGTCAAACCTGAACTTTTCAACTAAGTCAACCCGCTACATGTCCCGAAGGGTGTTCCTAATCCCTACAGGCTCGCAATGACTGTCAGGAATCAAAATTAAATAGGTGGGAACAATTGGTCTCATAAGTGTAAGACAATTAAATATATAAATGACTTAACAAAGAAAACTAAAATAAGTAGATATGATAAAATAAAATTTTACATACCTCCATGTGACCCTATGGGTAACCACCAACCTCAAACCAACATCTCACTATAGAAACCGAATTTGAGAAAGAAGAAGCACCTAAAGGTAAAAACAAATATAAAATATAGGCTTGAGTATTAAAACTCAGTTGGCTCACCCAATAAACTATCTCAAATGCACTTCCTTTAAAATAAAATAAACATCATTTCTCATGTTTGAACTGCAATATATCAAAGTATGCTTTTCTACTCATTTTACGCAAAACCAAATACGACTCATTTTCATTATTCATTTCCAAAACAAAGTTCATTATATTAGTGTATTGTTGACATTTTAAAAAAAGTGGAAGTGATGCTTTTGTTTTTTATGGAATGAATGTTCGTCAAACACGTTGACATTAAAATATTTTTCACAAGATTTTACAGACCAAAACATCACTTCAATGTAAATACTATACAAGAAAGAATCACAATATTCATATAAAAAGGGAAATGAAAATATATATAGAAGTACCATTTTCATTACTTCATGAAACTAATAGATTATATACATAGGTGAACCCAGGAGTTCACAAAAAATCTAGAACATAATAATACATGAGACTCGGTCCCTAGTAGAATTCCACATACGATGAAATCAAAATGATCAAATTCTTGGCCACCCTAACATAGAACAGAATGAGGGGCCCAACCCTAAAGCAATTAACCCAAATAAAACCACTTACTATGGTCAACTGTTCTGTATGTCAACTACCAGTGCAACAAAGATTATATGATAATTCTATAAATATGTCAGTTTCACATGTCACGTGTATATAATGTGGGTGAGCTAACTGATTCCAACTGAGCATCCAGTCACAAATATATATTTATAATAATAATTTGCAACAAACCTCACCTCGAGTCTCCCTAAGGAATAATCTCTTGAATTAAAACAAATAGAAAAGGAGGGATCCAACAAATGAACCATGATAATGGATCCTGAGAATTCCAATGTAAGAACATCCCATCCATTATTCGAGACAAGGCATGAGAATATCCAACGGAGGTTTTCATAATAAAATTTTTTCCTCATTTTCACAAAGTGGCCAAACAGACCCTTAAACATTTCACAAAACCAACCTTTACCAAAAATGCAATCCATATTTCAAGAAGAGTCATCAAACACACCACTTCCATGTAAAGGAATTTATATAAATCTTTGAAAATATTTCTATATTACTTTAAAAACAAAACCATTTTCTATGAAAGTTCAAACCAGGCCATAATTCCATATCACATATCAAACCGATTTCAATATCTTAATAGACACTTTTTTTTCTTAAAACCATTTTAAAAAATCTTTCACGAAACCCCAAATCATCATTTCACATGCTAAATACTTATTAAAAAATCCAACCCACACTTTACATATCGTAATCTACTCACAAAAGTCAACCGTGCATTTAACCAATCACTTGGTGTGCGCTATTTACTAAGAAAGTTTTAATTATCACAAAAAAAGGATTCAAACACTATTTGAACACCAATGAATCTAATCCAAGGATAATATATTTATATTTATAAATCAAATAGGTTGGGAAAAGAAATAAACTAATGGATCTTAAATTAAAAAGAAAATTGCAAAGGATATATTACCTCAAAGGATGGCCATGCCAAAGCGTTATAACTCAAGAAACATCCTACTAGCATGCATGCACTTCCATATATATATATATATCCTTAAACCAATGAAAATGTTCCTCACTCCATGTGGGAACATAAGAATGCTAGATATATATATTTATATATATTCATACCTGGGAATATGTGTGTGTGCCTTCGAAACTGACCACAACTCCCTAAAAAAATCCATGGGACTCAAAAACACCATAAATACCTATAATAAAATTAGTCCAAACAAATGAATCAATATACATTTCAAAAACAAATGAAACATTTAAGAAAAATAATTCCAAGTCTTCTATCTCAAACACACACCCATTTCATATAAATTCTCTTAAACATAACCAAGGAATTCCATATAAACACATTTTTAACAAATTTTATCGACATGGAAAAACCACAAAGAACTGACCATATGCACCCCAAGGTTTGAATCACATTATAAAAAAATTTAAAATAGAATTTGGAATAAAATTAAACACGTTTTGAACATTAATTTATAAGCATAATTAAATATTCACATCAAAGGCTATTTTTAAGAAGTTATAGAAATTTTATAAACATCGTAAAAGGATAATTAAGATTATAATGAAGCAGTGAATCAAGTAAAAATATTAATTTGAAGGACTAAAATATCAACAGGATACTTCAGGAGGGTAAAACAAGGAAATAACTAACTAAAACATGGACGGATGCAATAGAGCTCCAATGGGAGGTATAATCGATCCTCTCAGACCATTAACACACCCTAAAATCGCAAGAAAACGAGTCACACATTAACCCTAAATTGAAGGGTTTTCCAAGACGAATAAAACCACCAAAATAGGAAGAAAAACACACTGAAGATATGAGATGTAGCCAATGAGGGGAGGTGTAGCTAGAATAGTGTGGGCGTGCACCGATGGCTAGTCAGAAGAGAGACGCACTTTGAGGAAGTTTTTTCAGAGGGGGGGGGGGGGGGTTCACCAGGTGGTTGCCTGCAGGGAGGTCTCACATACTGAGAGGCTAGCTGGAAGAGGAGGTTGCATCAGATTGTTAGCCGGTGGGAGGTGTCGTGCACCGGGATGTGAGGCTAGATGGGGGTATGCTGTAGTTTGAGGGAAGGAGGGGGGAGGAAAGCGATGTGCACCGCATGAGGGAGAGAGAAAGGAGCTGGTGTGTGACCCCCCTTAGGGTTTCTATAACAAAATTTTTTAAAAAAAATAAAAATTATACCAATAATAGTAACATTAATATTAATATTAATTATATAAAGTAAAATTTAATAATAGTATTAAAAATTCCAATTTAATATTATTATTATTATTATCTACAAAAATAATAATAATATTATTATTATTAAGGTTTAAACATTTATAAAATTTATTAATTTATGTATTGGGTAGCCACAAGGTGGGATTGGCTGACCACATGGTTACCAAAAACTGTGTGGTTCTTGTACACCGACCCAAAACAAAACAAAATTAACATACTTCAAAAAAAAATAAACCGGCGCTCAACCTGAACCACGATGAGAGTAACAAAATCCAATAAATAATAAAATAAAATAATTTTAAAGGACGGGGTTTGACATATATTCCCTTTAAAATAAAATCCATAGGTTTCTTATGGGGAGATCCTAAGGAGGTTCTTCAAAAAGGAGGTAATCATATCAACTGTGCACATCTATATTACATCTTATTATTCCTCCCTCAATTCTATCCTAAAAATACTAATTTAATCGAATCCTTATATTTAATATATATATATATATATATATTATTTTTTATTTTAATAACTTTATTGATCTTCCATTCCATTCTATTTGGATTGAAATCATCATTATTGTGTACATGTGGACTGCCATCACCATGAACCGATTGGTTTATTTTTTTAATACCACTTCACAAGAATGGTTATTATAATATATTTTATAAATATTTATGATATTAATGAAATAATTATTATTCTATAAATATAATTTATTACTTACCTTCGTACCCTTCCACTCATTAAAAATTGATAACATCTATCGTGTGTACATGTGGAACACCATCAAAGCGATATGATTTAAAGTTATTGCATAAAAAGTTGTGACTCAGGGAAAGGGGTTTTTTAACTCAATTTACATTCCTTGGGTTATACTTATACTTCATTGACTATGTTATTACAAGATTATATGTGAAATTACCTATGGTTTTATTTTATTTTTTATACTTTTTTTAAGTATTATATTTGTTACATATAATCACTTCATTGAATAAATTATAAATTCAATGATATGATCTTTGTAAGGATTATTCATCCCAATACTGTTTCTTTTACTAATGTCTATATTATTTAACTACTTTTTTTATATGGTGTATATTATAAAAAATGATATTTTATATCATTAATGAATATTCTATCATGATATTTAATGTTTCTTCTAATTTCTCTATTTCAAGAGATATAGATTCAAATGTTATAAATTTATAATGGTTTTCATGGCATAGATTTCAATTATTTGAGACATAATTCTTGTCACGCAACATGATTTAATTTATATTGTTTAATTACTTTACCATGAATTTTTTTTAATTTATTATTTCATGGAAAATATGGGTCTTAGTGAATCATTTTATGTTCCTTAAATCAATGAATTTTATATTCATGTATTACCTGTGTTGCAAGGTCTTCTTGTCCCAATCATCCTTTTTTTAGAATTATTTTTATTAATGCACCTATATTAATTTATATATTTTATGCATTTTTTATTAACATATAATATCATTGAAATTTGTATACTCATGGTATTTTATATTCCTTATTATGTTCTTTCTTTCAAATGGTTTTTGGTTTTAAATGGCCGTAAAGGGTTTTTCATTAAAAGGATTGTTTAAAAGTTTTTAAAAAGATTTAGTCAAAATCATCCTCCATATTCTTTATATTATTTCAATAATTATCTTTTTTAAACATAAATAATATTTTAAAGTTATTTTACATGATCTTTGACCATATTTTAAATTTGTTTTAAAGGAAATTTATTATCTTTTTTCATATGATTCACTTTATAATCTCTATAAAATTTTGAAATGAATATTTAATTTCAACATTTATAACATGAATATAATTTTCTATCATCATGACCATTTTTCCATGAATCTTACTTTATATGTTTTCATAGTTACTTTCCATGAAAATATTTTCTGAAATATTTTGGGAATTTTTAAAAAATATTACCAAAATAAAAGGGTATTTTACATTATTATCAAATAAATTTATTAAATGTTCTTTTAAAGGTGTTTTACAGTATATAAAACGTGTTTAATGATTACTCTACATTACATAGAATATGATCTTATGATAATATCTATATTATTTATATGGATGGATTATGATGATTTTTTAATCAAATTTTCATGATCCTCATTTCTTTTCCATGGATAAATCAATTTATAAAGGATTGAAAGATGATGTTAATATATTAATGATGAAAATGAAAGATTTAAAGTGTTATATACATTTATGTTACTTGGAATTTATATATGATTATGTGTGAACCCAATAAAAATTATAAAATGTGTGATCTTGAAATATCTTGTACGGAGGGTGAGCCCAATACATCATATAAAATGGTGAGACCAATATAGATCTCTAATGTATTGGGTAATATTCCTTTTATTTAATGAAAATAATTTGGGAGTTAATCATAGAGGATTATTATATAGATTTAATTGGGATCCAATTATTTCTAACACAAGTGAACATGTGTGAGGAAGATAATATTCCAATATTCCAACACATTTTATCTACAATTTATAGGAGTTTTAATGGTTCCTTTGATCATTTTTTATATATCATGGCTCATGATTATTGATTCTTATTACTTTTACATTTTTTAATCTTTATTCCATGTCACGTGTTTAATGATCCAGGGTTTTTTGGGTATTAATTATCTTATTTAATTCACATACACTTTGAATATATTCCTACACCCTTATGTGTATGTTGTTATCTCTGATGATATTCAATTGATAATTTATATGTTTACACTTACTGGCCATTTGAGCTCACCCTTATTATGTTTTTAATTTCCCTAGGATATTAATAATGATTTTAAATGAATTATGTCTATAAATTTATACTATTTGAATAATTTTATGGGAGATAATGAAGACTTATTCTGAAATAATAAAATAATGGTATTATATGAAAATTGATCGCTTTAAGTCATGGGTAATGTTTTATAATAGTTTATAATAATTACCTAAAACTCTCAAACTCAAAGTTAATTCGGTATGTAAGTTATCCAACATTTTTATTTTGATTGTTTGTGTTTTGGGTGGCTAAAATTTGTCACATTTATCGGTATCAAATATAGAAATGTAAAGATTGTATTTTTATCACTGGATCCTAGGTTTCACATTTGGGGTTGTTATAGTTCATATCAGTGTATGGTTTTTATAACTTTGGAGATTAGGATTTTTTAAAGTTAGGTTAACTTAAGAGTTTTGGATACCATAATGGGTTGAAAATTCTAAGGTTGATCATATGTTTAATGGAATAGTTACCCCTTTTTGGTTTTAAGTGATTTATTTTAAGATTATTAATGATGTTTTGGGTGACGATTTGGATTATTCACATATATATAACCCTTTGGTTTAACATAATGTTTATTTAAGTAATAATTATTTTGTATTTTGAATAAATAATTTTAAAATTATTCATAACAATTAGGGTAAATATGATTATTGATGTCGATGTTATTATGGTTAATTGGGAAACAGTGGTTGTTACATATAGGGAATATATAATTTATCATATATATAATCATGGTATGAAACATTGATTTGTTAGCAACATGATTAATTTTATTTTGGAATAAGTTCACTATTTTACGAATATTATTTTTTTAAGTGAAATGGGAATACATTGGATAAGATGGATTTTTATTTGAGGAATACAGGTTGAATTATAGTTTGAGAATATATATGATTTTATTTCGGCTTTATGGTAATTTTGGTTATTTATGAAAAAGATTATTATATTTTGGATATTATATAGGGACTATAAATTTTCGGTATGTGACTTTAGGATTGATTAATTTTATTTTTTTCATGAAATAATATGTGAGAAAATATTTCTAATATTTCTATTTTAATCATGGTTATGAATATTTTGAATAATTTTAAGGTTATTTATTTATCAAATTATTTAAGTTAGACATTAGGTGCTGTTATTGAGGATATGGTGATTCATATTTTTTTTTTCATATAAAATTTTACTCGTAATTTATATTATCTTTCCTTGTGATAACAATATTTGTTATGTTTATTGTCTAATTATAGTAGGAATAACTTATTATCATTTTGTGGATCATGTGACCTGTTAGAAGTTGATTTTAGTACTTCAGGCATGAAAAATCATCTTGAATATTCATTTCATTGAATAATGTATTTGAATGAAGTGAAATTTTATTAAATCACAAAAAAAGTATAAAATAGTGATTATTAAATGGAAGAAAATCAGGTTTTTACATTTCCTTAGGTTTATAGTCTAGATGGTAAAGGAACTCCTCACATATAAGAGACGAATACGTAAATAAAAATTTTATCCTATTACCCGTATTTTTTGTGAACTAATATTATTTTTCACACATCATTTATTTATGGATTCTTAGTTGTTGACTAGATCATGATAATTCACATTCATGTGATCAATTTTCTCAATCCCACTATATTTTTATTGAAACATTACTTTTTTAAACCATGTCCATATTTCCCATTCACAAAAATGGTCTATTCTTTTAAAACCTAGTTATGTGTTATTAAAAATGACCATAATATTTCTATTTACCTATTTTCTGAAGGATATTTCTTTATACCTTTTTACTATGTGGGTTTTCAAAAAATATAGTTTTAAATATTAAAATTGTTTTCCTTTTATGGCCATTTGTTTTATCTTGCACTCCCCGAAAATGACTATCCAGAGATGTTTGAAACCCATTTTATTAAAAATTATATAAAATTGTGATGAAAAAAGTTCTTTAAGTGGTAGAATTTAATACCTTGATATTTTAAAAAACACTATGTCAAATATCATACATGAAATGAAACATTAAGCTTTTATGACTATGAATATTATTATTTAAATATGATCATTATACGCTAATCGTTGAATTGGTGAGTATGAATATGTGAAACAAAATTATTAAATATATATATATATATATATCTTACTAAATATAGATTTATTAATTAATTATTGTTAAATAATAACTCTATTTTTTGTAAAATCATTTTGTTCATTAAAAATAGGTATTCTTCAAGAATGGTTTTTATTTATTTTTCTTAGAGAATATTATAATTAATTTCTACTAATTTAATAAATATTATTTGAAAAAAATGATATCATTTTTTAAATCAACATATCTAAATTATCTAAGGGTGAAATTTATATATTTTTCAGAAAAGATGTGTTTTTCAGTAAATAGTGTAAAATACCAATTTTTTTCAAACTGTAATTTCATTTCATTAAAAATTACCATTATTATTTTAAAATGATCTAAAATTGACATAATAATCTTTTAATTATATTTAATATAATTAAAGTCACATTAATTGTCATTATACTTGATTTTGGTAAAAGTTCACTTTTATGCTTATAACACATTTTTCTAAAAATTGTTTTTCATTGTGTTTTATGAATTTATAAAAACATTTATTTATGAAAATTATAAAAATTGATTATTAAAAAATAGATTCCATATTTTTAATCATTGGGTTCATATTTGATAAATATTTCATCTTTATTTTTTGTCACAATGAATAGTAACTACGGTAAATATGTGAAACATCAATGAGGATAAATGAAAAATTGAGGTTAAAAATAATGTGACAAGGCTTTAAAAATATATATAATACATAGATTATTTAAATTTTTTGTGATTATTAAAAAACACTTTATTTATTCAATAATATTATATTTTGATGTTATTTGACTTTGATAAAAAAAACTTTATTTTTTTAAGTAAAGGAAAATTGAAAATTGTAACTTTCTTGTTTTTATTTTAAATTATATGTTCAAATAGGGATCATAAGATATTCCGAATGAATATAAAATTTTATTTTGAATATTATAAATTTTTTTTAATTTTTATTGATGGTATAATTACATTAAATTCATATAAAATGTTGACATTGTGTTTGTGCAAGCAGTAAAAAAATAAAATGAAGTGATTTTAAAAAAAAGTAATATATTTTCAATTAATTGTGATTTAATATGAATTTATTTTTAATAATAATTTATAATTTATTGTGAAATATTTTAAAATTGGATTCCAAACCATTCTATATTTATATAAAGTCAAAATATGTGAATAAATCATAAAATGGCATGAATGGTATTTTAGGTTAAATAATATATTATTAATTGATTATAAATCATAAAAATAATGAGATAGTTCAAGGTGGTGGGATATGATATAAACGTTTATAACATTTCTATTATTTTGCTAATTATTACCTTATGATTAAATTTATAACCCTTTAGTATTAAAAAATTTGTTACCATGGTTATGGTTGAAATTGGTTAATGAAGTGGTTAAACAAAAGTTTAGTTTTATAATTACACATAAATATATAAAAATTTAATTATTTGAAGGGATTTAAAACATAAAATATCTTATATATAAAAAATCCTACTCTGTTTCACTTTCACATGAAAAACAATTATCTTAAAATCTTTTAAGTAGTTCCAAATGTTTCTTTTCCTCCACTTTAGAAGTCACCACATTTACTCTATTCTTCACACAATCATGATCCACTTATCCCAACCGAACCATAAAAATAACCTCTTATAAACATCATTATCCAATTTTAGAATGTTTTGGTCTCATCAGATGAACATTCCTATGGTCCTTAAAGAGATATCCAAAATAGTTTCTTCAAAGAGGATAAAATATTCTCAACCAATTGTTTTCATTTAATTTATTCTTGTACCTACTTAAATTCTATACCAATCATTATAATATAATATAATATATATGCAACATATATTTAAATTTTATTATGTTACTTTAATAACCTTATTCATCTCCTTCTCCATCTTATGGGGAATGAAATCATCGTGCATTCGTACATGTAGACTACCACATTCATGAAGCGATGTGTTTATATTTTCATCAAAACATCCTAGGGATGGTTAATTTGATGGATTTAGTAAATATTGATTATATAATGAAATAATTATGATTCTTGAAATATAATTTATTTCTTACCATTTTACCCGTCCACCAATTAAAAAATGATAGCATCGCTCATGCGTACATGTGGAATGACAATCCATGAAGCAATGTGATTCATTTTTCACATCCACCTTTGATGGGTCATTAAAAAAATTAATTATTGTATAAAAATTATAATTAATTCAGGATTATTATTCTATATTTTATGAAACTATGAAACCATTGACCATTTTCAACCTACCAAATTCATTTTTCAATTATAAACTAAATGTACTTAAAACACTCGATGTGAACTTAACCGATTAAGTAATAAATATTTAATTAAAATAATTGAACTAAATGGATTAATGAAAAATTAATAAACCCATAAAATATTATTATACAAGTTAAAAATTTATATAATTGTATTATACATTAGTTAAAGGACATATAGAACAAGATGGCACTCGAGTTAGGGGGTTTCTATACTCAATTTCAATTCATTGGGTTATAATTTTACAGCAATGAAAATGTTATGCCAAGATTGTCTATGAGATTACGTATAATTGTATTATTTTTCATTTAAACTTATTTATTGTGGTTTTAATTTTGTTACACATAATCACTTCATTGTTTAAATTCTAAATTCAATGATATGATCTTTGTAAGGATTAATTATCTCAATATTATTTCTCTGAGAAATGTATTTTATTATGAAAATACTTCCTATTATAAGGTGTATGTGCACCCTATTTTGATTTCATATCACTAATGAATCTTCAATAAAGTTAATTAATGTTCCATTGAATTTATCTCTTTCATGAGATATTATTCAAATGTTATAAAAGTTTTATGGGTCTTTATGGTCTCAATTTAAATTATTTTTTACATAATTCATGTTATGCACCATGATTAATTTTATATGGTGTACGTACTACCATGTGAATGTTTTTTAACATATTACTCCAAATAAATTATTGTTTTTACAAAATTATTTTATGTTCCTTTATTCTATGTTTTTTTATTTAAGTATTACCCATGTTTTAAGGGTTTCTGGTCTCAAGATTCCTTTTTTAACACATGTTTTGATTGATGCACCTATATTAATTTATATGGTACATACACTGACTCTTGAAATATAATATCAGGAATCTTTTTATACTCATGGTATTTTATTTTTCTTCTTAAGTTCTTTCTTTAAATTATTTTGGTATTATAATTTTGTAAAGGGTTTTCTTTTAAAAACGTTGTTTTAATGTTTTAAAAGACTTTTAGTCAATCTCTCCCTCCATATTATTTGTTTTATTTCTTGAATGTTCTTTTCTAAAAATAAATGATATCCTAATTTTATTTTTAATAATCTTTGATGTTATTTTAAAATGTTTTAAAAATAATATTTCTAAAAAAAATCCAAAGTCACTTTTGAATCTGTTTGGAACAAAATTAGATAAATTTTTTTACATTTAAAACATGAACAGATTTTAACACCATCATAATAATTATTTTATTTTATTATTAATCAATAACTTTTTATGGTTTATTTCCAATAAAAGATCACCTAAATAAAATTTTATTTTATCTTATTTTCAAATAAATGTTTTAAATGTTCATTTAAAGGTATTTTCAACTATGCCAACATCCTTTAATGGTTCCTCTAATTTACCTGTTATATGAACATATGATACCATCCATCATCTTTCTCTATATGGAATATAATTATTTTTTTAAATAGACTATATAAAACTCATTTGCATTCCTTGATAAAATAAAATTATAAAGGGATGAAAGGTGTTGTTAATATATTGATGATGTGAATGAAAGATTACATGTTTTATATTCATGTATGGTACCTAGAAATTATCTATGATGATGAGTGAGACAGTTAAAGCTTATATAACAGGTGAGACCAATATATCTTATATAGTTGGTGAGCCCAATATATCTTATACAATGGGTGAGCTAGATATATATCTTCAATTCACTGGGTAATGTTTCTTATCTTTAAAGGATAGAAGGAGGGAGTTAACCAGGGAGGTTTCTTCTATGTTTTAACAGGTCTCTAGTTATTTTTGACATGAGTGAACACGGGTGATTAAGATAATATTCCAAGATAAAAAAAACTTTATAAATGTTTGATATGTGTTTTAGAGGTTCTGTTGATCATGTTTTACATCACATATCCCATGATTAAAGATTATTCTGACTCTTACCTTTATTAAAACTTTATTCCATGTCAAATTTTTAATGATACATGTTTTTATGTGTATGAATTCTCTTATTTAATGTTCATGCACTTTGAATATATTTTCATACCCTTATGTTACTATTTTCTCTCTGATGATATTCAATTGTTAATTTCTATTTTTACCCTTACAATGAATTTAATCTCACCCTTATTATGTTTTATATTTCCCTAGGTTATAAGGAATGATATTAAATAAATTATATCTTGAAAGTTTTCATTTTTGTAGACGTTTTTTCGAGGTCTTAATGAGTCATTTTTAAATAAGAAAAAGAGGAATTATAAGAAAAATCATCACTTAAATACATGGGTAAGTTTATGTAAGAATTATTTCTAGTTATTTAAAACTTTAAACCTAAAATATACTTGGATATATAAGTGATATAATATTTTGGTTTTATGTTGTATGTTTTGGGTGGATAAAATTTGTTCATGTTTACTATTATCAAATAAAGAAATTTAAACAGTATCATTTTAGTATTCAATCAAGGAGTGTGGGTTTGTGGTTATTATAGTTTTTAGGATAGTATGATTTAGGTAACTTTATTGAATTGTATGTCTTTAGGTTTTTTTAACTTAAGAGTTGTGGATACAATCATGGGTTGATAACTCTAAGGTTGATCATAAGATTAAATTCATAGATGTCCCTTTTGAGGTTTTAAGTGATGTGATTTTAATGTTATTAATGATGATTTGGGAGAAGTGTTAGATTATTTAGGTATACATAACCCTTGGGTTTAACATAATAGTTATTTAAGGAATAATTAATTTAATTTTTTTTGGAATAAGTTGAAAGGTACTGAAAACCATTAGGGTTAATATGATAATTGATATTGAGGTAATTGTGGGGAATTTGGGATAAATGGGTTATTACATGTTATAAACATGTGATTTATTTTATATATAACTACGGTATTGAAAATTTATTTGATCACTATGTGATTAATTTTATATTTAAAAAAGATCACTATTTTGGGAACACTATATGATAAATGTTAATTAAAATACCTTGGATACTATGGGTTTTTATTTGAGGTATAAATATTGAATTATCTTTTGAAAGTATATATGATTTCATTTTGGATATATTTTAATTAATGTTCATAAGAAAAAGATTAGTATATTTTGGATATTATAAAGGGAATATAATTTTTTGTTATGAATCTTTATGAGTGATTAATGTTAAGTTTATCATATAAAAATATGTTATCAAATATTTCTAATTTTGTGTTTTTGAACTAGGTCATGAATATTTTAAATAATGTTAACGTAAGTTATTTAACAAATGATTTAAGTTTAAATTTGGGTGTTATTATTTAGGCTTCAGAGATTAATTTTTTATTTATTAGTATTATTATTTATTAAAAATGGATATTATTTTACCTTGTACTATCCATTTTTTTAATGTATAAATATATGATAAATTACATAATATCCTTTTATGGATCATGTGATCCATTAAAATTTATTTTAATGATTTGAACATAAATATTTCATCTTGGATATTCATTTCCTAGAATAAGAGATGTGATATAAGTGAAAATTGATCTTGGGACAATAAAATTATGAAATTATTCTTATGTAATAATCAAGTAAGTTTATATCATTATATTCTTAGTTTAAATTGTAAAATAATTCTTAAACTATAGGAAAAGGATATTAAAATAAAAAAAAAATATCATGTTACATTCATTTCTAATGAATTTATAGTCATTTCACACCTCAATAGTCTATGGATTTGATTTCATTTCCTTTATCATGATCATTCACTTTCATTAGATCAATTTAATATTTCACTCTCCATTATTATTTAGTGATTAATTTTTCCATACATGTCCATATTTTCACTTACCACTAATGTTCTCAGATTTAGAAACAAAATAATGAGTTATTCCAAATGAACTTCAAATCTTCGTTCCTTATTTTTAAAATTAATTTTCATTATCCCTTTCTTAGGATGTGGGTTTTAATAAAGGTTGTTTTAAATATTAAAAAGGTTTTTCCTTTTATAGTCATTTATTTTACCTTCCACACCCTAAAATTGATTTCTTAAATTTGTTTAAACACCTTTTATTAGGAATGAGATAAAATATCAAGGACTCAATTTATTTTAGTCATTATAATGTGATACCCTAATAATTTAAAAGGCTGATATGTTCAACGTCATACATAACATACAACATTGATCTTTAACAACCATAAAAAGATATTATTTAAATATACCCATTATAACCAAGTCGTTGAATAAATTTATATGAATAAGTGTACCAAAATTAGGAAATATTTATATATTAAGGTCCTATTAAATAAAAACTAATTAATTTTTAGTAACTAAGCACTCGATTTTTAGTTAAGATATTTTATCCTTCAAAAATACAGTTTTTTTTAATATTGTTTTAATTTATTATTATGAGTGAATATGATAATTAATTTCTTATACTTTTATAAATTTAAATTTTTAAAAATGATACAATTTTTTAAATCATCATATAAAAATTTTCTTCGGGTAAAATTTTGTGATTTTTCTGTAAATATTGCTTTTTCAATAGTGTGAAAAATATTGATTTTTGTAAAACATCAATTTATTTTAATTGAAAATCACCATTATTCTTATAATTTTGAATTAACGTAACATGATTATAATTTAATTATATATAATATAATTAGTTACATATGAATCATCATTATACTTGATCTTGGTATAAGATCATTTTTATGCTTAAAACGCATTTTTCTAAAATCTATTTTTCATTAAATTTTACATATTTATATTAAAATTTATTTCTAACACATATATAAATTGAATATTGAAAATTGTATTCCATATTTTGAATCAGGATATTTTTATTTTGAAAATATTTCAACATTAATTTTTTCTAATGAATAGTAACTATGGTAAATATTTTTCACCTCGAAAAGGTTAAATCCATACTTAAGGTTAAAAATAATGTGATAAGGATTTTAAAAACACATATAACATCTGGAGTATTGGTATTGGTTAATTTTATTATGAAAACCCAATCATTTGTTCTAAATTTTTCATTTTGGTTCCATTTTCCTTTGATAAATACCTTTATATTATTTTAAGTAAAGGAAATTTCCAAGATACCACTCTCATGATTTTATTTTATCTTATATGTTCACATATGGATAATAATATTTTGTGAAATAAAATAAAAGTTTTTTTAAAATAATATATTTTTTTAATGAAGGTAATTAATTATTGATTATTAATGATGGTATAAGTACCCTAAATGTTTACAAAATGCATGTGCAAGTAGTAGATAAATAAAAGTAAATGGTTTTAAAAAAATCAAATGTAATATTTTTTAGTTTTGTTATAGTATAAAAAAATTTAGGGTTAATAATAATTTTTAATTGATGTTTAAAAAGTTTATATTCTAATTCCACACCTGTCTTGTGGTATTTAAATTTAAAAATTTGTGAATAGTTCTTTGAATGACTTTAATGGTATTTTTTAATAATAAAATATATTATTTAAATATTTAAAAATAATAAAATTATTGAAAGAGTTTAAGGGGGATGGTATAAGGTCTTAAATTTCACACCTTGACCATTTGTTTTCCAATTTTTGACTTATAAGTAAATTTATACCCATTTAGTATCAAAAAAAATTTACCATAGTTATGGTTGAAATTTGTTTAAAAAGGTGTTAAATAAAAATATATAGTTTAAAATGAATCATAAATGTAACAAACATGACAAGGTCAACAAGACAAGTCACCCAAGGTTTTCCATCAAATAGTGAAATATATAAATGAACCAAAAGTCTCATGTAAAACTGAAGAAACATCAAAGTAAAATCTCTAAGAAAACAATAAATATATATGAGACATACATTATCAAGAAACATCAGACAAACTAGAAAGATAAAATAAACCAAACTAAACAAGTTTCCATGTGACCAACTATCACCACTAATTAATCCCACTATAAAGGTGACTGAAGAACAGAGAACCTTGCATGCTACATGGTTCCCTTACCTTCCACAGATTCCTGCAAAATAAGGCATGAAACCACCCAAAGGAAAAATTAGGGTGTGGGAATAGGGCCTAGAAAGATATAACCAAATAATCTATACAAGTTATATTATCAAGAATGCAAAAGCAATATCTTTATAACAAAATACATATTATGAATAATTTTTTCAAATACAAAAATTGGCAAAGATTCATTTTTTTCTATAAATATATACCATATTCAACAAATCTAGAAATATATTAGGTATAAAAGAAAACATGAAAACTAAACATGTGAGAACATATCCATGACATAAACCGTCATGCGATAAATTGGGTATAAGAGATAAAGCACACCATTTGGGATCTAGACTATGGGAATAAATAATTTGTATAAAGAATTCATAATCCACTCATATGTTGGTTCTTAATGATATTAAGTCATACGATATTCTATGAATATCAAAAAATCAACTCCTAGTAGTGCTACACACAATAGGGTTGCATTTTTCTATTTCCCAATGTACCCAGGGTTCATAATGTGCTAATTTTGTCCAAAACCATTTCCAAACCCCATTATCACATCTAATAATACCCCTTTCTAAATCATATAAAATTTATTTTTATGAACAACAAAAATGGGAAAATATGAACATATAGTAATTCAATAATTAAAAAAAATCATAGATCCACCTACCTGAACAAACATGGAAACTTATCCACCATCAAAAATGGAGATTGAAAAACCAGAGATAGTTCTTCTAAAGACACGACATTATAAGAAACTTCAAAGGATCAATAAAAAACACTAATTGACCATGAATCTAAATAAAAAATGAAATCAACACCACTATCATTATCAAAGTCAGTGAAAACATAGAAAGACCACTTTCCAAGGATATGCAATGCAACCGCCACATGAATCAAACACTGAAAAGAGTGATCCATAATGATAGAGATAACGCAAAATAATCCTAAATCATTGTACGGTTTGACAGTAAAGTCTACAGAACAATGATAAAAGATCCAGTCATAAAATTCCTTTAAAATTGATGGTCCAAAGTAATTTACAACATCAATCTCAATCACAAAGTAAAATCACATGAATTATAAATGCACCAAAAAGGCGTCATCTCAAATGAGGTTTTCACATTGTTTAATTATTTCATGGAATATAAAATTTTCACACCCAACATTAGAATCATGAGATATTCCTTACAATATATTTATGACGTGTAACCCATTCATGATTTTAATGTGTTCAGTAAGCAGTGCTCCACCTGGTTTTGTACAGAAAACATCTAAACTAATACTTCAGACTCTTTCATACCAAGGATCTCCCTCTAAGTCCATTTACACATTTATACCCATAATAAATTAATCCAAAAAACATACATCCCAAAAATTTAATTCATTTTCTCATTCAAAGGATCTTTATTCCTAAGAATCCCACATTGCACCCAAACAAAATGGGAAACATAAATAAGAATCAAAACATATCAGAAGGAAGGTAACAGTGTATTATAATAAACCTGAATAAAATTTATTGGATGAATGGATTTAAACCTTAACTTATCTTTTCTTTGAAAAAAATTCTAGTTTTTTTTACTTGCACAAAAAAATTATTATATTTAAATATTTTATGTAATTCTACGTATTTCATTTCCTTATATATAAAAGGGAACCACCTATCATATATTATTCACACCACCTTGAGCTACTTAGCTTGAACAAACCCTAGAAAAACATCTTATAAACATACTTATCTAATTTAATGTGGTTCTATTCTCCTCAAAGTAACATCCTTATTCCCTTAAAGATAGATCCAAAGTAGGTTCTTCAAAAAGGACGTAATTATATAAACTGGTCGTTTTCATTTTACTTCTTATTATACCTCCATAAATTCTATCATAACTATTATAATATAATATAATAATTACATAAATATAATTATTTGTTATTATGTTAATTTTATAACCTTAATCATCAATTTTTCTATCCAATGGGAAAAATTACGGTTTGTGTGTACGTGTGGACTACCACCTCCACGAAGAGACGTGTTTCATTTTTCATCACAACCTCACAGGGAGGGTTATTGTGATGGATTTAATAAATATTTATGATATTAATGAAATAATTATAATTATGAAAATATATGATACTACTTACTTTATTACCCTTTCACCCATTATGAATAATAATGTTGATCATGCATTCATTTGGAATACCACCTTTATAATGTGATGTAATTGATTTTTCACTTATATCATTAATGGGTGATTATACATTTTTATTTTATATATAAAAATGATAATTATTTCCTTATTATTATTCTATAAGTTATGGATCATTGACCCAATATACCATGTTTAACCTACCAAAGTCATTTTTCAATTATGAATCAAATATCCTCAAAACACTTTATGTGACCTTAACTGATTAAGCAATAAAATATATTATTGAAATAAATAAAATAAAATGTTAAATGATGTAGTAATAAATTTGTAAAAGGATATTAAATTAATATATAATTAATATAATTATATTATCCATGAGTTAATCAATATACATAGAAATTTGGGTCAAAATGTAAAGGGTTTATTAACTCAATTTCCCTATATTTGGGTTGTACTTCAACATCGTTGACTGTGTTACAACAGGATTATGATTGAATTGACATCAAATTATTTTTTTTGTTATATATAAACTTTTTTACTATGGTTTTACAATTCTTACATATGATCAATTTATTTATTAAATTCAAACTTCAATGATATGATCCTTGTAAGGATTATTCGTCTCAATATTATTTCTTTGAGATATGTCTTTTATTATGAAACCACTTCATTTTATAAGATGTAATTGTAACCTATTGAGTTATTATATCATGAATTAATTTTTTATCATGATACATAATATTTCTTTGAATTTATCTCTTTCATGAGATATTTATTCAAATGTTATAAAAGATTTAAGGGTTTTCATGAAGTGAATTTCAATTCTTTGAGACATAATTCATGTTATGCACCATGATTTATTTTATATATTGTACTAACTATACCTTCAAATTTTTTTAAAATTTTATTTCATGGAAATTATGGGATTTAAATAATCATTTTATGTTCCTTTATTCAATTTATTATTAATTCAATTATTACCCATGTTTTAAGGGTTCCTCGTCTCAAACTTCCATTATTGAGACATGTTTTGATTAATGCACATATACTTATTTATATGGTGTACATACTGAATATTTAAATATAATATCTTGATATTTTTGTACTCTTGTTATTTTATATTCCTTATTATATTATTTCATTAAATTATTTTTTGGTTTTAAAAGGCGGTAAGGGGTTTTCCTTAAAAACAATTTTTTAAGGTTTTCAAATTCTTTTTACCAAAATATTCCTCGAAATTCATTAACATATTTTAAGAATGTAATTTTATAAACATAAATAGTTCCATAAATTTTATTTCCATGATCATTGACCTTATTTTAAATGGTTTTAAAAGTAAATTTCTTAATGTTTTCTACATGGGTCACTTTTGACTCTATTTACAAATGTTTGAAAGGAATGTTTATTTATAACGTTTACAACATGAATGTATTTTTTCAACAATCATGGTTTTTCATTTCTATGAATCTTAATTTTTAATTTTTCATGTTTATTTTTTTGAAAAATATTTTCCCAAAATTATATAAATTTTTATAAAATATTACCGAAAGAAAATGTTATTTTCTTTTATTTTCAAATAAATGTTATTAATGTTATTTTAAAGTTATTTTAAATTATTTTAACATCCTTTACTAATTAATCTACTTAAACTGGCATGTTATATTCTGATATCATACATATTCATTCTTTAGATGACTTATATTGATTGTTTTAAATAGATTGTGGGAAACTAATTTCTTTTTCATGGGTAAATAAATTCATAAAGGAATGAAAGTTTTTGTTAATATATTGATGATGAAAGTGAAATATTCCTTGGGTTATATTCTTGTATAGTACTAGTTAATTAGAGTATATTATGGTTCATGAATATTCATCTTATCTAATAAGGGATCATGATAAATCTTATGTGTTGGGTGAGCCCGATAGGGATAATATCGAGGTAAACCTGATATATCTCTCCAATGTATTGGGTAATGTTCATTCTCTTTAAATTAAAAAATTATCTTCTCAACCGAGGTGATTTCTCTTATGGAA